>CM002528.2:1830000-7205000 GCA_000338895.3 Oryza meridionalis | reverse complement strand
ATACCCTCCGCCAGTGACAGACAGTGATGGAAAGGCAGGCTTTCCTTGACCCCTTCCTTGAGACCATAAAAAGGACAGTGACATCTTAGATCTGTAACTGAACTTCACTGCTCATCCTATATACTTATATCCTATATACCTACATATAAGATATACTTATATAGTTCATCCTCACTAAGTGTAGTTAATACTATTTCTCTCTACTCTCATTAAACCGTATCACTTTAATTATTTTAGATCTATGGTCTAAATTGTCTTTTCTTTCTTCTCTCATTAAAAACATGCACTCTCAATTATTTTTTAGGCTTAAAATTGTATCAAATTGTTTTAGTTTTGATAATCAAATTATATTTTATTTGTACATATTATGTAATTTAATTTTCCACAGCAACGCTGCGGGGTATATCTAGTTGATCATAATAACCAAAATATCTTCAGATCATTCACAGGAACACAGCCCAAGCACTTAATTGGTTTGGTATAAAACCTTTTGCAATTCGTTAGCAAAAAGTTATGTATCAGGCAACGTGCAAGCATGTAAGATTTCCTTACTTGCCTCGTCTGTTGATTACATACCCAGGTAGGGGGCAATATACAGCTTACAAAACTCAGCCAAGATCTTGGAATAACTTCAGCTATGCCTACACTCCCTAGACCGAAACTTTGAGCTGTACACAAACAAAATCGTTTACATTTAGGTATTGGCGAGCTGCTCAAAGGTATACACTACCATACAATGGAAGGGCAAAATTTAGAGGAATTGGGTTGGACCTCAACCATCGATCCTCATCCTTTTGATAAATTTGCTAGGATAAGGTACAATGACAAGTAGCATCTCATCCAAGTCAATTTGAACCAGAATGGCAAGAGCGATATTAGCTGTAGGGACGACGTCTCAAAATATGTTGGTTTTGGAGTAGATGGGCATCCAAGTGATCTGATGAGCTCTACGACTGGCAAGACCTTAAACTTCGTTGGTGTGTTCTTGGCAACATTATCAACCTTATGCTCATAGATCTTCCCATTCTTGTCAAACTTATACTCTGAGGTGCCTTCAAATCGGCCAGGGCCATCCGAGAGAACTCTAGGAATGCCATGGACAATCCAGCGGATCATGATTACATCCTCGACAGGCTGCCATATGCTGACAATGTCGATCCATAGTGCTTTGAAGAAAATTTGCCCAGTAAACCGTAGAGCCCAGAATATCCTTTTGTAGTTATCAATACCCGTGAAATTATTGATAGGATCTTTGAAGACAATATCATCTCTGGAGGCAGTATCACAGCAGGTTAGGAACTAACAAGGATTGCATCTTCTTTCAGAAATGAATATACCATGAAAGATAAAATTTGTTCTGGTACATAGCTAAATTCTGCTAAAAATCAACCTTGAGGTCTTGATATTTGTAAGTTTGCTTGAATACAACTAGCAAGAATTTGTTTTATGTTGCATAAGACTTCACAACAAATTTTAATGCTGAGCTGATCTGGTATTCCACATACCCACTAGCATGCATGAGTGGCCACTCCTTGATTTCTTCATATATGAGCACCAATATGCAGTGTGCATGACATACAAGCAAGTTGTTCAATATCAAGTACTATCCTAATTCTATTACTGTGATGAGTAGATTTTCTAACCGATATGTGCTTATATATCAATATTTACACCTGTTTGCTCATTGACCTAAAAGGTTTATTTGTCATGACCAGAGATAGCATCACTAACCATGGATGAGCACAGGACATTGTTATCAAGCAGAATGGAGAACATCTTTCAAGTAGCTTGAACGATAAAAGCCAGAAGCTAACATAGAAGTACAAAACTAAAAATGTGGCTAACAAGATAAACAAAAGAAGATTTATTGAAGCAAAGGTGACTTCAAAAATAAAACAATCCTAGTCAAAGGAGTACAGATTATGGGAGTAGCCCTAGAATAGCCTTCCAAAGAAAGAAAACCATGGGCAGTCTTGAATGAGTTATTTATTCATTGCTTAATCACCAGCCAATCAGTTGTATTTCTGTATATGACCAACCTAACCAAACACTCCCTCCGTTTCTAAATACTTGACACTTGTTTTTGCTATGTAAACCATATGTTGTTCTTTTACCAATAGTAATAAAGTGCATTGCATCACAAATCCAATGGTGACTTCCATTCATCTAAACAGAATAAATATGAAATTAGTAGTAGTCACAATTTAATTCTCCCTCCGTTTCATATTATAAGTCGCTTCGACTTTTTTCCTAATCAAATTTCTTTAGGTTTGATTAAATTTATAAAAAAAAATTAGCAACATCTACAACACCAAATTAGTTTCAGTAAATGTAATATAGAATATATTTTGACAGCATGCTTGTTTTTTTTAAAAAAATGTTGCTATATGTTTATATAAACTTAGTCAAACTAAAAAAAAAATTGACTAGAAAAAAGTCAAAGCGACTTATAATATGAAACGGAGGGAGTAGTAAGTTAATGGTGCAAAGTAAATGAAAACAGGCAGAGAGTTCTCATTTGTTGGCCATCTGTTGATGAGCTAGCAAGTTGTATGTAGCTGCTGCCCCATGGAATCCCATATTGTCACTTTCATGGTACCATAATAGGCTACATCTGACAATCTGACATCATCAACCCTCATTTGGCTGCAGAAAACCTTGACACAACCAGTTCCTTCGTGTACAAATAACATGCTAATCTAAGAAGTTACCACATTGGAGTATTTTGTTGATATAAGCAATGGCCTCCATTCATTTATTAATGAATAAGTGTATCTTCTTCAGGAAAAAAGGGAGAGGAAATAATGCTATTGATGCCAAACATTCTAATTACCTTATTGGTAATGTGCGTACGGATTCTGATACCCTCTAGAGGTATATCAAATGTAATTAGGAAAATTTGAATCCATTCAAAATAAGCTGAGGGTTAATGCTAAACTTAACTTGAGCGTGGTTTATAACAAACAAAATGGGCCTTTTTTTTGTAGTCTGGAAATAATAACTTTGAATAAGAAATACAGGCGGCAAAGTTGGGGTAAAGCATATTGAAGTAATCGGGTGCTGGTTCCATACTTGGTGCTTCACAGACAGCATGTGTGGACTGAGAAAACCATAATATTTTGTGGCTAAGAATAAAATTGAAATTTTGCTTCGCTCAATTAGTAGTAGCAAGAAGAACACCTTGATACCAAAGTTTTATTGTGACATTTTGTGTTTTTGGCATCCACACCAATAATTCTCTCATAGTTCCACAAGTTTAAATTAATAATTAAAAATAATGAGGCCAGTACTTTTACCAACAAGATAATGAGTGATTGACTTTTTATAACTCCATAGCCTTTCTAACCACCTCCAGCAGTACCACTAAACCAGTGAGAAAGACTCTATCGCACTTACTATGTTATCTAAGTCCTGATAACAATCCTTTAGCTATGACCGCGACACGACTAAAACATCAAAAATTTTGCAAATCATCCCTCCAATTCGGCCTAAGAACACCTCATAAAAGTACTACAAATCACCATTTTCTCTCCCAATCACCATTAGAGTGCCACTCATGCTCTGCGAAAAGGATCAAATCTACGCCACAGTTTCACCGTCAACGCAAATCAACAATCATCATCATCCCCCGATAAGGGAAAGCATGGGAATCTAGGTCGACGACGACTCACGAACCTGTAGATATGGAAGCTGGGCTCCCGGTAGAACGCGGCGGGGAGCTCCTCCCGCAGCGCCCGGATGGCGTCCCCGACGTTGACGTGGTACCGCCGCCGACGGTCCTCCCCGTCGTCCTCCCCCTTCCTCCGCCGCCGCCCCGCCGCCGGCGAGGGAGCGTCCGGGGACGAGAAGAGCGGCGGCGGGAGCCGCCTCTCCCGCACCGGGTCCGACACCCGAATCACTATCCTCTCCTTCCCCCTCGTCCTCTTCTCCTCCTCCTCCTCTTCCTCTTCCTCTTCCTCCTTGACGCCCCCGCCGGGCGCCGCGGCGGACACCGAGAACCGCGCGCCGCCGCGGGCCCTCCGGTGGCCGCCGCACGGCGATGGGCGGCGGGCGCCGGCGAGGTTGGGGAGGTGGACGAGGAGGCCCATTGCCGCCGTGAGGTGAGTTCTTCTTGCTCAGCCTCTTTTCATTTCTCTGAATTTTTTTTGTCTGAACTTTTAATTTTGGTTTTTTTATTTATTCGATTCTGGACTTCTGGAGTAGAATGGATATCCTTCTCAGTTCCAGCCATGAAAAATGGCATTTTACCTGCGGATATCCGTTTCCACTGGGCCGCAGTCCTTTATGGTCTTATGATTGAGACTTTGTCTTTTCTTAACTGTAATGTTTTTCTTTTTTAAAAAAAAAGAGAGATTTAGAGTAAGAGTGGTCTCTCCCAACATTTTTGAGAAAAAAAATATGAGTGTGCTGAAAATTGAACACAAGACATAGTTAAAACTATACACCTCTTGTCACTACATCAAGTGCTCTTAACTTCAATTTCAAGCAAAGTTATTTGTCATCATGAACGTATATAAACTATGAGGACATATCCGGTAAAAACACTCATGAAAATAATACCTAAAAGTTTTGTAAATTCATGAAAAAATACTAGAGATATATGTAGATATGAAATACATTCTCACAAAATCTCAACTCCAAACTCAACTTCGTTTAAGATAAAAAAAAAGAGACAAACTTCAGGTGAATAGTGTCATGTTACTATTCACTTAAAATTTATCTTTTTTTACTCCTAAACGAAGTTAAGTTTGGAGTTGAGATTTGGTGAGAATGTATTTCATATCTATACCTATCTCTAATATTTTTTTCATGAATTTACGAAACTTTTAGGTATGAATTTCACGAGTTTCCAACACTTAGCTCGTTTTCACTGGATATGTCCCTGAATAACTACAACTAGTATTTAATATCTATCCAATAAATCACTAACTCATTTATTATTTTTACATTATTTTATTCTTCATTCATCACTCAACGCTTTCAGATTATTTGTGTGAAACCCAACGCTTAAAATTGTCTTCGGGGAGCGCTACAAATCGGGCGTCCGATATTTTGTAAAACATCGGATGTTGTTGCACTATATTGTTACGAAATGTTTCACATGTTACACTACTTGATGAATAAAATGTTTCAAATGTTTCATCAATCAGGAAAAAAAATGTGTCATCTCATGAATGAAAATATTTCAGTTCTCAAACAGAAATATTTCAGCAAATAGAAACAATGAAACCCAATTGACTCACGCCCTGAAACATTTTAGTGTAGCGTTTGAAACTTTAGGTTTCATTTATTGAGACATCCACGGATTACACACACAAAGACAAAAATATGTGAAACACCACCAAAATACCCACCGAGATATTTCTATCCAACAAAATAAAACATAAAAAAAATCATAAAAAAAAGTACCCGATCCTCCTTCCTCCTCTCCAGTGAGTGGTTGGCCATTGCCGGGCTCAGCACCGGAGCTCTCTTCTGTGCTGCTAACGGCCCATGGTGAAAGCTGAGGCCAACCCTACCACCATCGAGGAAGTCAAGGCCAACCTTGTTGCCGTTGTACCGCGCTGCCGTTGAGAATTAAAACGATGCTGACCGCACCACCATCGAGGAAGGAGAGGTCGTAGAGGTCATCACCGTCATGGTGCACTATCATTGAGGAAGCCGAGGCCAACCTCGCTGCCCCAAGAATGTTGAGGTTGAGTTCGTCGTGCCATTGAGACGAAGCTGGTCAGCCGAGCCACCGCTAAGCTTAAGAGTCGTCGCTGCTCTAGATGAGATATGGTAGAGTCGTACAGATGACATAGAGATATGGGGAAGAGAGAGAAAGAGTGGGAAAGAGTGTGCTCAAGAGGATAAGAGGTGTCATCCAATATTTAGACTCACGTTGGACTGTCGATCTAAAGCGTCTCCGATTGTCTTCACTTTCCACAATCCTACCCCGCGTGTAATTGGCATCCCCTGAACACGTCCTTTCTATCCCCATGTCAACCCCCATGAATCCCCCAAATCACACACCCTTTTCATCACTCAACACCCTCGTCCTTTACTTCACACAACGCATCCATCGGTTGTCCTCACCGTCACACCCATTCCCCTATCGCTGCCGTCGCATCTGAACCATCACACCACATTGTCGTCCCCGTCACTCTCTGATGCATCGCAGTCGTCATCCTCTACCGCACTGTCATGCTCGGCCATCATCCTTTGCTGCATACCGGCATGTGCTACATCATGGGAGGCGCATGTTCACGACAAGCTGACCACGATGACCATATGTTTCGATCTTATGTGTATATCACCCTGCTACCGACTCTTGTTATTTTACACTAAGTTTAATAGTGGTGTGATGTAGTTCTTGAAAGAATACATTAACGAGCTGACCAAGAACTATCTTATTCTATATTTTATCGCCAAAATATATATTAACCTAATCTCTTTTGGTTGTTTCCTTTGTAATATCAGATGACACCGTGACATTACCACATACTCCATATATAGTACTAGTTTCATTTCATTACCCAAAATATAATGCAATAAATAGTGCAAATGACGTTCTAAATTAGTAGACCAAAGACTGGGTACCCTCTGTTTATATTCACTTGGCACTTTTATCTTGTGCACACATGTTTAAGCAATCTTTTTTGACAAATAAATACTAAAATTCACTTCTCAACGAAAGTCATAAAGTATTTCCACAAAGAAATCTTTGTGTTGAAGGATAAGGCAAGGTGGGGATTAGGAGAAGGTAGCAAGAGAGGGACAAGGTCGGTAGCAGCCTGCGATGATAGCATGTGCTATCCAGTGGTTATAATAGTACCAGTTTACATATACGATTGAATCTCGAATAACCTTTTAGTTTTGACCCAGAGCTGGTGAATTTTAATAGTTATTTTTAAGTATTTTTTATAAAATCACAAGTATTATAATCCAACTTACATAAAACCATATGGTTCATGGGACATGCTACATAACCCATAATATAGTTTTATAAAACCACACATTAATTTGACCAAGTATTCTTTGATCCACCATTATTTAGGAGTTTAAAATTATATATCAAATTTACAACTTCTTTGACTCGTCGCATACTAGTATTTTTATTTTGCTACAATAACAAGTTAAATTAGGTAATGGTGTAGTTTTGTAATCCTTTTGAACCGTAATATCCAGGGTTATACATCATATATCAAAACCCATGTGATTTTGTGTAACTTGGACATAAAACTTATAGTATGGTAAAATTTACTCTATTTGTTAAAGCAACAACAAAAAGTGAGTAGTTTTATAGGTAATATATTATATATTAGTAAAGTACCTCTGATTAAAAATCTAAAAAAATTGATTGATTAAAAATATTGTCAGTCAGACCTTAGACATCTCAATGTAAAATCTGACAACTATTTTTGACTGCAGTACAGTACTATGAATTGAAAAACAATGTTGTAGTCAACTATACAGTGTTATCACCAAAATAAGAAAATTGCTCCTATGAGGAAGAGATACATGTGCTTTTAAAAAGTTGTGAATCTCTAGGATCTAGTATATTATATAATCTATGAATTCCATCAAGGCAATTAATCAGAGTTGACTAGTGAGCTTTCAAATTCATTGTACACACACAAAAAAAAATCTGGCACACCGACCAATTACAACGATTTTTTTAGAACAATTACAACTAACGAATTGGTTGGCCGCGAATATATGGCTGGAGAACATCTGGTTCATCGTCTGTTGCGAGTGATCATCTGAAATACGTAGTACCACTACCGTGCATACAGTCTCTGCTCTCTACTCACCAGTGAAGTTAAGAAGAAAATCACCGTCACTCATAAAGAACAAACAAATTTTAGAGGTTACGAGAGTAGGGATGAAAACGGAACGGATAGTTTCCGTCCGCTACGGAGAAAAACGAATACGGATACCTTTTAGATTGGATAATTCTCGGTTAGTTTGGATGTGGATACGAATGCGGATATTTTCTCCCGAATACGAATATGGTATTGGGATTTCCGTCGGATACGGATAATAATTCAGATATATGTAGAAGCCATTAGACATACCATATTTCTTTATAACTCTACTACCTTTAATATACCTTTTTTAAAATTTAATAGTAATTCATCTCTTAACACTAGTCCACACTATTAATATTATTTAATTTTTAAAAAATATTTATAAATTATACTACAGTTTATATAATATGAGCTAATTATATATGTTGATATTTGTTTCTATTAGAAGTTGGGTTGCTTTTCGTGTTTTGAGAAAAATTTGTTTCCGTATTTGTATCCGATCATATTTGATTCTTATTCGTATTCGAGATAATCCGTATTTGTTTCCGTATTCGAGCTATCCGTATTTATTTTCATATCCGGCAAAAAATATGAAACCGAATATGGTATGGGCATTATACGTCCGTATCCGCTTCGTTTCCATGCCTATACGAGAGGCATATTTATCATATTTTTAACAGATAAAAACACTGGCATTTCTTTACATGCCTTTTCAGACTTTTTTTTACCATGTTTTGCGAAAGCGCACGATTCTAAAACAACTAATGGAAACTGTAAAATGTCGACTTTAATGTTAACTTTACTCAATCAAATACCATGTTTTGCAACAGCAAAAGTCACACTGTAGACTTTAATGTTGACTTTATATCAATTACCATTGTTTTGCTGATGTGCAAGTCACACGGTAGCTAGATTTCCACACGTGTGACTTGCGCAAGGATTGAACAACCTTTGCTCAATCAAGAAACGCATTTTTCTAAAACAACTTATTGAAACGTTAATAATGTAGACTTTACCTGTCTATATATGAACCAGACCAAACAGGACGGACTAGAAATTACTTAATACTTAGGTACTTAATACTTAGGGCTCGGCTGGAGCTGAACTAATGAATTATGAATTTTCTCTAAAATTTTCAAGGTAATTTAAGACAATCGAAGTGTCCTAACTATTTTAGCCTTGTCCCTGCCCTCGGGACCAAGTAGGACCAAGTAGATGGTTATATATTTGATTGATCCGGATGGTTATACATACAATCACTATGCACCTTCCATTTCTACAAAACAACTCGCCTGGAAGCCACCTTCGATGTTCAATAAAGAACATAGCAGCACTCATGGCTATGTTGCAGCCATTCTTTTGCTGCCACCAACCAGGTTGATCACTGTCAAGATAACCTGTATTAGTATCTAGGTCTTACATGGTAATCATGATACCTTCTAATATGAAGAACCATCCATATATGTACTTACTGCTATTAGAGATCTCTAAATATCAAGATGCCTGTGTAATTTGTACTGTGGTTTGCTTCTATGTAAGACACTTCCTCCTCATACTTTCTGCCCCTGGTTGCGTCCAGGCGGCGCGCCAACGGCGCGCCCCTAGCTCTAGTCAGAGTATATAAAGGCTGGCGGAAGGGGCGCGCGATGGGGTGTGCCACGTACGCGTTTTGCTACGGTATCTACAGTGCGCGCGGTAGAATTTTGTGAAAAAGCCCTCTATTTTGTTCGTAATTCGTCTGGTGTCCCTTGCCAACCGTCCCTCTGAGCTGGATTTTTACGTTTAGGCCCTTCTTAGATATGGGTATTCGATGAGAAGGAGAGAAAAACCGCGAATTAGGCCTGCCCTCTAAATGGAAGATGAGGGTTTTTTTTCGCAAAAGGCACCCATTAGCCCAAAACCCTAGCCGCCTCCGCCCGCATCCCCTCCTCCCTCGTCTCGCCCTCTCCCTCTCTCGCCACCGCCGCCGCTTTCCCCTCGCGCCGCCGTCTCCGCTTCGCGCCGTCGCCGTCGTCGTCCGCATCGCCTCGCGCCTCCGCCGCCGCCGCCGCCGTCGTCGCCGCCTCCGCCTTCGCCTCCGCCTCCGCCGCCGTCGCCGTCTCCGAGCGCCTCCACCTCCTTCTCCCCCCTCGCTTCGCCGTCGTCGCCGAGCGCGGACTTCGAGGCAGACGCGGAGAAAGCAACAAGGCGAACGCTCCTCTCCTCTTCCCCTCTCGTCTCTCCTTTGCCTGCGAGGAGCTGTGCCTCGCCGCCATCGTCATCGTCGTCAATCTGCAGCCGTCGTCGTCAACTGGCCGGTCTAGCCGCTCGCCGCACGTGGTGGCGATGGTCGCGCCTCCACCAACTTCTTCAGCGCGTGGATCCAGTATTGATGTTGGGGAGCTACTACTTTTCCTACAGTCTTGATGTTTTGATTCATTTGGAGTTTTAGTTTGCTGTGCTCTGATTGTGTATTTTTCTTTTGGTTCGGTCAGCATCTTCTGCTCGGTGCCATTCCATTCCCCAAGACCTTCTTCTGTTGAAGGAGCTTGGAGTTTGCGGTGTCATGAACTGAACAAATCCTACGAGAGGCTGGTTCCCATGTGCCTGTAAGAGGTAGTCACACAACCAAATCGTTCCACAATTTGACCAATATGTGGGCTGAATAATATGAAGAAGTTCTGTCAAGCAAGTATTGCAGCATTTGTTTATTAATTCCTTTCTGCATGCATTGCTCCTGCTTATTATTTGTTGGTTGCTCTGATATCAGTGAGGTGCACATGGCCTTGTTGTAAAATACGTTGTGCATATAGCGCAATCAAGTTCCAATGGTCTCAGCGGTGCAATTCTGCAATGTGAATAGAGCAATTACTGAAGGTGTCGATGTTTGCCATATAGATGTCCACCGATATGATCAATGGTTTGAGAAAAATACTCAAAATATCTTTTTATTTCGCTGACGGTTCAGCAAATCGTTGTTTGTTAGTACATTGTTATTACCTAGCTGTGATAATTAAGGTAGAATAAAGAGCCAAGGTTATTGATATGTAAACTCCTCGTGGTTAACCTAAATGACAAGGTTATATGAACCAATGTTTCAGTTCAGAAAAAAAATGCTGATTAGGTATTGAAATGTTTGTGCAATACAATCTGCTTGTTTTACATGTAACTGTACGTTTGATCTATCTTTGCATGTTGCCTATTCAGGCTGGTGTTGTTTTTATGTAATTTACAATTTATGTGCAAATTTCTCTAACTTTACATATCTATGTAACTGCTGCTCATGAGAGGATGTTCAAACAACTACCATTTCTTGGTCACATAACTGAAATTTTGTGTTTGTTTACAGGCTCCTGGAATTGAAAGCCTGGTGTTACCAACTAGAGATTATCTTTGTATACCATAATTTGAGGACCTTTGCCGTGCAGCTGACTTCGTTCAAAGTAAGAATCTACTCAAAATGCATATCCTATAGTATGACGGAATCGCTGTGTATGTTCCAGCTTATTTTATATTGAACTGTTCATTGCAAGAGCAGAATCCAAAATTTGTGATTCGACACAGTTTGTTTGGTATTGGTTTCTACGTAGGAACAGTTATTTTTATGCTTATTGGTTCCTTCAACAATAATAACTATTTTGTACAATGCTTCGTTTGGTTTGTTTGAAACTCTTGAAGCTTGGCTGAATATGTTGCCACATAGTGCATAAAAAAATAATAAAATACTTTTTGCTTGCTGCATGGGGCAGGCCACTGTCGGCAGTCTGCTGGTCAAGCTAGGATGCAGGAGCTTGGAGCTGGGAGGCTGATCTTCTCCCTCCTTTTTTCCATGCTTCTATGGCTGGCAGAGGATGAGATAAAGTGGAGTTGGGGGCAAGTGAGGACTGTGAGGGTATGAGCTACCTCATTATTTTTCAGGCATTGCCTGCTTTTCTCCAATTGTTAACTTACATGTCATTCTTTAGTTTTAGAGTGTTTCTATAGGTGTAATTCACTCAATATGTATTTATATTACTCCTTTCTTGGGAAAATCTGTCGGAACAGAAAAGGGGTCTTTTCTTTATGTGCAATAGTAAATTGTTGTTTTATAGTGAAATTGATAAGGCAACTGCTTCTAATTTGCCTAAATCTGTCATTGCTTGGTTAAAAAAAATGACAGCATGGCAGACAATTCTGAAGAGACCATATATCTTTATTTTGATTGTAACAACCATCTTCTGTTCTGAACTTACGATATTTAGCCATTGATTTATGGATTTTCCATTTATCTATGAATGTTTAGGCTCACCATTAATTTGTTTCATTTCAGTGACCCTTATCCGTGAAATATTTTTCGCTTCCTCCCACTTTGTTTTCTGCACAATTCATGTGTCGTGGTTGATGCTGGTTAATGGTTGTATTTCCTCTTTTTTATTTTGGGAGAAGTCTTCAGTTGTTTGGCACATTTAGAAAGTGCATATAGTCCACTGGAATTTCTTACGATTCTTTAGAAATAACTTATTCTCTTTGCAAAATTATGTATTTAATTTGGTTAGTTCAGGTGGAGGGCAGAACTATATACTATTCCATTTGTAATGCATAAATTGCTCTAAAAGCACCTCATTTATATTTTTCTATTACAAGTATTGACATCACATGCATTCTTACTCTTCCTCCATTTATGCGAAATATTGATTTTTTCCCATATGATTGTAGATAAATATTGGCATTGTCGTTATAGGATATATATAATACAATGCTCATTCTATATTTAGCCTATCTACACGTGATGGCTAATTTTTCTTGTGCCATGTGGAGGTACTTAAATTGAAGTGGGTTCATTTCAAGTCTATGTTTCATATCTATTTTTTGCTTGCCTTTCTTTCGACATGATTAAGTGACATAATAGTTTTGCGGAGACAATATTTCTAGCTCTATTTTGTATATGAAATTTCATCTGAGTTAGTGCTATATGACCGAGTTGTAGCTTATTCATTATGCTTGGAAATTCATAGTGAAATGGAGATTCACTTGCAAAAGCGTGTTTGGGACCTTGGGACTGATATCTAACTATCAGCATTTCTTATTATCTTGTATAATCTGGTTATGGTACAAGACAAGGCTAATGTGAGGATGAGCTTTCTCTTGAACATTTCTGTTTGATATCTGAGTAGCTGAGTTGATCATGAGCATTTGTGTTGCATATTTGTTTCTTTGGCAAATTAAACCAATTATTATTTATGCATAGGGTGTAAATAGCATATGTTGGTTGTAACAATTCAAAATATGTAGTACTTAATGCCATTGCTTGTCAAATTAAATGTTTGAATACATACACCTTGTGAGAGTGATGCATTTCTGCAGACTGGAAGAAAATGACAAGCTTGTGCTTACACCCTTCAAGAAGAACATTGACATCTGGAGACAGCTCTGGAGAGTCCTTGACCGTAGTGATCTGGTGAGTAATGCTCAACCTTCACTATCAGTTTCACCCATCGCTCTTGTGGTTGATTGTTTGCCAGTACTTATGATACTAAAACCAAGCATTTCTCCAAAAAAAAAATGTAGGACATGCATTTTTAAAGGTAATGCTTTGCAAATTTTGGCTCACATATTGACTTTACTTTCAATGTTCCGTGGTATTATTGCATTTTTTCCCCTGGAAGTGCTACTCTGCTGTGCTCAATCATATTTGTTTTTACTGGATTAAAGAGTAGAACCTCTTCAGATTAGTTTTAATTCCTAATATACTTACTTTTATTCTCTTTTCTTCCATGAAGCTGGTGATGATAGTTGATGCTCGAGATCCCTTATTCTACCGCTGTCCTGATCTTGAGGTACTTATTATGGTTTCTGGGGTAGTACTTTTCACATTCAAGCAATATCTAATACCTGTGGCAAATGGGTTGCGGCTTCTCCCTGGTTAATGATCAATGCTCACCTATCACTCATTGTAGTAGTAAAATTGCTCGAGAAATCGTATTCATGAATTCTCCTTCAGAGATTATTTTTCAAGCACTGCCTGTTTTTCTCCAATTGTTAACTGATGACTAAGTGCTTACCTGTAATACTAAATATTTCAAAACTACAGCTTTCACCTTTAACATGCTTACTCATTCCAGTAATATATCTAAGGGTCATCAATTAACAGCTATCCAATGTAATTAACTCCTACTTGTATATCAGGAGATGCACTGTTCCTGCTTTTCAGGTCTCTTTTCCTATAGCTCGTCAACAGTTACTTCTATTCTGCCTGTCCTATAACTTTGGTTTTCATTGTAGGATGAACATAATGGTTGTATTACAGACAGAAAAGGAAGAATCATCTGTAAACTCTATTGTCCCAGTAAATGATGCTACTTCTTTATTGTTTACCTTCATATTTAGCTCCTTCCCTTCACTTAACATTGGTAGAGTTTTAGGCTCTGCTTAGCAAGGCAAACCTGCAGTGGGAAAGGGAAAGCAGTGAGGTCTATCCTTATATCTTCTTACTATGCTTTGTAACTTTGCTTCCTGAACTGTGTGCTCCCAGAAACATGGTGCTATTAACATAAAAAATACAATGATCAATGTACTGATGAATTTCGCTGCAGTTAAAACTATCAATAGTAGATCATTAGTTTACATGTGCTTTTGTGCTGAAGAGGAAGAGTTATTTTGTATATAGTGCCAAGATTGCATTTTTCTACTATTTAAATCACAACGGAGTTACCAATGATAATTTTTTCCCCAATGGTGTGACATTATCTATTGGTTCATTTTTCTGATATCCTGATATTTCTATAGGGCATTGCTTTGAATTTTTTTAAGCTATCATGTTTGCCAGTCCCAATTTTCACATTTAATCCTGTAGTACTGGTAATTTTTTAGTCAGGAATTGATAGTTCATACTCCCTCCGTCCCAGAATATAAGAAGTTTTAGGGTTGGACACGGTTATTAAGAAAGTAGGTATAAGTGAGTGGTGGAGGGTTGTGATTGGATGAGTAGTGGAGGTAGGTAGGAAAAGTGAATGGTGGAGGCTTATGATTGGTTGTGAAGAGAATGTTGGTGAAGAAGTTGTTATATTTTAAGACAAATCCTGAGGGCTAAAAGTTGTTATATTTTGGGATGAAGTACATATTAGCGTTTTGTTACCTGGGTAAATTTTGCTTGCTAGTTGAAAAATTACATCCATGGGATTGTCTTGTTTCACTTGAGATTTTTTCTTACTTTCATTTTTCTTTCGATTTTAGTAAGCTGCTACTATGCTTGATTTAAGTAAGATGTTACTAAGGTGTAAGTCTTAATTAGTCTTTCACATGGAAAATCATGAGCAGTGGCATTAGATGCAGGTAGCGAATGGCATGGTGGAAAGAAGAGGATCTGAGGATGGTGGCGGATCCGGAGCCAAGGTCGATGGAGATGGCCAGGGCATCGCAGGGGTGGACCCCGGCAGACTGGCATGGCATGGCAGCAGAGACAACAACAAGAGGCAGAGGAAGTGGGCGGCCAATCTGCACAGCACCTGGGTTTGTTCTTGGCACCTTTCAATGTTCTACTTAATACACTTAGCGCACATAATTTACAGATTGAAAAGAAGCATGTTTTTCTTACTGTAATTCTACACCTATTTGTTCATCATATGATTTGTCTACTCACTAAAAAGCATATTAATGTTATGTGTGTTGTTTAAGTGATCATTTTTTCTTTCCATTTATACTAGATCATATATTGTTCTGCTCCACATCTCCCCGTTTATCTGAGTGCCCATCAGCACTCCTGAGTTTTGCTGGTTAATTGCGATGCCTGGTTGGTTTAGCGGCTGGTGTTGCCCAGGTTTCCTAGTCCAGCAGCCGCCATCATCCAAAGGCACTGGCTTGGTCCTTGCTACGCTCCTCCTTCATCAGGTTCACACATATGCTGGAATTATTTTTCGTGCGTGTTGTTCAATATATGTTGAGTTACTTCTGGGAAGGCATCAACTGATATACTGTATGTCATCGACCTCCTCTATGCCAAAACAATCCCCAAACTCAAGAATCGCATGCTTCTAATAACAGCAAAAACATAGATGTATTGCCCTGTAGTGCAATAGTTAAGTTCAGTAGATATATCCTATCTGATGATTTCTCCATAACTTCTATTTTTTTCCTTTCCATATTTTGCCTGGTCATGTACTCATGTGCTGCTAAATAAGTTTATTTAATGCATTTCACAATCATATGCCTCCTTTGAAAAACTCCTTAGATAGTTGGAATTATAGAAGAGGAAAAAAAGGGATCTGGTTGCACCTTATGGTCCTATGTCTGTAATGTTCAAGTATTTCCAGAATTTATGAATAAGGCATTAGTAGTGGCTGCCCTTCATGAAGCAAAGTAATATAGTTAGGTTCTCTAACAGTTGGAGTTGTCTGTAGTCCCAATAAATCTGACAATGGTCTCACCTTAATTCTGAATTTCATTCTGAGTTATAGAAATGTGGCATTTAAAGATCCATGTTTTTTACAATGCTTAATTTCTTTTTAAACCGTATTTAAGTGATTTTTAAATATCTCATATTGGATTATGCAGCTCTCATATTAATACAACCTTGGAACCTCTTTATGATATATAATGCGTCAGTGTTTTGCAGCCTCGATTCTTTGATAAGAGGGTGGTTATCAATGTTTATGGTTTGCTCTATGCATTTCCTCTGCAAATATTTATAGTTAGATGTTTTACTCTATATGTTAATTGATTGTGTACCACTTTTTTCAGGTTCAGTGAAACCATATAAGAGTACGATTGGACCAGATGAAACAAGGGAAAGTAAAAAATTGGGCATAACATTCTGTTACATCAGGAAAGGGATTCAATGGTGCCTGCTCGTTGCAATGGATCTATACCAAATATAGTTGAAGTTGCAATGGCCACATGCATATACAAATAAGTAGCTAACAAAATGATTTAATCATTTACAATCTTATTCATCATAGACTACTACCATCACCACCACTACTTTCTCTATATCAGTAAGATGGGCGGGCCTCTGTAGATTGGTTAGTCATTGACATATTCATGCTTTTCTCACTTTCAGTTTGAGATATCCTAATATTAATTATTGCATTAATGGCACAATAGCTATTCTCTACAGCTTTGCTTCCGCTTATAATTTACTGTTATCTTGTATGGCTACAACTGCAGCTGTGAGGATAGATGGGTAGCAGATTGAATGACATTACTGAAATGGTAAAAATCATATTTTTCTGGTTGATGTGTTGAATGTGATTTTGCATGATATATATTACTAGCTGAGTAAATTTTGCCCACTTCTAATTAGCTGCTAGCTCATAAATAAACATCAATGGAATTTTGGTGTTCCATTATCACTGATTGACCTATTAACAGTTTTTTCGTGTGCTCGGGCACTTACTGCGGTAAGGTTTTATTAGGGTATGGTATATATCTGTAGGTGCTTCTCAATATACGATTTCATTAGCTAACGTATGTTTTCATGCACTTATTTACATTCCAACATGTTTGGATTCTTCAGAATATGATGGGATGCTGAATGTAATCTTGAAAAGTTGGGCCCATTATTCTTCAGTTGTCCTATTTGCAAAAACCCAAAGTGTATAGCAATGTGTGTCAGGGATTATTTTTCTATTAATTTTGGGTTATTATGTAATGAAAACATTGTATATTCATGTGAACCAAGAGTCTGTAACGAACCAAAATTTCAACAGAGATGCTCTACGTTGATAATAAAGTGTCCATCTGTAGTAGGATATTTATTACGGAAAAGACAATACTAATTACGATGCTATTGATATCCACAAGAGTTGAACTGTAATCTATGATGTCACATATCAAATTATCATAGATTTCCCTTATCTATTTACCGACTGATTGTCGTTTTAGTCCGTGCAGGCGGCGCGCAATGGCGCGCCCCAGCCTCTAGTTTGGCCGAAAGGTGGAATAGCGAGTCCAGGTTGGGAGTGGATTGATTGGCTATCGTAACCACTTTAGCACTTTCTTGAAAACGATACTCCTTCCGTCAAACACAAAATAAACCTGGGAATAAATGTGACATATCCTAATACAACGACTTCATGGGAATAAATGTGACATATCCTAATACGACTTCATATAAAAGTATTATGATATGTCACATCTAATCTTAGATTATTTTTTTATGACGAAGGGAGTATGTCAAATAACGCTTGTACAACACTACTCCCTTCGTCTAAAAAAACAACATACTTTGAATGAAATTTTCTGTTACAATGAATGTAGATAAGAAATGTTCCATTGAATACTACAATTACAACGAATCTAGATAAGAAATGTTCCATTGAATACTACATTGGTTTTCCGTGGGACAGAGGGAGAAGTGTCTAAAAGCATCTCTAACAGCCTCTTCAAATGCCTCTCCAAACTAAATTTTAGCTACTCTTGAAAAAAAAATACTCCAATAGCCTCTCCATCTAGATGGCCAAGCTATCTGGCAGGCCAAAACACTTCCCCACTAGCCAAATTTGGTTAGCCAAAGTGACTGGCTAACGGTGGGTCCCACGTGCATTCCTCCTCCAAAACAGGCACCGCGTGGGGAGATGGATCAGGACGACGAGCGGCTTCGCCGCGCGCTGGCGGCGTTCAGAGGCGGCGGCGTGTGGGAGCTCGTGGAGGCGGCGGCGCTCGTGGACGCCGCGCTAGCCTGTGCCGCGCGCTGTGAGACAAAACCTCCTGATCGAGACATGAAATTCAGCTCAAGTTCAGAAGTTCATCAGTGTGCGACGAACTCGCCCAAAAATTTTATAAATCCCACCAAATTACCATCCCGGCACCAAGACCTATCACTCTATCAGAGATTCAGAGCCAAAATTTCACTCAACTCATCCACAGCTAATCAGAGAAGAAACAAAAACAGAAACAAAAAATACCATCCTGCAGCCATCCATGGACAATGAACAGAAAAAACAACATCAGATAGAGGAGCTCGCACTGGACCAATCCAAGAACAAGCATTGCATATCGTTTTCACCTCAAAAACAACCAAAATCAACCAGAAAAATTTCATCAAGAAAACCCCCCAAAAAATCCCAGAACACACTCACCAAGAAATGAGAGAAGCGAAGCAGAGAGCGGCGTGTGGGAGTTTGGAGGCGGCGGCGCTTGTGGACGCCGCGCTGCCCTGAGCCGTGCGCGACCGCCGACTCCCCATCCACGCGCCACCTCGCTTCAAGCCGCCGCCCCTCCGTCGTTGTCGTCCGCTGCCGAGGCCTCTGCGTCGTCACCCCCCTCCCCTCTCCTCTCCTCTCGCCTCGTCTCCCCACCCATGGCGGCCCGTGGCGACGATAGCGCGGAGGTTCGTGGCGACGACGGCGCGGAGGAAGCCCACGGCGATGCCTCCTCCTTCCCTCCCTCCGGTGCAAGCTCTGCCCGACCGACGCTCTTCTCCATCGCTCCTTCGTCTCGACGGTGCGCCATCGACGGCCTTGGCTTCGTCGCCCGCTACTCCACGCGATCACGCGTACACCACGACCTCCCTCCTCTGCAGCTCCGCTGCCACCGACGCCGGCCGCCGTGCATCGGCGAGCCTCCCCTTGCCAACATCGTTGCCGTAGCAATCGAGGAGAAGGGGAGAAAGAGGAAGAAGAATAGATAGGAGAGGCTGACATGTGGACCCCTAGTGTTAAAGACTTGTTATATAGAGTGTAGATGGAGATACTGTGAGTAATTAGTTTGACTAGTCAAATCAGATAAAGAGTTGGCTATATAGGTATTCGAAGAATTCGATTTAGAGAGGCTGTCCAAGATTCTCTGAAGCAGGGGCGAAGCTATGCAGTCTCGAGGGGTTCCTAGCTAGGAACCCGGGTCGGAAAGTAAAATTGGTGATTAATACCCCCTAATGACCATGTGGGCACCCCCGGCTCATGTATGTGTACCCCTAGATGGAGAATTAAGCTACGGAGATGTAAAGCCCAGCGCGTGCGGCATTGCAGACCATCAAGCTGAACAGGTGCTACTAGGCTTGTATAATGCATTCACTCATATTGGTTAGTACTTTTTTAATCGTTGTACTCCTCTTTTGATATAATTGACATCACATATTGATTTATCTTTTTTAATAATGATGGGAGGCGCAATTATTTAGTACAATATTACTTAAAAATTCTATATGACTCCATAGGATATGGACGCATGATTAAGTGAGGCAACCCCTCCAATTCTCTCTAGCTCCGCCACTGCCTAAAGGCTAATGGATAAAAAAATGTGACACATTTCTAAAAGAAAATATGTCAACAGTTTTCTAACCTATCAGTTGATGAATAATGAGAAAATTTATAGCACGGGATCCCGTTCTCCACGGGATAATCCGAATCCCTCACTCCACTGTCTCCCTCTCCTCTCCACTCTCTCTTTTGGGAGAAGGCCGAGAAGGCGGAGACGAAGCCAGACGGTAGGAAGGGGTCGTCATCGTCTCTACCGGCCAAGGAGGACGACGATGGCATGGCCTCAGCGAGGTCGCCCTCAAGATCACCTCCCTTGCCGCGCCGCTCTGGCTCCCCGCCCTCGTTGGTCTTCTCATCGGATGGGCATGGCGCCCGCGCTAGGCTATCGCCGTCGTCTGGGACAGGGAACAGCCGCCGCTGGTCACTCCTGCTCTGCCTCCACCGCGTGTCGCCGAGGACTCCTGCCGCAAGAACCAAGTAGCAGCTGGTGGGTGCGTGGGTGGTTACCGCCGCGCCAGAGGAGGATGAGGGAGCTACGGTGAGCGCAGGTGGCTCCACCGCCGCCGCCGCTGCCGCCGTAGAAGCAAAAGAAGCCGGCAATCCCGGCGCGTCGGTCCCGGTATCTTCTCTATCAGGTATCAGTCATGACACCTCTAGTATCAGTCCTGATACCCAGCTACCAAAGTCTGTGATACCTAGGCACCACCCGGTACCAAGGTACCAGGTACCAAGTACCCAGTCAGTACCAAAGATATTAGGTGTCAGGTAATAGCTGGTACCCAAAGTACCAGGTGTTAGGGGAACGCATGTGGAAGTTCACGGAAAGATAGGGAGGAGTCACTTAAAAGTTTCCATTCTAACAGGATCCTGTTCTGTCGTCTCTCTCCGTCGGTAAGTGGTACACTATTCCATATTTGCATCCGCGATACTTGTTGGAATCAATGGATGGGCTAAGGCCCACTCGAAGATTAATTCTTTGGAAAATCACAAAAGCCCACCTCATGGGATGGCATGCATGTAGAGTTTAGTACCACCTTACTTATTCTAGGAGAGGGGGATCTCCTTAAAAGGGAGGATGCCCTTCTAGCCTCTTGAAGCATGTGTGGTGGAGAGAAGAGGGGGAACACGCGCGCGCTCGCTCGCCTCGCCTCGCCTGGCAGGCAGGCGGCGCGCGTGCACGACGTACGCGTTGAATGGTCCGCAAAATTGGCTCCTTGCGTGAAAACGGCGTTGAGACCCATTTGAGTTATACTATGGTGGTAACCCAATCTATGTGATCGGAGATTCCGTGAATTAGAACTTGGGAAGAACAAACCATTAGTAATCCAGAGGAGAGTACCAATCTATACCCTCTCTAAGTGAAGATGCATGTACTCTCATGAGCTGCAAGGCAGGTTGGCTATGCCTTAATGAGTTCTGTTAGCTTTAATTAGCGAAGATGCTGTCCTGCAGAGCATTCTTGAAAGAACTCACCTTTGTGAGCTTGACTGTTGGTCGCAGCCCATGGAGATTTTGGGTGAATCTTCTAGGAAGCTTACTAAAGACCTAGGAGTATGACTTATACGCTCCACCCAAGGAGGGGGTAGTCTACAGACGGTCTTGTACCAGATAAGACTCTAAGTGAAATTTGCTTGCACAAGACTTGCAATTCAAGGCGTAGTCCATTGTTCAAGTTGTGAGTAAGTGTAGCTTGGAGTTCTAGATGGATGTTCAACCTTAATCGGTCTCCATCGAACCGCTGTTATATAAACAGTACATTGGAAAAGGCAAATCTCAGTGGGATTTTGAGTTTTGGTGGGGGATTGTTGGAATTAATGGATGGGCTAAGGCCCACTCGAAGATTAATTCTTTGGAAAATCACAAAAGCCCACCTCATGGGATAGCATGCATGTGGAGTTTAGTACCACCTTGCTTATTCTAGGAGAGGGGGACCTCCTTAAAAGGGAGGATGCCCTCTTGAAGCATGTGTGGTGGAGAGAAGAGGGGGAACACACACGCTTGCTTGGCCTGGCCTGGCCTGGCCGGGCAGGGCAGGCGGCGCGCGTGCACGACGTACGCATCGAATGGTCTGCACAATTGGCTCCTCACCCTTGTGCAGATGCAGCCTCCTTTTGCAGTTTTGTTTTGCTGCAGGA
The DNA here is from genome assembly GCA_000338895.3 of Oryza meridionalis. Taxonomy (NCBI): domain Eukaryota; kingdom Viridiplantae; phylum Streptophyta; class Magnoliopsida; order Poales; family Poaceae; genus Oryza; species Oryza meridionalis. The sequence goes on along the minus strand of CM002528.2, from coordinate 7,182,920 downwards.
AATTCGGATTTGTTTTGTTTTTGGAAACATTCCGAAAAATCCGGTGCGTGAAAACGGCGTGGAGTCCGGATAAGTTATGCGCGACTTATCCGGTTCGCGAAATCAATCTAGGGTTTGCCTCCTAATCTGTGCTGCGCCGTCGCTCGTAGACTACTCCATCCCTCTCGCCGGCGTGCACCGGCGATCGGGAGAGCAGGTCTCCGGAACCTCTGCCTTCGACGTCCTGCACCAGGAGAAGGCGGCAAGAAGGTTTTTGGGAAGCGCTTCACGCGACTGCTCCCTGTTTGTCCGCGACGGCTCGCCTTCCTCTCCGCTCGCGTGCTGCGCGCCTTCGTCGACGCCCGCAACCGCGAGTAGTTCCTGCCGAGCAACCGGTCTTTCCGCCACCTCGGTACGTGTTCGACATGTTGCGCATATTTGATCTGTTCATGTTTTACTGCTTAGTTTACATGTGTAGATCTAATGATGCATTCATGCTAGTTTGTATCTACAATGTCATGATTTATTTATGAAATAAATTAAATCATTATGTGCTTATAATTTCAACAATACTATCCGAGCAACAGTCCGAACCATTTTCGCCCCCTTGTTTGGGCGTATAAGCGTATTCGATTTCAGACCGTTTGGGTGTAATTTGATTCAGACCGGGACACCGGCCTACTTCGCAACGTAATTGGACTCGGATTCCTTCATAATAGTTGGCCTATCAAAAGCCCGTGGGCTCATCACTTTCCATAATTTGACTAATTTCTCTACGTGCCGCCGTCTTTGGATTAACATGCCGTTGTCATGCTTCTCGTCGGTGCTGGCCTCGCTCAGAGGTGGCGCTGCTGCGGCGGCGGAGGACGACGCCGGCGAGGAGGGGACGGCGGCGCTGCTGCGGCGGAGGCTGCTGGTGGGGGAGGCGGCGGCGGCATTGGACCGGGAGGCGGCGGCGAACCTGGAGGAGGAGGTGGGCACCCTGGAGCGCGCACTGGCAATGGCCGTGGCGCCTCCCATTGCCGTGACCCGGTCAGGTGCTTCCTCTGCCGGAGGTCGGGACATAAGGCCAGATCCTGCCGAGCTCATGCTCGCCCGGCTCTGCTCCGCCCGGAACGTCGCCAGCTCCTGTCTCAAGAGCGCCACGGTCACCGCAACTCCACGCCGCCACCTCCGTTGCAGCCTCCGCCTGTCCAACCGCCCCGTGTTCCGTGCAACCGCCAAGACGTTCCACGCCGCCACCACAGAGAACCCCCACCGCACGGCCAGAAACACCACCGCACGCCGCTTCCGCCGCCCCCGACATGGCCATCTCCAGCCATGGCTAAACTCGGCGACCCATCCACTCGGCCTGAGGAGGAGGAGTGCTTCATCCCCACTCCACACGCCATGGAGGTTGAGCTCAAGGATTGGGAGTCCACGGCGGTCATCACCTAGGCGGCCAAAGCGCCTACGTCCATCACTCCAAGGGACGTCGAGGCCATCTTCAAGGAGGAATTCCATCTTCGTGAGGGCGACGTCTTCGTCTCACGACACCACCCCGAGGCCTTCCTACCAGCGCCATTGTGTGGAAGCGCTGCGGAAGGGCTTCGTCAAGTGCCGCGGCGTTGAGCTCCACTACGTCAAATGGCGTAGCCTCAAGAGCGCCCTCAGTGTCGCCTTGATGTTCCGGGTCCGTCTCTACCTCGACGGTATACCGCGGCACGCTTGGGAGGCCGATATTGTTGAGCGCACCGTGGCAAAGACGTGCGTGTTGGAGAGCATCGAGACCAGCCTCATCCACCTGCCGAACACGTGTGGGCGTGGACGGGCAACCCAAGATCCATACCCAAGCGCGTCTGGCTGATCTTCACCAACAGCACTCGTGGCAAAAAGCCCGACTTGGTGTCGGTCTCTGACAAGCCGCCGGAGCGGTGGCAACACGGTGTCAAGTACTGTGTGTATGTCCACCTCGAAGAAATCCACGACTACACTTCAGCCACGATGACTCTTGATGAGAACACGGCTGTCACCCCGGCGAAGCGTCGTCTTCCACCGTGGCACCTTGGGGTGGCCGATGGTGAACCGGCGCCGAAGCGTGTGTTCCCGGAGTTCCCTCACCATCCGCCGCCGCCGCAAGGCCTCTTCCACCTCGGAGCTGGTCGCGATGAGGATGGCAAGATGGAGGAGGACCGTGGCAGCCGCAACAGGGGAGACCAGCGTGACGTCGACCGTCGTGGTCGTGATGACAACACACGCAATAGGTTCGGCCGCGAGAGGGACGGCCGCGACAAGGATAGCCGGCGTCATTACAATGACGACCATCCCGACTTCGACTGGGGACTCGGCTGGCGTCGCCGAGACAACGACGACGATGAGCGTGACGACAGAGCCGGTCGCGGCTGGGATTCCAGGTGCGGGCGCGACGCGGCCAAAAGAACTGGCCTAAATGGCCAGCGAGAACGTGATCGCTCCCCAAGGCGCCACGATTGGGGAGAAGGAGGCAACCGCACTGGGCGGCGCCATGGCGCGTACAACGACGACCGGCGCGAGGACCCAGCGGTGCCGGCCTCGAGTCTGCATCCTCTCCGGCCGTTCACATCACCATCACCACAGGTAGCTAACTTAAAGTTGCTTGTTGATTTAAATGCCCCGAACGTGCAGGCAGACGCCCAAAATCTCCAGTACATGTATGGGCTACAATCGACGTCGATTGTTCAAGAAAAGCTGCTGCCGGTGCTCGACGCCACCTTCCTGTCCAAGGCGCATGCCCTCGACAACGTGTTGCAGATCAACCATCCTTCGGTGCTCCTCGCAGTAAGCGCTGCCGGCACAGGGATGGAAGCCTGGTCCGTGGAGGAGATGAGGCGCCGCGGCAAGGAACGGCTCGTCGACGCGTCAAGGCGTGGCGAGGTCGTCCCAATCCACTAGGTATTCGACCGCTTTCGTCAAGAGACACAAGTCACCGCGCTGGCAAGTGTCGTTGATGAGATCGACAAGGCGTTCAAGAAGATGGAGCTCGTGGCCGCAACGACCTCCCTCGAGCATTGGCCGGAGCTGCCATCTCCGCTCTCCCCGCTGGCCAACACCACGCCATCCGAGCTCCAGCTGGACTTCATGACGGGCCACAAAAACCCGCTTCTGGTTGGATCGCAGGCCGTGGTGATCCAACCAGGACCTGGCGAGCTCATGTCCGGCCAGGCAAGCAAAGCCGCCCCTGGCGGCCTATCGGGGGCCTCGATTCTTGCGGCCCAGGATGGCGGGGCGTCACCAACACTGCTAGCCGTGTCATCGCCATCATGCAGGGCGCTCTTGGCTACGTCGCCTTCAGCGCCGCGGTTGCCTTCGTTGCCGGCGTTGGAGCTGCCACCTTCATCGCCGGCGCCAGAGCGTTCGCCATCGCTACTACAGGTCACGGCTCGGTCGCCGTCAACGCCGCCGCGCCGCCACCGCGGCCGACACCGAACAAGCTGGACGCACTCTTCACGGAGGTCACGCCGCCGCTCCTGACCCGTCCTGCTACGCCGACGCCCCCGACGCGCCCAACGTCCTGCTGCAAGTGAGGCGTCGTCTCTCGCTATCCAGGTTTGGCCGCAAGACTCGCAAAACCATGGAGAGTGAATTCAGTCTCACTAATCCTCGTCGCAGCTCCAGACTTGTAGGGAAACCGGCCATGCCGACGATGCAGAAATGCAGCCGTGTGTTGATGAAGCGGCTCAGACTGTTGCACACGGACACCTCCCTGGATGAGGTGCTCGCGAAGTACGTTGCAATGTTTGATGGTCCGTTGCTGCCAGAGACCATTACGGCTCTCACCTCCATCTTCGACCTCGACATCAATGATGATGGAGATCAAGAGCAGCCACCGGAGGAAGCCCTGCTCACGGTGGTAGGAGAAGGCGTTGCGGACCTCGCCGATGAGGTCGAGGAAGCTGCGGCCTAACTGCTGGCCATGGTCTGAGCAAGCATTGCTTGCATGTATCGTCGTCGTCGTCTTCTGCTTATGTCGTCTCTTAAGTTGAACTGCGTCGTTGCCCGTCGTCGTCTTTTGCTTATGTTGTCATGTATGTTGAACTGCGTTGTTGCTCGTCTTTTGCGGTGCCGTGTGATGCACTGGATGAACTAGAACCGTTGGCAAGCTTCGGTGGAAGTTGACTATCTTCTGATGTTTGGTCTGTACTGTGGAATGGGAACTTCTAAGACTACTACTTCTCTTCCTCTACGTCACAATATGCATGCGTCAGGCTACAGCCCCATTGACTGCATTGTTTTACTTCTTTTCTGCTTGCTTTACTTGAGACTTCATGCAACTGCTTCAGCGCCACTGCCTCTGGGATTTATGCTGCTTTGTGTTGCAAGCCGGGCAACATCTGAGAGCAAGCCACCCCTTCATGATTGATCAAAATATTGAACTCCTCAGCTGGAACATCCGCAGCCTAAATTCCCCGGTGAAATGCACGGCGCTAATGGTGGACACGGCCTGTAGTATCGCTTGTTTTCAAGAAACTAAATTGAGAGAAATAGACGATGTTTTGGCGAGATTCCTGGGAGGATATAAATTGGATAGTTACGCCATCAAGCCGGCGAGGGAAACTCGAGGGGGGATCCTCCTACTTTGGAACTCCAACTCGATCAACATCACGGAAGTGAGGCTGCGTCGCTACTCGATGACAGCAAAAGTCAGCCTCCTTTATACGGCGGACACCTTCACCATTTTCGTGGTCTACGGGCCAATGAGACATAGAGAAAAAGAGATTTTCCTTCGACACATCAGACGCTTAAAGCCGGCTAACAACGAACCTTGGCTTCTAATTGGTGACTTCAACATGATCTACAGGGCATGTGACAAGAGCAACAGCAATATCAACTTAAGGCGTATGAGGCGGTTCCGCGCAGCCATTAATCATTGTGAGTTAAAGGAAATCCATCTCCAAAATAGAAAATTCACCTGGACCATTGAGAGACGCTATCCAACCATGGTCAGACTAGACAGATTCTTCTATAACGAGAATTGGGACCTCGCCTTTGGTCACCACATCCTTCATGCTCTCTCTTCGGGAACATCGGGTCACTGCCCACTACTTCTCTCAAACCCCCAAGGGCCGCGACGCCCAAGTACCTTCAAATTTGAAAACTTCTGGACAAAGCTTCCGGGTTTCAGGACCGAGGTTCAATTGGCTTGGGAACGAACATCGATGCATCATGAGCCTCTCCACCGTCTGGCAGACAAACTGAGTCACACTGCCCAGGCCCTAAAGAAATGGGCACGAGGAATCTGGTCAGAAGTTAAACTCAAGTTCCATTTGGCATTGGATGTGATTCAACGCCTAGACGCGGCTCAGGAAAATAGAGATCTCACACAAGCAGAGTTTAGGCTACGGCTGGGCCTAAAAAGAAGGCTGCTCGGGTATGCGGTCATTGAAAGGGCAAGGAAGAAGCAGGCATCGCGCATAACCAACATTAAAGAGGGGGACACCAACATGAAGTACTTCCATTGCAAAGTAAATGCAAGGAAAAGAAGAAACCGCATTTTCCGTTTAAGGAGGCAAAATGGATGGGCCGTTACACACGCAGAAAAGGAAGGTGTCATTGCTGACCATTTCCGACAAGTGATGGGGCGACCAGAACCTAGAACCGGTGACCTGAACTGGCCCTCCTTAGGCCTTGCCTCGACAGACCTGACACGGCTAGAGGAGCCTTTCTCCGAGGCAGAGATACGCAAGGCGGTAAATGAAATGCCAGGGGACAAGGCTCTAGGCCCCGATGGCTTCACCGGCAAATTCTTCAAGTCATGCTGGGACATCATCAAAGTTGACGTAATCGCGGCGTTCAATGCTCTTCATAACATGAGAAGTGTGCACCTTAACCTCCTAAATTCCGCCAACGTGGTTCTCATCCCCAAAAAGGATGGCGCAGAAGGAATCAATGATTTTAGGCCAATAAGCTTAATTCATGGCTTCGCCAAGCTCTCCTCCAAAGTGCTCGCCATTAGACTAAGGCCACTAAACTAAGGCCACTAATGCAGACACTGATCTTGCCAAATCAAAGTGCCTTCATTCGCGGGCGAAGTATTCACGACAACTTCATGTATGTGAGGAATATGGTGAGAAGATATCATAGGACTCAACGCCCAATCCTCCTTTTCAAGTTGGACATCTCTAAGGCTTTTGACTCGGTCAGATGGGACTACCTACTTGCGCTCCTCCAAAATAGGGGTTTCCCGCAAAAATGGCGCGACTGGATATCTGGGCTTCTGTCCACTTCCACCTCAAAGATCACCCTGAATGGAATCCCGGGCGAAACAATCAGACACAGGAAGGGTTTGCGGCAGGGTGACCCCCTATCCCCCCTCCTCTTCATCTTGGCTATAGACCCCCTTCAGTGCCTGTTAGACAAGGCTACCGACATAGGAGTTCTAAGTAAGCTGCGAGGCAGAGCCGTGCGCTTCCGCACATCTATGTACGCCTATGATGCAGCCGTCTTCATTAATCCGACCAAACAGGACGTTAGCGCCTTCGCCGATCTGCTAAATCGTTTTGGGAAGGTATCAGGATTATGCACGAACCTGCAAAAATCGCAAGTGGCGCCGATCAGATGCGATAATCTGGACCTCGACGACATCCTGCATGACACGCCTGCAACTAGGGCAAGCTTCCCGATGAAGTATCTGGGGTTGCCTCTGTCCACTGGCCGTCTGCGCAAAGTAGACCTTCAACCTCTCTACGACAAATCGATGAGTAGAGTAGCAAGCTGGCGAGGAAGACATATTGGCCTGGCAGGGCGATCAACGCTGGTTAAATCGGTGCTCACTTCACAACCTGTTTTTCTTCTGACGGGCCTGAAAGCTTCAAAAGAGTCCCTAGAGGTCATCGACAAGTAGAGAAGGAAATTCCTATGGGCAGGCGGTGAAGCTCTGACGGGGGGCAAGTGCAAAATAAATTGGACACGGACTTGCCTCCCTACAGCCTCAGGAGGACTGGGCATTCTGAACTTGGAGGAATTTGCAAGAGCTTTACGACTACGGTGGCTTTGGAACGAGTGGAGATCACCGGAAAAAGCATGGGTGGGGTCGGGAACACCCTGTGACGACACGGATAGGTTACTCTTTGCCGCAGCAACAACCATAACAATAGGGGATGGAGCGAAAGCAAGCTTTTGGGATTCAGCTTGGCTGGAAGGGAGAAGACTAAAGGATATAGCTCCCCTGATCTACGCGGCCTCCAAGAAAAAGAACACCACGCTATAACAGGCCTCAGCTACAGACCAGTGGCTGCTCGATCTGGACCTTCCTCTAGCCTCAGACTAGACAACGGAGCTGGTCAGCCAGCTAATCAATGTCTGGAGTGCGGTACACAACGTACATTTCATAGAGAATGAGGACAAGATAGTGTGGAAGCTCACTAGCCATGGTGAATATACGACGACGTCAGCCTACAAAGCACAGCTCCTAGGTACTACAGCCACCAACTTCAACATCCTAATATGGAAGCTGTGGGCACCACGCAAGTGCAAGACCTTTGCCTAGTTGATCATCCAAAATAGAGTTTGGACCTCCGACAGACTGGCAACCAGGGGTTGGCAGAACAGCTCTTTCTGCCCCTTATGCAGACACACCCAAGAAACTGCTCTCCACCTTTTCGCAGAATGCAGATACACCAGGAAAATCTGGGCGGCTTTATCTGATTGGACTAGGTGTGGTCAACTGAATCCGGTCAATGGCAACCAGCTCAATCGGTGTCAGGAAGTCCCAAAGAAAGCACTCCGCACGTTAACACTTCTGGTCAACTGGGAAATCTGGAAAGAGAGAAATCGTAGAATTTTCCAGCACAAAAAGAGCTATTTACCGAAAGTCTGTTGGCCAAAATTAAAGAGGAGGCCAAAACTTGGTCTCGGGCGGGGGCGAGGTATCTTGGTAGCTGGCTTGCTTTTTATTTTTAGCTCAGGTCCTAGGCCTAGTTTTTCTTAGTTGTAAAGTTTACTCCTCTATTTAATGAAATTAGCAGCTTGCCGATTCATTAAAAAAAAAACAATATGGCCAGCAAGTTTCGCTGGTACTAAATTACTAATTTAGCCGACGGATTAAGCTGCTGCCAATCTAACTAAATACAGGTGGCTAAGCAGACAAGCACAAAGCGATTATATGCCTGAGTTGAAGAACAAAATAATCTTTTGTTTTTCTATGGGATTACTGTTTCGATCGAAATTTTCTCGCTACGTGATGTGCTCCTAAATCCGAATCGATGTATCAAACTTGTCCAAAAAATCAACTATGTGTGAGGATTGCATCCGAGATTGACTTGGACTGACTAAATCTTTTTTGGTTGACTTTTGTTGTTATACCTTTTTTTTCCAAATTTGCTAGAAAACTTTCATAAGTTTTTTGTCCCTAAAACTTTCAAATTTGTGAGCATTGGATCACCTCGAGATTTATGCATTAAGAGAAAATATTGCTAGAATGAAATTTTTAAACATGTCACGCGTAAAATCCTAATGCTATCTACACACAAGTTGTTAGTATCGGGATTCTAGATAGTATCATTTTTCTTAAAGTAGTATCGGATTGTAGGATCGTATTGTAATATCGGGATACCATGAAATTTTGTATTTTAAGTTTAACTAGCAATAGTGCCCATGCGTTGCAACGGGAAAAACACCGTTTGATAGTGTGACACCTTAAAAACCTCAAATCGGTAAAAATCAAGTCTAATATGATATATTAACAAATAGGTAGAACCGAGTCTAATTTGATGAATTAGCATAGAATTTATGATTTAGTTTTAGATTTATTTTTTGAGCCTACTTAGGAGCTTATCCAACGTATTTTGATTTAAAAAATGTGAGCCACATTGTTTGATTAAATTTGCTTTCGGCCCAGGTCTTCCTAGCCGACCCAAACTTGGGCTGGCCCATCTTCGGCGAGCTGAGTCAATTCGACAGCCCGCAAGCCGAGCAGCTGAGCACGGCCCACATATGCGGGGATGGTTCGATGCACTTCGGCCCACATATGCGGGGATGGTTCGATGCACTTCGGCGGCCCATTGGGCGCAGCGTAATCAGCAGCGGCAGAGGCCCAACGCTGGACAAATCTGGGCCATTCGATCTAATGGACGGCTCCGATTGTCCCCATGCTGGATGAAGTGTCGATCGGGAGAGAGGGGCAAAACCCTAGCTCCCAAATCTCTTCTCTCCGGCGACGAGTGAGTGGAACGATGGCGAAGGCGGCGACAGCAGTCCGGTGAGCTAGTGCGCGCGTGCGGTGACGACCACCGAGCGGCTCCTACTTCGCCTGCTGAGGGTGCACCCGAGGACGGCGCAAAGCTGTGCCACGGTGTCGGCGGTCCGGCTAGGCGGGCACGTTTTCAAACAATGATGAGCACCGAGCGGCCTGGACCTTTTAAGATAAGATAAGATTTTTATGGACGACGGAAGTAAATTGAATCGGACTTTCTTGTTTTAATATTTTTTTCGCCCTTTTTTCGTTATTATGAACAATGGAAACGTTTCAATTTTTAAGTAGCATAGATAGAGATAGAGAAGATAGAGATATATAGTATCGTGTTATATATAATAGGATTCGAATTCTTTTACCGCGTCATATATAATCGTTTTTTTATTTTTTTTCACCTCTTTTTACTGCGTTCACGGAATCGGATTCGTTTTTTTCCCTGTTTTTTCACCTGATTTTTTTCGCTGGTTTTTTTTTTTGCCCGATTCCTTTTTTTTAATCGGACAGATCGGTTTTTTTTTTTATTTTTTTCGCCCTTTTCTTTACACGGAATAGGATTCCTTTTTTTTCACCCCTTTTTTTCGTCCTTTTTTTCGCCCAATTTTTTTTTTGGGATGATTTTTTTCGCCCGATTTTTTTGCATGGACGATGGGAACACGTTATATTTTTTAAGTAGTAGAGTAGATAGATAGAAGTAGCGGAAATGGATGGGAGTTTGTTTCCTATTTTTGTGGAATCCAACATATTCATTTTTTTATGCTTGATTTTTCTTTTACCGCGTCGATAGAATCGGATTCGATTTGTTTTTTTACCGCGTCGCATTTTTTTAACCGTGTCACATATAATAGGATTTGATTTTTTTTACCGCGTCACATATAATTTCTTTTTTCTTTGGAATCGGACATATTATTTTTTTTATTTTTCGCTTTTTTTACCGCGTTGACGGAGTTTTTTTTTCTTTTCCATTCTTTCGCTTTTTTTTTGGACAGGAGTTTCTTTCATATTTTTGTGGAATCGGGCATATTCATTATTTTGCCTGATTTTTCTTTTACCGCGTCGATAGAATCGGATTCGATTTGTTTTTTTACCGCGTCGCATTTTTTAACCGTGCCACATATAATAGGATTTGATTTTTTTACCGCGTCATATGTAATTTCTTTTTCTTTGGAATCGGACAGATTCTTTTTATATTTTTTTCGCCTTTTTTTACCGCATTGACAGAGTTTTTTTCTTTTCTTTTTTTCGCCTTTTTTTTTGGGATCAGACAGGTTTGGTTTTTCTTTTTTTCGCCTGGTTTTTTTCACCCATTTATTTGGATAGGACAGATTTGGTTTTTTTTGTCTGGTTTTTTCCGTCCGGTTTTTTGACGGACGATGGAAGCACCTTAAAAATTAAGTAGTAGATATTTAATATTTATATTAATAACATATAGCCATTATATAATAAAAATAGAGTAATAATACTATATAACATAAATTCATACAAGATTCATGTATGTTTGGAAAAACTACGATATATGTTGATTGGATGGACAAACATCCTCATAAACTCTTTATATATCTAATACCAGTACCTACTTGCCGAATTACTTCCCACCTATTGACTAGGACAAATATTGTGTTCCAATCATAAACATTTATGGAGGTCCAATACTCTAGATCAACACTAGACTTTATTTAGACAGACTCTCTAACCATAATTTCAATTATAGAATTTAATTTTCAACCTCGAGAATATTTGTAGTGGTTTTGGATGGCACGGCACTGGCATTGGTGAATTCGAAAAATTGATAAACCGTCGACGTTCTATATAGGCGATACTTAAAGGGGCAGCACATGAGATCTAAAAGTTGATGGACTATAGAGATAAAAGTTTAGACAAGTTCAAGCTCTCAATATGATAGGTAGTACCCTACTCCTATTTTAAGAATTGATATTTGCCGAGTGTATTATGTTGATCATGATCGATCAGCTTCTTTCTCTTGAACTTATAAGCTAAAGGGTGACCAAAGATGTGGTTTAGCTCAACTCTGGGTCTTGGAAACCATCCGGATTAGACTCACCAGTATTGTCCTTGTTCTGTCCTGAAGTTCCTTTTCCAGCTGTTAGCTTCAACTGCTTAGCATGGTCTTCAACAAATTTCTTGAATGTGAAACAGTCCTTAGCAGAGTGTTTGGAATTTGGGTGATTTGGACAGGGCCCGTTCAAGATTCGGTTGTAATTTTCTAGCACGCGGACAATGTGACTGAAAATAAGACATTGCAGCCACCAAGTTTTCAGGTGTTCGATTGCGATCCTTCTTGTGATACTCATTATTATTATTCACCAGATGTGGAGTACTTGATTGCTTGTCCTCCCGCACAACATTGACGGCTTCGGCTGAATTGGCTGTTTTGAAGAGCTTCATGACGGTAAGTGGCGGTTTGCGGGTGAACTTGCCGATGAGATTTTCGTCACAGATTCCTTTCTGAAAAGTAGCGATGATGACATTGTCCGTGTCTTCTGGAATCTTGTTGCTTGTCTCGAAGAAATGTCGGATGTGTCAGGATTATGGATAAGGCATACCTCATATCCTACGATTTACCAAATATACCAGATTGGCAAACCCGTATTCTACGATATGTTTATATATACGATAAGGAAATATACGAGATAGCATGGAAAATATCCTCACGGGCTAGAGATTATCAGAGTCCTACTCGTGGGGATAGTATTCTATATCGTGCAGGGTTCGTTGTCTCCGAGTTCTATTTGGAGACTAAAGCAACTCGCGGTATTAAAGGCATACCCCTGGAGGGGTTCAGAATCATCGAATCATAGCACCAACACACCCACCATAGTCTACGAAGCCAAAGGACTCAAGCCGAAGCCGCCGGGAGGTCTTGTCGAATAATCTCGATAAGGATCTCGTCTGTATTAACGAGTTCATCAGTTCTCTTTATATTCTGTGGTCTTACATATCAATCCCATATAAATTGGATTACGGCTATTACCTTACGAGTGGCCTGAACCAGTATAATCCTTGTCTCTTGTCTGTTTTGATGTCGTATTGTGTAGATCCTTATACCAACATACCCCAGTACCCTATTTATCTGGTCTACGGGTATCCACCGTGGATAGGATGTAGTCCTTTAATAATTCATTTTTCTGTTGTATGACGTGATAAACATCGGACTGTATCCCGGGCCTCATGTAGGTGCCTTGAAAATTTGCAACAAACCGATCCCGAAGCCCCAAAAGCCAGCTTCTTACTGAATCAATATGTGCCACATGCAAGTAGTTCACCATGGCTTTGATATCTTCTCCTGTTGCGCGAATGGCCAAGGTGTAGATGGTGAGCCATGACTCGGGGCCAGTTTTGCCATCGTACTTCTCGATACCAATTGGTTTGAAGTCAGCCAGCCAGTCCACTCGACGTAGGTCTCAGCTAAAAGTTGCTATTCCTTCATCACCATAATTAGGTGATATGGATCGATGGGGTGAGTGGTGAACTGCGGCGATCCTGGCCTTCTCTCTCTCGGTGACAACGGTGTTGTTCAATCCTGAGGTCTTCACCTTCCCGGTGCCCGTGGTCATCTTCCTGTCTACGGTCGCTTTCATGGTGGTCGTCTTCGCGATGATTGTTATCACGGTTTTCAACTGAAGAATGTGTTATGTTATTCTCCTCGTGGCGTTGAAGATTTGAGGCTGTGTGGCCCCAACTGCTCTCGGCTGACCAGCTGTCCTTTGAAGGATGAAGAGATGGCCGTTTTCTTGGTCGGTTGCCCAATGAATTCTTGGGTGTCTTGGTAATAGACTCCTCTGGTGGTTGGCTTGTCGCTGAGTGCCTCTAGCTCCTTTTCCTGCTGTGCGGCCGTAGTGACCATCATGGCATCGACCTTGTTGAGCGTCGGAGTCATGGCATTGTCTAAGGCATCGATTAGGGTGTCAAGTAGCGTTACAACAGCAGCGCTGTTCTGCTGCAGTCTGGATGATGTTGTCATGAGTCGTGCATCCTCGGTGCATTAGGTTACATTGTTTCCGCAAGCGGTCTTTCTCCTCTTTACGTAGGTGCTCCTCCTCCGCTTCCTAGTGGATGCGGGCCTGCTCATCCTCTTTTGGCGCTCCAACTAGAAAGACTTCCCTGAGTAGGGTATAATCGTTGGAGTACTTGGAGCTGTAGATTGTTTCCGTGCTGAATCTGGCATAGTCCTCCGAGTGGTTGAGGTCATAGACCATCTTCGTGATGCTGCAGGAGTCATCGAGCAAACAAATCAAGATGCCCACCTCTCTGGGCCCATGTTCGGACATGGTCGAATCATGCCTAGATTGAATTCACGAGGATGGACTAGGTCCTGAACCGTCGCAGTGAGAAGCGGATGGAGTTGCATCAGAATTTTGGGGTAGTTTGCCGCGTTGTTGGAGATGTTGTCTGGGTAAGCAGGTGGCGTTGACTCCCCAGACCAGTTTGAGGCTGAGCCATAGAAATCCGACCTGGAGTAGGCCACAACTGTATTTGAGAGATCAAAAGGGACCGAGGAAGTCTCGAACCCCGCCAACTGGATGCTGTTGGTATTTCTTAACGACATTACTAGTAACATAATCCCCGGCAACAGCACCAGAAATGCTTGTTGGTATTTCTTAATGACATTACTAGAAATATAATTCCCAGCAATGGTGCAGAAATACACCTAGTATATTATGGTTGAATGCGCTGATGAAGCCTAGAGGGGGGGGGGTGAATAGGCTGTCCCTGAAAACTTAAAAACAAATCGCAGCGGTAAAATTCAAATAGACCTGGAACTTCCTGGTAAGGAACACCGGAACTTCCGGTCTGGCAGGCCCGGAACTTCCGGTGTTCTAGGGCAGGAACTTCCGGGTAACAGAACAGAGATGAAATTCAAATTTCGAAACAGGAGACTAAGCCAATCTTCACAAGATGATGCACAGGTATTCTAAGCAGAGGATAGATCACAGAAACATCCACAGAAACATCACAGAAAGAGACAAGAGCGATTTTTTCCCGAAGTTCAGATCTTGCGATCCTACTCTTTGTTGAGGAGCTCCAAAGAGCTGGGTCTCGATTAACCCCTTGCCTCACTTGTGCAAAAACCCCAGAGGAAATCCACAGCCTTCAACCCCAAACACCCCTAGGCAAATTTCTAGAATTGAGTGACCACCAAGATCTAACTCAACCTACTTCTACAAATTCGCCACAAGTGTGGGTTGCTCTACTTGGAAAGCCTCTAGAATCTCAGCACAAGAACTTCATTAACTTACCTCGTTCCCTTTCGGAGGAGAGGAGATCCTTCAAAAACTTACCCGGGACATCCACAATATGCAACGGATTCTCGCGGGCGACACCTAACCGTCTAGGAGATCATCTCCAAGAGTAATAAGCACCGAGATGACAGCCCACGAGATATTCCAAGTGCTCACCCAAGATCCTAATCTTCACACATCTCCAAATCTTCTTCTCTCTCTCTCAATCTCTCTTTCTCACAAAAATTAGACTCTAGATTGAGTGGAGAAGGCAAGAAACACTTGGGAGAGGCTAGCAACAGCTCTAGGTTCGAAAAGTGAAAGTGGAATGGCCAAAAAATGAGCTGGAAACGAGCTGGTTATGTATAACGGCTAGGTGACGTCATCTAACCGTTACTCACAATTTTGAACTGGAAACTAGACAGGAAGTTCCGGACTTGGAAGACAGGAACTTCCGGACTACACTTGGGAAAATCTTTTTCACAAGACCAGAACTTCCGGACCTGGAAGACAGGAAGTTCCGGACTTGCACTTTTGGACAGTTGGAGTATTTGCAAAAATGACTCCTAGGGAAACTTGACGCTTGGTTCACACTAAGAGCACTTGACATATCTCAGAGTATCACCTGGAACCCCTATTAATAGTACGGTTTTTCCTAAAAACTCGATTGCGATAAATGAACTATCCTATGCACTTCCCGAGTTCCGGTCCGCTTTGATTTTATACTTTTGGGGGGTCTGCAAGCATCCATCTTCCACACCTTGGACTAATACTCCTGAAAGTAACTCAATAAACTCATTAATCCCTTAACCACATTTGTCATTAATCACCAAAACCCACTAGGGGGATTAATGCACTTTCAATCTCCCCCTTTTTGGTGATTGATGACAACATAGTTAAAGCTTACAAAAGATTGATATAAATTTTGATTTGAATGGTTAGAGGTGAATGAAATCCCCCTTAGTGTATGCATATAGAATATATGAGAGAAACTCATATGCATATATATAAGGGAGCAACCGAGGAGAGTTTCCTTCATCTCTACTCATTCGTGGGATGCGAATAAGCAGTAAGAATAGATATGACAAGATGAGTACTCAAAAAGAATAAAATCAACATTACATCACAAACAACAAATAAGACACTCATAGCATAAATGAAGTGCAATATATATAAAGAGCAGCTAAGAGCATCTAACAGACATTACATCCACACAAATAGAGAATTATTACATGCCTATAAGATCATAAGAGTAGAAGCCAAAGGACTGCCAGGTCCGGAAATTCCGGATAAAATACCCGGAACTTCCGGACAGGCTGACAGGAAAAAATAGCAAGGGAGTTGCCAGGTCCGGAACTTCCGGATAAGAGGATCCGGAACTTCCGGATAAACAGACAGAGCAGGCAACAAACAGCAAAAACAAAATTTTGACCCCCTTCGATTGCAATTTTCTCCCCCTTTGGCATGAAGGCACCAAAAAGAGACAAAATCACAAGGGAAGAAGAGGATCAAGCCTCATCATCATCGCCATCAGAAGGAATGATCTCGGTGTCGCCGGAGTGAGGTGAGTCAATGTCTTGCCCGGCGGTGTCCACTGCCTCATCTGGATCTGTAGGCACATGCTCTGTAGGGGCATCGGACTCCTCATCATCGCTGCTCTCCTCGGAGTGAGAGGACTCCTCATTGAAGAAATGAGAAGTGCCAGAGGGACCCTCACCACTAGCAATGTCTCGAGCAGTCTCATAAGCAGCAAAAGGATCAACAAACTCCTTATCATCAGAAATATCAGAGACATCCTTGCCTGCTGCAATCCAATCTTCCTTTTAACGCCTCTCAATCTTCTTTACCTTCTTAGCTGTCTTAGCACACATGCAAAAGATGGCTCGGAGAGCCTTCTTTATGGGGGAAGAAGACTCAGAGCACTGAGGAGCAGCAGAGGAAGAAGGAGCAGCTGAGGTAGAAGCACGAGTCGCCCTGGTAGAAGGAGGAGCTGAAGAAGAAGGAACATGAGGACGAAAAGGCTTGTGCTGATTGTCCTTGAAATAACAAATCCCAGTCTTTACCTCAATCATCTTCATTATATCAGGAGCATAGATGCAACCTCTCTTTGGCTCACACACTGTCTCATAGATCTCACTCCAGATATGCTTCATGATGCTGAAATCTGGCTTGTTGTAGCGCATGCGACTGAGGAGGAGCGCATGCCTACCTGGAAGGGCTGTAGCATCTCCCACTTTGGGGAGCAAAGACCACCTGAAGATAAAATAAAGCACTCTATAGTATGGAAGCAACCCACGAGTAGTCCCCAAACAATCCTTGGGAGCATCCTTCTCATACAGGAAAGTAGTGCTGGTCGGTGACAAAGCATCTTCTACAAAGATATGTGGACGACTCAGGTCATCATCATCTAACTCCAAAACTGCAGCAAACTGTGCCATAGAGACCCTATACTGCTGCCCTTGAATTGTCCACTTCACAAAATCAATTCCCTTCTTGGTGGTGCCAAAAAAAGCGGTGGAGTAGAACTGACCAATCACTTCCTCATTCTAGGAATACTGCAAGGCCAACAGATCTGCCACGTGCTTGCGCTCACACACCTTGCGCACCTCATTGAAAACCAAGTTGTTCTTTGAGGACAAGTACTTCCAGTCAAGCCACTTCATCTCTACCATTGGATGAGATCTTCCCATGATCACAGAATTATACCAATCAACTTGCACCAAGGTCCTGAATCGGTCATCCTGAGAGTCAGCAGGCAATGTGTCAGGACTCACCATTCTGTCCTTTCCACACTTGAGTAGATTCTTCAGATAGTTCACCCTTGGACGTCTAGGATCAGGATCAATAGCCCTTGTCTTGTAAAGCCTCAAAGGGTTACTCTCAGAACTAGGCTCAGCCTCATTGTCACCATCATTTGATTCAGATGCAACTGGAGAGAGAGAGAGCGGGGAGCATCACGAATGACAATGCTACCAGCCCTCCTGGAATGGATCGGAATCTGACTCCCACTGTAAAAATCTCCAACTTTTTCTTTGCCCAATCTCCCCCTAGGACCATGAATTGGGGGGCTCGAGTCAGCAGGAACATCTTGTGAAAGCTTCTGTCTCTTCTCACGAGGCATAATGACCACTGCAACAAGAAGCAACAAGGTTGGAGTGCAATGGTTAAAAGAAACAATAGCAGATTCAAGGTTACTGGTTGGCTGGACAGAGACCGGAAGTTCCGAGCCAAGAACACCGGAACTTCCGGCCTGCAAAACTGAAGAACAAAGGATTTAACCAGGCCAGTGCATGTGACAAAATCTTAAAGATCGGCAATCTACAAAGTAGCAGGAACAATTCTATCCAAAAGGTTTTCTCCCTAGGTTCACATATTTAGAGATCGGGGCAAAAACATGATGAACCAAAAGAGAAGATCAAAAGAGCTACCTTGAGAGGGGAAATCGCAAATCGATCGCGGGATGAACCTCCTAGCCACCAATGTGGTTGATTCCACGGAGAGGAATCAAATTTCCACGGTTGGAATAGAAAATCGCCGAGAGGAGCACTGTAGTGGCGGCTAGGGTTTGGGAATCGGGGAGGAGAAAAAGTGAGGAGAGAGAGACCAGGCTCGGGCTCCCCCTAGGTATTTATACCCCCGACCCCGAACTTACGGCCTGACAGAACAGAGGGCAGTCAGGCCCAAGTTCAAAGGAATAGATGAGAATTCAATGATTTAGAAATAAAAAACCTATGGACATATAGAAACTTATGATGCATATGACTAGCCAACAATCAACATTACATAACAATGGTCAATCTACATCACAAGAAAGGATAGAAACCAAATTTTCGCAATAAAAACACACAAAAATAAAATTTCGCAAAATTTCACAAAAGGGTTTTTGGATAATAGAGGGAATGTTTGAGCTTTATTCCTGGTATCAAGACCATCTTCTACACAAGAAGTGATCTCAAGACACAAAAGCTCAATTTTTTTAATTTATATTTTAGTGATATATGTTTGGCTATGAATTAGCCAACCACCCATCACCTAATGTTACGAGAGTCTAAGATATTGAGCTCACTTCTAAGCTCGCAAAATCTTTTCTCATCTAAAGGCTTGGTGAAAATGTCGGCTAATTGGGTCTCGGTTCTCACATGGGTAAGGCAAATGTCTCCTTTAGTCTCATGATCTCTCAAAAAGTGATGGCGAATATCTATGTGCTTGGTTCTTGAATGTTGAACGGGATTATTGGCTATTTTGATGGCACTCTCATTGTCACATAGGAGTGGGATCTTGGTGAAGTTGTAGCCAAAGTCTTTTAGAGTTTGTTTCATCCAAAGGAGTTGGACACAACAAGACCCGGCGGCGACATATTCAGCTTCGGCGGTGGATAATGCAATGGAATTTTGCTTCTTGGAGGACCAAGAAACAAGGGACCGCCCAAGAAATTGGCAAGTCCCGGTTGTGCTTTTTCTATCAACCTTACACCCAGCATAATCCAAATCGGAATAGCCCAATAGCTCATAGTAACAACCCTTAGGATACCATAAGCCAAGATTAGGAGTATGAACTAAATATCTTAGAATTCTCTTGACAGCAATCAAATGGCACTCTTTAGGCTCCGCTTGAAAACGGGCACACATACAAACACTAAGCATGATGTCGGGACGAGATGCACATAAGTAAAGCAAAGATATCATGGAGCGATATACCTTTTGGTCCACACATTTACCATTATCGTCGAGGTCTATGTGGCCATTAGTAGGCATGGGTGTCTTGATAGGTTTGGCATCCTCCATCCCAAACTTCTTGAGTATGTCTTTCACGTACTTGGTTTGAGAGATGAAGATGCCCTCTTGTGCTTGCTTCATTTGTAGCCCGAGGAAGAAGGTCAACTCGCCCATCATAGACATCTCGAACCTTTTAGTCATGATACTACTAAATTCTTCTCAAAAAGAGGCATTAGTAGAACCAAATATTATGTCATCGACATAAATTTGGCATATGAATAAATCACTCTTAAATTTTTTAGTGAAGAGAGTTGTATCCGCCTTTCCAATTTCAAAACCATTTTTCAAAAGAAAATCTCGGAGACATTCATACCAAGCTCCAGGGGCTTGTTTGAGCCCGTAGAACGCTTTGTGGAGCTTGTACACATGGTTTGACAACTCCGAGATAGGTCCATTGAGAAAGGCACTCTTGACATCCATTTGGAATAACCTGAAATCATGGTGAGCGGCATAGGCTAAAAGAATTCTAATTGACTCAAGGCGAGCGACAGGTGCGAATGTTTCACCAAAATCGAGACTCTCGACTTGGGTGAACCCTTGCGCAACTAACCGGGTTTTGTTCCTTACAACCACCCCATGTTCATCTTGCTTGTTGCGAAAGATGCACTTGGTACCAATGACATTTTGCTTGGGTCTCTTCACCAAAGTCCATACTTGGTTGCGAGTGAAGTTATTCAACTCCTCTTGCATAGCCATCACCCAATCTGGATCACAAAGCGCATCTTCCACCCTGGTTGGTTCCAAAGAAGAGACAAACGAGTAGTGTTGACAAAAACTTGCAACACGAGAGCGAGTAGTTACCCCTTTTCTTATGTCACCAAGTATGTTGTCGACGGGATGATCTCTTTGGACAGTGTGATGTATCCTTGGATGGTGCACTAGGGGGATCTGAGCCTGATCAGTATGCTCTAAGTGCCCGCAGCATCGATCCCATCCACTTGCACCGTTGGCACGTCTTCACTGCCACTGGTCCGGAGGTTCCGGACTTGAGAACCCGGAACTTCCGGGCAAGGAGATGTCTGGAGGTTCCGGTCAATAGGACCCGGAACTTCCAGCTCAGCAGACACAACACTTGTAGAGCTATTGGATGTCGATGACGGAGGTTGATCCCTATCTTCTTGGTCATCCAATGTCTCGACTGGTCGAATGTCTCCAATAGCCTTAGTACCTATAGCTTGACATGGATCCACATCACCTACAACATGTACAACAACTTGCTCTCCTTGGGAACCATTAGATTCATCAAATGTCACATCCCTAGTGACTTCAACAATACCGGAGGTTTTGTTGAAGACATGATAGGCATGTGCATTTGATTCATAGCCAAGTAAGAATCCCTCATCCACCTTAGGTGAGAACTTAGATGAGCGAGGCCTCTTACTCAAAATAAAGCATTTGCTCCCAAAGAGACGAAAATATGAAACATTAGGCTTCTTACCACTCAAGAGCTCATATGAAGTTTTCTTTAGGATCTTATGGAGGTACAAGCGGTTGATGGCATGACATGCGGTACTCACGGCCTCCGCCCAAAAGACATCCGAAGTCTTGTACTCATCAAGCATTGCCCTTGCGGCTTCAATGAGGGTTCGGTTCTTCCTCTCAACAATGCCGTTTTGGGGAGGATCATAGGGGGCGGAGAACTCGTGCTTGATTCTTTCTTCATCAAGAAATTCCTCCACTTGAGTGTTCTTGAATTCTCCTCCATTGTCGCTTCGCACCCTCTTGATAGTGAGATCATAGAGGTTTTGAGCTTGCTTTGCGAAGCGCTTGAAGACATCTTGAGCTTCGCTTTTGTCATGGAGAAAGTACACCCAAGTGAAGCGTGAAAAATCATCAACAATGACAAAACCATACTTGTTACCTCCAATGCTTATGTAGGCCACGGGCCCAAATAAATCCATATGAAGAAGCTCGAGTGGTCTTGTTGTAGTCATGACGTTTTTTATGGAATGTGGACTCCCAACTTGCTTCCCGGCTTGGCAAGCACTACACACCCGATCTTTCTCAAAAGAAACATTAGATAGACCAAGAATGTGTTCCCCTTTTAGAAGAGATGCCAAATTCCTCATTCCAACATGGGCTAGCCTACGGTGCCATAGCCAACCCATAGAGGATTTAGCAATCAAGCATGCCTCCGGATTCACTCTATCCACGTCGAAATCAACGAGATAGAGATCACCCTTTAACACACCCTTGAATGCTATGGAAGAGTCATCTCGCCTAGAAACGGTCACATCCACATCGGTAAACAAGCAATTAAATCCTAACTTACACAATTGAGACACGGATAATAAATTTTAGCTTAATGAATTGACAAGGAGGACATTAGATAGAGATTGATTCTTGGAAATGGCAATCTTACCGAGACCCATTACCTTTCCTTTACCATCATCTCCAAAGACAATATTTTCACGACTTCCACCCTCCTTATCAAGACTTGTAAACATACTCCTCTCTCCCGTCATATGATTGGTGCAGCCATTGTCCACAACCCAACTTGAGCCACGGGAGGAGTATGCCTACAAAAGAAATCAAGCTTAGGATTTAGGAACCCAAACTTGTCAAAGTTTGGGTCCCTTGATGTTAGTTACCAAAGCCTTTGGCACCCACACACAAGTGCGGTACTCATCATTGTAATTCCCATTAAAATAAGCGACCACTTTGCCCTCTGAATTTTTGGAAATTACATATGAATCATAGTAAAGACCCTCTGGCCGGAACTTCCTGGTATTATACCTGGAACTTCCGGTCATCCCCTTCGGCCTATCAGAAGCCCGGAACTTCCTGACAAAATGTCCGGAACTTCCTGCCTTACAGGGCAGGAACTTCCGGTCATTTTGCCCGGAACTTCTGGGTGTCTGACCAGCGAAGGGATAAGTCACCTCACTTGCTTGTGGAGCTTTACCTTCTGTCACAAACATCAAGCATTCTTTCCTATTTACCATCACACGCTTAGACACATGACTTCCACCAGAAAACCCGAGCCCGTGTCCATCCTTGTTAGGATGAGCGGTGATGGTCTTGTAAAGGGCATCTTTTGAATGGTATGTCTTCATGCATCCATATTTCACCAATGTGCCCAACCTTTCATTCTCTTTCTTAAGAGCTTGCATAGCATCAACATTAGTAGCATAAGAGTTCAAATCAATATTGTAACACCTAGCACAACCATTACTAGTAGATGGGTTGGAAGGATTAGAAATCACATTTGGTTGAGAAGTGCTATTCCAAAGAATGTCAAATTGAACTTCAAGATCTTTATGACTTTTGTCTAAATTAGCAAATTTGTCTTGAAGAGTTTCATTGACATTCCTAAGGCTAGCTAGAGAACCATTAGCCAAATTAAGCTCATTAGCTAGTTGTTCATTTTTAGCACATTCTTTAACTAGGCTCTCCTCTAAGGCAAGGTTTCTTTTCTTCTCAAGAATAAGCAATTCTTCTTGCCTTTCGAGTAATTGTTCTTTACTATCCAAAGCTCTCATTAACTTAGCCAAATGTTGCATAGCGGGTTTGCTAAAGCTCTTAAGCACATCATCTAATTCATTATCACTTTCCTCATCACTAGAATCAACATCAAGAGAGGTGTGAGAGGGCTTTTGAGTCATCACCTTGCGGCTTTGGGCCATGAAACATGAGTAGTGGTAGGAGTCGTCGTCATCATCACTCAAGTTGTTGAAGAGACGCTCCTTGCTTGAAGAGGATGACTTGAAGGCGACGGTAGCAACACCACCTTCTCCTTCAACCTTGTCTTTTGGTTTGGGCTTGGGCTTGACCTCAGGATCTTCTTCATCTCCGGAGTACCACACCTCCGCCATGTGTGCCTCCGCCACATGAGCACGCTCCGGCCTCTTCTTGCCTCCCTTAGCCTTAGCTTTATTTCACTTGGGACAATCGGCAATGAAGTAGCCATATTCGCCACAATTGAAGCAAGCTCTCTTTGATTGCCTCTTTCCCTTGTCATCATCCTTCCTCCCTTTGCCATAGCCACTCTTGCGAAGAAAGTGCTTGAATCTCTTGACAATAAAAGCCATCTCTTCATCTTCACTTTCTTCACAACTTGACTCTTCTTCTTGTTTTGCCTTCAAAGCCACTTCTTGATTTTTGATCATGGCGGCATTCTTCACCATTTGCCTCACTTCACGAGCTTCCTCTTCTTGCATCTCATGAGACACAATTCTTCCAAGAATGTCACTTGGCGTGAACCTCTTGAAGTCTTTCCTTTCCCGTATCATTGACACAAGAGTGGGATTTCTTGGACCAAAAGCACGGAGAAGTCTCTTGACCACAAAGTGATTTGTCATGTCCTCACTCCCAAGTCCTTTAATCTTGTTGACAAGGATCATCTTCCTATCATACATCTCTTGAGGTGTCTCCTTGTCATCCATCACAAATCTTTCAAGCCTTCCTTCCAACAATTCAATTTTTGCCTCACAAACGGCGGGTGATCCTTCATGAGCCAATTGCAAAGTATCACATATCTCCTTGGCCTCTTCAAGTCCATCAACCTTGTTGAACTCCTCCGGACTCAAGGCGGAGAGAATTGCATTGGAAGATTGAGCATTGCGGTGGATGAGTTGCTCTTGCTCCGAGGTGAGCTCCATGTCATCTTGGGGTACATCAATACCTGTACAAACAACTTTCCAAATACTTGGATGCAAAGAAATTAGATGCAACTCCATCTTGTGCTTCCAAGCAGCGTAATGTGTCCCATTAAATTGAGGAGCACGCCCGGAAGGCACGGAGACAAAGTTATGAGGAGGAACATTAAATTTGCTGTAATCAAAGTGAATAGTAGCTCCCTTGGGTCTAGTATTCTTGGTGCTAGAAGCGTCATCCTTGTCATCCATCCCTTCGGTTCCCTCTAGATGCGACATCGTGGATCACTCCAAGCGGTGAAGCTTGAATCAAGAGCACCCTGCTCTGATACCAATTGAACACGCTGATGAAGCCTAGAGGGGGGGTGAATAGGCTGTCCCTGAAAACTTAAAAACAAATCGCAGCGGTAAAATTCAAACAGACCCGGAACTTCCTGGTAAGGAACACCGGAACTTCCAGTCTGGCAGGCCCGGAACTTCCGGTGTTCTAGGGCAGGAACTTCCGGGTAACAGAACAGAGATGAAATTCAAATTTCGAAACAGGAGACTAAGCCAATCTTCACAAGACGATGCACAGGTATTCTAAGTAGAGGATAGATCACAGAAACATCCACAGAAACATCACAGAAAGAGACAAGAGCGATATTTTCCCGAAGTTCGGATCTTGCGATCCTACTCTCCGTTGAGGAGCTCCAAAGAGCTGGGTCTCGATTAACCCCTTGCCTCACTTGTGCAAAAACCCCAGAGGAAATCCACAGCCTTCAACCCCAAACACCCCTAGGCAAATTTCTAGAATTGAGTGACCACCAAGATCTAACTCAACCTACTTCTAGAAATTCGCCACAAGTGTGGGTTGCTCTACTTGGAAAGCCTCTAGAATCTCAGCACAAGAACTTCATTAACTTACCTCGTTCCCTTTCGGAAGAGAGGAGATCCTTCACAAACTTACCCGGGACATCCACAATATGCAACGGATTCTCGCGGGCGACACCTAACCGTCTAGGAGATCATCTCCAAGAGTAATAAGCACCGAGATGACAGCCCACGAGATATTCCAAGTGCTCACCCAAGATCCTAGTCTTCACACATCTCCAAATCTTCTTCTCTCTCTCTCTCAATCTCTTTCTCACAAAAATTAGGCTCTAGATTGAGTGGAGAAGGCAAGAAACACTTGGGAGAGGCTAGCAACAGCTCTAGGTTCGAAAAGTGAAAGTGGAATGGCCAAAAAATGAGCTGGAAATGAGCTGGTTATGTATAACGGCTAGGTGACGTCATCTAACCGTTACTCACAATTTTGAACTGGAAACTAGACAGGAAGTTCCGGACCTGGAAGACAGGAACTTCCGGACTACACTTAGAAAAATCTTTTTCACAAGACCGGAACTTCCGGACCTGGAAGACAAGAAGTTCCGGACTTGCACTTTTGGACAGATGGAGTATTTGCAAAAATGACTCCTAGGAAAACTTGACACTTGGTTCACACTAAGAGCAGTTGACATATCTCAGAGTATCATCTGGAACCCCTCTTAATAGTACGGTTTTTCCTAAAAACTCGATTGTGATAAATGAACTATCCTATGCACTTCCCGAGTTCCGGTCCACTTTGATTTTATACTTTCGGGGGGTCTCCAAGCATCCATCTTCCACACCTTGGACTAATACTCCTGAAAGTAACTCAATGAACTCATTAGTCTCTTAACCACATTTGTCATTAATCACCAAAACCCACTAGGGGGATTAATGCACTTTCAATGGTTACAGAGTTTATCCTCAAGCGCACAGATATACAATTGTAGCATTTTCATCATTGCGGCAGGTTTATTGCTTAGTATTTATACTAAGTGCTCTAGCACTAAGATTCTAGATAAAGAAGAAAGATTCAATGTTGTAGAGGTGTTGTCTAGGTTAGAAGTTATATTTCATTTGTTGTGTGCTGCACGGAATGCAGACGTAGGCAACAGCCAACATGTGGTGACAATCATGTCCGTCTTTCTTAATCCTCGACGTTCGGGTACATCATAGAGATACATGCTGGAGTCCCTTGGTAGACCAGGGGTGAACCAGTGCTCGAAGCAACTAATAGAGTTTTACCTTAACTTAACTAAGATTATTTACACATAGGAATCCTGATACGAACACAATCGCGAGGGGTGGCCCGATCTTCACAGCAGTAGGTTCAAGATAGAGAGTGCCGGTGTAAAGCGAGCAGTAAGAGGATAACTATCTTTATACCTACCAAGGTCGGATGCGACGAAGCGGTGAGGGTGAGAACGATCTGAAGCCTCCTGGACTCCGATCCGTCACACCGAGCAATCACAGAACCACGATCCGGAATAACTAGCTTTATACCTACCAAGGTTGGATGCGACCAAGTGGTGTGGGTGAGAACGATCCGAAGCCTCCTGGACTCCGACCCGTCAAAGCAAAATCACAGAACTACAATCCGGGACTAATCCACACAATATGGTGCAGCCGAACTAGAAGCCGTAGAGCACGAACTAGGTGGCACCAGAGGAGCCTTCTCGCAAGTCCAAAAGAACACACAAGAACAAAGGGGTAAGACACTTATGCAGTCTTCAGCAATCTCTCATATATGAGGTTTTCAATTGAACAAAAGTTGTCTAATGGATGGAGTAGAGGGGTATTTATGCTAGGAACATCCCTCCTAGCTAAGGTCCTAGCTAAGGTGTGAACATAAGAAGCCACGTTCTGGTGGTCAAGGCTAACAAAAATGAGAATGAAAAGAGTTTTCTCGGGTTCGCGCACAACGCTTCAGCTCCTACATAGCCTTCAGTAAAAATGCCATAACTTTTGATTGGAGAATGATATTGAGGTGGGGTTTGATGCGTTCGAAACTAGACTTGTCTCTCTTTTCAATCATGTATGCCATGCTCCCCGTATCTTGATTGGCTGGGTCGCATAAGCCTTAGAAGTTGAGCCTTTGCAGCGTAAACCATCTTCTTGTTGGTGTAAACAGCTGCTGGTTGGGCATGGGCTGAATCCTCCTCGGCGTAACCCTTGTCGTCCTCAACGTAACCCATCTTCTTTGGCGTAGTGATGATGTCCTCGAGTATAAACCTTAGCAATACAAAGGTAGAGCATTTAGGTAGTATAAAATTCTCAGTACTAAAATTTGGGTTAAGTTGAGCAAAGAGCGAGTTCACCTCTTGTTGTATTTTTCTAGCACGGCTGCGCGTAATTAGATCATGATAAGCTTGATCATTCTTGCTGAGACATAATCTATCAACTTGGTTTACGTCATCTTTATTTTCTTAATGTGATGTATGACGTAAACCATTTAATTGTTGTCCTTAGAAAAATCATATTTGTTGGATGATAAACATATGTTTCCTGTGATTCAATACACTTGCAATACTCTGAGATGAAATGCTATATCGGTTTGTGTGCTTGCGGATTTATCTGTGGCCATAATAAATACCGACAGGGATTGTATTCGTCGAGTGTTCCGTGTGATTCATTTAATTTGTTGCCTACGGCAGCGTGTTATATATGTCTTTCAATACAAGTTCAAATTCAATATCTATATCGAGAAAAAAATTGAATTGTGGAAATATATATGGTAACTTTTACAATTTGATTTTTTTTTACTCCATGCATATATTGAATTTGATCTTGCGTGTTTTTCAATAAACATGCGATACAATTAATAACATACTTCTGTAATTTTTTGAAAAAAAAAACATTCATAACCATTTGAACCGCTTGTAAAAAAAACTAACTTCTCATGGACTCATCCATGGATAGAACTGAGCCAAACTAAAATTGCTCTATTGGCGAATCCATAAATTTACTAGAAATAGACATGCATGTTGGATCATTCAAAGAATACCGATAGGGACTCGGGTAACCCCAGGCCACACTACGATTATTGTTGTTACACTATCAGCCTCTGCTCAATAATAGAGGCATCCGACATGATCGCGCGCGTGAATGCGATAGAGTAGCAGCATTGCTACAACAGATAATATTTCGTATCCACAGTGGGGCCAATGCAATGTATTACGTGTTCGTCATCTTCCCACTTCCCTCCTCTATAAATAGCTCCCAATATCTATGGCCTGCTTGTGCTCAGTTCACTCTTATCAGTGAATTAGAACATATATATACTTGTGTCCTTGACAGCTCGTTATTTAGCATGGCTAGGTCACTCGCTGCTCTCCTACTCCTTCTGGTGAGAGATATCTTAGTTAGAGATTGAAAATTAAGTTGAAATTACTCTAGCTAGAATTTAAATTAACCGGAACAATATATGCCCCATAATTAAAACGGTTGGTGGATGAACTCATGAACATGGAGTTCATTGAATTCTGATGAGAACGTAATATAAGTTTCTTTTTTTTTTTTACTTATCTTTCGTTGTAATTAACTTTTGGTTCATAAGTATGTACAAAACTCATCACTCTGCAAGTCTGCATCCTACTAGCTGGAGTAGTAGGTATATTTTGAAATTAAGTTAATAATTTTAAATTCAACTTGTTTCTGACTGCATTTCAGGTCGCCGCCGCGGGAGCCAGCCATGCCGCGTCGCCGGCGGAGATGTACTGGAAGATCGCTCTCCCGACCTTGCCGATGCCCGGCGCCATTCGCGACCTCATCAACCCAGCGAGCTCAGCGGCCTCAGCTTCGAAGGAGGACACGGTGAACAACGTGTTCTTCCTCGAGAAGGACCTCTTCCCGGGCTCCAAGATGACGCTCCACTTCACCCGCGCCACCGCCGGCGCCGCGCTGCTCCCTCGCAGCCGCGCCGACTCCGTCCCGTTTGCCTCCGAAAAGCTCCCGGAGATCCTGTCACAGCTCTCCGTCCCCGCTGGCTCCCCGACCGCCGACGCCATGCGGTCCACCCTCGCCGAGTGCGAGGCCGCGCCGCAGGCCGGTGAGGCCAAGCGCTGCGCGACGTCACTCGAGTCCATGGTGGAGTTCGCCGCGTCCAGCCTCGGCACCCGCGACGTGCACGCCGTGTCCACGGAGGTCGACAGGGCAGAGCCGACGCCGAGGCAGGCGTACAGGGTGGAGGCCGTGAGGCCCGTGCCGGTATCCGGCGGCGACATGGTGGCGTGCCACGGCATGGCCTACGCGTACGCCGTGTTCGGGTGCCACACGACCACGGCGGCGGCGTACACGGTGACGCTGGCCGGCGCCGACGGGACCAAGGCGGAGGCGCTCGCGGCGTGCCACACCGACGCGGCGCCCAGGGTGGCGGAGGCGTACAAAAGGCTCGGCGTGAAGCCCGGGAGCGTGCCGGTGTGCCACTTCCTGCCCCAGGACGACATGCTCTGGGTGCGCAACTGAGCGCGAGCGTGAAAGGGGATAAAAATTGTGTGATAACAAAGCTAGCTCCTTCCTATATCATGTCTTATCATATATGTGCGTGGGACGACCCGATCGACATGCCACAATATGTAATATATAAACTACGACGATGTTACACGGCTGTACACAATACTACCGAAAAGATTGTGCTAAATATCGTATTTGTTATATAGCAAAATATAGGCATATGTATCTTATTATATCGTTGATTTGATTATAAAGAGAGCAATAGTTAGATTAAAAATCAAACGTGGAGCTTATAATTATAGATTTATTTCTCTTTTAGTTATACAAAATAGGAAGGGGAGAGGAATGAGAAGCGTAGAGCTCGAGGGAGGAAAAGGAGTGGGCCGGTGTGTAGTGATAGGCGGATGTGAGTGTGATGTGGTGGGGATTCATTTTTTTTAATTTTCTAAGTGATTTAAGTGAAAGCCATTTATTAGATGTTACTTTTCTAGCATTTGTATCACATCTTTAAAAAAAAATCTTACAAATCCTAGGAAAATAGCATCTAATAATTGGCTTTCACTTCAATCACATGGAAAAATTACAAAGAAAAAAATCCCCTCCACATCACCCTCACATGCACCCATCGGTACACACCCACTCCTTTCCCTCTTTGGCTCGAGCTCTACGCTTTTCATTCCTTTCCCGTTCCTATTTTGTATAACTAAAATAGAAATAATCTATAATTATAAGCTCCACATCTGATTTCTTATCAAACCAATGATATAAGATCCACATGCCTATATTTTGCTATGAGTAATTTGTACCCACGGTGAATCAATTTGGCATTTGGGTACAATTTGGTGTAAGAACTTGAGAAATAAGTGTTCTATTGCAATAACTTAGCATGTATGTGCAATTTAGTATTAGAATTTTATAAGTGATAGTAGAAATGTAACAACTTGCAAGATATGTATAATTTTGATACAATAAACTAAGAAGTTATGCGTCAACTTAATTTTTTGGAGCATTTTTTATATAGATTCAATTTTTAAGTAATTATTTTGACAATATACTAGCGTGGATTTGTATAAGCATATTTATATTTCTTATCCTAATAACTAATAATTGAAAGCCAATTAAATTGGATGTAAAAATTATTATATTTTGGTTGATATTTGAGAAGGTGAAAAAAAAAGATCTTAAAGGTAATTGGATGTAAACTGTATGTGCATTATAATTCTTAAGGATTAAATTCAATATTTAAGGTAATATCCGTAGGATTACAATATAATCGCATATTGATATCATGAAAAAAAAACTCACCTAGCATATGCTTAGCCAAGTTGATGTAGCAAAATACTAAAATATCAAGTTCATGTACAAGAATACACCCACCTGTCAACTTGTTACACTCGGATGTTCAATTCTCAAGTTCTTGCACTATATCGTACCCAACTGCCAAGTTGTTGTACCGTGAGTGCAATTTACTCTTTTTCTATATAACAAATACGACATTTTAACACATTTAGCCTATTACTTATAAATGTCTCAAATGCAGCCTATGATTCACGTCCACGTAAATGCGCGGACTACCTTCTTAGTTGCTCAATAATAGAGGTATCCAGCATGATCGTGAATGCGATATAGCATCTTTCCTACATGACATATTTATTTTGTTCTGCATAACCCAGTGGGGCCAATGCAATGTATTATTTGTTCGTCTTCTTCCCGCTTCCCTTCCCTCTATAAATAGCTCCCAAAAGCTATGAACTGCTTGTGCTCAGTTTCACTCTTATCAGTGAATTAGATCATATACTTGTGTCCTTGACAGCTCGTTAATTAGCATGGCTAGGTCACTCGCTGCTCTCTTACTCCTTTTGGTGAGCAGAAACACATATATATCGCTCCTTGTATGCATGGTTTAGTAGTTTTGAGCTAGAACAGAGATAAGTTGGGAGAGAGAGATACATTATTTAGAGATTGAACGTAATACAATTTTTACTTATTCTAGTTACACCTTTTGGCTCTGATTGTTTTCAATTCAACTTATTTCTGACTTCAGGTATATATATATATATCTCTGAACTCTGAAGTTAACCGTTTTAAATTCAACTTGTTTCTGACTGCATTTTAGGTCGCCGCCGCGGGAGCCAGCCATGCCGCGTCGCCGGCGGAGCTGTACTGGAAGATCGCGCTCCCGACCTCCCCGATGCCCGGCGCCATTCTCGACCTCATCAGCCCAGCGAGCTCAGCGGCCTCAGCTTCGAAGGAGAAGGAGGATACGGTGGGCTCCGTGTTCTTCCTCGAGAAGGACCTCTTCCCGGGCTCCAAGATGACACTCCACTTCACCCGCGCCACCGCCGGCGCCGCGCTGCTCCCCCGCGGCCGCGCCGACTCCGTCCCGTTCGCCTCCGAAAGGCTCCCGGAGATCCTCTCCCAGCTCTCCATCCCGGCCGGCTCGCCGACCGCCGACGCCATGCGGTCCACGCTCGCCGAGTGCGAGGCCGCGCGGCTCGCCGGCGAGACGACCAAGCACAAGCACTACTGCGCCACGTCGCTCGAGTCCATGGTCGAGTTCGTCGCCTCCAGCCTCGGCACCCGCGACGTCCACGCCGTGTCCACGGAGGTGATCAGCGTGGCCACCGGGCCGACGACGACGCTGATGCCGACGCCGAGGCAGGCGTACAGGGTGGAGGCCGTGAGGCCCGTGGCGGTGCCCGGCGGCGATATGGTGGCATGCCACGGGATGCCGTACGCGTACGCCGTGTTCGGGCTGCACGGGCTCAAGGGCGCGGCGTACACGGTGACGCTGGCCGGTGCCGACGGGACCGTGGCGGAGGCGGTGGCCGCGTGCCACGGGGACGTGGACGCGGCGCACGGGCACGGCGTTGTGGCGGAGGCGTACGAGAGGCTCGGCGTGGCGCCCGGGAGCGTGGCCGTCTGCCACTTCCTGCCTCAGGACGACATGCTCTGGGTGCGCAACTGAATTAATGAAGCAGCTACCTTGCGCGCCATCCATGGCTAATTAAGCTCCTTCCTACATTTTGGATCTACCTGCCGGCTATCATGTTATCATAAATTTACGCGTGTGTGTGCGCGACGATCCGACATGCCCACACTACACGTGTTTTACTTTGTTAATTAATAAGTCTGCACATCCGGGTCATCTTGTACGGTACTACTTCCTCTATCCCGAAATAAACAACTTATAGAGATTGAATTTTATTCTAAAATAAACCAACTTCTATATTCTTGCCTTCCACCAATCCGCAAAATGAAAAATTTCATTAGTTCAATACCCCGGATTTTTTCATGTGTAGTACTTATAGTGGATGTGAATGCCGCATCTAATTTAATCCCAATACCCCTCACCTACCTATCAACAAATACAGCTTGCACATTAATTAAGGGTATTATGGTTTTTTTTTCACTCATTAAAATCTCCATGGGATAGTAGGGTTTGAGGATTTTAGGGACAGAGGTAATACTTCAGTATATATGATGTTGCATGCATGTTCAGATTGTACTACCTCCACCCGTTAATTTTTAAATGTATAATGTTGTTAAGTTTTAAGTATGTTTGATTGTTCATCTTATTAAAGGCTTATATAGTTTAGTATCAAAATCAATCTTACTAATACTTAATATTAACTAGAAAAACATCTTGTGGTGTGATGGTAAAATCGTAGGTGCATGGCTGCGCCCATTAGAATTCAAGTTTGGGTGCCAACGAATATTACACATACGTAATTAAGTAGACTCACTACAAGGAAATCGGCCTAGCACCAGGATGCGAAAACATTGTAATATGGAGAACTCACAACGAAAAAATATAGTTGACAGGCGTTGCAAGTACCTCCGATGCAAATAGGGTATCACAACGAGTGTGTCACGCGTTGCCATAAAATCGGCCTGTTGCAACGAGACGAAGCGTGGCGAAGGATTGAATAAACCACGATAATTAGTGTTGCATTAGTGATAATTGGTGTTGCAACAGTTGTTATTGCAACAATGTGTGATAGTTGCAAACACGAATTATCACACTGTTTCAGTTTCGTTGCAATCCGCTATATTGCAATGATATTTGCAGGTGGCAATAACACATACGGTGTTGCAATATGCTTAAAGGATATCGCAACAATGTTGGGCTCGTAGGTATACGCTTACAGAATATCGCAACGAAGTATGAGTCGTTGCTATACGCTTGAAGGTTATCACAATGAAGTAAGTCGTCGCTATATGCTTAAAGGATATCGCAACAAAATATGAGTCGTCGCTATACTTTAAAGGATATCACAACGAAGTAAGACTCATCGCTATACGCTTAGTGGATATCACAACGAAGTAAGTTGTCGCTATACATTTAAAGGGTATCGCAACAACATGTAACCCGTTGCTATAGGCTTAAACCATATCGCAACGAAGTATAAGTTGTCGCTATACGCAACGAAATGTGTAATGTTGTAACTAAGTATAAGTTCTCACGCTTTTGGCGATATCGCGGTCTCGCTTAAACAAAGAAGTCGATGTAGCCGATTCAGGCAAGGTGACTTTGGAATTATTGTCGGAGTCGATTAAGACATTGTAAAGGTATTGCTAGGCATGGATTGAGTCCGAAGGAGGCAATTGTATCTGTTAATTAGGATATTCTATTACTACCTCCTTGCACAAATGTATGACGTTGGTTAGTTCAATTTTGAGCTAACCAACGTCAAACAAAAAAAATGGAGGGAGTAATTTCCTTATAGATATTTTCGGTAAGACATATTATGTATTTTGGTGATAAATATGACCTCGATACCTTGTAAACAATTAACATCAGTTCAATAATACTTTCGGCGCATCGCCACCTTTTTCTACTTTCATTGTTTCGATGAGTTCTTGCTTTCGAGTTGGGCTACATCGGTTGCGATCTCCGACAAGAGGTAAAACTTGTTATGGCGGCTTGCCTTCTCAGGATTAGTGCTTACATCTTTATGACACTCTAATCTAGATCGGCGCTTACATCTTGTATATGTAAATCGTCGAGTTATCATATATGCTATATAATCTAGATCGGTGTTTCTATCTAGTCTCGTAGGCTAGCTTCCATCATCGAAATCAACCGATAGGGGTAGGTAACTTTGTCGAATTAGATTATATAGTGCATCTGCCATCTCGAAAATGTTTTCATTGGCTTGTTTATTAGATACTATGTTTCCCTTTATGCTTAATGCTGCATCAGTTAAGTTTGATATATTAAGTAATATTTAGAACCATAATCTCTAGCGTGCTTTATGATAATCGATAGAGATAGTATCAGAATTTCAGTTGATCTTACCTAGTTTAGTTATCTTGTTCTTCATCTACTTACTTGATATGCTAAATCTGCCATTTATATCAAGATCTCACTAAGGTAAAATGTATTAACCTTGATATCAATCTGCTTAGATTAAACTAAAAATAGATTGATTCTTGTTTAATATATTTAATAAATAATGTTATCTTAGTATAAAGAAGTGTCGGAGCAATAGCCGATGCACGCTAGATTTTACCTATCGGCTATGGCATGAGCTTATATAATCTTTATCTTGAGGCACTTTTAGACATAAGTGATTTATACGTAGCTATCCGATTTATCCCAATCACTTAGTTTAAACATATCTCGGGGTATAGATTATATTTTGTTAATATTTACAGCCGACAAAAGTAAATTTAGCTTGTTATTCATTATATACTTCGTTGTCAATCCAAATCATATTGCATCGGCTTGATTTAAATGATGCGTCATCGGCAATCTAGTCGATCGGCTATCATTTATGGATTTAATTTTGGATTCTTTTTTTCTTGTTGGTTGTAGGATAAAACCAATTGGCACGCTCTGAACCCAAAAGCAAATCTTTGGACCTACACTAGAGTAAAGCAAATCTCTTAGGCCATTGTGTGTTTTTTTTCATCAACAAACTGTTTTTTAACATATCCACTGATGAATAATCCGTCAGTAAGGAGAAAATTGCCATTATACCATTGTCAAAAAGTGGTTTCGCCAAAACTCCACTCTACATTTAGGATTCGTCGTTATGCCACTCTCAACAGAGGGGTTTCACCCAAATGCCATTTTCTCACAATTCTCCCTTTCCTCACATCTTTGTTGACCAAAATGCCCTTAGTTAACTCAATTTAAGTATATAAAAAAATAAATAGATTATAGAATAAATACCGCCCAAATATTTTTACATGCAATTTTTTTCTCTACACCGGATTACATAATATGCAGCATACTATCTTCACAACATAACAAAACACTCTCAACCGGAAATATCAGTTTTCAGTGATATAAAAATTATTTTTTTATTTACGCTGTGGAGATAGTGTTTTATATACTATGTAATCTGTAATCTAGTGTAGAGGAATATATATATATATATAAGGATGCGCTAAACCGCACCCAGGGTGCGTTATAACTAAACTACTCCCCTCCCCCCACCCCCTACCCCCCTACCCCTCCTCCCGCACAAACTCCCCCATCCCTCCCTCTCCAAAAATTTATTTCATTAAGTAAATCAATTACTATAAGTAGTTTTTGTTTAATAAGTAATCAAGTTACTATCAAAAGGTCTCCCACACCATCAATCCTGCAGAACTAGCCCGCACCTTTTTCTTCTTTCCTCCTTTTTTCTCTTTCATCCTGCACTTATTTCGTGATTGTCCTATTAGTAACAAGATTACTAAATCTATCAGCCTATGAGTAACTGAGTTACTAAAACTCCCGCACTCCCAAATTGATTCCTTCTCTGAGTAAATGGATTACTCCCAGGTTGTTTTTAGCCCTTCTCAATTTGGTTCCTCCTGACAGTAAATGAATTATTCTCAGGTCGTTCTCAGCTCTTCTCTTAGTAATTAAATTACTTAGGACAGTAGTAATCCCAATTGGTTCGTATAACGTCTCTCAGTAACTAAATTACTATTACACCGATAGTTCTCAACATAACATATTGATCTTACCACAAAATTCCTCTTAGTAACCAAGTTACTATTACACTGATGGTTCTCAATATTTTCTCTTAGTAACTAAATTACACCAATGGTTCTCAACATAACATATAAATCTTGCTATCAAATTTCTTAGTAACAAAGTCAATATTACACGGATGGTTCTCAAACATACTATCTCTTAGTAACTAAATTACTATTACATCGATGGTTCTCAACATTCCGTCTGAAACATACGCAAACACAATGCATATCATGAAAACATTTTAGGCATGTGCATATCCAGAATAAACATTTCAGACAATAAACATAGTAGCTTGTCAATGACAGTAGTTCATAAAAAAGAATGAATTGGACAAATGATACAATATTATTGGGCAGCACCACCAACAACAATTAATAGGCAGTCAGGCTCAATTTTACAGAGTATTCCACAAGAGAAAGCAACATTCCAGTGCACCCATAATTGGGTCATGCCGTCCATCATCTATCCATGCCAAATTTACTGACTTATCCATAGCACCCTGTAGAATTTCAGTGAAGATGTATGCATGACATGATTAGAAGCAAATTATCTTCAGTTATTGTGCTTTTTATGTAGTGAGTGAGCTTCAATACACAAGGCAAAGCAGGGCTCGAATCAAGAAAGCCAAACAAGCATTAGTACAAATCAGTTACAGGAGATATAATATTTGAAAAAACTAGAAAGTAAACAGTACTACCAGAATGATATTGCTCACTAACGCGAATCTCATGGTTTTTCTGGGTTCTTTTGGTGCTGGTGTCATGATTTTTCTCAAAGGTAAACTAGCTATCTGAAGCCGAAGCAATAACTAGTAAGGACAGTAGCCTACAGTGTGTTCTGGAGTCCTAACACTAAACTTTTGAATCCACTCATAATCCCTCTTTTGATCTCCTGCACGAAACCTGACTAAATCTAAACCAATATAGATGTGAATTAAGTTAAATCCATGATATTGATTGCATAGTGCTATGTTCAGAATGAAAAAAAAAACATGCAGGAATTTTGTAGGCCTAATCTGGTTTCAGAGGAGCTCATTCACCATTGCACGTGTACCCATTTATATTAGTTGAATTGTTAGAGTTAGGGTCGAATCGCTTGCAGAATGGAGAAAAAAAATCTAATGCAAAGAACATCCTGATTCAGCTGAGAGGTACTGCGCAAACTACAGTAGACGAAAGGGGATCCACTTGGTCATCACAAATTGACTCTGAATGGGCTGGTGTGGAATCAAACGGAAATATTAGTACTAATTCCCCAATTCCAAAAATCTCTAAAAAGACTAAGCTGCGCAGGAACACGGAAGAAATCACTTCCGGAAATACTCACTGCGGGGAGAAGAGGTAATCATCGAGATGGGGATGAGCTGCAGATCCTTGTAGCACGAAATTGAAAACCAAACAAAAAAGAATGGAGGTCCTCCTCTTCGACATTGACACTATAAATTGAACATGCACGTGAATTTCTGAGTGACGACATATACATCTGAATCTTGCAGGCAAAAATAATTGGAAAAAGGCTAGTTTAAATCGGGAAAAAATGGAACATATACATCTGAATCTTGCCAGAAAAAAATGGGGAAAATAATTAGTCCAAGCAGCGACATCAGTAGCTTGAAAGAAAGCAACGGCATGATTGAAAGCAGATGCTGCTCACCTCCAAGCATGTAGCCACAAGGCTGACATCTAGTGACATCCCCACTGCCTGCAGAGGAGCCCTCAGCTGCATTGACCAGGCCTCCAGTACTCCAAGCAGCGAATGAGTGAGGGATCTCTGGCATTGGAGACATGCGCTATCAACAGGCCGTCGATCTGCCTCCAGCGCCTCTTGATACGGGCCTACGCGGAGATGGAGCTGCCGTTCGTGGAGGGGAGCCTTGACAACGCTGGTAGCTCACTAGGGCCGCAACACGCCCATCCGATTGGAGTAAAAAATCAGGGGCGATCCAGCCAGTGCCATCCAGAGGCGTTGAGATCGGATCTGGCGCACCATCGCCTGGATCCGCCCTCTCCCGCAGGGAGAGCATAGAGGATCCAGGCAAAGGACGCGACCGCCGTCACCGGATCCGGGCAGGGGACAGCCCCGCCGAGCCCGTCGCCCACCGCTGACACTGGCCGTTGCCATCGCCCACCGCTGGCGCAGGCCGTCGCCGTCGTCTGAAGCCAGAGGGACCCCACCGCCTACCGCGCGACGCGCCGAGGAAGCCCAAGCCGGCGGCCGCCCGTCGCCGACCTGCGATCCAGAAAAAACGGGGAATAACCGTGAGAAAAATAGAATGGCCAGTAAAATTAAATTGTGTATATATATAGTACGGGTGATTATAATAAACAGGTTATTATAAGGAGGAGCGATCAAAAGGAGGTGGTGGGGTGTGCGGGACTTGGGGGGTGGGGTGGGGGTGGTTGCGTTTTAATACAACGCATCCTACGCGTAGTATAGTATGTCTACATACATACATACATACATACATACATACATACATACATACATACATATATATATATATATAAACTATTCTACACCCGGGGTATAGAATATATATATATATATTCTATACCCCCCTCCCTCCCAAGGGTCAAACCCACCTCCCACCTCAGTCAAAGGTCAGTCAAAGCACCCCCACGTCGGTCAAAGCCCGGTCAAACCGCCTACCAACTCCCCCCATCACCCACCTCTTCTCAGCTCTCATCTCGCAGAACGGTGTGTCTTATGTGCAGTAACAACATTCAAATTTAGTTGAAATATAGTCATGACGGATCTACTTTTGATAAGCACTTTTCTTCTAACATCATGGTGCAAACGGTTTAAAAAAATCATACATCACATGAGAGATATTGTTATTCGAAGCTTGGGTATTTTGGATCTTAACTCTCCACAAATAGTAATACTAGATAGCATTACTACTCGTTACTACCATCTGTCATGCGTTACTAGAATCTCATCGCGACGTTACTGTAAGTGTGCAGTAAAGACCATAAGTTTTGTAGTAACAATGCGTCTTACTGCAATTTTTGAATTGTGTTACTGCATAAACATGTGGTAACGTATACCTGCCATGTAGTAACACTTCCACTTTGTGCGGTAACAAGTATATTTAGCATGTGAGACTTTTAACCCATATTTTTCTTTTGATTTCTAGTTTACTATAATTTCACCATGATGTTACTGCCAATGGTGCAGTAACGATCTATATGTTTTACAGTAACAAAGTGTTTTACTGCAGTTCTTGATAGTGTTACTGCATAAAAATGCGGTAATGTGTAACTGTCAGGTGGTAACGTGTATCTACCGTGCAGTAACACTTTTACTTTTGTGCAGTAACAAGTATATGGTTAGCATTTGAGACTTTGAACCCATATATTTTTGTTTCAATTCCTGATTTACTGCAATTCACCACAATATTACTATCAAAAGTGCAGTAACGTCATATACATGCATGCAATAACACTATATTGGAGGGAGAAGACTGGTTTTCTTGAGAAGAGGGAGGAAGAACGGTTTCTTGAGGAGGGGAGTACGTAGATGCATTTTGAAGTTTAAACCTCCACATGCAGTAACACTATAGTATCATTGTGAAAACGGTTTTAAAAAATAATACATATCTTGTGAGATATTGCTTTTCAAAAATTGGCATTTTGAACTTTAATCCTCCACATGCAGTAACAGAATGTGTAACTTGCAGTAACAAGGGCATATACATGCAGTAACATGGTTTTACCAAATGTATAAAATTGTTCAAAACACTCCTACATCAATCAAACCTCGCTCAAAGCCACCTACAGACTTTACCTATAGCCCACTTATTCGATCTTCATCTCGTAAAAATGACATTGTAAAATTATAATTATTGTGTAGTAACATAGCTACTCGGAAGTGGTAACATGCACCTGCCATGTAGTAACGCTTCTACTTTTGTACAGTAACAAGTATATGGTTAGTATGTGAGGCTTTAACCCAGTAATACTAGTCACTTGAATGTAATAATAACCTATATATTTTGTAGTAATTGGACACGTTACTATATTTCGTGATGGTGTTACTACGAAAATGGTGGGAGTACGTAGATACATATTACTACGAAACATGTATCGTTACTACATGTTTTATGCCAAAAACTACAAGTATTTAGCACGCATGAGAAGATAAATTTTTACTAAGAAAACTCTATCACAACTTAGAAAATAGCTTGCTGGTTAGTGTCATGTGGTAATTTGAGTTGAAGGTCTATATACATATAAACTATTCTACACCCGAGTATAGAATAGCTATTCTATACCCCGTCTATTAACTCCTCCCACCACCCACCTCTTCTCAGCTCTCGTCTTGCGGAACGGTGCAGTAACACGACAGCCATCGTGCAGTAACACCGTGTCTTGTGTGCAGTAACAAAGTTCGAATATAGTCAAAATATAGTCATGACGGATCTACTTTTGATAAACACTTTTTTTCTAGCATCATGGTGCAAACGGTTTTAAAAAAATATACATCACATGAGAGATATTGTTCTTCAAACATTGACTTTTTGAAATTTGACTCTCCACAAGTAGTAATACTCTAGCATTCTTGTTACTACCATCTGTTGTACGTTAGTATAATCGCATCACGATGTTACTGTAAAAGTGTAGTAAAGATTATAAGTTTTACAATAACAATGCATCTTACTGCAATTCTCGTGTAGTGGTACTGCAAATTTTTTGTAGTGTTACTGCATTAACATGTGGTAACATGTGTCTACCATGTAGTAACACTTCCACTTTTGTGCAGTAACAAGTATATTTAGCATGTAATATTTTTAACTCATGTATTTTTGTTTCAATTTCTGGTTTACTACAATCACACCACAATTTTACTACCAAAAATGCAGTAACATCCTATGAATTTTACAGTAACAATGCGTCTTATTACAATTATTGGATAGTGTTACTGCATGAACATGTGGTAACGTGTGCCTACCATGCAGTAACACTTCTATTTTTTGTACAATAATAACAAGTATATGGTTAGCATATGAGACCTTTAACCTATATATTTTTTTTTCGGTTCCTAGTTTACTACAATTTCACCACAATGTTACTGTCATAAGAGTGTTAACACCATATATGTTCTGCAGTAACGCGTTACTGCACTTCTACGATAATGTTTATTGCCAACATTGTGGTAACGTCATATATGTTTTGCAGTAACGTGACGTGCTACTGCACTTATACTATAATGTTACTATTGGAACATAGTAAAATGCTTTGAGTTTCGTAATAACATATTTATTTTGTTGTATGGCGATGGTGAAAAAGATTAGAATCGGTCACCATATTTCTTTCTCACGAAGTGAGATACAAAAGAAACAACAATAATCCTTTAAACAAATATCATCATTGGATGGATTGGTTAGGAGAACTTGCTATGAACTATGAGATTGTGAGTTCAAATCTTGAAATACCAATTTATTTTTTATTTTTTTAGAAAAGAGAAAAAGGGGAGAAGGGAGGAAAGAAAAAAAAGAAAAAAAGAGAGAACAGAGATCGGGAGGGAGGGGGAATAGAAAGAGAGATCGGGGGAGAGAGGAGGGAGAATAGAAAGAGAGATCGGGGGAGAGGAGAGAACAGAAAGAGAGAGATCGGGAGAGGAGGGAGAATAGAAAGAGAGATCGGGGGAGAGGAGAGAACAGAAAGAGAGAGATCGGGAGAGGAGGGATCGGGAGGGAGAACAGAAAGAGAAAGATCGGAGGAGAGGAGGGATCGGGAGGGAGAACAGAAAGAGAAAGATCGGGAGGGAGAGGAGGGAGATCGGGAGAGAGGTGGGAAGGAGGGAGGGGGGTGTAGAATAGCTATTCTATATCCCGGGTGTAGAATATATATATATTGCATGCCAATATATTTGGATTAACTCAAGTAGAGGTATTCTGGTCAATAAAAATGAGGAATAAGAGAGCTGGAAGACAATGGCATTTGGATGAAACCGCTCTGTTAAGAGTGGCATGACGGCAAATCCTAAATATAGAGTGGTGCTTTGGTGAAACTCTTTTTTCGATGGTATAATGGTAATTTTCTCGTCGGTGAGTGGTACGGCATTCCATCCGCGATACTATTCGAGCCATGATCGGAGCCACTTTCGCTCACTTTGTTTGGGCGTATAAACAACGTATTCGATTCAGACCGTTTGGGTGTAATTCGATTCAGACCGGGACACCACGACTTACTTTCCATCGTATTCGGACTCGTATTCCTTCGTAATAATCGGCCTATCAAAAGCCCATGGGCTCATCACTTTTTCCCAACGTAATTAATTTCTCTACGTGCCGCCGTCTTTGGATTTTTGTTTTCTCAACGCGAGTACGCGACTCAAAAACATGCCGTTGTCATGCTTCTCGTCGGTGCTGGCCTCGCTCAGGGGCGGCGCTGCTGCGGCGGCGGAGGACGACGCCGGCGAGGAGGGGACGGCGGCGCTGCTGCGTCGTAGGCTGCTGGTTGGGGAGGCGGCGGCGGCGTCGGACAGGGAGGCGGCGGCGAACCTGGAGGAGGAGGTGGGCGCCCTGGAGCGCGCGCTGGCCGTGGCCGTGGCGGAGCGGGCGGCGGTGGAGGCGCGGAGGCGGGACGCCGAGGCCCGCGCCGACGACGCCGAGGCGCAGCTGCTCGCGGCGGAGGAGGAGAAGGACGCGCGCGCCGAGGAGCTCGTGCTCGCGGCGGCGGAGGCGGCGGCGAAGCGCAGGCAGATCCGCGACCTGGAGCTGCAGATTCAGGCCGTCAACAATATGACCAGCAAGTTTCGCTGGTACTAAATTACTAATTTAGCCGACGGATTAAGCTGCTGCCAATCTGACTAAATACAGGTGGCTAAGCAGACATGCACAATGCGATTATGCCTGATTTGAACAAATTAATCTTTTGTTTTTCTATGAAAGTTTTAGGGATTATTATTTCGATCGAAATTTTCTCGCTACGTGATGTGCTCCTAAATCCGAATCGATGTATCAAACTTGTCCAAAAAATGAACTTTGTGTGAGGAGTGCATCCGAGATTGACTTGGACTGATTAAATCTTTTTTTGTTGATTTTTGTTGTTATACCATTTTTTTTCAAATTTGCTGTCCCTAAAACTTTCAGATTTGTGATTATCGGATCACCTCAAGATTTCTTCTATGCATTAAGAGAGAAAAGTGTTAGAAAGAAATTTTTACACATGTCACGCGTAAAATCCCAATGCTATCTACACATAGTTATATCATAGTTATAGTACAGTTATAATAATATTGCTAAAATATAATTACACTTTAATTATACTCTAGTTACATCTGAATGTTTTTGATAAAAAAAACTTGCGACAGTTCTTTAGATACTCTTTTTTTTTTCTTTTTTTAGAACGCTCCCGCCCAGGCATCCTATGCTGGGCAAAAATCAGACGCCCACACCCGCACACATCCTGGTCATCCAGGCCTCCGATTCAATCCGATGGCTCAGATTTGGTTTAGTCGATGAACGGCAATCTATTCATTCCTATCCAGTATCTCTCTCTCTCTCTGAGAACTTAGCCAAATGAACATCCATGGTTGTTGCGTTGCTGGAAGCTAAGGGAAAGGGAGGTTTGGTCCGGTGGGCGGCGCTGATCGACAGCAGCGTAGTGACCGGCGTCGACAAATATGATGTGGATGCGGCAGCATGCAGTGACTTTCGTGTCAACCTTGCGAATATAGGTGGTGCATCCCTTCTTTTCTCTTCTTCGAGGAGGTCGGCATGGACGCTGATGCCTCACCGCCGGTAGCATGGGTGCGCTATGAACTTTTGATGTTTCATTTTGTATTGGATTGAAATGTTGCTATGAAAATTT
This sequence comes from Oryza meridionalis, assembly GCA_000338895.3. NCBI lineage: Eukaryota > Viridiplantae > Streptophyta > Magnoliopsida > Poales > Poaceae > Oryza > Oryza meridionalis. The sequence goes on along the minus strand of CM002528.2, from coordinate 7,139,032 downwards.
TGACGGTGTCCCATAACATTGTCATTGATTCATATGGATTTGTTGGTGTTTTAATAGCGTGAAACTCGATGTTTCATATGTTACACCAAAATGTTTTAATTATAGTTTAAATGTGTTTACTGTCTAATCTATTGGGTGAAATATTTTCTTTACGAGTAGTGAAACAACACTCAATTTTTAGGAATAAAATTCAAATGCTCGATTTGTAATCACGTCGATGCTTTTTCTTTTACTACATTTATGAATTTTGGAGTGTAGCTAAGTTACGAATTTCCACTAAGGTTGTACTGTTATGGCTTAAGCGAATCCTTATAGCTTTGGTATAAATGACTACTTTAGGGATTTGTTGCGTGTTCATTAGGGCTTTTACAGTGTGCCTAGCTGTCGTTCAGCCCCAGCCTCTCATGTAAGAGATTTCATGCCACGTTTGTCTCTCCTATTAGCAAGTGAAGACCACAGAAACAAGTTGAGACCCATGTTTCTTGTCAGGGATTTGTTAGGGCGCGACGAGGCACGACTCGAGCGGTGCGTTGGGAGAGGGTGTGGTCCCATGCGCCGCCTCCACAACACATGCAGGCGGCGACAGGCATCCAACGAGGGGCCGTTGTCACCACGACGAGCTCGATGGGGCTTTGGCGGCAACCTGGGGAGAGACACATGTGAGGAGAAGGGAAGATGGTGGCGTGGAATGAAATTAAAGATAGTCGGTGCTCTTGGCGAAACTGGCGAGCTCGGTGATGCCGTCATCTAGCTTTTTCTTACTCCACCACCGAGCTGTTGCCACCCTCACGCTACCCCTCAATGAGCATCACAATCGCCCAAAGGCCAAATCCGGCGAGCCCCATGCCAGATCTAGCGAGCTCGGTGATGCCATCATCAACGTCTTCTCACTTGTAGAGAAACCATCTTTGGTAGGTCGACCCAAATCCACAATAGTCCCGGTTCCATAAAAAACCGGGACTAAAAACGATTTTTAGTCCCGGTTTATAAGAACAACAGGACTAGATGATCTTTATTCCCGGTTGGTGTTACCAACCGGGACTAAAGATGATTTTTAGTCCCGGTTGATTCCCTGTCAGAACGTGTCAGGCGCCTAGGATCTTTAGATCTTTAGTCCCGGTTGGTGTTATAAACCGGGAATAAAAATCTAACACGTACTATATAATCCCTATTACTTATTCTCTTCTCTTGTCCACACAACAAACTCTCTCTATCTCTTTTTTTCCTCTCTAACTCCCTCCCTCTTTCCTGCCTTATCTCTTTCTTTTTGGATAGATCGAGCGAGAGTGCTGAGAGCTAGAGCGGGCCGGCGCGGAGGGCCTACGCGGCGGCGCAGAGGTGCGGAGAGCCGCCGGCGCGGAGGCGCGGAGAGCCGCTGGCGCGGAGGGCCTGTGCGCGGGGCGGTGGCCGGCGCGGTGGCGCGGAGGCGTGGAGGGCCGCCGGCGTGGAGGGCCTGCGTGCGGGGCGACGGCCGGCGCGGAGGCGCGGAGGGCCGCCGGCGCGGCGGCGCGGCGGCGGGCAGCGTGGAGAGGAGGAGGCGGCGGCCGGCCGGCGCCTCTGTGATTTATTTTTTTTAGAATTTGTGATTTATTGCATGATCCTGTGATGTATTGATTTGTGTGTGATGTATTTGCGATGAATTTTGTAGAACTTGTGATGTAATTTGATTTGTGTGCAAATTTTTTTAGGATTTGTGATGTATTTGATTTGTGTATATAAGTAACTTCAAAGATTTGTGATGTGGATTTGGGATGTTACATTGATTTGGGATTTGGGGTTTAATTTGAGGATATGCATCCCACTTGATTCTGGAGAAAATAAAAAAGAAAAAAAGAAGAAAGGGGCATCTAGACTGCTGTTATCTCCTCTTTAGTCCCGGTTGTTAACACCAACCGACTAAAAATCGATTTTTAGTCCCGTTTATTTCACCCGAGACTAAAGATAGCGATCTTTAGTCCCGAATTCGTAGTCCCGGTTGGATAACCGAGACTAAAAGGAGGTTATGAATCGGGAGGAAAGATGGTTTCTCCACCAGTGTCTGGCCCCGATGAAGAGAGGTGGTAGCGCTCGATCTATTCCATGGATGAGGATGGGAAGGTGGCGGCGGCAGAGAAGAATTGATAGAGTTGGTGGTGGTAGGCCGATGGTGAGGACGACCACGTGCTACCTACTGCTACTTCACCCGACGCTTGTTGCTCGAGGACACCACCGCTTGGGCCGCTATTCTGCCTGGAGCCTCGGCTTCCTCCACTAGCAGGAAAGGAAGAGAAGAGAGAGAGAGGAGAGATGAAAAGTGAGTAGAGTAATACTGGTGGGACCCATTAAAAATAGTAGGGCTTTATCCTCCCAGGGGCTTAGGCCTAGGCCCAACAAGCGCGTGTCCAGCACTGCTATGAACAGATTACAGGCCTCTTTGAGAATCTGACATTGCCGAGGGCCGAGGCAGATGATTCAAGACATCTGAACTTAATTGTTTCAACTTAGCAACTTATTGTTGCAATGCTGTAATAACCTTTGACCAGATATATGCTATTATCAAAATCAATTTTCTCCTGATGCATGCCGTGAATTTTCACATAAAGATGAGAGCAGGCAAACAGATTTGACTTCCAAAAGTTACAGCCGCACCGCACGCATTAAACAACAAGCCACTTCCCGGCCCAAAACCGAAATATGATTTACAACCACAAAATTTAGGTTTTACTAGTTACAATTTCGGTTAAACCAGTACACGACCGGGCACAGGAAATTGACCCTGATTTGAGATGTGCAGGTATGCTTGAAACAAACCCTGCATTTTCAGTATCATCTAAGAGGTTCCATCAGCCCAATACCATCTTCATAACGAGATCATTCCAAGCGTCGATAGGGCCTGGTACACACCAATGCAGGCAATCATTCTGAACTGATTTGGCATCCTTGTCACCTTTCAGGAATGGATACCTGTAAGGCCCAACATGGCCATCAGGTCTCATGGATGAAAGGCTGTAGGTATCCAAGAGCTTCAGATTCGCAGAGCTCCGCAAACCACCTAGTGCCGCCATGGCATTCCTGAACTCCTCAAGTTCAATTGGTCTCATGATACGATCCATGTCTTTTCCGCTGTACTCTCCCTTCTTGTAAGGCAAAACCCGGCTACAAGTTCCCCCGTTGAACCATTCCGCGTTCTCGAAGTGATCGGGTGCCCAAGTCCTGAAGAGAACAGCTGGCTTGTGGTTTGAAGATGCAATGAATCTGAAGACTTGTTGCAGAGTCCTGCGGTAGAGGTGTTCAAATCCAAGTTCACGTAACTTCTTGTCCTGACAGTAATGGCAGCCTATCACCCTATCATTCTCCCAGTAGACCGCGACCTTGAGAAACCATTGTCCACCGGCAATAACAACATAATCGAAGGTCTCATACTGACTTGTCCAGATTGGGTCAAGTATGTCAAGGTGAAGCTGGATTTCAGAGGTGGATTGCCCATTCTCATTTTCAAATACCTCAGATTTGGTGAGGAAGGGACTCCAGACGAGTGACACGGTGAAGTTGTATGATTGGAAGTGCCATCTCCTGTTTCTGTATTCCTTGTCATGGTACACTTCAATAGGTTCTTCAGCCTAAATAAAACAGCAAGCAGGTCTGCTCAGGATGGTTATCTGTATAACACTAATGGGGATAATGTTCAGTATGCATGGAAGGTAACATGAAACTTATCTGGTATTCTTGCTTGCTATCATATATCATCCCTTATTAAGTTATATTTAAGAATTAGGAAAGGTGCACAGAGGAACATGATTATTCAAGGAAAGCATGAAAATTGCTTCATAGCAGGGTTGGGAAAGTGAATTAGAGAAAATATGTAATGTTCATAACATTTACCTTAGACAAAAGGCAAAGCAGTGACTGAACTTGATTACGAAGAATGGAGTCACCAATCAGACCCCAGGATTTGTTCCTCATAGCACTTAGAAATCTCACTTCATCAAATTGTGGCAGTTCACACTCATATGGTTTCCACCTCCAGTTTAAATATGACATGTCAGGTCTACCATTCAACATACAGTTCTGGTGACCATCAATAAATCGACAAGTTTTGTTGGTATAGGCTGGGCCTGAGGAATTTGGTACCCATTCCCCATCAAAAAGGTTGCATTTCCCTACAAAAAGAAATGTCCTATATGAGATGCTAGAAACAAGAGCACTATGCAAAGAAACAACACAGTTTATATGTTGTTTCTCATGTCAAGTATCCTAAACGTAGGATTCATGTGGTGGAAACTAGGTCCCAAAATCTTCTTTTAGATAGACAAGTAGAAAAAGAGATTCACAAAACATCAAATATTTCCAGCTCAACAAATTATCTGTTTATTGTTGGAACAAAAATGTGCAGGCAGATCTTTTTCACAGGAATTAGGTTGGTACAATAGCAGGTGAATAGTTGAGGACTCACAATGTTCACAAAATATTACATTTCAGGTTTGAGGAAATTGTGGACATATAGATCGGCCATTTTTCTCATTTACCCATAAGAGCTGGTGATAGAGTTTAAGAAGTTTGTTATCCGTGCTTCAAGTGTTCATTCATATAATTTTGCCATCAAAACTATTTCCAGAAATATTACATCCTAACTATTCAGTCACAACGAAAAGAGAACTTGGAGAAGCAACACATGCTTGGCACCAGCTTGTCAAGACAAGCAAATTCTGCTACAGCCAATTGTTTACAAATTACCACTCACATATGTCAAAAGTCAACATACCGTGAGTAAATGCATGGTTGACTGCGGATGGGCATCCTACGTGTTACTGTGGATGGGCTAAAAGTTGTTATATTTTGGGACGGAGGGAGTAATTTCTAATGGGAATAATATGCAACCAGGACTCGAAAAATTTCAAGGTTGCTATGAGTAGTATAATTGTCATAAAAATAGACAATACAATTGAAAGTTGCAAAAGCCCACTTAGTTCAATAGAGCAAATCAAATAATGTAAATAAATACAGGATAGGAACTAAAAGTAGTGAGACAACATTTGCATATGACAGATGAACAGAAGAGTTATTTTTGTTTCATGTTTTAGCTGAAGAACCAATTTACTGGCTACATTTGAAGGGCACAGTTATATTCTTTGCACAGATATTTACTAAGCAGTGGTTAATCTTAAACAAGATCAGAACAGACAGCTTTCTTATATGTCCTTCCCCATACGAAGCAAACGTATACAAAGGAAATTTTGTTTTCGAGATTTCTGGTTCTTGAAGAGATGAAAAGAACTGAATTTCTAGTCTTCCATAGAGAAGAAATTAAATATTTCCACTTGGAGGATAAGATAAAAGAAAAGTCCAATCGCAATGCACAGGCATGAGATCTGTAACTACCAAACTGCTCCATCAGAGAAAGTTTATTCGGAGCTTTTCCCACCAAACCCGCCGAGAAAAGCGCTACCCAGAATTTGAGAAACAAAAGAAAAAAGCATTCACCAATTCGAAATGTTTTCCTACTAACACAGCAAAACAAAATTTGCACACCATTCCACGAGATAGGATGAACGGAACAAAACAAATTCAGACTAATCATTTGGTCCAACACGCAGCAAGATTCAAGTGGCATCAAAATCTCTAACTCGTGGAGGCATGGAACCGAAGAACACCCAAGAAAACCCACTAGTGTTCGCTCCAAGAACAGCAAAATATGTCGAACTGCACCGGATCTCGCAGGCCCTCAAGCCCACCGACAGCATTAAACCCTCCCAATCCCCTTTCCCACTGCATCCACATTCAAGATCAGGAAAATAGAGAGCTCGCACCTTCGCTGAACTCGGGCGAAGAGGAGGAGGGGAAGGAGCAGAGCACACGGAAGAGGAGGCCGGCGAGGAGGAGCCACCCGACGGCCTTCACCAGCGCTGGCCCGCCCAGCCCCCACCCCTCCCAGCCCTTGTGGTGCCGCGAGGCGGAGGAGGAGAAGGGCGGCGGCGACGCCCACGGCCGCCACCACCACCACCGCCTCGAGGTGGAGGCCATGGGAGGCAAGATTTCGAGCTCGAGGTCCTCCAGCGCCGACGCCGACACCGACAGTGGCGCGGTTGGGATTGGGCGATTTTGCAGTGCTCACCTGCTCTCGCTGAAGTGGTTACATGTAGTGATATAGGTGTGCTTTATTACAGGAGTTTTCTTGTATTTATTTTCATTATTAAAAATGCTACTGTACTAGTAGTACCACTGATTGACTCTGTGATGTACTATTATTGTTAATTGGAGTACATTTATGAGATTTTGGAGGGTTCTATTCCACATGATTTTATTATTGCAAGATCTTTTGGATTTTGAATGAATAAACACTCACCAAATTTTTGAAATTGCCAGCGCTCGAGCGCCCGATTGGTGCCAAAAAGATCGGGCGCCCTGCATAGCCCACGCTCGCACGTCCCACTATACACCTGTTGCAACAGCCGTCCGGATATAACAGAAACGCTCTATTAAAGGGGATCCGTTTTAATTTTTTTTTCAACTAAGTATGTTTCAGCTAGTATTCTTGTGATGTTTCACTGTGTATGGATTAAATGTTATAGCAGATTTTTGATATTGTTTAATAATTTTATCTTGATGGTTACATGGTTGTTGATGTACATGGGGTTTAAGTGTTGCAATGGCTTTAAATCGTTTGTTGCATATGTTGAACCAAATTATTTCATCTAGTGATTTGACCGTGTTTCACTTTTTTTAAGAATTGAAATATTCTTTCGCTATTTGTTGAAACATTGTTTTTATATATGGTGAATTTTGAAAACCGTTGTTTCATACGTTGTAGCAAAATATTTCATAAGGTGATTTGATTGTGTTTCAGCTTTTTAAAAGACTGAAACATTTTCAATCTATTTAGTGAAATATTTTCGATCTATTCGGTAAAAAACGCCCGATTTTTTAGCGCCTCCCCAAATCTTATATATTGATCTTTTATATGACTGTGGATCTGTTTAAGGAAGCTTTCAACAGCTTGTCTCAAGGCCCAATGCGTTTGGTTTATTCGTTGTACGGCATATTTGCAAACGAAAATAATTTATGAATAAAACTTTTGTATACGTGTTAAAGGCTAAAAAATAAACTTCCATAAAAAAACCCCAAAATCAACTCAAAGTTGAAAAAATCAAATTTTGGCTGGGAAACATAAGCTTAAGCAAAAAACATGACGCCTCAAATTCTTCGGCTTCTAAAACACTTCAAATCTTCTCAGAATAGGTAGCTACAAAATAGACTGAAGTTAGAATTTGGGATACCTAGTGTTTTCAAACTATTAAAAGCTAAATACCAACCAGTTACTTATTAGAATATTAATTATTAGAATATTAATTAAGCTTCCAAAATGGGTCTATATATGACTCCATTCAATTAAAATCTAGGTGGGGTTGTCAAACCTATTGAAATAGTTTTTTTTTTCCGATGACACCAAAAGCTCTTTCTGCCCTTTTACGCTTGAGCCGTTACAGATGATATTTTTCAGCTGTTACAGATAAATAGATTTTAGCTAGTGAGACCTGTACCTGACTTTGCTTCATATTACAAAATTAAAAATGGAAATGTCCTAGAGAAAGGTAGTTTATAAAACAATTAAGAAAATAAGAAGAACAATTTTCATGGTCGAACTCTTTTGCCACTGCTGTTGCCAATTCATTCATGACGAATTTTAGGGATATGCTTAGATATTGGACAGAAAACTGAAGAATATTATTCTCCTTGAAATTGACATTTTGAGATGATTTTAGAAAAATATATACTCACCTTGATCATGTTTGTTCCTATATAAAACTCATCTTTGAGTGCTACTGCAATTACCTGCACATGTTTATACACTGGAGTCTTGCAATCTTGTCAGGCAAGTTCTAATAAAAAGAAAGAAATTCATTAGCTACCAGAGCCTTCTTTGTGGATTGAAATTGGATACTGTGCAAGAAACCAAATCAGCCAGCGAAAAAAAAAGGATGGAGCCCGAAAGAAGCAGATGGATTGATATGCCTATATCCTGACTGACCAGCAGTAAGTAAACATAGAGGATAGAAGGATCTCCATTGTTGAATGGCAGGAGCTATGAGCTGCAGACTGCTGTTGTTGGTGGAAGAGGAGAGAGCATCATTTGGATGGATAAGAGAATGAGAAGGGTTGCAGGAAACACATCGATTATCAGTTTCAGGAGAGGGAATTAAAGAGGGGAGGTGAGGAATCCGAGTCTTGGAAGTCAGCCGGTCGTGCGTGACTATAGATGGCCATAAGGCCCGAGGTCCGAAGGCCCGGCCCACGGCACGGCTTTTTGCCCCGCCCAAGCACGGCACGGCCCGATTTGGGTCGGGCCCGTGCCGGCCCGGCCCGACCACCGGGCCGTGCCTAGGCCTCCCCACCGGCACGATGGGCTGGCCCAGCACAGTCAGGCCGCCCCAGCACACAAAATATAGGGACTAAAAATAGACATGTAAATGTCACTTTCAAAGAATAGGTATCTTAAATAGACTTATTTTAGCTATTTATATATCACAGCTCAAAGAAGAGGGAAGTAAAATAGACTTTTTTTTTTCAGCTATATATATATGTCACAGCCCAATAGGAGGGAGGTAAATTAGACTTATTCTGAGGAAAAGCACGATAGCCCATCGTGCCTTCAGGCTGGCCCGGCACAGCCCGAGGCGTGTTGGGCCGTGCCTGGGCCGTGAGTGCGGCACGTGGTCTGGCATGGCACGGCACGGCCCGGTGCGTCAGTCGAGCCGTGCCGGGCAGCCCACATGGCCATCTATGTGCATGACTCATGAGCGCGCGATGCACAGGCGCTGCTTCAATGTGAACGGGAGAAAGGAATAAGTTCACTTGAGTCCCTTACCTTTACACCGAATCCGATTTTCACCCTTAAACCCAAAAACCAGATAGAATTGATCCCTCAGTTGTCAAAACCAGTGTAAATGAGGTTCCTCGGTGGTTTTGGCTGACGTGGCGCCCACATGGTTGGTTTGACTAGGTCTTCGTCACACGTAGCACTGGTGTGGCGATTACGTGGCAATTCCATCCCAGAAAAATAATAAAAATAGTGGGCCCACATGTCAGCTACACACAAAATAATAAAAAAATGGTATGGGCCCCACATGTCATCCTCACTCCTTCCTCCTCTCCCCTCTCTCTTTTCTTCCTCATCCCACCAGTCGCGTGAGCCGTGCAGGGATGCGTAGAAGCGACCGACGCCCCACCTGCCGTCGCGCGCCATGAGGAGCAAAGGCTGCGGAGGGAGCTCAAACACGGTGAGGGCACCGGTGATCTCCCATCCTCTTCTTCCTCCTATCTCTCTCTCTCCACATCCCCCCTCTCTTCTATCTTCTCCTCGACGGAATAGCGTGGAACCATCATAATCATATCTGAAGTAAATTATTTTTATAAGGAATTTAAAGTTTTGTCATGCCAATGGTTGTATTAAGGAAATAACACTACTACAAAAATACCAATTAGTGCCGGTTCTTAAGGCCTAATAGGTGTCAGTTTCGGGCTCGACACCTTTGGTGCCGGTTCCAGAACCGGCACCTATAATAACCGGCACCTATAATATTATAGGTGCCGGTTCTACCATCAGAACCGACACCTATATGGTACTATAGGTGCCGACTCCTTCAAATAACCGGCACCTATAAGAGGTGAAGGCCGACACTTGTACTCACCACATAGGTGTCGGTTATAAGAAAACCGGCACCTATAATAATAAAAGCCAAAAAAAATAAATGGCACAATAGAAATACATCCAAGGGCAGTTGGAAGAGGTGGCCAATCCGGTCATTTATGCAAAAGCACCTGCAGTATAGCTCACTGCGAACTGACAGACGCCATAAAGATACTTTGCTTAACTTCATCATTTTCTCATGTATACTGAGAAGGAAGCGGACATCATCTGTGGCTGCTCAAATCATCATTTCAGACAAAGGCCTATGTGTCCAAAAGTTAGGGTCCTGAAAACCGATGCAAGCACTTGTCAGTTGTCAAGAAACCAGGATATCAGCACAGTGAAGCATCATATAGCCAAGCATTATCATAGAATAGAGAGTAACACAAGATTTCAGATCTTCAGCACAATAACTTTCTGTCTAAACAAAGTTCTACAATTCCCGTCATATATTGCTAACCTGCCTTAGAAGGGTACGGACTTCTTCCTTTTCAGGATATGCCATTCCTACACAAAGCAGTATCACACCATATGATCAATCAAACAAAACACAAGAAAATGCGCTGCGGTCCTTCATACACTTTGTCAACATCTAGGTAACTTAAAGAGCATAACAATTAATTGATAAAAATGTTTGACAGAAGCAGCAAACTGATAAAAAGAGGTGTGATGCAACCACAGTACATTTTGTAGTTTCAAAGCACAGCCTACCAAAAGGCTTTCAACATATTTGCAAAGTATTGGTTTAAAGAATTACAGATGTAATAGCAAACTGTACAAGAGAGAGGGAGCAATCATCCCAGGTGTTCTAATATTCATGGGTGAACTGATAGGCTGCAGCCTAAGGCCTAATCATACACACATTAAAATGAACATATAATAAGGCAGAATGTCTACGTTGAAATGATTCATGACTACAAATAACCATGTCATATAGAAGTTACGCTTGGACAAAACTTGCAGCAGCTTGGATATGTAAGGCATATACATCAAAGTTAAAGCACTACCAGTAACACTAAGTAAGCATAATGTGTTGTATTGCATTAACTTATAGTTCAAAATAAGAACATGGCACCAAAAGATCACAATAAAGTGGAACTTCATGAATACAAAAAAAAACTATGAGGCAACACTTCCTTTTTTTCTAAAGGAAAAAAAAGGAGTGGTGTGGCGACAATGCTTAAGCACATATAAATGTAAAACGTAGGAGCAGATAATATGTATAAGGAAAAGGAAGAGCTTGCATGCCAGCACAAGGTAAACTACAACCAAGGGGAGCTTATATGAATTATACAGAATATACTGTGAAAGAACAGATCAGAAGGAACAAGACATGCATAGTAGTTTCGTCTTTTCGATTCAAAGGAACTCAATGATTTAAACTAATTCAGTATAGTAAGTACCACAATATCGGGGATCAGCAAGGAGGCTGACAAAAGATATGTACTCATCGTATCCTCTCTTTTTCCCTTCCTGCTCCTCTAACAGAGAACAAGCGATCTGCACAAGAGTGATAATTGAAGGCCCTCCAAATAAAAACTACCATACAAATAGCTGCCAATTCGCATTACATATCTAGAATGGCAAATGGTAATGGAGAATGGCGAATGGTAATGGTCCTAAGCTCATGATAAATTGGTAATGGTTCAGTTTTGATGAATAGAATTAGAAAAGCAGCAGATAATAATTTACATGTGAACAACAGAAAAATTACCGAGCTGCATATAAATTTAGTCAGTAAGCATGCCACTATGGCGCATACCACATGCATATGAACATCATTAATAAAGTAGCAGATAATAATTTGCTATCAAGGTTTCATGTAGTCTATTTGGACTAATCATTCATGTCTCTTTTCCATATTATTTCCTTAAAGCAAGAATAACAATTTGTTAGGATATCCCGCAGCAACGTGCGGGGTACCCATCTAGTACTAATAGGATATTCACAACTTATCTTCTGCTACTCCTATCCATAAACACAACAACTCATAATTTACAATTAATCTTTCCTGAAAAGATCAAGTTCAGCATACATTTCAGAACAAAAATTTACCAAAATCTCCCCATTTCAAAACACACACATATCAAATGATCAAAGAGCGGCTCCCCAATCAATCTGGACCTCAAAGATCGATCAGACAGGCAAGCATATGTTATAATACATAATTACAGCATCAGGACCGGAGTCGACGCAGAGGAACACGACGGTGTTGGTGATCAGGAGGGGGTGGTGGACAGCGGGAGGAGGACACTTCACCACATTCTCCACCACCACCATCCCAGATCACATCATCCCCAACCAAAAATCAACAGCGAACTACCACATATATGGAACAAAGTATCAAGACTCAACAAGTTGGACATGAAGGAGGAGAAAACAGAGGAGAACTCAAAACGAGAAAGCTTGTTGTACCCGGGCCACCCCGCCGGACGCCAAATCTCCCGTGCCAGCCTCCACCACCACCGCCGCCGCCGCCACCTCGGCGCGTGTGCGCCAGCCTCCGCGTCGTACCCGGGTCCGCCGTCACCTCCTGAGTAGGCCGCCGCCGCCACCTCGCCACGCGTGCGCCGGCCGGCCGGCCGCCGCTCCTCCAGCAGCCGCCGCCGCTCGACGGGCAGTCCTGGGTGGTTCGCTGTCTATGCTCCTCCGCAGTCGCCAAGGGAGAGGAGGGGATAAGGGATGATGGGGGAAAGGATAAGACTGGCCTGTGGTTGTGCATAAGGAGGAGACGCAGTCTATGCTCGGTTTTTTTTAAAGAGGTGTCGGTTTGACACCAATACTATAGATGTCGGTAAAAAAACCAGCACATATAGTATTAGCGTCGGTTTTTCTCTGAAACCGACACCTATAGTGCTTAAAGGTATCGATTCTATATTTTTTTCATCGGGTGGAGGTGGGAAAAAAGTTATAGGTGCCAGTTTTAAGTGAACCGATACCTATAAGGTCGGTCCCTATAAGGGTTTTTATAGCAGTGTAACAATTGTACTACTTGCAAAAATCTTTATACATCAAAGTGTTTGTATAGAATTTATAAATATTTTTGATGGGTTTTTATTTTCGAGTCTTTTGGTAATAGGCCATGAATTTGTGTATGACAATATTTCCACATTTTACAAGTGCTTATATATTCTCTAGCGTATATATATTGTGGAAATGTGCACTGCACATGCTCAGGAGGGCGAGCATATTGTTGTAGGATAATGTGCAAGCACGACGCCTCTTTGCCTCACACTTTCTGGTAGTGATTAGAGGTTAGGCGGAGGTCTTGGCAGATAATTTAAGTGATGATTTCAAATGGATATATACAATTTTTCTTGTTGTAATGCACGGGTATCCAACTAGTATATATTATTTCGATTACTTGCATTTATCATACTTTATTAATGCAGAATACGTGATGAAAACCGGTAAACACATGTGAGTATATAGAAAGGAGCACAACATTCATCATCCATCAGATTAGTTTTTAAGAAACATTTTTAGTAATAGGATGCCATGTCCTTGTCCTAGGTGAAACAGCCACGTCATCTCGTGGGTAAATCCATTCATCGATATTCGATAGTGTGGTTTTGTGAAATTACACAACCAAAAACTTAAGTGCCAAGTGTCAAAGTGTGTGGTTTTCTGTAACTTGTGTAGTTTTATGAAATTTACTTTTTTTTAATTATAATACCTTTAGTCGCTACTATCTTCCTTTCAAACATTTTATTTGCCAATACTGCCATATATAAAGTGAGTGAGTATAGTGAACGGCACAAGCCAGGTCGGTTTTGGGTTGGAGTTGAACACCATGGCATTGCTAGCTGATCCTAGAAAAATGCAAAAACAAGCCAAAAAAGTAGATAAAAGATGGGAAACCTGAGAGCCAAAGAAAGAGAGCACAGATACAAGGAAAAAAAATCAGCAATGGCCACATCCACATCAACTTGGATAAAACCGTAAGGAGCATGGCTGTGGGGTGATGGATAAGAATAAGCCGAAGACGCTGGCGATGGTTGTGGCCGGGGCATTCTCTGTGTGAGAGCTTGCCATCCCAAGTGGCTCATCCTCCTTAGAGGGAGCATCATGCATTCCTATGGTGGTGTCCACTTCGTTGTTTTCGCATCCTCAAGCTCCTCAATGACCGCCCAGTGGCCACGCCGCATGTTGTGTCCCTTCCCACTGAGTATCTCCACGACGAGGAGCTAGAATATAATGAGCATGATGTGCCTAGGATTCAGAGAAAGAGGAGGCTTTATCACCCAATGTCCATGATCTACTAGGCGATGAAGCCAAAGAAGAAGAAGAAGCCAATGGCAACAAATACATGAGGAAAGAACAACGCAAAGAAGACAAAGATGAGAACGAAGTACAGAAGAGGTGGACCTGCTTGTGTTTTCTTTTTGTGCTTGCAGTGTTGTATTCCTTTAGGAGATCTTGTTGTGATCTTGAGCCAGATCAACAGCAATTTTTTCTCTGCGATAATAATACTTTGGGTTATCTAGCTTTGCTTGTAGTTAATCATGCATGCATGTTTAATTTCTCATGGTTAATTGTTCCATGGTTCAGATGGATTTATGGACAATTCTCCGCATTAGCTGATCTGTGTGAGTGTTAGAGGGGGTTACAAGGGAGATTATAATCCCGTTATATATAAAATTTGTATTTTGTGCGGTGTGCCAATATGCAGAATTAGTAATTATGAGGCACATGCAAGTGCTATTTTTGTTGGTTGCTAAAAGAATTTTGGATCGTATTTATCTGGTCTTACCAAGAACTATGCTTTAATAGTCTAATTTCGGGCATGTAATTGACATTATTAGTAAGAAATAGTCTAATTTCAATAATCTAATGGAGATAGGAATATAGAAGAATCTAGAAGGTTCCATATGGATTGGGAATTGGACAAGCCGATCATCATAGTCGCACCATCATATATTGCCATGCATCAAGGATCAACAGAAGGGCAACTGTTTTGTTTGAAAGACTTACCTAACATTCACAAAGATAGACACTTGCTTATGGTATTCACACAAGCACCCTAGAAGTGGAAGACACATTTTTTGTTTGGTGCTGAGCACCATTTTATTCTCTTCTATTCAACCTCTAAGTATTATTTCAATGGTAGCAGCGAGAGGCACCATAATACCTGAAAATTTAGAGCTTACTATTGTTACTCAAGATGGGACGGCATTTGATGTACTGAATAACACATAACCAACTTTACAAAATCAGCTACTGATAGACGGTTTCATGGAGGTGCAACAAATTTCATCAAGTTCACTACACAATTTGGATATAATTGACTGCTCTCTTAAAAAGTTTTTAGTGCTTGTTTGGAACACAGGATAGGAAAAATATAGTACAGGAAAATCGAGGGAATAGGAAAGAAATTCATGTGAAAAAAAGAAGGATTAAAACACATGAATATAGGACATGTTCGGTTGGTTGTATCGGCCTGACTTTCATCTTTGCATGCAACTGGCGACTTGTTTGGTTGCTTGCACATGTCCAAGAGACAGTCCCAACAGATTCAAAATGCCCCGTAGCTAGACTGACCAGGAATGGCCGGATCGAGCTTCACTGCTCATCCTGGCCCGACGCATGTAGTAGCACAGCCCGCCCTGCATCCGTGTGTCCATGAGTTTCACCACCACGTACCAGGGCTGACATTGGGTCATCGATCACTACACTGTCTGCCTAGTAATTTTTCCCCCAAAATAAAAACTAGGGTTTGCTGGTTTTGCAATGAAGTCACCAACCAATTCCCTCCTGCCACCTTCGTTAGCTCCGACGAGCTGGATTAGGGGCGAAGAGCTCCACTACTGAAAATCTGGTGCCCAAGATCTCTAGTTCATCTAGATCATGGAGAAAGGAGGATAGCGAGAGGAAGGAGGGCTTGAGCGGATCATAGATCTGGAGGCTCAAGGGGCATTGCTGTCATTGTTGACATCACCTTGCCGTTAGTTTGCCATCATTGCCCTTCATCAGTTCCACGCTGTCGCCCTTCATCCGTTCCTCACGTCGTTGTCCCTGCTAAAGCTCTCCAACACCTCCAGTTACCCTCTCCAGTAGCAGGACAGCCGAATCAGGCAACCACGAGCTCACGACCACAAGATCTGGCTGTCGTGATGGCGATGGCGGAGAGCGGCGGGCCAGAGCACAGCGGGAGGCAATGGTGGTGAACTCGACGAAGCCTCCTCTTTTTCCTTCTCTTTTTTAGTTGTCCTTTTCTCTTTTTTTTTGTGTCACTAGTTTGATTGCTTCAAATATCTAGTAACCAAGAGGACTACTACTATGTATGGAAGCTACAGTTTATGTTTTTGTATGATATATAGTGATTGAATTTGAAGAAGATGATTTTAATATTTTCCAAAGTATTTTGGCCTATAAATGGTAGCAGTAACCTTACCATCCAACTAAAGAGGTAACTGCACTCACACATTATGCATCGAACAAAATGAAATATCTTCTAAACCGTCTCTCTCACACAATCAACCAAACAAAATTTAATGCTAGCTAGGCTAAGCTCACGCAAACAACCAAACAGCTGGATGCGTATCCTCTAAGCCAGACTAGACTCAACCTAGGTGGAGGGATGGACAACGCTAGGAAAATGTGGGCAACACTATATAAAGTGAGTACAAGCATAGTAATCGGAGCAAACTAGCTCGGCTTTGGGTTGGAATTGGTCACCGTGCCACTGCCATCTGCTTGTAAAAAAACAAAAACAAAGACTAAAAAGTATATTAGAATAAGTGAAAATTGAGAGGCAAAGAAAAAAAAAGGCAAAATTTTGTCCTTGCCACATCCATCACTACTCGGGAAAACCCTACGGTATGCTGTTGCTAGGTGATGGTGACAAAGAAGCTGAAGGGTGCCGATGATGGCTGTGGTAGGAGCCTTCATGGTGCGTGAGCTCGCTGCATCCGAGTGGCTTGACCTCCTTAGCTGGAACAACATATCATCGTCCGGTGGCGCCCACTCCACCATTTGCATGTCCTTAGGCTCCTACGTGAATGCCCCAACAGCCATGGTACATGTTGGTCCCCTTCCCACTAAGTATCTCGGCAATGAGGAGCCGGAATATGACTAGTAGGAGGTGCTCAGTACTTGGTGAATAAAGAGGCTCTACTGCCTCATGTAGGAGATCTACCAGGTGACGAAAATGAAGAAGAGGAAGAAGTGAATGATAACAAGGACTATAGTATTCTACACCTCTCTAAGCTATGCCCTTTCACTACAATATACATCTATTGCATATGTGGCTACTAGGTTAGACATAGCATGTATCATGTAATACCATGACTAAGCACAGTGTCATTGGCAGCAACAAGTTCTGTTACTCAGTCCCACACATCATGTACCTACAAACTTTGGAGCTTACTATTGTTGCCCTAGACACAATAGTGCTTGATCTACTGAACAATGCATGCCTAGTTTTGCAAAATCTACTATTGATAGTCTGTTTGATGGATGTGGAAGAAATTTCATCATGCTCGCTAGAAAATTTGGATATGATTGATCACATTCTTCTCAATGAAAACTTTGTAATTTTTTAGTGTTTTCCATGTAACCTTGTACATAATTTCTCTCTTTGATGAAATTACACTACTAAGCAAAGCCCTGGTAGTTTTCCCAGTAAAAAAAACAACAATGGAAGGACAATTCTTTATTTGGAAACTCTTATTTAACATTCACGAAGATAGGCACTAACTTATGATAAACACACAAATAGTCAGGAAGTGGAAGACACATTTACTTTGTGTTGGACACTGCTTTGCTATCTAATTCACCTCAAGCACCACCCCAGTGGTAAACATAAGCAGTGACCCGTGAGAGCAGGATGATACATTTTGGTTACTTTCCTGATTGACAAGGGATGAATATATGTCACGATTGATGGATGGTTGAATCTTATGAATTGTGGTTTCCGAGTTAATCCAAAAATAAAACTAAATGTGGCAAATACACACAGTTGCTTACCATAAACACATAAGCACATGCTTACCATATACACAAACACAATGCTAGGTGGAACATACATTTTTTTTTTTTGCAGTGCAGAGCATAATACTATAGGTATTGTAAGCTTCTACTAGTGACCAAATAATGATATCCTCATACAAGGACACAAACATCTAATAACACAAAAGCATTCCCAATTATAGACACTGTTAAGAGTGTCTATACTTGGCACATAAAAAATGAATACTTTAAATAGAAACTGGTATATACTCTCTTTGTTCTAAAATATAAGCATTTTTAGTTATGAATCTAGACAACTGTATATCTAGATTCATAGTCAAAAGTTGTTACATTTTGAGACGGAGGTAGTACAGCTATCCATTTTATCCAACTATGGGTCCAACATTAAATATTCTTCTCTCTTAATTTACATTCCCCTCTACCCTCTATCTCCGTCTCTCTTTTGCAGCTTCTCCTTTCTTTATTGGGCTTAACTTTTCCTCTCATGATTAGGCTGATTCATCTCTACTTTCTCGATACGGATGGTATGTAAGCAGGGTTCAATCTATCGGGAAAGGGAAATTTTTCAGGGGTCAGCGAAATAACGAAATTTCCGAAATTTCGGAAACCTTTCGGAAATTTCGAACAAAATTTCCAAACAAAATTTGAATTTGAACAACAAAAATTACAGAAATTTGACATGTATCAGAATATAAACATGCACTGAGTCCATCCAATCCAAAATTACAGAAATTTGGACAGGATCGGAGAATGAAACGCAAGGATTGTATCATCGCGTCCTCTGCGGCTTGCGTGCCTTCTGTCATCGTCGTGGCGGCGCCCGACAGCCGCGCCGCCACCGGCCACTCCAACCAAACACAAGGATGCGAGGTCCGCGGCTTGTGTCGCCGTCGAGCCGAAGCCGCGGAGCCGTCGCTGGCACTCCAGCATGAGGATGTGAGGCCCGCACTGCCGTGTGTTTTGTGTCGTCGTCGTCACGCCAGAGAGCCGCGGAGCCGCCGCCGGCAACTCCAGCCACCCCTCTGCCTCCAGTTCGAGCAACCGCCGCCGGTGCTGCTTGCTAGTGCTGGAATGATGGGAGGAGCTGTTGGGGGAGGACGGCGGAGAAAGGTGAGTGAGGAGGGGATCGGAAATTGGGGATTTTTACCAGAAAATTGGGGATTTTGACCATGAACAGTGTTTTGCCGAAATTTTTGACCGGAGTTCACTGTCTATCAGGACCCACCGATAGACTCGAAATTTCGGAAATTTCCAAACTTTCGTTACGGAATTTCCAACCCTGTATGTAAGTATGTGACAGATGTATGGAGGCCAACCAGCAATCATTAGAGAGGACAACACAGATATGTCAGCTACCATTGTCTGCAGTGTTGTATTCCTCTGGGAGATCATGTTGTGATCTTGAACCAGATCAACAGCAATATTTTCTTTGCAACAATAATACTTTGGGATATCTAGGTTTGCTTGTAGATAATCATGCATGCATGTTTAATTTCTGATGGTTAATTGTTTCATGGTTCTGATGGATTTATGGCTAAAATTCTCTACATTAGTTGATCTGTGTGAGTGTGAGAGGGGATTAGAAGGGAGATTATAATCCCCGTATATAAAATTTTGGATTTTGTGCAGTGTGCTGATATGTGGAATTAGTAATTATGAGGGACATGCGAGTGCTATTTTTGTTTGTTGCTGGAAGAATTTTGGATTGCATTTATCTGGTCTGAGCAAGAACTATGCTTCAATAGTCTAATTTTGGGAATGTAATTGAGATCATTATGGTAACTTCTTGTTGCGTTCAATAAAATGTAGATAGGAATATAGAGGACTCTAGAAGGTTCAAAATGGAATAGGGATTGGGCAAACTGATCATCATAGTCGCTTGTGATATATTGTCATGTATCAAGGAACAAAAGATGCATGGGAAATTCCTTAATTTGAAAGACTTACCTAACATTCGCAAAGATAGACACATGCTTATGATATGCACACAATCACCAGAGAAGTGGAAGACACATTTTTTTGTTTCAACCTAAACTATTGTTGGTCTAGATGTGATGGTATTTGATCTATCGAATATCGCATGCCCAGCTTTGCAAAGTTTTCTACTGATATACTTTGTTTGATGGAGGTGCAAGAAATTCCACCAAGCTCACTACATGATTTGGACATTATTGACCGCTCTCTTCTCAAGGACCTTTAGCATTTGTACTCCTAACTTGGTCTTGTTGCATACCAAGGATCAATGAAAGAGCAATTTATTAATTTTGAAACTACTACCTAACATTCGCAAAGGTAGACACCTAGTGATGATAAGCTCACGAACATATGGGATATGGAAGACACTTTGTTTTTCTTTTTGTGAGCACCATTTTAGTCCAAAATAATAGAGAAATACGAGAAAAAGTACGATGGTAAAGAACCATAAGAGAAAGAAAAATTTACTTTAAATGCTTTACTTGGAGAAGCCCTATCTAATATAATGTTCCATATTTTCCTACAGAATGGCACCACCATTTTAACCTATATTTCAGGAAAAGTCATCTTTCCCCAAAATCACAGTAAAAATTATGATACGAGCAGCACATGATAGTAAACTGACCTTGTGCACGTATATTTTTGCTGGTGATGAGGTGGTGGCCATAGCAGCAGTTCTCCTTGCAAGCTGCAGCTTGTACTGGCGATGAGGTGCTGGGCAGCACGGTGCAGGCCCCTAGGCAGAGTAGGGGCCTCGAGCTGCGGCAGCATGGTGTAGAGCCCCACGTAGTCCGCTCTCCCTCCTCCCTAGCTTCCTCATTGTCACCAACCCACAACCCTCCCCTTTCCGTCTCGCCTACTCTCCCTCTTCTCGCCATTGCCGAGTCACCATGCTCCCCTCCCTTTTCCGCCCATGGCCTTCCTGTCGGCGATGAAAGAGGTGGCACAACATCCAGATTTAGTGGCCCTGTGTTAATGACCAAAATTGGTAATGCCATGGGCCGAATTCAAAGCTAGGGTCAAAACCGATCTGGAGAAATTCCGTTCGAGAAAGCATAATACACCACTTGAATTGGCTACGAATAGTATTGGCTACCACATATCGGCTAAGCGCCAGATCGGACGGAGTCAAGCCGATGCAACCAGTCTCGGGAAAGATGGTCCCATGCCCGTCATCGGGACTTGTCGAAGCACTTCATAGCCATTGCCACACAAGAATTGGGGTCCTAAAAAGGGCAATTGTATCTATTGAATAGGATATTTTCTAGTTTCCTTAGAGATATTTTGGTAAGGGTCCACCCGAAGGACTCATTCGTATTTTAAATTGGGCTAGAGATAAGAGTCGTGTCCAGCAAGGATATATTATGTACTTCGGGTATAAATATGAACCGGCACCATGTAATCAAGAGATGACAATTCAATAATACTTTGGCGCATCGCCACCCTTTTCTACTTTCGTTGTTTCGACGAGTTTTTGCTTTCGAGTTGGGCTGCATCGGGTTCGATCTCCGACGAAGAGGTAAAGCTTGTTATGGCGGCTTGCGTTCTCAGGATTAGTGTTTACATCTTCATGACACTCAAATCCTGTCTACATAAACTGCCGAGTTATCATATATACCGCATAATCTAGATTGATCTCGTCATCTAAACTTTATTGGCTAGCCTCTATCATCGAAAACGGTCGATAGGCTTAGGCTTCAATATCGAGCTAGACTTTGCGGTGCATCTACCATCTTGAATGAGTTTTCATCAATTTGATTAGATCCTATGTTTCTCTTCACGCTTAATGCTGCATCAGTTTGGTTCGATCTGTTAAGTACTGTCTTGAAACGTTTTATCTAGTTCCTTCTTTGATTGCTAATAGAGATAGCATCGGAGTTTCAGCCGATCTTACCTGATTTAGTCGTCTTGCTTCCTTATTTGGTTCTGGATCGTCTAAATCTGCCCCTTATATCAAGATCTCATCCGTTTAAAGTATATTAAGCTTCCTATCAATCTGCTAAGTCCATCCTACTTGCTAGATTGGTTTCAGTTTTATGTATTTCATCTGTGTCGATATCTTGGTATAAGGTGGTTTTGGAGTATTAGCCGATACAAGTTAGATTCGCCCTATTGGCTATGCTGTGAGCATGCATAATCCCTACTTTGAGGCACATTTAGATATGGAGTGATTTATACTGTCTCGGTGCAGTAACCGATCTATCCCAATCACTCGATCTAAGCGTGTCCCATTGGATGGATTACGCATCGTTAACATCTATAGCCGATCGAGTACAACCCAACAATCTCCAAGTTTTATCTGCCTCTGCTGATCTAATGCAAGTTACATCAGCATGGCCTCGGACGATATGCCATCGGCAATCCTGCCGATCGGCTAACGTTGATGGATTTAACTCTTTGTCCTTTCTTCTATCTTGTTGGTTGCAGGATCAAACCAGCTGGCACGCTCAGAACCCAAAGGCAACTTCTTTGGACCTGCACTAGAGTTTAGATCTCTTAGGCTAGTGCGTGTTTTTCGCGTCATCACCCTGCCGCCAGATCTAATGACCCCAACCACAAGCACCGAGGTTGATGGAGTCATTAGGGATTGAGAGAGGGAGAGGGGTGGCAGGTCTAGAGAGAGAGGGAGGGTGATGGTGGTGAATCTGAGAAGAGATAGAGAGAGAGGCGAAGGCGATAGATCAGGGGATAGGGAGAGGCAACGATATCTAATCTAGGGAGAAGGAGAGGCAGCAATAGGTGTTGGCGGTCATTAAATGTCAATTCTATACCGCCAACATCTGCATAAAGCCCAGATAATAAAACATCCAATATTGTGATAGGTGTTAAATCTCACATATTCCACAAGTGTTGGTGTTTATTTGATGCAGATGATAAACTCAGAAGTTGGGAGAAAAATCAAACTAAAGTGAGTGTTGGTATTTCTTAACGACATTACTAGAAATATAATCCCCATCAATGGCGTAGAAATACTTCTGGTATATTATGGTTACAGAGATCATCCGCAAGCGCACGGATATACCATTGTAGCATTTCACCCGAGAGTATTCCAAGGGTATCGTATTTATTTTATCCCGTGGGAAGATCATGTAGAGAGAACTCAACTAATAATTTACATATTACTTGTGATAATCATATTCTTAGCAGGGGTTAAGATAATTCAAGGGTAGAGTGACACACAAGCATTAACTACTCATCCTCATAATATATCATCTAAGCTAAGTGGAAAGAAAAGAGAAAGGAAATATATTCCTATACTTCTAATATACATAGTATACATACATTCTAGTTAACTGATATACTAGCTAATACCCTCTATCTAATGCCCTCCTGGCACTTCGAGAAGCCACCCCTGACTGCCGAGTTCCTTACGACAGCCCATCATGACCATACAACCGGGGCTAAATACGGAGGAATACCCTCTCCAGGGAATTAACTTAGGATTATATATAGGCGCGGAGGAATACCCGTACTGAGCTATCACCATCAGCGGCCCACCTCTCATCCGCAATATATAACCCCAAATAATGATATCCCGTAATCTAGACACCACGTCTAAACTACCAGATACTACTCTAATATCATCGTCATGACATAGAGTAATTGCATAAGCAAACATTATACCCACACCAAAGCACCTCCCAGATAAGCTAGTCGTATATTCAGTATAACATGAACATAATGTAAAGTAGGTACTCATTTACTTGGAAAGTATTTCAATACCATAAATGTATAAAGAAGAGTATTCTAATAAAAGTACAAAGCTTACAAAAGAGGAAAGGAAAGCTGCTAGAGCCATACCCGAACTCTTCCGAAGGCTTCCGCACTCCTGATTTCTATTCTATTTCTATTCCACCAGCTAGATACTACTAAACTAAACTTGAGAGAAATGAAAGAGCTATTGCTTGAGGTGTGTGAGTGAAGTGAGGATGAGAGCTCCTTTTATAGCCTCCCAATGACGGTTGTGACAGTTAGAATGGTCGGTAATACCCTCCAACCGTCATTGGGGAGCCATCTCAGCCGTCCAGGAGAACCCTGGATCAAACGGAGCTGCGGGAGGTTCAGCCGAACCACCAGGTTCGGCCGAACCTGGGGCTGGCCCGATCCAGCCCATCTTCGGCTAGCGGCCTTCTCCGTTGTTCTTCTCCGCAGACTTGTGAATTTTGGCCCAGTTTGCCGTGTCAATTCTGAGTTCTTGGCCCATTCATACATAAGTCTGGTTCTCAACATCGTCCGATTGATTTATCGTTTGAGTTGATGTCAATTCTCCTCCACTTTATTGTCATTCTCTGCAAAAGGTTAGTATGCCTAATACTAGGGGAATATTATTATTCTAACATATTTATGCATTGCAAGCATCACTAGTTCTCCTCTATTTTGGTAATATTGACGGTCGAAACTGATAGATAATGACCGTCAACAAAACCCCCCAAGCTTGAACCTTTGCTCGTCCCGAGTGAAGGACGAAAGGAAACAAAAACTTGGTTGTTGATCAGGAGTTGCTACTATGCTGCATATCTCAAAGATACAAGTGCAAGGTATATGTACTCTCTCTCAGATTAAATAATCTTTGGCACGGTGGCTTACCCTTACCCCTGATTCCCACGAGACACTGCTTCTCCTTGCCTTGGGCGGTTGAAAGACAGAATAGCAATTAGAGTACCAATTACCCAATCTTTATTCAACTCTTATTCCGAAAGTTTTCAAATGATTTTGCAAAAGAAAGCCAAGTTCCTCAATTGATTCACTCTGTCTCTCTAAGTGTATCAACATATATTCCTCACCAAATGTTTCCTTGTTGATTCCTACTCTAACTGATAGATAATGCCAAGTGTATCAGTATGAATTCCTCACCAAATGTTGCCTTTTTGTTCCTACTCTAAGGTTTGATATGTGGAGCTTGTAGGGATCAAACATGGCATACTTGTATTCACGTTTATTACTAAGTCAAAAACTTAGACTAGAGCAGATAACTAAACATACTCAAGATCAAGATCGTGCATAATGTGTGTGGTATATGGTGGAAATGGTATATGAGGAAAAATAAAAGAAAAATGCTTATCCTTTGTGCTTACTTTCTTCTCCCAAAAATCCTTCTTTTATTGATTAGGAGAGGGCATGACTACATTTTTTTTAATCATCATGCTCATGCTTGATGGAGCATAACTTTATTTATTTATTTATTTTTTTTTCATAACCATGCCTTTCCCTCCCTTTCTTTGTTTTTTCAAAAGGACTTTTCTTTTTAGGAGAAGAAAGCACATGAAAGCATGGAGAATTTATTCTTGGTGGTAGTATGGCAATGGAATGGAATATTGCTTAGCTCCCAGTGTAGGAGTTTAGCATGTGCATATATGTGGGTATATGATCTTGATCAGAGAGCATGAGAAGTATCTACACAAGTCACAAGAGTTTGACAAAGTTCAATGGAATGTCAAGTAACCAAAATGTATATGGTTTAATCATGATAGCATATTTTGGCTCTGATAGTAATTTATATCAAATGAGAAACTTTCAATTTTATCATTTTGAAAAACAAAACATCTGGAATTCAAGTCAAACTAGTATCAGGATCATAGCAACTCATATTTACTATCTTATATCTCGCAACAACTTAGACTTAGATCAGCAAGTGCAGCCCATTTACCTCAGGTTTCCGGATAATTGTTGGCTAATTATATTTAACCTTTGAGAGAGCACTTACCAAGAATCCATATATAAGAGATATAAAACAGAGCAACTATTCATCATTTCAACAAAGAGAACTAGCTTGTCTTACCTAGCATGACTCAAACATATCCTATCTTTTTGGTATTTTCTATTTTGCAAATTTTTATGTTGTTTTCAAGTTTTATAAGATGCAATTGGGAAGCAAATATGCAATTGGAAATGGAAATATGCAATGGGATACAAGTTACCTCAGTGGGGGGAGCGGTGTCTCCCCCTAAGCTTGGCTTTCACTCAAGGTCCTTGATAAGGATTGAACCCCTGAAAATGAAAGTATGCTTGAAGGTCATCGTGTTGTTGCTGCATCATGTTGTTGATGTTGGCGAACTGAGCATCAACAGATTGTTGCCATTCTTGTGTTTGAGCTATGTGTTCCGTGAAGTTGTACTGGATCTCCCCCGTTTGCATATCAAGGGTGTCCATTCTCCTAGTGATTTCACCCAAGTCCCAACGAGAAGAACTCGAGCGCCATTCACTTGGAGATGGAGGCACATCACTTGATCTGGAGGGTTGATTATCCCCCCATTGGATGTCATGAGGCGTATGCCACCGGTCCTCACTAGCACTTGTCCAGGTTGAGACTCCGATGCTATGACGTGGAGGTTGGGTCCATCCGGGAGCATCCCCGGTTGGTGCCCATCCTGCCTCATACATCCGCACGGGTGTTGAGGATGATGAACTTTCTCGTTCATTCCTTGTCATGTTCCACGTCTCCCTGTATGTTCCACCTGCACGAGATTCTTCTATGGTCTGCAGGGGAATGGTTAGTTCATGGCAGTTGTACAAATGATAACCCACATTTATACATAAGTCTGGTTCTCGACATCGTCCGATTGATTTATCGTTTGAGTTGATGTCAATTCTCCTCCAGTTTATTGTCATTCTCTGCAAAAGGTTAGTATACCTAATACTAGGGGAATATTATTATTCTAACATATTTATGCATTGCAAGCATCACTAGTTCTCCTCTATTTTGGTAATATTGACGGTCGAAACTAGTCGATAACGACCGTCAACAGTGAGACAAAAACATGTATCCATACAAGGATGGGTTGTGAACTTCATCATAATACCAGAGAAGCAGCCCAAAACTCCGAGGAATGGATAGAGGGGGACAAGGGGAGGAGATGGGCCGAAGGCCAAGCCAGGAGTGCCCAGCACCGAACCACCATCTCCACCGTTCATCCTGTGGTTTGGCGTGGACGTCCTAGATGCACTCCTGATGGCGGTTGGAGGGCACTTCGGACATTTCCCCTTCCACAACCGTCATACCTACCTCTATATAAGGAGCTTCACTCCTTCACTCTCACACACACTCCCAAGCTTGAGCTGAATTATAAGAGGCTCTATTGTACTATATTGTATACTAGAATAGGAAGAGAGTAGAGTAGAAGAAGTCAGAAGAATTCCGGAGTTGTCGGTAATCTTCTCTCATTTCTTTTATTCTGTTTATTACTCTGATATCAATAGAACTATCTTCCTGAGTAATTTAGATTTATCTTGTGGGAATTATCTCTTGGTTAGTTCCTAAATAGCATACGGGATTATTGTTCACTATAATCAACTAAAATATAGTGATTGCTTTGGTGAGTTATAAACACTAAAGTAGATATTAATTACTTAGACGTGGTGTTTAGGTAGTTGTTATCCAGTAATTGCTGTGTATCCCATAGTACGTTTGAGGTAGGTGTAGAGGTGGTGACAGCCCTCGAGATCACTTAAGTCCTCCCTGTCCGGGTACGTAGTAGAGTGACATCTGGGAACAACGGGTTGCTAGTGCCTGAAGTATTACGTTATGATTAAACTTAAGCTTTCCCTAGACACTGTTTCTCACCAGTAAATCATCTTTATCCTAGCCTATCCGTTGCTTGGTGTACTTGGATGAACCGAAGGAAGATCTGACCACACATGTTCCCTTGGATTCGATACCCTTAGAATACTCTATAGGGGAAGTGCTACATCGGTATATCCGTGCGCTTGCGGATTTTATCTATGACCGTAAGAATTACCAACAATAGGCTAACAAGAGAGGGATATGCTAACGAGAGGGCCAAAGACGGTGATGGGAAGGGGAGGTGCACGACAATGGTGGAAGGCTGACAGTGAAAGGGAGAAACATGCTAGAGGAAAAGCCTGAGGGATCAATACTTAATCCCACATCCACACCAGCTCGACAAATCCTTTTATCCGCTCACAAATAAAACCGGCAGCAATATCACTGATAGTTTTTATTACAAACTGGCAGTAATGCTATAAATAAAATTGATAAGTGAATGCCCCGCCGGCCATGGTGCAAGCTGTGTCCATTTCCACCGAGTATCTCCGTGATGAGGAGGTATAATATGATGAGCAGGAGGTGCTCGGGACTTAGTGAAGGATGAGGTTCTACTACCTCATGTCCATGATCTAGTCGTTATTGCAGCAATATTTTTCTGCAATAATAATACTTCAAGATATCTAGCTTTGCTCGCATGCATGTTTAATTTCCGATGGTTAATTGTTTGATGGTTATGATGGGTTTATGGTTAATTCTCTATATCGGTTATCTGTGTGAGTGTAAGAGGAGATCAGATGCGAGATTTCATTCCATATATAAAAATTAGTCTAGATCTGAATAGCTCCATGGATACATATGGCTAGCTAGCTAGCTTATGATTTTATGCAGTGTGCCGATGTGCAGAATTAGTACTTACGAGGCACGTGCGACTGCTATTTTTGTTGGTTGATATAAGAAACTGGGATTGTATTTTTCTGATTTGGGCAAGAACTATGCTTCAGTAGTCTAATTTTGAGCATGTAACCAAGATAAAAAAATATTGTTGCCTTCAATAGAATGGAAACAGCATAATGGAAATTTCTAGAAGGTTCCATATGGATCGGGGATTGGACAAGCTGATCGTCATACTCTCTCCATTACATATTGTTATGCATCAAGGATCAACGGAAGGACAATTCTTCATTTTGAGACACTTACCTAACATTCGCAAAGATAGACACTTATGATAAGCACACAAGCACCCAAAAATGGAAGACACATTTTTTTGTTTAGTGTTGAGGACCATTTTCTTCTCTCCTATACAACCTCAACCATTGTCCCAATGGTAGACATAAGCAGCGAGGGCGTCATAATAAGCTTACAGCTACTACTCTAGATGTGATCGTATTTGATCTACCAAGCAAAGGATGCCCCATTTTGCAAACTCTACTACTGGTAGACTTTTTGATGGAGGTGTAACAAATCTCATCAAGTTCACTACATAATTTGGAAATGATTGAGCGCTCTCTTCTCAATGATCTTAGCATATGTACTCCTAGTTTGGTCTTGTTGCGCATCAACTATCAACGGAAGGCAATTCTTTAATTTTGAAACTCTTATGTAATATTCACAAACATAGGTTCTTACTTATGATATACACACAAACACCCAGGAAGTGGAAGACACTTATTTTTTTGGTGCTGAGCACCATTTTGGTCTCTCCTACTCAACCTCAATTATTGTCCAAATAGTAAATGTAAGAAGTGAGGGTGTCATGATACCTTCTAGCTACTTTCCCAGTTGGCAAGGGATGAAGATTTGTTAGGATTGCTGAGTGGTGCATCATGTGGATGAAGGTTCCTGAGTTAATCCCAAATTAAACAGTGCTAAAGATAAACAGTTGCTTACTATAAACACACAAGCACTTACCTAATACAAACACAAACACATGCCAGGTGGAACACACATTTATTTTTGTGATGCAGAGCATCATTTTGCAGTACCATACATGTGCACTTTCAGATCAACATACATACACAGTAGGATTACAGTTTGCAGGCCTACACACTTCCAAACATTCATACACAACAATTATCTAGAGCATAATACAGAGTGAAAAGTATCTGAATTTATGCCAATTATTGAGGAATTCCTAAGGTTTTGGACGGAATTGAAGTTGATATTCTCTCTAGTTCTTGAGGAGATAATGACAAATCAAGCTGCTAGATTAGACTGAATTGGAGGAGTCTTATGTGTTATACTGTAATTACCCCCATTCTATATATAGAGGTAATTACGCTATAACACCCAAATTCTATCTTAAACTTATTGTTTTCAACTTTTCATTTGAACATAAAATAGAAAATTAGGAGAAAGAGTATGATGGAAAGGAAAAATAGGAGAGAAAATAAACGAGTGAAGCAAATATTACTTTCCATGGTTCAGTTGTAGATGCCCTATCTAACGTAATGTTCTGTACATGCCTAGAGAATGACACCATCACTCTAGGCTATATTTCAGGTAAGATTTGGTCTATCTCTAAAATCATGGCAAAAATTATTAAACGAGCCGCACATTATGGAAGAGCACACATGACATAAAGACTGACCTTGTGCATGTATCTTGTTGGTGATTAGGTGGTGGTCCCAGCAGCACTACTCCTCGCAAACTACAGCTTGTGCTGGTGATGAGGTGCTCAGCGGCGTGGTCCAGGCCCCTAGGTTGTGCAGGGGCTTTGAACTGGCGATGAAGTGCTTGGCAACATGCTATAGCGCCCCTCCTCCTCAGCTCAACCTCCTCCCCGCCCCCCCCCCCCCCCGCCCCACCTTCTCCTGACCATTGCCGAGTCACCACACTCCCCTCCTTCCTCCTACCATGGCCACATTGCTGTTGTGATGGAGGAGGTGGCATGCGCAACATCTAGATCTGGTGGCGTTGCTCCAGATCTGATGACCCCCATGTTCAGTGTTGCCTAACCCAACACTGAGGGAGTGGTAGATCTAGAGAGAGGGAGATGATGTTGACAGATCTGAGAAGAGAGAGAGGCGAAGGTGACAGATCTGGGGAGAGGGAGATGCGACGATGACAGATCTAGGGAGAGAGAGAGAGAGGCGATGATGGCGGGGGCGCGGGGCTAAGGAGAGTCTGTCTAGAGAAAGATTGAGACAGGGCTGGAGACAGCCCTAGGGAGAGACGACATGAAGGAAAGGTGCATAACAATGGTGGAAAGAGGAGAGTGAGAAGTAGAGGTACGCTAGAGGGAGAGAACGAGGGATCAGTACTTAGTTACTCATCCATGCTAGCTCGGCATGTTTTTCTACCAGCTCACAAATAAGACAGGCAGTGATAGCATGGCAACTTGTTTTATTACGAACTGGCAATGATTTATATATACAATTGAAAGTGATACTATTACTACTTTGTTAAAAGGTAAAATAGCAATGATATTATTTTTAGTGATGGCCGGTTTTAAATAAATTGGCAGTGATGAGGGGTTCTGATCGATGGTTATGTGGTAGTGGAAGTACACATCTAAAATGTCAAACCTTGGGAGCTGTATTTTGTGCCAATGTCAATGATACAAAATAAGGACCCTTTAATTGTAACTAGTTTCCCAATAGGGAAGGGGCGAAGATCTCTCAGGATGATGTCACCCGTGCTGTGCATGGTGGTTCCTGATACAAGCTGATGATAAACTCTGGAGCTAACAAAGATACATACCAACTTGCACTATTTTGTTCCCTCTTTTTCAACCTTCTCTTCATCTTTATAAAACTGAATATGTTACTGAAATAGGCATTCTAACTAATGAGGAATGATCAACTAATCCTATGTCAATACCTGCACGCACAAAATCTAATTACATTAGAGTATTTCAAATACTACACTAATGACACTGTCTATACTTGCCACATTAAATGGGTGCTCTAGATAGAAGCAAGTGTTGTTGTCATTACTAACCAAGATAGATATTGTCAATGCGAAGATTATCCTTCATCGGGTCTGAAGAAACATCTTCAAGAACTCAACTTTTGGAAGTTGACTAACAGGATGAGCCACAACATCTTCCCAGTACACACCTGCAATTGTATCATCCTGATCAAATACAGAACAAATTGCCTCACCATGTCTACCACTGATGCCGTCAGTTGGAAATCAGATTGGGTTGATATCACCCTAAGCCCATCTTACAAAATCTTTCCTCTGAGTAACCAATATGCCTTCAAATTTGCCCTCTGTCATACCCAAGCATTGCCTGAAAATCATCTATCTAAATAGCATACCAGCTCTTTGCATCACAGTGATTGAACTAATTGACCTTTTCATCTATGTATGCCCTGCTGCTACCATAAGAAACAAAAGAACCACCATGGTATATCTCATCAGTGAATTTGCCATCAGTATGAGCTGCATTGCACGTTACGGCATCCTAATTAGCAATGTTGAACCCTAGATAATAAACTACATACTTAAATCGACAAATAACTCAACCAAACAGACCATATTGAAAGAATAAAAATTTCATCAACCAAATTTACCTACGTACGAATCTCACTACAATAGGCACAAGATACATGGAGATTTCAATGTATCTTCCAAAGGCGGTTCCCCTTCTACCCAGAACAACATGCCTCCTCCACATGACTACCATTGGGTGAAGGTCAAGCCGGAGAATCCACTCCCTTTCCATGAGCACGGAAACCATATCTCGTCAGTGATCACCTCCTTCACACTCTCTGACGGTTACCTCTACTAAGGAAAAGTAGACAAAGTGGTGGCAGAATCGCCGGTGAAAATAGGGAGAAATAGAGGGGACTAAGAGAAAAAAAGGCAGGGCACAGGCAGCGCCACACATGTCGCAAGAGAGCGCGTTGGCTACCGGGCTTTGAGGCTTCATGGAGCCAGCAATTGATGGGCCACGGCATCGAGGACGTCGAAGCGACGGGTAGTGCGCACGGAGTTGA
Organism: Oryza meridionalis; assembly: GCA_000338895.3. NCBI lineage: Eukaryota > Viridiplantae > Streptophyta > Magnoliopsida > Poales > Poaceae > Oryza > Oryza meridionalis. Next base: position 7,106,976 of record CM002528.2, on the reverse strand, counting down.
GGGTGACAGAGCTCAACATGGTTGGTGTGTGCAATCGCACAAGGAAGGAATTGAACACCATGCAATAGCCGATGGGTGGGTCGACCTAGGAGATATGGGAATAGAATTAGAATTATACTAGGTGATTCCCCGTGTTTTGCTGCGGGAATTACTAACTAATCTTTATTTTCTTTTTGTAATATTAGTTATTAACTACAAATAAAATTGGTTTATCAAACAATGTTTGGAGAGAAATAAATTTAGTACACTCGGTAAGAGATTGTAGATGAAATATTAGTTGGTCAAGATTTGCATTGCAGGAAGCGGGAGGTAGGAAAAATTGATGAAAAGTTTGTGTTTATTAGTACAAATCACAAAAGAAACTAAATTATATCCTGCACTTAGAAAATATATGGATAAATATATGTGAAGTATTACAAAAATAATGGATAGATATGTTTAAAGACTGTAGAAATGATCTGAGAGGTATGCTGATGGTCCTTTCATGTGATGGGCCATCTTTAATGGGCCTTATATTTTCAGTGCCCTACAACTGCAAGTGAGATTTATCCCCCACCCCGGTCCTATGTGACATCTGGGCCATGATTCGATGGCACCGTAGGGCAAAAGCTGCACCCAACCTCTACCCCAACCCTATAGGGGCATATACCCAGCAGCAGGGTTTATCAATGGTAGACGTAAAATCTAAAGATACCTCTTGTCTGCGGTTTTCATCCGGTATCGAGATTGTCAACCCTGCCTAGAGGTTTCCTGGTTCATATGGGGAATTTGCCACCCAATACAATGTCTGTTCTTCGCCATGAATAAAAAGTTATCATTACATGTTAAAAAGTCCATTAAAAATACATAATACATAGGATATATACTTTTGTTTAATGACCGTATTAAACAAAATCTTCTATGGAACTTAACAGTTAACAATGATTATGGGGATCCATACCCCTACCAAGTGCCAACAGAAAGGAAAACATTGGGTATTCTCTTGCAAGCAGAAACTACGATCCCCATCCAACCTGTGTGTGTGCAAGAAAGTACAACTTATGCAAATATCTGAGATACTAGTAATAGGCCCGTGCTAACGCTACGGCGATATTTTATAACGCGAATCAAACAATAATCAGCATACAAAGCTAAAATAGCTTTCTTGCAGAATTTACAAAATTCATGTGTGCAGATATAACAAGGTATATGATGATCAGCCTACTGAAGATTAAAACAATCATATCAGTTGCATGACTTAACATTTGTGGTCTTCCAGGTTAACAATCAAATATAAAAATCATGACTCTTTAGAAGCTGCAAACTCATAGAATCACCTCTAGCTCTAGCTCTAACAAGTATTTACAACAGATTCTGTGATATTCATCATCTCAAATATTAATGAGCTCACCTGTCAAAAAGTATATACTGGTCAACATAGATGAATGAGTATAGCAGCATGAATCCAACAAGCAAACCGTACAAATAAAAACATCGCAAACGATGGTAATATTTTTTTAAGTCGGATCACATATAAGCAAAATGATTTTTAAAATGAGCAATGCTTGTAGGGGTAGTTAATAAGGATATTAGTGCATCAATTCACTTCAGCCCAAGTTTAAGAACAGTTATGGATTATTACAAACTTATACCCGATGAAAAAAACAAGTTTTTGTTGTGCAGAGCATATCTTGATTTTTTTTTAATTTACTCAATATGTTTATTTCGGAGCACATTATAATAATGTAGCAGACCGTTACATAAGGATGCTAATTAATTGTTTTAAGCACAACATCAAAATGTCACCTTTTTGTCAAATAAGTTTCTAATATGACAAATGATTTCGTTACAACTTACAAATGGTTACTCTTTACTATGCAATATATATGAATGATTTTTTTAACAAATATGCTAGCAAGATTCGTTTAAAATCAAAGCAACCTCATGTACCTAAATTGCATCATAGAAGTTACTAAGAATAAACAATTATGCACGATTTACCTCGCTACCTCATCAGCACACCCAAATTCTGGAAAAACAATATTTTTTTCTCCAAATGAGAGATATCTGCTTATTTATATTAAGCAACCAAAACTCCAAAAGACCATGTATATTTTGATAATCAAATATAAAGTGAGATAATTTTAAGAAATTAAAAATGTTGGATGGAGAGATATATATAACACCAGTGTCAGATCCAAGTTGTCTTTTCTACTCCTATGTACAGAATGAAAAATTTTCGTCTCCTCAATGTGTTGCGTAACACCCTATATTTAACGATCACAAAGAGAGTCAGCTCAAGCAATTCGATCTAAACGTCCATAGTCACAACAAGCATCGAAAGAGCGGTGTCATGATATAAAACTACTAGCATATGCCGCAAAGACCGGAATAGATTGGCCATCTCAGACGGGACCAGCACAAGCTACAACCTCATTGAGGACTATCTAAAAAGCTTTATCCACATTTGTCGTCTCAAACACACAAGTCTCGCTGAAGGATAGACTCTTCATTTCAACAAACCTTGTTGCATCCTCCAAGGCTACTGATCGGAGATGCTTTAGGTCAATCTTATCTCTAATGAGCATGATGAAATGTTGGAGTCGGCATGTTCTTGGAGTTCCATAAGAAACATGTTCAGATTTGCAAAAGTTATGGTCTTCTATGACATCATAGACAAGCAATGCTCCCATGGCACCCATAGTGGGCGCTTGTGATCGTCCGGACGATATCACTGACATCACAAAAAAAATATGCATGGGGTTAAAGTGTTACATGGAAACATACAACATCAAATCTATTGTAGCTAGATGATGAGCCACCCTCCCATGAAAATACACATTTATATTCGTAAGGATCTGTGACTTGTAAAGATTTGAAAGGTTATCTAACCTGCGCAGATATTTTAGGGCAGTAAAGTACAACATTTTGCAGATAAACAGTCCATGTATTGCAAAATTAGTGTTTCGCGAGTTACCTAATGAGGGATTGAGGCAAGAGTTATCTAATGAGGAATTGAGGCACCAACAGCAGATGGATCGCAAACTCACTTAGCAACAGTAGCAGAGGAGGCCAATCAGTTGTCCATCCAATGCAGTGGAATGAAAAGTCACCACTTGTCTTTAAAATACTATGCGAAAGGCTGAAATGCCCACACAAACAGCGTTTTCATGTTCATCTATTTTTGTATTTCCTAGTATGATCAATCACTGTTGCCATTGTTTGAACTCCTAACCAACAAAAAATAAAAATATAACTGTAGCTAACATAAAAGATCAGATGATAGAGAAAATAAAAGGCTTCCGCTTTCTGCATATATGTTACATTGCAGCATACACCAGTGCACAAATCACAAAATTCTTACTGAATAGCAAGATTTTCTTGTATGCTTCACTTTTCTAGAGTAAAATCTTAGAAGTACATCAACAAACATCAGTAATCCCATATAGATTTATGTTTCAGATGATACAGAAAATAAAGGGCTTCCGCTTTCTGCATATATATTACATTGCAGCATACACCGGTGCACAAATCACAAAATTCTTACTAAATAGCAAGATTTTCTTGTATGCTTCACTTTTCTAGAGTAAAATCTTAGAAGTACATCAACAAATATCAGTAATCCCATGTAGATTTATGTTTCAAGTAACATGGATATTTTGATTGAATGAGCAGTCAAAATCATATCTGCAGTTTATATCGAACGCATATACAGCTTAACGAAATTTTCTTTTACCTAAAAGTCTAAAGTAGGAAGAAAGTACACAAACTAAATCAACCTAACTCTCAGATCAGACCAGTATTGAAGAACCATGCTAAGCACCTATTCATTTTATGGAATGCCCAAGTAAAAAGCTACGGTGAAAAAGTGCAGGTGTATCATGTGAATCATTTTAGAACATCGGCAAAGCATTGATTTGAAGCAAAAAGAGAAATCCCCCAGCATGAACTATTAGTTGTGCACTGTGTGAAATAAAATACCCGACCTGTGACCAAGAAAAATTTTTACCAAGTACATGCAAATGCACAGAATCTAATCGACTGAAACATTACCAGACAATGCCCTGACTGAGGTAACACTGACATCCATTAATCTCATCTAGATCTTGTCATAATATAATACCGAGTTCATTCCTCATGTAAAATGTCAATAAATGAACATAAAAGTTCTTGAAAGACATAAATACAAAACAATAGCAGGCAATAGTATGTTTCTTTGAACAATGAGGCAGTAATAAGTTGTTATAAAACTTGTTTAGATTAATTTTTCAGAACAGTTTGACACATGACTGCATCACTTTATTTGTTAAGATAAATGATATTTTGCAGTGACTCAAATTAAGCAGGGTTAAACTGTAAACAAATTATATTTTCTCACACTACTGTAGGGTCCACAGAAAAAAGCCTCAAGCTTCCTGTTGGATGATTTCCACAGAACTCGAGGAGACATTCAAATTGATGGATCTGGATCAGTGTACGCCAATCACATTGACTGTTGAAGACCAAGACTACCTGCTTCTATGTGACATTTAGGTACTGCAAGACTACGTGGAGAAGGGTTTGCATTGCAGGAAGCGGGAGGTAGGAAAAATTGATGAAAAGTTTGTGTTTATTATTACAAATCACAAAAGAAACTAAATTATATCCTGCACTTTGAAAATATATGGATAAATATATGTGAAGTATTACAAAAATAATGGACAGATATGTTTAAAGACTGTAGAAATGATGTGAGAGGTATAGATATATTTGATGCTGATGTCCTTTCATGTGATGGGCCATCTTTAATGGGCCTTATATTTTCAGTGCCCTATAACTGCAAGTGAGATTTATCCCCCACCCAAGTCCTACGTGACGTCTGGGCCATGATTCGATGGCACCGTAGGGCAAAAGCTGCACCCAACCTCTACCCCAACCCTATAGGGGCATATACCCAGCAGCAGGGTTTATCAATGGTAGACGTAAAATCTAAAGATACCTCTTGTCTGCGGTTTTCATCCGGTATCGAGATTGTCAACCCTGCCTTGAGGTTTCCTGGTCCATATGGGGAATTTGCCACCCAATACAATGTCTGTTCTTCGCCATGAATAAAAAGTTATCATTACATGTTAAAAAGTCCATTAAAAATACATAATACATAGTATATATACTTTTGTTTGATGACCGTATTAAACAAAATCTTCTATGGAACTTAACAGTTAACAATGATTATGGGGATCCATACCCCTGCCAAGTGCCAACAGAAAGGAAAACATTGGGTATTCTCTTGCAAGCAGAAACTACGATCCCCATCCAACCTGTGTGTGTGCAAGAAAGTATAACTTATGCAAATATCTGAGATATGTATACTTCAAAGATACTTGACAAAATGGTACATGAATGCATTCATGCATATCGTGTTCAACATATCTACTGATAATGTGGCACTGAAAAAAAAACTATTACTGCGGGACTCGACAGTTTATTTGTTTATCTGATGAATGCACAAACTGCACTTATGGACAGACGGAAATAAACGAGTACTAGGTTTGAGCATTCAATTAATGGTCCAACAACAATATAGTTGCTTTATGGAGTATTAAAAAAGAATTCCATATGACTATATAACCTTGGAAGAGGTTTCAAATATTTATGAAACTTACGCACATACGGACCATGTCACGTAGCTGTTCACTCAGCTATTTCATTCAAACAATTAGCGTGCAGCTATAACATCAGAAGAAGAAAGTCATTTATTTTCCTTCCTTTTTTTTTTTTTGCAAACATCGAGAGAAGAACATCACAACCTTAATATATACTAGGAAAAAGAAATATTATCTCAGAACTGTAAACAGAGTATTCAGGTTTGAAGAACCTAGGCAGGGACCCAAAATTCCAAAGCGTTATTGCAGAAATCACGTTACCTTAGTCCTTAGCACTTCAATCAATCAAATGTGGTCACAGCTGAGAACTCTGTGAGGTTTCTCAGCTGCAACCGCAAGCCTGAGACATCGACCTTCCCATTGATGGTGGTGATGTCCACCGCGACCTCCATCTTGCCTCCGCCATCTCTCTGGTGGTCCGCTCTGGGTGGAGGCTCCAAATATCTCATTTTTGGTTTCTCTGCTGCTTCATTCTGTGCTAGATCAGTTTGTCCTGGAAATTTATAGATCACTGATGCTCTGTAAGATAATGTCATATTCCTCTTGATCATGGCTGCCGTACAGAAGCAACAAAATTTCGATCACGGACAAAGCTTCCGTGAACTGCAATGTAAATCAACTAACATAATAACAAAACTAAGTTTATCTACTCCAGCACTAACCGGACTTAGTAATGAGCGAAAAATGTAACTTTAACTTGAAACTTTGTATATTAATTAATGAATTCGGCCATCTCTTAACATTTGTTTTTAAAAGAAGGGTGAATCCTAAACGAGTAATCTATAAGGGCAGTCCTAGTGCTCCAGTGCTCTAGGTAGGATAGTTTCCACAGATTTAATTATGCTGCCACAAAAGCTAAAAATTTGATGTGGCACCTGCTCTAGGACGGGACTGTTTGGTTGGCTCCCAAAGGCTGCCATGCCAAAACTTAGGCATATACCACAATTTGTTAGTATAGTGTTTGGATGGTTGTCACACTTGTGCCATGCCTCACTTTACTAATCATTGGGCCTACGTGTTATAGGCTCAAATTCGTGCCAAACTTAGCCACATTTGTGGCCAACAGATTGCTAGCCTCACTTTGTGTGGCATAACACACTTGTGGCTAAGTGAGGTGTGATAACCCCTATAGCCATCAACCAAACAACCCCTAAAATATGACAACTCAAGAAAACTGCACTACGACATGCTAGTAGTTTTCTTGTCATGGCCTCCTATAGAAATGTGGTGACCCCTATACAAATGTTTATTATCTCCTTTTATAGAAAAAACTTGAAGAAACTATGTATTGGGGAGGTTAGGTCTAAAGTAACATTTAATGTGCTCTCTCATCTAGACACTGCCTATGACACTACCCATCGGGATTGCTCATTGCTCTAATTCACTTCATAGTTTCCTTCGGTGGTTTCACATCATTAATTAGTTGATCATGGTGATCACCATCATATCATGGGACGACAAAAGGAATTTATTTTTTTAGATTAACGGACTCCCAGGCAGCCACGTGGATCCTTCACCAGGATCAGTTGCCTGTTAACTGTGTACATCTTGTTGGATATAGAGGCTAGGTTTATCTCATTTTCTAATTTGTCAGAATTGTATTCCTTTGAATGGAGGGAGTACAAACCATTATGTTACTTTCTTTATAGCAGTAGACCTGCTAAAATTATTCCCTAGAGTTGACCAGGATTTTAACTTAACCAGTCATATGGTTTCCTAATGGTGTTGAAAGCAATACATTCAAGCAAACATGGTAGACTGTCTCAAATATTTTACCAAAACTAGCACCTCTAAAGCTAATCAGTCATGCTTGTATACAGTTAATCTAGCTTTCCACTAGACAATTAATGTACATTATGGAATGATGGGCTGTAAAACTAAAGATATGATTGAGTGCTAAATAGTTTCAGCACGATTGGTGCCGGAAAGGCTGCTCTAATGTAACACAAAAGGAGTGGTCATAATTCACAGCATTCTTAATTGTATAAAAAGGACACCAATAAGACAAAAAAGTTTCAGATCCTTATAAGTTGCAAAAGAGGGATTAAAAATTAAGATGGAACTTGCCTGTATCCCTTACTCTATGTAGAGGTTGCCTTCAGATTGCATCTCCTGCTTCAATGCATACTGTGGAAAGGTAAATAGCTTAGACATCCAAGTTTAACCGTAAGTTTATACTGAGTGGAAGTAATGATTGCAATATAAGTGCATCATAGGTGTTTAAACTTCCAAATACTACTTTCTTTTGCCATATCCGTAATTCAAATCTCTTGAAGTGCACATTGCATGGTATGACTCGTATGCATGAAGTTGTAATAGGTCAGCATGTATGCTGACCAAATAAATGATTAGGGTATGTTTGCACCAATGAACAAAAAAAAATAGCCAACAATATTTGATGGCAGACAAACTTTGTTAGTTGATTCTACAAGCTTTATTCTGTGGGTTGTCATGTTGTCTTTACAGTGAACATCAACCAAAGGACTTATTCCCAAATTAACAGGAGAAACATGGCCACATTAACTTATTCCTCCACACAATATTGGAGCAAACGAGGCCATGTTCCATCTCAGGCAAAAGATCTGCACAGGTGAATTCAGTAGCCCCAGGCAGAATCAGACATCCCATCTATTTTGGTACCAGAACAAAAGAACCTGAGAGGGTTGGTCACCATGTTTTGCTAAGAAATGCGCTGACGGTAGATGACAAATAACTCATAGGATTGTGGTGAGACCGAACTGAATAATTGGAGGGGGGGCAGCGTTCAGATTGAAGGAGGGGACATGTACCTATAACAGAGAAGTTTGTTAATAGTGCTTTAGAAGATTCAGAAGAAAATTAGTAACGTCACCTCAATAGAACCAACTTAATTTAGAGAGAATAGAGCTAACTAGCCGCATCAGAACGACCACATGTTAAAAAATATATACATAGACTGCTTTTTCATCAGAAAAGTTCATTTCTGTGGTTACAATTGTAGTCACGAGTCTCATGACAGCATCAGATCTTCAAGAAAAAAAATTGTTCTTTTACCAGATATGGATGAATCATAAAGAACCACAATTGCTACTTCAGTAAATGCACTGCACTCTAATTCTTCAAGAGTCAAAAACATTATGAAAAACTCAAAGTTTATGGCTTCATGACCTGTAAAACTATTTACAGGTCTAAAAAGGGTTCATACTTGAATATTCCGTCTCTCTAATCATGAGCATCTTTTCAAAAGCTGGAAGCAAAACCTTAGGGAAGCTATACTCGTTTTAGTGATGTTCACTAATGTCACCAGAAAAGACCATTGTTATTCTTGAAGAGTGGCAAGCAACAGCATCAGTTCTTTCATTGGAATAATGGAACTGTTCTATATGAAGGGTAATGGAGCATCATATTAATGGCTGCTTTTCAAAATTACGAGCTTAACTTACTGAAGGAAAAATGAATATAAGAGCAAAGCAATTGATTGTGGCTTTTCATCGTGCATCAGAAGTACCATCCAAGAGCAACGATTCTAAGCTAATATTTTTGTTAATGCTATTCCGTATCTTCGTAGTCAATTAAAATCTAGAAGTTGAGTACCATATTCACGTCTAACTATGTTGCAATTACATAGATACTGATTGGCTAGTTCGCTACTCCCTCCGTTTCACAATTTAAGTCATTCTAGTATTTTCCATATTCATATTGATGTTAATGAATCTAGCCATATATGTCTATCTAGTTTCATTAATATCAATATGAATGTGGGAAATGCTAGAATGACTTACATTGTGAAACGGAGGAAGTAGTTCCTACTCCAATGACGAACCAGATTCAAAACATGAAACTTACGTTATTATCATAGGTGCATAGGTGTAATAAAATAGTTAGATGCTGGTAATAACATGAAAGAAAATACCAGCAATACTCCATGTTTGCAAAAAAACTGTGTTAAATCTCACAGCAACAAAAAAGGATATTCTACCTTAGTGGTTTGAGCAATATCTCAACATTCCCACATTAAACAGCCATTGCACATTATAAATAGCCTGCCCATATCGTAAACAATGAACTATCCAAAAATCTAGTTCCAGGGGCAACAAAACAGCTTCATCAATCGGCGCAAAAGAATGTTTCCTGATATACGTTTTATTGTGGGAATTATAGGTATTTGCATTGCACCCACAAGCTACTTGGATTAATTTCTTTATTTTCATAACACCAAATTCTTTCTCCTGCAGGATCTGTAGCTTGCATGCTCCTCTACGCAGCACCAATGTACCCAACTACATGTCTATACATCATAAGCTATACTATGTTTGCGCAGTATATAATGCATTGCTTGACATTTTTTTTTTACTATGTTTCCTAGATTGACATTTAAAAGAGTGATAAAGAAGGCCAGTGTAGAAGAATTCTCGTGCATACCACATATCTTAGCTTTGTTCAGCTGCCTCACATACAGTTGGTATGGTTTTCCTGTTGTGAGCTATGGGTGGGAGAACTTGACTGTCTGCAGCATCAGCTCACTTGGGGTGATATTTGAAGGCACGTTCATCAGCATATATGTATGGTTTGCTCCAAGAGGAAAAAAAGTACGTCATTTCTGAAGAACTCTTCTATTGTTCCTTCAGCATTTCAATGATTTCCATGGGTAAACGAATTTACTTCTGATGTCTATCAAGTTTTTGAAGTTGTTTCCACTAATATTCAATATTTGGAATACAACAAAATACAGTAAAACGACAACAGCAGTATAATTATGACATATTCAGAAGAAAGTAGGAACGAATGCAAGCTTTTGTTTGGATAAAATGGTAAAAAATCTATCCAAAATTTTGAACCAAATTGACCATGTTTCTATCTGTTTGTACTCCATAAGCAGTACAATATTCAGCACAAAGTCAGTCATATAAGATTTTGTTCTTTTTAGCTCTAACATAACCATGTGCAAAGGCCTCTAGGGAACTTGTGCATGGTGATGCAATTTTGGTTCAAAGTTGTGAAATTAGAAAGTTTTAGATGTCATATAGTCATGACAACATGAATCAATTAATATTGATAAGAACCAGAGGCAAACTAAGTAAGATCCAAATCATAAGTACCTAGCCAGTAGTAAAATCTCTGATCTCACACCCCCAAAATTTTAGCACTATAACCACGGTCACCAAAACAAAGCACTTAAAATATGCTGTCCATCGGTGCTTATTGTTCTCTTGAAAGAAAGGATATTATGTCTGAGTCTCCTCAAACACACGTAAGACAGAACAAACACTCGCATTTCCGGTTCAGAAGAAACAAGAAATGATTTTATTTCATAGTTGTGCCTAAGTGGTTATAAAAGTTTGATGTTACACAGCATGTTACTAGAGAGATTTTACAGGATGTGAATTTTGTGATTGATTATGTTAACACTGACAGATAATCTCTTGCAGAAGCAAGTCATGCTGATGGCATCTCTGATTCTAGCAGTCTTTTGCATGACTGTGTTTTTCTCAAGCTTTTCAATACACAACCATCATATACGTAAGGTATTTGTTGGTAGTGTTGGTTTAGTGTCTTCCATATCAATGTACGGCTCTCCGCTGGTAGCTATGGTGAGCATTGTTACTTATATTGACTGGGGAATTATGAAATTCAGATAAAAGAATATCAGCCTGCACGATAAAACCTTGCAACATTGATCTCATACTGAACTTCAATAAAAAAGAAAAATGATAAAAAGTAACATGTGCTTCAAGATATAATGATGATTCAATGAAATGCTATTCACATCAGAAAGTATAATAGAGGAACAAAGCATTCAATTAGATATGGTAGAGAAACAAAACAAGACAACTTCTACACATATTTTGTTTTTGAATGCTTAAAAATATAACATGTACTTCCATAATTGCAGAAACAAGTTATCAGGACAAAGAGTGTTGAGTTCATGCCTTTCTATCTGTCATTGTTTACCCTCTTCACAAGTTTAACCTGGATGGCATATGGAGTCATAGGAAGGGATCCTTTTATCGCGGTAAGGACATAATCAATTTTAGCCACAATAAACTTCTATATATCAAACTGACATGATTTTTTTCTTGTGAAGACCCCAAACTGCATTGGCAGCATAATGGGTATACTTCAGTTGGTTGTGTACTGCATTTACAGCAAACGCAAGGAAGCACCTAAGGTGCTTCACGATATTGAACAAGCAAATGTAGTGAAAATTCCAACAAGTCATGTGGACACAAAAGGTCATAACCCTTAATCTGAAAATCGAACTATATTATCTATTTTGCTTGCAAGAAATGTCTGTTGTACCCATAAATGCTACACAAGGACGATATTCTTCACATTATGTGAAAGATTATTCCATGCATTAGAGCTTTTTAAGATTCTATATTTCTATGGCTTGCCATTGAGTAAGCCCTCTTCTATGATATGACTAGCAAAAGTTTTATGATTTAACAAAGTTTGGTTACATAGAATATATTGTCTTCGATTATTCATGTATCTGTCTTGTTTCTCCCTATATAAAAAAAAAAAGCTTATTATTTGAAAGGTTCTACGGAGGTTATGATATATCATTGTACCACATCACTCGAATGCATGTGCAGGCATGCAGCCGACATGTCCATAAATTGGAACTTCACGAAAACTGAAGCTATAGCACACCATATTCACCGGGTGAATTTACTATTTGTTTAACATATTCACCTAGAAGAGTTGGAGTTGTTTAACATCAGTAAATTGGCAAGTTTTCTTGTCTATCATTCAAAAGGTTCATCATATTACAACAAACATTAATAAAATAGATGGCTTCAAAACCAGACCATTCACAAATTAAGTGATCATTACCACCTGACATACGAAATTTAGTAGAATGTGAAAAATAAAGAGTGGGTTTACTGCGCTCATAGTTTCATATCATAATCATTCCTACTTCTTAAGTTGGGGTTAAAATCTCAATTTATAAAAATATGATTCTTGATGCATGCTATTACAAGCCTACATTTATTAGGATGTTATTTCCAGTTGCCCATCTCACTGAGGGCCACAGCTCCTGGTCAATTCTAAAATAGAAAACAAAACACAAGGTCCATATACTGGAACAAACACCCCAGACCTCAGCAAGAAAACACCTCCATAAGCAAAATGAAAACAAACACAGTAACGAGGTTCAAAGGTACAACATACAATTCAAATATATAAATAAAATTAAGGAAATATAGCCTCTTTATTCAACTCGTCCAATGTTGAACATCTCTATCTCAGAATAAGAGTCTACCTCCCATGCTACCAAACATGATTTACCATAGACACAAGGATTGCATCAAAGCATATAAGGATTTAAAATGATTTATCATCAACATTGGGCGCAGTGGCGGAGCTTGAAGAGAAATTTTAAGGAGGCTAATGTTCAAGTTATTTTCAGCGTAGGGACTATTCTACAGTTACTTTCTGCTACCTGTCACAAGGTAAAGGGACTTAATTGTAGTAATTTTTTAAAAGCAGGGGAGGGCTATAGCCTAGATAAGCCTCTAAGAAGCTCCACCCATGATTGGGTGTCTACTAAGCAAAACCATGGAGATGGAACCAGGATGAAACAAAGACGACAGCATGAATGTAATTCCAGAATTATTCTAAGAAGTTTTATGGATGTAACACCAGGACAAATTTATCAATTCTTTTGTCATTGAACATTGTACAGAATATATTACATTAATAATAGCTTACATGCATGATGAAACAAAACTTCCAAAAATATATATATGTAGGAAGGCAAGGTAAACTTACATGCATGATTGCCAACTTCTGTACATAAATTCAGCACCATGAATGGATATCAAAAGATCTTCATGGATTGGTGTAAGTTATCTAAAAAATAGATTGATGTTAAACAACAGAAATCTTGTACAAAGTACTTCATATTGCTCTGATGATAGCAAAGAGAAATCCCTTGATAATTACAAACTTCACTGTGTTTGCAGTTATGTTTATACCTACAATCAAATCGTGATACCCCCAGACAAATTCATGACTCGCAGATAAGCAGTATTGCCCAACTATGTAAAGTAGTCAGGATAATGATTTCAACCATGGAATACCTTGACAAGAAAACAAATAGATGTTGGATGCGGATGCGCAAATCAAAACTAGCATCCTGGCAAAATAGCTTTCTTTCACACCTAAATGATACCAAGTGCATGAACATATTAATTCTTGCCATCTTAGCAAAATAGCTTTCTATTACATCTAAGTGATACCAAAAGGCATGAACATACTAATTCTTGCAACACCCTAAATAGTACATAAACAGCTAAGTTCAGGTTCCCGCTATGGAGTTCTGAACAAATTCTGCAATAGCTTTAACAGCTTCCATTTCTGCAACTTGTTGATTCACTCCAGTAGACTCTTGATACTTTTTGCCAATTTTAAAGGAGTGGTCACCACCATCAATAACATACAGTTCATTCTTGCAGTTCATCTTCTTGCGAGTGGACTCAAGCTTATCCAAAGGGCATAGCCCATCTTTACTGCCCTGTGAACAAAAATGCATTGCATACCAAGCTTAAAAAATATTGAATATTATTTTTCATTTCAAAGTGTGTTCAGAAAGAAATACCTGCACAAACATTGTTGGAATCTTCAGTTTCAGTAGTGTCTCATCCCTCACTGCCCCGTTCACTCCCTAAGTGGAAGAAAGCAAGGATGCAAAACAAAACATCCCTAAGTACAGCCATAACAGAGAGTGAAAATAACCAAGTGGAGCAAGTTTTAAAATCACAGCAACCCTTTTCCTGAAAAACTGGTTCAGGTCCTACAAATTATTATATAATGCAAACCGAAGGCTAAATCCATTTTTGATGTGGGTTACATCCTCATACATTGTAGCAACCATATTACAATACACAACAGAGAGGATACCTTTAACGGATAACCCAAGCATATGACGGCAGAAACGATAATATCATCTGAATCAGACACCATACAGCTGACCCTGAAAAATGTACGAGGACTACAATCTTGAGACAGATGTAAAAACACAAACAAGCCTGAAATAAAGTAATAAACGAGATGAAAGCTCCCAAATATCACCTTGAACCCATAGACTTCCCCATCAGAACAAGTGGATGCTCCGCTACAGCGTCCTTCACCACACCGAGGTGATGATCAACAAGCTTCTCCGCCTTCGGCGGAGCCCTGCGCTTCCCACCTGACATATCTGCAGCCAACAAATTGTTGCTCTACCATGAATTCTCCCCCCAACAGATTTCCATCAACGTGTTTCGCGAGCAATGAGGGGTCAACAAATCAGCACTTAGAGCTCATCAGATAAACTCACATGGGTAATCAAAGGTGACAACTTCGATAGCATTGAGCGCATCCTTCACCATATCCTTCCAACTAACAGAGATGAGAAATCACTCCCTCAATTTTGCACATCATCACGCACATACCAAAAAAAAAAACGCTACCTCTACCAACAAAATAGTCGCCACAATTCCACACAAAGGGGGAAGAGAAGACGGAGAGAGAGAGTGAGAGCTCACTGGACCATCCAGTCGGATGAGGAGGGGGCGCCGGCGCCGTGGGCGAAAACAACCACCGGCTGCAAATGCGAAGGCGCCGTCCGCAGGGGCGGAGGAGGTGGCGGCGGAGTCGAGCTCTCGTCCGCCGCACGGGCACGGCGGCGCTTCGGGGCCATGGAGATGGCGAGAGAGGCGGAAACCCTAGCTCGGTTTAGGAGGGGGGATTGGGAGGGAGTGAAGCGGCGGCCGCTACAGGGCGGGAAACTCCTCTGCTTTCCCGCGGCGTCTTCTCTCCTGACCTGAGCGGCCGGTTCAGCTCATACGTGTAGGTGTTAAGAGGGAGGAATGTTCCCAGCCTTGTGATCATGGATGGACGCATCGGATCTTGTTTAAGATGAGAACTACCTGGAAATGCAATCTTTGTAATCTCTGCGTGTACTTTTTGATCGTCACATTTCAGAAAATCGATTTTTCAGTTTTGATCGTCCCATTTGTGTCAGACTTCTCGGTTCCCACACGCGCGCCGATTCAATTTTCTCGCGGAGTTAATTCGCCCACGGGAGATCAATTGCTCCATCTTTTTTTACCGCGGGAGGCAACAGATTCGTTTTTCACCGTGCGGCAACTGCCTCCTATTCTACCGCGCGAGCAGCAACCGCCTCCTATTCTACCGCGCGCGCGGCAACCGCCTCCTATTCTACCGCTGGCTGTGATGGAGTTTCATGGTGCTACAGTTGATGTGATCGAGAGGGAGCTCGATGCCGCCATGGCTGTCGCCGAGAGGGAGCTCGATGGTGTCGCAATCACAGTCCCCGAGAGCGAGCTCGATTCTGCCGTGGCTGCATGCGAGGTGATTTTCTATTATTCCGATGAGGTTCATGTTGTGGAGGACTCCTTTGCCGGCGACACGGAAGTTCCTGATACCCAAGTCGCCGTAGACGTCGTGGCCATGACCGAGCTCGACCTCCATGGGTTGATGGAGAGCAAGCTCCAGGATGATGCTGTTGATGTGGCCGGGAGCGAGCTCGACGCCGTCGTGGCCGTATGCGAGGAAGTTGTGGCTGTGGCTGATATGGAGTTCCATGGCGTTGTAGTTACTGTCCCCGAGAGCGAGCTCGATTCCACCGTGGCTGCATGCGAGGTGATTTTCTATGATTTCGATGAGGTTCATATCGTGGAGGACTCCTTTGCAGGCGACACGGAAGTTCTTGATACCCAAGTCGCCGTGGATGTTGTTGCTGTTGAAGTGGCCGGGAGCAAGCTCCAAGACGTCACACATGCCTTTCTGCATCTCCATAGCACCAAGGGGAGCACCTTCTATTCGGACAAGCAGGCTCATCGGATCTTAATTTTGATGCTTCCTGTCATGGTTCCTTGCTTATACTACTCCATCCATCACAAAATAATCGTCATATATATTTATGCATTAACACCAATAATAATTTAAATCACATCGATCAAGAAGACATGCACATATTCTCCCATAATGTATGGATCAATTAAAACACCATGTCAATTACACCCTAGTATATACACATTCTCCCATACTGCATTAATTGTATTCTGATGAAATCCGTATCCATGCGGTTATATGATGATCAATTTGAGAAATTTTGGATTTCATTCATTGTATGGTGATCAATTTAGGAAGGAGATAGTATATCAGTTGGTTTTTCGATAGACGGCAGACAAACAAACACACATCATTACACACGCAACATCACACCCACGCTCCCATGAATACATCCTTGCTCTAAGAGAAAAAAACTCAGCAGCACATTCCTGAACTTATAGATGGATATATGGGCCGCGGCCCGACAGCTCAGCCCATGGCATAGCGCTTTGGCACGGCCCAACAGCTGGGTCGTGCCTGGGCCGCTGCCTTGGCACGACACTTTTTATACGAAGTTCAGGGAGGCAAAATAGATTTATTTCAACCATATATAAGGCACGGCCCCAATAAAAAGTGAGGAAAAATAGACTTATTATAGCCATATATAAGACGCGGCCCACAGAGGAGAGGCACGAATATTTTTATTGTAGCCGTATTATGTCCCAGTCCTAAGAGGAGGGAGGCGAAATAGACTTTTATCGTGCCTTCGGGCCAGCCCGACCCGACCCGGGCAGCAAGGGGGGCCGCCTGTGAAATTTCGCCGCCCTCAGTGACCGGCCGTTAGGCGAGGGCCAACGGCCATTTGTCACGTCGAATAAATAGCCCTCTAGGCTTCCAGAGGGCGATGGACTACGAGATTTGTAAATTTATCAAATAGAAAATTATTTTTAAAATATTTTAATAAATAAAATTCTACGAAATACGAATCAGAAGCAAGCGGCAACGGTGAAAACAAATCGTCAAGTACTAGCCCAGCATGGGATTGGCCCTTCCAACCTTTCATCTTCCTGGACTTTTGGGTCTGTTAATTAGTTGCTATTTTAAGTATACACAATTAGTACTAAGTGTAGAGTTTGGGGTCCTAATTTTTGGTGGCCCTTGAACATGTGCACATCAGCACATGTTGCACCGGCCTATGCATGGGCCTGTATAGTACAGTAGTATAGATTTCGGGAATTTTTAAGTATTTTTGACAAAGGAAATATCTGGAATCTAATTTAGTGCGTTCATATGAAATCTTCTAGCCATTACCAACTGAAAAAAAAAGAAATTAAAAATTGTGTGTGAAAGTATGCAGGCAAGTTCTAAACAATAGTGGTCAAAACCGAGGCCTACTAATGGGCTTGGATGTCTGGCCCAGGATGTTGGGCCCAGCCAGCCCAAGTACGCAAATTATGACTAGTTCACTTTAGATCAGATTCAGGAATTTTTTTATTTTTAATTTTTTCATTAAAAGTTTTTAAAAAATAATTTTCTATTTCAAAAATTGACAAAAGTAGTCGCCCGCCGCCCTCTGGGAGGGCGATTTTTCCCAGAGAGCGACAAATGTGACGTGGCCGACGGCCGTTCGCTCTCGGACGACGGCCGTCAAGGAAATTTGCAGGCCCTTGCCGCCCTCCGCAAGGGCGATTTTACACTGTGCGGGGGGCCACCTGCAAATGGGCGGCGAGGGGGCCTAGAATTTTGCAGGCGGCCCCCTTGCCGCCCTCCGCAAGGGCGATTTTACACTGTGCATTGGTTTCTGAAATAGATATTTTTATAATTATCAATAGTTATCCAATCTTTTATATTGAAAACTCAATACAAGATTTTAGTCTCCAAGATTGGTAAAATCCAATTTTATCAATATTTTATTCTTACGCATACAAAAATACACCATCATAATTAAACATTGTAATGATAAGATAGTTAAGAAGTGCCATCGATACACGATACAAATTTGTCGGTCCCAACGAATCTAGCCTGCACTAACCTATCGGCCCCTTCTAGGTCGGTCAATATGCATTGCATTCTCGTGGTCCTTCAATCGTTGATACTCTACTTGTGTTTCTGACTCTGTTATCTTTTGGCCATGATATGATGGAGTGACATTGTCGATCCACCGAGTAAATCCACACATCCTTGGATTGCCCTGAAAAAATAGTAATATTATTCAGTTTGGGTAGAAATTTTGTGCAAATCATAGCGGAATTTGGAAACAGTTAGACATACAACGAAATCGTTGTCTACATTGGGGCAGACAAAATATCTCCTGCCAAATGTTTGTTCTGCAAAGGAGGTAGCCACCTGGCAGCGATCTCTACACCCACACTTTGGACGCTCCGACCATTTAGGTAACCCTAATGGATTGTTCCTCCAGTCTAAGCTTGTAATTTCCACCCGACGTTCGTACTCCATCCAAGCATGAATGAACTGTGTGGTCGGTTCAGGTTGCGTTATCGTCCCGCCATTGGAAGTAACTCTGACTGTGTCAATCCATTGTACGAATTGACATTTCCTTACATCCTCCTATGTACATCCATTGTGGGGATAGTTAAGTTAATGATAGTTCTAAGGAGTGATGAAAAGAATAGTTGTACTTACCACGAAATCATCGTCGACAATGTTTGGACACACGAAACACCTTTGTCCTCGAGTTCGGTGCCTTACGGACCTTATGACCTGACAACGGTCACCACAACGACACTCCGGACGCTCACACCACGTGGGGAGTCCCAGGGGATTTACCTGCCATTCTAAAGCCTCAGCAGCAATTCGGTGTTCATGCTCATCCTTCCGCCTTAGGTAGTCCGATCTTGTTTCACTACGTGGGTATGCACGTGTTCCGTCGTTTTGTGGGTTCTCCATGTCTACCCACTCGATGAAGTTGCACATTGGACGATATGTCTGCGTAAGATGTTACGATTGTGTACGAAGAAGTTAGTTTTTTATCCATTTGAACTTCGAATAGATGAATCATACCTGATCAAAGTTCGCGCATTGGAAGAATCTCCTGCCCCGAGTTTGTATCATGAGGGAAGACTTGAGTATGCATCCATCCCCACAATCGCACAAAGGACGGTCACACCATGGTGGAAACCAACCAGCGAAAGGATCGCTTCGCCAGTTGAGACGCTCAAGAAATGGCGCTTCCATTCTCGTTAGTTGTGTGCTAGTTGGGAAGAAGATATGAAGAGGTTTCCTTCAGCTTGTCAAATATATAGCGTCGTTTTCAGTGCAATATATGTGCACTCAATGAGAGCTACATTATTCATTAGATGTGACAACACGAGCACGCGCGGGCGTGATTCACTTTATGTCAGCAGGCAGCGCCGAAAGTTGATAGTGGCTACTCGAACTGGCGCTTTTCATGTGTGATGTGGTGGACTGTGCGCTCTAGTGGATCTGACACTACCGTGAAGCGCCGAGAGTGTGTTGTCGTGAGCATAAGTTGTTCTACCACCGTATGAATGAAAACAACTATATAGGCGAGAGAAACACAAGTAGTACTGCAGTAGTAAAAGCAAAAGTAGTACTGCTTTACAAGTTTGTAAGCCAAAAGAAAGGGTCACCTAAGCACTAAAGAGGTAGAACACTACTGACGAGGCCTCTTACCCCTGTCCCTCCTACCTAAGGCCCTAACATGCCCCTGGGAGTACGTGAGTCGGTCCGGTGGTATGGCACGGCCAACCCGTCCTGCCTGTACAGGTGTGACCTCTGGCTACTCCTGAGTGTGCGCCTCTGGAGCTCCTCCAAGCTGAGAGGAGGCTAGTATGTCGTGGTCGTGCGCACCGTGCAAGTCGTCGTTGTAGAACTGGCTAGTAGGACCAAACCTACCGGCGTGAGAGGAAGAGGCACTTGTACCAAAGATCCCAGCTGGAAATCCTGGTGGACAAGGACCATCAGTTTCATATAGGTATTTAATAGGACTAACAAAAATTAAAGTACCGTGTGGGCGAGGGATCGACGCTCTGTGAGAGGAAGAGCTGGCGAACGCGCCCGAAGAGGTGGCGAACGCGCCGGAAGTGCTGGCGAACGCCCCTGAAGAGCTGGAGAAAGCGCCGGTCGTGCCTGCGAACGCGCTCGAAGGCAGACGAGGTCCTGTGATGATGGAATGTGCAGTTAAAACGTGGTGACGTTTTCGTGCAAAAACTGAAACAAAATTGAACTAACCTCTGGGCTGAGCAGTACCGTGCGAAACCGGTGTTGTAGGTCGCACTGCTCCAACGGTAGGGGCGCTCGAAGGCAAACAAGGTCCTGCGACGATGGAACGTCGAGTTACGACGGGGTGAGGTTTTCGTACAAAAACTCAAACAAAACTAAAGTAACCTCTGGGCCGAGCAGTACCGTGCGAAACCGGTGCTGTAGGTCGAGGTCCTACTCCGACGGTAGGCGCGCGAGGCCGAGGTTGTACCGGACCAGCTGGATGTACGACGTCCATCGCGCTGCGACAGGAGAAGACGCGCATGACCGCATGCATCTTCTCCTGCATCCGGTCAAAGGTCACCCTCTGCTCAACGTCAGTCAAGTGCAAACCTCTGTTCAACCTCACTTGGACTGCGGTGATATCGGCACTGATATCCCGTGCGGCATCGGCCTATGCAAGATGAAAATAAAAAATTCAGTAACGGTCCTATATTATGCAAGATAAATGAAAAAATTGTAAGAACTAATACAAATTCGACGTACCCCCACGAAGTAGTCTCGGTCACGGTGCGTGGGATACGCGTCCGTGACAGTGGCAACGTGCGGCTCTGGGGCATCTGGAGTGAAGGTCACACGCGCACGAATGTGAGGTAGGTACCAGCGGAGGTAGTCACGGTAGTTCTCCTCCGTGTGTGGGAAGAGCTCGTTGATCACCTCCTCTGTAGCTAACACCCAGTCGTCAACGTACTGCTGTACACGTGAAGCCCAAAGTGCGCCTGCTTGCTGTCCCCGTCGAGTCAACCTGTGAAGAGAGGTAAATTATATGGCTCGATGAAATAAGTAGCGTAAAAATTTTGAATTGAACAATCCGAATTCATGAGTGGTCGGCAGGGAGGATGGTCGGCTCCACGTTGCCCGGGAACACCTGCCTCAGTCCGAATTGTCTCATCACACGCTGCGGGCAGTGAGGCTCGACGAAAATGTCGAACATCATTGGCAGGATGGTGAGCCAGTAAGCCTGGTCGCGTGGGCACAAGGACGAAAGATCTAGCGGTGCTCTCGCAGCAACGGCCTCTTCTGCGTACGGCTCCCAGATGACGTCGCTCGGCTGGAGACGGTCAAACTCAAACACGAAGTCCGGGTAACCTCGTCTCACCTGGACATGAGCGTAACAACGCTGCAATAAACATGATCGGAATTAGACATGTTGTGTGATGATAAAAAAGAAAGACGACTAATAAACTTTTAACGCAGCAAAGTTCCACTAACCCCACGTCGACACCAGTAAGTCCCCATCGTGGGAACGTCCTCTGGCCACTGCGCGCTGCGACCGACCCTGTAGGGTGCGCTGTCCACCACTGGTCGACCTATGGCAAACCTCTCGGCTGCCTAAAGCTGAAGCAACATAGGGCAACCAACAAAAAGCTCCATAAGATGCTTGTTCTTGAATTGCTTGTAGAAATTTGCACCCATGTGACGCATGCACCACCGACTCCGAACATCAGGCCCCTTAGCTGGAAGTCCCTTCTCATCCCAACCGTTCTGCAAGTAGTCAATAGCCCGCAACATACCCGCATGACGATCATGTATAAGGCAAACGTTGGGCCTCATACGCACCACTACAATGTGCACTTTCTCTAGGAACCAGTACCAGCTTTTAGTGTTCTCACTCTCTACAAATGCAAAAGCCATAGGTAGAACCTGGTTGTTCCCATCACACCCAATTGCTGTCAATATCTGACCTCGGTATTTACCTGTCAAAAAAGTTCCATCTATGCATAGAGCAGGTCGACAATGCACAAAAGCATTGATGCAAGCACCCAATGAGAAAAAGGCTCTTTGCAGCACACTCTTTGTTCGATCATCAGCCGATGTAAATGTATGTAGGTCATAGTAAGTATTACTATTCCTCTGGGCAATGGTTGCTAACAGACGAGGCAAATTATCATAGGATGCTTCAAATGTGCTATACCTCATCTCAATAATCTTTTGTTTGGCTCTCCAGGCCTTTGCATAGCTTATGGTGTACTTGAATTTGTTCTCGATGTGGCTAATAATTGATTTTGGTTCAAAACCAATGTTACCAACAACACTGCTATACATCTCACTTGCCACAAAAGCTGAAGTGATGTTTCGGTGATACTTCTCCACCCCTTGTAAGTAGCACTGGTGCTCGGTCACAATGCTAACTTTCCAATAATCATTCCATTTACCCTTATATGCATGGACACGCCACGGACAATTTTCCTTCATGCACCTCACTTCATACACATAATTTGTTGACTTGACCACCCTAAACTCTCTTGCAAGGAAACTGCCCAATGCTTCAGCGCCTCCTTCATCTCCTTCTTATGAGCATACCTAGCACCCTCAATTACCTCGTTCTCCTTATATTCCCAGGGTACATGATCACCCTCTGATATAACAAGTCCAGAGAAGTCCTCATTTGCCCAATCAGTGGCCATTACATCACCTTCCTCATCAGATGATGCGTCGTCCTCCGCTTGCTCATTATCCGAATCTTCCCTCTCCATTTCATCAACGATTATACCAACTCTCTCCCCCTCATCCGCCATGCCCATGGCCTGCTCCTCCCTTGTTTGATTTTGCTCATTTTGCATCGATGGTCCAACAACATCCCCTACATTGCTAGGACCCTCCACATCTTCGGTTTGCATTGAAACATTTGTATCTTTCTCTTGTACCGACACAAATATAACGAGGGGCCATGACCGTTCAAAAGCCATCTCCACATACCGTCTCCAAGCAGCAGTGCTGTCCATCGGCATTAGTTCCCAAAAATAACCTTCTACTGCATGACTCACTACAACAGATACTGACATTGTGTAGACTTCTTGGTCTATTCTAAATCCTCTCAACAACCAACTATAAATTGACTGAAATGTTCTCTCCACAGGCCTATCGATGCCCTTAGATGTCATTACAAAATCTGACAGATCAACACCATCTGGACCAAATCTAAGATTTCCTTCACCGTGAACTATCTGAAATGTGACCTTATTTGACATTGTGCCTGATGAAAACAATAACTATGTTAACCTCGCTTTTATGTACTACGCACTAACTTACATTCTCTACAATATTGTTCTCTCTCCTATGTCCAAAATTCTAAAAATAGGTGACGTTCTCCAGATCAAACTAAATTACATCTTACAATTAACACTACGGTCTATGTCTCAATTCATACTATTATATTCTGTGCTCTAGATCTACACATATGTGTTGTGTGCTACAGATCTGCTAAAATATATGGAACTAAAACTAAAACGCAATATATATTACTCAAACATAATATATTACTACAAATGCAAAAGAGGTATGGGAGCAAACCTGTGATGAAGTGAGCAAACCAGCAGGGCTTTGCCGCTCCCCTTCTGCTGCTCTCCCCTCTCCCTCTTTCTTTTTTTTGGGATTTTTCAGGGATTACAATGAAATTTCAGAGAGGGGGAGAGGGATATATAGGGGAGGGGAAAAATCGCCCTCCCCAGGGTGGCAAGGGGGCCGCCTGCAAAATTCCAGGCCCCCTCGCCGCCCATTTGCAGGCGGCCCCTCGTACAGTATAAAATCGCCCTTGCGGAGGGTGGCAAGGGGGCCGCCTGCAAATTTCCTTGACGGCCGTCGCCCGAGAGCGAACGACCGTCTGCCACGTCAGATTTGCCGCCCTCTGGGAGGGCGACGGCGGCAGGCGACTAGTTTGTCAATTTTTGAAATAGAAAATTATTTTTATAAAACTTTTAATAAAAAAAATAAAAATAAAAAAAATTCTCAGATTCAGGCCATATCACTAACTCCTAAAACTTAACATGTAAGTATACCACATCATCAGACACATCATACTCCATAAATGCAAGTACACTTCCTTTAACATATTTCGGAGAAGGAGGCACGCATCGTTGAATCCATAAATCTCACTAAATTCATAATGCAAGTGTATCGGCGTGCAAAATTTGTAGTCACCATAATTTAAGTTTTGATGGGTAAAATCATGCATACACAACTCCCTCACAACACCCTCTAGTACTTCCCTTACATCTTCTGTATTCTGGTGTCCAGTGTTCTTCTACTACAGCCTATTGGTGCTTTGGTGTTGAAAATGGTGATGCCTAGCAGGAAATCTGAATAATTTGTTGAAATTAGTTAATTGAGTTATAGTTTTGGTCGAGCTAGAAGTAAAAAAAGGAACAAAAATTTTCCAATACATTTTCTTGGAAAAATAATAATATCCTTATCCAGCTCCATTTCAATTTGGCTGTGATCCCCTAGACTCGTTTGCTTCCGACACCTACAATCCAAAAGCTGACATTTTTTTTTTGAATTGTCTTAATTTGCTATGCTACACATCAAACTTGAATACGGTGGTCCTTGTTTTTGTTGCTGTACAGAGCACAGTTAACATCACAAGATGCCTACGTTCCAATGCCATACAGCAGTGCATATCAGGCCAAAAGAACAAAAGAATCGCTAAAATACAAGAGCTGATACTCTATCAAACACAGTAAAAGAGTAGAACGTCAGTGTTGAATATGCTAGGTTTGTATAATTGGTTTGAATATGCTAGGCATCATGACATGTTCACCAACAATTAATAGTTGTCCATAGAACTTTCAACTAGACCAATATGCCAATATGAATGAGAGGGAAAAAAGGTGAGGCAAAAGAACCATCGGTATTAAGTTCAACAACAATTCTTAGCATAGATAAAAGAGAAAATTGCTACTACATGAGGCTAAGAAAATGAAGGAAGGGTGAAAACAAATATTTGGAGTAATAGTTAGAGCATTTAGGAGAAGGGGATAAACAAATATTTTGGTCGATTAATGGTTAGATCATTAATTTATGTTTTTTTTCTCGAATACTGCGCATCGTTTCATTAAAGCCGGTAAAAAATGAAAATTAAAAACATATTAACCAGCAACTAAAAGAAACAAGAGACAGGCCGACCAACACAGCCTAAACAAGCCCAGAGAGGCAGAGAGGCAGAGACTAATTCCAGAAGGTTTGCTTAGCCCATACAGAGCGCACCACAAGGCATCATCTCTAACTGCCCTTAAAACTTGATTAATATCAGCGACAAAAAACTGAAAGCGATGTCGTTGCAGACTTGCAGTGCTTCCAATGCTCCTAGACAAATAGGATGACCAAAGAATTAGCCTTTCTTAGTTCTCACAGTTGCAA
The DNA here is from genome assembly GCA_000338895.3 of Oryza meridionalis. Lineage (NCBI taxonomy): Eukaryota > Viridiplantae > Streptophyta > Magnoliopsida > Poales > Poaceae > Oryza > Oryza meridionalis. The sequence goes on along the minus strand of CM002528.2, from coordinate 7,081,150 downwards.
GGGGATAATCTTTAGATAGCGTGTATTGCTTAAGAGCCAATACCAGACTCAACTATTGTACTTTCCTAAGAAAATCTCCAATATTTATAATTTAAGCTAGCCAACCGTTTAATATTAGTAGTTATTCTAGCAAGCATGGTCCTTGTCTCAAATGTGCAAAGTATAACTTGGTTCTTGGTTTAGTCATCATTATCTTCACAAATCACAAGTGTCATCAGCCCTTACTGTTTACCATCCGACAATGATAACACAGCATGACACCTCTGCTGTGGTCTCAGAGCCAGTACATTTATGTAGTGCCTGCTATATATAATCTCCATCTCAAATATTTCCTCTTTTTTTAAAAAAAATATTCACGTTGGTTAGCTCAAATTGAACTAACCAACATAAAAAATTAGGAAACGGAGGTAGTACATCAGATCGGTCTCCCCGTCTGCTCCCAGAATCATGCCAAATGCAATAACAAATGTCTAGTACCACACAGTTACTAGCAACTTGTTGATTGATCTTTGTTGTTTTTTTTCGAACGGCCGGTCAGAATTGACTGGCGTTATATTGATAGAAGGAGAAAAAGTACAGATAGCCAAAGGGCTAAGAAAGAGAAAAACTGTACACGACAACATGCAAACAAGCTTGCACGTAGCCTTCCTACTCCTCATGGCAACATTCTCCTAATGTGTTTAGCACCGGCCATACTCCAACATAATTCCTCTTGGATGCGACTAATCATCTGGTGTACTGTCGCCTCCTTTGCTCTGAAGATTCTTGCATTTCGTTCCTTCCAGATTTCCCAAGCAATGAGCAAGAAGAGAGTTCTGAGTCCTTTCTGTTTTGTTGCTTCCGGGTCGCTTGTTCCTTGTGTCCACCAATCTAAGAGGTTTCTACTTGTATTCCATTTCGGGATGATGTGCCCTTGGTGCAGCCATGTGAGAATCCCAAACCAGATTTGCTTTGAGACCGGGCATTCAAACAGAAGATGGTCGATTGTTTCGAGATTTCGAAAGCATAGCTGGCAGAAATAATTATTTCGCCATCCCCTGATCTGTAACCGGTCAGCTGTCCACACCCGGTTTTGAAGAACCAACCAACTGAAGATTTTGCACTTTGCCGGAGCACATGCCTCCCAAGACAACTTTGTTGATGGCGAGAGTACCATTCCATTGAATTGGAATTGGTACACGGATTTTGCACTGTATTCCCCATTAGTTGTCCATTGCCAAACAATCGAGTCTTGTACCCCCTCTGTTAGTCGTGGGGTGTCACGGGCTAAAATTTCCCAAACATGGAAGAATTCATCAAGCAGGGGAATGGTGAGGCTATGGCGGATGTCGTTAATCCATCTTCCTTGTTGCAGGGCGTCCTGGACGGTGCGGGTTTTCCTCTTCGAATGCCTATAAAGGTTTGGTGCTTGACTTTTTAGGCATTGGCCACCGATCCAATTTGATTCCCAAAAGCTCGCCTTTTGTCCATCACCAATTTGGACTCTCGTTGATGCCGCGAAAAGATCCTTATCCAATTCATCACAGGGTGTATCAGTCCCTATCCAAGGCTTCTCTGGCGTCCTCCATTCGAACCATAACCATCTCAGTCGAAGAGCTCTGGCAAACTTTTCTAAGTTCGGAACCCCCAAACCACCGTACTGGACAGGTGAGCAAACTTTAAACCAATTGACCTTGCATTTTCCGCCATGCATATTCTCGTTACCTGCCCATAGGAACCGCCTTCTTGCTTTGTCAATTTCTTGAAGAGATTGTTTCAGCGGTTTCAGCACCGTGAGGGTGTAAGTTGGGATGGCACTTAGAACTGAGTTCACTATAATTCGGCGCCCCCCCATGTACAACAATGATGGCTTCCATCCCGAGCCGACCTTTGATCTTATCCTGGAGAGGCTGGAAATGCACCTTACGTAGGCGGCCAGGAGTGAGTGGTAGCCCTAGGTAAGTCAGTGGGAAGCTGGCTCTTGTCCCCGAAAAACTACGCAAGACGTCGTCCAGATTTACTTCCTGGCATCGAATTGGTGCCACCAGACTTTTTCCAAGATTGACGTGCAGCCCTGTTGCCTTGCCAAAGTCCCTAAGCATGGTAATAAGAACATCCACCTCGCTTTGTACAGGGTTGAGAAAAATAGTTGCATCATCTGCATAAAGCGAAGTCCTCAATCTAGCATGGCGACTTCCGATGTTGGTTAGTTGCCCACCTTCGGTCGCCAGATTAGAAGCCTTTGTTGGGGGTCGATAGCCATGATAAAGAGATAGGGGGATAGGGGGTCCCCTTGCCTCAAGCCACGTCTGTGTGCAATGCATTCCCCCTGGTCTCCATTTAGGACTACCTTGGAAGTGGCGGTGGAAAAGAGCAAACAGATCCAATTTCTCCACCGGGGGCCAAAACCCATGTTTTGCATCAGTTCAAGTAAATATTCCCAGGAGACCGAATCAAAAGCTCTAGCAATGTCTAGCTTGAAAAAAAGTGTTGGCTTTTTGCTGGCATTTAGGTTCCTGAGCACGTTCCGAACATACAGGAAGTTGTCTTGAATGCATCTTTTTTTGATGAAGGCGCTCTGTGCAACCGAGATCAGGCCATCCATCTGCCTGGCAAGCCTTATTGCTAGAACTTTGGATATCAGCTTGGCGACGGAGTGAATGAGGCTGATTGGCCTAAAATCGGTCACCAAGGTAGGGGCGTTCCTCTTTGGAAGCAAGGTAATTTCTGCTCTGTTGAGTGCTCCAAAGTTTCCTCCTGACAGGTTATACAAACACTGGAAAACATCCATGATATCCTGTTTAATTAGCTGCCAGCATTTCTTGTAGAAGGTACTATTAAAGCCATCTGGACCTGGGGCCTTTTCTGCCGGCATCTGCTTTAAAGCGGCCCAAACTTCCTCCTCTGGAAAAGGTTCATCTAGTTCATCGGGGTTAACCTGTGGTAGATCCATCGCGTTCCAATTTAGGGTGCAATTTCGCGCCTCCTTGTTGCCTAGGATTGAGTTGAAATGGTTGAAAAGCGCCTCACTTTTTTCCTCATGTTCTGTCAGGATAGCACTTGTTGTATGGAGTTGGTGAATGTGGTTTTTCCTTCTCCTCGAGTTTGCGTGAATGTGGAAAAACTTTGTGTTGGCATCCCCTTCTTTCAGCCATGTCAATCGCGATCTCTGCCTTTTCTTCGACTTTGCCACTGCTGCCAGCCCCAAAATTCTTAGCTTGAGGTCTTTCCTGAGCCGGTGTTCATCGGCAGTAAGGATCCTATCCTCCTGGGCCAAATCCAATCGGAGAATCACCTCCTGAGCCACGTGAAATTGCATTTTGATCTCTCCAAACAGACTTCTACTCCACTTCCTGAGAGCTTTAGCGGTGGCTGTCAATTTGTGGCTGAGTTTTGTAAATGGATGTCCACCAAAAGTGTGAGATGACCAGGCTTGTTGCACTACCTCCATGAATCCCGGCACCCGGACCTAGAAATTTTCAAAGCGGAAGACTATTGGATAGGCTTACAGTGGAAGCAAGAAGCAAAGGGCAATGGTCTGAATAGGATGAGGAGAGGGCCTGCAGTGTGTGGTTGGAGAACAGGATGTCACCATCAATATTACAGAAAACTTTGTCAATTCTTTCCAGAGTAGGCGCTTCCCGCTCATTGCTCCATGTGAATTTCCTATTTTGGAGCTTGAACTCCTTGAGACAACATCTATTTAGAGTGCTCCTAAATTGCCCCATCCTTCTCCTATCTAAATTTAGATTATTTTTATCACTTGCTTCACAAATCAAGTTAAAGTCTCCCAAAACAACCCAGGGCAGCAATGGCTGCGGCACTAACGATTCCAGTTTTGCAAGGAAGTCTGATTTATATTCATCCTCCGAAGGCCCATATACGGAGGTGAGAATAAAAGGGACATTTCCTCCTATCACTTGGGCCCTAATTGAAACAGAAAAGGTATGAATTTGCGTGTTGTCAACCTGAACCTTTGTGTCATCCCAGAAAATTGCTACACCACCTCTTACACCATCAGCAGGGAGAAATTTAAAGCACCTCAGTCGGGAACCACCTATTTCCCGCCCTAAAAACTGGTCTATGTTAGCTAATTTAGTTTCCTGGATGCAAAGGATGCTCGCACCCGCATTATTCGCAACCTCACAGATAGCCTCTCTCCTTGCCGGGTTGTTCAACCCTCTGACATTCCAATTCAGAATTTTGAGGCCTTCAATCATTCTTGAACCATAAGTAACTCCTAGAGATGTGCACTAGTGCGATCAACATACTCCAATGGCAATACATTGCTCCAACAGCCCACTTACATAGTACACAAATGGAGAAGTAGTTCATTTCCAACTGACCAAAACAACTACTCCTATGATTGGCCAACCACCAGGTAAAACAGATCAACAGAGCACTAAAACCTAGCTTAAGGCTAGGTGCCATTGGCAACGCTAATCGTCTAAATGACAGCAACCGAACAGATAGTAACAACGCTAATCGCTGACAAAGGGTCTGAAGGACCACTACACAAGTTAAAAAACAGAGATACATGATTCATCAACAACACTACCACGGCACTCAGCACAAGCCAGAGCTCAGACCCATTCCGGCGTGGCACCATCAGTCTCCTCTGTCACATCCGGCGGCAGAGGCTTGCCGCTGTCCAACCCAGTAAGCGCGCGAATCCCTTGCACCACGACCGTCGGCAAGGGGTCCTGAAAGCGCTTGATGTACTCAGCCACTGCCTCATCACCTACCGGTTCTCTCGGCTTAAGGACCCTCATCTCTTTCATAATGCGAACCTGAGCTCGCATCGAGACTGGAACCGGAGATGGCCGTGCCTCGAGACGCTTGCTATGACGACTGGGAAGCAGAACTTTCTTGCGTGGCCTCCCGCGACGACGCACCGGCGGTGTTGCCACAAGCGGCGGCGGCAGAGGAGCAAAAAACGGCTCAACTACTCCTTGCATGGGCTGGGTCGCCGTGCCTTCCATTTGCTCCCCCACCAGCTCGAGAAGCCCAAGCCCAGGAGAAGCTATCAAGCCAGGGGACGCAGCTGACCCATCCGGCCCAAGAGGCGCCACCGGCCCAAGAGGAGCCGCTGGCCCAATAGGAACCGACGCCCCAGCTTCTAGGGTAGATGCGTTCGCTGACTTCTCCGCGTGAAACGCCGCCGCCACCGCCAGCTCGAGAAACATCGGGTCCTCCCCCTCCCGTGTCGCCCCCACCACCTGGCCGTGGACAGAGCAGCAGAGGGCGGGATCGACGAGAAGAGGAGCACGGGCAGCAGCAGAGTGCGCTGGTGGTGTTGGCGCTGCGCCGCTGGGTGGCCTGCCCGAGGCAGGAGAGGCGAGCCTGCTGCTCTCTTGTCGTTGTCGTTTCCTCCGCCACCTCGGGAAGCGCGCCCGCGAAGACAGCGACTCTTCGAGACCGCGCGGCGCCCCTTGCTTGGCGAGCGCGACCGGCAAGAGCGCCGGCGGCGAGAAGGCGGCCTAGATGGGCGCCTGGCTGGGGAGCGACCCACCCGATGGCCGGCGAAGTGGCGATTGCCGCCACGGGGGGTGCGGCTGCGGTACCGGCCGTCGTTTCCGCCTTGGGGCTCCCTTGAGCGGCCACGACGGAAGAGAACATCAGTCCAAGAACGGCCTGCCGGAGCGCGTCCTGGTCCTCGTCCGTTGCCGCCGCCAAAGTTGTCGTCGTCGTCTTCTTCCCTCTCCAGGCGAGGCGCCAGCGGGCCACGACAGCCGCCCTGCTGACCTCGCTGCGACAGCCAGTTACGCAAGTCAATGCCCCGCTGTTCCGGCCGCCCGCGCTCCTCGTGAAGTTTCCGTACAGGCTGTGGCGGCAGTGGCGGCTGCGGAGGCTGCAGCAGCGGCGGCGAAACACCGTCCTCATAGCCCAAGTGCCAGTCAAAGCGGTGCACGCGCCGTCTCGGTGGATCATCGGAGTCTGTGGAGCCGCCGGAGTTTGACAATCACCGAAACAACATCTCGTGATGAACAGCATAAACAATTTCAGAGTCCAGTAATGCATGCATTTAGTTTGACAAAAGTTTACTTGCCGCTAGTGCAAAATGGAGGCATATGCCACACACTTCGCCACAACGTTTGTTGCAGTTCGTTGGCTCAGCGCACTGAGGCACTACCTAAGCAAAAAAAATAAGCACGGGATAATAGATGTACCGGCAGATCGACTCAGCTTCCATTAGAGAAAGTCACACACCTCGAATTAAGATAATTTTTGAAATAGCACGCCTGGGAGAAGAAGGTAAATAATAGTAATATGCTACAATGATATTAGATCACTGATGAAGATGGTAGCATACACGTCTTGGAAATGGGGAGGCTCGATTAAATTACATTGCATTATGGGGAAGCACCGGTTGGAGTGGCGATGGAGTCGTGGGTACATGATTAATTTTAGAGTTTAAATCCTGCTACCTACAAATATTATGTACACGTAAATGAACTATCAATTGAAATTTAGCGAGATTATGGATGTACCGTTGGTTTCCGTCTTTTTAAACATGTGAGAGGGGATGCATTCGCAAGCTGTATAAGTGTGGTGTTGCCTGTGTAATATTGATCAATGTGTGTGCGTCCCCCTTCTAATAAAGAAATATATTGCATTATGTAAACAGATATAGACCACCCACTATAAATACATTGGCTCTCCCAACATTGTTCTCACAGCTCATTACACATAGCCCGCTCGGTCACCGGAGTGAGCAAGCTCGCCGGCGACCTCTCCGTGCACATGGCGCGCGCCGCCATTTGCCTAGCCGTCTTCTTCCTCCTCGCCGTCATTTCATCCGCTGCCTCAGATGGCCCGTTGACAACCGTGCAGCAGCCAATTAGCCAGGTAAGCCATAGCGCCACCATGGAGGAAAAGAGAAGTTCGCCGATGAAGCAAGACGAAGGCGAGGAGAAAGCAGCCAGCAAGGCCGTGCAAGCCGGTGATCGGCGAGACGGCGAGCCGGCGAGCTTAACGTCGGTAGAGGATCAGGCCAAGATGCAGGAGCATCACCGAGGTATGGAGATCAAGAAATTAGACAATGACGATGATGGCAGTGATTGGGACTCTGTTGATGACTCCGATTCGGACCACGATTCAGACTCTGATCATGATCATGACTCAGACTCAGATCATGATTTGGACTTTGATCGCGGCTCAGATTCGGATCATGATTCTGACTCTAACCATGACATCGATGATGACAACAACAACGATGATGACGACAAGGATGATGATAATGACAACGACGAACACAAAACGAACAAGAAAATGAACAAGAAGAAGAAGAGCTCAGCTTCTGGTGGGAGAAGGGTAAGTCCAGGTGGTAACAAGAACTAATTAAGAAAGAAAGGAAATGATATATATTGCAATAATGGTGTGTGAGCCTGTGAGCTTGGTGCACCGTGCTTCCTCCACAAATCGATGGATGGCGCGTGCTTATCTTTATTTCCGTGGTCCGAATTTAACTTGTGTAATTATGAGTGTGCTTAGTGCTTACTGATCGATACATCTCCTCTAAGAAAACTAAGCAGAAAAATGTAAGTCTGTGTGTGTGTTTGTTTGTCTATCATGCAAGCTGGACGTTTTAAATCTTTCTTAATATACTAGGCGGAAGCGAATGGTACAATACTTATGCTATGGTCTAATAATTCTGAAATTCGGAACTAATAAATTCCATGTTATACTCTGTTTGGATTGTCAACTATAACTTTTATTATTATTATGTAGTATAATTTGAAATTTAAGATTGATAGATACCAACTTGTAGTCAGTTTGGAGTATAAGGGTACTATTAACTTGGTTTAATAAATCTGATATTTCAAATTAATAAATTTTAAAAATATTATGTTGTACTTGGTCCGGACCCTCAATTAGGTTTTGTATTCTAAACTTAATAAATGCGTGTTATGCTTATGTTTTGGATCTCAATTATAGTATTTTTATGACGTAATAAATGTAAAATAGCCCAAGAAGTCCAAATTAAGTAGAGTTGGTAGTTGACAAGATAAAGTTTTACATGTTGTTTAACTTAAATCATGTCTTAAAAGTGAGATATTTATGATCGGAGTAATATAACTTATACTACTGCAGAAACCATCTTTCGTGGGTTGGCCCAAAACCACAATAGTCCCGGTTTCTCAAAAAACCGTGACAAATCATTTTTCATCCCAGTTCTAAAGCCCAGGAGTACTTTTTGATCTTTAGTCCCGGTTGATAACACCAACCAGGACTAAAGATTATTATTAGTCCTGGTTCAATAAATGGCTGGCGGTGTCAGACCCCTCTACTATCTACACCAACCGGGACTAAAGATATATTTTTAGTCCTGTTATTAAACAACCGGGAAAAAAAGCCTCCAGCCGGCTGGAATACTCCCTTCTTCTCTCCCATCCTCCTCATCCATTCTTCCATCTTCTCTCACCCCATCTCCTCTCCTCTCTTCCAGCCCCCTCCCCTATCCTCCCTCTCCTCCCCTCCCCTCCGGCTGGTAGTGTGATGGGAGGCCGGCTGGCGGTGGCCCGGTGCAGGGCGGCGGGATGGAAGCCCGACCGGCGACGGCCGGGCGCGGGGCGGCGAGATGGAGACCGGCCGCCGGCGGCCGGGCGCGGGGTGACGGCCTCACCCTCCCCTCCGCCAGATCCGACCGGAGGGGAGGCGGCAGGATGGGTGGCCGTGCGCGGGCGGCGGGATGGAGGCCGGCCACCGGCGGCCCGACGCGGAGCCGCGGGATGGGAGGTCGGCCGTCAACGGCCGGGCGCGGGGTGGTGTGATGGAGGCCGGCCGCCAACGGCCAGGCGTGGGGTCGGCCTCGCCCTCCCCTCCTCTAGATCTGGCATAAGGGGAAGCGGCGGGAAGGGTGGCCGGCCGGCGGCGGAATGGGAGGCCGGCCGGTTGTCGGGTGGCCCAATTTTGATTTGTTTGAGTTTTTCTTGATTTTTTTAATGATTTGTGGATGTTGTTGATTTGTGAATGTACATGTGAATGTTTCTGTGAATGAATTTGTGATGATGTGCTGTAAATGAATTTGTGATGTTGTGAACGAATTTGTGATGATCTGTGTGAATGAACGTGTGATGTTGTGGATGAATTTGTGATATCTGTGGATGAATCAATATGAAAGGATGGGAAAAAAGAGAGAGAAAAACCGAAGGAGAAAAAAAAAAGCAAAGAAACATTACTAACCGGGACTAGAGATATACCTTTACTCCCAGATATTTCAATCGGAACTAAAGATCACTATCTTTAGTCCCGGTTTGCAATTCGGGACTAAGGGGTTTGCAAACCGGGACTAAATAGGGTTTTTCAGCAGTGTTAATCCACTCTAGCTTGTAGTAGGAAACTCAACAGAGTACATAAAATACTTCCAATAAATACTTCGTGTTGGTAACTTGTATGCAACGTCAAATAAAAGTTGTCATGTTGTTTCAAAGAAAAAAAAAAGTTGACCTGTTGGGGCACATGCAGCACCTGCAAGTCTCAGACCTTTCAATACACGTGCTCAGGGAGACCAATACCAGGATCAAATCTTTTGACCTTATTCATTTTTTTTATCAAAAGCTTCTCACTTATGGCCGAAAGTTTACCCTAAACAACTATTATGGTTATCTTAAAATACAACCAAATTCTTAAAACTGTTCATTCTATCCTCGACCGTTCATTTATTTCCTCTTCCAAACCAAAGTAATGAGGAAAATATTACAACTATTATGGTTATCTTAAAATACACCCAAATTCTTAAAACTGTTCATTCTTTCCTCGACCATTCATTTATTTCCTCTTTCAAACCAAACTAATAAGGAGAATATTTTTTAAAAATTTTGTTGGCTTCACATGTCATCCACTCGTCCTCTTTCATTCTCTCTCCCTACCCCCTCTCTTATATCTTCTTCTCCATCTCGTAACGCCGACTGGAGCTCTTATCCAGTCTTCCGCCGGCGCCACTTAGTCCCTATTTGCTACTCCCTCCGTCCCATAATATAAGGGATTTTCAGTTTTTGCTTGCAACATTTGATTACTCGTCTTATTTAAAATTTTTTTGCAAATATAAAAAACGAAAAGTTGTACTGTAGATAATAAAGTAAGTCACAAATAAAATAATTAATAATTTCAAAAAATTTTAAATAAGATGAATGGTTAAATATTACAGGCAAAAACTCAAAATCTCTTGTATCATGGGACGGAGGGAGCAATGTTTATGCGTAGCTTGAATCTCCTCATTCCACTGTTGTTACTCAGAGCCCTCGTCCGTCCACGCCGCTTCAAAATCTCTTGTATCATGGGACGGAGGGAGCAGTGTTTATGCGTAGCTTGAATCTCCTCATTGCACTGTTGTTACTCAGAGCCCTCGTCCGTCCACGCCGCTCCTTCCCTCCCATATTCACACCTATCCAAGGCCACCTATGCGCCATCCAAAGCTCTTTTCCCGTGCATGTGACACGTAGAGGCGATTGGCTAGAGAGATGCTTGCTAAGCCGGTAGGTCCACTGAGAACATGACATGTCCTAAAGTTTGGATCTAGTTGGCTACAAGACTACAAAGGCTTGTCTCCACCTCCGCTTTCATCAAGCACCACAAGTGGGCTCGGGACTACCCAGATTTTGGCCCAGGATACCCCCACCCCAAAAAAAGCCCACAAACCTTGGTTCTCATTCAAGCCCAGAAAAACAAGCCCACAAAGAGAGAAGGAAAAAAGCGCTAGGTCTGATCTTTTGGGAGTCGAGGCATCTGGACACACCACGACGCCGTCTCGAGTCTCGACTCCTTTGGTCCTCGCCGCCTCTGCTACGCGCTTGCGCCGTCGCTTCCTCGCCGCGCCGCCGCCACCACTTCCCTAACTCGATCTACAGAGGCCGAATGGCAGAGTGCTGGAGGCACCGCTCCCCACGCCGCGCTGCCCGGGTGCGGGCTGCCTGCTTCGGGGCTCCTCACATGGCTCCGCCACCGGCCGCCGGCGTCGGGAGCCTGGAGCCCAGGACCCCTGGCGGCCTGGCCCTAGTTGATCCCCTGCCTCGATGCTTTCCTTCTGTCTACCCCTTAGAGTCCCGTGCTTAGGTGAGTAAATCAGTGTATTGTGATTTGTGAATCTGTGAATGTTATTTTTATTTGTGAATCAGTGAATGTGAATGTGTTGCTATTTGGTACTATTGTAGTTGTAGGATTTGTAAACATGAGGTTGATATGGAATTGCTCGTTTGTATGTTAGCCTTAATCTAGTGATGACCAAGCGGAGAAACAATATACTCCTATGATTTATTGAATCATTGATTCGTCACATATATCAAGTGAGATATCTTTTCCGAAGTTAGTGAAGAAAACATGAGAATAAAAACTTTTATAGCTAAGATAGTGGCACTGTGATTTTCTATATGTGCCCAAGATCTTTTATATTTGAACGTGTGAACTTGCTTGTTAAGTTAGTCAAATATTGACTATATTAGACAATATTGTTGCATTCCTATCACTTTTTCATTAAATTTGTACTCGTATATGGGATTTACGACTTCATTAAATTTGTACTCGTATATGGGATTTACGACGTTTGAAAATTTAGCTATATGTGATGTGTATTTGTGAGTAGGACTACCAACGAAAAATTTCTGGCTACGCCACTGCTTGATGTCGGCTTGATGGTGGTGAAAAGTTGAGATAGAGCCACTGTAACGCTTAGGGCTGGAAAGTAGTATTGGGCCTAATTTATTTAGTTATCACCTAGGGTTCAAAAACAATATTGTTTTTGGGTTCAACTTATTTACTTATCACAGCTACATATGCTTTTAATTCTCTTGTGTTTTCATCATCGTTTTACATAGAAAGTTTAATGGAGTTAATAATAGGAAAAAGTACGAATTAATCCCCCGAACTATCACGGTCGGCCGAATTATTCCCCCGAACTCGAAAACCAGACATTCTTTACCCTGAACTTTCAATACCGAACGAATTACCCCCCTCGATCTAATCCGGAGCGGTTTTGTCCTACGTGTCGTACACGTGGCAATCTAGTTAGCATTTTCTTTTTTTTATGGTGGGACCCACATGTCATATACACTCTATTACGTCTCTCTCTCCCCCTCTCTCTGGGGCCGTCGGGTGCAGGTCGAACGCCGTGGGCGGTCGGCGCGCACGGCGCCGCGTGGGGGTGGGTGGTGGGCAGCAGCGGCGGTGGGTCGACGAGCTCGGCCGGCTCCGGTGGCAGCGGCGGCGGCAGTGAGGGTGGCGGGACGTGGAGCGAGGTGGCGGCGGCCGGGTTCGACTGCCTCAGCGAGGTCTACGGCAACGCCGCCGCCTCATGCTGCTCGCCGCGCACCCGGAGTGGCAGGACCGCGCCCACGCCAAGGTGCTCAATGTCTGCGGCAGTGACGGCGCCGCCGCGCCGGACTTCGACATGGTGTCCCGGATGCGGACGGTGGGGATGGTGGTGTAGGAGACTCTGCGGCTGTTCCCGCCGTCATCATTCGTTGTGCGGGAGACGTTCCGGGACATGCAGCTGGGAAAGCTGCTGGCCCCCAACTCCTCAAGGGCACCTACCTGTTCGTCCCGATGTCCAAAATCCACCACGACGTCGCCGCCTGGGGCCCGACGGCGAGGCTGTTCGACCCATCATGCTTCCGAGACGACATGGCGGCAGCGTGCAAGCACCCGCAGGCGTCGTTCATGCCGTTCGGCCTCAGCGCCCGCACCTGCCTCGGCCAGAACCTCGCCCTCGTCGAGGTCAAGATGCTCGTCGCCGTCGTCCTCGCCCGGTTCGAGTTCACACTCTCGCTGGAGTTCGGCCTGCGCTTCCGCATCCGCTGCGCCGCCAAAAGTAAAGGAAAAAAAGAACGAAAGAACACTGAAAATAGAGTGTAGATTCACCATCAAAAGTAAAGGAAAAAAAAGAACGAAAGAACACTGAAAATAAGCAATCTCCTATGTAGAAGTAATAAATACCAGACTCCATGGAATTACACTACAGGTTACCAACCCAACTAAGCTTCTTTCTTGCTTGATCCATGCATGTTGCTTGCCGGTCACAGCTCGAGCTCCTACCAGAAGCACACAGACGCGGCGGCCGGGGCGTGGTCGACGCCGGAGAGGTGGCTGTAGCGGAAGCGGCCGCGGTGAATGTTGCGCGGCGCGAGACCCAGGCGAAGCAGAGGCGGAGGGCGCACGCGGGGCCTCCGGAGCCCCGTGGCCGTGGCGCGGCGGAGCCTTCGCAGCCCCGCCGAGACGACGCGCCGTGTCCGCGCCCGCGGCGAGAGCTCGATGTCACATGAGAAGTGGTAGGAACAACTGCCTCCGCTCCACCCGCCTCCGACTGGGTGCCGCCCCCTCGCCTACCTCCTCCTCCAGCCGTAGCCGCCGCCGCCGCTTGCCTGCTCCGATTGGGCGTCGCCCCCTCACCTACCACCTCCAGCCGCCGCTGCCTTCACCTGCCGCCAGCTTGCTCCGACTGGGCGCCGCCTCCTCCCGCGACCGGGCGCCGCCCGCGCTGCGTCGGACCGGCCTTGGCTCCTCGCCCGCCGCCGCCCGCCGCCCGCAGCCGCCTCCGCCCCCGCCCCGGCCTCGGCCTCGGCCGCCCTTGCCCGCCAGCCGCTGCCTCCTCCCTTCACCGAAGGGAGAGGGTAGAGAAGCAGAGGAAAAAAAATGCTGACAGGTGGGCCCCATCGATTTTTCTTTGTTTTTGCTGACTGTATCGCCACGTGTGTGCCACATAGGCTGAAAACCGCTTCCAATCGAGTTAGGGGGGTAATTTATCTGGTTTTAAGAGTTTGGGGTGTTAAATGTCCGGTATTGTAGTTTATGGGATAAATCGTACTACCGCAATAGTTCCGGAGGGTAATTCGTACTTTTTCCTTAATACTAACTAGGTAGGCCACCTTATAAACTAGTGCTGCTCTAGTTGGCTGCCGGCTGGGAGAGGTGGGACTAAGAGCATCTCCAATATCGTCTCCAAGTTAAATTTTATCAATTTAAGCAAAAAAAAAAAATCTCACTCCAACAGTCTCTCTACTTGAATGGCTAAGCTAAATGGATGGCCAAACTTCACCTCCCACTAGCCAAACTGACTGGCCAATTATGGGCCCCAAGCCTTTCCCCAAACGCTGATTTTCGCCACCAAGACCTCCAGCGCCGATTTCTGTCGCCATGAGATCCGTTTGTGGCCGTGCTGAGGGAAAAACCAGGGAAGAGCGAGCGTCGTGATGGCGAGCGTCGCCACAGCTTCCCACTTGTCGCCGCCGGCATCTAGCGCTGATTTCTGCCGCCTTGCCGCCGCGCCCTCTTGAGCGTCGAGGAGAGAGAAGAAGGGATGAGGGGCGGCGCCAGTAAGATGGGAGACGAGGTGGTAGAGGGGCCGGCGAGGGAGGGCTTTGTCGTGGCCTCCCGCTCGCAGCCTGCTATCGAGCGCCGAGAGAGAAAGAACATACGAGTAACTCGGAGGAGGTGTTGTCGTCCGTTGCCGACGCTGCCGTCGTCTGCCGCCGAGACCGCCGCCGTCCGCTGCCTCGTTGTTGTTCGCCGTCGCTCGCTCGCTCCCACCGGCCTCCGCCGCCCGCGCCGCTCCCGCCGGCGCCGCCTCCATCCTTGCGCCACTCCCGTCATCCTCCGCCACCCGCACCGCTCCAGCCGCCGCCGCTTCGATCCCCGTGCTGCTCCTGCCGGCGCCGCCTCCATCCCGCGCCGAACTGTAGAGAAGAGGGAAGAATAGGAGACTGACATATGGGACCCACTATTAAATTGGAGAAGTGTAATGGAGATGCTGTCAGATTGAAACGTAGATTTGGCTCTCTAAGTTTTTGACAAGTAGCCAAATAGAATATTTGAAGAGTCAAAAATAGCCAATCTGTTGGAGATGCTCTAATCCATCTTGCTGCTGCCCATTTTGCCGCTGCTGCTGCTTCTCCGTAGCTAGCTTAGCTTTTTGGCCCAACTGCTATTGCTCGCTGCAAGGATGCAAGGCCCATGGTCTGCTAGCTGCACTAGCACTACTGCTTGCTTGCAAGGCCCAACTTCTTTCTTTTCTAGTAGTATATTTTTTCCCTCTAATTATTATTGGGCGTTACAAGTACAGTCCGCAGACCACCTCTGCTTTCAAGGAGTGCCTCCCACATCCACCGAGCATGGTCAACTCCTTGAGTTCCTCTCTTCCCTGAATCCTGAGTGTCGTATTCTCTTTGGGCTCTTTCTCACCATGAGCTCGGTCGCCTTTGCTGCCATCGCTGCTTCCACGGCTTTGCTTCATCAATAGAGGAAAAAAGAAGATGCATAGGTCATAGGTGGCTCGACCATAGGCGATTACAACCTGTCGATAAATTCTTCTTTACTTTTTTGCTGACAGGATGTTGAAAATCAAGGTGACTTTTGCGAGGAGGTAGAATGAACAATTTTAAAAGTTGAGAATGGCAAAATGGACTTATCCTAAATTTAAACCATGTCGAGCGGCGTCAATGAAGTCATACTCCTTTGGTTCCACCACGGTGCTTTTGGTTTTCCTGTGAATACCATGATTATGCAGCTATTATATTACATATATCACGTATTTTCGTAGTATAACCTACTTCCTCCGTTTTAAAATATGACTATCAAGATAATATCTTATTTGGTGCAAGATATATCCAAATTTGAATTGTATCATTAACATATTTTTTTTACACAACAGAAAAAAAAAACAATTGTGATGAGACAGGTCCAAAGATTCCATGTCCCATTTTCAACCCACCATCCATACCTCCCTTGACACATGCCATATCAGGAAGGACCCTCCGCCGGCGCCGGCCAATGGCGGCAGCCCACCTCTCCCGTGCGATGGCGCCCCACCGATGACCGATCCAACAAAATGGCCACCGGATAAGCTCGCGACACCGCCGCGGCCAATGGCGCCACGGCACACGTACGACCGATGCGAATGTTTCGAAGACGACGGCGATGACAATCCCCTCTCCGAGATGGTCGTGTAACATCTAACATCGATCGATCTCCTCTTTTCTTTGCAAAAAAGGTGAGGAGGACTGTACGTGCGGATAGTTGATGCAGACCGGTCCATATGCATCAATGCATGCTCAGTGTAGTATAGTAGTGCAGTGGTTTTGTTTGGCCAAAGAGTATGCAGATTGGAGTATTCTCGTAACACGACAATAGCTATAGCTGCGTGCCAGGTCGACTTGGTGTCATGCATATTGGTCTGCTACTTGTCTTCTGCGATGGATATGGAGCGAGGAGTTTAGTGGGGTTTGTTTAGTTTGTAGTTAAAATTATTGTTTTTTTTACATGTTTTAGTGTTCATAAAATTTGGTTGAGTTAGATGTGTTTAGTTCGATGTCTTCTTCTTAAATTTTAGTAGTGTTTTTATGAGAGAACTTTTAGAACTCCCAAAATTTGGATTTCCACAAATCAATTTGTACACCTTACTAAACTTTTATGGGCATTTTGGATTGGTACCAACTACCAAGTCGTGCTCTACAAATTAATTTGTTAGTAGCCTCAATTCTACTCTAGTACTCTTGAGGGGTTTTGATCGAAGCCAAATCCTTGCGATATTTCTTGCCATCAGTTCGAGCCTTTCTGGCTTTGGTATGGATGAGTTATCCTCTGATATACTCCACTACTCTCTAAAATAGGTCAATGACATGTGGACCCATGTCTCAAGCACAAGCTGAGTGCAGTACATTAGTTTCCCATTGGTACCACGGCCATGGAATTATCCTCGCACATGTTTGCTCCTTTCGATAAGTAGTGTGTGTTTACAGGAAAGTAGTACTCACTAAAATACTTGCACGCGGTGGGTGTCTTGTAACCGGAAAATATCCTGATGTCCATAATTATCTTGCACACACAGACAGACAACCTCTCCAGTCAAACACTCAAACATGTGCGAGCACGGCGTACTCACCGCAGCGCACTAACGTAGTCTCAAGATGACTCTCACAAGTGATGCCACTCATTCTGTCCACCAACATAAACGGCAAAACAAGCGATATCATCCTTACCATCATAGGGAAGAAAAACGACCAATCGTTACTTAGTCATCGCTGCAGTGAACAAACAGAGAAAGAGGGGAAAAAAAAGATGCAAACTTGTATAAACCAAAACACATTTTTCTCTGAAAACCGCCATACTTTGGTGGTAGGAGCAAGTCACCGTCAGAGTCTCCCTCTCAGCCAAACAAAGCTACAAACAAGAACAGACGCGAGCAAAGCTTGTGCATTGTTTGGTCCAGCATCGACTTTTCTCGAGAAGCCATCTCAGGAGCTTCTGGCCCTGAAAGTGACCGCCTTTGCTTTGTCTCAAACAATGCTTGGAAAGCTACTTGTAACGAGAGGATTAGAATGGGGGTAGACTTGGATTAATGATAATAATAAGTGACCTGAAAACTGACAGCACCCAAAAAGGGCATGGAATGCAAAAGCATGAGAGGATGGACTTGCCTCCTTCAGCCTTGATGATTTTCTGTTGTCATTCAAAGGGTTGGCAACCTAACTTCACACTGGAAAACCCAGATATTTTCTCAACGATTCTGTTCTCTGTTGCAACATGATAATTCAAAAACTCCTTTTAAGGCTGACTTTAATCTTGTTCTCCTAGGTATCTTGTTTGTCTTTGAACTCATGGTCATGTGCAGGAATATTATACTGGTTGAATAAGCATATTCTTTGACTATGAAAGGATTTCATAGTGCAAAGGAGAACTCCTTTCATATGTATATATTACAGCACAATCCAAGATCCACCCAAATCAAAAGGCCCCCAACCAAGCCCAAGTGTTAGCGGAATGTCATCCAAGAACACAACAATACTATACTAGAATGGGAAGCCAGCTCAAATGCAGGAAAAAGAACTCTAGAGGTTGTTTCAAATGTGCACCAAAGAGGCAAAAACCACTCCATGCTTCCCTATTTATCTACACATACTACTAGCAGTATGCATACATAACCACAAGGTAGCTAGGTGCAGTCCCTAAAAAGACCTAAGCCCATCACTAGCCAGCAACTAAAGATACTTAACCCTACATACTAATCCTTACAAGAGGCATATATATCGAAGACAATGGAGGAACTACCAGTCTCAAAAAGATTTGAATCTCTAGCAACCATTTGAAGCTTCTTATTCATGCCAATTTGCATGTCCCGTGCCGGTGATGACCCTACTGTTCAAGTGGCGAGGTGGGTGACTGAACTGCTAGCCGCTCTGATACCTCGGCGAGAGATGTTAAGTTGCACTTGATCACGGCCTCGACAAAGTAGCATGTTTCGTCCTTTGTATTTCCATCGGGCACGTCCACCACAAATGATTCAATCACAAGCGTCCCTGGTCTTCCATCGATGCTCTCCGGATGGACAGTTATGATGGATGAGTAGTTCTGAAGGAGTGGGGAGACAGAAATCAGTACAAATCAAAATAAAGCTTTGACAAGTCTTAAAGATCATGAGTGCCTAGCTGTCCATAAACAAGAACCTAAAATAATTATTCTTCAATTAAGGCAGCATGGTCAACTTATTTTTCAAGTAAGGTTCAAGAAACAGCAAGGCCACATGCAGACCACACTAGTAAGTCATTGCTTTTCAAGAAAGCAGACGACGTATTGGAATACACATCGCAAATCATTAAACTGAAGCACAAATGAAGCAGAGGGAAAACAGGGTTGAGTTTCCCAGTGTCCATTTTTTCATTCTATCCCTAGTGGAAGTCAAAACTACTCATGATTATATTACTTCCTAGTAATTAGTAGGTCAAATAATGAAGCACAAGGTTATCTATCATCTGATCCAATCAAAATGATGGATGAACCAATGTGACTTCCAGAACCCATATGCATTCTAAATCTAGATAGACATGCCATATGCAGAGGCTAATGGCTATAATGCTAAACATTTGCTACCAAGATAGAACAGAACAAGATTTCTAAAAATACTGGATTGCAGTGAGTTTATCATACTGTGGATTAATAATTAAGAAGGCATAAATGATATACTTGCAGTGAGCCAATCATACTGGATTAGTAATTAAGAAGGCAGAAATAAGCAGAGCACATTATCTGCAGAGCAGTAGCCAGAAATGGGTATCAGTATTGAGTGGCACGAACCCTGAGGCGGTGGTCGCCGCCGACGAACTTGACGCTGAGGATGTGCTCGTCGTCGTCGAGCAGCTCGAGCCTCTCCGTGCTGGTGGTCGCCGGGAGGCCGGTCTTGACGTTGACCTCGCGCACGCTGCCGATCTCGAGGTCGCCGCCGCGCACGACGCAGCGGCTGACGAACGGCTTGTACCTCTGCGGCTGGTCGAAGCTCCGCACCAGCGACCACACCTGCAGCAGCAGCAGCGATCGATCGATCGAACAAACAATCAAATACTCCATCACCAACAATACAATCAACCAAGCAGATGCCGCGAAGAAACAAGTCAAACATCCCATATAATTTTGGGATCTCAAGCGGCCAAAAACACGGCGAAATTTGCACATTCAATTCGAGCTAGTACCAATCAACCGAACAAATATCTCAGGCAACAGCTACGCATCAAACCGAACCCCACGAGCACCAAACCCAGCGCCAAAACAAAGTATAAAAAAAATTCAGATCCAAGGAACAACCACCAAGCCAAGTAGCCAAACCAAACGCAACCAATTGAACAAACACCAAACGAAGAACAAAAAAAAAAAAAACGAGGAGGGAAGCGTCGTCAGAACTCACGAGGTGAACAGGAGCCTTGATGTGCTTGACGAGCGCGGAGCTGCACTGGTGCTCGCCGGGGGCGTGGCTGTGGAGCCTCCGCATGTGCTCCGCCTCCGCCGCCGCCGCCGCCGCAGCCCCCGCCGCCACCGCCACCGCTCCTCCCCCACCCCCACCCCCACCCGCCGCATCATCCCCGACCCTCCAACCTCCTCCTCCCACAAGCCCCACCATCCCTCCGATCACCCGCCGCCGCCGCCGCGACTAGTGGCTGCGCTTCCTCCTCGTCGTCGTCGTCGGCCTCGCGTTTGCTTGGCTCGCGCTCGCTTGCGGCGAGAAGAGGGTAGCGGTGGTGGGTTGGGTTGGGTTTGCTTACACACGCACACACACGGGCGGGTACAAAAATCTGCGGGAGGGGAGGAGGGGGTGGTGGGGCCCACCCAAAGAGTTATCCATGCGCGGACCCCGAGGGGGCGGGAGGGGTGGGGAGGGTGCGTGCGCCCGGTGCATGGACCGGAGGGGTCGTTTTTAAAGGGTTTGCTTAGCCGCGAGGGCACCCATGATATTTTTAAAAAATAGAAATAATAGGGGTTGAGTTGTTTGTTTTGGTTTTGTTTTTCGTAGTAGGTTAGTCGGTGGGTAACTTGGAAAATATCTTCGGCACCATGAGGGGGAGCACTAATGTCCAAGGTAGTGGTGTTTTTATTTGCATATAGTATTAGCGTGTCAATTTGGATGGGTGTATATCCTAGTGGCATAAATTAGGATCAGAATGTGCCACCTTTCTAAAAGATCCTTTTGTAGCTTCATTTTTTAAAAAGGATAGATGGATACTATCATATTTCTTTGGTGTGATTAATTTGGAATTTTTTTGGAATGGTAAATATTGAAATTATCATTTTTCATAGGGCATATGCTAATTTAAAAAGGTCAAATAGAGTAATTTTCACTTAGTGATTAGTCAAATTATACGTATATATATTTAGTATAAAAATTACTACCTCCATATTTTAATGTATGACGCCGTTGACTTTTCGTCCAACGTTTGACTATTCGTCTTATTTAAAAAATTTATATAATTATCATTTATTTTATTGTGATTTCATTCATCATCAAATGTTTTTTTAAGTATGACATAAATATTTTCATATTTTTCACAAAAAAATGAATAAGTCGAATGATCAAACGTTGGTTAAAAAGTCAACAGCGTCATTAAAATACGGAGGGAGTATATACTAATATATTCATATTTCAAAGTGCTTTTTATATGATATTCTAGGTGATACAGACAGAGACTTTTATTAGAATTTTATCGATCTTGTTAACTCTTTTCTATTTTGTAACAAACCTAAGCTACAATGCACAATATAAAAAAGTATAGAGTAAAATTCATTACAATGACTACACTATCACAAACTATAGATTTAAGATGAAATATAAAAAAAATATGGATTTAGCAATAAAATTATCAAGAAACTACATATTCAAGATAGAGTGTCACAGAACTATAAATTAAGTAGCAAATTTAGCACCAAACTTAAGGTTCAGTGTCAATTTAATCACAAAACTACAACTTTATAACTCCAACATAAATGTAGTGCTAGGGATTAAAACTATACATCTTATAGTTTTGTAACAACTTCAACATTAAAGTTTGTAGTTTTTGATACTTAACTCTAAATCTACAGTTTTGTGATATAATATCTTGAATCTACTTCCCCCGTTCTATAATAAGTTTATTTTTGGCCTTTTCCATTTGTCTCAAAGTAAGTTCACTTTCAAGTAACATTGCATCAGAGATTGTGAAAGCGGGAGATAAATGTATTAGGGTAGATAAAGTAGGAAATAATTAGATTGGAATTTAACAAAATGAGGGTAATCTATTTTTTTATTGGTATGTTTGATATGGGTGAAAAATGAGGTTGTTTTGGGACGGGGGAGCATAGTTTTGCTATAATTTAATCAAAATATCTACAATTTGTAAAATTTACTTAAAAATAAAATTGCATAATAGGAACATAATTCTAATTATGAAAGAAATGTACTATGTAAGGAAAATAATTAACCATAATTCCCGAGGGTTCGTCAGGCCGGTAGCTATGGTTGCACTACCGTTGCATATCTGCGGCATTATTGGTGTTGGCTACGGTGTAGCCATAAAACCAGCGATAGAACATGCCCAATGCAAACAGAAAATCAACTACATACTGATTAATAAGTCATTATGTCAGGCGTGATATTCTCTAACAAAATTACGAGCGCACGTGATATTCTCAAATAGAAGTATGAGCATATATATATACGTAGGACGTGAAAAAAATATTTTATTGGTTTAGTGGCGTATCACTTCTATACTATTATAAAAATTGAAGATGTTTTTATCGATATTTTGGTATGTCATCCGTGTTTAACTAGTTTTTAACTCCGTTCGCTTTTAGAAATACAAATTCGTGTTTGAGTTAGATTTTATATTCGTATAACAATAATAAAATTAAAATAACATCTGCTCGTTGCAATGTACGGATATCTTTTCTCGTCAACTTAAAAATTGTGACAAGCACAGACCCTGCTTGTAAAGCCGAACCACACGAAGCTTTAGAAGAAGGAAACCACATGAGTACATGACCGAGTCCATGGACCTTGTTCACACAACTGGTGGGACCCCTCGCAAGTTTTCTTTACAATATCTAGATAACCTGCCAAAGCCGGTCGCAGCGCCGACTTGCCTTTTGTGCCGGCGGTTGCATTCAAAGCGCCGGACAATGACAGGTGGGACCCACGTAGCTCTACCCCACCTGTCAGTGACGTGAGCGCGCTGTTCTTTTTTCCCCGCCTTCGCGGTGCCAATAATCGGGGGGAGGCTCTGCCCTTTTTCTAAAGCTGGTCACCGTCAGGGCAGAAAGAGGCATGCCGTCGAGGAAGAGCGATGGGCCACTGTCATGTCGGCCCCACGCGCAAGTGGGGTGTGGGCGCGACACGACGCGATAGGGGGGTGGGCATGGACCGGGCCTGGGTGTGTGTGCGTGTGTGGGTGGTGTGGCTCGTCGTGGTCGCGATCGGTGCTTCACCTCGACACGGCAAAAAATGGTGACGCGCGATGACGTCATGCAAAAGGACGAAATGGTTTTTAATACAGGGTTACTACCACCAGAGTGTATCTCCTGCAAATACGGACAGGCAAAATGAATGTGATTTATACTGATTTAAAAATATGTAGTACTCCTTCTGTTATATTAAAATTTTAATTTCTAAGTTCAAAACTAGCTATGTCATGTGTCTAGATTTGTAGTTGAAATTACTTTTTTTTTTCTATAGGTCTGCAATACACATAAAGAGAAGATTGTTTTGTGTAGTTGATGATTTTATAATGTTGTGTTTAGACGGATGTTAGTGGAAGGTAACATACCATAATACTCCCTTCGTTTTCGTAGTTTGACACCATTGACATTTTAATCTACAGTTTAATCATTTGTTTTATTTAAAAATTATGTAATTTAAGCATTACTTATTCTTTTTTATATCTGTATGAAATTGATAGATAAGATGAAATGTCAAGCGTATATCTAAAAGTTAATTAACGATGTTAAAACATAAATGTACAGAGGGATCGGAGTACCTCAATAATCCTACTAGTACTATTAATTAAAACTTGATATTTGGGTAATAAATTTTAATAGTGCCATCTCACGGTGATGAAGAACGAGTGGACGATGGGGAATGTGGAATTAGCTAGGATCGAGCGAATGTAAACATCTAGTGTTGTTCCGTTGTATTGCGAATTTATGAAATTACCCTAAACAATAGTAACATAGAAAGATAATTTTACCTTTTTAAATTTTGTATTGTTTTTAGTGGTATGGCAAATCAATATAAATCTGTGGATTGTTTATCTCGGCAGTATGTGTCACTTGTAAATTTTATCATGAAAAATCTCTATATACTTAATTAATCAAAAACTAAAGTGCTTATATTTCGGAATAAAGTGAGTAGCATATTTCTATCCTATACATGTTTGCGTGGAAAACACCCTGGAATAAGAAATGCTTTGCTCCCTGCCGATCGATCATGCCTGGCTGGCCGCGGCAGTGTAAATGCATCATGAGATCCAGATCTAAGCTATGTATGTATGAATGGATATGGGTAGCTATCTGCCAAGCATTGCAATCGCTTATATTGCCATTGATTGTGTTTGACATTGCTTGCATGTCAATGAAAGCAAATACAGTACTACTCCCTCCCCTCGTAGAGGGAATCGTTTTGGACAGCGACACGGTCTCTAAAATATAACTTTGACTTCTTATTTCTATAAAAATATTTATTGAAAAGTAATATATGTATACTTTTATGACAATATTTTTCAAGACAAATCTATTCATATAATTTTTACATTTTCAAACTCAACAACTTGAGAGTTATTCATGATTTATATTTCCAAGGTTTGACTTAAACATTGTCATAAACAACTTTCTTTACGAGTACGAAGGGAGTATATACTATCTGCAATACAGGCGGTGGCGGCAGGCTAACGTCGTTGGTTGGCCATTCATGTGGTCGGACAGTAGGTTACCTGTTTCCCCCCGGGCCACTCGTTCGCTTCCTGGATTACCCTGCATCTCAGGGAGATGTATATGCAAAGTATATACTCCTATAATTTTTAAAATACTTTCTCCGTAAAATACTTATCATTCTAAATAATTAAATAATTTAGTACTATAAATTAAGGTATAGTGGAAGTTAGGGTAGAATAGAGGGAAATTTGAATGAGAGATGATCGATGGGACCATCAGTACTTGAAAGTGATAAATATTTTGAGGTAAATTTTGAATCCTAGAAAGATAATTTGTAACAGAGATAGAAATATATTTTTTCAACAATTGACCGCTCGTTTTTTCTATAAAATAGACTAATACTAAAAAGGTTTTCATATTATTAAATTGTATGGCATCCTAACTATAAGTCCAGAACTTTAGTTTGTCATGATTTAACCAATTAGTGGTCAAATGTGAAACCATACCGTTAACATTGTCCGTTACTTGAAAACGGAGGAGTATTAATTTAGCTAGCTTACCTCGGCGGCGGCAGCGGCAGGTACGTACGGCGATGTCCGGGCGATAGACTGACCAGGCGTAATTAATTGGTGATTATATCTCTAGTTATATACTACGTAGTAAGAATTAAGTACAGTGTCATACAAGAAATTAACGTAAGTACGCATACGCGTTAAACAATTGAGATAGAGATATGAATTGATCGCTAGGACGATGATTGATGATTGTCTATCACTATTACTGCTATATTGCTCAATTTGTTCCCCATTTCGGTTACTAGTAATCATATACGGGCAAGGCACGTTTTCAAAATATATATATTTAATAAATGGTTATAGTAGAACAATCAATATGACCTTATGTAATGCACTTCATATGAATTTTTCTTCTAAAAGTATCGTTTCATAGACCGGTGAATCTCTACTTTCTAACTAAGAGGTTAAGAAAACATAAGGTACAGAGCAGCCATACACAATTTTGTACATTGCAATCAGTATTTCTACAAGCAAATAATTATGATATAACTCTAAATTGATCACCAGCTAGAAGCGAAACGGTAAGTAAAGAGAATAACTACCAACTTAGTTTTTTTTTTACATAATAATAACAATTGATAAACCTTATTTTATCGGCACTGCAAAATAGAAAATAATTTGAAGGAAATGGACAAAAACGCAGAGCTTGATCTCTTGTTCTATAAGCTAAATTTACTTAAATTACTCCCCAAAATGGACCACATAGTACGAATGCACTACCAGATTTGATATTGTGTGCAAACAATTGTTGTATATGGTAAGATGTAGCCTAGGGGACCAAAATTTATCTAGACACCCTCCACCTTTATAGTTTACATCTTGCAAGGGAAATCAGGGTGATAAGTTGTTAATTCAAGAAACAAGAATATTCCAACGCATAGCCAAAGTTTCAGATAAGTGAACACAAGATAATGTACAAAAAAATAAAATTATGCTAGAAAAAACATATGCATACTCCATATATACATGTTTGCTACTAAAATAAAACAGAAACTTGTTCGAGTGTTAAATTATTTATTGTTTTTATTTTATTTTCAAGATTGATTACACATTCTCTAGGTCCTAGGTTCCATATTAAGTAAAAAAACTTCTCATGACAATCCACCAACCATATACTCTTTATTTTTGGTGAAGCTATTAATTTCCATGATCAAGATAGCAATGATTTAAAACATATATTAGTAACCTTGGAACACACAATTACTTAAAAACATATATCCAGTGATCTTGGAATAAAACAATTGGTTAAAAGCATACATACTTGTCAATTGGTCTTTTCTCTTCAAGAAGTTGGGTATTCACCAGAGATCAATACAAAGTTGCATATTTGCCAAATAAATAGTATTCATAAGAATAGGATGCCTTTGAGCAAATAGGGGAAATCACCTTGATTACAAGCAAATTTAGAACCTCCAGTGACCTGAAAACAATACATTACCTCCAACCAAAAAATTAATGATAGTAGAAACAACAATGTTTCCTTGGTTACACAGAAAAAGGCAGCTGTTGCCATGGTGTCCTCTTGCCATAGGATTTGCTTTGACCATCTTCACCCTGCATATTTAGTTGTTTGGGAACAAAAATCAAATAAGTTGGCTAGATGTAATATTTTCTATAAAAAAAAAGAATCATCACTTCTGACACAGAAAAATTGAGCATCACCTGCAGATTGTGGTATTAGCGCAATGTCCATCTATGAAAATTTAAGGAATAATTCATCACCAGCAATGTTTATTTACCCTTGTTAGTAGAGCACAGATGTTAGTGCCAAATTCCTCCTCTATTTGCATCACACCAGGGTATATCTTCCTATATGCATACCAATTATAGTTATTTTCCTTCAATTTATACACAGTGCTTAGTTAAGAGATAAAA
Organism: Oryza meridionalis; assembly: GCA_000338895.3. Taxonomy (NCBI): domain Eukaryota; kingdom Viridiplantae; phylum Streptophyta; class Magnoliopsida; order Poales; family Poaceae; genus Oryza; species Oryza meridionalis. The sequence goes on along the minus strand of CM002528.2, from coordinate 7,054,571 downwards.
GAGACATCAGAACCACTGGACACAGCAAAAAATTGTGGCCGTACATGCGGTGCAGTGCCATCTGTCCAGTGTCATTGGCATGGATCATGTTGCCGTGGATGTTGACAGCCCTCTCGAAGGGAGAGACCTAGTGACGATTAGGCTCATGCCCATCACCCAATCACTTGACGACCTTTATCATTGCTTTATTTCTCAATCTTACGAATGTTGTAATTATCCGCTTTGCTTCTTGCATGGTGGCACAGCCTTAGGAAGCATAACCAGGGAAGAGCTCCTATCCGGCAGCCGCCATGGCTCACTGGGAAAAAAAATAACGATTGTTGATGATTCTATATTGTCAAGAAGAGGGCAAAAAGAAACAGAAACGTAGAAGGATAGTATGAGCACAGACTATCCTAGCTGAGAGAGTCCTGAAAGAGTCGCAACCTGGTAGTGCAACCAGAATATGCAAGTTATATATACAACACGCGCATCAGACATTTATGTACATTCCCAAAAAAAAAAATGTATAGAACAGGGTTTTGCAGTAATACTACCTCTATCCCAAAATGTTTGACGCCGTTGACTTTTTTAAAAATGTTTGACCGTTTGTCTTATTCAAAAAATTTAAGTAATTGTTAATTTTTTTTCTATCATTTGATTTATTGTTAAATATACTTTTATGTATATATATAATTTTACACATATCACAAAAGTTTTTGAATAAAACGAACGGTCAAACATGTTTAAAAAAGTCAACGGTGTCAAACATTTAGGGAATGAGGGAGTACATACATTTTCCTAACTCAAGCATTTGCAGATGGCTTGTTAAAGATATCAAAGGGGTTTATCATGTAAAATGCATCTATAACTGAATAAAAATAAGAACACTTATTTTTCTCCCTTCATTAATTCATTCTATGCTTGCACATAGGGCCATGCTCAAGAATATTAATACTTAGAGCCATAGATGGTGAACACTCATGTATATGAGAATTTTAAACATATCCAGTAATCTAGAGTTATATTGTAGAACAAATTGTGCATCTCACAAGTAGTGACATTTATATATTCAGTATCTGTCTTATCAGTGAAAAATACATGGAAAAAGAGTGTCCAAACCTTACAAACAAAAGACTGAATCCAATTTCATGAAGCAGACCTCATCACCGTTGGCCTTCCAGTGTTTGTGACTCAGTCTTCGCACTCACAAGTCAGTTTGGACTTCCTGATACTACCAGCAAAATAGGTATAAAATTTGCTCAAGTGAACAAGAACTCGAACTGAAAAAGGCCAACCAAACCGAACACAAAATTAATAAAAATACAACCTCGGTGTCCGGCGGTGAGGACATCAGCGTGAACACTGGTGACACTGGTGGCTCCACGGAGTAGCGACAGTGGCGGAACAGCGAAGCGTGTTCGGCAGCAGGTCCAGGCATCCGGCGGAAGGTCCATGGTCCAGGCAACCTGTGGCAGCGGTGGAGTTCGGCGGCGGCGGCGGTGTACTGCGACGGCGGCGGCGCCGGATGGGGAAGACCATGGCTCCGGCTGTGGCTGGGGACGACCTCGTTTCCGGCGTGGCCAGCGGTGGAGTGCGTGGTGGCGGTGGCGGAAGGGGACGACGGCGGCGCAGTGCCGCGCGGGGAGGAGAGAGGGGGCGAGGAGGAGCGAGGGGACGACGGCGGCGGCGGAAGGGGACGACGACGGCCCGGCGCCACGCGGGGAGGAGCGGGGAGGCGAGGAGGAGAGGAGGGCTGAGTCGTGCGTGGAGAGGCGCGTAGTCAGCTCGCGCGCGTGGAGAGGCTGTATTAGCGTGCTGACGTGGTGAAATCATGCGCGCGGATGGACGATACGGATTGATCCACGCACGATGGACGGTAGAGATTGAACAGGTGATTTCACCACTAGGATTGGAGGGGTCCAACTCCCTTTTTTTATATTGGTATAGATTTGCGGTATGTAAACAGCTGGAATTTCGATTCGGTTATTATACTGCAGAAATAGTTGTGCATTCAACATTTTAAGCTGCTTCGGGGTATGCTTTTACGGGTTTCCCCTGATCAAGTAAGCGCATACACCTGGCGAATACATACTCAATAACTAAATTTCTATTAAAAACACATATTCATGTGCCTAATTATTTGTATAAACTAGGATTTAAACCCTACATGAAAATTACTCCACCACCACACTTTGGTATGTGTGCTCGGTATACATTTTTAGGAAAATATGTGGTGGAAACCACATATCTATTGGAAATTTAGAAACTACCATTGGATCGAAAAATGGACATCCGAGATTCGTCCACATCATCATGAGCACAGTAAAATTTTTACTTATGAGTAAATCCGTGAGTAAAATTTTTACTCGTGATGACGTGGACGAATCTCGGACGCCTATTTTTCGATCCAACGGTAGTTTTTAAGTTTCCACATATACATGGTTTTCATCACATATTTTTTCGGAGAAATTCTTATGTTTTTCATACTATTTAAAACTCGCCAACAATGTTCACATGTAGAAGTAGTTTGAAGTTGAAGCTAGCACTACTACGGAATTAATTTTTTCTGAACTATGCTCTCTTCAAATTGCAAAAATCGCTCCCCCGGGATGGTTTAAGGGTGAAAGTGCATCTAGGCCCCTAATGATTTTGATGATTAATTATAATGCAATTAGAGAGGACTAACATTTTTATTTAAACAAATGTGAAGGTTGTTATATCCTCAAAGAATTAGCGTAATGCTTATCCCGCCAAATTGATGCGTTGGTATTTTGAAGCAAATGTGAAGTGATCCGTTACGGCAAATGAGCAATTGGTATTTTGTACCCTTTTCTTCTTGCTTGAGTCAATAGGAAAGCCGCACTATTAAGAGGGATGATGCATTGTCATATGAGGAGTGATCAAAGTGCTCAAAATCATTTTTTAAAAGTGTTTCTCCTCAGTTTTGTAGTTCTGGAGTTTTTCGGAGTTTTCTGAAAATCATTTTTGGACTTTCCGAAAATGACTACGAAGGCAAAAAATGGTTCTGTGTATTTTCGGACTTGTCCGAAAGTGATTTTCGGACTTTTCCGAAAACATCCAGAACGATGTTTTGGCTCTAAGTATTTTCGGACTTGTCCGAAAGTGATTTTCGGACTTTTTCAAAAACATCCAGAATGATGTTTTTGGCTCTGAGTATTTTCGGACTTGTCCGAAAGTGATTTTCGGACTTTTCCAAAAACATCCAGAACGATATTTTTGGTTCTGGAAATTTTTGGACTTACCCAAAAATTTTCGGAATGTCCGAAAATTCTCTCGTTGACTTTGCTGCTGGTGCTGAACTGTAATTTTCGGACATGTCCAAAAATCTTTCGGAATATCCGAAAATCTCAATTATTGTGCATAACGGGTAGAATTTGGGCTGTGGCTATAAATAGCCCCCTCTCCTCACTTGTGAGGGCTGCTGGTCACATTGGATATTCTTGTGCCCTTGGCTTGCTCTTGTTGAGATTCACCTTTGAGCCTTGCTTTCTTGTTTCCCCTCTCACTCGTGTTCGATTTGGATTTTGTGTGTGTGTGAGAGTTGTGGATTCGAGTTTGTGTGAATGCTTGTTGTTGACTTCGTGAAGATTTGTGAGCACTTGTATCATCTCCGGGAGTTCATTGCTTCATTTGTTACTCTTGGAGGTTGAGGACTCCTAGGCGGCTCGGTGTCGCTCCCGAGCCACCGATCTACTTGTGGTTGGCCAGGAGAAGTTTGTGAAGGTCGGATCTCACCTCCGAAAGCGAAGAGATACCCTTAGTGGAAAGAGGAGTGCTTAGTGCAACCTCTTGAGGAAAGGGTTAGTTAAGACCCGGCTCTTAGTGAGCTCCTCAACGGAGAGTAGAACCCCCTCAAGGATTCGAACTTCGGGAACAACTTTGTGAGCTTTATCTTTGGTGACTTTACTTCCTCCCTCTCCACTAGCTTTGCTTGTTTGAGCCGCTATAGGTCTAGTTGCTGTTTGTGCTAGCAAATTCTTGTTGTAGACAATTAGATCTAGGATTTACTTTGCTGTTTGTGCTGACTCCGAAAATTACTACTTCCGCTTTTAATTGATTTTTGAATTAGCCTATTCACCCCCCTCTAGGCCTAATTGACACTTTCAATTAGTATCAGAGCCTAATCTCCTAATTAGACTTAACCGCTTGGAGAGATCATGTCGGGCCAAACGGGGGATGGTAAAGATGGTGATAAGGGAGCTACGTTTCCTTATGACTATCCAACTACATCTACATCTTATGTGAGTACCTATAGCGGCAAAGCTCCGTACTTCAATGGTACGGACTATACCGCTTGGAAGCATAAGATGAAGATGCATTTGAAGTCTATTAACCCATCTATTTGGAGAATAGTCCAAAAATGCTATGTTTTGCAGAATCCCGAAGATCCCACCAAGGAGGACGACGAGAACGAGCACAAGAACGCTCAAGCCGCCAATGCAATACTTAGCGCCTTGAGTGGAAGTAAGTTCAACCGTGTGGATGGCATTGAGAGTGCCAAAGTGATTTGGGACACGCTTCGGAACTTGCATGAAGGCACAGATAGTGTTCATGAGTCCAAGGTGGAGATCCTCAAGGGGCAATTTGAGAGGTTTGTGATGTTGGATAGTAAGAGCCCAAGCGACATGTATGATCGGTTGAGCAAGATCGTCAATGAGATCAAGGGACTTGGCTCCAAGGACATGACCGATGAGGTTGTGGTCAAGAAGATGGTTCGAGCAATCACTCCAAGGAACTCTACCTTGGTGACCATCATTCGTGAGCGTCCGGACTACAAGACTCTCACTCCTCATGATTTGCTCGGACATATTCTTGCCCATGACATGCTCGTGCAAGAGTCCAAGGATGTCATCCAATACATCAACCAAAGCTCAACCACAAGCATCAAGAAGGAAGACTTGGCATTGAAGGGGAAGGAAGAAGAAGAAGAGAACCGCAAGAGCAAGAGCAAGGCGGAGATCGATGATGAAGAGATGGCTCTCTTCGTCAAGAAGTTCGGCAAGTTCATGAGGCGAAGCAGCTTCTTCAAGGGAGGTTCTTCCAAGCACTACTCCAACAAGTCAAGTGGAAGACACTCCGCAAGAATGTGCTACGTGTGCAAAGAGCCCGGGCACTTCATTGCGGATTGCCCCCACCTCAAGGATGGTTCCCACATCAAGGAAGTTAAGAAGAAGGGTAAGAAGAAGGATGAGAAGAAGGAGAAACACAAGCATAGCAAGCGGGAACATTATGGCCAAGCTCACCTTGGGATGATCTTCGGCTCTGTCGAGGAGTGATCCTCTCTAGCGGGAGATCGTGGGATCCCCCTTTCGTGAGTTCGGCCAGGGGAAAAGGCCCGCCTCTGGAAATCACGTATCCGCCTCCTAGACTACCAGCTAGTGTGCACACAACCAGATTATACAGGTTCGGGCCGCTATGGAGCATAATACCCTACTCCTGTGTATGGGATTTAGACTAAAGTTATAAAGGTCCCTAAGCCCCGGAGAGCGCTCTTGCTTCCTTTCTCCTTGAGCTTAGGTTTTTTCCCCAGTCCCCCCTTCTCGGTGGGCAAGGTCCTCCTTTTATACCTCAAGGGGATACCACATGCACCGACTCTACCTACTCTTCTCTCGGGTGGGGGGAGGCCCACCCTACCTTGACCGGATCTCGACCCGTGCCTTCGCCTGGAAGCTAAGCCACGGTTTGTCCTTGAGTGGGGTCCAGCGCCGTCCCTTGCCTGACACGGGGGACACCCATGTCAATCCCCCATTAATGGATGAAGAATTGTGGTGGCTGCCCTCTCATGGGGAGGACCTCGAATGACCCTTCCGATGGGACGGGTCATACCTACCTCCACTCCGCCGAAGGCAGATGCGATGTGGGGGCACAACTGTTCGTCCAGTCAGATGTGACCGGTGACAGGCCGGTCACAGAACGGTCATTCCTGACCGTCGTGCGCCAGTCGGGCATGTCGCACGTCTGCCCCTACCGCATTGAATGCGGCAGGGGGCAGTTGGGGTGCTGCGTTCATTATAGGAGGTTCGGCTTGGGCCCCCTCCCCGCTTGCTCCCCCCGCCAGATGGCGGATAGGCGAGGGCCTCGGGGCAAAGCGGTGCGAGGGCTCGAGGGGCACGACGTGGCACCCCGAGGCCTTGGGGCAAAACGGTGCGAGGGCCCGAGGGGCATGACGTGGCACCCCGAGGCCCCCTGGTCGCTCCTGCGATCCGCGGGGTACGGGGGTAGGGCCAGGCTGTAGGGTCACGCATCAGGATGGGAAGGTAAATTCCCCTCATTCCACATACCCCCGAGCCCACTTCACTGACAGTAGCCCCCGACGCCGCGTCGGACGTTGGCCTCCTGAAGTTGGTCTGACGTGGTGCCTCATGAGTTCCCAAGCTGGGGTTGTGGGCCCGCGGAGAATCTAAACGGATGCTGCCGAGCGGCCAGGTTGGCGTGCTGATAATAACGGCGATCTGATCGCCACTAACCGCGCTGATGATGGGGGCGCTTTAGGCACGAAAATCGGGGGGTCGGTTGGACCACACCTCGATTTCCTCGTCCGCCACGCATGCGGCGATACTGATGGCAGCCCGCCTAGTCTGCGCCTGTGAACGTCGCACACCCTACGCCGAGCGTGCCGCTGATAGGCGCACTAAACGCAGGACGCGGATTCAGTGAGCGACGTGATGAGTGGTCGCGGGAAACGATGAGGAAACTGCAGGCGCAAGAATCATAGGGGCAACCGTGAGGGCGCGAAACGAGGAGGCTGGCGCGGGCGAGGCAGGGATAAAAGGATACGGAGGCGGGAACTTCGCCTCCTTCCTTTCGCGGAATACTCACCCGCACACTCGCTCCCTAAGCCCTTACACTCTCGCCACTCCACGCTACTCCGTACACCAAGCCCCTCGTCGTTTCACCGCCGGTCATCATGGCCCAAGATGCTGGCGACGCTGTGCTTCCGGCATCGCGCATCACGGCGGATAGGCACCTTAGTCTCCCCCGCAAGATCATGTCGGAGGGCACCGCCGTGAGGGCGGGGGAGTCGCGGCCGCGACCGCGGTACCCGGAGCGATCCGTGCACCTCCTGTCCTTCGCCATGGCGGGGTTGGTCCCGCCATTCTCCAGGTTCTTCCACGAGGTTTTGGATTTCTACGAGATCCATGCCTTGCATCTCGCACCCAACGCCGTGATGATGCTGGCCATCTTCGCGCATCTGTGCGAGATGTTCGTCGGGGTGCGGCCGACGATGTGACTATTCCAGTTCTTCTTCGTCCCGCAGCTGCTGCAAGGTGCGGTGGTGGGGGGATGCTACTTCCAGCCCCGGCCAGGCATGGCGGGGCAATACATTGAGAGTCATCTCCGCAAGAAGTGGGAGGATTGGAAGAAGGACTGGTTCTACACCGGACCACCCGTGACTTCGACTCCCCGCTGGCCCTCCCGAACGATCCGTCGCATGGTTGGCAGTTTTAGAACTGGGCGAGGAGTACGACGTAGTGCGGGACCGCCTCAGGGGCCTACGAAGCCAGGGCCTCACGGGGGCGATGGTCTTTGGTGATTACTTCCGCCGCCGCATCGCACCTCTCCAAGAGCGGTCCCACGAGGCGTGGGAGTACACTGGACCCAATGATCCCATGCACACTCCTGTGGGCAAGCGCTGGGACTGGGACGAGGAGGACGCGAAGACTGTGATTCGGCGGGTGCTGGGTCTGGACACCACCGAGCAAACACTAATTCCAGACGGGATCCTTCCCCTCTGCAGCGACCGCGACCGGGAGAGAATCTTGGCTATGATGTCGGCCGTTGGCGCCGGCAGGGATCGGTCCCGCCGGGGCGGCGCCGGTGGCGGTGCCGTTGGCGCGGGTAGCAGCGGCGCAACCGCAGGCAGGAGTCGGGCCAGCAGCCCCGGCGGGGGTGGCAGCTCCAGGGCACCCGGCCCGAACCGCGGGCTGGGGGGAGATTCGGCCAGCGACCCGAGAGGGAAGCGAAAAATGGCCGAATCCCGACCGCCCTCTTCCCCGCGCGGAGGGGCTGTCGAACGCATGGCGGACCGACCACCGGCGGGCCGCAAGCGCCCCGTCGCACCTGAAGTTGGACGGAAGAAGAAGAGGTTCCGGAAGATAGGTCAGACAGAGCCGTGCCGGGGGAGCTTTATCGAGCCCCCGAAGTGGACCTTCAACCGCCCCCCCGCAGGTACGACTGCCGGCTTCCGCTTCGGTCCTCTTTACTCATCTCAGCCTCTTGTTGCTTCTTCTTCTTTTTCTTTGTTAACGCGATCAGGGTTCTTCTGCAGCGAGATTCCTTCCCAGGTGGTGTCGGCGTCCGACCCCTTGCAGGGGTCAAAATCCGAGCGACCGGAGCGGCCCGGGCTCGACCGATCCGGCGCCGCGGGGCCTTCGCGGCCTTCCGGCAGGGCCCACGGGCCGCACGCCGGGTCTGGCTCCGGGTCCACCACAGCCGGAACACGACCAGCCGCGGGCGATAGCGTTGGCGGCGTCCCCCCCGGGGGCAACTCTGAGGGCCAGACCCGCGTGGAGCGCCACCCTGGAGAGGGGGCCGAGGGGGTCGCGGCCCGGGAGTCAAGGCTGGAGGCGGCCCTGAGCCCGAGGCCGAGGTCGAAACAGGGGGCGGGCCCGAGCCCGAGGCTGAGGCTGAGTCTGCTCGAGGGCCCGAAGCAAGGGGGCGAGAGGGACAGCCGCTCCCCCTTGCATTTGGGGCGCCCTCGGGGCTGGCCGAGCGGGAGGGGGGTTGAGAGCAGCCCCCAATCTCGCTTGGGATCCAGCAGTACTCCGTCGTCCCGGGGGCGGACCGCAACTTTCTCTTCTCCGACTCCGGCAAGCATGGAGCCGCTCCTGCAGGTGCTCGCCGCCGCCGATTCCACCGTCCTGGAGGGGCTCAACACCCAAGTTCAAGCCCTGGTAGAGGAGCGGGCGGCCCTGGAGGCGGAGTGGGCACAGCTCGCAGCGGACCGCGCGCGGGTTGACGAGGGGCGCCGTGCCGTGGACGTCATGGTGGAGGTGGGGCGCAAGATGTGCCAAGCCCAACTGGCAGAGATCCAGGCGCGCGAGGAGATGCTGGACTCTGTCATGCGGGAGACGGAGGAAGAGCGGCAGGCGGCACTGATCGCCTCAAGGGTCCTGGATGAGGCACTGGGCGACATCCGCTTGCAGTACCAAGCCCATGCCGAGGACCTGGCGGAGAGGGTCGAAAACGCCCGTGGTATCCTTGACGCGGCTGCCGCCCAAGAGCGGCGGGCATCGGAGGCTGACGCCGCGCTGCGGGCTCGGACGGCGGCGCTCGAGGCCGAACGTAAGGCCTTGGACGAGCGCGCCCGCTCCGCGCAGTGGTTTGAGGCTACGATTCGTCGGCGAATCGAGGTCCTCGACCGGAACTAGCGCGAGCAGGACGCGCGCAGCCGGGAGCAGGCGCAGCGAGCCCAGGAGCTGGAGGGGCGGGCTCAGGCGCTGGAGGAGCGAGCGCATTTGCTAGACCAGCGGGAGTCCACCTTGGCCGCCCACGAGAGAACGGCGGCTGAGGCGGAGGCCTCCCTTCGTCTCCGCGAGGAGGCCGCAGCCGAGCGTGACCGGATCACTCTCGCTGCGAAGGCTTCGGTGGCCCGTCATGCGGAGGAGCTACGGCTCCAGGAAGAGGCGTGCCAGGAACGGGACGCCGCGCTCGCCGAGCGCGAGGCCGAAGTGAATCGCCATGAGGTGGCGGCGCGCCGGCTGGGCGAGCAACTCGCGAAACGCGAGGAGGCCGTCGCCGGGCGCGAGGCTCGGCATCTGGAGAGCGCTCGTGCCGAGAGCACGGCGATGGCGGCGAGGGCTTCTGAGCTGGAGGCCCGGGAGAAGGACCTGGCGGCGGGCGGCCAGCCCGGCGGTGCGGAGTTGGCGAGCCAGCTTACCGCGGCTCAGAGCACCCTTGGCGATCTAGGGCGCCTGGTGCAAGATCAGGCTAGGGAGATTGTGGCCCTCCGCCTTACCAACGAGATCGGGCCTGGGCAACTCTTCGATGCCGTCGATCGGCTGGAACGCACGGGACGCCGAGTGGGCATTTCCGTACGCCGGGACAGGATACTCCTGCCCACTCAGCCGGCACTCGCGCTCCGGCTGGATGGGCTGGCGGCTGACTTGGAGAGGCTGGAGGAGGAGGTCGGCGAGACCGTCAAATCGTCGTCGGCTTCATTGGCGCGGGCTGCGGTGGAATTGGTCCTCGCAAGCTACCAAGCTCGCGACCCCGACTTCGCCCCATGGCGCGCACTCGAGGAATTCCCCCCTGGAACCGAGGCCAGGGCTCGGGAGCAAGTCCGGGAGGCGGCCGACGGGATCGTCTCTAATTTCAAGGGGTCGGCCCCTCGGTTCACCTCCGGGCTTGCCTTGGACGAGGAGAGTGGGAGCGAAGACGAGGAGAGCGGGAGCAGAGACGGTGGTGACGACGTCGGCAGCGAGGACTGGGACGACGTGGTCAGCAGCGCCGACCTCGGGGGCTCGGGCACTCCGTGATTATCCCCGCTTTTAATTTCCTTTTGTTATGTGCCTGCATCGGACACCTTTTATCTTTAGGCCATCGTGCCTTCTTGTCTGTAAATAAAGCTTCCCTTTCGCACTTTCTACCCTTTTGCTTTCTCCATTAAATGCTTGCGGCAAGGAAAGAAGAAAAACAAGAGAAAAAAATATTCAATTAACTTCCCTGTGACGGAATTGCCGTTTTTACCCCATCCTCCCCTCGGGCCCGTTTCTGTGAAAAGGTGAATCCGCGCTCGGCCCATGGGACCTAAGTGGTGAGGGGCAAGACCGTCGCCCCGAGGGAGCAGCCCAGCGTGTCTGGCCAGACCGAGGCCACGATGACTGGGGGTCGGGGACGGCCGTGTGTAGGCCCTTCCGAGCCCCCGGGGTTCACCGCAGCCCGGGGCGCGGCCCACGTTTAAGCTCCCTTTCGGCGGTTTTCAGGTTGCCCAACGCCACTTAGGGTTCGAAGTGAGCGCGAATCGTCCTTTGAACCAGGACGAGCCAGAGGAAAGAGCAGAAAAAAGGTGCGTAACGGCCTCCACTTTAGGCGGAGAACAAATTTATTGCTTGGAAAGGGAAAAAGATACAAAGTAATGCACGATGGTATCCGCCGGCTAAGCCCGCACAAGCCGAAGGGTTGTGCGGGGGTTGGCCCGAGCTCCTGGAAAGCAAAAAAGAATTGCGACGCTACGGATAGAAGCGGCGGAGGTGTTCGATATTCCAGGGATTAGGCAACTCCGTGCCGTCCTCCGTGGTTAGCCGAACAGAACCTGGCTGGGGAACGCCGATCACTTTGTATGGTCCTTCCCACATTGGTGAGAGTTTGCTCAGCCCCAAGCACGACTACACGCGGCGTAGGACGAGGTTGCCAACTTGTAGTGATCGGGCCCGGACGTGGCGCTGATGATAGCGCCGCAGGCTTTGTTGATAACGCGCCGCCCGCAGGGCCACGCGTCTTCTCCGCTCTTCTAAGTAGTCAAGATCGTCGTGGCGGAGAACATCCTGAGTGACCTCATTGTACAACGCGACACGAGGGGAACCCAAGGAAAGCTCCGATGGTAGGACCGCCTCGGCGCCATATACCAGGAAAAAGGGGGTTTCTCCTGTGGCGCGACTTGGAGTGGTCCGGTTTGCCCAGAGCACGGCGGGCAACTCTTCAAGCCACGAATCCCCGTGCTTCTTCAAGACGTTGTACGTCTTAGTCTTAAGGCCCTTGAGGATTTCTGCGTTGGCTCGCTCGACTTGGCCATTACTCTTGGGGTGGGCGGGCGAGGCAAAGCATAGCTTGATACCCATGTCGTCGCAATAGTCGCCGAACAGCTCACTGGTGAACTGGGTGCCATTATCTGTAATGATACGGTTGGGCACCCCGAACCGGGACGTGATGCCCCTGATGAACTTGAGGGCGGAATGCTTGTCGATTTTTACGACCGGGTAAGCCTCGGGCCACTTGGTGAACTTGTCGATGGCGACATCCAGGTGCTGATACCCGCCTCGAGCCGCTTTGAACGGCCCAAGGATGTCTAGCCCCCAGACTGCGAAAGGCCAAGAGAGCGGGATGATATGTAAGGCTTGGGCCGGCTGGTGGGTTTGCTTGGCGTGGAACTGGCACGCCTTGCATCGCTGGACCCATTCCTGTGCGTCTTGCAACGTGGTCGGCCAGTAAAAACCTTGCCGGAAGGCTTTACCGACCAAGGTGCGTGAGGCCGAATGTGCCCCACACTCACCCTCATGAGCGTCGGCAATGAGCTCGACGCCCTGTTCCCGAGAGATACACTTCAAGGGCATCCCGTTGGCGGCCCGTCGGTAGAGGGTCCCTTGTACGAGCACGTACCGCTTAGAGGTACGCGCAAGCTTCTCAGCTTCTGCGCGATCCTCGGGAAGAGTATTATTGTCGAGGTACGCCCGGATGTCAGTCATCTAGGCGACGTGACGAGGGGGGTCGGGGTCGACCCCCTCGGGCCCCGAGGCCCGCGGGTTATCGGGGCTCGGGGCGGAGGTCGTGGCGCCGGGGTCCTTCGGGGGGCCTAATTGTGCTGACGGCTGCGCGAGCCTTTCCTCAAAGGTCCCCGGGGGGAGTGGGGCTCGCGCCGACGCGATACGCGACAACTCATCAGCGATTGTGTTGTCGCGTCGGGGCACGTGCCGGAGCTCGAGTCCGTCGAAGTGGCACTCCATACGCCGCACTTCAGTACGTATGCCTCCATTTGCGGGTCGGTGCACTGGTACTCCTTGGAGACCTAATTCACGACCAACTGGGAATCGCCTAAGACTAGGAGCGGCAGATGCCCATTCCGGCCGCCGCTCTCAACCCTGCGAGGAGTCCTCCGTATTCCGCCATATTGTTCGTGGCTCGAAAATCGAGCCAAACGACGTACTTGAGGACATCCCCGGTTGGTGAAGTTAGCGTGACTCCAGCCCCCGCACCATGAAGATTGAGGGAGCCGTCGAAGTGCATAACCCAGTGCCCGACGTGAATGTCGGCGCTCGGGTCTCCACCGTCTCCGGGGAGGGAGGGGAGATCGGATAGAAGAGGGTCATCCACCGGCGTCCATTCTGCGATGAAGTCAGCCAGAACTTGGCTTTTGATCACGTGCCGTGGTTCGAAGTGCAGGTAGAATTCAGCAAGCTCAATGGCCCACTTCACTACCCGACCGGTGCCCTCTCGGTTGTGCAATATCTGGCCAAGAGGGTAAGACGTTACGACGGAAACCCGATGCGCTTGGAAGTAATGGCGCAATTTCCTTGAGGCCATTAAGACCGCGTAAAGCATTTTCTGTGCCTGTGGGTATCAGGTTTTCGTGTCTCGGAGTGCCTCACTGACAAAGTAGATGGGCCGCTGCACCTTTCGGTGGGGCCGGTCCGTGATGTCAGGGGCAACTGGCCCGGAGCACTCGAGCTCAGGGGCCCCAGGGGAATCCCGGACCATGACGTGATTGTAGGTCTCGGGGGCGCCTGCCAGAGCCTCTCCTCTTTCCACGGGGGCCTCGGGGGGGGCTGGCTTACTCTCGTCGCATTCGACTACTAGGGCGGCACTCACTGCGTGGGGGGTCGCAGCCAAGTAGAGCAGCAACGACTTCTCAGGTCCTGGGGCTACTAGGATGGGGGGGGGGAGGTGAGGTAAGCTTTCAGCTGATTGAGAGCTTGCTCTGCTTCCTCCGTTCATACAAACGGCCCGGGGCGCTTGAGGAGCTTGAATAGGGGCAGCGCCCTCTCTCCCAGCCTTGATATGAATTGACTTAGGGCGGCCATGCATCCAGTGACGCACTGCACATCCCTGAGTTTGCGCGGGGGGGGGGGGGGGGGGGGGCGGGAGGGGGGGCGCATCCTCTTTACCGCATGTATTTTCTCGGGATTAGCTTCTATGCCTCGGGAGGAGACTAGAAAACCAAGGAGTATGCCCGCCGGCACACCGAACACACACTTGTCGTGGTTCAGTTTCATGCGCGTGGACCTAAGACTATCAAAAGTCTTGGCCAAATCATGCAACAACGTATCCTGGTGGCGCGTCTTTACCACCAGGTCATCAACATATGCCTCTATATTGCGCCCTATCTGATTACTCAAAGTAATACGAGTCATACGCTGAAAGGTAGGGCCTGCATTCTTTAAACCAAAAGGCATAGTTGTATAACAAAAGGTGCCCACAGGAGTGATGAAAGCAGTTTTTTCCTCATCTTCCCTAGCCATGCGGATCTGGTGATACCAAGAGTAGGCATCTAGAAAGCACAAATGGTCGCACCCCGCAGTGGAGTCGACTATCTGATCTATGCGTAGTAAAGGGAAAGGATCCTTAGGGCATGCCTTATTGAGGTCCGTGTAGTCGATGCAGATCCGGAGTTTGCCGTTGGTCTTCGGGACAACCACTGGGTTTGACAGCCACTCTAGATGGATCACCTCGCGGATGAAGCCAGCCTCCAGGAGCCGCGCCACCTTCTCTCGGATGAAGGCTTGCCGCTCCGGGGCTTGACGCCGCACTTTCTGCCGGACGGGCCGCGCGTCTGGCCACACGGCGAGGCGGTGTTCGATCACCTCCCTAGGGACCCCGGGCATGTCCGACGGCTTCTATGTGAAGACGTCGGAGTTTGCCCGCAGGAAGGAGACGAGCGCGCTTTCCTATGCAGCGTCCAAGGTCCCGCTAAGTTTGGCGGTCTTGGATGGATCATTGCCAAGGGGGATTTCCTTGATGGGCACCTCGTCAGCCGTGGTGAGGCGCTTCTTGGAGGCGCGGGATGCGGAGGCCTCCGGGGCCTGCGGCTCCGCGGCCACCGCCAGTTTGTCGGGGCGCTGCTCCGCGCAAGCGAGGGCGACCTTGACATCGCTAAAGACTGTGATGGGACCACTAAGGCCCGGCATCTTCATCTGGAGGTAGGCGTAGTGGGTGGCGGCCATGAACTTCACCAACGCAGGCCTGCCCAGGACCACATTGTAGGGCAGATTGAGGTCTGCCACGTCGAAGTCGATCCACTCGGTGCGGAAGTTGGTGGAGTTGCCGAAGGTTACCGGGAGCTCAACATGGCCGAGAGGCCACGTGTGTCCCGGGGTCACACCAATGATCGGCAGAGACGGCTGGAGCCTCATCCCCGGGGCCTTGAGCGCGTCGAAGGCAGCTGGGGAGATGATGCTCAGGCTGGCCCCCCCGTCGACCAGAACTCGCTTTATCTTGACGTTGTGGATGGTCGGGGAGACCACAAGAGCCAAGTTCCCACCCCGAGCGAGTACCATCGGATGGTCGCTGTGATCAAAGGTGAGCTTCACCTCCGACCAACGCGCCTTCCATGCTGCCTCGTGAGTCAGGACGGCGGCCAGAAGCTCACGCCTCATGACCTTGAATACACGACGGGATGTGTGAGCGCAAGCCCCCCCATCGAGAGTGGTGACCGTTCCCTGAGGTATCTGGAACTCCAGACCCTCGCTGTCATCGCCATCGTCGGCGGGGGCCTTCTTCTTAGACTCCTCTCGCCGATCATTGGCGGGGGTCGCGGGGGCTTTGCCCTCCCGTCGACTCTGTCGCTTCTCCTCATCGGCTTTCCGAAACCGCTCAGCCAAGTTCTTGACCGAGCGGCAGTCGGCAAGACTGTGCCGATAAGTATTGTGCACGGAGCACCACTTGTCCACCGACCGACCCTCACCGGAAGGGGCGGTAGAGCTTGGCTTGCCGTCGGTGGCCCTTTCCTTGCGCGGGGCCCGCGAGGGCCCATCAGCCGCAAGGACGTGGCCCTCGTCATCAGAGCGGGCTGGCTTCCGCTTGCCCTTTCTGTCCCGCCGCTTGGAGCGGGGGGCAGTCTCGGGGGCGGCCGCTGCCGCCGCACTGGTGCTGGGGGAGTTCCAAGCCCACGCCTCCTCCTTCCGAGCCACCTTGTCCGCTAGCTCGAAGAGCTTGGCGGTGGTCTTAGGCTCTTTGGATCCGATCTTCTCCAGCATGCGGTTGTGCCGCACGCCGTTCCGAAATGCATAAACGACCGCGTGGGCCGGGATGCATGGGATAGTGTTGCGGACCTGGCAGAAGCGCTGTATGTATGAGCGGAGGGACTCATCGTCCTTCCGCTGCACAGCGTGTAGGTCCGCCTCCTCCCCCGGACGGGGGTATGTGCCCTGGAAGTTTGTGATAAACTGCTGGTACAGGTCCTCCCAGGAGTGGATGGAGTCAGGGGGCTAGGTCATAAGCCATCCGTGCGCCTGACCCTTAAGAGCTATGGGGAAATAATTCGCCATGACCCGGTCATCCTCTCCCGCTGCCGCGATGATCGTGGTATAGATCTGGAGGAACTCGGAGGGATTGATGCTGCCATCATATTTCTCTGTGAGGTTGGGGCGAAACTTTGGGGGCCACCGGGCGTTCCGGAGACTCGCCACGAAGGCCCTGCAACCAGTTCCCCCTGGGGTGGACGTGAGGGGCGGGCCGCCGCGCGAGGAGGAACGCGGCACTCTAGACGAGGAGGCGCCTTCTCCCATGCGGGCAACGCGGCGCTCGTCTCGTCGACGCTCAATGTTGACTCGAGCGTCCTGCTTCCCGTATAGGCCATCGTGACGCCTCCGACTTTCCGAGGCCCCTGACGACGTTGGGGCCGTAGATCGCCTTGAGGCTGTGGCTGTCCAACGGGTCCTCCTCCTTGCTGACGAGGAGAGGGCGGTGGAGGTACGTGACGTACCTGCGGCGGTGGAACGGCCACTCGCGGCCCACTGCCGCTGGGCAGTGGTGACCAAGTTGGCGACGTCGTCCAACCATCATTGGACGGGGGCCTCCGGCTCCGCGTTCACCGGAGGGTGCCGCAAGAGGGCTCCCGCCGCCTAAAGCGCGCACTGGGGCGAACTGCCGTCGCGGTAGGTCAGGCGGCGGCACGTTCGGACGTGCCATGGCCTTCCTCCGTCCAGAGGCTGGGAGAGGGATGAGCCACCCGATCGGGCGGGATCCTCCCTCCGCGGGGGGTCACGGAGGGGCGGAGTCCGTGAGTCGCGTCAGCGGTGATGCGGGTTGCGACTCTCGCTGGCACCCTCACTCCCGGAAGAAGTGGGGGTGTGCACCTCCACCTCTTCCTCTAAAACCTCGACCATGATTGTCGGGGCCGGAGGAAGGCTAGGGGCGGAAGGAAACGACTTCCCTTCGAACCGCGCGAAATCACCCTACCTGGCGCGTTGGCTGTCGAGGAGTGATCCTCTCTAGCGGGAGATCGTGCGATCCCCCTTTCGTGAGTTCGGCCGGGGGAAAAGGCCCGCCTCTGGAAATCACGTATCCGCCTCCTAGACTACCAGCTAGTGTGCACTCAACCAGATTATACAGGTTCGAGCCGCTATGGAGCGTAATACTCTACTCCTGTGTATGGGATTTAGACTAAAGTTACAAAGGTCCCTAAGCCCCAGAGAGCACTCTTGCTTCCTTTCTCCTTGAGCTCAGATTTTTTCCCCAGTCCCCCACTTCTCAGTGGGCAAGGTCCTCCTTTTATACCTCAAGGGGATACCACATGCACCGACTCTACCTACTCTTCTCTCGGGTGGGGGGGCACTCTATCTTGACCGGATCTCGACCTGTGCCTTCGCTTGGAAGCTAAGCCATGGTTTGTCCTTGAGTGGGGTCCAGCGCCGTCCCTTACCTGACATGGGGGACACCCCTGTCAATCCTCCATTAATGGATGAAGAATTATGGTAGCCGCCCTCTCATGGGGAGGACCTCGAATGACCCTTCCGATGGGACGGGTCATACCTACCTCCACTCCGCCGGAGGCAGATGCGACGTGGGGGCATAACTGTCCGTCCAGTCAGATGTGACCGGTGACAGGCCGGTCACAGACCGGTCATTCCTGACCGTCGTGCGCTAGTCGGGCATGCCGCACGTCTGCCCCTACCGCATTGAATGCGGCAGGGGGCAGTTGGGGCGCTGCGTTCATTAAAGGAGGTTTGGCTTGGGCCCCCTCCCCGCTTGCTCCCCCCGCCAGATGGCGGATAGGCGAGGGCCATGGGGCAAAGCGGTGCGAGGGCCCGAGGGGCACGACGTGGCACCCCGAGGCCTCGGAGCAAAACGGTGCGAGGGCCCGAGGGGCATGACGTGGCACCCCGAGGCCCCCTGGCCGCTCCTGCGATCCGCGGGGTACGGGGGTAGGGCCAGGCTATAGGGTCACGCGTCAGGATGGGAAGGTAAATTCCCCTCATTCCACATACCCCCGGGCCCACTTCACCGATAGGCTCCCACTCCGAGTCAAGCTCAAGTGATGAAGAAGGAGTCGCCACGTTCGCCGTCAAGCCTTCATCACCACCGAGACTCTTCGACTACTCAAGTGATGAGGATGCTCCCATTTGCCTCATAGCAAAGGAGCCTAAGGTAACTTCTCCTCTCAAGTCATTTAATGTTGATCTTGTTAGTGATGAGGAGGATGAGGTTGAGGATGAGGTTATGGATGAGGAATTGTTCAAGTCCATAACTAAGGAATCCCTACCACACTTGAGTGAGTTGCTTGGGAGAATTGAGGACCAATATGCAACTCTTGAGAGGCAAGAGGCTTTGCTCATTCGTGAGAAAGAGCGGTCTCATGAAATCAAGAGTGAGCTTGCTAAGGAGAGAGAGAAAAATGAGGCTTTGGTACTGCTTTACAAGCAAACCAAAGAGTCTCATGCTAATCTTGAGGTGGCGAACGCTCAACTTCAAGAGAGAGTGGATGGCTTGGACAAAGCATACCTCTCTCTTGAAGAGAAGTTCGAAACCTTAAAGAATAGTGTCTCTCCCTAGCGAGCCATCTTGTTCCAAAATTGTCCCAAGTAATGAACCATGTGTGAGATGCAAAGATATTGATATTGAAGCTTGTGCTACTAACTTTATTTCCTTGAGTGCTTTGCAAAAGCAAAATGAGAAGCTTATGGGACTTCTTCACAATGGCCTACTTAAGTGCCATATGGGTAGTAAGGCCCTAAAGGAGTACCTAGGCTATCAAAGGGACAACTTCAACCATGGGGGTCTTGGGTATGTTCCTCCACCAAAAGGAAAGGTGGACAAGAGTGTGATGATCAAGAGGCCCCAAGGTCTTAGCAATTTTGTTAAGGCCAAAAGTATCATTCCTAATGATTATGCTTCACATTGTTCTTTTGATGCATCTTATGTTCTTAGGAAGAATGCTAGTGGTTGTGTTGTTGCTAAGTATGTAGGCCCAAGGGGCAAGAATATTTCTATGAAGAGAGTACTTTGGGTGCTTAAGGCACTTGTTACTAACATGAGAGGACCCAAGCAAGTATGGGTACCTAAAACTAGAAATTGATCTCTTGTAGGAATATGTCTCTGGTGGAAGAAGTTGGGTGATTGATAGTGGATGCACCAATCACATGACCGGAGAAGAATCAATGTTTTCAACTCTTGATCCAAATGGCACTTCACAAGATAACATAGTCTTTGGGGACGATGGAAAGGGAAAGGTTATGGGATTGGGTAAGATTGCAATCTCTAATGATCTTTCCATTGCCAACGTTCTCTTGGTAAAATCTCTAAACTATAATCTTTTGTCCGTTTCTCAATTATGTTCAATGGGTTACAATTGTCTTTTTACCGATATTGATGTGACCGTCTATAGAAGGAATGATTCCTCGGTAGTCTTTAAGGGTGTTCTCAAGGTTAAGCTTTACCTTGTGGATTTTTCCTCAAGTAAAGCCAAACATGAGACATGCTTAGTGGCTAAGTCCAACACGGGGTGGCTTTGGCATCGGAGGCTAGCCCATATTGGTATGAGGAATCTTCACAAGCTTCTAAAGCACGATCACATACTTGGTCTAACAAATGTTCAATTTGAGAAAGATAGGGTGTGTAGCGCATGTCAAGCCGGCAAACAAATTAGAGTGCATCACCCCGTCAAGAATGTGATGACCACTACAAGACCATTGGAGCTTCTCCACATGGACCTCTTCGGGCCAATTGCTTATCTAAGTATTGGAGGTAACAAATATGGTCTTGTTATTGTTGATGACTTTTCACGCTTCACGTGGGTGTTCTTTTTGCATGACAAGAGTGAGACACAAGCCATCTTCAAGAAGTTTGCAAGAAGAGCACAAAACGAGTTCGACCTCAAGATCAAGAACATTCGAAGCGACAACAGCAAGGAGTTCAAGAACACGTGTATCGAGAGTTTCCTTGATGAAGAAGGCATCAAGCACGAATTCTTGGCTCCATATTCACCTCAACAAAATGGAGTAGCCGAGAGGAGGAATAGAACTCTCATTGAGATGGCGAGGACCATGTTGGATGAGTACAAGACATCGGACCGTTTTTGGGCCGAAGCCGTCAACACCGCATGCCATGCCATCAACCGCCTTTATCTTCACCGCCTTCTTAAGAAGACTCCCTATGAGCTTCTTACCGGTAACAAACCAAATGTCTCTTACTTTCGTGTTTTCGGTAGTAAGTGTTATATTCTTAATAAGAAGGCTAGATCCTCTAATTTCGCTCCTAAAGTGGATGAGGGAATCTTGCTTGGGTATGGGTCAAATGAATGCGCATACCGCGTTTTCAACAAAACCTCCGGTATTGTTGGGATCGCGCGTGCTGTGACATTTGATGAAACTAATGGCTCTCAAGTAGAGCAAGTTGACTCTCATGTGTTAGGTGAAGAGGAGGACCCAGGTGAAGCAATCAAAAGGTTGGCTCTTGGGGACGTACGCCTTAGGGAGCCACAACAAGGAGCCTCTTCCTCAACACAAGTGGAACCACCTACGTCAACCCAAGCCGACGATCCCTCTACCTCAAGCTTGGATCAAGGTGAAGAAGGCGAGCTAGTGCCACCCTCACCGATCAACTTAGCTCGCCCAAGAATCCACCAAAGTATCCAAAGAGATCATCCCACCGACAACATCTTAGGAGACATCAACAAGGGAGTATCCACTCGTTCTCGTATTGCAAATTTTTGTGAACATTACTCGTTTGTGACTTCTCTTGAACCTCTAAGGGTGGAAGAAGCTCTTAATGATCCGGATTAGGTGATGGCGATGCAAGAGGAGTTGAAAAATTTCACCCGGAATGAAGTGTGGACTTTGGTGGAGCGACCTCGACAAAATGTGATTGGCACAAAGTGGATCTTCCGCAACAAGCAAGACGAGGCCGGGGTCGTAATAAGGAATAAGGCGAGGTTAGTGGCGCAAGGGTTCACCCAAATCGAAGGATTAGATTTTGGTGAAACTTTTGCGCCGGTAGCTAGATTTGAGTCGATTCGCATATTGCTTGCTTTTACTACTAACCTCATTTTTAAGCTATATCAAATGGATGTCAAAAGTGCCTTCCTCAACGGGCCTATCAACGAGTTGGTATACGTGGAGCAACCACCGGGCTTCGAGGATCCGAAGTATACCAACCACGTGTACAAGCTCCACAAGGCACTCTACGGGCTTAAGCAAGCCCCTAGAGCTTGGTATGAGTGTCTTCGCAATTTTCTTGTGAAAAACGGCTTTGAAATCAGGAAAGCCGATTCAACTCTTTTTACTAAAAGACATGATAATGATATTTTTGTGTGCCAAATATATATTGATGACATTATATTTTTTTCTACTAACAAGTCTTTTAGTGAAGAGTTTAGTAGGATGATGACCAAACGTTTTGAGATGTCCATGATGGGTGAATTGAAGTTCTTCCTCGGCCTTCAAAACAAGCAACTCAAGGAAGGAATTTTCATTTGCCAAACAAATATTTGAAGGACATGCTCAAGAAGTTTGGGATGGAGAATGCCAAGCCAATCCACACTCCCATGCCATCAAATGGTCACCTCGACCTCAATGAGCAAGGTAAAGATGTCGATCAAAAGATATACCGTTCCATCATTGGCTCACTTCTTTACCTTTGTGCATCTAGGCCTGATATTATGCTTAGTGTGTGCATGTGTGCAAGATTTCAAGCCGCTCTGAAGGAGTGTCACCTTGTGGCCGTGAAGAGAATTCTTAGATATTTACTGCACACTCCTAACCTTGGTCTTTGGTATCCTAAGGGAGCGAGGTTTGATCTCATTGGCTATGCCGATGCGGATTATGCCGGGTGCAAAGTGGATTGGAAAAGCACATCGGGTACTTGCCAATTCTTGGATAGGTCCCTTGTTTCTTGGTCTTCTAAGAAGCAAAACTCCGTCGCCCTATCCACCGCCGAAGCGGAATATGCTTCGGCGGGGAGTTGTTGTGCTCAACTTCTTTGGATGAACCAAACCTTGAGAGACTATGGCCTCAATGTATCCAAAATCCCACTCCTATGTGACAATGAGAGCGCCATTAAGATAGCCAACAACCCCGTCCAACACTCCCGAACCAAACATATCGATATTCGCCACCATTTCTTGAGAGATCATTCCACAAGAGGCGACATAGACATCCAACATGTGAGAACCGACAAACAATTGGCGAATATCTTTACCAAGCCTTTAGATGAAGCTAGGTTTTGTGAGTTGAGAAGTGAACTAAATATCTTGGATTCTCGGAATGTGGCTTGATCTATTGCATGCATGTTTGCTTGGTAGAATAGGTTTGCATACCACTTTGTGACAAAATGGTCATTCAACTCATGGATGGACACTAGTCACTTTTGTGGAGAACTTGAATCTATGTGTATGGGGATCTCATTTTTCAATGAATTTTGGTCCTAGCACAACTTGAAATAGATTCCCACATTCCCTCTCTCGAGGTTAATTATCTTGTCTCATGGTAATTCCCTCTCTTTTGATTCCTCGGATCGTCCATTTGACTTGTGGCTATTGTTTTGTGTGATTGATTGTGTGCTAGTCACAAGTTCAAATGGAGCCTCTAGTGCTCGACCATCCCTCCATTCCTAAATCCTATCAAAAATCTTTGTGAAATGTGTTGTTGACAAAAAATTTCCCGGTGCTTGTCCCCTACAAAATTCCTTTCAAATGTTTGCAAAATAGTTTCATCAAAGTTCCCGGCGAAATCCCCTTGCAAAAATGTGTTTTCCAGGAATTTTTGGATTTTCCAAAAAATTTTCGGATATATCCGAAAATCATCGGAACCGTGCGCAACCCTTCTGGATCCGTTCGGACTTATCCGAAAATTTTCGGAAATGTCCAAAAATTTCGGGGTCTTTATATATCACCCCGTGGACTCCCTTCTCTCTCCTGTCCACTCTTTTTCCCCACGGGATTGACTTGTGAGCGCATGGGGATTCGCTCTTTCATGACTTTGCAGCAGGATTGGTGCAACGAAGTCATCGCTCAATTCTATGCCACAATTTTCTTTGATCCACACCGTGCCATACATTGGATGACCCAAGGATCTTGGTATTCTGTCTCCTATCCTCGTTTGGCTGAGATTTGGGGTTTTAACTTGCATGACTTACTCAACCTTCCTGATCTGCATAATCTACCCATTCCTGCCAACATTGATCTCCTCCCTCTTTACACTCCAAATGATCCTAATGTGGTGTTAGGCAAGGTCGACGGTCTCAAGCCGTACTTTTCATACTTGAACCGGATGTTTCGCCGGTCCTTTGTGCCTAAGGATGGTGATGCTAGCAGCATTAACCACCTCTCCAGGACCGTGCTTCTCAGGTTCGATCCCCCTCCTCATCGCTTTCATCCTTATCACTTTGTGTAGGAGGAAATCCGCATGGCTTCCATTTAGTACAGGAAGGGGTTGGTCTATGCTCCTCACATTATGCGGATGATCGAGACTGTCACTCAGCTTCAGTTTCGCCATTGTGTCTCTCATTCCCAGCTTCACTTGTGCCTTGTTAAGGCGCCCCACTCCTCAGCCGCTCGGGACATCCCCTTCTCTTCCACTCAGCCGCCTCCTGCTCCTGAGGGCCCTTCCTCTGTGGCTCGTCGTGAGCCGTCTCCCTTATTCCGCATTTTGCGGAGTCCTTTTGGTCTTTGCTCCGCGGAGGCCAAAAAGAACCGCCGACTGCGGAATTTGGCGAAGAAAATGGCTCGCGACGTCAAGTTCCTCAAGGCAAGGTATTATGAGGACCACAACATTGATGTCCCTCCTTCTCCTCCGGGTTTTGAGGCCGAGCCCGATGAGCCAGAAGAGGAAGAGATTGAGGATCCATTTGTTGGGTTACCTCCTGAATTCGACTTCTTTGGTTATGGCCATAGCTATGGCTATCCTCCTCCACCACCTCCAGAGGATCCTCCTCAGGCGCCCTTTTGGAGTTGCTTCTATATATATATATATATGTATGTATATATATATATATATATATATATATATGTATGTATATACATACATATATATATATATACATACATACATATATATATATATACGTACATACATACATACATACATATATATATATATAGAAGCAACTCCAAAAGACATATATATATATATATATATATATATATATATATATATATATATATATATATATATATACACATACATACATACATACATACATATATATATATATAGAAGCAACTCCAAAAGACATAGAAGAATTTAAGATGCATATAGAAGAACTGTTGAAATTAGGAGCCATAAGAGAAAGCAGAAGTCCACATAGGTCTGCAGCGTTCATGGTAAGAAATCATGCAGAAGAAGTTAGAGGTAAATCTAGGATGGTCATAAACTATAAAAGACAAAATGATAATACTATAGAAGATGCCTATAATATCCCAAATAAGCAAGAATGGATTAATAGAATACAAGGTAGCAATATTTCTCAAAATTTGACTTGAAAGCTGGATTCTGGCAAGTAAAGATGGTGGAAGAATCTATAGAATGGACTGCATTTACATGTCCTCAAGGACATTATGAATGGCTTGTTATGCCATTAGGATTAAAATATGCACCAGCAATTTTCCAAAGGAAAATGCAGAATATATTTGACGAAAACCAAGAATTCATATTAGTCTACATAGATGACCTGTTAGTCTTCTCAAGGACTTACAAAGAACATATTGCTCATCTTGAAATATTTTTTAGAAATGTGGAACAAAATGGGTTAATATTATCCAAAAAGAAAATGGAAATATGCAAAGAAAAAATTAACTTCCTTGGACATGAAATAGGAGAGGGCAAAATTCATTTGCAAGAACATATTGCTAAGAAAATTTTACAATTTCCTGATGCTATGAATGATAAAAAGAAATTACAGCAATTCTTAGGACTTGTAAATTATGCTAGAAATCACATCAATAATTTAGCAAAGTTAGCAGGACCGTTATATGCTAAATTAAGAAAAAATGGTCAGAGATATTTTAATTCTGAAGACATTAAATTAGTAAGATTAATAAAAGAGAGGGTGAAAGAATTAAAACCTCTAGAATTACCATTAGAAGAAAGTTACTTTATCATTGAAACTGATGCATCACAACACGGTTGGGGTGCTATATTAAAGCAAAGACCTACTAAATTTTTCCGCTAAATCAGAAGAAAAAATATGTAGATATGCTTCTGGAAGTTATAAATTAAAGACTGTCAATAATACAGATAGAGAGATCATGGCAATAATCAATGCAATCAATGCCTTTAGGTTGTACTTAGGATTTAAAGAATTCACGGTTAGAACCGATTGTGAAGCCATTTGTAGGTACTATAATCAGCTAAATAGCAAGAAAAGCTCAACTAGAAGATGGGTTTTATTGGAAGATATTATAACAGGAAACGGCTATAAAGTTATATTAGAACATATTAAGGGGAAAGATAATAATTTGCCTGACATGCTTTCTCGTTTACCTGAATTGCAGGTATGAAAAGATCAATGAATTACAGCGGAATTGAATGCTTCACATTTGGAGATGACAACAAGCTCAGAATATTCCCACCAAATTCATATAAATTTAAGCCAAAAGACCATATAATCTTAGATGAAGTGCAAGAATGCATCTTGGATAATTTTTGGTACCAATACAATAATAAAAGGGAAGAAAAAGGATATATGTTATCAATATTGAATAGCCTCTCTGAATATTTTCACTTAATAAACGGGTTATTAATGCCAGCTAATGAAGATCATGAAATAATCCAACAGAAGCCTATATATGTCGTATTTGATGGAAAGCTCCCAGGGGTCTATATATCTTTTGAAGAAGTTATGGCCCAAAAGATAGATGCTAAATTAATGGGAGGAATATCTTGGAAAAAATATAAAGACATTGATGAAGCACTAAGCCAGGCTAGAAAAATACTAGGAATAAATTATTATCTAGAGCCTGCTGCAAAAGAATATATTCAAAAATGCAAAAAAGCTAAAGGAAAGAAGACTCCAGAAATACCCATTAAAACAACTATAAAAGAAGAAGGGTATTCTAAAAAACCCACATACAAGGAATGCCTAACAAAAGGAGTGGATCCATTAGATGGGGAATATATTGATTGGAAAATAATACAAAAATTTGAAGAAGCCTCCCCACAATTAAAGAAGGAATTAAAGGAAGAAATACTTAAAGAATTAAAACAAGAAATGGATCAGAAATTTGAACAAATAAAAAAGGCAGTAGATGAGAAATTAGAAGTTTCTTTTTCTGATCTGGACACTATGGATCTTGGTGGTCATGGGCAACCAGATGAATAGAATTTTTTAAGCTAAATATGTTTTTCAATATGTATTGATAATAGAATATCAACAATTTGGGCGGGGAAGAAGAATAAACGAAGATTTCAGAAGATAACTCAAGAAAGAATCCAGAAGAAGGAATCCAGAAGGACACCCTATAAAGCATAAAGGAACAATATAGGGTGCGGTGAATGACATATCCCTGTGAAGAATAAAACTTTCGGCAGGAAAGGCATCAACTTTAGCCTGCTCTCGTGAATCCACAGTAGCGAAGAGATAAGCAGGAGGCACAGGCGACGCCACCCCTGACCTCTATAAAAGGAGGGGCCTGCCCAGCTGAGAACAACAACGAAGACACCATTCAGAGCAAAGCTTCCAAGCGCGCTCTCACCCTCCATTCCACCGTTCTTAGTAGTAGTGACTTTAGCCTACCTTGCATAGTATATTGAAGCAAGGAGTTGTGTTATAACGCTGTATGAGGTAAGAACAGCTTGCTTGTACCTACCTTCGGTTTTCCCGAAAGGGAAAACCGTATGTAAGCTTATCTGTTTAATATGAAGTAATTTTCCTTAAGTATTCCTGCACGTTTGTTCTAGACAAGTGTTTATGCTAAGGACCCTATAGGAGAAACCTCTCCGGTTTGTTCTCGTTTTTAGCCTGCATCTTGCATAGGCGTCTGGAGAATCGGTATCCGTAGAGAAGTGTTCCCTTCGGGTGGAACTGCCTGGGGAGACGATAAACTCTTAGCTAGAACAAGTGTGACTTGGAATATCTTTTTAAGTTGCTTCTAAAAAGACAGATAGGTGAGGCATATGGTGAGTACCGAGTAGGACTCTACATCATCTGAAACAAGCTTCTGAGGCTGTCTAAGTAGGATTCGCCACCCTGCAAAGATCCTAAAGTTAAAATATCTCTCGAAGTAAACAGCAAACTGAATAGTAATCAGCCGAATAAATAGTGTTTTTGAACAGTGTATATTGTCTGAAGTATAAGTGGTATCAGAGCCAGTCATCATAGAGAAATCAAATTCAGAAGCTAATATTGGAAAGGTAATTACTACCAAAGATAATCTGAATATAAGGTGTAGACTAAAGTTATACACTGTTCAAAAACAGTGTATAACTTTCGGGTTATACAATGTGAACAGTATTGAACAGTAATTTGAACAGTAAACTGAATAGTAATCAGCCGAATAAACAGTAAACTGAACAGTAACCAGCCGAATAAATAGTAAACTGAATAGTAATCAGCCGAATAAATAGTGTTTTTGAACAGTGTATATTGTCTGAAGTATTGAACAGTGTATATTGTCTGAAGTATAAGTGGTATCAGAGCCAGTCATCATAGAGAAATCAAATTCAGAAGCTAATATTGGAAAGGTAATTACTACCAAAGATAATCTGAATATAAGGTGTAGACTAAATCACATTGAAGACCATAGTTGGCACTCTAACAATAGTCAATTAAATTTAATTGTTCATCTGATATATAATTTTTATATAAATTGGGATAAAAAGCAGGAAGATTTAGAGTGAAGGATTGAAGATTTGTTTAAAGAACGAAAACAATCTGAAGAACAATATTTGCTTGTTAGTAATAAATTAAATTCAGTGCTAAAAGAGCTAGAGGAATATAAGATAAGGCAGAATAAGATATTACAAAACAGTGACTATATCAAAGAATTATTAGAAATAATAAATTCTAGTAAAGGAAAAGAGATAGTTTTGGCTTCAACAGGCATAATTACCTCGTCTCAAGCTATTAATTCAGAAAAATGGACCTATCTAGTAGTTTATTTAGAAGAATAGCAAGCAGAGACGATAAATCTTTAAGTTGTATCGATAAACAAAAAGGTAAAAATGAAGACATAGATGAGCTTGAAGATATTGCAGAAGTAGACAAACAGCTCGAAAGATATCAAAGAGATACTCTGAGGGCAATAAGACCTCAACAAATATATTGCATGTGTTTTTTTGAGAATAAAAATGGGTTATACAGAATATCTAGAGAAGTAGAGTTAAGCGTTTTAACAAAACTAGTTGAGTTAAAAATTGTAGCCAACGAATTTGAAAATGGATTAAAGTATTCAAGGTATAAATATATTCACCAAGGTATGTATATAATAGGAATCAAAGGTATGACAAGAAAAAAATTAGGAGCTAAAGTTCTAATAACTCTGTTAGATAAAAGGTGGGACACAATAGATAAAGCAGCATTAGGATTTTTAGAAGGTGATATGAATGAGAATATGTTGATAACATATATAGCCCCAGATCTAATGATGCCTATAAAAGAATTTATAGATAAAATGAGTTTTGGTTTTCAAACAAAGGGATGCGAAGAATTTAAAGGAACAAATTTGCTAGTAAGTATAGAATTTATAGGAAGATTAACTAATAGAAGTGCCTCCAAATACAAAATAAATGTAAATGACGTTATTGAAAATATGCACTCTAAGGGAATAACTTTCACGAGCCCTTTAAAAATAAGTTCTGAAGAAAGGGCAGGAGAAGAATGGAAAATTAGTGATTTAATTAAAAGCAAAACTTTGAGTCAGCCTGAAAATTATATAAGTTATCAAAACAGTAAAGGAAATACCAGCATTAGATTTATAAATTACAAACCCAGAACCACATATGACTTAGAAACAGAAGCATCTGATAGAAATATAATAGATAATAGAAGACATAGTGTTTCAGAGTTTATGGAAAAGTTAGATCAAGAAAGTGAGATAAAATATTACGAAAATAAATTAAAGGAAATAAATGAAGAATATAATAACTCTATGAAGTGTGAGTGGCCTAAAATAAGAGATAAAGAACTTTATTTCTATAGAGAATTAGCTAGAGTAAAGAAAGTAAAGAAGAACGAAGATATGGCAGTAGAAATTTTTAAAAACCAAGAAACCAAGATAGAACAGATAAAGAGGATAGAGCAAGATAAGATGGTAAAGAAGAGCAAAATCTTGGTAAAATTTTAAGTGAAGAAGAGCAATGGGCTGAGAATGAAAGATTATTTCTTGAAAGTTATGAAGAAGAAATTAATCTAATAAATGAGATGGAAAATGAAATAGACAATGCAGAACAATATAATGATTTTATAAACACATTAGATGAAGTAGGGTTACATAATCTTGATAATGCAATGGAAGCTATGGAAGTGGACTTAGGAACAGGAAAGAGAAAAAGATATGGAGAAGGTACTGTGAAAAACGAAGGAGAAAGAGAAAGACCAGCTAGGGCAGCAGGAAAATGGCCCCCTGATAGAGAAGAATTTTCATATAACTATATACCAGGACAATATAGGCACATGGGTACTAATAGAAGAGACTTTGAGAAGCCTGTTAAATTTCAAAACCAGAGGAGTGATGGTGCTATATTAAATTTAGCCGCACATGACCCTATTGATTGGCCTAATATTATTAGTATTTGAAAAGGTTTAATAGTTCAAAAATATATACAAAACCAGCACAATATAGGAAGTAAAGTTGAAGATATGATAACCTACTTAGAAACATTTTTAGGTGAATCTGCTAAGGTTCTATGGGAACAATGGGTTGAAAAGAATCCTAATAATTATGAAGAATTGAAAAGAGCTGGTAGCAATCCGCATAATTTTGCAAATGTTATATCTAACATTATTATAGCTGAAGATCCAAAATTAGGTTATACAACTTTGCAGAATGAAAGGTTAAAAGAAATAGAAAAATTAACGTTAACAAGTTGGAAAGGCATAAAAGGATTCTCCCAACATTATTTATATAATGCTACAACTGCTAAACAAGGATATAACAGGGGAATAGTTGAACGTTATTTCAATAAATTACCTGACCCACTAGGAAGTATGATATTTGAAGAATATAAAAAGGAAACTGAAGGAGCTGAAATCAACATCTCGCAAGCCATAACTTTTGTGTTTAAGCAACTAAGAAAAATATGCACGGGTATCCAAGCCCAAAGATCTATGAAACACTCGGATTACAATTTCTGCAATAAAATAGTTCAAATACCCTTGTCATATGGAGAAGACAAGCCTAGAAGTAAAAGGATTTATAAACATCAAAATAGAAACAACAATAATATTAGAACAAAGAAAAGGTATTTCTTAAGAAGATCAGATAATAGAGCACCCTTCTTACATAAAAGAAATGTAAGAAGATATAATCCAAAGAAAACCTATGACAAAACATGCAGATGTTTTATATGCAACTCGCCAGATCATTTAAGTAGAACATGCCCAAATAAAGATCAAAAGAGATATTCTAGTAAATATGAAGAATATTAGATAGCGTAAACGAAAACATATTAGTATGTGATGATGAAATAAAAGATGACGAATCAATATATTCTATCATAGAAACAGACGAAGTTGAAACCATCAATAAATAATATGAATCATCCGATGAAGAGTTAGACTTAATTGACGAATTAGCAGGTGTAAAGGTTGAAATGATGGATCAATTAAATTGTGAACATGATTGGATTAGAGGAAAGATATATATATATATATATATATATATATATATAACTCGATCAAATGTGGTTCAAATCTTAATATCCACAACTGCACACACGCATATATGGTTTTAATAGTAATTTAGCGAACTCTTTTGAAAGTAATTTAGTGAAGTTAATAAATGCATTTATTGTTAAACGATTCGCACTTATGGGTGAAAACAGTACGGAAATTTTTGAGATTTCCAGCCGCCATTTCCAGTTTGCACCAACCGTTTTAGTCGGTATCGGTGACCGATGGTGATTGAAAAGGAAACAGTAAGGAAATAGTAGCGGAAATGGGATGGATATTTTTCCGACCGTTTGGTCGGTAATCTTATTTGTAATCTTATTTGTACGTTAATTTCCGTCAAAATTCCGAAAAAATTCCAAAACCCATCGAAAGCCCATGAATGTAGAAAGCCTGATAGACTTGCAGCCAAAAAAAAGGAAAGTGACCAAGGAAATGTTGTTAACCCTATGATGTGGCATGTGGATTTTGCTGAACTTTGGTCTTCTCAACTTATCGATGTTGAAGTATTGTTGAACTTTGACTATATTATTCGTCACACTTATTATCATATCATTAATCATCATATAGCATTGTTATGTAGAGGGTGATAAAGCAAGAATAAAGTTAAAATGTCATCTTCGTGCATAGTTAAATGTGTGCTATGCTAGGTCCGCTGACTCCGACATGAATTTTCGACTTCCGACCAGTATCGGTATATTCTGTTCTGATGGTCCCGTTTTCAATATACTGATATTACCAATATTGTTATCTTTTTGGGTCTATCATTCCATTCTGTTTTCGAGAAAAATCAATATGAAAATGAAAATGGTATAGGTTTTTCCGACCGTTTTCATTTCAACTCATGGGCCACTGTGAATAAGGTGTGTGCTGATATACGGTAACCAGTACAGAGAAAGAAAATTCTGAAATAAGCTTGTGCAATTACCCGTTTATTTGTCCAAGTTCGAATAGCTACTACCCATATCAAAATGTAACAAGTTCTATTCAAATACATTTAAACATTTTATATTTTAAAATGGAGGTTGCATATATTTGAGAGGAAGGGAGCAGAACAATTTCCCTTCTGTAAATTATGTGATGCCGTTGTGTCTCTTAAAAAAAGAACTACTGGAGTACCCGTGATTTGGTACGCCTTCAATTCTCCTGACAGCAACATTTACTCACAATATTTACGTTCAGCCAAAGGCTTTGAATGGGTCCCCTTTCCTAGGCATATTCCACATCAGGCATATCCATTTTGGTGGCACTGTCATAATTTCTCCCATCAGTGCGACAGGCCAATTACTCGCAAACACACAACAGCGCAATGAAAGCGAACACAGACCAAACTGCAATTTGGTAAATGTTTGGGCCCCACATTTAAGTCATTTTTACTTGAGCATGGGCATCATGTCAGTCAGATGGTTTGCATTGCTTAAGTGGTGCTTAAGTGGTGTTTGATTTATGACTAAATTTTAGTTCACGTTGTATCGGATATTTGGACACTAATTAGAAATATTAAATATAGATGAATAATAAAACTAATTATATAAATAAGAGCTAATTCGCGAGATAAATTTTTTAAACCTAATCAATCCATAATTAGTATATGTTTACTGTAGTATCACATAGGCTAATTATAGATTAATTAGACTCAATAGATTTATCTCGCGAATTAGTCCAGGGTTAAGGAATGGATTTTTTTATCATTAGTCTACGTTTAATACTTTTAATTAGTATAAGCATCCGATGTGACAGGGACTAATTAGTACATGATCTAAACATGGCCTTAAAGCCACGCAAATACTTTAGCATGGGCATTGTGAACAACTACGCATATCAGGTATCTACACGATAGGTGTATCCGACTACCTTATATGACCCTATAAGATAGGACTACATATAAAATGGTATGTGAAATTGTATGTATTTTACTAGTAGTTGCTAAGAGTATTTTTACCGGTAAAGATAGGACTATAGGTTCTAACCTATATATATAAGGGAGTAGTAGTACCTATAAGGACATACTTCCTCAGTTAAAAAAAAAACCCTGAATGAGGCACTTCCTAGTACAACGAATCTGAACATAAATGTTCCATCCAATACTAGTTGGTTTTTTTGGGACGGAGAGTATATCACAACTCGATTATCATATATCATAATACACTCAACGAATACAAATCCTCAAATAAAAATTAGGTATTACCTCTCATCGGAAGGGTCTGGTTCTGTCTAAATTTTTGTTCTAGCAATCTGTCTACTTTTAGATCTAATTCAGTATCCCTTTAATAATTACCGATATAGAACATCAACAGGCATCCATTAATATCCTCGAATTTATTTTCTGAAATGCTTTCCTATTATTGTGCCCTAACTCAGCTCTTGTTTTTGAAATTTAGTGACACCAAACCTCAATTTTCCCACAAGTTCCACCGTCCTTCTGACAGTGCTATATGACCCTTGTCTCCTTCCTTTGAAAGGTCATTATTCCCTTGTTACAAGCAGTCAGTTTCTGAGAAATTAAACTAGATCATGTAAATCGGCCAATTAAACTAGATCATGTAAATCGGCCTCATTAACATCAGTGAAGCTCATCATCTTGTCTGGGGTCCATCGTTTCCATTGGTTCCTATATATATAGGAGTACTATATAGATCTGTCTCAATCGCTACTTCACCATGAATAAGTTTAGATACTCCCTCCGTCCCACAATATAAGGGATTTTGCCCATTCTAGTTGTTCCATAATATAAGGAATTTTGATGTACTACTTATCACATCCATCAATTCCAATTCAAATTTTTACCCATTTTAACCCTCAACTACGCACTCACCTATAAGCAAATATCATTTAATAGGGGCATTTCTTGTTATCCTTAAACTTACTCAAAAGGGAATAATTCCTTATATTATGAGATGAAGGGAGTATATCAATCGTGCTGATGGCCGTACCATAAAAATGCAAGCAACCGTCGTCATCGATCGATTAATCCAACAAGTAAAAGCACTAGGGATAATTCTATTTCTTGTTCCTTAAATCCGGAAATGGTTTAATTTAATTTCGTGCCTCAATTAACTCATTTAAATCGGACAAAACTTTTCTCTGTTTTCGTGTCATTTGGCAAATGACATTAACCACATGGCGTCCATATGGGATCCAAGTTGACCGTAGAGCTAGCTTTCTATGAAACGATTTGACTTGATTATAGAAAAACTAAATCCCCTTCGTTGTAATTTTTCTATCTCTCTCTATTTCCCTCCATTATAAGCGAGTGCCAGTGTGCCACCTTCCACACTGTGTAAACTCCACGTATATAGTAGGTCAAAACCACAATTATTGAACGAATGGAGGGGCATATTTATCTGATTTGAAAGCTAAAAGATGACACAATTAGACATTGGCAAGAGTTAATGGACGTATCATCTTGACGACTAGACTAAAATTTGTTCTCCTCTTAATTATGTTTGTTCCTCAAAACAAGTTTAAAAGTACGTACTTCCTCCTAATTGCTCGTTCATTTTAATTTTCATCTTTTCCGTATCATCTAAAAATTATATATACATTCTTTTTCATCTCTACATGCAGCAGGACGGGTCTATTTACCCGCTAGTAAAAATCATCTTTAGCACCGACGCTTAAATAGCTAAGATATTTTGTGTTTTGAGTTTTTTGACGAAAGATCTATTCTTCGGTAGTGTTATCGATTTAAATCATACGCACAACCAGTACGTCGACACGATTATTTGACGCAATAATCAACTACAATTATACACACCGTTCCATCCTAGCTGTAGCTTGCATCCATGAGCGCATGGCGGCCTTTCATGGAAACGAAAGGGCAAGGAAACAAGCAAAGCCGGTAACATGCACTGACGTCATATTGCACACAACGTGACCGGCGTGCAGGGGACCCACGCACGGAAAGAAAAGGCACACGCCAATTGGCTCTCTCGTTAAGCCGACCATCCACTCTGCGTGTGCCAGCGACGTACCCTAGTGCCCCGTCCTATCTATCTGTAAATTAGGTTTTATGTGAAAAAGTAGTACCCTAGTGCCAGCGACGTACACTTAGTTTGATTTTGGTCCTTCCTTGCTAGTGTTATTGCCCCTTTATCCTTAAAAAAAACTTAGGATCCGATTATATATTTTCTAATATAACGTATCTAGACAGAAAATATCTTATCCAGTAATAAGTTCTTATATTTTAGGGTAGATGGAGTAACAAATTACAACTGTAATGTTAAAGAAATAAATTATATATATATATATATATATAAGGCATATATATATATATATAAGACTTAAATGCCTCTCGTTAAACGAGTGGTGGCTAGGGGTAAGATGATGGTGGTTGTTTATTTTTTATTTTTTTTGGCTCGTCGTCTCTATAACATGAACGAGAATGCTTTTGTATTTTTTTCGTGCTTGCTAGATGATGGATGGCTGCTACTGCGCAATGTCGAGCCCATCTCACCACGCCGCTACATCATTCCATGATTTTATCGTCGACTACCGCTCGCCACCCGGTTGCCCTCTCCACTACCAGTCACAAGACACAGAACAACCTCTCCATCCTTATAGCAAAATCCAGCAAAACCACCAAGATCCAAATTTCATGATGGATTTTTGGCTGAATCATTTTTTTTATTTTCTAGTTTGATTCACCTGTGAGTAATTTTATCACTTGTGTGTGATTGAGCCTGTAATTTTTTCATTCGTACGGCCATTCTGTGATATAGATTAACAATACTCTTAGTATAAGTTCTTACTCTCATATTATTTATTGAAAACATCAGTAAACATATTACTAAATGGTGGCTATGAGATCATGGGCTATATCGAGAGAAATGTGGTAATTGTTTTACTCGCAGATCACGAAGTCTCAGTTTTTACTCTTATATTATGTATTGAACACATCAGTAAACATATTACTACATGGTGGCTATGAGATCATGGGCTATATCGAGAGGAAGGTGTAATTTTTTTATTCGTAGACTATGAAATCTAAACAATATTTATTACACTAGTAAAAGAATTACTAGCGTTGTAAGCTAGTAATAATTCTTTTACGACCATCTAGGAATGGTGTCGTATAATGTTGGAGCATTTATGCAAGTAAATTTGTTACTTTTGAAGAGGGTATTCATGCGAGTAAATTTGTTACTTTTGAATGAGCATATGTGGGAGGATAGGAGTAAATGCAAAACTTCACGGAGTAAATTCGTTACTTTTGAAACGTGAGACACTAGAAAAATAGAAAACTCGGAAAGAAAAACTAGACTGTAAATATTTTACTACAACGTGAAAAACTGGAGAGAAGGAACGAAAAAGGAAAAAAATCTGGATGGTTAATATTTTACTAGGCCCTTTGATGAAGTATGGATAAGATGGAAAAGAGAAAAGAAACATAGAAGGTGGGGTGGTAAAAAAGGAAAAAAAACAAACTAGGAAAGGTGGGATAAGAAGTAAACGTGGGGTAGTAAAAAAAGAAAAAACCACAAGGAGGGAGCGTTGTGTGGCACTCGAACTAATATTCCGTGCGCAACGTGTGGATTAGTGCTACCGCTAAATTATAAACACTTTTATCACTATTTACAGTCATGTCTGTCATCCATCAATCACATTCTATTTAAGTTTCTTTCTATATCTTGGATTTCCCTCCCAACCCCAACCATCTGTCAACACGAGATACTCCCTCTGTCCCACAATATAAGTTATTTTGGGTGGATGTGACACATCCTAGTACAATGAATTTGGATAGACGTTTTGTCCAGATTAATTTTACTAGGATGTGTCACATCCACCCAAAATCCCTCATCCATCTCATAATATAAGGCGTGAGCGTATTTCAAAATTCAACCTTTAAAATATTTGACCAACATTTAATGTAATATGAAATAAATTTTATTTGTTAAAAATTATATCATTAGCTTGACATTTAAATTTACTTTCATATGATTATAATTTTGTTGCTACAAACCTTATAGCATATGAGAAATTATAAGTTAAAGATTAGTTTTGGAGATCGTGTAACTTTTACCATACCTTATATTATGGGATAGAGGGAGTATTATATTGTGGGATGGAGGGAGTACCAAAGTATAAATCTAAACACTTTTAATGATGAAATAAATTAAAACAAATAATATTAATGTATTTTTTTAAATAAGACGAACAATCAAATTTCATAGTAAAAGTCAACCGCGCCGAATATGTATGACTGGATAGGTGTAGTTTTTCCGTAGGCCGGCTGATGTTTATCCATGAGCACATTATTAACCGTTGATTTTTGCTTTTTCTTAAAAAAGATTTCTCTCCTTCATTGCACTTAACATGCTCAATTGCATTGCTGACATAGCAACATGCTTTTCAATAGGTGTACTTTTTACCAATCCAAGAGTCGCTTTAATTCTTTTACTCAGATTTTGCACCGCCCATGACGGCCTTTTCTCAGCTGGGATAAGTACATAATTTGACTGAGAAATTATGGGTCAGACAAGCAGCTTTCTCTCTAGTTCGATCATGTCTTGAGGTCGGCACAACATCTTTTGTCTCCTTAAATGCCGGCATGCAGATTGTTTTCTTGAGCATAGGCTTTTTGTTTAGAGAAAATCGGTGTCCAGGTTATTTCAACTGCATCAGGATTTCTCTATCTCAGGATCAGACGATCAGTCATCGTGGTGTAATTTAATTTCCTCGTAAGCTTTTCATTGATCCATCCCTGACAGATTACTAAATTCACGAACTGAGGAATAACTTCCCTTTAAAAATTTTCCTTGTGATACCACTGAGACATATACTAAGGTAGTCAATTTTTTTCTAAAGTGTAGCTATTTTTTCAACTATCCTATTTTGTCAACCAATTACAAACTTCTTCCATTTAACTTCTCTGCCTACATTCTTTTGTTAACCAATCACATTCCACCACTCAATTTCATATACTTTTTAAATTCCCGTAAAATATTTAAAAGTACTTACATTTTAGGACTGGGGTGAGTAATAAATGTAAGATCAACGTGTGTTTTGATTCTTATTCTGTGATAAATAATTGGCATCTATGCTTATTGGTTTTGATATTTGGAGATTACTGTTGAAGTGGTTTTGGAGATAACTGATTTTCAGGTGATGAACAGGACCGGTCAGACCGGGCGGTGGTTGCCGGTCAGACTGGCTTGTGTTGAGCGGTCAGACCGGCCGGCCCGCGGTCTGACCGACCGACGCTGTGTCGGTTTCGGTTTAGAGTTGTTTCTTTGGATATCCGTGATTGTTTCATGGTTATGGCTTCTAGATAGATACTATACGTATGTAATACTGTTGTTTGCTAACAATGAGTCAAGTTGGTGATAGCTTGGTCTCGGAATATGGTTTCTTTGTTTGTTTCATGTGTAGGTGACTCGATGCCTCGGGAGAGTATTTGTGGTGATGGACCGGGAGTCGTCTTGGTGGTAAGACGATGTCCGTGGTGGTCAGATATCATGCGGGATACTAAGGCTAGAGTTGATGCACGTGGTTGATGGAGATTCCATATGGCATACGATGGATGTATTGTGTGCGTATGGGATGCGGAGTCGAATTTGGAAGGAGTTCAAATTTGATATGATTGGTTATGTAGAGTTTGTTTCTTGTACTAGGAGGTTTCCTATGGGGATTAGGACTTCTAGTGTGAGTTTGGTTCGTGGCTTTAGGCTGCCTACCTCATATATAAATAGAGGGAGAGCGTGAGGCTTCCCGGTATCGCTTTTGTATTGCTTTGAGAGCAATTGAGTTGCTAGTTTAGCTAGGGTTTCGAGTTTAGTCGAGATTTTTTGTAAGCAGTGCTGTTGGTGTACTTTGTAAACACAGAGAGAAGCAATAAAGTTTTCATATACTTTGAGAGTTCTTCGATTTGTGTTTTACCGGGTTTCGGCGGTCTAACCGGCATCTCACCGGCGGTCAGACCGGCTAAGGCGAGGCGGTCAGACCGGTGGCAGCTGCGACAGCGACAGGAGCTAGCGATTGATCTCGGTGGTTCGACCGGTGTTACAACCTCGGTCAGACCGACGATATCCAGGCGGTCAGACCGGCACTACTACTTCGGTCAGACCGCGATCCATCGATTTCGAGGGTAACTTTTATTTCCGCTAAAAGTTTTTGATTTTTGGGTATCTCAACCATTCACCCCCCCTCTGGTTGGTTTAGTTCTTGTGATTCGATCCTACAATAAATAAGCTGAACAACATACGTGCCATATAGACTAAAGGGCCCGGTTGCGTTTTGTAGAGTTCCAACTCCTAAATTTAACTCCTGTGGTTAGATCTAGAGTGAAATTGCGAAGCAGCCTAAACACAGATCCATTTCCCTAGTTTATTGTGTGAGAGCACACTCCAGCTATCTCCACTCCCTTTTTAAGTGGAGCTAAAACCGCTTGATTGTGCTTTAGCTAATAGAAACTCCAGCTATCTCCACTCCCCTTTTAAGTGGAGCTAAAACCGCTTGATTGTGCTTTAACTAATAGAAAGGTGGAGTTGGAGCTAGATCTGTGTTTGGGATGGAATTGGAGTTGGATCCATGCTAAACAGACCCTTTATATTGAGGAGGGAAAGGAGGGAGATCAACTCCATGTGTACGATGGTTGTTTGGCCAAGATATCACGTCCCATACTCCATATCAAAATATATTATGTTTTAATCTTTGAACGGTTATCGAGGAGAATGGTATTTTTTTAATCTTCTGGGGATAGTTACAATGGTATTACATTATAAATATAATGTAATAGTATTGTAACTTATGTCTATGTTACTGATAGAAAAAAAGAACCCTTTGCTCGGTTGGCTAGTAGCGTACGTGAGGTCGCTAGGTCGAATCCTTGCATGAGCGAGCTACCATTTTGGCTGCAAAAATGCAGATCTAATAGTATACAAATGGAAGGATTCCTTTCAGAAAATCTAGCAAAACCATTTTCTTGTTCAATCTTCTATTCCCAGGAACCGAAGAAACTAAGTAATAGGAGTAAGTCCACTTGATGTCCCTCAATTTTACGTCGAGTTTGATTGAAATCTCTAATCCTAAAATCAGAAATTTTCAATCTTAAACTGTACAAAAACGTACAACTTGGTCTCACGGCAGTACATACCCTATTCCCCCCTTTTTTTCTCTTACATGGCATATGTTTGGGCCCACTTGTCAGCACTTTGAGTCACCCATGCTCGTGTTTGTTCTCTCTTGTCCCCATTTGCTGCGATGAGCCAGACCGTCACTCTCGAGCCAGACCAGTCATGGAGCTAGGCCGCACGCTTCGGCTCGTTGTGCCGCCGGTTTGTCACTCCCGTAGAGATCTTTTTCCGCAACTGACTTGTTTCTCTTCATGTGCGACCCGAGAAAGCCGCATCCGTGCCTCGAGGTTGGAGCACAAGGTCACCATACCACCACCACACCGCTAGTAGCAAGATGGAGCTGGCAAGAAGAGGCCCCGACAGCAGACGGACTAGTGGTGGCAGGTACAGCGTCGAGCAGTCGTCATCGCCATCGCTGCTGCACCACAACGACCCCATCGGGAACCCGGAGGCCTCCTTCATCCCACCACAAGCGCGGACCAAGAGATGCGCCACCGGCCCCCTACACCGGCTCGCCGTACAACTGCAATGCCGCTGGTGGCGAGACGACGTCAGCAAGAAGAGGCCCTAGCGGCGCATGGACTAGCGGAGGCGAGTACAGCATCGAGCAGTCGCCATCATTGTTGCCGCTGCACCCCCAATGAGCCCGTCGAAAACCTGGAGGCCTTCTACTGCATCGCCAAGCCGGGCCCCTCCTCCTCCTCCATCCCACCACAAGTTTGGCCCGAGCGACTTGTCGGTGCTGCCCCCTACGCTAGCTCGCCGTACCACTGCCACACTACTTATGGCGAGACGACACCAGCAAGA
Source organism: Oryza meridionalis (assembly GCA_000338895.3). Classification (NCBI taxonomy): domain Eukaryota; kingdom Viridiplantae; phylum Streptophyta; class Magnoliopsida; order Poales; family Poaceae; genus Oryza; species Oryza meridionalis. The sequence continues at coordinate 7,013,715 of CM002528.2, read as the reverse complement.
AGAGGCGCGGCCCCAATAGCGGATAGACCAGTGGATGGGGGTATAACGTCGAGTAGTCATTGTCGCCGTCATCGCTGCACCTATATAGCCAGCTGAGGACCAACTACTCTGAGAGCAGCAACAGCTAAGGCGGGCTTATCGCCAACTCCCGCACCAAGGGTGGCGGCCCGCGCGGCAACAAAACAGTAAGCCTTTGCTTTGCTCAACTCTCTGTCATGGATTGCGCTAGCAAGCTTCATGACCATCTTGCTTCCATCAATGGCAGCCGACAAGGGGGTCAGCGGAGGCTAGGGGCCGGAGGCAGTCGTTCTCCGTGGACTGGCGGTAGGAAGTCCCCGAGCCATCGCCGTCATGTCCGGCTACCGCAAATGCCGCAGGGCTGCAGCAAGTCGCCTTGCCGGCGTGGTGACCAAATCAGCGGTAAAAGCTGTGGCAGAAGAGGATCAGCGGGAGAAGAAGGGGAGCCCGCCGTGGACCAGTGGAACCCCTTACCTCTGACGTCTCACTGCTGCTGCCTCCTCCTACGGACGGGCTCACCGGCCACTGCCACTTACCCTGCCAGTGAACTCCCTTGGAAGAGGAGATGAGGGGAAGAGAAGAGAGTGAGGGAAAGTAGAGTTGGCCACTTACATGTGGGTCCTATATGTTTTTTTAAAATTTTATTCTTGCTGACTAGAATGCCACATCAGTAAAACCATCTATCCATATGTGATCTAATTTTACCGGGTTTTACAAGTTGGAGGGTCAAGATTCCTGGTATCGACGTTCAGGGATTTTATTTAAACTTGACGGACGTTTTTCCTTCAAAGTACCCCCACATTAGTTCACCTAAAGCCCAAATCCTTAAGCCCGCTAACATATGCATCTTCCAGGCCATCGAACTACCTGCCCACCCCGTGTCAGTCACCAAACCATGCGCCACCGCCCACTAGGGATGAAAACGGATCGAATACGGTCAGAAACTAGCTTTATCATATTCGTTTTTATATCTTTTTCTCGGAATCGAAATCGGAATCGGAAACCTGGATACGAAAACGGAATCGAATATTATCGAATACAGATACGGAGCGAATACGAATCGAAACGAATACGGTAACGAATATTAATCGGAACATAAAAGCCCCTCAAACTGACCTTCACAAATCAACGAAGAAATATAACTCGTTATTTTTTCTAATAGAACATATCAACATTTTCAAATTTTAGTGTTAATAATTTTGTTATATCCGATTTTGTGGTCGAGGGAGACGATTTAATCGAGTAAGACATTACAAGGCTATTATTGTGTTCTAAAATCATGTTCTATTGAGTTATTGTGTTCTTACTGCTATTATTTTGGCCATATTTTCCCGTGACTCAGTTTTATTGAATTTAAAAAAATAGCAACTTCAAATAATATTTTGAAGCAATAAATAATTTCAACTGAAAAAGTTATGAATATAAAAGTTGTAGAATGCATCAAGAGCTAAAACTTTTATTTTGGTTATTTCTTCATCCGACCAAGTGATAGTAACATTGTTCATAAAATTTGCATATATCTCTTATATCTGATGAAACCATATACGAGATATGTAAATTTTGTAAACAATATTACTGTCATTTTTTCGGATGAAAAAATGACTAAAATAAAAGTTATAGATCATGATAAGTTATACAACTTTGTTGTTGATGACTTTTTTGTTGAAATCATTTATTATTTGAAAATGTTGTTTGAAGGTGTCATATTTTGAAATCTAAATGCAAACTATTTAAACAAAGTCATACAGAAAAATGATCCAAACAAAAGTTGTAGATCGTGATGAGTTATACAACTTTGTTGTTGACAATTTTTCCATTTGAAAATACATGTACTACCTAAAAATTATTTGAATTTCTTATATTTTAAAATTCAAAATTTATATAGTTCAATCAAACTCGGATGAAGAAATGACCAAAATAAAATTGGTAGATCTCAATAAATTCTACAACTTTATTTTTGATGACTTTTTCACATGAGTTCATTTAGTATCATAAAATTTAATTCGAAGTTGAGGGAGGACATATAGACTTAATAGCTAATTCTTAGACCTGTTGGCCCATTTAGATAGAGGGATATATAAACCTAACCCTAGTTTCCACCTCCCAATCTCCCACACCTCCCAATCTCCTCCCAGCCACCACCTGTCACCCTTCCACCTGGCTCCCACGACCGCGTGCGGCGGACGGCGACGGCGACGACGGGTGCGGGGCCGCGTGCGGCGGACGGCGACGACTACGTCGGGGCCGAGGCCTCGTGCCGCGGACGGCGACAGCGGGGGCGAGGTGGCGCGTGGCGATGACGTGCGGTGGACGGCGGCGAGCGGAACCGGCCGCGTCGGCCTCGGGGCGGCCGGTTCATGGCGACGGCGGGAACTCGGCGGCGCGAGGCAACGGCGTGCGGCGGATGGCGACGCCGGTCTCGGGGCGGCCGGATCTGGGGTCGGCGGCCCCGCAGCCACGGGATCCGACGTCGTGAGGCGACGGCGACGGAGGGGGCTCGGCAGCGCGAGTGGACGACGTGCGGCGGACGGCGACGAGCGGATCCGGCATGCGACGTGCGACGTGCGACGGCGACAGCGGGAACTCGGCGGCGCGAGGCGACGGCGGACGGCGACGAGTGTTTTTCGATGTTTTTAATTTGGATTTTGCTGTTTATTTTGATTCGGATATCCGGCAAAAAAAGGTCGGATAGTTTCTGACCGAATCCGATTTCCGACGGATACCATCGCTACTGTATTCGAATTCGTATCCGAGAAAAACTATCCGAATCCAAAAATATCCGAAAAAAATCCGACCGCAACAATCCGCATCCGAAAAACAGGATTGGAACTTGAAAATTATCCGTACCACTTTCATCCCTACCGCCACGCTACTCTTGTCGCACGTCGCTCACCAGTACACCACCGCCTTGGCATTGATCTCTTCTCCAGTCTCCATGACTCCAGAGGCTCTTGGGCTTGGCAACGGGTAAAGCAAATGGGCGATCGACCCCCATCCTCCTTATACGGCTCCTCTCCCCCTTCCTCCTCCCCTTCTTCTCTTCCTACTACACCATAAATTTTTTTAAAAAATAAATAAACAGTTAGAAAAATTTATGTATAGAAGTACCATATATAAAAAAAATTTGAATTCAAATTCAAATTTAAATCGGGTATATAAACTTTTATCTATAAATTTTATATGTATATAAAATACTATATATAAAGATATATTTGAATTCAAATTCAAATTTAAATCGGATATATAAACTTTTGACTTATAAATTTTGGGTCTCTAAACTTTAGGTGTATAAACTTTAGATGTGTAAATTTGAGGTGTACAAATTTGAGATACATAAATTTACTAAAGTAGAAAAGTAATATGGTGACAGAAAGAAAATGACGTGGAGGAGGAGGCGTGATTGCACGACGTGGAGGAGAAGGCGTGATTACCCTGATCGCTAGGGGCGATCGATCGCCCCTTAGCTTTTCCGCTTGGCAACAGCGAGGTCAGAAAAACTGAAAAACCTCCACGATCTGGTGTCTTGCGATCCGTATGATGATTTTTCTAATCCGTCGTTGCGTGTTTAAATTTCACTGTGAGTTGTTGCCAGGTTTGTTTGGTAGAACCGTAAACCAAACCGAAACAAAAGCACCGTTTATTCGGTGCTGTTTGTATTTTCCTGAAGAGTACTTCTATTGGCAATTTTAGAAAATCGAAATTATGAAAACCCAAGAAACCAAACAGAATTATCCGTATAAACCGTATGGCCACCCCTACATCAATTTTTTTTATTTTTACAATCGCCCTCTAGGATGAAAACCTAAATGTGGTATTTTTTTAAAGGTAAAATTTGCTACAGGATACCGAAAGATTATGGCATTTGCTGTGAAACATCCGAAGATCGTGTATTTGCTCGTGGACAATGGTAATTAGTTGGCGGACACCGACCGTATTATTTTATTATTTTCGGTGGAAGCGGAGAGAGAAACTTTGGTTAAAGACAAATTTATCCATGGCCCACTTTTCAATCTCTCTTTCGCTGTTCTTCTTCTTCCTCCTTTCTTTCTCTGTTCATCCTTTTCATCTTCTCTCTTTCTCACGCGTGTGCGAGCCCGTGCTCCAGAAGAAGCGCCCCCGAATGGCGATTGACGACGCCGCGTCGTCGGACCCTCAGCTCCCCAGCCATGGCGGCGGGCGACATGCATGAGTCGGGCGGAGTGAACATGGCCTGGCCGCCGCAGTTCGCGCCGTTCCCCGGCTCCTCCATGAGCTCCTACACCATGCCGTCGGTCGTGCCACCGCCGTTCACTGCTGGATTCCCCGAGCAGTACTCTGGCGGCCACGCCATGTGCTCTCCACGCCTCACCGGAGTCGAGCCGTCCCCGACAAAGGAGGCCCGAAAGAAACGGATGGTGAGGCACGCCGCATGTCCTGCCTGCAGCAGCAACGTAGCCAACAGCTCAACCTGAGCCAGATCCACATCTCCGTCCATCCACAGGAGCCCTCCCCTCGGGCCGCGCAATCAGCGCCGGTCACCCCATCATCAGCATGACCGGCCAGGTTTCTCTCTCCTTGTCATGACCGGCCACCGCCTACCGTCGGCCGATCTCCACCTCCGTTGCTCCCCTTCCTATTCCCTTTCACCAAAGGCTTTGCCTCACCGAGGAGAGTACATTTTTCCCCTTTCCCCTCTCCCTCCACCTTTGAGTCAGGCCACCACCGCCACCACCATAGCCGGCCAGAGCTGAGCTCTTTGTGTTGCCATTGCTCTTTGTGTTGCCGTTCCGGCCATATCCTTCTCCCTCTTTGCTTGACACCGCCCTCCCCGGATGCGCGTCGCCCGGGAATATCATCCGCCACTAACGTCCCCGATCCCCGGCCACCGGAGTACCGATGCCCTACTCTCTTCCTCTCCTCTGTTACTTGGCTGGAAGGAGGAAGAAGAACAATTTCCAGGGGTATTTTTGGTACTTACACAACTCTTTCTCTCTCTATTTGAACCGGAAATAATAAAATAATAGGAAGAGTGTCCAGCAGCTAATTACCACTTTTTTACCGTGTCCACGAAAAGATTCACGATCTTTGGGTGTCTCATAGCAAAGGCCATAATCTTTTGGTGTCCTGTAGCAAATTTTGCCTTTTTTAAAAAAAAGTACAAACACTGGTGCTCACGATACATGCATATTCACCCTGTTAACGTACACATGCACACTCTATTTCCATGAGTATCTTCGAAAGACTAGACCATTATATCTTTAACCTTATAAACACATCCGATAGATTGGGCCGGCATATTCTGAGATTGACAAAATTACCACGATAACTCCATAAGATAGGTAAGTTGTTTAACACTAAAAGAATAATTAGACATAATGCGAGCATGTTTAGGACTTAAATCCGGATTAGCTGATTCACCCAAGGAAACTAATCGGTTAAGCGAGGTTGCGCTGGTTTGAAGAGGACTTAATAGAGCCCTATAGCTGAAAAACCAAACTGTGGTGGGAAGAAGGGATAAAAAAAAGCTTGTATGCCACTAGTAAAATACGGGTTTTACATACAGCCCAAAAGGAGTTCGCGCGTGCGGTATGGCTAACCACACACATCAAATGGTCTGCCAAAATCGCTACTTTTATGTGTGGGCGGTGCACCTGCATGTGAAAATCAGATTTTCGTGTGCGGGCGCTTAAGCTGTCCACACGCAAAAATAAAATATCTCAAAAAGAAATATAAAAATTCCAATACACAAAAACCTAACACTAACCCTAGCCGGCCGCCGCCGTCGTCGTCGCCAGCGGATCCGCCTCTCCCGTCTCTGCTGCCGGTGGATCCACACCTCCTGTCGTCGCAGGTGGCCGATCCACGTGTGTGGAGGCTGGATCCACACCGCCACCAGATCCGCGCGATGGAGGGTGGGGGAGAGTCGCCGCTAGCCTCCTGCTCGAGCCCGCTGCCGGATCCAAGGGGGGAGGATCGAGGAGGCCACCACTGTCGCTGTCGCCATGCCCGTCGTCGCCACAGTTGTCGGATCACGCGACCTCCGCGGCCGGAGAGGGCCGTCACGCGTGGGGGAGCATGGAGGAGGCCGCCACACGCTGTTGCCCACACTTACTGTAGCCACCGCCTGACGCTGCCAGTGCTCTCCGTCGGGAGGGAGGAGAGGGGAGAACAGGAGCCGGGAGAGGAAGAGTGGGTGTGGGTGGGAGAGAGGAGAGGAGTGGGTGAGGCCGGGTGAGAGAGAGGGGGAGGAGAGACTTAAAAAATAGTGGGAGGAGGAGGGGTATTTTCGCACGTGGGTGAATTAAGAGTCCTGCATGTGAAAATACCCTTATTTTCACATGTGGACGTTATAAGTGGTTCATTTGAAAAATTAATTTTTATGTGTGGGTCTTATAAGGAGCCATATACGAAAACTGCAGACGCGAACGCTTATAGCCCGTTTGTAACCTATTAGGGTGTTTGTCCAGAAAAAAAATATTTTTTACTAGTATGCCATTGCCATGTAGAACTCGTGTTCTACATTGATTTGTAGAAGAGGTGACTGGTGAACGAGAATTTCTCTTAAAAAGAAAATGAAAAAGACATAAATGTAGCACAACTGCACAATGCCTCCGTGGTGCACACCGAATCCAAAGCACTGCACACCCACAGACCTGCAGTATCAGTAACTGTGCGATGGAAACCGATGGCGGAAGCGGCATGAACACACGCTAGGATTAGCAAACCGAAAAACAAAAACACAGTTTATTCCGCACGCTCAGAACCCAATTTTAATAAGATAATCAAGCAAATCTCTCAGACATTACGTATACCGTAGTGCCAACGTACTAATAATCCCAAAGTACCGTGATCGGATCAAATCCATCGACAATTTCTACCATTGAAATCCCTACTATTACAAAAATTTAAAATATTTTTACCAGTATTTTGGTACGTCATCCGTGTTTCCGTGTTTGAGTTAGTTTTAAGTCCGTTTGCTTTTGAAAATACATATCCGTGTTTAAGTTGGATTTCAAGTTCATTTGCTTTTGGAAATATGAAATAAGTCATATAAGAAATCTTTTTTTAAAAAAACATGCATACTAACTTGAGATAAAAATCGGACTCCTAACTACAACTCATGATTATCTTTTAAAAAAAAATCCAAACGAATTCCCACATTAAATTTCACCCTGGCTAAACTGTATAACAATAGTAAGATTAAAATAGCATTTACCCGTTGCAACGTACACATCTTTTCAAGTTTTGTAAGATAAATATCAGTCTTTCTAGTTAGTAGTCAGGAAGGAACCCAACAAACTTAAATATGGGATATATTGTCTCCTAGCCTCCCATTTATCCATTCCCATCTCCTCAAGCTTCTTTTGAATCAAGTTCACGTATGAAATGTGTGCGTGCAGTGTGATCTCATTAAATATAACTACTGTGGTCATTTGTGTATGCTGCTAATCTGTCTCTAATTTAATTTTATGAAAACGAACTTATTATAGGACGGATGTTGCAGTTAATTAAGTGTAGTGGCCCCATCCAAACTTGGGTCTTTGTTGCTGGGCATTATTTGCTTGCAAGCTCGCAACACATATACAGGTATACAACATGCTAGCCCATCAGTTGTAGGCAAAATATGGATGTATGAGAGTCGTTCACGTTATTATGAGTAAAAATTTTACTCATATATTTACTCATGAGTAAAAGTTTTACTTGGTGATGTGGACGAATCTCAAACGTCCATTCTTCAATCCAACGGTAGTTTCAGGTTTTCACTATATACGTGGTTTGCACTATATTTTCCCTCAGTTGTATAGCACAATAGGCAACAACGTTCTAACTTCTCCAAGCCAATCAGCAAGCGGCAGCATCGGCGCATCCCAGCCTTCGTAGGTGGGCAGCGGCAAATTGCTCAGTGCAGGTTCCGAAACAACTACAAATTGGGTGCCCAAGTTTTTCCAAAAATCAGTCGTTGTTTCTCTGCTACTAGAAAAAATATTTCACCACTAGATAAAAAATGTTTCACCGTGTTAAAATGCTGAAACACATTCAAATCATCACTAAAACATTTAATTCACACCGGAGAGGGAGAGGGAAGCGATACAAAGGAGAAAGAGATACAAAGGGGAAAGAGTAGGGAGGGAAAAGTGATGGGTGCAAAAATGAGTGGTTGAGAGGGCCCAATATGTTTCTTATCCACTGGACCCCCGTAAGAGAATTTATGCAAATCGAAACAACTACAAATCAGGCGTTTCCTAAAAAATCGGGTGTTGTTTCACTGCTATTAGAGAAGTGTTTCACCTTTGTTAAAATACTAAAACACATTCAAATTATGACTGAAACATTTCATTCACACCGGTGAAGCATCAACAGATTCGTTTGCATCAAGGAGCTAGTTAAGAAACACCTCTAATAGAGAAATGTTTCGACACTAAGATAAAAATGTTTCAATATATTTAAATGATGAAACAAAGTTAGATAAAAGATTGAAATATTTTGTTCTTCACAAATGAAGCATCAAGCTTCAAAAACTGAAACATCTATGGATATGCAAGAACTGAAGACAAAAAAGTGAAATAATATCAAAGTATCCCATGCAACATTTTGATCCAACCCCAAGAACATCAAGATGCATTAGCTGAAATATCGAAAAATCACAAATTTTGCCATTTTAGATCTGGCTTATTCCTCCTCTCCAGTGACCACCGGCTCCTTCAGTTTCATTTTGCAAATCCAAGCTAGGGCACCATGGGCCCTTCTATCTCCACCAAAGCTGTTGACCGTCACCCCGTCATCGCCAGTCCTAGCCCTCTGCTACGTCGTTGTTGCTATTCAGGTGAACGGAAGCTGCCCCAGCTCCAGATTATGGGGGGCCCATCATCTTCCTCTAAGCTCCCCGGCCTTAAGCTGTGTTACGAGACCTTGCCGGTGAGCCACACGGGAGGATGTCCCCAGTGCTTGTGGCAGCCACCATGTTTGCCGCTCCACAAGAACCTTCGTGGGAGAGGGAGAGAGGAGCGATACAAAGGAGAAAGAGTAGGAAGGGGAAAAGTCACGGGTGTGAAATGAGTGGTTGAGAAGGCCCGGTATGTTTCTTCTCCGCAGGACATCCGAGAGAGAGCGTTTCCGCAAAAATTAGACAATCTAAAAAATTAATTAGGAAAACAATTAATTTTTAAACGACTCTTCGTGATTGCCATTCCTTCGAGATGAACAAGGCTCACTACCTTAGGAAGAGGAAGTTTAGGTCATTTAATTCTCAGGGCTTGATTATGTGTCGATATTTCCTATTCTGCATTTAATTACTGAAGATCCAGAACATTATATTACCAGACTTAACACTTCTTGGGCGCATTTTTGATCAACATTATTTATTGGGTCCATGATTCTCACGACCACTTCTGAAGTTATGGTCGATCATGAGATGCTTTGATGATTGTGCAGAGAAGATTTGATCGAGTGACTGAATTTTGGACTACATTAATAGCTTGATTGATCAAGAACTAAATATGAAAAATATGATCTATGATTTGATCGATCGATCTCGAGTTATACGTTATGACATGTAAACTCCAGAGAAAATTGGGATCAAGATATGAAATTAGTATTAGATATTATTTAATTACATACTCTAGTATGAAAACTATCGTGCAAATCGGGATACTCTTGAGCTGGCCAGGATATTTTTCCTGTAATGCAACAATAATTACGAATTACAGATCAATGCCGTGCGCCCGTACGTGCAGATGCAATGGAAATATATATCGGCCACGTACGTTGCGCGCAACTTCTTCTAATATAATAAGGCAATGTCGTTGCCTACTTTGCACGATGTGAGCAAATCACACGAAGTGGACAACAAGTTCGTCATGTGATTTGTTGTCTTTCTCCTTTGTGTATATCGAATGACAGATCTCACAATTATCCAAAAAAATTTACAAAAAAGCATTTCACTGAGCTTTGTACGTAATAGATAAGACAACATATCGATATTACATTCGTCTTCCTAAATAAAACTAACATTTATATTTGGTTGTGAATTTTTTTAATAATTAAATTTGGACCATGATACATTTTTGCACATTTCCATTAAAATTTTTAATAAGATAAATGATCATATATTACGTTAAAAATCATCACCATCAAATATTTAAAAACTTAGAGAGTAGTTTGGAACACATGTTTAAGTTAGAGTTCATTTAAACTTGAAATGTTGGCTATTATTAGTGATCCCGCATCAAAAATCAAAGGCGTGATACCACATTTTAGATTATCCATTTTAAGTACATTGCTGATACAACCGTTTTTACGGACCGCCACTTTGAAAAAGCAAATACTCTATCTATCCCAAAATATAAGTATTTTTAGCACAGTGCCAAGTCAATTATTTTTAACTTTGACTATTAATAGCAAAAAAAAAGATTAATCATGTAAAATTGATGTTACTAGATTTATCATTAATCAAATTATCACAATATGCAACTCTTCTTATTTAAAACATTTTATATTTATAGATATTGTTGGTCAAAATAGCATTTCGAAGACTTTGTCGGAGTCCAAAAGCTTATATTTTGGGACGGAGAGAGTAATACTTATCTCAGTTTCCAGAAACTTATCAGGACTAAAAATAATCAATTTTCAAATAAGTAATGCTTTTTTTTTGTTTCGATAAAGCAAAGCAAATACTGGACCCATGATTTTAAGGCTAGCTATTCACTCAATGATTCTTGCCGATAAAATTCATCACAACAAAACAAATTAGAGTCTGGAGGTATAGACTTGTTGAGAAAAAGGGACCGTGAATAAAGTATTAGACCTAATTAAGTATATACATATGCAACATGTAATATACCTACATGTATTGAATTCAGACAACTGTTGAGTATGCACTTCAATACCCACGAGCCTCCCTGTGCCCACCCCGGAAGCAAGCAAACCAGGAAGAACAATACCAACAGCATTTTGAATGTAAAATGGGTAGATATGTTAGCATTCCTACACATTTCTGTAACTCTATAATTCAAATGACCAGGAACAATACCAAGAGCATTTTGACTGTAAGATGGACAGATATGTTGGCATTCTTACACTGCCCATTTTCTATAACTCAAACTAGAAGTGGGTCGAGGCCAGTTCTGAATTATAAAATTAGTACCAGAACTAAAATAACTAAAATATATATTTCTCCAAAAACGGTTTGGAAAAATCATACATAAATTTAATTATGATAAATTGTGATTTGTTCAGATTTAAGCATGATATTCTGCTTGTAAGTTATATGATATTATATGGAGCATGTGATGATTTTTTAGGTATTCTTTTAAGTCATTTACTAATGCAAACATAGTTGGAGTCTAGCTTGGGCCAGGTTGTCCAAAAACTAGTATAAAGCCACACAGCCAGAAGCTAGAATATCCATCCATAAACACATCATACTGCCATCTCCCTCAACTAGTTGCAAAATCACACGTCTTCTACTTCCATCAGCCATGCCTGGAGCAGCTACTGCCGCTGTTGTTGACAGCCGCCTGTGCAAACAGCACGCGGAAGGCCCTGCTGCGGTCCTCGCCATCGGCACTGCAAACCCCCCAAATATCGTCTATCAAGATGGGTTTGCCGACTACTACTTCGGTCTAACCAAGAGCGAGCATCTTACCGAGCTGAAGGACAAAATGAAGAGAATATGTAAGCAGATCGATCCTTCCACTTCAATCGTTGCACTGTTCATCATTATCATCAGTTATTTTCTGTCTTGTTATGGAAAATGCTTGCATAATATCCTATATTTTTGTTTTGTAAATATTCGGCAACTTAATTGAAATGTCTCCTGTTATTCTTATAACCTCACAGTGCTATGAACTAATTGTAAGAGATGTTGGTGTTTCCTTTTCCATTTCAGGTCACAGATCGGGAATAGAGAAACGCTACATCCACCTTGATGAAAAGCTCATCCGTGACCACCCGGAGATCATCGACAAACACATGCCCTCCCTTGAAACTCGCGTAGACATCATTACCACCGAAATCCCGAAGCTCGCCGAGTCCGCTGCACGGAAGGCCATTGCCGAGTGGGGCCGTCCGGCCACTGACATTACCCACCTCATTTTCAGCACCTACTCTGGGTGCAGTGCTCCTAGCGCTGACCTCAAGCTAGCATCACTACTCGGCCTCAACCCTTCTGTCTCTCGCACCATCCTTAGCCTCCACGGTTGCTCTGGAGGCGGTAGGGCACTTCAACTTGCCAAGGAGCTCGCCGAGAACAACCGTGATGCACGCGTTCTCGTAGCCTGCGCCGAGCTGACGCTAATATGCTTCTCAAACCCAGATGAAAGAAAAATTGTCGGCCATGGACTATTTGGGGATGGTGCCGGAGCAATCATTGTCGGCGCTGGCCCATTGGTCGATGGAGAGCGCCCGCTATTCGAGATGGTCCTTGCCTCGCAAACAACGATACCAGGTACTGAGCATGCACTTGGCATGCAGACCACCAGCAACGGCATAGATTTCCACCTCTCTATCCAGGTGCCGATGCTGATCAAGGACAACATCCGACAGTGCTTGCTCGACACATTCCGATCGGTTGGAAACATGGATCCTAATTGGAATGACCTCTTTTGGGCGGTGCACCCTGGTGGCCGTGCGATCCTTGACAACATAGAATGCGAGCTTCAGCTGCAGCCAACAAAGCTTGCGGCAAGCCGCCATGTGCTGAGCGAGTACGGGAATATGAGTGGCACGACGATCGCGTTCGTTCTGGATGACTTGCGTCGCCGTCAGGAGAAGGAGGGAGATGAGCATGAACAACCTGAGTGGGGAGTAATGCTAGCCTTTGGACCGGGTATCACAATAGAGGCAATGGTGCTGCGTAACCCACTCTCTTGAAGTCTTATGGAAAATTAATTGCCACTATCTTATGCTTATCTAGTATCTTATTACGGTATATGGCAATAAATTAATGCATGACACTATATGAATTGTTCATGCTTAAGTGGGATTATGACCTACTAGTGATGTATTGATGTTGTGGAATTCCTACCGAATGTTTGTGATGATATTTGAGTTGTCAACTACTCAACTCTAGTATATGTTGTAATTAAACTCTTTATTGCTTTAATATGCTCTTTGATTGTTAAGTTTTTTGGATTTGTAAAAAAATTGTAATACCATGTGTATATTTAAAACACCATATTGTTTATATGGTTTGCTTCAATCCGAGTTTTGATCAATTGAGATGTATTTTTAAAGAGAACACTTCGAAAGTGCATCCTGGCCTTAATTATTTTGGTGGTTAATAATTACAGTTCTAAATTATTAAAGAGTAAATTGCATTAGCTGTACATGAACTTGATAGGTGGGTGCAATTTAGTATATGAACTTGTAAAATGCTCGTTTTGGTGCATGAACTTGTCTGATACATGCAAACTAAGGCTAAAATGGCATGACAACACCGATTTTTCTATGTTGATCATTATGAATTATAAATTAGTAGATGACGTGCGTGCACATAGTAGAAAGGTTATATTTATAAACTTAGTTTCCACTTTATCTTTCTTTGTTTCTATCCTTTACATTATTACTCAGTTTTTTATTTCTTTAGGAAATCATTATGCCTTATTATATGTTTATCCTTCTTCGGTACATATTTACATAAAGTTTAAATCAACAACAAAATCAACAAGATTAACCTTGCCGTGCGATTTTGACCTTGTTCGCATGCACCAAACAAGTTTGTGCACCAAAACGAGTGTTCTACAAGTTCATGTACTAGATTGCACCCACCTAACAATTCCTGTACCGCTGATGCAATTTACTCATTATTAAACTAGTGACGGAACTAAAATAAATATTTCTCCAAAAACGAATTGGACAAATTAGAACTTCCATAAATTTTGTTTTCTCATTAAAATGTGATTTTGTTTATATTTAAGCATGATATTATGTTTGTAAGTTATATTTGAACTTCCATAAATTTAGTTTTCTACATGGTATTGCTTGAGATAGAAATAGAAGAAAAATATATTCAATTGTGTGCTAGATATCGTGATTCTAATGATATGGCTTGTTATGTTGTTCTTACTACACAAGTTGATAATGATACTGTTGAACCATGTTCTAATTCTAAAGCCATCTCATGTGAAAATTCTTTTAAGTGGTTGACTGCTATAAGTGAAGAAATTGAGAGTCTTCATAAAAATCATACGTGGGATTTGGAAAAGCTTTCCAAATTCTTCAAAGTGCAAATGGATTGATAAGAAGGATTGTATTTCTAGAGTTAATTCTGCAAGACTTCAATGAGGTATTAACTTCATTGAAGTTTTGACCAAAGGAAAGGTATTAACTTCAATGAAGTTTTTTTTATCTGTTGTACGCCACTTCTCCGTTCGGGTGATGATTGCTTTTGTTGCTTTATTTGACTTGGAATTAGAGCAACTTGGTGTTAAAACTTTCTTACATGTTGATTTAGAAGAGAAGATTTTTATGATACAACCTGAAGGTTTTGCTGTTCTAGGAAAAAAACATTTAATTTGTCATTTGAAGAAATCTCTTTATGGTCTTAAACAAACTCCTAGGGAGTGGTATAAAATAATGGATTCTTTTATGATTGGACAACAATATTCATGAAGCAGTTATGATAATTGTGTTTACTTAATGAAATTTCCCCATGGATCTTTCATTTATTTGTTGTTTTATGCTGATGATATGCTCATTGCTTCTTATGAGAAGTCACCGATTAATCAGTGTAAGGCTCAACTTAGACATGAATTGGAGATGAAAGATCTTGGTCTCGCAAAGAAATTTATTGGCACAAAAATTCAGCATGACTGCAAGGTTGGTAATTATTTCCATATCAGAAAAGATACATGTATAAGATTGTTGACTAATTTAATCTGCGTAATTGCAACCTTGTTTCTACACCTTTTGCTTCACATTATAAATTATCTTCAAGCCAGTGTCCTATTAATGAAGATGACAAAGATTACATATCGCATGTTCCATATGCCAGTGCTGTTGGCAATCTTATGTATGCTATGATTTCCATTTGCGCAGATTTAGCTCATGAAGTTAGTGTGGTTAGCACATTCATGCATAATCCTGGCAAAGAACATTGAAATGTTGTTAAGTGGATTCTTCGTTATTCAAAAGGTACTTCTAATTTTGGCTTGATGTTTGATATGAATAAGGTGAAGATAGATGATGTTGTTTGGTTTGTTCTTAATAAAAGAAGGTATATTTCCGGATATTCTCTTTGTGTGGTTCTGCTGTTAGTTGGAATGCTTCAATTTAGTCTGTTACTGCTCTTTCCACCATAGAAGCAGAATATATTTCTACTACTGAAGGTGTCTAGGAAGCTATTTGGTTGTGAGGTCTTATTCTTGAAGTTGGTATTCAGTAGGATGTTAATACTGTTTATTATGATAGACAAGGTGCTATTTGTTTGATCAAGAATCATATGTTTCATGCCAAGACCAAGCACATTGATGTTAAGCACCATTTTATTCGTGATATTGTTGTTCAAGGGCAAGTTTTTATGAGGAAGATACATACTGATGACAATCCCGTAGATATGCTTACAAAGTTACTCTCAGTCACTAAGTTCAATTATTGCCTATACTTAGTAGGTATTTGTGGTACTTAGCAGCCCTTCAGGGTTTTGGAGACATTTTCTTCTACAACATATCCTATATACCTATACAAATCATCCCCACTACTAGGAATTCTTTGCTTCCACGTCATCATTTTTTCCTAACCATTGGATCTAATCTAATTGATCCACACCCCATCCCGGCATCCCGCATCCACGTCCGTCTTCCTTCCCCCGCGTCTCGCTCTGCCGGCCCCACCGCATCGCTACTCTCTCACACGAGCGCACCCGCATCGGCTCCCTCTCCCGCATCTCTCTCTGCCGCCCCCACTACATCTCCCTCCCAGCGATTCCTTGCCCAATCGCTCCTCCCTGTCTCCTTAGCTCGGCCCCGCCTCCCTTGGACTCCCGCAACTGCCATGGAATCCAAATCGATCCACTACAATGCAGTGTCTTTATCATTTTTCATCCCCACGGCACACCATGCAGTGTCATTGTGTCGCTTCTTCTCCTAACCCCTGCAACAAATCGATGGGGGCATGGCAGCGACTCGAGTTCGGCCTAGCGTGGTGCGGCTTAGGGATTTGCGTTGCTTCTTTTCTTTCTTCCACCGTAAAAGCCACCTGGAAGACCAACTGCGAGGAAAAAACAGTCACCACCATCAATAATGGGCTTAATTCCATTTATTCCCTCCCTACAATTCATCCTCCGTTTAGATGAACCTCAAGCACCATCCTCTCCAGCTCAGAAGGCAGCATCAACAGTCAGGAAATCCTCTTTCTGTATTTTCATATTTTGCTAATTTCAATCTGTACTTGCCTGCAATGCAGGGGGTTCCGGGCTACTGGTCTCTCTTGCCTCGCCTCTTTGGAGTAGGTTACAGCATCGACGATTGGATGGCATAATTAACGAAGCAAGAGACGAGCAGGTGGTGGAGAGCGGAGGAGGCATGCATGCTATGGTCGATGGGCTTCCTGCGCGAGACAGACGAAGCAAAGTGCGAGGTATGAAGCGGGTTTTCTTTGCTGCGTTCTTACGGCTATTGAAGCTTAGGCAAACTTAGCAGGCTTTCAACGAAATTATGACTATCAGACAGTCAGGCTGTAAAATATATATATTCTCTTTTGCCCTACACTCTTACTGTACAACACACATCCTTCTCCACATCGATTATGTTTGGATTTTACTATTGGTAAGGTAAGCAACCCAACATATCGATCTACTGAGGGATAGCAAACCGTAAAGATAATCAAACTATGTTTTCATTAAACATGTTCTTGGTATTTTGCCTTGATGTAGGTTTATGTCATTTGATTTTCTACTGTATTGACACCTGAAATGTGCTGCTCTCCTTCTTTCAGGTCATGTTACTACCGTGCAAACAACTACTTTGTTGCCTAAATAGGTGTGTTTTCTTTTTTGGATAAATATAGCATTCATATTTTTCTATGTGAAGTTAATAAGTTTTATTCAACTAAAATAGGATAGCTAAATGTACATTCAAAGAGATCGTCATGGTTGTCTTAAAAGGTAACTCGAACAATTTTTATTCTATAGTTATCGATTTACTTTCGCTGAGCATTGTAAATCCATCCCTCTTTGTTGCGCCAATTTGTTTTGTAGCTAGGTGCTTTTACATAATCAACCATGCCGGGATGTATACATGTGTGTTTTGCTTCCTTTCTTCTTTCTTTTAGTTAACAATCTTATGTTACATTCCTAGAAATTATTTTGTCATTTAGAAAGTTCCGCTGCAACGCGTGGGGTATCATCTAGTTTATAGGGTTTTTGTGTCAAGGAAAGGTTGTTGGATATTGACTCAAATATATTTAGTCCTAGGGTCTTGTTCAATATGTGTCTAAATATATGGGTCACCCTTCTACATGTAACCCTGAACCATCATAGTTGATTTTGTTTTCCATGGTTATTTTCTCTATATCTGAGGGATGTTTTCACGTAAAATTATGTATCTCTTTTGCATCTATTTTCCCTATCAATATCATTAGAGTGACTGGAGAGGATAATGGTGTGGAGATGTATATGAATCCAATATGAGATGGTATGTGGTGGGTCCTGCTGAGATTTAGTCAACTACTATTAGGTATGTGGTATCCATAACCCTGTTAGAAATCAATACCTGGAATCTGGCTATAACCTTTAACAACTAACCTTGCTCTGTATCTTGCCTCATCACTTGGAGATAAACCTTCCTTTCTTTTGAAGATCCACTTGCAATGGATAGGTTTCTTCTCCTTTGGCAACTTCACCAATTCCCAAGTATGATTCTTTTCAAGTGACTCCATCTCATCATGCATAGCAGTTATCCATCTATTGCAATCGTTAGAAACAACAGCCTCAGAATATGTAGAAGGTTCTGCATTACCTTCAATTTCTTCTGCCACACTCAAAGCATAAGCAACTATGTTCGCTTCTTCAATATATCTTTGAGGAGATTTAGTATTTCTTTTGGGCTTATCTTTTGCAATAGAACGTTTTGGAGACTGCTGAACAGTAGAAGAATTTGTATCTTCAATAACAGGTGCAGCTTGGTCAATAGCAACATCTTCTATT
Organism: Oryza meridionalis; assembly: GCA_000338895.3. Classification (NCBI taxonomy): domain Eukaryota; kingdom Viridiplantae; phylum Streptophyta; class Magnoliopsida; order Poales; family Poaceae; genus Oryza; species Oryza meridionalis. Next base: position 6,995,576 of record CM002528.2, on the reverse strand, counting down.
TCTGGTGCATGCCCTGAACTGATCAAGTGCTCCACCTGCACACTTGCTTTCTCCTGACTCTCAACAGGAACATTAGTAGAAGGTTTGTCATGTAACATAACTGATTCATGGAAGACAACATTTCTACTAATCACAACCTTTTTTGTTTCAGGACACCATAACTTATGGCCTTTCACACCAAACGGATAACCAAGAAAAATGCACTTAATAGCTCTAGGCTCCAATTTACCATTATCAACATGAGCATAAGCAGTACAACCAAATACTCTTAAGTCTGAATAATTTGCTGGGGAACCAGATCATACCTCAATTGGAGTCTTCTTATCAATGCCATAACTGGGTGATCGATTGATAAAATAACAAGCAGTGGAAACGGCTTCCGCCCAAAACTGTTTAGGCAAACCTGCATTAGAAAACACACAACGGGCCTTTGATATAATTGTCCTGTTCATGCGCTCAGCTACGACGTTTTGTTGAGGTGTGTGAGGAACGGTGTAGTGACGCACAATGCCTTCAGACTTGCAATATGATTTAAATATCTTAGAACAGAACTCCATCCAATTGTCAGTACGAAGGATTTTCACCTTCCTTTCAGTTTGTCTTTCAACCATAGTTTTCCACTCTTTAAACAGATCAAAAGCTTGATATTTGTGCTTCAAGAAATAAGGCCAAACTTTTCGCGAATAATCATCAACGATAGTCATCATGTAACGAGCACCTCCAAAGGATGTCTTACAAGCAGGCCCCAATAAATCAGAATGCACATAATCAAGAATACCTTCAGTAGTATGTGTAGATTTGTTGAACTTTACCCTCTTATGCTTGCCAAAGATGCAATGCTCACAAAATTTGAGCTTCCCGATGCTTTGTCCATCTATCAATCCTTGTTTGCTCAATTCTGTCAAACCAATTTCACTCCTATGCCCAAGACGCATATGCCAAAGATTAGTAGCATCGGAATTAGATAATGAATCAGAAACTGTAGCAACATTACCTAATATGGTTGTGCCTTGCAGATGGTACAGATTGGCAGATTTAATATCAGCTTTCATCACAACAAGAGAGCCTTTAGTTACCTTCAAAATTCCTTCTCCACCGGAATATTTGTACCCTTTGCGATCAAGAGTACATAAAGAGATGAGATTTCTCTTCAAATTTGGAATATGCCACACATCTGACAATGTTATGATACTGCTATCAAACATCTTGATCTGAGCTGTTCCAATACCTACAACCTTGCATGGTGTATTATCACCTATCAAAACAGTACCACCTTGAACAACTTCATAGGTGGCAAACCAATCCCTATTCAGGCACATGTGATAGGTGCATGTAGTATCAAGAATCCATTGGTCACTAGTTTGTGCACAACCAGCATAAGCAACAAGCAATTCTGGATCAGACTTATCATCAGTAACAACTGCGGCTTTACGTTCCTCTTCTTTCTTACCATTTGGTATATATTTTACGGTTCTCTTGTCTTTGTCCTATAGCTTCCAACACTCAGAGATATCATGTCCATCTCTCTTGCAGTATTTGCATGACTTATACCTGTCTTTGGAGTTGATCTCCCACTGTAGCTACTTGAGCTTTTATCTCTTGATTTGATCTTTGTATTCTTCTCCTGTTGCCTGCCCCGAACAACCAAGCCTTCTGCATGTGAATTTGAACCTTAAGAGGGTACCATCTTCTTTATCTTTTCTTTGGCATGCAAAGCATCATAAACTTCTTTCAAAGTCAGAGTATCACGGCTATAAAGTATAGTATCCCTAAAGTTTGCATATGAGCTAGGCAATGAACACAATAGAATAAGGCCTAAATCCTCTTCATCATACTTTACTTCCATAGACTCAAGGTCAGCAACAATTTCTTTGAAAGTGGAGAGATGGTCCTTCACAGACTCATCATCTTGCAACTTGTGCAAAAATAACTTTTACTTCAGGTGCATCTTATTGGTCAGATCCTTGGTCATGCATATCTGTTCCAGCTTCAACCACAGCCCAACGGCTATCTCCTCCTTAAGCACCTCCTGCAAAATATTGTAAGATAGATGAAGATGAATATATGACATAGCCTTACGATCCCTTTTCTTCTCATCGTCGGACCAATATTGAGTCCTCTTGTCAAATCCAGAAAGCGCATCATCGAGGTCTTGCTATGCTAGAACGGCTCGCATCTTCACTTGCCAAAGTGAGAATCTTGTGTCTCGGTACAGGAGCGGTAGATCATACTTCAAACTCGCCATGGGAATTAATCCTGAATTTGCTAGTAAGAAATTAGGGTAAACCTAGCAAAAACGTGAACCTCTGGTGCACTTTCCGTGTGCACGTAGCGAAGTATGTAAATCTGGAAACCTCCTAGTACACAAGCTTGGTGGACACGTAGCAATTTCAACGCGAATTGGATTCACGTGAACAGGGCCAACAGGCAAGACTGCTGCCCTAATTTCCCTCGGGATACGTGCGCTTGATGGGTTGCTGCTGCTTGTCCTCTGTGTTAGGAATAGAGATATTTCTGTTAGAGTTTGCGTGCGATAATGCATGTGATAGTGCATGAAATCAGGAGATAAGATGTGTATTCGGTTGAGATAAAACCGATTCTTGATATATCTGTGTAAGCCACATTGGAGGCTCTTTCCAACTCCTATGAATATATATACGCGGCCTCGAACAAGAGATGATAACGCTTCCTAAAATTTATATGGTATCAGAGCCTCTCTAGCCACGATCAGATCGCATCTGGCGATGGCAAGTTCCTCCAGCAGCGCCGGGAATCCTTTTTCCGGTCAGACGGTCCCAGAGAAGCTTACCAGGATGAACTTCCTTCTATGGAAGGCACATATTCTCCCGGTGATCCGTGGTGGTCGCATGGAAGGATACCTGACAGGCGCGAGACAAGCCCCGCCGGCTGTGATTGACGCCAAAGATGGATAAAAAATTGTCAGAGCGTCGAATCCAGCACTCGATACATGGATAGCGGCAGACCAACAGGTGCTGGGTTTCCTTCTCTCCACACTTTCCAAAGAGATTCTCACCCCAGTAATCTGTATGGAAATTGCTGCGCAAGTATGGAAGGCCATCACAGAGATGTTGTCCTCCCAATCACGCGCGCGTTCTCTGAACACGTGGCTGGCGCTCGTGATGACCCTCAAGGGCGATCTCAGCATCACAGATTACATCAGTGAGATGAAGGTTCTCGCCGACGAGATGGCATCCGCTGGCAAGCCGCGTGATGACGAAGAACTGATCTCCTACGTCCTTGCCGGCCTCGACGATGACTACGAGCCGGTCGTCTCCTCTCTCTTGGGCAGATCGGAGGCGGTCTCCTTCTTCGAGTGCTACTCCCAGCTCTTGAGCTTCGAATCCAGGCAGAAGCTCCGTCATGCAGCGGCGCACCAATCTGTCAATGCCGCCAGGCGCGGTGGCGGAAGGGGCGGTGGCTCCTTCAACCATGTTGGTCGCAGCGGAGGTAATAGGACGGGGCGGCAAACCGCGCCCTGTGTGTCAACTTTGTGGCAAAACGGGACATGTCGTCGCGGATTGTTGGTATAGGTATGATGAGAATTTTGTTCTTGAAAATAAAGTTGCAGCTGCAGCTTCATATGGTGTGGACACCAATTGGTACATGGATACGGGTACTACGGACCACATCACTGGAGAATTGGACAAGTTGACAACCCGAGAGAAGTACAATGGGAAGGATCAAATATACACGGCAAGTGGTGCAGGTATGGACATTAAGCATATTGGCCATTCTGTTATTCATACCCCTATTCGCAATTTATATCTCAAAAATATATTACATGTTCCTAAGGCCAAGAAAAATCTTCTTTCTGCACATTGCCTAACCCTTGATAATCATGCTTTTGTTGAAGTTCACTCTCGCTTCTTTGCCATTAAGGATCAGGTAACGAGGAATCTTCTTCTTAGAGGGCCTTGCCGCAATGGTCTCAATCCTATACCCAAGTCGTCATCTTCATCGTCCAAGCAAGTTCTCGGAGTCGTCAAACCCACTATCTCCAAGTGGCATAGTCGTTTGGGTCATCCTTCTTTATCTATTATTCAAAGAGTTGTGAACAATAATAATCTCCCATGTTTAGGAGATCTTAATGAGCTAGGTGTGTGTGATGCCTGTCAGAAAGGCAAGAGTCATCAACTTCCTTATCCTAAGTCGTTCAGTGTGTCTAGTCATCCATTAGAACTTATTTTTTCTGATGTGTGGGGTCCTGCTCCTGATTCTGTTGGTGGCAGAAAATATTATGTCAGTTTCATAGATGATTTCAGTAAATTTACTTGGATTTACTTGCTTAAGAAAAAATCTGAAGTTATTCAGAAATTTCATGAGTTCCAGCAACTTGTTGAAAGACTTTTTAATCGCAAGATTATTGCTATGCAATCTGATTGGGGAGGGGGAGGGGGGAGAATATGAAAGGCTTCATTCCTTCTTTACAAAAGTTGGAATCACTCATCATGTTTCCTGTCCCTATGCTCACCAACAGAATGGCTCCGCTGAACGTAAACATAGACATATTGTTGAAGTTGGTTTATCTTTACTTGCTCATGCTTCTATGCCTCTTAAATTTTGGGATGAGGCTTTCCTTGCAGCTACATATCTCATTAATCACACACCTAGAAAAGTCATACAATATTCTACGCATTTAGAGCGGCTCTTGAATCAGAAACCAAATTATTCTTCCTTGAGAATTTTTGGGTATGCTTGTTGGCCTAATCTTCGACCCTACAACACTCGTAAACTTCAGTTTCATTCTAAACAATGTGTTTTTCTTGGTTATAGCAATATTCACAAAGGATTCAAATGTCTTGATGTTTCAACAGGCAGAGTGTATATTTCTAGGGATGTTGTGTTTGATGAGAATATTTTTCCTTTCTCTCAGCTTCATTCCAATGCTGGAGCTAGATTAAATAAAGAAATTTTACTCTTGCCTTCTCATCTGTTGAATCCTGAAATTGCTAATGGGGGTATGCAGTTAAATGGTCATACGTCTAATGATCCTCCTGAGGAGTCTAATATTTTTATTGAGAATGATTCTGATCAGGGAGGACAAGAAGATATTTCAGGAACACATCCGATAGCAGATGTGCATGGTGCAATTAATCTTGGTGATACTGAAGGTGTTGGATCCTAGGTGGACTTAATTTCTGAACCGGGCAGTCCTGGCGCTAGTACTACAGGCAGTTCTGGCGCTGCTCCTTCTGGAAACACCAGTACGGTGTTGACAGGTGGCAGTTCAGATGGTGGTGTGTTGCCGTTGGTGGCAGACAGTAAGGGCAGCAGTGCGTCCTCAGGGGGAACAAGCAGCAGTAGCGATCCTCCACATGACAGCAGCCCGCATGACAGCAGCTCAGGTGATGTGACAGTTGAACAGGTGCAAGCTGAACAGGTGCAACAACAGAGTCGACCTATCACCCGGTTACAGAAAGGTATACAGAAGGAGAAAGTTTATACAGAAGGTATGGTTTTCTAGCTTCTAACGGTGAACCCGAGTCTAGATGAAGCTTTAAATGATCCAAATTGGAAGAAAGCCATGGACACAGAATTTACTGCCTTGATTAATAATAAAACTTGGCATTTAGTTCCACGGCAGAGTGGTAGGAATATTATAGATTGTAAATGGGTTTATAAGATCAAAAGAAAGGATGATAGTAGTCTAGATATATATAAAGCCCGTTTGGTAGCAAAAGGCTTTAAGCAGCGTTATGGTATTGATTATGAGGATACTTTTAGTCCAGTGGTTAAGGCTGCTACTATTAGAGCTATTTTGTCAATTGTTGTTTCCAGGGGTTGGTGTATTCGACAACTTGATGTACAGAATGCTTTTCTTCATGGCTTGCTTGAAGAAGAGGTATACATGAAACAACCACCTAGATATGAAGACAAGAGTAAGTCTTGTTTTGTGTGTAAACTAGACAAGGCTTTATATGGGTTAAAACAGGCACCTCGAGCTTGGTACTCTAAGTTGAGTAGCAAGTTGTGTGATCTTGGATTTAAGGCTTCAAAGGCTTATACTTCATTGTTCTTTTATAGTAAAGGAAATATTACTATATTTGTGCTTATATATGTTGATGATATAATTGTGGCTAGCTCGACTCAGGGTGCTACTGAAGCTTTGCTTAAAGATTTGAAGAAAGATTTTGCTCTTAAGGATTTCAGTGATTTGCATTATTTCTTGGGAATAGAAGTTAACAAGGTATGTGATGGTATTTTGTTGACTCAAGAAAAATATGCATCTGATTTATTGAAAAGAGCAGGTATGTCAGAGTGTAAGCCTGTTGCTACACCTATGTCAACTACAGAAAAATTGTCAGCTCATGATGGATCTGTGTTAGGAGAACATGATGCTACTAGGTATAGAAGTATTGTTGGAGCTTTACAGTACTTGACTTTGACTAGGCCAGATATTTTCTTTGTAGTAAATAAAGTCTATCAGTTTCTGCATAGTCCTACTTTACAACATTGGATGGCAGTTAAGAGGATTTTAAGATACATCAAAGCTTCTGTTGGTATTGGTCTTAAGATTAATAAGTCTTCCTCTACTCTTGTTAGTGCTTTTTCTGATGCGGATTGGGCAGGTCCAATAGATGATAGAAGATCAACAGGAGGCTTTGCAGTTTTTCTTGGTTCTAACCTTGTGTCATGGAGTGCCAGAAAACAGGCTACAGTATCAAGGTCAAGTACTGAAGCAGAGTATAAAGCAGTAGCAAATGCTACAACAGAGGTAATATGGCTACAGACTCTTCTCAAAGAGATTGGAATTCAAGTTCCTTCTATGGCTAGGTTATGGTGTGATAATTTGGGTGCTACATATCTGTCAGTTAATCCTGTGTTTCATGCTAGAACCAAACACATAGAGGTAGACTATCATTTTGTGAGAGAAAGAGTTGCTAGCAAACAACTAGAGATCAAGTTTATTTCTTCTGGAGATCAGGTAGCAGATGGTTTTACTAAACCTATCTCTGTCCAACAGCATAGAGATTTTCAGCCCAATCTTAACTTAGATAAGTTATGATTGAGGGGGGCTGTTAGGAATAGAGATATTTCTGTTAGAGTTTGCATGCGATAATGCATATGATAGTGCATGAAATCAGGAGATAAGATGTGTATTCGGTTGAGATAAAATCGATTCTTGATATATCTACGTAAGCCATGTTGGAGGATGTTTCCAACTCCTATCAATAAATATACGCGGCCTCGAACAAGAGGTGATAACGCTTCCTAAAGTTTATATTATGGGACGTGCGCTGCAGATGGATGGATTGGACGCTGTTGCTCCTCCTTTTCCCCGCGCGGCAGGACGGCGACCGCGAAACTGGCAACAACGGGTGCCGCCGCCGCTCGATAGATCAAATCTCCGATCCGAAAAAAATCACACAGGTGGCTGCGTGATTAGTAGATCGATCTCCAATGCTCTGATACCACTTGTTATGAAAATAGATGCACAATAGAGACACGAATTTTTACGTGGAAAATCCTTGCGGGAAAAAACCACGGGCGCTGACTGGCAATGATCACTATAGAGGAGTTGATTACAAATGTAGGGGAATCACAATGGGAATGTCACCCCTTCCCGTACGGCTTACAAGTGTATATATAGTAGATAATAGAAAGACACCTAATAGGAACTCCTACTAGGAAACTAATCCGAATATATTGTGGGTCCAAAATTCTGAGCACATATTTAACAAGAACCACTCGTAAGAGTGGTAAATAGTTAATTATTTTGAATTCACTGAGCATAATTCCACGAACAGGAGTAAAATTCCAATTTCCATTTGCTTGGTAAATCAACTAATATGCAAGAGGATAAATTGGACACAGTGGCCGAACTAAAAGAAGGATAGGAGGATAAGAAAAGGGAGAGGGAGTGGACGTGGTGTGGGTGGAGGATGCGATGGGGGACACGATGCAGTGCAGTACAAAGGGCGATGTGATGTGGTGTGCATGGTTGATCACCCTGTTGAGATCCAATGGCCAGGATAAAATGAGGTGACGTGGAAGCACGAGAAAGTAGAAAGTTGCTATTAACTACACTAAGTGCAAATGACTTGTATACCCGCATATCATCTCCCATCAACTTAATTTTACTCCATGCATTTTATAGGTTGTATTACAAATCCATCAAACTTCTGCATGCTGATCCATAACAAAATGGCAAAATTTGCTACAGGACACTCAAAAACCATGGCCTTTGCTGAGGGATATCGTAAGAACATGAATTTGCTTAGGGACACTCAAAAAATGTGGTAATTTGTTGGTAGACAACATACACATTATTTTATGACTTTTTCCTATTTTGGAGAGAGAATTTTCACAACACGGCAGATTTGCCCCTAGGACCAATTAGTACAAAGAGTTTTGTTTTCTTTACAAATCAAGTCCCTGGTGCTTTGGTGGAGTGGAGCCTGTGTGTCATTGGCTCGAGGAGGGAGAGAGCAGTAGCTGAGGCAGAGCCTTGCCGGCTGGCACTCCTTCACGGCGACGCTGACAGTGAATGGCAGCTCCTCGGACGATGCGGCCAAATAGAGAAAGATGTGCAGGCTTCTTGCGAACCCGACGGTGGTCGTCTTGTAGCCGGAGGTGGCCAAAATTGACGACGGCACTAGTCCGATCGAGCCAAGGAGCTTATAGTTCGATGCTACCAAGATGTTAGTAGAGACGTAGAGAAGCTACATTCATGAGGAATCGACTTCTTACTCACCAAGGACGACAGAATCGAAGATGGCGGCGGTTGGCCAGAGTTTGGGAAGACAACGACGATCTCATGATTCACGACATCTCATGTCAATTGCTTGGGTCGGAGGGCTCCTAGGGTCTCGGCGATGACGATGGCGTGATCGATGGCCCGACCATGCGCCATGGTGCCCAGAATGCGGAGATGGTCTTGACTGTGACACAGAGAGCTCGCTCCGGGGTCACGTCGGCATGACGGCTTTCCCGTCGATCCGCTGCACGAGAGAGGGTGAGATCAAAAGTTAAAACATTCGCCATGATGAGGTGAATAAGGAACGGGGAAGAGATGATGGAGAGCGCGGCTTGACGACTAGCGGCAACACCTCCTTCTTGGCGGCTGACTTGGGAAGAAGAAATACGAGGACAATTTACGTGGTTTCTCCCTCCTCACATAAGTAAATATTATATTTTAATTCTTATGGTGTCATATAGCAAATTACTGAGTTTTATGAGTATCCTCGGACAAATTCACGTTCTTACGATGTCCCTCAGCAAATACCATATTTTTTGAGTGTTCTGTAGCAAATTTTGCCTAACAAAAATATATCCACTTTCATCTCCAACGTAATTATTCTAAAAATAATTGGACCTGTTTGTAGAAGTATTTTTACTGCATGTATTTTTGTGAGGGTTATATTAATAACACAGTATGAACTGTTCACTCTGAAGTGGGATTATCACCTACTGGTGGAGTAATGAAGTTTCTTGTGTTGTAGAACTCTTTATTACTATGTCTTCTTACTATTATGCTGTAAAACTTTTAGAGCAATTGGTTTGGACATTGGTTGGACTTTTTGGAGCTGTGAGGATGGAGGCCGACAATGGGCAGGGTTGGCAACCTGAGTGAGGGAGGCCATATGGTAAGTGTGCGGTCGGTGACAACAATTCCGACAGCATACAGGAATGACACTACCGTTGGATTATGGAAAAAGAGACGGAGGATGGCAGGGATGAGGAAAAGGCTGAGGATTATATGGTTTCGTGGGCCTCACCTGTGCCGTTGACTCCTTTTGGCAAGCCGACAAGCCAAGAGTAGCATCATCGTGCAGGGAGGAGTTAGCGGCAACCCATCATACATGTGTGCATGGGTGAAACCGGGATGAGGAGGGAAGAAGTGATAAGGGGAGAGAAAGAGTCCACCCAATTCTTGAAATCCTAAATGGTCAAAAAACTGAAAATGTGACTGAACTTTTTTTTTTTGGGGCAACTGAGAATTAGACACTCCCAAAAATGAATTAGGAAAACTGAGCCACCCCTGTAGGACGTCCCAGCCAAACTTGCCACTCTCCATGATCACCGTTCCTTTGAGATGCATGGGGCCACCTTAGGAAGGGGATGTTTAGGTCATTTAATTGTCATAGCATGATGATTATGTGTCGATGTCCTCCTATTTTGCATTTAACCACTCAAGATCCAGAGTACTGTTGCCAGACTTAACACATCTCGGGCACGATTTGATCCATATTCCTTAATTTATTGGGTCCTTGATTATCACGATCACTTATGGTCGATTATGAGACGCGGGTGATTGTGTAGCACAGATAATTATTTTAAGGGATTGTATAGATTACATTAATTTTGGTCTCATTCGGCGGTACGTTCGGCGGGAAGGAGGCGGCAATGATGTATAACAGCGGTGGTGATCCATCATGCATGTGTGCGTGCTTGAAACATGGATAAGAAGAGTAGAAGATATAGGGCGAGATAGAAATAGTCTACACGAATCTTGATGCAATTCTAGGCGTTTAAAAACTGACCGTCTTTTAGGCAAAACTTAGACAATCTAAAAAATTAATTAGGAAAACAGTTACTTTTTAAACGACTCTCCACAATCGCCATTCCTTCGAGATGCACGAGGCCCACTATCGTAGGTTCAGGAAGTTTAGGTCATTTAATTGTCAGGGCATGATTATATGTTGATATCTTCCTATTCTGCATTTAATCACTGAAGATCCAAAACATTATATTACCAGACTTAAGATTTCTTGGGCGCAATTTGATGAATATTATTTATTAGGTCCTTGATTCTCACCAGTCACGACCACTTACGAAGTTATGATCGATCATGAGATGATTGTGCAGGGAAGATTAATATTTGAGTGAGTCAATTTTGGACTACATGTCTACATTAATAGCTTGACGATCAAGAACAAAATAAGAAAAATATGCTCTATGATTTGATCGATCGATCTCGAATTATACGTTATGATATGTAAACTCCAGAGAAAATTGGGATCGGGATATGCAATCTAGTACTAGATATTATTTAATCACATACTCTATCGTGCAAATCGGGATACTCTTGAGCTGGCCGGAATATTTTTCCTGTAATGCAAAAATAATTACGAATTACAGATCAAAAATATATCCGCCACGTGCAGATCAAGATATGAAATTAGTATTAGATATTATTTAATTACATACTCTAGTATGAAAACTATCGTGCAAATCGGGATACTCTTGAGCTGGCCAGGATATTTTTCCTGTAATGCAAAAATAATTACGAATTACAGATCAATGCCGTGCGCCCGTGCAGATGCAATGGAAATATATATCGGCCACGTTGCTGCTTCTTCTAATATTACAGGGCAATCTCGTTGCCTACTTTGCACGATGTGAGCTAATCACACGAAGTGGACAACAAGTTCGTCATGTGATTTGTTGTCTTTCTCCTTTGTGCTTTGTGCATCGAATGACATGACACACAATTATCCAAAAAAAATTTACAAAAAAGCATTTCACTGAGCTCTGTACGTTATTTATACTACCTCCGTTTTTATGCAATAAATACATAAGCCAGTGAACATTTCGATATTACATTCGTCTTCCTAAATAAAACTATAACATTTATATTTGGTTGTGAATTTTTTAATAATTAAACGTACTTGGACCATTATATACTTTTGCACATTTCCATTAAATTAGTAAGATAAATGATCAAATATGATGTTGTAAATCAACATTGTAAATCAACCGCATCAAATATTTAAAAACCGAGAATAGTTTGGAACACATGTTTAAGTTAATAGTCATTTAAACTTCAAATATTGGCTATTATTATTGAACCTTGGAACAAGATAGTAGTTCCAAAATTTAAGGCGTGATACCATATTTTGGATTATCCATTTTACAGTACATTGCTGATACAACCGTTTTTTATGGACCGCCACTTTGAAAAAGCAAATAGTACTTATCTCAGTCTCCAGAAAGTTACCAGGCCCAAAAAATAATAAATCAATCAATTTTCAAGTAATTAATCTTTTTTTTCAGCAAAGCAAAGCAATAATGAACTTATGATTTTAAGGCTTGCTATTCACTCAATAATTATTGCCGATAAAATTCATCACAACAAAACAAAAACAAAATAGTGTCGGGAGGAGTAGATTTTTTTTTTTTGACCGGGAATGAGGAGTAGATTTGTTGATAAAAAAAGACCGAGAATAACGTATTTGGCCCAATTAAGTATATACATATGTAATATGTAATATACCTACATGTGTTGAATTATTTTTCGACAACTTTTTATTATTCACTTCAATACCCACGAGCCTCCCTGTGTCCCACTCCTGAAGCAAACAAACCAGGAAGAACAATACCAACAGCATGGGTAGATACGTTGCCATCCCTGTAAACTCTATAACTCAAAATATAAATCGGCAGTTCCAAATTATTTAATTAGTAACTGAACTAAAATATATATTTCTCCAAAAACGAATTGGACAAATTACAACTTCCATAAATTTAATTTTCTCATTAAAATGAGATTTTGTTCAGATTTAAGCATGACATTCTGCTTGTCAGTTGTATGATATTATATGGAGCATGTGATGATTTTTTAAATATTCTTTTAAGTCATTTACTAATGCAAACATAGTTGGGGGTTAACTTGGGCCAGGCTGTCGAAAAACTAGTATAAAGCCACACAGCCAGAAGCTAGAATATCCATCCATAAACACATCATACTGCCATCTTCCTCAACTAGTTGCAAAAGCACACGTTCTTCCACTTCCATCAGCCATGCCTGGAGCAGCTGCTGCCGCTGTTGTTGACAGCCGCCTGTGCAAACAGCATGCGGAAGGCCCTGCTGCGGTCCTCGCCATCGGCACTGCAAACCCGACAAATATCGTCTATCAAGATGGTTTTGCCGACTACTACTTTGGTCTAACCAAGAGCGAGCATCTTACTGAGCTGAAGGACAAAATGAAGAGGATATGTAAGCAGATCAATCCTTCCAGTTCGATCGTTGCATTGATCATTATTATCGCTAGTTATTTTTCATAAACTCTAATGAGAATAAATTATGCAAGTGCTTAAATTTTCAGGACACTCCTGCCATAATTCATTATAAACCATACAAATATTTATACTACGTAGAAAGAAGAGTGAAATGATGTTGGAGTTCAGCCAAATTTTATTTACCTCGCGTGTGGGATGCAATGTGGATGCATGGGGTGTGGTTGCATCAAATTTTTTTTTGAAAAAAATCTACTATATACAGTATATACTTGGTATATATACGCAGTATGCTCAATACGAGGCCCACTTAAGGTCATCCGCCAGGACTATATGCTCCATTTGAATTTCTACATTATTTATGTCATTGTATTTGTACTCGCTATTTAAGTGTTTTGCTAGTATATTTTTTTTCACTTTATCTCTTATCTTGAATCATAAGAGTAAAGTTTTGCATCTCCATCTCTGAAATCCTGGATCCACCACTAATACCTCGTTAAATATGATAGTTTGTCATATAATGTCTCTCCTGCTCATCAGGCTACCATCTCGCACCCATGCCACTGTACTCGTATAGATTTAAAGACTACGCTTTTAACAAAAATACAAGAGATCTACAGAGTAGTCATAGCAATAAATCCGTGGATCTTAATAAATTTGTATTGAAAAATAGCACTCACTTCTCTAAATGTTGGCACCGGGAATTGAGTCTTAGTGGATAGAGTTATGCACCCAAAAGTACATCATCAGACCATGTTTGAGCAAAACATATATGTGCTAATCCAATCTTTGAGAACATTAAACTCATGATTATCTTCCTAAAAATAGGATATATATAAACCATTTTTGTTTTATTACGTAAAATGCTTGCATAATATCTTATATTCTTGTTTTGTAAATATTCGGTAACTTAATTGAAATGTCTCATGTTATTCTTATAACCTCTTAGTGCTATGTACTAATTGTAAGAGATGTGGGTGCATCCTTTTCCATTTCAGGTCATAGATCGGGAATAGAGAAACGCTACATCCACCTTGATGAAAAGCTCATCCGTGACCACCCGGAGATCATCGACAAACACATGCCCTCTCTTGAAACTCGCATAGACATCGTCTCTACTGAGGTCCCAAAGCTCGCTGAGTCAGCCGCACGGAAGGCCATCGCCGAGTGGGGCCGTCCGGCCACTGACATTACCCACCTCATTTTCAGCACCTACTCCGGGTGCAGTGCTCCTAGCGCTGACCTCAAGCTGGCATCACTACTCGGACTCAACTCTTCTGTCTCTCGCACCATCCTTAGCCTCCACGGTTGCTCTGGAGGCGGTAGGGCACTCCAACTTGCCAAGGAGCTCGCTGAGAACAACCGTGATGCACGCGTTCTCGTAGCCTGCGCCGAGCTGACGCTAATATGCTTCTCAAACCCAGATGAAAGCAAAATTGTCGGTCATGGACTGTTTGGGGATGGTGCCGGAGCAATCATTGTCGGCGCTGGCCCATTGGTCAATGCAGAGCGCCCACTATTTGAGATGGTCCTCGCCTCGCAAACAACTATACCAGGTACTGAGCATGCACTTGGCATGCAGACCACCGCCAGTGGCATAGATTTCCACCTCTCTATCCAGGTGCCAACACTGATCAAGGACAACATCCGGCAGTGCTTGCTCGACACATTCCGATCGATTGGAAACATGGATCCTAATTGGAATGAACTCTTCTGGGCAGTGCACCCTGGTGGCCGTGCGATCCTTGACAACATAGAAGGTGAGCTTCAGCTGCAAGCAGCAAAGCTTGCGGCAAGCCGCCATGTGCTGAACGAGTATGGGAATATGAGTGGCACGACGATCGCGTTTGTTCTTGATGACTTGCGTCGCCGTCGGGAGAAGGAAGGAGATGAGCATCAACAACTTGAGTGGGGAGTAATGCTAGCCTTTGGACCGGGTATAACAATAGAGGCAATGGTGCTACATAACCCAATCTCATGAAGTCTTAAGGAAAATTAATTGCCACTATCTTATGCTTGTCTGGTATCTTATTACGGTATATGTTAATTAATCAATGCATGACACTACATCAATTCTGCATGCTTAAGTGAAGTTATGACCTACCTGTGATGAATTGATGTTGTGGAGTTCCTGTCTAATGTTTATTGCTTTCATATGCCCTTTGATTGTTAAGTTTTTTTGGATTTGCAACAAAATTTGTAATACCCTGTTTATAATTAAAAAAGCATATTGCTTATATGAGTTGCTTCAATCCGAGTTTTGATCAATTGAGATGTATCTTTCAAGAAAACACTTGAATAAGATCAAGTCAGTATTTTGCAAGTGAAAAAATGTTCAAAAAACAAGATAAAAAGATGCAATCAATTTCAACTTAATCTTTAGTAATTAAGATTGTTTTTCTTCTCGAATATGCATGAGAGTTGTGTATCATTGCATTAATGGAAGAACGGAGGCGTAAGATGCAAATACAAATAATCAGAAAACACAAAAAGTGAGAAACAAAACACGAGCAAAAGAAGAACAAAGTGCCTCACCAAGGCTCTCCCAACAACCTGAATCACGGGCCTTCTTTACCAGGATCTATAATCAACGAAATTCCCCTTGGCTCAATAGGTGATCCTCGTCACTCGCAAGAACTAGTATAGAAAATGATTGGGGCAGCCTCCTTGAAAACACAGTCGTTTCGATGCTTCCAAATAGAACATGCCCTAAGAATGATCATATTATTTATATCCTTCCTTATAGCCCCTTTTACCAAATTCTTGTGTCTTATCTATTTTCCCGAACAAGTTATATTAGAGCTAGGGAGATCGATCTGCTTTCAAAACCGGCGGCGCGTTCATCTTCTCGTCGTTCGATCTGATCAGCGAGAACAATTCTGACACCGGTGTGTTCTTCGATAGATCCATCTGATCGTCGGCGGCATACGCGCTTCATCCCACGGCGAGTTCTTTGTTGAATCTGGTTGGTTGCGGCAGGCGTGCGTCCTCCTGTCGTCTCATCGAGTTAATCGGCTCGACGTGATTGAGTTTTCGTGGCCATCGGCGCAGCAATCCGAAGCGCAGTTCTTTTTTGCTGCCACGCATCCACCGAAGAAGCAGCAGCACAGGAATCCATCTTAGCTGCACGGCTCTGGAGGAGGAAGAAAAATCAATTGAAGATACTGCTCTCTTCGTGTTTATGTGAAGTTCCAAATTCATGTTGGATTTTTGTACGTCCACAAAGACTTTATATCAGGGAATTTCTTTTCTTTTGGAATCTATTATATATATTTTTTGATCTGGAATTCTTTCTCCAACATGTCATGTATCAAATTTGACATTGAGAAGTTCGATGGCAAGATTAGTTTTTGCATATGGCAGGTTCAAATGAAAGTTGTTCCTACACAAGTTGATGTTCGGAATCGAATATGACTGATCAAGGGGAAGATAGGCTGTGTTATCTGTGTGAATGGTACCGTGTGTACAGGTTCTTAAGAAGGAATCACAAATACCGTTCCAAAGCGGCATATTTCGACAACACTGAATAGCTTGATGATCCACCAGGACCATGCAAGGGTGACAGAGTGTTCCAAATGACAAAAAATCTCAAAGTTGTTTTTCAGAAGGCAAAAAAGAAGGAAACCAAGCGGAAGCGAAATGCGGAAGGACAAAGTGTGCTATTCAATACATATATATACATACATCATTTTATCGGTGTCATGCACCTGGAGAAAAATGTGTTCGATAGAATCATTGGGACTTTAGTAGCCATACCAAGCAAGACAAATGATGGACTGAAGTCACCTAATGTACGTCCTCCAGAACCGGCGTAGCCTAGACCATCCAATGCGCGGCCCCACTTACACATACCACTCCACTTACACGTTTATCCTCGCTTTGTGTAAAAGTGTTAACCCCGGAGTGATATGGTTGGAGGGACAAGCCTTTATAAGTTGGTTCCACTCTTGCTAAACTAGCAAGGTGGTACTAAACATGCGCACACAGATCTCATAGACCGCACATGTCATATCCTAATTATGCCAGGATGTCACACACCCTCCTCAAAGGACCCGACATCCCCGTTGGCCCAATTTACCCATATAGTCACACACGGGCATATAGGTAAATGTCTAAGAACACACCCCCTCTTAATGCTTAGTGCAGTCCGCCTTACACAGAACCCACATGTGCCATATACCCGCACACTGACCCGTACAAGCAACCGCAAGGGTTGGAATTGATACCATTTTGTAATGGCCCGCCCTCCAGAACCGTGTAGCCCAGCCCGTCCAACGGGCGGTTCCACTTACACATACCACTCCACTTACACTTTCGTTCTCGCTTCGTGTAATAGGGTTAACCAGGTAGTGATATGGTTGGAGGGACAAGCAAAACTAGCAAGGTGGTACTAAACATGCTCACACAACTATCATGTACTCCCTCCTTCCAAAAATTTGAGACCTATTGCATTCTTTGGTTTTTCTAAAAATCTAAGTCCTATTTGTAGTCACTATGTACTAAATTAAATTGTTGATCAAAAACCAAGAAGTCGTTCTAATACTTATTGGTTGCATGTTCATTGGTTTTGCCATATTGTGAGTGAGTTAATTGCTTGTTGGTATTGATGCAAAAAGAAATAGGTCTCAGATTTTTGGAAGGAGGGGGTACCACATAGGCCATTCCTTAATTGGGCCAGGTTGTCACACGTAAATACCTTGTGAATATGCAGATAACGGAAGAGCTTCACCTGCGGATGAAGGTAATGGAAGAGTTGTAACGTCCCGCCTCTCTAGGCCATATCTTAATTGGGCCAGGTTGTCACACGTAAGGACCTTGTGAATATGCAGATAACGGAAGAGCTTCACCTGCGGATGAAGGTAATGGAAGAGTTGTAACGTCCCGCCTCTCCAGGCCATATCTTAATTGGGCCAGGTTGTCACACGTAAGGACCATGTGAATATGCAGATAACGGAAGAGCTTCACCTGCGGATGAAGGTAATGGAAAAGTTGTAACGTCCCGCCTCTCCTAGGCCGAGCGCACTTACATCTGGTAGCTTATCTTGGACATAGACTACCCTCACAGACCAACACAAGTCTTTTCTGCGCACTTTGTCCTCACTCGTGTGCACCCGGGAAGAACTTCCCGGTCGGTCAACCATCCCGAAATTGCTCTAGGCCAAGCACGCTTAACCTCAGAGTTATTTGGAGATCGGTCACGGAAAAGAAGTTGCAACCTGATGGTGTGAGTATTCTATTAATCCTATTAAGCCTTGGGCCAGGATGTCACAAGAGTGCACCTTCCGCTGACTTACTACACCTTGACAAATGAGGAGAAAATGGCATTGTACAAATCCCTACACGGGGTGAGAGTCCCTACCGGTTTCTCCTCAAACATAATGTAGCTAGTGTCGATGAAGGATTTATAGCTTTTGGGCTACAATTCTCATGACTGTCATGTAATGCTCATAATATTCATCGCTATTGCAATCAGAGTAATCAAACCAGTACATATAAAGATGGTTATCACAAAATTGTGTTATTTCTTCAATGCAATCTGACATAAAGTAATTGACCTTGAAGAGTTAAGTCATCTCCACGTTTTCGCTATAGAGACCGTGTGCAAGCTTGATATGTGTTCCCCTCTGTCATTTTTTTAATATGATGCAACACCTCATGGTTCATATCGTGCCTCAGATACTTGTGCTTGGGCCCTGTTGGTATTTCTTAACGACATTACTAGAAATATAATTCCCAGCAATGGCGCATAAATACTTCTAGTATATTATGGTTACATAGTTCATCCGCAAACGCACTGTTGATGGTCGTTATCGATCAGCTTTGACCGTCAATATTTCCAAAATAGAGGAGAACTAGTGATGCTTGCAATGCATAAATATGTTAGAACAATAATATTCCACTAGTAGTAGGTATACTAACCTTTCTGCAGAGAATGACAATAAAGTAGAGGAGAATCGACATCAAGTCAGACGATAAATCAATCGGACAATGTCGAGCACTAGACTTATGTATGAATGGGCCAAGATCTTAAAATTGACATGATAAATTGGGCTAAAATTCACAAGTCTACAAAGTGAAGCAATAGAGGAGGCGCTAGCCGAAGATGGGCCAGGAAGGTCCAACCCATGGTTCGGCCGAACCTGGTGGTTCGGCCGAACCCATCCTGGCACCGTTGGATGCAGGGTTCGGCGTGGACGTCTAGGATTGCATCCCAATGACGGTTGGAGGCACTTCGGACATTTCTCCTTCCACAACCGTCATAACCACCACTGTATAAGGACTCCACTCTCTTCACTTCAACACGCACCTCAAACAATAGCTCTCTCATTTCTCTCAAGTTTAGTTTAGTAGTATATAGCTAGTGGAATAGGAATACGGAAGAAATCAGGAGTCCGGAAGCCGTCGGAAGAGTTCGGGTATGGCTCTAGCAGCTTTCCTTTCCTCTTTTATAAGCTTTGTACTTTTATTAGAAAACTCTTCTTTATACATTTATGGAATTGGAATACTTTCCAAGTATATGAGTACCTACTTTACATTATGTTCATGTTATACTGAATATACGGCTAGCTTATCTGGGAGATGTTTTGGTGCGGGTATAATGTTTGCTTATACAATTACTCTATGTCATTACGATGATATTAGAGTAGTATCTGGTAGCTTAGACGTGTACGGGATATCATTTTTTGGGGTTATATATTACACATGAGAGGTGGGCCGCTGATGGTGACAGCTCAGTACGGGTATTCCTCCGTGCCGGTATATAATCCTAAGTTAATTTCCTGGAGAGGGTATTCCTCCGTATTTAGCCCCGGTTGTATGGTCATGACGGGCTGTCGTAAGGAACTCGGCAGTCAGGGGTGGCTTCTCGAAGTACCGGGAGGGCATCGGATACAGGGTATTAGCTAGTATATAGTTAACTAGAATGTATGTATACTATGTATATTAGAAGTATAGGAATAGATTCTCTTTCTCTTTTCTCTCCACTTAGCTCAGATAATATATTTTGAGAATGAGTAGTTCATGCTTCTATGTTACTCTACCCTTAGATTATCTTAACACCTGTTTAGAATATGATTATCACAAGTAATATATAAATTATTAGTCAAGCTCTCTCTACATGTTCTTCCCACGGGATAAAAGAAATACGATACCCTTGAAATACTCTCAGGTGAAATGCTACAATGGTATATCTGTGCGCTTGCGGATAAACTCTGTAACCATAATATACCAGGAGTATTTCTGCGCTAATACGATACCCTTTGTAGCATTTCACCTGAGAGTATTCCAAGGGTATCGTATTTATTTTATCCCGTGGGAAGATCATGTAGAGAGAACTCGACTAATAATTTATATATTACTTGTGATAATCATATTCTAAGCAGGGGTTAATATAATCCAAGGGTAGAGTGACACACAAGAATTAACTACTCATTCTCATAATATATTATCTAAGTTAAGTGGAAAGAAAAGAGAAAGATAATCTATTCCTACACTTCTAATATACATAGTATACATACATTCTAGTTAACCGATATACTAGCTAATACCCTCTATTCGATGCCCTCCTGATACTTCGAGAAGCCACCCCTGACTGCCAAGTTCCTTACGACAGCCCGTCATGACCATACAACCAGGGCTAAATACGGAGGAATACCCTCCCCAGGGAATAAACTTAGGATTATATACCGGCACGGAGGAATACCCGTACTGAGCTGTCACCATCAGCGGCCCACCTCTTATCCGCAATATATAACCCCAAATAATGATATCCCGTAATCTAGACACCACGTCTAAACTACCATATACTACTCTAATATCATCGTCATGACATAGAGTAATTGCATAAGCAAACATTATACCCACACCAAAGCATCTCCCAGATAAACTAGCTGTATATTCAGTATAACACGAACATAATGTAAAGTGGACATTCATATACTCGGAAAGTATTTCAATACCATAATTGTATATAGAAGAGTATTCTAATAAAAGTACAAAGCTTACAAAAGAGAAGAGAAAAGCTACTAGAGCCGTACCCGAACTCTTTCGAAGGCTTCCAGACTCCTGATTTCTACTCTATTCCTATTCCACCAGCTAGATACTACTAAACTAAACTTGAGAGAAATGAGAGAGCTATTGCTTGAGGTGTGTGAGTGAAGTAAGGATGAGAGCTCCTTTTATAGCCTCCCAATGACGGTTGTGACGGTTGGAATGGTCGGTAATACCCTCCAACCGTCATTGGGGAGCAATCTCAGCCATCCAGGGGAACCCTGGATCAAACGGAGCTGCGGGGGTTTCGGCCGAACCATGGGCTGGGCCGACCTGTCCCAATTTTGGCAGGCAGCCTCCCCTTTTGCTTCACCTCATAGACTTGTGAATTTTGGCCCAATTCGTCGTGTCAATTCTGAGTTCTTCGCCCATTCATACATAAGTCTTATTGTCAACATAGTCCGATTGATTTATCGTCTGTGTTGATGTCGATTCTCCTCCACTTTATTGTCATTCTCTGCAAAAGGTTAGTATACCTACTACTAGTGGAATATTATTATTCTAATATATTTATGCATTGCAAGCATTACTAGTTCTCCTCTATTTTGGTAATATTGACGGTCGAAACTGATCGAGAACGACCGTCAATAGGCCCCAATACCTTCATCAGATGTGGCCATTCGAACAGTATATGTCCAATCTAAAAGGCTATGTACGGAACCGTACCCACCCAGAGGGTTCGCTGATAGAGGGATACACTACCAAGAAAGTCATTGAGTGTTGCATTGGTTACTTGCAAGATGGGAAAGCAATTGGTTTACTAGTACCTCGACATAAAGGTAGATTATCTGGAAGAGGGACAAAAAGGAAAAAAGAATCCTCGACAGTGACTACAAAGCAGTGAAAGATGCTCATTTCATTGTCCTATAACAGCTTGTGATACTGGTGCCGTACATAGAGCAGCACCTAAAGGAATTACAAGCAAGAAATGACAGGCGCTCTGAAGCATGGATCATGAAATGGCACAAATCTAACTTTACCGAATGGTTAAAGGACCCCGGTCGACCATATGGCGATAGCACGGAGGAAAAAAACTATTAAAAGTTTGGCTGACGCGCATTCAAGAGTGCACACCTCATGGTGAGCGTATATCTGAATGGGTACACGTTTTATACCAAAGCAAAAGACAAAAAGGAGTGCATCTCAAAACAATGGCATTCGAATATAGGAAATCGACACAACAGGTCAAAAGAGCACATACTATGAATTCATAGAAGAAATCTAGGAACTGGACTACGGACCAAATATGCATATTCCACCGTTTCGGTGTCAATGAGTGAAACACCCAGCTGGCGTGTTTGTGGACAAATTTAGACGGACAATTGCCGACCTCGATAACGTAAGCCACAAGAATAACCCATGGGTACTTGCTGATCGGGCCACTCAAGTTTTTTATGTGACTAACCCCATCTCAGTTGAAGAAACACATAGTTATTTCCGGAAAACAAAGGATTTTGGGAGTTGGTGATGATGAAGATGTTGAGGCATACAATCAATACAAGAACATGACACTATTCATGGATTTTCGAAACTACATTAAGCTTGTAGAAGGAACAATTAGTGAATCGCCGAAGCCGTACATGAGGAATAAAGGAGTAAGGAAGAATGTGAACGGATAATAAATGTAGTCCCTGTTCAATATAAATATGAATCAATGAATATTTACATATTAATGTGTGACATGATGGACGATGAATTTTGTATGGATGGTGAATTTTATATTATTTGTTCTCATGGTTTTTGGTGTTTAAAAAAAGAGAAAAGAACTAAAATTTATAAAATAAGAAAATAATAATATATTAGTGACTACGATGGTGACATCATCGAGACTGATAGAAAAACCTGGGGTTTACGTTTTGGGGTGAGGGTTGGGCTGGGTATGGGCACTACTAGAGCCATAGGGATGGAGGCTGGCAGTCGGCATGGTTGGTAGTAGGGGCGAGGGAGGCTGTGTAGTTAGGAGGAGGCGATTGGTAGTGGTGATTTTGACTGCTATGGCAGTGCACCACTGCTGTTCGATCAAGAAGGAAGAGAGGGAGGGACGTGGGAATGGGGAATGGGGAGGAGGCTCGTCTGGTGGGCCTCGCTGGCACTGTTGACACCTTCCGGCCATCTGGCGAGCCAGGGGTGGTACATTCGGTGGGAAGGTGGCGGTGATGATGTATATCAGCGGTGATCCATCCTGTTTGTGTGTGTGCTTGAAATAGGGATAAGAAGAGCAAAAGAGAGGGTGAGATAGAAATAGTCTACACGAATGTCGATACAATTCTAGGCGTTTAAAAAGTGACTGTCTTTTAGGCAAAAATCAATTAGGTAAACTGTTATTTTTTAAATGACTCTCCACGATCGCCATTCCTTCGAGATGCACGAGGCCCACTACCTTAGGAAGAGGAAGTTTATGCCATTTAATTGAAAGGGCATGATTATGTGTCAATATCTTAGTATTCTGCATTTAATCACTAAAGGTCTAGAACATTATGTTAGCAGACTTACCACTTCTTGGGCGCGATTTGATCAATATTATTTATTGGGTCCTTGATTCGACCACTTATGAAGTTACGATCGGTCATGAGATGCTGTGAGGATTGTGCAGAGAAAATTAATATTTGAGTGACTGAATTTTGGACTACATGTCTACATTAATAGCTTGACGATCAAGAACGAAATAAGAAAAATATGCTCTATGATTTGATCGATCGACCTCGAGTTATACGTTATGATATGTAAACTCCAGAGAAAATTGGGATCAGGATATGCAATCTAGTATTAGATATTATTTAATTACATACTCTAGTATACAAATTATCGTGCAAATCGGGATACTCTTGAGCTGGCCGGAATATTTTTCCTGTAATGCAAAAATAATTACGAATTACAGATCAAAAATATATCCGCCACGTTGCTGCTTCTTCTAATATAATAAGGCAATCTCGTTGCCTACTTTGCACGATGTGAGCTAATCACACGAAGTGGACAACAAGTTCGTCATGTCATTTTTGTTGTCTCTGTCCTTTGTGCATCGAATGACGACTGATCTCACAATTATCCAAAAAAATTTACAAGAAACATTTCACAGAGCTATGTACGTAATTTATACTACCTACGTTTTTAAATACATAAGCCTGTTGACATTTCGACATTACATTCGTCTTCCTAAATAAAACTAACATTTATATTGGTTGTGATTTTTTTTAATAATTAAATGTATTTGGACCACGATATACTTTTGCATATTTCCATTAAAATTTTTAATAAGATAAATGATCAAATATCACCTTAAAAATCAACAGCATCAAATATTTTAAAACCGAGAGAGTAGTTTGGAACACATGTTTAAATTATAGTTCATTTAAACTTGAAATTTTGGCAGTTATTATTGAACCTTGCAATAAGATAGTAGTTGCAAAACTTAAGGCGTGATTATCCATTTTACAGTACATTGCTGATACAATCGTTTTTATTGACAACCACTTTGAAAAGGCAAATAATATTTATCCCAGTCTCGAGAAAGTTACCCGGACTAAAAAAATATCAATTTTCATTTTCAAATAAGTTTTTTTTGTTTCAGTAAAGCAAAGCAATAATGAACTCATGATTTTAAGGCTAGCTATTCACTCAATAATTATTGCCGATAAAGTTCATCACAACAAAACAAAATAGTGCCGGGAGGAGTAGATGTGTTGAGAAAAGAAGACCGTGAATAAAGTATTAGGCCCAATTAAGTATATACGTATGTAATATGTAATATGAAAAAGCCTGGTCAAAAAAAATATGTAATATGAAAAAGTACAAATACCTCCCTAAACTTTATATTAAAGTCTATCTAGCACATTGAGCTTTAAAATCGAACATCCAACCCCCTTGAACTTTGCTATACCATCCATATTACCCTTAAGGTAGTTTTGGATGATGGTTTTGCATATTTTGGAAACTTAAACTGTTGAGTTGTGATCCAAATTCATTTGCACTTAATAAAGGCCAGATTCTGCCTAGTAAAGCGGAGACCCGTCGCCGGTAGGCTTCAGCTGAAGCCTTTTAGGGTTCCACCTTTTACTGTACGGATCGTAATACCTTTTAGGGTTCCACCTCATATATATACCTCTTATAAGCCGCCGTGCGGCGTTGTAACCTCACCCGATATAGTAAAGATATTTTGCTGGCTGGCGCCCGTGGCTTTTTCTCTCCTGCTTTGGGAGGGTTTTTCACGTTAAATCTCGTGTCTTCTGTGATTGATCTATTTTTCTTTATCGTTTGTTTGCCTATCGTTTTCTAACATAAACGATAATTTTGAATAACTAATATAACATATTTGTGTATCATCAGTTATAAATCATCAATTTATCCTTATGCAGTGATAACATGATATTATTATCTTGGTGCTTGTTTGTTAGTGAGAGCAAATAAGAAGCAAAAAGAATGATTTAAGTCAAAATTTTTGGATATATGTCCAAAGTATATGACAAGTGATCAAACTCATCCAACTTATATACAAATTAGATAAAAAAAACCACAATGCAAAACCACCTTAGGGGGTTACATCAACGGTATTCGAAAGTTTAGGGGGTTGAATGTCTGGTTTTAAAGTTCTGGGTGCTAGACGGAATTCCATCAGAAGTTAAGGGGGTTATTTGGATTGGAAAAAGTCTACATGTGTTGAATTATTTTCGGACAACTTTTGAGTATTCACTTGAATACCAACGAGCCTCCCTGTGTCCACCCCTAAAGCAAGCAAACCAGGAAGAACAATACCAACAGCATAGGTAGATATGTTGGCCTCCCTGTAAACTCTATAACTCAAACTAGAAATCGGCAGCTCTAAATTATTAAATTAGAAACTGACCTAATATATATATTTCTCCAAAAACGAATTGGACAAAGTAAAACTTCCATAAATTTAATTTTATCATTAAAATGAGATTTTGTTCAGATTTAAGCATGATAATTTGCTTGTAAGTTATATGATGTTATATGGAGCATGTGATGATTTTTTAAATATTCTTTTAAGTGATTTACTAATTCAAACATAGTTGGGGGTTTCCTTGGGCCAGGTTGTCGAAAAACTAGTATAAAGCCACACAGCCAGAAGCTAGAATATCCATCCATAAACGCATCATACTGCCATCTCCCTCAACTAGTTGCAAAAGCACACGTTCTTCCAGTTCCATCAGCAATGCCTGGAACAGCTACTGCTGCTGCTGTTGACAGCCGCCTGTGCACACAGCACGCGGAAGGCCCTGCTGCGGTCCTCGCCATCGGCACTGCAAACCCGGCAAATATCGTCTATCAAGATGGGTTTGCCGATTACTATTTCGGTCTAACCAAGAGCGAGCATCTTACTGAGCTGAAGCACAAAATGAAGAGAATATGTAAGCAGATCGATCCTTCCACTTTGATCATCATTACCACTAGTTATTTTTCATAAACTCTAATCAGAATAAATAATGCATGCACTTAAATTTTCAGGACAATCCTGCCATAGTTCATTGTAATGATGTTGGAGTTCGGTCAAATTGAAATACGTCCTACCATTCTTATAACCTCAGGGAGCTATGTACTAATTGTAAGAGATGTGGGTGCTTTCTTTTCTATTTCAGGTCACAGATCAGGAATAGAGAAACGCTACATCCACCTTGATGAAAAGCTCATCCGTGAGCACCCGGAGATCATCGACAAACACATGACCTCCCTTGAAACTCGCGTAGACATCGTCACCACTGAGATCCCGAAGCTCGCCGAGTCCGCCGCACGTAAGGCCATCGCCGAGTGGGGCCGTCCGGCCACTGACATTACCCACCTCATCTTCAGCACCTACTCTGGGTGCAGTGCTCCTAGCGCTGACCTCAAGCTGGCATCACTACTCGGCCTCAACCCTTCAGTCTCTCGCACCATCCTCAGCCTCCACGGTTGCTCTGGAGGCGGTAGGGCACTCCAACTTGCCAAGGAGCTCGCCGAGAACAACCGTGAGGCACGCGTTCTTGTAGCCTGCGCCGAGCTGACGCTAATATGCTTCTCAAACCCAGATGAAAGCAAAATCGTCGGTCATGGATTGTTTGGGGATGGTGCCGGAGCAATCATTGTCGGCGCTGGCCCATTGGTCAATGCTGAGCGTCCACTATTCGAGATGATCCTTGCCTCGCAAACAACGATACTAGGTACTGAGCATGCACTTGGCATGCAGACCACCAGTAGCGGCATAGATTTCCACCTCTCTATCCAGGTGCCAACACTGATCAAGAACAACATCCAACAGTGCTTGCTCGACACATTCCAATTGGTTGGAAACGTGGATCCTAATTGGAATGACCTCTTCTGGGCAGTGCACCCTGGTGGCCGTGCGATCCTTGACAACATAGAAGGCGAGCTTCAGCTGCAGCCAGCAAAGCTTGCGGCAAGCCGCCATGTGTTGAGCGAGTATGGGAATATGAGTGGCACGACGATCGCGTTCGTTCTTGATGACTTGCGTCGCCGTTGGGAGAAGGAAGGAGATGAGCATCAACAACCTGAGTGGGGAGTAATGCTAGCCTTTGGACCGGGTATCACAATAGAGGCAATGGTGCTGCGTAACCCACTCTCATGAAGTCTTAAGGAGAATTAATTGTCACTATCTTATACTTCTCCAGTATCTTATTACAGTATATGGTAATTAATTAATTCATGACACTAAATCAATTGTTCATGCTTAAGTGGGATTATGACCTACTTGGTGATGTATTGAGGTTGTGGAGTTCCTTTATAATGTTTGTGAAGATATTTGAGTTGTCAACTACTCAACTCTAGTACATGTTGTAATTAAACTCTTTATTTCTTTCATATGCCCTCTGATTGTTAAGTTTTTTTTGTTTTGTAACAAAATTTGTAATACCTTCCTTATAATTAAAACACCATATTGCTTATATGATTTGCTTCAATCAGTGTTTTGATCAATTGAGAGTATTTTTAAAGAAAACATTTGAATAAGATGAAGTCAGCACTGTAAGAAAATGGTATTTTACAAGTGAAAAACTGTTCAAAAACAAGATAAAGAGGCAATCAATATCAACTTAATATTTACTAATTAAGATTATTTTTTTCTCGAATATGCATGAGAGTTATGTATCATTGCATTAATGGAAGAACGGAGGAATACGATGCAAATACAAAGATTCAGAAAATGCAAAAAGAGAGAAAACATAACACGAGCAAAAGAAGAACAAAGTGCCTCACCAAGGTTCTCCTAACAACCTGAATCACGGGCCTTCTCAACCGGGATCCATAATCAACCGAAGTCCCCATGGCCCCGCCTAAACTCCATAGGTGAGCCTCGTCACTCACCAGAACTAGTCAAGCCAAAATGCTTGGGGCAGCCTCGTTGAAAAAACAATTGTTTTGATGCTTCCAAATAGTCCATGCACCAAGAATGATCAGATTATTTATACTCTTCCTTATAGCCCCTTTTACCAAATTGTTGGCCTAGCTCCACCTGTCGGAGAAGTGCGAACAGGGGTTCCCTTTCCCCCATGGTGCTCGGGGCACTATGGGCCCCACCAAGCCTTAGAAGATCTACATCTTGAAGGTTTCAAGAAGAGTATGGAGACCTACAATATCTACATCTTCAAGGTGCAGAAGCGTGTACTAGTGTCTCGTCGAAAGTCATGCCCATCATGAACTCCTTATTTATCAATATTTTTGAGAAGCTCATCCAATATACCAACGAAATCTACTTTCGGCAATGCAAACACGCCCGACTATGTAGGGTTGCCCCGAGGACTTGGCCCGACTTGAGGACAAGGGGTGACCCAAACATGGCGGCCAACCGGTGACAAGATTTTAATCCCTCAAGAACCCGAGGACTCCCCGGTCAATCAATGGAGAGGTTCACCACATTAAGGAAAGCTACTCAGGTCCAGAAATCACATTTAAACCACCACTTTACATTAATTATGATGGTCCTATTGATCTAAAGTGATGTCATCCACAAGCGACTTACGAGATTGATCTCATCGAGAGTGGATCGGGCAACATGGAACTCGGATTATTGGTTCTGCGAGCTTCAGGAATACCTTGGATTGCTTCAGGAATACTGCGAATTCGGCTCTGGCTAACTCCGGATTGCTTCTCAATGTGGCTTTGTCTACGGCTTCTCAATGTGCCCCTCCCTGAACACAGTGGCCATGTATATATAGCGTAGATCATCTTCTTCTCCAAGTAGAAATCGGAGAGATAAAACAGGATATGGGCATAAGGAGTCCTTGTCATCTCTAAGACTCTAACACATTCTATTCCGAGCAGATAGTTTACTTCTTTATCCGCCGTATTTCCTTAATCAAAGGACACCTTCTCATATACAATCAGGTATATGGTATCATCGTATTCCATGAATCGGTGTATAGGACGTATGCCTTATCTTTGACATTGATAATAGTACTAAAAGAGAGAGAGTTCTGGAAGCCTCCTGATTGGTCCAATGGATGCCTCATATATGATCCAACTTGTAGTTTTCTTTTCAGTTTCATCCAATGGGCCTTGCTATTTTAGACGATGTGGCTCATTCCCTTTGAGATAGCATGTTGCCTTCACCTATTAAGATATGTCCCTTCTCTTTACTAGCCACATAGTCACGCTTTGCGCAAATTTTAATCACGTTTAAGAACTTTTGTGTATACTTTATTAGTTTAGCTTAGTGTTCGTATTTCTTACGATCACAGATAAATCCGCAAGCGCACGGAATATACCGATGTAGCACTTCACCCGGGATATTCTCAGGTATCGATTTCCACAGGGAACGTGTGTGCTATCTTCAGTTCAAATTCATCCAAGGACACGAAGCTATATATAGGCAAAGGATAGAGAGGTTTCACCGGTGAAGAACAGTGTCTATGGAAAGCTTAACTTTAATCCTAATGAGGTACTTCAGGCACTGGCCAGCTCGCTGCTCCCAGATATCGCTCTACCGCGCACCTGGATAGGGAGGACTTCAGTGTCTTGAGGGCTGTCACCACCTCTACACCCACCTCACACCTACTGTGTGATGCGGAGCAAACACCGACAATTATCTACCTAGACACCGCGCCTAAGCAGAATAATTACTTACTTTAATGTTATCTAAACACTAAAGCAAAATCACTTTATTTTAGTTGATTATAGTGAACAATGATCCTGTACTCTGAATAGGAACTAACCAAGAAATAATTCTCACCGAGCAAAACTAAATTACTCAAAAGATAATTCTATGGTAATCAGAGTAATTAACAGAGCAGAAAAAACAGGGAGAGGATCACCGACAACTCTAGAATTCCACCGAGTTTTTCTACTCTACTATCTTCCTATTCTAGTATACAATATAGTACAATAGAGCCTCTTATAATTCAGCTCAAGCTTGGAGTGTATGTGTGAAGTGAAATGAGCTCCTCTATTTATAGGACAGGTTTGACGGTTATGGCTATGCGAAATGATGTTTTTGCCCTGCAACCGCCATCAGGAGGAGATGAGCACCGTTCCTGCCAAACCCTTAATCGGATGGCTGCGGGGGTGGTTCGGCCAAACCCAGGCCTGGCCCAACAGGCCCAAGTTTTGGCCTGTTGTCTCTCCTCCTCCTTTATCCATTTCTACGAGTGGAAGGCCCAATTGAAGAATTTTTCTGGTAGTTTCTAGCCCACTCTTTATATGGATAGGAATTCTCCTTCACTTAAATCTATATTTCATCCAACATTGGCGGTTTATTACCTGTATTCAAATATACACCTACATTCGTGGAATATGTCAGAAATAAACCCTATCACTATGCTGGATGTCTTATTCCTTTGATTTATGCAGGTATTGGCGGCATAAAATTTGTCAATAATAGCCGCCAACACTTAGCTTTCAAGAAGGTTTTAACATAAGTTAATTTATTCACAAAATGTTGATTGGCCTGAGTAATTAGAGATTTTAGCTAAGTTATACTATATATTCAGAAGAGGAATCACTGGAAAGCCTTCTAGATTTTTTTCTTCATTGTCTTTGCCCCTCTCTCAATTTGTATCATGTGTCTAAGAGGAGGCACTAGAAACCTCCATAATTTCCCATATGCTTAGCCCGTTTGTGTTTTTTTATTAATGCATGTACATTTTGATCTAATGGCCAGACAATATGTTTTGATGATCTGGCACATCCTTGTGCAAGAAAGCTTGTTGCTTTCACTATATAAGATAAGTTGACATTTACTTTTCCAAATCCATTTTAAGTATTGTGGAGGCTGAATTATGATGAAATTGATGGCATATATTTCTGAGAGGAAAATGAAAGTAAATTGATATTGAAAGAACAAATGTGCGGTATTTTTTTGTCTGATTCTTACCATAAACTAGATAATACACCACGTGTTGTTGTGGACATGGTAGAGAAATTTCAAATATAGTTGATTGAGTATAGTTGCGCTACACTCTTCCATCAGTTTGACAATCTCTGTGGTGGGCAACAGCCTTTTGTTACTGATGATGTCCTTGATTTAGCGTTCGTAGGTGCCTACCTGCATCGCATCCAGTAATGGAATATTTATGTATATTTTCTGGATTACCTCAATGGATTGGCTGAATTGCTTATCCACAGTTGGCTTTCTGTTGCGGCAAGGAAACGACCAGATGTTTGTGTCAACAAATTCTTGTGGAGCCGTCCTCTCGTCATGTGTCGTTTCGGAGTTGTCAGGAGTGGGGTCCTCCTCTTGAACTTCATTTCCCTTGGTTTCCCTAGTGGGATATGGGTATATGGCGGGTCACGAGTGGACCTACCTCCTCTTGTGGTCACTGCATTGACATTCTCTAGGGATGGATCGGGTTGCCCCGAAATCTTCCCTGTCTTGGCAGAGGGAATGGCAGCTGAAATAATTGGGTTTCCAACATCTTGTTGAAACTTAGCTAGTTCTTAATAGTCGAGGAGAGTCCCTCCATCTTAGCATGGATGCTCTCCAAGGTTTTGTCATTGGCTGCCAGTCTCTTAGACATCGTTTCATCTACCTTGGCCTAGCCATAGACAAGATCTTTCAAGGAGGCTTTATTGGGATTGAAGCTACCATTGTTTCCTCCTTAATAGTATGGACATGGTTGATTCCACCCCTGGTCTCCTTTGTAGACGGAACCCGTTGTTGTTGTCCATAAAGAAGACGTCTTCACCGGTCTCGGGGCAATCATTCCCCGAATGTTCAGTATTATCGTAGGTCTTGCACGTCATGGGGACATCCAAGGCCTGGACTGTATCATACATCTCCGTCTTGTCCCGAACGCATTTGTCCAAGCGCTTCAGGAAGTGGTCCTTCTTAGCGGTAAGCATGTCCGTCTCCATGGCAGTGTGCATGTCCCACTGACGGGATTGAAGTCACTCTTCACTCCATCCTTGATGCATGAGCAATAGTTAGTAAGAAGAAGGCTCCTCCAGCTGCAACATCAATATGGTCACGGTTGACTGCGTCAATCCGTTGTAGAAATTTTGGATAATGAGCCAGTTGTCCATGCCATGGTGAGGACAAGCCATGATGTACTCTTAGAGCCTTTCCCATGCTTCTGGTATCAACTCATTGCTGGCGTACTGGAAACTTGAAGTTCTCCCATGAAGAGCGTTGATTTTGCCCATCGGGGAAAACTAGGCGAGGAATGCAGTTGAGCACCTGTCCCAAGTGTCTATGGCAACCCTCTTGGAGTAGAACCATTGCTTCGCTCTCCCGACTAGAGAGAATGGGAACCGATGGAGCCTGATGGCATCCTGGGTCACCCTATTGATGACGATAGTGTCACAAAGCTCAAGGAATTGCTGGAGGTGCGCGTTAGTGTCCTCATTGGCCTCCCGCGGAACGGGGTGGCCTGCACCATAGTGATCAGACCCGTCTTGATCTCAAAGTTGGCATCCCCAGTATTGATGGATGGACCAACGGGCACATTGGAAGCAGAGAGAGTCGAGTACTCACGATTGGTCTTCCGAGCTATCGACTGCGAGCGATCTGGTGCAAAGATAACTGGTAAGGTGCCGAGATCCTGATTTGTGAAGGAACGACGTGAGGTCAGACTCTATCACACCCGGAGTTTTCCTCTTTCCCGTAGTTCTAATTCACCAATAAATCGTCTATAAAAATTACTTTGCTTATCCATGAGAAAACCTTAATTAACAATGTATTTAATAATCGGAATTGTAAGGGAGAACTTTTTTTCCGAATTCTCTTTGCTCTAAAATCATTAACAGGACTTAAAGTGGAATATTCAGAACATTGGAGTTAATGTGGTTAATTAAATTTGTCAAGATTTGAAGTAATTAATTTTTTCTCTCCCGCCTTTGGTTGGGAATCGTGCCCAATTCTCTCCCCTCTCTGTTCGCAGTTTCGTTTTGCATGGCAATGTGTGTCCGTTTTCGTTCGCAGGACCATTTCCGTTCTTTTCCTAAAACAGCACCGCATTTGTTTTCCTTTTTGGGGAAGTCCTAATCCTAACCTCCTAATCCCTATTTTTCATCCCCCTCTCTCCCTCTCTGACTCGGCCGCCGCTTCCCCCTCTCCCCATCCGAGTCGGTCTCCCCTCCCTCCCCCTGCCGACTCCCTCCCCTCTGGCCCCAGCTCTTTTATCTCCACCCCTATATAAGCCACCATACCCCTGTTTTTTCTATTTTCCTATTTTTTGTTGGAGCCGCTGCCCTAGCCCTAGCCGCCGGCCGCCGTCCTGTTGCCGCCGCCGGTTGCCGCCGCCGTCGTCGTAGCCTTCGCATCACCGGTGAGCTCCCCTCCAATCCTAGTGGTGTGGTTTTGACCATACACATCTTTCCGACCAGTTAATCTACTCCGTTTTAGGTTCCCTTTAGACACCGTCGTTGTCATCCTCGCCAGTCGTCGTCGACGTCGTTCCATCCTCGCTGTTGCTGTTGTTTTTCCCAGTGAGGAATTCTTTTCGTTCTATCCTTAAAGAGTTTGTTGTCGTGGTCGTCTAGCGTTAACCCTAACCCTAGCCGTGCGCGTGTGTGTCCTAGCCGTAGCTGTCCTAGCGGCTGCCGCCTTAGCCACTGCCGCCCTAGCCGAGCCGCTCGGCCGAGCCGTGCCGTCACCGCCGCTGGTTGGTAATTCTTACGATTACAAATAAAATCCGCAAGCGCATGGATATACCGATGTAGCACTTCCCCTAAGTAGTATTCCAAGGGTATCGAATCCAACGGAACGTGTGTGACTAATTCTTCCTCCGGTTCATCCAAGGACACCAAGCGAAGGTAGGCTAGGATAGAGAGGGTTTACTGGTGAGAAACAGTGTCTAGAGAAAGCTTAATTTTAATCGAGTAAAGTGCATGAGCGATCCCTAAACTTGTGTGGGCGTGTCATCTAGGTCCCTAAACTCTCAAAATGCTTTTTCGAGTCCTCGAACTTGTCTTGAGGTGTCATCTAGATCCAGAGGAGCTCTAACCCGCTCCATACGCTGATGTGGCATGCCACGATAGCACCTACGTGCCACGTGTCAGTCACATAGAAGAAATAAAATTAAAAAAGCATATTTTCTCCTCTCTACCTTAGATTTTTTGTCTTTTTTATGTTTACCTAAGAGGAGAAAATATGGTTTTTAATTTTATTTTTTATATATGCTTGACATGTGGATTTCAATGACACGTAGATGCCACCGTGGCAATGCCACGTCAGCGCATGGAGCCGGTCTGAACCGGTTAGGACCTATATGACACACATGACAAGTTTAGGGACCTAAAAATGCATTTTGGGAGTTCAGGGACCTAGATGACACACCTACACAAGTTTAGAGACTGCTCATGTACTTCACTCATTTTAATCCTAACACGATACTTCAGGCACTGGCAACCCGCCGTTCCTAGATGTCGCTCTACTACATACCCGGACAGGGAGGACTAAAGTGCTCTTGAGGGCTGTCACCACCTCTACACGTACCTTAAACGTACTGTGGGATACACAACAATTACTGGATAATAATTATCTAAACACCACGTCTAAGCAATTAATATCTACTTTCGTGTTTATAACTCACCAAAGTAATCACTATATTTTAGTTGATTATAGTGAACAATAATCCCGTATGCTAATTAGGAACTAACCAAGAGATAATTCTCACAAAATAAATCTAAATTACTCAGGAAGATAATTCTATTAATATCAGAGTAAGAAGCAGAATAAAAGAAATAGGAGAAGATTACCGACAACTCCGGAATTCTTCCAACTTCTTCTACTCTACTCTCTTCCTAATTCTAGTATACAAATAGTACAATAGAGCCTCTTGTAATTTAGCTCAAGCTTGGAAGTGTGTGTGAAAGTGAAGAAAGTAAAGTCTATTTATAAGGCAGGTATGATGTGTTATGAGAAGGGGAAATGTCCGAAGTGCCCTGCAACCGCCATCAGGGAGTGATCTGGAGCGTCCACGCCAAACCCCAGGATCAACGGTGCTGATTAGGGTTTGGCCGAACCAGGGCTGGAACATCTGGCCTCCAATATTGGCCTGTGGACTCCCTTCATTCTGCCTTATCCATTTCTGCAAGTTTTGGGCCGATTCTTTGGTGTTTTGATTAAGTTCACAACCCACCCTTATATGGATATGTTTCCTTCTCCACTTTAGCTTGATTTACCACTAACTTCTGGGTTCATCATCTGCATACAAATATACACCAACACTTGTGGAACATGTGAGATTTACACCTATCACTATGTTGGATATTTTATTATCTGGACTTTATGCAGATGTTGGCGGTACAAAATTGGCACTTAACAGCCGCCAACACTGTCGTCGCTCTCCCGCGTCGTCGTCGTAGTTTGCCGTTGTGTCGTAGCTCGGTAACCAACTTGCAAAGCCATAGTTGTACCCCTAAATTCCTACCGGCCTACGTTTGCCGTACCGAGTCTCTGCCGTAATCAATGTTTAGTCTTTTGTAGTCATTCTGAGCCGCCGGTTCCATTCGTCGATTCGGTTGACCGTTTGGATGGTCCCGCAACACGATGAGTTGACTCCTTGAGTCACTAATTCGTGACTAAGGTTTCCATTGATCTATTTATCTTTGGGCAATAATATGTAATAAATGACTAATGTTTTTTCAGTTATCAGTAATAACGCAGCTCATCTTGTAAAATTCATAACTAAATAATCCGAGCTCCATTTTAATCCATTCAAATTGCAGTGAATCCGTTAAAATGTATAGAACCCATTAAAATTGGTTTCTTTTGTTGTTTCAGTAGCCTTATTGCTTGTATTTCTTGTGTGCTTTGTTTGTCGTTTAGATTCCGTTAGTTCCGGTGATCCAGTTTATTTCGAAGTGGTTGCCAAGGTTCAGTTAGTAGGCAAGTCATACATACATCATTGATCATATTGTTCCTATTTTACAAAATCCCCTGCTTTCTATTAAATTGCATTTCTTTAGAATGTCATGTGGGATGGATGCCTATTGTACTCAGCCTGTAAATTATCTTATGCCATTGATAACTTGGGTTACAATTGACTAGATGATTGGTTTAGGAATGCTTAGCCATGCTTAGATCAATTAGCTTACAATGGGATTCATTATAATTTAGTCCTTAATTATATTATGATGTACCACCATGGTTATTGTTTAACTAAACTAAAATATGCTTCAATGGTGGATTGTGGGTACATGCATGATTTTGGAAGTTGTGCCCATGACAATTAAGGACCAGTTCTCAAGAATCCCTGGAAGATATACTCGTACTCACCACATGCCAAATGGGCTCCAGGTTGAATATAGAGTATAACTTAATCTAGCTGACATACCATGGCAAGGGTAGAGGAGATGGTGCAGTTCGGACCTGGCTTTGGTCTCTGCTGTAGCCGGATTTACCTAGGCACGAGAGGGGACTGCTCGACATGGAATAAGGAGCGGGTGAAATCTGAGGTGGGTATGTTTGGTTAGGGAGAGTTATATGACGGGCTTTGTCACGATTTCCCCCTTTGCAATATCTCGGTGATACTTCAGTGCATGGTAACATGTGTGGAATCGTGTCTTGTGGATAAAGTTGTACACCTCTGATCAGAGTTAAAACTATTTGAATAGCCGTGCCCGCGGTTATTGGGCGGTCAACCAGCTCACCATGATTAGTCGCACTATAATAATTTGACTTATAGAACTGGTGTAGTTCGGGTGGTTTTGGTTGGGCCTGTTGCAATGTGGATTTAGCGTTGGACAGTGATGATTTAATACTGCTTAATTATATACTGTTTTACTTCTTCAAATTATGATTTATAAATGCTGATTTTACTACAAACTATGCTATGAGCCATTCCTTTGAGATACTCTTGCATCACACCTTCCAAATGGTATGACTTGCTGAGTACGGTGGTTGGTACTCAGTCTTGCTTTATTCCCCTCCTCCCCTCCCCCCAAGAAGCAGATGTTGGTTCAGATGGTGAGTTCTTTGAGGATTGAGCTTGTTCCGGACGTCGAGGATTGCCTGTGGTTTATGGAGAAAGCTTCGCTTTGGTCGTGAAGATTAAGTCTAGTTCTTTTGTTTTTCCACTGTGTATGAGTTTTATTTTGTTATTTTTGTAAGACATGGAACTGTATCAAATTATCATTTGTGTACTCTGACTGGTCCTGGACAGAGATTTAATTTACATTCTGCTTGAGATTCGGGTTAGCGAATTTCTAGGCGTGACAGACTCTTCTAGGAAGCTTCTCTGGATTATCAACGAAGTTTGTTGACAAGTTGAAACCAGTCATGCACTATCTATTTTCACATAAAAGAGAAAACATTCCAAGGTAAACCTGTTTAGACTAAGGTTTCATTAATCATAGTATGATTGTAGACATAGAAACTATATCTTAAAACCAGTGCCTTCCCTGGCAACGGCTCCAGAAATGTTTGTTGGTATTTCTTGCGTTCACAAATAAATCCGCAAGCGCATGTATGCCACTGTAACATTTCACCCATGAATATTCCTAATGGTATCATATTTATATTTCCGCAGAGAATGAGGCGGTATAAAGATATGATTTATATATCTTTAATCAATCTATAACTAATTCACCAAAGACTAAACAGGGGTTAGGATAATAATTGATAGGTAGTGGATAAACAGGAGATTCACCTCTATAAGATGTCTAGTAGGAAATTAGCGTTAGGGAACTACGGTACAATTGTGTTTTATACTAATTATGTCTAATATACACTTAAAATATACATGCTCACAACATAGAACTTAATTCCAGGCACCTAGGTACTATCGAGAGACCACTCCCTGCTGGTCTGCTAGCGTCATACCCGAACGTGGAGGAATACAAAGAACATATAGGGCTATCACCACCTGCTGCCTAACTCACTTTCCGTGGGGGCACACCTACATCCAACGGTATTTATCTAGCCTAAGCACCATGCTTATGCTAGTAAATAATATCACTACGGATGAATAAGTTGGAACTAGAGCAACCTATAAAGGTCATTGTACCGTTAGTATAGCATGTATCGACTAGCCTAAGAAGAAGCAGATATACGAAGTATATACTACTCATAGAACTTATACTCAAATACTCAATAAACAAATATATCAGCTATGAGCATAAATAAATAAAGAACATAATTCTATTAATCCAACGTAATTATTCGGAAAATAATTATACCTGTTTGTACAAATATTTTTAATGCATGTATTTTTGTGAGGATTATATTAATAACACTGTATGAACTGTTCACTCTGAAGTAGGATTTTGACCTACTGGTGGAGTAATTAATTTTGATGTGTTTTACAACTCTTTATTACTGTCTTCTGATTTTTTAAGCTATAAAACTCTTAGAGCATTTGGCTTGGGCATTGGCTAGACTGGCGGTATGCGGTGGCGATGGGCAGGTATCGAGGTGTTGGGGGCGTCGCCGGAGCCGCGCAGATGGAGGCCGACAATGGGTAGGGTTGGCAACCAGTGTGAGGAAGGCCATATGGTAATGGGGTGGTCAGCTACAACGATTCTGATAGCATACGGGAATGACACTGTCGCCGGATTAGGGAGGAAGAGACAGGGGATGGCAGAGAGGAGAAATGGCTGAGTCGTCTCTGGTCTGATGGGCCTCGCCTGCGTCATTGACACCTTTTGGCGAGCCGCCGAGCTAGCAAGCCAAGAGCAGCATTGTCGTGCGGGGAGGAGTCAGCGGCAACACATCACATGTGCGTGCATGGGTGAAACAGGGATGAGGAGGGAAGAAGTGATAAGTGGGAGAGAGAAAGAGTCCATAGAATTCTCCATGTAATCCTAAAGGTAAAATCTTGAGAGGCATCTCTATTTAGTCTTAGCGGGAGACGTCAAGACTACACATCTATTATCTATCACTGGTGGAGAAACGATTTTTACTCCCAGTTGGAAACCCCCCTATAGTCCCGGTTTTCCAACCGGGAGTAACAATCCGGGACTAAAGATCGCTATCTTTAGTCCCGGTTCAAATACCCGAGACTAAAGATCGATCTTTAGTCCCGGTTGGTGAAGATGTGGTCCCGGTTGGAGGGTTTTTTTTCTTTTTTTTTTCTTTTCTCTCTTTCTTTTCACTGTTCTTTTGCCCAAATCATCTCAGATCAAACATTCACAGCAAATCATTCACAATATTATCTCTGATCAAACATTGACAACAGCAATAGCAATATAGCAATATAGTTCATCCAAATCATTCACAGCAATAGTTCGTCCCAAATCATTCACACAATAGTTCATCCCCAAATCATTCACAACAACAACACAGATCAAATCACACATTCAACACAGATCGTATCAATCAACACAGAGCGAATCGCACATTAAGGAAAAAAAGAAAAAAAAAGAAAAAGAAATTCCACGATAGCGCCGGCCTCCACCGCTTGCCACCGCACCAGCCTCCGCGCCGGGCGCGGCCCTCCGCACGAGGCCGCCGCCCGGCCGCCTCCCCCTTCAGATCCGGCGGCGGCCAGCCGCCTCCCCTCCGGATCTGCCGCCGCCCGGCTGCCGCGGCACGAGGCCGCCTCCGCCCCACCGCGCAAGGGCCCCGCCGCCGCCGCTCGGCTGGCCGCCGCGGCGCGAGGCCGCCTCCGCCTCCGCCCGGCCGCTGACGGAAGAGAGGGGAGGAATAGAACGGGGAGAGGAGGAGGAGGAAGAGATGGGAGGAGGAAGAGAGGGGAGGAATAGAACGGAGAAGAGACGGGAGGAGGAAGAGATAAGAATAGAATTTATTAACTCCTCGATCTCGTGCACGCCTCGTCCTCTCCGCCACGCATGCGCGCATGCCGATCTTTTGTTCCGGTTTAAGCTACCAACCGGGACTATAAATAGATCTTTAGTCCCGGTTGGTAATACCAATCGGGACTAAAGATAATAGGGATCTTTTTTCCCGGTTGGTGTTACCAACCGAGACTAAAAATAGATCTTTAGTCCCGGTTGAGAACACCAACCGGGACTAAAGATAAAAAAGTAGCTCTAACCTTTTGAACCGGAACTAAAGATAATCTTTAGTCCCGGTTTTTGTTGTAACCGGGACTAGTGTGGATTTTGGCTGACCGACCAAAGATGGTTTCTCCACCAGTGTATATAGACATGCATGTGTTTTTTGCTATTTGGCATGCATATATTTTCTCCATTCTTATAAAATTTTCTCTCAAATTACTTATCCGATATACAATCCGATTATATCATTGTGTTCGTGGCAATTAAACTACACATCTATTATCTATATAGACATGCATGTGTTTTTTGCTATTAGGCATGTATGTATTTTCTCCATTCTTATAAAATTTTCTCTCAAATTACTTATCCGATCTACAATCCGATTATACCATTGTGTTCGTTGCAATTAAATCTTTACAATAAGATCTTACATGATTATATTACAATGGAAGAATATATACTTTTACTATATACGTAAGTTACTTTTATCATATATATAAATTACTTTTAGATTTGACTAAATTACTTCTTACACATTCATAATGCTCTAAGTTGATTATTTCTATTATTGTTGTTAGTCAATTCTATAATTTGTGGACTTTAAATTTAATTTTTAGATAGACCATATTTTCTCCCAACAATGAATTTACTTCTAATACTGTAACAACTTACTTAAATTTTGTGCTATGTTACTTTTATGATTTATGTAAATTACTTTCAGACTTTATTGAATTTACTTTCATAAATGCATTTACTTCAAAATCTTCTCTGTGAATTTACTCTAGATAGTTTCGTATTTCAACTCAGTCATAACGTAATTACTTCTAATGTTATAGCTAAGTTACTTCTCCAATTTAAATAAATTACTTTAAAATTAATAAAATATTTAAATATATTTAACATGGATCTTGTTTTATGTAGAGTACAATGATGCAAATAAATCTTAAAAATAATATGTAATTTTAAATATATAAGTCATTAAAGGGTTAAAAAAGACATACACCATATGCTAAAGAGGATTAATATGGGATAGAGTGGTGTCCGGTTAGAACTAAAGCACTATAGTGCACTATCTAGTCACGTCCAATCCTAAATGGTCAAAAAAAAAAGTGACAGAACTTTTTATTTTGGGGCATCTGAATTAGACACTTCCAAAAAATTAATTAGGAAAACTAGAGGCACCCCTGAAGGTCGTGCCAGCCGAACTTGCCACTCTCCATGATCACCGTTCCTTTGAGATGCATGAGGCCACCTTAGGAAAGGGATGTTTAGGTCATTTATTAATTGTCATGGCATGATGATTATATGTGTCGATGTCCTATTCTACATTTAATCACTCAAGATCCACAATGTTACCAGACTTAACACATCTCGGGCGCGATTTGATCCATGTTACTTAATTTATTTATTGGGTCATTGATTCTCATGATCACTTATGATCGATTATGAGACGCGGGGTGATTGTGCAAAGCAGATAATTATTTTAAGAATGTGTAAATTACATTAATTTTGGACTACGTACATTAATAGCTTCACGATCAAAAACTAAATATGAAAATATGCTCTATGATTCAGTCGACCGATCTCGCGTTATACATAGTGATATGTAATCTCCAGAGAAATTTGGGGTCGGTATATGTAATCTAGAATTAGATATTATTTAAAGACATATTCTAATCTAAAAACTATCGTGCAAATCGGGACACTTTTCAGCAGGCTGGGATATTTTCTTGTAAAATCCAAATACAGAAAAATAATTAGTACGAATTACATACCAATGCCATGCGCTGCAGGTGCAATTGAAATATCATGATATGGCAATATCGGCCACGTTGCAGCGTCTTCTAATATAATAATTGTTTATTGCCTACTTTGCACGATCTTGGAGCTAATCACACGAAGTGGACAACAAGTTCGTCGTCCTGATACCACATTAGCTGCTTTGTTATCATTATTTGTGCATCGCATGGCAGATCTCGAGATAATAATCGTCTTCTTAAATAAATCTATGCGAGTATCATTAAAGTACATTAACCATTATATTACTTATATTTTTCATATTTACATTAAAGCTTTTCATAAGACAAATGATCAAACATAAGACAAATGATCAAACATAATGTTAAAAATTAACAGCATTATATTAACACTTCAAAACAGAGTGAGTAGTTTGGAACGCACATAAGTACCTATTACTTTAAAATTTGAAATGTTGGCTGTTATTATAGAACCGGCGAAACAAGATAGTACGTAATAGCAAACTTAAAGGCATAGTACCACTTTTTGGGTTATCCATCTTACAGTACATTGCTGATACAATCATTTTTTGACCGCCTCTTTGAAAAAGCAAATAATATTTATCTAAATCCTTGGATAATTATCAAAACTAAAAATATCAATATTCAAGATATGTTGTTTCGGTAAAGCAACGCCAGTTACAGACACGGGATTTTAAGACTGGATATTCACTCAACAATTACTGATTTTCAATAGAACAAAACAAAATAATGTCAAGAGGAGTAGATTTTGAGAAAAAAAGACCGAGAATAAAATATTAGACCCAATTAAGCATACACATATAATGTAAATGCATATATTGAATTATTTTCAGTGAACTTTTGAATGTCCACTCCAGAAGCAAACGACCAGGAGCAACAATACCAACAGCATTTTGACCGTAAGATGGGTAGATATGTTGGCATTCCTACACATTTACGTAAACTCTATAGTTCAAATGACCAGGAACAATACCAAGAGCATTTTGACTGTAAGATGGGCAGATATATATATGTTAGCAATCTTCACATATTCTGTAAACTCTATAACTCAAACTAGAAACGGGTCGAGGCCAGTTCTGAATTACAAAATTAGAACCTGCACTAAAATATATATTTCTCCAAAAATGATTTGAACAAATCATACAAAAATTTAATTTTATGATCAAATGTGATTTGTTCAGATTTAAGCATGATATTCTGCTTGTAAGTTATATGATATTATATGGAGCATGTTTTGATTTTTTTTTCTATATTCTTTTAAGTCATTTACTAATGCAAACATAGTTGGAACCTAGCTTGCGCCAGGTTGTCGAAAAACTAGTATAAAGCAACACAGCTAGAAGCTAGAATATCCATCCATAAACACATCATACTGCCATCTCCCTCAACTAGTTGCAAAAGCACACGTTCTTCCAGTTCCATTAGCCATGCCTGGAGCAGCTACTGCCGTTGTTGTTGACAGCCGCCTGTGCACACAGCACGCGGAAGGCCCTGCTGCAGTTCTCGCCATCGGCACTGCAAACCCGGCAAATATCGTCTATCAAGATGGGTTTGCCGACTACTACTTTGGTCTAACCAAGAGTGAGCATCTTACTGAGCTGAAGGACAAAATGAAGAGAATATGTAACCAGATCGATCTTTCCACTTTGATCGTTGCACTGATCATCATTATCACTAGTTATTTTTCATAAACTAACTTGAGAATAAGTTATGCAAGCGCTTAAATTTTCAGGACACTCCTGCCGCAGTTCATTATAAACCATACAAATATTTATACTACGTAGAAAGAAGAGTGCAATGATGTTGGAGTTCAGTCAAATTTTATTTACCTCGCGTGTCGGATGCAATGTGGATGCATGGGGTGTCATTGCATCCCAAAATTTTGGAAAAAAATCTACTATACACACAGTATATACTTGGTATATGTACACTGTATGCTCAATACGAGGCCCACTTAAGGTCATCCATGACTATTGATCTGCTCCACTTGAATTTCTACATTATTTATGTCATTGTATTTGTACTAGCTATTTAAGTACTGTTTTGCTAGTATATTTTTTTCACTTTATCTGTTATCTTCAATCATAACACTAAAGTTTTGCATCTCCATCTCTGAAATCCTGGATCCACCACTAATACCTCGTAAAATATGATAGTGTGTCATATACTGTCGTCTCTCCTGCTCATCAGACTACCATCTCGCACCCATGCCTCTGTACTCATATAGATTTCAACAGTCTACGCTTTTAACAAAAATACAAG
This sequence comes from Oryza meridionalis, assembly GCA_000338895.3. Taxonomy (NCBI): domain Eukaryota; kingdom Viridiplantae; phylum Streptophyta; class Magnoliopsida; order Poales; family Poaceae; genus Oryza; species Oryza meridionalis. The sequence continues at coordinate 6,951,165 of CM002528.2, read as the reverse complement.
AGATCTACAGAGTAGTCAAAGTAATAAATCCATGGATCTTAATAAATTTGTATTGAAAAATAGCACTCACGTGTCTATATGTTGGCACCAGGAATTGAGTCTTAGTGGATAAAGTTATGCCCCCAAGTACGAGTAAATCATCAGACCATGTTTGAACAAAACATATGATGCGCTAATCCAATCTTTCAGAAAATTAAATACAAGTTTATCTTCCTAAATATAGGACATATATAAACCAATTTTTTGTCTTGTTATGGAAAATGCTTGCAAAATATCTTATATTTTTGTTTTATATTTATTCAGCAACTTAATTGAAATATGTCCTATCATTCTTATAACCTCAGAGTGCTATGTACTAATTGTAAAAGATGTGGGTGCTTCCTTTTTCCATTTTAGGTCATAGATCGGGTATAGAGAAACGCTACATCCACCTTGATGAAAAGCTCATCCGTGAGCACCCGGAGATCATCGACAAACACATGCCCTCCCTTGAAACTCGTGTAGACATTGTCACCACTGAGATCCCAAAGCTCGCCGAGTCCGCCGCACAGAAGGCCATCGCTGAGTGGGGCCGTCCTGCCACTGACATTACCCACCTCATCTTCAGCACCTACTCCGGGTGCAGTGCTCCTAGCGCTGACCTCAAGCTGGCATCACTACTCGGGCTCAACCCTTCTGTCTCTCGCACCATCCTCAGCCTCCACGGTTGCTCTGGAGGCGGTAGGGCCCTCCAACTTGCCAAGGAGCTTGCCGAGAACAACCGCGATGCACGCGTTCTCATAGCCTGCGCCGAGCTGACGCTGATATGCTTCTCAAACCCAGATGAAAGCAAAATCGTCGGCCATGGACTGTTTGGATGGTGCCGGAGCAATCATTGTCGGCGCTGACCCATTGGTCGATGGAGAGCGCCCGCTGTTTGAGATGGTCCTTGCCTCGCAAACAACGATACCAAGTACTGAGCATGCACTTGGCATGTAGACCACCAGCAACGTAATAGATTTCCACCTCTCTATCCAGGTGCCGACGCTAATCAAGGACAACATCCGACCATGCTTGCTCAACACATTCCGATCAGTTGGAAACATGGATCCTAATTGGAATGACCTCTTCTGGGCGGTGCACCCTGGTGGCCGTGCAATCCTTGACAACATAGAAGGTGAGCTTCAGCTGCAGCCAGCAAAGCTTGCGGCAAGCCGCCATGTGCTGAGCGAGTACGGGAATATGAGTGGCACGATGATCGCGTTCGTTCTTGATGAGTTGCGTCGCCGTCGGGAGAAGGAAGGAGATGAGCATCAACAACCTGAGTGGGGAGTAATGCTAGCCTTTGGACCAGGTATCACAATAGAGGCAATTGTGTTGCGTAACCCACTCTCATGAAGTCTTAAGGAAAATTAATGGCCACAATCTTATGCTTCTCCGGTATTTTATTACAGTGTATGGTAACTAATTAATGCATGACAGTAAATCAATTGTTCATGCTTAAGTGGGATTATGTCCTACCGGTGATGTATTGATATTGTGGAGTTCCTATCTAATGTATGTGAAGATATTTGAGCTGTCAACTACTCAACTCTAGTACATGTTGTAAGTAAACTCTTTATTGCTTTCATATGCCCTCTGATTGTTAAGTTTTTTGGATTTGTAACAAAATTTGTAATACCTTGTGTATAATTAAAACACCATATTGCTTATACGGTTTTCTTCAGCCCGAGTTTTGATCAATTGAGATGCATTTTTAAAGAAAACACTTGAATAAGATGAAGTCCGCACGGTAAGAAAATGGCATTTTGCATGTGAAAAATTGTTGAAAAACAAGATAAAAAGAGGCAATCAATATCAACTTAATATTTCCTAATTAAGAGTATTTTTCTTCTAAAATACGCATGAGAGTTGTGTATCATTGTATTAATGGAAGAACGGAGGCGTAAGATGCAAATACAAAGAATCCGAAAACACAAAAGGAAAAAAAACAAAACACTAGCAAAAGAAGAACAAAGTGCCTCACCAAAGTTCTCCCAACAACCTCAATCATGAGCCTTCTTAACTGGGATCCATAATCAACGAAAGTCCCCTTGGCCTCGCCTAAACTCTATAGGTGGGCCTTCTCACTCACAAGAACTAGTTAAGCCAAATTGGTTGGGGCAGCCTCGTTGAAAACGCAAACGTTTCAATGCTTCCAAATAGTCCATACACCAAGAATGATCAGATTATTTATACATTTCCCTATAGCCACTTTTTACCAAATTGTTGGCCCAGCTCCACCTGTCGGAGAAGTGGAAACAAGGGTTCCCTTTCCTCCTAGGTTCTCATGGCACTGTGGGCCCCACTAAGCTCTACAAGATACATCTTCAAGGTTTGAATCAAGGTTTGAAGAAGAATATGGAGACCTAAAAGATCTATAACTTCAAAGTATATAAGTGGGCATTGGTGCGTACCAGTGTCTCGTATAAAGTCATGCCTATCATGAACTCCTTCTTTATCGATATCTTCGAGAAGCTCGTCCAATATACCAAAGAAATCTACTCTCGGCAATGGGACCGTGCCCAAGTGTGCAGGGGTGCCCCGAGGACTTGGCCATCCTATGGACACAGGGTGACCCGACACATGACAGCCAACCGGTGACAAGCCTTTAATCCCTTAGGGCCCGAGGACGCTCTGGTCAATCAACGAAGAGGTTCAACCCATTAAGGACAGCTGTTCGGTTCCGATGCTTACATTTAAACCACCACTTTACATTAATTGTGAGGTGAACCTATACACAACTTGGGAGACGTGGTAGCACATGCAACCCCTTGCATGCCCACGTTGCCCCGGAGAACACAAGGCGTGCGACATGGTGCGTCCACAGCAACCATCCCCAAGTTCCACCCCTGTTGGCTACGGTCGCTTATGGGTAGGCTCGTGGACAATTGGAACGAAGACTTTTGATTCCTCTCTCCACTTGTCAGTTGGTAGGCGTGGCTTTCACATCTGGTCAGTTGGCTTGGAGGGATAGCTACAAGAGCATATCAAGTTTAGAGGAGTAGGCCCCACTCCTACATGCATGCAACGGCATTGTGGACTCCCCTTCATGTGTAAAATGAGGATCCGTGCCACCAAGAAAAGGGTTCACACTCTCATCTAAATTAGGTTAGCCAAACATCCAGTGATCATGTAACTTCTCCTCCTCACATTTCTTCTTTTCCCGCATCACTTTTTGATTCCCTTCAACATCCATAGTCCACACACAGAAGTAAGGTATTACACACCCGTGCGTCCTGAACCTATATACTCTCTTGGAAATTTGGAGCAAAAGACTTTCACACATCTCAATGTTCTAATCTCAAATTCAAACAATTCCATTGTAATGCTGGACAATCTAAAAGAACAAAGACCACTTTTCATTCAAAATGGAACTTCTGGCTAACCCTGAGAGAACACATCCTAAAGCTACTACACTATAGAAGTACTTTTCGGAAAAAAAAAGGTGTAGTATCATATGGGTGAAATTTGGAAACAATAATAAAAAAAATCATGCTGCTACCACAAAACAAAGCACTTGCTTTCTTAGCACTTTTAAAAATAAAATGGGCACCTCAAAGCAAAATCAAATGATTATCAATTTGCAGGAGTTATTTACACCTCAGGAGGGACTCTCTACCTAGCTTCTATAGCTTCCAAAGGTGAAATGCTCGAAATCATCAATTCAATGCCTTCAGATAGAGATCATGGGCCTGATGGTTTCAATGGGATGTTTCTCGAAAAATGCTGGCAAATTATCTCTGATGATATCTATTCCTTGCTGATTTAGTTTTGTTTTGGCATAATATCTGTGGGCAATCTTAATAGTTCCCTAGATGAATACCCTGCCACACGCGTTGCTGCGGAAAATTAAGTTGCATAATATGTACAAATAAAATGTATTTTTATTATCAAAACTAAAACAATTTGATAAAATTTTGAGCCTAAAATAAAAATAATTGAGATTGTATGTTTTTATGAGAGATGAAAGAAGAGATAATTTAGATCATAGATCTATCATCCAAAGGCTAGAAATAATTGGCGTGATATGGCTTAATGAGAGAAAAGGGAAATAGCATTAACTATATTTAGTGGGGATGAACTATATAAGTATATAGGATTCGTCACCCTAATTCCTAAGAAGCCAACCCCAGAAACAACAAATGATTAGTTAAGATTCTTAAAAACTAGTTAAGCATATTAGATACATACAATATTATTAATATGTCATGATAATTACTAGCAAATAATGCAAAATTTATAAATAATATATATCACAGAGCGTGCACAAACGAACTGGCTGGCTGGTAGTGTTCAGCTACCAAGTTTAGTGACCACAAAATAGCAATACCATTATCGAAAATAAACACCGCTGGAGAAAGCATTTGTAGCCCCGTTTGCAACCCCTCTAGTCTCAGGTAGAAAACCGGGGTACGAATCCGGGATTAAAGATCGCTATCGTCTTTAGTCCTGGTTCAAATACCCGGGACTAAAGGTTTTTTCTTTTTTTTTCTACTTGAATATTGATTTCAAACCATCCTCATTCACAAAATCATCCACAAATTCAATAACAAAATCATCCACATTCACAAATACAACAACAAAATCAGCCACATTTATAAAAACATTACAAAATCATCCACAAATTTACATCACAAAATCATTCACAAAAACATCTAAAAATCATCCCCTTTTCTTCTACTTTTTCTACTCCACGACGGCCGCGCTCGCCTACTACCCAGAGGGCACCACTGTGCTGCGAGAGCTCATCCGGAACGCCGACGACGCAGGGGTGTTCCACGTCAGCCTCTACTCGACCACCATGCGCACCGCGCAGGCTACGCTGCCGCCGGCCGCCCTCCGTAATGGCAGGGCCCCCGCGTGGCCACGCCGCCACGCCCGCCGCCGCCACCCCCTGCTCCGGTGCCACGCACCGCCATCACTTCCGGCTGCCGCCCGCTGCCGATGTGAGGGTAGAGGGAGAGGGGAAGCCGGGAAGAGGAGGGGAGGAAAAGATAGAGGATGTGAGGGAGAGAAAGAGATAGAAGAAGATAAGGATGAGAGGAGGAGGGAATCTCAGAAATTTTTCTCTCACCCCCTCTCATGCGCGCCTTTTGCTTTCTCCAGCCCACGCATGATTTTTTTTTAATTTGCTTTCTCCAGCCTACGCACGATTTTTTTAATCTTTAGTCCCGGTTGTTGACACCAACCGGGACTAAAGATATTAGGGGCCTGCCACATCCTGACAATGAATGAACCGGGACTAAAGATGAAGATTAAAAAATACCCATGAACATATAATCGGGACTAAAAATGGTTTTTCGTTCCGGTTTTTGGTTTATCCGAGACTATTGTGATTTTTGCCCAACCCACAAAAGATGGTTTCTCTAGTAGTGAAAGAAGAACTGAATAACAAGAAGATGGAATATCGCAAGAAATGCTGAACAAATTTTCAGTTTTACCGTGCATCGTGGTAAACAACAAAAATTTGTTAAAAATTATGAAATTTTAATAATGTTAATACAATATTGATGAATAGGAGTATATCCTATAAGAGATGTGAACAAATCTTCCCTTGTGTGTGGTTGGTGTCTTGGTGACTTAGCCTCCTCTACTTTTTACCTTATATTATCTCAAAGTTCGTTCAGTTGACAAACGGCTCACTTTGAATTGAGTTGAGAAACAATTTAACTAAATTATTTTAGATTGTGGTTTGTTTACATGGGTAACTTATATTTTTCAAGAAAAAAGTTTAAATCTTATAATTCCATATCTTACAATTTAAATTCCACTATAACTTTTATTAAATCTTAGAACGTAATTTTTCACTGTAGGAACTAGGAAATCATTAATTATATCTATTTGATTCAAAAATATTAGTTTAAATTAACACATACAATAAGGAAAAAAAACAATAACAAAAAAGTTAATACTCATATTTCCAGGCGTAATTGTGCCCAAGAAGAAGAAAGAGGAGAAATCGTGGTGCGGTGCCGGCTGCCGAGGATATTTTTCCCCGTCCATTCCCACCTCGTCGTCGACTCCTCGTGAGCTCGCCCGCCGCCTGCGCGTCCCCATCCATCCCGGCGAGCGAGCAGGTGCTCCGTCGTTCGTCCAGCTGCTGCTTCGGCCGCATCCATCCTGGTGAGCATCCGTCCCACTCTACCCACCCACGCACTCTCTTCCTCCAATTCGGCGTTAACCCTCGTTTCTCTTCAGACTAATTCGAAGCTTTTTCTCTCAATTTTTGCCAAAATCTTGAATTCTTAATAATATCCTAATAGCTCTTTTCAGGAGAAGTGTTAATCTGACGAACACTTGGGGGCTTGAGCCGCAATGAAGGAGGGTTCCCAGGTGAGCTTGTTTGTTGCGCTATGTTTCTTTTTGTTTGGAGTGCTGATGTCGTAGTACCTCGTACTGTAAGAATCTTTCTTGAAAAAAAAATAAATTCGATGCACTGTCTTTTGTTTAAAGTGCTGATGTCAGTCACATTGTGAGAGAACCTTTCATATAAATTAATTCGGAAATAGATAGCTTGCCAACTCGGAAGATTGGATTTTACTTCTTAGAATCTATATGCAATGTACTTAGATGACTTTTGGAGTGTAAAATGCTAGAAGATTTGCCATCCAGGCTAATATGGTAATTTAATTTTTATGCAACTCTAAGACAAGAGCAATATATTTTTTCCAGTCTTTTTTTTTTTTTGAGAATTTGTTTGTACTGAACTGTAAAATGAAAATCATGTCCCTTGTAATCTTCTCCCCCCTTCGACTTTGAGGAACAACGAGTCGGAGCTTGCCAACTATTGGTTCCAAGAACAGTGTTGGCCATGCAACTGATTTTTAATCAGTTTTGAACATGATGAATCTACCGCAATGATCGATTTGGCAAAGATAGCCTCCATTAGCCTAGTGCCATGCACTGTGAGGTCCCCAGTGTGAAATGTAGCAGCTGCACAATTCTAGTAAGGAGAACTTGGATGGTGTAGTTGATGGACTTCAATGAAGACTGGAGAGGTGTAAGAATGTCTATGAAAGGCAAAATAAAGAACATCTCTAGTAACCGGCCTGTTAACTCTGTATTAGTCAGTAGAGTCACTTGGTAAATATAAGAGCAACCGTTCAAGATACCAAGTGCTCATGAGGTAAACTCTTGTGGATCTCTGACACAAAAACTAGTTCATTCAAGGTTATATATTCTTTGTATTGGCACCTCACTTTTTTGCTGATGTCATGACCATTGATTGCCCTTGCTTTCACCTTTTGTTACTACATCTTTACATTTATACCACATTTCAAGTGAACTATATCCTAATGAGCATATTTCTACAGGATGTTGAGAGCAAGGCAAAGGTGCATCCATTGGTGCAAGGTGATGATGAAATCAAGGGTGAACAGCCAAATACTGATGCACCTTTAGGGGATTCTGATTCCTTATCCGCTGCAAGTAATGATAATAAAAGGGTTTCTCGTGAAGATATTGAACTTGTAAGATGGCTAGTCTTTTCTATTATGGAGGCAATGTTGAAAAGTGTAGAATTTTTGTATACAAAGTATAATACCTTCCATTATTAACTAACCAAATATTTTGCGCTGTTGCAGGTCCAGAATTTAATAGAACGCTGTCTACAGCTATATATGAATAGAGGAGAAGTTGTTAGGACTCTTTCTACTCGTGCAAGAATTGAACCTGGTTTCACTACTTTAGGTAAGGTTCTTATGTTGAGTTGGTTCGTAACACCTGTTTCTTATAATCTGCTCAGGGTATGCTATTTTAAGAAGAGAGCTCACCTGGATATAATATAGGAGTAGTTCTTTCTTCTTCAGTCAGGACAATTTTGGTCACCTTATTGAGTTGAGTAATAAGATTCTCCCTAATCTGTTTTGTGAACATCAGCTGTGCATCTACAACTCTGCTTATTTGCATTTTATTATAGCCAAGATCGATCATGTAGTACTATAAATATGTATGGATACTGAAATAATCCACTAATTCCTTTCGTTTAGTATTCTGTTCCTGAATATGGAAGTTATAGTGAAAACTTGAAAGCTGTTTTTTTATCGTCGTACATATATTAACATTGTTTATTAATGAAAAAGATCTATTGAATACTTGAGTGACTTCTATGATGCTTGGAGACAGTTCAGCATTTTGATGTATCTAATATAGCTCTAAAGCCTTCCCTTTTGCTTTTTGTTCAGTATGGCAGAAACTCGAAGAAGAAAATTCTGAGTTCTTTCGGGCTTACTACATAAGGTTGAAATTGAAAAAACAGATTAACTTGTTTAACCACTTATTGGAGCACCAATACCATCTTATGAAGTACTCAGTACCACAGCAGGTTCCGTTGACCCCAACACAGAACGGTATTCGTCCTATGCCTGGTAATGTCTATCTCTATAGTATTAATATCTAACTCTATAGTGTGATTTCACAAAAATCAAATTATCCATGTAGGATATGTGCTATTCTGCCATAACTGTGATAATGTGCATATTTGACTTGTGTGAAAATTAATTGAAAACCTGATTTCACTTATAATCATAATTTACAAAATTTATTGTACTTATAATGTTACACATTCCTTTTAAGATTCCATGTTTCAGAGTTTCTTGTCACCATTTAGCCTTTTTTGTTTGTTTCAGTGTTACCCACTCATTTATCATTGTTTATTATTGTAAGTTCAGAATGTTGTTGTTTTACTAGTTTCCATGCTACTTTTATGTGCCATTTGCCAGTTGGTGGTGCCTACTACTACTACATACATAGCACTGCCCTTAATTGATGCCCTATTCTCTGTTAGGTCATCAGTTTATCACCTGATAGACCGATGTGCATCTAAGGCAATGTACTTTCATTGATATTACTGGCTCTGCTGTGTACAGCTTGGCACTGAACCAGAGTATAGAAAGAGACAAATTAATTCACTCTGATCCTGCAATGCTTGGTTCATAGTAAAATTTTGGAAATCATAGTAAGGTCAATGCTAATCTTGAACATCTGACACACATAGTTTCAGTCCAGAGCTGTCATAAAGAAATTTCTTCATAGATTTTATCAAACAGATATGAACTTAACTAGTTCAAGGCACTATGCTACGTTCAACCCTTAATTTGGAAAGTAAGCCCTTTGCTTTTTTGTCTCCATGCATTCACATAAGGTAGTCTGTATTCATCCGCATTTGATCACAATCATGGATTTTTGGAGTTCAACTAGACAAGTACTTTAGGGACCGTTATAAGAATATGGCAAAATCTGGAGCACAAACAAACCACCAATTCATGTAAAAGGATTAACTTGGGATTGGAATATGTTTGGCACTTGGATTTCTAAGTTGGTTTCTCCCTTCTCCCACATTCTCTCATGCCCCTACATGGTCTTGTAGATACCAATAGTTGTACAAGGTGTAACACCCCAACTTCAAAATTCCGCATTAGCCCAACTCTTCCAAGGAGCAGCCATGTACAGATAGCACCCTACTTATACTTCTGGCCTTGCTTTGTATAGAAGAGTTAACCTTGAGGTATAATTGTAACGTGGGTTTATATGCTAGTTCCAACCAATCTAAGTTCTCCATGTGAGACTAATCCAACCAGCGCCGCAACATGGACCACACAGGCTTCTATCAGCGTCCAAAATCCGTATTAGCCTAGATCTTTGGAGGAGCAGACCCACTTACACATAGCATCACCTTGTATTTCATGATCATTTCGTGTTAGAGGGTTAAACAATAGGTGTTATAGTTAAAATGTTTAGGGTTGTATGTTGGCCCTGACCTATCTAACACCATGTGCTGCATGGCCCTGTACTTGTAGGCCGGTGTATTACAGGACTCAAGGACCACTTAGCACTGACAAAATGAAAAATAAATACAAAAGCACTGATTTATGAAGTAAAATATGTTTGAATACATTGCTTTCGCCTTTCTCCACAAATTTCTTTCATATCGATGCCATAACATTGGAAGAATTCCTAAACACTTGCATTTCTGCTCTTACAAAACTGTCTTGATATGGAGAATGACTATTGCACTTTGGAAGACTCATTTCATCATTTTGTGGAATTTTCATTTGTTTATGTCCTAGCCACAGATGTTTGATAAACTGTGTTGAAATGTCACGGGCTATTTGCGATGTGCATGGTTTTCTTAAAAGATATGTAGCTTAGCTAATTGATAAATATGTATCTTCTAGATAACTTGGACAAAAGATGCTAAATGAGCACATTTTTGAAAGATAGGTGTATCAGTGCCTGCTGCTCTGAGAGTTCTTGAGGCCCACATGACACTGAAGTGGGTTACTTGTGTCTCAGTTCTATATAGTTCATGCTAAATTGTGTTAATTCGTGTGTTTTCATCATAACATTGCTGATATCACCTCTGTTTGGTCATGCTTAGCTGGCTAATTTTGTTGGCTGGCCTGCTTTATGAAGTCCCATTTGTTTTCCTTACAATTTACTTGGTATCATTGCAGTTAACAATTTGCCTATGGGATATCCAGTACTCCAACAACCTGGAATACCTGCTTCTGTTCAGCCTCATGTTAATTCGATGTCTTGTGGTCCACCTGGTTGCCATGTGGTAAATGGAATTCCTGCACCAGGTGGTTATAATCCGATTCGCATGAGCTCAGGAAATGGGTAAAGAATATTTTTCTTATGTTTTGTTCTAATGCTTGTCTTGTTGTTTTATTGCTCTATAAACGGCATTATGATAAGATGGACAATGTAAACTCTGTTTTGTCTTGAATACAGCCCTCCCTCTTTCCTTTTTAGTCTTAGAAAGAATCATCATCACACTGGCTATTGCTACTATTGAGATTATCTCATATATTTTCTCTTTTGTTGTTTACTGGAAACCCTCCAAATCAGGTGTTTGGAAAGAAATCAATGAATGAAACCATTTATACAGACTTGGACAACATACATAATGATAATAATTTGTTCTTGGTGCAGTATCAAACCACTTGATAGCCATGTTGTAAATTTGAATGATTATTTAATTTAGAGTAAATTTCTGATGCATTAGTTCTCCCAAGTCATGCAATATGTTGTAGTTTCAAAATTACCAAATTGCCCTCTTTATTTCAGCAAATGTTCATTTTGACTGTAAAAATTGAATACATTTTTCTTATACTAATTATTTTCTTGTGTCTTGTAAGACAATGGCATACATATGTACCTATCAGGTAGCTACAGTTAAATCTTGCTGTCAGCACCTCTACAATTCGTTTGATTTTTGCATTATGTTTCTGAAGCATGACAGAGAATGAAGTTCCTGGAACTGCACATGCTGGAGCCATGTCATCAGAGATGGCTGTGAGTCCATCATCTGCAATGTCAAGCAATCATGTTTCTTTCACTCCTGATATATCAGGGATGGATGTGGATGCATCTACTGTAAATGCCACCTTTGGAGATGATTTAGGGAATGGAGGACCTCTGCAAATAGGACCAAATGGTGGTGATAGCTCTTCCTTGGGGCAGCAGATCTGGGATTTCAGTCTTTCTGATTTATCAGCAGATTTGACAAATCTGGGAGGTAATGTCCTATGTTGTGAGATATTATCTTGTATAACACTTGCATTTTTAATTAATTCTCTGGGATTCACATTGCTTGTTTGATATCTTGGTTAATTAGTTGAACTTATGCCATATATAGTGTTGTATTTCTCTCCTCAATTTTGTTTACCCCTTGTTGGAGTAAATCAAGATCTTCGCTTGGCTAAAATGTTTGAGTAGTGCTGCTTCTGTTCTCCCCCACATACTGAATTACCTGACTTATAGACAGTATTCTAGCAGTGTAGTATTTGAAAACAAGCTCCTGAATGTGCTTTTCACTTTTTGTCAGTGCTTAAAAGAATATATTTCTACTTAATATTTTTCTGGGACAATCATATTTCATTTAGAATTGACCTGTAGACGGGAAACAAAAACGTTCACCACTTTGCTAAATGAACTTATTTTCAGCTTTTGCTACTGCTTACATCTAACTACTGTTGGCATTGACTTTCAGACCTGGCAGCCCTTGAAAACTATTCAGGCAACCCATTCCTGCCTTCAGACTCTGATATTTTTGAATCCCCGGATGATGACATAGGTAATTTTGTACTTGTCTATTTAAAATATATGCCAACCAGTACAGTGAATTTTGAAAAACCTATATTCACTACTATAAAAGTTTGATGATTTGTATGTTGACATGATTCCAGTTGAGTATTTTGCTGATGCCATCAATGGGCCTTCTCAGTCAGACGAAGAGAAATAGTCGTAGATTCAAAGACAAGAGTCTCGAGAAACTCAGGTCAGGCTGCTACTTGTAATGTTCAGGAAGCTGCAATGATGTATGCAATCTAAACTTGTTTGTTGGCTTTCTTATTTAAACTGCCTTCTTTAGGCAGTAAGCAGCCTTCCGTCAAGTAGAACTAAAATTTTGTGCTGACTAATCTTATTTTTTATAATAAACACTTGAGGTGACTTTTATCTGTTCCAAGTAGCAAAATTGTGAAAGCTATACTACTCTACTTATTACCTGGACATGTTTTTTGGTGGCTTGGCATCTTCAAAGCTAATATAAGGGAAATTATATTGATGTTGTATATAGCTCTTTATATCGCCTTGAATTTTTTGGGTTTTTCAACTTATCACGGTGGCAATGCCAGCTCCAAATTGCGCTTATAGGGAAGTAATATTGAAATTCCAAACATCGCAAAATATTTGCTAACCGGAAATGCAAACTGTTGACAATTGCAATCGTTGTTGACACGTGAATTTGGGTCGTGGTAGTCTGGTAGATAATAGATCGAGTCAGTTCTTCGTGGGGACATGCCTTTTGTATTTTGACTTCCTTTTGTCTGTTTTTAGACACAAATCGCTGCCAGAACTGGGTTCTTGTTTTGTGTGTACGGATTCGAGCTTACATATTTTTCCTGTAAAGTTCAAAACTTGTTGCCAGGGACGGCAGAAAGTGCTCCTTGTTTACTATTTTTGGTTGTATGTTATCTTGTAATTTCACAAGAAGTTTAACACTAAGATTTATAGACTGGCTTACTGCTCCCTCCATTCATTTATATTTACTAAACTCTGTTCAGCCAAGGTAAAATATATTTGACTGGACTTAGTACTTTTCAGGCCTTCTTTGGAAGGGATTTATTTATAGAAATGAACTCATTTATGTGAAACTGTAGTAAAATTCCTGCATTCAGAAGGAGCTAGGTATTTTTGAAGAAAAATTGGAAGATTTTAATTCTTACAGGATTTGGTATCGTTCACCCCTTCTGAATGGTGCAATAGGACATCAGAAAATTGGAGGAATTTTTTTTTAGCCATTGATTTTATAGAAAATCCATAGATTATTTGAACATCCATTACGACCTCCTTATATTTTTTGAGAAGTCTTAAGACTAATTAATGCATATGACCATTTAAACATATATTAACCAAAAAGATATTTTTATAGTAAGTTAGCGAGAATCGCGTGTTTTCTCGATTCCTACGTTCAAAACAACATATTTTTTTATGCGTCTTTCGAACATAAGTTTTACAGACATTCTACTAGAATAGGTAAAATAGGTGTCAAATACAGTAGTAGTCCTGATAGTTTATGGTTGGACTGAAAAGTTGTAATAGTGATACGGGGTTGAATTAGGAAAATATTATTACTATTTGCTATTTCTGAAGTTTAAAATTATTAAATCAAGAAAACACTATAATAGTTAAATCAAAGGAAAAAAAAGTGAGATTCCATGTTTGAGCACAACTTGATATTTATTTATTTATTCTAGACTTCAGTTTTATTACATAATGAAAATAGAGAATATGATAATTACATTTATATTTCTTGAGTATTCTATTTGTATCTTTACTTAATAAAAATATGCATTTCTTTTGGGAAAGAAAAAGAGAGAAAAGAAGACATCCATGCTCCCCTCAAATGAGCCCCCCACAAAAGAAAAGAAAAGAAAAGAAAAAGGAAAGTGGATCTATGTTAGCGGCTTTTCTCTCTCGGGATATGAAGCTGTGGATGGTTGAGCGAAAGCAGCAAACAAAAAGCAGCGAACTGAAGGAGCATTGTCAGTCTGCCAAGTACAGTCTTTACGGGCTACGGCTTCATCGATCTGACCGACACTCCGGCACCGCAGAGCTCCGAAAGGAAGAAAAACTGCCGTAGCAGCTGCTTTGAAAGGATTTAGTTCCTTCAAGGGAAAACTAATGTATGTAGGGGGTGGTTAGATCGAGAAACATAACGTGTCACATCAGTTATTATATAGGATCGTGTCACATCAGATATTATATAGGATGTCGCATAAAGTGTTCGGCCACTAAAAAACTAATTATAGAATCCATCGGTAAACCACGAGACGAATTTACGCCGTGTTTAGCTCCAAAATATTTCTTCAAACTTCCAACTTTTTCATCAAATCAAAACTTTCCTACACACATAAACTTTCAACTTTTCTGTCACATCGTTCTAATTTTAACTAAACTTCTAGCCTAATTAATCCATCATTAGTAAATATTTACTGTAGTACCATATTGTCAAATCATAGAGAAATTTGGCTTAAAAATTCGTCCCGCAAATTAGTTGAAATTTGTGCAATTAGTTTTTTTAACCTATATTTAATACTTCATGCAGGTATTCAAACGTTCGATGTGATAGGGTGAAAAGTTTTTAGGTGGTAACTAAACATGGCCGTCCATTTCAAAAGCAGCAAAAAACAGGAGATAAAACATCCAGTCCAACCTCTGAGGTCCTCATTGTTTGCCCATATTTCTTAATAAGTCAAAACGGTTTATTAGGTAATAAAAATTAATTTGTTCGTAAAATTTTTATATATGTGTTACGTAGATACTTAAAAGCCAATACTAAAAAGAAATTGTCGACGTTTGATGTCGCGATTCCGGTATTTGCATAGTATGGGATCATTGGTACTAGGATATACGCGAGACTTAGGTAAAAAAGACGGAGACGAGGATTTTTATACATGTTCGGACCCCTGAATTGTCAGGTAATAACCCTACATCCTGTTGGCCGAAGCCGGTTGTTGCTCTTATTCATTATAATCATACCAGTACAATATTTGGAGTAGCCTATCTAACTGTTATCGACATGGCGGTCTGAAGGTCTGACTCGTAGTCGACAACAGGATAGCCTTCCTCCTCGATTCCACATCCGGCGAGATCAGAGACAGCGCTATATCTGTCCTGACGGTATCCGTAGGTATCGTAGGGGACTAGCCATGTCTATCTCTGAAGTCGATATCCGGCGTCTTGTCTTGGCGTATGTTGGCTTGTATGTTGTGGCTTCTGTTGTTCCGTGTATGTTGATTGTGTCCCCTCTCCTCCTAGAGAGCCTTGTATTTATACCCATAGGTGTCCCCTTGTCCAAGTAGAACTAGGGAAACCAATATGGATACAATCCGAGTAGTCCTTGTCGTTTTCATGTAGAACTCGAGTCATCATTCCTCATGCGGAACTCCTCCTATATCTGAAGGTTGTTTCTATATAAGACATGGTATGTGGTGGGTCCTGTCGAGATTTAGTCAACTACTATTAGGTATGTGGTATCCATAACCCTGACAGAAACTGTGTTGACAATATCTTCAAATCAACTTTAAAATTAATTTTAAAAATTTATATTTTGGTTTTTGCTTTGGTTCATTAGTACAACCAATGGGGCTTATTTTCCTTTCCTTTGTGCAGGAATGAGCAATTAATGAGGCTGGGTAATTATGTCATGATAATAACGTTTGATTGGACTGGACAGTCATCACAGGTAAAACATACTGGAGGGAGTAGATGATTAGTGTAGGTAATTAATACATTTTCTAGAATTCCTCTATCCAGACAAACACTTTAAAAATCTACATTTTTCATGTTTTTTTCATTCCTCCGTTTAACGCTCGCATTTCTAGTTCCTACATTTTATTTCTATGGTTTATATCCCTATGTTCCAATCCCTTTGTATGTGTCAGTTTTAGAACTGGAAAATGAGCAACATAGTTATAACTAGCTATAATAGTTTATTTGTTTGTCTAATCTACTCTTCCTCTTAAGCTCATGTCCAAGTCTCTTAAACAAGTAGCAGCTCATCCTCTCTCTCCTTGTTTATCTCATTCATCTTATCATCCAAATCCACCAGGCACTATTTCTTCAAAATAATTGAATCATTCAGGCTTTTACAAAACTACTATAGATCACTTGATGAACGACTACGAATTACAAAGTTACAGCTTGACTAAAAACAAGAAAGTTACTTTTATACCAATTTAAACGCAAAGATAACACTTAACACATATTACTAAACATCCATCTACGGTTGACGAAAATCTACATAACTGTTGTTTTTGCATTGCAACTTGCAAGCTGTATGTATTTATTGCCTTTGTCAAACCAGAAAGCAAAACCTCCAAAATCAGCGAATGTTCATTGTGCCTATCGAATTTCGTGTACAACGATGCCGATAACCGATATTGAACCGAAACGAAAGATAATTGTTGGCAACTTTTTTGTCAGGATAGAATACAAAGGAAACCCGAAACATGTCTTCCCAAATAAGGAAACTTCGAGACCCGACGAAACAGACTCGGGCTTAGACTCTGCCGGTCAGACCGGCCACACACTACCGGTCTGACTGGCCCACTGGCGGTGGTTTGACCGGCTAACATACGGCGGTCCGACCGGCCCTCTCAGAGGAAAACCGGTAGACTTCTAAACTTTTGGCAATTTTCCTTAATTTAATACTATGTGCTAAATTTAGGTGTAAACAATAATATCGAAGATTAATAAACTGAACCGTAAACCAGTCGTTTGTCCACATCTAAGGACACTACCACCAAGGAGATGTCCATCTAAGCCGATCAAGGGATGAACATCGTCCCGGGTCATCGGATGAGGCCTGTTTTAGTTCCTAATTTTTACACTACCACCAAGGAGATGTCCATCTAAGCCGATCAAGGGATGAACATCGTCCCGGGTCATCGGATGAGGCCTGGTTTAGTTCCTAATTTTTATTTCTCAAAAAGGTTACATCGAATCTTTGAACATATGCATGGAGCATTAAATATAGATAAAAACATAAACTAATTGTACAGTTTGCATGAAAATCACGAGACGAATCTTTTGAGCCTATTTAGTCTATGATTAGCCATAAGTGCTACAGTAACCTACTAGCACATGTGCTAGTGACGGTTTAATTAGGCTCAAAAGATTCATCTCGCGGTTTCCAGGCGAGTTATGAAATTGGTTTTTTCATTCGTGTCCGAAAACACTTTCCGATATCCGGTTAAACATCTGATGTGACACCAAAAATTTTCTTTTCGCGAACTACGCAGGCCTGAATGTCATTGCCCACCACTGGACGAGGTGCTGCTGCCGCCATTGCTACCTTACAGCAGTTTATTACTCCTTACTTTAATTTGTTTCCTCCCAAAAAAATTTCAAATAATTGAAGCTATATTCATATAGAACGAGCTGATCTAGACAGTGGAGGAAGTAGAACATTATTATACTAGAGATCTGCATGGGTCAGAGGGAGTATTATGCGACAAATTGACAAAGTTAGATTGAACAGCGCGCTTACACAACTCACAAGGATTTATGCAGCTCGGATTATGTTGGTTGGATTGGAAATTGAAACCGTAGATTGCGGCTTCCTCCCGGGAGAAACGGCCTTAGCTTTGTTTCTTTGCCTTTGCCTTTTTCACACACTCACTACTCTGTCCCTTCGCCCTCTACGTACAAATTATTCCAACTGCTTTCGCTTTAGTGCTCTCCCATTTTATACCTAGGTTAATCATCATTGCCGACTTAATAATGCCTGCATGTACCTCTGGGAACAAAGAGGATGAGACCAAACTAACATAAAAAGAGTACGGGATTTTGGATTTGTAATTCCTGGTTTTTTTATCTAGGTATTTTTAGTACACCTCTATCGGACCATTGTTTCGCTTATTCGCGGAATAAGCCAAACGGCATATTTACAAATGAAATATAATTTGTGAATAAAACTTTTATATACATGATCTTAGTGATCTAAAAGTAAAGGTTGAAAAATAAACTTTGATGAAAAAACCTCAAAATCAGCTCTAAATTTAAGGTTGAAAATTAAAATTTGGATGATAAGCATAAACATAAGAGTTTATACTCCTATGTTGCATCATGTTAATAGTAATTCCCAAGAAGACGAAGTTTGGACAGTAAATCGTGTTTATACTCATTATCATTATGCTCTATTACGGTGAATTATGATAATCTCATTTGGTGCAACGACTTTTGGATATTTTGTTGTTTGGTGGACCGCTTTTATTTTTAGATCTGTGTTGCAAACAATAATATTTAAATGTTTTAAAAGTATTAAATAATTTTACGAAACACAATGCAGACGCAGGCACGAGATAATCAAATTATTGCGCTAAAAAACAAACTTCACTATTATAAGTCTTCATTTTTACTGCAAATCAAAGAACAAAAACAGAGCCATTAAGGCCATTCACAGTGGGCGTTCCTCACATGCCACGTTGACCAAAAACGTGTTGAGCTACATGTTTCACAGTGCAAGTTGCTTGTAGTAGGTCCCACCAGTACCATTTTTTTAATTTTCATTTCTCTAGTTCTTTTCGGTCTCCCCCCAACTCTCTCTCTTCTCTCTGTCTTTCCCCACCGGAGGAAGCCGAGGCCAGAAGATGCGCCGAAGCTGAGCAGCGGTGGCTGGCGAGGTGGTCCAAGCGGCGACGATGGCAACAAGCGGCCCGAGCAGCGACGGAGACACCAGGCGGCAGGATGGCCCCAGCAGCGACGACGGCGCCCCTCTCTCCCTACCACCCACCGTTGATTCCCCTCTCCTCCTCCGGTGCTCTCCCTCCCCCCAACCGTTGCCCGTCATGTGTGGCTTTCCCTCCACCTTCCTCATCGGGGCACCGGCACCATACCGCCCCCCTCCTAACCAGATCCAGCTTATGGGTCGCCGGATTTGGCCCCGAGTGGCAGTGGCGACGGTAGCTCAACAACGGCGGCAGTGGCTTGATGACGGCAACAATGGTGATAACAATGGTGATAGTGGGACCTCCATTTACCCGCTTCCTCTACCTCGTCGAATCCGGCTGAAATTCAATGACGGCAGCGAGGAAGCTCGATGGTGGCAGCAGTTGAAGTTCAGGAGGGGACCGGCTCACTGGGACCACCTAACAATTTCTAACGAGGTTCACGCATCCAAGCGAGGCGTCGCGTTCTTCGTTCGGGCACGACCCACGCTGAGCTGGCGAGGCGAGTCCAAACGCCAACTCACCACACTGTGAATGGCCTAACAATGAAGATAAACTATATCATTTTTTTTCCTTTTTGAGGACATTGGAAACCTCTAATATTTACTGTTTAGCTAGCAGCTAGTCCACTAAAAAACAAAAACATTTACCATTTACAATCACTTTTCAAATTTTGTGTAAGTGATATCAAATTATTTTCCATCATAACATACTGCTGTCATCTTCTCCACGAGACATATCTTGATACTTGGGGCCAAAATTTTTAGAAAGTGACTAGGAACTCCTGGCCAACATGTTGATCAATATTTCGTCACTTTGTAAAAAATATTTTATCACTTGATTAAAAATATTTTAAACAGATGCAACATTTAAAATATTAATTGCAATAAAAAAATAAGGCAAAATTCACTACAGGACAGTTAAATTGTGTAATTTGCTGGTTGCCATTGAAAAACGTGTCATGGCTAAAATACACTATAAAAAAGTAATTTGCTTAAGGACACTTTTTACTCAATTGAGAAAGAAATTCTTTAGAAAGATGATAATGTCCCTAAGGTCAAAAACATTTTTGAGTTGAGGCTGAAGTGAAAGGTAGAATACGATTTATGCTAGTTATGTACTTGGGATGATGGTAAATTTAGTGCTACATAATTTCTTAATTTTTTATTTTAACGCTATGTTTGAAGAATGTAATCTTAGGGACATTCTCGTGTTTCTTAAGAATTTATCTCTTCAATTAAGCCGAGAGTGTCCTCTAGCAAATTACCATTTTTTAAGGTGTCTTTCAGCCGTGACATGTTTTTGCGATGTATATCAGTAAATTACATAAAATTTGGGTATAATGTAGCAAAATTTGCCAAAAAAACAATGTGTGGAACATCGAAGAATCCTCTGCACTATTAAGAAAATCTTCTTAACTAACATATGGAACATTCGAACAAACGGCCAGTTGCAACATGAAGAAAAATTATGTGCAGCATCCTCCATGGCACTTCTGGTGCCGGCAATAGCACCATGAGCCATTTTAAATCCTAAACATCGCAGGCCCAAAAAAAGTTTTAAATTTGAAAACTGGTGGTTATCTGAAAAAGATTTCAATTCTGTTGCTTTTAAAAGCTGGGATAATTGTCAGGGTACCTTTCAAAACAAAGTTCACCACCTTGGTAAACACCTGTGGGTTTGGAGTAAAAAGAAAAAGCCTTTGCAGTCTCAGCTCAGGGATGTGGAAGATCAAATTCTTAAAGTTCAAGCTGCTCCTAATAGAGTTTCCCTGCTGCATAACGAGCAAAGGCTTGAAAAGCTCCATGATGAGCTTATGGGTAAGTTATCAGTGTTTTACAAACAAAGGGCAAAAAAACACTGGATTGCTCAAGGAGACAGAAACACTTCTTTTTTCCATCAGGCTGTTCTCAAAAGGAAAAGGAAAAATAGAATTGCTGGCATTATGACTAATCATGGTTGGTCAAACAACCCAGATGAGATTGCTTCTAGTTTCATCTCTTATTTCACTAACCTCTTCTCCTCAGATAAAGATGAGCTAATTCAAACAGAGGATGCTGATTTTGCAAACACTGTAATGCAATATGAAATGCCAGATCCTCCTTCTGAGGATCAAATCTTGCAAAGCCTCAAAGAAATGAAAGCAGATGCTTCTCCAGGACCGGATGGGCTCAATGTAAATTTTTACATATCAGCATGGCCTTGGATCAAAAATGAAGTTACAGCAATGGTACGTGAATTCTTTCTAACTGGTTGCTTGCAAAAAGGTATGAATGACACTAATATCACTCTTATCCCAAAGAAGAATTGCCCTGTTAATCCCGCTGATTTCAGACCTATTAGCCTTTGTAATGTCTCTTACAAAATTATTTCCAAAACTCTGGCTAATCATATCAAGTCTTTTTTACCTGATCTGATTTCCCCATCTCAACAAGCTTTTATTAAAGGTAGGAAAATTTCTAATAATCTTATCATTGCGCAAGAAATTGTGCACTCTTTTGGACTTAAAGCCTTAAACTCTGATGCGTTTATGCTTAAATTAGATCTTGCAAAGGCTTTTGACCGTCTGGAATGGGATTTCATTGCTCATGCTCTTCGTCGTCAGGGGTTTCATGGTCATTTTATAAAGTTGGTTTCTGCCTATATTAATTCTGCCAATTTCTCTGTTAATCTCAATGGTCAAACTTATGGTCACTTTTCGGCGCAACGTGGTATACGACAAGGTTGACCTTTATCGCCTTATTTATTTGTTATTGCAATAAATGAGCTTTCTGAAATGCTTTCACATGATATTCAGGAGGGCCATATAATTGGCACTTCTTTAACTCCCAATGGTCCTGTGATTCACTCTCTCATGTATGCTGATGACTTAATTATCGTTGGAAAAGCATATTCTAATGAGGTTCAAAAGGTGTTGGACATTATTTCTTCTTTTTGCTCTGTTTCTGGTCAAGCTGTCAATTGGAATAAATCGTCCATTCTTTTTAGTTCTCACACTTCGTCCACTACCAGAGAATTGATTTTAAGACTCTTTCCAGTTTCTTTAATAGACAGTTCAACTTTTCATCTTGGCCACCCTCTTATCATTAATACAAATGCCAGAGCGTCTGCCTATAATTTTATTATTGCAAAATTCAAAAGTCGTCTTTCTTCGATAAAAGCTCTCACTCTATCTCATGCTGGGCGCTTGGCTCTGATCAAATCAGTTTTTGCTTCCATTCCTATTTATTACATGTCCACCATTTTACATTCAAAAGCTTTTTTATCAAAGCTCACTGCTATCATTAGGAAATTTTGGCGGGCTGGCACTCAAAATGAGGAAGATAGGAAAGGTATCTGTTGGAGATCTTAGTCAGATATTTGCAAACCTCTCTCTCAGGGTGGGCTGGGCATTAGAGATATGTTACTTGTCAACCAAAGTTTGCTGATTCAATCAGCTTGGAACATCATTTCAAATCCCTCAGATCTTGTTTCTCAAATAATTCAAAACAAGTATTTTCCAAACTGTTCCTTTTGGAATGCTTCAAAAAATATTGCAAAATCTGTTTTCTGGTCTTCAATTTTAAAAATCAGGCAGTATCTTTCAAGCTCCTCTGTTTGGCAGCTTTCTAAAGGAAATATTTCGATTTGGACTCAACCTTGGTGTCCTATCTGGGAATCCATTCATGAACATATTAAGTCTTCTGCTATGCAAAGCCACTTACCTTCAAAGGTTCATCAACTGTTGGATGAAAACAAGAATTGGGACAGACAAAAGATTCAAGAAATTTTTGATGATCAGGCTGTCCAGGTCATTATGAAAATCCAGGTAAACAATGATCAGATTGCAGATAGACTTTGCTGGAAGCACACTTCTTCAGGTAATTGTTCTTCTAAAAGTGCTTATAAGAATTTAATGGCTGCTTCTCATATGACTTATACTACCATTCCCTCATTGAATCTTTTGAGAAAATCTTGGGCTGAAAAATTTATTCCTCCCAAAGTTAAAACCTTCATGTGGAGATTACTTCGAAATGCTTTGCCAACTGCAAATAACTTACATGCCAGAATCTCTGAAATTCAAAACTCTTGTGCTAGATGTAATATGACTGAAACATCTGTTCATCTCTTCTTTCACTGTGCTTTTGCTCGTCTTTCATGGAATATTTCCGATTTCAATTTGAACTTTCAAATCATCGACGATATGAATTCGGTTCCAGACATTTTGGCTTTTATCCTAGCTACTTGTCCTTTTCCTTCTGCTTTGCAGAAACTTTCTATTATGCTTTGGTTCATCTGGATAGCTAGGAATGATTTCTATTTCAAAAATAAGTTTTGGGAGCCTGTTCAAGTTTGCATAGCAGCAAATGTTATGGCAGCCAATTTCTCTCAAATTCTTGACTTAACTGCTGAAGACTGCCTTCATGATACCAATCACACAATGGATTATGGGTTTAACATTCCCCAGGGAATCAGATGTTTTGTTGATGCCTCTTGGAAAGATGATAAATCAGGTTTTGGGATCTTTGTTCATGATCCTCAATCGCATAGAGCTCTGTTTATACAAGCAAGCTCTTCTATTCACACAAATGCTACTCAAGCAGAGCTTGCACCTATTCTCTTGGCTCTTTGTGTTTGAAATTTGTTAAATTTTTCAGGTGTGGTGATTCTCTCAGATAACTTGACTCTTGTCAAGCTTCTTCGTCAGAGAAACTTTGTTTCACAGCCGCATCACTGGAGCATTCGTCCGTTACTTCTTAAGCTTCAAGACTTCACTCAAGGAGATTCAGTTAATGTGGTTTGGATATCTAGAAACTTGAATAGGATGGCAGATTTTCTTTCAAAAAAGGCTAGACAATCAACAAATTCTCAAGCAGCTCAATTAATCTGCCAAAATGTAACTCATTCCTCTGTTCTAAATAGCTGCCCTTTAATGGCAGCCCTTTGTCCAGCTCTTTCAGCTGAGAATGACAAGATCCTTCATGTACTATGCTTCTAATGAATAAATTTCCTTTGTTCTCAAAAAAAAAGAGCACCGCTTCCTCTATGTGTCTGGCAACCTCCAACACTAGCCTCTGGTATGTTCTCACCTCACGCATTCATCGCTTACGACTAGCTTCACCTTTGTCACTGCCTCTCGTGGTGGCAAGGAAAATGAAGGCTAAGGAAAAGCCCCTACCTGCCTAAAGCCATCCCCCCAAGATTATTTGAAAACTTAAGATGCCTTTCAAGATTAAGATTTTTATGTGGTATCTACTTAAAGGAATTGTATTAACTAAGAATAATTTAGCTAATAGAAATTGGAATGGTAGTTTAAGATGTTGTTTTTTATGAAAAATGAAACCATCTACCATCTAATCTTCGATTGCCATTTTTCGAGATTTCTTTGGACATCTGTACACGTTTCCTTTGGTTTGCATCCTCCACAAAGTATGTCTCATATGTTCGGGAATTAGCTTGTTGGTGTTGATAAAAAAATTAAGAATATTATTCTTGTTGAAGCATCCGCTTTATGTTGGGCTCTTTGGCTTGGTAGGAATGACATGTTTTTAATAAAATCACCATCAAAATCTTATTTGCAGGTACTTTTCAGGGCAACGTATTGGTTCCATTGTTGGGCTCAACTACAAAGGTGTGAAGAAGATATCAGCCTAATTAATGATGCATGTCGTAAACTTGAGTCAACGATTATGCAACTCTTCGCCAATTTCGGATGGAGGTTCTCTAATAGAATTAAATAGTTGTGGGATCTTTATCTTGTGTTGGTGTTTATTAGTTTAGGCTTGTTTAAAATTTTCATTCTGTGGTTCTGTACTCACTATGTGAGTTTGCTATTGTGTGAACTTTGTAATAATTGGTTATAGCTCGTTTGAGCAAAGGCCGAAATATTTTATTCCATTATCTAAAAAAAGCCTAAAGCCATCCCCCCCTCCCCACTCCTTTTCTTCTAGGTGACCCTCGATCAGATTTGGCACCTCAAGATTGGGGGCAGCCAGATCTGCTCCAAGAAAAGTGACAAAGGGAGATTGGGGAGAAGAGCTGTTACTAGAGGAGGGAGAGGGCAACAAGAGAAACAAGATACGGAGAAGGATGGGGAGGCACCATGGGAGAAGTGGCATCGTTGTCTCGAAGGTGGACCACCACGCCGTTGTTTATAGGAACTGGTGGAAGAGGAATGGCAAGCGGGTTTGAGCATCCTATATTTCTATATTTCTCTCGGGTTTCGGTTGCATGAGAGAAAGCATTATGAAAACCTTTATGGTTTGATTTCACGTAATCTAAAAATGATAGTATATCTGTCTATAAAAGGAAATTGGTATATACTCCCTCCGTTTTCTTAGATAACTGTCAACACTATTCATTTTTAAACTTTGACAACTCATCTTTTCTACAGAAAATAAATTTGCAAATACTCAAAAGAATGCTATATATTGAAATGTATGTAATCCTAATTATAAGCAAGAACATTTTAGATGGTTTGGATTATTACTCCATCAGCAACATTGTCATCCATCAACATTGTGACAATGTTGCTGATGTAGTAATAATCAAACTATGTAAAATATTTATTTACCAAAGTTGAAATCTAGGGTGTACTAACAGTCTAAGGGTGCGATTGTTTCAGCGGTGACGGTGGACTGTTTAGCCGTACCTAAAACGAGAAATACGATTAACATATGATTAATTAAGTATTAATATATATATATTATGAATAAATTTATTGAATTTTTTTAACAACTTCTTTATAGGAAGTTTTCGCACAAAATATACCGTTTAGCAGTTTGAAAAGTGTGCTAACGAAAAACAAGGAGAATGTAATCTTGAAAAGCTGAAACGATCGCACCCTAACACTAGACACAAGACAAGAGGGTATGTCCCCATTTGTGGCGCACGACACGGCGAGTGCACAGAAAAGTTGAGGGGCGCAGCGTGGAATACGCTCATGTATTATCCGGGCGGCAGCCGCAGCGCAATCGCTGGTGCTCCTAAAATCGTGCCCTGATTTCTGTCAAACCGGCCGCTACCCAAGTCAGAAAAGCACACTTGGGGACGGGGTTGGGGGGGTGAGACGACGACCAGACGCTACGCGCGCACGGCACGGCGTTCACGCTCACGCGCGCGGCCACCACCTGCATCAAACGACGCGAAAGAGGTGGCGGAATTGAAAATTGGTGGTGCGGCTGGACTAACGGCGCCATGTCGATCGATCGATCGATCCACCGAACGCGCTGCAGCAGACAGCAGGTTATTTTGCTGGTTTACGTAACGAACATCTCATATTCATTGGATTTCAACCCAAACAAGTTCTTCAGAAACCCCCACAAAAAAAATCATTGGATTTTTTTTTTGTTTTTGTTTTTTGGCAAGGTCCTTGAGGTTGTGTTCAGATGTTGAAGTTGGAAACTCATGTCTCGTACACGCAAATCGGAGCAGCTTATTAGCGCGTGATTAATTAAATATTAGCTATTTTTTTTAAAAGAATGGATTAATATGATTTTTTAAACAAACTTTGTTATAGAGTTTTTTCTTAAAAAAAACACACACTGTTCAGTAGTTTAAAAATCGTGTCTATGAAAAACTAAGAGGATGAGTTGGGAATCTCCTCTATTGGCATGTTCAAACTGAGCCCGACCCAGCCCAGTGCATTGATTTATTATAGCACTACTTAAATTCGTAAGTTTTTCACCATTTACAATCCTCAGCTTTGTTGTTCCATTTTTTCTTTTGAAAAATCTTCATCTTTTTCTATTCATATGTTATCATCTTCACACATTTTAAAAGGGGCCTTAAGGTTATCTCCTTCCTTCTCTCTATTTTTACATCATCTATTTTCTTTCTTTCAACCATAGAAAAGTAATTGTTTCCTAATTTTGTCAGTTCTGTAAGATTGGAGTGGAAATGTGAATGTATAATTTATCATATTTATGTGTTTCTTAATTCTTTTGTTCTAAAGTAATCCTAATTAGTACGAGTGAAAATGTCCAGGCTATACTGATACCGTTTTCAAAAAACTAATAAAATAATATCTTTATCAACCATTACAGTTTCAAATTTTAGTTTTTTTATTTCTGTCGGTGTCACATTATAGTTGACATTAGTTACTTAAATTCATGAATATAGAAATTTCATGACTACTTTAAACCATTTGCATAAATATAATAAAATAATGATATTGTTTCCAACCATTTCTAGCCGTTTTCATCCCTACTAATTAGTTCAAAATTAGAAAGGATGCAAACAATACAGATATTTTTTCTATTAAGCATTAAGGATGAATTGTGTTACAATAAACTCATTATTCATTGTTCATGTTCGTTTATGGACAATAATTTTGGTCTTTAACATATGGCATAGAATATGAACTATAGTTGGTAAAACGTAAAAACAAATACTAATAATCCAAGTAACGATATTTCAAAGCAACCACATATTAATAGTGATGAGGACACAACTAGCTTAGATATGACCATGACTCTTATGTATTCATCAACTAAATGTGCATATGTTCTATATTAGATTTACTTGTTATATATTTAAACAAATGTTACTACACAATGAGTTTCATATGTTTTCGTTTGCAAAGGTACTTGTTTGGATAAAGGAAAAGAGATCAAGCGTAAGAAATGCATGGATAATCAAAGAAGTTCACTGGGGGCCAAACCAAGACCTTTTCCAAGTCCACTTCTACCTCACTATGTCACTTTTGTGTCATGGACTAAGCCTAAGGAGTGTGCGCACCAGGGCAACCCTAGGACGTCCTAAATCATATTTATTCAGTAGCCATCATAGTTTAGAATCGGATTTTGCTTAGATTATTTTGCCATTGCAGTTTCGCCGCTACATCGGTTTGTGGAACCCCAAATTTGAGAGCTTAGTCATTTATATGCAATTGTGTTGCAATCTATCTTATTCTTGCTTGTGTTTTTCGATTTGCATGCAAGGATTAGTCTTCTCGACGAGGTCAACCGGGTAGAGCACGGTTGATTACCAGAGTTTGGATCATGTTGATCAGAAGCCAGATCGTGTGTGTGAAAGTTTCCACCAAATCGAGAGTTATCAATACCTATCGAAAGATCGGGGCCTAGTTTCCTCATCAAATAGAGCGAATTTTGTCAGGTATCATCAAAGATACCGAGGGAATTAAGGGATGGAAATATACTTTTGTAAGAATATGGAGTTGGGAAATTTTTAGTCCCTACTCCCTAGCTAGGCTACGTGGGAGACTGTTTCTAATGAAATTCGCATATTGTACTTGGATTTCAAATGGAGCATTAGTTTCAGTAAACTGCTAGAAAACAAATGATAATAAAAAAAACATGTATATTGCAAGAACAAGAATATTATCAATAGTGATAGTGATAGTGCTGGTACGATCATTCTATAGAGAAACGACGTTCTTTAACCTTTTCCTTTTCTTTGGCTTTTACAGATACTCCCAAAATTGCAAGACAATTGCCTGCATTATTTCCTTTTTAAAGTTGGTAGTTCCTATGGTGTTCTTTTTCACGAGGAATCGCTTGTTTCTCAAGCATATGCATGCAAAGTTAACTTCTGTAATATGTAGCTTTCTTATTTACTTTTCAATGGAATTGAATTATCTTTATCCCATTAACTATCCGTAACGTCACCAAAAATTTTCTCCATGACAATAACTGTAAAATTACAACTATGAGAGCATGTTTTAAATAAGCAATCTAGCAACTTTAGTCCGATTTATATTCAGTTTCAGTTTTTCAGCAAATGTTTACTTTTTGTGGAGTTCATGAAAGCTTTTCTAAAATACATACCCCGATTATGTGGCCACTGTCTAATGTTGGTTATCACATTTCACTGTATATCTGACAACAGATGGTGACCATCGATAAATAATATAATCAATCGTAGAAGTGGCTATATTAGTCGGTAGTTTACTAAAAAGAGATGGACAAAACTTGCCATTTTGTAGGAGGATGTAACCTACCTAGGACCTCATCAGTCGCATGCATTTGGAATAATATTTGCCATCAACAACTTGCTAAAGTGTGAAAGGGGCCATAGAGTTCAGTAAACTATTTCTCATGCTTTGAATCTCCTGCTTTTATCTCATCTTCCCTCCACTCCAGTGGTATATAAGAAGCACTCTTTTGAGCTCCCTCCAAGCCAAGCCAAGCCAAGCCCCCCTGCTCCTTCACTCTGCTTCACTCTCACTCACTCACTCACCTTCTTGGTACATTGCAATTTTTGCAATGGCCAAGAATGGTGGTGCTCATGGGACAACCACATTGTTTGGTCTCTTGGCACTTGCATCAATGGTGAAGCTAGGATTTGTTGCTGGTGGTGGCCATGACTATGCCATGGCATTGAGGAAGAGCATCCTCTACTTCGAGGCGCAGCGGTCCGGCGTTCTCCCTCCTAACCAGAGAGTCTCCTGGAGAGCCAGCTCTGGCCTCTTTGATGGGAAGGCCAATGGAGTATGCATCATTCTACCCTCAAATCTTTGATCAAACCATGATGCCATCAATGGCATTGTGTTCAATTTGGGTACTAAATTACTAATGGAGTGCAATGCAAATGTTTGTGTGTTGTGTTTCAGGTTGATCTTGTTGGAGGTTATTATGATGCAGGGGACAATGTGAAGTTTGGGTTGCCAATGGCGTTCACGGTGACCATGATGTCGTGGAGCATCCTGGAGTACGGCAAGCAGATGGCGGCGGCCGGCGAGCTCCGGAACGCCATGGACGCCGTAAAGTGGGGCACCGACTACTTCATCAAGGCGCACCCGGAGCCCGACGTGCTCTACGGCGAGGTCGGCGACGGCGACACCGACCACAGCTGCTGGCAGCGGCCGGAGGACATGACGACGAGCCGGCAGGCGTTCCGTGTCGACCCCCAGCACCCCGGGTCAGACCTCGCCGCCGAGACCGCCGCCGCCATGGCCGCGGCGTCCATCGTCTTCCGCGGCACGTACCCGGGCTACGCCAACCTCCTCCTCGTGCACTCCAAGCAGGTCGGTCATCCGAACGTTCCAAGAACTCGCAAATGAGCTCGAAATCAAACGAAATCTCCTCTGAAAATTTTGTGTGATCTTGTGGCGTGTTCAGCTGTTCGAGTTCGCCGACAAGTACCGGGGCAAGTACGACGCCAGCATCACGGTGGCGCGAAACTACTACGGCTCCTTCAGCGGATACGGGGTAAGTGGCCTGCCGGTGACCGGCCGGCGAGACGTGGCGTGGCGGCGCCGTTGGATTCGGACGAACACCTTGCTGACATGACATGACCTGCTGCAGGACGAGCTGCTGTGGGCGGCGGCGTGGCTGTTCGAGGCGACGGAGGACAGGTCCTACCTGGAGTACCTCGCCGGCAACGGCGAGGCGCTAGGCGGGACGGGGTGGTCCATCAACCAGTTCGGGTGGGACGTCAAGTACCCCGGCGTGCAGGTCCTCGCCGCCAAGTTCCTCCTCCAGGGCCGCGCCGGCGACCACGCCGCCGCGCTGCAGAGGTACAGGCAGAACGCGGAGTTCTTCGTGTGCTCCTGCGTCGGCAAGGGCGCCGTCAACGTCGCCAGGACCCCCGGCGGCATGATGTACCACCAGAGGTGGAACAACCTCCAGTTCGTCACCAGCGCCTCCTTCCTCCTCACCGTCTACGCCGACTTCGCCTCCATCTCTGGCCGCGGCGCCGTCCGCTGCCCCGCCGGCGCCGCCCAACCCTTCGACATCCTCAAATTCGTCAAATCTCAGGTAAAAAATAATCAAAACATAGTCTACTGGTTGCAGTAGCGTGAGTAGTACTCTAAGGTCCTAAACTCAAATCTTTATAGGAGCGAATTTCAGATTGGGTTATTTGAGGGCTAAATTCTCTGCTCGATAGGCTAAATTCCTAATTTAAAATGGCTACATATATTCAGTTGAATATAGAGGCCGGGTAAAAATTACCCTTATCTAAAAATAATAATAATCAAAACATCATCAAATCTGTCAAAAGTTGCTCAAATTTGTCGAATTGATTTCAGGTGAACTATATCTTGGGTGATAATCCGAGGGGGACGAGCTACATGGTGGGGTACGGCGCGAGTTACCCGCGGCAGGTGCACCACCGCGGCGCGTCCATCGTGTCCATCAAGAGGGACCCGTCGTTCGTGAGCTGCCAGGAGGGGTACTCGTCGTGGTACGGGAGGCAGGCCGGCAACCCGAACCTGCTCGACGGCGCCGTCGTCGGCGGGCCCGACGAGTACGACGACTTTGCCGACGAGCGCGACAACTACGAGCAGACGGAGGCCGCCACCTACAACAACGCGCCGCTGCTCGGCGTCCTCGCCCGCCTCGCCGCCTCCTGCGGCGGCCTCAAGGAGGAGGAATACGAACAAGAAACGGCGACTCCGGTCGTGAACCGGACGTCGTCGTCGTCGTCGCTGCCGGCGACGGCGATCGAGATCGAGCAGAACGTGACGAGGACATGGGCGAGGAGGAGGAGGACGTACTACCGGTACGCGGTGACGGTGACGAACAGGTCGCGGAGGAAGACGGTGAGAGAGCTGCACCTGGGCGTGTCGGGGCTCCGGGGGCGGCTGTGGGGGCTGGAGGAGGCGAGGTACGGGTACGTGCCGCCGAGGTGGCTGCCGGCGCTGCGGCCGGGGAGGAGCCTCAGGTTCGCGTACGTGCAGCCGGCGCCGGCGCCGGCGAACGTCTGGGTCACCGGCTACAAACTGGTCTGAAATGAACTCAAGTACTCAACT
This sequence comes from Oryza meridionalis, assembly GCA_000338895.3. Lineage (NCBI taxonomy): Eukaryota > Viridiplantae > Streptophyta > Magnoliopsida > Poales > Poaceae > Oryza > Oryza meridionalis. Next base: position 6,919,710 of record CM002528.2, on the reverse strand, counting down.
ATTCTGAAATGGTAATTTGTGGTAGAGAGAGAGAGTAGAGTGTGGTTATTTGGAGGAAGTAGAGAAGAGTCCAAGAAATGCGACTACGTATACTCATCCTCTTCCTCCTCGAATACCTATGATTTAGGGGTTTGGAGAGATGCGATTTAGTTGTTCATCGTCCTCCTTTTGCCCTATCAAGTTTAATTAAGTACTCCAACTACTATCAATATGTAACTGAGCTTCAATAATCTTCATTTATTAATTGTGATCAATTCGGATAACATACGCCCTTTGTCACGGTCTTTGGGCTGTGGCCCAAACAAGCAACGTCGAAGCTTTAAAAGGGGAAGCAGCAGCAACAGAATTGGGTTCTCGTCTTCCTTCCCTAGTGGGCCAGTGTAGCGATGCTCTATCCAGTCTCCACCCTAAACTCTATTATCTATTATCTATTCCCTAATTCCTAAATTCCTTATTATAGGACAGACGCACCCGCAATACCATACTCACGCCCCTATAAATACGTCCCCTAACAAATACTTTAAGAGACGAAAACTAGCGGCATAGATCTGATCTCACTAAAATCTTGTTGAAATTCCACTTGGCGCATATGCGTAATATTCGTGAGCACCAAAATTTAAACCCTAGGGAGTAGAGTCATACACCCACGATTCCACCACCACACCAATGGTGCTTTCCCCTATTCCCAAATTCCTTGAGTCTTCACGGTCTATACTTTCATTTCTACCAATTCGTGTCCTCAAAGCTCAAGCACTCGTATTTTTGAGTTGTTATTATCTAAGTGTTGACTTGGAGTTGAACTCGCTGTTCATAGCGGAGATACATAACACTATAATTACATTTCTTCTTTAATTAGGATGAGGTACATGGCACTACAATTACCTTCCTTTTTAAAGACTATGAAATTACAATAATAATAATTGATACTCTCTTTGTTTCAAAATCGTGTCTAGAACGGTTATATTTTTAGATGAAGAGAGTATTACCTACTGTCCCGACATACAAACATTATAAGAGAACTATCAAAACTGCAAACATTTGTAGGAGCATATGTTCTCTTTGTTGAGATTTATAACTTAGTAGAAAAGATGTTTCTTTTCTTTTCTTTTTCTTACAAATTGGCTCCATTGTTTTGCGTAGTTGAGTTGTAGAGGTGTGTTTTGACGCCTTTTTTTCAAGGGGTGCAGCAAAAGATTTATGGTGTCTACATGATAGTGAAGCTAATTTAATCAAAATTGGCCTCTAGTAGGACCATTTAAATCGATTAAATACTCATCTCATGGGCAAATTTGAAGGTTTTCAGGATAAACCTAGAAAGGATTTCACACTCTTGCATCGAACACGAACGACTTATAGCGTATATCGATAAAGATTTATGACTAGGTAAGAACTAACTAAACTGTAAAGGAAAAGAGATGGCTAAAAGGTAAAAGAATAATTCTATTAGGCAATAGTGCCTCAATTGAAGCGACCATATCCGGATGGCCTTACAAGACACGTAACATTTTCACGTTTTATTAGGACTTAGAGATCAATTAGGATCCAAAAAATCATATGAAAAAAAACTCAAATTAGATCAAATTTCTTCCGGTCACACCACCAGGACCACCGGGTTGACCTACCATATATGGCCAGTTAGACTGACATTTAACTGAAAGATATTATCTTTTTCTCTTAAATTTTGTTTATGGTTGATGCAAAATTTCATCATTAAAAGACCTATGCAAAAGATTTTTGCTTTTGTTTTTATTTTTCATCTTAGACAATGTTGGTTTTCCATTATATGTACAACTTAAATGCTCAACTTTGTAATATAAGTAGTGTATTGAGATTTTGAGCTGAAGGCCGGAATTATTTTCATTATCCAAATAAGTTGTGATGTGTGAATAATTGAATATATATTTAATAGTACAGTGGGCAAGGGGAGCACCTTCAATTTCTGGGATGTCTTTCTCTATAAATCTTTTTTTAAGTAAATTTCACAAAACTACACGTTTTGTAGTCCAAGTTATAGAAAACCACACATATTTTAATACTTGGCACTTAATTACATATATTTTGGTAGTGTAGTTTTGAATGGATTCATCCGCGAGATGACGTGACTGTTTTACCTAGGACGAGGACATGGCATCCTATTACCAGCCATCGTACGAAATTAATAGGATGCCATGACCTCATCCTAGATGGAACAACCACGTCATCTCACGGGTAAATCCATTCATCAATAGTGTGGTTTTATGAAATTAAACTACCAAAATATATATACTTAAGTATGTCAAAATGTGTGGTTTTCTTCAACTTGAACCATAAAACACGTAGTTTCGTGAAATTTATTTATTTTTTTAATGTGAAGGATTGAGCAAAACTCACTCGATCGCACGAGAATGTTTCAGGCTTTTTCTGTGTGTGTTGCGAGGAGCACTGCAGGAAATCCTACGCGTAATCGTAAACATTTTCATTCTCCATGAGGAAAGGACACGGACGGCTGAGATGAAAGCCAACGCCGCGGGATACACGCCACGTCAGAGCATCCGCTTCCACCATCCTCCAACCTCTCGCCGCCGGCGACGAGTCAATTCGGATCCAATCCTCTCTCTCTCTCTCTCTCTTTCTCTGCACCCACTTCGCCGTCTTGCCCATGGCGTCCGCCTCCGCCGGTGGCGGCGGCGGCGAAACGCCGCTGGTCGACCGCTGCATCGACGCGGCGGCGGGCGGGGCCGCCACCGTGGAGGCGTGGCGCCGCCAGCGCCGCTCCCTGGAGCGCCTCCCCGCGCAGCTCGCCGACGCGCTCCTCCGCCGCCTCGCCGCCCGCCGCCTCCTCTTCCCTTCCCTCCTCGAGTAACCGCCCGATTCCTCCTCCTCCTCCTCCTCCTCCTCCCCCGCGCACTTACAGGGCCGAAATGGATGGATCAATCTCCGTTCGGTTTCGCGCGTGGATGAATTCTTGATCCGTGTGTGTGCAGGGTTTTCCAGCACTCGGTGGAGGAGATCGATCTGAGCGGCCACATCGCCGTCGACGCGGAGTGGCTGGCTTACCTAGGAGCATTCCGGTATCTGAGGGTTCTGAAGCTTGCGGATTGCAAGAACGTCAACAGTTCTGCGGTCTGGGCGCTCTCCGGTACAATACTTGAAGCTTTTCTCAGTCATGATTGTATCTATCATGGAGAGACCTCGATCGAACTAGTTTTCGCGACACTCTTGTGATGATAATGTAGGTATGAGTACGTTGAAAGAATTGGATTTGTCAAGGTGCTCCAAGATCTCTGATGCTGGCATCAAACATATCGCTTCCATTGAAAGCTTGGAGAAGCTACATGTTTCGCAAACCGGGTTGACTGACAATGGAGTTATGGCCATTTCTTCACTGATAAACTTACGTTTACTAGATTTGGGGGGAGTTCGTTTCACAGACAAAGCACTACGGTCTTTACAGGTATGTATACTCATGGTGCACAGCCATTTTGTTTCAGGAACAAAATTTCAACATCATCATATGGTCTTTATTTTTTTTCTTTTTAATTTGCTATGTTCATGTTAGGCTGTCAGCATGCTAGTAATGGTGATTTGTTTTTAATGATATCTATTGGGTATAAACTTTTCCTAGTTGAATTTGCTATGTTCATGTTAGGCTGTCAGCATGCTAGTAATGGTGATTTGTTTTTAATGATATCTATTGGGTATAAACTTTTCCTAGTTGAATTTTTCTCTAGGTATTGACACAGCTTGAGCACCTTGATATATGGGGCAGTGAAATTACCAATGAGGGAGCTTCTGTCCTTATTGCTTTTACATCTTTGAGCTTCTTGAATATTTCTTGGACACGTGTGACATGCTTACCAATTCTTCCGACCATGAGGTGTCTAAATATGAGCAACTGCACAATTCATTCTATTTGCAATGGGGAATTCCAAGTTCTTATTCATCTGGAAAAGTTGATTATCTCCGCAGCATCATTTGGCAACATTGATGAAGTTTTTTCAAGCATCCTACCAAGTTCACTGACATACTTGGATATGTCCAGTTGCTCTTCAAGCAACTTGTATTTCTTGGGAAATATGAGGAATCTAGAGCACTTGGACCTTAGCTACAGCAGAATAATTAGCGATGCAATTGAATATATTGCAAATATTGGAATGAACCTTAAGTTTTTGAGCCTGAGTAATTCTGAAGTAACTTCTCAAGCACTGTGTGTTCTGGCAGGAACAGTTCCAAGTCTGACAACACTGTCTTTAGCTTATACAAAAATTGATGATTCTGCTTTATTATACATAAGCATGATGCCTTCACTGAGAATTTTAAACCTGAGTCGCACATGTATCAAAGGTTGTGATTCTCTTGCCCAGCATTTTATATGATAATATCAGTGTACCTCATCTTCGAGTAACTCATTTTAATCATATTGCAGGTTTCATGATGGAAAACTCTGTGAAAGTATTGTCTCTCTCTGCACTTGAAGAACTCAAATACCTGGAAAGCCTAAATTTGAATAATACACAGCTGATGGATGATGTTATACCTCCCTTAGCATCCTTTAGAGCACTAAAATATTTGTTCCTAAAAAGTGATTTCTTGTCTGATCCTGCCTTGCATGCACTGTCTTCTGCCTCAAATTTGATACATCTTGGGTTCTGTGGGAATATATTGTCCACCACTGGGCTTAGAAAGTTTGTTCCCCCTGCCACGCTGCGTATGTTGGATTTAAGCGGCTGTTGGATCTTAACAGGAGATGCAATTTCAGCATTCTGTACGTGTCACCCTGTGATTGAAGTGAGACATGAGCTTATACAGGAACTTCAGGCAAATTATGGTGGTACTTCGCATCTTCACAAGTCCTCTAGACAACCTCAACAGGTAAAAGCAAAAGTGGCAAAAAGTTTGGCCGGCCCAAGTAGACTTGCTGATATCTGCTTTGTAGGTAAGGGATTCTCTCTTTTGATTAGGAATACATCTCAGATGAAGCCATGCAATTAAGAGTATATTGACTGTAAGTTTGTATATTTTTTATGACAGATGAAAGAATAAAGTACAGCAAGGAAGAAATGATGGAGCTTCAACACCAAGCTAAATCAAATTCTTCGATGCATGTTGCGCAGCTTCCACCAGAACTGCGAAGATCAGTCTGACGACCTGTTAGAAAATATGAATGGAAGAATGTTTTCGGTCAGGTCTTCCATCCATTCCTGAGGCATTTCCATCTGGTTGATGGCTGAAAACATGGATCTAAACTATTGATGCTTTGGCATCTATGGTGCTGTTTGATGTTTGATTATCTTCCACCTTTGTATGAAGTTGGTTCTGGCCTGTTGGCCAAATCAAATGAATTCGCTCTGGTGAAGCGAGGTCCTAGAACATATTTCTGGATATGTTCATCCTGTTCCTTTTTGGGTTTGAAGACGGTAGCTGATCGAACCAGCAGTTTTTCCAGCAATTTTCTTGGTTACTTTCATCTTGTATTGTTTTACATGTCCGCTTGTCTGTATTTCCTAGGATGTTATATGCAATATAAATCATATCAAAACTCTTTATCTAATAAATTATTTCTGGACGTTTTCTACGGTACAAAATAAGGGGGAATGGTGAGATTAGATTTCCCTCTAACGTTGAACTGTTTGGCTGTGGACATATTAGCGATATTCATTTTAAAAACAAAAAGTTGCCCTGTGTTCTTAAAGCCGTCAGCATTTATGAATCAGGCGACTATTTCAGAAAAATATTAAGCTACTGAAATAAGTACATGATGAGTAGAGAATTCTGCTGAAATAATAGTTATTTATTCATGTAACTGTACAAATCATGTAGCGGTCTGACAAACCAACACAAGAAGTCTGTAGCCAACATGTGATTGTACAAAGCAGAAAGCAACTAAAAAATTATGAACTATACAAAGCAACTACAAAAATTATGAACTACAACTATCTAAGAAAAGCTTCACTGTGTTAAGCCTGGATCAGGATCATTAGCAAAGACAAACCTGCGCTGCGCAGCTCACCAGTATTCTCCGCACGAGCATTCCCCATCTTTCATCCTGTGAAACCTGTTGCTATCTCTCAATATTATCTCCCTTCTGGTGGCCTTGGACATATATTTGATTGCAGAATGACAATCAGCACAAACACGGAGGTTCTTAAATATTCTGATTGGTTTTGGTGCTGAAGTAGTAATCAAACCAAATACCACGGCAATCTTCTCGCTGTGCTGAAGCAGATACTGCTCCTTCAGCTCATCCGACATGTCATGGAGCACAATGCTTGTGTCCGGCACATAGCCCATTCCTTTGATTTCTCCGACCAATGTGTCCAACTTACCATAGATGTCTTGTGCTCGCGGATGGCTGGTGTCACCAGCTCGAAACTCATGAGTGGTGTTCTCAACTTCCATCCAGCTCAAGCCAGTTTCTTTGTTCAAGTTGTTGTCCCTCATTGCACTCCTTATTCTTGCAACTTCATCCCATAAACCAGCATCAGCGTACAAGTTTGAGAGAAGGACATATGGAGCTGGATCTCGTGGCTCAAGCTCTATGACATTCTTAGCAGCGATTTCACCTACCTCAATATTGTCATGGCTCCTACAAGCGCCGAGAAGAGTTTTCCAAACCAATGCATCAGCTTTCAGTGGCATTTCGTTAATGAATTCAAGGGCTTCTTTAACAAGGCCTGATCTTGCAAGCAGATCAACCATGCAAGCATAATGCTCCATTCTTGGTATGAGTCCATGATCCCTCTGCATTGATCTGAAATATTCTTTCCCTTCTCTCACTAGACCAACATGACTACAGGCAGACAACACAGCAATATAAGTGACATCGTTTGGTTTCACACCAGTTAATATCATGTCATGAAACAATGAAAGTGCTCGTTCTGCATACCCATGCTTTGCTAAGCCACTGATCATTGAAGTCCATGAGATCACATTCCGATCCTTCAATTCATTGAAGGATCGGCAAGCATCTTCCAAGTAACCACACCTAGAATACATGGAAACAAGAGAGTTGCTTACGAATCTATCAGATCCGAATCCTGCCTTCAGTGACATGGCATGCAGTTGCTGACCTTTGGTTAGCATACCTAAACTGGCAGCAGCACTGATTAGGCTAGCAAATGTGGAACTGCTGATGCCCACATCCATCCTCACAATCCAATGATCTAGAGGAAAATCTCTTCCCTCAGTTATGCAAGAAATCATGCTCCTTTCGTAGAGTTGATTGAATACCCTTCTAGCCTCCTCCATGCAGCCTGATTCAGCGTACATGCTGACTAGAGCATTCCCAACAGTATGTGCAGAAGCTTGGTTGGATTTGATAACATGAGCATGAACCTGTCTGCCTGAATCGTGGTCAGAAATACTGGCACAAGCCTTAAGAATACTGGAATATGTTATATGGTTTGGTTTGATACTTTCATTCGACATCTCTCCAAAGAGCACCATAATCTTGTTTTCCTGAACCCCAGATTGCACATATCCTGATATTAGTGCAGTCCATGAAATGACATCATTCTTCGGCATCCTTTCGAATACCTTGTTAGCATAGTCCATTGCCTGTTTTATATTTGACTTTGCATACATGTCCACAAGCCCACAGCTCACACAAGCATCAGATGCAAGCCCCATTCGGAGTGCTAGAGAGTGCAGTTGCAGCCCCAACCTGACTGATCCCAGCTCTGTACATGCCGAAATCATACTGCTCATGGTGTACTTATCGGGCTCAAAACCATCTTCCAAGAAATCTAGAAAAAGCTCAACAGCCTCCTCTGCACACTCGCCCTGAACATAGCGCGAAATCAGAAGTGTCCAGACGACTACCGTCTTCTTGATTAATCCATCAAACACCTTGCGTGCTGATGCCAGATCCCCATTCCTCGCAAGCATATCAATCAATGCGCTGCCCACTGCTACGTCTGTGCCCCAGAGTCCCATCTTATGTACTAACCCAAGGACCACGCCTCCGACCAAGCGGTAGAGCTCATGGGGGAAGCATGCGTGTGCCGCGGCGCACAGTGTGTACGCATTTGGCAGTAGCCCCGACTCGAGCATCTCGCCGAGCAGGAGCAGGGAGTCCCGCTCCGCGCCATTGCGCGCGAGGCAGGACGCCATGGCCGTCCAGGAGACGATGTCCCGCAGGCCGCGCATTCCGTCGAACACGTTGCGCGCGGAGGCCACTGCGCCGCACCTGGAGTAGAGGGTGAGGAGGGAGTTGGCGACGACGGCGTCTCTGTCGAGGAGGTCCCCGCGGAGGAGCCGGCGGTGGAGCGCGCGCCCGAGGCGGAGGTCGCCGGCGCGCGCGGCGGCGGCGAGCAGCGCCGACACGTCGGAGGGGTGGTTCGAGGAGAGCGCGGGGTGTGCGGCCAAGGACTTTGGGTAGCGCGGGAAGATGGAATTGGGAGGTGAAGGTGGAGGCGGCGGCAGCGGCTGCCGTGGGAGCTTGCCGGGAAGGGCGGCGACGGCGGCAGCCATGGCGTGGCGGGAAAGTGTGGAGACGACGGCGATGCCTTCGGATAGCTAACGGCATTCTCGATTACGCTTTCCAACGATGAAAACAGAGAGGACATTTCACATTCATCCTTTTTCTTTTTTTGAAACTCAGGTAACTTTATTGGTTCAAAGAACTGTTGTATCGCTCACTAGCCATTTTACAATTGAAACCGGTGGCTCTGTTCTAGCCAAACAGATGGCGGATCAATTTATGCTACTCTAGCAAGCTCACGAGAAACTCTATTAGCCTCCCTAGGGCAGTGGACAAAAATTACCTATGTAAAAGCTTCAGAAAAAACCACACATTCATTATAGATCGCTGCAGCTGCTGTCGCCGTGAACCTTCCATTTTGCATCATTGTGATGACCTCCATACAATCTGACTCAATGGTGATTCGATCAACTTGTAAGTCTCTAGCCAGCAAGATTCCATTCCTCAGGGCGTGCGCCTCCACAGTAGCAGCATCGGCGACGTGCTCCAAGAAATCATTTGCCGATGCTATGTATCGTCCTTTATCATCACGAAGAACGCCTCCTGTCGACCCATTCATCGCATCTGGATTAAAACCAGCGTCCATGTTCAGTTTAACCACCCCCTCTAACGGTCTACTCCAACTTGATCTGCTTATGCCTCTATTTCTCGGGTTGGTTCTCTAGTAGTTTAGAGCGAGCGCACCAATAGCCATTGCTGCCCTTATCAGCTCCTGCAGCCCCTTTAAAACACATCAATAAAAAAAACGTGGAAATAGAATATCATGCCAATTGAATTTCTACGGAACAAAAATCACTTGACAGCTCCAAAAAAATTGGGGTTATAGAAAGAAAAAAACGTCAAGGAGAACATCAAGCTTATTTTGATCCAAAATTTTTATAGGATGATTCCTTCCATAGGAAATTTGAAGAAAAGGATATGATTTGATCCAACTTGTTAGGATTTTTTTCATATAGGATTGGAGACTTGAGTCCTCCAAGTTTCCTAGGTTTTCATACAAATCAAAGGAGCCTCACTATTTGCCACCGAATATCCACGTCTTTCAAAATTTTTGCCACCTAATTCACATGTTTTTTAAAATTTTCCATTAGGAATGCGAATTCATTCGCCCTGTGCCATCCCATCCATCTGACATCATGTTCATCAGTCACTTCGTTTGTTCGCTAGCATCAGCACCAACGTCGTCTGTCCACCGTCACTCTCATCCCCGACGGCATCCCAGCTGTCTAAGGTCAGAAAGCACCCTACTCATACACCACCGCTGCACGAGCCCTGAAGGTGCACCCTCTCTTTCAGTTCCAGTCCATCAACAACACATCCTAGTTGCCCCGCCATCACTGATGACACCCCCGCACTCCAAGCACCCCTCTTCTAGATCATGTGATGAAGAAGCAGGAGGAGGAGGAGGAGGCGCAAGCATGGCAAGCCTTAGCTACTACGATGACTAGGCTACACAATCATCATAACGCTATAGTTGGTTGGTGAATACAACCTACCACTTAGTGGCCACCGCATATATCCTTGACGCCGTCTCGCTTTACACGCGCTGCAAGTCTATGATGGAAGGCCTATTCGATTAGATCTTGTATGTCGTCCATCTATCTCGTCCTTCTATCTCTCTAGTGGTTCTGGTTAGGATATAGTGCTAGATGCCATGGGTAGTGCCGCCGGCTGTGAGTAGTGGTTGGGCCTCTTGTCGCTTTTCATGGCGTTGTTGATAGGGAATTACAACAGTAGCGTGTGAGATGGCTCCTTGCCGTGGTGTGTCATGATGGTGTTGGTGTGCACGGACGGTGCTTGCGACTGACAAGCAGGATGAATGGTACGAAGAAATTCATATCCTCGGTGGCAAATTCTGAAAATGGACGAACATAATGGCAAATTTTGAAAAGGTATGCACACTCGATCACATACAGTGAAATTTATCTTCATCTTTGTATGTGCAAAAAACAGACACAATATCTATACATGTTGGCTCGAGATTGTTCATAGTACTATTTGTTCGCGATTTTGAAAGTGAAACTATAGTTGTTGGTGGATAGCTTGTGAATAGTACTATTTGTTCCACCAAACACTACTGCTCGTATTCAAAATTTGATCACTTATTTTTGCAACAAATATGTAAGTATTTGAATATACGTAGCAATGTAACATATTATCCAAGTATGTCACATACTAATCATAACCATGCAATTCTCGTTCAACAAAATCTGATAATCCAAAAATTATTAGTGAGCAACGTTAAAGCAATTTTTCCATAAACAATACTACTACCTCCCTCCGTCCTTATATAGTTACTTATAGCATCCAAATTTTATCTCATAATATAACTACTTCTTTACCTATTTCATCGTTTTAGCTAATCACAATCATTTTTTTTAATTTCTCTACCTACTTCCTCAATCCCAACAAATAACAGGCATGCTCGTTTAAATTTGTCCCATTAATTCCTTTATCTCACAAAATTGAAGTAGCTATAGTGCCGGGCTGTTAGCACATTTGTTGACTTAACTTTATTCCTTTTTTCTCTTAAAATGTTGGCATTACCGAGTGTCCTCAATCTATGTAATCAGCTTGTAATTCCAGCTTTAGTCGCTACTCTACTTGTTTCATAACATAAAATGCTTTGATTTTTTTATAAATCAAACTTCATTAACTTTAACCAAATTTATTGAAAAAGTATTGCAACATATTTTTAACATAAATCAACCATGGTATTAAAACATATTTAATGTTAGCTTTAAAGAAACTAATTCAGTATTGCATGGTTGATGATGCCTTTCTTCTGAACTCGAAATACATCTAAGATAGCAGTATTGTGTTTTAATTACTTGCATGTATGTTTCGAAAACAACGTAGAAACAAATCACAGAACCCTTACAAAGGATAAGTAGTCAGAGATTACTATACTTTGGTTGTACTATATATCACCATAGCTATGCATACAAACACAGCAGAAAAATAATAATGGCCCGTGCATATATAACATAAAATTTATTATGAGATAATGCAGCATCTGTTTGAATTTTAACATATATAAATTTTCTTTTCCAAACGAGGACCTATCTTTGAGCACAATATATAACTGCATGCTATAGTCCAAAAACACAAAATGAAAAACACGACCTCAAACTGGCTGCTAGTGGCCAGAGATGCGAATGCTACTGTATACACATTGAGTTAACCAAGAACTCCTATTATTAAATGTGATATATAATTATCATTACCATCGTCATCGCCACCAATTATGAATCATCCATTCGTTTAGTTATCATTGGCTATCTTTCATTGAAAAAAATAGGTCCAACAGATAAGGAGACAAATTTCTCGTTCTTATCGGCTATTTTTTTTCTTAAAGAAAACCCTACAGTGTCAGTACACAGTGAAGCATATATCCATGTGTTTTGTGGACGTATGCTTAGTACTGTACGTAACTCGATCATGTTGCCTGTTAACCAAGATTAATGCTTAAAAAAATTTGAGAAAACTACCAAATCTCCAGCAACTTTCTGCCTCGTGACTTCTGATGGCAAAGCCAAAACTAAGTTTCACCATAATCTCGTAACTAACTCCACAAATTTGCGGTGTCAAACTCGCCAAACAAATATAGTAAATTGACCGTGATACACTGATACCCGAAATTTCTGCCGACGTGGACGACTATGGTACTACAATACATCACTTGTGTAGTTGTTTTGCACTTTTCCTACTTAATAATGGGATTGATGGCTATGGACTATACGTCATCTGTTTCGTTTTTCATCATTTTTTCTTAATTTCTTATCTCCCCTCTGGTGAAGCAGGGTATGTATACCCTGGCAGGGTAATACGCAATCACTGTTTTTGGTTCACTAATACGCAAGCACTGTTTTTTTTATATTACATAACTGTTTCTACATGCTCCTAACCCCGCTATAATTAAGAGAAAATCCCAATTATACTCTATAATGAGAAAATCCCTTATATACCCCTGAATTTTTAGCTAATCCCTTTTATGCCCCATGAATTTTGTTTACTTCCTTATATACCCTCAAAATTTGATTTTGATCCCTTCCATACCCATGCCGTCATTTGACGGTTAGTTGACTGCCTAATTTTTATAAAAATAACTATTTTACTCTTTAGATGAACATAGAAATTTATTAATTGCATTATCAAAAATGTAAAAGTTTATCGCATGAGACTATTATAATTATGAGTTTGTTGTGCGGTGCATTATTTATCCCAAAATTTATTTTTAGATAATGAAATAAAAAAATATGTATTTATTTTTTTTAAAAAAAGTCATAAAAAAAGGGAAGCATTCCTACAAAGATAGGACTACCAGTACTCACAATAATTTTTGTATGAGTGCTCCCGATAAAAAAAAATCCATTGTCCTATTAAAATTTTAAATAAAAAAATAATTTATTACATTTGTTTTATTTTCAAAATTTTTGTCAAAATTTTCTGCACTAATTATTTAGTCCCATTAGTTTTATAAAATACACATACTATGCACTCAAACAAAATTTTCAATCATTTTTCAAGCTTATATTTAAACTTAAAGCATCAAGGGTAAAAAGAACATTTGCACCAAACGTAATATTGAAATGAATAAAAATGTAACGGTAAGGGCATGAAAGGGATGAAGTTGAAATTTTAGAGGTACTAGTAATCATGCACGTGCAAGGCACGTCGGTATCATAAGATAAACAATGTCCTGTTATGATGAAAAAAATAAATTTGGTTGTCGCGGCTCTAATTTTCTAAGAAACATATGCACATTCATCAGGTATTTAGTTGACTCAGTGACACATGAACCATATATATTGCTCCCCTAGATATGCATATACTTCAAGTAAGCGGAGTATCCATGTGAAAACAATAAAAAAATGGAACTGAATTAATTTCCAACTTCAAATAACTTTACACTCCCATAGTAGCATTTTAACAATCACCATTATATTTAAGTTAACTGTAAACCTATTCTGACAGCAGATGAGTGTAACACGGGCAATATATTGAGATAAGTTTCCTGGACAATAGGAGTGACAATTTGACTGGGCTGCACTTACAGTTGACTTGTTAAAATAGAGCTTTCACCTCTTGGCCAGGTTTTGTTAGGACGCCTCTCGCAATGGAGGCGCCATTGCTCCTGGACTCCTTGTCCACAACAGAAAGATGCAACCACAAGCATGAGTGCAACCACAAATCAGGCCTACCAAACATATAAGGCTGGCAAACATTTTTCATGTGCCTAGAAATTTCATAGACAATGAACAGAGAAATCATTATAAAAAAATATTTTGTAGAAGTAAAATACAACCACATAATCTTCAGGCACTTTTTTTTCGAGGTAAAACTAATAATTTTAACTAAAATGGAGCAACATTGCTCATATATATAGTCCAAAATAATGCACAAAGGCGCTCAACCATGGATGGAATAAAATGAAGACAACAAAATCTGAACCTGATGCTCTGCAAGACTTGAACCTACATAGACAAACATCAATAATAATGGCTAAAACAAAAAAAAAAGGCTTTTCTCTCTAAATCATTTGATGATGTGTAGGCATTCTCGGTAAAGAAAAATATTGGTTCTTACCTTAATACTTAGCACTGGAACCTCTAGTCGTGGGAACCATTGTAGCTTGGAATGCATGCTTTAGAATTCATGTAGCTATCTGAATTGTTATCCAACAATAAGACTGGTCATCGTCTATCATATGTGCAGCTATGGCTGATGGCTCCTGCACCTTGCAACAGCTGAAACTGCCTTTCTGCAGAACAGTGAGAACTTAGTGAAAAGCGAGTGACAATATCACATTAATCAATCCCTTCATAATAAGATGTGATGCTTCGGTACTATTACACTTATTTTCAAAATCAGCCCACTACCTTTTCAGCATCAGACATTTACTTATCAAATGTTTGACTACCTATTTATATGGGTAGTCCACACCAAGGATTTCTGATTTTTTTTAGAAGTCAGAATTTGTGAAATATTAGACCTAATTCTTCACTTTGTTTGAATGGATATCTTGTACCACTCTTCTTGCTCGATGAACGGAATTAAACAAATAAAATTTCTGTTGAAAATATGTCGAGTGAATTTAACATTGGCCAAATAAATTTGTCCTCATTGCACCTGTTGACAGCTGCTGACCTGATGTTCCAAGAGGAATTTGGATAAAATTCAAAGCAATTTGGTAAACATAGTTTTGAGTTAAACAATCATATATAACTCAACATTAATATACAGCTAAACAATTCGATCGCTATGTCAATAATCAGCAGGAATTTTGATGACTGTATATATAGAAAAAAAATGAGGTCTTGAGGTTCAGAAATTATCTCCAATCCTAATGACAGCTACCATTACGTTCCTCTGTAAACTATTAAGCTTGAACATTACGTTCCTCTGTAAACTATTAAGCTTGAACTGTACATGTTGTCATGTAGTGAAGCATTTGAGATCTCCAAACCTATGACAAATGAGGACAAATGAGGAGCACAGAATACAGGGGAAAAAAGCATTGAACTGTAAGAAGCAACCATCAGCAATACAGGCTGAGATCTATTAGAAGTATATGACAATTCGCTATAAAACGGACTACAGAAATTACATTGAGCAGTAAAAAACAGTTTGAGAAGCAAACCATCAAGATTTTGCGAGATTGAGATTATATCGAGTTATATGAGCAGTATATACATATACATGTGACATCTGTTCTCATCCGGTTAACTGGTTAGCTGCAAAACCGATTTGCAAAGAAGCAAAAATGGAGTGTATTGACCTGGCTTTGCAGTAGATCCGATGTAGAGCTTACTGCATTGTCCATGTAAGTGGGCTGAGGGAAGGAGCCGATTGACCTGAATATATTGCCCAAACAATACATGAATTGATTAATTGAGCAGTCAATTGATCGATATCCTCGCTAACAAGAAAATAGACGTAGGTGGGCACTGGGTAGTCATCGAACTGGAGATTAATCTTCTGCACTCTCGTGAGAACGACAACGAATCAGAAAGGAATGCGGCATGCTACTTCTGTCCAACAACCACCGTAAACCTAAATGGTTTGCATTATGTGCGCAAATAGGATAAATCAAACAAAGACACACATTCTCCACCATAGACCCACAAATCAACTATCACCATTCTAATTTTCATCGGTTATCTGAGCCCACCGAACGGCAATTGAGAATTCAGATCTATTACCTCCAATAACACCCAGAACCCAAGGTCCTGACCGCACCCAATCAAAAGCCAATTACCTCGTCAGCTTCCTGGTCACTGGGCAATCGATCCCATGCCGTTGTCTTGTGCGGACCCTCGCATCACCTCCCCACGCCGCGTTGACAGCCGCACCATAGCTTCGCGAGGCCCTGTGGTCACTGATAGCTGGTGAAAGAGATTGAGGGCTTGACGCCACGGTAGGGATTGTGGGAGAGGGAAGCGTGGGGAAGGATTGAGTCCGACAATGGCAGAGTGGAAGGAGGAGGGGAGGGGAGGAAGGTCGAGGAGGGGATCAGTACCTTTCGGAGATGGCGGCGGAGGGTGCGTAGGGGTTGGCGGACAGGACGGCGCGACCGACGTTGGGGCGGTGGAGGAGGATCTGACGACGACGGCTGCACGGCGGCGATGGTGGCCGTCGCGGGATCGATGGCAACGGGGAGAGAGGATATCGGCGAGGCGAGGGACGGCGCGGTGGGTGATGGGGGAGGAGGAGGACGCGGCGGCTGCGGCGACGGTGGCAGGTCAGGGAGGCGCAGCGACGCGGGGGAGGAGAAGGACGCCGAGGCGGTGGGGAGGCGGACGACGCGGCGGCGGTGGACTGGACGGCGCGATGGCGTTGGGGATCGAGCACTGGACCACCGTTGCCGAGTTCACCCCGTCGGCGGATCTGATGGCGACGGCTGCGCCGGCGAAGGTGGCCGCGCGGGATTGATGGTGGCGCGGAGAGAGGAGATCGGCGAGGCAATGGCGGGTGATTGGGAGGAGGACGACGCAGAGGCGGTGAGGAGGAGGAGGTAGAGGCGAGGCAGGGGATACGCGACATCGCGATTGACGGATGGATGTGCGGCGGCGGGGATGCACAGTGGATTGAATGCGGAGAGAAATTGGGTGCGAGGGCGGAGGCGAGAAGCGCGGCGGGGATATTGAGTGTGATGGAGATGCCCGTACGGCTTAATCCGTGATTTGACATGTTGTTGGATAAGTATAGATATATTGCAGGATAGCGATGGACGGATGACATTAGAACAGATGGCAGATGGATGGTAGGGATCGATCTGAGTGATTTAGCCTGTAGGATTTGAGGGGTGCAACTCTTTTTTTTATATTACTAGTAAGTGCGCACGTGTAAGGCACGTTAAACATTTATGGTTTTACACTAAGAATTGAGTACACTCTATTTCAGCTAATATGAAGAACAATAAAGATGGATGAGATTATTTATACTGTTTGGAAGGTGCTATATTATTATATCCCTCGTTTTTCTGGAAGGAATGGATCACAAGAAAAATATGTGTGAATGTATGGAAACCAAATAATAGAGAAAATTAAAAAAAAAGAAAATATGGCATTGTCATCAACAAAGTTGTCCTCCAGCTTCAATTTAAAAGAAAATTGCAGCCCGATAAGAGGGCGAATACTAAAAGCAACTTATTTTATAAAGTAGTATTTCATAGTATAGCAATAGTACCAAGCCAAGCTTTCATATTAAGGCCAAGGATTAAACCACATTTCAATTAGACACAGTATAAGCAAAGCGATTCAATCCATCCATTATATTATATCTTGAATGGGCAGTGGAAATCGAAGAGACATTCAGAATCGCCAACAATACACAACGCATCTGGCTGAAAATTTTGAAAACTTGGCTTACTTACAGTTCCGGATGACTAAGGCACTTCTTTTATCCAATTTATTCAGTTTAACCTGTTGCAGTAGTCAAACTAAAATTAAATTCAAATCAAACCTACAAATATTTATGAAATATCAGTAAAATCCAACTTCTAAAATATATCCAACTAAAAAAACATAGTAAAAAGCACATCAATTTTAGAAATTGTTTTGGCATAGAAAGCTACCTGAATATCAGTTTTTGTGGACGCAATATCAGAAAATGATGGGCAAATAATAAATCATTAGAAGACTGAATTTAGACTAAAAATAAAAAGTAAAACCTACTGTGACCAACCACAACTGCCAGCTTAGTCTACCCGTTGGCATGATCATCCCAAGGAACTCAAATAATAAGTGCTTGCATTATGACATGAACTTGACATTAAGCTTTGTCAAGAGATAGTTCCATGTGATTCCCTTGAAAACTCTAATATATTCAACTTGCTCATAGCATTTAACTCAGTGAACATTTTGACATATATCCAATTTATCAATACATGAACTATTTTATAAGTATGGTTGCTGCTTCAGAATTGTGGAGACAATTGCTGAGAAATCCATCCTCTCTGGCATTTATCTGTGGAGTAGTTCGGTGATAAAAACATTAATAAATCAACATCCTATATATTTAGACATCTGTAAATTATAAATTATAAGTAGTGCAATATATAAAATAACAAGTTTTTTTTTAAAATTAGTACTACTTTCTTCTGGATGATATTGATCTGGAGCCCTTGCCTCGCTTGTAATCCATCTCCTAGAGTGGTCAGAAAGGAAGAGCCAAAGATGTGCAGTGGTCAGGTGCAGCAGCTTTGCTGCTCTCCCCTGCTGTCAACCATCCATATATACCAGGCCATTATTAGATTTACATGGGAAAAATAATTAATCCAAACATATAACTTGGCCATAACTGTATATGTATAACATATGTAACTTGTTTGTCTGCAAATTTAAATGGTAAAGTTTCACAATTTGTTGGAATTGAAAATTATATTTTGTATAGCTCACTTGACACTGATCATCCGTCAGTAATCAGCTCGTTTCAACCTGTTGTGGATGCTACATATTGTATCTCAGCTGAATTGAAATGCCTGACGGAGGCAATAAGATATATTGAGCTATTTCTATAGGAACTGTAGAAAGCACTGCTTTTTTATTCCCTAAAGAAACAGTACCCATTGTTTTCCTTTTGGAAACCTACCTTGATATAATCAAATATAGAGCAATATGGAGCAATATAGTTTATTTTACTCCTATGGCAGTAGATGATTTGTGATCTTCAGCTTAATCTTCAGGACTCACTGTATCAACATATTTTAGTAACAATATAAACCAAATTTAGTAAGATCTAAGTGATTGGTATATGAAGTCTAGAATTAAAAACATCTCCAAATCTAAGCCATCATACTAGTTTCATCTCAGAGTTAATAGGTGCAAAATCTAAACAATTAGAAAATTAGGTTGGACATATCGATAGAGATTAGTAAAATCTAAGCTAGTGCTACATGAAGCCCTGAACTGAACTAAAAAAAATCACCGAACCTAAGTCATCCTGCCATGTTCATTTCAGAGTTAATAGGAACAAAAATCTGAAAAAAAATACAAAATTAGGTTGCACATATCAACAAAGATTAGTAAGCGAGTGATATATACCCATTGTTTTCCTTTTGGAAACCTACCTTGATATAATCAAATATAGAGAAATATGGAGCAATATAGTTTATTTTACTCCTATGGCAGTAGATGATTTGTGATCTTCAGCTTAGTCTTCAGGACTCACCGTATCAACATATTTTAGTAACAATATAAACCAAATTTAGTAAAATCTAAGTGATTGGTATATGAAGTCCAAAATTAAAAACATCTCCAAATCTAAGCCATCATACCAGTTTCATCTTGGAGTTAATAGGTGCAAAATCTAAACAATTAGAAAATTAGGTTGGACATATCGATAGAGATTAGTAAAATCTAAGCTAGTGCTACATAAAGCCCTGAACTGAACTAAAAAAATCTCCGAACCTAAGTCATCCTGCCATATTCATTTCAGAGTTAATAGGAACAAAAATCTGAAAAAAAATAGAAAATTAGGTTGCACATATCAACAAATTAAGATTAGTAAAATCTAAGCGAGTGATATATGAAGTCGTGAACTAAAAATAGTTTCCAAACCTAGGCTATCCTGCCATCTTCATTTCTGAGTTAATAGATACATACATCTGAGCAAATAGAAAATTAGGTTGGAGAGGGTATTCAATTGAACCTAGCTTTTTAGCAGAAAATGAAAAGGAAAAGAAAAGTTATTTAATTGAAGATGTACTTGCAGCTCTGAAATTAAAAGATATTCAATTGAATCTGACTTTTAGCAGCAAAACAGAACCATCGCATCAAGTGCAAGTTGGGGAGCTATTCAGAAGCAAAACGCCACAGTTGGAACACTTTGAATTCAGATGAATTTTACTGAATGGAGGCAAACATGTCATGCCAATCGGTCTGGCACTGCTGCTGAATCCAAAAGAAATTAATTATTAACTGATCTATAAAACAGATCTTAGCAGCTGAGCAATTATACCTCTAAGTTTATGACTAAATGCTAATCAACTAAAAATCTGTGAGTGTTTGAGTTGCAAGGAGTAAATTAGTAACTGGAAGAACTGAACCTATGGCCAAATGTAGATTGCATACCAGTATTTGTGATTTGGGTTCCAGGTAATCAAATAGTCTACTTTGTCGATAATACAGTGGACACATACATTCAGAAAATAGGAACAACGCGATTTTTTTTAGTTTCAATGTGAGAAAGAGAGCAGACCTATCAAGCCTCAACAATCATCAGATCATGGAGCGATTTTCTTTATTTCTTAGTAAAGCTTCCTTATGGACAATTTAAGTTCCTGAATATGCCAATCATGACTCATGAGTGGTGTGCCATTCTCAGAGCCAAGAACGAGATCGATGTCACAATATGTAGAACCAACTTAGCTGCAGTAAACTGAAGCAAAGCAAATGAGCACAGATGATATGACGATGCCTGGCAAGCTTTCTATGCTGCGATTCATCCCAGGGAGATGATCGGTACGGAAAACAATAGTTCTACCAAGGTCACTTCGCTATTCTCAGATAGTCAGATGTATTATCATTATTCACAAATCACAACAGCAGCAGGAATCAAGTCTGCCCTGCATTTGGGTTGGTTCCAGAACCGTGCGGTTATTATTGAAGAAGAGGAAGGGGGAAGCAATGGATGAGTACCTGCTTGACCACCATCGTCGGCGAAGCGAAGAACGTGTAGCACGGCCTACCCGCTGACCTGAACAGGATGGAGGAGCGGGAAGCCTCACCGGCGGCCATCCTGACAACCTTCTGCGGCAGCGGGGTGATCAGCTGAGGAGGGGGCGATGGGGTTGGAAGGGGCGGTTGGAGGAAGGGCGGCGTTCCAGTGGTGGCGGCGGACCCGGCGACATGCGGTTGCCGCGGAGGATGTTGATGACGGCGGCTGCGGAGGGCTAGAAGGGAGGGGAGGCAGCAGGATGGATGTGAACCTCGCCGTTCCGGCACCGGCGCGGTGCAGCACCCGTCAGCAGGGGAAGGGGGGATGCGGGGCGGTGGGAGGCGGGCGCGTTACGCGCGTAGGAGGCGGCGGCGGCGATGCGGCCCGCTTCCTCAGCGATGACGACGGCTCCGGCGGGAGGCGGCGGCCACAGGCGATCCGAGGCAGCGGCGGGGTAGGGAAATCGGGAGCGCAGCCACGCGAGCGGAGCGGCGCCGGCAGGCGCGCAGGAGGCGAGCGGCGGGCGGCGCCGCGCAGGAGGATAGGTTTTCCATTTTTTTTTCGGCGGCGGTGGGTTCTTTTCTGTTTTTTTTCGCTAACCGCTGTTTACCACGTGGGAATCGCTAATTGCAGGGGTTGATCCAACTTTTGATATAAACCGTTGGATGAACAGATCTAAGAGTCAAGAGAGAGAGGTGTTGGATGAACTGGTGCTTTTTATATTGGTATAGATAAGTATAGATGAAAGGGATCGGGTTAATTTTAGGGGCATGAAAGAGATTGTGTGAGTTTTCAGGGGTATACAGAGAATTTACTCTATAGTTAACTACGCCCTGATCGAATCCAATATAATACAAGCTATCATTTTCTTATAAACTAAACATCACAAAAAATACATCATAACCTAACATTATCCCCCATTCTACAGGGAAAGAATCTGCACGTACGTATGCACAACTTCCTGCCACCACTTGCTACATACTAGTAGTAAATTTGAAAGATTAAACAAATCTGTTGCTAATTAATTAAACAATGTTAATTTTCGCTGTTGACCCCTGTCTGTCCATGCGCTACGTACCAACTCAATCAACCAACAACCACAGCATTCAGCAAGGACAAAATTAACGAGAGATTCCTCTTAGCCCACTACCAACACACGTACTACTATACAACGCCGTTTCTGTCTTCTTCCAAAGCAAATTAAACAAAAATTATGCGTACATGCTCCTACAAAATTAAATTAATCAATTATAAACCCATTCCATAAGTTACGCTTCTTCACCATTAAAAATGTAAGCATTTGTTATGGTTTCGATCAGTCCACCAACCCTGCAAAGTGTTGATGCTAAAAAAAAGCCAAAACATGCATATATACAAGAGATTTAGTAAGTTAGGCTAGCTAACCCATAAACAAAACAAGATACATTTTGCACGCTCAATTTATAATAGAGTAATTGTTTTGTTTGTATTTGAAACATATATTTTGGAACAAAGATGCATGGCAGAAGTTTTATCCGTTTCATTAAATAATGCAAATAATTCTCTCGATTGATCTGTAGTACAAACCGTACTGTGCTCACCAAACAACACTAACATTTCGGAAAACTCATCTTTACTTCCAGTTCAGAACCTCTTTTAATCCCGGGTACTTAACTGGGACTACCAATCCAAAACGTTTATAATAATCGGGACTAAAAATAGATCTTTAGTCTCGGTTGATAACACCAACCGGGACTAAAGATGTTAGCACCCCCACGTGACACTACCATCTACTAAAGGTTTTTTTTCATTGTTTTTTGTTTGCATATTGATTTCGCACCAAACTCACAGATCAAATAAACATTTACAGATCATTGGTATCACAGATTCACATACTCAACAACAAAAATTAATCATCCACAAATTCACAAAAACATCAATAAAAAAATCTACAACAGCACCACACATTTAAAAGTATATCACAAAAACAACACATCGTCATATCCGGCGTGGCATCCGGTGGTTGCCAATGACCCCTCCGGGCCATCGCTGCCCTTCCCTCCGCCCGCCAGGCCGCCGCCTGCCGCTGCGCACCCCTCCGCCCGCCCACTCAGCACCTGCCACCATCCTCCCCTCCGCTCGCCCGCCGCCTGCCACCGCCCTCCTCTCCGTCTGCCGCCGTCCTCCCCTCCGCCCGCTCACCCGCCGTGCACCACCACCCGCCACGGCCAGTCACCGCCCTACACAGCGGCGAGAAGGAGGAGAGGAGTGAGAAGGAGAGAAAGAAATCGGATAGAAGAGGATGAGTAGTAGCGAAGGGATAAGAAGACTCGAGACACGCGGTTGCCAAGGGAGTGTGGCTGCCTTTTTTTCAATCCGTTTTTTTTTTTCAATTTTGGTCCCCGTTGGTATGAACAACCGGGACACTAAAGATAAAAAGTATCCCCGGGCTTTTGAATCGGGACTAAAAATGGTTTTTAGTCTCGATTTTTGGAGCAACAAGGATTATTGTGATTTTTGGCCAACCCACGAAAGATGGTTTCTCTAGTAGTGATGACATATGAAGAACAAATCAGAAGTTCAAGGACAGAAAGAGGAGAAATACAGTATCTAGTTAGTACTCCGTAGCTAGCACCACAGCGTGATGGGAAAGTGTTTTTATTCTTCGAGACAAGTAGACAACATATCCTCTTGTTTCTTATTTTTTCCGTCTCCCAGCATGATGAACATTATATCCACCTGTCCATGACCAATTTACCATGTAATATGTCTCACGAATCTGGATACATACATATGGGAGGGATAGTATATATTGTGCTGTTTACCTCACCTCTGAACCCAACCTAAGTTGACGCCAAACCATACAAAGAAAAAAGAATCTTACATAACTACATGCAGGCATGCACACTGTACAAGCACGCGCAAACAGACATTTATATACATAATACATTTGACATTATTTACCACTCCTCGGAGATGGTCTCGAGCACCGGCCTCCACGCCGTCGCCGGCGAGCCGTCGACACGGCCGGCGCCGTCCTCCATCCTCCTCAGCTCACGGACAAGCTGCACGGCGGTCCTCCTCCTCCCCTCGCCTGCGAGGGAGACGAGCCGCGCCGCCTGTTTCCTCGTCAAGACGACCTTGACCCTGACGACGCCTGCAGCTGCAGGTAATTGCTTCTTCTCGTCGCCATCACAAATCTTCCTCTGAAGAAACAGAGCTCTTGCGGCGGCCATGGCGCTCTGCGGCGCCGCACTCCGGCGAACTCCTACCGGTGGTGTCCCCTTGTTGTTACTGCAGCGCCGTCGGCGCCGCCGCTTCATGATGTGGATGGTTCTTGTGAGAAGAAGCTCGATGGAGTAGTGAGAACTCTGCGGCTGGGTGGTGGTGTTCATGGTTGAAGTGGTTGTGGAATGGGCCAGGCATGGTAGCATGTTGCCCATCAGCTGTGTGCATGAGTTTGCTTGTTAGAGAGAGGGAAACTTGTGAGTTGTGATAGCACTGTGGACTGTGGTGTGATTATATAAGGCAACAGTGAGGAGTAGGTTCTATACTCCAGTACAATGATTATTGGAATTTTGTGTGGGACTATCTAAAAATTTAGGGAAAACTTTCAAATCTAATTGTAATATAATTCCACTATAAATATACTATAACTATAATATGACTTATATATAAGTATTAAAATAATATGTGGAACTGTATATCTAACTTATATAGAGATTACAGTATAGTTACAATACAGTTGCACTATAGTTACAATGTAACTATAGTGCAATTATATTGTAGTTATACTACAACTATACTATAGTTATATTTTAAACTTTTTTGTCCAAAAAACTTGCGACAATTTTTTAACAATTCTGTTTTGTGTCATTGTTTTTATTGGCAATAATAAAGGAGATAGTGTATGGGACCTAAAAGTGTGATACAGAAAATAAAGATTTATATAGGTTTAGCCCTCTCAACATTTAGCCCTATCATGTTTGTTGGATTGTATCTGCCAGTTTCTGAATGTTATGTCTGGGTTGCCCGTGAGAGGACTCCCTGCCCACCTTACATAGATCAGGGATTTTAAAAATGGAAAATCTATCTGGATACGGCTTATGTTTCAAGGTATTATTTAGCCGGTATCTATAACTTGCCTTACGATATAAGGCAAACATGGCGATTGAATTTATTACATGATATAGGAATCCGGCTCACTTCCTATCCCTAATTGTTTACAGCCGTGTATCACTCTATTGCTTTCAGTAAAAGCAGGGCCTATGGCCTTCAATCTAAAAAGGAAATTTGTTTATATAGGCCGGGTAGATACCTGGCATCCATATTCTTCACGTTTTGTAATCAAGTTTTTTTATGTGCTACCTGTTGAAAATATAGTCATATATCGGCATATTTTAATCCAAAATATTAAGATAATAATCATGGCATGAACAATGTGGGGTGATCTAGTGATAAAATCAAACATAAACAGGAGCATGCTTAAGATAGAATAAGCATCATCATCATACATAGAACGCAATAGCAATGCGACTAACAGAGATATCAAAAACCGAAATAACAGTATAGAGTTATACCCTGTGAAAGTCCCTTAGCTAGATTGTGAGGCAGAACTGCCTCCGTTGGTGTTTTCGTTCTGTGCACCAGCTCCCGGTGTGCCAGTTCCGACTCCCGGCACGCCATCTCCAGGTGCGGCAGACATGGTGATGCGGGTGATGCAGACGAACGGTCGAAGACGAGGAGCAGTCGTGCGGAAGCACTCCCCAAAAACTTGATCACCCGCCTACCCGGTGCAGATCTCAGGCGAAGGTATGGTTCCGGAGGCCCTGCTCGTTCCGATCTCTCGTGTGCGCAAGCGATCAGAACCGGGGAAGCAGACAGAAGCAGCACAGGCAGTGGCGGCGCGTTATGGATCTGATCGGGTTCCCCCTTTCCTTATGGCGCAGGAGAGAGATCCGCCCGTTGCCGCAGTAACAATGCGATCAATGGGTATTGAATCGCCTGCCCGTTACGAAGGCAATCTCGGGTTGGATTCTGATCTGCGTTATGGATCTGATCGGGTTCCCCCTTTCCTTATGGCGCAGGAGAGAGATCCGCCCGTTGCCGCAGTAACAATGCGATCAATGGGTATTGAATCACCTGCCCGTTACGAAGGCAATCTCAGGTTGGATTCTGATCCGTTGCAAAAGGATAGAGACAGGCGCAGGCGCACGCCACGCCCACGCCCACGCCCTCGGCCCAGCTCAGCTCAGCTCAGCGCGCGCGCGCGGCTTTCCGATCCCCACCTCAACCGGTCAACATGGAGCCTCCAATAACTCTCAATTTAAGTTGAGATACTCCTTGTTTAATTCCCAGAGTGGTATTATTATTCTTAACATTTATTATGGGCCTTTGAGATTTAATAGAAAAATTGGGCCTAGCCCATTTATTCTAACAATCACCACCAAATTTCATGGCTCATAAGAAATGTTCTCAAAGTTGTGCCTGTTTGATATACAAGTGTTTTGGTGGAGACTGTTAAGTTGAACTTCCACCTAGGAAATGAGCTACATCAGACCACAACTGAACAATGGACTATGCCTTGAATTGTCAGTCTTGTGTGATCAGGTTTCACTCAAACCCTTGACTGGTACTGGGCTGCAGTTTGTAACCCCTCTGTTTGGAGCATATAAGTCAAACTCCAGGCCCTTTCATGAGTATCTAAAGATTGCCCAAATCTCATAGACTGTGACTAGCAGTCGAACTCATATAGGTGTGTTCTTTCTGAGATGTTCTGCAGGTCAACATCTCTGCTTAGAAAAGCCACTCGGATCACATTAAGGCATAAGCCATCCTACCATGCAGAGTAGAAGAGAAGTACATCATGAAAATGAGCCCTTTTCAAGGGTGTCTTCTCTCAGCCCTACAATAGTTTGTTTCGCCATCCAAATTCACGGGATCTCCGATCACAATGGATAGGTTTCCACTATTGTGCAACCTTAGGTGGGTATCAAGCCCATTTCCCTCGATGCATTGTCCGTCACATTACGTGGTAGCCCCTTGGTAAACTAATCTGCCAGATTTTTAGCCGTTTGGATATAGTCCAATGCTATCACTACGGAGTTTTTCTGCTTTCTGACAGATTTTAGTCTTCTTTTGATATGCCTAGATGACTTCATATTGTCCTTTGAACTGTTCACTTTAATAATCACTGTTTGATTATCACAGTTCATTAGGATAGCTGGCACTGGTTTTTCAACCACCGGCAAATCCATCAGGAGTTCACGAAGCCACTCGGCCTCAACTGTCGCAGTATCTAGTGCTGTAAGTTCTGCTTCCATTGTTGACCTCGTTAAGATGGTCAGCTTGCAAGACTTCCAGGAAACAGTGCCACCTCCAAGTGTGAACACATATCCACTTGTGGCTTTTATCTCATCAGCATCAGATATCCAGTTTGAGTCACTATACCCTTCCAGTACTTTTGGGTCATAGTGCCCTTTAGATAGCACACTACTCTTTCCAGAGCCTGCCAATGATCATCACCCGGATTTGAGACAAACCGGCTCAGCTTGCTTACAGCAAATGAGATGTTAGGCCTCGCTGCACTAGCCAAATACATCAATGAACCAATATGATTTGGGAGTATCTCAGTTGATCCCTTGCTATTCTTCAGTTTTTCCTTAATAGCACGCTGGGATCATAAGGAGTAGGAGCTAGCTTGCAGTCACTGTATCCAAAGCGACTCAAAACCTTGTCCACATAGTGGGATTGCTCAAGTGTAATGCCACCCTCATCTACTCTCAGTAGCTTGATGTTAAGAATAACATCAGCCTCCCCCAAATCCTTCATTTCAAAACTCTTGGACAGAAAGTCCTTGACCTCCTCAATCACATTGAGGCTAGTCCCAAAGATCAATATGTCATCGACATATAAGCACAAGATCACTTCTTCTCCCCACCATAGCGATAGTACACACAAAGCCAGCAGATGTAAGTGTGGTGTCAAACTTCTCATGCCATTGCTTAGGTGCTTGCTTAAAGCCATACAAGGATTTCAACAGTTTACACACCATTCCCTCCTGACCTTCTAGTACATACCCATCTGGTTGATCCATATAGATCTCCTCCTCCAGCTCTCCGTTTAGGAAAGCTGTCTTAACGTCCATCTGATGGACGAGATGACCATGAGAGGCTGCCAGAGCAAGTAGTACTCGAATCGTGGTCAAACGGACAACTGGTGAGTAAGCGTCGAAAAAATCCTCGCCTTCTTTTTAGGTATAACCCTTGGCCACCAACCTTGCCTTGTAATTTTCAATTGTACCATCAGGCCTAAGCTTTTTCTTGAAAAACCATTTGCATCCTACAGGCTTGCACCCATATGGGCGCTCAACGACTTCCCAAGTATCATTAGACATAATCAAGTCCATCTCACTGCGTACTGCTTCCTTCCAGTAGTTAGCGTCAGGAGATGAATATGCCTCTTCTATGGTTCTTGGAGTGTCATCCACGAGATATACAATGTAAAAGGATTTTGCAACCCTTTGTCTCTTACTCTTACGAATATCTACAATGTTATCCTCCTCAGGATTTCCCTCAGGCGTTTGATCATTGTGTTCTATCGGTGCAAAGTGCTCATGGGGTATGACAGTTTCTTGACTAGAAGTGCTAGGTGTATTTTTCATGGGAAATTCATTCTCAAAGAATGTAGCATCTCTGGACTCAATAATTGTATCAACATGCATGTCGGGTACTCCAGAGTTTACTATTAAGAATCTATAACCCACGCTGTGAATGGCATAACCAAGGAACGCACAATCAATAGTATTTGGTCCAAATTTACGCTTTTTGGCTATAGGTACATTTACCTTGGCCAAACAGCCCCATGTTCGTAGGTATGAGAGATTTAATTTCTTCCTTTCCCATTCCTCGAATGGTGTTACCTCCTTAAGCTTCATTGGAATTTTATTCAGGACATGACACGCAGTCAAAAATGCCTCACCCCACCATTCCTTGGAAAGTCCCGCAGTGTCTAACGTGGCATTCACCATCTCAGTTAGAGTACGGTTCTTTCTTTCGGCTACCCCCATTTGATTGGGGTGAATAGGGAGGCGTTCTCTCATGAATAATTCCAAACTCTTGGCAAAAGGATGTAAACTCATTGGAAAAATACTCTCCACCTCTGTCAGACCTCAACCGTTTGATTTTCCTTTCAAGTTGGTTTTCTACCTCAGCTTTATAGGTCTTAAAGTAATGCAATGCTTCATCCTTTGCTTTCAATAGATACACATAACAAAATCTAGTGCAATCATCTATCAGTGTCATGAAATATTTCTTTCCCCCTTTAGTCAACACGCCGTTCATTTCACACAAATCAGAATGAACAAGTTCTAGAGGTGCCAAATCTCTCGCCTCAGATGCCTTGTGAGGCTTGCGAGGTTGTTTCGATTGAACACAAGTATGGCACTTGGAACCTTTGACCAAAGTGAATTTTGGAATTAAACTCATGTTAGCCAAGCGCGTCATACAATCGAAATTCACATGACAGTCGTGAATGCCACACATTGGACTCATCATTCTCGCTAATATGGTTCACAACATTATTATTATTACACATGTCATCCAAAGAAAAGCGGAACAAGCCTCCGCTGTCATAACCTTTTCTAATAAAAGTTCCATATTTAGATACGACGCATTTATTGGATTCAAACACAAGTCTAAAACCTTCTCTACACAGTAGAGAGCCGCTAACTAGATTCTTCTTTATTGAAGGGACATGCTGCATGGTCTTTCCCGAAGTAAATTTCAGATCAACCGTACCAACACCATGAACAGCCGCAAGTGACCCGTTTCCCATCAACAAGGAGGAACCTCTCCCGACCTGATAAGAAGAAAACAGGAAAATATCAGCACATATATGAATATTAGCACCAATATCAACCCACCAATCTGGTGAATGAAAAACAGAGAGAACTGTAGGTAAAATTTTACCGTACCCCGATGTTCCTCCGCCCTCGCTAATGACCATGTTGGCAGACTTCCTATCTTTGCGCTCATGACAGTCCTTGGCCTAATGCCCAGACTTGCCACACATAAAGCAATCTTACTTTGCCTTTCCCTTGTCTTTCTTCTTAAAATTGGTTGTAGCCTTGGGTTTGATATCAGGCTTGACTTTCTTGATGTTGTGGGATACATGAGGGTTCTTCCTCTGTACCATATTGGCACTAGAACCTCTCTCAACCTTTTTGCCCCGGTTGTCCTTTACCCTCGCCTTCTCTTCAACACCCAAAGAGCCAATGAGATCAGAAATACTGAACTCTTGTCTCTTGTGCTTTAGAGAAGTGGCAAAGTCCGACCAAGAAGGTGGCAATTTGGCAATAATGCCACCTGCCACAAACTTGTCCGGCAACTCACAGTTGTTGTTCTCAAGTTCCTTAACCAGCATCTGAATCTCATGAGCTTATTCTACAACAAAACGGTCATCGACCATCTTGTAGTCATAGAACTGCTCCATGACATACAGCTCACTGCCGGCGTCGGAAACTCCGAACTTGGCCTCAAGTGCATCCCGCATGTCCTTCCCTGAAGGCATGTGCATATACATGTCCACTATATTGTCAGCGAGTACACTGATCAATGCTCCACGAAACAGGCAATCCGAAGCCTCGATCTTAACCTCTTCCTCAGGAGAGCGAGGTGGTTCACTTCGTTTGCCCCCATGAAATGTAGAAACATTGCATCGCTGTCAACCACAGTAGTGCACGTGCTTTCCGCCTCTTATAATTTGAACCATCAAAAGCATGTGGTTTTAGTACAGCAGCAAAGCCAACTACCGAAAATGACCTATCAGGTTTTTGGATTGTTGGAAATATGGTCATATATCGGCATATTTTAATCCAAAATATTAAGACTATAATCATGGCATAAACAATGTGGGGTGATCTAGTGATAAAATCAAACATAAACAGGAGCATGCTTAAGATAGAATAAGCAACATCATCATACATAGAACGCAATAGCATTGCGACTAACAGAGATATCAAAAACCGAAATAATAGTAGAGAGTTATACCCTGTGAAAGTCCCTCCGCTGGATTGTGAGGCAGAACTGCCTCCGTTGTTGTTGTCGTTCTGTGCACCAGCTCCCGGTGTGCCAGTTCCGGCTCCCGGCACGCCATCTCCAGGTGCGGCAGATATGGTGATGCGGGTGATGCGGACGAACGGTCGAAGACGAGGAGCAATCGTGCAGAAGCACTCTCCAAAAACCTGATCACCCGCCTACCCGGTGCAGATCTCAGGCGAAGGTGTGGTTCCGGAGGCCCTGCTCATTCCGATCTCTCGTGCACGCAAGCGATCAGAACCGGGGAAGCAGACAGAAGCAGCACAGGCAGCGGCGGCACGCGGAGGAGGAAGAACACAGAGTAACCGAGCGGATCTGATAGGGTTCCCCCTTTCCTAATGGCGCAGGAGAGAGATCCGCCCATTGCCGCAGTAACAACGCGATCAATGGGTATTGAATCGCCTGCCCGTTACGGAGGCAATCTCGGGGTTGGATTCTGATCCGTTGCAAAAGGATAGAGACAGGCGCAGGCGCACGCACGCACGCCACGACTCGCCCACGGCCCGGCCCAGCCAGCACCGCGCGCGCGCGTGTGGCTTTCCGATCCCCACCTCAACCGGTCAACAGGGAACCTCCAATAACTCCCTATTTAAGTTGAGATACTTCTCGTTTAATTCCCAGGGTGGTATTATTATCCTTAACATTTATTATGGTCCTTTGAGATTTAATAGAAAAATCGGGCCTAGCCCATTTATTCTAACAATACTATCAAGAAGGGGCCTGCTAATTAATTTGTAGGATCGAATCACAAGAACTAAGCCAACCAGAGGGGGGTGAATGGTTGGTATGCCCAAAAACCAAAACTTTTAGCGGAAATAAAAGTTACCCTCAAATTTGACGGATCGCAGTTTGACCGAAGTGTATGCGCCGGTCTGACCGCCTCAAAGCCACCGGTCTGACCGAGATTGAAGTCCAGTTCGACCGCCGAGATCAGCTGCTGCACCTGTCGCCGCCACCGGTCTGACCGCCGCGATGTCGCCGGTCTGACTGCCGGTATCTTGGCGGTCAGACCGCTGCATCCGAGAAAACACAAATCGAAGAACTCTTAAAGATGACGACTTTATTGATTCTCTCTGTGTGTTACAAAGTGCACCAACAGCACTCCTTACAAAAATCTTGAGTAAACTCAAAACCCTAACTAAACTATCAACTCAATACTCTCAAAAGCGATACTGGGAAGCCTCACGCTCCCTCTCTATTTATACCCGAGGTAAGCAGCTTAAAGCCACAAACCAAACTCATACTAGAAGTCCTAATCACCCTAGGAAACCTTCTCGTACAAGAAACAAACTTTATGTAACCAATTCCACCAAATTTGGACTCCTTCCAAATTCGACTCCGCATCCCATACGCACACAATACCTCCATGGCTCCATCGTATGCCATATGGAACCTTCACCTTTCACGTGCATTGAACTCTAGCCTTAGTATCCCGCATGATCCCTGCTTGTCACGCCCGGAATTTCTATCCAAAATTCCAAACGCTTACATGTGTGTTAATTCCCCGTCCAGGAATCAGCCGAGGCACACAATAACAAATTGATGATAGAGTACTAATAAACAACTAATTAATATTCGCGATATAACAAATTATTACAGAGGTAGATAGTTCCTCTCGGAGAATAAAATTCTACGCAGCAGAAAAAGAAAATAAAGCAAACTACGGAACAGCTAAGGCGACTCCACTCCACAGGCAACTTAACCCGGACCAAGCCTATTCTTCCAGATCATCACCTTCACTGAAGCACTCTTCCTCTGATGAATGAATATTGCAAGAATGAGCATATGACATACTCAACAAGCCACACAGCAAATATGCAAGTGCACAGGATATCAAAGGATGGCATAATATATAGCTCATTTGCATAAACAGCATTTAGTAAATATTTAAGAGAATGGTAAAACAGTTGATTAATTGATCAGTATTAAATAAACACCATACAACACACCCGTGTTGCACAGGCCCAACCTCATCTGAACAACCAACCCCGGTTGTACAAATTAAACCTCCAAACCAGGAATATACCATTCCAAACCAGGAGTCAATTTAATTATCACATTTTATCACCAATAATGAATAGTGTGAGACTAATCACGAAAAACATTGTTAGACTCACCCATAACCGTGGGTACGGCTATTCGAATAGTTTTACTCTGATCAGAGATGTACCACTGTACCCACAAGACACAATCCCACAACATGTCACCATGCGCCTCAGCACCACCACGGTACCTCGGAAAGGAACTGTGACAATACCCTTCGCACAACACAACTCACCACAGTGCACCGTTCCTGGATCATAATCTCCCCTCCAAAATCAGAGGCAATCGACTCCCCAATGACCCCCACGGACTTCTCGCCGCTTCTCAGTCTGGCACACCATAATGAATCATGCTATACAAAAGATAAAGCCGTTGCCCACGCTGGCTTGTGGTTGGCACGGTAAATGTTTCACAACAGTAGCTCGTGAACCGGTCCTTAATTGCCATGAGCACGACCTTCAAAACCACATGCTCACAACCCACCTTAACTAGGTTTTAATTATTAATTAATTATTATAACACGATTAACCATCGTGAGCTACCTTTGAATATTTGATTAATAATGTAGAATATATGATTCATCCCATTAATGAGCTTATCTTTCTAAGCATGGCTAAGCAATTATATATATATAGCATTTAGCTGAACCAATCCAATATATAAGGTTCAAGCTAATCAAATTATAACCCATAGGAAAATAAAGTCATCTTCGGCCATAATTAATTGGGAAAGGCTCACCACCCGATGACATTCGAAAATAATGCATAAGTTGAAATAAAACATTAGCTTTAAACGGGTTCAACATGCTCAAAGGGTTGTTTGGGATCTGTGTGACTTGCCTTGAGCTTCCGCAAACGCTTCCGAACCTTCCTCAACGAAAACGCTCTCCTCCGGAACGTCGGAAACTAAAGCAAATAAACAAAATCAACAAAACAGTACAAAAACAAGCATAAACAGTACATGTGGATATTTTTAACATGTAGATCTCAATTTTAGAAGAATTTAGCAACTTGAACCACCTGAAACGGATCTACGGTTATTTAGTTATGATTTTCCGAAGATTTAATCTATTTCCTTTATTAAAAAAAACTGAAAAAGAAAGGGAATGATGACGTCAGCATGACGTCATCAACGACGGCATGGCTCGGACGGCAACCTCGCCGGAGCTAGGAGGGTCGGCCGGGGATTTGGAGGACACCTACACGTAGAGGACGATGAGACGAACCCAACGGTACTCACCACAACGATTAACGGCGAACGACGACGGCCGGCGACGAAGGAGCGGCGGCGGCGGCTTGGGCGGCTCGACGGCGCGGCGCTACGGCGACCGGCGGCGAAGAGGGGGGTGCGGCCGGGCTTCCCCACCTCTTGGCGCACCTAGCGGCAGCGGCGGCAAGCGGCGGCGACGGCGGAGACGGCGGCGCGGCGCGGCTGAAGAACGGCCGACGGCGGCGGCGGCTAGGGCGACGCGGCGACGGCTCTACGGGGCACGGGAGACCACGGGAGAGGGGGCAAACGAAAGAGGAGGACTAGGGGGTGCTATATAAAGGCTTGGATTGAAGAGATCGGACTCCAAACGAGAGGAATCGAACCCGGAAAAATCAAAACTCGGTTTTGGAGATAAACTCGAAAACGAGTTTGATTTGGACAAAATACCCAACGATTTCCTTCGATTCTTGGGGGAAAAGATAGAGGACAACAAGGGGATAAAAACCCCTCAACCAATCGGAAGAAACGGGGTCGGATTGAGGCGGAAACGGAGGAGAGAGGCGGCGGCTCGGCTAGGCTCGGCCGGCCGGCTGGAGGTAGGGGACGAATCCGACATGTGGGCCCCACATGTCGGTGGCTAGAGGAGGAGGGGCGGTCGGCTCGGGCTGGGCCGGCTTGGGCCGGTTTGGCCACGGAGAGAGAAAGAGATGTTGGGCCGAATTCGGCCCAACGGCTTAGGAGAGGATTTTAAAAACTTTTTCAATTAAAATAATTCGTGAAATGATGTTCATTTATTAAAAATACTTCCCTTGCTCAAATAATTCCCAGAAAAATCTTGAAAATAGAGGAACAAGCAAAGTATTTAATAAAATTTTATCTAGCTCAATTTTATGTTGAAATTTTTCCTAGATTATTAGAGTTTAACTTGTAGGTTTTTAAAATAATTTCTGAAATTGATTTAAAATATGAATTATTAATTTAGGCGATTTTTAGGGCATGACAAACCTACCCCCCTAAATGGAATCTCGCCCTCGAGATTCAGAAGAACTGGCAAAAAGATGAGGATGAGCTGACTTCAGTTCATCTTCTCGCTCCCAAGTGGCTTCTTCTTCTGAATGATTGCTCCACTGAACCTTACAGAACTGTATAACGCGATTCCTGGTGTTTCTTTCACTCACCTCCAGAATTCTGACTGGCTTCTCAACATAGGTTAAATCTTCTTGAAGTTCTATATGCTCAGGATTCGCTTCCTCCGTAGGAACGCGCAAACATTTCTTTAACTGCGACACATGGAACACGTCATGGATTCCCGCCATTGACGGAGGCAACTCTAGCTGATAAGCTACTTCACCTTTTCGTCTCACGATCTTGAAAGGTCCCACAAAACGTGGTGCCAATTTCCCTTTGGTCTGAAAACGATGAACTCCTCGTAGCGGCGTAACCCGTAGGTATACAAAATCCCCTTCTTCGAAAATTAAATCCCTACGGCGATTGTCTGCATAGCTCTTCTGGCGCGACTGGGCAACTCGCAACCTTTCTTGGATAATTTTCACTTTTTCTTCTGCCTCTCGCAATATATCTGTCCCAAAAACTTGACGCTCACCCGTCTGATCCCAAAGGAGCGGCGTGCGACACTTCCGGCCATACAATGCTTCATACGGAGCCATTTGCAAGCTAACTTGATAACTGTTGTTATATGAGAATTCTGCGTACGGCAAATTCTTATCCCAACTTCCTCCAAAATCTAGAACACAGGCTCTCAACATGTCTTCTAAAATTTGATTCACTCTTTCTGTCTGACCATCGGTTTGAGGGTGATAGGCCGTACTGAAATTCAAACGAGTACCCATCTCTTCTTGTAGTTTCTGCCAAAACTTCGAGGTAAACTGACTACCTCTGTCTGACACTTTTTTCTTGGGCACACCATGTAAACATACAATTCTTGCCATATATAATTCTGCGAGCTTATTTCCTGTGTAGGTTGTTTTGACAGGTAGGAAATGAGCGACTTTAGTAAGCCTATCAACTACTACCCAAATAGAATCATGTCCTGCTG
This sequence comes from Oryza meridionalis, assembly GCA_000338895.3. NCBI lineage: Eukaryota > Viridiplantae > Streptophyta > Magnoliopsida > Poales > Poaceae > Oryza > Oryza meridionalis. The sequence continues at coordinate 6,883,703 of CM002528.2, read as the reverse complement.
ACGTTTTGGGTAAACCGGTGATAAAATCCATTCCTATTTCCTCCCATTTCCACTCGGGAATTTTCAACGGTTGCAACAGACCGGCTGGCTTCTGATGTTCCGCCTTAACTCGCTGACACACATCACATAGAGCCACATATTCTGCTATTTCTCGTCGCATGCTAGCCCACCAGAATTGTTGCTTCAGGTCTTGATACATCTTAGTGCTCCCAGGATGAATGGAATACAGAGTTTCATGAGCTTCTTTCATGATAATATCCTTCAACTCCTTATTATCGGGCACGCAAATTCTTTCTCCTAACCACACAGTTCCTTGTTCATCTTCTATATAACCAACGGCTTTTCCTCTTCTCATGTTCTTTTTAATTTCTTGGACATCGGGATCCTTCACTTGAGCTTCTCTAACTCGATCAAACAGAGTAGGTTGAGCTTCTAGAGCGGCCACGAAACCTTTGTTGACTATTCCCAAGTTCAACCTTTCAAATTCCTGGCATAACTCCCAAGGTAGATGTCGTCCTTCTGACATATTACAGTAGCTTTTCCTGCTGAGAGCATCTGCTACAACATTAGCTTTACCTGGATGATAGTAAATTTCCATATCATAATCCTTGATCAACTCTAACCATCTTCGCTGACGCATGTTCAAATCCGGTTGAGTGAAAATGTACTTCAAACTTTTATGATCTGTATACATCTCCGTACGGTTGCCAAAAAGATAATGACGCCAAATCTTCAATGCATGAACCACAGCTGCCATCTCTAGATCATGCGTTGGGTAATTATTCTCATGAGGGCGTAACTGCCCAGATGCATAGGCAACCACCTTCCCATCTTGCATCAAAACACAACCCAAACCAAGTCGGGATGCATCACAGTACACTTGAAAACCTTTCCTTGGGTCAGGCAAGACTAACACAGGCGCAGTCACTAGCCTTTTCTTCAGTTCTTGGAAATTTTGCTCACATTCTTCCGTCCACTTATACTTCACATCCTTCTGAAGCAGACGAGTCATTGGTCTGGCGATCTTTGAGAAGTTCTTAATAAACCTGCGGTAATACCCCGCAAGACCAAGAAAACTACGAATCTCTGACACCGTCTTGGGTTGCTTCCAATTTAACACTGACTCCACATTGCTTGGATCTACTGCCACTCCTCCGGCTGAGATGACATGACCAAGAAACTTCACTTCTGACAACCAAAACTCACATTTACTAAACTTGGCATAGAGCTGATGTTCACGTAGCTTTTCTAAAGCAAGACGAAGATGCTCTTCATGTTCTTCCTTTGTCTTATAGTAAATAAGAATGTCATCAATAAACACCACTTATCTAGATATTCCATAAACACCTTGTTCATTAGATTCATGAAAAAGGTTGGGGCATTAGTGAGTCCAAATGACATAACGGTACACTCGAATAAACCATATCGAGTTGTAAAGGCGGTCTTTGGTATATCCTCCTCACGGATTCGAAGTTGGTGATATCCGGAACGGAGATCTATCTTGGAGAAAACTGTAGCACCCTCCATTTGATCAAACAAATCATCAATCCTAGGTAGAGGATACTTATTCTTGATTGTGACCTCATTCAACGCACGATAGTCCACACACATTCTTTGAGTATGATCTTTCTTCTCCACGAAGATGACTGGTGCTCCCCATGGTGAAGTACTGGGTCTGATATATCCTTTCTGAAGCAAATCATCCACCTGTTTCTTTACCTCTGCTAACTCATTAGCTGCCATTCTGTATGGCCTCTTATGGATAGGGTTGGTCCCAGGTACTAAGTCTATCCGGAACTCTATGTCTCTCTTAGGTGGCATACCTGGCAAATCCTCAGGGAACACATCTTGATAGTCCTGTACTATCGGGATCTCTTGCAAAGAAACGTGATTTAACGTCAAACCATGAGATCTAGGGGATGACACAAGGAAGGACACTGTTTCCCCATTGCTACTGGTTAAAGTCACCTTACGGTTAGCACAATCTATAACTCCTCTGTGACGGGATAACCAATCCATCCCTAAGATAACATCCAGATCCTTGGATTCGAGCAAGATAAGCGAGGATGGGAAAGGAATTCCTTCTATTTCTATAGTAACGGAAGGACAGTACTGCGTTGAAGATACCTGGTTACTTGGGGTATTAACTAGTAAAGGCCTCCCAAGACTAATGACTTCCATCCCATGATTGCTTGCAAAACTTTTAGACAAAAAGGAATGTGTAGCACCGGAATCAAAAAGCACAGTTGCGGGTACAGAGTTAACAGGAAACGTACCCAAAACCACATCAGGTGCATTCTGGGCTTCTGCAGCTGCAACATGATTAACACGAGCCTTCGGTGCTGGAGCACTGGAGTTGCTCTGGACAGGAGCATTCTTCACCCGTCGAGGCTTTGGACATTTATCAGCATAATGACCTGGATCACCACAATTGAAGCACACCCCTGGCTTGCTTCCTTGTTCCTTCCTGACAGGCTGATTCTGAGTTGGAGCTGCTACAGGACGAACGACCACATTACGAGTGTCATTGCTGCGATTACCAGTGTTGTTGTTGTAGAACTGGCGTTGAGGGCGAGCAACTGAAGAGGATCCTCCCTGTAGGTATGGTGCAGCTTGAGGTCCCAAAGCAATGCGCGGCCTCTGGTTACTACCCTGTTGAGCCTTGAATTGAGCAGCCCTGCGCTTCTTCTGTTCCATCCTATTGTACTTGTCTTCTTGGCGAATCGCCTTGTCCACCAGCTGCTGGAAATCCCGGTATTCCGAAGACATCAATGCATAAGACAACTCATCATTCAATCCCTCTAAAAACTTCTCCTGACGTTCTTCATCAGAGCGAACATCTTCTGGAGCATAGCGAGCTAAGCGATTAAAATCATGGAGATACTCTGTGACAGAACGGGATCCCTGGGTAAGTGCTCTAAACTCTCTCTTTTTCAGGGCCACAACACCTGATGGTATATGTGTCTTCTTGAAAGCAGCAGTAAACTCCTGCCAAGTGATAGGCTCTCCTTCAGCTCTGTTCTGGCGGAAATGATCCCACCACTCAGCAGCAGGACCATGCAACTGATGCGAAGCAAAAGAAACCTTTTCATGCTCAGTGCACTGAATCAAATCCAACTTCTTCTCAACAGCATGCAGCCAATCTCCTGCCTCTACTGGGTTAGTGGTGCTTGAGAAGGTAGGTGGTCTCACACGTAGAAAATCTGCCAACTTGTTCTGTGGAGGTGGTGGTTGATTATGGTGGTTTGCCTGCTGGTTCTGCGCTTGCTGCACTAACAGATTAATCAATTGAGTCTGCTGGGCCAAAACTTGGGCAAGCATAGGATCTCCTTCATTGTGACTAGTTCCACTTCCACTTCCAGTTCCGGTGCGGGTGTTCACCATCTGAAGAAAAACATGGGCCAACGAAAAGGACGACTGAGAGATACCCTTAGAACGGAGAACTTTAATTAATTTAAATTCTATATTGCTCTTAACTGTGTATGATTACATTTAAATTGCATTAACACTATCTCACCAACTAACTTACTCTCTGACAAGCAAAAGAACCTAGCTCATGCAGTTACATCCCACCAACGATGTAAACAACATGCTAAAACCCACACACACACAAGCAAACCTAAGCAAACAAACTAAAACAGCGAACTACGGCAACGGTCTAACTAGGCAACTACTCTCGCCTTGCGTCGGAACAAAGAGACGGATCTTCCTTCTCTGGAGTAGCTGGCTCTCTTTCTTCGGGGTCTTCCTCTTCTTCCTCATCACTTAAAACATGGATGACAGGTTCAACATGGTCGGGCACAACATCTCCCACCACTCTAATCTTCGAAGCTAACTGGAGACGGGGTGGTGGACGGGTTCTCATCCTTGCAGTGAGGCGAAACTTGGGTGCTGGCGGCAGTGCTTCTCCCTTAAGCTCAGCTAATTCCTTCTGTAGACGGTGCACCTGGCTCTCCAACTTGCAAATCTTGCCACGGTTCAAATTTTCCCTCTCATGAGCTGCTTTCTCTCGCTCCACACCTATTGCATCCATGGCACAAAGCATATGCACCGCATGCGTCAGAGTAGCACTTTCTTCACCATCAGGACAGGTGTAAGCTCCATAGCCTTGACCATGAGGCTTGTGTGGATGATACTGGAAAGCTGATGACTCCAACTCCTCATCAAAACGATGACGTAGCTCTCCAATGGCCACTAAAGCTGCTTCCTGACAAGCATGGCTGTATTTTCTTCCCCCAACTTCGAACTTTATCGACGGAAGGTCTTCACGATCACTAGCCAATGTCACGCGAACACGACACTTCTCCTCGTTAGGGTCATGGGGAATCTGACGATACTCAGGAACAACCTCATAGCCTACTTCAAATGCCATCAATCTTAGCTCCCTGACGAATCCTAGCACCCTGATCAAATTTTTCGGTGGATGGGGCGGCATCTAAGGAAACATGGAAGAAGGAATTAATGCATATTTTTAAGTTAGCTGCACAAACTAGACTTAATTGATTTGACCCAAAAAGGAAGAAAAATAAAAGAAAAGAAAACATACAGAACTTAAACAAATACATTTTCTTTTCTCGAGTAGATATTAAATCAACTCTGGGACAAAGACAAATAATTTTTCGACCAAAGAATAAAATGAAACTAAAATACTTAAGATCTGCTATAGGCAAGGTACAGTATCACCATTAAGAGGGGTGAGTAGTACTAGCGCTATCTTGATCGAATCGATACCATAATGGATGTACAGTGCCGACTAATCATTGAAATTCAGAAAACTATTTAATACCTTGAATCAGCAAAGGAAAAGGAGAGATTTTTTTTTTAAAAGAAAGCAGCTTTTCGTTTTTTTTTTAAAAAAAATAGAGTTTAATAAATTTTTCTGCATGACCTTGCATGTGCTGCCAACTTAATTAGTTTGTAAGAGAATAGAGAAGAGCAGTCCTATTTTTTTCCAAAATATTTTGAAGGCTACTTAAGGTTTACCATTTGGCTTGTCCTAAGGTCAAGGTGGCTCTGATACCAACTTGTCACGCCCGGAATTTCTATCCAAAATTCCAAACGCTTACATGTGTGTTAATTCCCCGTCCAGGAATCAGCCGAGGCACACAATAACAAATTGATAATAGAGTACTAATAAACAACTAATTAATATTCGCGATATAACAAATTATTACAGAGGTAGATAGTTCCTCTCGGAGAATAAAATTCTACGCAGCGGAAAAAGAAAATAAAGCAAACTACGGAACAGCTAAGGCGACTCCACTCCACAGGCAACTTAACCCGGACCAAGCCTATTCTTCCAGATCATCACCTTCACTGAAGCACTCTTCCTCTGATGAATGAATATTGCAAGAATGAGCATATGACATACTCAACAAGCCACACAGCAAATATGCAAGTGCACAGGATATCAAAGGATGGCATAATATAGCTCATTTGCATAAACAGCATTTAGTAAATATTTAAGAGAATGGTAAAACAGTTGATTAATTGATCAGTATTAAATAAACACCATACAACACACCCGTGTTGCACAGGCCCAACCTCATCTGAACAACCAACCCCGGTTGTACAAATTAAACCTCCAAACCAGGAATATACCATTCCAAACCAGGAGTCAATTTAATTATCACATTTTATCACCAATAATGAATAGTGTGAGACTAATCACGAAAAACATTGTTAGACTCACCCATAACCGCGGGTACGGCTATTCGAATAGTTTTACTCTGATCAGAGATGTACCACTGTACCCACAAGACACAATCCCACAACATGTCACCATGCGCCTCAGCACCACCACGGTACCTCGGAAAGGAACTGTGACAATACCCTTCGCACAACACAACTCACCACAGTGCACCGTTCCTGGATCATAATCTCCCCTCCAAAATCAGAGGCAATCGACTCCCCAATGACCCCCACGGACTTCTCGCCGCTTCTCAGTCTGGCACACCATAATGAATCATGCTATACAAAAGATAAAGCCGTTGCCCACGCTGGCTTGTGGTTGGCACGGTAAATGTTTCACAACAGTAGCTCGTGAACCGGTCCTTAATTGCCATGAGCACGACCTTCAAAACCACATGCTCACAACCCACCTTAACCAGGTTTTAATTATTAATTAATTATTATAACACGATTAACCATCGTGAGCTACCTTTGAATATTTGATTAATAATGTAGTATATATGATTCATCCCATTAATGAGCTTATCTTTCTAAGCATGGCTAAGCAATTATATATATATATAGCATTTAGCTGAACCAATCCAATATATAAGGTTCAAGCTAATCAAATTATAACCCATAGGAAAATAAAGTCATCTTCGGCCATAATTAATTGGGAAAGGCTCACCACCCGATGACATTCGAAAATAATGCATAAGTTGAAATAAAACATTAGCTTTAAACGGGTTCAACATGCTCAAAGGGTTGTTTGGGATCTGTGTGACTTGCCTTGAGCTTCCGCAAACGCTTCCGAACCTTCCTCAACAAAAACGCTCTCCTCCGGAACGTCGGAAACTAAAGCAAATAAACAAAATCAACAAAACAGTATAAAAACAAGCATAAACAGTACATGTGGATATTTTTAACATGTAGATCTCAATTTTAGAAGAATTTAGCAACTTGAACCACCTGAAACGGATCTACGGTTATTTAGTTATGATTTTCCGAAGATTTAATCTATTTCCTTTATTAAAAAAAACTGAAAAAGAAAGGGGATGATGACGTCAGCATGACGTCATCAACGACGGCATGGCTCGGGCGGCAACCTCGCCGGAGCTTGGAGGGTCGGCCGGGGATTTGGAGGACACCTACACGTAGAGGACGATGAGACGAACCCAACGGTACTCACCACAACGACAAACGGCGAACGACGACGGCCGGCGACGAAGGAGCGGCGGCGGCGGCTCTGGCGGCTCGACGGCGCGGCGCTACGGCGACCGGCGGCGAAGAGGGAGGTGCGGCCGGGCTTCCCCACCTCTTGGCGCACCTAGCGGCAGCGGCGGCAAGCGGCGGCGACGGTGGAGACGGCGGCGCGGCGTGGCTGAAGAACGGCCGACGGCGGCGGCGGCTAGGGCGACGCGGCGACGGCTCTACGGGGCACGGGAGACCACGGGAGAGGGGGCAAACGAAAGAGGAGGACTAGGGGGTGCTATATAAAGGCTTGTATTGAAGAGATCGGACTCCAAACGAGAGGAATCGAACCCGGAAAAATCAAAACTCGGTTTTGGAGATAAACTCGAAAACGAGTTTGATTTGGACAAAATACCCAACGATTTGCTTCGATTCTTGGGGGAAAAGATAGAGGACAACAAGGGGATAAAAACCCCTCAACCAATCGGAAGAAACGGGGTCGGATTGAGGCGGAAACGGAGGAGAGAGGCGGCGGCTCGGCTAGGCTCGGCCGGCCGGCTGGAGGTAGGGGACGAATCCGACATGTGGGCCCCACATGTCGGTGGCTAGAGGAGGAGGGGCGGTCGGCTCGGGCTGGGCCGGCTTGGGCCGGTTTGGCCACGGAGAGAGAAAGAGATGTTGGGCCGAATTCGGCCCAACGGCTTAGGAGAGGATTTTTAAAACTTTTTTAATTAAAATAATTCGTGAAATGATGTTTCATTTATTAAAAATACTTCCCTTGCTCAAATAATTCCCAGAAAAATCTAGAAAATAGAGGAACAAGCAAAGTATTTAATAAAATTTTATCTAGCTCAATTTTATGTTGAAATTTTTCCTAGATTATTAGAGTTTAACTTGTAGGTTTTTAAAATAATTTCTGAAATTGATTTAAAATATGAATTATTAATTTAGGCGATTTTTAGGGCATGACACTGACCACCCTGGACATCGTCTTATCCCCAAGCCGACTCCCGGTCCATCACCGCAAATACTCTCCCGGCATCAATTCACCTACACATGGAACAAACAAAGAAACCATATTCCGAGACCAATCTATCCCCAACTTGACTAATTAGTAGCAATCAACAGTATTATATACGCATAGTATCCATCTAGAAGTCATATTCATGAAACAATTACGGATATCCAAATAAACAATCCAAAACCGAAACCGACACAGCGTCAGCCGGTCAGACCATGGGCTGGCCGGTCTGACCGCTTGATCACCGCCGGTCTGACTGGCAACCCTTGCCCGGTCTGACCGGACCCAAATCAGCAGCACCTGTAGATCACCTAAAAATTCCAATCATCTCCAAAACGACTTCGCAAATAAATTCCAAATATCAAAACCAATAATCTCCAATACCAATTATTCATCACAGAATAATAATCAAAAACACCTTTGATTTTACATAATTAAGAGGTCTAGTTTAGAAGTTGGAGGATATGTGAGGTAAACTGTTTTGAAGTTTGTCATAGAAATTTAAAGAGTACTATAATGATAATTGGATGACGTAATATAGCCTGTCTTTTTAGAAATGAATTTAAAATGAAAAAGTCCATGTTAGTTCCCTAAACCCTTTTTATGCGTTTTCTCACCGTAAATCCGTGTATATAGCATCCATAAACTATCAAAATACAAATGTAAATCGAGTCCTTTAACGGTTTCATTTTACATGGTATCTATGTGGCACGTTGACCTAGTTTTCGTCTGACATGACGCTTATATGTATTTATCGTCGTTGAGGAAAAAATAAAATAATACCACACGTGAGTGGTAGTTGTATCATAAAAACTGAAAGAATTTATGGGACCTATATCACTGACATGAGAAAAAAATATATCTACCTCTCTCCTTGGGTATCCCGTTCTCACGTTCTGGGCCTGCGGTAGAAGGAGGCTGACGCATTGGGTTCCATGAAGGCAAACTGTGCATAAAGAAAGAAAAGGTTGTTCGAGTAGAGCCGGGCATGCTGAACTCGCACAAAAAGAGCGGGGGGTGTAAGGCCATTCACAGTCAGAGCCACGCTATACCGTGCCTAAGCAACCAAATTCAGTCTAGGAACCCATCATTCCATTCATACCACAGTGCAGCGTGACCTTGGCAGCACAGCCGTGTCGTGGTGGGTCCCTGACGACAGCGAGCAAGACGCTGAGGCTCTCGTTTCTCTGTTGAGACGCGGAGAACCATCCAGAACTATGGGTCCCACATGCTTTTTCCTCCACATCAACAAGGTACCGCTTCACGTAGGAGCACTGTGACAGGTCTAAGAAGACGCAACCGCAGTAGTTACACGCAGGGCAATCTTGTCGCACAAAATGGCGCTGGCGCGATGCTAAGGTTGCGTTGGTCCCACGCGGAGGCAGACTCGCCGGGGCAGTCTCACGCGGAGTGTTGTTGGTGCACTGTGGACGCCCCGAGAATCGAGAGGGGAGGGCCGAGGAGGAGAGACAGGAATAGGGCTGTCAACGAGCCGAGCTCGAGCGAGCTCACCTGTCTAAGCTCGAGCTCGACACAAGTTTGAGCCGAGCCTATTGCACCTTCGAGCTTTTAGGCAAGCTCGGTTGAGCTCGGTGCCGAGCTCGGCCATAAGTAGTATCATATATATTTTAATAATAATCTCTTGATAAGTATAATTATTTTCTAGTTAATCACATTAATAAAAGAGTAGAAAATGATTAAAATAAATATATTGTGCTAACACATGCTAATTTATTATGTAAATAGATACAAATATATATATTTATCTATTAGTTTATTATATTAATAAGGTGAACATGCAATATAAACTATACACAGCCAAGCTCGGTCAGGCTCGGTAGAAGCTCGAGCTCGGCTCGATAAAGCTCGCAAGCTTTTGCTCAGGCTCGAGTTCGGCTCGTTTGGAGCTCGAGCCGAGCTCGAATCGAGCCTAGGACGAGCCAAGCTCGAGCTGCTCGCGAGCCTCGAGCTTTTTTGACAGCCCTAGACAGGAATGCAGATGCTATTTTTCAAAAATAATTTTGACATGTGACTAACATCTGTGTGACAGATTATTTTATTTTTTTTCCACTGACATATAGCTCCCATCACTTTTTTTTAATTAGACAGTACAACGCAGACACTCATAACGCACGCGCACTCCCCCTATAAACATAGCAGTAATTTACACATAAATGTTACGTTGGATAAAAACTAGGTCTGTACGCAGGAGAAAATCACAGCTAAGACAACCGAGGGACTTGATTTGGTTTTCATAGTTGTGAGACGCTCTATACGCAGTTTATTTTTGAGGAATATGAATGAAACTCGACCCGTTCTTGAGGTACCTAAACCAGACCTTTTCCGATTTAAAATAGCCTATTAGAAATTGGGTTCCACTGGAGAGTGCTAGGATGTAAAATTTGATACCCAGCCCAATAATCTATCGGGAGTATACTCCACATGCTAGCCCAATCGGCATCAAGCCCATATTCCGGTGCAGGGAGGCTATAGGAAAAAGTACACCGATAGTCCCTCAACTTGTTATCGGGATATAAAAACATCCTCAAACTGCAAAACCAGATATATGGAGTCCTTTAGCTGTACAAAATCGGTCACCCAAGGTCCTTCGGTGGTTTTGAACCCGGTTTTGGTCTACGTGGCGGCTAAGTCAGCGTGGGACCCACGTGGGCCCCACATGTCAGCCGGCGACGGGCGGTGGGGTGGCGTGGCGACGCGGCGGCGGCGGCCCAGGCGCAGGCGGGCGACGCGGCGGCGGGCTCGAACGAGGAGGAGGAGGAGGGCGGCAACAGTGGTGCCCGCCGGTACAAATCCCACCACCACACCGCTATGTCCTCCTCCCGTGGACCACACTTGTTCCGCCTCGGCATCGTTGCCGCCCATGCCGTCGTCGGCCATGGACGAGCTCGTCTAGCTCGCCGAGTTCATGCGCCAGGCTGCCTCCCTCCTAGGTGACGACGACCCCTCCGACGAGTGTTTGCTTGGTGCGCGCTTGGCAACGTCCTAAGTGTTTGCTTCCACTGGAGCCGCCGCCTCCTCTTCGCCGCGGCAGCTCCCCCTCCTCCTCCGCTCGATATGTCTCGATCCAATTTGTTGTTGTTCCGTGCCGGGTGCCAACAAGTCGGCGGTGCCCCAGCGGCGGCGCGCGCGTCCTCCTCGTCGTCGACATCGTCTTCTCGCTCACAGCGGCGGTTGCGTCCACCGTCCGCGTTGCCTCGTGCTCCCACCGCGTTGGACGCCATCGACAAGGCCGTCGGCAAGCTCAAATCCGTCCTCGACAACGGCGAAGCGACCTCGACGAGGCGGCGCTGCGGACGGAGGAGCTGATGGCGCCGCTGGAGAGCCACTGCAGTGGGCGGCAGCGGCGGCTTTAGTGGGATTCCATCCAGGCGGAGGTGGAGGCGGCATGGGAAAGGGATGGCGTAGGCAGCGGACCGGCGGGAGACCAGCGGCAGGCGGTCGTGGATGCGGCGCTACCCCGGTTCCCGCCGCCGCGTCGCCTCGTGCTCCCACCACCGTGTCGCCTCATGCTCCCGTCACCGCGTCGCCGGCCGCCCCGGCGTCCTAGCCTCCTCCCCACCCGCCCCGGCTTGCCCGAGAGGAGAAGTGAGAGAAGAGGGGAAAGGGAGAGTGGCTGACCTGGACAGGCTGACTCATGGGGCCCACGTGGGTTCCACGCTGACTCAGCTGCCACGTAGACCAAAACCGGGATCAAAACCGCTGAAGGACCTCGGGTGACTGGTTTTATATAGTTAAGGGACCCCGTATATTTGGTTTTGCGGTTCGAGGACGTTTTCATATCTCACTGACAAGTTGAGGGACGTTCGGTGCACTTTTTTCGAGGCTATATGACTAGGAAGAAGTTCATCTAAGGTCCCTTAACTTGTCAATGAATCCGATTTTCGTCCTTCAACCAGAAAACCAGATACAATGGGTCCCTCAACCGCCATCCAAACTGATATGTATTGCAACGGTTTTAACAATTGAAGGACCCATTGTATCTGGTTTTCTAGTTGAAGGATGAAAATCGGATTCGTTAGCAAGTTAAGAGACCTCAGATAAACTTATTCCTCATGACGAGTTAAACTCCAAAGTATGAAGACAAATATGCAAGAAAGGCATTCGTTGCTTCGCATGCAAGAATTGTCCATGAACGGCGTCGAGTCACACTGACGTAAACGGCGCTGCATATATAACATCTCCAGTCAAAACACAAGATTACAAAAGTCAACACGAGCTAGGAGATTAATCATATTTAAAAAAACTGACGTCACAAATAACGATCTGTATAGATTTTTGACCGAATTAAACCATACTACATCCAAATTATTATATCTATCATATAATAAAATTAATAGTGGTGATGCATAAAAAACGACGACTAGAGCTTCGGATTATGAATGATAGTAAAATTAATTTTACAACAGTTTAGTTTCTATGGCTCATACCATTTTCATGTCCTATTAAACTTAATATTCAAGAATATATAATCGATATGCTTAAAGATTGCCTATACATCAAGAAATATGTTCCTGGTGTTGTCATAAAAATATAATCGTAATGTCATAGTACTAATATATTTACAAAAACAAGTTACAAAAATTTTGATTTGGACTATAGTTTTGATGATGCATCAAACTATACTGATCTTTTGAACTATTTTTATGGAATGCATCAAAATCTACGTGTACACCGGGCTCAAAAGGTAATTCCATAAAACAATAGATTTACTAGTTATTATGATTATACTTCAATTTCAATTTTAAATATATGACACTGTTGTCTTTTGGACATAAAGTTTGACAATTCATCTAATTCGAAATTTTAAGTAGAAGTATAATTTATCCTTAAATTAAAGTACCTTAACTAGTAAAATAAGTCAGAACAAACTAAATAGGGGCTGTCTAGGTAGAATTCGCATGATTTTTGAGGGCTCTATCATTCACATTTTTTAAATCTGGACTTGAAAGTTTTCGAATCTCAAGTTGAAAGTTTTTGAATCTGAGTTGAAAGTTTTCAAATCCGAGTTTAAAGTTTTCAAATCTGAGTTGAAAATTTTCAAAATTTGACTTTAAAATTTAAATATTAAATCAAAAGTTTTCAAATCTAACTTAAAAATTTTCAATGGGTTAGTAAAACATCTCCCGAAAAAAGAAAAAAGAATCTTGAGAATTTTCCCTATTTAGACATTAGTGTTAAGTGTTAACTAATACTAATACTAATAGTACTACTAGGGAACCAGCTAGCAGCCCCCCTATATGACGAGTTGAACTCCGAAGTAGTATGAACACAATATGCAAGAAAGGCTTTCTCTGCTTCGCATGCAAGAATTGTCCATGAACGGCATCGAGTCACTGCCGTAAACGGCGCTGCATATATAACATCTCCAGTCAAAACACAAGATTACAAAAGTCAACACGAGCTAGGAGATTAATCATATTTAAAGAAAGTGACGTCACAAATAACGATCTATATATGTAGATTTTTGACCAAATTAAACCATACTATACATCTAAATTATTATATCTTTCATGTACTATCATATATACAGGTGTCAAAAGTAGTAGTGGTGATGCATAAAAAACGACGATTAGAGCTTCGGATTAGGAATGATACTAAAATTAATTTTACAACAGTTCAATTTCTATGGCTCATACCATTTTCATGTCTTATTAAACTTAATATTCAAGAATATATAGTCGATATGCTTAACTAAAAAGATATTGCCTACATTAAAAATATGTTCCTACTGTTGTCATAAAAATATAATCGTAATGACATAGTTTAAAAGGAAGTACGTACGTACTAATATATTTAAAAAACAAGTTACAAAAATTTTGATTTGGACTATAATTTTGATGATGCATCAAACTATATTGATCTTTTGAACTATTTTTATGGAATGCATCAAAATCTATGTGTACACTTGGCTCAAAAGGTAATTCCATAGTACAATAGATTTACTAGTTATTATGAATATACTTCAATTTCAAATATATGACGCCGTTGTTTTTTGGCATGAAGTTTGACAATTCATCACATTGGAAATTTTAATACATATATGCAGAAGTATAATTTATCCTCAAATTAAAATACTTTGAATAGTAAAATAAGTCAGAACAAACTAAATAATATTTACATAGTTTTTATAATAATATGTATGGTCTTATGTCCAAAAGTTGACAACATCATATATTTAATTTGAAAGAAATTATATAAGAAAGTACTTTGAAAACTGTTTCAATATCAAATTTCTTTACAGTTGACAATCATCATCATCATATGCATATATAAAATATAAGAACACAGGAATACCTTTCTCTCAACATGGTCAAATCCCAAAAGTGAAAGGAAAAGGTCCAATCGACCACTTGTACTGCTGTTCAAGCCAAATTGTGCTAAGCCATTTATGGTACTTTCGCAGCATGGACTAGGGGGTTGATCTTTGGTCTGCACCCAATCCCTATCCCTGACCGAGCTCAGCATACATGAACATGACTGCGTCCTTGCCCAGTCTTCTACTTTATCGTCACAAAGTCAAAATTAACTGTCTCTCCGTCTCCCTCTGTCACTGTCTCTCTCTCTGTACATGCATGCACCAACCACCAATCTGACCGGAAAAGAGTAAGCCTCAGCTGTTCAGCTCTATATAAGTCAGGGAGGAAGTGAGAATCAACAAGAACGTTCGGATTAGTAGCATTTCATCTGTTGCAAATTAAGTGTTGCTAGCTAATCCTAGTTTGAGAATGGAGGAGGCGAAGCCCATGACGGTGAAGTACATCGTGACCAGGTTCGTCGAGGCCGACGCCGCGGAGTTCAAGTCCGTCGTGCAGAGCCTCACCGGGAAGGACTCCACGGCGGCGATGGCCTCGCCGGAGGAGGAGGGAAGCCGGCGGCGGCGAACAGGCCATCATCGCCACGTCGTGCCGCCGGCGCCGAGACGGTGGCTAAGGCGGAACGTCGACGACGGTTTCCTGGACGTCATGCCTTCCATCGAGGAGATGGATGAGTTCTTGAGAGATTGATTCATTTAATGTTTATTATAATGTTGATTTGTATTTTTGCATTACAATTTTCTTCGTGTTCTGTAATTTTTACCAGGCAGATATGTAGTTATATACTTTGTACATTTTTCAGTTGTTGTTCAGTTCTTAATCTTGCATCTATGTCTTTCTTTAAAATGTTTAAATCCTTTTCTCTTTGGTGACGATGACTATATATACATGTATGGGAATACTTGATAAATAGTAACCTCTCCGGTTCATATCATATAACTCGTTTGACTTTTTTTTATCAAAATTTATTATTTATTTTTGACCAATTTATAGAAAAAATTAGTAACATATAAAATATTAAATTAGTTTCATTAATCTATCATTGAATATATTTTGATAATATATTTGTTTTGTGCTAAGATACTATCATATTTTCTATAAATTTGATCAAATTTAAAGAAGCTTGACTAGAAAAAAAGCCAAAAATCTTATGATATGAGAAATATTATGGACCTATAATATGAAATGGAGAAATATGCAGCTATAAAATTTCAATTTAAATATTTCTCCTTTTCATAATAAAGCTTGGTCCCAGGCTTGACGAAATCATATATCTGTTGCCTACATTGTGCCGTTCCCGTGCCCATATTATGACGCGCACGATCATCACATGCGCATATTATGATACGCACGATCATTGCACTCACTGTGTGTTTGGATGGAGGGTTTTGGGTGGATAGAATACATGGAGGCCCATTTTTTATGAGTTTTTAGTTGGTGGGCAGGAGTGGGATAGGGATGACGACCGGACCTAGAGGAGGCGGCGGCCGGCGGGTGGGAGAGTAGGCGCAACAGCGGTCGGCGAAGAGGACCAATTTTCTTTTTTTTCCTTCTTCTCCTTTCTCCTTTTATTTCTTTCTGATTTTATATTTTATTTAGATATTTTTTGTTTGTAGTGATTGATAATTTTTTTGGGTTAGGTGAATTTCAAGGGGGTATACTCACCACTTCTAATGAAAGGGTGATTGCAACCACTCATCCATCCTACTCCTCCAACCATAAAAAAAAGATCACCAAATCCATCTTCTTCCTTACAAACCAAACAAAAAACTGAATCACCATATCCACTCCACCAAACAAAAAAACTGGATCGTCATATCCAGCAAAATATGGACCGCCATATCTCATCCAACCTTGACCGGGAACCAAACGCAACCTTAGAGCTGCATCGCGCCACACCATGCTCCCTACACTACTACTACGAAAAACATTTTTTATGGCGGCCAAAACAGATTTTTTTTGCTGGCGGCCTACTGCTTCGTCAGAGATCAAAGACCAGTGAAGATGCATCATTTTCGCTGGTGACAGCAGACCAAGAGCATAAGATGCATTTTCACAGGCGGTCATCATAATGCAGCCGCCAGCAAAGACCGTTATTGTTGGCGGCTGCTTTATAACAACCACCAGCGAAAATGACCTTCGCTAGCGCACTTAAGCTACATGGCCCGCTAGTAAAAATGCACTTCGCCAGTTGCTTAGCTGATACGAGACCCGCCTGCGAAGATTTTTTTTTTTTTTTTGCAAAATTTGAAAATCTATTTAGTATGTTCGCATATTTGGGAATCACACTTAGAGGATATATTTATCGATCGAGCAATTAATCAATAATAAATGTTTTCTTATTATTGCTTGCAATTAATATACGTGCGCAATATATAAATCAAGACACGATAATTAATCGAAGGTATTAATTAATTAACCCACATAATTGTGAAGCACTTGTATGTTCATAGATATTGGACGATCATATCCGAGTACTTCAATGTCTTATAGCTCGACCGATGACGCGTATGTGAAATTTAAATTATACTCTTACTCCAGTTAGTAAGACACTCGTTTTTTGGGAAGTTCAATGACTCTCCTTTATATAAAAAATTTCTCCCAAGCTGGTGACAACACGCTTGCCTCATGGTGTATGAAATACCATATGTCTCGTTGTGTGTTCTGAATGGCTTCATCATCCAGCTCCCTTTCACTCTTGAGAAATTTTGGAAGGTGCATCACAAGCATAGCAATGAATATTGTTAGCAATTAATTTAATTAACGTATTGATGATTTGTACTTACAGCTCCATAATCCGTACATTATCTCCTATTGACCCTAAGGAACTCACAAATGTAATATCCACTAGTACACTTCCGCTGACTGGGAGGAACAGGCGGTAGCAATGGAGTAGTAGTTCGGGAGATGGGGAATCGGAGATGAAGATAGAGGGGAGGTTGGAGGAAGAAGAAATAGGCCTGATATGTGGGGCCCACTAGTCACGTAAAGAAAAACCAAATAGTATATTGATTGGGAGCTTGAGTACACAGGATTTGCAAGTTGATAGACGCGATATTTCTGGTATGGTTGTTCGAGGTCAAAATTCAAACTCAAGACGAGGGACCTAAAGTGTACTTAAATCCCAATGAAACGGGCGTGGAAATAAGTTCACTTTGGGTCCCTCTATTTGTCGCCCAGTCCGATTTTCGTCCCTTTACCGTAAAACCGGGTATGACCCGTCCCCCAACTTCTGAAAACCGGGCAAACGAGATCCCTCGGCGGTTTTGAAGGCGGTTTTGGCTAACATGGCTTGTTTGACTAGTTCTCCGTCCCATGTGGCATTGATGTGGTGTTGATGTGGCAATTATATCTCGGAAAAATAATAAAAATCATCAGCCCACATGTCAGCTGCACATAAAAAATAAATTTAAAATGGTGCGTCCCACATGTTAGCTAAAAAAAATATGGCGAGGCCCACGTGGACCCCACATGTCATTCTCAAATGACCAAATCCAATCCTCTTCTTCCTCCTCTCTCCGCCTCTCCCCATCTCTCTGCTCCCTCCTCTCGCCGGGCGGCGACCAGCACGGCGGGCGGCTGCGGACAGCGCGGCAACGGCGGGCGGCATGGCGACGGACAGCGCATCGCCGGCGGTGGGCAACGGCGCGCGAGGCGCGTTGGGCGGCGACGGCTATCTCTCTCTTGCGCCGCTCGCCTAGCCATCCGCCGCCCTTCTCCCCGATGGCCACTAGCGGGAGAAGAGGGAGCGGCGCGCAGCGGCAGGAGAGGAGGGAGCGGCGCGCGGCGGCGGGAGAGGAGGGAGCGGCGGCGAGAGGAGAGCGTCCGGGTGGTCAGCGGCGGTGGCGGCAGCGTCGGATTCCGGGGGGCCTTCCCAGCAGCGAGCACTACGCCAGAGAAGAAGGTGGCGGCGCGACGGCTGCCACCGCCATCGCGGCAGCGCCCCGGGCGGACCCGACAAGGAAGTCCTCCTCGTCGTTCCCTTTCCCCTCTTGGCTCTCCCACTCCTCGTCGTCCTCATCGCCATCTTCCAGGGCGCTGCCGCGCTGCTCGTCTTCACGCAGACCGGCGGCGCTCCGGTCGGGGGGGTGCGGTGCCGACCACGCCCGCTGCCGTCGCCGGAGCTCGCCTACTCTGCCGCCCACCCGCGTCGTCCGCTGCCCAGCAAGGAGAGAGAGAAAGTGGAAAGGAAAGAAGAGAGAGAAGGGAGAGGGAAGAAGAGAGGAGTGAGGCTGACATGTGGGGCCCATGTGGGCCCCACCATTTTAAAATTATTTTTTTTGTGCAGCTAACATGTGGGGCCACGCTTTTTATTATTTTTCCGAGATATAATTGCCACGTAAGCGCCACATCAATGCCACGTGGGATGAAGACCTAGTCAAACGAGCCACGTAAGCTAAAACCGCCTTTAAAACCACCGAGAGACCACGTTTACCCGGTATTCATAAGTTGGGGGACGGGTCATACCTGGTTTTGCGGGCGACAAAATAGAGGGACCTAAAGTGAACTTATTCCAACGGTTGTGCAGTGCCAGCCCACGTGCTGAGCTGGAGCCCAAGCATGGCCCAACTCTTTGGCAGGCCATGCTGTGCTGGGCCGGGCCGGGCCGGGCACAAATTGGCCCATGGGGCTAGAGGTTGCACGTTTGGCCCACAAAAACGAGGTTGCTGCCGTGCTGCCTGCTTCATCCCAACGGACTAAAACTACTAGGTTCACTGGCGGCGGTCGTGGCTACTCCCGGCGTCAGGGCTCGTCCATGTAGGGGTCAGCTTCAGCAGAGGAGGAGAGGAACGGGATCGGCGCCGCCGACCGGCGTGGCTGTTTCCCTGGCTCCCGGCGACGGCGATGGTGATGGCGGCGCTCGTACGTCCGGCCGATGCGATCAAGGTGCGTCTGTTTCGGCAGAGAGGAACTGGCGACATCAAATGTCTCTCTCTCCTCTTGGACGCTTCGACGGCGGACATCGGACGGTTTCTGGGCTTTCGTCAAGATGCGCCTGCGCTGCGCAGGTGCAGCTTTGCTGTGCCGTGCTACCACGCCGTGCCGGGCCATGGGCTCCCACAGTTCCTTCCTGTCTAGGCCGACACGGTTGGGCCCGTCCCATTTGGACAACTGAAGGTGTAATTTAAGTATAAAAACTTTATAAGTGAGTGTACGAGTATAACGCGTAAGGTGGGTGCTAATTTTCATACAATAGTATTTGTCTGGATAGGTATGGCCGCCTATTTTTTAGACGTGTTTGGTTGAAGGGTGGGAGTGGGATATGGTCACCACATAGGGAATATTCTCTATAGAAGCCGGATGGTTTGCATCCGACTGAATCGGTCGGATGAACTGGCTATGCGACGGCCGACACACGTGATAAATAAAAAGAGCATACGCTCACCTCTTCCATCTCTCAATTCCTCTCCTCTCCCATCCTTTCTTTTTTTTTTTCTCACTGGTGTGTTTCCCATCTCAACCTTAGCCTCCTTCGCCATAAACCAAACACATCCTAAGTTAAGAAGTGATGCGACAATTTAATTCTTCGAGTATCTTTTTATACATATTCGATTTTTAAGTACTTATTTTGACAATATACTAGCGCAGATTTATATAAGTATATTTCAATTTTTGTTCTGATAACTAAAAGTTAATTAAACTTGATTATGTATAAAATATTATATTTTTGTCTACATTTGAGAAGTCAGAGAAAAAAATCCAAACTAGTAGTGCAAATTGAATGTGCAATGTAATTTTTAAAGATTAAATTTAATACTATAAGGTAATATCCGTAGAACTGCTATTTGATGGCATATATATTGACATCGTGAAAAGAAGTCACCTAGCAATCGTTAACCAAAACATCACATACTTAGCTAAGTTGCTTGAAAAAAAATATTGAATTGTCAAGTTATTATACTACACACTTACTGTGCTAAGAATTTTTAAGTCCATGTACTACATCTCACCCTCCTGTTAAGTTGTTGAACTGTGAGTGTAATTTTTTTAATTGTGGGGGTAGTAATGTGATATTTTCTCCAAATATATGTAGTTTTGTTAAATTTGATTTTTAATTGTTTATTTCTTAAAATATCATCCACCAACAAACCTGGAAGTCCATTGGTGAGAAATACCTCGGATCGCCTTTTTTACAGATAGGACCTTGGTAGATAAGAAAAATGCACCACTGTCAAAACAGAAAGGGAAGAACCAAAGATTGAAAGCATCACGTCCTTGAGTCTCCTCCATTCACCTAATTCGTCGTGATATGATTGGAGGGGTGCAGATCCCCTTGGTTCCAAATCCACCCGATGTATTTCAGGTGATCCAAGCAATTGTTTGATTTCAACGGATAAGATTAAGCAAGTTACTTCTCCCTATTTATACGAGTGCACACCACATCCCAAATAATTACTTTTTTTTCTGGAATATAACACACAACAGGAGCAGATCGAATAATATGAGTAGTTAGATACATATTTCCTAAGGAATGGATATTGTAGTATTACCGTTAGTTGATTGAAAACATCGCACATGCATGTTACATTTGTTATGCCATTTAACTTTAAGTATATAGCACATCGGCACCGGCATAGCAAATCAAAACGCCATGATTAATCATTATGAACCGCGTGAAGGAAAATTTTTACTCATTCTGATGCTTCTATACAATGTCTTAATGTCATGTCAAGAGATTGGTAAAAAATTTTGGTATGCTTCAGTTCTCGTACATGGGATTAGGCAAAAAGAAGGTGACGTGGCTACATCTAGATCCTAGAAAGAAACTAATGGTTCAGATCTGTTGCAATCCACCCGGTGAATTTGGCACCAACTCCAGGGATCTGCACCCATGATTGGAGTATTTGGCGACCTTAATTAATGGCTGAATAGACAAGTTTAATTTAAGTTAGGTCCCGTTTGGAAGATATATTTTACTTAATTATTTCCATAGATTATCCATTTAATTATTGAGATAAATTAAATATTTGAGAAATAAACTTAGAAATAGCTAAAATATGGTCTAAATAATACAGTAGAAAAATGTATTTTTAGAAGTTTGAGGCGCAATAATCCAATGACTGGAAAAATGAATGAAATAAGAGTTAGCAAGAATTAGCGTGATGGAACAGTGATAGTTGTATGCAAATCTTGAATATAATGGAGTACGGTTAATCCATATTCCGTATATATATAGGCCATAACGGTAAGAAGAAATCAAAGTGGCACAAATTATTTTACATGTTTAAAGCAGATGAATAAAAACCATGCGCATAAGCTATCTTGGCCAGCCCCGTTGCTTTGCAATATACATAATTATAAGCCGTCAAAATTAAAATAATTCAATGATAAAATTTTTACATACCTGTTTTGATTATTTAAATATATATTGAAAAATAAACTACGACTTAAAAAACCATAAAATTAAATTTTGGCAGCAACTTTTATAAGCTGCGAGGTGGCTGGTCACCTATGCAGGCCGACCCATCACTAATTGATTTAGAGAAAAAGCATGCTGGGAATTTTGGAGGATTTCAATACTATAGAAAATGTTTTATGAAGATCTTTCAAACAAAGAATTAAAGAATTGAATCACACCTTATCCTTTGAATTTCCTATGGATTGGACAATTCTATAGAGATTTTAGAAAAAAAATTAGCAAGAACTTCAATCTATTGAAAAATTTTCTTTGAGTCCATTTCTGTCATCTGATTCCTATATTTTTTATGTGGTTCAATCAAATTTCACTCTTGTGTTTTTCTGTGTTTTGTATTTGCTTTCCTATCACAATTGCGTTTTTTTCTATTCCTCCGTTTTATCATTCCAACAAAGGGCCCTAGACGGTTAGCATGCAAACCGTTTCTATTGCTTATGATTCAATGGTAAATCATTGTGATGTATCGTTGTATATATGTTTGTTATTTCTGATACATTATTCTGTATTATGTATATTAACTTAAATTAATCAGTAGAGATGGTGTGGATAAAATTAAAGAGGTAGCCATCACCTCTATTATATAACTTTCTCTTATAAAACCACATGTTATGATTGTTAACTTGCATTAAACGTAACCCGGGTATTACATATTTTTCTAAACCCAATTATTATAACATGTGGAATATAACCATGGTGTTATGGTGACGAGTCTAAAAATAATCCAACCTCTGTATAACGTCTAAAAAATATGACTTGTTGGACATATAAATGTTCATGCCACAATTTATCTATAGAAATTTAATTATTGGTTACCAATTAACTTTATTTGTTTCGATCTTGGCTACTTTGAATAATTGTTTGAATATGGTAAAATCAATTGAGATTTAAACAAAGGGAGGAGTGTGAAACTCACAATATTCATGATTTTTCGTGACTTCGACTAGAAATATGGATTTTCTAAAATATATATTTTTAACTAATTAATCTATTAGTTAGTTCCAAAATATATTATGTTAATAGAAAAATATTCTCTTTTAGTCTAAGTGGCCAATTATGAATTTTGAATTGCTTATATTCCCCTTCCAAACACATGATTGGTTGAAAATGTATGGATTTCTGAGTAGTACTCCACAAATGTTTATATTATCATACTACCTCCATCTCTAAATAAGTGCATTTCTAGCACATGAAGCACAAATTAGTAGTAGGAAAGAAAAATGACTTATATGCCCCCAATTAAGAAAGGGATGGTTAAAAGTAGATTGGTTGGGGGTAAGATGGAGAGAAAATTAAATAAGAAATGATTGGTGGAATATGTAGTATTTTATGAATGCACTTATTTTGGGAGAAAATTAAAGTGATAGAAATGAATTTATATTGAGACAGAGAGTATAGATTTTGAATTAAACATGTTTATATTTTTGCAATGGATGGATTAGGTGGTAGCAGCATTGTGTGTTCATTCAGCAATAAATCCTTGACATGATCTCCTCAATTTTGTCGTAAATGTAAATGTTGTGGAGACGAGCTGTCCATCCCTAGGGCAGGTACAAGTTAGGCAGGTACCCATGAGGACAATATAAATAAAGGGCATGACATGGCAGAACATGCCAATATTGTAACATCACAAAATTTAGTTATAGCTAGCCCTAATTAAGAGAAAAAGTGATGGTCTTAATGCATTGTTCCACTAGAATGATTTTAGCATCAATTTTAAGAATTTACCTTGATCAAATATCTTTTAAAGCAGGGCTAAGGTCCCGTTCTTTTCTCGAACAAGAGTTTGACGAAGATTAAGATTTTTATGGTGTGCTTTCAAACTGTTAAACAGTGCGTTTCGTGTGAAAACTTTTTATATGAAAGTTGCTCTAAAATATCATATTAATCTATTTTTGAATTTTGTAATAATTAAAACTCAATCAATCTTATGTTAATACTACCTCGTTTTACGTAAAAAAACTTAATCTTCATCTTCATCTTTATCTTCAAGAGAAAAAAACACCACCTAACATAGGCCTCTATTATAATCCACAATTCCACCGCACATAAATTCTGAAATACTACATAGACATGTGTGCTAGAAATGATCTTCGGGATAATCAGCAAGGTACATACATAGAATTGGAAGCTCAAAATTGTGATCCTCCAATACGGTTCTTGGTGTATGTGGTGAAGCATTTTGTTAGGAACCACAGGTGACTAGTTCTGTTTGAAGAGCCTATAGTAGCTAGCTCTTTTTAAAAATCTTAGCTTGCTAAATACTTCAGATTTAATATTCTCATCTAGAGACTTGACAGTTATAAAATTTAGACAATAAAAAGGCTGAAGAAAACTAAATTTTTACTATTGCTTTCCAAAAAAAAAAAATTAAAGCAAGAAGCTGAGAAACCTAAATTTTTTTACGGAAGCTCAGCAAATGGAGTCACTATTATTTTTCGATGTGGACTGAACTAGCTGGGCTACTGATTGATTTGTGATGAATTGGATGAAGCTAATTGTGTTTGCATTGCACTGCCGACTCGTCTTCTCCAATCGCGTGTCACCTGCATTATCCCCATGTTTTTCTCATCTCCTCCATACGCGTCTCAATCTACGGCTTGGAAGATTGATTACAACTACCTGACACCCAATTTATGTCCATCGAGTAGGATATCTCTAGGGCAATCTCCAGGTTGAGAATATTGAGATCGAGATGCCCATGCACACCTGGGTGTGCGCCGCCCATGAATACACTTCGTGATATACATGCCTACACGTTTTCACTCTCCTTTGTCTGGATTTATGTGATGATTATAATGAATATAAGTCAAAATAACATGCGTGTAATATTCTCTCTGTTAGAAAGCGAGAGGAATTAATTCTGGCACTGTCTGAAAAGATATAGCGGATAGCTCTTGTGTAATCATGTGGAGTGCAGGAAAATTAAAGAAAGAGAGAATTTTCATCATTCTTAAGAAAATTTTGTCCTAGAAAATTTGATAATTTGCAAACCACCCTTCCTTCCCACAGGGCCAACATCAGGAGCTCCGATAGTGATTTGGAATAATTCCATTGTTAGTTGCAATGTCCTTTACTTATGCAATCATAATTCAGTTTACCTCAAATTCAAACTTATCAAAAACCTGGAATTTGACAAACATTGATGTCCATGTGCTGGCGAGCTAAGGGATGATTTTGTCACCTAGCTAAATGTAACACCCCAGATAACCACGTATCTACAATGCCACACCAAAATACACTCAAAAACTATAAGTCCTAAAATTATCAGAAATTTCGGCAGAGTCTCCCCTAAAAATACGGACATCATGACAGGCAGTTATAAGAAAGGTCAATACCGATATAATCCACACAATCCAAACCATCCTAGCTCCACAAATCCCATGTGAAAAATAAGGATCAGAACCTTAAATGACATTTACAAGTTCTATGCAAAACTTATACTGAGCAAAAAAAAATATAGTCTAAAACTAAATTTCAGTTGTGTGCAATAATAATGTGTAGTCCAAGGGTGCTACTCCCACCCCATACCGATCGATGTCGTTAGGTACCTAAAACCAAATTAAACACAAGAGTGAGTAAAGAATACTCAGCAAGTACAATCTTGAACTAGTAAAACATACACATAATTTATGCATTAAGAAACCAATATGAAGGGCTGGATTTACTTTATTTTTAAACCAAAGAAGTCAAAAGATAGTAGTTCCCTCCTGGGCAGGTGTGAATATCCTCTTAGCATTACCGGTAAACCGAGCAAGCGTGATCAGCGCTTCTTAAGAATCATGAATAAAGACCCAAATTGCACTCCCATGGCTACGCATGTTCTTAAATAATATAAACAGAACATCCGGAATAATGAAACATGAATAACGTCATGAATTTAAATATGGGTCGAAACACGAATAAGTAGCATAACGTCAGAGTCATACAATCAGTAATATCAAGCAATTGAATAATAATTATGCAAGTAAAGACAAACAAAACAACTCAGTTTGTCCAACTCAGTTTGTCCATCACGTAAGTCTGTCTTGTACTTGCCTTAACTCCTTCTATACTCCGACTCAACTCCTCCAACGTTGGAACCCTCCACACCTGTGGAGCAAAACTGCACATAAACCACTATATACAACTAACGATGGTTACAAGGGATATTTACTAAAATCGAAACCTAGAAAATATAAACCTTTTACCGATTTGTATTAAATAACCTATAGCTGTTCCATTACTGTTTTATACGTAACTCACAAACCGTCTAACGGAAACTAGCAAATAATACAACTTCGGACATCTAGACAAAATTATCTACAACTTTTGTGTTGAGCACAAAATCAGATTATGCCTCTGAAAATCCCAGATTAAGGAAAACGAACTGCTGTCCTGATTTCCGGACCCGGTCAGCAGTACTGTTTTTGTTGTTTCTTCTAAACCGTTTATCGGAATCGAGTGAAACTAGCACCGTTGGAAAGATATCGACGATGAATACAAAATTTATTTAGGATAACTAACCTGATTCCTGATGGTTTAATACCAGATTTGAAAATACGGTTTCAGCCTAGCGTTCGATATAAAATAAAGTCGAACTACTGGAAACGGATCGTCTTAAATATACATTAGAAACAACTATAGACTAAAACGGATTACCAAACAGTACTAATGTATAAGAAAAACGAAGAATTTGGAAATATTCACCAAATTCCCCAAATTTCCCTTCTTCTATCAAATTTCCCTTTCTTTCCTTCCTTCCTGTTCTTCTCTGCCTTCTCTCCCTCCTTCCTGTTCGTTGCAGGCCAAAAGCAGCAGCAGCAGAAACGAATATTGGCAGCAACAGCAAGCCGTGCATCACCAGCAAGGAAGAGATCAGATCGGCAACAGCAGGGGCTGCAGGAGCGATTCTCCTGTTTCTTTTTTTTTTTCGTTTTTTTTTGTTGGTTATATAAAGAGACTAAATAAGATCTAACGGCTCACATCTATTCAATCCTCGGGACTTCGTTCGGACTCCGATTACTATAAATAATTTATAGTCTATTTTACACTACTCGGCGAGCTTTACGCATCCACGGTTCCCGATCGCCTATACGAATAATGGTTTAAAAGTTGAACTTTTGCGCGTTTGCTCTAAAATTCCCCGAAATATATTAATTTAAAACTCGGGACATTACACTAAATGATATTGAGGTGGATGATGACCAAAATTGGATTTTCTGGGAAGATTTTAATTTTTATTAGGTCAATAGAGAACAAAAATTTGCTGGGGGAGGTATGGATGATATAATGATTTTCAATGAGATTATTAGCAGTGTTAGTCTAGTTGAACTACCCTTAAATGGAAGAGCATATACATGGAGCAACATACAAGATCAACCTCCGATACAACAATTTGATTAGTTCTTCGCCTCCACCACTTGGACTATTAATTTCCCCCAGAAGAAATAAAATCTCACACATTCAGTTTGATGATAGAAGACTAGTTACATCTCATGATGAAAAATCTCTAGCCTTTTACACTACATACAAAAATAGAATGGACAGTTCATATGGACATCAGATACTTAATGACTTACAAAGTTTAATCACATCAGTAGAGGGACTGGACATCCTCTCAACACTACCTACAAAGGAAGAAATGAATGGAAAGCCATGCCACCTGATAGAGCACCTGGACCTTCCTGGTGGATATAATGGTTTATTCTTGAAAAAATGTTGACACATAATTTCTGAAGACTACTACTGCTTGCAAATGTTTTTTTTTTCAAAGCAGAATGTTAATGCAATGTAGAACTTGAACAAATCTTATATTACTCTACTGCCCATAAAGAAGAACCCAGAAACACCTAATGATTTGTAGAATTCCACTCTCAAATTCATCACAAAAATCATGGCAGATAGACTTCAGGCAGTGAATATGCAAGTAATACATGAAAAATCAGTATATGGCTACATAAAACATAGAACAATCCAAGATTGTTAGGCATAGGCTTTTGAGTATTTGCACTAATGTTGCCAAAGAAAAAAGGGAATTGTTATAATAAAGATTGATTTAGAATAAAAACTTTCCAAAAGTTACAAGACGGGCTACGCAGGAAATGCAGGAACTCAATAATATAACTGACACAATATACTACCTTCTAGTTTTGTTAACGACGAATGGACTTATCTCCGGGATTAGATTATTATTAGTCAAAAAAAGGTTTATGCACTGTTTTTTGCGCACCTTCAACCATCTCCATCAATAACCATGATCTGGAAGAGCAAATGCACCATAAAATTTTACAAACTAGAGCAAACCATTCTGTATGCAATTCTAACACTGGAAGATATCAACCATCTCTTTTTCTCTTGCTCCTTTGCACAAAGATGTTGGCAGCATGTTGGAATACATTTGAATCTATCAATGGAATTTATGAACATGGTTCAAACAACCAGGCAACAATTTGGACATCATTTTTTTGTCGGGATGGTAAGAACTGTGTGCTGGAATATTTGGACTCACATAAATCACCTTATTTCAATGGAACACAACCAACTTTCCACCTTGTTTTCCAACTTTCCAACCAACTTTTGCATTGGGCAAAGGAAGTAGAAAAACCCTTTTTGGAAATCATGGATAGACAATCTCGTGTTTTTTTTTCTTTCTTAACTTTTTTGTACATAACTCTATAAATACTTCTTATTAATTAATCTAATGTGGTAGGAGCCTCTCTTGTTGTTTCCCATCAGAAATAAACTTCCGTTTAGAACTCCCCATGTTTTTTTTTGTTTCTAGCTACTTCCTTCACATTATACGACGTTTTGAGTTTTCAATAGATTCATGCATGGATTGATGTATGTGTTTCATATATGTATCCAAGTCCATACGGATGTTAGTAAATCTATGCGAGATATGGAGAGTCCAAAATGTCTTATAATGTGGAACCGAGGGAGTAGGTACTAACTTCCCATTTTCTTTTTCTCAGTGTTGGCATGGGTTTTTCCATTCCCCTTTGTTTTACTATACACCTTCAACTCTTATTTTCATGGATAATTTTTTTCTGCTATATAAATATTTTTCTACTTTAGTTTTCAATTCTCAGGTGATTTTTTTAATATCTCATGGGAAGTCTCCATATGAAAAGTTCTTGTAAAAATGTCTTTTTATGAAAAGTATTCAACCTTGTGGCAAAAGTTTAAGTCTGAAAAAAACATTTTTTCCAGCTGCCTTTCCTTTTCACAGGCAGCCAAAATTTTCAGCAGCTATGAAAATAGCCGAAGCTGCTAGAGGGTAACAGACTACCTTTACAAACATATTTGTACAAGCCATTCCAGAAGAAAACGGCCCGTAGAAATAGGTCTGTTTCCACCTATGGTTCTCTACTAAGAAACAGCTTTTGAAAAATTATGATTTTTGGAGGTGATTTAATATAATAACGGTTGTCAAAATGAGTTGATTTTTACATGTCATTTTCTTGAGGAAATGCATGTAAAAAATTGATTTTTACAAGCGGTTCTATGAAGGAAGCACCTCTAATTAAGAACGGGAACAAGACTATTTTTTTAAAAAAAAATGTAACTTTTTCGTGCGAAGTCAAACAATGACAAATTTTATAAAAAAAAAAAACTGTAGTTGTCGATGAGATCTATAAGTTTGTAGTTCAAAATTTTCTTTTTCATTTTAGATCATTTAGGGACCCAAATGTCCTTTACAAGTTGATCACAAATCTCTGTTCAAAGAGTAGAGTGATTTCTGCAACAACATGTAAAAGTCGATTACTACGCACGTAGAAGTCAATTATTGTAGGTGGTTCTTTAGAAGGTATGCCTATGGAAACATTTTTTTCCTTATTGTTTCAAAACACCTAAATCTTGAAAATTTATAGAAAATCCATTTACGTTCTTTTATGAACAATTTTTTCTTGGATCCTTGCAATATTTCATTTAATACGGTTAGTTCAATATTTCCTTGGAAAAATTTTCGTTAATATGATCATTCACTAATGTCAAGTTTCGTAATAAGTTAACTCATATATACGCAATTTTGACACAAGTGAATAATCATACTAAAAGAAATATTTTGAGGAAATATTCACATGGAAATATTAAAGAAAATATTGTAAGGACCATAGAGAACTTTGCTTCACCTCAGTCAGACTAAAAATGAATTTTCCATAAACTTTTAATGTTTGGTCATTTTCAAAGAACAAGGAAAAAATGTTTTCACATGGGGTTTCTTAAAGAACTTACTAACCTCATGTAATAATTGATTGTTGCATAACAAAAAATAACAAATCATAACATGCTCTATACGAAGTCAGAAGCGAATAAATTTTATTTGAGAATTATATCCCTCGATGAGATCTACAACTGATTATAGTTGAATTTTATTTCCGTTTGAGATCATTTACACCTAGTACTTAGACGGTATGCACAACGAAAGTAAGGCCCTTAGCGATGCTTAGGGAAAAAATAAACTGAAATTTTGAAAAAAAAAATCAGCCTATAAGTAAAAGGTAATGTACTTTCTCTAGCCCTTGACTGTCTTATCATAAACACAGGTAATGACAAATCCGAATAGAAAACAGATGTGAAGATTA
Source organism: Oryza meridionalis (assembly GCA_000338895.3). Lineage (NCBI taxonomy): Eukaryota > Viridiplantae > Streptophyta > Magnoliopsida > Poales > Poaceae > Oryza > Oryza meridionalis. The sequence goes on along the minus strand of CM002528.2, from coordinate 6,853,505 downwards.
CCGATGAGTAGACCAGTAGCATATAGTACATGTACTAGTACACCTCTATTATCAGCAATGTCACGGTATATGTTGTCATCGTTTGAGGTTTTTTTGCCTATATCATCATCTTAGATGATATGGGCAGAGATCAGGCCCTTCATTTATAAGCCAAGGGCCTCCTTCATCCATGTTTCGGCTAATTGTGGTATATATATATGGCGTGGATAGTGTCTCAGTATACTTTCAGGCCAGTAACTCTTGCAAGGTATATCATCCGGTATATAACAACCCTTTTACAAACATAATAACAGTCAATACTGGTTGTTTTTGCTATTGACTAGTAGTCTTACTCCATCTTTATTAGTAGTCTTAATAGGACACTCGGCATCTGAGGCATGGTTTGATTCCTTACTTTTTCTTCAAACTTTTAACTTTTCCATCACATCAAAACTTTCCAACACACATAAACTTTCAACTTTTTTCTTCAAACTTCCAATTTTAGTCAAACTTCCAATTTTAGCGTGGAACTAAACACAGCCTGAGCAAATGTGCTCAAATAATTTCCTGAAGTTTATTTCTAGAAGGCAGAAAAATATAACTGAAATATCAAGTGGGTATATATGGGGGATATAAATCTTCCAGTTTTGTCATAATATAACAAGCAAAAATCAAGCAGTGTACAAAACGTATATAAAAATATATTTGTTACTGTTTTTACTATGATCAAGCACTATTTGTATATGAAAAATAAAACGAGCTAGTACCTGGGTATTAGGCTATAGTCTGTCCAATATAAAATGAGCTTGGAAATAAATATTGTAGAAAACAGCTCTACGCAATTATAGTAAATTATTGATCTAAAAAGTAAATGACTTATTCTCTACTACTTTTAATAGGCATATTTCTAAATCTAAAAAAATTATTTTTGATAAGAATATTTCAATCCAACCACCTATCATCTTAATGACTTTTTCGGGTTTAATACGTGACTTCCATTCTTCCACATAAGATTAGCTACATGGGCATCAAAAAATGTAAATATTAATGAATCGTTTGTTTACGAGGAATAACTAGTAGCATGTTTAAATGGATGATAAGTAGATTTACTTATCCTTGGTCATTGTGCCAAGATAAAATATGACTATCGAAAGTAGATGGAGAGAGCAGAGAGTACTAGAAGTTATAAAAGGTACAGTACATTATATATAAAGTATTGTGTATGTTTGTACATACACGTTGGATGTATCTCCAAATCAGTATATTAATTTTGAAAAACAAATCTACTATTACCTTGATTAGCTTTGACTACAATTCATGATGTTTTGGAAATATAACTTTGACTACTTTTTTCTATTATAATATATATATATATATATATAATAAATTAAAAGTAAATTATATTGGTGGTAAATAAATCTGTAGGTGAGTCTAATTTAGTACATAATTAAACTTGTAGGAATGCAATGGGGTGGATGGTAGAGGGCTGCCTGCGCCCAAAAGCGATGATTCACTTGTCCCCTTGTCTATATGGACCTTGTGGCATACAACCGCCACGACTCCTGCGTTATAGCCGCCCCTTTCTCTCTTTCTTTTGACTGCCTCGTGGACGGACGAAAGAAGGGAAGTTAGAAGGGGGCAGTGAAGGCTCGCCAAGTAGACAGCAAGCCCCCACCCCGTCAGTCCTGTGTTGCCGTAGCGTGCCCTACTTCAATAAGGTATTACCTCACCGAGGGGATAGGATTAGATTCATTCACTTGCATTCCTGCTAGCACTACAAAAAGCTCCGGTCTTACGGTGAACAAACTTGTAGTTCATATAAATCAGGATCAAAATGGTTTGGCAAGGTTAATTTTGTCAAGCTGATGTTGATTAGAATGTGATGTGCATATATATATATATATATATATATATATATATATATTGAGTTTGCACAAGACATGCTATATTTATAATTTTGTTATCTACTTTATCCTTCACTATTGAAATGATTTCATATATTTCTAACCTTTGTATCATTGCTCCATGTTTCATATTTTCTACTATCACTATATCCCATTATATCTTTTTATCGAATATATGTATGCCCAAATATCAACCTTTTAAGATATATATTTATGTAGTATGCTAATTGACACCTAAACCAACAAGATTAACCATCTAGGTTGTGTTCGGGAGGTGAGGTTGGGAACTCACCTCCCATGCACGCAAAACGGAGCGACATATTTTCTTATGATTAATTAAGTGTTTACCATTTTTTAAAAAAAGGATTAATATGTTTTTGAAAGAAACTTTTATATAGAATTTTTTTGTAAAAAACACACCGTTTAGCAATTTGAAAGGCGTGTGTGCGCGAAAAACGACGGATGTGAGTTAGGAAAGTTGAGAAAAGAAATCAGTCCTAGTATCCTATTTATTTATCATGTGGGTACAATCGATACCTAAATATTTTATAAGTTCGTTCACTAAATTGTACCCACATGATAATAAATAAGTTCATACCGTGAATATAATTTACACATAAACATTTTTTAATTATTATTATAATACTTTGTAATATATGTATATATACTTTTTAATTAATTTTTATTAAAAGTTATCGATGTAAAAGTTATAAAAGTTGGACTGTTCAAAACATTAAGAATCATGGGTGACGTAAGCTGCAAACATGGCACGTGTCATCAGTGAATCGCACGCATGTACGGTGCTTCTGTTGATTGGCTCGCTTTCACTGGCCGAGACCATTGGAGCAGAGCACTGCACCAGTTCGTTTGTAGGTGACCTGCACCTTTCTTGTTTAGTTTCCAAATCACATCGAATCTTTGAACGTATAGAGTATTAAATATAGATAAAAATTAAAATTAATTACACAGTTAAGAAGAAAATCACGAGACTAATTTTTTGAGTCTAATTAGTCTATGATCAGGTATAAGTGCTATACTAACCCACATATGCTACACGGTTTCTAGGCGAGTTCTGAAATTAGTTTTTCTATTTAGGGAAAATTGGAATCATGCCATTATAATTTTGCAAAATTTAAGATATGCCATCCTAACCCACATATCATTGATTCATGTGGGTCCTACATGTCATTGAGATACCGATGGCATATCTCAAATTTTGTAAAATTATAATGGCATGGTTCCAAATTACTCTATTTATGTCCGAAAACTCCTTCCGACATCTGATAAAACATCCAATTTGATACCGAAAATTTTCTTTTCGCGAACTAAATTAGCCAACTGCCCAACTGAATGAGTCGAGTGGTAGCCTATTCATGCATGTGTCCTGGCATGATGTTATGGTGGACGGCTGGTGGCTTGGACAAATGTGGTACAGTGGACGCCACGGAGTACAATGGAAGCATATAGCTGACTTGTCTTGCATCGGTTGCGGCAATCGTGCGAGGGCCTACTTCGGTTCCCACATGTCCTCGTAGATCGACGTGTTTATCGGTATGTAGGACTTTACGTGGTCGCGATGGGTATGCTTTAGTCGGTTTTTTTTCTTTGAGGATACGTTAGTTTGAGAGTGATCGTTTCATGATAAGGTGCTCATGGTCATGCATAATGCTACTAAACTGATTTTATTTTCGATGACGTCTTTGATGAACATTACAGAAATGCTCCTACTCAAGCGCTCGATAAAAGATTGAAATATTGGGCACTCCTCAATTCTCACTATTCATTTCTTACCTTGCTCTCACTCTCCCTCTCTTCTCTCGCTCCCTCATCTTCCCCTCTTCTATCGGCGTATGGTGAGTGCAGGAAGGCATAGGAGGCAAGGCCCCTCTCCCTCTCTTCTGCCACTCCCTCCTCTTCCTCTCCTCCATTATTAGATGGTGATCGCAGGCAGATGTGGGAAATGATCTCGCAGCTGTGTGGGACGAGCCCAAGGTCACAATGGAGCTTGTGACTTGGGATGGTTAGATTCATCTGTGTGGCGCACGAGTTAAGGAGATAGTTAGAGGAGGTCTAGCGATGAGGGTGGCGTGCGATGATGGCGTGGTCACCTGTACTGGGGAAGATGATGTTGAGGCGGCGCCATGTAATGATTTGTCTCGAGGTCCCAGATCTAGGCAGCGGCGGCTCTTCTTTGCTTCTCATGTTTCATAAGGCTGGTGTGCTTGAGGATGATGTTGTCGCTTCACTGATAGGAGCGCACAAGGAGGTGCATCGGAAAATTGGGTGGGTGCATTGTGAATTTTCAATGTTTCAGTCTATGCATCTGGATGTTTTAATAGTTCGAGAAAATTGTTGCAGTGGCTTTAGCTGGTTTGGTTGGGCCATGGATGAGCATGTAAATGGGAGTATATACACTTGTTAACAAATATATAAATGTTAATTCAAACACATGCTAAAATAATCACATTTATTCCAGATGATCACACGTACGTTGATGCAAACACGAGAGCATAACAAACAACACATGGTTCAGGTCATAACGCGTTCGATCAGTCATATCCAGATCAACGGATCTATATATATCAGGCAATATTAAATGACATGGCATGCAATATTGCTTTCGTGAAATCGACAGACAATTTTGCCCTTCTGGCATGTTGTTAGCAACCAATCAGAAAAGGGCAATGTTTTTCATATGTTTGACACATGTTCAGTGAAAGTTCAACTATAAATACCCCTGCTATATCTAATATTGCATCCACGCATCAACCATCTTCACGAGCTAAAAACCTCACTACCAAAACAAGCATCTTGGTTTCTGCTAAAACAGGTCCCTCTCTCGCTCTCTGACACACACATGCACATTCCTTCTTTCTTTTTTTTTTCTCTCACATATACACTTTTTTTCACTCTCTAGAATGAATTTTCTTTGCGTGTATATAACAGTCCAAGTGATATCATGTTTTCATCAATAAATAGCGGTATAGTATTGCCGTATGAGATTGTTTAGTTAAGAGAAAATGCTAATTAGATTATAGCAATATGTTTGGATCTGTATACCACGTACTCCCTCCTTCCCTAAATGTTTGACGTCGTTGACTTTTTTAAACATGTTTGACCGTTCGTCTTATTCAAAAACTTTTGTGAAATATGTAAAACTATATGTGTACATTAAAGTATATTTAACAATGAATCAAATGATAGGAAAAGAATTAATAATTACTTAAATTTTTTGAACAAGACGAACGGTCAAACATGTTTAAAAAAGTCAACGACGTCAAACATTTAGGAAAGGAGGGAGTATAACGTATTGATATTGCTCAGAAAACGTACTACTCATAAAGGTGGAGATCATGTATGTTGAAAGGCTTTAACTAATTAGCAGTTCCTTTTTCATTGTAATTCATTTGTCGCATGAAAGATTATTCAAAGTTATAGTCCCAAATGCATTCTTAATTTAGAGGAAAGATAATAGTGAGTTATAAGCTAACCATATAAGCTTACATGGAGAAAAAGATAACTAAAAATAAAAATAAAGGACGTTGGCTCTCAAGCAAGAACTAATTCTACACATGCTCCAAGATAAACACGTTAAATGTATAAGTGTGAGAGAAGAAGAAAAAGTAAATAACTTTATAGCTAATCTATTATATTTTTGGCTCTAATATAGGTTTATAACTAGCAGTGAGCTTATATTATTAACGGAATGGCTATTTGTCACTAGGAAGGAAGCCCGCGCAGATGCGCCGGCATCTTATTTATTGTTTTATGAAATAGTGATAAAAAAAAGTCACATCTCACCATTTCTACATCGTGAGATAGATTATAGAGTACAATATACTTAAATGATAAGAATGTCTCTCACAATTAAAAAAACACTTTGTCCCGATTACTTATAAATTCTCCTATTCTCGTAACAACTCATTATAACTATTTTAAAAGCTGACTATACCTATTAATAGATGAAACTACATATGTGCAAATAAAATAAGCCTAATACATCATTAATACGCTACTTAGCTAAGTGTTGATGTTTCATTTATTTTCAAATACATATTTAAATATTCTAAAAATACTATTTCGTACCAATTAATCGGATAACCTTCAAGTTAAACGTGAATGCCTCACTAACGGTGAAGTAGGACATAGCCGTCGATGCTTCCTTTCTCTATTACCTTGAAACATGGGTACCTCATCGATGTAGCTGTGTCCTCTCAAGATCAGCTTGAAGCATAATTTTAATGCCTAATTTGCTATGACACCCTCATAGAGTATTGCATTGATACACTAGAGTTGTCTCAACTCAACTATTTGTATGCCCTTGTTATACTTACGACAGCGTAGCAAACTCTATTATCAATACTTGGTACCCTTTAGGGAAGAACAAAGAGAAGATGAAGGTGCTCAAATAGCTTTTTAAGCTTTGAGTAGATTTGTGGATAGAGTGGACACAATTTATTTATGGACTTAATCATTACTACTCATATACTCAATTGTTTCATAATATAGCTAGAGTATTCTTTTTAAAAAAAGAATGGGCGAGGTTCATCATTTGATGGTAACTTAAAAAAATTATAGCTAAAGATACATACCACCACAATAATATCCAGAACATCATATTATTATTTATATTTTTACAAATACCTATAGTTTAACACTTGGTTTGTTTTTATCACCTATTGTTAATAATGACATGATACACCTTTACTAATTTAAAGAATATATTTGTTATTTCAAACTTATTTACGATAACTAATTCTTGGGAGTATACTTATAGTCACATCATTTGATGGTAACTTATATATATATATATATATATATATATATATATATATATGTGTGTGTGTGTGTGTGTGTGTGTGTGTGTGTGTGTGAGAGAGAGAGAGAGATACCCATATGGGACTCCATGGTGCCCGGGCTTCAAGGTATAAAACACACAAATTCTCTTAATTTTTTAAAAATTTACAAATTATAAGTAGATATCTAGGTATACGAATTTGATTCATACAAATACCTAACAACAAAACAACTCAAACTCAACTTTATTTCACAATTCATTATTACATACCTAACAAATTATATGTTTGGATGTTATATACCTAGAACCAAAATCTAACCAAAAAAAAAAGTTCAAACTCAATTCAAACTTGTTTGAACTTGTTAGTACAGAAGTTAATGTTCATATCTAAATATTTAAAAAAAGTTCATACTCATTCAAATTGGGTATATACTCAATTTAAATCTTGGAGCCCATACTCCATGTAGCACCAGTTAATTTACCTATATATATATATATATATATATATATATATATATATATATATATATATATATATATATATAGCTAAAGATACATACCACCACGATAATCTCCAGAGCATCGTATTATTGTTTATATTTTTACAAATACCTATAGTTTAACACACTTGGTTTGTTTTTTACCACCTATTGTTGATAATGACATGATACACCTTTACTAATTTAAAGAGTATATTTATTATTTCAAACTTATTTATAATAACTATTTCATGGGAGTATACTTATAGTCACATCGATGAGGTGTATGACATACATCATCAATAATGTCTGACATGTTAGAATTCCTAGAAAATATATCATGATTAATTCATTGCGCATGTTACCTGATTATTCATTTGCTGTCGAAACTATTTGGCAAACAAAAAAAACATGTATACATGACAATAAATCATATGATGGATTAAGGAGTTATTTTATAGCAAGATCATTGGCAAGAAATATTTTTAATATTTTTTTCACATCTATGTACCATGTATGTTGCTCACTTCTCAAATACCAATCAAATAGTTCTGAAAAATTTAAAAAAATACTTTGAGAACTTAATCTCAAAGAAATTAAAATTAAATTAGATCTACTTGAAAAACACAACTATGTTGTTTTCATTTTTTCGCATATGCAGATTGAAATTAGCATCATATATTTATCAAGTGATATTTAACACCTAAATATGATATGGAAGTATTTAAAAATTATCAAAACTTTAATTATTATATGTTGGTCCCATGTGTCATGATATATTTAGGGCTATAATATAAATTTTATAAGACATAAGTTGCTCATTTAATTAAGGAATACAAATTAGATATATAATTTGAAAATAATTTTAAAGATGAACGTTCGAGATGGTTGATTTGATATTTGATAATTATATTATATATCTAGTTTATATTTGTTTATATTTGTGTAGTAATATATTTTTCTTTATATGGTGAAAAGTTCTATTTTTAACCCGACAGTACTACGTACGTACGATTTTTTATTCGTTTTATCCTTTTTTTACGTACGTGTACGTTGCTTTTTTCTTGCTGCGAATAGTACACTACAGAAGCTTTATTTCTTTTTTCAATCTTATGCGTACATACTTATGGTTGTATGTACTTAAGTTTTTTTTTAACAATTAGAATATATATAGATCTAATCCAGTGGTCTAAAATAACGGGTTCACCAATTTAAATAAAAATTGACGATGAGATTATACAATACCATGTGACAGCTTAATAGCATTTGTAGGAGCGCCACATGCTGACACAGGAGCGTTTGTATAGAAAGTTTAATAGACTTTTAATATATAATAGATAGATAGATTATAACCATGAGTATTAATGAGGGGCCTAAAAATATCTTTAATTTATTTTTACTGCAATTTTTAAATGTATTTGTTTTACTTAATCTTATCTTACTTCGTATAATTTTATATCTTAGTTTAGTAAATCTTTATTGATTGTAAATTTAGCTTATGTCTTGGTTAAAACAATTCATTATTTAACCTTTTAGCTAAAGAAAGATTGTGTTTAAATTAGTGAAAGACGGAAGCGATGAGAGTTGTTAGATTTTCGTCGCAGGGGCGAGAAAAATGCCTAAAACTTAAATTAAATATTTCTCTATATCCGTTTTCATACCCATATTCTGATATATCATTGTGTATTTCTATCTTTTGCTGTTGTAATAGAACTAACACACTCTTTCACCGTTCCTTGCTGTCAGCAAACTTCATTATATTTCAACAATGGATTTAACAACAGGAGCCATATGGTTGTTCCTGGCTCAACTGTTCATCGCTGCAACAATACTGACTAAGATTGCAACAAGAAAAAGAACGAGAACAACTAGCACAAAATTCTCTAGACCACCACCTCCACCCATGGCCCATGGGGCTCCGCTTGTAGGGGTTTTACCATCACTTCTCGCCAAAGGCCCGGTAGAATTCATTCGCCACCATTATGAGAAGATGGGAAGCGTTTTCACTGTTAGCTTGCTCCAACAGAAGGTGACTTTCTTGGTTGGGTCAGAGGCTGCAAGCCATTTTTACAAAGGGTTAGATTCAGAGATCAGCCAGGATGAGGTCTCGCAATTCACCATACCAACCTTTGGTCCTGGGGTCGCTTTTGATGTGGATTATGCCACCCGGCACGAGCAGTTCCGGTTCTTTGGTGATATCATGAAGCCGGCGAAGCTGAGGACTTACGTTGATCTCATGGTTGCTGAAGTGGAGGTAAGCAAAAGAGTTTTTGGCCTGCACATTTAGTGTTGACATGTTACTTTAGTGAATAAAAGCAAATTCACTACGGTAATAAATTAAAATTATATCCATATTAAAGTTTACCATCCTTAAAAGTTAGTGGTATATGCATCAAATTTTACAATAATAGTTTTAGTACCTCGAGATACATGGAGTTACTAAATTTTATAATACAAAATGTGGTAACTTTCGATGCAATCTCAAGGATTGATCGTAGAGTAAGGGTCTATTTTGCACAGCTATAGCTCCAGCTCCACCTCTTTTGGAGCTGGAGCTCAGCCAAACAGTTTCAGCTCCACCTAAAATGAGAACGGAGCTGGGTGAAACTCAGTCACAAAATGAACTAGAGAGATGGAACTGGGTTAGGCAACTCCACAACTCCACTCCAGACTCAACTCCTAAAGCTAAATTTAGAAATTAGAGCTCTACCAAACAAGGCCTAAACATATTAATTAACGTCTTATGTGTCTATATACGCTTTGTGCAGGGTTACTTTGCAAGATGGGGACAGTCCGGCACGGTGAACATGAAGCAAGAGTTCGAACAACTCGTCACCCTCATCGCCAGCCGCTGTCTGCTCGGGGAGGAGGTCAGGGACAAGATGTTCGACGAGGTCTCGACGCTCCTCCGCGAGCTCAACGACGGCATGCGCCTCGTCACCATCCTGTTCCCGCGCCTCCCCATCCCGGCGCACCGCCGGCGAGACAGGGCGCGCGCCAGGCTCGGCGAGATATTCTCCGACATCGTGAGGTCCCGCAGGGGCGGCAGCTCCGGCGGCGGCGGCGGCGGAGCCCGGCACGACGACATGCTGCAGTGCCTGATCGACGCGAGGTACAAGGACGGCCGCGCCACGACGGAGACGGAGGTCGCCGGGATGCTCGTCGCGGCGCTCTTCGCCGGGCAGCACACGAGCTCCAGCACCAGCACCTGGGCCGGCGCGCGCCTCCTCACCAACCCCGACCACCTCCGCGCCGCCGTGGAGGAGCAGGCGCGGCTACTCCGTCGGCACGGCGGCGACCGCGTCGACCACGCCGCCCTGGCGGCGATGGACACCCTGCAGTGCTGCGTGAAGGAGACCCTGCGGCTCCACCCGCCGGCCCTGATGCTGCTGCGCCACGCGCGGCGGAGCTTCGTCGTGCGCGGCGGCAGCGGCGAGCGCGAGTACGAGGTGCCAAAGGGCCACACAGTGGCGAGCCCGCTGCTGCTCCACAACGCGCTGCCGCGGGTGTACCGGGACCCCGGCGAGTTCGACCCGGGCAGGTTCGGCGCCGGGAGGGAGGAGGGTGCAGGCGGGCTGGCGTACACGGCGTTCGGCGGCGGGCGGCACGCGTGCGTGGGCGAGGCGTTCGCGTACATTCAGATCAAGGTGATATGGAGCCACCTGCTGCGCAACTTCGAGCTGCAGCTGGTGTCGCCGTTCCCGGAGACGGACTGGACCGTCGTCATGCCGGGGCCCAAGGGGAAGGTCATGGTCACTTACAACAGGAGGAAACTTACCTAGTTTAAACTGGAGGTGTAATCATCATGTGTTTTTTGCATGTGTAAAAAAATCTCATTATGTATATTCTCAACATGTAGAGAACTCGAGCACATGCATGCTTAGCATATAAATAAATGGGTGTGAAGTTTTGGTCAACTAAAAATACCCACAAATTTAAGTCACTTTTCCGATGGCTCATATAGCACCAAGATTCCGTAAACAATTAACCTTATCTTACCCATTCCCCTTCTCCTCGTGATGTGTCTCCTTACATTCCAATCCGCGTCGGCCCCTGGCTTCATGGCTTCGCTATGCCAGAAGTCACCAATGACGCTAGTTAGCCTCGTCCAATAGGCATCCTCTCTCCTCTTTGTTGTTCTTCTTCTACAACTCCGGTGACATAAAGCCACCTCCGATGGTTTCGCACCACCAGAACAGCCATTGTCTCATAACTGCTCTTGTTTCACCTCCACTGGCTCACCGTCCACCTGTCTTTGTCCTTATTGCTAGGGTTCCACCTCCCTGGCCATCTCTCTAATACCTTCCTCGCACCCCTTAACCCCTCCCAAACTTCCGAGTACTAGATCTACCGTTGTTGTCATCGCTATTGAGGCGTCGTAGATATCGAGGCCAGTGGTGCCAGATCGACTGACGCAGAGGTTCCGAGTGCCGGATCCACCACCGTTGAGTGTCTCGAGCGCTGAATTCACTGCCTCCTAGGTCCCGAGCGCCAGATCCGCCGCCTCTTACGTCCTAAACGCTGGATCCGCGGCCTCTCGAGCTCCCAGTGCCTCACCCGCCGTCGCCATCCCCCAAAAGCTCGTCATTGGTGAGCTCCCAACTCTGCACTTGTTGTTGCCGCCGCTAGAAGCTCGCTGTCACTGCCTCCTCCTCTCATCATTGCCATTCGAAGAGGAATGGAGAGAAAGGCGGAGAGGAGTGGAGAGAAGGGGGAGGACTTTGGGAGAGGATGCGAAGAGGTAGGAGAGAAATTAAAGAAGAGGGAGGCCGGTGCTATATTTTTCACATACAGGTCTCATAAGAGCCCATCTATGGAAATAACTCTATTTTCACATGCAAGTCTCTTAAGGAGTCCGCGTGTGAAAAGCAATTGTTGCAAAGCAAATCTTTCCTAGACACCTCTAAAATCATTTATATACAGATATTCTTTAGGTCCGTTTGCAAAAAATAAAGCGAGTGTCTAGAAAGATCATTTTTTAAGTAGTGGGGACTCTTATTTGAAGTTTGAACACCAGAGCCAAATGTATCATGAACCAAAAAACGAAGGAAATAACAACGTGCATGTTCCCTCAAAAGAGAAAAAAGAATAATGAAGTAGTTGAGATGAATTAAATCGATGGAAAAGAGATAAATAGGGCTGCTACCCTACTCCCCTGTCCCAAGACAAAATTCCGCTGCAAAAAATTGAAAAGAAAAAGGAAGATAGAGGTAAAATTGTGCACATTAAACTATCCAGCCTCTTCCATTTTATAGGTTGTACACTTCTACTATAGTAGTTGATCTCTCTGTTCTGTTTGCTTTCAGTTGTACTATATAGTAGGGACTCCAAATGGACTTTTTTTCTTTGAAAATTGCAAAACATCTCCCTGCAAATTTAGATAGGCGTCTGGATATCTGTCCAATAATCCGGCCCAGTAATAATACTCATTCTAAGAATAAGTTCACCACAGGTCCTTCAACTTAACAGCGAGATTTTTTTAGATCCCTTAACCATAAAACTAGAAATACCCCTAAACTCACACAAACCGTGCAATCAAGGTCCTAGGGCAGTATATATAGGTGGTTTCGCTGATGTGGCATCCTAATCAGCCAAAACAAATATGGGGTCCACATGTAAGTGAGATGAAAAAAATATGGGGCCCACATATGTTATCCTTCTCTCTTTTTTCCCTTTTCTTGTCTCTTCTCTTCTCCTCTCCAATCTTCTCGCCGTCGCCCGCTCCGCTCTGCCGGCTGCACGCTCGCGGGCCTGCTCTGTTGCACGCCGCCGCTCCGCTCCGCAGGCCGCTCGCTCGTCGCCACCGACACACCGCTCGCCAGCCGTTGCCGCTCCACTCCGCTAGTCGCGCACTCACTCGCCTGCTTTGACTACTCGCCTCCTGTTCCCTCATCGGCACCCCCATGCCCCCCCTCCCCACCCCCGGCAAATGAGCTCCCCACCACACCGGGCTACCGCCTAGTCCTCCAACTCCACCACCCATTCCGTCGCGGGCCCACTCCATGGCCTCCATGGCCAGTCGTCGCCTTCCTCGTCGACCTCCGGACTAGTTGGCGGCCGCCCAACGCCCTGGTGCTCTCCGCCGGAACCACCTCATCACTGCCGCGTCCCCTCCTCCTCGGGTCGTCTTCATCGACCTCCTACGACCCGTCCTGACACAGGCGGAGGCAGCGCCGCCGCGGATGACGTCGACGTCGACCTAGGCATCCTCGTGCAAGAGCTCGCCCGCCGCCACCCCTGCTTCGCCACCGGTGGCCCTCCTGGCGCTTGCTCGTCGTCACCCTCGCTCCGGTTCGCTCCAAGCGGCGGCTGCTGCTCCGCCTGCCTGCTCTAGCCGCTTGCCGCCGCCCGGTGCCGCACCATGCTCTACGCCAAAGAAAAGAGAAGAAAGAAAAGTGGAGAAAAAAAGGATACGGACCCACATTTTTATTCATCTCACTTACATGTGGGCCTAGATTGCTAACTAGGATGCCACATCAGTGAAACCACCCATATATACTGCCATAGAACCTTGATTGCACGATTTGTGTGAGTTTAGGTGTACACATTTCTGGTTTGTGGCTAAGGGACCTTAAAAAAATCACGTTGTTAAGTTGAGGGATCCCCGGTGAACTTATTCCTCATTCTAATAAGAGAAGAAAAAAAATGCTGATAATCCTGTTGCACAGGTTGGGCTAGGCCCATCCAGCATGAAACAATGTTGACCGTGTCCGAGGCCCCTTCCAACCCCGAGTCCGACTGCTTCGAGGGTTCGCACATGTGTATTTAGGTTGAGGGGGAGCGACACGGCCAGCATCGATTTCTCCGAAGCAGTCAAGGGGGCAGAGCAGGCGTGTGCTGCTGCTGTGGCGGCGGCAGCGACAGATGGAGACGACGGCGGCGAGCGTCCTCGGATGATTCGGATGCCGCAGGAGAACGTCGACTGGGTGCTCGCCCAGAAGAGGGAGGCATACTACGAGAGCCCGGAGGACTACCCTCTCCTGAGGACCAACAACCCCGTCAAGGTGGATGGCCTCTCGGAGGATTGGATCGAGAAGAACAGGAAGTCCGTGATGTCACAGCAGCTCTCTTGAAGGAAGCGGATGACAAGTTCGAGGAGTTCCAGAAACTGGTCCGCAAAGAGGTGGAGGAGAAGGGGTATTACGAGGTTGGAATGGACTTCTTTGTCCAAAGAGCTGCGTCCCGGGCATTGTTTGATGAGCAATGGGCCAAGATAGATTTCACTGGCATTGATGTTGAGGAAGATGATGACGATGAGTAGTGATTAGTTTGGAGCTGAATTCTAATTGAGATGGATATGCTCTGAATTCTAACTGAGATGGATTTATTGGGATGATAATTCACTAACGTTGTTATGTAGTAGTATGTAGGAGTACCTATCTAACAATGAAGCATTTGTCTTTTGAGAATGTGTTTTGAGAGAGAGCGAGACATTTTTTTTTTGTTAATGTAATTTCAGGTAGTTGACATGGGTCAACCATGAGTTCAAGGACAGGTTAGCTCCAGCCTGCTATTAGCAGCAATTTGCAGCTCCGGATATGCCCCATGTCATCAAACAAGAACTACTGACTCGTTCATTGAGGAGGCACCACTTGTGTCGGATCCTATTCCAGATTAATGAAACTGGTGTTTAATCTAAAAATATAAAAAAGAAAAGAATTACTGATAAAATGGGGGTAATAGAAGGCCTACACTAACCTGTTTTTAATCCAGTGTTTATAAGTCCAATTGAGCCCACATCATGTTGTGTTCTAAATGTAAAAGGTATATACACATGCAGGTTTCAGGTTGATTGGTCACCTTCAGCAGTTAGGAGGGCCACTACCAGCAGTTCCAGCATAAAGAAGGAAACGTGGTTGGACCTGCCCTTAATGCAAGGTCACATGATTAGCAGTTAGCATCAAGATAAAACAGACCAAACAAACCCTTTGCTGTAGTTAACACTAAACAGAAAGAACAGCCACTGTGTCATCAAATCATCTTCCTGTAGAGTTACAGGACTCGACCTCTGTTTCTTGTTAGGCAGAAAACTGTATCTTGGGGTAATGGGACTGCCCCATGTGAAATTCACTAGGTTCTGAGCTAGCCCCTTAGACATCAGCCTGCCTTGCTTCTGAAAATGCATATAACTAGCCGTTCTTGACATCAATGACCGTCCAAAGGAGCATGAAATCTCTCAAGAAAAGCAGGCTTGCCATCCACATTGTAAGCAAACAACACATTTTTCTAAGATAATGTCTAAGCAAACCAACAGGGCACATAAACTTGCATGAAAACTTCATATTATTTGCACTGAAGAAAGAAAACATAGTATGAAAAATCCAAAACCCAGTCGGCTGCCCATTGAGAGTCCTGGAAAGTTACATGATAACAACGCATGTACACATCACATTATTTGCCCACTGTGGGGGGAAGAAAGCAACAGCTAACAAGCACTCGAATCCAAAACCAGACCACTATCCAGTGATAGCTCCACGGATGGACAGTGACAAGATAACAATGCACGCCGACCTGGACGATAGGACGGGCCAAAATCGTCGGTCTTAGCATGACACAGTACCAGCCAGCCAGATGTTGGCGTGTCAGCATCATTGACAGTCCACCCACTCAGCGGCTAAAAACTATATCTATTATGATAAAACTGATCTGCCAAATCACAAGACAATAAAATGTTGAACCGTAAATGTAAAAGAGGTGATGATAAAGTTGGTATGCTTTCATTGAGCAAATCAGGTTATGGGCAATATGGTTACATATAATTTACATACAGATTTGTATAAAAGAACTGCAGCAAAAGCTTACAGACGCAGCTAAAGGTTTGTGGATACACAGAATATAAACCGAGTAACTTAAATATACGAGTTTAATGAAAACAAGAATTTATACCTATTCTATACAAGAACGTAAGACATTGTTTATGTTTAAGAAGAACAGTACAAGCATATACATTATATATAGAAAGAATAAATAAGATACATAAATAACAATGGGGATGGTAAAAATGCACAGAAGAATATGGTTGGCCGAAATGGGGTAAATTATCGCATCACTCACTTGTATTCACTCGCCTTCGCAGAGGGCAAACAAATATTGCCTTCTTAGCTGTGGCTATCATGTGTCAATTTTGGGGATGTTGAACTTGCAGGTAATATTAAATAATTGAAGTCGTGGTCTAGACCTCGTATTGTCTCAGTGAGGACTCCAGCAGCTGATGGCTGGGGCAGATCATCTCCATCACTCTTGTCCCATCCTTGTAAATTTTGAAGGTTGGAACTGTCTTGACATTTTCTAATTGTGTCACTGTGGGGTTCTCAGTTATATCCACCTATGACAAAGTCAATGAAGCACGTTGACAGAGATCATAATAAGAAATCCAAAGCACATAGATCATTAGAAGATGCTAGTTACCTTGAGGAAATTAACAGATGGATATCTGGTACACAGTGCATCCACAAATGGGGCGATATCAGAACATTGCTGATTTAAAGGTGCCATGAAATGAACAACAGAAACACCTGCAAAAATGTAATACTCTATTAATTGTTAAAGTTTGCTACAAAATCTAACATACCTGCTGTCCTATGGCTTCATTGGTCCATGGTCTGAATTGTGGTTTTGCAGCATGGTACACATGAAAACAATGAAATGGGAAGATCTTCAATAATATTGCCCCTAATACTACGAACTGGAAAATTTTCTCAAGAAAAAAGCCCCTCTGAATGTGCATCAAGTCAAGGAGCATAAGCATTTTTATTTGCTAGACTCTTACTGTAAAATGCCTTACTCCCCTAAGGGCTGTAAGTTTCAGTTCTTCCGTTTGTACATAACGCTTCCATGTTTTACCATATATCTGTAGGGCCTCCCCCACAGCTTCCAAACAAGAGAGAGAAAGAGATATGGCAATTTTGCAAACTGAATGCCTATCTTTATATTATTACAGGACAGTGCTTCTTAAATCAATTAAATATTGTAAATTTCGATGCTGATGTTATGGAAGAAAGATACGATGATGACCAGAGCAAATACCTGGCAAGGTTGTAGCCATCTGGAATTGTTCTGCTCCTACAAGTGCTTCAACCTCTCCTCCAAACTTCATATTGGATACGTCCTCACCTCGTGATGACCTAAGAGCAACAAGGGCATGGAAATGCCCCTCTGCTACCTCAGTGTCACCAGGAAGTTCCCTCCTAAGAACCTCATAATCTTTCACGGAATCTGCCCATTGTTCAATCTAATCACCAAAGAAGTAAATAGTGTGCACAACATAAGTCTTCCAGCATCAATCATCATGTGCATAGAAGCATCTTGATTGCTCAAAGTATTACCTTGCCATAGGAAGCTGCACGCCTTAGGAGAGCCTTCCAATAGTTGGGTTGAATCTTAAGGGCTTCATTACAGTCCTCAATAGACTTCTCCCATTGCCCTAACTTGAACATGCAAGCAGCCCTATTGCAGTAGAGGACTGAATTTGCAGGGTGATGCTTGAGCCCTTCGCCGTATGCTAGGAAAGCTTCTGCAAATTTTCCAGAATGAAAAAGTTCATTCCCTAAGGTTCGTGCTTGGGCAACAGTTCTCACATTCTTATGCATGGCCATCACTTCAACGTTTCCAGAATCTATTTTCCTAGCTTTCTCCATTGATGACATAGCACTATCAAACCTGCAAAGAACAATTATTTTTAGAATAAATTCTCTTAATGAATTTTACAATCTAGTTTGTTATGCATTTGTATTTACCACGGTGACCATAAGTTGAAAATAAAAGTAGTGTCCAGACATCATATGATAGATGTAATCTATACTCAAGCAGGAATATGGACTTCTACGTTTGCCAAATTACCTTCCAAAAGCTATGTCAACTTGGGCATGTACATAGTAGAGATATGAGTTGGACTGAAATCCACAGAACATCATGTCCTGGGAGCATGAGGATGAACAATCAAGCTTGGATGCTCTAGAAATTGCCAAATCAGCCTCGTCAAGTTGATTGATCTGGAGAAGAGCTTCCGCTCTAGAAGCAAAGAGCTGCAGTTGGTACAATATATAAATATCATTCTTCAATCAGAGCATGACTAGGCAATAACAAATAAAACGGAGGATACTTGACCATTGCACAAGAGTCTGCTCCTGCTGCGATTGCAGCGTTGCATTCCCTCAGCGCGCTTTTCCAGTTGCCAATCTTGCGTGCATCAGCGAATCTCCCCAAGTGTTTTTCCACTGCTTCTAATTTGGGCAACTCTACAACGTCAGGCTGCAGGCCACCCATGCCAATTTGCTTCCGAGCATCAGCAGTGCGCCCAAGCCTGAAATATTTAGTAAGACAATATCCAAAAATGCACACGGATAAGAAGCAAATATCACAAATGTAGGGACTAAAGCAATAGAATGACCATGACATCCTGCCCACCCCCAACACCCACTATCACTGGAAAAACAAAAATAGAGTGATAGGCATCAGCAAATACAAGAGCAACGGGTATGTCACAAGGTTAGCTTCTATAGTCACTACTATAAAAGGTAAATTTCCCTTTCTTCTCATTCTTTGCAATCCGAAACTACATTCCACGAAACATTCAATCATTCCGATGCGAAATGTTCCAAATTAAGCTATAAGAAGCAGAGATCTCCACTCCACGAAATCGTGCCACCAAGTACAACCAAATTTCAGCAGCACAATATCCATATTGATCAGTTTTTTTTTTTCGGGGAAGGGGGAAATATATTACTCAGAAGAAATGTCCTCACACACTAAATGTGAGATTAGATTACAATTTCCCTCCCCATTTTGATCAGTTAACTTTGATTACCCAATAAAAATATAATATTAAGCGATTCAACTTCGATTAGAACTAATCGATTTAGGCAGTTATGCGTTGGCACAGGAGATAAACTGTTTCCACCGACAATGCAACACGAAGAATTGCCAGCACGCAACATGAAAGCAACTTTCACGGTACAGTGATCACCTTATTTGCAGCGACGCGAGGCGCTGGTGCGCGCGGCCGTAGGACGGATCGAGCCGGATGGCCTCCTCGCACTCCGCGACGGCCTCGCCGAGGCGGCTGAGCCCGATGAGCGCCGCGGCGCGGTTGGCACGGCACGCGGCGCTGTCGGGGCACAGCGCGAGCGCGCGGTCGTACAGCCGCAGCGCCTCCTCGAAGCACCCGTTCTTGTACTGCTCGTTCCCGGCGCGCCTAACCTCCTCCGCCTCGGCGCTCGCCGCCGCGTGGTCCTCGGAGGAGGAGACTGGAGCGGCACATCGCGCGCGGACGACGCTTCCGTGGCCGTAGTTGCCGGTGCCGGAGCCGAGCACGTCGCGGCGGGCGGCACGGGGAGGCGGAACAGGCGGCGTGGTGGGGAGGCGGCCGGAGGGGCAGATGTTCCCCGCGGGGAACGCGCCGGCGGCGAGCGCCGAGGTGGCCGTGCTCGCGCCGACGCCGCCACCACCACCCGCGCTCGACGAGCACGACGTGTAGATGAGCGGGCCGAACCCCTCGCCGGCGCCGTGGTAGTCACCACCACGCCGCGCGGGCCTCGGCGGCGCGGAGCCGGATGAGCCGGAGGAGGAGGTGGGGGTGGGGAGCCTGGAGTGGACGAGGGGGGAGACGGGGGAGAGGCGGCCCGGCGGGAGCGAGTCGGGCTTGTCGCGGAGCGCGGCGGCGGCGAGGGCGTCGGAGAGGGAGGAGGAGCCCCCCGGCATTGGCGCCCGGTGGGACATTTCGCCGAGCGCCTGGGTGGGGAGTTGGGGGAGGGTGTGGGCTAGCGGCGGAGCATGGCGTCGCGCGCGGGGTGGTGGTGGTTGAGGGTGGCGAGGGAGGGATGGGGGGAGGAGGAAGAAGCAAGGAAGGAAGGGGGATGGTGGCTATGCTAGATTCGGTGGCGCTACTTGTACTTTGCTAATCCAACTGTTAAAGTGTTAAGCACTTTGACAAGAGTGGCGTCACCGACTCCCAGTGGCGTTTACTGTTTACTTTGACAAGAGTGTCACTCCTACTACTTCGTACTTTACTACGATAACTGAGTTTTTTTTTCTTTTAATAGGCTGTAGTGACGTAAGCAACATCCCTTCTTTTGATAGATGACTATGTTAACTTTATTTTTTTCATTTTTTAAACTTTTAATTTTAAATTTTAAAAATAACATTTCAAAACTTATTTTCAAAAAATTTGAACCTTTTGTCTTGTCTACCCATCTGGTATGGCAAAAAAACACTGACATGCTACCCGTAACGGGCATGATAATTTTGTCCTGTCACACCAGTAAGGATGGTTGTCGGCTCAAAATTTATCCAACACACAAAGAACTAGGCGTGTCAGTTAATTCGATGTGATATAGCGAGGGCAACCGATGCCAACAAAGTTTGGATCAACGGCTATGGGTCTGATGTAAACTTGAATAGATAAATATCAAAACTTAAGCTACCATTGGCTAGAACTAAGCAATGTATAATCACTAATAAGTCTTTCCTTAATAAAAACAACCTCGATAGATCAGATCAAACCGAGACAGCACAAGATTGAAGTTAATAAAGAGATATCTAACTAGTGAGCATACTGAATTAAACATGAGTCGATGTAACACTCAGAAATTGTAACAAGATAACTCATCACTAGAACTCCGATAAATGTTGCATAAAGACCTATCGACTTAGTAGAATTAAACTGATTAGTAGCAATATAATAGATCAGACCTAATCGAAACATATAAGATTGACGATAATAAGAAAAAACTCTACACAAATGCGATGGATATATCAGATCGAACCAAGAGGTTGAAGTGATGAATCCTTAGCCAAAGCCGGTATATCAAGATAGACAGCGATTGTAGCAACTAATTAGAATATTGGACTGAATCGAGAAAGTCCTAACTAAATTGTTGCAATCAAAGTTGGCATAACGTAGTTCCTCATCAGCGATTGAAATAATGCAGCTCCGCTCGAAACTAAGAACTCACCAAAATTAAAACTAGGCGATGCGCCAAAATTTATATATTAATGAGAGATTACAAAGACCCGGGTGTACATATTTATACTCTTGGGTTTGTACATGTCCATATTGAACATGAGATAAGATTTTATAACAAGAAAAGGAAATAAAACTAAAAGAAATATAAAACTGTCTTGCTGTGGTTTTCAGGATTCCTACTTAAATTCAACCTTATCTATATAAATTTTCATATCCAATCGGTTTCTTTTCTTAACCGAATCCACTAAAAAAACATACCAAATTTTGATGTTAACAATGACGTGGCCAAACAATGTTGCCAGGCCAACCAAACCGGTGTGACCAAATAATGTTGCCACATGAGCTAGACTGATGTGGCAGTATGGTTTTGCACGTTAGCCTAGTTGACGTGAACAAGAGGTTCGTATCTTGGATAGTTCAGGAAGTGTTTACTTTTAAAATTTAAAAGTTATTTAAAATAATAAAACCGTTAACCTTTTTGACACTAATGATTTTATTTAAAAATTATACAAATGCTATTTATTTTGTTTTGATATGTTTTATCATTAAAGAAACTTTATGTATGGCTTATACTTTAGCATATTTACACTAATTTTTTAATAAGACAAATCACCAAATATTATTATAAAAGTCAACGGTATCATTTATTAAAAAAAGAATAGTACTACTTTATTCCATATTACATTACATCTTAGATTTATCAAACATCAAAATTTGTAAAGTTTGACCAAACTTAGAAAATTGTAACAATATTTTCAATAGAAAATAAATATACTAGAAAAATATACTCGATGGTGGATTTAACAAAATTAATTTTGTGTTACAGATATTAACACATTATCCAATTAACACGGTCAAATTTGTAGATGTTTGGCTTACAAATTGAAAATACCTAACAATATGGGATGGTGGAAGTACTCCATCCGTAAGAAACTACTTTCTATTTACTCTGTTCCATATCATACATTGTTTTGACTATTCAAATCTTTTTAAGTTCGATGAAGTTTATAGAAAAATATAATAATATTTTTAACACAAAATAAACATATTATTAAAATATATTTAATGAAACTAATTTGGTGTATTAGATGTTGCTATTTTTTTCAAATTTAATCAATTTAGTTTGACTAAAAAAGGTCAATGCAACCTGTAATATGAAACTGAGGGAGTAGTTAAAGATAAATTTTAGGAGTTAAAATATTAGTATCTTTATTAATGTTGAGAGAGAATCGGAGAGGAGAAAACAAAGAGGAGGAGAACAATTGGTTCGGGGGTTAAACTAAGGAAAAAAAATGATGAACAGAAAGACAATCTTTATTGGACAAAATAACCAAAACAATATTCTTTTAGGGACGGATGTCTAGTGGTGACCCTAATATGAAAAGACACTCTTTATTGGATAAATTTTTCAACGTCAAGCATTTTCTTAACAACTTGGAATGTAACCCTTTTTCCTGGATTAAAATGAAATCTACTACGATCGCAAAATAACACATGCCAATTAATACTATATCCATTCATATATACATGATGCCGTGAACTTTTTACATCCTGTTTGACCATTCATCTTAATTTAAGTAATATATTTTCTTTTGTTGTGATTTGATTTATCACTAAAGAAACTTTAAACAATACTTATATTTTAAATATATGCATACATTTTATTTAACTAGGTGAAACCCCGCGCGTTGCTGCGATAGTTTAGTATGATAGCACTAAGTAAAAGTAATATGTACAATAGCTAGACAATATAAATCTACGTAAGTTGATGTAGTTTATAATAATTTAAACTTGAATAGTATATAGAATGATAATTCAAATGTAAATGCAAGTTGATGCGGCTTTATGAGAGAAGAAAAGGAGTAAGATAGTTTGAATCATAAATTAATCATTTAAAGGCTAAAAAAATTGAAATGATACGACTTAATAAGAGAAGAAAGAGAGGGAGATAATTTGGACCATAGATAATGTGATATGACTTAATGAGAGAAGAGATAGAGCATATTAACTAAATTATGAGTTAGGTTTAACTATACATGTATATAATATTTTAAAATAAAAATGAAGAGACATATTAAAATATTATACAATGAATTATGTGAGATGATGATTTAGCATGCTTACATTTGAAAAGCTATAAAATCTAATAAATTATAAAATCATAAATAATATAACATGTTTGTATGATGTTTAAATGTAATACTTCCTCTATTTCACAATGTAAGTTATTCTAACATTTCTCACATTCATATTGATATTAATGAACCTAGATAGATATATGTCTAGGTTCATTAACATCAATATGAATGTGGGAAATGTTAGAATGACTTACATTGTGAAACGGAGGGAGTAATTGTTAGTGGATGATGATATGGTATCTTTGCATATTAAGCTATAGGGTTTAGTGGGAGAGGATAAGTGAGTGGTCAATTGTTATATAAAAAGTCAACGGTGTATTAAAAAATAGAGTAGTACTCCGTATGTTATAACGAAGAAATAAATCTCAGGTTTTCAGATGTAAAGTATGGACATAGCCCAAAATGTTTCACAGTTTCCGGCCCATGGGCCAAAGGCCCAAAGTGGAAAAAAACGCGGGAAAATCCTCCCCAAATGGTGCGCATCGGCGGGAAAAATCCCCCAATCCCTTGGTCTTCCCCGCGCCGCCATCTCATCTTCCCGTTCTCTCCCCACCCCGAGCGATCCATCCATTCCCCCTCCCCTCGAGCGATTCCCCGGTTCTCCTCCGCAATCCGCACCCAACTCCCTTCCAAGATCCGACTCCCCCACCACCGCTCGGTCGCCTAAACCCTAGCGCCGCCATGGACTCGGCGGCGCTCTCGCTCACCTGCGCCGGCCTAGGTGGCGCCGAGGAGGACGACGGCGGCGCCGTCGTGGGCTACGCCAAGGGCGAGCACTGCCTCGGTATCTATCGCCTCCGCGCCTCTCCCCGCAAGCTGCTTTGGTTCCGGCTCCATTTCGATTCCGCCACGCAGTGGTCGCTAAATCTGTGTTTGCGTTTTTTTCCCTTCAGATAATCTGAAGGATCTTCAGAGATTCCTGCGGCGTGATGACCCGCAGCGGCGGGAGGTTTTCAAGCAGGTTTGCAAGTGGAAGATCGCATCTAGAGATCTGGTGCCCATCATTGAGAATTACCAGGCTGATCGCAACCTGGTGATCACGGCAGGTAAACTGGTTTTCTTCTTTTTTTTTTGTTCGTTTTTGCTTCCAGCATTTCCGAAAGGTCACATAATGAGTTTGATTCGAACAATCTCCCGGGGAGTTTATCACATATGTTGATTGAAAATGGATAGCTTATATGTGCACTTATTTTTTTTCTTGTCTTTATTTGACGAAATGATGTCAACCAACAAAGCATTGTTCCTCATTGTCTTCATGACCTTGTATTACTGTTTAGAAGTGATATCATTAAACAAACATTGCTCACATTCTGGGCCCATTTGTTAAATAATAGTCTGATCCAAAGTCTTTCTTTTCAGTACATAGTTTTCTTCCTTATGAAACCAATTTGTACTTTTGAACTTTGCGAAATATCGAATGTGACGTGTGGAAGCAAATGTATGAATGAGTCAGGACTCATACGCTGTTTTGGATACTGAATCTGTCCCCAATTCAACTTCGCTTACCAATTTTTCAGAAACAAGGCAAATGCCCTGCACAGTTGCGTGGCTAGGTACTAATGTTCAATGCATGTTTTTTTTGTTACATTTGTGTTGTACTCAATATATATCTTGTGTCTGTCGCTGAGAAAGTGAGAATACAATGCATTTTTTATATGGCTGTAACATCTCTAATAATATTAGGTATCCTACATAATTGATGGCTTCTATTCTTACATATAAGGAACAGCTAAGTTCTGCTAGATTATATGCTATTTTTTTTCCTAAGCAGCAGCAGCACCTACCTGCCTACTTTGACAATCCGTTTTTCACAATTGTTGCTAGTTACAACTTCTGTAATTGAATCTTTTAATGATACTTTAGTCCTTTAGATTTAACGAGAGAGACTGATAATTGGCATAAGAATGCATACCACCTTTCTTCCTGCTTGCATCTCGTGAGAATGTTATGGTTGTGTGTATGGAAAACTCTACTATTATCTTGTTGTTCAAAGTTATAATTGCAGACATGGAGTTTGCATTCAGCTATATCCTCATTATATGCTTTTTTCTCATTCAAATAATTAAGTATCATGCCTTTATTTGGATTAATACTTCGATGTAGCACTATGAGATTAAATGTTTTCCCTCTCCCTTCTGTTTTGAAGTGAAAGTGCTGGTATTCCTTACAATGCCTGTGGAGCCATCATCAGAGAATGTTGCACAACAGATAGAGTATCTTTGGGATCTGAAGGCAGCACTGACGCGCAATGTTGCTATGGCTGTCATCGTGTCTCTTCTTGAAGATCCACTGGACCATTTGGAAAGGTAAATTATATTTTACTGTTCTTCTTAACAAGAGATGATATTATTCCTTTTGTATCAGGAAACCCAATCTGTCAAGAAGAGATAATCTTCTAACTTACATATTTCATAGCATAAAGTAACTCATGATTCTTTGGTACTGAAAGAGTGGAGCACACTTACCAGGATACACAATTGTGCAGTCAATTTACTGCCTGTCACCCCTGTCTATCCTCTCCTACTTGAAATGAGCTTTATGTTATTTCTCTTATATCTTCTTTCTGTTCTTCAGTTATTTAGTTTGCTGTATTTTCTCTTGAGTAGTCATGATTTACTTTACAATGGCAACCAGAGCTTCATTCACAGAAGATGACTGGAAACTAGTTCAGTTGGTGCTTACTTTGTTCCGCAACATCTTGGCTATTCAAGAAATCACATTGGGTCAGAAGGCATCTGGAGAAGCTACCCAGTTGCTCTGTCTAGCTGACAGCTTTTTAGAGCTCATGTTTCAAGAGAATGTGATGGATCTAATATTAGTGCTGACTCAACATATGGATGAGCCATCTGGTTATCTCCAGCAGGAAAACCTTCTTCTTTTGGAAATCTTTCATTACCTTTTCTTAGGCCGGGATCCAGAATTGATTGCTAGAGCTTCTACTGCAGGTTCAAAGGTATTTATTTTCTCTGAAACCTTTCCCCAAGTTTCATTAATTATGTAGATCACCGGAGACACTCCTTTAATTCTTAATTGAAACACTCATGCTTACTCTAGCCATATTCCATAGGAACATGTTGAAGGAAATATCGATACATCAGTGCATTCATTGAGATTAATGATGGAGGAGGAAGAGAGGAAAAAGAGGATGTTCAGGCAACGAAACTCAGAGCATCACTCAATCAGTGGAATTTTTACATGCACGGCAGTGGTACTCTATGTTATCAAATGCTACAAATTGAATCTCTTTGTTTAATTTTTACATGCACGGCAGTGGTACTCTATGTTATCAAATGCTACAAATTGAATCCCGCACCATAAGCAGTGGCAGATGTATCTCTTTGTTTACTTTGTTTCACTTGAACTAACAGGACGGATCTAAATCCTTGTGCAAAGGGAACCCCAACTCCGCATCTGCAAATAGCCTAAGGAAAATACGTAATGTCCAAAGAGGGCCCCAGAAAAGGATTGCCTGGGATAACGAGCTTCTCTACACACCGAGAGAGGGCACAATGGAGATGATAAGAAATTTCCTGGAACAATTTTTATCTGGAGGATACAATGGTGAGTGAGTTACTTAGCCATTTCATTTTTGCTAATCAGAACTACTATTTCCCATTTTCATGTAAAGCTTGGGATAACACAGTGCTTACCAGTCCTCATGCAGTCTGTCTGTGATGATATCGTAAAGGAGCATCATTCTATCCAGAAATCTGACATCACTACATTCTTCAAAGTTGCTCGCTTTGTCTTAGCTTTTCAACACGAGAAGACATCAAATGCTCAGGTATTGAACTAAACTCATGGGCCATTTGTACTGCATTTTTATGGTCACTGACTCACTGGTTTTGACCTGTGGTTCTGTATTGTCTATCTGTGTTAAAAGAATTGTTCTGGAAATAACATGACTTGCTCTATGAGCTGGTATTTATTCATGTCTCTGCAAAAAAGGGGTAAAACACTATCCTAATTATTTTATAGTATTTTCAACTTCAAACAACACAATCATGAATATTACCTAAAGCAAGCAATAAAGGCGCAAAACAATCACGTATGACTGGTGTAGACCATGGACAGCACCTGTGGCACTGTAGCAGCAAGAGGGAGGAAGGCTTTACTTTTCCTGACAAGATTATCTATTTTTCTGAATAATTAGTTGACTTGACAGAAGGATTTGCTGTTTAGTAATTACCTACTAGTTACTAAATTTGTTATCAGTTCAATTAAGAAAAGAAAGAGATAAACTAAATCTATTGCACCCATCTGTTATCTATATTATTGGTCAAAGAGCCTTGTTGCATGACCGGAGAAGACCCCTGCTGTGCAAGATCTGCCCATGGTCCTCGGACCTGTATAAAATCATGTTTTCACATTACTTTTATAAAACCATGTGTAATTGCATTTACTTATATCGGCCAGCTGTTTCATATTCCTATCACACAAGGAATTTTTTCTTGGTATAATCTGTTGGAGCAGCAATCTGAAATTGTCAAGAGTTCCATCCATTTTTCCTAGTGCAACCTAAGTTGTAGATTAGTGATGTCTTCATTGCCTCGCCTTGTTTGCATTGAATACTATACTTGCAAAATTTGTAACTAGTGCTGATATGTATCATCTTTTTTTCCATGATGTTTTATGACATTGTTAACCTCTTTTTGTCAGAAATCTAATGCTGCGGTCCAACTGCCTGAGGCTTCTCCTAGCGATCACCTTGATGATAATCTGCCGTTTCTTGGTGACATATGCGGACCTGTTGCAGCCACATTGAATGAAGGTATGTTTAACTTGGTCATCTCCAGGTGGCGTGAGACCTATGATAGCCTGAAGGAAACACATGATTACAAGACTCTTTCAGCAGCTGGGTCTCTAATGAAGAACATGGTAAGAAAATATATATACTAACATTTCAGGCTAGTAACTCTGCTCAACTTTATACTAGTCTAGTACTCTGATGAATCTCATCAACTCCTTTGTTATCTGAGAATTAGAGTTTATTATTAACTTGAAAAAGAGAATCTTATATACTTCAGAAAGAAAGGCTTGAACCTGCCTAGTTCAGTTAGTTCTACTGTCTTAATGGCTTGTCCAGTTATGACTTTATGTACATTCAAAATCCACGTGCTGAAGAACCTTACCTTGCAGATTGACATGGTATATTTGGTGCTTAAAGTACTTCCTGATGATTCAAGAGAATCTCAAACAGCTCGTGTTTTACTGTATAAGCTGTTTTATGATCAGACAGAACAAGGACTCACTCAATTTCTGCTGAACTTATTCAGATCATTTGATACTCATAAGCAACCAAAAAGGTTTGTACAAGTGATTCTTTTTGGATATTTATATTAGGAAAATGTCCAAAATTACTATGAGATACTCTGTGTGCAAGCTGCTACATTCTGCAAACACTTGTTTTTGTGAAAGGGCATTGCATGGTTTGGGTTGCACTTGGTTTCTGGACAATCATACGAGTCTATTTTTTCCTTTAATCAACTATATAGCAATCTAATAATACATTTTTACAAATAGCTGTTGAACATATCTATTGTTTTATCAGTGATCTTGCAGATTTACTAGGAACAATCCATATCATGCTACAGCTCATGGAGAAGCTTCAAGCACGTGGTGCATTAAGGGTATGCCTTGCTTTCTTGGCCACCAAGTTACACTATGATCTGTCTGCATCTCCTTTTAAGCAAATATGGTTTCTATCAATTTTTATTTGTTCAAGTGAAGATGAGAAATTTTATGCTGAGATTTGTTGCCCCTCCCTTTGCTCTATGAGCTGACTATTGATCACCGCTATAGGTTGCAAAAAGGACAAGAAAAGGAAGAAAAAAGAAGGCTTCAAAGAACAAAATTGAGAACACAAATCTCAATGCAGAGAAAATGGAACAGAGCAATGTTAATTCAACAGATGGGACTAAATCTGCACTTGAATCACTTCCAGATTTGAAAAATGTGGATTCTGTAGCAGAGCCTCCTCTCACAGAGCAAGAAAAAGTTGTCTCCAACGGCATGGATGCACCAGATGAACTTGCTGGCACATCAGTTAATCTGGATAGCACCTCACATTGTGAAGGCGAGCCATCTTGTGCAGACAATGGTGAACTGAAAGGAAATCTAATTGATGAAGAGGATGGGACTTCAGACTCTTCACTTGATGATCAACCCCCTGCTACTAGTGAAGTTGATTTCAATGTATCCCGACTAATATCTACTCTTGCGAACAATTCTGTTGTCCAAAATATATGTTGGTTGTTGAAGCATTACAAGAGTAACTCCTTTCGAACAAATCACTACATAATATGCATGCTACGGAGATTTTGCGAAGACCTGGAATTGGCACCAATGCTCTATCAGGTAAAAATACGCTGATATATATTTATGTAAGGAGGTATATTTCCTTGAGATCTAACATTGTTCTGTCTTTTGCAGCTGTCCCTTCTAACTATCTTCTATGATATATTAGCTGACCAGAAATCATCAACTTCGAAGGAGTATACGAACATTGTAAATTTTCTTTCTAAAATTGTAAGAAAGATGCTGAGGGTAATGAAGAAACAACCATTGCTATTTGTTGATGTGCTCTTTTGGAAAACACGCAAGGAGTGCCATTGCATTGATGCTGATGCTCTTCTGAGTGATATCACAAAAGATGCTACAAACAAGGGTGGCGAAATTGGTTCAAGTAAGGGATGGAGAGGTTCAATAAACATAGCAGATTCTCTTGGTGATGATGAAGTGGACTTGGTTATACCACATGAACCATATAATACTGATAAGTAAGTTTGTTCTGTTTATGTCCATTAATATAGCGGCAACTAGGAAACACATGAGTGACGATATGATCTATGTGCATACAAGCAGGGATGATGATTCATCGTCTGGCGAACGTGAAGATGTTTCTAAGAGAAGCATGGGTGCCACAAATAAAAGTAACAGGATATTGTCATTTTCAGACAGTGAAGCTGACGATAATGATAGGTTTGCTTTATACACGGTTCAACATTTGAATTTGTGATTGCTTCTTTAATCCTCAGTTCAATTCAAATTGAAAAAATTAGGAACACTGTATCAAGAGGTTCTCAGAATTCTGAAGCCCCCAAAAGGCGAGGTCGTTCCATTTTTAGTGAAGAGCAAGAGAAGCTTATGAGAGATCTTTATGATAAGTAAGTGTTCAATTTGTATCAAGCAAAAATAATGATAGAACCATACAATTGAACAAAACTTAGTCTCTAGTGTAGCCACATAATCTGTGTGGGGAAGCACCAACACCCCCTCCCCAAAACGGACAATTTTGTATTCATTAGTATGTAAGGCTTAGTCATTTAGGTAGGAATCATGTGGGGTTTATTTCCTTCGTATTGCAGATACAAAGATGACCGCAAATGCACTCATCTCATTGCTGAAGCTTTAGACCCCAGTGGAAAGATTTCTTCTGTTCAAGTTTCTCGAAAGCTCACACAGCTAGGCCTGAGGAATGCCACGAAGAGGAGGACAAAAGTTCCAGAGGCACCTCTTTCAGCTCAAGAATTGGTTACACAGACGGACCAGATGCTAGGTCAACACAACTGTGATCCCAAGCCAGAAACGACCCGGTGAGTATTATAAATGATCAGCTGTGACATTCACTTTGTAATGGTATCTGACTTCTATTGACATGTTTAGTAGACAAATGAACTCTGTTGACATTATTATACAAGTTCAAGTCAGCCTAAGTCCTAATGTGGTTCCTTCTAAAAAATGCTCAATAATTGCTTACCAATTGTATGGATAAGTGCAACTGACCTTATTCTTTTACTGGACAAGCGTTTCTATCAAACATGATATGCATGCTTTCTTGGTTTCACATTTCACTTCATTGGTACTTGTTACTAAACATAACCTGCATTTTTAGGCGCAGAAGGAAAAGGCAAAATGTGTCGCATGCTAGCTATGAGGACAACACATCATCTGATGAAGAAACATTACAAGCAATTAAAAGCAGGTGAGTTACCCTGTAAGTTGCTTTCAACGAAGTAACTTTGTTGACGAGATAAATGAATCTGAAATCGTTTTACTGTTAAGAAGCCTGTATTTCAGAAAGTATGAATGTGTTCTGAAATATTGCCGCTACATTTAAATCGTGAGGTAGAAGTATATTTTATTTCTGTTTGGATAATTTGCACTGAAAATACCAAATGTTTCTGCAAAACAGAGTGATGCAATAGTAATTTTTATATGGTCCTGCAGATCAATCAATTTTGTAGTCAAACTATGTGCTGTACAGCCTTTATATTCAGGATATAGCCTGTATGCCAAGTTTGTCTCCTTGAGTTATCAGAGAATATGATGATTAATACTTAGTATGCAACTAATCTAGGTTACATCTCCCTCTTCAAATGTTGGGCATCAAAATGTCATGGACTACTAAGAGATGAAATTATTTTTTGTTATCCTTTATATGTTGATATTTTGAGTGTTTTCCTCGCAGAACAAAAACTAAAAAGGTACCACTTGTGGGTTTTTCACCTAGTACATCACAGCATCAAGATGGTTTGGCAGATCCGGATTCTGATGATGAGACCATAGGATCTATGCTCAGGTGAGCTCCTTCCACTTTTTACACAAAGGAATTGTTATCCCTCTTTAATTCTGTGTGTTACCATCTTTATTTCCTAATAATAATATGTTTAACTAAACTAAATCATGTAAGTCCTTCCTGCTTTAACAGAAGTGGAAAAAAGAAGAGACTGTTGACGCCAGACAATGCAATGAATATAGAGAAACATCAGGAGTCACCAGACAGTACAAACACCAGTAATTATTCACCGGAAATATCTCAAAAACAAGAAGCCCTGCAAGACACTTATTCTGATGATGAGATCATAGACTCTATGCATAGGTGAGCTCATACAGCTTTACACTCATCAATAAAATGACCATATAAATCTTCTTATGCCAATTGTTAAACCTTACTGATTCTATAAATTCTTGCTTTTCTTCTGTCCCACACATTTGGCTAAGTAAATTTGTTCTGCTTTTAACAGAAGTGGGAAAAAGAAGAGGTTATTGAAGTCAGGTTTTGCAGCAAATACACAAGAACATGAAGAGCCTTTGAAAAACATAGGTCAAGACGATGAAACTATCAGTTCTAAGTAAGTTCATTCATCTTGGCACAAAAATCCTTCAAACTGTCTGATCTGTTCTCTTCATACTTGTTAGCAAATGTGTGAACTACTTCTGTAGTGTTATCAGTGTCATATCATAAGCTTCATAAAAAAAAACAGGAATGATTCAGATGTTATTTTACGGGCTCTAGGCTGTGTGAAACTTATCCACCAGAATAGACTGCTGTGAATTATGATGATCCTGCTACTTTTGTCTTTGCACATAAAATATATTTGTTAGTTCTTTCATGCATCACAAGTGGTGGATTCTTGAAGTTGTAGACTGATGCTTTGGAAAATACATCAGTTGGAAGAATGGTTTCCCCTAACCAGTGATAGATTCTTGAATGTTTCTATGCTTCTCATGAACTGTTATTTTTTTTTTACATGGCATCCCCAAATATTGTTTGCCAGTAAACTTGCACTTAAGTGAAGCAGAATCGTTAAGCTGAGGAAACTGAAGCTGTTCAATATTGAAGGGTGCTGCATATTTGGTTGTTCCTCTATTGTTGCCCATATCATATTATGCACTTATGCCTAGTGAAAACTAAGTAGCTAGAATATAAATAACAGTAAGAGTACCTTATTATTTGATTCCCGAAAAAAAGTACCTTATTATTTGATACACTGATTCAACTGTAAATAACTTCTCTTTTCAGGGATAATCTGCACAATGGATTAAATTCATCTAATAACAGTGGCGGTGCTGGTGAAGCTGAACTTTTGGATGACTTCATTGAGCCTGAGCTAGATAACGTTGAAAATACTGAGCAAAGGATAATCGATGACATAAATATCACCGAATCTGGGGACATGGCAAGCTCTTTTGCTGATCAAAAGCCTGGTTTGAAAAGAAGACACAAATTGGTAATTGATGATGACGATGATTAATTGCCCAGATGTTTTAGTAGTAATCGTTAAAGGGATATATAGAAATGGATGGTCTGCTACAGTTTTGTTCCCAAGATCCAACCAAACAAGGTTCAAAAGAACAAAACGACTGAGATCCAGATCCACCTCCCACTGCCAGAATTCACCAACCATTACATGGCCATTTTGTTGAGACAATCAAATGGAAGTATCAGATGCAGTTTCAGGCTCTAGAGCTGCCAGCCGTTTAACCCCTTCAGGTTTGGTGGTAGCACGTGGGTATTGTCAGTTACCGCAGTAACATGCAGCATTGCGATAGTAGCAAATGTACATAGTCGTGTGATGGACTGACGGTTGTATGGAAACAATGTTCTTATCTATCATTCGTATTTATTCAACAATCAGATGGTTCTTATTTACCTTAATTTAAATAGCTGATTGGGTTTTGAATCACCAAGAACACAAAACCTGTGGTTTCGTGTCCTATTTCAGTAAATTGAAGCACGTGTTGTGAAGTAAAATATCTCATAAGACATGTAGTTTTGATCAGTCATAGGCAGCCCTTGTAGCTTTCCGTTAATGAACGTACTTTCTCCGAAAAAAAAAAGACAAACCCTGGTTTCCGTGTTCAATGTTTAAAAAAATTATGAAAGACAAGTCACGTCTAAAGTATTAATCATGTTTTATCATCTAACAACAATGAAAATACTAATTATAAAAAAATTTCATATAAGACGGACAATCAAACGTTGGATACGGAAATCTAGGGTTTGTCTTTTTTTGGACAGAGAGTATGCATAATATTTAGGCAAATTTTTTTGACTTGTCATGTAGTAAATTTTGCTTAATATTTATGACTGGAGATATTATATATTTAGACCTAATAAATAGATCGAATAAGTGCTCTTAGCCTCTTACCATGTTACATAGTAGGTCCATTTCGATAGCATACTAGGCTCTGTTTAGGGGAGCTTGTCCCAACAAGCTCCTTCTGTTAGAAGTTGTTCCAAACAGTCAACAGTTTCTGAGAATCTGTAGTTACAAATTCTGAAAAATGAACTAAGAAGCCAGAAGCTGGAGAAGCTGGGTTTCAAAGCTTTTCCAGATTCTCAGAAGCTGGCTACCAAACAGCTGCTTCTCAGAATCTAAAGCTCCCCAAATAGGCCCAATCAAAATGCACGTACACCTAGACGGATGGAGTACATATTACTGGTATACATAAATCATCTGCACTAACTAGCTTTGGTTATTGGGCCAAGAGGCTAAGAATGGACGGGTAAGCGTAGACACCGTTGAGCCAGCCGCCGGCGACGTACTTGTATGCGGCCTCGGTGAGATGGCTGCCGTCCCAGTTGACGTAGGCCGACGGGTCGCCGCAGGTTGACGCGCCCGGTGAGCCGCACGCCGCTCCAGGGTTGTAGTTGTACGGCCCGCCCCCGCCGCAGCACGCTTTCAGTGGTTGCTGCGTGAAACCTGCAAGGCCAAGTCAGGATGTAATGTTACATATTTTTTTTTCTTATATAATGAATTATCATTAATCTGATTTCTATATATATCTAGAAAGGATATACACAGTTAAAATGATACAAGGGCACTTAGACTCGTATCTAGATATGAAGTGTATTGACATATTACATTGTTACGTTGTTATACATATGGAGTGTATTGGCATGGGACGATTGATATGTAAATTTTATATGGTCAGACAAATAAAAAAGGGCAAGTATGTTCGAACAAGTTAGACCCTCCGATTATGTTTAAGACAAAATTTAGTTAAACTTTTAAAACTTTGTTTTATGTTTATATTATAAGATTTTCAAAATCTAGTAAGTTTATAGAATGTGCTTTTCAAGAAAAAAATTCTGTCATCACTTCTTTTCTTTTACTACTACCTGAGAAGTTATCGGTGGTCAATAATATTTTAATTTTTTTAAGAAACACATTATAAACGTTAGGGATCATAACATTCGCGCACTCAACTATATGAACGCACATACGCATACCCTATTCTTATAAGCACTTATGAAAGACACCAAATATATTTTAAGATTGACGAGGTTACTAGAAAATATTAGTTTAGACATTAAATATATATGACCAAAAGGACTAACCTGGCCGGTTTAGATTGAAATGAGCGAGAATTGATGTCAACAAACCTAACAGGGTTCATTGGGTTTGTACAAGTGTTTTGTAATTTTATATGCTAGCAGAGTTGACCCAAGCTGGCTGGTAGATTAATTTGTGTGATACCCAACAAAATTACAGCTGCATGCCAGATTGTTTTCATAAAAAGATACTGTGATTGTAGACTTTGTAGCTAGTTTCTCGATCCACAAGCCAGAATAATATTGTAGCTTCTTCGGCTTTGCCTTCCCGACATAGTTCATGGCTTAACGCACCTAAAGATTCTAAAATTTCGTAAGTTGCAAAGCTCTTGGAAGTGCTCAAGTAGTCAAGCTAGCGCAGTTAGTTGTTCTATCGCTTTAGGTTTCATCAACCAATTTGACTTCACTAATCAGGCATTATATATCTTTACGTGTGTACATGGCTACTGTCGCACACTCGCATTTATGAGCTAGCTACGACGATGGCTGATCGATGTAGATCTATAAAAGAGAAATCAAATTACAATTCATCAAAATTTGAGCCTATTTGGATTTGTTTTTCGAGCTCAGTTAATCAGATTAATTG
This sequence comes from Oryza meridionalis, assembly GCA_000338895.3. NCBI lineage: Eukaryota > Viridiplantae > Streptophyta > Magnoliopsida > Poales > Poaceae > Oryza > Oryza meridionalis. Next base: position 6,817,537 of record CM002528.2, on the reverse strand, counting down.
TGGTACAATCTAACGACCCAATTCAAGTTCAAGTAGTAGGGTTGACCATGGTTTAAAATTCTGGACCAAAATTTTCAAAATTATTTCAATCGAAGTATTTTAGATTTTTTTTTGAATTTGGAAAGATTTGTTCAAATTTAACCAAATTTTGTTAAAAATTCAAACTATTTTGGGCTGAAATAACCGATACCCGATGCAACGATAATTTGAACCTTGGGCTTGACAAAGTATGTACCCGCTACTTCCTATATTCAGTTTAAAAACCCCAAAACATAGTTTTGGGATGGATTATTGCTAATCTGTTGGTGATGCTTTTAGGTGTTCGATCTTGGGCCTATTTGGATGCTGTCACATCGGATGTTTGATATTAATTAGAAGTATTAAATGTAGACTAATGATAAAACCCATTTCATAACTCTGGACTAATTTGCGAGATGAATCTATTGAGCCTAATTAATATATGATTAGTCTATGTGATGCTATAATAAATATATGTTAATTATGTATTAATTAGGCTTAAAAATTTGTCTCGCGAATTAGCTCTTATTTATGCAATTAGTTTTATTATTAGTATACGTTTAATATTTCTAATTAGTGTCGTGATAGAGACTAAAATTTAATCTTGGATCCAAACACCACCTTAGACCTAGCTATAGGATGTGTCCATGCGTGTGGGTGTAACCGTGTCAGTGCGTCTGACTTGTATTCGAAACAAATAATTACGATAATTTTCTTTTTGTTTTTCCTCCTTGTAGGAAATAATACTTCTTCCGTTTCAAGATATAAAACTATTTGATTTTAATAAAAGTCAAACTGTTTTAAGTTTAATTAAGTTTATAAACAAATATAGTATTATAATATTTATAATTTAGTTTAATTAAGTTTATAAACAAATATAGTATTATAATATTTATAATACTAAATTAGTTTCATCAAATCAATAATTGAATATATTTTCATAATAAATTTATTTTGGGTTAAAAGTGTTACTACTTTTTTCTACAAACTTAATTAAACTTAAAATAGTTTGATTTTGACTAGAGTCAAAATGTCTTGTAACCTAAAACGATACGATAGTTACAGCGGGAAAGAAACTTCTCGGCGCGGCGACTCACCGAACTTGGCCGGTCGCAGAACGAGGCTCGCCACCGGCTTGTAGAAGTCGGCGTAGACGAGCTTCGTCGTCGGGTATTTGCCGCGCATGCGCTCCACGGCCTCCCGGAGCACCCAGTTGTGGTACTGAGCCAGCCCGTTGAACCGCCGGAGGCACCCCGTCCGGTGATCGTACGCCGCCGCCGCCGCCGTCGACGCGTTCGTCGCCGCCCCCGCCGCCGCCGCGTACTTGGTCAGCTCCATCGGCATGCACCCCGCTGGCGGCGTCCCCGTCACCACCACGTACCTCGCTCCTTCCTTCACTAGCCTCTGCACACACACTCGTCGTCTTGGTCGGCGCCGGCGACAAATGCAATGGACATTGGACAATGGTGTTTGTGTTTTTACTGTTTTAGTTACCTCGACGCCTCGGCAGATGGCTCGCACGACCTCCGGCACGAACGACTTGGCCTGATCGAGGCTCTTGCCGCCGGAGAGGAGGTACCTGTAGTCGCTGCCGCCGAACTCGCCGACGACGAACAGCGCCGTCGCGAGGCGCTCCGCCGCGGCGGCCGCGGTGGCGTTGCCGGCGCGCCTAAGGAGGCTCCGGAACCACCCGATCTGCACGCGGAGGGAGCTCTGGAACGGCGGCACGCTCGCGTTGTTGTGCCGGATGAAGAACCCGACGTCCAGCGCCGTGCCGCCGACGATGGCGAAGTTGACGCCACCGCCGCCGCCGAAGTCGTTCGCCTCCTTCGCCAGGAACGGCGGCACGAGTGGGAGCCCTAGCGCCTCCGCTGCCGCGCGCCATTGCCAAAACAGCATCAATTACACAGCAACGAGAAATTAATCAAGAACGGCGGCAGCGGCGGCGACGGCGACTGCGTGGAACACGTACCGATGAAGTCGATGGGGAGGCGGCCGTCGGAGGGGCGGCCGGTGGGGCGGCGGAAGAAGGTGTCGCCGTAGGGGGAGTGGTTGAAGGGGATGGACGGGAGGCCGGCGGACTGGAGGACGAAGTTGCCGGTGTCGGAGTAGGAGCTCCCGAAGCTGAAGATGGAGGTGAACCGTGGAGGGAACGGCCGGTCGCCGGAGGCGGCCACGCCATGGAGGAGGAAGCACAAAACGACGGCGGCGGCGGCCGTCAGCAGCGGATTCATGAGGTAACTGAAGCAAAATGGGAGTGGGTAATTTGCTTGCGGTCTGAACATTGAGGTATAGATGACCAAATGGACCCCTACCGGGTACAATCAAGTGTCACAGCCCGATCCGGCACCGCCGTACAACGACACTTGACAGGAGCGTGTCGTAGGAAAAACAGCGCGAACCGCTTCCTACGAAACCGCGATCTCAGTACCAGTCCCAGGACTAGCGCTGATACCCACGGTGACAAATATGAATCATTGCAATTCTTAAAATAAATAGAGGACTTATTTACCTTAACTTAGTCATAGCTCAGGATAGCCCGATAATACAACCGACGACATGGACGAGGCAAACACCAACAACAGTAGTAGCAGCGGAACCAACGGACTAACACCCAACACCATAGGCGATGGCTGGGAACCAAGACGAAACCCTAATCTTCACTACACTTCTACTTCAACTTTAGCTTGGAAGAGAGGCAAGGTTGTTTTGCAAATCTTTTATTTGAAATCATTTTGAAATCACTAGGTGATTTATTTCTTTTCAGGTTTGGGTCGAAGAGAGACTTGCGTCTCGATTCGACTTAAGAGATGCATTTCAACAACTCAAATGGTAATGTACCGACCTCCCAGGTCGGATCATTACTTCTCGGCTACCAGAGCCATTTCTCTTATTAATCGGCTCCCAGAGCCTTTTCATTTTCTCGGACTCCCAGAGTCCTGCTGCCCAGCAGCACAACAATCTGCTTCCACTCGGGAAGCCTAGTCTATAATGCCCGTAGACATCCGAATCATATAGATCCGTTTCTGACCACTCAGGTCATCTATCTGCCACATAGGCTGATTCTGGTAACGATCCCCATCCACAACAACTTTTCACAAAGCACAGGCAAACAAAACTACGCAACGGGAAACACCTCAAATCAGCACATGACCGTGGGCACGGCTGCTCGAACAGTTAGTTAACCTCTACAGATGGGGTACACTTTATCCACACAACATTACTAACTCGGATCACCTAGCCCATGGAGATCAGCCACGTCGGGAGACCTTAAGGCTATCATGACAAGGCATTTCGAAAACCGACACAGAGTCGCTATATGCCAACGAGAGGGGTCCCAGACCAACAACAGGTTAGGTCCCAGACCATACCGTGCCAGGAAGCCCAGGGGTTCTCCCCGACACCACCCTGGTGAATCCACTTGTCTCTTGGCATCAAGGCTTCCCTGGTTTGCTATTTACTCAACCAGGAGCCTCCCATTCTACCCGTGCGGTCACACTTGTTATATGCTCGGATGAATTTCCCACATGAATTGGTCCTTATATGCAAATACGGGACAACGGCACACAGGCACAACCCCCGTATCACGACTTTTCACAATTCATTTTATTTTCAAACGCACCGACACCACATGTCGGGTTTTCAAGGCTTCTCAAACCCATTTCCCAAATTATCGACAAACAACGGTGTATGTGGAATAGTTGGTATACACGCTCAGAGAGTACGGATACCGAAGTACCACAAAGGTGGAGCGACAAGGAATCAGGGTAGTACAGCCTACAAGAATTAGTGCGACTACTGGGTAGGTCCATCGGTTTGGCACGCAAACCGAGGCCAAGCGAGTTAAGTGTTTCTAATAATGCAGGTCGCAAACAAAATAATAATGATTTTCGAATTAAGGGAGCAATTGGTCAAAGGGTGACTTGCCTTGCTCAAGACCAAAAGAAAGACCCTATTTAGACTAATTAATAGTGCCATTAGATAGATCTCAATTTTACGGAATTACTGGAAGTGGAACGGAGTCAATCGGAGCTACGGATCAAGAGATGTGAATTTTGAAAGCTTAAATGGAATTTCTGGAATAGGAGAAATGATTTATTGAATTTTATGGAAAAGAATATTCTTTTATCACTCATTGACTTGTGGGACCAATCAAAGGGTGAGGGAGGAGCAATTTGGAGGGAGCAATTATGGACTTTAGCTCATGATTGGGGTCACTGGACTTGGAGGGAGGGAGTAAAATTGGACTTTGCTTGTATTGATAGGCCGAGGAGGAGGCCGGCTAGTGGGCCGAGCCCACGGGCGAGGGAGGGAGAGAAGGAGGCTGACGGGGCAGGCACGGACTTGGTCGAGCCCACGTGGACTGCCATGCAAGCGCAAGAGAGAGGGAGGCCGGGCTCGCCCGGATCGGACGGCGCACGGCAGCCGAGGGGCGCCGGTGAACGGTGGCGAGCCGGGAAGGGCGTCTATCACCGGCGGCTAGAGGAGGTCAAGAGGAACTCATTCCACAGCTTGGATTTGAGAGGAGAGGTGTGATGACGGCGGCGAGGCTCGCCAGATCGGTGATGTGGCCGAGCGCGAGGAAGGAAAAGAGAGCGCGGGATTGGGCTTAGCGGAACCATTACATGATTGCGACGCGAGGCGAAGTGGCACGGGGCCCAATGGTCGCCGAGGATGCTCGCGCAGCGGCGGAAAGGGCGGCACGGTGCGGGAGCGAGAGGGGCGGCTGGCGGCCACGCGACGGCAAGGCGGAGGTTGAGGGGGGCTCGAGGAAGGTGGTGGTGAGTGGGTTCGAAGGGAGGGGGACCAACGACGACCGGCGGTTGCACACGGCGGCGGCGGAATGGGTGGCGCGGCGAGAGGGGGAGAAGAAGCGGCGTGCAGCTAAGGCGGCGGGAGGATTCGGCGAACGAATGGCCGACGGCGGCGCATGACCGTTCACGGCGACGGCAAAAATAGAGCCACGGCGGGGCACGACGAGAGGGAACGGCGTCAAGGGGGATGGTGTTGTGGTCATGGCAGTTGCGATGGCGGGGCGGCACAGCACCGAGATGGCGCGGTCGGGGAAGCAGAGAGGGGACGCGAGGAACTCCGGGAGGGTGATGACGAGTTGGTTAGAGAGAGAAAGGCCGACGACGGCGCATGGCACGCGCAGCATCGAGGGTGGTAGGACGATTGAGAAGAGAGAAAGCGAGGGCGGTGACAACATTGCGCTCGGTAAGGGGAAGGGGACGAGGGCTCACCGGCGGCCACGAATTTGGCAGCGGCGATCCGGTGGTGAGTGGGAGTCAGTGGCGCACGGGGGCGTGGGTCATGATCACGGCACCGGGGCGGCACGGACAGGGTCGTGACGAGGCGGCGACGACCGTTGTTCGGTCGAGGGAGGACAAGGAGACGGAGTGCGTTTGCCGAGCGACGGCACCCGGCGGCGAACTTGACGCCGAGGTGGCAATGGGGCGGCGGCGGTGGGGAGCGAAAACGGGAGAGATAGAGAGGGATGGCTCGGGCTTTATAGGCGCGAGGAGAGGCGATTTGGGAGAGGGAACCAACATCGAGGGCGGTCAAGGAGCGGGGGCTGGTTCCGGCGCTAGCGGCCAAAGGGGCGGCAGGTGATGACGGTGGCTGTGGTCGGGGGAAAAGCGAAAAGGGGAGGGAAAGGAGCTTAGCTCCTTGCCGATTTGGGCGAGCGGAGGGAGAAGGGAGAGCGCGTGAGAGAGGCGTGCTCTCTCGGGCTTTCGGCCTTGGATGCACGCGGGCAGCCGGGGACATGGAAGCCGAGGTGCCGCCGGCGGCCCCATGGTGACGGCGGTGGGCGGTGTGGAGTGGAGCGGGGACAGGACAGCCGTCGGCGCAAGCGACGACCAGAGGGAGTGACGCCGCCATCCTTCCGGTTGGCCACGGTGGGGGAGCGCGCGGGATACTATGGGCGGTGGCGAAAATCGAATCGCGGCTGCCAGAAGATCAGAGAGAGGGAGAGAGAACAAAGAGGGAGGGAGCTTTCTCTCCCAAGCGGCTCACGTGCGGCGCACGTGGGAAGGGGAGGGGGAAAGGGGCTAAGAGAGGAGATGGGCCGAGGGAGGCAATTCAGCCCACAAAAGTAGAGGGAAGGATTTTGGACTTCTGCTGTGAGAACTGGTTTGGAGGGAAAAGAAGTTTGGAATTGGATTTAACTTTGATATTTGGTCTAGGAACACAAGGTGGAGTCAACGAGAGGTCAAGAGAAAGATTCAAAATGAGAATTTGATATTTGCGGTGTTTGGAGAGAAAATTTAACTTTAATCTCCCTCCGCCCAGGGAAGTAAAATAAAACAAGATGCACGGGCGTGCCTGTGTACTAAGTACACAAAAATAAAATAGACGAAAGAAAATGCATTTTATTATAATTCTTGAAGAATTACAAAAATACAAAATCCTTAGTCAAATGCGCTCCACGGCTCGTAGGCAAGGTGGATCTGACTTGGCGATTGTGATCTCCTGGTTCCCGGGGTCTCGGAAGACACCCGGTTAATTACTCTCGCGGATTAAACCCGTGAGATACCTCCGATTAAGCTACGCTGGTCGTCGTCGTCCGTCTTCGCTGCACGTTCTCCCATGCATGATGGTGATGATGGTGTAGATGTGTGTGGGCGTCGGCAGCGGTCCACGGCCTCGTCGGTCCGTGCGCCGGTGTTGGTGACATAGTCTTCATGTAGACTCCGCCCGCCCTGCCATTCAGCCTCGTCGGTCTTGAACGACGTGTTGGTACATATTGTTGTTGAAGACATGTATGGAATTGTGTAGCTCGGATGACCTGACGTTGTAGCAATTGCATCGGAATTAGATTATAAAGATAAAATAATCAACGCGAATGATAGCCGAATAAGTCATGGCTTGAAGGTTTAATACGAGGCAGCCCCAAATGAGTATGAATCTGCAAACTCATTTTTGCTTGTCACCGTGTACAGTTGCATGCATGCATGTCTTGCCACCGTATATAATAGCATGCATAGGACAGTCAGCATCCGCTACATGAGACGGCTCTTTGTCGTAGCGCCCTGTTGAGGCGTAGACGACTCCCTTTGATGTGCTCCGGTGAGGCGAAATGACAAAAGCCTTCTCCGGCGAGCAGCGGATGATGACGAGCATCGCTTGGCAGCGTTGCGTTGTCTACGGACTCAGGCGGCTCGGCGACGTCCCCGGCAACTCCGACGAGATGGCTTGCGACGTAGCTGGAGCTGGTGACGCCTCGCGGGCACTGAGTAGTGGCGCTCCGGCCGGCGTTCTCCTCGAGCGACAAGCCGATGAGTTCGAAGAAGATGCTAACGTCGACGAGAGCGAGCGGACGTGAGTGATGTCGTGAAGAGGAGGCTGCGACCGGCAAGGCGACGACGTCCAGCGTCTCGGCGACATCACATCGCCAGGTAAAGACGTCGTGGGATAGAGGTTGCGGCCGGCGAGGCAAGGACGTCGCGGCAACAGGTAGATGTGTCACCGGCGACCGACGTCTCTGATGAGAGAGAGCGACGCGATCTCCGGCCGGCGGTGCCTCCGACAGGCGGAGAGGACGCTATCTCCAGCGTGCCGGGCAGCACCAGAAACTCGCCTCGTCACCGTGTTGTGCATGCATGATGATCTGAACAGAAAAAGCAGGAAAAACAAAAGAAAGCTAATAAGCTATACCCATGGCAATGGCTGAGTACATGCTCCGGCGATCGTCTCCTCCTCCGCGCGCCTCCTCAGCGCACACGCCTCCTCGCCGGACGCCGAGGCAACTGCGGCCAATGTCACCGGCCGCCGAGCGCACATGTTTCCGCCGGACGCCGAGATTCTCCGGCCAAAATGGTGCGTGTCTCTATCTCTCTGTCACTTTCGCGTGTGTGTGTGTTCTGTCTGTGTCTGTGAAATGGCATGGCCTTTTATAGTGAAGAAAGGCGGTTCCAGCCAGTACGTGCATGGCTCGATTAGTGCATGCGTGATCAGCCAATTGCCTAATTTAGCGATTAGCATTTCTTTTCGTATGCTCTGTGATTCTTCCAATTAACAGAGATCCTCATTCAGCATGATTCCATCTGAGTTACACCGGCCAATCTCCTTTCCAATTTGGAATGATACAGAGGGATCATTTTCCTCGTATTTGTATATACGTGCAATCTGTACATGGTGTAGAATTCTCATGTCAGAGCAATTTCTGGTTTCTAAGCATACGTGCGTGTCCATGGTTTCCATGGAAGCATTGATAAAAAATCAACTGCCGGCAAATGACGTGATTATTGCCCTCTAATGATGATACTACAGTTGCATGCTTCCAAAATCAATCCACCGTCGTTTCTTCTTTTCGTCAGTGATACCGCTTATAGCTGTGCTGCCATTTATTCAACCATCTGTTCCACGCATATATTTATATATTCTATCCTGGCTGAAATACATCATTAAAAAATATATATACACATGAATATATATACACATGAGTATATACGCGCCTGTACATTGGGCAGCACGGCACGTGTCACGTAACATTCATACATATACGCTCATGTACGCCAGATTGTACCATTAGTGATAATTAATCACTAATTTTACTATTGTATTGTCATTCCCGGGATTAATATTTTGACGCACCATATTTCTTATAAAATTAAAAAGTGTACAAAATACCATCGAACATGCGGAAATAGGGACAAGTATTTGGCGAGGATTCAAAAAGGATGCGATTGAATTCGGTATTTGACTTCGGAAGTTGAATCAGAATTGAAATCTTGGGGTGGAGGATTTTGACGTCGATGGGAGGAAACAAGGAATATAAATTGAGATCCATGGCACGACTTAGACTCTTACTCAAAGAACGGAATTTTCGCAATTAGGATTTTATTGAACTAGATTTTAACGTCTCGCTAAAAGCAGGGCATTACATCAAGGCACGCCCGGTCGACATGCCATATGGTGCTGTGCACAGCCACTGCGCCTACGGCCCAGAAATGACTCAATAAAACTCGGGTCATGCCGTGTCGATCCGAAGGCACGATCATTGCATCGTGCTCTTCCTTGGAATAAGTTTATTTTGAGTCCCTCAGCTCTTTAGGCCATGTCTTATATGGTTAGAAATAAGTCTATTTTTCTCTCTCATCTCTTTGGGCCGGACGCCGATGAGCTACGGCCTGCGGGAGCATATGGACGGCGACGACAGCGAGGCATCGGGCATCGGGAGATGAGAGGGCAGAGAGAGTGAAGAGAAAAGAGAGGGAGATGGGGATAAAGGAGGAAAAGGGGGCTGATCGAGAATGACATGTGGGGCAATGTGGGCCCCACCATTTTTTATTAGTTTATGTGTGAAACTAACATGTGGGTCCCATGAGGTTTTATTTTTTCGGGTCACATTACACGTAAGTGCCACATCAATGCCATATCAGATGAAGACTAAGTCAAATTAGCGACATAGGCGCCACATCAGCCAAAACCGCCGAGGGACCTCGTGTGCACTAGTTTTGACAGTTGAGGGACCCGTTGTATTTGGTTTCCGGTTGAAGGACGAAAATCGGATTCGTTGACAAGTTAAGGGACCTCAGATGAACTTATTCCTCTCTCAAACCAAGCCCAGTTACCCTGCTGTACAAATGTCAGCCTGGGCCTCTTCTCCTCAACCCGACCAGCCCAATTTCTGCCACACACGTCCAACATTACGAATACAAAATTTTGAAAGATGGCGGGAAATGAAAACACGTCGATCTCCGACTCCGACTGCGCCTGTAAACGCGTCGATCTCCGACTCCGACTCCGACTGCGCGTGTATAGACTCCGTTTCATATTCAACAACCGCCTACATAACTATGCCGCCTCTTCGTCTCGACTCTCATCCCATCTCACCTGATTTTCTCTCGCTCGATCAAACAATTCCAGCACCATGCCATCCATGATGGTGCAATCGGCCGGCATGAAGAGACTTCTCCGCGACATCGAGAGCAGGAGGACGCCGCCGGATCACCTCGCGCCGATCACCGGGCGTGTCGCCAAGAAGTTTTCACGGCCATCCTCACCATTCCTCGCCGGCGCCGGCGCCGACGAGCCGATCATCAAGAAGGGCACGCCGGTGAGCGTGCGCACCCGGGTCGGCAAGATCGGCGCGGGCCTCAACCTCCACCTCGTGCTCCGGCTCGGCGCGGTCGTCGTGTCCGACGCCGACGAGGACGATGGCTTCCTCGACGTCGTCTACAACGTCGGGTTCCCGCCCGACGATCCCTTCCGCCCCGTGCGCGTCGCCAGGGACCAAGTTAAGGTCATCATGCCGTCCACCAGTGGCGCCTCGTCCACCGTCACCAACGCCGCCGCGCCGCCGCCGCCACAGCGTCCCACCAAGTCGAAGGGCAACGGCGGCGGCCCGAGACCGACCGTCGCCGGCAAGTCTCTGCGGCTGCTGACGCGCGAAGCTGGAGAGGGAGACAGCTGGAGCAACCACTCCCTAGTTTTGAGGCCATGAGATGAGGCGATCAGAAGTAGCCATTTTCAGTATGTTTTTGGGTCATGGAAGATCCCTTTGTGATGTGATGTAGGCATGTTATATTGTTCTTGTGTTTTTAGCTGTATTGGTCGATTATTTCGTTTGATCAGCTGTATTCCATACAGGATTCTTGTCCTAGGAATTAATTCATAATCTCTATGGGATGTATATGAAAATGATTGGTAATTAACGTGAATCCAGTTCATGAGAAGGTGCATGATGCGTGTGTGTCTTCTCCTATCATCCCTTGCACGTACGCACTTCAATTCTCTGCATCTTTCCGAGCTCCGCTTCTTCCTAATTGGGTTAGTTCCACAATTGCATCAACAACTCCCTGCAAGATCAATTAGTCTGCCATCTCAATCTATATTTCGCTAATCAAGGTAACAGTTGCTCGATCGGAGCCCGACGCGCGCGTCATTGCCGTCAAGGCTGAGGTGCACGAGCTCCCTGATCATGGCTAGCTAGCTACCTCGTCAAGAGTGATGGCGATGGCGGCGGGGCTTGGCCTAGGCAGCGAGGAGGTGCACGCAGAGGAGGCAGCTCCTTCGCTGTCGTCACCCTAATGCTGCTAGGCGCCGATCGCCAAGAAGAAGACGGGCTCCCTATGCTGCCGTAAAAAGAGAAGAAGGGGGACAGATAAGTGTGCCCCCATAGTATTTTTTTTATTTTTTTGCATAGTCACTTACATGTGCAACCCACTTCTAATTTGTGATTATAGATGGCCATAAGGCCCGACAGCCTGGCCCGAGGCACGATATTTTGGCCTGGCCCAAGCACGGCACGTTCTGACTGGGGTCGTGCCCGTGTCGGCTCGGCCCGACCGCCGGGCCATGCTTAGGCTTCCCCACCGGCATGCTGGGACGGCACGACACCGGCACGGGATGAGCCGGCATGGCCAGGCTTGGTAAGGTTCAGGGATGCATAACAGACTTATTTTCAACCATATGTAAAGCACGACACATAGAATAGAGAGCAAAAATAGACATATTAGATGGCATGGCCAAAAAAATAGGGACAAAAATAGACTTATTGTAACGCCCCCGATTTTCGTTCGGGATTAAAAATCAATTAATAATACATTTTCTAGAAATTAAATAAAAGTTAAAGCAATTTAATCAAGTAAAATAATGAGGGAATTAAAATTTCCTTTAAAAATCATTGGCCGAGAATATTTTGTAATATTCTTTGTGCCCTAAATATTCTCTGAAATTTTTCCGCGAATTTTCGGAGCTCAAGAAGTAATTTTAAAGTCACAAAGTTCAATTAATCAATTAAATAAAAAGAAAACCAAATAAAAAAATCTCTCTCTCTCCCTCCCCTCCCGTTTGGGCTCGGCCTCCTCCCTCCCTCGGGCCGGCCCAACTCGCTCCTCCTCTCTCTCAAAGTCCGGCGCACCTCCCTCTCCCGGCCTCCCTTCTCCCTCCCTCACCGACAGGTGGCCCGGCGACCCTACCTGTCAGCTCCATCCCCAACCTCCAGCTCCATCCCCAACCGTCGCCATTGCCGCCCCACTCCGCCGCAAAATCCGCCACCTCGCGCCCTCGCCCCTCCTCCAAACCGTGCGGGCGCACTCCCCTCCTTCCCCTCCACCATCTCCCCTACTCACCCCACAAGAAACGGCGCCGGTTGACCTCCCCACGAGCTCCACTTCGCCTCCCCACGTCGCCGGCCGATCCCGCCTCTCCCGGACACGATCTCCATCCCCGAGCCCTATATAAAGCACCCTCGTGCTCCCCTTTTTCGTTTCCCCCTCCACCCCGAGCTCCCTGCGCTTTTCCCCGCCCACCTCCGGCGAGCTCCGGCTGCCGTTTCCCGTCACTAGGGCCGCCGCCACACCGCTCCGCCGCCACCTTCGGCATCACCGAGCCAAGCCCTACCTCGGCACCCACTCTGTTCTCCCCTTCCACCCCCGAAGCACCATTCCCACTGCCAACCCGAACCACCACCGCCGTTCACCGCCACCAGCCGCCCGCTACTGCCGTGCCGCGCCGCGCCGTCTGTGTCGTCGGCATCGCGGTGCTGAGCTCTACCCCGGCCTCTACTCCGTTTGCCCCCTCCGACTCCGAAATGCCGCCGCCACGTGCATCATCCGTCTTCGCCACCTCTGCCACTTTCAGCAGCTCGTCGTCGGCAGTGGGAACCATGCCGGGCGACCCTGCCTCCACCCTCGGCACCGCAGCGCCCAGCTGCGCCTCGGCCGCCGCTCAATCGTCGCCTTCCACCGCCAAAAGCCCAGTCTCCACGTTCGCCGGTCCTGCTGGCACTCGGTCGTCCCTCCGCATTCGCCGGACGTCGCTGGAGTCCCGCCGTTGCCGTGCCTCCTCGAGGAGCTCGTCGCCACCGCGTTCCCGTCGTCTCCTCGCCGTTGTGCGAGCTCGGTCAGCATCCCTCCCTTACCCTCTATCTCCCCTTCACCGGCCACCTTGCGACGCGCTACCACCGCCGGTGGCCGTCCGGCCAGTTCGTCACCGCCACGCTCCGCGCCCGTGCCGCTGCCGGCTGTGCCGGGCAACCGGCTGCCAACTCCCCTTGCCGTGCCGCGCCGCCACTCCCTAGCGTGCGCCGCCGCCGCCCGCATGCGCCGCCGCCGGCCATCGTCGCCGGTGGCCGCGCTGCCGCGTGCCGTCGCTCGGTCGGGCCGGCCTGAGCCGTGCCTGTGTCCCGGCTGTGCCGCCCCGTGGCCGCCCGATCGGCTAGGGCCGATTCGGGCCGTCGGTTCCCGTGGACCGGCGGTGGACCGCCCGATCGGCTAGGGCCGATTCGGGCCGTCGGTTCCCGTGGACCGGCGGTGGACCGCCTCGGTGGTCCTGGTCCATGGTGGACCGGCGCCCTTGTGTCGCTGATCGGTGGGGCCCGCTTGCCAGTGCCACCCCTCCCCCTTGATGACGTCAGCGTGTCCCTTTTCCTTTGAGAAAATAATTAATAATTACGCAATAATTCGTTAATAATTCTAGAAATTCATTTAAATGGCTCAAAACTTCTAAAATTCATATCTAATTCATTCGAACTCCGAATGGAGCCATTCAACTTGCAAAATTCATCTAAAATTGAGCTCTACATGTTTGTTACTTTTTGTGTACTATTTACTTGGTTTTTATTAGAGTTTTTCCTCGTTTTGCGTGCTAGCGAGTAGGTTCCGTCGTTTCGGAAGATCGCGGTCGCAAGGATAAGAGTTCGGAAGATTGTTTGAAGAAGCAAGGCAAGTCACACATTCCCCTTGAGCATATTTGTCACGCCCGGAATTTCTATCCAAAATTCCAAACGCTTACATGTGTGTAAACCCTCGTCCAGGCATCAGCCGAGGCACACAATAACAAATTGATAATAGAGTACGATTATTACTCTAATTAATAAGCGAATAAATTGTCATTACAGAGGTGGATAGTTCCTCTCAAACAATAAAGATCTAAGCAGCGGAAAATAAAGAAATGAATAGCGCAGACGACTCCATTCCACAGGCAGCTTGACAAGGACTAGCCAAATCCTCACCACCATCAGCTTCATTGTAGAACTCCTCCTCTGATGAATGATTGCAAGGTGAGTATATGACATACTCAGCAAGCCACGCAGCAAATATGCAAGTGCACAGGATAATCAAGGATGGCATAATATAGGCTTCTTTGCATAAACAGCATTTAAAGAATATTTCAGAATTTAATAAAACAGTAGAGTATTAATTAAACAGTATTAATCCAACACTATACAACATACCCTGTTGTATAGGCCCAACCATTCTGAACAACCAATCCCGGCTGCACAGTTCTAATCTCCAAACCAGGAATATACCATTCCAAACCAGGAGCTAATCAATTATAACCAGTTATAGCATCTTTCATTATAGTGTGAAGGGTGAGACTAATCACGAAAGACATTGTTAGACCCGCCCATAACCGCGGGCACGGCTATTCGAATAGTTTTACTCTGATCAGAGGTGTACCACTGTACCCACAAGACACAGCCCCACATCATGTCACCATGTGCCTCAATACCACCACGGTACCTCGAAAGAGAAAAACAGAGAAACTAGAGAAAAGGAAAACTAGGGTGGAAATAAAGAAAAGGAAAATTTGGGGAAATTTAAAATAGATAGAATTTGAATTGATGTGATATTTAGATGGTGCGATATTCGGGATAGATTTAAATCGGATTCAAAGGAATTATTTGAGGGATGATATGCACTTTGCGACAAAAATTAAACGAGAAAAGAAACACCGGAAACAAACTTGGAAAATAATATTTTAAATAAATGTCTTTATATTTTTAGAGAACCAAAGCAAACTAAATCGGTTTTAAAAAGTTGTCAAATTTTAGGGCTATTACAGGCACCTAAGGGGGTTTACCCTAAAGGGTGCCGCTTGGGAAATCCCTTTAGGTGCCGGTTTTTCCAACCGGCACCCGGAAGGCGGCGGTGATTAACCAAGGTCAAAGGTGACGGTTCCAAAACCGACACCATTGAGGCGCTCATGAGCAAAAAGAAAATAAAAAATCGGCTCGATGCATCGAGCCGATGCATGGAGCCGTCAAGCCGATCCCATCTAATACCTAAACCCCAAAATTTCCTGAAATCCATAAACACAAACTATAGTGAATAATACTAACAAAAAACTAATATACCAGGAGTATTTCTGCGCCATTACTGGGAATTATATTTCTAATAATATCGTTAAGAAATACCAACACCTACGACTTATGGAATATACGAATATGGTATACCTTCATGTACACGGGTTGTTTCCGTATGCATCGTGGAAATCCGCTATGAATTGTGGAAAATATGTCTACGGGCCGAGTGATTTACAAAGTCCTACCTAAAGAGGATAGAGTTTCTATTGTATCGTACGGGATCCGATGTCTCCGAGTCTTACTTAGAGATCAAGATGATCTACGGTATAAAAGGGACCCCCTGCGAAGGGTGCAAGGCATCAAGTCTTCCATTTACGAAGCCGAAGTACGTGGAGCCAAGTCGCTGGGAGATCTCGTCGAATACATCGACTACGATCTTGTCGGTATAATCGAATTCGTCTACTTCCATTGTATTATGTGGTTTTCTATCATCAATCTCATATAAACTGGACTAGAGCTATTACCTAATAAGGGGCCTGAACCAGTATAATCCTTGTCTTTTGTTTGCTTGATGTCGTATCACGTAGATCCTCGTTCCAACGTACCCTAATACCCAACTCATCCGGTCTACGAGTATCACTCGTCGACAATGGCGTGCCAGGTAGGGGGTACTTGATGCTCAAGGTTCTACCAGTATGACTTCAAGCCATCCCGACAGCAATGTCAGCACCGGCGTCAATCAAGGAGCTTCTACCTCGACATCGCTGGTGTGGACTCAAGTCAGATCTATTGTCTTTCCAGTATACACCGTTACGCCAATCTCGACTGGCCCAATTACTATCGGGAACGAGAACGGTGCGGTTACGACTTTGAGAAATGACATCTCGCCGACAATTCCTCCCACGCAAGTGGAGAACGGAACATCGACGACCCCAATACCCAACTCATCCGGTCTACGAGCCGACAAGAATACCTATCCAGAGGCTGAGATCTTGGTGTCCTGTCCATAAGACATCCAAGCATACTCTGGAAGACTGCTCGGTGATACTACATGTGAAGGCCGAGCTCTACGCCTATAGAGAACGTGGAATTCAGCGCACTTCACCAACCAATATCACCTATTGCCCAATTCATAAGTCGAGATCTCACGATCTCACGAGCTGCAAAATCTTCTTTAGGGTGATCAAGCCGCCACGCCCTTAGATCCAAGAACCACGAGTTCAACCTCAGTGCGTTACAGAGGAACGGGACGTAGCGACAACCTCAGATCGGTTCGTGGGTTTTGTCGATGTTGATCCTGACGAGCCATCCGTGCTGCATCTTTTGGAAGACCAAGAGTTTGGGCGCTTGGGTGGATCCGTTTGGTCAGTGGCGAGAACCTCTCCCGAAGATTTGTGCTTTCCACTCTTATGACTTCTCCTCTTGCTTGATACTCTTAGGGAGAACTAGATTACGGTATCTTTCCACTCTTGGTCTTGGAAGAGAAGCAATTACTCCCTAGTTTTGAGGCCATGAGATGAGGCGATCAGTAGCACCTTTCAGTATGTTTTTGGGTCATGGAAGAGACACTGTGATCAGTAGCCTTTCAGTAGCAATTACTCTTGTGTTTTAGCTGTGTTTTGGGCGATTCTTTTGTTTTGAGTTGTACTCCAAATTTCATAAGAGTGCCTAATCTGTATGCGATGTACATGAATATGATTGGGAATTAATGTGAATTCATATCGTGAGAATAGAGAAGGTGTCCTCTCCTATCATCTCTTGCATGGACTTCAATTCTCTGCATCTTTTCGAGCCCTGATTCTTTCTGATTAGGTTACGCGGTGGTACCGTGGTAGTCACGGCGGAGACAAGCCTAGGTAATTAGGGCTTGAACACTAGATTTGTCTTCTTAATCCATTGTAAATCTTTCTAAAAGTTATGAAATTTTTTTTGAAGATTTACAAACTACATTGGTTGAGTCCATCACTGGTGCCAGTGTTCTTCCAAAATTCCAATTGCAGATTAGTTCGTGTCGGCATGTCGGTTAGCTGCTTAATTTGTCGCCGATGCAGCGAACGTCAACCTGCCATGAGCGCTCTCGAGTCTCGAGTGATCGCTGGCAGCTGTTTGCTAGTGTTTAGATGGGCCTAGATTCTTTCGTGATCCAGGCCGGGTTCTATGGGTTGGGCTCGTTGACAAAGCCCACTACAGGACGAAATTGGAGCAAGAGCAATGGTGATCTTACATTGACCAACAAATCACCGATTAGCTCAAACAACCAGTGGTTGCCAGGAATTTACTTTTTATTATCTGTGCAAAAGGAGAGAGAGAAGGGATGAAAAAAACGGTACAGAAATTTTCTCACCGTATGTATACCATTTTCATAAAAGATAATGAAAAATATTCTTTCTAAGTGTTTATGATAGTAAAATTTGGTTTCTCTAATTTTTGTTCGTGTCGTATTAAAGTTGTAAATAGATAGTTAAATTCATAAAAATAGAGAGCTCCGACCATATCAATACCGTTTCTGTAATAATAGAAAAATAAATACCGATTGTTTTCATCATAAGAGAGAGAAGAAAATAAAGCACTGAGAGTAACACTACTGCAAAAGAAAAGTTTCAACAGCACACTACTTTGCAAAAGCATAGAAGAATGAACCTTACGCCACAAATGCACATTTTGATCCGTGGTTGTTTT
The DNA here is from genome assembly GCA_000338895.3 of Oryza meridionalis. Lineage (NCBI taxonomy): Eukaryota > Viridiplantae > Streptophyta > Magnoliopsida > Poales > Poaceae > Oryza > Oryza meridionalis. The sequence goes on along the minus strand of CM002528.2, from coordinate 6,799,803 downwards.
GTTTGCACTAGTCTTTTTACTTAGACAAAAAAAAAACCCTTTTGTTTTGTTTCTTTGTTACGATTAGATGGAAAGACAAATACACACACCTCTCCATCCACAGATAGGACACACATACTCCCTTAGAAAATCTCTACCCTTAGAAAATCCCACAATTGAATGTTCACGCATTTATTATTTACTCGTTTCGAGCGATTAAGACATTTCAAACGTTCAGATTTCAGGCCACATCTGGGAGCTGGGAGGGACACACCGTGACGGCCGGTGTGTGTGGGCGAGCAGAGCAGACAGTATCTGATGTGCCGCGACCCGCACATTTAACTCAGAGACCGCGAACGAACGGCGGCGAAGCCTCCGCGCCACGCACGACGTCGCAGCCGGCCGCCCCACCCCGTCCACGTGATTTGTCCCCGAGCGACGCGCGCACATGCGCCCCCGCGCGCGCGCGCGCTGGCGGCTTCTACTACCTCTACCTCCTCCTCGCGCGGGAATCAAGCAAAGCACAAACAAAGCTAGGCAGATAGCCTCCAACTCAACTCAATCTCCTCTTCTTCTTCATGGCTATCCCCTTGCCGCTCGGCCGGAAAACCGCACGCTGCTTGCTTGTTTTCGTAAGCAAGAATATGGCCCGTTTGGACCTACCGTTGACACAAAGATTTAGTACGTACACACAAAATAGGAAAAGCTATTAGCCACCCCTGTATCAAAAGTTTTAATTACTTCAAACCTAAAAATGAATTTATCTGATATTTTAAAACATCTTCTGTATCAGCAGTTTTCGAACGAAATATACCATTTAATAGTTGTTTCGTAAACGTGTAAACAGAAACCGAGGTGAAATCTGTAAATTAAAAAAAAAGAATGGGGCCTATGTATCCATAAAAATGGACTGAGACAGGCACTAGTGTGAGCTGATTTAGGGCCTGTTTTGTTATACTCCCTCCGTTTCACGTTACGAGACATTTTGACTTTGGTCAAAGTCAAACTATTTTAATTTTGACTAAGTTTATAAATAAATATATTAATATTTATAATACTAAATTAGTGTCATCAAATTAATAATTGAATATATTTTCATAATAAATTTGTCTTGGGTTGAAAATGTTATTATTTTTTTTATAAATTTGGTCAAACTTAAAACAGTTTGACTTTGACCAAAGTCAAAATGTCTTATAACCTGAAACGGATGGAGTACTTAGGATGATAGATTATCATGGACATGCTTCTCAATCTTTCAGATGATGTGATTTCTACATAATCTTATTTTATCAACATTTTCTAGAAATAACTTTTGTTAACATTTTTTTCAATTTTCAAATGGTCAATTTATTCGTTTATGCCCAGTAACAACTGCCATAAATTCAATTTTAGCTATCATCAATCAACACATCGAAACTGGCCATGAGGAGGATTTTTTTTTGTTTGGTTTGACCAAGGCTGTGTTTAGTTCACACCAAAATTAAAAGTTTAGTTGAAATTGGAACGATGTGATGAAAAAGTTGGAAGTTTGAAAAAAAAACTTTGAAAAACAGGGCGCAAAACAAAAGCCCTGATCAGTGACAACAGGGAAGATGTACCGCTAGGAAGAGAAACGAGTAATGGAGGATGGATCCGGTTGGGGATCGATCGGTTTTCTTCCGCACGATTCATCGCATTCGATGCCAAAAGGCGACAATGATGCTGGCTAGCTTGCAGTGGAAGAAGTCATTAGGCCTTTCGCCAAAAGTGCTTTTGCGGCCTCTGCCAGCCAGCTTGTTGGTTTTCTGCAACTACAGCACTCTGGTCCTCTCCTCTAACCACATATGGGTTTGCTTATTGCTCTTGCTCGTCAATTTGTGGCAAAAAAGAAAATTGTGCAATACATAATTGCATATGATCTTTAGTTGAGGTAATTGCAATCAAACAACCAAAGCATGTGTGTGTGCTTTGTCACTAAGCTCATGAGAGGAAAGTGTCAAGTGTAATCAATAAAGCGGCTAACCTGAGTTTCCATGTTTATTATTTTCCTATCTCTCCGGCCCTCACCGTCCTACCTATGTTCAGTTATAAACAAGCCAAATATGTGATGCGTGTAGTGCCTTTCGAGCTGATCGGTGATGATTTCTTCTCTTTTGGAGTTTGGATGCTACTCCCACTCAAACGTAAGGTATAAAACATGATCATGATCATCACAAGCAATTCTGTTTTTTCCCCCCTTTCTGACAATAAACTGATCCAATCTGCCAAGCTTTACACCAAACAGTTCATCCATCCACCATTAATTTATGACCAAGTAGTAGGCAGTATTACATGGCACCAAAACCGCCCAATTTTTAAAAAACAAAACAAAACAAAAAAGAAATTAAAAAAACTAATCGATTTACTTATGCCAATATACACCAACAACAAATGGAATGCACGTTAGCTCTCTCTCTCTCTCTCTCAGTTCAACCCAACTCGACTCAAGGCAAGTCCATACGCCATCTTTCTTCTTCATCTCCGGCGATCCAAAAATTGAAAAAAAACATGGAGGTCGTCATCACCTGTAATCTAATAGACCATGTCGTCGCGGACAACGCTGGCGAGGGGAGGGTGGGCGTAGGGGCCCCTGATCCAGGTGTTGGCGATGAAGCGGTAGGGCGCCTCGGTGAGGTGGATGCCGTCCCAGCTAACATGCGCGTCGGGATCCTCGCACGTTGTCGCGCCGGGGAGCCCGCACGACGCGCTCATGTTGTAGTTGTACGGCCCGCCGCCGCCGCAGCACGCCCTCAGTGCACCTTTCTTGTATCCTGCATCAAAGATATCATCAAACATATTTCTCATGTCAACTCACAATCGATTCTTGAATCCACATGTTCAGTAAGATTAACAGCTTGTAAGATGCAATGCAGACTCTTTCTGCAACTCTGATGCTCTGATGTATCCTGCTACTGCTGAGATTCTTTGTTCAGACTTCATACACCTGGCGATGATCAGACACACCAACCTAGTGATTGCTTCCAATGAGGGATTTGATTGATTATTGTGCAGAGTTAATCAGATGTTGGGAGGAATAATTGTGGGAGATGAGAGAAGATGTTTGTCCCCAGTAATGGTGCCGGATCAAGCCAAAACAAGGTGACCTGGCCATGGACGGTCACTGCAGCAGATACGCCAACAGCTGTGCCACTGCGCGTACGTGTTGGTAGGTGAACTCACAGACACCGTTGCTCTGGCCGCTGACACCGGCGTATCTACTCTGCTCTGCCTCTAACTCGCCGACGACGACGATGAGTTCAGGACCATCTCCCCTCCCAAGGGTTGATACCTTAAGACAGCAAAATGACACCGTACTGTTATAGCGAAGTAACTCTAGAAAATCCTCGTTATCCCGACGGTAGCTGTCAAGACGACGAGAAGATTACGGGGGGCTGTTTGGTTGGTTGCCATGGTCGAACAGAAAAACAATAGAAATGGAATGTTGTGGCGCACGCACGGAGCAACGAGCACCACCAAACCAACCCGACACGGTCTGTGTAGGAGTGTGGGTGAGATGATGGGTACGGTTTTGTGAGATGTAACCGTCAGGTTAGTGTCAGTGGCTGGCCTCCCTGCACACACAGTACCCCCAACCATCATCCAGTGCTAGCTCTTGCTGTACTGCAATGCTGCCTGGCATGGTCCCCCGGCCCCTTCCTGACCAACCCTCAAACTACCATTTCTGTCTTGAACATCGCATTGCAGAGGAAAGCAGAGTTGCACGGCAAAAGAAAAAAAAAAGAACGTAGATATGTCCAGATACATAGCCAGAAGTTAAGATAGACTTACCGTAGAGGTGAGGGGTGCGGGCGAACTGGATGTAGGGGGTGTAGTAGTCGGCGTAGACGATGCGGGAGTCGGGGCGGCGGCGCTGGAGCTGGTCGAGGGCGATGCGGAGCATGGCGTTGTGGTAGAGCGCGACGCTGTTGTACTTCTTGAGGCAGCCGGTGCGGGGGTCGTACTCGCTGCGGTCCTCGGTGGCGTACATGGTGAGCGTGATCGGGATGCAGCCGGCGGGGAGGTTCCCCGGCACGACGACGTGGCGCGCGCCCTCGTCGAGCAGCCGCTCGATGCCCCCCACCATGGAGGCCACCACGCTGGGCACCATCGTCTTCACCTTCTCCAGGCTCCACTCCGCCTTCCACGCGAAGCTGTAGTCGTTGCCTCCGAACTCGCCGAACACGAACAGCGCCTTGGAGAAGAACTCCCTGCACTCTGTATTTATTTACATGTTCTTGAATTCAATTAGATGGACGGCGGCGATGGCAATGGCGATGCGGAGAATTGGAGATGGACGGACCTTGAGGGGAGGAGCAGATGGTTTGCTTGACCTCGTCGAACCACTGGAGCTGGACGTTCATGGAGGTGTTGAAAGGAGGGATGCTCCAGACATTGTTGTCCTTGAAGTATTTGAGGTCGAGGGCGGTGGCGCCCATGACGGCGAAGTTGGCGCCCTGGCTGAAGTTGGTGCCCTTGTTCGCCGACGGCGGCAGCAGCGGCAGCCCGAACGCCTCAGCTGCAAATCCAACCGAATCAAACCACTCGCATTCGATCGAGGAGATGATGATGATGATGATGATGATCATGGCCGGTAAACCGGCGACGTACCGAGGAAGTCGATGACGAGGCGGCCGTTGGAGCAGCGGGCGTACGGCGGAGGGAACTTGGGCATGTTGGGGAGCTTGCCGGAGTTGATGATGACGAAGTTGCCCGTGTCGGAGAAGGAGTCGCCGAAGCTGAATATCGCGTTGTAGTACGACGGCAGCGGATCCGCCATGGCCACCGTCGCCGCCGCCGCCAGCCACACCAACCCCAGCACCGCCACCCTCCTCCTCTCCATGGTCGCTCACAAAGTTGGCAACCACAAACCACAAGTGTGAAACAAAGAGGAGGAAGAAGAAGAAGAAGAAGCAAATGAGGAGGGGACAACTAAAAGCAGTGCTGCTTAGGGGATTGTTATATAGTAGGGCACATGGTTTACTACTTACAAGGTGGTACTAATTATGTCCACTAATGAACCCCTTAATAAACAATGCCTCTCTCTCTCTCTCTCTCTCTCTCTAACATATTTTTCTCTCTACCATATTTCTCTCTCTATTTGTTTGTGGATGGGCTATGGGCTATGGAGGAGTATGGTATGGTATGGGAGGGTACATGGAGAATGGAGGTGTGGGAGGTTTGTTGTTAAGGTGGCTTTGATGGGAAGCATAGCAAAAGACATGGCACACATGCCTTGCTTGCTTAGTGGTTTTTTTTTCTTTTTTTTTCTTTTTTGGGTTCACCTGGACCTGGGGACAGCTATGACTGACAGGTGGTGTATTATCTTGCTAACAATAACAACAATAATAATCTACTAGCCGTTGAGGGGACAAGCAAAACTATATCATGACTGTTGGAAGAAAAACATATATATGTACATTTATGGATAAATTATATTTTTTTCCAATGTTTGGTTTTCTCTCTATGTTTTTTCAGTCTGTGCAGGGGCAGCATGGTGGAGTCAAAGGGAAGGAGGAACCATGTGTGTGGTAGTAATAGTATTAGAACAGGGAGAGAAGCATCTTAGAACCAAAAAAATAAAAAATAAAAAAAGGAGTGCAGGAGAGGGGCAGCACTAACACTAACATGTGCCCCAGATAGGCGCTGCTGAGGGAAATTATTGAGATTTTGGCCATCTTCCATCTCATCTTATCTTGTTCATCCCCCTCCCTATCCCCATCCTACACGTTCCGATTCATGCCCACAACTAACGTATCTCCGATCGTGTAATCGAGTACTAACTACTGCCATGCGAACTGACGCCTTCCTATACCTACCTCTGCACATCCACAAATTCAGTCTCTCTGAAGTTCCTAAATTATTTCTTCAGATGAACCACATCACACTACTGGAAAACTGATCTTTGTTCGGTCGACCCAAAACCACAATAGTTCTGGTACTTAAAAAGAACCGGGACTAAAAATGATCATGTGAACAATTTTATGTCTCTGAATATTGTTTCTCTGAAGACTACACGTCTCTTTAATTACTGTTGTTAATTGTTAGTTAATTATTGATTTGTTCGCTGAACAAAAGGTGATGGTGTAGTGGATAGGGCCAGGGAGCGTGCTCTGCATCTCTGGGTTGGAGATTCCGGTTGGTAGAAGCAGACAAAGCAGCTGCAAATGCACTGCAGTGCCCACCAAGAGATAACAACTTTTTATTTTTTGTTTTGCGACAGGGTTAACACTATTTTTTAACTCCCTCAACGGCTCAATAACTGCAACTTGTGATGGGTGATTTGGATTTGGTTGATGTGATAATCTGTCCAGTTAATCTGATCGTTGTTCTGTTGTTATGTAGTACCAGCAGTCATTTAATTAGTGCTTTTGTATGTATTGGATTAGAGAGGGATGGTGATGGTGTACCACTACCACTAAAAAAGGAGGGTAGTGATAAAATGATGGAAAAGAAATGCATATTAGTACATCACATAAAGGAAGCAATGGTAATGATGATTAGTGACCCTATTATATACTACCTCCATATTTTAATGTATGATACTGTTGATTTTTTGTCAAACGTTTGACCATTCGTCTTATTCAAAAAATTTATGTAATTATCATTTATTTTATTGTGACTTGATTCATCATCAAATTTTCTTTAAGCATGACATAAATATTTTCATATTTGCACAAAAATTTTGAATAAAACGAATGGTCAAACGTTGGTCGAAAAGTCAACGGCGTCATACATTAAAATACGGAGGGAGTATTTGTGGTACAAGTAATTATCAAAACCAGAAAATTGGTGCGTTAGCTGATCTCTAGGATGTACTCGTATGACCTAGAGCGAAAAAAAATAAATCCACTACAAAAGCTGACAAATAGGGCCATAAAGCCACTAATTTTGTGATAACTTTTCAGCTTGCACGACCGTTACGGCAGCCATTTTGTGTGATATTATCTGCTGCGTGCCTCCACGAATATAAGCAATTCATGACATAAATATGATGCTCAATATACTACTTTGATATATAATATCTTAAAGATAAATTATTTTAAATAGAAAGAGATGTATGTTATTATGATGATTTGTTTCACGTAACATCGTTTTATACCGTCAATCTTTATTTTTTTTGTTATTATTTTTTTGTTATAAATGGTTAAAGTTAAAAAGATTTGATCAACCACCGTTCAGAATTATGCTTCATTGTTATGGACAAAGAGAGTAGGACACCATTAAAATTGCAAGAAATATATATATCCAATGAAATTATGAAATTGCACACCACCTTAATTAGATTCCATCTAATTACACTATATTCGTCAAACGCTTCTTTGTAATAATTGGCTGTAGCTCTTTTGAGTAAAGGCCGGGATATTTATTCCATTATCTAAAAAAATTATTTTTTTTAAACGCGTAAAAGAATTGCACGTTAGTATATTAAAAGAAAAGAGAGTTAAAGAGAGTTTTAGTTGCACGACGCAACGGAGCAGACCTGCCATTGCCGTTCCATCTAATATATCAGCAGCAGCAAAAATGCAGAACTGAAAATTAATCACAAAAAACCCGGTCTAATTAATGAGTCAAACGGGTGAGTTAGGCTGACACAGTGACACGTACTCGACGGGAAGCGACTAATCCCCAGAAAATATAAAATTCACTGTTGACAGTACCTCACCGACATAATTAGCCGTCCCCGTTTGTTTTACTACTGTTTCTTGTCCTCGTCTCCAGACGCCTCAAAAACAATTCTTAACAGTTTTCCAAGAGCAATCGCATGGACTTTCCTCAGAATCCCCATCTGATTTCGAGCCCCAAAGCCCTTGATTTCCACGGCCACATTGATCGTTTCCCGCATTCCGTGGTGCAATTAAGTTACTAATCTCTGCATCGACCAGACAAAATCGCGAGCTATAGTTTAATTAGATTAAGTCTTCTAGTGCTATGTTTAGATTAATTAAAAATGGTGACAGATTGCTCCTGCTAGGGTAGCAGGGGTATTATTTTTAAGAATCAGTAGTTCTTTAATTTGGATAATTCCAAGCAAATTCGGCGTCACATTTTAGTTTTTTGAGTAAAAAGGAAACTATTTTGGTCAGTGTGTTTTAGTGGTAGAGAAAGATGAAAAAAAAAAAAAAGCTCAACTATATTGGTAACTTGCTCTTGCTCCTATTCTTAATTTTCGCTTATTCATACAACATATTTCAGGCATCGCTTGGAGTCAAAATGAACATGATTGTTTACTGCTCTCACTGGATGCAGGCTTCAGTTTTTTTTTTTTAACTGTAGGATGTATGGATCAGAGTTTCTGGATGTATCAATATTTTACCAGGGACGGCATAGTGAGATTGTTGCCCTGCACGAGGTGCATCATCTGAACGAGAAACGACATTGTGTATGATAGTATGTCTACCTTGTTGACTTACCTAGAACCGATCAATCGAGATGTTCAACTTCATTGCATCTGAATCTGGTTTTTGATCCGATCTTGATATATCATATTGGTTGAGTGTTACTCATCATACCACAGTTCTCCTTAATCATTCTCATTGTCGCTGGTTAGCTACTCTCCTCTTCTATTATATAACAAGATTTGGTTAAATTTTTAAAATTTTGACCATATAAAATTTTTCGAATGCTAATTAAGTTTAAAAGAAAATAGCATGCATACGGTCACCTTGAAAAATACCACTGGAAGATGATAAAATTATTATAATAAAAAATCGACGTTTAAAGTTTCAAAACTTTAACTGAATCTTCTCATGCATAAGGTATTAAATATTTATGACCAGTGGAACGAAAAATACTCCGTTGAGATGTACTCCCTCCTTTAAAAAATATGAGACATATTTTATTTTTGGTTTCTCCAAAAATCCGAGTCCTATTTGTAGTCACTATGTGCTAAATTAAATTATTGATCGGAAACTAAGAAGCTATTCTAGTACTTATTGATTACATGTTCATTGGTTTTGTCACATGGTGAATGAGTTAATTGCTTCTTGGTTTTGATGAAAAAGAAATAGGTCTCAGATTTTCACAAGGAGGGAGTACTACATATTAATACTCAAAAGTTCATAAACCCAAAGAGCATTGCTAGTCATTAGTTACTTTTGGTTCTATTATTTTCACGTATTCAAACAACATATTTCAGTAATCATTATTTGCAATTAAACTGAATATGGCTGTTTATGTTTCACTTATGCTTCAGATTCTTTCACTCCATTAATGTTATGAATTGAACAAGCATGGTTGTTTACTTTTCATTTAACGATGCTTTAACTAGAAGAACCTTTTCATTAGTGTTATGGATTAGAGCATCTGGATGTGTGAATATTTTACCAGCAATATAATGACATTTGTGAGGTTTGTTGACCTGCACAAGGTTAAGTTAGATTATTTATGTTGTATCTGTACCTTGTTGACTTACCAGGGCCGAGATGTAGTACAACCTCTTCATTGCATCTGAATCTGATGTCGATCTATATCATGTTGGTCAATGGTTGAGTATCATTTCATCCTATTGTTTCTTACCCTTTACTTTCTCGTTGTCGCCATGTGCAAACCAAGTTTATCCAATCAACTACTGTTCCAGTTCTAACAGTTCCAAGTAACATGTCTCGAGTATATGATCCCTAAGAATTTCACAGCTAATCAAACTTTAAATACACCCACTACATGTCAATACTCCTACATTTCGAATGAAGCTTCATATTTCTCGCATAGAACTTGTTACATGTTTCGAGTCTGTCATTCGTTAGAATTTCACACCAAATCAAACTTTAAATACACCCACCATATGTTAATACTTCTACATTTCAAATAGAGCTTCACATTTCTTGTATGGCACTGGTCGATTGGTTCGGTTTATACCAATAGACTGAAGTAGAAAGAAAAATAAAGCCATAGGTTTGTGCGTGCGCTGGACCAGCAGGAAAACGACACTGTAAGGAGCAACAAACATGCGTGTTTGGTAGGTGTTGAGTCACTGCTCTGCAGTGCCTTGATCTGTTACAACATCAAACAAGCCATACATTTTGTGCATCCCAATTGGTGAGAATTCTGAAGCTGCTACCATTTTCAGATTTGTTTTTCTTCTTTACATCCTATACTAGCTACAATCTCTAAGATGCATTGTCCCATATGCTGTGCACTGAACTGCATGTGCCGTAGGTTTGGTTTCAGTTGGCATGACCCACACTGCCCATGCACTGACGGAGTGGGCTATCTGCAAGTTGGGTTAATTTCCAACCGTTTTGTTTGCAGGCACAGAGGTTGCTGTCACTCTAACTGCTAATTGATGGTTATATTTAATTGTTCTTCCAGCTAGCTAGCTAGCTAGCTGCATGAGAATTTCGTTTCTAGAAAATATGCATGGATATGATTCTTCATTTGTTTGAATTGGAAAAATTTGCAAATCGCTTTTGGGTTATTCTGAAATTTGTCTTGATTCAATCACATGAATTTGGGGTGTTTAAGGTTTATAAGTAAACCATGCTCACCAATAATTCTTTTCTTATTGGGGCTTGTTCCGAAGAAAGTAAAGATGGATCTAAAACTGTAGGATTTAGTTTAAATTTGAACTATATATATATAATTTTCATTTATATCCTCATCTAATTAGACATCCCTAGGAAGACCCATATGGAACACAATTGAGATATTGGAGAATATGCAGAAGAAACAGAAGATTATTGTATTTGACAAGTTAAGGTCAATTTTTTCCGACATACAGGTGAGAAGATTACATACCTTATGTATTTCTCAATGAAAAATCGGAAGTAAATGAAACCCATTTATTCTCGTCGAATAAAGTACATTATTATGTGAGACTTCCACTGGTGGGTCAAGCTCTTTTGATAATTAACACGATTCCCATGAGTAATGAGTTAGTTGAAGTGCTATGGACATAAGCAAAAGACAGATATAAAGTGACAGTGGTTCAAGTTGGGATGAAACGGCATCAACTACTGTAGTTTTCATTGAGGGCCTGAGCTGTCAAGTGTCAACATGATTGCTCTAGCTATGTGCTTTTCCCCTCAAAATGCACTGATGTAGCTTAATTTCACTTCAAACAATTATAGAAGGAAAAAAACTAGCATAAGTTACCAAGCCACTTATACAAAATTACTTCACTTTAGCTTAAGAGAAATATTCGCTCGGTTTTTAGTAACTCTTAACATGAAAAAAATTATCCTAAAATAATATAGGAACTTTTAACATTAAAATTTGTCCTAAAATAAATATAGCAATTTTTCTATCTACTCATTCATCTTAACCAATTAATCACAAGTTCACAACCGTCTCCTGTTTAGTTTCTTCACATATTTTCTCTTCTCAGGCAATTGCAATTAATCTTCCCTATTTAATTCCACGTATATATTTGTTGAATATTTGTTTCTAACATAAAAAAGTTATTATATTCTATAGGACATATGGAGTACGCTGGTCTAGCGTCATCTTGACTAACTCAAGCTAGTCACTGTAAATTAAAGATTATATCTTTTGGAGGTTAATTGTTTGGCCAATCAAATCATATCACACTTTCTCCCCTTAATTTCTCTGATAAAAATCATAGCAACTAGAACATAGCAAAGTTGATGTCGATGCAGCTAAAAGGATGGTGAAATTATATTTATCATCGACTCGTCGTCATATGGATGCGGACGTGCATTGCAATCAATTGCATCCCATTGGCCATTCGTAAAGCGGGCAACCTTGGAAAGTAGGCAAGGCATGATTCTTCCTTCTGGTGAAGCAAACTGAGAGCTATTACTGCGATAGCTCAGAGTACAACCAACACAGCCTTTCATGCGTCTGGTACATGGATATCAGGATGGGGAAACACCTAGTGGCACACGCAGAGTCATTCTCACAAGCTGATCGATTCTTGGAAATGGCAAGGATTTGTGCCACAAATTGTTGTTTAGGTAGATATATAACACGTGTTTTTGCATATCCAAATATTCGAGTAGAATTAATTCATATTTATTTCACAAAAATGATCAATGCATGCGTTAAATTGTAGCATTTTCAGTAACGGAAGGTAAAGTCGTACTCATATAATATCATTCGAACGCATAGTCGCGTAGATGATTTTGAATTTTAGAATTTGATTTTAGCTAGGATTCCTCTTTATAGCTTTTGTTGCACAACTCTATTTTTATAATTTCTATTCTTAAAAAAATCAAAATTTCTTTGTATTTCAATCCAATGCACAACCAAGCAAGCCATAAATTAACTTAGAAAAGTACAAACCTATACATATTCGACTTTACTTGTAAAGGATGATTACTTAAATGTGGCTCATTTTGACAAATTAGGGTCCATTTGAAATGTTTGTGGAGACGCAGGAGTAGAAAAAAAAACATAAAAATAGAATAGAATGTCATGCCTATTGAATTTCTACAGGAACTGAAAACACAAAAAAGCCCTAAAATTGTATGTCGTTTAGTTGACACAAAGGAAGAGCACAGAAATTAGAGTCATAGGAATAAGGAAACATGAGATAGAACCTTATGTTTATTTTCCTCTAAAACTCCATAGAATTGTTCATTTCAAAAGAAACAATATGATTCGATCCTTTGTTTTACAAATCCATTTAGGAAACTTTCTTATAGGACTAAAATCCTCTAGTCTTAGTTTTTTTTCTCATATTATTTATCACATTGTTGAACATATTATTTGCTCCACGCTTCGGAAAATGCATTTTTTTTAAAAAAAAATCTATTGTATAATTTAGACCCACTTGTTTTGAGTTATTTTTTAATTTTATCTATTAAAGTATTTAATTTATTCCTATAATTAAGTAGATAATCCCTAAAAATAAATTTATTCAATAATACGTTTCAAACTGTGGCTAAGTTTTCTATGTTATTCCCACATATCAAAAGGTGCCTTAGCATACTCCCTCTTTTTGGTAATCTCTTATATTTTCTTCGAAAGCATACATTTCAAAATATTGTTATTATAGAGAGTTCATGGCACAATTATTGCATTTTTTTTGGATCCCTGCTTCTGATTAAATGTTTCGAAAGAGATAATTAAGCGGTCACGTTATGAGTTTACGCATCCAGGTTCTTTTCTATTTAATTTTATTAATACCTTAATTTGTATTTTGTTGATCTAACATATGGGCGGTGAGCTAAAGACAGATAATGTGAAGAGATAATATCTATTTTTGCTTTCCTCAGGCTTTATGTTTCCTGCAATAAGCATGCATTCTGGCGTTTGCAGGCCGCAGCAGCAATCTATCTGCAGACAAGAGAATGATTCACAGAAGATCTATCCGCTTAGTGAACGCAGCCTTTCGGCGCCAAAAAGGCTACTTGATATAAGTTGCAACGGCAAACGGTCCATACTACAATCTTTTTTTTATTTGTGTTGCCCATTGTGATGGAAGAGGACAGTGTAATGAATTTCTGCTTGAAAAATGAACTAAAAAAAAGTTCTTTTAAAAGGAAACTTGTTTTTTTGAAGACTAAAAGGGAACATTGAATCGGAGATATGGGAGATACTGATGGCTCCAAATCTAGAGGGAAATTATATATGTATTTGTAAAAATATTTTGTTTAATAACAATTGGTTTTTAAAATCACATAGTCCAATAATCCCTACGTACAGGAAACCGTAGGCAGCATGCCATTGCATACACACTCAACTAGCTAGAGTCGGTGTGGAGAAATGGTGGTGATCGGTCGCAACAAAAGGTTAAAATGTACGTATAGGTTTATAAGCTGAAGCTGAAACAAGCACAAGTCCTACAAGTAATAAAAGTCTGTTTTTTTTAAAGAAAAAGGTGTATCTCATTTCGAATGTTAGTCTTTGTTTTAAATCATGTTTATAACCTTTTGCTTCTCCACTTTGTTTGTTTAGTCCTATTTTCATGACGGATAAGATAACAAAAATACATATATAAAATTATTCTTAAAATCACATTTAGAAATTTTAGCTTTTCTCAGAAAAAGTAATGCCAAGCAAGTTTTTTTTTTATAAAAAATACTGTAGGAAAAGATCCGATTCAACAGTGCAGGGCCTACATTTTGGAACCATCCACACCTTATAGCCCAAAGCAAAGCTACACCGAAGCCATCTTGCAAAGTAGTGTCATACTCATACAGTAGTGCACCACATGCACACGATGCAATGCAAGGATTCGATTTCCATCCATCGATTACCAGCTATATATATATATATATATATATATATATATATATATATATATATATATATATATATATATATATATATATATATATATATACTTCCTCCATTTCACAATGTAAGTCATTTTAACATTTCCCACATTCATATTGATGTTAATGAATCTAGATTTAACATCAATATGAATGTGTGAAATGCTAGAATGACTTACATTGTAAAACGGAGGGAATAAATATCTTAGGTGCGGTCCCTGTATGCATGCATCCAAAAATCAATTAGATTTGGCCAGGTTGTTGCTGGAGCTGGAGTACTGTTTCTGGGTTATAAACAAGATGGACCTAGGTCAACCCGGAAATTTAAAACAATCGATTGTTCACTCAATTTGTTTAGCCATATATTGATTGGTTGATATATATATATTTTTGAAACCTAATACCAGCTTTGCTGGTTTTATATTAAGAAGTGGAGAAACTGTACAAAGCACCGAAGTGCAGAGGGAACATCAGGAAGAAGAGAACCACATCAGGGGGGCTGTAGGAGAAAAGGAGGAAAGGGAAAAAGAAAACAGAGTACGTTGATATATACGTTGCCTCAACAGCTGGATAAAACGCATGCACGTACGTCCCCACCTATCTTTGCAATTTTAAATCATTTTTTGGGGGTTTGGGAGGTCTGAAATATTATATTGATATGAAATTTCGGTAATTTTGGACCACCCCTTAAAAGAAATTTTTTTGGCCTTTCACAATGTTGAACCTTGGGTAGGAATTGGTCGATCTATGAAGAAACAAACAATGATGAATATACATATATATACGTGCGTGCACGCCCATGCTAGCTAGCTGCTATCGGTTTGGCAGCGAAACTGCATGCATCCCGGGCCTGCGGAAGTGCAGAGCATGCAGAGAAAAAGGAAGAAATCGAATCGATCGAGCAACCTGCAGCTGCATAGCTGCATCATGCATATCGATCGCGCAGGGACAGGGACAGGGCAGCGGCCACACTTGCACAAACAGGCAGCTAACCCTAACGTACTGTAGTGGGGTAGCACAAACACCATGCGCACAAGGATTTGTTCCAATCGTAGCAAGCACTACTTGCGCACAAGGGGCGGCGCGGTAATTAATTGGAGTCTGTTTTGGTTCTTGCCTGATATTACCACAACTCAATTTGTCATTAGGGTGGTAAAGTTGTTGGCCACAGGTATGATAATGTTTAGCTAAAAAAATAAGTGTATGATATATATGCAGACCCATCAAGTAAGAAAGTATGACTTGCTACGATTAAAACAAACAACTAAGCACTAAGATAATTAATAAATTACGGCGCCCCCCCCCCCCCCCCCCCCCCCGATCCAGCCGACCGCGGCCACCCTCCCCGCGACGGTGACAACGATGACAACGATCGGGCTGTGATGGCAGTGGGAGCGAGCCACTGAAAGTGGGGACTGCTTCGACGGCTAGGGTTTCGGGCTTTTTTTTTTTGGATTTTTTTTATCGAAACTATTTTCTTGTGCGGTTGGCTTAGGTGACTGTCTTGTTTTCACATGCGGTTGCGCTACCTGCATGAAAAAATAATAATTTTCGCATATATCTGGGTGCAGACGGGCCAAAGACCCGCATACAAGATTCTCTTTTGGCGGTCTAGAAAAATCCCTTTTTAGTAGTGTGTGCTAATTAATATAGAGTTGCTGAGAGAATTAAGCGTCTATCTTTTCTAACACAAGCACCTCCTCCTCTAAGGTAAATGGAGTCCGATTTCAACATAAGCACCTATAAGAACATGTTTCTCAAAAGAGGAGAATCGTATATATGTGTGTGTGACAAGATGAGATGGCCATTTATGTACAATCACTTCTGTGCATGATAAGCATATGCATTTGGCGAGGACCTCCTCGCGCCAGCGCGCGCGTGTGGCCCCTGCCGATCGATTTGCGCGCGCGGGTGCGCAGGGGAGGGGGAATTTACGTACGTGTGTGTGACATGGCAAAACCCACCGGATATGCATGATGATTGATGATGCAGCCGTGCACGGGGTGCTACACGGGATTACGGGAAATTCAGAGGAAAAAGAACGGCCATGCATGTTTTGCTCTACACACGTGACGTTGCCACGGATACGTTTCTTTTGTCCTCCCTCCGTATTGCATTCACTGCATTTAATTTGCTCAAGTAGTGACGGAACCAGAACGTTTCCGAGACAAAAAGCTCAGTCAATCTATTATTTATATATTAAAAGTCCATTAAACTTTCTACAAACGCTCTCAGACCGTCACGTGGGACTCCTACAAGCGCTCTTAAGCTGCCACGTGGCACTGTCTAATCTCACAGTTAATTTTCACTTATATTGGTGGACCCGTTATTTTAGACCATTAGATTAGATCTATATATACACACTGTTGATTTTCACATTATTTTAGAATATATAATTCCTTCCTCCTATATAGCCAAAAGTATGTACAGTACGTACTATAGATGGAAAAAGAAAATCTATCCACGCTGTTGATTTCCGAAAATTAATTAATAGACTGTTATTTTAGATTAAATATATATGTATATACCTTCCTCATATATATATATATATATATATATATATATATATATATATATATATATATATATATATATATATATATACACACACACACACACGAGAGGAAATATATAGATGTAACAGTTGGCTGAAAAAAAAAGAGCAAAAGTACGTACAGTACGTACTACGGAAAAACAGATAAGTTTACTTATGTTCGGTTCGCCAAAAGAAAATAAAACATACAGACTATAAAAACATTAAGAAAAATCTATATATATAGTACCCTCGGAAAAAAAATCAATGGTCTCTAAAATATAATTTTCTGTCATAACAAATATACAAATATGAGTAGATAAACTAGATCAATATAAAATGTCAAATCAATGGTCTTTAAACGTTCGTATTTCAAAATAATTTTAACATTATATATCTAATTTGTGATCCCGTTGTATTCATCTATGTAAATCAACTATTGATGTATTATAAAAGTTATATTATGGTCCTACTAAATACATCACAGAGAGCCGACAAATAGTAATTAATGTTATGATAACTTTTCTAAATAATTTCGCATCATATTTTAGGGTGTCAAATATCACTTGAAAAATATAAGATGCTAATCTAAATTTGCATTTGTAAAACAAATAAAAAATAATAAAATTTAGTTGTTTTTTTTCAAGTAGATATGATTTAGTTTTAATTGGTTCAATCTCAAAGTGTTTTTGGAATTTTTCAAAACTACGTGATTGGTATTTGAGAAGTGAGCAATATATATGGTACATAGATGTGAAAAATATTATAAAAATATTTCAGACAATGATCTTGCTATAACACAGCCCTTTAGTCCATCATGATGAGATTTATGGTTATATATGTATATTTTATTTCCCTAGCCAAATAATTTGACAATAAATAAACAATCAAGTAATATGTGCAGTAAATTACTCATCATATATTTTCTTATAATTGAGAAATTTCATCATATTAGGTATAATTGATATATGTATATCATACACGCCGCTGACGTGACTTAAGTATACTCTCACGAATTAGTTATTAACTTATTATACATATGTTTGAATAATAAATAAAGTACATCCTTAAAGGTGTCTCATATGATTATCAAAAATAGGTGTTGAAAATAAACCAAGTGCTATACTATAGATATTTGTTGAAAAGAT
Organism: Oryza meridionalis; assembly: GCA_000338895.3. NCBI lineage: Eukaryota > Viridiplantae > Streptophyta > Magnoliopsida > Poales > Poaceae > Oryza > Oryza meridionalis. Next base: position 6,781,948 of record CM002528.2, on the reverse strand, counting down.
AGATAATAATATAGTGCTCTGGAGATTATCCCGGTGGTATGTCTCTTTAGCTATAATTTTTTTTATTCTGCTGAATGATTAACATCGCTCATTTTCAAAAGAGAGTATTCTATCTATATCATAAAAATTCTTTTTTTAGAAAAAAAACTATTTTGATTAACTCCATCTTATCTTTGTCTTTGTCCTTCATTGAAAAGCATCAAGCATGAGCAACAGAGTTTGTTATGCTGTCATATAGCACGGGTATACATAGCTGAGTTGAGACAACCCCATTGGAGGCCACCGTCATTGCCAATAGTGCACAACTTACTACTTAGTGATGCAATACTCCATGAGGATGTGACAGTGAATCAGACATTAAATTGTGCTCCAGACTGGTATGCAAGGGCACGACTACATCGATGCAGGACCCATGTTTCAAGGCACAGAGAAAAAAGTCTTCCCAACTAAGATCAGCTTCACACGTTACAGGGGCATTTATGTTTAACTTTAAGATGTTATCCTATTAATTGGTACAAGAGATATTTTTAAATGTTTTTATATGAATTTGGAAATAAGTGATACAATAACATTTAGGTGTAGTAGATATTTTAGGGGCAGTTCAGATTGATGTCATTTTCAACCATACTATTTTTTTAGCAAAGTCGCCAAAAAAATACCTATGTTTAGTTTGTTGCCAAACTTTGATAAATACATAAGAAATCCTGCCAAAATTTTAGTAATATTACCACTTGCCAAATTTTGGTTTGGTTTATTTTGGATATATTTCGAACAGTCCCTTAGTGTATTAATGATATATTAATCTTATTTTATTAGTACATATGAAGTTTCATCTATTAATAGGTAATTAAACAGTGATAATAAATTGTAGTGAGAATAGGGAAATTTATATGTAACTAGAACAAAGGATTTTCTTTAATTTAGAAGACATCCTTATCATTTAAATATATTAATGTCTAAGGTTTATTTTAGGGTCTACAAATAGTGAGATATGACCTTTTTAATCAACATTTTCATAAAACAATGAATAAGATGCCCACGTATACGCGGGCTTTCTTCCTAGTTAGTATAATTTACATAATTTTAATTTTATCTTTTAAGTTTTAATATTATATAGTGTAAATGCAATAGTTATTTTGAATTAGGAATAGGGCTTCAACCCTAGCTGCTCTACTCGTGTATCCGCCTCTCTGCTCAATGTGAATTGGCTAGAGGCTCTATCCATCGGCCTTAAAATATTACAAAGAAATGTCATATTTGAATGATTTTACTGTACTACCATATCTCTCATATAAATTTTGGTAGTTTTTAGCCTTTGTCCAGTGGCGAACCAAGGACTAAATTTACCGGGGATTCTATACATATCATAACACATATAATACAATAATTTTTAATTACCTAATAATATAGTTAATATAGGTTAAAACAACTAAAGATTAAAATTCTAGCCGGGATCCTAGGACCAGGGTTCGACATTACGGACTGAAATTTCTCGGACCCCTCCGATACGATATTATTTTAGTCGAAATTTTCTTTTTTTTATTTTTTCGTGAAGTTGGTAATATTCAAATTTCGGACCGAAATTTTTGAAATTTGGCTATATCGGCACCGCCCGATAGAAACACCGAAAACGAGAAATTGAACCTTGCCTAGGACCCCAGGTAGTATACTCTAGGAATGCCACTGCCTTTATCTTTTTGTTAGCTTATCGGTAGTAACCGCTAATAACATAAATATAAAAGTTTAATTCATAATTTGTTTTTGGTTTTTTTAAATAATGGTTTTATCAATCGTTGTTCAAATGAACATGTACTCGTCAAGAAAAGCAAATTACTCGTCATATTTTAATATAAACTATGTTATGGTCCAATGTCTTGTTGTGAACCAGCTAAGTTACAAAAACATTGGGTGTGCGTGTACTCATCAGTGACATGCGCGACTACGACCCCCTTGAACTCTTCCAAGAATTTCAATTAGCGGTACATTTGGATCAATCTACCTTCGATGTGTACCACTACACTCTATTCCGTTGGATTGAATCACAATGCATAATTGCGTATCACTGTTTACCAATTAATCCAAACAAACACAGGAAGGACCAGAGAACAAGCTGAAGCTAAAACACTGTTATTTGTCAGAGTAGTGTCGACACCTCGACAAACATATACAGACACCACGAGATTCGCACAAAACCGCACGACAAATTAAAAATCTGGATGGGCAATACACAGTTATACGTACAGTACTTAATTGGCATTGGCATTGGCACGCACGTGCCAGTCGATCTCAAATTTCAATTCATATCAATTAGTGATATATATGCAGATTAATTTCGGATCTTAATTAATTAGTGTGCACATGATGCAGTTGCTTTCTGATGGGGCATTAGTTAATTAATTGATTAAAACTGATGCGTGTGCGCGTATATTGCGTCATGTCTGCGTTTTTGTCGATCTCGCTTAATTATACGTAACTGCTTCGTCGTGTCATGCTGGATATACAGTATACACACTAGCTGTGTACACGACAGATCTACGAACTTCATCATCCCGCAGACTCACGAGAGTTGCTAGGTTTGGTTAATACTTAATTAGTGATCAATGTTCATTAATTTCAGTTTGTTAGCTGTAAAGATTGAGATTGAATGTTAGCATAGATCTAATATTGAAGGCCTCAATATAATGTACATTTCGATATGCCTTAGAATTGGGGTGTGTTTAGTTCACGCTAAAATTAGGTTTGGTTGAAATTGGAACGATGTGATGGAAAAGTTAAAAGTTTATGTGTGTAGAAAAGTTTTGATGTGATGAAAAAATTGAAAGTTTGAAAAAAAAGTTTGGAACTAAACAGGGCCCAAGGTTGATGTGTGGTCATTGTGGCTGCACTGAATTTGCTACAGCAAAGCGCATTCAAACACTGTTGTAGACTTATTTTCCTTGTAGGTTGTAGCTATATTGTTCATCCACATTACAACAGAGGATCTCTGGGTCTATTCTCACACAATACCACAGGTGTGAAAATTCAGTACTGCTAAGTCCAACCAAATTAATTAGCAGCAGTAGTAATTAATGTTTATGTTCTGATCATGTATGTACTTTCAGATTCTCGTATGTAGGCTAACATGTACAGCCAGCGTAGCCACACATTTTGTATTGCAAATTGCTATTTCTGAATCAAATAGTACCATGGAAGCATCGAAAGACGAATCTGATCTTGGTGATAATCTAATTAATCATATATGTGGTATATATATGGATCATCTATGTGCATCGTTGGAATAAGAATAACATTTAGCTGTGCTTCTAGAGAGGCAGGGTTTTAGAGCCCCAAGAAATTCTCTACTGTCTCCGGCGCGAAATTAGCGGCCGAGATCGTGGCAGGGGCGACATGGTAAACGGCTGGATTTGCATGGATGCATTGGATGGATCTCCTAGCTACAGCTAGGCCGGCTCTTGCATGTACAATTATTGAGATGTATATTCTTGTATTGCATGATGCATATTGATTCTGTGTCCCTGACCTCGATCCATATATCATGTGATCTTTTCTTTATCTTTTATGATTAGAAGAAGCAGTAGTTCAGATTAGGAAGAATCTGATGAGGCAGTGAGGTGTCGTTGGCATGTAGTGGATGCAGAGAAGAATTAATTCATCAGACTTCCTGCATTGCACATCTTCTTTTGACTGATATTTCAGGAAGGTTCTTTCAGGGAGTGAATATTGATTTCAAAAAGAGAATCTGAAGTGCAGTATATGATACGAAAGGAAAATGTGATAAGAAAAACCAAAATGTCGAGAATATTCAATGGCATGGTGTATATACATGAAAACATAAGCTAAGAGTTATACATGAAATCGTTGTACATATAAAAATATTATATAGAAAAGACATTTGTATCTATGAATAAAATATGATAGAAATTGTATATATATACCAAATCCAATTATACTTTTATCTAGCATACACAAAGTTGCGCGGGACAAATAGTGCATGGTTATATTTGTGTATTAGTTTGTCATAAAAATGTCAAATCAAAATCTTCATGTTAATTACTAGTCAGGGGCGGAGCTAAATGAAATGTAGGGGGTGCCACTTCTTTAATTTACTCTACTTTATATCGAGTTTAAGTTGATACGGGTGTCTAAATTTATATTGAGAAGGGCACACACATGGTAAAAATAGATAAGGTTTAGTTATAATATTTTTTCACCGGGTCCCTGGAACCCCTAATGACTTTAGCTTCACCCCTGTTACTACTTGAAACGGAGGGAGTAATTAATAAAACATATGCATCAACTGGAGGATATAATTTTTTCTATTATTGTTAATCCCTTGTAGAGAACGCGTGACTTTTGATATGCATGGTAACTTGTTAAGGCGAACGTAACACACTTAAAAAAAAGGTGCTTTAACGGTTTATATTGTCCACTACTACGAAAACCATCTTTTATGGCAGCCATTTTGGGTCTTCGCTGACGGCATTTGGCGCCGCCACAAAGCAAAGGCCAGTGAAAATGTAGCATCTTCGCTGACGGCACTAAACCGCTAGAGGAGATAACTTTTCGTCGGTGGCCAGCTAAAGACAACCGCTATCGACGTTTGATGTCGCGATTCTGGTATTTGCATGGTATGGGGATCGTTGGTACTAGGATATACGCTAGACTGAGGTAAAAGAGATGGAGACAGAGATTTTTATACAGGTTCGGGCCCCTGAATTGTCAGGTAATAACGCTACATCCTGTTGGCCGAAGCCGGTATTGCTCTTATTCACCATAATTACACTAGTACAATATTTGGGGTAGCCTATCTAACTGTTGTCGACATGGTGGTCTGAAAGTCTGACTCGTAGTCGACAACAGGGTAGTCTTCCTCCTCGAATCCGTGCCCGGCGAGATCAGAGATAATGCTTTCGTCTCTCCTGATAGTACCCGGAGACACCGTAGGACTAGCCGTACTTATCCCTGAAGTCGATATCCGGCGTCTTATCTTGGCGTAAGTTGGCTTGTATTGGCTTATGGCTTTGTGGCGTCTATGTTGTCCGTGTCTTCTATAGTGGGTGTGTCCCCTCTCCTTTTAGGGGGCCTTGTATTTATACCCATAAGTGTCCCCTTGTCCAAGTAGAACTAGGGAAACCAATATGGATACAATCCGAGTAGTCCTTGTCGTTTCCATGTATAACTCTGGTTGTCTTTCCTTATCCGGAACTCCTCCATATCCGAAGTCAGTTCCCGTATAAGACATGTTATGTGGTGTGTCCTGCCGAGATTTAGTCGACTACTATTAGGTATGTGGTATCCATAACCCTAACAGTAGCCCCCCGACTTCAATGCAAATGAACAAATTCATATTCTCAACTGCAGACCTTGGAGTAACTGTTATCGAGCTCACGTGACCGTTCTTGATGAGTTCAGAGATAACGTTAGACTTCCTTTATCAGCCTCGTGCGGGCACCTAAAGGGTTTGTCTGAGTCAATCTCCGATGTCAACCAAGAAAGTACAGAGCATACGACTAAGTCTCCCGTCTTGCTGTAATCGAGAATTTGGATTGAAGTCAAAAAATTTTATCTCGGCGGGTACACCATCTCTTTATTCCGTACTTCTTGTCGAGATCCACCAACCATTCTCGAGTGATCGAGAAAGCGTAGAATCTGCGACGAAGCCTTGTCAACATTGGACGCACTCGCCTTAGTCGATCTTGGTGTAGAATCATAGAGACATGGAGTCTTCAACAATGTCGAATAGAATTTTCCTAAAAGCAATACTCGGAAAAGAATATTAGATAGAAATAGCCCCCGAGCGAATGCTCAAAGGGTGACATGTTATAATATGTATGGAAAACTGAAAATGAATTAAATTTACAGACCAATGTTTTGTGTACGAGCGTCTTCTCTTTTACTGACTTCGATCAGTCAGTTTGGTGAGGCATACACTCTCCCTAGCCCCCAGCCTTGTCGTCGGAGAATCGTTCTCGGAAAATAAGGCTCTTGGACCTTTGACCTGCCTCGATTGAACAAGCACTGATCCTAGCCCCCAGTCGTGAAGTTGGAAAACTCAGTTTCCGATTATATGGCTTGGTTAATACGCACGGCGAGAACTCTTACACGACCAGATCTTACATGGTCTTTTGTCTCTACAGGATCCGACAAGGCCTTATCGGCTCTGGGCGTCCCCAGCCGAAGTTCCCTTAGATTCCTCGGAGGCCTTGTCAAGACGGCGTAAAGGGACAGTAGGATAGGTTTCAACGCTAGGTGTCATCGTGGTAAGGGATCTCTGGGTAAAACACTCGGCATTATTTTGTACCTGATATCAACTTTGTTGAAGTAAAGGTAATGGAGAATCACTACGCCTCTGGTCGAGGACCAGGTAGTTGTCATAACTCGACCACTTTAAGTGGAGATAGTGGGAGAATCGCTACACCTCTGGTCGAGGACCAGGTAGTAGTCGCAACTCGACCACTTAAAGTGGGAGAATTGCTACACCGCTAGTCGAGGACCAAATAGTAGTCGTAACCCGACCACTTGAAGTGGAAGGAGTGGGAGAATCGGTACACCGCTGGTCGAGGACCAGATAGTAGTCGTAACTTGACCACTTGAAGTGGAAATAGTGGGAGAATCGCTATGCTAGTCGAGGACCAGATAGTAGTCGTAACTCGACCACTAGAAGTAAATGTACGAGAGATCGCTATGATTAACTGGTTGAGAACCAGTGAGTAGGTGTCTCTCGATCATTTGGAGTCGTGGTACGAGGACCGTTACGCTGCCGGTCGAAAACTAGTCGTAGCTGTTCCTCAACCATCTGAAGTCGTGGTGCGAGGACCGCTACACTATTGCCATAGTCATACCTCAACTATCTGAAGTTAAGGCGCGAGAGATTGCTACGTTTACTAGTTCGAGAACCAGCGAACGAGTAGAATTATCTCTCGAACACCAATGGAAGTTTGTGGTGTGAGAGATTGCTACGTACTGGTCCGAGAACCAGCGAACGAGTAGAGTTATCTCTCGAACACCAATGGAAGCGCTAGAGTTGGTTTATTACATGTGCATATCATGTGGCCAGCATGACTCACACACCCAACTTGTAGCATATCCGGATGTCCGTTCGCAATCATGTCGGGTAATCAAGCCGACAACGTTCACGAGGAATTATTCGTTAACAACCTTTTCTCGAATAGTCCAGCCATGGCCGGTGCTATGAGATAGGTCGTTGGTCTTCGTTGGTAGGTTGGGCGCGACGACTCTGCATTTGTCGAGATCGTTCTCGATAATGCGGTGTACTCGACCACAACCTACTCGAGTGCTCAATTGTTCCTGAAAAATATTTTCCAGAAGGCAATACATATAGCAGAGAATATCGAGCATGTACTCAAAAAACTGCATGGATCTTCTAGTATTATCAGGACATAACGAGCAAATGAAAATATCAGGCATTATGTAGACCGTAAATAAGCATGATTTATACAAAAAAAATAGAGCGAGCCCCCAGCGTTAGACCGTAGTCGATTTAACATCGAGGACACTCGCGCAACAGATATTGTATAAAAAGCATGCTCTAGGTAAACATAATAAATTATTGATCTGACAATGCTGTATAAGTCTGAAAAATAGGTATGATAAATTGTGTATAAAACATTGCATACCTTTGTAGATACATGCCGGATGTATCTACGAAATTAGTAGATCAATTGAACTAATTAATCTACTAATTATGTTGATTAGCCTTGGTAGCTGGTCTAGATTGTTTTCTACAAGCACGTACGGGTGGCTCACTGACATACGTACATATGTACCTAAGGTAAAATAGCCTTCGGTACATTGTAAGTGTTAATGTATGTGCATGGGTCCCACGGTATGCATGTATAATATACGTGTAGATGGCAATGCAGTCGGCCGGCTGCTTGGTTGGCAGGTCGGACGACGGGTAATTGACTCCGATCTGATGTAGGCCGATGTATCTGAATCCGATGAGGACACCTCGTCGATTCTCAGAATAGGCTAACCGTCAGACTGATCTCAGATGTCGTCAACACCCGATGATGGTAATTCGTCGAACTTTTTGGCGGTGGATGTCGGTTCAGAGGTAGTCGATCCGGGCAAGGCCTCACGGTTGACAACTTTGAACCGATACCCTCCACGGCAATGACGTCTTGAAGGTTGGTCAATCTCGAGAGATCGAATTGTTGACGACGATGGTTCCGATCTCATCGGAACACGTACTCTAGCCAGGTTGGATCTCCCTAGTCCAAAGTAGTTGAAGTATCCCTCATCAAAAATCAAAAAATCCGCGGTGACGCGACCATGACGAAGCTTGAGATGACGATGGTCCCGATCCGCCGGATAACGCACTTTGGTTGGGTTGGATCCCCCTATAGCCGAAGTCATCGAGTAGCTTGTTGTTGGAGAATCCATCTTTTGAACCCATCTCGTCGAAATCCTGAAGCACCAAAATCCCCCTACCTGGCGCGCCACTGTAGACGTTTGATGTCGCGATTTCGGTATTTGCATGGTATGCGGATCATTGGTACTAGGATATACGCTAGACTGAGGTAAAAAAGATGGAGACAGGGATTTTTATACAGGTTCGGGCCCCTGAATTGTTAGGTAATAACCCTACATCCTGTTGGCCGAAGCCGGTATTGCTCTTATTCACCATAATCATACCAGTACAATATTTGGGGTAGCCTATCTAACTGTTGTCGACATGGTGGTCTGAAAGTCTGACTTGTAGTCGACAACAGGGTAGTCTTCCTCCTTGAATCCGTGCCAGGCGAGATCAGAGATAACGCTTTCGTCTCTCCTGACAGTATCCGGAGACACCGTAGGGGACTAGCCGTGCTTATCCCTGAAGTCGAGATCCGGCGTCTTGTCTTGACGTATGTTGGCTTGTATTGGCTTGTAGCTTTGTGGCGTCTATGTTGTCCGTGTATTCTATGGTGGGTGTGTCCCCTCTCCTCCTAGGGGGCCTTGTATTTATACCCATAGGTGTCCCCTTGTCCAAGTAGAACTAGGGAAACCAATATGGATACAATCTGAGTAGTCCTTGTCGTTTCCATGTAGAACTCTGGTTGTCTTTCCTTATCCGGAACTCCTCCATATCCGAAGTCATAACCTGTATAAGACATGGTATGTGGTGGGTCCTGGCCGAGATTTAGTCGACTACTATTAGGTATGTGGTATCCATAACCTTGACAACCGCTAGCGATGGTGGCTGCCTGATGTGCTCTGCTAGCAAAAAATAGTCTTCGCTGGCGGCTTCATTATGTGGGCCGCCAGTGAAAATGATTTTCCATAAAATAATTAATCCCCAAAATCTCTTTTTGCCAAAAAAAAAGAAAATATATCAGATTTTCGCAGCATGTACAGATTCAAATACACATCCAAATTTTCGAGCATCGATTCAAATCCTCATCCAGAGTTCGTTAAATTCAATTAGCATGGAAGTGAACACATCATACAAGCATTTTGAACATGAAAAAAAAAGAAAAACAGCATTAACAGAAGAGAGGAAGGAGATCGTCGTTGCCGTCACCGACCGAGTAGCACCGGATGTGTGAGCCCCGTCGCTGAGCTCCTTATGCCGCACCAAGCCCCGATCTAGGAAGCCCAGCCACCAGTGAGACCGTGGGAGGGGGAGGGGGAGGAGGAGGAGCTCGCCGCGCCCACCGTCGTCGTTGTCGTCCCGTCGTCGTCGTTCCCCCACGACAGCTCCTCCCGTCGCTGTCGCCACGCCCCCTGACGACCGCCTTCTGTCGCCGCCGCGCACAGCTGCCGGAGCCGCCGCCGCCACCCAAGAACCACCGGCGGAGCCGCCGCTGACGCCGCCTAGGAGGAGAGGACGCCGACGCCGTGGATCTATGGAGGGGAGGGGGAGAGGAGAGGAGGGTGCTAGAGAGGATCTGGATCTGGAGGGGGAGGAGGAGAGGTGGAGATATTTTTATCCTGGAGAGGTGGGTGGATAAGGAGCATGGGCGGTGCGTGGATTTTTTTTAATAGATGGTGGTCCTTCTACCGCCAGCGAAAATCGATTTTTGCTGGCGGTTGCTTAAGTGGGCCGCCAGCAAAAATAATTTTATCTTCCCTACCGAACTATATAACCCAAGTGCCAGCAAAAATTATCCATCTTCATTGGTGGCGCACCTAAGTGACCGCCAGTGAAAATGAACATATCTTCGCTGGCGGTCGGTGCCCCCCACCCCCCTGGTTACGACCTTGCTTGCGGTTTTGGTATTTTTCTGCCAGCGAAAATCATAGACCAATGTCATGAAAAATCGTTTTTCTAGTAGTGGTCATATAATCATTTTTGAATGGTGACTTAACACTTTAGATTATCATATAATCATCCTTGGATTTATAAGCAGAGACCCTGATCATCCTCTTAAATTTCCAATGTTGTACTAAATCACCACCATTGCATGACAACTGCATTATATATATGGGCCAACACCATAACAATTATAGGCTTCAAACGATATATAGGGTGTTATAGCAAGCTGGTTCATTTGGCCATTTGATTCTTGGCTTTCTTGCCCTTCGGAAAAAAGTAAAGCAGGAATATTTCTGTATCACGGCAAGTTAGCAACGGCGCCGGCCCTACTCACCAACTGATCGATTGAGATATTCGATTTTTTTGCACCCCTTTCAGCACACTTTAACCAGCATCTGCACTTGGCATGCCTGATAATCCAATTTGCCGTCCCTTCTACGCAATTCTAACTGGATGGTGTATGTAGTGATAGGCTGATAGCTCCGCAACCAGGGTGCAGCATCAATGATGTTTTTTGAGATATATTGGTGCAAACGGCCATCAGTACATCATCTTTGCATGCATGTTAATCATGTGGGATGTTACTGTGTGTTTCTTGGATATTTTAAATTCCAATACTCAAATAGTAATATGCTCATGTCGCACGGCCGCAGGGCAGCACAGGTGGCGACTAGGCGAGCACTGTCCCCACCGCTTTCCCCTCCTCCCCTCCACCTCGCCACTGCCTGAGCGGCCACCGGAGGGGCTCTTTTCCTCCTCTCATGGTTATGTCAGCCTAGGGCGCTGCCACTACTGAAGAAATGATCTTTGCTGGGTCGGCTGATTTCCACAATAGTTCCGGTTCTAATAAAAATTGAGATTAAAAATTATTTTTAGTCCCGGTTAAAATATTTGTCAAAGACCTGTCAGGGGGCCGAGGATTTTTAGTCCTGGTTGATACTACCAACCGGGACTAAAGATCACCATTTTAATCCCGGTTGATAGTACCAACCGGGAGGGAGTAAATATTTCTCTCCCATCTCCGATCGGTTAAGTTCCAGACGAGACTTTCCTCCTCACCGAGATATTTAGATAAGATCGGATCATTCCCCTCTCCTCCTACCCCTCGGGTCCCCTTCCTCCTCCTCCCCCCTCCTCCCCTTCCTCCTTCTCCCCTCCCCTCTCCTCCCCCTCCCCCTCCTCCTCTCCCATCTAGCGGCCGGCGGGGCCAACGGGGCAACGCCCGGCGGGGCCGCGCATGGGGCCGCAGGCGGCAGGCGCCGGCCGTGGCGGGCGGCAACGCGCCGGCCTTTCTTTTTTAGTTTTGATAATTTGTGATTCACTGAGATGTATAATTTCTTTTTTTTAGAATTTTTGATTTATTGCATGGATCTGAGATGTATAATATGTGATGTATTTGATTTTTGTGTAATTTTTTTTAGGATTTGTGATGTATTTGATTTGTGTGTATAAGTAACTTAGGATTTGTGATGTGAATGATTTGGGATGTTACATTGATTTGGGGATATACATGGCGCTCGATTTGGGAGAAAATACAGGGATTAACTCTGGCAAGTAGCAAAGAAACAATCAAAAAAAAGAAAGGGAACCAACCGGAACTGTCGCTACCCTCTCTTTACTTCTGATTGGTAACACCAACTGGGACTAAAGATACAACTTTACTCCCGGTTATTTCACCCGGGACTAAAGATGGGCATCTTTAGTCCCGGATTCGTAGCCCCGGTTAGAAAACTGGGACTACAGGGGGTTCCCAACCGGGATTACAAACGGTTTCTCCAGCAGTGGCTAAGACCGGAGGGAGAGCTCTAAGTGACAGTCGTCGGCGGCTAGATTTGGCATCATTGGGGCCAGACCTAGTCCCCTTACGGCCAAATCGATCTGGTGCCCCAGCCGACAAGTTCAAGCGGAGGTGAGGAGGAGCGTAGAAACCAGGGCTGCACTGCGATTAGGGGTGGCGTGGCAACACGAAAGACAGCATGATGGCGGTGGCGCAGCGCACGAGGGCATGGCCTGGGCTGCGACGCCTATGGGTGGCCGGCGCAACAAGCAAGCAAGGAGAAGGCTAATGGTGTGCAAGGTGGAGGCCGGCGGTGCGTGATGCTAGTGGCACGCACAACCATGGCACGCACAACCAGGATGCTACGGAGCGAGGCGGTTGCCGATGCCACGAGGAGGTGGACGGTTGGGCTAGCAGGGCACAACCGAAGGCGCCGAAGGTGGCTGACCGACGCAAGATAGCCGACGCAGCGAGACTGCATGCTATCGGGGACTGCTTGGGTGGCTTAGTGTTAGGTTGTTGATGGCATGTTGAATAGAGCGTACTGTAGGCGAACGCCTTGCTTGGAGCTCTCTAGGCCGGCAGTGTCGGCATCTAGCACCGTTTCACCCCTTTGGGGTGCTGTCAAGCTGACACCCTCTTCATCCTTGGGAGATTCTCTGGGAGAAAACCTAGTCCTTTGGACGGATGACGGTGGTGTCTTGAGCATCATACCTCCTGGACGGATGATGGTGGCGTCTTGAGCATCATACTCCTTGAAGGCATCGTCTTTGAGATCTCATCTTCCCGCCGTCATAGGCTTCTCTCATATTGGTTTTTGGTGTTTTGTCAGTTGTCGTCACCAGGTTGGCGTGAGGGACAAGTGGATATTCTTTTCTCTTGTCCTCTTCCTCCCCAAGCTTTCTCCGTGAGGATGACCGGGAGCCCATTGACGATCTTCTGTTTTGGAGCTAGTGTTCGCCGGGGCGTTTGCAAGACTAGCGGCATTCAGTCACGGATAGTGGCGGCTGGCTTGGTTCTAGTTCTTTTGTCCAGGGGTATGTTTGGAATTGCTAATATGTGGTGGTGGTGGTATGTTTTTCCCCTGATTACAACCTCTCAGGGAGGTTGTGGCTGCGGTGGCGGCTGGCGTGAATCCACGACAACAGCTATGGCCTGCGGTGGCGCTCTAAGGTGGTCCTCTGGTGGCTGGGGAGACGATGCTCGTGGGCGGAACTTTGGCAGCCTCCTCCGCGGATGCCATCATCTCTTTCCCGGTGGTGGCAAGCAACATCTTGGTGAGGGAGAGAGGAGAGTTCCACGAGAGAGATGAATGATAAGCTATTTATTTCATATGGCCAGGCCTTAATCATAAGGATAGCTCATCCAAAAGACTCCTATAACAACCACTAGCTTGTACAATGTATAAAGACTACTTGGGAGGTTTAAGACCCTCTGTATTTCCATATTGTGGACGCCATAAGAGACAAAAACTAGCGGTCCATCCTTGATCTCACTATAAACACACATGTGTACGTATAATATTTGTGAGCACCAATAAAATTAGCATAATTTTGTACTGGATCGTTATAAAAACATAGTACTCTCTTTACACATTCTTTTTTAACCATTACTTTCTTGAAAAAATATGACTTGGTATCTATTATATATAAGGAAACAACATTCAACAGCCTTAAAGTTTTGTTGAAGTCTGATTGACAAAATTGCATAAACCGATCATTTCAACCCAAAGACCTAAGTTAATGAGGAAATACGGCTAATTCCCTTTATATTCCAACACTCCTCCTCACGCGAGGCTCAAGTCTTTAGCGTGGAATATAATTGGGCATCAATTTTTATTTAATTGCACACCATACATGATTCAAACTCTAGACCTTTAATTCTGATATCATATTGAGTTGCTGTAACACCCTGAAAATTCCTGATAATAAAAATAACTAAAATTTCGAACTTTTTAAAACTTTTGCATCATGCTAGCTGTTATGATTGTTATTGCTCGCCAAATTATAAAATTGCCACAATGGAAAATTAAACTAAATATATACATCTAAGTAATAATCACAATAATGCATTATTTATTATTAACCATATAAATATTTATACACAAGATAGCAAAGCCAAATAAAGTGCAAGTCAATTATTAATTTCTATAAGTTACGGATTGAATAGGGTCATGACATCTAAGTAACCACGAAATAGTCGCCACTACAATGACTTTATAGATATAGGAGTGTTCCACTAGAATAATTAAATTAATATTTATAACTTTCATCGAGTCTCGTATGGAATAAAATCTACTCACATAAAATAATTGGTCATGTAAATGAATTGAACTTTATATATAAAATACGTTATGTGAGTGTTTAATTAAACATTTAGATCAATGTTGTACCAAGTCTCAATTTACTTTTATGGAATAATAGATTAAGCATGTCCATGTAAAATACCTTGTTATACAAATAAACTCTACCAATGTGCTATTGTATTATTAGAGGTCACATTAGAATATTTAATTAGTTTTTAAGAGATATCAAAGCCTAGAGGTTATATTGAATAACTTTAGGATATCTAATGGCAACCAAATTCATTTGGGGATTAATGAATAACCAAATAAATAAATAAATAAACATTCAAATAAAATATTTGGATTCTCAAATCCACAGTGTATAGATTACATCTTAATTCCAAATCCTATCTCAGCCATTTTGCACTTTAGCCCTTCCCTTTCCCTTTTTCTCCTTTTCTTCCTTTTCTTTTCTTTTCCAGCCAGTACTGTTCATTGCACGCCAGGTGTTCGATCTGTGCCTAACCGACCGAACGCCCGACGCCTCCCTCTCCAACCGCTGCCTTGCCGCGCGCCGGCCTTCCAGACCCGTGCGCCGCATTAGGCGTGCCCGTGCGCCGCACCGCGTCGCGCCACGCCGCGTGGGCCGCAGCCGACCGAGCCGCCAAAAGCCCGCGCCAAAGCTGCGCCGCCACGGGTGCCCGCGTCATCCCGTCCCCTCGCGCGTCGCCCTCGGGATGGAGTGATAACGGCCACCACGACGACCCCGCGTCACCCTAGGGCATAGCCCTGCGCCACCTATCCAAGCCGTTATGTCTGTCCGTTGCCGTCGCTCTTGTCGCTGTCGCGTCGCCATCCTATCGCACCCAACTGAGACCACTGGATAATAGGGTGTTCCTTCCACAGCTAATGATCCCTCTCCTGGAACCCTATCATCTAGGCAATCATGCTGGCCCAAGGCATTGAATCGAACCTAGGAGAGATCGAAACATGGCTGAGTCATCGATTGACCTTATCCTATAGGAATCGCCCTCCCTCTCACTGTTATAAGCTCACTCCTACCCCGTCCTCATCCAAAATCAACCCCTCATTCGCTTTCCCTTTTCCCAGAGTTCTTGCTCCATCTTAGAGAAACAAAATCGCGCGGCCGCCGGGTGTCGAACACCTGGTGGGCGGGGGTTGTGCCATCGCCGCAGGGCCTCTCGGCCGGTGTAGGTGGCGGGGTGTGTTGAGGAGGTGTCCGCATTGCTGTTGCTGCTGTTGGAGGGAGCCAGGAGCCGCTACGCGAGGGAGTACGAGCGTCGAACACCTGCGACCGTCGCCGACCGCCGTCTGCCCCTGTTTTGACCGCACCGCGCCATGCGCCGTCGAACTTCGCCGTTCCGCCACTCCGTGGTAAGCCCTCACGCCTGTAGTAGCGCCTGGACACCTAGAAGCCAGCGGCCCCCTCGATTTGGGGTGCGCGCTGCCGTAACCATGCCGACTCCGGCCGCTACCGCGCCATGGTTGAGCTCGCCGTGGAGAGACCTCGTTCCAATGCAGCATAGGCTAGGTTTTTGCTTTTCTGCACTCCCCATGAACCCTTGATGGTTAAATCGTAGCCGGTTGCACTCGAATCAATCTCCATTGCACCGCCGGCGTTCCCGTGATCTCGGCACCACCACGCGCCGTCGCGCCGCGCGTCGGGGGGTCGCCGCGCCTCGCCGCCGCTGCCGGAGGGTCTCCGGTGGTGTGCCGCCACTCGCCCCACCGTGCGCCGAGCCGTTCCGGCTCGGGCCGTCGCACCGTCACGCGCCGCTTCTCGGCTCAGCTGCGAGCGCAAGGAAGAAGACGACGGGGAAAAAGAAAAAGAACGAGACAGACAGAGAAACCATGTGGGACCCACATAGCAATTAGCGCACGTTAATCCTCTCCCTAATGATGTTTAGCCAAGTCTATGACGCATGGGTCCGGATGATTAGAAATCTAATTAAAATCAGAATTAAGTTTACTCTCTATGACGCATGGGGCCCACCAGTGAATAAAAACAGCCAGTTGACCCTAGTCAACCTGGGCTGGTCCCACCTGTCAGTCTCAGTAGCTTGTGGATAATGTTGGATTAAAAATAAATCAGTTACGAACAGTACCCTTTCACAATTTCCCGAATTAATTCAAACTTGAATCTTTAAACTAGCATAACTCGCTCATTTTAACTCGGATTTGAGTGAAATTTAAACCTAAATTCATATAAATTCATAAGCTTTCCAGTGGTATATAACTCACGATTTGATAAAATATATTTATAATTATTAAATAATTAATATCATATGATTAGGTTATGGTCAACTTAAAAATATGCTAATAAATAAAATTGGCATTATGCAGTAGAGTGGATGTAATAATATTTGTTTCTAGCATGTTTTGTCACAGTAGCAACCATGTAATAAATTAAGTACAGTAATGTCTCAAATGAACGGATGTATAGGAAGACACTAGCACTATTTAATGTCCAATTAAATCCATGACTTATAAATTACTTACATAAAGTTTAGCCTCATATTCTGTAACTAAAATATAAACACACATAGATGAATCTTTAACTTATTTAGGAGAATAATAACAGAGCTAGATGTGGATGAATCACCAAATAATTTAATCAATGCAATGCCATATAGAAACTAGCTAATGTATAATTTAAGTACAATATATTCAGGAGTCACTTGGAGCATTGGGTAGTACACTTATACATCGTTGCACACACATATATTGTACATCCCATTATAGCTATACAATTGATTTACTCTTTTCCATATATTCAACTAGGGAGTATATAACAAACATGAATAGTAGATAAGTTCTAATTATAAATTTTGACCTCCTGTAATTAATCGTTACGGGACCACACAGACAAATAATCTGTAACCATAGTATGATTAACCTAAACAACTCTAACATACAAAGCATGGATAGTTATTAACCTTTCATAATTTATTGTGACAAGTAAAATATGTTCATAATCAAAGTAAATCCTCCATCAATAAAATAATAATACAAATGATTCACTGTAATTATGTGATTGATCCTAAATCCATCCGACGACAGAACCTCTAGTATATGACCATTTTATTTAGATAGATGCATGTGTAGCCATAATTCTTCCATAGCCATTAGCTAGACTAAACCACTATGGCCACAGAAAGACTAAGAAACCTTAGCTCTTAGCTTGATTAGAATCCATTAGCAAACACGAGTAGTATGAGCAACCCTAGGTTCGACCTCAACAATTATATTTTGTTTGTGCATATTTGATTGTTGTTTGAATATTGTTTCTTCTCTCGCATTATAGAAATTGTATATCGGTTAGTCGTGAGGCAACGTATGCAGCTTCCAGGAGGTGAAGGTTGATCAAGATTATATCAAGAATAAGAACTATCCTGAGCAGGCAAGTCATCACCCCATCCCTTGAGCATGTTGATCCCAATTGTGAAATTGTTTTGTTTACAAATAAAATTACATGCATTGATGAATATCCTATTTGTTATTATGCCATGCCTTTGATTATTGCTTATCTCATTATTCCCTTGTACCTATAATTACGTATGAGTCACTCGTCACTTATGACAAATGCTTAGTAATGCTAATTTAGATTCATACATTCTCATATTTATCAAATGCTTTATACTTGGGCAACTACCTTGGAGAAGGTAGTTGAGATACGGCATGTGGAGACATGAGCGCCACATTGCCATGACATTGATGAGATGATTTTGAAAGAAAGTTAAAACTAAACAAATGTTTTCGACTAGAGCGGCTGGATGACTTGGGTGGTGTCCAGTAAAGGCTAGTGCCGTCCCTGGTCAATTAAGGACCGAGCCATGAAGTTAAGCATGAAACGACCCCAGTACAACCGTACTTCTCGTGTGGGTATAGACCTAGCGGAGGCGGTACCCAAGCCGTAGTGGATTTCTTGATGTGTGTGAGAGGCAGGGGCCCACGGTAGGGCAGCCATTGGTAGGACCGCAAGGGGCGGGTGCCTACAGTGGTGTCGCCATCAGTAGGACTGCCATGTGTAAACCTAAACTTAACCCTAACTTAATGCATGTGTGAGTCTTCTCTTCCCGGGAGCGCCAGAACTCCTCTCACTGCTAGAAACCTTCGACGCCTAGAGTGCATGAGGACTAAAGTTCATGGAGCGGGTACTGCCAAAGTGAGGTTATTGAAAGGCTTTGCCGTGGCAAGTCTCATTGTTGGGACGAAGGCTCATGTGTTGGGCAAGTCGCGGAGTACGGGTAAAGTGTACATCCACTGCAGTGTGAGTAAATCAATCTATTCGAATAGCCGTGCTCGCGGTTATTAAGCACCGGGACATGTATTACACTTGGCTAGACTCTAATTTCTTAAATCTGATTGGGATAGGATGTTGCATGATGATTTTTAGACTGGTGGATCAACTTCTCGAGAGGCGAGAAAGGGTAGACCCCAGAAAACCATGACGACCAGTGGCGGGAAGCTATCCTTGAGAACACAATGGATGGTGGACAGAACCGTCGCTATTTAATGAACAATGGAGTTAAAACCTGATCAGTTTATGTTAGGTCTTAGGTTTGTGAAATGATATTTGAAAACTCAACTTTACGCAAAGTAACCATAGCCACTCCTTGTATTATCCTGTACATTATTGTATTTTGTGTGGTGGCTTGCTGAGTACTTTTGTACTCATTGTTGCTCTATATATATCCTTTAGCAGAGTGTTGAAGAGAAGCCCTTGTTAGTACTGCATGCTTAACAAGATGACCGGAGTGCGGTTTTGATCTAGGTCTCGTTTCCCAGTCGACTGCTTGTGGCATGTCAACCGGGCCCTTGTATTATTTTGTCTTCCGCTGTTGTTTCTCTGATAGTTGTTGGCCTGCCTGGCCCTAATGTAAGCATTTAACTCTATTAGCCTGAATTCATTCGTGATATGTTATGATTCGGCTATGTATGTGTGTACCAACTACTGATCCAGGGATTGGTACTGATAAACACAGAAGATTTTCGATTTCCAAATTCGGGGGTCAACAGTTGCATACAATGATCAATTTAACCTAAAAGCCTAAACTGGTGAGGATAAATTGATGAGAAAAGATGAACAACTCACTTTATATTCCAACAAAAATAAGTACTGAACTTTTAAAATTTAAACGTGCCGTACACTAATCAAGACCGGATTATCGAAATCATCCTATTTCTAGAGTAGTAGTTTTTAGTTTGTTGTTCCTGGTTGTATTCATTTATCAAAATCATTCTGGCTGTGGGACAGAGAGAACTTGAACTGCAACTGCTCATGGTCCACTCCATTCCGCGTAGCTGTGTTGAAGCAGCCAGAGGCCAAACGTGGGCGCCTCCGTGTGTTGCGGAGGAATCAGTTGGAGGGAGGGAGGGAGGGAGCGCGGCGATCGATGATGATTTCCGGTCCAAAACATGGCGTCTCGTTTCAACGTACGGCCGCTCTCTCTCTCTCTCTCTCTCTCTGTGTGTGTATGTATCCTGCTCAAGATTGGGCATCAACCATACGCTAGCGTCCCCCGTACAGTCTGTCTGGTCATGATAACTTCCCCGCGACTTTGTACCGGAATTCTGCCACCAGAATGCTTCATGTCGTGCGAGCATTTTTGCTTCTCTGGGTAGGCAAAATCTGTGTGTGCTGCAGCTGACATGTGGACCAGTGCAAATAATGATCGTCGGTGTGCGATGCTTTCTTTTCAGGACTACTTCCGTCCCACGAAAAATAAGTGCAGCCGTAAATATCTATGCACAACGTTTGACCTTCCGTCTTATTTAAAAAATTTATAAAAAAAATGAAAAAAATTAGTCACACATAAAGTACTATTCATTTTTTATTATCTAATACCAATAGAAATACTAATCATAATTTTTTTTAAATAAAGCAAACGGTCAAACGTTCAACGTGAATAGTAGAAAACTGGTGGGTATATTTCTGCTTTCTTTTCCAGCTCATAGGTTTTTATTTTCCTCCAAGAAATAGCTCAGTGTATTCGTAAGGATAAGGGTGTGTTCGCTACAACCGAATGAGAACACACACATTGCGCACGAAAAATGGAGCGGTACATTAGCACATGATTAATTAAGTATTTGCTAATTTTTTTTCAAAAATAAATTATTGATTTTTTTAGCAACTTTCATATAGAAACTTTTTACAAAAAATACACCGTTTAGCAGTTTGAAATGCGTGCGCGTGGAAAACGAGGGAGAGGGGTTGGGAAAAGGGGCATCTGAACATAAAGTTTGTTTGCTAGCTTTCCTAACCCATCTATCTCGTTTTTTGCGCGCACACTTCCCAAACTACTAAATATTATGTTTTTTTTTGCAAAAAAAGGTTCTAGAAGAAAGTTTCTTTAAAAAATCATATTAATCTTTTTTAAAAAAAATAGCTAATATTTAATTAATCACGCACTAATAGACCACCTCGTTTCGTATGTTTGGGGAGAATTCCTAACTCCAAATACCGAACACAACCTAATTATTGTACCTGTTTATATAGCAAATCTCATTAGCTCCATATGTATAAATAAACCAAACCGATACTGATAATTTTTCATTCTGATAAACCTGATAGAGGAAATGTATAAATTCCTCGTTCAAAACATAGTAATGAAAATTGCGTGGTTTTGACAAGAATAGATTCGATCTTCATAGGAATTGAATTATTTGTGTTGGGCTGGGCCCTTAGGGCCATACTTTTTTTCTAAAAAGTAATAATGAGATATAAACATTTGTACATACCAGACTAATAGTGCCAACAATGTTTGCTTCTAGGCATGGCTAATCCTAAGCTCAGAGATCTGGAACACTGATAGATCACATGCAGAGGCAGGCTCCAAGCAAATCAATGCGCTTGCACGAGCCTCTTTTTGTTGCTATGTTCAGAGACAATCGGACAATCATTTCACACAAAACTGCACGAACATGTTTGGCATCAACTTATCATACGCTAAAATTTGGCCAAGTGTGGCAGTGTAGGGCCAACCAGAGATCGAGCAAGCAGAGATCTTACCGATTTGCAATTTGCAGGGCATGTTCTTCTGCATTTCTTGCTTTTGTAGTCTTCTTCTACTCTACTGTGTGACTTGGCATCTTGTGTTAGATGGAAACAAAGTTTGGATGACACATTTTAATTGGAGGTTGCTGATGGAGTGTTCCGCTGGACCATTTGGGGACCCAAGCGATAAGACCGACGTGTATGTCACATTCTCGAAGCATAGCATCTGCAGTTCAGTTAAAATTTGCTTATCATGTACAGTTTTGTGAAAAATGTAGACTGTACATGAAAACTGAGATGTGTATAATTAGAATTAAATTTAAAAATATATTGTTCACTATTTTTTCCTTAGAAATATCCTGAATGCAATTTTATTAGCACAAATATACCGTCAATATCGCTGAACTGTTGCGTGAGAATGACGAGGGCGTGACGACATGGGTGGTCTCGCACAGCGACGGCGCGACACCGAGCAGTCGCATGGCAAAACATCGACAGCATTTTAGAAATTGAATGATTAGCGATTAGTTAATACTCCCTCCATTTATTTTTAATAGGCATATTTCCAAATCTGAAAAATTTACTTTTGATATACATATTTCAATCCAACAGTTGGTTCACCTTAATAACTTTCTCGGATTTAATGCGTGGCTCTCCACTCTTCCACACAAGATTGGTTATATGGGCATCGAGAAATGTAAATATTAATGCATTGTTTGTTTACGAGGAATAACTAGTAGCATGTTTAAATGGATGATAAGTATAATTATTTATCCTTGATTATTGTGCCAAAATAAAATATGACTATCAAAACTGGACGTAGAGAGTAATAACCAGTGATTAATTATTTTAATTATGATAATTAATTAATTATAGTTAATTAATCGCTAATTAGTATACTTAATCACTGATTAGCGACAGGGGTCTGCATGATGTTCGGTCTCGCTGGTTGGGCATATGTGAGCCCGCTCAGTTTCGCAGCCTCACCCTGCGAAACCGAGCTGTCCCGGCGCGACACCGCTCGGTCTCGTCGCAATATCTGACGGTATATTTGTGTCCAAAAAAATACATCCAGAATATTTCTGAGAAAAAAATAATAAACAATATATTTCTAAATTTAATTCGGAAAGTTTGCAACAGTTTTGTCCATTTTACCTTGTGTTTAGTAGAGTTTTGCGGGTGAGAATGGTAATTTGACCTTGCAATATCTGAGGAGTTAAATGGCCAATGGGACGTTAGGTCGGAGAAAAGAAAAGGTTGCCATAGTATGTACTGTAAGCAATACAATTTTTAACTCTCCAGAGTTAAATGGTGACCATCAGAAGTTCGTCACCACATTTCAGCTTTGCATATCATACAGTTAATTCAGTTTGCCTGTCGAAGGTGAATATTTAAGAATGTCAGGTTAGCAAGACTGTTGGAAGGGATTTTGGGCTCCAAACATGCTCGGAAAGATCAGAAAACAGCTCATAACATATAAAAACAGCATGCATTGGTTGATGGTATGCTAGTGAAACCGTGAAAGTGTCCTAGACAACAGTAGTAATAGACAATAGTTCTTGGGTCAAACTGGAAATCAAGTAAAATTAGTTCTAAACATTTCACATTTGTATTTCGCACAGAGATATCACTATATCACAAAAGGTAAAAGGCCCATGTAAAGCATGATGGATATGAGCCAGTCAGGCCCACGAACAACAACGGTAGTCATGGTAGCTAGGCGGCCTATTGGACCGAACGTTTTTCTTTTTCCTTTTATGAGAACAGCGGCAACTTCTTACCTCCAAGAAGTTAGGTTATGTTCAGTAAGCTTAGTTATCTATTGCAGATTGGTTATTTGACTAGATTATGTATCTAAGATTTGATTGGAATGTGAATACTGCATTTTGTTAGATTGAGCAATTAAATTATTAATCGTACCCCATTCAAACTTAAAGAAAAGGTAATAATGAAAACACATTGAATTTCAAACTTATAAAACATTTTGCACCATGCCACTATTTTTGAATGTTTGATTGCAAAAGAACCAAAACAATTTGAAGTTTAGTTTGAGAGCCTCAAATGAATTGAGAAGAATGCAAGTCAAGTGGAAACTAAAATTAAACTTCCAGTTCAATAAATATTATTCAATTACAAGAATTAAACTTCGATTTAATTATAAACTGAAGTGTTCATATTTAAGGAGAAATAAAATAAATTATTTAAACAGTTAATTGCACTTTGGTCTACCTTTTATTACTAAAGTTTTACTTTGAATCACCCTTTAACAAATATTTTTGCTTTAGACTAGGTAAAACTACCTTTATTATATTTTGGACTAATGTACAAAAATAGTAAATAATAGTTTACATGTAAGTTGGGAAGATTGTTGATATACGGATGCCGATGTGCTTAAGGTAATTGATGTGCTCGAGAAGTATTTTGGTGGCCCAAAGTATAAACAATGGCAAAATGGCATCGTCCAAAGTGAAAAAAAAATTAAGAGCTAAAGGTGCTCAAAAGTGAAATTTTAGTAATCAAATATGGCCATAAACGCAATTCACTCTTACACAAATCTTGTAAAATTATGGAAGTTCCTTTTTCAAATAAATTTGAAAAATCAATATTCATTTAATTAGTTGAATTTTCAAATTTATGGATCGAGCTTAAGAGGAGTTCAAAATATTGAATCCAAATTCAATGCAGGCAATCTACAAATTTACCGGAGTGCCCTTCCCCTCTCTTCTCCTCTTTTTCCTGTTCTTTTCCAGAATGCACTGTTTATTGGTCATCATGTGTTCGACGCCGGCCCAGGCCATTCAAGTTTGCTTCGAGATTAAGGTTCACTTAAAGAAAAACTCTGTAGTTACATCCTACATACTCAAAGATCCTACATACTGCAGTAAATAGGCAGATGTGATTTGTCTCATCCTAGTCATTGCCACATATATGATGTGTTGTGCCACACCAGTTATTATCTTTTGCAGACACCATGAACAGCTTCAACTATTCTCCTCCTTTCTATTGGCTTTGTCATGTGTAGATTCATCCCGGCATGAATAGCCTTCTGGAGCTCGTCCTCCATGAAATGAGCGGTCAATGCGATGATCGGTGTGCGAATTCCATAACGGCTTTCTTCCTCGCGGATGCGCATTGTTGCTTCATAGCCATCCATTTCGGGCATCTGAAACAACAAATGGATATTAGTAATGTCAAATTCTTACAAGAAGCCTTTGCATTGTGAATTATATCTTTGGGGCATTTGCAAATTTACCCATGGTTTTGAATTTATATTACAAAATTGCCAGTAGAAAATTGCAAAAATCATAAAACGGGAAAACAATAAAACTCCAAGTTAAGGGAAGCAGTTGAATGAAAAGTGTTGTGTTGGTAGCTAGAAGGAGAAACAAACCTGGCAATCCATGAATATGACATCATAGGGCAATGGCACATTATGCTCTCCTGAAACACTTGCTCTCTCAATAGCATCTTTGAATATATCCACAGCCTTAGCTCCATCCCCTGCCAATTCAATTGTTGCTCCTAGTTGGTTCAACACTTTTCTCTGAATAGTTTGCGCTACGCCTGCCGGAGCGCGCACTTCTGCCTGACGAGGTCGGCGTTGAGCGCCGCCTCCTGCGCCACCGCCAGTGTCCCAGCCGCCGCCACCGCCACCACCGCCGGAGCACGTCCACCATTACGCTCTTGCGAAAATCGGTGGGAATTTACGGTGTCAACTCCACCAGCTAGCTGGTCCAATTCACGGCCGTCGGCCGCCGCCGGCGATGGCGGCGATACAGAGGAGCGTATACGGTTTGAAACTTAGAAGGTAACATGGTGGAGTGGAGAGAGGGGGAATGAATTACGGAGTGATTGATGGGCTTAGCTTAACAAGTAAAATGGGAAGGAAAAAGTATACTTTGACTTCCTCAACTATCACCTGAGTATGATTTATATCCTCCAACCACAAAACCGGGTACATCGATTCCTCCAACTATCAAAACCGGTGCAAACAATGTCCCTTGTTGGTTTTGGAGGTGGTTTTGGCTGACATGACGCCTACGTGGCGGTA
The DNA here is from genome assembly GCA_000338895.3 of Oryza meridionalis. Classification (NCBI taxonomy): domain Eukaryota; kingdom Viridiplantae; phylum Streptophyta; class Magnoliopsida; order Poales; family Poaceae; genus Oryza; species Oryza meridionalis. Next base: position 6,756,557 of record CM002528.2, on the reverse strand, counting down.
TTGACTAAGTCTTTATCCTATGTGACGCTTATGTGGCATTAGAATAAAAACAAAAATAAAAAAATATGTGAGACCCATATGTCATTAAAAAAAAAAGAAGTATTGTTGGAAATTATACTTTTTCCCAAACCCTACTCGGTCGGGGAAGCCACCAGTGACCAGCCCACCACTCGCCTTAACGCGCCACCACCGCCGCCACTGTCGTCGTCGCAGCAGCAGCAGCAGCAGCCGGAGATGGATATGGAGGACATCGAGGACGTGCTGGGGCCGTCCGGGCTCACCGGCGGCAGGGCGCTTCCGGGATTCCATCTCCCGCTCGCCGCCATCGCCGTGAAGCCCAAGCGTCCAAGATCGTCTAGGGTCGCGCAGACCCAGCCGTAGCCCGAGGCCTGGATCCTCGGGACGCAGGTGAAACCGCCGCCATAGCTCGGGCTCCGATGAGGGCAGCGCGAGAGAGGAGGTGGACGAGAAGGCAGTAGGTGTGGAGGGAGTGGGGGGTCGACGACGACGGCGACGAGGAGGCGGCCCAGTAGAAGAAGGTGAGTGCGTTCCTAGCGACGAGCTCTGGGGAGGAGGCCGTGGCAAGGCCGAAGAGGTTTCCGCCACCGCCGCCACCGCCACTGCCGCTCCCCACTGCCACAACCGCCACCGTCGTCGCTCCCCACCGCCACAGCTCCCCACCGCCGTCGTCGCTCCCCACTGCCGCTCCCCACCGCCACCGCCACCGCCACCGCTCCCCACCGCCACAGCCACCGCCGCCGCTCCCCACCGGAGCACGCTCCACCGCAACCCCTTTGTCACCGATTTGTGAGCTACCCTGTTGTCACCCCCATCATTGCCCTGTTGCCTCTCCTGAACCTCCCACTATAGGCCACCCTGCTGCATCCCTGCCATCGCCCTGCTGCCAACAAGAGGAAAAGGAAGGAGAGGGTATGATACGTGGGCCCCACTCTATTTCTATGATTAATAGATTGTCACGTCAAATATCACCTAGTTATTTTGTGTCGGTTTCAATAGTTAGAGGAATTATTATACTTTGTTTTACGATTGAAGGATACAAATCAGATCCAACCTAATGTTTTGAAGGAGTAAAAGTGAACTTTCTCCTCTCCATTCTCTTTCCAGGACTCTTTTGGCATGGGCTAGGAAATATTCCTACCCCATGCCAGAAATGGACTACCAGTAATTTATTAGTTAAAACTTAGCCTTCTCCATAACGTTAAATTTTAGACTGAACTAGTTATATGCCCGTAGGTTGTAATGGGATTGGGTGATAAAAATATGGTTTTAGTTTATTTCTATGCCGGCTTTTTCACGGTTGTTTGGTTCTATGCGGTTTTCTTAGAGAAAGATGGGAGGCAGTGGCTTTGTTATGAGGAAGGAGGGATTTACTATAGATTCAGGAAATTTTGAAAAAGAAAACTAACAATAGTGTTATAGTGGCTCCTTTCGACCAAATTCTTTTTAGCATTTCTGGCTCTACTACTACAAAAGCGTTACAAAATTTGGCCCGTAAAGTTCCGACTAGAGGGGCCGGAATTGCAGTTGCAAGGCCACGCAAACGAAAGCTCCTCAGGTCCTCATTGAGAGCCCAGCCCATAACAACATGTGAAACTAAATGGAAAAGCCCCTGTTTTGGGCTTCATTATTCACTTGGATCAGTTTGATTCGATCCCCAACTAAATACATCATCAGGCTTAAAATCACCCTCTCCAAATCACAACCAAACTCTAATTAAGTAAACCCCATGAACAGATATTAATTAACCCACACACTAATACAAACACTTCGGCCTAATTAAGCAAACAATGCACAATTAATTGGGTCACATCTCATCTCTCTGCAGATATTATACATGTAGGATTAATAAATCAGTGGAGGATGGGAGGGTTGCAGTAGGGGCCCTTGAGCCAGCCATCGGCGATGGAGCGGTAGGCGGCCTCGGTGAGGTGGATGCCGTCCCAGATGAGGTAGTTGGCCGGGTCGGCGCAGGCGCTGGACCCGGACATGCCGCACCGTGCCTTGTTGTTGTAGTTGTACGTCCCCTGCCCTCCCGCGCCGCAGCACACCTTCAGCCCGTATTTCAGCCCTGCCATTTATATTGCCCCACCACCAACAAGGTCAGCAACCGCAAATTAAACCAATATCACTCTCCCAATAGATATATCGATCGGCAGATACCGGAGATGTAAACCATTTTTCACTATCTTAAAAATTGATAATATAGTACAAGTTTTGTAAGTTTCATTAGAAATAGTTTTATAGTGGCAGAAATATATAGTATTATCAGAGTTCTGCGTTCTTTGATTTAGCTATGTATATCCGGTTCGAATGTAGATGCTCGGTTTTTAACCTATATTCGATAAAATAATATTTCCATGTTTCAAATAGTGCCGTTTGTTTGTCGTTTTTTCGGTTTGCTTTGTAATGTGTGCTCAATTCAAAAACCATGAGGAAAAAAATATTCTTTTGCAGTGGTGCAAGAGGAGAGCAAGGCTGAGAGGGTTTGAACTTTCAAGATCATGCAAAGATATGAACATGTTCCTTTGTTTTGTTTTAATTTGTGGCCATGAGCTTTTGGCTAAAGGGTATCTTTGTTTTCAATTGGACGATGTCGCATGCAAAGAAGAGCTAGCTAGCTGTGATGCATGCATGCATGCTTTAGCACTAGTATTACATAAATCATGCCAGTTGTTATTATTTCATAATATTTGATATAGTATGATAGATGCCATTCCAATTGGATTACAAGGTATCAATTCCTAAATTATACTGTACTAGCTAGTATATGGACAGAGGTCATGAATGGTCCACACAGGGAAGGCACAAATGATTGGCCACACTAACAGGACAAGTGAGCTAAGAATCCAACAAGTAATTGGACTATTTGGAGATGTAAAGCTTGTTGTTATGCACGTACAGTGTATTAATTTATACTTATCTCTAACAACCTTTGGATATATCCTTTACCTAGATCTGACGTGTGGGCCATGTACCCCTAGCTAACCTACACTAAACATGCCATGACCACTGAAAACTTCAACTCTGTCACGGCAACTGGATTCTGGGACGCTTTTGATTTTTAGCACATAAAAGGGTGATGTGTGCTACCGGACAACGATGGTGCCTTGCAGCTCTGGGCAGTAATGTTCAGGGCTGATCTGTTAACTACTATAAAAAAATAGAATTTTTAGGCTGATCTGTTAACCTTTAACATAAATATTATGCTTCCTTGTTCCTACGAAATAGCGTGTAAAATTTTATAAAACGGTTATCTCCTATCAAACATAACAAGGCTGGATTAAATTCCATTTTGCAAAAAAAAAAATCAAGCCTAACAGAAAAAATAGCTATAGGTTTCATATCATTGATAAGTCTATGACCTAAAAAAACAAGAAAACGACAGGTAAGTCAAGATTTACTAATATAATGTACCGTTCTAAAAAGATCACATATTGATCTATCCAGTGCATAGTAAGAAATGTAGTTTTTTTTATCAAACGGATACAGTATGTTTTAGTGCGATTATGAGATTGAGAAATAGTGTGATCAACTTACCGAAGTTTTGAGGAGAGCGGACCATGGCAGTGACCTGCGAGTAGAAATCAGCATACATGACCCTGGCATGTGGGTACGTCCTCTGGAGGTTGGAGAGGCTTCTCTTGAGCAACGTGTTGTGGTAGGAGGAGAGGCTATTGTAACTCTTGAGGCAACCGTTGCGATCGTAGTCTGCGCCGTTGGATGTGCCATAGAGCGTCAGGTAGATCGGGAAGCACCCGATGGGGAGAACCCCTGGCACGACCACATCCACCGCGCCTAGCCTGATCAACGTCTGTTCATAAGTCGTGCACACGCAAAATTCACGATTTGAGATAGATGAAGATTAAGATTAAATATGTAAGGGCATTTGAAAAGCCATTAGTGAATGGTCAATTGAGTTTTAATTACTATAAACTTAAAAAAAGATATATTTGATATTGTAGAGCAGCTTCTATATAAAAATTAGTTTGTGTGAACTCCGATACTATAGGAAGGAGGAAATAGACTGTTTGGCGGATTTTCTCCCATTTTGGAGTCATCCGTGATCCAACTCGTGAGTTGATCAGGTGGAGAGCGTGAAATGATCAGGTTAGTTGGTTAGTTACCTCGAGGCCACGGATGATCTTGCTGACGACCTGTGGCACGTAGTCCCTGACCTCCGTCATGGCGCGGCCGGCGAAGAGCGGCGCGTTGTAGTCGTTGCCGCCGAACTCGCCCACCACGAACAGCGACTTGGACAGGTAGCTCCTGCAATCTACACACACCCGTGATCCGATCGATCGATCAATTCGTCCGTTAATTAATTAATTAATTACTCCACATGCATATATATACTGGTAGTGGTTGGTGAGACGACTAATCAATGAATTGGATCATTAGTTACAGTGGTAATTAGTGGTAGTTACTGTGGTAATTAATAAGATGTTGAACAATTAGTTAGTTACCGCTGCCGCAGACGGAGGGGAGGAGCTGACGGAACCACTGGATCTGGGTGTCGAGGGGGCCATTGTTCCAAATCTTGTCGCTGAGGCCGATGGACTTGAAGAAGGCGGCGTCCATGGAGGTGGCGCCGATGATCGCCATGTTCGCCCCCTTCTTGAAGTCGCCGCCGGCCTTCGACGCCGGCGGCAGCGGCAGCCCAAAGTGCTCAGCTGCATATATGCATGAAATTCACATGTCATTTTCTCCACTACTAGCTCGATCGATCGATCGATCAGGACGTCGTCCTACCGAGGAAGTCGACGACGACGCGGCCGTCGGAGCAGCGGCCGGTGGGGCGGCCGAAGAAGGTCTTGCCGTAGGGGGGCTGGCCGGTGGTGAGCCACGACGGGCAGCCGCCGACGCAGAGGTTGCCGGTGTCGGAGATGGAGTCGCCGAAGCTGTAGATAGCATTGTACCGCTGCGCCGCCGCCGCGTGCGCGAACACCACCACCACCAGCGCCGCCGCCAGCAGCAGCATCGCCGGCGCCCTCGTCGTCGCCGCCATTATCACGAACGTGTAAAGCTCGCGTCGTCGCGGTGACCGGGACAGGGCCGGAGACTACGTGAGATAGCTAGGATGGATAGGTAGCTCGTGTGTGGGTTGATGCGATTTTATAGGGTAGCTCGTCTCGTCTCGGCCGCCGTCGGTTGGTGGGTCGCTGTCGCGGCGGACTACTGCGTTTCCATATTCTTCTTTGCTTCACTGACCAGTGCAACCACGACGTCGTCCTCTGCACACTCACGTAAGCGTGATTCTTTATCGTCATAAAGCTACGGCAGTAACATTAATTGATACAGCTTTTTCTGTTGAAGTTTTCGGTGTTCGTTTATTTTCTGTTCCTTTTGTTTTGGATGTGATGGATGCTGTTATTGTTGTTTTCTTCTCTGTTCCTTTAGTTTTGGATATGATGCATGGGTGCGGCTGCTTTGCAAAATGACGATGCATTCATCATTGCTAAAAAACTATATATCATAATTAAGTTTAAGACTATATTTTTACTCCAGACTTCGCTCCTAGAGTAAATTTATGAGTTAGAACTCTACCATACATGCCTGTAGTCATAGAACTATGCATCCTCTGATAGTGCAAGACACTAATACCCGATCCAAGAGTCAATGTCGAAACATTTTTTCGCCGGTCTCCAAACTTTATTTACATGGAAGAAAAAATTTCACATTGTTACAGCACCATAACCACAGCTACAAATTTTGGAGCTCAGCATTATCCATCGGAGATATGAGAGCTACAACCATGAAGACATACATTCCGAAGGTGTTCCGAAGGTAGTAGCATTTGTGATGGGAGATATACAAAACCGTCAATCATTCTTGAAGTGGCTAAGAGGCCATCAGCAACTTGTGGTTGCTATAAGGAAAAATTAAGGTTCTAGTAGTGTGGTATTCTACCGATAAACTATACTGCCCCCACCAAACACCGCAATTACTCTATAGTAGGGAGTGGACCCCCTAGACTAGCAACTTGCCACATCCAGTACTCGTCAGTCACCGCGTCGACGACTTCCATCACCATTCCTCTTATAATGTCAAATACGTGTGCATTTCGTTCCTTCCAAAGCATCCAAGATTCCAGGATACCAAAATTAGAGATGTGTCGAAGAGTTTGCACGCCTCCTAGCCCAGTCCTGTGTGCATCGTCCCACCACAAACGCAGTCAATGTCTAAATATTGCACGCAAACAAAGCTACGAAGGCAAACACAGAATCGCCATCGACACTAGGTTTCACTGGTGCACGGTCAAGAATCAGAGCATATTTGAGCCTAAAAGGTGGTAAAGGAAGTGGAGTTTAAATCCTCGAGTCCAAGTGCTCTTGTTTGTGTATATATAGTCTCTCTAAACACACTAGTACAGATCCTTCTATCTGTGACGGGCTCTAATATGCTTAGAAATAGCGGGCCGTCACAAGGAAGTCATCTCAATCGGGCCGAAAAGTGCCCGATTGAGATATGGTCGCATATACATGTTAGATGGGCATAAAACTTAAGCCCGTCACGGATGACACCTATCAGTGACAGGCCAAACTTTAGACCCGATTGAGATAACATTCCATATCTCAAACGTGCCTAAAGTTGTGGCCCGTCACAGATGACCATCATCTGTGACGGGCACCAACTTTAGGCCCGTTTGAAATAACATTCCATATCTCAAACGGGCCTCAAGTTGTGGCCCGTCACAGATGACTCATCAGTGACGGGCTATATACTTAATCTCTATCGGGTATTAACTAAAGCTCGTCACCGATGACTATTTTTTCATTTTTCATATGAAATGTTTATATTTGTAAGTTGACTATAGCAAAATAATTTAGTACAGTATAATAATTCATTTTATGAGTCAAAATAATTTTACGGGTAGTAAATGATTTCAAATGGAAAAAATGTCAACAACAAAGTTGTATAACTTATCAAGATTTACAACTTTTAGTTTGGTCATTTTTCAATATAATATTTTTTTAACAGTTTGAATTTGAATTTAAAAATATGACAACTTCAAACAACATTTTCAAATACTAAATGATTTCAATTGAAAAAGTCATCAACAACAAAGTTGAATAACTCATCAAGATCTAAAACTTTTATTTTTGTTATTTCTTCATCCGACGAAATGTTAGTAATATTATTCACAAATTTTACATATATGTGTTATAGTTTATAAAAACCAGATATAAGATATGTCAATTTTGTGAACAATATTACTATCACTTTGTCGTATGAAGAAATGACCAAAATAAAAGTTTTAGATCTTGATGAGTTATTCAACTTTGTTGTTGATGACTTTTTCAGTTGATATCATTTAGTATTTGAAAATGTTGTTTGAAGTTGTCATATTTTCAAATTCAAATTTAAACGGTCCAAAAAATGTTATATAGAAAAATAACCAAAATAAAAGTTATAGATTTTGATGAGTTATATAACTTTGTTGTTGATGACTTTTTTAGTTGAAGTCGTTCACTTATCTAAAATTCTATTTGAACTTTTTAAACTTTGAATTTCAAATTTCAAATTGTTTAAATAGAGTCAGATGGAGAAATGACCAAAATAAAAATTTTACATCTCGATGAGTTCTACAACTTTGATTTTGGTGACTTTTCCATTTGAAATCATTTAATAACCCCAATTTGACATCCTGACCTAGGGCATAATAGGATTAATACAATACTCATACCAACATGTTACAACTACTTTTTCGGAAGCCAATCTTCAAAGAATTTTGACGTTAAGTGTGCTTGGTCTAGAGTAATTTTGGGATGGGTGACCGACCGGGAACTTCCCGCGTGGGTGCACACGAGTGAGGGCTAGCAAAAAAATAAAATTTATTCATTAACTTATGCTATAGTTAATGCCCGTCACAGATGACTCATCTGTGACAGGCTATAGTTAATACCCGTCACAGATAAGGGTCATCTGTGACGGGCGCTAGTTGTGGCCCGATTGAGATAGGTTATCTGTGACGGGCTATAGTTTGACTGGTCGTTTGGGTCAAAGCTATCGGTGACGGGCTTTACTTAGGGCCCGATTGAGATAGAATCATCCGTGACGGCCGTTTGCCCGATTGAGATAGCTCTTCACATCAGTGACTTCTAGCCTGTGACGGACGCCATGCCCGATTGAGATGGGGCTTACCGCCCGATTGAGATGAGGGTATCCGTTCTAGTGACATTGATGTAAATTTTTTTTTAAAAAAAACTAGACTAGGCATATTATATATTGTGTACTAGGTCAAATTCAAACTAGACATAAGAGCAAATTGGATTAAAAAAGACGTATAGATCATATTTAACCTTGCATACTTATATGTCACAAAACCTACATTACCTAATTTTTCAGTTTTTTTTATTAATTAACTATTTGAAATCACATTTAACAATCGAGATGCTCCGGAGAGTTTAAAATAGTTCCCTGGAAAACGACTGTTATCATCATGATCGAATATCCATATATATGTGAGCAGATATATATACAATGTTATGAATTGTTTAATTAGAGGTATATAGTACGTACATGCATGTGTCGAAGTCGTTAATAATTTCATGGGAAGAGAAGAAGCAGCCATAGCTAGCTAGCCTAGAACAGCTTGGATCTGGGAAAAGCTACGTACAGTGAGTGAAGAGGTGAGGTGCGACTGCGAGCCGCCAGCGTTGATAGCTAGCCTGTCTGTGCAATGCAGGGGTCAAACCTGAGTAGTTGGCAACTTTGATGTTCGCCGGCCATGTGTGTTGTTTTCTGGGCCATCTGTGTCCATATTATTTCGAGGTTGCAGCCTATACATATATGTAGAAATTGCATGCCCTTATATCTTGCATTAATAATACAGAGATAATTTTTCATTTGAGCGGAATATAGAGGTGAATTAAAGTTCAAATTATGTACACTCAATAATCTGGAATTAACATGAACTGAACAAAGTTTGTCAGCTGGATATATAGCTTCCGGTAATTTTTTCCCGACTAATCTATACTTATTTAATTAAAAAGATTCTAATGATAACGGTGAATGTAAGAATATAAGTGAATTAGCCAGTAAGGCTTTATTCGGCCTGTGAGAGTATCAAACAGTGAATCTTTGTTTTGACCTGAGTAACATAATTACATAAACTAATAAAAAGAGTTATATACAAATAAAGCATTAATTTAAGGGGAAGATGTCAAGTTTCAATAGGAATATTAATTCTTGATTAATATTTGAAATGGTAATGACATTTGACTAGTATGTGTAATTAATCCTGACAATCGTAGCATCTCTGGACACTTTTATTTGTTTGGTCCAAGATGGTACCAACTACTAGTCCACTTTTTCTACAAATAGTTTTACGGTCTGGTACCCTCTCAAAAACCGAAAAAGATTCCCCTCTGATTAATCAGAAATACCAAGATATACGTTTTACTTTTATGTGAGCGAGGCATGTGTATATATATTGGCAACATCATGATCATTAAAAAAATAAGAATATATTTTATATCACTGAGTTTATTCTATTTTAATGATTTGCCATCAACTTTATCTTCCTCTAAGATATACCACTGAATTTATTAATTTTTCTACAATATGTCATTGGGGTGAATAATTTTTAAGAAATGTCTAAAATATCCTTCCATTCATACAAGAGTTGACACTGTTTGACCTACTAGAAGTTTTCTTAAAACATATGAAAGTTTTGTGTCATTTTTGCCTTCTTACAAAATATATAAGTTTGTGTGTATATTTTAAAATTTTCTTTCATAATCTTTAAAAAAACTGTTTTTATATGACTATGAATGAGGAATAACATACATAAAAGATTGCCTCAAAAAAATATATAGCATGTGAATAATGATGTAAATAAAAAACATTAACACGGGAGTATTTTATTAGCATATAAAATATAAATTATATTTAAAAAAGTTAATACATGTAAAATAAAAAATCTTGAAATATACACCCTTCTATATTATGTAAGTAGGCTACATAAAAAATTTATATTTTTTCAAAACTTATAGTAGGTCAACCAATTGTAACCTCTTGTATGCATTGAAGGGTATTTTTAGGTATTTTGAAAAATATCCACCCAATGGCATGTTTTAGAAAATTTTTTTTGACAAAGTCCATATTATAGAGGGAGACAAGTCGATAGCAAATCGTTTAAGTAGAGTAAACTCAATGGTATATAATGGATCATCTTAAAACAAAGCAAGCATATTAATACCACACCTTTTTCAGGGATTGCTGGTGACTGCCAGCTCCACTCTTGCAAGGATTCATAATTTCACATCATTGCTTTGGAAATAGATGGCAAAAACGATGTGAGGAATTCATTCTGCCCGGTCTCTCTACAGATTTTGGATAAGCCTAAACTATGCCAGTGCACATAGATGACACTATGTCGATGCATTAATTTTCTGAAAAGATGAAAGAAAACGACGTGAGCTGAAATCGGCTCTAGCTTAGCTTCCAACCAAAAACTTTTCAATTTACATAGAAATGCTTGCCTAGCTACTACTTCTTTCATCATTAAAAAAAAGGAATTTATATAGCCATATATTTCGAACTAGACTTTCATGTACCATGTCCAGAACTTTGTTCTTTCTCCTTTTGAAATTCCCTACCCAATTTTCACGGAGGTGATGCAGGGGAAGTCCAATCAAAAGCTGATATTGTTATATTTTCTCATGTGCAAGTGCTGGTACAATATCTTATTCCTTCACTGTTTTAGTTTAATATCTCATCTGACAGCTCAATAATTCTGCAATGACATAGAAAAACCAAAACATCTGCAGTGCATGGCGCATAACGGAACAAGTCTTCCATTTCTGCAGAAACAATTCTGACGAATCTGTACTGCCGAACCTTCCCTGAAAACTCAATCATCGATCCATCCATTTCATGTAGCCAACTTGCAAAAGCACACTTGATGAGAAATTCAGAATCGGAGTCGCCTTCACTTGATCAATCAAACAATCATGCAGTACACAGCTATTTTCTTCCTTTTTTTTTTCCTTCTTCTTTTCTTCTCTGAAGAAACGACAGATGAAGAGCCAATTATGTATCATCATGATATATATCCGAAGATGTAGCATATTCTCCATCACACATGGAGTGTCCATGGAAATGGAGATAAACAACAAAATAGAGTGAAAGATGCCGGCCAGTGTGATCTCGATATCTCTTTGCATCTTTCCATTGCATAGTCAGTTGCAAGTTCACATCATCCTCTTTTTTTTTGGTCTCACTGAATTGCATGCGTGTATTCAAGCATGCATGCAATCGTGTGTTAGGCATAGTGGTGTGGTTCATCACTGGCCTTAGCTAGCTAGACTTTGCATGTTCTTGGCTGGACCAAAATTGATGGTGAATAGTATAGCTAGTATGATTGTTATGTTTTTCCACATGGAGATGCATAATCGCAATATTAGGGAATAAAGATCAGTGATCATAACATTGGTTAACTAAATCATCCTCTTTATTCTCTGCCACCCAAAAGAATTAACCCACTAATGATCTATATGACAGAAATATTATATATGTTTGCATATTTAAGGCTTTTTTGTATAACAACCTATGATTGAGGGAATCCATGGAGATGATCAGGGTCGAGCGGCTGCAGAACAAAGAGTACGATTGAGTGTAGTGGTCAGTATGCTAAACTTATTCATTGGTACTAAAGGATGAATTAATTAACCTTCTCAAACATTATAAAAATTGAGTACATTAAAGAAAATTCTCGAAGAAAGCCAGTGTGTGTGATCCCTCTCCCTCCCTCTCTCTCTCTCTCTCTCGCTCGCTCGCTCGCTCCTTTGCAAATCTTCTCAAAAATTGATCAGGACCCAAAATTAGTTAGGCAGGTGAAAAGATGATCACAGCGAGATCCAACGGTATACAGTGATCATGGACAACAACACCACATGCAAGCTGCAATACTGGCCATGAGCTACAATGGTGGAGCACACTGATCATCTATGCACTATTCCTGTTCTGCATGCATGCCTTGATGCTATGGGCCTCTCTCTCTTTAGTCTTTTGTAGGTTTGCTTCAGAAGTAGTCTCACTGCATGCTTGACAAGCCTTCCAGCTGCTCTTGGAGGCTTTTTATTAGGTGCAAATGTGTTGTTGAGAAGCTAATTAAGCTTTGGTCCTTAGACCTTGGTCCCCCTCCAATTCTTGCCAGGCTAGAGCATGGCAGAATAAATTCTTTTCTTGTTCTCTCCTATCTAATTATCTAGCTACCCTTTTCCAAACTAGGTAGAATATATATGGGCTGTGACCTTGGATGATCTGCCTCCTTCATTTTGAAGCTTTGTGTTTTTTATATAATTTTAGGTTCTACTCCCTTTAGTCATAAATATTTTGACCCTTCAACATGGTTAAACTTTGAAAATTCTGATTGTCAAATAATTTCTCAAATGCTCGGTTTAAAAAAAATAATAAATGGTATACATGACTTGCCTCAAAAAGTTCCATCTTAATATCAAAACTTTATTAGTTCTTATAAATTATTCTAATATAAAATTAAATTGTCGGAATTTTATCATTATAACCAGATCTTGTAAAAAAAATCAAATATCTAAGACCAGATGTAGCATTATATATGTATATGGTGTAGATTATCACAAATAGGGGTTTTGGCCAGAATTTCTGCCCCCGGGAATTCGAAATGACGGTGGACAAAAATATAAATCAAAAATTTTAAACTTTTATACCATTTAAATAATGGCCAATAACCGTCGTTTTCTTTAAACCAGGATCACACCAGATGCATGCATGCATGGAAGTTTAATAATGTTTTTCCATGGAGATAAACCAATCTTAACAATAAGCTAGGTAGTGAAAGACTTAAAATTATTGTTCTCCCATATGGTACTCCTGTATTATCTTTTTATTACTCCATCCATCCCAAAATATAATAAATTATAAAGTTAAAACTTTATTCTAGATATGACAACTATTACTTGTAAAGCGTGATTTTTACAACTAAACTATCTATACTAAACGTATTGTCCCAACTAGTCCAGTCTAAATCTCACCCAACCAAGAAGACAACCAAGTCTTTTTATCCATCTCCTTAATATCCCTGTTGAATGTTAAAACTTAATTATTATATTTTAGAATAGAGAAAATACATATTATGATGCGACATGACCCTATTTGGGTTTTGTGTACTGTGGGTGGGAGCAGAGATGAGCTAGCTGGTACCCTACTTTACGACCTAACGACATATATATGTTTAAAGCATACTGGCTACCTTATGAACATTTATAATCGTAAGCATTATAGGACAATGAATTGCATGGGGACGTAGGGAGAGGTTGGCTCTTTCTACCAACTTTGGGACTAGCATTGCTTCCATGCATGCATTCATGGGCTTTGCATAGAGCTTTACTATGCTTTTTCCAGTTCTTTGTGACTTGTGAGCATTGGTGGAAAGAGGTCTGGCAACCTTGGATCTCGATCGGACGCTAGCCATGCAGTAAATATTTTGTCCAGACTCTACAAAATTTCTGGGTCCTCGGTCATTTGTGATTCGTATGGTCAGATCTCTTGTGATCTCACCGTATTACACTCCTTGTCCATAAATACAAATATTATTAAAGTTTAGAAGAAAAGACTTTAATGGTGATGAACTTAAAACAAATATTACCTAAGGTCTTATGCATACTGATTATTTAATTATTGATGGATAGTATACTAATTAATATGATATAAATTAGTTAGAATTAGATAATTTATTCGAGATCATATGACCCTAGAACGGACTACGTATAAATACCACTGAACTTTAGTGCTCCTTATTAAATGAGGGATGATTGAGGTAATAAAATGGAGAAATTTGAACGATAGATGATTAGCATGACAAGTAGTACTCTACGCAAAATTTAGATCGATATTCCTTCCATTTTAGGTTACAAGACATTTTGATTTTGGTTAAAGTCAAACTACTTTAAGTTTGATTAAGTTTGTAGAAAAAAGTAGTAATATTTTTAACCCAAGACAAATTTATTATGAAAATATATTCAATTATTGATTTGATGAAACTAATTTAGTATTATAAATATTACTATATTTATCTATAAATTTAGTCAAAGTTGAAATAGTTTGATTTTGACTAAAGTCAAAACGTCTTGTAACCTGAAACGGAGGGAGTAGAATATTTATATTCTTAATTGGATAGAACGAGGAGTTATGTTTAATTTTAGTTCAACCTTTTCTTTTCACGAGTACAAGTTGGACAGAATTCTACCGTATTTGACATGGTGCACGTCATAAGTCTAACACCGAGAGACCAAAAAAAACGGAACACTGCATGGCAAGAACACGTGGTCAACATCCAAGAGAAAATCATCCTCGTCACGGCCCTAATCCGATCGATTCAATCACATCACGACTCGTCAGCAAGTTCATGCACGTACTGCGAGATAAACGGAGCCAAAAGAGCGACAAAAGCCAAGTTGGAAACTGACACTGGTCGAAGCAGAGGCACAACGAGATAGTGGATGACTTAATTTATTCAGAGAACTGAACTGAACTGAAATTTGCTCTGCATCTGCGTCTCCAAATTAAGCAGAGAGAATGCAGAGTCCAACACGGCAGCTACTACTCGCTGGATCGATCGCCGCCTCGCACGAGGAGAACGCGAGCGATTCGGTGAGTTTGATACAATAATCTGGAGCTGGTGGTACAGCTAGCTCTGATTGATCGGCCAAGCAGATCAAACAGTGCAGGAGAAAGAAAAATACTACGCACCTACTAGTACTTGTAACTTGCTTGCAATGACAAGTTGACAACGAGTGCATGCGTGCATCTACTGCTAACAGGCTATAAGCCAGCTATAAACATATTTTAAAAAGATAAAAGAAAAGAGAGAAGTAGTGGGCTACAAATCTGTAGCCAGCTGTAACATTGACTACAAGACGTAATGTGTGTATGACAGGTGGGATCAGATATTAATAGTGTAGTAAGCAACTATTGTATGAATTGGCTATCACATTGGTTAATTTGGAGCTAGTAGTTAGCTATATTATTAAACTTGCTCTAACTCCAGCCAGCCTAGGGAAATGCAGTTTTGGTGTCCGGGTTGTTCTTTAATTTCTATAGGGCAAAAACTTCTGATTTTTTACTCTGAGTTTGTGACAATTTGGTCCGAATTTGAACATAGGAACTTTCGCAGTGTTATTGCAGGGGTTTGTTTTCTGACGATAGCACCGTTGCGCATTTCTATCCATCATACAGGATCATTGCGGGATTTCACCGGGCGGTACAGTTCAAATTCTCATGTGAATTATTGGTGATAACTCGTGTGTGTTCTGAACAAAGGCAATCTTATCTGTAATGAGCTTGTCATATGCATGCTATCATCCATGCCAATCTTGACTAGTAGACTTGAGAGGGCATCTGCACTTTGCAGATAAGAAAATGCAGGGACATGAGTCAAAAGCATCTGATGGACAAATCATTTTGCACCTGCACACTTGCACAGTGCTCCAAAAGTACAGCTCATGCAAACTTTTAAGTTTTAACAGTATGATGATCAGTACCCTGCACATTCAGAATTATTGCAAGGTGGCGGCTAACTCCCTTGACAGAGCTGATGAAGGTTGGGCTTTAACTTTAGCTGCCTTGAAATATGAAGCTGAAAAGTTCAGAAAGGTGGCCATGCCATACAATGGAAAGGGCAAACTGGAGGACAGAAAATGGGGGAAAGTATAAATTGGGAACATGTCATGTACTACATGTGGTTAGGTGGCTATAAGTGTTAAATTATGCTGATGCAAGGTTGTTAGCGAAAGCAGAGTTGAGTTTTTTTTTTTTTATTCGTTTGAAAGCTGCCGTGAGGAACAGGATTGGAACATTGGTGACAAAGTTAAATGTTGTCATGCATGAAAAAAATGAAAACGTTAGTAGCAGTCGCTAACACGTGGATTCAAGTGAGTTTTATGTATGACGTTGGATTGTTCCTCCTTTTTAAGCAAAGGATGAAATTCTGCCAAATTCAATTAAAAGCAAGGTGAGGGAAAAACACAAAGTTTTACAGAGAAAGAGGAAGGAAAGGCAACAGGAAGGTATAACCGTATAAGGTGGATTGGGGATGTAGTCCTATATTTTTACGAGGATTTCAATCCTTTGTTCAACATTCCTTATAATTGTTTTGTATTACTTTCTCCATTTCAAAATATAATGCATAGCTATCACTAACGCAAAAGCCAAGATAAAATTATTATCATCTTCTCGTTTGGATGACTCCAATAATTACAATACATATATCCAATAGGATTAGAGATTTAAGGATGGAGAATTTTAAAAAATGAATTTAGGGAAGAGATGTGCTAGTTAATTGTTTGATGCACGTCTTGTAATATAAAATATATGAAAAAAATAGTTGTGTCCAATATTTTGAAATAGTGAGAGTATTCTATATAGATTTGCTAGATATTAGACGCCCAAAAATCTGTAAATTTTCAAATATTTTGTTATCATTTTCTCAAAATACAGTAACTACAGTTCCGCACGTCCACGCATGCTTGAAACGGAGAAAAAACGTTTTACATTTTTACTCTATAGAGTTTTTTTTATTTGAACTTCAGGGATGCCTTTTTATTCACCCAGCAGGTTCAGTGATATCACGAACCACAGGCATTTACAAATTCTGGGAGGGGAAGATTAACCCAAACGAGTATTGAATGGCAGATAATAGCAGTGGTCTCTTGTTCAGAGCAAATCACGAGAGAGAAAGATACTGGCAGAATACTAGGCCCAAGCGAGCAGAAGGGCCAAGTCCAAGCCAGCCGATTGACTGTCCTGCTAAACTTTCTTTTGGGCCTTTCCACACTGGGCTCTTTTTCATATCTTCCCAACTTTTGGGCTGAGAGCAAAGGAACCGGAGAAAACAAAGGCCACAACTAGTCCATAAATTGGTAGCAATGGCAATCAATGTTCCCCTGCCTTGATTTCAAAGGTCTCTTTTTTTTTTAGGGTAGATTTCGAAGGTTTCTAATTGAAGGATCAATCCCACAATTTAATTGTTTTTATATAATTGGAAGATTCTGAAAGGAAATTTCAACCCCTTACAACTAAAAGCTGGAAGCATCTTATTTTTCTTTTTTGCGGGGGAAGCATCTTATTTTTCAAGAATGATTACTGAATGAAAGTCACAAATGATGTTTGGTCTTTATTTAGGTTTTATGTTTTTGTTCTGTTCAGTCTTCTTAAAGATATATCTAAACGTAAAATCTATTTGGAGAGATCTCTCGATTTTGCCTTAACTAGCGACGCCTAAACGTAGAGAAACGTGGAGAAGTCTAGCTACTACATGGTACTACATTCATGCATTTTTTAATAGACGTGTATGTCCTTTTTCCTCTTCAAACAAAGTTTCCTATCAGATTACTTATCCGATCTACAATCCGATACACCATTATTTTCGTTACAATTAAATCTTCACAAACAAGATCTTACATGATTATATTACGATGAAAAAATATTTATATTTATAAATTACTTTTATTATATACATAAGTTACTTTTATCATATATATAAGTTTTTTTTAGATTTGACTAAATTACTTCTTAAAACATATAAAAGTAAATTTAATAAAGTCTGAAAGTAATTTACATGTATTATAAAAGTAACTTAAAACAAAACGGAAGTAGTTTTGTCACGACATTAGAAGTAAATTCGTTGTATGGATAAAAATATGACTTTATCTAGAAATTAAATTTAATCAGTATAGATCAACACACATAAGTTTAACAATTTTTAAAAGTAACTTCAATGTTAATTGAAAGTAACTTTTGCATGGTTCAAAAGTAACTCTCTACAAATCTGTTTAATCGTCGATTGTTTTTTCCTTTCATTTTTGTTTTTCATGTAGAATAAGAAAAGAAGATACTATTGTATTTTTCAAGTTGAAAGGAGATATTAGATGGAGTACAAACTAACTACCACTGGCTATGTAGTCACATCCAATGAAAAAAGGCATTCACTAAAGTTATAAGTTACTTCTATAATGTATGTAAATTACTTTTAGGCTTCATTGAATTTCCTTTTACATGTCTAAGAAGTAATTTAGTGAAATCTAAAAGTAATTTAGATATATTATAAAAGTAATTTATAATTTTTCATCAGAATATAATCATGTGAGATCTTGTTATAAAGATTTAATTGTTACAAACACAACGGTGTAATCGGATCGTAGATCGGATGAGTAGTTTAAGAGAAAATTGTATTTGAAGTATAGATGGATAATATCTCTTATAGATGGAGTGGTAGCTACCACTAGCTGTGTAGTCACGTCTATATCTAAACTTTTACCCTATATTCAGACTCTGGTTTTCAGTTTTGATCGCATTGATTTGAGCTGTAGATGGAAGATGAAGCCTTTATCGTTACAGATATTTAGGGCAACGAATCAATCTGCTGATTGTTTGTTATTCACCTTACAGAGAAGCTATATAAGCCATATACTGTTGCTGTTTTTTGACACCAAAGTTTTACTCCACATCCACGGATCCACCTAATTGTTTTGCATAGATGGCATGTTTGCCAACTCGAGGAAAGAGGATTGAGAATTTACATAAGGGAATTGACAGTGAGATTAAAATAAAAATTTAATTTTTAATCCTAATATCTTGTTTGGCAGAGGTGGTGAAAATTGATAGGGAGTTTATTTGAAGATTAAGTCATTAATAAAAACGGATGGTTGAGATTTGTTTAGGCAAAATAAAGGAGAAATTTTCTCCCAATTACCACCCTTACCAAGGTATTGAAAAGGAGGGAATTCCTTTCTCAATTCCCTAACCCTATCTTACAAAAATTTTTATGTCTGCTAACCAAACAAAACAGTTAATAGCCTAATCTCTCTAAACTCCCAATTCCTCCTAACCCCCTCTCGCCCCACCCCCCCCCTCTCCTCTCCCAAAACCCAACGGGCCGAGAGAGAATTACATCCCACACAAACCCGTAGGTTAATTTTCGGCCGTGTACGGCTATGGAAACAAGATCATTGTATTTTGGAGGAGAGCTATCGTCTATCTCATACACCTCAGTGAGGGATCAAGATCAAGTCACATAACTTTTAAGTCACTGACATGTTCGTTCTTTTTGCTATGGATTCACATGTCAGTGACTCTAAACTTACCTGACTTAAGATAGGCAATCTTAATAACTCGGTGAGGGCGTGAATCTCATTGAACACAGTGTCGTCAGCGTGCCTCGATCAAGTTGAAGCTGTTATTTATTGTTCGGCAAGCAGCGCCGTCTTCGCAACGACGCGACCTGCAAGTAGCTTCCTACGACATAGTCAAGCTCCAACGTATATGGAGTAGTGTTGAACGTTGAGAGACACGTAGGGAAAGGTGGACTCGCAAGGATGAATGGTCAAGCTTGAACTGTGTGCCAGAGAAAGCGCACAAATTCGAAGTTGGATCAGACTTGTTTGGTTGAATTTGGTCAAAGAAAGTTACTAGTACATGAGCCTTTTACCCGCCAGGCTTTAATCAGTGGAGCTACCTGTACCAACTCCATCAACCTGACATGTTTTTTTTTAGTTTCTGAAATTCCATCAGCAGCTGGAGTTGTTGACAGGAACACACGAACAGACAAACTGAAAAAGGGGATCAAACGAGCACCACAGAGTACATTTCACCAAATGAATCTCAATTCGAATGACAAAATCATATCTCCAAGCCAGAGTACATATGCATAAATAAATAATAAATAATCGGTATACTAACTGATCAGTTACTGATCATTCTGTTTATATCTGATCAAGAGTGGTAGAGCAAATCAAGAAGCTATAGCTAGCATGGTATCTTGGAGGTGAACCAGGTCATGACATGGAGCGGCGCCTTGATGAGCTCCACCGCCGCCTCCAGCACCAGCGTCACGCACAGGCAGCACGGGCAGATGCACGAGATCGGCAGCCTACACACACGCAATCCAATTCATCAATCAATCGCTGTGATTTCTCACAAGAAGATGAATCGAGTTAAGTTCTTGGCTTCTTGCAACTTGATTTCTGCCGGTGAGGAGGAACACAAAGTATATACATACCCGATGATCCAGATGATGGCGCCGACGATGGAGACGAGGACGGCGAGCAGCGCGAACGGCAGGCCCAGCAGCCACCCCAGCGGCCGGCACTTGCAGCCGTCGCCATCGCCGTCGCCGCCGCCGCAGCAGCAGCAGCACATGGCCGGTGAATCGTCGTCGACGGCGACGACGACCTCTCCTTCCCTTCTCTTCCCCCTTTCTTGCTTGTTTGATGGGCTATAGCGAAGCTACCTGGCTGGCTGGCGCCTGTAGCTTTTGCGGTGGATTATTTATTTTGGGATGCAACTCGATTGATCGATCGATCGATCTTGTTTTAATAATTTTTGTATGAATTGTGAATGCCAGGTTTTGCTTTGTATTTTGTGGCGGTTGTTGTGGTCGTGGCCTAATTATTGACCTACAAATGTAGTCAATCACATGGTGCCGTGCCAGCGCGAGTGGGAGACGTTTTCCCATCGCTTTCTTTGTTAATGGATAGGGAGAAATCAGCGGCAGATGAGGTAGGTTACTGAACAGGGGTCCTACACAGTGTAGGAATGCTAATTCGCGAGCGTTCGTTACTGGCGCATGGCCAACAAACCTAAGGTTTGTCATGACGTGTCGTAGCGTTCCGATATCGCCACTATTGTCTAAGCTGGTCGATTAGAGTTTCATGGTAGGGGTAGGGGACTAGGGGTGATGGGAGGGAGGGGGGGTGCGGGGGAAGAGGTCTGGGCTTAGAGGGATTGTAAGGTAATAGGCTGACCGATAGTAGGTGGCACTCAGTAGTGGTGATGGTGAGAGTGAGACGGGCGATGGTAGTGGTGCTTTCAACCGCAATCAAGAGTGGGTGGAGTTACCGGTGAAGAAAATAGGTGTCAATGAGTTAGGTTAGAAAGGGCAGAGGGCTGCGCAAGGGTGTGGATGGTTGGAGTAGGAGAGGATAAGGTAGAGAGGGAGATAGACCATTAGCTGCATGCATGGCTTGCTTAGCTCGCACTCACCCACACACTAGCCTCTCTCCAGTCGTACCGGTCTTTATAAGAGTATCAGTGACAAAGGTAGGGTTGCCAAACAGGGGCATGGGATTTCAAGCTTATCTTCTAGGGTGGATGATAACGATAATTTTAGAAAACCCACATGTTATGATTAAAGTTGCAAAAAAAACATATGTATTATGATTTGTGTTATGTCACACATGTTTTCGGATCTAATGTTGTGTTCTTCCCCTTGTTTTCTCTCGTTTTTCGTATGCACGCTTCCTAGACTACTAAACGATGTTTTTTTAAAAAGTTTTCTATAGAAAAGTTGCTTTAAAAAATCATATTAATCTATTTTTCAAAAAATAATACTTAATTAATTATATACTAATAAATGCATCGTTATACGCGCCGGAGAGGTGCGTTTCCCAACCCCTCCTCCCTAACACATCCAAAGTGTTCCATAAAATCCTACCATGATTCAATTCTCAATTAGTTTGCATATGTAAAATTATTTTTTAAAAAGTAGTGAAGAGTTAATACAATCTTAATCAAGAAACCAACAATTTAAATTTCATACATTCTACATTTAAAAATTTTAAGTGAATTTGTGCTTAACATGCATAGGGGTGAGGTTTTGTAAAATTTTAGAATCATAATACCGAGAGTTATGTACCAGCAGTCCCGATAACTGCGGTTTTGTACAACTTTGATCATAAAATGTGAGTTTTCCTAAATTTGCTAAAAAGTTTTACATGAGCTACAGTAGTTAGCATTTAGAATGAGAAGTCCTCGTACAAGCCTGGCGCAAAATGCCTTTGAGGCAAAATCAGACTGGGCTTAGATTTAGACCGGACTAGATCTTCTAAGGTCTACTATAATTGCCATTTTACATTTTTAGAACGTAAAAGCATGTTAACTTTAGCATAGAAATAGATTAATTCTTTGTTACATGCAAGTTAATAAAAAATATGAGGGAGATTGCTCATCTTTGTTATTAATCATAGCACATAGCTATGTTGCTTTGAAGAAAGCAGAGCAAGAATAAACTGCATTCAAGACAATCTCAAACTGCACGGCCGGTGAGCTGTTTTTCATGAAAGAACTCAAACTCAAACTCACATGAAGACACAGTACTAGCATCGTGCCATTCAAACAAAACAGACATATCCCACAGGCTTCGTTAACAAAAAACATTGATATGCTACTTTTGTTTCCTGTTCAGAGAATACATCCAAATATCGAGCAAGTCTCAAGTATTACAAGTTTACAACATTCTGTGGAAAGTGCAACAAAAGAATGTTCACCATCTGAGTCCGATGATCAAATTGACAAATTTTCCAACATGCTGATGATTACATCATTCTATGGACTATCGTGTACATACAAAAAGTACAGTAAGCTGATTTTCTATAGGCAGGCACAAGCAGCTGCCTCTGAATGGAGGGGATAAATGCTAGAATTACATATTGATGATTATGGTATTGCATCAGCGTTTTGTTTCATTCGTATCTCCAGTGGGTGAGTTCACATATCTTGGTCGAAATTCAACAAATGATGGCTCTCTCTGTAAAACGACTGCTGCAGCGCAAGTCAGAATGTGTGCCGTTAAGCCCCAAATCACAAACGTTTTGTCCTCTGACTGGTACTCAAAAGACTCGACTGGAATATTCATGCCCATCCAATTCGCTTCTTGTGTTTTCCGGTTATCATCCTATAAAGGTATGGTAGAAGTGAGAGCTAGATGAAACAATGCCCTTGTTGACAACAAGAAGTTGACGATGAATATAAAAGGAGAAGAGTAACATCGATAAATAACAGTAATACCTTCAGGAACATCTCTAGAGGTGCATCAAAGATGTCTGCCACTTCAGATTCATTCAAGACAGGCTTGAATAAAGCTTTATCCGAAAGAATGCCGATTACAGGAGTTACATGGAGTCCGTTCTACAAAATGACTGTACTATGAGTTCTGGATAGTTTGCATTTCTATTGAATGTGTCAAAGAATGTGTTATCTTGGAAATCAATAATTACTCAATTAAAGCCATATAGAGCAAATAGTTTTATCAGTATTTTAATATAAGAGTGAGATGTTAATTGGAAATCTCTCCTCTAAGGACAGAAAACGGTGGGGTCTGAGCATGGGACTACAGTTATAGATTACTTGATATTACAAAGGGAAATTTGATGCACAAAGGCAGGGTTCCAAAAACTCACACAGCTTATATCAGCTAGCAACCATAATAATTTAGTGTAAGAAACAGGTAAGTGGCCTGACTTTACTAGAGTGAAAGAGCACCTGTTCTTGGGCAAGAGATGACAAGTTGTACCAAGCTCAGGTGACTAAAAAAGGTAATTAGATGAACTTGGATGGACACATGTGTTTGAGTAGTTATTTAGAGTATTATTTGTCAAGAAAACAGCAATAACCAGCTGAAGCACCAAAGTATGCAAGAACTTTTGGTTGTTATTAGTTGAAAACCAAGTCATTCGCAGTTGGCCATGCACGTAAACTTATATTCTCACAAGTCAGTTATATAACGCCTTGGGACTAGAAATGCGATATGGCATATCAGCAATACACAAACAAGTGATAAAATGGCAAACAGAGATCAAATGAACTAGCAAGCATATTTTCATTATCTCTTTATTGAATTATTGTCTCTGAATGAATCAAAATCCATCGATCATCATATTGGTTTCTACTTTTATTAGCACTATCTAACACAGGGGCGGAGCTAGAGCAAAATGGAGGGTGGTGCCACTTACTTAATTTACTCTACTTTAGATTGAGTTTAAGCTGATGTGGGTGCCTAAGTTTGCATTGAGGGTGCATACATGGTGAAAATAGATGAGGTATAGCTAAAAAATTTTCTTAACCGGGTTCTTGGGCACCCCCCTAGTATACACTAGCTCCGCCCCTGATCTAACACATGCTAAGAGCAAGGTAAAAAGAAAATCACACGACTTCTGTGATTGACTCATTCGCTAATGCTTCACACTTTCTATTTTTCTGAGTAATCTGAGGCATGAAGATGCAGTAGACATAAATCATTCAGCATATTAAGACTGGGGCTTAAAAGCTAAAATATTACAAATATCTCATATCAACTCAATACTATAACAGAATTTGACCTGCAACATGCACTATATAGCTACTGCCACTTCCTGCAATTCAGTAGGATTTACACTAGAGCGACTACCGATCCTCTTTGTATCGACGATGGTTTCACTTCCATCCCACACAGGCAATGTAACAAAAGCACATTCAAACCACTAAAATTCATAGGTAAAAGCTATAACCTAACATTGCCTAGATTTCGCAACCATGCCAAGAGTACTTGAAAAAAAAAAAGGTTTACCTTGGACAAGAAGGGCTCAAGAACTGTGACAATAGAAACAAGCGCAGGATCCAACCCAATCTCCTCCTCCGCCTCCCGCAGAGCCGTCGCCGTCGCATCCGCATCCCCCTCCTCCACCTTCCCTCCCGGCAGCGACACCTCCCCTATCAATTTTCCACATTAAATTGAACAAATCCGATGAGATATTTAGCAAGAAGATTCTTCAAGAAGGATCCCAGCTTTAGCCAGGAATCGGTGCACGGGTGCTCATATATATACCGGAGTGGGAGGAGAGGGAGGCGGCGCGCTTGGTGAGGATGACGCGGGGGTCGCCGCCGTGGGGGTCCTCGAAGAGGCAGACCAGCACGGCGGCGTAGCCCTTGGGGGCGGCGAGGTAGGCCGTCCGGGCGGCGGCGGCGGGGGCGCCCACCGAAGAGGAGAGCTCGCCGGAGCTGAGGAGGAGGTGGCGTGTGAGGTGGGCAAGCCGCCAGGTCGGCGGCGACGCGGAGGAGGAGAAACCCATGGCAATGTAAGTCGGGGCGAAGAGGCGGGCGAGGAGAGGCCTCATGGATAACGTGGCGGTCGGCGTCGACGGCGGCGGCGGCGGCGGTTCTGGGCTTTGGAGTTTGGAGGGATCGCCGGCGAGGTTCCCCCACAGGATTTTTAGGCGCAACAACCAAAACACCCACGGATATACCCTCCGTTAAACTAAAGAAATGTCGGTTTCCTTTGACATTTTACCCTGTGAATTTGAATATTGAAGTTTGATTTTTAAAAGAATAGTAAAATAATGGGTGAATGGCTAACTTAGGCCCTGATTAGATCCTACCCCAAATTTTTTCACCATGTCATACGTTTGAACACATGCATAAAGTATTAAATATAGGCTTAAAAAATAACTAATTGCACAAATTGCGACTAATTTGCGAGACGAATCTTTTAAACCTAATTGCTCCATGATTTGACAATGTGATGCTACATTAAAAATTTGCTAATAATGGATTAATTAGGCTCAATAAATTTGTCTCACAATTTACATGTGGATTCTATAATTTATTTTGTTATTAGACTATATTTAATACTTCAAATGTATGTCCGTATATCCGATATGATACGGCAAAAATTTTTTCCCTGGATCTAAACACAGTCTTAGTCCATCAAGTTTCACCAAAGGCTCAATTTAGTTCTTCAGATTTCATTTTGTCCATATGGATCATCTAATTATTTGTTTTTACTTTAAATCATCCTTGGGCACATTTAATATACCATAAGACTATTTCTAGTCAATATTTATGTTAGAAAATGTTATTTTTGTCCTTAATTTCTTAGCTTTGACATAAAAAACTATGAGCTCTTATTCTCAAGTGGCAGTGCAACGGCGGTGGTGAGTTAGAGTTTCGTTTCTAGGTGGGATCGAGATGGGATGGAAGTAGGAAAGGGGGAAAGAGGGGGATTTCCTCGAGGTTAGAGGGATGATTGTTGGTGATGACGGATAGGTGACAACACGAAGGGGAGGGGCCGGGGTGCCTGAGTTTGGAGGACACACAGATAGGGAGAAGCCTAGTTGTCCAGGCTCACCACATCGACAAGCTCGAGGGACTTAGGAGATGACCATGTGAGGTGGGAGAGGGAAGCTGCACGTCATGGAATGGGGAAGGAGAAGAGATTAGGGGAGAGAGAAAGGGTCTACACGAATCTTGTCGCAGTTGTAGCATTTAAAAAGTTGAATAAAACTTTAAAATAACTGAAAAGTAGGCCATCCTAATTTTTTAAATTCAAAAAATGCTTTGGATTTTAATACAACGAAGAGCCAAAGGACTTTAATTCAGGGCGCTATTAGCCATCCTATAAATATGTTATGTCAATCTATGTCTACGTAAAATAGAGAAAAAGAATAGCAATATAGATTACACCCTTCCTTTTACCAATGTTCAGTAGAAGGGGTCCAAAATAAAGGAAAAGGTAATAGAAAGCTTCTGTAAAATCTTCTCTAAGATAGTTAAGACAACTGATACGACAAGGATCAATTTGATCACATCCAAGCAAGACACTTATTTTTGTTTCTCTATTTCTTAACTGTGCTCTATATCACCATATAAAATTCATGTAACACCACAATAATTATATATGCAAGTAATTTTGTTGATTCCATGATTATTAATCTATAAGCAAAAAGGGAAAGGAAAATGAAAGAAAAAGTGTGGAACTTTGCTTGAACCAAACATGGCATTGCCACCACCAACCTATTATTGTCAAATGCGTTCGCCGCGGCGGTCAACTCCACACCCCCGCACTTCCCTCACTCCACACTCCCCGCACCATGCAAACCAACCATGCAATCCCCCACTCTCCCTCCCCCTCTTCAAAGCAAGCTCCCACCACCCCATGCACCCCACAGCCCATTGACCCCCACCTCTCGCCATGCCATCGTCATCGTCATCCTCTGTCGCTGCTGCCCCCTTTAGCGGCAATGGCACCCGCCACAGCGGCGGGAGCGGGAGCGTCGCAGGCTGCCTCCCGGCCGACCAAGCATGCTTCGTGCTCTCGTCGTCGGCCAACTCGTCAAGCTACCTGCATGCCTCGGCCACAACGACGCGCCGCGATGCTTCTACCACCGTGGCGCGTGCGTGCTGCACCACTGCGTCGTACGTCGTCGTCCTCGGGATCAGCTTCGGCTCCCTCCTCGCCATCCTGCTCATCCTCTGCGTCATCCGGTGGTACCTCGTGTGGAGGTCGGCGCGGCCACGGCAGGACGACGGCACCGTGGACGAGGCGGTTGGGTCGGCTAAAAAGCGGTCGGCCGGGCTGGACGACGACGCCATCGCGGCGCTGCCGGTGTTCGCGTACAAGCAGAGGGAGGAGGGCGGCGGCGGCGGCGTGGTGGGGGCAGCAGAGGAGGAGGAAGAGGAGCAGGAGTGCACGGTGTGCCTCGCTGTGATGGCCGACGGGGAGGCGGCGCGGCGGCTGCCCAGATGCATGCATGTCTTCCACCGGGGCTGCGTCGATGTGTGGCTCAAGGAGCACTCAACGTGCCCCGTCTGCCGCGCCGAGGTGGTTGTCAGGGCAGCCGGTACGGCGCGTGTTGAGAAGTTACCGGAGAGCAGCGCATCACGGGCATTGACATCACCGGTGCCGGCACCGGCACCGAGGCCGACGGGGACGGTGGTGGACGACAGTAGGGAGAGGGATCTCGAGGCGCAACAGTAAATTATTCTGTAGTAGTATATGACATGAGTGTAGATTTATTAGAAATTAATTATTGTTGTGTTTTTTTCATTAATTGCTTGCTCTCTCTTTTTTATTATTGTTTTTCTTCAATTATATATGGGGGTAAATTGTAGCTTTAGGGATGTGAGAAATGTGAGTTTAGATAAGACACGCTTACACAACTATTTATAGGGTTGTACTATGTGACAATAAATGAAACGCAAATAATGTCTGACAATATCGCGGTATTCTAATGGTGAAATTTTTGAACTTTCAATCGCTTAAAGATTTGTGTTGTGGTGGGACATCCTGTTTCATAGGCAACTGCATGTCTTCAATGGTGGCAACATGCTTGGTCTTTCCTCTAGGCAACTGCATGTCTTCAATGGTGGCAACATGCTTGGTCTTTCCTCTAGATAATTTTTTCATCTTCTCTCCATGATGGTGAATCTTATATATAGTGCTTTTCTGACTATCTTTCCTCGGTGGTTTCTCTCATGAGGATGTGATTGTGTTATGCGCTTTGTGTCCATGGTGTTGTTGCATGAGCGGAGAAATGACGTTTTTTGGAATAATGACCCTCCAGCTCTCTCTTTCTTTCTGCTTCACGGGTGGTCCATCCGACAACGGTGATGGGCTTGTGAGGGTTGTGTGCGTATCGATGGATGGCGGTGCAAAAGTAGATCTAGTTTGGGATTGGGGCATGGCCTTGCTGATGTTTTTTCAGCGGTTTTATGGATTCCTTCATTGGGGCGGACGGCTATTGCGGTCTTTAAAACAACTGTGCAATTAGGACTATCTAGATTTTGCTTGGTTTTTTGTTTGTCCTCTCTTCCACTAATGATAGGATGAACAGGGATATGAAACAACATAAAGTGATCATAGTTACGACTGAATGCGGTGGAGGGGAAGGCTTTATCAAATTTAATTATAATTTTCATGGTTTTTTAAATTTAATTATAATTTTCATGGTTTTTTCTATACTGATTCTTGTTTTTCTTAATATAAATCAGATATAAGGTGTCCCTAGGACGTCGTTGTTAAAAATGAAAACATGTTAGGCCTTTGCCAGGCTATAACCAAAAGCAGTGAGAGTGGGCATTCTACCTTAACTATTATCTCTTCCTTTAAGAAACAGCCTGCCTTATTTATAAGAAAATAATAAGCTATTGAAAAAAAATCTTGATATAGTAAAACTAAGCTTTATGCAACATTTTGATCCCATAAGCATGGTATTATATTGCTTCAAATTTTATCTCGTACCTATAAAACCGGGTACCATTGGTCTCTATATACATCAAGTATGCATTTGTACTGCTACACGTACTAATTATTTTTTACAAAATTCTTACAAAAAATAATCTCAACCGTTTGATTTAAGTAGATGTAAGTTATAAGAAATCTAGATGTACTTATAATGTGACAATAGTTTTAGTAAGAATTTAGTAAGATAAATACTTGTTGTTTTGGACAAGCCTATTATCAAACTTTTAAAACTTTGATTATAAATAACATCTACAATATTTATCTTAGAAATATGATGACCATATATATAGATTGGTCTTAAAAAGTATTTCGATAAATTGATATCCAACGTTGATTTCTAAAGGATAATTTAGAAATATATACTTAATTAAAAATACATAAGGATTCCGGTGGATTTTAGTCCATCTTCACCTAATATTTTCATCCGCAACGTCCGATATGCGAGTCCAAGACAAAAAAAAATCATCCAGAGTCCGCATCAACAACCAAATGCCTGAGCGATCCAGCGAAAATTCATCACAAACATAAATACAAAATCCAATAGGACAATCCAACGAAAGAGAAAAAAATAAATAAAAAACATCATCGGAAGCCGCTGACGCCGTCATTGCCACCGGATTTGCATGCGGGTAGCCACTGGATCCGCCGCGGGAAGCCACCGCTGTCGTCGCCATCGGATCCGCTGCCATATCAGCCCACGAGCCGGATCTGCACGCAGGTAGCCGTCGTTGCCGCCGGATCCACCCCGCGGGAAGCAGCCGCCGCTATTGTTGCCGTCAGATCCACCGCAGGAAGCCGCCGTCGGTGGCGGATCGGCCCGTGAGCTGGATCTGCATGCGGGTAGCCGTTGGCGCCGTCGGTGCCGCCGAATCCGCCGTGGGAAGCCGCCGCCGTTGGATCCACCGTGGGAAGCTGCCGCCGTCGCCGAATCGGGCCTTGGGAAGCCGCAACCGCTGTCGGTGCCGCCGGATGTATTTGCGGGAAGCCACCGCGCTCCACCCCTCTCTCTCCTTATCCGCTCGCGAATGGAGTCGTGCCCTCGTCGTCTTCGTGCTATGCCAGCGAGACATGACAGAGAGGAGGAGAGGGACTGGCGATGCCGGTGGGGGGAGGGGGATAGGGAGCCGCAGAGAGGTGGCGGCGCCCCTAGTCGGGAGAGGGGAGGAGAGGGGCAGAGGCGCCGCCGGGAGGGAAGGGGGAGGAGGAACTCGCGGTGGGGGATGAGAGGGGAAAATGTGAATTACGATTGGGGTTTTGGTACCAACGGGTTTGATGGATTCAGAACCGATCAGATCCGTCCATCAAAACGAATGGCTCAGATCGATTCCGCATCGGGCCAGCCTCCATCTCGGGCCACAGCACTACTGGGCCACGTGCGTTTCATGGCCGGGCGCGCGATAGCAGGCCGACAGGGTCCAGTGTGCCTTTTTTATCTTTTTTAAGAACTTTTTATTTCTAAGGAATATATATTTTTTAAGGGCTCATAACATGAAAAACTAAACCCTAATCATCTAATATTTTTATATTTGTTATAATTTCAGTTTACTCGTTGGGCATCTTTTATAGTAAGAAATAATATTAATAAGGGTAGAAGCCTACTATACCGATGTGATTGGTAACCCACTCCATCTGTGCCTCTAACCCTAGTAGAAAGGAGTGAGGAGCAGGGCCAGCCGTGCGCGGGCGTGCACATTGGTGACGACCGGCGAACACATATGATGGCTGATCTGATTGTCATTGAATGCTGCTGATGGAGGCTGGCTGCTGATGATGGTTACATAGTACTCCCTCCATACACAAGAGTTAGACATATTTCATATTTGATTTTTTTTCCAAATATTATTTATAATCTTTATGTATCCAAAACTTACATGGAGAGGTAAATTAAATGTTTAATTAGAACCCAAGGAGCCATCTAAATATTTATTTTTTACATACTTATATTCACTTCATGATATTTGTTATATGTATTGCGACAAAAGTAATAAAATAATAGGTGTAACTTTTGTAGAAGAAGGGCGTAACATTGATTCATTTTTGTGAAGCGTTGATTAGCTCGAAAGCTGTTAAATGGAATTGAAAAGTTTGGAGCAATTGATTTCTTGCAAAATTGATGCGCTTAATTGCTAGCATGACCAAAGAAGATATTATGCTTGTTAATCGCTGAGTATTTAATTAAGCAAATCGGGCACAATGAGAAACTAGTCAAGTACCATACCGATGCATCAAACGTGCAGCGTTGACAACTTTAGACCAAAATATTTGATACTGGTGATTTCCTGAAATCCTGAATCTAAGGTAAAAGATGATTGTAAGTATTTTCCCTTAACTGTACAAATAAATCATGAAAATCAATTACTATTTTAACCTTTTATCTTTCGTACCTGGTCCACCCTTCAAGTATATTTTTCATGGTATCTTTTATCTTAATGCGTTAGATCATAGAAGATCAACGGTTGTAATCAATTTCAAGCATCAAAGAAGCACTCATTTATTGATATTTCTATATATACTATAATAAAAATAGTAATCAAGTTATTTTTTTAAAAAAGACGTACTCAAAAAATCAGCTGGAGGTGGTAGGGCGTATAGACTTTTCCTTTTCTTTTTGCCGATACCCTTAATTCATTCAGACAAGAGTAAATTTTAGAAAACTGCAATTTTAGTGATAAAACTATCAATTTGCTACGACATTAGCGATAAGTTTTAGTTTGCTACAACAATAGCGTGAGAAATTATCATAAAAGTATAACTGAGTTTGAGTTTTGTAATAATTTATAGGCTATTGTTGCAGAAAACTAAAACTTATTGCTAATATCACAGCAAACTGATAATTTTATCGCTGAAATTGCAGTTTACTCTCACACAGTTAAACGGCACCACCAGTGTGATGGTATCCTCTTCTGCCAGTTATCGGACCCGCTTCTCCCTCCCCTCCCAACCCAAGTCCACGACGTGTCACGTTCGCCCCGCGGTCGTGTCCTCTCTTCTTCTCCCGGATCTCGCGCGCCACGACCCTCCTACCCTTCCAGAAGCTTCTCGAAGCTCCGTTCCTCACCACCCCAACCCAATCCCCAATCCCCACTCCCCCCGCGCGGATGAGCGGCGGCGGCGGCGGCTCGGCCCCCCTCCCCTACTCGATGCGCGATGTGGACCGCGGCGGCGCCTACAACAACGCCAAGTTCCGCCACCGATCTCGCCTCAAGGTTTTGCTCCCTCCCGATCCCCTTCCACCCCCCATTTCTTTCCCCCGAAACGAGCCCCCCGCGAGGTGCGCATGCGGTTTGCTGTTGTGATCCCCGAATCCGCTGCGGCGCGGTGCGGCTACTCGATTCGTTTTCAGTAGCATTTGTGTTTTTGTTTTAGGAGATGTATGTAGAAGGTGTGGAATTTGGTTGGCTTGAGGGATTCATGGCTCCCGATCTGTGGGTTTAGCTGCTGCCGAATTCGTTTTTGGTCATGTCCGTGGGCGTCTGCGCCTTAGGGTGTGTCTGATCTGATTGGACCTGATAATTATGTGCTGTTCCTGTGCTGCTGCCCAATTTAATTTAATAAGTTGGGTGATGAGGGTGTAGTAGTACGTAGTTTTTTGTGCATTTAGGGATTCAGATAGTTGTCTCCTAGTTATGCCAGAGCTGGAAGAATTGGATGACTTCAAAAGGTTTTCTGCCTTTGTCCATTATGAGTGGACTGCGATAGATCCGGTTTGTTGAATGCTATGTCCATAGAGATTGAGGTTTGAGCGCGAAGTGTTTGACTGCGGTCTTCGGTGCCTCATAAGATTTATGATTGCCAGTTATAACTAAATTCACAATGATAATATTTCGTGAGATCTGTTGTGTAGTAGTAGATAGTGTTATAATGCTAATTACATAGCATTAGGAATTAAATAAAATTCACTCTCATGAATCCTATAACTTTTCCTTTTGACGATCAATTGATATCCTTAGCTTGTAAAGTAAGTTCATAACAGTTGTTTTCGACTTCTTGCAACGCGAAATTTTTATTAATTTTTTAATGTGCTTATTTCTTCTTTCGTAATGTTTATTTATTTCCCTATGCAGATGGCCTCTCAGTCTCTATTTACCAATAGCAGCAAGTACCAATGTGGAAAGTTCACTGTTGGAAAATTTTTGAGTCTTTTAATGGTTTCTGGTGTAATATACTTACTTGTGCACAAAAGTTCGGATGGTTTTGTATCCGGTGAGCTCCATGAAAAAGTAGGGAATACACATACCAAGAAAGATTTTCCCAAAATTCGTACATTTTGGAGAAAGCCACCAAGGCTGCCGCCACGTCTTCCTCCAAATGAAATCTATAGAAACAATTCATTGCTTCTACAGTCTCCTCAATCTGAATGGACACTCAGACAGAAGAAAGTTAAAGAAGCATTTGAACATGCATGGTCTGGCTATCGAAATTATGCAATGGGTTATGATGAGCTTATGCCTTTAACCCGCCGAGGTATAGATGGACTAGGAGGTCTAGGCGCTACTGTTGTAGATTCTTTAGACACTGCAATAATAATGGGTGCTGATGATGTTGTTTCCGAAGCATCAAAATGGATTGAAGATAATCTCATGAAAAAGTTAAGTGAGAAAGGGCAGGTCAATCTATTTGAAACTACTATCCGTGTCTTGGGAGGGCTTCTTAGTGCCTATCACTTGAGTGGTGGTGACAAAGCAAGAGGTGACTCTGGGATACTAATGACATCTAAAAGGGCTAATCCGGAGCGTCTTTTGGAAGTTTCAAAGGACTTGGCAGACAGATTATTGTTAGCCTTTACATCAAGCCCAACTGCTATACCTTTAAGTGATGTTGTTCTTCGAGATCGAACTGCACATGCAGCCCCTGATGGTTTAAGCAGTACCTCTGAGGCTACAACATTGCAGCTGGAGTACAGTTACCTTAGCACAATATCAGGAGATCCAAAGTATGACTTAGAGGCAATGAAAGTGTTAGAGCATATGCGAACACTCCCAACAGTGGAGGGTTTGGTTCCTATTTACATCAAGTATGCATTGCTTGAACCCTTCTGTGTTTTGGCACTAAATTAAGTTCAGAATCTATTGCATTGTCTAACCATCAGAAAAATTGATATTTTAGGTGATTATGCTCTCATTATTGTTTTCTATATGCAGTCCTTCCTCTGGTCAATTTAGTGGAGAAAATATTCGATTAGGATCTCGTGGTGACAGTTACTATGAATACCTATTGAAAGTATGGGTTCAGCAAGAAAGATATCGTGACACTAGTTTGAGGTATCTATTTGAAATGTATACAGAAGCAATGAAAGGGGTCAAGCATCTTCTTGTTCGAAAAACTATTCCAAATGGGCTGGTCTTCATTGGAGAGCTCCCCTATGGACGAAATGGTGGTTTTAGCCCTAAAATGGATCACCTGGTATGCAACTACTTGGAACTCTCTCTATTTCTTTTATAACTAAAAAAATTCGATCATCCTTCAAATCTTTTCTTTTTCCCGGGCATTTTTTGACTCCTTTTGTGATGTGCACCACTTTGTTTTCCTTGATAACTAATGATGAGTATGTCTTCATTCTGTAGGTGTGTTTTCTTCCTGGTACCCTTGCTCTGGGTGCAACGAAGGGTATAACCAAGAAAAACGCTCTTGAAAATCATTTATTGACTGCGGAAGACATAGACAATCTGCAGCTTGCTGAAGATTTGGCCAAAACTTGTGTTGAAATGTACTTTGTGACATCTACTGGACTTGCTCCCGAAATTGCTTATTTTCACATTGAGGTAAGTGGTTCAGCATTTTATGGAGTATTACAATGTACTCCTGAATTAAATCCCCATTACCTGTTATTTTTCATATATATTGATGTCCATTTTGATTTTGAAGAAAATATTGACATGTGCATTTTACAGGGTAATTCCGAGGGAGGACCTGATGGTGGGAACAAAAGTTCTCAATATGTTAATGATATCATAATCAAACCTCTGGATCGTCACAATCTTTTACGCCCAGAGACTGTAGAATCACTATTTGTTTTATATAGAATCACAGAGGATCCAAAGTAAGATATAACACTACTTTATTATCTTTAGGTCACCTGCCACTCAATTTTGAATAATGTTATGGGTTAGGGTTCATAGGGGGTAACCACCGCCGGGAGCATAGCCAGGCAATAATGCCACCACTGACTATCCTTTTATTATCTTCTTTTCTTTTACACAGGTATAGGGAATGGGGTTGGCAGATTTTTCAGGCTTTTGAGAAGTATACAAGAGTTGATTCTGGTGGCTATACTTCATTGGATGATGTCACAAGCTTGCCTCCACCTAGGAGAGACAAAATGGAAACTTTCTTCCTTGGAGAAACACTGAAATACTTGTATTTGCTGTTTGGTGAAAGCAATATTCTTCCATTAGATAAGTATGTATTCAACACAGAGGCCCATCCACTTCCAATCATTCAGTCTGCACAACAGATCTCTCATTCGGTATAGTTTCCAAGTGTTTTAATGGGTGTAGTTCCTCTACTATCATGTGAAAAGTGTACTACCATGAGAAAATTTTACCAAACAGATAAAGTGAGAAAATAGTTACGCAGACAAAATTATTGGGACAATGAGAGAAACATACTAGCCTTATAGATGCACATGCTCCCGTTGCATGAGCTTGAAGCAGCATCAGAGCTGTTCTTGGTAGCAACCTCATGGAGTTGTCAGCTTGAAGCTGCAGTGGCATCATTATTAGAAGCAAGCTCGTGGATGGAGTTATCGTCATAGATTTGGAGATTGTACTTGTATTTATTGGAAGGTCATGAAACTACTCTGATCTGCTGAAAACATACAATTTTGAATTAGCTTGTGATTACACTGACATTTGTCTTCCAAGAAATCTTCAATCCTTGTGTCAGACATCCCATCATGTTGACAACTTGCTCCCTGCTTACCTGGTGAGTTCAACTAGATTTGTAAGCTTCTTATCATCTCCAGTTGCTGTTCATTGACAGCATTTTGCATGGTTCATGTTTTTGGCGTGTTTGTGTTATGGTAGTGCTCTACTGTAAGCATGTAGCAAAATCTCCTAAAAGAACATTGATTCTGAAAATGTCATAATATAGTCAAAGTTCAAGGTGACTATGATTGGCAAATTTCCTCATGACATTAGAGACTAATATTGCACGATGATAATAGTAATAAATATCATGCCATGATGATATCAAATGAAGAAAATATTAGTTGATCGGTTGATGCGCTGTCTTTGTTGTTTTGTGGAATAACTTTCCTGCAGATTGTCATGCAATCAGACATGCTCATTCTTGAATATTGAAGCTACTTTGTTTCTATTTCCGTTTGTCGTGCTCCAGATTTATGAATAAAATATGCCGAATGCCGTATTGTTACTCTTGATTTGGAAGTATCTGATTCTGTTTATGAAGCCATCTTTGTCCAAACATCTTTTTTTCTGTCGCGGGAACAGTGAAACTAGCCTTACATTTACTACATGCTTTCAAATCATGACCGACCATCATGTATTCTGTCGGTGCTTCTAAATTATTTAATTTGTCTCCATGGAAAATTGTAAACTTCTCTTTGACTTCGAAATGAGCTGCCTTTGGAGGTATTTCTATTTCCAGTTTTTAGTGCCACCCAGGGCTTCCCAGGCTACCATGCTTTTGCATTACCACCTAAGGTGGTCCAAGACTCCCAACACGCAGCAAGCTGGATCCAGGTGATGGATGCAGGATGGGCGACCAACAATGTGGCTGGGCTTGATTATGCCTACATTTCGTGCTGCAAGATTTTTGTTGTGCTTTTTTTTTTCCATACTAGTACTATACTAGTATGCCTGTGTAGGCTCAATATAATTCGGGATAAGTTGGGTGGGTGAATTGAAGATAAATAACTGGAACGATGCTTACACACATATCAAAAGGAGATAGAAGGATGGATGTGCTTTTAAGTAGTAGAGATAAAAGGAATGGAATCCACCCTAATGCGTCCTACATTTGGACGAAAGCAGAGGCGTTGAAAGCGGCTTTGGGCTCTGGGTACAGCTGTGGAGGGGATCTGTGGTGCCAAAAATAATCGTGATTTGTCACTCTGCATTTTCAATAGATGATGGATGAAAACATAGTAATTATTTAAGATAAAACAACACAAATTAAATATTAGAGAGTTATTAAGTGGATTAAAAAGTTCTTATAACATGTTAGAGAGTTTTTTTTTTTAAAAATAATATTTAGCAGCTTGGCAAATGTGATCATATTAATGGAATTCCATATGGCTTGTTTGACAACTTGAGGAAAAATGATTGGGAGTTTATATGAGAGAATTGATACTAATATTAGTAAAGAAAATGGTAATTAGTAGGAGTTTAGATCGAGACTATATCTTATTCATGTTTGGCAAAATAACCATTGATTTTGAGCAGCTGCCTACATGTTGCATGTAGTCTTTGTCCTCAAAACAAAAACAGACTCCCCAAAACTAATGGACAATCTTTTTGCTAATCAGATCTTACGCACATCACAGTCGGCAACTGACTTTGAGCCAAAACGGAAGAAAGCGTCAGAGAACGCTTTTTCCTGAACGCAAAACACGAATATTAGGAGGAAAGGACCTGATAACAAATAAATATAACAAATAAATAGAAGAGGTAAAACTTTAAAGGTCGGCTAGCCCACTGTCTTATAGAGCTAGCCAAAAAATCTCTCGATGTTTCTCAAAGCGTAAGAGAAAAACTGAAATGTAAATCAGTCACTCGCCCAAATGTCGGCTAGCCCACTATCTTATGGAGCTAGCCAAAAATCCCTGGATGTTTTATGGAGCTAGCCAAAAATCCCTGGATGTTTTATGGAGCTAGCCAAAAATCTCTGGATGTTTTTCAAAGCTTTAGAGAAAAACTGAAATGTAAATCAGTCACTCGCCCAAATGTAGTCACAGAACGCAAGGAACAACCAACGGCAACCACCTAGCGGGCATCGGATGAACACGCCAGCCGTCGGACGAACGCGACCGCTATTGCTGTGAGACAAGATGAGAGTCGAGAGACACTGCCAGATCGGTTCACCACTATCCGGGAATGAAAGAGCAAGACGTGAATGAGCAAGCCACATATGGCGAGCAAAGCACATAGAGCTGTTGGAAATGCCGAAACTGACGCCCTCATATGCACATAAAAAATCGGCATATATAAGATTTTTCTCACCTTTCCAACATCTGATTTGGGTCTACAAATAAAAATATATATATATATATATAACCTCTTATATGTGCTGGTTTATTAAAAATATTGACACCAAAATAATATTTGTGCTATTGTTTTTAATAAACTAGCACTTACGTGAGGGTTATAGGTGTCAGTTCTGTAGAAAACCGATCGTACTCTTCAATTAGTCGAGTCGACAATTGATTAAGCCGGCCTGGTTTTTATATATGGACGATCTCGCCTCTAGAATCCATCCTATCTCACTTGCTCACCTCGATTGTTGAGCCGGCCTGGTTTTTATATATGGACGACCTCGCCTCTAGAGTCCATCCTATTTCTCTTGCTCACCTCTATCAGCTTCTCCGCCTCCTTCTCTTGCTCACCACCACGGTCCCTCATCTCTGCTGCTGCCACCACCCCTCATCTCCACTGTAAGCGTCCTCCCTCCTCCTCTCCATCACTCCTCACCTCCGTCATAGTGCCATCCCTCCTCCTCTCCATTGTCCATGCCGCTCCTTATCTCCGCCGCAGCCGGCGCCCCTACTCCTTGTTGGGTTCACCACCGCGAGCACGATGACGGACGAATCTAGCTCGGGGATAGTCTGCTTGACGATGGCGGTAGCTCTCAACTAACCCTGGCACGCCGGATCGAGGGTGACCTGCTAGATGACGGAGGTGGGTCATCTAGCACTTTCGACTCAATTGGAGAGAGAAATTCTTGAAAAAAGGTATCCCTAGGGTCAAAAGCTTTTGAGCAGAGGCCGGAGGGAAGATGGAATATTGATGTATGCTAATGATGTACTTGAGGTGTTTGTAAATTTAGAGTTGTATAATTTCTAAATTTTTACTCTAATACCATGTTTGAAGCTTGTGGTCCTAGGGGCATTCTTGTATTTCTTAAAAATTTAACTCTCCCGATTGAGTTGAAAGTGTCCTCTATCAAGCTACCAGGTTTTCTAAGATGTCTTTTAGCCATGACACTTTTTTCGATGTTTGTAAGCAAAATACACAAATTTTGGTGTTCTATAGCAAAATTTGGTGAGAATTAGAGTTAAAAATGAATATAGCTCTTGCTTATTATGGTTCTCCTGAAAATTGAAGTAGACAAACAATATAAGTGTCAATTTATTGTTTTAGAAAAATAATGGGCTACATCTCTTCGTTGATTTGAGCTTAGTTAGATTTGTTTTCACACTCTTATAAATATTCATTACCATATTCATGCCGATTTGCATTTTGCTTCGTATCTATATTTAATAATATTTGATTTTGTTTTCATATTTAAGGTTTTTGATTTCGATTCCAATTAAAAAAAGAATATGAAAACAAAAATGGTAGAATTGGTTTCCGTCCGTTTTTGAGCTGTTTTCATTCCTAGCTACAAGTGAGAAAGGAATTATGGACTTTCTCCGTGCATTTTTAAATCAAATTTGACGAAATCAAAATTTAGCACTAGACAATTTGATGAAATCAAAATTTAGCACTAGACAATTTGTGGTATAGACAACTTGGCACAAGTATAGAGCACCAGCCTCACAAAAGAAAAAGATGAAAGAAGGGAAAATTATAAAAACCATCCCAAATATTATCTTGAGTTTGATATTTCCCTTGATAATTCATTTTAAATACCCCTCTTAAATTACATTGATTTGATATTTCTCGCCCATTGCCGTTGTTCGCATGTTTTTTTTTCCTTTTCTGCATGTATGTCACGCCCAGAAATTCACTAGTAATTTTCGAACTAATTTGTGCATAAAATCCTCGTCCAGGAATCAGCCGAGGTACACAAACTGACAATTTAATATACAGATTCATCATAAAAATAACGTTACATACTTACAAAAGAAAAGAAAACAGCAGCGGAATAACGGTCTAGCGAAGCTCCGGCTCCACTCCCACAGGCAGCTCAACTGGGGTATAAGCCAAACGTCTTCTCCTTCGCAACTTGTCTTCAACTGAGGTTTGATTGATTATTGCAAGGTGAGCATATGACATACTCAGCAAGCCACGCAGCAAATATGCAAGTGCACAAGGATACCAAAGAATGGCATAATATAGGGCTCATTTGCAAAAGCAGCATTTAGCAAACAATTGAGAATTGTGGAACAGTAGAGTAATTAATCATCAATTTTAATCAACACTGAACAGCACACCCATGCTGCTCAGGCTCAACCATCCTGAACAACCATACCCGGCTGTACAGATCTATCTCCAAACCAGGAGCTAAACAAATTATTACCAATTATAGCATCAATAATTATTGTGAGAGGTGTGAGACTAATCACGAAAAACATTGCTCAACTCGCCCATAACCGCGGGCACGGCTATTCGAATAGTTTTACTCTGGCCAGAGGTGTACCACTGTACCTACAAGACACAGCCCCACAACATGTCACCATGCGCCTCGATACCACCACGGTACCTCGGAAAGGAGCTGTGACAGTACCCCTCGCACAACACAATCCACCACAGTGCACCATTCCCGGATCATAGTCACCCCCTTATAAACAAGGCATGGACTCCCCAGCGACCCCCGTGGGCTTATCTCCGCCACTTCACAGTCTGGTGCTCTGCAATGAACCATGCTATACGAAAGGTAAAGCCGTTGCCCATGCTGGCTTGTGGTTGGCACGGTTAATGTCTCACAACAGTAGTTCGCGAACCGGTCCTTAATTGTCATGAGCACGACCATCAAAACCATGTACTCACAACCCACCATTATCAGGTTTTAGTTGTCAAATTAATTAATTAACCAATCACGATTGATCATCGTGAACTATCATTAAGCCATCATTAAGTAATAGTGAATCACAAGTTATCCCATTAGTGTGCTAAAGTTTCTATGCATGGCTAAGCAATTACATCTAATATCTAGTTGAACCAATACATAAAGCTCAACTAGTCAAATTACAATAACCCAAGGTATCAAGGAATAAGATAATCAAGAACAAAAGGGCTATAACAAACAATAGGTTAATTCCACCCAATGACATTCGAAAATAAATGCAATAGTTGAATAGAAACAATAGCTTTAAATGGGATCAACATGCTCAAAGGATTGATTAGGATCTGTGTGACTTGCCTTGCAATAATCGGTCTTCAATCAATCTGCTTGAACACTTCCGGCGCTTTCACGAACCTTCGAAACGACGGAAACGAGAAGCTAACATGCAAAATGAGGAAAACACTAAGAAACTCTAAATAAACAATACATATAAAGTAAACAAACATGTAGATCATAATTTTAGATGAATTATGAGACGTGAACGGCCTCATTCTGACTTCATATGAATTTAATATGAATTTTACAAGATTTAATCTAATTAAAGCCCATTAAAAAGAATTAAATAAATTTAATTCAATTTATGGATACTTTTAATATGTAGATCTTTATTTTATACAACTTTAGAGACTTGAACCAACTAAATCCGAGCTAAGATGAATTAGTTATGAATTTTTAAAGATTAAATCGGATTAAATCATTTATATAAATTTTAATTGAATTATGACGCAATAATGAATTATTTTTGAAAAGGAAAAAGAGATTATTGCGTCAGCGGCTCGGCTCACGGTGGACCGGGTGCACAGCGGCGGTCTGCGAAACGGACGGCCGAGATCGATCTCATCCAAAACGGACGGCTGAGATCGAAGCGGTCCACCACGGGTTTACGGCAGACGGCAACGATGACGTCGGCAATGACGTCATCACCGGCGGCCGCTCGGCAACGCATGCTCGACGGCGAGCGGCGGCGGGACGGCACAAACGGAGGGTACCAACGGGTAGAGGGCGATGCGGCGAACTCACTAGTGGCTTGGACGGCGGCGGACGACGACGGATGACGACGGCGGCGAGGCTGAGGCGGTGGCGGCCTTCGGGTCAACGGTGACGGCGGTGCTCCGGCGGGAAACGGTGGCAACGGAGGGGTGGACGAGGTGCTGCTCCTCCTCGTGATCCCGATGGTGGCGACGGCGACCGAAGGCGGCGACTGCAACGGCGGCGCGATGCGGCTGGACCGACGACGACGGCGGTGGCGCACGGAGAGACGTGGAGGCGGCGCTACACACGACGACGGGCTAAAGCGAAGGTGGCGGCGGATAGAGGAGAGCTCGGGGATCCTTTTATAGGGGCTAGGAGGCGGCGGCGAAGGCCCACGGCGATCGGCGGCGAGAAGGAAGGTTTAGGGTTCGGAGGAGAGAAATCGATCCGAATCGAACTCAAATCCGGCGATTTCCAAAGCGATTTAGACGATGTTTCCAAAAGGGAAAAGGTAGAGTGGATCACGGGGATCATTTCCCCTCAATTAATTCGGCCGGAGGAGGAAAGGGGCGGCCGGATTTGGAAGGGGCGGCGGCGGCTTTGCGCGGCTAGGGTTTCGGCGGCGACGGCGTGAGGAGGAAGACGACTGACAGGTGGGCCCCACCTGTCAGTGGCACCGAGAGAGAGGAGGTAGCGGCGGCGGACTGGGCCGGCTTGGGCCGGACGCAAGCAGGCCGAGGAGAGGGAGAGAGAGAGACTTGGGCCGACTTTCGGCCCAAAGCCAAAAGAGGAATTTAAAAACATTTTTCTATTTAAATTATTCATGAAATAATATTCCATTGATTAAAAATACTTCCTTGGCTCAAATAAATCCCAGAAAAATCTAGGAACTATAGAATCAAGCAAAGTATTAATAAAATTTTATCTAGTCCATTTTTATATTGAAATTTATTATTTAAAAGATTAGATCTTCTCTTCTAGACTTTTAAGATCATTTCTAATAATTCCTTTTAGACCACAATTTGTAATTTAAGGATTTTTAAACAAGAAAAACACTTAACACTTATAATTAGATCATTAATGATGAAATAATTACTGAACTGTTCTTTGTATCATTTAATAATTGAGATCTGAAAAATCCGAGAAAATTTCAGAGAGTATAATTAATCATGGAGAATTTAATAAAAATTAAATCCAACCATGCTTTATTTTTAGGAAATTTTATAACTTCACTTATAAATTAATAAACATTTAATATAAACTCTATTAATAATTTATTAGATAATTTATAAATCCTAAAACAAAAATCAGGCCGTGACAATGTATATGTTATATGAGACTTAGCACACTTTTTTTTATGGATATTGCCTCAACCACATGTGTTCAAAACAACAGGGTCGTATCGAGATCATATTATTCATCTTTGAATCTGTCCAAGAAATCATCGATTGCCTGCCGAGCCACATGAAACAAGCACAACTTATCTTAACCTCAGAGAAAAAAGATCAGCACGTACGAGGTGCGGTGGCTGCCGGAGACAAATAAGAGCGAGTACAACAACAAGCTATAAGTAAGCTATAAACATACGTGAAGAAAAAAGAGAGAAAGAGAGCAGGCTACAAATTTATACTCCCTCCATTTCAAATTAATCTATATATAATTTTTTTTGTCATTCCTAAATGATCTACATATTTGTGTTCATTCATTAAATCTATTCGTTATCTGTGCATTGAAGTAAATGGACTTTGATGTATGCCTCCATACACACAAGTATTTATAGTCCACATACAATATCTTAATTTGCTATTGGCTAGAAAATAGTGGGGATGGTGTATGTATTGAGTTTGTTGCTAGAGTAAATATAGTATGATAGAGTTATTAGCTTTTTTTAGTTTTGGTGTACCTATAAAATATGTAGATCAATTTAGAATAGAGGGAGTAACTAGCTGCACCACAGACTCTAATACATTGTGTGTGTATGAAATGTGTGACTATATATTAATGGTGTAGTATATGTTTATAACTAACTATTATATAAATAAGCTATTAGATTAGTTATAGATAAATTAGAGATAGTATCTAGCTACACTATTAAACTTGCTCTAGCTAATTCAGCCGTGCATCTCTATACAGATCTGACGGCGGTGTGTCAAACCGCAGCACTAGTATAGGCCGAGATTAGTTCCAAACTTTTTTTTAAACTTTTAACTTTTTCATCACATCAAAACTTTTTTACAAACATAAACTTTCAACTTTTTTATTGTATCATTTTAATTTTAACGTAAACTAAACACACACCATTTGTAATACGAACCAGCCCGACCACCCGTACTGGAGTAATGTCAATGCGCACACAGAATCAGAAACACCCCGACACAACACCCATCCCATCGCGTCGAGTCGCTGGGTGGTGCGGTAGGTTAGGGTGTGTTTAGCTGGGAAAAAGAAAATTTTTAAATATCATATCGAACGTTCGACCGAATATCGGAAGGGGTTTTCGAACACGAATAACTCACCTGGAAACCGCGAGACGAATCTTTTAAGACTAATTAAGCCGTCATTAGTACATATGGGTTACTGTAGTACTTATGGCTAACCACGGACTAATTAGGCTTAAAAGATTCGTCTCGCGATTTCCTCCATAACTGTGCAATTAGTTTTTCTTTTTATACATGTGTCAAAGATTCGATGCTTATTTGGGGAACTAAACGGGCTCTTAGCTGGACGCGCGGCTGCCGCTGGAGCCCCCCGCCGGTCGGCACCCGGCA
The DNA here is from genome assembly GCA_000338895.3 of Oryza meridionalis. NCBI lineage: Eukaryota > Viridiplantae > Streptophyta > Magnoliopsida > Poales > Poaceae > Oryza > Oryza meridionalis. The sequence continues at coordinate 6,712,016 of CM002528.2, read as the reverse complement.
CCCGCAAAGCATACGCGTATGCATGCAGCTCCGCACGTGTCGGCCCCTTCCCCCCCACGCGTCCCCCCCGGAACGGAAAGCCTCGCGATCCAATCACCCACCCACGCCCACGCCACGCACGCGACGCGGCCACCGCGGCCAACCGAGCGCGCACCTGGCCGGACGCACCGTCATATGCCCCCGCGCGCGATCGCGAGTCGACGTGCAGCCGCAGCAATCTTTGCCCACCGCGTCGCGTACGTACGTCGGCCTCGGCGGCAGGCAAACGACGGTGTGGTGGTGGTCGATCCGGCGCGGGTGTACGTACGGGATGGGCGCGCGGGCGACACGCGGCGAGGGGGGGTGGTGTGGGGGGGACGACGCGCGCGGTGGCGGTGGCTGGCTGGGCGTGCCAGTGCTGCAGTGCACCAGCAGCCACCAGGGGGCGCGCGCGGCAGCGAGGATATCGTAAAGAAATGGAGTGTGCGGTGTTGCTCTTCTCAGAAAGGGACCGAATCAGTGGAATCATGCATGGCCGCCCGCCAATCATCAGCCACCCGACCACAGAGGGGCCCGCCGGTTTTTATTTCAAGAAGCACAGTACAAGCGCGTACCACATACACACTGACCACTAGGAGTCATCTCCGAAAAATTAGGTTTGATATATCTTTAAATTAATAAAGTCAGCATAAATTCTCCCTATAGGTGTGTAGGTCACGTATCAGTAAAAAAAATATTAGCCGTAAATGCGAGTACTTAGAACTTGAACCTGAGTGAACTGGTTCCGTCACAAGAAACCTACCCAGTTAACATCGTTCACTTCGTCCGCTGGCTTTTATTTCATACACGAGTACTTTTACGACATTTCTTATCAGTCTCTATCAATAATACTATAAAATAAAAATCTTCTATATTACTCCCTCCATTCTATATGATGATCAATTTAGAATGGAGGGAGTAACTCGACTTCGTATATATTCAAATGTAAGGTATTTCCAAAAACTTTTAAAGGATTTTGATCTTATATAAAAAAAGAAAAGCATTTGTAATAGATTATTAAATTATATTATTATGAATGAAATTAATATGGAATGGATGATCTTGGTATTGAAGAAAAGTCAACAAGAGCTCCAATATATTCATCCGACCATTTGTGTGTTCCTGTGGTTCTCCTCTAATTTATTTAACCAACTATTCTTATATGTTCATGTGCTTTCTAATTCTTTATTTTGTACTTGTCTGCCTGTCAAAATTATGTGTTTATCTATTCCTCCTTTTGCCCATGCCAACCTCAGTAGCGTAGCACGGTAGAATAACTGTCACTTAGGAATATGATATCACGTGTAACATGTGGCAAATTGCTTGCGCCGTCTGAATAATAATATCGCCCGTGAAGGATCTCTCTCTCCCTCTCTTTCTTGAAAGAAATCACACTGAGGATCGATGCATATATGTGAAAACATATTTTTGCTGCTGGTTCGAGTGGAATGCATTGTCGGTCCTTAAACTTTTTGTTTGTGTTATATAAGTTCTCGAACTCTCAAAATACATTTTCAGATTCTTAAATTTGTTAAAGTATATCATTTAGGTCCCAAATTACTACGACCACTACAGGATCCTATGTAGCGATTACGCGACATGTCGCATGAACACTAAAGTGGCATGACATTCCGATCCCGTATTTTCTTTTTCTTCCCTTCTACACTTCTTTTTTTTTCCCTCTCTCTCTTTTCCACACCAACAGGATCAAGAATAGAAAAATTAGAGTAGAAAAAACATTAAAAAAATAAATCAATCAACGCCACGTCACGTGAGTGCCACGTAGGTTCCTAGAGGGATCGTGGTAATTTAGTATCGGAGTGACAGTATTTTAACAAGTTGAGCAAAAAATACATTTAGTAATCAGTTTAGGGACTTAAATGACACAGATAAATAAGTTTAGTGACCGACAGTATTTTACTAAGCATATTTTTATTGGTTAATTTATAGCGGATATATATGTGATATAAGGGCGACGTTACTCATACGAGTATCATGAATACAACAGTGACATTTCCTGCATGTGAGATGATCTCGACGGCCATCTCTCCTTTATGCCTAGTTGCCTACTATGCACTTTCGTACAAATTAATTAATTAATGTCAAACTCTTGGAACACCATCTGTGTATTATACGACAGCCATAAGTTTCTTAGACGACAATCATACGAATATGACATTTGCTTCATGCAAGCGATGAGGTGGGTTCCATGACAATTGCTGCTATCTTATGCACTTTATACCAATGTGTTAACGACCAAATTTAGTAAGACATGAACCAGGTTCTGCATCGGGATCGAAACGGATTCGGTAAAGAGTTAGATTCGAAGAACAGCGTGCGCATCGGCTGCGAAGGCGTCGGCTGGAGTCTGAATCGGCTGAAGATAATCGGATGAAGGACAGCTGATACAGCCGATGGGGTTGATACAGCCGATTCCAGTGGCAATGGCATCAGGGCTGTTTCTAGAATCTATCAACGTGCTTCGCAAGGATTGTCATGATAGAGATAAAGCTCTCAAATAGGCAATTGTATCTATTAATTAGGATGTCTTATGTAATTTCCTTAGAGATATGTTTGGGCAAAAGTCTGCCGCAAAGACTTATGGTATCTTAAAGTTTGTTAGAGATAAGAGTCGTGTTCGGCAAGGACATATTTTGTAATCTCGGGTATAAATAAAACCCGAACCCATGTAATCAATTAACACATGTTCAATACACTTTCGGCGCATCGCCACCCTTTTTACCTTCGTTCTATCTCGACGAGTTCTTACTTTCGGGTTGAGCTGCATCGATTCGATCTTCAACTAGAGATAAACTTGTCATGGCGACTTGCGTTATCGGAATTAGTGCTTCCATCTTTATGACACTCTAATCTTGTTTATGTAATTCGTCGAGTTATCATATATACGTTGCAATCTTTGTTAGTTGTGTTATATAACTTGTTATCGGCTGGTTCTTATTATTAGGAAGTGACAGATAGTGTTATATTTCGTTATTAAGTTAGATTTTATCGTGTATCTACTATCTCTTAGAGGTTTTCATCATCTTGTTTAGATCTTACATTTATCTTTATGCTTAATGCTGCATCGGTTGAGTTCGATCTATTAAGTTTTACCTATAATTGTGATATCTGTCTTGTTTTATGATTATCGAGGGAGATAGTATCGGGATTTCAGTCGATCTTACCCGATTTAGCTACTTTGTGTTTCATATGCTTGATTGATATCTAGATCTGTCCTTTATGTTAAGATATCATTGTACTAAGTTATATTAGGCTTCTCGTTTAATATATTTTGTCTGTTTTGATATCTTAAGATAAAGCGGTATCGGAGTATTAGCCGATACATGTTAGATCTATCTTATCGGCTATGCTACAAACATCTATAATCATTGTTTTAATGTATATTTCGACTTAAGTGATTTATACTATCTTGGCATGACGACCGATCTATCCCAATCAATTAGTTTAAATATACATCGAAATAAGGATTATATGATATTAATATCTACAGCCGATCGAGTAGATTTAGTTTTATCTTATTTATTTATGAATGCTGATCGATTTAAACATGACATCGGCTCGAAGATAAATGATATGTCATCGGCAACTAACCGATCGGCTATCGTTTATGGATTTAACCGCGGTTTTCTTGTCTTTCTTTCTTGTTGATTGTAGGATTAAATCAACTGGCATGCTCACGAACCTAAAGGCGAGATTTTAGACCTGTATAGGAGTTAAGCAGATCTTTCACGCCAGTGTGTGTTTTTCGCATCAACACTTATGCACTTTATACCAATGTCAAATGCGCATATACATGTGCAAATGCAACATATTCTTGTATGTCACCCTTCAATTTTTTTTTGCTTTGATTTTCTGTGTGCATCCATGTAGAGGCCGGAAGTAATTCCATCTTTTAATGAAATCTTCACATAATCTAAAATAAATAATAGGATCCTATGTGTTTTTTGAACTGTCATATAAGAGCATGTTTGTCAATCAAGGAAGAAGTACCTGATAGGTGGGATTTCATTCTTTGTAAGAACTGTCACATACCACCTACCGTGAACCTCGTTATCGCTCTTGGTCGCCTTTGTGCATGCAACTCTCTAAGGCGATGTTTGAAGATGACAATTTCTCCCATGGTTACCTCATCAGCAATCATAAAGGTTACCACTTACAAGATGAGCAATGAGAGTTGTGCATTTCAATTTTTGCTTATTTTGTAGCAGATCTAGATCAAATCAATTTCACTAAAAATGTTTTCAATAATCTTCGTTAGGACTTTTATGTTTATTATTGTCGTATAATTACTACTTGTGCTACAACACCACACGTACGCCCACTATTGAGTTCTTTTTGCAGGACCTTAGCATGAGTATAGGTCGTTCGTTACTTTTTATGCAATGATTTAATTGACTAATTCTATTATATTACACCTGATAGAATGGACTATATGATTATGAAATGTGAAATTAGAAACAAAATACATATAGTACAAATTTGCATGACATGTATCACGTTATTTTAAAATATACACATAATCAATGAACACTGTTTACATCCCTAAGTAAACACTAACTAAAAACTCAGTCTCTCATCACCTACCCTTTTGCTTATCATCGTGACAAAACTTTTCAAATTGTAGTTGATTTTATGATTTGTTTTCGTTATAGACTATTTTTAACATTAAATTTTGAACCACAAACAATACATATATAAAAATTTGTACTTATAAATTATATACTTTTGTTACTCTATTTTTCTAGGGCTTATCCAGCTATACCTCAACCTACAACCATGAGACTGCCAATAGTTAAAAAGTAGCCAACGCTATTGGTCCTGTTTTGAAAAAGAGAGCTCACTCGCTAGGAATTGTTGAAACATCAAAGATTTAACCACTTTGACCGTGCCAGATTGCTAGTGATGCATAGGTCCTGTTTAGATTCTAACTTTTTTTCTTCAAACTTTCAACTTTTTGGTTACATCGTTCCAATTTTTTTAAACTTCCAATTTTAACGTGGAATTAAACACAGCCATAGTGCAATGAACCATTCTCATTAATTTGGTGGGCAAGATATCACTACAGTGCACTGTATCCTACACAGACAGGTAACTGTCGCGAGTAGAACCCAGACCCCAGAGCCTGTTGCCCCGTCCCACTCACTAAATCATGCACATACCTATTTAAAAATTTAACTCTTTAAATATCTAACTAATAAATAATTTATTAATTTTAAAATAATACTAAGTTTATATCGTTTTACTGAATACCTCTTATATTCCAAAATAGACCAATCTAGTCCGAAGAAGGAGCGAGGATACACATCATCAACGTATCATCGTCGTCATCCTCATACACCCCCATGCCTATATATGTCGACGCCACCCCTTTCGTCTCCCTCCCCACCTCACCACCTCCTCCATTCTTCACTTCCTTCATTTCCTCGTTCTCCTCTGCTTTCTACCTAGCTAGCTACTAGCATTCTAGTTGTCGCTCAGTCATGGTGGTTCTGGCGAAGGGGGAGTTGGAGCAGATCGCCCTGCCGGCGGCGGTGCAGAAGGCGGCGCCGCCGCTGGCCGACGTGCCGGAGGTGGACCTTGGCGGCGCCGGCAGGGCGGACGCGGCGCGCGCGGTGGTGGCGGCGTGCGAGGGACACGGGTTCTTCAAGGTGACGGGCCACAGCGTGCCGCCGGGGCTCCTGGCGCGCGTGGAGGCCGCCGCGGCGGCGTTCTTCGCGATGCCGCAGCCGGAGAAGGAGGCGGCGGCGGCGGCGGCGGCGGCGCCGGGGAGCCCGTTCGGGTACGGGAGCAAGAGGATCGGCTGCAACGGTGACCTCGGGTGGGTCGAGTACCTCCTGCTCGGCGTCGCCGCCGCCGCCGCCGCGCCATTGCCCGCGCACGGCGAGGCGTCGCCGTCGCCGTCGTACGGCTCGTTCCGGTGAGTTATTATACACTCTGCTTCTACGCATTGCCGAAGCCGCCTTGTCTGTGATTTGTAGCGGTCACTGCCAGTGGGCCCCGTCGAACAAGTGGCTTTTTTAAAATATTTCTGGAATTAAAATCGACCGGAAATGATGTCCTTATGTTGTTTTTATTTCGCTAGGAAATTGTGTGCTTTTCTTTTCTTTTACTTGTATATTTGTTTTTAAAAAAAAACTTAAAAAATTCTGTGAAAGAAACGTGGGCAAAACCAGTGGAACGGCAGGTTGATCAGCACACGGTTTTATAAAGTTTCCAATAGCAGAGTAGGAAAAAGCGATCAACTTTTAGATAAATTTATCTTATTTTTCATTATAGAGAATTCTTCAATTTTAATTTATGAAGATTAATTCAAGTAATGAAACTACCAACCTATTTTTTCATTCGACAATCTTTATTCATGGTTGTATATGTGGTGGTGGACGGACCCTAATTTGGTCATGACATGACTGGTGGTGGACGGACCCTAATTTGGTCATGACATTTTAGTCATGCAAATTTGGTCATGACTGGTGGTGGACGGACCCTAATTTGGTCATGACATTTTAGTCATGCAAATTTGGTCATGACATTTTAGTCATGCAAGTTTTACAATCTTATCTTATCTAATCTAATATAGTGAAAGCAACAAGCTTTTTTTTCACGGGATGTGACACGTCATCAAAAATATATTAGCCATCGGATAAATAGTTCGAATAATAATAGTCATTGGATCAAAAGAGTATATGTATTGTCTGTGTTGTGCTGTGTAATTCAAAAAAAAAGTGTATGTATTAAAAAAATCACAAATAAGCTAAACATATGAAAATTTCTGGAGGTTTCTGGTATCTACTGTCCTTGCCAAATATAGATACTTTATAAACAAATTAACTTATATCAAAACCTTATTAAGAGCTAAGGCAAACTAATAGATCATAAATAAAAGTTCTTAAACAGGATAAAAAGTTGATATGGCTAGTAGCCACGAAAAAAACTAAGATCAAATTTTTTTAGCCATGTGATGCATATGCATAAGTAATATTCGTGGTCTGATCAGGTGATGCCATATGCCATGGGTAACAGTGAGCAAAAAAGATGAGATACAAATAGCACGTGATGTATTGTTAAGCAAGAATAGAGAATCTATAAAATTTTGCTAAACTCACCTCACCCCACCACATTGACCCTTCTACCATTTTCCCATCTCTCTACAGCTACATTAGATTCTGCCCTAGATTATTGCCATCTTTTTCTCTTTCTTTCTTTCTTTTCTTCTTTTTTTGAGATTAGTTTGCCTATCTGTTCCTCACTATTGATGAAACTGAGCCTGAGCCCATGTATGAGTAGATTTCAGCTTTTGAAAGCACTGATATAATGCATTTTGATTCTCTCATGCAAGCATGGATGCCCCTCATCACATGACCACACATCAGCAGGTTCCCTCTGCTTCCTGCAGCAACCCTACGTGTCACCTGGCATCACTTTTGCACAATGCTTGCTTATCCTATAGACTCGTCACCTTATGCTTGCTTATACTGTCACGTGTCACTGTTTTCTGAAAAGAGCAAGTTCTGATACTGAGGAGACACTTAGTATCAATAATTATTGAGAGAGAAGAAAAATGGTGAGAAAACCTGGTTGCTTAGTCACTGTTCTCACCCCCATTCCTCAATTTCTCTTTTACATCTATTTGAGAAGCTTAAAGATTTTAACAAGCACTTATAAGTAGATAGCTAGCGAAAATTTAGAAATGCTTGTTTTCTTAGCTTATACTATAGACTCTTGGAATTTAAATGAGAATCTAGACCGTTTAGGGGAGTGACAATTTGAGCCTCTTTTTTATTGGAAAAAAAACTTATAAAAACATTTTTAACATAAAAGTTTGAGCTGGCCGACCAGTTTGCTTACTCATGTTTTCAGAGCTCAGATTTGTGTCACGTGTGGTTTGTGCCCATAAAAGAGTAATTTTTTAGTTGGTGCACGTGTGGTTACCGCTGTGGTAATATGGCCTACTTCAAGCTGGCCTTAATTAATGCCTTCCTTTTTCCTTTGCGATGTCTTGGTCGCATCAAGTCCCTTTCCAGAAACTCTCCTGCTCAGCATGCCAGCATGGCAAATAAAATTGGACCCACAGTGACATCTCATACCACTGGTTTGATTTCCTCACCCCCAATTATTGTGAAACCAAAAAAGTGATGCATAAAGTAATATATCAAATTTCATAGTATTATGATTTTGAAATCATATTATTATTTTTTTTCATAAATGTTATATTTCAGTACTCCCAACGTCAAGTATATTTGATTGGAAAGAGTATAACGTTGTTAGGTAAATTGAGATAATATTATCTACTACCATGAAGCAACTTTGATGTTTAAATGTTAAAAATAAATTTTTTCCCCATTGTGTGCATTGCAGCGATATCTTAAATGAGTACGTCGTGGCGGTGAGAGCAATGATGTGGGAGGTGCTAAAGTTGATGGCGGAAGGGCTAGGCCTGAAGGAGAAAGATGCGTTGGTTAGGCTGGTCTCACACGAGGAGAGTGACTCCGTGCTGAGGGTGAACCACTACCCACCACACCCTGAGTTGAAGCAGCAAGGGCATGGCAGGTTAACCGGGTTCGGAGAGCACACCGACCCTCAGATCATCTCGGTGCTCCGATCCAACGACACCTCTGGCCTTGAGATCTCTTTGCGTGATGGTAGCTGGGCTTCAGTGCCACCGGATCGAAAGTCGTTCTTCGTTAATGTTGGAGATGTCTTACAGGTAATAACTGCTCCCTCTGTTTTAAGTACATGATTTTTGGACATTAATTTTGAGCATTCGTCTTATCTAAAATTTCTGTATAAATATGTTTAAAAATATAAGTTATGCTTAAAGTATATTTAATCATGGATCAAGTTAAAAAATAAATATTATATAACCTTTTTAATAAGAGGAATAGTTAAATGTCATGTCGAAAAATTAATAGCTTCATATATATTGTGGAAATTAAATTAACATGCTGAACTTAACAAGGCCTAGCACCTATTAATTAGTTTTTTTTTCACTGAAAATAAGTTCACTCGTATATCAAACTTTTCCTTTTCCTTTTCTTTTTTCTGAAAATGGGTAGGCTTATTAGCTGTATGGCTCAGGAGATGGCGATGTTGAATCTGACGTGTGATCATAAAAACGAAAGAAGAAAAATCGTGTGGATGTCAAAGTCCATCCCAATCAGACCACCTTTTGGGGAACCAAGCTGCCAGTCGGTGTGTTGTCAAACAGGCAAAACCATCGGTCATTATTCAGAATCATTTCATAATAAAAGTCCAATGTAAAGCACACGGCTATATACAGTGATCTGAAAACACGGTAGTACAATGATCAATTGATCATGGCAACCGTGCATTGCGGTCCTTAGATTAGATTCCATGGTTAGGTCCACGCTTTGCCGACTTCCTCTGTAGCCAGGTGGTCGAATTAAATTAGAGGAACTGCAAGGTTTTCTTCATTGGTAAAGTGAATCAGATGCACAATTGCCATCACACAAGGGAAAGATTGATCTCTCTAAGAAGATTGAATCATTCGGTTCCATACGAGGACTCAACTACGTTGCATTAATAGAATTTATATGTTACACACAAAAATAAAACAGCTTATTGTTATATTTTTAGATAGAGAAAAATCTTTTCACTTTTGGTTTCAATTAAAAAAAATTTAATATTGCACTTTACACTTCATAAATTCTTGAGATATAAGTATAACCAATAACATAATAATGTATGACTAATTATTGCCATGGTTCTCCATCTCAAACTTTGTAACTTAACACACATGTCCGTTCGAACAGGTTCTAACGAACGGAAGGTTTCGGAGCGTGAGGCACCGGGTGATGGTGAGCAGCCCGCGGCCACGGGTATCTGTCATCTTCTTCGCCGGGCCGCCGCCACGGGAGCGGCTAGCGCCGCTGCCATGGCTGGTGGCGGAGGATGGCGGGCGCCGCCGGTACAGGGAGTTCACCTGGCGGGAGTACAAGGCTTCAGCCTACAGGACCAAGCTGGGTGAGAACAGGCTATGTCACTTTGAGACAGAAGCCGACTGATTTTATTTTATTTTTTTACTGTGTGTATAGAATGTTTTGTATCTTTCTTTTTGTGGTTTTGTGTTTTCCTTTTTCTTTTCGGCCAGCGTGTTTGTATAGCTGATATACATGTTGATGGGCAAGGTTTTCGTGTTGATACAAGCAGCACACTACAGATTAGTTCATATATTTCTTTTTGTTCGGTTTTGTTCGGTTTTGTGAATTTCAATTGGCCATTTTTTTCTTAATTGTCGTGCACCTGACTAGTTGAATTACTCTTGTGATTCTTTTTTTTCCCGAGTACGCACAGAAAAACACACTATACACAAATATCATGAATACTCACACATGCACTCAAGGAGACGAAAATCAGCGGCACTTTCCTGATCTTACTATTTTTTTTTTTAAAAACCCACTTGCGAGTGCGTATTATTTGTGGGCATCGGAATTTAAACCCTAGCGGACAGAGTCGTACACCCATAACTTACGGCCACCACATCACCGGTGCTTCCCCAATTACTCGAGTGATCCTAGATACCGTAATTCATATGTTTTAAAGTGAAGAGGTTTGTGCTTATGGTTAGGATTTTTCAAAGTGATACTAGAATTTTAGGATTATATTTCTACTACTATTAAATTGTAGTAAGTGTACCATATATTTTACTAATCTGTAGTAGGAGTACTATTGCTCAGGCAAGGTGAAAAGTCTGTATGAAAACAATTTTCTCTTGTGATAATTACACAGAGTTGTGTAACTGATGTTTAATTTCTTAAAAAAAAAATCATGATTGATGTCCCATATTGTCACACACGCGGAACCATATTTACCTTGGATAAATGGATAACCCGTCTCACCATATTCAGTCAGATAACCCGTCACACCATTCCAGTCTTTAATCAGAATTCATGATCTGTTGTTGGTAGGAGTGGCCATTCAGTTTCATCGGCGTTTTTTAGGTTCGTCTTGGTCATCTCCAAAAATTTCGGTTTCTAAGACAAGGGCTTTTATGCTAATTCTGTTTTCAGGCCGGTACTATGATTTTGAGGGCCCTAGCTGAACTCATCGAGACGGGGTTTCTAAGCTATATATAAAACTAGTATGGTGGCCCTCGTAGATTGCGCAGCTAGCATTATTATATTTTCTCTCATATAATAGCATATATGTTTTCTTATTATATTATTCAAATATATTAAAATGACAACATAATTTTAAATTTTGCAATAACTTTACGAAACTACTAATGTGTAATATTTATATTGTATTTTATATACGTGTCAGTTAATAATTATTTTTAATATCAAATTTTAGTTATTTATCAATTATAATATTCATATATGGACTCTAGACTTGTCTTTTAATATTTCTTTTTTTTTAATTCCGAATTTTATGTAAATTGTCTTTCTATATAGACTCTAGGCTATTCTTCCTATATTATTTATTTTTATTTCTGAATTTTATCATTTCTAATTATATTTCTATGTGGATTCTAAACTCATCTTTCAATATTCTTTAATTTTTAGTTTCAAATTTCAGTTACTTCTAAATTGTATTCCTTGACTTTAAACTCTTCTTCCCATATTTTTCTTAATTTTGAATTTTAGTTATTTGTAAATTGTATTTTTATACGGACTCTAAACTCTACTTTTAATTTTATTATGTTTATTCCGAAATTTAGTTGGACTCTATACTCTACTTCTAATATTACTTAATTTTTAATTCTGAATTTATATTTTTTTTCTTAATTGTATTTCTATATGGACTCTATACTCTACTTCTAATATTCCTTATTTTTAATTCCGAATTTCTATTATTTCCTAATTGTATTTCTATATGGACTCTATACTCTACTTCTAATATCCCTTATTTTTAATTCCGAATTTCAGATATTTCCTAAATGTATTTCTATATGGACTCTAGTATCCTCTTCTAATATTCCTTATTTTTTAGTTCCAAATTTCAACTATTTCTAAATTATATTTCTATATGGACTTTAGTCTCCTCTTCTAATATTCCTTATTTTTTAATTCTGAATTTCAGCTATTTCTAAATTGTATTTCTATATGGACTCTAATTTTTCTTTTTCTCCGATTAATGTTAGAATTTCTAGGCCATGAGAGAGAACGTGGAAACTCCTTTTTTTATTCCTTTAATAATATAATAGATTTTATGATATATATATAGACGCAAATTTTACTTGCAAAACGAAAACAAATACATCCATATATTAAATTTAACATGTCTGGTAATTATCGAGAAATAAAGTCGACCAAAATAACAATATATTTGTAACTTGGAACTAAATCATTATTCATTAACTTAATGAAGAATAGAACCCCATCATATCCATTGCTTCCCATGAAAAGATACTTCTTCGGACATTTCTTCATGCAAAATCATCAAGAACGGTATTAAGATCAATAGTGTCCAAGATATCCTTCTCGATTGAGCACATAGCCAATCCATTTAACCTTTCTTACGACATAGTTGATCTCAAATAGTTCTTCAAACAATTTTGAGAAAAAAAAATTCAGCTGAAGCTACCGTCATAGGTACAGTTAAGAGAATTCGACAGGCAACAGAAACATTTGGATAGCAATCTGCATCCATAACAAACATCAGAATCTCAGGTGCTGACATCGAAGAATCTGGCAAACTCACTTGCAACACTTTTAATTCTGAATAAAAATCATCGATCTCAACATCAGATGAGGTACTATAGACTACTGTTATTAGGTATTGGCCCTCCATCATCATGGGCCCCCGGCGGTCGCCTCGTCTGCGTAGGACCAGGGTCGGCCATGTCTGTTTTTTTTAAGAGGAAGGGGGGGGGGGGTTGCACTTAATTTGTTATGTCATTCTGCTGCTGGATCATACGTATAGCCATCGTGGGAATGAAACTGGGACGGCAAGTGTGATCAATAGTTACAGCTTAGTCTTGGCACAATCCGATCGGCGAGCGCTATCAACCTGTTCATGTGTGGGTAAAAATCAACAATGAGCGAAGAACTGGTGGAGAAACTTTTTTACTCCCGGTTTGCAACCACCCTGTACCGGGACTACGAATTCGGGACTAAAGATCGCTATCTTTAGTCCTGGTTCAAATACCCGGGACTAAAAATCGATCTTTAGTCCCGGTTAGTAACACCAACCGGGACTAAAGATGGAGCCAATTTTAACCCCGGTTGGTGTTACCAACCGGGACTAAAAATGAAGCCAGATCCGGTTAGTATTTTCTTTTTTCTTTTATTGTTTTTTTCTTTGAATATTGATTTCACCATATCCCAAATCATTCCCAAAATCGCAGAACAAAAGATCATCTCCAAAATCCCCAAATCATCCCCAAAATCACAAAACAAAAGATCATCTCCAAATCCCAAATCAATCATCTACAAATCCACCATATCCAAATACATCACAGATAATCAAAACAAATACATCACAAATTCTAAAAAGAAACATCACATATTTACATCGCACAGATCAAATACACCACAAATTCTCAAAAGCAAATTCATCGCTTCACCGCTGTCACCTAGCCGCCGCCCTCCGCCAGGCCGCACGGCCGCCGCCGCGGCCGCTTCTGCTGCACGCGCCGCCTGCGCCGCCACCGCCCTCCGCCGGGCCGCCGCCCAGCCGCCGCCGCGGCTGCATCCGCCGCTCGCTGCCTGCCGCCGCCACCCGGCCACCGCCGCGGCGCTTCTGCCGCCCGCCGCCGCAGCTGCATCCGCCGCTCGCCGTGCGCGGCCGCGCCTGCGTCGGGGAGGGATCTGCCGCGGCCGCAGGGGAGGGGGGGAGAGGGGAAGGGGAGAAAGGGGGAAGAAGAGAAGAAGGAGATGAGAAGATGAGAAGGGAGGAGAAGATTGGAGAAGATAAGGGAGAGGAGGAGAGATGAGTGGATGAGAGGATAAGGCTGTTGGTCCTCTCGAGGAGGCGCGGTGCGATTTTTTTTCGTTTTTCTTTTGTCTCGGTTGTTATAAGGAACCGGGATTAAAATTGGATCTTTAATCCTGGTTGGTAATATCAACCGGGACTAAAGATCATAGAGGTGTCTGACACAGCCTGTCTTCTTTCGAACCGGGACTAAAAATGATCTTTAGTCCCGGTTGGTGTTATCAAACAGGACTAAAGATCAAAAAGTGACGTCAGCTTTTTCAACCGGGACTAAAGATCATTTTTAGTCCCGGTTCTTATTCAAACCGGGATTATTGTGGATTTTGGGTAACCGACCAAAGATGGTTTCTCTACCCGTGATGTTACTTATGATAAATAGGCCATATTACTATTGATGCTGGCAACTACAATACATGTGCGAAAGAAAATTTAGTGGTGGTGATTGTTGAAATGGGTAGTGCAACAAAGAAATTAATAGGATTAATTGACTGGAGCACATGATCTGACGCTTTACAAAAGAAGGGGAAGTGGCACACTGGCACGGCAGAGTGGTGGGATTAATTGGCTTACTTTGTCAATTAGGCTTTGACATGTAATTGTGCAGTACTTGCACAAATTTCGACAATTTAACCATTTGCAAAAGCTAATTTTACAAATGAACCGCGACCAAAACTTATTTCAGAAATGACTCTTTTGTTTAGCGCCAAATCGTATGGCGCTGAACTTAGACACCTCAGCGCCACATCAACTGGCGCTGAATATCGTGCCACCGTGGATGGGAGGCTGAGTCGGCGTGCCAACGTGCATTCAGTGCCATGCTATTTCTGAAATTTTTACAATTTGGTCCTTTTTGAAAACTTATTTTACAAATAGACCCCTGGGAAAACTTAAACCGGAAATGGTCCTTTTTGGGGCGCCAGAGTGGCTGGCGCCGTACCCCAACATGGCGGCGCCAGCCACACTGGCGCCGTGCCCGTGCCACCGTGGCACTAGGGCTGTCGTGGAGGTGCTGACTGGGCAGAATGGGGGCGCCAGCCACACTGGCGCCGCCCCTCATACCACGGCGCCAGCATAGCTGGCGCGCCCCTCCTCTATGCCTTAAACCCCGTGGGCCCCACCACCTTTCTCCTCCCCACTCCCATTTTCGCCATTCCCAGCCCGAGCAGCGAGCTGCTGTTCTTCTCCCTCTCTCTCCCCCTCACCTCTCCACCTCAAATCCACTCAATTTGAAGCCGTTTTTTGCAGGATTTTTTGTGGAAATCGAAGAGAAAGGTAGACTCCTTCATTCACCCCTCTTTTTTTTCGTTTTTATTGGTTGAATTTGTAGATCGGTGGGTAACCCTAGAACCCATATTTTACCCAAATTTGTGATTTTTAGCATTTGTTCTTAGGATTGGCTTTTTGTAGTGCTACATGTTTGCAATGTACTCATTGGTGTCATGGTTTTTTTAACCATATATGTGGTAATGTTAATTTTTGGATGGTTTGGTTGGATGGATGGATGAAAAATTATGGTTGAGGCATGACGGAGGTTTGGGTTGTATGATAGAGTATTTGTAATATTTCGATGTGTAATGCAGTAGTAAACTTGTTGATAGTTGTAGGTGGATTAAATATTTTTTTGGAGTAGTAGCTTTGGGACAATTTAAGTTATGCATTGGTTATAATATGTCGGTTTGGACTACGTTTAGGAATGAAGATTTAATTTTTGTTGCAAAGTTACATTTGATTTTTTGGTGTAGATGGATAGACTTGTTCGTGTTTACTACGGTGGTAGAGTGGTGGAACCTTATGTTGGTGGACATGTTGAGTTTGAGGATATGTCGTTGAAGACCATTTTGTTTCCCACCCACCCAACTCTAGATGAACTAAGGTCACGAGTGAAAGAAGTTCTTGGATGGACCGAGGATAATGTGGAGATTCGTTTTTATGGGAGATACGATGTTGGTCAAGGGCATAAGTATATATTAAATGTGATAGGTCAGTTGGAATGGGAAGTTTACTTTGATTTGGTAAAAGAGTCTCAGTTTAGATCTCTAGAGGTGTTTGCATCAAAGTTAGTTCGTACCGTAGAAAATTTGGATCTAAACAAATCTCCTTCTTATCATTACGTTGAGAAGAATTTTGTGACATATTATTCTCGTCGTGGAGGGGGTGCAAGTAAGAGTGAGTTGGTACGAGAAGACTTGGAGGGGGAAGGAGAGAAGAAGAGATCTTTGCTTGGAAATGATTTATGGGAGGCAGGACCATCAAAGAGACATTGCGGTACTGATGATGTGGATGCAGCGAGGGTGATGAAAAGGGAGTTAGTACAAGAGGGGCTTGATCTAAGTGAACATTTGTCGGCGAGTGTTCATTGGTCGTCGTACGGAGTCAACCCTGAATACCCGACAAAAGTAGCAGGCCAATATGTGAATCCAGATGATTACTTTGATGTCGAATTGAGTGGTGGTTACGATTCTGTCTCAGTAGAAGTCAGTAGAGATGATGTTGACGAGGAGGCAAGTGTTGAGCAATATGATGTTGAATTTGCTGAAGACTCTGATGATGACCGTCCATTCCCTCCACTTACTAATAATGACAAGTTAGCATTAGAGGAATGTCGTGCGTTTGAGAAGGTGTTTGGGAGGAAGCCGGACATTCCTGAGTTTAGGGACCTAACACATGCCCATGGTGCACTACTAGATGGCGGCATCAACCTAGATCAGTTGCCAGAACCATTCCAGGTGGATGGTCTCAGAAAGGGTTTAGAGTTCCCATCCATGGTCGCATTGAAGCTATGGCTCCAGGAGTACGCCATCGTGCACCATCGTCCATACCGTGTTGTCAATTCTGCCGCAAATAGGAGGTACACTGTTAAATGTGAAAACCCACGGTGCAAATGGAAGGTCCATGCAACTAAGAGGTC
The DNA here is from genome assembly GCA_000338895.3 of Oryza meridionalis. Classification (NCBI taxonomy): domain Eukaryota; kingdom Viridiplantae; phylum Streptophyta; class Magnoliopsida; order Poales; family Poaceae; genus Oryza; species Oryza meridionalis. Next base: position 6,695,176 of record CM002528.2, on the reverse strand, counting down.
TAGTGGCACGTGGAGGATATCACGGGTAGGTAAGGAACATAGTTGTGCTACTGCCGAAGGTTCAGGGAGCCACCGGCAACTGACATCAAAGTTCATAGCAAATAGGTTATGCAATGCCATAAAACTGCAACCTACACTCTCTGCTTCTGCGTTAGCTTTGTATATATTTGAGGTTTTCCAGTATAGGGTGAAGTATGGCAAGGCTTGGAGGGCACGAGAGGAGGCTATGAAGCTCATTTACGGTGAATGGGGTGAAGCGTATGTCCGTTTGCCCACTTTGCTGCAAGACATTAAGCAGAGGAATCCTAGTATGGTCTACCACATCGATACTCATCCAGATAGGATTGTCAACGTTGATGGAGTGACCAAGAAAATTTTTATGCGTGCATTCTGGTGCTTTGGTCCTTCCATTGAGGCTTTTAAGCATTGTAGGCCAGTACTAGCTATAGATGCAACCTTCCTAACTGGGAAATATGGTGGTGCCTTGATGACTGCATTATCAGCTGATGCGGAGGACCAACTTGTACCTTTAGCTTTTGCCTTGGTGGAGAAAGAGAATTCACGAGACTGGTGCTGGTTTATCGATCTTGTCCGACGGGTTGTGGTTGGGCCGCATAGGGAGGTTTGTATTATCTCAGATCGACATGCTGGTATAATGAATGCCATGATGACTCCTGTTCCAGGATTGCCATCGGTTCACCACCGGTGGTGCATGAGGCACTTCAGTGCTAATTTCCACAAGGCCGGTGCGGACAAGCATCAGACAAAAGAGCTCCTAAGGATATGTCAGATTGACGAGAAGTGGATATTTGAGAGGGATGTTGAGGCACTAAGGCAGCGTATTCCCGAAGGTCCTCGTAAATGGCTTGAAGATGAGTTGTTGGATAAAGATAAGTGGTCTCGTGCATACGATAGAAATGGCCGCCGGTGGGGTTACATGACAACCAACATGGCCGAACAGTTCAATAGCGTGCTAGTTGGTGTTCGTAAGCTTCCAGTGACGGCCATCGTATCATTTACGTTCATGAAGTGTAATGACTACTTTGTGAACAGACATGATGAAGCTTTGAAGCGAGTCCAGTTAGGGCAGCGTTGGTCCACCAAGGTTGACAGTAAGATGAAGGTGCAAGAAAGTAAGGCGAACAAACACACTGCAAGGTGTTTCGATAAGCAGAAAAAGACATACGAGGTCACAGAGAGGGGTGGTATAACGTGTGGTGGTGTTAGATTCGGCGCAAGAGCCTTCAAAGTTGAAGGTGAGGGGAACTCATGTTCTTGCCAAAGGCCATTGCTCTACCATATGCCTTGCTCACATCTTATACACGTTTATCTGATTCATGCAATTGATAAGGAATCTCCCAACCGAATGCCGTATCAGTTCTCTTCAAGAGCCGTTGTGAACACATGGGCAAGTCGCTTTGAGCCATACCTCGACCCCACACAGTGGCCATCGTACGATGGTGAAGAATTTGTTGCTGACCCAAAATTGAAGATTAAAACAAGAGGGAAGAGGAGATCCAAACGGTTCAAGAACGAAATGGACTCGGGTCTGGGTGGTTCTGGAAGGAAACCACCTTCATGCGTTCAACTTGATGCTGCGCCGGTGCAAAATAGATGCTCGTTGTGTCACCAGGAGGGTCACAAGAAAACTAAGTGTCCTAAGCGTCCAAAAAAGAAGAAGTCCAAAAAAAATTTAAGTGTTAGGGAGGTAAATATTTTGTTTTCCTACTCATGTTCTCGCATTCATTTTCTTTTAATATATGTCACATTGGTAACTAACGGTGAATTTATTACTTTTTCATGTAGGATGGCCGAGGAGGGACAACCGCCGACTTACCCAGCCTTGGAGGCGTACTACGAGGCCCGTCATCGCGGGGCTGCGATCGAGGCGGGGAGGGTATGAATCGGCATTGATTCACTTGTGCATAAGTATCGGTAGCGTGAAGACAGTGGCCTACCTTTTTGAGAGTACTGCCACTGTACATGCTCACCGGGATGTGGCATACAAGCATTATGTCAATGAGATGGACTGCTTGCAGCCTCAACATGTAAGTACTTCCAATATCACTTCTAGTTAGACATTTACTTCTTTAATTCAGATACTAACCAACGACATCTCTTCAACTTTTGCAGATTGAGTGGTTACCATACCACACAAATGAGGCTTCAAGGCTGACCCTGAACTCGATGTGCAATCGAGACTCTGACTATTTCATGTACCAGTGCCCATTGATTTGTTTCTGGGCAGTTGAGTACCACCTTCCGCACCGTGTCATGCGACAGTTCGGGAAGAAACAAGATTGGCCGGTTGAGGACATCTCAACTGGAGTTGAATTACACAAGTAAATATTTCTTATCTTTGTTTGCTTTCATTGTCAACGTTCAATTTTGTACCATTTAACCCTTGTCGATGCTCACTACTGTTTCATCACCTTCTACTTGTCTAGGTATGACAGGGTGAGAACAAAGAAGGTGAAAGACTGGGGGCTAGAGCATAATAGATACATTGATGAATGGAGAACAGCCGGAAGGAACGATAGGTACATCGAGACTATACACCAAAATCATCTTTTCTCAGAGTACCTTTGTTGGCTGCATAGGACATATAGACTGTTCCTCCGCCCTACTTGGACGGAAGCCGACATAGAGGATGACCGCGACTCCGATGAGGGGCGGAATCCCTATGATGTCCGGACTAGAGTTGGATATCAAATGGAGCACGCCCCACTTAGAGACAGAGTCGTAAGTTTTCTTGCATTTGTCAAAGTTACTTCCATTTGCACCCTAGACCCTAACATATATCTTTTCACGCTTTCAGTCGAGAGAGCTCCTCAGGAGTGTGAATGAAATGGGGCATGCCCTCCAAGCTCCGAGGGGTGGTGAGGACACGGAGAACACGCTCCGCAATGTTTTAGAGGTAAAATTTATTTAGCACTTTGCATTACTTGAGTTATGCCTAACAAACTTCTTTTTTTTTTGAAATGCAGAAAGTTCGTCAAAGGTGCCGGAAACTTGCAGCAAGATTAGGTTGCAGGTCGGTTGGATTGGACGACGTGTACCAACCAGGGAGACTACCACCACCACTACCTCAATCCGCGCGTCCAAGTACTGCTCGACACTCCATCAGGATAGAAGAGCGTGAAGGAGTTGGTGGCTCGTCGTCGTCACGCATTAAGCAAGGGAGGGGAAAGGGGAAGGCGCCGGCTCCACCTAGCGACGACGATGACGATGAGGACGAGGAGGATGAGGACTACGTCGCACCAGACGCCGAGGAGATAGACATGTCACAGCTTCCCGACGCGCCTCAGGGGACGCAACCCACGCAATACAACTTGCGGTCCACTCGGGCAGCGAAAAAGAGGTAAAATGAGCTTACCATTCTCAAATGTTATTTGATTTCCCTTATTTTGTTTTTAAAATGTTTTAAACATTGGATTTTCAAATGTAGGTACACTCCGGGCTCACAAGCAATTCGGCGCCAACGGAAGAAGTAATTCGTATGAAGTTAATCTATTGGTTGGTAGTACGACATATGTGGTGCACTATGTGATACAAAATGTGATGGACTATGTGAGGACTATGTGATGGACTTTTGACATTGTTTCATGTGTGGAATATAGGATGGACTTTTTGCATTGTTTGATGTGTGGGATATGTGATGGACTTTTGGCATTGTTTGATGTGTGGAATATGTGATGGACTATGTGAGGACTATGTGATGGACTTTTGGCATTGTGATTTGTGCAATTGGAACCTGTTTTAGTCTGTACGAATCTGTGAATTGTGATTTGAATTGCGAACTGTGAATTGGTACATTTGTGCAATATGGATCTTCAATTTGCAGGGAGGCAGAGGGCGGCGCCAACCACCCTGGCGCCGAGGTTGGGAAGGGCGGCGCCAGCCAGTGCCGCGAGGCAGAAGGGTTTCGGGCTGGGGGAGGGCGGCGCCAGCTACCCTGGCGCCGTGGTCCATGAGGGCGGCGCCAGCCGAGGCCCGGAGGCAGAAGGGCTTCGATGGGGGGAGGAGGGGGGCGCCAGCCACCCTGGCGCCGCGGTCGGGGGGGGGGGGCGCCAGCCGTTGCCTGGAGGCAGAACAGACTTGGCGAAAATTGGGGGGGGGGGGAGAAAGTTGGTGGGGCCCGCAGAGGAGGGGCGCGCCAGCCATGCTGGCGCCGTGCTATGAGGGGCGGCGCCACTTTGGCTGGCGCTCCCTTCGGCCTAGTCAGCACCTCCACGACAGCCCTATTGCCACGGTGGCACGGGCCCGGCGCCAGCGTGGCTGGCGCCGCCATGTTGTGGTACGGCGCCAGCCACTCTGGCGTCCCAAAAAGGACCATTTCCGGTTTAAGTTTTCCCAGGGGTCTATTTGTAAAATAAGTTTTTAAAAAGGACCAAAATGTAAAATTTTCAGCATGCTATTTGGCGCTAAGGTATCTAAGTTCAGTGCCATACGATTTGACGCTAAATAAAAGGATTATTTTTAAATAAGTTTTAGTCACGATTCATTTGTATAATTAGTTTTTGTAAAGGCTCAAATTGTCAAAATTTGTGCAGTACTTGGGAGGAGATTTGACCATTGCGATTTCATCCAACGGCTGCTATTAATTCGAATGACATGGATCAACCAAAGTGCACGAAATTGATAATAAGCACAATAAGTGATGATCACTTGTATATATTAATTTACAGGATTTCAGTTTATTGTTGGGCCCACATAAAGATGCGCATGTACAATGCAAAACAGTATGAATTGAATTGATTTTCCAGTGGGACCTACATTAACTAGATGATACCCCGCGTGTTGCGGCGGGCCATTTTATAATATACATTTGTATGTCATTGCAAGTAATACCTTGGGGGAACATTATATAGTAACTGAATTATTCAAAATGAAACCTCAGCAAGTTTTTACTGAAAAGATAATTCAAGCACTCTTGTTATCTCTGCAGTAATAAATGCAATTGTGAAATACAACCTGCAAATTGCCATAGCTTGTAAATCTAGTTATTTAGTAGTAGCAAATAGTAGCTTCAGTTATGCTAAGCAAAAGCGTCGAGTCTTTCTAGTGGGACTACCGAAGCTAATTAGTTATGACCAACTATACATTCTTAATTATCGAGGATATAAAAAATTGCACATTGATCGATTAATTTAATGCAGCTATTGTCCCAACCGAGAAAGAGTGATTCACAGACAATTGATTGAATCGGCAAGTTTTGTCAATGAGAACAATAATTAATTTGAAATTGAGCTAAAAAAAATTCTAAAACTTAATACGAAGGAATTTCTATGAAATTTTGAGGTCTGACTCGAACAAAAAAAAGTTGGCGGGCGAGGAGCATAGGTTACACCCAATCGGTGCATACATATACTCGAACAAACATACAGTGTAAACTGAAAAGAAATGAGCGGGTGTTGTTAACGTTGTTTGCGGCAAAGAGTAAGTAAATTAAAAAGGAAAAGACAATTTTATTTTGATCAAAGAACAAAGAGAAGCATGTATACCAGGGTTGCTGTGGGGATCTGCTCTGCATCCTGTGGTGGAAGCGAGAGGAAAAGCGAAGCCGTCCCATGAGCGAGGAGCACGCCTGTCGATCGTTGGTGTGCTTGGGAGGCTCCAGCAGTATGGTGGTGAGAGGAAGATTAATCGAAAGGAAGTAAAATTAAGAGGTAATAGCAATGCTCGTCAGATCATATCGATGCCTTGCAGAGTTGCAGTGATCAAAATCGAGAGGTCGGCTGGTAGTTTCGATAGGGGAGGCAGGAGGACAGGTTGACGGCCGGGCTTCGCTGCCAATTACAATTCTCATCCGGTGCAGAAGCTCTACCAACGCAACCGTGCCTAATGGAATTGTGGAGACTGATATTCGTGCTCGCTTGCGTATTGCGGCTGTGGTGGCTCGCACTCGACTGTATCATGGGAGAGACTTCTATCCAACGGCTGACATCAAAGATATAGATTCATCTAACGATGAAAATAAAAGTGATGATGTGACTGCACGAGAGGACAGAAAATTAGCAATAATAACTATAGTAGGTGGGGATCAACTATATAAATAGATAGTTTTTATCAAGTGTCTTACCATGCACCTGAGTCCTAGACGATGATTATACACCTTGACGACGTCAATTTGATCATATTTATATTGCAAAATAATCATACATATTTGAGAAAATGGTACTCCACAAGATGCACACGCAATTGGGCCAAACAAGTGTTAACATGGCTGTATTTTACCAATTATGTTAGTAGCACGATAAGAAATATCTGCCAAGATTGTATTGCACCAATTTTATTAGTAGCATCAAAATCTCCCAACGTGTGTTGGAGAGTTCTTCTTTTTCAATCAAGAACTGTACAACTATGCAACACAATATGTACAACTATACAACACAATATCGACATAAACATTTACATTTGTTTAGGTGAACTAATCCTACATGGTTCTAACTTCTGTGTGGTACATAGGCCTAACTTTTGTGTGGTTTACTGCAATATCCTATTTATCTGGTCATAAATAAAGTTTCCCAATCTGTTTCACATCGGCCTAACTTTTACGTAGTTTACTCTAATATCCATTTCTCCAGTTATAAATAAAGTTTCCCAATCTCTTTCTTTCTTTCTTTGTCTTTCATCCCTAATTCTAAAAAAAAGAAAAAGGCAAGTTTGATAAACTCGGTCGCAACTTACAACTCAATTATGCTCTTTGGCGTAAAGAACTTTGAAGTGAAAAACTGCCGAAGGCCTTACTTATTCGGCTCCAAAACCAAACGATAAAATAGACCCTCTATTTAATATGGTCAGACCCATCAGAGAAATTAAGCCCTATTAACACCTTCAGATGCTAGTTCCCTGCAAATATATCTGCTAGCAAATAGGACTTGTGAAAAACCACTTAGTTGAATGCCAAAATGTTTGATTGGCTAAATATATATTGCTTGTACAAGGTTGCTCTCTCATTTATACTGGAAAAATAATCCACAATATCCATGCCAATAAATTCATTCTGCTTTTGTTGGGTGATCATGCATTAGTGATGTAGTTCCCACATTAGCTTCATGCATGACTTCTCAACCAAAGGGGGAAAATATTGCCGTCAAAAAAAAGGAAAAAAAATCAAGTTTGATGAGTCTTATACAACTTAGTTGCCATACGGATTTGGCCATACATGTTTGGTGCATCGAACAGAAACTACCCTTGAGACGCAACGACAAGAGAACATGACAAGGTGCATGGGAGCAGAAACTGGATGAGCCTATGCACCAAAAGCAGAAACTGGCTGATCCTATATGCATAACATATGCGTGCAGTGACACAAAGGCAAAACTCAAATGACTTCAAATCTTCAATGCACACTAGTAATTTCTCTTTGAATATATGGATATAGGTAAGCAGCTAGGTAATAAAATGTTTTGATGCCGACTTATATTATGGGTTTGTTCAGATTGATGTCATTTTAAACCATGCAATTATTTAATAAAAATGACAATTATATAGCTATATTTAGTTTGTTACCAAATTTTGGTAATGACTATGAAATTTTGACAACATTATATTGAGCACATCCTACTACAATTTGGCAATGCTGCCAATTTACCAAAATTTTAAAATTACCAAATTTTGAAAAGGTTCATTTTGGCATCAATATAAACAGACCCTATATCACGCTTGCCTTGATCGTTACTCCATTTGTTTCATATTAAGTCATCATTTTGTCTTTGTTCTAAGTTAAACCTCATTAAATTTAATCATATTTATAGGAAAATATAGCAAAATCTATAACACCAAAGTTTTCATTAAATCCATCCAATATATTTTTATAGTATATTTAATTTGTTTTGGAAGTGTTGCTATATATTTCTACAAACTTACTTAAATTTGAAGAGGATTAACTTAGGGCAAACCCAAAGTCTTATAATATAAAACGGATGGAGCTTGTATGTTCTAACAAGATATTGCCATATTGATGTACACCTAATATTGAGTTTTTTTCAAAAGACTACCTAATAGTGAGGTTGTTATCCATGGGCCAAAAGCCCAAGTTTCTCAACATATAGTACTGCTGTGTGAGCTCTACCATGGTTACACTTGGTCATTTTCTGTCACATGCACATCTATTAACTTATTAAAGCAATAGAAAAAAGAGCATTCACGTTCGTTATCATGGCCTAGAAATTCTCATATTAATCAAAGAAAAAGAAAAAAAAGAGTCCATATAGAAATACAATTTAGAAATAGCTGAAATTTAGAATTAAAAATTAGAAATATTGGAAGAGTAGACTAGAGTCTATGTTGTATACAATTTAGAATTAATAGAAATCCAGAATTAAAAAATAAGAAAATTAAAATTAGGTTAGAGTCCATAAAAAATAAAATTTAGAAATAACTAAATTCGAAATTAAAAAAAGAATATCGAAAGAAGAGTATAGAGTACATATAAAAATACAATTTATAAATAACTGAAATTCGGAATTAAAAAAATAAAAAAAATATTAGAAGAAAAGCATAGAGTTCATATAGAAATATAATTAAGAAATAATATAAATTCGGAATTAAAAAATAAATAATATTAAAAGAAGAGTATAAAGTCCATATAGGAGTTTAGAATAAACTAAAATTTGGAATAAAAATAATAAAGTTAAAAGTAGAGTTTAGAATCCATATAGAAATACAATTTACAAACAACAAAAATTTTTGATTAAAAAAATGGGAAGAAGAATCTAGAGTCCAAATAGGAATACAATTTAGAAGTAACTGTAATTCGAAATTAAAAATAAAGAATATTGAAAGATCAGTTTAGAGTCCACGTATAAATACAATTACAAATTTCAAAATTCGGAATTAAAAATAAATAATATTGGAAGAAGAGTATAGAGTTTATATAGAAATACAATTTACAAATAACAAAAATTCAGAATTAAAATAATGGAAGACAAGTCTAGAGTCCATATAGGAATACAATTTAGAAATAACTAAAATTTGATATTAAAAATAATTATAACTATCACATATGTACAATAGTATGAATATTACACATCGGTAGTTTGGTAAACTTAGTACAAAATTTAAAATTATGTTGTCGTTTTAATATATTTTAATAATATATTGAGAAATATATATGCTATTATAATGATGCTAGCCGCGCAATCTGCGCGGGCCGCCATGCTAGTTATTAATAGTGTAGAAGTGTCGCATTGGAGTTCTAGCTATAATATAATATAGTTTAAAAGAGCACTTATTTTTTAAGAAACAAAGTACAAAAGAGCACTTAGACTGAGCGTCAAATCTAAACAACTCTCAGGATATAAAAGCATAGCATTCAAGCGCCTTAGCCCACCCAGTGAAATGTGTTGTTTTTCATGTTTTTAGAGTGTCACAAAACTTATAAGACATTAAACATGTATTTGGTTTAAGAATGAGGTGGCTATTTTTTTTATGGGATGGTCAAATTATCTGTTTGATATGAGATGGAGTGGTCTTATTATTTTGAGGGATAGGAAAGGCCCGTATCTCAGTGAAAGAAAGTGGGTGGGATTGGTCCAGTAAAACTGACTCAGGTCTTAGGGAATATTCCCCTTCGGAGTTCAATCCATCCTATATATCCTCAAACCGAACACCCTAAATAATGGGTTTGAACCAACCCAACCAATTCCATACATTGAACCAAACACATGTTTAATTGATGATTGAAATAGCACATAAAATATATTGTTTTTTTTAATATTGCATACGCAATACATGCAAGAGACCAAGCTATATTGAAAACATCGGGCATATGGTTTCATCAAGATTAAACCCATTTCATCTCTTACATCATTATTAATTTCTTACCACATCATGAAAAATGTTGACATGATACAATATTTAATACGGAGTAAGAATGAAACTCCCATTATTGGGAGTGGCTTTAGCGTTATTGACTTCAGTCATGCTGTCTCACAAGCTTTTGGTTCATACAAAATCATGAAGCACATCTGCTCCCTCTATCCTAAATAAAACAAAGTCTCGCTTTGCATAGCAACTTTAGTGATAAAAAAGGACTATAGGTACGTAAGGGCATTGAATAGGTACAATGAAGCTTCTCAATTCGTGGTAAGATGATAGTAAGGATACATGAATTGATTTGTTTTCCAACGGATGGAGCATTCTATAGCTATAGATCAGATCCAGAACAAAAGCCTACATATCCATAGTGATGTGAGCTAGCTCTGGAGTCGGACTGCCAAAGATTGCAAATTAATCATAGTCTGGTGTCTTAAAAATTATTGGATCGTGCAAAATCGTGCCAGTTTATACAGTATAGGTTAAATCCAAAAGAGAAACCTATAAGTTCCCTTATCTTATGACTCCTTTGGAACAAAGGAAAAGTGAAGCATTTTTCAGAGGATTTGAATTCCATGGATAGAATTCCTATGGAGCGATTTGGAACAAAAGATTGAACCCTTAAAATTCCTTGAGAAATCCTATGGAATAGACCATTTCATATGAATTTTAGAGAAAAATTAACATGAGGTCTCACCTCATGGACTTCTCTTTTTGTGCCTTCAATTCCTATGTATTTCTTGAGTGCCATCCTAACGACCATTATTTAAGAATCTTGTGTTTTCATTTCATGTAGGAATTTACAAGGCATGACATTCTAATCTTGTATATTTCCTACTCCATGTTTTCAAAATTCTGTGTTCTAAAGCAGCCCATGCCATCTCTAGTGTACGTAATAAATCGAGTCGTTGTATATTTGATAGTAATAAAGTCCGAATTACCCCCTAAACTATTGACGCGGTACGATTTACCCCCTAACCACAATACCAAACATTTACCAAAACTCTTCAAACTGGTTGAATTAAATACCCCCAGTACTGTTTAAAGAGATTTTGGCCTAGGATTGCACACATGGCGACAACCTGGCACTCCAATCAGCAACAAAAAATTCCAAGTAGGCCCACATGTCATCTCTCACCCCACCCTACCCCTCCTCTCTCGAAAAGGACGAGAACCCAAGAGATTGGCGGGCAGTGGCGCTTCAATCCCCCACAATCTTTCCCAAGAAAGGCCAAGGCACCGGCACTGGGTGCGTTGTTTCCTGCTGAGGTCTTCCTCACGCCTCGTGGTGAGTGCTAGTGCCGGTGCCTGCCGAGGTCTCCACTGTGCAACAGAGGAAGAAGGGCGTTGATGCCACCCACAGTCACGACCTTGTGGGGAAGAGGGGAATGCTATAAGGGCAAAAATCTAACAGGTCGGCCCAATGACTTTTTTTTAAAAAAAAAAATACTAACTGGATTGTCACGTAGGACTAAAACTGTTCCAGATTGAGTTAGCGTGTTATTTGCCGGTTTGAACAGTTGAGAGTGCACAACATCTGGTATTAGAATTCATGGGGTAATTCAAATGATGGTGATATTTTAGGGGGAAATTCTTCAATAACCAAAATGAGTAGACTTCCAAACCGTCACAATAAAAAAAAGGATAATTGCTTATTTAACCTTATTTTGAAAGCTAACTACTAATCCAACCCTATTTTTTAATTTTGCTTATTTGATCCCGCTTTTCAAAATCAGAATTACCGTCTGGCCCTATTTTCATTACACGTAGGGTTTCCCTTCATCTTGTACAAAATAACCAAAATAATGTGAGTACACATCAAAATGACCAAACAACTTTCACTTCATCGAGGCCGACCCTGACCTTGACCATGGATGATTGAGATCCTCTTTAGTCGACTACACCACGCATTTGTCACTGACATGTGGGCCCGAAAAGTCAACTGTACCGTGCCTTTGTCACTGACGTGGTCGACTACGGAGGATCCTGACTGGTCTCATCCCGGTGGCGGCGGCTAGCTCATCTAGGCCGAGGCAGAGGCTCGCGGAGGCATGCGTAAAAATAGTGAGGCGCAGGAAGAGAGCAGCGGCGTGACTTGCGGTGGACGGAGGCCAGGATGGTGGCTCGCGGTGGCCGGTGCGGGGTGTAGAGGGAGGAGCGGGAAGAAGGGGAATGGATCTGCGGCCGGCGCAGGGCTCGGAAAGAGACGCGGGGGTTCGCAGCAAGGAGGCATGTGAACTCACCGGCATGGTGCTCGGCGAACGCCCGGCACGAAGCTCGCCTAATGACCGGGACGGAGGGAGACAGTGGTCGGTTGCTCGCATAGCAGTGGAACCCCAAATCTTGTGGTCACCGGCTTCAGCAGCTGTAGGTGCAGGCTCTACGAATATTTTTCCTCTGGTCTCTATCTTTGTTGTTCATGATTTTTTTTTTTTGTGAATAGAGCAGTCCAAGTGGATTTTTTTCGTAGGAATATCCTGAGATTTTCTGGTTGAACTTAGGAATCGAAGCAATTTGAAGAATAGTTTAGTTCTGATTCTTGCTCTATTGGAAAGCTCTGAACTTTTGTTCCACTGTACCTGTCCGTTCTCTGAATTTTGTTCCACTGTACCTGTCGGTTGTCCATCTGAATGAAGGCATGAGCGTCATTTTTGCTATAAGTTAACACTGTTATACTGTTTTCACGGAACAGGGTCAGACCTAATTTTTAATTTTTTAAAAAAAAAAGTCAAATGAGCAAACTTCGAAAAATATGGTCAAATTGGTATTTAGTCTTTAAAATATGGTCAAAAGTGCAATTACACATAAAAAATATGATAAAAAGCATGGGAACCGAGACGGCATGGTTATCAAATGAACAGCGAGGATACATAAATATAGATTATTTCAGTTATTATTGGACCCACATAAAGATGCACATACAAACCAAAACATATGAATTGAATTGATTTTGCAGTGGGTCCTGACTTAATAGCTTTTACAACAAGAGATGGCCTTACCATGCAACTAATAGCTGATGATTGCATGTTTGCATCATATTTATACTCCAAAATTATCATACCAATTTATAAGAATTTAAATGAATAGTATACAATATGCCCATCCAATTGGGCCAAACAGGCACTGGCATTATCATACGAATTATATGTTCAATTATGTTAATACGACAATAAGAAACACATCAAAATCTCCCTGAGGAGTCATCCTTTCTTTTTCCAAGACAAAAACTCTCATTCGAACAGTTCATTCTTATTTACTTATACAACATGTCAAATTGAGTAAATGGCATCATCTTGTTCCGACATCTCCAATATAAAAACATTCGTACTTGCAACCAGATCACACATAGACATAACTTTTATTTGGTTTACTCCAATATCCCCTTTCTCCTATTGTAAATAAATCCTTGATCTCTTTCTTTGTCTTTCATCCTCATACCCTTCTTTCTAATTATAAAATTAAGAAAAGGGCCAAAGCGAAATGGTTTGACAGACCCAGCTCGTAACTTACAAAGGTCACTTGCTGCTCTCCTAGGTCTGTTCTCTCTCTATCTCAGAGCATAAATGACTTTGGAGTAAAACCTTAGCAAAGTCGTTACTCGGCTCCAGGCCAAACCGATCTGAAAAAGACCTTTTTTTAGTTTAATATGGTCAGACCCATCAGAGAAATCCTAGCACTGTCAACACCTTCAGGTCCTAGCAAACAGGACTTGCGAAACCGTGTAGTTGAATGCCGAAATGTTTGATTAGCTAAATATTTATTTTACATAGGTCGCTCTCCCATTTATACTGAAGAAGTAATCCACATGATCCATGCCAATCAGCTCATTCATTTTTTGTTGTGTCATCATCCATTAGTGATGTAGTTCCCACATTAGGTTCATGACTTCTGAAGCAAAGGGGCGAAATATTCTCGTCAAAACATGATTTTTTTTTAAGTACCCTTGGGTGAATGTGAGCCATTCATTAGATTAGATCCAAAGAAGGAGGTTTATTTCTACTACATTGGTATATACTTAGTGTAATAGGTGTAGTAGAAGGGTACATCTGAAAAAAAATATTTGTGGCATTGGTATAAATTTAGATCTGTAATCCGTAAATTTGGTTCACCACAGCTAGGTTTGTGTTGCGAGTCTTGCTCCGTGCAGTCGCATAGACCTGGAGCCAGAGGTCGACTGTTGCTGCCGTGCTCTTCGACGAGAAAAGCACTGTTTTCCATGCCATCGCCCCCACGCTCACTTGCTCTGATACATTGCCAAGCACCGGTGGAGAAGTAGTTTTTACTCCGGTTCATAACCCCTATATAGTCCCGGTTTCTCAACCGGAACTACGAATCCGGGACTAAAGATCGCTATCTTTAGTCCCGGGTGAAATAACCGGGAATAAAAATCGATTTTTAGTCTCGGTTGGTAACACCAACCGGGACTAAAGATACTTATCTTTAGTCCCGGTTGGTTGACCGGGACTAAAGAGGCAGATCCGGTTGCTTCTTTATTCTTTTCTTCTCTTTATTATTTTTCATTATTTTTAATATATTGATTTCACCCTAACCCTATCCCATCCCTAAATTCCCAAAACAATCATCCTCAAATTGCCTTCAAATCCACAAATCGATCATCTCAAATACATCACAAAATCTAAAAAAACATTACATCACAACTTCTACAAAATTCAATCACATATTCACATCTCACACAAATCAAATACATCATACAACAATCTCAGCTCAGATTCTCAAAAAAAAAAGAAAGAAAAAAACTGCCAGGCGCCGCCTCGCCTCGCCGGCCGGTCGGCCCGCGCCCCACCGCCGCAGGCCGCCGCCTTGCTGCGCACCGCGCCGCCCTCGCGCTGGCCGCCAGGCCACAGCCGCAGGCCACCAGTGGCCACCGCCTCACCGCGCGCCGCGCCGGCGGCCGCCGCGCCGCCCTCTGCGCTTCGCCACCCTCGCGCAGGCCGCAAGGCCGCCGGCAGCCGCCGCCGCCTCGCCGCGCGCCGCGCCGCCCTCCGCGGCCCGCCGCGAGGCCGCCGCCTCATAGGTCGCCGGCGGCCGCCGCCGCGCCGGCCAGCCTGGCCTCCGCGCCCTGCCGCTTCGCGCCGGCCTGGCACCCTCGCCGCACCTCTGCAGTGTAGAGAGGAGAAGGAGAGGAATAGATAAGGTTGAGGAGAGAGTTAAAAGGAGAGGAGGAGATAAGGTTGAGGAGAGGAGGAGGGAGGAGTTAAAAGGAGAGGAGGAGATACCTCGATCCAATCGCGCAGGCCTCTCCGATCTCCGCGTCGATCTTTTTTTCCGGTTGGTGTTACCAACCGGGACTATAAATAGATCTTTAACCGGGAGTAAAGTGTATAGCGATCTTTTTTCCCGGTTGGTGTTACCAACCGGGACTACAAATAGATCTTTAGTCCCGGTTGGTAACACCAACCAGGACTAAAGATTGGAAAGTACCCCTAGAGCTTTAAAACCGGGACTAAAGATATTTTTAGTCCCGGTTTTTAATATAACCGGGACTATTGTGAAATCTGGTTGACCGATCAAAAATGGTTTCTCCACCAGTGAAGGAACAACACGAATCTCTCACAACCGCAGGAACAACGGGAGCTGACCTTTGTCGCCCATGGTGAAAACTTTTGCAAACTCCAACAGTGCACATCAAATCTGAATATACTTTTTTGCAACTGAGCATGAATTAACCACAGCAGGTCATGCTCTAATTCTGATAGTGTTGACAAGGATGTTCCTACCAATTATGTCAATATATTTCTTTCTTGATAATACTTTCACGAATAGAACTATGATAACCAATGGTGGTCCAAGGACAAAAATTACCGGGGATCCAATACATATTAATTATCTAATTATTAGCTAACATATTAATTAATATGGTACAAATTAGCTAGAATTGAATAATTTACCCGGGTGTGGTGAGCCCGGGAAACACTACATAGGAACGCCTCCGATGATAACCCTTGTAGCAGATTGAGCAATAATATCTTACTCAAGACAATCTCTTACTGGGGGCGAAAGACATTGGCATAAAAATTCCCTTGCATATGTACATTGAGACATTGCTTCACGGATCGGATCAAAACAAACGGAAGAATGATTACAGTGGCTCCGGACTGAATGCAGTGGTGGCAGTGGCTCTTGTGATGTACCGCATATAAATGAGGGGCGCCGCCTCCACGGAGAGGATTATTCGCACAAGGAGTGGCAGTGGTCCCTCACTCCTGAAGGCGAGCAAGAAAGGTGGAGGGGCCGCGAGCTCGGAGCTTCAAGCACGCGGGTGGGAGGCGGAGCCAGAGGACGCCGATTCGTTCAACAAGGGTCGCCACCTAGCCGCATGTTGTGCGTAAAGAATATTCGCCTGTCCTACTCTAAGAAATAGACGGAGTGGAGGGGCACGGACGGGATGGCCATTGGGCACCTTGGGCGGAGGGGCAGCACCATGTATCACCGTGGTGGCAGAGTCTCGCTTGCGCTGTCGCGAGAGAAGAGCCGAGGGCGGTAGCAATTATAAACTGGGAGCAAGGCAACATACCAAAATACCTTTCTACCTTAATTAAGGAAAAAAATCTAAAATACCCATGAAAGTCAACTACTATTCGCCGGGGGCGGGGCGAGGGGGCACTGTAAAATGACCCAAAAAAAGGGAAAAACAGTTCATGTTTGATTAGTCTTACTAACTGTCAACCTGTATGTTTCATGGCCTATTGTGAATAATAAAATATTAAAATTTCACTGGATAATGATAAATTATGTTGTTAAATTCATAAGTAAATTTTGTTTTAAAGGAAGTTGATACAAAACATTTCTATATAATTATAGTTGCCAAAAACAGAATTAGTAATTTCTTACATAATCCATTCTAATATTTCTTCTATTACTTTATTTTTTTGAAATTTCATAATTTAAAAATTCAATATTAGAAATATAGATTTGTACTGATCTTTTGGTGTCTCTTGTAAGAATTTGCTATAAAATAATTTAGCAAGTTTGAATTAATAGGTACATAAATAATCTTGGTTTGGAGTTAAGCTTTTTGATGATTTAATAATTCTTATATTCATAATTATTAAATATCAAGTTGTATTACATGTAGAGTAGACTCAATTATAACATATTCATAATTTAAATTTAAAACTCCTAATTAAAAAATAACATACTCGGTTTTGAAGTCTTAACTAATGTTTTATCATGATTCAAAATTGTTCCAAATTTTGGAATCAACAATGTGGCATAAATGACATGTCATAATTTCAATGACGTCTCACTTCCATCATTACAGACATCATCATCCACCATATTCTTATTTAAGCTTAGTTCACTAATGATGCAACGGAATTTAAAACATCATCGATGCTTGATTAACTCCACAAATACATTTCTTAAGTCTACACCCTACATGTGACTTGCCTTTTAACAACAAAAAACCAACTCAGCCTATGCTATGTATATTAATTTTTGCAAGTCACTGTTAAGAGATGCAAAAATGTTTTGCAAAATTTTTACAACTCAGGCAAAATTTTAGCATCCACATAATGGAGATATGAATAATAAATGAGGTAGAATAGTCTCTCTTATTGGAGATTTCTATGAGCTCCCACTGATTTTATTATTTATGCAATGGAATCATAATATATGATTTTCCATCAACTTGAATCACATAATTTTAATTTAATTTTACTTAGTAAATTATCATCTAAGTAATGATCGATGTAAAAAATTTCTAGGTATGAAGTGTCTCTATCTTAATGAGACATCTATTGTCCACTAGAAATGTGGCTTAATAACAAGGCCATAATTTCGAGAACGTCTCATAATGATTTAACCTAAAAATAATGCTATTAATTTTCTTTTGTAATACTTTGTGAAACAAGGACATTAAGCATGTCCCTATTTCTTGCAAAAAAACACACATAAGAAAAAAAATCAAGATATGTATACATAAGATATAGAGGCAATTTTATTTCCTCTTATAAGGAATATATGAGCTTTATTATCATTAAATTTGGAGTTGCTACTCTCTCTCTCTCTCTCTCTCCTTAGTAAAGTTTATCTTTGCCATCAAATACATGATCTTACTTAGTCTTCTTAGTCTTTTGTATTTCTTATTGATATATAAAGTGATAAAACAAGTCAATTATGCTCCACTTTGTCTCACTGAATATTACAATTCTAAAAAATGATCGTAGTTTAGTAGGAGAAAGGTCACATAAAATGGGCAAGCGGCGTATTTAAAATGTGTGATGTCTTTCTCTAACCTTTTTAATGACTTATCATTGGTATTGATGAACTCCTAAAGTTCGCCTCAACATTTGCTAGATACACTTTCGCATTGTCAAGCACAAAATTATCCTCTAATACTGACAAAGATGATAAACTTAATATATATTAATATATATTAGTGATATGCGAAACATAACACTATATTGGCCTTCTCCCAGGATAATTTCATCAAAATGCCTCTGGAGTTTAGGAAAAACATTGACAATAGCCGCGGAAGCCACAAGGGATCTTTTGTTAATGTTAAGTCATACTCAAGAAGGCCTAAATCAATGAGAGAAATAATTCAATAGACTTAAATTGATAAATAACATTAGCTAAATTTGTACCGTCTTATATCCTATTTTTAGGCAGTTCACAAATGGTGAAATTTAACATGGAAATGACCTCACCTTGTGTTACGGAGAAGACCACAATTAATTACCACTGCTAAGCTCCATCCTCCATGCTCTCATCCTCCTCCTCTCCTCCTCCCATGGCGAATTGCAAAACACCAAACCATGCCATTGCTTCCTTCAAAAATGGCTCCTCCACACCTTCATTTCCTCCTCGTCTCTCACCCATTAACGACATGGGCTCTCCACGTTCAACCATGGCCGCCGTGAACATACACTAATCCGGCCATCGCCTCCACCATCAGCTGCCGGTGGCGGCCGGCGGCGCCGCCAAGATGCCGGAGAAGGGCACGGTGGTGATGAGCCGCTACGAGCTCGGCCGCTCGCTGGGGCACGGCACGTTCTCCAAGGTGCACCAGGCCAGGAGCCTCGTGTCCGGCGAGACCGTCGCCGTGAAGGTGATCGACAAGGAGAAGGCGCTGCGCGCCGGCGCCGGCATGGTCGACCAGATCGAGCGCGAGGTCGCCGTCATGCGGCTCGTCGGCCGCCACCCCAACGTGGTCCGCCTCCACGAGGTGATGGCTAGCAGGAGCAAGATCTACTTCGTCATGGAGCTCGTCCGCGGCGGCGAGCTCCTCGCCAGGCTGGTCGCCGGCGGCGGCCGCCTCGGGGAGGACGCGGCGAGGAGGTACTTCCACCAGCTCGTCGCCGCCGTCGACTTCTGCCACAGCCGCGGCGTCTACCACCGCGACCTCAAGCCGGAGAACCTCCTCGTCGACGACGACGGCGTCGACGGCGGCGGCGGCAACCTCAAGGTCACCGACTTCGGGCTCAGCGCGCTCAGCGCGTCGCGGCGGCGCGATGGCCTCCTCCACACGACGTGCGGCACGCCGTCGTACGTAGCGCCGGAGATCATCGGCGACAAGGGCTACGACGGGGCCACCGCCGACGTCTGGTCCTGCGGCGTCATCCTCTTCCTCCTCCTCGCCGGCTACCTCCCGTTCTTCGATTCCAACCTCATGGAGATGTACAAGAAGATCACCAATGGCGAGTTCAAGATCCCCGACTGGTTCACCCCGGACGCACGCAGCCTCATCTCGAGGCTCCTCGATCCAAACCCTACAACCCGAATCACCATCGACGAGCTCGTCAACCATCCATGGTTCAAGAAGGGACACGCCAAGCGGCCGGCAACGGGAAGCTCGAACACCATGAAACTCAACGAGGAGGAGAAACCAGCGAACGCCGCCATGAACATGAAGCCGGCGAGCTTGAACGCGTTCGACATCATCTCGCTCTCGCAGGGATTCGACCTGTCAGGGATGTTCTGCTGCCATGGCCAGAGCAGCAGGACTCAGGATCAGCTGTTCGTCACCGGGAAGCCGGCGGCGGCGATCGTGTCGAGGCTGGAGGAGATCGCGGAGACGGAGCACTTCACGGTGAAGAAGAAGAAGAGGCAAGAAGAAGACGGGATGGCGGTGAAGCTGCAGGGGTGGAAGGAAGGGAGGAAAGGGCAGCTCGCCATTGACGCCGAGATCTTCGAGGTTTCGCCGTCGTGCTACGTCGTCGAGGTGAAGAAGACGGCCGGCGACACGCTGGAGTACCAGGCATTCTGCAACAGAGACCTCAGGCCGTCGCTAAAGGACATCTGCTGGACCTCGCCGGCGCCGGCGCCGGCGACAGCAGCGTCGGAGAAGAACCAGCTGCCGGCAGTGTCGGAGGTGTCGCCACTGAGTAGTCCTCGGAATTGATGTGACAGATTATCTAGGTGCAGTGGCAGATATTGATCATCAGATATGTGCTGTTTCCCTTGTTGTTTCCTTTGCTTTGCATTGTTGTTTTTGATTTTTCTTGTTTGTGTTTTATAATGATCTTGGGGGTAGTGGTCTGATACTTTCAAGTTCAAGATGAATTTCAATTATTGTTTTTTTTTTCGTTCTTTTGATGTGGTGGTTTAGTGTTGATTGTTGGACATAGGTGATAGAATGTGTTCTCCTTTTGCTTAAATTGCATAGTCCATTTGTAAGGAAAATTAATGGCATCACACCACCATAATATCCAATTTATGAATGTTTTAGAAATCTGTTTTTGAGTCTTCCTGAGTTTTTTTTTTTTTTTTTGTATCTTTGGGAAATTCTCGATCTCAAATGTTGAAAGCAGTATATGGTTGTTGGTCCCCTACAAGGAAAATTGGTAAACAGACACAATAGGCCCAAGAAATTGACGGCCCAACTATTTCCGCAGCTCCCTGCTTTTCAGAATGCTGCGTACTCCTCTCAGAGAATATGCTACCCCCCAAGGTAGTCAGGTAATTCTACGATCTTGACTTCAAGTTTCTGAATGCTTAGTAACTAATTATATGGTACCTAGGATAGTAAATTTGAGTTTCGAAGTAAATCATGTTTACAGATGAAGAGAGAAAACAATATAGATTGCTTTGAGCTGAAAATTACACAACCGATTTGCAGGCTATCGGACGCATAACTGCTGTATTTGTTTTCGCGTACAAGTACTAGGTAAGCAAAACACAGATCCATTCCACTGGCCACCAATAGTACATACTTGGTCGCACATATTTGTCACATGCAATCTTGTGTGGCCATTGCCATCTAGACAAATGTCCGATTCCAATAAGAACACAGTGGCTTCCAATAGAAACAATTGCTTAAGATCATTTGAGAGATTTTGAAAATCTGTATAAAATATGGTCCCATTTAATTCAATGGCGCAAGCAGGAAGTATCCCCCCTCATGGCTGAGTCCCAGCCAACAAAAATAAAGTATGTCCACCCCAAAAAAATCGCCCCAGTTACAACAAATGATTCGATTATTGTAAAAGACACAATAGTACCACCACTGCAACATTTAAGCTAGGATAACTTGGTTTAAACTTTTGTCTACCAAAACCAACTACCGAGAGTGCAAGCAGCTGGAACGTTATTATCTCCACTCGAGCAAATGATATAGCTCCGCATATTAACCTCCAATTGAAGACCTTATATTCCAATCTGCTTCTCGAACTTCTGGATTTGATTCAAGAATATCCACGTCATCTGCACAACAAAATACCACTCAGTGAGCATGCTTGAGAACTAGAAACAAAAGGTGGTACAAGTACGGTACAAAGATGGGTATAAACACTACCATCACATGGGGAGCAATCCTGACACAGTACACAGGGAAGCCAGTGTAGAACTTGAATGGGCCACCGCTCTTGAAGGTCTTCATGGCACAGTCCAAAGAACCAGTGTACGGGTACTTCCCACTGGCATCAGGTTGCATCTTCTGGATTTGTGTCTTCACATAGTCAAAAGGCAGACTGCAGGCCGATGCAAAGAACCCGGAAACAGCACTGGCTCCTGTAAAAGAAGTTGTAATATTTCATATGAAAACTTTGTCCTGAGCATAGAAGGGCAGCAGGCATGTGCTAACATAAATTTGATAGTAATGTGGAAAGATTATATTTTACACAACTACAGCAAAGTCTTGATGCATGTAAAGCAAAAGCTATGCACCATAACAAAATAGGTGAAAATTTTCAACAAGTTTAGCAAAGAAAAACAATAAAGTACTCTGCTGTAATCTTACCAAGTACAGTCGAAACTTCTCCAGCACCAAGTTTGTCTCTGAATAGCTCAACACTCTGATCGTAGGAAGCAAGCATACCCATGTTCAGGGCCATAGCTCTAACCACAGTAGGTCCTGCTCCCTTCCAAAGGGCAAGGACACCTTCATCAGCAATAATACGGTAGAGCGCATGGAAAGCATTCTTGTAGTTACGGCGTTGTGCA
Source organism: Oryza meridionalis (assembly GCA_000338895.3). Classification (NCBI taxonomy): domain Eukaryota; kingdom Viridiplantae; phylum Streptophyta; class Magnoliopsida; order Poales; family Poaceae; genus Oryza; species Oryza meridionalis. The sequence goes on along the minus strand of CM002528.2, from coordinate 6,672,949 downwards.
ATTGGCAAGGTCGAATCAGCTTGCATCCTAATGAGTGCCAAATCAGCAGGGCTACCAACACATGCTCCAATAGCTCCAGCAGTAAGGCCAATAAAAGCTTTCTGAACTAAAGGCAATGGCTTTCCATCATTCTTTTCAATTGCTTTGTTTGTCAGAACCCTGAATTAGATAATCAAATATCAAGTTCCAACCTAAATATTGACAACCATCTAAATCAGAATAAATACTTAGAATCATGAAGCAATAAACTCAACTAATCCAGCTTTATGATGATCAAATTTCTCTACACAGTAAAATGGAACAACCGCAGGAGAACAATAAAGAAAAAGATGAAATATTCCTTAAAACTCCAAAATAGCAAATGATACATCAGGCCAAGTGTGCTACAAAATAATTCTGCTAATAGCATGATTAATCACTCTTAAAAAAATCCCAGAAAATAGAGAATAAAAGCTTTCTGAACTAAAGGCATTGCCATTGCCTTTAGTACAGAATAAAAGAATGATGGAAAGCCATTGCCTTTAGTTCAGAAAGCTTTTATCCCCGGTAATCTAATTTTCCTCAAAGTTATCGAGCAAAACAGCATTGGCACATTTCTTTCAGTTACTCATTAGCAAGACAGCAACAGATAGCAATCAGCATAGTTTATGCACATGTTTGGCTCTCTTGCCCAGTGAAGCAGGCCCATTCATCATTGTTAGGTAATGATATAGTTTGGTAGACCTAAAAAGGCTTTGTTTTGCTTCCAGTAACAGGACGTGTCACATCAGATATCGTGCACACACATAACTAAATTTTGAGTTCCTGGTACAGTACAAAAGGTGAGAAGAACTGGCACTCTTAAACTTGAAACAAATATGGTCATCGAATTAATATGACTTCCCCTAAGGAATGTAGCAGAAAGATCCTAGCTGGTAACTACAAGATTCGAGTCATGTTTTCAAATCGTCAACCTAATCGCGATTAGTCATCCTAGTCGGTAATAAGGCGACTCGATAATAACCACAATTAGTCGTAAAGTCATCCAATTAGTATTAATCGTCCTAGTAGGTACCGAGGAGACTAGACGCGAGTTTCCAATTTGAAATCATTGATTCTGACCATTATGAGAATAATACAACAAAAGAACCATTTAAAATATTTCTGCCCATGGAGAACAAGTGATCTATACAAACCTGAAGGATCCAAGACGAGCAGTAGTATATGTCGCCTGCCTTAGTAAACCAGCTGACAAACCCTGCAAATGAGGTGCGGAAGAACTTCAATAACATATCAATCCAAGACTAACAACCGAACATGGTGTAACAAGTGCAAAATAGTGAATCCTTGTTGGTTCAAGCTAAAATGCTAACATCGTATATTGAGACATTTCAAGGTTAAACAAGGATCAAATCATTATTGATACGAACATTATATACTGGATAACAATGTACAAGTTGGACCCAGTAAAATCTCATAGTAACCTAACATAACCAGCATTGAGAACACACATTACAATGTTTGAAAATGAATCTAAAGCACCTTCAGTAGAACGAACCTTGTAAAAGGAACCAATACCCTCATTAGCAAGCATGTTCTTTGTGACCTGAGCTGCAGATCCCTCTCCCAGCTGGATCTTCACCTGAAATCAAAATAAAAGGAAGAATTATGTACAGGAAGCTCACGTGCTAAATAAAGTAGGTACCAACCATAAACCAACCAAGCCATCAGCACATTGATAGTGATGGCTACTAGCCAATTCCCATGTTCCAACAGATCTTGCTGACATTTTTTTCCCCCATTTTGTGCTACTAATCGATAACAGATCACGAAAAGGAATAGCAAGGAATGCATCTTCTCCGCCCACCAGACTAAAAAATTAGCACGTTTGCATGCCGCTGCACAAATGTAGAGCCATAGACTAAATCTGCTACTGCTACAATTTTCACAGATTAAATGTTAATGGATCATCTCAGGATCGACCAATTAGGCAATTTACTACACAATCCATTGAAAAATTTACCTAAGATGGCGATATGAAATACCTCAAGAAAGCACAGCGAACAGCGAGCAACACCATACTGGCACGGCTCTACTACAATCCGCATCACGTAAAACCCAAACTCCACGGATCTAATAGATCGTGGCGACCGAACTCCATCCGAGACAATAATTAGCTAACGGAAATGAGTTCCCAAGCATCCGCGCGGACGCCATCGACAAATTGCGACAGATCTAAAGCGATCCACACCCAGCCACCGCTACAGCGAGCTCCACTGCACCACTTGAACCCACGCATCATCAGATCCAACCCACTCCTACGCAGTTACCCACCAGATCCCCCTCCATTACAACGGATCCAAGCCCCTCCGAGCAAGCAACCCAACCCACCCCAAAACCCGATCCCTTCGCAAACCCCAAACCCTCGGGAGGAGGAACTAGGAAGAGCAAGCGACCGCATCTGTTACCTTGACCATGTCGATGGGCTGGATGACGCAGGTGGCGAGCATCCCGGAGGCCCCGCCGTTGACGAAGGGCTTCACCGTCTTCCAGACCCCCGTGGCGGCCGCCGCCGTCTGCTGCTGCTGCTTCGCGTCCGCCATCTCCCCGCTCCTCCTCCGGCTACCGGCTTCCTCCTCCTACTCCTACTCCTACTCCTCGGTGGGTGGCGGCGGAGGCGGCGGAGAAGGCGGCGGCGGCGATAAAAGCGAGGAAGGCGAGGAGGAGTGGACGACGGGCGCCTAGATCGCTGCCTGCCGTTGCGCTTTATTAACGCCGACGCGCATTAAAAAAAATTATAAAAGAAATTACAAAAAATATTATTTCCTGTGAAATTGAAGAAAAGAAAATGTTCCCGTGCTGCGGCGTCTCCTCGTGGGTGACGACGACGATGGTGGACTGGGCGGGTGGACCCGCTCTACGGATGGGTGGGGATGGTTGAGTTTCTGACAGGTGGGCCCGAGGGAGAGGTGTTGTGAACTAGTGAGAGGGGGGGAATGGTGGGCTAGGTTCATGGAGGAATTGGGTGGTGGGAGTGTGGGGACCAGCTATGGTGGGCGGGTGTGGGGCCCAGTGCGTGGGGCACGGCCAACTTGCGGCTGTGGTGGAAGAGGAGGAAGGCCACGTCACCGGACGGCGGCGGGGGGAGGGGGGGATTTGCTGCCGTCGCTGTCGGAGTGTCGTTGCCGCCGCAGTTACGACTCGGAAATTAAAATTTGGGGTTCTTAAATTTTCGTTTATTTTTAATTGCGGATATCAGTTCTTGCTAAATTAAAATTTAAAATATAAAATAAAATAAATTCCAAAATTATAAAAATAAAATAATAGTTCAACTCAATCTATAAATTACTAAAATTCGTAATAAAAAATAAAGACTATCGAAAGAAGAGGCCATCTAGAACACACAATGAGATCAATAAAATTCGAAAGGAATAAGGGGGTGTTTAGATTCAGGGGTGTAAAGTTTTGGCGTGTCACATCGGATATTATATAGGGTGTCGCATGGGGTGTTCGAGCACTAATAAAAAACTAATTACAGAATCCGAGTAAACCGCAAGACGAATTTATTAAGCCTAATTAATCCGTCATTAGCAAATGTTTAATGTAGCACCACATTGTTAAATCATGGAGCAACTAGACTTAAAAGATTCGTCTCGCAAATTAGTCGTAATCTGCGCAATTAGTTATTTTTAGCATATATTTAATACTTAATGCAGGGGTGTTCAAACGTTCGATGTGACAGGGTGAAAAATTTTGGGTGGGAAATAAATAGGGCCTAAGTCTACTTCACCCCCTGAAATATTGAGGCGGGTCTACATAACCCCATGAAGTACGAAACCGGGTATTTTATCCCCTAAAGTATCGAAACCAGTTTGAATAACCCCTTAGGCTGTGTTCGGATTTCATGGATGGAAGCTTAATCCCTCCATTACAGAAAATGGAGTAGTCCATTAGCGCGTGATTAATTAAGTATTAGCTAATTTTTTTAAAAAAATGGATTAATTTGATTTTTTAAAGCAACTTTCGTATAGAAACTTTTTGTAAAATACATACCGTTTAGTAGTTTGAAAAGCGTGCGCGCGATAAACGAGGGAGAGGGGATGGGAACATGAGTTTGCAAAACACAGCCTTAGAGTGGTTTTGATGTGCACACGATGACATGGCAATGGTTTTGACCTCTTGGACTATAGAGGAGACTATCGTAACGGCTAAGCATCTTATTCACAAGTGAAATGGGCTGAGAATAATATAAGTTAGTGTTAATATATACTCTTTCCATCCCATAATATAAGGCGCGCAAATATTTCAAGATTCAACTTCTAAAATATTTGACCAATAATTAGTATAATATGAATTAAATTTTATTTGTTGAGAATATTATTATTTGATTGACATTTGAATTTACTTTCATATGATTATAATTTTATTGTTATAATAAAACTTATAGTACGTGAGAAATTATAAGCCAATCATGCCAAGTATAACCATGCCTTATATTATAGGATAGAGGGAGTAATATTTTTTAGGCTTTCCGATCAGTTAGTGAAAAGCAATAGTTAGTTCAAGTCGGATTTACTAGACTAATCTTTGTGTCACCACTACATAATCATTTACATGGCAAGACCACATACAAAACAACTCTGGGGGTTATTTCAACCGGTTTCCATACTTCAAGGGATAGAATATCTGGTTTCATACTTAGGGGGGCAGAAGTAGACTTATTCCAATTCAAAATAACAAATAAAATAAATTCCAAAAATAGAAAAATAATTATAAGAGTTTAAGTAGGAATACAATTTATAAATAAAAAAGAAATAAAAAATATGAATTTTTCAAAAAAAAATCTAGAACAACAATGACAAATGGCAATAAAGATGGGAGAAGCAATATGCCTATAATGAAGAAGAGTAGTGGCGATTGATGGAACATCTAAAAACTATAAATAAAATCCCAAATAGAATCCCAATGATGATTAAGAGGAGGAACGACGAGCATGCCATTAAGCATCACCGGTCACGACGGGTGGTGGAACTTCTAGAAAGTAAAAAATAAACCCCAATCATAATTACGTTTGATTTTAGAATGTCAAAAACAATAAAGAGGGGAAGCAACGGGTAGGCTGCAGAGGAGTATAATAGCGAAGCTGCTAACGGTTTGACTAGACTTCTAGAAAGTAAAAAATAAATCCAAACAATAATTATGTTTAATTTTTAAAATCACAATAATAATAATAAAGAGAGAAGGCAGCGGATGGGCCATAAGAAGTATAGTGGCAGCGTTCGATAGGAATTCTAAAAATTATAAAAACGAAACCCAACTAGAACTAATGAATTATACTATGCATGTAACCAATAAGGACTAAGATAGTTTTTTAGATCCCTATCAGCAATTTAATTTAGCACGTTGAGACTATAAATATGACCATCTCTTTTGGAAAAACAAGATAATGAAATATGTTTAACACTTTTGGATAGAGTGAATAATTTGACCCTTTTGATAAAATTAGAAATAATTTCTAATTTTTTTTCTAAAGTGGACCTAAAGCATACAAAGGATTTTGTTAAATACAACCTTAGAACATGGCTAAATTGGCAAGTTGGGAGCCACGTTTGTCCCTAATTCCTCACTCATAACTATTACTCCATCCCAAAAAGTATCCAATCCTAGCAATAAACATGTGTCCAGGTTCATTGCCAGAGTTTGTCTTTTTTTTTTTTTTGAACAGAGGGGTACTTTCCATGCATCGAGCAGAGAGGAGGGGAATAATTGCACTCCACCCGCAGGAGATCACCCGAAGTGTGAAAGAGGAGGCTGGTATTTATTATTATTATTATTATTATTATTATTATTATTATTATTATTATTATTATTATTATTATTATTATTATTATTATTATTATTTAGGGCTCAAATTAGAATATATCCAGGGGAGAATAATATTTTCATATCTTAAATTCTCATATTAAAAAAAGAGATTTAGGAGATTGAGTTTATGAACTGTTGGACATGCTCTTAGGGCAAGTACGATAAGCCCCAACATGTTACCCCTAAATTTGCCACATAAGATTAGGTGATGAGGTGGAGGAGAGAAGTTAGGAGAGAGAGAATGAGCCACCTCTCATGTAAGGGGCAACCTCCACACAATCTCCAAGAAAAATATAAGATGATGTGAGAGTAAACTAATATTGGGGTTTGTGCATTAGATGTGATATATTGTACTTGTTACCTCTTAATTAATGAGAAGATGCCATGGTTTAAATTAGGTGTGGTATTCACCTCCACTATAAAACTTGCCCTTAGCATTTAGGCAGAGAGCAGATCATCTTACATGTGGCACATGGCTATTATCGTTTTAAAACAATAGTATGGATTGACATGTAGACAGAGAAATGAAGATATGGCTGGATAATGTTTATCTTTTGAACGAAATGATAGGATATGGAAAAGGTCCTATTTTGTGTGTTCTTTGTCTCCGCAATGTTGGGGTTAACACATTTGGTTGCCTTGGTAACTATGACTACACAGAGGCTAACCATGATAACTAAGAAAAGTTTTGAATCTTCAAATATAAAATATTTCGCACTTTATAAAGAAAAGATGTTTTTTTAAAAAAATTGTAACAGTACCTTTAAACTCCTTTCATTCATAAGACTTTTTATTCTTTGGATCATGTATTACATTGCAAAAGTGAAATGGACATTAGGGGATGTTCTTTGGCTGAAGCATCACTTTCCCTAAAGATGTCTTTACTAATAAGAACCCGGGATAAAGGCAAAAGAACTTTACACAACTTGCAAACACACAAATACTCTTCCAACGCCCAACAGTGTAATAACCGCGTCGACCACTCTTACATCCTAACCCAATTAAAACATTGTCTATGTGACCTATGAGTGCTATGTGCACTTGATTAATACCACATTGATAGTTAAATAAGAGTGAAACTAACTTATAAGGCATTGTTTGTTGTGAAGAACGAAAGTGTAAGTGGGATGCTACATATAAGTGGTGCACGGTTATGAAGGGCAAAGGAACCATCAATGTCAAGGAATAAATAAAACCTTACATATAGCTTACTAATATTAGACAACCATGCAAAATTTCAATAAGGAGCTCTACTTCATTTGATTGTGAGATATGAAATTGCCAAATTGCAGAGAAATTTTTTTAGGAAAGTTTTTTTTTCAACATTAGTTAATTTCATATTTCACAAATAAAGTCAAGTTTGCTTTTGAGATTTTGTATAGTTGCACAATATAATGTGATTTTTTTTAGAAACTTTGAGTTTTATGTGCAAAAGTTTTAAGGTTTTCACCTAAGTTGTGGTTTGCAACCAAAGGTTTCTTATCGACTCGAGATCATAAATCATTCGGTAAACTAGTCAAGGTCAAACTGGATTTTAAATTTTTGATAAAATTTGGTCAAATTTCACTGTTAGTCAAGGTCTTCAAACAGTTTCCGCGAATACCGGAAACGAAGGTGGTTCGGTTACCCCTTTGCACTCAATCCAGATCCTCTGCAATACTGCTGGTGCTGTACTGCTCACTCACATGTGGACCCGAGGGTCTGTGGGGCCCACATGTCAGTGAGCAGTACTGCACGTGCAGTACTGCAGAGGACCCTCCTTTGCACTAGATGTTTTGTCATGACAATTAAATTGATACTGTTCATTGTTCCAAGGTATTGCACCAGTTGTCCTTGATCCAACATAAATTTTGTTGGACCATGGTGAACTTCGCATTGGAATAGCACGACCACAAGTGTATTTTTGCCGTCCTTTTTCCAACCAAATACGTGCAAACATGCGTCGATAGCCACAGTACACGTACTGATGAAGTACTGAGTAAGGTACATAATTGATAGTTTGGTGCAGTGACCACCGACCACAGAAGTAGAGTTCTTAACGGAATCCACCTCAGAAACTTTGCTTAATATCCCGGTCACCTCGCACAAAACCAAACTTCATTGGCATTGCCGTGCAAGCAATATATGGATGAGACAAACTGACATTAGCTACCGGCTATTCATGTCATCAATGTCCAACCGATCCAAACAGCTGAAGCTCTGCTAAAAATGAACATAAGCCTGCATGCTTAAAATCTCAAAAGAAACATAGATTTGAAACTTCGAGCCTAGCTCACTAACACGCCAGCCCCTATAAATTATGATGATTACCGGTATGGGAAATCTTAGCAGCACATGACAAAGTTCGCCCATATACAACAATTTTCAGTTCCACATCTAAGTTAAGACCTTCAACAAAAGTTGGTCAGGCAGGCAGCTAGGCATCAGAGTTTCATATAGCTCTTTGAGGTCTATGTCTATTCATAACTTACAAATTTCATGGACTCACCTATTGAAGACAAGGATATTGCGTAAAGGCAATAAAAATGAATACATATAACACAAGCGAAAACTAGCACCTACACAGGTCCAATCTAATCTCAAGATGTTGCTTCAGAGACCAGAAACTTCCGTCGCTTGTAGTGCCGCTCTGTTTTTGCTTCATCACCCCCGCCATCATCTTTCTGCAAGCACTTGTCGTCAGATATATCTTCTATGTAGGTGCTATCAGGCAGAGGTCTTTTGGCATCAGATGCTGTGTTATCCGAAATTGCTTCACCCTTCACGCTACATGTGCTATCTTCGTGTGGCATCTCAGCATCAGTTATGCTGGTTGTTGCATTGTCTTCGCAAGGAACTGTCTCAGCTGTTGCAGAGTTATCGTGAGCTTCTTGGCCATCTGCACGAGTTTCATCTGTTCCATTTCTGCTATCACCTACCATTAAATTGTCAATGTTTCTATCTCCCATTTCACAGGAAATTGAAGTGGTTATACCATTGCCGTTATTTCCTTCTTTCAGCTCAGATGAAACATTATGCTCATTATCATTGATCTTGTCGGCACTTGCACTAGTTTCATTCACATTATATGGAGTTGCATCTTCCACCACTGTATGATCCACAAGAGTACCTTCACATTTAATGTCCTCAGCTTCAACGATATTCCTATTTAAAGATTGCTTAGCAGCATCTTTGTTGATATCACCTAATGCTATATAATCTATGTCCTTAGAATGATCACAATTCCGAACCTCAGCTTCACCTGCAGTCCTTTCTGGTTCTGCATCAAGTTCAGTGTCACTTTTGCTGCCGCCAAGCATCATGACAGATTCTACGATATCTTCTGAGGTTTGATTGTGCTCCTCATTTTCATTGGTGTTCTTGTCTAACGAACGTTCCTCGCTAGCCATTAAGTCAGCATTATTGGAGATCGAACATAACATGGAGTCCATACTGTCATGCATCTCAGCTTCAGCTTGGATGGAAAAATCCTGGTTATTATCCAGAGAATCCAGCAAAGGCTCCTTATGACTATTCGGATCTTTCACAACACCAGCTGATCCCTTGGCTGTCTCAGCCTCTTCTGAGTCGCATGATCTCAAATCAAGATGATTGTAAGAATCTGCAGGAGGTGACTCATTTTTCTCATCATGATTTGACAAGCAGACGATGGCATCGTTGTTTGCAGAGCATACCTAACAATAATAAAATACAAGAACAACAAATTTGACAGCACTGTATTACTAAACAAGCTTGACAAAAGTAATAACTGCCAGTCTATTAAAACGAGAAGCCAATAGATAAAAATATACCTCCAACTTATGTAGGTTGTGTACAGAAACAGGTGGGCCGTTTTCATCAGAATCATTGAAACATGTTGATATGGATGGTTGCTGTGTTTCAAGAATGGTGCCAACTGAATCAGGTTCACCATCAGTGCACATCTGAGCAGGGAGCTCTTTAGCTTGTTCTCGCTCAGCATTCTCACTCATTTGTTCTAGCTCAGCATTCTCACTCCCATGTGTTTTATCCAGCTGCTCACTACAGCAGACTAGTTTGGGAAAATCTTGAGAAGGCTCTTTCAACAGCTTATGGATTAATTTTCGAATCAATGAACGCTTGAGAGAAGCTTCAGCAGGTGGAAACCAATCATCACTAAGCTGAAAAGTACATCAAGAGTGAAAACATAAGAGGACTATATCATCAAATCAAAACTAATGATAGACCATATGGTAAAAAAAGAATTATTATTAGCTTTTCCAGAATACTGTATTGTAGGTTACCAAAGCAAAAAAAAAAAAAAAAAGTGTAGAGGGTTGAGTTGAAATGCAGACCAAAACCAAAGTTGGACTCTAAAATGCTATGAGATATAAAAATAACAAAACACAGAACTTGGTGCTCCAACTGAAGAGGATGTAAAGGTGGAATGGGGTGCACTACAAAAGGATGATTTTTTAAAGTTTGGCTCAAATCCTGAGATATAAAAATAACAAAACCCATGTCCATCCAGATGATTTAATTAGGAATTGCACACCCCAAAATGGCACATTTTCAGAATATTAAAAATCCCGCTTTAAATTGAACCGACACAATTCCCCATTTGTAACTTTCAACTGGTGCGTATAAACCGCTATTTCTACTTTTGATAATTGACTACTGGTAAATACAACTTAGCCCAATGTCATATAAAGCCTAAATTTTGGTAAGAAGCAATATATCTGTACAATGTAGAATTCTCACATAAGCTATTATAGTAGGAATTCATTTGCACTAACTGATTCAAAAGTACAAGTTGAAACTTGCTAAAATGCAAACATTAGCAGTCAAGGTAGTAATGATTAATTCGCACCAAATTCAAATCATAGCTATTTCACTTCGTCAAGCAGAGATGCAGGTTAACTGGAATAAAATCATTTACATTAGTTTATTTTTCATTAGAGGACAAACTATTGAAGTTTCAAACTCAGTGCAAAATGTTCACGATAGCAAAAACTCTTCGCATTCATTGAAATAATAACTAGGATCATAGGAAAAACAACTGATCACTCAAGGTAACAGTGTTATGGCTCAAGGTTAAACAAGACATGTTACCAACGAAAATAACAAACGAACATAATTTCATTAAACAACTATGAAAATGAAGTAAGATTAGAGAGCTCACATAGTTAGCGAACGAGTCAATCTTCAAAGGATTAAAGCTTCTCGGAGTATCCATCAAAAAGAGTTCCACGTAATGGAGTAAGAACAAGCCACAATCAAATGAATTATCCTGCTGAGGGAGCTGGACCACGAAAGGAACACAATTATATTACAATCCAAAAAAATCACTCAAGTATGCTAGAAGCTTAAAACAATTATATTTCATTTTTCTCAGATGATACTTTTGCTCATATTGTCAGCCTGTCAAGCGGATGTGCATAAATTGTTCAATGTTTTAGGGCCTATTGAATCCATCTGCCTTCCAAGAAAGACCTAATAGCCAGGTAAATCATAGAAATTGTTGAATAAGTGCTAATTTCAGTGAAGCTAAGGGCCTAAAACCTATTAGATCAATTTATATTTTGTTTGTGCCAAGTTTGACCCAGCAGTTGGGTTGCCCAATTAGCAAAGGGTCGCCGACTAGGATGAAAATGTGAACTCTCAGCAAAATTTGGGTGGCACACCAAGTGCGTACCAAATATGGTCAACAAACAGAATATTGACAAGCAAATTCAGTAAACATACAGGATTTTTCTAATTATTTTACATCTTGAACTTTTTATGCAGTTAAGACTTTGGCTGAACCTTTTGCACAAATATACAAAGGGGATACTAATATCAATCCTCTTAATAATCCACATGGCAAATGGCAACACAATTCTAACATCATTGATCTACAAGAATTTACAAGACAATTTCAAATCAAATATTTAGATTCAAAATATTGTAACCGGGCCACCGGTTACTCTGACTCCAGTTACTAGCCAGAAAATGCAGCTGGAAGAAATTAACAAAATTGGAGTATTCAGGCAGGTTTGTTCCTGTACCAGTCATGGGCCAGTTACCACCAGGTTTTCATACACTGATTATGTATCACCGAAAGAATAGGCTTTCCTTCAGTTCCTGACCCCTTCAACCATTGCATTCCACCAAACATAAAATGGTTTTCGGAACTTAGGACAGAAAGACACCAACCATTAAGGTCCTTTAGAACATAGTGGAAAAGGGTGGACCGGTCATTTAGCCAGTGGTGCCCTCAGTTCACTGGTTCAGTGGTATAACCAATGGACCATGCAGTTCAACTGTGGTTCATGAAAGATTGTGTTAATAACTTAGGGCCTGTTTGGTAGAACTTCAACGCCTAAATTTAGCTCCAGGAGTTGAGTCTGAAGTGGAGTTGTGGAGCAGCCTAAACCCAGCTGCACCTCTCTAGTTCATTTTCTGAGAGCGCTTCACCCAGCTCCGCTCCCATTTTAGGTGAAGCTAAAACTGTTTGGTTGAGCTCCAGCTCCAGGAGAGGTGCTGGAGCCGTGCCAAACAGGCACTTAATATATAGGAGATGCATTCTAGTTTGCAATAAGAAAGTTGCCCAGATGGCTCATGCAGCCAATCTTCGCCATGGCAATCTGAATTCAATCCCTCACCTTGCCCACCTATACATAGCTTTCGAATTTTTACATGATATATGATGTGGCCCCTAAGATGAGTAGTTTGGGCCTTTGTTTGGTTCTGGTTCGCCACAGTTCCAACAATAACCTATAACCATATGGTTCACTTGTTTCACCGGCTCAAATGCATGGAGCTGAACCAATTCAGAAGGACCCTAGTTCTGAATTTTTTTTCCCAGTTTAATAGTGGCCCAGTGAAGTTTTCTGTATTATGTTTCAGACTAATTCAATGCATATGAAGCTGGTACCATAAAATATAAGACAGCATGCACAAACCTCGAGGGAGATAAACCTCAAGTTTAAGAACTTGTCCGAACAATCTGATGCTGATTCAGGATGCCTTTCCTTCCATTCTTCCCATAAATAACTGCACAATAAAGAATCGAACATCATAAATGATTCTTTGAACCAGATATTGACCACAAAGGAGTGATTCTGAATCACCTAACATACAGGAAGACCGAACATTTTCAGTTACTACCTCTAATCCAAAATATGCATCATTTATAACATGGGCATGGACATGATCTTCAATACAAACCATCGACCATTATCATTTCAAGTTATATATGACCAACATGGAGTGTCTACAGTAGATCCCTATGTTGCAAGGATACCGATTGTAACACCCAGGGCCCGAAAACGATTCTAGGGCGAACTCAATTTGTTTAACCACACTACTCTGTGCACTGTTGCTATTTTGTCCTCGCTTCATGCAAAAGGTTCAAACCAGTGTTACTCGAGCTCGGGTTCCCATCGTTATAAACTAGGCAAGCTCCACTCATACTAGGAAGGTGGTACTAAACGTTGCTAGTTGCTTGCTTGCTACTCCCTCCATTCCATAATGTAAGGCGCGCACGCATTTCAAGATTCAACTTTAAAAACATTTGACTAATGATTAGTATAATATAAATTGAATTTCATTTGCTGAAATTATTGTCATTGGATTGGTATTTCAATATACTTTCATATATGGTTATAATTTTGTTGCTACCAACTTTATAGTATATGAGAAATTATAAGTCAAAGATTAGTTTTGAAGACCGTGTCAAGTTTGACCATGCCTTACATTATAGAATAGAGGGAGTATCTACTACTCCCTCCGTCCAATAATATAGCAACCTAGGATCAGATGAGAAATTTCATAGTACAATGAATCTGACAGCATCCGGTCCTAGGTTGCTATATTATGGATGAAGGAAGTATTGTTTGGCTAGAACAGGCCCAAGGCCACAAGCAACTCATTTACCTTGATCTTCTCTTTCTTTTTTCTCTTCAACTATTTTGGTGCATCGCAAGGCTATATATATTTAAATGACAATTAAAGTATGTATGTGTTGCTCCTCATTCCTCAAGCTTTCGTTAATGATGAATGATGACTGAACAATATCCCTCCCACATTAAGGTTAAACATGCTGAGTCCAAGCTTGATGCAGATAATGCTTTCTAGAACTCGAGAGTGCTATGAAGAACTTGAATTTAAGCATCATTGGAGCTAAAAAGAGAGATGAATCAAACAAAATCACAGGTGGCATGGGGAGTTGGCCACGGCCTAGATTAAGAGTAAAAAGCTCATCTAAGGTAACTGGTGGTAGCTAGTTGCAGCATGGATCGAGGAAAAGTTGAGACACACAATATGTGTAGTTGGTGGCTGCACTAAAGGGGAGGATCTTTGTTGAGTTGTGTAGGGCTAAGCCCCACATCTGTCAAATGTGTGCCAAAAGATGTGCCAAATAATAAAATTACTTATTTTCACTATACTATGTAATATGCCCGTGCATTTGCAACAGAGCCATAGATGGAAATAGGCTGCATGGGCCCACAGGCCTGGGTTGTGCTTGGGGTGTGGATCCATCTAGCTGGCTTTTTTAACCACCCGTTTGGTTTTTCTGGTTTTCTCGGAGGTGGTGGTTCGCAAAGCACGGGACATGAGGAAAGGGGCGGATGAACGACTCCACTTTTAAGTAGTAAGAGATAATTAGCCAATACTCCTCAAAACCTAATGGCAACGTACCAGTGCCATTCAGCACTGGTGCAGAACTTCACCTAAGCCCTTAGGTGGTTCCAGGGATTTCCAGCTGTGCTGATTGTCTAGTAATTCAGCAAACCAGTTGTGAAAATAAACAGTCGCTAATATTTGTGTGAACAGGGTCAATTCCAAGTTTCCAACCACAGTATTCAGCAAAAAAGTTCTGAGTATATGTCAGTAGCCTGCCACAACTTCATACAGAACTACTAACAAAAGGGACAGCTTTCTAGTATGAAACTACAAGAAAGAAAGAAATCTAGCTGATTCTCGGAACAGTGTGATTTTTTCAAACATTGATGCAAGGAAAATACCAGCATATTTACTCTGCCCCAACCCTCAAGAGAAAATTAAACCACTACGTGAATTGAGCATACCTTTGGATGATATCCTTCAGTCCACTATGACTTCCCTTGAGAGAATCCATGTGTAGTATACACGGAATCTTTGCAGAGATATTTGTGTCACCATCTGAAGCAAAGAAATAGGAAATTAAAATAACTTACTCAAAGGTGTCAAAAGTACTATTTCAGTTTCAATTCAAGTTCATGCCTTTAAATGTCTCCACTTCTCCAGGATAACAAATGACAATTAAGCTCCAATGCAAGCTGCAATGCAGAAACATTATTAGTAGTGCACTAAGGTTATCACTGCATCAACAGAACTTTCATCGTCTTGTGTCTTACTTGAAGTTTACTGGAATAAACAGAAACTCCTTCGCAAATATGTTTATTTTACGAGTCCACTTGCGTACACGTAGGAAAGCTGCTCTACCTTCTGGAGCTCTCCCTTGATCTTTGTCAAGATCAGCCAGCTTGCGAAAAAAGAAGCTATTAAAGAAGTGATACCTGTGCTTCTCAGCGGGTTCAATTCTTGTACTCAAGTGCCTGCAAGTGAGGATTTAAATATTAATTGTAATTTATGACAAGAGAACAATTCTGCAGCAAATCTAAAAATCAAAGATCAAGAACTGTGGTTACATTCCTATTGATAGAATTTCAAATCGAACTAATATATCAGATAGCATAAAAAAAATCAACCTACTTGACATAAAAGTCAATTATTGTATCGTTGACAAATGTTTCAGGTAGCAGCAGCTCAACATCTCTTTTGCTAATGGAAACAGCATCATGATCTCCTTTGGGATAGATAACATCTTCAAATTCTTCAGTGCTGATGCAGTGAAAACAAATAGTGAGCCTCAGAGTTTACAGACTTTAGGACTAATAATACCAGAGGCAGAAAATGCGCTTTTCCTCAAATGAGAAAAAATGCAGACACCTCTGTTCTACAGGAAATAGAACCACAGATAGTAAAATCAATTTCAGGTACTACAAAAAAAATGTTTGAAATCAGGAACTCATGATAGAAAAATGAATGAAGTGTGATGGGAATTTATCAACAAAAACGCTTTCATATGAGCACTGAAGATGAACCTGTAGCATTGATATTAAGATTGTTCATCTGTAAACAACAGAAAACAGACCGAGAATAAACAACGTGTGTAAAATACTCACTCAGAAAAGTATTGCTTAGGGAAAAACAAACTGGGTTCAATGTTCCAATTCTCTGATGCAAAATCACCCCTGAAAATATATGAAGTTACATAAGCTTTTTGTTATAGCAATGATAAAAATAACACAACTGAAAATCGGAATTACTTTAACAATACAGAGCAAACTTCACAATAAGAATGTAATGGATATAGGTACACCACAATTATTCAACTGCAACGGCCAGCATAAAGTGAATTAGATGTAAATGTTCCCTCAAAATGCAAAATAATATTATCTGTCATAATATATGCTCATATTTAAGACTTGATATCCATACCCCAACCCAGAACTAATGAAATAATATATACCAAAATACATATTGCATAGCATCTCAGAGTTTGTGGCATACCTATTCTGAAAAGTCGTTTATAACAGAACTCTTACCACAAAATTATAAACAACTTAAATTATTATTTCATCAATTCTAATCCCTCCATCCCGAAATAATTCAACCTAGGATAGGATGTGACCTATCCTAGAACAACGAATCTGGAACCCAAGTAGAACCTAGCAACCTGGCAAACACAGGCTAAAATACGGGCAGGCACTTGGTATGACCAGTATTTG
The DNA here is from genome assembly GCA_000338895.3 of Oryza meridionalis. Taxonomy (NCBI): domain Eukaryota; kingdom Viridiplantae; phylum Streptophyta; class Magnoliopsida; order Poales; family Poaceae; genus Oryza; species Oryza meridionalis. Next base: position 6,656,330 of record CM002528.2, on the reverse strand, counting down.
TTCTGAGCTAAGAAGTTCAGAGTTAAAACCCCTGATAGTCAGTATTATCCTTGCAATCATGAATAGCACGGAAAATATCAAAAATGAATGTGTCCAACTTAATGATGCATCATTATGAGGTTATTAGCAGCTCTATGTTGTAGTGAAAATCATGAATCGCTGAAAATGCATATGAACAACCCATGCACACACAAACCAAACCATCAGCAGAAAGCTTACGATGGAATATTGTTCCATATTTCTTGGTATCTTGATGCAAGATGCCAAATGTTTTGCTGTTTCCTTGGCCACTGTGAATCAATAAGACAAAACTGTATTCTATCATGACCTACAGGATAACAAGACAAGAAAATTAGTCTGTAACAAACATGAAGGAATATCTAAATCCGAAGTTCAAAAATTATCATCCATGTTACCTATGTATTCTTGCATGCATCTGTTAGCAAAGTGGATAGTTTCTAAACGGTGCTAAATTAGAGTCTAGTTTACTACATGCAACCGAAACAAGATGGTAAGCTGAAACAAAATCTCACAACATAAAATAAGCAAGACTTCATAAAATTATTCTTGCTTAGAAAGATATTAAGAGAACACCAAACATACTGTTCTTAGTCATGTCAGGCTAGTTAATAATAGGGCTGTGCAAAGAAAAAAATAAAACCTCACCAAACAAATGGAAATTGTTATGCATCAAAATTATAACTATTGTACTATTTCTCATGATGGTATTGTGTTTCCACTTTCTAGTGAAAAGTCCTGGAACCTACATTTTCTACAAAATAGAGAAGAAATTTTACATTTAGCTCTAGTCTTGCCGTCTTGTAAGTCATTAAAACTGCATTAAAGCAAAATCAACCAAACAAACAAAATATTTAAGTACTTTGGTAATGCTTGTATTTTCAGAAAAAACTGAAAAACAAAATCAGAGGTCTAAATCGGCAACCAATAAACCAACAGAGTCAGTGCTATTTCATGCCTAACATGCATCGCAGTCACATATGAACCAGTAAATTTCATTAGCTTTGGAGCATAAGGAAAAGAATATCAAATCTGAAATATAATATCTTGACCACAAGCACAATAAAAAAAATTGCATACCAGAATTTCCAGTTTCTGTGCCGGATCCAACATGGAGAGTTATTAAGACAGATCCAACCTGATTAGAAATAAACCAGTATTAAGCTATATAAAATAACGGGAGGCAATAATAACTAAATAAACAAACTGCTTACACTCTGCGCCCATTTACAATCAATGCAGGTAATATCAGAAATTTTCCAATATTGAGCTGCCATCTCATCATTTTCACAAGAATCCCAGTATTCGATCTTGAATCCGTCTGCTGAGAAAGTTAAGCGAGGTTCCACATGCGAAGTTGTGCCGCACATCACATACTCTGGACTAAGTACAACTGGCCGTTCCTTATCAACCTGTAATTGAAGAATGTTAGGGGCAATGAAGTTCCTAAAAGTCAGGACTCTGATCAACATTTTCAGTCCATCATATTATCAAAAAATAAAATGCGACAAAGATCAAAAGGTAATATTAAAAAGAAAGAAGCATCTGAAGAACTTAAAAGTTTGGAGTATTCTTCAAGGAAAGAGAGGGCATTCTATTATCTTGCTATGGTGTGGACAATGCATAGGATATAATCTATACTCTTTTAAAAGGGAGTAGTGGTGGTAGTGAGTGGTGAATCTACCACCACCCCATCACCAACTCCTATCTTTTTTGGAAGAGAAAAGGATAGTGTGGGACCAAAGGGTCCACATGTCACTAAAAAATATATGCAGAAACTAAGAGATAATATATGCAGAAAATAATGGTAATAATGGGTTAATGATAAATTTTCTTTAATTAAAATTCCGTTGCAACGCACGGACAATATGCTAGTAATAAAAAAACAAGATGATTCAAGTGTAGCCTGAACATGTCGTCTAAGAAAATTATCACAATATATAACTCGGTGCATATGACCATAAATGAGACAGCAAGATATAGCATTCCACCCAATTCCAACAATTCAGGTAGTTCAATCTAAGTTAAAGTAACTAGCTTGTTTGTAAGCAAAACATCAATACTTGAACCATGCCAATGTGAAGAAGCAGTAAATGGAACTATAAAACATTAGTGCTACGGCAAATTGGTTTTTCCTGGTAAATTGTTGTAAACATATTTCGCAGCTTAAGTGCTAACAATTATGCAATTGCTTCGATCTTGCTGAAGAACTAAAACTGAATTAATCAATATCAACTATAACCATACATTTAAAATTAAATACATTATCGATACATACCATTTCACCCAAAACATTGTAAATATGCTCCAAGTTTTGCTCAGCTAAATCTGAAATTACACAACAATTATTACCAGGATGCACACAGTACAAAGCAAAAAAAAAAGAAGAAGAAGGGTTGGCCATATCACCAGGCATATCATAATTGGATGTTGAAGAAGTTTCAGGGCTAGATGGCAAGCTTTCTTCCTCAGAATCAGGTACTATCCCCTGATAAATAATAACAATATTGCAGTAGTAGAAAAGGAATAACTAGTTGTATAAATACATTAGCATTAAAAATGCATACTTGTGATTGCAGCTCAAAGGGTTGCGTACTGCCAAAACCAACTTCCTCCATAGGTTGAATTCCTGCCATCATCTTTGTATGTTGGTAATCATCTACGCATGCATTAGCATTGTTATGATCACTGTGCATTGTTGAAGCTGACATTACTGCATCCAACTTGTTTGTTTCATGTGAAGAGCCCTGGTTCATTTTTAGACATTCAGTTGCATACAATTCGTCACCCCCATCTGTTTGATGCAATCCAACACATAACAAACCGTTAACCTCAGGCTGATTCATCTGTAACCTGACAGCATACAACACAGTGAAAAGAATATGAGAAATTATGAGAGAGATGATCGCCACCAGCTGAGCTTATATTATCTCATTGACTGCTAAATCAAATACATTAGGAGAAGAGGTCCGAGAAGTAAAATGCGCATTAACAAGGAGGGTATTACTAAAAAACGATATGGTTATAGCGCAATTAAATCATTAAACCAGTAAACCTCAATGATGTCACAAACTAACACACAGAATGACATGTTATGTAAAAGGGTAGAGAATAGTGAGGGCTGAGAAGGATTCAGTTTCTGTACACATCACAATTTCTTAGCAATAAATATATAAAAATTGGAAACCTGCAAAGAATAATTAAAAAAAATTACAGATGATTCACAGTTTGATTTTCTTCGCTGTAACTTACTTTTATTTTAAAAAAAAAAACTCCTACAAGTATGTGAAAGGTTAGAAAACCCACATTTTAATTGTTTGCTCCTGTTCACAAGAGAGAAAAAAAACCGAGATGGCTACTTTTCTACTGACTGTGTTAAGAATAGTCCGTGGTGTGGCTTCTAACTCACAGTCCTCCCTCTTGTTCCCTTAGATCTGTATCTAGCGCCCACCGCTGAGAGAGATGGCATGCCTCACTTTTGACTTTTGAGAGCCCTGCCATCTTTGGGGAAAAGGTGGAGAGGAGAAAGTAGTGATACAGAGGAATAGAAGAGGAGGATCCTGGCGTCGGTATCGGTCCGTGGAGCAATGGTGCTGAATATCACAACTATCATGGTTTATTATTATTATTATTATTATTATTATTATTATTATTATTATTATTATTATTATTATTATTATTACTTTGGGTTAGGATGCACAATTGCACAGGACAAGTATAAAGAGTAGTACACACATTGTGATGAATGCTAAAGAGCACAAAATATCCAGCACCAGAGTTGTACATTTCAATGTCTAGTACAATGTTGAAGCAAAAGTTATAGTATAGTAGTGTTGTTTCTCTGGACAATTTACTTTTTACATAAAAAGTTAACAAATCATGTATTCAAATTGTTGTTGAAGAAGTCACCAAAACTATCATGTTGACAAGGAACTTTGCATACTCTCTCTTCAGTACAGTTGCTATGAGCCACACACATATTAACATTCAACTGCAATACGAAATCATTTAATAAAAGGGGAATTGGTCAATCAATAAGTGCGCAGATTGCACATACTTCCAGAAGAGCAATTACCAGTAAAGAAAATTTTAGTTGAAGTCGTCGCTAACCACCCCCATGCAATACTGGTATTTAGTGGCTAAAGGCATTTCAGACAAAACTTTAGCTGAAATTGTCCTTAGGGTATGTTCTGGGTATGAAAAGGTATCTGGAATTTGAAATTTCTAGTTCCAATTCAGTGCTAATTCGACTAGAATCAAAACTGGCAGTGATTCCGTTTCTATGATTTGGTCTATCGAGAGATGCTAGCTGAACAAAAGAAAAAAAACACAATTTGGCAACAATTCAAACTGAGATACAGAATTTACAGGGACGGACCTAACATGGGGCATCAGGGTTCAGTTGAATTGAACCCCAATATTTTTGGGTAACAAACAAACTGTTATTAGTACTTAAGGTTAAGGCCCTGTTTCTTTCAGTTTGGGATTATTATAATCTAGATTATCGAGTCAGATTACTATAAGCTAGATTGTTATAATCTGTAGTAGAATAAGCGGTTAGTTGTTTCTTTCCTAGATTATTAGAGCCTAGATTATTGGGTTTGCAAGTCTAAAGAGGGAGTGGGGTGGCATGGTGGGTAATTTTTCACCCAATAATCTGGAAAAAGCTCACCTAAATGAGCTTATCAGATTATAATAAGCTGGGCTCTAGATTATAATAAGCTACTTCAATAAGTTGTCTGTTTATTTCAGCTTACTCCCAATAATCTGGATTATAATAATCCCAAGCTGAAAAAAACAGGGCCTAAGGCAAACAGTAAAGCTTCCACATCCATCAGAGAAGCTAATGTTAACACAAATTCGAGCACCGTAGAGTGCGTACGGGTGCTCTTCGGCGAGCATGCGGCGAGCAAGCAGCCGGACTCGCGAGGGGACTCGGGAGCCGAGGCCGAGGGGACCGGGGAGATCGACTAGGGCGAAACGCAACGAATCACTCAGAAGCTGCCAATTACGCTGAAGGGGTGTCCGCGGGGGGTTGAGCGCCACACGGCGGCGAGGCGAGGCGAAGGCGAGCGGCCGTCGTTAGGACGGAGGGGTGGCTGGCCTCGCCGGAGCAGCGGAATTGGGAAGAGAAGGGGATAGGGTTGCGGCGGGAATTAGGGCTTACCACGCCACGTGGAGAGGGGCGAAGCGGATCTCGCGGCGGCGGGCGGCGATGGGAGGGAGGGCGGGCGGAGGAGACGGCCGCCGGCTCCCCGCCTCCGGCGGTTCGGCGGCGCCGGCGCCGGAGCGGGCGGGCGGGAGGGGCGGCGGCTTCCGAGAAGGCACGGGGAGGAGTCGTGGAGTCGCGGTCGGGGAAGAGGGAATTCCGAGTGAGTCGATCTACTCACTTCTTCCTTTCCCTTTTTAAAAAAAAAAAACTTATTAAGGCCTCCCCGCGCAATTACTGCCGCGACCCGCCGCCCCTCACGATTTCTGTCATATTTTTTTTTTCGGCTACTCGATTATTATTGTCGTAGGTTTTATTTATTTCACCAATTTAAAAATAGGGGTAATTATAAATTTATTACTGCAATTTAAAATCTTTATTGCAAAGCGGCCATTAGAATATTGCAAGTTACCATTTGAATGGCATTCTTCCGAGATATAAAAAAAAACCAGTGGTAAATTTATAAATGCCCCTTAAAATTGTGTTTGCTGAAAAACTTTGGGAGAATAGCCATTATGGTCCCTAAAGTTTCGCTCTGATATCATTTTAGTTCCTGACCTTTCGAATTGTCCGAGCAAACCCTTAAACTTTATCATGTGGATATGTAAAGAAGTCCTTGACACATCGAAAATTGCTATGTGGACATGCCATATCATCTTTCAATGTAAATATATTATGAAATGCCCAATTTGCCCTTACACATATTTTAGGGAAAAAAATTGAGAAAGAAAAGGAGAAAAATACAACTACGTACATGGAATTTATTTGGCATGGTAATTATATATTTAATGGTTGTAGTTAATTTAACTTTGTACTATCATAATCCAGTGAAAAAAGTTTGCCATATATCCATAGTCACATTGAGCAAAGTTTGTAAATTCTTTTCATTATCTTTGTATGGTATATGGAAGGGTAAATTGGATATTTCACCATATATTTTGCTTGAGAGCATAACATGGCATGTTCACATGGCGATTTAAGTAGACTTAGCCCACATGATAAATTATAAGGACTCGTTTGGACAATATAAAAGGTTAGGGACTAAATTGGTCCCGGAGCAAAACTTTAAGGATCAGGTTGGCTATTCTCCCAAAAACTTTCGTCCACTATATTTACTTGCTACTCTCCCTACTTCATATTATAATAAGTCATTTTGACTTTTTTTCTAGCCAAATTTCTTTAAGTTTAATCAAATTTATAAAAATATAATAGTATTTTCAATACAAAATAAATATATTATTAAAATAGATTAAATGATATATTTAATAAAACTAATCTAGTGTCTTAGATGTTGCTAAATTGTCTATAAATTTGGTCAAACTTAACAAAATTGCCTAGAAAAAAGTCAAAATCTCTTACTAAGTTTGTTTGTTAAAATATTGAACTTCTACACTCCCTCCGTCCCAGAAAGAAGCGATCCCTGGAACCCCGATGCAAATTTAGTACTAATGTGAAAAGACGAAAATGTCCTCCTGACAACATCCATTTGTATGCCAGAAGCATCAGGTGCAGAATAAAAAATGCCAAAAGCTTCACTTGCCCAAAGCAAATACTCAAAAAAAAAAATCTCTCCAGTTTGAGAAAATACTAGTACTACTAGCAATAGCATGAACATGGCAAGAACCATTCATTGCCTCCGCCGCTGCAAGAAGCAAGAACATAGCAAGAACGAAGCCACGGTACGTTCACTGGTACACCGCCGCCGCTGTTGGCGCCACATATCTCGGCACTGGCACCACCTGCATCAGATCGGCCGCCGCCGCTCTCGCCGCATCCAACCTGTCGCATCCACGACGCCACATGAGGTCGCAAGGATGGAGAGAGGGATGGAGCGTGGAGGGAGGGGGAGCGACGCATCGCCGTCAAGGGATGGGTGGAGTTCGTGACGAGAGAGAGGGGATGAGACCGGCGGTGGTGGTTGTTTTTTTTCATGCGGTTGTGTGGTGGGCGAGAGGAGAGAGACGGGCAGGGATAAGGTGCGTTGAATTTTTCTCGAGTCTTGCGCTAGAGTAGGTTTTTTGTGGGACAAATGCTCAACCCTAGAAATCAGTTCTTTTTGGGATGGAGGGAGTACTCCTTTAAAAAGGTGAAGTAGAATGGTGATGAGTGGCAAATCTGTCACCACCCCACCACCAACACCCTACAATTTTAAAATGAGAAAGGACATATACGGCTAGAGGGCCTACATGTCAAACTGTTTATGACAAAAAATAAATGTGTCTCTCTATGTTTAGAGATAGATATATGCGGTCATGCCAGTGTAACTAAGTAAACAAAATGAACAAAGAACATAGGGAACATATGCTTTATTAATCTCAAGATCATAAATACAAATTCCCAACTTAATATGTATGTGCACTCCATTGCCTCTCGTTGAGCATATCTGAACTTGAAGAAGTGGTCCTCTGGTTCCTAAGGCCTCGAAAGACACCTAGTTAATTACCTCCACGGGTCTAGGCCTGCAGAGCACCTCCGATTAAATTGCTCATGGTTGTCTCTTTGTCTTCGCTTCACATTCTCCATTCATGATGAGTGTTGGTGAAGATGGTAGATGTATATGTGGGCATTGGCAACATATCCATGGCCTCATCGGTCCGTGCACTGGTGTTGGTGACGTAGCCTTCATATAAGCTCCACCCACCCTCGTTGCTCCGCCTTATTAGTCTTGGACGACGTGGTGGTGTAGATGAGTTGCTTTTCATCATGCATGGATCTCGTGTAGCTTAGACAACTTAGATGTCACTGCAACGGCGTCGGAAGGTGTTGAAGGGAAGAAGAGTTGGTGAAGTCAGTTGGTGTACACAACAACCGAATATGCATGACTAGGCACCTCCTAGCTAGCTGAGATTAAAAGAACGAAAAGTTGTTGAAGATAGCTGGTGTAGATGGCAGCCGGATTAAACATGGTTGGGCGCTGTAGGATAGAGATGTTGACTAGAGGGGGGTGAATAGGCGATTTAAAATTAAATGACACCTAATCAAAAATAATTTAAGTTGCTAGGCTTGGTGAGGGACAAGACTAACTAAGCAACTAAGTTATGTTTTGCAATCCTAGGGTGAAAGTGGCTCAAGTATATCACTAGGAAAGTAAATCACACTTCCTAAGTCTAGTTTAGCAATCCTAGGGTGAAATGATCTCTAGTATGTCTCTAGAAATGTAAATTGCACAAATGTAAATGCAACAAGTAAATGAGACAAGGAGACGAGATTTTTCACCGAGGTTCGGAAACTCGCCGGTTTCCTACTCTCCGTTAAGGCGAACCCAACTCCACCGCTCAACCACGAAGCCACCACACGCCTCCTTCGTCAAGGGGTGGGCAAGGTGGGAGCCGGCCCACGGAGAGGACTACCCAAGCCTCGATCACAAGGGTAGTTCTTTCTTCACTCCGAAGGTGGTGAACTCCAAACCACTCACAACTGGCGCCGGGCCTTCTCCACAATCTTCTCGGAGAGGTCACCGGGCAACTTCTTCACAAGCCGTCTAGGAGGCGGCAACCTCCAAGAGTAACAAGCAATGACCCGGTGTGGAGATGATCAATCAAGTGCCACACTAGCTCTACAAATGGAAGCAATGCACTTGACTCTTGGCTAATTAGTCCTCTAACACACTAGATGAATGAACACAAAGCTCAAGTGGGTGTGAGAGAGGTGCAAGGGGTGCATGCAATTGAAATGGGTGCCAAGAGAGTCCCCTTGCTGCATGCAATTGAAATGGGTGCCAAGAGAGTCCCCTTGCTGCTGGAGGGGGAGTATTTATACTCCCACCAACCAAAACTAGCCGTTGGAGGTGGAATCCCCCAACTCAGTGCTCTGCCGGTCTGACCGGAGGCATATGGCCGGTCAGACCATGCTACTCTATAATGGCTAGGGCTGTCATTGGGCCCCACAGCCGTGGCCGGTCAGACCGACATGGGGTGGCCGGTCAGACCGGCCTCGGCTCGGTCAGACCGCCATCAGCTCGGTCTGACCGAATACGGCTCCGGCGGCTCGGGATCGGCACACCGAGACGGCACCATCCCGGCCATATGGCCAGCCGGTCAGACCGGCCCGCACCCGCTGGTCAGACCGGACTTGAGGCGGCGGTCAGACCGGCATAGACCCTGCGGTCAGACCGACTACCCTGGCTGGTCAGACCGGCACTTGGGCCACGGTCAGACCGACCCTTGTCAGGCCGAACTCAAACAGAGAATACATGTGTGTGTGTGATGAAATGTGAGCACAAGTGAAAATGCAATAACCTAGTGTGGCAATTAAAATCATCTCTTTGCTAGGTCATTACCCTTCTTAATAGTACAACAAAACTATAAATAAACTAGCACAATTTTGATCGCCCAACGCCTCGATCAATTTAAAATGAAAACACTAGTTTACCGTCTTCTCTTCCTTTTGCTTTGCGCCGTCAATTTTAATCCATCGATAATCATCCATGCGCATACATGATGTGAACCTAACTTAAAATATATAGCTCAAAAACAACGGTTAGTTCACAATTAGTGCTTGTCATTAATTACCAAAATTAACAACGGGGGCCTAGATGCTCTAGGTGCCTCCTGGCTTGTCTAATCCTGGGTACAATAGCGATTTGTAAAGTGATGTTAATGAAGAAGTAGATGCAAACAACAACTAGATGAACGCGGCTTGGCACCTCTTTCGAATGGTGGGTCTACTATTGATCCGATTGATATGACGATGAACCCAAAAAGGGGCTCTATGAGGGCACCGGTAACAACGACGACCTTGGAAGAAGTAGATTTCTCGACGTAGCGCTTCGGCATTTGTGTGAGGATGCCTGCGCTCGGTGGCCGGCGACCTCAGCTGCAGTACCTCGATGTCCCACGAGAAGGCGCATGTTGAGGAGATGATCGACTGGGAGAAACAAGATGATGCCACTTCGGTTCACTGCTATGGGTAACTAGTCTGTCTCAGTGCATGTATGTTAGAAGGCCAGTATGCGGGCGCGTCGCCATCGTTGGAGTCATCAAGCTGGCTCATCTGTTGGCATCGCTCTCTCTTCATCCTGCCGAAAGTTGTGTTACTCCATCTAGCTAGAATCTCCAGTCGCAGTGACGCATCCTAGCGCTGCTATGTCATCAAGATGCCAGGCGCCCTTACTTTACTGGTCGCAGCCTATGCCTCGCGATGCCACCAACATCTATTCACCCTCGTCGACAATGCCGTCTTACTCACGCTCATCGTCAAGCTACTCGAGGAGAACATCGGGGTGTCATTGTTAGGTGCCCGCACGCTGTCGTCAAGACCATCCATAAGATTTTCTCTTTATCACACCAGAGTCGTCGGTTGTCCATCCGTGATGCTTTCTCCTCTCATGTTGGAGTCGTCATGCTGTTCATCCGTGGTGCTCCCCCTTTGTCACGCCAAGATGAGATGCCATCTGTCTGTGATGTCGCTCGTCCATGACGTCTCCTCTCCGTCACGCGCGGAGTCTTCATGCCGTTCTCCGTGACGTCTCCTCTTCGCCATACCAAGATGATGGGATGCCACTCGTCTGTGTATTGGAGCGTCACTCATCTACATCAACATGAAGCAAGAACGGTGTCATCTGTGATGCCAAGGAGTCGTTCATGCTTGTGCTACACCAATGATGCTATTGGCCGTTCTGCCGACGAGGCATATACTTCTTCTAAGGTCGTCGTTGTTACCGGCGCTCTCGTAGAGCCCCTTTTTGGGCTCATCGTCATATCAATAATCAATCGAATTAGTAGTAGATCCACCATCCGAAGTAGGTACCAAGCCACATTCGTCTGGTTGTTGTCTGCATCAACTTCTTCATCAACATCTCGTTACAAGTCCTTGTTGTACCTAGGACTTGACAAGCCAAGAGGCGCCTGGCCATGTCTAATCCGGCTGCCATCTACAGCAGCTGTCTTCATCAACTATTCATTTTTTTAATCTCATCTAGCCAGGAGGTACACCTACTGACTCCACCAACTCCTCTTCCCTTCAACACCATTCCTATGTGTAGACCCCCGTTTTTATAACAGGAATCAATCGTGTAAACAGTACCATTTCCCTGGATCAAGTAGTCTGGTACACACGAGTTCATAGCTGAAATACCAAATACACATACACGAAAGTCTAGTGCGAATTATTACTTCAAAAGCCCGCAGGCATAGTCTTAGATCATCGAACCGAGCGGTCCGGAATACATTCCAAAAGCATAAATAGATAAGGCAGCGGAGTTTAGGCAGCGGCACGCCATTGCCACAGGCAACGACCGTAACTAAGACCTACTAAGCGCCATCGTCTTCATCACCCTCCTGGTAATAGGCATAAGGATCCTCTGAAGCTTCATCTCCGGCCTCTGATTAAGTGTATATATTGCAAGGGTGAGTACCAACCGTACTCAGCAAGCCACCACAGCAACAATGCACATGATAGGAGTATTTCAAGGAATGGCTATGGTTCTTTTGCGCAAAGCAAGTTTTGTAATTCTTTTCACAAGCCTAAGACCTAGCATAGACTGACCAAATTTTAGTACCAGTGTTCATATTAAACAATGACGGTTCTGTCCACCATCCATTGTGAACCCAAGGATAGCTTCCCGCCATTGAGTCGTCATGGTTTTCTGAGGACGTCTACCTTCCCGCCTCTCAGGAAGTGGCTCCAACAGCATAAAAATCATCATACGATATCCGATCCCACACAAGTTAAGTATTTAGAGTCTAGCCAAGTGTAATACACGTCCCGGTGCTCAATAACCGCGAGCACGGCTATTCGAATAGATTTGGTTTACTCACACTGCAGTGGATGTACACTTTACCCGCACTCCGCGACTGCCCAACACATGAGCCTCGTCCCAACACATGAGACACGTCACGGCAAAGCTTTTCGATAACCTCGCATTGGGAGTACCCGCTCCATGAACTTTAGCCCTCATGCACTCTAGGCGTCATACGTTTCTAGCAGTGAGAGGAGTTCTGGCGCTCCCGGGAAGGGAAAAACACACACACACCTACGTTGCTTCTTGTCATTGAACCCAGTCCATCATGATCGTTCTCTTATGGGTATCCTCATGTAGTATTGCCAAGCCAGCCTCTGACCATCCGGAACAGGCATCCGCCATCCACCTGGCCATCCGAACCGGGCATCCGCCAGCAGACTGCTTGCCGCATCACACACCTAAAAGAAGACCACTACGCAGGGATACTGCCTCCGCTCGGCTATCTAATCCGCTAGGTCTATACCCATACGAGAAGTGCGGTTGTACGGGGGTCGTTTCATGCTTAACTTCATGGCTCGGTCCTTAACTGACCAGGGACGGCACTAGCCTTTTCCGGACACCACCCAAATCCTCCAGCCGCCCCAGTCGAAAACAGTTGTTTAACTTTATTTTCCTTTCACAAATCATGTCATCAATATCATGGCAATGTGGCGCTCATGTCTCCACATGCCGCATCTCAATTACCTTCCCAAAGGTAATTGCCCAAGCATATAGCATTTGATAAATATGAGTATGCATGATTCTAGAATAGCATTTCTAAGCAATTGTCACAATTGACTAGGGACTCATACGTAAACATGGTTACGAAGGAATAAGGGGTAAACAATAATCAAGGCATGGCATAATCACAAGTAGGATGTTTATAATTGCATGCAATTTTATTTGTAAACAAAACAATTTCGCAATTGGGATCAACATGTTCAAGGAATAGTGATGACTTGCCTTGCTCAAAGTCTTGCGGGTCTTGGCCTTCACTCGGATCCGCAACTCTCTCGGGCTCTACAAGTACGTGCGAAGAATTGATTTGAATTCCATTAGAATTCAAATAATATCCAATAAAGACCAAATCGAAAAGCGAGCACGAGAGGCGATTGTTATACCCACTATATTATTCACGAAATAGAACTATTCCTCAACCTAAGACATTTTGTGTCTCCTAAGTAATTTTCCTAAGAATTCAACACCTTTATTTTAGTTCTTAAATAAATCTAAATTCCTACCTTAAATTGATTACTCATAGAGGCTACCAAAATATAATTAAATTTCACAATTTTACGACTATAATTAATCTACGATTAAATTCTAATTATTTTAAATTTTCTAAACTTCTAAATTTTACTCAAATGCCTTTTTATTTTCTTCCACTTTCTTTCTTTTTCTTTTTTTTCCTTTTCCCTCTTTCCTTTTCTTTCTTTTCTCTTTTCTTTTCTTTCTTTTTCTCTTTTCTCTCCCTCCCGACTCCTTTCTCCCTCCCTCTCTCGGCTCCTTGCCCACCCGGGCGGCGACGGCGGTGGACGCGAGGGGGGGCGGCGGCTTACCGACAGCGGCGGCGACGACGACGATGGCGACGGCGGCACAAGTTGTGGCGCGGCGCGGCGGCTCGAAGGCGGCGGCGCGGCGGCACGACGACGGCGGCGCGTGGAGAAGGGGAAGAGGGAGAGGGGGAAAGATGGAGGGGATGTGTGTGGGATGGAGAAGAGGAGGGGTCGGGCTTTATAGGGCGTGGAGAGGGGCGGGCGGCCTTATGGCGACGCGACGGGCGGCACGCGGCGCGGCAGGCGGCGATGGCAACGGGCGGGCGGCGCGGAGCGGGGCTCGGCGCGACGGCGACGGCGATGCGACGACGACGCGGCGCGGCAGCAGCGCGGGGCGCGAGGCAGCGACGCGATGGGCGAGCGGCGCGGCAGGGCGCGGGGCGCGAGGCGGCGACGCGACGGGCGAGCGACGCGCGGGCGTGGGGCGCGAGGCGGCAAGAGGGCGGCGCGCGGCGACGGGACGGGTGACGGCGCGCAGCGCGGCAGCGGCGACAAGATGCGACGGCGTCGGCGCGCGGCGCACAGGGCGCAAGGCGGCGTGACAGCGACGGCGACGGCGCGCGGCGGCACAGGGCGCAAAGCGACGACGCGACGGGCGGCCGCGGCGACGCGACGGCGGGCGGCGCGGGGCTCGGGGCGGCCAGGCGCGTGCGGCAGAGGAGGGGTTAGGGCTAGGGAACGCGATCGAACACTTACAGCGCAATGAACAATGATTTTTTTCTTTTTTTTCTATTTTTCCTATTTGGTTGTTTTTCCTATTCAAATCTTGTCCCAATCTTTCTAATTTTTGCACAAATCAAGTTTACACAATATTTGGGTTGTTCTAACCTAGATTATCATTACCCATATTTTATTTTTATATATAATTTATTCGAATTTAACTAGAGTTAATTCTTATTCCATCGCATTTAAATTTAATTGATATAAATATGGTCGCGATAATGTTTTATTTGTTTCTATCCTCACATAATATTTATTTTAAATTATATCTTAATTATTTCTCTTGCCAATCTAATTTTAGGGTTTATTCCTAATTAACTATTCTTTATTCGTGACCTATGAACTCCGAAATTAAAATCCAATGAAATAGGTGAACAACATCGGCATGATGCAATTTATTTAAAAAGTTTTTGAAGGCCCGTATTTTTGGAACTTTGATTTTTGTTGGTCGAATTTTCAGGGTGTTACACTATGCCACTATTGTGACGTCTAAGCTATGCGAGATTCATGCATGCCGAAAACCTATCCATCTACACCACCATATCGTTCAAGACCAATGAGCGCCGAGCGACGAGGGAATGCAGAGCCTATATGAAGGCTAGGTCACCAACACTGGCGCACGGACCGATAAGACCGTGGATACGTTGCCGGGGCCCACAAATACATCTACCATTTTCACAAACACTCATCATGCATGGAGAATGTGAAGCGAAGACGAAGAGACGACCATGAGCAGCTTAATCGAAGGTGCAATGCATGCCTAGACTTGCGAGGGTAATTAATTAGGAGTCTTTCAAGACCCTAGGAACCAAAGAACCACTTCTCCAAGTTTGAATCTACCCAACAACAGGCAATGGAGCGCACATACATATTACGTCGGGAATTTGTATTTATGATCTATGAGATTAATAAAGCACGTTGTCGACGTTTGAGATCGCGACTACGGTATTTGGATGGTATGGGGATCGTCGGTACCAGGGTATATGCGAGATTGAGGTAAAAGAGATGGAGACAAGGATTTTTATACAGGTTCGGGCCCCTTATCTGACAGGTAATAGCCCTACATCCTGTTGGCCGAAGTCGGTGTTGCTCTTATTCATCTGAATCACACAAGTACAATATTTAAGATAACCTATATAACCGTCGTCGACTTGGCGGCATGGATAACCAGCTCGTAGTCGACGATAGGGTAGTCTTCCTCCTCGAATATGAACCCATCGATTCAGTCAAAAAAAATATGAACCCGTCGAGATCAGAGATGGCGCTAGATCCCTCTTGCCGGTCTCCGTAGACACTGGATGGGGTATGTCTAGACTAATCTCTAATGTCGATATTTGGCGGCGTGTGTCTTGTTGGACTTGTGGCTTGTCCCCTCTCCTCCTAGGGGGCCTTGTATTTATACCCATAGCTGCCCCCTTGTTCAAGTAAAACTAGGGAGATAAATATGGATACGATCCGAGTAATCCTTGTCATTTCCATATAGAACTCTATTCGTCCTTCCTTATCTGGAACTCCTTCTATATATGATGTATGATTTCGTATAAGACTTGGTATATGGTGGGCCCCGCCGAGTTTAGTCGATTACTATTTGGTATGTGGTATTCATAACCCTGACACACGTGTTCCCTATGTTTTTTTTTTCATTTCGTGTACTTAGTTACAGTGACACGCCTGCATATATCTATCTCTAAACACATAGTTGGTAGTTATGTCGAGCCGCCACCAGCTTGCGTGATGGCAGGGTTAATCAAAATGGTAGTAGCTGTGTTAGAGTACTTTGACAAAGGTGACCCAACAATGCAATGTACCAAGTTATAGTCCAAAGTGAAAACAATGGGCACGATATGATCCAAGATGAAACTTTGATGATAGTTTCTAGACCAAAATGCAATTTACTTTTATGTTTAATAATGCCGATACATATATACAAATGTAACACATTTTATATTCTATTAATGTTTGGATTTGAACACATATAATACGAGGGATATATTCTATTCTCTATATTTGTTCCATAAAACCGGGGTGAGATGATCTTACGAGTAATACCTATCATGTGTACATCTCTATTGGCTGTACCAAAGGGAAAACTTTGATAACACCGTTACAAAGATACACACGGTTTATAAAATACATCCACATATATCATTTCCACGTACGATGTATTTGTGCAACCTCACGTATATACTTAACAAATATCCAATGATGCTATGATTTGGGTCGGAGCAAATGTTACTCCCTTTGTCAACCTGCTTCTGGAAGAGACACATTCTAGAATTCATTCTAGAATTCATTGTACTCCCTCCGTCACATCCTAGGAGGAGACACGTCCAGAATACATGAGGTCTATTCAGATTCATTTTACTCTTTTCATCTCATAAAAAGCTAACTTATGATGGGATAGCATATAATCTACTTCTTCCGTTTCACAATGTAAGTCATTCTAGCATTTCCCACATTCATATGGATATTAATGAATATAGACATATATATATCTATCTAGATTCATTAACATCAATATGAATGTGCGAAATGCTAGAATAATTTACATTGTAAAACGGAGGAAATACCTTTTTTAAATTCGTTGTATTAGAATATGTCTCCGGCCTTATGGATGGCCAAATGCTTTGGCTAATCAGCCATTTAAGCAAAATAAGCTAACCAATATGCATTGTAGTCTGGTTGAATTGGAAGCAGCTTTGGTTGATCAGCCAAAGCATTTGGCCATCCGATGAGGACCCTCGTCGCATTCTAGATTAGGTTTTTTTAAATAGATTAAAAAATATATCATATACTTGTAATACTCCATTCATCCCAAAATATTTAACGCCGTTGACTTTTTTAAAAATATTTGACCGGTCATCTTATTCAAAAATTTAAGTAATTATTAATTCTTTTTATATCATTTGATTTATTGTTAAATATAGTTTTATGTATACATATAGTTTTATACATTTTACAAAAGTTTTTAAATAAGACGAACGATCAAACATGTTTAAAAAAGTTAACGGTGTTAAATATATAGTTAAGGAAGGATTATTATATTCTAGCACGGGGGAGTACCATGAGTACTGCGCTATTGACAAAACCAAACTGTTGACTTGTGAGAAAGCGTCGCCACTGTCGCAGTCACTGAGTCTGCGGGCCCACCCCCACTCCTCCCTGTCTCCAACCTCGGTTTCCGCGCATAAAGAAGAGCTTCCGCTTCCGCCCCCACCTCCGCCCCCAAACCCCCCAAAACCCTCATCGTCTTCTCGCGATCACTATTCCCTCCTCCTCTCCTCCCCCTCCACCACCTCCGAGACCTAGGGTTCCAATGTCGAGCGGCGGCGGCGGCGGCGGCGGCGGCGATGACTACAAGAGGGAGGAGTCGGTGGCACTGATGGTCATCGTCTCCCTCGCGGCGCTCTCCCTCCTCTCCCTCGTCGCCGCCTTCGCCTACTACTGCTACATCACCCGCAAGGTCTCCCGCCGCCTCCACTCGCTCGACCTCCCCAAGCACCACCGCCGCTCCTCCTCGCCTCCTCCCATGCCCCCGCCGCTGCCTCCCCCTCCTCCTCCCGCGAATGCCCCGACGCTCGGGAAGGAGAGCCCGTCCAGCAACTCCGCCAGCGACGGCGCGGCGGCGGCGGTCGTGGTCGGCGGGGAGAGGGGGGGCGTCCAGGTGTTCAGCTACCGCCAGCTGCACGCCGCCACGGGCGGGTTCGGGCGGGCGCACGTGGTGGGGCAGGGGAGCTTCGGGGCCGTCTACCGCGGGGTGCTCCCCGATGGGAGGAAGGTCGCGGTCAAGCTCATGGATCGCCCCGGCAAGCAGGGAGAGGAGGAGTTCGAGATGGAGGTAAAAAATAATTATCTGCGTTTCCAGTAATTACCGGCAATTGAAATGCGGGTCTCCGTCTGAGATTGGGGCCTGGGATAGAATAACATGCAACGGGTGGTAAATTCGAATTTACCACCCAATGCAAGTTATATATGTTGATTAAATTTTGCGGTCCAATGGAGACAATGAGACACTGCCGAGTTTCCCGAGCGAAATGGGGTCACTGTCGTCTGTTGGGGTTAGTTTTGGTTTGGCATCTTGTCAAAGATGTTTCCAAAAATGGAGTGTTCGGTTGCTTGGTTTGGCCTGTAGTTGGCTCTAACCACACACATGTAGTTGGCCTGGGTTATGATGTTGCTACTGCTGGAATTCTAAGCTGTTCTAATCAAGTTTGAGCGGTTAAAATGTGGGCATTGGTGATCTTTTGGCAGGTGGAGCTGCTGAGTCGGCTTCGATCACCTTATCTTTTGGGCTTGATTGGCCATTGTTCAGAGGGTGGACACCGGCTGCTGGTCTATGAATTCATGGCCAATGGGGGTCTCCAGGAGCATCTCTACCCAAATGGAGGTATGCACACCTTTTAGCATCCAATTACAACTATAGTTGAATTTGATATTTTACAATGATTTTTAGGCAGGTTTGATGTTGTTAGTTAAGTGTTGCAACATTTGAACACCAAACTATGAGAGCAAATTGACTGGGAAGCTATCCCTGAACTTAGTTGACTATTGTCTTTGGATGGCAAAACTGCAAAACACTAGTGATGCCACAGCTAGAACTAGGGACCTAGCTGAATTAATTGCTTTTAGCGCATATGAAGTATTTGGTTGATAACCTTATTATGTCCTGATACTTTGAAGGGAAGAAATGGAGCAGTTGTAACAGTTGTCTTGCTGAGGAAACAAACTTATATCTGACTAAAAGGAGGGAAAGTGAGATTCAAATAATAGAGGAATAAAAATTCTAAATTTGATGCTTAGTATTGCATATCAGAAGACAAACGAATTGGGAGTTGAATATTTCATGTAATGTACCTTGGTTTTTATTACTAGACACCATTGGTCGTATGCTAATTCATTATGAATTTTTCATTGGGACTGCTTGGTCTGGATACATGATATAGCAATGAAAATAATTACATTCTCTGTAATGCTGATATAGGATACGTTGTTTGATGTTTACACATGCTCTTGAAGATTGACTATCCCTTCGGAATGACAGTTAGAGAAGAGAACTTACCTAATTGGTGAACCTATCAAATCACCTATCTCAAAGTTACAATGTCAAAAGAATCAAACAGAATTTCCAGTTCATGAAGAAATAGTTTATGTATTCATGTAAAGCTTTAGCAATTTAGTGGCCTAGATCTATAGTATTTAAATATACTGTCTACACTATTTGCTTGGTTTAATTGCTAAGGAAAGCATGCTAACCTCTTATCAGTGTGAATTTACTGATTTTAGTCTGTTTAATACTCTACAAGAAAGTGGAAACTGACTGTTTTAGGCCTTCTTCTCTCTTCCAGACAAGAACTCTTAGCTAGTCCTATGGTGAACAAGGTGTCTTCAATCTTAAAAATCTGGTGTTTGTTCCACAAAAAAAAAAAAAAAATCAAGCCTTGTAATATTGTAAAATCGGTCATCTGGCCTTTGTTGAGAGAGCACCACCATTATTTTTCATCCTTACAATTGAGTTATTAATCTGTTGAGTCTTGTATATATGGCCTGCCGAGATAGTTCTAAAAGTTATGGTTTGGAAAACAAGTGAAGTGAATTCACTACAAAATTGCAGTCATTACATATGCATTGTGTTCTTTCTTTATTGGTATACATTGATACTGCTTTAAGTCCTTAAAGTGGGCAGGTAGTTGGCATACTGTGAAATTACAGATTGCCACATTTCAATTCTTTTGGTTGATATGAAAATACAAAGTTTCTGAAAATGTTTCCTTGTCATTTACTGTAGCATATCTTTTTTAGTGATGGTATTCATTCAGCCAAATTTTCTTCGGAAATCCTCCCCGTCGGGCGCCCGATGGAGAGAAAAAAATCAGGCGCCCCGCGCCGCCCACGCCTCGCGCGCCCTCACCATGCGCCCCCACCATGCGCACCCGTTGTAACAGCCGCCCCGGATATAACGGAAACACCCTATTAAGGGGGATCCGTTTCATTTTTTGTTCCACCAACAATGTTTCAGCTAGTATACTCGTGATGTTTCCCTATGTATGGATCACATGTTGCAGTGAATTTTTTATACTGTTTAATATTTTCATCTTGATGGACACGTGGTTTGTTGATGTACACGAGTTTTAAGTGTTGCAATGGCTTTAAATCGTTTGTTGCATATGTTGAACCAAATTGTTTCATCTAGCGATCTGACCGTGTTTCACTTTTTTTAAGAATTGAAACATTCTTTCATATTTGCTGAAACATTGTTTTTATATAGGGTGAAACAACGCCTGATTTTCTGGAAACTGTTTGTTTCATACGTTGTAGCAAAATGTTTCATGAGGTGATTTGGTTGTGTTTCAGCTTTTTAAAAGATTGAAACATTTTCGATCTACTTGGTGAAACAGCGCCCGATTTTTGACAAAAATATCGGGCACCCGATTTGTAGGCGCGCCCATTTTTCTCGTCAACTGATATCCCACAAAGCTGACATTGTAGGTTCCTGTGGTGGTATCTCAAAATTGGACTGGCCTACTAGAATGAGAATAGCTCTTGAAGCAGCAAAAGGTCTGGAATATCTTCACGAGCGTGTTAATCCACCTGTTATACACAGAGACTTCAAGAGCGGCAACATTCTACTGGACAAGGACTTCCATGCAAGAGTGTCAGATTTTGGTTTGGCTAAGCTTGGATCTGATAGAGCTGGTGGTCATGTATCAACTCGAGTTCTAGGCACACAAGGTTATGTTGCACCAGAGTAAGACCAAATTCTGAACCCGTTATGAACGAACTTGAGTTTGATACTGATACGTTCAATTCTTTTTCCATTTTACTGTTTTATTTGATAATATAAATGAATTGTTGAACTGATTATACTGTCTCTAATGTGGTGCATGCTACACAAACTATGAAGATATGCTTTGACCGGGCATTTGACGACCAAATCCGATGTCTATAGTTACGGTGTTGTACTTCTGGAGTTGCTTACTGGCAGGGTGCCAGTTGATATGAAGAGGCCTCCAGGCGAAGGTGTTCTAGTTAACTGGGTAAGAACATTAGCTGACCATCACATAGTTGTACCGATGTATCTTTACTTTGAACTGTTTTTCTTCAACCATCAGGAATTATAAAATTAGTACTACTGTTTAGTTCATAGTATAAATGAGGTAATGGAACACTTAGTACTTCAGTTGCAAAAGTTTGAGATGCTTTCCAAGTGAGGAACCAATATGTACTAAGGTACATCAGTACATGTACTTCAACACTAAAAATTTACCATGCACTTCAATCGACTCTGCTTCATTATTCCTGTCATTTTCTTATGCTAGTGAATCACGTTACAGCTTAATTAGGATCCATCTTCCTCTCTTGTTGTGCTAGGTAGGAAAGGTTCCATGTAATTATTTATCTTCAAAAATAATATTTAAACATTGCATATATCTGACCTGTCGCTAGTTGCATTGATGCAGGCATTGCCTATGCTCACAGACCGAGAGAAGGTTGTGCAGATCTTGGATCCTGCACTGGAGGGTCAATATTCATTGAAAGATGCTGTCCAAGTGGCTGCCATTGCTGCCATGTGTGTTCAACAAGAGGCTGACTACAGGCCACTAATGGCTGATGTGGTTCAATCGTTGGTTCCGCTTGTCAAGAATCGTTCTACTCCAAAGACGTGCAACCCTAGTGTCCAAGCGTAGAAGCCACTTGAAGGGGAAGTTGAATGCTCAGTTTCCAGGTTGGTGCTTGTCTTTTCTGGAAATTTTCATCTACATCTAACAACTACTGCTGAGTTTATGAGATCAGTATGCTCCATAACTTAATTCTCTTCCTCTGCCAGTGAATTCCTGATTTTGCGAGGTGAATCATAAGCAGTTAGATTTAGAAATCAAGCATTAATTTAGTTCGATGGACCAGAAAGCTAGTTTCAGTTTGAAGGGAAGTCCTCTAGTCATGTGCAATTAGTGATCATGTTAGGTGGTTTGGCTTAGTACTTATGGTTGTGCCCTGTGGGAATGATCAGAGAGTGTTGTTTCCAGCTGGCAGAATTGCAATGTACTGCTGAATTTTCTTTTGGCTTGTCAATTATGTTAGGTGTCTTTGGAGATCCATGTTCGTTGTCTTAACTCTTGTGCTAATACGTTGGTCTCATCAGCTTGGCCTATAAACATCACCGATGTATCTTTTTGTATATGTATATAGTAGGATCCTGGAACTTATAAAAGCAAACATTTGCCAGTTGAGCATTTTCATGCATTTCCTTTCTCGTTTTCTTTAAGCTTCCAGCACATACTTCAGAGAAGCGGCAAATTTATTATTTCTGTAGAATGTGACTAAAAGTTTCAAAAAAAGAACAATGTGGTAATAATGTTCAGGTGCATGTCAAGTTTCCAACAGCAAACTATTGTGGCGGGTTGCAATTTGAGACATTGTTTATGTTCTCTCTTTTATATATTGAGAGGGGAGGGCCACATGATTAATGTCGTTGATGACCCAAGGAAGATTTGTTGATAGTGCATCATATTTTTGGCCTTTTGTAATTTATCGTACAAGCATCAGAAACTGCAATGGACGGTTGATCGGTTAGTTATTAATTATTATGAATTATGATTGCCCAAACCTGAACTAAAGTTGCCGATGAAGCTGCATATGCATTGCTGTCCAGAAATGATGGACTTCACCAGATTGGATGGAATTATTTGCAGTCTTCCAAATCAAAAGTACTATGCTATTGTTTGGAATTTGTGAAGTTCATAGGAATCGAATTATTAGTGGAAACAATTCAGTTTCTCTAAGGCCCAATTCGTACTGATCTGCCTCCCCAAGTACTTTAAGATTTATGAACCTCAAAAACTGGAATACTGCAGCAATTCTTCAGACTAAAGTTGTTTGCATTGCATGATTTTACCTGAATTTTTTGTTTGCACTGGAGTAACATATTGGTTGTCCTGGTTATCAAACACACAGAAAGGCACAAGTGCCACGATTACCTGAATATTCTCCAGAGGCAAACACACTGTGAGCTTGCTTTCAGAAATCAAAGCATGTTGCATCCTCCTGTTGGCTGTTGCTTCTCACAAGAAATTTATTTATTTTATTTAATTTTGTTCAGAGAAAGCTATCCAGATTCCAGATCTCGTCGCTGACCAGCAAGCACATGGCATGGCCACATGGCCCAGGTGTGAGAGATTCTCGACGTTTCAGGAAGAATCCTACCCTAGAAAATTACCCATGTTTTTCACCAGCTCCTCTAAAATCACTACGAGCATTAATCGAAACGACGGTTAATACCATCAATCCATATTTTTAAATTTGATCCGTGTATGCCAAAGGGCTAAAGGATTTTTTTTATTTTTTATTTTTACTTTCAAGCTTGGATCCGTTTGAATGTGCTATCAACAACAAAAGTTTGATAGAGTTCAATCAATTTGGGGGCTGTTTGGCTTCAATCCAAAATGGCTCCTGATCTTAGCACATCGCTGCATGCAAAGCATATATTATGATTTCAATTTCCACGAAAACATAAGGAAACTTGCAGGAACTGCCCTCTATTTGAGCTCTACAGCCTATAGGATCCTGACTATTGTTTAGTTGCAGTTGGTTGTTATCTTGGAATTTGGAAATGTCAAATTCTGAAATTTTAGTAATTAGGGCCCTTTGATTTGGACAAAACATAGAAATTTAGAAGATTTCAATCCTATAGGAAAATTTTCTATGAAGGCCTTTGAAACAAGAGATTGAATCATATGTTATCCTTTGAAATTTCTATGGAATAGATAATTTCATAGATATTTGGAGAAAATTTAGTAAGAGCTTTAACCTCTTGGGAATTTCCCTTTTGAGTCTATCTCTCTCAACCGATTCCTACGTTTTTCCTTTGGTCCAAACAAATGGTCATTCCTGTGTTTTTCATGTATTTTGCAATCATCTGATTTGCACTTACATTCCTATTAGAATTATGTGTTTTTTCTATTCCTCTATTTTTTGCATTTTTGCAATTTAAAAGGGCCCTTAATACGTGAGAATGGCCATATTAGCACGATCGTAACATCAATATGAACAATGCCCATTTCATCTCTACCCTACCTACCATCACAACCAATAGAGTCGTACTGAACTGGATTTTTTACACTATGGCCCTTTTGTAAAATTATTTTACAAATACACCTCTTAGAAAAGTAATTCGGAACATGGACCTTAGCTCTTGACGCCGAAGTTTTTATGTACGAATGTCATAGACATGATGGGTCCCCACATGTTAGTGATCCACGTAAAAAAAGTTAAGGGCCCCTTTGAATCAAAGGATTTATGTAGAAATTTCATAGGATTCAAATTCTATAGGAATTTTTTCTATTTGGTTCTTTGATTCAAAGGATTGAAGCTTTTTAAATCCTATGAAATTCCTATGTAATGACACATTGCATGCGGATTTTAGAGGAAATATAGCAAGAGCTCCAACTTCTTGGAAAATTTCCTTTGAGTTTATCTCTCTCATCCAATTCCTACGCTTTTATTTTTCCTGTGTTTTGCAATTCTCTGTTTTACACTTCAATTCTTATCAAAATCATGTGTTTTCCTTGTTCCTCTATTTTTTTCAACCCTACAATTTAAAGGGGCCCTAAATAAGATGAACTACTTTCCTAAGGATGTTGGTGCCAACACACAACATGTGTGGCAACCAAGCCAGGAGTACGGTATGTGTACATGATGCCGAGCACCACACTCTTGAGAATGCTGTAGTGTGGGATCGTCCACACTATCGACCAACCCTACAATGCTTGCGCATGCGGATGTCGCTGCCATAGCGGCATAAGACCATGACACGCTCGACGTGCTTGACGCCAACTAACGTTGGTCTGGTGTTCACCGCCATCATACAGTCGAAGTCAGTGCGGTCCAATAAGCTCACTGGCATTGGCGCGAAGTCACTAGCTCAGCAATGAAGGAAATGAGGTCAGCGCCCGAGCCATCGGCACCGATCCCTAGCCACACTAGTAGCCAGGGCTTGACCGCTATGTTGGGTAAGAGGAGGCTCGACGCCATGGACTTCAGCACCATGGTTTTGGACCTCGACGCCAAACGAGGATTCAAACCTGAAAAGTAAGTATTTTTAGGCTTACTTACAAAATCGAGTTTTTAGAAAAGGGGGCTAAAATGTAAAAAATAAATCCAGTCGTAGGGAATCAAAACCAAACCCGCAGTTTCCGAAAACCAATCGGATGGCCAGATCATGGCCCAACCCCCAACATTCACTCCAAAACAAAAACCTTGCACATTGACCGAATTCCATCCCATCTGACGACTGACCAACATTGTCATCTCTAGCTGGACAATGCAGGACCACCACCAATCAGCTCCTCTGGTTCTGTACACAGTGAGGGGCGTTTCGGTCAAAGCATCCGACATGTGGGGCCCACATAACGGTCAGTGCTTTGCTACAGCCTACACAGGCAGGATGCATGTGAGAGACAGCAGCCATTTTCCCCCCTTCTTTTTCTCTTTTTTTCCGTACTGATTTCGGCAGCATCAAGGACTAGAGGAGGAGGACGAGGAGGAGCAATAAACAAGTGCCGCCATGTCGCTTGCCCGGCTTTCAGGGGCGCTTTTGGAATTCTCGTTTGACCGCCACAACCCCCACAGCCTGTCCCTGCAACCAATTTGGCCCTGCGCCACGCCACCCCCAAAGTTATTAGTAGGACACTTCCATCCCATAACACTAGATATGATTTCCATAAACTCCACATCATCAAGAAACTACTATTTCATATTTTAATTTAATGCTATTTATCTCACATGATGTCTTGGATGTTGTGTAGAAACCATGTCTCATGCAAGACATGGTTTCCTTCTCTTTCTTCATCTATTCACTTGCCACATCATTTTTTTCCTAGTTGGCAACTTATTTAATGCTATAGACACCTTCCTAGTCATTGGATTGGGAATGCCCTTAGTACTAAGGGCTGTTTTGGATTGAAGTCAAAACATGACCCTACTAAAATTTTGGTAACTTTAATAGTAAACATGCTAGTTTGGATTGAAGCCAAATAATTGGTAGTGCCCACGCTTAATTTGGCTACATTCTAGAATCTTCTTCACTCTCATACTAAATTGTGGCTTTATATTGGTATTAAACCAAACATAAACTAGCTAACTTTACCCTACAAAAAAAATTGGTCAATTAATTAGTAGGGTAGAGAACCAAATAGGCTCCTAAGTACTAACCACATCCTCTCTCTCTCTACTTAGCAATAGTACTAACATGGACAATTAGGCTGTACTACAACCTTTTGCCAATCTACGTGTACAAATAAATCACACACATTTTATCGTCTTTGGAGGCTGAAACATGGGGAAATATCATATGAAAACCATTAAATAAGTGAAAACTCATGAAAATTATACTTAAAAGTTCTCTAAATTTGTATGAAAATTAATAGAGATAAATATAGACATGAAATACATTTACACCAAAACTCAAGTCTAAACTCAAATTTATTTGAGAGAAAAAAAGATAAATTTTAGATGAATTGTGTTATGTTATTGTTCATCCAATTTTTTTATTTTTATTACTCCCAAATATATATTTGGTGTGAATATCTTTCACGCCTACACCTATCTCCATAAATTTTATCATGAATTTACTAAACATTTAGGTCCAATTTTCACATATTTTCACTCATTTGATGGTTTCCATCAGATTGTCCCCGAAACATGGTACTATAATGTAGTTCATACTTGGGCCGTGTTTGATGTCATGTAAGGGCGTTACAAGCTCATAGGTTGTACTTACGTACAATTGGTGGGGTAGAAGACACCTGTATTTCTTCAAGATTGATAAAATAAATGTCTAGGGCTCCAAGGCCATGGCACTGATCAAAGATTGTTTAGAACATGGTATTTCTAGCTCCATAAATCGTTGGATTTGAATTTGTGATTACATTGATAATAGTTGGATGAATCAGTTTGTTCCTATTTTAGAGAAAACATAAAATTTGAAACCACTATAATTTAACTTACACAATCCAAATCTAGTTTGGATCTGCGATATGGAGTTGTGCTAAATAAAGCCTGAAGAAAAAAAAAGATAGGAGCAATGTTTGGAGAATATGTTTTTAAAACACTATGACTATGAACCATCTTCTCAAATAGGCATAATGTGTAACTGAAATGGTTCTTAGCGACTTAAATTCCAATGTAAAAAAACTACATTGAGAATACCCTAAAATAAACTCCAAAATTAAGTTTTAAAATTTAATTTTGGCAGTGATTGATTATTTGTAGGGCAAATGATGAGGCCCTAAATCAACCATGTTTAGCTACTTCCTCATTTTCTTTAATCATTTCACGCTGCAAATTGAGGGTTGGTTTGGTTTGTGGTCTAAATAGGCTTTACCAAATTTTGTTAATGCCAAATTTTGGCTAATTTTGGTATGATTAATTTTGGTAAGGCAAAATTGTGTTTGGATTGAAGCCAAAATAGCTTAAGTTCACTATTGAAATGGCCTATTTTTTTTTAGACATACCAAAATTTGGCTTCAAACCAAATAGACAGTAAACACTATTGAAATTACCAAATATTGGTAAGTCTAATTTAGGCCTCAAACCAAACCAGCCCTGATTTTTTTTGCAAATACTTTTTCTTAAATCAAAATTATTTTAAGTTTGTAAAAGCTAATGTTTAATTAATCCTATACTAATAACTCTCCTCGTATGGCTTACCGCCGATAAGCTTAGTCAAAACTTTGATCCGAACAAAACATAAGAACTGTCCCGGGAAAAAGAGAAACCATTTCGGTTACACCACACAACACAGCCTCACCTCTCACGCTGTCATGCATGTGGTGCACCTAGCAATTCCTGCCTCCCCCTCTGTCTTCCTCCTCTAATCTAATCCACCTCCCCACTAATCCACCAGCTGTGTACACTGCAGCAGCAGCTAACCACTCTCACTAAAAACTATAGTAGCTGCAGTAACAGCAGCAGCAGCACCCACCTTCTTCTTGGTCAAAGCCATCCATCCCACCACTCACCCATCCCTCCCAGTATAAGCCAAACCAATCCATAGAGGAGGAGGAGGAAGAGGAGGACCAGGTGGTGGCACACCTAAGCTTTGTGCAGTGCCATTCACGCACCTGCAGCTTCCAGCTTTGCCACATGGACCAGCCGGCGCCGGCGCCGGAGCCGATGCTGATCGACGCGCAGCCGCCCGCCGCCGTCGCCTGCGACAAGGTATGTGACTAACCGGATCTTGGCGTGCTGATCCGTGGTTTTGCGGTTCTTTGCTGTGTGCTGGGTGTGCTGATTTAGTGTGTTGTTCTTGGTGGAGTAGAAGCAGCAGGAGGGGGAGGCGCCGTACGCGGAGGGGAATGACGCGGTGACCGGGCACATCATCTCCACCACCATCGGCGGCAAGAACGGCGAGCCCAAGAGGGTGAGACACCAGCCTTCCCCCCTTTGTTGTTGTCCTTGGGGTTTCTTGAGTTGCAGTGAAATGCTGTCGGTTCTTGGTTTAGGAAGGTGTACTTGTGTGTTCTGCAGCTAGTTTCTTGACTCCGTGTAGTGATTTTGGTGATGTGAAAGCCATTGGCTCTGAGAGAGGCATGTGGATTAGTGGCCAGATTTGGCTAAAGAAGCAAACTATTGGTAGATATCAGCCAATTCATTTAGTGTTAGTTGTTTATGTTCTTGTATTACTGTAAGATCTGTTGTAAATAACTAAATATGGCTTGTTTGGTGCTCATTTTTGGTGGTTTGTAGGGGAAAAAGTTGGGTGTGTTGGATTACATTGTTGTGAACACTAGTGCTCATAATTAAATTTTGGTCTTAAGATGGTAATTTTGTACTTGATTTTCAGACAATTAGCTACATGGCGGAGCGCATTGTGGGCACTGGTTCTTTCGGTATCGTCTTTCAGGTGATTCATCTTTCAGAAAGTTATTATTTCTTTCTTTCTTTTCGCGCTGTCGACTTGTTGGTCTGATGTTTAGCTTGCTTGTTTCATGTGTAGGCTAAATGCTTGGAGACGGGAGAGACTGTTGCCATTAAGAAGGTATTGCAGGACCGACGGTACAAGAATCGCGAGCTTCAGCTTATGCGCGCCATGGACCACCCCAATGTCATCTCCTTGAAGCATTGCTTCTTCTCAACCACAAGTAGGGATGAGCTGTTCCTCAATCTTGTCATGGAATATGTTCCAGAAACGCTCTACCGTGTGCTTAAGCACTACAGCAATGCCAAC
Organism: Oryza meridionalis; assembly: GCA_000338895.3. Classification (NCBI taxonomy): domain Eukaryota; kingdom Viridiplantae; phylum Streptophyta; class Magnoliopsida; order Poales; family Poaceae; genus Oryza; species Oryza meridionalis. The sequence goes on along the minus strand of CM002528.2, from coordinate 6,626,883 downwards.
CACCGGATGCCACTTATCTACGTCAAGCTTTACATGTATCAGGTGTGTGGATTGCTAATCAATCATAAATTTTGAAATGCTTGCCTTCCTGTGTGTCCCTTCTAAGTCTATTCTACATTGGTTGCAGTTATTTAGGGGGCTTGCGTACATTCATACTGTTCCAGGGGTATGTCATAGGGATGTGAAGCCACAAAATGTTTTGGTAGGTATTCATGATCAGATTATTGTGCTGCTATGCAATGGCCTTTGGTTATTGGCTCTGAATTCCTTTCTTGCAATACAGGTGGATCCTCTAACTCATCAAGTCAAGCTATGTGACTTTGGGAGCGCAAAAGCACTGGTATGTTGGCCTTTTCCACCCTAAAGTTTTGTAATACACACACATTACTTTAGACCGTTCTTTTTTTTAAATAGGACTTTAGACGATTCTTGCTGTAGACTAGTCAGTTTTGAATCTTACCACTTGTTAAGTTGGAGCTAGCCCTGTGTTACTGAATCGTTGAAAGAACTCTGATATACTTGGTGAATCTTACCCCTTTTTTTCTTCCTTTTTCTTATGCCTGATGGAAGCTTCATGGAAATTTCTTAGTTTTACACCTTTTTCCACCTTATTCTAGATGTTTGCTACATTGTACTTTTGATAATTTTGGTCTTACTGTCCTAATATCCATTACTTTACTGTTCCATTAGGTCCCGGGTGAACCCAATATATCATATATATGTTCACGCTACTACCGAGCTCCGGAGCTCATATTTGGTGCAACTGAATATACTACGTCAATAGATATATGGTCAGCTGGGTGTGTTCTTGCAGAGCTACTCCTTGGTCAGGTTGGTTTCTTTTTTCTTATGGTTGATAGATCTACAAACTTTTGGTTCCGTTGTTTAAGCATGCTGTCATTGCTGTTGCTGTGATTTTGATTTATCTTGTATTTGTTTTTGCTAGCCATTGTTTCCAGGGGAGAGTGCAGTCGATCAGCTTGTAGAGATAATTAAGGTACTGCAAGACATGCCATGCAGTTCTAATTTTGCTCCTACTATTGAGTATGGATATCTTCTTTAACCTCGTATGATATTCTTGCAGGTTCTTGGTACACCAACCCGTGAGGAAATACGTTGCATGAACCCGAACTATACAGAGTTTAGGTTTCCACAGATAAAAGCTCACCCTTGGCACAAGGTAAGCATACAATCTTATCCATGTTGAGTCATATATCACGTCATCTTTTATAGTTTCCTGGACAACTATGAAAATGTAGCTGGGCTCATTTCCAATAATAGATTCTGGACACCAGATAGCTTTATAATGCAATGTGTAAATAAGGAGGTGCATACAGGTACTGATTTTTCTAACTTCTGCGTAGGTTTTCCACAAGAGGATGCCTCCTGAAGCAATAGACCTCGCTTCACGCCTTCTTCAATATTCACCGAGTCTCCGCTGCACTGCTGTGAGTATATTCTTGCTGCAATTTTAAGTATCAGAACAGTAGAAAACAGAATATTTTCACTACTGCTCACAGCAGTGGGGGGCACTGTAAAACACCCCTTTTCTTATTGCTATTATGCAAGTTTGCCTACTGTAGCAGGTCATATGAGCTGTTACTTTTCACCCTTCAGAGTTGCACAAATTTGAGCGTAACCAAGGAATTTTCTTAATCACTTTGCCCTCCAAGTGCTCTTTGATTTCTGCAACTCCTGAAATGGGGGGTGGAGTGGAGAAACACTCCTTGTTTCTTTCTCTTTTTTCTTTTTTCCTAAAGTAGATTGAAGAATGCTAGTCTTCACTAACTTTGGTTTTAGTGGGGCATGGCCATTATGGTTATGATCTTTAGTGGTCCATTACCAACTCAATGTTGGGGTGGATGATAGTTGTCTCATGTTTAGTCGTTATTCAGTGTAATTGCAATAGCCAGATGACAACTTAATATTGATTTTTTTTCCGATGTGCTTATTCATTTGAATATCTTTATGCAGCTTGATGCATGTGCACATCCTTTCTTTGATGAGCTGCGAGAGCCAAATGCACGCTTGCCAAATGGACGTCCATTTCCACCACTATTCAACTTCAGACACGAAGTAAGTGAATCAGATGAAACATAATCTGCTACACAACTTCAGATCTTGGTATCCATGAGAAAATGTGTACTCTCCTTGGTGCTTATTGGTGCTGCCTTTTGGTCTCTACAGCTAGCAAATTCTTCGCCAGAGCTCATCAGCAGGCTCATACCAGAACATGTTCGACGGCAAGCTGCCCACAACTTCTTCAATACTGGGAGCTAAAAATGCTAAATGCACACCACCAGACCTTTTGTTGGATCGTTTTCGCGGAACCGGTGAAGTTCACATGAAGGCTGAGTCAGATGATTCTTCGAATCCCCGCAAAACAAAAAGAAAAGAAAATATGATTCCTCAGATGATGATATGCAAATGCTTCGTTGGAAGTTCAATTCAATCATCGAAGAAGAACAACATTGTAAATCGAGAAGTTTTTGCATCGCGAGTTTGGTAGTGAAACCGGGATCAGCTGGTATGACGGAGGAAACCGAAATGTTTAGATCCATGACTGAGTTTTCTTTCATTTTTTTGCCCAATTGTAACAGAAGAGTATAGTTCCCTAATGTAGGCGTAGTTGTAACCTGTAAGCTGCCCCTGTTTTGTTCCCATTCCATGATGTAAATGCCACCATGCTTCTGATAAATAACTCTCCTTGTAACGTTGTTACTTCCATCCTTGACTGTTTACCTTAATGCAAGGAGATTCTAATCAAAGCCGTGGACGGTGTACGCTGTACATGTACCGTGCTACACGGAATGACATATTTGAATTTTTTTCTTTCTCGAAAGATTAAATCAAGCAGTGCTGGATTTTTTTTTTAAAAAAATGGCACAACTTTCGATGGTCAACCATAAGCAATCAGTGTCGTCTTAAAACCCCTTGCTCCCATATGCACAATATCCATATTAATTGACGTTTTGAACAAGGTTAAAGTCAAGTTTTTATAATTTTGACCATCGATAACTTTAAAAATATTTAGTTTAACATATATAGATTTGTCTTTTAAAGCACTATAATAAAAGTAAACATACATTTATTTATTATATATATTATAATAGAAAAATAAGGTCAAAGATATATCTTGTAGACCGTGTTATTGTCCAAAATCTCAATTAAAATGAAACCGGAGGGTGTATCTTTCTAGATTTTTTAGCATAAATTAAGATTTTTTTTTAAAAAACTATATTGCTATTTATTTGAATAGAAATTGCTGGGGTAGAATGGGAAAACTTTTAAATGAAAGATGATTAATGTAACAAGTAGTACTATAGTGTGAACTGAATTGGGACAAACTTTAAACTGTAAAACGAAAACTAATAGAGGGAGCACTGAAAAGATGAATTACGTACCACCTGAACCTAGAGACCAAAAAAAGGCATGGGACAGTTAGGGCTTAGGAGTTAGGACCCATAACTTGTTAGGTTTGTAAGATTAAATAAAATTTAATAATATATTTGTTTTGTATGGAAAATGTTATCAATTTTTTTCTATAAACTTAGTTTGACTTAAAAAAAGACAAAACGACTTATAGTATTGTACTCCCTCCGTCCGTGAATATAAGAGATATTAACTATTCCTGTGTAACGTTTGACCACTCGTCTTATTCAAAAAACTTGTGCAAATATAAAAAATAAATAGTTGTGCTGAAAGTACTTTAAATAATAAAGTAAGTCACAAATAAAATAAATAATAATTTCAAAAATTTTTAAATAAGACGAATGGTCAAATGGAGCAAGCAAAATGTTAAAATCCATTATATTCACGGACGGAGGGAGTATAAAACATGGGACTGGGGAAGTATATAATTTGTGCAAATATTTAAACTTAGGCCCTATTTAGTTCTAGGGGTGAAAAGTTTTGGCGTGTCACATCGGATATACGGACATACATTTGAAGTATTAAACGTAGACTAATAACAAAACAAATTACAGATTCCGCATGTAAACTGTGAGACGAATTTATTAAGCCTAATTAATCCGTCAAGAGCAAATGTTTACTGTAGCATCACATTGTCGAATCATGAGCAGTTAGATTTAAATATTTGTCTCGCAATTTATACGCAATTTGTGTAATTAGTTTTTGTCTATATTTAATACTTCATACATGTGTCCAAACATTCGATGTGACAGGGTGAAAAGTTTTTGCGTGGGAAAAAAAACAAAACAAGCCTTACATTGATTTAGTCCTACTGGTGTGTTTAGTTCACGCTAAAATTGGAAGTTTTGTTAAACTTAGAACGATGTGACGGAAAAGTTAGAAGTTTATGTGTGTAGGAAAGTTTTGATGCGATGGAAAAGTTGGAAGTTTAAAAAAAAAGTTTGGAACTAAACTCGACCGTGAAGGTTTTCTAGGAGTAAATTTCACAAAACTATATATACTTGGGTTAAATTATCACAAAACTACATATTTAAGAATGTGTATTACAAAACTACAGATCTAGCATCAAACTTTTCACAAAACTACAGATTTAATGCACCATATCACAAAACTACAGATTTAGTGATGAAATTATCAAAGAACTACATATTCTAGAGTTTAGATCATAGCACTATTATTTATTTAAACTTATAAAACCTGCAGTTTTGTGATAAAACTGTTTTTAAATGTACACTTTTGTGATAAAATAGTTATTAAATCTATAGTTTTGTGCTATAATACCTTAAATCTGTAGTTCTGTGATAAATTTTACACTAGATCTGTAGTAAAACACATTCTTAATTCTGTAGTTTTCTGATAGTTTGATCAAGTATATGTACGTTTTGTGAAATTTACTCTGTTTTCTAGCTCCGCCACTACTTGGACCCACCTTCCTCGACATGTGAGCATTGCGCGGATCGACATGACATGGCCTGATTCGTCTCCAATCCTGCCATCCCATGTCGTAGGTCAACTTGTTTATAGCTTCGTCCCTCCCCCTCCCCGCGCCTTTTCCTTCAGTTCGCAGCACCGAGACGATACAAGTAAACCATCTCCCCGTCCCCCCATCAATTTCACCCATTTCTTGATTTCTTGTTATTATTACCATATTCCCCAACACCAAGATTCCCCCTGGTGGTTCATCGATCGATGCGCCCAGCCCACATGGCCGCGTGCCGATCGCCATCATGACATTGCCATGGCGGTGATCGCCGCCGCCGGAGGGGAGGGGGACGCGGGCGTCGTCGCGCATGTGGTGGTCGACATCGAGGATAATCATGCCGCGGCGGCGGATGATGATGATCGCAGCCGGCGGCCGAGCACGGGTTGCAGGATTTGCCACCTCGGAGGCCGCGGCGGCGACGACGGCGAGCTGGCGGCGGAGAGTGGGAGCGGGCGGCTGGTGAGGCTCGGGTGCGGCTGCCGCGGCGAGCTGGCGGCGGCGCACCGTCGTTGCGCCGAGGCGTGGTTCTCCGTCAGAGGCAACAGGTACTCACTCCCATCCGATTCCGATCAACCCCTCTATCCATTTCTTAATTTGTACATAGAAGAAAGTTAATGGATGATGAATTCCTAATAATAATTTCAAGAAGAAATTGTTGATGAGCTTTCTTGGTTTCCCCACAATAATCTAAATGAAACCGTCGTTCTCCATCAATTCGATTAAATTCCAATTGAGATTAGTTCTAAAGATAATTATTATTGTACATTTATTCCAAAAGATAAAAATTCGTTATATTTTGGGCCGAACATAGTATGTTACAAAATTTTGGCGAAATATGTAAATGGGGTGTAGAGTTCGTCTTTTCTTTTTCATGAAAAAGGACTCATTATTTCAAAGCGATTTAATAAGCATGTGCTGGTGAGGTTCATGTTTCTATCGAAACCGGTTTGAAGTACGTAATATCTAAGTTATTTATTTATATGGCCATAAATTATGACAATAATGGGATGGAATCTTCGCTGTAGTGAAAAAGAAAGAATAAAGCCGTGCAATCATGGTGGAATAATCCCTTGCAATCCTATCATATTACCTATACTAACCGGGAGCCTGGGAGCATTGACCTGGCATCAGTTGGGCGCATCTTGATTGGTCCAATAAGCAATTTTATTTAATTTACAAGTTAGGGTGCTATTAATAAAAAAAAATAGCTATTATTACTAGCTAGCATAAAAAAAAACTACCCTTTCAAAATATTGATAGAAAACTACACATGTAAATTATTGCAAACACTCGCACCATGTGGACTTAAGTATCACTCACACTGTTCAAGAACTTATCTTTGATGGTGATTCATTGCTTTGTACTAGTAACAACTTTGAATTTGCCTTGCTTGTAGCATCAATCCAATCTCTTTCCTCTAGCACTATTCTGCTTCTAGCACCAATACAATGAATTAAGACCCGCTGACTTGAGGGGTTAAAAGTGAGAGGTGAACAGTACCATGACTTTAGGGTTTTTCCAGCCATCCGATTCGTAACGAACGAATGAGATCGATTACTACTGTATGATACAATATATAATAAACAATAATGTGATAGTAGAATTCCTGTTTTGCACTGTTGCTACTGTAAATAATTGCAAAATAATTGTTTGCTACTGTAGTGGTAGACTCATGGTACTGCACGCCTCTGCTTTTAGGCTCCAAACTTGGTGTTTGAATCTCCTGAAAATGAAGATGAAGATAAATATTAAGTGTTTTACGTAAAATGAGGTGGTAATAACGTATGATTGATTGAGTTTTAATTATTACAAACTTGAAAATGGAGTAATATAATATTTTAGAGCAACTTTAATATATAAAGTTTCGCATGAAACATATCGTTTAGCGGTTTAAAAAACGTGCCACGATTATCTAAAATTTCATTCAACTCTTGGAGAAACGAACACAACCTTACGATCTGTATCCACAATACAATGCCTTCGTTTCAACCCCCTCATGTCCGAATAAGTGCTGCCTCAATATTTCGTAAGGATAAAAAATATCTTCAACTCGAGTAACAATTCACATTTATTTTTTTATTTCATCATATGCTTTACACGTAGTTTAATACTATGGTAATTCAAACACAAATATTTGAATGCATAGAATTCAGCGGCTTCGTTTTTAAGCATGTTAGGTATAATCAAGGGCCTTGCAGGAGGAGGTTTTGTTTAACGGCATTGTTGAATATATATACCTCTAAGCACGATTTGTTTCTAAACTATAACGTTTTTACAGAAAATACATATATTTGTCAACAAATATAAGCGATTCGCAAATATTTACAATATTTTGCATGGAACTCACAAAAATGGCAGGCGCTGCGAGATCTGCGGCGAGACGGCGGAGAACATCACCGGCTGGGGCGGCGGAGGCAAGGAGTTCATGAAGCGGTGGCACGCGACGGCGGGCGTCGACGGCGAAGGCTCCTCCAAGGCATGTAGCGGCTTCTGCAAGAGCCACTCCTTGTGCGATCTCTTGATTGCATGCTTGATCATTGTAATCGTCTTGCCATGGTTGCTGCATAATCATGTGCTTTGAGATCCTCCAAATTGCCATTTTGGATAAATCATTTTCAGCTAAAGGTTTGTGGAGATCAATTCAATTGTGATGGCTATTTTTAGATAATAAAACGTTTAGTGTTTTTTTAACCCAATTTACCATTTTTTATACTACGAACAAATACGCACCATATCGATATAAAAACATGCGCCCAAAGCATAGCAATGCATTGACATTACCAAGAGTGCAAGATGTATTCCAGTGTGTTTGTGCAAGTTCTCAGACTTAGCCATGAAGATGTCACAAGTCGCAGTCCAAAATAACAAAATGGCACCCAAAATAACCTCACTAACATGAACAATTTGACTGTTGCTACTTAGCTTTTGCCTGACACAGGAGAAGGCAGAAATACAGGTAACAAAAGCGGGTGGATTGATTCCAAGTCTGCCTTAATATTAAGATTTAAAACAAGGATATCATTAAGCATTTAATGGAAATATAGACGCAGGTCAACTCCAACAGAGGCAAAATTGACAGTGCATTTGGTTTTCAAGAAAGACAGTTCCATGATTCAGATGAACCCTCACTTAATTCTACAGGATAACTGGTTAAACTCTTGCCAATTACGACGTGTTTGCTTGGGCCTTGTTGAGGATGACACCCTCATACTTGACCTGGAACCACTTCATGGCATCTTCCTTGGTCACCCTGTGCTGGATTCCAACACGGGACTTGCACCTGCGCCGGCGAGCAACACGGTATCCAGCACGCTCAAGAACAACATAGAAGTCCATGCCATAAATACCAGTTGACGGGTCATACCTGAAAAATTGATAAGACAGGTTAATTCTCTTAGCATGAGTACCCTTGGTATAAAATTGTCTACAATACGAATTACAGACTTTGTACAAGATTATCTACAATACAAACTACAGAAAAGATGTTTCAGATATATACAAGTGGCTCAAGCAAATGAGTTGCAAAGTAAACCGAAAAATAAACTAGGAAACATAAGAAATGTTGCAGAGTGTGAATTGTAGACAAGAACACATCATAATATAAGGTCACAAAAAAAAATCTTAAGTACACCATTTGATAAAGATGAGAACAGTATTCTGATCTTGGTTAATCGTGGTTAAATTAGGATATTTAACCTGGAATAACATTATCTAACTTGAGGTCATAATCCCCTATAGTTCACCTGGGTTCATATAAAATAACTTCAATATCAAACTATTTAAACTAGGACAATACCAAAGAGGAATATCAAACTATTTCACTTCATGTAGAAATAAACAATGGTGCACACATCAAGAATTCCATGCAATGTCAAATTATGGCACATATGAAATGATATACAATGATTAAGGAACATAACGTGTAGGCTACATGTGCAAATAAGATCATTCGGTGTATGATAGAATAATGATTTACAACAGCAAATGTAGAGAACGAGCAACTGAGCATTCAAGAATGCACATTTGTGTTTATATTTCACATAGGAACATCTACCAAACCTACTATATCCACTAAAGCAGATTGCAAACGCATCAGGTAAATAAACGTCCAGAGACCAAACAACCACAACCAATTCGCATTCATGTCATAGCCATATAAACAGAAGGAAAGCACACTGAAACCGTATGAATTAACATGAGTGCAAGACAGATAGATGGTCTTTACTTGATGCCAAGATCAATGTGCTCCTGGATACCGAACCCGAAGCATCCGGTCTCGCTGAAGTTCCTCCTCAGCAGCTCGTACTCCTTGACCTTGAGGCCGCTCTCCAAAAGCTGCATGGCCTTCTCGCCCCTGACGGTGACGTAGCACGCGATCTTCTCGTTACGACGGATACCGAATGACCTCACGGTGTACCTCGCTGCAAACATCGATCACTCTCACCGTAAGAACCCAACCACACGGTGGCACCATTGGTAACAACGCGAGGAACAAAATTCGCTTACCCTTGGAGAATACTGGGCTCTGCCCACTCAGCTGCTCCAACACCTAGGAAGGAGAACGAACACAGATTTTTTAATGATTAAAAAGAAATCAAGAGTTGCATACAGAAGATCGTGGAAGCGTAAGCAAGAATTCGATTCTAACTGCGACGCATGCATTTCTTGAGACAGATTTTTGCTTAAAGCATATCGCGGACAAGCAGATCTACCACCCAAATCGAACCAATGGAGGAGATACCTTGGAGGCGCGGGTGAGCCTGTCGCCGCTCTCGCCGACGGAGATGTTGAGCACGAGCTTCTGCACCTTGATCTCCCGCATCGGGTTCGACTGCTTCTTCTCCGACGCCTGCAAAAACCCAAAAAAGAAAAAAAAACACGCGGCGTGAGCAACCAACCAATCTCCACGAAACCCCGTCACACTATGATGGACGGAGAAGCCGAGCATTTCGCCGGCGGCGGCTAGGGGGGGAGGAGGGGCTCACTCACCATGGCGAGACGGGAGGGCGGCGGCGGCGGGGCAGGAGGAGAGGGAAGAAGGGTTTAGGTGTGGTGGCTTCGGCGGCGGAAACCCTAGAAATGCACCCTCGGGTGCTTATATAGCGAGGAGGGTGGCGGAGAGAGCGCTCTGATCGCGGAATGGACGGCTCGGATGGAGTTGTTGTTTAGGCTATCTGTTTTGGGACTTGTTATTTGGGCCGCGACATGCCTGGCCCTGGCCCAGATAGCTTGTTGGGCTCACTGATAGGCCTTCCCCTGCTTGGACCATACTCTCTCCGCCTCAAAATATAGCAAACCTTGTACATGATGCGTCTTATCCAGTATAAGGTTGCTATATTTTAGGACGGATGGAGTACTCCATCCGTTGTACGTTATAAGACGTTTTGACTTTGGTCAAAGTCAAACTGTTTTAAGTTTGACTAAGTTTATAGACAAATATAGTAATATTCATAATACTAACTTAGTTTCATCATATCAATAATTGAATATATTTTCATAATAAATTTGTCTTGAATTGAAAATGTTACTACTTTTTTCTACAAACTTAGTCAAACTTAAAACAGTTTAACTTTGACCAAAGTCAAAACGTCTTATAACCTGAAACGAAGGGAGTATTTAGAGTTACTACTCATTTCATTCACATCTAAAAAAATCTCAATTTGCAAAGTGAGCGTAGCTAAATTGGCTAGGTTTCCTGTGAGCTGGCTAGGTTGGTTTCCTGTGGTGCAACCAGTTAGATTTAATATTAGTCCTCGTAGTTATTTATTCTTTTAGTGATAATCGATGTACCCTCGACAACAAGGCAACTGTGATGATTTCATCAATCTAACTTCAATGTGCCTCGGGATCTCTTTTTTTTTTTCTCGATGTTAGCGACTGACAAAAATGTCACCAGATCTGTTGCACTCGTGTTGTTCTTCTTTTCGCTGATCTCGGCTAGTTACCTCATATGGGGAAAGAGAGATCTTTAGGAGTATTAGATATCACGGGTATAGGTCTATAGGATAAAAATAGAGGGTACAATCCCGGAGCTCATATTGCTATATACAACCCTGAACTTGGACTGAAAATACAGCACAACAACATTAAGTCCTGATAATTTTGCATTCCAGACAATTTCATGTCCTACTCTACCGAGTTTTTTTTTTCTTAATTTTGATATCTCCGCTGCAAGTTTTCAGACATCTTTCTCCGGTGTAAAAAGTTTGGATGGACTCCATGCCACATCGTAGAGAAATAGAAGCTCTACTGGATTTGCAGTACCTTACTCAACGTTGATTAGGCAGTTGACCAAATCCTTGCCAAGGACAGAGCATATTTGCATGCTCAAATTCTGTTTGCAATCATTGCTGAAGACGGGCGCATTATGAAAAATAAGACTTGGTCTGTATCATCACCTGCAATCATCCCTATGACTCCTTGCTTCATTTGCTTCAAGAGTGCACCATTGATGTTAGATTGGAATGCATTTTTAATGACAAACTCCTCATATTGATGATGTTGTATCTCTTTCCTTCCCATGATAATTACTCAAGAGCCATCAAATTTAAATCAGTAAACTAGTGTTGCTGATCAGAAAAACAGCCAGTACAGTGATAACAGTCCATAGGGATATATAATCAAGCCAAGCTCAAATTATCCAGCAACTTGGCAATCTTCTGCTCTGCAGGATCATGGAGCACACCACTCATTGCCTTCTCCCACTCACTTGATTCCAAAGCGTTAACGCTAGCCAATTGGCACAACACTGGCTCCAGTGATGCCGCATCTCCTTCCCTCTCAATCCATCCAACAAATTTCCTCACACCGTCCTTGCTTGGTGCAAACCCCTTGAATACCATCTCATTGAAAACCCTCCTCGCCTCGTTGAATCCCCCAGCATCACAAATCCCATCAAACAGCCTCCTGTAGGTGACTACATCAGGACGGCACCCCCTTCGTGGCATATCCTCAACCAACTCACTTGCATCCCGCCACCGCCCCATCTTGCATAGACCACCAACCAGTGTATTATAGCTCACAGAGTCCGGTTTGCACCCACCCTTCTGCATGTCATCGAGCGCTGCAAACGCAGCATCCAGATCCCCTTCATCCTCGCAAAACCCTGCAATCATCGCATTGTGCACTTCTCTACCAACCTTGATTCCCTTTTCCTTCATCTCTTCCAGCAAACTAACAACCTCTCCTTTCTTCCCTACCCGGAACAATGCCCTTGCCAGCGTCGCATAAGCTCCTGAATCCACCAAAGGTTCTGAATTGCTCACTATCTCCTCCTTGAGCTTGTGCGCATCATCCACCTTCCCCTTCTCGCAGAGCGCCTTCATCAGGCTCGCATACACATGAGCGTTCGGCCTAATGTTGTACTGCAAAGACATCACCTCCTTAACCTTGAATGCCTCGTCTAGACGTCCTGCCTCGCAGAAAGCAGTGACGAGGGTGCCAAACGTGACGACAGTCGGGGCGATCCCCCGCTGCAGCATTTCGTCGAACAGGAGGCAGGCGTTGTCGACGGAGCCAGAGTCGGCCACCGCGGCGCGCATTAGGATGTTGTAGGTGCACGCGTCGGGGTGGATGCCGGAGCCGCGGCACTCGGAGAGGAGCTCCGGGAGGGGCGCGCGGCAGGAGAGGAGGGCGTGGAGGAGCGTGTTGAGGGCGCGGGCGGTGCGCGGCGCCGGGAACGCCGGGTGCGCGAAGGCGCGGCGGGCGGCGGCGGGGAGGCGGGCGCGGCCGTACGCGGAGATGACGCGGCACAGGAGGGGCTCGCGCGGGCGGAGCGAGGAGGGGAGCCGGGCGAGGACGGACTCCATGGCCGGGAAGAGGCGCGCGGCGGCGAGCTTGCAGACGATGATGTCGTAGCAGCGGAGGGAGTAGCGGAACGGCGGCGCGGGGGAGGACGGACCTGCGGCGGCGGTCGGGGTGGGGCTGAGGAAGAGGCGGAGCGCGGCCGCCGGGTCGGGCTCGCGGCGGAGCGCGGCGGCGAGGTGGTAGGAGGAGGAGAACTTAGCGGTGGCGCCGCTCATGTCGGTGGGCTACGGCGTCGTCGAGTCGAGGCCGGCGACGTGGCGTGCGCAAGCTTTGAAGCCGTACACCTCTATTGGGCTTCCTGGCGGTAAGTAGCCCATCGCAGCCCAAGGCCTACCACTCCCTCCGTTTATACGGTTCGATTTGTTTTTTCAAACTTCCATATGTTCGATTAAGTTTGTAAAAAAAAACAACTTTAATAACAAGGGATTAGTGTCATTAAATATAATATTAAATATGTTTTGATACTGTTTTTTATGTAAAAGTATTGCTATGTTTTTTTATAAAATTGGTTAAACTTAAAAAAGTTTTACTTAAAAAATTCGAAGTGTATTGTAATATGTACGAAGGTCAGTGGGGATTGTCTGCAATACTGCTGATGCAGCAGCAGACACTGACGTGCGGGCCCGGGCCCACATGTCAGCTACTGCTATTACTGCAGAGGATGTGCATTCGTATGAAGGGAGTACTCAACAAGGAAACTAGAAACAATTGGAATAGCACAAAATCCTACTCCATCCGTCCTAAAATAAGTACAGCCGTGGGTATCCGTGTCCAACATTTTACCACCCGTCTTATTTGAAAATTTTATGAAAAAATTAAAAGAAAATAGTGACACATAAAATACTAATTATGTTTTATCATCTAATAGTAATAAAAATATTAATCATAAAAAGTTTTCAAATAAGACGAACGGTCAAACGTTGGACATGAATAGTACAAAACTGTACTTATTTTGGGATGAAGGGAGTACTAGTTTCTTTTAGTGATGTCATCGGTGTCACGCTCAGAAATTCATGAACCAGAATTCCAAGCAGAATATGTATTAAACCCCTGTTATGACCGACTAGGGTACACAAATGATAAAGTTGACAAACATACGCACGTCTTACACAACATATAGAAAGTCTTACAAATGCCGCGAAAAAAGGTAAAAGCTAGCTAAACTAAGGTAACTGATGCTAGCAGCACATGACTCCACTCCATACGCATCCTTGACGATACGGACGAAGCTTACTCCTCCGACTTGCCTCTGTCTGAGAAGTTCTCCAGCTCTGGGGTGGGGGAAAAATAAAGATTGAGTGCTACTCACTATACTCAGTAAGTCACAACAAGAGAAGGTAGGATGCATGGATTTCTAAGGAGGCTAAGTTTTTTTTAATTTTTTTTACGTAAAGCAGTAGTTGAAAGCAGTAAAATTTTAAATCAAAATTAAGCAATATTAATCATCGCTGTCCAACGCTACACCATATTACGACAAGCCCAACTATCCACCTGAACTTATTAAGGTAAGACTAATCACGACAAAGCTGGTTGATCGCCCATAACCGCACGCACGGCTATTCAAATAGTTATACTCTAGGCAGAGGTGTACAATTATACCAACAAGATATGATTCCACACATGTTGCCATGCCCCCAAAGTACCACCATGGTACTGTAAAAGGGGAAAATCGTAACAGACCCCTTCGCATAACCCTCCCATAACCATGCACACCACACTGAGGTTTTACCCCACCCTTAAATCGGGGTGGACAGCCCCCCTCATGCGCATTGGTGACTTCGGCATCCAATCAATCCTTAAACCGGGGAAACCCAACTCTATCACACCCACCCTCGCCTCGGTGCCTAGAAAATGGTCGAATCATGCTACAAGTCCAGCAGTTGTCCATGCTTGCTTAAGCACGGTAAGTCTTCGAGAGGTTTCCCGTGAACTAGTCCTCAACTGCCATAGGCACGTCTAGCAAAACGATGTACCCACAGCGCAATCATTAAGTCATGTTTTAGTTGAATTACTAACACGATGGTACATGTTTAATGTCATCATCATTAATCCAAGATATAAGATACTACCTCCGTCCCAATTTTAGTGCAGCTATTGATTTCCGTGTTCAACATTTGACCGTCCGTCTTATTTTAAAACTTTATATTTGTCGGTGATATGGGCCCGGGGGTATCATGTTTAGAGGAAGTAGGCCGCCCCCAAACCCACGTGGCGCCCCCTAAGGGGAGAGGCGCTCGGGTGGAGCAGCGGCTGCTCCCTCCCAAATTAGGGGAACCAAGTTTGGAGGGAGGAGGCTACCCCCAGACTCGCGCGGCACTCTCCCGAAGGGGGGTCGGGCCCAGGGTGGAGTGGTGGCTGCCCCCTCCTCACTTAGAGGTCGGGCCCGTCCCGACCGAAACTAGAGGGAGGAAGCTGCCCCAGGTGCCGCGTGGCCCTCCCCGAGGGGGGATCGGGCCCGAGACAGAGCGGTGGCCGCCCCCACCTCGCTTAGAGGTCGGGCTCCCCAGGTAATGGCCCTCTCCCGAGGGGGGATCGGGCCCGAGGCAGAGCGGCGGCTGCCCCTCCTCGCTTAGGGGTCGGGCTCCCTCGACCCCCCTCGCAAGTTACCACGTGCGATGGGTTAGGTGGCCGCCTCCAAGCGCCCACCTACCCGCGTTTATGACGATCTGAGCGGTTGCGCCACGCCGCATTTCATGCGGCGTGCAGTGCACTCAACCGGTCTGTGACCGGCCGATTGACCGATGGGACCCGGGGTGCCAGGCGCACTACCGCGCGTGTCAGGCGGCGTGCGTCCTGCCCTGTCCCATCAGTCATGATGATGAGAGGTCTTAGCCTCTCATCACAGCGGGATACGACATGCCTAACCCGGTCAGGGTAGGGCTCCCGTTTCCCGGCGCAAGTGAGGACCCAAAAGTCTTCACTCATTAAATGCCGAATGACGGGCATGTCCCTTCGGTCAGCCAGACAAGACCCGGTGGACCCCACGTCACAGCAAGGCGTGCGAGAGACTTCCAAGCTAAGGCACAAGACATGTAATTAATATAGAGAATATTTTCCCTTCTCCCTAGGTAGCACTCGCAGCTCATGTGGTATCCCCTTGGAGTATAAAAGGAGGACCATACCTAGCGGGAAGGGGGATCAAACTCGGGATCCCCGAGCCAAAGCTTCTCTAACCCTAGCTTGTACGTCAGAGATTCAGAGGCTTCACAAGCATAGAAGAATCATCATACATACAGGAGTAGGGTATTACGCTTCATAGCGGCCCGAACCTGTATAAATCCCTTGTATCTCTTTTGTCTAAAAAACCTTGGATCTCACCCGCTGCCCCCGGCCGAACTCACGAAAGGGGGATCCCACGATCTTCCGCTAGAGAGGATCACTCCTCGACAATATTTTTTTTAAAAAAAAATAGTCACACATAAAGTATTATTCATGTTTTACCATCTAATAGCAATAAAATACTAATCATAATTTTTTTTTTCAAATAAGATAGACGGTCAAACGTTGGAGAAAAATTATGGTCTTTCTAGGACGGAGATAGTATGGTAAGCTAGTTGATGTAAGCATGGCAAAGCATTTCCTAAACCAATATCTTTTCCTAAACCAATATCTAGTCATATTGATTCCCAAGTTATCAATGACATGAGGTAATCAAGCTTAGTATAAAGGAAACCAGCCCACATGACATTATAATGTAATGCAAATCTATCTATTAATCTAAAGCCGGCGCCGACTGATTGGTCCTCTGTTGGGCCTACGAATCTGCACCACATGGCGCTAAGTGAGGGAGAAAAACCCAAAAAATGAAAAGGTTAAAGTGCCGGATCGAGTCTTGCTATTTCTCGATGGAATAAGTTCACCTGCTGCCCCTCAACTTTACACCGAGTTTGTTTGATATGCGTTATCCTCGATACCAGAAATCTTCACTCTAAACTATACAAACCGTGCAATTTAAGTTCCACAGCAGTATAGATGCGTGGTTAATTTCGCTGACATGGCATCATAGTTAGAAAAAAAATTAAAAAAAGCATGTGGGGCCCACATGTAAGTGAGAGAAAAAATGTAGGACCCACATTTCTTCATTATTTTCTTTCTTCTCTTCTCTTCACCGG
The DNA here is from genome assembly GCA_000338895.3 of Oryza meridionalis. NCBI lineage: Eukaryota > Viridiplantae > Streptophyta > Magnoliopsida > Poales > Poaceae > Oryza > Oryza meridionalis. Next base: position 6,610,050 of record CM002528.2, on the reverse strand, counting down.
CCGTCCCAAACCAAACCCCACGTGGCCACCTCTTCTTCTTCCTCTCGCCTCGTCCTCTGCATCCGCTTCGCTCCCTTCTCTTCCCATGGCGGCTGCTGCTTCTTCTGCTGCTCGCACATGATCGGTGATGGTAATGGCTAGCGTCGGCGTCAACATGCTGGGGGGTGATGGGGACCACTTCGCGGCCACCCTGGAATGCCACCACTTACAATTGCAAAGGTGCCGCCGCGGTTTTTTCCCCATGCTGCTACGTCCCCGCCGCCGCCGCCGCGTCCGACGAGGCGGACAAAAACAACAACAACAATGTTGCCGCAGCCATAGCCGGTGGTGGGGGCGAGAAGAGGAGTTGCCCATCACCCGTGGTCTCCGCGTCACCGTCCCAGTCCCAGTCCTCGTCGGCTTCCTCCGACGGCTCGTCCGACCACGATGAGGAATGCTCCTCCGCCGGCACCGGACCCGAGCTTCCGCTGCTATTTGAGGCGTCGATGGTGGCCGCAGTGTGGCCCGTCGCGTTCGGGTCCATGTCCCTGGCTGGGCGGATGTGCGACATGGAGGTGGTACCCACCATGCAGCAGCGACAGCGGCAGTGGCGAAGCCAGCGCAAAATGGAGGGGGGTGCACCACTGTTTTTAGCGGCATACTCCCTCCGTACTCATAAAAGAAGTCGTTTAGGACAATATTTAAGTCAAACCTTGGGAATATAAATCATAAATAAATCTCAAGTTGTTGAGTTTTAAAATATAAAAATTATATGAATAGATTTGTCTTGAAAAATACTTTCATAAAAGTATACATATATCACTTTTTAATAAATATTTTATAGAAACAAAGAGTCAAAGTTATATTTTGGAGACCGTGTCGCTGTCCAAAACAACTTCTTTTACAAGTACGGATGGAGTACTTGCTTCGTTCCAAAGAGAAAAAAAATTAACTTCTGGCTACGAATATAGACATAAGGTTTGTCTAGATTACTAGTTAGAACTTTATTTTGTATGGGACGGAGGGTGTTACTAGTTAGAACTTTGTTTTGTATGGGACGGAGGGTGTATGTTTTTATTATATAAACAACATGTAACGCTACAACAAAATACCAGTACAATTATTAGTTTTTAGCATCGATAGTTTCACATAAGCAAGAGTGATGTAGGAAATAAAATTCTAGCGATGAAAGTGCTTACCAAAACGGGAAACCCAAATGATAATATTGATTAGTATGTTCAGTGACAAAAAAGGCAAAGACTACAAATGATAGCCAAATTAAAAAACAACACAATCTGGCATCAGCTTCTCAGAAAAAAAAGAAAGAAAGAGAAGATGACTTAATTTTAACTTTTATAAAATAAAGAGTAAATTCACAGAACTGCAGATACTTGACTCAAATTATCACAATACTACAGATTTAAGAATGTGTATCACAAAACTACAGATTTAACGTCAAACTTATCATAAAATTACAGATTTAATGCACCATATCATAAAACTACAGATTTAGTGATAAAGTTATCAAAGAACTACATATTCTATAGTTAGATCATAGTACTATTATTTATTTAAAGTTATAAAATATGTAGTTTTGTGATAAAATAGCTTTTAAATGTGTAGTTTTGTGATAAATAGTTGTTAAATCTATAGTTTTATGATATAATATATTAAATCTGTAGTCCATGCTAAATTTGATACTAAATCTGTAGTTTTGTGAAACACGTTCTTAAATCTGTAGTTTTGTGATAGTTTGATCAAAATATCTGTAGTTTTGTGAAATTTACTCTAAAATAAAATATCTAATGAGATAAATATGTTATATCTTAATATTAATATATTTTATAATTTATTGAAGTGATTTGTTGGTAATTTTTAATTTCATTTCTCCAAATGACATCATGAGAAAGCATTTAACAAATTTATCTATCATTTATAGATTACTCAGAGCTTATATAGTAGAATTGTATTTTGCCACCATGTTTTGCCCTGCTACTTTCGATGGGTGATTAGACCACAGGCCACGGCAGCAGTTGGCCGGCCAGAGATTGCAAAGGTAATTAAGGTATAAGCTTGATGAGATTGGCTGCTGGACATCATGTATGGGCTACCTGTGATTTGATTAATAGCTTATAAGCATGCGGTGGCAGCGACATTTGTTATGGCTACGCCTGTGAGCATATACGCTTCTGTTGGCTACTTGCTTATTGTCTTGCTTGGCCGATTGCTTTGTCAAGGGGTACACACTGTTGTTCCGAGGGGGGTGCACCTATGGTAGATATGGGCTAATTACAGGTTAAAAGTTTTTCTGAACCGGGTGCCAAGGAACCCCCCTCCATCAATGTAGCTTCGCCCCTGGACGGCGGTGACAAGCACACCGCGATGGCGCTGCTCCCTATACCACCGCCGGGAGGCTCACCTCCCTTCACCGCGGCGGTAGGCGGAGGCGGAGGCGGCTGAGGCAGGTGGAGGTGGAGGTGCCTCCCCCGTCCTCGGGAGCGGCGACAGCTGAGGGGGCAGGCGCCGCCTGCGTGCGGATCCAGCAGCCCGCCGGCATTGCTACACTGGCTGTCGGACATCCCTATCCCTCCCCATCCCCATTAGGAAGAAAAGAGAAGGAAGAAAAGGGCGGATGACATATGGGACCCACATAATTTTTTTTATTTTTTATTTTGCTGACTAGGATGCCACGCCAGCGAAACCAGATACCCATGTTGCTATAGGACCCGAATTGCATGGTTTTGTATAGTTTAGGGGTGAAGATTTCTGGTTTTGGGGATTATGGATGTCAAACAAACTAGATGTAAAGTTGAGGGATGGCAGGTGAACTTATTCCTTTGTAAAGTTGAGGGACAGCAGGTGAACTTATTCCTTTCTCTCGATTTACCACGTGAGCACGTACGTATGGGCCACGTCCTCGTGGCTCAGGCACCAGCAGCCCAGTCGATGGCCCAAGCCAGCCGCACCAGCCAGGCTCTGAGCTCCCAGGCACATGCATGTTTCATGTTCGTCATGAATGCGTGACACGAAAATTACGTTGTATTTCTTCCACCATAAAAAGTAATGGTCAGTTTTGATCCATTTATTTTTAAAAATAATTCATATAAAAACTTTATCATTGAATTTGTATTTCTTTTCTTTTTTCTTTTATAATCTCTAGACACGTAATACATGCTAATTTGTACTCCTCTTCCATTTTATATTATAAGTCGTTAGTTTTAAGTCTAGTCAAACTTTGTTAGGTTTGGTCAAGTTTATAAAAAAAATAGTAACATTTACATCACTAAATTAGTTTTATTAAATTAGACATTGAATATATTTCTACTTTTGGGGCCTTTCGAATATTAATTTAAACCTAAATGACGTGCATTTCAATATTTCTGCGTCTGGGGCCTTTCGAAATTAGGAATTCTTTCTAATCAACATTTGATTTTGAAAAGGGAAAAAAATCAAACAATTTTAACAAATCTACTGTAAAATATATGTAAAATTCTTGCGTTCAAAAAATGGAGGGAACTTTTTTCCAATACCATCATTCCATCAAATATGCTAAAAGATTAATGAGATAAGTGCGCATGTTTGTACTCATATGCGTGCATACAGATGTATTTTAGAACATATAGTTAGAAATACTTATATTTTATATTTTGAAACGTAGGGAATATATCCATCTTTCCTCCAAAATGAAATTAATTGCTCTCCGAGTGCCATCTTAGCAAATGGATCTCAAGATCTCACTGTTCCGAATCCTATGATTGATTGTTTTGGATGCGTTTCAGATAGCTAGAGAAGTTTAGTTAGCTTCCATTCATACCTAAGATCGAATATAACATGGTTGTATCATTGCAGTTAACCAATAAAGGAAAATGTCAACCATCAACTGGTGATTAAACCGTAAAAATGGAAAGGAGTAATCTGTAAGAAAAGTAGAGATCACTGCATACAAATAATTAACAATTGTCCTGCTTCCTATCATCACTTACTATGTCCTGATACCCTTTTAGAATGTGATGTAATGCTGTTCTGTGTACTTGTAGTGCCAATTAAGTGTTGCAGGCGTTGGCGACAACATCATGCTCACTAAATGATCACTTCACGACGGTTAGCTAAATGAGAGCTTAAGCATCCTTAGCTCTTCAATGAAAGCAAATGGAAGAAAAAAGAAGTTTGGAGAGATGATTTGTGGCAGTACTTTTGTGATGGTTGAACTTGGGAGTACCCTTTATGGTTCATTAATTTCGGATAAAATGATTGGGTTTTTACAATTTCCATGGAATTTCTGTTGCATCAAAATACGGGAGCGAATGTACGGTCACGCGAGGACTTCCAAACTACTAGTGCGTTTTCACTATTAACACAGGTGAAATCTTGCAGGACCTTTTGGACTTAATTAATAAATGAATGATATTTTCACTTACTATAGATATCAACATAATTTTAAGAAAAGGAAATTAAGCATCCTTACCTCCTTTGAAATGCATGAATCTACCCCAGTTAATGGGTTCTCTGAAATACATATATCTAATTTTATACTCTCTGTTCCCTCATGCGCACAACCGGTATGAGAGCTAGCGGCATCAGAGCAGGTACAATAGCAGGCTATAAGTCAGCTATAAACATATTTTAAGAAGATAAAAGAGAAGAGAGAAGAGCAGCGGACTACAGATTTGTAGCTAGCTATAGCACGGACTCCAAGATACATATATGCATGATAGGTGGGACCAGACAATATAACAATTGTATGAATTGGCTATTAAATTGATTATAAATGATTTGGAGCTAATAGTTGGCTGTACTCTTAAACTTGCTCTCATAGAGCAATGACCATCCTCCTTCCTCAGGTGGTGTTTGGATCCATAAGTTCTAGGGACTTATTTCAGTCCTAGGACTAATAATTTTAGTCCATGGTTGTTTGGTTATAGAGACTAAAAGGGACTAAAGCTCATTAAATACGCTGCACAATGACCATGTTACCCCTAAAACCATACAAAGAGAAATGCACCATGCCCATGCATGAGGGCAGCAGGTGGAAAAGAGCTACTTTAATCCTAATAAGCTTCTCCCTTAGAGACTTATGGACTAAAGCACTTTAGTCCCTCTTTAGTCTCTCCTGTTTGGGACTCTACAGACTTAAAGGGTAAAGTGGAGGGACTTTTTAGACCGTCAAAGAAACAGGGCCTCAGACATCGACGTTGAAGGCTAAAGGAGAAGCTTATGCAGCCAGCCGCCCAGCCAGCCACCCAACCTACACGGGAGGTGGCTCTGCCAGTCTGCCCCCTTCCCCACTCCTGCCAGTCTGCCCCCCTCTGCCAGTCGTCCTTTCGCCTCCCCTCCAGTTAGAGATGGTAATTAGCCTAACTTTTCAGTATAGAAAACTTGAGGATTGGCTTAAAATAGGTTGGGTTAATTTTATTACTGTACTCTTCACCTTAAAAATTATAAGGGTTAGGTAGGGTTGTAAAAATACTTAGGCTATGTTTAGATGGTGGAAAAGTTAGGAAGTTAGGAGAAAGTTGGTAGTTTGGAGAAAAAGTTGGTAGTTTACGTGGGTAGGAAAGTTTTCGATGTGATGTGATGTGATGGAAAGTTGAGAATTTGGGAAACTAAACACGGCCTTATGGGTATTGACCAATTACCACCTCTACCTCCAGTAGATGGAGCCATATTAAGGTCAGGTAACATATACAATCATGTAGAATGACCAAACAGGTGTTTTGAGCTTGAGGAAGGGTTGCTATTTTTATTTGCAAATTTACCACTATTTTTCTAATTTTACAAAGATGCCACTCGAATGATAGTTCTAATGGTATTTTTTTAATTTTCTAGTGACAATTTTATAATAACGATTCAAAACAATAATAAATTTGCAATTGTTCATTTTTATTATCGTTTTCACGCTAAGGTGCAGCGATATTGGTTGCACTGTTGCACAATGGAGGAATGTCCTGTTCAAACAGAATCTCATAGGGGGTCCGTCTCAAAGCATCTCCATTTATCTCCATGGATCCATAATTTCACACACATCAACTCATCAATGAGGGTTCAGATTTATCCAATTAATGCCAACTACTGAAGCCACAGGGCCCCTTAGCCCCAGATTATCACAAGGCCCACAGATAGCATCATTTTTCCATTTAATTTTTAATTTTTAGGCAAATATAACCATTCACGCTTAGGCTGTATTCGGAAGTATTTGTTGCTAACTCATTCCCTCCCAACAAAAAATGAGGTAGGTCATTAGACCATGACTAATAAAGTATCAGTAAAAAAACGTAAAAAATAAATTAATATGATTTTTGAAAATAAATTTCTTGTAGAAATTGCTTAAAAACCTTATTTTAACAGTTCAAAAAGTGTGTATGCAGAAAACGAGTAAGTAAAAATTAAAAAAGAACTACCAAACACCCTTGGTGGTGCACATGTCTTAAAGCGCAGTTTCACAATACTCTAATTTAAAAGAAATTGTTGGTGTTGAAAATTTTGATCTTCGAGACTCGAGTCAAATTAAATTTCAAGTCGTTCTGATATAAATCAACATCATGGTGTGGCGAAGAAGGTTTTGACCTCTTTTTACTACAGTAGTTTTCATGTGCGTAAGCATTTTTAGATAACATGATTAATTGGGTGGATATTTCTTCAAATCACTTGTGCTCTGATGTCTCACGCACATGTATACGCGAATATATGCCATGCCTGATTTGAAAAGCGCAAAGCACAAGAATTAAAGTTGGATGGGACAAGGGTAGTCAAATACTACGTTCGTCAAAAAATATAGGAGGTTTTAGTTAGATTAGCACATTATAGTATACCGGCTTTTAGGCTCTCTGTCTAAACTCTTAAGATTAACATATATCACATCCAATCAAAACTCATGGTATTTTAGGATAAAGAGGTGCTACATATCTAAAAAGAATAAATGTATTGTATTAAGGTTTTATTTTTTTGCCTATATTCTCGTACTACATATCTAAAACTGAATAAATGTGTTGTATTAAGGTCTTATTGGTTGCCTATATTCTCTAATAAGTCAGAACGATTTATTAGAATATAACAATTAATTTATAGGTAAAACTTTTATATACGTGTTCTTAACAATTTAAAATCAATTCTATAAAAGAAACTACATATTGAAATTTAAATTTTGATTTTGGCTTATTAGCACATTTGATGGGGTTAGTTGCTACCGCTAGAGGGAGACTGGCGTGTTGGCGCCTAAGATCGATTTCGATTTGTGGCTATAGAGCTCAAATTCACCGCGATTTCGATGATGTGGAGGAGAAGGCGCTAGATATGTTACACTGCTGGATTGATGGTCATTTTATTACTATCTAAGTATTCCCTCCATTTTAAAATATAACAACTTCTATCATTTAGAATTTATCATAAAATATAATAACTTTTTAACCTATATTTACTTTTTAACCAATCACAACTTTATACCATTCAAACTTTTCACCTAGTTTATCTTCTCAACCAATTACAATATTCTTCCATTTAATTTCACATATTTTTGTAATACTCATATTTGAGCCTAATGTAAAATCAAATCACATGAACTAAACTTACCAGATGGTAAATGATAGTCCAAAACGTCAAGAATTATGGAACCGGAAGGAGTATAACTTTTTTATTGGAAGTCCACTTTTTATGATATTGGACTCTATGGAAAGCTTATTCAGAGGATTACCCAACTCAACCAAAAGCAATGTCTAAAACCACTCAAATGATAGGTTAATGCTTGAGTTTCTCTTAAGGTAGCATTAGGATATGTCATTTTGAGCAACGGGACATCACAAACACATCGATGTTGCATTCCTCTTAATATTACAGTTTTCCTACACTCAAATATAAATAGGTAGAGAATTATACTAATAGGAATGTCTTCATGCCGTCTTCCTTTCTTTGTCTTAAGGATGCCAACACCAAAACCGTTTCATCATATATTCTTGAAATGATTGATGTGAACACCTTGTATCTTCAAATGGACACGGTCTATCACGACAAAGCCGTTACTCGTCCTTCACCACCGGATTTGGTCCTTCGATGCCAAGCCCCTTGCTTTCCCTTCACCACCTCATGGTCCATCGCGATCGAGCATCACTTGTCTTTTACCGTCTTACCATAGTAGCCACTTTGTACCTCTCATCTTCAATATCTTCACTTTGTCATCATTGATATCTTTAGGTATCATGTTCTCCCTTGAGCATCAACACCTTTTTTTAATTCTTGAAACTATTTTTCTCATTCAACTCAATGAAATTGTTAGTCCCAATGATCCGATTATTAACCTCCACTTGTTGACCAATTGATCGTATGCATAGAATGATATGAATAAATGATGAGTATTAATCAACACCACAAGTGTCATATAGTCAAATGTAAATATCTCAATTAAATGAAAGTGAATAACTTAGATCAAATACATGCATAACTAAGGTATATGATTTGCTCCCTCTAAATGTATGCATACGAAATATCTGTGTGAAGCAAGAATATGTATAAAAAGAATATGAAACATTGATATCTTATTCTATATAAGAATATAAGGCATTTATCAAATATAAACAATAAAATAAATATATACCTTCATCATCTCCATGTTCTCAATGTAAAGAGACTAAACAAGAGAAAATGTTCAAACAAAACATTAATCTCACATGCATATATCAATCGCATGAAAATGATATATATAACTTGCTTTCCGTGCACTTCATCCTTATTGTGTTTTAGGTCCACCATCAACGAATGTTTCTACCTCAACTTATATGAAGTCCGGAAATTATCTCTTACGATTTCCACTTTCATATTCACATAAGACTAGACAAAGAAATGCTTGTAAAAATATTAGTCTCATATAGTTGAATTTATCACTAATCATCAAAATCAAATTAATATCAAAATCAAATTAATGATATTCGAACTTTCAAATATAAATCACAAAGTAGTTGTTCATTATAAAATATATACATTAAAAACCATTGATTTCACACCTAAAAACATCAAATATTTAGGATGGAGGTAGTACTCGACATCGGTTACTACGGTTCAGTGGATAAATCAGAAATGTTATAGCCGGTAAATCGGACATATAACCGTGGTTTCAGCGGTCCAAACAATAATACTATGAGCCGCATATAAAATGATTGATCATGTGATCCCTTCTCTTGAAGTCGTGGTGCAAAGACATTCTACATGTGCTACGTACAGCCCCTTTCAGCATTCATGGTACAACTACAGTGCTTCCCAGTAACTTAGTAAGGCAGTAACTGGTGGTATGTCCTGTAAATGAGCATTAGCAACAAAGTACTCTCTCTCGGTTTAGAATAAATTCATTTTTATGCTCCCATTTATTTTTGAGTAATCATTGTATTAGAGTTTATGAAAGTAGTGAATAAATATATTAGGAATAAATAAAGGAATAAATAATTGTCTTGGGATTTAATAAAGTGAAAGTATTGTAGTCTTTTAGTTTTGTATTGATATGGTCGAGATGGTTAAAAATGAATTTATTTTACGATGGAGAGAATACTGCATTCATTACACTAGGGGTGTGATTACGTTCATGAAAAAATATGAATTACCACCTAAACTATCGAGGGCAATTGAATACCCTCCTATACCTTTAACTATACAAATCGGACAAATGACCCCCCTCCCCTCAACAAAGCAGAGTTGGGAGCAAGAGATGTACACGTGGCCGTTTAGCGTGGCAAAATGTGCCCTGTCAGCATTGTCCCCCCCCCCCCCCCCCCCCCAACCAAAAAAAAGATTCCTTTTTCCCCCAAATCCCTAGCACTGGTGACTACGACATCGACTACGGTGAGGATATATGGTGCAGTCCACAGTGGCAACTATGGCGAGGGTGCACGGTGCAGTCCACGGTGGTGAGCGGGGCTGACCTCCAGGATGTTGTTGATAGCGTCCTCCTTCCTAATGCCGTGCTTCTTCTCGACGATGGAGATGGTGACCAGCGAAGGCTTGCGCGGAGGCGGCTGTAGCGGCGACAGAGCTATAGCTTGCGCGAAGGCAGCAATGAGCCCACCGCCGTCTCGACCTTGGTGAGGGTGTTGGAGGCGGCGACCAATGATAGAGCTCGACGTCGCTTGGGGAGGGCTGCGGAATCGGAGCTTGCATGGAGGCAGCTGCAGTGGCGGCGAAGATGGAGCTCACGAGAAGAAAGTGATGAGACAGCCGCCATCTCGAGCTCTCTCGGCGACAATTTCTCGATCCCGCCCTCCATCTCGACCGTTATCGCTGCCCCTTCCATCCTCCCCGAGACCGGTGGGCATCGCGTGTCTCGTCTCCAACCTCCACCACTTTTCCCCATCCTTCCTAACCTCGGCGTCTCATCCAAAGTTTCCCTCGGCGCGTGGTTCCACAATGGTGGTCCTGAAGAGCTCGGAGCCGTCGATCCAGACGACGGCAATGCATTCCTACTGGTTGCAGGTGCAGGACGCGAACAGGGTGAGCACGGCGAGGGACCATGGCGCCACCATACCTCGCCTCCTTGTGCAAGACGTGACGCAGGATGTAGCGAGTGGGAACCAAGCGATGGTTGGCAGCGATGAGAGATAGATAAAGAAGATAGGGAGAGATTTGACAAGTGGGCCCCACCAAAATTTTCTCAAGAATTATTGACTTGACTGCCACGCTTATGCCACATAGTACCAAAACCACTCTGGATTGAGTCAAGGGGTTATTTGTCCAATTTCAATAGTTAAAGGTATAGAATATCTGATATACGAGTTTAGAGATATAATTCGATGGATCATGATAGTTTAAAGGATAATTCATACTTTTTCTTTTATGTGTAAGCACGTTACATTACTCTGTTCACTCGAATAATCGATCGCTGAGGTATATTTGTCCTCCTACACAACAGTGATCTTCTTTGATACTGAAAACACACAATCTGACGACGAGTTGAAAATTAAAAAATAAAGATCTTTGATCACGTACTCGGTCAGTACGTGATCGCTGCCATTGCACGTGATATCTGATCGTCCCATGCGCTCTGAAGAGAAAAGGGAGCCGTGGCGTGCCGAGTGGGTCCCACCCTGGGGAATAACAGTCACTCCTGATGACGAGTCAGAGATAGGCTAGGGCATCTTTTCTTCTTGAATGTATGTACGGCCAAGCATTTTTTTATGTGTGTGTTTTACTCCACGCCCAATGTACGGACAAGCATCCGAGGTGGTAGAATGGTGCAATTTTGACACTTTCGGTTGGTTTGATTTAAGGCCTAAATTGATCTTACCAATATTTGGTAATTTTAATAGTGTTTAGTGTCTATTTGGTTTGAAGCCAAATTTTATCATGCTTAAGAAAATAGGCTATTTCAATAGTTAACTTATGCTATTTTGGCTTCAATCCAAACATAACTTTGCCTTGCCAAAATTAGCCATACCAAAATTTGGCATTGACAAAAATTGGTAAGGCCAATTTAGGTCACAAACCAAACCAGCCCTTTATGACATTTTTTTACGGAACTTATTTTGCAAAAACTATACTCTTGGGTAAATAATAAATTTCCTCATTCCTAAAATATAAGAAACTAAAACCGTACTCTTCTAGAAAAACCATTTTTCCAAACGTGGATTTTTTTCCAAGCGGGTAGGCCCTTCGAAGCCAAACGGCCGCCTACGAAAATGGCAATTGGAGGTGAGACCGTCGTCCGCTTGCGAAAATCAATTTTTTTAGACGGCCCCCTTAAGAGATCCACTTGGAAAAATACTTTTATTTTCATTAGAAAAAAATGATTTTCGCATGCGGAACCTTAAGTGGTTTCGTCTGCAAAATGTGAGTACACTTTTAAATTTGATTTCCACAGCCCGTGCATCTCCCTCTCCCTCTCCCTCACTTTTTCCTCCACTTCTCTCCTTCTCCCTCCCTTTTTTCCCTCTCCCTCTCCCTCTACCGGACACGGCATCTGCGCCGGCCACAACCGAGCGGAGGAGAAGGCGGGCGTGGAGGAGACGGCTCCGGCGGCGCAGGAGGCGGCGCACACGCGTCGTCGGCGGAGGAGGCCCCTCCCTCTCCCTCCAGCTCCCTCCCCTTCCTTCCCTCCCCTCCCAGATCCAGCGGAGGGGAAGGGCGTCGGCGGCGGAGCGGCTCCCCTCCCCTCTCCCTCCCTTTCCCTCCCAAAACCCTAACTCTAGATCCAGCCGGAGGAGGGTAGAGCGCGGGTGCATAGGGGTGGTGGCAATTTTTTTGTTTGCCCAAAATATTTCCGTAGGTGGATGGCTATGGCGCCTGCAAAGATGGAGTTGCTGCCTACAAAAATTATTTTCACATGCCTTTGCGTGCAGGAGGTCCTTTCTCCCGTCTGGGAAAACGTTTTTTGGCCACCTGGAAAAACGATTTTTATAGTAGTGGTATAAGACACTTCGTAATACTACGGAAATCTGGACAAACAATGCAGATTCGTATTATTAGGAAATGTCTTATATGATTCTAGATTCTTATATTTTGGGACAGAAATAATAAATATTTTTAGAGGTTTTATGAGAAAAGAATGTGGTGGATAACTTTAATGAAAGATTTATGATTGGCTAAGATGAGGGTATAGGTAGAGAAATAGTATATTGTAAATAATTATCCATAAATATAAGCAACGTACACGTTAATTATAAGAGTTCAGCGGTGTTCTTTTCTCCTGAAGATAAAGATAAAGATCAAGATTAAGTGTTTTTTTTAAAATGAGGTGGTATTAACATATAATTAATTAAGTTTTAATTATTACAAACTTGAGGAATATATTAATATGATATTTTGGAGCAACTTTTATATAGAAAGTTTTTACATAAAACACCGTTTAGCTATCTTAAAAGCGTGCCACAAATATCTAAAATTTTATCCCCTTATTGTAGAAACGAATGGGTCTTTAGCCATATAAACGAAACTCACGGTAGTCGGTACTAGTAGTTGTGTAATCCACCGCTTTAATTTATTTCTACTCGAGATGTTTAACACAACATTGTCGTTCGTTCACACATGAATGCCTGCAAAGATCCATATGTGAAAATCGATCGACATCGATTGACGAATAAAATAATAAACTTCTTCAAGTAAAGTGTGAGCATATTATTTTTCAATTAAATATGACATGGCCCAACGAGAACACTAGCTAGCTAGCAATTAGCATGCATAATTTGGATTCCATGGCTACAAACTAATTGTCCCCTAAACTATACTTCTACTCCCTCCACTCTAAAAAACTCATCTTAGTCCAGATTCGTTGTATTAGATTATATTCTATGTTGGATTTTTTAGGATGAATGTCCAGATTCATTAACTAGGTTATATCATATTTAAATATTAGGTTGAGTTTTTTAAGAAGATAGTACTATGTTAAGTTTTTTTTTTAACGGAGACGGTACAACATGAACCGAGAGAGTGATTGATGTCAGACTACTTTGCGAGTTTAGAAGCAGAAACATACACTATGGGAGCTAATTTACAAACTGAAAGGGCTCCCCGGGAATGGGGCAAGCCTATTGTACTTAAATCTCCTACAGGGGCCTGAGAGTGGTAGACCTAACACACAGGTTTAATAAATTAATTTGCAAAGCTAACAATTGCAATCGACAATGTTCCCTTTGGCAGATGCTGTTCATGTACAAAAGCCAAAGAGTCTCTATCGTCTATTCTTCTCTCCTTATGGACCTTACCATACCATATCATTCTCATATTTTGGTCCTGGAATTGATGATTGGTCGGAAACTCGGAAAGCAGCTAGAGTGTAGTATAATTTTTGTTCGATTTATCCTTTTGTATTTGACTATATGTGAGAGTCTCAGCGAGATGAAAAGGAAAAGCCAACCAACATTCGAGCCACTATTATTTCATAACTTTTGCCAAACTTGCTAGGTTAAGGCAATTAAAATTATGTCTAAGCTTTAGCTAACAACAAAGAGATGATTCTCAGAATCGTTAATTGGCGCAGCTGCTCACACAGTTGCTCCTTCGGCTTTGTGGTGCTAGCTGGCTTAGGCCTACATAGACTCATGGTAAGACTTTTTCCTATTAATTGATTTTAGAATATTTTAGTTACTTTAGACTATTATAGTAAAAAAAAATATATCATATAGTAGTATTTGGTTTCTTCAACATTTCTAGTGAAGTTTTAAATTGCAAACAATTGTTTTTTTATGTTAAACTTGCACCTGTTACACATAGGGTCCTTGCGTCGTCCATGTGGGGTGACACGGGCGGCAACCGCGTGGCACCTCACCGCTCACACATCTCCGGCCACACCCTCACCGTCGCCTGAGCAGGCTGACAGGAATCTATATCCGACGGCAGGACGTTCTTCTTCCTTTATGGCGGCGAGGTGTTCCTTCCCTCCTTGACTGTGGTCCATGGATGCCGACAAAAGTGTGGCAAGGCGCTGGGAGGGACGGAAAGATCTAATGTATCATCGACTGGATCCGATATCCTTTAGGGGGTAGGAGGCAATGTGCAGCATGAGCCAACGTCTCCGGTGTGAGCTGCTTCCCTGGCTCTTATATGGCGACGTGATTGGAATGGCCATATCTAGACCCAACGCGTCCTCGACTAGATCCGGTCTCCCGGGCTCGGACCTATGAGGCCGACGATGGTTCATGACGTGAGGCAGTGGTCTAAGGCACCAAGGGAAGCATTGACCGTTGGTTCGTAGGGATTATTTAAACTGGTTGTCATAGTAAATAAAAAAAAAATCTTTAGATAGACTTTATTGGTGATTTGTTTGTAACATTAACAAAATGTTCAAAATGAAACAAATTTGTCCAAGCCCAAATGGTAGTATGTAGCTCTCGTGGGACTCAGAGAAAAGGTGACGTATCATGTATCTTCCACTTGAAAGCAAAACCTAGCGATGTCTCCCACCTACAATGGCTAAATATTCTCCTTGTTCCTCCTAGCTAGTACAGTACCTGGTATAGGAAGAACAACGTCTAGTGCAACGCCGTTTTCGAATTTGTCCCTCTAGCTAGCTTTAAAGGTTATAACCTCCATATCACGATCGATGATCTACAGTTCACATGATTTTTCTAGAATTTAGTCCTGTATAAAATATGAACTTGCTCTAAGATTAGTATTGTATTAAGTGTTACTCTTTCGGTTTTTGCTATTTGTCCTCTATGAAGCTAATACCGTCTCTAATATGCATTCTATAATATACGTGTTTTCATGTTTGCCTCTTATAAATATATATTTATAGTTCTTTAAAAATATTTATCAAAGTTATAAAAAATATAACTATATGAAGTGTTTTTAAGATAAACATATTATCAGCATCTCTTTACTTTTCCATTTTTAATATTTTTGTATAATTAATATTTTCATATTTGCCGAACATATCTAAAATAATACTCTCTCCATTTCCGAATAAGTTCATTTTTGGTCTCTCCGATTTATCTAGAATAGTTTATTTTGTTTAGCAATCATTGCATCAGAGTTTGTGAAAGGAGGGTATATCTGTATTGGGAGTAAATAAAGAGATAAATAGTTATATTGGAATTTGATAAAGAGAGGGTATTATAGTATTTTTGTTTTTGTAAATGAACTTATTTTAGGATAGAGTGAGTATCTACTATAAGTAAGTAATGATGGTGTAATAATATAGTCGTGAGCGTATGACTATATCCTACCATGTTTTAAATCCGATTGCCCATAAATATTACGCACACGTATATGTGTTTTCAGGAAGATCTCAGTAACATATTAGGAAAGTGGGAAATTACTGCTGGTATCATGTGCTAATATCTCTTTAAGCATGTCTTAATTAATAAATCGTATTCATGAAGGATGTGAGTGTGCTCTGTTACGTAGAGGTGTATGCTAGTGTTCTTTGTAATGGAAAAATAGGTCAAAGATAATATTTACCTCTTACTATACGAAGGAAGTAGTACTGTACATTGCTTTGCGAGAGACACGACCTGGTAAATGATGACATTGGACTGGCGAGGATAATTGCGGGGTGAGGAAGACACGGGCGGCCCCTGTTTGTTTTGTTGCCCTAACGGCTATGACAGGTGGGCCCATCACATCGAGTTCAAATCATTTTCAATGAATGTGTCCGGTCCATTACCTTTGGCTGCTTTTTATGATTTAGCCGTTTACATGTTGGACGTTGCCACGGTAGTACTGCATGTACTGCTTACTGCTCACTTGACTTTCTGCAGGGAAAATGTCTTTTAACAGAGAGATAGAACAGAAACAGTGATGTGGTCCATGTGGACGTGGGTAACACTCGATAAACTTTGGTTACGTTGATTAGGCCCCATTTGAATTAAAGGAAATTCATAGAAATTTTAGAGAATTTTATTCTCATAGGAATTTTTCCTACACAGTCCTATGAATCAAAGGAATAAATTATATATACTCTTATAAAATTCCTATGAAATACCTAATACTATGTAAGTTTAGGAGGAATTCTAACATGAGGTTCTACTCATGGAAACTTTTTTTTAGTCTTTATCTCTCCTCTAATTCCTGCGTTTTTTCTGCAGTCCAATCAAAAGGTCATTCCTGTGTTTGCAATTCTCTGATTTACACTTACTTTTATATCAAAATTCTGTGTTTTTCCTATTCCTACGTTTTCTCAATCCTGTGATTCAAAGAGCCCTTAATCTTTTGTTAAGATCATAAAATTTATTTCGGTTTTTTACTTTAAAGAAAAATATAATCAATTATTACCAAGATTGCAGATCAAATGGTTGTGAATTACAAAATCACAGCTTAATTAAAATAAAAAAACTACACATACTACCAACCTAAAAATAGAGATAACATAAACCTCCATTAATAATTAATGATTTGGTTAATGTTTAATTTTAGCTCTTATGGTTTTCCTTTGAGAAACCCCTCTTAAGTTTAATTGGGCATATATGAGTAATTTCGTAGGATTTTTATGATAATTGAACTAAATCTTGTGAAAGTTCTATAAAATTTTCAATTATAAAAAGAGTCTCTCATCCTTCTTTGAAATGGAGGAATTTCGGAGAATTTTCAAGAACTTGAGCCACTTCCTATAAAAAGAGCTCCGTTAAATTTATGCATTTCAAATGAGCCTCTAATGTTAATATCTATTCATTCAACATATAGATTCACAATTTTAACATTTATCATATTACTTATACCTTTCCCATGCAATTTTACCCCAAAAAGTTGCAACTAAATAAAAAACTTGCCCAGGAGATCTAGTCAGGAGATATGCAGCCAGATTATTCTACTTGTTCCCACAAGTGGGTAATATACCCCCAAACATTTCCTACTTGACATTTTAAAACTTCAAAACTATCACCTGTAAAAATGCCAAAAGAAAAACAAATATTTTGCCCATACATCACAGCAGGAATCCGGATCCAATGTTCTGTAAAAAGAAAACAAACCCTAAAGCCCCCAAAAAAAATCACAAAAGGGAATTTTATTTTATTTTTTTTGCCGGTGTGCTTCCTACCTAATTATCAAAACATCAGAAATTAAAAGAGAGAGCAAACATCCCCTCCTAAACAAAATCTGTCAAATTTTTTTAGAAAAACAAAAAACGCTTCCACATCTGTACCTCATGCCATTTTAATAATCAGATAGTACAGTACATGACAGCATACTTAATTATTATATTTAATTTAATGAACCTGTTTTACAGTACTTGCACCGCCTCTAATTATTCTCTTCCCTTTAATTAACTAATTAATTAATAATGTGTTCCATTCTAGCCCTCCCATTTCTTCCTCTCCATTTCAAGAAACCAAAGCGAGCAGCAAGAAGCTGAGCCAGTGGAAGCTTTGCTCTGAGCTCAGTGAGAGTGAGAGCTTGAGCTACCAATGGAGACGCTAATGGCGGCCGAGCTGCCGCAGCAGAAGGCCGGCAGCGGCCTGGCGCGGCGGCTGGTGAGGCTGCTCCGCCGGAAGCGCTCCACGGCGGGCTCTGTCGCCGGCGGCGGCGGCGAGTACGACGAGTCGTCGATAGACAGCTCCATCAACTCGCTGAGCAAGCTCAAGCTGTCCGCGGCGAAGCTCGACGTGCTGTTCAGGAGCGCGGCGCAGCCGGCCGCGTCCCCGGCGGTGGACGCCGCCGCCGAGCACGCGTTCGTGGCGAGCCTCTTCGCCGGCGTGTCGGCGGTGAAGGCGACGTACGCGCAGCTGCAGCAGGCGCAGCACCCCTACGACGCCGAGGCGATCCAGTCGGCGGACGCCGCGATGGTCGCCGAGCTCACCAAGCTCTCCGACCACAAGCGGAGGTTCGCCAGGGACCCCGTCGCCGCGGCCAAGAGCGCGGCGGCCGGGCCCGCGGCGCTCGCCGCGCACGCCGACGAGCAGCGCCACCTCCTCCGGACCTACGAGATCACGGCGGGGAAGCTCGGGCGGGAGCTCCGCGCGCGGGACGCCGAGGCGGAGCGCGCCCGCGCCGCGCTCGCCGACGAGCTCCGCGCCGCGCGCGCGCTGGAGGAGCGCGCCCACCCGGGCCGCACCCTCGCCGCGCTCGACGGCCTCCACCTCTCCGGCCTCAACGCCACCCACTTCCTCACCGCGCTGCGCCACGCCGCCAGGTCGGTCCGCTCCTTCGCCAAGTCGATGCTCGGCGAGATGCGGCGGGCGGGGTGGGATCCCGTCGCCGCCGCGGCCGCCGCGCACCCGGGCATCCCGCTGCGCCACCCCGGCGACGTCAAGTTCGCGCTCGAGTCGTTCGTCGCGCTCAAGATGTTCGACGGCTTCCACCGGAGGGACTTCGGCCTGAGCGCCCTCCACGACCGGAGCTCCTACGACCGGCGGCGGTTCTTCGACGAGTTCGCGGAGCTCAAGGCGGCGCCGGCGGCGGAGTTCCTCGACGCGCGGAGCTCGCGGTGGGGCGCGCTCGGCGAGTTCCTGCGGGACAGGTACCTGTCCGTGGTGCACGAGCGGATGGAGGCGGCGTTCTTCGGGAGCACGGCGCAGCGCGGCGCAGCGGCGAGCGCCGGGGCGGCGTTCCCGGGCACGCCGTGGTTCGCCGAGTTCGCCGAGATGGCGCGCCGCGTCTGGCTGCTGCACTGCCTCTTCCTCGCGTTCGACGACGGTGGCGCGAGCACCATCTTCCAGGTGGCCGCCGGGGCACGGTTCTCGGAGGTGTACATGGAGAGCGTCGGCGACACGGACGGCGACGGCGACGGCGATGGCGACGGCGACGGCGCCGGCGCCGGTACAGCGGTGGCGGCGGCCGGCGACCGCGTCGTCGGGTTCACCGTGGTGCCGGGGTTCAAAGTTGGCCGGACGGTGATGCAATGCCGCGTATACCTCTCACGGCCGGCGCGACAGCCATGACGGCAGTGGAGCTCGCCGGCGGCGGCCGGAGGCGGTGGCTGGCTGGGGACGTAGTCCATGCCGGTATATCTGTCACGTATATGTACGATGTATCTATCTATGTATTTAGTGTCCAGCAAGCAATTATGTACTGATGTAGTAGTAAGCAATACTTATCAGAATAATAATAATAATTATAATAATATAAATTCTCAATTTTGGCCATGATGATGGAATGTCTGAATGTCTTAGAGCATTTTCAATAGTATAGCTCACTACTATCTCCAATTCATATATAGCCAATTCATACAATAATTGCTTACTATACTATTAATATATGACCCCACCTGTCATACACATACTGTGTTTTGGAGTCCGTGCTGTAACTGGCTACAAATCTGTAACCCGCTGCTTTTCTCTCTCATCTTTTATCTCATTAAAATATGTTTATAGCTGGCTAATAGTCTGCTGTTGTACATGCTCTTAGCAAAATGGTCCATTCTCCATTGGTGCCTGGAGATGCGCTGAAATCAAGTCATGGATGTACTATTACACATTTACACCTATCAGAATTTTCCATAATCTAGTGAAGTTGGTGATTTACCAATGTCTCTATCTTTAAACATGCGTCTTTCATAGAAAATAAAATCAGTGGCGAATCTGACAGCTTCTCGGGTCCATCGAATCCATTAAAATTTCATGTACTTAATTATAAAAATTGAAATAGAGATTCTATTGCAAATACTAACCATAGTTAAGGCCTGTTTAATTCCCACGCAAAAACTTTTTATCTTGTCACACTAAATATTTGGACACATGCATAGAGTATTAAATATAGAAAAAAAACTAATTACACAGATTGTGTGTAAATTGCGAGACGAATCTTTTAAACTTAATTGCTTCATGATTTGACAATGTGGTGCTATAATAAATATTTGCTAATGATGGATTAATTAGGCTTAATAAATTCGTCTCGCAGTTTACAGGCGGAATCTGTAATTTGATTTGTTATTAGTTTGCGTTTAATACTTCAAATGTGTGTCCGTATATCCGTATCCGATGTGACACGCCAAAACCTTTCACCTCTGGATCTAAACACAGCCTAAGTTTATTCGGGCTCTGAAATATTTGTAAGGGAGTGTTTAGATTGATGACATTTTAAAGTATACTATTTTTTTTAAAGTTGTTAAAGATATGTATACATTTTGTTTATATTTACCAAATTTTAGTAAATACATAAGGAATTTGGCAACTACACAGTAGTGGTTATCCTGCCAAAACTTTGATAATATTGTCAACTTAACAAAATTTTAGTATTGTCGAAATTTAGTAGGTTTATTTTTGTTACAATCTAAACAGCCCTAGATCTCCCACCGTATATGCAATGATTTCTAGATTGCATGGCACATCTGCGATGGTCCATCCCAATATCACTATTTTTGCCCTCAAGTTCATGAGGTGATCTAGATCAGAAACATGTAGGACTACATTCCACTTGAAGATCCTACATACCCTGTGCACAAAAGCTGAACACATGCATTGGAGCAAATCAGCAGCAAAAAACATGCAAATGTGTGCACATGAGCCCCATACAAGGTAGGGCATGCAGCGAATGAAAAGAAACGAGAGAATGCATCTGGGAACAAAAAGGCTGGGTGGACAAACAAATCTGCATACAACACAGATTTGTGTAGTAGGTTGGTAGCCCAGCCACTCGTGTTAACAGCTAAGTATCTATCAGGCTACCACTTTGCATATGCATGATCGGCGCCGCGCGATCTGGTCCGTCGGATCGTGAGATGGACGGCTAGGATTTGATCGGTGGTGTGTGGTAGAGCGGTCCAGTAGCAGACCACATGCGCTACAGTGCGGCAAAAGAGGGCAGATCCATATAGCACAGTATCATCCCCAAACAGTGGCTACTTCAACATTAATAAGGCGCGTGCGACCTGCAAATCTCTGTGCGTCAACCGTGCCTTGCTACAGGGAAAATGTTATCCTCTCGAGTGCTTCGTTTTGTTTGGTAATAATCATTAGGCAGTTGTTTTTATTGCTATTGATAATGTGAAGATGAAGAGGAGGGAGGGAGGGGAGAAAATGGACATCTGGCCACGTTCAAAAAGTGTGGTTTCGCTGAAATGCCATTCAAAAAATACGATTCTATAGAATGCCAATCTCAAACACGCTGCTTGCCACATTGCCATTTTCGCCGTTTTAGTGATTTTCGCTCGGCCACGTAGTGATGAGACAAAAATGCCTTTGCTCACCGAGGAGAACTCCTCGAAGTCCATCACCGGTAGTGATGGCGACGGCGCGGGCAGGGGGACCAGTTCCACCGCCGCTACGGACGGGGGAGGCAGCGTCCCATGCGCCGTCGTCATCGCCGTCGGGGCGGGCCGCTGCGAACAGGAGAGGCGGCGTCCCACGCCCCGAGAGGCGCACCCTGCAGCGGGCGTGGGCTCTAGATTGAACCCGGGTGCACCCATCAGGGATGGCAGCGGCGGCGTGCGGGACTCTGGCGGATCCAAACGGAGTTGAGCAGGTCGGAGCGTTATGGCGGGAGGCGGCGGTGGTAGGATGGCAACAGCGTGAAGCTGCGGCTTCTGACGGAGCTCCGCAACAAGAGGTGCTCTGACATGGCGGATCGCCGAAGACTGCGAGGAGGTCGACGGATTGCAGCCGTCGCCGCCGCCGTCGTCCTCGGCGTCGCACACAATGTGTAGAAAGGGAAGCGAGAGAGGATGACGGGTGGGGGAAGGGCGAGGATCCCCTTTCACCGAGCAAGCAGGGATATTTTAGCTCATCAGCTCACCCTCGTTGGGCATGTCGATGTCGTAGGGGCAGGAGCCGATGACCCGCGGGCTGGCGATGCACGTGTGCACCTCGCGTGCGCTAGCTGGCTGACGACCATTTGCCCCCAATGACGTCATGCGCGGGCGCGAGCTTGAGCTTGACGGCAAGGTCGCAGATGGCTTGCACGGCTGGATGAAGCTGTGGCCGCTATAGTGCCACCGGATGAGGCCCTTGCTAGAACGTCGGCGGTCGGGGCGAGGACTCCTCGGCGAGCGCAGGACTTGCACGGGCGGTGTGGGATGAGGCAGGCATAAGACACCGACATGTCACGGTGGTCGACGATGATGACCTCCCCGGGCTCCATATCGCGCTCATCAGACGGAATGGCAGTTGTGTTGATAAGGGGCAATTCCATCTCATCACCTGGCGGAGGAGCGAAAATCTTTTCGGAATTGGATAAAATAGAGAAAATAGCAAAGTGGTGGTAGGCACGCGCTTCATGTTAGCATTTTATCAAATCGCTTTTTCGGAATGGTATTCTAGCGGAACCGTTTTGAACGTGACCAAATGTCCATTTTCTTGAGAGAAGGGTGATTTATGCCTACCTATTCCCTCCATCTTAGTTTAAGTATTTTCGTGTTTAACATTTAACCGTCCGTCTTATTTAATTTTTTATGATTAGTATTTTTATGGTTATTAGATGATAAAACATGCTTTATGCGTGACTTATTTTTTAAATTATTTTAATAAAATTTTTAAATAAGACGGACGGTCAAACGTTGGACACGGAAACCCGTAACTACATTTAAAATGGGACAAAGAGAGAGTATTATCTTAAAAACATTTAGGATCGATGCATTACACTTAAGTCGTTTTGATTTTTTCTAGTCAAACTTCTATATGATTTTTTTTCTAGTCAAACTTCTATAAAATTTAGGAAAAGATAACAATACTTTTGACAAAAAATGAACATATTTTCAAAAATATATAAAATGCTAGTTTGAACGAAACTATTTTCGTGTTACAGATGTTACTAAATTTTTCTGTAAACTTAATTAAATTTAATCAAATTTAAAGAAGTTCGACTTAGAAAGTCAAAACGGTTTATAATATAAAATAGATGGTGTAATATATGAAGAAGAATAGAAACTAATCGGTCCTATCCTACACTAAGAACTATAGATCACATTTAATCCTAACCATATACTCTAACACTCAGTTCCATCTATTCACAGGTTAACAATATAGCAACATTTAGGCCGTGTTTAGTTGCAGATTTTTTTTTTCAAACTTTCAACTTTTCCATCACATTAAAACTTTCCTACACACAAACTTCCAACTTTTCCATCACATCGTTTCAATTTCAACTAAACTTCTAATTTTAGCGTGAACTAAACACACCCTTAGTATCTCAGGGTGTGTTGGTTTGAAGCACAGTAGGAGAAAACTGTTTTGTTTTCCGCAATGTACGATTTCCGAACCACTAAACGATATGATTTTTAAAACAAAACTATAAAAAATACTTTAAAAATCATATTAGTACATTTTTTTAAGTTTAAAATAATTAAGACTTAATTGATTATAAGCTAATGGTTTATCTCGTTTTACGTGTTTCCTTGGTCTTCTCTTTCTCCTTTTCTCGAAAACACTCTTGCTGCTGATGTAGAAAAATAATGTCTGTGAGGAAGAACGCATCCATCTTAGGTAAGCTTTCATACGGAGTACATTTGGCCTATGAAGTTCTTAGTACTCAGAAAACGTGATGATTTAGCAGTGACATTTCATCCCCTCATTACCGAGTATTTGTCTTTGCTCCTTTCCCATGTGCTGTGTCGTTCTTCTCCCTCTTCCCAAAATCCCAATGGCTTATCCATAGAGCTTGCATTGAGATGAATGGCCAGTTGCAGGGGAAGCCGTGGGTGGACACAGACAAAGGGTGTGGAAAGTTGCTGGCAGTGTCCTAGCTACTACCCTGGCGTGCGTGACGTTCAAGGGGGCCATTCAGGCATACAACTATAGTACAAGGGGATTAGACATACTCCCTCCGTTTCAAGAAAAGACAAACCCTGGGTTTCCGTATCCAACGTTTGACCGTCCGTCTTATTTGAAAAAATTAAAAAGACAAGTCACGCATAAAGTATTAATCATGTTTTTATCATCCAACAACAATGAAAATACTAATTATAAAAAAAATTTATATAAGACGGACAGTCAAACGTTGGACACGGAAATTCAGGGTTTGTCTTTTTTTTTTGACGGAGGGAGTAGTGATGAAAAGTGAGAGAAGCCCTTTACACTATGGGATGGAATATATAGGACCTACGTTTTCAGAAAATAAAGTTAGTAGATGAAACTAAAGTGGATTAACCCTCTTTAAGTAAAAAAAAAGGTTTATTGTTCTCTATTATTCTTGATTTGCTACCAGCATCATCGACTCCAAAACTTTTATAGCTAGAGATAGAGATATCCAGCTCTAAACAACACTTAAGTTGAGTTATATTAAACATGATTCATGCTATCGACGTTTCCGCCGATGCCAGAAAGCTCTGCCTCCACTCGCATCCATTCCACCCCATGCACCATCTTGTCCTTGGAAATTTACGCCGCCAAGAGCCACCAGGAGGTCACACATTCCTCCTACTTCCTTATCAAGGAATGTGGCCAGCCACTCCCTAGCAAGGTCCAACGCACTGTAGAAGTCCCTTATCGTCGTCACTTACCCACTCGATGTCTTCAACCTAATCTTCGACGAAATTCTACCGTATCACCAATCTCCACCATCTACGACAATTCCTGCTGCCATATCCGCCACCATCATCTAACCACTCGGGCAAGAGATGCCCTCGCTGTCACCATTGTGCACCATCCTCTTTTGTACCTATAGCTCCGGTGGCAGCGCCACTGCCGTGCCACCCCCTATACACTGCCCACTACGAAGACGCCGTTGCTTTAGCATCCCTCTCAACTTGGGGAACTCTCCCCTCTTCTCCTTCCCCAACCCGCTCCTATCCCTCCCTAACCCCAGTACCTAATTGGTAGGAGTGGCCACCATGTTATAACTAGAGTTGGCAACAAGATGGGGTGAGTTGGACAAGAACGTCCCGGTGGGTTCACCCGGGCCTGGGTCTAAAGTGAAGCGCGGGGAGAATCAATTCCTGCACCCGGTCCTTTCAAGGCCCTATCACCCGACCAAGGCCCCACTGCATCCGCATGCCATCGGCCGGCAAGGCAATTAGGATAGTGGCTGGCTAGCGGGCTAGTGAAAGGGCGACAATCGATGAGACGACGAGGTGCTGTGGCGACAAGTGACGACCGATGAGGTAGCCAGGTGGCATAGCCAAGAGCGACGAGGTAGCACGACGATGGTTGACAACTAACGAGACGATGCGGAGGAGCAGTTGCCAGCGCCTTCTTGCCACCATTTGCCTGCCTAGGTTGCGGCTATTGTGCTGAATGGTGAGGAAGAGTGGGAGACAGGGGAATTGGAGACTAGGGAATGAAGGTTTAGTTTATATATGGGCTAGTTACTCCATCTACTAGGTTAGATGGGATTATATTGTTAAAATAGGCTACTTTTGAAGAGGTAAATCACATGTCACGACATCGCCATGCCACCCTCGGGTAACTGATGCTCGCACCTGCCTCTGGTCTCGTAGGGGCGAATCCCAACCCCAACAGGAAAATTTTCCCCCTAGTTCTCGCCATTGGTGGGTCAAAGTTGCTACGAGTCATTGAAGCTTGCTGAGACTGGTGCACGAATCTTCAATCCAATAAGATGGTTCGAAATCACTAAGTTTTATTCTCCTATTTTTCTACCATCTGCCAGTCAGCAATAGCAAATCCCAAAAAAAAGCATTTTTTATTAACATTACGAAATTTGCCTTTTCTTTCTTTCATTTTCCTTTGTGTTTGTCGATCGTTTGATGATCCAGCTGCCCTTGTAGCTCGGACACTGTACCTGGGGACGCGTACACGATGCGACGGTGCTCGTGCGTGCATGCATCTGCCTTAATTAGCGGCAAAATCACGCCTACTCATTCACAACCAGGCAGAGATTGATACATTTGCCATCCTCCATTTATCTCCGTTTCCCTTTCGGTCGCCGACAACAGTTGTAATTTACCTCTCAAACTACGTGGATTAGCACTGCAAACTAGCAACGTCAGCGTGGTGGTAAATGTGAACGTGAGCGAGAAGAACGTCTTTTGCCTCCTTTGAAATGCGTTCATTTCAAAGGATTCGGCGACAATCGAATTAATTATTGTAATTGTAAAATGTTTATGAGGGCCCCTTTGATTCATAGGGTTGATAAAGGATTTTCATAGGATTTAAATTCCTATGAATTTTTTCCTACATGTCCCTTTGATTCATAGGAAAGAAAGGAAACTTTCCATAGAATTGTATTCCTATGCTTCACATTTCATAGGAAAAATAGCAAGAGGAGTAATCTCTTTGTGAACTTTCCTTTGTTTTTCCTATAGCACTATCAAAGGACTCCTATTGCCTTTCCTATGTTTGCTGATTTCAATTCTTGTGTTTTTCCTATTCCTGTGTTTTTCCTATCCTGCGAATAAAGGGGCCCTAAAATTTGTATGTTCCAAAGGAGCACATGCGTATGCTTATGCCTTATCACCCCACATTGTTGAATCCTCATGCATGTATATGATGCTTAATTTTAATTTCTATGAGTGAGTTCCTTTGTGTGGTTGGGATGAAATTTTTGTCAGCGCTTAAAACGAGAAAACTCATTAGCACAGAATTAATTAAGTGACTATTATAAATTTAAAAATAGATTTGTTCGATTTTTTAAAAATTCTATTTAATTGAAAAAACATACAGTTTAGTAATTTGGAAACGTGTTAACAAAAGACAACGAAATTATCACTCCAAAATCTGAAATGAACTCAAGCTAAGCATACATGCTAAGGAGGTGAAGTAGCATGTAGAGGCCGGGTTTTAATTCATTTTCTTTAAAAAGAAGAGGTGAAGCAGCAAAGCTGCAAACACAGACAAGATTTATAGACAGAGCGCCCCATCTGAGTCCCCTTTATTCCATCCTTTTGCTGCCTCATTCTCTCCTCCTTTGAGTTCATTCATTCCTTTATGTTAAACAGTACAGTCCATATATTTTCTTGAGTAGGGCCATCCAGCTGTTGTTGCTGCACAGCCAGATATACACTACATCCTTTTTGCAGCTGGGAGCCGGAAGCTGCTGATTTATGAATGCTGATTTATGAATTTATGGTAATGTTCATCTGAGTTCAATACTGCAATACCATTTGCTAGAATTGAGAGCGTTTTTGTTATTTTCCTCGGAGCTACAGAGACAAGAAAATGTTCCTTTTAGATATCGACAACGAAAAAAAATTGCCGTTGACTCTAGCTGATGTTTGTTGGGGCCGGTTCACAAATTCATTCAAATTTCGTACCCAAAATGTGGATTTCTAAATTCATCAAACTTTACAGAATTGATCATCTCCAAAGGGTTCACTTTTCAACTCAAAATGAGATTTCAAAGCCTAGTCCAGCCAGTAGCCAGTTCCTGGCCTCTTGGTAGAAGAGATTAGCCGGTAGACAGACAAGAACCATTACCATTGGACGGTGGCAAATCCATAATAAAAACAGACAGTGGGCTCAAAGTTTAAATCTAAGTCGGTAAACTAAAATAAAGTATATATAATTACTGCAAGTCAAATGTAATGCATACACAATAAAATAGAACTCACACAAAAAAAGAGAAGAGAATAGAGAGTACCTCGTCACTCGTCAGTACAAAGTCCATTCTCTTAGGCCTTAGCAAAGAGGCAAGTGAGCAGCCACCTGTATGTATAGATTGGCAACATAAGTAATAAAATGAGTGGTAAACAAATATTAATCAAAATAAACAACATATCACTAAGTCACTGCAATTCGAACAAGAGGCACGCATACTTTGTCCGTTTTCAAGGTTTGGAATGGCTTCATGATTGCATCATCACTGGTACTATTGAATATCTTTCATGCAGTTTGGAATATCATCAAGCTAATCATCCAATATCTTATACGCAAATCTGTCTTGATAATGTTCATTGCTGAAAATGTGCGCTCAACAGATGATACCGCAGAGTGAGAATCAATGTTAGCTTAATGAGACAATGCACTAATGGGAAGTACTATGTGTATTGGTTTGAAACATCAGCTAAGCAAGACTTGAAATATCAACCACATTTATTAAATTACTCACTTCTCCTAACATTTGAGAATGAAGGTTTGAAGCTAACTTCTTAACCGATCACCGATCAGATATTGTGAAATCATTAGTACCAGTAATATTCCCATGCTAACACTACACCGACATTTATTCTTTTAACTTTTACCATGTTGCTTATTAAAAGCAAGTTGCTACAGAAATTGTTTAAAAAAATTGATACATAGCCACAAGCTTTATGAAAAGAATTAAGATTGTAAAGATGATATGCCTTCGTCAATTATATTTTTTTTAAAAAAATAGTAAAGCATATATACTGGCTTTCAGTCATGTAATAATCTACCTATAATAAATCAACTTTTTGGTCACTAGTTTCAGGTAACAAGCAAGTGCATCCCCATAGTAAAAGAACAAAGCATGCAGATAAATGAACTTAATACATTTGCAGTACCGGAAATTGATCTAAAATTTCCATTATTGAAGGGGAAAAGGGTCTACAGAACAATATATTTAAGTGGGTTTGAAACTTTAGCTCTCAGGCAAGCCAAAGTCCAAAACAGAATCAAGAAATGGTATGTTATCAAATCAAGAAAGATGTATGCAAAAAAGTGTCAATTATTGAAACAGAAAGACTAAATTTTGCATTTCGCAGTGAACAAAGATATACTAATTATTAGACAGGGCAATACCATCTATCCATTTGCTCACCATACGGCCAATCTGCGATATGCTCTGTACCAATCTGTCAATTATTGAAACTGAAACAACTAATATTTTAGAACTCCCATGCATAAATGACATGGCATTAAATTTTGAAAAGAACAACAAAATTGGTAAAATCTGTACAACTTACGCTTCTACGAATCAATAGTCATTAGTATCTGCCCAGAGGCCTTTCTGAATCCAAGGTGATTCTAGTCAGAAGTACCTGAAAGTGAAGAATATATTTGTACCATGCCCAAGCATACAATGCATACAAGAACCCATTCTCAAGATAGCATATTCATATAGAAACAGATTGGATTAATTAAAGTTCTGTTAAACATTTTTCCTGTGGGCAACACTGTTGTTGTCGAGTTGGCCAACCAATCTGATGTGCATAACAGTAGACCAGCAGGCAGCAACTGAGATGGTTGGCCAGAGAGCCATATAGGCAATGAATCCAATGACAATAGAGAACATGAGTTGGAGCAGCAGAATCCAAAAGATTACGAATATTACAAAAGGGTCCAAGAAAATAGGAAAAATATAATCATGTATTATAGGACCATAGTTGTTTATTTCTCATATTACTATGGTACAGAGACCGAGCCTATCAACTTTTATCACCTAAAATAACCAAAATGCATGTACTTTCCCCATTTTGAGAACACTGTAAGTATTATTATTGTATGGACAAATCCGATGAAATACATGGATAATGATACGATCACTGCACTTCTGCTCTGAAATCAACTGGGAGAAGAAAACATAAATAAATTATTGGAATGTACTTTATGTTTTTAGAACACAGTAGGAAGCTTGGATGTAGCTTAATACTAACCACTTAATGCAGCAATTCTTGCGATTTCGGGTTGTCAATTTCTTACTAATATCCTCCCACACAATGTTGTCTCTGAACTGTCCCAGAAAGCAAGTAGATCACTACAAAACAAGGAATAATGGGAAGTGATAATAACAAACGGTGGGAAATATGAAAGCTAGAGTGAAACATACAATATGAGTATCCTTTTAAAAAGGATTAATATGAATAGTTCTAAAAATTATCAAAGCTGGCTAGCAATACATAAACAAAAAGGGGTAAATAGCATACCTGACGATTACCAGCATCATACTTTTGATAAGCTTTTACCCGCAAGTACAACTTCACCAAATCAAACAGGTTTTGGTACTTGTGATTAGTTCATTGCCCTGAAAGCACAATACAGTAAAAAATTATGAACCATGAATATAACTTATTGTTTTATATAATTATATTGCATTTGATGCAAAACACAAGGATCAAATCTCATTTGCATAGCAAAGATCTTTTACCCAAAATATAATTAGTGCATCCTTCAGAACTTACTGTGAACGGTATTTGGATTGAACTGAAACACAAGATCATGCAACTGGCAATGAAAATTATGTACAAAAAACAATCCCATACTTCTTTGCAAATAGTTTCCAGTAAGTTCAGACTTAGCCCCAAAAAAAAACGATATGAGATTTGTGCCAACTTCTGTTTGCCATGCCAACACTTATTTACTGGAGGTTTGTACAAGTCATGTTTGCCACACCTGCACTCCTGGTAATACAAGTTTCAAATTAGGTAGTCCTAACTACAGGTACCCTTCAGTCCAATTTCCTCTTCTCAAAAAGTGCTACAGATGACATAAGTTTTAAAACTACAGTACAGAGTCAACCTGCAGCTAATGCAAATCATTTCTGACATAATAACCAATTCAGCAAAGTGGGATGAATAATGGGGGAAAAGCCATTCGGGAAGGAGAGAAGGATGCACAGAAAAACAGAACAATTTATTCAATAATGAAAACAGCCATTTAGAAGTAAAAACCCAAAGCATATGGTGAAAAAACATTTCACTTCAAAAAGAAGAGTTGCAGTGATCAGCACCTGATTTCAAGTTTTTAGGTTTTAATCTTCTCCAAGTGTCTATTATATGGATCTCACTCTTTCCAAATTCATGTCCCAACAATATCCACAAGTGACATTCTTTTCAACTGTGTCATAATAACAGTTCTTAATACAGAAGCCTTTCACAAAACATAATCCTAGCATTTGTCATCCTGAATACACAAGATATGTTTGAGGATTGGTATTCATACTTCTGAATGTTTTATTTGTGCATCATTTTCTGAAAAGAAAATGATTTGTATAGGTCATTCCAAAAAATAGTGCACTAATAAAAAGCAGTCAGCTTTGCCTTATACTGTGAGTCAGAGGCATATCTCCCATTTAGTTTTGTAGTGCTCGTCACTGCTCATGTATTCAGGTACTAAACTCAAGAGGAAAGAAACAAAACAGTACAAAGAAAGAGAGGATACCTCTGCGTAATTCTTGATGGCTTCCATCAGGGTCACATTTTCTTCTGGTGAAAACGTTTTTTCCATGCATAACTTCGGATTCAGCACTGTTGTCATTCTCTTCATCTTCACCAATCATCACCATTGATGCTAAACACCTCCACAGCATCAGTGAAGCTCACCTGTCTAACCTTGTCCTTGGACCAAGCTGCCATTTATTTTTCACTTTCCCCTTCCTTGCTCTTCTTTTCTTTTTTCTTGCCATTCTTATCACCACCACCAGCCTCATCTCCTCCAGTCAGTGTACCATGGCATAAGTCAGGATTAAACTCATCGTTTTCATTTCTTCTCTTCTTGTTTCTCTCAATATTCGCCCCCATCTTAGATAAGTTAACTTGATTGCCCTATTCCATCTTAACAGAACTCTCCTTTATTATCTATTTGTCATAATTTGATCATCGGCGAATCCATCGGCACGCTTCCATTTTCTCTTCTTCGACTTAGTCCATCTCTGTGTGCTCCAAGCCTACATTTTTGTTGGGAGAGAATCAAGTACCTGATCAATTCCAGTAATCGCAGCTTTTCCCTCTTTCTTCTTCATCAACTTCTTGTCATTCTTCATGTCACATTTGCTCGCATCACCCTCAACATAATCCGAGCCTCCGAGATGCACTGCTTCTGCTGCACCATCAGTCCTGAATGCTTAACCTGCACCTTTCTAGGCACCAGCTGCCATACCAGAAGTCCAGAACAATCATCCAAACCATTGATGTCACCATCGCTACCCTTGTTCTTCTTCTCCTATCCACGGCCCATCTCTTTTCTTCTGGCTCCTCAACACCCAATTCAGCCTTCTCAATTGTTTCCTTCCCCTTCTTGATGCGGCCTTCTCCTCGCTCCGCGCCATCTTCTCCCATCTGTACACAGATAATTGGGTGTTTTTTTTGTCACTTGAGCATCTCCATGTGGACAAGAAACCCTCTCAGATAAGATTAACAGAAGAAAGTTCGTGTCCAATTAACCCTTGTTTCTTACTAGATCGATACCAAAAAAAAGAAGCTACATTCGGATAATTATAACTGAAAAATTTTCACTCGCGTATTAAATAAAATTCATCCAAACAAATATAGAAAGATGAGGAAAGAAACGAATATATCTGGGGACAGGGCCGACGAGAGGAGAGGAGATGCGGGGTTCGCAGTCGCCGGCGGGGAACAGAGCAGGGTGGGTGCTCAAAAACTCGATTCTAGGAGGTAGGGGATAGGGAAAGATAACACGGCGGCGGGGAGATGTGGCGCCGTCGCGCCGCCGATCCGCCGATAGGGTTAGCCGAGGCGGCGGCGGGGAGACGCGGGGGAAGGGCGGCGGCGGCGGCGAGTAGTCGCCGCAAAGATTTTCTTTTTTTAATTTTTAAAACGTTTTCGTAGAAATTTGAACCTTTTATTTTTCGTAGAAATTGGATCACCGCATCAGTATAAAACTAGAAAATTAGTGCGCCATATGGCGCGCTAGATAACGCATGTAATTTTTCCAGGATGTGTTTAGAATGTGAAAATTTTACAGGATTTTTTAAGAGTTATCTTGATTTTCATCAAATATTCTATTTTGCATATCATCCTATTAGCCTAATCTCCTGCAGTATTTAAGTTTCAATTGACGATGCTCCTGTAGCGTTTAAGTTTCGATTGATGATGGACTATAGATGAAACTGGTGTATAACAATTATTTCAGAGCTTAAAAATATTATAAAGTTCATGTATTGATATAAAACAAATCAAATAATAAACCATAAGCTTGTGAAGCATGTCCTTGATAATCCATAATAGTAAGAGGAAAAAGAACACACCTAAAAGCTTGTTCACTTTGTTGTCATTTTCAACCATACTATTTTTTTATAAAGTTATCAAAATTTTGGCTGCATTTAGTTTGTTGCCAAATTTTAGTAAGTACATATGAAACCTTGCCAAAATTTTGGCAACTTTACCAAAATTTGGCAATGCCAAAACTTGATAAGATTGAAAATGATAACAAAGTAACCCTAAGTCTTTTGCTTCATAATTATCTTGTCGATAAAAATGTATTCTATATTTTTTCATACAGATTTTAAAAAAAGAAATTATAGTACAAAATTCCGAAGAGGACTAAATCCGTATATACTCCCTCCATTTCTTAATAGATGGTGTCACTGACTTTTAAACACATGTTTGACCATTAGTTTATTGAAAAAAATTATGTAAATGTATAAGATATAAATCTTGCTTGAAATACTTTGAGTGATAAAACAACTCACAACAAAAGAAATTATAATTACATAAATTTTTAAATAAGACGAATAGTTAAACGTTTGATAAAAAGTCAATGGCATTATCTATTAAAAGCCGGAGGTAGTATGTTTTATCGGAAGTTTCCAATATATATCCGTTCGAACTCCTAGTAAAAATATTTCAGTCATTACCATATATTTATGCTGTCTTCCTCGATGCCGCTTTTCTCTCCGGCGCCTCACTTGTATCTATAAGAGCCGGCCCTCTGCACCTTTTTTTACTGGATTTATATTTTTTCCCAAAACAATTATGATTTATCTTCAATGAAACAATTATAATTACATAAATTTTTAAATAAGACGAATAGTTAAACGTTTGATAAAAAGTCAATGGCATTATCTATTAAAAGCCGGAGGTAGCATGTTTTATCGGAAGTTGCCAATATATATCCGTTCGAACTCCTAGTAAAAATATTTCAGTCATTACCATATATTTATGCTGTCTTCCTCGATGCCGCTTTTCTCTCCGGCGCCTCACTTGTATCTATAAGAGCCGGCCCTCTGCACCTTTTTTTACTGGATTTATATTTTTTCCCAAAACAATTATGATTTATCTTCAATGAAACAGTTTAATGCCTCTTGGAGCCTAGATGTTGCAAACAGCTCGATAGTTGGAAGCATCTAGAATCTGTAATTGTTCCACTGGATACTTTTTCCCTTTAAGATTTATCTAGCACATGTGTACCAATACAGATGGACACGTGGAAGGATTTCTGAGGTGTCTAGCTAATTTTTGAGGCTGCCACGTGCCCCAATAGCAAGCTAGAAGCTTAGCCTTAAAATCGGTATTAAAGATGTAAGGAGAAATTTGTACTTCCTCCTCCATCCATATTATAAGATTTTCTATCATTACCCACATTCTATGTGTCTAAATTCATTTAGCATCTAAATAAATATGGGTAATGCTACAAAGTTCTCTGTTACTCGATATAAGGAATTTTGGTTAGATGTGACATATCCTAATACAACAAATCTGGATAGGAGCGGGATATGTCACATTCAACCAAAATCTCTTATATTTAGGGATGGAGGGAGTAAATAAGAAAAATTTAGAGCAGTGCAGTTGGATAAGAAAGATCGAGGTCAACAAAAAATTTAAACTCATGCATCTGTGGCTGTGTTTAGTTCCACGCCAAAATTCAAAGTTTAAAGAAATTGGAATGATGTGACGAAAAAGTTAAAAGTTTATATACGTAGGAAAGTCCGATGTAACGAAAAAGTTAGAAATTTGAAGAAAAAAAGTTGAATCTAAACAGGGCCTGTGTTGCTCTGGAAGAAAATGATGCATTCCAAGTCCAGTGAACTTTAGTCCACACCGTCCTTGTGTGGAAAAGAACATATGCAAGCGCTCGGAGATAGGGAAGCAAACTGTTCGAAAATGGAGGGAAATAGTCTTTATTTTATCTGTTTCTATTTTTTTAATCAAAATCAGAATCAGAAACCTCAGATACGAAAGCGAAATTAATTATTATCAAATTCGAAAACGGAGCAAATATGATAACAGATATTTATCTGAATATAAAAAGTAACTTCTCAAATCAACGAAGAAGAGATAGCTCAATAACTTTTTTTTCTAAAACAATAAATAGATATTTCTATTTTTTATCGGTTAATAACAATACAACTAGTTATACACTTTACTTTCTTGAGAAAAATAACTATATATTCATATATGACTGTAATATAAGTAGTACGGCATAGTCTAACAAAAATAAAAAAAAATAGTGATTATGCAAAAAAAAAAAACTAAAGTACTAGACTAAAATAATGTCTCCATTTAATTAAGCACCTCAATACATAGCATAAATCTAAACATTAAAGTAGAAAAGGCTGAAGTTGATAATTGTATATGAGAAATATTGTTTCCGATTCCTAGAAAAAAAATTTGAATTCATTTCCGGAAAGTTTCCGAGGGATAATAGACTTAACATATTTGTTTGCGTTTCTGAGAAAAAACTTTCCATTTCATTTATATTTCCAAAAGTTTCCAAAAAAATTCCGAACAACACTTTCCATTTTCCCAATCCAAACGTTACTATTATTTAAGAGAATGTGGCTCAATGCATATCAAGTTTCTATTTCTAACTGTATAGGATATATTGATTTCCTAGATAATCTCTTCGGGAGGCATTACACTGGAAATTTGGTGTACTATAAGTCAGTCAGTTTGATTCTATTACCAGCTTGACCACTATAAAAAAATTGTCCTACATCCGGAGCTCACTGAATATATATATATTTTTTTGAGCAAGGGGTTTCCTCCCCATTTCCATTACCAGAAATGAGATTACCAGAGTACAGGTCCAGAAAAAAAAAGAAAAAACGACCATCCAGATTGTTATTACAAAGGTAGAGGCACCGCGTCCTCCAAAAGGATTAAGCATGTATCAACACACAGAGGAAAGAACAGAACGTGCCATCAGAGTCTTCGCAGATCAGTTCTCAAGCCTCCTGTTGTTGATCCTCCATCCAAATCTTGATTGGTAGACTTCACTTGCCACCCGCCTTATGAGCTTGGCACCCAACAGCAAGTTTCTTCGATTTGCCTCCTGTTTCTGCAGAATTGCGCAGGTTTCAACCCAGTGACATGCCAAAAAAAATCAAATCAGTAGGGTCATCTGGGGGTTTTTTTTTTCAAAACAAGCTCTATTTCGAGTCTTCCAAATAGCCCAGATAACAGCTGCAAACCCAATTACCACCAAATTCCTGGTAGATTTGTCAATAACATTTAGCCATTGCCCAAACAAGTGTTGGGCATCCAACATTGGTTTTATATTAAGAGCACAAATAACAACATGCCAAATCAGTTTAGCCATGGGACAGTCAAAAAATAAATGCTGCACTGTTTCCTCCAAATCACAGAACTGACATTTTTTATCACCTTTCATCCATCCTCTCCTATACAAATTATCTTTAGTGAGAATTTTGTTTTTGACAAACAACCAAATAAAAACTTTGATTTTCAGTGGGACTTTGAAATTCCAAACTTTCTTAAGAGGGAACATTGCATTGTTTACTTTGAGAGCTTTGTAGAAAGATTTGACACTAAATTTACCATCTTTACAGAGATTCCACCAAACTTTGTCCCTACAATGTTCATGAATCACTAC
Organism: Oryza meridionalis; assembly: GCA_000338895.3. Classification (NCBI taxonomy): domain Eukaryota; kingdom Viridiplantae; phylum Streptophyta; class Magnoliopsida; order Poales; family Poaceae; genus Oryza; species Oryza meridionalis. The sequence continues at coordinate 6,573,370 of CM002528.2, read as the reverse complement.
AGTATCCCAACTGTTTTTTATTTTGTCCCAATCCCTGATTTTGTTGCCATGTAAGGTTCTCCTAAACCGGATACTATCAATAAGACCCTTATGATGAACATCTGCAATTATCACTTTTTTTTTTGTTACGACCACATTATAAAGCTCAGGAAATTGGTCACAAAGGGGTCTACCCCCCAACCAGCTATCTTCCAAAAAAGAGTGTCTCTTCCATCACCCACCTTTTTGGTACAATATCTATAAAATAGCTCTGTGATCTCCATAATCCCCTGCCAAAAGTGTGAATTGCCAGGTTTTTTCTCAATTGCAGACAGAGGTTTTCCTTTTAGATATTTCTCTCTTAGCATGCCTTGCCACCACCCTTCCTCATTTTCCAGTCTCCATATCCATTTAACCAACAGAGCCTTATTCATGATATCTAAATCTAGGACACCCAAACCACCCTGATCTCTAGGAGAGCAGACAAGAGGCCATTGAACCAAGTGGTATTTTTTATTCCTTGGTCTTCTTGCCACAAAAGTCTTCTCCTGAAATAGTCCATCCTATCCCTAACACCCTGTGGCAGCCTATAGAAAGAGATCATGTACAAGGAACATTGGTCAGACTTGAATTGATCAGCGCTAATCTCCCTCCAATAGACTGAAGTCTTCCTTGCCAACACCCCAGTTTATGCTCCATTTTATTTTCAGCTTTCTTCCAGTCTTTATGTAAGATTCTCTTTTTGTCGATAGGGATACCTAAGTAAGTCATGGGTAACTCCCCAATCTTGCAAGTGAAAATCTGGCTATATAGAAGCTGATTCTCCTTAGCCTCGCCAAAACAGAACACCTCACTTTTGTCAAAGTTTATTTTAAGTCCAGAAATTTGTTCAAACAAACACAACAGAAATTTGAGATGTTTAGCTTGATTCAGGTCATCAGACAACAAGAAAATCGTGTCATCAGCATACTGCAAGATTGCCACTTTATTTTCATCATTCATCCCTAGCCCCTCTATCAAGTCATTGTTTTCAGCTCTCTGGACCAAGACAGTCAAAGCTTCAGCAGCAAGGTTAAACAGTAGAGGGGATAAGGGGTCCCTTTGTCTCAAACCTTTATGTGTCTTAAAATATGGCCCAATTTGATCATTCACTTTCACAGCCACTTTCCCTCCTGTGATCACCTTTATAGTCCAATCACACCATTTCTCAGGGAAACCCTTAGCATGCAACATTCTATAAATAAATGTCCAATCCACCTTATCGTAGGCTTTCTCGAAATCAACTTTGAACAAAATACCACTTTGTTTTTTTTTATGAATTGAGTTAAGAATCTCATGTAAGATCAAAACACTGTCCATAATGAATCTCCCTTTTAAAAAAGCAGTCTGTTGTTTAGAAATGATATAAGCCATAACCTCATCAATCCTGTTCATCATCACTTTTGTTATAATCTTGAAGCTAACATTCAAAAGACAAATTGGCCTGAACTTCTGAATTTGAGCCGCATCCTTTGTTTTTGGATAAGAGTGATTATTCCAAAGTTGAGTCTATCAACATCAATCAGACCCTGATGAAAGTCATTGATTAGTTCCAAAAGGTCTATCTTAACCAGATCCCATAAATGTGTATAAAATTCTCCAGGAATCCCATCAGGACCTGGTGCTCTATTTTTCTTTAGCTCAAACACAACTTTCTCGACTTCCTCCATACTGAAACTCTAGGTAAGCATAACTTTGTCCTCCTCAAAAACAGTTATCACATTGTCCATATTCATGGTGATATCAGTCACTCTAGAGTGTCCAAAAAGATCCTTATAAAAACTTGGTTATGTAGTTCATCAAATTACCTTGTCTTTTAATCTCCCCCCCATCTTGTACGAGAGAAAAAATTTGCCCCTTTCTTCTCCTACCATTGGCCTTAGCATGAAAATATTTTGTGTTACAATCCCCCTCTAAAACTTCCTTATCCTTACACCTTTGAAACCACTTAATTTTTTCCTCTCTGACAACAAACTTCAGCTGATCCTCTAACTCTCTCCTTTCCTCCCTGGTATTCCTATCCATTCTCACAGCTTCTGCTCTGATATCATTGGCATCCATCTTCTCTAGAATAGCTTTTTTCTCCCTCCTATATCTACCTTCCCAGTTTTTGTTCCATCCTCCTAAATACCTCCTCAGTTTCCTTAGCCTTAGCTGCCATCTTTCAATGCTTGAACCCTGATAATGTTCCTTCCAAATATCCTCAACTATTTTATTTAGATCCTCCCCCAAAAACCAACTCAATTCAAATTTAAAAGGATGGACCCCTGCCACCAGTTCCCCAGTCTACATCAACAGGGGGTTATGATCTGACATTCCCCTAGGGAGACCTTTGACAGTAATGAGTGGGTATTTTTCCTCCCAGTCAGTACTAACAAAAACCCTATCCAACTTTTCCAATGTAGGGTTTTCCTGATTATTCCCCCAAGTAAACTGTCTTCCCCCCATAACAATTTCTCTCAGATTGGATTGCTCAATAACAGCATTAAAAATAAAACTCCATTTGTTGTAACCTCCAGATTTGTTTTTCTCACTCTCTTTTCTAATGATATTAAAATCCCCACCCATCATTAGAGGATTTCTTTGTTTTTGTAGAAGGTAGGCTAATTATGACAGGAACTTCTCTTTGAATTCCCTCTGAGCTGCCCCATACACCACTACCAGATCCCATTTGAACTTTGTAGTAGTGTTCTGCAGCCCTATTTTTATATAATAATTACCTTTAATAACAGCTAACACATCCAACATCTCTATGTTAATACCCACAAGTATTCCCCCAGATTTGCCAGCAGCAGGAATCCATTGCCAGCAAATTTTTTTTTGGCCATTGAGACTTTTCAGAAAACTATCAGAGAAATTATGTTCTATTGTTTCCATTAAACCGATAAAGTCAATATTGTTTTCTTTAACCATATCCTGTAACAAACCAATTTTTTCTAAGTTCCCCATCCCCCCTATGTTCCAAAAGATCCCTTTCATCTTTTTTTCTTTTTCTTTTTTTTCCCATCAGATCTAGTCACTTTAGGATTTACCTTAACCATTTCAAGGTTTCCTCTCTTTTTCTTCTTTTTGCTTCCAGAACAGGACAAATTCCTTAGTAAACATTCAAAATCCTCTAAATCTGACATATTATCTTCTGACGAGTACAAATCAGAAAGAATTTTTTCATCAGAGATGTCAGCAACAAGTTCATTTTCATTTTTTCCCGGTATATCAATGTTTTGTTCTTTAAGAAACAGATTGATACGAGCAGTTTCAAGATCTTTAATCAGATGTAAATTGTAATCTATATTCTCAATAGCACAACCTAGATCAATCCCTATCAGGCTAGCCATACTAAGAAGATCAACATTATCATCGTGAACAAAAGAAGGAATAGTCTCCCGAACTTTGTTAATGAATGCATTTTGAGCTTCCTTCCTTTCTATGGCCACCTCTTGAAGATTCCTATCCTCCTTATATCTGAGTCTTTTGCTTCTTCTCTTTTCATCTTCTTGACTTTCAGTTTCTTCTTCAGGAATCAGCACCCCCACTTGTCTATCAAAGTTGTCTTCTGATTCTTATGAATCCAAAAAATCTTCACTATCACCAAGATCCACTTTCTCTTTCTCATCTCTAGCCATCTCCGGAACCATTCCTGTTTCAACAGCCTTTGTCTCAGTAGCTGGACCCATCTTGTTCATCACAGTTTCAGCAGACGCCTCCTCTTGAACTTTTGTTGTTGTCTCACTCTTTTGCTGAATTGTTCCATTAGTTGTTGCTAGTAACTTTTCATCTTGCTGTGGTGTTATTCCTTGCAAACCGATAGCTGTCTCAGCCTCTTATAGCTGTATAGCTAGTTCCCTATCCTTCAGAATCTGAACACACCTCCTGTTATCCATAGACACCATTTCAGGGAATAAGTAATCTGCCTTTTTTTGATTACCAAACACACTTCCTTCAGACCTATGTGTGTTCATATCCAAACCATCATCAGTGCTCATTATCTGTTTTCCCTCCCTCTGACCTTTATCCTTAACTGATCCTCCCTGAGCATTTTTCCTCTCCTGCATTTCTTCTAAAATTTCATCTCTAAACCACCCCTGTTCCAGAACTTCATCCAAAGTAAACTGAGCTTGATACAAGTACCCCCTTGGAGTAGTCAGGATAAGCTTTAAAGGTAAAGCGTCCAGCTCCATCATTCCCACTTTAAATTTGATCATATTACTGGCCCTGAAAGTTGCCATGTCAATTTCCATAACAGGACCTAAATTGGACCCAATTTCAAACAAAGCTTGATATCCTTTCATCTCATCAGGAATACCAGCCACCTTAACCCAAGCAATATGCAATTTCCCAACAGTCTCAGCCTCTTGAGTCCATCCAGTCACACAAACTCTAACATCAGTCCCTTTAACATTGAAATAATCAAAGTTGGCTAACTCTTCAAATCTGAGCTTGTTAGGGAATCTCATTTGGAAAGTACCATTAGACAGAGCCTTGGCTTTCCAAGTCCAATTCCATCTAAACTGCTGCGTAAATCCCTGTTCCAGCTGAGCTACAGTTAACTCCCCCCCAGACAGAATGGTGATAATAGCCATTGGGTTGTTATGATCATTCAGAGGTGCAGGTTTGGTGTTCTGTATCAATATACACCCCAACCCAGGAGCTCCATATCCCACCAACTTAGCTACAGGTCTCAGCTGCTTGTCATAGATACAATCTTCTGTTCTATGAGTTGTTTTAGCACAATTGATACCGAATACAGAACCCCCACAATCCCTAGCCAAATGTCCAACCCCCTTGCATCTACCACAGGAAAGCTTTTGAGGATTTGTGGGCATACCATCTCGGGGATTAGTTTGAGGTTGAACTTGAGGAAGCTTCATGTTCAGAACCTCCTGAGCAGCAGATGGCTTCTCCTCTTGGCCCTGAGGAACTTGCTTGTCAGTGCTCGGCATCTGCTTCTGCATCGGCCTGTACTACAGCCCCCCTCCTCGGGACCCCAGATTAGCTTGGCCACCTCCATCTCCACCTCCTCCGCTACTGTGCTTGCTGCTTTCACCCTCTTGGTCATGGCGCCCCTGAGGGATCTGTGCAGCAGGACGCCGCCCTTCCGCACGGAACGTCGGCCTTGGCTGGAATCGCCCCCCTCCACCCTCCTCCCTGGAATGCCATGCTGTGCTGTTGACCCCCCACCACTTGCGCGAATCGACGCGAATCACCGTTTATTGTCTTCTTCCACCTCAATCCCCCATTGCCAAAACCTCCAATTTCGATCCGAGGCCACGCCTCCACACCCTCCTCGCAGTGGATTGGGGAATTTCCCTTTCTCCCCCGAAACCCTAATTCCTGTGGTTCCTTTCCCCACAAATGCTGCAAATGGTGATCCAAATGCGCAAGTTGACGTGGTTTCTCGCTACAGGAACGGGCTGGGGAGAAACGGCCCAAATCGCCATGGGCGATCTCAAAACTAGGGCAAAGTCTGGGAAACAACCCCTCCACGCGTCAAGCATCCGATGGCTCAGCTTCCCGTGACTTCGCGAACTCAAAATTCCACCATGGCTGCCCCTTAGCCAAGCCCCCCTCGCCTCTAATCTTGCCCTCAACTCTCCATGGCCTCACCTCGCTCACCTCCGCCACTGACATGTGTTTCCCCTCCCTCCAATGTACGTCGTTCCGGAGCTCACTGAATATATCTCATCTATTCTTCTCCCGGCCCATCTCCTTGGTTCCCTCACGCCTTCATGCAAAGAAGCTTAACCTTCTTCATTGTTCCTCTTTGAAGGACAGAGCGGTTGATTTCATTGCTCGATCGGGCCAAATTGCATCCTTCCAATGAAAGGGATATTGGGCCTAGTTAGCTCACCATGCCAAGGAGAGCCTGACTATATGTATACGGAACAATTTTTACCGTAATCTCTACGCACAGTAGAGTTAATTTGGATTTTTATCTTTATCTACATATAAGTAGAGTAATTTTTCTAGTAGAATTCATACATCAATAATTTAAATCGTTTTTATTTATGATAGTACCAGTAAGGACTATCCATTACTACACAAAACGTGTAAATTGTCTCTTATCTGTACCGGTTGAAACAAAGCTACCAATATTTTTTTTGAACATTAAAGCTACCAATATTGATGGAGGATCCCCCCCTCCACCTATCTAGTGGTCCTGTAACGCTTTCGAACTAGCACAAAAAGTCGGAAGAATACCAGGTGTAACCAAATAGTGTCATGCTAAAAATATGAAAAAATGTATTTAAAAGTCACAAAAAATATGAAAAAATTCTGAGATGTGCAACACCATGGAATGTAGTATCACACAAAAAAATCAACTCAAAAGCTGTAAACGTGAAGAAAAAAAAGACAAATTCGTGCTGCAAATAGTGCTCAAACAGTTCACATCACTATCAACAACAGATTTGTTTTTTTTCTTTACGTTTACATCGAATTTTGAGTTGATTTTTTTTGTGTGATACTTCATTCCATGGTATTGCACATCTCAGAATTTTTTTTATATTTTTTATGACTTTCAAATATATTTTTAAGGGTTGGTAGCATTGGTAGCATGACACTCTTCTGTATACCTTGATATTCTCTCCTAAAAAGTCCTACCAGACTTTGACGCCTTCTGAAGACCATCAGTACCGGTTATATCCCAGCACTAAAGTTAGGGGTAGCTTGGATCAGGGACTAAACTTCACATCGGATGTTTGCATATTAATTTAGAGTATTAAAATCGGGTGTTCCTAGCGCGCGCGTACGCGTCGCGAGCAGAACTAGCACACACACGGCGCACGGTTCCCGGAAGGACGCGGTAGCGTAACTAACTCTATTATTTAAGGATAATGACTGTAATTAAGAAAAGATTTTTTATTTTTTTAGGAAATTTTTTTACTAATAGATTGAAAAAATTTAAGTTATATTTGAAAACTTTTGACTTAAAATTTAAGCTTTGAACTCAAATTTTGAAAACTTTTAACTCAAACTTTGAAAAATTTCAATTTGCAAGAAAAATTTTGAAAACTTTCAACTCGGATTTGAAAACTTTTAACTCGAGATTTGAAAACTTTCAACTCGGATTTAAAAACTTTCAAATTTAAAAAAATTAAAAAGTATTAAAAAAGATAAAAAATACACCGAGGGGAGGGAGGCCAATAGGGAAAAAATCGCGCCAAAAAAAGGAAAAAGTCGCACCAAAGAAAAAGAAAAAAATCGCGCAAAAAAAAGCAATGCGGAAAAAAAATCGCTAAAAAGGAAAAGGACACGTGGCGGGTGGAGGGGTGCGCGTGGCAGATACGGATCTGGCACCCGCGCGCTGATTAGCAAAACCGTAAGACCTCGTGTGTATAGAAATCAATTCTTTGTTGTACATGGAAAGCACGATCGTCCGTTGGTGCTTTAATTTGGTAATTCTATCTGCATTTGTTACCAATTTGAAAAGCAAAAAGTTATGTTGTCATAACCGACCTAGCTAGCCAGAGAACAAAATTAGCAAGAAAAAAAAAATCAAGAGCACACATTGCATCAACTGAAACAATAATGAATTCCTTGCCAACTTTTATCCAGCATTTAGTGGAGTTTGATCTGAGAACAAAATAAAAATACTAGTGGCCACTGGTTTATGTGGTGTGACAAAGGGGGGTTTTGCTTTGGGATGCCATGCACACGTGTCAACCATGTTACGGTTCATAAGCATGTAACCTAAAAGTTTAACAGTATAAGCGTGGTTTTGGAAAAGACACCTTTTAATCATCAGCTACGTAAGCACGCCGACTCTCCAAGAAAAAAAAGCACACTAATTAATCTCCACCTCCGACGGTTAGCAACGTCCCAACAAAACATAAAAGAAGAAATAAAATTATCAAGAGAATTGCTTCCCTCCGGTTAAAAGACACTGGACATCAATATAATCGGCAAAATATAGATTTTCTTTTGAATTGAGCATATATAACTCAATTGATAAGGTTCATTATGGTGAAACATATCATTTAAGTTTCAAATTAGACACGTGTTCTCGTATTTACGACTAATTATTCTATTAATAGTAGATGATGTATCCACCGATAACTTAAGTTGGCCAATCTTCAAAGGTGGTTTTACACGTACGTATGTACATTCATAATAAGAATATATATTTATATGAGTGCATGTGTCTGTATTTTTAAAACAATGTAAATTTTATTTCTGTTGCTAGAATTAAAAAAAATGACAAAACTACAATACTGCGAAAGCACTTTAAATTTGAGGTGAATCTACAATATCTGATTATTTTCAGACGATCGATATCTGAAACTATTAACATGATACTAGTGCTTAAAGTTTTGCATAAAGTTTTTATTCCTTGACTTGAAATATCTCTAATGACATGTTTTTTGACCGGAGGAAGTAGTAACTACTTAATTGTGGTCAAATATATATATGAAAGAAATCTGTACCACTAGTCGTCCTAACAAGATAAAATAAAATAAAATCCCAACAAACACTAGCTATGCCCCTCGTCCCTCGTCCGTGTTGCTTGAATTAGTTAAATGGCCGATCGATCTAATAAGAGAAAGTTTAATAATATAGCCCACTGCTGACTCCAAATCATCTATATTCAACTTAATAGCTAATTTATACAATAATTGTCTATAAATATATACTGCATAATTAATATCTGATCTCACCTGTCATACACACATGTACTTTGGAGTCCGTGCTGCAGCTGACTAATAATCTGTAGCCCGCTGCCCTTTTCTCTTTTTTTTTATCTTCTTAAAATGTGTTTATAGCTGGTTTATGGTTTTGTATTGTACATGTTCTAAGAAAAAAAAGAGATTAATGCGTAATGTCGGCCAATTAAGCTAAATGTGGCAGAGGATGATGCATGCAAAAAGGCACTTTATATAGAATATGGTGAAGAGCATGTGAAGCTGAAACCTGGCAATTGGCTGCCAATTTGGACGGCTCGAGTTATTTGGGTTACTATGATTGATGGATAGTGATATCTCAGGTACGTGCATATTAATTTGTACGCGCCTTGGCAATTGAACTCTTGTACTAAGTAGTGATCAATTTTTCATACCACTTTTGACCACGCATAATTAGCTACAAGCTTAAGCTACTCCAAGCCTGATACAGGTGATTTGCTTCAATTCTGTACATTAATTTTCTTATATCATTGGCTAGTTAGGGGTAATATATAAAACCCAACTAACTAATTAAATTGAGAGCAGGGAACTATTTATTATTTGTATATTCAACTAATATATGAAGGGTAGGTAGGGTATATATATCATGCATTTTATCTTCAAACTAGAAAAAATACCCGTGCGTGAATGCTATTTTAATCTTATTATTATTATACGGTTTAGCTAGGATGAAATTCACTGTGGGAATTCACTTCGATTTTTTTTTAGAAAATCATGAGCTTCAATTAGAAGTCCATCTTTTATCTCAAGTTAGCATGCAAGTTTTTTCAAAGAAATTTCTTATACGACTTCTTTTGTATTTCCAAAAGCAAACGAACTTAAAATCCGCATCATACACGGATCTCTATTTCCAAAAGTGAAACTTAAAAACCGACTCAAATACGATGACGTATCAAAATACCGGCAAAAACATCTTCAATTTTTATAATAGTAGAGATATATGTGCATGTGAGACTGAATTTGATCTTTGATCATGGCATGCATAGATGCACATAGGATTCACCCAAGGAGGATGTACATGCCTATGATATTTGTTTCTTCTCAAGGATTCCATGCATCCTATAGGTTAATTTGTCTCTAATAATTCCACACAATATGTCATCAAATTAATTAATCATTCCTCATCCTCCTGCTGCTGCTATATTGTTACTTTTTACTGGAGTAATGTTATTATTTCCATTCTATGTTTTTTTAATTATATATGTCTGGCAACTCAGATATATGTATGCATATTTTTGTCTGAGTTAATAATATTATCACTTTAGTTTTGCATGCTATTATATCTTTTTGGAACTGTTTCACAATCTTAACTAACTAGTAGATGTAGTGTGATTACATCAGCATGCAATGGTTGATCATGAGAGACAGTAAAAAGGTGAATCAGTTATATAAAAACCGAAAAGATGTCATTATACTTATGGAAACTTATACTTGAATAAATTGAAAATGTCTCATTTTGGAATGAGCCTAACAAGAATTATATATAGCTGTAATTAAGTTGGTCATGGGATCGATATGATGATGGTGCTTAAATTAGGTCACTTGTTGCATATATATGTGTGTGAATTTCATGCATGCGTGTTGCTTCAGAAGTTGACACATTAAATTAATTGACCACCAATATAATACAAACATATTTTTGAGTTAGACCATCTATATGTACATATATATAGTCGACGGCTAGCTGGTTTCATGATCAGGTGATCCAAATTTATAGCATCTTCAATTCATTCCCAACATGCAGCACGCAATTGCACATGACTTGAACTAAACGGGCAAGATTGAGAAAGCCAATAATAATCAAATTCATAGTCAATTTTATTAGCACACATGATTGCAGCAACCAATATATGTGACACTATATAAATATACTTCTCCAATATATGTCCAAAATTGGACTGCCAAACAATCTTGTTTTTGGTGAGTTCATTAGATTGCTGATCCGGCAGCTAGGACGTCGTCGTTTGTCATGTCATCACGTTGGTGCGATCGCTAGCTAACTCATGAACTCGATCGTTTTATATATGTATGATCACAACGAATTATGAGCAATGCACGCAACAAGACGTAACAACAAGGCTATCAAGTTGGTGCAAGTTCAGTTAAGTAACGTACCCTGCTAAATTCTAAATTAGGAGTGCTTTGTTGCCTTAATTTCTTGGCGTTGCATGGAGTTGTTTTTTAAATTAGTGGAGCAATCTAATCGATCAGTTGGTTACTTCACACACTCAATTTCATCAATTTTCAAAGGGGCCCCTTGATGGTACCAATGGGAAAACATCCACACATCAAGACTTGAAGAAAATTCATTTATATATATCCATTCACTCATTATCGGATACAAGTGTTTCGTATAATACTACCTCCGTTTTTTAATAGATGACGTCATTGACTTTTTCTCACATGTTTGACTATTCGTCTTATTCAAAAATTTTATGCAAATGTATAAGATATAAATCACACTTAAAGTACTATGAGTGATAAAACAACTCATAACAAAATAAATTATAATTACGTAAATTTTTTGAATAAGACGAATGGTTAAACATGTGAGAAAAAGTCACCGGTATCATCTATTAAAAAACGGAGGGAGTACATGATTGTGTAAATATCTTCTTTTTTAGGACAAGATACAAATCAAGTCAGTATACAAACAGAACAAATTAAGAACTGCATCCATCTCCATCCATAAACATACATATCCACCTTGATCATATGTAAATCAAAGCTGCCGCTAGCAAGCTAAGCTAGCTAGATAGCGACTATTTAATATGTATATTTGAGACAAATATGTGTATAATTAATGTATATATATGCAAGAACTCTACTCATGCAACTGAACTGAAGGCGAAGAAGATGATCGATCAGCTAGTGATGGCCGATGCCCGGGCTCGGCACCGATCCCTGCACCTGGATAGCTCGCCGGCGCTTGGCGATGTCGACGACGGCGATGATCTCCGGCTTGCCGGCGATCGGCCTCGGCGGCGCCATGAATTCTTGGAGCAAATCTTGGGAGGTCGACGACGACGCTGCTGTATCAGTAGCACTGCTTGTTCTAGCAACAGGAGCTTGTGGACGATCTCCTGCAGGCATCATCCTAGCAGCCTGAACAAGCGACTCCGACGATTGCAGCAGAAGCAAGCAAAGGATAGCGGCAACAATGGCGTGTGAGGAAGCCATGGAAAATCAAGGTTGCAAACTTTGCAAGCTTGCAAGAATGGGGATCTCTGAATTAATGTGCTTAATTGTGCGTGTCTAAGTTGAGTGTGTGTATGCGATGATGAGAATGTGAGCAGCTTGGGCATGTATTTATAGGGTGAGAAGAAGGAGGAGGTGGCCAGCAAGATCGATCGTGCTTGCGTGAGGCGTGGCGATGACAGTTCGGTGATCGAAATTGGGTTGAGTCAAAGTGTAGTGGAGCACAATGCAAATTATAAAGTATCGCTGTCTCGACAATTTATTTTCAATTTTTCTTTCATCAGCTGATCAGAAGAGAGCTAGCCATATATATAGAGAGATTGAATTGGTTGTAATAGATTTTGGTTTCTCTACTATTCGGGGCACTTGTGTTAGTATATACAATTTGCCTTTTCATGTCTCTCTTTAGTTCTGGTCCAAAGATTTTGATAGGGAATTTTGCCGGCTTAAGCGATGAGAGCGTGCCGCGTGGATGCTTTGGTGCGTCTTAGCAAACTCTGCAATTGCCACATAATTAAGCATATGTACCAGTGATTATTGTTAGGCTCTTTCTTTTCTGAAGTATTATCTAATATATTAGCATTGATTTTTCTTACTCTGAAACAAGAACGTCGATGAAATCAGTAAGTAGTACATGACGTATACTGCTGTAAGCTTGAGTGTTTGGAAGAATATTACTAGCACTTTACCATGCATATATGCTTCTAATCCTGTTCTTAATTGGGAGAATAGTTAATATGGTCCCTAAAGTTTCGCTCCTGAACTATTTTAGTCCTTAATCTTTCATATTGTCCAAAACAAATCCTTTAAATTTGTCACATATGCTGATATAGTCCTTGGTCCACCAAAATCGCCACATGGATATGCCATATCACCCTCCTATACAAAATCTATATGATTTATCCAATTTACCCTTACATATATCATAGGAAAATAAAAAAAAAACAGAAAAAGGTTAAAAAAATATGGTGTATGTAAGAGCAAAAATATGCGTCAAAAGGGTGAAAAAAAAAGGAAAAGTATTTTTTCCTATGGTTATGTCTAATTCACCCTTACATTTATTTTTCTATGATATACGTAAGGGTAAATTGGACAATTCATCATCGATTTTGTATGAATGATGACATGGCATATCCATATGACGATTTTGGTGGACCAAGGATTATTCTAGGCCTTATGACAAAGTTTAAGAGTTTCTTTGGACCATTTAAAATATTAGGGACTAAACTGATTCTACAAAGAAAAACCTTAGGGACTATAATAGCTATTCTCCCTTCTTAATTATTAGCTTATCAGCCACAGCCAAAATTTGAAATGTTAGATTTCAGTGTTTTTTTGGTCATAGTCTATTTTTAATATTGGCTTTTAAATTGCTAACAAAACATGTATACAAGTTTCACCCATAAATTATTTGAATTTTGGGGGTGTTAAGATCTAGGGGTGTAAAATTTTGGCGTGTCACATCGGGTATTATATAGGGTGCCGCATGAGGTGTTCGGATACTAATAAAAAAAACTAATTACAGAATTTGTCGGTAAACCGCGAGATGAATTTATTAAGCCTAATTAATCCGTTATTAGCAAATATTTACTGTAGCACCACATTGTCAAATCATGTAGCAATTAGGCTTAAATATTCGTCTCGCAAATTAGTCACAATCTGTGCAATTAGTTATTTTTTTAGCCTATATTTAGTACTTCATGCAGGTATTCAAACGTTCGATGTGACAGGGTGAAAAATTTTGGGGTGAGATCTAAACCGGTCCTTTGCATGGTTGTACAACTCTACGTGAGGTTTTATTTTTGCAAAATTTTAAAGTACATTTTCATGTTTTACTGAATTCATGAATTCCAACGAGCTAGTACTTCCGCATGTCAACAGAACATTCAAGCATGTTTGTTTGAATTATATGGCTTGTAAGCTTTAGCCAATTTTAAATTTAAAACATAACTTTTAGAACCAATTTAAGAGTTTCTCATAATTGTTTTTTCAATGGGAAAGGGAAAATTGTAACCATGCTATTATAATTTTGCAAAATTTGAGATATGCCATCCTGACCCACATGTCGTTGACTCATGTGGGTCCTATATGTCATTGTCATTGAGATACCGATGGCATATCTCAAACTTTGAAAAATTATAATGGCATGGTTCCAAATTACCCAATGGGAAAAGGGTCCCCATTCCCCGTGTCATCGGGGAACGAGTAATACAAGTAGAAGCATATGGTCTACATCTTCATGAGATGTACAAGACCTACTCCTACATCTGTAAGATATATACAAGATCTCTTGGTAATCATAGTCGACTGAAGACATGACCGGTGGAACAGCGCCTAGCCGCGCTCCTCCTGACCACATGGGCCTCACCCTTCATGTTGACCTGATGGCTTCGAAAAGAAGCCTCATCCACGGCCTTAGCAGATTGCTGTCCCGGGCTTAGGGCTAGGGGCTACTATCGGAGGAACAGGAACTAGGTATCCCCATTCCCTCAGGTCATCGGGGCACGAGTAATACAAGAAAAAACATACAAGGTCTATATTGATGTACAAGATCTACATCTCTATAGCACGGAGACCGACAAGGACGCAATGTCCCCGTACACGGTGACTTGCCAATAGATGGGGCCTGACATCTTCGGGAACAGGGCAGGGGTCTGAGCTCTTTTTTGTGCCCTAGGCAGCGGTCCAAGCATGCTCGCTTCCCGGGCATCTAGCGGCCTATGCACTCACGCTGGGGCAAAGTTGACTGGGCGAGGGAGTTGGCCAACCACTTCCCTGCATTAGTGGTGATGTGGCGTGAGTCGTGAATCCATCTCGTCAAAGAACGTGGGGCGCATGTGCAGGGCATCATCCTAGTGGGCCCACGATCGATTTGGGGGGGGGGAGGGTGTGCGCCTCTTTTACTATTGGCGCATGCCCCCACGTTCCCCCCCAATCCGGATATTGAAGGACTTCGATAAGACCAAAAACTATAGAGTTAATGGCGCAGGCCCCAACCATAGACTTTGTGTAACGGCACTGTGGATTCCCTGTAATCTATAAAAAGAGGGTCCCGGCCAATGTATAGAGGGTTCTGATTCCTAGCAGCTAGCACTCTTGCAAAGTTCCATCTCATTGTAACTTATTTGCAATCATCCATAGTCCACACACATGAGTAGGGTGTAACGCATCCGTGTGCCCTGAAACCTATATAATCCCTGGCGTTCATCACTCTTTGATTGGAACTCGGACTCGAACCGCGCCCTTGCCGAATCTCCAAAAGGGGAGTATATGCTTTCCCGCTAGAGGAGTTTCCGATAGGACCGATATAAATATTAAAGTCTTTTTTCTAAATTTAGTTTTTATTGCATTAATTTATTATTCTGTTTTGGTTTATAAGACTCAGCCTAAAACTTCTAGATTTGTTGAGTGTGGCTCATAGAGAACTAGATCAGCTGGTTTTGGAGATGATTTTAAGAAGCAACTGGTTGTACATAGCAAGTTTCTAATAAGAATTTACCTACTGTAGAATTCAGAAAAATGATGTAGAGGATACAAATCTAGACAATTTGAGGAGCTAGCTAGGTATTAAAAAAGCTCCTCTAACGAATGTGGGAAGTTGGGAACTAAACTCCCCGCACGGAAAACAGAGCGATCCATTAGCACGTGATTAATTAGGTATTTGCTAAATTTTTTTCAAAAATGGATAAATATAATTTTTTTAACCAACTTTCGTATAGAAAATTTTTGCAAAATACGCACCGTTTAGTAGTTTGAAAAGCGTGCCCGCGGAAAAAGAGGGAGATGGGTTGGGAACATGTGATTGCAAACACAGCCATATGTCTTGTGCCAAAAACTTCGAAAGTCAAAGAATGATCAGGTGGTCAATGGTCGAGTCACTAGCAGTGCCAACAAGCTAAAGCAAGTCACAAAAGCTAGCTGGCACAGATCACTCGACGATGTACGACCGGAAGATAATTTAACCATATGGCTGATTCTCATTAACATGTCGTGTGTGCTCCATATATATGTTTGTCATCATCAGGGTTTACCTAAACTGATTTTAGATTGCCAGTCCAGGTGTCCATATACTTTTTGTCTGGTGGTAATGTGTATGCATATTTCTAAATACTAGTTTCTCAGCGCAGTTTTAATTTTTTTCTTCAAAAAATGGTAGATTATATTATATTAAATAAAAGATATGCTAACAACATTGCTGTTACAAATAAGAGCTACCATTTTTTTTTTGCGAGCAAGAGCTACCAAATTAAATAGAACAAATAGACTCAAAATCTTAGAACGCCACAAGATATATATGTGTAAGCAGATGAGTGCGCATCCACAATGGTGACCAACCCCAGAAAACATGCATAAAAATATATCAACACGATATTACCAACAAATTGACGATCCAAACCCAAAAAATATCGGCACGTACTGATTGAACCATCGGCTACAAGATGACAAGGCTTTCTAGATCTTTGTTGAGGTTTTGCAAACAAGTTAGCCACATAAAAAGAATAAAAACAGACAAAAGAATAATTCTAAACAAATACTCCCTCCGTTCCTAAATATTTGACGCCATTGACTTTTTTAAATATGTTTGACCGTTTGTCTTATTCAAAAAATTTAAGTAATTATTAATTCTTTTCCTATTATTTGATTCATTGTTAAATATACTTATATGTATATATATAGTTTTACATATCACAAAAGTTTGTGAATAAGACGAACGGTCAAACATGTGCTTAAAAAGTCAACGATGTCAAATATTTAGAAACGGAGGGAGTATAAATCTAACTCCATGGACAATATGAAAGACAAGCCGTCGACGCAGGTAATATAAATTATTGGATATACTTACTACTTTCACCCTAAAATATAAGGAGCTTTAGGATTGATCATGGGTATTATAAAAGTTTGTGGAATTAAACATGAGAAGATTATGATTAGTTGAGAAGCGGTGGTAGGTAGGGAATTTGAATGGTGTAAGGTTGTGATCGGTTGAGAAGAGAATGCATGTAAAGAAATTGTTATATTTTGAAATGGATGGAGTATACACTTAAATAAAAGCAAAGACGGGTTTCCTCGCCCCCCTCCCAATCGCCAACGTGAACGCCATAATTAAAAAAGAGAATCCCACAATATGCTAAGCCCCAAGACTCACAATAAAAATATTCCAATGTAATATATATTTTGTTTCATTTTTTTACATGTTTATATGTCAAACTATGTAGTTGTTTTTAGATATGTATTTGTACATCCATCTATATAGTTGGACATGACTTGTTGGAGCAAAATTGGGAGGCTTAATTTATAAATTAATTAGTCAATAAAGAATAGAAAATAAAAAAAAGGCAAGTATATGGTTGAATACAAGTTACACGTATTTTGATGAGATAGAAAATCCCTTCATACATGAGTTCTACTCATGCACATTTTCTGTAACATAATGATCAAATTAACATCTACTAACTGGAGTGCATAAGAAAGATCTTGATGATGCATACACGATTGTTGAATTCAACATCCATTATATTAATTATTCCTCTCCCTATGAAATTTAAAACTCATATTTTTTTTATTATATTGCAAGAAAGAATTACATGTATATATGTCCTTACACATTCTTCTTGATCTACACAAAAATATATATGTGTGTCTACGTACTTACGTAGACATATATTCTCAGATAGAGTATATGCCAAAAAGTTCAGTTTCCTATGCCCGGGCTGGGCACCGAGCCCTGGAGCTGGGCCGTCCCCCAACGCTTGCCGTCGACGGCGGGCATCATCTCCGGCTTGCCGGCGGCCGGCGGCGGCGGCGGCGCCATGAGTGCTAGCGAATCGACAGTAGTGCTAGCAGTAGGGTTTGAATAAACTGCACTCAGCTCCTTGACATGAACATTATCAACAAGATGAACATCACTTGGCAACATCCTGGCCTGCAGAGACGACGAGGACGCCAAGAAAATGATCAGCACGAACAGGATGGTCGTCGAGTGACAGTGTAGTGAGGAGGATGCCATTATTGGATTAATGATCTGAAGAGACCAAGATCAGTAATCAGTGATTATATCACTCTCCACAATTAGCTAGCAAGATCAAGTAAGTTTACGTGTGTTTGTATGTGTGTGTTGTTCTTGCAGGAAATGTGAACAAGTCGGACATGCATTTATAGGCGAAGATCGATGGATCGATCATGTGTAGTCATATAGAAGTAGTGATCATGTGAGCTGGGATCGACACTGAAAATTAATGGAAAGTGTTAATCTGATGGAGTGTACTGTTGCAGTGAACACCAGAACACGCTATATATGTACGTGGAGCACTGCTAATGGTGGTGAGGTCACAATTGGTAATAATGTGATCATCTGGGCGGCTCAGGCCATGGAAACGTGCCGCGTGTATTAATTGTTAAGGTGGCTTAATTTCCTGGTAGCTGCTAATCCGCGTGAGGCGATGGATCAGTGTGCAGCTCGTGGACTAATAGTATAAACATTTGCGCTTTTCGGCTATGTAGGCCCAGCCCAATTCTGCTCCTGATCTGAGTGCCCATGGCGCAATGATCGTTGTTCATTGCAGGTGCTCCATTTTGGTGACCGAATTCAAATCGTGCTTTCCTTTTCGGTTTCTCTTTTTCTTTTTGACGGGATCAAACACGTATACTTCATGGCCATGATGAGAATAAGGATCTGTTTGAGAGTTTTTTTTGATAGCCATTGCTTCTTTCATAATCATACCAATAATCCAGCTTTACATTTAGATTTTCAGAACTTATAGTTACAGAATTTAGAAAATTTAATTGTTTATGTAGATTCCTCCGCTGAATTTGTTTTTTCACATATCCATGTGTGGGTTGAGTTTGGACCTAAAAAATTTCATAGAGCTAGTGGTGCATATATGTTGCATGAATGTTATTATTTTTTTTCAATTTTTTTAAACTATTTAGACCATTTTTAGATATACGAGGGGTATCCCTCAAAGGTTCAAAACATGAATATTTTCCCCTAAACTGTCCAGAAAAATTTCAATCGCTACGTCCAAGTGTACGGATTGACGGTCAATAGAGTATCGCCGAACAACGAATAGAAATAATCAATAGTACAAGACATTGACTTAACCGCTAGTCATCTACAAGCTAGTTGCAGCCAATGAGTGAAGCAATGAATTAAAAGTTTTACCACTTTACGCAGATAATTAAATTAGCATGTATAATTATACATTACTGTTAGTGATATGCCTTAGAGGTAATCATAAAGATAATTGTATCACACACTATGTTTACATATTTATCCGACTTTGTTTGATAAACTAATTATTGGTTAATGAATATGTCATTCTTTCATGAGACTCTTTATGTTGTGTGTTGCTATTTCGAAAGGATCCCTGATCAAATATCATATGTGGAACAAATATGTTTAGATGATCAGCTCATGTATTAATTGATGATCATGTCTCATGGATCATGGAATAGAGATACCAAATTAATAATGTGGACACATGTTGGTGAACATGTTGTTGGATAGACCCAACATGAGACACTGCAAGAGCCATATGTGTTGTGTCATCAGTGATCTCATTTAGTGTTGGTGTTGAATCCTTAGACCTGAGATTATCATGGTTCCCAATATGTGTAGTAGCTTACTTACGGACTGCTAAACGCTACTCCGTAATTGGGTAGTTATAAAAGTAGTTTTCGGGTATGCTATGAAACATGTAGTGGGATATGAATAATCCAGATGGGATTTGCCCCTCCTATGGAGAGATATCTCTGGGCCCCTCGATGTTGTAGATTATGGAAGTGCATGGCCATGCCAAAGGTGATTGAGGAGTCAATCACAAGTTATATAATCTATCAACAGGTTCGAGTGAATGATTGAGCTATTAGAGGATGGCACATATCTAGCCTTGAGCTTAATCGATATCGTGAGGCAAAGGGGTTCATACAAGTATACACTAGAGGTTCAGCCGATATGATCTTTATGTATGCCCGGTGGGTCAATACGTTCTGCTAGGGGCCGCTGTTGACGCGTGGACCGAAAAGGAGTTTTCGGGTTACAGCCGAGTATACATGAACCTATAGGGTGACACGCTTAATGGGCCGGAATAAGGGGATTGGATGGAGATCCAATATGATCTTAATTCGGATAGGGATCCAAATAGGAGTCCTACGGGCCTTGGAGGCCCGAGTGATGGATCCTATATATTCGTGAGGGGTGTGACCGGCGGAGATATTGCATTACGTGAGAAATCCTAGCCGTCACTTCCCTTCCCGAGCAAAACCCTAGCCGCGCGCGGGTGCTAGCACATCTGCGCGTGGCGTTCCGTCCCTGTACGTGTGGATACCGGTAGAGGCGCCACTGGTTTGCGGTGCTGATCGGCGTGGGAGTACGGCGAGGAGAACGCACGAGGAGTAGAAGGTCGAGCCGGTGCGATCGACTACTTCCCCTACATCGACGCGCGCTACTTCGCGAGAGTTCCTTCGACTTCTCAACGTCATCTTCCGCTGCGCAGCGCATCGAGTGGTAACGATCTATGATCTAATACTTGCATGGTTCCTGGTTTACGCGATAGAAAATTTTGATTTATGCTATCGTAGCCTACGCGTATCCCAACAATTACATGGACATTTTTTAGGTAAACGTACTTATCGTCAAATTATCGCGGCATATTAAAGCATATTTTGGAGCATATTTTCAAGTTGCAGTTGCTTACCTGAGCCATGTGAGAACAAAATTTTAGACAACAAAATCTGTGCAATTTTGACAGCATACACCCAAAATTTATATTTGTAATTTTTGACAGCAACGTACTCAAAATTTTGACAACATATACCCAAAATTCTGACAGCATATACCCAGAATTTCCAATTTGAACAGCATGTAACCATATTTTGGCAGAATATATAGCAAGTAAAACAATGTCCAAGGCAAGCACCTCTAAGTGTACCATCCAGATTACATAACCAAGTAAGCAAGTCTGAGAATGCCATCCAAAATACATAACCCAGGCATAGAAGTTCAGATTACAAAATAAAGGCCACAACTTGCACGGCGCGGGGCAGGGGCGAAGCTGCCAGCGAGGCGCGGTTGCACGGCGCAGAGCGGGGGACGGAGCTGCCGGCGAGACGTGGACTGGGCGGTGGCTCGTAGCGGCGTTGCGTCTGTCGGCCGGTAGGAAGGAGGAAGGGAGATTTTTCAGTATATGCCATCCGATTCGTACCTTTTCAAGATATGCCACTCAATTCGCGTGACTTTCAGAACATGCCATTGGAAGCATGAATTCCTTTATTCCATGCCACTTTTCTCTATTTTCCTAAATTTCTCAAATCTATAATATTTTCCTTCATCTTTCTCACCTGATCAAACGGATTTACCCATGGGCCCACCTGTCAGGAGAGTAGAGACACAACCTCATCCTCTCAGGGAACAGATCGATCTATCGCAACAAAAAAAAATGGAAACAGATCGATCCCCTTTCTCCTGGGACTGTTCAGTTGAACATCACGATGATATCAAAACACGATGTTGATTAACCAGGTTAATTAAATATCGAAACCTATACACGAAGCACTAATTAATTACAATCCTCTCCATACTACTATAACTGTAACATATATCAGGGTATCAACAATTATTATGTTGTGTTATTAGGTGTGCTTTATTTAAAAAGTCTAGAATAAGAGTTCAACCAGTATAGGATCTAAGCCTGAAGCCACCTATGCTATTAGCTAGGGATGGCAATGGGGCAGGACGGGTGTGGGTTGGGCAACAACAACCCTGGCGCTGACTCCCTGTGGGTCCACCTAGCCTCAGCCTCAGCCTCAGCCCTGAAGGGATGAATAGGGTGAAATCTTACCACAGCCATGACCTCGGCCCCTCCGGGGACTCGTACCCAACGCACTTCTCGCTCCCCTCCAACTCCAAGCTCGTAGGCAACGGTGACAAGTAGGAGAGAAGACAACACGGGGGCAGTAGTAGCTAGCGACCGAAGGTAGAGGGAAGAATGGGAAGGGCATGGACGGTGGCAGTTACGGGAGCACAGAGAAGAAAGAAGGCGCACGGCGCTAGCGATGGTAATTAGTGACCGACGAGATAGGGAAAAGCACGAACTTGAGACGGAGTGTCAACAGTACGGAGGGCAGATACGAGGTGAACGGAGACACATGATCGGAGGGTGGAGGTGCACGACGACACGGAGCACACTCCTCGTGAGTCGTGACCATGGATGAGTCACACGACATGCGTGCAACAGCGGATGGGATTGGGAGGGGACTAGGTGTTGATACAAAAATATGTTGCGACACGCAGGCCTAGGAGATATGTTTAGCTCCGGTGCAGGTCCTAAATCTAGATGAGGTTCAGGCGTATCAGTTAGTTTGATCCTACAATTGATAGATGGAAATAGATTGTTGATCACGATGCTAATCATCAACTTAGGAAGCCAATTAGCAACTTAGGGAGCTGATCATCAACTTAGGACGCCGATGCAGTATTTAGAAATCGTCACAAGGTAACTCATTGGCTAGAACTCCAATGAAAGATTGCGTACAAAACATATCAGCTTAGTAGAAATAAACTTATCAATAGCAATATGACAAATTAGACCTAACCGAGATAATATAAGAGAAGATAATAAGAAACACCTAATTAGCCGATAGATATACACAAGAGCAATGGATATATTAATCAATTTAAAACAACAATATGATTTAGAAGAACATCAGCTTAGTTAGAATATCGGACCTAACCGAGAAATCCTAACTAACCTGATATGACTCTAAACAACAATGTATGTAACCGAGAAAAGGGAACTAGTATTAACACGACAGCAGTTAACAAATAACACGATTGTAGCTAACAAGCTTATAATTTACATCCCAAAATTAGTACTAACACAACAGCAGCTAACAAGCTTGTTATTTACAACCCAAAACTAGTACAGATGGAAACAAGTGGACACATGTTGTTACCACATGTATGAA
The DNA here is from genome assembly GCA_000338895.3 of Oryza meridionalis. Taxonomy (NCBI): domain Eukaryota; kingdom Viridiplantae; phylum Streptophyta; class Magnoliopsida; order Poales; family Poaceae; genus Oryza; species Oryza meridionalis. The sequence continues at coordinate 6,550,511 of CM002528.2, read as the reverse complement.
TATGATGGAAACAACTCTTGAAAAGAAAATTACCACATGTTGATGAAGTGACTAGTACAGATAACATGTATCAAACATCAATATCACTAGAGTGTGAGTTAATACACAAGTTCATAGAAATCAGTTGGTCTACTTAACAGAGTTACTAATTTTTATGCTTTCTGCATACATCATTAGAAACGTACGATTGTCAGAGAGTCGACTATGGCACCATTGACCTAAAATCCTAGTTCACCCCTGTATATATTTATTGAAGAAACCTTTTCTACGATATTTTTCAAAAAAAAAACCTTTGTCCAATTAACGGCTCTAAGTTTAATTTCACGTACTCTTACCTCTGGAGTGGTAAGTGATGTACCTGTAAAATGAGCCACTCGCATATACATAATGATCTCCATGGGCGAATCTCTTGGAATTATTTTCTATAGCCAATTCGCATCCAAACCTTCACGCTGACACTAATCAAATCACGACGAAGCATAATGCATATCCTACGACGACATTACATTCATCGAAGATCATGATCTGATCATCTTTGATCAAGGAAGAGTTTTATAACTAATGAGAAAAACCCAAATTGCTGGTCTAAGAGGGGAGCAGACAGCAAGTGGGCTCAAATTTTTAGGCCCAAAAAGTGGACGCCCCACGATCGAGATATGCACACACACCGAATTACGCGGCCGGCGGTCAGCCGGCGGCGGTGCGCCGTGGGTCCTGCCTCCGCCGTGGCCGCCAGCCATGCACGCCGGCCGGAGCTACCCCTGCAGCTCTCTCGCACGACGACGACGAAAGCACTAAGCCGACATGCATCTTCATCACCGTCCAATGAATATTTCCTCGAACCAGAAAATAATCAAATGCTCCAACAACTAATAATCGAGACATGTGCCACGTGGCGTGCTCGTGCATCACACAAATCCTGCATATGTTAATCGTTCGCAACTTTGATAGTTTACCTATAAATACATGCCAAGCTTGCTCGTCGATCTTCACATCGTTCGCAACATTTGCTCACAGATTAACCACTGATATCAAGATCATCCCTAGCTGATTAACTGCAGCATTTGGCTTAATTCATTTGCTCTATATATATCTCGCCAATTTAATTTCCATGGCTTTGAGTTGGAGCATGAAGACAAGTGCCATCTTGTTGATGCTTCTGCTGGCGTCTTCTGCATCCACACTGCAAGCTAGGATGATAAGAAGCTTGAGTAGTGATGAACAAGATCATTTGATGGCAGCCATGGCGCCGCCGCCGCCGCCGCCATCGGCAGCGGCGACGACGACGACGGCAACTGCGCCGGCGGTGGCAGGCGAGCCAGGGGTTGTGGTGGTCAAGCGTTGGGGAAAGATCCAAGTGCAGGGGTCGGTACCAAGTCCCGGCATTGGCCACTAATTAATTGATTTTCAACAACATTTTGTATCGGCCAACGATGGATATATCTATCTATAGCTGCTAGTAGATCGAGTAGTGCAAGAATTTGATATATTCATGCAATTCTTTGTCGTGAAGTTAAATAAACTCTCTGCTTTTAAGTTTATATATGTATGTGGATATGCATGAATGTGTGATGAGTATACAGTTGGCAGTTTCAGAATATTTTTTTTTATGTCATGTTTTGTTTCCGTTCAAATGATGGGATTGATTGTTGTCTCAGTTGGCAGTTAGAAGCATTGTATAAATACTAACGAAAAGATCAACTCTTCACCCGTCACCCGTGTCACTGGGACGTACAAGGAACCTAGAAAAAGGAACTAGCTTATTATGGAACCCAAAAACAGTGTCATTAGTTAGCTATCGGGAGGTTAAAACTCATATAAACCCCAACAATACATTTAAAAAACATCTTTCTAGGTATTGTTGGGTTTTATTTTTATATCTCCCAATGAATTTAGATAAGATTTCTTTTACATTTGTGTAACATAATCCTATCTATATACGGGGTTTTCTTTAATTTAATTATCGATAGGATTATGTTACGCAACTGTAAAAAAAAATCTTATCTAAATTCATTGTGAAATATAAAAATAACATTTTTTTTAACAAACCATCAGGATATATAATTTTCTGGTTTGAATTTTTTACGTACATATGTCACAAACGAACAAGATTTTGTATATTGTGTGTAACATCATTTCACCTCTACGTGGGATTTTTTTTAATCTAGATGAATTTTTATGACGATTTACACAAGTTTTTATCAAAGGTGGAGTTTCCACCGACCATATATTTATCTAGCTATGAGAACGCAATATAGTGTGCGTGCGTTGTAGTGTGTAATTCTGAAAAAAAAATTCATTCATTTTTTCCCTTCATCCTGCAGTTCTCCTAGTAGTGAATTGGGCCCAAAACTTGCATCCATTGAATGCCTCTTCAATCATTTGTTGGAACCTCCGTGCGCACTCCAGCCATGTGTCATACTTTTTATAAAATAGTTATTTAATTACACGAAGATCACATACATATTGTTGTGCACTCACTCCACACACATCCGTAAACACATCCCTAAACAGATGCTTAATTAGAGACAAACACCTAGCTTCACTAAAATCCTACTAAAGACACGCTCACATGTGCATAATATTTATGGGCATCAGGATTTGGTAGAGTCAACCATCCACCACTGGTGCTGCCTCCCAATCTGTATTAGTCCACTGTACACATTAAGTGCGCACATGTTCACATAACACTTTACTCAAACTTTCATCCTCATTACATATAAAAGGGTTAGCCCGTAGGTACTATGGTTGTAGTGAAGGTATATAAGCTAGTTCAAACCTTTGTATCTAGACTATCCATTTGTATCTATTCCCAACAAACAAACATTTGGGCTTATGGACCTAAATCAGGATCGGAATATGCACACGGCCGAACCAGACTATGAATGAGCTAGGGTATTACCCTCTCCACCTTTCATGGGTTGACGCCCTCGGCAACTTCCCGCTACTCGGCAAGCGAACACCTAGATCTCCCTCTGGTGTTACAGCGCTACGTTGTGCCCCCTCCAGGGGCCAACATGTGCGAATACCTTTTGCAGCATGGGTTGAAGCTTTGATATCATTGTTGATGCAAAAAACACAGACTGGCTTGGGAGATTTGCTTTATTCTAGTGCAGGTCCAAATATTTGCTTTCAGGTTCAGAGCATGCCAGTTGATTTGATCCTGCAACCAACAAGAAACAGAGAATCCAAAGTTAAGTCCATAAACAATAGCCGATCGGCTAGATTGCCGATGACGTTTCGTCTAAATCAAGTCGATCAGCATAGAAGTATATAACGAATAAATGGACTAAATTTAATTTATCGGCTGTAGATATCAATAATATATAATCTATACTTCAAAATATATTTAAACCAAGTGATTGGGATAGAGCGGACTGCTGCCGAGACAGTATAAATTACTTATGTCCAAAAGTATATCAAAGTAAAAATTATATAAGCTCATGACATAGCCACTAGCAAGGTCGAAGCTATGTGAAGTCATTGGGGTCACTAGACCCCGACGATTTCCTAAGCTTCCCATGTACTCCTCTCTATTTTACAGCTATGACCCCAGTCAACAAAAGCACTAGACCCCGGTGATTTGCTTCATTCAAGCTCATCTGACAGCAAGGAACGACACTATTAGTAGATAGAAAATTAGTTAACACTTATGATTATAGGTCAGTCCATACGAATATATATATATATATGTATGTATGTATGTATGTATGTATGTATGTATGTATGTATGTATGTATGTACACACATACATATTTCAGATTTGAGTCCACAATGGTGATTCTTGAAATACTAATAGAGTCAACTGTTCAAATCCAAATAATAATGTGGTAGTTTGCTTTCATATGTTTTGTGAAACTAGAATTTCTACCCACGGTTCCAAACAATGATGTGTTGTAATTAACATATACTCCCTCCGTTTCAAAATGTTTGACACCGTTGACTTTTTAGTACGTGTTTGACCATTCGTCTTATTCAAAAAATTTAAGTAATTATTTTTTTATATCATTTGATTCATTGTTAAATATACTTTCATGTACACATATAGTTTACATATTTCACAATTTTTTTTAATAAGACGAACAGTCAAACAAGTGCTAAAAAGTCAACGGTGTCAAACATTTTGAAACGGAGGGAGTAAGAGATAGCCACTACAAGAACAATAATTTATTTTATCATAGCGTGCCGTCATTCCTTATGTCCATCTCATTCATATACGATGTGTTCTCAAATATACGCTTTTCCAACTTCTAATCCCTCAGTTTCCGCATGCATGCTTCTCAAACAACTAAACGATGTATTTTTTGAAAAATATATATATAAAAGTTGTTTTGAAAATTGTATTAATCCATTTACAAGTTTTTTAGCTATTAATTAATTAATCATGCGCAAATAAGCTACCACATTTTCTATGCGTGGGAGAAAGGTTTTGAACCTTTCCTATTGAACACGGCCTTAAAATTATTAGAAGCTATATCTAGCTGTACTATCGATAATTAGTATGGACCCCGATGACCATTTATCCTGGCTTCGCCCCTGGTTTACAAGGTATCGGGTCATATTTATACCCAAAATACATAATATGTCCTTGTCGGATACGACTCCACTTCTATTACAACTCTAAAATACGAACAAGTCCCTTAGGTGGACTCTTACCGAAAATATCTATAAGAAAATTATTAGAATATCCTAATTAATAGATACAATTGCCTTCCTCGGACTCAATCCAAAATTGGCAATACTTATGCAGCACCTCAATCGATCCCGATAATGATTCTAGAATCAACTTGCTGAAATCAGCTACATCGGCTTCTCCCTATCTGATTCGGTATCAGCCGATGCAGACAGTAGCCGATGCAGTCTGTTGCCGACGCGCATTCTGTTTCTGAGAATAACGAACTCCTTTCAAATCCGCTTCGGCTTTGACTCCAAATCCAATCTATAATTTACCAAATTTGGTCGTTAACAATCATCCGTAACACACATTGTCCAAATCCGCAATAATTCACTCTACAAGTTAAATTGACTATTTTCGCATAACAATATCCTATTTCTACTTTCCTCCTCACATTATATAAAAGCGTTAACCCGAAAGTAATATGGTTGAAGCTAACCGGGTGTAAAAGCTAGCCCAAACCTATCTATTATCCGTGTGGGTTTAAACCGGAACAAGTACACGCATACGGGCTGAACTAGGCTATGTACGTGCTGGGGTATTACAGTTTTTTCCTCTATGACATAGTTATTACATATAGTTGAAATGTTTTCTATGGAGAGAAAACAAGTTAGTAGTGTATATGTTGTGGAGAGACTCTTCATTAAAAATAGTGCAAGCTAAGACAACATGGGTGTCTGCTGCAAGAGAACTGGTGATAGTGGCGCTAGCCAAGAGGCTGTCCAAGGAAATAACTAGGCAAAATTCGCTACAGGTAATCAAAATTTGTGTAATTTGTTTGTACACATCGTAAAGACGTGTCATGACTAAAATATACTTAAAAACTGATAATTTGTTGGAGGACACTTTCAGCTTAATTAGAGAAAGAAATTCTTCAAAAAAACAAGAATACTCTTAGCGTCAAAAGCTTTTAAGTTGAGGCTAGAGTGAAAATGAAATATGATGTACGCTAGCGATGTACTTTAGGTGATGGCAAATTTAGAGTTGTGTAACTTCTAAATTTTATTTTAACATCATATTTGAAGCATGTGGTTCCAAGGGTATATATTCTAGACTTTTTTAAAAATGTATCTCTCCAATTGAGCCAAAGTGTCCTTTAGCAAATTATCAGTTTTTTTTGTCTTTCAGTCGTGACACATTTTTTCAATGTTTATCAGTAAATTACAGGAAATTTAGGTGTCTTGCAGCAAAATAAGTAAGAGACAGGAGGATAGTAGGATGGCAAGTTGCTTTCACTGTAATTTTCATTTGTCGGCTCTATGAGCTGAAAATTAAACTGCATGAATATGTGTGCCATGTAGGACAAAACAACTTCCGAATAGCAGTTAAAGTATATGGTTTTAAAAGGAGTAAAGTACACAACATGTCCTTGAACTCGTTCAACCGTGTCATTCTAAGAGCAGGTACAATAGCAAACTATTAGCCAGTTATAAACATATTTTATGAGATAAAAGATGAGAAAGAAGAGCAGCGGGCTATAGATCTATAGCCAGCTATAGCACGGACTTTAAGACGTAGTGTGTATATGACAGGTGAGACCATATATTAATAGTATAATAAACAACTATTGTATAAATTGGCTATTAAATTGACTATAGATGAATTGGAGTTAGTAGTGGACTACACTATTGAACTTGCTCTAAGAGTGTTATTCCCGTCCAAAACTACCCTAAGAGCAAGGCTAATAATAGCCGATCTGTTGGCTATAAGGTTCTTTATAGCCCTCTCTCAGCCTACCCATATAATAGTTAGCTCTTTAACACTTGTCTCTCTTATAGAGTTTCTTGGTTCTTGGGTACAAGCCGGCTATAAGTTTACAGTCCGCTTCTCATTTCTCTCCTCTCTTCTCTTTTTCACCTTATTATTTAGCCGGCTTATAGCTTACTATTATACTTGCTCTGACTCGGAACCTCGGTAGTCCGTGACCTGGAACCTCGGTCGTTGACAGTGATGTACTGCTTAAAACCAAGAAACCCTTTCTGCATGGGTAGCTGTGTACACTTATGTATTGTGCGTGCCACGCAGGCGTTGTGGGGTGATGAAATGAAAGTTCCCCATTTGTTTGTCTCAAAAGAAATAAAAAGGTCTGGGCATATATATATCTGCACAAAAGGAACACATAAACTGTGGTGGTTCATAGCAGAAGCAACGGTGTACATCTTTGGCACACGGTTTAACGAGAGGATCAATGCGCACATATCTTACTTTTGGAGTGTTCAAATGATTCACCCATATTTGTTTATTTTTGTTTCCTCAACTCAAATGTGATCCGCTTGCAAGCGTGCATCGTGTCAGGATTGTTTTTGTTTTCTCCGGAAGAAGTAGGCATTTTTATCCAACATTTTTTTTTAAATTCATGCCTTAGTATCTTTCGTAATCTTCTTACCGTCTGGAACACAATTCTTCCCTAGTCTAATCCCAATCCATGATTGGCAATATTCCCAAGACCTCAAGCAACACGTATACATGAACAACCAAGAAAACATATGCGAGTATAAGTTCTTACTGAACTTGACTCACATTAGCACGCAACAGTATAATATACATATAAAAATCATCTAGAAATTATAAACATCAAGCAATCAACATATTCTATAGAAAAAGCAAGTTAAAATTGGTTCCAAACTACATTCAACCGGTCCAACTGTCGGTCTGACCACTCGAACACCTTCAGTTAGATCGTAGTTACCTGGTCCGGTCTGACCACACATACACCTAACGTCGGACCGGCCTTACCATGCCGATCTGACCGCCTGGCGCCTGCACCTTGATACTTCACCAATTTCATCACCACTTTACAAATATTAACATAATCATGTTTTGTACCTTTGAGAATTATTCATTACCAAGACTAAATCATCACATGATTTTAAAGTTAGGATGTTGTATGCTATTACTGAAGTTGACATCCTCTCATTAATTGTTTTCGTGGAGAATCCTGTAATTAAGTTTTATATATGGAAGCCATAGCAATCCATATGCACACCACTAGGTGGTATGTAGTGATGCAAAGCAAGGCATATATGTTACGTAGCACCAGGTCAAGCACATGCGCTTGTTAGGACGAGTGCGGTGCTCGAAACGATGAAAGATATGCATGTATTCGGACTGTATAGCATATAGCATATTATTGATGCAGGATAGTTTCATGTGTAGTGGCCCAATAAATATCGCAACATATATCTCATAAGAGATAGTGGCGCCACGTACATGCAGAGATCATTCCAACACAGCAATGCACATTTCACTCCGATCCCCAATCCAATCCAATCCCATCACAGCCTATATTCTATAAATCGCCAGCATGACATATATAGCACACACATGCGTAGTCATCATCCGGTTTTTGCAGCAAAGAGCAAACTGTGTACAATTATTATAGAAGCCTCATGCATGAGTCATAGTCCATACGCCCAAGTTAATCGGCAAGAATTTTGAAAAAAGGGGTTAAAAGTCCACTTAGAGCAAGTTCGAAAGTATAGCCAACTACTAACTTCAAATCATCTGTAAACAATCTAATAGTTTATTTATACAATAGTTACTTATAAACATATACTACACCGTTAATATATGGTCACACCTCTCATACACACAGAATGTATTAGAGTCTGTGCTGCAGCTGGTTACAAATCTATAGTCCGCTTTGCTTCTCTCTCCTCTCTTATCTCTTTCACATGTACATATAGCTGACTTATAGCCTGCTATTGTACTTGCTCTTACTCTCCCAAAACTTGCGCGATCGATCGGTGATCCATCAGCACACCCGCGTATTATCAATAGGTTATTTGACACCCCTAGGCCATGCATTCTTTATGACAAGGTATTTAATTACTTATTGAAATAGCTCGTACAATACATTGTTTAATTTTTGTTATTCACTACATAGAAACGAATTTTACATACACACCCCCTATTTTATCGTAGGCAAGCTAACTGTATGTAAGCAAAAAGATTTAGGTGTTATTCGGTTAAGACCCGCCTCTTAAGAAGCATGTTTGCAAAAATAGGCTATTTTCACAAATGGGTCTCCTAAGAGGCTAGCCTGCAAAAATCCATTTTCATAAGCATGGGTTTCCTTCCTCCGCCTGTAGTTCGCGCAACGGCCGCCCCTCCACTCATTTTTCCCCAGTCCACATGTGCGTCCTCCCAACTGCCTCCCCTTTTTTAATTTATCTCCTTTATCTCCCACTCCCCTCCCCCTCCCCCGACTTTTCTCTCTTCTCTCTTCCACTTCCCCCTCCTCATCTGTCATCTCCCCACCCTCCTCTCTCTCCCATGGCAGCAGTGGCCTCGGACTGATTAGATCCGCCGCCTGCGCCTACAGGAGCAGCGGATCCGCCCAATCTAAGGACGATAGGAGCGATGGTGGTGACCACAGTAGCGGCGGCCTCAGACTGGCCAGATCTGTCACCTGCACCCACGAAAGTGGCGGATCCCCCCAATCCAGGGATGGCGGGAGCAGCGGTGGCGGCATACGGGCTTAGGGGCAGCAGCATGCTCGGGAAGGGCGGATCTGCCACCTGTGGGCTCGGGAGTGACGACGATGTTGACTCGTCAAGGGCTGCAACGATGATGATTACGACCTCACTAAGGGCTGCAACGATGGAGACAACGAGCTACCTGCTGCTAGCTGCGACAATGACGGGCTGCGGCAGTGATGATGGCCATTAGGGTTAGGGTTTCTGCATTTGTTTTTTTATTTCTATTTTAAAAGTTCGTATTTGGGCATTGTAACTTGACCGCTTGCAAAAATCGTGTATTTGCAAGCAACCTCCTTAGGAGGTCCACCTGTGAAAACCGATTTTCATGTGTGGTTAGAACACCTGCATGCTAAAATCACGATCTTCGCAGACACCTCGAGGGAGGCGGTTGACTTGTTCAACTGTAAAAACCACTTTTGATCGTTTGGAAAGTTTTTTTCTGTAGTAGTGATTTCATAGGCAACACAAACAAGAGACGAGCTATGTTAGAAACATGAGTAGATATGGTTTCATCTTGATGAAACTTATTTTATCTCTCACTTCATTAATTCATTACCACATCATAAAAATGCTGACATCATATTCTATTTAATGAGAATGAAATTTCTATCGGGAGTGGCCTAACCGTATCCAGATAGACAGTTTTTCACATCACAAGTTGATCACTGGACCATAAGCGTTTCTTTGGGAAAAAAAAAGTAAAATGCTTTCATTAATTAGGCCCTAATATAATATATCAGCTGGCATGGGCTTGTACACGTCATCATACTATCTCTTCACAACCTGTAGTTGAGACTAACGCAATGCCATCAACCCGCCAAAACATTTAATTTAATTTATCGTTCCTTCCTTAAGTAGCAAAATTCCCTCTTATCTTGCGCTAACAGTCGATGTTAAACTTAACATGACATTTCTCTATCGTCACGTCGTTCTCTCTTGTCAACATCAGCAGATTGATTTAGTTGACAGTTTTTATGGGATAGCTATTAATTCCTGTTGTGCATGCCAGATGGGCTTGGCAGAGGGTAGGGTTATAGCAGGTTCACCTTGCTCAATCGGACAGGTATGCGCAAAACCATCTCTCAAAATAAAGCAGACAAGGGGTTATTTTGACCATGTTTAAAAGTTCAAGGGTGTCAACAAATGAAGGAAATTACTATACATACAACTGGTGTATACGACTTTTATACAACTACTCAACTAGTGCTTAACTTCTGCTTGCTCTGGCCCACATGGAGAAAAACTGGTTTGTAAGAAGTGAATTGATTGACAGATGAGGCACGTCGGACAGGGGTTGGACGCTGGAGTCGAATGTACAGCGGTACTCACAAATAAACTAGTTAATAGTATAGTTCAAGCTATATATGTTGGATTTACTACCTGATCAAAGTTCAGAGGCTTTTTATATAGGCCTTCTCCGAACACATGCAAGAATACATACATACATACATACCTATTTGCATCTCTTCTTGAATCCTGATCAACTTAATTAATTACACACAATAGCTTAGCTACATATAGTCAAGCTAGATCGAAATATACTCCATCTGTCTCAAAATATAGCAACTTAAAAATCAAATAACATATATTCTAGTTTCATAAATCTGGACAGATAGGATATATTTCATGCATCCGATTCTAAATTGATTGCTATATTTTAAAACGAAGGGAGTAATCTACGCACGGTGGCCGATCCCTGGGCTGGGTACCGACCCCTGCGGCATCCAGCCGCTGCTGTCCGGACGGATGATCCCGGTCGCCGGCGGCGACGGCGGCAATGGCGGCGCTACACCTTGCAGCAAATCATGAGGTGAAGAAGCTTCTTTAGAAGAAGCACTAGTCTCCTTGCCATTCACAGCATGATCACCTGGCATCATCATCCTAGCTCGTGCAAGGCAAGAAGATGACGATGCCAACAAGATGAGGGCCGTGAAGAAGATCGCCATTGCCGCCATGTGCGGAGCTGGAGCCATATTGCAAATTGCAATGTAAATGTGGGATTAATTATAGGGCGTTGTGCAGTTTGTGAGTTTGTATGCGATCGACTTATCTTGTGAGAATATGTGATCAACAACTAGATAGAGGCGTGTTTATAGGAGAGGAGTGGGAGCTTTTTCAGAATGTGGTGACAAGAAATAGTGAGCAAGTGGATCAAGTGTGGTTTTTGTGGTGGTGCATTGGTGGTTAATGGGTTGACGTCTGAATTGGTAGGGTATGTTTTGTATTAATTGATGTTTTTTTCGATGGTCTTTATAGTAAAATTAATCTAATCAGTTTAACTTTTTTTATTCTAATGGATCATATCTATTTATACTACTGCCACAAATACTGATAATAGAATTTTTTTCCTACTGATAACTAGTATAACTTATAAATCAACGGTTAAAATCACGCCTACTAGCTAGTAATAAAGAGATGACCATAAAGATTATTCATACATCTTAGAGACCATTCGAGAGAAGCACGTAGGGAAAGAAAACATTGCCCGAACAACTAAGAGGTCCCTTTTTCTAAAAAAAAATCTATATAAAAGTGGTTTTAAAAAAGCACATTAATCCATTTTTAATATTAAAATAATTAATACTTAATTTATATACACTAATGGCTCACTTCGCTTTGCGTAACTTTCCCCTTCTATTGAACAGACCCTTAGATCGAGTATGGTCTTATTTTCAAGCTTTTGTTAGCTTCTTAATTGCTTAATTTCATTATAGAAAAAAAAATATCGATCATTTTTTTCATGAATTGGTAAAACACACATGCATGAGCGAAATTGAGTTAGTCAAAGTCAATATTGTGTAATAACTTTTCTTTAAACTAAAGTTTCAGAACACGATTTTCATTCCATAATTTAAATGTAATAGATTTTATTAAGTATGAGTTTATTAACAAATAGCTAGGGTGGAAAAATTCATGGTTATATTCTTTCTCTTTAGTTTTCATTTGCAAAAATAAGTTAAAATTGATATATGAAAGCTTGATTCTACAATTAATTACGTGTCTTTCAGGTGCCTCACGTTTCTTTCAGTTCCGTCACATCCACTACTTTTGATGCTTTTTTTTTTGTTCCACTAAACCGAAAGCAATCAAATACCAGTTTGACAGATAGAAGGAATAGAATTTGGCGTGCGTAAACTCAGTAGCTGGTACTTTTTTGGTCCTTTTAAACATGGTATTGTAAATAATTAAAACCATTGCATACTCGGATTAGTGCATTATGTGTAAAGCTGTTTATCCTGATGCAAAGAAAAGCATGTTGACACACTCCATACTTGTAACAGATTGTTGATTATAGATAAGTTATCCTGCTTGGTACTGATGATTCTTGGGGTTTCGTCAACTCAAAAGGATGAGTATTTTGGTAAATGCCACCACAAAAGAAGCATATGGCTCGGAAATCCCATCGTAAAGTAAGATTTTTTAAGACTAATCTATATATATAGTCACCATATTTCAAAGACAAATATTTTAGAAATTATTCATAACCAAAGATTTAAACGTTTGACCTCATCCTTGCCCAAAATAAGTATTATCAACCCGAAGGGAGTATTGTAACTTAGCTACTCCTCGATTTCCTAGCACGCTTTTCAAACTTTTAGCATTGCATTTTACATAAAACTTTTTATATATAAGTTGTTTTAAAAAAAATCTAATAAATTTATTCATCAAAATTTTATATATTAAGTATTAGTCATATACTAATCAAATTTCTTGTTTTACATGTGGCTAATTAGCCATTTTAAGCATCCGAAAAGAACGCAGCATAAGATGTCAATGTATTCGACTTTGTATGTATACCCGTAATTACATAAGTACGTAATAATAATACTTTAATAGTCTGCTGTAGATTTTAACCGTATTCTTAACAATAACACTCCGTCTGACAAGAAAAATATAATTACAGTACTCAATAGATAAATTAACAGGGAAAGGAAATAACCTAGCTAAATGCCCCTTAGTAAAGGAATTAATGGTGGAGCGGGAGAGGATGGTTCATGCTAGGAGAGATGCTAGGAGGAAAAGTAGTACTTTGCAATTTGCCCTCTTTTTAAGTTAAAACTTTTCACTATGTGTCTGAACATAGCCTTATCCAATATATAAAGCCGGTAGTTAATTAATATATTTTGGGACAAAGGTAGTATTGGATAATATATCTCAGTATTATAAATTTGAATTAGCATGTCTAGATTTGTACTCCACTCTAATTTTAATTTTAGGTTGTTGTGTTTTGAGATGAAGTAGTAGTTTTAGCTCTTGCTCAGGGAAAGAGCTCTTTGACTAGACTAAGGCAAAATTGAATATAGTTATAAGTTGTGCAAATGGAAATGCATCCTCCGACTTTAGGGCAACAAAGGAAGAGTGGGACAGTAATTTGCATTGAGTTTGACACTACAGTAGTTCACAGCAACAGCATTATAAAAGTATCATTAATATCACAGTACATCATGTGGTACTGTAGCAAATCGATCGATCTCGTTCATTCAAATGCAAATCTGACGGCTGTAAGCATCCCAAATTCACAATTACTAAGTATATGCTCCTGGATTGTTGACATCTTAGCCCTTTTACAAAACGTATTTTGTAAATAGATCCTCAAAAAAGTTATTGCGTATACCGTATAGGGACTCATCATTGGTGTCAAGATTGAACGTCTTGGCACAAATTAAGCTGGCACATGCATGCCGAAAAATCTATTTAATTGACACCAGCCCTCGGTCAGTCACCTATGAAACAACTTCTTTCTCGTCCCACCCCTCCCCGAATCCTATAGATTTCCAATAAAATTTTGGAAAACCCGAGAAATCGAAATGTGCATATATAATTCATTTTCGCTAATTTATTACTTCCTCCATCTATTTGTGATAGGCATATTTCCAAATCTAAAAAAAATTATTTTTGATAGGCATATTTCAATCCAACAACCTATCATCTTAATGACTTTCTCGGATTTAATGCGTGACTCTCTATTCTTGCACACAAGATTGGCTATATGGGCATCAAGAAATGTAAATATTAATGAATTGCTTGTTTACGAGAAATGACTAGTAGCATATTTAAATAGATGATAAGTAGAATTACTTATCCTTGGTCTATGTGCCAAGATGAAAGATGACTATCAAAAGTAGATGGAGGGAGTACTATTTATGAAAAAATTGAGTCTAGAGGATGTGGGTCCCTCCCTCCTCCACCACCCCCTAAACCTCCACTGTCAATTTTTTGGGAAAAAAAAAGTTTGACAAATCAATGTATTACCATTCATTTTCCCTAATTTGTTTTTATTTAATTAGTAATAGGATTTGATGGAATCTAGGATGATGAGTGGAAAGTCGGGTGACTGAGTGAGCGATCGCACTTAACAAGATGTTTGCTTGAGATGTTGTGTAATTTACCTTGAGGCCAAGTACTCTAGCTCTGAGTTTCGGTTCATTTTCGTAATAAGTTTTTTTAATGGCCTATATTTGAAATATGTTTTTTGAAAAGGGCTACATAGAAAAAATATATCCAGATATATGCTCCTCTGACTAGATGATCAAATCCTTTGTAAAATGCAAATGCTTGTACATAAGGTTTGATGTCGTCTGCACTTTGAGTTAGGTCACCATACTCAATCATATGCATGCATGCATGTACCCTGTATTTCATTTTACAATAGAAGACCAGCATTGACTTCTGTTGCAACTTGCAAGTTATAAAACGTGTACTAAGTGGATACTATCATATGTACCTTGAAAACCTTATGGTTCAGAACATATAGCTACAATGCATGGTTCAGAACATATAGCTAGAATTGTAAGTTGTCTTGCATTTTTATTTTCTTACAAAATTAAATCGAAGTGGCATTTTTTCGGGGCAATCAGAAGCAAGTTAATTGGATATCCTGTCATTTCTAGAACACTAACAAACAAATCTGACAAGACTACTTCCCAATGAAGAGGTAGCATGCAAATTCAGCATATTTTTCAGTGAAATATTCCAACTCACAAGTCAAATCTGCAAAAGGGAACTATTGGGGATAGCTCTAGCTTTCTGTGATACAATCATCCAATTGATATTCTCCCTTTTGACTCCTGGCTAGGTAGTGTGCTCTCCACTTTGGTAGACCTCGCCTGTTCATCTGACACGCATATTATTTGTGCACAATTGATCTTACATTTTAACTACCTTTTTCTCCACCTGTGATTTGCTAGTTAATGGCCTAGCTTATTGTCATAAAGTGCAATATATATACTACATATGTTCTTTTATAATATCACAACTTCACAACACGTATATATACTAATATAAAAGATAGTAGTGGTTGTGGTGAGTCACCACCACTCAAGTACCATGCATGCAGGACCCACGAACTGTGAGTTGCTTATCTCTTAGCCCCCACATGCCATAGATCCCGTCGAAAGAAAAACATAATATTATATTAATGATAATATATTAGATAATTAGAGAAAAAAACCGTTGCAACACACGGGTATTATGTTAGTAAATGAAAAGAGATCATGCATGCATGAATCTGCCGTCCAAACCCCATCCGTTGTCTCTACAAAAAATATTGTGGTCAATGCGTTTTGACATGAAATTACGTGGAAAGCAGATGTGCAAATGGCCGATCGATCTCAATTGGTTGCTGTGGAAACACACGGTGAGATGACGAGATCAAACTTTATCAAAAGTGGGAGAACCATATTAGTTTGCTAGTACTATATGTATGTGCATGCATGCATGTGTGTAGTGTGGCTTGTATATATTAATCAAGATACCAAATCACATATTTATGCATATATATGCAACGGATGACAGAAGCAAAGTGTCATAGGGGTTAGGGCATGTTGCCTTTTGAACAAAGTATTGCTTACGGCTGCAAGATAGCATTAATTTTGCACTCATTGATCCATGATGAGTTGTTAACTACACTAAATGAAAATGACTTTGGTACACAGCTAGTACGTTTATAGTCTACACGTAGTGATGGCAGTGGTACCAAAAATGGGAACCCCTGGTTTTGATGGTGATCTGCGGAAATCCATTAGCTGATCCTCGCACCAATCTCTCTCTGCAATGACATTCTTTTGTTGGTTGATCCCATGCACACCTCACTTTACCCAACTCTTCTCCATTCTGCTACCACATGACCAGATCGAACAATTCATCACGAAACAGGCATGTATTTAGTTCTGCCGTGATGAGGAAAAAATGACACAATTAAGCAGATTTGGGTTCAACACTTTCCCAACTTCTACTCCCTCGTTTTTCACGCGAACGCTTTCCGAATTGCTAAATGATATATATATATATACACACACACACACACACGAAAGTTGCTTTACGAAAATCACACTAATCGTTTTTTAACTAATACTTAATTATTTATATATGCTAATAAGTCGCTCTATTTTACGTATTAGGCTGCATTCGTTCGGTTTGAGTGGTTGGGAACAAATCTCTCGCACACAGAAAACGAAACGGTCTATTAGCACGTGATTAAGTAAGTATTAGCTTTTTTTTAAAAAAAATAGATCAATATAATTTTTTTTAAGCAACTTTCGTTTAGAAACGTTTTGTAAAAGATGCACCGTTTAGCAGTTTGAAAAGCGTGCACGCGGAATATAAGGGAGAGGAATTGGGAAGAGGAAGCAACGAACACAGCCTTAGGGCACCCACAATGGTTATCTATAGGCTCTCTACAAGAGATACATGTCAGCATATTTTTCTAATTGGAAGAGATTAAATGAAGAGAGAGAGCAAAGCTACGTACTAACCTGGAGATAGTCTATAGAGAAAAATGAGGCAATGGATTAGAGAGCTATGGATACCCATGTAGACATACTATTGAGGTGGCTTACTATTAATTTAGTTTATTGCTGAGATGTACATATTTTATAGAAAGCACCTTACTTATCATTGCGGGTATATATTCTTAGTTCCCAATCACACCTTTGATCGAACGCAGCATTAAAATGGATCAGGACGAGAGAGATGAAGAAACAATAATAATATCCCAGAGTAAATTAGGGAAGCAACATCGGGATAAAAGGGATAACAATTCACAAGAAACACGCAAGTTGAGGAAATGGATATGTATGTTGTCCTTTCCTCTCTACGGATCACTCTCCCTTCTCCACCCAAACCCAATTAAAGTTATGTCAACTTTGACGGCATACATGTAGGCAACAGCACATGCGAGCATCACCCCATGTGTACTATACAAAGAAGGCAATTCAATTCAATAAGCACCATGATGATAGGTATATATATACATCCTCTTCTATCACTAGGCAAATGATCAACTCAATATTATCCCGTCGTCACTCACCGTCATTCTCTCTATTATTACCTGTCAACCGATCTACTAGCTAGATTGTTAAAATTACATCATTTTGGAAGGAAAACAAAAGCAATGTAGTATAACTAAACATAACTATAGGGCACTTATGTAGGTCCTTCTGTAGCACGTGTAGGACGACACTAATTAAGAATGCATATATGGGGCAAACAATACCACCGTGCAAAGGTACATGAAAAAAATATGGAAAGAAGTTTAACCTATCTCTATCTCTCTAAATATATGTACTCTCTCCGTTTGATATTATAAATCATTTTGACTTTTTTTTCAAACTTCTTGGATATTTGACCAAGTTTATATAAAATACAGTACTGCATGCCTCCGTTTTATATTTAAGTCGTTTTGACTTTGGTCAAAGTTAAACTACTTTAAATATAGCTAAATTTGTAGATAAATATATTAACATTTATAACACCAAATTAGTTTAACTTAAAATATTTTTTATAGTATATTTATATTATATTGAATATGTTACTACTTTTTTTAACAAACATGGTCAAACTTAAAGCCCGTTGTATTTGACCAAAGTAAAAATAACTTATAATCTAAAACGGATGGAGTAATACTTATAGCACCAAATTAGTTTCATTACATCTAACATTAAACATATTTTGGTAGTTTCTTTATTTTGTATTAAAATATTGCTATATTTTTCTATAAATTTGATCAAAGCTAAAGAAGTTTGACTTAGAAAAAAGTCAAAACGATTTATAATACGAAATGGATGTAGTACTGTGACTCATAAGAAATTCCCGCAAGAAAAAAATGAACAAATATAGCAAGGGGGTTGAATTGTAATGGCTCGTTAAAAGATCAAAAAGTTGTTGTATTTATATAACTTGGTAACTATCAAACTTTATTCTTCGAAAAAGTGAATAAATTTTATATGGCCACCATTTATTGTAAGAACAAAAAATTAATGAGCCACATAAAAAATGAGTTCAAAATTTCACCTTATGCATACTCTATTTAACCTTATGCATTAATTAGTTCAAAATTTCAGAATTACTTACTAGATGAAACACATCACATTGTTTGCAGGAAAGTTGTATGACAATAAATAAAATGGGGTGCAAAGTGGATTTGCTTTGTACTAACTTATAATATCCATACAAATATTAAGATAATAGAGGTTTGTAGGAGAAGAGAAACCACAGATAGATCAATCACCCAAAGTTTTAAAAAACAATTAGGTGAGACATGGTAAAAAGGGATAAATCCATTTTACTCTCCTCAATTCTTCGCTTTGTCTAAATTTTAAAACACAACCCCAAATTTCAATTCAAAACCGGCGGCAGCTGCGTGGGGAAGGAGCAGTGCTTCTGTGAATCCGGGCAGGCGGCGGAATTGTTAGCTTGGAAACTAAACTAATGGCCGTAAACTAGGTCTGTGCTGGAGATTATCTTTCCTTTGGGCCACTAGGCCCATGGGCCAAGAATGTACGCACTACATCTGCCTACGCCGGAATAAGGTCACCGGAGGTCCCTCAACTTAACAGCGAGATTTTTTTATATCCCATAACTAGAAAACCATAAATGTGTACCACTTAACTCTCTCAAACCATTCACCGGAGGTCCCTCGGCAGTATTTTTTTCTGGTTTTACCGATGTGGCAACCTAGTCAGCAAAAAAATTTAAAAAATTACGTGGGGCCCACATGTCAGCTGCATATCTTTTTTTTCTTCTCTTTTCTTCTCCTTCTCTACTCTCTTCTCTCTTCAGCAAGCGCGGCAGCCACAGGCGGAGGGGATTCTCCTCTGTGGAGGCGACGAGCACGACCGCGGCGGCGACGGCAGGTTCCCAGACCCAGAGCCAGCAGGTTGCCGACGCCGACGCGGCAAGCGGCGGGCGAGCACGGCGGGAGCAGGCGAAGGGGCGGCATCAATGGGTGAGCGCGGCCGCAGAGGGCGAGCGACAGCGGGCGGCGGCGCACGGCCGGAGCAGGCGGAGGGGCGGCATCGGCGGCTGCAGGCGGTGGAAAGCGGCAGTCTGGGCCCGGGGACGCGAGGAGAAGGAAGCGCAAGCACCGGGGCCCGAGGCGCGTGGGGAGCTGGTCGCGCAGCGCGGTGACGTCATCTGGGCCGAAGAGGACCCTGCTGTGCACGAGCTCGTCGCCTAGACGGAGCTTGTCGCTGGCCTCGTCGGACGCCGGACGCGGCGGGTGGCGCGCGTCAAGGGGCTCCCTCGCTCACACCGGCCGGACGCTCCGCGCCTTCTGTGAGCTCACCGACGACCTGCAAGAACTGTGTGATCCCCGCCGCGTCGATGGGGTTGTGGCAGATCTGGGTGCCGAACACGAAGCCGCCACACCTCAGCCTCGTCACCTACATGCATGGCATCATGAACACGTAAATCAAGTACAATACAAATGGTGCAAAATTTGCACCCCCCCTTTATTGGAAACTATTCTAATCCCTCGAGGGGATGTTCCCTCGTTTGCTCAAAAACCATCTAAACGGTTATGAAAAATTCTGAAAAAATTTGACAACATTCATACAACACATATATACAACTTCACAAAATCTTAAGTCCAAACTCAACTCACACGTCGAGATATAAAAAAGACAAATTCAGCGTATGAATTGTAGCGTACTGTTTATATCTAAATTTGTCTTTTTTGTTTCTCGATGTGTGGATCGAATTTGAACATGAATTTTGGTGGACTAGTAGGTATCATTATACAATTTTTTTTTAGAATTTTTCACAACTATTTACATCGAATTTGGAAGAAAAAGGTATACGAGGGAATATCCCCTCGAGGGATTAGAATCCACTCCCAAAGTTTATTCAAGTTTTATGACGACGTACGTATCTGCACGTAGAGTAGTGGCCGGTCGGTGACGACGGCGGAGTTGCTCTCTGGCAGGGTCAAGTGTTCACCAGCGCAAGGGATTGGCGCGCGGGCACAGCGAGTCACCGAACTCCTCCAGCGAGAAGTCGGCGTCAGCCTCGACGAACGAGAAGAACGCAGAGGAGGACGATGAGGAAGTCCACCGCGTCCTTGGGTGCCTCCGCGTACGGCACGCGAAGTGAGCGCTTGCCCACCAGCAGCTTCAGCTGCGGCCCGGCCTCAGCGGGCTTGGCTGGCGCCGTCGTGTCGTTCACCGTCTGCAAGCGCGTAGTGCTCCTAGCTATCAATAATGATGTCCACATTTTTATTGACGGGAGTAATCAAGGAGAAGCTGACGGTGAGCCCGGCGGCGACGCAGGCGTGGCAGCAGCAGCATCTGGGCAGCGGCGAGGAGCGCGCGGCGGAGAATGCAGGTGTAGCAGCCGCTGCTCCGGCTGAACGCGCTGGCTCCGGGTCCAGGAACCTGCCGTCGCCGCCGCAGCCGTGCTCGTCGCCTCCACGGAGGAGAACCCCGTCACGCTGCTCCGCCTGTGGCTGCCGCGCCCGCGCTCGCTGAAGAGAGAAGAGAGAAGAGGAGAAGAAAAAAAAGATGTGCAGCTGACATGTGGGCCCCACATAACTTTTTTAATTTTTTTTTGCTGACTAGGATGCCACGTCAGTAAAACCGGGCAAAAATACTGCTGAGGAACCTCCGGTGAACGGTTTGAGAGAGTTTAAGGGTACACATTTCTGGTTTTGTAGTTAAGGGACCTCAAAAAATCTCGCTGTTAAGTTGAGGGACCTCTGGTGACCTTATTCCGCCTACGCCTCCATCAGGTATACGGGCTGTGGCCTATGACCAAGAACTGTAAGTAAACCTGGTAACGCTGCAAGGAATAAGTTCATTTGTTATCGAGTTTGAAATTCATCCCTAAACCGCAATATCAGGTATAATCCATCCCTCAACTTATTAAACCGGTTCACATTTGGTTCCAAGGCAGTATTGCTTTCGGTTTTAGCTGATGTGGCAGCTAAGTCAGCATGGGACCCACATATCAGGGTATTTTAGTCTTAAAAAATAAATAAAATTTGGTGGACCCTCTATGTCAGTGACACCAATCTCCTCTATCTCCCTCCATTTCGATCTTCTCATCTTCCCTTCCTCTGCAGCAGAGAGAGGTAGCAGCAGCGGGAGCGTAGGAGACGCGTAGCGGCGAGATGGGAGCGGGAGGTCACCGACAAATGTGGGCGCGCGCGACATGTCTAGGAGGGAGCTCAAGTCTCCGGAATGCTGAGCACGGGCATCTTCGCCTCGACCGATGCCCCACCTGTGCCAGCCGGCTTTGTTGCACCACCATTCTTATCCTGCGCCTTCATGAACCTGATTTCCGACGACTGCGCCCACAAAGAACCCAAAAGGAGGCAAAAGAATCCACCAAGAAATCCTCCCATGTTGAGCCAAGAACCGAATGCGCAAGCAAAACTGCAAAAGGACACCCAAGAACTCACCATCTCCAATTCACCCAAAAAGACTGGATCTTCTCGATCCCTTGGAGCGCGGCAGTGGTGTTCTTTTTTTCTGAAGATGAAGATTAAAGTTTTTAACGCAAACGAGGTGTTATTAACATATGATTAATTGAGTATTAATTTATTACAAACTTGAAAATTGTATTAATACGATTATTTAGAGCAACTTTCATATAGAAAGTTTTCACACGAAACACACCGTTTAGTAGTTTGAAAAGCATGTCACAAAAATCTTTATCTTAATCCAACTCTTGTTGGAGAAATGAACGGGACCAAAGATTCGAGCGCCGCCGATTCTTGGCGTGGCCAGTGAGAGGTAACGTGCGAGGGGGCACTAGAACCCTATGGTAGGTTGGGGGAAGCGAGAATGTGGGTCCCTACCCCTCCCTTCGCCCTCGCTTCTTGGGCGCTTCCTCGTCGGAATCACTATTGGATGTCGGGGATGAGAGGGGGGTGGGGGCGACAGTAGCGAGCGGGATGTGCTCCAGAAGACTCGTCGCGCGACGGGAGAGAGGAGAGGGGTCACGGGTTTGGGTGAAAAAAGGGGATTTTGCTGAGGGGGGAAAGGAGAAGCTCAGACTGGAGCTCCTCCTCTAGCCGCACCACCACCGCCTACTTTATCACGCCACCGCCGCTGCTATAACTTGAGCTCCCTCTCGGGCACGCCGCACACGTCCACATTGTCGGTTAGGGTGGG
This sequence comes from Oryza meridionalis, assembly GCA_000338895.3. Taxonomy (NCBI): domain Eukaryota; kingdom Viridiplantae; phylum Streptophyta; class Magnoliopsida; order Poales; family Poaceae; genus Oryza; species Oryza meridionalis. Next base: position 6,527,964 of record CM002528.2, on the reverse strand, counting down.
GCCACCACTGACGTGGGACGTTGTTGACCACCCGATCCAGCCTCGCCGCCATGGGCCACCTTCGCTCTCGGCCTCGCCCGCTCCCGCCGCTGCTACCTCTGTTTGCCATAGAGAAAGGGGAGATTGAAATAGAGATGATGGATGAGAGTTGGTGCCACTGACATATAGTGTACAATAAAGACTAAAATACACTGACATCTAGGTCCCACACTGTCTTAGCCGCCACGTCAGCCAAAACTAGGTGCAATACTACCCTAGGATCAAATGTGGTCCAGTTTTGTAAGTGTTGATGCGAAAAACACACACTAGCCTGGAAGATCTGCTTAACTCCTGTGCAGGTCCAAAATCTCGCCTTTAGGTTTGTGTGCGTGCTAGTTGATTTGATCCTGCAATCAACAAGAATAAAGACAAGACAAACCGCAGTTAAATCCATAAACGATAGCCGATCGGCTGGTTGCCGATGACATATCATTTATCTTTGAGCCGATGTCATGTTTGAGTCGATCGGCAATGGTCAATAAGTAAGGTAAAACTAAATCTACTCGATCGGCTGTAGATATCAACATCATATAGTCTTTACTTCGACATATACTTAAACTAAGTGATTGGGATAGATCGGTCACCATATCGAGACAGTATAAATCACTTAGGTCGAAATATATATTAAAGCAAAGATTATATAGATGTTTATATCATAGCCGATCAGATAGATCTAGCGCGTATCGGCTAATACTCTGATACCACTTTATACTAAAATATCAGAACAAGCAAGACATATCAAACGAGGAGTCTAACATAACTTTAATGTAACGAAATCTTAATAAAAAGGGCAGATTTAGCATAATATTCAATCATATGAGATATAAATAGCTAAATCATGTACGATCGGCTGAAACTCTGATACTATCTCTATTGACGATCATAAAACAGGCTAGATATCACAATTATAGATAGAATTTAATAGATCGAACTAAACCGATGCAGCATTAAGCATAAAGATAACTGTAAGATCTAAACAAGATGATGAAAACCTTTAAGAGATGGTAGATATACGATATAATCTAGGTTAATAACGAGATCTAACTATATCGGCTACTTTCTAATAGTGAAAACTAGCCGATGGCAAGTTATATAGTGAAACTAACAGAGATTATAAAGTATATACGATAACTCGACGAATTACATAAACAAGATTAGAGTGTCATAAAGATGGAAGCACTAATCCCGAGAACGCAAGCTGTCATGACAAGTTTACCTCTAGTTGAAGATCGAAACGGTGCAGCTCAACCCGAAAGTAAGAACTCGTCGAAATAGAACAAAAGTAAAAGGGTGGCAATGCGCCAAAATTGTTATTGAACATGTGTTGTTTGATTACATGGGTTCGGGTCATATATATACCTGAGATACAAAATATGTCCTTGCCAGACACGACTCTTATCTCTAACAAACTCTAAGATACCATAAGTCTTTGCGGCAGACTTTTGCCCAAACATATCTCTAAGGAAATTACATACGATATAGATACAATTGCCTATCTGAGAGGTTTATCTCCATCGTGGCAATCCTTATAAAGCACGCTGATAGATTCTAGAAACAGTCTTGAAGCCATCACCATTGGAATCAGTTGTATCAACCCCATCGGCCTTATCGGCTGTATCAGCTGTCCTCCATCCGATCATCTTCAGCCGATTCAAACTCCAGCCGATGCCTTCATAACCGATGCGCACGTTGTTCTTTGAATCTAACTCCTTGCCGAATCCGCTTCAATCTTAATGCCGAACCTGGTTCATGTCTTACCAAATTTGGTCATTAACAGCAAGTTCAGGGACGGGTTGTAGCTGGTATTATGGTTTAGAGATAAATTTTAAACTCGGCAACAAATTGAGAGACCTCAAGTGAACTTATTTCCACACTGTAAAAGTAGCTATTATCTTTTTTCCCCTGAAGCTTCTCATTCATTTATGTCCATTTAATCGCTAATCGAGGCATAGGCACCTTCAATAGACAGTCCACTCGCGTCCACTCGCTAATCTGGGCGCTTGGCGGATGTGGCTTATCTAGCTCGAGCACACTGAAACCGACCGGCAAGGGCATTTGGGTCACAGCAGAAAAGCAAAATGGTGGAAACATTTGGAAATAAAAAAGAAAAGGGTCGAAATGACATTTGTAGCAAGATTTCGCATGGATCGAACTCATCGTCACTGAGATTAATATCTTCTTCCGATGTTTCAGACATCACTATAGTACATGTGCGAAAAAGAACGATAATTTCAAAAACTAATGACAGCAAGTGCATACAACATATATAACAATTATTGGAATAGCAGGACAACTACACTACTTCAAGTATTAAAAATGACAAGTGCAAGTTTAAAAATCAGATTCATTGTGACGTATTACCTTCATAGAGTACAACCAAGCAAACAACAATATAGTATGAAACACAATATGAATCCCAACAATATGAATCCCAGCAGTATGAAACAGCAACAAATTATGAATGGTCTCAAACAACAATCTCAGAACCAGCAGATATGCCAACACAATATATAGAATCCTAGCATTCGTCCTCACAGGATCAATATATGGAAGGCATAGTCTTCCAAATCTATTACATAAATGTCAAGTACCACCAAAGTACAGTGGCTTTGAACTCTCTACTAAGACATAAATTAAAGTAGTTCATGTAGTATCTGCAACAATGAAAGCCAAATAACTAGTATCCCTGTCATCTATCCCAATAGACAAGTAACCCTCACACTATGTCATATCACAACTACTTCATCTATAAGTAAACCCATCACATGACATCTACAAGTAACTCCCTCACATGGATGTGTCTGCCACCTATCCATGTAACCCAAAAAAACTTTGTGACTCCAAAAAGGTGCCTTGCACTGCCCAAAAAATTGACCCCTTCGCCAACCTGCATCAAACAAATAAATTTCAGATCAGTAGACATTCATTCATGCAACTGCATCAAACAAATAAATTTCAGATCAGTAGGCATTCATTCATGCAAATGAATCATCTGCCCTTATGTGCATTTACTTACCCATATCACTGATGAGATGATGGGTTGCCCCACAGTTGCTCTGAGATGTGAGTGCAAGCTCTGATGTGAGCCTCCCTAGCCCTTGGCTGCATGCAACTGGTGTCCACAGCGATCATCTGAGTAAACTTCTCCAACATCTTGGTATGTTGCTCAATTAACTCAGCCTTGGTCTTCTCCTGGGCAGCTTGCAGCAGAAGGTCAGCTGCCTTGGTCTTCTCCTCAGAAAGCTTTTGCTGAAACTTCTTCATTGCAGTTGTTTCTTCATCCTGCCTGGCCTTAGCATCAACCATACTCTTGAGAAATTCTGTCACCTTCTCTGATAAAAATCCACCAGCTTTCTTGAGCTTCTTAGCCTTCTTTATTCCCATTGGCCTTGGTTGTTCTTCATGCTCCTCAATAGGTGGTGAGTTGACATCAAGCTCAGCTGCAATCTTGGTAGGGCCATGTCCAAGTAGAGTTACACTTGCATTCCACTTGGGGGAATCACACACTGCCTTCCACCAGTACTATAGGGTAAAGGGTTGCCCCTTTCTTTCCCTGTAGATCTCGAGAGCCTGCTCCATCAGCATCTCCTCACTCCTTCCACTTTCATAGTTAAACCTACACATGATGTATATGGAATTGAAAGCTGAGACCTTCGGGGTGTTCTTGTGCCAATGTCCCGTTGCTTTGGGTCCCTTTTCCTTCCATCCTCTGTGCTGGAGTTGTAGGTGGCTGCAACCTGTCTCCAGTAGGTGTCACCTTTCCTGGCATTACCCTTTATTGGATCAGTAGAGTGGTAGAGCCAGGCACTTATCTGCATACCATGAAAGGCTCAAGTTCAAGCCAACAATTACATAGTAGGCGGTACAAATATCATCACAAATCATTGACAACAAAACATGTTATGCTATCAGCCCTAAGCACAATCAGAAACATAAACAAAGATGCAACTCATGGTCATAATCAGTACACATAAAGTGAGCACACCACATATCCAAATGTTTAGGCACCACAAAAAACTCAATTATGTCATCATAATTAAATTTGGGGCACATCATAACTTCACCAACTGAGATACATCTACAATATACATGTTATATCTCAGCCGGGCCATAAATTATCCAGTACTTTGATCCAACACAGAGTATGTAATTCATTGTCTAGGCACTCGAATATATATCAGCATAACAAGACACATACACTACCCACAAAGCATCAATATTTCCTACACATGAGTCATGGGACAAACATTTTTACTAGGTAGTGCACAGATCAGAACAAATTGGCATGAAATTGTTGATTTTCATGAAACACAAAGCATCAATATTTCCTACACATGAGTACTGCAATAAGATTTTTTCCTACGTAGTCCACAGATTATAACAAATTGGCATGAAATTATTGGTTTATATGAGAATCAAGATGCTTACAAGCCTTAGATCCTCATCACGAGTGTAGTACATCCTCCCCCTCCCATCATCTTCGCTGACCGGATTAGCTTGCACACGGTGCATGGCACCAGATCGGGAGGCCGCCCTTGGGCCACCATAGCCGGTGCCATCTGGTGGTGGCTGTGTGGAGAAGGGGGGGAACTCAGCATGAGGATAGGGGAAATCGTCCTGGCGATGAAGGAGGTCGACTTGGCTCGAAGATTGACCAAATGGATGCGCCACTTCTGAATCATCCAAGAAAGAGTAGTACGCACTTGACCGGTTGGGATCCATGAGAACAGCCTGCGATGCATAGAGAAAACCAAATATATCAAAAAATCAGCAAGAAACTGACTAAGAACACCAAATCCATCAAAAAGATTACCAAGAAAATGAGCAAGAACACCTAATCCATCAGGAAAACCAAATCCATCAAGCAAAGCACCAAGAAAATGAGAAAAAACACCAAATCCATCAAGCAAAGCAACAGGAAAATGAGCAAAAAAACACCAAATCCATCAAGAAAAAATCGGCGGCGGTGGCTAGGGTTTCTCGGTGCTTACCGGATTTCATGCTTCGGATGCCGACGCCGCTACCGGATCTGCTCTCCACTGAGCTGGTTCTCGCAGGGACGACGACGACGGCGGGAGAAACGAAAATGCGAGGCGGGAGATGGGGAGCTCGACGAAAACCTTGGCACGAGAGTGAGAGTGCCGAGGGTAGGAGAGGGAAATGTGTTGGTAAGGACTCGGTCTCTAGGAGCCGCGCTCGCGCCAATGCGTTCCTCCGCTCCGTCCCCCTGGAAAAAGCAAGCGAGCGACGTGTTCCCTAGCTGAGGGACGCGTTCCGTCCCAGGGGAACGACACTGACGGAAATCCTAACGGACGGTGCCAGGGGGATGGCCTGAAGCACCGCATTGGTGATGGCCTAACAAAGCCACATTTCGCAGATGCCAAAATATCAGTTTTCTCGCGTTTGAGGGAAGCATATAGCCTATAGGAAAAGAAAAACTCATTGTGTTTTCGTGTTCACATTTCCCCAACTTCTCCAAATGTTAAGCAGTGTGTGTTTTTTTTCAAAAAAATGTTTGGAAAGATATTTTAGAAAATCATATTAATCATTTTTAAGTTTAAAATAACTAATACTCAATTAATCATATGCTAACGTCTTACCTTGTTTTATGTATCTTATCTCTCATTTCTTCTCTTGTCAAACACACGTCTAATCATACATTGTACTACCGCTATCAAAAAAATACTTGTCATTTTGGGTAGTTTAGCCTATAGTATTAAGGTTTAAAATAAAAAGACTATAATACCTACTATATATGGTTGAGGGTGGAGTGATAGTTTGAGGAATAGAAGAGTTTAAAGTGATAAGTTTTTATGATAAATTTTAAATTCTAAAAGATACTCCACCTAGACCTAGGACAGATGAAGTAACTATGGTGGTATTTAGATCAGGGGCGTAAAGTTTTGGTGTGTCACATCGGATATTATATAGGGTGTTACATAGGGTGTTTGGGCACTAATAAAAAAACTAATTACAGAATCCGTTAGTAAACAGCGAGACGAATTTATTAAGCCTAATTAATCTATCATTAGCAAATGTTTATTGTAGCACCATATTATCAAAACATGGAGAAATTAGGCTTAAAAGATTCGTCTCGCAAATTAGTCGTAATAAGTACAATTAGTTATTTTTAGCCTATATTTAATACTTTATGCATGTGTTCAAGTGTTCGATGTGACAAGGTGTAAAATTTTAGGGTGAGATCTATACAAGGCCTAAGGCCATTTTTGCTATTTTGGAGCACTTTTTACCATTTTGTATGTAAACATAGTAGCAAAAGTTGGCAATTTGTCATTTGCCATTTGCTAGTCTATAGTAACAAATTGTGCCAAAAAGTGCTTTGGCAAAAGTGCTAGAATGGCAAAAAATTTAGGATACATCTAAACACTAACTACTATTTTTGCAATGCTAAAACTTTTACCACTAAAATTTTTACCATTTGCCATTCTAAATAGATCTATACATCCTCTAACTATATTAGGAGTCCCAACCCATAGTGTCCATAAGCAGTGTCTATTGTGCCATGTCAACAAGACATCACAATAAAAACTACACTCTACAACCCATGGTTTCTTAAAGCGGGCCATTAATAAATACATCATCTCTCTTCTCTACCAATCATATTTATTCTTCATATATTATGAAGATACTATTCTCTCTCAACGCAAAACTTGATAGTGTCTAGTGCATAGGTTCTCGTGTTGAAGCTGTGTCTTGCATGAGACCCAGTTTATTCCTCTATTCACTTTCTCTCTTAATTAATATAGTGCCACATAAATTAAAAGTCCTATATGATTAATGACATAGACATCATCCTAAATGGAAGGCTGGGACTGTCTTTATGGACAAGGGAGTATGTTTGACTTGTTGACCCATTAATTACAAACCACAGCCCCAAGGCGCCAAACCCATTGAAGTTGTAGCAAAATGGAAGCCCAGCTCCAGCTGGCGCCTTGGCAGCATGAGCTTCCAACCTACCCGACCGTTGCGTTGCACTTCCAAAACCAAACCAAATCAAATCACATTCACACCATTCCACTTCCACTTCCACCCACCCACCCACCACCCCCTTCTCCCTCCCGACCGTTGCAAATTCCTCCCTCCCTCCACTAAAACCCAAATCCCCCACTCCTCCACTCCACCACCACCGCGCGCGCTGCCATGGTGTCGAGGACGCCCACGAAGCAGCCGCCGCCGCCGCCCACGGGGCTGCTGCTCGCCGGCAGCCCCGCCAAGCAGACGCCGTCGCCCTCGCCGGTCTCCGCCAGGCGCCGCCGCGTGCTCCGCCGCGGGAGCCCCGGGAGGATCAAGTCGCTCGCCGCTACGTTCGACACCTCCCTCCGCGGCTGCCGCCGCCGCCTCCTCAAGCTCTTCGCCCGCCTCGCTGTCCTCGGTTCCCCCACCAAGCGCCGCGCCGCCGCCGCCGGCTTCCGCCGCCTCCGCTCCCCGCCGTCGTCTCCTCCTCCTCCTCCCACGCCGAAGCCGAATCAGGTAGCGGCCGTCTCGCCGCCGCTCCCGCTCCCGCCGGTGTCGCCGGGGAGGAGGACGCTGTTCCTGGACCTCGACGAGACGCTCATCCACTCCCAGACCGACCCGGCGGCGCGGGCGCGGCACGACTTCGCCGTGCGCCCCGTTATCGCGGGGCAGGCGGTCACCTTCTACGTCGCCAAGCGCCCGGGGGTCGACGCGTTCCTCGCCGCGGCGGCGGCCGCGTTCGAGCTCGTCGTCTTCACCGCGGGCCTCCCCGAGTACGCCTCCCTCGTCCTCGACCGCCTCGACCCGCGCGGCGCGCTCTTCGCCCATCGCCTCTACCGCGGCGCGTGCCGCGACGCCGGCGACGGGAGGCTCGTCAAGGACCTCGCCGCCACGGGCAGGGACCTCCGCCGCGCCGTCATCGTCGACGACAACCCCAACGCCTACTCGCTCCAGCCCGACAACGCCGTGCCCGTGGCGCCGTTCATCGACGACGCCGACGACCACGAGCTGGAGAGGGTGATGGGGATCCTGGCCATCGCCGCCGAGTTCGACGACGTCCGCGACGCCATCAAGCGCTACAAGGAAATCGTCGAGGCGAGCTGAAGGAGAAGGTGTGGCTACCAGCCTACTCCTAAATATTAGCTTCTTGAAGCAGTTTCATGGCGAAGATTTCCCCCATTTCTTGTAGGATTCTTGAATTGGTTAGGGATTTGGGATTCACATGGTGGTGACAACCTGAACCTTTCAGGATCTTCCTGAAAGGCAGATTATGGAAATAGATTATGAAGTAGTTCAGAAGCTTCAGCACAAACTGAAACTGGAATTGGGAATTCTATAATGCTGAGAATGTTATGAAATTGGAGAACAAATTTTGTTTGCTACACATGTGCATCTGATTCCAGTAAATTCTAAGATTGTGGAAATAGATTATATGAAGTATAGTTCAGAAGCTTCAGCACAAAATAAAACTGGAATTGGGAATTCTATAATGCTGAGAATGTTATGAAATTGGAGAACAAATTTTGTTTGCTACACATGTGCATCTGATTCCAGTAAATTCTAAGATTGTGGAAATAGATTATATGAAGTATAGTTCAGAAGCTTCAGCACAAAATAAAACTGGAATTGGGAATTCTATAATGCTGAGAATGTTATGAAATTGGAGAACAAATTTTGTTTGCTACACATGTGCATCTGATTCCAGTAAGTTCTAAGATTGTGGAAATAGATTATGAAGTTGTTCAAAAGCTTCAGCACAAACTGAAAATGGAGTAGGGGATTCTAGAATGCTGAGAATGTTCTGAAATTGGAGAAATTCGAAAACAAATTTTGTTTGCTACACATGTGCATCGGATTTCAGTAAATTCCATTGGGCAATGAGCAGATAAAGTTCATGTGTTCACTAAATTTTGGCAATGTAAACTATCCCTTTATGTCTGAAACTTCGCAGGTGTATACAATAGTGTGGATAGGTTACAGACTTCTGCATTTCGATGACAGCGTTATCTGTATAGTAAAATTCTTGAATTGGTTAGGACTTGGGGGGATTCACATGGTGCTCAACCTTACAGGATCTTCCTGAAAGGCAGATTGTGAAATACATTATGCAGATCATCAGCTTCAGCACAAACTGGAACTGGGTTCCTAGAATTTAGTGTTCCGAGATTAGTGGAATTCAAGATCAAATTTTGTTTGGTGGGCATGTGACTCTGCTTTGAGTAAACTTCCAGTGCGTATTGAGCAGTTCCCATTCATGTTCTATAGAGTTTCTGAAATGAAACCCATCCCTTTATCTCTGAAACTTCCCAACATTACTAATATAGTGTTGGATAATTTACAGGCTCCTCTACTCAGATAAACTTTTAATGTGAGGAGTATATTGGAATACTTTAGATGAAAAGACAAGAACAGGGGACGTGAACTAGATGACGCAGCAAGATCAAATTAGTTTTGTTGTTGTGCGTTGCAAACAAAAAAAAAAAAGAAAGGAAAACATACTAGTACTTGTTTTCTTGTGTTCAAACCGCAGAGACAACGTATTGCGTACGTTTTTTAAAAAAAAGTTTCTATACGAAAGTTGCTTAAAAAAATCAAATTAATTCATTTTTTTTAAAAAAATAACTAATACTTAATTAATCACGCGCTAATGGACCGCTCCGTTTTCCGTGTTTACTGTTCTGGATGGGAACATGAACCAGCGAACACACCCATATGGCATTATCCCTGAAACTCCGAAAGGAACCAAAAATCCTAATGAGCTAAGCAGAAACGGTTTTTCTTCTGTGAGATTTACACAAATGACTTAGGATTATGAAATAAACATGTAGAATGTCAAAGAATTTTTTTTAGCTGAATTACTTCTATATAAATAACAAATTCTTTTCGAACTGATTGCTACTATGAAAGAGACTAGCTCCCATTAAAAATTTCTGAAAGTGACTAGCGCGAACGTTGTAGCCTAAACTATAGTATCATACTATATTACTAACATTCCGTGCACTCCAAACTCTTCTTTATTAGTGATTGTTTCAATGAATACAATCAGCAAAATTACAACATTTTTACTCATTAAAAGATAGAAACTTAATTGAGAGATACTCTTTTCTTTAGATTGATGTCTACATTAGAAATTAGCCAAGAACTTCAATTCCAACACCGCACCAAAATATACTGTTTTTATGTATATTGATGCCTATATTAGATAGTTGCCAAGAACCCCGATTTTTAATACCACAGTAAAATTGACAGATTACAAAGTGGGGGAAAAAAGCACGTTTTTCTTTTCATGAAGCTAAGAGCAAAGCTTGTACCGTGACTGTACTGGTGAAACATACACGGAACTAGTCTACTTTATGGGCAATCTGCCAATGCATTGGTCAGAAAATCTTTTTGTCAAAACGGGTCAGTCTGACAGCGAGACGCGCCTGCTGATTAACGTGACACAAATAATGGTTTGATGTAAACTTTATTTTATTGTTTATCTTCATATGGAGATCTTTCTTGCTTGCTATGCATACTAACCAAGTGTTCAGACTAAAGATACGATGTGTATTAACTATTAAGGCAAATATTGACTGGTAACTGACATTTGGGCACCACCAACCATTTTATTTTTCTGGGAGCCCCGCTTGTCAGTGACACATATCCACGGTTTGATGCTGAATTTCTGAGGAATCTAGAGGACAGATTGCAAATTCGCAAGTAGAGTAGTCTTTGAACACCTTATATCCGTGCACAAAACGGTGGTCAATCCAAGAAACCGAGCAAAGAGTTGGACGCATGCATGTTCACACTGAGCTGGAAACCATAAATAGTAGAGACCAAGCTGCATCTTCTTGTTATCTTCAGTTCTTCAGAAGTTCAGAGCAGGAGAGGAAGAACAGGATAGATCATAGCTAGAGATTTCAGAGAGACAATCTAGAGAGAGAGAGAAGAGATGGCTGGAGGAGAGCATGGAGTTAATGGCCAGAATGAAGAAACCAGAGCTATGGAGGAAGGCAGCAGAGATCATCAAGCAAGGTGTGAGAATTCAGAGCAAGATGGAGGAGGAAGCAAGAGCTCCAGTAACCACCCCATGTTCTCTGTCCAATTCGCGCAGAAGGTATGTGCACATCTCAGACCAAGATGGTTTCATTTTGATTGTGGAAATAGATCTTCAATTTCCCTCTCATAGATATATGCAGTATTTCCCTTTGATCCTGGAATGTATAGCCAAGCTCAAACAAGTTCTCCAATCCCTATGACCCTGCAAATAATTCTGCAGAGAACAATAAAGAATTCAGTAGCATCAGAACACTGTAACAGACAAAGGAAAGATCAAGATCAGAATTTCCCATGTGGCTTGTTTTCAGAGGCACATGTGGTAGTAGCATCCAAAATTCAGGAATAATATACTGTTGCGGCTACGGCAAAATCCCAAAAAAGAATTATATGTTCTTGTTTGCGAGTCATTGTCACCTTCATGAAGTCTTCTGCATGATTGCGTCTTGGTCATCGGATGCAATAGTAGCTTTCAGAGAAATCAGGATTGGGTTGGCTACTAGGACAAGCAATTGTCAATCTTGGGATCAAACGATGAACGCGACATTGCTGCTAATGATAGATGATGATGAATTGCTGTTTGTAAAATCAAAGTGTGTTTGATTCTTATTCTGTGATGAACAATTGGCGTCTGAGATTATCGTGGTTTTGATAAACACAAATGGGGGGGGGGGGGGGGGGGGGCAGGTGATCGCGGAGATCTTGGGGACGTTCTTCCTCATCTTCGCGGGGTGCGCGGCGGTGGCGGTGAACAAGAGGACGGGAGGCACGGTGACGTTCCCGGGGATCTGCATCACGTGGGGGCTCGCCGTGATGGTGATGGTGTACTCCGTCGGCCACATCTCCGGCGCGCACCTCAACCCGGCGGTCACCCTCGCGTTCGCCACGTGCGGCAGGTTCCCGTGGCGGCGGGTGCCGGCGTACGCGGCGGCGCAGGTGGCCGGATCGGCGGCGGCGAGCGCGGCGCTGCGGGCGCTGTTTGGCGGCGCGCCGGAGCACTTCTTCGGGACGGTGCCGTCCGGGTCCGACGTGCAGTCGCTGGTGATGGAGTTCATCATCACGTTCTACCTCATGTTCGTCGTCTCCGGCGTCGCCACCGACAACCGAGCCGTAAGTTTGATCCTTCTCCAGACCATTCTTGTTCTTATAGGGTGTGTTCAATGCTACCTCTTCCGAACTGCTACCTCATCGTTTTCCGCGCGCATGTTTTCCGAATAGCTAAACTTAAGTTTGATCCATCTCCAAACCATTCGTGTCTGGTGGGGTGTGTTCTTCGCTGCGTCTTCCCAAATTCTACTCTCTTGTTTTCGGCGTGCACATTTTGCAAACGGCTAAAATTTCTATATGTTTTTTTGAAAGAAAAATATATAAAAACGTTGCTTAAAAAATCATGTTAATTTATTTTTTAAAAAAATAGCTAGTAACACGCCATAAGTTGCGTCTATAAGTAGGGATGATGGAGCGGATCGTACAGATAATGTTCACATCATATTTGTTTTTGTATTTTTAGTTAGATACGAAAACAAATACGAATAACTTGAGTAAAAAAAATACAAATTATCTCGAATACATGTACAATGTTATGGATGTTGTTAAACGCTACAAATATAAGTCATCATGAATGGTGTGATCTGCCAGTCGACGGGACTTGGATCCACCCTTGCCTATACCCCTGCGGTGCATTGGGGAGATGGGGATATGAGATCATAGCACGGGCGAGATTTTGACCGGAGAGAATGGGAACATGAGGGTATAAAAGTAGATAAGGGATAAGATGGACAATTTTGTATGTTGCATGCTACTTCATCCGTTTCATATTATAAGACTTTTTAGCATTGTCCACATTCATATATATGTTAATGAACCTATATATATATATATATATATATATATATATATATATATGTGTGTGTGTGTGTGTGTGTGTGTGTGTGTGTGTGTGTGTGTGTGTGTGTGTGTGTGTGTTTAGATTCATTAACATCTATATGAATGTGGGCAATGCTAGAAAGTTTTATAGGTTGGGAAGATAAAAATTTTCTTGCTAAAATGGTTGGGTGATGTGGATGGCATGTGAGAGAAGGAGAATTTCATTTCGCGGCATATAATGGAATATGGAATTTATGGTGGAATACAAGAAAACCAGTGAATTTGTAATGGTATATAATCTTGTAGCTACATGAGCTCATACAATGTGATGAATCCCATAAAAAAGAGTTCATTTCTAAACAATCCCACAGATACCAATACAAAGCTGAAAAGAATTTCCTTCACCTTTTCAAACTCCATGGCATTTGTCTTTGTGAGACCTTTTCAAACTGAGATTGCTTCAAAAATTAAGTCTTTGTGAGATGGATGGGGTATTCAATTAGTAATGGTACATAGAAAATGGTCATTTTAAAGTTGTAAACAAGAATAAGAAAGTATAAAAATGGCTTTATTGCCTTGCAGTTATTATATGTTGAAAATAGTACTCGTTTATATATGAGAGGAGAAGGGTAGTAGGTGGCTTTCACTCTGTAGACCCAGGTTTGATGTTTCACACTTGATTATATTTCCCTCGGATTAATTAAATGAAAGGTTGAAAAATATGTCGTACCCTCCATCTTAATTTAATTGGATAGCTGGTAATTCCTCCTAGCCATATCATCAGCAAAAAGAAAACAAATACATGAGAGTAGTAATTTTCAATCAGCAAAGGTGTAATTGGAGAAAGTAGTAATATTTCATCAGCTGTGAGGGTGTAAAACGAGAAAAATATGAAAGAAGTGTCTCAAAAATCGTACAACGACTTTATGTTTAGAAAAAAATCAGAAAAAGGGAGGAGTATAAGAGGAGAAAAATGCGAGTATGGTGCCTACGGGTACAAAATCGCCGTACCATATATGTTTACAAAATGGTATTCATACTTTATTAAGACGATCGCCGTCGTTATCCTGATGCGCCCTGATCCTATTTTTCTACCAAAATAGTTGCTAGTCGCTGTCAAGATTTGAAGCTAGTGATCAGTGACTTGTTGGAGGTTGCAACTACAAGCCACTCTTCTGACATTAATTTCAACATTAGTCATACAAGCAGTTGACCCAATATATAATGCATGGGAATGAGCTTTCTTTTTCATTTTTCTCAAAGTAATTTTATAGTCTGAATACTCATGGCTCCTCCTGTTTGCAGATTGGTGAACTAGCTGGCCTTGCCGTTGGAGCTACCGTCTTAGTAAATGTGCTCTTTGCTGGGTACACATCTTGAACCATTGATATTCCTCCTTCCGTCTCAAACTAGATGTCATTTTATCTTTTTTGCTTGCAACGTTTAACTATTCTTTTTTTAAAAAAATAGTACAAATATAAAAAGGATAAGTCATACTTCAAATACTTTTGATAATAAAACAAGTCACAAACAAAATAAATAATAATTCTATAATCTTTTGAATAAGACGAATGGTCAAATGTTACAAACAAAAACTCAAAACGACAAGTATTTTGGAGAAATTCGGTTTTACTAATTTGTGTTTGTTAAAAATGCATGCTACAATTATTATTTTCATCATACGTCTACTAATACCTTTTAAATATAACAAAACTGAAATGTGAATGAAGTTGAATAGGCTAGCCCTATCCACTGTAGAAAGAAGTTGATGTCTATATTTATGCAGATTCAAGTATCAATGTGAATACATTACTTGTATCACTGAGTTTGCAACTTACAAAGACACATATCTATAAAATAGATAAAGGGGTCCTGGAACACCAATAGGCATAAATACCTTATGGACTAACTAGAAGCATGTTTTCCAAAAAGAACAATTGTAGCACGTTTAATAGGACATGTACAGCCGACTAACAAATTAAGTCGCCATCTCTAATATAATCATCATTATATATGAACAGTATTAAAGATAGCAGCAATAATATCTATAAACAGTATTAACGAGAATGTGTACACAAGTTTCGGGTGTGCTCTCACCGTATACACTAACACTAACAAGGTGTTAAAGAAAATTCTAAAAAGAATTATACATGTATGTCTACTATTACTGTACTGTTATATAAAATTCTAATTTCAGATTCATCGTTAATTATAGAAAAGAAAAGAGGAAACTCTGATAAACCTATACTCTTAAACCAGCAAAATTTTCATTATTCTATGACCAAAATATAATGAATTTGCAGTTAAAAGTCTATATGTAGGTGTAGTAATAGTATAATACTATAAGTACATATATAAATTTATTTTTTAAAAATATTTTGGTGACATTTATTACCGCCTCCGTTTTCAAAAGAAGGAAACTTCTGTGAAATAGTTCTCGATAAACTATGCCCACGCTGCAAAGAAACACTTTTTTTTTCTCGACCCTACTCTTGCACAGCAGAAAAGGTCGTTTAATGACATCATTTACTCCGTATTATCATGGTACATATGCTCTATTTCTCTGTATGGTTTAACTAATGTCATACAAATAACGGTACACAAGTTAAACTCAAGATACTGGAAATATTTTCTCAATATAGCGAGGCCAGTCTTTTAAAGATGCTCATAATAGTAGTAGAGTGTGCGTGTTTATGTTCACATAGATGGGTGTACGCATGTTCGCGGGCGCCTATATTTGTACTGTTTTTTTTTTAAAAAAAAGTCAATGACAAAATAATCTTCAATTGGACATAATCTGCAGGCCAATATCAGGAGCGTCCATGAACCCGGCTAGGACCATCGGACCGGCGATCATCCTCGGCCGGTATACCAGTATCTGGGTGTACATCGCTGGCCCGGTTTTCGGCGCAGTCGCTGGCGCGTGGGCCTACAATCTTATCCGGTTCACCGACAAACCGCTAAGAGAGATCACCATGACTGCATCCTTCATTAGAAGCACAAGGAGGAACTAGGTCCCAGAATTGATCAGTTTTATTGTGGTAAAATGTTTATATTTTTTTCTGTAGCTAGTGATGTTGATGGAATGAATGGGCAGCAAAAGTAATTAACACTGTGATTGCATAGATTTTACATGCTTTGCTTGGCTTGTTGTAGCTTAATTGGTGAAGGATTGGGTCAGTAGTTGTAATTATCCTTCTGAAGAAAAACATTGACACCAAATGGTGATAACTTCTATTGGCCGTGCTAAAATTTTGATAAGATTTATTTTTATTTGAGCATTATCGATCACAATCAAAAGACCTCCAATACAGCATGGACCAGCAAAGCGATAGGTGCAAAAATCCAGTCAAATGATGCGGCGTCCAACAAGTGGGGATCGAACAAAATATGCATTTCTTAATCATTTGGCCTACGGCTTATTAAGCAACCTAAAAAACAATTTATAGGTAAAACTTTTTATATTTGTGCTATTGACGATTTAAATGCCAATACTAGAAAATAATATGCAATTAAAAAATCTGCTACTCAAAAATTTGTACAGCTCGTCCCAGTGAAGCGAAGTGTCATTGTAATCACTACCTTAGCTTAGCTATGCAAGACAAAATAGTTGTAGGATGGCACTGGCATCTAGTGATGTGATCTAGTTTGCTAGGAACACGAATGATTTTCAGTTCACAAAAAAATTGTAAGAGTGCCATGGCAGTATATAGAAAAATTGCATTCCTGCTTACACCACCAGATCTGTTGTACAAACATCGTATGCTAGCAAGCTTTTTAGGCTTCAGCCTCGTCACAAAAAAAATATGGCGAAAGAAGGCGGATATGGATATATGTTGTTACTGGAACATCCTGAGGAAGTTGTTCGCGTAGGCCATCGGCTTGACGTCAGGGTGTGGCTGCAAGATGAAATCAGTCAAGAACTTGGTTGTAACGAAATCACATATTATGCTGTTTATACAAAGACAAACACAAAAGTACAGTAGACACTACATACAAAAACACTAGTACTCCCTCGTGTCAAAATTATCTGTCGTTTCTGACAAGGTAAAAGAACTACGAGCAGTTCATTTCTATGGTCTGAAACGACAAGTATTTCCGACCAGAGGGAGTATCGAGTAACATGCACTCAACCAGCTTCCTACAAAAACATACTACTGCCACAGACAGTCTTCTATTTCTTGGGATACAAATCTTGTTGCAAGAAGATACATGTGAGCTGGGAAAGAATAGAGTAATAGTGTAATATACTCACCACCGCTGAGAAAGAGGAAATATTTGGTTTAAGTTCTGGAGCTGCGAACCGAATGTATGCACCTTTGTTACCCATCTGTATCAAAATCGCAATTCACAAGATGTAAAAGGCATGATTAGATAGAGATATTTAAGAAGAATATCGGGAGCACAAAATTGACCAGGAAACAACTTCCATATCCTTATGGTGCAATTATTAGTTTGTGCAACCAACTATAGTTCTATTGTCGCAAACCTGGTCACAATAATTGGGAGCAGAGAACACCGTTATAAGCTTTCCATCATGTTCAATTTCATAGCCTTCATCTTTCACTTCATGGGATCGAACAACAAGGTCTGGAACATCATCAGGCAAATCAAATAAGGGAAATATGTTATGCACACCTCTTTCAGACCAAGTAATTTTGCAAGGAAACAAAACAAGCTCTTGACACTATTACAAATAACAGATGTTCAAAGATCCAATTCCAACCGGAAACTTTTTAACAAATTTTACTACATACCCAGATTATTTTCTTGTAGAAATTTCTTAGTCACATCTGCACCAAAGGAAAGACCAACACCACGTTTGCTTGGACCTCTACCAAGTTGAGGCTGAGGATCACTCCATAGTACTTCACACATTAGACCTGTCAGCAGAAACAGGAGTCATGTTGGCAGATAACTAACATGGGGAAAAAGGCATCAAGGTAAATAATATGCCAACACTTACGATGCAAATTAATGGTTAATAACTTAATGTCACTTTGGACCATAACTTTGTATTGAGGTTCAATCAAGTGATACTGGACTATTAATGTATTGCATCTCACAAGAAAAATACAGATGATAGATCAGCAAAAATAGCCAAAGTTTATGTGCTAGTAAATTGACCAAGTTATAGAATGAGTTCCATGTTGTTCAAGAAATAATCGAACAAAACTCAATTACCAAGATGGATCAGACATAATAGCTAAATCAAATGGGAGCGAACTTCAATGATAAATTGGAAAAGACAAGGTTAATCATACCTAGAATCTGCTGAAAATCAAGCATATAACAAAATAGAAAAGAAATAAATAGTTACCTTCTTCAGGAGGCTCACGGAAACGATCGATGGCTCTAATATCTGAAAGCTTAACACCATCAACACTAAAGAGACCTCCATGAACTACAAAGACCTTGTTGTTGATGACATGACCAAGGGGTAGGCAACAGAATGCTTCTGCAAATAGTTCAATAAATGCTTCTCCCAACTTCGACCTCACTTCTCCCTCAAAACCATATATTTTATTCATGCTCTTGCTCTCATGGTTTCCTCTTGCAAGGTACATACCTGGATCATTCAAGGTATATATCAAGGAAACCTTATTACATGAACAACTGAAATCGATACATCTATTATAAGTTAGAATAACGTAATAATAGAGCTAGTAAAGTGACAGATTGCATACTAATATCTAGTTCAAGAAAAGTATCAAAACTAACAGTTACCTGTCGGATAGAGGCACTTGAAAGCAAAAAGAGTAAGTATGACTTCAACAGAAAAAGATCCTCTGTCTACAAAGTCTCCATTGAAGAGGTAAGGATTCTCTTCCGAGGGAAGTCCATTGAGCTTAAATATATTGAGCAAGTCAAAGTACTGCAGTGGAAAAAAATATTACACTTCCAGTCAGGCTGTCAGTATATCAATATGTAATAAACTAAATCAAATGACAGCTCAAATTTTAGCATGTGAAACTACCAATATCGTTTGCCAATTGCCATTTCAAAAAAGAAGGGAACACCCAGAAGCACTAGGAAAAAAACAAAAGCAATGCAATCAAAAAACTTAAATACCTGACCATGCACATCACCACAAACCGTAAAATGACTTCCATCAGGAACGTTCACGTCAACAAGTGAAGGCACAGAACGCAATAACTGCACGGTTTGTAACACAATCTGGTAGGCATACCTGCATTATCAACTTAAATAGTAAACAACCACGAGAACCAATATAACCAAAGAAATCCCTTGTTCAAAGTGTACCTTTTGTGTATGCATTTCTGTTTCTCAAACTCATCCAACATAGCCTTGACAAAATCTAATGTTATTGTGTCTCCATCAACTCTTGGTCCTGTATATTGTGGCTCTACTTCTGGAACATACAAAAAAATTTGTTAACCACAATGTCAACTAAGCAGGGAATATTTAAGAAAATAACAAAAGCCATCCACCAAGAAAGAGATGTTCACAGGTAACATACGGAAGAGCCATAGTACACTACTTTGTAGGCATCAGAGGTACTGCAAATTTAAATGAAGCTATAGCATAGAAGTAACAAGAGACAATTAGGTCCTTATATTATAGAATGCATACGCTTGGAAGTAGCAGATTCATAAAAGTGCTAAATGAGTTCTCTGAAAATTCATCAAGAACAACTTTCCGTTACCCTGGGAAGCCAGAGAAGTACGAACTTCATGAAACTAGCAAACAATGCCTCTTTTTTTTCAAATGACGTTGGTTAATTGAAAAATGAACTAATAAAACAAACTCGTCAAGTTTGGCTAAATAACGCTAATATATCCAGGCCATAATCGTAAGGTTGGCTTACATGGACCTAGCAGAGTGGAAATATATTCAGAAAGTAAACATCAGATACCTATGATACGGTAGTCAATAGAATCAGCTACAGAGCGCTTCTCTTCATCCCCTACAGAAATTGCTTCTTCAAAGCGGATTTTTTGGACAGCTTTCTCACACTCTTTCAATTTCCTAGTAGCATCTGGATCATTAGGGCTGATTCTTTTCACCTAGCAAGAAAGGAAGACTTATTCATGTAATTGCAGGTGAAACTCATCAAATCTGTACAACCACATGAAACAAAATAATGTGGTTCCTGTTATCCCTAGATGGTCACCGACATTAATATAAAGCAGCACCAAGAAAAGCAAGAAAACTGACTAGACATATTCAATCTCAATCACTCAATCTGGGAAGGGACCACAATAGGAAAACAATCTGCGCACCTGCTGAAAATCCTTCAGAGCTTCCTTGAACTTACCCATGGCAAGATATGCTGCTCCACGTCGGTAGTAACCCTACAAACAAAAAAAGGGGGTAAAAGATAGGAACTTGCAAACCTGTGGCAGGAAGAAATGGCACCATCGCTTACTTTCGAGTATCTAGGATCAATTTCAATAGATTTTGAAGCATCTTGCACTGCACTTCCATATTCCTCTAACTTTGTATGAGCAAATGCACGGTTTGCCCAGTAAACTGCATTTGAACTGTTTAGCTCAATGGCTTGACTATAGAGCTCTATAGCCAGGGAGAACTTGTTTGCTGCAGAAAATAAATAGAAAGATTATCCACCTGGGAAATATTCCTTTATAAAAGTTTGGGAAATGCTGCATACAGCATGAGAGCCCAAATCTTTTATTTTGTGAGGGCAATATCAACAGCCCACTACCACTCAGGTGGATATAAAATATAACGCATTAGAGTACATAAACAGATACTCCCTCCCATTCCATAATTCTTGATGTTTTGGACAACTGACATGGTCTCCAAAACATATCTTTCACTATGACTTTCTATTGTAATATATACAAAAAATATGTAAAATATTTATTTTGTTGAAGGACTTTTTAAGAATAATCTATACATTGTGTTCTAGTGTCTTCAAACCAAATATTTCAAAAGTTACCGATGGTCAAAGTTCTAACTATTTGACCTCAACCTTGTCCAAAAAGTAATTATGGAACCGAAGGGAGTAGATATAATACCAAAAGACTTATTGATCAGCAACTATTACAATTTCCTGTTGATTAGTATTCTAAATAAGTGTTATTAGCATATAACTCACTTATGTCAACATTTGGAACTCTGAATTGCAACTAAAAAACACATGCAGTTCTGACATAATAAAGGCTGAGGACATGAAGTGGATCAAATACCTTTAAAGGCATCATTTGCTTTAAGCTTGAGTTCTTCAGCCTTTTGCTCATTTAAACTGGAGTTAGCATCCATGATAGTTTGCCTTGAGCTTTCTCCAGTAAAGGCTACTTCATACACAGAATTTCAAGTCCTGTAGCAATAGAATCATTTGCAGCAAAAAAAATAAATTACCAGATATAATTAAAAAATGCAGGAGTATTATGGCTACGAACAACATTAAGTTAAGTAGAAACAACGCCTCAGCATATTGGGTAGAACAATCATGCATATTTCACACCAAGAGGCATTCATGTATTAGAAACAATTAGCCTGGAGTGTGGATCATAAAGCACATGTGCAAAAACTAGAGGGGCTTTTTAGAAACGCTGGCTGCAGCTGCGGCTGCAGTTGTGCTGGAGCCATCTAACTAGCCCAAGCATGGCTGTCCTTAAGGCAGCTGATGGCTGGTTGCTCCAGTGCAGCTGCACTGCAGACCTGCAGCCAGCACTGGCAAACAGCTCCAGAGAAGGGAGGCTGCATATGGTTTATTTCCATTTCAAGCCATACCAAAATTTGGTAACACTAACAGAATTTGGCCATACTTGGTTAGTTGGTTACACCTATACTTTAGCAGAAAATATGCCCAAGGTTTAACATCGCCAGATTTTAGGAAGGTTTGTTGGCCAACAAAACAGACATGCCCTAAAAACTACATGGAATCAGCATTGCCAGGAATCAAAGTTAAAAAGTAAAAGAGTAATCATTCTTATAGAGATACGAATACAGGATGGGCAGTGGTTTCATGGAAAACCAAGGTTTGGACAAGGCCCTGCAGACTATAGAGCTGATCCAACAAACTCTGCATTTCTGCAGATACGAATACGTTTTGCATATTGGAGATCTCTTCCCCCCATAACTGACAAATCACAGGCTCATATAAGCCTATCTGAATACTCACATCTCACCTGAGCTTGGTCGGTGTTCATTTGACATAATCAAGAACAAAACATGCTCATTTCACATGATTAACAACTATTCCATTTTCTAATTCTCCCACATTTTAGATTTAAATTAATATAATGTTAAATTCAGAATCCGTTCTATTATATCTTCCATTGTTTTCGCGATTTATTTAATATTTTGGAATTAAAAGGTATCTAATTGTATTTGTATTGGGAGTTTTAGTTTAGTATGTTTCATGGATTAAAAATTCTAAAATCTGGAATTGATAGATATTGAGTTTTACTCGGTTTGGAGCTCTACAATTAGTTTTTTTTTCACAATTTAATAATTCCAAAATTCAGAATTATTAAGGAGTAGATTATATATGATATATGGACTCTATTTTTAAAATGATGTGGACTCTTATTTTTTTCGAAATCTTTTGTATAATACAAACTCTTAGTATGATATATGGCCACGAGTTACGATCCACCTAATCAACGGCCATGTCTTTCTAGTTACTATTCTCCCTCGAAGAGCCCTTTAGAATAGGTGTATATATAACAATATAAAGTTGCCAATTTTGAAAAATGTCATTATGAAGTGGTTCCTTAGAATCATGCCATTGCAATATGAACAAGTTTTGTAAATATGCCATTGTGAAGCCAAATGGACCCATTTGCCCCTCATGGTTCAAGAAGGCGCTAGTCGGGCGGTTAGGTGGCGCCTAGCGCCTAGGCCAGCCCAACTAGTCAAACCCAAGAAATTAGCAAGCATATTACATAAAAACTAGACTATACAATACTAGAGTAGTGAAAAAACATCACCCCAGGCAGTTTAGCCGCCCAATGCACTATCTATGCCAAATAGAGCCAGCTACCCGGTGCCACTCTCCCGTCCTCGATAGGCAGCGAGGTTGAGGTCAAGTTCAGCATCCATCTCCATCTCCCCTCCTACCCAGCTCTGGCCCAGTGTGCCCACGCTCAGAGGACACCAAACAGCAGAGGTCCACCCCCTGCGAGCTGAGGCCCCCAGCCACAACCAGTGATTTTCCTTCACCAATCTTGTCACTGGAGCTTGTCATTTGGCCATTCTCCGTCAATATGTCGGTGGTAGATGAGATGGAAGCAATGGAATTAGGTGAAGGAATGAGGAAGATAAAAAAAAAAAAGGAAACATGGTCTAAATATCTCCACATTGGCATATTTCAGAAGATGGGAAATTGGTGTGGTATGTAAGGGAGAGAAAACTTTACAATTGCAAGTTTCAAAACCTTTTACTCCTCAATGGCACATATCTAATAGTTTTCCCCCTAAAAATAATTTTGATACTATGGTTGTCACTGTTGACTGAATAGCATACCCAAATTAAGCACGAAACAAGCATTCGCAATAAGAAATCTTTGCAGCAGAAACAAAATCGTCCATACACATACTGAGTTACTGACACACCCTTATCATCAGGAGCAGCCATGGACACTTGACAATCTGTGACAGTTCACTCAATACTGTGACAGTGCAGCCCAGAATTTGATTTTTCTTAGAAAACCGACAAATCCAAGAGTTGAAAACTGACTCGCGCAACCGCTGGTCAAACATGCAGCAAAAAGGAGGGCTAGGAAACTGAAACATTACGTGCAGCCAGGAGGGAGAAGGGAGCCGAGGCAGCGTCGTGGCGCGGCCCGAACCAGCGCAGCGCGGGGTGGCCCGCCGGCGATGGAGGGCGGGGTGGCCCACCGCGCGGCGGCGGAAGCGCAGGGGGCGGGGGCGGCGGGGTGGCGGCGTGGAGGAGACGGCGGAGGAGTCCGTGGAGGGGGGGGATCGTCGGCTCTCAAGTGAAGGCTTCGCAAAGGGGATACAATCGGAACACCACCAATCTAGGGTTGCCAACTGGGCCGGTGGATATTTTGTTGGGCCGGAGGGCGGGGGTGTGTGTGGGGTGTTGGGGGGAGGTGTACGGCCTGTGGGAATAAGTTTACCTGACGTTCCTCCATTGTAAACCGGGTCTGTGAGAGGCCCCCTAACCGCAGTACCAGAAATGCGTGCCCCTAAACTATGTAAAAACGTCAAAAAAAAAAGGTCCCGAGACGGTATAGATGCTTGGTTTCGCTGACATGGCATCCTAGTCAACAAAATAAAATAAAATAAATATGTGGGGCCCACATGTGAGAAAATGGTGTGGGCCCCACATCTCTTCTTTCATTTCTTTTTCTCTTCTCTGCCCTTCTCTCGAGCGGGTGCGCAACGGCAGGTGGGGGAGAGGCGGGCGGTAGCGGAGCAAGGGGCCTGGTCGGCGAGCGTGAGCAACGCGGCGCCTAGGTGCGACCAATTCGGGGGCGTGGTCTCATCGACCACGGCGATTAGCTGCCACCCGGGGACGGCGGGCAGTGGGTGGTGGCGCGGGTGGTGAGGCGCCGCGGTGAAGATGATCCACCGGCGAGGAGGCGTAGCGTCGGGAGCGGCGATGATTGGTCCTCGTCGGAGTCAATGGATGGGAGGCGCGAGCCTCGCGGCGGCGCAACCCACGAGGTTTGTTTCGCCTGCGATGAGGCCCAAGAGGCGACCGAGAGAGGGAATTTTCCCATTTTGGATCAATCATCTCCTCTCTCTCCCGTCGTCTCCGTCACGCCGGCCGCATCTCTCCCCCTCTCCCGCTACCGCCGTCCCCGGATTTTCTGGCCCCATACAGGTGAATGAGCTAGAATATAAGCATCGGTGCTGATGTTACTGCTCCTCCTCTCGCGGTGCTTGGTGGCAGGAAAGGGTGGGACTGGGAGGGAGGAGGAGGAGTGACGTCAAAAGGAGGGGGAAAGGGCAGCGGCGGCAACCCCAGCCCCAAGTCCAGACCAGTGGAGAGGGGGATGTTTGTGCTAGACAGGGGGCAGAAGGTGGTGGAGTCGAAGGGCAGCTGAGCAGGGTCGTGCCTGTGGTGCGCGGCTGTGGCCATCAATCACCGCCGTGCTGGACCCGCCATATCGCGGCTGGTAGTGGTCGGCAACCTTCCGGTGCTGCTGGGAGGGACTCATGCCCCAACGCCCACTACCATGCTCGCCTGCTGTCGCTCCGCCCGCTGCCTGCCGCCCACCTCTGCTGTCGTCGGTGAAAGTGTCAATAAGGCCTAGAGGGGGGGTGAATAGGCTAATTCAAAAAATTCAATTAAAAGCGGAAGCAGTAATTTTCGGATATTTCCAAAATTTTCGGATATATCCGAAAATTTTCGGAGTCAGCACAAATAGCAAAGTAAATCCTAGATCTAGTTGCCTACAACAAGAATATGCTAGCACAAATAGCAACTAGACCTATATCGGCTCAAACAAGCAAAGCTAGTAGAGAGGGAGGAAGTAAAATCACCAAAGATGAAGCTCACGAAGTTGTTCCCGAAGTTCAAATCCTTGAGGGGATTTTACTCAACGTTGAGGAGCTCACTAAGAGCCGGGTCTTAGCTAACCCTTTCCTCAAGAGGTTGCACTAAGCACTTCTCCTTCCACTAAGGGTGTCTCTTCCCTTTCGGAGGTGAGATCCGACCTTCACAAATTTCTCCCGGCCAACCACAAGTAGATCGGTGATTCGGGAGCGACACCTAGCCGCCTAGGAGTCCTCAACCTCCAAGAGTAACAAATAAAGCAATGAATTCCCGGAGATGATGCAAGTGCTCACAAATCTTCATGAAGTCAATAACAAGCACTCACACAAACTCGAATCCACAACTCTCACACACACACCAAATCCGAATCGAACACGGGTAAGAGGGGAAACAAGAAAGCAAGGCTCAAAAGTGAATCTCAACAAGAGCAAGCCAAGGGCACAAGAATATCCAATGTGACTAGTAGCCCTCACAAGTGAGGGGAGGGGGCTATTTATAGCCACAGCCCAAATTATGTCCGTTATGCACAATAATTGTGATTTTCGGATATTCCGAAAGATTTTCGGATATGTTCGAAAATTCCAGCTCAGCACCAACAGCAAAGTCAACTGAAGATTTTTCGGACATTCTGAAAACTTTTCGGACAAGTCCGAAAATTTCCAGAAACAAAAACATTGTTCTGGATGTTTTCGGAAAAGTCCGAAAATCGCTTTCGGAGAAGTCCGAAAATACACAGAAGCGATTTTGACTTTGCTGAAGTTTTTCGGAAACTCCGAAAATCAATTTCGAAAAAGTCCGAAAATAAACAGAACCACATTTGCCTTCACAGTCATTTTCGGAAAGTCCGAAAATGTCTTTCAGACATATCCAAAAATTTCCAGAAGCGAAAATTGTGTCTGGGCATTTTCGGAAAGTCCGAAAATGACTTTCGGAAAACTCCGAAAATTTCCAGAACACATCAAACTGAGGAGAAACACTTTTAAAAATTGATTTTGAGCACTTTGATCACTCCTCATATGTCAATGTATCATCCCTCTTAATAGTGCGGCATTCCTATTGACTCAAATGAAAAGAAAAGGTACAATATATCATTTGCTCATTTGCCGCATCATATCACATCAACGTATTTGGCGGGATATGCATTATACTAACTCATTGAGGACATAACAACCTTTACATTTGCTTAAATAAAAATATTATTCCTCTCTAATCGCATTGTAATTAATCACCAAAATTATTAGGGGCCTAGATGCACTTTCAATGTCCCCCTTTTTTGTGATTGATGACAATATGTTTAGAACACAAGAGAGAATGAATATAATTTAAGGTTTTGGTGCAAAGGTTTAGTGAAGGCTCCCCCTAAGAGTGTGCATAAAAGCAAGTAGAGAGCTCCCCCTAAATCTTTGCATCCATATTGAAGCTCATAAGACAACAAATATATTACATTTGCTCATCACATCCAACACATCACATGCATAAGAATAATTACATCTCAGCATCATATCAAGAGGATAAGGCATTGCACCACATTAAGCATAATAAGATCCATTACATCTCAAGCATCCATAATTAAACAATAAAGTCTTACAAAGCATTAAACTTAACTTAGAAACCACACATAGTCTCATACAAATAAAAGCCAAATGTGCTCGACCCTAAAGATATGATAGATATGATAGATAATCTCCCCATTTGCCATCAAGACACCAAAAAGAGAGGACGATGAGACGACGACTCAAGCAAAGGGCGCCTGAGGAGGATCCTCTGGAGGTGGTGGAGGAGGATAGCCATAGCCATGGCCATAACCAAAGAAGTCGAAGTCAGGAGGCAACCCAGCAAATGGATCCTCAATCTCTTCCTCCTCTGGCTCATCGGGCTCGGCCTTGAAACTCGGAGGAGCAGGAGGGACATCAATGTGGTGGTCCTCATAATACCTTGCCTTGAGGAACTTGACGTCGCGAGCCGTTTTCTTCGCCGAATTCCGCAATCGGCGGTTCTTTTTGGCTTCCGCGGAGCAAAGACCAAAAAGACTCAGCAAAATGCGGAATAAGGGAGATGGCTCACGACAAGCCACAAAGGAAGGGCGCTCAGGAGGCAGCTGAGTGGAAGAGGAGGGGATGTCCCGAGCAGCCGAGGAGCGGGGGGCCTTAACAAGGCGCAAGTGGAGCTGGGAATGGGACACATCATGGCGAAACTAAAGCTGAGTGACAGTCTCGATCATCCGCATAATGTGAGGAGCATAGACCAACCCCTTCTTGTACTGAATGGAGGCCATGCAGATTTCCTCCTAGACAAAGTGATAAACATGAAAGCGATGAGGAGGAGGATCAAACCTGAGAAGCACGGTCCTAAAGAGGTGGTTAATGCTGCTAGCATCACCATCCTTAGGCACAAAGGACCGGCGAAACATCCGGTTCAAATAGGAAAAGTACGGTTTGAGACCGTCGACCTTACCCAACACCACAGATGGATCATTAGGAATGTAGAGAGGGAGCAAATCAGTGTTGGCAGGAATTTGAAGATTATGCAGGTCATCAAGGTTGAGCAAGGAATGAAGACGGAAACCCCAAATCTCAGCCAATTGCTGATAGGAAACAGAATACCAGGACCCCTGAGTCATCCAGTGCATGGCACGATAACGATCAAAGAAGACGGTTGCATAAAATTGAGCAATGACTTCGTTGCACCAATCCCGCTACAAAGTCATGAAAGAGCGAATACCCATGAGATCACAATTTGCAATCACTGAGTTTAGCACCAGATCATTATGCGCCTGCAACTCCTCCTAGTTGATCCATTGCATGGGAACGGTGGGATGAGCTTTGGACTTGATCACAGACTCATAAAAGTCTTGTTGAAAGAGAGTCCAAAACCGCGGATCCATGGTGGTGCGGCGAAGGGGGCGCGGATCCTCATCCCGGCGAGGAGCAACAACCTCAGACTTGTGCCTCCAATCATACACTTGGCGAATCACTGCCGGATCTCTCTCGGGAGTATGAATGCGGAGAGGACCAATGGAGACATTGGGTTGGTGCGGCGGTGTTTGCGGTTGACGAGAGGAGCCCTCACCATCACCATCACCACCAAGAGCTTGAGTAGATCGCCGAGGAGGGAGGTTGCTGCCCCGAGCCACCCGCGCAACCTAAGGAACCGCATCATCTCCACCGGACCAATCACTATCCGAATCATCATGAGAGGATGGAGTGGGAGAGCGATCCCTCGGGCGCTTGGACTTGTGGGAGGTTTGCTTGCGGGGAGACATCCTTCAAACAATAGAGATACAAGGGATCAGTGAATGGAAGCCAAAGAAGCAAGAAACAAGTGAGTGAAGGCAAGAATCATGCAAAACCAAGGTGATAGGGGTCGGCCAGGGATTTTCGGACATATCCGAAAATTTTCGGAAAAGTCCGAAAAAATCCGGCCGAACCCTATAACCCAGATGCCGCACAAATTTGCTAACAAAAACTTGTGGAATTGAATCCGCAGGTTCTAGGGCACTAGGGGAACATCTCCACCAAAGGAAATCGCAAGATAAAACTTGAGGAATCGAAGGATTTGATTTTAGGGCGGATATCTCAAGAACGCGAAGAACACTCGAAGAACGCGGTGAAGATCGACAATGCAAGTCCCAAGAAGTGCCCCAAACGTGCTCCCACAAGGTTGGAGAGGAGGGGAGCCGCGGGAGGTCGCCGGAGAAGAGGAGTCGCCGGTGGGGAGTGGAGGAGGGAGTCAAACCCCGTGGGGAATAAGTGAAGAAAGGAGAGAGAAGGGAGTCCACGGGGTGAAATGTAAAGACCCCGAGATTTTCGGACATTTCCGAAAATTTTCGGATAAGTCCGAACGGATCTAGAAGGGTTGCGCACGGTTCTGATGTTTTTCGGATATATCCGAAAATTTTTCGGAAAGTCCGAAAAATCCTGGAAAGCTTTGAATAGAAGAGCGACAGGACAGGAAATTTTCGGAAGGTCCGAAATTTTTTCGGAAAGTCTGAAAATTCCTGGAAAACACAGTTTTGCAAGGGGATTTCGCCGGGAATTTTGATGAAACTTATTTTGCAAACATTTGAAGGGATTTTTGCAGGGGACAAGCACCGGAAAATTTTTGTCAAAAACACATTTCACAAAGATTTTTGATAGGATTTAGGAATGGAGAATTGGTCGAGCACTAGAGGCTCCATTTGAACTTGTGACTAGCACACAATCGATCACACAAAGCAATAGCCACAAGTCAAATGGACGATCCGAGGGATCAAAAGAGAGGGAATTACCATGAGACAAGATAATTCACCCTCGAGAGAGGGAATGTGTGAATCTATTTCAAGTTGTGCTAGGACCAAAATTCATTGAAAAATGAGATCCCCATACACATAGATTCAAGTTCTCCACAAAAGTGACTAATGTCCATCCATAAGTTGAATGACCATTTTGTCACAAAGTGATATGCAAACCTATTCTACCAAGCAAACATGCATACAATAGATCAAGCCACATTCCGAGAATACAAGATATTTAGTTCACTTCTCAACTCACAAAACCTAGCTTCATCTAGTGGTTTGGTGAAGATATCCGCCAATTGTTTGTCGGTTCTCACATGTTGGATATCTATGTCGCCTCTTGTGGAATGGTCTCTCAAGAAATGATGGCGAATATCTATATGTTTGGTTCGGGAGTGTTGGACGGGGTTATTGGCTATCTTAATGGCGGTCTCATTGTCACATAGGAGTGGGATTTTGGATACATTGAGGCCATAGTCTCTCAAGGTTTGCTTCATCCAAAGAAGTTGAGCACAACAACTCCCCGCCGAAACATATTCCGCTTCAGCGGTGGATAGGGCGACGGAGTTTTGCTTCTTGGAAGACCAAGAAACAAGGGACCTACCCAAGAATTGGCAAGTACACGATGTGCTTTTCCTATCCACTTTGCACCCGGCATAATCCGCATCGGCATAACCAATGAGATCAAACCTCGCTCCCTTAGGATACCAAAGACCAAGGTTAGGTGTGTGCACTAAATATCTAAGAATTCTCTTCACGGCCACAAGGTGACACTCCTTCGGAGCGGCTTGAAATCTTGCACACATGCACACACTAAGCATAATATCGGGCCTAAATGCACAAAGGTAAAGAAGTGAGCCAATTATGGAACGGTATACCTTTTGATCGACATCTTTACCTTGCTCGTTGAGGTCGAGGTGGCCATTTGATGGCATAGGAGTGTGGATTGGCTTGGCATTCTCCATCCCAAACTTCTTGAGCATGTCCTTCAAATACTTTGTTTGGCAAATGAAGATTCCTTCCTTGAGTTGCTTGATTTGAAGGCCGAGGAAGAACTTCAATTCACCCATCATGGACATCTCAAAGCGTTTGGTCATCATCCTACTAAACTCTTCACTAAAAGACTTGTTAGTAGAACCAAATATAATGTCCTCGACATATATTTGGCACACAAAAATATCATTATCATGTCTTTTAGTAAAAAGAGTTGAATCGGCTCTCCCAATTTCAAAACCGTTTTTCACAAGAAAATTGTGAAGACACTCGTATCAAGCACTAGGGGCTTGCTTAAGCCCGTAGAGTGCCTTGTGGAGGTTGTACACGTGGTTGGGATACTTCGGATCCTCGAAGCCCGGTGGTTGCTCCACGTATACCAACTCGTTGATAGGCCCGTTGAGGAAGGTGCTTTTGACATCGATTTGGTATAGCTTGAAATTGAGGTTAGTAGCAAAACCAAGCAATATGCGAATCGACTCAAGTCTAGCTACTGGCGCAAAAGTTTCACCGAAATCTAATCCTTCGATTTGGGTGAACCCTTGTGCCACTAACCTCGTCTTGTTCCTTATTATGACCCCGGCCTCGTCTTGCTTATTGCAGAAGATCCGCTTCATGCCAATCACATTTTGCCGAGGTCGCTCCACCAAAGTCCACACTTCATTCCGTGTGAAATTGTTCAACTCCTCTTGCATCGCCATCACCTAATCCGGATCATTAAGAGCTTCTTCCACCTTTAGAGGTTCAAGAGAAGACACAAACGAGTAATGCTCACAAAAATTTGCAATACGAGAACGAGTGGATACTCCCTTGTTGATGTCTCCTAAGATGTTGTCGGTGGGATGATCTCTTTGGATACTTTTGTGGATTCTTGGGCAAGCTAAATTGATCGGTGAGGGTGGCACTTGTTCGCCTTCTTCACCTTGATCCAAGCTTGAGGTAGAGGGATCATCGGCTTGGGTTGATGTAGGTGGCTCCACTTGTGTTGAGGAAGAAGCCCCTTGTTGTGGCTCCCTAGGACGTACGTCCCCAAGAGCCAACCTTTTGATTGCTTCGCTCGGGTCCTCCTCTTCACCTAACACATGTGAGTGAACTTGCTCTATTTGAGAGCCATTAGTTTCGTCAAATGTCACATCACGCGCGATCTCAACAATACCGAAGGTTTTGTTGAAAACGCGGTATGCGCATTCATTTGACCCATACCCAAGCAAGAATCCCTCATCCACTTTAGGAGCAAACTTAGAGGATCTAGTCTTCTTATTAAGAATGTAACACTTACTACCGAAAACACGAAAGTAAGAGACATTTGGTTTGTTACCGGTAAGAAGCTCATAGGGAGTCTTCTTAAGAAGGCGGTTGATGGCGTGGCATGCGGTGTTGACGGCTTCGGCCCAAAAACGGTCCGATGTCTTGTACTCATCCAACATGGTCCTCGCCATCTCAATGAGAGTCCTATTCTTCCTCTCAGCTACTCCATTTTGTTGAGGTGAATATGGAGCCGAGAACTCGTGCTTGATGCCTTCTTCATCAAGGAAACTCTCGATGCACGTGTTCTTGAACTCCTTGCTGTTGTCGCTTCAAACGTTCTTGATCTTGAGGTCGAACTCGTTTTGTGCTCTTCTTGCAAACTTCTTGAATTTGGCTTGTGTCTCACTCTTGTCATGCAAAAAGAACACCCACGTGAAGCGTGAAAAGTCATCAACTATAACAAGACCATATTTGTTACCTTCAATGCTTAGATAAGCAATTGGCCCGAAGAGGTCCATGTGAAGAAGCTCCAATGGTCTTGTAGTTGTCATTACATTCTTGACGGGATGATGTGCTCCAATTTATTTGCCGGCTTGACACGTGCTACACACCCTATCTTTCTCAAATTGAACATTTGTTAGTCCAAGGATGTGATCGTGCTTTAGAAGCTTATGAAGATTCCTCATACCAACATGGGCTAGCCTCCGATGCCAAAGCCACCCCGTGTTGGACTTAGCCACTAAGCATGTCTCATGTTTGGCTTTACTTGAGGAAAACTCCACAAGGTAAAGCTTTCCCTTGAGAACACCCTTAAAGACTACCGAGGAATCATTCCTTCTATAGACGGTCACATCAACATCGGTTAAAAGACAATTGTAACCCATAGAACATAATTGAGAAACAGACAAAAGATTGTAATTTAGAGATTTTACCAAGAGAACGTTGTCAATGGAAAAATCATTAGAGATTGCAATCTTACCCAATCCCATAACCTTTCCCTTTCCATCGTCCCCGAAGACTATGTTATCTTGTGAAGTGCCATTTGGATCAAGAGTTGAAAACATTGATTTTTCTCCGGTCATGTGATTGGTGCATCCACTATCAATCACCCAACTTCTTTCACCGGAGACATATTCCAATAAGAGATCAATTTCTAGTTTTAGGTACCCATATTTGCTTGGGTCCTCTCATGTTAGTAACAGGTGCCTTAGGCACCCAAAGTACTCTCTTGATAGAAATATTCTTGCCACTTGGGCCTACATACTTGGCAACAACACGACCAATAGCATTCTTCCTAAGAACATAAGATGCTTCAAAAGAACAATGTGAAGTATAATCATTAGGAAGGATACTCTTGGCCTTAACAAAGTTGCTAAGACCTTGGGGCCTCTTGATCATCACACTCTTGTCCACCTTTCCTTTTAGTGGAGGAACATACCCAAGACCCTCATGGTTGAAGTTGTCCCTTTGATAGCCTAGGTACTCCTTTAGGGCCTTACTACCCATATGGCACTTAAGTAGGCCATTGTGAAGGAGTCCCATAAGCTTCTCATTTTGCTTTTGCAAAGCACTCAAAGAAATAGAGTTAGTAGCAAAGCTTCAATATCAATATCTTTGCATCTCAAACATGGTTCATTACTTGGGACAATTTTGGAACAAGATGGTTCGCTAGTGAGAGAGACGCTATTCTTTAAGGTTTCGAACTTCTCTTCAAGAGAGAGGTAAGCTTTGTCCAAGCCATCCACTCTCTCTTGAAGTTGAGTGTTCGCCACCTCAAGATTAGCATGAGACTCTTTGGTTTGCTTGTAAAGCCTTATCAAAGCCTCATTTTTCTCTCTCTCCTTAGCAAGCTCACTCTTGAGTTCATGAGACCGCTCTCTCTCATGAATGAGCAAAGCCTCTTGCCTCTCAAGAGTTGCATATTGGTCCTCAATTCTCCCAAGCAACTCACTCAAGTGTGGTAGAGATTCCTTAGTTATGGATTTGAACAATTCGTCATCCATAACCTCATCCACAACCTCACCCTCCTCGTCACTAACAAGATCAATATTAAATGACTTAAGAGGAGAAGGTAACTTAGGCTCCATTGCCATGAGGCAAATGGAAGCATCCTCATCACTTGAGTAGTCGAAGAGTCTCGGTGGTGATGAAGGCTTGACGGCGAACGTGGCGACTCCTTCTTCATCACTTGAGCTTGACTCGGAGTCGGAGCCGAAGATCATCCCAAGGTGAGCTTGGCCATAATGTTCCCGCTTGCTATGCTTGTGCTTCTCCTTCTTCTCATCCTTCTTCTCACCCTTCTTATCTTCCTTGATGTGGGAACCATCCTTGAGGTGGGGGCAATCCGCAATGAAGTGCCCGGGCTCTTTGCACACGTAGCACACTCTTGCGGAGTGTCTTCCACTTGACTTGTTAGAGTAGTGCTTGGAAGAACCTCCCTTAAAGAAGCCGCTTCGCCTCACGAACTTGCCGAACTTCTTGACGAAGAGAGCCATCTCTTCATCATCAATTTCCGCCTTGCTCTTGCTCTTGCGGTTCTCTTCTTCTTCTTCCTTTGCCTTCAATGCCAAGTCTTCCTTCTTGATGCTTGCGGTTGAGCTTTGGTTGATGTATTGAATGACATCCTTGGATTCTTGCACGAGCATGTCATGGGCAAGGATACGTCCGAGCAAATCATGAGGTGTGAGAGTCTTGTAGTCTGGACGCTCACGAATGATAGTCACCAAGGTAGAGTTCCTTGGACGCTCGAACCATCTTCTTGACCACAACCTCATCGGTCATGTCCTTGGAGCCAAGTCCCTTGATCTCATTAACGATCTTGCTCAACCGGTCGTACATGTCGCTTGGGCTCTCACCATCCAACATCACAAACCTCTCAAATTGCCCCTTGAGGATCTCCACCTTGGACTCACGAACACTGTCCGTGCCTTCATGCAAGTTCCGAAGCGTGTCCCAAATCACTTTGGCACTCTCAATGCCATCCACACGGTTGAACTCACTTCCACTCAAGGAGCTAAGTATTGCATTAGCAGCTTGACCGTTCTTGTGCTCGTTCTCGTCGTCCTCTTTGGTGGGATCTTCGGGATTCTGCAAAACACAGCCTTTTTCGACTATTCTCCAAATAGATGGGTTAATAGACTTCAAATGCATCTTCATCTTATGCTTCCAAGCGGCATAGTCCGTACCATTGAAGTACGGAGCTTTGCCGCTATAGGTACTCACATAAGATGTAAATGTAAGGGGATAGTCATAAGGGATCTTAGCTCCCTTATCACCATCATTCCCATCCCCCGCTTGGCCCGACATGATCTCTCCAAGCGGTTAAGCCTAATTAGGAGATTAGGCTCTAATACCAATTGAAAGTGTCAATTAGGCCTAGAGGGGGGGGGGGTGAATAGGCTAATTCAAAAAATTCAATTAAAAGCGGAAGCAGTAATTTTCGTATATTTCCGAAATTTTTAGATATATCCGAAAATTTTCGGAGTCAGCACAAATAGCAAAGTAAATCCTAAATCTAGTTGCCTACAACAAGAATATGCTAGCACAAACAGCAACTAGTCCTATAGCGGCTCAAATAAGCAAAGCTAGTGGAGAGGGAGGAAGTAAAGTCACCAAAGATGAAGCTCACGAAGTTGTTCCCGAAGTTCGAATCCTTGAGGAGATTCTACTCTCCGTTGAGGAGCTCACTAAGAGCCGGGTCTTAGCTAACCCTTTCCTCAAGAGGTTGCACTAAGCACTCCTCCTTTCACTAAGGGTATCTCTTCCCTTTCGGAGGTGAGATCCGACCTTCACAAACTTCTCCTGGCCAACCACAAGTAGATCGGTGGCTCGGGGGCAACACCTAGCCGCTTAGGAGTCCTCAATCTCCAAGAGTAACAAATGAAGCAATGAACTCCCGGAGATGATGCAAGTGCTCACAAATTTTCACGAAGTCAACAACAAGCACTCACACAAACTCGAATCCACAACTCTCACACACACACCAAATCCGAATCGAACATGGGTGAGAGGGGAAACAAGAAAGCATGGCTCAAAAGTGAATCTCAACAAGAGCAAGCCAAGGGCACAAAAATATCCAATGTGACCAGCAGCCCTCACAAGTGAGGGGAAGGGGCTATTTATAGCCACGGCCCAAATTCTGCCCGTTATGCACAATAATTGTGATTTTCGGATATTCTGAAAGATTTTCGGACATGTCCAAAAATTACAGCTCAGCACCAACAGCAAAGTCAACTGAAGATTTTTCGGACATTTCGAAAACTTTTCGGACAAGTCCAAAAATTTCCAGAAACAAAAACATCATTCTGGATGTTTTCGGAAAAGTCCGAAAATTGCTTTCGGACAAGTCCGAAAATACACAGAAGCGATTTTGACTTTGCTGAAGTTTTTCGAAAACTCCGAAAATCAATTTCGGAAAAGTCCGAAAATAAATAGAACCACATTTGCCTTCACAGTCATTTTCGTAAAGTCCAAAAATGGCTTTCGGACATATCCGAAAATTTCCAGAAGCGAAAATTGGGTCTGTGCATTTTCGGAAAGTCCAAATATGACTTTCGGAAAACTCCGAAAATTTCCAGAACACATTAACTGAGGAGAAACACTTTTAAAAATTGATTTTGAGCACTTTGATCACTCCTCATATGTCAATGCATCATCCCTCTTAATAGTGTGTCATTCCTTTTGACTCAAATGAAAAGAAAAGGTACAATATACCATTTGCTCATTTGCCGCATCACATCACATCAACGTATTTGACGGGATATGCATTACGCTAACTCATTGAGGACATAACAGCCTTCACATTTGCTTAAATAAAAATTTTAGTCCTCTCTAATCGCATTGTAATTAATCACCAAAATCATTAGGAGCCTAGATGCACTTTCAGTCGGCTGTCGACTCTTCTCTCCCCCTTTCCTCGTCATTGTTCCTGCATGCCTATCGGTTGAGGGAGTACTCCAAGGGGAAGCCCTTCCAAGCTGTGGCGACGACGATGTCCGCGCGGCGCCGGTGGCACACCACCACTAGCACACCAAGCTACGGCGGGGGCGGGCTCGAACGTGGCAGCAGCGTGCGCGTGGTCGGAGCAGTCGCCGCCGGGACCTGGAGCAACGGTAGGCAGGGTGCTGCTCCTCATTTTTTTTCTTCTCGCTTACATGTGGTCCCCATAATTTTTTTAATTCTTTTTTGCTGACTAGGATGCCACGTCAGCGAAACTACCCATATATACTACCATGGGACCTATTTTGCATGGTTTTGTATAGTTTGGGGGTGAAGATTTCTGGTATTACAGATTAGGGATCTCAGACAAACTCGACCTAAAGTTGAGGGACGTCAGGTGAACTTATTCCACGGCCTGTTTAGGAAACCCTAAGGCTTTTGAGAGTCTGTAAAATTTGGATTTCTCGGCTTTTGGTTTCTAATTTATTTTCTAAATTCTTCTTATTATACCCTTTTCTTTTCTTCAACTCCAAACTTCAACTTCCTCGTTTTTCATTAGCACGCTTTTCAAACTGTTAAATGAGTTTTTTTTAAAAAAAAATATACAGAAGTTGTTTTTAAAAAGCAAATAAATCCATTTTTCAAGTTTATAATAGTTAATATTTAATTAAATATGTGCTGAAGAGCTTTTTCATTTCACGTGTATGAAATTTTTTTCTCCAAACCGAGGCAAAGAATGCAGCCTTAGAATCTAGACAAAAAAAAAAGTTAGAGTGTTTGGAGGAGCTTCTAATCCTAGTAGAAGATCCCCCAAACAGGCCCTTAAGAGAGGCACAACGCTTTTCTATCCAACTAAGGTGGTAACGGGTCTTCTTTGTTGATCTGAGGCCCTATTTGATGAGTTTAAGATTGAAAAAAGAGCTGATCAGTAACCAGTTTATGAGAATCTGAAGAAGGTAAAAAAAAATTGGTTTCTAGTATATTTTATAGATCATGTAACTACAGCTTCATAGGATCTGAATGAAAAGCTGAACTATTTGGATGAGCTTTTGATTATAGGAGAATTTGTAGTTGTTAGAAGCTTTTTTAAATAGGCCATGAGTTTGATTTATAGAAACTTGGGTGAGCTACTTCCTCGATTTCTATGAGCATGTTTTTTCAAACTGTTTCATGCTAGAATAGAAGTTTCTTTAAAAAAACAAACATATCCAATTTTCAAGTTAAAATAGTAATACTTAATTAATCATTTGTTAATGATTCATCTCATTTTGCGTGAAACAAATTAGACAAGTTAAATGGCCAGTTGGAACACACCCTTAGGACATACCACTCTATCCAAAAAAAGGCTAACTCTAGCTATGAATCTGGACACGTATATTTCCAGGTTCGTAGCTAGAATTGGACTTTTCTTTGGGACGGAGGGGTAGTAATATGTCGGCACTAATATTATGGTGATATTTGGTAATGCAAATCAAACAATATATATATCTGTGTGCGTGTTTTGAAGAATAAGACATTCAGGAGTGATAAAAAAAGAATTGTATAAATTAACTATATTATTAATTATTACATAGCTCGTGTCTAAAATAACATTGTAACTTTTGTATCTTTTGAGACCATCTAATTCATGATGCGCTTAATAGATTCCTTTATAACTATATAAATACTGTTTTTAGATAAATTATCATTGTGATTCAGTAAGTGAATGGATCTACGAACAGTCCATGAAATGAAAACATAATGCATGATTTCAAATGACAAAGAAACATAGCACGGGCATCTTATTATATAAAAAGAAGGTCATGTATAGTAGTGCGATTTATATCACAACTCAGTACATAAAAACTACTGATTTTAATTAGAATCTTATGCTATGCAGGACATTGATACTGTGTACCTCACATTTTTTTTAAGAAAAAAAAGTCAAACCACAACTCGTGTGTAATATAGTTGTGGATAAAACCTCCTTTTGGGCTGATCAAGGTTAGACCTTTCTTCAAGTAGCTATAGTCCAGATAAGAATAGCACTGATTTAACCTCTTGCGATGCTTTTGTTACTACTTGTATTAAGATATATTCTATCTGTTTCAAATTAGTTGTCACGGTTTTGTTCTAGGTCTATCTTTGACCATCAATTTTCACAAAATTAATACAATTTAATGATTTGTGTTTTTATTCACTATGGGAAATACTTTGATAATGCATAATTTCCATGTCGTTAAACCGTATAAATTTAAGAAACTGATAGCCAAAGATAGAATATTTTGACTTATAGCAAAGCTAGAACAACAAGTTATTCGAAACGGAGGGAGTATTTGATGTCGAATGATTTATAGCATCATTGAGAGATGAAGTCAGGACACTTACAAAAGAGGAGCTGATCAGGTTCTGGGGTAATTTGGTAAGATAGGTATATGCTTTGGTTATAAAATTCAAGCTGCTAATAAGTGATTTTGGTAAAACAAAATGTCTTCTGTAAAAATTCCTTTCATGCCTATAGAAAAACCTAGATGTAGCTCATGGTTTACTCTTAGCTTAATTACACTAAGCTTAAAAGATAATAATAATAATAATAATAATAATAATAATAATAATAATAATAATAATAATAATAATAATAATAATAATAAGAAGAAGAAGAAGAAGAAGAAGAAGAAGAAGAAGAAGAAGAACAACAACAACAACAACAACAACAACAATCTATGTAGAATAATTTTATATTAGAATACTTGAAACTTTGACCATTAATTTTATATTAGAATAATTTTATAAAATCTAGTAAACTCACATTATTATGATAGTACCTTTTGAGGCTAATCTATGTATGCCAATTATTTTGTTTAAATCTAAGCATTTGAGAAGTTATTAATGGTTAAAATTTTAAAAGTTTGATTAACATTTGTTGTAAACATCAAATGCTTATTAACTGAGATGAGGGAATATTAGATATCTGTACGAGGAATTTAGTAAACACATCATTCTGTGAATTTAATCAAAATTTGATTGCGAATCGGTGCCTTCTAAAAAAAGTTTAGATTGATACATGGAAAGCATATGCCTTGAATAGTACTTCTATAAACATTAATTTTGGATAAAGTTTAGACCATGTATTTTGGGTTTGATTACAGTTTGCCCATAATTTGGAATTGGAACCACATGGTTGCACTTTGGACCAGGGTACCTATCATCTCCCATCACGCTTTTGCTCTTTTTCTATCTTGATGAAACAGACAATCACTCCACCATACACCAGTTTGGAGAATAACATTATGAGCGTTAGTTATAGAAAAATGTTACATTTTATAGAGTGTAAGGGCATTGACAATACTATGACAATTGACATGGTGAGTGGTTTAGTGCTTCCACGTCAGTTCTGAGCTACCACATCAACTGGGACTCTGGGAGAGCAGCCTGGTGCATGTAAATATATATGCTAACGAAAGCACAGGAGCCTTGTCTTACAAAGTAGCTTGCCGAA
Source organism: Oryza meridionalis (assembly GCA_000338895.3). Lineage (NCBI taxonomy): Eukaryota > Viridiplantae > Streptophyta > Magnoliopsida > Poales > Poaceae > Oryza > Oryza meridionalis. The sequence goes on along the minus strand of CM002528.2, from coordinate 6,487,654 downwards.
GGAGCCGTCTTGGACAAGCTCATAACAATTGCCGAAGTAGGCTATCTTCGGTTAATCCCGAAGAGAGGGATTGGAGGGGATTTATTCCACATCTATTATACTCCCTCTGATTCACAATCTATCTAGATTCATTAATATCAATATGAATATAGGAAATGCTAGAATGACTTATATTGTGAAACGGAGGAAGTAGTATGGAATTATTCTCCCCTCAAACCCCTTCAATCCCCTTCAAACCCCTCCAAACCGAAGAAGACCTAAAGCTACTATGTAATGAAAATATATTGTACTCGACGGTGGCCTTACCCTACGTGGCATATTCTTCCTCCAATCCCCTTCAAACCCCTCCAAACCGGACAAGGCATAAAGCTACTATGTAATGAAAATATAAGGTACTCGACGGTGGCATTACTCTAGGTGGCATATTCTTCTCCGAGACTACACAATTAGACAACTTCGCGTTGTTCATGTCTTAAGAAAGCCCAAAATAACGTGTTATCTTGAAATATAGAGATAGGCATGCATCTCTCGAGCTAATATTCCCATCGAAAAAGAATGAATCGACCGAGTTAAAAACATATAACATTTTCTTTTACTAGTACAATACAACATTACCAGCATTTTTCTTTTCTGACGGATCCATCCATGTTTCTATCTAACTACTGTAGTATAAAACTTCTGTACACATGCAAGAATCTTTTACAAGTTTCTGTGATCCAACCAAAATTCAGAGATTTCTGTTCTGAACAAAGTAGAGCATCACCATCAATCCATCACATGGCCCCTATCCTATCCTGTCCACTGCCCACCAATTAGCGAGGTGCATCTCAGTTTCGGCCATCGAAAAAGCAGAGGCCTCTCTTCTCTAATCTTCTTCTTCCTCTTTCCAGACTTCAGGATCAGAATCAGATGCTGCAGAGTACACTGTACACTGTAGTTCCATCGATCTCTCCCAACAGTAATTGCCAGCCCAATGCTGATGCTGCGGCTGTTTTCAACCAGTCTCCTCTACAGTACTGCCACGTGGGTCGCTAATATAAGGGCTAGTTAGACATGAAACCCATATGTCAGTCACTCAAACTACAGTACTGCCCACGTGCCGTTTGATGTGAAACCTATATTTCAGTCGCTCAAAGTCAGCAATACTGCAGAGGATCTGTTTCCGCCTCGATGTTGCCGGAAATGGCAATAGATCATCATCGTCAACAACCAAACAACCAACCACCAGACGAGTAGAAGCTTCTCCTACCTAACATTGTAGTTGGCGCCATCGCCATGAAAGATGGCACCACACATGATCATGTCAGCGTCTCGAGCTATTAGCAATTGCGGTCACACTCACATGGCTGGTCGTCGTCGTCGTCTTCCACCTCTGGACATAGCTAAGCTATTAGCTAGCTAGCATTATTGCCTCCGGCGTTTGGAGGTGGTGGCCGGGAAGCAGCTGTTAGGAAACGATAAGCGAACAAACGATAAAGAAACAATAGATCAATCACAGAAGACACGAGATTTAACGTGGAAAACCCTCCCAAAGTAGGAGAGAAAAAACCACGGGCGCCAGCCAGCAAAATATCTTCACTATATCTGGGGTGAGGTTACAACGCCGCACGGCGGCTTACAAGAGGTATATATATAGTGAAACCCTAAAAGGGATGACGATCCGTTTCGCGGGTTTTGTCTTTGCTGTGTTCAGGGTGAAGGATTGTTTAGCGACGGGCCTCCGCTCCACTACGGCAGAAGCTGGCCTTTATTAAGTACAAATGAATTTGGATCACAACTCAACAAACTTCACCTTGAGACAAATTCCTTCTTGTAGCATGAAACAATCCTTCACCCTGAACACAACAAAGACAAAACCCGCGAAACGGATCGTCATCCCTTTTAGGGTTCCACTATATATATACCTCTTGTAAGCCACCGTGCTGCGTTGTAACCTCACCCCAGATATAGTGAAGATATTTTGCTGGCTGGCGCCTGTGGTTTTTTCTCTCCTACTTTGGGAGGGTTTTCCACGTTAAATCTCGTGTCTTCTGTGATTGATCTATTGTTTCTTTATCGTTTGTTCGCTTATCGTTTCCTAACAAGTGGTATCAGACCTTATTCCCACATTAGGGTTTCACGATGGCATCGATGAAGTATGATCTACCGCTGCTAGACTACAAGACGAGATTCTCGCTGTGGCAAGTCAAGATGCGGGCTGTTCTGGCGCAAACTTCGGATCTTGATGAGGCGCTGGAAAGTTTTGGATAGAAGAAATCGACTGAATGGACTGCTGAGGAGAAGCGGAAAGATCGTAAGGCTCTGTTGCTGATTCAACTTCATCTATCTAATGATATTTTGCAAGAAGTGTTGCAGGAAAAGACTGCTGCAGAACTTTGGCTCAAATTGGAATCGATCTGCATGTCTAAAGATCTAACCAGTAAGATGCATATCAAGATGAAGTTGTTCTCGCACAAGTTGCAGGAGAGTGGTTCTGTGCTGAACCACATATCGGTCTTTAAGGAGATCGTTGCCGACCTAGCGTCGATGGAGGTACAGTTTGATGATAAAGATTTAGATCTATTACTGTTATGCTCACTGCCTAGTTCATATGCAAATTTTCGTGACACCATACTTTTAAGCCGTAATGAACTAACCCTAGCGGAAGTTTTTGAGGCGCTCCAAAACAGGGAGAAGATGAAAGGTATGGTTCAGTCTGATGTGTCATCCTCTAAGGGCGAAGCATTGCAGGTCAGAGGCAGATCTGAGCAGAGAACCTACAACGATAGCAATGATCGTGACAAGAGCCAGAGTAGAGGCCGTTCCAAGTCCAGAGGTAAAAAGTTCTGTAAGTATTGCAAAAAGAAAAATCATTTCATTGAAGAATGTTGGAAGCTGTAGAATAAGGAGAAAAGGAAATCTAATGGTAAGGCCTCTGTTGTTACCAGTGCTGACTCTGATTCAGGAGATTGTCTTGTCGTTTTTGCTAGTTGTGTTGCTAGTCATGATGAATGGATCCTTGATACTGCATGTTCGTTTCATATCTGCATTAACAGAGATTGGTTTAGTTCTTACAAGTTTGTGCAGAATGGAGATGTTGTGCGCATGGGAGATGATAACCCACGTGAGATTATGGGCATTGGCTCCGTACAGATCAAGACACATGATGACATGACACGCACGCTGAAATATGTGAGACACATACCAGGGATGGCGAGAAATCTCATCTCTCTCAGCACACTTGATGCGGAAGGATACAAATACTCCGGTTCAGGTAGAGTTGTAAAAGTATCTAAAGGTTCTCTCGTTTATATGATTGGTGATATGAATTCTGCAAACTTATATGTCCTTAGAGGAAGTACATTACATGGTTCTGTTACCGTTGCTGCTGTTTCTAAAGATGAACCTAGTAAGACTAACTTGTGGCATATGCGTCTTGGACATATGAGTGAACTTGGTATGGCAGAATTGATGAAGAGGAACCTGCTGGATGGCTGCACTCAGGGTAACATGAAGTTTTGTGAGCACTGTGTTTTTGGTAAGCACAAGAGGGTAAAGTTCAATACCTCAGTTCATCGCACCAAAGGTATACTTGATTATGTACATGCTGATTTGTGGGGGCCTTCTCGTAAGCCCTCTCTTGGTGGTGCTCGTTATATGCTTACCATTATTGATGATTACTCTAGAAAAGTGTGGCCTTATTTCCTGAAACATAAAGATGATACATTTGCTGCTTTTAAAGAGTGGAAAGTCATGATAGAAAGGCAAACTGAAAAGGAGGTAAAAGTACTTCGTACTGACAATGGTGGTGAATTTTGTTCGGATGCTTTTGATGATTACTGCAGGAAGGAAGGCATTGTTAGGCATCACACCATCCCATACACTCCACAGCAGAATGGTGTGGCTGAGCGCATGGATAGAACCATCATCTCCAAGGCTCGTTGTATGCTGTCCAACGCTCGCATGAACAAGCGTTTTTGGGCAGAGGCTGCTAACACCGCCTGCTACTTGATCAACAGGTCGCCTTCTATCCCACTTAATAAGAAAACTCCCATTGAGGTATGGTCTGGTATGCCTGCTGATTATTCACAGTTGAGAGTTTTTGGATGCACTGCTTATGCTCATGTTGATAAAGGAAAATTAGAGCCTAGAGCTATTAAATGTCTGTTTCTTGGTTATGGTTCAGGAGTAAAAGGTTATAAGTTATGGAATCCTGAAACTAATAAGACATTCATGAGCAGGAGTGTTGTTTTCAATGAATCTGTTATGTTTAATGACAGCTTGCCCACAGATATCATACCAGGTGGTTCTGATAAGGAGCAGCAATATGTTAGCGTGCAGGTGGAGCACGTGGATGATCAGGAAACTGAAATTGTTGGTAATGATGTTAATGATACTGTTCAGCACTCACCTCTTGTTTTGCAGCCACAAGATGAATCTATTGCACATCGCAGAACAAAGAGGAGTTGTGGAGCTCCAGTCCGCCTTATTGAGGAATATGATATGGTTTATTATGCTTTTAGTTGTGCTGAACAGGTGGAGAATACTCTTGAGCCAGCCACATACACTGAAACTGTTGTTTCTAGAGACCGTGAGAAGTAGATCTCAGCTATGCATGAGGAGATGCAGTGTCTTGAGAAGAATGGCACATGGGAGCTTATGCACTTGCCAAAACAGAAGAAGCCTGTTCGTTGTAAATGGATCTTCAAGAGAAAGGAGGGTTTATCTCCTAGCGAGCCTCCGAGGTTTAAGGCAAGGTTAGTAGCAAAAGGTTTCAGTCAAATTGCTGGTGTTGATTATAATGATGTGTTCTCTCCAGTTGTAAAGTATAGTTCAATTCGCACATTCTTCAGTATTGTTGCTATGCATGATCTTGAGCTTGAGCAGTTAGATGTGAAGACAGCATTTTTACATGGAGAGCTTGAGGAGGAGATATACATGGACCAGCCAGAAGGGTTCATAGTACCTGGTAAGGAGGATTATGTTTGCAAGTTGAAAAGATCTTTGTATGGGTTGAAACAGTCTCCTCGTCAATGGTATAAAAGGTTTGATTTATTTATGTTGTCACATGGCTTTAAGAGGTCTGAATTTGATAGCTGTGTGTATATTAAATTTGTAAATTTGTTAATGGATCACCTATATACTTGCTGTTGTATGTTGATGATATGCTGATTACTGCCAAGAGCAAGGAACAAATCACTACATTGAAGAAACAGTTGAGTAGTGAGTTTGATATGAAGGATCTTGGTGCTGCTAAGAAAATTCTAGGTACGGAAATCACTAGAGACAGAAATGCTGGTTTGCTATTTCTTAGTCAGCAAAGCTACATTAAGAAGGTTCTTCAGCGTTTTAACATGTATGATGCAAAGCCTGTTAGTACTCCTATTGCACCTCATTTTAAATTATCAGCTTTACAATGTGCTAGTAGTGATGAGGATGTAGAATACATGTCTAGAGTTCCATATTCTAGTGTTGTTTGTTCTTTGATGTATGCCATGGTTTGCTCTCGTCTAGATTTATCTCATGCTATGAGTTTGGTTAGTAGATACATGGCTAATCCTGGTAAAGAACACTGAAAAGCTGTTCAGTGGATTTTTAGGTACCTCAGAGGCACAGCTGATGCTTGTTTGAAGTTTGGCAGGACTGATAAGGGGCTTGTTGGATATGTGGATTCAGATTTTGCTGCAGATTTGGATAAGAGAAGGTCACTCACAGGTTATGTGTTTACCATTGGTAGTTGTGCTGTGAGTTGGAAGACAACGTTGCAGCCTGTTGTTGCCCAGTCTACCACTGAAGCAGAATACATGGCTATTGCTGAAGCATGTAAAGAATTTGGATTTGGATCACCTATATACTTAGCATCAAATGGTCTTTATTAAGTGCAAATGAATTTGGATCACAACTCAACAGCAACTGTCGGGGGAGCAGATGTCGGGGACGAAGGCGGTGGTGTCGGGTCCGCCGCCGCCGCCGCCGCCGTGAGCGGCGGCCGGACGGCGTTGCCAGTGGAGGCCGGAGGCCGTCGGCGGCGAGGGGAGCTCCGGCACCGACCACTGGATCTCTGGTACCTGCCCGAAGAGCTCGTCGGCGTTCCGGTCATCCTCCGATGACGACCGGTAGTACGGCGAGCCGTCCATGCTCCCTCCCAGCTTCCCGCTGTCAGCCTGGTCCATCCATCAATGACAAGATTAAAATTTGTTTCAATAGGATTTTACCAAGATCAGGATATATCACTGGTCTCCGTATCTTGGAGCATAATGTTAGAGGATGTATTCGTAAAGGTTGAGGTGTAATTGTGTTGTTACGTGTGTAGTGGTGTGTGCAGCTTCTGAGTTTAAATAGTATATTGCGAGAATTTCAAAAAAAAATTGTATCCGGCCAAAATTTGGAAATAGAAATTGTATCTAGTACTAGTAATTATTTATTTTTTTTAGAAAAGAAGTTTGTATATATTGTGCCGATTAGTGGTGGTGATTGCAATGCGTGGAAGAAATCGATCGAATTGAGTTTGAAATGTGGGAAATTAAATTCAGCGAAAATTTGAAGCGGTGAGGAGAAAGGAGTAGTGACCTTGGAGGTGCCACTGTCCCCGAAGCCGAAGCCGAAGCCGCCGGTGAAGTCGGTGAATCCGCCGAAGAACTCGCCGAGGGGCCAATCCATCATGCCGCCCTGGCCGCCGAACGCCGGCGCGCGTGGGCTCCTCTTGGTCGGCGGCGGCGTCGTCACGGTCGCGGTGTCCGTGTGGCGCGGCGGTGCCGGGGAGCCGAACTGGTCGTCGACGGCCGACCAGTCGGGGAGGCCGCCCGCGGCCGGCGAGTCGGCGGCGTCCCAGCTGAACCCCCCTCCGCCCTCGCCGTAGAGCGGCGCCGGGTGGTCGCTCTTGGCTGGAGGCGGCGGCGGCGGCGGAGGAGGAGACGGCTCCGGCGGGTCAGGGGAGTGCTCGTCCTGCTCCTGCCCGACCTGGACGCCGGTGAGGAGGAAGCGGCGGTGCGCGGAGACGAAGGCGTTGGCCGTGTGCACCGCCACGTCGCAGCTCCGGCACAGCAGCGCGCGGTCCTCGAGGCAGAAGAAGTACGCGTGGCTCTCCTGAAGACGAGCAATCACCGATCAGCCCAATCCAAGATCCAACAAAAACAAACAAACACCACCGATCGAACACCTACCTGGCATATGTCGCACTTGGGCGGCGACGGCGGCGGCGGCGCGAGGGCGGCGGCGGAGGAGGAGGCGGGGGAGAGGAGGGGGAGGCGGAGGTGCTTCCCGGCGAGGCGGTTGGCGGCGTGGACGTCGCGGTCGCAGCGCGCGCACAGGGCGGCCTCGTCGGCGCAGCAGAGGACGCTGGCCTCCGCTGCCTCGCACGCGCTGCACAGCAACTTCATGCGTGCGAGCTCCGCCGCAGCAAGAACCCGGAGCTCCTCCTCCAGTGGTGGTGGGCGAGGAGCGGAGGAGGAGGAGGTGGTGGTAATATGGTGGAGGAGGCGACATGGGTGGGGGGCGATGGAGAATGGAATGGAATGGATTCGTGGGCGCGGTGGAGGTGGGACGACGTCGCCGGCTGCCATTCGCCGAGGTCTCAACGCCTAATGGCCGCACAAATTGTTTTTTTTTTGGGGGGAAATCCGTCTTAAAATTGCAAATTTAAAAGCTGATCCAACTATAAAAAACAGCCATTTATCATAGTTATCATATTCATGTCTATATTTCCTGATAGTGATTGTAAACTGTAACATCCATTGTGAGCTTTTTTTATATGTCTTTTTTTTTTAAAAAAAAAAGAAACGTCCTTCATGACTTTATCTTGCAAATTAAAATTTACTGGTTTTTTTATGTGTTTTCTAGGAATTAATTTTACTAAGCCAGGGCATGAACGCATGGCGAAATTAGAGACCTAGTAAAAAAAGTATAGTACTCCTAGCTTATGAGCGTCTATGATTGTAATGTTTTTCTAAAAAAAAATCTTATAATAAACTTAGAAAATATATTTATTTGATTTTTTAAAGATATTTTGATATAGAAATTTTTTTAGAAAACACACCATTTAGTAATTTAAGAAAGCGTGCACAGTACTAAATTAGGACATAGCTAAGACATAGCTGAAAGTATCATTTTTTAAAGTCAAACAAATATTATAAACTTAGAAAATATAATTATTTGATTTTTTAAAGATATTTTGATATAGAAAATATTTTAAAAAACACATCATTTAGCAATTTAAGAAGCATGCACAGTAGTAAATTAAGACATAGCTAAGAAATAGCTGAAAGTATCTTTTTGAAAGTCAAACAAATATGTTTTTTAAATTTTTAATAGTTAATATTTAATTTATTATATATAATGACCTGTCTCGTATTGCATGCCATGATGAGCTCATTAGCCGCAGCCAGATCGAACACACCCTTACCTGTCCCGTACTATGCCACAGCTCCATATTTATGATACTCGTTAAATTTGAAATTTGTATGTTACATTATAGTGATTTAAAATTTTAAAAATCTTATTTAAGATATCTAAATTTATCGATGTAATCGCAGATCTAAATTCATAAATTTGTGAAGTTAGAAATAAAATATGAAAAGGCCGACCAAGCACTAGTCCACTTGTTGTTTTAGGAATAAGTTCACTTCTCTCTCAATTTATCGCAGAGTCTAAAATTCGTCTTTAAACCGTAATACCAGATATGATGTCTCCCTTAACTTCTAAAACCAAGGCAAATAAGGTCCCAAGACAATTTGGATGACGGTTTTGGCTGAGGCAGTGCCTACATGGTGTTGACCAAGTCATTAAAAACTATGTGACCCACACGTCAGTAAGTGTTCAGTTAAAAGTAAAAAGAAATACAACGGCACTGTTGATAGAAAACACGAGGCCTGGGAGATCTGCTTAACTCCAGTGCAGGTCCAAAACTCGCCTTCGGATGTATGAGCGTGCCAGTTGATTTGATCCTGCAATCAACAAGAAATAAAACCAAAGAAACCGCAATTAATCCCATAAATGATAGCCGATCGGCTAGGTGCCGATGACATATGATTTATTTTAGGCCGATGTCATATGTACATCAATCGGCAGTCATGAATAATTAAAGAAAAACAAAGTCTACTCGATCGGCTTTAGATATTAACGATATATAACCATCGATGTATACTTAAATCAAGTGATTGTGTCACACCCTAAAAATCTTAATTATATAAATTGTTGTTTAATTGGAATTATTAGAATTGATTTTAAAACCCTAAAAGAGAAGATCTAATTTTTAATAATAAATTCCAATATAAAAATGGGCTAGATAAAATTTTATTAAATACTTTGCTTGATTCTATAATTTCTAGATTTTTCTGGGATTTATTTGAGCTAAGAAAGTATTTTTAATAAATGAAATTGCATTTCATGAATAATTTAAATTGAAAAAGTTTTAAAAATTTTTCTTTTGGCTTTGGGTCGAAAGTCGGCCCAAAACCCTTTCTCTCTCTCCCCGGCCCAAGTCGGCCCAGTCAGCCGAGCCGCGCGCGCGCTCTCGCTCGCTGACAGGTGGGTCCCGCCTGTCGGACTCGTCGTCTTCGTCGCGTCGTCGCCCAGCCGAAACCCTAGCCGAGCCGCGCCGCCGCCGCCTTTCCAATTCGGCCGCGTCTTTCCCGATCCGGTGAAATTGATAGAGGGAAAATGATCCCCGCGATCCACCCTACCTTTTCTCTTTTGGAATCATCGCTAAATCGGCTTGGAAATCACCGGATTTGACCTCGAATCGGATTCGAATTTTTCTCTCCGAACCCTAAACTTTCCTTCGCGCCGCCGGTCGTCGTGGGCCTTCGCCGCCGCCCCCTAGCCCCTATAAAAGGACCCCCGGTGTCTCCGCTACCCGCCGCCACCCTCACCTTCGCTCGCTGCCGTCTGTAGCGCCCTAGCCGCGTTAGCCGTGCGCCGCCGTCGCCGCCGCGAGTTCAGCCGAGCACCGCCGTCGTCGTCGTCGTCGTCGCCGCTCGGGAAGGACACCGTCGTGATCGCCAAGCCGTCACGGACCTCGTCCGCCTCTCCGTCGTCGCCGTAGATCGCCGGAGCACCGCCGTCGTCGTCAAGCCGAAGGTCGCCGCCGCTCTTCCTCGTCGCCGTCGTCGTCCGGTCACCGTCCGCCGCCGTTCGTGCCTCGGTAAGGTTCGCCTCGACGCCCGCATCGTGTTGGTGCCCTCCGTTTGCGCCGCCGTGCCGTCGTTCGCCGGCGAGCATGTGCCACCCGAGCCGTCGTCAGTGATGACGTCACCGCTGACGTCATCGTCGTCGTTTTCTCGTGGACCGCCGTGGTCTGGATCGATCTCGGCCGTTCGTTCGGGTTGGAATCGATCTCGGCCGTTCGTTTCCGTGAGCCGCCGCCGTGCACCCGGTCCACCGTGAACCCGAGCCGCTGACGCAATAATCCTCTTTTTCTTTTCAAAAATAATTCATTATTGCGTCATAATTCAATTAAAATCTATATAAATGCTTTAATCCGATCTAATCTTTAAAAATTCATAACTAATTCATCTTAGCTCGGATTTAGTTGGTTCAAGTCTCTAAATTTTTCTAAAATTGAGATCTACATGTTAAAAATATCCACATGTACTATTCATGCTTGTTTATGTGCTGTTTTGGTGATTTTGCTCTTTTCTGTTTAGATTCCGTCGTTTCCGGAGAGTCCGATTTTGCAGGAGAAGATTTTGAAGAGTTCCAAGGCCAGCAAGGCAAGTCACACAGATCCCAAACAATCCTTTGAGCATGTTGATCCCATTTAAAGCTATTGTTTCTATTCAACTATTGCATTTATTTTCGAATGTCATTGGGTGGAATTAACCTATTGTTTGTTATAGCCCTTTCGTTCTTGATTACTTTATTCCTTGATACCTTGGGTTATTGTAACTTGACTAGTTGAGTTTTATATATTGGTTCAGCTAGATATTAGATATAATTGCTTAGCCATGCTTAGAAACCTTAGCACACTATTGGGATAACTTATGAATCACTATTATTTTAATGAGGGCTTAATGATAGCTCATGATGGTTAATCATGATTGGTTAATTAATTAATTTGCCAACTAAAACTTGATAATGGTGGGTTGTGAGCATATGGTTTTGATGGTTGTGCTCATGACAATTAAGGACCGGTTCACGATTTTCGGTTGTGAAACATTTACCGTGCCAACCACAAGCCAGCGTGGGCAACGGCTTTACTTTCTGTATAGTATGGTTCCTAGTAGAGCACCAGACTGTGAAGTGGCGGAGATAAGCCCACGGGGGTCGCTGGGGAGTCCATGCCTTGTTTATAAGGGGGTGACTATGATCCGGGAACGGTGCACTGCTTTGAATTGTATTATATAGAGGGTATTGTCACAATCTCTATTCGGGTACTTGTTAAGTATCGCGACGCATGGTTGACATGATGTTGAGGTTGTGTCTTGTGGGTACAGTGGTACACCTCTGGCCAGAGTAAAACTATTCGATAGCCGTGCCCGCGGTAATGGGCAAGTCTAACAATGTCTTTCGTGATTAGTCTCACGCTTCTCACCATAATGAAAGATGATATAACTGGTAATAATTTGATTAGCTCCTGGTTTGGAATGGTATATTCCTGGTTTGGAGATAGAACTGTGTAGCCGGGATTGGTTGTTCAGAATGGTTGGGCCTGAGCAGCATGGGTGTGCTGTTCAGTGTTGATTAAAATTGATGATTAATTACTCTATTGTTTTACTACTCTTAAATGTTTACTAAATGCTGCCTTTGCAAATGAGACTATAGTATGCCATCCTTTGTTATCCTGTGCACTTGCATATTTACTGTGTGGCTTGCTGAGTATGTCATATACTCACCTTGCAATCATTCATCAGAGGAGGAGTTCTACAATGATGCTGATGGTGTTGAGGATTAGGCGTAGCCCTGGTCAAGCTGCCTGTGGAGTGGAGTCGTCTGCGCTGTTTATCTTTATTTTCCGCTGCTTAGATCTTTATTAATTGAGAGGAACTATCTACCTCTGTAATGACATTTTATTCGCTTATTAATTAGAGTAATAATTGTACTCTATTATCAATTTGTTATTGTGTGCCTCGGCTGATTCCTGGACGAGGGTTTACACACATGTAAGCGTTTGGAATTTTGGATAGAAATTCCGGGCGTGACAGATTGGAATATATCGGTCGCCATGCCGAGACAGTATAAATAACTTAGATCGAAATATAAATTAACAACAGAACTATATACGTTCATAGCATAGCCGATCAGATAGATCTAGCATGTATCGGCTAATACTCCGATACTACTCTATATTAAGATATCACAGCAAGTAAAATATATCAAACAAAAGCGTAATATGCTTAAATGCAACAAGATCTTAATATAAAGGGCAGATTTAACATATCAATTATGCATATAAAATAACTATAGTTAAATCAGGTAAGATCGGCTGAAACCCCGATGCTACCCTAATTGGCAACCAGGAGGCAGGCTAGAGATTGCTATTCTAAGCACGACTTAATAGATCAAACTCAACTGATGCAGCATTAAGTATGAAAAGAAGAACAATATCTAGACAATCAAGCCGCTGGATGTTTTGTAGAGTGGTAGATATCTTATACAATCCGAGCTAACATCGCTATTTATCCTAATCGGTTGCCTTCTATTAACAGATGTTAGCCGATTGTAGGTTAGATGACGATATTACCAAAGATTACATAAGATATATGATAACTTGACGAATTATATAAATAAAATTAGAGTATCATAAAGATGGAAACCCTAATCCCGAGAACACAAGTCGCCATAACAAGTTTTACCTCTTGTTGAAGATCGAAACCGATAAGCAAGAACTCGTCGAAATAAAACTAAAGCAAAAGGGTGGCGATGCACCGAAATTGTATTGAACGTGTGTGTTAAAAACTACATAGGGTTCGGGGTCTTATTTATACCCGAGAATTACAAGATATGTCCATACCGGACACGACTATTATCTCTAACAAACTCTAAGATACCATAAGTCTTTGCGGCAGACTTTTGCCCAAACATATCTCTAAGGAAACTACATAAAATATCCTAATTAATAGATACAATTGCCTTCTCAGGACTCTATCCATGCGCGGCAATCATCTTGAAGCATATCAACTCAACCCGATGATGCACACCGAGTCGTATTCTTGGAATCGGCTGTATCGGCTAGCCCTGTCCGACTCGAACTATGCCGATCCTGACCGTAGCCGATTCGGATTGCAGCCGATTCTTGCTCTTTTTCCGCAACGATCTTCGTCTTCGATTCCACATCGATCTAATCTTCTTTTCCGATACTGATATTACCAAATTTGGTCGTTAACACATGCCCCCCAAGTCCGGAATATTCGGTAATGTTTCGGATTTGCCACATACCGACTCCGAGTGAATATCACACTTGTCGTTTTCCAACCGTTACTCCAGCTCTTTAAATACTAACCGTTACCCCCGAGAAACTTCACATCATTTCCTCCGTCTTCACTGCTGAAGCAAACCACGTCTTCCTTCTCTCTGCGGCGATCCCCTCGGCGCATAGGCGATTTCAAGACGATTCTGTCCCCGGCTAGATCTCCGCCCGCGGCAATGTCGACTTCCGCCAATCCATCCGCCGCGCCATTGGCCGAATACGCAGAGGTAAGCACCCATCGGCTAGATCTCTTTCTTTCGTAGCAGATTGATTTTCTCTCGCCTTATCCTGTTTTCTTCTTCTCCATCCCTACTTGCATCTGTAGCATCTGTCCAACTTGGTTGCGATTCCAAGTCTGTTACATGAGAACCACTATTTTCTCGGTCCAGTCGGCAGCCTCAACCCTACTAAATTTATCAACGGCGAAACCAATAGGATTCCTTTCAGATTGGCCAACCCAGATCTAGGTCACTGGAAAATACCTTTAAATCTTGGCCATCTCTAGAGAAGACCTCACCCGAGAAGAGTTGGATCACATGGTTCAAACGCATATCGGCCAGCAAAATAGTTCACTGGGATGGGATTGGAATCGGCCAAGCACTCGATCTCACCATAGCCAACTCAGCAAAGGACGAACCCTTAATGGCAGCTACCACTTATTTCTGGTCCAACACCATCAATGCCTTCCTATTCAACCAAGGGCCGATGACCCCAACTCTCATAGATATTATCATGATCACGGGTCTAGATATCACCTCATCGGCTAACCCTATGATTCTGAACACCAAAAACCAATACGACTTCAAGACTAAGAGCATAGGCGGCTGGTCAGGCTATGTAGCGGCATACATGGGCCAGGGTCCGGTCACCCCTCGAGAACATGTGGCTTTCCTGCTAATATGGCTAGAAAAATTCCTCTTCTGTGGATCAAGCCGTGGCCCTACAACTAACTAGCAGTTTGTAGCCGAAGCCTTGGAAACAAAGAGACAATTCCCTTTAGGCAAGATCCTCCTCGGCTACTTGTACCAAATGCTAAACAACGCATCGGCTAAGTTAGCCGTCGGCTCAATAGTCGGAGCGGGTGGACCATGGTGGCTACTGCAATCTTGGTTGAATCTGGTAGTTATGAAGTTTGTCAATCGACCATCTGTAACAGAAGCCGAATTCCCAAGACTGGAGCCGACTGAAGACAGTGATGGGGAAGAACGCACTCATCGGAGATGCACATCCTTCGGAGAATATGCCTCCACACCAACCGATGCAGGAGCAAAGCTATCAGCCGAATTGCTCAAAGATTGGTTTTGCAGCTTTTATGAAGGATTCCAAAAAGAAGCTCGAGTCTGGTTCCTCTATGAAGATTCAACACTTTTAGAAAATCCTTTGGACTTTAGATTCGAAGACATCAACCATGGCAAATATCAGAAACCAAGAGAAATCTACTCAACTGCAATTAGCCCATGTATCCTTCCTGTCGGCAATCATCAAGGAAGAAACGTCCAAGTCTCCTATGAATTCTATCATCCAATGAGCTCCGCTAGGCAGTTTGGAATGGGCTAACTTCCCATCGGCTTATTTTTTGCCGATAAGATCCAATGCCGAGGGGAAATCTCATCTACCTTAATGATGAATCGGCTGCTTAATCTTCAAGGACCTCCATTGGGCAGCATTGAAAACATAGAGTTGGTAAGATTCAGGAGTAGAAACTTCGACAGATGGTGGGCTGAATGGAAGTTGCATCTATTCCATCAACCGGCTTCAATGTACGTGACAGACCTATTTCCAGATGTTGTCCCTCAGGTATGTCTTTATTTATCAATCGTATTTGAACAATTATCAGCCGATCCATCACTTGATTAATCTAATCCTCTGTTTTATAGACAACAGAATCCCCCCCCCACACCAGAGCAATAGTGGCAAACATATCAAATATGCCCCAGGACTAATTCCAAATGGAGGTGGACCATCCCCTCCATTCATCGGCTATGATGCCCCCAAGACTTCGGCTCTTCTCCAAGGCTTAATCAGGGAACCAGCCGATGCAGGGAAGAAAAGGAAAACCAGATCATCGGCTGTGGACACATCAGCCCCGGCCCTCAAGAAGAAAACCAAGTCAAAGAAAACCAAGCCAGTTGTGATCTGCCTGCCCTAGATCCATCTATCGAACAAACGCTAGATGAGGAAGAGATTGAAGAAGACATTGATCAAGCTGCAGCCGAAATAAGCGATACAGAAAAAACACCATCGGCTTCACCCAAGCGGACTCCTCCAACTCCTTCTGCCCCAGCTCATTTTTCGAGAGTAAGCATCCCTCTTCAATTTCCTCTGTAATTACTTCACCTTTCAGTCGATTACTCATAGATGTATAATTCTTAGAAGAAGAAAATTGCCGTGAGGAAGAAATCGGCAGCACCAACTCTCAAACCGGCTCCACCAGTAAGATATTCTCAGTTATCTTATTAACTAATCTCGGCCAATTATGTCTAACATTTGTCTTTTTTACAGCCTCCTCCTCCTCCTTCACCTCCCGTGCATCTAGAATCAGGCAACCGTACTCCATCGGCTGCAGACAGTCATAATGTCGAGGAGGAAGAACAACCAGCTGCTCCTACCATTCCAGTAAGTTTTGTTGTCACAAATTTAAGATCGACCAATAATGTTTTGATCCTTAACCATCCATAACCCTATCTATTACAGGTCTTAGCCGATCTGTTTTCTTTCGACATCAAGGATTATCTCGATGAAACAGAGGAAGACACCACCAGTAAAGCCATAGCCCCTTTGTCCGATGATGTGAAGAAAACGCTTGAGAATATCTCTCATCGGCTAGAAGCATCACTAGACAACTTGGTGACCAACTGTGGCTTGATCCGGGCAAGGTTCACAGATATCCAAGCTCTACTCCCGGATGAACTAGCCGATGCCCTTACTCCAGCCGTCTACCTTGAGCAACACCAATTCAAGCTGGAGAAGGCCAGGCAGAGATTAGCCGATCGCCGGGAGCGCAAAGACATTGAAGCTACAATCCAGCACAATCGGCAGCTTGTGCATGTAGAGAAATCCAAGCTTGATCAGCTGTCTGAGGGCCCGATCAAGTCAAATATCAATCGGCTTGAAGCTCATAAGATTGACCTCATGGCATAACTTCAAAAATGCAACGCCGAGCTGGATATGGAGCACAAGAAGTTAGCCGATCTCCCAAAGTCTATCGAAGATCAAAAAGCCAGACTCAAATCGGCTATCAAAAATGTTGCGGATTTGACCAAGTCTCTGAAAGTTATCCCTGGAACCGATGCTCAAGATGCCCAAGCTATTGAGGAAGTAGAACAAATTAGGCAAAGGGCGATTTCGGCTATCCATCGATACTTGTCTCAATGATTTGCTGTGTAATAGATTTAGAAACTTTTTGTAATTAGCTAAGATACTCTAGTTACTTTGCTGTCTTGATAGCCTTTTGTGCCGATTAATATAACTTCGAAATTTGCTCAAAAATTTCCACTATTTGTATATATATGCCCCCCTAATTTTACAATGTCAAAAGCATTGATAAAATTATAAAAACAATTAAGGGCGATATAATAATATCGGCCATTGTACATCGGCAAACCACAACCGATTACAATATAAAAAGAACTAAGGGCGATATAACAATATCGGCCATTGTACATCGGCAAACCACAACCGATTACAATATAAAAAGAACGAAGGGCGATATAACAATATCGGCCATTGTACATCGGCAAACCACAACAGATTACAATATAAAAAGAACTAAGGGCGATATAACCATATCAGCCATCTTAAGGCGACGTAAACACATCGGCTATCATGTATCGGCAACATCAGCCGATCATGCATTAACCCAAACACTTAGGTAATATTTCTTCAAGTATTTGCCATTTAGCGCTCTGCCATAAACTTCGCCATCGAGTCCTTGCAACATGTAAGCTCCCTTAGATACCACCTTATGAATTTGGAACGGTCCTTCCCAATTCGGCGACCACTTGCCAAATTTGCTATCCTGAGTTCCAATCGGCAAAATCAACTTCCATACAAGTTCACCTTCCGAAAAATCTTTGGGTACTGCTTTCTTGTTATAAGGCCGAGCAACTTGCTCCTTATCCTTGTTAACCTTTGCAAGGGCTCGTAGCCGTGATTGAACCAGATCCTCCCTCTCATCGGCCATAAGGTTGTAATATTCATCGGCTGTTAAATCATTTTGCAACTCCGTTCTCCTAGAGCCGATTATAACTTCCCATGGCAAAACAGTTTCATGTCCATAAACAAGTTTATAAGGAGGAACCTATATCGACCCATGACAAGCCATCTGACAAGACCACAATGCTTCGGCTAAACGAGTATGCCATTGCCGAGGATAATCAGAAATCTTCCTCTTAATCAACTTGATCAAGCTCTTGTTAGATGCCTTAGCCTGCCCATTAGCTTGTGCATAATACAGTGAAGAATTCAACAATTTGATTCCCATGCTATCGGCAAACTGAACAAACTCATCGGACACAAAGATTGAACCTTGATCAGTTGTAATGGTTTGAGGAATACCAAATCGGTAAATTATATGCTCTTGAACAAACTGTATAGCATCCCCAGAATCAACTTTCTTCAAAGGAATTGCCTCTACCCACTTGGTAAAATAATCGGTTGCCACCAATATAAACTTATGTCCCTTACTCGACGGTGGATTAATCATACCGATCATATCAATTCCCCAACCTCTGAACGGCCATGGTTTAATAATAGGATTCATAGCCGATGCTGGCACTCTCTGGATTGCTCCAAATTTCTGACAATCTTGACAACCCTTATAATATCTGAAACAATCCTCCAGCATTGTCGGCCAAAAATATCCAACGCATCGAAGCAGCCACTTCATTTTATGAGCCGATTGATGAGTACCACATATCCCTTCATGAACTTCACCGATTGCAACTTTTGCCTGATCGATACTCAAACACTTAAGCAACACCCCATCAATCGTTCGATAATAAAGCTCATCATCCAACAATGTATACTTTAATGCTTTATATCTTAACTTCCGAGAAGCCGACTGAGATGGATCCCGTAAATACCGATAGACATCATATCTCCAATCATGAGCTATTATGGTAGCAACTTCAATCTGAACATCTTTGATCATCGGCTTATATCCCGAAGCCCCTTGGGCTAAATCATTAGCTTCAATATTCTGCTCTCGAGACACATGCTTCAAAGTTACTAGCCGAAATTTCTTCATCAGTTCTTGGCATTTCTCATTATAAACTAGCAACGTATCATTCTTGCACTCATATTCTCTTGCCAACTGACTGATCACCAACAAAGAATCCCCAATGATTTCAATAGTATCGACTTCAACTTCCTGGAGTAGCTGAAACCCCTTGAGAACTACCTCATACTCTGTTTGATTATTAGTTGCATAAGGTGTAATAGTATAGGCAAACTCAAAGCATGCCCCCCGAGGGGAGATTATAACCAAGCCGATGCCACAACCATTAGTACAGACTGATCCATCGAAGAATAAAGTCCATGGCACAACCTCAACCGAGCCGATTGAATCATCACGATGTTCCACAATAAAATCGGCTATAGCTTGTCCTTTAATCGCCTTCGGCGACTCATACCGAAGATCAAACTCAGTTAAAGAGAATATCCACTTTCCAGCCCTTTCCTTCAAAATTGGAGCCGATAACATGTATTTGACGACATCGGCCTTGCAAATGACAGTACACTCGTTGGACAGTAGATAATGTCTCAATCTTGTACATGAAAAATATAAACACAAGCATAACTTCTCCACAGGGGAATATCTAGTCTCTACATCCAAAAGCCGACGACTCAAATAGAATACAACCCTCTCTTTTCCCTCGAGCTCCTGAATCAAGACCGAGCCGATTGACTTATCACCAGCTGATAAATATAACCGAAAAGGTATTCCTTTTTGTGGAGGAATCAAAACTGGAGGAGAACTCAAATATTCCTTAATATTATCCAATGCCTTTTGTTGCTCTACCCCCCAAATAAATTCCGATCAGCCTTCAATTTCAATAATGGTGTAAAAGGTTCTAACCTTCCAGACAAATTAGAAATAAAACTTCGAACAAAATTAATTTTGCCGATCATCTCCTGCAATTCTGTCTTGTCCTCTGGAGGTTTAATCTTCTTGATTGCATTTATACTTCTCTGAGTTATTTCAATCCCCCTCTCATGAACAAGAAATCCCAAGAACTGGCCAGCCGATACACCAAAAGCACACTTTGTCGGATTCATTTTCAAGCCATACTTCCTGGTCCTCTCGAAAACCTTTCTCAAATCGGCTATATGGTCCTCTACTTCTTTAGACTTAACAACCACATCATCAATATAGACTTCAACCAACTAGCCGATTAGATCATGGTAAATGTAATTCATGGCTCGTTGATAAGTAGCTCCAGCACTGTTTAAGCCGAAAGTCATCACAACCCATTCAAATAAGCCGATTGCACCAGGACACCTAAAAGTCATTTTATGAATATCTTCCTCAGCCATGAAGATCTGATTATATCCTGCATTTCCATCCATAAAACTCAAAATCTTATGTCCCGAAGCAGCATCAACTAGTTGATCGGCTACTGGCATTGGATATTCGTCCTTTGGGGTAGCTTTATTCAAATCTCTAATATCAATGCACACCCTTACCTTGCCGTTCTTCTTCATAACAGGAACTATGCTAGAAACCCATTCGGCATATTGGCAAGGACGAATAAAACCAGTGTCATATAAACGCTTAATCTCAACCTTGACAAGTTCAAGCATATCGGCTTTGCATCTTCTCGGAGGTTGCTGGTGCGGTCTAACCCCCGGTTTAAGAGGTAGCCGATGTTCACCGATTGATCGGCTGAGTCCTGGCATCTCATAATACTCCCAAGCAAAGCAATCTCTGAATTCTTTCAACAGCTCTATCAACCTGGTTCTAAATTCGGCGGGTAAATTCTTACTAATAAATGTCGGCCTTGGCCGATCGCCTGGACCTATATCTATTTCTTCCAAATCGTCGGCCGACATAAAACCCTGTCCTTGTTTGTCATCAAGATCATCTACTGTGTCCTTGGTGTAGACATTTGAACCCTCCACGACGCCCTCAAAGTAATAGCTTGGGTTCTCCATCTTCAATTGGCTGTCGGCTGGCACGATTTCTATCTTCTCGTCTTGCCATTGAATCAAGCATTGATGCATGGTTGAAGGAATACAACAATTGGCATGAATCCAATCCCTCCCAAGCAACAAACTGTAAGAACCCTTACCATCGATGACAAAAAATGTAGTAGGAATAGTCCTACTGCCGACTGTCAGCTCCACATTTAGAACACCTTTGGTTTCTGATGGATTGCCACCAAAGTCTTTGAGCACCATGTTTGTTTTGATGAGATCTTCAGCGTTTCTGCCTAACTTCCTGAACGTAGCATAAGGCATCAAATTTACTGCAGCTCCACCATCGACCATCATCTTAGACATCAGCTTCCCATTAACATAGCCATTTATATACAATAGTTTAAGATGCCGATTCTCTGTACCCTCAGGCTTTTCAAAGACCACTTGTTCTGGCGATAGAACCAACTTAGCCGATTCTTCTTCTATCTCATCAACATCGGCTTAGTCGATCCCAAATTCGGCTGGCAAGGTGAAAACCATGTTAACCGACGCAATCACGACGCTTTTCCCTTTGGCCAATCTCTTCGCTTCATCAGCCACAGCTTCATTGGCTACAGGAGCTTGTTTCTTAACGCGCCATTCCTGCTTCGGCTTTGTTTTCTTTAGCCGATGATTGACTTCCCGCTCGACTTCCTGAAAGCGTTCCCGGCTTCTCCATCTTTGAACTCTTCTCTTCTGATTCTTCGTAAATATACCAGGAGGACACCATTGAGTCTTCCTATTTTCGTCATCCGTCGGGTTATGATCTTGATTTACCGGGCCCAACCTTTGATGAACAGGAACCCTTGCATGCTTCAGCCGATTGCCTTTAATATACGTCCGGCTTGAACCCTCTGCAATGTTGCCGCATTCAGGACAGTCTTCAATAGATGGTAGCCTCATACCTTCATTCCAACAAAACTGAAAAAACTCACAGCTCCAATGAGGATCGAAGCCATCATCATCTTTCTCATAATGCCTCTTCTGTTGCTCATCATACCTCCTTTGGTACTTATTTATGATCTTCGCCGAATTCACTTGAAAACCTCTTGCACAACCCCCATCGGCTGTTCGGCCAGCTGTATGCACCATATTGACAGGAAAAGGATTACAATCAACCTTCATTGGCTTCTTGGAATCATCAAATTTGATTTTGCCTCCTTCGATAGCCGCTTGAATCTGCTGCCTAAAGACCTTGTAATCATTGGTAGTATGAGATCCAGAATTATGCCATTTGCAATACCTTTTCTTGCCTAATTCCTCAGCCGATGGAATGGTATGACCAATAGGGAGTTGAATTTGCTTTTCTCGGAGTAACAGATCAAAAATCTTGTCAGCCTTGGTAATATCAAAATCATACCGCTCATCTTTTCCTGAATTCTTCACCCATTGGCACGGTATAACCTTTTTTCTCCTTACCCATTCGGCTGCAGCTATTTCAGAATCGTCATCCTCATCATCCGATCCACATATATAAGAACAAACATGATTAACCTTCCTAGAATTCCTCCTAGCTTCAGCAAACCTCTGCTCGTGCAAAGTCACCTTTTGTGTAAGATACGATAAGCTTTCAAAGTCCTCAGATGAGAATTTCTCCCTGATCGGAGCAATCATACCCTGAAAAGCTAAGTCGGCTAACTAGGCATCAGTTAAACTCAAGCTAAAGCATTTATTCCTCATCTCTCTGAACCTCTGAATATATTCATGCACCGGCTCGTCATGTTTCTGCCTGATTGCTGTTAAGTCGGACAATTTCATCTCATGTACCCCACTATAGAAATAGCTATGAAACTGCTTCTCCAGATCGGCCCAGCTGTTAATCGATCCACATGGTAAAGCAGAAAACCAAGTAAAAGCCGATCCAGCCAAAGACAACCGAAACAACCTAACCCTCAAGGCATCTACAGCCGACGCTTCACCACACTGAGTTAAAAATCGGCTAATATGCTCATAAGTTGATGTACTATCTTGCCCTGAGAACTTTGAAAAATCTGGAACTTTGAACCGGTTAGGGAGAGGGACTCTTTCAAACCATTCAGGGTACGGTTGTCGGTATAAACTCCCAGTATCTTTCGGTTTAAGCCCGAACTGTTCCCTCATCACGTCAGCAATCACATCGGCCCACGGTCACTGTTGAGCTGCTCCTTGCGATTGTTGCTGTATGGGGTCGACTTGGCTGTATTGAGGAGCCAATTGAGGCTGAATTAACCCCCCTTGCTGATATTGGGCTTGTGGGGAAGGAGGTTGGTATTGAAAACTTAAATTGCCCCCGTGGTAATTCTGGTAGTTGGTTGAATATTTTGCACCAAGTGCTCAGGGACAATCTGACGTATTACTGCATGGACCGGCTGCACATGATGGACCAAGTGCTCTGGAATAACCTGACTCAGAGTAGGTTGCCCAGCCGATGGATTCAGCAAGCTTTGTTGGTGAATCGGCTAGGTGGTCCGCTGTCTTGATGGCGTCTGTTGAATCGGTTGTACAACCTGCTGCCTTGGTGGCGTTTGTTGAACTGTCTGCATGACCTGTTGCTGAATTGGTTGTACAGCCTGTTGGATTAGGGGTGTTTGTTGAATCGGCTGCTACTGGACTGGATCACCAGTAGATTGAGGTGGTAGAAACATGGCAGCGACTTGATCTTGTGTTAGCTGATTCACGACTTGCCCACTATGCTGTGGCTGCTCTCTCATCAACAGCCGAGGATTAACCAGCTGGCCCGGTGCCGGCGTTGACGGAGCAGGTGGGGGAATTGATACCGACACCGTCGGCTGGGCTGATGATGCGATGTGAGGAACCGCTTGAATAGATGGATGAATATCGGTGACCAGAGGCCGATAGTTTGGAAAAGTACCTCCTGGCAAATAAACTGGGCCTGCAGCCTGATGTTCAGCTATTAAACCATCGGCTATCGACTTCATCATGTTTGACAAGGTATTGACTAATACCCCAGATTGATTGATTAAAGCATTGTGCATAGCATAGTCAACCCGGTCTTGAAAATTACTGAAAAATTCCTGTGACGCACTGCCATCTTAATTAAGATTTCCTCCCTGTGGTCCCTGAGTGCCATCACCTTGAACTCCATGTACTCCTTGAGAGTGGTTACCCTGATTCTCCTGAGCCGATCCATCTGCAGTGCCTTTGTCGCTCGGTTGAGCCGAGCTATCCAGGGCCTTTTTTAGTCCCCCATCCTCGGAAGAACCGGTCCCGAGAACATCAGCCACTACTCGCACCTTATACTTTTGCACCACTGTTCCCTTGCGGGTCTACATGAATGAGTTCAAGAACTGGTTCCGTGCTTGCTACATCATTGCTTCAAACTCCTTTTTCTGATCAGGTGTCAACTTGTCCGGAGTAATGGTCATGACGTTGCCCTCATTAACTTCAGATTGATCTAATTCCTGGATCTTCTCTTTAACAGAACCTGAGCTAGCCGAGGACGCGATGGTGGCGGCTTCTCGGCCATGAGGAAAATTGTTTTCTGACTTCTAATCGGTCCCACCGGGCGTGCCAAAAGCGTGTTGATAGAAAATACGAGGCCTGGGAGATCTGCTTAACTCCAGTGCAGGTCCAAAACTCGCCTTCGGACGTATGAGCGTGCCAGTTGATTTGATCCTGCAATCAACAAGAAATAAAACCAAAGAAACCGCAATTAATCCCATAAATGATAGCCGATCGGCTAGGTGCCGATGACATATCATTTATTTTAGGCCGATGTCATATGTACATCGATCGGCAGTCATGAATAGTTAAAGAAAAACTAAGTCTACTCGATCGGCTGTAGATATTAACGATATATAACCCTTATATCGATGTATACTTAAATCAAGCTAGAGATTGCTATTCTAAGCACGACTTAATAGATCAAACTCAACTGATGCAGCATTACGTATGAAAAGAAGAACAATATCTAGACAATCAAGCCACTGGATGTTTCGTAGAGTGGTAGATATCTTATACAATCCGAGCTAACGTCGCTATTTATCCTAATCGGCTGCATTCTATTAACAGATGTTAGCCGATTGTAGGTTAGATGACAATATTACCGAAGATTATATAAGATATATGATAACTTGACGAATTATATAAACAAGATTAGAGTATCATGAAGATGGAAGCCCTAATCCCAAGAACACAAGTCGCCATAACAAGTTTTACCTCTTGTTGAAGATCGAAACCGATGCAGATCAACCCGAAAGTAAGAACTCGTCGAAATAAAACTAAAGCAAAAGGGTGGCGATGCGCCGAAATTGTATTGAACGTGTGTGTTAAAAACTACATAGGGCTCGGGATCTTATTTATACCCGAGAATTACAAGATATGTCCATACCGGACACGACTATTATCTCTAACAAACTCTAAGATACCATAAGTCTTTGCGGCAGACTTTTACCCAAACATATCTCTAAGGAAACTACATAAAATATCCTAATTAATAGATACAATTGCCTTCTCAGGACTCTATCCATGCATGGCAATCATCTTGAAGCATATCAACTCAACCCGATAATGCACACCGAGTCGTATTCTTGGAATCGGCTGTATCGGCTAGCCCTGTCCGACTCGAACTCTACCGATCCTGACCATAGCCGATTCGGATTGCAGCCAATTCTTGCTCTGTTTCTGCAACAATCTTCGTCTTCGATTTTGCTTCGATCTAATCTTCTTTTCCGATACTGATATTACCATATTTGGTCGTTAATAGGCACCCACGTCATCACCTCTCTATCCCCTCTTCTTAACCTTCCTCATCTCTCTCCCTCTTGTGGTCGAAGGAGAGCGGCACGACCACACCATCGCGGGAGAGGATGGTGGCTGCTCACCTGTGTCAGCCTCCTTGGCACCGCATTGGCGAAACAGGCTGCCGCGAGAGAGGACAACACGCACCATAGTTGGCAACAACAATGTGGCGGGGCCCCACAACGGCCACCATGGCAGTGAAGCCCACTGTCTGCTCGCCTGTGTTGGTGTTGGCCTCCTCGACGCCGCAGACCTCGCTTTCCGCACAAGCGAAGCAGGCCGACAATGCGGGGATCTCCGCAGTTGGCGACGATGATGTGGCAGGGTCCCACGATGGTCACCATGGCTGTGAAGCCCACCATCTACTCGCCTGTGTCGGCCTCCTCGGTGCCGTCGACCTCGCCATCCACCCCGGTGAACCACGTCGCCATAGCCTCGGGCCCGGTCCTTGTTCTCGACATCAACGCCATCGCTGTCGTCCGGCAGCAGCTTCCGAAGTCGCACCTCCTCCATGAGCACCACGTGCATCCGCTTCCGGCACACCTCTGCCACGTGGGACCCGCCATGCCCGTCGTACACCGTGAGGAACCTCGTCATCCTCCTCCTTGCCATCCTCTTCCATGTCGCTGCTCCCTTCCATCGCCGCCTCCTTCGCAGCAGCCAAGAATGGCGCCACGAAGAAGATGGAGTCTTCCATCTCCCTCTGGTGCCCGACCACCGACACCGCCCCATGGAACATGCACGTCGGCCATCTCCTTGTTTCGTCGCCTTGCCCTCTCAAAATAGTGCAGTTCCACCGCCACTATCCCCAATTGGTTTGGCCTCCACCACCAATAGGCTCCCCGAATCCGGCGACCCCATTCCATCCCTTGTCAAGGTCCAATCGTCGTTGGAGTCGTTTTCCCTAACTCGAGTGCAGCTGTTCCAACATCAGCATCCCATGGGTCTGGCCCTTGATTCTTGCCACTAATGAAGCTAGAGCCAAGTCTCCCCTTCAATTACATTACCTCTGCGGTGGGCTCGGGCGCTACCTTAGCCGACTCTAACGAGTTGGAGGAGCTGTACGACGCCAGCCACACCCTCTTCGCGGCCTCATCCTCCGCCACCGCGATGCCATCCGGCTGAGCCTCCGGAGCTCAACACCACATGGAAGAGCGATAGGGAGAGGAGGGAGAAGAGTTGACCGCTGGCATGTGGGGCTCACTTGCCACCTCAGCCAAAACCGGATACTATACTGCCAATGGACCACACGGTATTGTAAGTCAGGTACCTGGTAGCTTGGTTTCATGAATGAATTTCAGACTCGGTGACAAATTGAGGGTTCTAAAGTAAACTTATTCCTTTGGTTGGCACAGCTCTAGCTCCCAACTCCAACTTATCTGAAGCTAGAGCTGTGCCAAACGGTTCAGATCCTCCATTTTTTGGAGTGGAGTTAGCATAGTCACTCCTAAAAAATGAACTAAGGGTGTGGAGCTGGGTTTTTCTGCTCCACAGCTCCACTCCACCCCAAAAGACCCACTACCCTTTAATTTTTTAACATATTCACAGCAAAATGCCACTGACCTACCCTACCCAACCCAGCTCACCCCTCACATCCCGTACTCATCCTCTCCCGTTGCTTCAGAGCACATCCCGTTGCTAGGGTTGGCGGCGGCGCATCTGGGCCGGCGATGCATGGCGGCGACCAAGATGCGCGCGGGATGGCGGCCAGGAGTAGCGCAGGCACGTGGGCGGGCAGCGCGTGGTCGGCCGGTGGCGTGCAGGCGCTTCCGGTGGCGATTTGGTGGGCGGGCGGGGCACGGTCGGCCGGCGGCGCAGGCGGGAGGCGTGTGGTCGGCCGACAGCGTGCGGGTGACGGCTCGGCAATTTTTCCTTTTTTTTCGATTTCAGATCTAGAGAGAGAGAGAGAAATAGGGTGATTTTACATGTATATTGGGTGATTCTTTTTTAGAGATATGTAATTTCCCAGGTTACTATGATTTTGCAAATTGTGCTGTTGAAATTCTAGAGAAAAAAAATCAGCCATACATCACAAGAACATGAAAAATCATAAGCGTACTGTTATCATCCTCCCCCCATCCTCTCTTTTCAGAAGTTCTGGAGCTGGCCAATCACTTTTCAATTGACTTCCAACTCCCACTAGAGCTAGCTCCCATCGGAGTTATAATTTGGAGCCCTACCAAACAGGCCTTATGCTGCCAATGGACCAAAGTTGACAAAGTATTGTAAGTCAGGTACCTGCTAGTTCGGTGTAGGGATGAATTTCTGACTCGGTGACAAATTGAGGATTCCAAAGTAAACTTATTCCTTTGTTTACCAAAATGGCCGTAGCCAGCCCGGCCCATGTAAGGCAGCAGGACCAGGACATAGGCTGCACATTTCATAGCTAGGAGCCCGGACTCCCTGTCTCTTGCTGCATGGCAGCCACTAGCCTCCTCCCAGTAAAAAGAGAAGACGAGTCCATTAGAGCAGGTACAATAGCAGATTATTAGACAACTATAAATATATTTTAATGAGATAAAAAATAAGAGAGAAGAGCAGTGGACTATAGATTTATAGCCAGCTGCAGCACGGACTCCAATACGCAATGTGTGTATGATAGGTGGGACCATATATTAATAGTATAGTAAGCAATAATTGTATGAATTGGCTTTAGATCGGTTATAAATGAATTGGAGCTAGTAGTGGTCTATACTATGAAACTTGCTCTTAAGGCATTAACCCATGCACGTGTACACCCAATTAAACATTGTTTGATGTCAGTTTTATTTTTTTCAAATATTAAATGATAAAAATGTTGATAGAAAATAGTTCTAATTTGCAGGAACACTTACATCTATGCAGTTAATTAGTTGGGCCTATTTGCCTAGTACAATCGCAAAAATCAAGGTGTTAGAAAAAAACATCTTATGCATAGTTTACTCCTGCTGTCACAAAATATATATAAAAACTTAGCACTGGATAAGAGCAAATCATAATTCTAGCATTTCAGTTGCTAAATAATCATTTTTTTCTCCCATATATTACTGAAAGATAAATATTTTTGGTCTGGTTTGAAAAAAATTAATTATGGCGGTACAATATTTCTTATCCGGTTTTAGGTTATTATATTTTAGGACGGATGTAGTACATGCTAACATGTAGGTCTAGCCACATATATTATTCTCACTTACGATTGTATTTTACAAATCACGTATATATTATTTTCACTTACGATATTTTTCTAAAATTTTCCATTAATTAATCAATCCTTTATCATTGTAATATTGTACCGCCATAATTAAATTTTTTTCAAACCACACCAAAAATATTTATCTTTCAGTAATATATGGGAGAAAAAAATGACTATTTAGCAATGAAATGCTAGAATTATGATTGCTCTTATACATCAAATGTTTCACGTACGTTTCTTATTTTGCTAATGTTTCCTTCTTAAATCAAGGATGTGGATTTTTGAACCATCTTGAATGATGGCAACGGGATGCCCGATCTTCCGTTAGGTGAAAATAACTATCAATTTGGCGAAAACTCCACACACACGATCCGGTTTCTGATCAACACAATCCGAACCCTACAATCGCAACATCACGTCAACTCTAGTTATCAACCCGCCGAAACCTAGTTGACCTCACCGAGAAGGCTAATCTCTGCGTGTAAATCGAAAAACACAAGTAAAAACAAGAAAGATAACAACTCAATTGCAGATGATGATTAATCAAGAATTCGAAGTTGGGGTGTTCGAAAAACCGATCTAGCAGCAAAACTGTGATGGTAGAAATTATCTAAGTAAAACCCAACCCTAACTCAGTGACGGTTACTGGACTCCCTGGATGCGTACCTATTGGACTACGAGACGATACACAGCCCAACGGACCCAAAGACGATAACGCAGCACCATGACAGATTCTAAACTCCTTGTTTCGATGATTCCCATTGACTTGGAAGGAATTTCGACGTGGGACTAGATACATGGGAAATGTGGTCTCGTTAACTTTCCATACATATGATAAATATTGAAATCGGAGTCCAAATGCAACTTAAGCGACGATTTTAGTATGGACTACTCTTGGAGCCCGAGGTCAACTCGAACTTGATATGGGTAGGACCTCTATCTTAACTTGAACATCCATAATGACCTTGTCTATCTCCTAGCCTCTCTCTACTTGTACTCCATGGTACTCTCTATAGTTTCTAATCATAATTAAATCACTAGATAACAATCTATCCTCAAAAGCACGTAAAGAAGTACTTAGAAACAAGCTCACCTGAAAATTTAATTATCGAATGTGAGCTCTAGTGATTGGACCTTGCAAAACAACTTGAGAAGTACTAGTAGCGTGTGTATATAAAGAAGTGATGTCCTTATCAATTATGGGTAAATTGGATTTTTCAAGATGGTTAGAATTTTAAAAGTTTATCCTAAACATTATGACCGGATTGAGCAATTAAATTTGTTTCCCGTGAAGACCATGTGTTTCCTACTGAAGGGCATCTGCTTGGTGGCCATATAGATTTATATGGTGCAACCAATTATTATTTAATTTGTGAAAGGACATGTAACCTAATGTTTACAAGAGCCTCAGTAGAATCTTTGGTTTTGGGTTCGACTCCCCCTTAAGAGCGAAATTTTCAGGATTTAACGGTATTGTGCTTTCAGTGGTAGGCGACGTACCCGTCGACAGCGAGGCGTCTGTGGTGACTTCGTCAATATTAAGGAATTTCCGGCCTAATCTTTGAAGATACTCATAGGGATAAGGTCTGTATGCGTGCGTTCATATGGGTGAGTATGCGTGCGTTGTGAGTGCCTGTATTATACCGTGTAATTTTAAAAATAATTTTATTTAATTTAACAGAGATGTTAGGGGCGTGCGATACCCTCACTGCCTCCCTAAGCAGGGGAGCAAACCGTGAGCCAACTTCCAGCAACATGGCCGTGTTGCCACTCGCCCGAGCTACCCCTCCCACTTCCAAATAATCCTTGCAGCCACCTCTGGTTCTGCGTCACCGCCGCCACTAGCCGGAGCTCCCTCTCGCATCTCAAATCCTCTCTGCTGCCACCTCCGGATTTCCACGGCCGCCGCTGCACCATCTACTGCCGCCGTGAGCTTCGGGCGAGAGAACTGTATATACGTAGTTTCAGTACAGCAGGATTAGCAACTATATTTGATTAATTATATTTTTTATTCCTTCAGGCATGCATGTGTGAACAGCTTAATTTTGGCCATAGATTGAACTAATATAGTTATAAAAAGATCGACCTCTGTGTAGGCTTGAAGGTAATACTTCAGCTCTATTTGTAAGCTCGGGGGTTCCCGAAATGGAAAACCATAAGTAAAGTAACTTTATTTGTCTTATATGAAGTAATTTCTTTTGTACATCCCAGTCTATTTGTTTAGCTTAGTGCTTATGTAAGGGACTCTATAGGTGATAACTCTTCGGTAGTTCTCATTGTTAACCTGCATCTTGATTAGGTATCAGGATAACCTGTGGCCGTAGAGAAGTGTTCCCTTCGGATGGAACTACCTAAGGAGGCGATAAGCCTTCAGCTAGAACGAATATGCTAGGGACATGAGAAGAAGCTGCTTGTAGAACACGAATAAGTTATTCATATGGCGAGTACCGAGTAAGATTTTTACGTACCATTGATTAGAGCAGACCTACTGATCGTTTAGGTTTTGCCACCCGCCAAGATCATGTACAAAATAAAATAAAATAATAAATAATTTAAAAATACCAATCCCGGTTATTTGTGTGAATATAAATTAATTTCTTTGTGCTAATAGCAGCTAATTTCATAGCAAATAATTCACCAATAATATACATATATACTTTGAAGAATTTGTGTGTGCGTGACGGTGTACCCCAATACCTGAGCAAAAAATTCAGAAGATGACGTATATACATATGCTACCATAATTTGACATCACTTCAAGACAGGACAAACAACCTTGCATGGGCATGTAACTAAAAGATAAAGATAAGTTTACGCTGCAGCATGAAGACAATCAATAAAAAGACAAAAAGTGGAATCAAAGAAATGACAATATTACTCAAGCCTGGAGAAACAAGACTTGGTTGTACAAACTATTTGCACCGCATAGCAGATCTGCGCCATGCAGTCTTACTTGTATTTGGTTGCATGTCCATCTACAAACTAAATAAAGCGGCAAGAGAACCATGTGTGATGACACTCTCTCTCGTGGCCTAATCTTCTGATGAAGGGATAACTCTCGCTTTGATCGAGTGCGACATTTGTGACGTGGCTACTAACCAGAACAAGTCCAGGACGCCGTGCAATCGCTACACCACAAACGATGTCGTACCAACCGTGACGCGCGGTTGATGATCCCTGCAATGCAAACGAGAGAACACTGCAAGAACAAGATAAGATGCAATCTAAATATTGTGAATAGGTGAATAAGCACAAAGAAATAGTTGCGATTGAAGTGGTAAATCTAATCAACCTGACAAATCAACACACCGACTATTAGGGGCTCTGAATCAACAGTCGCCGACTAATCGAACGAGGACTAGAGATAAGGTGAATGGCACTTGGCAAAATTCAACTAAACAAAACCCAATTGTTTTAAGGATATACAAAGCTATTTATAGAGGAAATAAAGCTAGGGTTAAGTGCTAATTCTTGAAGGTGGAGGGAGACACTTTCGAGATGGGCCTAGTTTATTACAAGGCCCAAGGTATAAGTTCGGTTTCAGCAACATCACTATCTTGTTTTGGCGATTCCCGTTGACTCGAGGTGAATTTGAGCATAAAACCGGATGTTTTGAAATGTAGCGAGATAAGCTTTTCACGAAGTCCAAGATCACCCAAATCGGAGTTAGCATGAAGGCTCTAGGTCCGTTTGAAGTTAGTGCTGTCTCCGGAAACCGAAATGGATTTCAAAACTCATTGGACTTTAATATCTTGTAGATCCTCCATTCATCCGATGTATTCTTTGGTAATATTTTATATGTCTCATGCTTTTGGTTTTATGGTCACATCAATGTACTCTTCATGCAGGGTAACAATGAGAACTACCGAAATATGAGGACCCTTCTTGCTGCTTTATTTAGTCTGTAGATTGACATGCAACCACATTCAAGCAAGACTGCATGGTGCAGGTCTGATATGCGGTGGATAGTACTCCCTCCGCCTAAAAAAAAAACAAACCCTAGTTTTCGTGTCCAACATTTGACCGTCCGTCTTATTTGAAAAAATTATTAAAAAAAATTAAAAAGATAAGTCACGCATAACGTATTAATCATGTTTTATCATCTAACAACAATGAAAATACTAATTATAAAAAATTTCATATAAGACGGACAGTCAAACGTTGGCACGG
This sequence comes from Oryza meridionalis, assembly GCA_000338895.3. NCBI lineage: Eukaryota > Viridiplantae > Streptophyta > Magnoliopsida > Poales > Poaceae > Oryza > Oryza meridionalis. The sequence continues at coordinate 6,455,009 of CM002528.2, read as the reverse complement.
GAACCCACAGTTTGCCTTTTTTTTTTGGGACGGAGGGAGTAGTTTGTACAATCAAGTCATGTTTGTCCAGGCTTGAGTAATATTGCCATTTCTTCTATTCCACTCTAAAGGTGGTGTTAGGATCCAGGGTATTAATTTTAGTCTATGTATTTAGACACTGATTTAGAGTATTAAATATAGACTACTTACAAAACTAATTACATAAATGAAAGCTAATTTGAGAGACAAATTTTTTAAGCCTAATTAATCTATAATTAGAGAATGTTTACTGTACCATCACATAGGCTAATCAAGGATTAATTAGGCTCAATGGATTCGTCTTGCGAATTAGTCCAAGATTATAGATGGGTTTTATTAATAGTCCACGTTTAATATTTATAATTAATGTCCAAACATCCCATGCTTTTTATTGATCGTCTTTGTGCTGCAGCATAAACTTATCTTTGTCGTCTAGCTACGTACTCAGCATGCAAGGTTATTTGTTATGTCTTGACGTGATGCCAAATTATGGTAGCACATGCATACAAGTCTTCTTCTGCAATTTTTGCCCTGATGTTGGGGTCTTCCACGCCCCAAATTTTGATATTATTCTATCAAAGTATCCTAATATTTATATAGAGCATCACTGAAATTTACATTGCGTAAAGTACTGTAGCTTTTATTCAGGATGTCCATATATATATGATCTAAAATATGTGGGATATGGGATTTGAACTCAAGATATCTTATCTTAGTCCTCACGTGCATTACCATCTTACCTACTCCACATATCTGACTTGAATAGAGATATTTTTCTTGTGAAGTAACTCTATAAACATCTTTAGTACCAGCTGGTAAAACCAAACTGTACTTAAAATATCTTAAAATATCTTTAGTAAAATATTTAGTACCGATAGGTAACATCAACTGGAACTAAGATCCACCAGTATTAGTCTTGATTGGTGCTACAGATTGTCAACCGGTAAATAATTTTAGTACGTGTTTATGTTATCAACCGGTACTTAAAAATACATCTTTAATATTGGTTGATAACATCAACTGGCCGAGACTAAAGATTCATCAACTAGTACTATTTTTAATATTGGAGTATTTTTAATACATGCAGTTGATAAGATCAACCGGTACTGAGTTTAGTTTGCGTCCCATCAAAATGCTGCTGCCAACAGCCCATCAATTCGAACTCAACCTAACACCAACGGATGCATGTCCTCTACCGTAACTACAGAGAACTTTATTTACACGGTGATCTGAGTGATGCGCTACAGTGATATGTATTAGGACAGCTGAACGACACCGAAGCAAAAGTGTTCTAACCGTAATCGGTTTTACCGTCGAACATTTTTGCTGTAGCATGCTGATTTTGTACCGTTCGATGAAGATCCAACGCATCAGAACATGAGCTAACGCAAGGACTACAGCGCCTCTGCATTTTTCTTCTTCAATGCAAAGAATCCCAAACCAATACTATATATAACACAAGAAATTCTAGCTATGTAATTGCATAACCTTATGTTATATTATAGGATACTTAATCGCTCTCTACTACTGCAGTATAAGTGGCAGCTGAAAAGGCAAGCTCAACTAAATGGGCCTAATTAATAATCCTACAAAATTAATTCCAGTCAAAATTTTCCGGTTTCAGGGAGAGCCTGACCGATCGTAGGGCTGGTTTAGTTCACGAAAAGAAAATGTTTGGTATTTTATCGGATATCGAAAGAGATTTTTGGACAAGAATGAAAAAACTAATTTCATATCTCGCTTGGAAACCGCAAGACGAATCTTTTGAGCCTAATTAATTCATCATTAGCACATGTGGGTTACTATAGCACTTATGGCTAATCATGGACTAATTAGGCTCAAAAGATTCGTCTTGCGTTTTTCCTCCTAACTGTGCAATTTTTTTAAACTTATATCTAATGCTTTATACATATGTTCAAATATTCGATGTGATGTTTTTGGAAAAAAAAAAATGGGAACTTAAACAGGCGTAAGGTCATTGGTACAGGTATGGAGGGACCTGATCGATCGCCATTTGTGATCTCCGAGGATGAGAAAAGGACCCGGCGACGTCGACGGCGGTGGGTGACGACGACGTTTCCGATCGACCCATACCGGCCTCTCCGGCAAATGGAGCATGTAACGTCCATGGATGGTCTCTTTCTGGGGCAGCATATATGCAGATCACATGTCAGATAAGGCAGGTAGCATGGCCCCCCTCAATAATGGGTTCCAATGTACCTTTCTTCACGTGAATATATGCGTGTGATCACATCCAGCTTCCTTTTTTGTGTACGTGTGTTGTGCAGGCGAAATGCGACCGATGAAACGAAGAGCATTATTACGAGGCCTCGTCTCGCCAGCTCGAAGATTTCATATTGTGGAAAAGATAGACATATTATTGGTTTTTTTTCAGATTAGCTCATAAACAGAAAAAGGAGAGAGAGATTGCTTTTGCAAAATCAAAGTGGCAAAAATCTGGTTTTCCCTCGAGGAAACCGGTCAGACCGCAGTGGGTCCCGCGGTCAGACCGGCTACTGAGCGTCGGTCAGACCGGTGGTACAGAAGCGGTCAGACCGGCCCCCAGTCAGACCGGCTACTGTACCTCGGTCTAGGGGTGAAAACGGTACGGAAACGGACGGTAACCATCTTTATCGTTTTCATTTTCATATTTTTTTCGGAATCAAAATCGGAATCGGAAACCCCGGATACGAAAACGGAATCGAATATTATCGAAACCGAAAACGGAGCGAAAACGAACCGGCGTGAATACGGTAACGAAAATTTATCGGAATAAAAAACCCCTCAAACTGATAAATCCAATTGAATAAATTATCTATGTTTAAAAGAGTAACATTGTTGATAAATCCCAATGTAGGACAAAAAAAAATATTCTTATGTAATTTTAGATCTGCATAACAAATATTTTTCTAAAAAATAACAGCCAAACACCATGGTATTCACTATTTAGTGCTTAAAAAAAGAATCCAGGGTATTTCAGTCACAAAATTTCTGGTAATTCCGAGAAAATTTCTGGAAAGTTTCCGACCGATTCCGAGTTCTGACGGAAACTGCCCTTATCATTTCCGATTCCGTTTCCAAGAAAATATTTCCGAATTCGTTTTCGTTTCCGAAAAATTCCGAAAAAATTCCGACCGACAGATTCCGTTTTCGAAAATAGGTCCGGAATCCGGAAAGTTTCCGTACCGTTTTCATCCCTACCTCGATCAGACCGGCCTTGGAGAAATTTTTCTAAAAATTCTCAAACTGATTTTGCGCGTGGAGATATGACTATTGGATCTTCTGGTCATGTGTCTCAGTACTGGATTCCTAAATATTTATTATCATCTAACCCCAGTATTGAGGCTTCGACTTCTTTTTGCGTGTAGGCTTTGGTGGCAAGGAAGGAGAACGTGTAGATCGTGGATTCCGGTTGTTCGCGGCACATAACCGGTGATAAAAATTGGTTTTCCTCTCTCAAAAAGGCATCCAAGACTAAATATATTATCTTTGGTGATGCTTCTACAAGTGTCGTTCTCGGTACAGGTTTGGTTAAGGTAAATGAAAATTTTGAATTGAAGAATGTAGCTTTGGTTGAGGACTTAAAGTACAATTTGCTTTCGGTTTCACAAATTGTTGATGAAGATTTTGAGGTTCACTTTAAGAAAACTAGAAGTAAAATTTTTGATTCTTGTGGTGATTCTGTGTTGAATAATTCTCGCTATGGAAGAGTGTTTAAAGCTGATTTTGAAAATTCTGTTTCACCTGTGATAACATGTTTGGTTGCTAAGTTTGATAAAGATGTGATGCTTTGGCATCCTAGACTTGGACATGTTGGTTTTGATCATCTCACTAGGTTAAGTGGTTTGGATCTTGTTCGTGGTTTGCCTAAACTTAAGAAAGAACTTGATTTGGTTTGTACACCGTGTCGTCATGCTAAGATGGTTACTTCTTCACATGCTCCTATTGTTTCTATGATGACGGATGCACCGGGACAGCTATTACATATGGACACTGTTGGTCCAGCTAGAGTGCAATCTGTTGGAGGAAAGTGGTATGTGTTAGTTATTGTTGACGATTTTTCTCGATATTCTTGGCTTTTCTTTATGGCAACTAAGGATGAAGCTTTTCAACACTTTCGTGATTTGTTCCTTCGATTGAATCTTGAATTTCCTGGTTCTTTGAAAAGAATTCGAAGTGATAATGGTGGTGAGTTTAAAAATGCTTCTTTTGAACAATTTTGCAACAAAAAGGGTCTTTAACATGAATTTTCTTCTCCTCGTGTTCCTCAACAAAACGGAGTTGTAGAAAGAAAAAGTCGTGTTTTGGTTGAGATGGCTATAACGATGTTGGATGAATATAAAACTCATAGAAAATTTTGGGCTGAGGCAATTAACACTGCTTGTTATATTTCAAATTGGGTTTTCTTGAGATCAAAACTTGGAAAAACTTCTTATGAACTTCGATTTGGACGTCAACCCAAAGTTTCACATTTGCGTGTTTTTGGTTGCAAGTGCTTTGTATTGAAATCTGGAAATTTGGATAAGTTTGAGGCACGTTCTACCGATGGATTGTTTCTTGGTTATCCCGTACATACTCGTGGCTATCGTGTACTTATTTTGGAGACTAACAAAATTGTTGAGACTTGCGAAGTTTCTTTTGATGAGGCTAGTCCAGGTATTAGACCCGATATTGCAGGTACACTTTCACAAGTTCAGGGGGAGGATGGTTGTATTTTTGAAGACGAGAGTGACAACGACGACGACGACGAGGTCGGCTCGGCCGGTCAGACCGGGCGCCAGGCTGGTCAGACCGCCGGCACACCTCCGGTCAGACCGGCTCATGAGGAGCGGTCAGACCGGCCAGGGTCGTCGGGTTCCGGTACTGTTGATGCTGATCGAGATGGACCTCCAGAGACTTCAACTTCGACCAGTACTAATACAGAATGTACATCAACTTCAGAAGTTGCTGCTCCTTTGCACATTCAACGACGACATCCGCCGGAACAAATCATTGGTAATCTAGGTGAGCGGACTACAAGGTCTAAGGTAACGACTCATGATGTTTGTGCAAATTCTGCATTTGTTGCTTCTTTTGAACCCAAAGATGTGTCACATGCATTAACTGATAAATCGTGGATTAACGCCATGCAAGAAGAACTTGAAAATTTTGAGAGAAACAAAGTTTGCAGTTTAGTTGAACCACCTTCTGGACATAATATTATTGGAACCAAGTGGGTTTTCAGAAATAAACAAAATGAGGATGGTTTGATTGTGAGAAATAAAGCTAGACTCGTTGCTCAAGGTTTTACCCAGGTGGAGGGTTTGGATTTTGATGAAACTTTTGCTCCTGTTGCTAGAATTGAGGCAATTAGATTTTTGTTGGCTTTTGCTACTTCAAAAGGTTTTAAATTGTATAAAATGGATGTGAAAAGTGCTTTTCTAAATGGTTTTATACAGGAGGAAGTTTATGTCAAACAAACAACAGGTTTTGAAAATACTGATTTTCCCAACCATGTTTTTAAATTGTCTAAAGCTTTGTATGGTTTGAAACAAGCTCCTAGAGCATGGTATGATAGGCTTAAGAATTTTTTGCTTGCGAAAGGTTTTACAATGGGAAAAGTTGACAAAACGTTTTTTGTTCTTAAGCATGGTGATAATCAACTTTTTGTTCAGATTTATATGGATGATATCATCTTTGGTTGTTCAACTCACGCTTTGGTTGTGGAGTTTGCTGAGACTATACGCAGGGAATTTGAGATGAGCATGATGGGTGAGTTATCGTACTTTTTGGGATTGCAAATTAAGCAAACACCTCAAGGTACTTTTGTACATCAAACGAAGTATACGAAGGATCTTTTGAGATGGTTCAAGATGGAGAATTGCAAGCCAATTTCAACACCAATTGGTTCTACAGCTGTGTTGGATCCTGATGAAGATGGTGAAGCTGTTGATCAAAAAGAGTATAGAAGTATGATTGGATCTTTGTTGTATCTAACTGCTTCTAGGCCAGACATACAATTCTCTGTGTGTTTGTGTGCACGCTTTGAAGCTTCTCCTCGTGCTTCACATCGTCAAGCGATCAAGCGAATAATGAGGTATTTGAATCATACACTTGAGTTTGGAATTTGGTATTCTACTTCATCTTCTATATGCTTAAGTGGATATTCCGATGCTGATTTTGGTGTTTGTAGAATTGATAGGAAAAGTACTAGTGGAACATGTCATTTTCTTGGTACATCATTGATTGAATGGTCTTCTAGGAAACAATCTAGTGTTGCTCAATCAACTGCTGAATCTGAATATGTTGCTGCTGCTAGTTGTTGTTCACAGATTCTTTGATTTTTATCTACTTTGAAAGATTATGGTCTTACTTTTGAGAAAGTACCTCTCTTTTGTGATAATACTAGTGCTATTAACATTGCTAAGAATCATGTTCAACACTCACGCACAAAGCATATTGATATTCGCTTTCACTTGTTGAGGGATCATGTTGAGAAGGGAGATGTTGAATTGCAGTTTTTGGATACAAAGTTGCAACTTGCTGATATTTTCACTAAACCTTTGGATTCTAATCGTTTTGCTTTTTTTCGTGGTGAATTGGGAATAATTCATCCTTTTGGCATGGTTTGAGAGGGAGTTTGTACCTCATGGTTTTATCAAGCAAAAATATGGCAATGAGAAAAAATTGAGAAAATAGAGCTTTGTTTATATATATATGGTATTTTCTTGTGTATGCTAACAATACTATGAAGGTTTATTTGTCTCTAGCATAGCTTGTATGCATTCTAGTCTTTTCAAGAGATTTAGATTTTGCTTTTAAAAGAGATGATGCATGACACTTAAATTCTATACTTGAATTAAGTAAATATGCAATGTTGATGCTAGTATATTGTTTGATCTATAAATGCTCTATATATATGCTTTATTGAATTGTTATTCCTCAAATAGCTTTATTTGCTCATTGTGAAAAGAGAATAAAAATATGAAAAAAAAATGAATACCAAATCCTTGGAAACAGTCTTGACGAAAAGGACGTATTCGATGTGAGCAAAATAATGGGTGCCGAATCCCTGAAAACAGTCTTGACGATAGGGACGTACCCGGAATAAAAGAGAAAAATATGAGAAAAAGGCTCAAGAAAAAGAAAAGGTAAAAAATTATCTTGATTGTTTTGTGCTGAAGGTTATTTGAGAAAGAGTGACAATTGTAATAGGTATATGTGTTTAGTGTTTATTTTTCAACCTATGTGCTTGTTAAGATGTTGCATTATAAATCGTATGAAATCATGAATTTTGATTGTTGATTCAAGCTTAATTGTAAAATCTTTGGTTCATGGTTATACTTTAATGCATGCCTGTTGTATTATAGATGGGTTTATCTTCTTTTTATTGTAACACATGACATGATATGCTATATGTATGCTAAGCTCTTATACAATAATGAACATAATTCCTATGCTTGATGAAATCATTGTTAAAAGGGGGAGAAGTAATGTGAAAGTTTTTTGGAATTTTTGAGAAGTAATTCCTATGCTTGATGAAAAGAGCATGTTGTTTTTGATTCAATTGGGAATTTCTTTCTTTTTAAAAAAGGGGGAAAAGGGGGAGAAGTTTTTTTTTTAATTTTCGAGCACGATGTGTACATTTGTACAAGTGTGCTTTTTACCACTTTTATTTTTATTTTTCCAAACACCAAAATATTTTTGATGGGTTTGCCAATGTGTTCATCAAGGGGGAGATTGTAAAATCAAAGGTGTTTTTGATTATTATTCTGTGATGAATAATTGGCATTGGAGATTATTGGTTTTGTTATTTGGAATTTATTTACAAAGTGATTTTGGAGATGATTGGATTTACAGGTGAATTGCAGGTGCTGTGATTTTATGTGACCGGTCAGACCGGGCAGTGGTTGCCGGTCAGACCGGCGTATATTGCGCGCTCAGACCGGTGCAGCCGCGGTCTGACCGACCGACTCTGTGTCAGTTTCGGTTTCGGGTTGTTTGTTTGGATATCCGTGATTGTTTCATTGTTATGGCTTCTAGATGGATACTATATGTATGTAATACTGTTGTTTGCTACTAATGAGTCAAGTTGGAGATAGCTTGGTCTCGGAATATGGTTTCTTTGTTTATTTCATGTGTAGGTGACTCGATGCCTCGGGAGAGTATTTGCGGTGATGGACCGGGAGTCGGCTTGGGGATAAGACGACGTCCGTGGTGGTCAGAGATCATGCGGGATACTTAGGCTAGAGTTGATGCACGTGGTTGATGGAGATTACATATGACATACGATGGAGGTATTGTGTGCGTATGGGATGCGGAGTCGAATTTGGAAGGAGTCCAAATTTGGTGTGATTGGTTATGTAAATTTTGTTTCTTGTACTAGAGGGTTTCCTAAGGTGTTTAGGAGTTCTAGTATGAGTTTGGTTCGTGGCTTTAGGCTGCCTACCTCGGGTATAAATAGAAGGGGAGCGTGAGGCTTTCCAGTATCGCTTTTGAGAGCAATTGAGTTGAGTTTTGAGTTATGATTTCGAGTTTAGTAGAAATTTTGTAAGGAGTGCTGTTGGTGCACTTTGTAAACACAGAGAGAATCAATAAAGTCGTCATCTACTTTAAGAGTTCTTCGATTTATGTTTCATTAGGTTTCGATGTTCCAACCGGCGGCGCACCGGCGGTCAGACCGTCGGGCACACGGCGGTCAAACCGGCGGCGACAGGAGTCGGCAGTAGGCGATTTCGGCGGTTCAACCGATCGATCTACATCGGTCAGACCGACGTTCATCAGGCGGTCAGACCGGTAATACAACTTCGGTCAGACTGCGATCCGTCGAATTTGAGGGTAACTTTTATTTCCGCTAAAAGTTTTCGGTTTTTGGTATACCAACCATTCACCCCCCCTCTGGTTGGCTTAGTTATTGTGATTCGATCCTACATCCATGCCACGTCGATGTGAGTCATGACCCAGCGAAGAACGCGAGCCGTCGTTTGGACGCACGAACCTCGTCAAGGACTGTTAGGAGGAAGGCACTCGGTGATGAAAGAAACCACGTTGGGTGGTCATGCTCATGCCCCAGCTGGAGCCGGTGCCCTCCTAAACTTCCTCCGCCGCCGCCGTCGAGCTGCTGCTGCTGTTGTTGAGCCACCACCTCCCGATGCTGCTGCTGCCATCGTTGAACCTACCCCACCGCCGTCATCGAGCTACCGCCGCGGCGGTCCCTGCCGCCGGCATCTTCAAGCACCCGCCGTCGTCGTTGAGCTGCCACTGCCTCCCAAGGCCAGATCCCACCGGATCTGGCGAGGAGGGGATGAGGAGTGGCCGGATCCTCCTCCGCCACCACCTCGATGAGGAAAGAGGAGAGGGTGCGCCGATAGGGAGGGAAAACGGCGTTAGCGATGGTGGGAAAGGGGAGTGTGGCCGGCGATGGAGCGAAAGGTTGCGCAAGTGTTGAGGGAAAAGGGAGCGGCGGAGAGAGCAAGGGAGCGGTGCCGGCGATGGTGGGGAAGAGGAGCGTGGGCAGCGGTTGGGTGGAGAGCTGCGAAGTTGCCCGTCCGCCTCGCCGTCTCCGTCCGGCGGCTCGGTGCTGAGAGAGAGAGGGGGAGAGGAGAAAGGGAAAAAGTGAGAAAGGTGGTAGTGGTGGGACCTACTACTAGTAACTTTGCATTGTGAAGCATGTAGCTAACAACGTACTTGGCCTAGGAGACATGTGAGGTTCAGCAAAACTCCGTGTCACGCTGTGAATGGCCTAGGTGTGTGTGATCAAGCTGGTGTTTTAATTATTTATTACTTTATGATACTTCGTGCTTTGCTATTACAGTGAAGCTAGAAATCTTGTAAGCCTAAAGCTCGAGTAAGACTTAACTAATAGGATATTGATTCTTTTAAAAAAAATATATACGATGATTTTAAAAAGTACATATATGATTATGGAGGCAAACCTAGGGCTTAAGCGCCTGTTTAGATGGGACTAAAACTTTTAAATACCTATCACATCGAATGTTTGGACACTAATTATAAATATTAAATGTAGACTATTAATAAAACCCATCCATAATCTTGGACTAATTCGCGAGACGAATCTATTGAGCCTAATTAATCCATGATTAGCCTATGTGATGCTACAGTAAACATTCTCTAATTATAAATTAATTAAGCTTAAAAAATTTATTTCGTAAATTAGCTTTCATTTATATAATTAATTTTATAAGTAGTCTATATTTAATACTCTAAATTAGTGTCTAAATATAGGGACTAAAGTTAAGTCCCTGGATCCAAACACCACCGCGTTAGTTGTGAAATATATAGATGAATGTGTTAAGTATTATTAAATATGATGAATAGATACGTTGAGTTAAAATATCGTGGAAATGGTGCGAGGGTTAACCCATATTCTCGTCTTCACTATGTATACATAAAACCCTATGATTGTCTTGATATGTATAATTAGACATAAAACCGTTGTTATGAGATATGAGTGGACTTGTTTCTCATAAAACTGTCTCTTGCTCCCACAATGCACAAATGCACAATCAATGCATGACCAAGCTAGATATTCCAATGCATCCAATGATTAGAAACTCGTCGCCGCGTTATGGTAAGAGCAGGTAAAATAAGCTGACTCAGCAGGCTCTAAAACATTTTATATTAATATCTTTCTGCATGGAGAAGAGATAATCAGAGAGAGAATAAGACGGGCGACAATTCTATCTCCGAGCGATACAACACGTACAGGCGCATGGCAATAGAAAACTTATTTTGTGGGCCCCGCAACTAACCCGTCGGATCCCATATGCTGTGCGTTCATCTTGACCTGCTTTTCCTCTTCCTCCCCATCGTTAGCGGAGCGAGATTTCCACCATGGCTCCACGCGGGATGAGTTGGGAACTCATCTGTTCTCCAGTCTCATGATTCTTCTCTTCTGCTTTCGCGCATCGTGAAAACTCTGCAGCCTGTCAAATCATTGGCCCTCCGGCCTCCGCTCCAGATTCATCCGGACTCCAAGCGTTGTTTCTGATCGATCTGACACCTCTCAACCGAGAGTAGGTGAAGCCGGTAGTCAAGGAGCAATCGGTTTCGATCTGAACTTTTTTAGAACCGATGTGAACTCATTCGCTGCCTTTTTTTCTTGTCTTCTCCAGTTGATTCGTTGTGTTTGGGGTTTGATTCTGGCAATTCCTCTCTACTTATACATATGCATTAGTTTTTCTGGACAGAGTCCCTCTTCCAATTGGTTTATGGCTAATTGTCATTTGTTGTTTTGGCAATGCTATGTTAAGATTCTAAGTCGATTCTTTGGTTTGCTTTAGTTAATTTTTGTTCGATGAGATGGATTTTCAGGTCATTAAGCATGGCGTGGATATTTTGGGCATGAGGGCTAAGATAAAGTGAAGTTTTTATGATTTTTGTGATGTTCGAACATCTGAACAGCATGTACATCTCCGCCTCTCCAGACTGTGCTCGTTGGTGCAAAATTCAAACGAGGAGAAGACAAAGACTTTTTATACGGACTATGTGGACAAACTACTCATATTCATATCACACCACAAATGGCCACAAGAATAGAGCTTACTTTTGATCATACGTATTGAGATGTGCATGGAGAATTAATTATTTGGTTGACAAGATGCAGCCAACATAGGAGCCTATCTATTGTGCTAATTGGCTTTAGTATTAACTATAAAATAAAATATTAATGATTATAGCCGGCAGCTAGCTGCACTATTGACCTTGCTCTAACTCCGCTAGCTGACTGTAAGGAACCGCTCGGCATTTCGTAGATCCATCTTTATCCATCGATCTAAAAAAATTTCAAATTAAACACTGATATACATATACCACTTAATACGAAAAATAAATCTAAAATTAATAGAGCCCTGGTACACATCAAAAAAAATAAATCTCTAAATTCATGATTAATAAACTCTAAATCACTCCAAGATTGATAATTTCTAAGTTTCTCCAAGATTAACATTCTCTACATTACTCAAATATTCAAAATTAATAATATCTAAATTAATCAAAGTTCAACATTAATAATGTCTAAATTACTCCAAGCTTAATAATCCCTAAATTACTCAAAATAAAAATCAACATTACTAATTTCTAAATTACTCTAAGATTAATAATCTCTAAATTACTGTAAGATTCAAAATTAGTTATCTCTTAATCAATTAAAATTCAACGTCAATATAGAAAAAATCACAATCATATCATTCATAGTTAGTGTACACTCTCTTATTTTCTAACTTTTACCATATAATGGTTGCACTTAAATCAAATTAAGATTCAAAATATTGATCTAACTCAACAAAAGAAATTAAAAAATTGAGTTGAGAAAAACGCATAGAGAATCAAGATAAAATAACCTTCAAGTACCAGTGCTGTGGTGGTGAAATTATGGGTGCATGGCTTTACCCAACAGGGTTTAAATCCTAGTGCCCATAAATATTACGCACATACAAGTATGCTTTTAACAGGGATTTAGTGACATTAGGGATATGCCACTGGTTTCCATCTCTTAAAGCATATGTTAGGTGACATATTCATGGGGATGTGTGTGTGATATTGCGTGTAATGGTGTGTGTGCGTATGCGTATGCCGACTGTCGTGTAATCGCAAAAAGTAAAAAATCTCCAAAAATAGAATACTGCATCCGCCGTTGGATCAGGACTGATGGTGAATGGAGCAACGAGGGCGGTGCTCATGATGCGAGGATGGAGCTATATTTGGAGTGAGAGGAGACTATAGAGCACCACGTGAGAGCCAGTCCCTACCAACGTGTGGAAGGGGACCTATCAGGTCTCATGTTCGTCGACTAAACCATGACTATGGCGAGAGTGTACAAGGTCGCCTCCTTTACTGCCCCACACACACACACTGGGTGTTGCATTCTCTACAAGATGGGTGGTGTTTTTGCCTTTGCGCCTATACATCACTCATGCAGGGAACTTGAACCGCTTGGTCTTGTCTTTGAAGCGAAGCTTAGAGCTGGCGTTAAGTTTCTTAGGGCATGTTTGATACAGCTCTAACTTCAGCTCCATCTCTTCTGGAGCTTATCTATAACGGATGGCAATATATATCTGTGTCGGAGAAAAGCCTCGACAGTGAATATTAGTCACTGATGAGATTTTCTCATCAGTGACGAGTGAACATATCCGACACCAAGACTCATCTTTGACGGTTCATAATTATGAGCCTTCACGGATGAGAATATATTTTTTTTTGAATTTTAAATACAAAAAGAAGAATATTTTTCATATTTCTAGGACATTCTAACCATGGTCAGTTGGTCACACATCACTAGCTAGAAATTCATGATTTTTCAAGTGACTTTTAAAAATTGCACATTATAGTTGGATTCGAACTTAGGACCTTCCAATAGGTACATAAGGGTATAATCGTTATTTGGCAGTCACTAAACATTTTTCTCTTTTTTTTCCTTTGGCTTTTTCAATTGAATATAAACTATACCAGCGCAATGGACGACTACAAATCGATCTAGATCGGAAAAAAAAACATAAATAACAAAGTTACCCGTAATCACTGTATTAATAAATTACTAATTTACCCTTAATTGTGAACGGTTTAGATCATTTCTACTGGTAGAGAGCACCGGAGCATCGCTCTTACAATATAGACCTTGGGCCATATTCACATGGAAACCCTAGCTAACCAACACTTAATAGGATATAATAAGACATAAAAGTCCAAGAGTAAATTGCATTAGCGGTACATAAATTTATCAGGTGGGTACAATCTAATGTATGAACTTATAAAATACTCTCTCTGTTTCAAGTTATAAGATGTTTTGACTTTGGTCAAAGTCAAACTACTTTAAGTTTGACTAAGTTTATAGACAAATATAGTAATATTTATAATACCAAATTAGTTTCATTAGATCAATAATTGAATATATTTTGATAATAAATTTGTCCTGGGTTGAAAATGTTATTATTATTTTTTTACAAACTTAGTCAAATTTGGATCAGTTTGCAAAACGTCTTATAACCTGAAACGGAGGTAGTACTTGTTTTGGTGCATGAACTTGTTTGTTGCGTGTGAATAAGACCAAAATCATACGGCATGGTTAATCTTGCTGATTTTGTTATTGATTTGAATGCCACGTAGATAAAGATCTGTTTAGCAAAACATATAATAAGGCATATTGATTGCATGAAGAAAGAGATAAAAAATCAAGTAAGGATGCAAGGATTAGAAACAAAGGAAGATAAAATAGAAACCAAATTTATAGATAGCATGCATGTCATGTAATATAATTTATAATGTTCAACTTTGAAAAATCAGCCTTCTCGTGCCATTTTGGCTTTGGTTTGCACGTACTAGACAAGCTCATTTTTTTTATAAAGACTAGACAAGCTCATACATCAAAACAAGTGTTTTACAAGTTTATGCGCAGATTGCACCCACTTGACAAGTTCGTGTATCGTTGATGCAATTTACTTAAAGTCCAATATAATTATATCTCAATCATGCAAATGGCAAAAACAAACCCACCATTTTCTCATGACCTAGGTCACTTCGACTTCGTGCTGCTACTAACATTTACTATAATAAGACATATAAAAGTCCAATATAGTTATATCTCAATCATACAAATGGCAAATAGAAACCCAGCCATTTTCTGATGATCTAGCTAGGTCACTTCGACTTCGTGCTGCTACTAACATTTACTCCCGTCTCCCTCTCAGGACCAACACACTCTATAAACTCATTCCGTCCAGTTCATTCTCACCAATAATATAAGACCTACTAGCCGCCTTCCAAGTTCCAACCCACCTCTCATATCACACATTTCCTTCTCTCGAAGTTACAAATATACATCCTTCACCTATCTTATACTCTCTCTCTCTCCATTTTATATTATGAGTGGTTTAAATTTTTTTTATATAATGGTATAAACAGAATTTTAAAATGTACATGGTTTAAAAAGTAGACTAGTGTTGTTGGTCCTGTGTACCAAACATTTACTTTATCTGGTACCCCTCCGTTTTATATTATAAGTCGTTTGATTTTTTTTTCTAGTCAAATTTATTTAAGTTTGATCAAGTTTATAGAACAAATATAGTAATATTCCCAACACAAAACAAACATATTATGAAAATATATTCAATATTAGATTTAATGAAACTAATTTGATATTTTAGATATTGCTAAAATTTTCTATATACTTGATCAAACTTAATAAAGTTTGACTAGAAAAAATAGTCAAACGGTTTATAATATAAAATGGAGAGAGTACTGGCCTTTGTTTTATCTGACACACAAAGGATCGAGCTAGCGATATTTCTGGATAATCCAATCAAGGATGATAAAATTTTTGGATCGGTCGACGCTGGCTAAGAGCATTACCAACATTTCACCAATAATCTATCCCCAAAAATTGATTTTTGGGTTTCCTAAACTGAAAATAGGTGGTGAAAAAACCCCTCCCTCCAAGAGATAGCCTAAATTCAATTCCCAAAAAACTAAAAGTGGGCCCTTCTGTTAAACTACCAATAGAAATTCTAGTTTTTTTCTTTCCCGTGCGCAGAAGGAGCGCGGGGAAGGAGAGGAGAAATGCGTGGGAAAGAGAATTGGGAGTCGGTCTCTCGTCCTCAAATACACGTACCGAGAAAACTGGAGATGGGAACTCCAAAACGTCTGGAGCTCTTTTGGGAATCTGTTGGACCAGTTTTTTTAACCAAAATCCTAAAAAATCAGAATTAGGGATGGAATAGATAGACCATTGGTGATGCTCTAAGTCTAAATAGTCCTCCCTCCATCCCTAAATATTTAATCTTGTTGACTTTTTTAAACATGTTTGACCGTTCATCTTGTTAAAAAACTTTTATGAATATTATTAAAAACTTGAGTAGTAGTACTATATTTAACAATGAATCAAATGAGTGGAAAAAAATTAATAGTTACTTAATTTTTTAATAAGACGAACGGTCAAACATGTTTAAAAAAATCAATGGCGTCAAATATTTAGGGACTAAGGGAGTACATATATACGCGCGCACTAATTACATTTTGCCTATAAATATCAATGAGCAAATTTTGCTACAGGACACTGCTTTTGTGCGATTTTAGCCCTAGGCACTGACCAAAGTCACATTTAGGGGAAAACACTCCATAAACGTGGTAATTTGCCAGTGGACACCGCGCTGATTAAAATAATAATTTTCGGTTGAAGAGGAGAGAGAAATCGCGTGAAATGTCAAAAATGCCCTTGGGCCTACATGTCAGCTCTATCTCTCTCTTCTCCTCTTTCTCTATATATTCTCTCTAAGAGGCGTATGGGGCGGCGTTGGTCGCCGGGGCTTGAGCTCATCACGACGGAGGAGATGGTGAGGACGGCGGCCAGCGGAGTGGAGCAGGGCGTCGGCTGCAGCGGAGCGGACCTGGCGGCCGAAGCAGGCGGAGCGGCAGCGTCGGCCGAGCATGTGGCAGGCAGAGTGGAGCGCCGGCGGCGGCGGGCGATCGCACGGCGGCTAGCGAAGCGGCAAGGGGAGGAGCTGCGCGCGTCCTCCTCCTCCTCGAAGTCGTCACCATCGGCGTCGTCGTCCACCACCACCCCGCTCTGCGCCGCCGGATCCGCCAGCCACCACCCCGCAGGGGCGTCGTGATTCGGCGATTGGGATGAGAGAAGGGCGGGTGCGGCTGCGGCGGTGGCGATGAGTCGACGCTGGGGATGCGGTGCGGGAGCTACGGCTCGCTCGTGTCGGCTGGCGGCGGGAGGAAGGGCGTGGGTAGGGCCGGGGGTGGGGGTGGCAAGGCGGCGCGGAGAAGGAGCGACTGCAGCTGTTCCACCGCGCGCTGCGGCTGGTGGGCCGCCGAAGGGCCGGGGTGCTGCTGCTGCTCGCCGCTGCCTCCACCGCCGTCTGCGCGGGCACGGCCGGCGGCCGACGGGGAGCGACATGTGGGCAGGAAGAGAAGAGAGATAGGAGATAGAGCTGACATGTGGGTCTAAGGGCATTTTTGATATTTCACGCGATTTCTCTCTCCTCTTCAACCGGAAATAATTATTTGAATCGGCGTGATATCCACTAGCAAATTACCATGTTTATGGAGTGTTTTCCTCCAAAAGTGAATTTGGGCAGTGTCCTAGATTAAAACCACACTTAAGTAGCGACCTATAGCAAAATTTACCATATGAATGTTAAACATACCCTTAATCATAACTACGCATATTATTGCATGGGCATGACGTGGCGTACGTGTATATATGTGCGTGTTGCGTGACGTGGGTCGCGATGATACATGGAGCTGTGTGTGTATATATGTACGACGTTGTTGCTGTCACAGGAAGGATCTGGGCCGGGAGGCGGTGGGTACGAGTGGCCAGGCCCGTGAAATCGTGGCCGCCTGCATTCCCACCACCCAACTAATCAAACACGCTCGATCGATCGATCGCAATCGTCGCTGCTGCTTGACGACCAGCAAGCTAGGTACCAACCCGGCCCGCCCCCCCCCCCCCCCCCTACCCCCCCGCGGACAGCAACATCATATGCAGCTGCTCAACTATTAGTATTTGGCGTTTTACTTAGTACAGTGTGGATGTGTTTAGTTCACGTTAAAATTAAAAGTTTTTGTTGAAATTGGAACGATATGACGGAAAAGTTGGAAGTTTGTGTGTGTAAAGTTTTGATATAATGGAAAAGTTAGAAGTTTAAAGAAAAAGTTTAGGACTAAACTCGGCCTTTATCTCTATTAGCATATATATTCTAAACATCTGCATATCAACGTATCTTAGTTAGTTTGACTTTTTAAGATTGGTAAAGTTATTACATGCACAAGTGTGTCGTTATCGATAGGTACAAGTAAGTTGTATATCACTGAAAACGAACAGATAATACCAATTCTAAGATTTGAATTCGAGTTGAATAATTTTCATAACAAATTTAACTAGTTTAGCTGTATGTTAACTAAACTGTGTCTTATTTCGAAAACAGATGAAGTATATCAGGATAGTATAAAAAAGTCAAATAAATACCCAAGTTGAAATTAAAGCACTGACATGTACTACCGTACGTTTCCAATTCGAGGATGACCACGCTATAATCATTCTTTTCGCGGAATACTTTACGTGCTGATGTCACTACTACTGCAGATTCCATTTTTACATACGGGGCAAATCGATTTTTTCATGTGGACAGATAGCCCGCATACGCTCAAAAGTCTGTGAAAATAGTTTTTTTTTTCATGCGGCTAGCGTAACTGCATGTGAAAAATAGGATTTTTCGCATGCGGACGCTTAAGCCAATCTCACGCAAAAAGAAAAAATCCGTGAAAAAAAATAAAAATTCTGAAATTCCAAAAATACACAGAAACCCTAACCCTAGAATCCTCTCGCCACCGTCGTTCTCATCCTCCAGCCGCCGCCAATGCCAGCGTCATCCTCTCATCACCGACACCGGATCAGGGCAGGGGAGGGCGGCCGCCGATGGATCGGGGCGGGGGAGGGCTTCCACCGCTCAATCCGGGTGGGGGAGGGCCGCCGCCGTTGCCCACACCCACCGCCGCTGGAGTCCGCGCTCGCCGCCCTCGCCCTCATTCGTCGTTACCGGAGCCAGCCGTCGGAGTGAGAGAGGAGAGGGGAGAGGAGTGGGGGAAATAATACAGGAGTGGAGGGAGAGTGAGGACAGCCGGATCCACACGGGTGGCACCGCCCACTCCCGGACACCTCCTCGTCGGTAGTGGCGCCCGCCGCCGCCCGCCTCCTCTCGGTGAGGAGAGCAAGAGAGAGAGGAGATAAAGGGGGAGAAAGGTGGAAAAATTTGAAGTGTTGAATGAGAAAAGAGAGAGGAGGGGAGAAAATATGGATGGAGTAGATGAGGGTAATTTCGCATGCGGACTACTCAAGAGGTTAGCATATGAAATTCTATTTTTCATACGGCCCCTTAAGAGGACCGCATAAGAAAATAAGCTCATTTTTGCATATGGCTCCTTAAGTGGCCCACATGAGAAAATATATTTTTTGCATGCGGGTCTCTTAAGTAGCCGCATGCGAAAATAAAGATCGATTTTCTAGACACGACCAGATCCGATCTACTTGCAGCCTATATGGTTCTCGTACAGAAAAATTGGTTTTCAGTGTGTGTACATATGATACCAAATATGATAAGTAGTTACCAGTGTATGATATTAGGTATCATGTTTATGCATATATTAATACAGATTGTACCGTCTAACACTATAGTGTTATGTAGTTTTTCTGTTTCAATTATATAATACTCCCTCTGTTTCAGGTTATAAAATGTTTTGACATTTGTTAAAGTCAAACTACTTTAATTTTAACTAAGTTTGTAGAAAAAAATAATAACATTTTCAACCCAGGACAAATTTATTATGAAAATAAATTCAATTATTTATTTGATGAAACTAATTTAGTATTATAAATATTACTATATCTGTTTATAAACTTAGTTAAACTTAAAACAATTTGACTTTGACCAAAGTCAAAACGTCTAATAACCAGTAACGAAGGGAGTATATCAGACTCTTATTCCGTTAAATACTTGTGAAGTCACACTAGAGAAAATTGTTGCCAATAGTTTTACATGCAGTTTATCTAACAAGCTCTAGATAAAAAAAATTATACACATAAAAAAAATCACAAATCAACTCTTTTCACTATCATGGGTCACAAATCAAAGCATGTTGGAGGCTAAAACTGGATCAAAATTCAATTTAATTGGATTGTTCGATTTTAATGGACCTATTGAAGCAAATTTCGGTTTGTTCGGTGTATTCGGTTAACTGAAAGTATTAACCGACTTGACCGAACAAAATTCGGTCATCCAACACATAACACTGAACTAATGACCGAATTTCTCGATCCCGGTCTTTTCGGTTCCGTCTTTTCATGCCCATCAAGCCCCTAGATATTTGGTAGAGCAGAGACGGGTCGGTGTGTTAAGAAGATAAGTAAACATGCAGGCTGGTCTATATATATGTTGGGCTGCCTGAAACTGAAATGGGCTTTAGGCGAGATTTCCAAACTGTACTCTTCGTGGGGAAACAGGCTGTGGCTCTTGCATATGCATGGGCCGGTCTGATGCGCAGACTGCTCTAGTTTTTTTTTTATGATCGCTTTTGCCCATCGTCTTCGTCTTCTCACATTTCATGTTTCTTTTCTCAAAAAAAAAACATTTCATGCATCTACTTCTTTTTTTTTAAATGCATTTCATGCTTCTTTTTCTTACTAACTATTTCTTAAATTGGTCGGGCTTGTTTTAACATCAATCCAAAATAGCCCAATGTAGCACATATATATAGATTAAATCGACTGGTCACGAAGCCTCAATCGTATCGATCGGTCGATCGATCATACACCAACATCTATGCACTCTCTTTATTAACCACTAAATTTTGATTTTTGACCAAGGTTAGATGGACTTTAACCGTTGCCACGTGAAATATGACGCGCCATATGAAAAAGATTGGGGGGAGTAGTAAAGTATCTTGAATTGAAATTTTGGATCTTTTTTTTTTGGACCATGGGTTTCTCAAAACAAATAAACATGAAAAATGCATGATTAGAATACCATCACACCTTAAATCTTATAAGAAATAAAAATACACAGAAAATCATTTAGATGAAACATAGAAAAAACACAAAATTTTGAGAGAAAGAGGTAGATGCAAAGGAAGAATCTCAAGAGGTTAAATTAGAGATCATGATAGGAATTCTTCAAAGTTCCATGAGATTTGTCATTCTAATGGCAACAGCGTGCCTGTTCTCCCGTCAGGTGAAGATAACAAAACTTGATACACGTGATATGGCTCTCGATCAACACAATCCAAACCCTATAATAGCAGCACAAACGTCTTCTCTAGTTAACAATAGTGTCGAAACCCGATTGACCTCGCCGAGAAGACTAATTCCTGTATACGAATCCAAGAGCACAAGCAAGAACAAGACAACAACTCAATTGCAGATGAATGATTAATTAAAAACTCGATGAACGGTAAAACTGTAATAGAAAAATTGATCGAAGCAAAACCCAACCCTAACTTGACGACGACTACTGAATATATAGGCTCTAAGGTCGACCAAGGACCCTAGACACATCGGTATTGGCTTCTGACACGATACACAGACCAACGGGCTAAAGACGGTGATGCAACACCCGGATATATTCTAGATGCCATCTTGTTTTGATGTTTCTGGTTGACTCAAAGGAATTTTTACGTGGGACCGGATCCATTGGAAAGATGCTCTCGATAGATTTTCATTATATGTAGAACATCCAAAATGGAATCTGTCTATGCTAGCCTCTCTGCAAGTGCTTACTGGTCTTCTTCATAGTTACTAATCGTAATTAAATCATTAGGTAACAATCTATCCTAAAAATCACATAAATAAGTACTTAGGAATGAGCTCCCATATAAATTCAATTGTCGGACACGAGCTCTAGTGGTTAAACCTTGCATAGCAACTTGACTAGTATCATGTGTATCCAAAGGAGTGATATCCTCATCACGTGCCATATATATAGGAACTTTAAAAGAATATCCAATCTTTTTTTCTGAAGGGCATATAGGTTTTTTTTCCCTTACTGTAAATGCTCTTAGGATAGTTACTACCTCTATAAAAAGACTTCATTTTCACCTTGTCTCTCACATATGAATAGAAAAGTAAAAAGACTAGAATGAGCTTCATATTTTTTAAACTCTAATGTAATTGTCCTTCACTTTTTAAAACTCTAATGATCAAAGTTTTTTGGACAAATAAAGAAGATAAAAATGATTTTTTTAGATAGAGGGAGAGCAAGTAGCTTTGATGTGAAATAATTAGATTATTTAAGAAACATAGTTAATCATAGCTCGATACATACAGTAAAAACCACAATGAATTTGAATGCACAATTGCACATCCATCCATAAAATCAATCAATTGCTCAAACATATCATATATACTCAGGCCCTAGTTTCCAAGGGTGTGTTTAGTTCTTTGGGTGTAAAGTTTTTGAAGTATACGGACGCACATTTGAATTATTAAACATAGACTAATAACAAAACAAATTACAGATTCCGCCTATAAACTGCGAGACGAATTTATTAAGCCTAATTAATTTATCATTAGCAAATGTTTAGTGTAGCATCATATTGTCAAATCATAGCGTAATTAGGCTCAAAAAGATTCGTCTCGCAATTTACGTGTAAACTGTGCAATTGGTTTTTTCCCACATTTAATGCCCCATGTATGTGTCCAAACATTTGATGTGATGTTTTTGACCAAAATTTTTTGAGATCTAAACAAGGCCCAAAACAAAAATTTTCACGCTGTCATATCGAATGTTTGGATACATGCATGGAGTATTAAATGTAAGAAAAAACCAATTACACAGATTGCATGTAAATTGCGAGATGATCTTTTAAGCCTAATTGCGTCATGATTTGACAATATGGTGCTACAGTAAACATTTGCTAATGACGGATTAATTAGGCTTAATAAATTCGTCTCGCGGTTTCCTGACGGAATCTGTAATTTGTTTTGTTATTAGACTACATTTAATACTTCAAATGTATGTCCGTATATCAGATGTGACAATCAAACCCAAAAATTTTCCCCAACTAAATAAGGCCTCATTTGATAAGGTGGAAGAGAAATGAGGAAAAAAGGAAGGTGCCATCTCTCGTACAAGAGATAACCTCTACACAAATTTTAATAAAATTATGAGAGAATTGGAGTTATTGAGATTTATATGTTATGGGTAAGCTATTATATGTATTACTCGATCTATCCTAAAATATAGCAACTTAGGACCGTATGTGACGCATCCTAGTATTACCTGTCCAGATTCGTAGTAGTAGAATGTGTCTCATCCGATGCTAGGTTTTTATATTCTGGTACTATGAATCTAAAAAGAGAGTTGTCCAGATTCATAGTTATTCTTTCGTTCCAAAATATAAGCATTTTAAGATTAGCACAGATATTAAGAATGTATTGTGAGAATGATTGGAAAAAATGTGTGATTGGTTGAGAAGAGAGAGTAGGTGAAGGAAAATGGTTTGTAATTGGTTGAGATGAGGAGGTAGGTGGAGAAATAACTTCATTTTGAGATAATGTATTGTGCTAGAAATAGCTACATTTTAGAAGAGAGATAGTATTAAGTTGTGTCACATCTTATCTTAGATTTGTTTTTCATGAAACCTGTAAAGTACCTTTTAATTTATAAATACTCTGTGTTCGATTTTAGTGCATGCAAGACGAAAACTCATTAACACATGATTAATTAAGTATTAATAGTTATAAACTTAAAAAATAGATTTATTTAAAATTTTTAAATAATTTTTATACAAAAAATTTTCATAAAATGTATATCGTTCAACAGTTAAAAAACGTAGTAACAAAAAACGAAAGTTGGAATTTAGAGTCTAAGAAAACTAGAGAGAGCAGTCTCTACTGTGAGTGGCAAGTGCATTATAACAAGTTTAATAGTATAGCTTCACTATTAGCTCTAAATTATCTATAGTTAATTTAAAAGCCAATATATACAATAAATTATCTATAGTCAATTTAAAAGCCAATATATACAATAGTTACCTGTAAACATATATATTATACTACACTGTTGATAACTGGTGTTACCTGTGTCATATATACATATGTAGCCCGCTACTCTTCTCTCTAATCTTTTATTTTCTCGATATGTGTTTATAATTGTTTTATAGTCTGCTATTATACCTGCTCTCAAGAGCAAGTTTAATAGTATACCAATTCATCTATAGCCAATTTAATAGTTAATTCATATAATAGTTGCTTACTATACTACTGATATAATAGGCTGTTCTTCTCTCTTATTTTTTATCTTATTAAAATATGTTTATAGCTGTTTAATAGTCTGCTACAGTACCTGCTCTTAAAACCACACTGTGCGTGGTAGCACTACATGGCAGAGGGTAGCCAGCTACTCTATGGCGCCTACTCTGTGCCAGTCGCCTGCCTACAGCCTACTGTTCCGAATGCCGATGGCCGGCGACCCGAGGTGAGACGCCATGGAGCCATGGAGATCCTACTACTCCTAGTTCCAATGGATAGCTGCGACTTTGACAGGCACTCTGGCAGACTACACCAGTTGATGTGATGGAAAGATCGAGTGCCAAGGCAGACTACACCAGTCGATTCGATTCTCCAATAATCTACTCCACCTCCACTGCCATCGGCATCCTCTCTAGCGTAGGAGTACAGTAGCATGTACCTAGGGGCGGATCCAGAAACAAGGGACTCAACATACGAGTACATCAATATAAATACATAATCTCAGTATCAAGATATACTAAAATACTATTATTAGACCTTTAACACCTCCTATCTTATCAACTATGATAAAGAAAATTAAAGAGGGGGCTTAGGGGGATATCTATGGGTTTTGTGAGTTGGATCCGCCCTGTATGTACCACTACCTATTTGATGCCAAATGTAATCATTTTCGTGTAAACATTCCAAGGTATCCAACGTTTCAATAAAAATCTTATCCTAAATGTTAAATTTGTACGTGCAGTTTATATGTAATTTTACACAGCCTCACAAGCCACCATCTCCCCTAAACGAAAGAATAGAAAATAAAAAGAAAGAGAATACATAACAGAATCACGTTAGAACGGAATATTTTAAATGATACCTCCCTACTTCCATGTGCGCTCTCTCTTGATGCCTGGTATATGTGGTACCGATTGAGTACCGGCTAGTACCCGATACCTGGTACCTTGGGTGCCAGTTGGTACTTGGTACCTATTACATTTGCTACTGACTGAGTACCGGCTGGTACCCAGTACATGGTACCTTAGGTACGTACCGCATGGTACCTAGATATCAGACCTTGGTACATGGGTATTAGGCATGAAACTTGTAGGTATTAGCCATGATTCTCCAAGATACCCCCAAGGTAGTGAGGTCCGACCAAAAGCTGGCCGCGACCATCTCCAGGAATACGCGCTGCAGCAACTTTATCTTGAAGTTGGTGGCAAAGGAGAGGAGGTAGAGGTCCCAGAGCAGGTTGCCGCCAGTGTTGTGACGGCCAAGGCACTGGGACCGTTGGCTTCTTCTGCTTCTGCTACGGCAGCAGATGAGCCATTGGGGCGGGCCTAATTGGGGGCATGGAGCCTTAGCTGAACAACTCCTCCAAATTTCGTTCGAAGCAAGCTGCTATTAAGCCCAAAAGATCAGAAGCTTTCAGATCTACCAAAGAAGTTGAGTTTGAGGCAAAGAAAAAAAAGGAACGATGAGGAAGAGGATGGTCATACCTACACTCACCGACAAGGAGGCAGCATGAGCAGCGGGCAAGGACGGCGGCGCTGGTGGCTCGCGGGAAGCGGGTGATGGAGACGTCGGCGCTGCTCGAAGCAGGCAGAGAGGAGGAACTCGCGGGTAGACGAGACAGAGTCGAGGCGGAGGGGAAGGGGGAGAGAAAGGTTGCCCAAGGCGGAGGAGAGAGGGAGACAAGGGGAGTGAGTATGGGAGTGGGGATTAATTTATCTCGTGGCAACGGAATCCTGTGGGTTAGTTTTTCTAAAAAAAAAAATTCTGACTGAAATCTAAGTGCAAAACAAATAATCGCAAAACATAGGAATAATCATTTGTTTGGACCACAGAAAAAACACGCTAATCAAATAAGAGAGGTAGTCTCGAAGGAAATTTTTTAAGAGGTTAGAACTCTTGCTATGTTTTCTCCAAAATCTCTATAGCACTGTTTGTTTCATAGGAATTTTAAAGGATATGATAGGATTAAATCCTTTATTTCAAATATCTTCATATGGAATTTTCTTATAGGATTGAAATCCTCCAAAATTTCTATATTTTTTTACAAATCAAATGGACCCATAGTGTCCAGTTATATTTGTGGATACTTAAATTATGTTTACTCCCCTAAACTTTTTCTTTGGATCCCTTACCCTCGCAAATTATTTGGCTCATTTTACACTAACCTATTAAACATAGTTCAGTTAATAATATTTATCTTGTTTTCCACTTTATACAAGTTATATTTTAAGCTGAAATTATTTTATCGCTATAGTTGACACCATCATGGATGTTCAAAAATATTCTTAATTTTTTATGAATGTTTGCTTGTTTTAAAATCTAGATGGTTTCAATCAATCTTAGGTGCTTCGAAGCAATGTAAACAACTTCAAAAATTAAGAAAATTTCGAGATATAAGTTGTAATGCCTCTATCATCTTACCAAAATTCTATTGCAAAATATGACATATATAGAGAGAGGAAAAGGAGAAATACCGTCAGAGAGTAAAGTTAGTCATTTTTAATAGTTTAAGGTGTAAAATGATAAAAAAATAATTTAGATTATTAAATGCTCGGGTTGAAATAAATGGACTTTTTTCCATACAAATCGATCCACTTAATAACTTTAATAAGTTTTATATTTAATTATAATTAGTAGTACCGAGTTTCGATAGAACCAGAGCAAGAAATAGCATCGGGACATCCAAAACATGAGATATTTTGCACAGTAATATTGCCCAGAGGTGGTGGGGCGCCGGGCGGCTAATAATTGGTGTCTGCAGGTGGAGTTATCGTTGGTCGTATAGACTCTTAATATTACCCAATATTTTTAGGAGCACTTTTTAGAACGACTTACGAATAATGTAGTATATATAATACAATGTCATGAAGAAAAATAAAATTTGGATAGAAATGCATGTGCATGTGCAAAATAGAAGGTTATAAAACGTTGCAAAATTCTAGGAATGATTAATTTGCATATTTGCGTTGTTTGGATAGATCATGGAAAAATACGGAAATTGTGGGGAGAGAGAGAGAGAGAAGGACGGGCAGCTCTAGAAAATAGTATCATATGCACTATTCAAATAGTTTCAATGCATGTTCGAGCTCAATATGTGAGGGGGCCAGTAGTACTAATTGACGCAATAATTAGTAACAATTGATTTCCCGTATTTTTCTATGATATATATATATGGATGAATATATGTTATATATGGATGAATAATTAGTAACAATTGATTTCCCGTATTTTTCTATGTTATATATTATATAAATGATGGATAGGCATATGCTAAAAACATTGTGGAAATGATGTGCTCTTAATTCAATACAATTACGCATGAGGCCAAACCCACCTCAGTCGAAAGAAGGTCTGGTGCATCATCGAAGAGATTAACAAGAAATTCGATGTTCTTGTAACAAAGGTTTCTTTTGAAGTTTTCGAGAAATTCAATCTTATGAGAAAAATTTCTAAGTGGTCCTTTGGATCGAAGGAATAGCTAGCAACAAAACTCCTATGAAATTTCACGAGTTGCTCAACACATGGGGATCTTTGAGGAATTTTAACCTGAAGTTCAAGTTCTAGGGGGGAAAAAATTCTTGAGTCTATCTCTCTCTTGATCTCTGGTTTTTTTTTCTACAAACAGTTATTCATGCTTTTTTTTGTGTGTTTTTCCAATTTATAGATTAGGTGCTAAAACACACAATCCTATATTTTTCCAATTCATGTGTGTTTAAGAACCTTATGTTTCAAAAGTTTATGAGATTGGAACATTTTAAATGAATTGCTTATAATTCTTAAGTCTATATTTTTCGTTTCAGTGACCATGTACAAAAGTATTCCATAGGATTCAAATCTAACAGAACATGAACTTTTTGACAAAATTTTGAAGAAAATGAACTAATTCTTATAAAAAATCTTGAAAAAAATCATTGTAAGAAAGTACTCATTTATATTATAAGATACTTTAACTTTTTTTCTTAGCCAAGCTCTCATAAGTTCAAATTAATTTAATTAAATCTAACATTGAATATATCTTGGTCAAACTTATAGAAGTTAGGCTAATAAAAAATTAAAACGTCTTATACTATGAAATAGAGGAAGTACACAATATATATTTTGCTAATCCCTTTTCCATATTTAATAGTATAATACTCTATCCATTTTAAAATATAAAGCACAACTATAACTAACAAAAAGACCAAAAAAATTACTACCTCTGTTTATTATAAGACTTTCTAGCATTATTCATATAGATATTAATGAATCTAGACACACACATATATGTTTAGATTCATTAACATATGTATGAATGTGGGCAATACTAGAAAGTCTTATAATATGAAACGGAGAAAGTATTACCTTCTCGTTTAAATCATCATTTCAACAAATACCATGCATACATTTAACAGAATTAGATATCTTCAAAGTAAATATTAAAAACCAAATTTAGAGAACTAGTTAATTGTATACATATATAAGTGTGTCTTACATTATATAGTTGCGTCCTGTTTAGTTCGCGAAAAGAAATTTTTTAGGTGTCACATCGGATGTTTGACCGGATGTCGGAAGGGGTTTTTGGACACAAATGAAAAATCTAATTTCAAAACTCACCTGGAAACCGCGAAACAAATCTTTTAAGCCTAATTAAGCCGTCATTAGTACATGTGGGTTACTGTAGCACTTATAGCTAATCATGAAATAATTAGGCTTAAAAGATTCGTCTCGCGATTTCCATAAAAACTCTGCAATTAGTTTTTGTTTTGAGTAAAGTCCATCACCAGTCCCTAAACTTGTACTGCTGTGTCATCCCGGTCCCTAAACTCACAAATCGACCGTTCAGGTCCTCAAACTTGTTTGACTGTGTCATCCCGGTCCCTAAACTTGCAGATCACTCGTTTAGATCCTCCAACTTGTTCAGTTGTGTCACTCTGGTCCCTAAACAAGACGGTCTAAAAACTTTATATCAAAAAATAATTCATAACTTTTTCATGTGAACTCTAATGAAGACAAACTTTATATCAAAATTATAGCCCTTGACGCGACCTACAACTTTGTAGTTGAAAAGTTTTTGAATTAAAACTGTTTAGGGTCCCAAAATATTGTTGCATGTTTATAGATTTTGAAATTTTAATTTTAAAATTACATTTTGGGACAAAAAATGACTTTAAACAAAAAAAATCAACTACAAAGTTGTAGATCGCATCGAGGGCTACAAGTTTGATATAAAGTTTGTCTTCATTAGAATTCACATGAAAAAGTTATGAATTATTTTTAAATATAAGTAAAATACATGGCCGGTCCTTAAACTTGTGGGGTGATGTAACTTAGGTCCATGAACTTGCAAAACACACATCGAGGTCCCTAAACTTGCTTTATTGTATCATCCCGGTCCAAAGCCTCATTTAACCGTGGTCTTGCCTACGTGGCACGCCACGTGGACGATGACATATCATTTTTTTCCTTTTTCCCCTTTTCTTTTTCCTCCTCTTCTTTCTTTTATCTTCTTCCGGATTTTAAAAGGGATGGGTCCACAGGTTAGTCAGATACTAACATGCAAAAAGATCCCTGAGCTGACGCAGAGCTAACTATGGCCGAGCTCGCTCTCGAGCTCGCCGGCGATGAACGGTGGCTTGGATGGCGTCGGAGTAAAAAGAGAAAATGTAGAGGAGTTCTTTGTGAAGCCAATGGTGGTCTTCTTACAAGCCATGGTGGACAGAATAGATGGTGGCGATGGTGGAAACAACGGCATGTCTCGGGTTGCTTGTGCATGTTGAGTTTTAGAGCAATGCGATGTGAGATGGTGCATGCATGTGGTCTTGCGGTACTCAAGGGTGCTCTCCGAAGCTTGAACAGGGCACAAAAAAAGTCTGGAAAGCGACGACGATGAAGAGATTGGCCCAGCGATGGCGTTCTTTCGCAGTGAACGGCGACGGCTTGATTCCTTCAATGGACTGCCATGCATGTATGCCCAGCGTGTTAGAAAGATCCTAGGGAGACTATAGGTGCAAGGAATCGATGCGGGGCTCACTGAGGAAGCGAAAATCGGCAATGGCACTAGGTGGCCGGTGCTGGGGAAGATAAAGGTGATCTCCATCTCCGGTGGACTAATCTTGAAGAATTTTGGGGGTTTTTGGAGAGGACTTCGAGAAGAAGATGTTGGCGCGAGGATTTGTTTTGCGGTGGTCCACAGTGGTCAGGATGGCGACGATGTCGTTGCGACGGTGCGCAGAGCGTGCTCCAGAGCTCCGATGGGCACGACAGCGTTTCCGTCGATCCGCTGCACAAGAGAGGATGAAATAAAAAGGAGAAATCTTTGGCATGGTGAGGAGAGTATGGAACGTGGAAGGGATAGGGTTGGCGAAGGCTCGTCGGTGACGCCGAGCGTCGTCTTCATCACGGCCGGTGGTGAGATTGAAGGCGAGGAGAGCAGCTAGAGCTCTCTCTCCCTCGGGGAGGAGGACGGCGGCGCTGACGGGAGAGATGGGGACGGCGGCGACTGGGGGAGGAGGACGACAGCGCTGATGGGCCTCATGAGGGTGCGGAGAGGCTGGCGGTGGCAACGACGTCGTCGACGGGAAAGAGGAGGAGGAGGGGAAGGGGAAGGCACCCGCTCCGGCTGGCCGCAGGCGCGCGTGGCAAGTAGCTGCGGCGGCTGCTCAAGTCGAGCTCGCACTGCCGCCCCGCTGCCGCCGTCGAGCTCGCATCCGCCTGCTCGCGCCAAGCTCGCCGACGCCTCCCACGCACGCGCGGCCGCGGTTGGCAACCCCTGCTGCCGGGCACGGCCGGCAACACCTCCCCCCGCGCGCGCCGAGCTCGCCGACGCCTCCCCCCGCGCCCGCCGCCGCCCAACGATGTGCGCTGCCCCCCTCTTCGCCCTACCACTCCGGCGTTGGCCCCCATATGGCCGTTGTCGTCGTCTAGCTCACCCTGCCGCCCCGCTGTCGCCGTCGAGCTCGCGCCTGTCCCACTCCCTCTGGCGCCGCGCAGCCCCCGCTCCCGCGCCGACCGGTGGAGGCACGGGAGAGAAAAAAAAAGGAAGAAGGGAGAAAAAATAAGAAGGGAGAAAAAAATTTAAAAATTTCCATGTCATCGTCCACGTGGCGTGCCACATGGCAAGACCACGGTCAAACGAGGCTTTGGACCGGGATGATACAATAAACCAAGTTTAGGGACCTCGATGTGCATTTTGCAAGTTCATGGACCTAAGTGACACTACCCCCACAAGTTTAAGGACCGGCCATGTATTTTACTGTTTAAATATAAAGTCTTTAGACCGTCCTATTTGACCTAGATGATATTCAATCCAAGTTTAGAGACCGGGGTGACACAACTGAATAAGTTGGAGGACCTAAACGAGTGATCTGCAAGTTTAGAGACCGGGATGACACAGTTGAACAAGTTTGAGGACCTGAACGGTCGATTTGCGAGTTTAGGGACCGGGATGACACAGCGGTACAAGTTTAGAGACCGGTGATAGACTTTACTCTTTTGTTTTTATCTATATTTAATACTCCATATAAAAATTTGATGTGATGGTTTTGGGAAAAAAATTAGGAACTAAACCAGACCTATAACGTGCTCCCTTCCACAGTCTCATACGCGTAGTGGTGTGCATGATGTCTCCAGGCGATCGACTGCGTTTGGCCTTCATTGGCAGCATGCATGCATGTGCCAGATCTAACAGTAAGTGGATCTGAAAGTAAGTGCAGTCTCAACGGGTAGGGTACTAGTGTCCGCGGTAAATACTCCCACTATTTATTTAAAATTATAGTTTTAATCTATGGTAATCCCTCCGTCTTATTTTAAGTGCAGCCATAAGTTTCCATGCTTAACTTTGATCGTCCGTCTTATTTGAAAATTTTTTATAATTTGGACTTATTCAGATTGTAGCCAAAATAAACTTTACCAATACCAAAATTTTGGCAAGATGATAATATTGCCAAAATTTTGGCAGGATTTCTTATGTGTTCACCAAATTTGGCAACAAACTAAACACAGATATTTTTTGACAAATTTACCAAAAAAATGGTATGGTTGAAAATGGCATCAATCTGAATAGCCCCTTAGTATTTTTGTTGTTATGAGATGATAAAACATAAATAGTACTTTACTTGTAACTTATGTTTTTAAATTTTTTCAAATTTTTTTTAAATAAGACGGACGATTAAAGTTAGACGCGAAAAACCATGACTGCACTTGAAATAGGACGGAGGGAGTATTAAACAGATGGGTAAAAGGTTTATTAGTTACCTTTTGAGGGCAAGTTCTATGATTGAGGTTATTGTCACATCTAATATTTGTCCACATCATCAACTAATTTATTAGATGGCAATTCATACACCACATTACCTTTAATATACTAGTCTCGATACAATATAAATATTTATTTTATTCACTCTCATCCAATCAATCTCACTCTTTTCTTCCAATCAAAAAAAATCTCACTCTTTTCTCCTTCCTCCTTAAAGTTTGTGAAAAGGTTGCTCCTTACATGAGGGGTGGCTCATTCTCTCTATCATCTGCTCTCTCCTCCACATCATCTTATAAGCATAGATGGCACCTAAGAGATTGCGCTTAAATGACTATAGTACTTGCCTTGAGATAGGTGAGGGATAGATCCGGACTAGTTGACAACTATAATAAAATCAAGGGTAGTACAACTAATATAGTAATTTAATGGTACAACTCATCTTTTACTAGCCAGTAATAAATCGTTATATCTAGGATAAAAATTAAATTATAGAGCACTACTACAAAATCATTTTTATAATATCTAGCTTTTATTTTTCCAGACGGACTAAACAATCCTACTTGTAAAATTAATAGAAGTTCCTATAAATCTAGCCCCGTTGTAAAAATTATTAACCTAAAAAGGGACCACTTATAAAAATACCTTTATTTTCACGAGTGGGGCCTAAAGAGACTCACTTGCAAATGAGACTACCTATTAATCTTTTGACTGATTTATAGCTTCGAATCTTACATAATTTCAACCAATGGATATAGCCCGTTTTAGATAAAATAACAAAAAAAAATAAACATGTAAAAAATCTTAAATCTAGAGAAAACATTATTGTAAAAAAATAATCTAATTTTGGTACATTGTAATTGAGTGCAAGTGCTATGTAACTGAGTGTTAAGCTCATTGTTAACTGAGTTTAAGAGCTATGTACTAAGTGTAATTGTAAATTAAATATGCAAGAACACGAATCCTATGCAAGATTCTACAGACGAAAAGTGAAAGATAGGAATCCAAAAGTCCGTCGCAAATGAAAAGCGAAAATTCGCCTTTAAAAGCAACCATTATTAAAATCGACAGAGCCACCATGTATTCACGCTAAGTACTCTCTCCCTCGAATCTCCCTCTCGCTCAGCTCCCTCGACCCCCTCTTTCTCACCCTCAAAGGAGCAAAGCCCAGGGCCACCATAGGGGCTCCTCTACTCCCCTGCCATCTCCTAGATCTGGCTCTCCTCCTTCCAGATTTGGCCAAAAGGGGAGGAGAATGGCTGTTGACGATCGTTACAGACAAATTTCGACCACCAATATTCCTAAAATATATAATAGAGAACTAGCTATGCTTACAATGTATGTTTGTTTTCAAATAATATAGTTCCACTTGTACTTAGATAATAACATGTTGTAGGAATTTATCAAATAAAATAAAATAAAGAGAAAGTGAAGAGACCTCACTCCTAAGCAAGCAAATGGATAAGATGGACTCACAAGTCAGGTGTAACCGTCAGAAACCGACTTTCACTGTCACAACCGCCTAAGGAACTATCAGTGCCTGACTGAAGCTGGGGGCCTACTGGGCCGGCCTAGGTTCGGGTTCGGTCGAACCCTAGTGGCGACGGCTCAGCTCGACCCTTCACGTGTACGCTCCAGATGCTCTTCCAATGACGGTTACAGGGGCAAAACCGATATTTCGCATTGCCACAACCATCATACCGGCCCTATAAAAAGAGGAGCTCATTCATTCTCTTAACACACTCAAGCATGCTCAATTCCTCTTCATACTTAGTATGGTGCTAAGAGGAATAGTATAGAATAATGTTCAGAAGTCTTCGGAGTCTTCAGAAGAGTTTTCGGTATGGCTCTAGCAGCTCTTGTAATCTCTTCTGTAATATTTTCCGAATTAATGAATATTCTTCTTTATATATCTTCGGTACTTTGCTTAGTCTGAGTACTGGTCTTACTTTATTTCTGCATTATATTAATTGTGTGGGTAGCCTACCAGAGAGGTGTAATGGTGCGGGTTTAATGTTTGATTTATCAGTTGCTCTATGTCGGGTGCACGGGTATAAAGTAGTATTTGGTAATATAAGCATGGTGCTTAGATTATTAAATATCATTATGGGCATATATGCTGCGGGACAGTAGAGGCGGGCCGCTGATGGTGACAGCTCAGTACGGGTATTCCTCCACGTTAGTATATATTCCTAAGACAAATTCCTAGGAAGGGTACTCATCCGTATTTAGCTCCGGTTGGATGGCCATGATAGGTTGTCGTAAGGAACTCAGCAACCCGGGATGGTCTCTCGAAGTATTAGGAGGACACTGTTAGGGGGTATTGGCCACTTGATTATACATTAGCATATGCAAACTAGGATTTGAGTGTATACTAGAAGTATAGGAATTGAATGCTTTCTATTTCTTCTTCCACTTAATTAGAATTATTTTATTATGAGGATTGAATAGCTTTGCTTCGTGTCACTCTACCCTTATATTACATTTAACCACTGCTTAGGCTTTGACAATTATAAGTAATATATATATAAAGTGCATTAGCAATGTTCACTCTTATTATCTTCCCTTGGGATTAAAAATACGATACTTTGGAGTACTTCCGGGTGAAATGCTACAATGATATATCCGTGCGCTTGCGGATAACCATAAATATACCAAGACTATTTCTGTCGCAATTGCTGGGAATGAATATTTCTAATAATGTCGTTAAGAAATACCAACACTGGCTACTGTAGAGGGATAACGGCGACCACTAGCTCCACCGAATCCTAAAGGAGATGACCGGATCTAGTGGCAGCAGGCAAGGAAGACTAGCTCCAATGATGACAGGTAAAGGGGATGATGTTCATCGGTGCGGCCATGAGGAGCTACAGGGGACATTCGATCAAGCAGTGGCTAGCAAGGGGACACTAACTTGGTAGTACTCCCTCCCTCCATCTAAAAGTGTTAGACGTAGGATGTTACTCGCAATTAATCTTTTCATTGGTGCAGAAGCATTTTTAGTTTGGTCATATGCATATACTTGTATTGGTCTTGCATCGTGCCATCTGAGAAAGTGCATGGTTGTACGTGTGATATGTGGGTGCTGAGAGCTGTGTGGATGCGGCTGCACAAGAGGTGTCAAATATCTGCGGGGTGGCAAGGCTTATACTTGTACTCGTTCCATAAAAAAAAATTGAATCTAGAACTGGATGTGATATAATATAGTACAACGAGTCTGGACAGATATATATTCAGATTCGTTATGCTAGGATATGTCATATCCAGTAATAGGTTGGTTTTTTATAGGACAGAGGGAGTATGTATCTACGTGATTTAGTTCGTGGCTAGAGAATAGGTCCTGGATCGTGGCTGTGTTGCGTCAGTCTCGCCGAAGTTGATTGGCTGGTTTGTTATTGCTCTGGGGTGTGTTTAGTTCACGTTAAAATTGAAAGTTTGGTTGAAATTGAAATGATGTGACGGAAAAATTGGAAGTTTATGTGTGTAGAAAAATTTTGATATGATGAAAAAGTTAGAAGTTTGAAAAAAAAGTTTGGAAGTAAACTCGGCCTTGCTTGTATGAGTCTATATAATGAGAAAATGATGAGGGTTGTTGTGTGGCCGCATCAACCAAAAGCATGTGTGATTTGTTCAGCTGTTCTGTTCGTGTTCACAAACAAAACAAAGGTACTCCCTCCGTCCTATAATATAAGAGATTTTGAGTTTTTATTGGTACTATTTAACCACTCGTCTTATTTAAAAAATTTTAAAATTATTATTTATTTTTTTAGTTACTTACTTCATTATCCAAAGTACTTTAAGCACAACTTTTCGTTTTTTATATTTGCACAAAATTTTTAAATAAGATAAGTGATCAAACAGTACAAGTAAAAACTCAAAATCCCTTATATTATAAGACGGAGGGAGTACTTATGAGTGTTTGCGAAAAACCACTAGAGAGTAAGGAGTAATTCCCAATATAGGAGTATTAATATTTTTATCATTAAGATTAAGTAAAAATTAACTCAACCAGTATATAATAAATACTAAATAGTGTATACATGCATGTAATCAATGAGTACTCGTATTTTGGTCAACCATTTAATTTATCTCTCATTACATTTTGAATATATGCAGACTGCAAATATAATTATCTTATTTGATGGAGGGGGTACTACTGGTCCTCTTTGTCTGAAATCGACGGGTAGCAATGCACGCTGCACGCCCAGTGAAGACGACGACGACGCGGGTCCACGGCCGACCAACAGCTGAAAAGAAAAGTTAAACAAAGAGCGGGAAAACGTTAAAAAAGCGAGCCCAAATTTCTTATCCTTTTCGAAATTTGTTGTACCTTATATACTTCCTGTCTCCTCCCCTCCTCCTCGCCAACCACACCGCATCTCTACACACGTTTCTTCCATGTGGAGATCGATCGATCGATTTCTTTGGGATTCTTGAGCTCATCCATCCATGGCGCCCTCCTTCTCCATCCGGTATGTAGTCTGATGCTTTGTGTTTTCTTGTTTTGTTTTTGTTTTTGTTTTTTTTCGGTTTCTTGATATTCTTGTTTCTTGGTTTGGTGTTGACTGGACACGAAAAAGGGAGTACGCGGCGAGCATGAGGGGCACGGCGGCGTCCCGGCACCCGCCCCTCGCCGCCGCCGGCGACTTCCCGCCGATGCCAATCCGGAGGTTCCGGTGGTGGGTCGACGAGCTACACGCCGCGTTGAGTCGTCGTCGTCGTAGCTCGCCGGCGGCGGCGGCGGCGGCCAGGAAGAACAGCAAGCGGTCCGTCTCCGACCTCTTCGCCGCCACCGGTGAAGCGCCGGCCATGGATAGCCGGCGGCGGAAAAAGCCGAGGTCCCAAGAAGACGACGATGGTGTTGAGAAGATGAAGAAGAAGGGGATCTTCATCTCCTCCTCCACACCAAATGCTCCAAAGGTAACTAGCACTGTATGCGTGGGGTCCGTGATGTCATCATCCTGTAGCTCGGCCTAGCTTTATGAAACAGTGCATTTAAAGCTCCTAGATTTTTCTTTTCATGGAAAATTTCATTTCTGATCCTAGATTAGCTTTCTGCTCTTGTATAGACTCCTAAGCAAGATAAAGTTAATTTTAGTATAGATATAGCTTGGATTAGTGATGGGTGTGAAGCTAGCTAGCAGCAGCAGTAGTAGTAGTGAACTAGTAGTAGTGATTGATTGCTGCTGTTTCCATGTTTGAACTAGTAGCGCTACTAAACTTGTGCAATCTGAGGCTAATTGGCTTGATTGTTTGCGTGGTTTGATTAATTAGTACACATGTGTAGGTGCAGACATGACTTTGTCTGTAATCTTATCTTGGGGAGAGCGTTATATTTCATGTAACACGTACTACTCCCTCCATCCCAGTACTACTACATCCATTCCACTTAATTACCATATAGTTTTTTTAGTTATTCTCTCAAATAATCATCATATTAATATTATTTTCCAAGTCTATTCATTATATGTACATAGGAGTAAAAGGATATTGATATATCCATGCACACAACCCTTTATAAACCAAAATACAATGTTTTGATTTGTGGTTTGCTATAAAATAGTATGGATGGTGTATACATCAAGTTTGTTACTGAAGTTAAATGTAGTATGAAAAGTTACTCCATTATCTTTTCCTGGACTCGGCCAAGAAAACTCCTCTACCCAAAAATTACTGTTTTTTTTTGTTGGAACAGATTAATTAACTTGGAGCTGCTAAATACGCACCTCTACGTACGGATTATGCAGTGAATAACGTGTTAAGTTCTTGGATCGTAGGAGCATAAATACTTAATTGCTGCCATTATTATTTCATGCTTAATAGTAGTACTCCTGTAGTACTCCCTCCATCCAATTTTAATTTTAATGGTCATATTTCAAAATCTGAAAAATTTATTTTTGATAGTCATATTTTAATCCAACAACCTATCATCTTAATAATGATTCTCTCGGATTTAATACGTGACTCTCTATTCTTCCACATAAGATTGGCTACGTGGACATCGAGAAATGTAAATATTAATGAATCACTTGTTTACGAGGAATAACTAGTAGCATGTGTAAATAGATGATAAGTAGAATTATTTATTCTTGGTCTACGTTACGTTACAGATGAGTATTTAGTTTGCAGGAGATCGATACTCCTAGATAGTACTCCTCGAATTAATTATTTAATTACTCCTTGTTCACAGTAGAGGAGAGGAATCGATCGAATTAAGTTCACAGTGGCACTCTGCAGAGTCATACTAACGTGGCGCTAGCTGCGTGTAATACTGATGGATGATAGGACAGATGGCAGTAGCTGTACATGACAAGTAGCAGTCCTAGTCTTCATTGGTACTAGTGTGCATGCGTACCTTTGCTGTGATGCATCTTGAACGAAGAGTTTACTACACTTGTGAGTAGCATTAATTGTTTTATTTTTCTTGTTTTATTTCATCTTTAAATCTTTTTAGGGGAGAGTCCCTTGATCATAGAGTGCTTCTAGCTAAGTACCCATTTCCATAGAGATTCTCTCCCTATTTTTACATAGAGAGGTATGGAGTATGAATAGAGGTATGGAGTACAAAATATATACTTAATTTGTACTCTTAACAATTTAAATTAAAGGCGACGCTAAAAAATAGAAAGCGATGAAAAAGAATTCCAAATTTGGCAATTCAGATCCTCTGTGGTACTGCTCACAGACATGTGGGCCCGAGGATCTGTGGGACCCGCATGTCAGTGAGCAGTACTGCAGGGGACCTTCACTCCAAATTTGGTGGTGTCTTATAAGCAAATGAGTTGGTAAGTACCCACCATTCATTCTTTTTTTGGTATTGTTTTATAATATTCCAATGTAACACTTGAAATCTTTAGCACACTAATATATTAAATTATTAAAATTTGATATGTAAAAATGACATAATAGATTTGTCATAAAAAAACTTGCATGCAATTAATAATATTATAAAATATAATTATTAAAAGTAATGGTACAAATATGTATTATATTGGAGAGACTGTCGATGTAATAAACGATGAGTAACTACAAAATGGAGGGGATATGTGGACACTCCATGCATTAAATTTTCAAGTTATTGGCTTAAATGAGAAATCTCTTGCAGTTGGCTAAATAAAACAGTATTGTCGTTTTTTAGATACTAAAAGCGAGTCTAGAGGAAAGTGAGCTGGCCATATCTATAAACAATATATGCAACAATTCCAATAAGTGGGTTAGTGTGTGAAGCACTAGTCCTTCCATGCGCAGTGAACCTTTCAAAATTTTTTATTACTAATATTTATCTATAGAAATACCTGAATTTATCCATGTGGATGAACAGTATATATAATAATCCTTAAAAGCATTCCCATGTCATTGTGTGTTCAACAACTTTTTTTAACATATAGTATAAATAGAAAACATTTGTGGCCAACGGTGTGTAAATAGAAATGGCCTTCGGAACCGGTGGCAGGTAATGGAGTTGACGGGCCATTTGCTGTACTGGCTGAGGGAGCTCTAGAGTGGTGATGGGCCATGGCTTATATATGGGTGCAGCTGTGCTTTTAGGCCCAAATGCTAGTGGCTAGGGCATGTAAATGGGTGAAGACTGAAGACTGAAGAGGTCATCATGAGTCTTCACCCATTTTATCCGAACAGCTCCATTGGGGGTATTTCCCTGTGGGTAATCAGGTTATCTGGCAAAATTTTCGTCCTTAATTTGCTCATTAATTGGACTTTCGGATCTGAGATGCATGTGGATATCCAGGTATACATACATCTCAGATTGAACAGTGCCTACATGATACATCTCCCTGTATTATCTAGCGGTTATAGCATCATTAATCCAGATTTAGCAAATGAGTAGTATAACTTATGTTATTGACAAGATTGACAACTTTGTACTTGTCATTGTTTTTACTTGAGAGCATTTCTGCACCTGGAAAAACATGTATTGGACTGGACAGCATTTTTGGTGCTCTCTGGATTCATGCAAAATTTGATTCATTGGGAGTCCTAGAATGCATCCATCCCACGTGAAGGAAGTATAAGAAGCAATTAAACAATATTCTATTAATAAATTGTGCCATGTAAGTCTCCTAGGAAATAGATATTGATCAGTTTGATAAGTAAGGTAAATAAGCGGTCATTTGGAGGTCAGTTTTTTTTTCTCTCAATGAAACAATGGGACCGGCTGGTCTGACTACTTAGGTACTTCCTCCGTTTCATATTATAAGACTTTCTAGCATTGCTCACATTCATATATATGTTAATGAATATAGACATATATGCATTGCCCACATTCATATATATGTTAATGAATGTGGGTAATGCTAGAAAGTCTTATAATATGAAATGGAGGAAGTACATTACAATAGAAGTTGCAGAAAATTTACAAGAGGAGCTTTGTATGAATCCACTTCCTAGTCCATTCTGAAAATTGACTCAAATTGAGCTCACTTAGTTTGCATGACAAGCAGAACTAAGCTTCTAACTCTTCTGCTGAAAATGGCATAAGAAAACCTGGTTATAAATATGGTGCTACATTTTAAAGTTTCAAGTGAATAGGCAATTCTGACAATCCGACAAGATTGAAAAGGGACTTCCAAGTGATTGCATCATTGTAATCTTTCCTGACCTAATTATAGTGACCAAAACAACCAAGTCTGTCCGTCCATGCAGTTTTTAAGTTTATGCTATGTAATGATGCAGTGATAGAGATACCGTATATAAAGATATAGTGACTATGTTGCAATTATTTAATCTGCATATATGACTTAACCCTCATGGTTGTGCAACTTTCCAGGTTTCAGTAAACAAGTTACATCCTCCTTCTGCCCATACATTTCAGGTACATGAAAGACAAAAACACATCAACATCGAGAATATGAAGATGTATGATTTTGAAATATGGAAGCCAGAGAACTCTGCTAAGGTCCCGAAGAACAGCATTCTGAGAAAGCATACAAAGCGCTCCACTTTCACTGTCAGCATCAACAAGGAGAAATGCAGCAATCTGAAAGAGCCAGAAGCCATAGAGCTAAGGCACAAGTTGGGGAAGCATGTTACATTCTCAGGGGTGGATGACATACATATTAGAAACAAGCTAAGTTCCACGTTACCCCAACTGCAAAACCACTGCAATGTGTACTCAGATAAGTCTAATGAAGCTGACAGATTAGTATCTGCAAATACTAGTTCTCATGAGAACAAGGAAGCCTCAGGTAGGGATATATACGACAGAGGGACTTCTGAATCTAGCGGTACAAAGGACCCAATTAACTTGATTGATCTGAATCGCACGCTACCGTGTATTCCCGATTTTAATGGTGCATTCGTTTCTGGTTCAGAGGTGCCAGATCTTGGGCATACGGAGTATGCAACTTCTGATCTCCAAATACCTGGTGATGTAAGAGAAGAATCTGTTCTTAAGCACAATAAAGACCTCCATTCCAAATCACCGCGATCGCAGTGTGAACTTAACAGTTGTAATCTTGGGAGAATTATTAACTTAAGATCAATAGCCTCACTGTTGCCTGGTGAGGAAATTAACATTTCTGACAGAGGAATGATTGGTCATCCATTGAACTCAACAGAAGTTAATAAGTTTTATGCTGATTATGAGAGAAGTTCAGTAAGAGATGATACTATGGAAGGAAAGGCTCCTTACATATTGCCTCACCATACAGTTCAATACACAAATCAGTTTACAGAGAATTGGTACACCAATATGAATTTGGGCAACTTTCATCATGCTGGAAGGGAATTTTCTTCTTGTCCATGTGAAAACCAGCTGAATGCTGAGAAACCCATGTTACATTCTGAAATCAATGTGCAACATGAGCATGCAGTTATCTCACAACGTACCATGCGTCTGATGGGAAAAGATCTTACAGTTTCCACAACTGGTGGCAAATGCATTGGTGAGACATCAAAGGTGCATGTGAACTCCTCTGTCAGCTGCCATCATACTACTAATATTTTCTTAGAGTTGCCACGACAAGGTCACCCGTTTCTGTCACTGCAATCCCGAAGTTTTTCCAATATACAGGTAGATGCCCCAAGCACAAGCCATGATTATGTTGGATACAAAAGGCATAATTTAAAACGTCATTTTCCTGAAGCTGATGTTTTCTCTGGGAATGGAATCGAATGCGAAGATAGGTTGAGGGACTTTTCATATTTGCACTGTGGCCGAAATGCACCTGCTGGATTTTCACCTCAAGGAGGAAATTGCAACACAAGATCTGATCAAAACTCACTGTCTGCTACAACATTCTTGCCTACCTTCATACCACATGCCAAGCAGTCATCAGTTTACCGTGCCAATTCAACTTGGAAACACAATCCCTATCCTACAAACTTACTAGTTCATCCTCCTGATGGTACAAATTTTAGAAAGGATCAAAACCGGATAATCAGAGGAGTTGCAGAGATCCCAAGTCCTGTAAACACCGTGTCAAGAGATACTGTTCGGAAGACGAGAAAAATACACGTCGACAATTCTAACATTTCTTCTGGTGTCAGGTGTATTTCAAGGTCTGGTCCGGTGAAGCTCCGCCCTGGGGCGAAGCATGTTTTGGAGCCGAGACAAGACACAGATGATGGCAATTATCCACCTATGTATTCATGTGTACCGTTTTTCGTTATAAGAAGGGGTGGAAATATTTTGTCTGGTCAGACTAAAAGTCGTAGAAAGGTCTAACTTGTAGCCCATCAGATGAATCATTCGGATTATTTTGTGTCCCAATCAATGGTCATGGCTCAAACTTTTCTCAAGTTGAACAGTGTGCAGCTAGTTCTGGTCTTCTTTGACCCACAGTTTGCTGTACTAAAGCCCAGTCAAATAAGGACTCAATTGATTTGGGACATTCTTAATTTTGCGTCGACGCATCAAGCATTACATCCATCAAGTTTACTTCAACAGAATCCTGGTGGCAAG
The DNA here is from genome assembly GCA_000338895.3 of Oryza meridionalis. Taxonomy (NCBI): domain Eukaryota; kingdom Viridiplantae; phylum Streptophyta; class Magnoliopsida; order Poales; family Poaceae; genus Oryza; species Oryza meridionalis. The sequence continues at coordinate 6,412,094 of CM002528.2, read as the reverse complement.
TTACCATTTCCATGTAAGTAATTACCAATGAGATTGCAAACTTTTTCTTGCTCTGCTGGTACTAACTTGGTTACAGAATTTTGCAGCTTGCCTGATGCCCTGATGACCCTGCACCTGCGGCCCTGTCTGCTTCTCTGGCTATCTCCTCCTCTGGACTGGAGGTTTTTGTGTTGAATTATTCAGGTTCAGAGATTTAGAAACATTTATGGATTGGGATAGCTTGGCATAATACACTTGGGGTGTATTCATTTCATGGACTGATTGATGAGTGCATTGTGCATCTACTATGTTCCTTCTCACCATTTTCCAATAGTTGAGAAAATATACTGTGGTGGTAGTTCACTATCTGTCGGCCTATTTCTGTCATTCTCTACCCATAGCTATGACTCCATAATGTCATAAACTTGTTAAATTTTATAAACTTATTCTAATATAGAATTGGTGATGAAAGTTTCAAACCTTTGGCTAAATCTTGTCCTATAGTTCAATATTTAGGTAATTTTACCATCCTTGATTCTCAACTCCACATAACTCTACCTCTCAATACCTCTACGTATCTCGCAAACACTGCAAAGCTTCTCCTAAAATATTTAGTGTAAAATTTAGATATCTCGAGATAATCTCTCTAGGATCATAAAATTTCTCTAAATATTTATGATGAGACGGACTACATCACAGCTTGCGTAAGCAATAGTACATCACATGGTTTGGTTTTGTTATTCTTTCCTGCATGAACGCTGCAAATAAATCAAGTTAAGGTGCATTGAGCCAATGGAGCTCTCTTGGGGTGTGAAAGCTGAAAGGAAGAGGAAACAAACTTGCATGCGAATTGGCAGGGACCAGCAGGTCCACTGCTTCCATTGATGTGTATGTGCTACATCAGTGACATATTTCACCGGATTTTATCAAGAACAGCACTGACCGAATCCATGTCCTTTCGCCGTCGACCCGGCTGTCATCGACTTCCGTGCCACCGCCGTTGATTGGCGGTTGACGGCCGGGAAGACGGGCCGGGTGGCCGTGGCAGAATAGATCTTTTACTGATGATTTGAAATCACGAATTTCAGATTTCAGACTATGCGCAGTTGATCCCATGATTGGGGCTTGAAAATGCTTCAGTTAATCCTATGCGCAGTTAATGGTTTAAAAATTTTGATGCAGGAATTAGGGTGGCTATAGCAATTCGTATACGATTCAATGTTTCTCAACTTGATCAAATATTCAAACATCTCTCTCTCGCCTTTCAAGCTAGAAGGTTCTCTTGCCTTCGATCCGTAGAGAGATCCCTTAACAGGAACATACTTTTGTATTTGAAATCAAAGCACATCTCGATCAGCTTGAGCATATTCCCAAGTTCGATTGATCTTAATTACAGAATATACCATAGTAAGTGAGTTTTGTGCCAATTGCTGGCAAGGAAATATTAGTTGTCTAGCTATAGAGCAGTAACCCAAGCCCCAAATATGTGTATATAGTCGGTTACAGTTTATTATGATTTGAAGTTGTACTAAGTATTAAGACAGTTGTAGAGTCGGACTCTTTGCTAGACTCTTTCTTAAATAGAGAAGCACACCTGTTGTAACCGTATTGTGACTTAGCATAGGTGAGAGAGAATGGCTAGCCGGCGGCGTTGCCGGTTAAGGGTCATTGAACTCTGACACATTGTAATTATGCTGGATCGGAGGAGCGCCCGTAATTAATCAGTGTCCCAAGGACGTAGGTGTTGGTGATATAACCTAGAGGCAATCATAGAGATGATTGTATCACATACTATGTTTACATATTTATCCGATATTGTTCCTTGAAATAGATAACTCATTATTGGTTAATGAATATGTGATTCTTTCATGAGACTTTTTATGTTGTATGTTACTATTTCTAAATGATCCCTGATCAAATATCATATGTGGAACAAATATGTTTAGATAATCAACACATGTATTAATTGATGATCATGTCTCATGGATCATGGTATAGAGATACCAAATTAATAATGCGGACACATGTTGGGGAACATGTTGTTGGATAGACCCAACATGAGACACTGCAAGAGCTATATGTATTGTGTCATCAGTGATCTCATTTAGTGTTTGTATTGAATCCTTAGACCTGAGATTATCATGGTTCCCAACATGTGTAGTAACTTACTTAGGGACTGCTAAACGCTACTCCGTAATTGGGTAGTTATAAAAGTAGTTTTCGGGTATGCTATAAAACATGTAGTGGGATATGAATAATCAAGATGGGATTTACCCCTCCTATGGAGAGATATATCTGGGCCCCTCGATGTTATAGATTATGGAAGTGCATGGCCATGCAAAAGGTGATTGAGGAGTCACTCACAAGTTATATAATCGAGTGAATGATTGAGCTATTAGAGGATGTCACATATCTAGCCTTGAGCTTAATCGATATCGTGAGGCAAAGGGGTTCATACAAGTATACACTAGAGGTTCAGCCGATATGATCTTTGTGTATGCCAGGTCGGTCAATACGTTCTGCTAGGGGCTATTGTTGACACGTGGATCGAAAAGGAGTTTTCGGGTTACAACCGAGTGTACATGAACCTACAGGGTCGCACGTTTAATGGGTCGGAATAAGAGGATTGGATAAAGCTCCAATATTAACTTAATTTGGATGGGGATCCGAATAGGAGTCCTATGGGCCTTGCGTGGATCCTATATATATTTATGAGGGGTGTGACCAGCGGAGGCATTGTGTCATGTGAGAAACCCTAACCGTCACTCCCCTCCCCGAGCAAAACCCTAGCCGCGCACGAACGCTAGCACGTCTGCGCGTGGCGTTCCGTCCCTGTACATGTGGATACCGGTAGAGGTGCCGCTGGTTTGCGGTGCTGATCGGTGTGAGAGCACGGTCAGGAGGACGCACGAGGAGGAGAACGTCGAGCTGCTGCGATTGACTACTTCCTCTATACCGACGCGTGCTATGTCCCCGACGTTCCTTCGGCCACTTAGCACTTACTTCTGCTGCACAGCGCGTCGAGTGGTAATGATATATGATCTAATACTTGCATGGTTCCTGATTTACACAGTAGAAAATTTTTGATTTATGCTATCGTAGCCTACGCGTATCCTAACAGTAGGCTTCGCCTGGACCTCGTTAACAAATACCATGCCTTAATGTCATCATTAAAGTTCAGATATGGTGTTTTTATGCATACCGTGTTTGGTTACTTATGTCGATTTATGGCGTCGGTTTTATAACAATAGTTATGAATAACTCTAACAAGTTAGTGTAGCATACTAGCTATGCTTGAAGGATATGGACTAGCTATACAATATCTGACAATTTTATATATGTAAATCTTTCAAATTTAACTATATTATAATTATAATTATATTGGAATTTGCATACAACTACAATATAATATATATGTAACTTTAAAAAACTGCACTGTAGTGCACTCCCTCCCAAAGCTGACGGTGCGAGATCGAATCCCCTCAGCTGCATGCACGATTTGTTTTTTTCCGTCCCCTCTTACACTAAGTTTGGAGCAAATCTAACTGGTCAGAAAATCGAAAGTTATCCCTGAAGAAAATTGTCGACAATAATATAGCAACTCCAAAAGGAAAAGTATTATCTGAAAATAATTTATTTTTCTCTTTGTGTCATCGAATTAAGATTTGAAGGGCCATTTTGGTTTGATGCCAAAATATGCCTTACCAAATTGTTGACATTTTGAATAGTAGTTTGGCTAGTGTTTGGTTTGCTACCAAAATAATGTGCCAATAAGACACATAAGTTGCTAAAATATTTGGCACTACTAAAATTTGCCTATGCTTTGGTATTGCCAATATTTTGGCATGGTACTATTTTCTTCCGAAAATCTTTATAGCTACTTACCACTACAAGTTTTGATTGGCTTGGAGCAACTTAATTCTCCAAGGAATCACCATAAGTATTCCCACCACAGGTTTTCCTGATATATTACCACCACCAATCACTGAAATCAGTGAGCAATCCTGTTTGGGAATTTTTTTTTTATATGTAGTACTGTAGGAAAATACCGCACTCCATAGTCCATACTATTTCAGCTAGTATGTAGAGTGTTGCTATAAGGTCCTACCGTCCTAGAAGCAGTGCAGTATTTTCTACCTTTGTAAAAAGGTAGAAACAAGGGATGGCAGTCGCACGACGGACATACAAAAATCAGGCGCTTGATCTAAACTCTAAAGCCAAATATGACAGGGTTTCATCACACATAGAAATTACATCATCACTAAACCAAACATTTCAACTCATTTGATAAAATATTTGAAGCACACGCAACGTTAAAAAAAGTACCGGTTGCAACATCGACATCAAGCACATGAAATATTTTATCCCAGCAACTGAAACATCAATTTTTTTCATAAAAAATCAAAACATTAAATGTACAACAAGGTCAAATTTGAGTTGACACGTTCACTTCTCTCACGCATATTTCTTTTGTTGTTGTAAAATTTAACTACAATGAATACAATGATTGGATCATATATACTTCGAATGAGTACTTAATTAAGAAGAAAAAAACATTTGCACCGTACCAAATGTATGTAGTTAGACGGTTTGACTGACATAATGATGTGTTAATTAAGCTGAGAAAAAGAGAGAGGGACGGTTGTGTGTAGAGATAAAGAGAGAGGGGACGGTATGTGTTCCACATGTTGTTGGCACACGCAAGAGAGAGGTAGTCAGTGTGCGAGATATCTGATTTATTCTCTTTGTTGATGCGCGACATTCTCCATAACTTAACTAATGTTTCAGCATTAACCTTTTAATGAGTAAATTTCATAAGACTGCAGATATTTTAGCCAAATTATTATAAAACTATATGTTTAAGACTAAGTATCACAAAACTATAAATTTAGTAGTAAAATTATCACAAAACTATAGATTCCGGGATTTAAATCCTTAGCATAAATGTATGTTTGAGTTATAAATGTTCAAGTTTTGAGATTAAATTGATATAGAACCTGTTGTCTTTCGTGATGACTTTGTTATTAAATATATAGTTTAGCGATATTCCACCTTAAATTTATAGTTTTATGATAAAAAATTGCAATATATGTAGTTTTGTGATACATCATGTTAAATTTATAGTTTTATGATAATTTAGCTAGAGCACTTGTAATTTTATGAAATTTACTTTTAACTAAAATATTTTGACTATTCATCAATTTTTAGGTAGAGATTGGACGTGTGGTGCCTACTAGTTTTGGGATAGTTGCCGCATATGTTGGCATTTTTTCCCATCTTCCCAGGGCCACATACGGGACAACAACTTAGGATTGGGCCAAGAAACTTGGGTACTTTTTACATATAACCAGACTGCCACATGAAGAAATAAGTTCACTTTAAGTCCCTTACCTTGACGAGATTTTGAATTGCGCTTTCCTAAACTGTAATACATGATATAACGTGTTTCTCAACTTCCAAAACTAGTGCAAACAAGATCCCAAAACAGTTTGGATGTTAGTTTTGACTGACGTGATACCTACGTGGCTGGTTTAACTTGGTCCTTGTCCCACGTGACGTTAACATGGCACTAGAAGCAAAATTTAAAAAATGAAACAAAATATATCAATTAAATAAAAAGATAAAAAATAGTGAGATCCGCATGTCAGTCGGTCCCACTTCCTCCACCTAATGTCTTCTCTCTGTCTCCTCCGGTCGGCGTGCCACCTTTCCTTTCTCCCTTTTCCCTACCTAGATGCAAGCAGTGGGTGGCAGGAGAGGAGGTGGGGTGGTGGCTGCCAACAGGAGATGGTTGTAGGCGGTGCCTCTCTTTCTTCCATCTCTTCTGCAGACACGGGTCGGCAGCGATGCTCCGGTCCTATTTGTGTGAGCTCACCTGGTCTCCTCCGCTCTCGCCTCGCTCCACCTAGCCTCTTTCACTCCTGCTACTCCTCCTCCACCCGGCCTCGCTCCCTCCGCCTGACGTCGCGCTGCTCCCTCCAATGTCGCACTCGGGGGGCCCCGAGCTCCACTCCCTGCTGACACACTCGATGCATCGAGCTCCAGAGGAATAAGGGGAAGAGATGGAGAGAGAAAAGAGAGTGAAAATGATATGTGGGGTCCACTTCACATAAATACTTAGTCAATACAAGTGGATTGGGTCAACTTATCATGTTAGTGAAACCATCCACCTATTTTATGGGAGGGTCTAATTTATCTCAGTTTTACGAGTGAAAGGATTAAGATTTCTGGTATTAGGATTTGGGGATACGATCCAAACTCGTGATTAGTTTGCAAACTTGCGATGCATAACGTGCATCACACAACAAGAAGTCCAGCTGATCGAAAGAATCGATTTGTACGGTAGGTAGATATGCAATTATTGCCCTGCACCATGCCATCGACCATCAATCTACCGTCCATCCATCGCCGTGTCAATCACACTCCAGCCCGGCCGGCCAGTCCCAACTTCCAAGTACGTACCGGAGAGTATAATCGAGAGCGGTGTGACACGCGTCGGTCGCAACATCAGCTGACCGTCGCACTTGAGCTTTTATATTTCTGTACACAAAATTTGTACCACTCAGTGCACAAATATAAGGTATTTTAGGTATAAATTTATTTATAAATATTAAGAATTTTAGTGTATTACATGTCCCATGCAAATGCACTCATCATTAATTTTCTTTTCTCTATTCCTTAATCTCTTCAGAACAATCTAAAATCTAAAAAACTGGTCTTTGTATTGTCTGGTTTATAAATTAATGACCTATGAACTTTCTGAAGCAGCATGACAACGGACAGCACCATGGCAATATCATCTTGATGAAAAAGACGACCAAATGTTCTGCTGATAGAGGTGGCCGTAACTGAATATCCAGACATACTACGTTTTATATATCTTCATAAGGACTGGAAATAAGCACTGGTAAATTTTTCATGAAAAGAAAACATCGATTTGGGACATATGTTTGGGTTGGATATAATTTGTAGCTAGCCAAATATGACCAAAGAAAGAGAAAATGAAAAGAGACGGTTTCTGAAGATTAGGTCAACAATATAAGCACAAACGTGTAGTCGTGCGCGTACACCCTCTGTCTAAAAATAAACCCACTTCTGAATATGAATGTAGACATACACTGTATCCACATTCTTCATATCTAGAAGTACTTAGTTTTTACTCCCTCCGCCCTAAAATATAAGTATTTTTAGAGTCTGACATGGTCTTCGAGATGCTACTTTGACCAATAATATCTATAAAAGTAATGTTTTAAATAAAAAGAGTTAGATATAATGATAGTTTGTCTAATGATGAATGTAGTAACATCAATTTACATGATTGATTTTTTTTCTATTAATAGTCAAAGTTAAAAATATTTGACTTATTACTATGTTAAAAATGCTTATATTTTGGGACGGAGGGAGTTTTTTTTTTTAACGGAACGAGTATACCATATCTCATCACCTCATAATGTTGGAAATTTGGTCATAATTCGGCATATTTTAATCCAAAATATTAAGACAATAAACATGACATTTGCAATATGAGTAGATCTAGTGACAGTGCTAGATGTATACAACTTGAGTATGCTTAATATGAAATAAGCATCAACATTTACATAGTAACGCAATGCTGCCATTGCGAAGAGTATTAACAAAGAAACATCTAATAGAATCGGGAGAATGAAAGTATACCCCGAGAACGTCCCACCGCTGGATTTTGAGGCAGTATTGCCTCCGTTGATGTCGTTCATCATCTTGTCTGCAATCTCCGTCGATATCTTGGTGAAGGCGTCGATGCAGCAGCAGTAGCCATGAAGAACAAGAGCAGTCGCGCTTGAAGCGCTACCCAAAAACTTGATCGCCCGCCTACCCGTGCAGGTTCTCAAGCGGACGAAGTTTCGGAGGCACCTGCTCGTCCCGTACACCTGTGTGCGCAGGTGAACAGAACCGGGGAAGGATTCTGCAGCTCAGGAACAGAGGAGGAGGAACTCGAAGTGCAAGAGAGGTCGGGAAGAACTTCTTCCGTCCTTCTGGTCGCTGTGGAGTATATATATGCGAGCGCGAGAGTAACGTTCGGAGTCATCAACCGCGGTGTTTAATTTCGTAACCGACACGCTCGTTAATACGGAATCAATTCACGGTGTTTAATTCCGTAACCGACGGAATCAATTCATGACGTTTAATTCCGTAACTGACGCGTTCATTGATACGGAATCAATTCTCCGTGTTTATTACCATCCGTTACAAAACGAGAGAGTGCAGCAGCAACTGTCTGCCTCGCCTCGCCTCACCTCGCCCCGCCTGGTTGTCTGCATACCATCTCAACCAGTCAACAGAGACTCTCCACTAGCTCCGTATTTAATTTGATACCTCTTCACTTAGATTTCCAAGGTGGTATTATTACCCATAGCACTTAATGTGGGCCAATGGAATTTATTAGGATTTAATTGGGCCTAGCCCATTAATATAACAATCCCCATCAAATTTCATGGCTCACAGGAAATGCTCTCGATTCTGATCCTGTTTGTTATACCAGTGTTTCGGTGGAGACTGTTAAGTTGAACTTCCACCTAGAAAAAGAGCTACACCAGATCACAAATGAACAATGGACTGTGCCTTGAATTGTCAGTCTTGTGCGATTCAGGTTTCACTCAAACCCTTAACTGGTACTAGACTGTCGTTTGCATCCCCTCTGTTTGGAGCGTATAAGTCATACTCCTGGCCTTTTCATGAGTATCTAGAGATCACCCAGATCTCATAGACTGTGACTAGCAGTCGGACTCATATAGGTGTGTTCCTTCTAAGATGTTCTGTGGGCCAACATCTCTGCTTTATGGAAAGCCACTCGGATCACATTAAGGTGTATACCATCCTACCATACAGATTAGAAGAGAAATGCATCATGAAGATAAGCCCATTTTAGGGTCTCTTCTCTCAGTTACACAATAGTTTGTTTCGCCCTCCAAATTCACGGGATCTCCGATCACAATGGACAGGTTTCCACCATTGTGCAACTCTAAGTGGGTCTCAAGCCCATCTCCCTCGATGCACAGTCTATCACATTACGTGGTAGCCCCTTGGTAAACTAATCTGCCAGATTTTTAGCCGTCTGGACATAGTCCAATGCTATCACTCCGGAGTTTTTCTGCTTTCTGACAAACTTCAATCTTCTTTTAACATGCCTGGATGACTTCATGTTGTCCTTCGAATTGTTCACTTTAATAATCACTGTTTGATTATCACAGTTCATCAGGATTACTAGTTCATTAGGAGCTCACGAAGCCATTCGGCCTCAACTGTGGCAGTATCTAAAGCTGTGAGCTCTGCTTCCATTGTTGACCTTGTTAAGATGGTCTACTTGCAAGACTTCCAAGAAACAGCGCCACCTCCAAGTGTGAACACATACCCACTTCAGCCTTTATCTCATCAGCATCAGATATCCAGTTTGAATCACTATAGCCCTTCAGTACTTTTGGGTACCCCGCGTAGTGAATTCCATAACTCATTGTCCCTTTTAGATAGCGCATTACTCTTTCAAGAGCATGCCAATGATCATCTCCCGGATTTGAAACAAACCGGCTCAACTTGCTCCCAACAAATGAGATGTCAGGCCTCGTTGCACTAGCTAAGTACATCAATGAACCAATAATCTGGGAGTATCTCAATTGATCCCTTGCTATTCTTCGGTTTTTCCTTAATAGCACACTAGGATCATAAGGAGTAGGAGCTGCCTTGCAGTCACTATAACCAAAGCGACTCAAGACCTTGTCCACATAGTGAGATTGCATAAGTGTAATCCCACCCTCATCTCCTCTCAGTAGTTTAATGTTAAGAATAACATTAGCCACTCCCAAATCCTTCATTACAAAGCTTTTGGACAGAAAGTCCTTGACCTCCTCAATCACATTGAGGCTTGTCCCAAAGATCAATATGTCATCGACATATAAACACAAGATCACTCCCTCTCCCCCACCATAGCGATAGTAAACACGTTTGTCAGCTTTGTTCACAACAAAGCCAGCAGATGTAAGTGTATTGTCAAACTTCTCATGCCATTGCTTAGGCGCTTGTTTGATACCATACAAGCACTTCAACAGCTTGCACACCATTCCCTCCTGACCTTCTAGTACATACCCATCTGGTTGATCCATATAAATCTCCTCCTCCAACTCTCCATTGAGGAAAGCTATCTTAACATCCATCTGATGGACGAGTAGACCATGAGAGGCTGCCAGAGCAAGTAGTACTCGAATCGTGGTCAAGCGAGCAACCGGTGAATAAGTGTCGAAAAAGTCTTCGCCTTCTTTTTGGGTATAACCCTTGGCCACAAGCCTTGCCTTGTACTTTTTAATTGTACCATCAGGCCTAACCTTTTTCTTGAAAAACCCATTTGCATCCTACAGGCTTGCACCCATATGGACGCTCGACGACTTCCCAAGTACCATTAGACATAATTGAGTCCATCTCACTGCGTACCGCTTCCTTCCAATAGTCAGGAGATGAATATGCCTCTTCAATGGTTCTTGGAGTATCATCCACAAGATATACAATATAGTCATCTACAAAAGACTTTGCAGTCCTTTGTCTCTTACTCTTTCAGGTTGCTATAATGTTATCCTCCTCAGGATTTTCCTCAAGCGTTTGATCAATGTGTTCTATCGGCACAAAGTGCTCAGGGGATAAAATAGGTTCTTGACTAGAAGTGCTAGGTGCATTTTTCATAGGAAATTCATTCTCAAAAAATGTGGCACCCCTGGACTCAGTAATTGTACCAACACGTATGTCGGGTACTCCAGAATTTACTATTAAGAACCTATATCCCACACTGTGGATAGCGTAACCAAGGAACACACAATCTACGGTCTTTGGTCCAAGTTTACGCTTTTTGGCTATAGGTACATTTACCTTGGCCAAACAACCCCATGTGTGCAGGTGAGAGAGATTTAATTTCTTCCTTTCCCATTTCTCAAATGGTGTTACTTCCTTATGCTTAGTAGGAATTCTATTCAGGACATGACACACAGTCAATATTGCCTCACCCCACCATTCCTTGGAAAGTCGTCTAACATGGCATTCACCATCTCAGTTAGAGTGCGGTTCTTTCTTTCGGCTACCCCGTTTGACTGGGGTGAATAGGGAGGTGTCCTCTCATGAATAATTCCATACTCATCGTAGAAAGAAGTAAACTCATTGGAAAAATACTCTCCACCCCTATCAGACCTTAATCGTTTGATTTTCCTTTTCAGTTGGTTTTCTACCTCAGCCTTATAGATCTTAAAGTAATGTAATGCTTCATCCTTTGTTTTCAATAGGTACACATAACAGAATCTAGTGCAATCATCTATCAGTGTCATGAAATATTTCTTTCCCCCTTTAGTCAACATGTCGTTCATTTCGCACAGATCGGAATGAACAAATTCTAGTGGTGCCAAATTCCTCGCGTCAGATGCCTTGTGAGGCTTGCGAGGTTGTTTCGATTGAACACAAGTTTGGCACTTAGAGCCTTTGATTAAAGTGAATTTTGGAATTAAACTCATGTTGGCTAAGCGTGTCATACAACCAAAATTCACATGATAAAGTCGCGAATGCCACACATTGGACTCATCATCATCATCGCTTACATGGTTCACAACTTTATTACACATATCATCCAAAGAAAAGCGGAACAAGCCTCCGCTGTCATAACCTTTTCCAATGAACGTTCCATATTTAGATACGACACATTTATTGGATTCAAACACAAGTCTAAAACCATCTCTACACAGTAGAGAGCCGCTAACTAGATTCTTCTTTATTGAAAGGACATGCTGCACGTTCTTCAGCTGCACGATCTTTCCCGAAGTAAACTTCAGATCGACCGTACCAACACCATGAACAGCCGCAAGCGATCTGTTTCCCATTAACGAGGAACCTCTCTCGACCTGATAAGAAGAAAACAGGGAAATGTCGGCACACACATGAATATTAGCACCAGTATCAACGCACCAATCATGTGAGTGACAGATAAAGAGAACTGTAGGTAAAAATTTACCATATCCCGATGTTCCTCCGCCCTCATTAATAACCATGTTTGCAAACTTCTTGTCCTTGTGCTCAGGACAATCCTTAGCCCAATGCCCAGACTTGCCACACACAAAGCAATCTCCTTTTGCCTTTCCCTTACTTTTCTTCTTAAAATTGGTTGTAGCCTTGAGTTTGATGTCAGGTTTGACTTTCTTGTTGTTGTTGCGAGATGCGTGAGGGTTCTTCTTCTGCACCAAATTGGCGCTAGAACCTCCCTCGATCTTTTTGCCCCGATTGTCCTTTGCCCTCGCCTTCTCTTCAACACCCAAAGAGCCAATGAGATCAGTAACACTGAACTCTTGCCTCTTGTGTTTTAGAGAAGTAGCAAAGTCCGACCAAGAAGGTGGCAATTTGGCAATAATGCCACCCGCCACAAACTTGTCCGGCAACTCACAATTGTTGTTCTCAAGTTCCTTTGCCAACATCTGAATCTCACGAGCCTGTTCCACTACAGAACAGTCATCGACCATCTTGTAGTCATAGAACTGCTCCATGACATACAGCTCGCTGCCAGCGTCGGAAACTCCGAACTTAGCCTCAAGTGCATCCCACATGTCCTTCTCCGAAGGCATGTGCATGTACACGTCCACTATATTGTCAGCGAGTACACTGATCAATGCTCCACGGAACAAGCAATCCGAAGCCTCGAACCTAGCCTCCTCCTCAGGAGAGAGAGGCGGTTCACTCGGTTTGCCCCGTGAGACAAAGAAGCAATGCATCACCGTCAACCACAAAAGTGTATGTGCTTTCCATCTTTTATAATTTGAACCATCGAAAGCATGTGGTTTTAGTGATGCAGCAAAGTCAACTACCGAAAAAGATCTATTAAGTTTTTGGATTGTTGGAAATTTGGTCATAATTCGGCATATTTTAATCCAAAATATTAAGACAATAAACATGACATTTGCAATATGAGTAGATCTAGTAACAGTGCTAGATGTATACAACTTGAGTATGCTTAATATGAAATAATCATCAATATTTACATAGTAACGCAATGCTGCCATTGCGAAGAGTATTAACAAAGAAACATCTAATAGAATCGGGAGAATGAAAGTATACCCCGAGAACGTCCCACCGCTAGATTTTGAGGCAGTATTGCCTCCGTTGATGTAGTTCATCATCTTGTCTCCAATCTCCGTCGACATCTTGGTGAAAGCGTCGATGCAGCAGCAGTAGCCATGAAGAACAAGAGCAGTCGCGCTTGAAGCGCTACCCAAAAACTTGATCACCCGCCTACCCGTGCAGGTTCTCAAGCGGACGGAGTTTCGGAGGCACCTGCTCGTCCCGTACACCTGTGCGCGCAGGTGAACAGAACCGGGGAAGGATTCTGCAGCTCAGGAACAGAGGAGGAACTCGAAGTGCAAGAGAGGTCGGGAAGAACTTCTTCCGTCCTTCTGTCGCTGCGGAGTATATATATATATATGCGAGCGCGAGACTCGAAGTGCAAGAGAGGTCGGGAAGAACTTCTTCCATCCTTCTGTCGCTGCGGAGTATATATATATATGCGAGCGCGAGAGTAACGTTCGGAGTCATCAACCGTGGTGTTTAATTTCGTAACCGACGCGCTCGTTAATACGGAATCAATTCACGGCATCAACCGCGGTGTTTAATTTCGTAACCGATGCGCTCGTTAATACGGAATCAATTCACGGCGTTTAATTCCGGAACCGACGCGTTCATTGATACGAAATCAATTCTCCATATTTATTACCGTCTGTTACAAAACGAGAGAGCACAGCAGCAGCAACTGTCTACCTCGCCTCGCCTCGCCCCGCCTGGTTGTCCGCGCACCATCTCAACCGGTTAAAAGAGACTCTCCACTAGCTCCGTATTTAAGTTGAGACCTCTTCACTTAGATTTTTAAGGTGGTATTATTACCCATAGTACTTAATGTGTGCCAATAAAATTTATTAGGATTTAATTGGGCCTAGCCCATTAATCTAAGACATACTTGATGGTATTAATTCGACAGGACACGTACCTAGATAGGCTTCGATCTTGTCAGTTGTCACAACATGGACAAGGAACAATCAACCGGTTATAAATCTCTGGGCGTTTGGTGTGCATCGATCGGATCATGGATGTATTCCTTACCTAGTGTCCAATGTGGACAACACTGCTCTGCATAAAAAGATTGCATTTTATGACTTCACTCATGCATCATGATCCATTCATACTGATAATTAGTAGGAGTACTAGTGCTCTCTCTTTCTAATACATGAAGGCATTAACTTTTGAAATATGTCTGAACATTTATTATATTTTCAAAAAAAATATAATTATAATTTGTTTTGTTGGGACTTAACTAATTTATCATTAAATGGTATTTCTTAATTTTTTATGTTTGTAGAAAAAAATGAATAAGACGAATGGTCGATGTTAATTAAAAAATTAATAGCGTCATATATTAAAAAAACGAAGGTAGCACAATGAACTGTCGCAACATAAAATGCTATGATTATTGTCCAAGAATTTTCTATGAGTTTGGATAGACTTTTTCGGACGAAGGTAGTATTCTCTTATATTTCTATAATTCATCGGGCTCATGTCTTGTAAGTATACTCCACTGGCCTGGTTACATCCATTTAATTTCAGAGTAAATTTTATCTTGAACAGGGCCATCTGACAAGGCAGGCCCACCTGCCATGCTCACATGGCCATCTTGGGGTGGCAGTATGTGCCAGTAGGAATGGCACTTCTGCTATGTGTTCAGACATTCCATTTGCTATAGTCAGTTGAACAAGTCTATTGAACAAAAATTGCTGGGAGACCGAGCCTATTAATTTAGCTTAAGCGATTAGTAGGTTTTAAGAAAGATATGAAAGTGGTAGAGATGAATTAATTAAATGTACTGCTAAACATAGATATACAAAGCAGTCGCAGACATGCACAAAAAAAAAGTTGTTACGCGCACAAAATTCAAATTTGAACACAATCGTGTGCTTTCTTTTGCCAATTTGATACTTCTACCTGAGTTATTCCTATATAGACATGAAAATATTACTCCTACCATCCCATGCAAGTAAAAGTTAATTTGCACCAAAGAAATCACACACTATATTCATTGTTGATCTATACTTCCACATGTGAAAAACAGAAGTACTCACAGATGCAGTAACTGGAGGAGAGCTTGCATTGCTAGTTGGCTGTAACATATATACATATTCAAGCCTTGATGGCTTCCTTGGACCAACCAATCTTGATCAGGAGCTATCACCTGATGCCAAAGCTTCATAGCTTCCAACAATCCGGCCAGCTACACTGAAATTTCATCAATGTACAGCTAGCTGGCCATTGATGCTACTCGTCAATTAAGGTATATAGCCAGCCAGCTAGCACACACGCCAAGACCGATTTTTCGACATGTCGCGACCGGTTGTTGATCAGTGTAAAAGGGTGCATATATATAAATCTATTTATGTAATTTCCATATCTATGTGTAAATGCATGTGTATATATATTGTCGATAATCGGTCATCGGTCATCGGTGATGACTGGCATGAATTTCTGATTGGCTGGTTGGGCCCAATATGCCGGGAGGAGAAGGGACTAACGAAGGGGAGAGTTCAGAGTTCAGAATTGTGAAGAGTTGTACTACTCCTTATCCTTAGCATCCATTGGCATGCATGTGTGGGTGTGTGTGTCCAGCAAAAATGGGACAGGGTTTGTGCAGGCCTCACATGGGCAGGGCCATACAGAGATGTGAGCCTTTCAGTACTTGTATTTTGTTGGGACTGATTGCAGATGAAATTAAAACACAGTAATGTAAAATGTAAATTTCAACAATGTGCTCCAAATTGTACTTAGCTAGAGATTCGTTCTGAAAAAGGAATTGGCTAGCTAGTTTGCACGTTCCATACTTTCACTTTGATTCTGGTGATTTGGAGTGATGTGTATATGCAGAGTTGTGACTGATGACAAGAGCATCTTCAGACTAACAGCATGGTTGGACGTGTCTAAATGTAATTCCTATTAGGATTACAGTCCTGAGTATTATTGCACACAAGAAATTTATTATGTGTTTTAACATGTTTGGCAATTTATTTCTAATGTATTTTTAATTTACATTCTTGTTTCTTGATTAATGTTGATTAATAAAGGACAATAATAGTATGCCATAATGGTGCATACACAATTTTATTTTATTATCCTATATTTTTGGAATGGGACTTGTCAATCATGTATTTTTCATATTTGTAAGCATGCACTAAGTCTACTCAACTGAATCACAATTAATTACTACTATTTGTGCTTTTATAGATTTTCCGATTGACCATAGATTAATAAAGGGACCTATGCATTAAGTGCCAATGCACAGTAAACCGACATTATCATTTTTTTTACGGGGAAAAGGGAATATATTACTCCTCACAAACAATATGTGAGATGAAATTACAACTGTTTTTAGGCCAAAATTCAGACATAGACTCACGTCGTGCCTTACTTTTTTTAAGTATTAAATGATAATGTCGGTTGACATCGTAACCAGAATCGTGTAAACCAACAATATCATTTAATACTCTAAAAAATGTAAAGGATATCTGCGTGCGGAAAACCTCCTTGAAGGTGGACTGGAATTGTGGCTAGCAATGTAAGTTTCTACTTGTGCTTCCATTTATCCTTTTGGAGGATGCATGTTATACAGTTATAGAGTATATTGTTGTTGATCACAAGATCTTTAACTAACATCTGCGTGTTCGAGAAAAAAAAGATCTTTGACTGATATTTATAAACTACAAATTACAGCACAAGATAGTTGAAGGACATTAGTATTATATATTAAAGGAGCACACTCATGATCCTAGGCAGAATTTAAATATATATTTTTTGTGAGGATTAACAGAAAATATATACCCACAAGTTCAATTAGCTAGTATTTCAATGTTACAAGCTAAGTTCAGCAATCTAGTATCTTTCCAGTTTCTACCTACTATCCCAAAGCAAGAACTGCAGAGAACAGAGACCAAGAAATAGGCCTGAATAATTTCCCTAGCAGTTTGCAGGTCGAAGCTCACAAGCTTTTGTGAAAACTTGCCCCAATTTACAAGCTAATGATGCAATGCCATGAGGTAAATTAACTAGTACAGTGATGTCACACAAAGGTAGGTAAAATAAGGCAAAAGAATTGATTAAACCCCATGCAATTAATGGTTACAATGTGCAGGTAGGCCAGCCAAGAGGGGAAAGGAGGAAAGTTCAGGAGGAAGAAAAACACCAAGGCCAATATATAGATGGACTCTCTCCACAGCTACCACCACTCCATCTCATCTCATCCATCCCCAACCTTTCTCTTCTCCTTGAACACACCCCTCTTTTCCTCATTTTTCTCTTCTCTTTGAACACACCCCTCTCTTCCTCATTATAATCTCTTCTGTGATTAGAGAAGAATTAGCAAACATGCACATATACAAAGAGCAGGAGGCTGAACCATCCACTGGCCTGATGGTAATTGTTTTTCTTGGCTTGGAAACTCCTAATTTTCCTCTTCTTTCAGTGTCATTTTGCAAGAGGGTTTGGATTTCTTTTTTAATTGTATGCATATGGGAGCTTTGGGAAAGTATAAAAGTAGAATCATGGCTGCTAGCTGATGTGTGAGAATAGCTAGATGGCCATGAAGAGGGAGATATAGCTAGAGATCTTTACTCTTTAAGCAAAACAAGAAAAAGAAGAAAAACACGTGAAAGGAAGGCACAAGATCAAGGAGATATCTCCTTTTTTCGTTTGATCTACAAGAATTATACAACTCTCGAAAGGGGGCTGTAGTTACATATATTGATTTTAAGAGAGATGATGGCCATGATGTCTCTGGCACTTCTTGATTTTCTTGCATGTTGGCTCGTGCAGTGCTGTTAAGTTGTTGCATAGAGGACTGATTCATATTTCTGGAATATTTTTGTGACTGAAATTTAGATGCCAGAGCCAGCACCTGCTGCTTCCCCCGGCTCCGGTGGCTCAGGTGGCTCAGGCTCGGTGGGAGCTGAGAAGATTGGGAGCAGGGGAAAGATTGAGATCAAGCGCATCGAGAACACGACGAACCGTCAAGTGACCTTCTGCAAGCGCCGCAACGGGCTACTCAAGAAGGCGTATGAGCTCTCCGTGCTCTGCGATGCCGAGGTCGCCCTCGTCGTCTTCTCCAGCCGCGGCCGCCTCTACGAGTACTCCAACAACAGGTACTGCATTCCTCTTCCTCTCTTCAGCTCTAGAAACCTGAATTAATCCATGTGATATGTGTTATCTTGTCCTAATTGGAGCAAGTTAGTTGCTACCTTTTCTTGTGACAAGGAGGAGGCATATATATGGTGATGTGCATCCATCTCACCTTCTTTTCTGTTACTACATATATGTGCTTCAGTTAATTAACTGTCTTGTTGTTACTTCTGTGCTTTCTTGGGGGTAGTAGCAACTAGCAAGTGAGAAAGAAATTGCAGGAGTTTCTTTGTGTGTGTGTGTGATGATCTGTGTGCTTGCTGATGTGGTGTGCACATTTCTGGTTTCTTTTGTGTTTCCTGTGAGGTGAGCTAGATGTGTAGATAGATTCAGCACAGTGCATACTTTGTGAAGCAAGCATGAGCATGTACATGCATTCTTGTGAGCTTTTCTTGTGTGTGATGGGTGTCTGTGACTGTGTGTCTGTGTGTGTTGCTTTGGCTTGGTGGTCCTCTTCTTTTCTTGCTCCATTTATGTTCTTTCCTTTCTCTACCTCTGTCTGTGTGATGAGGCTTGCTTAGATCCTTCACACCTCACTGCATATAGAGATCATACATTATATATTATATTTTCTCTCTTGGCTATGCATATGTCTGCAGTAACTTGTTGTAACTACTAACTAGTATGCAAGATTGTGGGCGTGTGAGATTTGATGATTTTTTCCAGAGGTAAAAAGTAGTGTACACGAGTGATGCACACATTGATCATTCATGATTCTTTTGCATCATCTTCTTCAATTGGAGGTTAGTTAGGGTTAGGGTTTCATCACATCCTCCATCTCTCTCTCTCTCTCTCTCTCTCTGCAGAGTGCTGTAGATGTTACTGTTTTCACTAGTCATTTCTCTGTTCATTTACAGCCATGTGTGGTGTCCTGTGTTAACACGATGCCCCATCACGAGTGCTCTGGGCCCCTAGCTACCTATCCTCTCTGACACCGGCACTGTACTTCTCATGAGGTACCGAACACAGTGAAGTCAGCAGTAAATAGGAAAAACAGTGCATGAATTACCCATTTTTTTTCTCCATCTATAAGGTTTGGACTTTCATATGTATTTTTGTTACTACCTAAGGTTTACAGATTAGTAATTTGTGCAATATTTTTAGTAGAGTATCTTAAGGATTTGTTGTGCTTCTTTTTCCTTGTGCGATTACAGAAGACATACACGCACTCATGACACCACACACGCAGACCACACTCACACAAGTGTGTGCTTAGTTATGCCTATAGTTGTTCAGCCAAGAAAGGATAAAGAGTAATTTATACTATATAATCAGGATGTATGCCATGATAATACCCTTAGGGCAGCCACAATGTAGCAATAGGAGGGGGTCTTAAGCCTCTAAAATGGTCCTTATACATTGTGAAAGTAGTCCATATAGTAGTCTTTAGCATGAGTTACCCATATGCCTATCCATAAGAATAAAATAACAATCTGTACAATTGAGTGGGACCAGTACTGGGACCCAAGCTAATGCCTTCTCTTACCATATACATTGTAGCAAACACTATAACTAATACCGGATCCCACCTTATTACCCAAGTAGACATTATATATTGAGCATGCCCTTTATGTTCTAAATCCTAATCCCGTGTGAAAAAAGATTATGAAATGTGTGATCCCCTGTGAGTCTGTGACTACACATGAATAAACTACTAGTAGTAGAGATGAGTAACTAGTACTAGTAGCAAAAAGATCTAGAAAAAACTCTAAACTAGATCATGTATGATTTTTCCTTCATTTTTAAAATTACGTTCTAATAACCCGTCTTGGTTAAGAAAAAATATCTTTACTTAAACAATTAAACTTCATACTCCAAATGTTAATACCCTGCACAACACTATCTAGCTTAAGCTCTAGTATCAGATATATATACTCCTGTATTATCTTGTTGGATTACGACGGACTGATCAAAACATACAATAGAGATATTTTTTGTGCATTTCCTAAAAGTGATTTATAGGACTCCCATTAATTTAACAGTGAATTTTCCTTGTTTGATCTATTGAGTAATAAAAAAATTGGTTTAACAATTGACGACTTGTTAGGACAAGAAGCAAATTCTTTGCACAGCAGCAGCAGACAAACACACTCTCTATGTGTGCGTGAGGCTGCAAGTGTAAAACTGTACACTGTACTGTGCAGAAGCAAAAATTAACCAATGGCACGGTCAGTAGAATACGTACAAATGGCAGCGTTTGCATCGGGAGACTACAAGAGAAAAAGGCTGGTTAACCCGGTCAGAATGGTTAAGGTCCCTGCCTGGCTGGCTGGCTGGCTAGGTTGGACCGTAGCTGCTTCTCTCTCTTGCATTGGCTCTCTCTTTCTCTCTATAAGCCATTGGTCACTTGGGTACTCCTATGATTCACTGTTTGCAGCCAGCCAATCATGGTCATGCTGTGGTTCTCTGTGGTTGTCAATAGGATGCTCGAAGATATTAAGGTTTTGCAATTCGTTGGTAAACATTACTAACAATGCTAATAAAATATTCATTTAGGAAGAATTTCAGAGAAGTGTTGCTACTGGTTCACACATGCTCCATGTTAATTTGTTGCAATGAGCTTGCATCTTTGTATTTTTTTTTAAAAAAATAAATTGTTAAGAAAATCATGTTGGTCAAATTTGCTTGGACCATGATTTCTTCACATGTTTTTTCTTGTTTAAAAATGTATTCCAATAATACCGTTCCTATGTGTGTGAGAGATAGACAGAAGAAGCTGACTTGCATTGCTTTTATATTGGCCCTTGGGAATAGGTACTTGGCACTATTATACGTATGTGATGTACTCCCTGTGACGTGACATTTGCTCTCATCTTGCCTTTGAGAATTAATGTTTGGTCTTGACGAGGAAAGGGAAATGATATGATAGTTTTCTTGGTTAAATTTTTGTATGGTACTTTATTGCTTATGCCTGACAAAGTGTTGGAGTACTACGAAATGTGGCCAAATGATCTTGTCTGTCAATTTTCAGCAGGAGTACATCTTTCTATAGGAACTTTGTGATATCCTCTTTGGTTTGTACTCCATCCGTCCCAAAATAAATCAACTTGTAGATTTAAATTTTGCTCCAAAATAAACCAACTTCTACCTTCTTATCTATCCTTGGTTCGCAAATCAAGAAATTTTATCTCTTAAATATCCCTCACTTACCCATCTACCAATACAGCTCTTCTATTTATTAGGGATATTATGGTCTTTTGTCTTCCTCCTTAACTTCACATTGGGATACTAGGGTTTGACATTTTGTGAGACAGAGGGAGTACTTTGTAGTAGTCTCTATCAGATAGGGGTGTAAATGATTAACCCGTGAATTCACTTATAAGTAAATATATAAAATAAGTTACTTATATGTCAAAATAAGCTGTCTATTTTATTGACTTATAAGTAGGTTTGTGGTTAGCCACTAAATACACCCTTAATCTCGGACAATATCAAAGGAAAATTAATTACACATATTTTGTACTATTTCAATTAGATGATGAACGTATATATACTTTGCGTATAGTAGTAGTTTTTCTTATATCAAGAGAGGGAAGGACGTTACTCTGAGTCCTTTCTTGAAACATGTGTACAAGATCTATGATCAAGGCACATATGCATAGTTTTTAGTTTTTATGTTGTTAGTAGAAAAAAAAAGCTAAGTAATTTCGCAAAAAAAAAAAAGCTAAAGTAATGAAGACATAAAGTGGAACTCTCAGGTTATATGGTTTCCTAGTGTTCATAACAGCAAAGACATTAGCTATTTGGTAAATCCGATCCATAGAATACTGATAATAACTTATTAGTACCAATTACAATGACTTCAGATCAGACTTTTAAGTCCCGTTATAGCTATTTATGCAGCTACTCTCTCCAGTTTCATAATTCTTAACATTTTGGACAGTGGCACGGACTTCAAAATATATCTTTGATCTTATTTTTCTACTATAATATATATAATAAATAAATTTATGTTTTACTTTTATTGTAGAACTTTGAAAGACAAATTCATATATGTTTTTCTAGTTCTTTTAAACTAAATACTTTTAAAGTTGTCAAAGTTACAAAGTTAGAACTTAACCTGGTCCAAAATATCAAGAATTGTAGAACCGGAGGGAGTACAATTTAAGCAGCTATTTTCAGAGAATTCCTTATGCTTACATGTATGATGTTGATCGATTCCCATAAAAATATTATGATTACATGAAATCCTAAGGCCCTGGTTAAATCCCACCCCAAAATTTTTCACCCTATCACATCGAATGTTTGAATACTTGCATGAAGTATTAAATATAGGGTAAAAAATTAATTAATTATATTGCACAGATTGTGACTAATTTGCGAGATGAATTTTTAAGCCTAATTTCTCCATGATTTAACAATGTGGTGCTACAGTAAATATTTGCTAATGATGGATTAATTTGGCTTAATAAATTTGTCTCATTGTTTACAGACGCATTGTGTAATTTGTTTTGTTATTAGACTACGTTTAATACTTTAAATGTGTGTCCGTATATCCGATGTGTCACACCAAAACTTTACACCTACCCTTGAATCTAAACACCCCCTAACAGAACATATTTACTTCTCATATAAGGCCGTGTTAAGTTTCCCCCCTATTCCTAACTTTCCATCATATCATATCATATCAAAAACTTTCCTACACACATAAATTTTCAATTTTTTTTCTAAACTCCCAACTTTCTTTAAACTTCAAACTTTTTCCGGAACTAAACACACCCTAATTTCAAAGAATCATAAATCACATCTGAGCATGCAATACATGTATGGCTACTGGACCTCTACTATGGCTCTATAGAGTTGGGAAAAGATGTCCTCGGTAAAGCGCAACAACTGTAGCAGGTAGAATGACTTGTGATGTAAAATTTGTACTAGACTCCTGTTCAGACTTTTTTAATCTCTCCCCGGACCGGTGGATTTGACATTGTTCTTGGAGACAAACAGATGAACACAACAATGGTATATACAGTACAGTGTTTGTACAGTATGACGCTCAATCTTACTGGCTTCCTGATCTTTTTGCAAATTTTATTAGCAATGACTATATGAAAGTTAGGGGCATTTGATCCAGGGACTAAACTTTAATCCTTATCACATCGAATATTGGGACAATAATTTGGAGTATTAAATATAGACCACTTACAAAATTAATTATATAAATGAAAGCTAATTCGCGAGACAATTTTTTAAGGCTAATTAATCCATAATTAGCACATCTTTACTGTACTATCACATAGGCTAATCATGGATTAATTAGGCTCAATAGATTTGTCTCGCGAATTAGTCCAGTGTTATGAAATGAGTTTTGTCATTAGTCTACGTACGTTTAATACTTTTAATTAGTGTCCAAACATCCAATGTAACAATTTTAGATCCATCCAAACAGCCCCTCAGAGTGACATTTTTTTACAACCAAACAGTGCTTTAGATTAAACATTAAATAAGATCATGCCACAGTTGTTTTATTGTTTAGAAAATGAAAGGTGGCCCAAACTGACAATAACTCCCTTTTTTTTATATCCTTCATGAAAAACCCCACGTTATTTTGAAGATTTGAACTTAGAAATATGTATAATTTGTGAAAAAAAATTCTAGAAGAAACTTTTATACCGTGGTCAAAATTTCGTAGTTATTCTTACTTCCATGGACTTGTGTGTACAAGTAAAACTAACTATTTATGTGTGCTACTATGCACAAATGCAGCGTGAAGGAAACTATTGAGAGGTACAAGAAAGCCAACAGTGACACCTCCAACGCCAGTATAGTTGCAGAGATCAATGCCCAGGTAACATCATCTGAATTCTCAAACAAAAAAAAAAAATCATCTGTCAGTACAAATGCAGCATGCAGTAGTTTTCTCTGGAGCTTTTATCATTCAGCAACAATGCAACATTCCTTGTAATTAACCAATGGTTTCTATGCTGTAAAAAATGAGTTCTCTGACCAAAATCTTCAGATTGGACATCCTGAATAGAAGCTACAGTACTTTACACAATGGAAATTCCAGTGATGCTAATATATAGTAGTAGTATATAGTTTTGACCAACAGACATACTCCTATCTGTGTTTGTCCACTGGATAAAGTTCTTCATGATTCCATGCTTGAAAATTGAAATGGCTCACTGCATGTTTTTGGCACTTATGTCATTCATTCATGCATATGCATGTATGCAGGTTGATTACACAGTTTAATATGGTATGATTTGATGATGCACATTTGAACAAAATAAACATGAAGAGTCAAACATTCCAGTTAGCAAACTGACACAACTTGTCATGATTTTAACTACCAGTACTAAAAAAAAAACTCAAATTACAAACTTGCAGCACTACCAGCAGGAAGCTGCTAAGCTGAAGCAACAGATCACCAACCTGCAGAACTCCAACAGGTTCATCATTTCACTCAGCTACTTAGAATTTTTTTCAACTTGACAAAGTAGTTCATCTGGTTATAACTAAATTCTCCATTAATTGATGAATTAGGACCCTAGTAGGTGATAATATCACCACCATGAACCACAGGGAACTTAAGCAGCTGGAAGGCAGGCTGGACAAAGGCCTAGGAAAGATTAGAGCACGGAAGGTATATTAATTGTGTGCTACATTTACATAGAATTCCAAGTTGAAAAGGGCATATTGTTAATTAATTCATCTAATTTGATAAGCATTCCATATCCTGCAGAACGAATTGCTGTGTGCTGAAATTGAGTACATGCAGAGAAGGGTAAATACTATCAGCAAAATACCACTGTTTTCTTTCTTGCAAAATTATTTGGTCTAGTTAATTGACATCATAAGATAACAGCACGAGTATAATCTTTTCAGGAAACGGAGCTGCAGAATGACAACATGTACTTAAAGAGCAAAGTAAGTATTCTGTTCTACATTGCAAAAAAAATAATGAGATTCGCTTTCAAAAAGAGATTAACCTAGCTACATGGTAAATCTGAATTGAAGTTACTGAAATAACCTACATATATAGCAAATCATACCGAATTGACTGAAATTCTACGTCATCATACTAATTAATTATAATTATTATTGTGAAGGTTGCTGAGAGTGAAAGAGGACTGCAAACAGTGAACATGATGGGTTCAGCATCTACGAGCGAGTACGTGCAAAATATGATCCATTATGATCCAAGAAACTTCCTGCAATTCAACATCATGCAGCAGCCTCAGTATTATCCTGAACAGGAGGACCGAAAGGCCTTTATGTCAGGTAAAAAATATTCTCAGTGTGACATAGTTAGAGTTCATAGTTCAACAAATGAAATTTGAATGTTCATTACCTTCTTATTGTAAGCATCTGAGTCCTAGTTAGTGACATCAAGTTTTTCAAAATAATAATAAAAAAAATAATGAAGAGTTATCTTGGGAGAATTACAGGGTCAGAAATGTGTAGGGCTTATCTCACATTCTAGGTATTGTTTGGATTTGCTTGCAACCATAAGAATTATAACTCAAATTTCCCTTGCATCACATTATAGAAGGAATTCGAAGGCATAAGTTATAGACAAATAATGTGGTCGAGACAAGTTTGTTCACGTACGTTCAGACAACGCGTAACTAATTTTGTTTTACTGTTTACCTTCCTTGCAATTGCAGATGAAAGATAAATATGGATCCGTATCATGCAACTATCACAATCATGCATGTGCCTTCTTCAAGGAGACTGATCAGTTAGATATTACACTGTGTCAGTATAACTTTTATGTGTGAACTCTTGTATGCATGAATAATTAACTTTATCCCATAATTCAGGCTTGGCACTATCAAGGTGATGTACCTAAGTATCGGTTCAACCTGTGAAACTAAAATACTTCATACCCTTCCTAAGTTTATATATGTAATATTGGTGATAATATCTTGTGTATACATATAAGTGCTGTTTCGTTAGCTGCGGTTTTTTCAGGAATCACTTCGAACTCTGAACTCACGCTCTCTGAATTTGCTCGC
Source organism: Oryza meridionalis (assembly GCA_000338895.3). NCBI lineage: Eukaryota > Viridiplantae > Streptophyta > Magnoliopsida > Poales > Poaceae > Oryza > Oryza meridionalis. The sequence goes on along the minus strand of CM002528.2, from coordinate 6,385,902 downwards.
TCTGACTCTTTACTTTTCAGACGTAAACAGTAAACTGAAGAAATTAACCGAAAACAGAAAGAACAGGGCAAGGCAAGGTGTTGTATTGAGCTCGTTTTCAGTATTTTCTTCTCTTTTTAATTCAAAAGAAGAAATTATATTGGTGGCCTACAAAAGCACCAGTTCATCAACTTCGTGCCATCCCATGATCGGGCGAAGACACGAAGAAGCAAAGACGAAGAATAATCACTGCCTCGATTATTGTTTGTGGTGTGCGTGCATGAGTTGTGAAGAGGCAGACTAACACTAGCTACGTTGAGCTACGTTGATACTTAATGCGGGCTGATCTGTTGGATCTTCACAACTTGCTATACCTAATTTTGATGGCCCATCACTACTATGAGGAGGACGAGGAGGAGAGAGGCTGGGGGGGGGATCCCGAGTCGTAGCTGGGCCAGTCGACCCACCCTACCCAATGGATAGATCCGCCTCTCGTTTGAATTGCACAATGGAAAACTAAATTATGCAAATAATAAAACGTAATACTGAAGTGTGCACAAGATCGCAATTTTCACTGTTACGATTAAACTTGAATTAAGCTTTGGATAGCTTATTAGATAGACATATGTTGAAAATGGTAAGACGCTACCTCACCACGGTCCACGACGGCAGGGTGCAAGATGTCCCCAATGAATCAGCTTCGATGGCTGTGGTGCTAGCAAGATCTACGTGAACGGTTGATTTATAACTCAGTTACCCTCCGACGTTATCTGCCGCTTTAGTTCGGCACTAGTCATTAATGGTGACGTACGCGAAATTTGATCGGCACAATGATCAGCTGCTGATTTGAGAAATACAAGGACTACTATGTACAACTTGCAAGCCACTGTGCAGATTTTCGCCAACCATAGATATATAGAAATTTAGCAATAGGTGTTATCTTTGTCTTTAGGCTGGTATTTAAGCACTACGCCAGAACCCTATATCTGTGACGGCATACCATTGACGGGCCTATGAATTGGTCACAGATGACCGTCACCTTTGACAGGTCGCTAGGTTTGCCGTCATCGATGGGGCATCCGGCCGCGGCCTGTCACAGGTATCCCCTCACCTGTGACGGGCCAGAAGGAAAACCCGTCACAGGTGAGGAAGTGACGGGTTTTCCTCCCAACCCGTTACTGGTATCCCCTCACCTGTGACGGGCAACTCAATTGAAGCCCGTCAAAGGTATGACCAACACCTTTGACGGGCTTTTTTAACCTAACCCGTTTGAGGTGTGTTGGGTCCACTACTAGAAAAATCATTTGTTACCACGAAAAAAATCGTGGCATCAATACTAAAATTGTGGCAATAGATACATGTTGGCACAATTTTAAAATCGTTGCTAGCCGTGGTAATAAATGGCGTGGTAATAGGTTATTGCAACAATTTTTATTTAGTGGTAATAAATTTAGATGTTGCCACGGAATGGATGTGGCAAAAAATCATATTGCAACACTTCACATCGTTGTAATAAAAATTATTGCCGCCACTCCATGTGTGGCATTAGTTCTACGTACCAAATTAAAAGTTCAAATATTAATCTATCATCCTATCTATTAATTTCTTTATACAGTGTCTTGGCTAGGATTCGAACCCAAGACCTATCCTTCACGCGTACCCTCCTTTACCAACTCAACTACGCATCAATTCTATTGGAAAATGTATATTGTTCATTTGAGCCTACCTAACTAAGATTTGAATCATAGATTTGAATATCTAAAAGATTTCAAATGAAAAAGTTATCAGCTATAAAATTATAGATCTCGTCAAGAGCTATAATTTCCATATAAAATTTATCTCAATCCGTGTCCATATGAAAAAAATTAAGTTAAATTATGAGACGACAATTTTTTTATTGCCACGAATTTGTTAATTGTGGCAACAAAAAATAGTGAAAAGTACCATTATTATGTAAATTGCCACAAAAATTAAAATTGTGGCGATAGAACATATTTTTTGCAACAGTAAGATTTTTTGTGGCGGTATCTCATTTTCTATTACAACAAAAGTACTAAATAAAACAAAGACTGTAGATCGTTGCAATAAAATATAATTATTTACCACAGAAAAATTATCATTGCAATAGTACAATATATTGCTACTAATTATTTTTTGTTGTAATAATTTGGTGGCAATAGCTCAATTATCTGGTAGTGGTCTATAAATACCCCACAGACCGCCAACTGCTTTCCTTCCCGACCAGTTCACTATTCACAAATCGGTTGGGAGGGCAAGAGGGGCGAATTTTTGCTAAAATTCAAGGTAAAAAATATATTATTCTCCATTCATTCTCAATATATCGATCATCATATATTTTTCTTCATATGTTGTTGATTTCAGATGGATCGTAGTTGGATGTACTATGTTCATCGTTCGTCTACTGAGTATAGAGAGGGGGTCACTGAATTTGTCACATTTGCGGATAATGACAGAAAAAGTAGGATGAGCATGCACATGTTGTGTCCATGTAGGGACTGTAAGAATGAACAGATGATCCTTGATAGCGATGAAGTGCATTCTCATTTGATAAGGAATGGATTCATGAAGAAATATACCTGCTAGACCAAGCATGGAGAGCAAGAGGCGCCTGATGTCGCAGCTGAAGAAGTGTTGGATCAGGATGTAGAGAACACCGCCGCAGCTCGAGAAGGCATGTTCGTACCTTCTCCTTTAGGTAAAGAGACCATAGATTTGGACACTCAATGTCTATCTACAATGTTGCATGACATTGAAGACGCAGAGGACAACGACAGAGATTTGGAGAAGTTTAGTAAGTTGGTGGAAGATTGTCAGATGCCCTTGTATGATGGATGCAAGTCGAAGCACAGTAAGTTGTCATGCGTGTTGGAACTCATGAAGCTTAAGGCTAGTAATGGCTGTTCGTACAAGAGTTTTACAGAACTTCTTGAGCTGTTAAAGGACCTGTTGCAAGAGGGGAACAATTTACCGCAAACGACATATGAAGCGAAGCAAGTATTATGTCCATTGGGCCTGGAGGTCAGAAGAATTCATGCATATCCGTACAACTGCATTTTGTATTACAAGGAATACGCTGACTTGGATGTCTGCCCTGTCTGTGGGGCATCTAGATACAGATGAGCAAAGAGTGAAGATGAAGGAAGTAAGTCAAAGAGGGGAAGCCCCGCAAAGGTGGTGTGGTATCTCCCAATTGTGGAGCGCATGAAGAGAATGTTTGCGAATAAGGAACAAGCTAAGCTAGTGCGCTGGCATGCGAAGAACGGAAAGTCGATAGTATGCTGAGGCACCCAGCAGATTCAGTACAGTGGAGGACAATCGATAGGATTTACCGGGAATTCTCAAAGGACCCAAGAAACATGCGTTTCGCAATGTGTACGGACGGCATTAATCCATTTGGTTATTTGAGCAGTCGTCACAGTACATGGCCAGTTCTACTTGTTAACTATAACCTTCCTCCCTGGTTGTGCTTCAAAAGAAAGTATATTATGCTTGCCATGCTTATTCAAGGACCGAGACAACCTGGCAACGATATCGATGTGTTCCTTGAACCGATAATCGATGACTTCGAAAGGCTATGGAATGAGGGCACACGAACATGGGACGCATATGCACAAGAGTATTTCAACCTCCATGCGATGTTGTTTTGTACCATCAACGATTATCCGGCCCTTGGTAACCTTTCTGGCCAAACTGTGAAAGGGAAATAGGCGTGTTCAGAGTGTATGGAGGAAACAAGAAGCAAATGGTTGAAGCATTCACACAAGACAGTCTACATGGGTCACAGGAGATTTCTCCTAAGGTATCACCCGTATAGGAAAATGAGAAAGAATTTCAATGGACATATAGATACAGCCGGACCCCCGGCAGAGCTAACAGGGACAGACGTGCACAACTTAGTGATGGGAATAACCAACGAGTTTGGAAAAAAGAGGAAAGTTGGAAAGACAAAAGAGAAGCGCATGTCAAAGGACAAAACAGAAGAGCATGTGGAAAAACAAAAGATAAAAGAGAGGAGCATGTGGAAAAAGAAGTCAATATTTTGGAGACTACCATACTGGAAGGATCTTGAAGTTCACCACTGCATAAATTTGATGCATGTCGAGAAGAATGTATGTGAGAGTTTAATGGGATTACTGCTTAACCTAGGTACTACAAAGGATGGTCTCAACACCCGACGAGATCTGGAAGAAACGGGTGTTCGCTCGAAACTACATCCCATAACCATGGAATCCGGCAGGGTGTACCTTCCTCCAGCATGCTACACTCTCTCGAAAGAAGAGAAGATAGATTTGCTAACATGTTTGAGTGGTATAAAGTTTCCATCTGGTTATTCATCAAGAATTAGTAGGTTCGTTTCATTGCAAGACCTTAAATTGGTAGGAATGAAGTCGCATGATTGCCACGTTCTTATCACACAGCTGTTGCCCGTTGCAATAAGGAATATTTTGCCTCCTAAGGTGCGACACACGATCCAGCGGTTGTGTTCCTTCTTCCATGCAATTGGCCAGAAGATCATTGATCCCGAGGGTCTAGATGAACTACAGGCAAAACTTGTGAGAACCCTATGTCATCTTGAGATGTACTTTCCTCCAACTTTCTTTGACATAATGGAACATCTTCCCGTGCACCTTGTGAGGCAAACAAAGTGCTGTGGTCCAGTATTCATGACGCAGATGTATCCTTGCAAAAGGTACCTGGGGATCCTTAAGGGTTATGTACGGAACCGTTCACACCCTGAGGGTAGTATCATCGAGAGTTACACCACCGAAGAGGTCATCGATTTTTGTGTGGACTACATGTCAGAAACATCTTCAATTGGATTACCACGATCTCATCACGAAGGGAGGCTTGATGGTGTTGGTACTGTTAGAAGGAAGATTGTTAGGTTGGATCGGAAGGTGTACAATAAAGCTCATTTCACGGTACTGCAGCATATGACTGAGGTGGTGCCGTACGTTGACGAATACCTTGCAGTTCTCCGACAGGAGAACCCAGGCCGATCAGAGAGTTGGGTCAGAAACAAGCACATGTCTTCTTTCAACGAGTGGCTGAAGAACCGAATTGCCAGGTTGCAGAACTTGTCTAGTGAAACACTTCAGTGGTTGTCACAGGGTCCTGAATGGAGTGCCACCACCTGGCAAGCATATGACATAAATGGATACACCTTTCACACGGTAAAGCAAGACAACAAATGCACTGTGCAGAACAGTGGGTTACGCATCGAGGCTACTAGTGATGGTGGTCGGCGTGATCAATACTATGGCAGAGTTGAGCAAATATTAGAGCTAGATTACTTGAAATTCAAAGTCCCGTTGTTTCGTTGTCGATGGGTCGATCTTCACAATGTAAAAGTTGACAACGAAGGTTTCACCACTGTCAACTTGGCTAACAACGCGTACAAGGATGAACCGTTCGTTCTCGCCAAACAAGTTGTTCAAGTCTTCTACATAGTTGATCCGTGTAACAAGAAACTACGTGTTGTTCATGAAGGGAAAAGGAGAATTGTTGGATTGGACAATATTGCAGACGAGGATGATTACAACCAGCACGTCCACGGCATAGGTCAAGAAATACCTCTAGAAGAGGAGGAAGAAGAAGATGACGTTCAATATGCACGCGTCGACCATGAGGAAAGAATATTTTTGTAATTTATGTACATAGTTTATGTCTACATGTCTGTTATCTATATGACTAATATATTCAGAATGATCAATAGTATATTGCTTATGAAATAGTCAAATAAAATAATTAAGTGAAGCACCCACTAGAAGTGAAATAAAATAATTAAGCAAGTATAACCATCGGAACTAAAATAAATTAATTAGTGAAATAATTAATTAAAATAAAAATGTAGTGTATGTGGAAATATGTTAAGGAAAATAAAATAACTAAGTGAAATAGAATAAAATTAAATAGTTGTGAAGACATAGTTGTGAAGATGACTCCTCGTCCAAGTCGACCGACGGAGCTTACACCTCCCAAGTCTAAGCTATCAATTGAGGCTCCCCGTGGACCGGCATCGTCAGTACCTCATTCTCCTGATGGAGCTGATATGGACTTGGTAGATATAGCTCAAAGCTTGGCTCCAATAAATACCACAAGAAAGGCCGATAGCTCCCCACCACTTGTCAAGGGCTAGACGCGTGAACGCGGCAAGGGGAAGGTCGGGGAGTTGGCACTGGAGCCAAAAAAGGGCAAGGCAGCAACGTCGATGCCGGTGAGCAAAGCGGGGAAGGTTGTGAGGGCGCCGGCCCAATTTGAGCTAGGCATGCCATTGGTGAAGGACAATGTGTTAGCCATGATGGGTATTGCTTGCCGAGTGCTACATAAGCAATACATGGAGCTAAGAAATGCCAAGCGGAAAATGAGGGAGTCATCCATAGTTGGACATCACGACCACCAGCCGTTCCTATCGTCGTCTGCCTATATAACTATAGGCTTTGATGACCTCTTCGACCTTTTCAGGATCCGGAAGTTGGACACTAGACTTCTAAAATGCTACTCCTTGTAAGTGCATACCTTCTATACTTATGATATGATTGGACTATATCTCCTAATTAAATTAGTTCTAATACGTAAATGTTTTAAGGTTGTGTTGGATCGAGAGTCGTCGCCTTGGTAATCAGGTTGGGTTCCTTGATCCATCCATGGTGAACGAGGTTAATTTACGACAGAGCTTCACTGAGGTGGTTGACTATGTCAACCGGTGTTTATGGGCTCATCAAGACAAGGAGTACATCATATACGCACACAACCAAGAGTAAGAGGACAATACCCTTCGTGTATATTGTTTTTGAAGTTAAGGTTCTTAGTACTAACGCTACATAACCACTGCGCAGGCAATAACCACTGCGCAGGCAACATTGGATTCTCCTAGTCATCGTACCTAAGTGGAGTAGGGTTACCTACCTTAACTCCAATAAGTCGAAAGATTATGATTTCACTGAAATCACCAAGACCTTAAATATGGCTTGGGGACCATATGTGGAAAAGGGTGGTAGGCACAAGGAGGCAAGGACGAACTTTATCATGACACCAAGTTCGCATGTGCACAATAGATCGGAGACCAGTGTGGTTTCCACGTGTGCCACAACATGTCAACACTTCTAAGAGAGGTGAAAGATTTCGACCCTGATATTGTTGCTAATGGCGAATAAGCTCATTTCAATACCAATATTGCTATTCAAAACGTGCTAACCTCTTATTTATTACACAGAAAGGTAGAGCTGGCTTCAAGATCTCACCCATCAACCCCCCCGCTATCAGAGGCGAAGTGTGCGCCTTCATTCTTGCAGAAATAATGAACAAGAAAGGACGTTTTCACATCAAATAGACTCATGAACTTGGATAGATAATTTATTGTGTTGTAAAAAAGATGTTTTTATAATTTGTTATGATGTAAAAAATATGTTTTTATGGAGTGCAATGTAATTTACTTTCATATGTGCAATATTTATGGTAGTTTACTAAATTGTCATCAAATTTGATCAACTACGATTTACGTTGTACTATTCATTTGTTTTCTCCTTTTTTTTTTTCTTATTGACAGGTCGTGGAGGTTCACAACGAACATGATACAAGAAATTTTGGTAATCATTTGAGGACTTTCATGGGGTATGAATTGTTTCATGGGGTATGAATTGTGTGCTATAATAAATTAAATTGCTGCATCTGTGATGTTGTAAATTGCTGCTTTGTGATGGATCTGTGATATGTGATGCATCTGTGATGTTGGGCAGTTGGGGAATATGTGATATGGAGGGGGGGTGAGTGGCAGCTGTGATGTTTCTGTTTTTCAGAGGGCATAGCTAGCAATTCCTGAGGCTAGCCAATATTTAGCATTTTTTTTTCTGGAAATAACTCATTAGTGACGGTTCGGAAGAAAAACCCATCACAGGTAACCTCACCTGTGATGGACTCGCAAACATTGGACCGTCACAGGTGACGCCTTTACTTTTGGGCCCGTCACAGGTGGGTCACCTGTGACGGCTACTATATACCGGAGATCATCACCTCTGACGGGCCTTTATTTAGGGGCCCGTCAGAGATGAGACACCTGTGACGGGTCCTAACTGGCCCTAGGCTAGCTGAGACCAACACCTCTGACGGCATTCTATTAACTTGCCCATCAGAGATGGATGTCACCACTGACGGCCGGCCACCCGTCAAAGGTGACTGGACTCAGCAGTGACCACTGATCACTGACCAAGCCCAAAGCCGTCAAAGGTGAGGGTTTGGGCCCGTCACAGGTGACCTTGACCAGTGTAGTGAAGTAGTTTTATTGTTTTTAATTAAGTTATGATTTTGTAATTAGCAATCGTTCAACCTGTAAACTCTATAATAACTGGTTATAGCTAGGTTCTTACAAACGAGGATGGAAATTAAGTCTGTTATTAAGAAAAGGACCACGAAACACATATGAATTTTGGAAAGAAACTGCGATCTTCATTTCAACATATAGTAATTTAAGATGGGTCTAACAACATCCTAATTAAGTTGCTACATTTTGAAACGGAGGGATACCAAAAGAAAAGATATATAGCTCATATTCTTTTTATATAAACTTCTTTAAAAAAATGTAGTGCTTATTAGACTATAGTATTTGACCACATTTACAGGTGTGCTAAGTTCTATACTCGGCTGAGTTCTATTATCTGTATTTTCAACTTGTACTCTCTCATTTTTCATACGCACGTTTCCCAAACTACTAAACAATGTGTTCCTTTTAAGATTATATAGGAAAATTTCTGCGTGTGCGTCGCCCACTTTCTCTAGTACATCCAACCCCGTAGACACTATAGATTGGCTGCATACTATCAACAAGAAGCTAGACTTGATCCAGTGCACCGACGCAGAAAGGGTGGCCTTCACCGCGCATCAGCTTCAAGGGCCCTCCTCAAAATGGTGGGATCAGTTCCAGGTCAGCCAGCCTGTAGAGCAGCCAATCACCTGGGCTCGTTTCGCTGCAGCCTTCAGGAAATCACACGTACCAACTGGCATCTTGGCACTGAAGAAGCGCAAGTTCCAGGAACTAAAGCAAGGGAACCGCTCGGTGACTACGCCCATGAGGAAGTATGCAAAGACGAGGAGAAGCAGGAGAAGTTCCTCTCGGGACTCAACCTCGAGCTGTCAGTGCAGCTGGTGTCGAACGACTACACCGATTTCTAGCGCTTGGTCCAACGACTACAAGTTGATGCCATGAACAGGGAGCTCGAGAATCTTAAGAGCCGTATGATCAACTTCTGGCCGCAGCAAGGGCCTAGTCAGAGGCTTCGCTACATGGTTCCCCACCCTGGTGGCTCCTCAAGCTCAGTTTACCAATCGGGCTCCCCAGCAGCAGCAACAACAGAATCTGCCCGCTAGGAGCGCGCGCTGCCCTACTCTAGCCTCGGCACCAAGTGGGCCTGCTACAAAGGATGGCAGCGCATGGACTCTTGTCTATTTCAACTACTTGGAACATGGGCATTTTGCCAACAAGTGCCCGAAGCCCAAGCGCTCGCGAGGACAAGTTCCGACGTAGTATCCCAGAGGCAACAACAACGTCATCAGGGGACGTGTGAATCACGTCATGGCAGAAGAAGTGCAGGATGCCCCAGAAGTTCTCATCGGTATGTTCCCAGTCAACTTTGTTCCTGCATTAGTTATGTTTGATTCAGGTGCTACACACTTGTTCATATCCTGGCAATTTGCGGGGCAATATAACTTAAGGGCAGAGAGTCTTAGAAATGCCATGATGATTACTACTCTCAGGGATAGATGCCTGCTCGGCAATATAGTCCCTCAGTGCCCATAGAAATCCAAGGGTTTTCTTTTCTGGCTAATCTCATCCTCCTGGACTCGAAGGACCTGGACGTCATCCTAGGGATGAACTTCCTGACCCGTCACAAGTGGTGTTGGATTGTGCTCGTAGGACTATTACCTTGAGCAACCGCCCCGACCAGCCAGTCATCCACTATGCGCACCCCACCCGGAGTTGCCAGCAATTGTTGCATCAGATGCGGCTTGTAGAGATACCAGTATATATACGTGTTCCCAGAAGACTTGCCAGGGATGCCGCCCCAGCGAGACATCGAGTTCCAAATCGACCTGGTGCCCGGTACCACGCCCATTTCCAAAAGGCCATACCAGATGGCTGCTAATGAGTTGGCAGAAGTAAAAAAAGCAAGTAGAAGAACTAAAGGAGAAGGGGTACATCCGCCCGAGCACCTCTCCATGGGGCGCACCAGTGATATTCGTCGAGAAGAAGGACAAGACCAAGCGCATGTGTGTCGACTACCATGCTATCAACGAGGTCACCATCAAGAACAAGAACCCGCTACCCCGCATCTATGACCTGTTTGATCAATTGAAGGGTGCCACAGTGTTCTCCAAGATCGACCTACGATCCAGGTATCACCAGCTACGAATTCGCAAGGAAGATATCCCCAAGACAGCCTTCACCACCCGATAAGGTTTGTATGAATGCACAATGATATCCTTTGGGATGACCAATGCTCCTGCCTTTTCATGAACCTGATGAACAAAGTGTTCATGAAATACTTGGATAAGTTTGTGGTTGTTTTTATTGATGACATCTTGATATATTCCAAAACAAAGGAGGAACATGAGCAACATTTGCGACTTATGCTGGAGAAACTTAGGGAACATCAGTTGTATGCAAAGTTCAGTAAATGTGAGTTTTGGTTGTGAAAAGTGAAGTTTCTGGACCACGTTATCTTTCCACAAGGAGTGGCAGTGGACCCCGCCAAGGTCGAAGCAGTCACCAAGTGGAGGCAGCCCAACACGGTCACACAGAACAGTAGTTTCCATGGCCTGGCAGGGTTTTACCACCGATTCATCAAAAATTTCTTAAAGATCGCTTGGCCCATGACCCAATTGTTGAAAAAAGAAGAAAAATTCATGTGGACCCCCACAATGTGAGAAGGCATTTTTTTGATTGGGATGTGAGAAGGCATTTCAATTGCTCAAAACGAAGCTTGCATCTTCCCCGGTCTTTGTTCTACCAGATGTTAACAAAGGCTATTAGGTTTATTGCGAGAAAGGGTTTGGGTTGCGTCCTAATGCAAGAAAGGCATGTGGTGGCCTACGCCTCGTGACAAATGTGACTGCACGATGGCAACTACCCCACCCACGACCTCGAATTGGCCGCCGTAGTGCATGCTCTGAAAATATGGAAACATTACCTCATCGGGAACCGGTGCGAAGTTTACACCGACAAAGAAGATGGTTGTTGACGGTCATGAAATCATAATATCTGACCGTCAATACTTGCTTATAATGAAATAAAATATGGTATCCAACTTAGTGGTAGGGTTTATTACTAATCATTTCCACTAGTGTTGGTGAAATATGTGTATGCAGATACTTTAAGGAGAAAACAAACCTGTTATGCAACAAAATGCACCTCCGGACAATCAAGACGCGCTTACACGGATTAGGTGGCCCATACATCAATCAAAACCACTTAGAATTGGGCCAAAAAATAGTACATGATGTTGGGGGCCCATTAAGCAACCTCCCGGCCGAAGGAGGGGCTGGGAGGAGGGTTTTTTTGTTTGGCCGAACCACCAGGCCGGCCGAACCCGTTCTGGCACCGTTCATCACCATTTTTACATGTGTACGCACCTGATTACTTCCTGATGACGGTTGGAGGGCATTTATGACATTTCACATACCTGTAACCGTCATTTGGAGCCTATAAAAGGAGGCCTCCTTCACACTTCACAACACACAACTTTGAGCCGAATTATAAGAGGCTCTATTGTATTTTTTTATACATTAAAAATAGGTAGTGGGTGAGGGGAAGCTCTGGAGGAGTTCCCGAAAGTTTGGTGCTCTCTCCAACTTCACCTCGACAAGTGTAGCTTTCTAGGAGGAATTCTGGAGGAGTACCAGAGTTGTCGGTACACTTTGCTCCGGCTTCGGAGAAACTTCTTCTATTAAATAAGCATTCGTGTTCCTTTCTTATGTTATTTAATTACTTAGTCTAAGTGAGATAGATTTCCATCTTTGCGTGTTCATTGTTTAGTATTTGTACTAAGTGCTCTAGTACTAGGACTCTGGATAAAGAAGGAAGTTCCTGCGCACGTATTAGAGTAGTAATTAAAAACTTAGGTGTGGTGCCTACGTTAGAGATTACTATTGTTTGTTGTGTATCTCACGGATTTGTCAGAGGTAGACGACAGGTGGTGACAGCCCTGAATCCCGTCCTAGTAATCCTCCACGTTCGGATACATCATAGAGCCATAGACGGAACCACGCTGGCAGACCAGCAGGGGTCGGTGTCACCTTCAACTTAGCTTAGATAATTAAAATACGTAGAAAGTCCTCTCTAGCCTTGCTAGCCTACCAATAGTTGTTGTCCTTGGATAGTTTTAGCCTTAGGTAGATTACACACGTTTCCGGAGTTTGATATCCTTTTGAGGTCACCCGAAGGTGAAGTGCTACAACGGTATTCCGTGCTCTTGCAGATTTGTCTGTGGTCGTAAGAAATACCAACAATGGTTGGAATTGATCAAGGATTACGATGAACAGGAAGAGTGTTGACGGTTCTTAAATCATAATATCTAACCGTCAATTCCTGCATATAATGAAATAAAATATAGTATCCAACTTAGTGGTATGGGTTATTATTAACCAATTTCACTAGTGTTGGTGAAATATGTATATGCATATATTTTTAAGGAGAAAACACACCCAGCATGCAAGGAAACACACCTCCGGCCAATCAGACGCAAGCACACGGATTAGAGGGCCCACAAGTCAGGTGAAAGCACATGGAATGGGTCATAACTGTCATAAGCACCATCAGGGCCCACCAGTTAGTGTCCCTGCCAAAGGAGAGGCCAGGAGGTGGGGCCCATGGTTCGACCGAACTAGGGGTTCGACCAAACCACCACTGGCGCCTTTGATCCTGGCCTTCTACGTGTACGCTGCTGATGACATCCCAATGTCGGTTGTGAGCGTTATACCTGAAGAAACCGTCATGGACACTTGTCAAGAGGAGAGAAGAGGATCTCTTTGAATGCTTAAGCATCTCCACATTCCCAGGGCATCTCTAGGCCTATAAATACGCTCTCCTCTCCCTCATTCATACGCACTTTGAAGCTTGAGCTAAATTTTAAGAGGATCTATTGTACTATTTTGTATACTAGAATTAGGGAGAGAGTAGAGTAGAAGAAGTCGGAGGAATTCCGGAGTTGTTCATAATCCTTCTCTCGTTTTTTTACTCTGATATTTGAAGTTTGAGCTGAATTATAAGAGGATCTATTGTACTATTTTGTATACTAGAATTAGGGAGAGAGTAGAGTAAGTCGAAGGAATTCTGGAGTTGTTTGTAATTCTTCTCTCGTTTTTTACTCTGATAAGTACACTGCTTTAATTGAATATCATTCTGAGTATTTAAGATTTATTCTATGAGAGTTATCTCTTAATTAGTATTTTGCGAGATTTATTCTGCAGTACTACAACCATTCACCCCCTTCTAGTGGGCTTAGTTTTTACTATTCGATCCTTCAAAGAATTGATTAAACCCCATGCAATTAATGGTTACAGTCTGCAGGTAGGCCAGCCAAGAGGGGAAAGGAGGAAAGGACGTTCAGGAGGAAGAAAAACAGCAAGGGCAATATATAGATGGACTCTATCCACAGCGACCACCATTCCATTTCATCTCATCCTTCCCCAACCTTTCTCTTCTCCTTGAACACACCCCTCTTCCTCATTATAGAGAGGATTTAGCAATCATGCACATATACAATGAGCAGGAGGCTGAACCTTCCACTGGCCTGATGGTAATTGCTTTTCTTGGCCTGGAAACTCCTAAATTTCGTCCTCTTTTTCAGTGTCATTTTGCAAGAGGGTTTGGATTTCTTTTTTAATTGTATGCATATGGGAGCTTTGGGAAAGTAGAAAAGTAGAATCATGGTTGCTATAGCTGATGTGTGAGAATAGCTAGATGGCCATGAAGAGGGAGAGATATAGCTAGAGATCTATACTCTTTAAGCAAAACAAGAAAAAGAAGGAAAAAAAGTGAAGGAAGGCACAAGATCAAGGAGATTGATCACCACAGGACCAATGATCTCTCCTTTTTTCTTTTGATCTACAAGAATTATACAACTCACGAAAGGAGCTGTACTTGCATATATATTGATTTTTAAGAGAGATGATGGCCATGATGTCTCTGGCACTTCTTGATTTTCTTGCCATAGATCCATCTTCCGGTCTTGCAATTTCTTGATTATGTTGGCTCGTGTAGTGCTGTTGAGTTGTTGCATACAGGACTGATTCATATCTCTGGAATTTTTTTGTGACTCAAATTTAGATGCCAGAGCCAGCACCTGCTGCTTCCCCCGGCTCCGGCAGCTCAGGTGGCTCAGGCTCGGTGGGAGCTGAGAAGAGTGGCAGCAGGGGAAAGATTGAGATCAAGCGCCGCAACGGGCTACTCAAGAAGGCGTATGAGCTCTCCATGATCTGCGATGCTGAGGTTGCCCTCATAGTCTTCTCCAGCCGCGGCCATCTCTACGAGTACTCCAACAACAGGTACTGCATTCCTCTTCCTCTCTTCAGTTCTAGAAACCTGAATTAATCCATGTGATATATGTTGTCTTGTCCTAATTGGAGAAAGTTAGTTGCTATCTTTTTTTGTGACAAAGAGGAGGTATGTATATGGTGATGTGCATCCATCTCACCTTCTTTTCTATTACTCATATATGTTCTTCAGTTAATTAACTGTATTGTTATTACTTCTGTGCTTTCTGGGGGGTAGTAGCAACTAGCAAGTGAGAAAGAAATTGCAGGAGTTTCTTTGTGTGTGTGATGATCTGTGTGCTTGCTGATGTGGTGCGCACATTTCTGGTTTCTTTTGTGTTTCCTGTGAGGTGAGCTAGATGCGTAGATTGATTCAGCACAGTGCATACTTTGTGATGCAAGCATGAGCATGTACTCCCTCCGTATTTTACTGCACGACGCCATTGATTTTTTTTATCAATGTTTGACTGTTCGTTTTATTTAAAAAATTTTGTTCAAATATAAAAATATTTATGTTAGGCCTAAAGAACATTGGATGATAAATCAAGTCAAAATAAAATAAATAAATAATAATTACATAAATTTTTGAATAACATGAGTGGTCAAATGTTTGTCAAAAAAGTTAATGGCGTCATACACTAAGAGTGCATGCTTGTGAGCTTTTCTTGTGTGTGATGGGTGTCTGACTGTGTGTGTGTTGCTTTGGCTTGGTGGTCCTCTTCTTTTCTTGCTTTATTTATGTTCTTTCCTTTCTCTACCTCTGTCTGTGTGATGAGGCTTGCTTAGATCCTTCACACCTCACTGCATATAGAGATCATATATTATATATTATATTTTCTCTCTTGGCTATGCATATGTCTGCAGTAACTTGTTGTAACTACTAACTAGTATTATGCAAGATTGTGGGCGTGTGAGGTTTGATGCTTTTTTTCAGAGGTAAAAAGTGGTGTACACGAGTGATGCACACATTGATCATTCATGATTCTTTTGCATTCATCTTCTTCAATCTTGTATCCAGCAAAGAGGGTAGCGAAATAAAAGAGTGATTGTACAAAAAACAACCTAGTTGAACCAGTAAAAAAACTATTGGTAAAAAGGTCTAGAAAAACTCTAAACTAGATTATTATGTATGATGTTTCCTTCATTTTTAAAATTATGTTCTAATAACCCGATCTATCTTGGTTAAGAAAAAAATATCTGTACTTAAAACAATTAAACATCATACTCCAAATGTTAATATCCTGCATGCACAACGCTATCTATAGACTCTAGTATCATGTATACTCCCGTATTATCTTGCTGGATTACGACCGGTCTATATGTATAATAGAAATATTTTTTTGTGCATTTATTAAAAGTGATTTATAGGACTCCCATAAATTTAACACTGAATTTCCTTGTTTTCACTGGTGGCGAAATCGTTTGTAGTCCCGGTTCGTAACCCCCCTTTAGTCCCGGTTGTTCAACCGGGACTACGAATCCGTGGCTAAAGATAGCGATCTTTAGTCCTGGGTGAAATAACCGGGACTAAAGATCGATCTTTAGTCCCGGTTGGTAACACGAACCGGGACTAAAGATCGGTCAGCCACGTGGCCGGCTGATCCATCTTTAGTCCCGGTTGGTGTTACCAACCGGGACTAAAGATCCATGTACCATTTTTTTTTATTTGCATGGCCCTGTTTGCTGCATGGTTGATTATATATATATATATATATATATATATATATATATATATATATATATTACAATACATATATATGCATTGTAATATATATATTATGCATGTATATAGAATACATACATATATATATATATGCGTATGTATATATGTATAAATACATATATTACACACATGTTTATAATTTAAAGCACTTAACATTTTATGTACATATATGTTACTAAAATATATATTAACACTAAAGTAAATGTACGTACATATATAAATATGTATATATACATGCATGTATAGTATAATTCATTTGCTCGCTAGCTATAGCTACGATTTCGACGCCTGCGTTACGTCAGAAGAGGAAGGACCGACGTTACGAATTGTCGATCCGTCGTAGTAGAATTCACCATCGGGATTAAGGACTTCTTCTGATGAACCCCATCAGTTGTTCTTGAACAGCCGTGATAAAATCCTTGTGTGGGAGTTTTTCCCTCATGTGAATACGCTATCATTCGAAAAATAATGACATATCAATATATGAAATTAATAAACAACTTAACAAATCGATACGCAATGAAATTTTGAATGGTTTATGTATACGTACATCGAGCTCTCGTTTGGTGTATATTTGGTTTGATAGGCAGTGGGCATACTTGCATACGTAGTAGCCGCATAAGTTAGTTCCCTTGTCCTGCTTTGCACACTACATGAGAAACGATGAGAGATTTAATATACTCTTTATATTAACTGTAACTAGAGATTCAATTCAATATAATTTTGGATCATGCATGTACTCATTGGAAAATGAAACCTCCGTCCAAGTTTTTCTTTCCAAGTCCCGCGGACCAATTGACGGAACCGATCCCAAGCCCTACATGTGCAGTTGCAAGCTATGATTAATTAAATATTACCCGAGATCAACATAATAGCAACAGAGTCCCGTGACTTTGGAATAGATGGCATTATATTACCTGTCTATCAGCTGGAAGACCTTGTCAAAAACCTTCTCCTCTTTATTCATTGAGTCGTACATAGTGACTCTGCATGCGTCCAAGTCGAAAAAGAACAGGACCCAGTGGAATCTGGAATATGCGTGAGATGAGATAAATATCATAATGTACATGTTATATGTATGGGAATGAAATTTGTTCGAACGACAATAAAAACTCACTCTGTGTTGTACGGCAATAGTATGAACGTCTTGAAATGCTGCTGCGTTAGGAGATGGACGAGATTGTCCTCTGTGTCTTTCTCGTACTTGTCGAGCATTTCGGTGTTGATTTTCCGAGGGTCGATGAACGGGCCCTTTGAATCTCCATTCTACAACAATGAAAGGAAATTATTATTGCTTACATATATGCCAGGAGCTAATTATTAAACGAAACAAATCGAACTCAAAGATACTTACAAAATCCATGCGCTCAGAAGAGAGACGTCGAGGGCGTCCCGATGGTACAGATCGAAGACATCCTTGAAATGGATCCATAGAACATCTTCTCCTTGCAAGAAGTCGGGGTTTCTGATCCTCGCTCCGAACATCTCTCTACCATTGGCGCTCATTTCCATGTACCGTTCATGGAATTTGTACATTTGTGTCTGTAGGGACTGCAGCTGCTCAGGCCTGACAAACGGTTTACCGAGTTCAAACTTGTATGCCACTTCCGCCTTTGGGATTGGTGCGCCTCCAACCAACTGAGCCATGGTTAGACCGGTGTCCGAAATGAAATCCGTTATGCCAAAGTCTTCGCCGGTCACCAACGGCTCGACCACTTGGTGTGGTTGTTCTCCAAGTTGAGGAACTGGTTTGGACTTCTTGTAATAGGCTTTCCTAAGTGTTCGGTCATAGTCCGATAGCTTTAAGACCTCCTTGTTTGCGGTGGACATTCCCTTGAAGAAATTCTTCACGCTCGGGTCAATAGGTATCTTCTTTTCAGGACTCCGAGGCTTGAGTTGCCTCTTCACTTCTCCTGCCACATAAGCGTCAAGCTCCTCTTGACTGCAATCATACGGCGGCTCCTTGTTTTTGGTGGTGTCAACTTTGGCCTTCTTCGTTGCCCTTGTGCTGGCAGGAGGTGGAGCTTGGTGAGACCTTGTCTTGGGATGTGCAGGCGGACACGGTGGAGGAGGAGACGGAGGAGGCGGAGGAGCCAGAGGAGATGGTGCAGGAAGAGGTGGCGGAGGAGCCGGAGGAGATGGTGCACGAGACGCCGCTTGTCGCCCAGGGAGGATGATGTACCACTTGCGCCATAGTATAATGGCGTGGCTTGTGTCTCGTAGATGCGTCTCACCGTCTCCTCCTTGGTAGTCCAACTCGAGGTCCTCGTACACGGCTTCCACCAGCTCAACTTCGACCCTCGAGTATCCTGCTGGAATCGGCCTGCAGTGGTAAGTCCCTGAAATGTCCGTTGGGATGGCCATTCCCGACGCCACCTTCACGTGATGAGAGGTTATCTATTAGTAATCAACCTAAGCAGCAACTTGCGGAACGTACGAGTCAAAAATCATATATTACATCAAGCATACCTTGATTGATAAGTTCTTGAAGGGAATATGCAGCTCACATGGTGTCCAATGCGTGATCTCATCAACGGGGCAGGTGGTTTCGTCCTGGGTTTGCATGGCGTCCATGCTATGTGATACTACCTGCCCCGTTGAGGCGCAGCTGCTACGATTGCCTGATGGGCTGACCATTGGAGGAGGTATGTACGGCTGGGGATCGTGTGACCGATGTGCTGCCATGCGTTCATCCACCTTCCGGGCCACCTCCTCTTGCATGCTGAGCTCGTAGCTCGATACCCTGTACTCAAAATCTGCAATCTTCGCCTTGGTATCTCTCTTGCTCCTCATCCAACTCCTGTACATGTGGTTGTCCTCCTTGAATCCCATCTTTCAGGGAATCACGCCTTTCCCTCGTGTTCGTCCTAGATGCTCGGGAGTCTGTAGGGCGAGTGACAGCTCGTCCTTCTCTCTGTCGGGTCGGAACGTGCCCTAAGAAGAGGCTTTCACTTCGTCCGTTAGTCGATTCGCAGCCTCGCGTATCTGATCGCTGAAAACCAAGGAGCCATCAACTGGGTTGAGCGTTCCACCATGAGCATAGTACCAGAACTTTGATCGATCAGGCCATTTAGCGGTGGCCGGTTCGATACCCCTCTCAAGCAAGCTTGCCTCCATCTCCTCCCACTTCGGCATCGCGACGCTATAGCCACCTGACCCCAAGTGGTGATGGTACTTCTTCTTGGCGGTATTTTCTTTGTTTCTTTCCATCATCGCCTGCCCTTGTTGACCTGTCTTGTAAGCAACGAACTCGTCCCAGTGATCCCTTAGCTTCGGGAATACGTCGAAGTTCGGTGTATGCCCCTTCAGGATGTATTTCCGGTACAGATCTCCCTTGAAGGTCTAGAACTGTTCTGCCATTTTCTTAAGAGTCCACTGTTTCACTATGTTCTCTGTACCCGCAGGGAGCGTGAACGTCTCGAGCATTGTGGTCCACAGCATCTCTTTCTTTGATTCCGGGACAAAGCTGTCATCACCCCCGCGTGCCCTTGTTCTGCGCCAGTACACCTTGCTGACAGGCACGTTATCCCTCACAACCCAACCGCTGTGGCGTACAAAATTCTTGGCTGCTTGTGCCGGGGCACTAGGTCGGCCGTCTGCGTCCACCTCAGTTATGATGTGCCAACCCTCTATCTTCTTCGCGGCACCTCGTTGTCCGCGTGCCCTCTTCTGTCCAGCGGAGGGATGACTTCCACTAGCCTCCTCCTCGTTCCTCTCTGCATCCCTCTCCACGTTCCCCTCCTCGTTCCCCTCTGCATCCCTCTCCGCGTTCCCCTCTTCGTTCAAGTACTGGTTTGGATCCTCGTTCCCCTCTTCTTCGTTCCAGTACTAGCTGCTTCCCGATGCGATTGTATCGTACAGTATCTGTTCCTCATCGCGATCAGCCATCTGTTCATAGAAGAAATATTTGCTAAGCGTAATATTAACACTCTACTAATCTTGTATTAAAACTCAAATAATCATATATGCTAAGTCTAAGTGTCGTGTATTTGTACGGTAGATAATCATATATGCTAAGTCTAATTAAGTTTCGAATATTACATCTCTAATAATCTTATATTAAATCTCTAACAATCAAATATGTTTCGAATATTACATCTCTAATAATCTTATATTAAATCTCTAACACTCACATATGCTAAGTCTAATTAAGTTTCGTATATTAAACCTCTAATAATCTTATATTAAATCTCTAACTATCTCTAACACTCAAATATGCTAAGTCTAAGTGTCGTGTATTTGTACGGTAGATAATCATATATGCTAAGTCTAATTAAGTTTCGAATATTACATCTCTAATAATCTTATATTAAATCTCTAACAATCAAATATATTTCGAATATTACATCTCTAATAATCTTATATTAAATCTCTAACACTCACATATGCTAAGTATAATTAAGTTTCGTATATTAAACCTCTAATAATCTTATATTAAATCTCTAACTATCTCTAACACTCAAATATGCTAAGTCTAATAATCTAATAATCTCTAACACTCACATATGCTAACTCTAATAATCTAATAATCTTATATTAGAAATCTAACAATCTTATATTATATCTCTAACAATCACATCTTTACACCACTTGCCTGCGCGAATTCCTTCGAGGGCTAGCTACCACTTCGGCTTGACGGACGACGACGACGACATCTTCTCTGCAACATGCAAAAAAAATGTATTAGTCTAAATGCAAAGGAACATATAATGTATTTCACGTTTTCAAGTATATATAATCATATATATATGCTAAGTTCAACAATAGTTTAATTATCTCGTTCGTACACATTTCGCTCGCGTTCGTTCTCACACTTTTAGTTCAAGTGCATTCACGTTCGTTAACGTTTCAATCACGTTCGTTCGCGTTTCATTCACGTTTGTTCGCGTTCATTCACTAACACTCACGTTCGTTCACGTTTCAGTCACGTTCGTTCGCGTTCGTTCACGTTTCGTTCGCGTTCGTTCACGTTTCTTTAACGTTTCGTTCGCGTTCGTTCCCGTTCGATCGCGTTCGTTAAGCGTTCGTTCGTGTTCGTTCACCTTCGTTCGCGTTCGTTCACTAACACTCACGTTCGTTCACGTTTCAGTCACGTTCGTTCGCGTTCGTTCACATTCGTTCACGTTTCATTCGCGTTCGTTCGCGTTTGGTCACGTTCGTTAAGCGCTCGTTAAGCGTTAGTTCGCGGCGGTGGGGACGTGGTCCGGCGCCGTGGGCCGGCCCGGCGGCGTGGCGGCGGCGGCATCGTGGCGGCGGCGGCGGCGTGGGGGCGCGGCGGCAGCGTGCCGCGGTGGCGATGTAACGTAGTGGCCCAGCGGCGTACGTCGGCGTCGGCGTTGCCGGTGTTCATAGGCGAAAGAGAGAGAGACAGAGAGCTACATCGAGAGAGAGAGAGGGCGGGGGCTCTCACCCAAGAGACGCGACGGCGGTGTCTGCGGCGGAGGCGGCGATTACCACCAGGCGACGGTGAGAGACGACGGCGGCGTCGGCGCGGGGTTGCCATAGGCAGTGGCGGCGAAGGAGAAGCCGATGCTCAATCTCGATGGAAAAACGTCTAAGTGCTGGTGGAGAAGACGAGGGCGCACCGGGAATATATATACCCCCGGATCTTTACTCCCGGTTGGTGAGAAGAACCGGGAGTAAAGATATCTTTACTCCCGGTTGTTGTTACGAATCGGGAGTAAAGATATCTTTATTCCCGTTTCGTAACACCAACCAGGATTAAAAAAATTTTCCCGCTATTTCCAAATTCTTTTTTAAACCCGGTTAGGGTTAAGAACCGGGACTAAAGTTAATAGCACTGAATATTGAATTTCGTTGCATATATGTTTCTAAAATAGTAAATAATGCATTAAAAATTCTAATTAACATATGTAAATCCCACATGCATGTAACACCCTGAAAATTCGACCGACAAATCAAAACTCTAAAAATATGGATTTTCAAATACTTTTTAAAATAAATTGCATCATGCCGATTTTGTTCGCCCGTTCCATTGAATCTCGATTTCGGAGTTTGGAGTTTGCAAATAAAGAACAATTAATTAAGAATAAGCCCTGAAAATAAATTGGTAAAATGAATATAAATTAAAATGAATAATAGATGTGGATGGAGGTAAATAAGATATTATCGCAAACATATTTATATCAATTAAATTTAAATGCGATGGGATAAGAATTAATACTAATTAAAAATTTAAATAAATTAGATAAATAAAAATGTGAACAATATTAATCTAGGGTGAATTCATTAGTTGGAATAACACAAATATTGGGTAAAATTCATATGTGCAAGTATTAGGAATTATAGAATCAAATTTATATAATAAAATTAAAAAAATAAAAAAAAATAAAAAAATAAAAAAAATTAAAAATTAAAAATTAAAAAGGAAAAAAAATTGGAAATCGGCACTGTTCATTGCCCGCGAAGTGTTCGACATAGTTCCCCTAGCTCTAACCCTACCACGCGCCGCGCCGCGCGCCGTCCCCTCGCCGCTGCTGCCGCCCGCCGTCGCGTCGCCGCTGTCGAGCCCCGCACCGCCTCGCGCCCCGTGCGCCGCGCACCGCTTCGTCTCCCCTCTGCCGCGCCGCGCACCGTCGCCATCGCCGCTGCCGCGCCGCTGTCGTCGTCATCACCGTCGGCCTCGCGCCTGCGCCCCGCAGCGCGGCCGTCCCTTCGCCGTCGCCCTGCGCCGCTGCTGCGCCGCCCGTTCCATCGCACCGAGCCCCGTGCAGCCGCGCGCGACGCGTTGCCCCGCCTGTCACGCTGCTCGCTCGCCACCCGTCGCGTCGCCGCTGTCGCCGTCGCCGTCAACGTCCCATCGCCGCGTCGAAGCCCCACGCACCCGTCGCGTTGCCACCTCGAGCCCCACGCCGCCGCCCGTCTCATCGCCGCTCCGAGCCCCGCGCCGCCATCGCGTCGCCGCCCGCGCGTCGCCGTCGCCCTGCCCCGCTGCCACGCCGCCGCCGCCCCTTCCCCTCTCCTTTCTCCCCTATAAATCCCCTCTCCCCTCTCCATTCTCCCACCCCATCTCCCTCCTTCTCCCCTCTTCCCTCCCCACCGAGCCATCGCCGCTGTGAGCCGCCGTGCCGCCGCCCTTACGCCGCTGCGCCGCCGTCCTCGGTGCCGCCGCACCGCGCCGCCCTTGCGCCGCCGTCGCCGTCGTCGTTGCCGCCGCCGCCGTCGTCGCCACGCCGCCGCCGGTGAGCCGCCCTCCTTTCCCCTCGCGTCCACCGCCGCCGCCGCTCGGGTGAGGGAGAGAGAGAGCCGAGAGGGAGAGAGGGAGAGGAAAAGAGAGAGTCGGCCGAGAGAGAAAAAGAAAGAAAGAGAGAGGAAAAGAGAGAAAAGAAAAAAAGGAGAGAAAAGAGAGAAAAAAAGGAGGGAAAAAGGAAAAAGAGAGGAAAGAGAGAAAAGAGAGAAAAGAAGAAGAGAGAAAAGAGAGAAAAAAAGGGGAAATAAATAAAAAGAAAAAAATATATATAATAAATATAATAATAATAATAAATAAATAAATAAATATAAATGATAATAATAATATAAATAGAGGGAAATTAGGAAAGTTTAGAAGATTTAGAAATTAGAATTTAAATTATAGATTAATTTCTCGTCGTAGGATTGCAAAAATTTAATATAAATTATGGGTTATTCTTGGTAGTCACTATAAATAATCAATTCGTGGTAGTAATTTAAATGTAATCAACAATTAATAAACGAAATCTTATAGATCATTAAAGATTACTTTGGATAATCTCTAAAGGTAATTGATTCACGGTAGAAGTTCGGAGTTAATCACTAGTAATTTTGGACGTATAGAATACTTAATCAGTTAGTCATAGACTAAATTAAATCGTGTAATATCTCTAGGATTTTGTCCGATATTTAGCTCGTGGTAGAAATTTCTAACCTATTACATGGATATAATACTCGGGAATATTAAATTAAAAAACTTAAGACAACAAATAATTATACTCACAAATAATTTACATCGGAAATGGGTTCGCCTTAGTCCACGAATAGTAGAGTTAATATAAAGGAATCGAATTTCGCACTCGACTTTCATTCGGATTTACTTGGATTTCTATTTGAATTCTAACCGAATTCAAATCAATTTTCGCACATAACTATAGAGCCCGAGGAAGCTGCGGATCCAAGCGAAGGTCAAGACCCGCAAGACTTTGAGCCAGGCAAGTCATCACTATTCCTTGAACATGTTGATCCCAATTGCGAAATTGTTTTGTTTACAAATAAAATTGCATGCAATGATAAACATCCTACTTGTGATTATGCCATGCCTTGAATATTGTTTACCCCATATTCCTTCGTAACCATGTTTACGTATGAGTCCCTAGTCAACTATGACAATTGCTTAGCAACGCTATTCTAGAATCATGCATACTCATATTTATCAAAATGCTCTATGCTTGGGCAATTGCCTTTGGGAAGGTAATTGAGATGCGGCATGTGGAGACATGAGCGCCACATTGCCATGATGTTGATGACATGATTTGCGAAAAGAGAAATGAAATTAAACAACTGTTTTCGACTAGGGCGGACGGAGGATTTGGGTGGTATCCGGGAAAAGGCAAGTACCGTCCCCGGTCAATTAAGGACCGAGCCATGAAGTTAAGCATGAAACGACCCCCGTACAACCGCACTTCTCGTATGGGTATAGACCTAGCGGAATAGATAGCTGAGCAGAGACAGTATCCATGCATAGTGGTTTCTTGATGTGTGAGGCAGGGGCTCTACGGTGGGGCATCCATTGGTAGAACCACGAGGCGGGTGTCTACAGTGGTGTCGCCATCGGTAGGACTGCCTTGTGAGAATTTAAACATAATTATAACTTAATGCCTGTGTGAGTCTTTCCTTCCCGGGTGCGCCAGAACTCCTCTCACTGCTAGAAACTGTGTACGCCTAGAGTGCATGAGGATGTAAAGTTCATGGAGCGGGTACTGCCAATGCGAGGTTATCGAAAAGCTTTGCCGTGACATATCTCATGTGTTGGGACGAGGCTCATGTGTTGGGCAGTCGCGGAGTGCGGGTAAAGTGTACATCCACTGCAGTGTGAGTAAACCCAATCTATTCGAATAGCCGTGCTCGTGGTTATTGAGCATCGGGACGTGTATTACACTTGGCTAGACTCTAAATTCTTAACTTGTATGGGACGGGATGATGCATAATGATTTCTATGCTGATGGAGCCACTTCCTGAGAGGAGGGAAGGTGGACGTCCTCAGAAAACCATGACGACTCGATGGCGGGAAGCTATCCTTGGGATCGCAATGGATGGTGGACAGAACCGTCATTGTTTAATATGAACACAGGTACTAAAATTTGATCAGTCTATGCTAGGTCTTAGACCTGTGAAAAGAATTACAAAACTTGCTTTGTGCAAAAGAACCGTAGCCATTCCTTGAATACCCCTTTATCATGTGCATTGTTGCTGTGGTGACTTGTTGAGTACGGTTGGTACTCACCCTTGCAAATATAAACTTAATCAGAGGCCGGAGATGAAGCTTCGGAGGATCCCTATGCCTATTACCAGGAGGGTGATGAAGACGAAGGTGCTCAATAGGTCTTAGTTACGGTCGTTGCCTGTGGCAATACCGTGCCGCTGCCTTAACTCCGCTGCCTTACCTATTTCTGTTTTTGGAATGTAGTCTGGACCGCTCGGTCCGATGATTTAAGACTATGCCTGCGGGCTATTGTTGTAATAATTCGTACTAGACACTCGTGTATGTGCACTGGTTACTTCAGCTATGAATTCGTGTGTACCAGACTACTTGATCCAGGGAAATGGTACTGTTTACACGATTGATTCCTGTTATAAAAACGGGGGTCCACAATGCATGATTTAAAACTTTTAAAAATTCTAATAATCATATATAATTAGCATATGCATGATATTAAATTGTTAAAAATTGTAACTAACATATGTAAATCCCACATGCATGATTTAAAACTTTTAAAAATTCTAATAATCGTATATAATTAGCATATGCATGATATTAAATTGTTAAAAATTGTAACTAACATATGTAAATCCCACATGCATGATTTAAAACTTTTAAAAATTCTAATAATCGTATATAATTAGTATATGCATGATATTAAATTGTTAAAAATTGTAATTAATCATATATAACTAGCATATTCAATACATCCAAAATAGTTTACAACAATTACGGCAATAGATCGGCGGTGACGGTTGTCCGCACGTACTTTCTCCTCACTATTGTTCCTTCCTTGTGATTGCTACGTGAGTAAGGGGTGTCTTCATTTGATAGGAGGATGTTAGGGTCAACCGTCACCGTGAAAGGGGGTTGCCCATCAAACTGATCGTAATCCTCATCAGTCTTGTCCTCTACTCCGACGATTTTTCTTTTGCCTGGGAGAACCACGTGGCGCTACGGCTCGTCAGGCCCTTTGTCCTTCTTTCCTTTGCTAGACATGTCCTTCACGTAAAAAACTTGCGTTACATCATTGGCAAGGACAAAAGGTTCATCTGAGTATCCAACCTTATTAAGGTCAACCGTTGTCATCCCACTATCATCAATCGTGACGCCTCCACCAGTCAACCTAACCCATTGGCACCGGAACAGAGGGACCTTGAGAGGTCCATAATCAAGTTCCCATATCTCCTCGATGGCACCGTAATACGTGCCAGTTGTACCATCGTGTCCCATGGCATCGATACAAACAACACTGTTCTGGTTCGTGCTCTTCATGCCTTGGGCTCTTGTGTAGAATGTGTACCCATTGATCTCATATCCCTGGAATGTCGCGATCGAGCCAGATGGACCCCTCGCCAGGAAGGCCAGTTGCTGGTTAATCGTCTCATTACCCATGAGATGTTGTCGCAGCCATGCAGGGAAAGTATCAATGTGATGCCGTGTAATCCATGCATCGAACTTACCGATGTTTCTGGCACGAACTAGAGCCAAGTGCTCGTCGATGTAAGGAGTCACCAATGAAGATTGTTGTAAAACCATGAAATGGGCTTTACGGAATAAATTGTTGTCTACCGTCATGTAGACCCCCGTTTTTATAATAGGAATCAATCGTGTAAACAGTACCATTTCCCTGGATCAAGTAGTCTGGTACACACGAATTCGTAGCTAAAATAACCAGTGCGCATACACGAGTGTCTAGCACGAATTATTACATCAATAGCCCGCAGGCATAGTCTTAAGTCATCGGACCGAGAGGTCCGGAATACATCCAAAAACAGAAATAGATAAGGCAGCGCAGTTAAGGCAGCGGCACGCCATTGCCACAGGCAACGACCGTAACTAAGACCTATTGAGCGCCTTCGTCTTCATCACCCTCCTGGTAATAGGCATAGGGATCCTCCGAAGCTTCATCTCCGGCCTCTGATTAAGTTTATATTTGCAAGGGTGAGTACCAACCGTACTCAACAAGTCACCACAGCAACAGTGCACATGATAGAGGGGTATTCAAGGAATGGCTATGGTTCTTTTGCACAAAGCAAGTTTTGTAATTCTTTTCACAAGCCTAAGACCTAGCATAGACTGATCAAGTTTTAATACCAGTGTTCATATTAAACAATGACGGTTCTGTCCACCATCCATTGTGATCCCAAGGATAGCTTCCCGCCATCGAGTCGTCATGGTTTTCTGAGGACGTCCACCTTCCCTTCTCTCAGGAAGTGGCTCCATCAGCAAGGAAATCATCATGCATCATCCCGTCCCACACAAGTTAAAAATTTAGAGTCTAGCCAAGTGTAATACACGTCCCGATGCTCAATAACCGCGAGCACGGCTATTCGAATAGATTGGGTTTACTCACACTGCAGTGGATGTACACTTTACCCGCACTCCGCGGCTGCCCAACACATGAGCCTTGTCCCAACACATGAGACATGTCACGGCAAAGCTTTTCGATAACCTCGCATTGGCAGTACCCGCTCCATGAACTTTACATCCTCATGCACTCTAGGCGTACACAGTTTCTAGCAGCGAGAGGAGTTCTGGCGCACCCGGGAAGGAAAGACTCACACATGCATTAAGTTATAATTATGTTTAAATTCTCACATGGCAGTCCTACCGATGGCGACCCCACTGTAGACACCCGCCTCGCGGTTCTACCAATGGCTGCCCCACCGTAGAGCCCCTGCCTCACACATCAGGAAACCACTATGCATGGATACTGCCTCCGCTCAGCTATCTATTCCGCTAGGTCTATACCCATATGAGAAGTGCGGTTGTACGGGGGTCGTTTCATGCTTAACTTCATGGCTCGGTCCTTAATTGACCGGGGACGGTACTTGCCTTTACCCGGATACCACCCAAATCCTCCGTCCGCCCCAGTCAAAAACAGTTGTTTACTTTTATTTCTCTTTTCATAAATCATGTCATCAACATCATGGCAATGTGGCGCTCATGTCTCCACATGCCGTATCTCAATTACCTTCCCAAAGGTAATTGCCCAAGCATAGAGCATTTTGATAATTATGAGTATGCATGATTCTAGAATAGCGTTGCTAAGCAATTGTCATAGTTGACTAGGGACTCATACGTAAACATGGTTACGAAGGAATATGGGGTAAACAATAATCAAGGCATGGCATAATCACAAGTAGGATGTTTATCATTGCATGCAATTTTATTTGTGAACAAAATAATTTCGCAATTGGGATCAACATGGTCAAAGAATAGTGATGACTTGCCTTGCTCAAGGTCCTGCGGGTCTTGACCTTCGTTTGGATTAGCAGCTTCCTCGGGCTCTATAGTTACGTGCGAAAATGAATTTGAATTCGGTTAGAATTCAATAAAAATCCAAGTAAATCCAAATGAAAGTCGAGTGCGAAAGTCGATTCTTTTATATTGACTTTAGTATTCACGAACTACGGCAAGCCCATTTTCGGTGTAAATTATTTAAGAGTATAATTATTTTGTTGTCCTAAGTTTTTTTTTTATTTAATATTCCTGAGTATTATATCCGTATAATACGTTAGCAATCTCTATCGCGGGCTAAATATCAGACAAAATCCTAGAAACTAGTATACGATTTAATTTAGTCCATGACTAAATGATTAAGTATAATAAACGTCTAAAATTCCTAGTGATTAGATCCGAACTTCTACCATGAATCGATCACTTCTAGATATTACCCAAACTAATCTATAATAATCTATAAGGATTCGTTCGTTTGTTTTAATTATTGATTATATTTAAATTACTATAGTGAATTGATTATTTAAAATTAATCTACAATAATCTATAAAATTTACCTAATTTTTTTAATTTCTAAATGCATCTTATGATTATAGCATTATTTTTACGAAGACTAGATTTTAGTTAACCACAATTAAATTTTATTATTATTTTATTTTATTTTATTTTTTTATATTTTAAATCTCCCCCTAATTTTTCCTATTTATTTTTCCCCTAATTTTTCCTATTTTTTCTTTCTTTTCCTCCCTCTCTCTCTTTTTCTTTTCTTTTTCTTTTCTTCTTTTTCTTTCCTTTTCTCCCTCTCTCCCTTTTTCTTTTCCCCCTTTTTTTTTCTTTTCTTCCTTTTCTTTCCTTTTCTCCCTCTCTCTCTCCTTTTTTTTTCTTTCTCTTCTCCCTCCCGGCCTCTCTTCTTCTCCCTTCTCCCTTCGGCCGGCTCTCCCTCTCTCTCTCTCTCACCCGAGCGGCGGCGGCGGTGGATGCGATGGAAAGGGAGGGCGGCTCACCGGCGGCGACGTGGCGACGACGGCGGCGGCGGCGACGACGACGGCGACGGCGGCGCAAGGGCGGCGCGGTGCGGCGGCACACAGGGCAGCGGCGCGGCAACTCACAGCGGCGGCGCAGCGGCGTAAGGACGGCGGCAAGGCGGCACACAGCGGCGATGGCTCGGTGGGGAGGGAAGAGGGGAGAAGGAGGGAGATGGGGTGGGAGAAATGGAGAGGGGAGGGGGATTTATAGGGGAGGGAGGGGAAGAAGAGGGGGAGAGGTGCGACGGCTATGGCGATGGCGACGGGCGGCACGCGGCGCGGCAGGCGACGGTGACGCGCGGGCGGCGATGCGATGGCGGCGCGGGGCTCGGAGCGGCGATGCGACGGGCGGCGGCGCGGGGCTCAAGGCGGGCGACGCGACGGGTGGCGAGCGAGCGGCGTGACAGGCGGGGCGACGCGACGCGCGCGGCTGCACGGGGCTCGAAGCGGCGCGCGGGGCGACGGCAAGGGGAGGGCCGCGCGGCGGGGCGCAGGCGCGAGGCCGACGGCGATGACGACGACAGCGGTGCGGCGTGGCAGCGGCGATGGCGACGGTGCGCGGCGCGGCAGAGGGGAGACGAGGCGGCGCGCGGCGCGCGGGGCGCGAGGCGGTGCGGGGCTCGAGGCGCGAGGGCGACGGCCGAGCGGCGATGGGACGGCGGCGCGGCGGCGAGCGGCGCGGTGGGCGCGCGGCGCGGCGCAGAATAGGGTTAGGGCTAGAGGAACCGCGTCGAACACCTGGCAGGCAATGAGCAGTGCCGTTTTCTAATTTTTCTTTTATTATTTTTTTTATTATTTTATTTTATTTTATTATTTTTTTATTTTTAATATATTTTTTTTATTTATCATTATTTTATTATTATTATTTTTACTTATTTATTATATAAATTCGATTCCAAAATTCCTAATATTTGCATATATAATTCTTACCCAATATTTGTGTTATTCTTGCTAATAAATTCATCCTAAATTAATATTGCTCACATTTTTATATAATTTATTTAAATCTTAATTTAGTGTTAGTTCCATTCCATCGTATTTAAATTTAATTGATACGAGTAGGTTTGCGATAATATCGGTCTAAATTGATTGATTTAGTTCTTTTATTCGAAATCTCCAAACTCCGAAATCGAAATTCAATGGCATGGCGAATAAAATCGGCATGATGCAATTTATTTTAAAAAGTTTTTGAAAACCCAAATTTTTAGAGTTTTGATTTGTCGGTCGAATTTTCAGGGTGTTACAAACCTACCCCCCTTAAATAAATCTCGTCCCGAGATTTCTTACCGGGTTTCAAATAGATGCGGGTATTCTGCCCTCAAGTATTCTTCGCTCTCCCAGGTAGCTTCATCCTCAGTGTGATTACTCCATTGTACCTTGTACATACGCCACTCCTTGCTCCTAGTCCTCTTTTTGGCTTCGTCCAATATCCGGACCGGATGTTCTGGATACGTAAGGTCATGGCTAATGTGAATCTCTTCCAGCGGAGCCTGTTCTTCCGGCACTCGTAAGCACTTCTTTAATTGAGACACATGGAAGACTGGGTGCACATCAGCGATATTCTCTGGTAGCTGTAACTGATATGCGACTTCTCCTCGTCTAGCCGTGATTTGAAAGGGTCCCACATACCTTGGTGCTAGTTTTCCTTTGACCTTAAACCTTTTCGTCCCCCTCATCGGAGAGACCTTCAGATAAACATAATCTCCCTCCTTAAATTCCAGGTTTCTTCTTCGAGTGTCGGCGTAACTCTTTTGTCGTGATTGTGCTACTTTTAGACGGTCTCGAATCAGGCGAACCTTTTCCTCGGCTTCTTGGATAATGTCAGGTCCAAATACTGCCCGTTCTCCCGTCTCAGACCACATTAGTGGAGTTCGACATCGTCGACCAAACAATGCCTCATTGGGTGACATCTTTAGGCTTGCTTGAAAGCTATTGTTGTAGGAGAATTCGGCGTAGGGCAAACATCTCTCCCAGTCCTTGCTAAAATCCAGAGCACAAGCTCTCAACATGTCTTCCAAGATCTGGTTTGTCCTCTCGGTCTGGCCATCCGTTTGTGGGTGATAAGCTGTGCTAAATGCTAGGTAACTCCCTAGGGCTTCATGTACTTTCTCCCAGAAATGCGAGGTAAATTGTGTGCCTCGATCAGATATAATTTTCTTAGGTACACCATGAAGACATACTATCCTGGTCATGTATAACTCGGCTAGCTTGGCACTGCTATAGTTTGTCTTAACGGGGATGAATCTCGCCGTCTTGGTGAGTCGGTCCACAATCACCCAGATGGAATCGTACCCTGTTGCGGTCTTGGGCAATCCAACAATAAAATCCATGCCTATTTCATCCCATTTCCATTCGGGAATCTTAAGGGGTTGCAACAAACCTGCCGGTCTCTGGTGCTCAGCCTTCACCTTTTGGCACACGTCACAGAGTGCTACGTATTCTGCCACATCTCTCTTCAGATTGGGCCACCAGTATCCTTCCTTCAGATCCTGGTACATCTTCGTACTTCCGGGGTGCAATGAATATGCCGACTCGTGAGCCTCCTTTAAGATTAATCCTCTCAGTCCACCCTGTTCGGGTACATAAATCCTCTTTTTATACCACAGGACATCTTTTTTATCAATCGAAAATTCCTTTGCAAGTCCTGCGGCTAGGCGTTCCTTCACCTCTCGGACTTCCTCGTTGTCCTTCTGGGCATCTTCTATTTGGGTTCTCAGAAGAGGTTGAATGTCCAAGGTGTTTATCTGTCCATGAGGAATTATATGTAGGTTTAGTTGGGCCATTTCCCCCCTAAGCTTAGGAGCCATTCCTTCCGTCCTCAGATGATTGCAACGGCTCTTCCGACTCAGAGCGTCAGCCACAACGTTTGCTTTGCCGGGATGATAGTGAACCTCTAAGTCGTAATCCTTGATTAGTTCTAACCATCGCCTTTGCCTCAGGTTGAGGTCTGACTGGGTGAAGATATACTTCAGACTCTTGTGGTCAGTGTAGACATCACAATGGTTTCCAATCAAATAATGTCTCCAAATCTTTAGCGCATGAACCACGGCTGCAAGTTCTAAGTCATGGGTAGGATAGTTTTCCTCATGTGGTCGCAATTGTCGCGACGCGTAGGCCACAACTTTTCCGTCCTGCATCAATACTCCTCCTAGTCCCTGCCTTGATGCATCACAGTATATCACGAAGTTTTTCCTGATGTCGGGAAGAACTAAAATGGGTGCCGAGGTCAATTTCTCTTTGAGCTGCTCAAAGCTTTCCTGACACTGATCTGACCACACAAACTTCTTTTCCTTCTTGAGTAGTTGTGTCATCGGTCGGGCTATCTTAGAGAATCCCTCAATGAACCTTCGGTAGTATCCGGCCAAGCCTAGAAAACTCCGAATTTCAGTCACAGACTTGGGTGCTTTCCAATCCGTAACAGCCTCTACTTTAGCAGGATCCACTGCTACTCCACCGGCTGAGATTACGTGGCCTAGAAAGGCGACTTCTTTTAGCCAGAACTCACATTTACTAAACTTTGCATATAATTTATGCCTCCGTAATTTCTCGAGTACCAATCGCAAGTGTTCCGCATGTTCCTCCTCATCCTTGGAGTAGATCAGAATATCATCGATAAATACCACCACAAATTTGTCCAAGTAATCCATGAACACTTTGTTCATAAGATTCATAAAGTATGCCGGGGCGTTGGTTAACCCAAATGACATTACTGTGAACTCATATAATCCATAGCGTGTTGAAAACGCGGTCTTGGGTATATCCTGGGTCCTAATTTTCAATTGGTGGTATCCTGATCTAAGGTCAATCTTAGAGAACACCTTAGCTCCCTTGAGTTGATCAAAAAGATCATCAATCCGTGGTAGTGGATATTTGTTTTTGATGGTTACTTCGTTCAGTGAACGGTAGTCTACACACATCCTCATGCTACCATCTTTCTTCTTAACGAATAATACTGGGGCTCCCCATGGTGACGAACTGGGTCGTACAAATCCCTTTTCTTGCAACTCTCTAATTTGCTTTTTAAGTTCCTCTAACTCATTAACTGGCATCCGATAAGGTCTCTTGGATATGGGGGCAGTTCCGGGCATCAGATCAATAATGAACTCTATGTCACGGTCTGGTGGCATCCCAGGTAAGTCTTCCGGAAACACATCGGGAAATCGTTGCACCACAGGCATTCCTTTCAGGGGTAGCATGGTAAATATGCCTCCGGCACGTTCGGTCAGTCTAGGATCTTGATCCATGGTTGCTCTCATATCTGATCCCCAGGGTGTGGTCAGGGTAACCTCTCTACGTCTACAGTCGATTACCCCTCTGTTCTTTGCTAACCAATCCATACCCAATATGACATCCAGGGTCTGGGGTATCAACACCATAAGATTGGAGGGAAACACCACATCCCTAAGACGAATAGGTACGTCTATGCAAGCATGACTCACAGTTATCTCGCCCCCAGGTGAGTGTACTATCATAGGCTTTCTAAGCCCCACTATGGTTAAGTTGTGTTTTTGACTAGCCTTCAACGATATGAATGAATGCGATGCTCCTGAATCGAAGAGAACTTTAACTGGAGTGGAGTTGATAGAAAACGTACCCATCAGTACGCCCTGATCCTCCTGGGCCTCTTCAGCTCGCACATGATTCACTTGTCCGCGGCCAAATCCGGCAGCAGTCTTGTTAGTCTGTGGAGTCCTGAATAGTCCTCGTCCGGCAGCGGGGGTAGTAGTCCCACGAACAGCCATTGTGTTAGCGCCAGTACGGACAGGAGTTTTGCGTGGATGAGGGCAGTTGTTGGCGTAGTGCCCATACTCTCCGCAGTTGAAGCAGTCTACATTCCTCTTGATTCCAGGGGCAGCCAGAGTTGGTGTAGGGGTGCGGTTCTGAATCATAACCGGCCTATTAAAGTTGCTCGGCGCGGCGGGTCGGTTAGTTGCCACAATAGGGGGCTTCCACCCAGACGAAGTGGCTCCCTTGAGTCGCTGAGGCACCTCCTGAGGTGGGCGATTCATAGCAATCCTCCTCTTGCGGTTATACTCCACAGTCCTTTGATCATTCTCCAGCCTAACGACTTTGTTGATTAGACTCTGGAAGCTCTCATGGTCTTGCCCAATCATAGGTCCACGTAATTCATCATTCAGCCCTTCTATGAACTTGTCGATCTTCTCTTCTTCATCTGCGAGGTCTCCAATTGCATAGCGGGCCAACTGGGTGAACCGGTTCAGATATTCCTGCACCGTTGTGTTCCCTTGTCGCAACCTTCTGAACTCGTTCTTCTTCATACGCATTACTGCGGCAGGCACGAAGTTCTCGCGAAATGCCACAGTGAATTCTTCCCAAGTGGGTTCTCCAGCATCCTCTTCTCGAGCTTCCTTGTAGGTATCCCACCAATCACCAGCGGGTCCCTCTAGTTGATTTACTGCGAAAATTACTTTGTCTGCCTCACGTACCCGGACCAGGGTCGGCTTCTTCTCTATGATGCGTAGCCAATCTTCCGCCTCCATAGGCTCGTCTGCCGTAGCGAACGTGGGTGGCTTGGTTCTCATGAACTCTCCAAAGCTCGATCCTCCGCGGTTGCCTTGGTTGTTTGCAATGGCTTGCAAGAGTTGGGTTTGAGTGGCCAAGACTCCGGCCAGGGTGGTTAGATCAGGTGTCTGGGTTTCTTCGTTGCTGGTTGGTGTCCGACGTCGGCTTGCCATCTGTGTAGGACGATGGAATAAGTATCCTAATTTTCTAACTAGCTTCTACGGTTTCATCCCATTAAGGGAGTTGTTTTGATGTGAACTTTGTTTTGCAAGCATGGTGGAATAAACTCATTTATAACATAACAGCAACAACATCGTGAATATCATCACAGAGTTCCACAAATAGTACATAAATCATGATGCAATCGACTGCACACACATGCAGTCCAAATAAGGTTCATCCAATGATACATCGAACTAAGCTACTCGCCAAACTAGGTAAAGGGGGGGGGTGTGTGTCTTGCATACTGTCCAAAAACCATCTGACGCGAGATCGAAACTGCAACAATCCTCCAGTCTAGTCGTCCAACCATCCGCAGGATCCTGGGGCCGGTAGAGTGTGGTCGCTGGCACGGGCAAACCTGAGTCCCCATGGCTTGGAAGTAGTGGCCTCAGAATCTGGCTTGGGCTTCTTGCCCGGAGGTCGGGTACTCTTGCGGGCAGTGCTGAGGGTGCGGGGGCCTCCGAGGAAGGTGATGCGGGGGACAGGGGTCTCATCCTCTGATGGGTCGGTGAGGTCGGGCTCGCTCTCTGGCTCAGTGTCAGTCCCCTCTGTCTCGGAGTCGACCTGGATCGGAGTCTCTAAACTGGAACCCAGCTGCGGAGAAGGTGTAGAGATCAGCGGAGTGTGCACAATCTCCGGGGCAGGTGGCTGTGTCACCGTCGGGTCCACCAAGTAAGGTGCTGATTCAGTGGCCAGCATACCAACCTCTCCCAGAAGAGCGTGGAACGCTGGTGGGTATGGCGGGGTGAGGAAAAAGTAGTGGTCACGCCCTACTGCTGTGGAAGTAGAAGCCCCGGTGGTGCTGATCGTGGCTGCTCGAAGCTGCTCCTCCAGCTGACTGACGTGCTCCTGACTCTCTCTCAGCTGCTCCTCAAGTGTATCCATCATCCCGCGGCGGTCGTTGTATTGGTCAGATAACTGCTGGAACTGGTCACCGCGGACCTGAAGCTGTGCCTTCAGTGAGTCTATCTCACTGCCCCAAGCCTGGTGTTCCTCCTCCAGCTGAAGCTGCTGTGCTGTGAGGTCAGTCACCTCGGTCTCTAGCTCTCCCACACGTCTCTGCTGGTCGTCGATCTCTAACAGAGCCTCCTCGTAAAAGTCATCTGCTGCCTCAGCCCATCGTGACAGTCGGGTCACTATCGGGTTGTAGCAGCAAGGTGTGTCCTGAACAGTGCAGACGGAGTTGCTCTCCTCTCGAAACGGGTGGTGAGCAAACTCAGTACTTGCCAACTCAGCTCGGTGAATAGAGCTGAGTCGGAGGAAGGCCTCTCGTGCTGCATCCTGCATCGCGGTCTCTAGCAAGTCGCGATGGTGGCGTGTCGGGAAGCTGTAGTCTAACTCTGATGGG
Organism: Oryza meridionalis; assembly: GCA_000338895.3. NCBI lineage: Eukaryota > Viridiplantae > Streptophyta > Magnoliopsida > Poales > Poaceae > Oryza > Oryza meridionalis. The sequence goes on along the minus strand of CM002528.2, from coordinate 6,348,841 downwards.
ATTCGTGTGTGAACCTCGACTCGGGCCTCCCAGACAGACTCGCACTGTCTCACTCGATATATCGGAGATATGGGGTATCGCAGACGCCTCATCAGTCGGTGCAGCTCAATGACGTATCCCTCAGAGCGGGGTATGCCCATCTCCCAGACAGCGGGTGAATCCTGATCTGCCATCTAATTTTAAGAAAAGCCCAATGTCAGCTAAGAGTAAAACTTATTTTGTAAAGAAAAAGTTAAGAGTAAGATAAAAATCATACAGGTTTTGTAAACATAGCATTTTTACTTTTGAAATTATTACTAAGTGGGAACTTTCTCCCTTGGCCAACTTAGAAAAGGGGGTGGGGCGCCTTTTGGTCTTTTCCTACAGTCGTATGGCTCTGATACCAGCTCTGTAGACCCCCGTTTTTATAACAGGAATCAATCGTGTAAACAGTACCATTTCCCTGGATCAAGTAGTCTGGTACACACGAATTCGTAGCTGAAATAACCAGTGCGCATACACGAGTGTCTAGCACGAATTATTACATCAATAGCCCGCAGGCATAGTCTTAAGTCATCGGACCGAGAGGTCCGGAATACATCCAAAAACAGAAATAGATAAGGCAGCGCAGTTAAGGCAGCGGCACGCCATTGCCACAGGCAACGACCGTAACTAAGACCTATTGAGCGCCTTCGTCTTCATCACCCTCCTGGTAATAGGCATAGGGATCCTCCGAAGCTTCATCTCCGGCCTCTGATTAAGTTTATATTTGCAAGGGTGAGTACCAACCGTACTCAACAAGTCACCACAGCAACAGTGCACATGATAGAGGGGTATTCAAGGAATGGCTATGGTTCTTTTGCACAAAGCAAGTTTTGTAATTCTTTTCACAAGCCTAAGACCTAGCATAGACTGATCAAGTTTTAATACCAGTGTTCATATTAAACAATGACGGTTCTGTCCACCATCCATTGTGATCCCAAGGATAGCTTCCCGCCATCGAGTCGTCATGGTTTTCTGAGGACGTCCACCTTCCCTTCTCTCAGGAAGTGGCTCCATCAGCAAGGAAATCATCATGCATCATCCCGTCCCACACAAGTTAAAAATTTAGAGTCTAGCCAAGTGTAATACACGTCCCGATGCTCAATAACCGCGAGCACGGCTATTCGAATAGATTGGGTTTACTCACACTGCAGTGGATGTACACTTTACCCGCACTCCGCGACTGCCCAACACATGAGCCTTGTCCCAACACATGAGACATGTCACGGCAAAGCTTTTCGATAACCTCGCATTGGCAGTACCCGCTCCATGAACTTTACATCCTCATGCACTCTAGGCGTACACAGTTTCTAGCAGCGAGAGGAGTTCTGGCGCACCCGGGAAGGAAAGACTCACACATGCATTAAGTTATAATTATGTTTAAATTCTCACATGGCAGTCCTACCGATGGCGACCCCACTGTAGACACCCGCCTCGCGGTTCCACCAATGGCTGCCCCACCGTAGAGCCCCTGCCTCACACATCAAGAAACCACTATGCATGGATACTGCCTCCGCTCAGCTATCTATTCCGCTAGGTCTATACCCATATGAGAAGTGCGGTTGTACGGGGGTCGTTTCATGCTTAACTTCATGGCTCGGTCCTTAATTGACCGGGGACGGTACTTGCCTTTACCCGGATACCACCCAAATCCTCCGTCCGCCCCAGTCAAAAACAGTTGTTTACTTTTATTTCTCTTTTCATAAATCATGTCATCAACATCATGGCAATGTGGCGCTCATGTCTCCACATGCCGTATCTCAATTACCTTCCCAAAGGTAATTGCCCAAGCATAGAGCATTTTGATAATTATGAGTATGCATGATTCTAGAATAGCGTTGCTAAGCAATTGTCATAGTTGACTAGGGACTCATACGTAAACATGGTTACGAAGGAATATGGGGTAAACAATAATCAAGGCATGGCATAATCACAAGTAGGATGTTTATCATTGCATGCAATTTTATTTGTGAACAAAACAATTTCGCAATTGGGATCAACATGGTCAAAGAATAGTGATGACTTGCCTTGCTCAAGGTCCTGCGGGTCTTGACCTTCGTTTGGATCAGCAGCTTCCTCGGGCTCTATAGTTACGTGCGAAAATGAATTTGAATTCGGTTAGAATTCAATAAAAATCCAAGTAAATCCAAATGAAAGTCGAGTGCGAAAGTCGATTCTTTTATATTGACTTTAGTATTCACGAACTACGGCAAGCCCATTTTCGGTGTAAATTATTTATGAGTATAATTATTTTGTTGTCCTAAGTTTTTTTTTTTATTTAATATTCCTGAGTATTATATCCGTATAATACGTTAGCAATCTCTATCGCGGGCTAAATATCAGACAAAATCCTAGAAACTAGTATACGATTTAATTTAGTCCATGACTAAATGATTAAGTATAATAAACGTCTAAAATTCCTAGTGATTAGATCCGAACTTCTACCATGAATCGATCACTTCTAGATATTACCCAAACTAATCTATAATAATCTATAAGGATTCGTTCGTTTGTTTTAATTATTGATTATATTTAAATTACTATAGTGAATTGATTATTTAAAATTAATCTACAATAATCTATAAAATTTACCTAATTTTTTTAATTTCTAAATGCATCTTATGATTATAGCATTATTTTTACGAAGACTAGATTTTAGTTAACCACAATTAAATTTTATTATTATTTTATTTTATTTTATTTTTTTTATATTTTAAATCTCCCCCTAATTTTTCCTATTTATTTTTCCCCTAATTTTTCCTATTTTTTCTTTCTTTTCCTCCCTCTCTCTCTTTTTCTTTTCTTTTTCTTTTCTTCTTTTTCTTTCCTTTTCTCCCTCTCTCCCTTTTTCTTTTCCCCCTTTTTTTTTCTTTTTTCCTTTTCTTTCCTTTTCTCCCTCTCTCTCTCCTTTTTTTTTCTTTCTCTTCTCCCTCCCGGCCTCTCTTCTTCTCCCTTCTCCCTTCGGCCGGCTCTCCCTCTCTCTCTCTCTCACCCGAGCGGCGGCGGTGGTGGATGCGATGGAAAGGGAGGGCGGCTCACCGGCGGCGACGTGGCGACGACGGCGGCGGCGGCGACGACGACGGCGACGGCGGCGCAAGGGCGGCGCGGTGCGGCGGCACACAGGGCAGCGGCGCGGCAACTCACAGCGGCGGCGCAGCGGCGTAAGGACGGCGGCAAGGCGGCACACAGCGGCGATGGCTCGGTGGGGAGGGAAGAGGGGAGAAGGAGGGAGATGGGGTGGGAGAAATGGAGAGGGGAGGGGGATTTATAGGGGAGGGAGGGGAAGAAGAGGGGGAGAGGTGCGACGGCTATGGCGATGGCGACGGGCGGCGCGCGGCGCGGCAGGCGACGGTGACGCGCGGGCGGCGATGCGATGGCGGCGCGGGGCTCGGAGCGGCGATGCGACGGGCGGCGGCGCGGGGCTCAAGGCGGGCGACGCGACGGGTGGCGAGCGAGCGGCGTGACAGGCGGGGCGACGCGACGCGCGCGGCTGCACGGGGCTCGAAGCGGCGCGCGGGGCGACGGCGAGGGGAGGGCCGCGCGGCGGGGCGCAGGCGCGAGGCCGACGGCGATGACGACGACAGCGGTGCGGCGTGGCAGCGGCGATGGCGACGGTGCGCGGCGCGGCAGAGGGGAGACGAGGCGGCGCGCAGCGCGCGGGGCGCGAGGCGGTGCGGGGCTCGAGGCGCGAGGGCAACGGCCGAGCGGCGATGGGACGGCGGCGCGGCGGCGAGCGGCGCGGCGGGCACGCGGCGCGGCGCGGCGGGCGCGCGGCGCGGCGCGGAATAGGGTTAGGGCTAGAGGAACCGCGTCGAACACCTGGCAGGCAATGAACAGTGCCGTTTTCTAATTTTTCTTTTTATTATTATTTTTATTATTTTATTTTATTTTATTATTTTTTTATTTTTAATATATTTTTTTTTATATATCATTATTTTATTATTATTATTTTTACTTATTTATTATATAAATTCGATTCCAAAATTCCTAATATTTGCATATATAATTCTTACCCAATATTTGTGTTATTCTTGCTAATAAATTCATCCTAAATTAATATTGCTCACATTTTTATATAATTTATTTAAATCTTAATTTAGTGTTAGTTCCATTCCATCGTATTTAAATTTAATTGATACGAGTAGGTTTGCGATAATATCGGTCTAAATTGATTGATTTAGTTCTTTTATTCGAAATCTCCAAACTCCGAAATCGAAATTCAATGGCATGGCGAATAAAATCGGCATGATGCAATTTATTTTAAAAAGTTTTTGAAAACCCAAATTTTTAGAGTTTTGATTTGTCGGTCGAATTTTCAGGGTGTTACACGTCATTATTGCTTTCCTCCCATAGTCTCCCTTCATAGCGTGATTCAGGTACCCCGATTGGGCGAAGGTCTTCAATAAATTCTACGCAGAATTCAATGACCTCCTCTGTTCCATACCCCTTGGCGATGCTTGCCTCTGGACAAGCACGGTTACGAACATACTTCTTCAGAACGCCCATGTACCTCTTGAAAGGAAACATGTTGTGTAGGAACACAGGCCCGAAAATACCGATCTCTTTCACTAGGTGACAAAGCAGATGCGTCATTAGATTGAAAAATGAAGGTGGAAATATCAACTCAAAGCTGACAAGACATTGCACCACATCATTCTGAAGGGCTTCTAACCTATCCGGATCGATGACCTTCTGCGAAATTGCGTTCATGAAAGAACATAGCTTTGTTATTGTTGCCCGGACATTGTCTGGGAGGATACCCCTTATTATAACTGGTAGCAGCTGTGTCATCAACACGTGACAGTCATGAGACTTTAGGTTTGTGAACTTCTTCTCCTTCGTGCTTATTATTCGCTTTATATTCGTAGAGTACCCAGACGGTACCTTGATGCTCTCCAAGCATTGAAACATACTTTCCTTCTCTGCCTTGCTAAGAGTGTAGCTGGCTGGACTCAAGTAATGGCTGCCTTTCTCTTTTGGTTCCTGGTGAAGGTCGCCGTGTTGTTCCATATGCTTCAGATCATTACTCGCTTCCAGTGTATCTTTCGACTTTCCATATACACCTAGGAAGCCAAGAAGGTTTACGCAAAGGTTCTTAGTGAGGTGCATCACGTCGATTGCGTGGCGGACGTCCAAGAATTCCCAATAGGGTAACTCCCAAAATATGGAGTTTTTTTTCCACATCGCCGCGTGACCATCTTCGCTCTCTATAGGCTGGCTGCCAGGCCCCTTTCCAAACACTACTTTAAGATCTTTAAACATAGCAAACACTGTTTTCCCGCTGCGATGTTTAGGCTTCGTACGGTGGTCCGCCGTATGTTCAAAGTGCTTGCCTTTCTTCCGTACCGGGTGGTTTGCTGCAAGGAATCGACGATGACCCATGTACACAACCTTCCTACAATGCTTAAGATACGTACTTTCTGTTTCATCCATACAGTGAGTGCAAGCCTTGTACCACTTGTTGGACTGCCCGGATAGGTTGCTAAGTGCAGGCCAATCGTTGATGGTTACGAACAGCAGCGCTCGTAGGTTAAACTCCTCCTGTTTGTCCTCGTCCCACACGGGGACACCTTCCTTCTTCCACAACAGTTTAAGATCTTCGACCAGTGGTTTTAGGAACACATCGATGTCGTTACCAGGTTGCTTGGGGCCTTGAATAATAATCGGCATCATTATGTACTTCCTCTTCATGCATAGCCAAGGGGGGAGGTTGTAGATACACACCGTAACGGGCCAAGTGCTATGGCCGCTGCTCATCTCTCCAAAAGGATTCATGCCATCCGTATTTAAACCAAACCGTATGTTTCGTGCGTCCTTTCCAAAGTCTTTAAATTTTCTGTCGATGTTTCGCCACTGCGAACCATCTGCGGGGTGTCTCAGCATCCCGTCCTGTTAACGTTCTTCAGCATGCCAACGCATCATTCTAGCATTCGCCTTGTTCCTGAACAAACGCCTTAGCCGTGGTATTATAGGGAAATACCACATCACCTTAGCAGAAATTCTCTTCTTCGTTAGCTGCCCGTCAACCTCACCTGGATCATCTCGTCTAATCTTGTATCGTAGTGCTTTACAAACAGGGCATGCTTCTAGGTTCTCGTACTCCTCACCGTGATATAGGATACAATCATTCGGACATGCGTGAATCTTCTGAACTTCCAGTCCTAGAGGGCAGACTATCTTCTTAGCCTCGTACGTTGTCTCGGGCAATTTGTTTCCCTCCGGAAGAATGTTCTTAACGAGTTTCAATAAATCGCCAAATGCCTTGTCACTAATACCATTTTTTGCCTTCCATTGCAAGAACTCCAGAGTGGTATCCAACTTTTTGTGCCCCTGCTCGCAACCTGGGTACAACGACGTTCTGTGGTCCTCTAACATCTTGTCCAATTTATGGGCCCCCTTTTCACTTTCGCAGTCCTCCTTGGCATCCTGCAACATCTGACCAAGATCATCCGCAACGCCGTTATAATCAGCATCTATGTCCTCATCGCCCGTTTGATTTCCTTCAAATCCAGCGTACTGAGCAAAGTCTGGAATATTGTCGTCTTCCACTTCATCTTCTTCCATTTCAACCTCTTGCTCTCCGTGGGATATCCAACAATTATAGCTTGGCATGAACTCTGACTCAAACAAGTGGAAATGAATAGTCCTGGATGCAGAATACTCCTTCTGATTCTTACACTTATAGCATGGACAACAAATAAAACCCTTCTGCTTGTTAGCTTCAGCCACTCTCAAAAAATAATGCACGCCGTCAACAAACTCTTTGGACCGCCGGTCAGAGTATATCCATTGCCGATCCATCTACATGAATTGAAAAAAAAATCGTACACAAATAATCATTCGTACAATAATGACAGTCACACAATAATGATAAAATAATCACAAACTCTTTCAACAGTCATACAATAATGACATATCATTATTCATACAAAAATTATAAAATATTCCACCAAATAATTCTTATTTATTATTTTTTAAGTTTTAAATTCTTTTAATTTTCAATTTAGTTTGTTTTCTTTTATTTAAGATTAACTTTCACTATATTTTCCTACTCAACTATTTTATAAAACCTTATTTAGCAAATAAACAAAATTTCTATATACTCTTTCTTTTCCCACACAAATTTTCTCTCTCATCAACTTATAACAAAATTTTGGAGACAAAAAAGTGTGCCAAACATAGCTCCAAATGTAATATGACCAAAAAAAACATTGGAGGATGAAGTTGCTAACTTTTTAGGCACCTCCGATTTGTATATAATCACCAAAGTAAATTCACTATAAATTTTGGCATTACCTCCCCTCTTTTTTGAAGAAATTTTGAAGCTTGCTCGGGCTGGAGGAGGAAGAAGACATATATAAAGGGGGTGGGACTTTAGTCCCGGTTGGTGTTACCAACCGGGACTAAAGATCACCGGGATCTTTAGTCCCGGTTGGTACGGGACTAAAGTTACGATCTTTAGTCCCGGTTGGTAACACCAACCGGGACTAAAGATCCCTGGGGGGCCTGACAAGCCCTGACAGCATTTAAACCGGGACTAAAGATTATCTTTAGTCCCGGTTGGTGTTACCAACCGGGACTAAAGATTAAATATGCCCATTACCCTTTTTAACCAGGACTAAAGATCATCTTTAGTCTCGGTTGCAACAACAACCGGGACTATCGTGGAATTCGGCCGACAGACGAAAGATGGTTTCTCCACCAGTGTGATAAAAGATGAATAGTACTTTACTCGTGACTTATGTTTTTAAATTTTTTTAAACAATTTTCAAATAAGACAAACGGTCAAAGTTGAGCGCGGAAAACTATGGCAACACTTAAAATGGGACGGAGGGAGTATATGTGTGAGAGTGATAGACAAAAGCTGACTTGAATTATACTCCCTCCGTCTCAAAATATAAGCATTTTTAATATAGTGACAAGTAAAACATTTTCAACTTTGACTATTAATGTAAAAAAATAAAAAAGATCAATAATGTAAAATTGATGTTACTAGATTTATCATTAAACAAACTATCATAATATGTAACTTTTTTATTTAAATTATTTTACTTTTATAGATATTGTTGGTCAAAGTAGCATCTTGGAGACCGTGTTAGGATCCAAAAATGCTTACATTTTGGAACGTATGTGATATAATCCCTGCGATTTGACATTTGCTTCGATCTTGCCTTTGAGAATTCATGTTGGTCTTGACGAGGAAAGGGAAAGTTTTCTGAGGGTTATCGACGTGTTAAATTTTTGTATGGCACTTTATAGCTTATCGGCATGTCTGAGGTGGTGTTTGGATCAGGGACTACTTACAAAACTAATTACATAAATGAGAGCTAATTCACATGATAAATTTTTTAAGCCTACTAAATCCATAATTAGTACATATTTACTGTATCATCACATAGGCTAATCATGGATTAATTAGGATCAATAGATTTATTTCGTGAATTAATCCAGGGTTATGGAATAGGTTTTGTCAATAGTTTATGTTTAATACTTTTAATTAGTGTTCAAACATCCGATATGGTAGGGACTATAAAAATATTTAGTCCCATCCAAACAGGCCCTGAGATTGACAAGGAGTTGGAGTACGAAATGTGACCAAATGATCTTGCCTGTCAATTTTCAGCGGGAGCACGTCTTTTTATTGGAACTTTGTGATAATCCTCTTTGGTTTGCAGTAGTCTCAGATATAGGGGTGTGTAAATGGTTAACCGTAAACTCACTCATGGGTAAATAAAATAAATCTCCCTTATATATCAAAATAAGCCGTTTTTTATTTTGACTTATAAGTAGATTTGTGGGTTAGCCACTAAGTACACCCTTAATCTCAGACAATATCAAAAGAAAATTAACTACACATATTTTGTACTATTTCAATTAGATGATGAACATGTATATACTTTATGTACAGTAGTTAGTTTTTCTAATATCAAGAGAGGGAAGGGCGGACCCATACCCCGAGCAAGATGGTCCACAGCCCTGGGCCTGGGATGAGAGGCCCATTAGAGAAGTATGCATTTTTACTAAGAAAAAGTCTATTTAATATACTTTTACCATGTAAACTTTATGTTGGGCCAAAATTTCCATGGGGCGGCCTAGGCCTTGGCCTATTTTTGGGTCCGTCCCTGCTTGCGGGAAGGACAATACTCTGAGTCCTTTCTTGAAACATGTGTGCAAGATCTATGATCAGGGCACAGATGTATAGTTTTTATGTTGTCAGCAGAAAAAAAATTGGCTAAAGTAATTTCGCAAAAAACATTGGCCAAGTAATGAAGTTAATAAAGTGGAACTCTCAGGTTATATGGTTTCCTAGTGTTCATGATAGCAAGACATTAGCTATTTGGTAAATCCATAGGATACTAATAATAACTTATTAGTACTACCCCATCCCAAAAACACCAGTTTTGAACTGTTTATGTCTAACGTTTGACTGCCCGTCTTATTTAAATTTTTTTATTAGTATTTTTATTTTTATTAGATGATAAAATATTAATAGTACTTTATGTGTGACTAAATTTTAAAATTTTTCAGATGTTGGAAAAAAAAACTTACAGCTGCACTTAAAATGGGACAAGTATAGTACCAATTATAATGACTTTAAATCAGACCTTTAAGTCAAAAAGGAAACGAAATGTGGAGGGAGAGACATCCCTTCAGACATTTTTTAAGAAGAAGCGTGTTGGGAATTGAACACGTGACCTTGGGGTTGAAACCACACATCCCTTGTCACTGTATTATCAAGTGAACACTTTAAGCAATTATTTCCAGAGAATTCCTTATTCTTACATGCTAATATATGTAGTATATTCCTTTTTCTTATATGATGTTGATCGATTTCCCTTAAAAGTATTCTGATAACATGCATGAAATGCTAACAGAGCATATTTACTTCTCCATATAATATTAAAGAAATCAAAAATCACATCTGAGCATGCAATATGCATGGATGGCTATTGGACCTCGATGGCTCTATAGTTCAATTTAGTTGGGAAAAGATGTCCTCGGTAAAGCGCAACAACTATAGCAGGTAGAACAATTTTGCTATATGTTTGTCGACAAATTTTCTCCTAAAAATATGCCAGATGTAATTTTAGTATAATCGTAGTGTAATTATACTGTAACTTGCATATAATTACACTGTAACTTGTATGCAACTATAATGTAACTTGCATATAACTTTCACATAATTTTTAACTATTAGATTTGTTTCAAGATTTGTGCAAGTGAATAAGGAAAAAGCCACTGCACACACATATGTGAGAGGATTTGTTCCCACGACCTCCGTTTCACCGAAATAACATGTTACGGAGAGATTTTTGAAAGTTACATCACAATTGTGCTATAATTGCATTTGTCAAATGTTTAGGAGAAAATTTGTCGACAAATGTATAGGTGATCCCCAGGTAGAATGGCTTGCCATGTAGTAAAATTTGTACTAGACTCCAGTTCAGACTTCTTCATCTAGCTCCCTCCCCGGCCAGACCAGTCGATTTGACATTATTCTTGGAGACAAACAGATGAACACAACAATGGTATATACAGTAAAGTGTTTGTACAGTATGACACTCAATCTAACTGGCATCCTGATTTTTTTTTTCAAATTTTATTAGCAATGACTATGGAAGTCAGAGTGACATTTTTTTACGACCAAACAATGCTTTAGATTAAACATTAAATAATATCATGCCACAGTTGTTCTATTGTTTCGGAAATATAATGAAAGGTGGCCCAAACTGCCACTAACTCTCGTTTTTTTTGGTTGATATCCTTCAGGAAAAAAACCACATGTTATTTTGAAGATTTGAGCTTAGAAATATGTATAATTTGTCAAAAAAAAAACTCTAGAAAAAACTTTTACTGTGGTCAACATTTCGTAGTTATTCTTCCTTCCAATACACGCAATTAACTATTTTTGTGTGCTACACTACGCACAAATGCAGCGTGAAGGAAACTATTGAGAGGTATAAGAAAGCCAACAGTGACAACTCCAATGCCAGTACAGTTGCAGAGATCAATGCCCAGGTACTAACATCATCTGAATTCTCAAAAAAAAAAAGAAATCAGCTGTCACTACAAATGCAGCAGGCAGTAGTTTTCTATGCTGTAATTAACCAATGCGACATTCCTTGTAATTAACCAATGGTTTCTATGCTGTAAAAAATGAGTTCTCTGATCAAAATCTTCAGATTGGACATCCTGAATAGAAGCTACAGTACTTTACACAATGGAAATTCCAGTGACGCTATATAGGTTGTGTTTAGTTCTACGCCAAAATTAGAAGTTTGATTAAAATTGAAAGTTTGAAGAAAAAAGTTAGAAGTTTATGTTTGTAGGAATGTTTTGATGTGATGGAAAAGTTAGAAGTTTGAAGAAAAATTTGGAAACTAAACGAGGCCATATATATAGTTTTGACCAACAGACATACTCCTATCTGTGGTTGTCCACTGGACAAAGTTCTTCATGATTCCATGCTTGAAAATAGAAATGTCTTACTGCATGTTTTTTGTCATGCATGCATATGCATGCAGGTTGATTACACAGTTTAATATGGTATGATTTGATGATGCTGCACATTTGAACAAAATAAACATAAAGAGTCAAACATTCCAGTTAGCAAAAACTGGCAGAACTTGTCATGATTTTAACTACCAGTACTTAAAAAAAAACTCAAATTACAAACTTGCAGCACTACCAGCAGGAAGCTGCTAAGCTGAAGCAACATATCACCTACCTGCAGAACTCCAACAGGTTCATTATTTCACTCAGCTGCTTAGATTTTTTTTTTCAACTCGACAAAGTAGTTCATCTGGTTATAACTAAATTCTCCATCAATTGATGAATTAGGACTCTAGTAGGTGATCATATCACCACCATGAACCACAGAGACCTTGAGCAGCTGGAACGCAGGCTGGACATAGGCCTAGGAAAGATTAGAGCACGGAAGGTATATTAATTGTGCTACATTTACAAAGAATTAAATTTGAAAAGGGCATTTTATTAATTAATTCATCTAATTTGATAAGCATTCCATATCCTGCAGAACGAATTGCTGTGTACTGAAATTGAGTACATGCAGAAAAAGGTAACTACTATCAGCAAAATACCACTGTTTTCTTTCTTGCAAAATTATTTTGTTTAGTTAATTGACATCATAAGATAACAGCACGAATGTAATCCCTTCAGGAAACGGGGCTGCAGAATGACAACATGTACTCAAAGAGCAAAGTAAGTATTCTGTTCTACATTGCAAAAAAAAAAAGAAGAAGAATGAGATTAACATAGCTACATGGTAAATCTGAATTGAGGTTACTGAAATGACCTACATATTTAGCAAATCATACCGAATTGACTAAATTGCACGTCATCATACTAATTAATAATTATTGTGAAGGTTGCTGAGAGTGAAAGATCACTGCAAACAGTGAACGTGATGGGTTCAGCATCTACGAGCGAGTACGTGCAAAATATGATCCATTACGATCCAAGAAACTTCCTGCAATTCAACATCATGCAGCAGCCTCTCAGTATTATCCTGAACAGGAGGACCGATCGAAAGGCCTCACAGTTCATAGTTCAAAAAATGAAATTTGAATGTTCATTACCTTCTCATTGTAAGCATCTGAATCCTAGTTAGAGACATCAAAATTTTCAAAATAAAAAATAATTTAAAAAATAATGAAGAGTTTTCTTGGGAGCATTACAGGGTCAGATCGAAATGTGTAGGGCTTATCTCAAATTCTAGGTATTGTTTGGATTTGCTTGCAGCCATAAGAATTATAACTCAAATTTCCCTTGCATCAAATTATAGAAGGAATTAGAAGGCATATATAAGTTATAGACAAATACTGTGGTCAAGACAAGTTTGTTGTTCACGTATGTTCAGATGCAACGCGTAACTAATTTTCTTTTACTGTTTACCTTCCTTGCACTTGCAGATGAAAGATAAATATGGATCCGTATCATGCATGTGCCTTCTTCAAGGAGAGTGATCAGTTAGATATATTACACTGTGTCAGTAGAACTTTTACGTGTGAACTCTTGCATGCATGAATAATTAACTTTATCCCATAATTCAGGCTTGGCACTATCAAGGTGGTGTATCTAAGTATCGGTTCAACCTGTGAAATTCAAATACTTCATACCCTTCCTAAGTTTCTATATGTAATATTGGTGATAATATCTTGTGTATACATATAAGTGCTGTTTCGTTAGCTGCGGTTTTTTCAGGAATAATCACTTCGAACTCTGAACTCACGCTCTCTGAATTTGCTCGCTCTGACTCTTTTCTTTTCAGACGTAAACAGTAAACTGAAGAAATTAACCGAAAACAGAATGAACAGGGCAAGACAGGGTGTTGTGTTGAGCTCGTTTTCAGGATTTTCTTCTCTATTTATTCAAACCCAAAACTTGGCTCTTACATGAAATTATATTGGTGGCCTACAAAAGCACCAGTTCATCAACTTCATGCCATCCCATGATCGGGTGAAGACGGGAAGAAGCGGAGATGAAGCATTGCCTCGATCATTGTTTGCGGTGTGCGTGCGTGTGTTGTGGAAGAGGCGGCGGACCAACACTAGCTACATTGATGCTTGAGGAGGAGGAGGAGGAGAGAGGCCAGGGGCGGAGCTAGACATGAGTGGAGGGGGCGGGGGGTGCACTACTATAGTGGCATGTAATTTTAGAAAAAGTATGAATTACCCCCACCCCCCCCCCCCCCCCGCGAACTATTGCGGTAGCACGATTTACCCCCTAAACTATAATACTGGACATTTGATACCCCAAACTCTTAAAATTGGATAAATTACCACCCTAACTCGATTTGAAGCGGTTTTCAGCCTACGTGGCGATACAGTCAGCAAAAACAAACAAAAACCAGTGGGGCCCACCTGTCAGTGCCTTTTTTCCTCTCCTCCTTCTTTGCCTCTCTCAGGGTGAACAGAGGCGGCGGCTAGCGGGCGATCAGCGACGAGCCAAGGCCGGCGACGGCTGGGGTGGAGGCACCTGCAGGCAGTGGCCGGAGGTGCTGAGGCAGGGCGATGGGTGAGGAGCCGAGGACGGCGGCCAGAGGGGGTGGAGGGAGCTGTGGACGGTGGGCGAGGAACCGAGGACAGCGGCGGGTGGGCATGGAGGCAGCTGCGGGTAGCGTGCAAGGAGCCGTAGAGGGCGGAGGCATGGCGACGGGCGAGGAGCTGAGGACAGCACCTGGAGGGGGCGGAGGCAGCGGCGGACGGCGGGCGAGGAGCCGAGGACGGTGGCCGGATGGGGCAGAGGGAGCTGCGGGCGGCAGGCGGGTCGCCCAGTGAGGACGCGGTGTACTACACGCCAGGGCAGCGCTCGGCCGGCTCCGAGGGCGGCGGGATCCTCCTTCCCCACCGTCGCGGTGGCATGGGATCCCCCTTCCCCATCCTTGTCTCACGCCACCACCCACCACCCGCCTGCCGCCAACTGTTCGTCCGTCCCGGCTTCCCCTCAACGGCATAGGTGCGAACGGCAACGGCATGGTGGCGGCTGCAGCGGCGAGGGAGAGGCCCATGGGGGCGGCGAGGGTCGTCGCGAGGGCGGGGCAACTGTGTTCCGTGGCGCGGACTACTCGCTGCCCCTGACGACAGTGGTACTCACCCTGTGGCTAGGCAGCATCCACTTCAACGTCCTTGTCCTCGGCTCGCTCATCCTCTTCCCCCACCACCCCCTTCGGCCGCCGTCCGCAACTGCATCCTTGTCTGCAGTTGCCTCCGCGCCTGCCGCCAGCCTTGGCTCCTCACCTGCTGCCTGCCAGCTGCCACCTCTGTTCACCCCGAGAGAGGCATAGAAGGAGAGAAAAAAAGGCGCTGACAGGTGGGCCCCACCCGTTTTTTATTTGTTTTTGCTAACTGTATCGCCATGTGTGTGCCACGTAGGCAGAAAATCGCTTCAAATCGAATTAGGGTGGTAATTTATCCGTTTTTAAGAGTTTGTGGTATCGAGTTAAGGTGGCAATTTATCTGGTTTTAAGAGTTTGAGGTGTTAAATGTTTGTTATTGTAGTTGAGGGGGGTAAGTCGTTCTACCGCAATAGTTCGGGGGATAATTCGTTCTTTTTCCTATAATTTTTGCAAACAATATTATAGTAAATTAATTATAATGTTTTTCCTGCGTTATTACCATCAATGATTTAATAGAGTGCACTGAGGATTAGAGACAAAAATGACGTGCCAAATAAATATATCCACTAGATGGTGAATAAAATAATTGCCTTAACTTTCAACTGAAATACTATATAATTTGATGTAAAATAGATAAAATAAAAGACAATAACTATACTATTCTATCGTGGTTACATTGCATCACAATACATGTATATAATTTCACTGTAAACCCTAACCATTTGTTAAGGAGAAAAGAAACAACTATTATCAATTTCAAAACCTATCTTCCACATGAGTTTTTTCCAAGTTAGTGAATCAAATTAACTCATAAAGAATTAGAAAAATGAGGAGAAGATATAGTTGTCTAAGGATGAACTGAGATGAGCCGGGATGCGGCGGCTAGTG
The DNA here is from genome assembly GCA_000338895.3 of Oryza meridionalis. Classification (NCBI taxonomy): domain Eukaryota; kingdom Viridiplantae; phylum Streptophyta; class Magnoliopsida; order Poales; family Poaceae; genus Oryza; species Oryza meridionalis. The sequence continues at coordinate 6,333,294 of CM002528.2, read as the reverse complement.
ATTGAGGGTTCCGACCTCCGCGGCATCCCGGCTTATCCCACCGAGGGGCCATCCCTCGGATTCTGGAACTAGCAACCGGAGATCGAGTAGAATAGTGGATGGCGTTAGCATGGGTAGGAGGTGAACATGCATAGGTGTAGCCTAGAGGGGGGTGAATAGGCTTTCCTGGAAATCACTAAAAACAATCACAGCGGTCAAATTTTAACGGGGCTCGGAACTTCCGGAGTTCAACAACCACAGAAACTTCTGGGTTTCCAGAAATACTGAGAAACGACTTGAAAAGCGAATTACTTCTATGCCTATTCAATCACCATGATGCACAGAGGAACAGTGGAGTATATAAAACACAGGGACGAGCACAGAACAATCTTAGAGGAGACAAAGACGATTTTTCCCGAAGTTCGGATCGCACGGGTCCTACTCACCATTGAGGAACTCCAAAGAACTGGGTCTCGATTAACCCCTTGCCTCACTTATGCAAAGATCCGAGAAGAAGTCCACAACCTTCAATCCAACACCCCTATGTTATTCTTTAGAATTTAAGATACCACCAAGATCAAACTCAACTTTCTTTTAGAGAGGATCACCAGTGAGGATTGCTCTACTAGGACTACCTCTGAAACCTCAGCACAATTTCCTTAAGCACTTACCTCGTTTCCTTGTGGAGTTGAGTAATACCTTAAGAAACTTGCCCGAGACATCCACAATCTTGAAGAAACTCGCAGGTGACACCTAACCGTCTAAGAGGTGTCCCTCCAAGAGTAACAAGCTTCAAATCGCAGCCCACGAGATACCCCAAGTGTTTAAACCTTCGTAACCTTCAAAATCTTCTCCAAATCACTCCAACACCCTCACAATCACTCTCTCTCTCTCTCCCTCACACACACACACACAATAATGGCTCAAGATTTGGGTGGAGGAAGCAAAATCACATTGGGAGAGACTACAAACAGCTAGGGAACAAAAGAGCAAAAGTGAAATGGCCAAAGAATGAGCTGGGGTTGAGTTTGATATATATATATATATATATATATATATATATATATATATATATATATATATATAGACACACACACACACACCCAGGTGTACGTACTCCTTCTCCCATCTACCGTCCATCACAACAAGCCTCTCGATGAAGTTTGTTACTGGATCCACCAGGCGGACCCGTTTTGATTTTTCACGAGAAAATTTTTTGCGTACTAATCGGAAAACAGGAACACTCAGAGCTCGCGTATAAATACCTCTCGTCAGCCCAGATCGATAAACCAGGTCATGAGCTATGTGCGATATCTATGGACTATTCGGAGGGAACAACGGCGGGATCCATCGGTTGGCGTCTACAGCGAGTCGGAGGCGATGGTGCGATACATCGGCGCGGCATCTTCTGCCGTGCCGTCATCGCAGGATCCCTACAAAATGGCGTCAGGCGGCACCACGACAGGACATGTTCCTCAGAGGCAACGATGATCGTGTCGATCTGGATGATGGCCATAACCACTTTTCCCATTGGATACCAGCAGGTTTGTTATTTTATTTTACCAACAAGTTGTGATTTGATTTCAGATTTTTTCAAGTGAAGCCAAAAACAGCAGTGGTGACTGGATCTTCGGCAAGTCGTTACTCACAGATTTTAACTGGAATATTGCCCAGAAGTTCCGGTCCTGGGCGTTAGGAACTTCCGGCCAGCACCTAGGAAATTTCCTTCTTCACTCCTCTGCTCGGAAGTTCCAGCCCAAAGTGCCCAAAACTTCCGGGTAGGACTTATTGTCTTGGGAGGGGCTATTTTCAAAAATTGCTCCTAAAAATATTTCACTGATTGGATTGGCTAAGAGTACTTAGGAAACCTCAGAACCACACTTGAAACCTCTCTTAACAGTACGGTTTTTCCTAAACTCAAAGAGAAAAATAAAACTGGCCTAACTTGGCTCCGGTTCTTCTCGTCACTTTGAATTTGATGATTGGGGGGAGGGGGGGGGGCTCTCCACGCGTCCTAGCCACCTTAAAAGCAACTTGGGACTAATCATTCGTACATAAAGCTCAATAAACAGATTAGTCCCTTTAACCATTAGTCACTAGTAATATGCCCGTGCTAACGCTACGAGGTGACATTTGTTAACACAAACTGAAAAAGATTTAAAGCCACGGTGACATTTGGTATTATATTTACACATAGAACAGATGCTATTTAGGTTCAAGCAAAAAATTATATAAAGAGTTATGCCAGTGAAAATCACGCGGTACCACATATGTTTCTTCTATTGTGCTATACAAAATCAAATGACAGTTGTCAACAGATTTGAATTTGTAATTTGTTTTTCTAAACCATAAACATTGAAATGATCTTTTACAACAAAACTTAAAAACATATGTTATTACATGTCATTGTTCATCAATCAAGAACGTCTTTATACAAGATATTCCTTGTGCTTCTTCCTGTGGGGTCCACTTCTTTTTTTTAATGTGATCCAAATTCTTCATTTAGTCAGCAATAATGCTTGGGACTAAAATTATTTACACGGTATGAACCATGCCAGTTATGATAAAAACACCATAATCTACTATAAAATCCATACCACAGAGTAAAGTACTATTAATATTTTTATTAGATACAAAATACATTCGATAAAAAATTTTAGAGCAGCTAGCATGATTTAAAAAACGATATGTTCGTACATTTTGTAGTAATCATCCACATTCCTCACAATATATCTTGCTTTGGTCTAACATTTTGCAGACTCAATAACGGCCCATTTTCATTCATAGAAGAATAATTAAATCTAAATTTTCATCCAAGCAAAAAAAAAGGAAAAAAAACAAACCAGCGCACATGAAAAACTTCAGTGAATGAATAAAAAATCTACATACGGTCGTGTCTAGTTTAGTTGTATTGGGACTATTGAGAATGTACAATTTACAAATCTGCATACATTCAATATATCTCCAAACTTTAGAGAGAACTCTTCCTGAAACTGAATATATCATTTCAGTATGCCATCCTCCTCCATTTACAATAAACAAATATTATGCCATAATTCAGTATGGACAGATACAACATATGTCAAATTCTGAAAATAGTGTTAGAAACACATATATGTCAAACATGAATTATTTTTTAAAAAAAGAGGACATCACCTCGCGGCAACATCTCTAAATATCGCACAAAGAAATGCATTAACCTTAAAAATGAAATAAGGAAGAAATCGTGGGAGAAGGAAATAACTATCTACCACTGTGCCCTTATCATCATCTAGATCAGAGTGCTTTATACTCAATAAGCCTTTGATCCAGAAAATCGAAGACCAAATTTATCCATTTAAAAACAAGCAAAAAAAAGAGAGAATGGCACCTAATTTATATACCTGTCCTACTCCATACAACTATTTTATATACTTGTCGTACTCCATACAAAAAACAAAGAGAATGGCACCTAATTTCTGAGAAGACATGATATTAATCCAAAGCACCATATCCATGTTATATATTCAGCATGCTCAAAATTTAGTATTTAGATCACATCCACATGCTATTAGGGCATATAACTTTTTGTCTCAACTTTTTGCCAAAAAAAAACTAAAAGCATTTCATCGAGCAATATGGGAGCAATGGGACGAAGCAATGTACTTGCGGGGAGTGTTGGGCGCAGCCGTAGATGGTCTGCCGGCCTGACCAACCCCTACTTCGACGTGGTGGATGTGAGATCCAGAGGCGTTTGTGGTGGGTAGCTGACACTGACACTGGCGTCGCCCTGCAGTAGCAAAGATTCTTATGTGCTGATGTACTAGGATATATATTATTGATTTGTGAGAATTAGTTAGGATTTCTGAGAATCATAACGAAGCAATTATCATACAAGTAAATAAACATGGCCAGATGCATGGGGCTTGTGTCATGTACAAGTCAATCCTGAAAAATATGATCCAAATAGCCATATTATGATGAGAATTTATATAGATTGCATAACAAAAACAAAGTTGTAAGATTCCTGTCGAAGATCTGGCATTAACAAATAGGGGTTAAGCTGACTTAAGTATAAAACAATTTATCTACAACCAATCAAGGAAATTAGGATTTCTTATATTTTTATCCAAACTAAACAACCATGCTGGATATAAAGAAAAGAGTTGCAAATCTGAAAGAGGACAATACACTAAACATTAACCTGTAGCTGGGTGACAGAAGTAGCTCCCCCATAGGACATGATTAAGAATTACAGATATATTGAGAGATAAAGCATGGTTCTTCTATGTTAATTTCAACTTGTTTGCATTCAGAAGGCTTAACTCATGGTGTTCTCCACAAATCTAAAGAGGTAAAACTTAGATGTAGCATATTTAGAGAGGCTCGATGTTTTCATATGTGTTTCCGTTGGTGACCTAGTTTAGTTTTAGGCTGTCTAAAAATGAAGATCTAATCCTGGTCACTGTCAGGGTAGAGAGATATCTAAATGCACAGATTCCATGATATGTAATCTCCTACAACAAAGAAAATGATTTACTCTGTAATATAAGAAACCAATTTTTCTACTACATCCAGAGTCTAGCTTGGTTAGATGGAGACTGTAAAAGAGCTCTTAAGTAACAAGAATTGATCCAATTCAGTTAGATGGAGACTGTAAAAGAGCTCTTAAGTAACAAGAATTGATCCAATTCATAGTGCAGTTATATTCAAACCGTCTTTATAGTGGCATATACCTTTATTTTAACTCTCATTATAATTTTTCATCTGATTTACAAGAATAAACTTTTTCCACCTTCATGTAGTTATCCATGTTTTCTTCATGCCTATTTTCATCAGATACTGGTAATAATGGGTTGCATGCCTGTTCTTCCAAGATTACAAGTTGAAATTTCAGCCAACAGTGTGCGGAGATGATCTAAACTCAATGGCACTACAGCACTTCATTAGCACCTACTGTTTGTTAATTTTATTAATACTACAACAATTCAAACCCTTAGAAACAGTTATACTGCTTTCTGAGCATGTCTTTTTTACTGTCTGAAATATGGCTTGGCCTCATGAGCAATGAAATTGGAAACATGTAGTGCATATTTATGTTGAATCCTGGAAATGTTGGCCTCATGATCAAAGAAGTAAAATAGCAGGGCTACGCCACACACAGAACACTGTGACCATCTAGCTTAGAAACTCAATCATACATGATATTCCATATGAATCGTCAACCCAATTGAGACCATATGAATCCTTGCAAACAAGTGCATTTATCATCGACCTAATATACTTCAGGTGTCAAGGTTAACCAAATTCCTCAATGCAACTGAGACCACAATCAATGAGTAAGCACACAATACAAAAAAAAAGCATTAGATTAGCACAATAATTATTATATTAACACAGCCTGTTACCATAATCAACATTATCTGCCTAGGTTCAATACTGATAATCCTGTATGCTGCATACAAAGGCAAACCTCGAGAAGCAAAAGCCCGACAACACCCAGCACAAGCCCTCCAACTCCAATCGCACCAATCGATTCTCCAAAGAGCAGTGCTGCAAGGATAGCTACTGTCAATGACTGAGAATCTATGATAACCTGCAATGGAGATTTCAGCTGAAATCATGGCATCAGCTCAATTGACAAAAATGAGGGCAGTATCAGTGGCTTGCTTGAGGTATGAGGAGGTGATGAAGAACAGCAGTGAGAATTCAGCTTACGCTTCCGAGCCCAGCCGATGTCTTCTGCAATCCCTCCGTGAGAAATCCCTGTGAGATGAGACGAATGCTTTAGCTCAAGAACAGCATAAGCCACACGCTAGAGCTAAGTAGCGAACACCTTGCACCTATGGCTATCCACGTGCGCAGGGGAGCACCTGGAAGCAGGTGGCATCGACAAGGCCGAAAGCAGTGACGGCGAACCAGGCGGCCCAGCCGGAAGGCTGCCTCCTGCCGCACGCGGCGGCGAAGGCGACGAGCAGCGCGCCGGCGTGGAGGGGAGCGCGGTGACGAAGAAGGGGCCCATCTTGGGTATGACCCCCTTCATCGCCACCATGGCCGTGCCCCAGAAGAAGAAGGGTGACACCAGCGACGCCCACTCCCACCACTCCCTCCCGACGAGCGCCGCCGCCGAGGCCGAGACGCCATCCTCCTCCTCCTCCTCCTTCTCGGAGACCCGCGCGAGGAGGGGTTCCATGCCTGCGCCTGCGCCTGGGCCGTCGACGAAGCACTCGACGTCCGTGGCCGTGCCGACGCAGTCGACCGCATCCGCCGCCGCTGGGGAGGGCGGTGGCGTCATCCTCCTATCGGTGGCGGAGGGGATCGGCTTGGCGACGACAAGCCCAACGACTCCGGCCGACGGTGATCTGGGGGCGTGGAGGCGGGTGCCCAGGCGTAGGTCGGGGGCAGAGACGGCGACCCTGGCGGCGTGGACCGCTGAGATGCGCGGAGGGGCATGGACAGCGATGGCGACTCCGGCGTAGTTCGGCACAATGGGCGGAGGGGTGTAGGGCGAGCTGCCGCCGTGAATCCTGGCCGACGATGGATGCGATGACGGCGGAGTAGCGGCAGTCGAGGGCGGCGGCAACGGCGGTGGCGCCGATTTGGCCGAGTACGAAAGGGCTTCCGGTGGCGGGGATTGGAGGGCGAGCTGCCGCCGTGAATCCTGGCCGACGACGGATGCGACACTGGCAGAGTGGCAGCAGTCGAGGAGGGCGGCGACGGCGGAGTGGTGGCGGAGGGATCGGTGGCGGCGCGTGAGAGGGAGAGGAGAGATTAGCGGAGACGGGGGAGAGAGAGGGGGCGGAGAGGAGCGCGCAATCGAGGGAGGTGGGATGTGGGAGCGATCTGGACCGTTGGGATTTCACCGAGGAATGAAAGAATGAGTGATGAGTGAAACTATTTGTTGAACTATAGGGTGATTAATCACCAAAACCCACTAGGGGATTAGATGTACTTTCTGGAGGAAAGAGGAGCAGCAAGCTGCCAGAAAGAAAAAAAAAAGGAAGAAGGCAAAGAGACATGCGTGTGTGCGTCCTCGCGACAACAACGAGCTGCAACGTATTGGGCTCGTCTCGCCCTTCAATACATTTGCTAGGTCAGGCTTGGACACAACTCATGATGTGGGTTTGTGGGTCGTCTGTGCCTCCGTCTCTTTTCTAATGTGGGGGGTACACCAAGCTGTGATTAGGGGGGTGTCCATATGGTCAGCAAGTGGTATTGATCATTAATTTTTCTTTTGCAGCCGGATGCCCATGAACCCCCTTGGTCCTACATAGCTCCGCCCGGAAGGGGGGCAACATGGGTCGTAGCTGGGCTGGTCGACCCACGCACCCTATCCAATGGATAGATCCGCCTTTCGTTTGAATTGCACAATGAAAAACTAAATTATGAAAAGAATAATTCGGAATATTGAAGTGTGCACAAGATTTCAATTTTCGCTGTCATGATTAAACTTAAATTAAGCTTAGCATAGCTTATTAGATAGACATATGTTGAGCATCGTAAGACGCTATACCTCGCCACGGTCCACGACAGCAGGGTGCAAGATTCCCCAATGAATAGGTTTTGATGGCTGTGGTGCTAGCAAGATCTATGTGAACGATTGATTTATAGCTCAGTTACCCTCCGACGTTATCTGCCGCTTTAGTTCAGCATTAGTCATTAATGGTGATATACGTGAAATTTGATCGGCACAACGATCAGCCGCTGATTTGAGAAAGACAAGGACAATGTACAACTTTGTCACTTTGTAGATTTTTGCCAACCATAGATATATATGAATTTAGCTATAGGTGTTATCTTTGTCTTTAGGCTGGTATTTTAAGTAGTTTTATTGTTTTTAATCAAGTTATGATTTTGTAATTCGTAGTCGTTCAACCTGTAAAAACTCGATAAATAACTAGTTCTTAAAAGAGAAGATGAATTTTTTAGAAGGGTACAACTCAAGACGCACACTCACACACACCACACTCACACCACAACACACGCACACACACGCGTGCGCGTCCTTAACACATGCTAGAAATGAGATTGGAGACCACTAGGTCTCAGTGCACGGGAAACGTGCAGTCGCGCACGCGTGTGTGTATCAAATTCATTCTGTAATTAAGAAAAGGACCACGTAACATATATGAAATTATGAAAGAAACTACAATCTTCATTCCAAAATATAGCAATTTAAGATGGGTCTAATCACATCCTAAGTTGCTACATTTTGAAACGGAGGGATACCAAAGAAAAGATATATAGTTCATATATTTTTTATATAAAAAATCTTTTAAAAAAGTAGTGCTTAATTATTAGACAAGACCTTCCTCACCGACACAACTTTTTTTTAATGATGTTTATATATAAAAAAATACTCGTGCGTTGCAACGTGTAAATGCTATTTTAATTTTATTATTGTTATACAGTTTAGCTAGGGTAAGATCCACTATGGGAATTCGCTTGTGTCAGTGATATGGGCCTGGGGGTACCAAGCTTAGACGGAAGAAGAAGCCGCCCTCAGCGTCCACGTGGCGCTCCCCCCCCCCCCCCCGAGGGGGTCGGGCCCGTGGAAGGGTGGCAGCTGTCCCTTATCAGCCCGAGGGGTCGGGCTTCCCCGACCCCTCCCTGCAGTCACCACATGCCCGCCACGCGTATGAGGTTAGGCGGACGCTCCCCAGCAGGTTAGGCGGACGCTCCCCAGCATCCAGCTAACCGCATTCAATGCAGGCGGAGCGAGCACACTACGCCGCATTAAATACAGCATGTTGCGTACCTGACTAGCCTGCGACCGGTCTGTGACTGGCCGAATGACAGACGGGACGGCGGCAAGCCACTCACACCCTGATCGTGTGTCAGGCGGTGTGTGGCAGGTATGCCCCGTCCCATCGTGATGATGATAGGCTCTGGGCCTCTCGACCAATCCGGAATCGGCTTGACCGCTCCGGAAGTGTACGAGATTGTGTTCCCGGTGCATACAAGCCCCCCAAGTCCTCCTCCATTAAATGATGAGTGATAAGGGCATCCCCCGTGTCAGCCGGCATGATTTGATGGGCCCCGCACAGCGGCCGACATGCATATGGCTTCCGGGTTAAGGCACAAGGCACACATTTAATGTAGAGAATATTTTTTCCCTCTTCTCTAGGTAGCACTCGCAGCACATGTGGTAACTCCTTGGAGTATAAAATGAGGTCCATGTCTAGTCAGAAGGGGGATCGAAGATTTAGCTCTAGCTTGTACACCAGAGATTCAGAGACTTTGTAAGCTCAGAAAAATCATCATACACAAGAGTAGGGTATTACGCATCTTAGCGGCCCGAACCTGTATAAACTCCTTTTGTGTCATCTTCGTGGGGGCCCCGACCCCCTCGGTATCGCCTGATACTTCCATCCTTCTAACTCCCCAACGTTCACCCACTGCCCCCCCCCCCCCCCGAACTAACAAAGGGAGGGCCTCACAGTCGTTCACCCTCCGACAGCTTAGATATTTTTTCAGGAAATCATAAGCTGCAATTAGGAGTCCATATTATCTCAAGTTAGCATGTGAGTTTTTTCAAAATGTTTCTTATACTACTCTTTTGTACTTCCCAAAGGAAACAAGCTTAAAATCCAATTCAAACACAGATCTGTATTTTAAAAGACGAAGAAACTTAAAAACCGACTCAAATATAATTGGCATACCAAAATACCAGCAAAAATATTTTCGATTTTTGTAATAGTAGACAAAAGGTGCGTGCGTGTCGGTGAGGTGGGCCTAGGAATCAGCTGAATCATGGGCCAGTCAGGTCCTGTGAGGCCCTCGGGCTCTTTTTAGTGGGCTGCATTTGGGCTTGGCTTTTTTACAACCATGCATGGGCTCATATGCAGTTGAACCTACACTTTTTTATTGGAACGGATTTGCTAGAAAACTTTCCCAAGGTTTTTTTGCCACCAAAACTTTTTAGATGGAAGCAATTTGATCTGGTAATACTACATACATACGTGATGAAATTTCAACAACATTTTCTCTTGTGCTAACAAAAAAATCACCATTTTTTTCTTCAAAAAAGAAAAAAAGAAAGCAGATGAAGTGATGAGATGTAGTATCAGCATTCATCAGTATATAACCTAACAAACTAATTAATAATCACAAGCGAGAAATTAATCATGGCCCCCGCCGCCTCCGTCTCCGCGGCCGCAGATGCGGCGGCGGCGTCGTACACGCCGAGGAACATCCTGATCACTGGCGCGGCGGGGTTCATCGCGTCGCACGTGGCGAACCGGCTGGTGGGCTGGTGGCGCTCGACAAGCTCGACTACTGCGCCAGCCTCGACAACCTGGCGCCGCCGCGCCGGCGATGGCGTCGCCCAACTTCGCCTTCGTCCGCGGCGACGTCACCTCCGCCGACCTCGTCCTCCACCTCCTCCTCGCTGAGCGCAATGACACCGTCGTGCACTTCGCCGCCCAGACCCACGTCGACGACAACTCCTTCGAGTTCACCAAGAGCAACGTGCTCGGCAGCCATGTCCTCCTCGATCGAGGCATGCCGCCGCGCCGGCGCCGGCGCCATCCGCCGCTTCGTCCACGTCAGCACCGACGAGGTCTACGGCGACGCCGCCGCGGCGGGCAACCACGAGGCGTCGCGGGCGTGTTAGAATTAATCTTGTTGTTTATGTTTTCATCATATTCAGTCATGTGTACGTAGTGGTTTGAGTCCAAATTAGCTAGTGTGTTACGTGGCGTGGTGAGCTGATCAGCCGTTAGTGAAAGCATGAAGTGTGTGCAGAGAGCTTGGTAGATCAGTGCGTCATTAGTGAGCTAATTGGAGTCAAAGGACGTAGCTGCATGTTGATTTGTTCTGTACGTGCATGTAGGAACGATGAGTGGAGTCTGAACTACATACACGGGTCATTTGTTAGTGAGTGGAGAAATTAGTGCGTGCATGCAGGAATAGTGGAGGTGATCCTGCTGCATACTCGTGGAGTTAGTTGTGTGGCTGATTGACTGGCCGGGTTGTGCGGCTAAACGTGGCTAAGTGTGTGTGCGTGTGGGGCTATTTAAGCCATGTAATCAGCCTGTTAACTAGTGTGGTGAATAGAAGTGCAGCAGTGTGCGTGTGTGCATTTGCTGCTGGTGTGCAGTGTCGAGACAAATTCTTCTCTGGTGTGTGCCTTCCAGTTAGAATTATCCATCGTGTGTGTGTGTGATCTTATAATCGAGCTAACAGGGCGCGGCTGCTCCCCACCAACCCGTACTCCGCCTCCAAGGCCGCCGCCGAGATGCTCGTCATGGCGTACGCGCGCTAGCTCCTACGGCCTCCCGGCGATCACCACGCGCGGCAACAACGTGTACGGCCCGCGCCAGTTCCCGGAGAAGCTCGTCCCGAAGCTCATCCTCCTCGCCATGCGCGGCGGCAAGCGAGCTCCCCGTCCACGGCGACGTACGGCTCCCGCCACGCCCGGAGCTACCTCTACTGCGACGACGTAGCCGAGGCGTTCGACGTCGTGCTCCACCGCGGGGAGGTCGGGAGCGTGTACAACATCAGCACCACCTGCAGGGAGCGGCGGGTGATCGACGTCGCCCGGCCGCCATGTCTGCGGCGTGTTCGGGCTCGACCCCGGCGAGACCGTCGTGACGGTGAGAGACCGGCCGTTCAACGACCACTGGTATTTCATCGACGACCAGAGGCGCTGGGGTGGTCGGAGCGGACGCCATGGGAGGAGGGGATCAAGAAGACGGCGGAGTGGTACGTACGTCGAGCACGGGGACGAGTGGTGGGGCGACGTCGACGTCGCTGCCGCGCTGATGCCGCACCCCAGGATGCTCACGCCGCAGCAAAGCTTCGACACCACGGCCATGACCAACTTTGATTTCAAGTGAAGTGATCATACCATATATATACCCGCTACAATTAATTAGGTATATGTTCTTAATATTCTCAACATTATAATCTATCTAGATCAGGGTTTTCAATTTCGACTTTGCACATTTTGGTTCAACCAAAATTCTCAAAATTTCGGTATTTTCGACACTTTTTGGACCGAAATATCTTGAAATTTTAACATAATTTAACTGAATTCGACTAAAGTTTTACCAAATTCACAAAAATTTGAGAAAAACCTAAAAATTTTGGCCGAGATAATCACTTGCAGGGGCGGGGGGGGTCCGAAATTTCGGAAATTTCCAACTGAAATTGCAATCACTGATCTAGATCTCCAAAGGATTAATTAATTTAAGGTTAATTGTCAGAGTGAAAATTGTGATATACTCCATTGTGTTAAAAGTCTTCCGCGTGATATATAGAGCTAGTCCCACTGATAAAAGTTAAGGTGATATATAGTGTCAATCATTCACTCGATTCAAGAAACACAACAAACACTTCATTCATATAAACTCATGAACATAAACATAAGAGATTTTTTACCGTTCATCATGTTTCCTGGTACCTGCCGTTACATGCAATCCAGGCCATCCATTTCATTCCATCCAACGGCTGGGCAAAAATGGTACATGGTAGTACTTCCCACATGTTCATTAACCTTTAAAGGAGGTACCAACTGAAAAAGGGTAATTATGTAAATTTCCTATCTTCTTCCTCCTCTCACTGTGTCTGCCTTTTCTTATCTCGGATGGCCGTGCTCTCACCGACAGCCTCGCCAATGTGCCATCTGTGCCGTCGCATCCGCCTTGCCGTGCACCTGGCGCCGGTGCCACCGCAGCCGCCTCCATCTCCGCACTCATCCGGAGCTGCTGCCTCCGTCTTGTCGAGCACCCAGCTCTGTCGTGTTCCCTAGCACCCGACTTCTCCGCTTCCATCCGGCGAGGGCATGCGTTGGTGGCCGAGACGGTGAGGTGGTCGTGGATAGGTCATACCAGGCGCCTCGGTAGCGGTGGCACTGTCGCTCCTGGGCAAATGGATGTGGATTGGATGCGGGATGGAGAAAAAGAAATCGGCAGCGGTGGGGGTGTGGGATGGCTGCTCAATGCGGCGCCGCCGGTGAAGGAGACTACGCGCCGGTGATTCCACTGCTGTGGGGGCACAGATTTGGAGGGAGGAAAAAAGAGCAAAGCGATGAGAATGCGGCGGCGCGATGAAGGAGATGTATTTGTGAGGTTTCGCTTCTGTTTTCGGTGTTTCGCTGATTCCGATCGTACCCCCTCATTAGTACCGTCCGGTACGACCTGCTGGACATAAGTAAAACTCTCTGTTCGGCAGGCCGACTGCAACGGCTGCGCACAGCAAGTGCGGCATTGTTCATGCCGGCTGCCGAACAGGCACATTATATGGTGATCCCCTGCCTTCATCCGGTAACTTCTGTAACTATTCTTTCAAATGAATAAAGCCAAACAAATCCCCGCCCGATCGCCCGACGGGCATCATTATCGAATAAAGCTAGCTGTGAGAATTTAAAAAAACATATTATGTGGTGATATTATCTCTGGACATATCATTAACTCGATCAGAAACAAAAAGCCAAACAAGTTAACAAAGTTCATGCGAAGAACTAAATTAATGCCGTGCATATATAGCGTATGCATCACTTGTGCTTGCCGCACTTGACGTCGCCGGTGACCGCCGGCGTGCCGTTCCCCGGCGGCGGCGCGAACTGCAGCCAGCAGTCGTACTCGTAGTAGTAGGTGGTCTTGGTCGGCCAGAACCTGTACGTGAGCGTCGTCTTCACCCTCACGTCGAGGTTGAACAACCCCCCGGCGCGCTCCCTCGCGAACGCCTCCGCCACGCCGGCGCTCACGTTGCTCGCCCGCCCCCGCAGCGCCGGGTACACCGTGCGGTGGCGCCGCGTCCGCAGCTTGAAGCTGGGCAGCGTGTCGTCGGAGGGGCCGAGCTTGTCGCCGCCGTAGTAGAGCCCCGCGGTGAGGTGGCCGAACCGGATGTTGTAGACGCGGTGGTCGTTGAAGAAGGACATGTTCAGCGCCAGGTCATAGCGCAGCGCGGTGGCGGTGGCGGTGGCGTTGCCGGCTGCCGGTGATGCGAGGTCGAAGACGGCGAGGGCGGCGGCGTCGATGTGGGGGCGGACCTTGTAGGGGCGGTAGTAAATGGACCAGAGGAGGAAGAGGCATATGAGGGAGGCGATGAAGTTGAGCACCGTCTTGCAGGTGAACACGGCGATCTTTTCCCCCCATGACTTACAAGGACGACGACGAGGTCCGGCGGCCTGACCCGTCGTACCTTCTTGCGTGGGAGCCTCGCCGGGTTTAGGCGGTGCGGCGGCCTCCGTCGTACCTTCTTCCGGCATGCCGGCGTCGTTAGGTTTAGGCAGGGCGCCCTCCGGCATGTCGGCGCTAGCTCAGCCTCTAGGCTCTAGCTAGCAAGCGAGACTGATGAGTCGAGCTCGAGCTAAGCTGGAGAAGCTATTAGTAGCAAAGAAATTATATACTACTACTGTGAGTACATTGTGTATGAAGCCTTATTAGAAATGACATCGACAAGAAGGTCGATCGATCGACTCAGGCGAGTCAAGAAAACAAGTGTGTTTCCATTCCGTCAAGAAATTTAACAATTGTTAGATCCAGACTGCTGAGATTCCGTCAAGAAAACAAAGCGTTGACCTGGACCGGAGACTGGAGTCGATCGGAGCCGTCAAATAAACAACCGCACTGAATTGAACCTGAGTGGACAGGTTGTAAAAAAAAAAAAGGCTAACCAGTACGGTAGAGGCATTTATGATCTTAGGAGGTGATTAGATCCAGAGGTGTAAAGTTTCAGTGTGTTCAGTCACCAGTAATACGGCGAGCACGGTCCGACGGATATTATATAGGGTATTGCAGGGTTGGAAATTTCGGACCGAAATTTCGGTCATTTTGGTCCCCTCCGATACGATATTAATTCGGTCGAAATTTTTGAATTTTTCAATTTTTTCATGAATTTGGGTAATATTTGTTCAAATTCAACTAAATTTTGTTCAAAATTTCAGAAATTGCGGACCGAAATTTCCAAAATTTCAGGATTTCGGTGACCCCCGATCAAAAACCTTCAACCGATAGAGTGAACCCTGATCGCATGGGGTGTTCGGGCACTAATAAAAAAAACTAATTATAAAATCCGTTAGTAAAGTACGTGACGAATTTATTAAGCCTAATTAATCCGTCATTAGTAAATGTTTACTGTAGCACCACATTAATTGTCAAATCACAGAGCAATTAGGCTCAAAAGATTCGTCTTGCAAATTAGTCGCAATCTATGCAATTAGTTATTTTTAGCATATATTTAATACTTCATATAAGTGTTCAAACGTTCTTTGACTGGGTGTAAAATTTTTGGGTGAAATCTAAACAGAGCCTTAATGTTTTTCAGTGATAGACGACATATCTATCGATAGAGTTACGTATGTAGTTTATGTTGATCTTTGTAATAATTTCATCAATCTTAAGATATACCAATCCAGAATCCAGTCTTTTGAAGATAATCACAAGGAAAATTACGATCATGTCATGTATACGTGAGCGTTCATACCATATTTATATAGAAAAAAAAAAGTAAACGAACTGCGCACATATTGAGCGGAGAGTCCGGGTCAAGAAACAAAATTAATTGATCTAAGCCGGATATCGAGATCGACACAGTCATTGTTTTTCTTTCTTTCCTGCTATGATCTCCATCAATCACCTGCACGCCTAACGTCCGATAAAGCTTAGCTAGGACACGACGGCAATATATGATCTAATCATCAACCGAGAAGGACATAGTTTCAAACAAACCAAATGGACGACGAAGTCGAGCCGTCGCCGTGGGACTGCTGCAAGTCCATGATCGAATGCGCGTGGATGTGCGTGCAGTTCTGGACGCAGTTCAGCATCACCTTCGTCCTGCTATGGCTTCTCTACCGCCCCGATCGCTTCCACCCCAGGATCGACTCCGCCGTCCTCGCCGCCCTCCACCTCACCGCCGCCGCGCCGTCGCCGCCGCCGGCCAACGCCACGGAGGACCAGCCGAGCTCCAGGCAGCTCGTCTACGACCTCGCCGTGGACCTCAGCTTCCGGAACGCGCACCGCCGCCTCTCCATCCGCTACCTCGACGTCGGTGCCACCGCGTTCTACGGCGACACCAAGCTCGGCCCCGCCGACGACGCGCTCCCGCTCTTCCGCCAGGGCCCCAAGAACACAACCGTTACGTACATTAATTAATTTCCTACACGTTTTCCTTTACAATTTAACTAGCTAGCTCCACGTTCTGATGATGTTCTTAATTTGACTTCTTTTCGGATATGCAGGTGCTGCACCCGGCGTTCCGCGGCGCGGTGGCGGTGGACGGCGGCACGGCGGCGGAGCTGGAGCGCGAGGCCGCGGAGGGGACGGTGCACGTGAAGGTGAGCGTGGCGCTGACGCTCATGTACAAGGTGTGGTTCGTGAAGGAGGTCTACTTCTACAACTATGACTGCTGGCTCTGGTTCCCGCCGCCGGCGAACGCCACCGCGCCGGCCGTCTTCGACGCCGGCACCCAGTGCTGGGCCGTCAAGTAGATAGGCGGCCGGTCTGCCGGTGATTCATATATATCCATCCATCCGTTGCTGTTGTCACCTGTTGGCGGAGAGCGCTGCTAGGTGCTAGCTCGATCAGATCGGAAACGTGTCACAAACTTACACAAATTAAGCTTCCTGTTGTCATGGTTGGACTAGAAGTCATATAGGTCCACTCGAAATTAGGCCCGATAAGGGCACTTTTGCTGGTCTGGCTTTCTTGTTCGTCTGTTTTTTTTTCTCTATTACTAGAAAGTGTAATTTGACACCCTCAATATAGATTCAATCAGATACGGATCCCGCTACTGCATCCCTGAAACCAGGTATATTCACTACTCAACTATTAAAACTGGTGTAGAATGACCCCTTGATAGTTTTGAAGATGGTTTTCACTGATGTGACATCTATGTGGCATATTGACTTGGCCTTTATCTCACATGACACATGCGACGCATATGTGTAATTACATGTGAAAAAATAAAGTAGGGCTCACATTTCACTGATAATTATACTAAAAGAATAAAATAATTATACTACAAATAGGCTCATATATCATCCTCTATTCTTCCTTCCCCTCTTCTCTCCCTATCTCACCATCCTCGCCAACCATATGATTTTTTCCCACCTGTTGCCAGCATTTCCTTCCCATCAACGCTGTAGCCACCCCATCACTACCCATTATCATCGCATCACTAGCAGCCCAAGCCCTCCTCCATGCACCTTCAGAACATCGTTCGATATGGTTAAATCGAGATATATGATAACGATGATTACGATAAAAGGACTAATATAATTGCAGTGCTGCAGTTTGAGTAGTTGCGGTTCGGTTTGTTGCAGTTCTGCATGTGGGCAGATTTGCAGTGCTTCAGTGTTTCGATGTTTTGGGGCTCTAAATGTTATTTTCTGCAAAAGTGTATAACTAGGAAGTTGTAAATAATATTTGGATCTATCTTCTGACCAAAGGACGAGATTTTATCTCAAGTGGTTTAGGAGATATAATTTTTTTTAGTATGACTGTTGTTTTTGTGTCATAATCTGGATAGTAGTAGATTGATCTGGTTTTGGAGGGGTTAAACAGTGGAATCAGCCAGGCCGCCTATAGAAAAAGTTGTAGAGGTTTTTCTTAGCTTTCCATATTGGTAAAGTACACCCTGATTGGGTGAGTAGAACTCCAGTTATGGTTGTTTAGTGTGGACAGTCTGAAATTCTGGACAGATTCTGAAGCCTGCTTTCAAGCGCAAATTAGACCATTTTTATGGCAGAATAAAAATATGCTTTCTACATCAAAGTTGTAGGTATTGTTCTGTAGATTTTCAAAATGTATTTTCAGTCATAGCCTTTTCATATTTCAAGATATAAAGGTTTGAAGCAGCAGTCTTGTGTATAGTCCAAGCGGCATTCCTTATTATTGAGTTTTGATGGGATGGGGCAGTAGGTTCACCTTTTTCATTGTTTCATACGCATGTTTCAATGTGTTTGCTAAGGGTTTATTTGTGATTAGGTGGTGGTCCATCAGATCGTGCATGATACCAATCCTTCGTTGTAGGCAAGTACATGACGAACTAATTGTGTGATTTATGGAGACCGACATGCATGGGCGGGAAGTAGCAGCCTTATATACACATTTATCTGCACACTATCAAACTATATTGCCTAGGTACATAATGATACTTAAACTATATCATGGTTCGGTCTTGTAATAATCATTTAGATTTTTAATAGTTTCTTCCCCATGGATTATAAGGATGGATCGTATTGTGGGAATGATATTGTTATTTGTTTAACTTATAATTACCTGTCGTGGATGTCCGTATTTACAGGGGAGATTCTGCCCAAATTTCTAATAATTTTGGGAGTTAGTGGTTTGAGTGTATTTTGGTGTGGCACTCTAGGTACGTGGTTACCTAGGGTGTTACACCTCGGCACCGTCTGGCTCCCGCACTACTGGGAGCAGCATGGGGGACAAGGTTCGTCCGCACCATCGAGCTCGAGTTGTCCTCCATCATTGCTGCTCCGCATGCGCAAGATCGGGGTCCACCGCCCCCAATTGCGACTACTGCACGCTATGCTCTTCCTCATGCTAGAAGAAGGCCATTGTGGCTGCGTCGAAGTCAAGCATGGAGACGGCGGGGTAGGCCCCGATAGTGAGGGCAGCGGTGACAGAGCGCGAAAAGTGAGTGAGGCGAGGACCTAGATCTAGTCGAGGGTGTCGTGGAGGAAGAGCAACTGTGGTTGCCTCGACCTTGGCCTCTTGCATCTAGAAGCCAAAGCAGGATCAGAGAGGCACGTTGACTACTCCCTTTGCGGCCATATTCGAGGATCCAGAAGCCGAAGGAAGAGTAGAGGTATGGATAGCGATGTCCCCACCAGTGAATGTCCACCACGAGGTTGTGCTACCACGGTGCCTGTGCCGTAGTCCCCGCTTGAGCTAATTGTTGTTCGCATGTGTGGGGAAAGAGATGGGAGAAAGGAAGAGAAAAGTAGGAGAGGAAGAGAAGTGGATGCTGACATGTGGGCCCCACATGCTGACTTAGCCAGTTGGATCAGGTCAACGAGCCACATCAGTGAAAACCGCATTCAGAAACGCTAATGGAGTCATTCTATACCAGTTGCAATAGTTGATATCCGGTTTTACGATAGAAAGAGACTATATTTGAGGGAACCAAAGTGGACATCCCTACTAGTAACCTTTTCAAGCTATGTCCTTGCCCAGTTATTCATTCAAACCTAGGGGTGGAAATGAGCCGAGCCTAGCCAGGCTCGGCTTGGCTTGCAGTGGCTCTTAACAAACTAGGTTTGGCTTGACTCAGCTTGTAGGGAAACAAGCTAAAACTTGAGCTTGGCTTGGCTCGTTTCCTAGCTCGAGCTGGCTTGCAAGCCTTCCTGTTGAAACACATCTTCATATATATTTTGTAATTATTAAAAAAAGTAAGAACAAATCATCAACATTAAAATTTAAATAAGTATATATATATATATATATTCAATTCTTCAAAATCTTAATGATAAATTTGAAGTTGACAAATAATAACGCCATATAAAGTAAAATAATCAATATAAACACACGATGGCCTAGGCTCGCGAGCAAAAACAAGCGGCTCGTGAGCTAGCTCAGCTCGGTTCATTTCAGCAATGAGCTGAAAAGGAGGCTTGGGCTTGGCTCGTTTGGCTTGCGAGCCGAGCCAAGCCAACCAAGCCCGAGCTGAGCTCACGAGCCCGAGCTTTTTTCCACCCCTATTCAAGCCTGTTGCCCACCAGCCTAGTTTCAGCTAAGCCCAACCCAGACAGGAATTGGGCCTTGTGCTGGCCCAAGCAGAAAAGCAACATGCACGAGGCCATCCGTGAGGAGAGCGCTGCGGCTCAGACGTCCGATATCCCACCAAATATCGGACGCCTAGCCAGGCAACGAGCACTGCACACATGGCTTCTTACTTGTATGGCAGCATGCCACTAACACATGGCAGCACCTGTCAGTCACTGTCACATGCATGGGTAACTGTTTCTTCTCCTTCTTTTCTCCTGTCTTTAAATATTTTTTTCTCCTAAATTGTTTATCGGATTTACGATCTGATCACACCATTGTATTTGTTGCAATTAAATCTTTAAAACAAGATATCATATGATTATATTATATCAAAAGAAAAACATGTGTTTCAAACCATGATAGCGATATGTTTCAATGTGTATCTTCACTGTGTTTCACAAAATTTCTAAAACTATGTGCTACTACCCTCTCTCCTCTCTCTCCATCTCATCCATGCATACATGCATCTATTTTAGCAAGCTTCAAAATGATTTTTTCTTCTAAATTGCGCATCCAATCTATGATTAGATCACACCATTGTATTTGTTGTAATTAAATCTTTACAACAAAATATCGCATGATTATATTTTGATGAAAGAAAAACATATGTTTCAATCAGTTAATACTTGTTGTTTCGTATGTTATAGCGACATGTTTCAACGTGTATTTTCACCATGTTTCATAAAATATTTAAATGTTTTGATTTATGATTTTTTTGGTTTCACCATATATAACTTAATATTTCCCTTGTTGGTCAACTGTAACATTAGACCATCCGATTTTTTTTGGAAAATATATATGTGTGTTCCGGAAAAATCAAACTTATGTTGCACTATATATAAAAAAAAAATGTTTCATCACTCGTGGAGATGTTTCAACCCACTTCATAAACTTTTCCAAAGAGATGCAACATATAAAAAGTATTGAATACAACAGTAATCATTATTACATGAAACATTATGTCCCAACTACTGAAACATTTTTTATATTTAACTTGAAGCATCGAATTATAGTTATCGGTGAAACATAAAAAAGTATTTGCCAAAACATATAAAAAGATAATATGAAATATTGCAAATGCACTAGTAAAACATCAACAAATACTTGTTGGAACATTTCATTAACAATATGTGCAACATTTAAAAAGTGAAAAAGAAAAGTTGTCGGAATATAGTCATGTGATATCTTGTTATAAAGATTTAATTGTAACGAATCTAATGATATAATTAGTTTGAAATTTGGATAAACAGTTTAACAGAAAAAATCATTTAAGTTTTGAAACATGCTTACATGCACGCTCCCTTGAACTTCTAACGAACTGCTTGGCCATGTACCTGTATTAGATTGGACGTCCGATTTTTTTTTCTGACTAGACGTCCGATGGTAAGCATTTTCCCGTCCATGGAGGCTTGTGCGAACGGCCGCGTTTGTCTCCCCCGCGATCTCTCGCCGCCGCTCGTCTCCTCCTCTCGCGCTTGAAAGAAAGAGAGACACCCACCCCGCTCAAAGAACCCCCCCCCCCTCCTCCCCAAATTGCTCCAAACGCCAACCTCCCTAGCCCCCACCACCTCAGAATTCGGCGTGAATCCATCCCATGGCTCGCCTCGGCATCGGCGTGGCGGCGGCGGCTGCGGCGGTGCTGGCGGCTGCAT
The DNA here is from genome assembly GCA_000338895.3 of Oryza meridionalis. NCBI lineage: Eukaryota > Viridiplantae > Streptophyta > Magnoliopsida > Poales > Poaceae > Oryza > Oryza meridionalis. The sequence goes on along the minus strand of CM002528.2, from coordinate 6,311,945 downwards.
TGGCGGTCTCCTGCCTGCGCGCGTCGCCCGCCGAGGCCTACAGCGGTGGCGGCCTCGGCTACGGCCAGCTGCTCACCACGGCCCACCTCAGCGCCATCTCCTCCTCGCCGTGCGGCGGCAGGCTGGGGCGGCAGTGCTCGGCGGCGGCGGCCGACGGCGGGCTGCTCCGGCGGGCGCTGGCGGCGAGGAAGCCGACGAACCGGTACGTCAGCTACTCGGCGCTGGACGCGAACAAGGTGCCGTGCAACAAGCGAGGCCAAACCTACTACCAGAACTGCGCGTCGCAGCAGGCGGCGAATCCCTACCGCCGCGGCTGCTCCGCCATTACCCGCTGCTCCCGCAACATGAACTGACGACGATGATGATGGTGATCACATCATTGTCCATCCAAATTCCCCAATTCCCAATTCGTCCAATCCATTGATTCGGTCGGCGAATGCATGGATGGATCGATTTTATATATGTGTGTGTGTGATGCATTATTATTATATATTGGCTAATTATTAATCGATTAGTTGTATTTATATGCATGCTGCTGCTGATGATGATTATATATTTATATATATGTGATGTGATGATGTTCTTGGATCTCCTTTTTTTTTTTCTTTTTGTTCGATCAGTCGATGAGTTTCGCGGAAGGATCATGTGTGTGTTGCTGGTGATCGTTTCATGTGTAATTATGTAGTTTAATTTAATCCCCTCAAATTTGTTAATCTCTTCTATCTATGCGAACATTGCTACGTACATATGTACATATATATGTTCTTTATTTGATCCGATTTGTGGATGTTGCGTTGGTTGAGTTCAGTTTGTGTTTGAGCGACCGATCTTATATTATAACACTACAAAATAGAGGGATATATATCTATTTCTTTTCCAACCATGCATCTATTTCTCTTGAGAAATGGATCGGATTGACTCATGTTGTTAAAGCACTACCTCCGCTTGGAAATAAGTGTAATCCTAGAGCATTAGTTGTCCCCTCTCATCTCCATTCACCTAGAATGAGGGGCATATAGGTTATTTTATCTGTTTCTTAATTCATCCCTTAGCATTTAGAATGGTAGTTATTTTAGAATGGAGGTAGTATACATTATATTATTCACCTCAAATCGTATATGTACTCCCTATGGGACGTTTAAGATATAGTTTGATCAAATTTTTAAAAATTTTACCGTTGGCCAATATAGATATGTCTTGACAAAGTACAATTATCCTATTATAAGTTATTAGGTTTTATAAACTTATTGTCTATATAATTAATTTTCAAAGTTTTAAAAGTTTGACCTAAACATCCAATATTTATGACTAGAGGAAGCACTTAGGATTTCATGTTTTTCACCTACATCCTAATGGCAGCTGGATGTGGATTTTTATACCTCAGGCACATACTCGTATATATGATCTCATGTTTTTCTCACTCTTCAAATATCAACCAATAACGACAGTTGTGCAAAAAGGTTTAATACAATTAAATTTACAATGTTTATAAATCTCGACTCCAAATTTGATTTGAGAAAAAAAAATTCGATTGGCTACCAACAGCATAGAAAAGGCTATTTGTTTTTTTATTTTTCTTGAAAAGGCAGACTTGCCACTCTAAAGTAATATAAGAGTTACCACTTCCGTCCAAAAATATTAGAGATTTTAGCTGCATATACATTTGTATTACCAAAATCCCTGGTATATAATGGGACAGAGATTGTAGTAGAGCTAGTATAAGCTGTACTATGTTACAGTATTTTACAAACTTTTTCATCGCTATTTATGTCCTAGTCCCTCCATATTAGATTATAAGTCGTTTTGACTTTTGTCATAGTCAAACTGTTTCAAGTTTGAGTAAGTTTATAGATAAATATATTGACATTTGCAATACTAAATTAGTTTTATCAAATAAATAATTAAATATATTTTCATAATAAATTTGTCTGGGTTAAAATGTTACTAATTTTTTCTACAAACTTTGTTAAATTTGAAGCAGTTTGACTTTGACCAGAGTCAAAACAACTTATAACCTGAAATGGATGGAGTACAAGATAATCAGAATAGGTCTTCAAATATACGAAAATGACTTCTCCTTCCAAGTTAGTAACATCTAACATAACGCGGGGTTTGTGAATTGAGAATTAATTAATTAAATGACTTCTTTTATAACAGAATAACTTTTTCTTCTTTCTCGGCAAGAAATACAAACTAACAAACAACTACGTACTTACCTAGTAAATAATTAAGTCATGTACCTATATATTTTCTCTATCATGATGAAATTCGTTGGACTTATATATATATATATATATATATATATATATATATATATATATATATATATATATATATATATATATATATATATATATATATATATATATATATGTTCTTGGTATTGGAAAAAAGAACAGCATGCAGGAGCAAAATGATACCCACAAAAAGTCTAAATACAAGCACACCAATTAAGTTATATATCAATATACTCCATATATATGACAACACAGGTACATCATCACATCACAGGACACGTACATACATATACACACACAAAGGTGCAGATGACGCACATGATAGCAAGTCACATGGCACACATACGCAACACGTACGAAACATTATTTAGCATGCATGCATGCATGCATATGCATATATATGCACGCATGGGCATATATAACGGATGACACACTGGATTGTGGGGCCAGGTTGCAGAGGATAGCTTGTTGTTCATCACTTGCCGCAGTTGCAGCCGGCGCAGGAGCAGCCGGTGGTGCACTTGCACTTGCCGTCGTTCTCGTAGCCGACCTCCTCAGCCCTCTCCAAGTGGCTGCATGTGTTGCACAGAAATATATCACTTACATCTAAATTTATCGTTCAATATTTATTTATATGATTCTTAATTAAGTAGAAGCAACCGCGATTTGTTCGAGTTATGATGTTTGCACGACTTTAATTACTTTCACAGAAATGTAAGATTCATGTATTGGGGTTCTTTTTAGTTTATTCACCATATTATTGAAACGGATATATTATTTGCTCTGAGCTTCGAAAAATATGTTTTCTCAGAAACTTTCTTAGATCACATGTTTTAAAATATTTGTTAAGCTTACTTCTGTAAATATTTAATTTATCGTAATAGTTATAATATTATAATTAAAGATGATAATAACCCCTCAGAATCTAAATCAATCATCAGGCTAGTAGTATGGCTAAAGCTGTATAAAAAAAACTGAACGGGTCGAGATATATATGGTATAATCTAGTACAATGAATTTGGATATGAAGTTGTCCTAATTCGTTGTATCAAATTATATCACATCTCCATTTAATTTGGATTTTCTTAGATATAGGAGTTTGGTAGAGTTAATGGGGACGGGAAGGGGAGGAGAAGCCAGTATGTATATACCTCTTCTCGGCGTCAACTATGACGACGCCATAGCTGGTTCCTTTCTTCCTACAAATTAATCAACATGTCAATTATATTAATAGAATCGATCAGTTGATTCAGTTCGCATGCAGGACCCAAAAATTAGTAAATCTTAGAGGGAATCGAATGAAGGAGAGGCAGCTAGCTGGGGTGTGTACTTACACGCACTGGCTCTTGTCAGCGCAGTCGCAGTTGCCGCACTTGTCCGACATGTTGATCGATCGATCGATCTGCGATGAACTGAGCTTGATTAATTTAATTTGGTGTGGTTGATCTCGATTAGCTTTGGAAGGCGAGGCTTGTGATGAAGAGCAATGGCCGTGGCTTCCCCCCGGTATATATAGCCGCGCCAGGATACGGACGAACTGTTTTTTCTATTTTTTTTTCTCGTCAAGGTGTCCAATTGTAGGTGGTAGAATTTTCTAAAGTATTTTTAAACAATATTCCTAAAATGAATTTAATTTTTTTTAAATCTGAAGAGCCAAGCTAGCTAGGAAAAGTAGTGCCATCCATAAACCATATATCGCTACAAAATGGTATTGCCTCAGTTTCAAATTATTTTTCAATTTAGCTTTGTTGTTACTAAAACATTCTAAACTTTGACCATTAATTTTTGAAATTTTATATAGTTTAAAATCGTAAGGTTCATGTATTTAGATTTACCGCAAGAAATGCTTTTTTATGTAATATATAATTCATATGTTGTTAAAATATATTTATTTCTAAAAATTGATTATTAAAGTTACATATAATTGATTTACGACAAAACCAAAACGACATGTTGCTGCACCAATTAATTTGCTTTGCATGCATGCACAGAGAGGATATGACACCGTTTTGGCTGGTGTGGCAATGCTGATCTAATTAGCAACTGTTATCCATAGGATTTGGATATTTTCCATGATCTTAGTCGCCACAATGGATCTCAAATATATGCACTATAGGTTTTAACCCAACAAATGAATAGTATATTTATGCTTGATACTACTTTCTACGAATAACATTCCCATAAAAGAGATTTCGTTGTTATATTTAGAGCATGCGTAGTACTACCTTCAATCTAAAATATAAGATACTGTAGGTTCTAATTAAACGTAATGTAATCATGACTGGAGGGAGGATATATATAAGATAGGTTCTCAACTAGTTTTATATAACTTTTCTAAAATATATAAGCATTTTTAGATATGTAATATATATATGTACGATTTATTTGCATATTACTTTATATATGAGATTTGTTGTACTCTTCCGTCCCATTTTAAGTATAATTGTGGGGTTTCTATATCCAATGTTTGATCATCCGTCTTATTTAAAAAATTTATGAAAAAAACTCACGCATAAAGTACTATTCATATTTTATCATCTAATAGTAATAAAAATACTAATTATAAAAAAACATTCAAATAAAACGGACAATCAAATATTGGATATGAAAATTTACAACTCCACTTAAAATTGGACGGAGGAATAAGTTTTAACGTAAGGATATAGGGGGTGTTTCGATCTAGGGGTGTAAAGTTTTGGCGTATCATATCGGATATTATATAAGTATCACATGGGGTGTTCAGGCACTAATAAATAACTAATTACAGAATCCGTCAGTAAACTGCGAGACGAATTTATTAAGCATAATTAATCCGTCATTAGCATGTTTACTGTAGCACCACATTGTCAAATCATGTAGCAATTAGGTTTAAAAGATTTGTCTCGCAAATTAGTCACAATATGTGCAATTAGTTATTTTTAGCCTATATTTGATACTTAATGTAGGTGTTCAAACGTTCGATACGACAGAGTGTAAAATTTTGGGTGGGAAATAAACAGACCCATAATATGGTTGTGCATTGAAATGTGTGAATCAGATACCATGTCACTCCAGGACGAGCGATGCAAAAGAAAAGCTAATTTCTGGCTTAGGTGGTTCCCACGGTTGCACAGCTCGCACACGCTTCCCACTGAAGGCACACGCTTAATTGGAGGAGCCTATCTCCACCCATAACTCAAACGAATCTATCTCTTATCACTAATCAATTATATCGATCATTGATCTCTTTTTATCTCCATCTCAAAAAAGAAGAAGGATGAAAGAAAGTTTCAAAGGAAAAAAAAGATAATAATAAAGGAATCTTACAACAGTAAACTCAGATAACTTTGCCATGTCTTTCGCTTGTGGAACCTGCTATAGTTATAGCTGCACTCTCGATCAAAGCCTTTTTCCATTTTGGCGCCACGCTGAAATTTATTTGTTCGATGCAGGACACACGCTACGTCGCTACCTAGCCTAGCTTGCTAGCATGTGTGTGAACTTCATTTCTGCCCCCAATTAAGGCTTACTCATTTTCCGTTACCATATTTTTTAAACTGTTATGTAATATTTTTTATAAAAAAATTATATATAGAAGTTATTTTTAAAAAATTAAATAAATCTATTTTTAAAATTTATATTTATTAATACTTAATTAATCATGTGCTAATGAAATTTCTTATTTTGCATGCATCAAAAAATCTCTCGAAACAGAGAGATTGAACGCAGCCTTTGCTGGATATGGTTTTTATCCCTCGAAGGATGTACCTGCATTTCTTGCATTTCATATAATTAGTAATTGAAAATTTTAAAACAAGATAATAAGATAGATTAATATGAGATATCTCACTTCACAGAGCATGTAAGGTTAAATTTGACTTTTACAAGTTATAGAAAAAGAGAAATTAAACTAAAACTAGTTAATATAAATTTATTGTTATATTTTTTATTTTTATTATAACTTGTAGAAATATAATTTGAACTTAAATATTTGCATAGTGATATATCAAACTTTAATCTAACTAGTCAACTTTTTTAGTTAAACTTTTTAACGATTATTTAGGTGACAAACAAGAAACGAGAGGATATCACGTAACTGGTAAAAAAATTTAGTGAAATCGTACTTCAAGAACAAACTCAATTTCATATAAAATCTTTAAATAATTCTCAGAAAAAAAAAAGTTCTCACATATAAGAGCATGAAGGCGATCCGAGACCACCACATAAAATTTCAAGAAAAAACTTAATTTTATTTGTGGAATATTAAATTAAGTTTAGGCGAAGAAATGAGAATCATATGTGGTAATGGTGGGGAGTTAAATATATATGGATGTTAATTTCGCTCTTGAGTGTTGATTCTATGATTGTGTTCTTCGATATTAGATCGATCTCAGGGGTGATGGGATGATAGAATCTGAGAGTTGAAGGGGGGTTGTTTGGTACATTAGCTCGATTCGAGCCGATGCATCAAGCCATATTTTTTTCATTCCTGGAATCTTAAAGGTGTCGGCTCCTAAACCGGCACCTTTAAATCCTCAAAGGTGTCATTTGCAGGGTGCCGGCTGTTAGGAAATCCGGCACGTATAGCCAGTTTCTAACTAGCATAATCGTCTTTTGTTGTATCAGTGAATGGTTTCTCAAAGCAAATTACTTATCTAGCCTTTCACAAAACAATACTTGACCCATAGTTTAAATACCTTTTCGTTTATGCCTTTCATCATAAGTCGTTAGATTAAGAACTGTCCCTATATAGAGGCATTTTGCAAAATATAAAATGAGGCCTTATATGTACTCGCGACACTTAGAGCAATTGCAAAGAAGCTCGGCCACCTATGATGATCTAGGTAGATAGAAGAAGAATTGTTACAGTTTTTCTTACTAAATAAGTAGGAAAATGAAACTATTATTGTTTGGAACACACGTTCATACCATCATCACGAACACTTGTTGAAGCTCGAAAAAAAATCTTGTTCTAGTCAAAATCAATGAAGCATAAAGAGATAAACTAAAAAATGGAGTGAAGAGATCCAAAACATATTAGAACGCATTGGTATAATTTAAATATATAATATTAGGATTTTTTTTTCCTATACGGTCGCACATCTCGCATATGCCCAAAGATGGCCCTGGTTAGATTTTAAGTGATTAACGGCCTTCTTATATCCCAAGCATCTTAGAAAATCCCGATTAAAATTACATTTACCTATTGCAATTCACCGATATTTTTTCAAGTAAAATTTAAATATCAATGTGTCCCCTTCATATATTTATCTTAGTCCGGGACACTAATGTTGACAGATTCTCAGGTGTTTCAATCTTCGAAAAGAACAGAAAATATTTCAATATGAACTACACAATTTCGTTACAAATTAAAGCAGAGGTAAACAGAGGGTAATTAACTATACTACAGATACTTGCTAGGGCCACAATAATTTCTGTAAAACTATGGCCATACATGTCGCTGTTAGACAGACCGTACCTTATCGCCTAATTTGGTCGCTTCTCAAGATTTTACCTTTGCCGTTGCAATCGCCGTCGTTGGCATCGTGTCAAATCTGTCCCTAATTAATTCGCCACTTACGAAAAGTGAAGAACATATTAAATTGGAGGAATATTAATAATGAAGTCAAACGTCAGCAAACTTGTTTCTCCATGCATGTACAATCAAGTGAAGTCCCTTTTATATTCTTTGGACCTGCTCAACTTCACCTGAACTAAAAGGGGATTGGCTCTTTTTTATGTGATGGAAATTGCTACGAATTTTAGTAATCTTCAGCATAACAATCCCCTGCAGTAGATAGGTAGGAAAGACAAAGGAGAGGTAGCTTGCCGGCGATAGTGACGATGGTCCTCTTTCGATGACAGCGAGCTTCTTCTCTTCTCCAGTGAGGATAATACCATAACTCCGGTGGAGATACGGATTAGGGTTTGAAGTTAGCTAGGATTAGGATGGGAGGGGGTTTAGAGGAGGGGAAAAAGGGGCCTATACCTAGGCTTGGAGGGCATTGGGTGATGGCCGGACCAGTAGTGGCTAGGGTTGGTGGTGGGGATGACACCAACAAGTGGTTTGGAGACGGGGATGGCGAAGATGGGTCCGGGGGTCACTACTGGAGAAACCATCTTTGGTCGGTCGTCTAGAAATCACAATAGTCCCGGTTCGAATAAGAACCGGGATTAAAGATTTTATTTTTAGTCTCGGTTAAAAACTTTTTGATCTTTAGTCCCGGTTGGTGTTACCAACCGAGATTAAAGATCATTTTTAGTCCCGGTTTAAAGAAGTTATCAGGTCAAGTTGGGCCCCAATTATCTTTAGTCCGGTTGGTATAAACAACCGGGACTAAAAATAGATCTTTAGTCCCGGTTCTTTATACCAACCAGGACAAAAAAAAAATTCCTCCCGAGCGCGCGCGAGTCCTCTCTCTCTCGGTCTTATCGATAAGACCGATAAAAACCATCTCCACTTCCTCTCTCATTAAAACCATCTCCACTATCCAGCCTCGATCCCATCTCAATCGTCGGCCTTATCTCAATCGTCTCTCTCTGATCCCCCTCTCCTCTCCCCTTCCTCCCCCTTCCCCTCTCCTCCCCCTCCCCGCCTCCTCCTCCTCCTTCCACAGCCTCTATGGTCAGCGGTGGCCGGTCGGGAGGGGCGGCCGGTCGGGAGTGGCGGCAGTCGGCCGGGCGGGCGCTGCGGCGCTGGATCGGGTGGGAGCGGCGGCAGCCGGCCGGGCGGGCGGGAGCAGCGACGGGCGGGCGGGCGGGCGCTGCTGCGCTGGATCAGGCGGGAGCGGCGGCGGCCGGCCGGCCAGGTGGGGCGGCGGCGGCGCCTCGCGCTCCCTTCAGCCAGATCCGGCGGCGGCGATGGCCGGCCAGCAGCGGAGGCGCGGAACTCTTCGGAATTTGTTTTTTTTTTTTAGGATTTGTGATGATTGTTTTTGAGAATTTGTGATGTGATCTGTGTTGTGAATATGTGATGTATTTATGATTGTTTTTCCAGAATTTGTGATGTAATTTTTTTAGAATTTATGATGAATTTGATCTGTGATTTTGGAGATGTGATGTGGAGAGGATTTGGGGATTTCTCTATTTGGGGATGATTAGGTGATGTAGTGATTAGTGAAATCAATATGAAAAAAACAATTAAAAAAACTGCGCGTCACCAGTTCTAACTCTAGCATTTTTAGTCTCGGTTGGAAACACCAACCGGAACTTAAAAATTGATTTTTTTTTTCGATTAATTGATACCGGATTCAAACTTCCGGTTGCAAAACCAGGAGTATGGGGGTTATAAATCGGGAGGAAAGATCCTTTCTTTACTCGTGGGTGGCTTGCCCCGGAGAAGAGGAACGACCAGCTGGACGGGAGTTTCACATCATTGGACTTGGAGAAGAAAAAGAGAGGGAGGTAGGGGCTTCGTGTTCATGTTTTCTGGCTAGTCAGTGAGGCCAGGGCAGCAAGGTCGAGCGGGCAAAGAACGGTGCCGGTGAACGTGGTTATGTTGCCCGTGCGTGAGGTCGCCCGTTTGGAGGTGAAAAAGGAAATGAGTGGATAGCTGTACTGCTCTTGCACCAATCTCGAGATAATTCTAGCCATCCAAAACTTTGACTGAATTCTTTTATTTTAGTCACCTTAGAATTAATTAGACTGTCCTAGAAAACTTGAAAAATCTGCTTGTTTACACTATCGACATGGAAACCTGACAAATATACGGCACAAAATAGTCATCTAGCTATTGACGTGAAAACTACTACCACTGAAATCCAGTCGAAGGTAATACTTTTATCGTGTCTGAAAATTTAGGAATGACAAATAGCCGGAATTAATTCAAGGCGAAAATTTGGATCCATAGAGTTTTATGGCCATTTTTTTCTTTTTCTTTTTTACATTCTCACTCATATTTTTGTCTCTCTAAATCGACCTGTGCATGTTTCCCCTTCTCGCCAAATGTTTTTCGTTGGCCCCGCTTTCACTATCATCATTTTGTATAACTTTGTGTTCTAGCTATCCTTTGCCCTGTTTCCGGAAAGTCCAAACCGTTCCAATTCAAATATCTGTAAAATTCGTCACAAAAAAGTTGCTGCAAATTTTCTACAAAGTTCAGAAAATCCACTTTGCAGTCAACTCCCCTATGTTGGGCCAACCTTCTTATCTTGATCCATCCAGTGTGGGCTGCTAACTAGAACGGCCCACTCAGCCTATCCATCTTAGTATAAGTTCACCTGACGTCCCTCAATTGTACGCCAAGTCTATCTAAGCTGTAATACCAGAAATGTGTACCCCTGAAGTATGTAAAACCGTCCAAACAAGATCCCGATCCCGAGGCTGTGGAGCGCCGGCGACGGCAGTGGCGGGAGAGCGGAGTCGTCAGCGCCTGCCTCTCCCCATCCGAAGCCACGGCGGACGCGTCGCCCGCGGCGTTGGGGACGAAGCTCCTGACACACACTTCGAAGTCCGACTCCACGGCTGCCGGCATGCCGTGGATCGCCGCCTCGTGAAAGCCTCCTACATACCCCTCCTCCTCCAAGTTTATGTACCTGATCGATCGAGCACACGTGTTGTCATCAGCTACTCTAGTTCAGTTTTAATTTTGTTCTTCACTTTCTTGTACTGCCTCATCTCATTCGGACTAGAGCTAGCTTTGATCTAATCTAGAGTAGCGAGCAGCAAGTGTCTGTTGCGACGTCCCGATAGATCCGGCCAAATCTTAATTGTTGTTCATTGGTCAGATTTGACAATTAAGCTGCGCAGTGGCGTAGCCAGAAATTTTTCATTGGGTAGTCCTATTTCTCATTATAAAAGACGAAAAAGATTATATGTGACCAGTAGGTATCAAATACAATAATATAATATTACGGAAAATATGTCTAAATGCGATATGCATACAAGCTAAAATATAGACGATGAGATATTCATTTCTACAATAGGAAATCATTTACCTTCCGCTGTGGTCCTTACTAATACAACTTAGTTTATAGTTCTTGTAAATACTACCTCTGTTCTAAAATATGAGTTTTAGACTTAGACACAAGTATTAAGAACGCAAGTAAAATGAAATGAGAGAAGATTGTAATTGGTTGAGAGGAAAAAATACTTAAAAAATTTGAACGGTGAAATGTTATAATTGATTGAGAAGGAATATAGGTGGAAAAATTGTTATATTTTAGGATAAATTTCAAATGTTAGAAGTTGTTATATTTTAGAACGGAGAGAGTAGCATATTATGATATACTCCCTTATCCCAGATCCCAAAACATAGCAATATAGAACTGGATGTAAGTGTGGAACACATTTAGATTTTTGTAATAGAATGTGCCCATCTAGTTCTAAGTTGGAGGGAGTAATACAGTTACTGTTTTAAGGCTTCACTTGATGCAATCGTAAGTGAATCAGTTTAACAATATAAATCTTACAAAGATGAAAATCACTATATATCACAGAGCTTTATTAGACTTTGTGGGTATAGGGTTAAGGTCTTGTGCTAAAAGCTAGGGTAGTCCTGTGCCCATATGGACTATACCAGCTAGCTACGGCGCCCCTGAAGCTGCGGATGGGGGAGGAGGGTGCTGACGACTCCCGCTCGCCAGCCGCCCTGCCCCCAGCACCCACACCCATCTGCTCCGCGGGGAGCCGCCGCCGACGAGGCCGAGCGGCGAGGAGTCGGCGCCGGCCTCTCCTGTCAGGAAGCCACACTCTAACCTCAATAGGTAGTATCCAATACAAAACAATGGTGGAGCGGTGTGTAATTGATGGTGGAGAAATTATAGAATACAAACTGAATAGAAGGTTATAGTAGTTTCTAGACAAGTAGAGAAACAGGAAGGTAGAGAAAAAGATCAACAAGGGTGCCAAGCCCGGCCACCCAAGTAGCCGCCGCCGTCATGGCCGAAGCCGCCGTTGCTGATTCCAAATGTTCGATGCCTCCAAGTGCTTGCTATTGCTGCTCATATATATATGCATAACTTAGCCCATCTGTAGCCCAACTGTGTTCCTAACAATCCCCTCTCCGTAATATTCGACTTGTCCTCGAGTCGATGCAAATTATTGCTGGTGCCACCAGGATCCCAAGGTGTCTGAAGTTCTTGCATATAATTAGCAACCCTCTAAATAACAAGTGATTGTAGATTATTGAAAGTGTCAATTAGGCCTAGAGGGGGGTGAATAGGCTAATTCAAAAATCAATTAAAAGCGGAAGCAGTAATTTTCGGATATTTCCGAAAATTTTCGGAGTCAGCACAAGTAGCAAAGTAAATCCTAAATCTAGTTGCCTACAACAAGAATATGCTAGCACAAACAGCAACTATACCTATAGCGGCTCAAGCAAGCAAAGCTAGTGGAGAGGGAGGAAGTAAAGTCACCAAAGATGAAGCTCACAAAGTTGTTCCCGAAGTTCGAATCCTTGAGGGGATTCTACTTTCCGTTGAGGAGCTCACTAAGAGCCGGGTCTTAGCTAACCCTTTTCCTCTAGAGGTTGCACTAAGCACTCCTTCTTCCACTAAGGGTATCTCTTCCCTTTCGGAGGTGAGATCCGACCTTCACAAACTTCTCCCGGCCAACCAAAAGTAGATCGGTGGCTCGGGAGCGACACCTAGCCGCCTAGGAGTCCTCAACCTCCAAGAGCAACAAATGAAGCAAAGAACTCCCGGAGATGATGCAAGTACTCAAAAAACTTCACGAAGTCAACAACAAGCACTTACACAAACTCGAATCCACAACTCTCACACACACACCAAATCCGAATTGAACACGGGTGAGAGGGGAAACAAGAAAGCAAGGCTCAAAAGTGGTAGAGAGAGAGCAAGCCAAGGGCACAAATAATTGCAATGGAATCAGCAGCCCTCACAAGTGAGGGGAGGTGGGTATTTATTCCCACAGCACGAATCTGCCCGTTGAAGTGCAATAAAAGTAATTTTCGGAACTTCTGAAACAATTTTCAGAACTTCTGAAACATTTGTATTAACCGATCAAGTTTCTCATCAAATTTGCGCTGGGATTCCATCAGATCAAACTCCTCTAGTAACCGATGGATTGCCTCATCCCTGATTAACATCTCCTCGTTCATGACGCGAAGAACATCTCCCTCGGACACCCTATATCGGCTGGACATTTCATCGAATAGGTGATGGGCACTGCTCTGATGAACATCTTCCCTACCAAATTTTTCCTCCCTCTTGCAATGCTCGGTGATACAAGTGCTCCCCAAACGCCTCCATACTGTGAATCCCACGGATTGTGAGGCTCTGATACCAGATTGTCAGTAACCCACACTCTAACCTTAGTAGGTAATATCCAATACAAAACAATGGTGGATCGGTGTGGAATTGATGGTGGAGAAATTATGGAATACAAACTGAATAGAAGGTTATAGTAGTTTCTAGACAAGTATAGAAAGAGGAAGGGTAGAGAAGAAGATCAACAAGGTTGCCAAGCCCGGCCACCCAAGTCGCCACCATCGCCGATTCCAAATGTTTGATGCCTCAAGTGCTTGCTGTTGCTGCTCATATATGCTGCTAGTTGTGCTTGTTTGGCCAGGATTGAAACATGGCTAACTTAGCCCATCTGCAGTCCAACTGTGTTCCTAACATCTCCCCATCTGCAGCCGTGCTCGCCCGCCGCCGCTGCCGCGCTCTCCCCCTCTGCGGGAAGAACGAAAGAAGAAGAGAGAAAAAGAAATGAGAAGAAAGAAAAGAGAAAGGAAAAAAAATGATGCTAACATATGGGCCCCAAATTTCTTCCTTCTCACTTACATGTGGGTCCCACATATTTATTTTTTTACTTTTTGCTGACTAGGATGCCACGTCAGCGAAACTATACATCTATACTGACTTTTTTTAAGACAGTTTTATACAATACAGGGGTACACATTTATGGTACTGTGGTTAGAGGACCTCACACACACTCGGCATACAATTGAGGGACGTGAAGTGAACTTATTCCATCCTTCCTCATCGCGGCCCAGTCACCCAGTAATTAACTCCTATGACCCCGACAGCATGGAAACGCTAATGCGCGCGGCTCATCACGCGATTAATTTCCTTACGAGCTTGCGTATATATAATTGTATATGTATATGCAAATGTTTATACACATATTTTATACTTCCTTCGTTTCATATTATAAAACTTTCTAGTATTATCCACATTTTTAATGAATCTAGACATATGTGTGCATAGATTCATTAACATCTATATAAATGTGGGTAATGTTAGAAAGATTTATAACATAAAACGGAGGTAGTAATATATATATATATAATTTATATATGTATATAATTTATATACGCAGGGGCAGAAATAAGCATGGTGCAGTTAGGCGCGCTTGAGCTCCATTAAATCCTAACTCCATGTTTCACATTATAGGCTGCGTTTAGATTCATGGGTGAAAAGTTTTGGCGTGTCACATAAGATATACAGACATATATTTGAAGTATTAATCGTAGTCTAATAACAAAACAAATTATAGAATCCATCTGTAATCTACGAGACGAATTTGTTAAGCCTAATTAATCCGTCATTAGCAAATATTTACTATAGCACTACATTGTCAAATCATGAAGCAATTAGGCTTAATAGATTCTTCAAGCAATTTATACGCAATCTGTGTAATCATTTTTTTTCGTTTATATTTAATACCCTATGCATGTGTCTAAACATTCGATGTAATAGGGTAAAAATTTTTGCCAGGTGATCTAAACATGCCCATAGGCTGTATTCTTACCCCAAGTTTCCCAACTCATCTCGTTTTCCGCATGCACGCTTTTCAAACTGTTAAACGGTGTGTTTTTTTTGCAAAATGTTTCTATGCGAAAGTTGCTTAAAAAAATTATATTGATCCATTTTTGAAAAAAAATAGCTAATACTTAATTAATCATGCGCTAATAGACCGTTACATTTTCCATGCGCACTATTCCGGTCTGGGAACATGCTGGAGCGAACACAGCCTATAGTCTTGAAAAGTACCACAATTTTTAAAACTACTTGAGATCCCATTAATTCAGCCCTATGTATGTATGTAGTTTTTTTTTGTTTTTGCTCCGCCAGTATATACTATGCAATGAACTTATTTTTGGATGGACTTTGTACACCACAGCGTGTTTGTAACCCAGCAAGCGCCAATTATTAGATAGACATAGCCAAGAGTTGAGTACAGATTCAGAAACACTTATTTACAAAACATCATGCACCTATCATTACATACAGTATGTACTCTACTACAGAAGCTAATTGAATGACCTGTAAATATCTGAAAGAGGAATGAAATGAAATAATACACCATAAGGCCATTCCCAACCCAATGACTAGGATGGTGTCTATAGCATTAAATAAGCTGCCACCTAGGACGAAAAGTGATGTGGCAAGTGAATAAATGAGGAAAGAGAAAGAAACCATGTCTTACATGAGACATGGAATAATAGTGTTTGCATTGAAAGAGTAGTGTCTAGTACTAGTTTCTTGATGATGTAGAGTTTATGGAAATTATGTCTAGTTTTTTGGGTTGGGAATGGCCTAAGATATTCCTAGTACTACAAACATGTGGATATATAGTACTAAAAAGTGTCTTTTTCTATAGTAGGTTGCACAGATTAAGTAAACCACTTCCTCCATTCCATAATGTAAGTCATTCTAACATTTTCCACATTTATATTGATGCTAATGAATCTAAACATATATATCTATCTAGATTCATTAGCATCAATATAAATATGGGAAATGCTAGAATGACTTATATTGTGAAACGGAGGGAGTATATAACTACTACTACAGAACTGGGCTGTAGTAGCACAACTCTGCAACACATTAAGAAATGTGCTACTAGGGAATACTGGAGTAGCACAAAGCATGTGTTACACAGCAAGGTTGTAACATATATTGCATATAGTATGAAACAGTGTTACAGGAATAACTACAGTAGCATATAAGATGTGTTACTAAGGCTATCTGCTACTTGAAACTTTAAGAGTACCTTCTGAATTTTTTTAGCATATAAGATTAGACAAGTATTACATTAAGTTTTGACCACTGAAGAGTTTATTCTATTTAAATGTTTCTGTATAAGAGTTTGTGCCATTAAAGTATTGACCACTAAATGTTTATGTATATATATCACAGATCAGTAAAAAAAATTCCAAGTGTTCAATCAGGTAAACAAAATAATCCCATGAAATAATAATGCAAATGCAGATTTGACAACTACAGAAAGTAGGTGCCAAAGGATACTGCTGAATTTGACAACTACATTAATCAGTTGTTATTCAATTTTGTTCATCGACCATGTAAAATGAGCTTGGTGTATTGTGGTAAAATTATCCCCAGCTTAAGAACACAATCTTCTATTTTAATTCTTAACTTTATGAAGGAATTATGGATAAGCTGTTATTTTTAACTCCTAGAAAAATTAGCTTTCGTTGTTGCTCAATTTGCTAGATTATTTTAGCCTTATTATTCTGGGCCTAATCATACTACCAAATTATTTTTTTAGTATACCCAAAATAATAATAAAAAGGAGACTGGAGCGTATTTTAGATTTAGCTTTTGTGGTTACAAGGCTACTCCAAACATACAATTATTTATATATTAGATACTTCATTTTGTTCTATAACACAACGCGTGGTGAGGGCCTTTTTGGATGCTTTGTATATATAATTCAATGATTCATGTCAATTTCTATGAGCTAATAATGGTATATCTTCATCTTAATCTCCTGCAGATACTTGTATGTTATACAAATTGAAGGCTATTATGCTGTACATCATCCAATTGCTAGTACATGATCATGATCAGTTCAACTCGAGGAGAAAAATGATGGTTTATGTGTTCATTCTAATAAATGGACCAAGCGATAGTTTCATGAGGGAATATATGTAGAATAGGTGTTTAAAACAGATGTTAAAAATTGTACTAGTTTTGAGAGTTGTGTTATGGATCGATGTAAATAACATTGTTTCTGTTCCCTTTGCAATACATTAAATGTGTTATTACATATTGAAGTGATATTTGAGGCTTATGATGCTTATAAAATGTTTACACAAAATATTTTTACATTTATGGAAGCAAGCAATAAAAAGGGTGTTATTACATACATTACTATTTGTGTTACTGGTGTTAAAATTAGGTGTTACTGGGAGCCCCACACAAAGGTGTATCACCGGGAGGTTGTAGCTTAAAATAGGTGTTACTGGGCCTCTATTGTAACATCCTATATCTGCTACTATAAAATGATTGTAACACCTATTTTTCTATGTAGGAACACCCTATGTGTGTTACTATATGATTGTTGTAACACCTTTTTCCTGATACAGGAACACTAATTATGTGCTACTAGATACTGCTGCAGTAACATGGCCAACACGAACACTTAAAAGTTATGTTACTGGAAATCACAGTAACACGTTTTTGGGGTTGTAGTACCACATAGCTGTGTTACTATAGGCTGGTCCTGCTGTCGTGGCATATGCATAATATACGACCTATCTGAACATTACAAAATGTAGAGTACGGGAAGATACTAGTACAAATTAATACTCGTGGCGCCGTGGGTATAAAATGACAATCACGCTAAGAACCTTGGCTGGCAGCTGAGTGTCCTCGCCATCGTCTTCGCGGCCCGGAGCTGGTCGTGGCACGTCGCCGCCGGCGACGTCGACGACGTCGTCCGCCGGTTGAAGCTCCTCCTGGCGATGTCCCTCATGGAGCCGGCGAGGGACAGCTTCGGGTTCAGCGTCGTCGTCGAGTTGAAGTCCCTGCACACCGCCATGTGCGACCTGAGCGCCGCCTCCACGCCGCCGCCGCCGCGCATCCGCACGCGGACGGCCTCCGCGCAGAGGCCGCACACCCAGTCGCCGCAGTGCGCCGCCCGGATGCGGCGGATGTAGGCCGCCGTGCACTCCTCCGTCACGCTGCAGCACGCGCACCGCACCGTCTCCACGTCAGAGCCTCCGCCACCGCCGCCGCCGCCGCCGCCGGAGGAAACCACTGCCGCTGCTCCGGCTCCGGCGACGAGATGATCCGCCGCTCTGGTGGTGTTCGAGCATTCCGAGTACGATCGCCTCAGCTCAGCTTGATCCTTGTTCTGAAATAGAGTCACAGATTTGCATCGATATATTGTTTCAAATTTATATTTCACCATCTTTCATACTTTAAAGTTATTGTTTCTTGAATAAGAAATACTCTAAATATATTAGCTTAGATTTTAAAAAATCATGTACTTTTGCACATATATTTATTTTCAAAATTTTAAAAGATTGACTTCAGAATTCTGATAAATTTTTGGCAAGATATAAAAAACAAGTTGGTACTAAACTACTAATTATTGTGATATGACTACCTTGGGCAGCAGCAGGAAGCATTTTGTTGGTTCCAAGCTTGTGTTTACTGCCATGATCTGCATGCCTGTCTCTGATCTCTCTCGTGTCAATTAAGCTAAATTTCGATATATTTTGGACACCCAATTGGCTAATTAATCAAAGTAGCTACCACTACATATGCCTACTGCATCTAGTACTGATCCAATTTATAGGCATAACTAAAGGTGCATGGTAAGTACTGCAACTTGGATGTCGCTCTGCAACCGAACGAAAATGACAGATTTAAGTGTAGATTAGGGCTTGTTGCAACTTGTTCTCTGAAAGACAAACGTGTGTGTGTGAGTGACAGTTAGAGAGAGTGTGAGATCGAAACGCACTTAATTACTCGAGAGGCATTCAGACATATATCCATGAATTTAATTAGGTGTTGCTCGATCTTGTGACGGTTAGACCGTTACATGTCCTGTTCAATCGGGATCGATCAATGATGATCTTTTCGTGCAAAATCATTGCATGATGTGAACTCCAACTTAAACCCCCTACACTGCATTCGGGACAGTACATCTTATCTATATCGAGAGAGAGAGAGAGTGAGGTGAGCATGCATGCATTATGATGATGAGTGTGTGAGGTCAACTGTTAATTAAGCTCCCGAGAGCTTGGAGAGTGTTATCGGTTTATTGATTAGAGATACGTAGATTTAGCTGTCAATGCATGGATTATTGCAGCTTTACATATGCATCCTGTCATCTTGAAAAGTTCCAATGAACAAATTAATATACCGTTCGAGGAAAGGACTGGACTTTAATTACTATCATGCACTTTTAGTTAGTGAGTGATGTGAAATGGGAGTTCTTTTATGTTTCCATCCAAAATATGGCATTTAATTTTGACGTTTTTGTGGAGATTAGAAAAAATAAATGGTATCAAATAAGCAATAGTTTAATTGTGATAGGTTGAGATGAAAACTAAAAGTAGGTGGAGATATTAAATAGAGTACGATATATTGTAATTGGTTTGGACGAGGGAGCTGGTCAATATGTTGTGAAACCGGTTAAATTTGAAAGAAAATCAAGCTGAATTTTACTTTTTTATATAAAAATTCCGATTTTCAATATTTTTCTAAGGGTTTCAATATTTGTCAATACTCTTATGTGAAAGCTGACAAAATCAAATGAGAGCGCGGTTTCCAATCAGCGGATAGTTTTCTGAAACCCAGGAGACGACCAAACTAAAATGCAAAATATGCAGAGTCAAATTCTGAATATGCATACTTAACTGAAGTTCTATATTTGTTGCTAATTTTTCTTCCTTACTTAGTCCTTACAAGAACTTTCATGGGTACTTCAGCTAGCTGTGAAATGTGAGACTTAAAAGGCTGGTGTTGTCATTTTCTTTCATCAAACTAACATATTAAATTACTTAAAAGGTGCTGTCCTTTTTGGACCTTTTGGTAACTCACTTTATTGGGCTTACACCGTAAATTTCAACACCTTTCAGAAAATATATCCCAACTATCAGAACCGTTGAAATTGCTAGGAACTATTATGGTTCTCAAGGAATAGAACAAGTATAGGCACCAAATTAATTGATTATGAAGAAATTACTCCCTTCAGTTTGATAATACTTATCGTTTTGGAGAAGAGCACGGTCTCAAAAAGATAACTTTGACCATTATTTTTCATTATATATAATATGTATAAAATAAAAGTGTTAACAAATATATGATTTTATAAAGTACTTTTTATGACTAATCTATACATGTAGTCACCATATTTAAAAGATAAATATTTTAAAAATGATTTATAATAAAGATTCTAAAGTTTGACTTCACCCTTATCTAAAACGATAAGTATTATAAGTTCGTATGGAGTAGCTAGATAACCACACAACAGCAATCACGTGTGCGATAGGGAAATCACTTTTAGGGCCTGTTTAGTTCGCGAAAAGAAAATTTTTGGGTGTCACATCGGATGTTGGAAGGGTTTTTTTGGACACGAATGAAAAAAATAATTTCATAACTTGCATGGAAACCACGAGACGAATTTTTTTAGCCTAATTAATCCATCATTAGCATAAGTGGGTTACTGTAGCACTTATGGCTAATCATGGACTAATTAGACTCAAAAGATTCGTCTCGTGATTTCCTCCCTAACTGTGTAATTAGTTTTTTTATTTATCTATATTTAATGCTTCATACATATGTTAAAGATTCGATGTGATGTTTTTGGGAAAAAATTTTGGGAACTAACCGGGGCCTAAGTTTGACATGCATGGTGTTCAAGTTAGGGGGTGAATGACTTGACATAACAGAATTTAAGTCTCGATTGATTGGCGCAACGTGTGTGTGTACTTTAGGAGTTTAATTAAGCAGTAAAAATTAAACTTAGAGTGAGCTCACAGAAATTACTGGTCTCCATTTCATGAGTATGCGTGATTCTGATAAACATGTAGGGGCTCCTTTGGATGGAGGAATTATATACTATTAAAATCCTACATACATAGATTTTTTTTCTTTCTATTTGGTTCTTTGGAAGAAAAGATTGGGCTTTCAAAATCCGATGAAATTTATTCGGAATGCCTCATTTCATAAAGATTTTAAGAAAAGTCAACATGAGTTCTAACATCTTGAATATGTTTCTATGTCTATCTCTCAAATCCAAATTTATATATTTTAATTTCTTTCAGTCTATCCAAATCGTTATTCATATATATTTTTTCCTGTGTATTTTACAATTATCCATTTTGCGTGCACATTTCTATAAAATTTCTTTCTTTTCACTGGGTATATATTAACTGTTTTCCATTCCTGCATTCGGAAATCGGAAGAAAGCTGAAGTGTGTGTATCTTCTGTAATCGGAAAAAGGCTACACATATGCGCCGTGCGCCGCCGGAAGTAGCACGCAAATAACCCGTGCATAGGAGCAAAAGAGGATGAACGTTGAGTTTTAGCTAGGGACCATGCTATTCCTAGGACGGAAAAGGCGATTTTTGTGCATGTGACGGCACAAGTCATTCACTAATCCGTTTCACCTTTTAATTAATTAAATAAATTGCAAAGCAGCGAGCAATTAGAGATCCACACCATCCATAACCCGTGATCGCCGCCTTGCATACTGATGATGCCAATCTTATCTTATTATAAATAAGTTATAAGATGACGTCCACTAACTTTTAAAGCTCAACATATAACTATATCACATCATCACCCACTAACAATAGTTATATATTTAACCTCATACATGCATACTACATCGTCTGTAATTTAGTTAATTCTATAAATCAATATGCAAGTATATCTAATCATCACCTCTCACATCATTTATGTAATATTTTAACAAATCTATCGATCATTTTTATAATATGTTCCACATATGCATCATTTGTTTGTTTTATAATAAGTACTGATAAACCCTCACATTTCATTATTTTTTTCTTTTTGCCATAGCTCGATTATCGAAAAAATATATTGAAGATTACTTAGTAATTCCCGCAGCAAAGCACGGGGAATCACCTAGTGTATAGAAACCGCAGACTCCAATAGCTTACAGATTATCATCGTATTCATGTACATTTTTTTTAAAGAAAAGTGTTCATTGGTATTTCACATAAAACTTTTTAAAATCAATTTACCGATTTTCTAAAAACAATTCTTTTGTGCCCTCGAATAATGTCATATATAAACTCGGTTTAATAAATCCATCATGAAAAATCTGTTGACAACGCACCAAAGCGTATTCTCCATTTTAGTTTACTTTTTCCCTTTTGACCACGATTCGAAACATGATCGTTTGAGTCTCAATTAGTACATCATTTTGTATTATTTCTTATTTGCCAACATTTATCACTTTATTTTCATACTTCCTCACTTGTTAAATAGATGAAAAATTAAAATATGCACAAAAATATCACTAAGAATATTTTTATGTTAATATTAAATATGTAATTAGAAAAAAACAATGGTAAACATAGTGACCGCAAGTCAACTGATTAGGTTACTTATGATGGAGCATGCTCATCTGATTGCAGGTTCTAAGACTTAGCACGAGTGCTCGTATTTGTAGCTAATTATTTTAGTAGTAAACCATGTATCCATCGATAGCAGTGTATCTGTGGTGACTTCATTAATCTCAAAATATACTACTTTAATCTTTAGAGGTAATTATAGTGTATGATATATGTGTACATTTATAGAGATGAGTGTATATGCATAGTAGTATGAGCTTTTTTCAGCAAAAAGGAAAACAATGATATCTATTATATACTAAAAGTCCATTAAAATTCCTATAAACGCTCCTTAGCCACCACATGTCCTCCTACAAACGCTCCCAAGGTGCCAAGTGACAGTCTAAAAATCTAACCGTTGATTTTTCTTTAAATTGGTGGGTCCAATATTTTCAACCATTAGATCAAATAAAAAAATAAATTCCTCCTCTCCACATCTGTCCCCACCTCCTCTATGTTCCCTGGCTCCAGTGGTACTTACATACTCCCTCTCTACCCTCATCTCCTCTTCTCTTTCCTAATCTTCAATCTATCTATTATATACTAAAAATCTATTAAACTTCCTACAAACGCTTCTAAGCCACCATGTGTCCTCCTACAAACGCTTCTAATTACATGTCTTATTTATTTAATTCCAGATACATGTTATTCTATATGTCATATTCTTAACATGGCAACCAAATATAACAACAAAACATTTATTTATTTAAAAAAGTTGACATCATACATTATATGTCACCTTAAATAATTCTACAAATATGTTTCGCTAAATTATATCGATGATATCCAATCTATCTATTATGTAGTAAAAGTCTATGGAAATTTCTATAAACGCTTTTAAGCCGTTACATGATGCTTATATAAATGCTCCTATAACGCCACGTGGTGCTCCAATAAATTAGAGAAAATCTGAGAAAAAAACTACTAGCTTTTGATTTTAACTAAAATCAATAGGCCCATCACTCCAAGCTATTGGATTAGATTGATTTTTCTCTTTCTTATAAAGAGACGTCCCCTCTTCTCGTGCAAGCAACATGCGTACAAACACGCATGTACATACCTCCTCTCCATTTATCTTTTAAGGAAGTTTTTTTTTTGCTATCGGATCAAATTATACATTCTAATTGTGTCATTATGTTATTATGATTAAAATCACAAATTAGAATTTAATACATCTCTTGACTATAATTTAGTTTGTAAAAATTATGAAAAGAAAGTGATATTATATTGATTCATGCTATATAATAACCTCACTAGCATGTAACTAAAATAGATCTACAATGTCAAAAAAATGTAGTTTACACCAGTATAATTTTACTTGTAGAAATATATTCCCTAAAGAAACTTGTAGAGATATATTTGGTGCATTTCAACAACTTGCATGCCATATCTATCCATTATATTTGGCGCATTTCAACAACTCTCAAGCCACCACATGGGACTCCTATGAACACTTCTAAGCCACCATGTGACACTATAATAAATCTTAGAAATTCTAAAGAAATACATATAATACACCTAACAATCGATTATTTTAACTTAAACATGGTGTGCCTATTATTTTCTACTGCTATCTTAACAATATAAAAAAGGAGAAGACCCACTTCCCACCCTTTTCACACGTCATGTATGTGTTCAAGTGACGTCTCCATACATACCTTATCTCTCCTTCTCTCCCCTCACATCCTCTCTTTTTTTAATGGACAACATTATATAAAAAATCAATAATTAGAAAGATTAATGATTATAATTTTCAAAGTTGTATCTTATTTTTAGTTTGTTTCAATTGTTGTTTTATTTATAACTAAATAAATAATTCAAGTTCCATATTATCCATATTTTTAATATAAATTTAAATACATCATTTGAACATTGACACCTATTTTTTGCATGGAATCCAATTAAGAATGAGGCATTTCAAAAAGGTTGACTATATGTATTATGTCATATTAAATCAGTCTTCATGATAAAAATTGATTAAACATCCCATATTGCACTTGTAAGTAACCATGTATCATGTCTCAAAAATATAAAACAATCCAACTTTCATTATTTTCACAAATTAGATCCATTTTTGGAAGAACCATAAGTCAACACATGTCATCTTTTTTAGAAAAAACATAAGTCAACACGTGTCATGTCTTACATGTTATAAAAACAATAAAAGAAATGTTGAGAAAAAAGAAACATCTCTCATCGGTTTAGGTTTTCACTAAAGTCCCTCCATCTCCTCCTCCATCTCACATGTAGAAAACACTGCCCTCCCCTTCCTTATTTTTGTAGCTACTAAACTAGAAGAGAAACAATCAATGTTGAAACAATTACAATTCTTTTATAAGCTACATGTCTGATTTCTATCTAATTTTTCTCTATTTATAATTAAACTAACAATGTAATATTTATATATGAATATATTTTTCTGTATAAGAATTATAGCATTTTACCTTAAAACTTTAACAACAAATATTATGTCATTCTGAAAAATTCTACAAACATGCATAGCTAAATTAAATCAATAGTATGGGAATAAAATTTTCATATTTAATTTGCCAAAAAAAGAAATAACTCAACAACTCAGAGTCGCACCATGATATGTTTTGAAACATGTATAGCTAAATTAAACGTACACTACGTAAACAAGAATAACTAACTTGAATAGTCTAAGCCGCTGCATAAAAAATTAAGTTCCTTTAATTAGAGAATTGTCTAATTACTTAATGTTTTTTTCTAAATGTGCTCAAATAATCCAAATAAATAAAATGATCTTTTATAAGTTCTAATTAATATTTCACCATTATAAGTTCTCAAACACAGTCTACGATGTATGTCCGCGTGAACGCGTGGGCTATCTTCCTAGTTATATGAAAAGGGTATAAATTACATGCCCATAAATTCATTGTGATTGGGTTAGGAAAGGCTGGTGCGGTTGAAACTTCAATTCTAGCCCATTCGCGATGTTGGCCGCTTGGATTAGGTTGAAACTCCTGATTGATCTATTGTCCTGGTTATATTTTGCGAGATCGCAGAAACCAAGGTTTATAGGATCATGTGGTTATCGCGGTTATCATGTGTCGTAACCTTTTTAATTTTTAAAACCATGGTATATCTCGCGATAACCGCGCGGTTACCGCGGTAACCACTGCTACTATAGAATCCTAAATAGGTACCAGCCTAAAGATACAGGTTTAAAGCAAACCGGCACCTATTATCAATTATTAAGTATCGGTTATGAGACAAAACCGGCACCAAGGTTCTGGTTATTAACCAAAAATGGGGCACCTATAGTTCATTCGGCCACTACGGGACAAACCCATATGTACCGGTTTAATTTAAAAACCAACACCCATATATACTCAGGACCGGTACCTATGCTATTAGGTATTGGTCCCGCTAAATTGGATCCGACCGGAAAACCAACATCTAATAGCCAGTTTTCAACGGGCACCAATTAAAGTTTATGCAGTAGTGAGTCAAACTGAGGGGTGACGGTGTAACCCCACCCCCATACAATTTGTTAAACCCTCCGCGCGCACGACAACCTGCTTGTGGCAAACACCAGATGAATCCAGAGCTGCCTTGCGCTGGACTCGGCTGTTGGGTACTTTGGTTCGCTGGTGGTCACCGGCCGCTGGGACGACGCCGACGCCAAGTGCCCTCCTCGGTCCGTGTTGTGCACACGCGGCTACCAGCCATAGTGCAACTTAGGCCGTGTTTAGTTGCTCCTCCAAAAAATTTTTTGACGTATACGTAGCGACGGATCCAAAAAATCGATTCATCGATGTCATAACGTGTATATCGGTATCATAGTATACTAATTTTACTTATATCATGGTGTTATAGCATATAGATAAGCAGTTTTACTATAGTTTTTACCGAAAGTCGTCGGTGTCGCTTGACACCGGTCGTAGTACTATAGATCCGCCCCTGCGTATACGGACACACATTTGATGTATTAAACGTATACTAATAACAAAACAAATTACAGATTTCGCCTGTAAACTGCTTGACGAATTTATTAAACCTAATTAATTCTTCATTAGCAAATATTTACTGTAGCATCATATTGTCAAATCATGACGTAATTAGGCTCAAAAGATTTGTCTCACAATTTACATGCAAACTGTTCAATTGATTTTATTTCGTCCACATTTAATGCTCCATGCATGTGGCCAAACATTTGATGTGACGGAATTTTTGAAAGTTTGAAAGGAACTAAACACAGCCTTAGGCCCTATTTAGGCCTGGTTTAGTTCCAAAAACATCACATCAAATTTTTGGACACATATATGAGGCATTAAATATAGATTAAAAAAACTAATTGCATAGTTAGGGAGGAAATCGCGAGATGAATCTTTTAAGCGTAATTAGTCCATGATTAGCCATAAGTGATACAGTAACCCATATGTGCTAATGACGAATTAATTAGGCTCAAAAGATTTGTCTCGCAATTTCCAGGTAGGGCTGTCAACGAGCCGAGCTCGAGCCTAGGTGACTAGGAGCCTAGGTGACTAGGCTCGAGCTCGATACAAGCTCGAGCCGAGCCTATAAAATGTTTAAAATGTTCAAAGCTTTCTAATAGGCTCGACTCGAGCTTGACCTCAACTACCGAGCTTGATTTTTAATTAAAACAACATATATTTGAAAGATAATCTTTAAAAAAATAATTAATTTTTAGTTCATCATATTAATATAAGAGGAAAAAAGAATAAAATAAATATATGATGTCAATATAAACCATACAAATAACATATTTAATCTCCTAATTTATTAAATAATAAGAAAAATCGTATATTACTAGACTCGTTAGAAGCTCGAGCTCGGCTCGACAAAGCTCGCGAGCTTAGAGAGAGGCTCGGGCTCGGCTCGTCAGGAGCTCGAGCTAAGCTCGAATCGAGCCTAGCACGAGCCGAGCTCGAGCAGCTCGCAAGCCTCAAGCTTTTTTGACAGCCCTATTTCCAGACGAGTTATGAAATTAGTTTTTTCATTAATATCCAAAAATTCCTTCCGATATCCGGTCAAATATCCGATGTGACAACTAAAAATTTTTTTTTGGCGAACTAAAAAAGCACTTAGTTCCCAAAATGAATGTTTAGACACATGTATGAAGTAAACACTACATGTAAACACTACGCTTGGTAAGGCTACCTGCGACGGGTCCAAACTGTCACCTCTGACGAATATAGCTCTGGTTAGAGATTAGTGGTCACTGATGACTCTCCTCTTCTTTGAGAGGTAGCCCGTCAGTGGTGAAGGCTACCTGTGACGGACCAGGTATAAAACCCGTCACACAGATGACTATTATCGCAAACGATCCATTATTTTGTGACCCATCACTGATGTCTTTAACCCAGCAAAAAAAAATAAAAGAAACAGCATGCAACCCGTCACTGGTGTGAAAAACAAACAAAAAAAATGGTGCACGCTGCTGTGGCGGTGCTTGTTGTCACAGGCTCACAGCTGCTTTGCTCACATTCATCATCACACAAAATTCAAACCGATAGATCTCATATAGAAGTATTCACACAAAGGGGAGCAAGAATTTCTCAATGCACAGACAACAATATCATATCAATGCAAAAGGATAGGTGGCAAGAGTGGCACACCGGCGACAGATCTAGCGACCGGTGGGCGAGGGATGGCAGCCATGGCGATCGACGGTCAGGAGGTAGAGGCAGCGGCGCCCTTTGGTGGGAGGCGCATCCGGCCGGAGCGAAGGGGAAGCAGAGCTCGCGGGAGGCGAGGCCAAACGGTTGGAGGCGGTACTCGTCGGCCGGAGGTGCATCCATATCGACCACATCGGCGGGGAAGAAAGGGTGGAGGCGCTGGCGACCGGGAGGTGGGGGAGGCATCGGCGGCCGGATCCGTGTCCCAGAGGCCAAATCCGCGTCCCGGAGGCAGACTCGGCGGTCGTCGTCGGTGGTCATCGTCGTCGTCGCTCGAGCTTGGCGCCGGTGACCCCGAGCTCCAGGAGGCCGGCGGTCGGGGATGGAGGTGGCCCCCGGCGGTCGGGGATGGAGGCCGCCGCTCACCTCCTCCTCGCCTCCGCACGCCGCCGAGCCCTCCTCACCGCCGCCACGCACCAGATCGAGAAATAAGAGAAGGGGGAGGAGGGGAGAAAGAAGGGGGAGGAGGATGTGGGTACCGCCGCCGCACCACCTCGCCACTTCGCCTCTGCAGCACCGCCGCCACCCAGCGCCGCCGCCGCCATGCGCAGCCGCACCACCTCGCCGCTGCGCCTCTGCACCACCGCCGTTGCCACGCCCCGCTGAGCCATCGCCCAACGCCGCCGAACCACCGCCGCGCGCCGCCGCTGCCGCCACGCCGCTGCCTCTCCCGAGGTCCGTCGGGTCCTCCGCCGCCGCCATGCGCCGCCGCACCACCTCGCCGCTGCGCCTCCGTACCACCGCCAGTGCCACGCGCCGCTGAGCCGTCGCCCAACGCCGCCGAGCGCCGCCGCCGCCACCTCTCCCTAGGGCCGTCGGGTCCTCCGCCGCCGCCGCAAGAGCCTCCCCTCTTGTTTTTGTGAGTGTGGATAAGGGAGAGAGAGAGGTCCTTTTGTTTCTGTGGATAAGAGAGAGTGGATAAGGGAGTACATTTTAGTGTACTCAGCCCCCCCTCCCCACCTGTGACGGGCTCCAGTGATGGATCCGTTTGAGGTGAGTTAACCTCACCATTGATTGTTTTTTTATTGTTTATAACTAGTTATCTGTGATGGACCAGGTATGGAAGCCATCAGAGATGAGATTTACCTTATCTATGACGGGTTGTAGAAGGATGTCTCGCCGATGACGGCGTCCCGTAGGACCCGTCAAAGGTGACCCTCATCACTGACCAATGCTAAAGCTCGTCACAGATATGCCGTCAAAGATGTGAGGACTTGGCGTAGTGAAATTGCGAGACGAATCTTTTAAGTATAATTGTGCCATAATTTGACAATATGGTATTACAGTAAATATTTGCTAATAACGGATTAATTGAGTTTAAATAAATTAGTCTTGCAGTGTGTCTGACGAAATCTGCAATTTGTTTTGATATTAGACTACATTTAACACTTTAAATGTGTGTCCGTATATTCGATGTGACAACCGAAACTAAAAATTTTCCTCGACCAAACGAGATCTTAATTATATCGCGCGGCACAATTAAGCCGCCTGTCGCGCAGCCCCTGCTCCACGCGCTGCCGCCTGTGTACGCAGGCATATGCAGGAAGGCTCTGCCGCAATGGCTAATTAGCCCGTACGCGCTAATTACTGCAAGTGGCGCGCGTTTATGGCCCATGCGGCCCACGCCCCTCACGCAGCTCTTTTCTTCCTTTTTTTTCTTTTTTCTCGTTTCTTTTTTTTCCGCCGCAAGGAGGCCGTGAAACGTTTTTCGCTGATTTTTTTCCGTGATTTTTTAATTTTAGAAATTGAATCTTTCATCTTTAATTTTTGTTGACAGTTTCGAATCTGAGATCTAAGTTTTAAAATCTAAGTTGAAAGTTTTTAAATTTTAAGTTGAAAGTTTTCAAATCTTGACTTAAATAGTTGAAAGTTTTTAAGATTTGAGATGAAAGTTTTTAAGTTTTGAGATGAAAGTTTTTAAATTTGTGTTAAATGTTTTTGAATCTGAGATGAAAGTTTTCAAATCTTGACTTGAATTTTTTTCAAATCAAGATTTGAAAGTTTCAAAATCTGAGTTGAAAATTTTTAAATTTAAGTTGAAAGTTTTAAATCTTGATTTGAAAATTTTTAAATCTAAGTTCAAATCTAGACTTGAAATTTATAAATCTTAGTTAAAATGTTTCCAAATCATGAATAAATCTGAGTTGAAAGTTTGTTCCGTCAACTAAAAAAAGAAAATGACGCATGGTAAATTTTATCTGAAAAAACAAAAAAAAAAGACGCTAAGCGTTGTTAGCGAAAAAAGCACGCTAAACGCTATTAGCGCGGCGAGAGAGCGCGACGCCTTCGTTCCTAGCGCGTACGCGCCGAACAGGAATCCCCAGGCTCTGCACACGTTCAGCCGTCCGCAAGTCGAACGCGGCTGCCCGCTCCTCCGCTGTGCTCCCATCCGTTCTCCCGACGCATCGGACGGTCCTGATTCTTCCGCGATGAGGCCTGTTCTTCTTTCTCCTAAGTCCTACTCCTCTGACCTGCATTGGATCTTTACCCTTTTATACCTTGGTCCTCTTCCATGAAAATAACTGAAGCAAAGGGATCACGGACAGTTCAGCGAGGAATTGAACGAAGAAATTGGTTGGAATAGATCGACTACGGAGGCGTGTGACGTGTGTGTTACGAGGAGTTAGGGTGTGTTTGGTTGAGTTATGGCTTTTGAAAAAGCTGCTGTGAGCTGTGGGCTGTGAAAAAGCAGCTATAGAAAATCAGCTGTTTGAATAGCAGAAGTCTGTTTGGTTAGAGCAGCTGTGAAACTGTAGATTATAGAAGAGATATATGTAATGCCCATAAAGACATGTGCGACTGTTAATATGTAAATTACTCATAAAAACCTAATCTGTTTAATATTTCGTATTTAAAAGACTAATTTTGAAAGAAAAATTTGTAAGTTTTCCATATAAATTGAGCAAAAGATAAATGGTTAATACAAACCTTATCAAAAAGCTACAACTACAAACCTCATCATCAAGAATGATTCCAAATGCAAACAACCTTTCCAAATGCAAACAAACCTTATCAAAAAGCTACAACCACTCGAAGTCGTCCTGCAAAGCAGATTATTTTCAGTATTAAACCATTTCCTCAGACAACACAGCAGCAGCAATCACTGAAGAAAGAATCAAAGAAACCACGGAAACTGCTTGGAACTTGGAAGGGAACGGCTCCTGTTGCTGTTGCTGCATCGTCATGACGAAGGTGAGCTTTTGCAGTGGCAGACGGTGACGCACAAATGGCGGACACCAAGCTGCTGCTGCTGCTCATCATCTCTCTCCAAACGCTGAGCTCTGCTGCTCGCTTCTTGCTTAGCTGGTAGCTGCTGCTGCTGCGTGCCCCTCCCTCGCCTCCATCCGCAAGCAGCCGCACCACCACCCGTGCCGCTTGCCCGAGGCGGCTGCCGCGGCGCGGAGGTGCGTGGAGCGGGAGGTCGCCGCGCTCCGGCACGTGCGCGGCCACCCGCACATGGTGGGGCGCTCCTCGACGTCCTCGCCACCCGCTCCACCATCTACCTTGTCCTCGAGCTCGCCCCCGGCTGCAGCGGCGTCATCGCGACCTCCATCTCGCTCTTTCCCCTTTCCCGCGACGAGCGAGGAGGAGGAGCGGCGGCTCGGCAAGCTCGGGGAGGAGGAGGAGTGGTGGCGGCGGCGGCTCGGTGAGGAAGACGAGCAGCGCGCAGTGAGAAGGGAAGGGAAAAAAAAAAGAACGCGAATAGTTTTTTTCCGTAATGGTGGGTAATTTTTTTCCTCAAAAGCCAGAGGTAAAGGCTGCTTTTGGATTTGTACTAGCAGCTTTGAAAAAAAACACTTATGTCTTTTGGACCCTTTGGCTGGCTTTTAACTTTTACAAAAGTAAAAACAGATTGAGAAACCCAACCAAACACACGCTTAGAACGGTGACAAGCGGCGGCAAGATTTCTTATTTGCTTCGGCAAAGCGATATATCATATCATCAACACTGTGGATCAAGTGTAGATCGTTAATCTGACCTTGATTATCGCTGTAATTAACACTGTGCAGCAGAATAGCAGATTAGGATATTTTCTATTGCAAGCATATGTTCCCCTCGTATCTGAGGTCATTACCTTTGATTTCTTTGGTAGGAGAAGAATGGAATGGATCATTAAGGAGTAGCTCTAGCATACACTTCACTTTTCGTTGAAGATATTTCTTTTCCTTTTGGAAAAACGTCGTCGCTGATTTGGAAGGGTAGAGAAGAAGCTGCAGGACCCACCGCTGGAGAAGCAAAGACGTTCGATGCATCGGGAGCACGGATGGGAGCAGGCAAGCCACGTCCATTTTGTGGGTGGACGGAAAGTTTATGGTAAAAACCTACAAAGGATTTTATACTCTCGTAACAACGATAGACGATTTACCGTGTAAATAGATAGATAAAATTAAAAAAAAACTAGATAAAAAAAAGATTCAATTGGTTAATTGTGTTGAAAGTGATTGTGTCTCCCATTAAACTGGCCTTGGCCCTTATAATAGATGGTATTGCCTCCTACAGATATTCCTCTGTATTCAATTCGAGATAGAGAGACCAATTAGAATTCAAAATTTGCTTTGGACTTGGACTCAGTCAGTCTAACCGGCCACATATCGCCGGTCAAACTGGCCCCATGTATACAATTCAAACCATAAACCATGCACCTTGAAATAGTACTCAAGGGAAGAGGGTTGTTTTGTGAATAGTCTAAAGATGTGAAATCACTTTGTGCCTTTGCTGTCGTGCCCATGGTTGGAGTTAAGCCTGCCATGACCAATTCGGCATGATATGTTATCCAGGAGTTTGTTGGTGCTGTCTCCCTCCCCTAAATCCCCTTAATATTAACTTGCTCCTTGTTTGATAGTTTGGGTCTATCTCTTATTGATTGTGCTTCTCCATTGGCTGCGATGGCCTCAGATCTTGGCAACTCTCTATGATGTTTCTCCTACCTGTGAGATCTCCACCTTTTCATTTTCTCTTCTGTCTAGCTCCCTGCTCCGCTATACCCTTTTACTTGGTTGTCTTGGCCACATTGTTTAGCAGCCCTCCCTCCTTAGGGGCTTCCTTCCCCCGAAGGGTGTTGGAGGCTGTTGAACTTGCTAGCACCTTGTTAAATCCATATTGAAGACGTCTTGATGCGGATGGCCCATGACCGTAATCATCAGTGGCCCTCCCTCCTATAGGCCTTCCTTCCCCTAAAGGGCGCCAGCAGGCATTGTTGCAAGCAACAATATGATGAAGTCGTGTTTTTTATGGCTAATGCGGGTGGTCCTCGACAATCATAGCCTTTTGATCGCCGGAAACTCGAGTCGACATACTTGTGGCAGAATTGGCCCCCCAGCTTTATTGTTTTATAGTGTTTCAAAATCTGCGTGTGAAGCGGATGTGGTTGAGTTAGGGTCTAGCGTTAGTGATTTTGATCTTGGTCAGGTGATCTTGTAGGTGGAAAATGTCAAAGCTTTTCCTTCGGTCTCTTAATCTTTTGTATTCTCTTCTCTGTATCTCTCAGTGCTTTCTCTCAAGTTATTCTCAAGAGCTCCTGTGCTTGGAAACTCTCATGTATCTCTTCTCTGTAAGATGGTTCGAAGTAATATATTCAGGTGGGGAAGCTCTCCCCCCCTCCCCCCCCCTGAATTTTCAAAAAAAAAACTGATAGGGTGCGGAATCATTTGAATTCAAGGAAGAGGGCATTTCAAACTTTTTTTTACTAGAAAAAATGTCCGTGTGTTGCAACAGGTGAAGGCTATTATAATCTTATTATTGTTATATGGTTTATTTAAGATGAAATTCACTATTAAATTCGCTTGGATATATATTTTGTTAAAAAATCATGAGCTGCATTAGGAATCTGATCGTCTCAAGTTAGCATGCGAGTTTTTTAAGAGATTTCCTATACAATTCCTTTTATATTTTCAAAAGCGAACAAACTTAAAAGCTGACTCAAATACGAATTTGTATTTTTAAAAATGAACAAACTTAAGAACCGACTCATACACGGATAACGTATCAAAGTACCGGCAAAAATATCTTCAATTTTTATAATAGTAGAGATTTCTTATTATAATGGAGACAAACATGTTCCTCATACATGAACACCACATGCACACATCTG
Organism: Oryza meridionalis; assembly: GCA_000338895.3. Taxonomy (NCBI): domain Eukaryota; kingdom Viridiplantae; phylum Streptophyta; class Magnoliopsida; order Poales; family Poaceae; genus Oryza; species Oryza meridionalis. Next base: position 6,277,669 of record CM002528.2, on the reverse strand, counting down.
TGGACGTCCCTCTTAACGCAGGCCACAATGCCATGATGGTTTAAACTAAGAAGCCGAGCTATGGAATAACAATTCCTTGACCACACCAAAGTTTTTTCATTATCCGAACGCACGCAAATGACATATTCTCTTTTTACAATATTGTTTTAAGACACAATTATGTGTGCGCTTTGATCAGTTGGAAATTTGTGAGGTTCACATATATATCTATATAGGTTCTGTCTCCTAAACATGTGTTCAAAGTAGTACATTTAGGTTTGTAAATACATCAGCACGGTGTACAGGAAGTACAGGTTATGTGGTGTGGTAGAGTTGTGAGTGTATGATTTTACCCTTTAAGATATCATGCATACCTCGGTGTGTTTTCAATAGATTTTTAAGTCAAAATAAATCTATCTATAACTATATTAATTGGGCACTTTGAGGAAGCTCTCATGTTAATCAGAAAGATCTAACCATTCATCAGTTGGATCAAATTATCACGACCGTAGATTAAAAAATATAATCTGCATTGTGGGCCACTTTAAAAACCCACATTGTAACCGAGCAGATTTGTTACGTGAGCGGATACACATCATCAAGTAAAATAGGAAATCGCCGATCTATCTCCGTAAAGGGCAGATGAACGAGAGTTGGGAACTCGGCACAACTTTGCTTGCGGCAAAAGAAGCTTCTCCCCTTTATCCCAATTGAATCGATCATAGACTGGCGGCTATTTCGACTCAATCGGCTAGCGACTATCTCTACTCCGCCGACGTGTGTTGTTCAGGTACTCATTAGAATTCACTATGCCATCACATCTGATGCTTGCAGTGTACATGATGTGCAGAACGCAAGGAGATGTACTCATGTACAGTACATATGTAATGACGTCTGTTACCTGATCCTATTAGTCATTAATGGATTGTTTACGCACATCTCAGGCGGCATAATCTATAGCACAACAGAACAAAACGCTTTCTCTGCAATCAAGCTTTGGAATTGTCATAGGTATTTCTCTGAACAATAATGTTCTATTTAATCTATGAGGAATTATCGATTTCTGATTTTGATGTATATATTGTGCCAAACCTGTGTATTCATAATCAATCTGCCCTATTTATAAATATATTATTGGCTTCTTACGGGTTCTGATTTTGATTGAAATAGTGAGTTATGTTGATAATCTTCCATGAGATGTTGTATTTGTAAGTGTTCAGCAAATCAAGTAGGTCGGTTCCAAAAAAAAATAAAATAAACCAATAGTTAGCTATTGTTTAATAACTTTGAATACAGGGCATATATATATTGATCTATATTTCAGCTGTTAGAGATGTTGATCCTCAAATCTAAAATTAAGTTCGCTTGCACCTAATAAGATTCATCTGTTGCCACATCTGCAATTTACACAGGTATTAATTCAAACTTGCAATATTTCTATATGACCTATTTAAATCATTCACGATTAATTTTTTAATACATGTTGCAATATTTTGCCTATTGAACGACCTGTTTTATCAATAAGTGTTCAGGTAATTCTGTCAACAACTGTTTTATCAGCGGATGGTTAGGTAATCAGGTTGATCCACATAAAAAGATCCCATTGTTAAAAAAAAAGAGCTTTGTAATAATAATTTTGACGCAGGAACACAAATTGATCTGCATTTTTCTGAATCCATATGCCAGCAACTAATAATTAGTTTTCCATACACGTCTTAACTGTATATACATTGCATCTTATTGTTGACATCCATGCAGTCGGATTTTGATCCTTAGGCCTGGCCAAAAAGTGATTAATTCCAAACTTGGAATTATCAAAATTTTTTAATAATTTACTTAGTAGTTATTAATGCTGAATTTCAAACTTATTAAATTGTGAAATGTCATAATTGAGACCCAAAACCAGGTAGAACTTGATGTTTTTAATTATGGCAAATCTATAATCAAGACTACAAGCTAAGGGCAACTCAGTAGTTATTAATTTCTGTCTGAAATTTATATTAAATTAAGAAAACACAAACTTGAAATCCCAAACGTAAACTAATTGGTAATGCTTAATTCAAAATTTTATAACGATTAAATCAGAGAAAATTGTATATGTGAAACTCCAACATCTGTTAGCTATGAATTTCGGAATTATTAAATCATGAAAAATATTAAGACACCAGTCTAGGACAGCTCAATACTTATTATCCACCAATTTAACAAATATTAAATATTGAAAAGCTATAGTCGAAAGTCCAAACCAAAATTAATAGTAATATTAAATACTAAGATGTAAATTAAATTATTGTAAACAACAAGTTGAAACTCCAACAGGAGTACAAATTACTCTGTAAGATTAGTTTGTTTGTATTTTCTATTTATGAATTCTTTAGCAATCCATTTTGAATTTTTGAGCTATAAATAAAATGAACTGTATTTTTAGAACTTAAAAACATATATAGAAGTAAATTTCCACAAAAAGCTATATGTTTGAATTTGTATTACCTATAATACCATAGCCGTGCAATGCACGAGTTGACGGCTAGTATGGATTAATTTATCGTTGGTGTCCATATCATATTTTACGGGGGCCATTTAATTTGTGGGTGTATGTGAAGGTGTGGTGTACAGGTGCGTGTAGCGTATACGTTTTCTATGTAATCACAAGGAAAAATATATGTGGGGTGCGCCTACGGAGATATTTCTTAATCTTTATGTCTTTGTTCTATGTAATTAATTATTTAATGACTTATGAACAAATAGTAATGGATTCATATAAGTTTATGTGAGATCAATATTTATTTTTGCAACACATGGTGTCTGCCCGGGATCAACGGCCCGTCACATGATCAATCGTGCCAACGTGCCACACAGACAAACCTGAGCTATCAGACGTTATGGATCTAGTATTTCTCAAAGCACATGCGTGCACGATTCATCTGTGCGCAAACAATTGCGTAAACATAAATAATATCTGAAGTTAAAACATAGTCCCAAGCTCAGTACAGGCGTTCAAATTTTGGAAATGCAAGAAAAAAAACACTTTGAAATCTACACAGATTTGCCTAAACTTGAACAGTAATTATTTTTCTAAATTCAAACAATTTTGACCTTTTGCAATATGCATGCATATCCAGCTATGGCCTACCGATTGCTCAAATCCGACTTTGTATAGTTTGCAAATGTGCTACGAATATGTACCATGCAATAGTAAAGTGGATTACAGGACTCAACCATAAACAACGCATAGTCGGAGAACCCCCCCCCTCCTCCCCTCTCCCGCACCTCCCCTCTTTTCCCCCTCAACACACACAATCAATACAGGGGTGAAAAATATCATTTTGAATAACCAGATGAGATTTATCATATATACTAGGGCACTAGGCTCCGTTCGTTACCAGGGTTTCCAACCTCCCTCCCTCGTTTTCCGCGCGCACGCTTTTCAAATTGCTAAACGGTGCAGTTTTTGTAAAAAAAATTTCTATAAAAAAGTTGCTTAAAAAAATCATATTAATCTATTTTTGAAAAAAAAATCTAGGAAATACTTAATTAATCATATAATAATAGATGCTTTGTTTTGTGTGTTGGGGGCTCCTTCCGAACACAGCCTTAAATAGGAAGCTTGGAAACAGATAATGCAGTACTTTTCACCTTTAATCGAGATGATGGCATCCGATTTGACCTGTCGTCGATGATTCCCCATGTTTTGGATTCTCACCCGATGGAACATATGCACACAGCCTAGCTACCGCAATTTGGCCACACATCGATCACAAGAGAGAATAATTCGATTCCATTTCAACCCTCAAAATATTTGCAACCATACAATCATCGTGTGGACGGACGATCTCGATCGATCAAACGTAATCAAACGAAGGACTACGAAATGTACATTGTCAGCAACCTAAAAACTCTCGCATATGGAAAAATATTTCACCATCGTCCACTTACACATTGACTAGCAAACAAACACTACCTTCTAGTAATATATAAGTTGTTTTACACGATGAATTAAAGAGTAATAAAATGTGACTTGATATCTAGATTAACCAAACAAATCATTAGAAGAGGCTAATTAAGCAGGAAAAGTAATTAATTAAAAGTTTACTTGATTTATTCATCTAGCTGCGAGCAGCGGCGGCGTCTTCTACGGCAATGTCGGTGACGGCGGCAGCGGCGGCGGCGGCCTCGATCCGCTCGGCCATGCCCTTGCCGGCGGCGTCGAGGTAGGCGAGCAAGCCGTCCCTTGTCCACCCCTTCACGGGCTCGCACTCGAACGCCCACACGAGCCTGCACCCTGCTGCCGCCGCGTTGACATCCACGTTCTCGCCGTCGTCGTCGTCGACGAGCGTCATGGTGGCGACGTAGCGGCCGAACCCCAGGTTGCTGGCGACGACGGCGTAGACGAGGCGGCGCCGGGCGTCGTCCCTCTCGAGCAGCTCCTCCCGCGCCCACGTCTCCACCCCAGCGGCGGCGGCCGCCGGCTGCTGGTCGTCGTCGTCACCACCATCCTTAGCTCGCGGAGGTGGTGGTGGTGGCGGCGGCGGGCGGGAGGCGACGTAGCGGACGCAGCCGGGAACGCCGTCGTCGCCGGCGACGCGCTCGCAGACGTCGATGCCGGGGTTGTAGCGGTGCAGCGAGCAGAAGGCGGCGAGGTGCGGCCACGCCGCGGCGGCCGGTGTCGACGGCAGCCGCGCCTCCACCGCGCCCTCCCACTGCTGCTGCTGCTGCGCCGCCATCTCCGGCTCCGGCTGCTGCTGGTCCGCCATTGTCGACGTGGCGTTGAAGGAGAGCTAGCTTAGCTTAGCGAGGCAGCGAGAGTGTGAAGTATACTGCTTGGCGCGTGAAATTCGATGCTGTGGTGGTGGAGAGGGCGGACGAATATTATGGATGCCATTCCATCACGTTAAGTTTAGACGACGACTTTGGGCGAGAGATGGCATGCGACGATGTGCAGCGTCATGTGCACTCCAGCCAGATTAATCCCCTTTTTTAAGTAGGTTTGTTGAAATTAAGTATGGCTCTGATGCCGTCCAGTGGCCACTCTGCAGAGATAGGGCCAAACTCCATAGGGGAGCTCATTAGCGTATAGTAGTAATTAATTAAGTATTACTAGTACCTATTACAAATTTTAAAAATAAATTTATTTGAATTTTAATAAAAAAATTTACGTAATAATTTATTTCGAAAACGTACCGTGTTTTTAAGCCGTTCGATAAGCCTGCTAACGGAAAATGAGAAAATTGCAGTCTATGTTTCGGATCACTTCTAGATCATCCCTGTCAATTCGATAGTGTTTTAATTTTCTCGTCCAACGTAATCCCATCATAGTATGACACTATAACAGTTTTGGCCTTCTACGATGAATTTTCTTTGACACGTTGAAAATGCTATAGATCACTAGTAATAAAACATTTTTTTTCCAAATGGGACAAAAGTGATTTTCGCGTGTTGACCTCCGGTCAATCTGCCCAGAAAGATCTACGAAAACCACTATTTTTCCATGTAGGTGTCCACCCACACACAAAAATCGGAGTTTCGTGTGCGGGACTTTCTGCCCATCTGCCCGAAAAGACATGCAAAAATCACTGTTTTTCCATGCGGGTGGCACACCCGCACATAAAAATCGTATTTTTCACGTATGGGCGCTTATATAGTCCGCATGCAAAAATATCCAAAAAAAAATCGCAAAAATTCAAAATCATAGTTCACCGCCCCGGGCTCCACCCACCACCACCAGATCCGGCAGGGCTCGTCTGCCCGCCACCATCTTGCTCCTGCTGCCACTGCCGCTGTCACCTCCTTTAATGCGTGGGGGAGCCTACCATCAGCTGCGCCGCCCACCACCCACCGTCGGCGGTGCCTCCAGCCACCTGTCGCGAGGCTAGTAGAGGTGGATCCGCTCGTTGCCCGCCGCCTGCCACCGGTTGCACCCTGCCATCGGCTGCACCGTCTACCGCCTGCCACCCGCGGATCTGGTCGTCGCGGGGGCCTGGCTGAGGTGGATCCAAGCGTCCGAGGATCAAGCCGCCCGTACTTCTCGTCTAGAGAAGATGAGAGAGAGGAAAGTGAGAGAGGCGGGGAGGTGAGATCTTGTGGGGGAAATGAAAAACGAACCAACCCAATCCCCTTGCCGGAGCGTTGAGAATGAACAGATCTGGCCAAGGCCCTTCATTGAGCTGATCTAGCGTCCACCTAGCCGAAGCGTGACTGCCAGGGGCGGATTCACAATGGGGGCGGAGGGGTCTTGAGACCCTACTACCGCTCCCGGGACAGTGGAGATCCCCCTAAGTTCCCACTAAATTTTTTTCCATAGATCCATAGGATGTGGGGACTGGAGGTTCGATTTATGCTGATGTAGTTTATTCAGCCCCAGCCCTTCTTTACTATTTTTTTTTCTAGATCCGCCCCTTGTGACAGCATGTGAGATGGCCAGGACTTAGCCAACCCATCAAGGCAGTAGGCGGCCTTGAATAGTGGGCAATTGTGTGACAACAGCGAGGGCGTGGGGGCATACGCACGCAGGTGCACGGTAGCATTAATTGGCGTATCAGCTAGTAGCTCATGATCCCCCTTGGCCCGATGGAGCTAGCTGGAGGTTCGGGATGTCGTGGGAGAAGGATGATGGGTCACTTGGAGGACAATTAAGCAGGCTGGATGACGGCGGCCTGCTTGGACGTCAGTGGGCGCCAAGGCGTCACCCAACAGCCTGCTCGGTGATAGCAAATGATGTGCGCACACTGTGTATATTGTCTCTCATGGTCTCTTGGGCTTACCTAAACTTTTGTACTATCAGGCCTTTTAGCCGCTCGTCTACAACTGGCTAATGGCCTTAGAATACGTCTGAATCGGCCTAAAATATTTAGGTCCAGAAAAGGCCCATTAAATGTTACTGATCTGACATTTTCACAAGGAATAAGTTCACTTAAAATCCCTTAACGGCTGAACCAAATAGCAAGTATATATAGTCCATCCACTATATCATTATTATGCCGTGTTAACTTTGATCTATAATGATTAGTTTTAATTCCTAACGCGCGCGTACGCGCCGCACGTGGAAGTCGCGTGCACGCGGCGGGTGGTTTAGGTAGCGTAACTAACTCTGCTAGTTAAGGATAATAACAGTAATTAAGGAAAGAATTTTTATTTTGAGATTTTTTTTCACTAATGGATTGAAATATTTTAAGTTATATTTGAAAACTTTGACTTAAGATTTAAACTTTGAAGCCAATTTTTGAAAACTTTTAACTCATATTTAAAAACTTTCAACTTAGATTTAAAAACTTTTAAGTTAAGATTTGAAAATTTTCAATTCAAAATTTAAAAAGGTTCAACTAAAAACATGCTAAAGATTAAAAAAATAATCAGAAAAATGTGGGAAAAAAAAGCGAAAAAAATCGGTAAAAAAACGAAAAAAAGGGCGTGGGGAGGAGGCGCGCGAATTAGCAAATCCGGGCTTTGCGCGCCGCCCAACCTCGCTATCTCTTCATCGCTGCCAGCCTGCCAAGCAACCACTGCCCAGCCATAGAACACATCCCATCCAGAAATTCGCATCTCATTGCTACTGATTTGACTAGATAGCACCCAAACAAAACACAAATCGAAACTCCCCTAAATGCTCCATACCAACAAACTAAATTCACGATTCATCTCTACTATTATAAAATCTGAAGATATTTTTGTGGTCCGTCATCTATATTTGAGTTAGTTATAAAAATTGATATAAAATTTAAAGATATTTCCACGGTCCACCATCCGTGTTTGAGTCGGTTTTAATTTTATGTTTTGGTTTTAATCTATATCTTTTCTCTATCTCTACTATTATAAAAATTGAAGATGTTTTTACTGATATTTTGGTAAGTCATTTGTGTATGAATCGGTTTTTAAGTTTATTTGCTCTTGAAACTTGTCAAATTTGTCAAACCTCTTATGCTTGGTACACTCTAATCCTTTCCTGTGATAACTTGCCAAATTCACTCTAGAATACAAGAGGTTTGACATACAAATCAGAATCAGAGAATAGAGGAAAGGATTAGGAAGAAGCAATCTACAACAGGAAGAAGAAGCAGACGATTAGAGGCTAGAGAATTAGAGTTTGAGGCAGAGAAGCATTGGGGAAGAGGAGACGAGGCAAACGCCTTTGTTCGATGCCCTGTTCTGTGGCTGGCAGTTCCTTTGTACTCCTGCTAATTTACTTGCTCCCTTTTATGTGACTGGGCCAAGCCCAGTTTTATCTGCAGCCCACTATCCAGCCCATCGTGTATCACATCATTGGGTACATGACATGGCGCTAGCTCTTCTTCACTGTGATGTAATCTTAATCTTAACTAATTAAAACATTCGTATTTTTCCATTCGTCACCCCCTCTATTTGTCTGTATTTTCGTCCCTCCCTCAAATCCCAATCCGATTTCGATTTTGTGAATGATAAAAAAAAATGAAAAAGAAAAAAGAGAAACCCAAACTTCAACACCCGAAAACACCAAATATATCGACCCAAAACACCAAATACATCGAGTCCGTCGCCGCCAATCGGGATTGGGTTGGGCGCCGCCTGACGGTGGTGGGGGAGGATGCCGCCGCGCTGCCAGTGGTGGGGAAGGACGCAGCCGTGCCGCCGGTGGTGGGGGAGCCGCCGTCGCCGCTCGCAGGGGGAGGACGCCGCCACCACCGCCGCCGCTCAGGGGGAGATGCGCCGCCACCGCCGCCGCTGCTCGAGCGGCGGCGCCGTCGCTCAGGGGGAGCTGCTCGGGGAGAGGCGCCGCCACCGCCGCTTAGGCTCGGGGCGGGAGGTGCCGCCGTAGCCGCCGCTGCTCGGGGGAGGGAGAGCAGTAAAGGGGGGGGGGGAGTGGGGTGGGAATGAGTCCTAGGGTTAGGTTTTGGGTGTAATTATTTAGGTTAGGATTAATCTGTACCGTCCATTCGATCGGACAGCTCCAGCTGCTCCCGTGTCGGGCCGCCGGCCTATTGGGCCACCGAATGGACCGTGTGGTATTTCAGGAGGATGCAAAATGGACTTCAACAGAGAAAGAAAACAAGCCAGATACATATAATAGACGTAAGGGAGAGAATATAAACTTTCTATGTTCGGCCCAAACCTAAAAGGAAGGATGTTGATTCCTTTTTCCAATTAAATAATTGTTAAATGAGGTTTGTATTATTAAAATTAGCAATTAAACTCTGAAAATTCCAATAAAATTCCAAAGAGCTTAACTAAACATGGAGAATTTAATAAAATTAAATTTAACCTGTTATTTTATTTCTCACACTTGCTTTACTTGTAAATTGATTTTTTACACAAGGGAGGGAATAAAAACTTTCTAAACAGTGTAAATTTTTCTGGTGTGTACACTTCCTGTTACAACGCACGGGTACTTTTGCTAGTTAATATATGAATCGGTAAAAAATGAAGAGCAATACTCCCTGCGTGTTGCAATACTCGAGCGATGAAGCTAGCATCGACGGCAAGTAGCAATTTGCACAACGACAGGTTGACAGGCAACTTTCAGGCACACACCGGCGATGCGCTAGGCGTGGATAACTGGAGACACGCTCGTCTCTCCCGTTTATAATCGTCTGTAGTCTGTAGTCCCGGTAACAAACTTGAGAGAGAGGGAATTCGGTACTAAACATAGCGATCGATTTTTTAGCACAGGTTTAAATATCCGGGAGTAAAGATATATTTTTAGTGCCGATTGATAACATCAACCAGGACTAAAGAGGGTTGCGCCACGTGACTGGCACATCCATCTTTAGTCCACTAAATATTTTTTTCTTTTCCTTTTTCATTGTTTTTTCTGTTTGAATATTAATTTCAAACCAAACTCAATGATAAAAGCATCCTCATTCACAAAATCATCCACAAATCAACAATAAAATCATCCACATTCACACAAACACCTCAAAATCACCCACAAATTTACATCACAAAATCATTCAAAAAAACATCTAAAAATCCCCAAATTTACAACACAAAAACATCTTAAAAAAAATCCCCAAATTTAGTCCCGCAACCATGCCAGCGCCGCCGCTCGCAGCCTGCCCGCAGGCCCGCCGGGCACTGCCGCCCACAGCCGTGATGGCCACGGTGCCGCCTGCCGCCGACGGCCGCACTTACCGCCGCCCGCCGCACCAGGCGTTGCCGCCTGCCACCGACGGCTGCCGCGTCCTCTCGCATCTGGCCGCTCGCTGCCAGCCGCCGCCTGCCGCATCCGGCCGCAGCCGACGAAGAGGGGATGGGAGGAGAGGGGACGGCCCGGGGGAGGAGGAGGAGGAGAAGAGGATAAGAAGATAGGAGAAGGATGAGTACTAGTAGGAGATAAGGTTGAGGGAGAGAGAGAGCTATATTTTTTGGCCTCCTACGCGCGCTTTTTTCTCTCCCTCCCCCGCGCGTGTTTTTTTTAAGAATGTTAGTCCCAATTGGTATAAGTACTAACCGAGACTAAAGATCCTAGGGTGCATGCCACGGCCTGACACTGAATGAACTGGGACTAAACATAGTCCCATCTTTGGTCCCGGTCGAGACTAAAATCATCTAGTTTTAAATCGGGACTAAAAATAATTTTTAGGCCTGATTTTTGGGTGAACTAGGATTATTGTGGTTTTTGGTAACCCACGAAGATGGTTTCTCCATTAGTGTCCCTCGCTCGCTGGCGCGCGCACACACACGCACACACCGGACACATTATGGTTCGTTCTGATCCCGCTCGCCTCCTGGTCATCACTCCTACAGAAGAAGAGCGTTGCCGCCGCAGCCTCTCCTAAACCTCGTGCCGCCCTGCTGCTGCCGAGAAGGGGACAGAGAGAGGACGTAGGGAAGGAAGAAGCGAGAGATGATGACATGTGGATCTCACTGTATTTTTTTTTATTTTTGTGATGAATAGATTATCACGTGGATGTCATATCAGCGAAAACCACCAGTAAAAACTGCCGAGGGATCTACTATGCATGGTTTTAGTGATTGAAGAAATTGTTATACCTGGTTTTACAGTTAAGAGATACGAATCAGATCCGACCTGTTTGAGGGACTCTAGATGAACTTTTTCCTATGGTTCAGTGTCATTAGGCCCGCCCATATTCAGCTCAAACTAGCTGTGAGAACACATAGACTGAAAAGCCATTAATTTTGACAATTTGACCCTTTGTAAAAACTATTTTTACAAATAAACCGCTGCCAAAACTTATTTCAAAAATGATATTTTTGCTCAACGCTAAATTATATGGCGCTAAACTTAGACACCTCAGCGCCACGTTAGCTGGCGCTGAATGCCGTGCCACGGCGGATGGTAGACTAAGTCAGCGTGCCAACGTACATTCAGCGCCATGCTATTTGGCGCTGAGGTGTCTAAATTCAGCGCCACACGATTTGGCGTTGAGCAAAAGGGTTAGAATTGAAATAAGTTTTGGCAGCGGTTCATTTGTAAAAATAGTTTTTGCAAAGAGTCAAATTGTCAAAATTAATGCTGAAAAACAGGCAAACTGGGCCGGAAAGTGTTTATCCGTCGATTTGACCCAGTAAATATGAGCATCCAAAAACCCATTTAGCGCCTACATCCCTGCTAGTACAGTTTCTCCCTCGATGCATCTGATCATCTGATTAGTTTGCTTACAAAAGAATTACATCAGTACTAATTGAGTAGTACTAATGAAGGCGATGATGACCACAGCCGCATCAATCACTTCCGAACACAGCCAAACTGTAACTGTACCTACATTTATTTGTCGGACAAGTAGTTCTGACTTTTTACATATAGTGATCCATACATATCACCTGACAGCATCAGCGGAGATTATGTGCATTATTGACCCTGCAATAGCAGCAACTGACGCATGACCTACTCCTCCCTCCGTCCCAGAAAAACCCTGGGACATTTTATAGGACCATCTCCTCTAGCTACAGGCCAAGCACGCACACGAAGAGGCACGGCGCTCAGGCCATGTCCAGCGGAGCAGCCCGTCGGTGCTCGCGCTGTAGAGATGGAGGCCGTTGAGCGCGACGAGGGTGCTCCCTGGCTGGACACGCTCCTCTAGCATGTGCGCAGCGCAGAGCTCGGTGTCCCACCTGTGGAGTTCCTTCCTGAGCATGTCCACCAAGATCTCGTATCCTCCTTCTTCAACCCCGCCGCCCCCTTCAACACCGCAAAACACGCCTCCATCTCGGCCGTGGCGGCGAGAAGAGCATCAGGTCGCTTCAGCTTCGGATCTGGCGGGAGGGACCTAAGTGTGTCGAAGCTGTCGGCTATCGGGGTCAGAGTTATGGGGATCTATATATTGTGCCGCGTGGAGGATCACTTCCACCTCCACCTTGTCGCCACCGGAGGTAGCCGTCTTCTAGCCATAGCGGAATGGAGCGGCAACCATGGCGGTGACACGGAGGAGGGGATGGGCGCGAGGATGGGATGGGTGCGGAGCAGCGGATGACCACCCCGTGGATTCGTCGCCGTCCATGACCATCAGCCAGCTTACCCGGAGCTCGCTGGCCAGCTGTCCTCCGGTGCAGGCTTGCCGCTTAGAGATGAAGATGACTAGTATTGACTGAGGATGAAGATGTCGGTGACAAAAGTGTGACGGAGCTGACAGAAGTCGTGATGGAGTGGTATGGTTCTAATTTTAGAAGATTGTACTGGAATCTACTCGACTTCACAAGTAGTAATGTCATTTTTCCAATATGGCACATTTGTAATGGCATAAATCAAATTAACCCTTTAGGGTACTGTAGTAGTGGAATTTGACATAGACCGGTTTATTTTGACGGAGAGAGTAGGGAGGATTTGTTTTCCTTGCACATTGATTGAAATTTGCCAGCGACTTGATTTTGCTCCAAACCAGAATATGTATCCTCTACAGTACCAAGATCATATGCATGCCAACGACGGTGGTGGCCATCCGATCCACGATCAACGTTTCAGATCAAATGCCCACCGTTACATTACGAACAGTGACAATGTACAGTAAATCTCCAGAAACTATTGCTACACTGTGATGGGTACAGTAACAAATAGTACAGTAATCCTGTTCAGGCAGGCATCCATGAATGGCTGCTACCTGCGTCACAGCTCACAAGACAGCAGCTGCTATGCATCCTTCAGACACACAGGTAGCTGAAACAGTAGAAGTGAGGTTGATGATCCAAAGGACACATTGCTTTCTTCTCTCTGTTCTCTGATTTGCGACCTGTCGACTCTTGATATAGTTTAGTTTTTTGTCATAGTACAAGGCCAGGTGATGAACATTTCACTGTCTATAGCCCTGAAGTAGAGAAGTAAAATAAACTATGAGAGGATGAACAGTAGTGTGAGTTGGAAACAGATGGTAGGACCGTACGAGTACGTACGTATAGCTGTGTTCTGCGCTACGTACAGTGCCATTTCCGAATGTTCAATTCACACAGCTAATGTACTACAGTACTATGATCTATTTATATATGATATCTTGCGATTTCCAGTTATTGTCTGACACTGTTTCATGTGATGTGTTGTTTCTCAACGTCAAAGAAACCGCATATAGCTTGTCTCCCTCCTCTTGGGAGGAATGACTTCTTGTTATAGTTTATATGTATTATCTCTGTCCACAACTCAAGAAATTCTATTTTTCCAATACCCTTAATCTACCCACACATAAATACTATTTTTCCTTAGTGAGATAGAAAGCCGGTTCGGGAACTCGGCCTGACTTGGTTATTTAAACAAGAGAGAGTAAAAACATAAGCTCAGCTATCAGCTCGTTTCTTGGCTCAAGCTGGCACGCAAGCCTCCCAACAATGAGGTGATGGATGACAATAGAACCACGACGTGAGCAACGGAGGTACATATAGACGTAGGATTTCAAGATGGATCATTAAAGAGTGCAAGAATAAGAAAAAAAAAGTTGCGAGTCAAGACCAGCAAGATAACAAGAGGAAGTAGATCTTCCAACTTAATGTACTCTGATTTTAAGTGGCTAATATTTGAGCTCCAGAGCTCATTGGTCCACTTGTCAGTGACCTACGTCAGAGGACAGTACGTAGGGGTGGATATCAAGCCAGCTCGACTCGGCTCGGCACGGTTTAGCTCGTTACCTTAACGAGCCAGCTCGGCTCGGATCGTTAAGACTAACGAGCTTGAACGCTGACTCGGCTCGACTCGGCGAGCTGGCTCGAGCTGGCTCGTTGAGCTTGTTTAGCTCGTTAACTCAATAAACCAGGCTTCCAGCATCAGACCATCTGTGCATGTGCATGAGTGCATCACAGTCACATAATAAGAAAACAAAACTATAGAATAAGATCACAGTCTCACAGATTCACAGATTGTTAGAATTCAGAGAACTCTATGAATAATAATTAAAATAGCATCATAGATTTCACTCATTCACAGTCACAGTCTCACTCTCACAGTCACAGATAACATACTCAGCATTTCAGCAAATAGCATAGTAGCAGCAAGTACTTAGCAAATAGCATAATAGCAAGTAAGTATTAGTCTTATAAGTTACATTCACTGATCCACATTTTCATGCATAAGCATAATCGATAAATAATGTCCATTGATTCATAATAGCATCATTGTTAAGAAAAGCAAAAGCCCTTTGAAGTTGCAACTATTTTGTCTTCAAAGCCACCCAAAAGATCTTGTCAGCCTCACAAAATGTCTTGACAGCCATCCAAGCATCTAGCAGTCCCTACAAAATTAGATAATCTTACATGAGCATTCTTGTCTTCAAGTCTACATACTTGTATACATATTTTTGCAAACATAAACACCCTTGGACCTCACCACAGCATACATTTGAACAAATCAGAAGCACCATACTTGTCTACATAAATCAGAAGCACTATCATACATTTGAACAAATCATCAGAAGACAGAAATCTTACACAATGTCTTACCTCTACTATCCTAGCTGCTAGCAACAACACTATTTGGAAATGGTATGGACTCAACATCATCTTCATCATCTTCATCATCTTCCACCTAAAAAGAAAATTGCAAGTTCAACTTAAGATATAATGCAATTATAAACTGGTAAAGAAAAATGCAAGTGGTTGATAAGGGAGATCATACCACAGCCATTGGAGGTGTCTTGTTATCTTGAGAACCACGTATCCAACTAGAAGCACATATTAGTGCTTGAACCATTGATGGGCGCAAGGAACTTCGGTAATCATCAAGCACTCTTCCCCCAGCACTAAAAGTTGTTTCAGATGATACACTAGACGCTGGAACAGTCAAGAACCTCTTTGCCAACCTCGACACAACAGGGAACCTGTGAGTATTCAACCTCCACTAATCAAGCAAAGTGAAATCCTTGTCCATTAAAAGATGATTTGGTTCATCTAGATAGATTAGCCATTCTGACTTAGATACATTTGCAGAGCTAGATTGCAAAAATGTTTGGAACTCACTTGAAGATTTAACTGAAGCTAATAAGTTACTTGTGTCAATGGTTGAGGTGGATGTTTCATCCCTTCCCCTGTTTCTTGCAGCCTTCTCGAGGCGATGCGTCGTTTCAGCCGTGGCAAAGAGTTCATCAACTTCTTTCCTAACACTGATTTCCTCAACTTGACCAGCTTCCTCACCATACATTTGAACAAAACACCAACTCACATACCTCATCTTAAACCTAGGATCAAGGATAGTGGCAATGATCATAAGGTTGTTCTTCTCTTTCCAATATTTATCAAACTTTTCCAACATAGCTTCACCCATATTCTTCAAAACCTTATCCCTATCAGTAGACTTAGATGCAGCAAGCAATGCCCTCTTCACATTCACAATGCTTGGATAAAAAACATTTGCAGTGGGGTATGTAGATCCAGAAAATACAGTAGTTATTTCAGCAAGTGCCTTCAATATTGGATGAATTTTGGAAAAGACTAACCAATCAGTAAGCAAAGGTTGCCATTGGTATTTAGCATCCACATAAGCATACTGAACAAATGCATCCTTGTAAAACTCACAAGCACAAAGCATCTTATAGGTTGAACTCCACCTTGTTGGCACATCAAAACACAAACCTTTTCCAATAGGCTATGCAATTTGTTTACATACCTCTCTAAATCTATGCATACGAGAAGGAGACTTCTTAAAGTACTTGCAACTCTCTCGAAGGTTTACTAGCAAAGGTCCCAATGGTGCCAAGCCATCATTCACTATCAAATTCACTATATGTGAGCAGCAACGGACATGAAAATACTGAGGCATGAACTGTGATGAACCCCTAGCAATGAACTTGTCCTTTAATTTGCCAACAGCACTATCATTATTAGAAGCATTGTCAAGGGTAATTGAGATAACCTTATCCTCTATATTCCATTCAGTTATGCACTCAAAGATTGCCTGAGCTATCTCGACTCCAGTGTGTGGTGGATCCAATTCAATAAAGTTCAGTACACGACACTGCATTTTCCAATTTGCATCTATGTAATGAGCTACCAATGCCATATAGCAAATATTTTGGTTTGAAGTCCATAAATCAGTTGTCAAGCTTACATGATCAACACTTTTAAGAGCTTTCCTAAGAACCTCTTTCTCTGTATTGTAAACATCCACACACTCTTTTCTAATAGTTGAGAGTTGAAGTAGCACCACCTTTCTTATAGGCAAAGAGCCTATAGCAAAACCTGCATTTGGCCTTCGTCTCAGTGACCCCTTTCTCCATTTTTGATGGAACATCCACAACCTTGAAAAGCTTCCAACAATCTGAACACTTAACCCTTGCCACACTCTTTGTAGGGGATACAGAAATACCCTTCTTTCTTTTCCCTTTCCTCTTTGATCCTGGAGATCCAGAGTTGCCCTCATCTGTAGTTTCCCCATCCACTTACTTATCTTGACTTGAGGAATGAACTGACAAGTGTGAGGGTGTGCTGTCAAACGAAACAGCCGGCAAAGAAAATTCTTCATTTTCCGAGTCTGATCCCTGCAAGTTCAATTAAATAGTCAGATTGTTATGCTATTGCTTACCACATAATCAGTACAGGAGGATATAACATAGCTAAGCCTACAGGATATCTCAGTACAGACTGATATGGTTTTTATTGGAAATCTTAGCTTAATAACCAAATGAGTTGTATGGTTGGTACATGCATTGAACTTCAGTCAGTGATAAAATGAGGAAACAAAATTGCTACAGATTGTGAAAAAAAATTGATGCAGCACTTACTTGATGTGAGTTTGGTGGATTTGATTTAGGTCTTTGTCTTGGTGGCTTCTGAATAGAGGCGAGGTGGCTGCCGCCTGGAGAAGCTTCTGACGATTCCTTCCCCTTGCTGCGGTTCTTGGATTCCATGCTTGCCAACCGGCGCTCCCTATCCATGAATGTCCTACGGCGGCTGCGGGAGAAGCGGTGTGGTCGGCGTGGCCCGGCGGCTGCGGCGGGAGGAGCGGCGTCGTCGGCGTGGCGCTGCAGCTGCGGGTGGAGCGACCGGAGTCGTCGCCTCGTCAGCGTGGCCTTGCAGCCCTTGCAGCCTGCAGCCTGCGGGAGGAGGAGCAGGAGAAGGCGACGGCGGTGCGACGGCGGCGGCGCAGGAGAAGGCGGCGGCGGCGGCGCAAGATAAGGCGACGGGACAGCGGCTACCTACGAGGTTGCGACGGCGCATGCGCAAGAGAGGCGCCTCCTCAGTGAGGACGGTCAAAGCTAGGGTTTTTCCTTTTCACTAGGCACTTGGGCTGGTGGGCTGGGAAGTTGGGCTTCCTTACTGGGTTGGGCTGCCTGTCTGATTTTTGAGTATGCGAGTTTAACGAGCCTACTAAGTAACTCGCGAGCTGGCCCGGGCTCGGCTCATTTGCTTAACGAGCAAAACAGCTGGCTCGGCTCGACTCGTTAAGACTCCAAGCTCGAGTCGATCCAAGCCGAGCCTGAAACGAGCCGATCCGAGCCACGTGCTTCGAGCTTTTTGCCCAGCCCTAACAGTACGTCAGAGGATCCCTCTTCGGTGGCAAGGCCGCCAGGCACCAGTCGCATCATGGTATATCTCCTGATGCGGTAAACCCGTGACTTGTAGGCCATGTCCATTTGGGAAAATAGGCAAACTACTGGGTTAGAGGGGAATGAGGGTTATTTTTTTTTCCTTCCTAGCGCTTCAACTCGTCATTTGGTCAAACTAATGGGCCATACCATTAGCTCCGGCTCACCTCATTTTAAAAACGAGCTGTGGATGAGGCTTGGGCTTCATTCGTTTGGCTCCGTGCGACCCCGATCCAAGCCCAGGTAATTTTTCCACCCATAGTGCGAAGCACTTTGGGTTTTTTTCCTCTTTACTATAATTAATTAACTATTTCATGATATGTTAATAAGAAGGGTTGATTTTGGACAAAGCAAGTATGTATAATTATCTAGTCAAAATTTTCCTCTTCTGGTATTTGCTAAGGAGAGAGAGGTTATATCCGCACATTTTGTCTGCCCTAGCCTGAGCAGGTACAATAGTAGGCTATAAGCCAGCTATAAATATATTTTAAAGAGATAAAGGAAGAGAGAAAAGAGCAGCGGGCTACAGAAGCCAGCTGCAGCACGGACTTCAAGACGTAATGTGTGTATGACAGGTGGGACTAAGTATTAATAGTATATTAAACAGCTATTGTATGAATTAGCTATTACATTGCTATAGATGATTTGGAGCTAGTAGTTGGCTATACTATTAAACTTGCTCTTAATTTCACTGCACCATGCATGTTATAAGAGTAGTATTCACCAATTTAATGGTGTACACATGTATGCGCGCGCTAATTAATACTATATGCTTCGTAGCAGCTTGATGGAACCAACATTATGAAAGTATGTTCATCAGAGGACAGAGGATGTATACATATGTTTGCGCTTATAGATTGTTTAATTATCATTTCTAATGCAACAGATTATATAGATTTATACCACCACCCAAATGATTAGTAATAGAATATATAGTGATATTGAAACTTATATAAATCAACGGCTGAGATCACTTTTAATAGTGATAGAACTAATAGTAGAATACTACCGGTAGACCGCCATAAGGTACTCGATCAAACTTCTAAATTATTGTAAGTAGAAGTCATATTGTGTTTTATGCGAAAAGGATAAAATAAGCCAAAGTTAAAAACAAAATAAATAGCCCTATAATATCTTACAAGTTGTTTAAGAGGTTAGTGTTCAATATGGTAGGTAAGTAATATACAGTTACGATTGCCCGCTGTTAATCAAAAAATAATCACCACCTCCTCTTTTCCTCTTATAGTATCATTTTCCAACCTCGATAAATATATATGAATCCTAAGACATATACAATGGTGATTAATAGGAGGCTCTCAACTTGGCTAATTAGGAATATTCGCTGACATGGAAAAGAAAGAAAGAGAAGAGATAAAATATCATTGGTATTGTCTAAGAGTCTGTACTAGGCTCTATCATTGTACATGCCCAAAGCTATTTCTACCAGAGTACCATCATTAAATTTGACTGTAATGTTTACAGATTTCTCCAAGTATGACATGCCATTATCTCCACATATGACAGGCTATATATTGCCAAATTTTAATTAACATGAGAGTATATCACAGCTGTACTAATAATAACTGCAGAAACATTTTTGTCATATCAATATGATACCATACAGTAAAAAAACATAGGTTTCCTTCCACCCTACAAACAACCAATTGAACAACACAACAATTAATACTTGATACGATATAAAACAGTGCAATAAAACCCCACGAAACAGTAACGCCAACTTGGTTGATCCTCAAACAGCAATGGACGTTCCAAGCTTGTTCACGTCGCCGGAGTTGGCGGCCTCCATCGCCACCGCGGCGGCGGCGGCGGCGGCGTCGCCACGGCGGCCGGCGAGCGCCTCCTGCACCCTGCGCGCCATGCCGTCGATCCCGTCCTGCAGCCGCGCGGCGAGCGCCTCCTTGGCCGTGCCGGCCACGGGCTCGCACTCGAACTCCCACCGGAGCTCGCACCCGCCGACGCCGGCGCCGGCGCCGGCGGCGACGCTGAGCGTGGCGAAGAACGTGCCGAAGCCCATGTTGTTGTCGTTCATCTCGTACCGCAGCGTCCGCCCGGCGGCGTCGTGCTCGAGCAGCGTCTCGTGCGCCCAGTCGGCGCCGGCGCCGGCGCCGGCGACGCCGCCGGGGCGGCCGGGCACGCCCTCGCAGTAGCGCACGCAACCCGGCGAGCGCGGCGAGCCCGAGACGCGGCGGCACTTGGCGACGCCCGGGTGCCACCGGTGGAACGCCAGGAAGTCGGAGAGCAGCGCCCACGCCTCGTCGGCCGTCGCCGCCGGCGCCGGCGCCGTCACCCGCCCCGTCCACTCCATCTCCTGCTTCCTCCTCGCCGTCGCCGCCGCCGCCATTGCTGTACACTCCTATCTACTCGTGCTCTGTGTCCAAGAGCTAGTGTGTACGTGTCATACTGTTTTATAGGGCGGGAAAACGGGTTTCGGGTTTACGGGCAGGGACATGTGGGACCCGGAAATGAGGTCGTATTGGGGCAAGTGGTACACTGTGCCATCACGTCATGCCAGGGATTGGGACCCACGGGAATGTACGGCCCGTGTTGTCATGAACTGTTTGTGCATCTGACTCCGATCCCCTGCGAGCCTAACGATATCGATAGTAAAGGCCATGCCCAATGCCAGCCATGGCAAGTGGTCTCGTCCCGTCACATCAGAATGAATATAGTGCAAAAACCGTGTTTCACTGAGAAGACGATGGTTTTGGTGGTTCAGAAGAGAGGACAGTGAGTGAAAATTGGAGACCTAGAGGAGATTTGGATGGATGAATTTGGAGAGCAAATTGAACGATTGGGAAGCAATCAAGTCACCATTGACAAAATCAGGTCACATCCGGCCTTTCAAATTAACACGACTTTATTGGATCGAGCTCTAGTCCTAATAGACCGACTTCACGCTACTGCTTCATCGAGGTCACCACCTACACCGTCGTTCATCTAGTTCTAACACCTCATCTAATGACATGCAAGAGGGAAAGAGGCAAGAATGGGACGAGGCAAATGGAGATGATGCCATCGGCTCTCCCTATGAAAAGAGGAAAAGAACTTAGGAGAGAGTTAGCTAGAGAAAGGTTCTCCATGACAAAAGGTAGGACAGGTGGTCAGAGAGAATGTGCAAGGAGGGAGATGCGGTGGCAATAGGGGGTCATCGTTGGTTGTGGCAAAGAAAGATGGGGATCTACGGAGAAGGAAAGCATGGAGGAGAGGAAAAAGATGTTTAGAGTAGCTGACAGTGGGTCCTTCTCATGAGGTTAATCCTTTTTTTTTTTGCCATAGTAGGATTTAAAATATATATAAAAATAAATTATGGGTAGTGTGGTTTATTTATGGTCACACAGAGATGGCGGTTTTTAGATGTAGAAATGATATGTCAATTAATTAATATATCAAGCTTAGATAGATTTAACCATGCGGTCTCGTCTGAGATGCGCTAGTTTTTGTTAATAATATCTTGCATGAATTATATATGTCATACGTTGGAACTTTGTATGAGTTTCATGTGAGTTATGAATGGTACTCATGTGTGAACGGGTGTTACATGTGTTCATCTTCTATGTGATCGTAAAAGGTTTTTCGATATAGTCCATCAGAATTGATAATAAATGTCATGTGCATAATTTGATTAGGGGATTTAAACCGAAATTTGCACCATCAAATTTCTGCTCCATGAATTACATGTGTTACTCTCCTTCTCGCGAGCAACCATTGATCGAATGGGCCATGTGTCTCTTAACAAAAAGTTGGATTGTGGCTTGAGACCTTGGATTAAGGTTCATGATCGAAGTTTTATAGAATTAATTATAGTGATACCAGGTAGGGTTCAGAGGGATCCAAGAGTGGTAGCATGAGTATGGTAGTTGGCTCTTGGCTGTGGGGGTGGTAACTGATAAGAGGGAGACCAGGAACAAAAATTTTACAAGGCAATGAGAGCATGCACATCGATACAGATCAGGATGTTAGATGGGGTGACTCAGCTAGAATGATCCTCACCTGAGACAGGTCAGTGAGGCAGCACCACGTGCGAAAGGCTATATACACATAATTCCTACAAAAAGTACAACTGTAATTAATTTCAGAATCATTATATTGATAAAACCGAAAGTAAATTAAAAAATATCAAGACAGGTTCTGCATCATAAGTACTCTCTCCATTCCAAACTATATGCCGCAACTACTTTGTTTTTTATGCTTTGTAATACAAGGCATGCATGTATATGTGTAATTAACTAACACATCTTATAAAATTATTTTTTTAAACCCTCAACACTCAAGATCTCTAATTCCATAGGATCAAACAAGGAACTGATAATAATTCTTTCTTATCATTACATTAATGATTTACACACTATATGTTGGAATAGATGGAGTACAAATTTTTAAACTACTTTAAACTAAATTCATTTATTATGATCTTAATTTAGAATCAAACATCAGAAAATAGAATTCATTTATATATGAATATTTATTCAGCAGTTTATACACAAAATTTAAAAAGTATTAAATGCATTATTTTATATAAATATATGTAATATCACTAGCATGTACAAATGCACAGATTAATATCTATGTTACCATGGTTTTCCTTTCAGCTAATAAGCCGTTGTCAATATTTAAATTTTACAACATATTTTTATAGTTCATTTTAGTTTTTCATCATAATTTATTTTACTGAATTACTAAGTACACAGGTTGTTCGTCAAAATTATATTTTGGGCCCCCTTTGATTCAAAGAAATTTCATATGAATTTTAAAGGATTTCATTCATATAGGAATTTTTCCTACAGCCCTTTGAAGTAAAGGAATGAATCCTATCGAATGCCTCTTCCCATATAAGTTTTGGAGGAAATTTAACATAGGGTAAAACCTTATAGAAATAATCCTTGAGTCTTTATCTCTCCTCAAATTCCTGTGTTTTTCCTATGGCGCAATCAAACGGTCATTTCTATGTTTTTCCTGTATTTTGCAATCATTTGTTTTACACTTATATTCCTATTAGAATCCTATCATTTTCCTATTCCTCTGTTTTTTTTCATTCCTGTGATTCAGAGAGGCCCTTATTTTTTAATAAGCCTTTTTTACGGGTTATCATCAGCTGTGAGCTAGATGATCAAGTTCCTTATCTTAAATAATATATAATATCTCCAAAGAAAGTGCTATAGTTGTTAGCATGATTACATACAGAAGTTTTGTCTCCATTCTAAAATATATGAGACCAAGCATGTATCTCTAACAGACTAAATAAATTAGACTTTCCAAACACCAATATAGCCACCTCTTCAACTAATTTGTCAAGCCAAACCTATGGTTCATTCTAACAGACTCTCCATTTCGAATCTATGACACCAAGACCCATTTGTTAGCTTATACTACTCTCTTCTTCTTCCTTCTCTTTCTTTCTCCCTTTCTATGTTCCCTGGGGATGGGAGGCGACAATAGGAACACATGGCGGCAAGGGCGAGCTGGGGACCGAAGGTGGCGGCAAGGGCATGGCGGGCGATGGCGGTAGAGCGGCGGGGGATGGGAGCCACGCCAATGACATGGGGTGGCAGCGGCCACCGTGGATGGTGGCGAGTCTTTGGTGATGCTGCCGAGGGAAGAATTGGGGGAGGAGGAGGTGGTGGTGGTAGCGGATTGTGAAGGCTAGCAGCGCTACGACGACTTCAGTCGGTGGCGGCCATCAATGGGAGAGGCACGTGGGCAGTGTTGTTGCTCCTCGCCGTTGCGTTGGAGGGGTGGGCAGCGGGGGGACTCGCGGTGGCGATGGAAATTGGCGTAGGGAGGAGCTGAGCCGAGGAGAAGGAGCGATTTAATAATTGTCAAGTCACCGCCGCTGCGCCCCTCTCCACCGATCTGAGTCCTGGCCCGTCGCGATGAGGCAGTGTAGAAGAAAGATGAGAAGGTGGGACCCACCTTTGGCAAGCCAAGAAGGATGGCTAGATTTAGCCAATTGGAGTGTTGATTCGGCCAGCAATGTGGCTTGGATAGCCGGATATAGCAAGTCTTTTGGAGTGTGCTTTTTCTCTTCACTCTCCAAATTTTAGCTTGAAGAGTCAAATAGTCATTTTCTTGGAAATGCTCTTAGAATGCAAAGTGAAGCCTCATAAGCTTAAATGATTACTATATAAAAATATTAGAAATTAGAGTAAATTTTACAAAACTACAAGTATTTTGATGAAATTATTGAAAAACTACATATTTAACGCATTGTATCACAAAACTACAGATTTAAGACTAAGTATCACAAAACTGTATATTTAGTATTGAAGTTATCACAAACTACAGCTTTTGGAGTTCATATCCCTAGCACTATTGTAATATGTTTGAGCTATAGATATTATTGTTTTGTGACTAAATTGGTTATAAAACATGTATTTTTGTGATAATTTAGTAACTAATTAAACATGTTGTTTTGTGACACTTCATCTTAAATGTATAGTTTTGTGATAAATTTATTGTTAAATATATAGTTTTGTGCTGCATCGAGTTAAATCTGTAGTTCTGCGATGGTTTGGTCATATTATATGTAGTTTTATGAAATTTACTCTAGAAATTAATATTCAAAAATGATATTAATATAATTATACTGAAAATACTTTCTATAGTTATTTTTAATAATTATTAAATAAATAAATAGAAAAGTAATGACATAACATGAGCAGTGGGGATATTGTATTAGACATTCATAACGTCAAGTAAAAAGATATAGAGCGATAGTATTTCAAGAATGTATTTGTTCTCTTACGAACTGCAGCAGCAAGTTAATTATCTATGAGATATTCAATATATATAACACAAGTTAGAATTAAGGCTTTTGTGTTCTCTCAGTTAAAATACACAATAGGACAAAAGCTGACCAAACAGATCCCGGAGTGGGCCACGGGCGATCTCACAATCAGTCCCAAGTTACTAGCTGTGGACCTTGAATCAACACATGGTCTGGATCGGAGCTTACAAAAGTCAGGATTACTATTTGATGGGTCAAGAACTCAAGATGCATGGCAACCGGGACCAGCCGATTCCATTTCAGGGCTAGCTCACTTTTGTGCGCTCCCAACCTCTTACAGATCGATGCTGGACCTGGTAGGGGCCGGGTGATGGTAGGCCGTACATATATTGTTTGTCTAATTGAATTTAAGTTTCCAAAATTTTGGGTTTACTTGTTTGTCCCGGTAGGATATGATGTTCTTCAGGTGAAAATTTTAAAATTCTTTAATTCAGCAAAATTATTAGGAAAACCACTCATTTATTTATTTATTTATTTATCCTACATTTTGTGATTTTCTTTCTCAAAATTATATTACCGCATTCCGAAATGGTGAACCACCCTAGCCAGTCTAGTTAAGCATTCGATGTTAGAGTCACGATATAGCTTACGTATGACCTAGAAAAGTATTAAAAGTGAATGCAGGAGTGTCAAACAGCAGAGGTACGAATGGTCGCATAATATATCACACAGTTAGGGGGCCGGTGTTTTTGGTTGCCAGTTATATTTTGCCACAGTTTGCCATGCCTAATGTTAGGTATGTTTGCCGACATGGGCAGTTTTTCGTTTGCAATGTGTGCGCTACCTATTGATTTGTCGCGGTGCGGTGTAGTGCCAACTGAGGGTTAAGGGGGGAGGCTCACTGATGAGCAGGCTGAACTGCCATGGTGTAGGAGGAATTGCGACTCGGGACATGGTAGTGGGTAGTGTCTATGATTGATCACATACTCACATTAGTGTTTGGTACGTGTAGGTAAGCCTGAGCTCTCGATCTCGATCTAAAGAACAGTACATGAATTTTGGCTAATTTTATGAACACATCAACATCATAATTGATAAAAAAGAAATATCTGTTTTGAGAATAAAACAAAGAAAGGTTAATTAGATCGTTCTCCAACATGTAGAAATTCTCTTTAGTGAGACCAAATCTGCTATAGGATCTTATCTGATGGGTCTATGGTGGTTACAGGCAGGCAAATTAAAGCAAAGTGTCATGGGTGCTTGCTGCACCAGGCATGCTGCCTGCAGACTTTAGAGTTGTGTGTGATCAGTTTAGCCAGAGCCACCATATATAACACTGGACCCCGGCCCCAACCTATCACGTCATTAGCAATATTGCTTGCATACAGGATTCCTCCCATTAATCATGAAATAATGCATGCTGCAATGGTCGGGGCCATCCTAAACCCTAGCTGTGTCTGCGTCGTCAGATTGGTTCGATCTCTTCCATAATTCATGTGCTATGTATCAGGCACTGTCCCTCACCTTTGATTCCTGATGAGTCAATCGGTCGATCAGTCGAAGGTGTGTAACAGTGATCACCATGCGTCCATGGCCCCTCACCTTCCGGCCATGAGTGACAAGGCCAGACAATATGGCTAGCATGGTCACAGGTTTTGATACCTAGCGATAGCTGGACCATCCCCTTCGCGAGGTCGACGGCGATCGATGGATCAGTCGATAAATAGGAAAAAATGTGGACATCTTCACCAATGGTGACAACCGGCAAATGTCACACCTATGGCTAAGGCTACACTGACTGGTGGAGAAACCATCTTTGGTCGGTCGACCCAAATTCACAATAGTTCCGGTTCCATTAAAAACCGGGACTAAAAACGATTTTTAGTCCCGGTTTATAAGAACAACATGACTAGATGATCTTTATTCCCGGTCGGTTTTACCAACCGGGACTAAAGACCGGGACTAAAGATCATCTCACCAACCAGGACTAAAGATGATCTTCATCTTTAGTCCCGGTTGGTTCCCTGTCAGACCATGTCAGGCGCCTAGAATCTTTAGTCCCGGTTTATAACACCAACCGGGGCTAAAGTTTTTTTAGTCCCGGTTAGTGTTACTAACCGGGAATAAAAATCTAACACGTACTATATAATCCCTATTACTTATCCTCTTCCCTCGTCTACACAACAAACTCTCTCTATCTCTTTTTTTCCTCTCTAACTCCCTCCCTCTTTCCTGCCTTATCTCTTTCTTTTTGGATAGATTGAGCGAGAGCGCTAAGAGCGAGAGCGAGCCGGCACGGGGGACCTGCACGGCGGCGCGGAGGCGCGGAGAGCCGCCGGCGCGGAGGGCCTACGTGGCAGGGCGGCGGCCGGCGCGGCGGCGCGGCGGCGAGCAGGTCTGCGGCAGCGCGGCGGCGGGCAGTGCGGAGGTGGCCGGCCGGCGCAGAGAGGAGGCGGCAGCGGCTGGCCGGCGCCTCTGTGATTTTTTTTTTAGAATTTGTGATTTATTGCATGATCATGTGATGTATTGATTTGTGTGTGATGTATTTGCGATGAATTTTGTAGAACATGTGATGTAATTTGATTTGTGTGCAATTTTTTTTAGGATTTGATGAACCCTGAGTTCCTCTCAACACTCAAGGCTGTTGTTGGCCCGATCTTTCGGTGAGTTGTAGGTAACTACGATTTGGGAGAAACGTTGACGATCCGACTACATCCGTACGAGATGTTGTGTTGCGCCTTAGCAATCGATACACCTCTCCGTGGGTTGTTGATCTTGCCGATGCAGATTAACCTTATTCCTGCAAGCAAATCGAAGAAACAAGCAAGAACAAGATAAAAGCAATCTGAATTGCAAATATGAATGAATAGACAAGATAAGTTGGGGTTCCGAATACAAGCAGACGGACGGTCTAGCCGACACGCGCGCTGCAAGGAGGTAGCAATGGCTAAACTTTCATCTAAACAAAACCCGAGAAACCCTGAAGGGGTACCTAGCTATATATAGGGGTGGGAGGATGACCTAGGGGTGTCTAGGGTCGTGCTCCACCAGCTTGGGGCGCACCCCACATGGGCCTCACCTGGGCCGGGGTCCCAAATGAAGTTACAAGCCCATATGCCCATTATAGGTGACGCGGCACCTTGTTCCTGTGATTCTGACCACACGAGACGGAATTTGGAGAAGAGGCTGGATCCGTTGGAAAGAGGGCTCCGAGAGTTTTCCATCAAGTACTTACGGGCCGAAAACGGAGGTCGTATGCAGATTCGGCGGCTGTTTGAAGTCAGCGGTGTAGTAGGTGGCCGAATCGGATTCCAGCACTTAGAGGACGTGATCTCGATATCTTCTTGTTCATCCATGATGTGAGCAATAGTTACATCCATGGTAGCCATGGTCACATCAGGATTTGTGATGTATTTGATTTGTGTTGTATAAGTAACTTTAAAGATTTGTGATGTGGATTTGGGATGTTACACTGATTTGGGATTTGGGGTTTAATTTGGGGATATGCATCCCACTTGATTCGGGAGAAAATAAAAAAGAAATAAAGAAAAAAGGGGGCATCTGGACTGTTGTTATCTCCTCTTTAGTCCCGGTTGGTGTTAGATCGATCTTTACTCCCGGTTATTTCACCCGGGACTAAAAATAGTGATCTTTAGTCCCGGATTCGTAGTCCCGGTTGGATAACCGGGGGTTACGAACCGGGAGGAAAGATGGTTTCTTCACCATTGCTAGATGTGACAATTTTCCTACTGGGCCAATCCCCAGCGGATACCCACACCAACGGGGTCACGGTCGGGTGGGATTTCCCTCCCATAGTGAGCGGGAGTAGGGCCCTGTAAATTTGTGGGGTGGGGACGGGGGAGAGAATTCACCCACGGGTGATCCGGCGGGGCTCCAAAGGTTTGAGCTCTCAGTAAAACATAGCTAAGTTCAATGTCCATCTGACCCATTTCAATGGAGGGATATATAAACTCCAGGATGCAACACTGGCAGCACAAATCTGTGATAGCACAGATCTGTGATACGCTGCCAGCCTGCGCAGGTGAGTATTATTAAGTTCTGCTACTGCTGTAGGGTTGTGATTCATGTCTGATTGTTACTCGATTAATTTATGGCTGTTAGTTCTCGGTTATGTTAATAGATGTTCTACATTCTAAACAGGAATTTGATCATGTCATGGTTTGACAAATTTCGATGACTGATGGCACCAACAATTAAGGTTGAGGAAATCTGCCGATAGAATGGATGCTTAAAAGTTAAAACGCCGAGGTATGACCATCTTGACTTTACTGTTGTTTGCCTTTTGATTATCATACAATGTTAAATATTCTGGTGTAATGTAATGCATTCTTAGTTCAGAAAAAAAAGTTGGAAGTGCTTATTCACTCAGAACGTTTATGAAGCAAGTTTTTCAAATGTGTGTCCAATCCCTACATTTGAACTTTTTCTGTCCACAGTCAAAACTGTAGAAATTCCTAAAACTTCAAATTGTACTGCTCAGGAACCTTACTTGGAAAATAACCCCAAGATGGTCAAGCAGTGTTATTCAACAATGTTCATTGCTGCTTTTAATTACTTTGGATATAATCTGACTTGTCATGTGAATTAATTGTATCAGATAGCTATCTAAATCAAGTATAGCGAGTCGTACATTTTTTTAGCATGTGCATATTTAATTATTAACCTTTTTCAGAGGTCTTATAAAAGCTTGTTGCAGGACAGTGATACATTTTATGGAGTATTGGCAAATCTACAGCATGACTTGAAGTTGGGGAGCAGATCCACCAATATCTGCGTGGAAACTTAGCAGATGTATTCCAATAGTCAAGAAAATGCCTTTTGAGAACTTGTAGCATGTCCAGTGCATTTGCACTTTAATTTTGATGTACCATTCAATTGTAAACTATTGGTTATAAATAATATTATTGACAATTTTCCATTGCTACGTTATTTTCTTTTTTTTGTCCAATATAATTCTAGAAAAAAGGATAACTTTGTATGTTTATCTAAGATATATAAAGTATTTGATAAGAATGTTATAATGTTACGTGAAGCTCACCAGAAGTGCTTTTAGCTTAATAGAGACGAAGTAAAGCATGTCTCCAATGATGTAGGGATGATATTTGCAGCGTCTCAACGGGTGTCTCATTTCTGGTTTAGACGCTTAAAGCGTCTCTATAGTTTTGAGACGGTCCAAATAAAGACGTTCCTATGACGCTTTTGAAGGTGTCTCTATAATCATGTGGAGACGATCTAAAATGTCTGTATTGCATAAATAAAGTGTCTCCCCATGGTTGTTTTGTTGTAGTGGCTGCCCCAGTCTACCGTCACTGCACTTTCAAGTTTGAGGATGTTGCAGTGGTTGTCTCATGGATGGATGGATGGTGCAGGATGAATCGATGATGTTGGATGAAAATTTAGTGACACTGTGATTATGTCAATGTTTGAGAGGATGTTGCAGTCACTACTACAGAAAAGAGATGGCACTATAGATAATAGAACGACTAAAACTAACACCTATAGCGCTTTTGCCATCCAAACACGCATCCACAGGGCACCAACGGCTAGAATTGGCACCTTTGTGGACAAATAGGTGCTTGTTTTAAATTGGAGCTGGCACCTCCCTTTCCTGTCAGAGAAAGGTGTCGGTTCCAATCGAAAATCAACACATATTTTTAAAAAGAAAATAGACATTTGACCCAATCAAGCCAAGACGAGCCCATTCACCCTACCATCCTTATTCTCTCTCTTCCTCCCGTCTCTCAGTCTTAGTCCTTCTCGTCCCCTCGCTCTCTCTCTCGACTCTCTCTCTTAGCAGTGACGCACAGCGGGGGGTCCAGGCGTGTGGATCCAGCGGCGGCGGGCACCCTCGACCCTTTTCCTCCCATTGCGCTCTCTCACGACTAACTCTCTCTCGGCTCGAGTGGATCCGGAGGCGACGAGGCCTCACGCGCGTGGATTTGGCGAGGGCGGATGCCCTCCTTCGGGTGGATCCTGCGAGGGCGGATGCCCTCCTTCGGGTGGATCCAGTAGAGGCGAGCGCCCTCCTAAGCGAACAATGGCAGCGGCGAGTGCCTCCTCGGCGAGCTACAACTGCTTCCCCTACCACCACCACCACCGCACCTTCTCCTCTCCCTCTGAGTTCTTGATTTCTTCACTGAGTTGGGGATGGTTGACTTTGGGATTAAGTTGTGGCATGTTCGAGATGTTCTTAGTTTTTGTTGAAAACTGATACGGTTGCTTCTGGGATTTAGTTCTTGGCTCGAAGCATCGACTCAAATCAAGCCAATACATCAAGCCGTTTTTTTTTTGCATTCTTGGAACCTCAAAGGTGTCGGTTCTAAACCGGCACTTTTGATCCCTCCTCTTCTGTGCCACCTGTAAAATGTCAGTTGGGAAATACGATACTTATGTGGGATTCCCAACCAACATAATCTATGTTTCTATAGAAGTGAATAGTTGTCTTAATTATTTATGTGATTATTTCCATGTGTGATACTATGGTGAGTCCATGTGTGCTGTGGCTATTGAAATTTCGGTATATTCTTGTTCAGGATATATGTTGTGTTGTTTCAATAGAGTATTAACTTCAACCGGGTGTTGCAGGGCCCCGCTCACCCTCCAGGTCCTTTGCAAGGTTGAGGAAGGTTTTCCACCCGGTGGTCAATGCGGGGCTGGGACGGGGGTGTTCCAATCCAACCCGGCTCTGCCCGCCTCGCCTTGCCCTGTTGCCACCCCTAACTAATGCTACCCCAGGAGCGTTTAGAAAGCGAAGGCCTAACGTGAGATTTTCTACTCAGAGGAATGGAGACCTCAGCCTAAGAGGAGAGAACGACATAAGTAGAACACACTGCTACAAAATTGAGTTTTGCTAGGCACCGTTGGACTGCAAAAGCGATAAATGGGTAACCGCATGTGGAGTACGCCAGGGGCACCCTAGTCAAAGACCATCAATAGACTTATTTTCATATGTAAGCGACTTAAGTGACCGTTTGAGATAACAATTATTGGCATCGATCTTCTGATCTATATGCTATAATGAGGTGCATTTTTTTAATAATGAATACGGTTTACGTCTCCTTCCTCTACCATTGGGCTCACACCCAACAAGTCTTAGAAGTAGAAAAAGGAAAGGGCAACAGGGACAAACCACCCACCTCCTTCTAATAAAAGATTAACGTTTTCAAAATCACATTGGTACATAACTATGCTGGTACTATGCAATTTTTTTTTGATGTAAGGTAATATGCAATTTGAACTGTAATAAAAGATCCTTGACTATAAATTCAACGTATATAGCACCATCGCGTGCAGTATCATATTGTTCATATTGTTCCTATGATAACATCATACACCAAAATAATGAGGTGCATGTTCAATAGAAAATATTTGATTGCTACGCATGCATATATATACTGAATTAAAAGAAGGTAGTGGTGGTATCAGTGAATCTGTCACCCCTCCTATTTCCATTCTAATTTTACAATTTACCTCTTGAACTTTTTGGTATTAAAAATCAAATCTAAATGGATAGTCACGTATAAAGTCAAATTAAGGTGATTGTTCCTTATAGCAAAACGATAGGTAACTCATTTCATGGAGAATATATCGTTTATTTATTTTGAATAACATTATAATATATAGTGTCAGAGGAGCGTTTCTCCGGCAGCGGGGAAGTGCAGACCCCTCCCTGAAAATGAAGATTCGACCAGGGGGTTAGCTGCGTATGATGATCTAGGAGACAACAGGGCCCAATCACCCCGCCCACAGATGAACACAGGTGATTTATATTGGTTCAGGCCACCTGGAGGTGTAACACCCTACTTATGTTTCTTTGTTGGTATCTAGATCTGGAGAAATACAAACCTTCCATTTTCTAAGATAGAAACAAGAAACCCTTTCTACGTAGCATGTCCATTTCCTTTTATAATACAAGGAGGGGTTCATTGCTACGAGTCAACATCCTTTTTGCTTTGTCATTCAGACGTCTTGTCAATGCTGGCTGGTTTCCTCCAAATATCCCCGAGAAACCTACTTAAAAATCATGATTATAAGGCCCCGGGATCCTCAGGCTCACATTTGAGCTAGCTGGGTGCGCCAGCATGCTCACCACATGACAAATGGTGGGCCTGGCGAGACCCGGCCTACCCAATATGATGCCACGGTTCTAAATCTGCCTGCTTGGCCGAATCAGGTGTCACTGGGCATGCGCGATGCGTGTCCAAGACGCCACCGGCCCTAATGACTCAGCTCCAATATCCTATCCACGTCTTTTCGACTCCAGACTAGCGGGGGTTCCCTCCATAAATATGTTTCATTAATGGCGGAGAGTAGTGTTGTACAGCTGGGCACAAAACACGCTCGTCATCCCAACCGGCCCGGGGCCATGCCCCCTGTTGGTATTTCTTAGCGACACTACTGGAAATATAATTCCCAGCAATAGCACTAGAAATAATCCTGGTATATTATGGTCACAGATGTAATCCGCAAGCGCATAGATATACCATTGTAGCATTTCACTCGGGAGTATTCCAAGTTATCGTATTTATTTTATCCTAAGGGAAGATATGATAAGAGAGTACTATGCTAATAGTTTATATATTACTTATTTACGTCAAAGTCTATGCAGTGATTAATTCAGTTCAAAGGGTAGGGTGACACACAGAAGACAAACTAAGAACTACTCTCACTAAAATATAGTCTAAGCTAAGTGGAGAAAGAATAAGAAAAGTATCACCCATGTACTTCTAGTATACATACATCTTTAGTCTATATTTGCTATTATACAGTCATGCAACCAATACCCCATACCCAGTGTCCTCCTGGTGTTTCGAGAAGCCACCCCTGACTGCCGAGTTCCTTACGACAATCGATCATGACCATACAACCGGCGCTAAATACGGAGGAGTACCCTCCCCAGGGAATTAACTTAGGATTATATATCGGCGCGGAGGAATACCCGTACTGAGCTGTCACCATCAGCGGCCCACCTCTCGTCCGCAATATATAACCCCAATTAATGGTATCTAAAAATCTAAGCACCGCACTTACATTACTAAATACTACTCTACATCCTTGCAACCGACATAGAGCAACCAAATAACCGGACACTAAACCCACACCAATACACCTATCTGGAAAGCTAGTTACACGACTATATTGATTCAAGTATAAAGTAAAGTCGGTACTCAAGTAATATGAATGGAATAAATTACCGAAAGTGTATAAAGAAGAATATTCTATTAATTCATTAAGTCTTACAAAAGAAGAAAGGAAAGCTATTAAAGCCATACCCGGAATCTCCTGAAGACTCGAGGACTATGAAGACTATTCTATTTCCTACTCCACTAGCAGTAGAACTATTAAACAATACTTGAGAGAGCTCTTGATCTTCTCCTTGAGGTGTGTGTTGGAGGGAGTGAGGGGAGCTCCTTAAATAGGCAGCTTATGACGGTTATGACGGTTGGAAAGGTCGGAAATGCCCTCCAACCGTCATAGGGAGTGAATCTCCACCGTCCACAAGAAACCCTGGATCCATCGGCGCTTAGAGGGATTCGACCGAACCTATGGGTTCGGCTGAACTACGAGCTGGGCCATTCTGGCCCATTTTCGGCAGGTGGCCCCCTTAGCTTCTCCCTTATCCAGAGCAATGAATTTTGGGCCTATTGGATTGTGTCAATTCTGTGTTCTTGGCCCATTTATCCATAAGTCTGGATCTCGACAGCCTCTGTTTGATTGATCGATTGTTGTACTGTCGATTCTCCTCCATTTTGATAGCTTCTCCTGCATGGTTAGTTTTCCAAGCATATAGTGGAATAGAATATTTTATTTATGGAATAATGCATTGCAAGCATAGCTAGTCTTCATTAATCGGGTAATATTGACAGTCAAAACTGGTCGATAACGACCGTCAACACCCCCACGTCCCAAAAAAGATAGTTGTGTTATATTTAGACAAGCTTCTCGAAGATGTCTTTGATGAATATGCATATAACATGTAAATCTTATATGTCTCCACGCTCCTCTCACAAAGGACTCTAGAATTCCGATGTAGGCAGAGATGAGCACGGGACCCAGGATAGGGCTGGGCCCAAGGTCGGTCTTTGCTTATTCCCCAAGCTATGTATCTTGTATGTTTCTACGCTCCTCTCGTTGAGGATCGTAGGACTTACAAGGATAGAGGTGAGCCTGGGACCTGGGACCCAGGACAGGGGCGGGTCCGAAGCCGACCTCTATTTACATTCTTAAGATGTAGATCTTATAGGTCTCTACACTCCTCTCACTGAGGATCGTAGGACTTACAAGGACAGAGGTAAGCCTGGGACCAAGGACAGGGCCGGAACATAAGGAAGTTGCAATTCCTCGTGCTCAGAGTTTTGAGTCATTAAAGATTCTATATGTTTCAATACTCCTCTTTAGCAGTGGTTCACATACCGACAGAAGTGGGCCCGAGGTCCTTAAACAAGCCGACCCTAAATCTATCTCTTCCTATTTTTACTAAGATATATTTCTTGTATGCTTCACTGATCTCAGGGGGATCTGTTCCAACTTACACAGACTTGGGGACCCCAGACTAGACATCCAGATCCCCTTCACTTAACATCTTAATACATAGGTTTTGTATGTCACTACTCTCAGAGCGGTGTTTTCAGTTGGAATAAGGGCGTGTCTGGGCCCGGAACAGTCCGTGTCCTGGTCTACCCAGCCCTTTCCTTATTTAATTAAGATACATGGATGCTAAATTAACTAAGGTAAAGCCCGGGACCCACATATGGGGTGGGTCCCTAACTATCTTAGCCTAAGTCTCCCATATATTTTTATGGATGGTTTAAGCATGCCATTTATCTTAATTGTGTGTTAATTATTGATTCATCGGGGGAATGAGATACCCTAGTTCTCATTCCACCCACATATAGTTTTTAGTTTTTTTACCCGTAGCAAAGCACGTGCATTCAGCTAGTATAGACATACTCCTATATATGTAGAGAGCGTATCCTATGCACACAGGTCTTCGCGTGTACACATTGTGTACACCAACTAAAAATTATGACAAAAAAGTTGTAGAAAAATTCATACATATACTTCCAATAGTATTACATGTGTTAAGTCGCATCTTCAAATTCATTATAGAGAGAAATAAAAAAGACAAAATTCTGACAGAATTACAACCTTAAAATTGTCGGATTTTTTTATGGCTAAAATATAATGAATTTGACGTGAAGATTTCACCACTAGGTGTAA
The DNA here is from genome assembly GCA_000338895.3 of Oryza meridionalis. Classification (NCBI taxonomy): domain Eukaryota; kingdom Viridiplantae; phylum Streptophyta; class Magnoliopsida; order Poales; family Poaceae; genus Oryza; species Oryza meridionalis. The sequence goes on along the minus strand of CM002528.2, from coordinate 6,241,777 downwards.
TACTATTGAAAGTACATGTATGAATTTTTCTAAATTTTTTAGTGATAATTGTTAGTTGGTGTGCACGTGTGTACACGTGAAAGCTTTTGTGCTTAGGTTGCCGTATATGTATGTGCATTCTGATTGTTAGTAATTTATTATTTTTATCATCCTTGAGAGATAAGAAAGAAATCAGAGCCATCCATCATAGTTGATTCAACTGATGCCATGATTATATTGAGTACTAAGATGCAAGGGTATTCTTCTATTTTCTTGCAAAAGGTTGCAGGCACTAAATTGTTTTCTCCCGAATCCCGAGTACTGCTTTTCCTCGCTCTCTCTTCTCCCTCGCGCAACATCGACGCCAGCGACCTCTGGTTTCCCTCCCCTCTTTCCTCTCTCTCACCAATCAACGCTAGCGACCACCGGTTTTCCTTCCCTATCTCGGTCATCCCTTCCTTCTCTGCCTTACCCGTAGATATTGGTAAGAGCCTGTTTAAATCTCACCTTAAAATTTTACTCCTTATCACATCGAACATTTTAACATCTGCATAAAGTATTAAATATAGGTTAAAAAATAATTAATTGCACAGATTGTGACTAATTTGCGAGAGAAATCTTTTAAGCCTAATTGCTTTATTATTTAACAATGTGGTACTACAGTAAACATGTGCTAATGACGGATTAATTAGGCTTAATAAATTCGTCTCACGGTTTACTGATAGATTCTGTAATTAGTTTTTTATTAGTGCTCGAACACCACATGCAACACCCTATATAATATCCGTTGTAACACATCAAAACTTTACATATTTATGAATCTAAACACCCCAAAATTAACCACATGTTTTCTTCCCCTCCTCTCCTCCGGCAATGACGACCCGTTGACCAATCCAATCTCGTTTGGATTCAAGCCACTCTACAATCTACATCGTTCAAATCGGCGCCAATCATACCCCTCGTAAATAAATAAAATTAAATTATTTTTAAAATTGCCAACGTATTATTATTAATGTATCGTGTATGTTTTCTCCTCATTAATAAGTAAATAACGCGGATAAAATTAGAGTCATCAACCAATTCTACTAAGATATATAAACTTGCTCTAAGAGTGCAGAAAACTTTAGCAGCGTAATGATGACCCAGGACGATAATGACGACGAAGACGGCGACGTTAGAGCTTAATTAGAGCTCGACTTTGTTCGCAGCAGATCGACCAGATCCGCCCGCGCGTGGCTTCAATTCAATTCCATGCCTTCCAGAGACTAATGTCCAAACCAAGTAATCAGCATCCAGTCCTTTTCTAGTAAAAAAAAGTTTTGAAGGAGAGAGACGTCCCTCTACATATTATTCAAGAAGAAAGAAGAAATTATGAGCGTATAAGGTAATGATAACACTGGACATCGGGTTGAAAGACTACTACAGAAATAGATTCAGGTGCCATTTGGGAACCCCCATAGGCAACCCTCAACTAACACCTATTAGTCGGCACATTTGTGGTGTCCTCGAATGTGCCAGTTTAGAAACTGGCACCTTTGACGATCCTCGATAAAAAAAAACAGCCCACCGTCATGGCGGCCAACAGCGAGAGGAGGCCACGCCCCACCACGGCGGAGAGGAGGAGAGCCGCGGTGGGGCGCCGAGGAGAGGGAGACAAGGCGAGTGGCAGAGATGAGGAGAACCGCCGTCGTGGTCGCGCATGCCGAGGGGAGCCCGCCGCCTCCCCACCCACCGGATTTAGCGAAGGCGAGGGTACGGTGCGCCCGCCTCCACCGCTGCCACCTCTGCCAGGCAACCGCCAGCCCCAAAAGCCTGCCTCCTCCCCTCCCGCTAGATCTGGCGTAGGGGAGATCACAGCCACCGCCGCCGCCAGGCCGCGAGAGAGAGCGAGCATCGGGCGAGAGACGTGAGAGAGAGAGAGGAGGGAGATAGACACGAGAGAGGGGAGGGAGAAGGACGCGAGTGCCGGGCTGGAGTAGATAAGGACGGCGCTCTCGGCTCACGGCTCGGCTCGATTTGGTATAGGTGCGGATAAACCATGCTCCATCCTATTCCAGACATGATCAAAATCTACACCAGACATGCATGTTGGGTGTGTTTGAATCCCCGCTTTTTAATATATTATGATACACTTTTGATTTATTTATACTTTTAACTTTGTTACATTTAGGAATTTAAAAAATATATATATAATGGATCACCCATATAAAAATCTAAGATACAACACTAGTTAACTATAATGTCATCACTTGAGCATCACATAAAATCCACTTAGGATGAAAATCGGGTCAATGTGTTACATGACGTCATGCAGGATGAAACCGCTGACCAAGCATGCAAATCAGGTCAATGTGTTACATGTGTTATAAGTCAATGTGCCAGTTTTAATAAGGACGTGACTACACAGCTAGTGATAGCTGGTTTGTCTAACCCAGCTACCACTTCATCTATCATAGATTCTATCCACCTATACTTCAAATAAAATTTAATCTTAAACTACTCATCCGATGTACGATCCGATTAGACCGTTGTGTTCATACCAATTAAATCTTTATAACAAGATCTCACATGATTATATTTTGATGAAAAATTATAAATTACTTTTATAATATATCTAAATTACTTTTAGATCCACTAAATTACTTCTTAGACATATGAAAGTAAATTCAATAAAACTTAAAAGTAATTTACATATAACTATGTTATATAAGTAACTTATAACAAAAAGAAAGTAACTTTAATGCATGTCTTTTATCATTGGACGTGACTACACAGCTAGTGACCACTCTATCTAGTATCTCCTTTCAACTTGAAAAATGCAATAGTATGTATATTTTCTTAATCTCTTTAATAACTTATATCTTGTAAATCACATAATGTTTTTAAGATCTATTTGCATCATTGTACTCCACTCAAAATATATCACAAAGTGAGATCCATGTTGAATATATTCAAACATTTTATTATTTTGAAAGTAATTTATTACATGTTAGAAAGTAACTTCAATGTTATCAGGATGTAACTATTACATCTTATACATGATTAATTCTCATTAGTTATTCCATCAATGTTATTTATAATCCATCAAAGGTTTTATCTTTTTTTCTCATTCTACATAAAAAAACAAAAAGAAAAAGAAAAACAATCGGTGATTAAACAAATTTACAGAGAGTTACATCTGAACCATGCAAAAGTTACTTCCAATTAACATTGAAGTTACTTTTAAAAATTGTTAAACTTATATTTGTTGATCTGTGCTGATTAAATTTAATTTCTAGATAGAGTCATATTTTTATCAATACAACAAATTTACTTCTAATGCCGTGACAAAGTTACTTCCGTTTTATTTTAAGTTATTTTATAATATATGTAAATTACTTTTAGACTTTATTAAATTTACTTTTATATGTCTAAGAAGTAATTTAGTCAAATCTAAAAGTAATTTATGTATATGATAAAAGTAACTTACATATGTAATAAAAATAATTTATAAATATAAATATTTTTTCATCGTAATATAATCATGTATGATCTTATTTTGAAGATTTAATTGCAACGAGTACAATGGTATAATCGGATTATAGATCGGATAAGTAATTTGAGAGAAAACTTCATAAGAAGATAAAAAATACATATATAACCTAATAGAAAAAAATGCTTGCATGTCTGTGAGGTGTAGTAGTAATTCTCACATGTCTTGTCGGCGTTTTAATAAAGGGGAGGTTTTATAATCTGGAAATGTGGTTGAGAGATACAAATCCGAATTAGGTCATAGTTGAGGGAGTGAAAATGCACTTTTCTGGCCCTATTTGCTTGGATGCTATGGCCATGCATGCAAAATGGGCCTGGCTGACCCATGCCTGTTTGATGCAATTTCCAAGTGAATATATATAGATGTATATGTACCATGTTACATTACATCAAGAAGACATCGTGATAAAAAATTGTAGCAAATTAAAAACTGTAATCCTCGTGCAAATAATCCACTCTAACAGTAAATCCTCATGCCAATAATCCACTGTAATAGTAATGTTAATTTGCTGCACGCAGGCCTAAATCCACACACGCCCTTTTGTAATATTAACTACATGAAACCCTATACATTATTGTGGAAAAATTGTATGAACCTCCAATTTGATTCTAGAAAATTTGACTTCACATGCTTTACACCATAAAAGAACCTCCAATTACAAAATGTAAATAATGTAGCTTCATAAGCAAAAAATAGATAATAGATCAATAATCTAAACGCTAAAAATAATCTAAAGTTATCCTCTACTGCTTGAAAATAGATGATGTAGTTTTATAGGAGAAAAAATAAAATAGATCATATCCGAATGCTAAAAATAATTCGAGATGATTATGAGAGAAAACATCTACAGATAATTATGATATGGCAAATTTTGCTACAGGACACTTGTTATGTGTGGTTTAGCCCTAGGACACTGCCCAAACTCACTTTTGGGGGAAAACACTTCATAAATATGGTAATTTGCCAGTGGACACTGTGCCAATTAAAATAATACTTTCCGGTTCGGGAGGAGAGAGAAATCGCGTGAAATGTTAAAAATGCCCTTGGGCCTACATGTCAGCTCTATCTTCTATCTCTCTTCTCTCCTCTCTCTGTATTCTCTCTCAGAGGCACGCTCGCACGGGGCGGCGGAGATGGCGAGGACGGCGGCCGGCGGAGTGGAGCAGGGCTGCGGCAGCGGTGGACGAGCACGCGGCCGGCGGAGCGACAGCGTCGGCCGAGCGGAGTGGCAGTGGAGGCGAGCGAGCGAGCGGTAGGAGCCGCGGCGGCGGGTGGCTGGCGAGAGCGGGGCGCACCCCATGGTGACGGCGATGGTGACACAAGCTCCCACCTCACCCGCCGGATGATGTTCACCGAGAAGCCTCGCGGCTGTGGCGACGGCAACGCAAGCTCCCGCCTCACCCGCCGCCACGTCCGAGCGTGGCACCGTCGTCCCCCTCCTCCATGGTCGCCCCTCCACCCGCGTCCACCTCGCCGTCAGCCACCGACCGCCGACTGTCCTCCGCGCGCAGCAGCCGGCGGCGGCATCCGCCCTCGCCGCGCACCCTATCTCCCTAGTCTCGGCATCCGCCCTCACCGCGTACCCCGCCGTCCTCACCACCGCCAACCCGCTCGCCGCCGAGATCGCCAAGCAGGTCACGGACGCCCGTCCCGTCCTCACCACCGCCAACCCGCTCAATACCGCCACCGAGATCGCCAAGCAGGTCACCGACGCCTGTCCCGTCCTCGCCTGTCGCGCGCTCGCTCGCCGCCGCTGCCACTCCACTCAGCCGACGTTGCCGCTCCGCCGGCCATGCGCTCGTCCACTGCCACAACCGCCTCGCTCCATTCCGCCGGCCACCGTCGCCACCTCCGCCGCGACCGACGCCACCCCGTGCGAGTGTGCCTCTGAGAGAGAATACAGAGAGATGAGAAGAGAGATAGAAGATAGAGCTGACATGTGGGCCCAAGAGCATTTTTGATATTTCACGCGATTTCTCTCTTCTCTCCAACCGGAATGTATTATTTTAATCGACGTGGTGTCCACTGCCAAATTATCACGTTTATAGAGTGTTTTCCCCCAAAAGTGAGTTTGGGCAGTGTCCTAGGGCTAAAACCACACATAACAAGTGTCATGTAGTAAAAGTTGCCATGATTTGTACATGTGCATAGCTTTATGAGAAGATATAGGTAATTTGCATAATAGATAAATAATATAGAGCCTAAAAGTAATTGGAATGATATGGCTTCACGATAGAAGATAAAACTATTGGTGAGGATAGTATATAGAATTTGTGAGGTACGCCGTTAGAGTGAGTGCGCCCGCGCTCTGCTCCTTCGACTGATTGTTCGCATCGGATCTCAGGTTCTCTATTGCACTCCCCGATTAGGGTTCTTTTCACCTTTCCCTCACGGTACTTGTACGCTATCGGTCATTGAGGAATACTTAGGCTTAGAGGGTGGTCCCCCTTTCTCGCGTAAAAGCGATCATCATTCGAACACGCCGCGTTTTACTGGGAAGGATCGAAACTTTATAAGTATATAGAATTTGTGACTGTTAGCCCTTTTTTTTTTCCAGTCATGAGTTTCGTTCTCGTTTCAATTGAGGATGCTGCTAGCTAGGATTGCAAAGGCCTTGCAGGATTGTTGGGATGATCACGCCGGAGGTTGGAAACTTGGAATAGGAATAAGTTTACTGATTTTCGTCCTTCAACTAAAAAACCAGATACAATGGGCCTCTCAACTATCAAAACCATATAATTCCCAAGGTGGTTTGGACGGTGATTTCAACAAACTTAGTGGCTACATGGTTAATTTGACTCGGTCTTCATCTGACGTGGCACTGGAAACAAAATTTAACCATTTAAAAAATAAAACAAAATATATGGGTCCACATGGCAGTCAAATAATAAAATTAAAAAATAGTGGGACCCACATGTCAATGCCCCACTCCCTCCACCTCATCTCCTCTATTCTCTGTCTCCTCCCCTTCTCTTTCTCCCGATCTTCCCCTCCTCTTTCCCTGATGCGACCGGCGCCGTCGTCAGGACACTTAGGCGGCGAGGACAGGAACGACATGTCAGCCGTCGCCATCACCGCGCTGACCAACGACGTCCTCCAAGAGGTCTTCCTCCTACTCCCCACCTCTGTCGACCTCATCCGCGCCTCTCTCGCCTGCAGGCTGAGGCTCTTCCTCTGCGCCGCCCGCAACGCCACCTTCCTCCACCGCTTCAGCCGCCTCCACGGCCCGCTCCTCCCCGGTCGCCGCGCCGCTTCTGCTTGGGCTGGTCGTTTCCGCCTTTTCCGCCGGGTGGTGGGCAATGGGCGGAGCAATCAGAGCGGAGCTGCGGACGGCAGAGCAGAGGGACAGCCTCTCCGTCCCGGTCTCCGTCTCCATTGCCCGTTGTCTCCTGCTTCACGGCCGCCTCGTCTGCCTCGCCGCCAACGTCATCTCCATTGCACGTCGTCCCCTGCTTCGCGGCCGCCTCGTCTGCCTCACTGCCAACGTCGTCATGCGCGCCGGCCAGCATCGTGGAGACTTGCAGGGCCGTCGAGGACCGGAGTCGCTGTCGTCGTCGCTGCCACTTACCCCCAACTCTGATTTCTGCTCCTAGGTTCATATTCTGCTTGGCGTGACGCCGACGTTGTGTCGGATTCCATTCTGCTACCTGTATCCAAGTAATCGAGCGATTACTACTGCGATTTGGCTCTAGAATTGTGGTTGTTCCGCTGTGATTTGTGTTGATTCGATGGAGAATATGTTGGATCGTGACAATATGGTATCAGAGCAGTCAATTCATGGGATTCTCATCTGAGAGATTGTTGACGGTCGTTATCGATCAGTTTCGACCGTCAATATTACTAAAACAAGAGAGAACTAGTGATGCTTGCAATGCATAAATATGATAGAATAATAATATTCCACTAGTATTAGGTCTACTAACCTTTTGCAGAGAATGACAATAAAGTGAAGGAGAATCGACATCAACTCAGACGATAAATCAATCGGACGATGTCGAGAACCAGACTTGTGTATGAAAGGGCCGAGAACGCAGACTTGACACGATGAATAAGGCCAAAATTCACAAGTCTACGAAGTGAAGCAGCAGAGGAGGCCGCCAGCCAAAATTGGGTTGAATTGGGCCAGCCCCAGGTTTGGCCGAACCTGGTGGTTCGGCCGAACCTCCCTCACCTCCGTTGGATCCAGGTTTTGGCTGAACAGTTGAGATGAAGCCCCAATGATGGTTGGAGGGTATTACCGACCATTCCAACCGTCACAACCGTCATAGTTCAGCTATAAAAGGACTTCACCTTCTCACTTCACTCACACACCTCAAGCAAGAGCTCTCTCATTCCTCTCAAGTTTAGTTTAGTAGTATCTAGCTGGTGGAATAGAATTAGAATAGGAATCAGGAGTCCAAAAGTCTTCGGAAGAGTTCGGGTATGCCTCTAGTAGCTTTCCTTTCCTCTTTTGTAAGCTTTGTACTTTTATTAGAATACTCTTCTATATACATTTATGGTATTGGAATACTTTCTGAGTATACGAGTACCTACTTTACATTATGTTCATGTTGTACTGAATATACTACTAGCTTATCTGGGAGATGCTTTGGTGCGGGTATAGTGTTTGCATATGCAATTACTCTGTCATGACGATGATATTAGAGTAGTATCTGGTAGTTTAGACGTGGTGTCTAGATTACGGGATATCATTATTTGGGGTTATATATTGCGGATGAGAGGTGGGCCGCTGATGGTGACAGCTCAGTACGGGTATTCCGCCGCGCCTATATATAATCCTAAGTTAATTTTCTGGGGAGGGTACTCCTCCGTATTTAGCCCTGGTTAGATGGTCATGACTGGCTGTCGTAAGGAACTCGGCAGTCAGGGGTGGCTTCTCGAAGTACTAGAAGGGCATCGGATAGAGGGTATTAGCTAGTATATCAGTTAACTAGAATGTATGTATACTATGTATATTAGAAGTATAGGAATAGATTTCCTTTCTCTTTTCTTTCCATCTAGCTTAGATTATTTATTATGAGGATAAGTAGTTAAATGCTTGTGTGTCACTCTACCCTTAGATTATCATAACCCCTGCTTAGAATATGATTATCACAAGTAATATATAAATTATTAGTTGAGTTCTCTCTATGTGATCTTTCCACGGGATAAAATAAATACGATACCCTTGGAATACTCTCGGGTGAAATGCTACAATGATATATCCGTGCGCTTGCGGATAAACTCTGTAACCATAACATACCAGAAGTATTTCTACGTCATTGCTAGGAATTATATTTCTAGTAATGTCGTTAAGAAATACCAACAAAGATGCAGTGGATGACACATGGGGTCTGTGACGACTGTTGGGGCCAGGATTTGAGCCATGGAGGTGACAGTGTCGGAGGCGCCCGCCAGGCGTTTGATGAAATGCCAAGCCGGTTAGGAAGTGCTTCAGGTGTTGCACTCCATGTCCAAGTGAACCACCTCATCTACCCTGTGTCTACCAATGTGATGCATCAAGTCTTCAACCACTATGGAGCAGTGGCGGTGCAGATGCTTGTGGCCGATGCATGGCGTGTGGAGGCAATTGTTTGGTTTCGGATGACCTGCGACGCAGAATGGGCTCAGGCTGAACTCCACGGCCGAAAAATCTACGACGGGGGCTGCGTGTTGAATGTGCAACACGTGCCGACCTTGCTCGAAGACAGAGCCGACACTGCGCCCACCAAGTGTTCGATGCAAGTACCAGGATGTGCCACCACAAAGTCTGATACCGAGGGCACTCCTACTACTCTGGAACACGTGTTCCCGGCCACCATGAGTCCATCTGCAGCCTCAACCAAATCAGCAGTCACAACAACGTCGGCTTCGCTCCATGGAGGCTGAGGCTAGAATGGACAAGGTAGTGGAGAACGCAGGCAAGGCCATTCAAGACCTGTGTACCAGGATCGATTGGATTTTGGAGGCATTTCACGACACCAAGGTGGATTTATCCGAGAACAAGGATTCCACTAGAGATGTGGCAATGTTGAGCGCCAACACTAGTGCAACTACCATTGCATTGGAGGTCAGTGCTGAGGCTGGCCCAATTAACCATGTTGACTTAGCCAAGCTTGGCATGGGAACAACCATCGAGTGTTCAATGAAGGGGAAGAATCAGTTGGTTGATGATGATGGCAAAGACATGGCCAACGATGAGAGGACTGAGCTCATTGAAGTGGATACCAAGTTTACTTCTGTGAATTTATGCTTCAGAGATCCATGGTTAGCCCTCAATGCAATTCTTTCCAGGATCTTGATTAGGTGTCTGAGACATGACTTTGGTGTTAACAGTCTCTCGTTGGTTCCATCTACGTTGGAAGTGCCATACCATTGCTTTGTATTGGGCTCAGTATATAGAGCTAGCTCTCCACCTGTACCACCTTGGAGAGTGGCAGTTCCATGGTACAGCGATCAGGTCTTTTCAGGTTCTCGGCCCTCGCCATGGCCTGATCCATGGCTGCATTCAGGCAGCGGAAGTGTGGTGGTATTTCAGTCTCTCCAACCATGGCCACCTCCTCTACAAGCCAAGAGCAAAGGTTCTATTGTTGAGTGGCAACTAGAACCGTGGCATGATCCTCAAATAAAACAAGATAACAAAGGTATTGTGGTGAATCTCCTACAACCCAGACTTTCACCTGACAGACGGAATGAGTCTTGGTTCAGCTGTGATAATTCTTGGGAGTTAACACAAAGTCACTGCAAGCTCTTGCTGAAAGAACACATTGCCTTGATGGCGCATAATGAAGAGAATCGCCTTGAGCAGAATCTGAGTCTATGCATGGTGAGCAAAAGGGCATCATCTCTTCAATTCAATGCTGACTTTTGGAAGTCAGCTTGGTGTGTCCAACTTGTGTTCAAGCAAACATTTGCAATTCAGAAGGTTATGTTTTCTAATGAGGCAATAATGAAGCCTTGGGATCATGTTGCTGCCAAACGAGACACAGATTATGACATCTCTCCTATGTTTGACGTCTCTACAATGACAAGGTTGCTAGCAAGAATCAATTTGCTTGATTCCAATTTCGGACAGGTGGATATGCATCCATTCCAAGCAAGTGCAAATGTTGTCACTGTTGTTGGCGTGAAGTACTCTCCTTGGGTGGTTAGAATGGCCTTTGCTGATCACCTGAACGCACCTTGGGACCCTGGAGGCAGTAACCTGGATACTCTCTTGCATGTTAGGAAGGACAGGCAGCAACCACAACTACGACCACTGCAGAATGTCTTTCCTGATTGTGTGAGGGCGGACATGAAACCATTGCTGCAGATCATGGCTTTAATGACAAAGTTAATTAAACTATACTTCTGGAAGATAGGGAGATCAAGTACTAAATCAAGTTCATGAATTGTGCAAGTGCAGTCAAGATCAGAGCCTATTCCAGTTCACTTTCTCCACAGAGATGAAGATGACATGGCTTTGGGATCTTGAGACTATCAAACATATGCTTTTCGTGAGTATCAAGCTACCTACCTGACTGCAGTTTTGGAAGAATGGAGTTGCCATGGGATCCTGGGGGCATGAATTTTGTGCCTCATTTGCACCAGCTTGAGGGCAAGCTGATTTTCATGGGGAGAGGAATGTCATGTGCTGGACATGGACTTCACAGTGGGCTGGATGTGGGTTGTCGTAGGAAAGGGGGCTTGGTCCAGGAGCAAGTCATCCAGAGTATAAGTACACACTCCAACAAGAGAAGGGGCATCGATGAATTATTTTGAACCCGATGGCTGCGGCCTCGTCCTCCTCCTCCTCCTTCTCTGTGTCTTCTTCCTCCTCTCTAGAGTTCTCCCACCCCCAACTCTGATTTCTGCTCCTGGGTTCAGATTCTGCTTGGCGTGACGCCGGCGTTGTCTCGGATTCCATTCTGCTACCTGTATCCATGTAATCGAGTGATTACTGCTGTGATTTGGCTCTAGAATTGTGGTTGTTCCGCTATGATTTGTGTTGATTTGATGGAGAATATGTTGGATCGTGACAAGCGGACACGCGCGGTGGTGCTGCTAGCGATACGCAATGGCATACCTGTCCCATCTGCAACGCGGTGGTGGCATTGGACACCCGCGAGTTCGACGAGGCGACGCTGCTGGTCGGCACCGGCCGGGCAGACGGAGGCGGAGCTGTGCAAGAAGGGGTGCGACCATGCATGCGATGCGCGGCTGCAGGAGATGCTCGTCGCGTGCAACAGCGCCGTCAAGCGCCTTTGCAACGTCGCCACGGCCCACGGACATCACCAGGATGTGCTTGCCTGCTTCATCAACATCACTGATCAGACGAGCGCGTGGTTTACTATTCCTGAAACGAGGATTGGTTGCTATCTAGATTTTTGTTTAGCTGATCAGATTAATTCTCAATGGAACATTTTTTTTAATTATTAATTTTTTTTCGTGTGCCACGTCAATGACACGTCAGATGAAAACCGAGTCAAATTAGCCACATAGGCGTCACATCAGCCGAAACCGCCGTCCAAACCACCATGGAACCTATCTTGCACCGGTTTTGATAGTTGAAGGACCAATTATATCTAGTTTTCCAGTTGAAGGACGAAAATCGAATTCGTTGATAATTTAAGGGACCTCCGATGAACTTATTCCGTTGGAATGTTACGCACATGGAATGGCCCAATATGGACCATACCTATTTTGGAATAAGTCTATTGTGCCTCCCTAAACTTTTGATCCTGATTTAACCGCCTCCCTCATCTTCGAAAACTGAAGCAAATAGAGTCCGTCGGTGGGTTTTAATGGTTTCATCCTACGTGGTGCTCACTTGATGGATTGACTTGGTCTACATCTCATGTGGCGTCGACGTGGCCCACTGAAATAAAAATAAAAAACTAATGGGACCAACGTGTTAGTAAAAAAAATAAAAATAAAATGGCCCACATTTCAGTCACCCCTTTCACCCCCTTTACCCTCTATATCTACCCTTTTCTCTCTCCCCGGTCTCTGCTTCTTCTTCGTGTGTGTTAAGTTGACAGAGGCCAACAGAGCAGTGTAGGGCGGCGATTAGCAGTGGACGATGGCGGCGATGGGGTGGGGCTAGGTTGAGTCCACCCAAGACTGGAATCAATCGGAGACCATGAAACAGTGGAGATGGTGCTCGAGCGGGAGGCTATTTTTCCCGTTGAGGTGTTAGCTGTGATGATGGAAGGCGTCGGTCAATGAAAGTGGAAGAGGATAGGATGGAAGCGAGGGAGAGGGGCGGAAGGCGAGGAAGCCGTTGAGTTTGAGTTCACCATCCCATCTATGGTAAGATGGCAGCGGTGATGGGCGGCTGTCGAGGAGCTTTCGAAATCCCGTGGTCACATCGTGGTGAGACGGTGGAGGGACAAAAAACAGTGCGCGAGCGGAGGACGGTGAGACAACAACGAAGACCAAGATGCTAGAGGAAGTGATGGCGAGAGGATGTTGGGAGGAGGTGGGATCGGCTTGGGTGGGCAGCCTTCGATCCACCCGTCCTTGCCTTTTGCAACAATAACGAGGACGAAGCGAGGGAGAGGTTGGCGATGGTGGCAGATACATCTCCGCATGCCTTGGCCTTGGCCTCCTCTCCGCGGAGGTAAAGGGGTGAGAGCTCAAAGAGGATGGACTGCAGTGGTCCTGCGCTTGAGCAGTCCTCCTCTCCAGCTCTTTGATTCTCGTCGCCACCGTAGAGGCAGGCAGCTGCGGCGGCCACCACCTTGTCAAGCTCAAGCTCAAGCCCTCTATCAATGAGGGGGAGCTGAGATCGACCTTGCCGGCGGGGATAGCACATAGTAGGCTCCCGAGTAGGGCAAATAGGGAAGAGCGGAGAAAGGGATGAGTAGGGAAAGGAAGGGAAAATTGTCTCACTAACTTGTGGGGGTGGCAACAATTTTTTTAATTTCTTAACTTTTGTTGACGTGTAGGCCGCCATGTTAGACAGAACCATAGTTAAAACTACTTGGGGAGGTAAACAAAGTTAGTTTTAATAGTTGAGGGATGTTCTATACCTGGTTTCTATAGGGACATCAATCAAACTGCGGCTATATTTAAGGGACATAAAGTGGACTTTTTCCACCTATTTTTCATCCGGTATGGATCAATGGATTCAAATTTTTTTATTTTTACATTTTTTATTATAATATTTACAACATTATTTTTTTTGTTTCGAAAATTTACAAATCTAGTCGCCTCTCGCCCTCTGGAAAAAATCGCCCTCCCAAATGGCAAGAGGTGATTAGATTTGCAAATTTTCGAAAAAAAAAATATTTATGCAAATATTTTAATAAAAGAAATGTAAAAATAGAAAAAAATCAATGGATTCTTGAGTCTCAAATCCAACACGAGAATGCTAATGGGCAATTAGCCATGCATGCGGTTGATCGCGTCCACACAACTGTTTTTTACGTAATATGTACAAAGTTTATACGTAGTACAAAGCAACAATTATATGTAGGTATACACTTTTTTACGCACAAATTGTGTAAGTATGCATATAAATATAAAATTTGTAAATATATATAAATACTAAGTTTATATATACATATAGATAGAGTTTATATGTATAAATATATAATTATTACCTATATATATATAAATATAACGTTTATCGGTATACGTATAAACTTTATATATAATGTTTTTGTGTATATACTATGTATACGTAAGGGGAGGCCGACCGCATGCCCATGGCCGCACGCGGTCAGCTGCGTATTTGGGTTACCCCTCTAGCATGGCCAATTACGGATTGAAGGGGGCCTGGTCTTAACATACAATAAGTCATATTTTTTTTAACTATATGTGATATCTTAGCAAGATCTTTATTTTTGAAGTTCATTTTTGTGATCGTGATTCGTAGTTTTCTTTAGAGAAAACTCGATAGTTTGATCAGGACGACATTTAGAAACTCTTGGTAATTTGATCCTGAATTTGAAAACCGACCATCTATTTATTATAATCCCAACGACTAAATTTAGAGAATTTTTTTTTTGGGAGGAGTACTGGAGTCTTTAAAATTTTCACAAAAAAAAAATCAACCCCAAATTTGAATGCTGAAGTTTTGATTTTGAATAATTTCAACAAAACATAATAATTTTTAGGTGAGGGTGTGTAGCTACCCAATTCACTGGTTTGTTTCAACATGAGTTGGAATCATGTTTTATAATTTTCTTTTATGGAACCACAACGAAATTTTGACTTCCTCACTACCTCTATATAATTCCAAAATTCAATGTTTTGCTTCCCAATTTGATTCATTCTGAAATTTTGTCAATTTGGGTAATTTTACCCTCTTCAAAAAACTTTAATTGTAGTAAAAATATTTTCCTAAATTGTTTTGATTGGGCTGGGGAGTCTTCTTACTTAGTAAGCATCAGGCCCGTCGATGGCCATGTGCCATATAGGCACCCGCACAGGGCCCCCAATTTTGTGGGGCCCCATATAAATATCAAGGCTCACTTCAAGTATAGCAATGCAATAAAACATCAGCTAATAGGCAATAGCCCAATGGATAGATCAACAATGCTAGGCCCGGCCCAAATTCATCGCCCAAATTCCAATACGATGTTGTACGATCGTTATTTTCGTCCTGCTATTGGTTGCTGAGCTATCTAATTCCGCGTGACGCCGATTTAAGAGACGAGACGACGAGACGTCGATCCCAATTCCATGCACGGCGATCGAGGCGGCAGCGATACAACTTGCTACTTGCGATTCCAACGCTTCGAGCGGCAGCAGCGACGGCTTTGCCTTGCTACCTTGTCTCGTCTCCTAGCTCTTGCCTTCCTCCTCCTCGCCCGCTCGTCATCGTTGACTCGACCATCAACAGCTCAACCTCGGAAGCTCAGACGGGTAAGATTAAACCGTGATCTAGTAGATGATATATCATAAATTCATAATATTAGAACATATATTGCATCTATATAATTGAGTGAAAATATATTTTATTTATATTAGACATGATTTTTTAAATTATAGAGCCCCACTTTACATTTCACCCCGGCGCCCCAAATTTCTGGAGACGGCCCTGGTAAGAATGCACCAAGGTCAGTGTACCATTATTTCACGAGACGTCGAGAACTAATGGTCAATTGTCAACTAATTAAACAACCAAAACAAAAACTTTGGGGCATGGAGGATATTTTTTTTTTCGAGGAACAAAGGAATATGCTACTCACTCAAAATATCCTAACAAGCTAGCTGTGAGATGAAATTACAACTTCCTTCCAACCAAAAACCAGAAAGGGAATCAGTTCTCGCTCTATTGGCTAAAAGGTGCCGTTTTGGCTTCGGTGAATTTTCTAAACAAGAACTTTCCTTGTCCCAGCCATTAGGTACTTTGCCTCCTGCATATAGGGGTATGGACGATATTGGATGAAAATCTAGTGCATATGACAGATTTGTTAATCAAAATACTTATTAGTACTGTTTAAAACGATGTGTGTACTAGCTCTTGATCAATAGCCGAAGCCCGAAGCCAACTACAAGAAAAAGACCATGCCTCATCGCTTTCCGTATAGCTGATTATAACCCGCAATACTTATTAGCGATAAAATAATTTATAAGCAAAACTTATTTATATATATATATATAAACTTAAAAAACTAGTGTAAAAAAATTTGAAAAATATTAAAATCAACTCTAGAATTAAGTTTTAAAATTAAAATTTTGGCCACAGCTGGTAAGCTACCTGAGTCTCCATACAGGAGTGACAAACACCACACACTGTGTCCATCCAGTTGAAACTAAAACCAGCAACACATTAAGGGGGATTAATCAAAGATTTTGCTGTCCAAACTCTATCCATCCATTGATTGTTACCCTTTATTTTTCCTCTTTTACATAAAGCTCCTCATTGGTCACCTTTGTTGCTTTCTTGGCGCGCCCTACCAATAAAAATCGTAGTGCCCCTCCTCTCCTCTCCATCCAGCCCCTTTCTAACTACCAGCCTCTCTCATCTTGTCCTTATCCTTGTGCATAGCTATAGGAGTAGCTAGCTTCTTCCTCTGCCACGGGTGATCCAATCCTCCCCGATCCAACCATCCAGGTCCCAACTATACAAGTGATTCTATACTACACATCTAACATTTGCCAACAATTCAACCAAGTTTTTGAATTTTGACGATTGATGATATTTGGTAAATTGTTTTGTTATAGACGACGGATGAAAGTTGCATTTATGCATATATAATATAAGCCATGTTTGTTATGCAGTGATATACTATGCTACTTCCGTTATGTTGATATTATAGCGGTGTACTTTAATTAAAAAGGCCTTTGTAATTGGACTCGTCATTATTAGCTAAAATCTACAGAATTTTTTAATGATGAAATTCACTTCAGACTTTACTTCAAGGAAGTCATAACCAATTATTATAGAAGTTGTATGACAAACTGTTGTGGATTATAAAATCACAGATTGATTAAAAATAATTAAACTACTTAGAACACTACCTTAAAGACATATTATTGCTATCTATGATTAGTGAAAATCTACATAACCAATATTTTTTAACGACTTACAAATTGTATATAGTCCAGGTCTTCTCCATACCAAAAATAGTATCTCTGAAATCAATGGTCAATCATTGTGTTGATCGAATTTTGCACATATCACCATAGACGACTAATGTCAAACTAAAACAGAAGATAAGATTGGAGAGAATATGAGTTGTAAATAAGTCATATCCCAGATCTTGCCACTGTTATAGCCATCAAAGCCGATCCGATGCCAAGGACGCCCAACAAGTAGGGAACCTCCAATACGACTCCTCAAAGAATTTCAAAATTATTGTGGTGTTACCATCACTACTCTAGATATCCAGAATTAATTTTTTTATCACTATCCTGGATATCCAGAACTAAATTTTCACCCAGAGAGTAAACTCCGAAGGCATGAAGGTGAGAGAGGGGGCGTCAACAACATCTCCTCTAGGAAGGTGTGTGGCGCCCACAAGAGTCACCGATGTTGGTGATCCTAGCATTGATAGCCCCAGCCCCAGATCTACGACGATATGAACTCGACCTCCTCGGCATTAGATGACATAAGTGGTTTTCCTAGCACAACAGCGCTGGTGGCGGCTGGATCCAATTAGGTGGGAGGTGGCTAGTGACGAGGCACCCGAACCGATGGCGTAGGAGCTAGCTGCTGCCTCCCCATCTCCCCATGTCTCCAATTTACCAGACGGACCGTCTCGCCAAACTGTAGATCGTTGACACGCAGAGACATACCATCGGCTTCCGCGACTCCATCTCACCCCCATGCAAACAAGAAATTAAGCCACCGCTCAACTTTTTGAAATTGACAGAATTTGACCTTTCGATATTAAAATATGGCATGTCAAGTACTTCTATAAAATTTTTGAGAACATATTTATATTTGAATTCCACAGAAAATACAATAAGATAAGTGAGAAGAAAAAAAAACTAAATAGTACTAAAAGTGCAGGATAACAATGGTCCAATCACAAGATCAACAGCGAAGTGTCACCCATATGCAAATGCATGCACCCTCCATCGTAAGCTGACAAGCACTGATCAAATGGACCATTTTCTTTGTACTCTGCCCGATCAGTGACATTGCATGGTACGGATGTGCTCTTTTGTACGTGTGCTATCTTAATTATCCCAAACATTTTGATAAAACTTATATTGATCAATTGATCGACTCATCGACAGAAGGACAGATTTGGGCTTAGCCATACTATCCCAGCTGACTCAGCTGAGAAAAGGTAACTAAAAGACTACTAGTAGAGAAGGTTAGTGGACCGATCACTCCTGGGCTATCCATCAATCACTCTCCATCTAAAAGTATTTTTTGCTCTCTACTAATGTTTAGATCTCTTCTTCCTGGGCTGCAGACTATTTTGCAGGCAAAAAATAACGTGACAAAATAGTGTGTCATTTTTCCCAGTTTGTTCGTGAATTATTATAAGCAATGTATGCGTGAATGTAGGTTGTATGTGTTAAAGACCCAAATTTGACTACTAGAGTAAAAAAAAAAGAAAACCCTAGCCAAATTTGAAAAGAACTCAGACTTACCATGCGAGGCCTATATGACCGCAGCCATCGGGCTGGTCTGACCAGTGGTACGGGACTGGTCAGACCGATAGATTCCAAGCCTGTCGGTTCTCGGGTTTCCTTACTAAGACCTCAAATTTTAGGGTTCCAATTGGTTTCTACATCTAATTGGACGTAGAAATTAAAAAAACCTGAGAAGTAAGTCCACCCCTCCTATAAATATAAGGGGGCTAAGGCCAATTGAAACAACAACCAATCAATTCTCAAAATCAATTTATTACCCAAACCGTCTATATTCTACATCTTCATCCTTCTTGATACATATCCCAAAGTCTATTATCCTCCCTCAATTGCTCGTCGTCTATCGTTTCTACTGCGTTAGAGGACATCTTAGCTGGCCTGCCGAGTCTAGGATACCGGTGTGTTCACCCTAACAAGGTCCCTCCCGAGTATTCGTTTGGTGAGATCTATCCACTCCCTATGGCGGTACATCTCTGGATGTCATCCCAGGTTACACATGATGTGTTCAAGGTGTGGCAGCGTGATTCTAGGTTAACAGTCTGTTCACTGGCAGGGCCTCGCTGCCCTGGGCAGCATGCCCAGGCTCGTTGGCACATGGTTTTGCACGGGGCTCGTTGGCACGTGGATAGAGATAGTTAATTAATGCTATATAGTCGGTTATAATTGGTTTCGTCCAGACTCTATAAAATTTATAACGGATATTGGTTGTGGCTAGCTCTAGAGTACATATCAATCACTAAAAGATGAATTAAGATTGGTGTGTTTAACCTCGTTGATTACTTCTTGTTTTGTTTTGTTTCGTTTCGTTTTGTGTTGGTGGTACACACGCATGGCATCTGCAACGGCCCAGTTCTTGGTTTCAAATATTTTATATCTAGATAATGAATTGCATGTGCAAAACCGTTCCGAAAATATGAACAATAGTACAATTCAGTAGCTTCAACTTGAGCTGCAATGTTCACTCTCTAGTATATATACGACACCAAACACATGTGTTAGTTAGGATTGATCATGGATAAATTAAGGGCTTGCATGCAATTTCCACACAAATGTATGACAAATTCAGAAATCTTTGTCCCTTCTCAAAGAAAAGGGGCATTTAATTGTATATGTAAGTATATATGAATTAAAGATGGCAGCCTTTTCCTCTTCTTCTTTTCACTAGTGGAGAGAGCACAACGGGATATTATCATCTTTTTGAAGTGTGGATAGCAAATTAGCAATTAAAGAATGTGCCACAACCTGAGGAATTCGTGTGCAAAATGTGTGTAGCCTTGCTGAATCTAGGTAGCTTGTTTCCTCAATAATGCATCATGATATAAAATTCCCCATTCATCAACGTATGCATGATGATGAATCTACTTAATAATCTAGAGTAATATTTCTCAAATGTCACTAAACTTGGAGTAGGATGAAAAAGCAGGCCCAAAACCAAAGCCACCTCTCTGGCCGGATCATGGTGTGGAAGTAATTTAGTCTCAAATAGGGAAAAGCAAGACAAAAAGCAAAATGCACCAGAATATACTTGCATAAAGAGCAAAGGTTATCAAGTTATTTTATTGCCAAATCATTAGCAAAGTGCAAGGTTATGGATAAGCTCAACCAGGCAGCTAACTGAATAATTTCTTATATATGTGAAATTAACCATTTTTCCCATAACGAGAAGTTACATACTATATGATAAAATGTGAGCTTAGTAAGAATAACTTATGAAAGTATTGGTGCAATATTTGGCTTGGATTTAACTAGATATCAATCCTTTTCATCTCCTAATTAAACTACCCTTTTTTTCGGATTGAAAGTTGGACACAGATATCAAACAGATATGAATACAATACCATGTAAAATATCTCGACTGCGAATACAGAGAGCAGAATCAACTATTTATCCTTGATATAAAGGAAAAATAAATTCCACATAACGTGCATATATAGCACTATCAATCAACCTTATAAGCTCAAAAAAAGAAACAAAGATTGTGCGTTTGTGTAAATTTGACAACTCAATTTAACAAAGTACTAATTAATGTACGCAACAAATTAGCAGATGTAATGGCAGAAAAAAGATTCTACTGTCTGTGTACATAATTAAGTGTAAGGTGTTTTCAGTAAGTTCAAAATTAAAATAGCTAGTGTGAGCCAAATAATATGGATATAGACTAGCAGATAGAGGTTAGACCCACCAATTATAGGTCAATTGGATTTCGCAATCGATGGAAGTAGTATGTCTTAGCAGCTAAGTTAGCATTCTCTCAGAATTTATGTTGCTAACTTGAGGAGAGACGACAAAAACCTAGTTCCATGGTTTGGACTTCTCCATCAGAAGCTAGATAGCAACACCAAATAATTGCCATTAGACAACAACAGAAAAAATGGTGTATAGTTCCTTTCAGTCTCTGCCTTTGATCCCTTCTTCAGCCCTCCTTTTGGAAAGGCCAATCCCGAGAAAGTTCATCATTGTGTTGCCAATTTGATCAACTTCTTCATTACTACTTGGACTAGTAGTGAGAACACTCTATGGTATATGAAACCAATTAGTGTAACTAGTTCGAGGAATTAAAGAGTACAAACAGCTCAAGTGACACAATGCTCCCATGAATCTCCAATTAATAGTTCTATGTCATAATTATATTTCACCACTAGTGACATCAAATGCATATATCTTTTCTTTACAGAATGGAAACTGAAAATTGAGAATAGTATTTTTGATAAAAAAGAAAGAGTAGTACTATCAAGTAACAAGCATACTAGCTAGCTAAAAGGGCGCCACAGCTGGAGTAAAAGCAACAAAGGTTAGGGCCAGGTTTGGCAAAAGTGCATAAGCTAGGGTTTTGTGGGTTTCCTTTTGTTGTGTTGTGCCTTTGATTGGTGATGCTTTTTTTTTTAATCTAATTTCTACCACCATCAGAGGGGACACCATGCTGGGGAGCACCAACCCACTTGCGCACCAAGCCGAATACCCCACATCTAATCTGGCCAATTAGCCTCCAACATTACATACAAAATGTAAACCTTCCTATGGATAAGATGGATAGATATATTAATCAAAATGGCTAGTGTAATCTGATGTGATAGTTCGATTTGGATGTGTTGATTTCTGGTACATCTAGTATTGTATTGTAGTGCTTGTTATGTGCACAATTATGATTTGATTAATTTATTTTCTAGAGTAATTTATAAATATGCTAGCTAGTAATATCAGTCTTTTTTTTCTCCATAATTCCACTTTTCTGAAAAAGTTTCAATGGTATAACTGTGTTTTAGGGTTCTAGGGTTTCCACCTCTTCTTCTCTCAGGTTCTTGAGCCAAACTTCTTGGAGAGAGAGTGGGGGGATAGTGGATTTATAGGAGGCCAGAAATGGTTTTCACGGGTGGATAGCGGGTCCGCCTGCAGGGTACGAAAATCCTCTATTTTTTCTCTTAGGCAACCGAAGATTTTGAGTTCAAAGCTATATAGGGATATCTTCGCAGGCGGACGACATAAGGTGCTATTATCCCAGGCGAACGCCTTAAGAGCTCCGCCTGTGGAGATTTATCTTCCTAGGCTATTATCCTAGGCGGATGCCTTAGGAGCTCCACTTGCAAAGATTTATCTTCCAAGGCGGCACCTTATGTCATCCACTTGGGAAGATATATCTACGCAAGTGGATGGCCATCTCGCCCCTGTCCCCATTTTGCAGGCAGATCTATGGCTATAGAAAAACATACCCACCAAGAAAGAAAAAAGGACCACGTCTGCAAAAATCATTTTCATAGTAGTGCATGAGCTAAAGTTTAGTTGAGCATTTGTGGATCGACAACCTGCTTTGGACATCTGGCTTGTTACTCTTGGAGGTTCTCCTTCTAGCCAACTAGGTGTTACCCGCGAGTATATCCGATCTTTGTGGATAGCTTAGAAAAATTTGCGAAGGTTCATCCTCACCTCCATAAGAAAATTACTACTTGGTGTACGTCTCACAATCTTCTCTCATATATAGCATTTAATATGGATCCTACCATATTTTTCGATTTATGTATCAATCATAATGAAGCTCGCTAGTAACGGTTAGAAGTATAGATATGTTAGTTAGAGATAAGAGTCAAATACAAATATAGAGATAAGATATATCCTAAAGATAGAATCCTAGAGATAAATCTACTCTTATTTGTATTGTACTCCAAGTTTCTATCTCCTGTGTACTCCTATATATACCCCATGAGAGGGTCGATTTAATAGATCAGAAAACATCAGAATACAACAAATTAGATTTTCCACATGGTATCAGAGCTATAGACCCACGTCGTTCGATCCTGGGTTCATCGACGCCTTCCGAATGCGCCCCAGGGAGATGAGATCAATGCTATAGTCTCCCTAGGGCGCCACATTATTAGCTGCCACAAATAATCCATAGATTAAATTTTACTAGTATTAGATTAGATCAATTCCTTCATTAGCCACATAGAACCAACCAATCCTCCCGATCAGATCAGCAACCTCATCAGCAACACAACCCTCTTCGCCGATCCTACATCACCAGTGGTCTTCATTAATTTGTCGCTGCCGACTCGTCCACATAGATGGACACGTCGCGTCCTCTGACAGATTAATCTGCAAGACGCTTCATCGATGACATCGATCGTGTCCTCTACGACGACAACGACCGCGTCACCGGCGACGGCATTGATCATGTCATGTATGATGACAACGATTGTATCAACTCGGCATCACTATTGTGATGTCTGCTTCATGGCGCAGAAGGACCAACCAAAGTGGTGGCTTCATCGCCAACGACGTCATCTTATGCAAGACGTCCCCAATGGCATCCTCTGACATCTATAAGGTGCAAGATGCTAACAATTACAGTTCCATCTTCACAACGTAATGTCGTAAAAAAAATTCGCCTTCGGCTATATGCGGCTACACCTACAACCACGGCTACTACATGATCGGCTAAATCGATGAACATCTACAACAAAAATCATTGATGGAAACTTTAGTCAAAGCGTTCATGTCATCGCTATTATCCATGACACTCCCTTATGACTGCAGGAGGGAATAGAGAAGAGTCAAGGGACAACACAGAGGGGAATGCGGGCACCAGGTAGAGAACTATCCATCAGAGATGCAATCGATGATGGTGAGTCGAACAAGATAAAGGATAGAAGATTTCAAATCCAACCACAATTGTTCGCTTGGCTCCTGCTATGACTGAGAGAGAATGTTAGAAGTATAGACATGCTAGTTAGAGATAAGAGTCAAATACAAATATAGAGATAAGATATATCCTAAAGATAGAATCCAAGAGATAAATCTACTCTTACTTGTATTGTACTCCAAGTCTCTATCTCCTATGTACTCCTATATATACCCTATGAGAGGCTCGATCTAATAGATCAGAAAACATCATAGTACAACAAATTAGATTTTCCACAGTAACAACTAATGACTAGCATTAATGGGACCCATGTTACTATTAACTTAGTAAATATAAACATTACAGTTGCTGTAAGTCAAAGCTGAAACAAAGCAAGAGCCTTCCTACAGCACATTTGATCTTTTCCAATTGTCCTGCAAAGAATCCATATGTACATGGACGTGACATACAAGCTACCTCTAAAGCTACTTGTTACTGTTACCACCGATTAAAGCTGAGTTAGCTTTCAAGTACAGTCGTTCATGGAGATAAACTTTGCAGGGACCAACGTGCGTAAATGTAGCTCAAATAGTTTTCTTTTATTGTTAATAGTGTGATACTAACTAAACAATGCTTAATTATATATTAGAATGCATGTTCTTATGCATATTAGGCCCATTATAAAGAAAAATCATATACAATTAGAGGATGTTCCTGCATATATATATTTCCAAAAATAATAGGTCTAGATATATATTTTTTTTGTCTATTTTCAGTAGATCATGATCATAGCTTATTTGGAGGGCAAACGTTCATGTTAGTTGGATTTTAATTGCATTCATCTTTGTCAAATATATATACAAAACATCTAGGACGTCTAGAAATAACTTGAAAAATACTACTCTTATATCTTATATATGTGTTATCATCAACCCCATAACCAACATACAAGTAAATAATTCTAGAAAACCTTTTTTTTCTCAATAACCATGCATGATGCTCTGCTTCTATATGTGTGTCCAAAAGAAAAGGGCACCTTAATTCAACTTTTATATGTTCTTGGCAAGGAAACCAGCAGTACACAACTATAATTCCCTATGCATACAGTACACTAATTTAACAACAAAAGCAGATATTTGACAGTATATTAATCAATCTTAACAACAAAAGCATCAAGCATTATTCTCTGTGAAAAGCCATCTGCTGCAAGGTACTAAATAGTAGTAGGTACTACGTCTTGAGTCTTGAGCTCCGAGCTGATCGATGACCAGCTTTAGACAAAGTTAATAGAGAATACAAGGCAGCCAATGGCATGCAGGAAAAGAAAAGGAATCCAAATAATAAAGGCCAAGAAAATTCTTCACTTGCTTACTAAGGAATAAGGCTTAGGGTTAGCTTTTGCTAAGCATTCGAGCACGAAACCGGCGTTGTGTATTTCCTCTTTTTTGGCCAAATTGAAACCATATATATATATATATATATATATATATATATATATATATATATATATATATATATATATATATATATATATATGCAAATATGCAAGATAATCGTAATAGCTAGCGACAGTGGCGGAGCAGGGCCCATTCCTCCACATACATAACAACACATTGATTCGCCGGCACAATTACTCACTAAATATTTACCTAATTACCTTGTTTATTTGTGATCTAATGGAGTTTAATTCGATGATCAGCTAAAAAACAAGCAAAGCAAGGCTCAATAAAATGGTAAATGGTCTATGAAGTTATTAGTTTTATGGTTTTATGTATATAGATTATATCTTTTATTAGATTTAATTTGCCTTAGGCTCAAGAAAAATTATGAATCCACCACTGGCTAGCGAGCTATACCGAATTTTACTTCAATCTTGGCGAATTATAGGTTTATTTTTGTGCAATAATATTTAAGTTCAATTATTAAACCTTGGGTTTTTCTCGTTTAAAGTTAAGTGTACGTACTTTACTTAAGTATGAGAGTAGCAGAGAGAGAACTAATTCTTGAGCTTATATTCAAACTGATTGGTAATAGCAAAGCATTCATGTAACTTTTACTCCCTTTTTTTTAAAGAAACAATGGTAGGAGTTCTACCAGAATTTATTTGCATAAGAGAATTGACTCTGTTTATAAGGAAAACTGGACCTAAAAACCATACAACTGTATAGTTTGCTATAGTGAAACCGGCAAAACCCCACACAGAAGACAAAACGAAAAAGCCTGTGAAAAAACAACTACGAACCACAAAAGTTATCGAGGGAAGAGAAAGACATTCAAAGCAAAGCCTCCAAGGAGGGAAGCAACGACAGAAGCTGTTGCCAACACCCGTCCAAAACTGGACTGGGTTTTCCCCGGACTAGGTTTTCACCCGAAGGGGAAGAGAGTAAAAACAAGGCGACACCTCCAAGGAGGATACGGCACCCGCAGGCATCAATGTCACCGATCCTAGAAAAACAGGTAGGGCTTTCACCCAAGACTCCCTCAAAAGGTGCGGGACCTCCAAGAAACCAGCGCGAAACTGCTGAGAGTTATCGTTGCCCAGTTCATCGACTAAACCCGATGCAGCACCTCCAACTCCGCCTAAGCACTACAACTCTAGCACTACAGAGGGCAAAGCACACCGTTCCAAACTTGGCCCTACGACAGGTTCACTAGCACGCAAGGCACTTGAAGCACAGGCGTGACCAAAGAGCCCTGACCACAAACAAGCTGGATCAACTTTGAACACATCTCCTCACCCACTGAAAGTCTCCACGACCAAGGTCTGGAAGCAGACCGGCCAAAAAAAGGGTGGAGCATCAAGGATGGCGAGAAGGTCTGGCCTGCCAGAAGAGGAGCTGAAAGTTGAAAACAGGGCAACAAAGACATCGGAGTCTTTCATGTTTCCGACGAGATCCAAGAAGAGCTGTGTGGCGGAGGCCACATCTCCATCAAGAACCGCCGGGCTTTGCGGGAAACCACCCCTGGCAATTGCGACAACCACCTCCAACTTTACCACCAACACAGAGAAGAGCTGAGGCAAACAGAGCAGCAGAGCAACTAGACAACTAGGTGGGGGTAAGAGGAAGGGAGGAAAAGGGGGGGAGGGGTGGGACGACGAGAGGAAGGGTGGTGGCACAAGAGGTGCGGGGTGGGGGAAGGGGTGGACGCCTGGAGAGACGCCAGAGTGGCCGACGCGCCCCGACGACGATTGCCCCACCGGACCACCAAAGAGGGCGACGCGTGCCGCCTCGCATGCGCCGGCCTCGCACCGACACAAACTGCAGCGGCTCGTCGCCGGCCACGCACCACACCGCCACCTGCTTCGACTGGATTCAGCCTGGGACGGGCTAGATCCGGCGACGACAGTGGCGGATCTGCCGCCGCCTTGTCGGGAAGGCACGCCGCCGCCACTCCCCGCCGCCGGTGTTCATCGCCTCCCCCGCGCCTAAGAGGATGCACCGTTGTCGGAGAAGGCTCCGCTGCCGCCCTCCTCGCTCGCCAGCCGGCTTTCCGGCGGTGAGCTCCGGCAGCGGCGAGGTGAGGGGAGAGGGGAGAAGGGGGTGGCGACGCTGAGCGTTTTGCCCCCCTGTCGCCTGCGCGAGGGCGAGGCTGGGGCAGTTTATATCAGTGTATTATACTGGTTGCTGCTAACTTTTACTCTCCCTATATAAGCACAGATATAAAATATTCTAAGCGTTTGAAAGTTGTGGATTTATGGAGTACTCCTACCACTTATCCCATTAACTATCACTCATTTAATAGTTTACTATCTCATCCCTAACTAGCCCTAATTTAATGACATAGACCAATCTAGAAATGTTATATACTTCTGGATGGAGGGTGCACTTCTATTCTCTTTGACAGTTACAGATGCAAAGCTTTTGCTTGTTCAGGAAAAAAAAATATCTGGATTTCTTGTTTCGTCATTTGGGCAATATTTACTAATCCAACACATATGCTGTAAATTAATCTTTAACACAAGCGCACAGAATGTTCATATAAACGTCCATATTTGTTCTTTTTCCTAATACATGTGTTTCTAAAAACATGAAAAGACAGGTTTGTGTAATTAACTTGTAAAGTGATGCTCGATCTATATCACCTAAGATATTCCAAATCTTTGGGACCTAGCTGGCTTGTGCTTTTTGGAGCGGGGTATTTAGAAGCACTAGTTCCATAGCAGTGCTTTATTACTATTTATTAATCCTTCACTGATCATCATTAACATGTCCTTCTTTCTCTTGTGTTTTGCATCTGCCACCACATTCCTCTCAGTTTCCTACAAGAAGAGATATATGCATGGTTTAAGGAATCAAGGGCATATTCTCCAAAAGCAATGTTTTTAAGCCTTGACCAATGAAGGAAAACTTTGGGATAAATAACCACTCCTCACAGGACGTTGTTGAGTTCTTTGTGTCAATTTCACACCAACAAAAACATAGACATTATTAACCAGACTTTAGACTATTTCATCTTTAATTGTCAATCACTGTCACTGCTACCTAACCACAAGCCAAGTAGCACCAAAGCTAAACTCTCGTAGTCTTTCCCACATTAGCATTCCATTAGTAAAGTTTGATCGCTATTACACCCTTTACTTACAAAAACATATCGTTTTGAACAGAACCATTCGTCGTCGAGACGCATGCAACCGCTAATTACTATTGCAAAATATATATTTTGGAAAACTAATGAAACTACACGTTGTAGCACCTCTAAATTATAATATTATGGAGTAGTTTTTAAAACAAATATATACTGATATACATATAATTTTCATATATCTATATTCCTTTAAAAAGAGTGATCATGATGGTGAATGATAACTCTTCCACCACTCGTACCATCGACACCCTACTACACCCTACTTTTTTTAAGGAGAAAGTATAAGATCAATATGTTAATAACAAATATATACATAAGTATATTATGAACAAATATATGTAGAAAATAATGATGATGATGACAATAGGTTAACAATATTTTTTAAAAATTAAAATCCCGTTGCAACGCACGGACAATAGCTAGCCCAGTGTAAATATTTTAACAGACTTTTTAAAAAGTTTTTATTGTTTGACTTAAAACGTAACATGTGTAGAACAGCCTTTAGCTGTAAACCAAACAAAGCCGGAGTATTAATTCAAAGATGACAATATGAACAGAGCTAAGCTAGCAGCAGCCTCAGGTCCAAGCAGCAGAAAAAACAGTAGCATCATACTATCAGTAAATAATTAAACTAGACTTAACCCTTCCTTCCAAATTAAGTTGTGTTTTTTTGGGTCCCTTGAAGCCTTTCCTTCCCTTAAATACCTCCCCTCTGCCTCCCCCCCAATCCTACTCATTCCATTCCCATCAAACCCTTGGCTAGTTTAGCTTAGCTAAGCCAATTAAGCTAACCAGCCCCTCGAAACCACACAAAATTAACAACCAGTCCCTTCTCCGATCCGTTAGCCTTCGTTTTATCTTTAGCGTGTGTGTTGCGTTTTTGCAAATACACCCCTGCGTATTATTATTAATATTGGGTAAATTTCATGGATCTCGCGACGACGCCGACGCGGCGGCCCATGGAGACCGGGATGGCGCGGCGGCTGTGGCACGTCGTCCTCGCCGTGTGCCACATGCTCCGGCGAGGCCTCTGCCGGAAGCGCCTCATGGTGGACCTCCACGTCCTCCTCGGCCGCGGCAAGCTCGCCGGCAGGGCACTCCGCGGCCTCCTCGCCCACCACGCCGCCGCGGGGCACCACCTCGCCGCGTCGTCGTCCTCGTCGTCGTCCGCCGCGCTGGCGTCGTTCTACGGCCGCCGCCCGCGGGATGTGGAGTTCAGCTGCACCACCACGCCGTCGTCGTACCCGCACTACGGGCTGTTCCCCTTCAAGAGCCGCGGCGGCGGCGGTGGCCGCCGCGGCGGCGGAGGCGGCGGCGAGTATGGGGGCCTCGACGCGGCGGCGGTGGCGAGGGCGTTCGAGATGATGAGCGCCGAGGTGGAAGGCACGCCGTCGTCGTCGGCGGCGGCGGTGCAGGGCGGCGGCGGCGGCGGCTGGGCCACCGCGACGCCGTCACCGATGGTGGCGTGGATCCTGGGGCGAAGCCCCGCCGGTGTCCGGCCGCTCCGCGTCACCGACTCGCCGTTCCCCGCAGTGCCGGAGAACGGCGGCGGCGGCGGCGGCGAGCAGCGCGTGGACGACGCCGAGTTCGAGGACTTCATCAACAAGTTCTACGAGCAGCTCCGGATGCAGCCGTCCGCCGCCACGCCGGACTGCCAGCTGCGCCGCCGCAGCAGGTAGCCGGCCGGCGGCGGCCGCGCGCCCTAGCTAGCTCGATATACCACCGCCGGCGTTGCTGCGCGGCGGCGCCGGCGCCGGCGCCGCCGAACTCTAGCACACACGCGCGCGCGGCGGCTACGTGGCGTGAGCTTGTACGTTCGATTGTGTTGTTGCATGCATGCATGAGGCGATGGCGATGGCGATGCGGATGCAGCGGAGGATTCTACATACTTGGCAGCGTATACGAGCGTTCGTACGTACATACGTGCGTACACGAATTAAATTGTTATTATACATATTGGTGTCTGGCTACATGGGTATTTTTCATGCATTTGTATCAAATTTGAGATCGTTTTCGTCGCCAAATGAGTTTTAGTTAGTTCGTGGAGCAATTAATTAATTTAAGAGAATATCTATTTTTTGGCCCCATATTTTATATAGAAAACTATCAAGTCGTTTTTACATTATAGGGCCTCACATGTTCCGCTGTTCGCTTATGCTTATGTTTATCAGTCAAACTTTAAATTTTTAACCTTAAATTTGGAGCTGATTTCAAGGTTTTTTATCGAAGTTTATTTTTCAGCCTTTAATTTTAAATCATTAAGAACACGTATATAAAATTTATTCACAAATTACTTTTCGTTTGCAAATATACCGTTTGGTTTATTCCGCGAATAAGCGAATCGATGGGTCCAGATAGATTACGTACTTACATTATAATTATATTATAAATTTCAAAACTGACCATGTTTGTTTCAATATTTACATTGTTATTTTTTTAATACACAAAGTATAAAAGAATTAGGTTTTAAAGTATTTTTTATCTAATTGAAAGAGAAGATACGAGGGATAGGAGCATATACTTACATATAGGAGAGAGCGCAAACGCATAACAAAAAATAAATAAATGTCATGCCATATTTTTAACAAAAATGTTAAATTTTATTGTACAATTAAAAGAAAATTAATTTGGTATAGTAGGTCAGTACGTATATGTATGAATATATCATACACCGACAAGTACGTACATGCAGTGCCGGCAGTATATATGAGCCCTATCTATGAGATTCTTAGGTTGATGTCTGAACAAGGCAGGGATCTGAGTTCACACCCTTCTAGGAAAGGATCGGAAAAGAAAGAAGATGGTGAGGTTAAAGGCCCTTAATAATGCTAAGCAAACCTGACCCTTTCCTCTCAACAACAGCCTAAAGATGCCCTGCCTGCCTGCGCAAATAGTATTCCTAGTTCATGTGCGTCTACATATATATGTCCTCACCTCACCTGCACTGCACGGCAGGGCAGCCTGTATATATGCTGCGTGCTTGCTTGAATATGTTCAGTTGCATTCTTTTTGGACGCTACCAATAATATATTATTCCAATATCGTATATATGAACCTTAGTGATGATGTATCATACGGGTACGTCGTCTATGGATTACTGAAAATATAATTAGCCGTAAATACAAGTACCTGTATGGTTCCACCATAAGAAATCTAATCAGTTGAGCTACGCTTATTTCGTATATGTGTTATTCGTTATAACTGGAAAAAAAAAAGTATCCATGCATGGCAGGTCATGTAGCTAGAGATGAACGAAATTGTGTGAAGTGAATGGATCGGAGCAGATAAAAAAGGGAGAAATTGAAAGAAAAGGCCGTGATCGTGATGAGATGAGATGTGAGTTGGCCAACTTTAGTTTGGGTCGTCGTCGTCGTGGTGACCACGCAGGCTCTGGCTGCTTTACGATTCGCTCGCTCGCCACCAATGGTCCATCTCTCGATCGATCGCCTGCATGCCTACCAAAGCGAGGGGTTGCCCCGGCCGGGTCGCTTTTCCTGCGCCTTTGCGCGCGGCTTTTCTTGGTACGCGTCGGCTTCCAGCCGAGTCACCACCTCACCCAACCGGCGGCGACCGCGTGCGAGCCAAGTGCATGCGGGGTAGTGGACATTCTCTCCTGTTATTTACTCCCTCCACTCCAAAATATATGACACAATTACTTTTTAAAAGTGTTTTATAATATTTCTCTGTTTCTAAATATTTAGCACGATTGACTTTTTAGCACATATTTAACCGTTCGTCTTATTTAAAAACTTTTGTGAAATATGTAAAACTACATGTCTACATAAAAATATATTTAACAATAAATCAAATGATAGTAAAAGAATTAACAATTACTTAAATTTTTTGAATAAGATGGATGATCAAACATGTTTAGAAAAGTCAACGGCGTCAAATATTTAGAAACGGAGGGAGTATAAGGAATGCATGCATGCATGACAATTAATTAGCAACTCTTCTTTCCTAAATTATTATTTTTTAAATCATACACTCACAGGATGTTTAATTCTATTGGGTGCATGCACTGTGTTAGTTGGATTGATTCAAATAAAAAGATGATAATAATTGTTTCTTAGTTTTTAAGTCAAGAGTGGTTATGCCTTATATTTTGGAATGTAGAGTACATGTCATCTAACTAATTAGTATGGCTATATTGACACTGCTTCAATACATTGCTTCTAGGGGCGGATTCACAATGGGAGCAGACTGGAGGTTCGATTTATATTGATGTAGTTTATTCAGCCCCCACTACTATATTTTTCTAGATCCGCGCCTGCTTGCTTTCAATTACTGAATGGAAGCAACATATTGAAGCAGTGTCAATATAGGGAGTTGGGTTTAGCTAGTAGGAGTACTAATTAGTACTGGTGACATCGACTATGTAAACACTGTTAGTGTCTTGCACTGGGACTTTTCGAAGCCGTTTTGGAGTTTCGGACTCGAGCCCCACCATTCCCACCATCCGATCTGTCAAGTCCATTAGAATTCTGCAACTACTAGTTAATTTCAAACATCAAATATGCATGCATGATCATTTCATTTGAAATGAAAAACTAAAAAAAATTGATTGATGATTTAACATATTTCTGCTTCAAATTCCATATGCATATTCAAAACAAATGTGGATCGATAGTGTTCCATGTTCAGCAACCACTTCCATATATCTGGCATGTCTGAATCTAAAAGTGCTTTGCTTTATTGCCTTTATGCATGGGTCCTAAAAGAAGTTAAAGACCTTTATGCCAAATCTTCCATTGAGGGGGTAGGTGTCGGTAAGTAGTAGTAACAATTTCAAAGATTCCCTAGCTCTTGCAGACAGTTTTTACTCTTGCAGACAGGCTGTGTTTAGATCTAAAGTTTGGATCCAAACTTCAGTCCTTTTCTATCACATCAACCTGTCATACAAATACAATTTTTCAGTCACATCATCTTCAATTTCAACCAAAATCTAAACTTTGCGCTGAACTAAACACAGCCACAGTCCAGCACTCCAGCCAACCTAGCCTGACGACTTTTAACACAAAAGATTTCACAGACACCAAGTCTAACCAGCGCATTATGTCCCACGTTCGTCTGACCATAGTCTCCCTCTATGCATGATGTTTATACTACCTCCGTTTCAGGTTATAAGACTTTCTAGCATTGTCCACATTCATATAGATACTAATGAATCTAGGCATATATATGTATATATATACATATATATATATATACATATACATATATATATATACATATACATATATATAGACATACTATACTACAGTTGGGTTGCGTTGTATTAAAACACAACCCACCCCCCACCCCGCCCCACCCTGTACCCCCGACCTCCTCCCCCACCCCATACAATAATAGTAATTATATTACTACTAAACTTCCTCATATATATAGGATTCATACACTCATTTTTTTTCTGTTAATTTCTTTCTATTCTTCCGGATCTGGAGCGAGGAGGTTGCCAGCGGCGATTTGAGAAAAGGCAGCACCGACGAGAGGCCACCACGCCGTCGGGAAGAGACCACCGCGCCGCCCACGGATCTGGAAGCAAGCTCCACGACGATGTGCGCCTGCCTTTTTCACCCACGGCCTCCACTGGCTTCCCTTCCGCCGCCGCCTCGAGCTCCTCCCCACACCCTCCCGACCGGCCCTTGCCGATCTGCTCCGCGTTGGCGAGCTATATGGAGGAGCCAACGTCCTTCGTCCTCATCGGCGGCCGCCGTTCCGCCTTCGTCCGCTTGGCCGCCAGATCGCCACCATCGCCCACGCTTGATTGTCGTGATTGGCAGCTAATTGCTCACCTTCAGATCTATCCCTGGTGGCGCGTGAACCTGCGTTATCGGACAGAGACCTCACCACGTCTCCTCCATGCACCCGGCATCAACTCCACCACCCATCGGATCTGCTCCCTTTTCCTGTTGTCTTCATTTTTTTTTCTTTCTTTTTACACACCTGTTGTTTTCACAGGGATCAAAACCATGGATAATTGTGGTTAGGCCTGCTGCTGCTGCTGCTATACTATTGTTTTGATGATGAATTCAGTGCATCCTTCCTTCCTTCGATCTTGATTTTGGTTCATGTTCATCTTTTCTTGATTTTGGTTGCGGCAGCGATGGCAGCAAGCAGCGAAGTCGCGATTCGCGAGGGGCGCTACGGCATGCAGGGAGCGGCAAGGAGCTGGGCTTCTGGGGGAAGCCTGGCAGGGGCAAACGCGCCGGGCTCCTAGGTGGTCAGATGGGAGCTGAGCAACGCAGCACTTCTCCCTGTATGAACTCTTTTGGTTCCAACAGTGAGTCAGTAAGTATGGCATTTTTTTCTCAATCTTTCTGATTCTAGACCTGTAGTTTGTATTGTCAATTGAAGGGATTTATAATTTCTGAAATTTATTGGTAGATCTTCAAATTGCAACGGAGAAGAAAACACCATTACTTAATTACTTCATGGCTCCATTTTTGTTCAGACTTACTGTGAGAAATTCCCCTGGAGTTTGGGAACATGCTTAAACTTAGCTACCTGTAAGTGATATTTGTCTTATGTAGATGATGTTTTTTTAACTCCAGTTGATATGGAGCACTATAGGAGGTTATGGTTTGGAATTTTTTTTCCATGCATGGCAACTTAATGACAATGATTAGTAGGGTTAAAGATATGTGGATGATAAATACTGAAGAATTTTGATAACCTTGTGGTCTGTGCCCATCAATATGATTTTCGTTATTTTAAGTGACGTTGTGCACAATACTCACAGCCAACAACTCAGTTCTCCTTGTGATTAGGAATAGTAAGCAAGAGAATACCTCCACTATAGTCTATAATTGCACTAGCTAGTCAATTCCCTGGAAATGTTAAATAATATGGTTGCTAAAATGAATTTAACAACCATGGACAACCTACTGAAATGAAAAATGGCAGTATCGTTTTAGTAGCAACCATTGCAAGCATAAATACACTATATATACTATGTCATGTATGATGGATTGATGGGTCTGTGAACACAACAGGAATAATCACAATTAGAAGTAATTTTACTCTGAAATTGGTCACTGCTCACTACATACGGTCCTATCTAATACAACTGATCGATTGATTTCCTCTGAATCGCTCACTATATATGGTCCTATCGAACAGGAATAATCACAACCGGGCATGGTTGATGGATAAATGTTGGCGGGGAAGATTAAGGAATCTGCAACACTGCGTGGGCTCGACATTGATGCGTGGCACTTGCACTATCCGGCGTCCACTGGTCTTTCTCAAGATCAGAGTAACTATTTACTTGTATTTGTATAAAAAAAATATGGATAACAAAGATGTGTAAGTAAATCTGAAATCATTTTTTAGTAAAAAAAAAATTCTGAAATCGTTTTGCTATGGTCAACTGAACAAACTCTGAAATTGATTTTGCTTGATGAACTAAACTCTGAGAAATGATTCTATGTTTGTTACGCAGAGTTGTTCCCATCACACTAATGACTAGCTTTATATTACATCATTTCCATCAATTGCACAACCAACACAATATGTGTGCAGCAGAACATTGCAAATATTGGTATGTACAATAAATTAAGTGGTGAGGATTAATTACTTTGGTGATGGCATGTCAATATGATTATGTGTGTTTCATTCTCAATTTACTACAGATATTTCTGACAATGTAACAATGTCAGATTTAATTTTTAGCTTGAGTGATGCTTCAATGATTTTTGTTTCCTGTATTAGTGCAAACCCCATGCTAATATTTGTGTGGAGTTGTTTTGTTGCCCTTTAGGTGGTACATGCAGAAGAGCCCTAGGTACTGGCAGAGGAAAGGCATCCATCGCATCTCTTGTCTCTGCTGCTCAAAAGGCTAAAACTATATGATTTTGTGCCTCTAGTAAACATTGGGAAGTTGGAAAGTGGTCTTCTTGAGCGGATTCATTGACAAGCTACTATGTTTATTGTCTATAATATTTATTCTGGAGATGCACATGCCTAAAATGTTTTTATGATACGCATTGTGTTTGCGCATGTTTCAGATGCAATGTTGACAGCCATCGATTTAATAGTATGTTTGAGAACCATCAGTGTAATAGTGACTTGGTTTCTAATAAGAGAAATTTTATGGCAAGATCAATATGTTATGTTGAGTCCATTGGTGTAATAGTAATTTATTTACTAAGAGAAATCTTGTGGCAATACCAATACGCTAATTCTAGGTAATTTACTTACTAAGAGAACGTATATGAACCAATTGGGAGCACTACCATCCTAAGTAATTTATTTACTAAGAGAAGAGCTGAGAACGACCTGAGAGTAATTCATTTACTGAAAAGAGGAACCAAATTGAGAAGAACTGAAAACAACCTCGGAGTAATCCATTTACTGAGAGAAGGAATCAATTTGGGAGTACAGCAGTGTTAGTAACTCATTTACTCATAGGCTGATAGAATCAGTAATCTTGTTACTAAGGAGACAATCACGAAAGAAGTGTGGGAGGAAATAAAAAAGGAGAGAAAAAAGGTGTGGGCTAGTTATGTGGGATTGATGGTGTGGGAAATTTTTTGATAGTAACTTGTTTACTTATTCAACTAAAAGCACTGATAGTTATTGATTTACTTAACGAAAGAAAAGCACTGATAGTAATTGATTTACTTAGTGAAAGAATTCTTTTTTAGAGAGGGAGGGATGGGGGAGTGTTTGTGCGGGATGGCTGGGTTGGGGGGGAGGGGGTGCTGTGAGGAGAGTAGTTTAGTTATAACGCACCCTAGGTGCAGTTCCCTACATATATATATATATGTGTGTGTATATATGTGCACATATATATATATGTGTGTATGTATGTATGTATATATGTATGTATGTATGTATGTATGTAAATTAACTGGTGCTACATGGAATATGGGTTCTAAGATTCAAATTGAGTATATACCCAATTCGAATTAGTATGAAATTTTTTTAAATGTTTAGATATAAATATTAACTTCTTTACTAACAAGTCAAATAAGTTTGAACTAAGTTTGAACTTTTTTTGTTAGATTTTGGTTCTAGGTATATAACATCCAAACATATAATTCGTTAGGTATGTAATAATGAATTGTGAAATAAAATTGAGTTTGAGTTGTTTTGCTGTTAGGTATTTGTATGAATCAAATTCATATACCTAGGTATATACTCACAATTTAAAAATTTTAAAAAATTTGAGAGAATTTATGTGTTTTATACCTTGGAGCCCGGGCACCATGAAGTCCCATATATATATATATATATATATATATATATATATATATATATATATATATATATATATATATATACACACACACACACACATATACACATATATACACATATAGATATACACACATATATATATATATACATATATACCTATATATATATACATACTTATGTATATATGTATATATATGTGTGTGTGGACAATGCTAGAAAGTCTTATAACCTGAAACGGAGGAAGTAATAATTAACTTAAGATTTTAATAAATGTAAGCATCAAATATTTTCTATGACATTCGCAAATTTATCTTGTTTCTAAAATAAAAATATTTATTATAACAGCTAATAATTTCTTTTTCGTTACTGCGCTCGTCACCTTTTTTTCTTTAATTGATTTTATGGATGTGCTATTTATAGTAATATTATAAATAAGATTGAAATATGAAATATCTGGCTCATCTTTCAACTGAACAACACAATGAGTGCAATGACTGTAATTAAGCCATAAATTTTCTATTCATCTTCTTCGACGCTATTTCGTCCTCTGTATGTATCCAATCATAACCCTCCTCTTTGCTACTGCTTGAGATATCGCGTTTGGTGCCTCGTCATCCTTTTATATTTCATTTATCCACCAATTATAATACGTATTTTTTTATGGAAAATTTAAATTTATCCACCAATTGTAATACACGTATTTCGACTCCCACTCCATCCTTCATTTATGGTTTAGATTTATCCTACCTCACTTGATTTGCTTTTCAATCGACAATCGGGGTCAATAATTGTGAGATGACGTGACTCATTCTAATCAACTTTGGAGATTAACCTTTTTACTTTCGGAAATTTGGAACGCGATGATGACACTTGGATCGGAGCAACATTCGCCGTGCATGTGCATCATGCTTGTTGTGTTTGCAGTTTGCGCATCTCACTTTTTGACGGAACTCAAGTATCGATGAACTAATTTTTCTGACCAATTCTCTGACGCGTAGAGCGGACCTACATGTCAGTTATACAATGTTAGATGAGTTTTTTTTAACTTAAATTAGAAAAACATGTCTGTACGTTGCAACAGGTGAAGACAATTTTTATAACTAGTAAAAACTCTTTTAAACGATAAACCGAAACAAGACAATCAAAACAATGGCAAAACAAAGTCAGAAATCATATATAACATTGAACCTAGTTGTTGCGCTTGCTTCATACGTCATCACATAAATAATCCCTAATATACATCTTTCCAATGCCTCACAGATCGATTAGGTGGCTATTCCATAAATTGACGCGTGAGTATTCTGCTATACCTCATCGACCAAATATTGAAATTTTGATTTAATTAGTGAAAGTTTGTTTACCTATAAATGAAAAATATTTGTAAAGCAACAAACTTGCTGTATACACCCTTTAATGATAATTTCAGAATAAAATATTTATGAGAATAAAAATTTGGAAGAGAAAAAAAAGGAAAAAGAGAAAAGGGGGGAGAAATGAGAAGAGATTGGAGGGAGAGGGAGAGGACACGATGATCTAGAGAAAAGAAAAGGAGAAAAAAAAGAGAAAAAAAGACACTCATTGAGGAAGGGGTGTGCATCACCGAGTGGAGGCACGATGGTGTGGGCTGGTTGGGTTTGGCTGGGCTGGGCTGGGCTGGGAGGGGGAGGGGGAGGGGGAGGGGTAGGGGTTGGGGTTGGGTTAGGAAGACGGTGTATAATAGTTATTCTAGAGTCACGTTGAATTGGATACATAGAACTAACTCAAACACGGATAATGTACTAAAATTTTAGCGAAATCATCTTTAAGAAAAAGTGTCCATGTGTTATAACGGGTGAAGACTATCTTAATGTTATTATTGTTATATGGTTTAGTTATAGTAAAATTCACTGTAGGAATTTGCTTGGATATTATTTTTACAAGATTATAAGCTACAATTAGTAGTCCGATCGCCTCGAGTTAGCATGCGAGTTTTTTTTAAAAGATATTTCTTATACGACTCCTATATTTCCAAAAGCAAATGAACTTAAAAATTTACTCAAATACAAATCTTTAATTTCAAAAGCAAATGAACTCAAAAACTAACTCAAACACGGATGACGTACTAAACTACGGATAAAAATATCTTTAATTTTTATAATAATAGAGATGTTAGATGCTAGTATGTTATAGGAGGCTTATACGTGATATCAGTAGATTGTTCACCGAATATTACATGCATGAACTACGTGAGAGAGCAGGATGAAACAAGGACAAGTATAACAGACCGCTAATTTATACTACTACAGGATTTGAACCGCTTGTACTGAAAATTTTCATGTCGTTTTTTAAGTTCTGAAGTGTCAAAAAAACCACTATTACAAAATAGATTTTTGGGATACCCCTTTATTTTCACAATCGGGCTAAAAAGAGATCTGTCTGTAAAAATTCATTCGGAATGTTCGGCCAAGTCTTATAGCAACAATGGTTTCTCCACCTCCTCCAACCCCCGCAATGGCCTTACTCCTCCACTCTATTTTTTTCTCCCCTCAGATACCTCATCTGGCCCTTACCTTTTTCTCTCCTATTCCCTCTCCTCTTCCTACTCCTCTCCCTCACTCCCACCACCCCTCTCTTCTCTATCCCACTCTCAGCCAGCCTACTCGCCTCTCTGGGCAATGGCGTAACAGGCTTGGGGAGCAGCGTTGATCTCAGGCTAGGCGGATCCATCACCTGCGTCCATGGAACTGGCGAGAGCAATAGCATGAGGCAGTGGCAACCATTCTAGTGGTGGGCTTCGTGCGACAGTGTGGTGACCGTGGAAATTATAAAGGGGATTCATTGCTTGCGGCCATGGGAGCGTCGAATCCGCCAACGGTGAGCTCGTGAGCAGTGGTTCCGCGGCAGGCTCAGGCGACATGCCTATATAGTTTATCCTAACTCCTAACTTAGTAAATATGCCCTCTCTCTCTCTTGTCTCATTAAACCATATCACATCAATTGTTTTGTCCTTAGATGATTATTTATGGACAAATTATCTTCCTCCTTTTCTTCTCTTATTAAATCATATCATCTCAATTGTTTTTAGACCTTAGATGATTAATCTATGACCTAAATTATCTTCCTCCTTTTCTTCTCTCATAAAGCCACGTTAACTTAGTTTTACATTTGAATCTTTATTCTATATACGATTTAAATTTAAATTATCATAAACTACATCAACTTACGTAAGTTTATATTGTTTTAGATATCTTAGACAATACTTTTACTTAGTACTATTATACTAAACTGCAGCAATGCGCGAGGTTTCACTTAGTGTAAAATAATGACGATGACTTTAGTACTAGTAGCAAAATGGGTACTGCTTTTCATTTGAAAAAAAGGGGAAAGAAATGAAAAGAAAATATGTGCTACTACTTCATAGCAAAGTTATACTAGCGCAGTTGTGCAAGGAAGCGATGCGGGGAGGTCATGTGCCTTGGGTTGGGCTGACCACTAAACCTCGTGTGATACTTGGGCCACAGCTAGGGCTTAGGCTCTTTGTCTAAGGTTAATTCAGAAGCACAAGAAAAATGATTCATTTGGATTATGGAGGGCTTGTTTGGTTTAGGGGTTTAGGCCAAGAAAACTGATTCATTTTGATAGTGTAAAGTTATATTTGATTTGACGGCAATTTAGAAAGTAGAATCTAAAAAGTGCCAAGCTGAACATTTGCTTCAAACCGAACCCATCATTGTCTACTGTTTAAGTTACTAAAATATTGGTAGGACACATTTTGATTTCAATCCAAAATAGCACTGTGATTAGTCATATCCGGTATCACCAAAAGCACCGTGTAAAAATGTACTAAGGAGATTAATGAAACGATGTAGCTTCATGTGGTGCCCCTTTTCTTAAATAGCGATAATTATAAGTCGTCTCGTTGAGGCATTGTATATCGGTTAAAAGGATCACAAATAAACACAAAAATAAAAACACATCATTGAGAGTAGAAGGTTACATCAATCTAGCATGAGAAATTCCCCCACTTTGAATAAAGATTTAGCAATCGAATTGTTTACCTAAGAAGACTACGTTCGGAGATTGAGGTTGGAAACTTCACCTTCCCACATGCAAAATAAAGTTATCCAATAGCGCATGATTATTAATTGAAAAAAAGCTAAAATAAACTAAAAATAGATTAATAGATTTCTTAAAGCAACTTTTCTGTAGAATATTTAAAAAACACGTCATTTCGTACTTTGGTAAGCATTTACACGAAAAACGAGAGAGTAGGAGGCGGAAGAGGTGGTAAAATAGCACACCTTAAGTTGTCTCCTTATGTGCTCGGTTGTTGTTAAGTATGTATTTTCTTCAATTTTGTTGGGTTGAATCTGTTCTTTTGGTTTATCTAAAAACATTATAATTAACTACTATAGCTCTTTTTTAAGTAAAGGTTTTCTTCAACTTTATTGGGTTGGACCTTTTCTTCTGGTTTATCCAAAAACATTATAATTAACGACTATAGCTTTTTTTCAAGTACAGGACAGATGTATCCAATTTCTCAGAACTTCAACGAAAAACAAAAATGACGTCCCACGCGGACGAGATGCCTGACGGTTCACGAAAGCGCAAATACTATCCTTGATACGTCTTCCCCACTGAAAGGCGTAAAGCAATTTCCCGCAATCGACGAGCCGGAGGAATCGATCACACGAGTTACGAGCAGAATCCAGAATTTTCCATCGCTTCTCCTCTCCTCTCCTTTTTGCTTTTCTCTCGCCTTTTCTTTCTTCTTCTTCAGTTCTTCTTCCCTTCTCCGTCGCCGACCACCTCGTCGTCGCCGCCGCTCCAAACCCTAGACCAATCCACCACCACGCCGGGTGGAGGCCCTCGTAGAAGCGGCGGCATCCACACCCACAGCACGCCGGCGAGCCCGGCTCTCGACGCGGCGGTTCCCGGTGACGGAGATTCCGAGCCGCGTTCGTGGGAGGTGGGAGGGACTGGAGAGCGGGGGGAAGTGGTAATGGACGACGTCGACAGCGTCGTCGGGAGCGGGGACAAGGCCGGCGCGGCGCCGGGCGACGACGGGAGCTCCACGTCGCTCCCCGAGACGGTGAGGATCGATCTCCTCTCCTCCCCTTGTTACCTTGGCCACGAGTAGTGTGGGGTCGAAATTGGGCACTGCGTTTAGGGTTTGGGCACCCGCGATTGGACTCGCAATTCGTGCTTGGGGGGAAGCGATGAGGGTGTGAGGCCGCTTGGCCGTAGTGCATGGGGCCTTGGGGGCTGGGGGGGGGGGTGAATTTGCATGCTAGAAGCGCGAGGATGGATGAAAATTGGTGTTAGGTATGGGATAGTGTGGATAATCACCTGTGGAACAGTAGGATTCGAGAGGTTATTTGGTGTTATGGATGAGTTATGAGTATGAAATGTCGTGCGCAGATTTCATGCTCTTGTCTTGTGGCATTGCGGATTAGAAAAAAATGTGTTTCCTTATCTGACAAATAGGCGCACGAGTTCAGATGTTTTAATGTAGTAGTTACTTGTTAATGCAAAAAGGGCTACATTACTGTGTTTTGCAATATTCTGAAAGGAGGTGTTTATATGTAGTGACTAGCGAATAGATTAGATTGGTTGAGATATGTTGTGCAAGTATTTATTATTTTAGGGCGGCAAGCGCTTTTCTTATAGACGAGCAACATGAAACCTTATATAGTTCTCGTTCTGGTTCTGGTTTGCCATTTGCAATGTGCGTGCCACTTTTTGTGCAAAATAGCATGCATTTATATTATTTACTTCTTTAGTATTTATACTTCCACCCTTTCAACTAGAAGGTGTCTAATCAAAGCATCTCTCGAGTATGTATGATCTGATGATTGATGTTTTAATGGGTTTGATCTAGTGGCCTCGATTGAAAGTGGCATACTGAACAACAGTCAAAGAAGTGTATGGATTTCATATTTTATAGTACCATGCTGTTTAACATTTCAGATTGAAATTTGAATAACATGACTGTTTGAGCTACCAAGTATAGCAAAAAGTTGTTCAGCTACACTATAAACATGTATAGATTAAAATATACATATGAGGATGACATATGGGGTCTGGACCTGCATATCAGTGACGCATCAATGTTGTTTTCTAACTTGTGTGATCTTTTTGTTGATACTTAGGACACTCCCAAGTTCCCTATGTTGTGTGTTTCATGATCTTGCCTAAAGTATAGTAGTACATAGAATGGTTAAATTCCATGTGGATGTGTGATGAAAGGGGAGAACATTTAGTTAACCTGTTATATATAATGGAATTGAGAGAATTGGGTGAGTTGCACCTTGGGCTTGTTCCATCCACACAATATTACTGTCTACTGCATAGCAATGATTAAGTAATATAATAAGATGTCCACATTAGGCCTCCCATTTTAATCTACAGAAAGCTGCTAATGTATACAGCAATTCTATTAGGTAATAGCCCAGTCACTGAAGTTTGATGTTAGTTTTCATAGATGAGTATGTTTACCTGCTGCTCAAGATAACTATAATTTTCAAATCTTTTGCATTTGATGCCCCTATTAATTGCTAGCACTTAGCTGTTTGTCTCCCTTTTCTTGTTTGCATTTTATATAGTGATTAAGTTCTGTGGCATAATATACATTGGAGGCCTAATTTTTATCATTACAAAAAAAACACAAGCTGACCTTTTTCTTTCATACAAAATTCCAAACCATTCTCATTTTGCATA
This sequence comes from Oryza meridionalis, assembly GCA_000338895.3. Taxonomy (NCBI): domain Eukaryota; kingdom Viridiplantae; phylum Streptophyta; class Magnoliopsida; order Poales; family Poaceae; genus Oryza; species Oryza meridionalis. The sequence continues at coordinate 6,197,642 of CM002528.2, read as the reverse complement.
TAGCCATGTACACTTACAGATGCCTATACTCAATTCTCTTGTAGGTACATGCATCTCGTTTGAGTTACTGCAGTTATAGGACTATCTGACTTCAAAACAGCGGAATAGGATAGCCTGGGTACCTTAGATGGTGTGTTGGGTGATTTTCTGAGGGTGACCCAAATTCTTTTTTGATTTATTGGAACAGGTCCAAGTTGCCAATTCACCTACTTACAAACTTGATAGAAAGCTGGGAAAGGGAGGATTTGGGCAAGTATATGTTGGTCGGCGTATTTCCTCTCCTGGTGTTACCGACAGGACACCTGGAGCAAATGCTTTGGAGGTCAGCTCTTCTAATCCGGATGTCTTTTTCATTTCCATATTTAAAATATCATAGTTGCATTTATATTCACACTTTTCTTTATACCAGGTGGCAATAAAATTTGAACATCGAACCAGCAAAGGCTGCAATTATGGAGCTCCCTATGAGTGGCAAGTTTACAAGTAAGTGACATTTTGTCCATTTTTTCTGGCATGTTCAACTGTTTTTTTATTCAGCACAACTTTTGTCCGCCTTGCTATTCTGTACACATTTTGATGGCAGCTGGCATTCTAGAATGCATACTAACATTTTCTTTCTGTAAACATCCATTTGGCAGCACTCTAAGCGGCATTCATGGTGTACCAAGAGTACATTATAAAGGGAGGCAGGGGGAGTATTATATCATGGTAACGGAGCATATACTCTTTGCCCCACTTTATGTATTATATACCCCCTCCATCCCAAATTGATCATCACATATGTTTATGCACCAAGACCAAGGATAATTTGAATCGCATCAATCAAGACACCATGCACACATTCTCCCACAATGCATGCATCGATTAAAAGACCATGCCAATTACACCCTAGCATGCACACACTATCCCATGCTGCATTAATTGTATTCCGATGAAATCGGTGTCCATGCGGTTATATGATGATCAGTTTGAGAAATTTCAGATTCCACTATATGATGATCAATTTGGGTAGGAGGGAGTAGTAAATAGCAGTGTATACTGTGTAGAAGTCATTTGGAGGGAGGGATAGCACTAGCTCACTCAATCATTAAAACTGGCAAGGGCAATCTGGCATTAGTAACATTAGCAGGTAATGTCCAATAATATGAAAAAACATTAATGGCAGTTATTATCAGTTAAAAGTTTGAGACCATTGATGAAAGGTGCTCTGCATATGATGTAAGCATACGATAAACAAAGTTCTGCTGCTTAGTAGAAATAATCATACAGCAGAATAGTTTTATGTGCTTAGAAGAATTATCTTTTATTTGGTTGTTCGAGTGATTACTGCTGCAACTTTGAATCTTTACTTTGAATCAATTCAAAACATCATCAACAAATTGTCAAATTTATCCACAATCTTGTTGCTGGTGACCGACACAAAATGGAGTTGTAGCTTGCAATGGACAATTTGTATGTAGGATGGAATTGGAGAGGGTGCAAACTGAGATGACAACTCCCGCATCCTTCCCCCATGTTTCTTTATTAGTCGCAATCAGATAGTACCGGATAACCATTTCTCTATCCCGTATCCACTCTGCATTCTGTCATTCAGTTGGTCGGACAGACTACGTTTGCATCCTTTAATCCTTACATAAGACCATGGACAATATGGGTACATTCAGCGTGAGCATGGGTAGACTGATAACTAAGATTGTAAGATGTCAAAACGATAGCAATTAATGTTGGTAATCTTAAGTGAAATCAGATAGGTTTATCACAACACTTGCATTCGGATGTATGTCAGTGGATAGCCCTAATCATATATCAACATATCATATCCTAAATTTTCTCTGATTCCAAATTGGATATGGATAATGCCAAATTACCATTTCTCCATTCTATCTGCTCCACAATTCCTGGGGCAGGCAGAGGCAAGAAATACCTGCTCCTTTTACACCCTGATGTATGATGGAAAATCTCGTTATCTAACATATTTTTCTTCACTCAATCATCTGTAAACGCCAAACATCACAAATATCCTTTCAGTTCTCTGGAATTCCCATGTGTCTATCAAACATTAGTTAGTGATAAATTGGTGGTCTACTATAACATTGCAACCAGTGCCTTTGTGCACAGAGACAATAGTTAAATTTAGATTGAGCAGTAGATTGCGCACAATCTTAAAATTATGTTGTGAATTCCTATTGTGGATGAACTACAGAAGGTATGTTGGAGCTCAAGGACAGCATCAGCAACTTCTTTTTGTGTGACAGAAGAAGGTGCAAGGCATTAGGAACTTTAGTTCTAGTCGGCTAGGGAAATCCATTTTAGGCAAGTCTAGTTAAGTTTTCGGTTAACAAGCCATCCTTGTCTTCGATGGCAAGATATATTAGCACTCTGTATACGGAGTCCTATGTATTATTTCGCGAAGCAAGAAACCACTACCTTCTCAATTCGCTATTTCCAGTGTCCAGTCTGTTTCTCTATTCATTTGACCATATGCTCGATGCTGCAACGATACCTTTCCAATGTTGTGTAGTGTGTCTTCGTGCCTCACATCCAATAGCCTTCGAAGAAAGATCCTGCTAAGGCTAGCACTAAATCTGCCAACAAAAGAAATAAAATTGTTCGTGTATTTTATAGAAACTAGGGAAAACTTCTTTTTTACTTCCCCTCAAAGTTTTGATATGAGATGTGGAGTAAAAATGTTTTCCTATAATCTTGTAAAATATGTATTCTCAGATCATTACACTTTTAAGATAGAACTTTGTTTATAGTGTGTGTCAGACCATTCATTTAGAAAGGCACTCTTAATTCTACTTTGCCAAAGTAGGCATGAAAGCCTGACTCTGTGGATCTTCAACTTTTAGTAATCGCAAGTCAAGATATTTCTGTTTTCCTTTATCACATTGATTCATAATTAATCATGAACAGAGCAAAATTAAATGGATTGGTTCTTCATTACCTAGAAAACATGAAGTTCTCTGATGCAAACCAACTTATATGCAGATTATGGACATGTTGGGTCCAAGCCTGTGGGATGTTTGGAATAATAATTCCCACTCGTAAGTTTTCTAGTTGTTCGTCAATATATTCTTGAATGTTCATGTTTAATTAGCTCAATTAATATGATATTTTTCTTTCTATTACAGAATGTCTGTTGAAATGGTTGCTTGTATTGCTATAGAAGCAATCTCCATATTGGAGAAGATGCATTCGAAAGGGTATTTGTTTTTTCTCTGATCCTCGCTTGGCAGTGAAGCCTAATAGTTTTTTGCATGTTGCATTTTGAAATATAGCTAACTCTTATTTATGTTAGGTATGTTCATGGTGATGTAAAACCTGAGAATTTTTTGCTTGGAACCCCAGGAACCCTGGAAGAGAAAAAACTTTTTCTTGTTGACCTTGGATTAGGTACTTCTGTTTCATTTCACAAGAACCTCATTATACTGTTTTTGTACTCAATATTTATTCTCATCACAGCTACTAGGTGGAAAGACACTGGTTCGGGGGAGCATGTTGAGTATGATCAGAGGCCCGATATCTTTAGGTTTGTGAGAGAGATACTTTATTGAAAACCAAGTCGTAAAGCCCTCAATTTTCTTGTGTTACTAATAAACTGACTTGTCATACTGATTACCTGAACAGGGGAACTGTTCGCTATGCTAGTGTGCATGCTCACTTAGGAAGAACTGGAAGCAGAAGAGATGATCTTGAATCCCTTGCCTATACACTTGTTTTTCTTTTACGGGGTCGCCTTCCTTGGCAAGGATACCAGGTGAAGTTTGTTTGCAGTGCGAATGTTTTTTTATCTGTTCGTTTTGCAACCTTTTGTCCTTAGTTACCTTTGTGTTGATATATTTTAGGGAGAGAATAAAGGTTTCCTTGTTTGCAAGAAAAAAATGGCAACCTCTCCAGAATCTTTGTGCTGCTTCTGTCCACAACCTTTCCGGCAATTTATTGAGTATGTAGTGAACTTAAAGTTTGATGAAGAACCAAACTATGCAAAGTGCATTTCTCTTTTTGATGGCATTGTTGGTCCAAACCCAGACATAAGGCCAATCAACACTGATGGTGCTCAGAAGGTACTGCATTGCTTACCAACTTTCTTGTTTCTCATAATTCACAGGTGTTAATAGGCTTGTAGCTGTGTGCGAATTCTAAAAGTCATGTAAATGCTAAATTTTAGATTGGTCCTAGACATTGCTTTTGTGGCAAGAGCTTTGGGGAGAACATAATTTGTATAATAATATTTCATTTGTGTTGATGTTAGCTAATAGAAGTGTTTGTTGAACTTCTGCCAGCTTATATATCAGGTTGGTCAAAAAAGAGGTCGCCTAACGATGGAAGAAGATGATGATGAGCAGCCAAAAAAGAAGATTAGAATGGGCATGCCTGCAACTCAATGGATTAGTGTTTATAATGCCAGACGGCCTATGAAGCAAAGGTGTGAACTGTTGCATCGATCACTATAGTTGGAAAGAGAATTTCAATCTGACCACACTTCTTCTGCAGGTATCACTACAATGTTGCAGATGGTCGGTTAGCACAGCATATTACAAAAGGAAATGAAGATGGGTTGTTTATTAGTTCAGTGGCTTCTTGTTCAAATCTGTGGGCTTTAATAATGGATGCTGGCACTGGATTTACTTCTCAAGTATATGAGCTTTCTCAACATTTTCTTCACAAGGTGAGTAATTAAAATTATTATAGTAGTACTCTTTGTTTCCTGCATGCTCCTATCCTTCTCATCCATCGGTGGCTATCAATATTACAGCTTACACTCTCAATAATAGCTAAGTGTGATTTACATGGTTTCACACTGCTATGTTCCAATTGTTTTGATATGCTCGCCTATGATGCTCTTAGGAATGGATAATGGATCAGTGGGAGAGAAACTTCTATATCACTTCATTAGCAGGTGCAAACAATGGCAGTTCTCTGGTGGTCATGTCAAGAGGTATATCATTGATTCCTGCTCTCGATAATAAGACATGCACTCTTGCATGCCAAGTACCAGGATTCCTATCATTTTATGTCCTGGCTTTGTGGTTCTGTGGTTTCTCAGTAATCTTGGAGCTTTTCCTAGATTGTATGGCATTATCTATTTTCTAACATCAATAGGACATTGACAGATGCTAGTGGGACTCTTTTGTTTCAAGTATGTTGTGTGGTTTATTAGACTAGATTAATCTTGCCTGGACATGCAAATTTCAAGGATATTTTAGCAGCACGTTGCAAGCATAAAAATTGAGGCTCTGAAAACTGAATATATTTTAGAAAAATATCCTATGCACACAAGCCTTCTTGTGTAAACACCATGCACACCAATTAACAAACTTCACCAAAATTTTTTACAAAAAGTTGTACATGTACTTTGAGTAGTATCACATTTATGTGTAAAGTCCCATCTTCAAATTCGTTCTATATATGTTACAACAAAAAAGACAAAATTCTTACCGATTTATTCCCTTAAAACTGTCAGAAACTGTATCTTTTTTGTTACAGCTAAAATATAATGAATTTGAGATTAAGATTATGGCCTGTTTAGTTCGCGAAAAGAAAATTTTTGGGTGTCATATCGGATGTTTGACCAGATGTCGGAAGGAGTTTTCGGACACGAATGAAAAAACTAATTTCATAACTCGCCTAGAAACCGCGAGACGAATCTTTTGAGCCTAATTAATCGTCATTAGCACATGTGGGTTACTGTAGCACTTATGGTTAATCATGGACTAATTAGGCTCAAAAGATTTGTTATGCGATTTCCCCCCTAACTGTGCAATTAGTTTTTTTAATCTATATTTAATGCTCCATGCATGTGTCCAAAGAATTGATGTGATGTTTTTGGGAAAAAATTTTGGGGAACTAAACCAGGCCTTTACACATAAGTGTAATGCTATTGGAAGTACATATACAATTTTTTCTAGATTTTTTGGTGAAATTTATTAGTTGGTGTGTACATGGAAAGTTTGTGTGCACGGTATACGTTCCCCTGTTGTTATTACACTAGCATGTCATTATAGATTGTAACCGATTTTGAGCAGGGACGCAATATGCCCAACAATCCTACAAAGTAAGCGACTCATTTCCCTTCAAGTGGATAAACAAGAAGTGGAAGGAGGGTTTCTATGTCACTGCTATGGCCACTGCAGGAAGCCGGTGGGCAGTGGTCATGTCCCGGAATGCTGGCTTTACAGATCAGGTATTTCTGTCTTTCTAGGCCTTTTATTAACCTAAAACATGTATACACATGTATGTGCTTTCCCTTTCTGAATCTTCAATAGGATAGCTTAGGTTCAACAGTGATATGATATACAATAGGGGTAGAAATTCAGTTCCTTCGGTTGACAACACAATTTTCTTTTGTAGGTTGTGGAGCTTGACTTCCTGTATCCAAGTGAGGGAATACATCGGCGTTGGGACAATGGTTTTCGCATAACTGCAACAGCAGCTACATGGGACCAGGCAGCATTTATCTTGAGCATTCCCAGAAGAAAGCCTGCTGATGAAACACAGGAAACCCTGAGGACATCTGCTTTCCCCAGCCAGCATGTGAAGGTAATTTGATTTTGTCTAAATTCTACTGAACAGCCATACTTGTGCAACTATAATGATTTAATATATCTGTAGGAGAAATGGTCGAAGAATCTTTACCTAGCTTCCATTTGCTATGGAAGAACGGTGTCATGAGGTCCACATTCTGTTTGGCTGCTTCTTTGTAGAGTTTATTCATATCAACCGCTGGAGATATGATTTAGAAGGCGAATTTTGAAGGGCAATGATATTTTTAATTACTTACCTATAGTTAACTGAGTTGATAGATGGCCAAGCCTCCTGCTTGTGTTCTGTATAGGTGCCCCAGCCTGGAAGTTGCATAATGTATACTGTGCTGTCCTGTTGTACCCCCTTGTCCATAGATTGCTAAAGTGGCAATGTTGTAAGTTAGCGAGTTGTACCATGTTTAGAAGTCGTGCATATAGTTTAAATTAATATTTAACCTGGAGGTAGGCGACAAAATTGTACAAAGCTAACTCGAGTCTGCGGTCCTGTTATTTCTCTGTTTTGGCTTTTTCGTGTTTGTGAACCCCCTATAGTGCCTAGAGTTTGGAGTTCTTTTTTTTCTCTTTGAGCTCCAAAGTTCGGAGTTCTCATCTGTAAATTAAATCTGCAATGCATGCATCTAGTGACTGGTGAATCTATTATCATTCACTCTTGCAGTCCATCACTTATGTGTAAATCTGTTTGGTTAATTTCAGATTGCATGAAGCTAAGCACAATACAGTTCGTCACTAGTTATTCATCTCCAAATTCCTATGCAATTCTGTTATATTCTACTCATTTATATCTGATTCTGCGATCCTGTTGATTTGGTGCTAATCTGATATGTACCTGCTTTCCCAGCCCCTCTGATATTTCTGATCTTGGTAGCTTTGTGTTCAGTCACTGTATCACCAATGGATGAACAGCGGCAAGGACATCAGAGGAAACTTCACAAATCACATCAAGTTAACCACATGCTCGAAATACTCGAAGAAAGCACTGATTCAGCAAGTATGTACACATGTTTGTTGATCTACATGCTGTTGCTTTTAGCCTTTCGACTCTTTCACCAAACTGGTGGGAAACTTCGAACAGAGACTGGTCGACTTTACATAGCCACACAAAGGGGTGAAGAAAAACAGAGAAAAAGAAACAGGATTTACTGAACTGTAGCTTCTGGTTTCCTTTTATCTAAACTGTCATTTGTTCTCTCTTTGTTGTACATACACGTGTATAGTTCACTCTCCTCTCACCTTCAAATGATCTGGATTCTGGACTGATTGCATGTTAGGTCTTGGGCGTGACCTTGATGGGCATTCCTCGTTTGAGCCGCACTGTTGGGAAGTTGACGACGACGTCCCCCTGTGCCACCCACCTACAACAGAGATCCATCCATTCAAGCAACAGTAAGCACCAGTTCATTCACTATGCATATATTTTTTAACATATCTTATAAAGACACTATGATATATGTAGAAACCGGGGTTTAGTGTTGTGGATCTTTTTTTAAAAAAAAATCGAGGGGAAGAGGACTGATAGAACTGGCATTTCGAAAGTTCGAGACCCCCAATATTAAAATTTGGACATATTTTGCTAAATTTAAAAACCAATTCTTTATGGTCAAATGAATATCTTATCTAGCAGGACCAACAGTCCCAAACTTCCAAAATTTCGGAAATTTCGTTATGCAATATGCATTTCTAAGACTACGTCAATGTCCAAAACGGTGGAGAATTATTAGCAGTGTGATGCTGGAGTAGTGGGTGGGTGACTTTGACCATAATGGTATTCACAAATATTATGTATAGGCACTTACTCTTTCAAGAGGAATATAGTGAGGCTAAGAATTTTGTGGTCTCTATCTTTTGAATAAGTGTTAGTGTGCGTGCTCACACACGCGTGTGGTGTGTCTTCTGTGTAATAAAAAAAATCTATCCAAAACAACGTGTTAACGTGACCAAATTGAAGCGAGAATGCATATGTACTTAGGTAGGTACAGTTGACATACGTGAAATTAGTGACGAGGTGGTGGAGAAAGATGGAGGTCTGGAGCCTGGCCAAGTCTAGCCCCGGGCATAGCCTTTGCCCGCCCCCAAACGGAGTGAAGCCGCTACCGCTGTTGGCAGTCGCGGTCGCCATGCCCCTCTCTTTCCACCTCCATGGGTTGAAGGCATAGGGGTCGTCGTAGGTGTTGGCGTCTAGGTGGACGGAACGGAAGTAGACGAGGACACACCACCCCTTGGGGATCACCACGTCACCCTGCCCCTTCACCTCCACGTCCCTCACCGCCTTTCTCATTATCCCGCTGATGATGTTGCCTATCCGTAGGGTCTCCGTGATTACCTGCACGCAAAATATATATAGTTCACAACTTCGCAATTATGCATGTTGGACGACCAGTAAAAATGCATTCTTTTTTCAAGAATGCATTCATATTAGCATATATATGTATATATGGCGGAGTTTGGTTGTATATATACTCTAGAAGATTATACCCATGTCCTAAAATAAATTAATTCATGGAGTTTAAATTTTGTTTCAAATAAATCAAATTATACATGGCTTACATCTATTCAATACTTCTTATCTATCAACCCATCAATACTACTATACTATTAATCTATTAATGTAAGGCTTCTTTTAAACTAAAATGTTAGGTATTTTAGTTTTTCTCTTTCTCCTTTGTTCCGCTTTGCCAAGCTAGAAGTTTGTTTGCTTTTTTTACAGAGGGATTATGCATTATTTTAAGGAATCAAGACTTGGTCTGGACATGTCAGTCCATATGTGGATTCTAGACACACATGTCAGACACATACGGTAGGGTGAATCTTTGAATATCCAACATATGTAATATGTTTTGCTTAATTACATGCTGCGTGAACGTCAGTGACATGTAGTCTGTCCACTCTAGGGTTTCGCCCACGTCTGATTTCTGCCTCTTCAGCTCCATGTTCTCCTCCTGCATTAAGTACACAGATGAGTACATATTCCTTGTTCTACTCATTTTTCTTTAGGACAGTAAAATCTTCAAAAAAAAATCTACAGGTTAAAAATCAAATGAATATATTCCATTTATTGCTAGCACATTAATTTCTAGTAATATTGTACTGTTCCCTTGGTTGATAATACTTGTCTTTTTGCACAAGGCTAATGTCAAAATTTAAATTTTCTTAGTATGAATAATTTTCTTAGTATAAATATTATATATATATATTAGTATTAAAAATACTTCAATAAAATCATATATTTATTGACGATTTTATAAATATTATAATAGAAAATAGTGTCAAAGTTTTTTTTTTTAAAATATTGTGTCGTTGTTGCGACAAGTGTTATCAACCCGGATAAAATACTTTCTCTATTTTTAAATAAATGTATTACTATTTCAACTTCAACTAATAATTGCTCCTAAACTAAAGGATATAGACTAAAATAAATGAAAGTTTTATGCTTATATTTAGGATGCGTAAACTTTAATAAAAACACATCTTTTTAGTATTTGCAATTTTTTTGCCAAAAAAAGAGTAGCCAAAAGCTTGAAAAATGAATAATGTCCCGTGTCGGTTATTTAAAAACAGGGGGAGTATTTCGTGTTGTAAACCTTACCGTACATTCAACTTGGAATATAATTAAGACTTTCTTATGACTTGATGATGTGCATGGGTCAACAGGATAGTGCTTGTGTTTTTAGGTAGGAGTCTACATCAAATGCCCTGGTGCTGCCGGCATATCAGAATTTGTTATCTAATTAAGGTTGCACGCCAGAGAGCTAGGCAACAAACAGTCAGTTGGGCCTCTTGGACATTGATATCATATCACAGCTTGTGAAATTGACAAATAGCACTACTATACTAATCATGCACGCACTAGATGGTTCAAGTCATGATCATGCAAGAGATCGATTGACAATGATATCTACATGATTATTAATGTTTATATTTGCATTTCATAATACTAAAAAAATATCAGGAAGGGGATCAGCTTAAGAATTTTTGAACCAAAAAATTAAAAGTGAAAAGATTTTCACTGAACTTGAGCAACCTTTTACTAAATTCAAACAAATTTGAAACTTTTTTTTGCCGGAGGCACTTCCCATAAGGAAATTCTTGAAATTTTGAACCGAAATTTCAAACCCGGATCCCATCTCTGGCACCTCTCTTCTCACACACCCGAATTTAGTTACAATTAACTCTCAAGTAGAAATGATTTTAGAGCATACATATACCGTACCTCTAGTTGCTGCAAAGCCAATGGGCATTCGCTGAGGTACTTGATGGCAAGTGTGATGAGCACTGGCACGGAGTCCTCGGCGGGGATCATGAAGTCGATCATATTGTCAGATATCAGCTCGTCGGTGAGGCTGAGCTCGTCGCTCCCGTTGCTCATCAGCACATCGATCAAGTCGCACGAAACAGCGCAGAGATCCTTGCCTTCAAAGATCCTCCTTCTCTTCTCTTGAATGATATTTTGTATCAAACTTGTCATCCTCTTCTTAGCCTAGATGTATATATACAAAAAAAATGCACAAATTGAGAGGTTGTCATGTGGGTATTATTGTTCAGAAATTTGGAGCAACTCGCATGCCAAATTGACTAATATATGTGTTTACCTTGAGGGATCTGTAGAGCTGAGTCCCTGGAAGCTTGATGGGCAGGGAGATCAGGCCGGCAATGAATATGTGGAACTGCTGCCTGAGGTAATTCATTTCCTGACCTTGCTCTAACCCTATCAGTGCCCTCACTAAGATTTCAAAAACAATCTATGAAGCAATGGAACAAAAAAAACAAATTAATTGATTCAGTTAGCCAGTCAACATCAGAACAAATAAATTAAAGAACAAGGAATTCTATAATTCCACATTAAACGGAAAAATGTCAATTAAGTGTACAGTATAAGCATGACATTATTTTTTGACTTTTTGAATCGAAGTCAATAAGATGTGCCACGTACGAAAACACTAAATTTTATTACTATATATAAAAACAAAAAAGATAATATAGAGAATGCATCTTTCCTACATACAATCATCTTACACACTAGAAATTTTATATGAAAATTAATATAGTTTGCATTATTATACGCAATGTTATCGAGATTTTTTTTTTTTTGCATAAAGGGATATATTTCTAGCTAGGCTAAGACTTTTTCATCAAGTTAGGAGATCGGTCCATATGTCAGAATCCTATATATACTGGGATATCTAGTACTTCCATAGATATTACTAATAATGAACTAGGTAAACCATAAACATGTTAACTAGGCTCTGATCCCCATTTCTATAGGGGTTGAACTTTCTCTAGGAAGAAATTCCTATGAATTTCACTATTAGTTGAAGAAAAAAGACACTTATAAACGGACAAACGATCCACTCCAATGCAAGCTACTCCTCATATTCGTCTCTTGGGCTAGCTTAGCTTAGCTATAGCTAGGTAGGTAGCTGCAGCGCGGGTCATGCCACGTACGTACCGACTTGGCCTCGTCCTGGACGCGCACGGCCGCGCCGGCGCCGGTGGCGGCGGTGGCGCGCCACGCGTCCATGGCGGCGGCGAGGCGGCCGCGCATGTCGGCGGTGACCCGGGCCTTGAGCTCCGGCGACTTGAAGAAGGCGCCGGCGAGGCCGTGCACCCGGCGCTGGAGGGCGCCGCCGAGCACCAGGATGGACGACTCCCCCATCAGCTCCATCAGCGACCTCGGGTACCACGGCACGAACGCCGACGTGTCGCTCTGCAGCACCGCCCGGCTCGCCTCGGCGTCCGCGCTCACCACCGCCGGCGACCCCCACAGGTGCGACCTGAACACCTTCCCGTACCTATGGAATCAATCAACAACAACAAGAGAAATTTTCAGCACCACACACGCAGCTACTACGTACGCGCGCTGCCGGTGCCATGGCGGCGGCGGCGGTGCTCACCGGCGGCAGCGCTTCTCGACGAAGGACTCGGGGCGGGAGGAGTAGGCGGCGGAGATGAACTGCAGCGTCTCGCCGACGAGCGGCCAGCCGAGCGAGCCGGCGGGGGGACGTGCCTTGCAGGCGGCCGCCGTCGACCGCGCGGCGAGCCGCAGGACGACGGCGGTGACGAGCAGCGCCGCCGCGACGGTGGCGGCGTACAAAGGCCAAGAGACGCCGCCGCCGGCAGCGAGTGGTTGCATGGCCGCCGGCGTTGCTAGCTGTGACTGTGAGGATCGATTATTCCTGATTTTGGAAGAGAAGATGTGCGTCTACATATATCGATCGAGTGCATATATATGAATGTGTATCTATAGATACAAAAGCTATATATATATTTAATTACTTCGATATATATATAGATGTAGTCAACCAATAGTGAACAAAGAACATGAAGGCAAGAAATAGAGTGACGTGTAAGTCCCATATCCAATACTTTATACTCAGAGAAATTGGGACCTGTTTTGTTTGTTACCTAAAGCAAACCTATCAAAATTTGGTAAGCCAATGAATTATACATATTTTGGATGTAGCTAGGTGGCCGGCGACAGCACATATTTCTGCACCGGCCATCATCGTGGGAATGTTCTGTCACTCGAGCATAGACGTCGGTGACGCTTGTAGACAGCACACACTTTCTTGGAGGCGGTGTCACGACATTACCCTCCCTCTCCTGGTCTCGGGTGGACTCTCCTAGTGAAAACCTTGTCCCGGATGTTTGGGATAGCGATGAAGACGATGTTCTAAATTAGTGTTGCAACCTTCTTGAAGTCGTCGCGTTGGAAGTTCCATCTTGGTGAGGCATCCTTATGGCGGTATCATAATCGGTTGGGTTTCATCGCAATGGTGGCGGCATGATATAGACAAACGAGTTACTCTTGGATGATACATTTCGCTTTGGTTCAACATTAATTATTGGAGATGCTGGGAGTGGAATTTGATCGACAATATAATCGGACTATGATTTCGAAGATTCTACCTTCTTGTTTAAGTAATTAACACAAGGAGTATATGCAACTGGTAATCCGCTGATATAAACAACTACAATGAAAATTTATGTTGGTATACTAATTATTTTAATTCGTAGCCGTTCATCCTAAAATCTCTATAATAATTGGTCGTAACTTCTTTAAAGCAAAAGCCCAAATGAATTCCATTATGAAAAAAATGTTAACTCTTAAAACCCCGAGTCTTTAATGCCAACCCAAGGTTTGATATGGTTTCAAAGCAATATCTCCATTTCTTTTACATTGTCAAATTTTGATAACTCCAAATTCATGCATTATCAAAATTTGATTGTAGTGTTGTTTTGCTAACAACAAATAGGCCCTTTAGTCTCTCACTGTCTCACACGGCTGTTTCAATTATGTTTCTCTTTCTTTTCGGAGAAATTAGTTTAGCCCCATGTTGATAGTGTGATGATTGTTGGGTAGTTAGCTATCATATAGTTGTTTTTGGGTCCTATCTAACTAGCAAGAGAGGGAGAGATCAAGGAGAAATTTTCTCTTAGTTTCCATCATGTTTCTCATGTGTTATGATGGACTTAGCTAGGCCAATTATCATCCCGTATGTATATATTAGTTGATGACCCACTTTAGTTTTTTAAAAAATAATTTATAAGTATAATGTTTATAACTTATATTATGTATTTAATTACTTCACTTAAGATTAGGTGAACAGATACCCATGAAGAAACGGTAAAATAGATTGGGTGCGTTTGTGTAATATTTGTTGTCTTCGTTGAAATAGATTGTGTAATATTTGAAATATTTGTAGGTTGTGCGTTTATGTTGTCTTCATTTACGTACTTAAAATAGATTATTTGTCGTTTGTTTGTGTAATATTTGATTATGTTGCCTCCCATACATCTGTTAGCATTTCCTTCCCTACAATTCTTTGCCTAAATATTACATACACGCGGATGTGTTTTTAATAAAACTTGAGTGGGGCTAGGACTTTGTCACTGGTCTATATCCCTTTGAGTATATGTTTGCTCATATTCACTTGTGGTGTGGGTGTGTATACGCCTTTCTCGTAATAATAAAAATTAAATTAAGTAACTAGCACCAGTGAAAAGATTATGAAATGCAAAGGATGTTAGATGATATTATTGACTAATTATATTTTAAGCGGGTGTGCATGATGGTCTTGCATATATTATTCCTACATCGATCCGTTCCAAAATATAACAACCTATGATCAGATAAAACACATCATAATACTATGAATCTGGACATTATATTAGTACTTGTATGCATCATATCTTGTCCTAAGTTGCTATATTTTAGGATAGGGTAAAGCACCAACTACTAATTAATTTTGTGTCAAACTTAAGTATAATAGAAATTTTCACAAGGTTCCCGGTCCAAGACTTTAGATGCATGCATGGAAGGTGATGTATCCAGACAGCACGTGAGAAAGCACTCCTAGGCAGCGATGCGCCAAAAAAAAGGGCATATGCACATTGCAGCCGCATATGCAAACAAATGCAAATACTCTGTATAATATTGTACAAATGGGCGTGCAATCCCAGAAAATGATAAAGGGGGGCAGGATATCTACAATAGCCCACAGCTAGTGGCACACAGAAATAGATTCCCCCTTCGTGTGAGGTCCTTTGGTCCTGTGTGCTAAGTAAAACTTTTTTTAAGTTTTATCAAGCATATAAAAGAACACAGTTATTAATTTACAATACTAAATTAATTTCATTAAATTCTCAGTTAAACATCCTTTTATAATATATGTTTGGTGTTAAAAATTATTAATTGCTATGCTTTTCCTATAAAGTTAGTTAACCTTGACTTAGATATACATTATATGGTCCTAACTTAATTCGATGGTTTCGTTTTTCGTGCAATAAGGAGGAAAAATATTTATTTTCCAAGGAAATAAATATTTTATCTAATTTGTTATATAGGTCTACATTACAAATATTTTCTGCTCAGTACCATTGCAGTGAACTAAATGGGCTGTAAAATACCATGGCACAAAAGTCAAGCTGCTAGATTTTATTAGAAAGAATTTGAACTGTAAAGTATGAGTACCATTTTCGTCAATTTTTTCCCTTCCAAGGCAACGAAAACTACACCACCAAGCCACAAACCAACTAGGACAACCCCCCCCCCCCCCCTCTTCTTTCTCTACTTGTTGGTTTGTAGTGATAGCTATAGGGATTTCAAATTAAAATCATTATTAATTTTTTGAAGACTCCAAACAACATATATTTAGTTCTTTTATTCTAAGTGTATATCAGGTCGAGCTCTATTTCATTACTGAAGTTTCAACTTATACTCCCTTAATATCCATGTAGATGGTGAACATCGGTAAGGTGCTATAGATGAGAGGAGTGTGTCTAGAGAGAAAACCGGGTGGCACACAAAGCCTAACTAAAATAAGTAAAAGAGGTAGTCTAAGGAGAAATCCAAAGGGGAAAAAAGATGGCCTAATGTGAAAATACAAAATAAATAGAACTTTATTAACAAGAGGCGGTCTAAGGTGAAATTCACTCAATGTTTTATTGATTCTATTTTGGCCTACTATTTAAATTGGTTGAATTGTTGTTTTCAGACAGTAGGTAAAATTTTCACTACCCTCTTTTTAGAAAGCCAAAACAACATACAGAGTCTTACTCCCTCCATCCAAAAAAAAAAATCAAGCTAGGAGGGGATGTGACCCCTCTTCCTAGGAAGAGGGATCACATCCCTTTCTAGGTTGGTTTTTTTATGGAGGGAGTACACTAGAACAATAGCTAAAGAACACATAGCTGGGGATAACAGCTTTACGGTTTTTAGCTCCAACCTTCCACACAGGTAGCCAAAGATCAGATGAGCTAACATACCCTCATAGCCGAAAACCTTGGAACAAACGGACCAGCGAAAAACAAAGACACACCACTATCAAATTTCTAGACACACCAGACACCACTATCTAATTTCTAGATCGTCGGGTAGCATATCCATATGGCGAAGCTGAATCATATTCTCCATCAACCTTTTATATTGTGCATTGTCGAATAGGCTGCCTGAAGAGCCCTCAGCGCTGCATCAAATTAACAATTTGTAAGCAACCTATTAAGGGAGGCTTTGGTGGTTTATTTTTGAAGAAGAAAAAAAACCATTCTTAGTTAGCCACAACCCCAGTAAAAGCTCGCAATTAGAACCAGTCCCACTCTCACCCTCAACTTTTGCTTAATCATCTTGACATGACTACCCAAAAGTAGACTAGCCCATTTTATAAACCTATGACCTCTATAAGGCTGTATTTGAAGGAGCGTTTTGGACTCATCTATTCGGCAACACACAAAACAAGTTAATTGGGTATTAATTATTTCAAACTTGAAAATTAAGTTAATATGATTTTCTTAAAGAAACTTTTATACCTAAGTACGAAACACAATGTAATAGTTTAAAAGATGTGCTCACAAAGAATACGGAAGTAACCGATCGGAATAGATGTTTAGAACTCATGCTCCAGTCAAACCTAACATGGGGCGGTTAAAAAAAAATACATGATTCCTATCCTCAACTTGCTGGCACATTATACATCTTCATGTTCCTCCTTTCTGGTTCGTCTTGATTAACTCGAAGGCCGGCCGGATCCTGTCTCTCCCTGTGTTAGTTGAATTTTCATCATCATGCTCAATTTGTCTTAATAAATTCAGGCAAACAAATTATTTATTACACATCAAAGTATAGAGTAGATTTCACATCGTATAGAATAGAATCGTAGCAAACGTAAAACAAAAAAAAAAAGGATCGTACTGTAGCATACTATATAACAGAGAAAGCAACGGTAGTGTTTGCTTTCGTGGAACTTAATTTCTCTCTGTAAAAAAAATGCAATAAAGTTTTGGATGGAAAAACATAACACCATTTATTTAAGTAAAAAGGTAGAGATACTCTGCCTTTATAACCATTATATGGATGGTAAGTTCTTTTTTTAATTAACGTAAACAGGTAGAGAGACTCTCGTCAGTGTCATACCCAATGGCATTTTTCCCTTGTAACGCTATTTTGCAACTTCAGAGTTCTTTGTGATAGCATTCATTAAATTTGCTCATCTAATATCTACAGGCATTGTATTTTATTTTCATTCTGAATTTTAGATTTTCGTTGGCATATATGCTTTCCAAGCTCCTAAATAGTACATTTCGCGTAAAAGATTTCTATATACATTTTTTCTTTGTAATATTTTTATAAAACTCGTATTCAAATTTAGAATAGTTAATTCAGTCGTTTATGTCCTCGAATAACTATAGAGAAACTCATGAACCTAACGATTTCGGGTATCTGAGATGGGACCTCGGTGGTGGTGATGCAAAGGAAGTTGAAGATTCCTTTCCTTCTCACTTCTCACTCTCAAACAACAAAAACAAAATCCATCTTTCTCTTGCCAGACAAAATCCTCAGAGGCCGAGTTTAGTTCCAAAATTTTTTTTCAAACTTTCAATTTTTCCATCACATCAAAACTTTCCTACACACACAAACTCTAATTTTTTCGTCACATCGTTCCAATTTCAACCAAACTTCTAATTTTGGCATAGACTAAACACACCAGTGAGGTTTCAGTTCGAGTGTCAACAAATGGAAAAACTAATCCTTCCGTCATATAATATACTAGCAAATTCAAACTAGTATCAAATCAAAAAACATAACCGGACACTAAATACGAAAAGAAATATTATCGGACTACGAATCTAGATAGATAAATTTAAGGGCCCCTTTGAATCAAATGAATTATGAAGGAATTTCATAGGACTGAAATCATACAGGAAATTTTCCCATGTAGCCCTTTGATTCAAAGGATTGAAGTTTTCCAAATCCTACAAAATTCCTATGGAATGGCTTGTTGCATATAGGTTTTGGAGGAAACTTAGCAAGAGGTCCAACCTCTTGGTAAAAATTCTTTGAGTCTATCTCTCTCATCCGATTCCTGTGTTTTTCCTATGGTCCAATCAAACGATCATTCCTGTGTTTTTCCTGTGTTTTGCAATCATTTGTTTTACACTTACATTCCTGTCAGAATCCTATGTTTTTTCTATTCCTCCGTTTTTTTCATTCCTACGATTCAAAGGGGCCCTAACTGTCCACGTCCAAATTTGTAGTGGAGGTGTCCCCTTATTTTTATATTGTGAGACTAAGAGCCCTTTTGAAATAGAGGATTAGCAAAGGAATTTTGGAGGATTCATTTTCTTAAGGATTTTTTTCCTATAGAGCCATTTGATTCATAGGAAGAGGATAAAAAAACTTCTATAGGATTATATTCCTATGATCAATACCATAGGAAAATAAGAAAGAGGTTAGACCTCTTGTGAAACTTTCCTTTGTTGAGTGTATCCTGTGGTATAATCAAAGGGCTCTTCTCTTCATTTTCTGTGTTTTCAATTCATGTAGGATTGGAAAAATATACAACTTTAATTCCTACGCTTTTCATATTCCTGTATTTTTCCTATCCTGCGTTTCAAAGGGGAGGGTGTTTGGATCCTCCAGTCCCAGGACTAAAAATTTTAGTCCCTGTCTGTCTGGATGTAGGGACTAAAAATATCATTAATTGCACTGTACAAAGACCATATTACCCCTAACCATGCAATCGGCAAGGACAGGAATCGGAACACACATTTGCTGATCAGACCACATATTTGCACTGCATCAGTGATCAGCAATGACAGGAATCAGCTTGCAAACAGGTTTGAAACATCACGCTAGAACATGAACAAAATTGGTAGAAGCAGTCCCAAAATACAAATTACAAGTTCCTCAAATTACTGCAAGTGCTTATTAATACAAATTACATGTTCCACAAGATCAATAAACCAGAAATTACATTTGTTTCAAACTCCACAACCCATCGGCAACCCAGTTCCGAAATTGATTCATCACGTAACTGTCCAAATAGTCCCCACGGCCTATGACACCTCCATCGCCGGAAGCTGAGCCAGGGGGAACGAATCCCCGCATCCCCCTGCCAGATCCCGCGCCAATGGTCAAGGACCTGGCGCGGTCTCGCCCCTGGGAAAGGAGGGCGCGACGGGGCGCTGGTGGATCTACTGCCACGGCGAATCGAAGGTAAGCCATGGCCATCCGATTGCAAGATCTGGTGGTAGGAGGCAAAGTCGGGGAAGGCGTCGGCCTGGGAGTTCAAATCCAGGCCCCTGGATCCACTCCCCCGAAAGTGGAAGCCGACGCCAGATCCGGCGTGGCCTGACAAAGCCTGCGAGAAGCCGTAGTCGAAGGCGTTGATGGTGGCCGCCAGGTGATGTGTGTGTGATGGGGACAAGATATCCACCGGCTCTTCCTCGTTGCCTGCCATGGCTGATGGCTGTTGCCCGACTTGCGGTGGCTTGCGCGGGCAGCGGCGGCTTGCACTACGCCGCCGGGGCTTGCGCGGGGCAATGGTGGCTCTTGCGCGAAGCTGGTGCGGTGGCTTGCGCAGGGTAGCGGCGGGGCGGCGGCGGCGCGGGGTCGAGAGGAGGAAAGGAGGGAGATGAGAAAAGGATAAGGCTATGCGGAGGCAGCGGGACAAGAGGTGGAAAGAAAACATTTTAGTCCCTACAAGCTCCTCCCACAAGGACTAATGAACTAATGTACTTTTAGTCCCTTTTAGTCACCCCTGTTTGGGACTTTAGGGGCTAAAGTGGAGGGACTAATATATTAGTCCCTCTAACCAAACAGACCCTAATACTCCCTCCATCCCAAAATACAAGAACCTAGATAGGAGCGGATAGGAGCAGATTCATAGTATTAGGAAACGTCCCATCCGCTCCTATCTAGGTTCTTGTATTTTGGGACGGAGGGAGCACCCCTTTTTTATAGAATTACACAGCACAACGTAGACACTCACAATGCACGTGCACTCACCCCTATAAACGCACGCACGTAAACCCTACCCCTATGAGCGTCTTCGAAGACTGGGCCGGCAAATCCTTAAGATTGATGAAGTCACCACAGATGCCTCGCTTCGACAGGTACGTCGCCTACCACTGAAAGCACAATGCCGTTAAATCCTAAAAAATTCGCTCCATAGGGAGTCGAACCAATGACCTTAGGTGTTACTGAGGCTCTCGTAACCATTAGGCTACATGTGCTACTCCTAATTTTCTTGGAGTCGAGTGTCGACACGTCAGAGAGCAGATAAACACATGTGTAGCCGCTGATGGCATAATTGATAGCACCACACAGCACTTTGGAGTAAATTAAAATTAGTAACTAATAGTATATCCACAGTGCTGGCTGTAAGCAATGATGTGACCAGAGAGTACCCAAACCAAAAGCCCATGCCATTAAAGTGGTTCAACGAGTGTCTAAATTAATCACTCTGTTTGGAGGTGGCAGAGAGTATGATTACACAATGCCCTGATGCTGAGGTTCTTCTCCTCTTTGCATATATCTTAATTTGCATGGTTCTGTTCAAAACTTCGCATCAAAGATATGATCACACAAAGTGGTCAAACCAACGCCAAAAGTTTGTTAGGTCCAAAGGAGCTTTGTTTTTTTTTTGTTTTACTAATTTAGTATGAGGCGCCAAGTGATGAAATCATTAGTCCCCACTCACTTCCCTTAAACAAAAACAAATAATTTGGGGGAAACCATTAGCTAGCTTTTGATGTTTGATGCTAGGATTCCTTAGTGGGGTAGGGGTTACTTAGTAAAGAAGCTTATAGTAACTAATCTATACCAGAATAAATATGCTACTTTCATGTGGAAAAGATTAGGACATCATGAGCTTGCACTGATAACGGACATTGTCCATAGCAACCCTCTTGATGTATTAGTATGGGGGCAGTAGGATTAAAATCCTACAAATTCCCTATACTCCTACAAATCAAAGGGCCTAAGGATAGTGAACTCCACGAAAATTTTAAATTCAAAACCTTCCTCTTTCCTTATACTTATTTTAGGAGAGAGAGTTTGGGCAAAATGTGCGGGTCTCAGGGAGAAGGCCTTATAGCGGTTATGTTTCATAGGCGGCTGGAGGAGACGTCCTCAACCAGCTATCTGCGATAGTGGATCTCTACAGCCGGACGGCCACTAGACCCTGACCAAGTAGTAAAAAGACTCTCGAAGCCGAAAATGCTTTATTTAGTAGTGTATAGTCTATCGTTAAGAACGTAGATAGGTCCGAGCCAACATATAAACAAAAATATTACATCTGTAGTATACTACTTCCTCCATTTCACAATGTAAGTCATTCTAACATTTCTCATATTCACTATATCTATATAGATTTATTAATATCAATATAAATGTGAGAAATGTATATCTATATAGATTCATTAACATCAATATAAATGTAGAAAATGTTAAAATGACTTACATTGTGAAACGGAAGGAGTATATGATTTATTTTATATTGTACATGAAGTAAGAACAGAAGCATGAATGACTTCTATGTGTACGTGGACATGCTCCACGTCAAAAGATATGCTAATATATATTTTGCAAGGTTATGTGTTGGGAACATATAGTATACACACAAGCTTGTCGTGCACCCTCTATGTATACCAATTAGCAAATATCACAAAAAATTCTAGAAAAAATAACACATATATACTTTCAAAAGTATTATACATATCTGCAAAGTTTTATATTCAAATTCATTATATTTTAGCAAAAAAAAGTGAAAAATCTGACAGTTTTAAGGGCAAAATCTGTCATTATTTTGTCTTTTTTATTACAGCTTTATAATCAATTTGAAGATAAGATTTTACGGGTAGGTATAATACTATTGGAAGTATGTGTTTAATGTTTTCTAGAATTTTTTTTTTAGCATTTACTAGTTGGTATGTACGGAGTGTGTATGGAAAGCTTTGTGTGCATAGGATATGTTCCCGTGTTACAGGATCAGATCATGCGATCCGAAATTTTCAGCCTCTCTAGCAATATTGCAAACTAAAACTCAGACCGCACTAAAATGATCAAATTAAAATAGAGATTTAATCGTTTAGTGACCATCCCTTTCTTCGGATGCAGGTTTCATTGACGTTGTGAAGAGGAACATTAGCATAGTGCGTGGCAGTAAATCAATACTTACTTTGTTTCATGTTATAAAACGTTTAGGTTTTAAACATATTCATGCATGGATCTTTATGTGATATATATATATATATATATATATATATATATATGAAAATGATTCTATACACCCAGGAGTACGTACTCCTGCTCCCATCTACCGTCCATTATAGCCACCCCGATGAAGCCCCGTTACCAGATTCACAGAACGGACCCGTTTTCATTTTTAACGAGAAAAAAAACGTAATCTTAATTAACCCGCGGTAATCGGAAAACCGGATAGATAAATCCCTTTTCCCAGCTCATTGGATCGATAAATCAGTTATCAGTGGAGACCTCGATCTTCGGAGGGGTTGGCATCGTTGTCGACGAGGGCAGCATATCTACATCATTGATTTGGCGTCAATGACGAGTCGGAAGCGATGGCGTGATCCATCGGCCTGGTGTCTTCTGCCCTGCTGGCGTCGGAGGACCACGGAATGGCATTGGCTGGCTCCGCTCGACAGAACGAGAATAGGTCTAGGTATTGGCGATGCGCTGATCTACTCCTTTTCTCCAGTTCGTTTTTCTTTCCGTTGTTTCTCGCTTATTAAGCAGAGATCAGAACGGATTATAGGTCAGCTGCTAGAGTGCCGCAAGGATTAAAACGCACAGAGATCACGGTGGCCAATTGATCGTCTCGATCTCGATGAGATCCGGTAAGCACCTTTGTTAGTTAATTTCACCATTAGTTGTGATTTGATTTCATATATGTCTAGCCAAGGCAGCCGTGGCGGCCTATCGCTACTACCAGATCTCCAGGATGGTGGTGTGTACTGTTCTTAGTTTATATATGAAATTCTGATTCACAAATCCACACTCAGATGAGTATACACTATTTCTTATTCATCTTCCTTTTAATCTCTGTATGTACACGTAGATAAAAATTAATTCTAGAGTTCAGAATGAAAAATACTGTGATTTGGATGAAAAAATGTCATCAACAGATGGTAGATTAATTGTCTTTTGCATGCGTGAATGTTGTTCATGATGGTAGATTAATTGTCTTTTGCATGCGTGAATGTTGTTCCAGGATTAATTGTGGTTTGTGATGGATTTCTTTAGTTCCTTGAAATTTGAATGAATAAGCCCCTAATCTTTTTGTTGCTTGCAGATGGTGTCCGGCCGCGCCGGCCGTCTGCAGAACATGTCGACTCAACGCCACAATCCAACAGCACCAGCGGAAAGAATATACACGCAAGGGGAAGGATCCTTGTTTTACAAACTGTGATTTGGATGTACATTATTACTTTTCAATCTGCGATTCAGCATGTTCAATTTGTGTTCTTGATCATGTTTTCTCGTCTGTGAGGCTAGTTCTTTTGGAACTACATATATCTTTGAGAATATACTGAAACTTTTGGATCATAATACGTGCGTGCAGCACGAACACTGAGTTCTGTGACAGGGTAAAAGCAAGTAATAAAAATAGCATATATACTGCTACTAACTTAAAAAATATCATATACTGCTACTGCTAAAAATGATATATACTGCAATTATCTTAACAAAAGTATAAACCTGCACCTTAAAAAGGTATATGTTACAACCACCTTAAAAAGAAGTATATATGTATATTGCTACCACCTAGGAAACAGTACATATAATAGTCTTAACTGAAGCACAATACTTATACTACTTCGGTGAAGCACAGTACTAAGTAAAAAAAAGAAGTATATACTATTAAAAAAAAAGAAGCATATACTGTCATAAAAAAACACGTATGTGGGATATTTATCCGTATATATTTCTCTACATGAAAAAGAAGTATATGGCAGCTGCCAACTACAAATAAAAAAAACAGTATATACCGTTGCTTACTAAAAACAGTATATACTTTCATGCAGAAAGGGCAGCATATACTTAGCTAGCAAATATACTGCACGAAAAAAGAGTATAAACTGTTACCTACTACTAATAATAAAAAACAGTATATACCATTGCTTACTAAAAACAGTATATACTTTCATGTAGAAATAGCAGCATATACTTAATTAGCTAGAAAATATACTGCAGGTTGATTGGAGTGTAGCCGGTAATTCCAAAATTTGAACCAGCTGAAAAATAGGTTTCTTTTCCCAATCCACTTGACGAGCAGGTCCTATTGGATCCATCGGGTGATCCAATATTGGGGAGGGAGCATGTACTCCTATATATATATATATATATATATGTATATATATATATATATGTATATGTATATATATATATATATGTATATATATATATATATATGTATATACATATATATATATTATATATGTATATATATATATATATATGTATATATATATATATATATATGTATATATATATATATATATGTATATATGTATGTATATGTATGTATATATATATATATGTATATATATGTATGTATATGTATGTATATATATGTATATGTATATATATGTATGTATATGTATGTATATATGTATATGTATATATATATATATGTATATGTATATATATATATATGTATGTATGTATATATATATATGTATGTATATGTATATATATATATGTGTGTATATATATATATATGTATATATATATATGTGTATATCTCTCTCTATCTCTCTCTGTCCCTCTCTGTCTCTGTATATGTCTGTCCCTCTCTGTCTATGTCTCTCCCATCTCTCTGTGTATCTCTGTCTCTCTGTATCTCTCTCTCTGTATCTCTGTCTCTCTCTGTCTTATATATATATATGTATGTATAGATGTTAGTGGATTTAGACGAGAGATAAAGAAACAAAAATGGATTATGTTGTGACACGGAGGGAGTATGTAGAAACAAATGAACAATTGGTAAGTAGCTCTGTTATACACCCCTCCCTTAAAATAACTATTCTACACCCCCATCCCACCTCCCATCCGTCCCCACCTCCTCCCCTTCCATTGCTCCTCTCTCCCTCCCGCATCCCCTCTCCCATCGCTCCTCTCTCCCCCAGCGCCCCCTCCCGTCGCTCCTCCCTCTAAATTCCCCCTCTTTTTTTTTCTCTCCCTCCTCCCGCCGAATTCCCCATCCTTCTTCTCTCTTTTTTAGAAAAATTAAAAATAAATGCTCGACTTGGAACCCATAATTTTATGGTTCATGGCAAGCACTTCTAACCAAATCACCATATAATGATTTGTGAACAAATCAGTTATGTACCTATAACAATCATACCTTGTTACTGTGATTCGGTAATAACGTTATCCTAGAAGGGCAGTAATATCATATGTTACTGCAAAAATGTATAGGTTGTTACTGTAAACTTTATAGGTTGTTACTGCACTTTTGGTAGTAACAATATGACGAAATTTGCAGTAACAGAGAACATGCATAATAACAGTGGCTCTATAGTAGTAATGTTTTTTAGATCTGAGTATTTTAAGTCTCAATCTTTAGAGAGTACTAACGTACATGTCATGTCTTATTTTTCTAACCCTTTGCATCATGGCGTTCGTAAAAAAAAAGTGCTTAACGAAACTAGAACCATCATAACTATTTTTTAACGTTGTTACTGCGAAAAGCAGAGGTGTTACTGTATATTGGCCATCATGTTACTACGTTGTTCCAGTGAGACGAGGACTAAAAAAGAGGTAAATCTCAATCTTTAGAGAGCAATATCTCTCACATTATATCTTGTATTTCTAATCTGTTTGCACCATGAAGTTCATAAAAAAACGCTTAATGAAAAAAGATCCATCATGGCTACTTTTTGATGCAGTTACTGCGATAATGTTGTCTTGTTACTGCACGATGACCGTTCTGTTATTGCACGATTCCTGCAAGACGAGAGCAGCAAAGTGGTGGGCGGGTTTGACCGGCGGGAGGACGCTTTGACCGAGGTGGGAGGGGGGTTTTGGACCCTAGGGAGGGTGGGGGAGGTGGGTTTGACCCATGGGAGGGGGTGTAGAATAGTTATTCTAGGGGAGGGGTGTAGAATAGATTCTATATATATATATATATATATATATATATATATATATATATTCAAATTTATATAGATGTTAGTGGATTTAGACGAGAGATAAAGAGACAAAAATGGATTATGTTGTGACACGGAGGGAGTACGTAGAAACAAATGAACAATTGGTACTGCAAGTTTTGCTGAACTTGCATCTCAGTTCAATTTGCCGAGAGCAAAACTTGCAAAATCAAGCAGGCAACACAACACACATCACGTAGCAGTGATAGACATATCAGACATGGGCCGGAATGCGACCAGCCCGCTGCCCATACTGATTGGGCCAAACTGGAGCCCCTTTTAGATCAGGCCGGAACGGAATGGCGGCCCGTACTACATGGGCCGAAACTGGATCTCGCCTAATGTGCGGCCCATATTAGTTGGGCCGCAACGGGCCTATGCCTGACGTGTGGGCCAATTTAGTTACCAGGACAAGCCCATTCATTCTGGGCCTTCTATTGCCTAACCAAAACTTCACTAGGCCCGAATCGTCGCAAACCAAAACCAACGGCCACGATCTTGCCTTAACCTCCACCGCCACGTGTCCACCTAGCTGTCGCGGTGGGCCCCACCCATGCCATTCCTCTCCATTAATTGGGCGGTCGCATCGCCCCTTCCAGAGTCAAGACTCCCTCTCCTCCACGTCAAGTCCACTTCGCCTCCCTCGCCGCGTCTCGCCGGCGCCGGCCACCGTCCGTCGCCACCGCCTCCGCGCCATGTCGAAGTATGGCACCATCCCGACCAACTCGTCCTCGGACGGGCCGCCCCCGGGCTCCTCCTCCTCCTCCCCGCTCGACTTCATCTCGCGCGCCAAGGCGCGCGGCGCGACGGCGCTGGCGGAGCGGCGGCCGTGGCGGGAGCTCGCCGACCCGCGGGCGGCGTCCGTGCCGCGCGGGCTCGGCGGCGCGTACCGCCGCGCGCGCGCCAACCTGAGCCACTTCTCCATGAACTACGCCATCGTGGTGCTCGCCGTGGTGTTCCTCTCCCTGCTCTGGCACCCGGTGTCCCTCATCGTCTTCCTCGCCTGCATGGTCGCGTGGCTCTTCCTCTACTTCCTCCGCGACGAGCCGCTCGCGCTCTGCGGCCGCGCCGTCGGGGAGGGCGCCGTGCTCGCGGTGCTCTCCGTGCTCACCCTCGTCCTCCTCCTCCTCACCGGCGCCACCGTCAACATCCTCACCTCGCTGCTCGTCGGCGTCGTGATCGTCCTCCTCCACGCCGTCTTCCACCGCCCCGCCGACAGCATCGACGAGGAGGCCGGCCGGTATTACACCCCCGTCCCGCCGCAGCCATCCTACTAGTGTGTGAGTTGCCCCGAATCATCTTCTTGCCTCTTGACTGCTGCTCCTTTACTTTGTGAATTGCTGTTCTTGTTTGTTTCATTTTTCAAATTCCCAATCTCTACATGATTTATTAGTGACAAACCAAGGAATTAATTGTGTGATAGATGAATTAGGTGAGAACTGGTGATCAATTTGGAGCCAATTTTGGCACTGGTGATGTGTTTGCTTGCATTGGGATCGATTATAATGCGTCCTCAAGAAGGAATTGCATGGTCAAACTCAACGAGCTTAATTTGCCTTGTGCTTCACGGGGTGTCCAGAAAATTGACGTTCTCAAGAGAGATAGAGACGTCGTGTAACCATATGAGCCATTGAAACCAACTACTTTGTTAATTGTCTCTGACCAATTGCAAAACGACTCTTGTACTTATCCGTAGAAGTCATCTAGAACTGGATGGGTTTAAGTTTCATGCTGAAAATTCATTATCTTGTACTATTATCTAGTACTGCTGTAGAATTATCTCATTCATTAGCTAGTATAATGTAGTCCTCCTGTTGCCATTATCTGACCCTTTTTTTTTTATCAAATCAACTTCGTACATGTCAGTTTCAGCTATTAAGTGGCAATATGGCATCTGACAATATCATGTTATAATGTGGTAAACTTTGACCATCATATCAATTAGTACATATAATTGCACTTTCTTCAGAAATACTCCCTCCGTTTCTAAATGTTTGACACCGTCGACATTTTAGCACATGTTTGACCGTTCGTCTTATTCAAAAAAAATTGTGAAATATGTAAAACTATATATATACATGAAAGTATGTTTAACAATGAATCAAATGATAGAAAAAGAATTAATAATTACTTAATTTTTTCGAATAAGACGAATGGTCAAACATATTTAAAAAAGTCAACGGCGTCAAATATTTAGAAACGGAGGGAGTATATATTTGTACCGTACGTATCAATTTGTTTCAAATTAAGTGACACAGTTATGATTTTCTTTCTCCTTTTCTTTTTCTTTTTTGTGAGAGCACAATGATTGGTGTGCCAGCTATTGAGGGCAGAATAGTAAGCATATCCTGATGGGATTTGGATGATTCCATTTGGTCATTAGCAGGGGTTCATGTTGGATAAGGCAGTAGAGAACTGTTCTTTTGGGTGTTCGGTATGGCCATTCAGAATGAAAATCAAGATCCAGCATTCAGTTGACTGTCATTAGAAACATATTAATCCTGTTGGGAAATTCATACCTCATTCATGCTTGCCATCGCTTGACCATCCAATTTCAAAACTGAGCATTTGAGTTAGTACAGTTTAGTGTTTGAACAGTAGAGAACTGATGTTGGCAATAATTCTCAGAAACCTATGTAGAGATAGATGCCTTAGCCGCATGGCTTTTTAATATCACGAGATATCTGTTGGTTTTGTTATGAACTGTCGGTTACAAGCTGACGACTATATTATGACAAGATCCTGAACGTCCCCATCCTCATCTGCGACCCGCATGTCTGCTTGGAACCGAACAATCGATAGGTACAGAACTGTGGATAACATGCAGAAAGTTGCTAGCTTGTGGATGTTTTTATTTGGGGGCAGAATCATATGTTGCTTGCTTGGTTGCTGTTTCTGGCTGTAGTCTCATCAGAAACACACGCAAATACTGATCTAAATTTTGATTTTAGAAACTTGAATGTTCAACCTGTGTTTGCAGGACTCAACGATGGATGGCACGTGTATCACACACATTATTGTAAATATCGTTTAAGCAAATAATCCTGGAGATCTGGAGTTGTCGCAGAAGTTCCTGATTCTAGCCTGAAGTGTGGACAGCGTTCGGATGGATTCGTGTGGTCAGTTTGTGAACCAAACCTGTATAAATTCAGCCGATTGTGAAGAAAGCACTGTGGATTCTCCGTTTCTTAGATTCTGTTCTCTATGCTGCTTTCTCCTCAGGGTCTATTGACTCGTTGATGTAAAATTCTGTACCCTGCTGGAGTGCCACATCTCGGAAAACTGTATCTTGTAATTTTCCCATTTTGCCTGTGTTTGTGGTGGTGACAGTGGTTGAAATATTGCATTTTTAGAGGTGAAATAAATCTTGCTGCAGTTTTATACTGTGGTTTTAGGCGTCCTTTTTTTTTGGTACTTCGTATGACATTCCTAGTGACTGTTTTCTGTCTAATGGGAACAATATATGTTTTCCGTAGTACGATGATTGCATGGCGCTATGATTGATGCAAAAGGTTCAAAGAAATATTGTGATAAAATCAGGAAAACGAGTTTATAGCGATGTGTATCAAGATGTACTGTGCAACCTTCGATCATCAGTTAAGGCCCAACCCCATTCCCCACCTATCCTGCCCATTGTGGTAAGGCCCATTCTTCGAACGCTCTGTGCCATTAAATTCCATACCAATTCCTATATATGTTATGTTTTTCAATCTGATTTACATATGCAATCTCCATTGCTGTTAGTCATCAACGCGTATAAATATTAGTTGGTCACCAAAAAATGCTACTAGTAGTCTCGGCTTCACAGTGGTGCTGGCTCCACCACTGTCTATCATGCCCAACTCTGAAGTAAGCCTTTTGTAGTAATTTCATCTGAATTCAGTGATATAACAGTGAATTGGACCAGCTAGTGGAGAGGGAGAGGGAAGCCGGCTAGGTGGGCCTTGGTGGCTTAGACCACCTTCCCCTCTCTTCTCTTTTTCTCATTCATTTTGCCACCAAATTGCAACAGTATCCGTCCATCATGTACATTTACATCATACCTTATCACATGTCATTCTTGATCATATTAGACCACAACTCCCTTGAGTTTGGTTCCAATATACAATTGATTAAAGTTGACCTCAAGTACCTGCATATACCAATTGATTTCAAGAAAAAATAGCATAACCCGGCCCATATTAGTCTACATATCAATCCACTCGTCTGACTCTTACTAATTTTCCACCACATAGAATGTATGTTGAAATATAAGAGAAAAAAAACCACATTAATTAAAAATAAAATATTTCTGATACATATGAGTTAACCATATTTAAATTCTCAGTTCCAAACACCACAATAAAACTCCATGTAAGAGACCCTCGACGCAGCTCAGTCGGAGCTTGGGCACAAGGTGGAAGAGGATGGGAGGCAGTTGGTGATATCGCCGACACAGTGATTAAGCTTGGGACAACGATATAGTGACTAAGCTTGGGCAAAGAAGGATGGACAATGCGGTGGAGGCTCGAGAGGTGGTCGATCGATGATGACATCAACGTGGAAGCGTGAGCTTAAGATTGCAGTACAACCCAATTGGAGTTTCTAAAGAAAGCACATCGAAGATTGAGAGGGATGGTGTCAGTTACCGTAAAAATGACTGGAGGAGGACTGAATGTGCGACGGTGCCCATGCCAGAGGAAGGACGATGAGAGTGTCGACAGCAAAGAATAGGTGTTAAGTGAGATTTAAGGTCCTTACTAATTTAGACCATAGTAGAAGCTCCGTTGAACTTTTTTTTTTCCTTCAATCCCAACAAAAGTTGTTTGAGCTGTGTATAAGGAGATAGGAATAGTACTATAGTAGTAGAAACGTCGGTGCCACTGGAGTGTGGGACCCACCGTGTCAGGTCGTAGTCCATTGCTCTCCCCCCATCCATCCTCCATCCTCCTTCATCCGCCGCGACGAAGAGAAAATCCATCCATCCATCTCCCACCACCACACCTTCTCCCCTCTCCCCTCTCCCTCCCGCAACCACCGCTCCTCGCCGCCCTCGGATGCTCCCGCCGCCGCCGCCGCCTCCGCCGCAATCCGAGTCATCGGCGGCGGCCGCGCTCTAGCCGCTCGCTGTTGGCACGGTCCCGGAGCGCATGGCGGAGGCCCTCCTCCCCCTGCCCCAGCGCCTCGTCGTCACCGCCTCCACGCCCGCGTGCTCCTCTGCCTCCTCCTCCTCCACGTCCCCCTCGCCTCACTGCCTCCTCTCGCGCGCCCACCCGCGCCCGCCGCGCTTGGCTGCCCCCTCGCCCCCGCGCCACCGCCGCCTCAAGGTACGTGTGCTGTCCCCCCCCCCCCCCCCTCTTTTGTTCGTCGCGCTAATTGTGTAGAGTTTTTCGGAGGTCAATTTGTTGATTCTACGGGCCTATTTGGGGGAGCTTTAGATTATGAGAATCTGGAAAAGCTATGAAACCCAGCTTCTCCAACTTCTGGCTTCTTAGTTCATTTTTCAGAATATGTAACTGCAGATTCTAGCTGAAGCAGCTTTTGGGAAAAGCTGCAGTTAGGACAAGCTCCCCCAAACAGGGCCTATGCGACCCTGTAGATCGCTATAGCACCACAAACGGCTTTGCGTTTGGTGTGGATTGGGGAAGGAAAGGCTTACTACTACTTCTACTACTAGCTTTTATGTCTTTTGAGGGGTTCAAAACTTAAAATTGAGCCAAACAAGTCTCTCGAAATCATGCATGCTTCATCACCTAGCATACCATAAGTGCCATTGCAGGGTCTTTGTACAGTATCTCTGTTGCTTGATGTCAATTGAAATGGTACATGTTATGATGGAAAATGCATGGCAACTTGGTATTTCGAAGACCGCAGTTTTTCACCTCGAAATGGGTTCTTACATCATTCTTTTGTGGATTTTAGATTACACTTTGCTCCACGATTACTTTATTCACGCCAAAACATGCATAAGCTTTGCATTTATGTTTATACGTTATTGTTATATATTGTATTGTGCTTGTTTTATTTAGCCGATAGGAATCACATTAACAATTAACATTTTTCTCCTTTTCTGCCAGGATATTATATATGTTTTGGCAACTGTGAGTGGTATGAACTAACTATTGAACTTTCAAAACGTGTCAATTTTTCCTTGCTTGAGATTTTTGTGGATGTTCTACTAGTTTATCTTGAGTTTACGTGCTTTGGAGTTCGTATGGTATTGGACAAATTTGCCACTGATGTTTTGATCGTTTTCGTTGATCTTGCGCTAGGCCCATGCAACCGTCTCAGACAAAAGTGAGCAACCAAAATGGTGGGAGAAGAATGCTGGTCCAAATATGATTGACATCCACTCCACACAAGAGTTCTTGGATGCACTGAGGGATGCAGGCGACAGGCTTGTAATTGTGGAGTTTTATGGAACTTGGTGTGGTTCTTGCAGGGCACTCTTCCCAAGGGTATTTCTCATTTCGTACTGCTGCCATGAGTATAACTATTTGCCATTTTGATCTTCTCCTTGATACAATTCTGAAATTTCTCATGTGAGCTTTATCAATTTTCCTTGCATAGTTAGATTAATAATTGATGTTTAGCATTATATGGATTTAGATTGGTACTCTTAAGCTCTAAAGAAGTGCGTGAAAGAATCATGTGGCTTGGTCTTCTCATGAGATGTCAAAATTAGGATGGAGTCATCCAAAAGGGGTAGTATTGATTTTCTGAATTGTGAACATACATGATTAGCCGAACTCACTCTTCTTTTTATTAGTTATTCTCTCCATATGTCTTGATATCATTCATGCCTTGAACTTTTGGTCTTGTTTTATAGAGTACAAATTACCTATTCATCCGCGGTTGTCACCCATGCTCATGCTTATTGATGTGTTTCCCTAGTTGGTATTGGTGGAAGCGCTCGAATGTGGGAATTCATCTGCAAATAGTCGAATATATGTTATGCTTTTGGGGGGAACTATGTTAGGCTTGTTTTCAGGGCATTCTAGCTTCTGTGATATCTAGCTCTGCTTCTATTCTCTGACTTATATTCTGCAGGTTAGACCATCTTGTTAGTATTGCTTCACCAGTGTAGGTGTAGGGGTAATGCAACATTAATTTACCAATTACCATATACGGAAGAAAAGTCTAGGAGTAATCAATAGTTCAATACCCTTTTATTCTTTCCTTGTAAACGTGTAATGCCTCTAATGAACAGAAGGGAACCCAAACTGGAGTCATATGGCCTCCAAGTTATAATTAACAAACATGCATAGGTTGTATAATTGCATCCATGCACTTGGTTTTGTATCACTTGGACCATATAGAAGAGCAGCACATACAGCGGCCTAATGGGAGTTGCATATGGTGTGTTTTTCGTTTTTTTTTAATTTACTGGGAGGCTATTTTAGCCCTCTGAACTTGAATGCTTCTGCAGATACCCAAATAAGAGGCCTCTGGTCCTTCTTGTAGAAGCTTATGCTGCCCATATGCTGACCAGGTGACAATAAAAAGGCCAATACCTGAAGTGCTTGAAACTTGTGAGCACCATATATTACATGTGTAACTGTATTCCCCAAAACTGTCATCTTATCATATCTCTAGAGCATTTGCCCTATTTCAGAATTAGGTCTCTTCCTTCTTTGCATCCAGATAAAGGTTTTGTATTGCCCTTTCTGTGTTTAGTTACTAGCATGGAACTGATGGGTTATTGTTGAAATCAATGGCTGTTAACAACTTAACATCTGTGCATGACGTTAGTGTGGCAAGTTTGGTGCATTGTGCTTTAGTAACTAGGTTCTTTTGCTCAGAACCATGATTGGGTTGTGCTAGCTAGCTGAAGGAAAAAGGCCACTTCATTACCATCACGAGGCAACACATGTTGCTCTGGCCATTCAACTAGGGCTAACAAATAAGCTTCCCGTTGAACTGCTACATCACACTTCAAGGTGTTTTATCATGACGTATTTTGAATGTTTTAGGAAGGTCTTGTTCTCAGAGAGAATTTTAGGGACGTCAATAATGATAATGGGGAACATTATAATCTCCTCCCATGCATCTTTTATCCCCTTGTCCTACTTGTTTTCATGGATAAAATAGTTTTAGCATTTCCATCTCACCCAACTGACTGTTATATTGCGAGGACTTCCTGAGAATGTGTTGCTTAAACTAATGTGTTCTTTATTGTTTTGCAGCTCTGCAGAACAGCTGTGGAGAATCCTGATATCTTGTTCTTAAAAGTAAATTTTGATGAAAATAAACCTATGTGCAAACGGTTGAATGTGAAAGTCCTTCCTTACTTCCATTTTTACCGTGGAGCTGACGGGCAATTGGAGGCGTTCTCATGTTCCTTGGCGAAGGTAAGGATGCACCATTGTGTTCATAAGTTAATTTGCTTCACCTTTCAAGTAGTTAATCACTTAATCTTCAATTCTTCATAATAGTCGGTTCAGAAAGGCTTTTTACTTTTTGAACAACCCTCTCATGGGACATGGGTTAGCTGGCCATGTGTGTACCAGCAGTCGGCATGCTAACCCACCGCTCAAGCTCCTCAACCATGTTCCTTGATCCAGTGAACCCGGACTGAACAGCCCCAGTTGTAATGCAATAAATTGTCCACCTGCAGCTTATGTATATAAGGTTCATTTTATAATATCACGTTATTGTTTTGGTCAGTCACTGTTAATTTCAGAAACTCAAGTTTTCCTTGGTGATAATTCTTTTCCCTGAAGTACATTTCCTCTCTTTTTCTGATGGTGTAGAGAGTATTCTATAGTGAAACATTAAGGGTTTATTTCTGCTTTTATGTGTTTCCACTTATCGAAAACTGTTATTGTTTGCAGTTTCAGAAACTGAAGGATGCAATTGCTGTTCACAACACTGCTCGCTGTAGCATCGGTCCACCAGTCGGAGTTGGGGATGTGCTGGATAGCCCTGAGGAGAAACATGCAGAAGCTAGTCCCCGGTAGATTGGTTCTGTTACAGTGCGTCTCTCGCTCTCCATTGCTATATCTGCTCATTTTTTTTACCTCGATAGATCTTACTGTAACCAACTCAGGAGAATATTCAGTTTTCCTGGATATGGGTGGGCAGGCAACGGGCCAGCATCAGATGTTGTAAGCACTACTGTTTAATTTTTTTGAGAAAGAAAAATCGTGTATTATAGTGTGTCAACTTCTTATGCTTGTCTTAAAGAACCATAGAGTTGTACATCATTTTAGCGGAAGAATTCTTCATTGGGCAATTAGACCTCATTCTGGGATTGTTTCTGAAATCAATCTGTTGGGGTTGGGCCACATTCACATTTGCTAGGCATTGGCCAAGGGTGAGGAAAAATCAGTATTTGCATGTATTGGAAACTGAGATTGCTTTAAACACTGAGATTTAAAACGGCATTCAAATCGACATAAAAGTAAATAAAAATATTTTGCAATATATATTATTCTGTTCTATGATTCTACGAAATATTAACTTAAATCATGGTTTGTATAAGCAGAAGAAACGATAATTTTTTATATAGACAGTCAGCCTCTTTAAGTACGTAGTTTGAAGGTTAATGTGAGCTGAAAACACTTAATATAGTTTAGTGCTTTGGAGAAATAGTTCGAGGGAGCAAGATCCACTTTTTCCTGTTGTGAAGCATTTCTCTAGATAAATCTAATATAAGAGCTTTCATATACTCATATAGAACAAAATTAAATAGTTTCAAACTCATTAGCGGTAGGACTTTGCATTGCAAAGGTTGATAGAATATGTGATGATAATCATATGCACATTGAGGTGCTGAGAAAGAAAATATTAAATATATATAGTGTAGGGGCCGCAAAGCCCCTTTGGTTAGAGCTTGCTTGTTAGTTTCATGTACTGATGCTTTGCCTCAATATTTTTTTTTTGTCAAATTTGCCCAAGAATAGTACTCCATTAGTTTGATGTCACAGTGGCGCTAATCGTTTGAGCTATGGTTGATATGCTGGAGGAAAATGAACGAAGCAAAAATAGAGTAACCCTAAAATTAAGTTTAAAAAACTAAATTTTGGTAGTATTCATGGGATTGATTATTGACGTGGTAGAAAAAGTAATATTGTCACTAATATGCCTACGAACCAATTATACAAGCACATAACTCAATCAAACTAAGTTTAATTTTGAAGTGTGTTGATCCCACGGGCATGGACTAAACAAACAATAGCTATAATGCATGGGAAAATATATGGTGTAAACTACGTATATAGTACAGTACATATCTAAAAATTATTGGATTGAAAAATGGACGAAAATTTTTACTGCTGAGTAAATGTACGAGTAAAATTTTTACTCGTGATGACATATACGAATCTCAGACCTCTATTTTTTTATCCAACGATAGTTTTCAGGTTTTTATTATATATCCCATAATGCATGGTGCTATTCTACATGATTGATTGGTCCGCTGGAGCAGCACATTGCCATGGTGCTACGTCGTTACTATTCCATAACAAAGTTTGACTAATAATATATGAAAAAGTTGTCTTCACTATCACAGTGTTATTTTAACTACTAACGTAATCAAATCACATTTTACTGGAGTGGAAGGGAAAAGTCAGCTTCAAAACACACAGGCCCTTTCAAAGTCTTCTTAAATCCCTTAAATTAAAGCCAGTCCCATTAAACTCGGAACTTGTAAAACTATGACAAATCATATGTCAATCTGTAATTTTGGAGGCTTCTTTCCATTTCAAACACAGACATTTCCTGTCGTTGTGAGGTTTGATCCCAAAGTAATTAATTGTGCACGTTTGCACGTGCTCCAACTAATTAAGCATGACGTTGATCTTATAATTAGTTTGCAAACTTTGCCGCCAAATTGATTAATTCCCCTGTTAAACATAATTTTCTGACTGCTGTGATGTCAACATCTTGACCATGCTTAGACGAATTGCAATATAATGACACTGAACCGAAGATCGCCGGCTGGCGCAATAGATAGGCAAACCAAAACATAGTAGACTATGCAATTTCCTTCGTTGAAATTCTGATCAATTGCTTGCAAGATTGTTTTTAATTTGGCTACTAATTAAAATGTTTCCTTTCACGACGAAGACCATCGAAACTGTCGGCTAGGCTTTCTGGGTTACGGTCACGGTAACTGTATAATTGAGTGGAATTTTGAAAATTATTGCAGGAAAAATGCTTGACTAGTTTGTACTAATGATTTTATTCATCCTGTTGGTTGATGTGTTAATGTCCAAGCTAGAACAAATTATTCGCCAATTTTGTTTCGTTTTAGCCTCATTGGCTCACGAGAATTGTTTCGATTTTAAAAATAGTCAATTTTTTTTTGTTTTGATTGTAAATATGGGAAGAGAAAATTTCGTTATTGCCCCTTTCGAGGTCTATACTGGCGGGCCTCATAATTTATAACCCATGTGGATTATGGAAATCTCTTTATGTCAGAACTGAATTAATTTAATTATTATAAAATCTCTATAATATTAATTGATTTGAAAATAATCCTTTAATGGGCTCTTTGATTCTGCGTTTGTCAAAGGTTTAGAATTGAAGTATAATTGTCATATATGCTTCTTGCTAGGCTTTTATTGTGTTACGTATGGGTTATCTAACATTGCTATACATGTTTGTGAAAACGGTATTAAAAAGGAAATGGATGTTTAGTGAAAAAAATTGTGTGTAGCTTTCATAGATTAGGAACTTTTCTGTGAGCGCTTTCGATTTTTCAAATTTTACCATAATTGATTGGCCAAATTTTGCGTGGCACCGACGATCGTAAGAGCAATTCAGTGCCACTGGTGTCAGTGCATCACCACACTATTTTTTTAAAATAGTTTTAGTTGTGTTCCGTATTTATTTATTTTCATTTGTACATGCTCAGAAGCCTTTAGGATATAGACAATATTGAAATATAAATTCTTTTAAGAAAGTCTTGGTCCTTTTGTTTTTCCTTTTGACCATAATCCGATTATTTTTTTACTTTATTATATTTTTCTAGTTTTTCTATTTTTTTTATTTTTCAATTTTTCAGATGTGCCATACCTATTTTAGTGGTAGTATTGTTCAAATCACCGGGAGGATCCAGATCTTCTCAGTTAATATTACAGATCTTGGAAGTGCAATGAGGAATAGTACGCAGTGAGAAGGAAATGCAACGAGGAACAGTAAGCATAGGTGCATAGTTAGCTGCAGCAATTTTTCTTTCTTCCACGTGTCAGCACCTTGTAGGTCCATATGGACCAATTAGCTGCTGACAAGAAATTTGCAAGCTTGAGAAGTAGGGATTGATTTACTACGAGTAGAGACCACTGTTTTAGGTCATCACAATTAATAAACCCTAATATATAAACCAATGGAAAAACAAGGCAAGGACTGTAGGATCGAATTATAATAACTAAGCCAACCAGAGGGGGGTGAATGGTTGCTATACCCAAAAAACCAAACTTTTAGCGGAAATAAAAGTTACCCTCGAAATCGATGGAGATTAGTCTGACCGAGATACTGGTCTGACCGAAGCGTAGTCGCCGGTCTGACCGGTGTTGATCTACCGGTCTGACCGCCGAGATCACCTGTCGCGACTGTTGCCGCCGCCGGTCGGACCGCCCTTACGCCGCCGGTCTGACCGCCGTTGAGTCGCCGGTTAGACCGCCGCACCCGATGAAACACAAATCGAAGAACTCTCAAAGTAGATGACAACTTTATTACTTCTCTCTATGTTTACAAAGTGCAACAACAGCACTCCTTACAAAAATCTCGACTAAACTCGAAACCCTAAAACACAACGCTATGAAAAGCGACGCCAAAAGAAATACCGGGAAGCCTCACGCTCCCCCTCTATTTATACATGAGGTAGGCAGGCTAAAGCCACGAACCAAACTCATACTAAGAGTCCTAAACACCTTAGGAAACTCTCTAGTACAAGAAACAAACTCTACATAACCAATCATACTAAATTTAGACTCCTTCCAAATTCGACTCCACAATCCCATACGCACACAATACCTCCATCGTATGCCATATGGAATCTTCACCAACCACGTGCATCAACTCTAGCCTAAGTATCCCGCATGATATCTGACCACTACGGACATCGTCTTACCACCAAGCCGACTCCCGGTCCATCACAGCAAATACTCTCCCGAGGCATCGAGTCTCCTACGCATGAAACAAACAAAGAAACCATATTTCGAGACCAAGCTATCACCAACTTGACTCATTGTTAGCAAACAACAGTATTACATACGTATAGTATCCATTTAGAAGCCATAACCATGAAACAATCACGGATATCCAAAGAAACAACCCGAAACCGAAACCGACACAGCGTCGGCCAGTCAGACTGCGGGCCGGCCGGTCTGACCGCTCAACACAAGCCGGTCTGACCGGCAACCACCGCCCGGTCTGACCGGTCACATGAAATAACAGCACCTGTAATTCACCTGAAAATCAATCATCTCCAAAACCACTTCAACAGTAATCTCCAAATATCAAAACCAATAATCACATATGCCTATTGTTCATCACAGAATAAGAATCAAAACACACGTTGATCTTACAAGGACAGTACTCCATGGAATTCTCGAAGATAAAGGTTGGATGCATCATGTACCAAAATTAACACTATTACTTGCTCAAGTAGTTTACAAACTTTTTCTCCATGTTACCCTGAACTTAACATCTTCCGATCTGAAGTTAATTCTGAATAAATGCTGTAATGTCAACATCTTGACCCGCTAGACGAATAGAAACGATTGCCTGAACGACTGAAGGTCCATTTTAATCAATTCCCTCCTGGAAAATCGATTAATTACTTGCAAGCTTGTTCTTTGGAGCTAGCTAGCACAAATATTCCCATCCAAAATATCGGCTTGGTTTTCAGACTTTGGGTAACAGAAAAACACTGATTTCTCCGTGGAATTTAGATGACTACCACTTTGGTACAAAAATCACGCTGATTTCGCATTCAGGATTCACCTGATGGCAACACCTGTACTTAATTTGCTGGTTGATGTGATCATGATGTCCGTACCAATTAAGAATTAATTATGCACGTTTGGTCATGTTCTGATTCTCGTGTGTTTTTTTCCCTAGCTTCCTTCTTCCTTCTATACACAGGCACTTGTATTACTAACTATGGCAGCACTATGGTGATCAGAAGTGCTACCGATTATTAAGTAATACTCTCTCCATTCCAAATTTCTCTCCATTCCAAATTGATCTACATATAGTTTTTTTAGGTTATCCCTAAATGATCTATATATTTATGTTCATTTATTAAATCTATTCGTTATTTGTGCATTGGAGTAGATGGACATTGATGCATGCAATCATGCACACAAGTATTTATAATCCACATGCAATATCTTGATTTGCTATTGGCTAGAAAATAATGGGGTTGGTGCATGCATCGAGTTTGTTGCTAGAGTAAATATAGTATGAGAGAGTTATTAGCTTTTATTGGTCTTGGTGTACCTATAAAATATTTATAGTAGATCAATTTGGAATGGAGGGAGTACAAGCTTATATACAAATACTTGTACTTATGACACTTTTAATTTTTTAGACGGCCTAAACACATTTTTTAGATGGATAGAGCATCCACATGGCTCCAAATATCTATAAAAAATGGTATTTTTACATGCGAGCTCATAACCGTACATGAAAACCCATTTTTACAAATGGTCAAGACACCTGATTACGATGATTTTTTTCCCAAAACATTAAAAAATAAAAACAAATCCAGAAACCCTAGCCACCTTTCTTGTGAAGCCACTGTCGTTGCCGTGGTAGCCCACTGCTATCGGGCGCCACCGTTGTCGCAGCTAGCAATTGGCAGGTCACGGTCGTCGTCGTAGCTCTCATCGTGATTGAGGTCGTCGTCGCAAGTGGCGGATCCACTGCTTTGCCGTTGTCACCACCACTACACGAAACCCGCCATTGCAACCGCATGAAGCCTGAGGCCACCACTCTCACCATCCATGACCTCCCCGACTACAGATCCACCGCTCCCGTGCGTGCAGGCGGCGGATTCACCCAATCGGAGGCCACTACACTCAAATCCATGCCGCTACCCGTGAGAGGCGAGGATTCTGGTAGAGAGTGGGAGAGAGGAGAGGGGAAGTGGGACTAGGGGGGAGGAGTGGGAAAGAGGAAAGAAATGGTAGGGGTGGGGGAGCTGAAAAGATTTTAAAAAAAATGAAAGGAGTGGAGGAGGGCGGCCGGTGCGGAGACCCGAGGCAGAGGAGAGAGAAACCACTGCTCGTAAAAATCGATATTTATAGACTGAACATTCCCGGTATATTTTTATAGGCGGGTCTCTTTTCAGTCCGTTCGTAAAAATATAAAGGAGTGCCCATAAAAAATCATTTTACGGAAGAAAACACAATAGGAAATTAGAACGGTACGCCGCATGGGATTCTATATATAAGGTTATGGGCTATTTAATTAAGTTGGTAGCTGATCAGACTAAGGACGACAAATGTATGGCAAACGCATGCATGCAGTTAAGCCACACTAGCAGATGGTCAAACTGGTAACTGACTATATAGAGTGTTTAGTACTTTGCTAATTACGCTAAGCTGAATAGCTGATATATACCGTTGTTGAGTTGCCTTCAGCGACGACGACAGGTACACCATATTTGTTCAAAAATTTGAGTTGGATAGGAGAGAAGAAAAGTCTAAACTGAATGAGGGCCATCTCCAAGGACCAACTATAATATACCGGACACATTATTAGAGATCCGAGTGGTCAATTGTTTAATATAGAGAAGCTGTAGAAATTTTAGTACTTTTTTTTATTCTCCCTCCGCCCTTAAATATTTGACGCCGTTGACTTTTCTAAATATGTTTGACCATTTATTTTATTGGATCCTATCATTTGATTCATTTCCGGAAAAGAATTAATAATTACTTAAATTTTTTAAATAAGATAAACGGTCAAACATGTTTAAAAAAGTCAACAACGTCAAATATTTAGATACGGAGGGAGTAGAACTTAGCGATTTGAGTACCTAAATAGGCTCACTTGCTTCAATATATAGTGCATGTATTTCAACCATAATACGTGTGAGTTAACGTATTTGTTTTACTAGGAGTAGTGTTATACCAATCTAACCACTACTTCCAACTCCAAGCCACTACCAGACTTTGGGTCTAGCCTGTAGGAGCAAAACCAACAGGAAAATTGATTAAAATTATTTTCCTGTGAGTTACCGTCAGAAATAGACGACAGAAAAATCACCACGGAGATATTCAATTTTTCTGTCGGTTTCCCTACAGGAAAAACATTTCTGTCGGCTCATTCCTGTCGGTGGAAGACAGAAAAATCCATTTCGCGTCAGGATTTTGCTATCCAAAGTCTGACGGGAAACCGTCAGGAAAAACATATTGACACCGTCAAAAAAATGCTTTCCATGACCAAAAAAAAATATAAAACCACAATGCAATCCAGTATCAGTTTGGATCACTAAACACTGCTTCCATATACACATACACACCAATAAACTTGTTTCTTTATTAGTATATGTACACATACACACCAATTCATCCATATAGTGTTTTCTAGAAGTGAAAAGAATTTAAACAAACTTCCATCCTACAACATTCAGTACCAGTGCATTCTTCCAAATTTAAGTTAGTGATATACAAACATTCAAGAGAGTTCCATATGACCAATTCAAAAAAAATCTTTGATAACCACTATGTTATCAGAGTACATGTCTTGCAGCAGCAAGCTTGCAACAGTCCAACTTGACTCCCTTTGTTCAGCCTGAGTAGAAATAAAGAGAGAATTAAGTCTGACCGCTCTAGTTTTCATCATTCAGGAGAAATCTAACACAATATATAGCACACATCATCGAATACCCCAGGTTATATCAAAGTAAATACAATACTTATATATGCTTCACATATGACCTATGCTAAACAACAAAGTACTCCGTCAATGTTCCAAACAATTTGATAATAGGGTCTATAATTCATCATGCATGATCTGATCGGCACAAATGGGATTTTCGACACAGCTCGTAAAGTCTGAACATTTCTAAACTGAAAGCAAATGCAACTTTTCTGAATAATACATCTCATAGAAACAAACGTATGAAAATTGTTAAGTAAATGATTAGCTAGTACCACTGATAAATATAAATGATTTGGTAGTAGCACTGAGAAAAGGCAAATTATTTGTGTCCCTTCCAGCAAAATGTATGGGTTCC
Source organism: Oryza meridionalis (assembly GCA_000338895.3). NCBI lineage: Eukaryota > Viridiplantae > Streptophyta > Magnoliopsida > Poales > Poaceae > Oryza > Oryza meridionalis. The sequence continues at coordinate 6,153,974 of CM002528.2, read as the reverse complement.
TTTCTGTACATTAAGAAAACATACTACTACTACTCAGATGAGTTCATTTGATGAGCTACTAACATGCATCAGCAGTTTAGCTTGCCCTGGCAAGGTAAAGATCCCCTTTCTGTATAGGAGTAATAAACATAGCAATGTCCCTTCAGTTTTGCCCAACTCATTGCATCTGGCATAACAACATTCCAAGCTCATTGGAGAATACTAATGCACACCACAATTAACACCTAACAAACTTAATTAATCGGACACCGGAGACAGGAGTAGCACCGTACCTTCACGTATAAATTGCTGAAAGGGGCGGAAGCAACAGATCTAGTGGAGTCAGACCTGAAAAAGTGAAAAACAGACTAATCAAGCATCAGATCTGAGAGGGATTTGCAGGACTAATCATCAGATCTGGAAGGTATTTGCAGCCATAAGAGGAGGGGGTTAGGGGGGCGAGGAGGGAAGCGTTGTTGGCCGGCGCTGCTCACCCGTCGTCGCTGCGACAAGGCACCGGAGACAGTCGGCGCTTGGGCAAGGAGGGGGCAGCCGGCGCCAGAAAAGGAAAATAGGGTACGGTCGCCCTCACCCGAGACCTGACGTAGGGGCGAGCCGGTGAGGAGGGAGGCGGCGGTGGTGCCCGCCCGACGCCGAGATGAGGAAGGAGCCGCGCGAGCAGTGGAGACCAGCGCGGGCGAAGGAGGCGGCGGAGGGAGAACGGCGGCTGTGTTGATGGGGAAAACGTTGAAGTGGCCTGGGGCTAGTGGGAGATCTGATCTTATCCTGATCCCTTTGGCCTTATCCCATCCTTCCTATTTTCCTGTAGGGCCAAACCTACACAAAAATAAATTATTCTGTGCGTTTTTGCAACACCGTCACAAAAACTAATTTTTCTGTAGGTTGAGCACTGGACCGTCAAAAAATATCCCAACCTACAGGATAGGTCTAAAGTGTGGTAGTGAGCAAGCTAAGGTCCGACCTTTTTACACTACCATTTTGTCTGGGTGACGCATTACCTGTTTATATGGACATTTTCTCTGCTCCACCTGTAACCAAACGTCTGCAGAAAATAATGGATTTTTACAGGTGCATCAAAAACCACCCTAGAAAATATATTTTACGCAGACGGATATCCTTTCTCCGTCTACTGAAATATGTTTTGCATGGGCTATTACTGAAGGCATCCGCCCGTGGAAACACTCACTACTATCCAGGCGATGAATAAGCTGTTTTCACTTGCATTTTCCACTCCCCATGCAAAACAAGGGCTTATGAAAATCGTGGACGTTTGCAGGTACCAAGAACCACCCAAAAAAATATATTTACGCAAATGGATATCTGTAGTCTCCACATATGAAATACGTTTTGTACGGGCTGTTATTTCACTAGGCAGATCTAAACTATGAACCGCGTGCATTGTTTGATTACATATGTCGGGTTGGTATACGTCGCCTTGAATTAAATGTGAAGTTTGATTGAATCAATGCGTTACTACTACCCCGAGCCACGGGGAACGAGCTCAGGGATAGAGCCCAGAGCATAGCCCACGGAGGGCCACACCCAGAGGCGGGCATGCCTCGACCATAGCCCACGGGTGGCATACCCAAAGGTGGATGTGCCCTGAGCACAGCCCACGAGAGGCTCAACTCGAGGGCAAATGTGCCCCGAGCTCAGCCCAATGGGGGGGGGTGGTGGTGCACGAGGGCAAGCGACAGATATGCCTCGAGCAGTCGGAGATTGGACTTTGCTTCCCATTTCTTTGACAGTAATCCCTAGCCTTAACCCTAGAATGGATCCACTTAGGATTGAGGTTGAGGCCCTTCCTAACCGACATGGATTTGAATATCTTGAACATTGGTTCAGCCAGTTCATTGCCCACCCATGTGTTGGTATTTGATACGGTCAGAGATAAATCCACAAGCGCACGAATACCGCTGTAGCATTTCACTTAGGAGTATTCTATGGGTATCGTTATTTGTTTTTCCACAGAAAACACGGTGGTGTAAAGAGTAGGTTAATATATTCATAACCATATACTATAATCAATATACCGTAGTCCAAACATGGGTAAATGATAATGATAGTATTTGGGTAATGTGACACACAAAATAATCATCTCAATGTATTAGCTAGCTAGTAGAGAAAGAACTAAAGAAATATCTATAGTTTCATATGTACTTCTATACTAATCATGCTTAGTCGATACAGCAACCATATGCATACACATGGCTAGGACATAGTTATAGGCAACCAGAATCTACCAGGAGGCCACTCCCTGTTGGTCTGCCAGTGTGGCTGTAGCATTTTATGAACTCTTACATCATACCCGAACGTGGAGGAATATAGAGAACAGATAGGGGTTGTCACCACCTGCTGCCTATCTCACTTTCCGTGAGGAACACCTGCATCCAAACGACATTTAATTAATCCAAGCACCATGCTTACATTAATAAATAATGACACTAATTCCTCTGGGACTTCCACCCTACGAATAGAGAGGTAAGAACTAGTGCAACCCGTTAATAAGATCATTAGACCGATATCGTATCATAGATTGACTAGCCCAAAAACATATGATATACACTGGTGGAGAAACCATCTTTGGTCGGTCGACCCAAATCCATATATAATAGTCCCGGTTCTATTAAAAAACGGGACTAAAAACGATTTTTAGTCCCGATTTATAAGAACAACAGGACTAGATGATCTTTAATCCCGGTTGGTTCCCTGTCAGACCGTGTCAGGAGCCTAGGATCTTTAGTCCCGGTTTGTAACACCAACCGGAACTAAAGATCTAACTTTAGTCCTGGTTGGTGTTACTAACCGGGAATAAAAATCTAACACGTACTATATAATCCCTATTACTAATCCTCTTCTCTCATCCACACAACAAACTCTCTCTATCTCTTTTTTTCCTCTCTAACTCCCTCCCTCTTTCCTGCATTATCTCTTTTCTTTTTGGATAGATCGAGCGAGAGCGGGCCTGCGCGGAGGGCCTGCGCGGTGGGGCGGCGGCCAGCGCGGCGGCGCGGAGGCGCGGAGGGCCACTGGCGTGGGGGCACGCAAGGCCGCGCAGCGATGCGGCGGCGGCGGGCTAGTGTGGCGGTGGCCGGCCGGCGCCTCTGTGATTTTTTTTTAGAATTTGTGATTTATTGCATGATTCTATGATGTATTGACTTGTGTGTGATGTATTTGCGATGAATTTTGTAGAACTTGTGATGTAATTTGATTTGTGTGTAAAATTTTTTAGGATTTGTGATGTATTTGATTTGTGTGTATAAGTAACTTTAAAGATTTATGATGTGGATTTGGGATATTACCTTGATTTGGGATTTGGGGTTTAATTTGGGGATATGCATCCCACTTGATTCGGGAGAAAATAAAAAAGAAAAAAAGAAGAAAGGGGGCATCTGGACTGCTATTATCTCCTCTTTAGTCTCGGTTGTTAACACCAACTGGGACTAAAGATATCTGGTTGGTGTTAACAACCGGAACTAAAGATCGATCTTTAGTCCCGGTTATTTCACCCGGGACTAAAGATAGCGATATTTAGTCCCGGATTCGTAGTCCCGGTTGGATAACCGGGACTAAAGAGGGGTTACAATCCGGGAGGAAAGATGGTTTATCCACCAGTGATACGAAAGAGGTATAAACTACTTATAGGCCATATAATAGACAGAGCAGTATATGAACTACAAACGCAGTCAGATTAAACCCATTTCAGTCTTTGGATTATAAACGGATGAGGATAAAGAAGATAATTTTATTATTGAGCTCATAGTCTTACAACAAGAGTAAAGTACTAAAAGCATGCATGCTTGAATCTCTTAGAAAACTAGGAAACCAAAGAACTATTCTAAGCCTAAACTCCACTAAACTAGAGAGTATACAAATATAGAATAGAGAAATTGCTTCTTGAGTGTGTGTTATGAAGTGAGAAGGATTCCTCCTTTTATAGTGGCACCGCGGCCCGAGGTCGCTGAGCTTCCCGCCACCCACCGCCGCCTGCTCCCAGCTGCCTCCTTGTTGGCACCACTGCCCGCTGCCCACCGGCTCTCGCTCGGAGAGGAGAGGAAGAGATAGGGGAGAGGAGAGGAAAATATCAGGAGAGGGAGAGAGAGGAGAGGAGGTGAAAAAAAATTGAAGTTGTGAGAAGACAAAGAGAGAGGATAGGAGAAAAAACTGTGGAGAAGTGAGGATATTTTCACACCCGCATATGAAAATAGGCTTATTTTTTGATGCAGCTGCGAAAATATATTTTTGCATGCGAGTCTTTTAAGGAGCCGTATGCGAAAATAGAGGTCGATTTTTGCATACGCGACCAGTTACGATCCGCCCGCAATCTATAGGGGTTCTCATATAGAAAAATTGTTTTTATAGTAATGTATGTTAAACTATCTATAATCTATAATGATAATTATTTTGGGACGGAGGAAGTAATATACAACTGGTTGTATACAAGCACGCCATCAGTACCCAGTATCACTTAGCTACTATATATTAATTCCAGATGACCGTACGATTATTTTCTTAATTTCTTTATCCAATAGATCGCAGTAGCCGCCATAGTAGATTAATTTGCACTATTAATCAGCAGGTTTGACGATATATTTTCTGTTTTACACAGCTGGTCCGATTAGACTTCTGACCTCTATGGCTTCTATATATGTCGAGTTTCCATTCGAGTTGGATACTCTGCTAAGATTTTTAGCTACACATAAAACGATATGAATATAAAATTAGATGGGTCACTAGAATATAATTAACTAAATAGTATTAATTATCATAGATTTTAAATATATTTATTTGGCAGAAGAGAACTAAGGGAGTAGTTTACATGGTGTTTTAACTTTCAACTCATGTATATAAATATAAATAAATACTGCGCCTATAGTCCTACCTTTCTGATTGATCTGTTCGTCGTTGCAGATAATTTTAGAGTGTCAATCTTGCACATAAATTTACATATATTCTCTACTAAATTAATTTTCGTATAAAGCATGTGCATGTTTTGATAAATTGGAAATTGAAGGTAAAGGAGCGAGGTAGCTATAGCTTCTTCTTATAATTTAACAATTCGACAATCTTACCGTACATGTTCTCATCCTGTAGGTGTGTGTGTGTCTATATATATATATATATATATATATATATATATATATATAACCTGTTGATGTTGACAGTCAAACATGCATGTGCCGATTAGTTGGAGTTCTAAGTTCTAATGTTAAAGAAACATGTAATTAACAGTTTCACATACTAATTAATACTAGCATATAACCCGGTCACATCTCTCGTCAAAACAGCAGCGTTTGCCCCTTCTAGTTCAAAGGAGACACGAACATCAAAAAAAAAAAGGACTTACATGTACTCGCATACGTCTGAATATTTCAGTTAACTTCCAATATCATTTTGACATTGATATATTTTAAACCATGTACACATCAATGATTAAGAAGCAGAGATAAATCTCAAACCTTGATTTGTCAGACGAGCTGATCAGAGATCAATTGCTTCGGCTCATCATCCGTGGAGTATTTGCTACGTAATCTCTGAACATTCAACTGCGGCGAATTCAATCCAAGAAGTGACATAGTACTAATGAAAGGTAATACAGGAATAATAGTTCTCTAATTAGCGAAGCTGCTAGGAAATCCTCCACTGAATAATCATGTGCGCTATATATCTGCAACTGATGTTGAAACGAGCCAGTTTTCAACTGATGTTGAGATCGCTTTCCCAATTATTGGTTGACTCTTGAGTTCGTTCATCACGAGTCTATGGGAATTTCTTTGACTAGCCATGAAGCTGTAACATAGACAAGGACAATATCATATTTTAATTAGCTGATGCAAATGAAAGGGAATACAGGAATTAATAATTCCTGATTCATGACGCCAGTCTTCTTTATGAAGAATTTATTTTTTAAGGCTTCATTTTCACCCAGGTTGACTACTTTGTCAGACGTGCATTATTTTTTTAATTTATCCGTAATATTTCTTTGGGTAGTTCCATGATAGATTAACAGAACTAGATGTTGTACAAAACGACACAAGCCATACGGAATTTCCATATATAGAAAACAAGTGCAGCAAATAATGGAGAAAGCTACCCATCAGACATCCGATGCTTCTCAAAAAATCGGACGGTCAAATGTTACAGTTGACCAACAAGTGAAACGTTAAGTTATATATGGTGAAACGAAAAAATCAGCAACTGAAACATTTAAATATTTTATGAAACATGGTGAAGATACACGTTGAAACATGTCGCTGTCACGTATAAAACAACAAGTATTAACGGATTGAAACATATGTTTTTCCTTTATCAAAATATAGTCATGCGATATCTTGTTGTAAAGATTTAATTAAAACGAATACAATGGTGTGATCGGATCATATATTGGATAAGTAATTTAAGAGAAAAATCATTTTGAAGCTTGCTAAAATATATGCATGTGTGCATGGATGAGGTGGAAAGAGATGAGTGAGAGAGTAGTAGCAGGTAGTATCAGAAATTTTGTGAAGCACACTGAAGACGCACATTGAAACATATCACTATCATGTATAAAACATTTAGTTTTAACGTTTTGAAACACATGTTTTTCTTTTGATATAATATAATCATATGATATCTTATTGTAAAGATTTAATTGCAATGAATACAATGGTGTGATCGGTTCGTAGATCGAATAAGTAGTTTAGAAGAAAAAATATTTAAAGAGAAGAGGAAAGAATAAAAAGAAATAACTGGGCATACATGTTACAGTGATAGGATTCGTCTAATCCATCTGCCGAGGCGTCCGGTATTTCCGATTCGTTCGGACGCGCGATGCAAAGCGTTTCTCGCAAATAATATATGTTTATCACGATGATTTGTGTACTTCCTCCGTCCCAAATTAGTGGTCGCTTTGACTTTTTTCTTGCAATGTTTGACCATTCGTCTTATTTAAAAAGTTAGTGTAAATGTAAAAAAAGGATACTTAAAGTTCTTTTGATAATAAATCAAGTCGCAAACAAAATAAATAATTATTTTATAATTTTTTGAATAAGACGAATGGTCAAAAGTTACAAACAAAAACTCAAAGCGACGAGTATTTTGGGACGGATGTAGTACCCTTTAACTAGGACATATATTTGGATCATTCATGCATATTTCTGGAAGTGATCATTTAGTGTTGGTGTTAAATCCTTAGACCTGAGATTATCATGGTTCCCAACATGTGTAGTAGCTTACTTAGGGACTGCTAAACGATACTCCGTAATTGGGTAGTTCTAAAAGTAGTTTTCGGGTATGCTATAAAACATGTAGTGGGATATGAATAATCAAGATGGGATTTACCCCTCCTATGGAGAGATATATCTGGGCCCCTCGATGTTATAGATAATGGAAGTGCGTGGCCATGCAAAAGGTGATTGAGGAGTCACTCACAAGTTATATAATCTATCACAAGTTCGAGTGAATGATTGAGCTATTAGAGGATATCACATATCTAGCCTTGAGGTTAATCGATATCGTGAGGCAAAAGGGTTCATAAAGTATACACTAGAGGTTCAGCCGATATGATCTTTATGTATGCCCGATAGGTCAATACGTTCTGCTAGGGGCCGCTGTTGACCAAAAAGGAGTTTTCGGGTTACAGCCGAGTGTACATGAACCTACAGGGTCGCACGCTTAATGGGCCAGAATAAGGAGATTGGATGGAGATCCAATATGAGCTTAATTCGGATAGGGATCCGAATAGGAGTCCTACGGGCCTTGGAGGCCCGAGTGATGGATCCTATATATTCGTGAGGGGTGTGACCGGCGGAGGTATTGCATCACGTGAGAAACCCTAGCCGTCATTCCCCTCCCCGAGCAAAACCCTAGCCGCGCGCGGGTGCTAGCACATCTACACGTGGTGCTCCGTCCCTGTACGTGTGGATACTGGTAGAGGCGCCGCTGGTTTGCGGTGCTGATCAGCGTGGGAGTACGGCGAAGAGAACGCACGAGGAGGAGAAGGTCGAGCCGGTGCAATCGACTACTTCCTCTACATCGATGCGCGCTACTTCGCGAGAGTTCCTTCAACTTCTCAGCGTCTTCTTCCGCTGCGCAGCGCGTCGAGTGATAACGATTTATGATCTAATACTTATATGGTTCCTGGTTTACGCGATAGAAAAATTTGATTTATGCTATCGTAGCCTATGCGTATCCCAACATCATCATCATCATCATCTCATCATATGCAAGTTAAAGGTCATCATTATTAAATGTATAATTAATTATTTTAAAAGTGTGCATCTGTTTTTCATTACATGTCACTGTTAAGATGTCGACTAGCTAGTACCATGTAATGCCAGTCCAAACTAACCTAATAGTTCATGACAAACATTTTTCTCATAGTTTGACTCCCTTGCTGATCAGCTCTATGATTCAAGCCGAAGCAACTCCCTTATCCATGGAAATGTCTATATCTTTGACATATTATCATTAATTTTCATTCATTGCATAGCGAAGCTAAAGTCCTAAATTCCTAGCTGGAACTCTGAACAACTATACCAAAGTTTTGTCGACGAACATCATCAATTTCGGACAGAAATGATCGGTGAAGATTAATTACAGTCTCACTGTCTCGGATTGCATCACATCCTTGACAGCTGCTGGACTGTCATCTTTAATTACAGACTCCTTGAGAATTTCCTCGTCGCAGCTGCTGGACTGAAGAATGAACTGACTATTAGCTTTGCTTCTAGAAGTGATAGTAGTGGTTATTAGCAATCGTATTTCTCAGAATCAGTCAGCAGCTAGAATCATTAATTGTTAGTCAATGAAGAGTATCTTTACTTTAAAAATGACGAAAAGCGTCTTGCTCTTACGTAGCTAGCTAGCCATTCTCCATTTATTTTAATACTCAGAAAAAATAAAATTAACCAAGTGTTTGAATTGAGGATAGATTCAGTTTTTTTGACTATTGGCCCGGTCCATGCTTACCAATTTGACATGTTAGTGGCGCCAGTTATGTACTGCAGCCTCTGATGCTGATCGAGTGATAGGCTGATAGCAAGCATAGTTGACGAAAACACATGAATGACCATATGAGTTGTCTAGGACAAAATATTCTGACAATTGACTAATATATTACCCCCAATTTGTCCAAAACAGTTTTGACATAGTACAGAAGAGGGGAGTTTATTTTCCTTGTGGATGAGATGCAAGAACGAAAAGTTCCTCGTATTTTGTACATGATAATATATCACAGCAAAACATCCTGTCATAGATCGATTCTCATGGTCTAAACTCCAGCAAGATGCTAAAATGCTAAATCAAGGGCGTGTTCATATTAGTCAGTCACAAATGCATGTCATTAAGGGCGTGTTATTTACCACCTCTTCCCAACTTCTACTCAATCATTTTCTACGCACACGCTTCTCAAACTACTAAATAGTTTTTTTTAAAAAAAAAATCTATAGAAAAGTTGATTTTAAAAAATAATATCAACCAACTTTTAACTTTATTTCAGTTAATACTTAATTAATTATACGCTAATAGATTATTCTATTTTATGTGCGGGTGGTAGAGTTCCCAACCTCCTTCCGAATACAGCCTAATTGTTTATTTCCATACTGCACTCCAAAGACAATTTAGTCACTAATTTATATTGTAAAGTTAATATGGAACACATTAAAATTTTAATATGCACTGTAAGTATTCTTTTAATAAAACTATCTGTGATATTTTCATATCCAATATCCAAACAATTCGAATGATATTTATAGTTCAAACTCTGAAATTTTGATCGAGTGGTTGTTGAAAACAACTAATCTTACTGTGTTTTCCCCCATTAGCTGAGTAGCTTTTTCGGCCCCTGCAGTTTTAATTAGTATTCCTCCCAGCCATTGATTGAAGACAACTTTGAAAACCTCAAAAAGTCTTTTAGCTAGTTCTACAATTTATGTGCTTTGTCTTGCACATGTATTGAGAAAGGCTAGACTTCCAATCAATTACTATTCTCTAAGAGCAGGTATAATAGTAGGCTATAAGCTAGCTGTAAACATATTTTAAGGAGATAAATGAGGAAAGAGAAGGGCAGCGGGCTATATATTTGTAGCCAGCTGTAGCACGGACTCCAAAACGTAGTGTGTATATGATAAGTGGGACCAAGTATTAATAGTGTAGTATGTGACTATTATATGAATGAACTATTAGATTGGCTATTAATGAATTGGAGCTTGTAGTTGGCTATACTATTGAAATTGCTCTAAGGCTCCATTTGGTGTTGCATTGGATTATGACATCTCGTTGGGTACAATTGTTTTGAACTTGTTATTGTTATGATGCAAAGGATAATAATATTTTGTCTAGCTTTAATTTGTCTGTGGAACAGTACTACAACAATTATTGTCTTTATTTCCCCAACAACTTGAAAATATGATCACGAGGCAACATAACAACCACAAACTGAGTGCACCCCTTTTACTTCTCACCTAGAATATATAAAGTTCAACTTTCTAAAAATTGAAGTTAGCAAGTTAAAATAATGTGACTATCTATAAAAATAATATCGATTGGTACATTTATTTTCAAAATATTACTAGCCACATTGCCGTGCTTTGTGCGACTATTGATTCTGTTTAAGGACTTATGTATATAGTTTATTAGTTCAGCTTAGTTTTTAAGAAGGTTTTGACATAAGTTAATTTATTTATAGAATATCGGTTGGCCTAGTCAACTATCGACTTTGCTAGCATATGTTTATAAGAGGAATTGGAGCCTTCTGTTTTAATTCTTCATTATCTTTGGCCACTCTATTTGTATCAGTGTCTAAGAGGAGACACTATAAACAAACAGAAATTCTCATATATTTAGCCATTTGTGTTTTTTTATTAACGCATGTACCTTTTGACCTAATGATCATTGGTTATCTATCCGACGGTCAATATTTTTTGTGATGTAGCACATCCTTATACAAGAAAGCTTGCTTCTTTTACTATATAGTAATATAAGTTCATTAACATATAACAATGTAGAATTATGAAATATATATAGTCACCAAAATTGAATGCGTGAACGAGGAGACAACTTAAAAATGCTCTCTGCAAATTAAAATGTTTGTCATGTCCTTTTTTTGGTTCACACCATGTTCAAACCATACTATCATTTTACTAATCTGCCCTAAGCCAAAATCTGGTGTTAGAGTGCGCCCCAACCCAACGTCACTCTACTCTAACCTAAAGATCACAAAATTTGACGATCACTTTATAGATTTTTAGAGAAGAGTAATTTTTTTACTCGGCCTCTACATCCAACCGGATGTATGCAGCCTTTTTAAATTGTGAACTTAGCCCCTCAAACAATTCAATCTGAAATTCGCTCCTATGGAGATTTGAACTCAGGACTTTAAAATGCTACTCAGGTCACTGCAAGCCCTTTCGCGACAATCACTTTATAGATGCATAGTGCCATAGTATAAACTGCAACATTCAAATAACCCATGTTATATAATTAATTTTTTTTACTTGGTTTGAGAATATATCAGAAGGCACCATATTTTCTACTAGTATATAAAAAAGGATCATATATACGGTGCATAAGAATATGTAGAGAAATTTATGGCATGAGCATTCAAAATATACCCTACTCCCTCCATCCCAAAAAGACTCAATTCTTGGGTTTCTATGTTCAACGTTTGACCGTCCGTCTTATATGAATATTTTTATTAGTATTTTCATTATTGTTAAATGATAAAATATGAATAATATTTTATGCATGTCTTATCCTTTTAAATTTTTTCAAATAAGATGAACGGTCAAAGATTAGATACGGAAACCCAGAAATTGAGTTTTTTTTGGGATGGATGGAGTAAAAATTAACAAACAAACAGAGTAATTAATTAAAATCATTTATCTACTCAATTTACATAGAGTTTGTAATCTTACGGCAGGTTGTTGAGAAGACTTTGCACGGGGAAGAAGAAGACGACGACCACTGCTGCTGCTGCTGGAATTATGCCCTGTGGCCAACAAGCTGACATCCCTCTTGTCGTTGAGACCCTGCAGGATGCCAGCCACAGCATCCATGGCACTGCACCCCGACGACGACCCCAGCACTATCTTCAGATGAAGCTCTTGACACTTACTGTCGTGATCTGCCGGCGATCTGCTCATGTTGACCTCAATCTTGTCTTCATCAGGTCTGTCGTCTCGCTCACCGTCGCCGTCGCCGTCGCCGGCGTGCAGCTGTGATTCAGCTAGCTTCCTGTTCTTCTCCTCCAGCTCAGCTATCCTCGCCTTGAGGACGTTCACGTAGTCCTTTGCTCTCATCAGCACTGATGCTTTGTCCTTCTGTGCTCATCGCACAAGTTACAAATCAATTAGCATTAATTAATTCGTTAAAATTTATAAATGTTACTAGTAATAAAGCATATATAGGATAACTGATATTAGTCATACTAGTCATTTTTAGCCAAGCTTAAAATATTGATAAGCAACTAATGAGTAGCGAAGCTAGCGTGAATCTAGAAAAGCTAGAAGCTAGATTTTCAGCTTCTGGACTCTAGTTTATTTTTTTTAATTCTGTAACTATAGTTCGTATTCTGAATTCTATAGCTACATATTCTCCAGGTAACAATCTAGATTTGAGAGAGTTTGGGATTATGTGAGAATCTTTCATCAAGCAAGACAACAGATTTTCCTAGAGATTCTATATTAATGTAAGCTTTTAGATTAAACTGGTCAGCAAGTAGACGGACCTTGGTGGCGGGTGGGAGCACGTCCCTAAGAGCCTTGAAGCTATCGTTGAGCTTCTCCCGGCGCTTGCGCTCCGACAAGACGTGCTGCAGCTGCAGCTGCTGGTTCTCGCCGCCGCCGCCGGCGGCGGTGGCCGCCGGCAACGCCCGCGCGGCCATCTCCATGATCTGGTAGTACTGCGCGAGCCTCGCCGCGTGGATCTTTGACAGCACCGATATGGCCTTCTTGAACGCCCTCTGTCCACCGCCGCCGCCGGTGGCGGTGGTCGCCGCCCCTGGCCGCCGGAGGAGATGCTTCTTCGGGCCCAGGTACCGTGAGTACGGCCGGAACGCGGTGGCGGTGGCGGCGGCGCCATGGCCGCCGCTGCTCCGCCGTGCTGCTTGTCCCGGCCGTGGTAGTAGTACCTGCGAGGACACCTCCGTTGTCTGGTGGTGGCAAGAGGCGGCGGCGGCGGTGAGCATGAGCGACGAGTTGTCGTCGCGGCTCGTCGTCGTCGTCGTCCCGGCGGAGAAGGAGCGGAACGAGGACGACGACGGCGACGGCGGCGTGGCGTACTGATGATCGTGCTCCTCCATGTCCATCAGCATGTAGATCTGCATCAAATAATTCGCAACGAACACGATGATGAAAACATAATTACTCCACAACAAAACAAAGTTCGTCAATTACTAGCAATAAACAAGATGAATTAATCATGAAAATTGCCTGGCTAAGCTGCTGCTGCATGGCCTGCGAGTTCATCATCATCGTCATCGCCGGCTCCTGCTCGTGGTGATGCAGCAGCTGATCAGTAGTCGCCATGTCGCTCCAGCTGCATCTGCAAGCACAAATTAACTAATTAATTAATTAATTATAGCCAGAAGCTTAATTAACATATCAAGGATAGCTGCATGCATGGCAACGACGGCCAGGCCGCCGCCGGCCGCCGGCCGGTGATATACCTGATCATGGTGTCGCCGGCGCCGCCGTGCATGTCGCCGGCGGCGGCCGCCTTGAGCATCCAGCTGCCGCCGTCCATGTCTGTACGTACGTACACACGATCGGATCGAGATAGCTCTAGTCGCGTTCAATAGATTAATTGCTCTTTAATTTGGCTGCTTCTTGAGGTATCTCGTCTTTGATTGGGAATGGTGTGTATATATACTAGTAGGAGCTAATTAAGCTGTGAACACACTTAATCGTCACAAATTAATTAGTGTGCATGCGCAACCAAGCTAGTACACATAAGCGCTGACTCGCGCGTATTCTACTACTCCCTCTATTCCAAAATACAAGACATAACCACTCTTAATCCAAAAACCAAGAAATAATTATTATCACCTCTTTATTTGAATCAATCCAATTAATATAATACATGCACCCAAAAGAATTAAACATCTTATGAGTGTATGATTTAAAAAATAATAATTTAGGAGAGAAGAGATGGTAATTAATTGCCATGCATACATGCACGCCTTATATTATGAAACACCTTTAAAAAATAGTTATGCCCTATATTTTGGAATGGATGGAGTACTAAATAATCCTATCTATTTTTAATATAAAACGTCGTTAACTTCTAAATATACGTTTAAATACTCATCTTATTTAATTCATTTTACAAACATAACAAAATATATTAGTCATGCTTTAAACATTTTCTCTAAATTAATTCAGAAGAAAATAAATAAATAATAGTATATAATATTTTAAATAAAATTAATTATTAATGTATATCAAAAAGTCAAGAGTGTCGTGTATTAAAACCGGATAGTATGTATGAGTAAGGAAAGTATTCTAAATTCTCGAGGCAACATCCCTCGTTGTTTATATGTCATTTAAATAATTATAAAAAAAATGTAAACAAAATAAAAAATATAGATTAATATCTTATAAATCACTCCACAAACATGCAAGGTTAAATTTAACTTTATAAGTTGCAACGAGATAAAAAATATACATTTTTTTTACAACTTGTACAAGTTAAAATCTAACTTACATATTCATGTTCGTATAGTGGACTATCACATATTAATCTATCACATGTTGAGTATTTTTTAAAAAAATTATAATTATTTAGATGATATGCAAATAAATATATACTTTGTATCCCGAGAGTTTAGAATCCAGGCCACGAGTAAATCGAAATGTAAGTCGTGGTGCAGGCTATATAACTGGAATTAACTAGTAGTACTAGTAGTTTAAATATTTGTTAACTGAACTAGAAGTACGTAGGAGTATTAATTACTCAACTAATTAATGGACGTACGAACGATGGGGGATTAATCAAATTATCGTAAGCCGCCGGCGGCGTAGCGTATGTACATGCATTCGATCGGGAACGTTTCGAAATTTCGCGGACATCGTCTATATATCATATCTGGGATTTTATTTTAATTTCGGGATAAAACTTTGGATCCCTTCAAATTCAGTTCAAACCCGTTCAGACTCGTGGACTTGTTCGAAACTCAAGTCAAATCATCGCCGTCCAATGGTATATAGTACTAAGATTTTTAAATCCTAGTACTGGACGAAGCTGGCTTGTCGTTATTGGCTGTGTTTAGTTTCTTCTAAAGTTGGAAGTTTGGGTTGTAATTGGTACAATGTAACTGAAAAGTTGTGTGTATGATAGGTTGATGTGATGGAAAAAGTTGGAAGTTTGGATCCAAAGTTTGGATCTAAACACAGCCCAAAATATATACTCCCTCCGTCCCAAAATAAATCAATTTCTAGGTTTGAATTTTGTCCCGAAATAAACCAACTTCTACATTCTTATCTACCATCGGTTCGCAAATCAAAAAAATTTCCCTTAAATACCCTTCACCTACCCATTCACCAATACAACTTTTGTATTAATTAGGGACAATTTGGTCCTTTAACTTCCTCCTTAACTTCACATTGGGAAGCTAGGGTTTAAAATATTGTAGGACAGAGGGAGTATATCTGAATTAAAAAGTAAGAGTACTCGGAATCAGCCACCATTTTGTTGGATAGAAGAGGCTATCGGTAGATAGAGGCTACAGCCACAGAGGCTGGAACAAGATGATGACAAGTCACTCCGAAAATCTCTGGTCCCTACGGAAAAGTAAGTAAGTAAATAAATAATCCTAACTATAAAAGATTTAAACAAATACTGCATAGCTAGAATTAGATTTTTCGAAACGGAGAGTGCAAGGCGGAATCCATATATACATACCAGCACAGTTAATCGTCAATCATGCCACCGTTTATGAGCAACCTAGTCATTCCCTCCGTCCCTAAAATAAGTGTTATTTTAGCTATAAACTAAGACATAGCACAACAGAAAATATAATAGAGGCTTGGTCTGATGAAAGAATAACAAAAGTGCACAAGAGAAGGAAGACCAACTTAATTAAGTAATATTAATTATCAATCCTCTGGATCAAGACTCAAAATAGGTGCTTTGCATCAAACCAACCCGGTGGACTTCACTCAACCTTAGCTGTAAATCCATTTTCTTTATAAGCATAAATTGCAAGTCCTCGCTAGCTAGCAAGCCAAATTGGTAGCAATATGAGGTTGACACTTATCTATAAAAGACGCGTCTATACCCACGAGAATTAGAATAAGCACATTACTATCCCTTGGAAATGTATAACCAACATTGGTATGTTTCTATGCCCCAAAACATTAAGACGACCTTGTTTGAATCATTACCAATCTAACCTTATTAAAATATTGGTAATGACAAGATTTGGTAAGGCAAATTTTAATTTTGGTAAAGGATGGTTGTTTGGATTGTTGCTAATTTTTGGTATCTGTATGAGCTTGCCAAAAAATTTTCGCACCAAATCAGACAGATGCTTACCTCATTATGGTCACCAATATTTTTTGGCATGGCAAGATTGGGGGCAAAATCAAACAGGCTGCATATATCTTCCCCACCCGCCCTATGAAAAATCCACCAACTGCATACAACCCTCGATTTGTTATCTTCCATTGACTTCTGCAACTCGTTGCACGCTATAGTTGTTTGTCCAGCACATATGCCACCACCCTTCCACTTCACTAGTGGTGTCTTAGACGCATACCAAAACTACCGATGCCTTCTTCTACCCCATAAATACATTCATCTCTAAGGTCCCGTTCTGTTCTTCAACTCTAAACATTAACTTCCTCGTTTTCCATCGTCAGCATGCTTTTCAAACTGTTAAATTATGTTTTTTTTTAAAAAACATCTATATAGAAGTTGTTTAAAAAACAAATAAATTCATTTTTCAAATTTATAATAATTTATTTAATTAATCATGTGCTAATGAGGTTTCTCATTTCGTGTGAAGTACAAATCTCATCCAGGAGGAATCTAACGAAGCCTAAATCATCTAGCATGTTTTTGCTTCAATCCAATGAGTTCCCGCCACCCTACCCTTCGAGCCTATTTCTTTCCACTGCTAGGCCATTACCCTGCCTTTCTCTATACCCGAAGAAACTCCCCTCTTCTATCTTCCTAACCCTTCCCAACCACCCTTCCCATCCCTAGCCTCGCCTTACCTTGAATCCTAACTGATTGCTCATGGTCCTACCACCACCAGAGTTGGAGATGAATCGAGCTCTCTAGTCACCGGAAGTGGAGAAGAATGGCTTGGAGAGTGGATTTTATTGCCAATTGACAGGTAAGGCCGTAAGGGCAATTCACTTGTTGCAACCACTAAAAATCATATGAATCCAATTTCTACTAGCGCAGCTGGCAGGGTGCGTCATCTCAATTGGTAGCATGAAAGGCTGAAGAGATTCACGATGGTAAGTTGGGACATCATGTAGCCATTTAATCTTGGATTGGTCAAAGAGCCTTATTACTTTTTAAGAAAAAGAAGTCTAAATGTATTTACCAATCGGCGGTCAGAGTAAATTTCTACTTACATACTACCTATAGGGTACCGTAAAAGGGCCTGATCAAATAAGTTCCTACTTTAGTTGTAACATGTAAAATATGGATAAATTTCTTGATCCAATGGGTTGATATATAGGAGTACTTGACTGGTTGACTTCAACTCTAGAAAACATATTCTAGTATAAAATTGATAACCAAAGTTTCAAAAAGATTAACCCTACACACCAAACATTTTTAACCGGATAGAGTAGTTCTTGATTGTCTAAATGTAGAGGCTGAGATTATCCCAAAGCATCCCTAGAAGGGTCTGTTCAAACAACTTTAATTTCTCCGGAATTTTAAAAACTTTAAAGATTTGTGTGGGACTTTTGGGTTGCAAACATTGGCCCAAGCCTGGCCCAATACACTATCAAGCTAGACAGGGATGGGCTTTTGCGGGCCGGGCAAAGTTTAGACAGGTCCGCTAGAAAGGATGAGAGACTTTAAGTGGACTTAATTCCTCAGCAATTTAATGCAGTAGCAAGTAGTGTTCACAGTCCCGACGAAAACCGATCAAATTCAGTGAAATTTCGATGTTTCGATTGGAATTTCAAAAGTTAAACAATAGATTTGGTCGAAATTCAGTCAAAATTTATGAGAAGCCGATAAAAATTTATCGAAAACCGTGATACCAATAGAAGTCGAAATTTAGTGGTCAGCCGGAAATATAAACCCTGGTAGCAACACGCCAACACCACGCAAAGACTGTGAAATGAATACAGTGATCAGTACAAGCCCAACCCAACAGCTGTCTGAAGCTTAAAACCCAAAGCAAACCAGAGGCAGATCAGATCCGAGCTAGTAGCAGCCAGCTCGCGATCCCCCCCACCTTCTAGAACCTTCTAGAACCGCCCGATGCCGCTCCACCACCACCGCCACCACCACCACGCCGCCGCCGTCGCCGTCGCCGTAGCCGACGACGACGACGAGGCCAAGCCGCGCCGCCCCTACTCCACCTTCGCCTCCCCGCGCGCGCCCACCTCCGCCTTCTCCACCGCCTTCTCAACCCACCGCCTCCTCGTCCTCTTCTCCGTCGCCTGCCTCCTCGTCGCCGCGGCCTCCCTCGCCTTCGCCTTCTCCGCCCGCGCCGCGACGCTGCAGCAGCAGCCGCCGCGCCCCACCACCGCCGCCGAAGCCACCGCCAAGGTAGCCTTCCGCTGCGGCCGCGCCGAGGACACCCTCCGCGCCTTCCTCGCCTCCTCCTCGGGGAACTACTCCTCCGCGGCGGAGGGGAGGGGGAGGGAGAAGGTGCTCGCCGTCGTCGGGGTGCACACGGAGATCGGATCCGCCGCCCGCCGCGCCGCGCTCCGGGCCACCTGGTTCCCGCCCAATCCCGAAGGCATCGTAAGGTTTCCCCCCACATTGCTTTCCTCCATTCCCACCTACCAACTTGGATCTAGCTACTCGCTTTGCTCTGGATTGCTGCTGCTCATCTTACGCTTACAGTAGAAGCTTCTAGTCGTGTGTCTAGCTTATGCTGCGATGGGATCTGTAGAGCGTTTGTTTTGCTGTCACCACTTACATGCTTTTTACTCTTCAACAAATTTTGATCAATGTGGCCTATTGAGCAGGTCCAATCGCTAAAGGGTAATGTGTGTTCTCGATATTTTTCATATTTTGATCACTACGGAAGGCGATCATACTATTATATAAACTTTTAGATGGGTTCTGCGATAATGTGTTTTCATGATAAGAGCTAGTAAATTATGATAAACAAAATTAAGGATGCTGTTTCAGCCGTCCCAAGTGTCCAATACGTTCGGTTGCTAACCAGAATTTACCACAATTTTGCACAGGGATGTGCCAATGCAAACTCCTTTCTATTCAAGTCACATTATATCGATTATTTCTAGCTTTTCGATGATTGATCTAAAGTGTAAATTGCACAAAGTCACAACCAAGCCTCATGTACATGAACCAAATCTTGTGTTGAGTGTTTCATTGAACAAATTTCCCACTGCAACATTCAGGGTCTCCATCTAGTAATAAGAGTACACTAGCACTTTTTCCCTGTTTGTGGAGATCTTTTAAGAGTTGCAGGACACATGAATTGTGCCATAACTCCCCATTTCAGTTTACATTGTAGTGGCATGAGTGTTCTCGATGTCGGTAGATGGGTCTTAATTGGTCACCCACTTTCTAGTAAGTATACAGTAAACTTAAATCAACCATGTATACAGCTCGACTATTGTAGAGTGGAACACCATTAGCTCTGGGGATTTGGGGAAATTAGTTCTTAATCCCTGGCATCTAATCTCAGGGTGATGATGCCACAGCCGAAGCATTGCGAGGCCAGTTCTTCTTCATGCATATTTCTATTGTCCGCTCAATAGTCAATTCTACTGCATTCTTCATTTCCCCAAAGTCAAGATCAGCCATCTTGATTGGCATTTGGTTAGGACGAAAGCAGTGTATATCTGATATACTTCCATAAGCGAAATCAAACTATTTAATATTAATCACTTATTACAATTTTACCGTTAATCACTAAGAATCACCTTAGCTTCTGGATTCACAAACTTTTTATGAAGAGGTGTACTGACTACTGAAGCACATTACTAGAGAGAAATGAATATGCTGATTTCATAATTTCTGTTTGTCAAGAAGAATTGATTGTCGTAAAGTTTACTTTGTATTCTGTTTGGAACTTATAAAATACATCTCTTTGTGTAACTTAGCTGTCTTAAAAAATGGTTACATGCAGTTAAGTCCATTCACTAATTCAATGTTTGAATCAGGAACACATGTGGGCTAGTATGAACAGTTCATCAGTAAAGAATATACAATCTTTTATAGGCTAACTCTGGCACTTCTCTCTATATTGCAGTTTGGAACATGGAACTGGTTTATCTTTTAGGTTTGTTGTTGGACGAACCAAAGATAAAGAAAAAATGGCAGATCTTCAGAAAGAGGTAGACATGTATCATGATTTCTTGTTTGTTGATGCTGAAAAAGATACAAAGCCCCCACAGAAAATGTAAACCTCATGTAAACTCTCTCGTCTTATGTTTGTACCTTTTTACATATACACGTGATTAATCTTAAACCTCCCCTCTTGTTGCCCATGTGATAGGTTAGCATTTTTCAAAGCAGCTTATGGCATGTTCGACGCAGATTTCTATGTCAAAGCTGATGATGCTATCTATCTGCGCCCAGGTAAAGTTTGTGACCTGATGTACAAAAACTGTTGTTTAGATGGTTAGGTCTGTTATATGATCGATCGTGCTCTTAAGCCAGATAGACTCGCTGCTCTTCTTGCAAAGGACAGGCTTCATCAGCGGACATACATTGGTTGCATGAAAAAGGGTCCAGTTGTCAACGACCCAAATATGAAGTGGTTAGTTCAAAATTTTGATACATACATTGGTTTTAAGTTTATTTACATATTCCCTCGGTTCCCAAATATAAGCATTTCTAGGATTCAAATTTTGTACACAATATAAACATTTCTAGGACACTGATTCCAATGCACGGTAATCGAAGCGTTTTCAGCCAATCAGGTGCTTAGGAGGTCAATCTAAACAATTCAAATTCGAAATTTGACCACTGAGATGGCTGAAAGGGTATTTTTCCCCTTATCCTTAATCACTGCTAAACAATCTAGAAATGCTTATATTTAGGAACGAAGGGAGTACTTCTGTTTTCTGTACATACCTCTAATTTTTTTTAATGGTGATTAGATTCGCTTGTACAATGCACACCAACCTCTGGCGTGTATTGGTATCTCAGACAAATTGATTTCCAGTTGCCCTGTTCAATGATCATGCTATTGTTTCATGACACAAGTGCTTTATTTCAGGTATGAAAGTTCGTGGGAATTATTAGGCAATGAGTACTTCAGTCATGCATCTGGTTTACTATATGCTCTTTCTTCGGAGGTGGTTGGATCTCTAGCTGCTACAAATAATGATAGGTTGGCCAGTCATCTTTTTCCTATCCATGCCATAGAGTGAAAACACAGGAACAATTTAGTTGACCATTCTTGTCTCATAAAACATAATAAAGCAAAATTGCAACAGTTGTGCGAATCCAAAATATCGTGTAGTTTCTCCTTATCCTGTATATTTCCGTTTACAAGAATACAAGATTCAAGCCACACTTGAAATTCTATATTTGATTCATATTATAGACTAGTCTACCAACAAAAAAAAAATTAATCCATCCTTGTTTTTCTGTTTGTTTTGTGTATTTTTCATGTAATCATTATTTGTTTCTTCATGCAACTCTCAGTTTAAGGATGTTTGATTACGAAGATGTTACTGTTGGATCATGGATGCTTGCCATGAATGTAAAGCATGAAGACAACCGTGCAATGTGTGATTCGGCATGCACTCCCACCTCCATTGCTGTATGGGACAGCAAGAAATGTTCAAGTATGTCTTGGCAAACTGTTTTTCGTGATCGTAGTGATAACATAGTCAGAATGGGAAATTCATCATCGCTGATTTAATTATTTATGAAACAGTACTATTTCTTCCTTTTCCTATTTCTGATATTGCGATTCATGATGAAAGCAAAACTAACTTTACATCTGATATATCTTTGTGTAGATGCACTAGCTATTATTACTGCATACTCCATCCAGTCATACATATTTGACGTCTAGGACAAGATTCGGTCAAACTTTTGGAACTTTGATATTAATAATCTGATAATTTCTTAAATTCTGAATCTACAAATAAAAAGCAGTATGTATTGATTTGCCTTGAAATGTACTATGTACTATTAAATAATTATTAGATTTTGTAAACTTATGCTAATACAAAATTGATGGCCAAAGTTTTGAAAGTTTGACCGAAACTTTGTAAATGTCAAATAGTTATGACTGGAGGGAGTAATATTTTGGGAGAATTGCAAATATACCACTACTTTTACCCCATAACTCGAAATAGCCATTAAAAAAGCAGAAATTGCTAATTTACCACTGGAATAGCTTCCGTTTACCATTGCCGTTTGATGTGTGCAATTAAGAGTAAAAAAATAATTCATAAAACTAATGTGAAAAATCAAGGGAATAATAAGACCGGTTTGTTCTTCACCAAGGATCAATTCCCTCCCTGCCTCTCTTCAGACCCTGACAACACTCCCTTTCCTCTTCCCCTCCTGTCTTCCTTGAGGAAGCCTAGATTCCAAATCCCCTTACCTATTCTTTCAAATCGAGAGCAAATCATGTGAAAATCAGTCACAATGAGGTACGAGATGGCTGGCAAATGGAAGAGTTATAGGAGATGTATTTTGGCCGGTAGCAAGTTGAGCAAGCGGCGGTGGCTTGGACGACGGACTACGGAGGCGCGCGCTACGGCGGTCGGTCAATGGTTTGAGCAGCAGCAGGCAGCTGCGGCTTGGGCGGAGGCAGGCGCTGAGGCAGCTGCAGCCAAAACGACGACGGCGGAGACGGGCGCTATGGTGGTCGGTTCTGCAGGCTGTTGCGGTTGAGCAGCAGCAGCAGCAGCAGCCGGCCGTCGTGCTGGTGACAGAAGCTGAGCAGCACGGACTACATCAACAGCAACAGCACGAGGATGATTATTAATCTTGCAATTTCATGGCAGCTGTGAGGGGCATTTTTTCCTCTAATTTTCATAAAACCAAATCTTCTAACGGTGTTTGTTCAATCTGTCAATTCGATGGCAGACAGTCTGAGTTCTAACTGTATTTGATGGCAAATATGCAATTGTATTGTTTTTAATGGCAGATTCACAATACCTATTCAAACCAATGGCAAATATGCAATTGGCCCTAATATTTTTGGTGTCTGAAGACTTAATTTGAATATAGTTTCTAGATGCATAAATGTTTTACATTATCCTTTGACTTCTTTTGATGCATAAATGTTTTACATTAGCCTTGTTGACTTCCAGATTCATGTAACACAACTGAGATTGTAAAGGCGCTTCACAACACTACCTTGTGCTCAAAGAGCCCTACATTACCACCTGAGGTGGAGGATGAGTAGAACCTTAGTGTTATTTTTTTTTCCCGTCAACGGGTTGTTGAGCTGATGCCAGGTATTGCCTGTCGTAACATCTGATTTCTAGTCAAATGTATTTCTGTACCGTTGTATTCATTGGCGAACTTTTCTGAGAGCCATGATGTTGCAGCTTCTTGTTGCTGGAGAGAATTCTTGGAGAAGTGTACCATCGCAAGAATGATGTAGGATTTGTGTGCACACGCCCGATATTGGGATAAGCGAACAAGACAATATGTAGGTTCAGGCAAAATGTATACTCCCGACTGATAGAAGTGGGAACATTTGTTGTGTCTTATGTGCCATAGCCGATTCTGGCCATCGATTCTTTCACTGGCTATGTTGTTCATTGATGTGTATATATATACCTCAGTCTGCATTGTTGATCTTGAACTTCATTTCATGATCATGGATAACTCCGGCTTATTTGGATTGATGTGTTCTCACAGAACCAGAACCCAGCTTATGTCCTGTCGGAGTAATAATGACCAATTTATGTTGCTGATTACACTCCTGAGATCTGATTATCTGAAGTAATGACCAATTTATGTTGCTGATTACACTCCTGAGATCTGATTACCTGAACGCGTTGCGTTTCCTTGCGTGTATGTGTTGTTCCCTTTGCAATGCTGTGTTACAGGTGTTGCTTCTTGTAAGAAACTGAGAAAAACTGTGGGCGTTTCACACCGTTAATGCTACACATGTTGGTATTGTCAATGAATATCATGATGCCAACTTTTGCCATTGCTTGAGCCTGAGCCTCTATTCTCCAACCAAAGTGCTCACTGCTAGCTGTTATCCATCTGATGTGACCTGAGATCGGCAAAAACCTAACCAAGTTTCTACCGATGCGTGTGCGCCAGCAAACAGTATTTTCACTATCAAATTATAATGGCAGCAACAATGGAGCCTCTTTGGAATAATGGCACACTAAGGCCTGGTTTAGTTACCAATTTTTTCTTCAAACTTCTAACTTTTCTATTACATCAAAACTTTCCTATACACATAAACTTTTAACTTTTCCGTTACATTGTTCCAATTTCAATCAAACTTCCGTGAACTAAACACACCCCAAAATATAATGTGAAAACAGCACTAATCTGCCTAAGGGCCTCTTTGGAATACAACAATTTTACGAGATTTTTCTAGTGATTAGTTTAATTTGTGTGAAATTGCTTCAAAATTCATCCATTCCAAAGAAATTCTAGAGCCTATTTAAAGGGACTTCTAACAACTACGGCAGTGTTTAGTTCTCTTCAAACTTCCAAAAATTCCATAAGATCAAATCTTTAGACACATGCATGGAGCATTAAATATGGACAAAAAACCAATTACGCAGTTTGCATGTAAATTGCGAGACGAATCATTTTGAGCCTAATTACGTCATGATTTGACAATGTGATGCTACAGTAAATATTTGCTAATAATAAATTAATTAGGCTTAATAAATTCGTCTCGCAGTTTACAGACGGAATCTGTAATTTGTTTTGTTATTAGTCTATGTTTAATACTTCAAATGTGTGTCCGTGTACTTAAAAAAAATTTTAGCACACAAACTAAACACGACCTACATATCTAAGCTTTGCTATAGTTATATATATAGTTATATAGTGCAGAAAATAAATTAGTTGCCAGAAGTTATTAATCCACTTATTTAGATTCTCACGAGTTGTTTTTTAAAATAAACTCCCCCAAAAAGAGGTTTTTATGCTTATTTCAAATTTACCTATAGGAATCCTTCAAAAGCTTTATATACGAAAGTTTGTATAAAAATCAAATAAATTGACTTTTTATGTTTATAGCAGTTAGTGCTTAACTAATCATGTGTTATTAACCAATCTCATTTTAGGTGCAAATGGAAATCTAAGCCCCACCGCTCATTCGAACGAAACCCAAATTTTACTCGAATTTGAATGAGTTCACCCAGTGTATAACTACCCTGCGAATCGATTTCTACAAGAAAAGAAAGAATTCTACAAGGGAAAAAAAAAGAAAAAAAAGAGGCTTGCACGCGGAGGAGTTAGCAGCTGGGCTCCCCCATCCATTATTAACTTTGGGACGCGTTGACGCGACCGCGGAAGAGGTAGGTTTGGTTCCCTTTGCGCGTGAGCTGCGTTGTTGCAATGGCAGAGCGTCGGTGCACGCAAAGACGCCACTCCCGCCGACGGTTTGCCGGCTTGCAAGTTGGAACACCAAATGCTAGGTCCGCCACAAATTCTAAACGAGTTGTGGCTGTTTGGTGTATACTGTATTGCTCATGCTCAATAGTCAATTCAACCATACTCTTTTCCTTCCTACGCAAAACGAAGTGACGATTTAACGTATGATTAATGAAGAAGTAGCTAAAAATTTTAAAAATAGATTAAGGCTATGTTTAGATCCAAAATTTAGATCCAAACTTCAGTTCTTTTTTATCACATCAACCTGTCATACACACACAACTTTTCAATCACATCATCTCTAGTTTCAACCAAATCTAAACTTTGGATCCAACTAAACACAGCCTAATATGATTTAAAGTAACTTTCTTATATATTTGTTTAATATTAGTTCGAAAAACGCACGCTTAAAAAAAATGAGGAAGTAGAGATTAGGAAGAGTGAGCAAAGAACACACCCTAAAAGACTAGGCAATGCAAATTAAACTGGCTGTGTTCGGCAAACTAAGTTAGGAACTGATCTTTACGCACGTAAAACAGTACAACTCATTAGTCCATAATTAATTAAGTATTAGCTAATTTTTAAAAAATAAATTAATATAATTTTTAAAGTAACTTTTCTATAGAAATTATTTTTTAAAAAAACAATGTTTAACTGTTTGGGTAGCGTTGCGTGCACAAAATAAATGGAATGAAGCTAGGAACATTGAGTAAAGAACAGATCATTGTCCATCTGATTTGTGGTAAAAAGATTAGCATGACCAAAATGCTAGCAATAAAAGCAAACTAAGCAGGCTTGTTTGTAAAACTACACTTATTTATAGATGAAAAGAGTGTACTATACTCTACTAATTATATGTGAATCGTATCGTTACCAATACTTTCTTTTCTTTTCATAAGGTTTACATTGTTGATGCCGAGTTAATCCAGACAAACCCTAAATTATACTCCGATCCCTCTATATACTTTTGATAGTCATATTTCAATCCAACCACCTATCGTCTTAATGACTTTCTCAGATTTAATACGTGACTCTACATTCTTCCATACAAAATTGGCTACATGGACATCGAGAAATATAAATATTAATTCTTCCATACAAAATTGGCTACATGGACATCGAGAAATATAAATATTAATGAATCGCTTGTTTACGAGGAATAACTAGTACTCCCTTCGTCCCAAATATAACAACTTTTAGCCCTCATAATTTGTCCCAAAATATAACAGCTTCTGCACCAACATTCTCTTCCCAACCAATCACAACCCTACACCATTCACTTTTCCCACCTACCTCCACTACTCATTCAATCACAATCCCCCACCACTCACTTCTACATACTTTCTTAATAACCATGTCCAACACTAAAACTTCTTATATTCTGGGACGGGGGGAGTAGCATATTTAAATGGATGATAAGTAGAATTACTTATCCTTAGTCATTGTGCCAAGATGAAATATGATTATGAAAAGTAGATGGAGGAAGTATCGTGTAAGTGAGAGATGAATTGGAAATCGCTCATCTTACCGTAATACCAGTAAGCATGTGTAGAGAAAGAAGCATAGGTAAACATGTAATAGTAGTCAACGTATTACAAATGATACAGTTGTCAAAATTTAAATTCAAATTTTGGTTATAGCTGATAATTAAGCTAATAAGCAAACGATGAGATGCCATGGTTAGGCATAAAATTTGCCAAGTGTCTGTATGGATTTAAAAAGAAATACAAATTGAAGTTGCGGTCAATAAGGTAGGGATCATCAAAACACCGAACCATCCGATGTAAAGACAGTTTTCGGTGCTAGTTATCCAGTTGCAGAAGCGACCCCACAGGCTTGTACTTTCGCGTCTCTCTAAAATTACAGTCATGATAAGATCTTGGTTTATTCAAATTGCAAGGACTCCCAAGCACATGTATTAACTAGAAAGATAATAGAAGGTTTGTTATTTAACAGTATAATATAGATTATATACCAATGTCAACCAAGCCAGCCCCGATAGTTGTATACCCATACAACAAAATTTACCAAACCAAAAAATTTTGTAAATGAAGTGAGTGAAAAATCAAAACTCAGATTGTTCACCGATGACAAGTCCAGACTTCATAGTGCCTCCCAATAGGGTTCTCTGCACCCTGCTGCCGAAATTCTTTGCTTCAGACATACTACCTGACGGCTAATCCCAATCTGCCTATTAAACAATGAATACTGAAGTGTCACACGCAGACTTTTTTTTTTTACTACACGTCCTATGCAGTTCAGCTAGCACATCATTTTCACACCGATTTCTTGGCAACCATTTCGATCAGATTCAGAGAGAGGAATATTAATGATTGACGTAAGACGCATCAAGTTGGTAATTGCCACACAATATTAGCACTAATTTTAATTTAGACAAGACAGAAGCTGCCTTGCATGACACGTGAGCGACGCTTACCGAACAAATGTGACAATGTGATTAGCCTGGCTACAGTTAACTACGCCATTATTGCTTGTATTGAAATGGAATACTATCTTCTAGGACTCGATACTCCTCTGCTTAAGTTAATTGGGGTCATAAGTAAGAGTATTAATCCATGTGTTTGGTTGCTAATCATTACGACCAATCACCCATTCGTTTTGTGCTTGTAGCTTGAGTTTCATATGTCGGTGCTTGGTGTTGATTCTGGAGACAAATAAAAAAAAGTGTGCATTATATTGTTGGTTTCAAATTTGAATATGATATGCGCCTCACAAACTAAAACAAATAATTAAGCATCTATGGTTTATCATCAGCAAGGGGGGGATATATTGTATAGAAAAAAGAACAAATATTTTGTACATGAACGATGCGTCCTTGTACTAGCTTAATTAGCTTGGTCTGAACATTTGACGATTTGCTTAAGTGCTGCATTTGCAGGTCTGAATGTTTTTAGTTGTTAATATACTGGACAGCTACAGATGCTCTATTACTTGCCAACCGTTGGATGGTTCACCATTGGATTTGGAGGAGCCTCAATTAGGTGAGGTGTGCCTAGCTATGTGTTTTTCACATTATAAGTTTTAGGAAATAACATTACAAATAATTTAGGTTCCTAATTTTAAAACTAATTTAGGTGTTTTGATCATTATATATTTTTAGTTGTCTTTTGAACCAGTAGGAGTAGAGGTATAAAACAAGTCTCTACCTAAATTTATTTTCATTACGTATAAGTCATAGCTGGCCGACAAACGTCAACCAATCATGCGGTTTTGAACATGAAACATTATTTCGAAAATTTTCTCTGTAGATTGAGTGAAATTGGAAAACAAAATGTTCTTCCAATTTGAATGCTACTAACAAATATTTTATCATGTCAATAACAAACTTAATTTGATACCATAGAAAGAAAAAATTGCTCACAGGTGATGTGCTCAAGCCACAAAAATGGCTTGCATTAAGGAATGTGTTTGTCGCAGCTGCATTCGCTGCTGATCAACCCAGGCCGTGTTTAGTTCACTCCCAACTCCCCCTAGCTTCTAATTTTCTATCACATTACATCACATCCAAAACTTTTCTAGACACATAAACTTCTAACTTTTTTTTTCAAACTTTCAACTTTCCCTAAACTTTTAATTTTTTTCAGGAACTAAAGACAACCCCATTGTATCTGAGTAAACAATACCAACAAAAAAGAACAATCAAGCTAGCAAAACATTGCTGGAAATATATACAGTTTACACACCCCTATTTGATTAAAAAATTGGTTATCCATTTGTACAGTTCAGGTGTACAGCTCGAGCTGGATCAACAACCTAAAAAGGGGCCATGGAGTTGTATGATTCGACCTCTCTACCGTGAATGCCACATGCCGTGCTACAACAACACGACGGTGCATCGGTCACAAGCCAACAAATTAATTTTTGTGTTTCCTGCAGAATGATATATATGTCACTAGTGGGTGCGTCTTGTATATGTAGCTAAGGCAGGGTTTACAATATTGACGATAACTTATCCTGATAAATATTGGTCATATTGAACCACACTGAATTTTAAAACCGCTCGATAATTCGATCAAGTTTCAAAAAGGATATATATTAAACTTTATTTTTTTGATAAAAATTTATTCAACATTAACCGGTTTTCGCCTATAACATTTCAGTTATCACAATTATCGATGTAAATCCAAAGTAGCAGCTATATGTGCCCAAACAATACTGGGAACCCTGATATATAAGGAGTGCGTTCTCCACATCCATGTTTTTCTTGTGGGAATTAGCATAGTACCTGTGAGTTGCGATGGATGATTAAAAATATATATATTGTAAGATTAAGAATAGGGAAAATAATTAGAAGAAGTTAGGAACTTAATAGTGCTGAATAAATCCCAGAGTAAAAGCACAATGTCAGTATATCTCTTTTTGGACACCTCGCATAATGTTAGGTAAAATGTGGCCCAAAAATTCCCCAAAAAAGTGTTGCAAATTCAAGCATCTGTTTTGTGATTTAATCCATGATCTCGTGAGTGGGCCAAAGTGTTGCATCACCCCGGAACCACATCAGATTTAATTATTATGTGTACTTTCATAAGAGTTTGTTCATATGAGAAACATGGGGTTTCCCAAAAATTAAAACCTCACGCTGGTGGAGAAACCATTTTTCGTCGGTCGGCTGAATTCCACGATAGTCCCGGTTACAACAAAAACCGGGACTAAAGATGATCTTTAGTCCCGGTTAAAAAGGGTAACGGGCATATTTGATCTTTAGTCCCGGTTGGTAACTCTTTAGTCCCGGTTCAAATGCTGTCAGGGCTTGTCAGGCCCCCCGGGATACCAACCGGGACTAAAGATCGTAACTTTAGTCCCGGTTGGTGTTACAGACCGGGACTAAAGATCCCGGTATCTTTAGTACCGTTTGGTAACACCAACCGGGACTAAAGTCCCACCCCTTTATATATGTCTTCTTCCTCCTCCAGCCCGAGCAAGCTTCAAAATTTCTTCAAAAAAGAGGGGAGGTCATGCCAAAATTTATAGTGAATTTACTTTGGTGATTATATACAAATCGGAGGTGCCTAAAAGGTTAGCAACTTCATCCTCCAATGTTTTTTTGGTCATATTACATTTGGAGCTATGTTTTGCACACTTTTTTGTCTCCAAAATTTTATTGTAAGTTGATGAGAGAGAAAATTTGTGTGGGAAAAGAAAGAATATATAGAAATTTTGTTTATTTGCTAAATAAGGTTTTATAAAATAGTTGAGTAGGAAAATATAGTGAACGTTAATCTTAAATAAAAGAAAACAAATTAAATTGAAAATTAAAAGAATTTAAAACTTAAAAAATAATAAATAAGAATTATTTGGTGGAATATTTTATAATTTTTGTATGAATAATGATATGTCATTATTGTATGACTATTGAAAGAGTTTGTGATTATTTTATCATTATTGTATGACTGTCATTATTATACGAATGATTATTTGTGTACGATTTTTTTTTATTATTGTACGAATGATTATTTGTGTACGAATGATCAACGACCCCTTCTAGTAGTACAACATGTACCATGCACTTGCCCTACCGGATTAGTGAAATAAGCTGGTTGGTTGGAACTTAATTGGAAGACCTCAGCTGATCTGAACATGCACAGTCAAGTTCAGTTGGGTGGTCGCTACCATATTACGCACACATGTACCTGCATTTTTCTAGTTGTAACAGCCGACCATTAAGCTAGGTCGCCAACGTTGTTCCTGTATATATGGTGCCCACATGAACGATTGACTTTTCCTTGCTATGAACATAAGGCTACAGTCTAAAGATGGAGTTTGAATGGAGAATTAATTTATCGGAATTGCTAAATGCCATTCGATTAAAAGTAAGGGTTAAAATCTTAAAAGTTTCTAACTTTGAGATTCGCTTTACAATTCATGATCTGGCAACCCTAGCTCCTCCTCCAACTCTGGCAACCCCTTCTGCTCTAGCTCCAATTACCGTCAGTGATCCGACGAGTTAGGGTTTAGGGTCATGTCTTGGGATTGTTAGTGATATGCCCAAGAGGCAATCATAGAGATGATTGTATCACACACTATGTTTACATATTTATTCAACTTTGTTCCTTGAAATAGATAAACTCATTATTGGTTAATGAATATGTGATTCTTTCATGAAACTCTTTATGTTATGTGTTGCTATCAAATATTATATGTGGAACAAATATATTTAGATGATCAGTACATGTATTAATTGATGGTTATGTCTCATGGATCATGATATAGAGATACCAAATTAATAATGTGGACACATGTTAGTGAACATGTTGTTGGATAGACCCAACATGAGACACTGCAAGAGCTATATGTGTTGTGTCATCAGTGATCTCATTTAGTGTTGGTGTTAAATCCTTTGACCTGAGATTATCATGGTTCCCAATATGTGTAGTAGCTTACTTAGGGACTGCTAAACGCTACTCCATAATTGGATAGTTATAAAAGTAGTTTTCGGGTATGCTATGAAACATGTAGTGAGATATGAATAATCAAGATGGGATTTGCCCCTCCTATGGAGAGATATCTCTGGGCCCCTCGATGTTACAGATAATGGAAGTGCGTGGCCATGCAAAAGGTGATTGAGGAGTCACTCACAAGTTATATAATCTATCAACAAGTTCGAGTGAATGATTAAGCTATTAGAGGATGGCACATATCTAGCCTTGAGCTTAATCGATATCATGAGGCAATGGGGTTCATACAAGTATACACTAGAGGTTCAGCTGATATGATTTTTATGTATGCCCGATGGGTCAATACGTTCTGCTAGGGGCCGCTGTTGACGCGTGGGCCGAAAAGGAGTTTTCGGATTACAGCCGAGTATACATGAACCTACAGGGTCGCACGCGTAATGGGCCGGAATAAGGGAATTGGATGGAGATCCAATATGAGCTTAATTCAGATAGGGATCCGAATAGGAGTCCTATGGGCCTTGGAGGCCCGAGTGATGGATCCTATATATTCGTGAGGGGTGTGACCGGCGGAGGCACTGCATCACGTGAGAAACCCTAGCCGTCACTTCCCTCCCCGAGCAAAACCCTAGCCGCGCGCAGGTGCTAGCACATCTGCGCGTGGCGTTCCGTCCCTGTACGTGTGGATACTGGTAGAGGCGCCGCTGGTTTGCGGTGCTGATCAGCGTGGGAGTACGGTGAGGAGAACGCACGAGGAGGAGAAGGTCGAGCCGGTGCAATCGACTACTTCCTCTACATCGACGCGCGCTACTTCGCGAGAGTTCTTTCGACTTCTCAATGTCTTCTTCCACTGCGCAGCGCGTCGAGTGGTAACGATCTATGATCTAATACTTGCATGGTTCCTGGTTTACGCGATAGAAAATTTTGATTTATGCTATCGTAGCCTACGTGTATCCCAACAAGGATAGGGGTTGGGAGGAGGGAGGGAAGGAGAAGAAGGGGGAATCGTCAGGCTTAGAGGAATGACCGTGGGAGACGATGGCCTCGCGGTGGACGGTGAACATGGGCGGTCCGTGAGGCGTTGGCGGCGGCGCTAGAGCCCGGGGATGGAGGAGTGCAATGGACCGGTGGTGGCGGCGGGAGCAAAACAACGAAATGGTTACGAGACGCACTTCAGTGGCACTGTTGAGTAGGAGGAGAGGTGGAGAGGGATGGGTTGAGGGAGGACGAATGAGGTTGATTAGGGGAGGAGGGTGATGTTGATTCCTTTGGCCAGTTGGTGAGGCCGGACGGCGGCGGCGTAGGAGGTAGGGGAAAGCGAGCCATGGGCAAAGCATGCGGTGGTGGCGCGGAGGGATGAGAAAGGGAAGAGAAGAGGAATATTAAAGTTAGATGTGTTACACTAATCTTAAAGCAATTCAATGGTCGAGAATCTACGATGTTTAGGAGGTGTTTTTGGTCGAATATCATGCGGGCAGTTTCTTAATTTATTTATAATTTTGTCATTTAATATTCCTTTCTATTTTAGACATAGATCGTTTTGGAGTTAGGCACAATTTAAAATTGTTAAATGATGTTTTTGCCCTAGTATCATTACACATTTCGATAGTTGACGGATAAAATATGTAGC
Source organism: Oryza meridionalis (assembly GCA_000338895.3). Taxonomy (NCBI): domain Eukaryota; kingdom Viridiplantae; phylum Streptophyta; class Magnoliopsida; order Poales; family Poaceae; genus Oryza; species Oryza meridionalis. Next base: position 6,120,230 of record CM002528.2, on the reverse strand, counting down.
AAGGCTGAAAACGAAGCATTCATCAAGATCAGTGTGGGAAGGAGTAATTGTGGAGGCGAAAGCAGCGATGCAAGGATTGCAAGCTGTGGAAGTGGCTCATATAAAGAGGGACTCAAACAAAGTAGCCCATACTCTAGCTCAGATGGCTCTTAGCTCAGGAACCTATCTGGAATGGAGACTCTGTGCCCCAGCAGAAATTCTTGAGCTATTGAACCAAGAATGTAACCCACATTTCAGTCATTAATAAAGTCCCTCTTTACGTTTCAAAAAAAAAAATGGAGTTCTTCATTACACATAAGGGGGTAGTATTCGTCACTTAGTAAAACACGCAAGGTAAAGATGAGAGACAAGTGTTAGAAATTCTACGTTGACTTACGTTTAGATAGAAAAAAGTAAAAAGAAAAATGTGCCACGTTAGAATCAAAGGTAGTACAAATGTATTTATACAAAAGTTCTCCTGCTAATTTTAGTTTCTAAAGAATATAATTAAAATCACAACAGATTTTCAAAACCAAACGAGGGGTGAACCATGTGCACCATGTTATTCTTGCAATGTTTTCCCAGCAGCAACAGATCTTCCTGATCCTCCGGGCAAACACATGTTTAATTAACAGGTTATTAATTAGATATTTAAAAAATCTCGCTTTAATTTTATACTTGGGGGCGGATACATGAACAAAGACATATACCACCAGTCACTTCCTAGCTGTTGTGCAACGGTAAGATCATTATATTTATTGACAAAACATGGTAAAAAATATATTTATACAATTATTTAATTCGATTAGCATTGACTTCAATATTTCTATGCATGCTATAGAGCCACATGTGCACCTACCTGAAAGCCTTAGGTAGCTCCTGTCCTCAATTACTATTCATATATTTTAACTGTTTAGAAGGCATTTTTATCAATGTAGCTTAAGCCATAGGTACATGTGGTTGAGCAATGTAAAATAATTTTAGGATAAAACTTTTACTTTTGTTCTTAGTGGTAAAAAGCAAAATTGGAAGATGGGAAGTGAAGAAAAAAGTTCATATATCAAATCTAAAATCCAAAATTAAAAGTGTGTTCCTGTCGAAAAGGTTGGAGTTTTAATATAACTTGATTTATGAAGAAATATAATTGCCGTGACGTGTTAGACGGTTAGACCTTCCTATCTTGTAGAAGTATGATTGTTGCGCATGATCTCGTGAGATCTATCCAGGGTTCACAATTCTGATGAAAACCGGTCGAATTCCGTAAAATTTCGACGTTTCAACACGGCTCGGAATTAAGTTTCTATTGGAATTTTGAAGGTTAAACAGTAGATTTGGTCGAAATTCAATTGAAATTTATCGAAAACTGATTGAATTTTATCGAAAACTGTGATACCCATAGGGCTCGAAATTTAGTGGTCAACTGGTAATTTAAACCCTGGATCCATCCACCAAAAGGTAACATTTCATCCCAACTATTCATTTTTCCTATCCCATTTTATACCAAATTCAAAATTCCTTATATACCCATGAGTTTTCGTTCAATCACTTCTATATCTTTGAATTTTACCTCATCTTCCATATGTCCATGAGTTTTTAATTTTATCCCCTCTATGACCATGCCGCTTATTAACTGTGAGTTGATCATTAGATTTTTTTTTTCAAAAATAACTATATTGTTCTCTGATACTTTATGCTACATACTTTAAAAGCATACTTAATATGAAAGAAGTCTTACTCTATAATAAAATCAAAAGGGACATAATTAATTGACATCGGATTTTTAACAAAATTTAAATTTACAAACATTTTTTTAAAACAAATGATGAAATCCATACATAGGTTTCACTCGAAAAATAAAAAAACCAAAGCTGATTTTTAGTTGGGTTTAAATTTCAGCGAAAATTCTGAAAACAAATTATATCAATTTGATTTGAAACATTTTCTAAAAAATAAATTTATAACCAAGTAATTATATTCCGTTTATGTTTACAAATAAATCAACTTTTCACGTCAAGGACCGTATTTTTTTTCCATCAAAGAGCAAGTAATATAGATATTTCAAGAAATATTTAACGGTCAACAAACTATCAACTCACAGAGTAGACATAGAGAAGGTCAAAATACAAACTGAGAGATATATAAAAAAAGGGAATTGCTAAATATCATTCGATAGAAATTTAGGATCAAAATCTTGCAAATTTCGACCTTAGGGTTTGGTTCGCGGTTCGTGCTCCGGTGACCAACTCTCCTTGTCCACAAGCTCCAGCTACCTCTTCTCCATCACCGGCAACCTCGACGAAGGTAATTGAGTTACGATTTAGGGTCCCAGGTTAGGGTAGAGATGGTAAATGGGGTGGGGAGGAGGAAAAGGGAGGAGATCGTCAAGCTTAGAGGGATGCTCATGAGAGGACAGTGGATATGGACGCCTCACTCGGAGCCGCAAAGATGGAGGAGGGTGGTGGCCTGGGAAAATGACAAAGAAGGGGCACCTAGCTAGCATCGGTACGAGGAGGAGGAAATGGGGAGAAGCCAGCCGTGAAGGTCTCATCTGCGCCGTTGACACATCCCGGCTAGCCGGTGAGACTGGACGGCGAGATGATGGTGGTGGTAGTGGGAGCGGCAACATCGAGCGTGCGAGCCCGCATCATAGTGGTGCTGAGGGTAGAAAGAGGGGTGGGTTAGGTTTAGGTAGGTCGGTATGTGCACACGAATCTTTAATGTAATCTGACGGTTAAATTTCAACAGGATTTTTAGTGGGCTTCTCTATCAAACACTACACGTACAGTTCCTCAAACAAAAGTCTAAATTCAGGGACACAGAAAAAAAAATAGACGAAAATTCGTAGGCACATGGAATATATTTTCTCAAATAGAAGAGTGGGCGCCCACCGAGAGCAAAGGAGCGGCTGGCTGTTCTGACCAGTGGGCCCCACCCCACGGGGACGGTTGGATTCGGCCTGTTTCCAGGCAGGGGAGGCGACCGTTCCTTCCCAGAGAAGCACGACGCCTCCAGCTCACCACACCTCGTGCCCTCCAATTATTTCTCTCTTTTTTTTTTCTAGAACAATTATTACTATTTCTCTCTTCCTATTTCCCTGACGGCTCAACATGCATCCTAATGACAGCTACTGATCCTTCTAATCAACCCATTTTTTTTTTGTGAATATTGCATCTGAAATGAGAAATAATAAAAAAAATTCAACCACATGTTGTGTTCACCTCACCACTATCACTGAACATTCCTCTTAATTTTGCTGAGTAGTTTTAGACAATTTTTCATCTCCTTTTAGTTTCTCTATTGGAGGTCCCTCCCTTACATTGGAGATTAGTTAGATGGGATTAGTGAACTTGAGCATCAGGGTCAGTGGCAGCCAATTTTGTTAGTAACCTGTTGATAGCAACTCCAGCCACTAAAGTCAAACCCCATGTGTAACTACTCACTCTTTGCTCTAATCATATGGTTAATTAAAATGTGGCACACATGGATGGCTTATTGACTGATACGTGCCAACTTGCGGTTAGTATTTTACAATGGTGATACAACGGTTCATACATTCAGGTCGTGTTTGGACCCAAGTAATTTTCCTTTTCCGATCCACCAGGAATTGAACCGTTTCATGTCAAATTTTAATGTAATTTTCTCGCAAAATGAAAATTCTGACCTCTTTATTTCTCATCTAGATTTAGTGACGTTCATATAAATTTGAACACATATGAATCATATATATCGATTTTTGTATAACTATATTTAAAAATCAAAGCGTTTTGTAATATGAAACAGAAGAAGTAGAAAATATAGAGTTTAATGTAATGCATGAAGCTACCAAATTAATCAAGGGAACAAGTAATTAACTCCTCATATAGCCTATAGGTTTTGTTTAGAGCAAAGCACCAAAATCATTAGGTGAGGCGTCAAGCCATCAAACCCCAATTCGCGCGTAGAATTTGGTGACGCGTCTCTTTTCTCTCTCTTCTTCTCTCCCTTTAATTATCATCACAAGACTTCTCTCCCTCTCTCTCACTCCAAGAACTCCACGCCACCATCGCCACCGCCTCCATTCCACCGCCGCCACAAGCCTCGCCTCGCCGCGTTCTCGGCCACTGCGGCGCCAATGGCCGACCGCGTCTACCCGGCCGCCAAGCCCAACCCGCCGCCGGCAATGGCGAACGCGGGCGGCGGCGGCGCGACGGCGTCGTTCCCGGCGCCCAAGTCGCAGATGTACCAGCGGCCAATCTACCGGCCGCAGGCGGCGGCGGCGAAGCGGCGGCGCGGGCGTTCCTGCCGGTGCAGCTTCTGCTGCTGCTTCTGCTGGGCGCTGCTGGTCGTCATCCTCCTGGCGCTCGTCGCCGCCGTCGCCGGCGGCGCGTTCTACCTGCTCTACCGCCCGCACCGCCCCAGCTTCACCGTCTCGTCCGTCAAGCTCACCGCGCTCAACCTCTCGTCGTCGCCCACCTCGCCGTCGCTCACCGACTCCATCCAGCTCACCGTCACCGCCAAGAACCCCAACAAGAAGGTCGTCTACCTCTACGACGACTTCTCCTTCTCCGCCTCCACCGCCGCCAACGCCGTCCCGCTCGGCGCCGCCTCGTCGCCGGGCTTCACCCACGACGCCGGCAACACCACCGTCTTCACCGCCACTATCGCCGCCAACGCCGTCGCCGTCGACCCGGCCGCCGCCGCCTCCGACATCAAGAAGTCCGGCGCCTTCTCCGTCGCCGTCGACGCCGAGACGCGCGCCGGCGTCAGGGTGGGCAGCCTCAAGACCAAGAAGATCGGCATCCAGGTGCACTGCGAGGGCATCAAGGTGACGCCGCCGCCGCCCGCCGCCCCGCCGCGCCCCAAGGCGGTGAAGGGGAAGAACGGCACCGTGCTGGCTCCGGCGCCGGCGCCGGCGGACTCCGACACGGCGGCGACCACCGCGGCGACGGTGAGCACCGCGGCGCACTCCTGCAAGGTCAGAGTCCGTGTCAAGATCTGGAAGTGGACCTTTTAGGTACAGAATTACGCGAAAGTTTAGGGGCTCGGATGCAAAATTTTCAGAAAAAAGGATTTTCACTTTATCATTTATTATATATTGGAGTAGAAATACCATGCGTCGGTGGGGTGTAAATTCTCTCAAACATTTGTTTATTTTTTTTGCTTTTCGTTTTCTTCTATATTATCTTATTAAATACCTTTTTTCCTCCTCTTTGTAGCGAATGTACTGTATAATTTTGTGTTCTATTATTTGTAACATTATAATTCGAGTTTTATATTTAAATTTTCTACCTACCAGCTGTTGCTAGTAGTAGTCTAGTACTACTGATACAATTTTGTGGAATTTTTGGTAGTGTATGCCAATTGCCAAGTGAGTGTCGGTAAGGTGGGCTAATCATGAAGTCATTAGTAGTATAATACTACTAGCAATCCATATAATTAGAATTAATTATTTAACTAACGAGATTAAATAAATAGGTAAGTAAATAATAATGTAATTAAAATCAAGTCATGGAAGGGCATGACATGAGTGAGACATGTGAAGGACAGCGAGGAAAGGGTTGCTACGTGACGTGCAGATAGCGGTGCACACAGCTGTAACGCCTTGTACTTGAGCGCAGGAGATTGGTTAGTTTAACGACGACTAATGTGTTAATTTAGATTAGTGATTTATTATTAGTTTTAGTTTAATTAACCGTGCTAGCTGGTCAGGTAATAGTACAATTAGCAGCAACAGTAGTAGGAAGGCAACATGTCATTAAAAGGTCAACACCATCATTGAGTGGCGAGGGCATTTTCAAGTACTTTCTTTCGAGGTACACGTGTCGGAATGCCGTGCCCAGCTGTGAGCCGTCGGATCTGGGAATCGACCGCCCAGATTGCTCCGTCTGTGCACTAGACTGGTGTCAATTTGTGAGCAAAATTTGCAAATTGATGGCAAACTTTTTAGTGGGTCCTTTGGCGTTCCTACATCGAATTTGACAGTAACATTCATCAGAAACTAATGAAACTTCGGAAGTTTGAAACTGTAGACGATGAGACATTTTACACTAGTAAAAACTCTATTGATGTTATGATCGACAAACTTTTAACGTGAAATTAGAGGGCTTGTTTAGTACACTAAACTTCGGATGTGCCACAACTTATTAGCCTAGCGTTTGGTGTGGTTAAAAACTTTGCTACACTTTATGGCAAAACACCCAAACAGCCTCTACTCCACTATTACTGGCTTCTGGTACCTTTAGGTCGTATTTTGAAAGAAATATAGGAGTTAAGCAAAAACTCCCAAATTTTAGACCCCAAAACATCTAAACAAAAGCGTTGTGATAGACGAAAAACATGTGCAGAGCTCCTTTCGAATACAAGATTTTTTTATTAAGAAAATGTACCAATAAAATGTCAATCCATACTAAATTCTATACAAATTAAATCCACAAAATTTTAAAAGAATGTATTTACTTTTTGGGTAGCACCGTGAGAAAAGTATTGGAATTGTGAGTTACAAGAGAGAGGGAATATGCGGTCTAGTCTTATATCAAGTACTCCAAAATTCTTATGGGATGAACTATTCATAGGAATTTCAAAGTATTTTGTGGAAGTTGTTCATTTGTTTCAAAGGACCATGGAGGAGCATTTTTCAGTGAATTAAGATCCTCCAAAATATTCCCATTTTTCCTTTGTTTGAAAGGAGCCACAAAGGCAAGGGAAGCTCAGGCTGCAAGAACCAAATGCCAATGAAAAATCCAAAGCAATTAAATTTCATGAAAGAATAGTTGATTATCAGCGGTACAACACATCCTTAATCCTATACTCCTTAACGAAATAATAAAAATAATTCATTTGAAAGTTTGAATTTGGGGATGAAAGTTTTAAAAGTTGAATTGAAAGTTTCGAGCTTGATTTGAAGGCTCTCCATATTTGGGTAGAGGTTTTAAAAGTTTTAATTTGAAAGATTCATTATTTTGGGAGTTGAAAGTTTAAAATTTAAATTATTTTTTTTTATAATTTGAGTTGAGCAGTTCTAAAATTTAGATATTTTTTTAAAAAGATATGGGTTGAATCTATAGAAAACTTTCAAGTATGAAATTTGGATAAACTTCCAATCAATTTTAATTCAATTATAATAGAGAAAAAGAAAAAAAAGGGCATTTGGGCCTATAGATCGAGCGAGGCGCAGCACGTCGCAGCTGCGGCAAATAAGTTTCTCCTTACATATAGAGCGATCACAAAAAACAGACGGAACAAAGAGTCAAAGAGGCAACCAGTAAACCAGGTCCGTGTTAATTAAGCAGGCCACACAAGCAGTCATGACAGCCTTGTCATTCGGGCCTGTTAAAGTGAGGAAAAAGTCTATTTTAGGTTCGGGTACATAGTTACCTCCATCATATATATAACCGGTGTAAATTATATCAATTTATTGTATTAAGAATGGTTTTGGCATCCTATATTCCTATTCAGCAGAAAATAAAATTGAAAAAAACACATTGAGGACATGTGGGACCCACATCTAAGAGCCCAATCACCTTCTTCCTCCTCCGATCTTTACATCTCTTAGGGTTTATTTGGAACACGGGATATGAAAAATGTAGGAATAGTAAAAACACAGAAATAGCATAGGATTTCATGTGAAAAACGGAGGATTGAGAAAAACTAAAAAATTTGATGATAGAAAGCATTCGGAATACAGGAATATATAACACAGGAATTTTACGATCAAGAGTAACCACGTAGATTATAATCTAATTAAGCAACAGAATACTATTTTCTATCTAGTCACTATTCTCGAGTACTCCCTAGACAGAGAAGCCTTATCCTCTTCACCGCATCATCCTTTTCCCCAATCTTCCAGAGGCATGGGGAGCAGCAAACAAACAAAATCAACAGGGATGGCGGGCTCGATGGTTGGCGGAGCAAGCTCGTGCTGCAGCCGAGATACATACCGGGCGGAGCAAGCGAGACGGCGATTGGCCGACGAGCTCGCATGGCCGCGCGGCAGGAGCGAGCTGCCACCATGGCCATCACAAGCTCGAGCAGCTGGCAACCTCGAGTTGCTTCTTCCCCTTGTTTTTTTCTAATTGGATTGCTTCTTATTCCTATCCTTCAGAGTTCTTGCTTAGTTGCTTTGCTTGTATTCGTAAAAATTCTTGTTTACTGCTTGATCACCTCGGTCTTACGCGAAGGAAAACAAAAATGAGGTCGGAGTGGATGTTATTTTGTAATCAGCAGCAAAGGAATCTTTCCTTAGATTTTCCTATGACCTGTTTGTGCCTTCCGAAAGGAAAAAATCCATGTGAACAGTATTCCTCCAAAAATCCTTTGAAAATACTGTAATCCGAAGAGGCCCTTAGATATTGGGCCCCAACGCGGGCCTAGCGCTGAGGTTGAGTTTATTTTTCTCCAAAGCGTTTTTTATTGAAGTTATGTATGAAATTAGTTCTGTAAAATAACTTATGTTGCATTCGGCAATAGCAGATTGGGAGAAAAAAAACTCCCTCATCTTCCCGCGTATGACCGCACACTTCTCGAGTTGCTAAACTATATATATTTTTGAAAAAATATACATACAAGTTACTATAAAACATATTAATATATTTTTAAAATAAAGAATAGTTAATACCCGATTAATCATATATTATTGACTCACCATTAAAGTGTTAAAATTCCAGTCCTAATTTGATTCCACATTAAGATCCCTTTAAATCACAGGAATCCAAAAATAGAGGAATAAAAAAACGCATAGTTCTAATAAGATCTAAGTGTAAAATAGAGGACTGCAAAATAGAGAAAAACACATTAATGACCGTTTAATTGGACCACATGAATTGTATGAGAGGGATAGACTCAAAGAGGAAATTCCAAAATGTTGGAGCTCTTGATAAATTTCCTTTAAAATATTTATAGTATTATACATTTTATACGAATTTCAAAGGATAATATATGATTCAATTTTTTTCAAAGGCTTTAATAAAAAATTTTTCTATAGGATTAGAATCGTCCAAAAAATTTTATGTTTTTCCTCCTAATCGACAATAGGCTTTCTGGAAATACCCCTGTTGTTGCTGCTTCTTGAATCTGACCTGCCTGCTTTGGTCTCTGCCGTGCGCGGAGAGGTATAGTCAGGGTTTTAAATCCCCGGTTGTTGCTGCTTTTTAAATCCCCTATCTCTCGCCTCGCTATAACTGTTTAAGAAGGATTTTAGCTACTCCCTCCATATTTTAATATATAATACCGTTGACTTTTTGACAAACGTTTGACATTTTGTCTTATTTAAAAAAATTATGTAATCATAATTTATTTTATTGTGACTTGATTTATCATCAAATATTCTTTAAACATGACATAAGTATTTTTATATTTGTATAAAAATTTTGAATAAGACGAGTGGTCAAACGTTGGTTAAAAAATCAACGGCGTCATACATTAAAATACGGAGGAAGTATTATGTACAATTTAACCCCTATAACTCTATTTAGACTAGCTAATTGCGAAGCTAACCGTTACTCCCTCCGTCATAGAATATAGCAACCTAGGACTGGATGGGACTATATTTTGGGACGGAGGGAGTAGCGGTATCCTAGTACTTGTCCAGATTTATAGTACTAGAATACGTTCCATCCGATTCTAGGTTATTATATTTTAAGACGGAGAGAGTATTTAAAACATTACAGCTATTTAAAACATTGGGTACAGTAGGTCGGACAGACGGAGACAGGACACACACCGCCGTGGATGGACGTGATAACACCACAACTTTGCACGGCATCGGCGGCAGCGGCTGTGTTTACGACGTGACTCTACAACCCTGACCATCTAGTAGCTTCATCCATCTCTCCCTCTCTCCACTCCATTGGTGCAGCAAGCAAAGCAACCTTGCTGCCGTCTCGGCAGGGTTTCACTTATCGCAAAATAATCGTGTGATTATCGCGCTTATTGCTGGTTACGGTAGAGAAAATCTGCGATATGGATTAGATAAATTTTTACCAAATTTAAAATTCTGGAAAAAAGAAAAAAAATTGAAAAAAATCATAGATGTAATTCTTGATTTGTAATTACCAATGGTGAAGAATTTTTTTAAATAGAGTAAGCTAAATTAAAATTTGAGTGCAAAATCGAAAATAGTTTACAAATTAGAAAAGGGAAGAGAACATTAAGCCTTAATTATCCTACATATTCTTTCAATTATTCTCAATTTCTAGTTTATTACACATATTCAACCGTGTTTTTGATTTTTTTTCCCTATTTATTTTACATTTACATGATTTCAGCTACACAGTCCGCGATAACCGTGTGAATATCGTGGTTATCATGGTAAACCGTGTGATTATAGCGGTGAAACCGTGAAACCGCCGAGTTTTGAATTCGAATTTTTGGATGTGATTTTTGTGCGATTTTAGGTGATTATCGCGGTTATCGCATTACCGTGAGGTGGCGGTAATCCCAGCCCAAACGATAAGGTAAACCCTGGGCAGTGTAGTACACTGTACTACTCCCTTTACTTTTAGCTCCTCTTATTTAACCTAAAATAATTCTATTTTTAATAATTATTAGATCAAAATTTAGAAAAATAGGGATAAATATAATAGGCGTAAATAAAGTGGAGAATAATATCATTGATATTATGCAAAGATATTACTTTTTTTTCTTATCTATATATGTGAGATGGGAAAAAATGAACTTCCTTCGTTCTAAATGTACGACGTTATTAACTTTTGATGGAACATTTTACCATTCATCTTTATTAAAAATATATATAAATATTACTACATCTGTCTTAAAATAAGTTTACTTTCATCATTCTCCACATATCATTACAAACACCAAAAGACTATAATATCACTACTTTATTCAATCCCAACAATTTTTCACTTTATTTACTCTCAATACAATTATTCTCTATTTTCACAAACTCTAATGAAATAATTACTTAAATTTATTCTCTAAACTTAATAAGAGAGGGAGGGACTATTTATACTTTTAAGTATTTATACTAAATTTTTAAATAAAATGAGCGGTCACGTGTTATTTGAAAAGTTAGTACTCCATCCGTCCCATTTTAAGTGCAGCTACGAGTTTTCATATCCAACTTTAATCGTCCAACTTATTTAAAATATTTTTGAATAAAAATAAAAAACACAAGTCACACCTAAAATACTTTTTTTATCTCTAATAACAAAAAAAATATACTAATCATAAAAAGAATTTCAAATAAAACGGATGATCAAAGTTGGACACAGAAACTTATGACGATACTTAAATTGGGATGAAGGGAGTAGCTTTATAGATTTTAGGATGGAGTTAGTAAAATAATTATTTCGTGAGTTTGTGAGAGAGATGAGATCGCGCATCACATGGAGAGGGCGGAGCCGGAACGAAATAGAGGAGGATACCTCTTACTTAATTTACTCTGTTTTAAATCAAGTTTAAGTTGATGTGTGTGTCTAAGTTTATATTAAAGAAGACACACATATGATGAAAATCGGTAAGTTATAACTTAAAAAAATTTCTTGACCAAGTTCGTAGTCACACCCCTCCTCCCATAGTACTCTACCTCCGGCCTCAGTGACTGATCGAACGGAGCACGCGCGGCGGAGGCGATCCAGGTGACGACAACGGCGATAGACCTTGTGCTTAATTGCTTGATGTACTACACAGTACAGCAGCAATGGCGCATGCTCTCTCTGGTCTCTGCTCTGCTAATCCAGCTGCTGCCATTGGTTGCTTTGCTGCCTAGATGAGCTGCGCCTGCATACTAGAGTACTCCAGGCCGGACTATCCCGTGATCCATTTTTTGAATGCGCCGGATTCGATTCGCCATAAACGCAGCAGCAACCAGGAATACGGCCGGGTCTAGGAGATCCTCTGCTGGTCATGGTCATCGTCTCATCTCATCGAGACATGGAGAGATGGATCCATGTATCGTCACCTCCGTACTTCCAATTTATATTTAACTCCCTGTCTCCCTCGTGTACTCACGCTCAGGCCTGATTTAGTTTCTATTTTTTTTCCCAAAAACATCGTATCAAATCTTTAAATCTTTAGACATATACATAAAAAAAATTAATTGCACAGTTTACATGAAATCGCGAGACGAATCTTTTAAACCTAACTAGTCAATGATTAGCCATAAGTGCCACAGTGACCCACATGTACTAATGACGGCTTAATTAGGCTCAAAAAATTTGTCTCGCGATTTCCAGACGAGTTATAAAATTAGTTTTTTTGTGCCGCTGTCCTTTGGAATCATCCTTCGTAAAAGTGCATCACCGGAGCGGCAAAGGAATATTGAAAAACATATTCCCATTTTTGGTACAAATGCATGCATAAAAGCAAAAAGAATTGCAACCCGTAAAAAAAAGAGTAAATTGCACCCATTGTACAACAAATTAACAGGTGGGTGTGATATAGTGTAAGAATTTTAGAATTGAACATCGGAGTGCAACAACTTAACAAGTGGGTGTGTTTTAGCACAAGAACTTGACAATTTAGTATTTTGGTGCATCAACTTGGCTAAGCATATGCTAGGTGATTTTTTTTTCACGATGTCAATATGCCATTACATAGTAATCCTATGGATATTACCTTTTAATATTGAATTGAGTAAATTTCATAAAACTATATGTATTTTGATCAAATAATCATAAACTACAAATTTAATATGATGTATCACAAAACTACAGATTTAACACTAAATTTATCACAAAACAACAAATTTAAGGTGAAATATCACAAAACTACGGATTTACAACTTTATCACAAAACTACAGGTTTAATGATAATTTAATCACAAAACTTGAACAATTATAAGTCCAACATATCATTAGTGCTAAGAATTTAAACCCGAAAATCTGTAGTTTTATGATAATTTCATTATTAATCTATAGTTTTGCGATACTTAGTCTTAAACATGTAGTTTTATGATAAATTTATTGTTAAATCTGTAGTTCTGTGATACATTACATCAAATCTGTAGTTTTATGATAATTTGACCAAAATATCTATTGTTTTATGAAATTTACTGTACTAAATTTAATCTTTAATAATTATATTGCACATACATACAATTTACATCGAATTAACTTTTAAGAATTTTTTGTTTTCTTCACCGTCTTAAATATCAACCAAATATAATAATTTCTACATTTAATTTAATTGACTTTCAGTTATTAGTTATTATGATAAAATATAAATATGCTCCAAATAATTAAGATGTCGCATAACTTCTTCTCAATTTATTGTATCAAAATTGTACCTACTTTGTAAGTTGTATTTATGTGACCACTTATAAAGTTCTTATACTAAATTGCACCTACCTACTAAGTTGATGCACCGTGAGTGCAATTTACTCTAGAAAAAAAATACACAAATAATTTATAGGGACTATCTATATATCTTGCTAGAAAACCATAGCCCATAGCTTTCGAATTTTGGTACATTAGATATGCTTTAAATTTTATGTGCAACAGTGATCTTATCATTTTCCTCCCCGTACGCTTCTCCCCGCAGCCGCACGCAGCACAAACGTGAGGCAAGCTCGATTGCTCGCTTCCTCGAGCACCACTGCTGCCATCGCCACTGCCACCCCACGCCATCGCTCGGTCTCGTTGGCTGGCCAAAAGGCACGAATGGCACTGGCGAGGACCCCCTGGCCAGCTTCCTAATCCCCTTCCCCTCTCCCACCCCATCTCCTCCTACAGTCATCATCATCGAGGTGTCCCTGCTATGCCATCTTCCCCGTCTCCGTTAGCTCCCCGTCGTTGAATCTACCACCACCTCCTAACCAGTCGCTTTGTTTTGTCCTCGTCGTTGACGCCGGTCCATAGGCCCCCTCCATTCCCGCGACTCCAGCGGTGCCATCGCTTCCCGCTCAAGTTCACCGCCTACTTCTGGTCCTCCGCCACTCACGGTGATCCATTTAAAGTCGAACTCCTCCCTCTTTCCACTCTCCCACCCCCTGTCACGCCTAGGACTCTAAATGGTTAGGATCGTCCCCACCGTTTGTTGGAATTCAACAATGTCACTGGAGTTGGAGGAGAAGCTCACTGGAGCACGAATCGTGAAGCAAATCTGGAGGTTAGAAATTTGCAATATTGTGCTCTCATTTTTCTATCGAACGTGGTTTAGCAATTTCGTAATTTCTACATCAATGATTATTATACGAGAATCCTTGAGGATCGCCTATGGATATAGGGTTATTGCTATAAGTAATTCTCCTACCAGCAATGCTTGTGAAAATCAGGTAACCCGTATTAAAGGCCGAGAGTCTGACCAAGGAAGCGGCTAACTAGTCCTAGTCTCAGCTAGCTCTACCTCACCCCCTCTGCCCTCTCTTCTCTCAGAGCAAGGATAATATTGAGCTATAAGTAAGCTATATACTTATATATAATATATAAGAGAGTTAAAGAAAAATAATAAGTGTTAACTCGCACGTAAGAACTAACTCTATATATACTCAAATAAATATGCATAAAAGTCATAATAAGAGAAACAGTGAGAAAAAAATAGAGCTAACCTTATAACTAACCTATTACTCCTTCCCATAATATAAGGAATTTTGGAGAGATGTGACACATCTTAGCACTATATGTCCAGATACATGGTACTAAGATGTGTCATGTCCCTCCAAAATCTCTTATATTATAGGACGGAAGGAGTATTATACTCTATAGTAGTAATAAATTTAGAGGTTGCTCTATCTCAGCTCCCCCTCCCAGCTACTAGCTAACTTCTCCTCTGTCACTGCTAAAGCCGACGTCATTGCTATCGACCATCGTCGCCTCATCGAACAGATGCCATAGAGAGTCAAGTAGGAGCATTCGGCATTGGCATGTCTTGGCAAGCGACAACGACGCCCTTGGCTTCCTGCGGGCTTGTTTACGTCAGATATGCTGACGGGCCTCGGCAAGTGGCGCGGCAACATTCGGGCATTGCTCCGATTGTGAAAACCCACAATTTCATATTTCATCCATCCCCCAAAATAATAATTTAGATAGAGATCAATCGGGACAACCTCATGTCCAGAGGTGTTAATATAAATTCTCACCTAGATTGATTATGTATGAACGGAGGGAGTAGTTGATTAGTCAGATACGGGCCGTACATAGAAATTAATTTTTGGCTGTGTATATAAACTACTTTCGTAGTATCCGTGCAAAAGAAAAAAAAATACTTCGTAGTAGTGAAATATACACAACTATAGAAATGGAAAAAAAAAACTATTACCCTTCTAAATCAGCGTTGTTATCTTTTCTACCGGTAGTATAGAATATTGGCAAAGAGCACAATAAAGCCACTTGTTTATCTTTCAAATTATTAGGTGGTTCTTTGAAAAAGTTTGACGAATTTCAGCAATTTTAATTCCTGTAGGATTATATGTGAGGGTAATATTGAGTTTCTGCGTTATATTTTCTAATCTCTATGTTTCAGTGTTTTTATGGTTGTTATAAGCAAATTATTAAGGCTTGCCATACCTTTTAAGCTTTAACTTGTGGCTAATAAAATTGAAGCAACGCTTAAGAGAGCAACCATGCTACACTTTTATGTACTATCATTGACATATGAGACCTATGCAATGTTGAAGGGATTTTATCCGAGCATCTCCAAACAAACTATCTAAATTAGACTCTCCAAACAACTAAATAGTCAGCTCTTCAATAGACTTAGCAAGCCAAACTCGTTACTCACTCCAATAGTTTCTCCATCTATCCTCTCTATTTCGAGTCTATAACACTGGGACCCACATGTCATCCTCTACTACCCCTTTCTTCTTCCTCCTCTTTCTCTCCCCCTCCTCGTTTTCTTCTCCCAATGGCGCCATCCGGAGCTCCTCCACGGCCCTCCCTCTGTGACGGTAACGATGAACGATGGACAACGATAGTGACGGTGATGGTGACGGTGGGTTTGTGCGCGTGTGAAGATAGGTCTTGGCGTAGCGGCCTCGAACACACGGACGAGGAAGGGGGGGCGGCACCGCATGAGGTGATGGCGACGAGGATTAGGAGGCACGGGAGGGTGGGAGCCGATGGCGATGACGGTGGGAGGCGATGCCGACGAGCATTAGGCGGTGCAGGAGGGTGGAAGGCAACGCCTACCCTTCAGACTTCCTCAACTCCGTGTTGGTCCATCACCGCTACACCAAGAACAACACCTCCGTTGCGCCACCTCTCCCACCCTCCTCGGCTCCGTCCCCGTCCATCACTGCTGCACCAAGACCGAAGCCTCCACCGCTGTGACACCCTGACCCAATTATGATGAGGCATGTGTGGCCTATGAAAGCTATGTGCGCATGTTTTGTACTGAAAGTGCATTAATCCCCCTAGTGGGTTTTGGTGATTAATGACAAATGTGGTTAAGGGACTAATGAGTTCATTGAATTACTTTCAGGAGTATTAGTCCAAAGTGTGGAAGATGGATGCTTGGAGACCTCCCAAAAGTATAAAATCAAAGCGAACCGGAACTCGGGAAGTGCATAAGATAGTTTATTTATTGCAATTGAGTTTTTAGGAAAAACCGTACTATTAAGAGGGGTTCCAGGTGATACTCTGAGATATGTCAAGTGCTCTTAGTGTGAACCAAATGTCAAGTTTCCCTAGGAGTCATTTTTGCAAATACTCCATCTGTCCAAAAGTGCAAGTCCGGAACTTTCTATCTTCCAGGTCCGGAAGTTTCGGTGTTGTGAAAAAGATTTTCCTAAGTGTTGTCCGGAAGTTCCTGTCTTCCAGGTCCGGAACTTCCTGTCTAGTTTCTACTTCAAAATTATGAGTAACGACTAGATGACATCACCTAGCTGTTATACATATACAGCTCGTTTCCAGCTCGTTCTTTGGCCATTCCACTTTCACTTTTGGAACCTAAAGCTGTTGCTAGCTTCTCCCAAGTTTTTCTTGCCTTCTCCACTTAATCTAGAGCCTAATTCTTGTGAGAAAGAGAGATTGAGAGGGAGAGAAGAAGATTTGGAGAGGTGTGAAGACTAGGATCTTGGGTGAGCACTTGAAATATCTCGTGGGCTGTCATCTCGGTGCTTATTACTCTTGGAGATAATCTCCTAGACGGTTAGGTGTCGCCCGCGAGAATCCGTTGCATATTGTGGATGTCCCTGGTAAGTTTGTGAAGGATCTCCTCTCCTCCGAAAGGGAACGAGATAAGTTAATGAAGTTCTTGTGCTGAGATTCTAGAGGCTTTCCAAGTAGAGCAACCCACACTTGTGGCGGATTTCTAGAAGTAGGTTGAGTTGGATCTTGGTGGTCACTCAATTCTAGAAATTTGCCTAGTGGTGTTTGGAGTTGAAGGCTGTAGATTTCCTCTGGGGTTTTTGCACAAGTGAGGCAAGGGGTTAATCGAGACCCAGCACTTTGGAGCTCCTCAACGAAGAGTAGGATCGCAAGATCCGAACTTCGAGAAAAAATCGCTCTTGTCTTTTTCTGTGATGTTTATGTGGATGTTTCTATGATCTATCCTCTGCTTAGAATACCTGTGCACCATCTTGTGAAGATTGGCTTAGTATTCTGTTTCGAAATTTGAATTTCATCTCTGTTTTGTTACCCGGAAGTTCCTGCCCTAGAACACCGGAAGTTCCGGTGTTCCTTACCAGGAAGTTCCGGGTCTGTTTGAATTTTACCGCTGCGATTTGTTTTCAAGTTTTCAGGGACAGCCTATTCACCCCCCTCTAGGCTTCATCAGCACGTTCATATACCACCTTACTAATTGAGAAGGGTGGAACCAGTTTATAAGGCATCTTCTCTCCAATCATATTACTCCCGTTTTAACCCTTTTTACATGATGCGAGGATGAAAGTGTAAGTGGAGTAGTATGTGTAAGTGGACCTACCCGTTGGTTAGGCTGGGTTATGCGGTTCTGGAGGGAGGACTATTACAAATGGTATTAGAACCGACCCTCGCGGTTGCGCGTATATGTCAGTGTGCATGCATATGGCGCATGTGCGCTCTGCGTGAGTCACATATGGCGCTGGCACTGGTCGTACGGACGTGCTCTAAGAGGGGGGTGTTCCTGCCTTTGTGGCTATATTTAGTACACTTTGAGGGGGGAGGGAGGGGTGTATGTGACATCCTAACCCAATTAGGATGATGCATGTGTAGCCTATGAGAGTTGTATGCACATGTTTAATACCATCTTACTAGTTTAGCAAGGGTGGAATCAACTTATAAGGACTCTTCCTTTCAACCATATCACTCCCAGGTTAACCCTTTTATATGAAGCGACGATGAAAGTATAAGTGGAGTGGTATGTATAAGTGGGCCCGTCCGTCGGTTAGGCTGGGCTGCACGATTCTGGTGTAAGGGCTGTTACAACCGTGCCACCTCTTTCGTTCTCAACTCCATCCCCGTCGTCCGCTACCGCCAAGACTGGCGTCTCCACTGTGCTGCCTCTTTCTACCATACCGCCTCTTTCGCCCTCCTCGACCAGCAGCTGCGACAACGGAGGGCCTGTAGCTACCTTGGCTTGTGGCGGATAGGGGGAGGTAGCTCCGTGCCATCGTTGTTAGCAAGGGCGGCGACGACGTCCTGTCTCCAGGGAGGATGGGGACGATGGCGTGGGGTATGCGGATGGAAGGAGGGAACTCCAGTGCCTCTCTGCTCCGTGCCATCGTCGACACCGAGCCAACGGATAATAGCAAGTGGCGGCGACCGATGCAGGAGAGAAGATCAGCGGTGAAGAAAAGCATGTGGTGATGGGAGAAGGAATGTATGTAGGACCCACCGTTGGCAAGTGAATTTGGCTGGCCAAGTTTGGCCAATTAATGGAAGGAGGGTTTTGGCACACGGATGGCTTGGCCGCACGATTGGAGAGGGTGTTGGAGGATGTGTTTTTTTTTTACAATGGCTAAAATTTAGCTTAGAGAGTCATTTGGAGAGGTTATTGGAGATGCTCTCAGAAGAGTATAACAAATCAAACAAACCCTATTTAAATTGAGATGTACTCTATAGCTATACCAAAACATATTTATTTTTCACCAATCCCACACATGCCAATACAAAATAAAAAACTAGAATACCCTTATGTTATCAAATCCCTATGCAACTATTCTTCACTTTATATTCTTTCAATACAACTGTTCTCTACTTTCACAAACTTTAATGCAATAATTACTTTAAAAATAAACTTATTTTGTACTCCCTCCGTCAAAAAAACCAATTATAGGTTTAAATCTGGATACGTGTTCAGGTTTAAACCCAAAATTATATTTTCTTTGGATGGAGAGAGTAATAAATAGAAGGAGCCAGAAATAAATTTAATATGGCACGGAGGAAGTACCAAGATGGCTAGACAAAATTATGATAGTGAACTTAATAACCCTTTAATTTCATGAATTACAAAGAAGGTCAAATGCTCTATTAGCACCAAAACAGAAAAAAAAAAACCTTTTTATGCCATGGTGATCACCAACAACATCTTTGTGATGACGAATGAACAGGGATGGCCCCGCCGACTGACACCCATCTGCCCCAAAAGCCGGGCAGAGGCAGAAGGCGGTCAGGTCAAGGCTGACAAGCTACCAGTAGTAGCTATCCATAGCTCTCTGTCCCCCTCCCATAAAAAGCGCAGTTTCCCGAAGCACACACCGCTCCAAAAAGCAAACACAAAACCCTGACCCCTCTACTCCTACTGCTGCTGCTAGCACTAGGTCTCATCATTCATTTGCCCTAAATCATAGAGTAAGCGGCTATTAAAATTTAAACTTAAAATTTTATTAACAAATATGGTTTTTGATGACTTTTAACCTAGTTTTTCTATATTAGTGTGTCCCAGAATATACGAAAATTAGAACTAGATGATACTCCCTTCGTCCCATAAAAAACAAATCTAGAACCGGATATGACATATTCTAACATGATGAATCTGGATAGATATATATCCAAATTCATAGTATTATAATGTGTCACATCAGTTACTAGCTTAGTTTTTTATGGGACGAGGGGAGTATATTTCTCAGTACTACGAATCTGAACAAATCTATCCAGAATTGTAGTATTGTCTCATCCGATTCTAGATTCTTCTATTTTGGGATAAAGAGAGTACTACATCCATCCCAAAATAAGTGCAGCCATAGGTATCTGTATCCAACGTTTGACAGCTCTTCTTATTTGAAAAATTTATGAAAAATAAAAACAATTAGTCACACATAAAATATTATTCATCTTTTATCATCTAATAACAATAAAATACTAAGAGTAAATTTCACAAAACTACAGATACTATGACCAAATTATCACAAAACTACAGATTTAACTCGGTGTATCACAAAACTACACATTTAACACCAAATTTATCACAAAACTACACATTTAAGATGAAGTGTCACAAAACTACATATTTAGTAACTAAATTATCACAAAACTACAGGTTTAGAATCAATTTTATCTCAAAGTAATGATATTTATAGCTCCACCATAACAATGGTGCTAGGGATTTAAACTCCAAAAGTTGTAGTTTTGTGATAAGTTCAATATAAAATATGCATTTTTATGATACTTAATCTAAAATATATAGTTTTGTGATAAATTTGGTGCTAAATATGTAGTTTTGTGATACAACTCCTTAAATATGTAGTTTTGTGATAATTTAGTCAAAGTACATGTAGTTTTGTGAAATTTACTCAAATGCTAATTATAAACAATTTTCAAATAATGCGAATAGTCAAATGATGGATATGAAAAGTGCAAAACTATAGTATTTATTTTCGGACGGAGGGAGTAAGTTGCTAAGTATATTTTACCTATAAATTAATTTATGTTCACCCAGGCTCAGTATATTTATTTTAAGATGAAAAATTTACCCCTATTTTAATATATATATTTGGGGACGAAGGAAGCATTATAAATATGATTTCACCGTTTATATTCAGATCAGCCGTGGCAAACCGCTGAGAACCATGTTAGAGGAGGTAAGCCGGCTATAAACATATTTTAAGGAGAAAAAAGAGGAGAGATAAGAGCAGCGGGGCTATAGATTAGTAGTCAGCTGTAGCACAAACTTTAAGATGTATGTGTGTATGACAGGTGAGACTATACATTAATTATGTAGTACATATTTATTGCTCCCTCCGTCCCATAATATAAGAGATTTTGAGTTTTTGTTTGTATTATTTGACCACTCGTCTTATTCAAAAATTTATACAAATATAAAAAACGAAAAATTGTGCTTAAAGTACTTTAAATAATAAAGTAAGTCAAAAAAATAAATAATAATTTCAAATTTTATTGAATAAGACAAGTGGTTAAATAGCGTAAGCAAAAACTCAAAATCTCTTATATTATCGGACGGAGGGAGTAGTAATTGGATATTAAATTGAATATAGTTGATTTGGAGCCTATAACTGTACTAGTACTCCCTCCATTCTAAATTGATCTACATATTTCATATGTACACCAAGACGAAGAAAAGCTAATAACTCTCTCTGGCTGTGTTTTAGTTCAGCGCAAAGTTTGGATTTTGGTTAAAATTAGAGATGATGTGACTGAAAAGTTGTGTGTGTATGATAGGTTGATGTGATAGAAAAGCACTAAAGTTTGGATCTAAACTTTGGATCTAAACATAGCCTATATTTATTGTAGCAACAAACTCAATGCATGCACCATCCCCACTATTTTCTAGGTAATAACAAATCAAGATATTGTATGTGGGTTATAAATACATAGGTGCATGGATGTATGTATCAATGTCCATTTACTCCAATAGATAAATAACAAATAGACCTAATAAATAAACGTAAATATGTAGATCATTTAGGAATAAACTCGAAAAAACTATATCTGTGTCAATTCCAGGAATGGAGGGAGTATTAAACTTGTTCTTATCGCAGCTACTGTAGGGACAAACCCGTCAATTCGCACGGGCCATCGTCCGTACTACGTGCATATCCGGCCTCGCCGCACGAATCTCGAGGCAAGACATCGACCGACGTCATCCCTCCGCGTCTCGTCTCGTCGGGGCGGTGCTACATATACCGCCTCTCGTGTCTCGCCTCGCCGCGCGACGCGACGCGAGTACGCGACGTCGAGGTGACCCAGCAATGGAGGACGAAGCCGGCGCGGCGCGGAAGCGGAAGCGGCGCGGCGAGGGGAAGCCGAGGCCGAAGGTCACGAAGGGCGGCAGCAAGGCCAAGCCCAAGGGGAAGGCCGCCGCCGCCGCCGCTGCTGCTGCGGCGGCCGCCGAGGAGGCGGCGGTGGCGGCGGAGCCTGGGGTGGTGGTCGAGGAGGAGGAGGACTACGTGGAAGGGATCACGGAGGAGTCCATCGCCGAGGTGATGAGCTGGCTGGAGCTGGAGATCAAGCTCGCCTCCTCCGCCGCCGCCACGCCCGCACCGTTCGCCCCGCCGCCGCCTCCTCCTCCGGCGACGGCGACGACGGGCGGCGGCGGGTACCTGCAGGCGGCGAAGGGGGTCAACACCAGCAACATGGAGGGGAGCTGCGGCGCGTCGTTCTCGGTGTCGGCGTCGACGGTGATGGCCTCAGTCGACCTCCGCGCCGGCGCGCCGCCGCCTCCGCCCCTTCCGTGGCCGCTGCCCGGCCACGCCGGAGTGGCCACGGCGGCGGCGGAGGAGGCGGTGGACGACGACGAGTGGGTGGACCAGCTGCTGACAGATGGGCCCGCCATGGAGTATTAGTAGTAGTAGAGTACAGTGTCCAGTGAGTAGTACTAGTACTGTTGCTACTAGTAGTAGTAGTAGGAAGTAGTAGGAGTAGGTTTTGGAGGGTAGCGTAGAGGCTGACATGTGGGGGCCATGCCCTTTGTGATGTGTAGGACAGCAGGGCATGAACTGGGAACATCTTTTGTCGGTGTACAGGGGAGATTCGGAGTACGTTGTGTGGGGTTTGGATGGATGGATGGATGGACAGACGGACGGATGTGGTTCTGTCACTGCGCGTGTCATTGATCAGTTTTGTCGTCAGGCTTTGCGACCGAGCCACAACTTTTTTGAATCGCCTTCTCACTCCAGCGTTGTTGGAGAAATCTTAGCGCGGTAGCAGGAATTTTTGTTTTGTTTTTTTAGACCTTTTATTTTTAATTTTGTTATTAGACTTTTTCAAAAATATTTTCAATTCTGAACATTTTTCTGGCTTGGCGTGGCTAAATAAATATGTCACGTCACGCAGTGTTGGCCTGCTACACCAGGACCTTGCCATGCCATCGTAACGTCACACACCAGGACCTTGCCATGCCGTCGTAATGTCAACGACTCGGCTGGCGTTGCCAAAAGGTTCGGTTTTTAAAAATAATTTTTTGAAAAGGCTCCTTCCCTAACCTTGTGTTGCTCTTCCTTTTCCCATCATCCACTTCGCTTGCACCGCTTAGGAGAAGACGCCGCGACGGCAATGGCAGGCGCCTCTCCCTTCCTTCTCGCCAACAGATCTATCGACGGTAGCGTGGCAAGGAAGCTGGTACTGCAGATGGGTCGGTGATGAGTGGTGGTGCCGAATAGGGCATGACGACAAGCTCGGCGTAACAATAGCAATAACGAGGTTAGGTGATAGATTTGCCGCATCCTTTTTAACCACTGTCACCATCTTCCCTTCTCTTCTACGGGTGGTGGTAGCCTCACCGGCGACCGTAGCTGCCTCGCACGAGGCGTGGGAGCATCGCACTGGGCCATGCCTTCTCTCAACTCATCGCCCGACTCGTGCCTCACCTCACCTAACAAACCCAAACGAAAAACATGTGTCTCACTTTGGCTACGCAGTCTTCAGGTTAGTAGCCGTAGATGCGTACGTAGAGGTAAATCTCCGATGTGGCAGGCTGAGGCCGAACGCCAACTAAGTGCCCTATGAAAGCCTTTATGGGAATCAAGCACCTCACTTCGATCTGTACCTATGTTTCTCTTTATATGAAACTTGTACTAACTTCGTCCTAAAATACTTTCTGTTGCCTCCTTTTAGATTCAAATTTCGTCTCTCCTTTTCAAAATTTATCTCTTTATGATTCAAATTTTATTTTAAAATAGTTATCACTATAAATTTTTTCCAAGCATAGTACATTATATTATCTAATAAAGGGTATTATAGTTTTATGTATTAAACGTTAATCTATCGTAAACAATCTTGAATGATAAGTATCGTGGGTCGAGAGAGTATTTTGCATTGAATTTCATTGGAATGATAGATGCATGCGTTATATTTACATTTTCTAAGGATTTTTTATGCTATTTATATATGTTGGAAGAACCTACTACTCTATCTAAAAAACTTATCCTAGCTACAAATTTCGTAGTTAGAATTGGGTTTTTTATAGGTTGGACAGGGGTAAGAATGTGAGGTTTGGATGGACGGACGGATGTGGCTCTGTCACTGCACGTGTCATTGATCAATTTTGTCGTCAGGATTTGCGACCAAGCCATATCTTTTTGAATCGCTTTTTTGAGTCTATCCAACATTGTTGGAGAAATTTGATGGGAATTAAGTTCCTTGCTCCCTGGTACAAAATTGTAGGGCGTATCGTAAATCTTTAAGAGGAAAAAAAGGTAATTTCACAAAATATTTGGATCATTATGTCACAAAATTACAGATTAAAAAATATATCATAAACTAAAGATTTAAAATATCGTATCGGAAAACTACATATGTAACATCATTTTTATTAAAAAAACTACATATGATTTTTTAATCTCAATAGTGTTATGGATATGAACTCTAAAATCTGCAATTCTTTAATAATCTTATCACTGAAATTTATGATACAATACCATAAATATGTAGTTTTCTATAAATTTAACACTAAATTTATAGTTTTGTGATACACATATTTAAATCTATAGTTTTACGATAGTTTTGTTTAACTATATGTAGTTTTATGAAATTTATGACGTTAAGTGTTTTGATAAAATAGTCCCAAAACACTTAACGTCATAAGTTATTTTTTTTTCTCATCTATATCTTAAATTATTGAAAACGATTCAGCTTACTCGCTAATGGTATTTTCTCTTTAGCGTTTATGCCATATTTTACACTGAATTTGGTAGAATTGATATATGCATTATAACTTACTACTTACTACTACTAGTTATATGGATAAAATCTCTTATAACTAGGTAGTAATAGTATGTTGAAACTTGAAAGCACCTAAGACTAATTTGAACATCGATATTTAAATTTCAAGAAAATAGTCATAAAAACATTTTTGAACTTTAGTGATGGTGTTATCTATGGATATTTGTTTTTCTCATTTTAAAATTGAAATAATGAAAACAGTTTACCTTTGCTCGTTTACTGTATTTATCCTTTGTGTTTCTTTTTATAAAATGTTTCCTAGCATTACAATTTACTACTATTTACATTTTTTGTAAAAAACTTTCACTATTGACATATGTTGGAAACATCTAGGACAAATTTAAATATCAATATTTGAAATTTCAATAAAATAGTCATCAAAATATTTTGGAACTTTGATAATAGCGTTATCTATTATCTAAAAAATTAAAGCTTAAAATGTGACTTGTCTAAAGAGAAAAAATGTTATTAAGTAGAGTAAACCATTTTTACTAGTTCAGGGATAAAATAAGTGTACTAATAGTTTAGGGGATTAAATGATCCCCGAAGTAAAATAAACTTTTTTCTATTTTTAAAAAGCCTTTAGCACAATACTTCAAATTGATTACCTTAATGAGCTAAAACAAAATTTCAAATATTTAGAAACCACTGGATAAACCGGCCAAGTTAAAAAAAGATTTGAATTGATCCTTAAAAAAATGTCAAAATTTGTCTGATTTTTTTCGGTTGTCATCGATAATCGCTCAATTATAACAACACGGTTCTCATTGAAACCACTGGGGAGTAGTATTCACCAATCGATCACATTTTGAAACCCTGTTTGCCACTTGGGAGTAGGGTTCCTCTTATCGTTTTCGGCGCGGTTACCGGACCCCGCGGTAAGGTGGTTATCGTGAAAACCGCATGATAACCTCGAGTTATACCATAGTCTCAAAAACAGAAAATGTTATCGTGCATGGTAACCACGATAACTGTATGATAACTGTGCGGTTTTGTAAACCCTGCTTGGGAGTATGTCTGCATGGTGCGTGCTCTGAGTCTGAACCTTATGCTTATGCAAAGGAGTTAATTAGCATTAGGGTAGCTATTGTGCTTATTGAAGATACAGTGAATCCCAGATGTGAGCTACGGAATATTAGCACCACATATTCCTGCAGATATATACTGTCACTGACACTATTAGGGTAATTTGTCGAATTTGTGATCGACGTCAATGTTATGCATATGTAATACGGAGTATGTACATTATGAAATTCCCGTCTTGTTGAAGAGGATAACAATGGTACACCCAACACCGAACTTCTTACCACTGATAGATTAATGGTGAAGATGGATAAGATAGCGAAGTAACAGCTTAAAATCTAACGTGTGCAAGGGACTGGAAGCAGTGGATGCCATGGAACTCGCCTCCCGATCATGCAAAACGGAGCAACATATTTTTTTATGATTAATTAAGTATTTACTTTTTTAAAAAATATATTAATATGATTTTTAAAGCAACTTTCGTATAGAAAATTTATGAAAAAAAAACACACATTTAGCAGTTTAAAAATGTATGTGCGAAAAACGGGAAAGATAAGTTGGGAACTCAATGGATGGAAAGAACACAGCTGTTAGTGCCCAATTCTTGCATATGAGAGCTACAAAATGGCTAAGGTCTCCCGTTCTTCAGCTCTCCTTTGGTATTTGCCATCCCTTGTCAAAAGCTGCAATGCTAGCTTCATCCCGGATGCATCCTAACCCTAACAAACAACGTTAACATGTGAGATGTCTGAACCAATGTAGTTTGGTCGCCATGGAGAGGCGTTGTAAATGAGACACACAGCCTTTTTATGGTGCCCTTCACATTGTTGTTATTAGAAAAGGTTTCTCTTCTGACAATTTAATACAGTATATGAGAACGTTTCTCTACCTTCATTAATACAATGCGAGCAACACTTGATGGTTCCAAAAAAAAAAAGAGGTGCTAGACACGAAAAGAAATAGAGGGATGTCATTTGTTCTACTGATCTTGTTACTCGTGCCAAATGACTATAGTTTGTAACTTTGTATGAAAGGAATGAAAGCTGATTTATATGTTCATTGGATATGGTCATGTTTGAAGCAAGAGATGATCCACCAGTCTGGAATGTGGAAAAATCTAAATTGTTATATTTTGGTGTTTTCTAATATATTACATCGACCTCTCGTGGGATATATATAGGAATACATAGGAGATAGAGACTTGGAGTATAATACAAGTAAGAACAGATTTATCTCTAAGATTTTATCTCTAGGACTCTATTTTATCATGGGAGGACGGATGCTATCTTTTGCTCAGTTCAAGGAAGGGAACATATGTAGCTTGGGCTAAGTTCCTCATGCTTCTCAATCCTATAAACTGCACCATGTATTACGCCACTGTAATTTGCATGAGACCTATTGCAGTTGGGCGCTAGCTGCCATAAAAACAGAGGTGGCACTCCGTATGATGATTACAGTGGCCATGTGTCCATACTGGCTTCGAATTGCTATTTGATTCTAAGTATCAATTTTTCAGCTTTCTTATTGAATGCTCTCATATGTCATTTTTAGACATCTTCAAATGGAAGTTAATTCTGGATTTATTCATTCTCCCCTAGAGTAAGTTTAATAACGTAGACTATAAATGCACGCTAAATTATCTGAAGATAACTCTGTAGATAGATAGAGTATATATGCAATAAGCAGCTCCTAACACAAGATACGTAATTTGCTAGTAGTATACTATCCTTCAGAGCTATGAGGTCGTGACATGAAACCTGTATGGTGCATTTTGACACGTATGTATATAGTCCATGAGAGTTTATCGGTAGGCAATTAAGTTATTATGTTTGTGGAATACTCTTGAAGTACAAAACAATCAGAACCATGTGGTTCACGGTCATGCACTTTGATGTACTTTTGGCCTTGACAGATTCTATCTTTTTTCTTGTAAACTTTATTCCTTCTTAATTTATTCGGAGGTCCTCCTCCAGCCTTCCCGGCGAATATAGTGTTGCAACTATTAGTGCAACTTATTCATTGTTTTATAAAAATGTTGATTAAAAAGGTCACATCTCACTATTTGTAGACCCTAAAATAAACCTTAGATATTAATATATTTAAATGATAAGGATGTCTTCTAAATTAAAGAAAATCACTTTGTTCTAGTTACATATAAACTTCCCTATTGTCACTACAATTTATTATTACTGTTTAAGTATCTATTAATAGATGAAACTTCATATGTACTAATAAAATAAGATTAATATATCATTAATACACTAAGGGACTGTTCGAAATATATCCAAAATAAACCAAACCAAAATTTGGCAAGTGGCAATATTACTAAAATTTTGGTAGGATTTCTTATGTATTTATCAAAGTTTGGCAACAAACTAAATATAGGTATTTTTTTGGCGACTTTACTAAAAAAATGGTATGGTTGAAAATGACATCAATCTGAACTGCCCCTAAAATATCTACTACACCTAAATGTTATTGTATCACTTATTTCCAAATTCATATAAAAACATTTAAAAATATCTCTTGTACCAATTAATAGGATAACATCTTAAAGTTAAACATAAATGCCCCTGTAACGTGTGAAGCTGATCTTAGTCGGGAAGACTTTTTTCTCTGTGCCTTGAAACATGGGTCCTGCATCGATGTAGTCGTGCCCTTGCGTACCAGTCTGGAGCACAATTTAATGTCTGATTCACTGTCACATCCTCATGGAGTATTGCATCACTAAGTAGTAAGTTGTGCACTATTGACAACGACGGTGGCCTCCAATGGGGTTGTTTCAACTCAGCTATGTATACTCGTGCTATATGACAGTATAACAAACACTGTTGCTCATGCTTGATGCTTTTCAATGAAGGACAAAGACAAAGATAAGATGGAGTTGATCAAAATAGTTTTTTTTTCTAAAAAAAAGAATTTTTATGATATAGATAGAATACTCTCTTTTGAAAATGAGCGATGTTAATCATTCAGCAGAATAAAAAAAATTATAGCTAAAGAGACATACCACCAGGATAATCTCTAGAGCACTATATTATTATCTATCTTTTCAACAAATATCTATAGTGTAGCACTTGGTTTATTTTCAACACCTATTTTTGATAATCATATGAGACACCTTTACGGATGTACTGTATTTATTATTCAAACATATGTATAATAAGTTAATAACTAATTCGTGAGAGTATACTTAAGTCACGTCAGCGGCGTGTATGATATACATGTATCAATTATACCTAATATGATGAAATTCCTCAATTATAAGAAAATATATGATGAGTAATTTACTGCACATATTACTTGATTGTTTATTTATTGTCAAATTATTTGGCCAGGGAAATAAAATATACATATATAACCATAAATCTCATCATGATGGACTAAAGGGCTGTGTTATAGCAAGATCATTGTCTGAAATATTTTTATAATATTTTTCACATCTATGTACCATATATATTGCTCACTTCTCAAATACCAATCACGTAGTTTTGAAAAATTCCAAAAACACTTTGAGATTGAACCAATTAAAACTAAATCATATCTACTTGAAAAAACATACAACTAAATTTTATTATTTTTTATTTGTTTTACAAATGCAAATTTAGATTAGCATCTTATATTTTTCAAGTGATATTTGACACCCTAAAATATGATGCGAAATTATTTAAAAAAATTATCATAACATTAATTACTATTTGTCAGCTCTCTGTGATGTATTTAGTAGGACCATAATATAACTTTTATAATACATCAATAGTTGATTTAGATAAATGAATACAACGGGATCACAAATTAGATATATAATGTTAAAATTATTTTAAAATACGAACGTTTAAAGACCATTGATTTGACATTTTATATTGATCTAGTTTATCTACTCATATTTGTATATTTGTTATGGCAGAAAATTATATTTTAGAGACCATTGATTTTTTTTCCGAGGGTACTATATATAGATTTTT
Source organism: Oryza meridionalis (assembly GCA_000338895.3). NCBI lineage: Eukaryota > Viridiplantae > Streptophyta > Magnoliopsida > Poales > Poaceae > Oryza > Oryza meridionalis. The sequence continues at coordinate 6,090,289 of CM002528.2, read as the reverse complement.
TTTAATGTTTTTATAGTCTGTATGTTTTATTTTCTTTTGGCGAACCGAACATATGTAAACTTATCTGTTTTTCCCTAGTACGTACTGTATGTACTTTTGCTCTTTTTTTTTCAGCCAACTGTTACATCTATATATTTCCTCTCGTGTGTGTGTGTGTATATATATATATATATATATGAGGAAGGTATATACATATATATTTAATCTAAAATAACAGTCTATTAATTAATTTTCGGAAATCAACAGCGTGTATAGATTTTCTTTTTCCATCTATAGTACGTACTGTACATACTTTTGGCTATATAGGAGGAAGGAATTATATATTCTAAAATAATGTGAAAATCAACAGTGTGTATATATAGATCTAATCTAATGGTCTAAAATAACGGGTCTACCAATATAAGTGAAAATCAACGGTGAGATTAGACAGTGCCACGTGGCAGTTTAGGAGCGTTTGTAGGAGTCCCACGTGACGGCTTGAGAGCGTTTGTAGGAAATTTAATGGACTTTTAGTATATAATAGATAGATAGATTGGCTGAATCGGTGTGATCGACATGAGGTCGTCAGTGATGCATGGTTTGTAACAATAGGAAATCCTTTTCTTTTTTGTCCGGTCAAGATATTTTTGGTACAACTTTGACATAAGAATGCTGTGTAAACCACAAAACTTCTCACTAGTGGAGCGTTTAAAACTGAGCAACATCATAAGAGAAATGCAGTGGCCAAAGACTAGGAAATACTGGCATTAAACATGCTGGACTCAAGAGATCATTCGAGCATCAGTCCTAAGGCCAGTCCTAACCCAAGATACTAGATATAGTGAGGCGACACCTATTTGTCTTTTTTAAGTAGTGAGTCAGCAAGGTCCAACGAGGACATCAGCACTCACTATGGTGATAACGGGATTTTCTCTCATAGTGACTGCTCCTGATCCATATTTGGAAACCACTCGATAAACCAGCCAAGTTAAAAAAAATCAAACTAATTAAGATTCAAACTCTTGACAAAATTTATCTAAATTTCATCGATTTTCATCGATAACCTCTCAGTCATCATTGTTATCGATGAATACACTAGGGAGGGTTATTCGTCTACTGATCACATTGTGAAACCTCTTGTTTGTTTGACCGGGCAAGAATTTGTCTAGTGAGCTAGCTGTAAGGTGGTGACATATGTTTGCATGCATGGTTTGTATTGTGAAGTATATGCAAGTGCAATGGAGTTAAATTAGCTGTAGCCTGTAGGCTAGGTATATATTGTGCTTATTAAGGACACAATGAAGCCCATATTTGAACTAAGAAATGGTTAGCACGACAAATTCCTATACATGTCAGAAAATACTATTAGGGTAGTTTGTAGATTTTGTGGTTGATGTTAGCGTTATGCATCTAATATATGTGTGCACTAAGAAATTCCGTTCTCTTGTTGTGATAACAATGTTATGTCGAACTCCAGATTTCTAACCACTAGTTGAGTGGTGAAGAAGGACAAGAGCAAAAGTAGCCGCAGACTGGATCGAGTAAACTTGATGTGTGCATTTGTGCAAGGGACGAAAATTAAAGCAGTGGATTCCAGGGTATTTCCTTGCACACCAGAGATCCAAAATGGCTATGCCCTCTCATTTTTAGCTCTCTTTTGGTATTACCGATCATCCCTTGTTAAAAGCTCTCTTCATCCGGATGTCTCCTAACCCTAATTAAACATGTAAAATGATATATATATATATATATATATATATATATATATATATATATATATATATATATATATATATATATATATATATATATATATATATATATATATCTGCACATATATACTCCAGTTTTTTATTGATTACTGCACCAACTAGATTGATCGCCAATTCACCATGCATGTAGTGTTTTTTTTTCTTAAGAGTCATAGAGAGGTGTTGGAAAGGAGGTACATGCGTGCACAATCTTCAGAGTCTTTTATATGTGCCATTCTAGTTGTTGTTACCAGCACTCCATCTCTTTTCAATCTTAAATAAATGAATGCTATATATCTATAACTTCCATTAATACAATGGCAACAATGTTAGCTAGCTAAACCTTTCATAATAAAAATGAAAAAAAAGAGGTAGATAGTAGTGTCTTTGATTTGTATAAAATACATAAATGGGCTCAGTCCCAAATGAGACAGCCAAGAAGAAACCAAATTAAAGGGGAGAGACCAACCAGCCACCACGATTACGCCCAAATCCAATATAAACGGGCGGATCTCTTTTTCTTCCTTCCTCTAGAAACTTCCTCTGTCCTTGTATATGCCATTACACTAGCTTGCTTGTCTAGACCACTTAGTCACTCCGACTATGTTTCCGTTCAAAGGAACCCACTGCAGAAGGCCTCGACTCTTTCGCATATGTGCTGGCAAGACACTAGTAGAGGCTGAGGTGGAGGATCATGTAATTCAATGTTATGCCTCAACTATTCAGCTGTTTGGGAGGATTGAAGGTGTTCTTTTCTAATTTCAATGAGCAGAAAGTTTAGTTGGATCTATGTTCTTGATACCTCTCAATCCTATAAACTGAGCCATGGATAACATCAATGTCTTTTTCAAGGGACCTATATTGCAGTTGATAGCTGACTATGCAAATGCTTACAAAGAGTTTGGCATGAACATGATGGACATATATAGGTTGGGTGCTATCTGCCATAGCAACAGTGGTGGCACTCAAACTATATATGGAGAGTTCTTTAGGGAGCCAATATTAATTTACCACTTAAAGTGGCCATGTGTTAATGTTGGCTTTGAATTGCCATTTGATTTTCATTAATTTGTCAACTTTTTTATTGAATGCTCATATGGGATTTTGTCGACAATTTTCATGTAGATGTTAATTTCCACTTAGAGTTTTTAGGATCGTAGGAAAATGAACGACTTTGATCCATAGGATTTTTTTTCCTATAGAGGTCCCCGAGCAAAGGATTCGAACTTGTTAAATTCTACAGGAACGTATTTCTATGCCTCAATCTCATAGCATTTTAAACATGTGCTCTAACCTAATTGTTTTTCATTCCTTTAAGAAGTCTGATACAAATTCTCTCTCTAATATAAGTAGCATATAATATAATTTTTTTGTATTTTTTTTGTGAGCCAACCAAATATATATTTTGACTTTTGAGTAATTTATGCGGTTTTGTTTCATGTAGTATTTAACATGTGATATTTCAATCATGCGCTTTTTCTATACTTACATTTTTACATTCTTGCTTCCTGAACGACTCCTTATTCATTCTTACTGAGGGTATGTTTGGAAGTCTAGTTTCCACCCAAAACTAGTTTAAAATTCCGGTCCGAATTATTATACTGGGGGGATACAAAATGGCTTTGCTAATGGGACTGTAATACACTAAATTTTAGACCGCTTCAATCCATTACACTCAGGAAACTAAGATCGCCTCAGCAAGTCAACAGGCCACATTTTTTTATGATAAATATCGAGTCCTCTCTCATTGGCTTCTCCGTGCTGTTCTCCGATTTGCTCAGCCATGTGTTCCATGGCAACCCTCCTCTATACCCTCACCTTACTCCAAGCCAATTCAATCCATGCTATTGGCCTCCTCCTAGACTCGCTATTGCCCTAGATTCTCACTAGCTTGCTTAGTGCCACTTGTGTCGTGTAGTCCTAGTCCTAGATCTGCATTGCCAATGTCATTGTAGCCTCAATTCGCATCACCAGCATCATCCCATCCTCGATCCACATGTACAATATCATCTCGACATCTCTTCAAAGATAGGAGTCCCTTTGATTTATGATACTGCATAACTGGGCCTTAGGCTCAAATGGGCAGACAAGAAGAAACCAAAAAGAGAGAGACCCACCACACCTAAATCCAATCCAATTGTGCAGATCTCTTCTCCTTTTTCCCAATAATCCTCCATTGCTTCCTGCGCTGCGATGCTGGCTTGCTTGCCAAGCCATGGCATCGCCATAGTTCCATTCACGTCAGCCAACCGTTGCTGCGAAGGCCTCAATGCTCTAGACAAGACCCTAGTGGATGAGAATGTTGAAGTAACTAGTTGATTCCCCGCGCGATGCAGCGGGCACACTAAAATTTTCTAAGTGCATAAAATTGATGCAAATTGGTCACTGAATCGGCATACAAAGAAATGAGATTTAATTTACAATGTTGAGATAGAAATGCACCTAAATGTTCATTTGAACATATACAATTCAATCAGGAAAGCAACCCCATTTCATGGTACATGGTATTCTAGCGTACCGAGTTGGTCGATTTACTGGATTACTGTGAAGATATGGTAGGTGTAAAAATCAGGATTAGCCTCTTGGCAATATGATTAATAACTGATAAGTTCAAAACTTTATAAAACATAAATGATATCTCACCTTTAGCAGACTTGAACCTTTAAGCAAAGCTAGTAGAACTGCAACTCAATCCTAGCAAGTAGCAACATGGCTGCCTTCCTCTCATCCTCTGGATAAGGCTAGCCTACATGAAGGCCATATTTATAGCATCTCTAACCCTGTATTCCAAGAAATCTATATATATTTTGAAACCGAATTCATACTGAAATTTGTGGTTTGAGCTCGTTAGGTGTACACCAAATTTGAGAAACGTGGTGTACTTTGCCCAGCATCCATTGGGTAAGACCTTTGTTTTTTATTTCAATCAATAGAGCTACTGGTTAAATATTTTCAAATTATTGAAACTTTGCAAATTCAATCATGAGGGATACTGAATACTTTCTGACGTAAACATGCCCTTGCTGAAAAAAAAAACAATGGCTCCTACGCTCACGTACGCGTAAACCCTCCACGGCTTCACGTACGTCTCGCGTGCAATGACATTATGAGCAGTGAGAATAGAATGGGTGTGGTTTCCCGACGAAGGCGTAATTGGTGGTGCGTAACCCATTCACCAGTCCATCCCGCGCTCATGTACGCGTAAACCGTGCACAGCCTAAGCGTACCGGGTGGATCGGGATTCGGGTGGTGCCTACATGGTTCACGCCTACCCGTGGAACGCGGGAGTAAACCATTCCATCCTACGCTCAAAAGCTTTAAAAAGGGTGCACATCGAGCCTACACATATCTTTGGGGAGGGAGAGTATTATGTTTACGTCTGAAATACCACATTTACTCTCCAAATGTAAGGTGTACCTAGATCGATATATGTTCACCATGCAGAGGAGGGAGAGTGATGGATTGTGCTGGGCTCCTGGCGTGCTGCGTCTACACAGTGACACAAACACGACGATAGCATCGTCTTCTTGCTCCTCCCTGTCGTCTTCCCTACCACTTCTTAGGGGACTTGTGTGTTCATGTGAATTATAGTTAGGCCTTGTTTAGGGAAGTTTTTAGTAGTTACAGCTTCTTCTAGAATGTCATGCACCAAACAATCCAAATTCTCGCATATATTCTCTGGCATAGTTTCTCCAAAGAATCTTAGAATCTCAAGCCCCCTCCAATAGAGCCTTAGCCTTAGAAACTTTTCACAAATGTGTACACTACATGAATTGAACTGTTTTTTTTTTTGGTTGAAATGCTCCGAAAGATTAATGCATGCAAGATGCCTGAAAAGTTTGAGGCTCCAAATGCCTGTTTGGTACTCTGAACTCTGCAGGGTAGCCTTCCCGTGTAGCCTGTAGGCAATGGTAGCAACTAGCAAGGCACCAGCTTTCCAAAGAGGGCTGGCAAATGCAATGGGACGAGGTGTGTTTAGTTCATGTTAAAATTAGAAGTTTGGTTGAAATTGGAACGGAAAATTAAAAGTTTATATGTGTAGGAAAGTTTTGATGTAATGAAAAAGTTGAAAGTTTGAAAAAAAAGTTTGGAACTCAGCCGAACAATACACGACGTACTCGCTTAAGAGGAGAAGTATACGCTGGTTGTCTGTACTACTTTACCAGTATGGCATACGGCAGAGAGAAAGCTCGCCATCTTTCTACTTGGCACAATCTTATTGTAAATTATCAGGGCTAGGAGGAGCACAGCCTTTTCATCATTAAAAGAGGCAGGAGGAGCAGATCAGAGCAGACATTTAGATCTGTAAAGCAATGCAACTGTGTGAATTGTTCAGTAGGGAGTAGTAGTAGTATTTGCAGTGAAAACCATACGTGTTTACGGTGAAAACGGCAGTGACGGGAAGACGATGGGCCAAGAGGCAGCGGCGGATGGGGCGGCGTTTGTTTTCTTCTTGCATTGACGCCCATTGCCTGAAAATTTGCACCTTTCCTGCTTCATGCTCTTGACTTTTGGTAGTGGTACAGTTTTTGATAATCTGGTGAACTTTCTATTTCAATTGCATCGTTTGTTTTTATAGATCACATAAGAACATAACAGGAAGAGGAATACACATAAAGTTAACTGATTCTTCAGAAATATGCTGCCTCTCAATGCTCCAACGCTACCAAATGGACAGGTGATTATTATCACTGGAAACACAATAAGTCATAAGCCACAACATTTTCTGATACTGCAAGTTTATCATTCTTGAACATCATCATGATTGATGAGTGGCACATGAAGCTCAGATCACACACGATTATAAACCATAGACAAGCGTTGGTATCTTTTCAGTGGTGTACACACAGGATATCTTACTGTGGGTTAGAATGATCTTTCATGTTGGCTTCTCGTAGCTGTTTTGGTCTCTGAACTCTGATATCTTACTTCTGATCATCTCCGCCACATGAGGCTGCACAAACATGTGTGTAGGGTCAAGCATGTGCAGGATGAACTTGTCCGAAGCGGGCATTGAAGCATTCAGATTAACAATGAACTGTGCCATCGGTACATCGCTGGAAAAAAAAAGGATTTATGAGTTGATTGTGCAAGCTAGATAGAGGTGAAGAAAAACGAGCTAAATTTTATCGATTGTAAAAGGACCTTACCAGGAGATGAACAACCCCTTTATTGCATTAACCATGTTTTTCTGCTCTTTGGAGAACAGAATGCCACCTGATCATTTAATCAGCAAACCACACAGCCATGTCAGTGGAGAATCAAAAGTACTGGAAACCTCCCCCAACAATCAGACTCTAAAACAGTGATGCAGTGATCTTTTAAAGCACTGTAAAAGATTGCAAGTGAGGAGATAATGGAGATAGAAACCTTACTGCCTTCTAACAAGGATAATTATGAGATGAGATCATATAATGGCAAGCATCCAACCTAAATAAGTTATGCTTAAATTGCTTACTGCTACCACACAGGTACATAATACCAAGGTGTGAGCTATGCTTGAAGAGGCAATAAGTTTAAATCATACTCCACTACCGAAAGTTGGTAACTAACAAAAATATGCAAAACATTGTAGTGGCCAGTGATTGTGCTCCCGTGCCCAGGGGCGGATCCAACTTGGGACATGGGGGTTCAGTTGAACCCCCAAACTTTTCGGGGAACAAACAAACTATTAATACTATTACTTGTATTAAGGTTAAGGCTCTGAAATTAAGGGAAGAGATCTAGAAGAGAAGCTAGGGTTAACGAACGAACGCAAGCAAATTCCTAGTCCCGATGGGAGAGAGAGAGATGAATCAGAAAGAGGATGTGGATGCTCGCCATGATCCTCTCCCCTGCTCTGCTCGCCAGATGGAGATCGCCGGCCACGACTCGTCCCGGCGGCGCAAGGAGCGGAGGAGAATGCTCACAAGTGTCAAGACTACAGTAGTATGTTGAGCTTGCTGTACTACAATAGATTGGCAGTTGAACATTAGTGAAGTAGTAAGGAACATGATTGAACTGAAGAGCAAAAAAGCGAACTCGAATCAAATATTCGTATAATGTACAAGAAACCATACCGGTACAGTAAGCTGTACCGGCTGCCGGGCGACGCGGTGCTAGGCTGGACGGGCGGCGAGGCGATGCGGCGCGCGCCGCCGTCGGACAAGGGGCGGCGCGGTGCTGGGCCGGACCGGCGGCGGGGCGATGCGGCTTGAGCACGGGCGGCGTCGGGCCGGCGGCGCAAATCGCCTGCAGGGCTTCGGTCTCGCGAGAAGGGGAACGGGAAAGAAACGGAATAATTAATTATTTGCCACACTTACGGATGGCGATAAATGATTTGCCACTAATCCACATGTCATAGACATCAAGTAATAAATTAACACATCTTAAAAGTGGCCCAAAGTTAAATATCCCAAAAGAAACAACCAATCGTTTTTTTCCGTAATGGCATAGGCGGTATTTTTTTTCCTTCAAAAGCCAATAAAAACAGGAGCATGGGCTGTTTTTGGATTTGTACTAAGAGCAAGGTTAATAATACAACTGACCTGTTGGCTATAAAGTTCCTCGTAGTCTTCTTTTAGCCTACCCATATAATAGCTAGCTCTTTACAATTAATACAGTGCCCACTTGCCTCTCATAGAGTTTCTTGGTTCTTGTGTCTAAGTCGGCTGTAAGTTTATAGCCCGCTTCTTCTCTCTCTTCTCTCTTTTCTCCTCCACCTCAGTATTTAGCCAGTTTATAGCCTACTATTATAGATGTTCTAGGCAGTTTTAGAGCAAAAGCACTTGCGGCTTTTGGGCCATTTGGTTAACTTTTGACTTTTGCAAAAGCAAAAACATGTTGAAAAACCCACCCAAACACACCCTAAAACAAATATTTTGGTGCATGCATCGAGTAAAATTATAAATTGTAGGAGTCTGAAAAATTATAAATTTCTAATGACCTAAAATTACACAATGTACATTGTTTAATTGTTGACAGCCAAGCTTATTACCCCCATCGATGCCCTCAAGCAGCTGGTTGAACCTGTGAGTAGGATGAAAACGGATCGAATACGGTCAGAAACTAGTTTTATCATATTCGTTTTCATATTTTTTTTTCTCGGAATCGAAATCGGAATCGGAAACTCGGATATGAAAACGGAATCGAATATTATCGAATACAGATACGGAGCGAATACGAATCGAAACGAATATGATAACGAATATTAATCAGAACACAAAAGCCCCTTAAACTTACCTTCACAAATCAACGAAGAAATATAACTCGTTATTTTTTCTAATAGAACATATCAACATATTTTCAAATTTTAGTGTTAAATAATTTTGTTATATCCGATTTTGTGGTCGAGGGAGACGATTTAATCGAGAGTAAGATATTACGAGGCTATTATTGTATTCTAAAATCATGTTCTATCGAGTTATTGTGTTATTACTGCTATTATTTTGGCCATATTTTCTTGTGACTTTGTTTTATCAAGTACAATTTTGAATTACGAAAAATAGCAACTTCAAATAATATTTTAAAGCAGTAAATAATTTTAACTGAAAAAGTTATGAATATAAAAGTTGTGAACTCATCAAGATTTAAAACTTTTATTTTGGTCATTTTTTCATCCGACCAAGTGATAATAAGATTGTTCATAAAATTTACATCTCTCTCTTATAGCTTATGAAACCATATACGAGATATGTAAATTTTGTAAACAATGTTACTATCATTTTGTTGGATGAAAAAATGACTAAAATAAAAGTTATAGATCTTGATAGGTTATACAACTTTTTTGTTGATGACTTTTTAAGTTAAAATCATTTAGTATTTGAAAATGTTGTTTGAAGGTATCATATTTTGAAATCCAAATTCAAACTATTTAAACAAAGTCATATAGGAAAATGACCCAAACAAAAGTTGTTGATCTTGATGAGTTATATAACTTTGTTGTTGACAATTTTTCCATTTGAAAATATATTTACTACCCGAAAAATTATTTGAATTTCTTATATTTTAAAATTTAAAATTTATATAGTTCAATCAAACTCGGATGAAGAAATGACCAAAATAAAATTGGTAGATCTCAATAAATTCTACAACTTTGTTTTTTATAACTTTTTCACATGAGTTCATTTAGTATCATAAAATTTAATTCGAAGTTGAGGGAGGACATAGAGACTTAATAGCTAATTCTTAGGCCCGTTGGCCCATTTAGATGGAGGGATATATAAACCTAACCCTAGTTTCTCCTACCTCCCAATCTCTCACACTTCCCAATCTCCTCCCAGCCATCACTCACCACCCTTTCTCCCGGCTCCCGCGACCGCGTGCGGCGGACGGCGACGGCGACGGCGACAGGGCCCACGTGTGGCGGACGACAACGACGACGACGGGGCGGGGCCGCGTGCGGCGGACGGCGACGGCGACGTCAGGGGCGGGGCCTCGTGCGGCGGACGGCGATGGCGGGTGCTCGGCGACGCGAGGCGACGACATACGGCGAGCGGAAGTGCGGAACTGGCCATGCCGGCCTCGGGTCGGCCGGGTCATGGCGACGGTGGGGGCTCGGCGGCGCGAGTGGACGATGTCCGGCGGACGGCGACGAGCGGATCTGGCGTGTGACGTGCGACGGTGGGAACTCGGCGGCGCGAGGCGACAGCGACGAGCGTTTTTCGATGATGTTGTTAATTTGGATTTTGCTGTTTATTTAGATTCGGATGTCCGGCAAAAAAGGTCAGATAGTTTCCGACCGAATCCGATTTCCGATGGATACCATCGTTACTGTATTCGAATTCGTATCCGAGAAAAACTATCCGAATTCGTACCAGAATCCGAAAATATCCGACCGCAACAATCCACATCCGAAAAACGAAAAAAATCCGACCGCAACAATCCGCATCCGAAAAACTGGATCGGAACTCGGAAATTATCCATACCACTTTCATCCCTACCTGTGAGAATCCGATCGGCTTATCCTCTTACTCTTCTCCCTCAGCTTATCATCCAAACCTAAAAGCGTGGATCTCCTGTTACCTGCATTTTGAACCTTATTATTCATACTTTTATATATGTCCAAGTTGTGCAACTTTCTATTTACAGATTTAAAATTCCAAATAGAGACAAAAACTATATTTATATGGACTATTTTAGATGCTCACGATAGGATTAGTTTTCATATGCTATATGGACTTGTTGCTTTGTTGCCACAGGTTTCAAAATAAAACGCTAACCGAGCCGGTCCATATATAAAAACTGTTCGATAAACCGGCTAAGTTCAACAAAATTTCAGACTAAACTTCAAGTTTCGGTCGAGAACCGTTCTGTTATTGCAATATTCAACTACTGATCACATTTCCAAATTCTGTTTGCAATTGGGCAAGATTTTGCCTTGAGAACTTGTGATTTAGTTTTTGATGGAGCAAGTCAGAGAAAAAGCTTCTTAATTGTTGGTACCAAAAAAAGAGCAGTGGATTTAGTAGCATCAGCTGCAATAAGGGCTCGTTGTCATTATGTTAATAAAAAGTGGTTCAGTGGTATGAACGAATTGGTCGATTACTAAAACTAGACTTTCTCAATTTAGAGACTTAAGAGCAGAAGAAAAGATGGAAAAATTCCACCATCTCCCAAAAAGAGATGTGGCAATCTTGAAGAGAAAATTATCTACTTTGCAAAGATATCTCGGCGGGATCAAATATATGACGAGGTTGCCTGACATTATGATCGTTCTCGATCAGCAAAAAGAGTATATAGCTCTTCGGGAATGTGCCATTTTGGGGATTCCTACTATTTCTTTAGCCGATACAAATTGTGACCCAGATCTCGCGAATATATCGATTCTAGCCAACGATGACACTATGACTTCAATTCGATTGATTTTTAACAAATTAGTATTTGTAATTTGTGAGGGCCGTTCTCTCTGTATAAGAAATCATTGATTAAGAAGAATAGTTAATTCTTGGGCAACTGCGTAGATTTATGAAATCACTTACTATTCTTTTTTGTTTTGCATAGAAAAAAGACGGGGAATATTGATATATATTAGAGGGTATTGATATATATTATCATCTGATGTGATTTCTTGATGTCCTAAATATAAGATTAATACTTCACATTGCTGAGTTGAGAAAAAGATGGTTGAATCAAAGGAATTCTTTTTTTAAGTTCATTTTTTATTAGGGGACAATATGAATATTATACCGTGTTCCATTAAAACACTCAAGGCGTTATACGATATATCGGGCGTAGAAGTAGGCCAACACTTCTATTGGCAAATAGGAAGTTTCCAAATTCATGCCCAAGTACTTATTACTTCTTGGGTCATAATTACTATCTTGCTAGGTTCAGTTATCATAGCTGTTCGCAATCCACAAACCATCCCAACCGATGGTCAGAATTTCTTCGAATATGTCCTTGAGTTTATTCGAGACTTAAGCAAAACTTAGATTGGAGAAGAATATGGTCCCTGGTTTTCTTTATTGGAACTATGTTCCTTTTTATTTTTGTTTCGAACTGGTCGGGTGCTCTTTTACCTTGGAAAATTATACAGTTACCCCATAGAGAATTAGCAACGCCCACGAATGATATAAATACTGTAGGCTAGCTAGCTCTGTGCTTAATAAGTACACAATGAAGCACACAGAGAACTACGAAATGATTTGAACGACATATATATTCATGTACATACGGCAGAAAATACCATTAGGCCCCATTTGTGTGTGTTTTGGTTGTGTGCCTTCTACTTATGTAGAAATCAGAGTGTGCTCAGTGTCTTTTTATTATGTTGATGTAATTTACTGAGTTCAATAAAAACCTTTCATTCCTAATAGAGTTAAAACACATGGCAAACAACCAACTGTGTAGTCGTTGAAGATAAAGTGTTTTTGATAGAAACTGTAGTTTATACGGCAAGCATGTTTAGAATTTAGACCCATTTTGGCACTGTAACTCCACTTAACCATGTTTGACTATAAATTTGATAACACTTTTGAGAGGGTTGATTGCACCCAGTACTTCTCTATTTTCATCCTCTGCTTCCAATAGAGGCTAAAATCTACCCGTTGTGAAGAACGGAGGAAGATTTGAATTTCACGGGCGGCTTGATTTCTTGGCTGCGCCCATCAAGATACCTGTTGAGGCTAATATCCTGGCCGATACCTCTCAATCCTATAAACTGCACCATGAATAAAGTTTCATGGATTTAAATTGCTATCTTTGCATGAGACCAACTGGAGTGGATAACTGATCGTGCAAATGAATAAAAGAGTTTGGCTAGAACACATCATGGGTAGATATACATATAGGGGTTGGGTGCTATCTACCACAATAACAAAGGTGGCATTCAGGTACAAAGAGTTCAATAAGTGAATAGCAAGCCAAAATTAGCATACCATTACAGTGCTGGATTTATATTGCTTTGATTCTCCTATTCTTTTGTTAGCTTTTTTTTTTTATTGAATACCCATGTGGTACGGGATTTAATTCCCACTTATGTATTTTCATTTACAGCAAGTTCAATTAGCACCAAAGGTTAAAAGTACGTGCCAAGTCATCTGAAGATAACTTCGTAGATAGATAGAGTATATAATAAGGTTGCGTTCGTTTGTGCCGGTTTGGAATCTTTCCCTCTGGCATAGAAAACAGAACAACTCATTAGCACGTGATTAATTAAGTATTAGCTAAAACTAACTTGTAAAGTGGATTAATATGATTTTTCGAAGAAACTTTCCTATAAAATTATTTTTGCAAAAAAAAAACCGTTTAGCAGTATAAAAAGCATACACGTAAAAAACAAGAGGGGGGTTGGGAACACAGACAAATGAACGCAGCCAATAGTTCATAAAAAACAAGATACAAAGTTTATTAATATATTTGACAGCTAATTTTATCTCCTCTTCTGCCCCTTCTTACTTTGCAACATTCTTCATAAAGAACTGGCCGCCCACACTTTGCTAGGGTACCAGAGTAAGTTAACAATCACCACTGCGAGAACGAATGGCCCGTACACTACCCTTGAGATTGTGAGTTAATGTCATGAAATCTGCGTGCTGCTTTTTGACACAATGTATATTGTAACATGGAGTTTACATATGTTGTAAAATTGTTTGTTGTGTTTATTGAACACACATGAACTACGAAATGATCAACACCACACATTCCTGTAAACATTCTACATTAGTGTCGAAATACCACTGGTGTAATTTGCCAAATTGGTGAAATTGACTTCAGATCATCAGCTATGTGTGGTAACACTAGGAAATTCCCCTATTTTCTTGTTCCAGACAAGATATTCTGGTGCCTGTAACTATGTGTGGACATTGTCGTCCCAACCACATAACTTCTTCTCACTAGCTAGAGAGTGATGAAATAATCTGAGATAGATCACCTGATCAAAGCAACGACCAACAACTTGAGGAAAATAATACTCAAATTAAACATGTTCGCATCAGATATCTGAAGTATCTTGTGGGCTTGCTTCTCATACGAAGCACATATGCATCAGTCACATCCTTCAAGCAATCCATGCCATAGCAGTTTGAACTCCATAGAGTAGCTCCATGAAGGGGCGAGTCATCAAGATCAGAGATACACAACCCGGTACATTGCCTTCTTCAGCTCTTCATCTGCATTCCCACCATCCCTTGTGACAATATGCAACACTAGCACCATTCCGGATGTCTCCTAACCCTAGATTTTTCTTGTTAATCAACGCTTACCATCATTCTCGCAATTGGTTATTGCACACTCTTATAATAGTATGGTTGTGTATACTTCAGGGTGTGGTCTTGCTTCAAGAAAACAAGAAATCTCCATGGAGAGTTGTTGTAAATAATATACACAGACACTCTTATCAGCCTTTTGTGTGCCCTCTAGCTAGGTTAATTATTAGAGGAGTTTTACAGTGCTTGGGAGGTACCTGGGGTACCTCCTAAGCCAATTAATACCAACCGTTGATTCTGAAAGAATAATTTAGGAATAAGAAATATTGTTAACTAGGGTATATTAGTAATTCCTTAACCCCTGTACCCATCCGCTAGCCAGCGGCATCCTCTGCCGATGCTGAGCGGCGGTGCATAGGGCGTACAACGGTTGATCTGATTGTTGTTGAATGTTGCGTAATGTTGTTGCTGCTGCTACTGGACTCTAGCCATTGCTGATGATTACAGAACGCTGAAGCATTGATTCATTGTTGTGAAGTTGTTAAATGGAATTGAAAAGTTTGGAGTAATTGATTCCTTGAGAAATTGATGCGCTTAATTTCTAGGCTGCTAGCATATGATCGAAGAAGATATTTCGTGGCTAATTGTTGAGCATTTAATTAATTAAGCAGATCAGCCACGTTGAGAAACTAATTAAGTACCATGCCGGTGCATGCTAATCTCATCCGATTAATCGGGTGATTAATCAGTTGCAACCTCTACTAAAGTCAACCCGAGATCGAGGGATCAGGAAACGGACGTGAACAAGCAGGTAAAAGTTGTTTGTACGTATTCGCCCTTAATTAGTCAATTACCATTTTAACCTTCCACCTTCTGTACCTGGTCCACCTTTTAAGTACCTTTTCCATCGTACCTTTTATCCTGATGCGTTGGATTAGAGACGATCAACGGTCATAATCAATTCCAAGCACCGCAGAACCTCTCTAATTATTATCACCAGAAGGCATCTCTATGTACCTTCATTAGTACAATGCTTGTATTTTTTATCTTTTAAAAAAAAACTGCTAGACACTTGATATACCAATTTTTTCCCCTCTTTAAGGAGATCGATTGCTATTCCAGATGATTTACCACTATTATGTGCACACTATTCACACGCCCATTTTAGAAGGTAGAATACACATTTATGTTAGCTGGCACCTATTTGTCTGCTTTGGATAGCGCAAGGATGTAAAATGGTTGGTATCAGAGTTTTTTTTTTGTGGGGTTGTTGATATCAGAGTTGAAGGGGTAAATCGGATTTTCACAATAGTTGAACCTAAATTTGATATATGCCACCTCGAAAACTAATCAAACTATATGTTTTGTTTATTGAAGGCACATGAGCTACAAGCCTACAACATGATCAGCACCATACGTTCTTGTAAACACAATGTCATAATACATTAATACTTATAGTGTAATTTATCAAATTGGTGTGATCGACATCAGGTTGTCGATTATGTATGGTGTGTAACACTAGGAAATTCCCATGTTTCCTAGCGATAGAATTGATTTTGTTTGAATTATAAGCAACTAGGGATTAAATAAGGATTACCATTGCAGCGTGTGCTCATCTATGTTGTGACAAAATCGATGAGCTTGGGAATGGTAATCCTTATTTAGTGGCGGCAAGCACAGCCGGCGGGCTGTGTCAACACGTTGATCGGCAGCGATCAATCTGTCGACGGCTACGGAAGATAGGTCTATGCGGCCAGGCCTCATGAAGTCATGATCTCTACCTCTTATCTCTTCCTTTTTAGTTTTTTTTTTATAATGGGGAATCATAAAGAGACCTTAATTGAAATCTAATAACCTAAATTCATCCCATCATCATGGATTCATCGAAAATCCTATGGTAGAAAGTATAATCTATTTAATTTGTCAATATGATGAACTCTACCTATGCACGATCCCCGACCATATATCGGAGCAATGGTAAAGAGTCGATTTTTTAGCCCCTCTTTTGATTATTTTTTCGAAAACTATGAATAAAGCCTGGGATATTACAGGAGGCTAGCTATCAATTGAAGAAGGTGAGGAATTAGCTGTATTGTGGATAGGATATCGTGCTTTAGACATTACTATTGCAGAGGATTCCTTTTGTGAATTTTTTTTGTTCAAATCTGAGTCACACATCCAAGAAAGAATGGCAGCGGAGGTTACAACTCCCAACAATAGCTTCTTTTTCCCAATTTCTTCCTAGTTCACAACCTGAAAGACGTGAAAGCAAGGAATAAATTGTGAGTTATTTTACACTGAAAAGGTGGCAACAAACCCAAGCCGCTAGAATTTAGATAGACTGGTCCAGGATGTAGGTGGTGAACCTGAAAACTGAGCCGTAGCAAATCCAGGAAGTTCAGATATTGCAAAGCAGAGGAAACAGAGTAGAGTTTCAGTGGAAAGGCTGAGAGTTTTGGGGCAAATTTCTCCTCTATTATTTGCTGGAATTCAGAAGTGCGTATAAAGCAAGGTAGTGCAAAGAGTAAAGTTTCAGTGCAAAGCCTAGCTATTTATTTTTTTAAATGATAGCGGCAAGAGTCTTGCCGAATATATTAGAAGAGGAGAAAAATGTGCGAGTTTTACATTAGGCGATTACAGATAAAATGTGGTTAGCAGCTATATCGGGAAGTTGAGACACCACCAAGTCAGGGTCTGGTGCCATCCCAAAGGACTGTGGTACTGCATAAAAGTGCATCGCAACTATGAGCGTGGAGGTTCATCCCTATGTTATCGTCTTTAGCTCTTCCAGTACATTCCTATCATCCATTGTTAGAAGATGCAACGCTAGCATCATTGCTGATGACTCCTAATCCTAGATTTGGCTTGTTTATAACACTTGTTTTATCATTCTCATGGTTAGTCGCATAAATAGTATGACCGTATACATCCCAAGGTGTGGAGAGGGTAGAAGTTTTAATTATAGAGAGTTGGTGAAAATAAGATACATGGACACTTCCCTCGGCCTTTTATGTGCCCTTCAGGCCGTTTACTGCTACCATATGGCTTCTTCTCTTCTGATGCTTTAATATATGATGAGAGTCCTTTTCTACCTTCATTAATATACAGTCCCATCAATGCTTGATCTTTCAAAAACAAAAATGATGATAAGACACTTCTGTTGTACCCATTTTATTTTGGCAAAATTAGTTATATAGTATCGAAAGTTCACATTTTTTATAGCACCGAAACTTACCGGTTCACTTTAATAGCACCTAAAGTTCACCACGTTCCCATTTTAACCCTTCCGTTACTTTTCGATCATTTTTCGTCCACCTTGACCGCTGTTGACTCAGAGACGCACGTGATATGACGTTTCTACCCCTCAAACCTAAATTAACTAGATCGATCATCCTTCCTCTCTTCGTCGCTCTCCCCATCCGTTCGCTCCTCTCTCTCGTGCCCTCGCCGTAGTGCCGTGCTGCTGCCCAGCTGCCCAACAGCATTGGGCAGCAGCACGGCGCTGCAGCGAGGGCACGAGAGAGAGAGGAGCAAACGGATGGGGAGAGCGACGGAGGAGAGTAAGGAGGATTGATCTAGTTAATTTAGGTTTGAGGGGTAGAAACGCCATATCACATGCATCTCTGAGTCAATAGCGGTCAAGGTGGACGGAAAACGATCGAAAAGTAACGGAAGGGTTAAAAACGGGAACAGAGTGAACTTTAGAAGCTATTAAAGTGAATCGGTAACTTTACTATAAAATGCTATATAACCAATTCTGCATTATATTTTCCTCTCTTTGAGAGGATCGAATTTCCATATTACTATTATAAGATGATAGTCTACTTTTCCTTTTTGAAAAAGTGTTTTTTTCCAGTGTGATTTTGATGTAGCGTTGACTGCTTTATGATGTAGTCATCTGCGGTTATTCAAAGATATCTACTACACTCTTATGCGCATGCACAATCCAAGTGCTCCATTCGTTTTAGTACATGAAATACGCACTTGAGTTAGCCAACGCATAGTTTACTTATCCACATCCCACTGATCAATCAATACCCTCTAGAATTCCATATGGTATTTTGTTGCTATGCACCGTACCCAAAAATATTTTCATTTTTGGTTGAATAGAAGAGAGAAATGATGTAAAAGGTCATAAATGCCCCTTGCCCTACATGTCAGGGTCCACATCTCCCATCTCCTGTCTCTCTTTCTGCTATCTCTTAGGAAACCGGTGGCGCAGGCGAGCTGGCCGCCAAACAGAGGTGCAGTTGGCGACGCGGCGCTGTACTGATCCATTCCTTGCCTTCCCGATCCTGCCTTGACCTTGCCTCCCCCAACATGGTCCTTCTTATGAAATCAAAGTGTGTTTTGATTAATATTTTATGATAAACAATTGGTATATAAGATAATTAGTTTTGATATTTGGAAATTATTGGCAAAGTGGAGCTCACTGACTCTGTGGACCAGTTAGACCGGGTGGACTAGGCTGGTTAGACCGACGTGTGTTGCACGGTTAGACCGGCCAATCCAATGGTCTGACCAGTCGACTCTGTGTCGGTATTGATTTTGGGTTGTTTATTTGGATACTCGTGATTATGTCTTCTAGATGATTTTTATACGTGCGTAATATTGTTGTGTATTAAAGTTGAGTTAAGTTGGGAAAGAACTTATGCTCGGATATGATTTCTTGTTTGAGTGTTGCCGGTGATAGATCGAGAGTCTACTTTGGAGAAGATGATGTCCGGACAATCAAAATATCATGCTGGATTCTTAAGCTAAAGAACAATTCATGTGTTTGATGGAGTTTCCATGAGGTATACGATATGGAACATTGTATGCATATGGGATGAGGAGTCAAATTTGGAAGGAGTCCAAATTTGGAAACTTTGGAATTCGAATTGTGATGAGATAAGTTTGTTTCTTGTACAGGAAGGTTTTCTAGTTGATTAGAATTTATTGTACAAGTTAAATTCATGGCTTTAGGCTGCTTACCTCGGGTATAAATAGACAGGGGGTTAAGGCCTCTTGGTATTGATTTTCTGTGAGTTGAGTTTAGATTAAAGTTAGGGTTTTGAGTTTAGTCGAATGGTGTGAGAGGTGTGCCTTTGTTGCACTTTGTAAACACGAATAGAAGTAATAAAGTTCAATATACTTTTAAGATATTTCAATTTGTGTTTGATCGGGTACAATGGTCATACCGGCGAGTTAGCAACGGTAAGACCGCTGGCTTCATGATGGTTAGACCGGCGGTGTTTCAGTGGTTAGACCGGTGGTGGTGATAGGCAGCCGCGGCTTGATTGCGCGGTCAGACTAACGCATCCACACCGGTCAGACCGCGACATCTGTACGGTTAGACTGGCGTTGAACCTTTGGTCAGACCGATCTCCATAAAATCTCGAGGGTACCTTTTACTTCTGCTAAAAGTTTTTAGTTTCTGGTGTTGCTACCATTTACCCTCATGGTAGAGCTCGATCTTCTGTTCCTCCGTGAGTTCCCCGGCACGGCTCTGTTAACGACCAAATTTGGTAATATTAGCATCGGAAAGGAAGATTAGATCGAAGTGGAATCAAAGATAAGGATTATCGCGGAAACAGAGTAAGAATCGGCTGGAGTCCGGATCAGCTACGATTGGATCGGCTAAATTCGAGTCATACTTGGTTTGGTGATGCAGCCGATTCCGACGATACGACTTGGTGTACAATATCGGGTTGAGTTGATATGCTTCAAGATGATTGCCACGCGTGGATAGAGTCCTGGGAAGGCAATTCTATCTATTAATTAGGATATTTTATGTAATTTCTTTAGAGATATGTTTGAGCAAAAGTCTGCCGGAAAGACTTATGGTATTTTAGAGTTTGTTAGAGATAAGAGTCGTGTCCGATAAGGACATAGTTTGTAAATCTCGGGTATAAATAGACCCGAACCCCATGTAATTATAAAACAAACACGTTCAATACAATATCGGCGCATCGCCACCCTTTTGCTTTTGTTTTATTTCGACGAGTTCTTGCTTTCGGGTTGAGCTGCATCGGTTTTGATATTCAACAAGAGGTAAAACTTGTTATGACAGCTTGCATTCTTGGGATTAGTGCTTCCATCTTTATGATACTCTAATCTTGCTTATGTAATTCGTCGAGTTATCATATATCTTACATAATCTCTGGCAATATCATCATCTAACCTACAATCGGCTAACATCTGTCGGTAGAGGGCACCCGATTAGGTTAGACATCGATGTTGACTTAGATTATATAGGATATCTACCATTCTATGAGACTTACAGCGGCTTGATTGTCTAGATATTGTTCTTCTTTTTATAGTTAATGCTGCATCAATTGAGTTTGATCTATTAAGTCATGCTTAGAATATCAATCTCTACCCTGCCTTCTGATTGCCGATTAGAATAGCATCGGGGTTTCAGCCGATCTTATCTGATTTAATTACATTTGCTTTATGTGCCTTATTGACATGTTAAACTTGCCCTTTATATTAAGATCTTGTAGCATTTAAGTATATTAGACTTTTGTTTGATATATTCTACTTGCTTTTAATATCTTAGTATAGAGTAGTATCGGAGTATTAGCCGATACATGCTAGATCTATCTAATCGGCTATGCCATGAATATATATAGTCTTGTTGTTAGTATATATTTCAATCTAAGTGATTTATATTGTCTCGGCATGATGTCCGATCTATCCCAATCACTTGATTTAAGTATATATCGATATAAGGATTATATATTGTTCATATCTACAGCCGATCGGGTAGATTTAGTTCTTTATTATCTACCTATAACTGCCGATCGATGCATATATGACATCGGCTCAGGGATAAATGATATGTCATCGGCACTTAGCCGAACGGCTATCATTTATGGATTTAACCACGATTTCTTTGCCTTTATTTCTTGTTGATTGCAGGATCAAATTAACTGGCACACTTGTATACCCGAAGGCGAGTTTTGGACCTGCACTGGAGTTAAGCAGATCTCCCAGGCCTCGTTTTTTTCATCAACACGTTTTTGGCACACCCGGTGGGACAGATTAGAAGTCAGAAGTTTCTCTCATGGACGGCAAGCCGCCAATATCACCATCCTCAGCTAGTCTGGGTTCTGTTAAGGAGAAGATCCAGCAGTTAGTCCAATCTGACGTTAATGAGGGCAATGTCGTGACCATTACTCCAGACAAATTGACACCTGATCAGAAGAAGGAGTTTGAAGCAGTGATGCAGCAAGCACGGAACCAATTCTTAAACTCATTTATGCAGACCCGCAAGGGGACAGTGGTGCAAAAGTACCAGGTAAGAGTAGTGGCTGATGTCCCCGGGACCGGTTCTTCCAAGGATAGAGGAGTGAAACAAGCTCCAGATGGCTCGGCTCATGCGAGCAACAAAGGTGCTATAGATGATTCTCAAGGAAATCAAGGTGACAACTCTCAGGGAGTTCAAGGAGTTCAAGGTGATGGTGCCCAGGGAGTTCAAGGTGAAGGACCTAATCAAGACGACAATGCAACACAGTTGCAATTCAACAACTTACAAAATCAGGTTGACTACGTTGTACACCATGCTTTGATCAATCAAACTGGAATATTAACCAATACTTTGGCAAACATGGTGAAGTCAATGGTTGATGGTTCAATGGCCGAGTATCAAGCTACAGGATTAGTCTATTTACCCGGAGGGGTGTTCCCGAATTATCGGCCATTAATCACCGATAATCAATCAGTTGTCCAGTCGGCCATTAATGCACCATCGGCTCAGCCGACGGCACCATTACCAGCTGCTGCACCTACTGCACCACCTTCGACTTCAGGCCAATTGGTTAATCCCTGATTGTTAGTGAGAGAACAACCACAGCACAGTGGACAGAATGTGAATCGGCTAATACAAGACCAGGTTGCATCTATGTTCTTGCCTCCTCAACATGCCGTTGATCCAACCCAGCAACAGCCGATTCAGCAAACACCACCAAGGCAGCAGGTTGTGCTGCCGATCCAACAAACAACCCCAGTCCAACAGGTTGTGCAACCAATTCAGCAGACGCTACAGAGACGGCAGGCTTTGCAGCCGATTCAACAGACGCCATTAAGGCAACAAGTTGTTCAGCCGATTCAGCAGCAAGGCTCAGTGAATGCATCGGCTGGGTTTGCGATACCTGGTGGTCAGCCTGCAGCATACTGCAAATCAAGTTGTCCCGGAACACTTGGTTCATCACGTACAACCAGATGGCACAGTGATTCCTCAAGTTATTCCTAAGCATTTGGTGCGCAATATTCAGCCGGATTTTCAAAATTACCAGGGGGCAATTTGAATTATCAGTATCAGCCGCCGTCACCGCAAGTTCAATACCAACAGGTAGGATCGATTCAACCCCAGTTTGTTCCTCAATGCAACCAATTTGAGCCCATGTCACAGCAGTCTCAAGGGACGCCTCAGCAACGACCATGGGCCAATTTGATTGCGGATGTCATAAAGGAGCAATTTGGGCTTAGGCCGAAAGATGCTAGAAATTTATACCGACAGCCGTATCCTGAATGGTTTGAGAGAGTTCCTCTCCCTAACCGGTTCAAAGTTCCAGATTTTTCAAAGTTCTCAGGGCAAGATAGTACATCAACTTATGAGCATGTTAACCGATTTTTAGCTCAGTGTGGTGAAGCATCGGCAGTGGATGCCTTGAGGGTTAGGTTGTTCTGGTTGTCTTTGTCTGGATCGGCTTTCACTTGGTTTTTTTCTTTGCCGTATGGGTCGATTAACAGTTGGGCCGATCTGGAGAAGCATTTTCATAGTTATTTCTATAGTGGGGTACATGAGGTGAAGTTGTCCGATTTGACAGCAATCAAGCAAAGACATGATGAGCCCGTGCATGAATATATTTAGAGGTTCAGAGAGATGAGGAATAAGTCCTACAGCTTAAGTTTGACTGATGCTCAGTTAGCCGATTTGGCTTTTCAGGGTACGATTGCTCCAATCAGGGAGAAATTCTCATCTAAGGACTTTGAAAGCTTGTCACATCTTACACAGAAGGTAACTTTGCATGAGTAGAGGTTTGCTGAAGCTAGGAGGAATTCTAGAAAGGTTAATCATGTCTGTCCTTGTATGTGCGGATCGGATGATGAGGATGACGATTCTGAAATAGCTGCAGCCGAATGGGTAAGGAGCAAAAAGGTTGTACCATGCCAATAGGTAAAGAATTCTGGAAAAGAGGAGAGGTACGACTTTGATATCACCAAGGCTGACAAGATTTTTGACTTATTACTACGAGAGAAGCAGATTCAACTTCCTGCTGGTCACACAATTCCATCGGCGAAAGAATTGGGCAAGAAAAGGTATTGCAAGTGGCACAATTCTGGGTCTCATACTACCAATGATTGCAAGGTCTTCAGGCAACAGATCCAAGCGGCCATCGAAGGAGGCAAAATCAAATTTGATGATTCTAAGAGGCCGATGAAGGTTGATGGCAATCCTTTTCCTGTCAATATGGTGCATACAACTGGCCGAACAGCTGATGGAGGTCGTACAAGAGGTTTTCAAGTGAATTCGGCTAAGATCATCAATAAGTACCAAAGGAAGTATGATAAACAATAGGAGAAGCATTATGAGGAAGATGATGACGGCTTTGATCCTCATTGGGGTTGTGAGTTCTTTCGATTTTGTTGGAATGAGGGTATGAAGCTGCCATCTATTGAAGACTGTCCTGGATGCGGCAATGTTACAGAAAGTTCAAGCCGATCGTATAATAGAGGCAATCGGCTAGGGCAGACAAGGGTTCCGGTTCATCAAAGATTGGGTCCGGTAAATCAAGATCACGGTCAGGAGGACAATGAAAACAGGAAAACTCAATGGTGTCCTCCTGGTATCTTTACAAAGAATCAGAAGAGAAGGGTTCAAAGATTGAGAAACAAGGAACGCTTTCAGGAAGTCGAGCCGGAAATCAATCATCGACTAAAGAAAACAAAGCCGAAGCAGGAGTGGCGCGTTAAGAAACAAGCTCCTGTAGCTGATGAGGCTGCGGCCGATGAAACAAAGAGACTGGCCAAAGGGAAAAGTGTTGTAACCGCATCGATTAACATGGTTTTCACGTTGCCTGCTGAGTTTAGGGTCAAGCAAGCCGATGTCGATGAGGTTGAAGAGGAATCGGCTAAGTTGTTTTTGTCACCAGAACATGCAGTCTTTGAGAAGCCGGAAGGGACAGATAATCCGCACCTTAAACCACTATATATAAATGGTTATGTCAATGGGAAGCCGATGTCCAAGATGATGGTCGATGGTGGGGCAGAAGTGAATTTGATGCCGTATGCTACATTTAGGAAATTGGGCAGAAATACCGAAGATCTCATCAAGACGAACATGGTGCTCAAGGACTTCAGTGGCAATCCATCAGAGACTAAGGAGTTTTGAATGTGGAGCTGACAGTCGGCAACAAAACCATCCCTACATCGTTCTTTGTCATCGATGGGAAGGGTTCTTACAGCTTGTTGCTTGGAAGGGATTGGATTTATGCCAATTGTTGTATTCCTTCAACTATGCATCAATGCTTAATTCAGTGGCAAGGCGACAAGATTGAAATTGTGCCAGCCGACAGGTCAGTAAATGTTGCCAGTGCCGATTTGGCTCTTTGGGAGATGGATGGTCTTGATTGTTTGTCCGGGAAAGTTTGGGATGGAGATTTTCTAAAAGTGTCCGATTCTGATATACAGCCAGTTGAAGACAGAGAACCCAAGCTATTATTTTGAGGGCGTCGTGGAGGGTTCAAACGTCTACACCAAGGACACAGTAGATGATCTCGATGACAAGCAAGGACAGGGTTTTATGTCGGCTGATGATTTGGAATAAGTTGATATAGGTCCAGGTGATTGACCAAGGCCGGCGTTTATTAGTAAGAATTTATCTGCAGAATTTAGAACCAAGTTGATAGAGCTGTTGAAAGAATTCAGAGATTGCTTCGCTTGGGAGTATTATGAGATGCCCGGACTTAGCCGATCGATTGTTGAACATCGGCTACCTATCAAACCAGGGGTTAGACCACACCAACAGCCTCCAAGGAGATGCAAAGCCGATATGCTCGAACCTGTCAAGGCTGAGATTAAACGATTGTATGAGGCTGGTTTTATTCGTCCTTGTCGATATGCTGAGTGGGTTTCTAATATAGTTCCTGTGATAAAAAAGAATGGTAAGGTCAGGGTGTGCATTGATTTCCGAAACTTGAATAAAGCTACCCCGAAGGACGAATATCCAATACCAGTAGCCGATCAGCTTGCCTCGGGACACAAGATTTTGAGTTTTATGGATGGTAATGCAGGATACAATCAGATCTTTATGGCCAAAGAAGATATCCACAAGACGGCTTTTAGGTGTCCTGGTGCAATCGGCTTGTTTGAGTGGGTTGTAATGACTTTCGGCTTAAAGAGTGCTGGGGCTACGTACCAAAGAGCTATGAATTATATATATCATGATTTGATCGGCTGGTTGGTTGAAGTTTATATTGATGATGTAGTTGTTAAGTCTAAAGAAATAGAAGACCACATAGCCGATTTGAGAAAGGTTTTTGAGAGAGCCAGGAAATATGGCCTGAAGATGAACCCGACAAAGTGTGCTTTTGGTGTATCGGCTGGCCAATTTTTGGGATTTCTTGTTCATGAGAGGGGGATCGAGGTGACTCAAAGGAGTGTTAATGCGATCAAGAAGATTCAGCCTCCGGAGAACAAGACAGAATTGCAAAAAATGATCGGCAAGGTAAATTTTGTTAGAATGTTTATTTCTAATTTATCTGGCAGGTTAGAGCATTTTACAACATTGTTAAGATTGAAAACCGATCAATAGTTTACTTGGGGGCAGAGTAGCAGAAGGCTTTGGATAGTATTAAGGAATATCTTAGTTCTCCTCCAGTTTTGATTCCTCCACAGAAAGGAATACCTTTTAGATTATATCTGTCGGCCGGTGAGAAGTCAATCGGCTCAGTCTTGATTCAGGAGCTTGAAGGAAAAGAAAGAGTTGTATTCTATTTAAGTCGTCGGCTCTTGGATGCAGAAACTAGACATTCTCCTGTGGAGAAGCTGTGCTTGTGCTTATATTTTTCATGTACAAGGTTGAGGCATTATCTATTGTCCAATGAGTGCACTGTCATATGCAAGGCCGATGTGGTCAAGTACATGTTATCGGCTCCAATTTTGAAAGGAAGGGTTGGAAAATGGATATTTTCCTTAACTGAGTTTGATCTTCGGTATGCGTCACCGAAGGCGATCAAAGGGCAAGCTGTAGCCGATTTTATTGTAGAACATCGTGATAATTCAATTGGCTCGGTTGAGATTATGCCATGGACATTGTTCTTTAATGGATCCGTATGTACTCATGGTTGTGGCATCGGTTTGGTTATAATTTCCCCTCGGGGGGCATGTTTTGAGTTTGTTTATACTATTAAACCTTATGCAACCAACAATCAAGCTGAATATGAGGCAGTTCTCAAAGGATTGCAGTTACTCAAGGAAGTTGAAGCTGATGCTATTGAAATTATGGGGGATTCTTTGCTAGTAATCAGTCAATTGGCAGGGGAATATGAGTGCAAGAATGATACATTAATGGTTTATAATGACAAGTGCCAAGAACTGATGAAGGAATTTTGGCTGGTTACTTTGAAGCATGTATCTCGAGAACAAAACACTGAAGCTAATGATTTGGCCCAAGGGGCATCGGGGTATAAGCCGATGATCAAAGACGTTGAGGTTGAGGTTGCCTCGATAACAGCCGATGATTGGAGATATGATGTGCATCAGTATCTGCAAAATCCATCTCAATCGACTTCTCGGAAATTGAGATATAAAGCGTTGAAGTATACTTTGTTGGATGATGAACTCTACTATCGGACGATTGATGGGGTATTGCTTAAGTGTTTGAGTGCCGATCAAGTTAAGGTTGCAATCGGCGAAGTTCATGAAGGGATTTGTGGTACTCATCAATCGGCTCATAAGATGAAGTGGTTGCTTCGGCGTGCAGGGTATTTTTGGCCGACAATGCTGGAAGATTATTTCAGGTATTATAAAGGATGTCAAGATTGTCAGAAATTTGGAGCAATTCAGCGAGCACCGGCGTCGGCTCTGAATCCTATCATTAAACCATGGCCGTTTAGAGGTTGGGGAACTGATATGATCGGTATGGTTAATCCACCAACGAGTAAGAGACATAAGTTTATCTTGGTGGCGACCGATTATTTCACCAAGTGGGTAGAGGCGATGCCTTTGAAGAAAGTTGATTCTAGGGATGCTATACAGTTTGTTCAAGAGCATATAATCTATCGATTTGGTATCCCTCAAACCATTACAACCGATCAAGGTTCAATTTTTGTGTCCGATGAGTTTGTTCAGTTTGCTGATAGCATGGGAATCAAATTGTTGAATTCTTCACCGTATTATGCATAAGCTAATGGGCAGGCCGAGGCATCTAATAAGAGCTTGATCAAATTGATTAAGAGAAAGATTTCTGATTATCCTCGCCAATGGCATACTCGGTTAGCTGAAGCATTGTGGTCTTATCGGATGGCTTGTCATGGATCGATTCAAATCCCTCCTTATAAGCTTGTTTATGGTCATGAGGCCATTTTGCCATGGAAAGTTAGAATCGACTCAAGGAGAACGGAGTTGCAAAATACTTTAACAGCCGATGAGTATTATAACCTTATGGCCGATGAAAGGGAAGATCCGGTTCAATCACAGTTACGAGCCCTTGCAAAGGTTACAAAGGATAAGGAGCGAGTTGCTCGGCATTACAACAAGAAAGTAGTACCCAAAGATTTTTCGGAAGGTGAACTCGTATGGAAGTTGATTTTGCCGATTGGGACTCGGGATAGCAAATTCGGCAAGTGGTCGCCGAATTGGGAAGGATCGTTCCAAATTCATAAGGTGGTATCTAAGGGAGCTTATATGTTGCAAGGACTCGATGGGGGAGGTGTAACACCCTGAAAATTTGACCAATAAAAAAAACAAAACAAAACTCTAAAAATACGGACCTTCGAAAACTTTTAAATTAATTGCGTCATGCCGATCTTATTCGCCTATTTTATTTGGAGTTGATTTCGAAGTTCATTAATCGTGAGTAAAGGATAGTTAATTAGGAATAAACCCTAAAGATAAATTGGTAAAATAAATATAATTTAAAATAAAGATTAGGTGTGGATAGAAATAAATAAAATATTATCGCGACCATATTTGTATCAATTAAATTTAAATGCGATGGAATAAGAATTAACCCTAATTAAAAATTCAAATAAATTATATAAATAAAATATGAGTAATATTAATCTAGGGTGAATTTTTAGTTAGAATAACACTAATATTGAGTAAAATTCATATATGCAAAAATTAGGAATTATAGAATCAAATTTATATAGGAAATAGACTAAAATGGGAAAAATAGGAAAAGTCACTAATCATCGGCCGCCAGGTGTTCGATCGCGTTCCCTAGCCCTAGTCCCTCCTCTGCCACGTTGCCTCGCGCCCCGCGCACCACGCGCCGCTCTGCCTTCCCTCTGCCGTCGCCATCACCGCGTGTCCTGCCGTCGCCTCGAGCCCCGAGCCCCGCGCGCCGTCGCCGACGCATCTGGCCGCCGCCGTCGCGCCGCGCACTGTCGCCATCGCCGCCTGCCGCCGTGCCGCTGTCGCCTGCCGCGCCACGCGCCGCTCGGCCGTCGCCGTCACGCCTCGCGCCCCGCGCCGCGTGCCGTCCCGTCGCAGCGCGAGCGCCCCGTCATCTCGCGCCCGGCCGCCCCGAGCCCCGCGTCACCGTCGCCGTCGCCTCGCGCCCGTGCCACCGCGCGCCGTCGCTGTCGCTGCCGCGTCGCCGTCGCCGTCGCTGTCGCGTCATCGCGCCCCGCGCCGCGCCGCCCGCTGTCGCGTCGCCGCTGCCGCCCATCGTGTCGTCTTGCACCCCGTGCCGCCGCTGCCGCGCTGTCGCCGTCGCCGTCGCGTCCCGCCTCGTGCCGCGCGCCACCGCTGCCGTGCCGTCGCTGTTGCCGTCCCGTCGCCGCGCGCGCGTCCCATCGCCGCCTCGCGCCCCGCGCCGCCGTCGCGTCACCCCCCTCCCTTCTCTCCCTCTTTCCCCTCTTCCCTATAAATACCCCACCCCTCTCCATTATTCCCCACTTCATTTTCCTCTTCCTCCCCTCTTTCCCTACACCGCGCCACCGTCCTAGTGCCGCCGTCCTCGGTGCCGCCGTCCTAGTGCCGCCGCGCCGACGCCCTCGATGCCTCCGCGCCGCACCGGGTGCCGCGCCCGGTGTCACCGATGCCTTGCGCCGCCGTTGCCGCCACCACCGTCGGTAAGCCGCCACCCCTCCCCTCGTTCCGCCGCCGTCGCCGCCCGGGTGGGCATGAGCCGAGAGAGAGAGAGATGGGAGGAGCCGGGAGAAAGAAAGGGAAAGAAAAGAGAGAGAAAGGGAAAGAAAAGAGAAGGAAGGAAGAAAAAAAAGAAAAGAAAAAGAAAAGAAGGAAAAAGAAAAAGAAAGGGAGAAAAAGAAAAGGAAAATAAATAGGCAACTAGAGGGAGATTTAGGATATTTAAAATATTAGAATTTGATTATAGGATGAACTAAAATGTAGTATTTGCAAAATAATACTATAATTATAGGTTATTATAGATTATTTTTGGTAATCTCTATAAGTAATCAATTCGCGGTAGTAATTTAGATGTATTTAAGAACTAAACAATTAGATGAATTCTTAAACGTAATTTCAAATCACAAAATGATTTAGGTTAAAATTACCCAACAATTAGAATTAAGCAGTTCCGCGAACTTTGTTGTCAATTTAGAATGATTGATTCGCGTTCGACTTTTGTGTGAATTAATTGCATTTTATTTGAATTCTAATTGAATTCAAATTGTTCCTTCGCACGTAACTATAGAGCCCGAGGGAGTTGCGGATCCGAGCGAGGACCAAGAACCGCAAAGCTTCGAGCAAGGCAAGTCATCACTATTCTTTGAAAATGTTGATCCCGATTGCGAAATTATTTTGTTTACAAATAAAATTGCATGCACTGAAGAACATCCTACTTGCGATTATGCCATGCCTTGATTATTGTTTACCCCTTATTCCTTCATAGCCATGTTTACGTATGAGTCCCTAGTCAATTATGACAATTGCTTAGAAATGCTATTTTGGAATCATGCATACTCATATTTATCAAATGTTATATGCTTGGGCAATTACCTTTGGGAGGGTAATTGAGATGCGGCATGGGGAGACATGAGCGCCACATTGCTATGATGTTGATGACATGATTTGTGGAAGGAGAAATAAAATTAAACAACTGTTTTCGACTGGGGCGGACGGAGGATTTGGGTGGTATCCGGAAAAGGCTAGCACCGTCCCCGGTCAATTAAGGACCGAGCCATGAAGTTAAAATTGAAACGACCCCCGTACAACCGCACTTCTCGTATGGGTATAGACCTAGCGGAATAGATAGCTGAGCGGAGGCAGTATCCATGTATAGTGGTTTCTTGATGTGTTAGACAGGGGCTCTACGGTGGGGCAGCCATTGGTAGGACCGCGGGGCGGGTGTCTACAGTGGTGTCGCCATCGGTAGGACTACCACGTGAGAATCTAAACATAATTATAACTTAATGCATGTGTGAGTTTTCTCTTCTCGGGTGCGCCAGAACTCCTCTCACTGCTAGAAACCGTGTACGCCTAGAGTGCATGAGGATGTAAAGTTCATGGAGCGGGTACTGCCAATGCGAGGTTATCGAAAAGCTTTGCCGTGACGCGTCTCATGTGTTGGGACGAGGCTCATGTGTTGGGCAGTCGCGGAGTGCGGGTAAAGTGTACATCCACTGCAGTGTGAGTGAACCAAATCTATTTGAATAGCCGTGCTCGCGGTTATTGAGCACCGGGACGTGTATTACACTTGGCTAGACTCTAAATTCTTAACTTGTGTGGGATGGGATATTGCATGATGATTTCTATGCTGATGGAGCCACTTCCTGAGAGGCGTGAATGTGGACGTCCTCAGAAAACCATGACGACTCAATGGCGGGAAGCTATCCTTGGGATCACAATGGATGGTGGACAGAACCGTCATTGTTTAATATGAATACTGGTACTAAAAATTACAAAACTTGCTTTGCGCAAAAGAACCGTAGCCATCCTTTGAATATCCCTGTCATGTGCATTGTTGCTATGGTGGCTTGCTGAGTACGGTTGGTACTCACCCTTGCAATACACAAACTTAATCAGAGGTCGGAGATGAAGCTTCGGAGGATCCCTACGCTTACTACCAGGAGGGTGATGAAGACGATGGCGCTCAGTAGGTCTTAGTTACGGTCGTTGCCTGTGGCAATGGCGTGCCGCTGCCTTGACTCCGCTGCCTTACCTACTTCTGTTTTTGGAATGTATTCCGGACCACTCGGTCCGATGATCTAAGACTATGCCTACAGGCTTATGATGTAATAATTCGCACTAGACTTTCGTGTATGTGCATTTGGTATTTCAGCTATGAACTCGTGTGTACCAGACTACTTGATCCAAGGAAATGATACGGTTTACACGATTGATTCCTGTTATAAAAACGGGGGTCTACAGGAGGTTTATGGCAGAGTGCTAAATGGCAAATACTTGAAGAAATATTACCCAAGTGTTTGGGTTAATGCATGATCGGCTGATGTTGCCGATACATGATAGCCGATGTGTTTTCATCGCCTTGAGATGGCCGATATGGTTATATTGCCCTTAGTTGTTTTTTATTGTAATCGGTTGTGGTTTGCCGATGTGCAATGGCCGATATGGTTATAACTCCCTTAGTCGTTTTTATAATTTTATCAATGTTTTTGACATTGTAAAATTAGGGAGGCACATACATGGGAAAATTGCAAATTTTTTAGCGTATTTAGAAGTTATGTTAATCGGCATGAAGGATTGTCAAGACAAGTAAAGTACTAGAGTATATTAGCCGATTACAAAAACTCTTAAGGTCTATTATACAGAATGTCACTGAGACAAATATCGTTGGATAGCCGATATAGCCATCTGCCTAATTTGTTCTACTTCTTCTATGGCTTGGGCATCTTGAGCGTCGGTTCCAGGGATGACTTTCAAGGACTTGGTCATATCAGCGACATTCTTGATAGCCGATTTCAGCCTTGCCTTCTGTTCTTCGACAGCTTGTGGGAGATCGGCTAGCTTCTTGTGCTCCATATCCAGCTCGGCGTTGCATTCTTGAAGTTGTGCCATGAGATCAATCTTACGAGCTTCAAGCTGATCGATCTTGGACTTGATCGGGCCATCAGACAGCTGATCAAGCTTGGACTTCTCTTCATGCACAAGCTGCCGATTGTGCTGGATTGTAGCTTCAATATCTTTGCGCTCCCGGCATTCGGCTAATCTCTGCCTGGCTTTTTCCAGCTTGAATTGGTGTTGCTCAAGGTAGACGGCTAGAGTAAGGGCATCGACTAGTTCATCTGGGAGTAGAGCTTAGATATCTGTGAACCTTGCCCAGATCGAGCCACAATTGGTCACCAAGTTGTCTAGTGATGCTTCTAGCCGATGAGAGATATCCTCAAGCGTTTTCTTCACATCATCGGACAGAGGAGCTATGGCTTTACTGGTGGTGTCTTCCTCTGTTTCATCGAGATAATCCTTGATGTCGAAGGAAAACAAATCGGCTAAGACCTGCAAGAGATAATATTATGGATGGTTAAGGATCAAAACATGATTGGCCGATCTCAGATTTGTGTCAACAAAACTTACTGGAATAGCAGGAGCAGCTGGTTGTTCTTCCTCTTCGACATTGTGACTATCTGCAGCCGACGGAGTACGGTTGCCTGATTCTAGTTGCACAGGAGGTGGAGGAGGAGGAGGAGGCTGTAAAAGAGACAAATGTTAGGCATAATCAGCTGAGATCAATTAATGAGATAATTGAGAATGTCTTACTGGTGGAGCCGGTTTGAGAGTTGGTGCTGTCGATTTCTTCTTCACAGCAATTTTCTTCTTCTGCAACTATAAAATCAGTGAGCGATCGGCTATAAGTGAAGTGACTACGAAAAGGATCCAAGAGAGCTGCTCACTCTTGAGAAATGAGCCAGAGCAGAAGGAGTTGGAGGACTTTGCTCCTGCATCGGCTGGTGTGGATGCATATTCCCCATAGGACATACACCTGCGGTGGGTGCGCTCTTCTCCGTCATCATCTATGATCGGCTCTAATCTTGGAAATTCAGCTTCTGTCACGGATGGCCGATTGACAGCTTTCATGACTACTAGATTTAGCCAGGTTTGCAACAACCACCATGGCCCGCCTGCACTGACAATTGAGCCGACAGCAATCTTGGCCGACGCGTTGTTCAGTGTTTGATACAAGTAGCCGAGGAGGATCTTGCGTAAGGGAAATTGCTTCTTTGTTTCTAGGGCTTCGGCTAAGAACTGCCAGTTGGTTGTGGGACCACAACTTGACCCGCAAAAGAGAAATTTCTCCAGCCACATCAGCAGAAAGGCTACGTGCTCTCGAGGAGTGACTGGCCCTTTGCCCATATATGCTGCCACATAGCCTGACCAACCGCCTATGCTTTTGGTCCTTCATACTGATTCTTCGTGTTCAAACTCATGGGGTTAGCCGATGAAGTAACATCCAAACCGGTGATCATGGTGATGTCTACTAGAGTTGGGGTCATCGGCCATTGGTTGAACAAGAAGGCGTTGATAGTGTTGGACCAGAAATAAGAAGCAGCTGCCATTAAAGGTTCGTCTTTGGCTGAGTTGGCTATAGTAAGATCAAGTGCTTGGCCGATTCCGATTTCGTCCCATTGAACTTTTTTGCTAGCCGACATGCGCTTGAACCATGTAATCCAGCTCTTCTCGGGTGGGGTTTTCTCGAGAGATGGCCAAGATTTGAAGGTGTTCTTCCAATGACCTAGATCTGGATTGGCTAATCTGAAAGGAACCTTATTTGTTTCACCGATAATGAATTCGGTAGGATCGGGATTACCAACTGGGCCGAGAAAGTAGTGGTTTTCGTGCGAAAGGCTTGGAGTCGCAACCAGATTGGACAGATGCTACAGATGCAAATAGGGATAGAGAAGAAGAAAACAAGATGAGGCAAGAGAAAATCAATCTGCTGCGAAAGAAAGAGATCTAGCCGATGGGTACTTACCTCTGCGTATTCGGTCGATGGCGCGGCGGATGTATTGGCGGAGGATGACATCGCTGCGGGCAGAGATCTAACTGGAGACGAAATCGCCTGGGGATTGCCTTGTGCGTCGGAGGAATCGCCAGAGAGAGAGAGAGGGCAAAGTTAACTTCGGCGGTGAAAATGGAAGAAAACGGTGTGAGTTTCTCGGGTGCAACGTTTTAGTATTTAAAGCACTGAAATAACGGTCGGGAAATGGCAGAGTGCGAATCTTGCTCGGAGTCGATGTATGGCAAATCCGAAACATTACCAAATATTCCGGATTTGGGGGGCATATGTTAACGACCAAATTTGGTAATATCAGCATCGGAAAGGAAGATTAGATCGAAGCGGAATCAAAGATAAGGATTATCGCGGAAACAGAGTAAGAATCGGCTAGAGTCCGGATCGGCTACGATTGGATCGGCTAAATTCGAGTCAGAATTGGTTTGGTGATGCAGCCGATTCCGACGATACGACTTGGTGTACAACATCGGGTTGAGTTGATATGCTTCAAGATGATTGCCACGCGTGGATAGAGTCCTGGGAAGGCAATTGTATCTATTAATTAGGATATTTTATGTAATTTCCTTAGAGATATGTTTGGGCAAAAGTCTGCCGGAAAGACTTATGGTATTTTAGAGTTTGGTAGAGATAAGAGTCGTGTCCGATAAGGATATAGTTTGTACTTCTCGGGTATAAATAGACCCGAACCCCATGTAATTATAAAACAAACACGTTCAATACAATATCGGCGCATCGCCACCCTTTTGCTTTTGTTTTATTTCGACGAGTTCTTGCTTTCGGGTTGAGCTGCATCAGTTTCGATATTCAACAAGAGGTAAAACTTGCTATGACGGCTTGCATTCTCGGGATTAGTGCTTCCATCTTTATGATACTCTAATCTTATTTATGTAATTCGTCGAGTTATCATATGTCTTACATAATCTTTGGCAATATTGTCATCTAACCTACAATCAGCTAACATCTGTTGGTAGAGGGCACCCGATTAGGTTAGACATCGATGTTGACTTAGATTATATAGGATATGTACCATTCTATGAGACTTACAGCGGCTTGATTGTCTAGATATTGTTTTTCTTTTCATACTTAATGCTGCATCAATTGAGTTTGATCTATTAAGTCGTGCTTAGAATATCAATCTCTAGCCTGCCTTCTGATTACCGATTAGAATAGCATCGGGGTTTCAGCCGATCTTATCTGATTTAACTATATTTGCTTTATGTGCCTTATTGACATGTTAAACCTGCCCTTTATATTAAGATCTTGTAGCATTTAAGTATATTAGACTTTTGTTTGATATATTCTACTTGCTTTTAATATCTTAGTATAGAGTAGTATCGGAGTATTAGCCGATACATGCTAGATCTATCTAATCGGCTATGCCATGAATATATATAGTCTTGTTGTTAGTATATATTTCAGTCTAAGTGATTTATATTGTCTCGGCATGACGTCCGATCTATCCCAATCACTTGATTTAAGTATATATCGACATAAGGATTATATATTGTTCATATCTACAACCGATCGGGTAGATTTAGTTCTTTATTATCTACCTATAACTGCCGATCGATGCATATATGACATCGGCTCAGGGATAATTGATATGTCATCGGCACGTAGCTGATCGGCTATCATTTATGGATTTAACCACGGTTTCTTTGTCTTTATTTCTTGTTGATTGCAGGATCAAATCAACTGGCATGCTTGTATACCCGAAGGCGAGTTTTTGACCTGCACTGGAGTTAAGCAGATCTCCCAGGCCTCGTGTTTTTCATCAACAGGCTCAGGAGGTTCATGAAGCGTCCTTGGTACTCCACGACCATTCCTGTACGACGCAGCTCTACCAAGGTGCCGAGTTTGTTGTGGCACAACGGTGGCCCGAAATGGAGCTCCACCATCTGAATGAACCGGCGCCACGGCGGCGTGCCATAGGCGCGTTCCACGTGAGTGTACCACTCCTGCGCTTCTCCGAGGAGATGGAACGCTGCGGTCCAAACCTTCTCTTCCTCCAAGGTTCGTAGCCCGCGGAAAAATTGTTCACAGCAGCTGATCCACGTCGCCGGATCACCGGAGCCGTCGTGTTGGGGAAAATCCTACTTGTAGTAGCGAGGAACACGGCCGTCGCCATGTGTTTCCACATAGGGTGTAGACGATGGTGGTGGTCCCATGATCCCCTTGGAGGACTCAAGGCTTTTGATTGCCGTCGAGTGATCTTGGAGCGTGATGTTGATCTTCTTGAGCTCATCAAGGATAGCTGCCATCTGCGCATTGTTCTGGCTCGAGGATTGCTTGGGAGGGGTCGACATGATCACAGGCGCAGGTCGTCGCTCTGAAACCAAGTTGTCACGACCCGGCGCAGATCGCAAGCGATAGTTGTGGAACACCGGCGGACGCGGTACAGGACCGTGCGGCTGGTAAGAGGCGTTGTGGCGGAAGAAAGAAGGAACGCGCAAAAGAGAGACGCGGCGAGGAAGGAGAACAGAGATAGATTGGAAACAGGAGAAGGAGATGGAACTAATTTCTTTCTTAACTTAATCATCCGAATTACAACTCCTTAAATAGCAAATACTAACCCTAACAACCTGTACTTCTTACTGTTCGACCATACTCCTCTCACCGATTCCATGCTCGCCATAGCTCCACAACCTCGTCAATTTTTCACCACTGTTGCGGTCTATGGCTACATTTACATCCTCTATGTGGCTCCGGCCTCGACCTCGCCCTCACCCTCTACTGCAGCTCCAGAACCACCTGGTGCAAAGGCCGGCCGCCCTCCAAGGGCTGCAGATGCGTGGTAGCCTCCATGTTGCTCCCTAGTTTTGATGAAAAGGGATCTAAGTTCCTAACGGCTTTCGTGGTGACGGCCACTATCACCGACAAGGCGACAACCTAGACCCCAGCAGGGACCGCTTCCTGTGGGTGCTGCCTGGCCCGCTTGAGAACAACCATGGCTCGACAGCTCTGTTGCATCACAGGCGCGGCACAAATATGGCAACCTTGAGAAAATATGCTCATGATGAAACGAATTGGAAGGGGGCATTTTTAGACATTTCATCGCGTTCTCTCTCCTTACATGGCTGAAATGAATGAAATAGTAGGGGCGGTGTCTACTATCAAATATACAATTTTATTAGGGCCCCTTTGAATCATAGGGTTGAAAAAATAGAGAAATAGAAAAAAATATAAGATTCTGACATGAATCGAATCGAAGTGTAAAACAGAGGATTGCAAAACATAGGAAAAACATAGGAATGATCGTTTGATTGGACCGCAGAAAAAACACAGGAATCGAATGAGAGAGATAGATTCAAAAGAAATTTTTCAAGAGGTTGGACCTCTTGCTAAGTTTCCTCTAAAATCCATATAAAATGTATCATTCCATAGGAATTTCATAGGATTTGAAAAGTTTAAATCCTTTAAATCAAATGGCCAAATAGAAAATTTTCTTATAGGATTTGAATCCTATGAAATTCCTATATAAATCCTTTGATTCAAAGATGCCCTTAGTTTTTTTTCCCAAAACTTGATTTTTGCAATGTTCTACAAATAATTTCACAAAGTGACGATGTCATCTAGCAAAATTTGCCTTTTTAAAAAATAGCAATATAATACCCTTTGTTCTTTACACACCTACTCTAACCTTTTTATTCTTGGGACTATATGGTTGTTTTCGCTATTTCGGAAAGGACTCGATCATGGTTATCTTGGCCATTTCCACGAAAACTGACTTACTATATGACTCTACGAGTTCGGCTCGAACAGGACAAGGCTGCTATGGCGATGATATGGAATGAACCTCTATTATTCTCCCCAATCTGCTGAAACTGGGTAGCCGATAGAAGCATTGTATTCGACGCTAGCTTCCAGACTGAAAAACAGTCCATGCAAAAGGAGTTCTGAACTGTGTAGAGTGGCTACATGAAGCGGCTAGTCTTTCAGATCAAGGGTGGATATATATAGGACACGGATACTGTGCCTTGTCATTACTACTCCCTCCATTCCATAATATAGGGTACAACCACTTTTTTTTTTTAGATATTTCATAATATAAGGCATACATGCAAACATGCAATTAACTATGACATCTTCTCTATTAAATTATTATTTTTTTAAATTCTCCACTCTCATGTTATCTTATCCTATTGGATGCATGTATTATATTTATTAGGATGATCTAAAATACGAGATGATAATAATTATTTTATTAGTCTTTGGGTTAAGGGTGGTTGTGCCTTATATTTTGGAATGGAATGAGTATTGCAGAGGATTCCTTATGTGTATTTTATCATATCTGAGCCACTCATCCAAGAATGGACGGGAAAGACAACTCCCAACTGTTGATTCTTCCTCCCAATTTTCCACGACCCAAAAGAAGAGAGAAAGAAAGGGATAAATTGTGATATATTTTAAACTGAAAAGGTGCAAAGCCGCTGAAAGAACTATGCAGTGCTCAGTGCTTCATAACTAGTACTAATGCAGAGGATTTGCATCCCTATATTGTAGTCTTCAGCTCTTCCAGTTCATTCCCACTGTCCATTGTTAGAAGATGCAATGCAAACATCCTTCCTGATGTCTCCTAACCCTAGATTTGGCTTGTCCTAACACTCCTGTATCATTCTCGTGATTGGTCTCATACTCTTATAACAGCATGGTCCTGTATATCTTAAAGGTGTGGAGGGTGGAAATAGGAGATCAGAGATCTCTCCATAGGGAGCTGTCGAACAAAAAATAAGATATATCTGCACTTCTCTCAGCCTTTTATGTGCCCTTTAGGTTGCTGTTACCATATGGTTTCTCTTCTGATATACTCCTACTTCTGCTAACAGCAACGCTTTAATTAATATGCGAACCTATCTCTATCTTCATTTCATTAATACAGTCCCAACAATGCTTGATCTTCCCAAAATAATGATGGCAGACACCTTTTGTATACCAATATTATTTTTATTGTAGGATCAAAACACAATAACGAAGCCAACCAGAAGGGGGTGAATGGTTGGTATACCCAAAAACCGAAAACTTTTAGCGGAAATAGTTACCCTCAAATTCGATGGAGATCGATCTGACCGGAGTAGATTAGCCGGTCTGACCAAAGCGTAACCGCCGGTCTAACCGGTGTTGATCTCCCGGTCTAACCGCCAAAGCTTGTTGCCGCCTCCTGTCACCAACGCCGGTCTGACCGCCGTGTGCCCGCCGGTCGGACCGTCGCGATGCCGCTGGTCTGACCGCCGGTGTGCCGCCGGTTAGACCGCCGAAACCCGGTGAAACACAAATCGAAGAACTATTAAAGTAGATGACGACTTTATTGATTCTCTCTGTGTTTACAAAGTGCATCAATAGCACTCCTTACAAAAATTTCGACGACTAAACTCGAAACCCTAACTCAACTCTCAACTCAATTGCTCTCAAAAGCGATACGGGAAAGCCTCACGCTCCCTCTCTATTTATACCCGAGGTAGGCAGCCTAAAGCCACGAACCAAACTCATACTAGAAGTCCTAGACGCCTTAGGAAGCCCTCTAGTACAAGAAACAAACTTTACATAACAAATCATACCAAATTTGGACTCCTTCCAAATTCGACTCCATCGTATGCCATATGGAATCTTCACCAACCACATGTATTAAACTCTAGCCTTAGTATCTCGCATGATCTCTGACCACCACGGACGTCGTCTTATCCCCAAGCCGATTCCTGGTCCATCACTGCAAATACTCTCCTGGCATCCGAGTCACCTACACATAGAACAAACAAAGAAACCATATTTCGAGACCAAGCTATCTCCAACTTGACTCATTAGTAGCAAACAACAGTGCATAGTATCCATCTAGAAGTCATAACAATGAAACAATCACGGATATCCAAACAAACAACCCGAAACCGAAACCGACACAGAGTCGGCCGGTCAGACCGCGGGCTGCACCGGTCTGACCGTGCGATTCATGCCAGTCTGACTGGCACACACTACCCGGTCTGATCGGTCCACATAAAATAACAACAGTACCTGTAGATTCACCTGTGAAATCCAATCATCTTCAAAACCACTTCAAAAATGAATTCCAAATAACAAAACCAATAATCTCCGATGCCAATTGTTCATCACAAAATAATAATAATAATAAACACCTTTGATTTTACATTTATTTCTTTTAGAAGGTTGATTTGCAATATTACTATTGTATAACATAATAATATGTTTTTTTCCTCTTTTAAAAAGTATGTTTCTGTTTCTCAAAAAAAAAAGTATTTTTCTGAGTGATTTTGAGAGAGTGTTGACTGCTCTAAGATATATTCATCTGGGGTTAAGTTGTTAAACATGTCTACTACAATGAATTAGGTCATGAAAAATACTCCATGTATCCGAAAATATAGCTATCTTAGCAGTGCGAATTCGAATTCGTGGTTCTAAGTTGAACTATAAAGTAGCTATATTTTAGAACGGAGGGGATAGTTTACTAGAAATTTGTGAAAGTAAATTAGCAGGCCTAGGCCGGCAAGAGGCAGAAAAAGAAGTTGAAGAGAAAAACTACTTTTGACTCCTGCGGTTTGTTGATACTCCTTTGTGCATGCTCTGTCCATATGCTCTGTTTTAGAATATGAAATACTTGTGTTAGCCAAAAACGTATTTTACTAACCCAATCTTCTCCTAGTTTCGGACTCAGCTATAATTCTGTGTAACATACAGATCTCCATCGAGAGTTTGCTATACCCACATGTGAGAATTGTAAGGTCGTGACATGAGATCTGCACACGATGCATTGTGATGCACATGTGTTTGGGGACATGGGGTTTATCTGTTGACAAAATATTTTGGTATGGAACACACATGAACTACGAAATGATAAACCGGCCCTACATATTCCTTTTTTAAGATAATAGAAGTTGTTATTGAACTCAGTCAATTAACCCCACATAGTGTCCTAATACTTCTACTGTAATTTGTTGAATTGATGATTAGGTTGTCAGTTATGTATGGTTGTTAACACATGGAAATTCCACTGTTTTCTTGTTCTGGTCAAGATATTTTTAGCACCTTATCATAACAAATGTTGTGTGAACCACTCAACTTCTTTGCGCTAGTTGACCAGCGAAGTCAAGCCAGATCATAGAGCAAATGCAGCAACCAAAGACTAAATCTGAAGATGCTACAGAAAAGAAATACGTGGAGCATCAGTCCTAGAGGTTTTTGTTCCTATGCAGAGCACATGCATCATTTCACCTTCAACACTGAGATCCATCCATGGTAGTGGAGCACTAAACCCTATAGGTCTTGCAATCAGGGTTTGAAATTTCGTTTCGAAATTTCCAAAATTTCGGTAATTTTGCCAAACCCCCCCCCCCCCCCCCCAGCAAGCTCATATCTTGCCCAAAATTTCGGTTTTTTGCAATTTTTTGTGAATTTGGTCAAATTTTATTTAAATTCATTCAAAATCAGTCAAAATTTCAAATAATTTTGGCAAAAAAAGTTCGAAATTTCGGTGCCCCCGAGCAGAAATAGCAATTTCGAAATTTAAAACCCTGCTTGCAATGAAGAGATTTTCGAGTGGATATGCCTACGTTTTCAGCTCTTCCGTTGTGTTCTCATCATCCCAGGTCAAACGATGCAGCGCTAGAATCATTCCGGATATCTCCTAACCCTAGATATGTATATTTGTCTGTAGAGTACGTGTAGAAGGTTTTAAGAAAATGAGCTTTTGAAAACTAACATACACACACTCCTCTCAACCTTTAATGTGTTACAGAGTTATTCTTCATTTCATACTCTTTAATATATGAGAACATATCTCTACCTTCATTTATATCAGCAATGCCTATCTTCCGAAAAAAAAAATGCTGCTGAACACATTTGAGATTTATCAATTTTACGTGTTTGTTTTCATTTTGAGAATATCAATTTCTATTGTAAGATAATACTGTACTCTATTTTTTTTAAGATGTGTATTTTTAGGAATTTTAAAGAATATTGATTGCTTTGTGAATAATAATCTGACGTCAGGCAAGGGCTTAAAGAAAATAAATGCAAGCAAATATTTTAAATAATAGATAGAAATCAGGCTTCTAATTACTACTCCCTCCGTACTCATAAAGGAAGTCGTTTAGGACAGCGGCACGGTCTCCAAAACACAATTTTGACTTCTTATTTCTATAAAAATATTTATTGAAAAGTGATATATGTATACTTTTATGAAAGTATTTTTAAAGACAAATCTATTTATATAATTTTTATATTTTCAAACTCAACAACTTGAGGGTTATTCATGATTTATATTCACAAGGTTTTACTTAAACATTGTCCTAAACGACTTTCATGAGTATGGAGGGAGTACAAAGCAAATTTGGTTAGGGACCAAATAGCCTAGGCCCAAATGGGCTGGAACCATCCAAAAGAAGTCAGCGTTTGAAATGATAAGATAGAGAGGAAAGATTTCTCGTTCTCTGCACGCACGTTTTTCGAATCACTGAACGATAATCTTATTAAAAAAAAGAGAGTTGTTTTAATAAATCATATTAATCCATTTTTAAAATTTAAAATAATTAATTTTTAATTAATCATACGTCAATAGCTCACCTTGTTTTACTTTTGGGAGTTTCGAACCCTCACTGATTTGTTTGTGTACACTAAAATCCACATGACAGAGGAGGAAGTTTCCAGTACCTCACCCTTATAAACTGCAACCATTACTATGAGCATAATTTCGTTCTTGTACTTACTTTCATGTTTATTTTTGGTTTTGCCCTGTTTTTTGTTTTCATTTTTACCTTTGCTAGCTTTATTAAACGAAGCCAAATTATGCCTCTACTTTGGATAAATAGGCCAACGATGTCAAGTTATTGGTGAAAAGATATTTATATCCTTACTTCCGGACTTCCGGTTGCACAATTGTCCCTCTAATTTTTTTCATTAATTGTGTTTTTGCCCCCATGTTGTACATGCATATTACAATTTGATGTTTATGACGATGTTTAAAATTAAATGATTTTTGACTAACTTTAATGAATATAACAATTTTGATAGAATATCAATAAAAACAATTTGACAAATTTGACACGATTTTGTCACGAGTTTGATAGCATTTTGATATAATTTGGACAGAATTTTGACAACATTTTCCGCGGCAACATGTGGCGGATTAGTACTATCCCTTGTCGAAAGATAGAATGCTAGCTTCATTCCTCATGGCTCCTATTCCTACCTGGAGTTGGTTTTATCCACTAGTAGAGATTACTCATCTTTTATCTAATGCCCCAAAACATAAAAACATCGGATGTATTAAGAATCGGTAAAAAAAACCTCTTTAATACCGGTTCTAAAACCTAAATCCCAAAAAAATATCTTTAGTCCCAGTTAATATTACCGGTACTAAAGATGCATATTTAGTACCAGTTGATGACCGGACTAAAGATTGTTCTAGTTCGTGTCACCAACCGGCGCTAAAAATACATTTTTAGTATCTACTAAAGATGTCTCCAGGTATATACACACACTTACAATATAGGTTGTGTGTATATATGTGTATATATACCTTTAAGGTGTGGAGGTTGGTAGTTT
Organism: Oryza meridionalis; assembly: GCA_000338895.3. Taxonomy (NCBI): domain Eukaryota; kingdom Viridiplantae; phylum Streptophyta; class Magnoliopsida; order Poales; family Poaceae; genus Oryza; species Oryza meridionalis. Next base: position 6,046,235 of record CM002528.2, on the reverse strand, counting down.
GAAAAATAAAAGATCTCCATGCATAGAGACCTAATGAAAATAAGATATATGGACACTCTTCTCAGCCTTTTATATGTCCTCTATGTTGTTGTTATTACAGAAGACTTCTTTGTCTTCTCATACTTGAAACTTTTTATGGGGTACATTAAATAATTCAAAATTTTAAGATATCATTTTAGAAGTCATGAGTAAAGAAAATTAATTAACAACGTGGTTTTGTGAAACTCAAGTTCCATAATACTAATACACAAGGTCATGTGCAATATAGGACTATAATATCTGGGTTACATGAAATTCACTCTGTATTTTACATAATTTCTAGTAATTCTTTGTTCTTGTTTGAATACAAACTTTCATCATCCAAATTTTCCTCTTGGACCAGACCATATAGTTGTTTTTGGCTATTTCGAAAAGGATTGAAGCACGGTAATCTTAGCCATTTCCACGAAAACTGACTTACTTGATATACTTTGACGGATTCAGCTCGAACAACACAAGGCTGTGACAGCGATGACATAGAACGAGCCTCTGTTTCTATCCCCCATTCTGCTGCAACTTGAATTCCTAGATAGCAGCATTGTATTCGACGACACTTCGACGTGTGTCTTTCATATTCTTCTTTTTATTTGTAGTGGACGCCTTACATGGCTAAAACCTATACATGCTTGGCACAAACGTTATTGATCTTGGCTATGTATATCAATTTACAGAAGGAAAAAGTACGAATTACCTTCCCTCAACTATCGCGGTCGTCCAAATTCCCCTCCTGAACCATAAAACCGGACATTCTTCACCCCCAACTATGCAAACCGGACGAATTACCCCCTCGATCCAATCCGCGGTGGTTTTGGTCTACGTGGCGTACACGTGGCATCCCAGTCAGCGTGGCATACACGTGGCATCCCAGTCAGCGTTTTTTAATAAAAAAAAATTTATGGGACCCGCCTGTCATACTCTTCCACTCTCCCCTCTCTCTCACTCTTCCTCTCTTCTCTTTCACTCTTCGTCTGTCTCACTCACGGATCGGCGGCGGCGGGAGACACGGAGCGTAAGTGTGCACGGCGAGGCGTCGGTGGCGAGCGACGAACGGCGACACGGAGGGGCAGGCGGCGGACGGCGAACGGCGGCGCACGGGGGCGGGCGGCGGACGGCGCATCGCGGCGACGGCCGAGCGGACGCGGCTGGGCCAAGCGGCCAGCCGTCCACTTGGCCGTCGCGACCAAGCAGCGGCGACGAGGAGTCCCCCGGAGGCGAAGGCGCCGCTGCTCGCGTCTGCTTCACCGACAGCTACCGTGACGGCACGAGCGCCGTGCGCTACGACTTCGTCACGCCCAGCGGCCGGCTCCGAGGGACAACAGGTACAGGCTCGGCACGCGCGATGTGCTGCACGACGCGCTGTCGTTCGCGGTGCTCCTGGCCATGGCCATGGTGGACCGCAACGTGGTGGCGTGCTTCTACCCGGTGGAGTCGCCAGTGACGAGGCAGCTGCTCGCAGCGGTGCCCATGGCGGCCGGCGCGGCAGGGAGCTTCCTCTTCGCCATGTTCCGTCGACGCGCCGCAGGCGCTGATGGACGGCGGCGAGAGGAGCAGGAAGGCGAAGGAGTACGGGGACAGCTGGACGACGCCGCCAACGCCGCCTCGCGCCCCGCCGTGCCCGTGGTGCCTGTGGCGCGCGTGGTGCTGGAGTTGCTCCCGGTGGTGCGCGAAGGCGACGGCGCCTACTGCCCGCAGTGGATTTCCGACCGCTGGCCGCCGGACGCCGCCCGCCTCTCCACCACGCCCGTCACGCCCAGCGCCGGCCACCAACTCGCCACTCCACATCTGAGAGAGAGAGATCGAGAGGAAGAGGGGAAGATAAATAGAGAGATCGAGAGGAAAGTGGGGAAGAGAGAGAGGTGGGAGAGTATGACTGGCGGGTTCCACCATTTTTTATTAAAAAAACGCTGACTGGGATGCCACGTGTACGCTACGTAGACCAAAAACACCATGGATTGGGTCGAGGGGGGTAATTCGTCTGGTTTGCATAGTTAGGGGTGAAGAATGTCCGGTTCTGTGGTTCAGGGGGATAATTCGGATGACCGCGATAGTTCGGGGGGTAATTCGTACTTTTTCCTTTACAGAATAAAGACTGAATTTCTATCTATTATTAGAAAAACAAACGCCACTGATTTTGTGAACGGAGAACTAGGGCAATTGGCACAGCTGAAACTGATTACAAAGTATGTGCCAATTGCCGTTCTTCAGTTCTCCGTTTACACATATTGTCATGCAGCTGAAACTAATTTACACAGGGTGGCAATTTACACAGGATGTGTAACCTGTATGATCATCTCGATCGCATACCTAATTAGTAGTAGGATGGAGTATTCAGTTAGCATTCGACTCTGATTCGACCACTTCAACGAGAACACACAAATACATAACCACTACCTGTAGAGCACGGCCACGTACATTGTAGGATCGAATCACAAAAATTAAACCAACCAGAAGGGATGAATGGTTGGTATACCCAAAAACCTAAACTTTTAACGGAAATAAAGTTACCCTCAAATTCGATGTAGATCGGACTGAACGAGGTTGATCCACCGGTCTGACCGCGCTTGTGTCGCCGGTCTGACCGGTGTTGATCGCCTGCCGCGCCTGAAGATCGTCCGGTTCAAATGCCTGAAGATCGCCTGCCGCACCTGAAGTCGTAGCCAGTCTAACCGCCTCTCCTTCATCGGTCTGACCACCGCTGCTGCCGGTCTGACCGCCGGTATGTCGTAGGTTAGACCGCCGAACCCGATGAAACACAAATCAAAGAACTCATAAAGTAGATGATAACTTTATTGCTTCCCTCTGTGTTTACAAAGTTCACCAACAACACTCCTTACAAAAATTTTGACTAAACTCGAAACCCTAACTAAACTATCAACTCAATTGCTCTCCAAAACGATACCGGGAAACCTCATACTCCCCCTCTATTTATATCAGAGGTAGGCAGCCTAAAGCCACGAACTAACTCATACTAGAAGTCCTAATCACCCTAGGAAACCCTCTACTACAAGAAACAAACTTTACATTAACCAATCATACCAAATTTGGACTCCTTCCAAATTCGTCTCCGCATCCCATACGGACACAATACCTCCATCGTATGCCATATAGAATCTTCACCAACCACGTGCATTGAACTCTAGCCTTAGTATCCCGCATGATCTCCGACCACCACGGACGTCGTCTTATCCCCAGGCCAACTCCCGGTCCATCACCGCAAATACTCTCCCGGCATCTCGAGTCACCTACACATAGAACAAATAAAGAAATCATATTCCGAGACCAAGCTATCCCCAACTTGACTCATTGTTAGCAAACAACAGTATTACATACGTATAATATCCATCTATAAGCCATAATCATAAAACAATCACGGATATCCAAACAAATAATCTGAAACCGAAACCGACGCAGAGTCAGCCGGTCAGACCGCGGGCTGCGCCGGTCTGACCGCGTGATACACGCCAGTCTGACCGGCAACCACTGCCCGATCTGACCGGACCCAAAACAGCAGTACCTGTAGATCAGCTGTGAAATCCAATCATCTCCAAAACCACTTCGCAAATAAATTCTAAATATCAAAACCAATAATCTCCAATGCCAATTGTTCATCACAGAATAACAATCATAAACACCTTTGATTTTACATACATCACAGAATGTCAGGATCACGCCTACCAAACTGTGGTTATGCACAATAACAGCGGATGCAGCTGGAGTCAGTCATAAAAAAATAAAAAAAAACTAAACATATATACTCAACAACACCTTGCTATTATTATCAGCAGATTCTTTTATAATGTGCTCATAAAAATAAAACTCATAAAAATAAAACCCGGGTATCTACAAAATTCATTTTTTAAGTAGAGTGTAATATTTAGAGATGCTCCCAATAGGATTAGTTTTGCTATGTTGTATAGACTTGTAGCTTTGTCACCATGGTTTTCAAAAGGGAGAATAGCTAATATGGTCCCTAAAGTTTCGCTTATGGGTCATTTTAGTCCTTAATCTTTCATATTGTCCAAACAAATCCTTTAAATTTGTCATGTGGGCTAATATAGTCCTTAGTCCCACTAAAATCGCCACATGGACATGCCATGTCACCTTCCTATGTAAAATCTATATGATTTGTCCAATTTACCCTTACGCATAGAAAAATAAAAAACAAAAGAAAAAAGTTAAAAAATATACGGTATATGTAAGAGCAAAAATATACCTCAAAAGAGTGAAAAAAGGGAAGTATTTTTTTCCTATGGTTATGTCTAATTCACCCTTATATTTATTTTTTGATGATATATGTAAGGGTAAATCGGACAATTTATCATAGATTTTACATGAATGATGCAATGGTATATCCATATGATTATTTTGGTGGACCCAAGGACTATTATAGATCTTATGACAAAGGTTAAGGATTTCTTTGGACCATTTAAAAGTTTAGGGATTAAACTGATCCTACATAGAAACTTTAGGGACTAAAGTAGCTATTCCCCCTTTTCAAAATGAAACAATAACCGCTCGGCTCGATTATCGTAATTATGCCGGTTCATATATAGTAACTGTTCGATAAACATGCTAGCTAAGATTTCAAAAAAATCAAAATAAACTTGAAGTTTCTGTGGATAACCACTCTGTTATTGCAATATTCAACTGTGGTAGTACTAACCAAATTATCAACCCATGTTAATTTACCACTGTGCCAGATTTTTGCCTTGAAAACTATGGGGCGATGACATGAATCTTCAGGGTGTTTAGTTAGCTGTAAGCTATCTATGTGCTTATTGTGGACACGGTGATGCGCAGGGAATGATCTGCCAACATATTCTTGTTCATACTGTCACAAAATACCATTAGGCCCCATTTGGATCCCTGGAATTTCGAGGAATGGATTTCTTTTCTATTCCTAATAGAGTTAAACAAAACATGGCAGTCAAACCGATAAAGTGTCTTTGATAGAATCTGTAGTTTATAAGGTAAACATGTTTAATCTAGACCATTTTTTAGGGGAAATCTAGACCAATTTTGGTATTGTAATTAACTTGGTTTTGCAACTCCATTTCAACTCTCTTTTAATTTACTTTGAATTCCCAAACACTCGTGGAGGGTTGATTTGTTGAGGCTAAGATCCCAATACCTCTCAATCCTATAAACTGCACCATGGATTATTAGGTTGCTATCTTTGCATGAGTCCTACTGGAGTATATAGGTATCTGATCATGCAAATTCCTATACAAAGAGTTTGGCCTGAACATCATGGCCATATATATGGGGATTGGATGCTAGCTACCACAACAACAAAGGTGGCGCTCACAGTCAGGGTTTGCAATTTCGGTAGCCACTGAAATTTCGGTGGTTGCCAAAATTTTTAAAAAAATCGTGATTTCTGGGTTTTTCGGACAGAAATTTTTTGAATATGTAACATATTTTGACTCAATTTAAACAAATTTTGACCAAATTTACAAATATTTGATAAAAAACCAAAAATTTCGGAGATATTTATGTTTGCCGGTGGGGGCCGAAATTACCGAAATTTTGAAAATTTCCGAAATTTCAATCCCTGCTCACAGTACAAAGAGTTCAATAACAAGCCAATATATTAACATACCATAACAGTGTGTCAATGTTTTATTTCAATTGCTATTTGATTCTCGTATTCTTTTGTTAGCCTTTTTATTGAATGCCCATGTGGCATTTTGAGACAACCTTCATGTGGAAGTTAATTCTTACGTATGCATTCTCATTTAGAGAAAGTTTAATACCATAGGCTAAAAGTACATGCCAAATCATCTGAAGATAACTCCGTATATAGATGTAATATACAATAAGTAGTTCCTAACATAATAAACAGGATATATGATTTATTATTAATATATTTCTCAGCTAATTCTCTCTCTGGCCTCTCCTATCGATCCCTTCTTCCTTTGCAACATTAACCATCAAGAACTCACCACCAAACTTTGTTGTAGTACCCAGCTTGCTTGCCAAGCACCAATGTAAGTACTTCTCAAACCGGCCATCGAACTTGAGCAAACCGGCCGTCGAACTTAGCGAAGTTTGGGAAGATGAAGGCTCTCTTCTGATCACTGTTCAAGGAGATAAGGGTATAGTTGGGGCTAAGTTCCCGATACCTCTTAATCCTATAAATTGTACCATTACCATGCAATTGCAGTTGATATGTAGCTGACTATGCAAATGCTTGCAAGAGTTTGGCCTGAACATCTTGGATATATATATAGGAGCTGGGTGCGTTGTCACAACAAGTACGAAGAGTTTAATTTAGGAATCTACAGTGCCCATAGGTGTCAAATTAAGCTGGCTTTGAATTTGTCATTTAATTATTTTGGTATATAATTTGATAGCTTTTTTAATTATTGAATTAATCCGTGTGTGTGTGGCATTTTGAGACAATATTCACATGGAAGTTAATTCTTACGTATGCATTCTCACTTAGAGGCAGAGCAAGTTCAGCTATAACAATAAGCAAAAATCGTCTGAAGATAAAGAAGAAATATAATTTACAAATATATTTATCAGCTAATTATATCTAATAGGTGCATAGATATATAATGACATGCATGTACCTATGCTGCCAATGCCTGTGAGGTCAGTGCACAGATATCTAGTACTATATAGGAAGGAAAGTTGTTTAAAATCAGATTAATCTATCTTACAAATTTTTTATTAACTCTTAATTAATCATGCGCTAATAAGCTACCTCGTTTTTCATACAGGAAAAATGAGTTACGAACACTACTACAAAAGTGATTTTTCTGTACGAGGCCCCCTCATTTTACCATGCAGACCATAACTAGTGGCGTCTGCAAAAATCGAGAGTCATTTTCCCATACGGCTGCTTAAGTGGCCTGTATGGAAAAATCGATTGTCCCATACGGACCTTTTAAGAGGGCCGCATGCAAAAATGATAAGCGCCCGCATGGAAAAATTGATTTTCCATACGGGCCACTTAAGAAGCCATATGCGAAAATGAAATTTGAAAAAATTGAAAAATTTGAAACTAGTGTATCTCACTCATATGAACTCCAAATTAGATGATTTTTTTTTCTAAATATTTGTAAAATCATGCTCTATCATGTTATTGTGTTCTTACTGGTATTATTTTGGCTATTTTTTATTGTGACTTTGTTTTATCAATTAAAAATTTGAATTTCAAAAGTTCAAATAATATTTTGAAGCAGTAAATGATTTCATCTGAAAAAGTCATCAATGACAAAATTGTATAACTCATCAAGATCTATAACTTCTATTTTGGTCATTTCTTCATCCGACAAAGTTATTTATAAGATTGTTCATAAAATGCACATATCTTATATAGTTTTTATATTACAAAGTTATTTGTAGGATTGTTCACAAAATGTACATCTCTTATATAGTTTTTATAATATAAAAACTATATAAGAGATTATAAAAACTATATAAGAGGTGTGCATTTTGTGAACAATCTTACAAATAACTTTATCGGATGAAGAAATGACCAAAATAGAAGTTATAGATCTTGATGAGTTATACAACTTTGTCATTAATGACTTTTTCAGATGAAATCATTTTGTATTTGAAAATGTTGTTTGAAGTTGTTATATTTTGAAATTCAAATTCAAATTGTTCAAACCAATACATATAGAAAAATGACCAATACAAAAGTTGTATATCTTGATAAGTTATACAATTTTGTTGTTGACAACTTTTCTATTTGAAATCATTTACTATGTGAAAAAATTATTTGAAATTCTTATATTATAAAGTTCAAATTTTATATAGTTCAATCAAATTCGGATGGAGAAATGACCAAAACAAAATTGGTAGATCTCAATGAGTTCTACAATTTTGTTTTTGGTAACTTTTTCATATGAGTTCATTTAATATCATAAAATTTGATTCGAAGTTCTCATATTTTTAAATTAATTTTTTAATAACTATTTTCGCATGCGGTCCACTTAAGGAGCCGCATGCAAAAATCTATTTTCGCATGCGACTCCTTAAGTAGTCCGCATGCAAAAATACCACCCCAATTTTTTCATCTCCCTCCACTCTCTTTTCCCACCCACTACTTCAAATTTTTTCTACCTCATCTCCTCTCTCCCCCTATTAATTTATTACTCTCCCCCCTCTCTCTCTCTTTCTCTCCTCTCTCTCCCTCTCTCCCTCTCTGAGCAGCCGGGCGGCGGATGGCGACGGCGTCAATGGCATCGGCGGGTGGCGGATCCGGCGGCGCCGCCCTCGGGAGGGCCGGATCCGCCGCCATAGGGAGCGGCTACAGCGGCGGTGGGTGGTGCGGCTACGGCGACGGCTCAACGTAGCGGCTACGGCCCCTGCTCCGTAGCGGCGTCGATGGCATCGGCGGGCGGCGTGGCTACGGCGGCAGCTCGGCGGCCCGCCACCCCCTCCTCACCGCCGCCGACAACGACGACGATGAGGCGACCCTCCCTCCCTCCTCAACGCCACGGCGGTGGGGGCGGCTTGGCCGCCTCGGGTGGCACCGCCGCACCGCGCGGATCCGGCGGGGGCGACGACGGCGGGCGGCGGGGGAGACGGTCCGCCGCCGGCGACGACGCCGGGCGGCTGGGGCGACGGATCTGGTGCCGCCACCGACGGATCCGGCGGGGGAGACAGATCCATCGCCGGCGACGATGTCGGGCGGCTGGGGTAACGGATCCAGCGGGGGCGATGACGGCGGGCGGCGGGCGGGGGGAGGAGGGGGGGCGGGGGCGAAGGATCCGCCGCCGGCGACGGCGTGCGGCATGGATGCGGCGCTCCGATGGCGGGCTAGGGTTTGGGATATTTTGGATTTTTATTTTTTGGGGTTTCTTGGATTTTATTTCTTTTGTTTGCTGAATTTATTTTCGCATGCGGCCGGTATAAGCGACCGCATGCGAAAATCCCATCTTTGTATGCGGATGCGCCGGCCGCATACAAAAAGAGTGGTTTTTGCAGACGATTTCGTCCATGCGGTTGGGGCAAAGATGCTGCCCAACCGCATGGAAAAACCGTAGTGGAACCCACATGTTCGAGCACGACCTATCTTCATACGCCCATTCTAACTGACTCTGGAGCAGTGCATGGCAGCTAACTTGTGGCCCGGACACTGCTCCTGAGATTTGTGAGGTCTGACATGAAATTTGTTGAAGCAAAGACCGAGTTTACCCATTATTTTTAAAAAGTTAAAATATAAATGGTACGACTACGTTGTGATGCTTATGTATATAATGACATGTACTCCCTCCGTTTCAAAATGTTTGACACCGTTGACTTTTTAGCACATATTTAATTATTTGTCTTATTAAAAAATATAGTGAAATATGTAAAACTATATGTGTACATAAAAGTATATTTAACAATGAATCAAATGATATGAAAAGAATAAATAATTACTTAAATTTTTTGAATAATACGAATAGTCAAACATGTACTTAAAAAGTCAACGGTGTCAAATATTTTGAAACGGAGAGAGTAGTTTACGTGTAGGCAAGCAATTGTGTTCATTGGATAAAAAAGTGAGTTACACGATGAACACCACCCTGCATTCCTGGAAACACTGCATAGTGTTGCAATACCACTAGTGTAATTTGCCAAATTGGCATGATCAATGTCAGGTCACTTTTTATCCCCGCAAAAAAAAAAATGTCAGGTCACTTTTGGCACCATGAGGTCACCCTGGCTCATCACTAGACTTGCTGATCCGAGTGCCCCACAACTACAAGCCAGTAAAATTGGAGAAGATTGGTGACTTGGTGACAGATGACCACGGTTTTCAATTTCGATTTTGTCCTAAATTTCGCTCATTTTGGTTCTCCCGAAAGTTCAGAATTTTCGGCACATTTTGGACCGACCTTTTTTGAAACTTTAGCATAATTTAGCTAAATTTGACTAAATTTTGACCAAATTTGTAAAAATTTGAGAAAAACCAAAATTTTCAACCGAGATAATCACTTGCTATGGGGTCCGAAATTTTGAAACGAAATCGCAATCCCTGGAGACGACCTATAATGGTGGAAACCGGTCGAGAGAACGATTTGCACAACAGGGTTACCGAAAGGCAGTGGACAAAAGGAATAAATTGTGATTTTTATTTGAAACTGAACACAAAGTACTACCAACAAAACCAAGCGCTTGAGCATAGGAGAGCATCACAACTACTAATGCAGATGATCTGTGTGCCTATGTGCCATATTTAGCTCTTCAATTGTATTCACAAGTACCGTCCAATATCAGAAGATGCAGTGATAGAATCATTCTAATGTCTCCTAACCCTAATAAAAGCTAGTAAAACTGGAGAAGATTTGTGGCTTTTGGTACTGGTGACCTTGAACTGTGGAGAACGGTCAATAGAAAAACTTGCTCAACGAGGTTACCATGTGAATATCGTTTTATCTTCTTTTGTGTGTTTGCTGCTCCTGTAAAGGACTTCTTTTAAGTCTCTTCTCCTAATATGAAATGGCAGAGCTCCTGCCCGTTTCCTCGAAAAATATGATGGTTAACAGAAACCAAGGATTTGAGCATAGGATTGCATCAAAACTACTAATGCAGATGATCTGTGTGCCTACATTGTCATGTGTAGCTCTTCATTTGTATCCGCACCATCTCATGTCAGAAAATGGAATACTGGCATCATTCCAGATGTCTCCTAACCCTATTTATCTTGTCATAGCACTTGTTTGTCATTCTCATTATTGGTCGCTTATTTTCTTATAACAGTATATGGTTGTCTTAAGGTGTGGTGTGGAGGGTGCAAGCTTTTACAAGATGAGAGATTTTGATGAAAATAAGATATATGCACACTCTTATCACTCTTTTATGTGCCCTTCAAGTTTTGCGGTTTCCACCCGATGGTTTCCTCTCTTCTAATGCTTTAATATTAAAACCTATATGTACCTTCATTAATACAGTCTGAACAATGCTTCTTGATCTTCCAAAAACAATGATTGTAAAATCAAAGGTGTTTTTTATTATTATTCTGTGATGAATAATTGGTATTAGAGATTATTGGTTTTGATATTTGGAATTTATTTGTGAAGTGGTTTTGGACATGATTGGAATTTTACAGGTGATCTATAGGATACTGCTGGATTTGGGTCCGGTCAGACCGGGCTGTGTATTCCGGTCAGACCGGCGGTGATCGAGCGGTCAGACCGGCTAGCCCGCGGTCTGACCGGCCGACTCTGTGCCGATTTCGGTTTCGGGTTGTTTATTTGGATATCCGTGATTGTTTCATGATTATGGCTTCTAGATGGATACTATGCGTATGTAATACTGCTGTTTGCTAACAATGAGTCAAGTTGGGGATAGCTTGGTCTCGGAATATGGTTTCTTTGTTTGTTCTATGTGTAGGTGACTCGAGATGCCGGGAGAGTATTTGCGGTGATGGACCGGGAGTCGGCTTGGGGATAAGACGACGTCCGTAGTGGTCAGAGATCATGCCGGATACTAAGGCTAGAGTTCAATGCATGTGGTTGGTGAAGATTCTATATGGCATACGATGGAGGTATTGTGTGGGTATGGGATGCGGAGTCGAATTTGGAAGGAGTCCAAATTTGGTATGATTGGTTATGTAAAGTTTGTTTCTTGTATGAGAAGGTTTCCTATAGGGATTAGGACTTTTAGTATGAGTTTGGTTCGTGGCTTTAGGCTGCCTACCTCATGTATAAATAGAGAGGGAGCGTGAGGCTTCCCGGTATCGCTTTTGAGAGCAATTGAGTTGATAGTTGAGTTAGGGTTTCGAGTTTAGTCGAGATTTTTGTAAGGAGTGCACTTTGTTCGATTTGTGTTTTATCGGGTTTTGGCGGTCTAACCGGCATCAATCACCGGAGTTACTACCTCGGTCAGACCAGAGTTATTCAGGCGGTCTGACCGGCGCAATTACTTCAGTCAAACCGCGATCCGTCGAATTTGAGGGTAACTTGAGAATCGAACTGTGGTTGCCTGGGTGAAAGCTTTCCTTCATAACCAAGTAGTCAAATTGCTACACGTTTTCAATATTACTAATAAGATGATAATCTACTTTTCTTCTTTTAAAAAGATCTTCTCTGACCGATTCTGAAAGAGTGTTGACTGCTCTGTGATAATGTGGTGTTAAGGTCTCCAAGATACCTACGATAAACCACAACTCGTGAGTTACAAGGAACGAGGACGGTCCCTCAGGTATATAAGCCTCGTAGACACCCACACTATCTATCAAGACTTCATACACTTTATCCATCGGGTTAGAGATGTTGAACTAGCCAGATTCTGATACCAATTGTAGTATCATCAAGAGCCTTTCTCACCCTAAAAGCTAGCCAATGAGATGAAGAGTTTCTCCACTTATATATTAGTTCCCTTATCCTTCCACAATCAATGTGGGACTATTCAACACTTCTGACTCTAACTCTAAGTAGATAACATGTGAGCTCCATAGCTCGTTGATCCACATGTATGTCAGCGACCCATGTTTGAGAACAATAGGTCAGAGGAGCCGAGAAGGAAGGTTGTGTGCTTTAGTTAATACCGGCTGATTGAGAGATGGAGCAACGAGAGTGAATTCTCTGACAAATTGGTGCCAAAATTTTGAGTTCCGTCAAACAAACTTCACAGACTACGGTTCCGTGTTGCTCTTTATAAAAGCCTTTGTTCTTTACACACACCTTCTCGCCTCCTGGACAAAGTATATATGGCTGTTTTGGCTATTTCGAAATTACGAAAGCATGGCTATTTTTATCATTCCACGAAAACTAATTTACTAGGTACCCCTTCATTTCAAAATATTGCAAGCACTTGATTAGATGAGACCTAATTTAGTACTTAAAAATCTAAACATAGATTTGTTTAAATTTGTAATACTATGTTGTGTCTAGTCCAGTAATAGATTAAATTTTGAAAATTCAATCGGTTTGAAAACGAGACACAGTTGTGCTTAATTAGGATGGTAATAAAAGGCCTGATATTTTATCCTACAAAATTTAAGGGTAGAGTTTAATATAGGGTGAGCTGAATTTTTATTTGTTTTGACCGAGTATTAGGTAAAGTTATCAAAGAGCCTATCTGTCCTTGGTCAAAATAACGAGACTAGGCTGTGACGGCGATGACACGGAAAGACACAGCTGTTCTTATGCCAAAAATTTTTTAAATATACGGACACATATTTGAAGTATTAAACATATACTAATAATAAAACAAATTACAGATTTCGCCGGTAAACTGCGAGACGAATCTATTAAGCCTAATTAATCCGTCATTAGAAAATATTTACTGTAGCACCATATTATCAAATCATGGTGTAATTAGGCTTAAAAGATTCGTCTCACAATTTATGTGCAAACTGTGGAATTGGTTTTTCGTTCATATTTAATGCTTCATGCATGTATCCAAATATTTGATGTGACGGAAAAATTAGAATTTTGAATAAGAAAGTTTGAATCTAAACACGGCCTGGGTTTATTCCCGGGAGAAGCATTCTACTATTCATCACTAGCTTCGACGTGTGTCTTTCATCTACCCTTTCTTAGTTGTACATCAGACAGATCAGTGGATGTCTTCCAGGTTTAAAAGTTAAGTAGTACGTGTTTGGCTCAAACGCCATCGATTTTGTCAACCAAGATGACGTGCTGCTTCGATGAGATTAGTTTATCTAGAGAACGAAAGAATGGCAATTGGATTTGCACTGCTTATAAACTAATCAATCTCATGATGTGTAATCTGTAGGCTCATCTATCGCATACTTTATTCCAGGTGGTATTTTTTACTCCAGTTCTGTCATTACATGAGATGAGATAAAACCTCGGCAAGAACAGTTGGATAACCGAAAACTGCAGAACACAATTGCCTCCGAAACTGCAATTTACAGATTTTACAGTAGTAGTGAACTGTTAGGTATTCTTCCGTTCAAAAATAAATATAGGGATTTCCAGATTTCTAGATTTTGAGCAAATGGGAATGAAAGTTAAATAAGCATTACTAGATTGTTTAGTAAATACGAAGGTTAAATCAAAATATTTTCTTTTAAGTCACTTCAGTTGTTAATTTTTGAACTTTAAATTGCTTAGAAATAGCTTCAGCTGTTAATTGTTGAATTTTAAATTGCTTAGATTCTTTTTCTAAGCATCTGATCAGTTTTAGAATCATTTGATAATAATCATAAGAATCCACAAGCCATAAGGATATTACGTACAAATTTAAATCCTATAAATCCTTATGTTAACAGAGGGAGTACATATACATCACATGATCACACCGATCGAACTGTGGTTATGGACAATAGCAGCAGATGCAGAGATGCTGCTGGTGCCAATTCATTTAAAAAAGATAAAAACACCTTTCATTAGAAAAAAGAAAGAACAAAAAAATATATATACTCAGCCAACAACACTCTCCAGCCATCACCACCTCACATAAGTCACATTAGCAACACTTGCTGTGGTGATCATATGGTTGGGAGCTTGGGGGCAGTAGTAGGAGCTACAAGCAAAAGCTATACATATGTGTACATTACAATGCCCCGGTTTTCTATCAGCGCCAGATTAGTCTCACGCCCATGAAAAACAGGGCATGTTGTTGTGATATGAGCCAAAAGCTGCTACTACTACCCTGTATGCGTTGTTGTGCAACTATCTTCAAACCCATGGCCTCCGGTTTTCAGGCCCAGATTGCAAGGGATGACATGGAGAGAGCGCCGAGGAACAGTGCGATGTACGCCATCACCTGCTGCCGTGTCGATCCGGTCATTTTCCCGCCCAGGAAGTCCGCGGCGATGAGATCAACCAGCGACATGTATATTAGGATGCCGGCCGACACGGAGTCGAGGATGCCCTCCACCACTAGAGCCCGTGGGCTATTGGCATTGTAGAATGACGCCACACCGGCACCAGCTGCGATCCCAGCTGGTGTTGTGATGGCGAAGAAACATGCCATTATAGCTGCTGATAGTGTCTTGAATTGTGCCTGTGGTCAGAAGATTTGTTAGTGTGTAACTAAGTTGTACTGATGAGAAAGGTTTTAGAACCACTAAGATCATCAAGAAAAATAACAATGAAGCAAAAGTATAAAAAAGGTGCTGTACTCAGCAGATAGACATCTCAATTAATTTTCTGATAGTACCCACTTGAATATTATTGGCAAAGTAGTTGGCCATTATGAGAAGCATAGCAGTCTAATCAATTTATTTGCATTGAGCAATTAAGTTTTAAGAGAAAAAAAATTATAATCCCAAACTATTCATAATATTGAACTCAAATGGTTCAATTGTCATACATCAATACTTTTCAACTTCGAGAGTATTACAAAGTGGACAAATACAACAAGAATAATATTTCTGGGAATATCAAAGTCCGATTAGGGTCAGAACTCCTGGTGTCAACATCATGAGCATGCTGCCAACAATTACACTATTATGCTGGAGATAATAGTGATTTTCCCCACGAATTAAAATTCTAAAAATAAAAGTTCAACTTCTTACAGTTGCTATGGAGAGTGACAGCCAATTTGAAGCTTGGAGACTTAGATTACCTAGACTACGAGACATATAGACGTATGGTAATACCAGAGGGACCTAATAGTACCAACTAATTTGTGAATCAGATTTTTTTTTATAGCAAAATTCCAATCACAAATGGTGGTAGTGAAAATAACAGGATAGCTAACTGCCTCAAACAAATTAACTGTACTAGAAGCCACATTTTATACACCATGAAAGATGATTTGCTCAGATGGAAAATGACGTCTATGTAAAAGCCTGCATCCATACTATCAATTCTATGTTCGTCTTAAGGCTTGCAAGTTGAATGTCCCATGATAACTTTTTAAATAAAAAGGTTAATCATTTAACAGTAAATACCATCTGGACAGAGGTCAACTTGCTAGTAAAAATATAATTGTTGCACAATAAGTACAACAAACTTTAACAAGTTGAGCATGCGACATCTGAATCCAAATGTCACGCCTTCCCGAAATTCAAATAGGTGGACCCCATGAGCCAAAAGGCCAATGCCATATACATACAACAAACAAATAATCAAACAATCCCTGACAACAAGAATATAGCATATAATCGCATGTAAAATTGTTATGTATAAACTATACTCAATTGGATTTACCACGGTTTAGCATCAATTAAATAATTTCATCAATAGAGGAAAATATGTAAATAATGAGAATTGATGCATGACGTTCTGCTGAATTTCCTCACCTGAGCAATGCATCCACCAAGCGCGAACCCCTCAAAGAACTGGTGGAACGAGAGCGCCGCTACCAGCGGCCTGATCGTGCAGGGGCTCCGTGACACCCCGAGCGACAATCCGATGATCACCGAGTGCGACACGATCCCCATCTCTAGTATCTGGAAGAAACAAATTCATCAGAGTGATGCATTGCACTAAAAAAGTATAAATGAATTTAGCCTCCAATTCAGACAACAGATGAAACACCTGCGACACCACGACGGACCGCACTTGCGCCGGCACCTCCCCCTCGCCGCCGCCCTCCGTTTGCGCCACCTCGTGGCCATGCCCATGCCCATGCCCATGGGAGTGGGCTTGTAGCAGCGGCGCCTTGTTGTCGTTGTCGTCCTCGGTGACGGTGACCACGGTGATGTCATCGTCGCTAGCCGAGGACGCGGCGAGCGCGGCGGCGGCGGCGGCCTTGACGCGTTCCGTCTCGGCCCTGTGCTTGCCCTCGTAGAACCTGGTGGCGAGGAAGTCGAGCACGAGCGTGGCGAGCGCGGCGGACATGGCGACGAAGCCCGGGAAAGGGAAGCTCCGCCACGGGTGCGCGGGGAGGCAGGGGCTGGACAGCGCGTGCTCGGCGTCGTGCAGCATGTGGACGAACCCCGTGGCGAGGATGACGCCCGCGGCGAACGCCTTCGCCGCCACGAACGCGGCGCTGTCCGTGCGCAGCGCCCGCCGCTTCCGCCCCGCCAGCGGCAACCCCACCCCGACCACCCCCGCCACCAGTATCGTCGCCATGGCCACCCCCTTGAGCCTCAGCGCCGCCGCGTCGTCCCTGCACCCGGCCCCCTCCGCCTTCGCCACCTCCTCCGCGCAGCTCCCCGCCGCCAGCGACGCCGCCATCAACCCTGCACCAGCCCAGGAACACCAATCAAACACCTCACAAGCACAAACAAATTCGACCCAAATCAACCAATCTTTACCATTGCTCCGCCTCAAGAACTGCACGAACCGCTCCATCGGACACCGGCGGCGAATCCCAAGCCAACCAAAAAGTAAAAAAAATCAAGAAAATTCCCCCTCCCAAACCAACAAAGATCGCTTGTTTTACCCCACTCTAGTTGGATTGGATTGGATTGGATTCGATGCCTCGCTTTCTTCTCACGTCACTTAAAAGAGCACCGGCCCGAGCCGAGTCGACAGCGAGGGAAGAAGCAAATCCACCCGCAATCCGCCCGCGAGTCGCCGGAAAAAGGAAGAATGGAGAGGAGAAGTCCAAGTCGTAGGCTCGTAGGAGTAGAAAAAAGCGAGCAAGAAATATGTCGTCATGGTGGTTGCCGGCCGGTGGCGATGTGGCGGCGGCGGCGACGCCAATGTGGACGGCGGCGATGGGGTTAACTCGCCCCCGCTGCCACTGACATGTGGACCCCACGTGGCCTCCCTCGCTGGTGCCACCGGGCGCATCCGCCGTCGATCTGGGAGTGAACGGTTGGGGGATCGCGCTCTGACGCCTCGGGCCCACGTCGTGAGGAGGGGAGGGTAACGTGTGCTCGCCACGCGCTCCCGGTCAAACCTGATACGCTGACCGTGTGGGGACACGGAGAGGTGGGCCCGCGGTGTCAGTGGGGAAGTGGGAGTGGGTAGGCGTGGGGAAGTGTGGGGTGAGGGGGACATGTGGGAAGCAAATGTCGACATAGTGTGGTGAGAGAGAACGGACGGTGATCTGATCTGATTGGGGAGTACTTTCCGTGTACGCGCGGGCGTTGTTGCTGGGCCCACTTCGGTTTGGGCCTTTCTGTGTGTAGCGGCTCCTGTTTTACGGCCCATGGAGTTGGAGTCGTGCTCTCTCGTGAGTTAGTGGGCCACCTTGGTAACAACATTTTGCGGTTGTTCTGCCGTTAAATCCCCCCCCCCCCCCCCCCAACCCACCAAGGGTGCTCTTAGCGGAGATATTGAACTATATGTCACTTTTAGATATGGCAATTAACTATTTACCACTGGATCCACGTGTAATTGAGATAGATGTGGTAAATAGTTAATTACCAAATCTAAAATGGCAAATAGTTAAATGCCCCGCTCCTAGCACGCGCGTACGCCCCCGCGCTAGCTAGGCCCACTTCCGACGCCTTTTTTTTTCTAAGATCTTTTTCTTTTTTTTTCCCATTTTTTTCTGATTTTGGCGTGGCCTTTTTTTCGCCGTTTCTTTCTGTACACCTCTTTACAAATGTTGAATTGAAAGTTTTTAATTGTGACTTGAAAATTTTTTAAAATTTGGGTTGAAAGTTTTTAAATTTGGGTTGGAAGTTTTTAATTTTGAGTTGAAAGTTTTCAAATCTAGGCTGAAAGTTTTCAAATCTGGGTTAAAAGTTTTTAGATTTGAGTTGAAAGTTTTCAAATCTGGGTTGACAGTTTTAAATTTGAGTTGAAAGTTTTTAAATCTGGGTTGAAAGTTTTAAATTTGAGATGAAAAGTTGAAAGTTTTCAAAATTTAACTTAAAAAATCAAATTTTGAGTTGAAAGTTCTTAAATCTGGATTAAAAGTTTTCAAATTTGGGTTAAAAGTTTTCAAATCTAAGTTAAAAGTTTTCAGAATTTGACTTCACGTATAAATTTCTTTTCAATCTGTTACTTAAAAAAATCTTTAGAAAAATAAATCTTATCTTAATTATTTTAACTAATGGATTTTTTATACGCTAAAACCAACGGAATTAAAGCTAAATGGAAAAAAAGTAAAAAAAAAACAGCACCGACGCGCGCGCGTACGCGTGGGCCGGTGGGCCGGAGTGCGCGCCGCGGGCGCGTATGCGCCAATTAGCTCCACCGCGCCACCAACTCATAATTTTTTCTCTAAGGAGAAATGATATACGAGGCTAGAGGATCCACGTACTAATGTATTCATGGTATGGGATTAAAGGGTCCACGTGTCAATAACTAATATATACAGCAATGAAGATATAATAACAACATGTTAATGATAATTTTCTTAAATTAAAGTTACGTTGCAATGCACGAGCAATATGCTATTAACTGGTAAAGGCATCCAATATTTCAACGTCAAACAAAGTCACAGATCAAATAACGATAAAAAAAGTCACAGATCAAACAAATTTTTTTCATTCAATTGCATAAGTATCTATACTATGTACTAAATCTAGCATTTGAACCCTCCATACATAACCGAATTATCACCTTTGGCACCTAGCCATTTGTCCGCCATTTCTCTTCTTTTGACAAAACGATATTGTTTACATACACACAAGAGAAGATAATATGTGTGATTGCGCTCATCTTTACACGCATTCGCTGAATAGAAAGATTCATACACTTGTGACTAATTCTAAAGTTCTAAAAAAAAGACTAATTCTAACACCTAAATTAATTGAACATAACAAAGACATTGTGGCCATTATAAGTTTTATACTCTGCCATGGTGAGCTACGACTAAACAAAATGACATTACACATGTTTTATTTTTCGCTAATTGTAAAACAAAATTAAATAGAGGTTTGAAACAAACAAGCATGTCCAAAAGGATTAAGTCTATTTATCTACCCCTCAACTCTTGCTCCTGATTAAATCATCTCCCTCAACGATTTCATCTAATGTGGTGCTGGGACCCACAAGTCAGTCCTCCCTTTTTCACCCTTACCTCTTCTCTCCCTATCCTCCCTGGTCTCCCTTTCTTCTCCATGGGGGACTAATTCATAGAGACCGACGAGGGAGCATAGGGTGGTGACCGTCGGTGGATGACGGAGACATACGAGGCAGGCTCGGAGAGCATGAAGATCAGCGACATCCAATACCAGTTGGCAAAGAATCAGAGAGCGACAAACCCCATAAGGGGAGGACGCAGATATTGCGGTGAGCGCAAGCGCCAGCACGCGCATGAGGCTAGCGAGCCCCAACGCGCAGTGCGGGTCGAGGAGGTCATAGACAGGGCCCATGGCGAGCCGCCTCACTAGCGTCGTGGAGAGCGAGCTCGTGGCGGCTTTCGACAGGTTGGATGAGGCCAGTTCGAGCATCGACTGTCTGTTCCCCTACCTTGAGCTCGAGATCCACAACCGCCACTACGTCATCAAGCTCCCACGTTGCCCACTCCTGTGCCACCACAGCCTCTCCGCCTACCTAGCTGTCGTCAAGCAACCATCATTGTTGCGTCCAAAGCACAAGGATGCTACTCCTCCCTTACAGACATGTTGCAGAGTCCAAATAGGGGAGCTCGGGGCTTCGACACCATTGGCAACATCAATAAATAGGGCGGTGGTGAGCCAGAGAAGCTCTTCTCTAGTGGGAGCTCCAGGCATCGACGATGCTCCGTTGCCTCTTTCTACCTTCGCCTACATTTGTGAGAGAAGAAGGGGAGAGAAAGATAGAAAGAGAGGAGGGCGGGAGATAGAAGAGAGGAGGAATGGAGAAAGGAGGTTAGGGAGAAGAGGAGATGAGACGAAACTCGCTAATATGTGCATCCCGCACGCTGACTCAGCAAATCAATCGTGGTCAAATTGCCACATTAGCAGAAAATCGCTTCTAAAACATCAAAGGAGTTGATTTGCACTCGAAGCGTTATATCCTGGTTTTGCGATTAAGGGGGGCAATTCAACCAGGGGCAAGACGTGATGGACGTAAAATAGACTTATTCCTGTCCAAATAAAATTGAGGGCTGGAGAGATTCCTCAGTAAATAGGCCCATTACCTCACACAACTAGCTGATCTGGACTAAATAGGCCCATTCTCTTGACAGCCCAAAAATGCTTTTCCTTCTGTTTCGAGATACCTTTGGGCTTACTCCGGAGGCCCTGATGGATATGGGCTAACTCAAAGAGTACAAAGAGTATCTACTGCTCTACAGCAAAGAACAGTAGGATACTACGGTGCCAAATAATGTTGACTGATTAAAAAAAAACGTGAATATTAGAGAAGGACCTAATATCAAATAATTAAAAGGGGTAAAGCTTCGAACCCAGATCGTCTAGCCCACCACTATGTGGAGCTGGCCAGAAAACCATTGAGCGTTTCTCATGTTGCCTGATTAAGAACGCCTAAATTTTATACGATTTTCATCGAAATGAATCCGATTCCCGTAAGTCCTTTGAAAATTGGAATTTCATTCGTTCCATGCAAGGCCTTACCCCGGTTTCTACCTAATTAAGCATCTGATTATTACTAGTAGTATTAGCCTAACTAAGTCTTAATTAGACTATTACACGCTTGCATGCATGTCACAGGCTCACATCTCCGGCTTCAGATTCATGCAGTGATAAGCAAATTGAACTTTTTTAATTAATTATTGCTTACTGAAAGATCAAAGATGCGTGTACGTTGGGTATCTAACGAAGTAGGCAGGCAGGCAGGGGTGGCTGGCTAATTTGCTTGATGCTTAGCTACGCGTACGTGCAGATATTTCTCATCCTTAATTTACTTGGCAAAGGCACCCCACAAAAAGGTTAATTTGCGTGTAAACCGCTCTTAATTAGCAGGAAATTCACAAAGCTTTTGCGTATATACTTGACTTAGCTTTAGCTAAGATCATGACTATTTGCTTTTGGGTGACGTACACACCAACACCGTCACCCACCTCTTCACTCTACTTTAATATCTTATCTCCCCCTCACTAACATATAGTCCACTCCAATTATACTTTTTTTTTCTTACATACACGAGCACTTTGCACATACATGTGTATACATCATTAGTTATATATGGGTTGTATATATTGCAGAGATAATTAATTAATTACAAGAGGTTTATGAAAAATCAAGATTCATTAAGCTGGGAAAAAGGGATGGTATATATATGTTATTTATAAATGAAAGATAATGACCAAAAATACTTACATGGTAAAGTGCAGTAACAAGCGAGCAAACAAGAGAATTTGCTACTACAGAGGAGATGAATTAACAGCTGTAATAAAAGGAAACAAAGTATTAATTACATTTAGATCCAGACATTTCTGTCAAGGCCCTCCACTTTAACTAACCTTCTCATCCCAGTCCACCCCTCTCGGCTCAGTACACTACCAAGCTGTGTTGTTTATCCACCGGTGTATGTTTGCATCCAGCCCCCTCTCCTTGACTGAAATTACGTACGTAACGTGGGCTGTGTATCTACTCAACTACATGGACAGGATTGAGCTAGCGGCGGCGGCGGCGGCGGCCATGGCCGGCGGCGAGGTGGGAAGAAGCAAGCGAGCGAGAGAGAGAGAGAGAGAGCTAGCCGCAGAGGGCGCCGACCTCCCTGAGGCGGGGGACGAGGCGGCCGCTGAGGTGGAGGCCCATGAGGCCGTCGAGGCCGCCGACGGGGGCGCCGCCGACGAAGAGCGCCGGGACGGCGGCGGCGGCAGCGGCGGAGGCGGCGGCCTCCTCGGCGGCCTCGTCGAGCTCGATGACGGTGGCGTGCGCGCCCACGGCGGCGAGGAGGCGGCGCATGACGTGGCACATGCAGCAGCCCCGCCTCGCGAAGATCACCACGGGGCTCTCCCGCACCAGCCTCCCGATCCTCTCCGCCGGCTGCTCCCCTCCCGGCGGGTCGAACAGCGTCAGCCCCAGCATCCCGCCGCCGCCCCCCCTCGTCGACGACGGCGCGTCCCCGGCCACCGCGCAGCTCACGCCGCCTCCTCCTTGCATGTCTTCGTCGTCCGCTGCAGCCAGAGAGAGAGAGAGAGAGATATCGGCGGCGAGGGGGGAGGACGAGGAGGGGTGGGGGAGGAGAAGGATATAAAGGAGGAGGAGGAGAAGAGGAGGGCGCACATGGTGGGGGAGGTGACGTCATGGGAGAGGGGTGGGGCCCAGTGGTGGCGTTACGTGGATCGACAGGCGCACCGGCCGGCAGCTAGCTTCGATGGATGGATGGCTTTGATGCGGAAGATGACGGTAGAGGGGGTGTTTAGACAGGGGCGTAAAGTTTTACGTGTCACGTCAGCTATTATATAGATTGTTAAATAGAGTGTTCAGATACTAATAAAAAAACTAATTATAGGATCCATCGGTAAACCACGAGATGAATTTATTAAGCCTAATTAATCTGTCATTAGCAAATGTTTACTGTAGCACCATATTGTTAAATTATGGAGCAATTAGTTTTAAAAGATTCGTCTCATAAATTAGTCGCAATCTGTGTAATTTGTTGTTTTTTTAGCCTATATTTAATACTTAATATATGTGTTCAAACGTTTTAGGGTGGAATCTAAACATAGCCAAAGTAGAGGGAGAGGGAGGAGGTCAGGTGAAGCCATTTTGATCGCCAAAACCAACCAAAATAGCAATCAAAACGGACTTAATTATAGCCGACAAATCATTACTAACCACTGTTGAAAACTTATTGAGTGTTCCATCATGCTTTCGAATACAACCAAAATCCTAAAATACAGATTTATAGTACTTAAAATTTTAATTTAAGATAGATCCCATATTCAGATTTGTTATACTATAAATTTACTCTCTCCAAAAATACAAATATAGTACGAGATGTACTACGAACCTTAATAGACTTATGTATAATAATAAGATGAAATCACATCACATATTAAGTTTGTTTTTATGGGACGAGAGAAGTACTAGTATATTTTGAGACGGAGATACTAATAATTGTAATTGTGTCGAAAAAATAAAAAAAAAATACTCACT
This sequence comes from Oryza meridionalis, assembly GCA_000338895.3. Classification (NCBI taxonomy): domain Eukaryota; kingdom Viridiplantae; phylum Streptophyta; class Magnoliopsida; order Poales; family Poaceae; genus Oryza; species Oryza meridionalis. The sequence goes on along the minus strand of CM002528.2, from coordinate 6,022,429 downwards.
CTGTCTCTAAATATTTGACGCCGTTGATTTTTTTAAACATATTTGACCGTTCGTTTTATTAAAAAAATTAAGTAATTATTAGTTTTTTTATCATTTGATTCATTGTTAAATATACTTTTATATATACATATAGTTTTATATATTAAAAAAAATTTTTGAATAAGACGAACGGTTAAACATATTTAAAAAAGTCAACGGTGTAAAATATTTAGGATCGGAGGGAGCATGTATACCAGTAATGACGTCAACCATTTCGATTACTACGTGTGGTCGAGTGGTGGAGTGCAACCGCGGGTAGTATCCCGGCGGCGAGCAAGCACACACACGTGTCATCACCGCGTGGGGGCCCACTGGATCGTCCAGCCCATCACCCGTGGTCTACTGGTCTCCTGCTGCTTGTGCTTCACACAGCTTCATCAGTGAGGTCACCGGCTGGCTGCAACGTGGGACCCACCGTCACACGTGGCGGCGGCGGCGTCCGTTGACGTCGCTGTTCCGGGGCGCTGGGGTGGCCGTCCATCTCGGCCGCGCGCACACGTCACACACCCACCATGCAAACACCGCCGGGAAACCGACGGCCAGGATCGGATCTTGATCTTCTGTGGCGACCGAGCGATGGATCGATCGGTCGATCGTGGAAACTTTTTTTATTTTTTACTAGACTTATTATTTTTTAATTTTATTAATAGACCATTTAAAAAAATATTTCCTAAAACTAAACCCACCAGAGGTGCGTGACAGGATAAAGTTATTTGGCCACACCAGACGGGCTGATGTCGCCAAAAGATATAGATTTGAAAATATTTTTCGAATGGTTTATTAATAAAACTAAAAATAAAAAAGTCTAAACATAAAAAATTTCTCGATCATGTGGTGGTGGTCGTCGTCGTTTTGTCAGGGTGCGGTGTGAAGCAGCGCAGGCGGTGCACGTGTTGGCAAGTCAACTGTAGTAGTGATGGCTCCAACCTACTGGGGGTGTAGCATATGCCACTGGAAGTATCTGCCATGCATGCACCACGCGCTTCACTCCATGCTTGCCTAATTATTGACTTCATTACCATCCTTCCAATTTACTCTCTCCAACTACTCCATGTCGTAATAAAAAATCAAAAATTTCAAATTTATCATTGTATAACCCTTTTATTTGTTTGACGTGTAACATTATTGTATCTACACATGCATGCAAACATTTAGGGGGTAGTTAAGCGCTCGTTTGTTGTGTGTACGAGAGGTTAAAGTCTACATGCTTCTTGGTTCTTCCTTATCTCACATACTCACATTAAATAAAATATATGGTAGTTAAGTCTATCTTAATCTTGGTGAAAAAAAGTTACATGATAATCGATGTGGAATGGAGAGAGTACTATGTTTAATTACTTGATCTGAGCAGAGAAAAAAAAAGATCGAGAAGATACGTAAAATGATGTAAGCCATGAGCACATTATTTATTAAGTATTAATTATTTTAAACTTAAAAAATAAATTAATATGATTTTGAAAGCACATTTTTTTTAAATAACACACTATTTAACATTTTGGGATATTAATGTTAAGCCAAAACTGTGATAAGTATATCTATCATTATCCTACCAAATTTCAATAAAAACACGACTTATACAGAGAGAGAAAAGGAAATAATACTAGGAGTACAGTGAATCATTTTTTATTGTTTTAGGTAAAAAAAGGAGAATAGTTTAATAGGTTAAGTATTAAATAGTTTGAGGAATTAATTTTTTTTTTTAAAAAAATCAAGACTACCCGCAAAAAAAGACCTAGAAAAGGAGAGTCTCTTTTTACATGATGCACACTCATACATTTTAATAATGAAAAACCCATATATTTAAGTGTATATATATAGACCTTAGTATATATAGATATTTTACCAACCATTTCCTACAAAAAATAACCTTTTCAAATAAATAAAATTTGCCTATGATTAGCTTGTTCTCCACGGAATTAATTAGCAAACCTCGCAAAGAAGAAACTTTAAGTGTGTACATGCTATGGTAGGTAGGAGTATACTCCCTCTGAGCTCGTAAAGAAAATCGTTTAGGACAATGTTTAAGTCAAACCTTGGGAATATAAATCATGAATAACTATCAAGTTGTTGATTTGAAAATGTAAAAATTATATGAATAGATTTGTCTTGAAAAATACTTTTATAAAAGTATACATATATCACTTTTTAATAAATATTTTTATAGAAACAAGAAGTCAAAATTGTGTTTTGAAGACCGTGTCAATGTCCAAAATGATTTTCTTTACGTGTACGGAGGGAGTATATTTGTAGGGTAACATGTAACATATGGGCCCAACTTTAAGTGCATGTACGACACAATAATTAAATTTCAGGTATTTTAGAAAAGAAGAATTAGGTACATCGTACGGAAAACAAGATAAATGCCGGAGTACAGATGTACACCATGACAGCCAAGCAGGGCAAAAGATCTGGAAACAATAGAAGTAGTAGTAGCAACTCTTCTGTTGACAAAATCGATGGGCATTTGAGCCATCTGACATGGAAATATCTGATTCTGGCGGCCATGGCAAAAACGTGGCCAAAGGGGCCCTTTTCGCCACGTCAGCCTCTAGGATCCCGAGCCCACGCGGCCATGAGTGCATGCCCGCGTGAGAAAGCACCTAACGTGGCATGACAGCTCGGCAAGGCCACTCTGCAGAGCAGCTCCTTGGCAGCTCGACGAGGTTAAGGGTTATAAACGGTTGGAAACGGCTCTAAATAGTTAGGATCCAAACGTGAAAATTCTCCATCGATCAAGCGTCGCTTTCATATAAGGGTACCATTTCCATTTCTAATGATATATAAAATTTGTTTTTTAAATTTATTTAAGCATTGTATGTTGTTGATACTGAATATTTAAATTTACAAATATGGTCAATTACCAACCAAACAAGAACAATTCTCGCTCGGTTGAGAATTGACCATATTTATCAGTGTAACTATTCACGGTTGACAACAATATGGTGTTGAAAGAAATTAGAGAAATCAAATTTTATATATTGCTAGAACTGAAAATAGCCGGAAACTGTACGGTTAATTTTAGTAACAACGCTATGCTAGTTCACTACTACATGAAAAATTTTCATGTACGCCACCCTCTTTTATTTTCCAGGCGGCCCGTGAATGGAACCGCACGGGATAATTGAGCGACCGGTGCCGGGCGGACGGCCGCACGGGAAAATCGATTATCCCGTGCGAGCATCTTAATCCAACCGCATGGGATAATCCTCATTATCCCATGCGGTCGACTTAAGTGGACCACACAGAAAAATCAATTTTTATGTGCGGGCTTTTTAAGTGGACCGCACACAAAAATAAAATATCCCTTCCTATTTTTCCTCTCACCCACTTAAAATTTTTTACACCCTCTCTCTTCCTTTTCCCTATTATACTCCTCCCTTGCCCTCTCTCTATCCTCTCACTCTGCCTCTTTCCTCTCCTCCTCCCCTCCTCTCCTCACCGAGCGCGCACGGGGCGTGCACTGCCGCCGATGGCGCGGGAGGCGACGCGGCGGCTGCTGGCGGAGGTGCGCCGCGGCGACCACGCGGGAGGCGGCGTGGCGAGCGATGGAGCCGCGGCCGCGCCCCCTCGACAACGATGACGGCTGACCTCGATGACAACAACGACGATGGCACGATGGTGGTGAGCTCGCGGGGAGGCGGATCCATCACCGGTGGGCTCGGGGGAGGCGGATCCATCGCCGGTGGGCTCGCACAACGAGGCGGCGCGTGCGGCGGCCGCTGCCGACGATGACGACGACGATGACGAGGCGGCGGTCGGGAGCGGCACCGCCGCTCGACCACTCCCCTCCTCCCCACGCTCACGCGAGGCGGCCGGGAGTGGTGGGCCGCCCTCCCCACGCCCGGATCCGGCGGCGGCGGCTACCCCCTCCCTGGATCCACCGGCGTTGGCGGCCGACGCGGCAGTGATGGCGGAGTGCCAGGATCTAGGGTTAGGGTTTCAATCTTTTGAATTTTTTTTTCGGATTTTTATTTTCCCGTGCAGGCGACATAAGCACCCGCACGCGAAAATCGGATTTTCGCATGCGGGTGCCACCAGCACGTGAAAATCGTGATTTTCCCAGACAGCCCGCTCCAGATGAACGAATCTACCGTACGGGATAATCAAAACAACCGCACGCAAAAATAGCTTATATAGTAGTGGTTGTGATCTTAGTTTGGTGTACAAATGGACTCCAGCAGAACTATGAGGCTTAAAACAATTTACGGAGGGCGCAACGACGGATTCATCGCCTGGCTAGGGCAGACAGTTGCCCAGGCTCTGCCGAGCGCGACCCTGAGAGATTGATTGATTTCTCTGCACCTATTTTGCTGTTTTCTCACGCAAAATTAGTATGCACCGTTTGAGGTAGCAGGTAAATGCTTAAAGCACCTGATCGCAAGAGGCAACAAGATGGGTAAATTCTTGCCGTTGCGTGCATGCGCGGTGGAGGCTGTCTGGGCATGTACTTTATGGAAAAAAATGAGTTATGGTGACACATCAATCATCCGTTTCATAAAATACATGGGTAGTGGTTTTAATTAGGTTTGCCCAGGCTTCATAAAATTGCTGGCTCCGCCACTGGGAGGGCGCTATCCCATCCCGCCCCTCTCGTACGCTATAGTTGACGTGTCTCCCCATGCTATCCTCCAATGCCCGATCATCCGCAAGCTCTGTCGCCAACATCCAAAGATCAAGAGCGAGATGTGTGGTTCAGGGTGTCGGATCAGGCAACGCAAGTGGTGGGGTGGGGTGGAGGGAAGGTGTATCCAACAGTGAGGTATCAGTAGAGATGGCAATGGGGCCCCGTTCACCGTTTTCCTGCGCTGAATTCACCTATTAGGTGATGGAGATGGTTAATATCTATTCTTCATGGGGAATGAAATGGTTCCATACTTATCACCATCGGGGATGACGGGGGCGGGGACGGCGCACCATTCCCCGTCCCTATCCCCTGCGGTGACATGACTTTACTGTAGAGATGACCAATTCTAGAATATTTAGATGTTTTGGCCCATAATATTGAAGCCCGAATAATAGGTATATATAAAACCTAACCCTAGTCAACCAGTCAAAACTCCAAATCCTCCACTCCTCCAGATCGGGCGCTCGGCGGCGACAGATCCAAGCCGCGGACGCGCCGCCCCAACCGTCGTCGTCGCACCGCCTGGCGCATGCAGCCGTTGAAGTGGGCGCGGCGCTGCAGCTGTCATCGCGCTGCCCGGTGCCTGCCGCTGTCGTCTTGCCGTCCGTCCGCTGCCAGCGCCCTCCGTCGCCACTCGCTAGCACGCCGTCCGCCGCCAGCGGCCTCCGTCGCTGAAGAAATCAACTACTGAAGTGCTGATTTGTGTTGAGTTGATTTGTTTTGTTTAACCGGGGACGGGGTAACCACAGGGATAAATTCACCGCGTGGTGATCGGGGCTAGAGAAAATGTATCCCCGTCGTGGTTGATGGGGGCGGGCATGGTGAAATTTTATCACCGCGGGGATGATGACGCGGATGTGACCCCCGATAGTGAATTCCCTATTGCCATCTCTAGGTATCAAGAAGATACAGATCTATTGGTAGAGAGGGTTTGGGGAATCAAATGTAACCGATCAAGAGAGATCGTCGTGTTGGTTCGTTGTAGCTAATACCTTTCAAGAACGGCGATCTCTGGTCAACTCGAGGATGACAAAGGTGGTTGGAGAAAGGGTGAAACGGGGAGGGGGGGGGGGGAGGGCAGTCCGTTCCACCTATCTTGTCATCAAGGCAAGGTTGGGGCTGGAAACAATGGGGGCATGTTGTGGAGAAAGAGAGAAAAGGGGGAAGAAAGGATATTGATTTCTAAGGTTTCTTTTTTCAATTGAAGTGGTTGTATTTAAAGAAAATGGAGAGATTGAATAGCTTCTCAATTCTTCGTGTTAAACATTAGGAGTATATATAAGTAAACAGATAATTATATCCATTAAAAATATAGTAGTTATAATTAAAGGTTATATAATATAGGAAGTAGAAGAGTGAAACATGAATAGTTTGTTAGAGTGGGAAGTATTGAGGGAGAAATATTTTCAGTTATCATCCGTATGGAGATATGGATATTATGGAGGGTCATAAACTCGTAATTTGCTATAGTTTGCTGCAGATGGTCGAAGTCCTGTTCAGAATGAAGGAAAATTAAAATATTTAAATATAGAGCCCTGTCTACAGGGCTACAGCCTACAGACTTTCCTTAATTAGGAGAAAAAACCAAATTAAAGCATCCCATAGAACGTACACAGAAGAATTGCGCAGCGTTAATCACTTTATATTCTCATATGAATCAGAAAAAGAAAATCTAGCACTCCAAATTTCTTCTAAGCGCATGGAGAATTTAGTATTTAAATGACATTATAAAAAAGGCAGTTTATTTTTCACGTCATTCCAAATGTTGTTAGCCAAGCAAGGGGCCGATTGATGTGATGCATGCAGCGATAATAAAGCAGAAAAAAAAGAAGTGAGTCTCACGCACGAACGCATACACGCATGCATGCAGAAACCAACGCTCGCTTTCGTTATTAGCGATGATGTATGCAATTAAGCGAATATCCTATCGATCCCTGATTAGGCTCCATAATTAAGAAGCAAGCAACTTGTCACGTTCTGATTACTGGTTTTGTTAATGAATCATGACTTCACGACGTCAAGTGCCACGGTTCACGTACGGCCTCCATTAACTGATCTTGAATTTAAACAAATCATTTTTCTTTAATATAATTCGATCGAGCATCTTTAATTTCTCTCCTTTGACACAAATATATTATATTCCCTCTAAAATATATATAAGGTGTATTTTATTTCATGAGGGAAGACCTTAACCATCAATTACTCTAGAACTACCTCCGCCCTCAAATATAGATTTTGTCTATATAATTTACATAGTCAAAAACTCTTATATTTATGGATTGAGGTAATAGATTTTATTTTTGAAAATTAATGTTATCGTATTCATATTCAAAAGTAATTTTTATGGTTATAATTTTGTTCCATATAATTATTGTATTATTAATGCAATTATTAGTTAAAATCTTTAAAAATATGCCTTATATTTTTATACCACGGGAATATATGAAAAAGCATCACTAGTAAAGAGGTAAAATCGAAAGACATTAATTTATTTACTAGAGTTTAAATTTTGGTGCTTACAAATATTACACACATATAGCACACTTGCAATAGGCATTGAATGGGACCATAGAAATTAAACAAAAAATATAGGACCATGTATTTCTCTGTCTGTTTAAGCATGTGTGAAGTGGTTACGCATACTCATAGGTGCACGCGTAGCGATGTGTATTTACGTATCTTTCATGTAATTGAAAAGGTATATTGTAACGTGTTACTAAATAAATAAAGTTGGAGTGATGCAAAAAATAATAAAAGTACCTAATTATTTTGGGTGATGAGTGTGGCCACCTCCAACGATAGTGGGGGAGGGACAAAAACTGGTTGAAATCTTTAGAGATGACCAATGGGGGATTGGGTGGCTGAGGTAAGTTGGCCCCCAAAACTAATGGCCGTAGTTTTCTTATCCGGGGGCGACATTTTGGTGGAAAGAAGGCACTTTTGCACTGCTTACTAGTAGTTGCTCCATGGTGCATGCCACCCTTTCTTTCTTTCTATCTTTCTCTATCTCTTTTTTTTTCCTCTTTGTTTCCTCATACTATAACGTACGTCTCCTCCTCTTGTTTAATCATGCCATCTGGTGCTTTTTGTTGTGTTGTTTTTTTTTCTTGTCTTGATGCAACCAATACCATGTTTAAATATATTGTTATTATTATATTTGTCCATATTCATCCTAAAAAACCTTACATTTTCGAATTAAAAGAGTATATAGATATTGAGCAGACTCAAGAATGATTTTAATTATGTATAAAGTATATATGTCCTTTTATTCCTCAAAGAGATATCATGGTACCATATATAGCTTATGGTGTTATATTTGTGGTTCGATCCAGTGGCGTAGCTAGCTAGGTGGTACTGTGGTCATGGACAACCTAAAAATTTAATCAAGATTAACACTATAGTATATATACTAGTTAATATAATAAAAATTGTATAATGGACAACCCTTTTAATTGACCTAGTATTTATAGATGGACCACATTTACTTTAAGATAAATCTTACCAAGTTTTGGCAATGCCAAAATTTTGACAAGATAGCAATATTCCCAAAATTTTAGCAGGATTTCTTATGTATTACTAAATTTAGCAACAAACTAAATGTAGATATTTTTTTAGCAACTTTGTCAAAAAAAAAATGGTATGGTTGAAAATGGCATTAAAGTAAACAGACCCTAAATTCTAACTACGCCACTGGTTCGATCGGGGTATTATTGGTATTTCATAATATGTACCTCATAAGGTTTCATATGGCATATGTTTTTCTTGTGTTTGGTGATCGATCAGTGTGATAGGACTAGAATTTTGTAGAAAAATAAAATTTGGTTCAGTGTGCTAACTTGAGTACTTGTCGTGGTGAATAATATTACTAACATATTCTCCTAGCAGACTTGTCCTCGAAGCATGGTGAGTGCTCCCTAAGCGATAAATGGTCACTTTGTGTGACGTGGATACATTGTTTGTCACGTCCATTTCCCCATTCCTCTAGCTATGTCAAAAGCACATATGCATCGGGGGTGCCTGCTAATCGAGTATTACTTTCTCCGTTTCACAATGTAAATCATTCTAGCATTTCTCACATTCATATTGATATTTAACGGAGGAAGTATTAGATAACACGGTACCTGTCTATCTAGCAAACTTGTCGATCTCATCATTAATCTAGTCTCACTTTTTTTAAATAGGGATATCCCAGGTTCTATTCACGAAGGCATATATAAGTGGTCACTTTATTGGTGTTTAGGACAAGATTTGGTATTTGTTCTTGTAACTTAATTTGACCATCAATTACTCCTCATCATTTATTCCTCAAATACTTAGTTTAAAATAAAAAGATAAATTCATTATATATATACCTTTAAGAGTGTTGTCATAATATTATAAACTTATTTTAATATAAAATTAACCGTCAGAATTTTAGAAGTTAGACCAAATCTTGTTTTAAATATCTGTATTTATTACCTGAGGAAGTATATCTCTCTGTCTCTTTTTTAATTAGTGTGATGGGAAGACCTTTACATCTAGTATTTTAGTTTAACCTATGCCAAACATATGTAACCTATTTTACACAAAGATTTTGATGGTCACTATTGCTTGCTTCTAGTTTATATTGATATAGATTAATTTAGAAAAAAAATCATGGCCGGAGACCTCAACCTCTATGCTAGCATCAAATTAATATGCCCTATGTTTTTTGGCTGATTTTTAAAATCAATACTAATTATTGAACATGTCAATCCACATATTGATGTGACCATAGCTACTATAGATACACCCATTGCTCACATCATGGATGAACAACAAGATATCAAGTTCAAGTCCTCCAAGTGCTGGAATCCGATTCGGCCACCTGCTATACTGCTGACTTCAAACGGCTACCGAATCTGCATACGACCTCCGTTTTCGGCCCATGAGTAATTGATGGAAAGCTCTCGGAGTCCTCTTTCCAAGGATCCGGTCTCATCAGCAGACTCCATCTCGTTTGGCCGCAAACACAAAAACAAGGTGCCGCGTCACCTGTCATGGGCCTTTGGGCTTGTAACTTCGTTTGGGACCCCGGTCCAAGTAGGGTCCATGTGGGGTGCGCCCCAACCAGGTGGAGCACGACCCTAGAGTCCACTTGGTCGTCCTCACACCTTTATAAATAGTTAGGTACCCCTTTAGAGTTTCTTGGGTTTTGTTTAGATGAAAGTTTAGCCATTGCTACTTCCTTGCAGCGCACGTGTCGGCTAGACCGTCTGTCTGCTAGTATTCGAAACCCCAACTTATCATTTGTATTAAATTCCTATTTGCAATATCAAATTGCTTTTATCTTGTTCTTGCTTGTTTCTTCAATTTGCTTGCATGAATAGGGTTGATCTGCACCGGCAAGATCAACAACCCATGGAGAGGTGTATCGATCGCTAAGACGCAACACAACGTCTCGTACGGTTGTAGTCGGATCGTCAACGTTTCTCTCAAATCGTAGTTATCACAACTCACTGAAAAATCGGGCCAAACAATAGCCTTGAGTGTCGAGAGGAACTCAGAGTTCATCAGGTGGTATCAGAGTTTTCGTTGCTTGGTGAGTTTTTATCTACCCATAACCAGAAAATTGCCAGACAAAAAAAAATTGTATCATTTACCTAGCCATATTGTGCCATTGCATTGTTCTTTTCAATTTTTGCTTTGTTGAATTTTGTGTTGCATCATCACGTCGTGTTGCTGGTCATAGCGTCTATTTCGTTTAGAGTTTCGAGTTCTGGTCACGTTTTGTATCACACTCGTCGCCCCCGCCGTGTCTTTGTTGTCGTCGGGACCTAGGAAAACGGAATCGTCTTGTTGTCGGGGTTTCGTTTTTCTAGTTTCCAGAAGTTTTTGTCAGTCAGTTTTGGAGTTGTTGAGTTGCATATAAGGTTGCTGAGTTGGCCGTGGAGTTGTCGAGTTGCATATAAGGTTGCTGAGTTGGCCGTGTTTCTGTTTCGGCCGTGCTTGTGTTCGTGCACGAGAGGAGGAAGAAAAGTTCAAATCATTTTTTGGAAGTATGCAAGTTAGATCTGGAAAGAAATAGTAGATTGGTTTGGTTTCTATTTGGGGCCACGCAGAAAAGGTAAAAAGGAATCGGTTTCCTTCTTTCAGAATTTTCACCGAGTCCCACCCCCTTGCATGCGGCATTCCTTCCTCGAGTCCGACCCCCTCCTCCAAATCATGTACATCACAAAGTGTGAGTCGTGTCAAACACCTTGGTGAATTTTTGTTAAGTGTCAGTTTCGAGATCTGTTTGGAAAAACGAAACCGACGTAAATTCAGCATTCCATTTTTGTATAATTTTTATTTTTGGTTTGGACTTCTACATTTGAGTCCTAGTAAATTTTGTATTTACACTCAGGGTTCATCACATATCGAAGCAGTTTGGATGACTACGTACAATGGTGTGTACACTGCTTAAAGTAATATGTATTTTTATTTGGAAAGCTACATAATTACTGCCTCTGCTTTTAGATAACTTATTACCTACGCTTTGACAACTAATAACTCTTATTAAAAGATTCGATTACGATGCAAGAAAGTTTTATGCTTATGTTCAAGTCGGCGGATGCCGCTTTAAAATATAGATGAGGCGGAGAACAAATATGTTCATTCGGTAAGAGTAATCGAACATAACACATATCGTATTTATAATTCAATTGCATAACTGCATCGATCATTGTTTGTGGTGTGTGCAGTTTATGAACAGACGAACTAATTTGTTAGAGCGTTTACATCTTGTTATACCTAATTTTGATAGCACATGACTACTATAAAGAGGTAGGGGGTCTTGGGGGTATGGGGTGACACGGGTCGTAGTTGGGTCGATCGACTCACCCTGCTTAATGGGTAGATCCGTCCCAGGTTCAAGATAAAATACACTTTAATAATATGTTATTTTTTTCAAGTATTGTAATTTCTTTTGCAAAAATAGTAAGGCGAGTTGTTAAAATTTGAAGATGAATACATATATATAATTCCACTATCAGTCATTTAAAAACGGAGTATAACACACTAATATATACATCATGCTACGACGATTTAATGCTCACACAATATTTAGTGAGTGCATCTCCTCTCCTCTCCTCATCATGGCCATCGATCTATCCATCTATCTATCATCATCATCTCCATCTCATGCACACCACACACATATATATGTCATCATCATATTCAAAGGAAACCAATCTTTGATAATTACACCTATATCATCACATCATCATGCATAAATATATATATGTTGGTTTCTAGAGGTGTTGGGTCAGGATGCACCATATATATGTGCATGAACCACCACTCACCATCGATCGCCATCACCCATATCACCACCATTCGTCATCCTCCTTTCCTATCTTTCTTCCTTTTCTTCCTTTCTCCCTTTCTTCCTTTCTATTCTTCTTTTTAATTTGTGGGGAGCAATTGCAATTGCAATGCATTTTGCTGGACCGGCATGCATGTGCCAATGTTGATGCAAGCAATGTCGACAAGTCACTACATATAGTGTCAGCCAGCAATACGTTTTGGCATATACCGATAGAAGAAAAAGGTTACATATATTGGAACAAAGTGACCATCATCGATCGAGATCGAACTGGCAAGTGTGAATTATATTAGGTGATATGATCTTTATGGACCAGATGCTCTACCAATTGGGGGTGTGTGTGATTTTATTTTGAGGATGGGAAAGAGAGCTATAGCATCGGAATAATCTGATGATGATGGACGCTGGCATCATGTACGCATGCTCCTTTTGGGAGTCTTATTATACTCTAAGGAGATTTCGTTTGATGCCGGCCGTCAGTGTTATGGAAGGAATTAAAGAGCTACCTCATATAGCAAAAGCTACATGGCTACATTATGCCATATATATGTACGTGTGCTCGTTGGGCTAGAGCAATTGAGTTCTACTCCATTAATCAACTTAGGGCATGTCTAGTTTCTAAACAAAATTTTTATTACACTATCACATCGAATATTTAGACACATGTATGGAGTATTAAATGTAGACAAAAAAACCAATTACACAGTTTGCCAGGAAATTACGAGACGAATCTTTTAAGCCTAATTACGCCATGATTTGACAATGTGGTGCTACAATAAACATTTGCTAATGACGAATTAATTAGGCTTAATAAATTCATCTCGTAGTTTCCTGGTGGAATATCTGTAATTTGGTTTGTTATTAGACTACTTTTAATACTTTAAATGTGTGTCTGTATATCCGATGTGATATGCAAGGGGTAATTTTTTTTTTTTTGCCAACTAAACAAGCCGTTAATGTGCTTGGTTCATGGGACAGGACGGGATTGTCCCGCAACGAGCCCGTGTCTTCATGCTATTGGTGACACGAAGTAGAACGGGATTCGATGGGTTGATTATTATTATATATATATATATATATATATATATATATATATATATATATATATATATATATATGTCATGGTATATACCCCTAAGATATACCATCTGAAACTTTTAAATAGACGGTATATGTAGTTATGTACATAGTACTACTTAGACAAAAAGGAGCTGAGGGGAGGAAGCGCAAGAGCATGCATGCGGGGTACGCACGCTAGGAACACAGAGGCATCTTTTGCATAGGAGCAAGTTCGTATTTTCCATAAATCTTTATGACTATACTCCAAAAGAATACTCGTATTATTTCTCATATGTGCAGCTAGTATTACTACGCCGTCACGTGATAAATTAAGAGAGAATCCATTATATGCCACTGAGTTTGCTACGGGTCTACGATTTACCACTGACTTTGTCACGTTCTGTGATATGTCATCGACTTTTGCTTATCTTCTACTATTTACCATCACCGTCTGGTTAGTCTCCGTTATAATTTTGTCCAAATGACCAAAATACCCTTGGGACAAAAATTTTAAAATTTGGATATAAATTTAGAAACATCAGATTTTAAGTTTTTTTTTTTGCTAAATTTTGGATGTTTACAATCTCATGTTTATAATATGATATTTCGGAATTTTTGTCCAAATTTTGAAAGTTTTTGTCTCAGAGGTATTTTGGTCATTTGGACAAAATCGTACAGTACTAACGGAGACTAACCGGACGGCGATGGTAAATCATATAAGTTTAGTAAAAGTCGATGGTATATTATAGAATGCGACAAAGTTAGTGACAAATTGTAGACATGTGACATACTCAGTGGCATATAATCACTGGTGGAGAAACCATCTTTGGTCGGTCGGCCGAAATCCACAATAGTCCCAGATCCATTTAAAACCGGGACTAAAAGATCATCTTTAGTCCTGGTTGGTGGCTACAGTGGGCATATGTGATCTTTAGTCCCGGTTGGTAACACCAACCGGGACTAAAGATCAGCTTTAGTCCCGGTTGTAGAGATGTCAGACGTTGTCAGGGCCCCCGGGATCTTTAGTCTCGGTTGGTGTTACTAACCGGGATTAAAGATCCTAACTTTAGTCCCGGTTGGTGTTACCAACCGGGGCTAAAGATCGCCGGGATCTTTAGCCCCGGTTGGTAACACCAACCAGGACTAAAGATCCCCCCTTTTATATATGCCTTCTTCCTCCTCCAGCCCGAGAGCAAGCTTCAAAATTTCTCAAAGAAAGAGGAGGAGGTCATGCCAAAATTTCTTGTGAAATTTTTTTAGTGATTATATACAAATCGGAGGTGTCTAAAAGGTTAGTAACTTCATCCTCCAATATTTTTTGTTGTTATATTACTTTTGGAGCTATGTTTCACACATTTTCTTTTCCAAAACTTTGTTGTAAGTTGATGAGAGAGAAAATTTGTGTGGGGAAGAAGAATATATAGAAATTTTATTCTCATAGTTTAAAATATGATGAACATTAATCTTAAAAAATAGAAAAACAAACTAAATTGAAAATTAAGAGAAGTACAACATTAATATTAGTTTAGAACTTCAAAAATTGTTAATAAGAATTGCTTGTCGAAAGAGTTTTTAATTATTTTATCATTACTGTTTAACTGTCATTATTGTACGAAAATTCATTTATGTACGATTTTTTTTATTTCATGTAGATGGATCGGCAATGGATGTACGCTGACCGGCTGTAACACCCTGAAAATTTGACCGACAAAAATCTAAACTCTAAAAATATGGGCCTTCAAAAACTTTTTTTAAATAAATTGCATCATGCCGATTTTGTTCGATGATTTCATTGGATTTTGATTTCGGAGTTTGTTGATCGCGAATAAAGAATAATTAATTAGGAATAAAACCTAAAAATTAAATGAGCAAAATAAATAACTGAAATATAATTTAAAATAAAGGTTGAGGTGGGGATAGAAATGAATAAAATATTATCGCGATCATATTCGTATCAATTAAATTTAAATACGATGGAATAAGAATTAACCCTAATTAAAATTCAAATAAAGTATATAAAAATAAAATATGGGTACAATTAATCTAGAGTGGATCCATTGGTTGGGATAATACACATATTGAGTAAACTTCATTTATGCAAGATTTAGAAATTATAGAATCAAATTTATATAGAAAATAAACTAAAATCGGGAAAAATAGGAAAAATACACTATTCATTAGCCCATAGGTGTTTGATGTGGTCCCCTAGCCCAGCCCCCTCCCCTGCCGCGCGCCCGGCCATGCCCCGAGCCCCGCGCCGCCGCTGCCGCGCCGTGACCGTCGCCATCCCACCACCGCTGCCGCGCCGCGCCGCCGTCGCGTCGCCTCACTCCGCGCGTCCTTCGCCTCGCGTCGCGCGTCCGCCGTCGCCATCCCATCACCGCTGCCTCGCCGCTGCCACGCCGCGCGCCGTCGCCCGCGCCTCGAGCCGCGCCGCTATCGCCATCGCCGCGCGCCGAGCCCGCGCCACGCCGCGCCGTCCCGTCGCCGCTCCTCCGTCGCCGTCACGTCGACCGTCGCCGTCGCCGCGCGTCGAGCCCCGCGCCGCCCCGAGCCCCGTGCCGCCGTCGCGTCACCGCCCGTCGCGTCGCCGCCCGTCGCGTCGCCCGTCCCGTCACCGCGTGCCCGTCTCCTCACCGCCTCGTGCCTCGCGCCGCCATTGTTTCACCTCTCCCCCTCCTTCTCTCCCTTTTCCCCCTCTCTCCCCTATAAAAAACCCGGCCCCTTCCCCCTTCTCCACCCCACTCCATTCCCTCCTCCTCCCCCTCTCCCCCTTCTCCACGCGCCACCGTCATCGTGCCGCCGCTCCGCCGCCTTCGAAGCCGCCGAGCCGTCGCCCTGGAGCCACCGCGCCGCTGCCTTTGAAGCCGCCGCGCCGTCACCCTGGAGCCGCCGCGCCGTGCGTCGCCGCCTTGCGCTGCCGCCCCCCTCCGTGCGCGCTGTCGCCGCCGCCGCCTCGGGTAGGGAGAGAGAGAGAGAGCCGAGAGAGAGAGAGCCGAGAGAGAGAGGGAGAAGCCGAGGGAGAGAAAGAAAAAGAAAAGAAAGGAGAGGGAGAGAAAGAAAAAGAAAGGAAAGGAGAGAAAGAGAAGGAAAAAGAAAAAGAGAGAAAGAGAAGGAAAAAGAAAAAGAGAGAAAGTGAAGGAAAAAGAGAAGAAAAGAGAGAAAAGAGGAGAGAAAAAGAAAAGAAAAAAAATAATAATAATAAAAGAAATTAGAGGGAGATTAGGGAAGTTTAGAAAATTTAAAATAATTAGAATTTAATTATAGATTAATTTTTCGTCGTAGGATTGCAAAAATTTAATATAAATTATGGATTATTCTTGGTAATTTCTATAAGAAATCAATTCGCGGTAGTAATTTAGATGTAATTAATAACTAAACAGATAGATGAATTCTTATAGATTATTATAGATTATTTTTGGGTAATCTCTATAAGTAATCGATTCACGATAGAAATTCGGATTTAATTACTAGGGATTTTAGCCGTGTATTATATTTAATCATTTAGTCATAGACTAAATTAAATCGTATAATATTTCTAGGATTTCGTCCGATATTTAGCTCGCGATAGAAATTTCTAACCTATTATATGGATATAATGCTCGGGAAGATTAAATTAAAAACTTATGACAACAAAATATTTATACCCGCAAAATAGTTTAAATCGAAATTGGGTTTGCCTTAGCCCGCGAATAGTAAAGTTAATATAAAGGAATCGACTTTCACATTCGACTCCCATTTGGATTTACTTGGATTTTTATTTGAATTCTAACCGAATTCAAATCAATTTTTGTACGTGACTATAGAGCCCGAGGAAGCTGCGGATCCAAGCGAAGGTCAAGACCTGCAAGACTTTGAGCAAGGCAAGTCATCACTATTCCTTGAACATGTTGATCCCAATTGCGAAATTGTTTTGTTTACAAATAAAATTGCATGCAATGATGAACATCCTACTTGCGATTATGCCATGCATTGATTATTGTTTACCCCTTATTCCTTCGTAACCATGTTTACGTATGAGTCCCTAGTCAACTATGACAAATGCTTAGAAATGCTATTCTAGAATCATGTATACTCATATTTATCAAATGCTATATGCTTGGGCAATTACCTTTGGGAAGGTAATTGAGATGCGGCATGTGGAGACATGAGCACCACATTGCCATGATATTGATGACATGATTTGCGAAAAAAGAAATAAAACTAAACAACTATTTTCGACTGGGGCGGACGGAGGATTTGGGTGGTATCTGGAAAAGGCTAGTACCGTCTCCGGTCAATTAAGGACCGAGCCATGAAGTTAAGTATGAAACAACCCCCGTACAACCGCACTTCTCGTATGGGTATAGACCTAGCGGATTAGATAGCCGAGCGGAGGCAGTATCCCTGCATAGATGGTTCACCCCTGAGCGAGACAGGTGCGCTACGGTGGGACAGCCGTTGAGGTAGGGCTGAGAGGCGTGCCCTACATCGGTGTCGCCATTGGTAGGACTGCCATGAGTGTGTGTGAGAGAGAACTTAACTTGAATCATAATTTAATATGTGTGTGAGACTTCTCTTTCCCGGGAGCGCCAGAACTCCTCTCACTGCTAGAAACATGGACGCCTAGAGTGCATGAGGATTTAAGTTCATGGAGCGGGTACTACCAATGCAAGGTTATCG
This sequence comes from Oryza meridionalis, assembly GCA_000338895.3. Lineage (NCBI taxonomy): Eukaryota > Viridiplantae > Streptophyta > Magnoliopsida > Poales > Poaceae > Oryza > Oryza meridionalis. The sequence goes on along the minus strand of CM002528.2, from coordinate 6,004,721 downwards.
AAAAGCTTTGCCGTGATGAGTCTCATGTGTTGGGATGAGGCTCATGTGTTGGGCAGTCGCGAAGTGCGGGTAAAGTGTACATCCACTGAAGTGTGAGTAAACCAAATCTATTCGAATAGCTGTGCTCGCGGTTACTGAGCACCGAGACGTGTATTACACTTAGCTAGACTCTAAATTCTTAACTTGTGTGGGATGGGATGTTGCATGATGATTTCTATGCTGATGGAGCCAATTCCTGAGAGGAGGGAAGGTGGACGTCCTCAGAAAACCATGACGATTCAATGGCGGGAAGCTATCCTTGGGATCACAATGGATGGTAGACAGAACCGTCATTGTTTAATATGAACACTGGTACTAAAATTTGATCAGTCTGTGCTAGGTCTTAGGTTTGTGAAAAGAATTACAAAACTTGCTTTGCGCAAAAGAACCATAGCCATCTTTTGAATACCCCTGTCATATGCATTGTTGCTATGGTGGCTTGTTGAGTACGGTTGGTACTTACCCTTGCAAATATAAACTTAATCAGAGGCCGGAGATGAAGCTTCGGAGGATCCCTATGCTTATTACCAGGAGGGTGATGAAAACGATGGCGCTCAGTAGGTCTTAGTTACGGTCGTTGCCTGTGGCAATGGCGTGCCGCTGCCTTGACTCCACTGCCTTACCTACTTCTGTTTTTGGGATGTATTCCGAACCGCTCGGTTCAATGAATTAAGACTATGCCTGCGGGCTTATGATGTAATAATTCGTACTAAACACTCGTGTATGCGCACTTGGTATTTCAGCTATAAACTCGTGTGTACCAGACTACTTGATCCAGGGAAATGGTACTGTTTACACGATTGATTCCTGTTATAAAAACGGGAGTCCACACCGGCGGTCCAAAGAGTTTATCGAGGGCGTGCATTATTTTTTGAGAGTGGCCGAAGCTAACAAGCGTAACGGTTTTATTTGTTGTCCATGCAATAAGTGTAAGAACCAGAAGGAATATTCTGCATTCAGGACTATTCATTTCCACTTGTTTGAGTCGGGGTTCATGCCAAGCTATAATTGTTGGACATCCCACGGTGAGCAAGGGGTTGAAATGGAAGAAGGTGAAGCGGAGGACGAGAACATTCCCGACTGGGCTCAGTACGCTGGATTTGAAGGAAATCAAACGGGAGAGGTGGACAGGGATGCTGGTGATAACAACACTGCGGATGATCTTGGTCAGATGTTGCAGGACGCAAAGGAGGACTGTGAAAGTGAAAAGGGGTCCCATAAATTGGAGCGGATGTTAGAGGACCACAGAACGTCATTGTACCCAGGTTGTGAGCAGGGGCACAAAAAGTTGGATACCACTCTAGAGTTCTTGCAATGGAAGGCAAAAAATGGTGTTAGTGACAAGGCATTTGGCGATTTATTGAAACTCATCAAGAACATTTTTCCGGAGGGAAACAAATTGCCCGAGACAACGTACAAGGCTAAGAAGATAGTCTGCCCTCTAGGACTGGAAGTTCAGAAGATTCACGCATGTCCGAATGATTGTATCCTATATTGCGGTGAGGAGTACGAGAACCTAGAAGCATGCCCTGTTTGTAAAGCACTACGATACAAGATTAGACGAGATGATCCAGGTGAGGTTGACGGGCAGCTAACGAAGAAGAGAATTCCTGCTAAGGTGATGTGGTATTTCCCTATAATACCACGGCTAAGGCGTTTGTTCAGGAACAAGGGGAATGCTAGAATGATGCGTTGGCACGCTGAAGAACGTCAACAGGATGGGATGCTGAGACACCCTGCCGATGGTTCGCAGTGATGAAACATCGACAGAAAATTTAAAGGCTTTGGAAAGGACGCACGAAACATACGGTTTGGTTTAAGTACGGATGGCATGAATCCTTTTGGAGAGATGAGCAGCGGCCATAGCACTTGGCCCGTTACAATGTGTATCTACAACCTCCCCCCTTGGCTATGCATGAAGAGGAAGTACATAATGATGCCGATTATTATTCAAGGCCCCAAGCAACCTGGTAACGACATCAATGTGTACCTAAGACCACTGGTCGAAGATTTTAAACTGTTGTGGAAGAAGGAAGGTGTCCCCATGTGGGACGAGGACAAACAGGAGGAGTTTAACGTACGAGCGCTGCTGTTCGTAACCATCAACGATTGGCCTGCACTTAGCAACCTATCTGGGCAGTCCAATAAGGGGTACAAGGCTTGCACACACTGTATGGATGGAACAGAAAGTACGTATCTTAAGCACTATCGGAAGGTTGTGTACATGGGTCATCGTCGATTCCTTGCAGCAAACCACCCAGTACGGAAGAAAGGCAAGCACTTTGAACATATGGCGGACCACCGTACGATGCCAAAACATCGCAGTGGTAAAACAGTGTTTGCTATGGTGAAAGATCTTAAAGTAGTGTTTGGAAAGGGGCCTGGCAGCCAGCCTATAGAGAGCGAAGATGGTCACGCGGTGATGTGGAAAAAAAACTCCATATTTTGGGAGTTACCCTATTGTGAATTCTTGGACGTCCGCCACGCAATCGACGTGATGCACCTCACTAAGAACCTTTGCGTAAACCTTCTTGGCTTCCTGGGTGTATATGGAAAGTCCAAAGATACACTGGAAGCACGTAATGATCTGAAGCATATGGAACAACGCGGCAACCTTCACCCGGAACCAAAGGAGAAAGGAAGCCATTACTTGAGTCCAGCCAGCTACACTCTTAGCAAGGCAGAGAAGGACAATATGTTTGAATGCTTGGAGAGCATCAAGGTACCGTTAGGATACTCCACGAATATAAAGCGAATAATAAGCACGAAGGAGAAGAAGTTCACAAACCTAAAGTCTCATGACTGTCACGTGTTGATGACATAGCTGCTACCCCTTGTAATAAGGGATATCCTCCCAGACAATGTCCGGGCAACAATAACAAAGATATGTGCTTTCATGAACGCAATTTCGCAGAAGGTCATTGATCCGGATAGATTAGAAGCCCTTCAGAATGATGTGGTGCAATGTCTTGTCAGCTTTGAGTTGATATTTCCACCTTCATTTTTCAATATAATGACACATCTGCTTTGTCACCTTGTCAAAGAGATCGGTATTCTCAGCCCTGTGTACCTACACAACATGTTTCCTTTCGAGAGGTACATGGGCGTTCTAAAGAAATATGTTCGTAACCGTGCTCGTCCAGAGGCAAGCATCGCCAAGGGGTATGGAACAGAGGAGGTCATTGAATTTTGCGTAGAATTTATTGAAGACCTTCGCCCAATCGGGGTACCTGAATCACGCCATGAAGGGAGACTACGGGGAAAGGGGACTCTCGGAAGGAAAGCAATAATGACGGTAGACAACAATTTATTTTGTAAAGCCCATTTCACGGTTCTGCAACAATCTTCATTGGTGGCTCCTTACATCGAGGAGCACTTGGCTCTAGTTCGTGCCAGAAACATCGGTAAGTCCGATGCATGGATTACACGGCATCACATTGATACTTTCTCCGCGTGGCTGCGACAACATCTCATGGGTAACGAGATGATTAACCAACAACTGGCCTTCCTGGCGAGGGGACCATCTGGCTCGATCGCGACATTCCAGGGATATGAAATCAATGGGTACACATTCTACATGAGAGCCCAAGACATGAAGAGTACGAACCAGAACAGTGCTGTTCGTATCGATGCCATGGGACACGATGGTACAACTGGCATATATTACGGTGCCATCGAGGACATATGGGAACTTGACTATGGACCTCTCAAGGTTCCTCTGTTCCAGTGCCAATGGGTTAGGTTGACTGGTGGAGGCATAACGATTGATGACAGTGGGATGACAACGGTTGACGTTAACAAGGTTGGATACTCGGACGAACCTTTTGTCCTTGCCAATGATGTAACGCAAGTTTTTTACATCAAGGACATGTCTAGCAAAGGAAAAAAGGGCAAAGGGCCTGACGAGCCGAAGCGCCACGTGGTTCTCCCAGGAAAAAGAAAAATCGTCGGAGTAGAGGACAAGACTGACGAGGATTACGATCAATTTGATGGCAACCCCCTTTCACGGTGACGATTGACCCTAGCATCCTCCTATCAAATGAAGACACCCCTTACTCACGTAGCGATCACAAGGAAGGAACAATAGTGAGGAGAAAGTACGTGCGGTCAACCGTCACCGTCGATGTATTGCCGTAATTGTTGTGTGCACGATGTAAACTATTTTGGATGTATTAAATATCCATACAAATCAATTGTTGTATGGCATATGTTAATTATGTATGATTATTAGAATTTTTATCAAATTGAAATCATCCATATGCTAGTTATATATGATTATTAGAATTTTTAAAAGTTTTAAATCATGCACGTGGTATTTACATATGTTAATTAGAATTTTCAACAATTTATTATCATGATATGCTAATTATATATGATTATTAGAATTTTTATTAATTTTAAATCATGCATGTGGTATTAAAATATGTTAATTAGAATTTTTAACAATTTAATATCATACATATGCTAGTTATATATGATTATTAGAATTTTTAAAAGTTTTAAATCATGCACGTGGTATTTACGTATGTTAATAAGAATCTTTAACAATTTAATATCATGCATATGCTAATTATATATGATTATTAGAATTTTTAACAATTTTAAATCATTCATGTGCTAATTATATATTATCCACTTAGTTTACTACAGACAACAATAATTTTTCGAAGGTTTTGTCATTAATTTTTCGACTTTCTATAATTGTAATGCATTATTTACTATTTTAGAAACACATATGTAATGAAATTCAAAATTCAGTGCTATTATCTTTAGTCCCGGTTCTTAACCCTAACTAGGTTTAAAAAGAATTTGGAAATAGCGGGAAAAGATCTTTAGTCCCGGTTGGTGAGAACAACCGGGAGTAAAGACATCTTTACTCCCGGTTCGTAACAACAATCGGGATTAAAGAGATCTTTAATACCGGTTGTTGTTACGAACCGGGAGTATCTTTAATCCCGGTTGTTGTTACGAACCGGGAGTAAAGATATCTTTACTCCCGGATGTTCTTACGAACCGGGACTAAAGATGTGGGGCTATATATATTCTCGATGCGCCCTCGTCTTCTCCACCAACACTTAGAAGTTTTTTTCCCCGATCAATCTCTCTCAGCTTCTCCTTCGCTGCCACTGCCTAGGGCAACCCCGCGCCGACGCCGCCGTCGTCTCTCACCGTCGCTTGGCAGTCCTCGCCGCCTCCGCCGCAGACGCCGCCGCCGCTCTCTCTTGGGTGAGAGCTGCCGCTGCCCCTCTCTCTCTCTCTCGATCTCGATCTCTCTCTCTCCAAACCGCCGCCGCGAGACGCCGCCGCCGCGCCGCCACGCCGCCGCGCCACACCGCTGGGCCGCTACGCCGCGCCGCCGCCGCCGCGCCCTCATGCCGTCGGGCCGGCCCACGGTGCCGGACCGCGCCCCGACGCCGCCGCCGCGCCGCCACGCCACCGCTCCGCCGATGCCACTGCCGAACGTGAACGAACGCTAACGAACGTGACCGAACGCGAACGAACATGAACGAACGCTTAACGAACGCGAACGAACGTGAACGAAACATTAACGAACGTGAACGAAACGCTTACGAACGTGAATGCACTTGTACTAAAAGAGTGAGAACGAACGCAAGCGAAACGTGTACGAACGAGATAATTAAACGATTATTAAACTTAGCATACATATATGATTATATATATAGGTTAAAACATGAAATACAATATATGTAACTTGGCCCGTTTAGACTAATACATTTTCCTGGTAATGTTGCAGAGAAGACGTCGTCGTCGTCCCTTAAGCCGAAGTGGTAGCTAGCCATCGAAGGAATTCGTGTAGGCAAGTGATGTAAAGAAGTGATTGTTAGAGATTTAATATAAGATTATTAGAGTTTTAGTATAAGATTCTTAGATTATTAGAGTTTTAATGTAAGATTATTATATTATTAGAGATTATTAGATTATTATATATGATTATTACAATTTTAATATAAGATTATTAGAGTTTGAATATAAGATTGTTAGACTTAGCATATATGATTATTACAATTTTAATATAAGATTATTAGAGATTTAATATAAGAATGTTAGACTTAGCATATATGATTATTACAATTTTAATATAAGATTAGTAGCGATTTTATATAAGATTGTTAGACTTAGCATATATATATATAGACCTAACAAATATTTTTTGTATGCACAGATGGCTGATCGCGATGAGGAACAGATACTGTACGATATAATCGCAGAGGGAAGCAGCCAGTACTGGAATGAAGAAGAGGGGAACGAGGATCCAAACCAGTACTTGAACGAGGAGGGGAACGAGGAGGAGGAGGCTAGTGGAAGTCATCCCTCCGCTGGACAGAAGTGGGCACGCGGACAACGAGGTGCCGCGAAGAAGATAGAGGGTCGGCACATCATAACTAAGGTGGACAAAGACAGCCGACCTAGTGCCCAGACAGAAGCAGCCAAGAATTTTGTACGCCACAGTGGTTGGGTTGTGAGGGACAACATGCCTGTCAGCACGGTGTACTGGCGCAGAACAAGGGCACGCGGGGATAATGACAGCTTTGCCCCGGAATCAGAGAAAGAGATTCTGTGGACCGCAATGCTCGAGACGTTCACGCTACCCGCGGGTACGGAGAACATAGTGAAACAGTGGACTCTGAAGAAAATGGCAGAACAGTTCCAGAGCTTCAAGGGAGATCTCTACAAGAAATACATCCTGAAGGGACTAACACCGAACTTCGACGTATTCCCAAAGCTAAGGGATCATTGGGACGAGTTCGTTGCTTACAAGACAGGGCAACAAGGGCAAGCGATGATGGTCAGAAACAAAGAAAATGCCACCAAGAAGAAGTACCATCATCACTTGGGGTCAGGCGGCTATAGCGTCGCAATGCCGAAGTGGGAGGAGATGGAGGCAAACTTGATTGAGAGGGGTATCGAACCGGCCACCGCTAAATGGCCGGATCGATCGAAGTTCTGGTACTATGCTCACGGTGGAACGCTTAACCCAGTTGATGGCTCCCTGGTGTTTAGCGATCAGATACGCGAGGCTGCCAGTCGACTAACGGACGTAGTGGAAGCCTCTACGCAGGGCACTTTCCGACCCGACAGAGACAAGGACGAGCTGTCGCTCGCCCTGCAGACTCCCGAGCATCCAGGAAGAACACGTGGGAAAGGCGTTGTTCCTTGGAAGATTGGATTCAAGGAGGACATCCACACGTACAGGAGTCGGATGAGGAGCAAGAGAGATACCGAGGCAAAGATTGCAGATCTTGAGTACAGGGTATCGAGCTACGAGCTCAGCATGCAAGAGGAGGTGGCACGGAAGGTGGATGAACGCATGGCCGCACATCGGTGCCAGGATCCCCAGCCGTACATTCCTCTTGCAATGGTCAGCCCCTCAGGGAATCGTAGCAGCTGCGCCTCAACGGGGCAGGTAGGATCACAGAGCATGGATGTCATGCAAACCCAGGACGAAACCACCTGCCCTGTTGATGAGATCACGCAGCTGACACCATGTGAGCTGCATATTCCCTTCAAGAACTTATCAATCAAGGTAGTTCTATGTTTTTTGGGTATATACATTCAGCAAGTTTCTGCTTATGTTGATTACTAATAGATAACCTCTCATCACATGAAGGTTGCGTCGGGAATGGCCATCCCAACGGACCCTTCAAGGACTTACCACTGCAGGCCGATTCTAGCAGGATACTCGAGGGTCGCAGTTGAGCTGGTGGAAGCCGCGTACGAGGACCTCGAGTTGGACTACCCTGGAGGAGACGGTGAGATGCATCTACGCGACACGAACCACGCCATTATACTATGGCGCAAGCGCTACATCATCCTCCCTGGGCGACAAGCGGCGTCTCATGCACCATCCCTTCCGGCTCCTCCACCGTCTCCTCCTCAGGCTCCTGCACCGTCTCCTCCTCATCAATCTCCTGCACCGACTCCTCCTCAGGTTCCTGTGCAGACTCCTCCTCAGGCTCCTGCACCGACTCCTCCTCAGGATCCTGCACAGACTCCTCCTCAGGCTCCTGCACCGACTCCTCCTCAGGATCCTGCACAGACTCCTTCTCAGGCTCATGCACCGGCTCCTCCTCAGGCTCCTGCACCGACTCCTCCTCAGGATCCTGCACAGACTCCTCCTCAGGCTCCTGCACCGACTCCTCCTCAGGATCCTGCACAGACTCCTTCTCAGGCTCATGCACCGGCTCCTCCTCAGGCTCCTGCGCCGTGTCCTCCAGCACCTTCGAAGTCAAGAACTCACCAAGCACCACTGTGTGCCCGCACAAGGGCAACGAAGAAGTCGAAAGTTGACGCTGCCGAGAACAAGGAGCCATCGTACGATTGCACGCAACAGGAGCTTGACGCTTACGTTGCAGCAGAAGTGAAGAGGCAATTGAAGCCTCGGAGTCCAGAAAAGAAGATTCCTATAGACCCGAGTGCCAAGAAGTTCTTCAGGAGTATGTCGGCACCAGCCAAGGAGGCCATCAAGCTAACGGACTATGAGCGAACACTTAAGAAAGCATATTATGGAAAGTACAAACAAGTCCCTCAGCTTGGAGAGCAACCAAACCAGGAGGTCGAGCCGTTGGTGACAGGGCAACAAATTGGAATAAAAGAATTCATTTCTGACAACGGGCTAACTATGGATCAGTTGCTTAAAGGCGCACCAATCCCAAAGGCGGAAGTGAGACACAAGTACGAACTCGGTAAACCGCTTGTCAAGCCTGAGCAGCTGCAGTCCCTACCGACACAGATGTACAAATTCCATCAACGGTACTTGGAGATGAGCGCGAGCGGCAGGGAGATTATCGGAGCGAGGATCAAGAGCTCCGACTTCTTACAAGGGGAAGATGTTCTCTGGATCAATTTCAAGGATATCTATGACCTATACCAGCTGGACGCCCTCGACGTATCTATTCTTAGCGCATGGATTTTGTACGTATCGTTGAGTTATATTTCTTACGTTCCCTTAATTATCTCCTTGTATATATATGTACACCATATATATAACAATTCCTTTATATCGTTGTAGAATGGAGATTCAAAGGGCCCAACGGCGGGGGGTTTTCGATACTGGATTCATCGACTCTCGAAAAGTAAACGTCAACATGATCACCGACTATCCGCAAGCCACAGACGACAATCTCGTCCATCTCCTGAAGGAGCAGCATTACAAGACGTTCATACTATTGCCGTACAACACAGCGTTAGTTTTTACTATCTTCCGAACAAAGTTCGTTCCCGTACATATATAGATCTACAGTTTTTCATATATCACCTCACACATATTGCAGATTCCACTGGGTCCTTTTACTCTTTGACTTGGAGGCCTGTAGAGTCAATGTCTATGACTCAATGAATAAAGATAGGTCTACTTTTGACTAGGTTTTTGAACTCATAGACAGGTAATGTCATAAGTTCCAATGTTATTACGAATTTTGCTATTAATTGCTACTACGAATCATAGCTTTAAACTCCATGTAGGGCTTGGTATCGGTTCCGTCATTTGGTCCGCGGTAATTGGAAAGAAAAACTTAGGCGAAGGTTCAAATTTCCTGTGAGTACATGCTCTACATTTATATTGAATCTCTAATTCAAATATAAGTGTACATTAATTAAATCTCTCGCCATTTGTCATGCATATATATATGTAGTGTGCAAAGCAAGACAAGGGTACTAACTTGTGCGGCTACTACGTATGCGAGTATTGCCACTGCCTTACAACCCAAATATACACCACAAGAGAGCTCGATGTACGTATAAATAAATTCCAACTTTCATTGCGTACGTATCGATTTGTTCATTACTAATTAATTTCATACATTCATGTATAGGTTATTCACATGAGGGATAACCTCACACACAAGGAATTTATCACGGCGGTTCAAGAACAACTCATAGGATTCATCAACGAACAAGTTCTTGATCCCGAGGGTGAATTCTACTATGACGGAAATACAATTCATAAGCCGTTAGCTTCTGAGATAACGACCACTATGTCGAAGTCGTAGCTAGCTAGGACATAATGAATTGTAATTAATACATGTCTATTTTTATATATGTACACATTTACTTTAGTGTTAATATATATTTTGGTCATATATGCACATAAAATGTTAAGTGCTTTAATATATACATATATATTATGCATGTATATATATATGTATTTCATATATATATACATGCATTATATATGTAATATATATATATATATATATATGTATATATATATATATATATTGTGCATACATATATGTATTGAAACATATATAATGGCAGCAACAGGGCCATGCAAATAAAAAAAAATGGCAGCTCGATCTTTAGTCCCGGTTGGACAACCGGGACTACAGGGGGTTACGAACCGGGACTAATAAGGGTTTCTCCACCAGTGAATGGATTCTCTCATAAATTAATCTCGTTGTGAACTTGTCTTATATGTATTATATAGGCTAATTTACTGTAAATATATGCTTGTATAAGATTTATGGTTTACAATTTCAAAAAGGGGCCTTTTTTAAGATAATAGAATATAAATGTCCTAAACTCTGCACAATTTCGAATGGGGCTTAAAATGTGGCCTGCCGAATCACCGGAAATTATTCAAAACCTATGTTTTTAACTCAAATTAATACTGCCGAATTCTAACTATCGAAGCCGACAACATTAACTCGGATAGATCGATACATGGGCGGATATAAAAGTAGGGTAGAGCTAGGGCTAATTAAAGCTCTACTCCTAAATCCAAATATATACCAATTGAAAATACACTTCAAAATTAAAAGAAAAGATATAGAAGATGAAAAACAAACTTATGTAAACTCTACAAGTATCCAATTCTATACTACTCTTAAGTAAATTCTGCCTCAGCCATCTATCGACGATCAATAACTATGAATGTTACTTTATGTGGATTTTCTTGGCTCACGGTTAGCAGTCAAGAAATCTGGATTTCCCTGGCTCATGGTTAGTAGCTAGAAAATCTAAATTTCTCTGGCTCTCTAAACTTATCGATTATTACTTGAGGGGTGGCCGTCAAAATATATTGCTTTGGCGGTTTACATGTCATCTTTAGCGGTTTTTGAGCGTCAAAAAATTATGTATTCTTCTAGCGTTGGCATTGAAGGAATCTCCATCTACCGCTGTACGTACATCGCATGTGCAGATGATGTGCATATGACACGGCTAGCTCTCTCTGCCTGCAGTCAGACCAATCATGGCCGCCACGTAGACTCTAGCTGCAGCAGCTGGGGGTACGTCGTCTTCTTCCTTCTTCCTTTATTTTAAGCTGCAATGGGGTGGGTCTTCTTCTTCTAGCTTCGTCTCCTCTCGATCCGTGGGCACAGCGGCGAATGTGCAGAGTAAATAGCATCTCAACTCGGGATTCCGTCGTCACATGAGTAATCGCCGCCGCTCGCGCCTGGATGCTAGCTACGCCCTGCACTGCACGTGCATCACCATGGTCACTCGCGATCGATCGTACGCGCGGCTGCCTCTACCCTTTGATTTTCACCACAAGATGCAGTTCTTTTCACTATAAGAAAAAAAAATCATCTTTATAACATTTCTTGTTCATTTTTACATGCCGGCAAAATATACTGCGTGGAAATATTTTTTGCCACTGCTCGTTTGTAAAGAAAATTTTCTAGACGGTCGCCTGTGAATATAACTTTGTTTTTATGGTCAGACGGCCCTCTCAACCGTTCACTTGTAAAAATCTGATTTTTATAAGCAAACCGTAAAGATGGCCGCTTGAAAAATTTTACACCATCGACTACTTAAAAAAAAACTCCCATCAATAATTATCCTCTCCTCTACCAGACAATTACTATCACTCATTATTTATCCTTATACTCTCTCTCTCTCCTTCTCCATCTCTCACCACTCACCAGAGCGATGCCACGCATAAGAGTTCATCACCGTCCTCTCGCCACTCTCCTTGCACAGAAGCAGCCACAGAACGGCGACTCAAAGAGAAGAGGGCGGCGGTTTGGTGACGAGGAGGACCCCAACAACTTTTGTAGATCTAGCAACCGAGTGCTTAACGATGGAGACGGCAACCACGGCAAGAGCGGGGTGGCGAGGGGAGGTGTGGGGCAACAATGGTGAACGAGGGCCGGAGCTCGGGAGCAGCAGCAACGACTTTGACCGTGACTTGACGACACAACGCTACGACAATGACGATGACCATCAAATGTTGTTTATTTGTTTGTTGATATTGAACTACTTGTAGATGTTTGTTTGCATGTCAATGTAGTGGATATGTTGTTGATTTGAGTATGATAATAGTGGATCTAATATGGATTTGAATATGATACTTGCATGTTGTGAAAATCAATTGTTTTTCCTTTTCTTTTCTTCGATCAAAACCCTTTTTGTATGTGGGTGACTTAATTTTCACAGGCGGGTCTTTAGAGTGCCTTCTTGAGAAAATCGATTTTTCTAGACGGGCAAAGGCCTACCTGTGAAAATTGTCGATTTTTAGATGCCTTTGTTCGCACACGGAGTATCTAGCCGTCTATACAAATGTGTTTTGTAGTAGTGTTTCTTAATTTTGGACACATTTTAATGTTGGAATTACACCAAAGACTCACATGGATATACACCATCAAGCACAAAAATGTATACCCCATCCATAAATATAATCATTTCTATGAGTTTTTGGGGAAGTTAAGGTTGTGATGAAATTACTTTGATACCTGTGGTGGATTCCCTTATCGGGTAGGATGGGGAGTAGTTGAAAAATATTAATAAATATTTATATCTGTAGGTAAATGCTAATATTTGTGGATGGATATATAGAATATAGAACTCGCAAGTACAACTCTTCCCATTAACGTGTGCTTAAAAGATGGAGGGTAGAACAATAAATTAATTTGATCTTGTTGAATCCTTAATGTGTACTCGACTAAACTTCATCACCTTAACAAAGATGCCTCCCCTCTTTACAAATTTTTGGTTCATTTGGAATGTAGAAACTTTAAGTTTCGGACTATTTTTATGCCTCTCGGAAATTCTTTTATGTGAGATAAATTAAATGATTTGCTATAAATTATCTACAAACAAAAAAAAAAGTCCTCTACACTAAACTTGGCATGCATTTGCTGTTATAGCGCAACACTCATGGTAATCGCTCAGTTATCTGTTTCGTCGACAACAATTTGCTTGTTTTTTTTAAACAACCTCTATAAGATAGTGCAAACTTATTATCATTTTCTTTTTCTTAATGATACCTTCTTCTCCATCATTGCCTGCCTCCTGATCATCCCTCCTGAATCTTTCAAAAAAAAGAGAGGAATTGGATGATCATGCCTTATGACGTCCAAAATTAAAGCTAGTTGGCACCGCTCTCATATGGTAAGTGGTTTCTTCACTACCTTAGCTGCTGTTCCTCTTTTGATCCCATGGCTGCCACCGTCACCATCAAAAGACCTATGCAAGCTTCAACATAGACCAGCCAGGAAACAATTTAGTGCTCACAACCCCAGTTAGTTGATCTTGATCATGGAGATGTACATAGCATAATACATATAGAAATATGTGTGTGTGTACAGCCATATGTACAGGTCATTCCATTTTGTTTGCTTCCTGAGATCACCTGATGCGTCATCATATATAGACACTTGTAAGATGTGCAGCTGGACATGTACAAGCCAAGTGATAAACTATGTACCAAACACTACTACCTAATGAGCCATCCTCTCAAGTAATAAGCACCTTTTTGATGTGGGGTTGACGTAGGACTAAGATATGTTTCAAAATTCTTATGATCATAATTTCGTATTTATGTATGTGCGGATGCGCTTTTAGTAGAAATTTAGTAAGATTACTCGTATTTATCGCGGGTTATCTTTATCATACCTAAGGAAAACAAAATAAAAAGATCTATATTTGCGTAGTGATATGTGTACATGCGCATCTTCTACCTTTCATACCCTAAAATTTAAAGAACATTCATCTATTTTTCCTACTTGTTTACAAGAGTATATGCATGATACATGTAATGCCAAAGTCGAGCAAGTAAAAAAAAAACTGGAGTTGCACATAGACTAAGGAACCCTAATGATGGGAATCAAACTTGTCCTTTGTGCAGGAAGGTCCTCAGTGTGCTTAGTTGCTGCTGATCCCTTCCTAATAATTAAAGCAAACTGTTCTTTATATGGACGGCTGACTTAACAAATCAACTTGGTCCATTATGATTGCCAAATTTCTTCCCAGCACTTTTTCAAGCAATGATTCATTTCAAGCTATATAGCTAAATAATTAGACAAATATAATGGTTGATCCACCCAATTATTACTTGGGTGGGGCCCCATGTTGCAAAGTGCATGTTTGCATTTTGGTGACATCATGTTGATTAGGCAGTGATAAAGAACAGTTGATTTGCATAGACATTGATCAGTTTTAACTTTAGACTACTGCTTCATCAACTTATACTTTCTGAAAAGGTGGTAAGGAAGGAAGGAAGGTTTTGGTGTTAGGGGGTTCTAAAATAGCTTTTCGGTTTCAGTGGAAACTGCTGTTCATCATCTTTACTTTCTTGGCTAGTGAGGTCATGGAGTAATGTGATAATGTACTTATGAGTTGGTGAGCTGCATGAGTGGGTAACTGTTTTCGATACTAGAATATTCCAGCTGCTGGACTCTGCTCTGTCCCTTCTCCCATTCTTTTTTTGTGTTCTATGAAATCTTTTAGGAATCCGTTCCCTCTCATACATGCAAACTCTGATTCAGTCGGTGTTTATTTGATCTCTGAGATAATGTTTGGCAAATGGGAAAGAGGAATGATTTCCCACTTATTTTTAAATCCTAACCATTCATTCTTCCTCTTCCATTTAATTCTTACTATTTATTTATTTTCCAATTCCAATCCCACCCCCCATTTCAGTGGTTGAAAATAATATGTCATTATCGTGCAATGCATGTCTATCACCTTGAATTTTATCAGCCTTGCAAACTGCTCAGGGTGAACTTCAGTATGAACAATGTACAGACTTTCTTCTTGTTAATTTGGTTCAGAGTGACCAATGTTCATACTGAAGTTCTAAAGTAATGCACCTAGCAATAACATGTTGGGCTGAGTTTCTGGGACATCTTGAAAGAACTTCAGTACCAACAATGTACAGAGCTTGAGTGATGCACCCATAAATAATTTTATTGCTAGGTGCATTAATATTACTTTATCCACTAGAGCTTAAATCGTAGTAGTGCCTTTAAATATTACATGCACGTATGTACGTTTTGTGATATAGGAGTATCTGTCCCTTTAAGTACACGCATAGTGAACACAATCGTAGTTGTATGCACGCTGTGCGCATGTGTACTATATGTGCGTCTTCTGTGTAACAAGATTCATTTATTTATGAGTAAATTTCATAAGACCCTATGTTTTGTGTTGAAAATTTCAGAAAACCATAGGTTATGGCTTGTGGCACATAGCTATAGATTTTATCGTCTAAATTTCCGTACAACCCCACCTTTAAATAAATTTCAATTGATTTGAACATATCTGAAACAATATTTTTCAAAGTAATAAAGAGTTAAACTGACAACCTTAATCAAGAAATCAACAACTAAAAATTTCATGTACATTTTCTATGTTTTGAAATTTTAATTAAATATTTGACAAACATGTATAGAGGTGAGGTTTGTGAAACTTTAGAACCATAATAGATGAGGTCATGTGCCACTAGTCATAATTACTGGGGTTTAATGCAAGATCATGAAATATGGGGTTCTCTGGAATTTGCTCTTTATTTATTTATTATTGGAATGAATTGATGAATTCCGGCCTTTGCGAGATTCCACGGCCCTGTATTCGGCCCATTAGATCCGGCAGCAACTCAGACTGGGCCAGATAAAATGGGCCCGTTGCTCTCAAGCTATGCAGGTTCTTCCCAATCCCCCATCTTTCCTGCCGATTTATTCTCACCATCTCCACAAATCCTCTCGCTTCAGAATTCCCCATCAAATACTGGGATATCTTCTTCTTGCGCTCGTAATACTGGATGGGCTGATGTGATGATCCTTTCTTCTTCCGCCAACGCCGCAAATGCTCCGCCTATGATGGGTGAGGGTAAGTAGGTTCTTCCCCCCTCTGTGGGTGGGGAATTTTCTTGGTTTGTTCGATCGCGTAAAATGGGCTGCATTGATGTATCTGATATTTCCTCTTCCGTTCTTGATTTCTTTTTTTTTTTTTAGCATGGTGAATCTGCCCCTACCTGTGATTAGAGGCGGACAGGAATAGCTTCTAGGGCAATCGACCAATCTTTCGGTGAATCTACAGTTGAAGGTGCGAAATGACAAGACCTCATTTGGTTTACTGTTTGTGCAGGACTTATTTTGTATGTTCAGCAGATTAATCAGGGTTCAGCGTCATTGGATCTAATTCATGCGATTTGTTCCCTCCCCTGTCAGTATAATCCACGCGGATGACAATGGGCATTTTCCCCAAGAGATGCCTTCCCATCAAATTGAGCTATCTAATAATAATGTGTTACTGTTAGTGCATTGAAATTTAAAAGAAATTATTTTATCAGTTATTTGTTTTATTTGTCCCCAACTTTTTGGTGATAGCAGTTGTCTCAATCGCTGGTAGAAAGTACTGATTTTCCTTCTTACTCCCTCCGTCCCTAGAAAAGGCAAACCATGGGTTCTCGTGTCAACGTTTGACTGTCCGTCTTATATGAATTTTTTTTTATAATTAGTATTTTTATTGTTGTTAGATGATAAAACATGATTAATACTTTATGCGTGACTTATCTTTTTAATTTTTTTCATAATTTTTTCAAATAAGACGGACGGTCAAACGTTGGACACGGAAACAGGGTTTGTCTTTTTTTAGAACGGAGGGAGTATGATAGATATGTTGACTGAACAATATGACAGTACTGATGATGTTGACGTTGATGAGCTAGTTCACTCCATGAGGGCTGACCTAAATCGTCGCATGGCACCGGATAAGTATCTCTGCAATGGAAGCAAGTGTTCACTTGTATGCAAAATAGTGCACCGAGTTCGCCTGACTGACAAGAATGCATATGAACCAAGTGTTCTCTCAATTGGCCCTTATCACCATTCAGGGTCACCACTACTTGCCATGGAAACGGAGAAGTGGATATGTGTAGATTACATTCTTAAGCTAAACCGTGATGTTAGTTTGCGTGAGTACCTGCACTTGATTTCTGGGCTGGAGAAACAGGCAAGAGGCTGTTACAGTGAGGACATAAACATGGACAGTAAGGAATTCTTGCAGATGCTTCTGCTGGATTTGCATGGGCTTTGCAAGGCTAAAAACACACTAGAAGAAGCTTCTATTGATGATCTCGGGACCCGTGAAGACAGTGATACTGCCGAATGGTACAATAGTTCTGCTGTGTATGACCTGCTGCTGCTTGAGAGCCAAATTCCCTTTTTCATTGTCAGGACAATTTACCAGCTCTTCTCTCGCGAGACTGTAGCAACTACGTCATTACTTACCAGTGACATCTCTGAATTCATGGAAGGCATTCTTTACCATTTTCCAAAAGTGGTCACTGAGGCAAATAGGCCAGGAGACTTTTACCATCTGCTACATCTGTGCCATATGTACCTCAAACCTTGTCACAAACTGGAGGGTGAACATCATGATCATGCTGGAAAGTCTCATTATTTCAACTACGTATCCGATTTTTGCCAAAAGTTATGTTTTGAACGTGAGCTAAACATGTTCCATGAGTTAAATGAGCTGAATTCACCGCTACAGATCAATCGGTGGCGTAGAGTAGTGGACTATCAAGAAAAGGGAGTTCAATGAAGTAGATCCTTATTCTTTGTTGGACATTAGATTCAGAAAAGGAGTTATGGAAATACCATGTTTGCCAATCGATGATAAATCTTCTTTGCTATTCAGGAACCTTGAAATACCATGTTTGCTATTCTTGAGCAAACATGTCCTCAAGTTGTTGGCGACAGCATCACGACATCCATTGGATTGATGTCCCAGCTTATCAGTACGGCTGCTGATGTTGCTCTTCTTGCACAGAAAGGGATCATAGTGCATCAGATGGAAAGCGATGAGGAAGTGTCAACTCTATTTACCAAGCTTTTTGAGCATGTTGCATTTGATTTCAATGGTGAACACTACCTGAGATCCCTGTACTATGCAATGGAAGCACACTACCAAAGTCGTGTGAATAGGTGGATGGCATGGCTGTGGCACAACCATTTTAGCAATCCATGGTTAGGTTTTGCCGCGATAACTTCCGCTTTCATAGTATTATGCAGTATTATGCAAACTGTTCTTGCTTACTTGTCGTACATAGGATAAAGCAACAACTTCAATTTATATAATTTTAGTTACTAGGATCAAGCCCGGCCATTGTTGATGTAATTCGTTTACTTCACATGTTCTTGTTAATACACCATCAATCTATGGACTATGAGAGGGCTTCAATATTACCACGTTAATTGGAGAAAAGAGAAAAAGTTGCAACATTTAATTGGCCAAATTTATATGGCATCTTTTAGTTTTGTTGATGATCATTGTTCAAGAATACACACTACACAGTGCACTACCATTGTAGTTCTACACAAGAGTTCTTTTTAAAGGTGCTTCAGCAGTTACCATAATTTTTAGCTCTTACATCTATGCACCTTCATAGTAACAAGATACTTCAGATATCACAAACTAACACTAAAATATGTGGTACTAACTCAAGAACTGTATCACTCGTAGCAAGATATGCTACCATCAATGCAGCAGGGCAATGTGGATCTTGTAGCAAGGGAGAAAAGGAGCTATAGCAAAATTGGGAATGCCTTGAACAACACAGTACTAGGAAGTAGAACTGAACGAAGATCCGGCATCAACCGTTGTCCCTGTTTTTTCAAGAGATCCAACAACTGTCCTTGTTGCCCTTGACACAAATGTATTGATGTAATGATGTCTCTCATCAATAGATTTGAGAGAATGAAAAAATATCTTCAAAGCAAGGGTAACAACTTAGGTAACACCAGGGGGAAAGGGGCCACATCAGATGGAAGCATTATGGTACTCTTGTAATTGTAACTTTTTTTTTGAGATGTTGTAATTGTAACTTACTACTCCCTCCATTTCGAAATGTTTGACACCGTTGACTTTTTAGCACATGTTTGACCGTTCGTCTTATTCAAAAAATTAAATTTTTTGAATAAGACGAACGGTCAAACATGTGCTAAAAAGTCAACGGCGTCAAACATTTCGAAACGGAGGGAGTATATATTAAGTGAAACCATACCGGTCCCATCGTTTCTTTTAAACACGCAACACTCACAACATTCCACAAAGTTTAATAAGGAGATATAGCACACCACAAACTTACAGCTCTGCTAGACCATCAGATCAAAGGTACTAGCTAGTAACATTATCCTTCCATTGAGAAGCAACCAAGGTTACTTGCTCTCTTAACAAAGTATTTCTCCCTTCATGTCTATGCTTGCTTGCCCAGCGCAAGGTGCAATGTAAGGAGGGTGGAATAACGGTCTCGCGATAGCGTAGGCCTTCCCTTCAGAGAAACTGTCCTTTGTTCCTGAGGAAGAGCAAATAGAGTAAAAATTCGTTTGCATAGGGTGGAAGAGCAAAAAAAAAAAAAAAAAAAAAAAAAAACTACTGACTCATGAGTTCACGCTAGATGAAGAATGATTCCTTTGCACGTCCTCCTGGAGGCCAGGAACATCTCTCGCAAGAGCTGAAGAGATCATCTGGCCAGCAAAAACTGCTAGCAACAGCATTGCCAAGACAAGAGAGCCTTTGTTCTCCATTGGGAGTTTGTACTTCTTTCTGATCGATATTGGATTTCACTATAAATAGGAAGAGAAGCCACATGCAGAGATGTTCCAGTGAGCAACTACCTAGAATTTGAAGCACATCAACAATCATGCAGCATGTGAGGGATAGGAATCAATATCTCCATCTGGGGCCATGCTATTGGATTGTTTTTTAGGGTTGGGATCACCTAAGTACCTAACTACCTAATATATCACTGCAATAGAGCAATTGCCATCTAATTTTCTGGCTACACCCTAATAAGTATAGTTAATGATTTTTCTTTCTTCTCATGAAATTGTGTCACCCCTATTATTTGTTTTTTTTAATGAATTAGCACTTAGATTGTGTCAATGTTATTGAATATAGTACAAGTAAAAGTTGTTGGATATGCAAGACAAAAATTGTACAAGAAAAAAATAAAGCTAAGGGATAAGCTCTAAGAGTCGCTTTGCTCTTGCTATGGCCCAGGTTTTAGCCTCCTTGATTTTCTCCACTAAGGGATAAGCTCTAAAAGTTCCTTGTGTTGGAACACTCTGGTTTCTCTCCTTCCAAATTTCCCATGCCATTAGAAGGATGAGCAGTCCATTGTTTGTGGCCAATGCCATCTACTATTCATGGACTGTCATAGTTGTCCACCCCCATTATTTGTAGAGCATCTTTCCCATCCTTTAGGAGGTACTATAAGGTACCAATCTAATCTAACCGTTGATTTAACAGGGGTATGATTGGGCTAATAAAAATTAGGTCTCTCTTCCACGTCGTCGTCACCCATCGAGGGCCATCGGGCATCGAGGCCGGCGCCACTGTCGTCGCCCATCGAGCCCGCCACCGCCGTTGCCGTCGGGCATCGAGCCCTCCGCCGTCATCGCCCATCGAGGTTGCCGCCGCCGTCACGCATCACGCATCCAGCCGCCACCGTCACGCATCGAGCCCTCCGCCGTCGTCGCCCATCGAGGTTGCCGTCGCCGTCACGCGTCACGCATCCAGCTGCCATCATCACCCATCGAGGTTGCCGCCACCGTCACACGTCACGCATCCAGCCTCCGTCGTCGCCCATCGAGGTTGCCACCGTCATCACGCGTCACGCATCCAGCTGCCGCCGTCGCGCATCCAGCCCTCCGCTGCCGCCGCCGTTGCCGCCACCGTCGTGCATCGAGGCCGCCGCCGCCGCCGCCGCCGTCACTGCGCATCGAGCCCACCGAGCCGCCGTCACGCATCTCGCTGGTCTCGTTGCAAATCCGCAATCTCGCTGCTCTCCCCGATTTTTCCCCTCGTGAAACAGTAAATGACAGAAATACCCTTCCACCAATGGTACTGCTTGGAAGAGGAGGTGCAGTATCATGAGGTACGGACGATTTCTGACTGATCGATGATGCTAGATCAATGGTCAGGATTTGGTACTGTACAACCTTAAGGACAGTAAAAAACCTCTTATTTGTAACATGTGCATAATTGATCTGTGTTACATATTATTATTCTCTTTTCTGTCATAAAGTCATATCGTGTGAATTATTTCCATCCATTTGGATGACTAATTAAAGCTACAAAATGTACAAAATATATGAAGTCAAATCATCTAGCTACAAGCAAATCGTACAGCTCATTTTTACCATTTTGATGCAACTTTCTTGTAACAATGCATATGGTTTTCATCTAGTTAGTATTACTAGACATGCCTTTTAGCCCTCAAATCTTGTTGAATGCATATCGTTCTACAATAAGATTTAGTAGTGGGTAATTTTGTATCTAATTTTTTAACTTACAAACTTTATTTAGAATACTTAAGAACAGAATGCTTTCATTTCGTTAATAGTTCCAAGAATGAAAATGAGTAATTCTAAACTATAAGTACAATCAATCCTAACATTGCAATAGCCCCCGCGCGGTCTCCACAATCCACACTAGTTTGCTGTACATGTTGAACTGACCCATGTTCACATAGTACCATGTTTACAAAGTCATCCTTGCTTGATGTAAAAGGTTAACCCAAGGTAACCATAGTTTGAGTATAAAGTCTTATAAGCTAACTCTTATCAATGTAAACTTTCAAGATGACACTAAACCACCAATCACACCACAACTGGGCCACACAGGTCGCAACTATACCACACTACTACTGTAGGCTAAAAAGACATGGAGTTTTACAATCATCTAGCCCTCAGTAACCTGAGCTGACAAGATAGTACTAAACCACCCACTACACTACAACTGTGAAAAGGCTAATGGGCGATCGCCCACACGCTCACCTCCATGTGCGATCATACTACTTTTTTGGCACCGTGTGCTTTCTCCTTTTGAGTAAGTTTACACACCTAAAGTTTATATACCCAAACTTTATACATCGTAAGTTTGTATGACTGATTCGGATTCAAATATTTCATACAAAATGTTGCTATATATAAAGTTTCTACACAAGTTTTTTATGTGCAGAAAGGTTTAATGTATATATATCTATGGACAATCCCCAAGTTTTTGGTTAATTTGATTTGATTGGTGCCGTTGCAAATTCCATGATTTGGAGATCCACCATTACTATTTGCCTACTTGGAACCATGCCATTACAATTCTTTCTTTATATGACATGCCATTTTCTACACCACGCTGTTGGACCCACATGTAGGCCACTATATTTTTGTATCGACCAAAATGCCCACGCTACATCTCTTCTCTTCAACTTGCTGACATGTGGACCCCGCGTGTCCTCCCATTCATCCTCACTCATCTCCTGCATCCAGCGCCTAGGCTTCCCGTGCTGGCGCTAGCCCTACCTTTGAGTTTGATCCCAACTGGGTGCCCTATCTGCTGCATGAGCCCACGCCCCACGATACCTCCGGAGTTTTTTATTCTTATTTTTTAACTTATTTTTTGTATTCC
This sequence comes from Oryza meridionalis, assembly GCA_000338895.3. Lineage (NCBI taxonomy): Eukaryota > Viridiplantae > Streptophyta > Magnoliopsida > Poales > Poaceae > Oryza > Oryza meridionalis. The sequence continues at coordinate 5,982,026 of CM002528.2, read as the reverse complement.
TTTTTGAAACTCAACTGGGAGCGAGGAGGAGTTGCACCAAGTGCGGTAGGAGGGGATTGCGACCTTGTGCGGTTGATCACACGTTAAGAGGTGCATGCCAAAGGGCAATAACTCCCCTTGGTGCAGACCTCATGCTGCGAAGGTTTATGCTTTCATACCAGCTATAACACCCCATTAGGCAGGTTCACGTTCGTGTAGTACCCGCTTACACTTTCATCCTCGCTTCATATAGTGTGTTTGGTTTGAGGACCAAGTGAGATGAGTTAGACCTTGCTATAAAAGTTAGTCGATATAGCGGAACGACGACTAACCTTCCCAATCGCTTCAATCATTGATCACCTAAAACATGCCAGATGACGACACAGGAACACACGATATTTGTTAACGAGGTTCAGCCAAAGCCTACATCCCCGAGGCTCTGATTATGGGCGCTCCTCCCCAACCAATATAGCTCCTAGCCGCTTCGAGTCCATGGCCTCACCGCCATCCTCTCCCTGCATGTCTACGCTACATTGTAGTCGCCATGGTTACATTGTGGTGCCCTACTTTCTATTTAAGAGAGATGTCGAGTTATAGAGTCCGACTCTAACTCCACCCCCTAACACCTATTACAACTCCAAGTCTAACTGTAACCAAATAGGACTAGTATATTCGACACCTGTTCTAACAAACTCCACCTTGGTGAATATACGCCACCCAGAAGTAGTTGAATCACCATGTCGGTCCACCTGTCCTCCAGACTTGGGTTGTTTCCTTTTGGAGCTTCACCACGAGCCACCCGACGAACCTGCGCCAGACCCGTCGCCTTGAAGAGACTCTGCTATCTCTGTAACTTCTTCCTCTGGACTCCACCTGCAATAGTGCTCCACCTTCTCTCATATCACCACAGTCGTCTTGCCAAGCGAAATTGAATTCCTTCCTAGCTGTCCCATGATAGACCCCCCCCGAAGACCATGTTCAACTCCATCTACCGTCTTAAATTTAACTTGATCTAATCCATGGCCAGATAACTAATGTCATCACCAAATAGATAAATCAAGCTCACCAGACATGAAGAGAACCTTTTCTTCCTTGTCGTCTTATGAATCGAGCTAATAAATCCAACATCCACGCCTTCCCGCATTCGTAGACAGAATCCATGATATTTTGAGAAAATCACCGTCGCCTTGAATTACCCGAAGAAAATTACCACCATAGCACTTGCTCTTCTCCTTTAGTGACGCAGATTTCCATATATCCCCATCATGACGACCCGCATATACTGGATATATCCTGTACTGCCAAACAGTATCGTTGACCCCATCAACAATATTTGACCCGCTCTTGCCCGGGACTTTTCTTCAGTTCTAGCTTAACTCCATATATCTCAACTCCTCGTCGAGTCCCAGATATATCATGTCTCCGCCAGATAATTCCATATGCGACCTGACTAGCCTATTGCCGCCAGTCTACTCGCCCTTCACACTTGCAAACTATCCATTTGTAGAACCTTTTTGTCCATCTTCTGCATCCGTTAACAAGTTCCTGCAACGAACCACCGTCCATTGTACCCGGTCGAACTGTCCAAACTCCACAGCCTAACCAGTCCATCAGTCTGACCACCCTGTCGGCCCAGTTTAACCGTCATACATGCAGACCTCGCGCACCTTCTCCTAAGCCATACTCTCACACTGCACCACCTTGATCACGACAAAACCGCACCATGCATGCCTCCCTGTGCCCAGCCACCTGCCGATGCACCGCTGCGCCAAAATTGACTGCATGAACGTGCTCCCAAGCACTGCTTCATGGCTCGCAACTCCACTGCACGACATCCTCTCGTGCACCACCACGCTGAGTATATAGCAAATCTAGTACTGGTGTTGGTTTTTCATGTGACCTTGGTCTAGTAGTGTCATTCTCATGCAATTAATGGTCCACCGTGTGACCATAGCCCATGCACTTAATTACACTACTAATTAACTGTGGTGGCAGCGGTCGCGGAGGTGGAGGGACCAGGCGAAGGAGGACGGAGCGGCGCCGGGGGAGGGAGCAGGAGGAGAGACGGGCGGCGGTCGCGGATGAGCGGCGGCCAGTCACGGAGGTGAGGCGAGGCGCGGATGAGCGGCGGCGGTCGGTAGCGGACAAGGTGGCGGCCGGTCGAGGAGGCGGAGATCGGACGGGGACGAGGCGGCGGCGGTCGCGGACGAGCGGCGGCGGTTGCAGATGTGGCGGCGGTAGTCGCGCGGAGGTGGAGGGAGCAGGTGGAGGAGGGACGGGCGGCCGTGGCGGCGCCGCGACGGAGCCGAGCGGGAGGCTGCGGGAGCTGACGCCGTTCTCTCCGTCGAAGTGGGATGGATTGGTCTGGCCGATTTTGGCGGACCGTTTCGTCCCGGATCTGAGAGGAATATTCCTCTCCAGGGACCATCCCATCCCACTCACCTCTCAACCAAACACCCCTAAAGTGGGTTCATCCTATCCCATCCTTGCAACCAAACACTACATAAAAGGATTAGCATATTGTACCATGGTAGGAACTAGGAACACAACTGGCATCACACAATAAGTGGGACACAGGCCTCAACTACATCACACCACTACTACATGCTATAAATGGGCTGGAGTGTTACAAATATATCTCCCATAACTTTTAAGTTTTTAAATTTAATATTTTCAAAATTTTGGAATTAATAAATATCTTGTTATATATGTTTTGGAGTCTCAATTTGGTACCCTTCGTGATTTAGTAATTTCAAAATTTCAAATTAATAAATACCAAGTTGTACTTGGTTTGGAGTCTCAATTATAAAATAGTTTTGTATGATTGAATAATTGTAACATTTAAAACTAAAGTAATGAGTTGTGTTAAGTTTGGAGTCTCGATTATAGAGTAGTTTTTTCATGATTTAATAATTCCAAAATTTGGAATTCATTATCCGTAGGTTATGCTTGATACCAACTCTTCTTTTAGTTTGAAGTTGTAACTAGACCCACCTAGACAGTTGACTATATTTATTCGCAAGTGGTCATTGATATGAACGTTTATTTCAATTTAAAGATGTAAAATAAAAACCAAGACCTATTGGTGGGCGGTGGCCATTTCCTGACACCCCCCGCGATCAAGAAAACATATGATAGGATGTTCCTTGACAATCGCAAAAGAAAAATAATTGATCTAAGGTATAGTGTGTGATTTCAATGTTTGAACTACATGTGCACCCTCCGAAAATGAAAAAATAAACCAATTCAAACTTCAAATGCAAATCCATCAAAAATTATTTAACCAAGGTGTTGTTGTACTACAGCTTCTAGGTACAAACCCCTAAGGGCATTCCCAACCTAATGACTAGGATAGTGTCCATAGCATTAAATAAGTTACCACCTTGAACAAAAAATGATGTGGCAAGTGAATAAATGAGGAAAGAGAAGGAAACTATGTCTTGCATGAGACATGGTTTCTACACAACATCCAAGACATCATGTGAAATAAGTAGCATTAAATTGAAGTATGAAATAGTGGTGTTTGCATTGGAAGAGTAATGTCTAGTACTAGTTTCTTGATGATGTAGAGTTTATGAAAACCATGTCTAGTATTATGGGTTGGGACTGCCCTAAGAGGTGGTTACTCCCTTCCGAAAATATTTTTTACCCAACCGAATGGGAGAACTAAAGGTGGTTACTCCATTGGGAACACTGAACAGGAAATAGGAGCAAAAGGACAAACTTGGGGAAAATGTGTCGCTATGTTAAATAAAAAAAAATCAACATTCAACAAATGTAGGGGGGAAAAAAACCTTCCTCAGGAAACTAGTAAAATCTGAACTCACCCAAACGAAACATGACGGATAGCATGCATACTCACAATGTAGTGCACTCTGAATTCTTGGCTGTGCTTTAATTTGTTGGTTGTGCACGATGATAATTCCAATAATAATATTAGCAAATATATTATTCCAAGCTCTAGGATACAACACTCAGGGATAAAAAAGTAATGGTTGCTCCAGGCCTTACCTGCAAATGGTTTTGTTTTGAATGGGCCGTATCAGCTATATCAAATCTCTATCTGAATCCAATGAGTGTTTACCTGGGATCAACATAAGACAATACAGTAAGGAAAGTCTGTGCAACAGTGCAAAAAAGCACAATAGCACCAGCCAACCCTGCCACGGCCAGCCATGGGTTGCTAAAATGGTTGTGCCTCAACCATGCAATCCACTTGTGCAGACGATTCTGGTAATGTGCCTCCAGGGCTAAACACAGGTGCTTGAGATAATAATTCCCATACATATCAAAGACCACACCTTTCGTCAGCTTGGTAAAAAGTTGTGATACTTCTCTGTCTGTGCGTAAATGGTGTGCAACAATTCCATTTCGAGACAACAGTGCAACATCATCAGACATGCTCAAAAGCTTAGCCATGAAAAGAACATAAGCAATGACATCATTTCCTACGTTCGGAGAAGTCTGCTCCAATGCAATTAAGTTCCTGAAAAGAGAGCTGGTACTTTCATCTACAAATAAAAATGGAATTTCCAGAACAGCATCTCTAAACTTTATGTCCAGGAGAGAGTGAGGCCTACACTTAAAATATGCTCTCCTCCTAAATTTAATTCCAGCCTCATGATACTGTGTTGCCCAGCGCCACTGATATGGGAAATGACCATTCTGCGACAAACTGAAATTAGCTGCCTCCTGCTTGTAAACAAGATTGAGGTAATCCTGTCCCAGCTGAAGGAAGTGATGAATGTAATGAGCTGTGTCACTATGGCACTCATCCTGGTTTGAACTTGGTCTGAAGTACATATGACACAAGTGTAGCAAATGGTCAAAATCTTTTGGGCGATTGGACTCTTGTATTGCTTTGGGATGGTATTGCACATGTTGCTCTAAACATTGAGCAATGCTGCTTAAACACGCATCAGTTGTTTCCATCTTGTTGGGAAACTTTGAAACTACTTCCTCGTATATTCCTTGAATTACAAAAAATGGAATTTGGTTCTCCAGCAGAAATAGGTCACGCAAAACAAATATATTATACCACTCGCCGATCCGCTGAGTGTTTTCCTGATATTGGCATTGCCCTCTCTGAAATTCACTGATTTCTGAGCATAACTCTATCTCAGACACTGAATATTCTTCCCTAGAATGCGTGTCATTCACAATTTCATGTTTCAGTGGATCACTCTTGATTGCATTCTGCTTCCCTGCATTTATTTGTTGAATCTCATTGGTCCCTGTTACTCTCTGATGTCTTGGGACTCAAATCTCCCTCGAGGGTTTTGGCGTGTGAACTGAAATCCATACGTCTGTGGGGTTCGGGCATTAAAAATTTATTAAATCCCCCTAATAAAACAAGTACAAAACATCCATCAAGCAAGAGAGTCTGCAAGAACATTTTCTTATTCATTTTAATATCTCCAGAATAGCATACCCTTGCTTGTTTCTCTAGTCCGTTTATGATGGTGACGTAATCTTTCAGACCCTTTTTACAGTTTAACCTAAGTATATAGTCCAAGCAGTTCCATTTTTCTCTATCCATACAAGAAAATTCTGGAGATCCATTGTGATATGGGCCAATCGACAAAACAATTGGTTCATAAGAGTCTCTATCGATCACACGGATATAGTCATGTATTTTTGGAATCAAGCAGAATTCAGACTCATTGGCATGAACAATATTCAATGACAAGTAATTTATCAGTTCATCCTTCATTGAATTACCCAGTTCCTCTATCTCAACATCAGATATACTGTCCTCCATTTCAGTCATTTTTTCAAAATTCTCCTTAAAGCCTTCACATTAGTCACATGCAAAGATAAAACAGCAACTGTTATGACAAGGTGGAGGAAAAAATAATAATACATAGGTAAATAAAAATAACATAGTGCTGTATATAGTACTATATTGCAACAAATTTTTGCTTGAGAAATAACTCCACTACTGCTTTGACTTGCTTATTTCATAGCAGATTTTTTGTACAAGTTCAATTGCTACAAAGTTCATTAGACAATATGGATAACTCACAACTGGAGGATCACTGGAATTAAATCTGGGATAATGACCAGCTCCTAGTTTAAAGCTTATAGCTATCTATGGGATAAGTGCAGCTACCAGCCTCTTTCAATTGGCTTTGGAAAAACTCAACGTAGGCACAAAATTCTCTTTTGGCTTTTCATTTAAGGATGCACTCAATACAAGGAATCTTTTAAGAAGAAAAAAGTTTCAATTGCAAAATCGAGATTGCACTTGTTTTTTGTGCACGCAACAAATGTACGGAACTTTACATAACTAGATTATGCCGTCCTTTTGCAGGAAGAATTCTAAAACTATCTTTGCCCTCAGTGAACAACAAACCTTGTAGTGCATGAAGAGATTGCTGATTAGTGATTACAAACATAACTTGCACTTGCCTTTCTTGGGGAAATCATTATTATGGTCGCATGGTGTATTTGGATGTTTAAGAATTGCAAGATTTCCAAGGGGATCGAATGGTTCTTGGAATCAGTTGTCAACCAACCCCCACTATCTTCTACCTCAGCAATGACATTCAAATCTGCTCCAACATAGGCATGTCCTGTTGTGGCGACCTTTTTTAGCTCACTTTTGGTGTGGCCTAGATTCGAACGACACCTCCCACCTGGGGGAGTGACCTTTACGTTTTTTTATGATGGAAAGATTTCCTTCTCATGTTATTCAAGCAACTTCGCCATGCTGCCCATCACCTTTCACTTTGGCAAATATGCCTTCCCCTCCGATGCACAGAGGAAAGTTTATGTAGTTTGCAGTTCAGTACACAGGAACTCTGTTGCAATTGTAATTCATTTCTGTACTTGCTAAATATCACTCGAACCATTTTGGGGGAAGATAAATTTGAACAAGAAGGCAAGTGTGGGACTGTGTGAGTAGTGTGGGAGCAGAGTGAAGGAGAGCTTAAGCCAAAATTAAATTTTGCTGAAGAAGTTCTGAACGCTACCAACAGAAACAAGCAAAATTTTCCATAGATCGCACAATCGCGTATGTTTGCATTGCAATCGTCAACAATGGCATCACGCAGGGTAGAGCATTAACAAAGTAATTCCCTGACATCTAGGCGTTCCAAAAGCGCCGGTACGAAGGAAGAAGGTGCCCTTGTATTCGTTGTAAAAACTGCAGATTAATCAGACTTGACGACGCATCAAAAAAAAAAAAAAAAAACTAGCCAATACCTAGCTTGGATCAAAGGGAAAACAATGTAAAACACCAATCACTTTCTCCATGGCGTAGCCCGACAGAATGCCATACCTCAGAGAGACGCGGCGGAGCTCCGGCGCCGGCGGCCGCAGCAGCAGCAGCAGGAGACGCCGTTGCGGTGGAGGCGGAAGGCGACGTCCGACGATGTGGGAGGAAAGGGGGATTGGCGAGACACTGGGAATTGGGGACGGCGAGCGGCGGATCAAGCGATGGGGACATGGGCTCTCCGGGCCGACGTACACGGCCCACTAACTCAGCCCAAGTGCCAAGTCCGCCGGGATCTTCATTACGAATCTCCACCGGCCCAGCTACCTTTCGGCGCAAAACATATATTTCAAAATAAACAGGTCACTTCTGTTTTTTCCGTTACTACACGGCATACGCACACGTACGCACACTACTACACGCGCAACATTATTCTCACGCTTCGCCAAATGCGTCCTCTAACACATGCTTAAAGAAACGGAAACCAACGACTTATTATGATCTCACTAAAACCCTGTTGAAAGGCTACTTGCGTGTTCGTAATATTTATGGGCACTACATATCCATAATAATCCCATCAATTATATATGGGAATTTTTCTTTAGATATTTTTAATATTTGGTTTAGATTTTTTTAGGGTGTATAAAACAAATATGACTTAGCATTTTGGATGGAGGGAGTATACTTTGCAAATGATCGTTTTGTGGCGTGTACAAATACATGTAATAGTAATTAGGATGAAAACATGACAGATAATATATTTGATCTAAATTTGATTTGTAAGATGAATTAGTACTAGCCATTAACTCATTATGAGTTTTCAGTTCCCATATTGACTTAGAAAACATAAGTACATTGCATCAGTGTGCAATAACTGAGTCTAACTCTTTTTTTTCTATACAAAAAAATTGTACATATTTTTCTCTAGAGTTGTTTCTTTATATGTCTTGCTAGTATTGTTGACGGTATACAAGAAGATGTAGATTGACGGTAGAAAAACCTAAGTTTTGAATATAATTTGCAATCACTTTTACGCGGAATGTTTCTTCTCTCGATCCGGCCGAACACGACTGATTCCAGTCTTGATAAATTTCAGTATATATCTCTCTGTTGAAATGTAATTTTGGAAACGATGAATTTTATCCGAAAGTTCGTACGTGCGCGTACGGTAACATTTCACACCGCAAATGTGAGCGTAATTGACCTAGCTCATTGCTTAATTTTAATTTGTTTCAAAATTTTGAATTCGAAGATAGAGATGTACTGTACGTACACACTGATTGGTTTGATGTTGATGTGGGAACCAGGATAACACGATTGCGACAGTGAACAGCATTCCTAGTGTTTTCCATGAAGATATCCAGCAACAACTTCACTGGAGGAATATGAATATATAAATATATATATGTACGACTTCAGGCATTTTCTATCTTAATTCGAAGATGAAGTAATGGAAGTTTCAGTGCGTACCTTCTAGGAAGATACTCCATTTGTTCTAGAAGTTGTTTTAACTGCTAAAATATTTCAAAGTACTACTCCATTTGTTCTAGAAGTAGCAAAATACCCATGCTTTACTATGTGTAAAAGAAAATAATATGTCTTTGCTTTTTTGAATACATGATATTCACTTAATTCAGACAAATATTAGACTATTATATAATATCATAAATTCTTTGCAAAAGATACAAAAGTAGTGGAGGTGGCAGAACCACCATCATCATTAGTATAAATTTTGGACTTTTGTCGGAGTTTAGATATATGGTGAAGAATAGAGGGGAAGTGTGATTATCTCTATTTTGCATTTTTTAATTCCTTTCCCACCACGTGGGCTCGCTCTCTATGTTTCAGCCTCTAGTTTTTACACAAAGCAAAAATAAAATTACATGTAAACCACTCAGGACACAGATGACAGATCCTCTATAATATACTAATTTTGGAAGGTCTTTCTACTATTTTTTCTTACCATAAGTTCAATCATAGGAAAAAAGAGCCACTATAAGGGCCTCTTTAATTTAAAGGAATGCCAAAGGATTTTTGGAGGAATGGGATTCCAAAGGATTTTTTTCTTTCAAGCCTCTTTGATTCATAGGAAAGGCAAGTATAAATTCCAAATGATTGCATTCCTATGAGTGGATTCCAAAGGAAACTAAAAAAGAGGTCAGGCCTCTTGGAATTCTTCCTGGTGCGAATTCCTTTGTTTTCCCTATGCCTCTATCAAAGGGATTTTCTTACGTTTTTCTCTGTTTTCTCTTCCCGTAGGATTTGAAAATCCTACCACTTCAAATTCTGTGTTTTTTTTATTCCTGCGGTTTTCCTATCCTGCGAATCAAAGGGGCCCTAAGTTCTGTTTTTCTATTTTTTACTGTTTTCTTGCTTAGGGGTGGTTTCACAATACAAATAACAGCCTATGTTGTTTTGGGTTAATGTTCTTGAGCCTTGCCAATCAGGATAAACAAAGAAATGCTTCCTCCATTTTATGTAATAAGTCACTTTGACTTTTTCCCTAATCAAACTTTTTAAGTTTGATGCAGTTTATGAAAAAACTTTAGTACCACCTACAATAATATAATTAGTCCCATTAAAACTAAATTTAATATATTTGATAATATGTTTATTTTGTTTTGAAAATATTATTATATTTTTTATAAACTTAAAAAATCAAACGAAGGGAGTATATAGACATGAGAGTATATAGACATGACAAAAATCAAACGAAGGGAGAGAGGAGAAGTTTAATAAAAAAAATCAAACTGACCTATAATTAATATCAAACAAAGGGAGTATATAGATATCTAAATTTGCATTGTTGTGTCAGCCACCTATACATGACTGAGATTCATATATTATGATTAATTAAAGGGATTGTTTATTACACATTTGATAGAAAATACCTATCAAAATCTTGTAAATTTTGGACTATTAGATTACTTCGAAGACTCGCGCAGGATCCAAACCCAAACCCCTTCCTTCTCTTCTCTTTTTCCCCACAGCACCGCACGCCCCTAAAATGACGCTACTCCATCATGCTTCTCGTCGTTGCCACCTGGCCTTGCCAACTTGCCGGAAGACATGATCAACGGTGTCGGTAAGCCCCTTCCCACCCACCCACCCACCCCCACCCCTGCCAGCCGCCTCCTTCCTCTCTCTACTCCTCCTCTGTCCGACAGCAGTAAGGAGCTCCCTGCGGTAAGGAGCCCCCTGTGCCACCGGCCGTCTTCCTCGTCTCCGGTGGCTCCCTGCCGCCAACACCGGTTGCAGGATCCTGTGCCACCGGCCGTCTTCCTCGTCTCCGGTGGCTCCCTGCCGCCAACCGTCTTCCTCGTCTCCGGTGGCTCCCTGCCGCCAACACCGGTTGCAGGATCCTGTGCCACCGGCCGTCTTCCTCGTCTCCGGTGGCTCCCTGCCGCCAACACCGGTTGCCGATCCTGCAGCTTCAACAGCGCCAGTTCCGCCACCCACCACCAAAATCGCGCCTTTCCACAACCATGGCCTCTAAGCTCAGTGATCAGTGATCTCCTTCTTCTTCCATCCCTCCTACCCCCGCCTTAACCTCGTTCTTCTTCCATCCCTCCTACCCCCGCCTTAACCTCAACCTAGAACCCTAATTTATAGGTCTTTCTTTGGAGTTTGGGTTATCATTGGTGTCAGGGAGGGTTATTATCGGAGTTGGACAAGAAGCACTTGGAACATATATCGTGAAGCAAATCCAGTGCTCTATAATCTACAAGGTTAGCAATTCCATTAATTAATTAATGATCTTGAGGAGTGCAATTGGGGGATAACTATGTTGGCCCAAAACCGGAAGACGTTGGCTCAACCGGGAGAAAGCCTTGCTACACCCTAAAAGCTAGCTCCGGAGGTGAGGGGCTCCCTCCACTTTTAAGTTGGTTCAACTCCCCCTAAATTAGCAATGTGGGACTATTCCCAACAAACTAATTATCCTTTGGAGAGAAAAAAAAAACTGCAGTACATATGTTGTGCTCTTTGAACAAGCCCTGATGCGTGCTGAATATGCAATTGAGCCAGTGGAAGCACAGACAGCCGGTCCAACTAAAGCTGAAATGAGATTAGTTTTCAGAAAAAGCGCCAACTTGTCTGTTAGCTTTAATGAGAAAATATGGATGCTTCTTCTGCTAATAACGCCACTAACAAAGTCTCCGGCTGACCACGCCGGCGACCACGCACTTGCATACTGCTGGAACTGCATAGCTCAGTACGTTCAGTTTAATAAGCTGGTCGCTTCCAAAATTCAGATAAGAGCTGTCATTGTGTTGTCTGCGACTGCAAATGCGACGTCGTCGTTGCGTGCGCGCCCTGCACAAGCTATCTGTATCTCAGCTTAATTTCGAGCACTCGATCGCGAGGCGGTTGAATTGAACGATTCTTCCGGGCTGGGTAGCTATTGCTATTGCTTGCTTTGACATGTATGCTACTTGCTGCACACGACCACGATACAATTTTGCAGAGACGGAGACAGAAACGGAGAGAAAATTGTGGTTGGTGCAGTGGATTTGATGGATCAACGCGGTGAAGTTGTTGTTCCCCGACGACCCGGCAGCGGCGTCGGTGCTGGGTGCTTCTGCGGTTCCACGCTTTGTCAATGCTGCTGTCTATTATATTATCTCATTCGTTTCAATTTACCTGTCGTCTTATATTTGCAGTAAGTCTTTAACTATTATAATAGAAATCTGTGTAGCTAGTTTAATGACATGTGAATTATACATTATGAAAATAAAATTTATGGTGAATCTTAAAACTATATAAGTTTATAGAATTGATGGTCAAAGATTAGGCAAAATTTGCTACAGGACACCAAAAGATTGTGGTCTTTGTTGTGAGACACCCGAAGATCGTGTATTTGCTCGTGGACACTGTAAAAAAGTGGTAATTAGCTGCTGGACACTCCTCCCATTATTTTATTATTTCCGGTCGAAATGGAGAGAGAAACTTTGGTTAAAGACAAGTTTGCCCATGGGTCCAGTTGTCAATCTCTCTTTCTCTGTTCTTCTTCTTCGTCTCTTTCTCTGTTCATCTCATCGCGGGCTGCCAAGAAGGACGTCGCCGATCGCCATCGAGCCGTCGTCGTCCCAATCTCATCCACATTCCATTACCTCCTCAAGACACTGGTTTCATTCCCTCTAATCTCATCCCTTTCCATGCAGTGAGTCGACAGGAACGCCTCTGTGCACGTGGATGCCCAGGAGCGTGCTCCTCAGGGTCGCCGCCATGTCGACCTCGGTGTTCTAGCCGCCGTGGACCAAATTAGGACGAGCCACCACGCCATCAGCACCGCCTTGATCTCCCCTCCAAGACCCCTCAAGAAACCCAACCGGAGACGCAAGAGGCATGGAGATCGGCTTCCTCTTCCCCGGTGTCGATCTGAAGCCGTCATCACCAATCCCTCCTTCATCGGTGAGCGCGACGCGAAGAAGAAGTCGAGCCCACGCTCTCGCCATGGCGCACACATCGTAGAGGCGGTCGTGGATGGTGAACTCCACGGCGTGGCCCTGCTCCAGCGTGACACCACTGCTGCCGTGGAGGAACTCGCCGCGGAGGTGGAGGCGGAGCATGAGGCACTTTGAATGGGGCTCAGTGAAGACGAACTCCGCAGCGACGAGGACGACGCTGAGGCGGTCGACGTGGCAGAGGAGGAGCCTCATGAGCTCGGGCGACGGGCAGTGCACCACGTCGGGAGAGAGAGGGGAAAAGAAAAGAGGAGAGAGAGAGAGGAAGCCGTGTGCCGGGATGCCGCCGTGCGTCATCGCCGTCAGCGGTGAACCCCGGCGATGCACCGCCGCCGTCGCCCCACCGTGGCCGAGCCGTCCCGGCTCTGGCCAGCCGCCGTCACGCCTCTGCTTGGCTCAGTAGCAAGCGTGAGGAAGAAGGGGAAATAAAAGAAAGAGATAAGGGGCATTTTGGTACTTACACAACTCTTTCTCTCTCCATTTCGACCGGAAATAATAAAATAATGGGACAAGTGTCCAGCAACTAATTACCACTTTTTTACAGTGTCCATGAGCAAATACACGATCTTCGGGTGTCTCACAGCAAAGGCCGCAATCTTTCGGTATCCTATAGCAATAGTTTTGCACTATTTATATCTGATGTTTGACTGTCTATCTTATTTTTTAAAAAATATGATTAGTACATTTATTATTATTAGATGATGAAACATGAATAGTACTTTAGTTGTGATTATTTTTTTATAATTTTTTAAATAAGACAGACAGTCAAACTTTGAACATGAAAAATCCAAAACTACACTTAAAATAGAACGGAGGTAGTACGCACTACCACCCAAAAGGTTTTTCCGTGCGGTCAAACGGATTTTCGCGTGTGGAGTTTCGGCCCATCTGGAGCACTTTGTCTGCGAAAATCGCTATTTGTGCGTGCGGGCGGTACAACCGCCCGCGAAAATCCGATTTTCGCGTGCGGGTGCTTATGTCGCCCGCACGCAAAAATAAAAAATCGAATAAAAAACAAAATTGAAAAACAAGACCATAACCCTAGCCATCGCCTTCCCGTTGTTGTCGCTGTCGTCGGAGCCAGATCCGCCGCCTTAACGTCGTTGTCGCCATCACCGTGGCCAGATCCGCCGCCTTCCCATCGTCGTCGCCGTCGTCTTCCCGTCATCGTCGTTGCCGGAGTCGGAGGGCCACCGCCGCCGGATCCGCGTGGGGGGTGGCCGCCACCGCCAGATCCACGCGCACGGCGGCCACCGCCGCCGTCACGCCGCCGGATCCGCGCGGGGGGGTGGTGCCTTCGCCGGATCCACGCGGGGGGCGGCCACCGCTGTTGTCGCGCCGCCGGATCTGCGTGGGGGGCGGCTGCCACCGCGGGCCGTCGTCACCGTCGCCTTCGCCCGCCGCGCGCCGTCCTCTCTATCGCCATGGTAGGAGAGGAGAGAGGAGTGGGGAGAGGATAGGAGAGGCGCGCGTGAGGAGAGGATAGGAGAGAGAACACTTAATGCTGAGAGAACAAAGGAGAGGATAGGACCAAGGCGTGGAAAAAGGAAAAATTTGAAGTGGGTGGAAGGGAAAAGAGGATGATTATTTTTGCGTGCGTTTCTCTTAATAGGCCCACACGAAAAAATCGGCTTATTTTTTCGTGCAGTTCATTTAAGAGGACCGCACTGGAAAATCGATTTTCCCGTGCGGGCAACAGCCCGACGCCCCGTCCCCTATTTTTTCGTGTGGTTCCACTTACGAACCGCATAGAAACAGAAGGGGATGGTGTCCAGGAAAATCAATCTTGTAGTAGTGCCGGTTATCTAGCTAGCTTTGCGGCCAAGAACCTCTGATTTTGGGATTATGGATATAATGATCGAGTAATTCAAGATATTATTATCCTCAGTATTGTGAAGATCATCATCCATCTACGGCTCCCATCGGATGACCCATATAGCTAAAGAAAAAGCTAAATTTTAAATTTTTAAATTTTGAGATATTTTCAACGTAGTTTCTTCTTCAGCATTAGCTTTTAAAAAAAGTGAAACTATGGAGCCTGTAGATTGCCCTCTTGTAGCCGGCACTGACGCAGTGAGAGTAGTGCCAGTGACGCCTTACGTACCGTACGGGCATCTCCCGTTGTACGAGTCCTCCCCATCGTCCTCAACTCCTCAACATGCGTGCTTTCAGTCTCTGACCGTTCGAGCTCGTGCGTGCACACTGGCTATTCTTGGAGCCTACTGTACATTCTTGTGACAGTGTGCATGGGCCCGTTCCGTTAATTGCTTTGGGGAGAGATTTTTCCGTGCACGCAAAATGAGAAAGATCATTACTATATGTTTAATTAAGGATTAACTATTACAAATTTAAAAAATAAATTTATTTAAATCTTTTAAGCAACTTCTATATATACTTTTTTTAAAAAAAGTATTATTTGTCAGTTTAAAAACGTGCTAATAGAAAATAAGAAAGTTGAAGTTTGGACTTAAAAGGAAACAACGAGGCTTCGCTGACTCGGTTATGGGTGCAAAATGGTACTGAATTTCCTCACCGTTTACCTATCGTCATTTTATCCCAAAATATGTTCCATTGTTTTCTTATTAAGATATTTTATCCCGGTTTTTGTTAACACGCGCGCTTTGTAAACTATTAAGTGATATATTTCATGGGAAAATTTTCTATATAAAAATTACTTTAAAATATTATATAAATTTATTTTTAAGTTTGTAATAATTAAAACTCAATTAATCATGCGATGATAACTTTTTTGTTTTCTGTACCCCAACTTCATCTTCATCTTCAATAGAAACAAACACCAACATATATAGTCTATAGTATTGACAACCCACTAAAATAGAAGGAATGACTCAAGTACTCAACCATAGCCTTATATGTTATTATCAATGGTGATGCTATAATGTTGTTATGAAGTATTTAAATTAGTTACCTCTAATGCTTTGAATATGCACTAATAATTGCACATGATGTTTGTTTATACTCTTTAAGATATTTTTCGATATTTTGATAGTACCGATATTGCTATTATTTTTTTGGCTCTACCGTGCTGATTATATTTTTGGAAAAAAAATGATAATACAAATGGTTTGAGCATTAATTTTTTTCAACCATTTTCATCCCTACACTTGGCGATTTATCTTGTCACTCAAATAGTGGTTGGCAGGCTTCAAAATATGACCGGCTTGGTTACTTTCGTCATCGACTTTAATGAGCTGGCTCATATATGAAATCCGATCAAACAATTGGTTGAGTTCAAAATGAATTAATTTTTCTCACGATATGTATATAAAGTTCATTGCGTTTCAGAACCGATTGTTATCGTGTGGTTATCAACAAGACTACTAGCGAGTGGTTTGTTCGCTGGTCACATCTATACTTCTTTTTCAAAGTTATAACCCACTAAATCTAAAGCTCAACGTACAACTATACAACACCATACCCACTAGTAATATTGACATATTAAACCTCATACAATATTATCTACAATTTATTTAATTCTACAAATCAACATGCAAACATATCCAATTATTATGCCTCACGTCATTTGCACGAATTTTAACAAATATATCTATCATTTTTATAATATTTAACATATACTTATCAATATGTTTCACATCAAAGCGCGGGTATTATTTGTTTGTTTTATGATAAGTATTGATAAACCCTGATGTTTAATTATTTTTTCCTTTTTTACTCCTGATTTGATTGTCGAAAAACTATATTAAGAATTGCTCAATAATTTCCACGGCAAAGCGCGGGGAATCACCTAGTTTTTAAAACCCTATTGCTTAGACACCCATTTTTGATCATCAGTTGATCTCATGTTTAAAAAATAAAAATTATATAAATGTACATAAAAACAAAAACAATGATAATATAAGTAATGATGAAAAATTATATCACTAAAAACTGAAAAAAAAAATATCGGTAAAATACACTAACAACCTTTAAAAACAGTGACTCGCTTAAGATTATTGGTATTGCACGGGTTCAATTTAGCCGTGATAAAACAAGTTTGAAGGTTTTAGCCCCACTTATTCTAGGGTTGGAGCTAGCCCAACCAAACGGTTTCAGCTTTTAAAAAAAGAGCAGGGTGTTTGCTGGAGTAATCTAGAAAGAATTACATGGTGAAACAGGCAATAAAAACAGCCATGCTATAAATAACCCGTAGATATAAGAAAGTGGCATTTGGGAACTAGTATTTTGAGTAGATGACAAATACTTCCTTTGTTCTAGAATAGGTTTACTTTTAGCTTCTTCTATTTATCCTAAAATAAGTTTATTTTTAAGCAATCATTGAATCGGAGTTTGTGAAAATAAGATAAATTATATTGGGAGCCAATAAAGAGAGAAATAGTTGTATTTGGAATTGATAAAGTGGAGTATTATATTGTTTTAGTTTTTTATTGACTAGAAAAAATGCCCGTACGTTGCAACGGGTGAAGTCTATTTTAATCTTAGTATTGTTATATGGTTTAGTTATGATGAAATTCACTGTGGGAGTTCGCTTGGATATATATATTTTTATAAAATCATGACGTACCAAAATACCGGCAAAAACATCTTTAATTTTTATAATAGTAGAGAAGAGATATAAAATAAAAGCAAAACATAAAATTAAAACCAACTCAAACACGGATGACGAACCGCGGAAACCTCTTCAATTTTTATAATAACCGACTCAAACAAAGATGACGGACCGCGGAAACATCTCTAATTTTTATAATAGTAGAGATAAGTGTGAGATGATGAAAAATTAATTTAGTATCCCTGTTTTAGAATGGAGGTAACAGTAAATAACCCCAAACCTCACCGATGTGTTTTCCTTTCCAGGATAAGGCAGTAGCACCCCTTTTATGTCTGCTCATGGTTAGTGGTTGGGTAGCCAGCTAGCTACTCCAGGAGGCAAACCCGCGTGGCGGTTAATTAATTACTACAAACCATTATCCCAGCAGCTAACTAATTCGTCAACGGATCAGCAAAGCATGACTACGTACATTACATGAAGCTTTGCAGCGAAGCACGAGATGGATGAGTCAAGAGTCAGAGATCGATGGTACAGATCTGACTCCCTTTCAGCAACCAAAACTGCAGCCAAGTTAGTTGACTCTGACCTTACCCTTAATACCTTAACTCACTCGCAAGCAACAAGAAAACCAAATCCATAGATGAGAGGCAAACCGACACGTATCGCAGCCAATCGCGTCGCCCCCGCCCCGAACGACACGACATCCATGGGTCCGATACATCGATCGATCGAGCTGTTCCCCCTTCAAACTTCAGTAGTACTCCCTCCTTTTCTAAAATCTGACGCTGTTAACCTTTTAAAATATATTTAACCATTTATTTTATTTAAAAAATTTAAAGTAATTATTAATTCTTTGCTATATATATATATATATAATTTTATATATTTTATAAAAGGTTTTAAATAAGACGAACGGTTAAATATATGCTAAAAAATTAACGGTGTTAAATATTTAGAAAAGGAGGGAGTATTTCCTTTCTTGTCCGCGTGGACGGACGCCGATCCAACGAGCGCGAGCGACGGCGCGCGGCCGCTCGCGCGTAGATACGGCCTGGTCGCGGTTGAATTGGAATTTTTGGTTCCATCGGTCGGTGTGGTTGGTGGTTTGAGCATTCTGTGGCCTTGTGTTTTGTGTTTGCTTGGGTGTGTCGCCGCCGTCCATGGATCGTCTGGCGCCGTGCTTGGTTCGGGAAATACCGGGCCACGCACGGTACTACGTACTTTGGGGAGACGGGAATCAGTCTCCTCATCCCTCCGTACAGTCAAATGCTCCGTTGACCATTAGTGAATATCAAGATGTACTTGCTAAAAAATAGTTATTGTATCATTTCAATTCTTAGGGGTTATAAAAGGATTTCTGATAAAGATTTCGGTATTTATTAGGCCATGTTCGTAAGTTAAGGTTTCCATCCTCCACTCTCTTGTTTTGCGTGTGCAATGTTAACGTGCGTTTTTTTTTTTAAAAAAAAGAGGAATTACCTTCAAAACTATCACGGTCGACCAAATAATCCCCCTGAACCCGAAACCAGACATTTGTCACCCTAAACTTTTAATACCAGACGAATTACCCCCTCGAGGCCTCAACCCAATCTAGAACGGTTTTTTCCTACATGCCGTACGCGTGGGACCCACTTGTCATACCTCATCTTCCCCTCTTCCCCCCCCCCCCTCTCTCTCTATTGGGCGCAAGGTGCACACGACAGCGCATGGATGGGCGATGGGCGGAGGCGCGCGGGGACATGCCGACGGTCGGCGCGGGGATGGGGGAAGGGAGGAGATAGAGCCGAGCGGTGAACTTCGGGAAGGAGCTGGAGTGGTGGGAGTACCTGAACCGCAACATCTGGTCGTGTAGACGTACGACAAGCAGCCACCCCCTCGGCGCGTTGACGGTGAGCCCCAGCACGACCCTCCCAACGGTGTCAGGGCATCGGGATCCTCCTACTGCTCCTTCCCCACCGTCTGGGCGGCAAAGAGCTTGGAAACGCCAACGCCGAAGAAAGTGGACATGAGCACCAGCTGGTCCTCGGTGTCCCACTTGGCGCACTTGTGGAGCTCGCCGGTGGTGCCCTCCACGATGGCAACCACCACGGCGGTCGCCAGCGCCACGACGACAAGTGTCGTCTCCGCAGCGCCGATGAAAGGGGGGATGGGAGGAGATGAAGGAGGGAGCCCACCACTTCGGTGATCGCGGCGGGGAGTAAGGGGAATTGGAGATAGATCGGAGGGGAAGACAAGGTGGCCCCCGCCTTTGGCCGCCTGCCACGCCGACACCTTCGGCCGCTGCCCGCCTCTCCACCACTCCCACCACCATGTGCCCTTGCGTCCGAGAGATAGAGATAGAGGCGGTATGAAAGGTGGGTCCCATCATTTAAATAAATAAAATAAAATGTTGACTGGGATTGTCACGCGTACGTCACATAGGACAAAACAGCTCTGGATTGGGTCGAGAGGGGTAATTCATCCGGTGTTGAAAGATTAGGATGAGAAATGTCTGGTTTTCCGGTTCATGGGGTAATTCGGTTTACCGCAATAGTTTAGCGGGGTAATTTGTACTTTTTCCTTATATATATATATATATAATGCTACTATTATTCTAGAACTACTAAATAAATTAAGTTTTTTATATGAAAGTTGCTAATATTAATCTGTTTTTAAAGTTGTTTTAGCTCATACTAAATTAATTGTGTGCTAAGTAACCTCATTTTTTTTTCACGAGGAAGAGGTTTCCAACCTTTTCTCCTGAACACAATCTAAATGCATGTTGGGATATTTCTTGTTGAAAACATTCGATTTTAGTGGTAAAAATATTCCTTTATCTGAATGTACTCATATGTGAGATCTAGTTATAGTGATTTACATGCAATAAATACAATAGAACAATTGAACCACATATCAGATAAGTTATTCATGAAAGAAAAATCATATAAAGCTTTGTTAATGGAGCCTTTAAGCATGAAAGCACAGTTAGAGAAGACAGGCAGGCCATCTGCGAAAACATATTTTCGCGGATGGACCTTTTCTAAAGTCTGAGCCGAAAACATATTTTTGCGGGTGGACCTTTTCTAAAGTTTGATTTACCGCCTCATTTTCCTATCAACACTTCAAAACTTTTCATCCTTATCCTCTCTCCATCTCTCCCTCACCTCCTTATCCTATCTTCATCTCCCTCTCATTATTTCTGAGTCCTCTCCTCTCTCTCACCTCCTCTTCTTTCTCTCTCATTGGCTAGGCGGCGGGTGGCGGCGGCGGGTGCGGTCGGCAGCAAGCAGCGGGCGACTTGGCCCCGCGAAGGCCGGTGGCTGACTCGGGCTTCCTTGGGTGCTTGGCAGCGGTCGGGGGATGGCCCGGCGGTGGGCGGATCCACCTCCGTGGTGGCTGGTGGCGGGTAGCAGCTGGCTCAAGCTTCCTCGGGCGCTCGGCGATCTCGAGCAGCTGGCGGCGGGCGGATCCGCCTCTGTTGGCCCCGTGACAATCGAATCCCCGCCGTCGCCGTCGTCGGGGTGCGGACGGGTTTTGATTTTTATGGATTATGTTTTTAGATTTTTTTTTTATTTTTATATTTGCGTGCGAATGACATAAGCACCTGCATGCGAAAGTCAGATTTTACGTGCGGTTGCGCCACATGCATAAAAAAATAGCGATTTTCGCAGGCACTCTCATGCAGACAGGCGACTTAATCGCATGCGAATATCGGATCTTACTGTTTGAAAAAAATGTTTTTTTACTAGTGTTTCCTTAACCTTTTTATTCATGTACCACGAAATGTATGACAAGTTTTAATCACGGAGAATTAAGATGCGCAGACACATCACCACACACACTACATTGACCTGACAATATATCCCTTACGTGATAAAGAGATGGAGATCAATAATAAATCCATAACCTGGCCATTATATTTCTATGTTAAAAGTCTGTTTTTATGATGTACTCCTACCTTGTATCTCCATAAGCGCACAACACACATTCTTCTGTACTCTTTGTAAAAATTATGAGCCGTGGACTCACTGTTATATATTTATTGAGAAAAATAAGTTTAAACCTTCAAGTTAAATTTATGTAGATAAGTTTTATATAGCCAGTTTTTCCTAACCAGAGATAGATATTTTACCTTTAAGGATACCTTTTGAGAACAAAAAAGTAAGGTATTTGCTAGATTTTAGGCGCCTTAAAATTTATAAATATTCTAGTGAACATAGGTGACCAAACTTCAGATATGATTTATGTGAGCTGTCTTTTGCATGTTAAAAAAAAAAAACACCTAGTCACGGCTCAGAATAGCAGCCGCAGTGTGGTCTTATTATTTGCTTAATCTGACCATTGATGTGCACATAATAAATCTAGCAATTGACCTCACTGGTGTGGACCATATGGAACCCTAACATTTGCTCCCCTTCCCCCTCTCCTCTCTAAAAGGCACCCGAAAACAAACCAAGGGACGGTTATATGGTGACGTAGACGATTAGCTATACATTTATATACTTTAGAGGAAATTAACATCTACAATATATACTACATATAAACCGAGAACGTAAACACCAGACCGCTAGATATTCATTCTCGCGTAATCCCTTCACCAGAAGCTTCGAATAATCGCATTGGAACTAAAATTTAGCTTAGTAAACGCGTACGCGTACCAGTGACATCTAAGGTTTTTTGGAATTTTCCTGGTCTCTGTCTGGATGGATTGATATGTTTGAGCCGCAAGAAAAACAAAAGATCAGCTCATCAGCGCCTACGTCATCATCTCAGCCATAGAACGGTGCTGGATCGATAAAGACTGCCATCCTACGTATTCATGGAAAAATTGCACGAAAACCCCTGAATTGATGACTATTTGACCCTGAAACAGTCCCCGTTTTTAATTTATTCTGAGAATTTGGAATATTTGACTCCTTAATTCAAAGTCTGTCCTGTCCCTGCAAAAAAAAAAAAAAGTTCTGTCCGTTTACTGGAGCTTTGCAATTGCAAACTGTCCTAGATCAAAAAGCATTTGTGTTCATCTCGGAAAATTAGGAAGAATTTTAATGCGTTTATGTTAATTTCTAAGGTTTTTCTTCTAGCAGAACAGCATCTAGAAGTCTCGTCTTGTTTACTTTCCCTAGGGAGGACAAAGATTAACCAATTCTGCTAGATGAAGTAGACTGTGTTTTGTCATGAAGTTGCATTTGGCTAGCTAATTGATGAGCTAAACATGAACCACAGGAATTGAATAGCCCCAAAATGTGTGTCACCCATGACGCTTGATAGACGCATATATCAAACTTTTGTTTTGCAGGCATATGGCAGTTTCCAGAAACACCCAAAATATAGCAATTCTCCCCCTTTCCCTAGAAGACATATGGCATACTCCTTTAATTAATTAACCACTATTAGGGAGACGAACTGCATTTGCAGTTTTTCACCCGGTATCATTTATGCATCATCATAATCAATTTATGTCTCAGTTACAACAATAACAATTAATAAATACTAGGTGAAACCTCACGCGCGCTTTACTGCTGGAGTTTAGTATGATAGACTAAGTAAAAGTAATGTGTATAAGATAGTTAAATAATATAAACTTACATGGGTTGACGTGATTTATGATAATTTAAAATTAAATAGTATATAGAATGATGATTCAAATATAAAAGTAAGTTCATGTGGCTTTATGAGAGAGAAAAAGGACGAAGATAATTTGGATCATAGATTAATCATCTAAAGACAAAAATAATTGAGGTGATATGACTTAATAAGAAAATAAAATAAGGGAGATAATTTGTACCATAGTTAATCATCTATGGACAAAACAATTGATGTGATATAGCTTAGTAAGAGAAGAGAGAGAGCGCACATTAACTAAGTTAAGAGTTAGGATCAAATATATAAGTATATAAGATATTATAAATGAAGAGACATATTGAAATATTATATGAATTATGTGAGATGATGAATTAACATGTTTGTATTTAAAAGGTTCTAAAATTTAATAAATTATAAAATTATAATATAATACACTTGCATGATGTTTAAATATAATAATTGTTAATAGATGATGATTTAGTATCTTTGTATATTAAGTTTTAAGATATATTGGGGTAAGAGAGGATAACCTTCTCTCGGCGATGTTAAGTACACGACTTTTAAGTTAAACAAATGACCCTTTGACCATTATTTCTTCCGATCTGTATCTACTCTACCGATTTGACATTATTTTTTTAGTAGGGTATGTAGTCCACGTGACGAAGCTTTGACCCCTTTTTTCATTTTTTTTTCTACATGAAGATATGCTAATTAATAAAACTAGTATAATGTTATCATAGTATTACAATCCATTTTACAGCCCTCAAATTTCACAAAACTAACCCTGAATATAAAGACAAACACCGTTGAACTGTTTCAGCTCCAAACTTTCAAATTAAAATTGTTCACTTTTTAACTTCACAATAAATTTAAGTGCTTTTGTGTGAGTGTGTGATGCGGCGATGTTATGTAAGTCAAAGAATTTATAATTTTTATAACGGGTAAATGACTTTAAATATTATTAAAACTTCTTATATTTGTCATTTGTAATCCAAATAAATTCCCCTCAAGCAAAATAAAGTATAAATTCTTTTTATAATTGGTCCACAGAAAATAATTTTTGCATGTAAATAAAATCATTACCTTGGACCAAAATATATATGTAGCTAGGTTCCAAAAAGTACAATGTGAAACTAACATATTTGAATAGTATTTTAGTTCAGTTACGATCGAATTTTTTAAATTCATACGAACAGCCCATGGATGAAATCACATTTTAATTTTGACAAATATTAATTAGTTCAAACAATTCTATAGAAATTCTCGACTACATATTTGCATGTTTTGAGATCTAGTACCTCTGTAAGTATGTACTTATTTAAATATGACACCATTAACTTTATTTAATATTTGTAATGTAACTTTGAATCTACTTTTCTATCAATAGTATTCTTAAAAAATATATAATTCGGTAAAAGTACTTATAAAAAATCCACCTATATGATTTTTTTTATGTTTTCATACCAAATATTTTGAGATCTATCTATGATCAAATAAAGTTAATAGTGTGATATATTCAAATATGGAGGGAGTATATATATAAAAATGGGTTCTGTTTCTTAGCAAAGTTTGTCATGTGTATAAAAATGATTATGTACAAACTTTAAAACTATTCTTCTGCTGGCCGATTATTATTTATTTAGATGGCTAGTGCAAAGTCAATGGTGTAGATTTTAATCCGTAATTTTAATGATGTACACATCAAGTGATTTTAATCCGTTTACTAATTTTTAAATTCTAAAAATATTCCGAGCTCAAATTAGGGTGTGTTTAGTTCCACGCTAAAATTAGAAGTTTGATTGAAATTGGAACGATGTGATGGAAAAGTTGGAAGTTTGTGTATGTAGAAAAGTTCAATGTGACATTTTTGGATTCAAACTTTGGAACTAAACTTGGCCTTAAACACATCACCATGTCAAAGCCAGACCATCTATATCCACATTGATCTGATCAGGGTTAAAAAAATACCTGGTATTAAAAGCTGCTGAATAGTACTAGTATCCAGTTTTGAAGCTGCTCGGTTAATTAATTTTCATACTATCACTAATATTATTCATGACTAAAATTAAATCAAAGCCCCTTGCCAAAAAAAAAATCAAATAAACGTCGTAAAGCCGCCCTACTATTTTTTTCCCAACAAAAAGAGTATATATATATGACGTTATGTGATTAATGAATGTCTCGATCGGATCAAAGGCCCTTTGACCACCACCCCATTTTATATGGAGTAACTGTATATATGCACTGCAGCTACCATCGTTCATCGATCCGATCCAACACTAGGGACGGACGGACGACTCATTCGCCGTTGCTTTCATTTCATGCCGCGCTGCCAACCACCAAATCCGAACCCAAACCCATTCTCACACTCACACTCTCTTTCCTACCTCTGCAATTCCATTTCCATATCGCCATTAAAAATTTCTCCCTTAAATTTGCAGTTGTTGGTGCCTGCCTGCACGAAGAAACTGAAGACAAAATTAAAATTGGAAAAAAAAAAAACCATGTGTATATGCATGCGTGAAGGGCGGACGAATGGGATGCATGCATTCACCCATCTTCTGACCATTTCTTGTTTGATTTTGAACGTTTCCATCTTCCACTATGCATGACAGTACATGGTCCAGGCGCACTAATATGTCTATGCATTTATTCATGAATTCATTCATGCATTCATGCCAATTTGAGGCTTTTTATATGTAAGCTAGTTACACATAGGGGATGACTGAGACTGGTGTGGCACATTAATTGTTAACACTGGTGGCTTGTGTGCACATTTTGGAATGCCAGGGTAGGGCTGCTGCCCTTTTTTTATCTTGTTTAAATTTGGGCATAGTTGGTTAGGCATGTAGTAGTACCACACAACACTACAAGTGATGGAATAAATTGGAAAAATATGACAGGTTACTGTCCTGTTTGGATCCCTAACGCTTGACTTTTTTTTTCTGAAACAGATGAGGTCAACTTTGTTCGGTATGAAATCCTTATAGGTTTAGTAATGCGGCGAAGCGATCGACTCAAGTTTGTGGTGAGTCGAAAATGCTCCATACAAATTGAATCCACTAGTGGTTAATAGAGAGCGAGAAAGAATAATTATTTCTTTCAAAATTATGATGCGAAATCTTAACTCTGTATGTTTATTCTTAACTGGTTAGATATAGAGTAAAACTTAATATGGTAGCAAAGCCAGTGGATCCTTTATTCACCACCGTAACACAACTCTATTCAATCCACATTTTTTTTAAAAAAAATAAAATATTAATAAGATGTATATGTCTGAATTTTTCTCAACTTAGATTAATTTCTCATTTTAAAACAACCATCATTCTTTTCCATTTCTTATGACAGCTAGCTGTGGCATCCTAAGGAAATTTATTCATTTATATTCTTAAAAAAATGTAGTTTTAGGGCTTACACATTTTCATGTGAGTATCACAAAAACATCAGTAAGTTATTATTTTGTACTGAAAGGGCTTTAGTAGAATTGTTTTTTAAAATTTAATTCAGGATAGTTGGAGTGCTAATTCTCATGGACCTGGCACTCCCTGAAAGGGTCACAGTGCAAAGTGTAAACTGAAGGAACTTTCAACCGGTTGAAAGCTCTGAAGTCACAAAAAAAACTTGGTTGCGGTTTCTTGGGCAAAACTCTCAAACCAGCTCATGCATTTTTTTGGGTGAAAAAAGCCCCCGAATTTCTCGGATTGATGGGACCCACTCCATGAAGTGGCTGCTCTAGATTTCGGTATATATATTAGAGGGAGCAGTGACCTAACCTGAAGTGTTCATTAGCCACATCGCGTTCCAAAACAAATTTCAGAGAATTATCTCAGCTCTCAGAACCTTCGGCTATTGTTTGATCTTTCTCTGTCCCTTTGGGAGAAGAAGCACTCTGTTCTTGCTTGGGGTGGCTAATTCCAGACAATCAGGTGAGGAGCTTGGTGTTGCCTCTTTTGCTTCTGGCAAATTTTGATCCAAATCTTCGGTTGTTGGGTTGGGATTCTTGCTGTGGATTAGAATTGGTCTAGGATGTGCTGCTGGATGCAGAGTTCCTCAGTCAAAATGTTGATCTTTGATGCCATTCTGAAAATCTATCAACTTTTGAAGTGCTTGATGTGATGCATGCCAAATTTCTTATCAAATCTGTTTGCTTCTTCTTGGTTTTCTCTTTCTTGAAGAACAGCAAAAGTCTATGCGTTTATGGAAACTTTCTTCTGATGCCTTCCTGCTGTTCAATTCTGAAGAGCTGTTCTTAGTTTGCAACTTCTTGAGTTTCCCCTGTTTTTCCTCAAGGTAATTCAGAGTACCAAAGAATTGGGCAAAAGAAAAAGATAGAGAGGTGATGATTCTTCTGGTCTCTGGATTCTGTTCAGCTGGATATAATGCAGGCAACTGTGCACGTTTTTTGTGGTGTTGAATGCAGCAATCCTGAATTTAAAAAAAAATTAAGAGAGAGAGAAGCAACTGTGTTGTAAAAGTGCATGTTTAAAAGGCATGGCTGCTAACTCGCAATCAACCTTTTTTTTAGTGCTGATGTAGTGCTAGTTGCAGCAAATGCATGAACATCGATTTGGTCTTGAGTCATTTGTGCCGGCTACCGGTTGTTACTTAGTGTTTGGTTCTTCTCTCTGACTTTGACCATATCACAGGGAGCTGAATTATTCGTTTTTTTTTTCTCTTTCTTTGTGAGTTTGTTTTTGATGACTGTTTCACCCTGAATCTAATTTGCAATCTCTGACTTTTTTGCATTTGCAGAGCAGAAGATTTCAGTTTTATGGGAGTGCATCAGCATGCATGGGGTGAAGTTGGCATCGAGATCTTCAGCCCAAGGTCCAAGCATATAGCCATGGTGAACAAAATCTCACCTTGGGATGAACAAGAGAAGATGGCCTTGAGAAGTAATGGAGCATTGGTGAAGTCACTGAGCTTCAAAGAATGGGAAGGAGGTGAACAAACCAAAACAAATTCAGTGAACCACAAGAACAGGCCGAGCCGGATCAACGTCGTCGTCGACAACCGGAGAAATTCAGACATTTTCATGGCAGCAGAATCAAGTCCAATTGTATCTTCCAGCCCCAAATGTGAGCTTGATGCTGCAGCAGTGAAGGTTCAGAAGGTGTACAAGAGCTACCGGACGCGGCGAAACCTCGCCGATTGCGCGGTCGTCGTCGAGGAGCTATGGTACACATCATCTTCTTCAGTTAATCTTGAGCATTAGAACAGTTAAAATTCTTTGTGTTAAGAAGTTCAGAGTTTTTTTTCTCAACTGTAGTGTTCTTGGTTCAGGTGGAAAGCATTGGACTTTGCATCGCTGAAGCACAGCTCGATATCATTCTTCAATGGCGAAAAGCCCGAAACCGCGGCGTCGCGGTGGGCAAGAGCAAGAACAAGAGCAGCCAAGGTACTGAATTTTTTTATAATCTATTTACAGTTGTTCATCATCAGTCCAAAAATGCTCTTCAGATGCCGGCTGTTTCTCATCGAAATTGCAGCTGCTGATGCAATTATCTTTGGTCTGATTAGGTTGGAAAGGGGTTATCGAAGAACGGGAAGGCTCAGAAGCTGGCATTGCAGCACTGGCTCGAAGCTGTAAGTCACATGCCTCTTAATTCTGTCACTAAACTATGATCCAGTGAGATTGTTGCTGGTGTTAGTTTACTAATCCTGCCGTTTCCTTGTGCTTGGACAGATTGATCCGAGGCATCGATATGGCCACAATTTGCATATTTATTATGGTGTCTGGTCCAGGAGTGAGAGTACAGAGCCATTCTTTTATTGGTAAATAACCTGAAAATATTCTGCCTAGTATACATAGCTTCATACTTTGTGTTCACTTGAAGCATCTGACTAATAACAATGTGGCAATTTTTATACTGATGATTAACAGGTTGGACATTGGGGAGGGCAAAGAAGTAAATCTTGACAAGTGTCCTAGGAACAGGCTTCAGAGCCAGTGCGTCAAGTACCTTGGACCAGTATGTTCCTCAACCCTAGCAAACATGAACAGAACGATTCAAAATTCAGTAAACTGAATAAGTGAAATCATGTACTAAATATGTTTTGAATTTTGCAGAAAGAGAGGCAGGAGTATGAGGTTGTTGTGAAGGGTGGCAGGCTTGTGTACAAACAGTCTGGAATTGTCCACACTTCAGATGATTCCAAATGGATATTTGTCCTCAGCACAACTAAGGCATTGTATGTTGGCCAGGTAACTGAAAAATTTCCAGCTCATTTCCCAGCAAATCTGTATTCACACCGACACGTGGATAAACCGCGATATCGGTACCAATTTCCATATCATGTTGGTACAATTCTCTGAATTTGTTTCGAAATTTTGACTCTGGTGCAGAAGAAGAAAGGGTCATTTCAGCACTCCAGCTTTCTGGCTGGTGGAGCAATCACATCTGCTGGGAGATTAGTGGTCAAAGACGGAATCCTCAAGGTTTGTTCATATGGAGAGAAAAAAATAACTGTAGTTTTCATAAGAGAAGAAGAGCATTATTACGAAAACTGACGGTGTTGTGTGTGTTTCTTCAGGCAATCTGGCCTTACAGTGGTCACTACCTCCCAACCGAGGAGAATTTCAGAGAGTTCATCAGCTACCTTCAGGAGAACGGTGTCGACCTTGCCGATGTCAAGGTAAATGTAAGAAAATTCTCAACCCCAACATGATCATCTTTTCATCAGATTAGCACAAATTAGTACTACCTTCGCGCGATATTTTCTAACACTACGAATTTAGACAGATAAAATGTTTGGATTCATAGTATAAAAAAAATGTCACATTCGATTCTAAATTCTTATATTTTAAAACTGAGGGATTATTTTTTTTAATTAATTAATTTACTAATTGAATGTGAAATGCTTTGCTTTCTTTCAGAGATGTCCCATGGACAAAGACGACGAGTACCCATTGCTGACCAAGCCTGACGTCACCGCCGCCGCCAAGAACGTCGACAAGGTCGCCACCACCGCAGCCGCAGCCGAGCGGCTCAGCGAGGCCGTCTCCGACGACACGGAGCACGCCGCCGTCGACGAAGACGGCAGCATGAGCGAAGGCGAGGACGAAGACGCCGATGTCCCAACGGCAACCAAAGAAGACGAGCACAAGGCGAGCTCCTCGTCGGCGGCGAGCTCCACCGCCGCCGCCGCGGAGAACCACCTGCCGTGCAGGTGGTCGACGGGGACCGGGCCGAGGATCCGGTGCGTGCGCGACTACCCGCAGGACCTGCAGTCGAGGGCGCTGGAGCACGTCAACCTGTCGCCGCGCCTCGCCGCCGCCGGGGCGACGCCGGCGACGAGGAAGAGGGACCCGGTGCCGTCGCCGCGGCCGAGCCCCGGGATGATACTGTCGCCGCGGCTGGCCTCCGTGGGCTTCCGGCCGCCGGTGGTGGCGCTGACGCTGCCGGACTTCAAGAGGAGCAGATTGCAGTGACACTGAAACGAAATTTTTTGGTTAATTTTTTTCAGTAGTTTAGTTTAGCTGATGATGAACAGATTTAGAGTAATAACAACTGGTCCAAAAATTTTGTGAGGGAAGGCCAGTGGCAGTGATTCTTTGCTGCTAGGGAGAATTGAGATTACTTCGATTTTTTTTGTTTGTTTTTCAGTTGTTGTAGATGATTCAGATTGTATAATTTGTTAGATTTGTTCATACTTCTCTCTTATTCTTTTGTTAGATGTACACAAGGAATTCGTTTTTGAGAAGAGAATGAAACAAAGATGAGGAATTTCTTTTGCTGCAGTTCAGCACATGAGCAAAAATAACTCTGATCCTAACCTTGTCATATGGATATAGATGATCGATTGTGATAAAGTATTTTTTTTTGGAATACGCAAAAGATTTATGTAAAATTGGAAAAGAAACAAATCTCAATGAACGGTGGAAAGAAGCTAAAAAAAGCCATGAACCTTGTGTCACTTGACACGTGGATCCGCCCTCATGGTTTAGGTCTTAACACGTGCTTTGAGACCTCTACAGGGCCCATCAACTTTACACATGTTTAGAATTTTGACCAAGGGGTGATCGAGTGTTTTTTTTTTACACCAACTGAAAATTCACTCGTGAAAGGGAGTCGAACCCAAGAGCTGGTAGGTGCTATAACATTACATTAAGGGAAATAAACTTGGTAGAGCGATTGTCATATCTAGTACACAAAATAGTCTGGATACATCTCGATGTGTGGCTGGATCGATTTACATTATCGGAAAAAAAATATTGTAAATGAAATACAGAGGTGCTCTTGGTAGCAAAAGAAAATGTACATACTTCTAACTGAAGGGACAATGCTGGAGATTATCTTTTACTTTGTATTTTTTTTTCCTTTCCTAATGTATGTCTCCAATGAATTGCCGATCAGAGTGAAGTTTGAAACTGTCTCAAGATTTGAATACATCATATGTACGATAGTCATGGCCATTGAATTGAAGTACGAGCCATTTTCTTCTTCTGTTTGTTGACGATTTTGGTCAACAGTTCAACACCCTCAGGACCGGTGAGCCGACGGCCTTCCTGAGCTGCTGCTTATCTTCAGACTTGTTCAGAATTTCAGTCCAGTTCAGAGGCTGCTAAACGTTTGACTACTTCTGCAGCCGACCCAATTTCATTTTTTGCAAAAAACCTGGTCAGAAAATAACCTGTACGAGATTTGAAACTGTCTCATGAACATAAAAAGTCTGAAAAAGACTTTGGTTTTTTTTTCAACAAATTCAACTTTGCTGTACAATTTGGTTAAATGAAATCCAAACGGCGACTATGTATTGATGCAGTGAGATGTACTTGCTGCCCAGTTGTCAAAATGTCATGTAGCTTTTGTTTGCTATCAAGATTCCATTTCTGCTCCGTCCCATCTTGGACATTTTGGTAGTACCAGTAGATGTCAGCGTCCTTAGGTCTTACAGAAATGAAATGTGGAGATGCCGCAGATCACGTGTTAAACTCCGGATGGCTGCGAAATAATCCACAAAAAAAGACTCGAAATTCATGTGGAGGAATTTAAAGTATGGACATAAAAACCCCAATTACAATTTTAGGACCCTTGCAAAAAAAAACATTATTTGATCCGAAACAAAGTACGGATGTTTTCCCCTCTTCCCGTGTGTGTTCAGTGGCGGATGCAGCTCCTGGGTATGTTAAGCGACCGCTCAGGCTCCACCATTGCCATCTTAGTTACCGACTACCATCGATATATGTAAAAATTATTTGATTGCCGTGATATGCTATTAGTTGATTGGGCTCAATGACGACGATGCAGGCTCCGCCACTGTGTGTATCTTGGAAGACCTTTGGCCATAGTTTGCATTGTCTGGATTATATAGGAAAGATGTTAGAAGAAAATGCATGAGAATGATTTTTTTTCCCGAGGGCATGTGTTTTCTTTCTTGCATACGGAGTTAAGTAGTTATGATTTTTTTTTTTAAAAAAAGGAGATAATGATATATATAGAGATGATTGTTACATATCACTCAATACACCCTCAGCTGATGGACAAAGTCCTTGTCTAATAAACTCGTAGCCAGAAATAAAATCTCCGTAGACATAGGTACTTAAAAAAACATAATGTGTTGCGAAAACTTGGGATTGACAAGCTACTTGAGCTTGCCTGAAGTTTGTCATAATCATGAATAGCTTGAGACTTGAGACCTCAATAAAGGATGGCAGCATTCGCTGACTTATAATATGAAATGGAGGGAACAGATAAGCAATGGCAGCATTAAGTTGCCAGTGCTAACATAAATAACCAATCAATTAGTCAGTGGTGTTGCATTGGGCATCATTCACAAATATAAATCAGAATCCATGAAGTGGCAATCACTTGTTGCTGAGTCTGTCATCATGTGCAAAATTGTGAGGCTATGTTGGGATGAAGTTCTGAATCAACGAATCTGACGGAGGAAAGCAAAGAGCAACCACATATGGGATTTGTTTTGTCTTGAGCTAAGGAGGTGCGATTCACAAATTAGTGGGCCTCAGAATTTGGCCATACATTACACAGGACAATGAACGGACTTGTGGGCCTTCTGGGCCAAACAAAACAAGAACAGCTTCTAATAAGCATGTGTGGATTTACTTGTTTTATCTGTGACCTAGAGATACGGGTGTGCGTGTATGCGTTTATAAGGTATGGGTGTGCACGTGTTGTGAGTGTCTGCGTTTATGTTGCGCTTGTAAAAAAAAAGGAAAAATATTGCATAAACCATTTCGATTGTCCCTCTTATTTTGTGAAATTCCAAGAAAAAAAAAAGCAATTTGTTGCAAAGGCCCACCCACCCAAACCCCTCTGTACACGTGAATAGAAGAGCTAGCCCATTTTCACCTAAGTGTAACCTCAGAAAGCTAGATCAACCATCCGATTCGATCCTGACCCTCAGAAAGTATTTGTTCGAAGCGAAAAGACGGTTAGAAACAACACGAGGGCTGAGGGGCGACGATTGACTGCGATCAAGCTTTGTCCTACCTATTGCCGATAAATCTCGGCGAAAACAGGCTAACTCGGTTACTAATGTGCGTGAAGGGGTTTCGGTGGGTAGGCATTTACGGCGAATTTACCGTTTTTTCTGGGGAGGGGTGGTCAAAACAAGAGTAAGAGTAACAATTCTGGGTGGCTTATGCAATTTTGCAAAAAAAATAAAAAATAAAAAAATAAAACCTTGCACATTTTTTAGAAACACAGTATAAATGCAGATGCTCACGTGTACATGCACACGCTACCCCTGTAAGCTCATATGAGAAATTGGGCCAACATATCTTAAAATTAACGAAATCACCATGAGCACTTTGTTATCGATAGGTACTTCCGCTTACCAATAGGCCCATGCTAAATCGAGGATTTGAAACCAAATGTGCAGATTAAAGAAAAAACTTAACCATACTCAGCAAGCTTTATACTACATGAGCTCCTGGCCAGCCTGGATTCCGTTCGTCAAAAGGACTTAAATTCGGAGCTGGTCTCTACCCAAAGATAAGCAATGTACTTTGGTAAGTCATTGCATTACCTACTCCCTTTAGTCTTGTTTGGTATGTAGTCATCTGAAAAATGTGTACAATCAATATTCTTGAACTTTAATTTAACGTCCACATGCATAAAAGGTTTGGCCAATCAATGAACTTAATTTGTTTGAGGCACTCAACAAAGTTTAGTCAAAATGATTAGTTCAAATTCTGAGATCGATGACCTGTTCATTTGCACCGGTGGAGCGAGTTCCATTGATAACATCCGATCGATGCATTTTTTCCCTTTTTATATATATGGATGTATCTTGATTTATAAACAAACATAAGCTAATTTATAACTGTACTAAATCCTTCTACTCCCTCCGTTTCTAAATATTTAACACCATTGACTTTTTAAGCACATGTTTGGTCGTTCGTCTTATTAAAAACTTTTGTGAAATATGTAAAACCATATGTATACATAAAAGTATATTTAGCAATGAATCAAATGATAGAAAAAGAATTAATAATTACTTAAATTTTTTGAGTAAGACGAATGATCAAACATATTTAAAAAAATCAACGGCATCAAATATTTAGAAACAGAAGGAGTATATAGTATCGTCAGGAGGGTCCATGATCAGTCTGTCTGTCTGTAAAATTCCTTTTCGGAGGTGGTTTAAATTGAACATCTCTAAAGAAGAACCTCATTCCTGTCCATGTAGCTAAACGAACGCTCGTAAAAATCCATAAGCAGACCGCCTGGTGGCCATCTCACCCTCTCGACAGATATATTCTATCTCCCTCTCTCCCTCCACTCTTTCTCTCCTCTCCTCTCTCCATCATGCCATGCATCCACCCATCCAGCGCCGCCTCTCGCTTTCCTCCTCCTCCTCTCTCTCTCTCTCTCTCACACACACACGCACTCCACGCCGCCAAAGTCCCTCCAGTGACTGTCTGCGCATCCCGTGTTACCAAAGTCCTCAGGAGCATAAGATCTAGCGGTTGCAGGCCTCAGGAGTGCTGGATCCGGTGGTGGTGGTCCTCAAGAGCACTGTATCTAGCAACTCTTTGTGGAGGACGACGACGACAAGGGTTATGGCTCCACAGCGGCAACGACTGTGGATCAGGTTCGGCGATGATAGCGATGGCTTAGCATGGAGTAGGTAAGTGGCTTGCTATGGAGGAGGTCGGCGGTGACAACCACGGCTCTGTGATGGTGAAGACAACGGAGGCTCGGGGTGCTACGATGATAACAATAAAGGCGGCTCAGGAAGGGGATGACCAAGCCAACAGTTGTGTGTGTGCGTGTGTTTTTTTTTTTGTGAATTTCTGGAGTTTGGGGGAATTCTTTTGAATGTGAGCCTGAATTTGGGAAATTTCTATCAATGGTTTTTTTTACGGATTGTAAGCCATAGGTGGTCGTGTTAACTAATCGCCTATAAAAAATGGTTTTTAGAGACAGTCAGCTTAGATAGCCGCTTGAGGAAACACATCTTTACATACAGCCATCTTGATACACATCTATGAGAATGCATTCCACTGGTAGCGGGTTTCCCGCACGTGGAAATGGAACTTTC
Source organism: Oryza meridionalis (assembly GCA_000338895.3). Classification (NCBI taxonomy): domain Eukaryota; kingdom Viridiplantae; phylum Streptophyta; class Magnoliopsida; order Poales; family Poaceae; genus Oryza; species Oryza meridionalis. The sequence goes on along the minus strand of CM002528.2, from coordinate 5,946,763 downwards.
AGATGAAGTGATTTAATCGACCGCCTCTATAAACACATTTTATCCATCCGGAAAGATGGTTTCCGTAGTAGGGGTCATATTGAAATACATATACAACAATTATACTGGCCAGATCAGGCCACCTAGGATAAAAATAGGTGGAAAATTCCGTTAAAGATAAAGTGGACAAGAGATCTTCTACGAAAGTGAAGGAGAAATATGTTGCATGAGATACAAGTCTTAAAATACCTCAGCACAAAGCTACATATCATGTTATACATTGCAAGGTAAGCTACATCTCTCTATCATGCATGCTATCTATGTGGAATTAATATATACTCCCTTCGTATTTTAATGTATGACGCCGTGGACTTCTTGACCAACGTTGACCATTTGTTTTATTTAATTTTTTTGTGCAAATATGAAAATATTTATGTCATGCTTAAAGAATATTTGATGACAAATCAAGTCATAATAAAATAAATAATACGAATGGTTAAACGTTGGACTAAAAGACAACGGTGTCATACATTAAAATATGGACATAGTACATTCTTTTCTTTGAAATGCATACGTTGTGAAGTGGATGGATTATGGAAGACTGAAAGAGAAAATAACAAAAAAAACAACTTCATTTATTAAGTGACAAACTGCTATATAAAACAAATATATGATATGCATTAAAATGTACTCCACATATGCAGATTTTGTTTCCATTCTCCAATTATTCATGTGGGATTTATTTTTCATCGGGATGTGTGGATTGATCGGTTCGGTGTGGTCCACTGAAAGAGAAATAGTTCAATGTTAACTTCTCTAATAGAATTAAATTAGAGAGATTGTTTGATCTGTTAGTAGTAACTTCGTATTCTTATCGGTTGATTATCTCCTAAGCCCTACCAGCGCATATACAGGAGAGAGAGGCACACGGGGCGAAATTGCTATTCTGCGACCCGTCGCACGCGTTCCTCCCGCGCGACTGGACACGTGTCGGGCATGGAGAGGGGGCGGCGAACGGCGCGCCGGCTCCCGGTGTTTCCTCTTTTTTATTGTTTTTTCGTTTCTCTTCTCTTTTGGTTTTTTCCGTTTTTATTCCGTGACTTCCGTTTTCGTTTTTTTTTCTGATTTTTTTCTTACCGTAACTTCCGTTTTCGTTTTTTTTTCTGATTTTTTTTCTTTCCGTATTTTTTTTGTTTTAATACATACGTATGCTAACTTTGTATATGTAAAATATAAATTTTGTATGCGTATATGCAAACTTTGTATACACGTATGTAAACTTTGTAGACGCGTATTTTTAGGTTTTATACGTATGTATATCAATTTTATATACACGTATATAAAGTTTGTATACACGTATATAAAGTTTATATACACATATATAAAGTTTGTATACGTACATATACTAATTTTGTATACACGTATACAAAGTTTTTATGCACATATACAAAGTTTATATATACGTATATTTTAGGTTTTTTATACATACGCACACAAACTTTATGTAATGTGTATATTTTTTTATACATTAAAGTGTATATATATATACACGTATGTATATACCATATATACATACGTATAAACTTTATATATATATGGTATATACATACCTATATACATCTAGTAGTATATATAGTAGTAGTATAGAGCATAGACTAGAGGTGGACAGCTGATCACGCCGCGCCGCGCACGCGACTAGTCGCGTATCAGCGCCCCCACACGGGGACGCTCGAAGCTTTTCGCCAAACAAAATCCTAATTGCCCGATCAATTATTTACCACTTGAAGGATTCGCAGTGCTAAACCTAAAACGCATTAAGAAGAAAAGAAAAAAAAAGAAGTCGAGATCGATGGCTTCGCAGAATGGTCCGTAAGCAGGGATGAAAACGGATCTAATACGGTCGGAAACTAGCTCTATCATATTTGTTTTTATAATTTTTTTGGAATCAAAAACCCGGATATGAAAATGGAATCGAATATTATCGAATACAAATACGAAGCGAAATGAATACGGTGACGAATATTAATCGGAAAATAAAAGCCCTCACTACCACACAAACGATTTTTGTGTACGAGACCTTATGATTTTTGCAAATAGACCACAACTTGTGGCATCGATATTTTCTCATACGACTCCTTAATACGCCAAAATTAGCTCATTTTTGCATGCGGACCACTTAAGAACCCGCATGGAAAAATTATTTTTTCCATACGGGCGTCTTAAGGAGCCGTATGCGAAAATAAAATTTGAAACTAATTTATCTCACTCATATGAACTCCAAATTGGATGATTCTTTTTCCTAAATATTTCTAAAATCATGCTCTATCATGTTATTGTGTTTTTACGGCCATTTTTTCTTGTGATTTTGTTTTATCAATTAAAAATTTAAATTTCAAAACTTCAAATGATATTTTGAGGCAGTAAATAATTTTAGCTGAAAAAGTCATGAACATAAAAGTTATATAACTCATCAAGATCTATAACTTTTATTTTTGTTATTTCTTCATCCGACAAAGTGATAGTAATATTATTCACAAAATTTACATATCTCTCTTATAGTTTATAAAACCAAATGAGAGATATGTAAATTTTATGAACAATGTTACTATCACTTTGTTGGATAAAGAAATAACAAAAATAAAAGTTATAGATCTTGATGAGTTATACAATTTGTTGTTAATGTCTTTTTCAAGTTGAAATCATTTAGTATTTGAAAATGTTGTTCGAAGTTTTCATATTTTCAAATTCAAATTCAAATCGTTGAAACAAAATCATATAGAAAAATGACCAAAATAAAAGTTGTAGATCTTGATAAGTTATACAAGTTTATTTTTGACAATTTTGCCATTTAAAATCATTTACTACCCAAAAAATTATTTGAATTTATTATATTTTAAAATTCAAATTTTATATAGTTCAATCAAACTCGGATGGAGAAATGACCAAAATAAAATTGGTAGATCACAATGAGTTCTACAACTTTGTTTTTGACAACTTTTTATATGAGCTCATTTAGTATAATAAAATTCAATTTGAAATTTATTTTTGCTAAAAAGTCTGATTTGCCTCCTCCTGGGTTGGGCTGGCTTATGGCTATGGCAGCCTTATGTGTAAGTCGGATATCCAATGGAAAATTCTGGATAATATCCGACGGATATCCGATTCCGACGGATATCACCTATATCATATTCATTTCATATCCGAAAAAAATATCCGAATTCGTTTCCGAATAAAAAAATTCCAGATATATCCGACCGAAACTATGCGAATCATAAAAAGGTCGGACCATACGGAAGTTATCCGAATCACTCTCAACCCTATCCGTACTGAAGCTGATCATATTAGGCTAAAATTCAATTTATAGCACGCGCTCCACGTGTGCATCTAACAACTCATCAATACAAAAATACAGCCAAATTCACATATATCATTCACTCCACATGCATCTTCCCAATCTTCAACTAAAATGACTACCACCTGCTTCAGAAAAAGGGTGTTCTTTACAGATAGATGCATCCACAGCTAGTACCTGTACGTATCTGTTTTGGAACATTTTTTTTTAAAAAAAAGTAATGACACATTTATATGATGAAAAAGACAACAGCTCCGGCCTTTGTTGAGTACGTTCGGGACGTACTCGATCGATTAAATAGTGTACATATTTATATTTATGTTCCACAGTTTTTCAAAGTCTCGTATCATTATGAGTAAGGTGGAAAAGGATGCGGGCGGATAAGGATGATGGCGCTCATTATGTATCCCATCCCTACTCCCCCGGACGGGATACCATAGGTTAGTTTTTTCTGTTACAGAAAACCTAAACAACGGTGTCCCGTTGGAACATGATACCCTTTTATGATATAGTACCTGATACCTGATACTTGTCGTGGTACAGCTGCATGATATCTAATACCTGTGATACCTGTTACCCGGTACCTATGATATCTAGGACCTGATACCTGTGATACTTGTGCAAGAGAATAGTTAATATGTCTATCCCGTTGCAACGGGATCCCGTTTTGTAGCAGCCCTCTAGATTTATCTATCTATCAGGATTTATCGGTCAAATCTATCTATTACATCTGTTTAAAAATATTATCATCCTAAAGCTCTCCGTTCCCTTAAAAAAAAGAATTATTACCCATCTATCTATCAATCAGCTATGTTCCAAAAGTATAAGAGATTCTGCTATCTAGGGAAGGTACTCCCTCCATTTCAAAATATAAGGTATAATCACTTAGAGCAGGTACAATAGCAGGCTATAATCTAGCTAATAATAGGTTGTGATGTAATTCAAATTATTGTTGATAACTCATAATTTGGTAAATTATTGATTTTATTTCTCTTTGTTAAATTATATATCTTTCGAGTTATTATTTATGTGAGATCCATTTGGGTACCCGCCGGGCATATCCGTGCCCATCAGGCATGGGTATGGGCATAGAGTTTTGCCCACTAACACTAGTGGGTAGGGTTTGGGCGGGCGACGACAGGCATGGGGTCGGGCATGGTTTTGCTCTACCCATGACCGACCTGATCCGTTGCCATCCCTAACTATTACATTGGCTATAGATGATTTGGAGCTAATAGTGCTATACTATTAAACTTGCTCTTAAAACACAAAATACACAAGACCAAGAAAACATTTAATCATCTTTTTGGTTGGATCACCTTGATGCATGCAAGCAATGTGATTGGGAGGTTTGATGGTATAAGATTAAAAACAAATCAATTTTAGAGCAAGTATAGTAATGTATAGTCAACTGGCGAAATCAACCGTTGCGTCATCCCAATCCAACGTGGAGGAGCAAGAAACCAAGAAAGAGAAGGAAATGGGCGAGTTGCGAGTCGCTGGCTCGGAGCGTCGTACCCGAGGCGATCATACCCGAGGCGAAACGCCCGCTCCCAGCTCGTTGCTGGCGATTGAGCCGGCGCCTGCTCCACAACGGATGCTTTGCACATGCATATATTAATTGCCTAGATGTTTCAATTAGGTAATGTATCAGTCAGTTTATAGCCAACACATTATACATGTGAGCTTTTAGATCATGGCTAAGTGACATGGCACTGGCTTTCAGCCGGCTGCTGGCTACGTTATTATCCTTGCTCTTATAGTACCAAGAGATGCTAATTAATGTATGCATGCATACATGAGAGAAAAGTGGCTGTGACTTATATTTTGTGATGGAGGGAGTAGTATATATTATAGAGATGGCTTGAAAAGAAGGTACCACTTTACTCTAAAGGTTTAGAAATTATCATATTATAATTGGAAAAAAAGAATATAGGTATTAGATCATGATGTGACTAAATTATAAGAGTACAGCTGTGTGTATATAGAAACATAAGAAAAGAGTTCTATATTAGATTCCATCCCATTTTTAATATCTATAGCGTATGAAAATAGGAGCTGAGAGTTATATAACAGATTCAATATAACTAGCCCGTGCAAAATTGCGCACGAAAATCCTTTATGTGAAAAGTATGCTCAACATGTGTGTGTATATATATATATGTGTGTGTAATCACGGGTATTCAAGGATTGGAACCTTGTTACTCCCTCCGTTAAATGTATGATGTCGTTAACTTTTAAGGTACGTTTGATTATTTGTTTTATTATAAAAATTATGTAATTATTATTTAATTTATTGTGACTTGATTTAAGCATGATTTAAATATTTTTATATTTAAAAAAATAAATAAGATGAATGGTCAAATGTTGTTAGAAAAACAATGACATTATACATTAAAAAATAGAGGTAGTACTTGATAGCTAGTAAAATAATGCCATACCAGTATACCACTATGACTTTACTTAAAAAAAGAATATTATCCACGTTTACTATCATTCGTGGACAAATATTTGGTCCAAGCAACGAAATTTTGACTTTGGATGGACAAATGCAAAATTTAGCATTTTGTTCGGACCCTAGTACGTAGTAGAGTATATTTTCTATTTCAAGAAGTCAGGAGCCACAGTGACGATTTCGCAATTCATCCGATTATTATTCCGTCACATATCAATTAATTAGCAAATTAATAAATATTACATTTACCACAAAGAGAGAAAATTAATTAAAGGGTTTATTATCTAAAATCAAGAGCGGTGGACGATGAAGTTTGCCCTGATCTTGTCGACGGTGGCCTCGTCGGTGAGGAGCGTCTTGGCGACGAGGTCGACGGGGAGCGGCGCGGCGAGGAGGGCGTCGGCGACGAGCACCAGGCCGGGGTTCTGGCTGCTCAGCGACGCGTACAGCGCCGCCGGCTCGCTGCCGTTGTTGTGGAGGAAGTGGACGAGGCCCTGCGGCACGGCGAACACGTCGCCTCGCCGGAGCACCTTGGCCACGACGCGGCTGTCCGGGTACGACGTGACGAAGCCGAAGTAGACGGCGCCGGCGAGCACCACCGCCGTCTCCGACGCCCTCGGGTGGTAGTGCGGCGGGAACACGCCGCCGGGGGCCACGTCGACGCGGGCGGCCGACGCGCCCAGCGTGTTCAGCCCCGGGATGTCCACCGACACCGCCGTGAACCCGTACCGCCGGCTCGCCGTGGCGCCGCGCCCCGGCGCGTCCACGCCGGAGAAGAAGAAGTCGTCCGCCGTCACCGCCGCCGGGTCCTTGCACGGCAGCCCGTTCACCCGCACTGCGTCACAGATCGAACACGTACTCAATCCAAGCTCATGCATGGGCATGGCTGGCGCCATCGGAGACCGTACCTTTGGACGTCGGGTCGGCGACGCAGAAGTCCTGGAGAGGGTTGGGGTCGAAGGCGACGACGACGACGCCATGGCCGGCGGCGAGAGTAACAAGCAGCAGCAGCAGCGATCTCCCAACCATGGCCATGGCTACTCAGTTGATTATTTGCAATATTTTGCAAAGAAGAAATGTTTTGAGAGATGCTGGTTGGAGAGATTATATCACTCGATCTCTACGTGTGCTTATATATAAGTATGACTATATATATTTGGGGAGATTTTAAGCAACTGATTGATTAATCAAGGGGCTCGCTTGTTCGAGAGGCAATTAGTTTTTAATTTTGGAATTTATCCAATGGAATTTCTTTGGGGTTTTTAAAATCGTCGCTGTCTATTTTTTTCACTATATAGGATCTTTTACCATTAAAGATAGGTAAGAACTTTACTCTACAATTATTATCCAAAATTCTTTTCCTTTGCTTCGATCGCGTGTGTCCTCAGTTTATAAGCCGCGACACTTTCAATTGGACCATATGGATCATATTAGTATCAGTTTACCAATTACCAAGGTCATCTTTTGTTGGCTTTAATGGCTGCGGCAGTGTCCATATCTATGTGAACGACTGATTTACTAATCAGATATATTCTCTGATGTTGTATTCCGCTTCGGTTTGACTTCAGTCGTCAACAATGATGTGATCATATCCCTGAGGTAATGCTTCTCTCGCGTCGCTCTTCCACAGGGCAGCTTGGGAGGCGACGACCCGGCCGCCCTCTCTCCACCTCCTTCCTCCTCCGCCTCGCCCGTCCGAGCGGTGGCCGCAAGGACAGCAGCGGCGAGGCTTCTTGCCAACTTCGCGCACGGGCGGCCAGGGGAGATGCCCAGGGTGGCGGCAGCTGATGGCGGGAACGGCGGCGGGGATGGTGAAGGCGACGACAAGGGCGAGTCCTTGAGGTGGCAGGAATGGCGACGGCGGGGTTGCACGTCGCTCAGCCGGGAGGTCACGGGTGCTCTGTGCCGGATGGGGGGAGGGGACGGGGACGGCGATGGCAGCGAGGACGACGACGCCTGCGGAGATGGTGACGACACTACGGCGGCGGTGCGCTTGGATCCGGCAGTCCCATGCTTGGATCTGGCGTCCTCGCGCTGGATCCAGTCGGAGGACGTGCCGGCGCTGGGAGAAGCCGGTGGCCGGTGGCTGCAGCTGGAGGAGGTTGCCAGCATGGCGCGCATGGCTGACGGCGGCGGCGACGGCTGACGACGGTGGCAGGTGCGAAGGCGGTGAAAGTGTTGGTCGGCGGAGAGGGAGGAAACTGGGGGTGGGTGTGGACGCAGTGTTGACGACTGGAAACAGGCGACGGCGACTACGAGAGGAGGCACAGATGGCCACGGGCGGCTAGCCGGCGAGGTGTGGCAGACGGCTGCATTTGGCCGGCACGGGAGCAGTGGGAGGAGTGCTCGGAGGCCAGCTCGGCGTGTAGAGGCGCGGTCGGTGGCAGCGGAGGCCGGCGTGACGCGAGGAGGCGCAGCCGGCAGCGGTGGAAGCCGGCTTGGCGCGAGGAAGTGCGGCCAGCGGTGGGAGGCCGACTTGGTGCGAGGAGGCATGGCCAGCGGTGGACGAGCCTAGCCTGGCGCGGTGAGGTGCAGCCGATGGTGGAGGAGGCCAGCACAACGCGACGAGGCACGGGTGGCGGTGACGGAGGCATGCACGGTGCGAGGAGGAGGAGCTGCCGGTGGGTGCGGTGCGGTCTACGACGCACAAAGGCTGGCCGGCGGGGGTGCCGATGCAGTGGTCCCTCATGTCGGTAGAGGTTGGATGGTGGTGGAGCATCGGGGTGCCAGCCGTGGATTCGCAGGTGGTGAGCGGCGGGTGAAAACCTAGCCCGGCCTCGGCCGGGCCGGCAACGATGACGCTTGAAGCGTCATTCCCCTCCTGAGGATGTTGTCATGTCGTCTCATCCCTCATGTGTGGATGCCGGGCGAAAGACCAATCTCGGTTCTCTTTGAGACCTTGACGGACGGCAGCGGCGGTGTTTTCCGTCGCTTCTCTCCTTGGAGACGTCGTTTAGGCATCCCCTTGTTGACCCCCCCCCCCCCTCCAATCCCCCAACCAATTGGTGTAAACTCACTCTAGATTTCATCCTCTTGTGGCGGCGTCCTAATCTCTACAGGTTCTAGGAATTAAAATAGGCCAGCTTGATGCATTGACTCGAATCAAGACGATGCTTTGAGTAGGCTTGTCATCTCGAGATCGATCGATCAATCAAGAACAAACACACATAATTAAGAACAAAATCATAGCCCCATCATCCCTGAAATTGATCGGCTCAGTCCCAACCGACATATAAATGAACACAATCACAGAATTAATATTCTAAGTCGACACCCAAACTGAACATGCACAGAGAGAGAGGAGAAGGACACTGAAGAACACAAGGCCACGGCCGTCGATCTTCCTCCTCGTCATCGTGACTAGATCCAGTGGCCATTGAGCTCTAGGTGGCCGGATCTGGTGGCCTCAACCTCCAGATGGCCACCCACTCATGCGTCAGTCTCTCAGAGAGAGGAATAGTAGACGGAGCCCCACCGAGAAAGGGGGAGACGCTACAGGTGAGGAAGTAGACCGGTGCCGGTAGCTAGATCTTTTGCCTCCCTCTCGCGCTTCGACCTCCCACTTGTGTGTCGGTCTCCCACAGAGAAGAAGATGAGAGGGAGCCTTCACCAAGATAGGATGAGACGCTGTGGGCGAGGAGGTGGACCCGCGGTGGTGGCCAAGCTTCAAGTGGCCAGATCCAACGCCTACCATTTGCGCACTGGCCTAGGCCACTTGTGTGTGGTTCTCCCAAAGGGAGGAAGAATAGAGGGAGCCCCGTTGAGAGAAGCGGCCGGAGATATTGTGGGTGAGGTGGTGGACTGCCGGTGGCTAAGAGGAAGCGGCAGTCCGAGCAGGGAGGAGGATGGGCGGAGGAGGCGTCGCGGGCAACTGAGGAGCTGCGGGCGAGGTGTTTGCACACGCAACGGAGAATGAGGGGCGCGCGGAAGAGGGCTATGAGTGAAGGAAAAGATAAGAACAACAACTTTTAGAATGAAGCAAGAGCTAGCTATTTCGGCTTAGCTCCATCCGTAAAGTGTGTTTTTGTTTTTAATAAAACCAACACTTCTATCCCACCCATAGGTGTCTGTTTAATAGAAAACCAGGTAGGTGTTTTTTTAATAAACCGATACCTATAATACTAGTATTATAGGTTCCAGTTTTCAACTTTGGACCCGAACAAGGGAGATAGCTAGAAAAGCTTTATAGGTACCGGTTTAAATGAACCGACACCAGTGTTGGTATTTATTAACGACATTATTAGAAATATAATTACCAGCAATGGGGCAGAAACACTCGTGGTATATTATGGTTACAGATTTCATCCGCAAGCGCACGGATATACCATTGTAGCATTTCACCCGAGAGTATTCCAATGGTATCATATTTTTATAATCCCGTGGGAAGATTATAATAGAGAGAACCAAGCTAATATTTATATGTTACTTGTAACAATCAAAGTCTAAGCAGGGGTTAATTCAATTCAAAAGGGTAGGGTTGACACAAAGCAGAAGCATTCACTACTCTCATACATGTTAATTCTAGGCTAAGCGGGAAGAATAAGAAAAGAATCATTTCCTATACTTCTAATATACATACACACACTTTAGTCAATATTATCTACTATATAATTATATAGCCAATATCCCCCTTATGATGCCCTCCTGGTGTTTCGAGAGACCACCCCTAGTTGCTGAGTTCCTTAACATGCATGGCCATCCAACCGGGGCTAAATACGGAGAAGTACCCTCCCTAGGAAAGTAACTTAGGATTATATACACGTGCGGAGAAATACCCGTACTGAGCTGTCACCATTAGTGGCCAACCTCGACGTATACACAACATATAACCCCAAATAATGATATTCAATAGCCTAAGCACCTCGCTCATGCTACCAAATACTACTCTACAATCACCGTCGTGACTTAGAGCATTCATATAAATGAACATTATACCCACACCATTGCATCTCCCGAGTAAGCTACCTAGACAATTATATCTCGAATAATATATCGGAAAGTCGGTACTCGAATAATCAGAGTGAAATAAAGTACCGTAAATATATTGAGAAGAGTATTCTATAAATAGTACAAGCCTTACCAAAGAAGAAAAATCTACTAGAGCCATACTCGAATTCTTCTGAAGACTCCGAGGACTGAAGATTCTATTCTATTTCTACTCCACTATACTCTAGAGACTATACTAAACTTGAGAGAACGTATGAAGCTTCTTGTTTGAGGTGTGTGTTGAAATGGAGGATGAGAGCTCCTTTTATATCCTCCCAATGACGATTGTGACGGTTGGAATGGTCGGAAATGCCCTCCAACCGTCATTGGGATGCAATCCTAGATGTCCACGTCGAATCCTGGCTTCAACGGTGGAGATGGGGGTTCGGCCAAACCCCCTGGTTCGGCCGAACCAAGGGCTGGTCCAATCCAACACATCCAATCCAAGCCTCATTGCTAACATGGGAACCAGCAATGAGGCGATGGATCGCACCAGCCCTCGTGGCCTCCACCTCGGTGTCATGCCATCGGGGAGGATGCCGATAGATGCGAATCCTCCTCCCACGCCACTGTTAGTGGTGATGGAAGGGAGACAAATGAAGGTGCTAGATCTGCAGTTTCGATTGACAATCGACGTGGTGCTGCAGACATCGGCTGCTCGTCGACGTTGTGCGCAGGTATGTCGTGCATGCGGCATATCACCATGGCTCGGCTGGTACCTATAAGTACCAGGCATGATACCAGTTGTATCATGGTTGATACCTACATATGGCTAGTACCAGTGGTATCATGGTTGATACCTATAGGTTTCAGACCTGGTACCAGTGGTATCATAGTTGATGTCTTGAGTACTAGCTGATACCTATAGTTACTAACCGATAACCCATAGATACTAAGTACGAAGTATCAAGGTATCGGGAGAGAACGTACGTCGTTGCCGCTTGGCTGGGTGGCGAGCCATCTACCACCGGCATTTTGTCTCATCTTCTCCCTTCCATTCCTTTCCCTATCTCCATCTTTTTCCTCCTCAATATGGTGTTGATACAAGGGTCATCATGCTATTGCAGGGACCAACTTTGCCACCTAAGCCACTACTGGTGTCGTGTCCTTCTCCTAGCGCCTCACGCGTGCTCTTCCACCGGCTGTGGCGTGAGTGCGTAGGGTGGCGCTAAGTCGTGGACTCATAAGTGGATAAAGTTGAGGCGGGACCAACGTCATCAATATAAAATATCCCGTTTTGGATGGGATGCCGTACCCTTGCAGCCCTCAAAAATTTATATTGATTGATTCCCTGAGCTATTGGATTTAACCACCAAACCAATAAGGATTTCATCATTGGACCACGTTTCTTGACTGTTTTTAAAGAACACACTTGAGAGGATGAGTGTGGTAAAGTCGCAATTTTCTATTCTAATTAAAAGAAGCCAAGCGTTTGTTCTACTCACTACGTCCAATGAAGGCATCACTGTCCGTGGTATCAGTAGACTACCATATTGAATTTGACGATGTGTTCTTGTAACCATAACCATATTCACACCCGCATTATATGACAGATTGCATGCAAGCGTGGTTACTTCGTCATGTCTGCTGAAATCTGAGGCCAAATGATGTTATACTAATACTCCAAGTCTCTGGTATGGTATCCATAGTGTTGCTTGTTCCAAGTATCAAGTCTTCTTCAGAAGAATGCATTTTAAGGCAGGCTTTTGGGAAAATATCACTTTGCAGCAAAACAGGTCTAGCAATACTGGTCCATTCGTTTTTTTATTACATGGAAAACATGCACCCACGCCACACTAATGCACATACCCACGAGTGAGATAGAAGGTAGCGACAAAGTTACCTGTACAAATATGAGCGTGATATATGGCAGACGAAATCGTACATCCACGACTCTTATCCTTTCTAGACTGTACCAACTAAGCTTAACAAAAGGATTATGTTCGTCGAGGCATAACAGATTCAAGATATAGTTTTCGGAAACAGTTCTACATCTACACATTAATAAGGAGAACATCGCCAGACACAATGACAGATGCTTATCTACAGGCATTCCTGCGGTTAGCCACAAGTTCAAAACTAAATCTACACCACAGCCAAGAAAATAGAATAACAGGGAGGTTGGCTGTACCACACCGTTGGGAATCATGCTGTTTTATGGCTAGCATGTGGATTATTGCTTGTGCTTCTGCTGGTACAAAATGGAACAGAGGAAAAAGATGGCAACACGCATTTATCTTGCCTTCTCAATCCTGTTCATCACATCATGATAGTACAGGAGAAGGCACATTGGCTGCCCATAGATGCAGAAAAAGAACCAAAATATCATGTTGCCAACCTGTTAAAGATGACACGAGTTAGAACTGATTTACATTAAAACAGAAGTTTTTCAATTGCAATCATGGAAAATGTGGCTAACCATTGTATCTCTGAATTTACTTTTGAGGTATGCTGTCAATACAATAAGGGGGATCTGGAAACAAGGGGGAAAAAAAGGAGGCTGGATGAGGACAGTTCTATGTCATACTGCAGAATGGGCACACATTTATTAATACAGAAAGAAAAAAAATAAGAGATTGCATGAGTGCACGTTTTACAGCATACTATTCAGTGTAATTTTTTTAACACATACCTGTAGCATTATTCCTAAGAATGCCCAGAACTTGAGAATGCGGCAGGGAACAGCGACACATATCTGATAAAGAACAGAAAATGTCATAATTTACTCAACAATCAAGAATAACAGATAGGTATTTCACACATATACTAGTTCCTGAAAAGGACAAGGGAGAAAGTTTACCTCATGGAGTACGGCAGAAACAAGGAATGATATCAAGACAGCAACTTCCTGGAAGAAAAACAACAGTACTTAACAGAGTACCAGATATCACCCATGTAATAGAGCTAATCTTTTCACAGAGATGGACAGTAACCATTGCGAACAGTATCAGCATGTGGGAAATATAATTTTGAAGAGTTCTTTCTGCTTTGCAATAGTAGAGTGAGTTTTAAGCATATTGGATTAAAGTTAGCTTTTCTGGCTGCTGTTTGCCGGAACCAGTGGTTGACTAGAAATAACATGATTTTCAGAAACAAGCTGGTTTACTCCCCACTGACAATTCCCTTTCAAATCATCTCCTATTTCTTGCAGTGGAAGCCCCTTTTTTGCCATGAAGAAGTGGAGAAGTTGGAAAAGCAATGCTAAATCTTCGCCCACCCAGAACTGGAGTTGGGTCACCTTTTGTGTCTTGGTGATACGCTGCTTTCTTAGAGTTTGCCTGACACTGCTTTGGGTTGCTGCCGTACTTGGAGTTCAGTTTTAGAATTTGCTTATGTCCCTGTGAGATGTCGTTCCTGGCTTACCCTGGCTGGCCTGTGGCCGGTGTTTTGTCACCTTTTCCTGCACCGAACCTACCTGGCGAGCTGGTCTCCCCAGCGAACCTGCCATGATGGCTTTCTATAAAAGCTGGGCCTTTTGGCCTTTATTCTTAAAAAAATAAACTAATCCTAATTTCTTAAACAGTTCAAACCACCCTCTTGTTACTGGATCCCAACAGGGTAATGATGAATGATTCAGTTGTTCAAAGCCAAGATCTTGTATCTTACTACCAAGGGAACTAGTAACATTCAGTGGGTGGTCCTGTAAGGCAATTGATAATGCAGCTAAGGATGTATTTTACAGTTCGTCGGATACATTTCCGTTAAGAGGCTGGAATGAATTCAATTATCCAAAAAAAAGTACATTGAATGCAAATATAAGCAAAACACTCAGTAGAAGTTTTACCTTTGATATACCATTTCGCATGCAAGGAAAGTAAATATGGCGAACAACCCATTTATGTACAGGCTGTGAAAAAAGGCAACATTAATGATCATATTGGTCAAAACAACAACATACAAACAAGAGAAGCGTAACATAATATATCCATCACAATAATTGTATTTTCTGTTGATTTTGTTTCCTCTATGGTTATATAATATATCTACTTGGTACTTTGTTTACTTTTGCACTACAAAGCAGATGTTAAGAATTCACTTTGTTCATTAATTTCCTATTGGCTTGCCATTTTTCCTGGATGTTGGTTTGAAATGGGTACAGGCTCTAACTTGCAAAAAAGAAAAAAAATAAATCGGTGTACATGTCTTGTCTGGTTGTGGGCAGCTGCTTAAGCCTAAAGGTACCACAGTTTTAAATAAAAAGAAAGCATACCATATTCCATTTTCTCCAATACTGAGATCCCATCCAAGTATGACCGCACATGTAGCAGGAGCAAACATCACACAGAATGTTAGAGCTGTTTACCTAACTTCTTTTAGATTGAGAAAGGAAGCAAATGATAGCTTGAAAATTATTGTCTTTCACCTCATCAATTGTTTTTGCATTCCACCAATCTTTGTAGAATTCACGGTCACCAAATCGAAGAATCTCAGCAAGTATACTTAACCTGTGCAATTATCAATGTTTAAACTGTAAGTCTCGTGTTAGAGAAATTATTTGTTCACAAGCTTGGACCATGCAAGGAAATGTATGCATTCAGAAATAAATTGATTTTGAATATATTATAGCCTAATATTGACCATTTTCTTGATTATGAATAAGTAGAAAATGGAAATTACCAGAGATGGAAAAAAGCATAGAACATGCAAAGCCACAGGTAAACATTTGGTAGTGAGAGTTTCAAAACAGTCTCTACAGCATTTAGGAGTCCTCCTTTCAATGGATGTTGAGAATTCACAACAATTGGATTTATGTACTGCAAACATATAAAATTAATAAATGGTTAAGAAGTGCATGAGGGTATTCTAGAAGACCAAAACATAACAGAATAGCTTACTTGCTCAATAATGAAGCCTTGAAGACCAGTAAAGATCAAGTACAGAATAATTTGACGAATCAGCCAACCTTTTCTAACACATGAAGTTCGGGGATAGCTTGGCTGCACGAATAACGAAAAAATCAGTTCATTTATAATAACGAAGAACACGAAAAATGAAAATGTACCATGCGGTTAAAAAACAATTCGTTATCTTCTAAAGCTAGGTATCATGAAATTAAAAAAAAAAAATAACGGCAGAAAAATGTAAGCTCAATAATATGAACATAGAATATTGTTATTAATCTAATAAACTGAGATACTGGCAAACTATTGCTGCAATTTGTGAAAATAAGGACACTGGTAAATATTCTGCCAATAATAAAAGGAACTTCTCGAGCACGATTAGTTCAAGGCCTCTTTGGGCCATGTTGTATACGAAGGTTTCTAACGAGATGATGATAACAACTAAGTATTCAGCAATAACAGTGTAATATTACATACCAATGAATAAACCAATATGTAAAAACACGTACATATGAAGACGAAGTTTAAGCCAGCCAAAAAAAAAGGCTCAGAAGAGCACAAATCTAATTTCTAAGTGCCTCGCTAATATCCTTGAACTTCAAATTATTCAATTTTTGTAGTGAAACCTCCTTTTAAAAGATATACAGGAAAGTGCCATAAAAATCCATTAAAATAACGGGAAATAAACATTGTATGGCAGCAGGAAAAAGGAAACGATGCTCAGTGGTAACAAATTCCTCTATTTAATATGATATAAGCACGGTGTGGTTTGCATCCAATAAGAACCACCACCTTTCAGAACATGTTTGCATGATTAACTGAGTTATCAACATGCAGAATGAGTGAATGACCCAAAAAATACCTGATAACAGAGTGTTGGAGCCATCATGAAGTATATTAGATTCCCTAAAGTTGGAGGTTGTAAATTATCCATGTCAACTGTGCTTAGTTCATTATCAACCTGATAAACAGAATGTTATTTGCTACAGAAGTCAAATAAGATAACAGAAGTAAGAAATAAAAAGGCCAAGCAAGAGAAGCAGCAAGTCATGACATTATTTAGGAGCCAAACAGAAAATATACAGTCAAAATATGTAGATTAGAACCAAATGGCCATGGGTACAATGTCCTCAAACTGTAGCAGAAATACTACCAAACTATGTTGCGGAATCTTATGAAGTCAATGGATAGATGAAGCAACTAACTTTCACAGCAAGTTCTCAGTCAAAAAGTATAGTAAATTCCATCACATAGCACCCTGCATATATTAAATAAAGTGATAAAAAGAGAGAGACAGCAATTTGCTACCCTTGTGGCAGAACCCCCTTATCCAAATGGGCCATTAAAGAACATCTGACAAAAAGAAAATAAGAAATGTACCTTCTTGCCGCCCATGGTCAGTTGCCTTATATCATGGTTTGTATGTGCAAAAGATACAAGCTTCAGCCAAACAATACAGGCAATAAATATCAACAAAAAGCCAGACAAAACTGCAGAATCACACCTGAACAAGGGAAAAAAGGATTTGGTATTAGAATGATAATGAAAGAACGATAACAATTTTCTTTTATAGAAGATTTAGTGTAAACATTTTACAAATGCATTGATTTCTTTTGAAAAAAAATAAAATTTATACAATGTATGTTTACATGCATTTTTTTCTGCATTTTCTTAACATGTTTGAGAAAACTCTTGTTGCACAGCAATTTGCAAGATCCATCATATACTTGAAGGGTTACATATCCTTACTTAAGAATCACAAGCACTGGATATACAATTTCGGTTGTTGAAAGGAAGATATGGAGGCAGGTAGCAACCTGCAAAAGAAAATGGATAAATCGTTGATATTCTTTGCTCAAGGAAGGAATTCTGGGGATTCAATAGATAAAAGAAAAGGGAATTCACCAGCTATTCTAATCAAAGTACATGAATGATCCATACCAAATATGTAAAACTTGTAAACCATTTATTTAAGTACTGTAGACTAGTAGAGTTTTAAGGTACAGGGTTAAGAGGGCCTCTGCTTACAGCATCAGTAATAACATTGTTAAATGCCAACTTTTCAACTGCAAATGCACCCAGGGGGAAAGCAGGCAGACTAAGACTGGAACAATGAAAAACAATTTAAAGTCTATCAGTTTCAAAATAAAAAGGTATTATAGAAGCGTACAATTGATCGTCGTTATATATTACCAACACATTAGAAGTGGCCAGTCCCGCAATGATTTATCATTAAACCAAAATCCAGCTCTTATTAATAAGCCATACTGCAAAAAAGAACATTTGAAGAAAACAAGTCATAAAGAGAAGTATCATGTATATAAGCAAGTGAAAATGAACAACATTTATCAGTGGATAAGAATAGGTGGTTACGAACCTTCATCAAGTTCTCGATAATAAGCCTGCTGTTCACTGCAACTAGAACAACAATGCATAGGTTGAAAAGGCCTGCATGACTCTGTTGGAAATGCCAAAAGAAAAGTATTAGGGAACAGAGCTGTAACCTGTAAGCCTTCCAGAAAATGAAGCTAGCTCTAAAATTCATGGACAAAAGAGACAAAAATCCGAGTTCACCAAAGAGATAGTAGTAGTAAAACGCAAGTAGAGTGCTAGTTTAGTTGGATAAAAAAAGTAAAGCTATATTTTTTTTTCCATTAGGCCGCACCATGTGAGCTGAAGGCTGAATCATTCATGTACTACACTTGCAAGGTGGAGGTATTAACTAAACGCAAGTACCACCCTACTTTTATCAGTTGTATGTAGACAATGTCACGTGGTTCAATCCCACAACCACCAGTGTCAAACTGAGTAGACTTTTGCTGTTCGTCGCAGTAATCAAGACATGAATATGTCGTGAGCTAATAGATTTATGTCCAAATCGTGCTACAGCCTACAGCGCATCATTAAAGATCCGAATCTCGGAACAACTTCACGAGCTATTTACCTAGGACTTTCAAGTACACAATAGTAGATTCGTCGTGGCTCCCGCATGCGTCAGCGCGAGGAACAGGGGAAAGAAAATGGGTCACGCCTTTTGGCTCGCACGAACACAATCACATCGAAACGACTGAATTATCGTTACACGACAACCATAACGGATGATTAAATCGAACGCGAGGAAGGAAATCGAATAGCGCGTGCCCATTTCGACGGGGATTGGGGGGAGGGGTGGGAGAGCGGCGCGGGCTGACCTGCTTGAAGATGGCGTCGGAGCTGAGGGGGCTCTCCTTGGCCTTGCGGTGCACCGGCGCCGCCGCGCGGAACGTGAAGGCGGCGAAGTCCGCACCGCCGCCGCGGACACCACCGCCCCCGGCGGCGGACGACGCTTCCGCCCCGTTGGAGTCGCCGCCCGCTCCACGGCGGCGGGACGGGGACGAGGACGAGGACGAGGAGGGCTCCCCGGAGGCGGCCTCGTCCCCGGAGTCGCCCCCGAAGCTGGCCCGCGCGGCCGCCGCGGCCCCCGAGCGGATCCTGCGACGGAGCGCCGCCGCGAAGCCCTCGACGATGGCCCCGCTGCCTCCCCGCGGGCGCGGGGGCCGGCGGTGGTGGTGCGCGGGCGGCGCCGGCTCCGGCGCGTGTGCTTCCCCGCCGCCGCCGCCGCCGCCGCTGTCGCCATCGGAGCCCACCATTGGAGGGGTGGGAGGTGGAGAAGGGGAGACGTCGCGAGGGAAGACGAGAGGTGAGGAGAGACGCGGGACGAACGCGGCGGTGGCGGTGACGAATCAGAGAGGAGGAGGAGGAGGAGGACGAGGCCTAGGCCTTTCTGGGCTCTGGCTCTGGGTGCGTGGGGCCCACGTGTCAGTGAGGGGGCGGGATCCGATGTGCGGGAGTGATTGGGGCCTACGTGTCGGTGAGCGTGGGATTCGATATGCGGGGAATGATTCTCTTCTCTGTGTTCGTGAGAGAGAGCAGAGCAGGTATGGAAAGGAAGGAAGAAGGGAAGTAAGCTGAGGTGACCGCTCATCTTTCTAGAGCGGTTGCGTTTGGTGTCTTCGTTGCTATGGCATGTGGTTGTACACGGCATTGGAGTTAATTAGGGTTTGTTTGGTTGGCATATCCACGTTACTAAAGCTTGTTATACTTTATTTGGTTAAGATACCTAACATATGGCCAACAAAATTGAAGCTACACTTCAGCCATAGGAGAGCAAGCTTGCCACACTTTTACATGCCAATGACATGTGAGACTCACATCATAAGTGTGGCACGAACCAAACATATGCCTGATATGATAACCTTATAGAGTTACTTAGTTAAACTTGGCTAACTTGAGTTGTGGCAAGGTGAGGCAAATTATAGTAGTAAACCAAACAACCCCCAGATATAATAACCTTATAGAGTTACACACTGGTTCAATAAAAAATCTAAGCTGATAGAAAAGATGGGCAATTCACTATATTCCAATACACCCAGTTACATAAAGAAGGCTCCCTTAGATCTCAGTTGTGGTGTCTTTTTTTAAAAAAAAACATCACACTTTATTACTCCCTCCGTCCCATAATATAAGGGATTTTGAATTTTTGCTTGCACTCTTTGACCACTCATCTTATTCAAAAAATTTTGGAATTATTATTTAATTTTTTGTGACTTACTTTATTATTCAAGGTACTTTAAGCACAAATTTTTGTTTTTTATATTTGCACAAATTTTTTGAATAAGACGAGTGGTCAAACAGTACAAGCAAAAACTCAAAATCCCTTATATTATGGGACGGAGGGAGTAAACGACAGCGTTTAGGGGAATTGAATTTTCAAATACATCATCCAGGATAAACATAAGAGCTCAACCATCTTTAACAAGAGAGAGGTCAACTGAAAAAAGGAAGCAAACTTCCTAATGAAACTAAGCAGCAATGAAGGAGCAAATTGACAGGGTACTGCGGCAATGCCACGACACTGCATAGATGTGCACTCCGCTTGACAAACCGGTAAACACCTTCGGCTGCCTCCACGGAAACGACACATATGAGAGGTTTGTTGTGAAGCCGTAGATTTTGGTGTGAGCATCACCGGATTCCGCAAAAGATTTTCACGGAGTTCATCGTTGAATCTGAGGAGCTCTGACTGTAAACCTGCAAACCAAGATTGCAAATCCAATCTATGCTCAACCCGAACGATAAACCCTGCATGGTTATTGTTGCCAAGAGACAAAGAGGAAGAACTTCCCCAAATCCAGCCAACCAAAGACTCAATACAAAGATGGTGGCGAAGAACTTGTTGTCTTGGTAACTCGATGGAGAGGGTTGAAGAAGAGGAGATCATCCATGCCACATCCACGTCGTCACTGCAGGTCGCATTCGCACCACCGCCGCCGTCGCAGGCCGCATCGGCGCAGCCGTCAGCGCCTCGGGCAGCATCGGCACAGTCGCCGTCGTCACGGGCCGCGTCCGCACAGCCGCCGCCGCCATCGTCTCGGGTCGCTTTCGCATCGCCATCACCATCACGAGCTGCATCCACGTCACCTCCGCCGTCGCTAGCTGCATCCGCGTCGCCGCCGTCTCCAACTTCCATACCACACTAGCGAGAAGAAAAAGGGAAGAACCCAACCTAACGAGACTAGCCCGACTACTTTACTATACTAGGGGAGGGGGGGACGACCCCTCTCCCTCCTGCCACCGGTGACGAGGCCGCCGGAATCGAGGAGGAAGAGGGCTCGAGAGTGGGGGATTTACTGTAGTAAGCAAGGGTTCGAGAGCGTCTTTTTTCTATTCTTTCTCAGTCGTGGTGTCGATGCTAGCAATCGGCAATATAAAAAGGAGGTAGCGACGAGAGCTAAAGTAGATGGATTAAAAGATAAATGATTTATACAGATAAATGATTTATACAGGTTCAAGTCCTTGTCGATAGGTAATACCTTACTACTGTTTGGGATTTGTATCCATTGGATGTTATATTGATATAATGATCTTGGATGTGGTTTATACCCTTAAGCGGGCCTCCTACCCACCTTATATAGGTCGGAGGGCATGAAATATAGTATCTATGTTACAATATTCCGGATCCAAGATTGTAGGCTGTTTCCTTTAAGAAAACGTAATACCCAAGTCTTAATCCGTTACATATTCTAGAGATATAAACTATCCCATATAATCAATCGGATAAACCAACCGTATGGTTATATGGTACCCATAATCTCTACACGTGGAATAGAAGTGGGTTTTAACGACCAAATTTGGTAAGATATGAACCAGGTTCGGC
The DNA here is from genome assembly GCA_000338895.3 of Oryza meridionalis. Lineage (NCBI taxonomy): Eukaryota > Viridiplantae > Streptophyta > Magnoliopsida > Poales > Poaceae > Oryza > Oryza meridionalis. Next base: position 5,924,954 of record CM002528.2, on the reverse strand, counting down.
ATTGAAATCAAAGTGGATTCAGCAAAGAGTTAGATTCGAAGAACATAGTATGCATCGGCTGTGAAGGCATCGGCTGGGTTTTGCAACGGCTGAGATGGATTGGACAGAGGACAGCCGATATGGCCGATACAGCCGATAAGGCCGATTTTGCTGAAGACAGATGTGAAACTGCTTCTGGAATCAATCAACGTGCTACACAAGGATTGCCACGATGGAGATAAGCTCTCAGATAGGCAATTGTATCTATTAATTAGGATATGTTATGTAATTTTCTTAGAGATATGTTTGGGCAAAAGTCTGCCGTAAAGACTTATGTGTATCTTAGAGTTTGTTAGAGATAAGAGTCGTGTCTGGCAAGGACATATCATGTATCTCAGGTATAAATATGACCCGAACCCATATAATTTACAATAACAGTTCAATAACACTTTCGACGCATCACCACCTTTTTACTATCGTTCTAATTCGACGAGTTCTTGCATTCGGGTTGAGCTGCATCGATTTTGATCTTCAACTAGAGATAAACTTGTCATGACAGCTTGCGTTCTCGGGATTAGTGTTTCCATCTTCATGATACTCTAATCTTGTTTATGTAATTCGTCAAGTTATCATATATGCTTTATAATCTTCGTTAGTTGCACTATATAACTGGTGATCGGCTGGTTTTTACTGTTAGAAAGTAGTCGATAGAGTTATTATCTTATTATTAATCTAGATTATATTGTGTATCTACCATCTCTCAGAGATTTTTATTATCTTGTTTAGATCTTACAATTATCTTTATGCTTAATGCTACATTGGTTGAGTTCGATCTATTAAGTTATATCCTTAATTATAAGATCTAGCCTCTTTCATGATCATTAATAGAGATAGTATCAGAGTTTCAGCCGATCTTACCTAATTTAGCTATTTTATATCCTATATGATTGATATGCTAGATCTGTCCTTTATATTAAGATCTTATTGCATTAGAGTATATTAGGCTTCTTGTTTGATATATTTTGCTTGTTTTAATATCTTAGTATAAAGTAGTATCGGAGTATTAGCCGATACATGCTAGATCTATCTGATCGGCTATGCTATAAACGCCTATATAATCATTGCTTTAATATATCTTTCGACTCAAGTGATTTATACTGTCTCGGCATGGCGACCGATCTATCCCAATCACTTAGTTTAAATGTACATCGAAGTAAAGATTATATGTCGTTAATATCTACAGCCGATCGAGTAGATTTAGTCTTATATTATTCATTCATCACTGTCGATCGATCCCAACATGACATCGGCTCAAAGATAAATGATATATCATTGGCAACTAGCCGATCGGCTATCGTTTATGGATTTAACCTCGGTTTTCTTGTCTTTTTTTCTTGTTGATTGCAGAATCAAATCAACTGGCACGCTCACGAACCTAAAAGCAAGATTTTGGACATGCATAGGAGTTAAGCAGATCTTCCAGGCCAGTGTGTGTTTTTCGCATCAACAATGGGTTGTAATTTTTCTTAATTAATTGTGTGCCAGCCCAAATTCATACTCGAGATATATGGTTCTAGTACCAGATTCAGTTACATGCATCGATCAATTTCACACAAAAGACTAAGCTAATGGAGAAAGACGGGCAATTAACTAGATTCCAATACTCTCACATATTTTATATCCGGGTTTAAGTGCATTGTTTTAGGCTTTGTTCAACAAGGCAAATTAGCTTGGCTTTTCCACAACACACAAAACGAGAACAACCATTAGCGTATGATTAATCTAGTAACTATCATAAACTTGAGAAATGGATCTACTTCATATTTAAAAGAAATTTCTATATATAAAGTTATGCATATCGTTTAGAAGTTCGGGAAACGTGTTTATGGAAATGAGATACAAGCCTTAGTCCTTATTTAATTTTTTTTGTGGTTACACATGAGTCTATTTTGCAAAATCGAACTATCATAATACCAACACATGTTTGGCATGATTCCAGTTCCATCGCTTTTGGAGTTAGAACCCAACCAAACGGTTTCAACTGCTTTGCTTTGCTTTCTTTTTTTTTACATGGTTGAGAATAGATGCAATCCAAGCTAGCTCAATGCTATCGCAAAACTATATATTTTATGGTTTAAATCCTAATATTATCGTTCTATTTGAGTCATAGACTTTAGTGTTTTATTATTGAATTAGTGCTAAATCTTAATAGTTCCTTTTGATTTAAGTCATTTCAAATGGAACTTGTAGAATTTTAATCATTGGAAAATTTTTCATACGATCTTATTTAGGATCAAAGGAATATCATTGGTAAAATTATTATGTATTTGACTCCTAGTATGTCTCAATTCCATACGAATCTAAGCATGGACTCATACATCATGTTTTTATTTTTCTGTGAGAAGTCACATGCATTCTCCACTATTCTCTTTCACAAAACAATTTCATCCACAATTATTATGTCTCATTTCATACAAACCATCCAAACACATCTAAAGGAATATTGTTAAGTAAATTGATTGCAATCAGAGAAACTGAGGAAATTGAGGACCAAGCTAATAAATACTATCTCCGTTTCAGGTTGTAAGACTTTCTAGCATTGCCCACATTCATATAGATGTTAATGAATCTAGGCACACATATATGTCTAGATTCATTAACATATATATGAATGTGGGCAATGGTAGAAAGTCTTATAATATGAAACTGAGGAAGTAGCATATAGCAGGTCGGTAGTAGATTGGTGCCTATGTAGTGGATCGCACATAGGGGACGCTAAGTTCCAATAGAGGCATTTAATTATCATACATATTTAAGAGTATAAATCATGAATAATGAATTTATAAAACACTAACAAAGCAACTGAGAAACAAACTAGTGATATATCAATACACGTATAACCTATAAGGATAAGTAGAGATTTAGCAGTGAAAGACAATGGGACTCAACGCGATAGTGTATTGATCACAGAGAATTAAATATGTAGGCCTCGCCCTTTCTGTATCCAAGCATCTGATTTATGGAAGCAGCATCGGGTGGATTAGGAAGGGGAGCCAATCACACAAGCATGCCATGTATAGTCTAACACCCCCCGCAGTCCCAACGTTGCTAGCGAACGTTGAGACTGGAACAAAACTCGGTGAAGACTGGAGTAGGAAGCCCCTTGGTAAAGATGTCAGCATATTGCGAGGACGTGGGCACATGAAGCACACGGATGGCTCCGACGGCGACCTTTTCCCGAACAAAGTGAAGGTCGATCTCGACATGCTTTGTCCGTTGATGCTGCACCGTGTTGGAGGAGAGGCAGATGGCACTGACGTTGTCGCAGTAGACCAGGGTGGCCCGCGACGGTGGAGAGTGGAGCTCATGGAGTAGCTTGCGGAGCCAGGTTACCTCGGCCACTGAGTTGGCCACAGCGCGATACTCGGCCTCGGCACTAGAGCGGGACACCGTGTGTTGCCGCTTCGAGGACCAAGACACGAGGTTGTCCCCATGGAAGACCGCGTAACCAGACATGGAGCGCCGAGTGTCGGGGCAGCCGGCCCAGTCTGTGTCGGAGTAGACGGTGAGGTCGGAGGTAGAAGACCGCTGGATGTGGAGGCTCAGATCCAGTGTACCCCGAACGTAGTGGAGGATCCTCTTGAGAGTGACCAAGTGAGGCTCGCGAGGGTCATGCATGTGGAGGCAGACTTGTTGCACGGCGTAGGAGATGTCCGGCCTAGTGAACGTCAGGTACTGAAGTGCGCCGGCAAGACTCCAAAAGTCAGTGGGATCGGACACTAGGGGTCCCACCACCGAGGAGAGCTTGGCACAGGTGTCGACCGGCGTGTTACACGGCTTGCAGTCAGCCATGCCGGTGCGGTCGAGGATGTCGAGGTAGTACTGGTGCAGGTTGAGGAGAAGACCGGACATCTGCCTGGTGACACTGATGCCAAGGAAGTGGTGCAGGGGCCCAAGATCCTTCATGGAGAACTCGGACTGAAGTGCGGAGATGGTCCACTATAGGAGCCGAGCAGAGGAGGCCGTGAGCATGATGTCGTCCACATAGAGCAGCAAGTAGACAGTGTCGGTGCCGCGGCGAAGGATGAACAACGACGTGTCGGACTTGGCCTCAGTGAAGCCGATGGACAGCAGGTAGGTGGCGAACCGACTGTACCAAGCATGGGGGGCTTGCTTGAGTCCGTACAGGGACTTGTTGAGGTGGCACACCATGTCGGGGCGGTTGGAGTCAACAAATCCGGGCGGCTGGATGCAGTACACTGTCTCTTGAAGTGTAACATTCAGGAAGGCATTCTTGACGTCCAGCTGGTGGATGGGCCAGTCTCGGGAGACGGTGAGGCTGAGGATAGTCTGGACCGTGGCGGGCTTGATGACTGGTCTGAACGTCTCGTCGAAGTCGACGTCGGGGCGCTGAGTGAAGCCGCGGAGTACCCAACGGGCCTTGTAGCGGTTGAGGGAGCCGCCGGCGTGGAACTTGTGCTTGAAGATCCACTTGCCGGTGACGATGTTTGCCTTCGCAGGGCGGGGGACGAGATCCCAGGTGCGGTTGTCGAGGAAAGCGTTGAACTCCTCCTCCATCACGGTGCGCCAATTTGGATCGACGAGATCTGCCCTGTAAGTCCTGGGGACGGGAGACAGTGGTGTGGCATGGAGGTTCATGCGAGTGAGCTCCTTGCAGACGCCGGCCTTGCCACGTGTGGTCATGCCATGGTCGTTGATCACAGGGGAGACGCCAAGCTGTGATGGAGGTGCCGTGACGCTGGGGTGGCGTGCAGACCGAGGGCGGCGAGGTACAGGCGCTGAAGGAGGCAGTACAGGAGCTGGAGGCGCTGAAGAGGCTGGCCCAGTGCCACTTGCTTGGTGCGGGGGAGGCAGCCCAGGGCTACCTGAGGTGGCCTGGTGCATGGAGGACGGCCTAGTGTTGCTGGCCTGCATGGAGGATAGCCCAGCGCCGCTGGAGGCCGGCCTGGTGGAGGCCATAGAGGGCGGGGAAGCCACGTGTGGCCCAGGGGAGGCCGTCTCGTGGGATGATGTCGGCCCAGTGGGGTGAGCTGGGCCCGATGGCGTCGTTCCACCAGTGCCAGCTGACGGGGAGAAGTCCGATGTGGACCCCTGGGTGGTAGCAGTCTGTAGGCGGCGAGGAGCACCAATGGGGGCCTGCACAGGAGCCGAGAAGTCCTCCAAAAAAGAGAGATCAGCAGCACTTGTAACAGTATTAGTCAACTCGGCAAATGGAAACGAATGCTCATCAAACACGACATGCCTCGAAATAATAACCCGGTTAGAAACAGGGTCAAAACACCGATACCCTTTATGGTGGAGGGGATAGCCTAAAAAGACAAACATGGTGGAGCGGGGTGCAAGTTTGTGAGGGGTGGTGTGACGGCAGGACATCCGAAGGTGAACACCATTGGTGAGAAAGAAGGTGCATGCGGCAGAGTTGTCAAACTCACGGCCGTTGTCACATTGTATGCTGCGGATGTTAGTGGCAAACTGAGTTTTGACATAAGCAAAAAACTGCGATAAGGTAGTAAACGTGTCAGACTTCAAACGAAGGGGGAAAGTCCAAACAAAGTGGGAGCAATCATCAAGAATAACAAGATAATATTTGTATCCAGACACACTAACAACCGGAGATGTCCATAAATCACAGTGAATTAACTCAAAGTTTGCGGTGGCCCTGGTAAACGAGGTGATGAAGGGGAGGTGGGTGTGGCGACCAAGCTAACATGCATGACACACAGTGGGGTCGCTCCTTGTGGACCCCCATTTTTATAACAGGAATCAATCGTGTAAACAGTACCATTTCCCTGGATCAAGTAGTCTGGTACACACGAGTTCATAGCTGAAATACCAAATGCACATACACGAGAGTCTAGTGCGAAATATTACATCATAAGCCCGCAGGCATAGTCTTAGATCATCGGACCGAGCGGTCCGGAATACATTCCAAAAGCAGAAATAGATAAGGCAGTGGAGTTAAGGCAGCAGCACGCCATTGCCACAGGCAACGACCGTAACTAAGACCTACTGAGCGCCATCGCCTCCATCTCCCTCCTGGTAGTAAGCGTAGGGATCCTCCGAAGCTTCATCTCCGGCCTCTGATTAAGTTTGTATATTGCAAGGGTGAGTACCAACCGTACTCAGCAAGCCACCACAGCAACAATGCACATGATAGGGGTATTCAAAGGATGGCTATGGTTCTTTTGCGCAAAGCAAGTTTTGTAATTCTTTTCACAAGCCTAAGACCTAGCATAGACTAATCAAATTTTAGTACCAGTGTTCATATTAAACAACGACGGTTCTGTCCACCATCCATTGTGATCCCAAGGATAGCTTCCCGCCATTGAGTCGTCATGGTTTTCTGAGGACGTCCACCTTCCCTCCTCTCAGGAAGTGGCTCCATCAGCATAAAACTCATCATGCAATATCCCATCCCACACAAGTTAAGAATTTAGAGTCTAGCCAAGTGTAATACACGTCCCGGTGCTCAATAACCGCGAGCACGGCTATTCGAATAGATTTGGTTTACTCACACTGCAGTGGATGTACACTTTACCCGCACTCCGTGACTGCCTAACACATGAGTCTCGTCCCAACACATGAGACGCGTCACAGCAAAGCTTTTTGATAACCTCGCATTGGTAGTACCCGCTCCATGAACTTTACATCCTCATGCACTCTAGGCGTACACGGTTTCTAGCAGTGAGAGGAGTTCTGGCGCACCCGGGAAGGGAAGACTCACACATGCATTAAGTTATAATTATGTTTAGATTCTCACATGGCAGTCCTACCGATGGCGACACCACTGTAAACACCCGCCCCGTGGTCCTACCAATGGCTGCCCCACCGTAGAGCCCCTGCCTCACACATCAAGAAACCACTATGCATGGATACTGTCTCCGCTCAGCTATCTACTCCGCTAGGTCTATACCCATACGAGAAGTGCGGTTGTACAGGGGTCGTTTCATGCTTAACTTCATGGCTCGGTCCTTAATTGACCGGGGACGATACTAGCCTTTTCCAGATACCACCCAAATCCTCCGTCCGCCCCAGTCGAAAACAGTTGTTTAGTTTTATTTCTCCTTTCACAAATCATGTCATCAATATCATGGCAATGTGGTGCTCATGTCTCCACATGCCGCATCTCAATTACCTTCCCAAAGGTAATTGCCCAAGCATATAGCATTTGATAAATATGAGTATGCATGATTCTAGAATAGCATTTCTAAGCAATTGTCATAATTGACTAGGGACTCATACGTAATCATGGTTACAAGGGTTTTAAGGGTAAACAATAATCAAGGCATGGCATAATCACAAGTAGGATGTTCATCATTGCATGCAATTTTATTTGTAAACAAAACAATTTCGCAATTGGGATCAACATGTCCAAAGAATAGTGATGACTTGCCTTGCTCGTAGTCCTGCGGGTCTTGATCCTCGCTCGGATCCGCAACTCCCTCGGGGTCTAAAAGTACGTGCGAAGAATTGATTTGAATTCAATTAGAATTCAAATGAAATCCAAATAAACTCAAATAAAAGTCTAATGCGAATCGATCTTTCTATATCGACTACAAAGTTTGCAAAACCACTTCATTCCAATTTTAAGTTCATTCATCCTAAGTCTTTTTGTGATTTAGAAGTACATTCCTAAGAATTCAACATAATTATTTAGCTCTTAAATAAATCTAAATTTCTACCGCGAATTGATTACTTATAGAGATTACCCAAAATATTCTATAATTATATAAAATTTTGCAATTCTACAACTAAAAGAAACCTACAACTAACCCCAATTATTTTAATTTTCCACACCTCCTTAATCTCTCCCTAATTTTCTATTTATTTTTCCTTTTCTTCTTTTCTAGTCTCTCTTTTTTTTTCTTTCCTTTCTTTCTTTTCCTCTCTCTTCTTTCTTTCTTTTTCTCTCCCTCCCGGCTTCTCCCTTCCTCTCTCTCTCTCGGCTCACTGCCTACCCGGGGCAGCGGCGGCGACCGAACAAGGGGAGGGCGGCGGCTTACCGACGGCGGCGGCGGCGACGGCGGCGCAAGGCGGGCGATGCACGGCGCGGCACTCGGCGCGGCGCGGCGGCACCGAGGGCGGTGGCGCGGTGGAGAGGAAAGAGGGGAAAATGGGGGAAGAGGAGGTGGGGTGGTGCGGGGTGAAATGGCGACCGGAGAGGGGATTTATAGGGCGCGGGCAGAGGTGGCCGGCCCTAATGGCGACGCGACGGCGCGGCGCGTGGGGCTCGAGGCGGCTACGGCGACGGGCGCGCGGCGCGGCAGGCGGCAGCGGCGACGCGACGGGTGGGCGGCGCGGCGTGGGGCTCGGCGCGGCTTGGCACGGGGCTCGGCGCGACGGCAACAGGCAACGCAACGGCGACGCGGCACGCGTCGACGGGACGGCGGCGTGGCGACGCGACGGCGCGCGGCGCGGCAGCGGCGATGGCGACGGCGCGCGGTGGCAGGCGGCGATAGGACAGCGCGCGGTGACGGCGACGCGACGGCGTCGGCGGCGTGGGGCTCGGGGCCGGCTGGGCTAGGACCACATCAAGCACCTTGTAGGCAATGAATAGTGCTAGATCCTTATTAACCCTAATTTAGTCTATTTTCTATTTAAATCTCGCCCTATAAATTCTAACCTTTGCACAAATCAAGTTTACTCAATATTTGTGTTGCTCTAACCAAAAGATTCGCCCTAGATTAACATTACCCATATTTTATTTTTATACAATTTACTTGAATTTAATTAAAGTTAATTCTTATTCCATCGCACTTGAATTTAATTGATACTAATATGGTCGCGATAATATTTTTTTTTATTACCAACCTCACCTAATCTTTATTTTAAATTATATTTTAATTATTTATTTTGCCAGTTTAATTTTAGGGTTTATTCCTAATTAATTATTCTTTATTCGCGATCAACGAACTCCGAAATCAAAATCCAATGAAATAGGCGAATAAAATCGGCATGATGCAATTTATTTAAAAAGTTTTTGAAAATCCGTATTTTTAGAGTTTTGATTTTGTTGGTCGAATTTTCAGGGTGTTACACTCCTAGACATAGGCACGATGGTGGCGAGGCGAGCGAGGGCGTCATGGCCAAGGTGACCGAGACGACGATGCCAAAGAACATCAGAGGTGGTACTGGTGGCGAGAGTGGTGGAGTTGGCGATGAAGGTAGTGCGTGGTGGAGTGGGTAGAGTGGACCGGAGCTATTGAACCTGGCGATCACGGTCCTGGTGCGAAGATCCTTCATAGAGAAGCCAAAAGGGTCAAACTCAACAGCACACCAGTTGCCAATGAAAAAACATCGAACAGAGATCAAGCTCTTAATGATATGCGGAGAGCAAAGGATATCATGAAGAGTAAAAGAACGGTTAGAGTGACGAATGCTAGCTTGCCCAACAGAGGTAACCAGAATGGTAGAACCGTCACCGAACACAATGTGAGAGGGAGAGGTGGAGGTGGGTGGGTGGGTGAAAGTGAGAGTACCGATGTCGGAGGTCATGTGTACAGTGGCACCCGTATCCATATACCATTCATTTGTAGCCGGTTGGGGAAGCGTCATGGTGTTGAAGGAGCTGGCGAGGGAAGCTTGATCCTACTACGAGGGAGCCCCTCCAAACCAGCCAGCCGGCTGCTAGAAGGCCTGTGGTGTGGAGGGCTGCGTCTGTGCCTGCTGTTGGGCCGGTTGGCCCAGTCCACTGAAACCTTGTGCGCTAGGAAACAACCCATAGGACTGTGGCCCATAGGACGGTTGAGGAGGCAGGCCGAGAGGCGGCCCAGCTAGTGCTGCGCCAGCAAAGTGGGCCGGCACCGGTCGCGGGCCGAGGACACCACGGCCCATGGACCCCGGCCACTTGTGAATAGTTCCAGCCCATGGGTTGAGTGGGCTGGGCCACTGTGCAGGTTGGCCTGTGGTGTTCTTGACGCCGCCCTGGCCGGGCGTGTTGGCACCGCCTTGATTTCCGCCGCCATTGCCACCGCGACGACGGTGATTGAGGGAGTTCCCGCCGCCATTGCCGCCGCCACCGCCACCGCCACCTTGATTTCCGGCGCTAAAGCCCGATGTGTGCGCGGAGGTGGTGGTGCCAGTCTTGGGGGTGGAGGAGCTGTTGCCGCCGCCGATGAGGAACGCCACGGCCTGGGCGCCGGGACGGGGAGTCTGGCTCCTCAAGGTGAAGCTGCGTCCGGAGGGCGGCGAAGCACGGGAACGGCTGCTGCATGGCGACAAGTGAGCGAAAATGACCATATTTTTCCGACAAACCATTGAGGGCGGTGAGCACGAGGGTCTGGTCCTTGACCGGTTCGCCGAGGTCACCGAGCTGGTCTGCCATGGCCTTCAACTTGCGGCAGTAGTCGGCGACGTTGAGATCGCCTTGCTGGAAGTGGTGGAAGTCTGCAGTGAGCATGATGGCGCGGTTGCCGAGGAACTGGTATTCCAGGGTGATCCAAACGAGCCGGGCGGTGGTGTCGACGGAGAGCACTTCCTGGAGGAGGTCGGCGGAGATGGTGCTGTAGAGCCAGGCGAGGACGATGCAGTCCATTTGCTTCCAGTCGGCGCGGTGGGGAAGATGTTCGTCGGAGAGGAAATGTTCCGTCAAGGCGTACTTGCCGAGGGCGATGAGGAAGAGGCCGCGCCACTGTTGAAGTAATCCATGGCGCCATCGGCTACACAGCCATCGGCTACACTGCCATCGGCTGTCTACTGCTCTAGTTATCCACTAAGAGCGTGGTTCCGTTTTTGCTAGGGACCATGGCGTGTGTATCGCTTCGACGCATGCTGCGTTCATGCGGGAGCTCTTTCCGTTTTCTTAGTGACTGCGTGCGCTTCGTGTGTTCTCCGATTGTGGGATGGCACGGTCTAGTCGGGAGGCATGGCGAAGTGGCGGGAGTTTAGGAACGCATGGCGACAACTTCGGTCGTGGGATGTCACGATCAAGTAGGAAGTTGTGGGCATGTAATTTGCTATTTTAAGTTTCCTAATGCAACAGAAAACGCTGCCAAGTTTTACGCAGCACAAACATCGTCTTCTTGCTCACTCTGTTTTGATCGGCATTTCGTGAACACCTGCGGTGGTTCGCTGACAATTGGTATCAGAGCCTCGTTGGCTCGCTGGTGCCATGGCGGAGCACACGCCGCCGCGTCCCTCTCGCACACCACCATCACCACACTCACGCTCTCCTCTTCCTCGCCCATCGCGTACACCACCACGCCGTCGTCCTGATGAGTCCCAGCCGCCGCGCCGTGTGCGTGGGCGTGGTGAGCGACAGCCCTTGGCTGCTCAGCCGCGTGTCGTCAGGGAGTCGAGCGCCGCCGTTCACTACCCGATTCTGACGAGGACCAATTACGAGGAATGGGCACTCCTCATGACGGTGAACCTACAGGCTCAGGGACTCTGGCACGCCGTGGAGCCGTACGAAGACGAGGAGATCGAGTACCGCGACGATCGGCTGGCGCTAGCAGCGATCCTGCGAGTGGTGCCGCCGGAGATGCTCCGCTCCCTCTCCACCAAGCGCACGGTGCAGTCCGCGTGGGAGGCAATCAAGACAGTCCGCGTCGGCACTCGGCGCGTACGTGAGGCGAATGAGCAGCTACTTCACCGGGAATTTGCGGATGCTCGATTCAAGGACGGCGAGAACATCGACGACTTCTCCATGCGCCTCACCGGCATCACAAACAGCATTTGCACTCTAGGAGGCGATCTCCCTGAGGTAGATGTCGTTAACAAGCTGCTAAATGTTGTCCCTGAGCATCTCTCGCAGATAGCCATCTCGATCGAGACGCTCCTCGACGTCCGTGACTTGTCCATTGAGGAGGTCACCGGCCGACTCCGCGCGGCCGAGAAGCGCAAGGCCAAGCCAAAGGAGGTCGTCGATAGCGGCGGCCGTCTCATGCTCACTAAGGAGCAGTGGCTGGCTCAGCTCAAGAACCGCGAGCAGAGCGGTGAGAGCAGCGGCACTGCGCCCGGTGCGGCCGCGAACACCGACGGCAAGAAACGCAGGAATCGGCGCGGGCGCGGGCGCGGCCAGGAGCACCCTGGCGACAAGTGTCACAGCTGCGGCAAGATGGCCCACTGGGCCAAGGATTGCCGCTCTAAGCCCAAGAAGGCCGAGGCCCACATCGCGGCCGAGGATGACAACGAGCCGACGTTGCTCATGGCACACGCATGCTTGGTTGAGCAGCGGCGTCCGCCAGCCGAACCTGTGCCGGAGATCACGCCGGCTTCCTCACCGGTGTTTCTGGAGGAGGCGAAGGTGCTGGCGCATCTCGATGGCGACCCCGATCCCCCGGATTTGTGGTACCTCGACACTGGCGCCACGAACCACATGACCGGAGTCCACTCTGTCTTTTCCGAGCTCGACACGGCGGTGACCGGCTCCGTCAAGTTCGGCGACGGCTCCATCGTCACGATCGCCGGCTGCAGCACGATCCTCTTCGCTTGCAAGAACGGCGAACATCGCGGGCTGACCGGGGTGTACTACATCCCGAGCCTCACTGCAAACCTCATCAGCGTCTGCCAGCTCGACGAGAACGGCTGCGAGTCCTTGGTGCTCGACGGCTTCATGCGCATCAGCGACCAAGATCGGCGGCTACTGGCGAGGATCCCGCGTTCAAGGAACCGGCTCTACCCCATCCGCATCAGCGCCGCGCGTCCGATCTGCCTCACCGCCCGTAGCTCCGACGAGGCTTGGCGCTGGCATGCGAGGTACGGTCACCTTAGCTTTCAATCGCTGAGGAAATTGGTGCAGGGTGACATGGTGCGCGGACTGCCGATGATCGACCACGTTGATCAAGTCTACGACAGCTGCCTCGCTGGGAAGCAACGCCGGGTGCCGTTCCCGGCGTGCGTGAAACATTTCGCCGAGCACTTGCTCGACCTGGTGCACGGTGATCTATGCGGGCCGATCTCGCCGGCGACACCGAGCGGCAACCGCTATTTCTTGCTGCTAGTCGATGATGTGAGCCGCTACATTTGGCTCACTCTCCTGGCGAGCAAGGATCAAGCGCCGGCGGCGATCAAGCGCTTCCAAGCGGTGGCGGAGCTGGAATCCGGCCGCAAGCTTAAGGTGCTCAGGACCGATCGCGGCGGCGAGTTCACCTCCGTCGAGTTCGGTGCCTACTGCGCGGACTCACCGCGCCCAACTCCCCGCAACAGAATGGGGTGGTGGAGCAGCGGAACCAAACCGTGGTCGCCATGGCGCGCTCCATGATGAAGGCCAAAGGGCTCCCTGCTCGGTTTTAGGGGGAGGTGGTTTCGACGGCGGTGTTCCTCCTCAACTGCGCTCCCACGCGTGCCCTCTCCGGCAAGACGCCGTACGAGGCCTGGCACGGCGTCAAGCCGGCCGTCCACTTCCTGCGCACGTTCTGCTGCGTGGCGCACGTGAAGAACACGAAGCCCAATCTGAAGAAGCTCGACGACCGCAGCTCGCCGATGATCTTCTTGGGCTATGAAGCTAGGTCCAAGGCGTACCGGGTGTTCGACCCAGTGTCAAACCGTGTGCAGGTCATGCGTGACGCCGTGTTCGATGAGGCGGCCAGCTGGGACTGGGCTGCTCGTGGCGGCGGCAGGGACACGGTCGACGCCACCGATTTCACCATCGAGTACACCGTGGCGCCGATCGACATCAACGCTCCAGACCAGGAGCATGCTGGCACGCCGACACCGAGCTTCGTCTCACCATCGGCTGCCACGGGGAACGCACCCACGCCACCGACGGCAGCAACGCCGCAAGCCGAGACGGGTACAGCATCGCCCGAGTTCGTGTCGCCCCCAAGCAACCTCACCGACGCCATGGACACCGATCATGACGACGACGCCCCTCTTCGGTTCCGCACCGTCGAGAACATCCTCGGACACGCAGCGACGCCGAGCCTCGCACATCGCGAGCTGGACGCCGGTGAGCTGTTCTTCGTGTCGGCAGAGGAGCCCGCTTCTTTCAAGGAGGCAGAGCAACACCAGAGCTGGTGGCACGCCATGATGGAGGAGATGGACTCCATCACCGACAACAAGACGTGGGTCCTTGTTGACCCACCGCCGTCGCACCGACCGATCGGGCTCAAGTGGGTGTACAAGGTGAAACTCGACGAGCGCGGCGCCATCGTCAAGTACAAGGCGCGCCTTGTCGCGAAGGGCTACGTCCAGCAAACTGGCATCGATTTCGAGGAGGTGTTCGGGCCGGTGGCGCGCATGGAGTCCGTGTGGCTCTTGCTCGCCGTTGCGGCGCACGCCGGCTGGGGCGTCCATCACATGGATGTCAAGAGCGCTTTCCTTAACGGAGAGCTCGCTGAGGAGGTGTACGTGCAACAGCCGCCGGGTTTCGCCGTTGAAGGGCAAGAACACAAGGTCTACCGGCTGCACAAGGCGTTGTACGGACTCCGGCAAGCGACCCGCGCCTGGAACACCAAGCTCGACGACAGCCTCCTGTCGCTCGGGTTCCGGAAGAGCGCCAACGAGCACGCCGTGTACACGCACGGCCAAGGCGATGCGAAGCTGATCGTCGGCGTGTACGTTGATGATCTGATCATCACCGGCGCGGATCAAGCCAATATTGGCGAATTCAAGAGGGAGATGTGCAACATCTTCAAGATGAGCGACCTCGGGCTCTTGTCCTACTACCTTGGGCTCGAGGTGAAGCAGAGTGAGATGGGGATCTCGCTCTGTCAGTCGGCGTATGCCGGCAAGCTGCTCGACAAGAGCGGTATGGGCGACTGCAATGCATGCGCCACGCCGATGGAGACACGCTTGAAGCTGAGCAAAACAAGCGCGAGTCCGCTAGTGAACGCGACGAACTACCGCAGCATCATCGGCGGGTTACGCTACCTGGTGAACACACGGCCGGACATTGCTCATGCCGTCGGCTATCTGAGCCGATTCATGGAGGAGCCGCACGAGGATCATCAGGCGGCGGTCAAGCACGTGCTCCGGTACATTGCCGGGACGCGGCACCACGGTGTTCACTATGCCAGGAAGCAAGACGGGAAGCCAGCGCTGCATGGTTTCAGCGACAGCGACATGGCCGGCGATCTGGACACACGCCGGAGCACGAGCGGCGTCCTCTTCTTCCTCGGCTCTAGTCCCGTCTCGTGGCAATCGGCGAAGCAGAAGGTGGTCGCGCTGTCGTCGTGCGAAGCAGAGTACATCGCCGCCACAGCCGCCGCCTGCCAAGGTGTCTGGCTAGCTTGGTTCCTGAGTGACTTGCTCGACTCAGAGCCTGGAGCGCGGGAGATCAAGGTGGACAACAAGTCTGCCATTGCAATGACCAAGAACCCCGTTTTCCATGACCGAAGTAAACATATTGACACTCGATACCATTTCATTCGGGAGTGCATGGAGAACGGGAAGATCGTCGTCAACTACGCTCGCACGGAGGAGCAGCTGGCGGACGTACTGACAAAGCCGCTCGGCCGTGTTTGATTCCAGGAGCTGTGCAATGGGATCGGCATCGTTGAGCTTGATGGCGATGGCGGCAAGAATTAAGGGGGAGAATGTTGAAGTAATCCATGGCGCCATCGGCTACAGCCATCGGCTACACAGCCATCGGCTGTCTACTGCTCTAGTTATCCACTAAGCGCGTGGTTCCGTTTTTGCTGGGGACCATGGCGTGTGTATCGCTCCGACGCATGCTGCGTTCATGCGGGAGCTCTTTCCGTTTTCTTAGTGAGTGCGTGCGCTTCGTGTGTTCTCCGATCGTGGGATCGCGCGGTCTAGTCGGGAGGCATGGCGAAGTGGCGGGAGTTTAGGAACGCATGGCGACAACTTCGGTCGTGGGATGGCGTGATCAAGTAGGAAGTTGTAGGCATGTAATTTGCTATTTTAAGTTTCCTAATGCAACAGAAAACGCTGCCAAGTTTTACGCAGCACAAACATCGTCTTCTCGCTCACTCTGTTTTGATCGGCATTTCGTGAAAACCTGCGGTGGTTCGCTGACAGCCACTTCGTGTAGTTTGCGGTGGCGACGTCCAATGTCACGGGAACGAGCGACTTCACATTCAGGATGCTGACTGCCTAGGCGTGAAGGGCGGCGCGAGTGTCGGGGTCGAGCACGGGCGTAGATGAGCCGCTGCCATGGACGCCGTGCAGGAACCCAGGCAAAACGGACGGCGTGGGCCAGGAGTAGTAGGCCGGCGCCGAGCCGGGAGGAGGCAGGCCGGTCGCCACGAAGAGCGCGACGAGGTCGACGGGCGTCGTGACCAGCGGCGGGGCCGAGGAGCGTCCGGGAGCATGGCCGTCGTGGTCGCCGCTGAAGCGTGGACGTCGACGGTCGAGGTAGGAGGCAGGAAAGACGCAAGAAAAGTGGAGAGCGCCTGGCGCGTCGCGGCGGACGCCTTGGCTGCAGCGCCATCGACGACGATGGCAGCAGTGTCGGCGGCGATGGAGAGGCTGTCGGGGGGCTGGAACGCCGCGCGGACGGCATTGGCAACGGCGTCAGCGGCGGAGTCGAGAACGGCGGCGGTGGGGGAGGTGGTGGAAGAAGCCGTGTCATCGGCGGCTGTCATGGCGAGCGACGGACGCAGGGCACAGTGGGCGCGCTAGGTTGGGAGAAGAGCGGAAGCGGTGGATTAGGAGTCTGATATCATGAAAGACAATGGGACTCAACACGATAGTGTATTGATCACAGAGAATTACATATGTAGGCCTCATCCTTTCCATATCCAAGCATCCGATTTATGGAAGCAGCATCGGGTGGATTAGGAAGGGGAGCCAATCACACAAGCATGCCATGTATAGTCTAACAAGCAGCACTTGAAAGTTGATGTCTTGTTCCAACTTAAACTAAATTAAGAAGAAAACTTGGTATTCTACTTGTTAGATGTGACGACTCACAATAATACAATACTTTGGGAGACAAAACAACTAACAAACTCGTCATTTATTATGATTTATTAGTTATATAAAATATGCTCACACTATAATGGCTTGCTAAATCGAATTGTGACCGCTAGCGGTCACTAAGTCAAAATAGCAGCCGCTAAGTTCCAACATGCTATTTCCAGTTTGCTACATCGTAGCGGTAGCGGTAGCGGTTGCTACCGATATAGCACCCATATTAGCTTGTTTAGGACTTAGTAATAGCACAAATTGGTTGTTGCTTTAATTTTGGAGGAAGAGGCGGCAAGGAAGAGAAAAGGATGAAAAGGACAAGAGAAGATCGTTAGATTGGTTTAGGCTGCCACGCGTTATCCTACGTCCTGCGAACTAGGTTTGGGCGTTTATGCAAAGGTTAAGACTTTGGGGTCTATATGCACATGTGCCCAATCCTATACTCCTACTTGAGCTGTGCCCTAGGCCATCGCACCTTATGTCATGCCCTAGAGCACCATCTTCAGCGCGAGACATCGCCTCATCGCTCATCGGCTCGCCTCCTCGCCTCGTGTCGCTAGAGAATTAAAATGAATGAATCAACTCTCTCTTCGGCTCGTCACTCAGTGTTAGACACTTCGCCTCTCCACTTCACGGGACGTACACAGTCCATCTTAGGAAAAAAAAAGGCAAAATGATGCTAGTTAAAGTCAAAGGTACTAGTACAACCAATCAGTATAGTTTTCGAATCAGATAACATGCACAAATCGCAATACACATTGGAGAACTCACACGGTCAATTACCCAACCGTAGTAAAGTAGTGGACTATCAAATAGCAAACATGACAAATAAATTATGAGCAAAACTTTTATGTATGTTCTTAATAGGTTTAAAATCCAAGACGGGAAAACATAATTTGATGACAAAAGAACTCTAAAATCACGTTTATAAATTTAAATTTTGGTTGTCTGGTAAGTCAAGATGATGGTCCATCCATAAAAAATGAGTTGATTTCTGGTTATGCACCGTACAAATCAACTTTTTTTTTATTTTAAAATAGGGGGAGTAGTTATAAACCATTGGCAGTGTGTAGTTAAAATGCAAATTAAAAACATAAACGTGTACTGGAGAAGAGCAGAGAGCATGAATATCATCAGCCCATGATCACACTAACACATAGATCATGAGCAATGAAAACAAAGCAGACCAAATACCACAAACCGCTGGTACTCGATTTGTAAAAGCCGACCGGTATTAGCCGGATTTTGTACGGCGTTGACGAAAGTTTATATTTTCGGTTTTTACCGGCTTTCGGTCGGTTTCCATAAACCGGTGGATAGCATGGTTCGAAATTTTGGTCATTTCGTACCCCTCCGATACGATATTATTTCGGCCAAAATTTTTAATTTTTTTAACTTTTCCATGAATTTGGTAATATTTGTTCAAATTCAACTAAATTTTGTTCAAAATTTCGGAAATTTTGGACCGAAATATTTCGGTGAGCACTGACCCTGGTGGACAGCAGTGAATTGCACGGTTGTTTGTTTATCACCAAATATCTCTATAATAAAAACCTTGTCTACATACACGCAGATTCTGGTTAGTTCACTTCAACAACATCGCAACACATTCAAAACCAAGATCGCGTTCAAATCGCCCTACATTGGCGCGCAATGTCCCCAATCTCCCGCCAAATTTTAGCACCGGCAATTCTCGCCGCCGCAGCAGAACACGCCGCAGCCGCCGCACCCGCATCGAGGCCACCACACCGACGGCGGCGACGGCCAGCAGCATCGGAACAGGCACCACCCTCCCTGCGCCGCCGCGTCCGTGCTCTTCGCCGCCTCCTTCCCTTCCGTCGCCGGTGCCGCCGCCTCCGTGGGGAAGACGGCGGAGGGGTTGGTGATCTCGCCGGAGACGATCTCGGCGTCGGGGGCGAACCGGACGGACTTCCTGTTCTTGCCGGCGGCGATGGTGGTGCACCTGGCGCAGGACTCGCTCACGCACAGGCCCCCGCCCCCGCCCCCGCCGCCGCCGCCGCCGCCGCCGCCGGCGGCGGAGGTAGAGGAGGGGATGCGGTGGAACCCTCCACCGGAGGCGTCGTAGAAGAGGTCGCCGCTGCTGCTGTGGTTGCTGCTGTTGTAGCGCGCGCTGAGGTCGCCGGAGTGGCGGAGGTTGATGCTGAACAGCGAGTCGTTGGAGGCGACGCTCCAGTCGCCGCCGCCGCCGCCGCCGGAGCTCGTCGACCCCGTCCGGAAAATCGACGACGGGAGCCTCTTCGGATCATACCCTCCGCCGCCGCCGCCGGCGACGGCGAGCTGCTGCTGCTCGTGCGACGCCATCATCGTCTGCACGGCCGGCGCCCGCGTCGCCGCCGCCGCCGCCGCCGCGGTGATGCGGTCGAGGTCGGCCGCCTCGAGCTGGATGAAGCTCTCGTAGGACGACGCCGAGGAGGAGAACGACGACTGCTTGTCCATCATCTCCGGGATGCTCTCGCACGACATCGAATTGCCGGACATCGCCGCGTGGTAGCTCCTCGACGACGTCGACGACGACGGCGACGACAGCGACGCGGCCGCCGACGAGAAGGAACAGGAGGAGTGCGACAGCTCGCGCCCATGCATCGCCAGCACCGGCGCCGGCGCCGCAGCCACCGCGAGCAGGCCAGCACCGCCGCCGCCGCCTCCGCCATGATCCGTGGACTCCATTGACACGTCCGGCGAGATCGTCACCGATCGCTACCTCCTCCGTTCGCCGCCGCGCTGCCGTCCCTTGTTGATCACGATCGCAATCGGCGGCGATGACGCCGCTGATCTGAAAACAATTCACACAACAAAACCAATCAAATCAAGATCAAAAACGGAAAGAAATGAAATCTTTGCGCGAGATCATCATCATCACAATTAAGATTATCATCGTTCCAACCTGCGATCGATGAAGAAGAAGGTGGGCATGGGTACGGGGGGTAAGGTAATGGCCGGAGCTCGAGGATGAACAAGCCAAAGAAATGGAGCTCCGACAAGAGGCATTGGCGCGAGGATGCTGTGCTTTTATATGTTGGGCGACGATCGGAGGAGGAAGAAGGCCGTTAATTGGAGGCAAAAAATGGGCGCTGCCGTCTTCGCTGGTGGCCGGACTACTTTTGGCATGGAAACCATGAAATGAAACGAGGAGGAAGAATACCCAACAACAGCGTGTGCATGCCATCCTGGAACTCATTTGTGCTTCTCCCTTTCTATGGCCTATACCTTTGCTCAATTTTGTAGCCTTTAGAAAAAAAAAAGACGATTTGGAGGGAGAGATATCCCTCCAAATATTTTTCGTAAGAAGAAATTATGGGTGTGTTGGAGATTGAACACGGGATCTCAGAGTTGAAACCACACACCCTTACCACTGTCTTATCAAGTACATCTCAATTTTTTAGCCTTTGGATCAGTCGGATCAACAATTGCACAATTTAAATCTAATAATCTTGTAGGAAGTTTTTCTTACTTCAGTTGGCTTTACCTTCTGTATGGATGAATGGATGGTGTTGCTCTGTAGTATGTTTTATCTTTGAGTAAATTTCATAAAATTAGGCTAAATTATCACAAAACTACATATTTAACGCTAAATTTATCACAAAACTATATGTTTAAGATGGTGTATCACAAAACTACAAATTTAATAACAAATTTATCACAAAACTGCAGGTTTAATATCAATTTAATCATAAAACTTGAACATTTATAACTCAAACATAGTATTAGCGTTAAGGATATAAACCCTAAAATCTATAGTTTTGTGATAATTCTATTATTAAATCTGTAGTTTTATGATACTTAGCTTTAAACCTATAGTTTTATGATATATCACCTTAAATCTGTAGTTTTATGATAATTTAGTCAAAGTATCCGTAGTTTTATGAAATTTACTCTTTATCTTTTTATGGCGACGTATTGGAGATGCTATTTCTTTTCAGCTCTATCCGTAATCCTCATAAATATAAATAAATTTATAAAAGAGTTTTTTTAAAAAATCTAATTCATGAGACGACCAGGTTTGCTCTTCCGGTGATCTTTCTTTATTATAGTCTACTAGTGGTGGAGATATAGGTTTTAAACTAGGATCCTAGCAATCTACCTCGAACTGAGATTGAAGTTCCGAAAAACAGAGTGATGCACACAAGGTGTTTGGTGCTACAATAAATCGGCTACTTTTAGGTTTTTATCTTTTGATTTGCTATTTTAACAAGTAACAAAACGAGGTGGGCATGATGCCATGATCCCCACGTCACGCTCGGTTAGTGACAAATGCCACATCAGACATCGTTGAAACATAGCACACGACACGACACAAAAAAGAAAAAAATCTAACATTCTCCCCCCCCCCCCCCCCCCTAATCTTGTTCTCCTGTTTTCACCTCAACGACGCCGATCAACCCAGGCATCTCTTCAAACTTAGGGATTGATTTGGTGAAACAGAAGATGGAAGGACGCTGGGGAAAAAAAGAAAGAAGAAAGGAGGCAAGGAGCTAGGAGACGTTGATGAGTAAATGGTTATGACATGGCAGTACTAGACAAGATTGAAAGGGTCACTATGGCGGTGTCAAAGGAAGGAGATAAGATTTAAGTAAAACTCATTATGAAAAAGATAGTCCTAATCAAGAAAGGGGAATATAGAGGAGGCATAACTTATTTTATATACATAAATGATATAAATTGTATGAAGTATGCACTAGTGTATGCCAAATTCTATTTTATAGGATGGTAGAGTCAAATAATAGGTATGGTTAAGTTATATAGGTAGCCAAGTGAATCTACATTATAGGGATTGGTATCGGTTTTGGTTAAATCAATAAATCTTTGTTATAAAATGCTTATAAGATTTGTCAAACATCATTTTGACCAAAATTTTAGAAAAGGAAAAAAAACTATTCTGACCTTACTAAGTGTGTCAGATCTGTACTTCGGTGATGATTGTAGCCTCAGATTTCCTCCCAAGTCTAGAAGGATGGTTGCTTCGACGACCTTGAGATGTATGGTGAGGCGGTAATGGCGTTGTTGTGGCCCCGGATGAGGAAGCTATTAGTGAGCAGGATCACTTATGAGGTTGATGAACAAATGTAGTTAGGAAAAAACAACAAATCTAGTAGGGGGAGACATCGGAGATGAGGAAGGAGGACAAAGAGGGGATTCTTGCCGGTGTTGAAGAAGGGGAAATGGGGATAGGATATAGCGGAGGGAGCCAGCGCAAAATAAAGAGGAAAGCAGAGGTAGGTAGAGGGTGGCGTGGCGTGCCTTTATTTTCTAGGTGCACGAGTGATACAATGGGCTAGTTTAGGATTACCCGTGAAAGAGGAGAAGATCATGGACCGTT
This sequence comes from Oryza meridionalis, assembly GCA_000338895.3. Lineage (NCBI taxonomy): Eukaryota > Viridiplantae > Streptophyta > Magnoliopsida > Poales > Poaceae > Oryza > Oryza meridionalis. Next base: position 5,902,804 of record CM002528.2, on the reverse strand, counting down.
TGATCAACATCAATGGCCCCAAAGTCGATTGTTTTTTTCTTTCTAAAAATAGTTGTAGAATCAACAAATCTTTGTTCTAAAAGCTTATGGGATTTGTCAAACATCTCTTTAGCCAAAAGTTAAAGAAAAAAGGGTAAAAACTATTCTAACCTTACTAAGCACGTCAGTTCCGTACTCTGGTGATGATTGTAGCCTCGGATCTCCTCAGGCCTATAGGGATGGTTGCTCTGATGGCCTTGAGGTGCATGGTGAGGCAACAATGGCGTTGTTGAGGCCCCGCATGAGGAAACTGACAGTGAGCAGGGTCGCTTATGAAGTCTATGAGGAAAAGTAGTTACAAGACAACAACAAATCTAGTATTGGGAGACGTCAGGATGAGGAAGCAGGACGCATAGGGGATTTTCGCCAATGTTGAAGAAAGCGAAGGGAATAGGAGATAGCGGGGGAGTCAACATGCAAGAAAGAGGAATGAAGATGTAGGTAGAGGGTGGCGTGGCGTGCCTTTATTGTCTAGGTGCACGAGTGATACAATGGGCTACTTTAGGGTTCCCGGCAGAAGAGGAGATGGTCATGGACCGTCTGATCAACATCAATGGTCCAAGATTTAATTGTTGTTTGTTTTCTAAAAACACTTCATAGTTGGGTTGTAGTTGATGGCCCACGGTGCAACCCAAACCAACAAACTGGTCTAGGCCCAATAAAGCATTGTTAACTAGTCTAATCTTTATAGAGCCCATAAAGTAACCATAACCATAGCCTCAATGCAACTTAGTATAATGATGGGCCCAATTTTTTCTCCTGGTGGTTCATGCAGACTGGATCACTTGTAACATAAACAGAGCCAACAATATAAGAAAATGAGCTTCAACACTAAGAGCATTTTTATGCTCTTTGGGCTTGAAGAGGTACATGGGTAACATCATATCGTTTTATCTCCCCAAGATTGAAGGCAATGACACCTTTGCTTCTGAAAGTGACAAACTCTCTACATTACGAGTGAAGAGAGAGCTTTTTCATGTATGTTGTGACTTATAGTATCCTGAACTCACAAAAAACACAGAGGATTTTAATTCTTTACATATAGACAATCCAGTGTATATATCTAGTATTAGGCCTTCTTTGGAACACACCAAATTTTAAGGTTTTTTTTTTGCAGTAACTGAAATGATACTTGTGAAAATCCTATTAAATTTCTATGTTCCAAAGACGACCTCAGGCCCTTTTTTTTCATAATTTTCCGACTGTTTCTAGCTACTCACATCAGTATGTTATAAAACCTACAGCAATATGGTTTCACTATGTTTTAAAAAGATAATCCTCCATTCCAAAATATAAGCACCTAAAATTCATTTTAAAAAACACTTATAAATACTTATATTCAGGGTCAGACCTTGGCCTCAGGCCACGGCTTGAGGCCTAGGATTGAAAGACCATTATACAGTACAAAATTTCACCATGTAAATTTATGTTTGACCCAAACTGCAATGGGCTAGCTCGGGGCTTGGGCCAAGGATGGGTCTGCCCCTGCTTATATTGAAACAGATTAAGGCCCTATTTGATTCAACTTAGGATTATTATAATCTGGATTATTAGGAGTAAGCTAAAACAAACAGATAGCTTATTATGATAGATTATTATAATCTATAAACCAGATTACTATAATATGGTAATCCACTCTAAAGATTCTTTTTTAGATTATTGGGTGGCTAACAACTAACAAACAGCTTATAATCCAGGGAAACAAACAACTCACAGCTTATTCTATGTCGATTTATTATAATCCAGCTTATAGTAATCTAGCTCAGTAATTTAGATTACAATAATCTTAAACTGAAACAAACAGGGCCTAAGATGAGATGATGATGAAGATTAAGTTTTTTACGTAAAACGAGGTGGTATTAACGTATGATTGATTGAGTTTTAATTATTACAAACTTGAAAAATAGATTAATATGATATTTTAGAGCAACTTTCATATAGAAGGTTTTTTTACAAAACACATTGTTTAGCAGTTTGAAAAGCGTGCCATAAAAATCTTAATCTTTATCCAACTCTCGTTGGAGAAAAGAACGGGGCCGAAGTAGGATTTTAGTGGCCACAAGACATCACTGTTGTGATCAAGAAGAGACCGTAACAAGTTAAACGTGTACCTTGATCAAACTATATATTTTAATAGGACTAAATTAACATACATGCATATAATCCTAACTGGGGTTTCTAGAAATGGCTAAGACAAAGCAGCTACATGCAGTTCATGAGTTCCAAGTCAAATTGAGCTAATTGGAAACCCTATCTACAGGTTGGATACAAAGAGATAAACACGGTATGCAAGATATATGAATTTGCACGTTTGCCAACTCGAGACAACACGGATATTCTGGTCGGCATCATGGAGTTAACATCATCAGCAGCTGATAGAATGCATGACAGAGCATACTTAATTAGTATGCAAGTCAATTAGCAAAATGGAAGCTTCTAAAACACAGTTAAGCACACCCTTGCTTTGCTTCTAAAAAGGAAGTATTCACACACACATTCCTTGATTATTACAGAAGCCTTGATGGATTTGACTCTATCTTGTGAGCTAAAGCTTTGAATATATTAGAAAACAATTTTTGAACTCAGCTGTAATTGTCTGTTGCCAACTGTTTGGTATTCAAAACCGTGTGCTGTGTCAAGAGTAATAATCAATATGAAATAAAATACTCACGGATAACAAATAAAGCTTGCAAAAGAAAATGTTATAAACCTATCCTAAATAGCATCGACCGTGTGTATCATAATTCTATGATTTATCAGAGTGACATATCTAGGATTTTTATATGGGTGATCTAACTTATATACCTCTTTAAAATACCTTAAATATAATAAGGTTAAAAGTATAAATTGATCAAATATATATCATATTAATAAGTTAGTTTTATTTTGCAAAAAGTTCTTTACACACATATATGCATTGGGCTATGGTTTTTCGGGTGATCCCGGGACCACTGGGACCATCCCTAGATCGGCCATCTTTTAGATCCGCTTATTCCACTGACTTTATCAAGTTCAATTTATAATTTATACCATCATTTTAACCTTACTTTACGTTCGATACCATTAATTCCCGTTATGATCACAGTGTCAAATGGGTTCCATTGGCCTAAAATCAAACAAAAGAAGGCGTTGGAGATGGTTGGCACCTTAGTTGGAAAGACTACTCAATTCAAATTACTTCAGTAAGGATCATGTTCATTGGCCTGGTGGAAGTTTTAGGACATATATATATTAACATGTTCAGACCGCGTGATATCAAGATGTATATCCTGATTAATATAATGTAACACCTGAAGTCTTAAATATTCAGCTTACCCGGAAAATAGCAAACAAGTCAGTTTGCAGCAGTGAACACAAAAAAGGCACATCTGAAAAACACTCTGACCTTTTTCATGTAACAAAACAAGTATTATAAAGTCAAGAAATTACAGCTGCCCCTTCTTATTTGACCGAATTACTCGGTTCTTTGAAGACTAAAAGTACATTTTTTTAAGGAGTATTCGATTATATACATTTTCCAATAGTAAAAGACACATACATTGAACATCAATATATCCTGAATATAAAATTAAAACTCTATCGATCGTTAGCTGTGCCTGAGCAATATGTATACACCTCTTGGCTTCCCTGAAAGCTATTATACGGTGAGAGCACCAACTAGGACAGTCGTCGCACACCAATATATATACAAGTCTATACAACAAATGAAACATATGGCAGGATAAGAGCAAGCGTAATATAGTGGGTTAATTTGTGGACTCCTTAATTACATCATGTATATGTGGATGGGAGATAATTAAGAAAGAAGAAAAAAAGTGAGAGTGTGTTTTCAACTTTTCATGCAAGAACCAGCTAATAAGAGGGTAAATAGATAAGTGAGAGAGAGAGAGAGAGTGTGTGTGTATGTGGAGTAAAGTGTACAACTTTAAGAGATAACCTTGTAACTAAATTATCTCATGATATATAGAACATTACTAATTGTTAGTAGTTTGCTTTATTATTAAACTTACTTTAAATAAAACAACTTGGTATGTACACATAGAAAACGTTGAAATAGGTTGATCTTGTAAGTTAATGATATTTTTGACCAGTGATGAAAATGGATTGGATATTGTTTGATCCGATCTACCACCGAACCTGGTTGGATGAGGATATATATGGTAGGAACATTCTAAAATCTGTATGGATTCAAATGAGGATTTGGTATTTGAAGTATCCAAGCTAATGCGTTCTAACGTGTTTTTGAATCTCCTGTTTCTCTTTTAAAAGTTTCCATCTTCTTACTCTACTGATTTGGCTGGAACTGGTTTGTTTTGTTTGGCTCCATAGATGGTCGATGATAATAATGGCAATATCAAAGAATTTCAGCATGACAATGTGAACACTTGTTCTTGCTGTAGCGATACCATTCTTCTGCTCATTAAGAAAATTGAATTACTGCATTAGGACAATTATTTTTACTACCTAGGCAGAGCACCGTCACTACTAACATAATTTAATCTTTTATTTATTAGTATTTTCTAAGTATAATACATTTTGCATCGAAATCTCAGATTGTTAGTATAACACCAATGGTAAAAGCTCAGCCGGGCACACTTGTCGTGCCATCCTCGGACACCTCTGTCAAAGTGTCAGTCAACGACAACACCTCACCCGAGCTCAAGGACGAAGACAGCCCATGCATGGTAAGCTTCATCATCTTTGGGTGTGTTTAGTTCACGTCAAAATTAAAAGTTTAATTGAAATTAGAATGATGTGATGGAAAAGTTTGAAGTTTATATATGTAGGAAAGTTTTGATGTGATGAAAAAATTGAAAGTTTGAAGAAAAATTTTGGAACTAAATTTGGCCTTTGTGATGCAACAATGACATGGCATCCTTCTGGCTCTCAAGTGGTGGCCAACGCTAGCTCTAACCTCTTATAAGTAATATATCTTCGTTCCAAAATAAGTTCATTTTACTCCTCCAGTATATCTGAAAATAAGTTCATTTTTAAAGTGATTATTGTATCGGAGTTTGTAAAAGTAAAAGATAAATGTATTAGGAGTAGATAAAGTGATGAATAATTATATTGAAATTTGATAAAGTGGGGTTTCTAATCCTTTTGGTTTTGTATTGGCATGTGTGGGATAAATAAAAAGTAAAATTACTTTAGGACGGGGGGGGGGGGGGGGGGCTACGTAGGAGAATGTATCTCTAGTTTGTAAGGTACATATGTAGCTGAACTTACATTTTGGATAGCTTTCACCAAGCTACTGATAATTAAATTTTCATAAGAATTGAAAGGAAAAGATTAAGGGTTTGTTCATTTTCCTATCACTTTCAACCCTATTAAATTTTGATATTAGTAAATTTTGATAGGACATATAATTAACTAAACATATCCTTGTCATTGCCACTCTACCAAAATTCGGTATTTCCGGAAGTTTCTTTTCATATGAACACGGAACACTATTAAATTTTGGTAAGGCTGCAAACTAAACACGTTCTAGTATTGTCAAATTTTGGTAACGTTAATTTCCACAATAAACTGAATACGCCCTAAAAACAAAAATATATAGTCAAATGAGCTAATCATTGACGCATATAGAAGTCCAACACAAAACCACCTTACCTTTAATCAATATTTAATCATTTGAAAAGTAGAAGTCTTCAGCTGATGAATTCCTCACCCCCTCTTGCCTCTTAGCACTTTCACACACAACATATATATACAAACGTGCCTATATATACTAATCACAATCCCCAGTGCTCCTGCAACAGCCAGCATTTGTCCAATTGGCATTCTTAACTCCAAAAACCTGCAACCTTCTTGGAGAGAGCTTGATCATCATCAGCTAGCTCTCCCAAGTTTCAACCCTATCCTCTGATCACAATTCACAAAAACCCCCATGGTTGGCAGGATGCTTTCTTCCCAAGAGCCTCCTACACTATCAACCATGGTGATGTCGGCGGCTCACGGTGAGGACTCGCCGTACTTTGCAGGGTGGAGAGCCTATGATGAGGATCCCTATGATCCCATCACCAATCCTCAAGGTATCATCCAGATGGGCCTTGCAGAAAACCAGGTGATCTTAGTTGTTCTTACTTCAAAACTAATCGAAAAACGCGTTAATGCGTTGTTATATCGTGTGTATCGATCGTTAAGGCGCAAGAACTTTTATGTTCCCGCGGGAACTGAAACTGTTTCATGTGAAATTCCTGTGTTAGGTCTCCTTTGATCTTCTAGAGGAGTACCTGAGGGAGCACCCGGAGGCGTCGGATTGCGGCGCCGGGTTTCGAGAGAACGCCCTGTTCCAGGACTACCATGGCCTGAAATCATTCAGGAAGGTAAATTGATTGAGATCAAAGGCATGAAATCATGTGTTGTGTCTTGGTTTCAGCTTGATCGTTGAGAATACTACATGTTGCTGAAGTTTGAAGGTTGCTTGTGATGATGCATGTGGGTAGGCAATGGCGAGCTTCATGGAGACGATAAGGGGAGGCAAGGCGAGGTTCGACCCGGACCGCGTCGTCCTCACCGCCGGCGCCACCGCCGCCAACGAGCTCCTCACCTTCATCCTCGCCGACCCCGGCGACGCCCTCCTCGTCCCTACCCCTTACTACCCGGGGTAATGCGAGTGTAGCTCGTGATGTACACAAGCTGTTCGATCGATCGATCGCCATGGCTGCAGCTTGGAGCTTGCCTTGTTGAGCTGTCGTGTCGTCGTCTTGACATGCGTTCATGTCGCGTTCGTGCAGGTTTGACAGGGACTTGAGGTGGAGGACCGGCGTGAACATCGTCCCGGTGAGCTGCGACAGCGCCGCCGGGTTCCAGGTCACCGCCGGCGCGCTCCGGGCCGCGTACGACGAGGCCGTAGCGGCGGGAACGCGCGTCCGCGGCGTGCTCATCACGAACCCGTCAAACCCGCTCGGCACGACGGTGGAGCGTGGCGTCCTCGAGGACGTCCTCGACTTCGTGGCGCGCCACGACATGCACCTCATCTCCGACGAGATCTACTCCGGCTCGGTGTTCGCCGCGCCGGACCTGGTCAGCGTCGCGGAGCTCGTCGACGAGCGCCGCCGCGCGCGCGGCGGCGGCGGCGACGCCGACGACATCGCCCGGCGCGTCCACGTCGTGTACAGCCTCTCCAAGGACCTGGGCCTCCCGGGCTTCCGCGTCGGCGTGGTCTACTCCTACAACGACGCCGTGGTGGCCGCGGCGAGGCGCATGTCGAGCTTCACGCTGGTGTCGTCGCAGACGCAGCGGACGCTCGCCGCGATGCTGTCCGACGCGGCGTTCGCGGCGGCGTACGTGCGCTCCAACCGCGACCGCCTCCGGGAGCGGCACGCGCGCGCGGTGGCCGGGCTGCGGCGCGCCGGCGTGGCGTGCCTCCGCGGCGCCAACGCCGGGCTGTTCGTGTGGGTGGACATGCGCCGCCTGCTCGGCGACGGCGAGGCCACCGTCGCCGGCGAGCTGAGGCTGTGGCGGCGCGTGGTCGCCGAGGCGAAGCTGAACATCTCGCCGGGGTCGTCGTGCCATTGCCGGGAGCCAGGGTGGTTCAGGGTGTGCTTCGCCAACATGAGCTTGGAGACGCTGGACGTTGCACTCCATAGACTGGCCTGCTTCATCAAGAAATGGAAGCAAGAACAACAGGAGAATTAATTAGAAATCATGCACAAGAAAAAAAAGTTTATCATGGTTAATTTTTTGAGATTGATTGATGGGGATGATGGTAGCATCTCAATTTTGTTGTAATTCGTGACCTTGTGTCCATGCAATTTTACTTTCTTTCGTCTCTGTGTAATTTCTCTTGTGCTTCATGAATGTGCAAGTACATAAACATGCTCCCTCCATGGCTCCATCTTATGATATAGCAACCTAGGTAAGGGTGTAAGTGGGAGTATTTGTATTATTAATGGGTTCGCAGGTCGGACTCGGACCGCTAGCTTGCACTCTTAAACCTAGGACTAGATGTAACACTATATAATACTATGAAAATGAACAGAGATGAGATCGGATGGAATATATCATATTACTATAAATTTAGACAAACTTCTATCCCATATTCATAGTACTGTCTCGTCCATTTCTAGTTTGTTATATTTTACTATGGAGGGAGTAATGGAGATGAGTTATACCCACTTAATAGTTCTTTTTAATTTCCGTTTGTTGTGGAACTATTGTAATAATGTGACGTTGGGCTTTGTGCATTTTTTATGCCACGGCCAGGTTATCCATTATCTAAAAATATATCCCACTTTATACTGTAGCGATTGTCTATAATTTTCTAAAAGTAAAAGCCATACCCTAAAATTATTTTTATTGCCTCGTATAAATTTCTACAGCTTATCAGCTAGCCTTGGCTTTGTTACTACTAGCCATTGAACTATTTATTTATTTATTTGCTTGTTTAGGGAGAGTTGACATAGCTTTGATTGAAACAAAGTTGCAATTTGTCATGTTTGAAAGTAGTACTTGTGTTGATCCTTCTGCAGCTATTTAGTTAAAAGTGTGAATGGTCCTTCACTTCCTAGATGCTATACCAGACATGGATTCGTTTGAAAAAATGATATTGCACACATTTCTTTTTGTTTATGGCTATAATCACGTTGGTTAATGGCTATAAACATGTTCTCTAGGTTTTATTCAGACGAAGTATGTGTTAGATTGTTGCATTATATACTACTGCCTACAGTAAAAAAAATATACTACGTCTATTTTCTTTGGGTCTTTGAGGTATGACGTTCACAATAATTGTTCATTAGAACAAGTTTATAGAAATCTAATAAGTGAGATTATGATAGTTCTTTTCAAGAAAAATCTGCATATATCATTTTTATTTTTTTCACATTAAATACTTTAAAATTTATTGATAGTCAAATATTCAAAAGTATAACTGAAGAGAACCAAACGTCATATACTTTTCACCAGCTCCACTTACAATTAGAGATTGTAGTATTTGCATTTTTGTCAAACTTACTTTGTAGTTCGTGATGATCAATTAATTCTAACGTTATAAATGTATTTTATGATGGCACCTCTCGCTAGTCGCTACCTTCATAACTCGTAAGATTATTCAAATCGAACAATATGTTTATTTTCTTTGGGTCTTTGAGGTGTGATGTTGACAATAATTGTTCATTGGAATAGGTTCATAAAAGAATCTAATAAGTGAGATTATGAGTTCTTTTCAAGACAAATTTACATATATCATTTTTATACTATGTTTATTTTCTTTGTCTTTGAGGTGTGACGTTAACGATAATTGTTCTTTGGAATAAGTTCATAAAAATATGATAATTGAGATTAAGATAGTTCTTTTCAAGACAAATCTACATGTATCATTTTTATACTATGTTTATTTTCTTTGTGTCATTGAGGTGACGTTAACAATAATTGTTCTTTGGAATAAGTTCATAAAAATATGATAATTGAGATTAAGATAGTTCTTTTCAAGACAAATCTACATGTACCATTTTTGTGGTTTTAAATTAAAATTTATTTATAGTCAAAGATTTAAAAGTATAACCGGAAGAAAACTAGATGTCATATTTTTCAACATGGGGAGTGCACATTTGTCAAACAATTTTAAAGCTCCCCTTACAATAGAGGTTGTAGTTTCAGCATATTCATCGAACTTACTTTCTCCGTTTCATAATGTAAGTCATTCTAGCATTTCCCGCATTCATATTGATGTTAATGAATCTAGATAAATATATATGTCTAGATTCATTAACATCAATATGAATGTGGAAAATGCTAGAATGACTTACATTATAAAACGGAGGGAGTACTTTGTAGTTCCGGATGATCAATTAATTCTAACGTCATAAATGTGTAGTTCACAATAATGTTGGACAATGCATATCAATATAAAACCATACAAAGTCACTATAATGCGCAAAAAAAAACATTTTGTACTGGCAAATCTCGCTATCTTCCTAAGAATATTAAAATATGATCCATCCATCAATTCAGGATAGAGCTTGTAGAATGCACTCTACATTGTAAGAAAAGTTCTTGACTACATGTTCCAAAAAAAAATTTTCACTTTATATAATTTTTGTTATAACTAAATTACTAAACTAAAATTCTGCAAAGTCTTGTGTGGAACTAATTCTGAAGTACATACAAAAATTGTTTTTCTTCCTCTGGGTAATATTGAAGACCATATATGGCTTGGTTTGATATGGTTAAGTAGAAAAAAAATATTTCCATGTAAAAGAGTCAATCACAATGGTTGGAAGTGAGCTAAAAGTCTACCAAACTAAAATGATATTGACAGTGTTGGAGGATGCTCATGCTGACCATATATTAGAATAAATTAATGTCTATGTACATGGTGGTCAATGGTCTTCTGAAAGAAGACAAATGAACTGCTACTATTCAATATTCTTGGAGCCCCAAGAAAGCCTGAAAAATCAAGGGCTGATTGGCCCTAACCAATTAACTATATATAATCTTGTGTGCATGTCAGCATTGGGAGTTAGCTAGCTTGGCATAACAAGAAGCCATTCTGTCTGCCCAACAACCACACACATGCACCAAATCATGTTGATTCAGTTGCTTAACTTAAGATTTCTTACTCTGTGTGAAACTTTGGCAAAGGAATTAAGAAAGCAACAGAGACCAAATTTTCGTTGATTGTTTGAATCATGTATATTGCACGCATCGATCATCTGAAGGATATGGATGGTTTTGGTTGGGAGAGAGGTATGAACAAATCTAAAAAGGATATTTGGAGTGTACTAGAGCCCATAATTAAGTTTGTAAAGTGTGACATAAGGTATGCATGATAATGCATACGTGTGGATGTGTATGCACTGTTGGCAAATGTGTGTGAACAGGGAGACATATCTGCTGTTCATGCATAGGTTGTGTGCTTGCATTGCAATTAATGGATATAATATAAATTAAAATGAATTGATGCCAAACAGGTTCCAACTGGACCCAACACTTCTAGGAATCCAACCTGGCCATACATAATTTATTATATATTTAGAGAGAGAGAGAGATTTGAGTGATACTCCCTCCATTCTGAATTGATCTACATATTTAATAGGTACACCAAGACTAAGAAAAGCTAATAACTCTCTCATACTATATTTACTCTAGCAACAAACTCAATGCATGCATCATCCCTACTATTTCCTAGCTAATAGCAAATATAAATGCTTGTGTGCATGAATGCATGCATCAATGTCTATTTACTCCAATGCACAGATAACGAATAGACCTAATGAATGAACACAAATATGTGGATCATTTAGGAATAATAATTTGGAATGGAGAGAGTAAATGCAATAACATTTTCAGAGGAAATGCTAAACTGATGTAATCATAGCTCAGTTTACTTCCCTAATAATCATAGCACCGATTGTGTGCTGAAACACAGTTGGACTGAAATGATATATTTAACATATAGAAAGTAGTTACACTAATATCAATATTTTTTTTGAGGGTACACTAATATCAATATTGACAGGCTTGTTCATACACGTCAAAATCCTGATCTTTTTCCCCCTTTAGCCTACCACTTTAGAATCAAAACGGTCAAATTAACCTAAAAAATATCGGTATAATTTACAATTGAAGCTGTCTACATTATTGGCCATATATAAAGTTAACCATTTTTTTTGCTAGAAGTATTTTTATGTTATTATAATTTTTAATATGTACAGACTAATAAGAATCTATATTTTTCACACTTATTGATTGTATAAAAATAAAAAATCAATTTGTTTTTTATTATAAGTTAGGCAAACTTTCAGAACATATACGAATACGTATGTATATTTGTCAACATGGGTCAAGCGCTTACAACGTGTGCGTGCTCACTCCTAAGAACATCGTTTACCACTGAAAAAATAATTAACCATAAATACGAGTACTCGTGTCAAATCTAGAATTTGAACTCGATTATGTTGGTTCTACCACAAAGAACATATTCAGTTGAGCTACGCTCACCTCGGTGTCAATCCTTCCGCTAAGAGTCTAATTGATAATTCCGTGGTTTATAATCCAAAGCTGATTTTGAACTTCAAAAAATTCCAAATCCTTTTGCATAGTTACTGTGCCATAAAATGCCAGGCCTAAGTCAAATGCCATAACGTATATGCATCGACGTAGCTACCTGCTGCTGCATGTGATCGATTGTATCATCCCAGATGCTTTAAATTTGCGAGGGTCAAAGAAGAAAAGAAGAAAACCTCCCCTCGTGGGATTGTGCTGAGGTCATGCGCGATACACACTTGGATTATATACTTCTTTTATATATAAGGTTAGGCCATTTGCAGTAGTGTTAACACGCTCGATTCTTTGTACTTTTTTTTATGACTGATCACCATTCTGTACTGTTCTATGGAATTAAGCGATCCATACATGCATACAAGTATAGTAGGTATAGTATGAGTTTGTTAATTACGATATCTTGTATTCGAAATGCTTATATTTTAGAAAGAGAGAGTATATCATTAATAGTTTCCGGATTGACTTTGGGCACATAGATTGGAAATGTGAGAATAAATTTTTATTATTGAAAAAAGTACTCTATCGGTCCTAGCTAAAATGTAACATAGATTTAGCTATGTCCAAATTTATAGTTATAGGCTAGCTTATATTTTAAAATGAAGGGAGTACTTTCTAAAGTTAGGTGTGTACGTACGCGTGCTTGCAAATATTTTTCTTAAGAACTATTCGCAGTGGTCTCTCCTTTCGATCATATTTTAATTTATGAAAGTGCTCCAAATGACTTGCATCATTTAGTCGAATTTATTGACAATTGGGTTAAGGCCGAGTTTCGTGGATTCATTCAGTTCCTCCTGGCCTTGTCCACGAGAAAAACGGCCTTTGTTGTCTTGACTTTCAAGGAGCAGACTTTCACCCACAGACGACATGAGAAAAAATAACTTTCTAGGATCATGCTGGTCTTTAATTAGAAACACATATATCTGCTTCACACGTGGCACAACTTACATTTGACAAATGTAGCCAAGAACCACTTTTTTATTTAACTAATCAATAATATCGTAACGGAATAAGTAATAAATATTGGATTCAATTAATTTGATAGAGGGTGTACTGGTTGCGATCAAGGTTATTAGTATCGGAATCCTAGGTTGTATCGTTTTGCTCAAAATAGTATCATATCGTAGTATCGGGATACTATAAGATTTTTTTTTAAAAGTTTAATTAATATTTGTATTAATTACATATAACCATTCTATATAAAAAATATAGTAATAATATATGTCATATAAATAGAGACATTTATCAAGAGAACCCGTATTAGTTTTGATATATTTAACTGATTTTTTATATAAATTTGTGCATATATTTACTTTATTCTCAAACCATCTTATTTTAAATAATATTTTGTAGGATCTTAAGGATCGTAGAATCGGGATATTACCTAAGATTCTGTAAGATCGTGTGGTAATGAATAATTGGGTCGAGATACTATGAAAACTAGATGAATACCCCGTCACGTTGCTATGGAAAATTAAGTTGCATAATATTTACAAACAAAATGTGATTTGATTATCAAAAATAAAACAATTTGATACAATTTTGAGCCTAAAAATAATTGAGATTGCATGTTTTTATGAGAGAAAAAAGAAGAGACAATTTAGACCATAGATCTATCATTTATTGGGATGATGTGGCTTAATGAGAGAAGAGAGAAATAGCATTAACTACACTTAATAGAGATGAACCATATAAGTATATAGGAAAATTAGGATACTAGGTGGGATCGGTATCGTTTCGGCTTGGTAGTAAGATACTATGATACGGATTGAGATACTGACAACCTTGTTGCAATTGCTTTGCTGATGTGTTTAATGTTGAAACCATAATCAACAGAGCCATGAACCAACCCTGTGACACTGAATCACTGACAGTGACATGTTGAGCTATTTAATTTGAAGTAGAAGGCACGGCCCATTAACAAGTTCAGCTGTGATCGTTTATAAGCGTTGGGTCTCCAACATGGAAAATGTAACAACGAATTAGCACAACTTTATCTTTATCTATACTTATTATAAAAGTTTAAAATGTTTTTGTCCATGGATTTTCGTATGTCGTCCCGCGCGATTTTTTAGTCTGATTCCCTCCCGTATATAGCACGATTGTTGTGATTTTTTAACCCGATTCCCTCCACGTGTAGTGTGCGATTTTTTCTGTCCGATTCCTCCTTGATAGCTCCATGATTTTCTATTCCATTCTAGATCTGTTCAGGCCCATGTCACGTTTCCATGGTCCGTCCCTCCTCCCCTCTCGTGTGTGCGTGCACGGTTTTTGAAGAGAAACGGACTCAGAACAAAAAACTATGGTTTTACTTCCGACATCTATACAACGTGATTTTGCTTTGATTCTTTGGAAAACGGAAAGCATCGTCGGGCAGATGCAGCCACAGACGGAGGTAGGAGACGACTGTGTAGCACTGCCCACATGACAGTGAAAGAAGTAGCGGGGGAGGCTGATTAGACTTGGCGATAGTGAAAGAAAGAGCGGGGGAGGCTGATACTTGTAGTGCTTTGTTGGGCCGGATGCGTACTTGCGGGCTGAGGCGGAAGGGAGGAGAAGGGAGAAAAGTGGGCCGGCTAGGATGCGGGCTGAGGAAGGAAACGGGCTGAAAATGGCCCAGGAAGAAAGGAGGGTTTTTATTTAGATTTTTGTTTAAATAAATACTGAAATGATGTTTGTATTATTAAAATTAGCAACTGAGCTCTGAAAATTTCAAGAAAATTCTAGAGAGTGTAATTAATTACGGAGAACTTCATGAAAATTAAATCCAGCCATATCATTTTATTTTCACACTTACTTTACTTTTAAATTAATTTAAACACTTACCTACTTAAAAAAATATCAATTATTCCAGGAAATTTGTATGTAAGTTAATTACATAATGTAAATCTTTCTCAACTTCTCCTTAATTTTCTCATCTTTTCTTCCCGTTGCAACGCACGGGCATTTTTTCTAGTAATTAATTAAGCATAAAATGTCCCAAAAATGTGATCGTTTCAGCTCTGTAGACCATCTGGTTTTCCCCTTAATTGTTTTGGTCCACTCATTTGAATTGAATGCATGCTCATTAATTTTAACAGCAGCAAATAAATAGAGGGTAGATTAGTAATGTTGGTAATTTACACTATAAGCTAATTTGTCTCATAATATGGAACATCAATCTTTCTAGGACGGAGGAAGTATTAGCTTAAAAAAACCTTTCCCATATAAACTTTTTGCAAAGAAAAAAAACCATTTAACAGTTCAGAAAACATACATATGAAAAACAAGGAGTAAAATTTGGGAAAGGCAACAAAAGAACACACCTTTTAGAGGGCTCCAGCGCAGTCTAACATCCCTAAAAAAATTAAAAAGAGGACAAAAATATTTAAATAAAAAAATATAGTCAATTTTAATCTGAAAATAGAAAGCGATGATTTTAAAATTAAATAGTAAAATCAAGTACTACGAATACCTTTTGTGATATTACCTTCTCTTAACAGAGGGAATTCCTCTCAGCAAAGAGCAAACATGAGTAATGATGTACTGAACAAACACAAGTAACATACTCCCTCTACTATAATATAAGGAATTTTGGAGGAATGTGACATTTCGTAGAACCATGTATCTAGATATGTCCCTTCAAAATTCCTTATATTATGGGACGGAGGGAGTATGAAGGAATAGAAAACTCGAGTGCCTGCTAGCAGCAGCACAAAATCACTGTTAGACTGGAAAGTAATAACACAGCAGATACATCTGGCATGGACATTTTGACTGTCCAAAGATCTGTGAACTAGAAGCAACCCTACTTAACTGGACAGCTGAACACAACATGAGTTTTACAGGAAAGATGAGGCAGCTGGCTAGCATTTAGGAACACAACACATCTGTATGTACACAAGTCAGTCAATGAAACAACAGTCACCTGAAGCATATATCTTATGGTATGGGCTCAAGAATGGAAAGAATGGGCATGAAAGGCAAGGGGAGAAGCAAGCCTCGGTTTTAGAACTGCTTAACCCTGTCGGAAAAAAATATATTCATGCCATCTAAAGTACAACAGCCAGCCGGTATTTACCCTTCTCAGCACAATTGCTTCGCAATCTCCTCTTCGATAATGTGCGCGGCCTGTTGCCTGGAGCTATCATCCAAATTGTTGCTGTTCGTCATCAAACTCCGCAGGACTTGCAATTCATCCCGGTTAGCCCTTTGGATGAGACCCCTCAGGGCAAGGAGAGGTGGACCCTGAGATAACATATGCCGATTGTTTGGATCCTCAATCAGAACATGGGGCCTTGATCTCCAGTACTCTGTACAGATGTGATCTCTGTCCCGCGCCCAAATTGCCTGTTTAAGTTGCAGTGTCAAAGATTGGCTCCAACAAATCAACTTGACAGACCAACGCTACAGGTAATCAACTACATGCTTAATTAACAAGCTTAGCATGTAAGCCTGCAGCAGGGCTAGTTACTCCAGTCATTCATGCCATCTTAAGCAATCTAAAAAGAGATGGAACACTTCGAAATACTAATATATATTTCCTTTCACTTATAAGTGCATAAATCACTATTATAAAAAGGGCCTCGCAATGCCAATACAGGCCTTAGAGATCAATCATGAGGATACCAGACATCAATGCCTCACCTGAACTATTGGTGGTGATAATAAACCAAACATTTCAAGACCATCAACTGATCCTGGAGGCTGCAATGTAGGAAGATTTGATTTTCCCATATTAAGTTGCCTCCTTATTTCCATGTTCAGCCTTTCACGTACCATGTTCCAACACTTGGTTGGAGATAAGTTAATGAAAACTTCACCTGGACAGTTCTCTAATTTTACCTGCAAAAATGAAATGAGCAATAATATGTACAGATGCTAAGACAGATACATAAAGACAGCAGAGAAACTTAAACTTACCATAAACAGAGGCCCCTGCATCCCAGCATCCAGTATTTCCGATATGTAGTATGCCATTTGGATTGGATCCACAATGCTGAAGTACTTCACTCTGCTTCTAAACCCTGCATTTACAAAGAGAGTGTAACATTTATGAGTACAGCCATTCAGAAAACAACAGCAGAATTACTATAGAGTATAACTACCATAGATCAAAGACAGCAATATTCATGGATGCAATATCCGTTATCTAAAAAAGCAATATTCATGTATGCAAAGACTAAATTTTATTGAGGTACTGCCAATGATCCGTCAAATGCAAACCTTTCGGGAAGATTGCTTGGCTTGAAGACCACAGCCTCCCTGATAGCACAACACCAATTTCGAGAGGTTCAACAGAGCACTTGAAACGATGCACAACATTGGCTATGCGAGGACCCTTCTGTGCACCTCCATTCCTGCTGTGAATTTCTAGTGCAGGCTGTGCCATGACAGTTGGATGTCCCCTGGCTCTAGCTTCCACACCTGGTAGAGATTCAGATGTTCTTTGAAGACGTCCATCATTTGGTTGCTGATTACTGAAACTTGGAGGTCCAGGATGGGCACTGCCTTGAGTAAAACCCCCATACAGATTTTTCATGGCAGGGGGATCTAAAGAAGGCTTCAAAGCAGAGGTACTAGGTGATGATGCTTCATGAGAAGCGCTTTGTGTCCATGGGCCAGTTCTGACAAACTGCTGACTTGACGCACTATGGACCTGGCTGCTATCTTTCAGAGTCACTACTGAGGCATTAGTCCCTGGTGATACTAATACCTGATCCTTGGATGAATGACACGGAGTTGCATTATAGTCAGATGCAATCAACCTGCAAGAATTGTTTGAGCTTTCCAAACTGGACTTCATGTTGGTTCCATCATGAATCATTGCTGGTGATCTGTTATGATGCTCACCAATCAATGGTCTACTGTCTCCAGTTCGAGAGGAAGCTTGTATACAACTTTTGGATGCCACCAAGCCTTGCACAATTTTCATGGATACACTTGAAGTACTAATGGGCCTTGTTGCAACATTGGAAGAAAATGATTGGCTAGAAGAAACTGGCAAGCCTGGTGCAGATCCTTTATGACCTCCAAGTCCTCCATTATATTGCAATCTGTTAGTATCAGAATTTGTTCTACATGACAACTCATTCTTTACACATGGCTCCTTCAATGGTGAAATATTCTCTGATTTCCTTTGCTCGACAGAAGGGCACACATTATTTGTCTGCGGGCTAGCTATCTTCATGATCTTATCTCCTTCATCCTTCTGTTCATTGGAAGCAGAAGAAGAAACCAAGGATACTGCTGATGCCTGTGACATGTAAGACCTTCTTGGACCATCAGTTAATCTGCGAACGGTCTTGGAATCTTGAACCTTTTCTCGTTTGACACATGAGCTCAAACTTAATCCAAGATCAGAGACACCCCATCTATGGATGGCACTTAATTTCCCCCCTAAAGCATCAGCTAAGATATTTAGCTCATTGACATCATAGCGGAATAGGAAAAACCTTTTGTCCCAGTCACATGAGCAAAGTTGCTTTGCATGTACAAGGCAAGCATATTTCTCTGGGCAGCATGGACAGCCAGAAGCAGAAAGATGTAAATCATAGTAGCACAAGGCACATTCCCTATCAATGGAATCGAATTCAGCATCCATTTTCCTTGACTGAGCTGGAACACCTAGAGTTTTCCTTTGCGCCAACTCTGTCTCAATTCGTGCCTAAACAGGGAATTTTAAGTATGAGCTTCCATTGAGTTCTTAAACAAACAATACAACACATATTTTAATTGGACTTTACCTTAAGAGCCTTGAATATAGTGCTATCAGCTCCGCATATACTCTTCCACCTCATATTATCAGCAGTATTCCTCTTGAGGAATAGGATATCCCACTGAGCTCTTATTGCTTCTCTTGCAGCCCCCAACAACAACTTATCATGAGAAATGGTTATTTTCCTAGCTTGCTCACGATAAAGCTCTACAGCATTATGTCCAATCGGTAACCAATCAATGGGAGCCACATTAACAGCTTCGGCACAATTGAAGCCACAATTGAAACCAGCATGGTAAGCCCTTGGGAATGTCAAGACAAACTCGCCCTCATGCTGAACACAACGGTATACATGTACTCCTTCAGATTTCAGCAGCGATGGTGAAAACTGGGTAACCTGCGGTAGAGGTTGTCATAACAAAACACATAAAAATGCTGCTCATATACATCATAGCAAACACAACCCATATATAAGTGCTCACATCATTTTTTTTCAAAATCTGCTGTCTAAATTCAAAGAATAGAACATAATGCTTTAGACACTCAGACAAACCATTTCTTTACTACCACATGAATAGTTAATGTGTTGGTGCTGTTTTACACATGGTGAGCTCTTGCTGAGTCTTGCGTTATAGAGATGTCTAAAGTTAGATGATTTAGTAGTGATTGGAAAATAGAGAGAATTGAAAAGGTATTGGTTGCTGGCATACTACCATAACAATAATGCAGTAGGGAAATGATGTTACAAAAATATACCTTCTTTTGTACAGAAGGTTAGAAAATTATCTATTTCTTATAACTTCCAAAAATGCATTTCATGTGACATGATTATAAGTAGCTCCCAGTATTCACTGCTATCACACAGTCTATCGAGCATTAGTTGTTACTAGATACAAAAGGCTTCCTTCCTGGGGCACAAACAGAAAACTGCCAATAAAGATACTCACAAGGTTGTGTAGCAAATCAGGTTGCTCCTCAAATAATTCAGGTAGATGTTTCCTCATTGCAGATTCCAAATTCACAGCATCCTTTCCTGGAACTCCATACCACATCTTTGGGGCACCCCAATGCATGTAGTTTAGTGAGTATAAATGATGGTCTTCAACATGCTGTTAGTAGACATAACACAATTGAGTGTAACAAATCTCAGGTTGGATAGTTTCGGAAAAAAAAAAAAAGAATCAAGAAGCACAACTAGAACAGAAAGTCATGACAAGCAATATCACAAGCATCTTACCCAGCAGAATGATGAAAAACACATGCCAACATACACCCAAGGCACTAAAACACCAGAAATGTCACCGCCCTCGAAAGAAAGAACTGAACCTTGTAGTCTAGGCAAGTTATTTAGATTCCAACCAGATTGTGCATATTTATCCTCAGCATCAGATTTTGTCTCAGGAGATAATTTTGGAAAACCACTGCCGAAAGTTCCAGTCTCCAGATCAGCACCATATATCACCTACATGATATAATACATCTTCTGATAAGTACGGAGAAACAACAGTAGTTGTACGGAAACCATCCTACATGATACAACATTTATGCAGTTACAGCAATACAGTTAGGCCTAAAATGTCTCATCTACAAATGATATGGCTATGTAAAAGTAGCACTAATTTTTGGAGGTCATGATAGCATATACAGCAAGCCAATCCATAACTTATTTAGAAACTCTCCAGCAGGGCCATAATCCGAGACCAGAGACCACATATCCAAAAATTAGGAATTGATAAAATTTTCAAAGTTCAACTGAGGTATAAATTGCAAGCACGTCAGTATAATTTGTTGAGAGTCAACAGAAGCTCAGTACCTCTATCTCTTCTGTGGGAACCTCAACTATGCGCCAGTACTCGCCTTCAATATCTTCCACTGATGGTACTGAATCCATCGATGTATCTTTCCTAAAGTACTGCTTACTGAAATCATCTGCATATTTCTGAAATGTCTGTAACGTGAACTCTGGCCCAGGTTCAAATCCAAATCTCTCTGGACTTTGCTGCATCCCTGTCTGAGTGTGAGCAGTGGCACTGTTCTCCTCTGACTCTGCAAGCTTTCTCCTCTTCATCATTCCACCTCTTCTGCCCTTTTTTGATGATTTACGGTTTTGGAGCTTGTCAACCTTTTGTACCCGAGTAGAGAATTTTGATCCTTCCCATATGCTTTTATCTTTAAGAAGGCATGGAGGCTTCCAAGAAGATGGTGGGACAATACGGCAAATACCATATGGTTCCGCCATTGGCCGTATACTCTCAATGTATTTTAGAGTGTCTTCAAATTCCTGATCCATGAGACAATATCACAAATCTGGGGATATGACGATAAATACAGAAAGATTACAGTACTAAATACAATACAGTACAACAGTTAGGGTGTGTTTGGTTTGGGGACCAAGTGGGATGGGTTAGACCTATCCCAGTTTTTTGGGATGGGATGGTTCCAGTTGTGTGTTTGGTTTGTGGTATGGGATGGTTATAGTTTTTTGTTTGGTACCTCCTCTGTTGGATAGAAAACAGGAGCCTCATCAAGAGCAGGCCTGCGTGCACCAGCTGGATTCCATTTTGCGATAACCTGAATAATATGTAGTCAAATAAGCAAGCAAGGCAACAGTATCATCAAGGAAGTAGCATAGCAATTTGGCAATAGATTTTGAAACCTTTTGACAGTCACTGCATTCTGCACATCCTCGAAGTACTCCTTTCGGTAGTTGTTGTCTGCGTCTCGTTGAACTTACATCCTGCGTCCAAAGAATAGAGCAATACCATGGCAAGCATTAACATCATGTATAAATGTCAGGTAAATGTTGACAAAAGAGTAGCGGCTTTCGGTAGTACCAACCTTTTCCACAATTTCAACATCAGAATCTTCATCTGATATATGTTCAAAGCGGCTATAGTCTATTGGGGGTCTGTTACGCAGTGATTTTCTGCATGTCTGGGTTCCGGAAGTGCTGCAAGGTGTGTCACTCCGAGACACAGCCGCACTGGGTTGGCATTCTTCGCTGTCTTTTCTAACGCTTTGCAATGCTTGAACAGGAGTAGAATGAGTAACAGCAGGTTTGGTATCATTGTGGATTCCCCATAATGGAAGGGCAGCAAAAGGTCCAAATCCAGGTGGAATCGAGGGTTCAGTGTCCTCGTTGAGCGTGGTGGTAACCCCCATCATTACTGCATCAGAAGAAACATTAGTTCCACCAGGATAGCTAACAAATTTTGCTTATGGTTCAATCTGTGAAGTTCATTGCATTTCACGGCTTAGGCCATGATCCTGATCCACAACCTTGAGAAAAAACAAAATCACAACACATCTTGAAGAAATGGATCTACCATTGGAATCAACTCACAACGAAATCGTTCCAAAGCAGGCAGGCACATCATGGGCACGGATCTATACATGAGACATGGGGGGTTCAGCTCAGTCCAACCCCCCAAATTTTTTTATTACTTATTTACTTTTTTTTGCTATTAGTATTATCAAGGTTAAGGGCAAATTAAGAGGAAAAAGGGCTTCCAGTTCCAGGTCTCTCTACAACTACAAATTCGTGGGAAAAAGCGCGTGGGTAGGGATGGATGGGGATGCTCACCGGGATAGATGCGATGCGGGGCGGCGGGAGAAGCAGCAGCGGCGGCGGCGGCGGCGGCGAGCCTAACCCCCCTCTGCTCCGGTCGCCGTCACCGGGGATGGAGGGATGGGGGATCGGCGGTGGCGCAGGCGAGCGAGCGAGCTGACGAGGGGAAATTTTGCTCTCCTCTTGTTGTTGGGCACAAGCACAGGCACAGGCACAGACGCACAGTTTACGCAGGGACACGCTGGGAATATCAGATATGGGGTTATCTTTCCTAACTTTTTTCCTCTTTTTTTTTTATATTTTGTTTTGTTCTTTTTTTTCATCTTGAACTTATTATATTTTTTTAATGAAATGTTCCTACCATTTTGAAATACAGGGATTTCTAGGGTTCAAATTTTGTGCCGTCGTATAAACATTTTTACACGTGTTTATATGGTTGCCAGGCGGATGTTTGGAGATGGAATCTAAGCAAATCGAAATTCAAAAATTGACAACTGAAGTGACTTAACAAGGAGTCTCTTGAACTGATCTTGGTATTTATTAAACAACCTAAAAATCTTTATATTTTAGAATAGAGGAGGTAAATAATTTTTTTTCTGGTTCCTATATAGTGAACATTGAGAATTTTTGTTATATGATATAAAATCGTAGTATAAATATGTATAATTTAAATTGTAATATAGTTGAAACTTACAGTATAACATTTGATTTTTTTTGAAAATATATGTTACCATAAATATAAATCGTTCCAATAAATATTAGTTACCTATGCAAATGGACTACCATAAAAAATAATCTAATTAAATTGTTCTTTATTCGATTCAAACCGAGACATTTGTCAACTAAACTTTGAGATAATACAATAAAGAGAGGAAGTTAGTCACCAACCCCACATATGAAGGAATAAATTGCTCACATCTATTGTATGATATACTTCCATTCACCAATAATTTATTAACATTATTAAAATTTTATAATTTTAATTACAAATTTGTTCTTTATCAAAGTATATGGTAATACTAAAAGTTTATCCATATTCTTCCACTATTTCATTTTCTTCTTATCTTGTTTTTCTTTTATATATTTTCAATGATGATATTGCTACTCCTAACCGCTAAACCTTTGTGGCTGAACATTGCCGGCTAGAAGTTTGTACACGCATGCTCTATAATATATACTATTCATAAAAATAACTTGATTTTTTTTGAAATGGATGAATTATATTATTTATATGAGTAAATTTCACAAAACTACATATACTTTGGTTAAATTATCATAAAACTACAGATTTAACATGATGTATCACAAAACTACAGATTTAAGGTAAAATATCGCTAAACTACAGATATAATAATAAAGTTATCACAAAACTATAGGTTTAATGTCAATTTATTCATAAAACTTGGACATTTATAACTCAACATAAAATTAGCGCAAAGGATTTAAATTCCAAAATATGTAATTTTATGATAATTTTATTATTAAATATGTATTTTTGTGGTACTTAGTCTTAAACCTATAGTTTTGCGATAAATTTATTGTTAAATATGTAGTTCTATGATATATAATCTTAAATCTGTAGTTTTATGATAATTTAGTCAAAGAATCTGTAGTTTTGTGAAATTCACTCTATTTATATTCATGCTCCGAGGCAGACTGATCCCGTCCCATCAAACTGTTCCATTCAATTGATAGTTCACCACCATCCTCCTTAACCCCCCATTCTCATCGTTAATTTCCTTTTTGCTATGGATAGAAAGGGTAGAAAGAAATCCAGCAATAGGTCTTGCATCGGGACAAAGAAAATCTTTTTCATATGATTCACCAGTTTACGTTTCTTTCTTTCTTTTTCCTCCAATTTTCCTTTCCCCTTCCCTGCTGATGATGCTGCTGCCTGGAGTAGCAACTATTTTCCGCCGGTCAGGCCAGGCCAAGCCAAAGCCAATCTGACCTACTAAACTCTAGCTTGACAGTTGCCACCTCCTCCTATAACATGGCAGGTCAGGAAGCTGCACCAGTGGTAGTAGTACAGGCAGGCAGAGTTGGGCAGAAGAGTGGATTTTGGTTTGGAGATAGTGGGTTGCAAAGAAAATCCCGTGGGTTGGGTTAGATGGTTTCCTTTTGTTTAAAGGGCGTTATAATCACGACATATTTTTAGCTAAAAGTTAATTTTGACGCAAATAGGTAGTACTAAGGTACCGTTCTTTTCTCCAACAAAAGTCGAATGGAAATTTAGATATTCGTAGCACGCTTTTCAAACTGCTAAACGGTGTGTTTCATACAAAAACTTTCTATATAAAAGTTGCTCTAAATTTTTTTTCAAGTTTATAAAATCAAAACTCAATTAATCATACGTTAATGTATCCTCGTTTTGCTTAAAACACTTAATCTTCATTTTTATTCTCATATACATAAGTTCCAAACACCACATAAATAGCAATGATAGAAATCGCTATTACAATAAAGGAATTACCGTATAAATGTACCAATATAAAATAACATGTAACTTTGTGGCTATATTAGCGGCTTGTAAATGAAATAGCAGCTAAAATAATGATAATCTGTCAAGCGAAATAATGACTATAATTTTATATCAAAGTCTAAAGTTCCATATTAGTAGCTTGAACCTATACTGTTCTATCGACTCTTGTTGAATATTTTTTTAAATATTGGAACCTATGCCAGAAGTAAGATTTAAATATCAACTATCTAATCAATTAATATAACATTTTGTGCATACATTAATAATGCACCACTTGTCCTTTTTTTATTTGATACGATGTCTTATAGATTTATTGTTTATCGTACTAAAACAGATGTATATGCTATGTACATGATTAACCTAAAGCAAATTTTTACCAATACAGGAATATAGCGTCGTACCTGTTTTATATATCGACATTGCTCTACTAGTATTTACTACTCATACCGTCGTAAACTACAGTCACTTTCACCTATCTATTTGTTTTTTCACGTATTTTCTCATTACAACCAATCAGTCATCTTTTATTTAATTTTACATGGATTCTTAATCTTCAACCTATATTTTAATTAAGACAAAGAGAGTAGTAGTATTAAGTATAGTACTGTAGTACCCCTAGGTTAGACTAAGTATTATTAAGTTCTTAATCATTTACCTAAGATAGCATATAAACTCATATGATACTACTTTTAGCTTACATGAATAATAAAACTAGAGGTTAGCGTGGTAAATAAAACAGAGTAAGCTTGGAGGAATAAAAAATGGGTTAAGCAACCAAATTTCTGTCTTTCCTTGGGCCAAAACCTTGGGCGTTCTTGTCCTTTGGTTGGGGGTTATTTTAGTCGCTAGGCACATTGATTAGTCGGTGGCGCAAGCAGATCACGGAGACAATAATAATTAAGGGAGATGGATGGCAGGTAGAGGAAGGAGTAAAAGAGTGGCATGGTGGGGCCCACCAGTCAGCTTTCATGCTCTGCTCTGTTGAAAGGGCAAAAAAAAAAAAAGTGTGACGTGCAAGTATAAAAGTATAGCAAATGATCCTTCCCTGTGAATCCCAGGAATGTAGCATCAGTCTATTTTATTTTCTTTTAGAGACATAAACAAAAGGACACTGCTGCCTTGTTCAATACTTTAGTGATCTTTCTAGAAAATGTTATGCAGAATTTTATTTGTGCAAATATATTCTTATTACGCCGTTTGATGTTTTTTACTAATCAATTTTTTTTAATTTTAATCAAGTTTATAAAAACTATAGTAGTATTATAAAAAATATATTAAATACTAGATTTAATAAAACTAATTCAATATTTTAGATGTTACTATTTTTTTTAAAAAAAACTTGATTAAGCTTAAAGTTTGACTAAACAAAGTCAAAGTAATATGAAATGAACGGAGTAACTTAAAAGAAGCGCGGGTGAGAAAATAAAGGGAAAATAGAACGGAGTTGCTAGAAATATGGTGCCATATGCTATAGTCGATTTTTTTTCAGCCACTTACATAGTAGTTACACCTCATTTACACTCCACTTATATATGTAATTAGTATGTAATTTTTAAATTTACATATGTAATTTTAGTACTTACATATGTAATTTTGAGACTTATACTGTAAATACACTAAAATTAAATATGTAATTTAGAGACTTATAATATAAATACATGCCGACTATTTTTTGATGAAAAATATGGCGCCATATAAATATAGCTCCACCCAAATAGAATTGTTCTTTTTACGGGGAAAATGGAATTGTCGGATACGGTAGGTGTCGTAGTTATCCACCGGCCTCCGTCAGTCATGCTGCTTGCTTGCACGATAAGCTTTCCAACCGCGTTGAACTGGTTCGTGGGCCCACATCAGTAGTGAAATTTTGGGCCTAACCTGGGCTTAGATATACACTAGTCCAACACAAAGGCCCATATACAGCTAATTGAAGCCCACTAAAATCAGATCTGTTCGGCATCTGGTAATGGGCTAAGAATTTGTGGTGAAATTCAGGCCCGTCAATGGAGACAGGCTGCTGGGGAATTGGGTCACTGTTGATGTAAAAACACGAGGCCTGGGAGATCTGTTTAACTTCATGCAGGTCCAAAACTTGACTTTGGGTGTGCGAGCGTGCCAGTTGATTTGATCCTGCAATCAACAAGAAACAAATATAAAGAAACCGCGGTTAAATCCATAAACGATAGTCGATCGGCTAAGTGCCGATGACATATCATTTATCTTTGAGCCGATATCGTATATGCATCGATCGGCAGTCATTAATAAGTAAGAAAGAACTAAATCTACTTGATCGGCTGTAGATATTAACAATATATAGTCTTTATGTCGATATATATTTAAATCAAGTGATTGAGATAGATCGGTCGCCATGCCGAGACAATATAAATCACTTAGATCGAAATATGTATTAACAACCCGACTATATACGTTCATAGCATAGCCGATCAAATAGATCTAGCATGTATCGGCTAATACTCCGATACCACTCTATATTAAGATATCAAAGTAAATAGAATATACTAAACAAAAGCCTAATATACTTACAAGCAACAAGATCATAATATAAAGGGCATATTTAACATGTTAATCAAGCATATGAGACAAATGTAGTTAAACCAGATAAGATCGGCTGAAACTCCGATACTACCCTAATCGGCAACCAAAGACAGGCTAGAGATTGAGATTCTAATCACGACTCATAAGATCAAACTCAACTGATACAGCTATAAGTATGAAAAGAAGGACAATATCTAGACAATCAAGCCGTTGGATGTCTCATAGAGTGGTGGATATCCTATATAATCTAAGTCAATATCGATATTTAACCCAATCGGCTACTTTCTAGTAATAGACGTTAGCCGATTAAGGGTTAGATAATGATATTGCCGGAAATTATATAAGATATATGATAACTCGACGAATTACATCGACAAGATTAGAGTACCATAAAGATGGAAGCACTAATCTCGAGAACGCAAGCCGCCATAACAAGTTTTACCTCTTGTTGAAGATCGAAACCGATGCAGCTCAACCTGAAAGCAAGAACTCGTCGAAACAAAACAAAAGTAAAAAGGGTGGCGATGCACCGAGATAGTATTGAACGTGTTAGTTTGATTGCATGGGGCTCGGGTCTATTTATACCCGAGAATTACAAAATATGTCCATATCGGACACGACTCTTATCTCTAACAAACTCTAAGATACCATAAATCTTTGCGGCAGACTTTTGCCCAAACATATCTCTAAGGAAATTACATAAAATATCCTAATTAATAGATATAATTGCCTTCTCAGGACTCTATCCATGCATGGCAATCATCATGAAGCACATCAACCTAACCCGACAACATATGCCGTGTCATATTGTCGGATTCGAATCAATCGGCTAATCCCGTCCGACTCAAACTCTGCCGATCTTAGTCGTAGCCGATTCGGACTTCAGCCGATCGTCACTCTGTTTCCGGGACGATTTCCATCTCGAATTCCATCTCGGTTTCTTCTTTATCTCCGATCCTTGGATTACCAAATTTGGTCGTTAACACATGTCCCCCAAGTCCGGAATATTGGATAATGTTTCGGATTTGCCACATGTCGATTCCGAGAGAATCTCGCGCTTGCCGTTTTCCGACCGTTATTCAGCGCTTTAAATACTAACCATTGTCTCCGGGAAATCTCACACCGTTTCCTCCGTTTTCGCCGCCGAAGCAAACTCCGTCCTCTCTCTTTCCGGCGATTTCCCCGACGCATAAGGCGATCTCCAAGTGACCTCATCTCCGGTCAGATCTCCGCCCGCGGCGATGTCGTCCTCCACCAGCCCGTCTGTCGCACCATCAGCCGAGTATGCTGAGGTAAGTTCTCATCGGCTAAGTCTCCTTTTCTTGCAGCAGATTGATTTTCTTGCCCCTTACCTTGCTTTCCCCTTCTTGGTTCTTTTGGATTTGTAGCATCTCTCCAACCTAGTTGCGATTCCAAGCCTATTGCATGAAAACTACTACTTCCTTGGCCCAATTG
Source organism: Oryza meridionalis (assembly GCA_000338895.3). Lineage (NCBI taxonomy): Eukaryota > Viridiplantae > Streptophyta > Magnoliopsida > Poales > Poaceae > Oryza > Oryza meridionalis. Next base: position 5,873,998 of record CM002528.2, on the reverse strand, counting down.
GCAACCCTGATCCTACCGAGTTTATCATCGGTGAAACAAATAGGATTCCTTTCAGATTAGCCAACCCGGATCTAGGTCACTGGAAGAATACTTTCAAATCTTGGCCATCTCTTGAGAAAACTCCACCCGAGAAGAGCTGGATTACATGGTTCAAGCGTATGTCGGCTAGCAAGAGGGTTCATTGGGACGAAATCGGAATCGGCCAAGCTCTTGACCTTACCATAGCTAATTCAGTTAATGGCCGCCGCTTCCTATTTCTGATCCAACACCATCAATGCTTTCTTCTTCAACCAAGGGCCGATGACCCCGACTCTAGTAGATATCACCATGATCACCGGTATGGACGTCACCTCATCGGCTAACCCTATGAGTTTGAACACAAAGAATCAATATGACTTTAGGACCAAGAGCATAGGCGGCTGGTCAGGTTATGTGGTAGTGTATATGGGCCAAGGTTCTATCACTCCTCGAGAGCATGTAGCCTTTCTGCTGATGTGGCTAGAGAAATTCCTATTCTGCGGATCAAGTTGTGGCCCTACAACAAATTGGCAGTTTGTAGCCGAGGCCTTGGAATCAAAGAGACAATTCCCCTTAGGCAAAATCCTTCTCGGCTATTTGTACCAAATGCTGAACTATGCATCGGCTAAGATAGTCGTCAGTTCGGTAGTCGGAGCAGGTGGACCATGGTGGTTATTACAGTCTTGGTTGAATCTAGTGGTCATGAAATTTGTCAATCGGCCATCTGTAACAGAAGCCGAATTCCCGAGACTGGAGCCGATTATAGAGGATGATGGAGAAGAACGCACCCACCGTAGGTGTACATCCTATGGAGAATATGCTTCCACACCAGCCGATGCAGGAGCTAAGCTATCAGCTGAACTGCTTAAGGACTGGTTCTGCAGCTTTTATGATGGCTTTCAGAAAGATGCTCGAATTTGGTTCCTCTATGAAGATTCAGCACTTCTAGAAAATCCATCAGACTTTAGATTCGAAGACATCAACTATGAAAGATACCAAAAGTCCAGAGAAGTCTTTTCAGCTGCAATCAGCCCATGCATCCTTCCTGTTGGCATTCATCAAGGGAGGAACATCCAAGTCTCTTATGAATTTTATCACCCGATGAGTTCTGCCAGACAGTTCGGAATGGGTCAACTCCCAATCGGCTTGTTCTTTGCCGATAAAATTCAATGCCGAGGAGAAATTTCATCAACCCTGATGATGGATCGGCTGCTCAATCTCTAAGGACCTCCTTTGGGTAGTATTGAAAACATAGAGCTGGCAACCTTCAGGAGCAAGGCATTTGACAGATGGTGGGGTGAGTGGAAACTGTATCTGTTCCATCAATCGGCTTCGATGTACATGACAGATCTCGTTCCAGATGTTATCCCTCAGGTATGCCTTGATTTAATTAACTCCGTTTGAATAATTGCTTAGCCGATTCATAACTTAACTAATTTTCTTTTTGACTTGCAGACGACAGAATTCTCCCCTCCTCACCAGAGCAATAGTGGCAGGGACATAGAGTATGCTCCAGGCCTTATTCCAAATGGAGGTGGGCCATCTCCTCCTGTCATCGGCTATCATGCCCCCAAGACTTCAACTCTTCTCCAAGGGCTCATCAGAGAACCAGCCGATGCCGGTAAAAAGAGAAAGACTAGAGCATCGACTATAGACCCATTGGCTCCGGCTCCAAAGAAGAAAACCAAGCCAACCGATGACCTGCCTATCCTAGATCCATCCATTGAACAAGCTCTGGATGAAGAAGAGATCGAAGAGGATGTTGATCAAGCAGCAGCCGAAGTGTGGACCCCCGTTTTTATAACAGCAATCAATCGTGTAAACAATACCATTTCCCTGGATCAAGTAGTCTGGTACACACGAATTCATAGCTACAGTAACCAGTGCACATACACGAGTGTCTAATACGAATTATTACATCAATAGCCCGCAGGCATAGTCTTAAGTCATCGGACCGGGCGGTCCAGAATACATCCAAAAACAGAAATAGGTAAGGCAGCGGAGTTAAGGCAGCGGCACGCCATTGCCACAGGCAACGACCGTAACTAAGACCTATTGAGCGCCATTGTCTTCATCACCCTCCTGGTAATAGGCATAGGGATCCTCCGAAGCTTCATCTCCGGCCTCTGATTAAGTTTATATTTGCAAGGGTGAGTACCAACCGTACTCAACAAGTCACCACAGCAACAATGCACATGATAAAGGGGTATTCAAGGAATGGCTATGGTTCTTTTGCACAAAGCAAGTTTTGTAATTCTTTTCACAGGCCTAAGACCTATCATAGACTGATCAAATTTTAGTACCAATGTTCATATTAAACAATGACGGTTCTGTCCACCATCCATTGTGATCCCAAGGATAGCTTCCCGCCATCAAGTCGTCATGGTTTTCTGAGGACGTCCACCTTCCCTCCTCTCAGGAAGTGGCTCCATCAGCATAGAAATCATCATGCAACATCCCATCCCACACAAGTTAAGAATTTAGAGTCTAGCCAAGTGTAATACATGTCCCGATGCTCAATAACCGCGAGCACGGCTATTCGAATAGATTGGGTTTACTCACACTGCAGTGGATGTACACTTTACCCGCACTCCGTGACTGCCCAACACATGAGCCTCGTCCCAACACATGAGACATGACACGGCAAAGCTTTTCGACAACCTCGCATCGGCAGTACCCGCTCCATGAACTTTACATCCTCACGCACTCTAGGCGTACACAGTTTCTAGCAGTGAGAGGAGTTCTGGCGCACCCGGGAAGGAAAGACTCACACAAGCATTAGGTTATAATTATGTTTAAAATTCTCACATGGCAGTCCTACCGATGGCGACACCATTGTAGACACCCGCCTCACGGTTCTACCAATGGCTGCCCCACCGTAGAGCCCCTGCCTCACACATCAAGAAACCACTATGCATGGATACTGCCCCTGCTCAGCTATCTATTCCGCTAGGTCTATACCCATACGAGAAGTGCGGTTGTACGGGGGTCCTTTCATGCTTAACTTCATGGCTCGGTCCTTAATTGACCGGGGACGGTACTTGCCTTTTCTCGGATACCACCCAAATCCTCCGTCCGCCCCAGTCGAAAACAGTTGTTTAATTTCATTTCTCTTTTCATAAATCATGTCATCAACATCATGGCAATGTGGCGCTCATGTCTCCACATGCCGCATCTCAATTACCTTCCCAAAGGCAATTGCCCAAGCATAGAGCATTTTGATAATTATGAGTATGCATGATTCTAGAATAGCGTTGCTAAGCAATTGTCATAGTTGACTAGGGACTCATACGTAAAGATGGTTACGAAGGAATATGGGGTAAACAATAATCAAGGCATGGCATAATCACAAGTAGGATGTTTATCATTGCATGCAATTTTATTTGTATACAAAACAATTTCGCAATTGGGATCAACATGTTCAAAGAATAGCGATGACTTGCCTTGCTCAAAGTCTTGTGGGTCTTGACCTTCGCTTGGATCAGCAGCTTCCTTGGGCTCTATAGTTACATGCGAAAATGGATTTGAATTCGGTTAGAATTCAATAAACATCCAAGTAAATCCAAATGAAAAATCGAGTGCGGAAGTCGATTCTTTTATATTAACTTTACTATTCGCGAACTACGGCAAACCCAGTTTCGGTGTAAATTATTTATGAGTATAATTATTTTGTTGTCCTAAGTTTTTAATTTAATATACCCGAGTATTATATCCATGTAATAGGTTAGAAATTTCTACCACGAGCTAAATATCGGACAAAATCCTAGAGGTATTATACGATTTAATTCAGTTTATGATTAACCGATTAAGTATTCTATACGTCTAAAATTACTAGAGATTAAATCCGAACTTCTACCGTGAATCAATTACTTGTAGAGATTATCCAAAGTAATCTTTAATAATCTATAAGATTTCGTTTATTAGTTGTTAATTACATTTAAATTACTACCGCGAATTGATTATTTATAGTGACTACCAAAAATAACCCATAATTTATATTAAATTTTTACAATCCTACGACGGGAAATTAATCTATAATTTAAATTCTAATTTTTAAGTCTTCTAAACTCTCCTAATTTCCCTCTATTTATACTATTACTATCATTTATATTTATTTATTTATTATTATTATTATATTTATTATATATATATATTTTTTCTTTTATTTATTCCCCTTTTTTTTTCTTTTCTCTCTTTCTCTTTTTTTCTCTGTCCCTTTTTTCTTTTTCTCTCTTTTCCTCTCTCTTTCTTTCCCTTTTTTTTCTCTCTCTTCTCTCCCTTTTTCTTTTTCTCTCTCGGCCGACTCCCTCTTTTCCTCTCCCTCTCTCCCTCTTGGCTCTCTCTCTCTCCCTCACCCGAGCGGTGGCGGCGGCGGACGCGATGGGAAGGGAGGGCGGCTCACCGGCGGCTGCGTGGCGACGACGGTGGCGGCGGCGACGACGACAGCGACGGCGGCGCAAGGGCGGCGCGGTGCGGCGGCACCGAGGGCGGCGGCGCGGCAGCGTGGAGGCGGTGGCGCGGCGGCGTGGAGTTGAGGAGAGGAGGGGGTGAGGATGGGAGAAAGGATGGAGAGAGGGGGGGGGAGATTTATAGGGAGGGGGGAGAAGAGGGGAAGGGGGCGGCGGCTATGGCGTCGGCGGGGTGGCGCGACGCGGGGCTCGAGGAGCGGCAGCGGCGCGGTAGTAGCGGCGGCACAGGGCTCGGGGGCGCGGCGCGGCAGGGCGATGGCGACGGTGCGGCGATGGGACGTTGACGGCGACGGCGACAGCGGCGACGCGACAGGTGGCGAGCGAGCGGCGTGGCAGGCGGGGCGACGCGACGCGCGCGGCTGCACGGGGCTCGATGCGATGGAACGGGCGGCGCGGCAGCGGCGCAGGGTGACGGCGAGGGGACGGCCGCGCGGCGGGGCGCAGGCGCGAGACCGACGACGATGACGACGACAGCAGTGCGGCGCGGCAGCGGCGATGGCGACGGTGCGCGGCGCGGCAGAGGGGAGACGAAACGGCGCGCGGCGCGCGGGGCGTGAGGCGGTGCGGGGCGCGAGGGCGCGGGGGCGACGGCCGAGCGGCGATGGGACGGTGGCGCGGCGGCGAGCGGCGCGGTGGGAGATGGGACGGCGCGCGGCGCGGCGCGGGGTAGGGTTAGGGCTAGGGGAACCGCGTCGAGCACCTTAGGTGCAATGAACAGTGCCCTTCTCATTTTTCCTATTTTATTTTTTTATTATTTTTTTATTTTATTTTTTTATTATTTATATTTTATTATTATTATTATTATTTATTTATTATATAAATTTGATTCTAAAATTCCTAATATTTGCATATATAATTCTTACCCAATATTTGTGTTATTCCCACTAATACATTCATCCTAAATTAATATTGCTCACATTTTTATATGATTTATTTAAATCTTTATTTAGTGTTAATTCCATTCCATCGCATTTAAATTTAATTGATATGAGCATGTTTGCGATAATATCGATGTAAATTGATTGATTTTAGTTCTTTATTCGAAATCTCCAAACTCCGAAATCGAAATTCAATGGAACGGTGAATAAAATCGGCATGATGCAATTTATTTTAAAAAGTTTTTGAAAATCCAAATTTTTAGAGTTTTGATTTGTCGGTCGAATTTTCAGGGTGTTACACGAAGTGAGCGATACAGAGCGAACACCATCAGTTTCGCCCAAGCAGACCCCTCCAACTCCTTCTGCCCTAGTTCATTTTTCAAGGGTAAGCAGCTCTCCTCGATTCCCTTTATAATCACTTCACTTATAGTCGATTAATCACAGATTTTATAGTTGCAGAAGAAGAAAATTGCTGTGAAGAAGAAATCGGTAGCAACAACTCTCAAACCGGCTCCACCGATAAGATATTCTTAATTCTTTCACTAGTTGATCTCAGCCGATTTTGTCTAACATTTGTCTCTTTTTACAGCCTCCTCCTCCTCCTTCTCCTGTACAACAATCATCGAGTGACCAAACTCCATCGGCTGTAGGGAGTCACCATGTTGAGGAAGAGGTACAACCAGCTGCTCCTGCTATCCCAGTAAGTCTTTTTTCAAACACCAAGTCTTAGATCGGCTATATCTGTTTGACATATAACTGTCTTCAATTTCTCTTTTGTAGGCCTTAGCCGTTCTGTTTTCTTTTGATATCAAAGATTACTTTGATGAGACAGAAGAAGAAACTATGAGCAAGGCTCTAGCCCCCTTGGATGACACTGTTAAGAAAACACTTGAAGGCATATCCCTTCGGCTAGAATCTTCATTGGATAATCTGGTGGCTGATTGCGGTTCGTTCCGGGCACGATTCGCTGAAATCCAAGCCTCAATTCCGGACGATTTGGCAAACACCATTACTCCAGCCGTGTATCTTGAGCAACACCAATTCAAGCTGGAGAAGGCCAAGCAACGGATAGCCGATCGGCGAGAGCGGAAGGACATTGAAGCCACTATCCAAGCCAATCGGCAGCTTGTGCATGAAGAGAAGGCTAAATTAGATCAACTCTCTATTGGGCCGATTCAATCGAATATAGATCGGTTTGAAGCTCGCAAAATTGATTTACTAGCTCAACTTGTAGAGTGCAAAGCCGAGCTGGATCTTGAAAAACAAAAGCTAGCCAATCTTCCAAGTGCCGTTGAAGAACAGAAGTCCAGATTGAGATCGGCTATCAAGAACGTGGCTGACATGACTAAGTCTCTCAAGGTCATCGCTGGAACCGACGCCCAAGACATCCAAGCTATCGAGGAAGTAGATCAAATTAGACAACGGGCCGTGTCGGCTATCCAGCGCTATCTGTCTCAATGACATTTTGTGTAATAGACTCTAGGATTTTTTTGTAATCGGCTAAGAAACTTTGGCTCTTTATCTAACTCATCTTGATAACTTTTATGCTGATTCAATAGAACTTCATATTTTGCTCAAAAATTTGCAATTTTTCATATATGTGCCCCCCTAATTTTACAATGTCAAAAGCATTGATAAAATTGTAAAAACAACTAAGGGCAATATAACAATATCGGCCATTGTACATCGGCAAACCACAACCGATTACAATATAAAAACAATTAAGGGCGATACAACAATATCGGCCATCTCAAGGCGATGCAAACACATCGGCTATCATGTATCGGCAATATCAGCCGATCATGTATTAACCCAAACACTTGGGTAGTACTTCTTCAAGTACTTTCCATTTAGCGCTCGTCCATAGATTTCTCCATCGAGTCCTTACAACATGTAAGCTCCCTTAGATACAACCTTATAGATTTGGAACGGTCCCTCCCAATTTGGTGACCACTTGCCGAATTTGTTATCCCGAGTCCCAATCGGCAAAATCAACTTCCATACAAGCTCACCTTCCGAAAAAGTTTTGGGCACCATTTTCTTGTTGTAATACCGAGCAACTCGTTCCTTATCCTTGGTAACTTTTGCAAGTGCCCTTAATCTAGATTGAACCAAGTCTTCCCTTTCATCAGCCATGAGATTATAATATTCATCGGCAGTCAAATCATTTTGCAACTCCGTCCTCCTTGAGCCGACTCTAACCTCCCATAGTAAAACAGCCTCATGTCCATAGACAAGATTATAAGGAGGAACTTGGATCGATCCATGACAAGCCATCCGATAAGACCACAATGCTTCGGCCAATCGAGTGTGCCACTGCCAAGGATAATTAGAAATCTTTCTCTTAATCAATTTGATCAAACTCTTGTTAGATGCCTCGGCCTGCCCATTAGCTTGTGCATAATATGGTGAAGATTTCAACAATTTGATACCCATGCTATTGGCAAACTGAACAAACTCATCAGACACGAAGATTGAACCTTGATCGGTTTTAATGGTTTGAGGAATACCAAATCGATAGATGATATGCTCTTGAACAAATTGTATAGCGTCCCCAGAATCAACCTTCTTCAAAGGAATCGCCTCTACCCACTTGGTAAAATAATCGGTTGCCACCAATATAAACTTATGCCTTTTACTCGATGGTGGATTAATCATGCCGATCATATCAATTCCCCAACCTCTAAATGGCCATGGTTAAATAATAGGATTCATAGCTGATGCCGGTGCCCTCTGAATTGCTCCAAATTTCTGACTATCTTGACATCCCTTGTAATATTTGAAACAATCCTCCAGCATTGTCAGCCAAAAAATACCCTGCACGTCGAAGCAACCACTTCATCTTATGAGCCGATTGATGAGTGCCACAAATCCCCTCATGTACCTCACCGATTGCAACATTAGCCTGATCGGCACTCAAACACTTAAGCAACACCCCATCAATCGTCCGATAATATAGCTCATCATCCAATAAAGTATACTTTCACGCTTTATATCGCAATTTCCGAGAAGCCGATTGACATGGATCCTTTAGATATTGATGCACATCATATCTCCAATCATCGGCTGTCAATGATGCAACCTCTACTTTGACGTCTTTGATCATCGGCTTATATCCCGATGCCCCTTGGGCCAAATCATTAGCTTCAATATTCCGCTCTCGAGATACATGCTTCAAAGTTACCAGCCGAAACTCTTTCATCAGCTCTCGGCACTTCTCATTATATACCATTAATGTGTCATTTTTGCACTCATATTCCCCTGCCAATTGACTGATCACTAGCAAAGAATCTCCCATAATTTCAATAGAATCGGCTTCAACTTCCTTGAGTAACTGCAACCCTTTGAGAACTGCCTCATACTCAGCCTGATTGTTGGTCGCATAGGGTTTAATAGTATAAGCAAACTCAAAACATGCCCCCCGAGGGGAAATCATTACTAAACCGATACCACAACCATGAGTACATACTGATCCGTCAAAGAATAAAGTCCATGGCACAATCTCAACCGAGCCGATTGAATCATCACGATGATCAACAATAAAATCGGCTATAGTTTGCCCCTTAACTGCCTTCGGTGACTTATACCGAAGATCAAATTCTGTTAAGGAAAATATCCATTTTCTAACCCTTCCTTTCAAAATTGGAGCCGACAACATGTACTTAAGAACATCGGCTTTGCATATGACAATGCATTCGTTGGACAATAGATAATGCCTTAACCTTGTACAAGAAAAATACAAGCATAAGCACAACTTCTCCACAGGGGAATATCTCGTTTCTGCATCCAAGAGCCGACGACTCAGATAGAATACAACTCTTTCTTTCCCTTCAAGCTCCTGAATCAAAACTGAGCCGATTGACTTCTCACCGGCTGATAGATATAATCTAAAAGGTATCCCCTTTTGTGGAGGAATCAAAACTGGAGGAGAGCTAAGATATTCCTTAATACTATCCAAAGCCTTCTGTTGCTCTGTCCCCCAAGTAAACTTTTGATCGGCTTTCAATCTTAATAATGGTGTAAAAGGCTCTAACCTTCCAGACAAGTTAGAAATAAACCTTCGAACAAAATTTGTCTTGCCGATCATCTCTTGCAATTCTGTCTTATTCTCTGGAGGCTGAATTTTCTTCATCACATTAACACTTCTTTGAGTTATCTCAATCCCCCTCTCATGAACAAGAAATCCCAAAAACTGGCCAGCCGATACACCGAAAGCACACTTTGTTGGGTTCATCTTCCGGCCATATTTCCTGGTTCTCTCGAAAACCTTCCTTAAATCGGCTATGTGGTCCTCTATCTCTTTAGACTTAACAACCACATCATCAATATAGACCTCAACCAACCAACCGATTAGATCATGGTATATGTAATTCATGGCCCTTTGATATGTAGCTCCAACACTCTTCGAGCCAAAAGTCATTACAACCCATTCAAACAAGCCGATTGCACCAGGACACATAAAAGCTGTTTTATGTATATCTTCTTCGGCCATAAAGATCTGATTGTATCCTGCATTACCATCCATAAAACTCAATATCTTGTGCCCTGAAGCAGCATCAACTAACTGATCGGTTACTGGCATTGGAAACTCGTCCTTTGGGGTAGCTTTGTTTAAATCTCTGAAATCAATGCACACCCTGACCTTGCCGTTCTTCTTGATAACATGAACTATACTAGAAACCCACTCAGCATATCGGCAATGACGAATAAAACCAGCATCATATAAATGTTTAATCTAGGCTTGACAGGTTCGAGCATATCGGCTTTACATCTTCTCGGAGGTTGCTGGTGCGGTCTAACCCTGGTTTGATAGGTAGCCGATGTTCAACAAATCGATCGGCTAAGTCCTGGCATCTCATAATACTCCCAAGCAAAGCATTCTCTGAATTCTTTTAAGAGCTCTATCAACTTGGTTCTAAATTCTGGAGATAAGTTTTTACTGATAAATATCAGCCTTGGTCGATCGCCTGGACCTATGTCAATTTCTTCCAAATCATCAGCCGACATGAAACCCTGTCCTTGTTTGTCATCGAGATCATCTACTATGTCATTGGTGTAGACGTTTGAACCCTCCACGACGCCTCAAAATAATAATTTGGGCTCTCCATCTTCAATTGGCTGTATATCACAATCGGACACTTTTAGAAAATCTCCATTCCAAACTTTTCTAGATAAGCAATCGAGACCATCCATCTCCTAAAGAGCTAAATCGGTACTGGTAACGTTGACTGACCTATCGGCTGGCATGATTTCAATCTTGTCGCCTTGCCACTGAATCAAGCATTGATGCATGGTTGAAGGAATACAACAATTGACATGAATCCAATCCCTTCCAAGCAACAAGCTATAGGAACCCTTCCCATTGATGACAAAAAATGTTGTAGGGATAGTCTTGCCGCCGACTGTCAGTTCTACATTCAAAACTCCTTTGGTTTCTGATGGATTGCCACCAAAATCTTTAAGCACCATGTTTGTCTTGATGAGATCCTCAGCATTCCTGCCCAGCTTCCTAAATGTAGCATAAGGCATCAAATTCACTGCAGCCCCACCATCGACCATCATCTTAGACATCGGCTTCCCATTGACATAGCCATTTACATACAATGGTTTAAGATGCCTATTCTCTGTCCCTTCTGGCTTCTCAAAGACTGCTTGTTCTGGTGATAAAATCAATTTAGCCGATTCTTCCTCAATTTCATCAACATCGGCTTGCTTGATCCCAAATTCCGCAGGTAATGTGAAAACCATGTTAACCGATGCAGTCACCATGCTTTTCCCTTTAGCCAATCTCCTTGCTTCATCAGCTGTGGCTTTATCAGCTGTAGAAGCTTGATTTTTAACACGCCACTCTTGCTTTGGCTTCGTCTTCTTCAGCCGATGGTTGATCTCTTGCTCAATCTCCTGAAAGCGTTCTCTGTTCCTCAACCTTTGAACCCTTCTTTTCTGATTCTTTGTAAAAATACCAGAAGGACATCATTGAGTCTTCCTGCCTTCATTGTCTTCTCGGTCATGATCTTGGTTTACTGGTCCCAAGCTTTGATGAACAAGAACTCTTGTTTGCCTTAGCCGATTGCCTTTATTATACAATCGGTTTGGACTTTCTGCAACATCACTGCACCCAGGACAGTCTTCAATAGATGGCAGTCTCATACCTTCATTCCAGCAAAACCTAAAGAACTCACAACCCCAATGAGGATCAAAACCACCACCATCTTCTTCATAATGCCTCTCCTGCTGCTTGTCATACTTCCGCTGATACTTATTGATAATTTTAGCCGAATTCACCTGAAAGCCTCTAGCTGTTCCCCCATCGGCCGTTCGGCCAGCTGTGTGTACCATATTGACAGGAAAAGGATTGCCATCAACCTTCATCAGCCTCTTGGAATCATCGAATTTAATTTTGCCTCCCTCAATGGCTGCCTGGATCTGCTGTCTGAAGACTTTGCAATCGGTAGAATGAGACCCAGAATTATGCCACTTGCAGTACCTTCTCTTGCCCAATTCCTCAGCCGACGGGATTGTATGACCAGCAGGAAGTTGAATCTGTTTCTCCCGAAGTAGCAAATCAAAAATCTTATCAGCCTTGGTAATATCAAAGTCATACCTTTCTTCTTCCCCAGAACTCTTCACCCATTGGCATTGTATAACCTTCTTGCTCCTAACCCACTCGGCTGCTGCTATTTCGGAGTCGTCGTCATCATCATCGTCCTATCCATAAATGTAAGGGCAAACATGATTAACCTTTTTAAAGTTCCTCCTGGCTTCTGCAAACCTTTGCTCATGCAAGGTTACCTTCTGTGCAAGGTGCGACAAACTATCAAAGTCTTGAGACGAGAACTTCTCCCTGATCGGAGCTATGATACCCTGAAAAGCCAAATCGGCTAACTGGGCATCAGTTAAGGCCAAGCTGTAGCATTTATTCCTCGTCTCTCCGAATCTCTGAATGTACTCCTGCACAGGCTCATCATGCCTTTGCTTAATCGCTGTTAAATCAAACAATTTCATCTCATGAATCCCACTGTAAAAATATCTATGAAAATGCTTCTCCACATGGTAAAGAAGAAAACCAAGTAAAAGCCGATCTAGACAAAGACAATAGAAACAACCTAACCCTTAAGGCATCCACAACCAATGCTTCACCACACTGAGCTAAGAATCGACTAACATGTTCATAGGTCGAAATGTTGTCCTATCCTGAGAACTTTGAAAAATCTGGAACCTTGAATCTGTTAGGCAATGGAACCCTTTCAAACCACTCAGGGTATGGATGCCGATATAAATTTCCAACATCTTTCGGCTTAAGCCCAAACTGTTCTCTCATCACATGTGCAATCATATCGGTCCATGGTCGTTGCTGAGGCGCTCCTTGTGCTTGCTGTGGCACGGGCTCGAATTGATTATATTGAGGAGCAAACTGAGGCTGAGCCGGCCCTCCCTGCTGATATTGAACTTGAGGTGATGGAGGCTGATACTGATAATTCAAATTACCCCCTTGGTAATTCTGAAAGTTTGGCTGTATATTGTGCACCAAATGTTCGGGAATAACTTGAGGTACCACCGTTTGATCTGGTTGCACATTATGAACCAAATGCTTTGGGACAACTTGATTTGCAACGGACTGCCTTGGCTGATTATCAGGCGTTCTAAACCCAGCCGATGCATTTAGCAATCCTTGCTGCTGAATCGGCTGAGCAACTTGCTGTCTTAGTGGCGTCTGCTGAATCGGCTGCACAACCTGCTGCCTTAGTGGTGTCTGTTGAATTGGTTGTACCACCTGTTGCCTCAATGGCGTTTGTTGAATCGGCTGTTGCTGGACCGGGTCAACAGTAGGCTGAGGTGGTAAGAACATAGCTGCAACTTGGTCTTGAGTTAGCCGATTCACGTTTTGCCCAATATGCTGTGGCTGCTCCCTAACCAACAACCGAGGGTTAACTAGTTGACCTGGTGCCGATGATGGTGTAGCAGGTGCAGGAGCCGATACTGGTGCTGTTGGTTGAGGTGATGTCTCATTGAGAGGGATTGACTGAACAACCGGCTGATTATCAATGATTAAGGGCCGATAGTTCGGGAAAACACCTCCTGGCAAATAAACCGGCCCTGTAGCCTGGTATTCAGCTATTGAGTCATCAACCATCGACTTCACCATGTTTGATAAAGTGTTAACGAGTACCCCAGATTGATTGATCAAAGCGTGCTGCACAGCATAGTCAATCCGATCTTGGAAGTTGTTAAACTGTAACTGTGCCACGTTGCCATCTTGGTTAAGATTTTCACCTTGAGATCCTTGAGATCCATCACCTTGAACTCCCTGAGATCCATCACCTTTATCACCTGAGCCATCTGCAACACCATTATCACTTGCTTGAGTTGCACTATCCAGAGCTTGTTGTACTTCTCCATCCTTAGAGAAACCTGTTCCGGGAACATCAGCAATCACTTTTACTTTATACTTCTGAACAATTGTTCCCTTACGGGTCTCCATGAATGAGTTCAAGAATTGGTTTCGTGCTTGCTGCATCATCGCCTCAAGATCCTTCTGCTGCTCGGGTGTCAACTTGTCCAGAGTGATGGGCACGATGTTGCCTTCATTAATCTCAGAGAAACCAAGTTTTGGGAACTTAGATTTAGCAGAACCATCTTTACCAGCCGAAGACGGCGATGCCGGGGGATTCTCAGCCATGAGGAAAACGCTGTTGTGATTCTGACTTCTAATCGGTCCCACTAGGCGTGCCAAAAGCATGTTGATGTAAAAACACGAGGCCTGGGAGATCTGCTTAACTCCAGTGCAGGTCTAAAACTTGCCTTTGGGTGTGCGAGCGTGCCAGTTGATTTGATCCTGCAATCAACAAAAAACAAATACAAAGAAACTGCGGTTAAATCCATAAACGATAGCCGATCGGCTAAGTGCCGATGACATATCATTTATCTTTGAGCCGATGTCATATATGCATCAATCGGCAGTCATTAATAAGTAAGAAAGAACTAAATCCACTCGATCGGCTGTAGATATTAACAATATATAGTCTTTATGTCGATATATACTTAAATCAAGTGATTGAGATAGATCGGTCGCCATGACAAGACAATATAAATCACTTAGATCGAAATATGTATTAACAACACGACTATATACATTCATAGCATAGCCGATCAAATAGATCTAGCATGTATCGGCTAATACTCCGATACCACTCTATATTAAGATATCAAAGTAAATAGAATATACAAAACAAAAGCCTAATATACTTACAAGCAACAAGATCTTAATATAAATTGCATATTTAACATGTTAATCAAGCATATGAGACAAATGTAGTTAAATCAGATAAGATCGGCTGAAACTCCGATACTACCCTAATCGGCATTCAAAGACAGGCTAGAGATTGAGATTCTAATCACGACTCATAAGATCAAACTCAACTGATGCAGCTATAAGTATGAAAAGAAGGACAATATCTAGACAATCAAGCCGTTGGATGTCTTATAGAGTGGTGGATATCCTATATAATCTAAGTCAATATCGATATTTAACCCAATCGGCTGCTTTCTAGTAACAGACGTTAGCCGATTGAGGGTTAGATAATGATATTGCCGGAAATTATATAAGATATATGATAACTCGATGAATTACATTGATAAGATTAGAGTATCATAAAGATGGAAGCACTAATCCTGAGAACGCAAGCCGCCATAACAAGTTTTACCTCTTGTTTGAAGATCGAAACCGATGCAGCTCAACCCGAAAGCAAGAACTCGTCGAAACAAAACGAAAGTAAAAAGGGTGGCGATGCGCCGAGATTGTATTGAACGTGTGTTAGTTTGATTACATGGGGCTCGGGTCTATTTATACCCGAGAATTACAAAATATGTCCATATCGGACACTACTCTAAGATATCATAAGTCTTTACGGCAGACTTTTGCCCAAACATATCTCTAAGGAAATTACATAAAATATCCTAATTAATAGATACAATTGCCTTCTCAGGACTCTATCCATGCGTGGCAATTATCATGAAGCACGTCAACCTAACCCGACAACATATGCCGCGTCATATTGTCAGATTCGATTCAATCGGCTAATCCCGTCCGACTCGAATTCTGCCGATCTCAGTCGTAACCGATTCGGACTTCAGCCGATCCTCACTCTGTTTCCGGGACAATTTCCATCTCGAATTCCATCTCAATTTCTTCTTTATCTTCGATCCTTGGATTACCAAATTTGGTCGTTAACAGTCACCCAAACAAGGTTTGGTTCTACTCCTATATGTATAGCTAGCAAAACCACATCTGACATGAAAAGTGATGAAAGTTAAAATGGTTATATGGTTGCATAATTAGTTGAAAAAGTCAAAGCAAAAAAAGTGTGTTCATATCATGAAGTATAGCCAGTTTGGTTTGGTGTCCAGGTCATTACTAAATTTTAGTAGGGTAGTTTTAATGAGAACAGATGGAGTTAAGTGCCAATAAGCGATCAAAAAAATGAGCAATTGCCTAAATCTTGGTAGAGTCATTTTTTTTATGGTGTGTTTTGTTTCCAACCGTAAAAAAAATTGTGTGACATATTTTGGTTTGGTAGCAAATCAAACTATGGCCCGATAAACTGCCTATTACTAGTTGTATAATCACATATGTTATTATTCACTACTACATAACCACAAATAGGTGCCGGTTTTCCCAACCGGCACCACGAAGGCGGCACTGATTAGTCCGCCGACACCAATGTCAATCTTAAAAACCGACACCATTTGAAATCAACGAGAGAAAAAAAAACAAGAAGCTAGCTTGAGCCGATAATTTGAGCCAATGAACTCCCCACACATGAACCCACATGATGAACAAGAACAACACATCAATTCACATCAACACATCAATAAATCTCAGATCAACTCACATCGACACATCAATAGATCTCACATCAATTCCAAGAACATGTCTCACATGAGCAACAAATGAACTCCAAGAACACATATCACAAATCACAAAGAGAGAGGGAGGGGGAGAGATGGATCTGCTGGCCGCCGACGCTGTCGCACCTCCTGCCAGCGGCCCCACCTCCACGCCAGCTGTCTTTCCACGCCGCACCTCCAGATCCAGCGTGGGCCGCCTCCATCTGACCGCCTCCCGCCGCCAAGGGGTGTGGGTCGCCTCCCTCCCGCCGCCGCACGTCGCTGAGGGGCGGGGGCCGCCTCCCTCCTGCCACTGCACGCCGCCTCCCTCCCGCCGCCGCACGCTGCCTCTTGCTGCCGAGCGCCGCCGCACGTCGCCTCCCGCCATGTTGCTGCCCGGGATAAGGCAAGAGAGAAGAAAGAAAAGAGGAGAAGATAGAGCCGAGTGGAGGAGAAGAAAGAGATAAGGAGAGAGATGGAGCCGAGTGGATGGATAAGAATGACGACTTGCGGTCTTGTGCGGTCTCGGCTCGGCTCGGCTCGGTTTGTGTGGGGCCCACCAACGATTAAAGGTGCTGGTTTTTGATATATTAAAGGTTCCTTTATTTTTATAAAAACCGGCACCTATAGAATAAGTATAGAATAAGTGTAGGTTCTTATTTAGAACCGGCACCTATAATCGTTTAAAAGTGTCGGTTTTTTGCGATTTCAACCCGCAGAGGTGGGAAAAGGCCTATAGGAGCCGGTTTTAGCACTTCCGTCACCTATAGTGCCGACACTTATTTGATGTTTTGTAGTAGTGATTGGATTTTTTTAAGCGGGTACACATGGTAATACAGCTAATAAAGGTTTGAATCACACACTTAGTTAAAATCAGTACCAAAATACCGAACTGATATAAGTGTTTCGTTCATAATACTCCCTCTGTTTTTTTAATAGATGACATCGTTGACTTTTATATTCACATTTGATAATTCGTCTTATTTAAAATTTTGTGCAAATACATAAGATATAAATTATACTTAAACGTACTTTTAGTGGTAGCTCTACTGATTAGGTTTCTTGTGGTGGAACCAGCCTACCCGAGTTCAGGTTTCACATTTACGGCTAATTATTCTTTCAGTGGTAGGCGATGTACCCATCGATAGCAAGGCGTTCATATTGAATTCGTCAATCTCAAAGTATGCCGGTCCAATCTTCTGCTCGTAGGGGGTATTGGTGTGCACGTGTTATGAGTGTTTGCTTTGTACTGTGTTTCTAAGAAATAACTTACAACAAAATAAATGATAATTACATAATTTTTAAATAAGATGAATGATCAAATATGTATCTAAAAGTTAACATCATCTATTAAAAGTTAGAGTTTCGATGAAAGATTGAGATAAATATTGTGTGGGCTTTAAGCTTTGAACTTCCAATGTAAAATTGAGATAGATTGTGTGGGCTTTCATGGTCCACTTTGGTGTAGGCTTGGATTTATTTCTTTGCAAGTTTGAGGGGGCAAATTGGCCAGGCTGCCATTGGTTTTGGGCATCCTCCATCACATGAGAATTTGACCGGTTTTGGTCAATTTTCAGTAAACACAGGCAAGTTCAATTCCAACTTTGCAGCATTTGTGTTACTCCTGTTATAAAAAAAAGCATTTGTGTTACTCCTAAAGCTAAAGTTACTCAACATGTTGATCTTGCCCTAACATAGGAGCAACAATATGTCAGCTAAGTAGAGTTGTACTCTTGATTGTCAAGTCTACCAAAAAAAACCCAAGGAATTCCATAAAAGTAGGTTTCATAAACCTGGTCTGTCAGTTGACATCTGAACTTCAGAATGACAGGAAAGGAAGAAGAGGGTGCCAAGATTAGCTCTCACACAAGTCGGTCTACACTAGATTGCAATCGAGAGGAGAGAAGATCAAGCAGTAGTAGGTCGGCATCAAGCATTTCATGGCCTGTTGGCCATGGACCTAACAATATTCTTTCTTTTATTTTCTTTGGACAGAGATGGACCTAACAACATTGACAATCCATCCCTGAAGAAACGGGAAGGGCACAGCCTCAATTAATCTGAACCCTCAAGTGCCCCTCTCAAACTGCACAATAACAGTGACATCTCTCATCTATGTGACTATGTCTCTTACCATTGCCGACAAAACATGAACTAATCACCCTTAATTTCTTTACGTGTAAGCAAATGTAAATTACAGTGACAATTTCAGCACCAAATCGAATTCTCTCTGACATGAAAATTTCTGTACCTGAAGAAAAAGATGCAGAACGTCCAAGGAGGGATAGTACCAGAACATGCAAGCTCTGCAAGATGCCAACTCCGTTGTCAAAGCTGCAACGACTTCTCTGTGTGTTTGCTGCTGGACCAAACAAATCCTAACTCAGAGAAACGAGACATGGTCGCTGGGGCCAAGCCATCATCGATCGATCAAACGTCGCCAACTTTTTTTTTTTTGGTTGGTACTGGTGCTGTAATCCGGTACCATGCCAACTAACGGATTTGTTACGGCTGCATTAGTGTTGTGTGTCAGCGGTCAGCCTGTCAGGTGCTTGTGCAATCGTTGTCACAATGTGCTGTGTTTTAATACATCCTCTTCTGTCCCAAAATAAATTTATTTGTGGGTTTATATGTCCAACATTTAACAGTCCATCCTATTTGAAATTTTCTATAATTAGTATTTTTTCACAAAATAAATTTATTTGTGGGTTTTTGTGTTCAACGTTTAACAGTCATCTTATTTGAAATTTTCTAAGATTAGTATTTTTTAATTAGATGATAAAACATGGATAGTACTTTATACATGACTTATTTTTTAAACTTTTTTTCATAAATTTTTAAATAAAACGGACGGTTAAATGTTGGGCACACTGATTGATTGCAGATTTGCATGGTGCATATCAGATTGTGAATTGTATTTGGCCGTAGGTGTATACATTTCTCCAAGTATCTAAGAAACAATGTGATTTGTACGTCTGTAGGTAGATGGTGAGGCACAATTAAGCTATTTTAGTATGTTACTCCTTACCCAATTAATGTATATTTCTGAAAGATTTAAAGCTCGTTTGAAAAAGCAAGAATTGCGTGCGCGCTATTGAAACATATATGAATCAGTTTGTTTTGTACAAAAATTCCACTAAAATTTACTGAAATGTTGACATTCAGCTTTTAGTATACCCTTTCAGGTTATTCACTGGATTATTGAAAACAGATTATTTCTTCTAAGCTTTGAAAAAAATACGTTTTCAATTCCTTTCACTGCATTGCCTGAACCACTTGTTTTGAAGTATTTGTTAAGTTTATTTCTTAAAATATTTAATCTATCTTCTATAGTCAAGTAGATAATTTATAACAATAATCTACTACTCAATAATGTAAATTAAACGAGGCTTGCAAGTTGTCCAGGATACTGCATTTTGTCTGAAGAGTATTATGACCGGTATGGTGGTGTCCCGTTTTGTGGGCAGAGAGTCGGGTGGCATCGCACGATCTTGGACGCGTAGTTTGAGGTTTGGTTTGTCATCATCTCCTTCTTCAGTTTCTGGCAGCAGGTCAAAGGGCCACACTGGAGAATCCAATTTAAAGTATAGACAAAAGACTTTATCTCTTCAGAAACGGTGCCAATTCTTAGCCATGTATCAAGGAGAAATGTATTTGTTTTTAGTTTCAGTTTGATTTGGAGCTTAGCGTATGTTCTGCAAGGTACGTAAAGAGGGGGATTAATTATTAGTGTTTTAACAGTGAATCAAATTGATTGTTTTTTTTTACTTGGGACCTACTCCTACACGGCTACACGCCTACACCACGTTGTGATGAAACACCGTTTTTTGTTTTGTAAAATAAATATATCAAATGTGACCCTCTTAGAGGAACAAGAAGAAAAATATCCTTACATATATACCGTGAGCATAGCTCAACTAATTAGATTGGTTAAAGTGAGCATTCTAAACTTAATATGGTACTCGTTTTACAGCTTATAGCTAAGTATTCTTCCAGTGATAGATGATGTATCTATCGATAACGAGACGTTTGTGATGATCTTATAAATATTAAAATATATCGGACCAGTCTTACATATTAAAAAAATAATACTAATTGATTTAAACAATTCTTACACCTATGGTTTTTATATAAAAAATTCAACTTAGTAGACTGTAGCCACCATCGCCACCTATTCAGCCTCGGTTGATTGTCGTTTATCCCTTTTTCCATGATTGTCGTTCATTGCTTTTCCCATCTCAGCAATGTCGCCATCGCACCTTCGACAACCATAGTCTTCGACTTTGAACAATCGAATAAGACAATATGGATTTCTATTTTTTTTCAAAAAATTAAAAAAAAGCGTAAAATTGATTGTGAGCTTCAAGGACAGCAGATAGTAACTCCATAACTTTTTCAGCAACTTGGTCTTCCTTTTTTTACCATCAGTTTCTGTTTCGTCCAAAAGCGGTCAGTGAAGGCGGTAGGAACAGGATAAGCCTGAACTTGTTGAATCCTCCGATCGATCGCGCGCGTCCCAACATGCAAAGAACAGTGAAATAATTGCTTCATATGATATCATAAACGCAACAGCCTCTCTCAAAATGTGCACATGAAGTATAAATGCTCTTGTTTTCTTCATTTATTTGGAGCTACAATGACTCATGCCATGTCATGCTGTATGCTATCCTTTTGCCAGCTTGCTGGTCAGTAGGACTGTAGGAGTCATGGTAGTAAAAAGATGAAGTACCAAGTTCTCAGTACGCACTCACAAACATTTTACTGCATTTTTTTTTTGGTAATTCAGTAATTGTCTAAACAAACATGGTAAATATCCAATCTGATCCTTCAGTAAAATCTGAGTTCCAAAAAAATAAAAATAAAAACCTTAGAGTATCTCGTGAATTCCTGCATTCTATGTATAGGGCAACGAATATTAAAGCATAACAGAGTGTAGTGGGTAAGAATGAATATACAATAATCAATCTTTTTTCATGAGCAATTAATTCAAGGGTTAATTGGATCCATGCCACATTAGAAAATGTCCTATTGAAAATCTGCGCTAGAACGCAAGCTGATCGATGTCATTGATATTTTGTACAATTTAAACCATGCCTTATATACGTCCCAGATACTCTTAAACTATCTGTATTTATATAATACTTTTATATGAACCAAAATGCACTTGGCTGAGTTGGAGAAGAGAGAAGTTGTTGGGGTTGGCAGCCCGGCGAACGGCAGTGATAGGCTGTAGCCCTAACGACAAACAGAGAGGTCTCTAGAACCAGTAGCTCGCGAACATCGTCGCCCCGTCGAGTCTCCTCTCGTCAATTGGGCCACCAGCCTTAGCTTTTCGCATTGGCTCGATCCTTGCCTCCTCCATGCATGCGCTAGGTTGTCGCCATGACAACGGGGATGGCGGTGGAGGATATGAGAGGGGCATTCTAGGACAACAATGACTGCCATAGAGGCGTTGACAATAGTGACTTCTGCAGATCGAGGTGGGCAAGGGTGTGGCTGTTCACACTGCGCTAGATCCTGGCATCATCATTGTGCCGAAAAGTAACTCATCAACTTCGATTTTTCCCCCTTCGATTAATTGATGCTGCTACCAATACCTCCTCCTCCTCCCCCTCCCACGTGTCCCCACCTCATCAACGGGCTCCCCCACCTAGCTGAATTGACGCCTTCTTGCCTGAAAATGTCCATGGGACCGGCAAAGAGCAGCTCAACAATGCCAACGAGGTCGGCATGGTGCTCGGTGACGCTCGTCGTAGAGCAAATCGGCGGCATCCTCTCCCAGCTCAGGCAGCAGCATTTTAGTCCATAGGAAAATATGATATGAAAAATGATGGTTCAAGGATGTCTGAGTCTTTGAGACGTATATAATGGCACAATTTAAATTTTATAACATATTGTTATCCACCATGTTTCAGTCTTTGTAATGGCAATTTTGTTATTAGGCACTTTCCTAATGGCGTAATCCAGTTAACCGTTAATTGTATAACAAATTGATGTACACTTTTAGCGCACCTACAAATATCTTGCTAAAGCAATTAAATAGTATGCACGTATGCATGCTTCTATGCGTGGGAGAATGTAAAGTATTTGTCATGCATGATGAACAAGAACAACTCTATCTAGTACGCTCTATAGCATCAAGTGGATACCAATCAAATCTAATCCAATCAACATATATGGCAAGCAGCACTGAAGAACAAAGAATTGAATTAGGAGGATAACTCTAATAGTGACATTTCCCGGATAGTGCACAAGTGTCGCACTTGTGCCAACACCACTACTCATAGAATCATAGACTCATATAGCTGTGGTTGTGTTCTTGTAGATTACTGGTTTATATCATTCATCCATATTAGGTCCAGACCGACCAACAAAAGCAGAGTGTCTCTCCTTCACATTCTTATCTATTAGGATTATGTCATGTATATCCACAAGCCATATGCCATAAGAGTATTGTTAGAGAGTGCCATATTTTCTGCATATATGATTTTGTATAATTGTGATGGGAAAATGACCTTTGATCAAGACAGTTTTGTGCCTTTCTATTTTTGGGATTCTTATTTATGATACACGTGTATTTACGATATGTGCTTTGTTTATTTCTTTTTGTATTTGTTATAAAAGAAGGTTGTTTCTGTTCATTCACAAGAGATAGAAATTAACATATTACTTTGGAGAAAAAAGGGAAAATCTAGTAGATCCTAGAATATAATTATGTAATTTGAACAGATATACAGACTAATGTCCAAAGTCCTAAGCTCTGCAATTCCGCAGGAAATTCGACAAGTTTTCATTAATATTATCCATGAAATTTCATTACTTCTTCAGAATTCTTCTCTTTACCATTGAAGAATTTCTCACGAAGGTGAGGTGTAACACATTACTCCCTTTGACACACGATTCTACACGGTACGACCAATCAGATTATTGAGTAAAATTGTCGCCACGAATTATCTACTTACTTGATTGTAGTAATAAATTATATATTTTGATAAATGAACTTAACAAATACTAACTTAAAACAAGTGGTTTGGTTTAAGTAATACAAAAGAATAATTTTTTTTGAGAATATATATATATATATTTTTAAGCATAGAGCAAATAATCCGTTTCAACAATTGAAAAATAATCTGAAAATAACTCAAGCCCATGACATCTTACTAATCCCTTGCTGCTGACATGGGGGACCACATCTGGCTCATGTGGACATCATGATGCCAATAAGTTCTGAGCTGGCATAGAGATATGCACAGTTAAGCAGCCTCCAGGTGGATCATCTCAAATGGCATCACAATGACATGTGGGCCCATGCCTTCAAATATTGCTAGATGCACCAGGAAGGAATGCTTTGAGCTTTTCCACTACTCCAGTCTGAGTTCATAACTATGATTAAAAAAATGCTCATTGTTTTGTATAATAGAGTTTCATCTTGTGATTAACAATGTTTCTATTTTGTATAATTGATTGGAAAAACTGAAGAAGAAAATTCTCCGTACAGAATTTTCAACGAATAAATAATTGTTGCCTTTGAAAGGTTTTACACATATAAGTATCCAATATAAGGGTATAGTCTAGCATGTGATATATGATCTTACATGCTCCTCTGTCTCAAGAAAGTATGCGTGCTCCTGCTGTTTTTATGGAATAATTACTATAAGAAGATAAACCATTTCTCAAGTGAAATTATGTTGAACTAAAACAAAACGATGCCCCACCTCTGCCATTACCAATCATCCTTGGAACCCGCGTGTGTCCCGTGTCTGTGCTCGTGTGCACGTAGCGAAACAACTCCTCCGCTACCTTGAGCCATATTCGTTACTCTGAAGCCTTTACTTAGAATAAGTTTAATAATATAGCTCACTACTAACTCCCACTAGATAAACTATTTTTGGTCGGTCGACCAAATTCCATAATAATCCCGGTTGCAATAAAAACCCGGACTAAAGATTATTTTAGTTCCAGTTTAAAAGGTTATAGCTACTTTTTTATCTTTAGTCTCGGTTGGGAACACCAACCAGGACTAAAGATCATTTTTAAGTCCCGGTTCAAAGAACAACAGGCGGTGTCAGACCCTCTTAGTATCTTTAGTTCCGGTCTAAAGATCTATTTCTAGTCCCGGTTGGTGTTACCAACCGGAAAAAGATCGGCATGCGCGGCGGAGAGGACGAGGCGTGCGCGAGATCAAGGAGGAGCCTCCTCCCTCACCTTATCTCTTCCTCCTCTTCACCCCCATCTCTTTCTCTTTCTCGTCCTCTCCTCATTCTCTTCCTCCCCTCTCCTCCCCATTCTCAGGCAGATCCGGGAGGGACGGCCAGCATGGAGGCCGGTGCGGCGGCAGGCGGTGGAGGCCAACGCTACTGCGTGGAGTTTTTTTTCTTTTTTCCTTAATGTGTGATTCGATTTGTATTGAATGTGTGATTCGATCTATGTTGTTGTTGTGAATGATTTGGGGATGAACTATTGTGTGAATGATTTGGGGATGAACTATTATGTAAATGATTTGGGATGAACTATTGCTGTGAATGATTTGGGATGAACTATATCGATGTGAATGATTTGTTGTGAATGCTTGATCTGAGATGATTTGGGCAAATAGCAAAAGAATAGTGAAAAAGAAAGAGAGAAAAAAGAAAAAAAACCCTCCAGCCGGGACTACATCTTTAGTCCCGGTTGGTAACACCAACCGGGACTAAAGAAGTCCCAGGTATTTGAACCGGGACTAAAGATAGCAATCTTTAGTCCCGGATTCTTACTCCCGGTTGGAAAATCGTGACTGTAGGGGGTTACCAACCGGGAGTAAAAAGGGTTTCTCCACCAGTGTCCAAAATTTAAAACATCATTTATAGTAAATCTAATAGCTCACATGTAGAAATATACTGTATCATTAATGCATAATCTACCCATCTCTCTTACATAGTTTATTGGAGCTTGTGATGCAGCTCCCGCTTTTGTTCTCTCTCCTCTCATCTCTCCTCCAGATAAATACAAATCTGATGTGGCAACTTGTATAGCTTGCTTATGTCATCTTATTGTACTCGCTCTTAATTTTCATTTCTTGTTTATTTTTTTTACACTATCACTTATTTAGTCCCTTTTCATTACTGTGGGAGAGGTATTTTTAAACTAGGTGATACCCCACGCTTTGCTATGGGATTCACGAATGAGTATATGTTAAATATTATCGAAATGATGAAAGTTGAAATGTTGAGAAAATAATGTGAGGAAGATGATTTGACATATACTTGTTGATCTCTATAATACAATATTGTAGATAATTTGTCATGCTTGTATGGGATTTAAAATAGGCTAGAATAGTAATTGCTAGTGAGTGAAGATGTGACATGCTTGCATAGCATTTTAAATGGGCTAGAATAGTAATTGCTAGTGGGTGATGATGTGGCATGCTTGCATGTTGAGTTTTAGTTTTAGTGGGTATCAACTATATAAAAAAAGTATAGATATATTTTCACATTGATCCTAAACTCACCTGCATATAAACTTAGTGGGTGATCAATAACCGACTTTGCATTACCAGAAACCCAACTCCCATGGTTTTGGAGAGTAGCCAATCCTTGACTACCCGTGTTCGTGTTCACATAGCAAAACAACTCCTCCTCCTTACTTATATTATCCCCTCTAATTACATAACGTTTTTGACAATGGCATAATTTTCAAAATATATTATGTTTTCCTATTATAATTCATATAATAAAAATATACATGTTTTCATAGTATTTTATAAGATAAATCTATATATATAGTATTTTATAAGATAAATCTATATATATGTTATTTTAATACCTTTAAATTAGATTCCTTAGCCTGTGTTCGTTATGTGTGGTTGGATATTTTCTCCCACACGAAAAACCAGAAAGGTCATTAGAACATGATTAATTAGAACATAATTAATTAAGTATTAGCTTAAAAAACTCAAAAAATAAATTAATATGATTTTTTTACAATAATTTTTCTGTAGAAATTTTTTGTAAAAGTACAATGTTTAATAATTTATAAATCGTGCGCACGAAAAATCAGAGAGTAAAGTTTTGGAAGAGTCGAGAGAAGAACACAACGTTAGTCAACCTTTATCCAAAAGAACGTGGAAAACCGGGGAGTAAGCACACGGCGCCGAATGAATGGCCTGTCTAGGGTAGCTTTAGATTTTGAGAAGCAGTTGTTTGGTAGCCATCTCTTGAGAATCTGGAAAAATTCTGAAACCCAGCTTCTCTAGCTTCTGGTTTCTTAGTTTATTTTTCAAAATATATAACTACAGATTCTCAGAAGCTGTGGATTGTTTGGGGCAGCTTCTAGCAGAATTTCAAAAGCTGCAGCGGGGACAAACTCGCCTACCCGAAACAGTGGATGACAGGGTGGGCCCACATGAAAGGCGAGTGCGTCTACACCTGAACTAATCCACAAACACTCTCCGCGGCCACGGTGCGCTGACCTCCCCGGTGAGTTTGACCCCCCCGCCCCACACCGTCTCTCTCTCGTCGGTGAGCCGCCCGCGACCTCCGCCGTATAAATTCCTCGGCGCGTGCGCGACCGGAAGCCCAGGCACAGCCAGCCGAAGCAGCCGAAGAGAAGAGGGAAGAAGGGAGGGAGGGAGGCAATGGGGGACTCGAGCGGGTCGGGTTCGGGTTCCGGGTCTGTGTCGGTGGACGTCGAGCGGATCTCCTTCGGCGGCAAGGTCTGTCCGTGCTCCTCCATTTCTTGCTTCTTTTCTCTTCTTCTGCTCCATTTGGGGATTTTTTGTTCTCGGCTGAGGAGGAAGAGGAGGAGTTCCATGGGCGCTTTGGAATTTCTCTTCTTCTTCTTCTCTTTTTAGGGAGGTTATGGTTTGAGTTTGGTTCTTGGGAAGATATAAGTCTTTGTTTCTGAATGCTTGGTTTCTGGAAATGCGATTGCTGGTTTCTGTTTTTTTTTTACTATGATAAATTCCTCCTTTTTTTTGGGGGGTGTGTAATGTTTTCACAATTCACACAGCGGGGCTGTCTCGTTTTCAGTTCTACCTATCAATCTTGCACAGTTGCAGTGATTTTTTTTGTGTGTTTTTGGACAAGCAAAGCAATTGTGTCTTGCTTGCAACGACGACTAGTTTGTTCTGGCACTTCGAATCAGTGTGGACACAAGCATACGCTTCCATCAAAGTTCGCATACTGTTTAATTTGCTCGTAATTCTTCAGACTTGCGTTGTTTCACTTCCAAGCCGCTCTCATTTCGGACTAGTGATTAATTTTCACTGCTGTTACTGAACATGTACATGATTTCTCCAGGAGCATCAAGTGAGGACGAGATGCGGTTCATTATCCGTCGCAATATACGGAGACGAGGACAAGCCGGCGCTCATCACGTACCCGGACATCGCGTTGAACCGTGTGTAACAACCACATCTCGTGAGATTCTTGGAAGACATGGTAGAATTGGGAATTCATTGATCATATGTGATTACCCATTTCTTGTTTTGCATGCAGACATGTCCTGCTTCCAAGGATTGTTCTTTTGCCCGGAGGCGGCGTCGCTGCTGCTCCACAATTTCTGCATATACCACATCAATCCTCAGGGGCACGAGGTCTGTAGCGTGTGTGATATTGTTCAGACATGTCCACTGCCACTGCGTGATGCTTGAGTTTCTGTTGGTTGGGTTTCACACATGATCATTCTCATGACATTTGTTAAGATTCAATGCAGCTAGGAGCGGCTCCAATTCCGTCCGATGTGCCGGTGCCATCCGTCGAGGATCTCGCTGATCAGGTTGCGGATGTGCTCGATTTCTTCGGGTACAGTTTCGCAATCGTAGTCCAAGTTCTTTGTGTTCTTTTTCAGCTAGTGGCATGTGACATTAATATATGAGAGCTTTTTCATTTTTTCAGATTAGGATCTGTGATGTGCCTGGGTGTTACAGCTGGTGCCTATGTCCTCACTCTGTTTGCAGTGAGTGTTCCTGTACATTGTGAATTCAGGAGAAAATCTTACTCTTTAGACTGTGGTAATGAGAATCTACATTTTCTTAATTGTCCCAGACGAAATACCGGGAGAGGGTAATAGGCTTGATGTTGGTTTCCCCTCTATGCAGAGCCCCATCATGGAGTGAATGGTTATATAATAAGGTAACTTCATGTTTCAGTAAGACTGATCATTTTCACTCATGCCAAGTAATGCCAATGATTAAGTGTAGCATTTGATGCACCAGGTATTATTAAATTTGATCTACTATTACGGGACTCGAGGCTTGGTCAAGGAATGCTTGCTTCAGCGGTACTTCAGCAAGGTGACTTCAGAAGTCACTATTCTCAGCTTGTCTTCTTCCAATTTTATACATTATGGCTTTATTCACTGTCTTACTGATGCATTTTCTGCAGAAAGTGCATGGCAGTGGTCACTATCTTGAATCAGACATTGTGCAAGCTTGTAGAAATGTTAGTTCCTTATTGCCAAACCATGAAATTCCTTTATATCTTGTTGTTTCAAATCATAAACTGAAGGCGTTATTTATTTTTATTATGCAGTTGCTTGATGAGAGGCAGGGTGAAAATATCTGGCGGTTTCTTCACTCGATAAATGAGTACGCGTTACCTCCTTTAATTTTGTTTCCTAGTCAATGGGAATACTTCATATCTTGGAGCTCATATAAACTACACTCCATCAGGAGGCATGACTTAACAGATGCATTGAGGAAGCTGCAGTGTCGAACACTGATTTTCGTAGGAGAAAACTCGCAATTCCATGAGGATGCCATCCACATGACCACAAAGTTGGACAAGAGATATTGTGCTCTAGTTGAGGTAACATATGGATCCAACCTGTGCCGTTAACAATCAAGACAAACTTGAAGAAAAAAAATTGTACTCAGGGTTGCTTCATGGGGTAATTGCAGGTTCAGGGTTGTGGCTCCCTTGTAACCGAGGAGCAGCCGCATGCTATGCTGATGCCGATGGAGTACTTCCTCATGGGATACGGGCTTTACAGACCGTACCAGATGAACAGCAGCCCTCGCAGTCCGCTAAGTCCATGTTGTATATCACCGGAGTTGCTATCTCCTGAGAGCATGGGAGTGAAGCTGAAGCCGATCAAGACTCAAATAGCCGTGGATTACTAACGCAGGCGAGATTTCAGCAGTCAGAATGAACTACTTTGCTTACAGCCCAGAGAACTGAAGATAGTCCTGGGCTGGTTGAAATGTTACCGTAGAGACGCAAAGTTTGTTCATGTGTTTGAGTATGTACCCTGGCAAAAAAAGCCTCCTTTTGTTGTATATATAGCCTTATAATCAGGAAAGTTCCACATCAGTAAGACATAAAAGAGGGAAATCTGTAGTGGGGATGTGTTCAGGATGGTTCTTTGTTCAATTTGATTTTGTAGTCAGCAGTCAGCAGCACAAAAATGTACATCTTGGAATAGTTTTGGGACAGATAATAAGAATCAATCACCCCAGGTTTCAGATTTTTAACCATGGTATTACCAACAAAGTTTATTATATCCTGTCTACTGCTCTGTCTTGTTGGGAGAAGGCTTGCAATTTCATTGCATGAACCCCTGGTTTTGAATGAGCTCCCCTCATACATACTTTCCAGATCATTATTGCATCATATATATCCATCTGGATGATCATTGGCCAGCAATGCAATGTCCCAGTTTCCAGTTTCACTTATTCACTGAAGAATAAACCAGTGAAGGTCTTCTGCATTTGATGTTCCTGACAGTTTTCTTGGCAGATTCAGCTATAGTTGGACCAGTACTCAGCTACAAGCTTACAGAAGGCAGAGTCCTCATTCTCCATCAGCCTTGATGGCCTGTCATACTCTATGAGTTTCCCTGAAATACCAGACAAAGATCACACAGAATTCATTCAAAAGACGAGTATTCATGATCCATTTGCTGCATCACTTCAAGGTAAACATTTCTCTGAAGAATGATAGTGATTCTTTCTGGGCCAGTTGCTTACCGTATGAAAGAACCATGACCATGTCACTGTCAGTGACAGTGGGAACCCTGTGAGCTATGGTGATCACAGTGCACCCTGAGAACTCCTGCTTGATGACTCTCTGCAGGACCGCGTCGGTGGCTGAGTCGATGGACGCCGTCGCCTCGTCAAGGACCAGGATCTTGTTCCTGCGGAGGAGGACCCGGGCCAGGCAGAAGAGCTGCCGTTGTCCGGCGCTCCAGTTCTCGCCGTCGTCGCTCACTGGAGATTGAAAGATGCCATAAATGAGGTTTTTTTTCTTTTCAGTGCAACCACACTTGTCTGACAAACTTCTGAACATATTGAGAAGGTATGCACTAGGGAATCTGAATCCGGGCTCACCTGGTGATTCAAGAAGTCCAGGAAGGGCACTGATTGTGTTCTTCAACTGACACTTATCTAAAGCCTGACATAGAAAACAAGATTGACGCATGTGAGTCAGGCCCAAAACTATGTCAGTTTTGTCCGATCTTTTCTTATCTGTCAGTCATCTAAACTCGCATAAGAATAGCGTGAACTTGCAGAATATAAAATAGTGTACCCTTTTGTTTACTTTATTTTTATTCCCTAGATTAATCTAGATGCATTTTAATGCTTAGATATATCAAAATTTTTTTGGTAGTATCATACTAGCAATTATCAACTCTAAAGTATAATTTTCTAATTTTAGATAGAACATTCTTTTTTCACAAGAAAAATAATACATATGTGTGAGTTGTCGCCTTGTCGGAAATTAATAATATATAGCCCCAAATCTTGTGAGGTATTGAGAGGGAGAGATATGTCATAGTGCTCTTGAGGAATAATACCTTGATTAACACTAGAAATAACTATACTTTTCAAATACCTCCCAAGGACTGGAATAATATTCTGAAATTATTCAATTTCTTTTGAACACATAATAAAGCAACAGTACTAAGATGCGGTTTAATTTTTTTTTGTTTTGCTTACCTCCCAAATGTCTTCATCGGTGTGCAGACCCAGAGGATCAACATTGCTCCTTACACTGCCTCTGAAAAGTGTTGGCTCCTGAGGGATGATGCTGAGCTTCATCCTCAGGTCTTTCAGTCCTATGGTGCAAATGTCAAGATCATCAATGAGAATTCGCCCGCTGTACGGGTCGATAAGGCGGAACAATGTGCTCAGAAGAGTCGTCTTCCCGCTCCCGGTTCTTCCAACAACTCCAATCTTATGCCCTGCTGCAAATGTGCAGGTAATCCCGCGTAGTACCGTAGGCGCATTTTGGCGGTACTTGACCTTGCAAACAATGACATAGTATATTAGCATTGCACAATATCAGAGAAAATATGTAATTGATCCTTATAAAGATTTCAGTTGATTACTCTTAAGTTCTCCAATTCTATCCTTCCTGCAGATGGCCATGAAGGGGGAGGCCTTCTGTCAGTAATAACAGCAGGAGGCTCAGCTGGCAGATGCATGAACTGTTTGATTCTTTCCACAGATATGATGTAGTTTTCCAGGTTTGAGTAAAATCTTGTCACAAACACTTGGGCTGAAGAAAGCATTAACGCATACGACAGACACAAGCCAAGGAATCCTGCAAAGAATACCAAGAACACCTCAGACACAAGTAGTCTGCACTTCGTTGCAAATCAGTCTGCTCAGTAACTGAATTATGTACCTGGAGCAACTGCTCCCTCCGGAAGCAAGACGAGGAGGATGGATGATGCAACAATAACCAAGATCTGTAGAGCCTCGACACGCAAAAGAACCCACTCCAGTGCTGCGTTTGTGTAGAAGAACAGTGTCGCATCCGTGTCGATGAGCTGAAGATTTGTCTGAATAAACCTCTTTGTCTCAGCAAAGGCTCTTATGGTGATCACTCCCAGCATCGACTCCGCTGCGTAGTTCATGACAGGTGCCTTCGTTGTTCCATTGATCCTCACCAGCTCCCTTGCTGAGGCGATGTAGTATCTCTGCAGCATTGCCATTGTTTTCGTTGCTTTTGACAATTATGCAGAGGGGGGAACACCAATGAAGATCTCAGAACTAAAAAGATATGATCATGCTCACCTGGATGTACAGAAGTGCAACTATGACAGGAATAGCAACCAGTACAAGTTGCCATGTAACCAAGATCATGATAGCTATGGTTGTTGCTATTTCGATTGAGCCGGAGATAACAAAAGTCATCGCAAACGGGATGTCAAAGTCTAAGATGCTCAAATCTGATGAAGCCTGCAGAATTCAGAGAGAAAACATTTGTCTGAAGATTACAACAATGTCTGAAGAAATGCCATTGACAGATTGAAGGTGGTGGAACGTTTCCTTTACCCTGGTCATGATTCTCCCTGTGGGAGTGGAATCAAAGAACACCATGGGTGCCTTGAACACCGAATCCATGAACCCGGAGAAGAACTCCCTTGATGCTTTCAGTCCAAAATGCGCGGCAATGAGGCTCCTAACATATGCAAACAAGCAGCTTACAGTTGCCATCACCGCATAGACTCCAATCACAACCGCAACACTGAATTGTTGGTTCTGAATTGCCACTGCAAGCCAGTAAGTTGCCAGGCATTGCAGGCCGAAGAACGCGCACTGCGTGACTAGTATCATGGCAAGGAGGAACCAGCCCTTGGATACAGAGACATAATCCTTGTATGGCTTCAGTCCAATCTCTCCTAGCTCCCTCCTCTCCTCTTCTGTCAGCTGGACCGATTTCAGGTTACCGGTTGAGATCTCTACCTCACTGTTCTGCTGTATCAGTGGTACCTGGTACTGAAACGCGCCGAGTTCTTTCGCTCCTTCTCGGCGATCATCGGTGTCTAGTATTGTTTTTGAGTCCTTGTGCGCATTCACAAGCTGTTCGAATGCCGTGCCGGATTGCAGAAGCTCACTGTAAGTTCCCTCCTGAGTTATCTCCCCATTTTCCATGACCTGAAAGAGAGCATTTTTAGCATTATTCAGTGCTATCTAATTGCTTGCAATGTGATTTTGTAGACATACTTACCAGGATCTTGTCAACCTTGGAGAGGAACTCAACTTGATGTGTGACAAGAATGACCGTCTTGTTCTCAAGAGCTACCATGACACAATCCTACAGAGGAAAAGGTAACACATCTATAAATAGAATGATCCTGAGAATATGACAGTGGCCTCTGAAACTGAGATGAAAAATTTCTTACATTGAACAGTGTCGCAGCAGTATGCGCATCGACGGCGCTGAAAGGATCGTCGAGGAGGTAGACGTCGGCGCCATTGTAGACGGCTCTCGCAAGCTGAATCCTCTGCTTCTGCCCTCCACTCATGTTCAGACCTCGTTGCCCGATCTCCGTCAGGTCGCCATGGGGGAAATTCTCCATGTCCTTGTCCAATGCACAGCACCTGATGGCCCTGTCATACTCCTCATTGTTCATCGGCTTCCCGAATAGGATGTTGTCGCGCACCGTGCCACTCTGGATCCATGGCGTCTGCGGGACATAGGCGATCGAGCCGGACATAGCTACCTGAAGAACAGAATTCAGAAGAGGAAACGCAGTTCATCAGTGTGACAATTTCCACACATTTTGGCAGAGTTTTTCAGAAATGTGCATCTTGGTACAACATACTGATCCAGACATTCTTGGTATTTCTCCGAGCATTGCGCAGAGCAATGACGATTTCCCCGCGCCAACCGGACCGCAGACGGCGATCTTCTCGCCCTGCATTGCTGCGATGTTGATGGATTTCAGTGTTGCAATGGCCTTGCTAGGCTCCCAGCTGAAGATGCCATTGTTGATGGCCATGGTGATCATGTCGGAGCTTGGCATTGGCAATGGCGACATCGTCCTGTCGACGGCGTCGTCCCGAAACTCCTCCATGAGGAACTTGCCGATGCGGTCCAGCGACACCTTGATCTGGATCATGATGGACAGCACCTCCGGTAGCATCCTCATCGGCTCCGAGATGACGCGGAGCGTGGCGAGGATGGTGAACACGACGGCGGCGTCCAGCGGCGCGCTCCGGAGCGCCGCCGTGCCGGCGAAGATCACGGCGGAGATGATGGTCGGCGACATCCAGTATAGCGAGCTGCCGTACGCCTTGCTGACCTGCGCGTCGGCGAGCCACCGCACCTCGGCGTCGCGCAGCCGCTGCACGTTCCCCCTGAAGAATTCCTCCCACGACTGGAGCTTCACCACCTTCATGGCGGCGAGCGCCTCCGCCGTGGCGCGCTGCCGCTCGTCCTGTGCCGCCATGAACCTCGACTGGTAGCGCTGGAGCAGCTTGGCGAAGGGGACGTTGAGCACGCCGCAGGCGGCGACGGGGACGAGGCCCGGGAGCGCGCCGGCGCCGACGGTCCAGAAGAGGAGCGCGACGGCGAGGGCGAGCTGCACCGGCATGCTCCACGCGAGGTGGAGCCAGTACGGGAACTCGCCGAGGCGGTACGCGTCGACGGCGATGTAGTTGACGATCTCGCCGGCGGAGTTCCTCCGCCGCGCCTCGCCCGAAAGCCGCAGCTGCTTCTCGAACACGGCCGCCATGGCCGCGGAGCGCATGCGCATGCCGAGGCGCCGCGACCCGAAGAACCAGTGCCGCTGCGACAGCGACTCCACCAGCTTCATCACCACCAGCCCGGCGATGAGCGCCATGCCGGCGGCGAGCCCACGCTCCCGCCGCCGGTAGGAGTAGGACACCAGGGAGTAGAGCATCACCGGCATGGCGCCGAAGGCCGCCGTCCGGAGCAGCGTGTAGAGCGCCGTCAGGAGCAGGTCCTTCTTGTAGCACGCCGCGAGCACCGCGAACACCAGCCTGCTCGCCGCCTTCTCCTCGCCGCCGCCGCCGCCGCCGCTACGCCGCCGGTGCCATTCTCGGAGGAACGTGTCGCACGCCTGCGCCGCCTCGTCGTCGGCGTCGAGCGGCGGGACGTCGCCGAGGCCGAGAGGCTTGGAGTAACCCAGCCGCAGCAATGGGTCCATCCACGTGAACAGCAACCTGCTCAGGAACCCAGCCTCGCCGAACGCCGACGACGACCGCTCGCCGCCGCCTCTCGCCGACAGCAGCGGCTCGGTCGACGTCTCGCCGCCACCGGCGACATCATCACGGCGGCCGGCTCGACCAACCACGAACACGCACAGGAGCAGCACCAAGCTGACCCCCCATGCCGCGACATCAAGAACCGGCAGCGAGCTCCCCCTCGCCACCACCTCCACGCCGTACGCCGTCCTCATCGTCGCCGTCGCCGCCCACCACGCCATGGCCACGACGCTCGACAACCTCGTCGGCCGGACCACCACAGACACCGCGACGAACACCCACACAACCCCTCTCACCACCGCCACCGCCGACGACGACCTCAGCGCTCCCAAGCACACGCAGGCGACGCCAAGAACAGCGCAGCAAGGAGAAGCGACGAGGCACAGCCATGGCGGCCGCAGCCGCAGGCCGCCCCACCTCGCCGCAACCAAGAATCGCTTCTCGCATCCGGCGATCACCAGCGTCGCGAGGTAGACGACGAGGAGAAGAATGTTGGCGAGATCGATCAGGTTAGCCTGGAAACACAGAGAATCCTCCTGCTGCTGCTGCTCGCATGCCGATGCAATCGACCAACCTAATCCTGCAAAAAATACACAGAGAAATTCAGAGATTTGGTACAACTGCACCGGGTAATAAATTGGCAGTGATATGCCAAGAAGACAAGAACAAGATTTGCATTAAACAGAAAAAACAGATGCATGGGAGCAAAGCTTGAGGAGAAGATCATTGTTCATTGGCCAAGAGAAAACAAAAGATTTTGATGGTGATGGATGGCTAATTCTACTACTGCTACCTTGCATGATGCCAAGATGAGAAGCCATTGATGATTTGATCTGTCCTTGTGTGAGGTTGCTCATCGGTGATGCACTACTAGCATCGATCTCGGAATGGTTTCTTTTGTGGAGTTCGCAGGTTAGGATCTGTGTCCACTCTATTTATTATTGTTTCTTTTTCCACCCTCTAATCTTTTAGCATACTGACTCTTTGTCGTTTCTGAGTGAATATCGTGGAGCACAAATTCAAGAGGAACACAACTTGGAAAATTCAACCTGCAAGAAGGTTTCTAATGTTATCGCGTAAAAGAAGACAGGAACATATGGCATTGGTAATTATTGCCATCAAATTTGTCATTCCTAAGGGTGAAATTTACAGCTTTGTCCATTCATATATGTCCTTTTTTTGTTTGAGAACTTTTACGGTATAATTTACTGCTAGTATATAATATCAGTATAAACAAGGACACATTTGTAATTCACCATATAAAAAAATGGTATTTTAATAATTTTCGGGTTTAGTCCCTCACAGGCCACGGTCATTCAGTTGTACAGTAGTTGGCAATGACAGCACGGCACTCATGAACTCGCGGTGGTGAAAGATGATGGGAAATGAGCTATGGGATCGAGCGGGAAAAGGTTTAGCGCGGTTTACACTGTGAATTTACAGAATTGCCCCCCACCCATTTGTATAGGAAGATAATTTTACTCCTTTTAATTTTACTGAGAGGACAAAACAATCTAAACCTTTTGATCAATTATATTAGCAAATTGTAATGTAAGTTCTCTTTTATTTTATTACAATGCGTTTTTACTACAGAAGTCCTACTCTTATCGATAAGTAATCCCCCAATTTTAAAAATGCAGAATATATTTATTTATATTAGTTTCCTTGATTTTTGGGGTATTCCTCAAAAAGAATCACCAGTTAGAAAAGTATACCTCATAATTTCAAGCAAGCAGCAATTGATATTAGAAGCTAAATGGAATATTTTGAATATGTGAAAGCATTTTTGTGGATTTGTAAATAGTCATAAGTAGTATACAAGTCAAAGAGATAAGCGGCCGGTATCCCCGTATACCTTTAAAAAAAGGTCAAAAATCATCGCGCCGTAGAAAGTGCGAGAGAGATTGAGGGAGAGAGAATTGATTTCATTGATCATCTGGGGTTACAATATATAAGAGGAAAAAGGTAGCAACTGTGGGTGTGATGGTTGGGGAACCATCGCGCCCGTTGCCAGGAGCGCCACGAGGGCGAGAAGGCGTGGGGCACGGCATAACCACCGTGCCCAAGCCGTCGGTTGCTGATCCATCCAATATATATGGATGAGATCATATATCTTGCTTCATAACAGTAAGTAGCCTTCTTTCCGGGATGGTCACCACCACCAATCATTTTGGTTGAAATTATGGTGGAGAAACTCATAGCTCCTATTTAATCTCTTTGCCGATTTAACCTCTCTCATTAGATCCTATGACCATTTGAGATAGATTATTGATCGAATTATTGCCACGGATCAATACTTAATAACAATTATAAATTTAATATTACTTTAATAAGTAAAGTTAATAAATATTTTATAACAAGTAGAATAAAGCTTTTAAAACAACATATTTCTATAGACCTCGTGGTGATAGAATAAATATAATCTATAATAATAGTCGATGAAGTGGCTGAAAAGGACCGGTGGCAGATCATCAAAGCCATTGTGAACCATAAGAGCTGTTAGTAAATTTTACCACAAGGAGGTGTCATACAATGAAGAGGCAGTGATGACTATGTATTGCGATGTAAAAAATGACGACATGTACGACGATCGATGCGATGTTTCAACTGATCAAATACCATGTGCACGCGCAGAAACAAAAAGGGACAGTTAGGACAATTCATGCTCTCTATAGCTACAAAACGTGCATCTTAATTACTGTTGCATAAACATTTTCTAGAAAATATTTTTCTTGTGCAAATTGAATTCCAGTTGACTATGTTGCATAATGGCACGGACCATCTTTGTGTCGCACACAGTTAATTAATTCCAAATGCTATTCATATATTTTGTTTGTACTTTGGCACTGTACTGTACTGTACTGTTGTAGCATCTCTTTTTCTCACCGAGATACCAAATCTCTGTCGAAATACACAGTAAGATACCATCAAATCTCTGTGGACATATAGACACACAGTTAATTCCAAATGTTATTCATATAATTTGTTTGTACTTTGGCACTGTACTATACTACTGTTGTAGCATCTTTTTTTCTGACCGAGATATCAAATCTCTGTCGAAATACACAGCAACATACCACCAAATCTCTGTGGATATATATATATACACACCTTCTCGTCGATATCTGGGTTTGATGTAGAATCTTAATAATTACTCTGGAAAGATTGCGATTGCTGCATGGCTTTCTCCATAGATGGAGATGTGGTTGGACGATTCAACTGCCTTTTAATAAGAAAGCATATCGACTAAGGCGTGGTCTAACCCGTACGAAAACCGATTTATTTCTCTACAGATAAGTACTGCAACTGTTTTTTAAAAATTACGCAATTGGGAGTGGATGTTGAGATCTTTTTGGAACTAATACTATGCATATTGAGCTGCAAATACTAATTACTAGTGCTATATAAGTCCGTATTTTACAATGGGATTGGTACTTTGGTTGTAGTATGGACAAATGGTTTTATGCATTTAGTTTTATCTATCCAGTTTTATAAGTGGGTTGATTTTCGTGTGGTTTTTTCTTCTGGGTGGGGTGCTTTTCTGTAAGGTACTTCCTCCGTTTTATATTATAAGACTTTCTAGCATTGCCCATATTCATAAAGATATTAATGAATCTAGGCACATATGTATGTCTAGATACATTAATATCTATATAAATGTGTACAATACTAGAAAGTCTTATAATATAAAACGGATGGAGTATTTTTTTTAATATGATGGAGGAAGTACGATATTGATGGTATGAGAGGAGAAATATGACTATGTTTTTACAGTATTAGAGAAACTTTGCTACCACTAGCGGAGAGCCGATAATAATTGCTGATTTAAAAACCGATATATCAATGGGCAATCGACAATGATAGTAATGAATATATTCATTACCCATGATACCGAGTACCATATAGATTTAAGAATATTCTAACAGGTAGTGAACAATAGTCGTTTTGAGGAAAAAAAAATCCCTTCGCCCATGGCTAGGAGGGCCAATGTTGGTTATTTTGGTCGCTCCACTCTCGGGGCAATCTAGATCCAGTGGTAAGGGGGCTATGGTAAGGTTGGTGCAACAAACAATGTGACGGCGACAGCAACAACCACATGTTATAACCCGGTAAGAGAGCGACAATGGTGGAACTCGGAGGGAAGGGGGGGTGGGCAACACGAGGAGGAAGTGGAGGGAAGGAAAGAGAAAAAAAACCAGGTATGAGTGTAAACAACGACACCCTCCTCAATGGCTAAAGCCAACTGTAGCGTGAGGATCTAGATGCAATAGGTGTGGAGAGAATTAGATGACAACACACTGTGCTTGTACGCCTCGTCTGACCAGGCCAGGTTCGGGGAGACACACACATATGACATGCATGTGAATGGTCCGTCAAAATTGGTACTTCGTGCTTCCTCATACACAACTTTCTTTTTTCTTTTTTATAGTTTTGTTTTGCTACATCTAATGGATTATCCTATTTGTTTTTTTAACTCATTTGGTTATCCCCATTGCATTGGAGTGGTGTGGAATCCAAATAGTTTATCCGTGACTTATCTGATTTGGTTATGTGATATGAAGATCGTACAGACATTCTGATAATGCGCATGATATCTCTATAAATAATGAGTCATTGCCTCCACCTAATGTGTATGATAAACAATTTAAGGTTTCGCCTCCTCTGTACTGTGCCCTCACACGTAGGCTAGTACATCCCACCTGCCGGCGTGCACCGGCCATCAACGTCCTGCACTAGGGAGGGGCGTATATATAAGGTTTTGGGAAGCGCTACGCGTGACTGCTAGTAGTTTTTTTTAAAGGGAGACTGCTAGTTGTTCTTCAACCATGATTCGTCTTCCTCTATGTCCGAGAGCTGTGCGTGTTCGTCAGCATCCAGTACCACACGTCGTACGCGTGCAGTGCGTGCTATGCCTCTTATAGAATAGAACCATTAGAATGTGCTTAACATGCCGAGTATATTTGATCTGTCTCTTTGTACATGTGTAGAATACTAGTATGACATGATTATGCTAATCAATCTTTACGTCGTCATGATCTATTTCT
Source organism: Oryza meridionalis (assembly GCA_000338895.3). Taxonomy (NCBI): domain Eukaryota; kingdom Viridiplantae; phylum Streptophyta; class Magnoliopsida; order Poales; family Poaceae; genus Oryza; species Oryza meridionalis. Next base: position 5,833,764 of record CM002528.2, on the reverse strand, counting down.
GAAACAAATTAAATCCATAAGTGCTCATATTTCTATCACATATATGATGGCCTCGAGCTTAAATATGTGATAGCCTCAAGCTCGTATTGGCTCGACGATGTTGAGGAAGCGATGGAGCTATGTAGTGAATATTGCAGTCCCACCCTCCTTTCTACTTAGATCTACCAGTCACTCACCATCACCACCTCTGGCTCGCTTGATGAACATGAAACGCAAATGAAAAAAGCGAGTAGCGTATGATCAATTGTGTTTTAGTTATTACAAAATTAAGAAATAGATTTATTTGATATTTTGGAGCAACTGGGGGAGAGGTAGTCAGGGACTGTCCCGTTCGAACCTGAAGCAAGATGAACATGAAACGCAAATGAGAAAAACGGTTAGCATATAATCAATTGAGTTTTAATTATTATAAAATTTAAAAATAGATTTATTTGATATTTTAGAGAAATTTTTATCTAAAAAGTTTTCCACGAAATATATTATTTAGCAGTTTAAAAAATTGTACACTAATAAAATTATTGGTAAATTCAACGTCTTATTAAGAATAGAACGGCGCCTAGAGGAAGAGGCTCGAGAACATGGAAATTAGCATGTAACGTGGTGTATGCGTCGCTCGGTTCAGCATGGTTCACAGCTAGACGATGAAAATCAGCCTGGTTCACTACTAGAGGAGATCACGAGAGTGATATTATCGCCGCCGTTTTTTCATTATAAACCGGCAGTAGTAGTTTACCTGCTTGTTTGGATTGATGTCTGTGTACGTATGCGGATTCCTCTGCTCTTTGATTTGAAGTCTGACACTGTTGATCTGATAATTTTGTCCATCGCAGAAAAGAACTACTACTTCATATAAGTAAAATATACAAGTATTATTGAAAGCAACTTATTAACTTCAACTCTAGGACCAACTTTAAAGGTGTGAAGAGAACATGGAAGACATGTGCTACATGTGAGAATACAGAATCAATAGTAATGTAGATTTTTGTTAACTTTGGATGAAGATTTAGCAGTAAACTTGAACTTTAAAAGTTGCTATTTTTATTTGGTTGGTGTGCTTGTGTCGTTTTTTCATCTATCTTTATTTATTTCTGTCGTGTTTGAGTTTCGAGCTAATGAAAACTTTGTAATAAGTAGTTGTAGCTTAAGTTGAAACAAACGTTGCGTGCAATATCCATTATTAAAACATAAAAAATAGTTATTTTTCTAGCATTTAAAATTTGTTCTAAAATACTTGTCACTCCAAGTATTACATGTTGTATCCATCACCTTTCATTTAAATTTCTTATTATTATGCCCTTTAAAATACCACACCTTTTCTAATCATACATCATTTAGTGATGGGTGATTTTTTAACCTTAATTTATGCTAAAATATCTATAATAATAAGTATTTTGGAACGGAGGAAATATGTATTTTGAGTTTCTTTTAATGGGAATTAACAAGAGATGTAAAATTAAATAATGGATATATAACTGGTTGAGGTTAGAAAGTAGATAAATCAGTTAAATGAGAAACGAGATACAAAAGTTTGTTATATTCGGACGCAAACTTTACAAGCTAGAAAGTTGCTGTATATTTTGGCATACTCGTGTCAGTGCATTGTAAACCAAGGCAGGAATAGTAGACGACCAAAGGAACAGCTACACGATGGACGGTCACGCGTCCCTTTCTATTGCACTAGCCCTATGCAATAATATTCATCAACACCTCGCTTAGATTTTGGCTTTTGAAATTGAATCAGTTGCTTTCCTCTATTATTCCTTGGCTGTTTCTTCACGATGTCTCCACTCCCTTGTCTCATATGCTGAGATATATCCCTGCATGTTCACCATTTGGGATCCTGATAGATTTCTGACGAAAAATACGGTAGGAAAGGATCACATAACAAATACTCCTTCCGTTTCAAAATGTTTGACACCGTTGACTTTTTAGCACATGTTTGACCGTTTGTCTTATTAAAAAAATTTGTGAAATATGTAAAACTATATGTGTACATGAAAGTATATTTAACAATAAATCAAATGATATGAAAAGAAAAAATAATTACTTAAGTTTTTTGAATAAGACGAATGGTCAAACACATACTAAAAAGTCAACGGTGTCAAACATTTTGAAACGGAGGGAGTATATTAAAAAAATACAATGTACATGGTGAGATTATAGGTTTTCTAGCCATCGATCGAGTAAAATGAGGAAAAGAAACTCACTTTTGCCCTATGGATAACCATGGTAAATTAATTCAAATATGAAACGATCACTACAGGATAATGTTTCTAAAAATTTTGTTGTTTCTTGTGATCCAAATACTCCATATCATTGCTATTATAATATCCATGTATAGAAAGGCACCTGTGACTTGTTTTTTTTTAAATCTTCAATTGCTTTATGAACTGAAAGATTTCTTGATCTTGTTAGGCATATATAATTCTAACATTCCTGTGCAAAGAGGCACATGAACTTGGCACATGAAAAAGAGATGCTGCAATGTTTCCTCTTGTCAGCAAATACACATCTTCCTCTAAACTGTCACCAATATTAATATGATAGCCAAAACATTCGAGAACACCATAAATTTCACATAGGATATGATGAGGTATAATATTTGTTTACTAGGTGTATCCCATGGAAGCACAATATTTGACGTATACTCAGCTACTCCCTCCGCCCTAAAAGAAACAAATATATTACGAGATGTGATATATCCTAGTAATACGAATCGAAACTGTGTTTATATATCCAGATTCGTTGTACTAAAATGTGTCTGTCAGTGATATGGGCCCGGGGGTACCTGGGCTGAGGGGAAGGAAGCCCTTCCCTCCGCTACGCACCCGGGTGGCCCGGACCCCCCTCGGGGGATCGGGCGCTCAACCGATAAATAGCCAAAAAGTGGCCGCGTGTCCCCAGGGGGTTCAGGGTACCTCGTCGTACCCCTCGGCCGCCACGTGACAACCACGTGGAGGTTTGAGCGGGCGGGGACGCAGTCCGCCAGGCTCAATTATGGGCAGTGCCCCAACCGCCCCCGTCGCATTTAATGCGACGGGGCAGGCCGCGCGCCGCCCGTCGATAGACGTGCGCCAGGCGGCCTTGACCGGTCTGCGACCCGGTGATGGATGGATGGGACAGGCGGCAGCGCTCCCACGCCTCACTTTGTGTCAGGCGGCGTGGGGGCTGGTATGCCCTGTCCCATCACCTGCAGAGGATAGATGTGCGGGTTGGTACGCCCCACGCGCGTGAGCCCGCGAAGTTGTCAAGAATTTATGAGGGAATGACAGGGGATGTCCCCCGTGTCAGACGGAGGACCTCAGTGGGGACCACCTGAGGACAACCGCATGCTTCGCTTCCGGCCCAAGGCATGGACAACTTTTCAATCCAGGCGGGTGCGGGCCCCTCTCCGAGAGGAGAGCGTAGAGGCGGTGCATGTGGTATCCCCTTGAACTATAAAAGAAGGATCTTGACCTACGAGCAAAGGGACGACTCTTGGCAGATCGAATTCTAGGAAGAAACTAGCCTAGCCCTAGTTGGTTCTCCTAGGATCCGTGTTCTCTGTAACCATCCGAAGATCAACCCACACACAGGAGTAGGGTATTACGCTTTATAGCGGCCCGAACCTAGATAATCTCTTGCTCTCGTTCTCATCACCATCCACCTCGCAAGCCTAACCGCCGCGGATCCAGTTCGCTCAGGCGAGGTTACGTTCCTGATCATCGCGCTTGATCCCCTGGCCGAACTCACAAAGGGGGGCCTTACGGCCTCCTGCTAGAGAGGATCACCCCTCGACAGTGTCACATCTCATACTAAATTTATTTTTATGGGACATAGGGAGTACCTCAGCGGATCACTCACGTGCAATTACATTTTCTTAATACACAATAGAAAAATAGATAATTTATTTTATGCTATTGAGTTTACCCTACTTCGATGATTTTTTATCGATTTTGTACCTCTCTATAATTTACCATTGACTATATAATTTTTTCTACAATATGACATTGCGGTGGATTCTTTTTAAGAAATGCCTAAAATACCCTTCAAGTCATACAAGAGTTGATAGTTGTTTGACCCACTAGAAGTTTTAAACAATATAAACGTTTTTTTTACTTAGCCTTCTTACAAATTTTTTATATTTTAATATTTTCTTTCATGTTTTTTTAAAATATTTTATGTAGCATATGAAAAAGGAATCACATATATAAAAGATTGTCGCATCAGGAAAAAAAATTGTGCAGCATGTGAATGATTATGTACATAAAAGAAAATTAATACAAGTATATTAGGACATAAAATATAAATTGTAGTTTTTAAAAAGTTAATATATACAAAATGAAAATATTGATACGCACAATTCACTCTCAAAAAAAAAAAAAGAAATACACACAATTCTATATTATGTAAGCTGTAAGTCTTAAAATGAATTTTCACTAGTGGAAATGTGCAGATTTATGATGAAACCTTAATGTCATGGTAGTTGTCAAATTCGCCGCAAGGAATTTTTGGTGACGAACTTGTGACGAATTCTTGTTCGTATAAAACGAAGCGTCACATTAGTTTCATCATCACGAATCGGGAAATTTCATCACAGAAGTTGTTCCAAATTTCGTCACGAATCGGGAATTGAAGTCGTCATAGAATCTACACTCTTTTATGACGAAAATTCACTGTCATAGATAAGCCTAGAAATCATCATAGAACCACTAACCGGCATGACATGGCTAAGTCCACGTCGCATTATCCACGCTGGCACATGACGTGGGCACCTGGCATGTCATGATGGGGTTTAGCCACGTGTTTGACTGTTGTTGTATCATGTGTCGTTGTATTGTAAGCCCAGGCGTCAGTGGTTGGTTGGTCCACGTGTCTTCCGTTCGTTGGTCCACCTGTCGCCTGTCGGTTGGTCCACGCGTCGTCCGGCGGTTGGTCCACGTGTCGATCGTCCGTTGGTCCACATGTCGTCCTACGGTTGGTCCACGTGTGGTCCGGCGGTTGGTCCACGTGTCGTCCTGTGGTTGGTCCACACATCGTCCGGCGGTTGGTCCACGTGTCATCCTACGGTTGCTCCACGCGTTGTCCGTCAGTTGGACCACGTGTCCTTCGTCGCATAGTCCACGTGCCATTCATCGGTTGGCCCACGTGCCTATACTGTAGTTGGCCACATGTTACATTCCTGTTGCTCCATGTGTCTGTTGAGCCACGGCTTTTGCCGTTGTGGGATGGCCCATTTAATAGAAGTTCACACATAACAAATTTAAATAACTTTCAGTTCAAAGAAAACTTCACAGATTTCAGCTCACCATAGGACTTCATAGAACAAATTGACATAACACCATAATTGGTTCACATAACATCAACCACACGATAATTTGACATAATACTACCACACCATAATTGGTTCCACAGAACATCAACATCAGGAATTCAAGTTCACAACCTCATAAATTCTAGTTCGAAAACACAAAGGAGTTCACAACAAAATAGAAATAGTTATCACCATCACTCGTGCAGTCTAGGGCAGAGTGGAGTTACCATTGCTCAAGTTCAAGATACGCCTAAGGAGCTGATTATTCTCTTCTTGCTGCTTCTTGTATTCCTCTAACTCCCTACGGGTGTCCGCCAATGCTTTTTCTGAAGCTTCAGATTTCTTCTTTAGTTCATCAACTTCTTGGTGAAGAGTAATTGAACCTTCTTTTGTAGCTGCAAGTTCTTCTCGAAGTGTTGTTTCAGTCGATGTTGATGATTTCTTGGGGCTCACTGGTATACCAACATTCTTCAGAAATGTGCTATTGGTGCTGTTCTGGGAGAGGACCTTGGAAACTTTCTCAGCACTAGGTATTGGTTCCTCACCATCAGCTACAGGTTCTGCCCGCAAAGTTTCCATAGTACACTGCAAAATCCAAGGCTTGAACATTAGCCTCTTGAAAGAGTGAACACAAACTGAAAATACAAGGATTAAAAAAATAGAGAATCAAGGTAACGTGAAAACTTGCTACCATATTCGTAGATACATAAATCTTGTGCGCTTAAAAAAAACTACTAAGTTGGAATGTTTTGAGTTTTCACACAGCTATAAAATTGATACTCCAAATATCGCGTATATTTCATGAGAACAACTAAATTCCCGTGTAAATTAAATTTTGAGTCAGCAAAAACCCCATGATTTTGTTTTTTGCACATAACAAATGAAACAAAAAGAGATCAACTCCAATTCAAAAATGCCATGGCTGCAGCAAATTGAGATTTATATGTCAAATGGAGTATGCATCACAACACCGTTCTCCAAAAATAGGTCAATCAATGTAATTTCTAGTGGCATGTGAACAGAAATATAACATAGGCAAAACTAAGCTCATCTTAAGAGACTACAGCAATATTATAGATGCTAAACATTGATCCCGAATTGTAGTACAGTTTATTGGTGATATCCATATGCAGCATAAGGTATGAAAACTTCATAAATAGATGAACTATGATTGTTAAGAGAGTTAATTGAATTATAGTCGTATGCATATGGCACAGATTGACATTTATTGGTTCTCAGCATTATATAACAAAAAATCCATATGCCAAGCAAATGAGCTGAATTAAGGAAAAGCAAATGAGCATATGCTTACAATTGCATCTCTTGCCGCATCACTTGGACCTTTTTTTTTCGGCTAGTATGGCAATCCTTGAAGACTTTCATTGCATCAAGTTCTTCATCGTGTACTTCACTAAGTTGTACATCCTTGTTCTTCTGCTTCTATTTCAGTGTGGAAATTGCAGAGGAATTAATTTCCCAAAATATGATACCAAAGTGGTTCTTCAATAAAAAAATAACAGTGGTTAAGAAGATTAACTGCCACTTACATATGAGTGCAACTGGGCAACATAGCTTCGAGATCATGTAGCCTGAGGGAACCTCACCCTTGCGCGGTTTTGTTTGTTCTATTCAAAGATTGCCTACAAGAGATGTATGTATTAGATTCCATCAGAAGTAGAGAATGGAAAGAATATGTGATATGATAGCAAAATACCTTGCTCTTTGCAGATGACCACTTATCAACAAGCTGACACTACTGTTGACCAGTCATGCAAGAGACTGGAGAGGTGGTTCTGATCTCATTAGCGGGGACACCATTGAAGTAGGCTTGCTTTAACTTGTACCGCATTTGTCGTATACCAGATTGGAATACACTAGCACATGCTTTCCTAGTTAGATCATCTTCTTCATTAATGGCCAGCCTTCCCTGGTGATTTGAATTTAAATCATTACTAAGTTACACTTGGGTATATCAAAGGTTAATGAACACAAATAGTGTAGACAAGCACTTACAACTAGCCTGCCCATGAAGTTTCTCAAGTATTGACCATTGTTCTTGTATACCTTCCAATGTGTGAAAATGGGAGTTCGAGTCTTAACGATAACACCAGCCTCTAATGCAAACTTGGCAGCTTGCACCGCTTCATGTGGCCTTTTCTTCTCCTCAGCAACAGAAATTTTCATCCTTCTTCCCATAGCTTTAGTCATCTTGTCAAGCATAATTCCCCTGGTTGCTGGCCTCCGCTTTCTTGGGCGAGGTACTACAAAGTTTACATGATGATTCTTAGCCTTCATCGAATAGTGAAAAAAAGCTTGAGGATTGGAACAAGAACCTACCTTGATCAGTGGTATCCATCTACCCAGACTGGGTTAGCTGTATGGCCTGCTCTTCGTTGCGGTCAAGAACATCATCATGCTGGACATCATCTGAATATGACCAGTCCACCATAGGGCTAGTGGGCCTACTCACATCATTATCTCCAGGCAATTCTTCATTTCCCACAGCACCACTTTGATTGTTTTCTTGTACTGGAGACAACTCTTCCATTTGCTCTGATGTTTGTAGCCTTTTTGATGACCTTGTTGAGACTCCAGGAGGCTTTTCAGTTGGTGCACTTGGCCTAACTCTCTTCGATTGCCTTCCTCCTGGTGCCATGTTGGCGCTGCGCTTTCTCCTCCTGTAAGAAGAAGCACCTCAATCAATAGTGCTGTTGGCTCCTCATCTTCTTCAGGGATATACTCCGATGAATCAGAACCTTCGCCACTATCATTGTTGCCTGACTTTGTTTTAATACTTGCTGTTAACCTTTTGATCCCAAGTTCTTCCATTCTTCTAATATTGTCCGAGATGCGTGCTTGCCGTTGTCTTTCATAATCATTTAGTTCTTACATGTGTAAAAATATTTTAAGCATTAGAATACTACAATGATGCACTAACTACTATCGAACCTCACATGGATCTGTTGTAAACCTTAGACGTGCCATACTTGCTTAATCTTATGGGGGATCATCACCATAGTTATAGCTTATTACATTTTCTTAGCACCTTGTTCTATGCTTTATATGTCCCAAAATAAATAAAACCAGTACGGAATATGACACACCTTCTATCTAGATTCGTAGTATTAGAATTTGACACATTCGTAGTATTAGAATTTGACACATTCGCAGTATTAGAATTTGTTTTAAACCATGTAATAAGATGGCTATGTGAAAAGGCCCCAATGTAAATTCTTGTAAGGATCGATGATATCGATGGAGTAACTAATTTGCATGTTTTTGTCCTATTTCAAAGGATTCTTGGTCGTGCTTATCTCTTGGGAAAAAAAGAGAAAGAAAAGAAAAGCAGCGTGGGAGAGATGAGGGTAACAACCGCACGCGGTTTGGCAACTGAATCGGCGCCATTGCCTGTGTAAATTGAAGCAAGTAATAATAACGAAAAGATGAGAAAATAAAAGTAGTAGTGGAAGGGATTTTGTAACAAACAAAAGTGAGAGTATAATGCAATTAATTAAATACAGACAGGGGAAATTAGAAAAGTGTGTATAAATTAAAAAAGTGAGAGTATAAGGTTTTTTATATTTTCTGCTAAATTAGCTTCAATTATTGTGGCTGATCTATCCTACCGGTAGAGCATAGCATAATCACCATCATCTTCATGCACTTCATGCTTGATGTACATCTTGATTTCCTATAACGCTTACAGCCACATCCCTTCTTTCTATAAAGTTAAGGCCAAAAGCTCAAACCTCGTGCTTCCACGTTATCATCAAATTGTGAACCGTTGGATGAATGTATTAGATTGCTTCTCAGACGTTGGATGGAATGCAGCATAGAGCCCAACCCATCAGTCACCGGGTGAGTCTCTTCGCCTCCTCAGTGCCAAATGTAGCCCACATGAACACATTGGCCTATCTCCACACACATCTACATGTATCCAGTCCGTCAATCCGTATAAAAGAGTTTTATGGCTGAACGCTCCTTCAGTTGACATGTGCTACCAAAATTATCTATAAATTTTTAATAAGGTTGCTAAAAAAATTCTCCAAGAAAGCTATTTGTTTCTTCTTTTTCTTCTTGAGATTATACCTCTTATCTAACAAATTGATGTTAACCAAGTCCCGCAGCAACGCGCGGGGGCATCCTCTAGTTATACATATTCCTATGTTCAAACTTTTGTACAACCTTCCAACCTTTGCCCAAAGAGGTGTCCTGCTGGTAAAATATCTTTTTTGATTGAGTTGCTAAAATGAAAGGATCTGACTGGTACCAAAATGATTGAGTGTTGATGGATTTGAAATGCCCGTCATCTCTTAGGCCTGCAGTCTTGCTAATCTGATTGTATCAATCAAATTGGAATAGAACCACTGTTTGACGCACATCTAGATTGGAGTTATATTGCAGCTCAATAATGTTGTTAAGGATACCATAAAACTTAGTGCTCTCCCCTTCATGTGTACCCTCGACCATGATGCCACTATTCTGTGTCTATAGATATTTCTCACGTTCAACAGTGTTGTATCGGACTCCATTGATAATGCATGCTGCACAACTCTTGACTCGGAGATCAGGACCACATGACAGTGCATACAACCCTTCACTTACCTCTTTTGGTTTCTCTTTAGATAGCTGCACAATCTGCAATTCAAGAAAAGTACACAAGGTTAGTGGACTAAAATAACATAGATGGGTATAATTCGCTTACATGTTTACTAAACCAATCAGGAAATCCTTCTTCTATTCTTTTTTCAAGATCATGTGTCCCTTCTTTTGCCAACTCTTCTCTGTATGTCCTGCAATCCATTTGTAGTGTAGTCCATGTGAAAAAAAAATACATTTTTTGCAATATAGGAAATGAAAACAGGATACATATAGATTTTACTTACTGCAAGAATGGTTCAACTTCATCACAATTATTTAGCACATACGAAACTAGCTTGGCCATGACTTTATGATCGATGTAGTTCACCCTATTCTTGCCAATCAGTTTAACCCCATGCATAAAAACAGAGGTGTTACCATTTCTCGTCTCCTCTCCTATCTCCATTTGTGGGTTAAATCTTGTGTCAACATCTTCCATGTACCTCGAACAAAATGTCAAGGTCTCGCTAGCTACATAAGCCTCATCAATTGATCCTTCGGGCCTAGCCCTGTTCCTTACAAATTTCTTCAATGTACCTAATCGTCATTCTGTTGGGTACATCCATCCATACTGTACAGGACCTTTGAGTAGTGCCTCATCAGGGAGATGGACAGCCAAGTGCACCATCACATCGAAGAAGGCTGGAGGAAAGATTTTCTCAAGCTTGCATAGGATCAATGGTATTTCTTTCTTCAGCCATTTCACGTCACAGCTCCCTGAAAAAGTTCCCGAGCTCTACAGTTGCTTCATACACATCCTTGCACACAAATCCTCTTAAGCCAATAGGTATGATTCTTTGCAGAAGGACGTGGCAAGAATGAATTTTCAGTCGGCCTTGCACCTTGGAACCATCTGCACTTATGAATCTCGCTAAGTTGGCCGCATATCCATCTGGAAACTTGATACCTTTGAGGTACTTACAAAATTCAACTCTTTATTTTGGTTTCAAGACATAGAAAGCTTCTGAAATTTTAACTGATCTGCCATCCTGCTCACAGTGCAATTCATGTCTTATGCCCATATCATACAATTCTAGCCTAGCATTGAATTTGTCTTTCGTCTTGCCCTTGAGTTTGAGCAATGTGCCAAGAAGGTTATCACATATGTTTTTCTCTATGTGCATCACATCAAGATTGTGTGGCAACAACAAGTCCCTCTAGTATGGCAACTTCCACAACCCAACTTTGCGGCTAAAAATTAGTGGCTCTTCATTCTCACCACGCTTTCTTTTCTTAGTTGCACCATCTTTACCTGGCCTGGCATCTTTCACCTTCTCTAGCTGCTCCAAGACCTCTTCTTTAGTGAACTTTCTAGGCTCAACTTGATTTTCATGCTGCCCATCAAAAGCCAAGCTTTTTCCGCCAAGGATGTGTCCTTGGAAGGTAACGGCGGTGGCCGAGGTAACCTATCTTATTCCTGAGTGACCGTGACAATGGATTTTTGTTGCAATGAATGCATGCATAATAACCTTTTGTAGTTCGCCCTGACAAGGTGCTCAAAGCTGGATAATCATGTATGCACCAAAGCACGGCGTCACGAAGGTTGAACTTTGAAGAACCAAATGCATCATATGTACTGACACCCACCCATAGTTCAAGTAGTTCTTCTACAAGAGGCTCCAAGAATAAATCAAAATCTTTTCCTGGAGATGTCGGACCAGGGATCAACAATGACATAAAGCAGTTTGCTGGATTGACACATTCCCATGGTGGCAGATTCAAAGGTATAACAAGCACGGGCAACATGCTATATGCTGTGCTCATGTTGCCAAATGGATTAAAACCATCTGTAGCGATAGCAAATCTCAAGTTTCTTGCATCTCTTGAAAAAATTGGATACTTTAAATCAAAATCCTTCCATGCCTCCCCATCTGATGGATGGCTCATTTCATTCTCGATAGGTCTCCTCTTCGTCTTATGCCATTGGGTGTCCTCAGCAGTTCAGTTGGAAGCAAAGATCCTCTTCAACCTTGGAATAAGTGGAAAATGCTTCAAAACCTTATGAGGGACCCGCTTGCTGCTAGTTGCATCTTCCCATCTAGATTCACCACATTTTGGGCACACATCCAAGTTGGCATAATCCTTCCGAAATAACACACATGGATCGAGTCATATCCAAGGCCTAATTCATGAAGATACTTCTTTGCCTCATACTATGATTTAGGCAATTGGCACCGAGGAAATGCTGAGGACAATAACTTCAATAATGCATTAAATGCCATATCACTAATTTGGTACCGCGACTTGATGTGAAGCAACCTCAGAAGAAAGGAGAATCTTGAGTGGCTAGATCCTGGGCAAAGTGACTGCTTCGCATCTTCAAGGACTCTTGCAAACTTTGGTTCTTGTCCATCCTCCTCTGCTGCTGTGTACAATTCTCCTATCAAGTCTGGCACTCCATTGTCGTCATCATAGTCTTCCTCACCCACTTCTATCCCATCATCATGATCAGGTTCATCCACCTGCTCTGTACCTTCAAAAATTTCAACATCTAATGATTCTCCATGATGAATCCACCGGGTGTATGTAGCTGACATCCCAAAAATAAGTATGTGGTCATGCACTTCTTGCTGAGGCCGTTCAGTCTGATTAAGACATTTGCGGCACGGCCATAGTATCTAAATGTGTTCAGGATATTGCTGTGTAACAAACTCCATGAACTGTTGCACTCCATCAATGTAGGCAGGTGTGAATTGTCTCCCATTTACCCAGCTTCTGTCCATCTGTTTATTAACCATATATATACGCATGATAAGTGAATACATTTAGATACATAATAATGTAGAATTTGAACTTCAACCTCTAAGTTTTGAACTTGAGAACTGCAAATACAACACCACGAACTAGCAAATCAAACAGCAGACCACTAAAATCAATCGAAAAAAGGGATCTTTAATTTATTGTCTCAGCACATGCTATATATTACATATATCCCAGTGTGCTTCATTCTCATAGAAAGTACCAGTATTCTAAAACATGCCTCGTCAACAATTACTAAAAAATTAGTGGCAAAAATTAATGAAAACACAACTTAGCCAAGCTTGTGCACAGAGCAAAATTAAGTCAACATATCAAGTCCAGCCCAAGCTTAGAATCATTTTGAATCAAAACAGATTTTGCATAGATAGATCTTTAATTCAGCAAGAAGATGGGGGAAATACTAACGATTTAGCCGGGATCCTTCCGCCGCAGGAGCCAACTGGGTCCCTCCGCCACGGAGCCAAGCACGGGCTGCGCCAGCGCAAATGCCTCCTCGCCGTTGAGCCGATCGGGATCCCTCCGCCGCGGAGCCGACTAGGATCTGACCTCCGCGGAGCCGATCGGGATCTGACTTATGTCGAGCAATTATATCTCGAGCTATTATATGTCAAGCAATTATATCAGGCTATTATATCCATACTTTTCAATTTGTACTCAACAAATGTCTCTTACCGTAGTGCTAAAGTCTCTAGCACGGGTAACGTACACCCCCGAGTTCGACTCCAACTCCTGGTGAATTTTTTCGGCATTTTTACACAAGAACCTGACATAGTGGGCTCCACTTGACATGGGCCCTCTCCGACAGGTAGGCCACATGGTGAGTGGGCTCCACTTGACTGGGCCCTCTCTGATAGATAGGCCCAATGGCGGCAGTCTCCACTAGGCCCTGTTTAGGCCCCATGGTGGTGGGTTCCACTTACCGTTGGGCCCGGTTTAGGCCCTATGGTTGTGGGCTCCATTTGACTGTTCATGTGGGGCCTACAACATGGTATGCCCCACAATGGGACCCACAATGGTGACCAATCGGTGGTAATACTAACTTATGGCAAAAATACATTCATCATCGATTTTGAATAGTTCTACGACAAATTGTGCCTCGTTACTGTTTTAAGATGGAGCATCACAAATGACTATAGCGAATGCCACGTACGATCTATGACAAAATATTATGTATTTCTACGACCCTCTTTTGCCTTTTGTCATAAAGAGGTAGATGTTGAGCGCCCCAGAAATGACCCATGACAAAGCAAGACATTTCGTCATAGAAAGGACCATTTCTGTGACAAAATTCTAGAACGTCGCAAGCTGAATGTCATAGAACAACACATTTCCACTAGTGTAATTTGGGTTTTTTTTTGTTTTTGAAAAGTATCCACCTCAATAACATAATATAGAAAAATTTGATAAAGTTAGTGACGTACACCCTCAATCTACTTTTGATAGTCATATTTCATCTTGGCACACAGACCAAGGATAAGTAATTCTATTTATCATCCATTTAAACATGCTGCTAGTTATTCCTTGTAAACAATCGATTCATTAATATTTACATTTCTCGATGCCATGTAGTCAATCTTGTGTGGAAAATTATAGAGTCACACATTAAATTCGAGAAAGTCATTAAACGGATAGGTTGTTGGATTGAAATATACCTATCAAAAATAAATTTTTCAGATTTAGAAATATGACTATCAAAAATAGATGGAGGGAGTATTATAGAGAAATTCAATGGTAAATCGTTAAACTAAAGTAAATTCAATGGCATAGAACAGATTCTCTTGTAGAAAAATGTTTTTGTGTGACCTCCCATGTTAGTACATTGTGCACATAACAACATATATACAATGTTCGCCTAAACGGCCGCCTAGCCCGTCTAGACGGTGATTAATCGATACTCGGCGACAATTTGTCCAGTTTACACCCTAGGCAGTGAATTAGTCGTTTTACCGCCTAGACGGTCCTAGTCGGTTCTAGGCGGCCTGGACAGGATGGTGCTTGGGCACAATTAGACAACGGGACAGTGCGTCTAGGCGGCGACTAGGCGAAAGAAATCAAAATTTGGGCGTGATAAAATTTAGAAGCGTCACGCGGGACCGACTCGGTATAGAAGGGGATTTAGGTTGCCTTATTTGAGAGCCTGGAGAGAGAGCGCAATCCCTGCCTACCCCCTTTTTCACACCGCCACGAGCGACGGCTCCGTCGCCGCGCCTATCGATCTTCCACCGTGCCGCTACGTTCTTCCCTCTCCTCCTCTGCTGCTCCACGTTTTTCCCCCTCCTCTGCTGCTCCTGCTCTCCCTCTCATCCTTCATCCTTGCCGTCAATGGAAGGTGGCAAACACACCGATTGAAGCAGTCAAGCACGGAACCACTCAAGCAGCCTACGCCAACCCTAGATCAGGCCATCAGGGGATCAGGCTCCCCTCCACCACCTCATCTCCTCCGTTCTTCCAGTTCCAGATAAATTTTTCTTCTTCTCTCCTAGCTCCAGCCCCTCATATCTATAAACTTATGATTTATGAATTATGATGTGCATGTACAGTGGCTATACTGATGTGTTTGCTATCCCTATAGATTTGTACTAAACCCAATGCTTCGTGTGCAGTGTTAGTGCGTTGTATGGACTTGATGATTTCTGAACTTAACTATGATTTATGCTATTTGCCTAAATGCCTATATTTACCGAGTACCGAATGTCTAGAATCAATATTTTTATTTGAAAGAAATAGAAAAAAGTCTAATTCGCCTAATCCGTCTAGTCGCCGTCTAATCAGCCTAGTCGCTAGTCAGTAGGTGGCCGTCCGACTAGCGTTTAGCGACTAGGTGAACACTGCATATATATATATAGATAAGAAACAAGAGATCAAAAGATAAGGCCACATGGGAAGAGACAAAAGGTAAGTAATTAATTAAAGCTCTTCTGTAGGAGTAATATTGATTCATCAACTTAAATTTGGTCCGAATGATTTATTCCCTTGGACCAATTGAAAACATGAAAATTAATGGAGGCCAACTCCTAGCTACAGAACAGCCAAATAATCCTTGGTGAAATTAATTACAGGAAAGAGAGACACCCACCAAAATTCATATGACATCAGTGTAGTACCTTTTTAGAAAAAATTAACAAGAGACACGTCTGCATTGATAAGCCTCCTGTCTAATTGGCAGCGCCTCCTGACTGATTCTTCAAACAGAAGGAGAAGAAGATTATTTTGTTCACTATCAAATCAGGCCATGTAGCTATCACATTCACATGGATATGTTTAGTCATGCAGGCATTACATGGAGCAACCAATTAAAAGAGGCATTATGATCTCTGACGAACCAATGTGCACGTGGTCGATCGATCTTCCTCTTGATTTTTTTTTATTTTCTTGCAAGGAGCAGCAGATACGACTTCTAGTAGCTGACACTAAATACTTTTGCCCATTTTCCTAACCATCAGTACAAATATTTCTGATTGCAAAAACAATCAAATTTCTAGGATGCGTGTGAATTTCAGGCTACCGCTAGCTTCTCGATCGGTGTCTCCCTACGTACCCATTCAACCATGGTGGTAAACAACACTAGATTTATTCAAACATATTATTTTTTATAAAGTTGCCAAAAAAATATCTATATGTAGTTGTTGCTAAATTTGGTAAATACATAAGAAATCCTGCCAAAATTTTGACAATATTACTATCTTACCAAAATTTTGGTATTGCCATCTTAATTAGAGTGGGAAAAACCCAAAGGAGAGAGTAGGCAGAGAACGAGGTGGGAACTTTCTTAGGATTAGAAGGATGACTGGACTGGGACCAAGGTGATATGGTAATTGCGAGAGTGCATTCTAATATCTCGAGGTATTTTTTTCTTCCAAATTCGATGCAATTTGTCGTGATTTTTTTTCAAGCTATGTATTTTTTCTTCCAAATTCAATACGAATAGTTGTGAATTTTTTTTTAAAAAAATTGACGATGTATGATATCTATCGATATAAAAGATCAAGTTTAAATTTAACATATACATAAAGAAAAAAAGATAAATTTAGATGTGAACAATACGCTATTATTCATATACTGAATTTATTTATTTTTTTATATCTTGACGTGTGAGTTAAGTTTGAACCTAAAATTTGTGGAGTTGAATAGATATGTTGTATGAGTGTTTTCATTTTTTATGGAATTTTTTATAACCGTTTACATGGTTTCTAAGCAAATGAGGGAATATCCACTCGAGGGATAAAATAGTTTCCCTTGTAATTGGGAGATATTTAACTAGTTACTATTCTTAGATGTGGCATTTAATATTTTATCACTAATCCACATGTTATAAACACGTGAGGGTTCAGATGTCATATAGTATAAGTATCAAATTGTTAAATGTCATATCTTAATGAGTTAATTGGATCTATGCCACTATAAATATGCCATTTTAGATAAATGTCACTATTATTCACGATGTCGGCTGTGTGACACTTGAATTTGGGGAAATTGACCGTGCCACTCCATCGCATTTTCTGTCAATAATCTCCATTAGCCTCAACAGCATGTTGGGAAGAGGGAAGAGAGAGGATGGATGAAGATGGAACTTACATGTGGGTCCCACACGTCTAGAAGTGATTTTTGTTCATTGTTGTGTAGGGATTCATGAAAGATTGAATTTTTCTTTCTGTTCTGGTTCTTTGTTTCTAAGGATCCATTAACTCTCGGAAATAAGAGGCGTGATACGAGGGCTTTGATACAACTTATTCCCAAACTTTAGCGCTACTTTGATTCCTCCTGAGCCAAACCTTAGCCTCACATTGACTAAGGTGTTTAGAAATTAAATTGGCAATTGGCATAGATGCCACTGCTTTCGGACAAAGGAGACGATATTGTGTAACAAGAAGATTTGCGACTGGATGGTGGCACGAACTGCTTTGCAGATATCAACTGGTTCCAAAACACTAGCGTGTCGCCTGACTGCACTAGCTTCTCCAACCACTATTCCCACTTTTCTCACATGTTTACGCCCTACTTAGAACTAGGCTGTCAATGAGCCGACCTCACGAGCGAGCCGGCCGGCTACTTAGGCTTAAGCTCAACACATGCTCGAAACAAGCCTAAAACATTTATCACTGTTACGGATAAGGCTACCTACTATACATGGGTTCGTATTATTCGGAAAGTATCCTTAGATATGATACTATTATAAGCCCAGAAGAAAATTGTCTTTTCTAGGATAGAAGGTGTCAGTGTATCGAATCATAAGCCATAGCTAGAGCTATATCGAGAGACAATCCAAAGACCCTAGTTGCCGAGGAGATATCAACGAGCATACTCAGCGACTTCTATTCGGCAGGTCAGATTAGCTGGTATGCTCCCTTTTTAATTCGCGTGGTACTTTTTCACAAATATACATATAAAGTGTAGTAGGGTTACTCATCTTGAGGGTCGGAACCCGTATAAACCCTTTATCCATTGTCTACTAGATATGATCTCGTGTACACCTTGATCCCAACGTTAAGAGCTTGAGCCGAGGTCAAGCTCGTTAGCCTTAAGCTTTATGACAGCCCTACTTAGAACATAGGATTAGTTTTTAATTTCCTTGTTCTCTACTTAGAAATTAACTGATTTTATTTTGTAAAAATCCATTGAAATCGTTTGTTCCTACGAGTTTATCACGTAGAAACACACGGCAGTTCCTCTCCATCTAAATTTACCATCACATCAAGATCAAGATCGATTAAACATATTCCCTCCTTGCATCAGGTTTAATTCCTTATTGTTTCCGTGAGGATTACCGGTATTGGGCGGTACAACGGTTACCATGGTAACCATGTAATTACCGTGAAAATCCGTCGGATCTTAAAAATTATAAAGAAGGTTATAGCACGAGATAATCACGATAACAATAAGGTAACCATGCATGAGCTGCAAGCACAATCCTCTTCAGCTCTTCTTCCAGTTTTGCACCTTGAGACAAAGTTGACATGAAATAAATACGACCTCGTGGAAAATAGTAGATATTAAGAAGGATCACCAGTTGGCAACGCAAATTTAATATATAATAAAGGACACATGATCACGTGTGAATGCTTAATTAATTACCAACCACCAAATTGACTGCATGTCTAAATTAACAATGTACTAACGCCTATGGGATCCGATCGACGTACAGGGGTGCAGGTATATATACGTACTGCATGCCGGATTTTCTTTTATTTAGTAATTAATTTATTTATTAGAAACACAATGGGTTGGTCCTATTGTTTATATACACGTGGGATGTTCAATCCATCTTTAAAAGGGAAAAATAAATGTATTACTCCTGCCTGCCTCGTCGGTACGCTTATAAATCAGATGGTAATTTTTTTTTGGGGGGGTCACTACGTATAGGAAATGATTTCTTCATTTCGATCAAATATTTCAACTCATTTTATAAAATATTTCATATAGATATAACATAAAAGAAAAGAACGCTGAGTATAATCCCTGCAACCTCTCTATAAAACATTGAGCCGCACAACAACTGAATAGTATTATTCGAAAAAATTCATAAGAACCAAACTTTAAAATATGAGACAGAGTCAAGAACCTAGTTGAAACATCACTTCTCACATGTGAAATATTGAATTCTAAATGTTGAAACATATAAATATCTTTTTATTAGAATACGTAGGATTTACTATAAAAATTACAACGAATACAACACTAAAGTCATTTCTAAAACATAGGAATATACATGTATGCACGCCTATGAGACAAATTGTGAGAGGATATCTATACATGTATAAGAGTGCTTATTTTTTCACTGGTGGAGAAACCATCTTTGGTCGGTCGATCAGATTTCACAATAGTCCCGGTTGTATTAAAAACCGGGGCTAAAAACATCTTTAGTCCCGGTTTAAAAGCTCTAGGGGTACTTTCCAATCTTTAGTACTGGTTTTTGTTACCAACCGGGACTAAAGATCTATTTGTAGTCCCGGTTGATAACACCGACCGGAAAAAAAGATCGCCATACACTTTACTCTCGGTTGGTGTTACCAACCGGGACTAAAGATCTATTTGTAGTTCCGGTTGGTAACACCAACCGAGAAAAAAGATCGACGCGGAGATCGGAAAGGCGTGCGCGATGGGATCGAGGTATCTCCTCCTCTCCTTTAACTCCTCCCTCCTCCTCTCTTCAACCTTATCTCCTCCTCTCCTTTTAACTCTCTCCTCAACCTTATATATTCCTCTCCTTATTTATTCCTATCCTTATCCTCTGTACACTGCAGCGGTGGGGCGAGGATGCCAGGCCGGCACGAAGTGGCGGGGCGCGGAGGCCAGGTCGGCGCGGCGGCGACGCGGCGCGCGGCGAGGCGGCGGCCTGCAGCGGTGGCCTGGCGGGCGGCGCGAGGGCGGCGCGGCGTGTGGCGAGGCGGTGGCCGCCGGCGGCGGCCTGCGGCGGCGAGGCACGGAGGGCCAGCTGGCCAGCGCGGCAAGGCGGCGCCAGCGTTGGCGTTTTTTCTTTTTTTTTGGGGAGAATCTGAGCTGAGATTATTGTGTGATGTATTTGATTTGTGCATGATGTGAATATGTGATGAATTTTGTAGAAGCTGTGATGTAATTTTTTTTAAGATTTTGTGATGTATTTGAGATGATCGATTTGTGGATTTGGAGGCAATTTGAGGATGATTGTTTTGAGATTTTGGGGACGGGATAGGGTGAAATCAATATATTAAAAATAATGAAGAAAAGAAAAGAATAAAGAACAACTGGATCTAGCCTTTTTAGAACCGGGACTAAAGATGATGTTATCAACCGGGAGTAAAAATCGATTTTTACTCCCGGTTATTTCACCCGGGACTAAAGATAGCGATCTTTAGTCCCGGATTCGTAGTCCCGGTTGGAAAACCGGGACTATATAGGGGTTACGAACCAGGAGTAAAAACCACTTCTCCACCAGTGTTTTGGCTGCCCTGAGTGTCTGATGTTTTAAAGTTCCATTAATACATGTAGCCTTCTCACATTATAATTGTTCTACCAATTAATTTGGCATCTGTAGCCGAGGCAAAAACCAATCAGCCCCTTGAACATAGCTTCTGAAGTAACTTATACGATTTCACTGAATTGTTGTTTCTTTTTTAGGTGCCTTTTCTTCGTTGCTGCATGCAAGGTTTGGATAGTATGCTTTTTTTTTTTGTATATATCGATCGATATGGTCTTTGAAATATAACCTTGATATCTTATAATTGTAAAACATTTAAACAACCCAACAAAAAAATGATATTTAGTCAAATCTGTTCATATGATTTTTAGTCAAAATACTCAAAAAGATATCGATATTCAATCTTTCAAGATTGACTTAATTTTTGCGACCGAAAGGAGTATATCAAGGACCACTTTCTTAATAATAAAAAAAAATCATCATGGACTTTGACTTAAAAAAAGCTACAACTAATTATATAAAGTTATAGATTGACGTAGGGACCTCCTACATCAATCAATAATGTTAAGGAACATGCCAAGTGCAAATTAAATTGTCTTTCTCATTACTACATCAATCCCAAAATATAAGGAATTTCTCCCTCGTATCTAAAACTGTTTGTGATGTGAACTATCTTAGATTTTTTACATTTTTCTGCCCCTTTTGAAACTTTATTTTATAAATGGACCTTTTTTCTCAGTGCTAGGGATATTGGAGTCAAGGTTCAATGTTCTCGGTGCCAATGACACCTGACTCCGACATTCTCGCCCTTTGTGGTAACTAAGTCGCTATCATCAAGGGATCAATGTCAAAGAGACTATCACCGGGAATCTGTTTGTAAAATAAATTTTATAAAAAGTTCAAATGTATTTTGTTCCTATAAATAGGCCCTTGTCGTGACACCTTCTGCGTGTCGGTTGCTAGGAAACGAGGGTTTCAATGCCAGTGCCATTGACACCGAGATGTTAGATCTCGCAATGTTAGGTGTGTTCCTTAAATAAATTTATATATTTTATAAAATAAACTTTCATAAAAGAGCCACAATGCAAAAAAAAAAATTCCAAAGTAAACTACCACAGACTCCATGCACTATACGAGGACTGGCCACTGGCCACATCAGCTCAAAAGGCCACAGGGAGAGAAGAAAGCCAAGTCAGAGACGTAGAGGCAGTAGAGCCGTACATGTCAAGTTGGAATAATTGAAGGAAGCAAATTGATCTCGTCAGACACGACACAGAGCCCACAGGAAAGTTTGTAGTATACACATTTGCTTTCTGCAATAATCTTCGATCACAACAAGGACGATATCAAGGTAGATATCGTCCCTTACATTTACTCCAGTAGATAGTGTACTCCCTCCGTTTCTTATTTTTCTAGTATTTAAAATAATTTTGTACACATTCAAATATAAAGATTTCTAGTATTCAAATTCTATAAGCAATGTAAGTGTTTTTCAGATACTTATTTCAATACACAATAATCGAAGCGTTTTCAGCCAATTATGTTAGGTACATAAAATTCAAAATTTAAAATTTGATTAATGAGATAACTGAAAAGAAAATATTTTTCCTATCTTAATCTTAACCAATTGTATTAGGTGTTTAGGAGGGAGTATACAGCCTCGACTGTTTTGTTTCACCTGGTAATAGGACAAATAAATTTACCTTTAGTTTGTTACTGGAGTTTGTATCCAGTAGGGTAGCCTCCAAATTAATACTAAGCTACACATGGAAATTAAGATAGTACAATGTGTATATGGCACCTACTACAGCATTAAGCAGCTTTAAATGGCCGGAGAAATAATTTTGTGGAGATATGGATTTATTATGAATAGCTCTCTCTTTGATTTATTATGAATAGCTCTCTCTTTGCTTACTGTTGAAACTTGAGTGAAGTGAAGTTGAAGCTTGAATAAATATATGATCACGAAAGCAAAAAAGCATTACCCGCCAAAAAAAAAGAGAAGCAAAAACCATGTTTTCTAGTCGAACGATCGATACAGAGGTCAGGAGTTGTACTTTACTTGTCTATGAATACCTGGCTGTCTAGAGAAGACTTGCAAAGTGCGAAATAATTGGATATCTATATCCTTTTTCTTTAAGAACTTGGGCCGTATATCAGAAGGGATGGATCTTATTGTAGGCCCAATTTCTGTGTAGTGAAAAGGAATAAGCCCATTTGACATCCCTTATCTTTCCGTCGAGTTTGAAATCCCTAAACCGCAATACCAGAAATATTCAACGCCCTCAATCTTGGCAAAACCGTCCAAGTCAGGTAACATGGCAATATGGATGACTGTTTTGGCTAACATGGCATCCTAGCTAGTCAGAAAAATAAAATCAAAAGACATATGGGGCCCATATGTAATTGGACTTCCACATCTCCCCACCTATTGTCTCTCCTTCTCACTCCACCTCTCCCCTCTCTTCCCTAGGTGCTTGCCGACGGAGAGAGGGGCGGCAACTGATGAGCCCGTCCATGCTGCACCAAGTACAAGCGGGACGAAACCGGCGGAAGAGGCAACAATAGTTGGAGGTCAGGGCGGCAGCCACCTTGGCTTCAAACTCCTCAGCCCCTGTTGGCATCCTCATGACACCCACGGTAGACATCGTCAGTGTCCTCTAAATCCCGACGACTAGAGATGTGGAGGAGCCACGGTGTTGAATAGATTGGCGGCATCCTTCAGATCCCGGTGGAGGAGAGGCGGAGTAGTTGAGGGCGTCAATGGAGAAGTAGATATTGGCCAGAGCTCGGCCAAGGCGGTAGGTCACCGGAGCTGGCTGTTGTGGTTGGAGGCCGGGTGAAGTAGTGGTAGAGGGAACGGTGAAGATGGTAGTTGAGCCGTGAGATTGGAGCCAGCCCTCGAGGGCGGCAGGTAGGAGGAGGTAGCAAGGGTGGGGTCGACGTGCTAGTGGGAGCGGCATGGCCTCGAGATCCCACGTCCTCCCACACTACGGAGATCTCACCGAGTTCCAGTATAGTCCTGTGACACTGTAGCCTCCCGAGCTCCTGCTCCTGCTTCTGCCGTGACCTCATCGGGGTCCCCGTCCCTAGAGCACCGCCCATCCATCCCCCACCCCTCCCAGCGCCAGTTGCTTCTAACCTCCACCGCCACCATGGCAGGCTCACTGCCGCACCATACCTCCTCGCCTTTAGCTGCTTCCTTGTTACAGCTCCCAACCAGCCCATACCTCCCGGTCACCGCTCCCTGCAGTGTGCTCGATGCGTTGAGCTCTAGGAACGATGGGGAGAGATGGAGGGAGGGGGGGAGGGAGGAGCGAGAGAGAAGAGGGGAAAAGAGTGAGGATGATATGTGAGATCCACTTTTTTTTTGCCACGTAAACACGTAGTTAGTATGAGTCATCAGGTCAACTTGTCATTGTAAACGAAACCAGCCATCTATACCTAATTTATCCCATTTTTGTAAGTTGGGTTTCAAGATTTATGGTACTGTAGTTTAGGGATGTCGATTAAACTTGACTTAAAGATGAGGACAACAAATGAACTTATTTCTAATGAAAAAGAGCCACTGTCACTCTCCTAACCCAGCATTCATTTGGGCCTCCATGACAAATGCTTGGCAAATTAGTGGAGAGGATCAGCTCTTGGCCCTTGTCATGAAAATTAGTGAAGGCAAAATGGAGAAATGTTTTGGACACATGTGAAGAAACTGTGTCTGTTAATGCGCATAAAGTGTGCACAGTTCGTAGCATGGTACTACCGTACTAGTGCTGCGATCTTCACATGGAACAGCCACGTTCTATTTCCCAAACCAAAAAAAATACATATACTATTAGTATGTGCTTTGATTGCAAGTAAAGACCACATAGTAGCTTGACTTATTCATAGCTAGGACAAAGTACTCTCTGTGTGCATTCAACTATTTTGATCTGGCGTATGTGATGTTGCAATATACAACATGACAAAGTGTCCAATTCCCACTGTAACCTTGACTGAACATGACATAATTACATGACAAATTGCCTCTCTTTGGAGCACGCAAGGTTCCATAAGTTGGTGTAAATGCAGAGCCAATGTTTGTGGCTTTCTTGCAAGGTCAGATATACAGATGGTTATTCTTGCTGGGAGGTACATGTGCAGTAGTTCTACATTTGTACTACTGCCCAGCTTCAGTTCACCTTGAAATGAGGAATAATAGGGAATCCAATGAGATTGTCTGGCTGCAGTACACAAATTTGATGTCTTTTCTTGTCCAAACTGCAGACTTTGGAGCGACTGGATGAGCAGGGGACATACATATTTCTCTGGATCACTGTCTCATGCATTTTCTCACAACATATTTCAACACTGGGTAAATATGAATTCTGAAAGTTGGAACAATGTATTGTATATTCTAGGGAAAAAAAAACCATTGATGTCAACGTGCCTTGTGTAGTTTTTCGTTATTTTCGTCGAATGAAAAAAGTAAAGCAGGCAATGGTGATTGATATGTTTGCCGCCCAATTCAAATGTAATGTCTTGTGCTCCTATCCAACTGAAAGTTCTCATCCTGAACAATTTTGTTTAATTTCTGTCAGTACTCCGAAAATGAAGTATTGACAGTACAGATAGCACCAAATGGTGCAGAATTATGTCGTTGGATGTCTATCTGAATTGTACTATCTTCGTTTCCTTTGCAATCATCCAAGAACAAGAAACATATCCCCACTTGCCATCTGTTTTAGATTTTGATATCCCTCCTACTTATTATCTCTGTTCCTTTCCATCTTCTATAGTTAGTCATAATTCAGAAACAAGAAAAACATTTTTATAGCATTTTTCAAAGAACATCTTGTGGCTTACCAAGAAACTGGTGATGGCACCTTAATTATCATTAGTATATGTTCATACATCTGTGCTCAGGTACATATTATGCTTTGCCTTGAAGCGCAGTAGTTGGTAAAAAAAAAATCCTAGTTAGAGCGATAGGCTGATTGTCAGGGCATACACTACTTGGTTCTTGACCTTGTTTCCTTTGATGAATCTCCACATGCTCATGGGCCTTTTTTTTTTAAGCCAAATTTTCACATCAGTAACGGCTCCACGTCCTGAGGCGTCGCAACAGATTTTTTTTTTTTAATAATGGATTTAAATAAAACCCAGCCTCTACATCCCAAGGGATGCAGAGGGATGTACATAGCCATGAGCCGCAACAGATGAGTCTCCACATACTGTGGGTTGTAACAACTGCTCCAACTGTTATAGATGCAGGCTTTGAACCGTTACAGATATAGGGTTCTGTGCTAGTGTTCACTTGTAATACAATTGCAATTGCATTCCTGAAATCAAATTTTTTTTTTAGATAATAAAATTCATTTCAGCTTTTGTTTTAAAGAAGCTACAACCAATTATTGAAGATGTTGCAGGTTGAAGGACTCCGAATTCCCGAAATCAGCTAGAATTCAAAAATACGGGCATCCGCATCAGTCATAGGATTATTTGAACCAGGTGGGTAATTGGCATGTTCCTTTATTGTTCTTCTATCCTTATGCTTTTTCTTGAATAGCACAGTATCTAACCTAACCGATTTGATACTGATCTAGTGTCTATGGAGAAGGAAAGTAAGGCATAGGTGCACTTACTTTTGTTGGTTCTGAATTTTCGTCCAGTCCAGGCATAAGTACTATTTTTGCTGGTCATAGTTGGTCAATACCTGGAATAGGTTTGGAAATATCAGGTTTTCAAATAATAATTAGATTATCAAGTAGCTTTGCAGACGATTTCTGGCCATATAAACAACTTGTTAAATTTTATTTATCAGTTAAAAAACAAATATGGGTTTGAATTCACGAAAGCAATACAAACTTCTCACCATGCCCAAACGGTCAGATTAGGTTGTCCAAAAAACTCTAATTCTGTCCACTGATTTTTTTTTTCAGTTTATGTCTCAGTCTAATGTTTTATCAGCAGCTGACATCCTTGATGTAATCTTCCCTATTTGAAACAGAGTTGCACCTCCACTTCCTATTTTCTAAATGAAAAATCTTTCTATGATTGGTCAAGTGCTGTTGCTATTTCTCTGCTGATAAACATCAGTGATGAATCTTGATACTGACTCTTATTTATTTTTTTCAAGAAACATCCAGAAAATAAATATATGTGCCCTGCTTCTCACTGTTCCATTATCATCCTAGAATAATCATACCCTCTCTCTTTCTCCAAATGATGGTCACTTTGGAAAAAAAAACAGGCCCCATATTTAACACATGCTTAACCTATAGCAACCTGATTGATTTAAAAGTTTTTTTTCGGTCAATTTGTACGAAATACACGTTACCAAGGAACATATCCTGTTGCAATCATCTGACTCTCTGTGATTGAAACCCTGTCTCTTAATGCTTGAGGGCACAGCAATAAGTATTGAACAAATGTGTGATTCATGGATACATACGGTGTACTGAAAGTGACACCAAGCAAGAATTAGTATCATGGGCTCCAAAGACACCTGTGCTAATTCTGTTGGTTCTCTACACATGTTTTAGAATAAATAAATAAAATTAGGCCATATTTGCACTGAAATGTCTGCCATAGGGAGGTGATGCCAAGATGTCCATTTCATTCAGACAGGAGTGCTAGATGATTTCCCAAGTAGCCCCTACCACATTTTATTGCCCTCTTTATTAAGCCCTCTAGCTAGCTATAACACCATACACACACCAAGATTAATTATCTATCCACAGGGACAGAAAAAAAGAACAAGAAGACTATCATCTTGAGCTTATTCTTCCATTTTCTCCATCTTGAAATCATCAGTAACCATGGTTAGGAAGTGCTCTAGCTGTGGGAACAATGGCCACAACTCCAGGACTTGCAGTGGCCAAAGAGTTCTTGATGACAGCATCGGCAGAAGCAACAGTGGTAGTACTACTGCTGCTGCTGCTACTGCCTGTGGTGGCTTGAGGTTGTTTGGGGTGCAGCTGCAGGTAGGAGGAGGCTCATCTCCTCTGAAGAAGTGCCTCAGCATGGAGTGCTTGGCATCACCAGCATACTATGGAGCTTCTGCCTCGCCGTCGGTTTCGTCGTCATCATCTTCGCTTGTTTCGATCGAGGAGAACACTGAGAGGGTCTCCAGTGGGTACCTCTCTGATGGGCTCATGGGAAGGGGTCAGGAGAGGAAGAAAGGTGAGCCTGAACAAACATCAGCTTGTGTTCTTAGTAGCTTCCTCATGGTTTTGATGGAATAGGGCTAATTACAATTCACACCACAGATGTGATTTTTTTGTGTTACAACATTATCTTTTATGGTTTGCAAGTCCAGTCTACTTATCTTTAGTGCTTTGCCTTTGATTTCTCTCATTATTCACTGAGTTTTGCACTTATCAAATGATTGATTGTTGCCACTTGTCATTATCAGTTGCTTCAGGTTTACTGAATATTTAAGTTGACTCTTAAAAGATCAGTTCAACATAGGAGTTGCTTGACATTTCAACAAGTGTATGATGATCTGTAACTTCTGAATCTCAGGAGTTCCATGGACTGAGGAAGAACACCGGATGTTCCTCGCCGGCCTTGACAAGCTTGGGAAAGGCGACTGGCGGGGCATTTCCCGGCACTTCGTCACGACACGGACTCCGACGCAGGTCGCCAGCCATGCCCAGAAGTATTTCCTGAGGCAGAACAGTATGACACAGAAGAAGAGGAGGTCCAGCCTCTTTGATGTGGTACATGACTCAGCTCAATTCTCAGATATCTCATCACATGTGTCACCTTTTGTTCCATGACACTGTATCTGTCATGTAATATGACCACCCTGTCATGTGCAAACTCTTCAGGTTGAAGGTGGCAAGAGGGCAGCAGCATTGCCCATGGCAGGATCTGCATCTGAACTGCAGATCCCCGGCATGTCAATCGGTGTCGGTGCGGAGAAGGAGGAGGTTGTCCTGCCTCCATGTCTGAACCTGATGAGTAACAGTTCATCAGCATCACAGCACTCACCTTCCCTGACATTGCTGGCAAATCCTCAGGTGCAACTCCAGATGCCTGATCTGGAGCTAAAGATGTCCACATCCCGGTTATCTGACCAATCCGGTCCGTCGCCGAGCACGCCTTTCTTCGGGACCATCAGAGTTACCTGATCTTCATCTTCAGTGCTCCTCATAAAAGTGGAGGAGTTCAGAAAATGATGTTTTGGAGATCATGTACCTCAATCAGAAAGTTAGGTGTTACTGTAATATTAGAATGACAATCAGTGATCAGCCCATGCACAAAATAAGATAAGAAAAGCAAAGAAGAAATGGTTTTTATCATATCATACCATACTTTTGCAATCACCTTATAGCTTTATGTTGACACAAAGGCATGGCAAGGGTGGTTGCTGGTTTGGATTTTCAGAGCCTGGAGAAGGTGAAAGATGAGCTCACAATATTCAGTTTGCAGTGGGCAATGACAAGGACAGGCAAAAACCTCAGCTACCAAAAATTTCTTCTTTCCTTTTATCCACTGCATACACACACATAATCATCTCCTTGTACAGAACATGAGGTTAATTAGCTATGCATGCATGCATGGAACCAATTACAAAAATGTCTAAATTAATTGGTTCTTCTAGTACAAGTTAATTTCTTTTCTCTTTTTCTGAAAGTGAGGTTCTTGTACAAGTTGTGATCGATGTTTACCTGTCGTTTGGTGTGCTGCCAATAAAGATCTATTAATCATTGATCCCCATGTTTTGTCATTACACATGCAAGGAGCTCATTGATCACATAATAACAGACACACCTAACTGACTAATGCAGAGGTCAGGAGATGTAACAGTGGATGTCATTTTCAGAAGAGATTGGATCAGATTTGGGTGAAACATCTTGACAGGCCACTTTTAGTACAGAACTAACAGATGGCAGGCATCAGTTACTTGCGTAATGAAGCAAGGATAAATTATGCAAGTTGAGGGGACATATTCTCTTTAAATTGCATGACCATGATCCTGCTCCAAACCTAATAAAGCAGGTTTTGACACTAACAAACATGATGGCACCATCATGAGGAGAGTAAAGCAAGCATCAAGGAGAAGATTGGGATAAAAATCAGACAGGGTATAATAAACACTCCCTCCGTTTCGTATTATAAGTCGTTTGATTTTTTCCCTAATCAAACTTTGTCAAGTTTGACCAAATTTATAGAAAAGTTTAGCAACATATAAAATATTAAATTAGTTTCGTTAAATCTAACATTGAATATATTTTGATAATATGTTGTTTTGTGTTGAAAATACTATTATATTTTTCTATAAACTTGATCAAAACTAAAGAAGTTTGATTAGGATAAAAGTCAAATGACTTATAATATGAAACGAAGGGAGTAGTACTCATGAAAAAAAAAAGAAAGCATAGGCAGAAGGAGAAAGCATGACTTCTGTTTACTGAATTTGACATTTGAATCACTCACTGGGTCCCTGTGCATCAATAAAAGATGAAGAAAGTTGCTATCATAAAAATGTGATTGAGGAAGAAACCTGTTTTTTCTGCACTGTCATCTTATCTTTTGATCAGTTCAATTCGTGGTGGATATGAGAGGATAGGATTCTGAATGATTTAGTAAGTTGAAGAAAAAGTAATCTGAACATTATGAGGGAGATGAGCCCACACATCTGGAGACAAACAGCAATTCCGAACTACTATGACTACAAAAATTAGGGAGTAAAATTAAGATAGAATTATATTTGAGCTAGGTTTATCATGCGGTCAGTCATGGGTTACCTCATTTTTGGTCTAGCTTTATAAAGTCAAGCATCTCGCTTTAGTTGCTGAGCAATCCAAATCCAGGACAGGTACCAAATTAAGATTGGGAAAATTCTTCATTTATCATTCAATATTACCATTTTTCTACACTGATTTGATTGTTACCATATTTTCTTTTTCATCGAGGATTGGCATGCCCCACCATATATACCATTGGTACAAGTATTCCTCCTTTTGTGCTATCCGTGTCACAGGATTTTTTAATTTTTAGTCTTTTCGAAAACTTGTTTTACAAATAATGTCCTCGGCGTAAGTGTCATTGATGGCTTAGCGCTACTCCCTTCACATCAGTGTCTTCCTTCCGCGGGAGGAGAAGGGGCACAACGCCAATGTCATTGGTGCCGTTCTATTGGACCATGAATGGCGCCAATAACACTGGCGTTAAGAAATGGGTTCATTCTTGACATAACTTTTTTAAAGGATCTATTTATATAAAAAAGTTTTAAAATGTAAAAGATCCAGATCCATGTCATATATGCCGTTGTGTTTGCTGTTAAGTGACATGAAAATGTACTAAACTACCCTTCATCTTCCTCTACTTTCTTCTTCGACCAATCTTATCTAACAATGTCTCTCCTTTTTCTTTTTTACTTTTTCTTATTATAGAGCCTTTGATTTGAAAATTTGAACAAAAATAGCAAGTATTGAGGGCAATCTAGAACCTTCCATTTAAATTTGCCCACAAAGGGTTTGTTTGGTTAGCCTCTTTCCTAAGGAGATTGGAGTAGATTTTGGGAGAATCGATTCTACACCTATTAATCCCCTCTAATTTCTCCCAATCTCTATATGAAAGGGATTAACCGAACATGTCCTCTGAAAATAGTTTTGGTCTCGAAGTAGAATAATAGAGAGGAAGAGTTGCAAAGCATCGACGTGATAGAGTTATGGAAGGACTCAGTACTTAGGTCAAGCACAACGGAGCCCTCTAGAGACATGTGTAGGGATGGCAATTTTACCCATGGATCCGGGTATCCGTGGATACCCGACCCGATGGGCACGGGTGTGG
Source organism: Oryza meridionalis (assembly GCA_000338895.3). Lineage (NCBI taxonomy): Eukaryota > Viridiplantae > Streptophyta > Magnoliopsida > Poales > Poaceae > Oryza > Oryza meridionalis. The sequence continues at coordinate 5,802,394 of CM002528.2, read as the reverse complement.
GTGTGAATTTTTACCCATGGGCACGCCCGCCCAAGACCCGAAGATGTTATGGGCAATAGGCGGGTTTCATTTTTTACTCGTGGGTAACCTATGCCCAACCTGATACATATGTATTAGCTATTTTTGACTCATTTCTTAATTCTTATATTATTTCTCTCGGTTCATTTGTGATGCTAACTGATACTAAGTTGTGATGTAATTCAAATTATTGTTGATAACCGATAATTTGGTAAATTATTGATTTTATTTCTCTTTTTTAAATTACATATCTTTCAAGTTATTATTCATGTGAGGTCCATTGGGTACCCGCCGGACATACCCGCGCCCGCCGGGCATGGGTACGGGGATGGAGTTTTGCCCGCTAACTCTAGTGGGTAGAGTTCGGCGGGCAATGTCGGGCATCAGGTCGGGCATGGTTTTGCTCTACCTATGCCCGACCCGACCCATTGCCATCCCTAAACATGTGTTTTGGAGGTTGGACGCCAATATAAACAAACCAAAGTAGCTGGGAATACATAGATCCACTACCCACTCCTCCATCCAGTTTTGAGATTCATGTCTCAATGAGCAAAGGATTTGCTTTCCATACTTTCGATTATAAACCGAAACGTTTTTAAATTTTAGAGTATGATTTTTAAGAAGGAGATATATCCGGTGAAAACGAGCTAAGTGTTGGAAACTCGTAAAAATTATATCTAAAAATTTTGTAAATTAATGAAAAAATACTACAGATAGGTGTAGATATGAAATACCATTCTCACCAAATCTCAAGTTCAAACTCAACTCCATTTATGAGTAAAAAAATAGTTCAGATGAATAGTAATAGGACACTATTCACCCGAAATTTGTCTTTTTTTGTTTCTCTTAAACGAAGTTGAGTTTGGAGTTGAGATTTGGTGAGAATGTATTTCATATCTATACCTATCTCTAGTATTTTTTTTATGAATTTACAAAACATTTAGATATGATTTTCACGAGTTTCCAACACTTAGCTCGTTTTCACCGGATATGTTCTCTTTTAAGAATAATGTTATGTCACTTTTGTTACACGCTCTCTTTTCTTTCCTTGATAATGGAAAACGCTTTTTTTTATTAATGTAAGTTGGCAAGTGATGAAGAAACCCCATAAAAATCAAATTTAAAAAAATCAAAATCAATAGAGTTTAGCCCAACAGGGGTCCAAGTATCCTGCCGGACATCAGTGCCATGTTAGATAAGGTTACAAGTGACCTGAAAAGACGGTTGCCACCATGTTGTAGGCTCCTTAGCCTCCTCACCTACGCCATTCTTAAGGTAGTAATATCCATTCAACCGATCTTCTGATGTAAATAGTTTGTGTAAATAGTTGGTGTTGTCGAGACACTGTTACGTGGGACTAACACGAGGATATGCATTTTTTTTAAATTACACAGTACAACGCATGTTTCTCCATTTGACAATAATTAGCCGACAAATCCCTTCTTTTTATAAAGTTAAGGCCAAAAGCTCAAACCTCATGCTTCCACGTCATCATCAAATTGTGAATCGTTGGATGAAAGCATTAGATCGCTTCTGAGACGTTGGATGGAATGCAGCATAGAGCCCAACCCATTAGTGAGTCTCTTCGTCTCCTTAGTGCCAAATGTAGCCCACATGAACACATTGGCCCATCTCCACAGTGAGTCTCTTCGCCACCTCAGTGCCAAATGTAGCCCACATGAACACATTGGCCTATCTCCACACACATCTACATGTATCCAGCCCATCACTCCGTATAAAAGAGCTTTATGGCTGAACGCCCCTTCAGTTGACATGTGCTATCTGAATTATCTACAAATTTTGGATATGGCTGCTAAAAAGAATTTCTCTAAGAAAGTTATTTGTTTCTTCCCTTTTTTTTGAGATTGTACCTCCTATCTAACAAATTTATGTTAACTAAGTCCCGCAGCAACGCGTGGGGCATGCTTCTAGTATACAATAACGATGGTACCAAGAGGAAGAGGACAAACAAATAGAGAAAGATAAAAACCATTGACTCCTTGGCCTATGGCACTGACATAGCCCAAGGGAAATATTATCATTTTATTATTTATGTATAAAATAGACTTGTAAAAGTTATATTTTTTAATGTATAAAATAGACTTGTAATGGTTGCATTTATTTTATAAGAAAATACAATAACACACACGTACACCTCTCACCAGGGCACCTAGCTGTCGACTTGTAAATAATTAACCATAAATACGAACCTATGTCAGCTAGGTAGGTTTCATCATAAAAATCTAACTAGTTAAAATACGCTCATCTCGCGTAATGGTTGCATTTTCACCGGGAATGCTCTTACCCGGTCACCCGGCGCGGGGGGAGCCGGATCGGGCGCTCCCCCGCGCCCCCTCCCCCACGTGCGTATTTGGGCCCACCCATTTCTCCCTCTTTTTTTTCACCAAAAAATGTTTCACCTAGTGTATTTACAATGTTTCACTATTTATAGATGTAATGTTACAGTGAATTAAAATACTCTTTTGCAACAAAAAAACCCACATATTTTGGAAACTCTCTATTAAGGGGAATTTGGTTTATTTTTTGTTCCACACAAAATATTTCACCTAGTGTACTCACAATGTTTCACTGTGTATAGATCTAATGTTGTACTATTCCATTGCAAAAAAAAACCCACATATTTTGGAAACCCCCTATTAAGGGAATTTGGTTTATTTTTTTTTCCACCGAAAAATGTTTCACCTAGTGTATTCACAATGTTTCGCTATGTATAAATCTAATGTTGTAGTGAACTGAAACATTCTTTCGCTATTTGATGAAACATTGTTTTTCCATAAGATGAAACAACACACGATTTAAACGAGTGAAACATTTTCGATCTACTCAGTGAAACAATTCGGATATACCTGATGGAACATTGTGCAACATTTAAAAATAATTCAATAATAAGCTAATTTTTTTTGTCGGAATATATCCATGTGTGGTCTTGTTTTGAAGATTTAATTGCAACGAATTTAATGGTGCAATCGGATCATGATTTGGATAAATAATTTAAGAGATAAATCAGTTTAAAGTAATTTTGCACGTAAATCGGACGCTGACGTCATGCTGACGTCAGCGCCCGATTTTACCCCCTCCTGATCGGGCGCCCGACTGGGAGTCATATCCTATTTTCACTCCACGGTAACATGCCAAATAAGTTGCACGTGGTGATGTGACAAATACCATATACAAATTTTTACTTGGATGTCATATAAGAGACGGATCTATTTCTATTGTCATATATCAAAACAGGGTAATATTGAGTGGAAACTAAATATTCTTTTTCTCAATTGAATTTGGGAGACATTTGATGAAGAATATCTTAGAACTTCTCAATATTTATCGCAGGGACGTACGTTGTGCAGGTAGGAAAGAGACCAACTGCAGAGGCCTAGCTAGAAAGGCCCATTCATGTACGTACTTTTGTGTGTAATGGGGCAATGGGCTGTGCTGGGCTCTCATGTCATACACGGCAGTGATTTTCCTTTCCTTTTTCTTTTCTTATTTTTTTAGAAACACAGAAACGTGCGCACACTCATCCGTACACTGGTGGAGAAGTGGTTTTTACTCCCGGTTCGTAACCCTATATAGTCCCGGTTTTCCAACCGGGACTACGAATCCGGGACTAAATATAGCGATCTTTAGTCCCGGGTGAGATAACCGGGAGTAAAAATCGATTTTTAAGTACCAACCGGGACTAAAGAGGTAGATCCGGTTGCTTCTTTATTATTTTATTCTCTTCATTATTTTTAATATATTGATTTCACCCTAACCCTATCCTGTCCTCAAAATCTCAAAACAATCATCCTCAAATTGCTTTCAAATCCACAAATCGATCATCTCAAATACATCACAAAATCTTGAAAAAAATTACATGACAACTTCTACAAAATTCAATCACATATTCACATCACACACAAATCAAATACATCAAACAACAATCTCAGCTCAGATTCTCAAAAAAAAAATACTACCAGGCGCCGCCTCGCCGAGCCGGCCGGCCGGCCCTCCGCGCCCTGCCGCCGCATGCCGCCGCCGGCGGCCACCGCCTCGCTGCGCGCCGCGCCGGCCGCCAGGCCACAGCCGCAGGCCGCCGTCGGCGGCCACCGCCTCGCCGCGCGCCGCGCCGCCCTCCGCGCCCCGCCACCGCCTCACAGGCCGCCGACGGCCGCCGCCGCCTCACCGACCGGCCTGGCCTCCGTGCCACGCCGCTTCGCGCCGGCCTGGCATTTCCTCGCCCCACCGCTGCTGTGTAGAGAGGAGAAGGAGAGGAATAGATAAGGTTGAGGAGAGAGCTAAAAGGAGAGGAGGAGATACGGTTGAGGAGAGGAGGAGGGAGGAGTTAAAGGAGAGGAGGAGATATCTCGATCCGATCGCGTAGGCCTCTCCGATCTCCGCGTCGATCTTTTTTCCCGGTTGGTAACACCAACCGGGACTACAAATAGATCTTTAGAGTGAAGTGTATGGTGATCTTTTTTCCCGGTTGGTGTTATCAACCGGGACTACAAATAGATCTTTAGTACCGGTTGGTAAAGATTATAAAGTACCCCTGGAGCTTTAAAACCGGGACTAAAGATGTTTTTAGTCCCGGTTTTTAATACAACCGGGACTATTGTGAAATTTGGTCGACCGACCAAAGATGGTTTCTCCACCAGTGCTATGAGCACCTCGGTTCGTCATCTATCATTAAAAAATAATTAATCGTAAATGCAAATACACGTGTTAAGTATACTCGAATTTAAACTCAGTTGGATTCGTTTCAACGCAAGAAATCTGTCGATCGAGTTACGTCCTTACCAATGGTTTTGGAATTTCCAGACGGCACATGATTGTCTGCATGGCACAAGAATATTGGAGTACTTTTGTCTTCTTTTTTTTTTCTGCAGCAATCGGGTTGATGTCTTAAGACGTACTACCGAATAAAAACACCGATTCACCACCGACGAATAATAAGGTGTGACATATGTACTAACTAAGGTTAAATTCTGTTGTCTTTGAACTAATTAAAGTTTAAATTGTTGACTGTATATTTCAGTATTATAAAATTAAAAACGTGAAATTTCGATGTTATATAACTAATTTTGCCAATTAATAATACGCATATACGGTACGCTTCCAACATAAATTAAGATTTATTTTTGACATTTCATAAATTAGGCTTCGATTATGTTACACCCTGACCCAATTAACTCGGATGCATGGTCATGTATTATTGTCATGGAGTGTTATCTCGTAGTCAAAATCAAAGTAACCATAAATAAAGCGTGTAATCATCAAAATTTTCGTTTTATATGTTAGGGGTCACATTCACGATATGTCGTAATGTATGTGTTCTTACATTTATCGTGTAATAGCAAAAATGAGAATACTTGATCAGTTGTTCTCGTGGACCTACTAGCTCTCATCATAAGCACATACACTCGTTCAACCCAGATCTTTCGATCTCAATAATCTAAAGGCTTGCATTCAGGTATGGCATTTTTGCGAAAAAACGCTCGCCACTTGCACGGAAATTTCACAGAAGAACCTAATTCCAAGGTTCTTCTCTTCTCACGTCTTCTCACATGACCCTTGAGTAGATGACTTTTATCTTCCATGCTGCACTAACCTACTCAACCTATGATATTACATGTAAACATGTACCTTGCATTAGTTATATCTACTATACAATGATATTTGGAAAATTGTCTTTACAAATGTTAAAACGTCTTCATAAAATGTCTTTATATACAAGACAAATTTTAAAGCGCTGAAAAGATACCAGTACAACATAAATTTTAACAAAATATGATAAAATATTTTTAAAGTGTTTTTACTGTAAAAGTATACTAGGCAATTTTAAAAGTGCTTCTAAAAATATCTCTAGACTATAGAAAACTGCTTCTATAAATTTGCCAAAGTGCCAGCTCTATATAAGATTTTTGTTGTAGTGAAAACTGTCAAGCCACAGGAAAAGAAAATTCGAGGGTTTATTCAAGAAATTACCGATGAGTAAGCAGGTTGTTTCTTCAGAAGAAATGCCCTACTCAAGTCCAGCACTTTAGATTGAGATCTGGTGGTCTAGAGTAATTGATATCATATATACCGATATATATAAGACCTATATGTACAGAGCATATCTCTAATTTTAGTGAGTATATAAAAGATGGATGTGTGTATAGAATATGTTACCCTCATCATATATCAATGTAAGACCTATATGAATGTGGCATATCTCTGATCTCACTGAAATCTTATAGAAAACCCGCATACATATATTGTAATATTTATAGGTATCAGGATTTTAACCTTGACGAGTGGACTCCACCACCACACGCCACACCACACCACTTGTGCTTTCCTAATACCTATACATTGCCACGACATATCCATGCATCGATCATCCCAAGCATATTACAGTAGCATATTCATCGCCAGCCACATAAACTAAATAGGCCTCCCATGCATGCATCTCAAGATGGTGATGTGATCATATATGAGTTAATTCCCAGCCACACATTATTAGAGGATTGATAACCCCTCTCACCAACCAAACTAACTAATCATTCTTTGCATGCATATATAGCGGCTAAGCTGGCCTCTCCGATCCGGCGGCGACCTGGCGCCTCGCGGGGCGCCGGGGCCGGCGCCGGCGCCGGTGGCCGTCGTTCGGCCCCTTCCACACATCCGCTGCATCTAGATCTAGTCCTGGGCCGGCGATCTGCAGATCGATTTGCTAGGTAGGTTGGTAGCTAGGTAGCTAGATCAGTTTCGTTCCGTGCTAAGAATCAATTTTAGTTTATAAGAATCCAAACATTTTCAATGACAACTATTAGGTACTCCTAATTAACTAGGAGAATAATTCAAGCAATTCTAAATTTTACTAATAAAGTGACTGAAAGGGAACCAAAGTGAATGAAAGGGAACTTTTCCTGTTACCTTAATCTTTACTTAAACCATCCTACAAATGTTTAGAGTAGCTAAGAGAAAACATAGAGCTCTATGCACATCCATATATATCACATACTGATCGAAAACTATCTACTAGTGTACTTTCCTTTGTATAACTGCCGGCCGGTTGAAGCATCGATCGATCGGTAGACGTGTCCCTCGATTAATGAGCTTGATAATAACGTAGTACCTAGCTAGCTATAACTAACTACGTACATGTGCATCTCCTGTGTAGGAATCTCAAAAAAAAAAAAAAAACCGCATGCTGGTACAGTTTGCTCTCCAACGACCGATCCATCGATATGGCTTCTATCATCAGGCGCCGCGTGTGCATGCAAATTAGCTAAGCTTAACAGACAAGATCAGAGCGTACTAGCTAGCTTAAAACTGATATAGATAGATCGCGATCTGATCCGTCGTACATACGTGTCCCAAGAACTTAATTATGTTCACCCATGTGACATTGTGACACGGCAGGGACAAGCTATCCTATACTTTTATTTGAAACATGCATGCTAAAAACACCTGCGCTCGTAACACGCGTACACTTACCCTTACTAACTACTCTAGCTAATTAGCTGAAACGGTATAGAAAGTAGCCCAGATTATAATTTCTTTAAATATAAAGAGCTAGCTAGATTAGACTTTTATAGATTAATAAATATTTTAGTTCTTCAAATATAACTCTGTTGAAGGAGCACAGGTGCTTAAAAAAAAGAGCACAGATGACGTGGTACATGTTAGATGCTGAAGTCATGGATCCAAGGTTCCACTTGAAATCCATTATTGTGCTCACGAATATATATAATATTAGTGAGACTACCTACTATATGTTTGATTGTGATATGGGCTCATATACATATTCCATACATAGAGAATTGCAAAACATAAGGATTGTAATTTTGCAAGCGTAAAATAGAAGATTGTAGAAGATATTAAAAAAAATACAAGAATGGTTATTTGATTCCGTAGAAAATACAGAATCGAATGAGAGAAATGGACACAATGAAATTTTTTTTATATAGGTTGAAGCTCTTGATAACTTTTCCTCAAAATTTCTATAAGATTATTGAATTTCAAAAGAAATGATGATTCAATCCGTTGTTTCCAAGGTCTTTATAGTATTTTTCCGATACATTAAAATCCTCAAAAAATCTTATGTATTTTACCAGTTATAAAGGCCTAAATCTGTTTTTCCTTGTCCGATTTAATTTATACGACAGCTCGTATGCCCTTAGAAGAAAAGAAACGGGTGATCTCACTTTGTTCAAACCTCGAAATAATATAGTAATCGATAAGTAATGCCGTAGATCAATGAAGATCTTTTCTTTCAACTCCTTGATCCTCGGATCGATTATGATTAGTCAAAAGTTGTGTACGAAAGCTAATAGTTAAAAACCTTAATTAGGAATGATCATGATCCATCTACCACGTGTACGTCCGTACTCCTATAAACTACTAACCCTAATTCCTCCTTTCCAAACATTTGGAAGTATAAACCAAAACGATGGCGACATCTGTCACCAATGAGGAGAGGAACTTTCGGTCGTCTTCCTCGTCACAGATGCCTTCTTCACCGCCATTGTCGCGCATGCATGTGCTTGCATATTTGCTAATTAAGCTGCGTCGTCATCACTAATTAATTAACTTCGCTTTTGATAGCCATTGCTCATTGCACCGAAGAAACCTAACCTTGTACACAGTTAACATTGCTCACTTTCGGAACATGTTCTCGTGATCGATGCAATATATACCTCTTAATTAATTGATTTCGTTCAGACTCGTTTGACGGTCGAAGGTAATTAATTAATTGGTAAGCCAAGAAGTTGATGATTGGAAGAAATAATTGAAGACATGTTAAAATTAATCATAGCTAGGATGGAAATATCGAAGTTATGCAGTACTGCAAGCACTTATAAAGTATTTCTATGGAGATTATATATTAATTAATAAGATCATTGAAATTAAATTAAATATGATTGTGATTGATTGAATGTTGAAATAGCTATTTTCTACAATAAGATTAATGTTAAAAGTGGCTATATTTTGAGATATAGATATAGGGAGTAGAACTTATATCATGAGAAGTACTCCTGGAAATGAATTGGTTTTGCAAGACCACAAAGTAATAACTAGGCCAACCAAAGAGGATGAACGGTTGGAGTACCCAAAACCAAAAGTTTTAGCGAAATTAAAAATTACCCATGTAGCCAATAGAACTCGGTCTAACCGGAGTTCTTGCGCCGGTCTGACCGCGTCTATACCACCGGTCTGGTCGGTGTAGATCAGCTAACCGCCCTTCGCCTAATGACGTCGCCTGTTGCAGCCACCGGTCTAACCAATGTAGAGACGCCAGTCTGATCGGGCAGTAGCTGCCAGTCTAAATCGTCGTACACTCATCGGTGTGACCGCTGAAACACGGCCAAACACAAATCAAAAATCTCTCAAAGTAGATTGAAATTTATTACTTCTATTTGTGTTTACAAAGTGCAACAACAACACTCTCAGAAATCTCGACTAAAACTTGAAACCCTAACTTTTCTCTAAACTCAACTCTCACAAAATCGATATCTAGAGATCTCAGCACATCTACTATTTATACCAATAGATAGGAAGACTAAAGCCGCGAATTCAATTTGTACAAGAAGTCCTAAACCCCTAGCAAACCTTCCCGTACAAGACGCAAACTTTAAAAACTCTAATCGTACCAAATTTAGACTCCTTCCAAATTCAACTCCTTATCCCATACGCACACAATCTCCCTATCATATGTCACATGGAATTTTCACTAACCACATGTATTGTTCTTTAGCATAAACATTCCTCATGATACCCTGATCGTCCGGACGTCATATTCTCCCATGTTAACTCATGATTCATCACCGACAATTCTCTCTTGAGACATCAAGACACGCGTACACATGAATCAAACAAGAAATCATATCTGAGCAAAAGTTCTTTTCCAGTTTAACTCAACATTAGCATCCAACAGTATTATATACATATCAAAATCATCCGAAAGTCATAAACATGAATTAATCACGAGTATCCAAATAAACAACCCGAAACTGAAATCGACACAGAATTAGTCGGTCATCATCGGGCTGGCCGGTATAACCGCCCAATATGTGCCGGTTTGACTGGCACTATCCACCCAGTCTGACCGGTCACACAGTCAACAAACCGCACTTCGTCAAGAATCTCAAAATATCAAAACTCAATGATCTCACATGCCAATTATTCATCACAAAGTAATAATCAAAAGGCACCTAATCAAAAGATACTTTGACTTCACAGGTTTTTTACACACCAAAACCAAAAAATGATCGCGTGGATTCATGGTTGAGTGATTGCGATGATTTCTACGCATAACATTCTTTTCCTTTTGAAGGTTCTTTGATATACTTTTCACAAATAATTGAAAATTCATAATCTGGATCTTTAATTCCATTAAAACAAAAATCGAACAAAGAAACAGGAAGCCCAAACTCACTAACTGGAGTAGTAATTAACTAGCTAGATCGAGTGACCTGCAAGGGAACAAAATTTAAAAAAATAAACGTCCGTACCCTATAACTAACGAACAATCACTGGTGGAGAAACCATCTTTGGTCGGTCGGACGAAATCCACAATAGTGCCGGATCCATTTAAAACCAGGACTAAAGATGATCTTTAGTCCCGGTTGGTGGCTATAATGGCCACATGTGATCTTTAGTCCCGGTTGGTATCACCAACCATCTTTAGTCCCGGTTGTAGAGATGTCAGACGTTGTCAGGGCCCCCGGGATCTTTAGTCCGACTAAAGATCACGGCGATCTTTAGTCCCGGTTGGTAACACCAACCAGGACTAAAGATCCCCTCCCCTTTATATATGCATTCTTCCTCCTCCAGCCCGAGAGCAAGCTTCAAAATTTCTCAAAGAAAGAGGGGAGGTCATGCCAAAATTTCTTGTGAAATTCTTTTAGTGATTATATACAAATCGGAGGTGTCTAAAAGGTTATTAACTTCATCCTCCAATGTTTTTTTGTTGTTATATTACTTTTGGAGCTATGTTTCACACATTTTTTTTGTCTCCAAAACTTTGTTGTAAGTTGATGAGAGAGAAAATTTGTGTGGGGAAGAAGAATATATAGAAATTTTATTCTCATAGTTTAAAATATGATGAAAATTAATCTTAAAAAATAGAAAACAAACTAAATTGAAAATTAAGAGAAGTACAACATTATTATTAGTTTAGAACTTCAAAAATTGTTAATAAGAATTGCTTGTCGAAAGAGTTTTTAATTATTTTATCATTACTGTTTGACTGTCATTACTGTACGAAAATTTATTTATGTACGATTTTTTTTCATTTCATGTAGATGGATCGGCAATGGATGTACGCTGACCGGCGGTCCAAAGAGTTTATCGAGGGCGTGCATTATTTTTTGAGAGTGGCCGAAGCTAACAAGCGTAACGGTTTTATTTGTTGTCCATGCAATAAGTGTAAGAACCAGAAGGAGTATTCTGCATCCAGGACTACTCATTTCCACTTGTTTGAGTCGGGGTTCATGCTAAGCTATAATTGTTGGACATCCCACGGTGAGCAAGGGGTTAAAATGGAAGAAGATGAAGCGGAGGACGAGAACATTCCCAACTGGGCTCAGTATGCTGGATTTGAAGGAAATCAAACGGGCGAGGTGGACAGGGATGCTGGCGATAACGACGCTGCGGATGATCTTGGTCAGATGTTGCAGGACGCAAAGGAGGACTGTGAAAGTGAAAAGGAGGCCTATAAATTGGAGCGGATGTTAGAGGACCACAGAACGTCGTTGTACCCAGGTTGCGAGCAGGGGCACAAAAAGTTGGATACCACTTTGGAGTTCCTGCAATGGAAGGCAAAAAATGGTGTTAGTGACAAGGCATTTGGCGATTTATTGAAACTCGTGAAGAACATTCTTCCGGAGGGAAACAAATTGCCCGAGACAACGTACGAGGCTAAGAAGATAGTCTGCCCTCTAGGACTGGAAGTTCAGAAGATTCACGCATGTCCGAATGATGGTATCCTATATCGCGGTGAGGAGTACGAGAACCTAGAAGCATGCCCTATTTGTAAAGCACTACGATACAAGATTAGACGAGATGATCCAGGTGAAGTTGACGGGCAGCCAACAAAGAAGAGAATTCCTGCTAAGGTAATGTGGTATTTCCCTATAATACCACGGTAAGGCGTTTGTTCAGGAACAAGGGGAATGCTAGAATGATGCGTTGGCATGCTGAAGAACGTCAACAGGACGGGATGCTGAGACACCCCGCCGATGGTTCGCAGTGGCGGAATATCGACAGAAAATTTAAAGACTTTGGAAAGGACGCACGAAACATACGGTTTGGTTTAAGTACGGATGGCATGAATCCTTTTGGAGATATGAGCAGCGGCCATAGCACTTGGCCCGTTACAATGTATGTCTACAACCTCCCCCTTGGCTATGCATGAAGAGGAAGTACATAATGATGCCGATTATTATTCAAGGCCCAAGCAACCTGGTAACTACATCGATGTGTACCTAAGACCACTGGTCAAAGATCTTAAACTGTTGTGAAAGAAGGAAGGTGTCCCCGTGTGGGACGAGGACAAACAGGAGGAGTTTAACCTACAAGCGCTGCTGTTCGTAACCATCAACGATTGGCCTGCACTTAACAACCTATCTGGGCAGTCCAACAAGGGGTACAAGGCTTGCACTCATTGTATGGATGAAATTGAAAGTACGTATCTTAAGCACCGTAGGAAGGTTGTGTACATGGGTCATCGTCGATTCCTTGCTGCAAACCACCCAGTACGGAAGAAAGGCAAGCACTTTGAACATAAGGCGGACCACCGTACGAAGCCTAAACATCGCAGCGGGAAAACAGTGTTTGCTATGGTGAAAGATCTTAAAGTAGTGTTCGGAAAGGGGCCTGGCAGCCAGCCTATAGAGAGCGAAGATGGTCACGCGGTGATGTGGAAAAAAAACTCCATATTTTGGGAGTTACCCTATTGGGAATTCTTGGACGTCCACCATGCAATCGATGTAATGCACCTCACTAAGAACCTTTGCACAAACCTTCTTGGCTTCCTAGGTGTATATGGAAAGTCGAAAGATACACTGGAAGCACGTAACGATCTGAAGCATATGGAACAACACGGCGACCTTCACCTGGAACCAAAGGAGAAAGGAAGCCATTACTTGAGTCCAGCCAGCTACACTCTTAGCAAGGCAGAGAAGGAAAATATGTTTGAATTCTTGGAGAGCATCAAGGTACTATCCGGATACTCCACGAATATAAAGCGAATAATAAGCACGAAGGAGAAGAAGTTCACAAACCTAAAGTATCATGACTGTCACGTGTTGATGACACAACTACTACCAGTTATAATAAGGGGTATCCTCCCAGACAATGTCCGGGCAACAATAACAAAGCTATGTGCTTTCATGAACGCAATTTCGCAGAAGGTCATCGATCCGGATAGATTAGAAGCCCTTCAGAATGATGTGGTGCAATGTCTTGTCAGCTTTGAGTTGATATTTCCACCTTCATTTTTCAATATAATGACGCATTTGCTTTGTCACCTTGTCAAAGAGATCGGTATTCTCGGGCCTGTGTACCTACACAACATGTTTCCTTTTGAGAGGTACATGGGCGTTCTGAAGAAGTATGTTCGTAACCGTGCTCGTCCAGAGGCAAGCATCGCCAAGGGGTATGGAACAGAGGAGGTCATTGAATTCTGCGTAGAATTTATTGAAGACTTTCGCCTAATCGGGGTACCTGAATCACGTCATGAAGGGAGACTATGGGGAAAGGGGACTCTCGGAAGGAAAGCAATAATGACGGTAGACAACAATTTATTCCGTAAAGCCCATTTCACGGTTCTGCAACAGTCTTCATTGGTGGCTCCTTATATCGATGAGCACTTGGCTCTAGTTCGCGCCAGAAACATCGGTAAGTCCGATGCATGAATTACACGGTATCACATTGATACTTTCCCCGCGTGACTACGACAACATCTCATGGGTAACGAGACGATTAACCAACAACTGGCCTTCCTGGCGAGGGGACCATCTGGCTCGATCGCTACATTCTAGGGATATGAGATCAATGGGTACACATTCTACACGAGAGCCCAAGATAAGAAGAGCACGAACCAGAACAGTGCTGTTCGTATCGATGCCATGGGACACGATGGTACAACTGGCACGTATTACGGTGCCATCGAGGACATATGGGAACTTGACTATGGACCTCTCAAGGTCCCTCTGTTCCGGTGCCAATGAGTAGGTTGACTGGTGGAGGCGTAACGATTGATGACAGTGGGATGACAACAGTTGACCTTAACAAGATTAGATACTCGGACGAACCTTTTGTCCTTGCCAATGATGTAACGCAAGTTTTTTACGTGACGGACATGTCTAGCAAAGGAAAGAAGGGCAAAGGGAATGACGAGCCGAAGCGCCACGTGGTTCTCCCAGGCAAAAGAAAAATCGTCGGAGTAGAGGACAATACTGACGAGGATTACGATCAGTTTGATGGGCAACCCCCTTTCACGGTGACGATTGACCCTAGCATCCTCCTACCAAATGAAGACACCCCTTACTCACGTAGTGATCACAAGGAAGGAACAATAGTGAGGAGAAAGTACGTGCGGTCAACCGTCACCGCCGATGTATTGCCGTAATTATTGTGTACACAATGTAAACTATTTTGGATGTATTGAATATCCATATAAATCAATTGTTGTATGGCATATGTTAATTATGTATGATTATTAGAATTTTTAACAAATTTAAATCATGCATATGCTAGTTATATATGATAATTAGATTTTTTAACAGTTTTAAATCCTGCATATGCATATTATATATGATTATTATAACCTTTTACAATTTTTAACATTCATGTGGTATTTATATATGATTATTAGAATTTTTAACAATTTTAAATCATTCATGTGGTATTTACATATGATTATTAGAATTTTTAACAAATTTAAATCATGCATATGCTAGTTATATATGATAATTAGATTTTTTAACAGTTTTAAATCATGCATATGCATATTATATATGATTATTATAATTTTTAACAATTTTTAACATTCATGTGGTATTTATATATGATTATTAGAATTTTTAACAATTTTAAATCATTCATGTGGTATTTACATATGATTATTAGAATTTTTATTACATATGATTATGCATATGCATATTATATATGATTATTAGAATTTTTAACATTTTTTAAATCATACATATGCTAGTTATATATGATTATTAGAATTTTAACAATTTTAAATCATTCATGTGCTTATTACATATTATCGACTTAATTTACTACAGACAACAATAATTTTTCGAAGGTTTTGCCATTAATTTTTCGACTTTAAATAATTTTAATGTGTTATTTACTATTTTAGAAATACATATGTCAAGAAATTCAATATTCAGTGTTATTATCTGTAGTCCCAGTTCTTAACCCTAACCAGGTTAAAAACGAATTTGGAAATAGCGGGAAAATATCTTTAGTCCTGGTTGGTGAGAACAACCGGGACTAAAGATATCCCGGGGTATATATATGCCCGAGACGCACTCATCTTCTCCACCAACACTTAGAAGTTTTTCCTCAGATCGATCTCGGCTTCTCCTTCGCCGCCACTGCCTAGGGCTTCTCCTTCGCCGCCGTCGTCTCTCGCCGTCGTCGCCGCCTCCGCCGCCTTCGTCGCCGACGCCGCCGCCACATCTCTGGGGTGAGAGCCACCGTTGCCTCTCTCTTGATCTCTCTCAATCTCGATCTCTCCTCTCTCTCCAAACCCCCCCGCCGCCTCGTTGCCGACGCCGCCGCCGACCTCGACGCGGCCGACCCCGACTCCGCCTCCCGCCGATGCCGACCCCGACTTCGATGCGGCCGCCACCGCCGATGCCGACCCCGACGCGGACGCCACGCCCACGCCGCCGCCCCCCCTCGATCTCGCCACGCCGCCGCCGCGCCGCCACGCCGACGCCACTCCCACGCCGCCGCCCCCGTCTCGAGCTCGCCACGCCACCGTGCCACGCTGCTGCGACACCACGCCGCCGCCGCCGCGACCTGCGCGCTGCGCCGCCACGCCACCGCCGCGCCGCCACGCCGCCGCCGCGTCCTCGCCGTGCGCGCTGCGCGAGAGAGAAAAGAGAGAGAGTATATAAGAAGTGTATGACATGTGGGTCCCACAATTTTTTAATTAAAAAAAGTGAATGGAAAAAAACGCCTCCGCCGCCGCGCCACGCGGCCGCTCCGCTGCCGCCACTGCCGCCCCGTCATTGCCGAACGTGCACGAAACGTGATTGAACGTGAACGAACGCGAACTTACGTGAACGAACGCAAACGAACGTGAACGAAACGTGAATGAACGTGAACGAAACGTGTTTGAAACGTGAATGAACGCGAACGAAAGAGAACGAACGTGAACGAAACGCGAACGAACGTGAACGAAACGTGAACGAAATGTTAACGAAACGTGTGAACGAACGTGAAGGCACTACAACTAAAAGTGTGAGAACGAACGCGAGCGAAACGTGTACGAATGAGATAATTAAACGAGTGTTAGACTTAGCATATATATATGATTATATATACTTGAAAACGTGAAATACAATATATGTTCCTTTGCGTTTAGACTAATACAATTTTTTGCATGTTGCAGAAAAGACGTCGTCGTCGTCGTCCCTCAAGCTGAAGTGGTCACTAGCCCTCGAAGGATTTCGTGCAGGCAAGTGATATAAAGATGTGATTGTTAGAGATTTAATATAAGATTATTAGATTTTTAATATAGGATTATTAGACTTAGCACATATGATTACTACAATTTTAATATAAGATTATTAGAGTTTTAATATAAGATTATAGGATTTTTAATATAGGATTATTAGACTTAGCATATGTGAGTGTTAGACTTAGCACATATGATTATTACAATTTTAATATAAGATTATTAGAGTTTTAATATAAGATTATATGATTTTCAATATAGGATTATTAGACTTAGCATATGTGAGTGTTAGACTTAGCACATATGATTATTACAATTTTAATATAAGATTATTAGAGTTTTAATATAAAATTATTACAGGATTAATATACGAAACTTATTTAATTAGACTTAGCATATATGATTATCTAGGGTTCTAATATACGACACTTAGATTTAGCATATATATGATTATTTGAGTTCTAATATACGACACTTAGACTTAGCATATATGATTATTTGAGTTCTAATATACGACACTTAGACTTAGCATATATGATTATTAGAGTTTTAATACAAAATTAGTAGAGTTTTAATATTACGCTTAGCAAATATGACCTATAGACTTACCCTATAGACTTAGCAAATATTTCTTGTATGAACAGATGGCTGATCGCGATGAGGAACAGATATTGTACGATACAATCGCAGAGGGAAGCAGCCAGTACTGGAACGAAGAAGAGGGGAACGAGGATCCAAACCAGTACTTGAACGATCCGGGGAACGTGGAGAGGGATGAGGAGGGGAACGAGGTGGGGAACGTGGAGAGGGATGCGGAGGGGAACGAGGAGGAGGAGGCTAGTGGAAGTCATCCCTCCGCTGGACAGAAGAGGGCACGCGGACAACAAGGTGCCGCGAAGAAGATAGAGGGTCGGCACATCATAATTGAGGTGGACGAAGACGGCCGACCTACTGCCCCAGTGAAGCAGCCAAGAATTTTGTATGCCACAGCGGTTGGGTTGTGAGGGATAACGTGCCTGTCAGCACGGTATACTGGCGCAGAACAAGGGCACGCGGGGATAATGACAGCTTTGTCCCGTTATCAGAGAAAGAGATGTTGTGGACCACAATGCTCGAGACGTTCACGCTCCGTGCAGGTACGGAGAACATAGTGAAACAGTGGACTCTTAAGAAAATGGCAGAACAGTTCTAGAGCTTCAAGGAAGATCTCTACAAGAAATACATCCTGAAGGGGCTGACACCGAACTTCGACGTATTCCCGAAGCTAAGGGATCATTGGGACGAGTTCGTTGCTTACAAGACAGGGCAATAAGGGCAAGCGATGATGGTCAGAAACAAAGAAAATGCCGCCAAGAAGAAGTACCATCACCACTTGGGGTCAGGCGGCTATAGCGTCGCAATGCCGAAGTGGGAGGAGATGGAGGCAAGCTTGATTGAGAGGGGTATCGAACCGGCCACCGCTAAATGGCCAGATCGATCGAAGTTCTGGTACTATGCTCACGGTGGAATGCTTAACCCAGTTGATGACTCCCTGGTGTTCAGCGATCAGATACGCGAGGCTACCAGTCGACTAATGAACGCAGTGGAAGCCTCTACGTAGGGCACGTTCCGAACCGACAGAGAGAAGGACGAGCTGTCGCTCGCCCTGCAGACTCCCGAGCATCCAGGAAGAACACGTGGGAAAGGCGTGGTTCCTTGGAAGATTGGATTCAAGGAGGACATCCACACGTACAGGAGTCGGATGAGGAGCAAGAGAGATACCGAGGCGAAGATTGCAGATATTGAGTACAGTGTATCGAGCTATGAGCTCAGCATGCAAGAGGAGGTGGCACGGAAGGTGGATGAACGCATGGCCGCACATCGGTGCCAGGATCCCCAGCCGTACATTCCTCCTGTAATGGTCAGCCCCTCAGGAAATCGTAGCAGCTGCGCCTCAACGGGGCAGGTAGGATCACAGAGCATGGACACCATGCATACTCAGGACGAAACCACAGCATGGACACCATGCATACTCAGGACGAAACCACCTGCCCCGTTGAGGACATCACGCAGCGGACACCATGTGAGCTGCATATTCCCTTCAAGAACTTATCAATCAAGGTAGTTCTATGTTTTTTGGACTTGTACATTCCGCAAGTTTCTGCTTATGTTGATTACTAATAGATAACCTCTCATCACGTGAAGATTGCGTCGGGAATGGCCATCCCAACGGACCCTTAAGGGACTTACCACTGCAGGCCAATTCCAGCAGGATACTCTAGGGTCGAAGTTGAGCTGGTGGAAGCTGCGTACGAGGACCTCGAGTTGGACTACCTTAGAAGAGACGGTGAGACGCATCTACGCGACACGAGCCACGCCATTATACTATGGCGCAAGCGCTACATCATCCTCCCTGGGCGACAAGCGACGTCTCATGCACCATCCCCTCAGGCTCCTGCACCGTCTCCTCTTCATCAGTCTCCTGCACCGACTCCTCCTCAGGATCCTGCACAGACTCCTCCTCAGGCTCCTGCACCGACTCCTCCTCAGGCTCCTACGCCGTGTCCTCCAGCACCTTCCAAGTCAAGAACTCACCAAGCACCACCGCCTGCCCGCACAAGGGCAACGAAGAAGGCGAAAGTTGACGCCGCCGAGAACAAGGAGCCACCGTATGATTGCACGCAACAGGAGCTTGATGCTTACGTGGCAGCAGAAGTGAAGAGGCAAATGAAGCCTCGGAGTCCAAAAAAGAAGATTCCTATAGACCCGAGTGCCATGAAGTTCTTCAGGAGTATGTCGGCACCAGCCAAGGAGGCCATAAAGCTAACGGACTATGAGCGAACACTTAAGAAAGCATATTATGGAAAGTACAAACAAGTCCCTAAGCTTGGAGAGCAACCAAACCAGGAGGTCGAGCCGTTGGTGACAGGGCAAGAAATTGGAATAAAAGAATTCATTTCTAACACCGGGCTAACTAGGGATCAGTTGCTTAAAGGCGCACCATTCCCAAAGGCGGAAGTGAGACACAAGTACGAACTCGGTAAACCGCTTGTCAAGCCTGAGCAGCTGCAGTCCCTACCGACACAGATATATAAATTCCATCAACGGTACATGGAGATGAGCGCAAGCGGTAGGGAGATTATCAGAGCGAGGATCAAGAGCTCCGACTTCTTACAAGGGGAAGATGTTCTCTGGATCAATTTCAAGGATATCTACGAACTATACCAGCTGGACGCCCTCGATGTATCTATTCTTAGCGCATGGATTTTGTACGTATCGTTGAGTTATTTTTCTTACGTTCCTTTAATTAGCTCCTTGTATATATATATACACCATATATATAACAATTCCTTTATATCGTTGTAGAATGGAGATTCAAAGGGCCCGACGGTAGGGGGTTTTCGATACTGGATTCATCGACCCTCGGAAAGTAAACGTCGACATGATCACCAACTATCCGCAAGCCACAGAGGACAATCTCGTCAATCTCCTGAAGGAGCAGCATTACAAGACGTTCATACTATTGCCGTACAACACAGCATTAGTTTTTACTGTCTTCCAAACAAAGTTCGTTCCCGTACATATATAGATCTACAGTTTTTCATATATCACCTCACACATATTGCAGATTCTACTAGGTCCTTTTACTCTTTGACTTGGAGGCCTGCAAAGTCAATGTCTATGACTCAATGAATAAAGATGAGTCTACTTTTGACCAGGTTTTTGAACTGATAGACAGGTAATATCATAAGTTCCAATGTTATTACGAATTTTGCTATTAATTGCTACTACGAATCATAGCTTTAAACTCCATGTAGGGCTTAGTATCGGTTCCGACATTTGGTCCGCGGCAATTGGAAAGAAAAACTTAGGCGGAGGTTCAAATTTCCTGTAAGTACATGCTCTACATTTATATTGAATCTCTAATTCAAATATAAGTGTATATTAATTAAATCTCTCGCCGTTTGTCATGTATATATATGTAGTGTGCAAAGCAAGACCAGGGAACTAACTTGTGCGGCTACTATGTATGCGAGTATTGCCACTGCCTTACAACCCAAATATACACCACAAGAGAGCTCGATGTACGTATAAATAAATTCCAACTTTCATTGCGTACGTATCGATTTGCTCATTACTAATTAATTTCATACATTCATATATAGGTTATTCACATGAGGGATAACCTCACACACAAGGAATTTATCGCGGCGGTTCAAGAACAACTCTTAGGATTCATTAACGAACAAGTCCTTGATCCCGAGGGTGAATTCTACTATGACGGAAATACAATTCGTAAGTCGTTAGCTTCTGAGATAACGACTACTACGTCGAAGTCGTAGCTAGCTAGGACATAATGAATTGTAATTAATGCATGTCTATTTTTATATATGTACACATTTACTTTAGTGTAAATATATATTTTGGTCATATATGCACATAAGATGTTAAGTGCTTTAATATATACATATATATTATGCATGTATATATGTATATTATATATATATATATATATATATTATTATATATATATATATAAACCATACATCAACAGGCCTATGCAAATAAAAAAAAGACAGATCGATCTTTAGTCTCGAATTTATAGTCCTTGTTAGACAACCGGGATTTAAAGGAGTTACAAACCAAGAGAAAAAAGGTTTTCTCAACCAGTGAATCGATTCGCCGGTCGGGCTGGCCGGCCGGCCGACGTCGCCAGTTATGCAACCGACGACGTACGGCGATGGCGACGGCGCGGCGCCGCTGCCCATGCAGGAAACCGAGAGGCAACTTCATTTAATGAGCAAGCCACGACAAGGGCACACCGTACCTAGTCATTCACCGTACTCTGTCCCAATTAATCTGTAGGGGGGGGCGCGGCGCCACAGGTGGCATCTACTCTATAGGCTACGTGGTGCGCGCGCCGTGGCGGCGAGGCGAATCCGGCCGGCCGCGCGCGGCGGGGAAGGAGGAGGAGGAGGACGACGTCGTACGGCTGGGCCGGCGTACGTGGGCACGCATGCCCCGCGCGGCGCAGAGGGTGCCACGGCACCCGCTTCTCTCGCGACGTCCTTGGCTTGCCTCCCCGACCTACCGCCACCGTCGTCCTTGCCTCCATGACGTGTTGCTCTTCTTCCCCATGTGCGTGCTGGTAGTCGTTGTTGCTGCCGATCGATCGATATATCCATCGTTGTTTCTGACTAGTACATTGCCACCGCTGTTGTGTCGTCCAATTATTATTCCATTCCAAAATATCTAACGTCGTTGACTTTTTAAAAAATATTTAACCGTTCATCTTATTCAAAAAATTTAATTATTAATTTTTTTCCTATCATTTGATTTATTGTTAAATATACTTTTATGTATACATATAATTTTACACATTTCACAAAAGTTTTTAAATAAGACGAACGGTCAAACATGTTTAAAAAAGTCAACGGCATTAAACATTTAAGGAATAAGAAAATAGTAGTTTCTAATGATTGCACATTTGTATAACCATGTAATGGATCGTATCATCGTGCTATATACTCTCCCTTCGTTTTGATATACGTTTAAAGTTTAACTATTCATTTTATTCATTTTATTTAAAAATTTTATGTAACTATAATATATAAATCATATTTAAGGGATGCGCTAAAACGCATCCTAGGTGTGTAACAGGTAAAACACGTCTCTCTCATATAGTAAATGGTTTGCTACGCGTTATATGTTTTTAAATACCTGATAGTAAAAATTTTACTATTATACTTAATACGGGAATTTTCGATGATTGCACTCTCAATAAAAAAACATTAACATTGGATGCATTTTAATTATAAAGCACCCCAGGTGTGATATAGTTTGTCTTTCGTATTTAAAGTATTCACTAGTAAAAAATCTCTCATAGGGCCGTGTCGGTTCATTTAAAACCAGCACCTATAGGTCTTTTTCCACCTCTGCACGGTGAAAAAAATAAAGAACCGATACCTTTAAGAAATATAGGTGCCCGTTTAATAGTCAAAACCACTGACACTTATAAAATATTATAGGTGCCGATTCTTTTAAAAAACCAAGTCTTATACCCAACCGAGCTGAGCCAGCCGCCTATATCCACTCGAGCATGTCTCTTCCTTATCCAGTATCCACAATCCACTTGAGAGGCATGTCTCTCCTCTTCTCCACTTCTCCGACACACTCCAGCCCCCTCCACCCTCTCCTCCTCCTCCGCCGCACTCCCCTCCCCCTGTGCCAGATCCGGTGGGAGGGGAGGCGACAGGCGGTGGGCGGCAGGTGGTGGCGCTCGAGGGGAGGCGGCAGCGCCCTCCCCTCCCCTCCTCTCCTTAGTCTCTATTGCAGAATTTTTTAAGATGTTTTTTGAATTTATGGATGATTTTTTTGTTGAGTATGTTCATTCAATCTATGATGTCAATTTGATGTGGGGATTTGGAGATTTCAATTTGATGTGGGGATATGTCGGTAGCAACCCGATGTGGGGCATGGCGTGGCGCGGTGACGGCGTTGGTGAGTTCGGCTTGATTCGAGCTAGCACTTTTTTTTGGCTCGTGCAAATCCATAGGTGCCGGTTTCTTCTATTGGTGAGATCTATGAACCCTGTCGGTGATATGGGCCCGGGGGTACCCACGTTAAGGGGAAGGAGCGGAGGAGCCCTTCCCCTTAGCCACGTGTAAGTAGCCGAGAGGCGCCCCGCATCCACCTAGGGGCCTCGGGGTACCCCATCGCACCCCTCGGGCCCAAGGGGTTGCGCCACCCCGAGGCCCCCGCTCAGCTACCACGTGGCGGCTAAGCGGGCGGAGGGGGAAGGGGGCGCCACTGGCGTATTTATGGACGGCGTCCCAACCACCCTGGCTGGTCGTGCGACGCCGCCCAAGTGATTGACGTGCGTCAATCACTTGGACCGGTCTGCGACCGATTTGTGACCGATGGCAGATGGATGGGACGGGTGGCAGCGCACCCACGCCCCGCCCTGTGTCAGGCGGCGTGGGGGCGGGTATGCTCCGTCCCATCAGCCATTAGGGCTCAGCACGCACGGCCGGTGCATTCCCGGTCGCATGAGCCCACAAAAGTCTTCAAGGCTTGGGAGACGGCGCTGGGACCCACCTCGGAGCAAGCGACCATGTTGCTTCCGGTCTAAGGCATAAGCGGGAGCAGAACCCGAGGAAGAGGGACCCCCCTCCAGGAAAGATGGGACGAATAGAGGCGGTGCATGTGGTATCTCCTTGAACTATAAAAAGAGGACCTTACCCGCCGAGCAAGGGGACGACTCTCGGAAGCTCAAACCTGAGGAGAGAGATAGCCAACCACCTCCCTAGGGTTTGAGAACTCTTGTATTGCATAAGCTTAATTCCACATATAGGAGTAGGGTGTTACGCTTCCCAGCGGCCCGAGCCTGTATAATTCCTCGTTTTCCGTTCGATTGCCATCAACCTCGCTAGCTTGATCCCTAGCGGAGATATGCTCTTGATCAGCGCGCCCTATCCCCTGGCCGAACTCACAAAGGGGATCTCACGTCCTCCCGCTAGAGAGGGTTACTCCTCGACAAACCCTTTGCAAACCAGCACCTATGTCATATTCTATACTAGTGATTTTTAGTGATAAATAAATCACAGTAAAAGAAACGTTAATTACGTAA
This sequence comes from Oryza meridionalis, assembly GCA_000338895.3. NCBI lineage: Eukaryota > Viridiplantae > Streptophyta > Magnoliopsida > Poales > Poaceae > Oryza > Oryza meridionalis. The sequence continues at coordinate 5,778,074 of CM002528.2, read as the reverse complement.
ATTTTTGGAATAGATAAATGGCATCAAAATAAATAATGTATCGATTAAAAAGCAAAGATAGTAATTGTTTTGAGCTGATACGTGTATAGTTGATTACGCACGAGCCTACAATGCGCCCGGGTTGGTGGCGAAAGAAACGCCATCGAGTTAGCTATAGAATTTGATTTGAAGATAACTATATGAACATCCGATAATTTTTTGGTAAAAAAACTTTCAAGTACACACCTAGGTGTATCTTGAAAATTTTGGTTCATCAAGATTCGCTCGAGGCTTAACATCTATGGTGCAATCTAACCCTAATTTCCCTTTCCCTAGGTCTATAGAGGGTTGAAAGCCCATATGACGGGACATTTTTTTTTTCATCACATGCTGACCAAGATGATGAAAAATTAGTATAGACTAGTCGGGGTCTTATTTTTTTCTAGATTCATCGTACGAATCATCCGTATTAGGCATTGTAAACGAGAGTATAATAGGGTAGCGCATAAACTTGCTCACTTTGTAAAACGGACGGCTCATTGCGCTGATTGACATGATCATCACTATACACAAAGGCTATTTAGTGCCGGTTGCCAATCTCACATAGGTGCTGGATTTGACAACCAGCACCTCGCAGACAGCACCTTCAAGAACCGGCACCTTTGAGGTGTACAGACCAAAAAAAAATACGGCTGGTCTCAATTCGAGTCGATGCCTCCAAGCCAAAAAAAAATTCGAAAAAAATCACAAATCATACATTCACATCACCCACTTGCAGCAATCACAATCATCACCAACAAAAATCACTCAAAACAATCACAAATCATCAACAAAAATCACTCAATAATCACAAAAAATCACTCAAAAGCACCGCCGCCGTTCTCGTGGGGGAGCTCGCCGCCGGCTTCAGGAGCCCACCGCCTCCCCACCCGTGGGGACTTCGTCGCAGGGGCCGCGGGAGCCCACCGTCTCCCCTCCCACCAGATCTAGTGGAGGGGAGGTGCCGCTTGCCGCCGCTGTACGCCGCTGCTGCCTCCCCTCTCGTCACCGATGCTGCCTCCCTGCCGCTGCCGCCGCTCAGGCTGCACCGCCTCCACCTGCCGCCGCCTCTCGTCGCTCGCCGCCTCCCCTTGGCCGCCGCCTATCGCCTCGGCTCCTCGAAGAGAGAAGAAAACGAGAGAGAAAAATGAGACTGGGAGAGAAGACCGAGAGAGAGAGGAGATGAAAACGAGAGAAAAAAATGGATGGATAAGACTTGGGCACTCGGCCTTATCTCCTCGGTGGGCCCCGCCGGCTCGGCTCGGCGCTATGGATGGATGGATAAGACTCGGCTCTATTTGCCGACACCTATAATTTTTAAAGGTATCATTTTTTTACGATTTCAACCTGAGTAAGTGGAAAAAGACCTATAGTGGTGACACCTATTTGATGATTTGTAGTAGTGATATCCTGTCTTTTGTTCTGCATATATTGCACTAAGTGTGTAATTCTGTGTAAAAAGAAGATCTTAATACGAACATGACAGCTCCAATGAGGCAGTGATCCAGTCCAGGAATAAATTCAAGATTTCTAAAGAAAAAAATTACTATACGAAGCCCCGAACTCGATTGCTCCAATGAGGCCGTGAATCCGTGATGGTCCAGTGATCCAGTCCAGTCCAGTCCAACGCAACAGGCCGACACCTACCCCTGCCCTCCAATTCTCGTACCCGGTGGGCCCCACTCCCACCCTCCCACGTCGCAGCCAGAGGCCGCTCTCACCTCGCGTCCACGTGGCAAGCGCCGGGGGGCGGTGTCCCACGTGCGAGGGCGTGGAGCGCGGGATGGGCCGCCCGCCAACGTGGCAGATAACTGGGGGCCCACATCCACGGCGTGGACCCCACTCCCCCCTCCACCTCTTCCTGCCGCTGTCGCCTAGCCACTGGGGCCCACCACCACCACCACCGCCGGATCGGGTGCATTGCACCGTACAAGGGAGCGAGCGGGCCGGATAGGGTGGGGGCCCAACAGGGTCCAGCTCGATCCGTGAATGAATACGAAGCATGCAACACGCAGTGGTGGTACACTGCACCCTGCGCGTACGGACCACCACGCGTCCTCCGCCAACAGTGGGCCGCGACTTGTGCCAGTGAGTAACTCCAGGATCGTCCCACAGGATATGCTTTTGTCCATTTTATTCATAAATATACTTTGCCAGTTTTAGATATCTGACATGAGTAGTGATTTCTCGATCTGGTCGATCGAAATACGTTGGCCTGCCTTAAATTTAAATTCAAGTGGTGTACTCAGTATTTTTTTAAAAAAAGTATAGTATAAATATAGGTTGCAGTAGAAATAGAAACCCGACCCTCGTCACCCGCTGCACGTAGGGGTGAAAACGGTACGAAAACTTTCCGGATTCCGGACCTATTTTCGAAAACGGAATCTATCAGTCGGAATTTTTTCAGAATTTTTCGGAAACGGAAACGAATTCGGAAATATTTTCTCGAAAACGAAATCGGAAATGATAAGGGCAGTTTCCGTCGGAACTCGGAATCGGTCGGAAATTTTTTCGGAATTTCCGGAAATTTCCTCGGAATTACCAGAAATTTTGTGACTGAAATACCCTTGATATTTTTTTAAGCACTAAATAGTGAATACCATGGTGTTTGGCTGTTATTTTTTTAAAAAATATTTGTTATGCAAATCTAAAATTACATAAGAATATTTTTTGTGCTATATTGGGATTTATCAACAACATTACTCTTTTAAACATAGATAATTTATTTAATTGGATTTATCAGTTTGAGAGGTTTTTTATTCCGATAAATTTTCGTTACCGTATTCGCGCCGGTTCGTTTTCGCTCCATTTTCGATTTCGATAATATTCGATTCCGTTTTCGATTTCGATAATATTCGATTCCGTTTTCGTATCCGGGGTTTCCGATTCCGATTCCGATTCCGAAAAAAATATGAAAACGAAAACGATAAAGATGGTTTCTGTCCATTTCCGTACCGTTTTCACCCCTAGCTGCACGAGGTGCCTATGGACATGCTACCAAGATCATATGACACACGATGTGAGCGTAGATTAGTTAGGTTCCTTATGGTGGAATGAGTCCACCCAGGTTGAAATCCTTGATTTGATATGGGTGCTCGCATTTATGGCTAATTATTCTTTCAGTGGTAGGCAATGTACTCGTCGACAGTGAGGCACCAGGGGTGACTTTGTCAATCTCAAGATATGCCGGCCCAGTCTTCCGGAGGTGCTCATAGGGGTGTAGGGTGTGCGTGTGTGCGTTCATAGGGGTGAGTGTACGCGCATTGTGAGCGCCTGCATTTGTACTGTGTTTCTAAAAAAAAGGATAATATGACACACGTCGTCGTCAACTAGATTCAACTAACAGTTGGGGTACAGCCGAAGAGGTATCCTCCAAGAGCCCTGGACACGGTCCTCTGTGAGCTATGCTCGAGATGCATCGACCACCAGCGCCAAAAGCATATGCCCTTGTGGGCTATGCTCGGGGCACATTTGCCCCCGCGCTTGGGCCTCGAGTGCTTGGAGGAGCAGTAGCGCATGGATCCTACCAAGACTCACATTCAATGTGAGGCGATGTATGTTAGCCTGGGATGCGATCGTTACAACATGGGATAAGACATCACACGCCAAACATGTGATAAGCCTTCATCATCCCAATGTGGAAAAAACATAGTTGTCAAGCGGCACGGTTGACTGCCATGCCACTAGGGGTGGCAATTTTCCTGCGGGCTCGGGTTCCATATGTGGACCCACCCTACGGGGCCAGGCCTGGCTGGAGTTTCTACTCCATAGGGAATCAAGGCCGAAGCCCAGCAATTAGGTGTGTGAGGGGACAGGGGAGGCATTCTACCTGTGGGCCTTCGGAGTGGGTATAATAGACTTCTAAATATAGCGCTAACTGAAAGTGCATTAATCCCCCAGTGGGTTTTGGTGATTAATGACAAATGTGGTTAAGGGACTAATGAGTTCATTAAGTTACTTTCAGGTGCATTAGTCCAAGGTGTGGAAGATGGATGCTTGGAGACCCCTCAAAAGTATAAAATCAAAGCGGACCGGAACTCGAGAAGTGCATAGGATAGTTTATTTATTGCAATCGAGTTTTTAGGAAAAATCGTACTATTAAGAGGGGTTCCAGATGATGCTCTGAAATATGTCAAGTGCTCTTAGTGTGAACCAAGTGACAAGTTTCCCTAGGAGTTATTTTTGCAAATACTCCATCTGTCCAAAAGTGCAAGTCCGGAACTTCCTGTCTTCTAGGTCCGGAAGTTCCGGTCTTGTGAAAAAGATTTTCCTAAGTGTAGTCCGGAAGTTCCTGTCTTCCAGGTCCGGAACTTCCTGTCTAGTTTCTAATTCAAAATTGTGAGTAACGACTAGATGACGTCACCTAGCCGTTATACATAACCAGCTCGTTTCCAGCTCGTTCTTTGGCAATTCCACTTTCACTTTTCGAACCCAGAGCTGTTGCTAGCCTCTCCCAAGTGTTTCTTGCCTTCTCCACTCAATCTAGAGCCTAATTCTTGTGAGAAAGAGAGATTGAGAGGGAGAGAAGAAGATTTGGAGAGGTGTGAAGACTAGGATCTTGGGTGAGCGCTTGGAATATCTCGTGGGCTGTCATCTCGGTGCTTATTACTCTTGGAGATGATCTCCTAGACGGTTAGATGTCGCCCGCGAGAATCCGTTGCATATTGTGGATGTCCCGGGTAAGTTTGTGAAGGATCTCCTCTCCTCCGAAAGGGAACGAGGTAAGTTAATGAAGTTCTTGTGCTGAGATTCTAGAGCCTTTCCAAGTAGAGCATCCAACACTTGTGACGGATTTCTAGAAGTAGGTTGAGTTGGATCTTGGTAGTCACTCAATTCTAGAAATTTGCCTAGGACTGTTTGGGGTTGAAGGTTGTGGATTTCCTCTGGGGTTTTTGCACAAGTGAGGCAAGGGGTTAATCGAGACCCAGCTCTTTAGAGCTCCTCAACGGAGAGTAGGATCGCAAGATCCGAACTTCGGGAAAAAATCGCTCTTGTCTCTTTCTGTGATGTTTCTGTGGATGTTTCTGTGATCTATCCTCTGCTTAGATTACCTGTGCATCATCTTGTGAAGATTGGCTTAGTCTCCTGTTTCGAAATTTGAATTTCATTCTTGTTCTGTTACCCGGAAGTTCCTGCACTAGAACACCGGAAGTTCCGGGCCTGGCAGACCGAAAGTTCAGGTGTTCCTTACCAGGAAGTTCCGGGTCTGTTTGAATTTTACCACTGTGATTTGTTTTTAAGTTTTCTGGGACAGCCTATTCACCCCCCCTCTAGGCTTCATCAGCAAGTTCAATTGGTATCAGAGCTTGGTGCTCTTGATTCAAGCTTCACCGCTTAGAGTGATCCACGATGTCACATCTAGAGGGAACCGAAGGGTTGGATGACAACGGAGACGCTTCTAGCACCAAGGATACTGGACCTAAGGGAGCTACTATTCACTTTGATTACAGCAAACTTAATGTTCCTCCTCACAACTTTGTCTCCGTGCCTTTCGGGCGTGCTCCTCAATTTGATGGGACACATTACGCTGCTTGGAAGCACAAGATGAAGTTGCATCTAATCTCTTTGCATCCAAGTATTTAGAAAGTTGTTTGTATAGGTATTGATGTACCCCATGATGACATGGAGATCACCTCGGAGCAAGAGCAACTCATCCACCGCAATGCTCAAGCTTCCAATGCAATTCTCTCCGCCTTGTGTCCGGAGGAGTTCAACAAGGTTGATGGACTTGAGGAGGCCAAGGAGATATGGGATACTTTGCAATTGGCTCATGAGGGATCACCCGCCGTTCGTGAGGCCAAGATTGAATTGTTGGAAGGAAGGCTTGGAAGATTTGTGATGGATGACAAGGAGACACCTCAAGAGATGTATGATAGGATGATGATCCTTGTCAACAAGATTAAAGGACTTGGGAGTGAGGACATGACAAATCACTTTGTGGTTAAGAGACTTCTCCGTGCATTTGGTCCAAGAAATCCCACTCTTGTATCAATGATACGGGAAAGGAAAGACTTCAAGAGGCTCACCCCAAGTGACATTCTTGGAAGAATTGTGTCTCATGAGATGCAAGAAGAGGAAGCTCGTGAAGTGAGGCAAATGGTGAAGAATGCCGACATGATCAAAAATCAAGAAGTGGCTTTGAAGGCAAAACAAGATGAAGAGTCAAGTCGTGAAGAAAGCGAAGATGAAGAGATGGCTCTTATTGTCAAGAGATTCAAGCACTTTCTTCGCAAGAGTGGTTATGGCAAAGGAAGAAAGGATGATGACAAAGGAAAGAGGCAATCAAAGAGAGCTTGCTTCAATTGTGGCGAATATGGCCACTTCATTGCCGATTGCCCCAAGACAAATGAAGCTAAGGCTAAGGGAGGCAAGAAGAAGCCGGAGCGTACTCATGTGGCGGAGGCACACATGGCGGAGGTGTGGTACTCCGTAGATGAAGAAGCTTTGGAAGCCAAGCCCAAGCCCAAGCCAAAAGACAAGGTTGAAGGAGAAGGTGGTGTTGCTACCGTCGCCTTCAAGTCATCCTCTTCAAGCAATGAGCGTCTCTTCAACAACTTGAGTGATGACGATGACGACTCCTACCACTACTCATGTTTCATGGCCCAAGGCCGCAAGGTGATGACTCAAAAGCCTTCTCACACCTCTCTTGATGTTGATTCTAGTGATGAGGAAAGTGATAATGAATTAGATGATGTGCTTAAGAGCTTTAGCAAACCCGCTATGCAACATTTGGCTAAGTTAATGAGAGCTTTGGATAGTAAAGAACAATCACTCGAAAGGCAAGAAGAATTGCTTATTCTTGAGAAGAAAAGAAACCTTGCCTTAGAGGAGAGCTTAGCTAAAGAATGTACTAAAAATGAACAACTAGCTAATGAGCTTAATTTGGCTAATGGTTCTCTAGCTAGCCTTAGGGATGTCAATGAAACTCTTCAAGAGAAATTTGCTAATTTAGACAAAAGTCATAAAGATCTTGAAGTTCAATTTGACACTCTTTGGAATAGCACTTCTCAACCAAATGTGGTTTCTAATCCTTCCAACCCATCTACTAGCAATGGTTGTGCTAAGTGTTACAATATTGATTTGAACTCTTATGCTTCTAATGTTGATGCTATGCAAGCTCTTAAGAAAGAGAATGAGAGGTTGGGCACATTGGTGAAATATGGATGCATGAAGACGTACCATTCAAATGATGCCCTTTACAAGATCATCACCGCTCATCCTAAAAAGGATGGACACAGGCTTGGGTTTTCGGGTGGAAGTCCTGTGTCTAAGCGTGTGATGGTAAATGGGAACGAATGCTTGATGTTTGTGAGAAAAGGTAAAGCTCCACAAGCAAGTGAGGAGACTTGTCCCTTCACTGGTCAGACACCCGGAAGTTCCGGACAAAATGACCGGAAGTTCCTACCCTGTAAGACAGGAAGTTCCGGACATTTTGACAGGAAGTTTCGGGCTTCTGATAAGCCGAAGGGCCTGACCGGAAGTTCCGGGTATAATACCAGGAAGTTCCGGCCAGAGGGTCTTTACTATGATTCATATGTAATTTCCAAAAATTCAGAGGGCAAAGTGGTTGCTTACTTTAATGGAAATTACAATGATGAGTACCGCACTTGTTTGTGGGTACCTAAGGCTTTGGTAACTAACATCAAGGGACCCAAACTTGGACAAGTTTGGGTTTCTAAATCCCAAGCTTGATTTCTTTTGTAGGCATACTTCTTCGGTGGCTCAAGTTGGGTTGTGGACAGTGGCTGCACCAATCATATGACGGGAGAGAGGAGTATGTTTACAAGTCTTGATGAGGAGGGGGGAAGCCGTGAAAATATTATCTTTGGAGATGATGGTAAGGGAAAGGTAATGGGTCTCGGTAAGATTGCCATTTCCAAGAATCAGTCTCTATCTAATGTCCTCCTTGTCAATTCATTAAGCTACAATTTATTATCCGTGTCTCAATTGTGTAAGTTAGGATTTAATTGCTTGTTTACCGATGTGGATGTGACCGTTTTTAGGCAAGATGACTCTTCCATAGCATTCAAGGGTGTGTTAAAGGGTGATCTCTATCTCGTTGATTTCGACGTGGATAGAGTGAATCCGAAGGCATGCTTGATTGCTAAATCCTCTATGGGTTGGCTATGGCACCGTAGGCTAGCCCATGTTGGAATGAGGAATTTGGCATCTCTTCTAAAAGGGGAACACATTCTTGGTCTATCTAATATTTCTTTTGAGAAGGATCGTGTGTGTAGTGCTTGCCAAGCCGGGAAGCAAGTTGGGAGTCCGCATCCTATCAAAAACATCATGACTACAACAAGACCACTCGAGCTTCTTCATATGGACTTATTTGGGCCCATGGCCTACATAAGCATTGGAGGTAACAAGTATGGTTTTGTCATTGTTGATGATTTTTCATGCTTCACTTGGGTGTACTTTCTCCATGACAAAACCGAAGCTCAAGATGTCTTCAAGCATTTCGCAAAGCAAGCCCAAAACCTCTATGATCTCACTATCAAGAGGGTGCGAAGCGACAATGGTGGAGAATTCAAGAACACTCAAGTGGAGGAATTTCTTGATGAAGAAGGAATCAAACACGAGTTCTCCGTCCCCTATGATCCTCCTCAAAATGGCATTGTTGAAAGGAAGAACCGAACCCTCATTGAAGCCGCAAGGGCTCGGATGTCTTTTGGGCGGAGGCCGTGAGTACCGCATGTCATGCCATCAGCCGCTTGTACCTCCACAAGATCCTAAAGAAAACTTCATATGAGCTCTTGAGTGGTAAGAAACCTAATGTTTCATATTTTCGTGTCTTTAGGAGCAAATGCTTTATTTTGATTAAGAGGCCTCGCTCATCTAAGTTCTCACCTAAGGTGGATGAGGGATTCTTACTTGGCTATGAATCAAATGCACATGCCTATCGTGTCTTCAACAAAACCTCCGGTATTGTTGAAGTCACTAGGGATGTGACATTTGATGAATCTAATGGCTCCCAAGGAGAGCAAGTTGTTGTATATGTTGTAGGTGATGTGGATCCAAGTCAAGCTATATGTACTAAGGCTATTAGAGACATACGACCAGTCGAGACGCAGGATGACCAAGAAGATAGGGATCAACCACCGTCATCGACATCCAATAGCTCTACAAGTGTTGTGTCTGCTGAGCCGAAAGTTCCGGGTCCTATTGACCGGAACATCCGGACATCTTCAGGCCTGGAAGTTCCGGGTTCTCCAGTCCGGAACCTCCAGACCAATGGCAGTGAAGACGTGCCAACGGCGCAAGTGGATGGGATCGATGCTGCGGGCACTTTAGAGCATACTGATCAGGCTCAGGTCCCCCTAGTGCACCATCCAAGGATACATCACACTGTCCAAAGAGATCATCCCGTCGACAACATACTTGGTGACATAAGAAAAGAGGTAACTACTCGCTCTCGTGTCGCAAGTTTTTGTCAACACTACTCGTTTGTTTCTTCTTTGGAACCAACCAGGGTGGAAGATGCGCTTGGTGATCCGGATTGGGTGATGGCTATGCAAGAGGAGTTGAATAACTTCACTCGCAACCAAGTATGGACTTTGGTGGAGAGACCCAAGCAAAATGTCATCGGCACCAAGTGGATCTTTCGCAACAAGCAAGATGAACATGGGGTGGTTGTAAGGAACAAAGCCCGGTTAGTTGCGCAAGGGTTCACCCAAGTCTAGGGTCTCGATTTTGGTGAAATCTTCGCACCTATCGCTTGCCGTGAGTCAATTAGAATTCTTTTAGCCTATGCCGCTCACCATGATTTCAGGTTGTTTCAAATGGATATCAAGAGTGCCTTTCTCAATGGACCTATCTCGGAGTTGGTCTTTGTGGAGCAACCACCGGGGTTCGAGGATCCAAAGTTGCCAAACCATTTGTACAAGCTCCACAAGGCGCTCTACGGGCTCAACCAAGCCCCTAGAGCTTGGTATGAATGTCTCCGAGATTTTCTTTCGAAAAATGGTTTTGAAATTGGAAAGGAAGATACTACTCTCTTCACTAAAAAATTTAAGAGTGATTTATTCATATGCCAAATTTATGTCGATGACATAATATTTGGTTCTACTAATGCCTCTTTTTGTGAAGAATTTAGTAGTATCATGACTAAAAGGTTCGAGATGTCTATGATGGGCGAGTTGACCTTCTTCCTCGGGCTACAAGTGAAGCAAGCACAAGAGGGGACCTTCATCTCTCAAACTAAGTACGTGAAAGACATACTCAAGAAGTTTGGGATGGAGGATGCCAAACCTATCAAGACGTCCATGCCAACTAATGGCCACCTAGACCTCGACGATAATGGTAAATGTGTGGACCAAAAGGTATATCACTCCATGATAGGATCTTTTCTTTACTTATGTGCATCTCATCCCGACATCATGCTTAGTGTTTGCATGTGTGCCCGTTTTCAAGCGGAGCCTAAAGAGTGCCATTTGATTGCCATCAAGAGAATTCTAAGATATTTAGTTCATACTCCTAATCTTGGCTTGTGGTATCCTAAGGGTTGTGACTTTGAGCTTTTGGGCTATTCCGATTCGGATTATGCCGGGTGTAAGGTTGATAGAAAAAGCACAACCGGGACTTGTCAATTCCTTGGGCGGTCTATTGTTTCTTGGTCCTCAAAGAAGCAAAATTCTATTGCATTATCCACCGCCGAAGCCGAATATGTTGCCGCCGGTTCTTGTTGTGCCCAACTCCTTTGGATGAAACAAACCCTAAAAGATTTTGGCTACAACTTCTCCAAGATTCCACTCCTATGTGACAATGAGAGTGCCATCAAAATAGCCAACAATCCCGTTCAACACTCAAGAACCAAGCACATAGATATTTGCCACCACTTCTTGAGAGATCATGAAACTAAAGGAGACATATGCCTTACCCATGTGAGAACCGAGAGCCAATTAGCCGACATTTTCACCAAGCCCTTAGATGAGAAAAGATTTTTGCGAGCTTAGGAGTGAGCTCAATATCTTAGACTCTCGTAACATTAGGTGATGGGTGGTTGGCTAATTCATAGCCAAACATATATCACTAAAATGAAAATTAAAAAAAAAGAGCTTTTGTGTCTTGAGATCACTTCTTGTGTAGAAAATGGTCTTGATACCAGGAATAAAGCTCAAACATTTCCCCTCTTATCCAAAAACCCTTTTGTGAAAATTTGCGAAAATTTTTGTGTGTGTTTTTATTGCGAAAATTTGGTTTTTATCACTTTCTTATGATGTATATTGAACATTGTTTTGTAATGTTGATTGTTGGCTGGTCATATGCATCATAAGTCCCTGCTTGTCCATAGTTCTCTAATTCCACTCGTTGTTTTCTTGTCTATTCCTTTGAAATTGGGCCTGACTGCCCTCTGTTCTGTCAGGCCGGAAGTTCCGGTCATCCCAGTCCGGAACTTCCGGGGGTCGGGGGTATAAATACCCAGGGGGAGCCCGAGACTGTCCTCTCTCTCTCCTCACTTCTTCTCCACCCCGATTCCAAACCCTAGCCGCCACTACAGTGCTCCTATCGGCGATTTTCTCTTCCAACCGTGGATTTTTTATTCCTCTCCGTGGAATCAACCACATTGGTGGCTAGGAGGTTCATCCCGCGATCGATTTGCGATTTCCTCTCTCAAGGTAGCACTTTTGACCTTCTCTTTTGGTTCATCATGTTTTTGCCCTGATCTCTAAATATGTGAACCTAGCGAGAAAACCTTTTGGATAGCATTGTTCCTGCTACCTTGTAGATTGCCAATCTATAGGATTTTATCACATGCACTGGCATTATCTTGGACCTCTGTTCATCCTATTTGCAGGCCGGAAGTTCCGGTCTTTGTCCAGCCAGCTCGCAATATTTGATTCTTCCAATTTTTCTCTTAACCATTGCACTCCAACCTTGTTGATTCTTGTTGCAGTGGTCAGTATGCCTCGTGAGAAGAGACAGAAGCTGTCACAAGATGTTCCCACTAACACTAGCCCCCCGGTTCGTGGTCCTAGGGGGAGGTTGGGCAAAGAAAAAGTTGGCGATTTTTACAGTGGGAGTCAGATTCCGATTCATTCCAGGAGGGCTGGTAGCATTGTCATTCATGATGCTCCCCGCTCTCCCTCTCTAGTTGCATCTGAGTCAGACGATGGTGGCAATGAGGATGAGCCTGTTTCTGAGAGCAATCCTTTGAGGCCTTTCAAGAAGAGGGCTGTTGATCCTGATCCTAGGCGTCCAAAGGTGAACTATCTGAAGAATTGCTAAAGTGTGCAAAGGATAGAATGGTGAGTCCTGATACAATGACTGCTGATTCTCAGGATGACAGATTCAGGACCTTGGTGCAGGTTGATTGGTACAACTCTGTGATCATGGGGAGATCTCATCCAGTGGTAGAGATGAAGTGGCTAGACTGGCAGTACATGGCCTCAAAGAACAATTTGGTTTTCAATGAGGTGCGCAAGCACGTGGCTGATCTGTTGGCCTTGCAGTATTCCTGGAATGAGGAAGTTATTGGCCAGTTCTATTCCACCGCTTTCTTCGGCACCACCAAGAAGGGAATTGATTTTGTGAAGTGGACCATTCAGGGACAGCAGTATAAGGTCTCTATGGCACAGTTTGCTGCAGCTTTGGAGTTAGATGATGATGACCTGAGTCGTCCACATCTCTTTGCAGAGGATGCTTTGTCAGTGACCAGCACTACTTTCTTGTATGAGAAGGATGCTCCCAAGGATTGTTTGGGGACTACTCGTGGGTTGCTTCCATACTATAGAGTGCTTTATTCTATCTTCAGGTGGTCATTGCTCCCCAAAGTGGGAGATGCTACAGCTCTTCCAGGTAGGCATGCGCTCCTCCTCAGTCGCATGCGCTACAACAAGCCAGATTTCAGCATCATGAAGCTTATCTTGAGTGAGATCTATGAGACAGTGTGTGAACCAAAGAGGGGTTGCATCTATGCTCCTTATATCATGAAGATGATTGAGGCAAAGACTGGGATTTGTTATTTCAAGGACAACCAGCACAAGTCTTTCCGTCCTCATGCTCCCTCTTCTTCAGCTACTCCTTCCGCCAGGGCGACTTGTGCTTCTACCTCAGCTGCTCCTTCCTTCTCTGCTGCTCCACAGCGCTCTGAGTCTTCCTCCCCCATAAAGAAGGCTCTCCGGGCTATCTTTTGCATGTGTGCTAAGACAGCTAAGAAGGTGAAGAAGATAGAGAGGCGTCAAAAGGAAGATTGGATTGCAGCAGGCAAGGAGGTCTCTGATATTTCTGATGATGAGGAGTTTGCTGATCCTTTTGCTGCTTATGAGGCTGCTCGAGACATTGCTAGTGGTGAGGGTCCCTCTGGCACTACTCATTTCTTCAATGGGGAGTCCTCCCACTCCGAGGAGAGCAGCGATGATGAGAAGTCCGATGCACCTACAGAGAATGTGCCTACAGATCCAGATGAGGCAGTGGACGCCGCTAGGCAAGACATTGACTCACCTCACTCCGGCGACACCGAGATCATTCCTTCTGATGGAGATAATGATGAGGCTTGATCCTCTTCTTCCTTTGTGATTTTGTCTCCTTTTGGTGCCTTGATGCCAAAGGGGGAGAAAATTGCAATCGAAGGGGGTCAAAATTTTGTTTTTGCTGCTTGCTGCCTGCTGTCTGTTTATCCGGATGTTCCGAATCCTTTTATCCGGAAGTTCCGGACCTGGCAGCTCCCTCGCTCTATATTCCTGTCAGCTTGTCCGAAAGTTCCGGGTATTTTATCCGGAAGTTCCGGACCTGGCAGTCCTTTGGCCTCTACTCTTATGGACTTGTGGACATGTAATATTTCTCTAGTTGTGTGGATGTAATGACTGTTAGATACTCTATGCTCTTAGCTGCTCCTTACATATATTGCACTTCTTTTATGCTATGAGTGTCTAATTTCTTGTTTGTGATGTGATGTTGATTTTATTCTTTTTGAGTGCTCACCATGTCATATCATTTGCATATCATATCTATTCTTACTGCGTATTTGCATCCCACGAATGAATACTGATGAAGGAAACTCTCCACGGTTGTTCCCTTATTCATATGCATATGAGTTTCTCTCATATCTTCCATATGCATACACTAAGGGGGAGTTTCATTCACCTCTAACCATTCAAAACAAAATTTATATCAATCTTTTGTAAGCTTTAACCATGTTGTCATCAATCACCAAAAAGGGGGAGATTGAAAGTGCATTAATCCCCCAGTGGGTTTTGGTGATCAATGACAAATGTGGTTAAGCGATTAATGAGTTCATTAAGTTACTTTCAGGTGCATTAGTCCAAGGTGTGGAAGATAGATGCTTGGAAACCCCCCAAAAGTATAAAATCAAAGCGGACCGGAACTCGAGAAGTGCGTAGGATAGTTTATTTATTGCAATCGAGTTTTTAGGAAAAACCGTACTATTAAGAGGGGTTCCAGGTGATGCTCTGAGATATGTCAAGTGCTCTTAGTATGAACCAAGTGACAAGTTTCCCTAGGAGTTATTTTTGCAAATACTCCATCTGTCCAAAAGTGCAAGTCCGGAACTTCTTGTCTTTCAGGTCTGAAAGTTCCGGTCTTGTGAAAAAGATTTTCCTAAGTGTAGTCCGGAAGTTCCTGTCTTCCAGGTCCGGAACTTCCTGTCTAGTTTCTAATTCAAAATTGTGAGTAACGGCTAGATGACGTCACCTAGCCGTTATACATAACCAGCTCGTTTCCAGCTCGTTCTTTGGCAATTCCACTTTCACTTTTCGAACCCAGAGCTGTTGCTAGCCTCTCCCAAGTGTTTCTTGCCTTCTCCACTCAATCTAGAGCCTAATTCTTGTGAGAAAGAGAGATTGAGAGGGAGAGAAGAAGATTTGGAGAGCTGTGAAGACTAGGATCTTGGGTGAGCACCGGAAGTTCCGGAAGTTCTGTTACCCGGAAGTTCCTACACTAGAACACCGGAAGTTCCGGGCCTGGCAGACCGGAAGTTCCGGTGTTCCTTACCAAGAAGTTCCGGGTCTGTTTGAATTTTACCGCTGCGATTTGTTTTTCAGTTTTCAGGGATAGCCTATTCACCCCCCCCTCTAGGCTTCATCAGCACATTCACTAACCCTACATATAAACCCCATTAGGCCCAACCCAACTTGGTGAAAATCCTAACCTAATGCACCCTCACCGCCCCACGAGTCCTCCAGACAGACACGCCACCACCACACCCTCTCTATGTCTCACCCTCTCCCCTTCGACCCACCCCTCTCCCTCCGGTCGCACATGACCACGAGCCCCTCTCCCTCTCCCTCCGGTCTCCATGTGGCGGCATGAGGGCGACGCACAGGTGCGGCAAGTCGGTAACTGACGAGTGGGAACACACGTTTTCCTTAGGTCTCCCGATAGTGACGCCACTACCACACCCTCTCTCACTATGTCTCTCCCTCCTCACTCCTCAGCCATCGCCACCACGCCAGTGCGCCGGTGCGCCCCTCCCATACCCTCTCCATCTCGCCCTCTCCCCTTCGACCCTCCTCTCTCAGTCTCCCTCTGATGTCCACGCGGTGACGCGCAAGCAACATGAGGGTGACGCACAGGCGCGGTGAGCCGGTGACAGGCAAGCGGACGGCACACCTGAGCCTCCCTCAGGTCTCCACGTGGCAGCATGTGGGCAGCACGCGGGCAGCATGAGGGCGGTGCATGTGAGGCTCCTTCCTCCGCTCCCGGCGACTGCGGGCCCCGGAGGGGCCGAGGCCAAGGGTTGATTTGGCCCCTCAACTCCACTCGGGGCCAGAGCCGGGTGGAGAAGTCGGGGGGCGGGGACGGGGCCGTTCCATCACAACCCGCGCCGTTGCCAACCCTACATGCCACGCATCCGGCCAATAACCATTCTGTTCTTTCTTCCGACAGTTGATGCACGGCTGTTGACCAGGCCCACTCGTCAAGAAGTGTCAAGACCAAACACACCTAACTCCTATACTGGGAGCTACTTGAAAGAAACAGGCCACTGTGGTATCCCCTTGCAACAATAAAAGGATGACAAATGCCACTTAAAAAATGTGGGGACAATAGGAATTCATTCGGTTAGACTAAATTAGGTTCTAGCCACAATACAGTGAAGAAGAGATCATCATCTCCAACTTAGAACAACTTCAACCCAAGAACACATTGTAAATTTCTTCTTCATCATCATCCATAGCAAGATCACAGAAGTAGGGTGTTATGGTTTCGAGAACCCAAACCTATCTAAATCATTGTCTTCTATAACTTTGGTTCATCTACATGAGGCTAATCGCTTTGTTTCCGTGCACCTATTCCCTGGCCGAATCCCAAGGGGGTTATCTCACCTTTCAGCTAGATAAGCTTCCCGTTTATAACGCGCGCACACTCATATACGTGAACGCACAGACACACACCATACTCATATGAGTTTCCCCGAAATATTAGACCGGCGTATCTTAGATTGTACTTCATATTATTTGTGTCACTTAATTGAACTTTCCATTGTTTTCTTATAGCCAACTACTCTATTCAAAATTAAAAAGAGGTTAAAATTCACTAACGTTTAAATTTCAATGATCACGAATATTACATAGTAATATAATTTTCAACACAATTTTAGATTAGTCAGGGATTTGCCACTTGATTTTTATCTTATTAAGTATGTGTGAAGCCAAAAAAAATGCACCAGAGTTTTTTTTTTACATTCTGATGATATGACTATATATATCATATTCCTTTGCTGAGATTCGGTTCCCATGATACCACTATGGATTCATGGCATTTCGTATCTGAATTGACATTGTATTATATTATTAGGAGGTAGATTGTAGTAAATAAAAACACAACCTTGCATTATTAGGAGGTAAACTGTAATCAACAAAAACACACCATTCAGTAAAAATGTTGCAAAAAGGATTGTTAAAAAAGATATGTGGAAAGTATAAGGTGATTGGGGAAAGTTGTTGGGGTTCACGATCACAAGTTGTGTCACCTACTAGTACAGAGAACGTTTGTCCAGATGATGCATAAGCCGTTTACATGGGTCATTTCTGACCTGCCTCTAGCCAAGGGCCTAAAAAATAAGGAGTTTTTACAATCGCATTAAGGCCTTATTTGAGGGAGCTTAAAATTCTGAGAAGCTGCTGGTTGGTAGCTAGCTTCTGAGCATCTGGAGAAGCTGTATTTTCTAGCTTCTGGGTTCTAGTTCATTTTCTGGATTCTACAACTACAGATTCTCAGAATCTAGGTGATAATCTGTACTGTTTGGGGGAGCTGGAGTTTCTGGGAGAATCTGCAGCAGCTATAAGCTCCCCCAAACATGCCCTAAGAATCGTCTGAAACATATATTTATGTAGGCGGATATTTTTAATCTTTACCTATGAAATACATTTTATATGGGACGTTACCGAACACATCTATCCTGAAAATTCTTTTCACGTAGGCGGTTATAACTTATGAACCACATACCTTGTTGTATTATAGCAAAAGATAAAAAGAAAAATCCAGCCGTTATGTAGTAATCAATGTCCATACAAAATTGGCATATTTCTTATCAGCACACATGGATATCATCACATTACAAATTCACGGTCACATTCATCAGCAGTAGCCCAATGAAGATCTATAGTTGCTCAAGCCCTTACAGGGGCACGCGGTGGAGTTGGGGGGGAGCTCGAATCCCCTACCCCAATGGACTCTATGAATATGTGACGGAGGAGAGAGGGGAAAAGAGGGAGAGGAAGATGAAGGCTGAGCCCCCGTCTACTCCAAATCTAGCTTCGCCATTGAGCCCTTATAGTCATCTCACCAGCAAGAACTCTCACCACCAACCTAAAATTCAAACTCAAATCACCATGGGAGCTCAAGAGGAAAATGAATAGTGAAAGGAAACCCTAAGAGACACAAAAACAAAAAGTGAAATTACCAAAAGATCACTGGAAATGGTGAGAGAAATACATACATCTTTGAAGTGAAAAAGGTAACTAGAAGTTTTAGCTAGAAACGCCTAGGCAACACTTAGACACTGGTAGAAACTAGTTAGCCTGGAATTTCTGGTCGAATTGCTAGAAAGTTCCGGGCATGGTTCTCTATGGATACCCAAGCCCGTGCAAGTATTGTACAAAAATGTCTTTCATCTAGGGATGTGGACTGTGAGCACTTTAGATCAACATAGGCATATGACTGGTACCATTTGGATAGTACGGATTTCCTAAACTCAAAAGCAATATATAAAATTAATTTAAATGAAGCTTTGAGTCCTTTCACCATTATCATTTCTTTTCTGGGTCTCCATGCACACTAATCACCTTGGACTAATTATCTGCACTGAACTCGATAAATTCATTAGTCTCGTAACCGTTTTTCCATTAATCAACCAAAACACACTCAGGCCTTGCTCGTTTAATCCCCCACCCGAGGGGTTTGAGAGGGATTTAGAGGGGATTAATTCTATAAATATTATGGTGTGGAATTATTCTCATGAGGATTTAACGAATGTCTTTATGGGGCTAGATGCACTTTTAGCTGTTAAAGTATAAAAATATCAGTAGATCATGGAGAAACACCATTAGCATTCAGCCTCGACGGTGTCGTTGGCTCCACCAGTGCTCTTCAAATCAATTGACATATTCCATTTCTCACTGAAACTTCCATAAAAGCCAAGCAAAGCATATTTCTACGACAATCTGAAGAAAATATGTGGCATCATATTTTGACTTATTTCGGTCACTTTTGTTACTTGAGTATGTTGATTTGAAAATATGGCAACCTTCATGAAAAAAATTATATTTACTCCTCTGGACTAATTGAAGGACCACTTAACCCTCTAAACTACTATACTTTTAGCTTATTTTACCCCTAAACTATTAAAAATTATGCCAGTTGTATTACACAGTAAACTTTTTTAAGCCATAGATGACGACGTTATTAAGGTTCAAAAATATTTTAAATTTTTTCATGGTGTTTGCTTGAATTAAAAATGCAATCGTAAGTTCTAAATGCATCTATGTTCTACCAAATTCTCAGTGCAGCCTATGATTTTATAGAAATAAAAAAGGAAAAATAGCATTTGGAAAGTGAACTGAGCCGTTTTCAATAATTCGGTACGTAAAATGAGAAAAAAAATAGTTTAAGGTTAAGTGATGTGATTAAACAGTTGGGGAGTTACGTAAACTATTTTTTACTCTTTTTGTGCTAAAATATAAAAGAGTTCGAAGATAAGTGACAGTGCTACGAATTTGGACGGAACAAACGTGCCATATCCGTTATAAGGCGTAACAACGAAGGAAAAAACAAATTTTAGGCGTCCGGATTCATCCTCATTCTATTTTTACGGAGCGTGCAGGCAACAATCAAACAAAAACCGGATAAGATCTACTCCTCCGCTAAATTAGGCAACACAACAAAGCATTCCCCTAAATCAAACAGAGAAGGTAAAAACAGAAATAGATAACGCAATCTACGTGGTGCGCGTAGCAATTTTCGCCTTGGGCTGTACGCCTCCTCCCTCCTCCCCATCTCCCTCTCCCACGACGTGTCCGCACCCGCGGTCCACCTCCCGATGCGCATGTCCTACGCCGCCCACTCCCCTCCCTCCACGTGTCCCCCATCCCCGATGCCCCCCACGTGGGACTGACCTGTGGGCCCCCACACCCTCCGATTGCCCCCACGTGTCAGCCTCCCCCGCGAGACGGCGTCCGTTTGCCACCCCGCGGCTAACGCAACCATGGTTCGGAAGCGTCGCGACACCGCGAGGGTTAATCCAACCGCGGTTAGTGGAGGGGGTCTCTCTGGTTTATATAGCTGCCTCCCCTTCCCCTCCACCACGGCGGAACACGGCGGCGACTTCGGACGAACACCTTGCCTCGCCGGAGTTGGAGAAGAGGAGGGGAGTTAAGAGAGCAAGATGATGATGATGGGTGAGGGTGCGCACGCGCCGCCGTGGCAGCACGTGGCGTCGCCGGTGAGCGGCGTGGAGGGAGGAGGTGGGAGGGAGAGCGAGGTGGTGGCCGCGCCGTACCACCTGCTCGACGCGCTGCGGCATTACCTGCCGTCGAACGAGGCGGCGGCGGCGGAGGAGGAGGAGGAGGCCGCGGCGGTGGCGGCGGCGGTGGACGCGTACGCGTGCGATGAGTTCAGGATGTACGAGTTCAAGGTGCGGCGGTGCGCGCGCGGGCGGAGCCATGACTGGACGGAGTGCCCCTTCGCGCACCCCGGGGAGAAGGCGCGGCGGAGGGACCCCAGGCGGTACTGCTACTCCGGCACGGCGTGCCCGGACTTCCGCAAGGGCGGGTGCAAGCGCGGCGACGCCTGCGAGTTCGCGCACGGGGTGTTCGAGTGCTGGCTCCACCCGGCGCGCTACCGGACGCAGCCCTGCAAGGACGGCACCGCCTGCCGCCGCCGCGTCTGCTTCTTCGCCCACACGCCCGACCAGCTCCGCGTCGTCCCGCCCTCGCAGCAGCACGGGTCGAACAGCCCGAGGGGTTGCGGCGCCGGCGGCGCGGGCCCCGCGGCGTCCCCGCTCGCCGAGTCCTACGACGGCTCGCCGCTCCGGCGCCAGGCTTTCGAGAGCTACCTCACCAAGAGCATCATGTCGTCGTCGCCCACCAGCACGCTCGTGTCCCCGCCGAGGTCGCCGCCGTCCGAGTCCCCGCCATTGTCGCCCGACGCCGCCGGCGCGCTCCGCCGCGGCGCGTGGGCAGGAGTCGGCTCCCCGGTCAACGACGTGCTCGTCTCGCTCCGCCAGCTCCGCCTCGGTTCCCCGAGGTCGGCGCCGTCGTGCGCGTCCTTCCTCCCCGCCGGCTACCAGTACGGCTCCCCCAAATCCCCCGCCGCCGCCGCCGCCGCGGCGGCGCTCTACAGCCTCCCATCCACCCCGACAAGGCCATCGCCGGTGACGGTCACCACCGCCTCCGGCGCCACCGTGACCGTCGAGCCGCTCGACCTCGGTCTCATCGAGGAGGAGCAGCCCATGGAGAGGGTGGAGTCCGGGAGAGCTCTCCGGGAGAAGGTGTTCGAGCGTCTCAGCAAAGAAGCCACCGTGTCCACCGACGCCGCCACCGCCGCCGCCGCCGCGCCCGACGTCGGCTGGGTGTCCAACCTCATCAACTGAGCAAACAAACCAACAAGGCCGCAGCCATGGCTGAGTAAGAATTTTCCTCATGCCTCCATAGTGGAAGCAGAAGGTAGCAGGAAAAGAAGGAAAAAAAAGAAAATGGAAAAGTTTTTCCAACCAAAAAAATTCTATCATTTTTTATTTTAGTTTCTTTCTTGCTAGATTCTCCTAATCCTTGTACATATGTTCATCATCATCATCATCTACCATCCTATGTGAATATTCTTGGATGGATGTTGGGGGGGCCAGGGAGGCAGGCAAAGGCAAAGGCAGGATTTGTTTTGGGGTTTTTCTCAGTTCAGTTCAGTCCAGATGGTGGTGGCCATGGCTGCAGCTGCAGTACAAGAAGAAGAAGATCAAGATATGTGGTTAAATCTTGTTTTGTACATAGTGTGTGTCAAGTTTGTATTTTTACTTGAGATCTTGTGGAGAGATGAAGCATGCATAGAGCATGATCTGATCACAACAACGGCGATGATGAAGATGAAGAACAAGAAGGTGGTTTGGCCGGATTCTGCGCCAGTTTCTGCGATTCCAGAACGTCGTCAAGTTATTATCATGATGATCATTATTATTGTTATTGCTGTTAATTAAGTCTGAAGAATTTAAGCTCGTTTTCGTCGGATGGTATAGCCAGCCGATGGTTCAGCTAGCACCTCCATTATTATCATCACTATTGTTCCTCTTTTTTTTTTTTTTGTTCATTTTGTTTCTCATCAAGATGGGATCGATCCGGCGACATATTATTGCTCTGTATTTTGATCATCAATGTTATTGTTGTTTACCTACTGATCTACTGCTTATGAATGAATTAATGGATTATTAAGCATGTATACGTATCTATCGACTTTGATTTCTTTTTGCCAATGCTTTGTTAAATAATGTTTTTTTTAGCTTGGATAAACCTTGTCCCAAATCGAGGGGTTTGTGGTGCGTAAAGTAGCACTTGTGCTTATCAGCCGTCACCGTTGCGCGTGCGGTGAGTGTTTGGTAGTACAAGTATAAATCGTGAACTGAATTTTGATGGCACCTTCTGAAATTGCCCATTCTTCCTCTGAAAACAATGGTTTTCCCTCGGAAATTCGTACAATTTTTATTTGTGTATAATTTGTAGAAATAGCACAAGTATGTTTTGTCTTATGTGAAATAGTACGAGCCTGATTTTGAAGGCTTCACCTTTGGTGACCTGTTCATTAGAAGTACAAAATATTTTAATGGTGTTAGCTTTCTGTAAATATTCTGTGGAATGTGTCTTTTCGATATGATTTTTTTTCATTTTTAGCTTTTTTAGCGAGAAGTTTCTACCGCTGTCACGTCATCAATGACAGCTTTAGTACTGTAGCTAGCTGGAATAATGGAGCATGGACTGTTTCTTTTTTTTTCTCTCCTTAGCTTAATTACACTTAAAAAGTTAACAAAACTGTCAATCTCAATAGATGGCTTAACTATAGCTAAAATTTTAATTTTTAGAAATCATGTCATTCTCAATGGGTGGCTTTGGAACAGTAAGAACTGTGAGAGGAATAATAAGGAATGCTATACATGCCAGCCAAATCCAATGGAGAGGAATGAACAAATGAATGAAGAGATTGATGATAGAGATGATAGAGTTTGAGTTCCTTTTAAATGTGATGTTCACATCATGGTCCATAGAGGAGCTCCAGCACAGCTCTTCTCCTTTCTATTCATGGAGCTCCTAGATGCATCTTTCTTTCACTCATCTTCATCACCTCCATGCTTGTGGCAGAATGTGGGCCCTACATGATGGTAGAGAAAAGAAAGAAGAAGAAATAGAGGTAATCAAGGCATGTTGGGTTCCCAGAGACAGCAAGCAAGTCTTTATTAACCACCTCCCTGGCCCAGGTCCTTCCTCTCTCTTTAACCACTCTACTCTACTCATCTCCTTTGCATTGCTTTGCTTTGAGGAGTTTGCATGCAACTTGCAACTTGCAAGGAACACCCTCTCCAAGCATCTTGGTTGGCATGGAAGCTTCATGTGGTAGCTCATCTCTTTTGGAAGCTTTCTCTTGCTTACTGGTCTTTTGGTAGTTTGCTAGAAGTAGCTCACAAATTAGTACCATTATTATATTGTGGTACTTTTTACTAAGCTTCATGGGAGGTTGAAATGTTTTGTCATGTGAGAATGAAATGGGTATGGTTTAGTGAAAGTTAATGCTTATATTTGAATAGCTCATAAATTAGTGTCGGTCTGGTTGTCTATGAAAATCTTGACAGACAGGTCTAAGATGATCCGCGGCTTCTATTAGCCTATCGTGGGATAATTTTTTTTTTCAAAACCTGAGTTCGGCCTATCCTATACCAGAGGCTCTATCACCACGTTTATATTGAAGTCCTTTGAACAAGACCACATCACGAAGTTTGCTGAATAGTTATTTTTTCAGAAAAATAGTTCTATTAATTAATAAACTAGCTGTTTCCCATAAAAAAGTGGTACTATACACACAGACTATGTTATAAAGTTTTTTTTTATTCTTTTTCTCAGCTATAAACCTCTAAATAAGTTCTTAAAATACCGTGTAAGGACTATGGTATGTGAAGTTTGCGTCATAAAAGAACTACAAACACGGCAATTTTTTTTAAACAACCCTCGTAAAATAATGCAGAGTTTTATATTGAGAACACGACAACGAACACGATAAATTGAGCTGACTACATATGAATACATGGTTATTAGCTAGGGCAAGCATGCATGCATCTCACCAAAAAAAATTCTTGCAAATACGGATGGGATGAAGTTGCAGCCGAGGAGTACTCGTACAAAACTTATCTTAAGCATCGTACAAGTAGATGCACTGTGGCAATCCGGTATAAGTACATGTACATACAGCCACATGGCCTGGTTTAGTTTCTAACTTTTTCTTTAAACTTTAAACTTTTCCATCGCATCAAAATTTTTCTACACACCCAAACTTCAACTTTTCCGTCATATCGTTTTAATTTCAACCAACTTCTAATTTTGGTGTGAACTAAACACAGCCTCAATCAAACTTCCAATTTTGTCGTGAACTAAACACACCCAAAATTTTCATACACACAAACTTTCAACTTTTTCGTCATATTGTTTTAATTTTAATTAAACTTTCAATTTTAACGTGAACACCGCACCCAACGGAATCCATGGTCCATCATCCGGCCATGGCACCATCGCCGGTGGTTTTTTTAAGGTGCAACAGTAGCCAGGGCACAGTTGTTTGAGCCAGAAAGTCATGGAGCTCTTGTGAAGAGGGAAGTAAAGGAGGAGAGGGTGAGTAGCTAGGCTAGCTGGGGCCATATGGTCCGGCCGGCCGGCATGCGGCAAGCATGGGAGAGGTAGATGAAGAAAGCAGGGGATTGAGATCCAGTGCAGTTGTTACTGTCACTGCAACTTTAGCAGTTGCAAGATAGCTGATGGATCAAAAACCAACGGCTCAGATCATCAGAAAATACTGTTCACGAATCACTGTAGCAATTTTCTACTGTAGCGTATACTGTGCAGGGGTGGCAGAGCGAATCCAAGCTGTTGGCTGCATCGATCCAACGGTCATAATATGCTATCACTGCTAAAGTTGCAGTCGTTATTACAACTGGATTGGATCTCAATTCGAAAGCAGGCGACCTGATCGAGGGTTCATCGGTGGAGCACGTACCGCACTTCACAAGGATTTGTAAATTTCCATTTTGTTGTTTTAAAAGTGATTTTTTAAGTACTCCAACTAATGTAAGTTGATAAGATCGAGTATCTTGCCATTTTAATTTTGTGTGGGCAACTGTTTTACCCATGCAGGCTTGCTCGAAGCCGTTTACATGACTACAACAATTTATTCCCCCTAATTATAAAATAAATATTTTTTTAGTGGACATAGTATATGTTTAGATTTATAAAGTTTGTTTATTTTAGGATGGAGGGAGTAAGGCCTTGTTTAGTTCCTAAAATTTATTTTCCCAAAAACATCACATTAAATCTTTGGACATATGTATGGAGCATTAAATATAGATAAATAAAAAAAACTAATTGTACAGTTTGGTGGAAATCGCGAGATGAATATTTTGAGTCTAATTAGTCCATGATTAGCCATAAGTGCTGCAGTAACCCACATGTACTAATGATGGATTAATTAGACTTAATAAATCCGTCTCGCGGTTTCCATGCGAGTTATGAAATTAGTTTTTTTATTTGTCCGAAAACCTCTTCCGATGTCTGGTCAAACGTCGAATGTGATACCCAAAAATTTAATTCTGAAATTTACTCCCTCCCTAACAAAATATAAAGTCACATAGTATTAAGAATCTAGACAAAACCACCTTATACTATGAATTTGGATAAGATGTTATCCTGATTCATAATACTCCTTGTCCTAAATTATAATACTCCTTCGGATAACCCAAATCAGTTGTCTGAAACGTCAAACAAAAATAACCGGCGGTACTACTAAATATTCATATTTTCGGACGGAAGAAGTAATTCTAAAGATCAATAAACGTTAAAGTATAGAGGGGATTTTCTCTATATCCTTTGTACATTTCTTGTATGAATTCAAGAAAAACTCCATGCATCTAAACGATTTCGTGTCGTGAATCCCGGAAAACAACCCTCTGCACCCGATCAGGGGCCACCTAAATCTTGGCCGGGATATTAGATACAGAGACGCGTATCCGGATGGATGTGGATATGGATACGGATTGGATGCATGCATTGCATCCATGGATCGATGCATGAATGCAGCAGCAGAGAACATTATCCATGGACAGATAGACGGATGCAAACAGTGGCAAAGGGAGACGAACTGGGTTGGAGATAGTGCAAAGGCCGGGGCCTACGGCAACAGAGGAATTATTACGTGGCTGAGTTGGGGAGGTGGAGTTGAAGACTCCCGTAGAAAAAAAACGGTGGTACTCATTAACATGTTATTAATTAAGTAATAGTTTAAAGAATTAAAAATAAATTAATATGATTTTGTAAGTTAACTTTTATATATATATTTTTTATAAAATATTTATTGTTTAGCCGTTTGAAAAATACAGTTCGCGCGAAAAAGAGAGGAAGATGAGTTGGTAACTAAAGGTGCAGAGCAAGTAGGTGCTGCTCCCGAAGGGGCAGAGCAACCCTGAAGCTGCTGGAGCGATGCATCTGGCAGCTAGAACCGGACGCAGTACGTCTCTTGCTGTCACAGTGCTAAATAGGAGTTCTAGCTACCTACCTTTTTCTTTTCTTTGGAGGGCAGATCTCATCCGATGGCAAAACAGATCTGCCAGCTAATGCTTGTAGAGGATGCAAGGATATGATTGGATAAGTTATGGAAAATTGCTTTTATGGATAAATTAAATATTAGATTATAAACCTAATAAAGAAAGGAAAATCCATTTTACACTGCGAACTATCTAAAATGATAAAATAGTTCAGAGTAGTAAAATGAAATGCTCCCTCCGTCCCAAAACAGTACACGAGTTTATATCTGATTCGTGTACGGAAGCTAATTCATATTTTGAGATAGATGGAGTTGTAAAATCAAAGGTGTTTTTATTATTATTCTATGATGAACAATTGGGCATTGGAGATTATTGGTTTTGTTATTTGGAATTTATTCACGAAGTGGTTTTGGAGATGATTGGATTTCACAGGTGATCGCAGGATTCTATCATTTTATGTGACCGGTCAGACCGGGCTGTGTATGCCGGTTAGACCGGCGGTGATCGAGCGGTCAGACCGGCCAGCCCGCGGTGTGACCGGCTGACTCTATGTCGGTTTCGGTTTTGGGTTGTTTATTTTGATATCCGTGATTATTTCATGATTATGCCTTCTAGATGGATACTATACGTATGTAATACTGTTGTTTGCTACTAATGAGTCAAGTTGGAGATAGCTTGGTTTCGAAATATGGTTTCTTTGTTTATTTCATGTGTAGGTGACTCGATGCCTCGGGAGAGTATTTGCGGTGATGGACCGGGAGTCGGCTTGGGGATAAGACGACGTCCGTGGTGGTCAGAGATCATGCGGGATACTTAGGCTAGAGTTGATGCATGTGGTTATGGAGATTTCATATGGCATACGATGGAGTTATTGTGTGCGTATGGGATGTAGAGTCGAATTTGGAAGGAGTCCAAATTTGGTATGATTGGTTATGTAAAGTTTGTTTCTTGTACTAGAGGGTTTCCTAAGGTGTTTAGGACTCTTAGTATGAGTTTGGTTCGTGGCTTTAGGCTGCCTACCTTGGGTATAAATAGAGGGGGAGCGTGAGACTTCCCGGTATCGCTTTTGAGAGCAATTGAGTTGAGTTTTGAGTTAGGGTTTCGAGTTTAGTCGAAATTATTGTAAGGAGTGCTGTTGGTGCACTCTGTAAACACAGAGAGAATCAATAAAGTCGTCATCTACTCTAAGAGTTCTTCGATTTGTGTTTCGCCGGGTTTCGGCGGTCTAACCGGCGATATACCGGCGGTCAGACCGGTGGCAAGCGGCGGTCAGACCGGCGCTGGCGAGGCGGTCAGACCAGCAGCAGCGCAGCGAGCGACTGCTGATCTCGACAGTCAGACCGGCGGCATCCACTCGGTCAGACCGACTTCCGTCGATTTCGAGGGTAACTTTTATTTCCGTTAAAAGTTTTCAGTTTTTGGGTATACCAACCATTCATCCCCCCTCTGGTTGGCTTAGTTATTGTGATTCGATCCTACAAGAATAGCTTAGAATAAATTAAAAAGATTATAAACAAAAAAAATGTTCTTTTATTAAAAAAAACTACCTTTAAAAATGTGGCATGAATAACCCACGCACAATCAATCTGCTATAATCTACGAACAACGAGCTCTTACTCGTACGACTTATCCTAGCTAATTGCTATGGTGCTATATTATGACTAAAACTCTCCGCTTCTAAATATAAAGGATTTTGAGGATAAATTAGATGTAAATGAATCGTACTCCTTAGTATGGGTTAATCCTCAAAATTTCTTACATTTAGGAACAGAGAGAGTAACATAATTTTTTTTGAGTGAATTGCATCATGGGCCAAGTATTGTTGTCTAATTTTACATTTAGGAACAGAGAGAGTAACATAATTTTTTTTGAGTGAATTGCATCATGGGCCAAGTATTGTTGTCTAATTTTCATCTTGGATTAGGCCATATGGAACGCTTTTACTTTAGACAATGGTTTGTTACCATCTAGTTGCAAATTGGACCGCCATTCTATCATTCCGTCTGTTCCCATCTGCTAGCCGACTTCTACCACAACGCAAGCGCCAAGCCATCGCTTCTTCAGGCATTCACCAACTCCGGCAATGCATCCAACAGATAGAGAGAGGGGGGCTGAGAAGGAGAGGGCGACGAGCTCACATGCTGCCACACCGGGCCAGAGCTGAGCGGAGGTCAAGTGCGAGGCTACGAGCTCGTGCGTCGGGCCAGTTCGTGTAGAGTTGGAGCTTCAGTTGAGCTCGAGATCATCGGCCGTAACAGGTGAAGAACGGCTGGTGCTCATGTGCCGACCAGCTCTAGGTTTCTGTTGATCAATTTTGAGGAAGCCCCACCCATGTTCAATGGCAATTCGATTTTACAGTGGAAACTGGGTAGGGAGGAGATGAGTGGACAGTGGCCAACAACAATCGTGCAGAAGCCCTCACCGGACATGGGCATCCTCACAGTGGTGGTGCACATGGCAACAGTGGCAGCAAGCCGCCGGAGTTGGAGATGATGGACAAGGGTGGTCCAAGGTGATGAAAATGGTGAAGTTATTTGGTTTAAAGTGAAAACTTTGTATTAGGGGTGGTCTAAACTGAAACTCTGGTAAATTTATATGGCCCAATATGTAATTCATTCTATTTTTTTTGTTGGTCTCTGACTTTGATATGAATGTATTTTTTTTTTAGCTTTGGCTTATAAGTCGAAAGACATGCGACCGATAAAAAAGAATGGGACAAGTCTACTTGACCCAACAGCTATTATGTCTATCTAAAAAACACCTCTTAGTTTGAAAGCCATGTATAAGACTCCTTTCAACTCTTTACACAGTTTAATTTATCCTACACATTATTCAAAACATGTCATAAATTATCTGACTTGCGATTCAAGCAAATCTAGCACAAGCTCAAAGCGCCATGTCCCATAAAAATACAAAATAGTTGCCTTGTCCTCCCATGCACTATAGATCAATCTATCGGCTAAATCGTATAGGAGACTCGCATGGTTGCATCCTACACCACCAAAGATCGCAGAAGATAATAAGATGATGAGATTTGTGGCTTGTAGTGTGAGATCGACAAAGGATGGTGCATGTCGACCGAGGGCATGGTGCTGGTGGTGGAACAATGGAGAGAGAAATGGGAGAGTGAGTTTTCTTAATAGAGGAGAATGGATGGTGAGTTTTCTTAATAGAGGAGAATGGATGAAGGGGGAATTGATATTGTGCTAAAGCCTAAGGTATAGACTTTTTTAAGTATTTTATCTCAATAACAGGGAAATAGTTGTATATGAAAGAAGTTTTAATATGGTGATGGGTCCAATTTGATACTCCCTCTGTCCGTGAATATAAGGGATTTTGACTTTTTACTTGTACCGTTTGACCATTCGTCTTATTCAAAAAAATTTAAAATTATTATTTTTTATTTGTGACTTACTTTATTATCCAAAGTACTTTAAGCACAACTTTTCATTTTTTATATTTGCACAATTCTTTTAAATAAAGCGAGTGGTCAAACCGTTACACGTGAATAGTGAAAATCCCTTATATTCATGGACGGAGGGAGTACAGATTATTGACCGAATCATTATAGTGGATTATTTACACAATTATAGATATAAATTAAATGTTTAGATAACTAAACATAACAAATAACTTAAAAAATATAGGATAAATACAAGGAAAAGAAAGTCTATTTAAAGAAAAAAAAATAGGGACATGGAGTAAATAATCCGCGATGATAATCTGATGGCGTAGCTGAAAAGGACATGCCTATGATATGCCAGATCTAAGAGAAGCCCTACTGGAGATCTTAATTTGCTAATAGTGTTCCTGCAACAGTAGATCGAACGATATGATATATGGACTGCTCTACATCGTCGTCCAATTGATCATGCATGCCGTCGTTACGCATCAATCTTACCATCATATTACATCGAGCAGTTGACAGGGCATGCAAGTATGAAATGTTGACTCTAGCTATAAGCTACTCCCTCTATTCTATTTTAAGTGCAACGATAACTTTTCGTGCTCAACTTTGATCATCCGTCTTATTTAAATTTTTTTATAATTAGTATTTTTATTATTATGAGATGATAAAACATAAATAGTCCTTCATACGTGACTTATGTTTTTAATTTTTTTAAAAAAATTAAATAAAACGGATGGTTAAAATTGTGCACAGAAAATCATGGCTGCACTTAAAATCGGACGGATGGAGTACCAACTAACTAGCTGTCCTTTTAATTCTAGATCTTTCAGAAATCTCGACTGCGATTGATTTTTGTTTGTGTATGAACTGGATTGAATGCACCGGTAGAACAAATTAAAAGTAGCCGAGTAGTCGTTCGCCATCAGGATTGGACGTCAGGTGAGGAAAATTTGGGCTCCTATCTTGTCAACTAATAATCCACCAATTCTCATTCGCATTCGAGCATTCGAGTTTCACCCGAGTGCATGACTACATCACAGTGCATACGTGTCCATGAAGAACAACTATTCGTCCTGGACATCACAACTTGCATGTGTGCGTTCATCACTTCATCTTGTCAGCGACAATGACAAAAGATGCATATACATGAGAACACTGTATTTTAGACTTTGGACGACATATATGAACGTATGGGTTCTTTCGAATAAGGGAGGACTTCGTAAAAGTTGTAAGGGATTAGATCTAATCCCATCAATCTAAACTCGACGGAAAACAAGGTCATGGGCGGATTTACCCATTAGGTAAGGTGGGTCGACCGATCCAGCGACTTGTGTCGTCCCACATCCCCAAGATCCCCATACCGCCTTAGTAATCATGGGTCATCAAAATTAGGCATAATAAGGTGTGAACGCCCAACAGATCAGTCCGTCTCATCACAACGCATGCACGCCACAAACAATGTTCGAGGTAGTTATGCGTCTGAAATATAAATAGGATATGTGTTGTGTTCGAATAGTCTTATCGAGTGAACATCTCCGTTCTTCGCTCTATCTATATTTTAAAGTTGCGTAGTGTGCTCAAGGGCCAAGGCCTCCTAGCTAGGGTTTGCCGAACAAATATACATGTTTCAATTTTCAACATGTTTATGCTTGGCTTGATAAAATATAGAAATCTAAATAAGTTAAAGCTAATTAGTTTTTCCAAACTTTTGAGTATTGAATAGATGTTTACAATATGTTTATGTGTGTATTCTCTATTTATCTTGTATTTAGTCGGCTTTATTCGATGGGTACCCTCCTAAATTTATTTTGCGTTTGATATTAGCTATATAACAATTAAAGTTTTAAGATTCACGTATACATCTAAAAGAATTTGAGGGTGCGAGAGGATTGTGAGAGAGCAACAACCGATTATACTTTTCTTATTTACGCATAAGAAGCTTCGCAGAATACATATTTTCTCCCTTGAGACATAATTTTGGTTGTCTACAGAATTGTATCTATTTTGTTTCTAGTTGTTCATGACATACCCTCAGGATACTTCATCAAATCCAGGATATCTACTTTTCTGACAAGATATATTACAGCTGAGAATAAGCAAACAAAAAAAAACAGGTCATGGATGACTTAGAACTATTCTCAGAGTACAACGTTTCCAATCTGACAGACCAAATCCAACGCCCTGAGTTTGACATTCACAAAAACAACTACCTTGACCGGATATTATGCAGGAGACAGCATCATGGTAGGGTCAATCACTTGAACAACTACATGTTAACTATTCACAAATCACTGACCTAATGGTACACTCACTCACACTGATCACAGTCACAAAGAGCCTGTACTCCACTGACCTTTGACTCTCTTATGTCCAAGCATTATCCTCTTACTAGCCCACAAATCAATTAAAGCCATGCAACGTACAACAACTTGCAATACTTTAACAGCATATAAACTGAGGATAGGATTGTCACTAATCCGAACCAATAAATATCTCAAAAAATCTGCCAGGGAGATGTTAACTAATCACTGCATATGTCTCTTGTTTTTTTTCCTAGCCTGACAGTGATCCCCATCCTATGAACTGCAGTTTAGAACTGTAGCTAGCATGCATTCCCAATGGATAAGGTTGTCTCCATCTCCCTTTTTTTCTTCTATGAAATAGTGCGACCAAATTGGTCCAACTGCATATTGAAAATGCTATTTAAAAGTTAAAATTAATTACACCGTCCTAAAAATGAGAAAACTAAACCGAGATCTGAGGATTATAAGGTAGGGGCCACTTGTCAATACTGGAGCAGATTGTCGTCGAGAGCCAGCAATATTTATGAATTAATTATGAAAAGAAGAATATGTGTGTATATATACAATGAATTTAAAATATAAAGATTTCTGCGTGTATCTCAAAATGTATCAGGACGTAAGGATGTTCATATATTTTTGAAAAATGCGCACAAATTCTTTTATTTAGTTTGAAACAGAGGGGTAGGTAACAAATTGAAATGAATTCAGGGGCATGGTAAGCTGAAGAATTTCTCGAACTTTCCTAGGTGCAAAGCTCTAGCTAGTGGCCTTGTGATTTAACTGGGCTGCAATGATTCATAATCATGGTAAGATGCAGCAAGCAGCATGCTTTATTAGACGTAAAGGTAACACCTCTCAGCTGGTAAAAGCAACCGCGCATACGTCTGAATCTTGTTATGCTCGGCAACACTTTCAGAAACAGTGATTGGAAAAAAACGTATGGTTTGCCTACATTTTGCTTTAAATTAACTTTAAATACTTAGAAATGAATCTCTTAGATTATGCATCTGATCCATTGGATGGAGCTAATAAAGCTCACAGGAGACACATCTGATTGGATTGCTCTTGGCTTTTGTTAGAAATGCGTCACAGCTTTGAAAAAATGTTCTGGGTGCCAAAGCTGATCACAACTCACAAGATGCTAATGATGTAGTCAAACTGCAGTTAGCACACATGTAGTTGAGAAGCTGTGGGATCAAATTGGGATACTGTTTGCAGCTTTGCATTATATATGGGGCCAAACTAACAAAGCTCTTAGTAGTCTAAATGCCAAACTATGCATGCTTTTCCTTAATTATTAAAGCTTGTATATATATACTAATGAGCTAGCTAGGAAAAGTTAGGCCGATGATGAGCTGCATTTTGGATTATAAGCCACTCCAAGGGGATTTTTAACTGCAGCTATAGCTACTCAAACGGATATGGCTCGTCACAAAAGGAACTCCATCAAGAGCCCACTTGAAGCCTATACTTCGAAATCCTAGATATATTGAGGGGAACACAAATCGAACATAGCTAGGTTGAATCGTGATGCTAATTTTAATCTAGGTGAAAATATGTATGATCCTATTCACAAAATACAAACACGACTTATAATAACTACTTCCTCTCTCTCTCTCTCTCTCTCTCTCTCTCTCTCTCTCTCTCTCTCTCTCTCTCTCTCTCTCTCTCTATATATATATATATATATATATATATATATATATATATATATATAGACACACACTTGAAACTACGCTAAACAACCTAGAATAATTCATTATATTTGTGGACGGAGGGATAGTCACAAACCTATATATATTATCTGGAATTGTATATAAACATTTTTTGAATATTTGTTTTTATTTGTACATATTCACATACAAATAAACTTCATTCAAATTTTTAATATCTAATAAGTTTGAAGTTTGAAACTAATTAATTTAAGTTATTAATGGTTCCAACATTTCAAATTAGTTATTAAACATTTGCAGTTGGCTTCTAAATAGCGTATGTATAAATCCATCCTAATATATTTTTATTAATTCTATTTTCGTTGTATGTACATCTAGAGTTAATAAATAAAATTTATACTTCAATTGGAATCTCAATTTTAACATTATGTGATTTAATGTTTGTGAAATTTGGAAATTTAATAAATATAAAGCTGCACTTATCTTGGAATATTGATTTAGAATTTTAGCATTTTAATTAATTTTAATATACTAATCCTAAAATATAAAATTACAGTTAGCGAGATGTAACTAAAAGACTGACTCATAATTAATACATACATTGGTGTACTGTTTTAATTTCATTTATTATAAAAAATAATTCTTACATTTAGTATTAATTAACAAGCTATACTTGGAATAGACTCAATTTTTCTTTTTTCCGATTTAGTTATTAAGCGGTGCTCATCCCTCAGGTGCACCTCCTTATATATCTTATATATACCTCTCTGCAAAAAAAAAAAAAGGTTGTAATCATAAAACTATAAGGACTGGCCAATGTTTAGACATACAATGAGGGGAATTACAAGTCCATAAAGTGGTCAACAAATTTCATATTTAAATTCTTTGTAAATGAGGGGAAGAAGGGAATTACAAGTTCACGTAACAAGGAAAATGCGATGATCAAAAAACAAAAGGACGATACGTAGTATCATTTTTTTTCCATTTGCTAATTGGAAAGTCTATGTACCAAAATGAACGATTTATAAGTTATTGTACTAAATTGTACTTCACATCACAAGTTCATGTACTAGTAGTGCAATTTGCTCATTATAGTGCCTATAACAAATATCTTCATGACACAAAACAACACCTTTCTGCACTTATGTAGTCTATACATGCAAGCCAGCTCATCTTTTGAAAAATTTAACCCGAAGAAAAAATTTCTTACCCAGTGGATCAAGTTGCAGGAATCTTATTTTCTCTCCCAATCATCTCAAATTACCCATCACCATACTCAGCTGCAACAATAAAAAGTCATTATCATGTAGTGGAGAGATCTTGGCCGCAATAGGTGAATCTAGTAGGCAGGTTAAAAGTCACTAAAGGTAATTAATTAATTTAAGAGAATTAGTTTTCTACACTTGCAAATATGCAAAATTAATTACAAATATGCCATTGCAATAGATGCTCTTTGCCAGATAGAATACCTAGAGACCCATGTTTGTTACCACTAAGAAATTTCCACTTTACCCTCATCGTTACGTTGAATCACCTTCAATATTACTATAATAGAAGAAAGAAAGAAAGTGTGATACATAGAGGTTTAGATTTGGAGTGTACAAGAAAAGAAGATGGTTCTGTGGGATGACCACTTGTAAAAGTTGGTGAGACATAAAAGAAGCGCAAAAATGTCAATTGCAACGGAAGACCTAAGACAAAAGAAAACTTCACACACACACACACACAACATGCTAATTTCTGGCCCAATACAATGGTAGAACTTTTTAACTTGAAATCTTTGTCGTATTACATTTGCCTCAATACAATGGTATTCTTTTGCGACCATATTTTTTAAAATAAACTTACTTAATTAAAATGAACATACATAGTTATACCACTGCAGTAATATTTTGTCATGGTCCACTATTATGTATGATTGCTGGCAATAATCAGCTCCAAAATCAACATTTTCTAACATATGTTTTATGAAAAAACATTTTCCAAAAAATTATAAAAAATACAGATTAGCAAGGTTCAAAATGTGCAGCCAGAATTGATTAGGGTGAAAAAAGGAAGGGAAAACTGAGAAAGAGTCACAGCAATGTACACTGAGATATATATACGGGGAGAAAATTTGCACAATCCCCTTTATAGTTTATACCCTTGAGTTTGGATCCCTTCAATACCTTTTTATTAGTTGACAGTTAAATTCCTATAAAAATAGTCCATTTTACCCATTGGTATGAAGAAACATATAATTTATGGATATACTGTTAGAGTGTATAGAATTTTTACATGGGACTATTATAAGTTTGTTATGCAATATATTATTTACAACAATTTATTTTTATAAAAATTAATATTTATAATTTTTTGGTTATTAATAATTATTATGTAGCAATCTTTTTAGTAGTATCACGAATTCTTACATCTTATATATATATATACACAATTTTTTTCTTATACAACAAATCTGTCATACTATAAAAATATGCTACATATACAATTTTGATAATTAAAAAATAAATAATATTTTTATATCATATCTACAAATAACTTTTTCATAAATAATATCCCATCTAACAAACTCATAAATATATAGTAGCCTTATATAACAAACTTCTACACTAATAATATACTCCATAAATCTATACTCCCTCCATACTCATAAAGGAAGTCGTTTAGGACATCGACACGGTCTCCAAAACACAACTTTGATTTCTTATTTCTATAAAAATATTCATTGAAAAGTGATATATTTATATTTTTATGAAAGTATTTTTCAAGTCAAATATATTCATATAATTTTTACATTTCAAACTAAACAACTTGAAAGTTATTCATGATTTATATTCCCAAGGTTTGACTTAAACATTGTCCTAAACGACTTCCTTTACGAGTACGGAGGGAGTATGCTTCTTCATACCAACGATAAAATAGATTTTTATATGGATTTAACGGTCACTTAATGGTAATCTAACTAAAAGGTATGAAAGTGATCCAAACTAAAATTCCAAGAGTATATAAGAGAATGAGTAAGACATCAAAAGGTATATAAAGAATTGGGTAAAATTTTAGGATACATAAGAAATTTTGTCATACACGAGTGGTCCCATGTCTTCAAATGGACCAGCACCTAGGATTGAACACGTACATGAAGTGACCTGCCAAGCAGGCAAGGGTCGATCAATGGAGAGTTCCAATATCTAAGATCACCTTGGCAGAATTAAAATAGAAGGAAAAGTGGCATAAAGAAACTAGCACGATGACTTGGTTAGATCTTGTGTGTAGTGTGATCTACCGGCAACCTCGATATCGACAACTAGTGGTAGAAGAATAATTGGTGAAGGCGACAATCGGATTAGAACACGTATTATCATGGACACCAAAAGAAGCTACTGATAGATAATGTAGGGTTATAGGCCTTGCTAGAGATTAATTTGAGGGCATGATACAAATAATCAGCGTTTTGCGTGAGTCTCTATCCATGATACAAATACCAGTAACGAGCACCAACTATATTCACTACTACAAAAACCCTCGTAGGGATTGATCTTATAGGTGTCGGTTCTATTAAAACCGATACCTATAGACCTTTTTCCACCTCCACACGCTAAAAAAAAAGAACCGACACTTTTAAGACACTATAGATGCCACCGACACCTGTAACACCTATAATATATTATAGGTATCGGTTTATTAAAAAACCGACACTTATATTATATTATAGGTGCCGATTATAGGTACCGGTTCTTCTAAAAAACTGGCACCTATACAAAACGAGCCAAGCCGACGAGCCGAGCACCGTATCGCCTCCTTATCTACTCCCACCCACGTCGTCCTTATCTACTCGACTCTCTCTCGCTCTCTCGCTCTCGTGCAACTCTCTCCCTCCCCTCTGCGCATCTCTCTCTCCCCTCTCTCTAGCGATGGAGGCTGCCCGGCGGTGGCGGCGGGCTTCCGAGGCTGGCAGCGGAGGCAGCAATTCTCGCTCTCGCAACTCTCTCCCTCCCGTATGCGCGTCTCTCTCCCTCCCCACTCTCTAGCGGCCGCCAGGGTTTACGATTCCGACGAAATCCGACCGGATTTCGCGAAATTTCGGCGTTTCGACGAGGCTCGAAAGTAGAAACCGTCTGAGATTTCGAGAAGTTTCATCCAAATTCAAATTTGAATTGATTAAAAAGAAAATAAAATAAAATAAAATCTTATAAATACTATGATATTCATAGAACCTATTGGGATATAAATTTTTGAAAAAAATTATGTATTGTGTGTATTTATTGAAACTTACATCAGGAAAGAAAAGAATAAAGAATTAAAAAAGGAAAACAAATTACTATCGAAATTTCGATGATTTCGATCGGAATTTCGCCAAAACCGACTGGTTTTCGAGAACTTGTCGACAAACTAAGGGAATTTGTATTCAAATTTTGGTTTATGAAATTTGTTCGGAATTTACCGGTTTTTCACCGGATTTCGTGAAATTCCGAATTCCGTCAGTACCCGAAATGAAAGGGCCTGTCGGAATCGTAAACCCTGGCGGCCGTTGCCCGACGGAGGCAGTTGCCCGGCGGTGGCGGCAGGCTCGCGAGGCTGGCAGCTACCGCGCCTTTCCTCCGCCAGATCCGGCGGTTGGGGAGGCAGCGGTCTCCCCACGGCCACGCCCTCCCCTCCCGTGGACCGCGGCGCTCCCCACATCTTCACGTGCAAGTCCTCCACCACTGCCATCCTGGCGATGCAGGCGACCCAAGGGCCCCATCGCCGCCGCATCATCCTCAACACCACTGACTTAAGGGGGTCCAGTGTGTTCTTTTTATCTCGTTCTTGCTCTCTTTGTTAATCTCTCAAGTTCTCTTGTTCATATGTGTATCGAGAGGATCGGATGAACATTATAATTAAATGGATGTAGGAATTGTTGTTGTTATTGATGTGTTCTTTGGATTTTGATTTTGGATGTGGGGATATTGTTCTAGATCTGAGGATGTGGACGGGATCATGGGATGGGGAGGGCTTCGGCTCGATTTGATCCGGAGTTCTTTTTTTTTTGACTCATGCAGATAAAAAGGTGCCGGTTCTATTTACCTATAGGTGCCGGTACCAGCAATAGGTGCCGACCAATTGGTGTTGGATGGAAAACCGACACTTATTGCTAGTTTACAACCTTTCTGTACTAGTGATTATACGTACATGATATAACTTGGTACAGACAGTTGTAATTTGTAACATCTTCTATGTCATCTTGCGATATCGATAAATGTATGTAACATCTTCTATGTCATTTTGATCTCACCTGCCAACGAGACACTACAGACATATTATCTCTACAATAAGTTAGCTCGTAACACGATATCACTACCTAAAAAAATGATTTTTCACTACGAGAGCCATGGATCTTCGCATAGTTGTGGACAAATTGTATTTTCGACCGTGATGACCCGTCTACATAGTTTGTGGACGGGGGTTCCCATGATCATCCGCTGCTCGCTTAAGCATGCCACCTACGATAATGCCCCACGTGCGATAATATCCCTATTTTTGCAGGCGGGCGGTTTAAGTAGGCCATCTTTGACTATTTATTTATGAAAACAACATCTTAAGATGGTCATCTAAGAAAATGTCCACCTTGAGTATATATACTCTTCTTTCCCGCAAGCCCACCTATAAGTATATATACTCTTCTTCCCCATGAGTTACTCATTTTGCCCAAGCGTTCTCTCTCCTAAGACAAAATATATGGGGAGAGGTTTTGAACTCAAAATCTTTGGTGGATTTTACTATCCAAGATTAGATACATGCGCTCTTACACTAGTTATGTAGTTTTCTTCTATTTTTATGCTTTGGATATGATGGATCTATGTATGTTACATGTATATACCATGGACATGCCCTATAGTTACGGCTAGCCTATAAAGATCAATTTTTGCAAGCGGACGACTCGTAGACAGCCCATTACCCCGCAACACACATAGATCAACTACCCATCAATCTAACCGCAAGCTAAAACCAACAAATCACCACGTTGTCTTACCAGCCGCCATGTCTGGTCATCTGCCTATTGAATGCAGCTCATCCTCGAGCCACCCGACCTAGAGCGTTTAACTCCACTGATCAAGAACATCAATCACCTCCATCTTTAATACATCTTGTATGTCAT
The DNA here is from genome assembly GCA_000338895.3 of Oryza meridionalis. NCBI lineage: Eukaryota > Viridiplantae > Streptophyta > Magnoliopsida > Poales > Poaceae > Oryza > Oryza meridionalis. The sequence goes on along the minus strand of CM002528.2, from coordinate 5,738,296 downwards.
GTCTGACCATCTCCTTGAAAGCAGCTTATGGAAAAGTCCGAATCACTTGCCCAAAATGGTCGATACCACCAATTGTATCGTCAATCGCTTATGTGGTCAGCGACCCAAGCACCATGTCTGGTCGCCTTCTTATCGATTGCAGCCCATCGAACAGTTCATGCCAACACCCAAAGTGCTTTGAATGCACCCAAAGCGACATCGTGCTCCAGTTTACGTCAATGTCCCTCCTCCGACATTAGGTGTAGTAGTCGTGATGTGGGGCACCTACATCGCACTTCTACATGGAATCTCCTGCAGACTCTGATATCATTCATACTGATGATGACACTGGTAACGGAGTTCAGTTGCAGCCTACATCTCCGAGACAATAATTACATATGTCCCTCCCTGATCTAGCATAGTTACAACGTATTATGGCATTAATGACCTTGACCGGCTAGGTCACTGCCCAGTTGTCCCTCACCTATGCTATAATCGCCATACGATTACAATATGTATGTTTCTATATTTAATATATTTAAGAGAGCCGAGTATGGACTCATACTCTAATGCCATCCTAGCTGTCACAAAATCCTGATTTATAACCGACTACATGCATATATTCAACACAAACTTTAACATATTACTAATAAAAAAAAAGATAAATCATAGATAAACAGTGTGCTACCATATATTGTGTGGCTTATCCATGATTGTTTTTTTTTGACCGGGGCTTATCCATGATTATTGCACAGTGAGGTTAATCAATTTGTATATTTTGAATCATAATGTTTGTTGTATTGTATATGGAAAAGTTCCTACATTAGATCAAGTTTTACTACTACTATTAATTAAGGTATCATGGGCGTGTCATTCGTACATTTGGTGATCGACATGGTGCACTTCATCGGTATTCTAGCCCAGTCCCTATCTTAATCCTCCGTACACCCCTATATCTTGTTAATCAGTTAGCCTGCATTGTCTTGCGTTGAAGCATGATAATTAACAAATTATCAAGGATGTTAATTAACGAAAGGCTAGCTGCAAGTGGGTTAATTAGCTAGGGTTGGCAGATTAGATCATGCATATCTCCTTCCCCCATGTTCCTATGTGTACGTATTATATATCTTAGCCTCTTACTAACATTTGTATGAACACATATATTATAGTATTATTAGCTAATTAATTTATAACTTTTTAATTCCCATGTGCTTAACTTAATTGCTGCCATCGTTTTGATTAAATTAATCACTACTACCCCCAAGAATCTGGCACGTACTCCCTCCATCCTTCAGCCATCATTTTCCGTGCCCAAATTTGATCGTCCATCTTATTTAAAATTTTTCTAAAAAAATTAAAAACATAAGTCAGGCATAAAATATTATTCATATTTTATCATCTAATAACTATAAAAATGTTAATCATAAAAAAATTTTAAATAAGACATACGATAGAAGTTGACACTTATGGTTGTAATTAAAATGAGACGGAAGTAGTAGTATATCCTATATTACGTGGATACGGAGCATCAAATTAACTATTCAAGTCATACGCAGCCGGCTGCTGTTTGGTTAATTAATTTGCCATCGTACACTGCCACATACTTTACTATAGTAGCTATAGTCGCTATTACTACGTAGGACTACCACATATACTTAATTAAATTAAGTTGGAAAATCTACATATTTGTTTCATGCGACTGCAAAAACGTATGATCCCACGGTCCTAAAATATAGCATATTCTAGCTAGCATTCAAAATTTATTTTAAAATATCTTTCTCCCAACTAATCACAATCATTCTATATTTACTTTTCTCTAACTATTTTTTCATCTCAATCAATCACAACCATTTCTAATTTAAACTCACTTACTTTCCTTCACGTTAAACTTTAAAATTGCTTATATTTGGAAGAGAGGGAAGTACTCTGTTAGCTACTCTCTCCGTCCCATAATATAATATAAGGGATTTTGAGTTTTTATTTGTATTGTTTGACCACTCGTCTTATTCAAAAAAAATTTGTGCAAATATAAAAAACGAAAAGTTGTGCTTAAAATACTTTGGATAATAAAGTAAGTCAAAAAAATAATAATTCCAAATTTTTTTAAATAAGATGAGTGGTCAAACAGTGCAAGAAAAAAAACTCAAAATCACTTATATTATGAGACGGAGGAAATAGTTAGCAAAGGCGTGTGATGTCACCATTCTTTTCATGACGTAATTGCGTTCGAAGATAAATTGATAAATAAGTATGGCTCATTTGTTGACGACGTATATATAATTAATAAGCAGTGTCTGGTCACGTGAACACGTACTCTAGCCTTGCTCCAAACCTAACTAACTATGTCTTCATTGATTATTTTAAGTTCATGCACAATGCCATTCTAGACCGGATCCCCTTTATACCCATAAAACTAAATGACTAATCATCATCCTAGATCTGCCTAAAAAGAAGGCTGATTAGGTGCAAAAACGTACAAATTAATTGAAGGAGTTGCAGTCAGATGCAGATATAAAAGGAAGAAAGAAAGCCATCACACATGCATGACATTAACCATCATCAGTTCAGTTAGGTTTTTGCAGGCCACTACACAGCACAGGTTCAGTTCAGAAACCTACTTACTACCTCCATCCCAAAAATTTAAGTATCTAAAACTGGATGGAACATTTTGTACTACTACAAATATAGTATTACGAATTTGAACAGAAAACCTATCCAGATTCAGATTCACAGTGTTAGAAAATATCTCATCTAGTTCTAGATTCTTATATTCCGGGACGGATGGAGTAATATTAATCATGAGTTCAGATCAGCATAAAACACTAGAATTGCTACGTATACCTGTGATGACTACTCAGTCAAAAAAAGAACGAAAAAGAAATTATGTTGTGCTTTGAATAACACTGATAGCTCCGTGAAGATAACATGAAAAATAGCCAGGGGGTCGAAAAGTAAGGTAGTGACAACGTCAAGCAATACTAAGAAAGCATTAGATGTAACACTCACCAGATCTGCCACTTCTGTTGTTGCCTCCCTACTTTTCCTCTATCAAAATATCGCACTTGAAAAAGGAGCAGTTATTATTATTTTTTTTCTTTTGGAAAAATAATGCAGACAGAGTATTGTTTCATGTTAGTAAACATTTTTTTTTTGATAGGGGAGTAAACATCACCGTGGCAAATATATGTGCATCATAGTACTCCCTTCGTTTCACATTCTATCACATTCTAAGACGTTTTGGTCTCTTCATCCCTCATTTAGATTCATTAACATTGATATAAATTTAGACACATATGAAACACATACATGAATCTTTTCAAAAACTCCATACCGTCTTTTAATGCGAAACCAAGTATGAGGTAACAGTTTCATGGCTGACCAATCATTATTTCCCCAGAAAAGTTCATGACAAACTTCATGGATTATCTGGTACGCTCGGCAACACAACCAAATGAACTTATCAGAGCACCGTCGCGCAAGAACCGGCTTTTTTCAGCTACCAAAAACTGTATTTTCGCTGAAAATTTTTAGTGCCAAACAGTGAGGTCTGAATAGTCTCTCAGAAACTTAACCTGGCCCATCCCCAAGAAAACGACGATCAGCGCGTCTTCTCAAGTCTGAACACCAAAGAAACAGGCAATTAAAGGCACAATAATCTGCCACTTGGGGTTGCAACCAATGGAAGGGATGGTCAGTCAATTATGGGTCTGAGCAAACACTGCTGCTGGATACTTCCCCCTCTCGTACACTGAGATTCCAAAGATGCCCCTCCTCTCAACACATGAGGTCGTACTCCATAATGTACTGCATTATTGCTGTGCTACTGCAACTGCACCGGCAAACGCAGGTGTCACCTGACGATTCCACAAGTTTTTGCAGCCGTTGGGGAGCTCTAATGAGTCCATGGCCATCGCTTTCGGAGCAAGGACTCTGCATTCTGCAAAAGAAATAGACCGCCACAGTGCTAAAACGTTAGCGATCTGGCTCCGTCCATCTGTGGCACAGCTAGAGGGCAGCATGTTTCCCAGTGACCCGGTGGGATGTGAAATGCCACATCTTTCCAATGGTTTCAGTCCCTTTCCAGGTCAGGTGTAGCCATCGTTGATGCATCACATCATCAATGCAGAAATAAACTAGGTCCTGCATCCATCTCCATTTTCACTTCGTTTTCTAGATGCTACTGTACATTCCAAGCTTATTAGCATCCATTCTCTGCAGTGATCTCTGAAGGATTTTAACACAGAAATGGATGGGGAACGTCTTGCAAATCTTTATTCTGAAGTTCCTCAAGGTATCAAATTCTAGCAGGCTATAAAGCATATGGCAAAGCAGAGCTTAAGCAGAAGAATAAGAGAAGTGGACGGTACGAAATGCATGATTCTGCTAAACGGAGAGGGGAGGAAGCTAGCACGGTGGCGTGCCTACCTTGAAAAAGAAAAATCGCTGCCGTACTAGATGTCCGCATCGAACTTGCCACGCTGCTTTCAATCGGCATCACCACCCCCACCACATGATATGCACCATCTGTTCACGAGTCGCGACACCTAGCACACCAGGAATCAAGGAAGTCATCACTAAACAACATTAACGTAAGCAAGTTATCATTTAATGGTAATCAATCAACCTTGCGCCAAAACCAATAATAGCAAGAGAAACTAATTTCTTTCATAGCAATAAAAATTTGCAGAAAACAGATGGTTGAAGAACAGCAGCTAAACAAGTAGTCAAAATTTATGACAGTTTTTGTACTACTTTATTTCCTGTCTTCATCATAAAAGTTCAACATGTATCACGATTAGCCTGCCAAATAAACTGTAACAACAGTTATTTTTGTTAGCAAATCAAGGAACAGTCTCCCTGTAATTATGCAAATAACAAGGGAAAACGATGGACATGACCCCATCATTCTTGGGAGCATCATAACAAGTACAAAAAAACAAATATAAGCAATAGTCTGATTATATTGTTCGTCATTATCCTCACCATTGTGCTTTGGACTCAAAGATCTCTCCAACACTATGTTCCTGCTTCCCAACACTTGTCACCCACTTTATTCTTCATGTACTCCATTATCCTCACCATCTATGTTGCTCCAATATCAGTGGGCATGTGCACCTACAAGCAACAAGGAATAACAGAATTATATACTTCCAAAAAGTATGATATTAGTCTGTTGTCTCAAAGGGAAAGTGGATCATGATATATTTGCTGCTAACAGTAGAGGATGGTACTAAACAATCTGCTAGAGTGCCCGATAAGCCACACTTCGGTTAATTTGATTTGATGGATTAGTGCTGAAGATTTTTATGGTTTATCTGATTCCAACTTCAGTGTAGAGCTGAAGAATTGGATATTTCAGGGGCATGGTAACTATCAGATTGCGGAAGTACACGAAAGAAGCAATGACGAAAGGAACTGCTGACTTGTTACAGTGCAAGGAAGCTGACTAATATAAAATTTTGTCCATTAATAGATATTGTAAACTTCACTGATTCCAATAATTTACTATGCTTCACAAGTTTTAACATTAAGCATAGCTTTCTTATGTGTTATACATGCATCGCCCCTTGCACAACATTCACATTGAACATGATATTGGGAAATCAGTAAGATCAGCTTCCGCAAGGTTCTTGATCAGTGAACTGTGGCACTGTGCAGTGCTCAATCTTTTCTCTTTTGTGAAGATGGTGTTGTATTGAGGCCAACGTTATGGAAGGTTTTCTCAAGGATTACAGATATGCTGGTCAAGGATAGTACACTGTTACTGATGATTCTCATGCCAAACAGTAGTTAAACTACCACTTTGCTAACAACATGATTGGTGTTTCTTTTTGTGGAACAACTCTACCTATGTGCCATAGATTTGTAATGCTATCAGCCTATCATATAGGTCAATCATACCACCTTTAAGTTTTCAGATTCAACTAGGTAGGTTTAAGCCAGAATTTCAAGGATCATAAGGGCTGTATGTGTCTCTGTGTTGGCAACATCGCTAGGGCTGCATTCGTTCCTGCTGCTTCCCAACTCACTCCCCCTCGTTTTCCACGTGCAAGCTTCCCAAACTACTAAATGGTACGTTTTTTACAAAAAAATTCTATATGAAAATTGCTTTAAAAATCATATTAATCCATTTTCAAAAAAAAAGTTAATACTTAATTAATCATGCAATAATACATGCTTCGTTTTGCGTGCTGAACACAGCCTAGAAATGTTTCAATTCAACATGGTAAGTGTTGCAGAACCTAACTTGGGCTTTGCATAGGTAATTGTATTAGCATATGCCACTGTTTTCTTTAGATAAATTTTGGTTCCGAAGGATTAAATTAATTCTGAAATATTATCTGTATTATCATTTTATTATATTATTTCTAATATCGATTAATGAGTTAAGAAAGCTTACAATTGGAGCTGCTTAACTGCTTGAGATCTTTCAACAGCAGCAAAAGAGAGTTTATAGAAATCAGTAAGTTCTTGAATTCAAAGAATTTCTTCATCTATTTTACATCTGGGTCTATTTGGACTTTTTCAAAATCTACCATTATTGAGATTGGTAACTGACCCAAGAAATTTGATTGTGCTGCAAAGCAACTCGATTGAGCTTCACATATACCATGCTGGTCAAAATCACTATAATCCCCCGTGTTACCTACTGGATTTATCGACCCTATATTTGGCAAACCCCTTTGATCCAGCACTAATTTTCTGTATCAGGAGGTAAGATGCCAAGGTGGCAATATCGTGTACCACGCCCTGAATGTTTGCATACAGATCGGAATCCTCTGTGGAAATCACCAACTGTTAGCAATTTTCTCTTTAGTAAATTATACTCATTGAAAAAGCGCTATTTGCATTTATTTTCTTAACCCATGTTACTTTTTAGCAATCTGCAGCCCAAAATAACAAGCTAACATAATCTGAATATCCATAATAATCCCATACTGGAAAAGATGAACTTTGTGTAACTTTATTTTTCCTAATTTTAAGTCTAAATGCTCACAAGGAAAATCACCCCTAATGATCACGGCGAAACACGCAGCATCAAACAACCACACGAAAGAAGCCAACAGAATTTCATCCCTTGAGTCTAATTGTTACAGCATCACCGTCATTTGCAACCAGAATGGAGAGTGGAATCATGCTAATTGCGACCAAAGATTTTATATAAATGAAAGAGATCGCCGTCGCCAAATGCTAAATACCAAGCCGCCACGCCAGCGCCGCGAGGTAATCTGCAGCAGTCGGGATTGGGCGTGGCGTGATGCGAGGTACTAATCTGCAGCAGAAATCGGCTCTACATTCCTCCGAGGAACAAGGCATCCCACAAGGGATGGAGCGAGAGAGAGGGTGAGAAGAGATGCGCACCTTGCGAGCCGCGCCGTGTGGAGGCTACGAGGAGGAGGAGGAGGAGGAGGAGGGCGAGAGCGAAACCCTAATTTGATCCACCATTGCCGCCGCGCCCGCGCACCGCCGCGAGGCGAGGGGAACTAGACCGTACCGTACGCCGGAGGAAGGAGAAGAGTGTGGATTAGCCTCTCGCTCGTTGCCCGATGTGGGCCACACGGTGTAGGCCCAAAATGAGGCCCATTAATCCAAGCCACGGGCCCGTGTTTCGTAGGCTCGAGTTTTTAGTTCAGGAAATAAGTCCACTTTAACTCGCTCAAATATAAGTTCAATATAATTCGTATTTTCCAATCACAATATCACTATATCAGATACCTCGAACCTCTTTAATTATTAAAAACAGTATAATAATTTGACTCTCTCAAAAATATTGACGATGGGGTTCACTGACGTGGCTCGTTGACCTGGTCCAACTAGCTAAGTCAGCATATAGGACCCGTGTCAGCACAGTTCACAGTTCACACCACTGCACCAGCACTAGTGAGGATGAGAGAGAGTCGGCGACGGTGCAATCCCCACCGGCATCAACACGTCCCGCTTGAGCCCTCGCCTTGTTGCAGCCTCCCCATTGCAGCTGAAGTCCTCGGTAGCCCAGATCCGCACGAGGCCAGTGGACGGGGAGCGGCCGGGACGGTGGTTGGCCGTTGGTGTTGTCTCGGATAGGGTTGTAGGCAACGGCTCGAGCACCTGCACCGGTGACGCGCACGATCGGATGAGGCGGCAAAAGAGAGTTTATAGAAATCAGTAAAAAGTTCTTGAATTCAAAGAATTTCTTCGTCTATTTTACATGATTACATCCGAGTAAAATTTCTAAATATTTGGATTTTTTTTTATAATGTATCATTATTGAGATTGGTAACTGACCCAAGAAATTTGGTTGTGCTGCAAAGCAACTAGATTAAGCTTGACACTAATCATGGTGGCTAAAAATCACTATAACTAGCGAGAGACCCCGCGCGTTGCTGCGGGACTTTCTCTATGATAAATAGAAAATGTTAGGTGCAAGATGCATTTGACTGCTTATATATATACGTAGATATATATTGTTCTAAAATGTGTGCATCACTTCAGCGTTAGATGCAACTTGATTTAAATACATCTTTCAACTCTTTTTAAAAACTTAGAAAAATTCATGTTTCCAAGTGCTCTTGGTTTGAGCCAGATCATTAGAAAGGAAGATTGATGAAATCCATCACTTCAATGCTTATAAACTTAGGCCTTTCAGGCCTTCTAGAAAAAATAGGAATTATAATTAATACTCGATAAATAACTGAAAAATTCATTTTATTGGTAGTAGTGAATAAGCATATGAAGAATGCTAGAAAGAGTAGTGCTTTAGGAAGATATACTAAATATGATATAAGCATTAGAAAAACTAGGAAGAAACCCCGCGTAGATACGCGGGCATCTTATTTATTGTTTTATGAAAATGTTGATTAAAAAGTCACATCTCACTATTTGTACACCCTAAAATAAGCCTTAGATATTAATATATTTAAATGATAAGGATGTCTTCTAAATTAAAGAAAATCACTTTGTTCTAGTTACATATAAACTTCCCTATTGTCACTACAATTTATTATTACTGTTTAAGTACCTATTAATAGATGAAACTTCATATGTACTAATAAAATAAGATTAATATATCATTAATACACATGGATTGTTCAAAATATATCCAAAATAAACCAAACCAAAATTTGGCAAGTGGCAATATTACTAAAATTTTGGCAGGATTTCTTATGTATTTATCAAAGTTTAGTAACAAACTAAATATAGGTATTTTTTTGGCGACTTTGCTAAAAAAAATGGTATGGTTGAAAAAGACATCAATCTGAACTGCCCCTAAAATATCTACTACACCTAAAGGTTATTGTATCACTTATTTCCAAATTCATATAAAAACATTTAAAAATATCTCTTGTACCAATTAATAGGATAACATCTTAAAGTTAAATATAAATGCCCCTGTAACGTTGTGAAGCTGATCTTAGTCGGGAAGACTTTTTTCTCTGTGCCTTGAAACATGGGTCCTGCATCGATGTAGTCGTGCCCTTGCATACCAGTCTGGAGCATAATTTAATGTCTGATTCACTGTCAAACCCTTATGGAGTATTGCATCACTAAGTAGTAAGTTGCGCACTATTGGCAACGACGGTGGCCTCCAATGGGGTTGTCTCAACTCAGCTATGTATACCCCTGCTATATGACAGTATAACAAACTCTGTTGCTCATGCTTGATGCTTTTCAATGAAGGACAAAGACAAAGATAAGATGGAGTTGATCAAAATAGTTTTTTTCTAAAAAAAAGAATTTTTATGATATAGATAGAATACTCTCTTTTGAAAATGAGCGATGTTAATCATTCAGCAAAATAAAAAAATTATAGCTAAAGAGACATACCACCAGGATAATCTTCAGAGCACTATATTATTATCTATCTTTTCAACAAATATCTATAGTGTAGCACTTGGTTTATTTTCAACACCTATTTTTGATAATCATATGAGACACCTTTAAGGATGTACTGTATTTATTATTCAAACATATGTATAATAAGTTAATAACTAATTCGTGAGAGTATACTTAAGTCACGTCAGCGGCGTGTATGATATACATGTATCAATTATACCTAATATGTTGAAATTCCTCAATTATAAGAAAATATATGATGAGTAATTTACTGCACATATTACTTTTGATTGTTTATTTATTGTCAAATTATTGGCCAGGGAAATAAAATATACATATATAACCATAAATCTCATCATGATGGACTAAAGGGCTGTGTTATAGCAAGATCATTGTCTGAAATATTTTTATAATATTTTTCACATCTATGTACCATATATGTTGCTCACTTCTCAAATACCAATCACGTAATTTTGAAAAATTCCAAAAACACTTTGAGATTGAACCAATTAAAACTAAATCATATCTACTTGAAAAAAATACAACTAAATTTTGTTATTTTTTATTTGTTTTACAAATGCAAATTTAGATTAGCATCTTATATTTTTCAAGTGATATTTGATACCCTAAAATATGATGCGAAATTATTTAAAAAAGTTATCATAACATTAATTACTATTTGTCGGCTCTCTGTGATGTATTTAGTAGGACCATAATATAACTTTTATAATACATCAATAGTTGATTTAGATAAATGAATACAACGGCATCACAAATTAGATATATAATGTTAAAATTATTTTAAAATGTGACGTTTAAAGACCATTGATTTGACATTTTATATTGATCTAGTTTATCTACTCATATTTGTATATTTGTTATGGCAGAAAATTATATTTCAGAGACCGTTGATTTTTTTTCTGAGGGTACTATATATAGATTTTTCTTAATGTCTTTAGTACATATGTTTTATTTTCTTTTGGCAAACCGAACATATGTAAACTTATCTTTTTTTCGGTAGTACGTACTGTACGTACTTTTGCTCTTTTTTTTTCAGCCAACTGTTACATCTATATATTTCCTCTCATGTGTATATATATATATACATATATACATATACATATATACATATACATATATATATATATATATATGAGGAAGGTATATACATATATATTTAATCTAAAATAACAGTCTATTAATTAATTTTCGGAAATCAACAGCGTGTATAGATTTTCTTTTTCCATGTATAGTACGTACTGTACATACTTTTGGCTATATAGGAGGAAGGAATTATATTCTAAAATAATGTGAAAATCAATAGTGTGTATATATATATCTAATCTAATAGTCTAAAATAACGGTCCACTAATATAAGTGAAAATCAACGGTGAGATTAGACAGTGCCACGTGGCAGCTTAGGAGCGCTTGTAGGAGTCCCACATGGCGGCTTGAGAGCGTTTGTAGGAAATTTAATGGACTTTTAAGTATATAATAGAAAGATTTAAGTGTGTCATATCATGGTTAGAGAAAAAAAACAAAGAACACATGAGGAGGGGACAAAACAGTAGCATGAGTATTGGAATGGAGTTGTAACCATAATTTACGCACCGCACCATATGAGGATCAAACTCGGTAGCCTGGCATTGGCAGCGAGCGAATGATATCAAGAAAACCATCAGTGATTTGAAGCTTGTGATGCTAACTTTAGTAGAAAGAACAATACATCACGAAAACAAAGTAGAAAAAGTCACCAGCTATTGCATTGCTGGCTAGCAACAGGTTTCACGATGAATTGTTCTGGGATGGTTAAGCCATCTCACTGGCCAAATGACCAGCTCGGGTGGCCAAATCTAGCGAGCCAGTTTGGCTGGCCAAACAAAGCATCAACGGCTAGTAGCTGCAATCTCTCATCTGCCTCTCCCCCATCGACGCCGAGTTCCTCCTCCGGCTGTTCGTGATCCGGCCCCCGTCTCCTCTCCAGCCGCCGTCGCCCCTGCCGGCCGCCGCCTCCCCACCAGCCGCTGTCGATCGCCCCTTCCTCACTAGCCGCCGTTGCCCCTGCCGACCGCCGTCTTCCCTCCAGCCGCCGTCGCCCCTGCCGGCTGCCGCCCCCCCCACCAGCCATTGTTGCCCCTGCCGATCGCCCCCTCCTCTCTAGCCGCCGTCGCCCCTGTCGGCCGCCGCCTGCCCTCCAGCCGCCGTCGCCCCCACTGGTCACCGCCTCCCCTCCAGCCGTTGTCGCCCCTGCCGGCCATCGCCTCCCTACCACCCGCCGTCGCTAGGGGTGGACAGGAAGCTCTTGGCTCGTTAGATCGCTCGGCTCGTGACAAGCTCGGCTTGGCTCATTTGATTTTCCTAATGAATCGAGCTGGCATTTCAGCTCGTTAGAGATAACGAGCCAGCTCGAGCTGGCTCGCGAGTCGCTCGTGAGTCTTAACGAGCTAGGGCACATGAGCTGTGGGCCTTTGGAATTGGATGCTGGCAGAGAATGGAGGCCCAACAGCCCAACTCGGCAGCCCAAAAAAAACCCTAGTGACCTTGAGACCTTGACCTATTCTCCAAAGATCCCGATCCGACCGATGCCGATCCATCCTGTTCTCTAATTCTCTCGATCCTCTTCTCTCGTCTCAAGTCTCAACTTCTCCCACCACTAGCCGCCAAGTGCTGCCGGCCTGCCGTTAGCTGCCACCGCCAAGCGCCGCCGCTGAGTTTGAGGCTGGCGGTATTCCCTTCGGCTTGCGGCTAAGTTCGAGGCACCGCCACTCTTTGCCTCCTCTCCCCAGGCTGTCCGGCGACGCCGCCACCCACCCCAGCGCCTGACGTCGCCGCTCTCTCCCAGTGCCCGATGTCGCCGCTCTCCCCTAGCGTTCGCCCGCAGCGCTCAACGCCGCTGCCCGCCAGCGACACAAGCCCGCCACCTACCCACCCACTTGCGGCATCGCCCGACAGTGAGCATGAGCTCCTACCATGGTGCCGGCGAGCTCGAGCTTGTTTCCTCCGCCGTTGAGCTCGTCTGGTTCTCCCCGTGGTCGCCGGCGAGCTCATCCCCTTGGTCGCCTCCCTTCTTGCTTGCCCCCATAGCTCGCGAGCCTAACAGCCAGCTCGAGCTTTCAAACGAGCCGAGCCGAGCTAGGTTTCTAGCTCGTTAGGATAACGAGCCGAGCCGAGCCGAGCTAACGAGCTAGAGCGAGCCGAGCCGGCTCGCTATCCACCCCTAGCCGTCACCCCAGCTAGTCGCCGCCTCCCCTCCAGCCGCCGTCGACCCTGTCGGCCGCCGCCTCCCCTCTAGCTGTTGTCGCCCCTGCCGGCTGCCGCCTTCCCTCCGGGCGCCGTCGACAGCAAGGGAGGGAGGGCTCGACGGCGAGGGATGGAGGGCATGGCGACGAGGGAGAGCAAGGAAGGCCACCGAGGAGCAGCTCCACGCGCCACTCGCCGTCGCCTCACCTGCCCGCCGCTGTCGCCATCCCCATCCCAAGCTCTGCCACCCCATGCCGATGTCGCCATCCCAGCCCATCCCGAGCTTCCCCGCCGCCCCTCCCAAGCCGATGTCGTCGTCGCTTGCCGCCTCCCCGCGCCGCCTCCCACGCCGTCGGCATCTGCGTGTTCGACGGGAAGGAATGAAAGAGGAAAAGAAGAAAAGAGAAGGACTAAGGAGAGAGAGAGAGAGGGGGGGGGGAAGAAGAGGAGTAGAGGCTGTGATGTGGGTCCATTGTTATTTTAGAGAGGATTAATAGAGAGTTTGTTGGAGTGAGCACCTAGTTTAACTAGCCAAATTAGATGGAGAGTTAGCTATATGGGTGTTTGGAGAGTCTGATTTGGAGAAGCTGTTGGAGATGCTCTAATAAGTGTAAAGCCATTTGAGAGATGGTTTGGATTTTATTAGTTTAATATAATGTGGTTCCACAAGGTGACGTGAGAGGGTACCATATATGTATACATTGAAATAGTATATGAGCTTGATACGCGCTTGAGCAAACTTATACATTTGAACCCTCCTAAATACCCCTGTAAATGGAGATGGCCTTGGATGTTATCCAACGAACCAGGCCTGTGATCTGTCGGCGCATAGTTGTGAAGGAAGGACTATAGTTGAAGTACAAACCGAACGTGTAGCCGGCATACCCTGCAATGATAACGCACAAGTACTTGACAAGGTCGAGGTCGGGGTTGGCCAAGACATAGGTGACTGTAGTGCTGAAAGCTAGGAACACCATCATGACGGTCACGTCTTCGACATAATACTTGTTGGAGGATCTCTTCGTAAGCAGGGTGACCATAAGCGACAGGGCAGTCGCGAAGGTGAACGTGTTGACTATCAAGTACCACATTACTCTCCTAGCTTGGCCAAAGTTGCTGTCGCCACTTGGCCAAGGAGCAGCAGCCATGGCGGCGGCGCTGGATCTGCTGCCCCTGCGGGAGGGGTGAAGCATCCCGTACCAGTCGTTGTTGGAAATCCAGCCGGGTGGCTGCAGCAACGCTTGGAAGGACATTTGTACGAAGAGAGCGGCAACCGTCATCAGCCACCCGCGCTTGTCCCTGATGAGGAGCTCCTCGTCGTCGGAACCATCGCCGCCCAGTGTCACCACGCCGCCCCCGCCCCCGCCGCCACCGCTGCCATAAGCAGTAGCTTGAGCACCGCCAGTGTAGCTGCTACTCGGCAGAATGATCAGCTTTCCTCTAAGAGGGATCTCGATGGCCCTGTTGTTGCCGATGTCTACCACTAGCTTAACGTCCTACACAACGATATGAACGCACGCACGCAAGCAATCTTTAATTAATCGGTTTTGCTATACATTTATAATATAAATATAAATATAATATAATTATAGTATAATTAAATTATAACTTACATACATATATGTAGTTACAATGTTACTTGTATGTATGTATGTAGTTTGGAACCATTAGATTTACTTTAATTTATGTAAATGGAGAAGAAAAATTTCATAGCGCAGTACAAATGAGGGGATTTGGTCCCCGACCTCCGCTTCATATCACAGCGGGATTTTTAAAAGTTACATATAAATTATATTATAGTTTCATGTAAGCTAAAATATAGCTACACTGCATGTACTACATTTATATTTCACAATTTTTTGGGAGAAAACTTATGGATAGTCTCCTCTTTAATTGAGAAATCTCAACAAATTACTCCTTCCAGTTATGATTAGTTGGCGCAAACTTTAAGTTATGATTAGTTGACGCAAACTATTAAACCTTTAACCAGTTAATAATTTCTCAAATCCTTAATTTATATTTTTTTTACAAACTAAAAAGTGGTATTCACAGCTTTACATCGGAGAGTTATCATAATATCATACACTTAATTATAGATATAATATATCACACGCAGAATTAAAAAATATTTACTGCGAGAGAAAAGTCAACGGTGTTAAATATTATGAGGACGGAGTAACTACCAAAAGAGAATAGAGAGAACCTGATAAACAGAATCGATGTTCGCCATGGACTTGTAGAGTACTAGCTAGGGGCTCGAACACACATACGGCTTGTTGATACTGCTGAGATATTTGCTCATGCAAATTAATTAACCAGCTGTTGCGGCTACGCTCCTCTCCCTAAATATGCGGTCCTTCCAAGCAGGTTTGGTTGCCAGCCACAAGCAGTGGCGTAGCCAGGTTTTCTAGATATGGTGGTCCAACTCAACTTGTTCAGCAAATCTACAATAGGATTATACAGGATTGCAAGGTTTAATTTCAATTTACCATTCCAATTCCAATCGATCGGTTATCCTCAAATTGAAATCAGATTGAACATTTGAACCTAAAGAAAAAAAATCCTACTGTTAGGGAGGAGAAAGAGAGAAGCAGACGAGAAGTTGAGAACCTGCTAACGTGCTGTTTGCTGTGCTTTGGTGTTGCGTGCCTGCTTGTGATGAATGGAGTGCTGTTGATTGCTTGCTCCCTGTTGGTTGCTGCTGGCCTGTGGCGCTGCGCGCTGGCTGGCTGCCCGCGGTGGTGCGGTCGCCGGCCGCCGACATGGCGACGTCACAACTCACCAGGGTTTCCCAAACCGCTGGGGCCGGGGTTACCGCGCCCCGGCGATAAGCACGGTTACCGCGCCGTGAAAAACCGTACAAAACCGTGCAAAATTTATAAAAAAATCAAATTATTTTTTAAATTTATTTAAATTTAAGGAGGTTACCGTGATATTTATATTACCGTACCCTGCGGTAAGTCCGGTAACCGCGCGGTTACCGGCGGTGAGGTAAACCCTGCAACTCACACGTTAGTGCCTCAGTGGACAGTGGTCATCGCGACTCGTCGACTTGCGCGCTCAAAAATTGGAAACGACAATTGCGATGGAAACGAAGCGACGCGCCGACGCCCGACGCGGTGCTTGAATTGGCGAAAAAACGAAGCGTCAAAGTGCCATCTATATTTTTCTAGAAATAACGCATATGGGTAATGGGCCTTGGGCCAGAATTTTATGGTGGTCCATGGATCACACGGACCACATTATAGGTCCGCCCATGCCCACGCCCAAAAGGGTTGCTCTCAAGTATGCAAATTGCAGTTTCATCCGTGGAATGAATGGCGCCAGGACAATATATCAAATTAGACAAGAGCTACATCTTCATACAATTGTACATTGATATTTTCACTGGAATAATTTTATAAACATTGAAATATTATGTGATTCACACTACTTATTTTACTAGGGACAGCTGTACATTCCGATCCCCATGACACAAATTCTTTTGTATAAATATATCTTCTTCCTAGGTTCATGCTATTTCGCTAACATTAGTCTCATGTTCATCCGATTTAGCCTTGTTGGTTTCAGCTTATTCACTGGATTATTGTGATTTATTCTTTCTGTGCAACGGTCAATACTATCTTTAAACGCGAACTAATTTGCCACTGAACTGTTCCTCTTTTGCTAATGGCTTTTCTTTTTCACCCGGCCGGTAGCAGTTAAGGTGACAACTGCACTTGTGCTTATTCAGTTCTGCATTGGGCACAACAGTAAAGATCAAATGAAAAACATGGAAGGCGCAGCCTGTAGAGTAAACACTAAAATACTCTTCTTTTTTTTTTACGAACAACACATACCAGACGATATAATGTTTGATATTGATATAATAAAAAAAACATTACAAGACTATAACCTTGGAAAGCCATAATCAAGGAAAAAAATAAAACCACCACTATATGTCGACATCGCCAACACAAACCAAGAGACAAAAACCACTCCAACCACCGCTATACATACGAGATTGGACGCCACCAAAGCCACAACGCAGCCACAACTGAACCGCTCAACTACATCTACAAACAACTTAATCCAGATCTTCCAGCCAACTGAGAAGGATTGCCGAGCGAGAGGGTAAGAGAGAAGAAGATCCACTCATCCCTCGTACAGACCCGCTATTATCTAGAAGTACCGGCCTAACACCGTGAAGACGAAAGGCGGAAATGGAACCTCATAGACGATGCCTCCAGCGAAGATGTGACGCCATCAAGGAAGAGTAGCCAAGGTTTTCACCCGGAGTGTCCTGCCAAAAGAAGAGCAAGGCAACTCGACGTCGTCCTCAAGAGGAGCAACGATACTCGAAGGTGTCGCCGATGTCAGCCCACCAGCAAGCTAATGGGCTAGGCTTCTGCCAGCCACCTAGCCATCCTCCTGCCGTCGTGTCCGTCGCATTGTTCCATCAGCCTCAACTGCCGCCAATGTGTAGACATCGTTTGTCGATAGCCGTCCGCCGGCAGCCTCATCCCAACTTTGTCCCTAAGGCCATTGCAAGGGCCAAGCACATCTGCTTGCCTGCTCACATGGAACTATCCTACCGTTGTCAACCCCCACGCGCCGAACTACGCCACGAATCAGATCGCCACAGGGTCGAGCACACCCGCCCTTCCCCTAGGCCCTAGATCTTTCTCCTAGATCTGGACACCGCCAAACGTAGACTGGCGCTGCCCAAGCCACCATAGCCTAGATTGTCGCAGAGGTCGAGCAAACCCTCCTCTTACGTGGATCTAACCCCAAGCCGCTGTCTCCGGCACGACTCCCTTCGCCAACCTCGTCCTTATTTCTCTGCCACGCGTCCGACTAAAAAACTCTTGAAAATAGAAATTTCTACTCTTTTGAATAAAAAGTTAGCTTAAACTGCTACCTGATCATCTCATGACATGTTTTCAGTTCCATTGATTCAGCTTGATAATAAATCTAGGGATCGTGAGAATGGTCATATATTTGTCATATCTATATTTTCTTGCGAGGCTTGTAGACTTGCCTGGCTGCCTGGACACCAGGCTGCCAGCAACTGTACCTCTCCTCGGTCGACGTCGTACTAGAGCACATAACGAATTTTCGGAGTCATTTACCACCGAAAGCTGCTTGCCCATACGGTGTTGTACCACAGTTTGCAGCTCAAGTTGCCAAGTCGGCACTACTATATCCGAATCATCAACTTCAACACGACCGGCACCTAGCTAGCATGTAGTATACTAAATATGTGTTTGGTTTTGGGATGGGATGGGTTGGTTCCATCCTGTTTTTTGGAATGGGATGGTTCTGTTTTTTTGTTTGGTTGAACGGACAGAACGAACCCTGTTTTTTTGTTTGGTTTGAAGGATATGATGCGTTGGAATGATCCTATCTTTTGTTTGGATAGAGGGATGAACATGGGATGCTTGGATACAATTACCTCCACACATTAGTTAGTAAGGATACAAAAGTCTCATGAGTTCCCAACTCATCTCCCTCGTTTTCTACGTGCACGCTTTTCAAATTGCTAAACGGTACGTATTTTGAAAATTGTTTATATAGGAAAGTTGCTTTAAAAAATCATATTAATCCCATTTTTAATTTTTTTAGCTAATACTTAATTAATCACATGTTAATATGTCACTCCGTTTTCCGTGCGTAGGGGAGAGGCTCCAAAAGAACACAGCCTAAGGTGACACTTCTACAAAATACTTCTAAACCTTCACGTGACACTCTAATGAATTAAACAAAATACTAAAAATTCTGAGAAAAAGCAAAATATTTCACCCTCGACTTTTCCATTAATCAGTGCTTCTATTATTTTAAACTACTAGATTAGATCTATTTTTTAATAGAACCAAAAAATAGAACCAATAGTGTGTTGAGATTTTATTGAATATAGCATGCGAAAAACCGAAATGTATAAGGAAAAAGCTACCACCTAACGCCTCCAGATTAGATCTATTTAAAAAACAATTAATGCCTCACACCTAATCTCCTGTACTACAAGAGAAAAATACGTTTACTATTGACTGGAAAAAAAATCTGCCGTTTACCGGTTTACGTACTATTCAACAAAAAACCGTGTACGCATAAATACATACTAATACTATTCACCGGGAGAAAAAGAAAAAAATAAACTTCTCATATATAGGTGTAGATATCGAGCTGGCTCGGCTCAGCCTGGCTCGTCAGGATAACGAGCCGACAAGCTAGCTCGGCTCGGCTCGTTATCCTAACGAGCCAAAAGTCCGACTCGGCTCGGCTCGTTTCTAAGCTCGAGCTAGCTTGTTTAGCTCGCTAGCTTGATCCAACGAGAACACGCCCAGTCGCGTAGAACAGTAGGGACGAGCGAGCAGCGCAAGTAGATAATCGACAATCAAGCAGGAGGACGATGCACCTAGTGCCACAGTTGCGCCGGCCGAACCTCGTGGGAGCGGCGGGTTTTACGGCACCGCATCTTGTCATACTCCACACAATGCTGCCTTGGATGCATGGATGGGTAGAAGAGGGACGACGGGCGACGAACACCGGCGGCTTGACCGGAAGGAGATGGAGGAGTCGTCTTGCCCAGGCGAGCGAGCTGGTGACGGTGTTGAGTGCTTGTGGTGCCAAGAGTCGTTGACGCCAAGGGCTTTAGGAGAATCGCCGGGGTCTTGGTTGAGTGTAGTTGTTTGACAGTGTTGTTTACGAAGAGGAAATTGTCCTGGATGTTCCTACCCTTGATGAAGGCACTTTGGGTTTTGGAGACTAGATGCTGTAGTTTCGGCGCTAACCAGTTAGCTAAGAGTTTGGAAAAGAGCTTTCCGAAAGCATGAATGAGGCTTATCGGCTGAAAATCGCCGACCCTCAAGGCGTTTTCTTTCTTCGGTAGAAGGGCAATGTAAGCTGAATTTAGGAGCCAAAAGTTCTGAGTGTGTGAATTTGCAACCTGATTGATTGCCTCAGCAATGTTGGCATTGATAATGTCCCAACATTTTTTGAAAAAGGTACCTGTGAAGCCATGTGGACCTGGGGCATTATCAGATCTTGCTTGAAAAATAGCTCTTTTAATTTCGTCTTCTGTGAAAGGTTTGTCGAGTTCGGAGAGGTCCAGTTCCTGTTCGGGGAGCAAGCTGAAATTAATGGCTGCTGTGCGCTCCCTATGCTCTCCCAGATGTGAGCAGAAAAAATTTAGGGTTTCTTGCTCTTTTTCTTCTTGAGTATGTACTATACCATTTCCTGTTTGCAGGTGCTGGATGGCATTCTTTCGTTTTCTCGCACTCGCCTTTATTTGAAAGAACCGCGTATTTGCGTCCCCCGCTCTAATCCAGGTTTTCCTGGATCTCTGTCTAATTCGCACTCTGTCCAAAGCTGTTAGGCCTAACAATTTTTGCTTTAAAAACTGCCGGAAACAGATTTCTTCTTGTGACAAACTTCCTTCTTCCTGGGCTAGGTCGAGTTTGAAGATTAGCTCACCTGCAATGTCTATTCTTAGTTTTAAATCTCTAACCCTGTTCCTGTTCCATCCCCTGAGGGCTTTTGATGTTCTAGCCAGTTTGGTGTGGAGACGTCTAATTGCATCTGTGGCTAAAACTGGCTTGTTCCATTCCTGTTGGACAGTTTCAATGAAGATGTTGCTCAAATCAGAAGATGTTGCTTTTTGGCCTTTCAGGGTTTGCTGTGAGCAAGAGTGCGCAGTGGTCTAAAACCAGTGTGGAGATGGCCGAGAGGAGACAATTCGGGAACCGTTCTTCCCATCTTTGCGTGCAGAACATCCTGTCTATTTTTGTTAATGTTGGGGAATCCGTTTCACTGGACCAGGTGTATCTTCGACCATTTAGTTTGATTTCAATCACTTCAAGTATATTGAGGGCGGCCCTAAAGGATTGCATCAGGCCCCTGTTAAGGTTTGCATTATTTTTGTCTGCCTCTTGCACTACTACGTTGAAATCTCCTAGGATGATCCAATTTGGCCTCATTTCTTGCTTTATTTGTTTGAGCTTCTCCAAGAATTCATAATTGCAATTGAAAGTAAGGGCATGAACACAATTGCCCCTTGTTTTTTTTTGTTGTTTTGCGCATCTCAGCTGACATCCCCAAATCATAACATCAAAATATCATCTTCCGACATCACAATTCATCAACAACAAAATATCATCTCCCGACATAACAAATCATCCAAAACATCAAAATCATCCTCAAGTTACACGTCGTATGAACAAATTATCCTTAACAAAAATCATCGACAAATTAAGAGAAAAAAAAAAGAAAATCTGGCTAGTTGTGTGCCGCCCGGCCGCCTCCCCTCCCGGATCAGGCGGAAGGGAGGCTGCCGCCGCTCCCGCCCGGCTTGTTCCACCACCACCAGGCCGCTACGCCCCCCTCCCCCCCCCCCCCGCTCTGCTGCATGCGCTAGTGAAAGGAGCGCGGGGAGAGATAAAGGAGAGACGAGTTGTTTGCGAGGATGGGAGGAGGAGAGGATAAGTCCTAGTGATTATATACCTTGTTTGATTTGTAGAGACTAAAGATAGCATGGGCTCCGATGTTTTTTTTTTGAACCGGGACTAAAAATGATCTTTAGTTCCAGATGATGTTATCAACGGTTCTTTTTGAAACCGGTGCTATTGTGGCTTTTGGCCGACCTAGCAAAGACCGACCGACCGACGACAAGCACTCCCTCATGGCAAGGCCAACCTCGCGCGCAGCCGTCCTGGCGTGGCTCGAGGGGTCGCCACGGGAGGACGACCAACACCGCTGCGGCACCCCCGCCGCGTACTTTGCCATGGCAGCGGCAGCACTCTTGCCCCTGGCTTGTATACGGGAATAGAGGGAAGAGGAAGAAAAGTTGGTTGCTGGCATGTGGGGCCCACATGGTCTCACTCGTCACGTCAGCAAAAATGGTCACTATACTACCGATGGACTAAAGTTAACATGGTATTGTGAGTTAAGCGATGATCTATATTTGGTATTTTGATTAAGAGACGAATTTCAGACTCGGCGACGAATTGAGCAACCTAAAATAAACTTATTCCATAATTCTAATGGGCCGGTTCCTAGAAGCTTTTGATATATGCCTACTTGTCTGGTTGCATTTGCTCAGCATGAATTTCATGTTACCATATGTTGTATGATGTGTTGATGATAATAGGTTATAATATGTTGTTGTCATTATCTATGAGATCGTCTTCTTAGAGGAAGAAATTAGTGATGCATCTTATTGATCTGTATCTTAAATGAAATCACTGAATTCTTATTTCCATCATGATTTAAACATTAGGGATTAAATCATGCACCACGACTTTATCACCACAACACACACCTATGTGTGTGAAATTGATACTCACAAGGTTACGGGGCTGTTTAGATTGTTGCCATTTTCAACCATATGATTTTTTTTAAAGTTATCAAAAAAATCCCTAAATTTAGTTTGTTGCCAAACTTTGGTAATCACATAAGAAACCCTGCTAAAATTTTAGTAATATTGTCAACTTACTAAAATTTTGGCAAATATTAAAATTTGCTAACGTTTATTTTGGCTATAGTCTGAGCAGCCCCTACGTAAATCTTGGACTTGACTTCTTCTAGTTCTAATACGGTTGCAAATTTGGGGAACCCCTCTTAAACAAACTTTTTTTGGCAAACAATTGGCACATGAACTTTCAATTATTCTCATTTTGTCAATACTTCCTCTATACCGGCAAGCCGAAAAATGAATGAGCAAAAAGAATCTAAAGAAAAAAAAATCCTACAATTACATCAACATTTCTGTGAATTTCGCACTACCAAACATGGCCGTGTGTGATCGTCTTCTTCGTGTAGCTACTTCTTCAAGCTTCAGGCGGCGCCGTTGCAGAGGGCGGCGCCATCGCCGGCGTTGGCCATCAGCGGCGGCGCCTTGACCAGCGAGTTCTCGCCCTCGACGAGCGGCACGATCGGCTCCTCGTCGTCCTGCCCCGCCTTCTCGACGTCCTCCGTGCTGAGGAAGCACGGCTGGTTCGTCGAGCAGAGCACCCTCGCCCACATCCTGTCCGTGATGACCACCTTGTTCTGCTTCTCCGTGATC
Source organism: Oryza meridionalis (assembly GCA_000338895.3). Lineage (NCBI taxonomy): Eukaryota > Viridiplantae > Streptophyta > Magnoliopsida > Poales > Poaceae > Oryza > Oryza meridionalis. The sequence goes on along the minus strand of CM002528.2, from coordinate 5,715,225 downwards.
CTCTGCAACAAAAATTTCCCCAATCTCAATCAGCTCGAATTCATGGCGAAAGAAGAATTAATGGAGGAGGAGGCGAAGCTTACGTAGAAGGGGATGTAGGCGTGGCGGCCATTGACGGGTGCGACGGTGAAGCCGGTGTACCCGGCCATGGCGCCATGGATGGCGCTGTGGGCGAGCAGCGAGCAGTAGACGTTGTCGGAGGCGTTCGACGGCACGGCGCGGATCATGTACGTCGGGTCGATGTACTTGAGCGTGATGGGGAAGTTGGGCTTCTTCTTGAAGTGATCCTTGATCTTGGCGCACAGCCAGAGGCCGACGTCGAGGAGCACCTTGTTGCCCGACGCGTCGTGCGCGTCGGCGAGGCGCATGCTCCTGGCGATCACGTCCTGGCCGGCGCCCTCGGCGACGACGATCACCATGTGGCCGTTCTCGCGCAGCCGCTTCTCGGCGAACTCGAGGAGGCCGCCCTTCCCGTCGAGGTAGAAGGGGGACTCCGGGATGAGGCACAGGTCGACGTCGCGGCTTGCGAGCGTGGCGTACATGGCGATGAAGCCGCTGTTCCGCCCCATGAGCTTGACGACGCCGACGCCGTTCTCGGCGCTCTCGGCCTCGACGTGGGCGGCGTTGATGGCGCGCTGGGCCTCCTCCACGGCGGTGTCGAACCCGAACGAGCGGTCGATCACGGCGATGTCGTTGTCGATCGTCTTGGGGACGCCGACCACCGCGCACTTGAGCCCGCGCCGCTGCACCTCGGCGTGGATCGTCGCGGCGCCCTTCTGCGTGCCATCGCCGCCGATGATGTACACCTGGTTGATCCCCCGGTCCTGGATGCTGTCGACGATCTTGGCCGTGTCCTGGCCGCCGCGCGACGTGCCGAGCACCGTGCCACCGCGCTTGTGGATGCCGTTGACGGAGCGCGGGGTGAGCTCCACCGTGTTGCGCGCGTAGAACCCGCGGTACCCGCCCTCGATGCCGACCACGCTCGTCACGCCGTACATGTCGTGGAGGCCGCAGACGAGCTCGCGGATGACGGTGTTCAAGCCCGGGCACAGCCCGCCGCAGGTGACGATCGCCGCCGACACCTCGTCGGGCTGGAAGAACACCCGCTGCCGCGGCCCGGCTCGCCGGAAGTGCGTGCCCCGCGCGCTCCCCTTGTGCACCACGATCTTCTTCGCCACCGTGTCGTCGGCGTTCACGAAGTACTGCCTGCAAAACGTCGGACAGTTACAAACCTGGAATAATCCGAGAAGGGGAAAAAGATCGCCGGAGTCGGAGAAGAAGAAGAGGGAGGCTGGCTTACTTGACGACGGAGTAGGCGGGGTGGTTCTGGAGGGGGTTGGGGAAGGAGGGGAGGTTGGGGAGGTAGTCGGTGAGGTGGGGCACGTCCTCGAGGACGTACCCGCTGGCGCCGCCGGCGAGCTTCTTCTTGGGAGCAGCAGCGACCACCTTGGCGGCGGCGGCGGCGGCCTTCTTCGCCGGCGCCGGGAACGGCGGCAACTCCAGGTCAAGGAGCTTCTTCTCCAGCGCCTTGGCAGCGGCATCCGCCACCGGAATCGGAGCAGCGACAACCGTGGCGGTTTCCATTGATCTTCGCAGCAGATTAGCAGAGAACAAATCAATCAATCGAGAGCGAACTGTTTCGATGGATCGATTTGTTGGGAGGATTAGAGGAGAGTGTGAAATGATTCCGATTCTGAGATTGTGGTGTTTGGTGTGGGATGCGGTTAATCGGGCGCGGAATTTATATTGCGCGCGCGACGCCGAGGCGAAGGCGGAGTCGGGGTGGACAGAAACGGGGGGCTTCGCTCGAGGGTGCGGCCGTGCGCGTGGGTTTCTTCAGCCATTGGATTCTCAGATTCTCTTTAAAGTTTTGTAATGATCTTCTTTTTTTTTTTTTGAAGGGAAGATTCGTTTTTGCTCACTGTTCCACGCGCGTCGTTTTTTTTCACCTACTGAACACTCTGAACCTGTTCTTTTTTAAGCGACGGATGGGTTTTTTGTATTCGGTTTAGTGTGAATTTCACTTGAAAATTTTGGACCATGGTCCCTCTTTGGTTTTTTTTTCCTAGCACACGATCTAGTTGACGATAGTTGCTACCCTGTGTCACTAACAGTAGATTGGCTGGCATCAACTATTTTCAATTGGAGGTAGTTCATGAGGTTTTCTGCTCGCTAAATATTCATACTTAGAGCAGGTACAATAGCAGGCTATAAGCCAGCTACAAATATATTTTAAGGAGATAAATCAGGAGAGAGAAGAGCAGCGGGCTATATATTTGTAGTCAGCTGTAGCACGGACTCCAAGACGCAGTGTGTCTATGACAGGTGGGACTAGATATTAATAGTGTAGTATGTAACTATTGTATGAATGAGCTATTAAATTGGCTATAGATGAATTGGAGCTAGTAGTTGGCTATACTATTGAACTTGCTCTTAGGCTTAGTTCGGATGGAAGAGTTCCCAACTGTCCTCCCTCGTTTTCCGTACGCACGCTTTTCAAACTGCTAAACAGTGCATTTTGTGCAAAAAAAAAATTCTATAGGTAAGTTGCTAAAAAAAATCATATTAATCCTTTTTGAAAAAAAACAGCAAATATTTAATTAATCATGCGCTAATGGACCGCTCCGTTTTACGTGCGGACAGCTTGTGTTGGGAACACAAGGTTCCGAACACAGCCTTAGTGTTTTAGTTCTATGAGAATAACAATATCTATAACTGACACATAATTATTAATTGGCAAATTTTGCAACAGGACATCGTGACTTCGCGGTTTTAGCTGTAGAACACTACGCGAAGTGACTTTTAGGGAAGACACATTTAAAAGTTGGATATTTGCTGGTGGACACCGCACCCATTAAAATAATAATTTCCAGACGACGAGGAGAGATAAATCACGTGAAATATCAAAAATGTCTTTGGACCCACATGTGAGCACTCTTATCTCTCTTCTCTCTATCCGGCGGCAACAGTGCTGCAACCCCCGCGCACGTGCCGCCGTGTGGTGCCGCAGCTGCAGTCACGCAGCCCTCGCCGTCCTCCCGTGCAGCCCCCGGCCCCACGCCGCCATGCGGTGCCGCAGCCGCAGCCACGCGGCCCTCGCCGTCCTCTCGCGCCCTATAAACGGCCTCCGCTTACACACAGTTGCATTGCAGCGCAGGAGCGCACCCAAATGCCTCTGCTGCTCATCGCCTCCTCCTTGCCGGCGCGTCAGGGTCATGGCCTCCACCGACGACGTCGGTGCGAATGACAGCGCTGGGAGTAGAGGAGGTTTCCCGGGGTTCCTCACCACAGCGGTGGAGCAGATCCACGACGAACCCGCCATTCGCCTCACCAAGCGAATCGAACGAGTCCCCGTCCAGGCGAGCTGTTGAATCCCCGCCAAGCGAAGCGTCGGTACAGTTTGCTATTGTCGTTGCCGGATAGAGAGAGGAGAGATAGGAGTGTTGACATGTGGGCCCAAGAACATCTTAGACATTTCACGCGATTTTTCTCTCCTCCTCACCCAGCATTTACTATTTTAATAGGTGCGGTGTCCACCAGCAAATATCCAACTTTTGATAGTGTCTTCCCTAAACGTCACTTCGCGCAGTGTCCTACAGGCTAAAACCGCGAAGTCACGATGTACTGTAGCAAAATTTGCCTTATTAATTTCCCCGTTTCACAATGTAAATACATTTTCATTAGTCTATCCATTTCATATTATATGTCGCTTCGACTTTTTTCACAGGCAAATTTCTTTAGGTTTGATTAAATTGAGAAGAAAAAATTAGCAACATTTATAACAACAAATTAGTTTCATTAAATATAGCAGTGAATATATTTTCATAATACTGTTTGTTTTGAGTTGAAAATGGTGTTATATTTTTCAATAAATTTGTTTGACTTGTATAAATCAAAACGACTTATAATATGAAACGGGAGGAGTACTGTAGATATATTTATTTTGGTACGGATGGAGTTGTATGTATTTTACACCACATTGATATTTGTGGAAAGTATAAGAATTAACTGATTCTAAGGTACAAATTGAGTATAATTAATTAACCCCTTGGGTGAAAATCATATTACTCCACTATGGTAAAAAAAAGATTCGAGGTTTGAGTGGCAGTAAAGAGCCGTTCAATGTTGACTCAGCAGCGTACGTGGTAGGAACGAGGCCTTGGTGGGCCCTACTCGGCTTGGGACTACATGCTTCAGGTGGGACCCACATGGACCCATCGGTCAACGACGCATGCAGCCATCGAAATGGAAGTTAAGCTCACCGGATTGAACGAAGCGGAACGGCCAAGAGCGACGAAGAGAGTCGTGGCCGCCAAAGGACTAAAAATATTTTTCTTGGTCCAACCCTCCCAAGGGTGTTGTCGTAATTAGACTACTGGTCAATTTTGGGGGAAAAAAGAGAAAGAAACGAAAACAAGTGACATTTTCTGCACGAGAAAATTGTGAAATAAGGTGTGGCTAGCTAATTATGGTATGACTACCCTGCAGCTAAGTTATTACTTACTCCCTTTCATTATAATATTGAAAGTTATGAGTTATATCTTAGACTTGATGTAAAAATATAAATTTCTTTTCGGATGGATGTACTACTATGTACTACTCCCGTGTTATAATAATTATCATTATAGGTTGTTTATAATATACAAAGGTCTAAAAAGAAAGATTAAAGTGCCCTTTATTAAATGATGCATGGCTAGGAGGGAGAGGATGGGTGAGGGAAAAAAATAAATATGAGGTAATTAATGGGACAAGTATAGTAATATAGAGTGCCAACTATTCTTTTAAAAACAAATTTTAAATCTAAAACTGATTTTTTTAAGTACAGAGGGAGTAAATGTTAGTGTGTTCCCATGTGGTGGCTCGAAGTAACTCGTAAAAAGCTAATGAACTCTTCTATAATTTTTGCAAGGTGATAAATACCACTATTTTTTATCACGTGGAAGATATATATGTATATAAACCACTACAAATATACACCATACTCACACACACCCGAAAACACTCACTATGGCACATGTTAAAAAGACAGACAAACGGCTCATCCTTATTCTCACTAAAACTCACACACACCCGAAAACACTCACTATGACACATGTTAAAAAGACAGACAAACGGCTCATCCTTATTCTCGCTAAGATCCTATTAAAAGTGCATAAGTAATACTATTAGTGGAGACTAAAATTCGAACTATAATGAATAAAGTCAATGACAACTTTACCACCATGCAGACCGGTGCTTCTCTAATACCGCTCATTTCTTCCCGTCCAATTAGTACTATTAAGCCGCAACTTGGAATCATTGGCAAGTTTGAAGACATGTTAAACCAAAATATAAAAATCTATCAGGAACAATCATATCAAGCATATGCTTTAATTGGATCCTCGCGTAGAATCTACTCTCGAGTTTGGACACGAGACGTACAACCTTTCCTAATTGAACCCTACATTTATTTGGAGCTATATATATTCAATTCCCATGGCTTGTGTTTGCATCTTTAGTATTCCCTTGGGCATGCCCATTGGATACCAAATTCCAAAGAACCCTAGAATGGGAGAACCGGTTATTTGACTTGCAAGAATCTCCGTTCCTTGATACCATTGTGTCGTATATATTAGTTTCATTGACAAAACCAAGAAGGGGAAAAAAACAATGGACGCCAAATTTGTTGGAGCTATGCTGTTCATAGTTTCACTAGGAAGGAGAATTTTGGGTATTTTCTGAAGTATATACTCCAAGTCATAGAAATTTAGACTTTTCCTTCAAAATTTTTGTCTCCAACCAAAAAGACAGTTTATGAAATTAACATAGTTTATTTTTCCTGCAAAGAGAATAAAAATATATACCCCTGACACGTTGACAAGATCGAATCCATGTTTGGTTTGTATCAAGAAAAAGAAATAGCAACTTGTAGTTTTTAGTTAATCAATTAAGTTCATGATATGTCTCTGGCTGGGTTTATAAGCTATCAATCACTCGAATAGAGCTTATCAAGTCAGCAAGTTGATCCAGCCGACTGCCCTAGCCAGATTACATGTCAACCTATGACAGTTTGGATAAGTGAGCTTTCTCTAGATTCCCACTGACTTCCTTTTCAATAAAATTATTTTGTAGAAAAGCAGAGGAATTAGTTCCAAAGAAAAAAAATTACGTGAGGCCTTAATTTGGATCGGAGGGATTATAATGAAGAAATTTTAATCAACAGATCTTAAACTTTTTGCATGTTTGAAAGAATTTTAATCTAAGGTTTAACAATAAGTTAATTTGTTTGAATGTCCAAAATGCATCTTCTCTCTCTCTCTCTTAATTTATTTGAAAGAATTCTAGTACAAAAGGTTTATGATTTCAATGTTCAAAATGCATTTATCTGTACATCAAATTCTTTTGTCTTTTTCATGTACATCGAAACACCTGTTTCAAGCAATACTATGTCTTTTTTTTTGTGGCAAAACATCTATTCCCATCTTTCAACTCTTATAACTAAGTTTAGTTTTCACTCAATTACAAAAGTGAGCGAAACCTGTCATTGGTGTGGTTGGCCTACTTGTAATAGAGAAGAACAATTAATATGACGTAGGGGCCATATCTAATATTGTTTTATAGATGGTATAGAGAAGTAACCTTCGTACTCAAATAGATGTGTATGACGTGCAAGAATACGTTCAATCAAATATCGAAAACTTAAATAATTACTTGATCATTAGAATTTAATATGTGAAAATGTTATTGGTAGGTTTATCGTGAAAAAAACACTTTTATACGATTATTTTTTTATAAATATATAGTTAGAAAAATTAATCATGAGGCTTTGCATTGGAGAGGTGTCGATGACTAAAACGTGAGAACATAATTAAGTAAATATTGATATAGTTATATCGCCTAAGAATACTCTTAATTAAATACTACTAGCCAGTGCATACTACAACTTTACACACATTAATTTATAAAGCATGTCTTAATTAATTTTGGTTTTTTACTCACCTTTTAGTTTTCATAAATACTACCTCTGTTTTTTAATAGATGACGCCGTTGAATTTTTCTTACATGTTTGACCATTCGTATTATTCAAAAAATTTACGTAATTATAATTTATTTTATTATGAGTTGTTTTATCACTCATAATACTTTAAGTGTGATTTATATCTTATACATTTGTATAAAATTTTTGAATAAGACGAATGATCAAACATGTGAGAAAAAATCAACGGCGTTATCTATTAAAAAACGGAGGGAGTACCTTGTTTTGTGCGAAAAAAGACTAGTAATGCGCGAAACCATCCGGGCACACAGATAGCTACTCTCAGCCTCCTCAAACAGTACATGCATCCACCTTTTTCAGTGCCTGCATTTCGACGCGACCAAACAATTTGCGTAATGTGTACATCTGAATTTCTGATGCTTCGTCTCCTGTTCTCCTTTTTCAAAATACAGTAGCATTAGATCAACTTGTCCTGGACTCCTGGTTTGCAAAACACCATTTTTAAATAGATGGCGTTCGTCTCATTAAAAAAATATAAAAATACACTATGTGTTTTATTATTTATTTTGTTATGAACTGTTTTAGTAATAAGTTGCTTTAAGCATGACTAATATTTTTTTTTATATTTATACTAAAATTTAATAAGATGAATGATCAGACATCATATTAAAAATCAATAACGTTATATATTAAAAAAATAGATTGTACTATATATTTTTCTTAATGGACGGCGGAAACCCTCAGAAAGATAATAGAGTTTAACAAGCTATCATTATTATTAGCATGATATGGTCATTATGTTGTACCAATTGTCTCATGGCCATTGGTCAACCGTACCGAATCCAATTTCCCTGTGATAGTTACACATTTGATGTACGCCTCTGCTTCCTTGCTAGAAAGAAATGCTCCGTTTAGAACTCACCAAAACAAGTTCTACTTGTTGTTCATGGAAAAAGGGTTTACTTTTGTATTGTACTACAAACAAATTAAGAGGACCCCAAATAGTTCAACCTTTAGTAAAAAATGCACCGATAATACCATAATCAGTGAGAGGTTGTATATATTTTTGTAAATCATTTTATAAACTGGTCAGCTCAAACAGAGAAAAAAGAAAATGATTCAAGTGTTTGAATCCAGTCCAAGGCAAGCTACATAATGATATCTCAGATTTATCTGGATAAAATATTTAACCGGTTATCTATGTAAGTTTGGGTCCCTGAAACAAAAACATTTGCAACAAAGATAGTAAATATGAAAGGGCCACTGGATGCCACTTGGAACAAAATTATGCTGTTTTGAGGATGTTATTGTACTTGGTTCAAGTTTTAGTGAACTGTTACGTATGATGGGACCGATTATTCTAAGTTGTATTGACGATTAGGATGAAAATTAAATTTTTTTAGACTGAAAATTTAATTGCGAGTTGCAGAAGTATCAAGTATGACTTTCTCTTTTGAGAATTGCATTTCTACTGCCATCAATTAGAATGACGCTCCTAACGTATATTTTTCTAAGATCTAGTATGTGTTTTCTAGAATATTTATCTAGAAGGAGTGATGCAACCGCTTTGGTTTAATTTGCTATTTTAATTTCTCATGCTGGCCTGCTGCGGCTAAACGAAGCCGTTTCCGTGAGAATGCAATGTTGGAGTACAATTATTCCATTTCAATTCGTAGACCGAGTAAAATACTACTGTAGATGTCAACTTTAAATTCTTGTTCGTTACATGTCTTCCTATGAATTGTTCCTGCTTGCAACAAACGCCATTACTTGGAGTATATGTGGGGGTTAGAAATTAATTAATCGGATCAAGTTGCGTTTTAAAAAAGAATTTCTTGTGTTAGTCGAGGTCTAGAAAGAAGCAAACCTTGCCTTGTTGAAGGTGTGCTCCTATTTGATTGCTGATTGGAAGAAACATAAAAACGTCAGCGATGTTTCCCATCTTAAAAGTCAGATAAGTGACCTAATATTTACTATTTGTGGTGAAAGTGAAATGTTAGTTAAGTACTCGAGGAGAAAAAAAAATCAGAATTGTACTTGTGTCATGGTAGCTTTTTTTTTAAGAATTACACAGTACAAGATACTTACAACGCACGTGCGCTCACCCCTATAAACGCACGCACGCAAACCCTACCCTTATGAGTATCTTTGAAGACTGGACCGGTAAATCCTTGAGATAATGTAGAGAATTAAGAAATATTTGTAAGGCCTGTTCAGCGGGCGGGCAGCTGTGGCTACGGCTATGGTTCATTTGCCGCTGTGTGCGCGCAACACTATTGGTACTAGCTGCGGTGCAGCCACGGACCCATCAGCTGAATATGCAATGTATTTGGTAGATAAGTTAGTGAAAAATAAATCAGTTATAGTTTATTATTGCTCAAATTTCATATGTTTAAGAAAACAAAAATACACCATGAATCTAGAAATAAATCCGTGGCACATAATCTAGCAGAACAGCTAATTCTTGCGACAATTAGCTATAATCTAGAATATGCATGACCATAATCTATTCCCAAGAGACCATAGTGCCATTTTCACAGGCGTTCTAGTGCGTTGTAGATTCTTATCCAAAACTATTAATTGTCCATGGTCCTTTCTTGGGGTACAGCTTAAACCATAATCCACATAGTTTTGCGATAATTTCCTTTAAAAATAGTTTTTTACAAAAGCATACTCGGAAATATTATGAATATAAAAAATATTTTTTTCTTTTTCTTTTTTTAATTTAGGAGTACTTTGGGTTACACAAGGAAATAATCATGTCAAGTTTCATTTTTAAAAAGTACTCCTCTGGTTTATAATTCTTGACGTTTTGAATTAGTTTGAAATCAAACTTTATAACTTTGACTATCCATAACTTTAAAAATATTTATTCTAAAGGCACTAGAATGATATATATATATATATATATATATATATATATATATATATATATCTTACAAAGTAATATAACGAAAGTTAAAATATATTTATTTATTATATATTATAATAAAAAAATATAGTGGAAAATATATTTTAAAAACTATATCATTGTTTAAAACATCAATAATTATATATGGAACAAGGGCTGTATTTAGATCCAAAGTATGGATTCAAATTTCAGTCCTTTTCCATCACATCAACCTGTCATATACACACAACTTTTTTAGTTACATCATCTTCAATTTTAACTAAAATCCAAACTTTGCGCTGAACTAAACACGCTAGGTAGAGACTTTGTTTCATTCGTCAAGGCCTTGAAAGAGGCAAACCTTGATTCCTGATTGGAAGATGCATTAAAAAATCAGCGATGTTTCAGGCAACTGAAATCTAGATACGCCACAGTGAAAGCGAGATGTTAATTAAGTATACTAAAAAAAAAACAGAATCGTACTCGTGGTGCGAAAAATAGTGTATTTTTCATTCTTTGTTGATATTTCATAAACAGTGTGTAAAAAATACAATCATATTTATTGTTGTTCCCAAATTTCATCTGTTTAAGAGAACAAAATCTATTTTTATATGTGACATGAGGAAAAACAAACACGTAAACGTACATTTCAGCACACATGCCTGAATATACATAATAGCTCTCCATAAAAAAAAAGAAAAATAGAGTAGCTTATTCTTTCAGCCATTATTAATTAACTGCCTATATATATAATCTAGATCTGCATGACCAATGGACCATATGTACTATATTCCAAGAAGACCATTGTTCCACTTTCACATTATTAATTAACCGTCCATATTTCGTCAACTATCTTAACTCAAAATTCTTAATGTCCTCAAGTAGGCATGGTCCTCTGTTACAACTTAAACCGCAATTACCTTCAAAAGTAGTTTTCACAAAAAAATACTCGAGAACATTAATAATATAAAATGATATTTTTCGTTGCCACAAAATCATTCTCTCTTTTGTTTGAATTTAGAGGTACTGGAGAATTGGTCATCAGAGCAAAACAACCAACTTTTGATTCCCCCACATGTCTGGCGATAAGCGTGCTCATGTATCAAATTTCCTTGTGATACTTTGACCCGGAAGGAAGCAAATAAAATCTTTTTCTGAACGAGAGAAAGAAAAGCAAACAAAATCATGAACACCACATTTTAACAGAAGTAACACAAGAGATCTAAAACCATGGGTCTCTTTCTCTAAACAAAAGCAGCTGCAGAAAAACGCCGGCGCCTCTCACTACCAACCAACCGTCCAACCATTCAGTTTTATTATTATTGCAGATGCAAAGACCAGGTTTTGCAATTGCAGTTGTCATCTTGACACAAAATGGGCAGCAGCCTCATGCTGCTTCCCATGTTGCTTCCTTTTCCTCCTTTTTTTTATGTATAAAAAAATCCTCTTCCTCCTTGATGTTTCTTCTGTCACAATCACAGATTCATAGGGTCAAAGCTCTGGACACATGACATGTAGGAGGAAGAAGAATTTGCATGGCTTGTTGTCTCTGCTTTTTTTTGTGAAGGAAGATGGCATGTTTCTGCTGTCACATTCTCTAGATGCTCCATGGTCCATTACAATGGGCCGGCTTCACCAGGTTAGGGAATCCAGAAGAGTTTGGTATGCGTGTGAAGCACTCTTTGGAATTTGGATATTCTAGATGTGTTGCGGTGATATATTTTAAATTTTCCATAACTTTTTCAATATACTTTTAAAAATGATTTCTGCCGTAACTTGTTATTTTGATCTGAACCTTTTAGCTACGCAGGACTATGTTGCTACACCGGCTTAAAACCGTTCTTAGGCAAATCATTGTTATCATGAATAGTGGCACTTAGTAACTTGCCACAGGTGTCAGAACATTTGGGTTTGTTCAATAAATTAGTTTCTGTCTTTTTTAAATTTAAGTATACGTTTATTTAAAAAAAAATCGGATGTTTGCGTTAAAGAAAAATACCATATTAAGTATAATGTTTGAATTCTGCTTGATCAGCAACAAGACAGCACACAGCAGCATGTAATTCTTTTTACACAATGCAATGGTCAGCCTCTGCTTGATCCACCTAGACATACATTCCTAATTGGAAGAGTAGCTAAGATACAAAAACCACAGAAGAGGAGCTAATTTGTCACTTTGCCATGCTAATCATATTCAGTGTCTTCTCTTCTAGTACTACATTCCAGGGATGAAAACCAGATACTGTCAATGCTCACGATTCAGGTCAATAATGATGGGAAAGCAGATCAAGGACCATGGTCAAACCGTGCAAATTTCTAGTCTTGTGCAACAGAACCGAACATTCGTTTTAGTTTCAGAAACAGAACATTTGTTCATTTCTTTTCAGCTTTCTACCCTATCTACTTCAGAGGATCAACGGGAAGAGGTGGTGTTTTCTAGAGAATCACAACAGGTTTTCGACTGACAAAAGTGACCATTTGAAAAAAATACCATAGCAAATGTTCAAGATTACCATATAGCCGAAAACAAGCCGAAAAGAACCTTAATACTTACAGTACTTTCTAGTGTTGCAATAGTTTTATTTGTTGACATAATCATAAAAAAAAGTGATGCTTTCTTTCACTAATGTAAGCACTGAACATAACAGATTAACATATATAGTCATGCAAGAACTGGACCTTCAGAAGAAATGCTAAAATATGAATGCATGCTCTTGATGATCAGCTATTTTTTTTTTCTGAGATACTATAAAGGTTATTCCTGCTCTGTTGAAAAAAAAAATCTATTACACCATCAGTCCATCATAGTCGGAAACTACCTAGCAGAATTTTCCAAATGTGAAATTTTCTGCAGAATAAAACGAATATATAAAAGAACTGTAAGCACCGGAGAAGCTCGAAAACTCAAGAGGCACAATCCAGATGCATGGATGGAACACAATCATCGGAGAAATCAAACCTCAAACTTACACGACAGGTTTGCTGGCATGAACTTTTCCTAGAGAGGATTTATCCAAATTTATCCAAAGAGGATTTTTTTTGCAACATTCAGAAGTCAAGTGATTTTACTTTTCCTAGTTTCTACATTACCATTACCAGAGTAATACTAATACTAATAAACTTCTTGAGACACATAATACAAATATGTGATCAAGACGATACATTTTGACTGTCCACAATATAGACAGCATCAAAAGTCACCTAACCATCAGTATGCATTGCTTCTTATAGCAGATCTCGGTAGCAGCATTCAGAACTCGAGCCTCGACATAGTCACTGCAAAGAATAAATTAAAACAAAACAGCCCTTCAGTTGCATGATTATAGTACAGGAATCAAAGTTTTTTCGATTGGGTCAATTATGGAGATATTATGTTCAAATCAAGGAACTGAAGCTATCTACATTTACAAACATGACAAAATAAAAAGGAAAATGAAGCATCGATGCAAGGTCCCAATGCCCCATATCTTTAGAGGATACACAACAGAGCAGAGTATCTTTGCACCAAGAGATAAATAGATGTTCAACAACAAATGAAACACAGAAGGAAACAAAGAAGAAGAAAGAAAGGAAAAAGAAAAGGGATGGACAAAAACATAGGGAACTACTCAAGACATGATTTGAGCGACCAAAATTCAAATCAGACTTGTATCCACTTCAGCTCTTTCCATCTATTGACTCATCGGTCATCGTGATACTGCCAATTTAGCCATGGACATGGTACTGCTTGAGATAACATTAAGGCTATACAGACACCAGATAGATACACAAGTTGGGGAACACTACATTGTTTTGAGGAACATTTCAGAGCTTGAGTTTCAATATCCTAATGGTGAGTTAGGCCTGTTCTTTTAGGCTGCCTTAAACCAAATGGTAGCTCATAATAGGAGGTAAATCAAGTGACGATAATCAGGTAACAAACATGCCAAGTCATGTGACAAGGGGTAAAAACTATGTATTGGTCGACTATGCAGTTGGTCAAAAACTGGAGGATGGAGGAACTAGACATTATTGATCACTGAATCAGAAGCTCTACAAGATGGGAGTGCATATAACAAAGCAATGCTCTAACTTCCAAGGGTCCAAACCCACCTCTTCATGTGCACTTAGATAATCCCAAAGGTTCACAAATGCACATGATGAATATTCCTGGCGCTGACTGATCTAAGCTTTGGAAAGGACTGAAGAAACAAGATTTCAGCAGAATGGACCCCCTAGCTTTAGGGAGGAAGGCAGTTGAGGGCTACTCTCATTGCAGTTAAATGAAAGCTTCTTTTAATAAAAAGAAAGATTGCAGTGAAGGAATGATTACAGTTGTATGATATTGTAATTCAAGAAGCTGTGCAGTTAATTTCATAAGAAATCTCCTCCCAGACCAAGACACTTGATAATTGTTGCCACTGGATCACAGTTCAGCATACCAAGAAAATGGTAATTTGACATGCAGTTAGTGAGAATGGTTCATTACTGTGGATTCCATGCGAAACTCTTAATGGAAAAAACAGCGTATATACACACGTCATCATGACCCACCTTCATCATCTTGGAGAAAAGCAAAATACCCAAAAGCAACCTACATGGCAATAAACCATATAGATTTAGCACTATTGGATAATAAGAACACACAACAGTTTGATTGACATTGTAAAGCATACCACTAAGATGGCTTAATTTCTTTTGCTCCTCATTCTTTCAAAATGCTGTAAAATATTTTCATTTTTAATCCCTGCCAAAATCTCTGTCTCAACGCAACATTACATCGTGTCACTCAACCAGTCACCACTTCTGTTATCACAAAAATCTTCCTCAAAGGTGTTCCTTGCTGAGAAGGCTCTTTTAGTTGTTGGTGTTGCTACTGGCAAAACCAATAACAATTCAACGAGTCGATAAACCAGTGGAAAGGCTACATGCGTTTCAGTTTGGACCATCTTCAGGGCCAGAGTTGCAAGATCATTGCAGCTTGAAAAATCAGCAGTATTTCTGACATGGATAATGAACATGTGAAGTTGTTCTCTGAGAATTTCACGATCAGTCATTGAGAAATCGGCAGAGTAAATATTAGCAAGACTGAGAAGCATGTCCACATCAAATTTGGAGAAAGAGCCATCTGGATCAAAGCAAGCAAAGCATCTCAATAGATCCATAAAAGTCTTACTGAACCTATTGTTCATATCAGAAGTTACCAAGTCAATCAAAGCAATGAAAGTCTCAACGTAATACTGCTGATGACAAGTAACAACTAGCCCCCTATGCCTCCAGCGTCCCCTAACTGGTATGCTATCATCCATACTTGGCACCGGAATAGACTTCAGAATACAAAATCTCTTGACTTCTTCTGAAAGGTCAACCCACTGATTCTCCTTTAAGTCTTGCAAAATATTTTTCACAGAAGTGATCAACTCCAATGGGTTCACAATGTATTTACCTTTATGTTCCAGCAGACATGACAAATCATCAGTCCAGATCAACACACGTATCAGTAGATGCAAGACAAACACAAATTCAAAGCTCTCCATTTGTTCTATCATATCTGATGGTATACTTCCTGGTTCAGGATAAATACCCTTATCGCACATAGTCACTAGTGTATCCAACACTGCATCCCACATTGTAAGTAAATTGAGTAAAGTTGTACTGTACGAACCCCAACGTGTATGAGCAGGACCTGAAAGGTCATTCTCTGGGTGCATTCCAATTTTAGGTAGAGCATCACCTCTGACTATTTTTTCCCTAGTCTTTCCGTATAGCTCTTGAAGCATTGTATCCTTGGTTCTGCAAGAATCACCCACTGCCCTAACAATCTTATCGACATAATAGAGGAAACCACCAACAACTTCATTGCTCTGTGCAATGGATACAACCGCCAACTGGAACCGGTTGGCAAAACAGTGGATATAATAAGCATGTGGATTTTCCTTCAGAATTATTGACTTCAGCTCATCAAATTCTTCTCGCATATTTGAGGCTACATTGTATCCTTGCCCTCTTAGTTTAGAAACAGACAGACCAAGACGAGCAAACAAACCATCCAAAGCTAACTTCATCAAAGGGCCTGTATCACCAGTAGTATACTCCACTCCAAGTAATCTTTCAATAACCTGCCCTTGGCTGTTAACAAACCTCACAATAACAGACATTCTATCCACCATCAGTGTATCGTTAGGTGTATCGATAAGTACCGAGAAATAACCATCTCCAATCTCATCAACAATGACCTGTGTGGTCATTTCTGCACATGATTTTACCAAAATAGCTTGCATCTCTGGAGAAGTCATTTCATTGAAAACAACAGCATGTTCCTTAAATGCGAGGTCAACAGACTCAGAAAAACTTCCTAACCAGTCAAGCATCTCCAGAAAATTTCCTTTATTTCCAAGAATGGCTTCAGGTCCACAAAAGGCAATACCCAACTTCAGATGAAGTCTTGCAACATCCAGAATAGCATTCATGCAAGGTCTCTCAGGAGTTGCGATTCGTCTAGATGTTTTGAAATCCTTACAACGCCGCCTTGCATTATTGTGAATACTGTTAACTCCACCAACATGCCCGGCAAAGGATTCTAATGCTTTCTTCCAGTTTTGGAAACCAGATTTCGAGAAGACATCAGTCCCAGATTTACCAACCCCAGGCTTCTTCAAGAGATAACAGTAGAAACAATAGGCTGCGTCTTTCTCCGCACTGTATTCCAACCAATCAAACCTCTTGAACCACGCTTCGATAAAACTCCTTGAACTATCTCCCTGCTGCTTCCTAGGAAATTTGTGACCGGCTGGTTGACATGGACCCATAAGCAGATACTTTGTTCTCACCTGATCTCTGATTTCCACATCATATTCCTCGATAGGCCTACGGAGGCCTGGATCAGCAACAATATCATCCAGATTAAGCACAATACCTACACGAGGTTTCTTTGCTACCTCTGCTTTAGGATTCTCATCTTCTGATACACCCCCTTTGGTCCCAGAAGATTTCTTTATAGGTTTAAAGTACCTTTCCATTCCTAGCAAAATAAATTTCGATACTTTTAGTCAGATTAACATAAAATGAATAATACAAATATCATAAGGAAACAAAGGAGTGCAAGAAGCAAATTACTTAATGAGTTGATGTGATGGTAACTCAATTAAAATTCAGGGACCACTGACGTCAACAACCAATTCATCTAAAAACCGTACTTGTATAATTTAGCGAAATGAAGAGAAAAAACAATCATATGTAAACAAAAAGGACTAATAGTTGTACAAGAAAGTAATTCACTTCAAAACATACGAAGATCTTTTTTTAAATCTATGGAACAGATGAAACTATAAAAGTATTAGCATAATGTATCAGAGTTTCCATAAACACAGCACTATAAACAGCATTCTACAATACAATAAACACCAGATCCCCTAGCTTCAGGACCATTATGACGTTGATCTGCTAATGACATATTCAATCGATTACGGTAAACATTAGACTCACATTCTCTAGAAAATAAATATATAACTACTCGTATTAATCTGCTTCCAAATGAGATACGTTTTCACACAAGATGTTTATTCTTCAATCAAGGACTATTTATTATAATACCCCAAAGATGTCACCAACACCAAGCAGTATAGTTCTGAATGTATTGATGTGCCTGCGGGAGAGTAATTAATTTGGGATGATTTGGGTACTCATTCTGCAGATGGGGAAGAAATAACCTGCTTAATCTGATCCTTCGAAATCAAGAAATGGCTTGGTTTTGGATCATCTAATATCCAACCGGCGAATTTGGGAGCAACTCCAGGGGATCTGCACCCCCACAATCACAAACGACGAAATGCATCATCTTCCATGGCAAGTTAACAGCGAAAACCGATTGGGATCATTGATTGAAAAAAAAAAGAAAGAAAGAAAGAAAGGAAAGCCATTTTTACAACTGAACTGACCTCCTCCTCTTGTGCTTCTGCTAATGATCGCCGGCGATGAATGCGTCGGTGGACGGCGGAGCAGCAGTGAGCAGTTAGGGTTCTTGGCGTTGGGGCTTTCAATAGCGCGCGCTAGAGCCGCGCCCTTTCCCCTCCCCAATGCGCGCTAGAATTTCCCGCCTCGGGAAGAGGGAAGAGGTGGAGAAGAAGCCGAGGAGACGGCTCACCACTGGGCTATTGGGCCGAGAATATTCTGGGCTTGTTTTGGGCCGAAACTATTTGGGCTTAAGGGCCCAATTTGTTCTGTGTTTCGGCCCGCTTTTAGTTCGCAGCTTACACTTGTTTCGTCCCGTGTCCCCTCACTTCGCTGCAAAACCCTACCGTCGCCGCCGCCGCCGCCGCCGCCGCTATGACGTCATCGCCGGCGGCGAGGAGCCGGCCGCCGGGTCCGCTGGCTTTGGGGCTGGAATCCTCGGCGAACAAGATCGGGATCGGCGTCGTCTCCCTCTCGGGGGAGATCCTCTCCAACCCGCGTCACACCTACGTCACCCCGCCGGGGCACGGCTTCCTGCCGCGGGAGACGGCGCACCACCACCTCGCCCACCTCCTCCCGCTCCTCCGCGCGGCGCTGGGCGAGGCCGGGGTGACCCCCGCCGACCTCGCCTGCGTGTGCTACACCAAGGGGCCCGGGATGGGCGCGCCGCTCCAGGTCGCCGCCGCCGCGGCGCGCGCGCTCTCGCTGCTCTGGGGGAAGCCGCTCGTCGGCGTGAACCACTGCGTCGCGCACGTCGAGATGGGCCGCGCGGTCACCGGCGCCATCGACCCCGTCGTGCTCTACGTCTCCGGTGGGAACACGCAGGTCATCGCGTACAGCGAAGGGAGGTACAGGATCTTCGGCGAGACCATCGACATCGCGGTGGGGAACTGCCTCGATCGCTTCGCCAGGGTGCTTGAGCTGTCCAATGATCCTAGCCCTGGGTATAACATCGAGCAGGTAATGTGTTCGATCAAATGCCGACATGATATTTCCTACCTCCCGTCTGATGTTGCTATGGTTGTAGCTGCCTGTCAGTATATGAAACTTTACTTTGATTTGATTTCTGCCATTTTGATTAAATCAATGCACCACTTTCACGGATATGCCATTGAAATGCTGGTGAATTGGTGATTGAAATGGCCTAAATTGTGGTGACTAGTGTGGATAAAGTAGTAACAGGATGATTAGATAGTAGGAATTGACGAATTGTCATAGAGGATTTCTGCTCTCTGTGAGGTGTTCATCGATCCTAGGCCCAGGCTACCATTGAGAAGTTGACCTATTCATTGGAATGGTTAAACTTTTCAACTCTAAGTTGCTAATAGGTTGCACCCATATGAGCCCAGTGTATAGGATGGAATGATGGGGTATGTTTGGTTGAATGGATTGTACAGCCTTTTTTTTTGGCACATCCAACCTTGTAACATGTGTCCAGAGTGATCATGTTGCAGCATTTCCCGTTGTTTTATTCAGTCTATGCGATCACTTGTGCTTCTTCTCCTTTACACAAAGTAGCTCATGCGGGCCATCAGACATTGTCTTAGTACTTTCAAGATAACTAAAAAACCAACCGAAATGTAATCTTCTTTGACTAAAAGCAAAAATAGGCATCTTTTCAATTTACAGTTAGGATTACTATATTCATGATTGTTTAGCCCTTGAAGCTCTAAAACTGGTATGGGACCATATATGTCTTCATCCTGAGATGGTGCAAGCTAAGCTGCCTTTTTAGATGCACTTTGTCTGGTCAACTATATGAAGTTGTCTTAAATGTGCATAGATGTTGTTTGGTTGCCTGTATGAGCTAATTTATGTGAGTGAGAAGGAGCACAAGTTATCAAATACACTGAATGTAGCCATACATGATGATACTACATAAAAAAAAGGACTGTATGAAACCTGCATAGTTCACATGTTCTTATGGCCTGAACAATATTTTTAACCAGAAACATTGTACAGTTAGCCTGCGTTCTATGCTACACTTTCCCAACTTTTGCTCCCTCGTTTTCCATGCGCACGCTTCCCAAACTACTAAATGGTGTGCTTTTTACAAAAAAAAAAATCTATAGGAAAGTTGCTTTGAAAATCCATGTTGATCCATTTTCAAGTTTTTAGCTAATACTTAATTAATCATGCGCTAATCCGTCACTCCGTTTTGCATGCCGGGGGAAGGGTTCCCAAGTCCCCCAATCGAACACAGCAGGCTGTGTTTAGGAGTAGTTGAGAACTTCTCGTCCCCGCACGAAAAACGATTAACATGGTTTTTTTAAAGCAATTTTCCTATAGATTTTTTTTGGCAAAACACGCACCGTTTAGCAGTTCGGGAATCGTGCACGCGGAAAATGAGGGAGTAGAAGATGGGAAAGTGTAGTATTGAACACAGCCCAATCTATCTTGCCGCTTCTACAAGCACCGCAAATCGATAATTCTCTGGTACCTGTTCTAGCTGAGCTCAATGTGTTCTGCTAACTGGTGTATAGCTTCCTTTAATAGTGTTCAGAAGGATAATTGATATTAGTGTGGATAATATTTGGTGTTTGGATTGATTCAATATTATCCATCTTTCTAATGACTACCCCCTCCGGTTCCATAATTCTTGACGTTTTGGACATTGACACAGCCTCCAAAATATTTCTTTGACTATGTTGTCCTATTATATTATATGCAATAAATATATTTTTATTTTTATTATAGTACTTTGTAAGACAAGATATGTTGTTCTAGACTTCTAGTGTCTTTAAACTAAAGATTTTTAAAGTATTGATAGTCAAAGTTATAAAAGTTTGACCTCGAACTTGTCCAAAACGTCAAGAATTATAGAACTAGAGGGAATAAGTGGTTTCTTGATATAACATTGACTGGAGAGATCTTACATTTAAGCTTTGTTCTTTTCTCATTAAATAGGTTGTCCTAGTATTCTGTCAACACTCACGTCTACATCCATTTGCCTGTCCTAGATTTACATGATGTCCCCTAAATTTATGCAGACCATTAGAATAAAAGTTATGTTCCATGGAACATCATTTTT
Source organism: Oryza meridionalis (assembly GCA_000338895.3). NCBI lineage: Eukaryota > Viridiplantae > Streptophyta > Magnoliopsida > Poales > Poaceae > Oryza > Oryza meridionalis. The sequence goes on along the minus strand of CM002528.2, from coordinate 5,694,399 downwards.
TCAAAAGAAAAAATTAGTATGTCTAAAATTTAATCATTACTAGATATTAGGCTGACATAATCATGGTATGTTTGGTAAACTTAATATTAACGAGTAATAATGAAGCCTGCTTTAGCTTATTTGGAGTGTTCACTATTAAGATGGTATGAAAAGCCCATGTAGTTCCTTATTTGTTTGGCCCAAGCTTCAACTTCAACTTGGGGCTGTAGGTTACTTCAACCTGAAGCTTGCCCAAACAGTTGGGAGCTTTATGGACTATTCTTTCTTGTTCACTGCTGCTGCTACTCCCTTTCCTGGCCTGTATGATCTTTGACAATTCAGGCCAACCTTCTCTAAAGGCATGTTGCAGCTGTCTGTGTGCGGACATCTCAGATACTCTTGACCATTATTGAGACTTAGAGGCAGAATTATGTATTTATTATTTTTCTCCACATGAGTCGTAAAGGATAATTGTGAAGAAGTTGTCTGTGTTCTGCCTGTGCCTTCAATAGTTGAATTGTGTATGAAAATCAGTTCTATTTTTGTAAAGAATTCTTGTCACAAATTTGCATTTTACAAATATCCACTCATGCCATTTTATTTAGCAAAGTAAGCACAAATAACATGCATGCAGTAGATCCATTCTATTTCTATATAACTTTAAAGTTAAGTGCTTGGTAACGTTAAGCCTTATTTAGTATACTCGGTAACGTTATGGCCATCAGCCTCAAAGAAAAATCTTGATCAAGTTGTGTCGGTCTATATTTCATTCATTGCCTCTTCTATTGCTTGTGTGATGTGCAGAAGTACATTGATAAACTGTACTGTACTCCGTATTAACTTATAAGCCACCTTTCTTTTTTTAGCAGTTTAACATATTTAGAAAATGAAGCTTCCCATTTGTGTCAAACCTGTTCTACTAGCTCCTTTTACATTTTTTAAGCAAAAAATTATCTTTACCATTGCGATTTTCTACCCCGTACCCAATCCTTTTCCCTGATTCATGCTTATCCAATGTATTATGTCTTTCCTTGTTCAGCTTGCGAAGAAGGGAGAGAAGTTCATTGATCTCCCTTATGTTGTAAAGGGTATGGATGTGTCATTTAGTGGCATACTGAGCTTCATTGAAGCTACAGCAATTGAGAAGCTTAAAAATAATGAGTGCACTCCTGCAGATCTATGCTACTCATTGCAGGTACATGTGTGTCGCAACTAACATAAATAGTAACGTTGTTGTAATTCTAGTTAATATTCTTGCCCTGGGATATGTTCTAGTTAAGTATACAGATGAATATGCTATTCTAATTAAGATTCATAATGGCCAATTGTCCAGGAAACTCTCTTTGCTATGCTTGTTGAAATCACTGAGCGTGCCATGGCACATTGTGATTCGAAGGATGTTCTTATTGTTGGTGGTGTTGGGTGCAATGAACGTTTGCAAGAGATGATGAGGATAATGTGTTCAGAAAGAGGGGGTAGGCTGTTCGCAACCGATGATCGATACTGTATTGACAATGGGGCAATGATTGCATACACTGGTTTACTGGCATACGCACATGGCATGACCACTCCCCTAGAGGAGTCCACTTTTACTCAAAGATTCCGAACGGACGAAGTTCATGCAATCTGGAGGGAGAAGGAGATGCCAGTGTTAACTAACATCCGTGCCCATGCAATGGCTGAAGTATCCAAAGATGAAGCTTCCGTTCCGACTCCAATTGCTGTAGATTCATGAGGTACAATTGATGTTTCCTAATATGTTTTGCTGTTTTCATTTTCTTATGATAGTTAATGTAGTTAGTATTAACTGTTTAGGACTAATAATTTTGGGACAAACGAAATGACATTTAATTTTCTTGCGGTGAATTCAATTGTTGTTTTACATGGGTTTATTTGACATGAACATGATGGCACTGGTTTTTGGCAAACATTGTGATGGCACTTGTGATATTTTTACTGGGAAATAAATTGAAAGGCTTACCCTGGAATATGTTTGGAATAGGTTTGCAAGTACAGGAAGGAATGCCTGCAATAGTTTTTGTGAGTCCAGAATGCTGTTTGACACGAAACCCATTTACCTATTTTCCCCCCTCATTTGGGCCTTGTTGCAAAAACAGAAGGAAAGAAAAAGCGTGGCAATTTCTAATACTAACATATGCTATTTATTCAGTTAATACTTACTATGCATTTTCTCCCATGTACCAGGTAATTCTTGTTCTTTTCCTTCCTATCCAAGGAAATAGAATACTTGGAAAGGAAGCCAGAGACATGTACTTCGGTTCATGATACGAAAGCCTTTGTGGCGGCACATGGGAGGTTATTGTACTGCTGTGTGGGATTATCCTGGTGAAAGAAATGGATCATCGGCAACCTCGTAACACTTATGTATTTCATGCTGTATCTCTCAATAGATGAACCATGATTAAACAAACCACACCGTCTATTTGGTCAGTCAAGCCCTACTCCCTTTTATGTGATCCATTCATTTGATGTAAAAGTGATTCCTGCTGCTAATTTCACTCCCATACTGTACCTCTTAGAACATCATGAACAGTATCTAGTATCTGTATATGATTCCCAATCATTGAGGTTGGGGATTCTTTTTTTTTCAAAAACCGAGTCCAACAGAATCCCTAGCGATTCTTCGTTCTTCACTAATTCGGAGAAAAAGGTGATTTCTAGTTTGTAGGGGGCTCATTTTTTACTTTTTTAATTTCAATTTTTGGCCATCTCCAAGAGATGGATATACTAATTATTTTTTACACCTAAAATTCTATTTAGGTTTCCTAAAAACTAAAATTTAGCATGCCATTGGTGATGCTCTTAGCTTCGTCTAGCTTCGTTTTGGATGGATGGATGGATGTCAAACTATCAATTCTGGCCCATCCTAGGATCTTACGAGGCCCATCCCAATAAGGCCTTAATTTTTCCTTTTCCCAATGTACATACAAGCAGCCATGCAATCGCATTGAATGAAAACCACTTTGGGTATGTAGGGATGTACGGTATGTACGCAGTATGCACACATACTACGTACTTCCTCCGTACTCCTCCGTACTCGTAAAGAAAATCGTTTAAAATAATATTTAAGTCAAACTTTAAGAATATAAATCATGAATAACTTTTAAATTATTGAGTTTGAAAATGTAAAAATTATATGAATAGATTTGTCTTTAAAAATACTTTCATAAAAATATATATATATATCACTTTTCAAAACATATTTTTATATAAACAATAAGTCGAAGTTGTGTTTTGGAGATAGTGTCGCTGTCCAAAATGACTTCCTTTAGGAGTATTAGAGCATCCCAGCAGCTGTTCTATCTAGTCATCCATCCGATATCTGGAGTATGGAGGAGAAAAACAGTGCTCCAGCAGAGTTTCTATCACATACTCTATTTTTGGAGGTCTTCCAAACCTATCCATTCCCAAGCTAAATATGGAGGTTCTCTCTCCTCTCTCCATTCTCAACTATCCATTTCCTAAGATTTTTTTTAAGTGGTGAAAGGTGAGAGGAATAGGAGTAAAAATATGTGGTAGTTGAAAAATATTAGTAAAATATAGGATGTTGGTATATGGAGGATGTAATATATATGATTTATTAGAGTGAAAAGTTATATAGAATGAGAATCTTTTTGGATGGCCATTCAAATGAGAGTATGGAGGATGAAATTTAGATGAGCTGCTGAGGATGCTTTTAAGGAGTATGTACACGGTGCCAGCGCGTTAACAGGAGAGCGTATAATATTTTAATACTTTATTTTGATTTTCGTGGGAGGTGACGTGGGCGCTTACCGTGGAGCAGCTTGTAGGGGAAGCCAAGCAAAGCCAGCTAGGAAGTAGGCCCTGCCAGGTGGGGCCCACTAGCAGAGCGTGTCTGGGGTTAGCTTGGTTCGCAAGGAAGCTCCCGTGCCCATATAGCGGAAGAAAGCACTATTCTCTTCTTGTGCCACACACCCTTCAAAAAGTGCTCTCTCTCAAATTTAATCTCCCTCCCCAATTTCTTCTCCATCGATCTCTTAGATCTCTCCCCTTTTCGATCAAATTAAGCCTCTCAGTCTCATCAGATCGAGATCAACCAAGGTTGGTTTATTGGTTTGGTTATTAGTTGGCCATCGATGATTAATTTCAGTTCCCCTCTTCTCTGTCCTGCTTGCTGCTGTGATTAGTTTGCTTCATCCACGTCTTGGATCGATGTGTAATGTCCGTGCTGCCATAGTGCCATCTGCCATGCCATGTCTCTTGTATGTATGTGTGTGTTTGAATCGCATTTTGAATTTCATTTGCGCGCCCTTTAATCCCCCAGATCTTGCTGATAAGCAGCGCTTTTTCCTTGCGTTCTTTAATTAATTATTATTTTCTTCGTGACGGTTGCATACTCTTTTCGATAAAAAAAACTTATAAGGATATGACACAATCTATTTGGTTTAAATTTGTTGTACTAGACTGTGTTCTGTTATTGTTGTGTTATTTGGGAGGGAGGGATCATATCCGCCTGAAAAAAATAAAAGGCCAACGTCGCTAAAAATCATTTTTATAGTAGTGGGAGTATATTAATTTTAGTAGTTTATAAAGTTTAATTCTTAAAAAAATGTTGCTTTCTTGCGAAGCAATACATTTTTTGTACTCTAACGCACGCTAGCGGCCAGTTCGGAATTTAGGCAGTGAACAGGTCCATTAGTCACGAATTTTTAGCATATGTTTAAGTTTGTTAATTGAATTCGAACCATTTTTACACTCCGTAACATTATAAATTTTAATTTCGATTTAGTACCATAGAGGAGTACATAATTGATGGAGCGCATCTGCGCATGCACCTGAGCCATAGGGATGCAGGTGGGCCAGGGTTCAAAATTAAACTTTGATTTGGCCCTCTCTTTTGGGGCACGAAGATAATTTGAAATTTGAACAAACTTTGTTTTTTTTTTTTTGAAAAAAATTGCTATACACTTACAAAAGGTGGAAGATTCTGAAATTTACATTCCAGAATTTTGAACCCTTAAGTGGGCCAGTCCACTCTTCTCTATACCTGACCTGCTGATGGTTTTCTCTTAATTCGTGAGTTGCACGAACTATTATTGAATTCCGCCCTCTCTGGTGTATATAAATGGATCCAAGCAAGAATCAACTTGATTTATCATTTCACATTTTTACTACTAACTAATACACGATCCACGTATATGAATGGGCGCAGGATCCAACCAAGAATGAGCAGCGACGGCGCCTCTGGAAGCATTGGAATGAAGCACGACGACGACGACCACCGGCCGATCACCGGAGCGTCGTCGCGGCGGTGCCCCAGCTGCGGCCACGACCCTGACTGCAACAAGCCGGTAGGTACAATTAATTAACGAACATGTCAACATGAGACTTGTGATTGTTTGTTCTTGATTACTGCAATAATGGATTCGATCGACCTCTCTTCGATCTGATGTTAGTTAGTAATCAATTAGTTAATTAGTCAATTACTGCATAAAATGCATTTTGCAGGTCGACATGGTTGGGATGCCTGCCGGCGTCAGGTTCGATCCGACGGACCAGGAGCTGATTGAGCACCTGGAGGCCAAGGTGAAGGATGGCGGCTCAACATCGCACCCTCTCATCGATGAGTTCATACACACCATTCAAGGAGAAGATGGCATCTGCTACACTCATCCTGAGAACCTGCCGGGTATGTGAATCTCGATCACATTTACCATTTTAGTGTGCTGCGTATTTTGTTTGTTTCCTTGAGATGGCAAAGTCAACTTGAATTTGACTATATATATCGTAATGGGCATGCACGTATTATAATGGAAGCTGCATGGTAGCCTGGTTTGCTAGCTGTAAAAATGTTATGTCGGCATGGAGTAATCCAAATGTGCATAGAGATGGGAAAGTCTTTTTATCCCTTATTATTAAGGGGGATGTCTCCTCTCTTGCATGCCATCCAATTTTAATAATTGTGAAAAATTATGAAAAAAAATGATACTTCCTCAGTTCCACAACGTAATATTTCTAGCATTACCAAAATTCACATAGATATTAATGAAGACACATATACAAAATATATATATTGATTAATGGATGAATCTAAGTAAGACAAAAAGTGTTACAGTATAAAACGGAGGGAGTAACATATATCAATGTGTGATATATACATACAAACATGCAAATTAACATATACCAACTGTCTATGCTAGTTAGGCTCCACTCTTTTCTTATCAGTCGAACTGCCACTCATTAGTCATTGTTCAAATACATGAATCTGTACTTGATCACCTCCACAAAAAACCAATATAGTAGGCAGAGTTGACACCAAATTTACCAAATCATGACTCTATATAGTTAACGCGCCCAGGTAAACATGTCGTTTCAGACTTGTTTCAAGCCCAACTTCAAAAACTTTGCACATCATTGGATTGGAGAACACATGTATTGATGTACTATATTAACCTTGAAAAGTATTGTCGTAGTATTACAATTCATATGGGTTTCCAAAATGTTATACCATTTCAAACTAGTGATCAAAACTACATATTGAAGGCTTTGTCGATGTCTCAAACAAATAGTATGTTTTTGTAACTTGTATCTGTGATCACCAAAAACACAGGTGTGACAAGGGATGGCCTGAGCAAGCACTTCTTCCACCGGTCAGCCAAGGCCTACCCCACCGGCACAAGAAAGCGGAGGAAGGTCCTGGCTGATCAGCCCGACGACCAGCTGCCGCAGGCCAGAAAGGGCAGGAATGTCGCGGCGGCGGAGACACGGTGGCACAAGACCGGCAAGACGCGGGCGATCATGGTGCGCGGCCAGCCCAAGGGCTGCAAGAAGATCCTGGTGCTCTACACCAGCTTCGGCAAGAAGCGCAAGGCGGAGAAGACCAGCTGGGTGATGCACCAGTACCACCTCGGCGAGCTGGACGACGAGAAGGAAGGGGAGCTCATCCTCTCCAAGGTCTTCTACCAGACGCAGACGCGGAGCGCCGCCGCAGCAGAGGCATCGGTAAGCTCGGGTGCTTCCATGGAGGTCCAGGGACAGCAGCAGCAAGTGCTGAAGCTGCAGGCTGATGGTCACTTCAGCTCAGCTCATACCAAGAAGAGACTGCATCAGGTAACTTAGCTACTGTAGTACTGTTTTATCTGTCAAGAATTGAATTTGTTGTATGCATTTCATCCAATCCTAGTACTGAGAAACTTTGTACATCCCCTAACTCTCCAAAGAATGGTAAAATTATTCTCATGAATTAACTTCTGCACACACATGATACTGCAGGATGTTGTAGCCCAAGTGAAAGTTGATCGGGGTCGCCACTGCATGCCAGCACAACGCCAAGTCAACTTCAATTTGAAAGTAACTCCTGTGCCCACCACCAGTTCATTCCCTGTCGTCGTCGACAAACAGTTGTATTCTCCTGTGGCGCTACTCCGAAGTGAACATCTTCATGTAGGTAATTCAGTTCATATGTTTCCTCGTTCACTGAAATTGAACATCTTTGTATGTGAAACTAACTCCTCAATTCCTGGCCTAATGGCCTTTGGTCCCTAAAAAACTTACTCCTGAAAAGATTTCTTTGCTGATACTAAAGTAAATAATGTGTAATAATGTGTTAAATTGCTGTTACATTGCCATTCCTTGCATATATATTACTAGAAATGAAATGCTTTGAGATCAGGTTTCCTTCCAATAGTTCAATTGCTGTTAACTTCTGTTTCCAAGTTCTTCACCTATATATCTTGGAAAGTTACCTGAACTTTTTAGGCAGCTTCTAGTTCTTGTGGAAACTTGAGTACATCAATGCTCTGTTTACTTTGTTTTTGCCGTGCTCTGTTTCCATTGAAATGATGTTGTTTTACCTTTTAATCAGTTCAACATTACAACACTTCCATTTTACAAATTAAACCTTTTGACTTGTTTACATTCTACAGGGAAGAACTTCAATTCATCAGCCCCAAAAGGCAGATTGGCCTCACCAGCGCTGGCCTCCTGACAACCAAGATCAACATGGATAACTTCCTAGATTCGCAGTAGATGAACTTAGCTGGTAATTGGTACTAGTGTTGATTTTGAAACGTACAACAGAAACTGGCTGTAATATCTTCGGCTACTACAAGAGTGCTAGGGCTAGTAACCTATCTTAGCCCCGAAGGGCAGTATTGTGAAATCATTATCATAATTAATATTTGTGATGAATAATTGGCTGTGCAAATGATTTAATCAAAGAATTGGTTTGAATAGATGTGTGGATGTTGGTGTGAGTGCGTGTGACTAATGTGGGTCAGGCTGTGATATCTGTGCCAAAAACGGTTGTTTTGTCTGATTGTGTGAGGTCAGCCTTGGTCAATGGTGAGAACCGGGAATATGCTCAGGGAGGAGCAGAGGTCTAGTGCGGTCGGGATACCATGTGAAAAGGTGACTAGAATCAGAATTATTGGAGGTCAACTTCGGTTAACAGTTGGGACCGGGACTAGACTTAGAGAGGAGTTGAGTTCCAGACGGTCAAGGATATCGGGTGACCAAGTTGGATATGCGACGGCACACGGTGGATGGACACCGTGTGGGAGAGATCTTCGCAACGGGTTTCACGAGGTGTGCGTGTAAGCAGCGGTGTTCGCGAAGGGGATTGGAAGAAATTGGAAGAGGTGTATATATGGTGCTACAGTATGGTGATGTACTGTAGCGTGCATATATGTATGCGTGCTGGTGTGCAGCATGCATATATGTGTGGTATACATGCAGTACGTGCATGCATGTGTGGTGCATGTATGTATGCATGGTGGTGAGACTGACTTTGGCTTTGCTTGCGTGGTCAAGCAGCTGCAGTGGTGACTGGCTTGATCCATGCAGAGGCAAGCCGAGTCGGCTCAGGAGCAGCAGGGCGTCGTGGCGTGGAGGAGACCAAGACTGGATGGAGGCAGTCGGATTGGTTTCCTGCAGCTATGGTTTGAGAGATTTACAATTTGGAATTGTAATTTGATTTAGAAATTGTGGAATTGAGTCCTATTGTGAATAGGAGTGGAGTTATACTCCTACTTTGAGTAGGAGATTTTTGGGTATAAATAGAGAGGGAGGGTGTGACCTCCCGGTATCGGTTTTAGAGTGAGCCAAGTTTGAGAGATTAGATAGGGTTTCGTGAGAAACTTGTAAGGGGTGCTTTGGCTGCACCTTGTGAATAATACTTGAGCAATAAAGATCTTATTCAATCATCAAGGTATCAATGATATATTCCAGTTTCCTAAGTTATACGTTTATGCTTGGTTTTGGCATTAACTTGTGATTATTCATTTTGCTGTGATTTTGTTCAAGTTAATGCATCCAAAACCTTTCTAATACTTCATATATCAGATCTAGAAAGTTTCGTTGATTGGATCTTCTTAGATTTGAATTTGCTTAAGTTAGGTTTTGTTCAAATTTGCTGAAATTCTGATATAGCTGACTTTCGAGGGTGTTTTCTCTTAAACCGTTTATTAATTTGCAAATCCCTCCAGTGGAGTATTTTGTTAAGTTTTTAACTCGATCCAACGGCTGGTTTAAGAGAAATCGTGTTTTTACCGAAGCGCTGTAGTGCTGTTTTCAGGCTGACGGTCAGACTGCGAGAGGACCTGTGGTCAGACCGGTTTGAGTTCGGTCCGATTCTAGTAGGTTGGATAGACCGTCAAACGTGTGTTCAGTTAGCTTTTGAGGTTGGGGTGTGTTTTGATCTATTAAGATTCGATTATTTGACTTCCGCTGACGTAATCTACCATTCACCCCTCTCTGGTAGGCTTGGTTACTTGTGTTCGATCCTACAAGTATTGTTTCTTCTTATTGGGAATGACTGTCTATATATATGGACAAAATCTCTTATATTATGAAACGGAGGTAGTATGTACTAGTTTTTCTGTTTATGTTTGTAGGGAACTACCATCAATAAAATCAGACATGACAAATTTAGTTACACAAAGTTGAACAGTCTGTGCTCAGCTGTAAAAAGTGCCTCTGTTTTTTTTAAAAAAAAACTAGGAGAGCAGGAGCTCTTCCATTTCCATTAACAGAAATGATAGTCTTACAAAAGATAGTTTCAGAATTTTCCAGATCTCTTTCCTCATCCCTCCACCAGGTGCCATCCCACCATGGCCGGAAAAGAAAAGCTAGAAAGAGACAACTTGCACATCGCGGTGTCTCAGTTTAGACAGGAAACAGAAACCCCTATTTCCTCTACCATACATACCATCACAAGTTAACCAGCAAAAAAACTGAACCTAAACACTGCTTGGTAATGTCTAAGCATCAGATCATCCCTTCCAGTCTCCCCACCTTGAAGCTCTAGCTATGTCCACCAGTATAAACTTCATTTGCCACCTGCTTTAGCAGCTTGCCCCCTGTCCTGTAGTCTTTTTGTTCCTTCCGGCTTCCTCCTTGTTCTGCAGTATTGCCCAATCAGATATATAGTGACTAGTGAGCTACTTGGAAAATCACTTCCACAGGGTCATTAGGTATACAATTCTCAAAACAAGCTTTATTTCTGATTTTCCAGATTACCCATAAAGTGGTAGCAATACCAACAATCACCAACTTCTTCCCTCCACACGGAAAACGGAGCGGTCCATTAGCACATGATTAATTAAGTATTAGCTCTTTTTTTCAAAAATAGATCAATATGATTCTTTTAAGCAACTTTCGTATAGAAACTTTTTGCAAAAAAAAAACATCCGTTTAGCATTTTAAAAAGCGTGCGTGCGGAACATGAGGGAGAGGGGTTGGAACCAAGAGCAACGAACACAGCCTTAGTCTTTTGTTTAAATTTTTCAGCCAAGGTCCCATTAAATCATGTATCCCAGTAGGCAAAGCACAATCAAACGCACATTTTAAAGTACTCCGCACAAATTTGGCAATGCTACAATAGAAAAAACAAAGGTTTGATACTTCCCTCTTTGTGGCAAAATTGACACCTGGTTGTACCCTTTTTCCACCTCCTCTTAATAAGATTATCCTTAGTTAGGATAATATTTCTCAAGGTAAATGTTGATGGTCCTTAAATCATTATATCCAACCGTCAATGACCGCATATAATAAAATAAAATATGGTATCTATGTGTATGCAGGTATTTTATGCAGAAAACACATCCGTTATGCGAGGGAATACATTTAGGAGCTAGGTAATCACCCTGTGATTTAATCTCTCTATATCTAGTTTCTCATTGTAAAAATTTTCTACGAGTCCTATTAAATCATGTTTCACAAGATACTCAAACTTTTTATAGAATTCAACTGGGAATCCATCAGGGTTAGGGGCCTTGTTATTTTTCATTTCAAAAACTGCCTTTTTAACCTCTTCTTGACTAAAAGGTCTGACGGGATGTTCTCTGTTATGTTCTGTTAATTGGGATGTGACTGAAAGGTCCCGAAAATTTGATAATTGGTCCTTTCATAAAACTTATTACAATAGTAGTGTCGACATTTGATGTCACGACTACGGTATTTGCATAGTATGGGGATCGTTGGTACTAGGATATATGTGAGATTGAGGCAAAATAGATGGGGGCGAGAATTTTTATACAGGTTCGGGCCCCTGAATTATCAGGTAATAACCCTACTCCTGTTGGCCGAAGCCGGTTGTTACTCTTATTCACCATAATCACACCAGTACAATATTTGGGGTAGCCTATCTAACTGTTGTTGACATGGCGGTCTGAAGTGCTGACACATAGTCGACAACAGGGTAGTCTTCCTCCTCGAATCCGCATCCGGCGAGATCAAAGACAACGCTATATCTCTCCTAACGGTATCCATAGGCACCCCAGAGGACTAGCCATGCTTATCTCTGAAGTCAATATCTGGCATCTTGTCTTAGCGTATGTTGGCTTGTATGTTGATCTGTGCCTTGATCTATTGCTTCGTGTCCCCCTCTCCTTCTAGGGGCCTTGTATTTATACCCATAGGTATCCTCTTGTCCAAGTAAAACTAGGGAAACCAATATGGATATAATCCGAGTAGTCCTTGTCGTTTCCATGTATAACTCTATTTGTCATTCCATATCCGGAACTCCTTCCTAAGTCCGAGGAGTTGTTTTCATAAAAGACATGGTATGTGGTGTGTCCTGCCGAGATTTAGTCAACTACTATTAGGTATGTGGTATCCATGACCTTGACAAGTAGACCATGTCAAAAAAACTAATTTCAAAAATGAGCCGCGACCTCAACGTCATCGGGGTTGGCGCTGAGGTATAATGTCTCAACACCAATGTTTTTGGTGCTGAGATCTTGTCCGAGGTGTCACGGAATTGCCACTTATTCTCTCTTGACTTCTCTACTTGTTATGTTATTTTCATTTTAAAATATCGTGCGTTTTGATTAAATTAAAAAAGTTAAACTTTAAAAGAAATAACACATTTTCCATTTAAATTAATTTTTATTTAAAAGAAATATCACATTCAATACAAATTTAAAAATAGAAGGATAGATTTTTTTTTTAAAAAAAACTTAGAGTCAACTTTTAGAAGAAATATCACTTTCTTTTTTAAAAAATAGAAGAATGGTTTTTTTAGAAAAAAACTTGAGTTTTTAAAAAGAAAATTTAAACAACAAGTTGAGAACTAAGGGTAAGAGTTATTTTAAATGTCACGTGTTTTTTAAACTAAAAAAACACTTGAACTTTTAAAACAAATATCATATTTTTAAAAAAAATATTTAAAAGAAGCGACACATTTAGTATATATCCCTTCATACTATAAAGTTAATACCCAAAACTAAAACCTCAGCCTTCCATGTCATCAAGAGAAGCACTGCCGTTCGATTGAATCTGGACGTCCCTAATCAAGAGTTATTTTAAATGTCATGTGTTTTTTAAATTAAAAGAACACTTGAACTTTTAAAACAAATATCATATTTTTTTAAAAAAATATTTAAAAGAAGCAACACATTTAGTATATATTTAAAAATATAAGAATGGACTTAAAAATACTCGGGTGGTGTCATGGAGTTGCAGGGACAGCAGCAGCAAGTGCTGAAGCTGCAGGCTGATGGTCAGTTCAGCTCAGCTCCTACCAAGAAGAGACTGCATGAGGTAACTTAGTTACTGTAGTACTGTTTCATCTGTCAAGAATTGAATTTGTTGTATTCATTTCATCCAATCCTAGACCGTGTTTAGTTCCAACTTCTAACTTTTTCTAACTTTTCCATTACAGCAAAACTTTTTTACACACATAAACTTCCAACTTTTTCATCATATCGTTTCAATTTCAACCAAACTTCATATTTCGGTGTAAACTAAACACAACCTAAGTACTGAAACTTTGTACATCCCCTACCTCTCTAAGAACCGTAAAATTATTCTCATGAATTAACTTCTGCACAAGTACACATGATACTGCAGGATGTTGTGACCCAAGTGAAAGTTGATCGGGGTCAACACTGCAGGCCAGCACAACGCCAAGTCAACTTCAATTTGAAAGCAACTCCTGTGCCCACACCACCAGTTCATTCCCTGTCGTCGTCGACAAACAGTTGTATTCTCCTGTGGCGCTATTCCGAAGTGAACATCTTCATGTAGGTAATTCAGTTCATATGTTTCCTCGTTTACTGAAATAGAACATCTTTGTATGTGAAACTAATTCCTCAATTCCTGGCCTTGCCTTTGGTCCCTAAAAAAACTTACTCCTGAAAATATTTCTTTGCTGATACTAAAGTAAATAAAGTGTAATAATGTGTTAACTACTCCCTCCGTCCCATAATATAAGGGATTTTGAGTTTTTATTTGTACTATTTGACTACCCGTCTTATTCAAAGAATTTTAGAATCATTATTTATTTTTTTTGACATACTTTATTATCCAAAGTATTTTAAGTACAACTTTTCGTTTTTTATATTTGCACAAATTTTTTTAAATAAAACAAGTGATCAAACAATACAAATAAAAACTCAAAATCCTTTGTATTATGGGACGGAGGGAGTAGGTTACATTGCCATTTCTTGCATATATATTACTAGAAATGAAATGCTTTGAGATCAGATTTCCTTCCGATAGTTCAATTGATGTTAACTGCTGTTTACAAGTTCTTCACCTATACTTTTTTTTTTTAGGAAACCGAAACTTTATTACTGAGGCAGGGCCAACCAAATCGCTGGTCACCAGGCCCGGCGGAGTACCTGCCCAGCTACATGGGTCAACCCAATTACAAGTTCTTCACGTATACTAGCCACATCTGTCGTGCGTTGCACGGCCATTGTTACATTGTGCAGCCCGGCACACCAACCGTGAGCCACCCAGATCATATTGGGCCTGCTCCACCACAGGCCCAACCGAAGCCACAACTTTAGATCCAAGGCCTACATAACCCAAAAGACTAGTCTGATGGGTGAGGACCGCCCCCACCTTTTAAGGCAATGTTCGAGAGGATGGGTTGTCCCCGGCACGCAAAACGAAGCTCGTTTTATTACATAGTTAATTAAGTATTAACTATTTTTTTTAAAAATAGATTAATATGATTTTTTAAAATAACTTTCATATAGAAAGTTTTTGCATAAATCACACCGTTTAGCAGTTTGAAAAGCGTGCGCGTGAAAAACGAGAGAGGTGGGTTGGGAAAATGGGGGTGGGGGTGGGGGGAAGAACACCTAAGTCATGCTCCCCCATCATCAATTACCGATGTGGGAATAAACCCAACAATGGCACTTGTTATAAAACCAGCCTCAAAATCACATCGGTAACGAAACGCGAAAGAAACACCATAGAAGATCCAAACACAATGACGACACCGAGACACGATATTTGATAACAGAGTTCAGCCAAGGCCTACATTTCCGGGGCATTGATTACGGGCACTCCTCCCCGATCTAGCATATTACAGCATACCAGAGTTACAACGACTCACGGTCCGATGCCGCCGGTAGCCGCTCCCTCTTCTTATGCTACGTCGCCATGCGGTTATAATAGGCACGCCCCTCTATTTACAATAGGCAATGCATGTACAGTTACGACTTGACCATCATTGCTGGTGAGAGTTACTTTTGTATTGGCACAGTCTATCACACCTTTATATCGGGCTAACCAGTCCATCCCTAGGATGACATCAAGGTCTTTGGATTCTAACAAAATGAGGTTGGCCAGAAATGGAATACCTTGAATCTCTATTTTGACAGAAGGGCTACGTTGTGATGAGAGTGCTTGGTTACTTGGGGTACTAAACATCAAAGGACGTCTAAGATCTTCTACCTCCATCCCATGATTTCCCGCAAAACTCATAGACAAAAAGGAATGTGTAGCACCAGAATCGAAAAGCACTGTTGCAGGAACTGAGTTAACAGGGAACGTGCCCAAAATCACATTTGGAGCACCTTGGGCTTCTGCAGCAGCAACATGATTGACACGAGCCTTTGACACTAGTGCGGTGGAGTTATTCTGTGCAGGAACAACCTTCACACGTCGAGGCTTCAGACACTTGTCAAAATAATGACCTGGTTCCCCACAGTTAAAGCACACTCCTGGCTTGTTTCCCTGCTCCCTCTTGGCAGGCTGGTGCTGGACTAGAGTTGCAACAGGACGCGGAGCTTGGTTGCGATTGTTGTTGCCAGCATTGTTGTTGTAGAACTGACGCTGCGGAATTATTTTTTACTAACTTGACTTTTATTGATCTTAACTGAGTTTTATTATTACATTTTCACTGAAGACTCTCACACCGCTTAACTCACCAACTTCCTAACACTTGAAAGCAAACAAACGCATGTATTTACATCCTAACAATGATGTAAATCACATGCGAGACCCACACACACAGCCAAACTTAAACAAGCAAACTAACACAACAAACTAAGGCAACGACTCAACAAGACGTCTAGGTCTTCCTGGCATCGGAGTTGATTGAAGGCTCGATCTCATCATCTTGGGTAGCACCCCACTCAACCTTTGAATGGGTGCACTTTGAATCTTCTCCATCATCATCACTTACATTAACGACCGGAGGATCCACAGGGACTGGGGCAGCTTCTTTTTCCACTACACGAACCTTAGGCGCCAACTGGTAGCGAGGGACAAAAAGAGCTCTTTTCCTTGCGGTAAGACGAACCCTGGCCTTCTGTGGTGGTGCTTCTCCCTTCAACTCGGCCAGTTCCTTCTCCAACCGATCAACTTTGTCCTCCAGCTTGCAGATCTTACCACGGTTCCGGTCTTCGCGAGCTTGAGCAGCTGACACGAGTTCAGCGCGGGACTCATCCATGGCCTACAGCATCTCGACCAAATGTCTTGTGGTAGCATCATTCTCAATTCCTTCAGGTTCAAGATAGCTGCCACGGTCACTTCCCGGGGGTTGACGAGGATGGTAGCGATACTTAGTGTCGGCCAACAGATCATTGTAACGGTTGCGGAGCTCTCCTATGGCGATCCTTGCCGCCTCCTGACAAGCATGAGGATAGCTTCCCCCTCCAGCCTCGAACATCACCGATGGGATATCTTCATGATTACTCTTCAAGGTGACTTTGACACGGCACTTCTCTTCATCACGATCATGAGGAATTTGGGCATACAAAGGGGCAGTCCCGAATCCTATGGTGAAGGACATCGTACACAACTCCTGGACAAATCCCTCAATACCGAACAAGTACTCAGGCTTGAAGCGCGGCATCTAAAGACAAGTGAAAGGAGGGAGTTAAGACATTCTTCCAATTAATAGCACAAGTTTTTGGATTAATTTGAATAAAGTTAGAAAGTAAAAGGTAAATAAATAAAGTAAATTAATCTTTGCAAGATAAGTTGAAACAGTTGAAAACAGGATCACAAATTTTGCACTTTTGAATAAAAGGTTTCAAGAATAAAATAAAAGAGAGTTATAAAATCAACATGCTAAATTATATTGCAACATGATTGAATAAATAAATAAATAAAATGAAAGGTTGTAAAATCTCTGCTAGAAAATGGGCCATTAGTACAGTAATAGATGTACAGTACTAACAACACAGGAATAATGAGTAAATTTTGTAGGAGAACAATTAAACAGACTATAAACTGCATGTGCCATTAGCTTGGTTTAATTAAAAGATAAAGAGAGGAGAACAGTTCTACTTTTTCAATATTTTTAGAGGGCTTCTATAGGTAACCATTTGGCATAACCTAGGGTCAAGGATTTGGCGAACCCGACGATTTGGCGAACCCGACCATTTGGTGAACCCGACGGCGGCCTTCCCGAGCGACGATGATGACCGAAACGACGGCGACGCACGGTTGGACTTGCGGCGGCGACGGCAGCGCAAGGGCTAACGCGGCTAGAGCTCTACCGGCGGTGGAGGGCTAAGGCGAGGGTGGCGACGGACGGAGGAGGTCTCGGGGGTCCTTTTATAGGGGCTAGGGGGCAGCGGCTAGGCCCATGGCGACCGGCGACCGGCGACGGCGATGGAAGGTTTGGGGTTAGGAGGGAAAACCGAATCCGAATCGAGCTCGAATCCAACGATTTCCAAACGAAATTAGCAAAAGTTTCTATAGAGGAAAAGGTAGAGGAGATCAAAGGGATCATTTCCCCTCTATCAATTTGATCGGAGATGGAAAGATGCGACGGAATTTGGAAGGGGGCGGCGGTGGCTTGCGCGCAGCTAGGGCGTGGCTACGGCGCGAGGAAGACGATGACCCTGACAGGTGGGCCCCACCTGTCAGCGGGAGAGAGGAGGGAGAGTGGGCGGCTCGGCTCGGTGGGCTGGCTGGGCCGGGCGCGCTCAAGCCGGGGAGAGAGAGAGAGATTTTTGGGCTGACTTTCGGCCCAAAGCCAAAAGAGGACTATTGAAACCTTTTTCTTTTTAAATTATTCATGAAATGCAATTCCATTTATTAAAAATACTTTCTTCGCTCAAATAAATCCCAGAAAAATCTAGGAACTATAGAATCATGAGAAGTATTTAAGAAAAATTTATCTAGCCCACTTTTATATTGGAATTTATTATTTAAAATTAGATCTTTTCTTCAAGGCTTTTAAAATTATTTCTAATAATTCCATTTAAACAACAATTTATAAATTTAGGATTTTTAGGGTGTGGCAGGCTCAGACCCCAAGGGGGCTCGATCGTCGAGCCCCCTCGAAAGGGAATCTCATTGCACCAAGGACCTAGCACAGTTAAAAAAAGAGATCGAGCCCCCTCGAAAGGGAATCTCATTGCACCAAGGACCTAGCACAGTTAAAAAAGAGAGAGAGAAGAGGAAGATGGCGAAGCTGGAACGAGTAGAGGTGACGGGATCAGTGGCCGATAGCCATACTTGCGGGTGGGGGGGGGGGGTCTGAAGGTCCATTCCGGGGGCTCGATGAAGCTCCCCCAGCATGGCTCCGTCTGCCCTATCTTCCAGAGCCTCTTCTTCTTCTGCCCTGGCTCCGCCGCGGCGGGGCGCTTGTGGTTCGCCGATGACCAGTTAGCTGCGCGCTCGGCGCCATCGCCACGTGGAGAGGAAGGCAGCCTGGATTCGGACATCTTTCACTTCCCCTTCGGGTCGACGACCGGGCCTCCGCCGGTCCCGCGGCTTGGACCAGGCATCCTGAAGCCAGCGCTACCGCCGGAACCACCGGCCCGACCGCCGCCCGTGGCTGCACTGCTGCTCCCTGCGCCGTCGCCGCCGCTGCCGCCAGCGGCGCCCCGGCGGGACCGACCTCCGCTAGCACCAACCACCAGGATACTCTCCCAGTCGCGGTCACTGCAGAGAGGGAGGACCCCGTCCGGGATTAGTGTTTGCTCGACGGTGTCCAGGCCAAACATCCGCCGAACCGCCGTCTTCGCGTCCTCGTCGCTCCAGTCCCAACGCTCGCCCACATGAATACGCATTGGGTCGTTGTACCCGTTGCACTCCCATGCGCCGCGGGACCGCACCTGAAGAGGCGCGATACAGCGGCGAAAGTAGTCGCCGAACACCATCACCGCTGTCAGACCCCAGCTCTGCAGGCCCCTGAGGCGATCCCGGACCGCGTCGTAATCCTCCCCCAGCTCTGCGACCGCCTGCTAGCCCGCGGATCGCTCAGGGGGGGCCGGCGGTCAGGCAGCGCGGTGTAGAACTAGTCCTCCCACTTCTTGCGGAGGTGCCTCTCGATGTACTGCCACGTCACTCCCGGTTAGGGTTGGAAGTAGCATCCCCCCACCACCGCGCCTTGCTGCAGTTGTTGGACGAAGAAGAACTGGAACAGCCGCATCGATGGCCGTACCCCGATGAACATCTCGCACAGGTGCGCGAAGATGGCCAGGGTCACCACGGCGTTGGAAGCGAGATGCAAGGCGTGGATCTTATAAAAATCCAAGACCTCATAGAAGAATCTAGAGAAGGGCGGGATCAACCCCGCCATGGCAAAGGACAGGAGGTGCATGGACCGGTCCGGGTACTGCAGCCGCGGCCGCGTCTCCCCAGCTCTCATGGCGGCATCCTCCGGCATGATCTTGCGGATGAGATTTAAATGTCTCTCCACCGTGAAGCGCGAAGCGGGGAGAATGGCGTTGCCGGCATCCTGGGCCATGGCAGCCCGGCGGATGGGAGCATGAAGTTGGGTGCGCGGAGCACGATGGAGGAAGAGAAGAGCGCTGGGGGCTGGGAAGTGTGTATGCGAGTGTGGAAGTGATGAAAGGAAGGAGACGAACTCTCCGCCTTCCCCCCCTTTTTATCCTCGCCTCGCCAGTGCCCGCCTCCTCTTTTCTCGCCACTTCGGTTGCCTCCTCGTTTCTCGCACCCACTCGTCCCATTCGCCCCACTAAACGCGCGCCCCGCGCTTAGTGCGCCTGTCAGAGGCGCGGCCGGCACGGGACGCGCGATGATTATGGTTGCGGCCCACCGATAATCCCACATTCCCACGCGCCTGGTGGTCAGGCAGTTGACGTGACGGCCAGTAATGGCACCGGGCGCGGTCTGACAAGACCCCTTGTTTTTCCCGCCTTGCGCGCCCCCGCGTGTGGCACATTTATCGGCGGTCGAATAATCATCACGGTGGACGCTTGAGTCGAGTGCGCCAATGATGGCTCCTCGAACTCCCCGTGCAACCCATTATCACGAGACAGAAGTTATGAGGCACCACGCCAGACCACCCCGAGGGGGTCGCGGTCGGACGTGGTGCCGGGGGTTACTATCGGTGATATGGGCCCGAGGGTACGCATAGTAGAGGGAAGTATCCTCTCCATCTAGTCACGTGGCCACGCGGCCTCGCCTTCCCCCGCCCCTCGGATAGGGCTAAGGTGGCCAGGGGGCCTCGGGTTGCCACGTCACACCCCTCGGGCTCTCGGGGCGTGCTGCCCCGAGGCCCTCGCCCGACCACCACGTGACGGGGTGAGTGGGCGGGGCAGGAGGCGCCACTCAGCGCCTTCAATGCGCGGCGCCCCAACCGTCCTTCACCGCATTTAATGCGGTGTGGGTGGACGTGCGGCGCCGCCTGATTGACCCATGTCAACCGGGCGTGACTGGTCTGTGACCGGTCACAGGTGATTGGACGGGCGGCAGTGCCCCCACATACCGCCCTGTGTCAGGCGGAGTGGGGGCAGGTATGCCCCGTCCCATCGATGCACTGTCAGGAATGCCCTCCGCGCGTGGTGAGCCACCAAAGTCTCCATGCATTTAAAGGGGTATGACAGGGGTGTCCCCCGTGTTAGGCAGGGGACAGCGCCAGGCCCCACCTCAGGACGCACAACCACCTTGCTTCCGGTTGAAGGCATGAATGGCAGTCTGACCTAGGCAAGGTGGGTCCCCCCTAGAGGGGTAGGTATGGATGGTGCATGTGGTATCCCCTTGAACTATAAAAGGAGGACCTCACTCACCGGAAAAAGGGGACGACTCTTAGATAGCTTGAGCTCTAGAGGAAGAACAACGAGAGTTCCCCCGGAGCTCAAGACCTCTTGTAAAAGTTGATCATAATCTCACACACAGGAGTAGGGCATTACGCTCGATAGCGGCCCGAACCTGTATAATCATTCGTCTTCCACACAGAGCCGAGAGCGATTTAGTAGTTAACGCCAAGCGGAAGTAGGCTCTTGATCATCGTGCCATATTCCCCAGCCGAACTCACAAAGGGGGATCTCACGACCACCCGCTAGAGAGGATCACTCCTCGACAGAAATTGAAAAGAACAGGAAAGTAAAGAACAGGAAAATATAGTAGATTGATAATTTGTTTGGGTGTCCCTCAATTAACCTAAAACTCTCATATATATAGGGGTACATGTATTCGGCCCTGTACACACGAACAAACTTACACGAATCCTCTGGCCGAGCACTGGTGGAGAAAGCCTTTTTACTCCCGCTTGGTAACCCCCTATAGTCCTGGTCTTCCAACCGGGAGTATGAATCTGGAACTAAAGATCGCTATCTTTAGTCCCAGTTTAAATACCCGGAACTAAAGATCGATCTTACCAACCAGGACTAAAAAGAGGGACCAACCGGAACTAAAGAGAGGGTAGCGGCAGTCCAGATGGTCTTTTTTTTATTGTTTCTTTTGCCAGAGTTAATCCCTATATTTTCTCCTGAATCTAGTGCCATGTATATCCCCAAATCCCCAATTCAAAGTAACATCCCAAATGTTAAGTTACTTATACACACAAATCAAATACATCACAAATCCTAAAAAAATACAAGCAAATCAAATACATCACAAATCGTAAAAAATACACCAAAATCAAATACATCACAGATTCATCTCAAATCCATGCAATGAACCACAAAATTATACATCTCAATCAATCACAAATTATCAAAAAAAAAAGACGCCAGCCGGCAGATGAGAGGGCACGGTCGCCGTCGGGCGCTCCCCCGCTGGCCGCCTGCCTGCCTGCCCACAGCCACCCGCCATGGCCGCCGCCGGGCGCACCCCCGCCGGCCGCCGCCGCCGCCTGCCATGGCTGCCACCAGGCGCGGCCCCGCTGGCTGCATGCCCGCCCCCCCCCCCCCCCTCGTGGCCACCGCCGCGGCCCCGCCGGCCGCATTGGGAAGGGAGGAGGGGGAGGAGAGGGGTGGGGAGGAGGAAGGGGAGCAGGGGAAGGAGGAGAGATCTGTGAAGAGTATAAGTGTGAGGAAGGGGACGGGAAGAGGATAAGTGTGAGAAAGGGGAAGGAATCTGTGTGAGGATGTTGTTGTGATTGTGGAGGAGAGGATAAGGAAGAGGGATTATATACTACTCATTAAATTTTAGTCTCGGTTGGTAATACTAACCGGGACTACTATATGATTTTTAGTCCCGGTTAGTATTACCAACCGAGACTATAAAGATGATCTTTAGTCCCGGTTGGTGACACCAACTGGAACTAAAGATCCTCGGCCCCCTGACATCCCACTGACAGGTGATGAATCGGGACTAAAGATGAATTTTAGTCCCGGTTGGTGCCGGGACTAAAGATCATAAAATGACTGTGGGGTTTTTAACCGGGACTAAAGATGATCTTTATGAGAACCGGGACTATTGTGGTTTTGGGTCGACCGACCAACGATGGTTTCTCCACTAGTGGAGTACGATCATATCTTAACAAAACTACTGCCAAAAATATTTATCTAAACCTCCCCAATATAAACTAATCTGCTAATTAATATGGTATACAATCGGATGCCAAATCCAGACCATACATGGCACAGAGCAACAAAATGACAGGTGATAAGACCCATCTCGGTTACCTGCTGTGGGATTTTGCTCCAACCTGCATGCATCCAGTCCCAATCCACGACTCCAAGTATAGAACTACTCCTTCCTCGAGTGCAGCATAAGCATAGTCCAACTGACATGCACACATGCATGATCAAATGATAAAATTACCCTCCAATTTACATGGACAACCATCCAATATATCACAAATTTCCGCGCATGTAAACTGAGTTAATTTTCCAAGAAAAATCATTAGACCATTACACAAATAGTTTGGCCCGCTAAATTGAAATCAACTATGAGCCAAATTATGACGTAAACATATACCCCCTATTTTCGGCATAGATAATATAACTATTTTGTTTATCGAAAACACTATAACAACTAACCTTCTAAACACAGAATTGTCCTCTCATAACGATACTACACACATGGTATCGGTCCTGAGCCCATCCACAATCGTCATCTCAAAACGATACTCAAATAAGTAATCATCTTAAGACCATCCACAGTCATCCTCTCAAAACAATACCCAACCACGGTATTTGTCCTGAGCCAATCAAGCTCCCTACTATACATTGGATAATATTTTTCAAATACTTCCCACTGAAAACTTTAGGAAACTTTTCTCCCAAACTTATTACTCTTAGCACCAATGGACAAAATCGTTTCTCATACTAACATACATATTTGAAACGATTTTCCTCTTATTTTCATGTTATAAGCCTCGACTATACTCTAGAGTAATTAAAACCTATATATATATTAAAACTAGCCCACATATACTTCAGCAATACAATTCATCATTCAACAAAGTATATTTTAACCCATTGCCGAACTTTCATATCTCACCAAGCTTTTTTCTAAAATAACTAACTAGAGAATTTTTCAAATCATTCCGGGCAAATCATACTACTAATTTGGTTGTCCCTGACATCCGCCTAACCGAATCAGCTCAACCCCAGGCAGTTCTTGGACCCAAAATATTTTTAAAATAACACATCTAAAATTCGACACATCTTGAAAACAACTTATCCTATAACTCGGCGATATAATTCATCAACCAACACAATATATCTCAAAACGTGTCGCCGAACTTTTCTATATATGATTTAACTCGGTTTTTCCAAATAATCAATCAAAGATTCCTTCCAATCAGGCAATCACCCAACATAAAGATCAGTACTGATTCGGCTCTGCTGATAAATCCAACTCTGACTTTAACTACATCTAGCCAGCCGAATCATTTCAAAACCCATCACTGCGTATAGCTGTATCAACCACGTTATGTGTGAACCCAACACCTACTTTCCTATGCATCGACGCACTGCAAAGTACAACCTCTCACAGTTCTGATACCATGGACATGCTTAGAACAAGCACTACCAGCACTGCTACTAACACCATATATCACAGTACCAACACCATTAGATAAACCGGCTTGTATAAACGTGCTATCCGTACCTGCTAATTATAGCCAGTTTATCCATTATAAAGATGGTATACATTTAAGACATCGAGCAAATTTATTAAATTTAAACATCGTCCAAATAAGTATTTAACAGTCCATCATAATACTGAAACTTCCTATTAATTTGTTGCACTATTAAAAGTAAATCACTAAAAGCTGCATCCATCATACCCACATAGAACAAACTCTGCAAACCGAATATAAAGCCTCATACTCGGTCTAAAGTGCAAGGATACACTAAATGGACTCATTGGGACCGATGTGTCATAATCAATATTATTTAGTGAATATAAAACAGTACCAACGCCTTGCCAACCCACACAAAACATGACCGAAATAAATTCTAAAGAATAATATATAAATACAAGAATCACAAATATCTCTAGCACCTAAGTATTTCGGTCTCTAAAAATTAGTAGCAGCATCTATGGTAGTTGATCAATATGCATAATAATTTGGTAATATCCCTCCATGACATAAAGACCCATATGACATCCAAGGATTAAAATAAGAACATGAAGGATAAACATACATACCTGAGAATTGATTCCAAGACATAGGCATCGGATGCATAGGTGAAGGATATATATAATATGGTGGCGAAAGAACCTGATGATTAGATGCAAACCGTTGATTTGGCGCACACCTCCTAACTCCCTTCCCATTCTTTGCCCTCACTTCAACTTTAACATCTGTTTCATTTTGCATCTGAACACTTCCTTTAGGAACCCATGCCATACCTCTCTCCCTCAGTTTTTCTGCACTTAACTTGTGGAGCTGCTTCTTCTACAATTTGACAAGCCGTGTGTGTCTCGGTTGGCTGCCATTGCCCCCCGAGCTCTTCGGCGGATTCTGACTTGTTACTGACTCTGCCGAAGATGCATCTCACTTCAAATTCACATGGTGTACATTTTTTAGCTGTTGTACACATGCATGCCCCCCAGGTTCAATAGCCTTTTTTTGAACTGAAGCATTCTGTACACTCACATGCACCAGCAGCTAAGCTCTTTTCTTGGCACCTAGATATGCTTCCTTGTTGAACAACCTCCCACCTGTGCCAAATACTTCTTCCTACTAGACCACCTAAACTGATTTCTTTTATCAAAACGGTCATGTAAACTGAGTTAATTTTCCAAGAAAAATCATTAGACCATTACACAAATAATTTGGCCCGCTCAAATGAAATCAACTATGAGCCAAATTATGACGTAAACACGAGTAAGAAGCAAATATTCTCAAAGGTACGGGGTATATATATTAAGGGCTACTACCATTTACCAGAGCTAATTATATCATTTACTGGGAATCTGGGATGCTATCCTTGTGACACTAGTACAGATCCTCTCATCTGTGACGGCCCATCACATGCCTGGGCAATGTGTGCCGTCAGAACGAAGTCATCTCAATTGGGCCTAAATTAAGACCGTTGTAGATGTACTCGTCGGGGTGCATATACTTATAGCCCATCACCGATGACACTCATCAGTGACAGGCACATAGTTAGGCCCGATTGAGATGACTTTGTTTATCTCAATCGGGCCCAACTACTAGGCCTGTCAGCGATGAGCGTCATTGGTGACGGGCACCAAAAAAAGGCCCGATTGAGATGGCCTTTAGGCCCGTCACCGATGACTCTTATCGGTGTCGGGCTTCTATTTATGCCCATTAGAGATTAGTGTGTGCCCGTTAGAGATGTCATTTTTTTGGTCCGATTGAGATATATTTTGCACACTATATATACTCCAGCAGTCTGTTATCTGTAGTTATCCCACTGTTCACTATTTTGGTGGGGGTTTGAAGGGGGCGAATTTTTGTAATTTTTTTCCAAACAAAAATAGGAAAATCATAAAAGTAAGTAAAAGGGTACTAATCATTTCCTATTAATTTAGTATTACTTATGTTATGAGATGTTAAGTAATATTTTGTTCATTTTTCAGCGATGGATCAAAGTTGGATGTACACGACTGCCTTGAGGTGTCAGTATAAGGAGTATAGAAATGGCGTATTAAGTTTTATGAATGCCGCAGAGGAGGATAGGATAAGAAGAAACGACAAGTACATGTGTTGTCCATGTAGGGATTGCAAGAATCAGACTTTGTGGAAAGACAAAGGGGAAGTACACGCTCACTTGATATGCCGGGGATTCATGGAGAATTACACATGTTGGGTGAAGCATGGAGAGCAAGATCCGGGTACTATATATATAGCTCAGAGTTACACATGAGCTTGTAATGAACTTGCTTCTATATATATAGCTCAGAGCAAAATGCTTTTTGCAAAGTCAAGTAAGTACCGTTTCCTAACATTGTACATCTCTCATCAGCTTTTTGAAAAAGTGAGCAAAAGATCAATGGATGAAGATAAGATATCAAAAAGTTTATTTCCAATTGTAACTAAATTTCCAATCGCAAGTTTCTTTTGTTAAGATACGTGGGATGGAAGCCAAATAGTATCAAGTTTTCCAAGAAAAGTAACTCCTCCAACCAAAGTTACCTGCAGCATGGAGCTTGAAGCAAAGCTTAATGACCGAGATTTGCTCCGGTCCAACCAAAAGTATATCGATTTACTGTATCGTGTAGTTTGCATGTGCGTGATGTACATTATTCGATGTACTGTATCGTGTAGTTTGCATGTGCGTGATGTACTTGTGTGCTGTGTGCAGGTAGCATGCATATATGTGTGCAGGTAGCATGCCGTACTGTACAGCTAGCTTGCTTCGGCCAATTTTAAGGACTGCATGTGTTTCTGAAGTTTTCTGAATATTGATTTTTGGAGACATTTTTGTTTTGTGTGTGTGGTTGCTGAAAATTTATCTGTTGTCATCAAGAAGATACTGCATTTACAAAATGTATATGGAGGATCAGAATTATTCAGAATCACCTTTTGCATTGCCATAATAGCTGGGAACCGTTTTTCATTAATATGCAATGTTTGCATGAACATCGTACTAGAAACTTGCACAATAACCTCGAGTGTATATTGCTATTGTATTTCATCTTCAGGAAATAAGTCGTCTGACAATAACAACCTAGCATTCTCTATCCATTGCTTTGTTTGTCTCATCTTGACGAGTCAAGACTTACCACTGTATATGTATCTTGGCTTGATCATTGACAAAAACGAGAAAGAAGCATGGTACATTTCTTAGTACAAAGATCTAAAGCATGAGGATTATATATGGGGGTAACAGAAACTGAAAGTGAACCTCCCGTACTTCGTAAATACATGGATTACACTTGCAAAGCCCAAACCTTGGCAACAGATGGATGCAAATTAATCCTGCAAACTATATCTATATTTCTTGATGACACTCTGCTGCGAATCTGAAAATCTCTGATTCTCATGTCCTAATCCCACTAAAGATGGGGAGCTCCATTTCTGTCTCAGGGCAGAAGATGGTTTGTCTATTTCAACAGCCCTGTGGTCATTAAGAGATTTGTTCTGGACCAATAAAAAACATCTCGATGTATCGATACCTTACGGTACCAAATCGTTTTTATCATTGGATCTAACTGGATAGGTTAAGGTATCAAATCGTTTACGATAGTTGGATCTAACAATGCACATTGTTAGATCCAACGATCGTAAACGATTTCGTACCGTAAGGTACCGGTGCCTCGATATACTTTTGGTTGGACCGGAGCAAATCTCGGTCATTAAGCTTTGCTTCAAGCTCCATGCTGCAGGTAACTTTGGTTGGAGGAGTTAGTTTTCTTGGAAAACTTGATACTATTTGGTTTCCATTCCACGTTTCTTAACAAAAGAAACTTGCGATTGGAAATTTAGTTACAATTGGAAATAAACTTTTTGATATCTTATTCTTCATCCATTGATCTTTTGCTCACTTTTTCTAAAACTGATGAGACATGTACAAAGTTAGAGCATCTCCAATAGCCTCTCCAAATCTAACTCTCCAAACACCCATATAGCCAACTCTCCATTTGATTTGGCTAGTCAAACTAGTTGTTCACTCCAACAGCCTCTTTATCTACCCTCTCTACTTTAACTCTATGACACCGGGACCCATATGTCAGCCTCTCCCTTCTTCTTTCTTCCCTTCCTTCCCCTCTTCCTCTTTTTTCTCGCGTTGGCTGGAAGTAGGCGGCGCCGACAAGATGGGAGGGGACAGCGGTGGTGGGTGCGGCGGGGAGCCTGCGCCGCGGCGGGCGGGGGCCGGCGGCCGCTGCGGGCGGAGGCGGCGGCCGCGCCGCGCGGGGGACGGCGGCCACGGAGAGCGGCGGCGGCGGGCGCGCCGCGCGGGGGCCAGCGGCGGAGGCCGACAGCCGCGGCAAGTGGAGGCGGCGGGCTACGCCGAGCGGCGGCCGACGGCTGCGGCGAGCGGAGGACGGCAGCCGCGGCAAGTGGAGGCGGCGGGCTACGCCGAGCGGCGGCCGGCGGCTGCGGCGAGCGGAGGACGGCAGCCGCGGCGAGCGCCTCCTCCTCGTGCAGTCCTGCTCCTTCTGTGCCTGGTTGTCGTGTGGGGATGGAGGAGATGGCCTGTGTGGGGCCCACCATTGGCCAGCCAAATAGAGTGGCCAAATTTGGCTATTTGAGGGAGGGTTTTGGCTAGCTGGATAGGTTAGCCATCCAGTTGGAGCGGCTGTTGGAGCATAATTTTTGGCTTGAGTGGCTAAAATTTGTCTTGGAGAGTAGTATGGAGAGACTGTTGGAGATGCTCTTAGGAAACGGTATTTACTTGACTTTGCAAAAAGCATTCTGCTCTGAGCTATATAGAAGCAAGTTCATTACAAGCTCACAAGGATAGCATTCCAGATTCCCAGTATATGATATAATTAGCTCTGGTAAATGGTAGTAGCCCTTAATATATATACCCCGTCCCTTTGAGAATATTTGCTTCTTACTGGGAGTGGTGACTGTAAAGTGTTCTTTTTCCTGTTCTCATTTGTACGAATCAATAAAATCAGAAATCAGGGGTTTCATAATTTCATTAGACAAAGCTGAATACCCAGCTTTTGCTCAAATCTTACCACAAATTTAATTAGACCTAAACATTAGACTCCTATGGATTGGTTGGACAACTTAAAATCAAAGTTCTCGTGGAGCAATGTAGATCTTGGATGTCGATTGTTTTGTCTGCGAGAACTAATTTCCTGAGTTTTCTTCCAATATTTATGTTGTTGTAAAATTTTGATCGATTCTACTGAATATTATTATTCTGGTGATACACCATGATAGAGACGCCGGCCTGAAGGCCTTGGGCCAGTCTCCATGGGTTAAATTAATTTTCATCGTGGTAATAATTTTGGCAAAAATTAGGCTGGGCCGGCCCGCAATCGGGGTCAGAAAATGTGGGTGATACTTAATTGGAATAAGTTCACTTAATGACCCTCAAAAGTGATCAAAATCTAATCAGTGACCCTAAACCACAAAAGCGGATATCTCAACCCCCAAACTCTTAAAACCGGTGCAATTTGACTCCCTAGACTGTTTTGGAGGGCGGTTTCACTGACGTGGCGCCTACGTGGCAATATTGACTCGGTTTTCTTTCCACATGGCGTTGACGTGGCGCTTAGATGGCATTAGAAATAAAAAAGATATGTCTGGGACCCATTAGTCATTCGCAAAAAAGAAATGTGGGCCCTCTGACACATGGGGCCCACATGTCAGTCCTCCCTCTCACCTTCCTTCTTCCTCCTCCCTCTCTTCCTTCTCTCTCTCCTCTTTCTTCTTCCCCTTTGTATTCCTCTCCTTTCTTGCTTCTTCTCCTTCCCGGCACCGGCAGTCCAGGCGGTGAGGACAAGGGTGGCCGGCGGTTGGGGTCATGGAGGGAGGAGGTGGACGACATCGCGTGCAGTGTTGGGGGAGAACCGTGCCGAGCCGCAGAGCTGTGGGGCACCGGCGCAGCGGAGTTCGACCCGGCACGGTTCACCGACGCCCGGTTGCTGCTGCACGCGTACCTACCGTACGGCGCCGGCGCGCGCACATGCCTCGGCCAAACCTTCGCCATGGCCAAGCTCAAGGTGCTCCTCTCGCTCGTGCTCTGCAGGTTCGAGGTCACTACTAGAAAACGCATTATCGCAGGCGGCGGAAAACGGTCTTCGCAGGCCGGGCGACCGTCTGCCTGCGAAGATAATTTTCGCAGGCGGACGTTAGCTAGTCCGGTCCACCTGCAAATATTGGAATTGGCCACCTGCAAAAAAAAATCCGCTTGGAAAGATAGGTAGAAAATTTTGAAATTTGATACAATAATAATTTCCCATAAAATACTTTTTAATTATTTAATAGAATGTGATGCAGGAATATTATTAGTAATTATCAAGCATTTGGTACTGAGAAATCTTCATATATTGCATAACTGAAAAGTGTTGCCGAAATAAATATATTACAATATTTTTATACATTGTCACTTCAAATACACCATCTAGTTACATTATGGCATAGCAGTGCTCCACTCCCGAAGTTGGTTGAACTCGTCACTTGTAGCTAGGGCACCCTCTGGGTCGAAGAACTCTCCTTTCACATGACAGCACTCATGGTGGATGAAGTGGCACAGATCGTGCTGGACATTTGTGATGCCTGTATCGTCAAAGCTTGTTCGGCTATTCTTGGCAACTACATGCATTGAAGATAAATAATATATTAGTATCATAAATATGTGAAGTTGTTCAGTCCATAGTCTAGAGACTTACATCCTCTGCGTTAACCCTGTACCTCCCATTAACCCTGAGGAATTCGCACGCGTAATACCCACAAAGGACAGCTCCTCTAGGTTGCTTGTGACACTTGTCCATTGTTTGCAGCGCACAATTCCTCACTGATGCCTCTGCTCCATCCGGGAACTGGAAGATTTTCTTCAACTCTTTCCATAGGTCTTCCTTATCCCCATCCGATACATGATCCTAGTCCTTGACCGCGATGGGGATTTTTCCCTTACTGTTATGCCACACCGTGAACTGAATTTGGCACATGCAGTCTTAGGAGTGAGTGGCCCTCCTTTTGGCCCAACATTGATAACAACATGAAACCCTTCATCCTTTCTATTCACGCTTCTCTCGTCCCTTCTTTTCTTCGCCTTTGCTGACGGTTCGCTTTTCTTTGAGCCGGTGGTCTTAGCTGGGACCTCGTCATCTTTCGACTTATCTTTTTTCTTCGGCTGCCGTTTTGATCGCCGTGGCACCGTTTCCTATGAGTAGGTATATATCAAAGTTTCGAATTAGCTCGGGGTAATAGTTATCACTCGAACAGTTACATATTAAGTGTACTTAACCCTTCTTTAGGGGGAATGTAGTCCTTGTCGCCTTTTTCACCCTCGCCCTTTTTCCTTTACTTCGGGCTTGGACAAGGATCACTTGGCAACGAGTACTCATCGTCCTCGTTAGCATCCTCGTCAGCTACGTCGTTGTTGGAACTATCTGCCAGCGGAACCGCTGGTTCCGGAGCAACCACAATAGGAAGGGACGGCTCTTCCTCCCCTAAACCCTTCTCTTCACTCCCTTTAGTACTATCGGCCATCGTTTCGAACTTCAAACATAAAAAATAAACTGTATATTAACAATATGTAATATGAACAAATTTAAATTCTCTGAGATTGCCATATATTAACACTTAGCGAAAATAGTTTTAAAAAATTGATAAGTAGTGTACTATGACATAACTTATCATATGTTATAATAAAAACTTGTGTACATAATTGCAAAATGTTATTAATTAGTACAAACTATTTTGCTAAATTAGTACAAACAAATTTGTACAAAATTTGATATGTTATTATTATGTAGTGCACTAATTCACAATAACATTTCCTCGACATGTTGTTTAAAAAAAATTAAAAAGACGAACATATCCTCCACATTTTATAAAAAAAAAATTGAACATACCCTCCCAGATGTTATTAATTTTTTTTGACAAATTCTCATATCCTGCAAAATTGAACATACACTCCCAATTTTCTTCACATATCACCCACATCCCCAAATTCACATTCACAATTAATATATAACCCCTCATTCACATATCACCCACCCCTCATTCCCATTCACACCCACATGCACACACATATATACCCCCTCACAGCCACATGCACACACATATAAAAAGAAACACCCACATGCGCACACGTTCGTGGACGACGAACGGCCGACGACGAGCTTCGGTCCATCAAAGACTCATTTGTAGATGAGTTGGATTCGATATTTGCAGGTCAGCATCATTATTATTGTTATTTTATTAATCACCGGCGAATATTGGATTTTCTGCAATATGCATTTCATACGCAGAAATAGATGAGGCAGTGAAGTTGGATAACCCCGTTGCTAGTCAGCCAACAACATTCGATCTTGGTTTCGACAGTGAGCTTCATGGTATCAATACTGAGAACTAGAGAGTTCACTAGCACAGTCAAAGGAGTTTAATTTCTCGTGAACTTCTGCCGGTTGAATCAAATGTGTTTGTTGAGCTTATAGTACGCCAGTGTAAAGTAGCAGACAGAGGGGCGCTCCCGCTTAGGCATTAGGCACGAGAAAGGACATCGTTCTCGGCCGTCCCTTCCTTCCCGGAAAAAGGCTGCAATTGGAGGCACTTGTGCTAGTTGCTGCATCTTCACCGATATCATTTATATTTCCATCTCGTGGACGACAAAGGAAGGGCCGACGTCGAGGTTCGGCCGTGGACGACGACCAGCTGAAGACGTCGTTCGGTCGAGGATGAGTTCGCTTGTGGACGAGTTCGGTCGAGGACGAGTTCGCTCGTGGACGACGACCGACTGAGACCGCGCGCAACTGTGTGTGTGTGAGAGAGAGAGGTGGCGCCGGCGGCGTTGGTGGAGCGGCCGGCGGCAAAGCGGATGGCGGTGGAGCGGCGCGCGCACGGTGGTGGAGCTCACGGGCGGCGGTGGTGGAGCTCGTGCGCGGTGGAGCTCAACGGCCGGCGGTGGAGTGGTAGTGCGGAGCTCGACAGTCGGCGGTGGCGGAGGACGATGGTCGGAGGGCGAGGGTTGTAGGCGGGCGGCGGCGAATAAAATTTGGCAGCCTGGCGGCGCCAAAATTTCTAGGGTTCCCTCCTAGACTTAGAAATTTTTGCGCCGCGGGCTTGCCCTTATAAAGGGAAACGATCTTCGCAGGCGGGCGGTCCACCTGCGAAAATGAATTTCACTATCTTCGCAGGCGGGCGGTCCGCCTGCGAAGATGTAAACCCTAATCGGCATAACAATCGTCGCAGGAGCACCGCCCGTCTGCGAAGATTGTTACAGATCTGACTATATTTATTTGAAAATATTTTTTAATTTATTTTTGTAATTAGAAAATGTCTACAATAGTTGTAATAAAAATGGTAATTGTACATACAAATATACAAACCTTTTTTGAGACCTCTTTTAAAAAAAACTTTTAAAACTTTTAAAAAGTTTTCAAACAATGTTAAGTGTACATAAAAAATTGCTACAAAATTTTGAGACCTCTTTTAAAAAAACTTTTAAAATATAAAAAAACTGTAAATTTTACCCTACAAATGGTAATTGCACTTAAAAATTAGTACAAACTAATATGCAAAATGTTAGGTACAATTGTTCGTCAATTAGTACATGCAAATTTGCAATATGAGCACACATATTCCCTTACATACCATCATTATATAACTAAGAACTTCTTAGATGCTTACATGCCACTCAACAATCATTACCCTTTAACATTTTGCCCACACCGTCTGTGCGCATGTAAGGCTTCAAGGTCTTCTGAGTAGATGCCTCGACATTCTTAATCTTTTGTACATCTTCGACCCCATCCACTCCCAATATCTTTTATTTCCCTGGTAGCACTATCTCTTTCTTCAAATTTGAATGGTCTTTCACATAAAACACTTGTGCCACGCGATTGGCAAGTCCCAAGGGTCATCCTTGTGACCCACACTCACAAGGTCAACAACAGTAAGACCAAACTTATCAACATTGACCCCATTCAGGTATTTTACTCACTGGCACTTAAATATGAGGAAATGGCATTGTGTGTCCATAATCGATTTCCCATATTTCTTCAATAAACCCGAAGTATGATTGTTCTACTCCCGCTTCATCAATTGTCTCCACACGGACACCGCTGTTTTGCGTACAGGTCTTACTATCTCGGGCTCCTGTACTAAACGAGTATCCGTTAATGTCATATCCCTCACAAGAATTTACTGTAGTTGATGGACCACGAGCCAACCACTTCATAGTAATTTCATTGGTAGTTTGTCCCTCAGGTAAGTCTAGGTCTCGCAACCAATCTATGAATAGACACTTGTGTTCTTTCATTATCCACTCAGTTGTACGACCTTTATTGTTAGCTCGTAGTAGTTCGATATGTTGATCGATGTAAAGCTCAACAATAGCAAACTGATGAAGCACGCTGAAGTGAGCTTCTTGAAATGATTTGTGATCATGGGTGACGAATCTCTTCTTTCCTATGGTTCCCCTGCCACTCAATCTGCCCTCGTGTCGGGGCACAGGTACTCCAATTGTATTTCCATCTTTGAGGTAATCGATACAGCACTCGACAACCTCTTCAGTACTATAACCCTCAACCATTGATCCCTCTAGATGTGCACGATTTCGGACGTAACCCTTCAAAACCGCCATGTAACACTCGTATGACCACATTTGATGGAGGTACAACGGGCCAAGCGGAACCATCTGCGGCACTACGTGAATAATGAGGTGTTCCATCATATCAAAAAATGACGGAGTGAATCACATCTCAAGTTGGCACGGTGTCTCATGTGCGAATGGACGGAGATTTGCTAACTCTTCGTGACTAATGACCTTCTGTGACACTGCGTTGAAAAAGTAGCACAGCCTTATGATAGCAACCTTTAAATGTTCCGGTTTTATGGCCCTTATTGCAATTGCAAGAAATACGGTGAGCAAGACATGACAGAGGATGGAAGTGACAAGGAATGAAGAAATTCATAGTCTCTCTTTTTTTGCAAGGAGTATAAAATTGAATAAGAAATATTATAGTATTTTCTATTATTAGTCGTTTCACTTTTTTATTAGCCAAAATTTTTCAAGTTTGGTCAGGTTTATAGTAAAATATAGTATTATTTTAACACAAAATAAACATATCATCAAAATATATTCAATGTTAGATTTAATGAAACCAATTTGATATTTTAGATTTTGCTAAATTTTTTTAATAAATTTAATCAAACTCAATAAAGTTTGAAAACAAATCAAATGACTAGTAATACGTCCAGTAAAAAGAAACGACTAGTAATACGAAACAAAGAGAGAGTAGTAAAATTTCTCCGTTACTATGTGTTGAACTGTTGATCCCATTCTGATTTACCAACTAGGCTACTAAAACGACGAGTGATCAAGCAGAACAAATTAAGCAGGCTGCAGGCCCAAACCTGCAAAGTAGCAAGCCAGCGCTCGCATCGCACTTTCATCTCCGATTCCGACACGCAGAAAGGTTCCGGAAGAAGTTAATCGCAAGCAAAGAAGATTGTTTACGAAGAAACAACAATAAAAATTCATATTCTCATACATAAGACTTATATAGGAACTGAAATAGTCTTTTATTTTTTTTTAAAATGAAAATGGATTTCATTGAAGTAATAAAACTATTTCAATTCGAGTAGTAGCTGAGAAAGAATCACAATAAATGCAAGGATGGAACATCTTGGATCCGGTATTGAAGGAGTTGAAGCAAGGTATCCAAATGGATAGGATAGAGTATTTTGACATGTGCTAAATAATGTAAGTGCAAAAATTTATCTTTCTAAAAAAGGAAATATTGAATGCGCACCACCCCGACTCCGACTCCGATCCGGCGGCGAGTAAGCTATATATTATTCCTCAATCCATCCTCTCTTCTCCCAAACGTCGTGTGATTGTCGTCCTCCACAAATCGCTCCTGATTTATCATAAATCGCTCCTTCTCGGGAGATGGCCGGCGATGAGCTATCCGTCTCCGTCTTCATTTCCCCTAAGAAGAAGAGAAAGTCGGAAGAGGAGTCTTCCGCCGTCGAGGAGGATGCTCCTCCTCCGAAGAAGATGTGGCTATTGCCGCAGGAGGAGGTGGACCGGATCCTCGCCGAGTCCAACGAGCCCGTCTGCACCGTGTACCGGGAGCTGAAGCGCGCCAACCCGTCGCTGGTGCCCTCGCCGGAGGAGGAGAAGGACGAGTCCACCATGCTCCTCTACACCTGCGCCCGCAACGCCTCATTATTCACTTATTTAATGCTATGGATACCATCCTAGTCATTGGGTTGGGAATAGCCTTATGATTCATTCATTTGATGAATCTACTGTAGTAATTAACTGATCAATGAGGGCACTGTACACAGGAAAGATCTACCATGAAGAAATTGAGGATTTTTGTCAAAAATAAAAACCAAATCCATTAGTTCCCCTGCTAGATTCTCGATACTTGGAATGCCAACTTCGGTTTTTTCGTTCATCCACATCTAGGCGAAGAGCCTTCGCTCCTAATCCGGAGGGCAACTACCGCGCACTACAGGAATCCGCAATTTTAAAACTTAGTGGGTTTTTCTTGGCGGTCCGTCGATAGAATAATTAATCTTAATGGTTAGCCCCAAAAAATCGTAATATGCCTGACTTTTTAGACTTAGTGGTTTTTACTTGGCGATCGGTTGACGGATGCTATACTTGGTGGTTTTTGACCGCCAAGAAAATTGCATATTCTTGTAGTGGCGCCAGCACAAGAGATCAGGTACGTTGCGTGTTGATCGAATGACCGGGAGGAGCGGACGAGAGAATGATTCTGTTGGTAATTTTTTAAAGTGGCCCACCTTTTTATTTAGAAATATCAATATATATGGGCTTTTTTACGAGAGATTGATATTTTCATGCCTTAAATACTCGTTAGAGATTCCCATAACAGTGTTTAGGGGATCAAATTTTGGATGTTTGTTGGCCATGCTCGAAGTGAAGAAGTAGTAAAATACAATATATGGAGGAATATATGATCCTATTGGAAGAGATCACCCAATTTTTAGCGGTTTAATTTGATTCTGAAACCAAATAGCCCGTATATTCCTCCTGGTTATTAAACACTGAAAAAACGTTTTTCCAGCGGTCAAAACATGTTTTCGCAGCGGCAAAACCTTCCGCCTGTATCCAAACGACGGTTAAATCCCCAATTTTTGTAGGCGGGCCAATGATTTTCGCAGGTGACAGTTCGAATCTTCGCAAGCGCTGCAGGTGCTACAGTAGCCCCGCCTGCAAAAATACTCTCGGTGCCAAAAAAAATTTTTCCGCCAACCCCTCCCCTCCCTAGGGTTTCAAATCACAAATCATAAATCCTCACAAATCTCATCCAAGAAACAAAATCCAATCACAGAGAGTGTAAAGTTGCAACACAAAAGTATTGGATTCAAATCCACAGCAAGTTAACAACAATAAACATGTAAACTTAAAAAAAAGACATTGTCGCCGGCAAACTCCTCCATTACAAGGGGTGGTTGCTGCCGTCGCCGCAGCCTCCCTCCCCCCTCCATCCGGATCTAGGAGGGGAGGGTTGGGGTAGCAAGCCCGCGCCGCCGCCGACACCCCTCCCCTCCGCCAGATCTGGGAGGGGGGGTCGAGGGGAGGGGCAGCAACGCGGCCAGTGGTAGTCATCGTCGTCGTGTGGTAGTCATCGTGGTCGCGTGGTACTCATCGTGGTCGCTCATAGGCGCCATCGCCGACGCCCTCCGCCCGCGCCGCCGCCGACCCCCTCCGCCCGTGCCGTCGCCGTCGCCGACACCCTCCGTCCGCGCCGCCGCTGGCCCCCTCCGCCCACGCCGTCACCGACGCCCTCTGCCTGCGCCTCCACCGAAGCCCTCCGCCCACGCCACCGCAGGCCCTCTCTACCGACCCCCTCTGCCCGCACCTCTGCCGAAGCCCTCCGCCCGCACCGCTGCCAACGCCCTCCGCCGGAAGGAGGGGAGGGGAGGGAAGGAAGGAGAGGGGAGGGAGCCAACCGGATGAAGAGAGAGAGAGAGAGGAGGGAATGAGTGGTGGGGAGAGGATAAGATGGAAGAGGAGAAGATATGAATAGGGGACTAAGTATGTTTTTTATGTAGGTATGATTTTTGTAGGCGGACCACGTAAGGCTCCTTCTATAAAAATCATATTTTTTCTGGCGGACCACTTAAGAGGTCCGCCTGTAAAAATAAAGGTATTTTCACAGGCGGACCTCTTAAGTGGTCCGCTTGGAAAAATTGATTTTCGCAGGCGGATGATGAAAATCCTCCTCGGTTTATATTTTCATAGGCAGATATTTGGCTTCGGGTGTCATATCCGCCTGCGAAAATAAAGACCCAACGTTGGTGAAAATGCTTTTTCTAGTAGTGAAATCTGTCAGGGTTACAGGTAAGGTATACCCTTTACCCTTCGATACACGTCGCGTATCGGTAAGGTATACCTGCGCGTATACGGACGCTCTGTGCATACATTAAGGAAATCCATCACGGAGTTCACAGATGGAAAGAGTCCTACTCGGATAGGACTGAGTCGTCAATCCATTGTGCAGGGTCCGATGTCTCCGAGTTCTACATGGAAACCGCTTGACCTGCGATATAAAAAGGACCCCCGGGAGGACCTAAGGCATCGAATCTCATAGCCAACACATCCACCGCAGCCTACGAAGTCGGAGCTTACAGGAGCCAAGTCGTCGGGAGATCTAGTCGAATTAACTCGATTACGATCTCGCCGATACTCCCGAGTTCCACTATTCCCTTTGTAATCTGCGATCTCCATCATATAATCCCATATCAACTAGATTAGGGCTATTACCTATCAAGGGGCCTGAACCAGTATAATTTTTGTTTTCTGTCTGCTTGATGTCGTATTATGTAGATCCTCGTACCAGCTTACCCCAATACCATCTATATCCAGTCTACGGGTATCCCCCGTCGACAGTGGCGCGCCAGGTAGGGGGACTTGGTGCTCAACGTTCTACTACTATGTCGTCAAGCTTCATCGACAACAGCGCCAGCACCAGCCTCAACCAAGGAGTTCCTACTTCAACAATGCTGGTGTGGACTCAAGTCGGTGAAATCTTCTTACACCATGATGCCGATCTCAGCTGGTCCATTAATGACCGGAAACGAGAACGCAGTGGCTACAATCCAGGACAACTCCATGTCGAAGGATCCTCCCGCCGAAGCGGAGAACGGAATGTCGACGACATCCGACCCCGAGAAGGATCTTAGTGTGGCCAGACCTTGTCTTTTTGACAAGAATCACGAGCCGACGAGGATAACTTCCGAGGTGACAAGGTCCTGGTGTCCTATCCATAAAACCAGAAAACACACCTTGCAAGCCTGTTGGGTTTTTCTCAATGCACACGCCGAAATTCGTGCCTGCAAAGAGCGTGGAATTCAGCGTACTTCTCCAACTTGTGATATCTATTATCCTATTCACAAGACAAAGAATCACGACCTCTCAAGCTACAAGGTCTTTCTCAACGCCATGAAGACGCCGCTTCTTAAGGTCCGGCAGTCACTTATCTCTCTTAGGGATACGGACAAGGAACAAGGAGCGACACTGATCTCGGATCGATTCGTTGGGGTGACCGACATCGACCCTCACGAGCCATCAGTTCTACACTTGTTCGAAGACTATGGCTCATCGTCAACAAGTACACCACGTGAGGTGTTGGCTATCGACGGGACCGGCACGTCAGCGTGCACTAATGCAGAAGCGGAAATTCAAGTGACTACACCGGCCCAGCACATCAGGGCCGTCAACGCGATACTAAGGGAAACCCCCTACGACCCCGTTTTGAACGACGATCTCGCACAGTGGACAGAACGGCTACGGGAATCAGTGACCAACCTCAGCAACGCGTTCGAGGAGGTCGCCGCTGCAGCGCGTCCGGAACAGCCACCAATTGGCGGTGCTAATGGCGAAAACCTTGAACAACGGGAATCGCCTCATCGAGCCGCCCCTCCACCCCGCGGCACCGGCGATCTCCGTGATCACCTGAATGGCCGCCGAGAGGCACGATGTACACGAGACAACGGGAATCGTTCCCGGCATTGCGTCTCTTCACGACGTCACGATAACGAAGAACGAGGAGGCCGCTCGAGTGAATACTGAGACCGCGATAACCGCCACAACCGCCACGATCACGATGATCGCGAACGGCGGGTGCCGAGCGATATTGGTCGAGAAAACCGCAATAATGACAACGACGATGGAGATCGGCGCCGGGACAACAACGGAAGGCGACGACAGGATTCTCGAGAGCCCGGCCGACGTCCTCGTAATCGTACACTGGAACCAAGTGACCCATCGTCATCGTCATCCTCTTCCTCATCCTCATCATCAGACAGACATCCACGAAGGGCGTACGATCGCCGACAACCCACCGCCCCCAGCGCTGGGTGTAGAACTTTCAGCCGTTCGCTGTGTGATGTCCGATGGCCTGAGAGATTCCGACCAGGAGCAATAGAGAAGTACGATGGGAGTACCGACCCGGAAGAATTCCTTCAGGTCTACTCCACGGTACTCTACGCTGCCGGAGCAGATGATAACGCGTTGGCGAATTACTTGCCAACTGCATTGAAAGGCTCTGCGCATTCATGGCTGATGCATCTCCCGCCCACCTCGATTTCTTCATGGGCAGATCTGTGGCAGCAGTTCATTGCCAACTTCCAAGGAACTTACAAGCGCCACGCAATCGAAGACGACCTACATGCGTTGACACAGAACTCGGGTGAATCCTTGAGGGATTATGTTCGGCGCTTTAATGAGTGCAGAAATACAATCCCCGAAATCACCGACGCTTCTGTAATCCGCGCTTTCAAGTCTGGTGTCAGAGATCGTTACACTACCCAGGAGTTGGCAACGAGATGCATCACGACTACTCGGAGATTATTCGAGATTGTTGATCGATGCGCCCATGCGGACGACGCACTGAGACGCAAGAACGACAAGCCGAAGACCGGAGGAGAGAAGAAACCAGCCAAGGACGCACCTGAGTCAAGCAAAAAGAAAAATTGCAAAAGTGCGAAAAGGAAAGCTCAAGCGGAAGTTCTCGTAGCAGAATACGCGCGCCCTCCCAAACGCCCAGACCCACAAGGTAGTGACACGAAGAAGGCATGGTGCCCTATACACAAGTTGGACAGACACTCGCTGGAAGATTGCCTCGTCTTCAAAAATTCGCTCGCAAAGCACATGGCATCGGAAAAAGGCAAGCGAGTACGATTAGTCGAGAAGGACGCTGAGGCGGCTACTCAGGAATGGGACTCAGCATACCCAGACTCCGATCTCCATGTCTCGCACATCTTCAGAGGTTCCACGGCATACTCCTCAAAGCGAGAATACAAGAAAGTGGAACGTGAAGTTTGTTCGACGTGGCAGGGGGCTGCACCCAAGATGAAGTGGTCTGAACAGAAGATAGAATTCTCAGAAGAAGACCACCCCAAGACTGCTGTTATCCCAGGACGTTACCCGATCGTGGTCGAACCCACTATTCGGAATATCAAGGTCGCGCGAGTTCTCATCGACGACGGCAGCTCAATCAACCTTCTTTTCGCCAGCACTTTGGACGCGATGGGGATCCCACGAAGCGAGTTGACACCCACCGATCAGCCCTTCCATGGAATCACTCCTCACTCATCGTCCAAACCATTGGGCAAAATTACGTTACCTGTGACTTTTGGCCAATCAAACAACTTCCGAACAGAGCAAATCACCTTTGATGTCGCTGAATTCGATACAGCATACAATACCATCATTGGGAAAACTGCACTCGCGAAGTTCATGGCCACATCTCACTACGCGTATCAAG
This sequence comes from Oryza meridionalis, assembly GCA_000338895.3. Classification (NCBI taxonomy): domain Eukaryota; kingdom Viridiplantae; phylum Streptophyta; class Magnoliopsida; order Poales; family Poaceae; genus Oryza; species Oryza meridionalis. The sequence continues at coordinate 5,652,687 of CM002528.2, read as the reverse complement.
TTCTCAAGATGCCAGGACCAAAGGGAACAATCACTATTCAAGGGAACGCTAAGCTGGTAGTGCAATGCGACAAGCGGAGCCTCAACATGGTCAAGCACACGCCCAGCCCACCCGCCACAGCTGAGCCACCCAAGAAAGTGAGCAAAACAAACAAGACGCTGAAACCGGACGGCGCAATCAAGATCGTTCCACTCTCCAGTGCCAACCCCGACAAGACCGTCAAGATTGGGGCATCACTAGGCAAGAAATAGGAACTCGCGCTCATCGCCTTCCTCCGCGAAAATGCTGACGTGTTCGCTTGGCAGCTGTCCGACATGCCGGGGGTCCCCAGGGAGGTGATCGAGCACAAACTCATGGTGCGACCCGACGCCAAACCAGTAAAGCAAAAACTGCGAAGATTTGCACTAGATCGAAAACAAGCCATATGAGAAGAGCTCGACAAGCTTCTCAAAGCTGGTTTCATCAGAGAGGTACTCCATCCAGAGTGGCTAGCCAATCCAGTCATGGTGCGGAAGGCCAATGGGAAATGGAGAATGTGTGTCAATTTCACCGACCTCAACAAGGCGTGTCCCAAGGATCACTTCCCTCTTCCTCGAATAGACCAACTGGTGGACTCAACAGCCGGTTGTGAGTTGTTGAGTTTTCTTGATGCTTACTCCAGCTACCACCAAATCAGCATGGCGAAAGAGGACGAGGAGAAGACAGCATTCATCACGCTGTTCGGGGTATTCTGCTACGTTAAGATGCTGTTCGGACTGATAACCGTAGGAAACACCTTCCAGCGTACGGTCCAGGGCGCACTTAGCGACCAACTTGGAAACAATGTCGAGGCCTACATCGATGACATTGTTGTCAAGACCAAGACAAGCGGCTCATTGATTGACGATCTGCGGGAAACGTTTGACAACCTCCGACGATATCGCCTCATGCTCAACCCAGAGAAGTGCACGTTCGGAGTACCATCGGGCAAGCTGCTCGGTTTCCTCGTCTCTGGCAGAGGAATATAAGCAAATCCCGAGAAGATCAAGGCAATCGAGAACATGAAGTCGCCCACAAGACTCAAGGAAGTACAGAAGCTAACCGGATGCATGGCGGCACTAAGCAGGTTCGTCGCTAGGATGGGAGAGCGAGGACAACCTTTCTTTGCTCTGCTGAAGAAGCAAGACAAGTTTGTATGGACACAGGAAGCCGAAGAGGCATTCATTGCACTCAAGCGCTACTTATCAAATCCCCCTGTACTTGTCGCTCCCCAACCTAATGAAGAATTATTCCTCTATATTGCCGCCACGCCATATTCCGTTAGCACTGTCATTGTTGTCGAGAGAGAGAAGGTGCAACGACCAGTCTACTACGTCAGCGAAGCTCTCCACGACGCAAAGACAAGATAACCACAGATCCAAAAACTGCTCTACGCGGTAATCATGACATCAAGAAAGCTACGCCACTACTTCCAAGCCCACAGGGTCACAGTTGTCTCCTCCTTCCCTCTCGGTGAAGTCGTGAGAAACAAAGACGTTGTCGGCCGCATTGCGAAATGGGTAGTCGAGCTAAGCCAGTTTGGTGTCCACTTTGTGCCACGAACAGCCATCAAGTCCCAGGTACTCGCCGACTTCGTAGCCGATTGGACTATGCCTGATAACAGGCCAGACAACCAAATCGACAACGAAACGTGGACATTGGCGTTCGACGGCGCACTCAACAGCCAAGGAGCAGGGGCAGGATTCGTCTTGACATCACCTTCGGGAGATCAATTCAAGCATGCAATTCAACTCAACTTCAGGGCAACCAACAACATGGCCGAGTACGAAGGACTACTCGCCGGGATAAGAGCCGCAGCCGCACTCGGAGTCAAGCAATTGATTGTGAAAGGGGATTCCGAACTAGTCGCGAACCAGGTGCACAAAGATTACAAGTGCTCCAATCCCGAGTTATCCAAGTACCTCGCAGAAGTCAGGAAGCTGGAAAAAAGGTTCGATGGGATCGAGGTCCGACACATATACCGCAAAGACAACATCGAGCCAGATGATCTAGCACGACGTGTGTCCAGACGAGAGCCACTCGAACCCGGCACTTTTCTGGACGTCCTGACAAAGCCATCAGTGAAAGAGGCAAGCGGTGAAGATAGCCCAGTCACCCCCGACATCAGCTCGGGGGCTATAGAGGCAGAGCGCGCCGTTGCCGATATCGAGACCACAGACGACTGGCGCACCCCACTGATTAAATTTATATGCAGCGAAGAGTTACCTGAGGACGACGCAGAAGCCAAGAAAATAACCCGTAAAGCAAAAGTCTACTATATGATCGGCAACGATCTATACAAGAAAGCGACAAATGGGGTACTTCCCAAATGCGTCTCATCCGACGACGGTAGACATCTCCTCCTCGACATACATGAAGGGATCTGCGGGTCACACGCAGCCGGTCACACATTGGTCAGAAAAGCTTTTCGACAAGGGTTCTTCTGGCCAACCGCCCTCAAAGACGCTTGCGACATGGTTCAGCGGTGTGAAGCCTGTCAATTTCATAGTAAACACATGAAGCTACCAGCGCAAGCGCTCCAGACTATCCCTCTTACTTGGCCGCTCTCTTGCTGGGGGCTCGACACACTCGGACCATTCCCACGAGGACAGGGCGGCTACAAGTTTCTATTCGTGGCGATCGACAAATTCACTAAGTGGATCGAAGCGACACCCACGGGGGAAATCAAGGCCAACAACGCCATCAAATTCATCAAAGGGGTATTCTGCAGATATGGACTGCCGCATCGGATCATAACCGACAACGGCTCTCAGTTCATCAGCGCCGACTTCCAGGATTACTGCATCGGGCTGGGAGTGAAGATCTGCTTCGCCTCGGTTTCTCACCCTCAGAGCAACGGACAGGTCGAGAGGGCAAACGGCATAGTACTACAAGGAATCAAGACCCGCGTCTATGACAGACTCATGTCACATGACAAGAAGTGGGCCGAAGAGCTCCCATCAGTACTATGGGCCGTGCGTACCACACCGACAACGTTTAATAAGGAAACACCCTTCTTCCTCGTGTATGGCTCAGAGACCATGCTCCCCACTGAGCTACGACATCAAAGTACACGAGTACAGAAGTATTCCGATGAGGATCAGGAGGAACAGCGAAACGACAATGTGAATCTACTCGAGGAACATCGCGAACGAGTTGCCGTCCGAGCAGCCAACTATCAACAGGCCCTTCGTCGTTACCATGAGAAGCGCATCTGAGCACACACTCTTTCGATCGGCGACTACGTCCTCCGACGGGTTCAAAGCCAAGCAGGGCGAAACAAACTCTCACCCAAATGGGAAGGACCGTACACGATCACACAAGCCTTGCGGCCAGGTACATTCAAAATTGCAGACGGCGACGGTCGCGAGTTGGCAAATTCCTAGAACATTGATCAACTACGTAAATTCTATGTATAAGTCAATAGTATCCATACTTGTAAGACATCTTACAGCTTCAATAAAACCTATTTTCAGGTACAGATTACAATCAAAGTGCTCCTTCCCGATGATCCCTTACCCAGATGACACCTAGCGTTGAAACCTATCCTCATGTCCCTTTACGCCGTCTTGACAAGGCCTCCGAGGAACCTAAGGGATCTTCGGCTGGGGACGCCCAGAGCCGATAAGGCCTTGTCGGATCCTGTAGAGACGAAAGACCATGTAAGATCTGGTCGTGTAAGAGTTCTCGCCGTGCGTATTAACCAAGCCGTGTAATCGGAAATTAATTTTCCAACTTCACGGCTGGGGGTTAGGATCAGTGCTTGTTCAACCGAGGCAGGTCAAAGGTCCAAGAGCCTTATCCTCCGAGAAGGATTCTCCGATGACAAGGCTGGGGGCTAGGGAGAGTGTATGACTCAAGTGATTGATCGAAGTCGCGCAGTGAGAAGACACTCGCACACACTACGTCCAGAGTAAGAAAGCTTAGTTAGATAGATTTCTTTTCTATTTTACAAGTACTTCTTACAATTCCGCAAAAATCCAAAGCTATATTACATCTTTCCCTAAGATATTTGTCACAGGGTACAGAGACTACCAGGAAGGCCAACGCCAGTCCATAGACTGGAACACTTTCTCTGCCAGCGGCACCATCGACTTCGCCAGGCGATTTATCTCTGCCGGAGTTCTCCGAGAACGAGAAAACCCTTCGTGGAGGAATTCGAGGTGCAGTTGCGGACGATGATCTCGTATGCAAGCCAACACGTGCATCCGGCATATCGGCTCGATCGACGGCACTCCTGCTTCAGAGTTTTGTCGATACGCATGCCGATGCCTTCGAGCTGGGTGCAGGCCCCATTCAGCCATGAGATGTATCCGGCCGCCGACTCCTCGAGATCCCCACGGGGTACTCGGAGCTCTCTACAGACTCGTCATAGACGTGCAGCAACTCTTCATGTATGAGGTGAACCACACCTCGTGACCTCGGAGTGTCTCCACGGCTTGCTCCTTCTTCACTTCCAGCATAGTCCTCTCGAGTTCCGCTACCTCGAATTTCGTCTTCCAATATTGGATGCGACGATCTTGGTCAGCGAGCGCACTCTCGAGATCTACCCAGCATGGAAACAACTAAGTCAAGCTGCTCTTCTCTTCCGAGAACACAGAAAATCAAGTCACTCCGGACAGAAGAATAAAGGAGAGGAAAACAAAGATCACCAACCTAAGGAAGTCGTCGCCATGCCCGCATCCACGGGCAAATCTCGACCTACATCATCCTGTGATACATGTGGTTGGAGCGTAATCGCCGGAACGATCACCGGTGACTCAGGCTGCCCGCGCTGCTGGACATCCTCGACATCGACATCTCTACAAACGACAACAAAAACACTCAGGACCAAAGTGCTAAAGGAGACCAAGGTGATGACTGCACAAGCAAAGGCAGTTGAAGCCAACAAAGGTTTTACAAAGCATAACCGATTACAAGGGAACTGAGGTCCTACTCTTCAAAAAAGCGGGAGAACAGACTCTCCCAGCTCGCCGACTTCCTCCATCACGCCTTTACGCGCATCGTTGGCCGCCCCTGTCCAAGATCTGCTGAAGATCGAGTTCGGGGTGTGCTAACCTTACACACGCAAGGACGTGACACGCCCCAGTATAGATCCCGTTGGACGCCTCCTCCACGATCCCGGCTGCATGCTTGGAGATTATCGCCTCCATCGCCGTGGCTAGTTCTGCGAGCGAAGACGTCAGCGAGAACACGTCGGGGTTCGCCGGGATGGTGGTCATAACACCATATTCCCCGGCGAGCTGGTGTAGGCCGGTGTAGGTGACCCACAACGAGCCACGAATCTCCGACAGGTTGTTCTCGAGTTCCGACATCCGGTTCTCGAGTCCCCGCCGTTGTCGCTCGTTGCCGACCACCAGCTCCCTCATTTTCTGGAGGTCCTCGTGAACCTCCGCCAGGTCGCGCTCCAGCTTGTCGGCACGCTCATTCGCCGACGATGCTGCCGCTGCCCTCGCCTCCGCGATCTCGCGACTTATGCCGCGAGCACCAGCCTCGAGGATGCACCCCATCTCGACTTGGAGCTTCCCCCAAGTGAGGACGTCAGCAGGCGGGCCACGAGTAGGCCCGAGATCACTGGCTAGGCCGCTCGGCATCGCCTCTCGGCTCCTGGGCACGACTACGACATCAGTCGAGGCCACCGCAGGAGATGCGCTGGAATTCCCTCCGGACCTGTCTTGCGCCGCCTTCGCCCACGCCGACCTGCAGAAGATTATCATGTTTGGCCCTCAAGACAAGTCGCCAGAATTCAGACAAGAGCCGAATCTCAATTTTCGTCTACTTACTTCTCGCCCAGCGTCACCAGCTTCTGTCGTCGCGAGGGTGGCGGAGACGCATCCACAGCCTAAGTAAACCGAGTACGAATTGAGGGAGACGTCTTCCAACTACGAAGTTAACAAATTAAGAGACTCACCGATGGGGAGGACGCCCTCCGGCGGCTGTCGAGCATGGAGGTGAACTTTCTCCCCATTCTCGGGACACGGCTGCCACTAGTCGCGGCAGCAGCGGCAACGGCCGCATCGGACGCCTCCTAAGCGACGCCCTCCTTCAACGAGGCCGCCGCCTGGTGGTCCACGAGCGGTCCGATCACGTCGGTCAGAGGGAGAGCCTGCACCACGTGAAATCATTATGCGATCTAGGAGCAAAAATAAAGGCATCGGCAAACACACTCACGTTGATTGCGGCTTCACACTCAGCCTTCCCCTTCTCGCAAAGGGGGACAGGGACGTTGCTCGCTGTTGTCGGGCCGTTGATCATCAACTGGCCGACGTGACGCTCCACGGTCTCGCTGTTCAAACCTGTAGGCCGAGAACCAGAATTCGGTAAGACAGGAGGAACACGCACATAAGGAAGTCAAATTAAACACAAGAAAAATACCCCGAGGAGAAACCCGGGTCGCGTCCTCCGGCCCAGAGTAGTCAAAGGCTGGGTGGGCACGAGCCTGGAGCGGCTGGATCCGCCTACTAATGAAGTCGGCAACGACTTCATACCCCAACAAACCTCGCGCTCGGAGGTCATCGATGGCATCGATGAACGACTGAAGAGCAGGGGTCAAGGCGGGTTTTGCGGTCCAAGACGGGATTTTGTCTGGTTGTTCCTCAGGAACGATAAAGATCGGATCTGAATCCTCTATCTGAAGATAGAACCACCTCGCCCGCCACTTGCTACAAGAAGAAGGGCACTGGAAGGGGATATATCGCGACTTCAGGCCATCTCGAGGTCGGAAACCCACACATCCAGATACTCTGGTAGATTCCATCCAACGCAACTCGTAGTAGAAGCGAAAGAGGTCAAGAAACGGCTCTACCCCAATGTAGGCCTCACAAAGATGTGAAAAGATGCTGAGGAAGGCAATGGAATTGGGGTTCAAATGGAGAAGAGAAAGGCCGTAGAAATTCAAGACCAAGAGAAGAAATTTAGAAGGCGGAGGAAGAAAGCCACAGAGAATATAGTCCTCGATCGCAACCATACGGCCCAAGACAGGTTCAGGTTCAGTACCTCCTGGTTCCCTCTCCATGGTTCCGCGGTCGCGGAGGGCGCCATCCTCCTGTAGCTTCTTCAGCGACGTGCTGGTGGACGTAGACTTGCCGAGATCCATCACTGCCGGAGATCGCTGGAGAAGGGGCCGAGATGAACAAGCTAGGGTTTTGCAGGAGCGGAGGAGACGAGGAACGCCTGGAGGCTGCAGAGCTTTCTTCACAACGGGCGGACTTCAAAATGGATCCCAAAATCCTCTTAAATAGACGCATTTCCGATGGTGCGAATTCCAAGGAAAGGAGAGAGAGATTACCGCTGGAAATTTCTGGGTCCGTTACGTGCGGCAGTTTTTCGAACTTCAGTTTAAATTCACTCATGACCGTTGGGCTTCACATGGTGTTGTCGATTACGTCCTGTCTCTACGGTTCGCACACCGAGAACGACAACAGCCTCGACACCAGAAGTCGCGATCGGTTACACGAGTTCATTTAAGCAGAAGTTGGGAGCTACTGTCAGCGTTACGGGTAAGGTATACCCTTTACCCTTCGATACACGTCGCGTATCGGTATGGTATACCTGCGCATATACGGACGCTCTCTGCATACATTAAGGAAATTCATCACGGAGTTCACAGATGGAAAGAGTCCTACTCGAACAGGACTGGGTCGTCAACGCATCGTGCAGGGTCCGATGTCTCCGAGTTCTACTTGGAAACCGCTTGACCTGCGATATTAAAAGGACCCCCTGGGAGGATCTAAGGCATCGAATCTCATAGCCAACACATGCACCGCAGCCTATGAAGTCGGAGCCTACAGGAGCCAAGTCGTCGGGAGATCTAGTCGAATTAACTCGATTACGATCTCGCCGGTACTCCCGAGTTCCACTATTCCCTTTGTAATCTGCGATCTCCATCATATAATCCCATATCAACTGGATTAGGGCTATTACCTATTAAGGGGCCTGAACCAGTATAATCTTTGTTTTCTGTCTGCTTGATGTCGTATTACGTAGATCCTCGTACCAGCGTACCCCAATACCATCTGTGAAGCTGCAGCTAGTTAATAATGCCAATTGATACTTAATGATCGATACAAATACGAGACTATATACAAGTGATACTTTATGTACTGTGGAAACTGATTTACCGCTCGGGGCAAGCAACATACAGTCATCAAAAGTTGGCGCATACATGGATCACATGCATGTGGATTATATATACTATATATCCAACGAGACAATTAACAACGATTAATATTGATACGTTTACATATCTTGTCGCAAGCTTTTGGCGTTTATCGATAGATAGACATATAAATTTCTTTCTCTGGCCAAAAATCTTGGGCTTCAATTGATTGGTTGATAATGCTGAAGACTTGGCAATCAGATCGATTGGACTCTGGTCCAATTTGCAGATCAACTTGGCATAATATATTAATTTGATTTCGTGCAATGATCGATTAGCGTTGGGGTGCACGTTGAACCTGGATATATATAATACTGGCAATATGTGCCTAAAAATAAGGGTGAGTGTGCCTCACGTGGACCCTGTAAAATAATGTGCTGATTGTCTAACACAATATATATAGGTACTGAATTTGTTTCATTGAATGATGATAAGATAACTATTTCTACAACATTTACTAAACTATTTAAGGCCCCTTTAAATCAAAGAATTTGTAGAAGAATTTCATAGGATTGAAATCCTAAAGGAAATTTTCTTATTTGGCCCTTTGATTCAAAGGATTGGAATTTTCCAAATACTAACAATTCATATGGAATGGCTCATTGCATGTAGGTTTTGGAGGAAATTTAGCAAGATGTCCAACTTCTTCGAAAAATTCTTTTGAGTTTAACTTTCTCATCTGATTCCTGCGTTTTTACCGTGGCCGAATCAAACGATCATTTCTATGTTTTTCTGTGTCAATTATCTATTTTACACATCATTTTGTTAGAATCCTATATTTTTTCTAGTCCTCTATTTTTGTATTCCTACTATCCAAAGATGAACAGGCGCGTCCACCGGCTTCGGTAGTACTGGGTCAACCAGAATCAGCATCACTATCAGTTTAAGCTACGAACTGACAGTCATACACAGTAACATCAATACTAGTTCCTCTAATCTCTACCGATTCCAATAGGACTGTTTGATTCAAAAAACCGATAATAGGGGACAACCTCATATGTACCGGTTCATACAAATCATATGAGACTTTTCCTGCTATCACAACTAATCACATGGGTATAAAATTTAAACTAGCACCTATAATATCATATAAGTATAGGTATATTAAAAAACCAACACTAATAATATAATTATAAGATTTTCTAATAATCGATACTTTTATACAAGAAAAGTGCTGGTTTTTCTAATAAACCAGCACATTTCTGAGCCGAACCAGCATGCAGTTGAGCGTCGAGTGGGAGATTGAGGACAAAAATCCTTCAAGTATCGTCATTCTCATTGCTCTCGGCCTTATACTCTCATATCTCCCCATCTCTCATCTCCCAACCCGATCCCGGCCGGCCGTCTCTCCCAGCAAGGCAAAGGTGCGTTCGCCTCCTCTTCCCCCAGCCGGCGAGCGGCAGGACTGCCTCCTTCATTCACCTTGTTCACTTCGTTTCTCCTCGTCCACTACGTCTCCCTTATGCAACTCTCACTCTTCCCTCCTCTTCGCACCACTCAAGCTGCCACTAGGCCGCAGGCAATGGCCACTTTCTCCCTGGTGTGATGGTCACTGGATCCGTCCACATAGCGCATAGCGACCATGAGATCCAGCCAACTGGAGCCTGGCCGGGAGCTCAACCTCGATCCCTCTCCTCTCGATAGTTGTAGCTCCCCTACTGAGCAGTTGCAGTCACGGTGATGCATCGAGTCAGATTTTTTTTTGATTCGTGACCTAAAAGGTGCCAGTTTATGAACCGTGTCATCGATGATTCTTCCCATCAGTGCTGGAATGGGGTGGCTTGGTAATCCGGCACCTATATGAGGTTCGAATTGACACTCATTGGGTGTTCTGTACTAGTATATTTTATTAATTAGCGCTATATTTCTGATTACGATTTGGTCTAAACAATTAACTATTGCTAATGTGAGGTATATATCTGACTGCGTAGGGGATTTAAATGCAAGAAATAAACACACATCAGAATAGGGTGAATGGTAGGAAATCATTAGGAACATAAAAACCAAATTATTTTTTTTGAAATAAATATAACACAAATAGAACTAACCTGATAAAATTGAGTCTAACCAACGTTGTAATTAAGTCCGGTTTAACCGGACGTATACCATGTCTAACTGCTGGTGTGCCTCTGTTCTGACCGCTAATAGATCTTTGGTCTGATTGGAAAAAATGGACAAACATAACTCTTTACAAGATGATCAACAATATTGCATCAAGGTGAGTTCATAATACCTCTAAAGCGCCTCTCCACCTTGATGTATTATAAACAGATATTGAGAAAAATTCTTTTATTAAATGGCACATCACGGAGCTTGCACATTTATTCCGAAAAGAGGGTGAGAGATCTAAACGTAATTATACTCAATATATATTTGTCCATAAATATAAAGTGTTTTAGGTTATTTAATAAAATTTTAAGGTGAAGGGTGAAATTATTCTGTTGTCTCAAAAATAAGTTGATTGGAAATTAAAGAACAGTCTAGCGATGTACTACTCCCTCCGTCCAATAATATACGTGATTTTAGATGGCTGTGACACATAGTACAATAAATCTGGACATAAAATCCCTTATATTATAGAACGGAGGAAGTACTAACTACTACTCCCTCCGTCCCAAAATAAATATAGTCATCAATTTCTGTGCACAACTTTAATCGTCTATCTTATTTGAATTTTTTAAAAAAGTAAAAAACATAAGTATTCATATTTTATAATCTAATAATAATAATATGCTAATCATAGAAAAATTTTAAATAAGATGGATGATCAAAGTTGAACACTGAAACTCATGTCTAGAACACATAGAGTAGCAACAAATAATGTCGTTGAATGCATGGATGAGATCAGATCGATCACGTGCAGGTACATGCATACAGTATGTATTTCACGTGGGTATACGCATGTGTCAGAAAACTATTGCATCGAACCAAACGCTTAATTATATACGCCCTCGGAATTTGATGCAGCGAATTATCCACCCTGTGCAACATTCACGAATGCTGGTGCGAATTGAATGCATGTGTATCATAATTCACAGACCTGCGCGTCTCTCTCGTACTACCTCCGTATCAAAATATAGATTTATAGCTAAAAATATTTATATTTTGAGACGAAAAAAATAGTCTATCGGTCATTGCACACCTGTACAGCTGACTACAGTGGCTGTCCGCCATGCTTGTACCCAATATTTTTATGTTTATTTATTGTAAACAAATTTTTGTATTGTTCTTTTCAGGCCGGTACTACAACTACGTACCAAAAAGGTCAACCGTATGGTGCAAACAATGTGTGTATGCGATGTTTGGATGCGCCATACTTTACCACAATTAAATTAAGGCAGTTGTGATCAGTACAAAAGTGTGGTGCTGTTCACGTAAAACACAGACACGAGAGATCTACTTAGTTTCAGTGTAGATCCTATCAATTGGGATTAGAACGTGCTAGCTAGTTAGTTTGATATCCTACAGCTGATAAAATAGATAAATTGATGATCAAAGAACCGATCGACTAATAAGCCGATGTAGTGATACTAGTCGATGTTGATAGGGTTTTGAATAAACGGCTATATATCCAATATAGATTCTGACACTTTGATAAAGACAATGGAAGCACTTGAATAAACAATTCAATCGGCCGATGATAATATGATGAACTAGATGTCTTATGAACCAATCGACCGATATTGATACATAATATTAAATGTAAGCTCTATGGTTAAAGCATAAATCAGTTGGAAGTCCGATATAAAAATAAGTTATTGGTTAATACTCCGATAAAACACAGCACAAATAATATATAAACTTAGCAAGACTTAGATTGTTAGCAGTAATATAAAAGATCGGACCTAACCGAGACAGTTCTAGATTGCGTCTGATCAAATAATCTTGGTAACTTGATAGATCATCTATGCTAACGTGATAGATATAACAAATCTATTTAAAACAAATCGACTAAGGCTGAAGATCGGACCTAACCGAAACAGTCCCAACTAAACCGGTACGTCTCTAAAAAAACACAGTGCAATTAAATATGTAATTGAAACACCACGTAGACAAATATACCAATCAAACCAGATTAATCCAAGAAATTGAATTGATGTAGCCTTGAACAACGCTAATATAGGTTATAGAATTGCTAGGGCCAACCGAACTTAGGGCTTACACCTTCATGGGAGATCGAAGCAATGCAGCCCCGCGTCAGTTGCCGGTTTCGCCGGTGATAAAACCTCAAAAAAGAGGGCAGCAATGCCCTATAAATTTTATTGATCGAGAGATAATTTAAAATAACCACGAGTGTATATAATTATAGCCATAGGTAGACACTAGTACTCCCTCCGTCCCTAAATATTTGACGCCGTTAATTTTTTTAATCATGTTTGACCGTTCGTCTTATTAAAAAATTTAAGTAATTATTAATTTTTTTTTTATCATTTGATTCATTGTTAAATATACTTTTATGTATATATATAGTTTTACATATTTCACAAAAGTTTTTAATAAGATGACCGGTCAAACATATTTAAAAAAGTTAACGGCGTCAAATATTTAGGGATGGAGGGAGTACTTATTAGACAGAACACAAACTTTCCTAAAGATAAAGTAAAAGACACAAGTCTTGATCGGACTGTAAACAATCTCTCCTAAAAATAAAAAGGAAACTAACTGGCATTGCCTAATTAATAGATAAATTACCACCATGCCTTGTCCTTCTTGAGCTCGACCTCTTCTTGATAAGGTTCCTTTAATTAATTAATTTCCTTAACTAAATACCCTAATAATTCGATTGCTGGCAGATGACATTTTTCATAGGTCAATTCTAGAACTCTGTGGTCGATACTGTCGATAACGACTTCGGGATTTACCAAATTTTAACGTTAACAGGTGCACAATAGAAAAGTTAGAAAACAATTACCTCTATGGGCTTGTACAGTAGAGTCGCTGCAGCATGGTCATGTTTTCTCTTGTAAACTGGTACTGTGCTGTAGCAGCAATATCTGCCGAATAAGCCCTACAATAACATGCTATCGAAAAATTGTGACAAGTCACAAATATAACATAGAACCAAACACATACTTCCTCCGTTTTACAATGTAAGTTATTTTAGCATCTTACATATTTATATTGATGTTAATGAATCTAGATAGCATCAATATAAATATGAAAAATGCTAGAATGACTTACATTATGAAACGGATGGAGTAATAAATTATGGCCGTGAACCAAATTTAATTTGTTGGAGCATTTGTTTACGTAGGATTAGGAAGTACTAGCTATATATAGATTAAAAAAAACCCTGAATTATTGGAGCATCTCCGATTTTCCATGCATGAATGCATGACGACATTCTTGCTTGTCCTCTAGCTAAAAATTTTAGTTCCCACCCCAAAAATTTTCACCCTGTCACATCGAGCGTTTGAATACCTGCATGAAGTATTAAATATAGGCTAAAAAATAACTAATTACACAGATTGCGACTAATTTGCGAGACGAATCTTTTAAACCTAATTGTTCTATGATTTGACAATATAGTACTATAGTAAATATTTGCTAACGACGGATTAATTAGGCTTAATAAATTCATCTCGTGGTTTACTGACGGATTCTGTAATTAGTTTTTTATAAGTGCCCGAACACCCAATGTTACACTCTACATAATATCCGATGTGACACGCCAAAATTTTACACCCTCTGGATCTAAACACCCCCTAATTCTATCATCACCAGTGTATTCCCTTCATCAAACTATTTATAAATTATTAAATTAAACAATCGTGATCCACGTGCTGACAAGTAGGTCCCACCAACCACCCAGTTATCCTCTTCTTCACCGCTATAAAACGCCATGGCCTCCTCAGACTTGCCCCCGCAGCTTGTTTAGCTTAATTAGCAGTAGCACAAAGCAGCAATATAATGGCGGCGGCGGCGAGGCTGCTCCTCCTCCTCTTCCTCACGGCGGCGGCCAGCGCGTGGGAGATGAACATCCGGTTGCCGACGGAGATGCTGAACGGCGGGGAGGCCGTGGTGGCGCCGATCATCCACGCGCTGCGGCCGCTGCTGGGCTCCGGCGGGCAGCTGGCGGCGCGCGCCGGCGTGGCGTGCGACAGCTGGAGGTTGGGCGTGGAGGCGCACAACGTGATAGGGTGGAAGACGGTGCCGGCCAGCTGCGAGGGCTACGTCGGCCACTACATGCTCGGCGGCCACTACCGCCGCGACTCCGCCGTCGTCGTCGACGAGGCCATCGCCTACGCCGAGAGCCTCCAGCTCGCTGGCAACGGCAAGGAGATCTGGGTGTTCGACATCGACGAGACCTCCCTCTCCAACCTCCCCTACTACGCCAACCACGGATTCGGGTACGTATACTATACGTACACGTACACGTACACACACCACTTTCCTTGCAGTATAGTCATTATTTATGTAGTACCTTTACATATATTTCTTGTATTATACGTGTATTGCTGCAGGTATATACGCCTCATTTCAGTTGGGACTTACACCGCGCGCTGACTTGGTTATACATTTATCTACTGGCAACTTGCTGGCAAGATAATACTACTATATATGAAAAAATATCTAAAAATCTAGCTGATATGACATAATTAATTAAGTGTCAAAATTATGATGAACTATTTAATGTGCATACAAATTAATATACAGTATGTGAACATATTATTAAATTGAGACCGGCCTGCCTAGTTCACAAATTAATATAGGAAATACTGGGGTATTACAAAATGTGAAGTCAAAGATGAAAAATATATATCATCCAATTAATGAATATAACACAGTAAAACATTCTCAAAATAGTAAAAAATAGCAAGGAGATGCGCATCTATATATGCTTAGCTAGATTCCACCGGACGTTCCAAGACCTCGCAAAGAACGAGATAACTTTAAGCATTATATTGATTAAGAGGATAAAAAGAACACTCTGCACTTGTCCCTATGTGGCTATTTTTAGGCAAACCACTGAAACCTTTATTAGATTCTTCAATCAATAATTTATTACTAGCCTGCGGAAGTCAGAACTACCCTTCATAGGGAAAAAAAAAACAGATTGCACCTGCAGATCAGGTAATGAGTGATGCAAACATGCACATGCCGGCAGACAATACATTTTGTCGGGCTTATATTGTCCAGCAGTCATATAAGTCAGATCCAAAATTCGTTCTTTCAAAAAAAAGATCCAAAATTTAATCGTTATACAAATTATGGATGGATTTATGGACCACTGCATGATGAGGGCGTTAGTTAGATCTTTCACTAATTGTTAAATTTTTCAAATATCCACAAAAGTTGGAACTTTATTTTGAATTCCTATAAGTTCTAAATTAATGAAGAGTTTCATTAATGATTTTTTACTAACACCCGGCAGAGCTACACTGTACAATGATACGAGCTTCCGCGAATACGTGGCGGAAGGGAGCGCGCCGGCGCTGCCGGAAACGAGGCGGTTGTACCGGCGGCTGCTCCAGCTCGGCGTCAAGCCGGTGTTCCTGACGGGCCGCACCGACGACCAAAGGAACATCACCGTCACGAACCTCCGCCGGCAGGGATACTCTGGGTGGATGAAGTTGTTGCTCAAGCCAGCAGTGCACGCCGCCGGCGAGCTCTATGGGTCCGCCGTTGCATACAAGTCCGGCGAGCGGCAAAAGCTGGAGGATGCCGGTTTCACCATCGTCGGTAACATTGGTGACCAATGGAGCGACATCCTCGGCACACCGGAGGGCGCCCGCACCTTCAAGCTGCCTGACCCCATGTACTACATCGGCTAGGTTGCTAAGTAACAAGTCCAATGAGGCCAGACTCCGCGTCACATGCGTTTCATCTTGTTTTGTCTTGAAATGCTTCTAAGTTACAATTATTTTCGACGCGCGTCTATCTGTACTTTTCCTTGTAAGATTGATGAGATTTGTAATAGCATGTATGTGTAACAGCGGTAAATCTATCTAGCTATGTACCACTGAGCAAGCTTGTCGCGTGTGTATCTTTGTCTAATAATTAAGGAAAATTGCAAGATATCACACCAAATATCATCCTTAGTTTAAGATTTGCCTGTATATATAAGACGATTTATTCCAAATACTCGTCCTTTTCCCTACTTATTTACCTTAGATTGACCCCCAGTAGATGTAGTTCACGCCCTATTTTTTTTTCTTTCTTTTGCAAGTGTTATATAACTTAGCACATCTCTCGATAGACATGACCCCAAACATTCTTTTCAAAACAACAGGGTCGCATTGAACTCATCTTTCTCATTTTGAATTTGTCGAAAAACCAGCTGCCACGGAAGAGTACTCGTGACTACCGTCGCCCAATGGCATACTGGCCACCCTAAGTGGGGATGCTACGATCGTGTAATAAGCCTAGCAAATATGGGTGACGATCACGGTTCATCGTCTATGAGTATTTATACGGGCACATGATAATATATATGAAAGGCAGATCGAGGAGTACATTATCTAAAAATACAGCTGGTGTGATAATTAATTAATTATTGCCAAAGCTAGCTAGGATGAACGTGCATACAATATACAATATATGTGAACGTATAATTAAAAATGAAACCGGCAGGCCCAGTGCATATAGAAATAATACAAGAAGTACTCTGATATTGCAAAATGTGGAGTCTAACTTGAAAAGGTCGTCCAATTATTGAATATTATTAGGGTAAATTGGAACCATGTCATTATAATTTTGCAAAGTTTGAGATATGCCATCGGTATCTCAATGACATATAGGATCTATATAAGTCAATGACATGTGGATCAGAATAGCATATCTCAAATTTTACAAAATTATAATGGCATGGTTCCAATTTTCTTTATTATTATTAAGAACGAGATAATTCCAAGACCTCACGAAGAACGAGCGAGATAATTAACTTTAAATATATTGATAAAACATACTCCATTCTTAAAAAAAATTAACCTATATAATAATATGATCCATCCTATTACAATAAATTGAACAACTCTCATATCTTCACTTAATTTAGATTAAGTTTTTTGGGGCTTATCACAGATGCATGGTGTATGAGGATGGAAAAGATCATAGGTTCATTCATACGATCGATCGAGAGCACGTGCAGTACATTTTTAGAAAGATCACTGCTGTCTAATTTGGATCGTTCTTCTTATTTAAAAAAATTTAAAACATAAGTCAAACATGAAGTACTATTCATTTATTATCATCTCATAACAATAAAAATACTAATTATAAAAAATATTTAAATAAGACAGATGATTAAATTTAGGCACAGAAACTTATGATTGCACTTAAAAATGAGACGAAAGGAGTCATAATCAAGATTTCATTATAAGTGGCCTGTCAGATGTCAGACCTACCTTTTAAAATACCTTTCAAAGAAAAAACACATTGCACCACATCTGGCAATAAGTGATACAAACATTTCACATGCTCGCAGATGGTACATTTTGTAGGATAGATGTTGTCCAGCTGTCATATGTAGCAAGTCATATCCAAATTTAATAATCGTGGTCTTGAGAGAAAAAAAACAGAAGAAACAGAGTCTTTTACAAAGAAACAGAGCATAGACTGACAACCGATAGAAAACAAATGGATAAAGTATACTTTCACTCCCTGAACTATCGCCCAAGTATGATTGATATCCTCCAACCATAAAATCGGGTATATCGACTCCTCCAACTATTAAAACCGGTGCAAACAATATCTCTAGGTGGTTTTGGCTGATGTGGCGCCTACGTGGTGGTTTTGACCGAGTCTTTGTCTTACGTGGGCTTATGTAGCATTAGAATAAAGAAAAATATGTAGAACCCAAATGTCATTCACACAAAAAAAAAAGTATCGTAGGAACCACTAACATATGGGACCCACATGTCATCCTCCCTCTCCTTTCCTTCTTCCTCCCCCTCTTGCTCCCTTATCTCACTCGCTCCCCCTGGCCTTTCTCTTCACCGGAGCGGCGACGGCGGTGGTGGGGAGTGGTGGCGGTGGGGACGATAGTGGCGGGGAGCGGTGGCGGCTGTGCCGGTGGGGAGCGGTGGCAGCGGCAGTCGAGAGTTGAACCGCTCCACGGCGGGCAAAGCCTCATTGGCTTGCTCGTGGTCATCCTCCTCGTGCTCGTCCTGGTGATGATGGTGGCGATGGTGGTGGTGGGAGCGGCGGCTGTGGTGGAACCTTGCCATCTCATCCTCGTCTTCCTCCTCGGCCTCGCCATGGACCAGCTCCTCGGCGGCCGCGACGGCGGCATCGTCGCGCGAGTCAGGATCTGGCTCCGTGACGGGGAGCACCACGGTGTTCGCCGTCGCCGGCTCGACGGGCATCTCGGTCACCATCTACATCTCGACCGTCTCGTCCCCACCGCCACCGCCGCCGCCATTCCCCGCCGCCATCGTCCCCATATCAGTCGCGGATAAGAGAGAGATAAGGGAGAGAGAGGGGGAGGAAGAAGGGGAGGAGAGGGAGGATGACATGTGAGTCCCACAGTACATCTTTTTTTTTATTCTAGTGCCACGTAAGCGCCACGTTGGACAAAGACTCGGTCAAGACCGCCACGCAGGCGCCACATCAGCCAAAACCACCTCTAAACCACCTAGGGATATTGTTTGCACCGGTTTTGATAGTTGGAGGAGCCGATATACCTAGTTTTGTGGTTGGAGGATATGAATCATACTCGGGCGATAGTTGAGGGAGTCGAAGTATACTTTTTCCAAAACAAATACGGGGGGAATTCCAATACTAGGATCGACAGCTTAATTATCAAAAGAGGTCCCCAAAATCCATATGAGTTAGCAACTTACAGATACCATAAGCCAAAGCAAAACAAATCGTTAGATAATTACAGCTGAATCTATCCCTTTCTCTCTTTTCTTTTTAAATTTTTCTGGGCTCCCAGAGATGGCGGCATGTATTATTTTCATATGCAGTTGCCTCCTTGTACGGCAGAGCGAAACGGGCGATTCGTGGTGCTCTGGTCAAAGCGCTATTGTGGTTGTGTGCGCGCTTGCTCTCGTGTTAATGCGTTTAAGCGACTATGCCCGGTTTGCCTGTATATAAGGGGCAAGTAGATGTTCATATTTTTACACAAAGACTACTGATACTGTCAACGTTTGATGTCGCGATTCCGGTATTTGCATAGTATGGGGATTATTGGTATCAGGATATATGCGAGACTTAGGTAAAAGAGACAGAGACGAGGATTTTTATACAGGTTCGGGCCCCTGAATTGTCAGGTAATAACCCTACATCCTGTTGGCCGAAGCCAGTATTGCTCTTATTCATCATAATCACACCAGTACAATATTTGGGGTAGCCTATCTAACTGTTGTCGACATGGCGGTCTGAAGGTCTGACTCGTAGTCGACAACAGGGCAGTCTTCCTCCTCGAGTTTGTGCCCGGTGAGATCAGAGACAGCGCTAGATCCCTACGGCCGGCCTCTGTAGGTACGGGATAGGGTTGATCCAGGCATATCTCTGATGTTGATATCCGGCGGCTTATATTGGCGTATGTTGGCTTGTATGTTGATCTTGTGTCTTGATCTATTGTTCCGTGTCTCCTCTCCTCCTAGGGGGCCTTATATTTATACCCATAGGTGTCTCCTTGTCCAAGTAGAACTAGGGAAACCAATATGGATACAATCCGAGTAGTCCTTGTCGTTTCTATGTAGAACTCTAGTTGTCTTTGCTTATCCAGAACTCCTCCTATTTCCGAAGGTTGTTTCCGTATAAGACATGGTATGTGATGGGTCCTGCCGAGATTTAGTCAACTACTATTAGGTATGTGATATCCATAACCCTGACAGTAGCCCCCGATTTCAATGCAAATGAACAAATTCATATTCTCAACCGTAGACCTTGGAGTAACTATTATCGAGCTCACGTGACCGTTCTAGAAAATAGCGAAGAAATCCTCCTATCACCGATACCTCATTGTGCTTTTTTATGGTAAAATATTTTGACCTTGAGTGAAATATAATATGAAGAAACGGAAGTTCCGTTTCTAAGGATATCGCACTAAATCTTAAAAGTATGAGGACATTCTCATAAAAATACATCAAAATCCAACATTAATCCTATCCCACCTCGTGTTTGGCACCTACCGTACCCATTCCAACACCAACACCTCCCTGCCTTCCTCCCATACACCATCCGGTTGTGCCTCCCCTAGCTGACCAGCCGCTGTCGCTCTCTCAACCCCTTAAGCTCGTGCCCTCCTCGTCCTGGCCATCCATGCTGCCTTTTCCCCGTCTTGATCTAGCCGTGGCTATTCTAAGGGGAGGAGTCTAGCAGTGGACTTGCTGACAAGGGGGACGATGGGTGTAAGCGTTACCGCCGAGCCACCCTCACCCCACGCTGGCGCGGGATTGCCATACACCGGTGCTCCCAGATCCTCGCCTCCCGCCACCCACTCTTCCTTGGTCACGCCTCCTGCCGCCATCCCCGCCTCCCGCAAATCGTGGAAGGTGGACGGTAGACCTCAGCAAGGAAGCATGGAGGTGGACGTCAGTGTCATGGAGGACCTCGTGGCCCTCGAGTCGGCATGGGGATAGTGTGAAGTTTGTCGGCGACGACAAGCAAGGCCAGCGGTGGGGAGCAGGAACAGTGGATGCACCTCGCGTGGGCTCTAGCGCCGCCACTCGTCCTCCCTCCCGCACCTTCGTCTCCTCTTCTCCTCTTCCACTTTCTGGCGGAGGCAACTGCTTTGGATGGCGTGGCTAGAGGCGACAACAATACCTCAGACCTCAGTGGGGCGGCTCACAAGGACGAGCTTGACGGCAACAGCCTTTTCTCCACCGCTATCTTCTTCCAGCTCGACATGAGGCACTCTCCTCTATCCCTCCCATCCGCTGGCAAGCCGCACCCTTCACCGTTGTGTGACCGTGTACTTCTTTCCTATCATTGGGTGGGGGTGAGAACCTCAGTGGTAGTGCGCGGGAATTGGGGAGCAACTCGGCGGCCTGTTTCCATCAAGCTCGGTGGCGAGTGTGGCAACTGCAAACCCTTTTGACCTCCCCACTCCTCAGCGGCGACAACAACAACGACCCAGTGCAGCTGCAGCTGCTGACCAAGGCGGCTTTCGTGGGTGCAGCTGTGTGCTGGGCCATTTGGTTAACTCGCGGAATTATTGGCTCTTTGAAAATGTTTTGAATAAATCCTAGGTGGTGTACAGTATAGTGCTTTCTCCTTGATGCAAAGGTGCAAAGGGTTATTTCTATTTTGAAGAACCTTACCTTATCTTCGTTGTTATAAAAGTTAGTCAATATAGCGGAATGACGACTAACCTTCCTGATCGCTTCAGTCATTGATCACCCAAGACATGCCAGATGACGACACAGGAACACACAATATTTGTTAACGAGGTTTAGTCGAAGCCTACATCCCCGGGGCTCTGATTATGGGCGCTCCTCCCCAATCAATATAGCTCCTAGCCGCTACGAGTCCATGGCCTCGCCGCCATCCTCTCCCTGCGTGTCTACGCTACATTGTAGTCGCCATGGTTACATTGTGGTGCCCCCTTCTCTATTTAAGAGAGTTGCCGGGTTACAGAGTTTGACTCTAATTCCACCCCTAACACCTATATTACAACTCCAAGTCAAACTGCAACCAAATAGAACTAGTATATTTGACACCTATTCTAACAAACTCCACCTTGACGAATATACGCCACTTAGAAGTAGTAGAATCACCATGCCGACCCACCTGTCCTCTAGACTTGAGTTGTTTCCTTTTCGTAGCTTCATCACAAGCCGCCCGACAAGTCTACACCAGACTCACCGCCATCAAGAGATTCCGCTATCCCTGCAACTTCTTCCTCTGGACTCCACCTATAACAGTGCTCCACCTTCTCTCTTATCATCACAGTCTTCTTGCCAAGCGAAATTGAACTCCTCCTTAGCTGTCATATCATAGACTCCTCGAAGACCATGTTCATCTCTTCTTCCGTCTTTGATTTGATTTAATCTAATCCATGGTTTGTAACCTGCGTCATCGCCAAATAGATAAATCAAACTCACCAGATTAATGAAGAAACCATTTCTTCCTTGTAGTCTATGAACTGAGCTAATAAATCCAACATCCACGCTTTTCACATCCTTAGACTGAGCTCCATGATAACCTGAGAAAATTCACCGTACGCCTTGAATCACTTGAAGAATTTTCATGACAGCCTTCACTCTTCCTCTTCAATGATGCAGATTTCATATATCTCCATCATGCAAACCCGCAGATCCTAGATATATCTTGTACTGCCAAATAGTCCGTTTATGTCCTCAACGATTTTCACCCACTGTTGCCCGAGACTTTTCTTTAGTTCTGGACTAGCTCCATATATCTCAACCTCGTGTCAAGTCCCAGATATATCATGTTCCTGCCAGATAATTCTATATGCGACCTGACTAGCCTGCACTCTAACATTCGCATATCTAGTAATTTTTCTTATGGGTTGGATGTAGCCGAACTGTCTTGGAGAACTGCAACACCCTAGTGTACCATGTGTGATGCGGTTGTTTTCCTCTTTCTTTTTTTTAATTCCATCACAGCAGGGGGTTTCCCTAGCATGCACATATCGAACCATGTTATATTGGGCAGATGAACAAGTACGCGCTCCAACTTAAGGATGGATGTGACGAGATCGATCGACCCTATCCAAACAAACCAGATATGCATGAACATATGGGAAACATGAGGGGATCAGGTGGCCCAGCATGCTATAGCTAGCAGTCACATGTTTACTATAGCATCACATAGGCTAATCATGGATTAATTAGGCTCAATAGATTCGTGTCCCGAATTAGTCCAGGGTTATGGAATGGGTTTTGTCAATAGTCTACGTTTAATATTTCTAATTAGTGTCCAAACATTCGATGTGATAGGGACTAAAAAGTTTTAGTCCACCTTGCCTATCGTGTAGAACGTATATCTGCCGATGTCATACCCTTGCCATGAGATCACAAGGCTACTTGGGCCTGTCGCCAACCTATTTAATGTTTTTTTCCTCGATCGTTTCACCGAACGGTAGATCTTTTTCCTTCAACCATTCAGGAAATTTACGCTTCTGCTCCTTCGAGACCCAATACGTCGGTCTTCTTGGGTTGCAGGCTCTAATCTCGTTCATGTGTTCCTCAATGTACGGCTCGAGGATGGCGAGTTGTTGCAGCACGCTGCTATGTGCTTCCGCTACATCTTTGTAGGCCTCATCATAGAATCTTTTCTTGCCTACGATCCCCTTCCCAGCTAACCGACCCTCATGAACAGGAGGGGGCATACCAATGAGTGTGGCGTCCTTCATATAATCTATACAGCATTCAACCACCTCCTCAGTTATGTACCCCTCTATCATTGATCCTCCCGGATGAGCTCGGTTACAGACATACCATTTCAGAACTGACATGTACCTCTCATATGCCCACATATGATGTAGATATAGGGGACCAATTTTGATAATCTGAGGGACGATGTGGACAATCAGATGCTCCATCATATTGAAGTAAGATGGAGGGAAAAACATCTCAAGCTGGCAAGCTGTCTCGATTGCGAATTTTTGAAGGGGGCCTAACTCTTCAGGATCAAAAACCTTCTGTGATACTCGATTGAAAAGGTAGCACAACTTTGTTATCACCAACTTAGTGTGAACTGGCTTGACCGCTCTTATAGCAATAGATAGGAAGACAGTTAACATCTTGTGACTGTCGTGAGCATTGTACCCAGAGACGGTCAAATCTTTCATAGATACAAGTTTTCTGATGTTCGATGAGAAACCAGTCGGGACTTTCAAACTACGCAAGCATGTACAGAAAGCTTTTTTCTCTTCTAGTGTCAGTGAGTAGCATGTCGGAGGAATATCGATCTTCCAATTGGCCAGCTCTTTTGGGTGAAGATCATGCCTTATGTCCATATTGACCAGGTCTGTACATGAGTTCAGCCCATCTTTCATCTTACTTGGGATGTCTAGTAAAGTGTCAATGGTGTTGTCGAACATATTCTTCTCAAGATGCATCACGTTAATGGCATGAAGAACGTCCAAGTCTTTCCAGCAATCCAGATACCTCAAAAATATTGAGTGCTTCTTGAAAGGCAACGTATTTTCCTGATCCGTCGCATCTGTATCATCCTTATCCTTTGCTTTCTTCCTCTTGACTGCCTTCTTCTTTACCTTCCCGAACACGACCTTAATCTTCTTTGTCATGTCGAAGACTTGTGCACCAGTTCGTGCTTCTGGAGGAAGATCGTTCTCTACTAACTTGTCGAATAGGCTGGCCATCTTACGCCAGTTGTGCCTCTGTGGTAAGAACCGACGGTGACGCATGTACACCGTCTTCCTCGAGGAGGCGAGGTACCTAGACGACGTGTTGTCGATATATATAAGACATCCGAACTTCCCCTTAAGCTGACCTGATAGCGAAAAGTTCACCGGCAGGTCGTTGATGGTAACGAATATAATGGCACGCAGAGTAAAATGTTCCCAACAGTACTCGTCCCACACTCATAACCCTTCTTTCCACATTTCTTGCATGTCCTCCATCAACGGTTCCAGAAACACATCTATGTCAATCCCATGCTGTTTTGGCCCTTGTATAAGGATAGACAACAAAATGTACTTTCGCTTCTGGCAAATCCATGTAGGCAAGTTATATATGGTGAGCAGCACTGGCCACGTGCTGTGTTTGCTGTTTAGATCACCGAACGGGTTCATTCTGTCCATGCTCAAGGCAAACCTTACATTTCTCGAGTCCTTTGCAAATTCCGGGTGTAGTGCATCAAATTTTTTCCACTGTCGAGCATCGGCGGGGTGTCAATTCACACCATCAATTTTCCAACCATCCTGATACCATCTCATCAACTCGGCATCGTACGTTACGGTTTGAAAACAGTCGCTTCAGGTGATCTTTCACTGGCAGGTACCACATCACCATTCTAGGAATCTTTTTCTTTTCATCCACCGATGCATCTTGGTCGACCACCTCTTCATCGGAGGCTAAGTTGCCCGTCTTGTACCGACTCGTCCCACATGTTGGGCAACAGTCTAAATCCGCGTATTCCTTGCGGTACAGTATGCAATGATTTTCACACGCATGAATCTTTTGAAAACCTAGAGATAATGGACATATATTTTTTTCGCTTGATATGTGTTCCTCGGCAGGAGGTTAGGCTTAGGAAGCATAACTCTCAGAAGATCCATCAAATCATTGAATCTAGTGTCCGACCATCCATGTTTGGCCTTCAACCTGAGAAGTTCAAGCACATAGCACAACACCGTATATTCCTTGTCACATCTTTTCGATTCATCATAAAGAGGTTCCTTCGATGCTTTTTCCAACGCTTCCCAATTGTCGAACCCTTGTCTCATGCTAGTGAGAACCTCTGATTCAACGTGCCGCAACATATCCTCCAAATCAAAAATCAATATCTGCATCATCTATACCAGAGCCACCACATTTCACGATCGTTCCTTGTGACATGTCTTCGATTATAAAATTTTCTGCCGCATCAAAGCAAAAATCATCATCCTCTTCGTTACGACCTGTGACTTCCTCATGAAAAGTCCATATCTTGTAATCATCCATAAATCCACGCTCTACAATGTGCCCCAAAATATCATTCGGTTCTTGCATCATCTTTTCGTTCCTGCAATCAATCAGAGCATGGATAAAAAAGTCCCTTCTGTTCTCCCTCAAAGCATGTGCCTTTGCCAGATCAACAAAATTGGATGCTTTCTTCAAGAACACTGGTAGCCATCTTTTTGTGTCGTACATCCATGCCCGATCCATCTACCAAAAAATGGACATTATATTAGTATTCATGGTCTAGTGGTTCCAATAATATTAAATTAATAAATTAAAATTAACTTAGAATTACTAGATTTGCAAACCAATTATATATTCATCAAATTCCGCTGAAAAAAATTGAAATAAACGGAGGTAACTAAGCAAAAAAATAAATTAAAGTTCTACGGAAAATTTAAACATGCATACAATATTTTTAATCATCAATACAAAATTGTCCATTTCCAAAAATGTAAATATTCTTATTTTTATCCGGTAACAAATTAAATTAATGGAGGGAAAATTAAAAAGAAATCAGACTACTAAATACTTTGTAAATCATGTAATACAAACAATAAATATTAGCTCAAAAATCACAAGAAATAGCAAAAAAAAAAGAAAAAGAAAAAAGAAAAGGTGCCTACACTACTCCATTTATAAAAGTGCAAATATCTCCGCATTGCATCAATAAAAACTGATAAAAATGGAAGCAAATAAAGGAGGACAACGAGCATTACACCTTTTATACGGATGAAAATCAAAGATTTGAGGTCGAAAACCTTATCCCCTTAATTTTTGTAAGTTTAGGAGAGAGAAAACACCGGAATAAATGGGCAACAGTCAGGCTGAGTTGTATATAGGCGCGCATCATCACGTGCGGTCGTATTAAGACGCCCGCACGGGAAGATGCATTATCCTGTGCGATTGTGTAACACTAAACCACCGCGAAACTCGCTGCCGACGAGAGAGGGAGAGATTTAGACGAGATCGGAGTTGGGGACGAAGAGAAACAGAGCTGAGGCAGAGGAGAGACAGAGTTTGGAGAGAGATAGATTCGATTTCTTTTGCCAGGTTGGCCACAGCCATTCTCTCTCGTATTTATCTCCTGATTACATGGGCCGTTGGCCCAAACGATTTAAGGCACGCAAGCTGCATTCTATTTGATAAAGTCTGGCCCAAAACACACACTATCATTAACAGTTAAACCTCTTTCTCAGTGTCACCATTGCCGGTCATGACAGTGCCGCCCGCAGGAGTTTCAGCTTGTCCCCAAGCTGGAGCATCTGGAAAGCGAGTCTTCACGACATGATAGTCCTCCCAAGTAGCATGATCTGCTGGTAATGAAGACCATTTCCGCATTGCCGCGCTTCACGAGTCGACGCTCCAAAATCGCCTCAGGAACAACGTCAGCAACATCAAGAACCATTGGGGATGGCAAAGAAGTATAAACAAGAGTATGATCCGACACCTGAGCTTTGAGTTGAGAAACATGAAACACCAGGTGCACAGTGCTGCTGGCAGGTAGATCCGAACGATAAGCCGCCACTCCAATGCGCTCCAAAACAGTAAAAGGGCCAAAGAACATATAAGCCAACTTAGGATATGGTCTATTAACTACTGAGGACTGAGCATAAGGCTGTAACTTCAAGAAAACAGCATCACCCACAGCAAAAACACGGTCAGAACGACCTTTATTAGCCTTGTTCTTCATACACAGCTGGGCTCGAGTTAACTGCTGCTGTAAAAATTCAGACAAGTGCTGCCTTTCAGTCTGAACATCCACCACATCAGGCAGAGTAGCCAATGTCAGATCAGGAACTTGAGAATAATGAGGATCCACCCCAAAAAGAGCCTTATGAGGAGAACAGCTAAGAGATGTATGATAATTTGTATTGTACCAAAATTCTGCCAAATGAATCCAATGACTCCACTTCTTAGGGTTAGCCTGAGTCATGCATCGTAAATCCATTTCCAAACACTGATTGACACGCTCTGTTTGGCCATCTGTTTGCGAGTGATATGTTGTGCTCATCTGTAATTGAGTGTCCCAAGTAGCAAAAAGAGTTGTCCAGAACTTGCTAGTAAAGAGACGATCACGATCAGACACAATAGAACGAGGGATGTCATGAGTTTTAAATACAGTTTTGTCCACCAAATGAGCCACTTGTGATGCAGTGAATGGATGACACAAAGGAATGAAATTCGCATATTTAGTAAAACGATCCACCACCACCAAAATTGCATTATAACCATCAGAGCATGGTAAACCTTCAATAAAATCCATGGAGATGTCCTGCCAGGCCTCTTTTGGAATTGGGAGAGGAGCTAACAGTCCAGGAAGCCGAAGCCGACAGTGTTCATGTTTGGCCTATTGGCAAACCTGACATTGCTTCACAAAATTTTCAACATCCAACTTGAGACCAGGCCAAGCAAATAATTTCTTAATCCGATGATAAGTAGCAGCAATCCCACAATGGCCACCAAGTGCAGAAGCATGAAAAGCTTGAATCAACTTAGTATGCAGTCCTGCATTGGATCCAATCCAAATCTTATTCTGGAATCTAATAATCCCTTGTGTCAATGAATACCCTTGAGAATTAGGAGAATGCACAGCCAACTCAGCTAGTAGCTGCTGAGCTTGAGGATCCACTGTATAAGAATTGATCACCTCCTGGATCCAGATCGGTTGGACCACAAAAAGAGCACAAAATTGAGAGGAGGAAGGCATTCTAGATAAAGCATCGGCAACAATATTATCAACCCCTCTCTTGTATTGAAAAGAATATTGCAAACCCATCAGTTTAGTCATTGCTTTTTGCTGTAATTCAGTCCCCAATATTTGATCATCCAAATGACACAAGCTTTTGTGATCTGTTTTAATGATAAATGGACCTCTCTACAGATAACATCTCCACTTATCCACAGCCATCATAATAGCTAGAAACTCTTTTTCATAAATAGACAATTTCTGATTAACAGGACCCAATGTTTTGCTATAATAAGCAATAGGGTGACCCTGCTGACTTAAAACAGCACCAAGACCATAAGCACATGTATCAGTCTCCAAAGTAAAAGGAAGCTGAAAATTGGGCAAAGCTAGCACTGGAGTGTTACTCATAGCTGTCTTCAGCTGATCAAAAGCAAGCTGAGCAGCATCAGTCCAAAGAAAGGCCTTCTTCTTCAACAAGAGTGTCAATGGTCGTGCTATGATACTATAATCCTGAACAAAATTTCTGTAATAGCCTGTCAGTCCCAAAAATCCCCTCAATTCAGTAATAGAAGTAGGCACAGGCCAAGCCAGCATTGCTGCTATCTTCTCAGGATCAGTACTAACTCCTTTGTCAGAAATGATATGTCCTAAGTATTCCAGTTGAGTGCAAGCAAAAGAGTATTTAGACCTCTTAGCAAACAACTGGTGCTGCCTCAAAATAACAAAAACTTGCTGAAGATGATGCAAATGACTATCAAGGTCAGGGCTATAAACTAAGATATCGTCCATAAACACCAACACAAACTTCCTGATAAATGGTGCAAAGACTGAGTTCATAAGGCACTGAAAGGTGGAGGGTGCATTCATGAGACCAAATGGCATAACCCTAAACTGAAATTGCCCATGATGTGTCTTAAAGGCTGTCTTGGCTTCATCAGTTTCCACCATTCGAATTTGATGATACCCAGCAAGTCCAGTTTAGAGAAGAATTTAGTGCCTGAGAGCTCATCCAATAATTCATCAACAACCGGCATAGGAAACTTACTTTTAATGGTGAGAGCATTTAATCTTCTGTAATCCACACAAAAACGCCAACTTCCATCCTTTTTCTTGACAAGTAAAACAGGTGATGCATAGGGACTCATACTAGGTGTAATTAAACCAGCATCAATCATTTCTTTCACCTGTTTCTCAATCTCGTCTTTTTGTAAGGGAGAATAGCGATAAGGTCTGCAGTTGACAGGAGTAGCATCAGGTACTAGAGAAATAGCATGATCAAAAACCCTGTGTGGGGGAAGACACTTAGGATCTTGAAAGACATCGTCAAAGTCAGTTAACAATTGTTGCACCGAAGAAGGAATCACATGCTGGACATCATCCTGGGAATGTTCCAACAAAGCAGCAGCCCATATTTCACAACCCTTATGCCATTTCAAAAAGTTGTGGCAGAGTGACAGCAGCAATTTCAGAAGGGACTGCAGCATCTTGTACTCCTTGAAGAGAAATCCAAGACCCTTGATACTGAAACTTGAGTGTTTTATTAGCCCAATGACAAGACATTTCCCCCCATTGCTAAAGCCAATCCATACCCAAGATGGCATCGTGACCCCCCAAAGTGACCACCCTCATGTCATAAGTAAATGTGTGCCCCTAAATCCACCAAGAAAAACCAGGAACCACATACTAACAAGGCAAGCAATCACCATTAGCAACTTTCACCAGAGTAGAAGGAATTGGTTTTAGAGGTAAACCCAGCATCTGTGCAAAGTTGTAATCAATAAAGCTGTGAGAGCTGCCAGAATCCACCAAAAGTAACAAGACTTTACTGTGAACCAATGCTCTCAAATGAATAGCAGTAGGAAGGTGAGCTCCTGTCAATGCATTCAGAGAAATATGACAGTCCTCCTCATTATCAGATTGTTCTGCAGCAATAACAACATCCAATATGTCATCAGTGAGCACCTCTTCCAACTGCATAGTTTTGATTTGGCCTCCAACAACACAACGATGTTCAGGAGTATATTTGTCACCACACTTAAAACAAAGACCCTGAGCACGTCGATAGTCTTTCAACTGCTTAGCCTTCCATAGATCCCCTTTATCTACTCAACCTGGAGTAGCATCAGAACTGACATCACTCTTGTACTGAGGAAGTTTCACAAATTTTCCTTTGAGAGCTTTGGTAGCTCTACTAGCCAAGACAGATTCCTGCATAAGAGCAATAGCATATGCTTGCTGTACAGCTGAAATTTTTACAATTTGGTTCTTTTTGAAAACTTATTTTACAAATAGACCCCTGGGAAAACTTAAATCGGAAATAGTCCTTTTTGGGGCGCCAGAGTGGCTGGCGCCGTACCCCAACATGGCGGCGCCAGCCACACTGGCGCCGTGCCCGTGCCACCGTGGCACTAGGGCTGTCGTGGAGGTGCTGACTGGGCAGAATAGGGGCGCCAGCCACACTGGCGCCGCCCCTCATACCACGGCGCCAGCATAGCTGGCGCGCCCCTCCTCTGTGCCTTAAACCCCGTGGGCCCCACCACCTTTCTCCTCCCCACTCCCATTTTCGCCATTCCCAGCCCGAGCAGCGAGCTGCTGTTCTTCTCCCTCTCTCTCCCCCTCACCTCTCCACCCTAAATCCACTCAATTTGAAGCCGTTTTTCGCGGGATTTTTTGTGGAAATCGAAGAGAAAGGTAGACTCCTTCATTCACCCCTCTTTTTTTTCGTTTTTATTGGTTGAATTTGTAGATCGGTGGGTAACCCTAGAACCCCTATTTTACCCAAATTTGTGATTTTTAGCATTTGTTCTTAGGATTGGCTTTTTGTAGTGCTACATGTTTGCAATGTACTCATTGGTGTCATGATTTTTTTAACCATATATGTGGTAATGTTAATTTTTGGATGGTTTGGTTGGATGGATGGATGAAAAATTATGGTTGAGGCATGACGGAGGTTTGGGTTGTATGATAGAGTATTTGTAATATTTCGATGTGTAATGCAGTAGTAAACTTGTTGATAGTTGTAGGTGGATTAAATATTTTTTTGGAGTAGTAGCTTTGGGACAATTTAAGTTATGCATTGGTTATAATATGTCGGTTTGGACTACGTTTAGGAATGAAGATTTAATTTTTGTTGCAAAGTTACATTTGATTTTTTGGTGTAGATGGATAGACTTGTTCGTGTTTACTACGGTGGTAGAGTGGTGGAACCTTATGTTGGTGGACATGTTGAGTTTGAGGATATGTCATTGAAGACCATTTTGTTTCCCACCCACCCAACTCTAGATGAACTAAGGTCACGAGTGAAAGAAGTTCTTGGATGGACCGAGGATAATGTGGAGATTCGTTTTTATGGGAGATACGATGTTGGTCAAGGGCATAAGTATATATTAAATGTGATAGGTCAGTTGGAATGGGAAGTTTACTTTGATTTGGTAAAAGAGTCTCAGTTTAGATCTCTAGAGGTGTTTGCATCAAAGTTAGTTCGTACCGTAGAAAATTTGGATCTAAACAAATCTCCTTCTTATCATTACGTTGAGAAGAAAATCTCCTTCTTATCATTACGTTGAGAAGAATTTTGTGACATATTATTCTCGTCGTGGAGGGGGTGCAAGTAAGAGTGAGTTGGTACGAGAAGACTTGGAGGGGGAAGGAGAGAAGAAGAGACCTTTGCTTGGAAATGATTTATGGGAGGCAGGACCATCAAAAAGACATTGCGGTACTGATGATGTGGATGCAGCGAGGGTGATGAAAAGGGAGTTAGTCCAAGAGGGGCTTGATCTAAGTGAACATTTGTCGGCGAGTGTTCATTGGTCGTCGTACGGAGTCAACCCTAAATACCCGACAGAAGTAGCAGGCCAATATGTGAATCCAGATGATTACTTTGATGTCGAATTGAGTGGTGGTCACGATTCTGTCTCAGTAGAAGTCAATAGAGATGATGTTGACGAGGAGGCAAGTGTTGAGCAATATGATGTTGAATTTGCTGAAGACTCTGATGATGACCGTCCATTCCCTCCACTTACTAATAATGACAAGTTAGCATTAGAGGAATGTCGTGCGTTTGAGAAGGTGTTTGGGAGGAAGCCGGACATTCCTGAGTTTAGGGACCTAACACATGCCCATGGTGCACTACTAGATGGCGGCATCAACCTAGATCAGTTGCCAGAACCATTCCAGGTGGATGGTCTCAGAAAGGGTTTAGAGATCCCATCCATGGTCGCATTGAAGCTATGGCTCCAGGAGTACGCCATCGTGCACCATCGTCCATACCGTGTTGTCAATTCTGCCGCAAATAGGAGGTACACTGTTAAATGTGAAAACCCACGGTGCAAATGGAAGGTCCATGCAACTAAGAGGTCTAGTGGCACGTGGAGGATATCACGGGTAGGTAAGGAACATAGTTGTGCTACTGCCGAAGGTTCAGGGAGCCACCGGCAACTGACATCAAAGTTCATAGCAAATAGGTTATGCAATGCCATAAAACTGCAACCTACACTCTCTGCTTCTGCGTTAGCTTTGTATATATTTGAGGTTTTCCAGTATAGGGTGAAGTATGGCAAGGCTTGGAGGGCACGAGAGGAGGCTATGAAGCTCATTTACGGTGAATGGGGTGAAGCGTATGTCCGTTTGCCCACTTTGCTGCAAGCCATTAAGCAGAGGAATCCCAGTATGGTCTACCACATCGATACTCATCCTGATAGGGTTGTCAACGTTGATGGAGTGACCAAGAAAATTTTTATGCGTGCATTCTGGTGCTTTGGTCCTTCCATTGAGGCTTTTAAGCATTGTAGGCCAGTACTAGCTATAGATGCAACCTTCCTAACTGGGAAATACGGTGGTGCCTTGATGACTGCATTATCAGCTGATGCGGAGGACCAACTTGTACCTTTAGCTTTTGCCTTGGTGGAGAAAGAGAATTCACGAGACTGGTGCTGGTTTATCGATCTTGTCCGATGGGTTGTGGTTGGGCCGCATAGGGAGGTTTGTATTATCTCAGATCGACATGCTGGTATAATGAATGCCATGATGACTCCTGTTCCAGGATTGCCATCGGTTCACCACCGGTGGTGCATGAGGCACTTCAGTGCTAATTTCCACAAGGCCGGTGCGGACAAGCATCAGACAAAAGAGCTCCTAAGGATATGTCAGATTGACGAGAAGTGGATATTTGAGAGGGATGTTGAGGCACTAAGGCAGCGTATTCCCGAAGGTCCTCGTAAATGGCTTGAAGATGAGTTGTTGGATAAAGATAAGTGGTCTCGTGCATACGATAGAAATGGCCGCCGGTGGGGTTACATGACAACCAACATGGCCGAACAGTTCAATAGCGTGCTAGTTGGTGTTCGTAAGCTTCCAGTGACGGCCATCGTATCATTTACGTTCATAAAGTGTAATGATTACTTTGTGAACAGACATGATGAAGCTTTGAAGCGAGTCCAGTTAGGGCAGCGTTGGTCCACCAAGGTTGACAGTAAGATGAAGGTGCAAGAAAGTAAGGCGAACAAACACACTGCAAGGTGTTTCGATAAGCAGAAAAAGACATACGAGGTCACAGAGAGGGGTGGTATAACGTGTGGTGGTGTTAGATTCGGCGCAAGAGCCTTCAAAGTTGAAGGTGAGGGGAACTCATGTTCTTGCCAAAGGCCATTGCTCTACCATATGCCTTGCCCACATCTTATACACGTTTATCTGATTCATGCAATTGATAAGGAATCTCCCAACCGAATGCCGTATCAGTTCTCTTCAAGAGCCGTTGTGAACACATGGGCAAGTCGCTTTGAGCCATACCTCGACCCCACACAGTGGCCATCGTACGATGGTGAAGAATTTGTTGCTGACCCAAAATTGAAGATTAAAACAAGAGGGAAGAGGAGATCCAAACGGTTCAAGAACGAAATGGACTCGGGTCTGGGTGGTTCTGGAAGGAAACCACCTCAATGCGTTCAACTTGATGCTGCGCCGGTGCAAAATAGATGCTCTTTGTGTCACCAGGAGGGTCACAAGAAAACTAAGTGTCCTAAGCGTCCAAAAAAGAAGAAGTCCAAAAAAAATTTAAGTGTTAGGGAGGTAAATATTTTGTTTTCCTACTCATGTTCTCGCATTCATTTTCTTTTAATATATGTCACATTGGTAACTAACGGTGAATTTATTACTTTTTCATATAGGATGGCCGAGGAGGGACAACCGCCGACTTACCCAGACTTGGAGGCGTACTACGAGGCCCGTCATCGCGGGGCTGCGATCGAGGCGGGGAGGGTATGAATCGGCATTGATTCACTTGTGCATAAGTATCGGTAGCGTGTATTTGACATTATATTAACTAATTGATTTACAATTGCTAATGCAGGTACTTCAACCGCTCCGAGTCAGAGCTCATGCCCCCCCAGTGTTCGACGATAGGTACATCCCGTACCTAAGGGCTGCCGGGTTGCTCGGGGTGGCCTTGGTCGTGAGCAGAGGAATGCCAGTGTTCAATGCTCCTGCGTTGACAGCACTTGTGGACAGATGGAGGCCTGAGACACACAGCTTCCACCTCCCCAGTGGTGAGATGACCATCACTCTACAGGATGTGGCTATGATCTTGGCCCTCCCATTACGGGGGCATGCCGTGACGGGCAGGACAGAGACTCCTGGATGGCATGCACAAGTGCAGCAGCTGTTTGGCATTCCACTAAACATTGAGCAGGGGCAAGGGGGGAAGAAGAAGCAGAATGGAATACCCCTGTCTTGGCTGAGTCAGAACTTCTCACATCTTGACGACGATGCTGAGCCATGGCGTGTTGAGTGTTATGCCCGTGCATACATCTTGCACTTGTTGGGAGGGGTTCTGTTTCCTGATGCTGGGGGTGACATTGCTTCGGCGATATGGATTCCTTTGGTCGCCAACCTTGGTGATCTGGGCCGTTTCAGTTGGGGGTCAGCAGTGTTGGCGTGGACATATAGACAGCTCTGTGAGGCCTATTGTCGTCAGGCACCATCATCCAACATGAGTGGTTGTGTGCTATTGATTCAGATGTGGATGTGGTTAAGACTATCGGTTGGAAGGCCTAAGTGGAGGCAAAGCTTCACTCCTTGGCCCTACAATGAGCCAGACATGGAGAAGACAGTGGCCTACCTTTTTGAGAGTACTGCCACTGCACATGCTCACCGGGATGTGGCATACAAGCATTATGTCAATGAGATGGACTGCTTGCAGCCTCAACATGTAAGTACTTCCAATATCACTTCTAGTTAGACATTTACTTCTTTAATTGAGATACTAACCAACGACATCTCTTCAACTTTTGCAGATTGAGTGGTTACCATACGACACAAATGAGGCTTCAAGCCTGACCCTGAACTCGATGTGCAATCGAGACTCTGACTATTTCATGTACCAGTGCCCATTGATTTGTTTCTGGGCAGTTGAGTACCACCTTCCGCACCGTGTCATGCGACAGTTCGGGAAGAAACAAGATTGGCCGGTTGAGGACATCTCAACTGGAGTTGAATTACACAAGTAAATATTTCTTATCTTTGTTTGCTTTCATTGTCCATGTTCAATTTTGTACCATTTAACCCTTGTCGATGCTCACTACTGTTTCATCACCTTCTACTTGTCTAGGTATGACAGGGTGAGAACAAAGAAGGTGAAAGACTGGGGGCTAGAGCATAATAGATACATTGATGAATGGAGAACAGCCGGAAGGAACGATAGGTACATCGAGACTATACACCAAAATCATCTTTTCTCAGAGTACCTTTGTTGGCTGCATAGGACATATAGACTGTTCCTCCGCCCTACTTGGACGGAAGCCGACATAGAGGATGACCGCGACTCCGATGAGGGGCGGAATCCCTATGATGTCCGGACTAGAGTTGGATATCAAATGGAGCACGCCCCACTTAGAGACAGAGTCGTAAGTTTTCTTGCATTTGTCAAAGTTACTTCCATTTGCACCCTAGACCCTAACATATATCTTTTCACGCTTTCAGTCGAGAGAGCTCCTCAGGAGTGTGAATGAAATGGGGCATGCCCTCCAAGCTCCGAGGGGTGGTGAGGACACGAAGAACACGCTCCGCAATGTTTTAGAGGTAAAATTTATTTAGCACTTTGCATTACTTGAGTTATGCCTAACAAACTTCTTTTTTTTTTGAAATGCAGAAAGTTCGTCAAAGGTGCCGGAAACTTGCAGCAAGATTAGGTTGCAGGTCGGTTGGATTGGACGACGTGTACCAACCGGGGAGACTACCACCACCACTACCTCAATCCGCGCGTCCAAGTACTGCTCGACACTCCATCAGGATAGAAGAGCGTGAAGGAGTTGGTGGCTCGTCGTCGTCACGCATTAAGCAAGGGAGGGGAAAGGGGAAGGCGCCGGCTCCACCTAGCGACGACGATGACGATGAGGACGAGGAGGATGAGGACTACGTCGCACCAGACGCCGAGGAGATACACATGTCACAGCTTCCCGACGCGCTTCAGGGGACGCAACCCACGCAATACAACTTGCGATCCACTCGGGCAGCGAAAAAGAGGTAAAATGAGCTTACCATTCTCAAATGTTATTTGATTTCCCTTATTTTGTTTTTAAAATGTTTTAAACATTGGATTTTCAAATGTAGGTACACTCCGGGCTCACAAGCAATTCGGCGCCAATGGAAGAAGTAATTTGTATGAAGTTAATCTATTGGTTGGTAGTATGACATATGTGGTGCACTATGTGATATAAAATGTGATGGACTATGTGAGGACTATGTGATGGACTTTTGACATTGTTTCATGTGTGGAATATAGGATGGACTTTTTGCATTGTTTGATGTGTGGGATATGTGATGGACTTTTGGCATTGTTTGATGTGTAGAATATGTGATGGACTATGTGAGGACTATGTGATGGACTTTTGGCATTGTGATTTGTGCAATTGGAACCTGTTTTAGTCTGTACGAATCTGCGAATTGTGATTTGAATTGCGAACTGTGAATTGGTACATTTGTGCAATATGGATCTTCAATTTACAGGGAGGCAGAGGGCGGCGCCAACCACCCTGGCGCCGAGGTTGGGAAGGGCGGCGCCAGCCAGTGCCGCGAGGCAGAAGGGTTTCGGGCTGGGGGAGGGCGGCGCCAGCCACCCTGGCGCCGTGGTCCATGAGGGCGGCGCCAGCCGAGGCCCGGAGGCAGAAGGGCTTCGATGGGGGGAGGAGGGGGGCGCCAGCCACCCTGGCGCCGCGGTAGGGGGGGGGCGCCAGCCGTTGCCTGGAGGCAAAACAGACTTGGCGAAAATTGGGGGGGGGGGGGAGAGGAGAAAGTTGGTGGGGCCCGCAGAGGAGGGGCGCGCCAGCCATGCTGGCGCCGTGCTATGAGGGGCGGCGCCACTTTGGCTGGCGCCCCCTTCGGCCTAGTCAGCACCTCCACGACAGCCCTATTGCCACGGTGGCACGGGCACGGCGCCAGTGTGGCTGGCGCCGCCATGTTGTGGTACGGCGCCAGCCACTCTGGCGTCCAAAAAGGACCATTTCCGGTTTAAGTTTTCCCAGGGGTTTATTTGTAAAATAAGTTTTTAAAAAGGACTAAAATGTAAAATTTTCAGTGCTGTACAGTGTCAGGCAACTGAACAACAACAGCAGCTCGAATTTCTTCAGTAAGACCATTCATAAAACGAGTCACTAACATTTTACCCCCCACAGATGGATCAAACACTCTGATCTGATACACAAGAGAATCAAATTGCTGTTTATACTCAGTCACTGTACCAGTTTGAGTCAGAGTATCTAGTGCAGACATTTTCTCACGTTCCACAACACCCTCAAATTCTGTTGCGACTGCCATTCTAAACTGATCCCAAGAGTTAACCTCATTCACTAACTTATAAGAATGATACAATTGAGCCGCATTTCCCGACATATGCAACACAGCAGCAGAGACTTTGAAATTTTGAGTGATTTGGTACATGTCCAAATAAGTCTCACACATATCCAACCAAATCCGCACATCAGAACCATTGAAACGAGGAAAATCCATTTTAGGAAGTGGCTGATGACGCCAATAAATCCCATCACCAAAACCACGATCCAAATCAACCCCATCCAACACAGGAGGAACAGGTGGATTCAACGGCGGAGGAGTCGTGGAACCACTTGCACTAACCTGCGAGATCCCGGAAGGCGAACCCAAAATCCCGGCCTGATCAGAGCAGCTGGCCACCCGCTTCATCGAACGGGCCAAATCAGCACACTCCTGCTGCACCTTGCTAACAGAATCTATGGCGAGATCCATCTTGGTAGTCACCTTCTCGAGACTGCCACCTTGGGAATCCAACCGCTGATCAATTCCGTGCATCCACTTTGTGATGTCTTCCAACTTCTCCAAGAGTTTGGACTCCATGGAGTCCATAGCTTGCTTCAAAGGGGCTGAAAGTTTTGCGGGCGCCGTGGCGAATCAGGACGAATCCAATGCACGGCGACGCCCACAACCTCTTTGATACCACTGTAACACTACGCCACCGCGAAACTCGCCGCCGACGAGAGGAGGAGAGATTTAGACGAGATCGGAGTTGGGGACGAAGAGAAACAGAGCTGAGGCAGAGGAGAGACAGAGTTTGGAGAGAGAGAGATTCGATTTCTTTTGCCAGGTTGGCCACAGCCATTCTCTCTCTCTCGTATTTATCCCCTGATTACATGGGCTGTTGGCCCAAACGATTTAAGGCACGCAGGCCGCATTCTATTTGATAAAGTCTAGCCCAAAACACACACACTATCATTCACAGTTAAACATCTTTCTCAGTGTCACCATTGCCGGTCATGACAGATCGTCTTAACCCAACCACACGGGATAGTCTCATTATCCCGTGCAGTTGGTATAAGACGTCCACACGGGATAATACATCTTACCATGCGGGCTACAGCCTGGCGCCTATCCGCCGATTTTTCCAGGCGACGCCACTTACGGCCTGCCTGGAAACAAACGGGGCCGATGTTCAGAAAAATCATTCCTGTAGCAGAGAAATCACAATTGCAATTGAAAGTAGTGGGTAACACCACAATTATCCCTTAAAAAATGTCGTGATGCATGCAAATCGGCCGTTGCAATTAGTGGTTGCATCTTGCATGTCATGCATCTGCACAATACTTTTCTATTTTTCATTCAATATCATAGTTTCGTTGTTCTCTTCAGGCCTGTACTACTGCCAAAAGGTCAACCATATGGTGCAATCTCTATCTCCACAATTATAAATTTTGAAGATATTTTTATCGGTACTAGGTACGTCGTCATCCGTATATGAATCGGTTTTTAAATTTGTTTGCTTTGAGAAATATGTATCCGTATTTGAGCTGGGTTTCAAGTTCGTTTGCTTTTGGAAAAATAAAAAAGGAATCGTATAAGAAATCTCTTTAAAAAATCTCGCATGCAACTTGAGATAACTAGACTCAAGTCTAATTATAGCACATGATTTTCTTGAAAAGTATATATATCCAAATGAATTATTACAGTAAATTTCACATTAACTAAACCGTATAATAACAAGAATGAAATAGCATTCACCCGTTACAACGCACGGGTATTTTTTCCAGTGAATATATAAGTACATCTCAGTTCCGAACAATGATACGCTCTCCAAAACAAATATTAGAATGTGATTTTAAATTATAATATACAAAATAAATAAGTAAATATTCAAGTTTATTAAATACTTTTTAAGACTTATCTATACATTGTGGTCTAAAATAATATCTTCAAACTAAATATATTAAATATTATTGATAGTTAAAGATTTAATCATTTGATCTCAACCTTGTTAAAAACTACGAGAATTATAAATCGGATAAGAGTATAGGACTATATAGGTGACCGAGTAGGAAATAGCTATATGTAGCTAAAATAGCCATGAATTATTGGAGCATCTCCGATTTTCCCTGCATGAATGCATGATGACATTCTTGCTTGTCCTCTAGCTAAGGCCCTCTTTGGATACAGAGAATAAATTTTACCCTCTCACATCAGGTGTTTGGATACTAATTAGAAATATTAAACCTAGACTAATAATAAAACATATTCCATAACACTGGACTAATTCGTGAGATAAATCTATTGAGCATAATTAACCCATGATTAGCTTATGTGACGCCACGGTAAACATGTGCTAATTATGGATTAATTAGGCTTGAAAAATTTGTCTCACGAATTAGCTCTCATTTATGCAATTAGTTTTATTATATTTATAATTAGTGTCCAAACATCTGGTACGATAGAGACTAAAATTTAGTCCAAGAAGTAAACACTACCTAATTCTATGATCAGTTATTCCCTCCATCAAACTATTTATAAATTAGTAATAAACTAGCAAAAAAAAACCCGTGCATTTTAGAGTGGAGGCTATTTTAATCTTATTATTGTTTTATTTCTTAGTTAAGGTAAAATTCACTATGGGTATTCGCTTGGATATATATATTTTTAGAAAATCATAAGCTGCAGCTTAGAATCTGTTCGTCTCAAGTTAGCATGCGAGTTTTTTCAAAGAGATTTTTTATACGACTCCTTCTATATTTCCAAAAGCAAATGAACTTAAAAACTGATTCAAATACGAATATGTATTTTCAAAAGGGAACGAACTTAAAAACAGACTCATACACGAATGACGTACCAAAGTACCGGCAAAAACATCTTCAATTTTTATAATAGTAGAGATAGAGATATCCAAAAGCAAATGAACTTAAAACCAACTCATATATGAATGACGTACCAAAATACAAGGAAAAACATTTTCAATTTTTATAATAGTAGAGATTAAAGAATAAACAATCGTGTTCCACGTGCTGACAAGTGGGTCCCACCAACTACCCAGCTATCGTCTTCGATCTTCACAGCTATAAAATCCCACGGCCTCCTCGCACTTCCCCCCGCAGCTTGTTTAGCTTAATTAGCGATTCATATGGCGCCGGCGCGGCGGCAGGTTAAACTCGATAGACGTGCCAGGAATAGATCGGATTAAAAATGCATGGGATAAAAAACCGGTGACAAAAAAAATTGATGAAAAAACGGAAAGCGTCCGGGAGGCGCGCGATTAGATTTAAAAAAAGGGGACGAAAAAACAATAGCGTGTGCGTTTAAAAAAAGCTCTTTCGTGTGAAAAAACCAAACGGACATTTTTTTTGTTTTTTTTACTGGCGAGACCTTTTTTCCTTTTTTTTTAATTGCTAACCGGATGCCTGCTGTTTTCTTTTTCGCTATCAGCTGAATTTTTGTCCGTCCGATCTTCTTCAAGATTTGTGCGCCCAACCCACTGTTCGTTTGTTTTCACAGCGGCCCGTCCCATCTCTTCGCGCAAGCAAGTACAGCCGGCCCATCTCTTCGCGCAGCCCATCTACCACAGATCGCGCCGCGTGTTTCTCCGACAGCGAGACACGCGCCTATGTACAAATTCGCATCTCACCCTTTCTCCGCCATTCTTCTCGTCCAATCCGCTGCAGCGACCTCGGCGTCGCTGCCGTCGCTCCGCCGCTCTGCCGAGGCATCCTCCCCAATCTCCGTTCTTTGCTCATCAGTTTGTCGAGGGGGAGATGGTGGGGAAAGGGGGAGGCACTGCTCGTGTATGCTTTCGAGCCATGAAGCAGCGGAGTTCCCGATGGGCGATGGCGATGACAGGGTGGTTGGTCCCAAGTTTGTCCGGGAGGCATCCATGGCTGTCCCGGCGGCCGTCAGCAACGCCCCCACACGTGGGGTTTTGCTCTTCAGCGTGCGAGGCAAACTTTCAGGGCTCGTTCGGCTGGAGGGTAAAAGGCCGGGATATCCGGCCTCTTCGGGGAAGCCCACCACGTGGGGAAAAAAATCCCTGTGCTAACAAAAAGTCCATTCGGTTCGGTCCGGGATGGTGGATATCCCGGCCCAATACCCCCCAAACCCTAGGGATATTGGTCCACTGCTCAGACATATGTTTGTTCAGAGTCATTAGCTGCAATTGGACAGCAAGTGTATTCAGTCTCAGATCATGTGCAGGTTGAGGAGTTTCAGTTCTATGAAACTGAAATTTTCTACTTTGATTAATCAGGAATATACTACTAATTGAAGAACACAACTGTAGATTGTGCCATTTTTCCTTTGATGTGCATTTTTTGATTAATTCCTAGACTAACATCAGATCTTTAGAGTATATAAATAGAGAAATCATGCAGTTGATGTTATTCTCACAATTAGACACTTTTTAGGTGCCTGACATGCTTCAGAGTTTGTCTTGAAACTGAAATGTTCTACTTTGATTAATCAAGAGCACACTGTTTGTTGAAGAAAAAAAATTCTTGATTTTGGATCATGTGAGAATGATACTGACTGTTTAGCTCTTGTGAACTTTGAAAATTATAGGATCTCTTCTGGAGATTGATATTTTGGATATATGAATTAGCTAGATCGATCATCTTTGTTAAGGTTTTAGCTAGAAAATGACATGTTTGCATTAGTAATAGAGAATAACATGTGTTTGTTCAGAGTCATTTGGAGAGCAAGTATATTCTAGTCAGTATATGCTGAGTTTGCATATCTGAACAAAAAGTCATTCTTTTTCATGTTTGAATAGTAACAAAAAGATTTTTTCTTTTTTCTTGTATTGACTATTATGGTGAGATGTTTGTGATGCTTAAGCTGGCTGTATGAGGGTGGATTTTGACTGATGCTAGTTAAGCTAATAGGTGGTTCGGTTATGTGGTTTTTACTCTAATACTGGATAACTGGAACAATACAGAAGGTTTTATATTAGCTTATGTTTATTTTACATAACTATACACAATACAAATTTCAGTTTATTGTTATGAGAATACACAACACAAAATTCTCTTCTTTTTTACAATCAACATGCACAGTTATCCCACTCTATTATACATGAGTGCGTTGATTTTAATCTTTTCTTGGGGTCACAATGCTCACCATTTTCTCCTCTCAGGTCATGGAACTAATATTATTAGGTGAAGATCAGATGGTGGCAAAGATAGGACAACAGTGCATGCAGTTACCATCTTCATTTCTTAAATTTGTGGACAAATCAGATTTTGGAACCTGGGAACCTAGTTTGTGGTTGTACTCAATGTTCTAGGTGTTAATGTCACTTGCTTCAGATTTTATTTTACCTTAGTGTGGTGATGTATAAGAAAAACTTCTGAATGGTCTATTTGCTAATCATTAGAATTTAAATGCGTGGAGTACATTGGCAACTACTATATATGCTTGTAATATTGTTTGGAGGGCACATATTGACTTACCACATGCGAATTTAAGCTGCTACAATGAATAGCAGTGTTAATTATCATTTTAAAGCTTGGCAGTATTTTCATTTTCTTTATTTAATGAACTGTTTTCTTAATTTTGGTTTTCTTCTGTATGTGATATTGTAGAAAATAGTTATCAGCTTTTCTTTTTTTGAAATTTCGGATTATTTTGTGTGATTTTGTAGTTTGATTATATTCCTAAGTTGAAAAGAAAGTTTTCCCTGCTATTTCCCCTGTTAACCAAGCACCATCCGGATGACATGGGGGTTTAACACCCAACGTGGAAGGGGATTGGGTGGTGGGAGGGGATCCACCCAATCCCGGACTGGTGGTGTTT
This sequence comes from Oryza meridionalis, assembly GCA_000338895.3. NCBI lineage: Eukaryota > Viridiplantae > Streptophyta > Magnoliopsida > Poales > Poaceae > Oryza > Oryza meridionalis. The sequence goes on along the minus strand of CM002528.2, from coordinate 5,608,709 downwards.
CCCCCAGGGAAATCCCTCCCCACGTGCCGAACGAGGCCTCGGGGGGATCTTGTAGGTGGAGCTGTCATCCCCGGACCAGCGGTCAACCACGGGGGCAAACTGGATCAGAAGGCGAGTTAGTATACTTTTTATGCTTTTTGTTCAAGACGGCAAAGAATTTGTGTTTGTTTGATTTTTTTTGGTCAATGTTTAATGTGTGCTTACAATATGATTGGGAAATTCACCAGACCTGTTTATGGTTGGGAAATTCATCAGATCTGTCTGAACTATGTATTAGAACAGTGGCACATATTGATTACTTTTGTTTTCAAATTTCGAATGAAACTAGGAAATTTGTTTTAGAGGAAACTGGTAAATAGGGGACTATGTCTGAACTCATCAGGACTATAACTATTGGGTTTTCAGAAGGAGGGATTTAGTGATTCGTGTAGTTTAGGGCATGATGATTTTTACTTGAGGTAAAAGTGCTGTTGTCGTGTTATTATCAACGTAGGCTGCAGTAATCAGTAGTGAGTTAGTAGAGCATTTGCGGGAGTGACCAATTGAGCTCTTTGTGTGGGTTCTGGAGGAGGTTATTTTGTACAGGAAGTCAGGAAGACATCCTTTTATGTAAAGATGCATTGTATCTATAATTAGGTCTCTTGTCTAAACATCTCGGTTCGCACAGTATGGGATGCTGATAGATAATTGACATTTGTGTTCGCCAATTTATCACATGTCCTTTTTGTCTCCCTTTGTTGGTTTTCAAAATGATTTAGTGTGTCATTTGTTGCTGTGTCTTTTCGTTAAATAGGCTGAAACATGTTTCATATTTGTCTCTCTGTTTTGTCTCAAAATAAGTCATTTTGTCATATTTGTATTTTTTTTGTTTTTTGTTTTTGTCAGATTTTAAAATTTTAATTTTATTTTGTCTTTGTCAATTTTAAAATTTTTATTTTTATTTTAAAATTTTTGTCAATTTTGTCTTTGTCGTTGTCTTTGTCTTTGTCCGTTTTTTAAATTTAATATTAATCAAAGCTGATGCACTATCTACATGATACTAACAGATCATTTTTGTTTTTGTCTGATTTTTATAATTTAGGTCTTTGTATTTTATCATTTTTTAGTCTTGTAAGCTACTAATAGTACCTAATTTGTTAGTTTTGTCAGCAATTAGAATCCATCACCTCATAATTTTAAATGAAGAGTACTTAGTTTTGCCAGTTTTCAAGTTTGAAATAAAGTTAAATAAGATTAGCAATGGTTGAGGCATTTCTGACTAGATACTATAAATGAGCCCTTGTGTGTCTCACTGAACTCATTTGTAGTTCTATTTGTGCATTCATACTACTAGACTGAGATAAATAACTATGTCTAGAGAACATACGTGTATTACTTTGGAAAAAGCTACAAGACAGAGTTTATTATGATAGCTTGAGTGAGCTTCTCATATGTGAAATTTTAACTAGTATCTCTATGCAAACTGCGCATTGCTGATCATCTGAGTGTCTTATGGCCCTATTGCAGGCATGCATTATCATGAAGGCAAGGATAGTTACAGAGTGTTTGCACCGGTTATGTAGGGATTGCATAGAAAAATACATGTGGCTTTGATATGATCTCTAAAATTATTCACGTAAAACTCTGTCAATGTCATTTCCAAAGAGTAGAGCTGATTGAGGTTTTGAAATAGAATATGGGACTTCCTTTTTATGAATAACTGAGTGGCAGCAGAAATGATGTATGCCCAGCATGCCACACCTCTGGAAGTAGTCATTCCTTGAGTGCTGATCCTAATTTTGATGCTTTAATTTTGTTTTGCTGTGCTCTTTCAAGACAACAAAACAGGCATGAAGTCCAGAGGTCAAAAAAAACTTGGAGATGGGTTTTGGTGTAATGGGGTGGATTTTTTTGCTGCTGGGGAGATGGACCTTTTGCTGGGCACTTTTAGTAACAAAAGAAAAAAAACAAACATTATGGAGAGGGCTTTTTTAAAGTAATTCGAGCCCAAGCCCAGGTGCTTTAGGTGGGCTCATTTTATGTAACAGAGAAAAAAAATTGCAAAACTCATATCAGATCGGCAGCAGAACATCGCCGCACGAGCATCGCGCGCGCGGGTGGTGCGCACTGCGGGCGACAATAGATGGCGACACGTGTGTTGATCCTGCGGTGAGAAATCCTGCTGAAATCACAAAATTTAATTTTTCAGCAGGTTGTTACATAGACAGTCCCTTTTTTTTTTCTTTACCTGAGTCGGACGATTTTTTTTCACGACAGAACTTTTTTTATCCTTTTTTGAGTCGGACTTTTTTTTCCTTATTTTTACCTTTTTAGTCGATTTTTTTATTGACGAGAGAAGCATTTTTATCGTTTTTTGAGTCAGACTTTTTTTCCTCTTTTTTTACCTATTTAGTCGGACTTTTTTTTCTTTTTTACCGACTATTGAAATTTCTTGTTCTCTTTAAGTAGAGATAGAGACAGAGATTAAAACTAAAACATAAAATTAAAACCGATTCAAAGACGAATGACATATCAAAGCACTGGTAAAAACATCTTCAATTTTTATAATACTAGAAAAAATACCCGTGCGTTGCAACGGGAAAAAAAACTAATGTTATAATAATGATTATAGTTATTTTATAGTTCCATGATAGTTCTATACATAAACAATGAATTAAATCTATATCTAACCCTGCTTCTCTCCCACCGTGAGCGACGACGGCGGCAAAATAATATGATATGGTTGGATTTAATTATTATTAAATTAACCATGATTAATAACACTCTTTGAAATTTTGTTGGAATTTTTGAAGCTTAATTGCTAATTTTGATAATACAAACATCATTTTAGCATTTATTTAAATAAAAATCCCAATTTCTCTCTGGGCTATTTTCAACCCATTTACTTTCTCAGCTCGCAACTCAAGTCTAATTTGCCTCCCCCAACTCCTCCTCGGTGCGCCCAACTCCTCCTCAATGCATTGTGTTGGACCGGTTGGCCTGCCCTCGGCCTATCAAGCATGCACGGCCCAGCAGTGATGCGACCCAGCGATGGAGGCAGCCCGACGCAGAGGCGATCTGATGCACATCTTGGATCGTCTCCGCGCCGCTGAAGATGCGGACCGGAGAAAACCCTAACCCTCATATTCTCCCCTTCTCTCTCCTCATCTCCTTTCCCAGCGACGAGCGTGAGCCTCCCCCATCGCGAGCGACGGCGGTGGTGCTCAAGCTGCCGTGGCAGCGCCCTCCCATATCGCGAGCAATGGCAGCGATGCCCTTCCCCACCACAAGCGGCGGCGGCGACGCGCGAGTGGCAGTGGCGGCTCCCTCCCATACCGCGAGCGACGGTGGAGACGCCCTTCCCCACTGCGAATGGCGGCGGTGGTGCCCTCCCTCAACACGAGCTGCGGCAGCCCCCTTCCCCCACCGCGAGCGACGGCATCATCTAGTGGCTTCCACGAGCGGATCTGGTGGCATCGTGCACCTTCCCACGGGTGGATCCGGTGACGTTAGCGGCTTCCCGCAGGCGGATCCGGCGGCGACGGTGACTTCCCACGGGCGGATTCGACTGTGTCGATGGCTTTCTGCGGGATTGAGATAAGATTTGTGCGCTTTTTATTAGTTTCCAGTTCTTTTTCTCTTTCTTTGGATTGTCTGATTGGATTTCGATTGGATTTACGGACGAAAAATTAATGTTGCGGACAAAAATTTGATGTGACGAACGGGAAGTTATAATTTTTTTTAAGTAGTTAAGATACAGATATAAATAGATTTAGTTATACGTAATAACTATAACTATTTATTACCTAATAACTTAGGGGGTGTTTATATCCAGGGTGTAAAGTTTTGGTGTGTCACATCGGATATTATATAGGATGTTGTACGGGGTGTTCATGCACTAATAAAAAACTAACTACAGAATCCGTCAGTAAACCTTGAGATGAATTTATTAATCCTAATTAATCTTTTATTAGCAAAATATTTACTGTAGCACCACATTATCAAATCATGGAGCAATTAGGCTTAAAAGATTTGTCTCACAAATTAGTCGCAATATGTGCAATTAGTTATTTTTTAGCATATATTTAATACTTTATATAGGTGTTCAAACGTTAGATGTGATATGGTAAAAAATTTTAGGGTGGGAACTAAACAGTGACTTACTCTATGGCCTATCACATTTGGAAGATTATGACTGGCCTTTAAACGTTACCTTCCTCGCGTAAAAAAATATACTATATACATTACCTGGGCCGTGGCCCGTACAGGCCTGGAGGATGCCAGCCCGCTCCTGTCCGTTATGCCTATCTATCCACTACCTGTAATACGGAGTATCTTTTTTTCCCTTCTCGGTAATGTACGGAACAAGCAAATAGAAACACAGAATCGGATTAGGAGACGAGCAAAAGCCGACGACGTACGAAATATTTTTGATAAAAAACACCTTAAACTTTTATAATAGTAGACTAGAGAAGAGATAGAGAAGTAGAGATTAGAGAATAAACAAGGGACAATTGCTTATTTGACTCCGTTTTAGACTATAACTACCAATTTAACCCTACTTTTTAGAGTTTGCTTATTTGACCCTCCTTTTTAAAAACGAAGCTCCCGTCTGACCCTATTTCCACTAGTCCGTTAAGTTTTGATTTAAAATAAAAAAGAAAATATAACTAATATTCATAATACCCAGAATATCCTTAGGAAACCCTATCCATCCACCCAACCTTATCCACATTTCTCTCTCTCCTTCCTCCTTCCTGCTCGCTCGACTTGTGGCGGCGGCACTGAGGGGGCGGCAGCGGCGACTAAGGGGGCGGAGGGAGGGAGCAGCGGCGGCGACGGCTGAGGGGCGTGGAGGGAGGGAGCGGTGGCGGCTGAGGCGGCACCGGCGCGGGATGAGGGAGGCGGCGGCGGCGCTTTGAGTAGGCGAAGGGAGGGAGCGGCGGTGGCAGCGGCGCTTTGAGTGGGCGGAGGGAGGGAGCAGCGGTGGCTGAGGCGGCGCCGGCGCGGGATGAGGGAGGTGGTGGCGGCGGTGGCGCTTTGAGTGGGCGAAGGGAGGGAGTGGCGGCGGCGGCGCTGGGCGCCCGGATTGACCGTCGTCGTCGTCACCAGGGCCGGCGTCGTCTCGCCTTTCGCCGCCTTTCCCTATGGTGGATATGTGGAGGAGAGGACAAGAACTCGCCGCCACTACTCGTCGTCGTCGTCGTCGTCATCACCAAGGCCGGCGTCGGCTTGCCGTCTCGCCTTTGGCCGCCTCTCCCTGTGGTGGATTCGTGGAGAAGAGAGAAGAGAGAAGAGAGGAGAGGAGAAGAGAACTGACGGGTGGGTCCCACATGTAATAGGGTCAAATGAGTAAGGGCATAAGATATATTTTGTGCTTCAGTTAACATTGTTAGATGTCCTTAACATAATAGGGTCATACCGTAGCTTCGTTTTTTAAAAGGAGGATCAAATAAGCAAACTTTAAAAAATAGGGTCAAATTGGTAGTTGGGATTCAAAACGGAGTCAAATAAGCAATTGCCCCAATAAACAATCGTGTTCCACGTGCTGACAAGTGGGCCCCACCAACTACCCAGCTATCCTCTTCGATCTTCACCACTATAAAATCCCACGGCCTCCTCAGACTTCCCCCCGCAGCTTGTTTAGCTTAATTAGCAGTAGCACAAAGCAGCAATATAATGGCGGTGGCGGCGAGGCTGCTCCTCCTCCTCTTCCTCACGGCGGCGGCCAGCGCGTGGGAGATGAATATCCGGTTGCCGACGGAGATGCTGAAGGGCGGCGGCGGCGGCGGCAAGGCCGTGGTGGCGCCGCTCATCCACGCGCTGCGGCCGCTGCTGGGCTCCGGCGGCCAGCTGGCGGAGCGCGCCGGCGTGGCGTGCGACAGCTGGAGGCTGGCGGTGGAGGCGCACAACGTGATCGGGTGGAAGACGGTCCCGGCCAGCTGCGAGGGCTACGTCGGCCACTACATCTCGGCGGCCACTACCGCCGCGACTCCACCGTCGTCGTCGACGAGGCCATCGCCTACGCCGAGAGCCTCCAGCTCGCTGGCAACGGCAAGGAGATCTGGGTGTTCGACATCGACGAGACCTCCCTCTCCAACCTCCCCTACTTCGCCAAGCACGGATTCGGGTACGTATACTATACGTACACGTACACACACCACTTTCCTGTATAGTCATTATTTATGTATAACTTATACATATATATCTTGTATTATACGTGTATTGCTGCAGGTATATACGCTTCATTTCAGTTGGGAACTTCGGACTTACACGCGCGCTGACCTAGTTATATATTTATCTAGTGGCAACTTGCTGACAAGATAATACTAGTATACTACTATATATATGGAAAATTATCTAAAAATCTAGCTGATGTGACATAATTAATTAAGTGTCAAAATTATGATGAACTATTTAATGTGCATACAAATATACAGTATGTGAACGTATAATTAGAAATTGTGACCGGCCTGCCGAGTTCTTAAATAGAGTAAATACTGGGATATTACAAAATGTGAAGTTCAAGATGAAAAACATATATCATCCAATTAATGAATATAACACAGTAAAACATTCTCTAAATCGTAAAAAATAGCATGGAGGACATGTGCGCATCTATATATGCTTAGCTAGATTCCACCGGACATTCGTCCAAGACCTCGCAAAGAACGAGTTGATTAATTGAGAAGATAAGAACACTCTGCACTTGTCCATGTGGCTATTTTTAGGCAAATCACTAAAACCTTCATTAGATTCTTCAATCAATAATCTATTACTAACGGTCGGAAGTTAGAACTACCCTTCATACTGGAAAAAAAGGGATTAATTCCTATAAGTCTTAATTTTTCAAATATCCTCAAAAGTTGGAACTCTACTTCAAATTCCTATAAGTCTTAAATAAATGAAGAGAGTTTTATTAATGATTTTTTTACTAACCCCCGGCAGAACTACACTGTACAACGACACATGCTTCCGTGAATACGTGGCGGAGGGGAGTGCGCCGGCGCTACCGGAGACGAGGCGGTTGTACCGGCGGCTGCTCCAGCTCAGGTCAAGCCGGTGTTCTTGACAAGCCGCACCGAGGGCCAAAGGAACATCACCGTCACAAACCTCCGCCGGCAGGGATACTTCAGGTGGATGAAGCTGTTGCTCAAGCCAGCAGTGCACACCGCCGACGAACTCCTGGGGTCCGCCGTTGCATTCAAGTCCGGCGAGCAGTAGAAGCTGGAGGATGCCGGTTTTACCATCGTCGGTAACATCGGTGACCAGTGGAGCGACATCCTCGGTGTGCCGGAGGGCGCCCGCACTTTCAAGTTGCCTGACCCCCTATACTACATCGGCTAGGTTGCTAAGTAACAAGCTTGGCCGAGGAGGCCCGGACTCCGCGTCATGTGCGTTTCATCTTGTTTTGTTTTAAAATGCTTCTAAGTTACAATAATTTTTGGCGCGTACCTATATCTACTTTTCCTTATGATGAGGTTGATGAGATTTGTAATAGCACGTTTTATTTTTTTTGAACTAGGAGAGCATTGCTCCCCCCATTTTCATTAATAGAAATGAGACAGTATTACAGGTCTGGTTAAAAAACTGAAAGAAAGGGGAAAAAAAAGACCTTCAAGCTTGCTCTCCCTGACCAGGCGCCATCCCACCATGGCTGGGAAAGCAGAGAATCGTTTTCACGTTCCAGAACATTTGTAATAGCACGTACGTGTAGGAGCAGTAAATCTATCTAGCGATGTACCATTGAGAAAGCTTGTCGTGTGTACCTTTGTCTAATAATTAAGGAAAATTGCAAAATATCACACCAAATATATATCATCCATTCACCTATATACATAAAACGATTTATTCTAAATACCCGTCCTTTTACCTATTAATTTACCTTAGTTTGACCCCAATAGATGTAGTTTACGCCCTATTTTTTTCTTTCTTTTGCAAGTGCTATATATATGACTTAGTACATCTCTTGATAGACATGACCCCAAACATATCTTCTCAAAACAACAGGGTCGCACTGAAGTCATCTTTCTCATTTGAATTTGTGGAAAAACCAGCTGCCACGGAAGACTCGTGACTACCGTCGCCCAATTCCATACTGGCCACCCTAAGTGGGGGATGCTACTATCGTGTAATCAAGCCTAGCAAATATGGGTGACGATCACGATTAGTCGTCTATGAGTATTTATACGGGCACATGATAATATATATATATGAAAGGCAGATCGAGGATTAGGATAGCTGATAGACCTATTTTGCAAACATGATCACCAAAACAGCTAGCTTAATACATTATCTAAAAATACAGCTAGCTGATGTGATAATTAATTAATTACTTAATGCCAAAGCTAGGATGAACGTGCATACAATATACAATGTGAACGTATAATTTAAAATGAAACCGGCAGGCCCAGTGCATATATATAAATAATACAAGAAGTACTCGGATATTACAAAATGTGGAGTCTAACTTGAAAAGGTCATCCAATTAATGAATATTAACATAGTAAAACTTTATCGACACATGATGAAGTGTAGACATATATGCAAGAAAGTCCGTGAGATTCACACCAATATTCCAGACCTTACGAAGAACGAGATAATTAACTTTAAATATATAGATAAAACATACTCCATTCTTTAAAAAAAATTAACCTAGGTGGTGATATGATCCATCCTATTACAATAAATCTTAAATCTGAACAGCTCTCTCATATCTTCACTTAATTTAGGTTAAGTTTTTTTTTTTGACAGAACACATATGCATGGAGTATGAGGATGGAAAAGACCATACGTTCAATCATATGATCGATCGAGAGCACGTGCTGTACATTTTTAGAAACATCACTGCAATCCTCTATTAGATTCTTTTTTTTTAGAACATCCTCTATTAGATTTGTTTAATCAAGATTTCATTATAAGTGTCCTGTTAGATGTGAGACCTACCTTTTAAAATACCTTTTAAAGAAAAAACGCATTGCAATTGCACCACATCAGGCAATAAGTGATGCAAACATTTCACATGCTCGCAGATGGTACATTTTGTGGATATATGTTGTCCAGCTGTCATATGTACCAAGTCAGATCCAAAATTTAATAGTCGTACACAATTATGGAGCTATGGGTCACTGCATGATCAGGGGGCATTAGATCTTTCATCAGTGAATCCGTGATCAAATTTCCACAAAAAGTTGGAATTTTATAGTGGAATTCCTGTGACTCTTGTACTATCGAATGTGTATGAAGATTTTTTTTTAAAAAAAAGGTAAGTGCTATTACCTGGCTTTTGAGAGATCCAAAAACAGAAGAAGCAGAGTCTTTTACAAAGAAACAGAGCATAGACTAATAGAAAACAAATACTGGGATCGACAGCATATCAAAAGAGGTCCCCAAAATCCACAGAGTTTGCAATTTACAGATACCCTAAGCCAAAGCAAAACAAATCGTCAGATAATAACAGCTGAATCAGTCCCTTTTTCCCTCTTCTTTTTAATTTTTTCTGGGCTCCCAGAGATGGCGACATGTATTTTTCATATGCAGTTGCTTCCTTGTGCGCCGTGGAGCGAAGCCCGTTTCGTTGTGCTCCGGTCAAAGCACTGCTGTGGCTATGTGCGCGCTTGCTCTCGTGTTGGTGTGTTTAAGCGATTATGTCCAGTTAGACAACTGATAATTTGAAAAATAGCGAAAAAGTCCACCTATCACTAATACCTCGTTGTGCTTTTTTATTGAAAACATTTGACCTTGAGTGAAATATAAGAGGAAAAAACGGAATTTCCGTTTCTAAGGATATTGCTCTAAACATTAAAAATATGAGGATTTTCTCAAAAAAATACATCGAAATCCAACATCAATCCGATCCTATCTGTCGAAACATGAATTCGACAATAGTAAAACGGATAGCGCACGAGACCTAAAAATGGATAGATGCGGAGACAAAGGATGTAGATAGGTTCAGTCCCTCTCAATGAGAGGTAATACCTTACTCCTATTTGAGGATTTGAATCCGCCAGGTGTGTATTGATCTGACGATCTAGTTGTATCTCATATGCCCCCTAGATGGCCTCCTGCCCACCTTATATAGGATGGGGGGCAGGATTACAAGATAGAAACCTTTACCAATACGGTATCGGTTTCCTAAATCTAATTTACAATATTATCAAACCAGAACTTTAGACCGTTCCGTAATATACAAAGAAACGTAATACCCAAGTCATGATCCGTTACATATTTCATAGATACAAGTAACCCCCTACACCAGTCGGATAGCCATGCCGTGTGGGTATGGGGTACCCATAATCTTCACACTATCCCACCTCCTATTTGGCGCCTACCGTACCCATCCCTACGCGCAACACCTCCCTGCCTTCCTCACATTCACCATTCGGCTGTGCATCCCCCTGCCGCCATTGCTCCCTCAACCCCTGAAACTTGCGACCTCCTCGTCGTGGACATCGGTGCTGCCTTTTCCCTGGTTTGATCCAGCAGCAACTGCTCCAAGGGGAGGAGTGGCTTGCTGACCAGGGGGACGATGGGTGTAAGTGCCACCGCCGAGCATCCCTCACCCCACTCCGGCGCGGGATTGCCATGCGTCGGTGCTTCCCGCCACCCACTCTTCCTCGGTCATGTCTCTTGCCACCGTCCCCACTTCCCGTAGATCGAGGGAGGTGGATCGTGGACCTCAACAATGAGGCGTGAAGGTGGTCGGTGTTGCGGAAGAGCTCATGGGCCTCAAGCAGGGTTTACAATTTTGAAACCTTGGTTTTTGCTGATAGGGGTCAAAAGAACTGAAATCACCGAAATTTCAGTATCTTTTTAGCCAATATTTTTTGAACTTTTAATATATTTTGACTAAACTTAAATAAACTTTGACCAAATTTATAAATATTTGAGAAAAAAACCAAAAGTTTCGGGAAGATTTGTGCTTGCCTGCAGGGGCCGAAATTACCAAAATTTCGAACCGAAATTTCTAACACTGCCCTTGAGTCCGCGTGAGGACAATGTGGAGTTTGTCGGTGGCGGTGAGCAACACCAGGCTAGCGATAGGGAGCAGTAACAGCGGATGCACATCACGTGGGCTCGCCGCCACTTGCCCTCCCTCCCGCACCTTCCTCTCCTCCCATGGCAGGAGCCCCTCTTCTCATCTTCCTCTCTTCACCTCTCTGGTGGTGGCAACTGCTTTGGATGGCGTGGTTGGATGGTGTGGCTCGAGTCAAGAACAATACCTCGGTGGGGTGGATCACAAGGACGAGCTCGACGGCAACAGCCTTTTGTCCACCTCTATCCTTTTCCAGCTCGACATGAGGTGCTCTCCACTATCCCTCCCATCCGCCGGCGAGGCCCTGTCCTCCCATGCGCCGGCGAGCCGCCCCTTCGCCGTCGTGTGACCGTGTACTTCCTTCACTACTAATTCTTTACTATCATTGGATAAGGTGACAACCTCGGTGGTGGTGCGCAGGAGCAGCTCGGCGGATCCTATTACTGCAGAGGTACTGTAGCTACAGAGATATGTGAGGGGCACAGTATTCCAATGCACAGAGCAGTACCGCTACAGTGATGATTTACTGTAGCTACAGGGATGGAAGTACTGTGCGTCACTGTATCAGTCCTCAAGCTCGGCGACCGCAAACCCCTTTGACGGTTTGACCTCCTCACTCAGCGGCGAGAACAACAATTAACGACCCCGTGCTGGCCCAGGCAGCTTTGTCGGTGCACCTGTGTGCTTTGGTTAATTAGCTCACGGAACTATTGGCTCTTTGAAAATATTTTGATTAAATCCCCTTGCAGGTGGTGTATAGTGCTTATCTCTTCGCCAATCTAGTAATCTACATGCGTTATTGCCATTGATAGTAATTCCCTGTTTTTCTTTGTTTCTGTGATCTGTCACAGCAGGGGTTTGCCCTGGCCTGCTCGTATCAAATCGAACCTTGTTATTTTGGGCAGATGAATAAGCACGCTCCAACTTAACGGATGGATCCGACGAGATCGATATATGGACCCTATCCAAACAAACGAGTAAGAGAAGCGGGCTATATATTTATAGCTAATTACAGCACTATAAGACATTATATGCGTACGATATGTAGGATCAATTGTTAACGATATAGTATATATTTGTAGTTAACTATTGTATAAATTGACTATTAGATTGGGATGAGTCTACGGGTCGGGCGCCCGATCGGTTTGGAGAAAAATTGACGTCAGCGCCCAATTTACATGCAAAACTATTTTAAACTGATTTTTCTCTCAAATTACTTATCCAAATCATGATCCGATTGCACCATTAAATTCATTACAATTAAATCTTCAAAACAAGACCACACATGGATATATTCCGACAAAAAAAATTAGCTTATTATTGAATTATTTTTAAATATTGCACGATGTTCCACCAGGTATATCGGAATTGTTTCACTGAGTAGATCGAAAATGTTTCACTCGTTTAAATCGGGTGTTGTTTCACTTTATATAAAAACAATGTTTCAGCAAATAACGAAAGAATGTTTTAGTTCACTGCAATATTTGATCCATACATAGTGAAACATTATAAGTATACTAGGTGAAACATTTTTCGGTGAAACAAAAAATAAAACGAATTCCCTTAATAGGGTGTTTCCAAAATATGTGGGTTTTTTGTTGCAATGGAATATTTTAGTTTACTGTAACATTAGATCTATACATATACTAGGCAAAACATTTTTGCTGGAACAAAAAAATAAAACTAATTCGCTTAGTATAGAAGGTTTTCAAAATATGTGAATGATTTGTTGCAATGGAGTTGTGTGTGGATAAGTAGTAGGTGGGGATAGAGGACATGTAGTGGGGGCCAGGTACGCACGTGATGGGAGGAGGGGGGAGCGACCGATTTTTTTCCCTCCCCCGCGTGACCGAGAAGGAGCATTCTCGATTAGATTGATTATATATGATTTGTAGTTTGTAGTTGGCTGTACTATTAAACTTACTCTTATGACGTCCGTATACATGCGTTGCCGCTATAAAACCTCACTTGCTTCCTCACACTTCCCCACGCAGCTCAAGGACGCGGCACACACGTTGAGCTTAGCACACACAGCAGCAATGGCGACGGCGGCGAGGCTGCTCCTCCTAATCCTCTTCCTCACTGCGGTGGCCGTGGGCTGCAGCGCGTGGGAGATGAACATCCGGTTGCCGACGGAGAGACTGGCCTACGGCGGCGGCGAGGCCGTGGTGGCGCCGATCATCCACGCGCTGCGGCCGCTGCTGGGCTCCGGCCGGCAGCTGGCGGAGCGCGCCGGCGTGGCGTGCGACAGCTGGAGGCTGGCGGTGGAGGCGCACAACGTGATCGGGTGGAAGACGGTCCCGGCCAGCTGCGAGGGCTACGTCGGCCACTACATCTCGGCGGCCACTACCGCCGCGACTCCACCGTCGTCATCGATGAGGCCATCGCCTACATGGACAGCCTCAAGCTCGCCGGCAACGGCAAGGAGATCTGGGTGTTCGACATCGACGAGACCTCCCTCTCCAACCTCCCGTACTACGCTAAGCACGGCTTCGGGTACGTACGTATAATATACGCGTATTTTTCTGCATGCCGGTATATACACTTCATTTTCATCTGGGCCTCACGCTGACCTAGCTATATAACTGGCTGACAAGATAATACTACTACATAAGAAAGGCAATACGGTGGAAGCACCGGCGGACGCAGGTTTAAAATACAGATAAAGCGGCAGAGCTAGTCCTAATTAGATGATGGTACAACGTACACATACCATAGTCATTGATTCATGGCATTGGCGCAACAACGCACAGCATGAATATCGAAAAAGTTAACAACGAAGATCGGTAGTCGAACAAACGTATATGACTTATACGTAGAGAGATAAAAAAAATGAGAAATACCTTTAGACAATAAAAGGAACCACTTTCAATAGTTCGGGGGTATAAAACGAGAAGAAAAAATATTTAGGGGTTTAAATGCTTCGCCAAAATAATTCAAGTGAGTAAAATAGATTTTTTTTATATATATTTACCAATTTAACTATTTATTGTACTGTATTATGTGCTAAAGAAATAAAAAGAAAATCGAATTTTATGTATGGCTAAAATCAGAAACGGTCAAAATGGTACTAGTATACTACCTCTGTACTCGTAAAGGAAGTCGTTTTGGACAGTGACACGGTCTTCAAAACACAACTTTGACTTCTTGCTTCTATACAAATATTTATTAAAAAGTGATATATGTATACTTTTATGAAAGTATTTTTCAAAACAAATTTATTCATATAATTTTTACATTTTCAAACTCAATGACTTAGAGAGTTATTCATGACTTATATTTTCAAGATTTGAATTAAACATTGTCCTAAACGACTTCCTTTACGAGTACGGAGAGAGTACATGAATTTTCGTAAATGTTTTTGTTCCTCCTTAACTTTATCTGATTATTCAATAGTAGACTAATGACTATTGCAATAGGACTAAAATGAGGTTTGGGGTGTGGGGCGATACAGATCGTAGCTAGGCCGGCCGACCCACCCTGCCTAATGGGTGTGTCCGCCACTGGGTGGAAGTATATATGACAACTGGCTGACAATATAATAGTACTCCCTCCGTCTCATAATATAAGGAATTTTAAGTTTTTGTTTGCACTATTTGATCACTCGTCTTATTAAAAAAATTTGGAATTATTATTTATTAAGTTGTGACTTACTTTATTATCCAAAGTATTTTAAACACAACTTTTCGTTTTTTATATTTACATAAATTTTTTAAATAAGATGAGTGGTCAAACACTATAAGGAAATAGAGAGAGTACTGTATACGAACGGCAATACGGAGGAAGTATATATGACAACTGGCTGACAAGATAATACTACTATATACAAACGGCAACAGAGTCCATTAATACTCCCTACATCCAAAAGTTTAAGAACTAATTCTTTTTGCACCCAAATTAATGAGTAATTAATTCATTTATCATGTGATAAAATCAATAAACATGAAACCAATAAGTATAAAATAACGTTTTGGGTTTCGCTCAAAAATTTAATATAGCACATAATAACTATAAATAGTACTTAGATTTTTGAAAAAACCAAAAAATGGAACTTTTGGATGGAAGGAGTACTTATTAAGACGCGGTCAAAATTGACATAGTTTTCAAGACTAGAATTTGACTTTAAATTTCTTATATATATGCTATAATGTTTGTAGCAACAAAATTATAATCAAATAGAATAAATTTAAATGATAATCCAATGATATTATTTCCATCAAATCAAATTTAGTTTGTAATATACTATTTATTCGTCAAATATTTAAAGAGTTGAACGTGTACGCTTTACGGAGTGGGACAAAGGGAGTATATACAAATCTAGTTGATGTCTGATAATTAATTAAATGTCAAAATTATGATGAACTATGTTGACTTTTGTCACGATGTTTAATCATTCATATTATTCAAAAAAAACTTTATATAAATATTATTTATTGTCTTGTGATTTGTTTATCATTAAGGAAGAGACGTGCATACTACATGGCACACGTACTGCCACATAGTTACGTAGCACTTAGTTTATAAAAAATATTAAATAATAGATACATAAGTTATACGTGTCATTAAAAAACTCACTAAACAATAAACAATAGATACACAAGTTATACGTGTTATTGAACGGTGGATGTGCAGTTATAGGTGTTAGTACAAAAATCATATGTGTTACTAAACGGTGCATATGAAGTTATACGTGTTAGTAAAAATATCACTGAACGATGGATGCTAGAGTGATTCGTGTCAGTAATAAAATTACGGGTGTTCACGCCGGTTTCATGCTGTAAAAAAAGGAACTAAAGGAATATCTTATTTTAAAAGATAACTCAAAAAGCAATTAAAGGAAGTTGGTGTCAATTGATTTCCCCAAGTAAATTTATTACTTGTGAAGATACGAAGGTGGGAGTATATGGAGGCGCCAAAAACGAGTAAATTAATTTGTTATTCGTTGGGATGTGAAGGTGGGAACGGAAGGAGGCTGAAACGACGAGTATTTTATTTTTACACTTCAGTGGATGCGGAGGTGGGAACGCTTGTGAGGCGTCCTACGTAGCGCCACTCTATTGAAGAAACTTTAAGTATCACTTATACTTTAACATATTTAATTACAGTAATATTTTAAATAAGACGAATGATCAAACATTATTAGAAAAGTCAACATCATTATCTACTAAAACAGAGGTCAGCTTAATGCATAAATAGAAGAAATATTGGGATTATTACAAAATGTGAAGTCAAAGTTGAAAATATCATCCAACTAATGAATATATAACCTACTAGTAAAACTCTCTCAAAATAGTAAAAATGGCATGTATAGATCAATACGTGCAAGAACATGTGCATGCGCGCATCTATGCTAGGAGACTCGAACAAATTAATTTCCATAATCTCTCGTAGAAAGATACAGTAATTTAACTCGGAGCATAATTCATATTGATGAGAGCGTAAAAAGATAGGTCGATTCATGTTCGATTGGCCATTAATTTTTAGACAAATCGCTAAAACCTTTATTAGATTCATTAATCAAGATTTTATTAGTAGTAATCTGTCGGAAGTCTAGAACTACTACTTTGTAGAAAACGCATTGCACCAGATCAGTTAATGAGTGGTGCAAACATTCACGTCCAGGCAGATAACACATTTCGTCGGATACATATTGTCCAGCAGTGTCATTGTAACAGTGGTTACGATATCAGATCCAAAATTTAGTACGTCGTACACAATTATGGAGCTTTATGTGGACCAACGGCATGGTCTTGATGATGCTATTTCTCGTGGCCTGAGGGATAAATCTCGCTTTGATTGAGTGTGACGTTTGCGACGTGGCTACCAACGAGAACAAGTTTAAGATATCATGCAATAGCTATACCACAAATGATGTCGTACCAACCATGACACACTGACACGCGGTTGATGATGCCTATAATATAAATGAGTGAACACTAGAAGAAGAAGATAAGATGCAATCTAAATATTACGAATAGGTAATTAAGCACAAAGAAATAGTTGTGTTGAAGTGGTAGATCTAAACAACTTGGCAAATCAACACACCAACTATTGGGGGCTCTGAATCTATAGTTGATGACAAATCGAGCGATGTCTAGAGACAAGGTGAATGACACTAGGCAAAATTCAACTAAACAAAACTCAATTGTTCAGAGGGTGTACATAGATATTTATAGAGGAAAATAGATCTAGGGTTAAGTGCTAATTCATGGAGGTGGAGGAAAACAATTCTGAGATGGACCTAGTCTATTACAAGACTCAAGGTCTAAGTTTGGTTTCAGCAATAATACTGTCTTGTTTTGACGATTCCTGTTGACTTGAGATGAATTTGGATATGAGACCGGATGCGTTTAAAAGGTAGCGAGATAAGATTTCCATCAAGTCCAAGATCACCCAAATCAGAGTTGGCATAAAGACGCTAGGTCCATTTGAAGCCATTGTTGTCTCTGGAAGCCGAATTGAATTCCGAAATATCATGTAGATCCTCTATTCAACCGATGTATTATTTGACAATGTTTCATATTTTTCATGTTTGGTTGTATGTATATACTTGATGGTCACATCAGATCTTCAGTACTATAGTAATTGTTAAATTTGTCAAATTTCCAGAACACTTGGATTTTTTTTTGGCAACTCCTGTGACTTTTATACTGTTTTCGAATGTATATCACTACTACATAAATGGATGTTCAGATCGACACTATAGGTGTCCAAAATGATATAACCGACACCTATATGATACTAAAAGGTGTCAGTTGTTCTAAAGAACCGACACCTATTAGAATAACCACGTGACTCTTTAGATTAGAACTAGCACCTATATGATATTATAGGTGTCGGTTCTAAGCTAAAAACTGGCACCGATGACGAAATCTGTAGTGCAGTTATCTGGGTGCCAGTTGGGAAAACCGGAATTTAAGAGAATTTTCCAACTAGCACCTATCCAGTTTTCTATAGTAGTGTATGAAGATTTTTATTAACTATTTTTACAACCCACGCAGAGCAACGCCATACAACGACAATCTTCCGCGAGTACGTGGCGGAGGGGAGCGCGTCGGCGTTGCCAGAGACGAGCCGGTTATACCGCCGACTGCTTGAGCTTGGCGTCAAGCCGGTGTTCCTAACAGGCCGCACCGAGGACCAAAGAACCATCACCGTCATGAACCTCCACTGACAGGGATTCTTCGGGTGGGAGAAACTGCTGCTCAAGCCAGCGGTGCACGCCACTGGCGAGCTCCAAGGGTCTGCCATTGAATACAAGTCTGGCGAGCGGCGGAAGCTGCAAGACTCTGGCTTCATCATCATCGGCAACATCGGTGACCAGTGGAGTGACATCCTCGGTGCGCCGGAGGGTGCCTGCACCTTCAAGCTGCCTGACCCCATATACACTGGTGGAGAAACCCTTTTTCCTCCCGGTTCGTAACCCCCATTTAGTCCCGGTTGTCCAACCGGGACTACGAATCCGGGACTAAAGATCGAGCTGCCTTTTTTTTTATTTGCATGACCCTGTTGCTGCATGGTTTATATATATATATATATATATA
Source organism: Oryza meridionalis (assembly GCA_000338895.3). Lineage (NCBI taxonomy): Eukaryota > Viridiplantae > Streptophyta > Magnoliopsida > Poales > Poaceae > Oryza > Oryza meridionalis. The sequence continues at coordinate 5,590,151 of CM002528.2, read as the reverse complement.
TATATATATATATATATATAATATGCATATATATGTTTCAGTACATATATGTATGCATAATATATATATGAAATACATATATACATGCATAATATATATATATATATATATATATATATATATATATATATATATATATATATATATATATATATATATATATATATACTAAAGCACTTAACATTTTATGTGCATATATGACCAAAATATATATTTACACTAAAGTAAATGTGTACATATATAAAAATAGACATGTATTAATTACAATTCATTATGTCCTAGCTAGCTACGACTTATCAATTGTATTTCCGTCGTAGTAGAATTCACCCTCGGGATCAAGGACTTGTTCGTTGATGAATCCTATGAGTTGTTCTTGAACCGCAGCGATAAATTCCTTGTATGTGAGGTTATCCCTCATGTGAATAACCTATATATGAATGTATGAAATTAATTAGTAATGAACAAATTGATACGCACGCAATGAAAGTTGGAATTTATTTATACGTACATCGAGCTCTCTTGTGGTGTATATTTGGGTTGTAAGGCGGTGGCAATACTCGCATACGTAGTAGCCGCACAAGTTAGTTCCCTGGTCTTGCTTTGCACACTACATATATATACATGACAAACGGCGAGAGATTTAATTAATATACACTTATATTTGAATTAGAGATTCAATATAAATGTAGAGCATGTACTCACAGGAAATTTGAACCTCCGCCTAAGTTTTTCTTTCCAATTGCGGCGGACCAAATGACGGAACCGATACCAAGCCCTACATGGAGTTTAAAGCTATGATTCGTAGTAGCAATTAATAGCAAAATTCGTAATAACATTGGAACTTATGACATTACCTGTCTATCAGTTCAAAAACCTAGTCAAAAGTAGACTCATCTTTATTCATTGAGTCATAGACATTGACTCTACAGGCCTCCAAGTCAAAGAGTAAAAGGACCCAGTGGAATCTGCAATATGTGTGAGGTGATATATGAAAAACTGTAGATCTATATATGTACGGGAACGAACTTTGTTCGGAAGACAGTAAAAACTAACACTGTGTTGTACGGCAATAGTATGAACGTCTTGTAATGCTGCTCCTTCAGGAGATTGACGAGATTGTCCTCTGTGGCTTGCGAATAGTTGGTGATCATGTCGATGTTTACTTTCCGAGGGTCGATGAATCCAGTATCGAAAACCCCCTGCCGTCGGGCCCTTTGAATCTCCATTCTACAACGATATAAAGGAATTGTTATATATATGGTGTACATCTATATTCAAGGAGCTAATTAAAGGAGCGTAAGAAATATAACTCAATGATACGTATAAAATCCATGCGCTAAGAATAAATACGTCGAGGGCGTCCAGCTGGTATAGTTCATAGATATCCTTGAAATTGATCCAGAGAACATCTTCCCCTTGTAACAAGTCGGAGCTCTTGATCCTCGCTCCAATAATCTCCCTGCCGCTTGCGCTCATCTCCATGTACCGTTGATGGAATTTGTACATCTGTGTCGGTAGGGACTGCAACTGCTCAGGCATGACAAGTGATTTACCGAGTTCGTACTTGTGTCTCACTTCCGCCTTTGGGATTGGTGCGCCTTTAAGCAACTGATCCCTAGTTAGCCCGGTGTCAGAAATGAATTCTTTTATTCCAATTTCTTGCCCTGTCACCAACGGCTCGACCTCCTGGTTTGGTTGCTCTCCAAGCTGATGGACTTGTTTGTACTTTCCATAATATGCTTTCTTAAGTGTTCGCTCATAATCCGTTAGCTTTATGGCCTCCTTGGCTGGTGCCGACATACTCCTGAAGAACTTCTTGGCACTCGGGTCTATAGGAATCTTCTTTTCTGGACTCCGAGGCTTCAATTGCCTCTTCACTTCTGCTGCCACGTAAGCGTCAAGCTCCTGCTGCGTGCAATCGTACGGTGGCTCCTTGTTCTCGGCGGCGTCAACTTTCGCCTTGTTCGTTGTCCTTGTGCGAGCAGGCGGTGGTGCTTGGTAAGTTCTTGACTTGGAAGGTGCTGGAGGACACGGCGTAGGAGCCTGAGGAGGAGTCGGTGCAGGAGCCTGAGGAGGAGTCGGTGCAGGATCCTAAGGAGGAGTCGGTGCAGGAGACTGATGAGGAGGAGACGGTGCAGGAGCCTGAGGAGGAGTCGGTGCAGGAGCTGGAGGGGATGGTGCATGAGACGCTGCTTGTCGCCCAGGGAGGATGATGTAGTGCTTGCGCCATAGTATAATGGCATGGCTCATGTCGCGTAGATGCGTCTCACCGTCTCCTCCAGGGTAGTCCAACTCGAGGTCCTCGTACGCGGCTTCCACCAACTCAACTTCGACCCTCGAGTATCCTGCTGGAATCGGCCTGCAGTTGTAAGTCTCTGAAGGGTCCGTTGGGATGGCCATTCCCGACGCAACCTTCACGTGATGAGAGGTTATCTATTAGTAATCAACATAAGCAGAAACTTGCGGAATGTACAAGTCCAAAAAACATAGAACTACCTTGATTGATAAGTTCTTGAAGGGAATATGCAGCTCACATGGTGTCCGCTGCGTGATGTCCTCAACGGGGCAGGTGGTTTCATCCTGAGTATGCATGGCGTCCATGCTCTGTGATCCTACCTGCCCCGTTGAGGCGCAGCTGCTACGATTTCCTGAGAGGCTGACCATTACAGGAGGAATGTACGGCTGGGGATCCTGGCACCGATGTGCGGCCATGCGTTCATCCACGTTCCGTGCCACCTCCTCTTGCATGCTGAGCTCGTAGCTCGATACCCTGTACTCAAGATCTGCAATCTTTGCCTCGGTATCTCTCTTGCTCCTCATCAGACTCCTGTATGTGTGGATGTCCTCCTTGAATCCAATTTTCCAAGGAACCATGCCTTTCCCACGTGTTCTTCCTGGATGCTCGGGAGTCTGCAGGGCGAGCGACAGCTCGTCCTTCTCTTTGTCGGGTCGGAACGTGCCCTGCGTAGAGGCTTCCACTGTGTCCGTTAGTCGACTGGCAGCCTCACGTATCTGATCGCTGAACACGAAGGAGCCATCAACTGGGTTAAGCGTTCCACAATGAGCATAGTATCAGAACTTCGATCGATCGGGCCATTTAGCGGTGGCCGGTTCGATACCCCTCTCAATCAAGCTTGCCTCCATCTCCTCCAACTTCGGAATTGCGACGCTATAACCGCCTGACCCCAAGTGGTGATGGTACTTCTTCTTGGCGGTATTTTCTTTGTTTCTGACCATCATCGCTTGCCCTTGTTGCCCTGTCTTGTAAGCAACGAACTCGTCCCAATGATCCCTTAGCTTCGGGAATACGTCGAAGTTCGGTGTCAGCCCCTTGAGGATGTATTTCTTGTAGAGATCTCCCTTGAAGCTCTAGAACTGTTCTGCCATTTTCTTAAGAGTCCACTGTTTCACTATGTTCTCCGTACCCGTAGGGAGCGTGAACGTCTCGAGCATTGTGGTCCACAGCTTCAATCATGTTTCGTTCACATTCGTTCGCGTTCGTTCACGTAAGTTCGTGTTCGTTCACGTTCAATCATGTTTCGTGCACGTTCGGCAATGACGGGGTGGCAGTGGCGGCAGCGGAGCGGCGGCGTGGCGGCGGCGGAGGCGTTTTTTTCCAGTCACTTTTTTTAATTAAAAAATTGTGGGACCCGCATGTCATACACTTCTTATATACTCTCTCTCTATTCTCTCTCTCTTTTTTCTCTCTCGCGCAACGCGCACGGCGAGGACGCAGCGGCGGCGTGGCGGCGCAGCGCGCAGGTCGCGGCGGCGGCGGCGGCGTGGCGAAGCGGCGGCTTCACGGTGCGCGGCAGCGTGTCGCTGTGGCGGCATGGCGTCTTGGCAGCGTGGCGCTGCGGCGTGGCGAGCTCGAGGCGGGGGCGGCGGCGTGGGGGTGGCGTCGGCGTGGCGGCGTGTGGCGGCGCGGCGGCGGCATGGCGAGCTCGAGGCGTGGGGTGGCGTCGGCGTCGGGGTCGGCATCGGCGGGAGGCGGAGTCGGGGTCGGCCGCGTCGACGATGGCGGCGGTGTCGGCAACGAGGCGGCGGAGGCGGCGGAGGCGGCGACGACCGCGAGACGACGGCGAGAGACGACGGCGAAGGAGAAGCCCTAGGTAGTGGCGGCGAAGGAGAAGCCCTAGGCAGTGGCGGCGAAGGAGAAGCCGAGATCGATCGGAGGAAAAAACTTCTAAGTGATGGTGGAGAAGACGAGTGCGCCTCAAGCATATATATACCCTGGGATCTTTAGTCCCGGTTGGTGAGAACAACCGGGACTAAAGATATCTTTAGTCCCAGTTCATAAAAACAACCGGGACTAAAGATAAGATCTTTAATCCTGGTTGTTCTCACTCTTTAGTCCCGGTTGTTCTCACCAACCGGGACTAAAGATATTTTCCCGCTATTTCCAAATTCGTTTTAAACCCGGTTTTGGTTAAGAACCGGGACTACAGATAATAGCATTGAATATTGAATTTCTTGACATATGTGTTTCTAAAATAGTAAATAACACATTAAAATTATTTAAAGTCAAAAAATTAATGACAAAACCTTCGAAAAATTATTGTTGTCTGTAGTAAATTAAGTGGATAATATGTAATAAGCACATGAATGATTTAAAATTGTTAAAAATTCTAATAATCATAACTAGCATATGTATGATTTAAAAAATGTTAAAAATTCTAATAATCATATATAATATGCATATGCATGATCATATGTAATAAAAATTCTAATAATCATATGTAAATACCTCATTAATGATTTAAAATTGTTAAAAATTCTAATAATCATATATAAATACCACATGAATGTTAAAAACTGTTAAAAATTATAATAATCATATATAATATGCATATGCATGATTTAAAACTGTTAAAAAATCTAATTATCATATATAACTAGCATATGCATGATTTAAATTTGTTAAAAATTCTAATAATTATATGTAAATACCACATGAATGATTTTAAATTGTTAAAAATTCTAATAATCATATTTAAATACCACATGAATGTTAAAAATTGTAAAAGGTTATAATAATCATATATAATATGCATATGCATGATTTAAAACGGTTAAAAAATCTAATTATCATATATAACTAGCATATGCATGATTTAAATTTGTTAAAAATTCTAATAATCATATGTAAATACCACATGAATGATTTAAAATTGTTAAAAATTCTAATAATCATATATAAATACCACATGAATGTTAAAAATTGTAAAAGGTTATAATAATCATATATAATATGCATATGCATGATTTAAAACTGTTAAAAAATCTAATTATCTTATATAACTAGCATATGCATGATTTAAATTTGTTAAAAATTCTAATAATGATACATAATTAACATATGCCATACAACAATTGATTTATATGGATATTCAATACATCCAAAATAGTTTACATCGTGTACACAACATTTACGGCAATACATCGACGGTGACGATTGACCGCACGTACTTTCTCCTCACTATTGTTCCTTTCTTGTGATCGCTTCGTGAGTAAGGGGTGTCTTCATTTGATAGGAGGATGCTAGGGTCAATCGTCACCGTGAAAGGGGGTTGCCCATCAAACCTATCGTAATCCTCGTCAGTCTTGTCCTCTACTCCGACGATTTTTCTTTTGCCTGGGAGAACCACATGGCGCTTCGGCTCGTCATGCCCTTTGCCCTTCTTTCCTTTGCTAGACATATCCGTCACGTAAAAAACTTGCGTTACATCATTGGCAAGGACAAAAGGTTCGTCCGAGTATCCAACCTTGTTAAGGTCAACCGTTGTCATCCCACTGTCATCAATCGTTATGCCTCCACCAGTCAACCTAACCCATTGGCACCGGAACAGAGGGACCTTGAGAGGTCCATAGTCAAGTTCCCATATGTCCTCGATGGCATCGTAATACGTGCCAGTTGTACCATCGTGTCCCATGGCATCGATACGAATAGCACGGTTCTGGATCGTGCTCTTCTTGTCTTGGGCTCTCGTGTAGAATGTGTACCCGTTGATCTCATATCCCTGGAATGTAGCGATCGACCGAGATGGTCCCCTCGCCAGGAAGGCCAGTTGTTGGTTAATCGTCTCGTTACCCATGAGATGTTGTCGCAGCCACGTGGGGAAAGTATCAATGTGATGCCGTGTAATCCATGCATCGGACTTACCGATGTTTTTGGCGCGAACTAGAGCCAAGTGCTCATCGATGTAAGGAGCCACCAATGAAGACTGTTGCAGAACCGTGAAATGGGGTTTACGGAATAAATTGTTGTGTACCGTCATTATTGCTTTCCTTCCGAGAGTCCCCTTTCCCCATAGTCTCCCTTCATGGCGTGATTCAGGTACCCCGATTGGGCGAAGGTCTTCAATAAATTCTACACAAAATTCAATAACCTTGGCGATGCTTGCCTCTAGACGAGCACGGTTACGAACATACTTGTTCAGAACGCTCATGTACCTCTCGAAAGGAAACATGTTGTGTAGGTACACAGGCCCGAGAATACCGATCTCTTTGACAAGGTGACAAAGCAGATGCGTCATTATATTGAAAAATGAAGGTGGAAATATCAACTCAAAGCTGACAAGACATTGCACCACATCATTCTGAAGGGCTTCTAATCTATCCGGATCGATGACCTTCTGCGAAATTGTGTTCATGAAAGCACATAGCTTTGTTATTTTTGCCTGGACATTGTCTGGGAGGATATCCCTTATTATAACTGGGAGGACATCGTAAAGGGCCAAGTGCTATGGCCGCTGCTCATCTCTCCAATAGGATTCATGCCATCTGTACTTAAACCAAACCGTATGTTTTGTGCGTCCTTTCCAAAGTCTTTAAATTTTCTGTCGATGTTTCGCCACTGCGAACTATCGGCGGGGTGTCTCAGCATCCGGTCCTGTTGACGTTCTTCAGCGTGCCAACGCATCATTCTAGCATTCCCCTTGTTCCTGAACAAACGTCTTAGCCGTGGTATTATAGGGAAATACCACATCACCTTAGCAGGAATTCTCTTCTTTGTTGGCTGCCTGTCAACTTCACCTGGATCATCTCGTCTAATCTTATATCTTAGTGCTTTACAAACAGGGCATGCTTCTAGGTTCTCGTACTCCTCACCACGATATAGGATACAATCATTCGGACATGCGTGAATCTTCTGAACTTCCGGTCCTAGAGGGCAGACTATCTTCTTAGCCTCGTACGTTGTCTCGGGTAATTTGTTTCCCTCCGGAAGAATGTTCTTGACGAGTTTCAATAAATCGCCAAATGCCTTGTCACTAACACCATTTTTTGCCTTCCATTGCAAGAACTCTAGAGTGGTATCCAACTTTTTGTGCCCCTGCTCGCAACCTAGGTATAACAACGTTCTATGCTCCTCTAACATCCGCTCCAATTTATGGGCCTCCTTTTCACTTTCACAGTCCTCCTTTGCGTCCTGCAACATCTGACCAAGATCATCCACAGCGTCGTTATCGCCAGCATCCCTGTCCACCTCGCCCGTTTGATTTCCTTCAAATCTAGCGTACTGAGCCCAGTCGGGAATGTTCTCATCCTCCGCTTCATCTTCTTCCATTTCAACCCCTTACTCACCGTGGGATGTCCAAAAATTATAGCTTGGCATGAACCCCGACTCAAACAAGTAGAAATGAATAGTCCTGGATGCAGAATACTCCTTCTGGTTCTTACACTTATTGCATGGACAACAAATAAAACTGTTACGCTTGTTAGCTTTGGCCACTCTCAAAAGATAATGCACGCCCTCGATAAACTCTTTGGACCGCCGGTCAGTGTACATCCATTGCCGATCCATCTACATGAAATAAAAAAAAATCGTACATAAATAAATTTTTGTACAATAATGACAGTCAAATAGTAATGATAAAATAATTAAAAACTCTTTTGACAAGCAATTCTTATTAACAATTTTTGAAGTTCTAAACTAATATTAATGTTGTATTTCTCTTAATTTTTAATTTAGTTTGTTTTCTATTTTTTAAGATTAATTTTCATCATATTTTAAACTATGAGAATAAAATTTCTATATATTCTTCTTCCCCATATAAATTTTCTCTCTCATCAACTTACAACAAAGTTTTGGAGACAAAAAAAAATGTGTGAAACATAGCTCCAAAAGTAATATAACAACAAAAAAAACATTGGAGGATGAAGTTACTAACCTTTTAGACACCTCTGTTTTATATATAATCACTAAAAGAATTTCACAAGAAATTTTGGCATGACCTCCTTCTTTCTTTGAGAAATTTTGAAACTTGCTCTCGGGCTGGAGGAGAAAGAAGGCATATATAAAGGGGGATCTTTAGTCCCGGTTGGTGTTACCAACCGGGACTAAAGATCGCCGTGGGCCCTGACAACGTCTGAAGATCATCTTTAATCCGGACTAAAGATCACATATGCCTGTTGTAGCCACCAACAGGGACTAAAGATCATTTTTAGTCCCGGTTTTAAATGAATCCGGGACTATTGTGGATTTTGGCCGACCGACCAAAGATAGTTTCTTCACCAGTGATACTACATTGGATAGGTTGCCGCGCTCGGTGCCGGCGGCCATTGCTAGCTATAACAAGCTTGCACGCCATAAATCTAGTCACCTTCGCTTCATGATGTTGCTTGTGATGAACTGCTTCTAATAATCGCCAACTACTAGCTGTTGGTACTTGGTAGATGATATTTGTAATAAAACGTGTGTTGGAGTATCATGGATCCAGAGCGGTACAAGAATTTCTCTATGTACCATTGAGCAAGCGTGTTATGCTTATCTCCGTTTAATTTATGAAGGAATTATTATAAATTAATAATACGATTTCTTGCATTGGATATGCTCCTTCCCTAATAATTCGACTTACTTTTATTCTTTCGTCCGGTGTTGTTAGCTTATGTGGGAAGCAAATTATCAACCGGGTTATTCGACCGCATGCCGCGCCGGTTCGCTCGGTCGCATGCCGTGCCGCGTCGCGCCTCTCCCGCGCAAGTGGGCGACCGGCCCGTCCTCCCTCGGCCGAGCAGGAGCCGCTCCTTGACCCGTCGCGATGGCGTCACCGGCACGGTTGACGTGGGCGCACCGCAGGACGCGGTGGCTCCCCACGTCTTCAGCGACGGGAACGACGAGAGGATCGCGGCGGGTGGCGAGCGCTTGATGCCGCTGACTCCACCGCCGCGGCGCCATCCGCGATGGGATCCGGAGGACGAGGCGGGGGCGGCTCGGCGGAGATCACCATGGCCGCGGGCGACGACGATCGAGAACTTGGCTGCTTTCGGGTGGTTCGCGCCTAGCTATTTCGTTTGCCACGCGAACACTGACAGAAAAATGTGGCAGGCAAAGCATGCGTGTGAGCTCCAGATGAGTTTAGTGGAAGCAATGTATAGGATTAGTGCGTTGCCTCACTGCAGCGTTAAAGCCAACTGCAACCATCAGTGTCCAGAGCTGGTAGTTCATGCTGTTGAGCAGCCACCAGGACACGTCGCCGACGAGCGCCGCGCCGATGACGCCGTGGCCGAGCCTGTCGACAACGAGCCAGTTGAGCAGCGCGTGGTCTTCGGAGACGCTGCAGAGGTCGTCGTCGCGCTCCACCCGCCGCTCGCCGGTGCTCCACCCGCTGCCTGCCACCACCATTTTTTTATTATTGTGTGTGTGAAACTGATATGTGGGTCCCATAGATTTTATTATTTTTCGGATGGAATTGCTACGTAAGCGCCACGTCAATGCCACATTGGATGAAGACCGAATCAAAATAGCCACGTAAGCACCACCTCAGCCAAAACCGGGGTCAAATACTGCCGAGGGACTTTATTTAAACGGTTTCATAAGTTGGGGGACCTGTTGTACCGGTTTTACGATCACGGGACGAAAATCAGACTAGGCGGCAAATAGAGGGACCAAAAGTGAACTTCTTCCTATCATATCCTTCTCAGCCCAAGAAGCCATCCCCTTCAAGAGTCCATCCCACCAGCGGCCTCCCTCTCCACCAAAAGTCCAGATTATATCCCCCTGCATCCCAAGCTTCTCCACAAAGAGTCTAAATGATATCCCTGACGGGCCTCCTTCATCTCTGGGCTGAAGCCCAAGCTCACCCCAAGGTAAAGTCCATTGTATCTCCCTCTCACTGTTACACCAAAGGAATATTCTTGGAATATTCCCACAATTCATATCTTGCACACCGTAACTCCCGCCCGTTTGCCTCAGCCGGAACCGGCCGTCACAAGGCTACTAGCCGTGGAGGAGGAGGAGTTGAGGCGCGCGCGGCGGTGGAGGAGGAAGAGCCGAGGCGCGCGGTCGCTGTAGCTGTCCCCACCGTTCCTGAGGCCAACGTCGACGGATCCGTCACTCCCGAGTCCGTTGCCGCTGGATCCACCATCACGCGGCTTGCTGCCATCATCATCATCCTAGCCATTGCCATCGTCATTGTCACCATAGAGAGCAGTCATCGTCGTCCTCATCGAGGCCGGCGGAGGCGGATCAGCCCCTCCTGGGGACGGGGTAGTGGATCCGCCACCGCGCGGCTTGCCACCATCATTGCATCTCCTAATCTGTTGGTGATGGATCCGCCAGTGTTGCTAGCATCACCACCGTCATCACGGCGGCTGCCATCACACGCAGGGACGGGTGGTCGAAGAAGAGGTAAGAAAGGGGACGGGTGCTGGATGAGGGGGTGTGAAGAATTTGATAAGGGAGAGAAAGAAGTGGAGAGTTAGGAGATTTTTTTAAGAGAGAAGAGAAAAGAAGAACGGAGGAGAGCTGGCCTGGTTATAGGCGGGCCACCTAAGATGCCTGCCTGTAAAATTTGATTTTGGCATTCGGGCCTCGTCCTTTGTGCTGACATTATTGCAGGTGGATAATGTCCTGGCCCGCCTATAAGATACAGGAGAGCTTGTCTGTGAAAATTGTTTTTTAGTAACTGCATTGCAAAGAGCCCTAAACTTGTTCATATGCAAGTGGTAGCCTATCCTTTATCCACAAGACAATAGATATTTTTATGTAGGAACAAACAGCAGAACAAATTCTCACATTTTGTAACGGGCCCAAACTATCCGTTACTCACATATCCATAACAAGTGACATTCGTCCCATTAGGGCTTAGCACTCATCTACAGGATTTGAAATCTCCAGCTATAATTGCCACTATCTCTCGCTATAGCTATTCAAGAAGGGTCTAGTTATTTGCTCTTATTATAATTTAGCCACTCTAGCTCCATTTAATTTAGCCCGTTATAGCTGTTTGACAATGTCAACCGCTAAATGTCTTATTCCGCTATTGAAAATATTGCTCATCTATAACGACTCTAATCGATTCGCTATAGATGTCAGCCACCTCAACTATAATGGCTCCAGTTAAGAGGTGCCCCTCATTTATAACGGCTCCCACTAGGAGCCGTTAGAGATGACAAACCCTTCATCTACAACAGCTCCTCATTAGAGCCGACTTCTAGATATAGTCAACTCCGTCTTAAATAAATACAAGTCTACATAAGGTCAGATCGAACCTCCCCATCCCCTTCACTTCTCCTTCTCCATCCTTCTCACCAGGCCTCTACTCTCTCCTCCTGTTGGCTAGCAGGCAGCAGCCTATCCTCCCTCCTCGCATTAGCGGGTGGCAGCACACTACTAAAAAAAGCATTTTCACCGACGTTGGGTATTTATTTTCGCAGGCGGGCATAACCCTCGGAGCCAAATAGCCGCCTACAAAAATGCAAACCAGGGTGAAGCTCGCTGTCCGCCTGCGAAAATCCATTTTTGCAGGCGGACCACTTACCCTTTATTTTTATAGGTGGACCTCTTAAATCATCCGCTTGCGAAAATAAACTTGGAATATAAATAGAGCTGACATAGGGCCTTTTTTTCTAAGTCTTCATTCTGCCTCACTCCTCTCCCACGTCCCTCACCACGTCCCTCCACACCAGTGTCCTCTCCCATCCCCTCTCCTCACCTCTCCTCCTCTCCCCGGCCACCGGCCGGAGGCGGTGGTGGCTCCCAGCTCCCGGCGAAGCTCCCCTCCCCTTCCAGATCCGGCCGGAGGGAGGCCGGGGGAGGGCGGCGGTGGCAAGGCGTGGGGACGGCCACGGTGTGGGGCGGCGACGACGACGCACGGGGTGGTGGCTATGGCACCTGGCGCGGCCCCCCTCCCCTCCCCTCCCCGATCCGGCCGAGGCTGGGGGACAACGGCGGCGGTTCCCCTCCCTATCAGATCCAGCCAAAGGGAGGAAGAGGGTGGTGGCGGCGGCGGCGCCCCCTACCACCAACGTCGGCGGTGGCCTTGCAGCGCTGTGCTTCCCCTCACCTCCCCTTCCTCTCCCTCTCCCTCCCAAAACCCTTAGCCTAGATCAGCCGGAGGTGGGTAGGAGCACGAGTGGGGGGTGGCGGCGTTTTTTTTTTCGTCCAGAGGATTTTCGCAGGCGGGTGACTGGGCCACCTGTGAAAATCATCGATTTTCGTAGGGGTTCGTATACAGGCGGACCGTTCCCTCGTCTAGAAAATTGATTTTTGGCCGCCTACCTTAACAAATGATTTTTCTAGTAGTGGCGGTTGGCATAGGCATGTCGGTGTTGGGTGCAGACGTGAGCGTGAGTGGCAGATCTTCCCTTCCCATTCCTCCATACCACTGGTGGAGAAACCATCTTTGGTCGGTCAGCCAAAATCCACACTAGTCCCGGTTGCAACAAAAACCGGGACTAAAGATTAACTTTAGTCCCGGTTCAAAAGGTTAGAGCTACTTTTTTATCTTTAGTCCCGGTTGGTGTTCTCAACCGGGACTAAAGATCTATTTTTAGTCCTGGTTGGTAACACCAACCGGGAAAAAAGATCCCTATTATCTTTAGTCCCGGTTAGTAATACCAACCGGGACTAAAGATCTATTTCTAGTCCCGGTTGGTAGCCTAAACCGGAACAAAAGATCGGCATGCGCGCATGCGTGGCGGAGAGGACGAGGCGTGCACGAGATCAAGGAGTTAATAAATTCTATTCTTATCTCTTCCCTAACCTTATCTCTTCCTCCTCCCGTCTCTTCTCCGTTCTATTCCTCCCCTCTCTTCCTCCTCCCATCTCTTCCTCCTCCTCCTCTCCCCGTTCTATTCCTCCCCTCTCTTCCGTCAGTGGCCGGGCGGAGGCGGAGGCGGCCTCGCGCCGCGGCGGCCAACCGAGCGGCGGCGGCGGGGCCCTTGTGCGGTGGGGCAGAGGCGGCCTCGTGCCGTGGCAGCCGGGCGGCGGTGGATCCAGAGGGGAGGCGGCTGGCCACCGCCGGATCTAAAGGGGGAGGCGGCCGAGCGGCGGCCTCGTGCAGAGGGCCGCGCCCGGCGCGGAGGCCGGTGCGGCGGCAGGCGGTGGAGGCCGGCGCTATCGTGGAATTTCTTTTTCTTTTTTTTTCTTTTTTTCCTTAATGTGCGATTCACTCTGTGTTGATTGATACGATTTGTGTTGAATGTGTGATTTGATCTGTGTTGTTGTTGTGAATGATTTGGGGATGAACATGAATGATTTGGGATGAACTATTGTGTGAATGATTTGGGATGAACTATTGCTGTGAATGATTTGGATGAACTATATTGCTGTTGTGAATGTTTGATCTGAGATAATGTTGTGAATGATTTGCTGTGAATGTTTGATCTGAGATGATTTGGGCAAAAGTACGGTGAAAAGAAAGAGAGAAAAGAAAAAAAAAGAAAAAAAACCCTCCAACCGGGACCACATCTTTAGTCCCGGTTGGTAACCAGGACTAAAATCGATCTTTAGTCCCGGGTATTTGAACCGGACTAAAGATAGTGATTTTTACTCCCGGTTAGAAAAACGGGTCTGGGGGTTTTCAACCAGGAGTAAAAATCGTTTCTCCCACCAGTGTACATCACCGCTGCATCCGCAACAATGAGGCGTGGGTGGATTGGGACTCCGCAATGACAAGGCATATGGCCGCATGCCATCGAAGTCCTCCTCGTATGATCCGACATTGATGCTGCTGGCCCTCCGCCTCAAGCACACCGCTTTGTCCACCCCCAGCTGCGCCCCGCCACGTTTGAGCCTGCCTTCGCCGCGACGTTTAGCTCGCGGCTAAGCTGCCTGATGCGTGTCTCGAGCAGGTTGAGGCGGTCCATCTGACTGCCCGTCACCTGCACATGCTGCAGCGGCGACAGCAACGAGACTTGATGTGCTGGTGCCTGGTGGTGGTGCGCCGTGGACGTCGTCGTTGTCGTCGTCGGTCTTCGGCACCACTGTCGGCGGCCCCTTCCGCTCTCATCCAGCACCTGCCGTCGAGCATGATGATGATGTAAGTTACCCGTCGCTGAAGAAGGGCTTCCCCCTTGGAGCATTCCCTCAGCTCGACTGGCATGCAGGGAGGACGACGAGGAATGGGAGAAAAGAGAGGAAAAACTGATGGGCGATGACATGGGTCCAATTCACTGACACATGGATCCTATGTTTTTATTTTTACTTCAAGTGTCACGTCAACACCACATAGTCGTCATATCACACAAAATCATCATCCAAACTATCTTAGGACTTTTATTTACTTTGATTTTGAAAGTTGAGGGATGTATCATATCAATTACGGTGTAGGGATGAATTGCAGACTGCTGCAATGAGGAATCTAAAGTGAACTTATTCCAATCTGGCCTAGTTCCTGGAACCAACCTGGGGCCAAGCCGGCCCACTACTGATTCCGCCCCAGTGGCTGGCTAGGGCAACGGCTGAACCAAGCCACCCGGCCGCCAACGCCGCCAACCAGGAGAGTTAAGTTGCCGCCGCTTGCGCATGCAGCCGCGCGCGCCGTCTGCTGGAGCTGCTCGCCACGTACTGTTGCTCATCGGCACGCACCGAGCCCAGCCGGTGGTGCGAGTCCTACCGCGCTCGCGCTGCACGAGCATGTTCCTGTGCCGTGCACCGCAACCTATCCTGCTCTCGCGTACGCCACCCTGTCGCGCGCCGTGCCGGTGCCGCCGGAAAAAAATTGTACGGCACCCCATGCCACAAAGCATACATGGCACCCGTATCAAAATTTTGCCACCTGGCATGCACAAATCTTAAAGGACTAATCTACCTTCAAAACCATACTAGAGCAAAAACCAGTTAACAGGCTATCGCTAATCTCCCGCGCGCGGAAGGATGGCGGCGGCGATGCGCGTGACAGCGACGCACAGGCAGAAAACGGACGGCGGCGGCGACGACACGACGACGTGCGCACAAGAAAGGGCGGCCGCTGCCGGCAGCGGCGACGCGGACGCACGCAGCAACATGGCGGAAATCGACGGAGCTAGCGCTGCCCAGATTGATCGCGCAGCAGAGGTGCGCGGGCTGATCGATCATGACTCGAAGTCTAACTTCGCTGACGAAATAATATTGTTGTCTTGCCACCTCAATACATATCGAGTAGATGGACAAAGTATGCGAATAGAGGATCCTGTTCGGGTAAAACACGGGTTAGTAAGGAAAGCATAGAATCCCGCTGCACACAAATTTCTCGGAAAACAATATACTCCTTGATCTACATATATTTCATAGGTACATCAAGACCAAGAAAAGCTAATAACTCTCTCATACTATATTTACTCTAGCAATAAACTCGATGCATGCACCATCCCCAATATTTCCTAGCCAATAGCAAATCAAGATATTGCATGTGGGTTATAAATACTTGTGTGCATGGATACATGTATTAATGTCTATTAACTCCAATGCACAAATAATGAATAGACTTAATAAATGAACATAAATATGTAGATCATTTAGGAATAACTTTAAAAAAAACTATATATAGATCAATTTGGAATGGAGGGAGTATATAGCACTGAAGTGCAAAATTTCAAAAGAGGTTGTTGATCACTTTGAAAACTGCATGGATAAAGTAGCTTCTGAAATAGATGACTTGCTAAGCAAAGTCAGTTTAGATGATGATCTTCCTAAATGTACAATTGAGTGCACTAAAGATGTTGCGAAGACACGTGTCTCTTTAAGAGTTCCTCCATACAAAAAAGGTCCAATTTCTAAAAGATCAAAAAGTGTACTTGATAGAGGAAGAAATACTTCAAATAAGAAAACAAGAAAGAAAGGTAGGTTCTCTAAACTAAATTATGCCTTCTCTAGTATTTTGTAGTAAACTTATACTCCCTCCATCCCAAAATGTTTGACGCCGTTGACTTTTTTAAACACGTTTAACCGTTTGCCTTATTCAAAAAATTTAAGTAATTATTAATTCTTTTCCTATCATTTGATTTATTGTTAAATATACATTTATGTATACATATAGTTTTACATATTTCATAAAAGTTTTCGAATAAGACGAACGGTTAAACGTATTTAAAAAAGTCAACGGCGTCAAACATTTAGGGAAGGAGGGAGTATTTTTTGTTCTTTATTTTAATCTCATAGGAAAAGATGTTACGGCATCAGATGTAACAGCATCAGAAAATACACAAACAGATGGATCTTCACAATCCACTGTAAGATCAACAAAGCAAGTTTCCCATTATCTTCCTGTAATATATATATATATACATATATATATATATGTACATATATATATGTGTATATATATTTGTATATATGTATGTATGTATGTATGTGTGTGTATGTGTGTGTGGGCGCGCGCGCTCACGTATCCTAAATTTTCTGCACACCTTTGATTCAGGAACAACTCCAATCAAATGCATGTGAAGATAACTCAATGCAAGTGAGGACAAATGCCATGCCTATAGAAGATTCTTCGTTGATGTTCTTTCCTGATGTCCAATCAAATACATGCCCAAATAATACAACGCCGGTGAGGACAAATGCTATGCAAGATTCTTCATTGATGTTCTATCCTGCTGTCCAAGCAGAGTTTACGAACTTGCTATTTCAGCAACACCCAGAAACATCAGGGTTGATAATTCCACGGAGGCTAGATTTTGACAAAAGCACTAGTTGAGTAATATAAATTAGGTGACATGCATGATTGTGGTATGTCATTGTGTAAACAAGTTTGTGATTCAACAATTTCTTTTACCACAATATTCCATTAATACTCTGCTTTATGTACAAACTATATCAAAAATAATATTTATGTTAGTTCTGCTCTCATGTGTTAATTCCAAACTATTAAATTTATCGATCGATTGAGTCGATGTCGCCAGCGTGTTTCAATTTGTGTGCACTTTGCTGCTGCCGCCGCTGTCGGCCGTGCTGCTTTGCAATGCCGCTTCTTTGCCGTGTTGATGCGTGCGTGCTAGTAATATGTTACGTCGATCTGCCGCCGTAGGCCGTCCTCGGCTGCCGCCGTCTATTTCCTGTGATGTGTTCGTCTCCACCTGCATGCGTGGGTCGCGGCTCACTACCGCCGGCATCCTTCCGCGCTCGCGACCGCCGGCATCCTTCCACACGCGAGATTAGCGATAGCCAGTTAATTAGTTTCATGCGGTTTTGAAGGTAGATGTGCTTCAAGATTTGTGCACGCCAGGTGGCAAGATCTCGATAGGGGTGCCATGCATGCTTTGTGGCATGGGGTGCCATATAATTTTTTTCTGGTGCCACCGCACTGCGCCTCGCCGCCGCCGCCACACGCCTCTCCGCCATGGCCCTCCCCCGGCCGGATCTAGGTGGGGAGGGGAAGGGAGCCGGGTAAATCTAAGGGATGGATTGATCGCTGGGAGCGATCAACCCGCCCCTCCCCCTATACGCTCTTCCTCTCCCCCTCCTTCATCCTCCCCTTCTTTTCTACCTACTATAGTATACCATAAATTTGAAAAAAATGAAAAAACAAAGTTGGAAAAATTTATCTCTTGCTGTCATGGATCGAAAGTAATGTGGTAATGTTGAGGTAGACTTGAGGAAGGTCTTGGTTTGGTCCTCAATCAACTTCTTTTATCATCCATGTATTTCTCGCGCTCGGTCTCTTTTCCTTTATCCAAGCAAGTACCTCTATAAACGATAACATACAAAACTTATAGTGTAATAATATTTGTTCAAATATCGAAATTTGGTCGTTAACAAATATATGACATATAAATATCACATAGAAAGCATGTACCTTTGGTTTATGAATATATAACGTTGACATGGTCATATCCAAGTTAGTGATGTTCTTGACATCTTTGATAATGTTCTTAAGTGTGTATCTTAATTACTCCCTCAGTAAAAAAAAGCCAACCTAGGATTTGGATGGGACATAGTCTAGTACAACGAATCTGGACAGTCCCAGATTCGTTGTACTAGATTATGTCCCAGATTCGTTGTACTAGACTATGTCCCATCCAAATTCTAGGTTGACTTGTCTTTGACCGAAGGAGTACAGTGCAATACTAGTTTTGGACGTGTATTTCCTACCCTCCCTCCCTTATCCACCAACCTCCACCCATTGTTGTTTGCTTACTAAGCCGCCATCTATGCTTTTTCTCTTTTCCTAACTTTCTCTTCTTTTCTTCCCGCTACAACACACATGCATTTTATTAATTATAAAAGTTCTTAAATTGACAACATTATATTCCCCTCATTTTAGAATGATTGATAAATTTGACTTTACTGATTAAAATTTTAGTTCTAATTACTATCTTACATGGTTAGATGAACAAAAGTTTTATGCTTATATTTTTTAAAGATAATAGGTACTTTAAGAACATGGTATTACTTTTAGTGTTTTAAATATGTTTTGAAAAATGCGAATAGTTAGAAAGTAAATATTGTCTGGTGTCAGTTACTTTTTGTGTTTTAGAAAGTAAATGATGGAGGGAGTATGATTTATTGTAGCATTCATATGCATCTCCACAGTTAATATTTCAAGTCAAAACTCAACTCCACATAGACAAAGAAGAGGATAAATCTTCATGGATGAAATTTTTTTCTTCATGGATGAATTTTGGTTTGTGATAAATTGATCGATGTAATGAATTTATTTAAGAATTCCTAATAAATTTTGCATTAATTGCATTTGATTTAAAAAGGAAAATACATGAGTGGTCGTACCACATAGGAGTTAAAATAAATTCTCGTTTATGAAGTCCAAATCACTCAAAACTAAAATGCTGTCTCAATAAGATATATATATATATATATATACATATATATATATATACATATATATATATATATACATATATATATATATATATTAAAATACACGGCCGGTCCTTAAAGTTGAGCGCAGGTGTCACTTAGGACCATAATCTTGTAAATTACACATCTAGATCCACCATATTGTTTAAGTGACTCATTGAAGTCCAAACCCCATTTGACCGAAGTTGACCGCCTACGTTGCATTCCACGTAGACAGCTCATTTGCAAATAGCCCCTTCGCTTTACAATAGAGCCCTAGGCACAAAAATAAATCCCCAAATCCCTCGGCCGCCTCCGTTGTCACCTCGCCCACCCCCGCCGCACGTCGTCCTCATCGCCAGCCCCTTCGCCGGCCATGTCATACTGATGGCCGAGCTGATGCGGCGCCTCATCGCGCACCACGGCGGCGCCGCCCCGCTCGTCACATTCTCCGGCCTCGCCTCGCCAACATCAGCGTCCTCCGTCGCTGCTGTCGTGGACCTCGACGAAGCGGCGCATGATTGCCAACGACGCAGAATTAGAGGGGACGAAGCGAGCGGCGGACAAGCTCGAAGATCAGGACGCCGCGCCATTGTGGACCTCGACGAAGCCGACGCGCCTCGCCGTCGTTGTTGTTGCCGCCGCCATGGTTTCGACGTCGACGTGCTGCCCCTGGAAGAACTCGTGGTCGTTGAGGATGTCGAACAGCACCAACTTCAAGGACGGCACGCCGCGCTGCAGCGTGCCATCCTGCCACCGCACCGCGTCGCTCTCAAATCCTTCTTGAAGAATGGGCGGCGGGCGGAACGGCGGTGGGCAAGCGCGGCGGCGGGCTGCGGGCGGCGCGGCAGCGGAGCGGCGGCGGGCGAATGCGGCAGCAGTTGGCTGGCGGCGGAGGGAGCCGGAGGAGAGCTTGCGGAGCGCCGTCGCCATGATCATGGTGGGCGAGCTCGGAGCGCCGTCACTGTCTTCGTAGCTAGCGTGCCGGTGGCGCTCACGCCTCACTGACGGCCAGATCCGCCGGTCTCCCTTCCCGCTGGTCGTTGGCGTCAGAGGCGTCAGCGAGCTCGGCACGCGCGGGGGGAGGTGTCGCCGGCCGCGCCCGTGGGGAGGGGTTGCCGACCACAGCCGCGCGTGCGGGGTAGGCGTCATCGAGCTCGGCGCGAGCGGGGCGGGTGCGAGCTCAACGGCGGTAGCGGGGCGGCAGGGCGAGCTTGACTTGAGCAGCTGCCGCAGCCACTTGCCGCGCGCGCCAGCGGCCGGCCGGAGCGGGGGCCTTCCCCTTCCCCTCCTCCTTCTCCTTCCCATCGACGATGGTGCACGGTTCCTCTGGGCGCTGCGCAACGCCAGCGAGCGGCTGCCGGAGGGGTACGAGGCACGTCACCGGACGCGGCGTGGTGGAGACGGGTGGGTGCCGTAGGTGCACGTGCTGGCGCACGTCGCCGTCGGCACGTTCCTGCGTGCGCCACGCGAAGAAGGGATTGGATCGGACACGGGGAAGCAAGGGGGGGGGGGCAAAATGCAAATATGTTGCCACGCTGGACCGCCACATAAGCCAGTCAACCCGGTCAGAGGTCCTTTGGACCTCAATGAGTCACTTAAACAAGATGGTGGACCTAGATATGTAATTTACAAGATTATAAACCTAAGTGACACCCGCGCTCAACTTTAAGGACCGGCCGTGTATTTTACTCACATATATATATATATATATATATATATATATATATATATATATATATATATATATATATATATATATATATATATATATTAAACATATCATAATCTTAGGAACCAAACTGTAATACGTACCTAAAACATGTGTTGTACAACTCTTTGCTTAACACGAAATTGACGCGGCAACCTTCTTGGTTTCAAGCACATGCATGCAACAGAAACACATATTCCTATCAATACGTTTAATTTGCAATTGGTTGTTGCTTAACACAAAAATTAAAACCCACGAGAAGCAATTTGCAATTCATCGTGCATGAATTGATGATATTAATTAGTGAGGGTCTATGATCGTACATAAACCATTGGGTGACGTGGTCACATCACCGGCTCCATGCCTACGCGGAGAGTGAGGAAGAGTTTAATTAGCATTCAGTTTGCATCAACCCATGCAACCAACCCCCTTCCATGCTTGTCTCGCATTTATATGGCGCCATTATCTTCAACGCAGGTCCATCCTTTAACAAACTCAATTAACACACTGATGACTGTCACGCTTAATTAGGCATTAAGAAAGGCTAGGCAGGCAAGAACCAACCAATCGATTATTACTAGTATAATGATGATGTGATGATGAGTTAGTGCATAGGATAATTTCTTGGACAAACCAAATTAAAGGAGGGGAGAAAAATACAATATTAATTTACACTCCAAGGCATGGCCTGATCGACTCGTCCAAGGTTGCATGCACGGTGACCATGACCACGACAAAGGTTCTGTTTAGGGAATATAAGATTTTAAGAAGCAACGGGTAAGAAGCTAGCTGATGATCACTTGGGAGACCCAATTTATGGCACCTATTTTATTTTTTGGATTCTACAACTACTGCTTCTCAGAATTCGGATAAAAATATGGATTTATTGGGGGTGCGTGCGGATCGCCCTACCGCCTGCGTAAACAAGGATTAGATCGTATGGAAAAATCGGATTTGTAATAGTGGCTTCTGATAGCTGAAAATTATAAAAGAAGCTGTAGCTATTAGAAGATCTCTCAAACTTAAAGAGGCGTAATGGCGCCAGCGACTACAAAACGCCGCAGAAAAACACACGGCTGCATCGAAGCAGTCAGGCCAGTGAGTGTTACTGTATAGCTCTAGCCCAGTTTAATTTCTAGCTAGGTCTATCAACACGCACGCTTTTTCTTACGGACGTGTATAAACACAAGAATATGGAAGAATTAATAACGCATGACAATATATATTTTCAGCACTAGAGAAGTGGAACAAGGTTTCGAAGCTCATGGTACAAAGGCTTCGATCAACCTGAAATCATGATCATAATGAGGTAAGCTGAGTTGGATTTTTAGCTTAAGATAATTAGCTGATCATATCACCACATATATCTTCTTATATGTGCAGTCTCCCGGTCAAAAAAAAATCTTGACAGAAACTAATCTTTGACTTATAATTTCACATATGCTATAAGACTTTTAGCAACAAATTATAATCATGTGGAAGTGAATTAAAATATAATAATCCAATTATATTATTTTTCAGCAAACAAAATTTGATTTATATTAACTCTTGTATTATGGGATAAAGGGAGTAATACTTTAGTTTTAGTTATAACTAAAGTACTATACTTTTTAGCAAATTAATTATTTGTTGTGTTAACATATGATACATTAATACATTTTGAATTATAAAAGGTAATATAAATAAGAGACCAGTGGCCTGTGTGTGTGGGGTGGGGGTGGGGGGGTGAGGCCGACTCCAACAAAATTGTTTTCAGACGTAATGACGTACCTAATAGGTACTTATCCTAAGCAGTAGTGTATTTGCCCCCTTCAAGATTCTTAGGCCCCTCCCATGTCTAAATCTTGGCTTCACCAATGGTTAAGCAGGTTAATCAGCTATAGCTCATTAATTAGCTGGACTGTTATATATATCCACCACTATTTTGCACCAACAAGATATATATATATATATATATATATATATATATATTTATATATATATGCCCTGCTATCGGATCGTACGAGTAAACCCGTTTCAATTTTATTACGAGAGAAAAAAAACCGTGATAACCCATAATTATCCCACAATAATCGGATCGGCAAACTGTCCATATAAATTCCACGGCATCTGCTCGCTCTCGTACCCTTCCAGCATACCGATTCGCCTCCTCTCCGCCTCGGCAGACGGCGCCGGCGCCTCTTCGTCGAGAACGAGGTGGCGATGGCAGCACACAACGCTGCCCATGGGCCACCTAGGCGAAGGCGTACCCCGGCCCTGGCGGTGTCTCCTTCTCAGTGAATCCATCGGCAAGCTCCAACTCCAATACGGCATCGATCCATCAGCAGGCCACTGCTACCGTGATTACCAGGTGACGGTGGATCATCGGATATACTAGGCGACGGTTTAATCCTTCCAATTTTATATGCTTTTATTGCAGATGAAGAGTTCCCTTTGGTTTTCCTGTTTAAATCTCCATAGCAACAAAGCATTCATTCCCAAAAATGACTTGCAAACAGTTTGGTTTTTGATGCGTAGATCTTGCTTCTGGTGCCATCGTCCATCGATATCGCGGCACTTCCCGGGCGTCGATCATTCAACCAGCCTGCATATGCCATATGGTCTGTGGCGACGGCGGCGGCCCACCATCATCAAGCCGTGCAGAGACAGCGCTGATCTATATCAGGCAGCATCCTTGATAGTCTCCTGTCAGGCGTGCTGTTTGCATGCCCGGTCATCCATGCCTTTGGTGCCAGTCTGAATAATCAATATATGGGGATATAGAGATTCTTTATTCGTTTCTATGAACCACATCCAGGATCTACCTGAGCAAATTAATCCAGGGCCCGCATTAGGCTGATTTAATCGCCATACGTACTACCTCCGCTTTATTGTTATGTTTCTGTCTAGATCTCCTGGTTTTGATAGGGAAAAGAAGCACTTATACTGTCCATTCAAAATTCAGTATGCTGCTAGAGCATTAAGTTTAATTTGCACGATTCTGAATGTTAAGAGTGATTTTGTTTGTAAATCTTAATCAGAGATTGATACTTCTTGCTCATGGTCAAACTCGTGTGTTCTGATTCATATAACTGGCAATCCCATACCTAGTACTAACTACAAGACAGTATATACCGATACCAACTTAAAAACAGCATATGCTACTACTAACTGATAAACAGTATATACTGAAAATAATTTTAAAAACAGTATATACCGACACTAGCTTAAAGAAAAGAATATGCTACTACGAATTGATAAACAGTATATACTTCTGCTTAAAAAAAGTATGTACAAATGCTAAAAAAATACTGCATATACTAATACTTTCTGAAAAACAGTATATATATACTACAACCAACTTTAAAAACAGTATATACTACTACTAACTAAACAAACAGTATATACTACTAAATTAAAAATAGTATATTGTCACTAAAAAAATAAGTATGTGACATGAAAGAGAATTATTTCTTGATTCATAACAGTATATATATATGCTGATCCTTCCTAATAAGCATATAAATTGAAATTAGGGATACGATTAACATTTAATACTTCGAATAATGCGGTTGCACCAAAACCGGAACTCAGGTTTCCGTTGTGCCTCCATGCAGCGAAAGAAAGATATTTTCTGTCTTTTATTTTTCAAACCGAGATTAACTGGGTAGCTCGTGGATTATCTAATATGGGGAGGGAGTAATACACCTGGGAGTAGAAAAGGGTCATCATATATATATATACATATACATATATATGTATGTATATGTATATATACATATATACATATATACATATATGTATGTATATATATATATGTATATATATGTATATATATATACATATACATATATATGTACATATACATATATATGTACATATACATATATATGTACAAATACATATATGTACATATATATATATATATATATGTATATATATATATATATCACTACTAGAAAAAGTATTTTCCCCAATGCTGGGGGTCTTATTTTCGCAGCCGGACATGACTCTTGGAGCCAAATGACCGCATATAAAATTATAAATTGGGGTGAAGTTCGCTGTCCGCCTGCGGACCACCTAAGCGGCGCCTGTGAAAATCGCACTTTACATGGTCCGCCTGCGAAAATGAGTGTGGAATATAAATAGACCATGCTGGAGCAGATTTTTTTCTAAGTCCCATTCTCTCCCTCACTTATCCTCTCCCTCACCTCTCTCTCTCCCTCAGATCCCTCACAGCAATGAGCACGGGGGCGGCGGGATCCGCGCACGATGACGAGGCGCGGGGTCGGCGGTGGCACCAGCGAGGTCGGCGGCGGCAACGGCGAGGCGCGGGCTCGGCGGCGGCAACAACGGGGCGCGGGGTCGGCGGCGGCACCAGCGAGGTCGACGGCGGCAACGACAAGGCGCGGGTTGGCGGCGGCAACGGCAAGGCGCGGGTCGCGCTGGTCGGTGGTGGCAAATGGCGGCGGCGACGCTCGGGGCTGGCTCGACTCCCTCCCCTCCCTCCCAGATCTGGCCGAGGGGTAGGGGGGAAGACCTGTGGCGGCGGCGGCAAGGCACGGGTCGGTGGCGGCAACGGCAAGGCGTGGATCGGCGGCGGCAAACGACGGCGGTGACGATGGGGTTGGTGGCGGCAACGCTCGGGGCCGGCTCGGCTCCCTCCCCTCCCTCCCAGATCCGGCCGAAGGGAGGCCGGGGAGGGCGGCGGCGGCTGCGGCGACGTGGTTCCCCGGCCTCCCATCCCAGATCCGGCCGGAGGGAGGCCGGGGGAGAGGGCAGCGGCGGCGCGCGCAGACGTGGCTGTGGCGGCGGCGGCGGCAACCCGGTGCGGCGGCGGCTGCTCCCCGGCCTCCCCTCCCAGATCTGGCCGGAGGGAGGCCGGGGAAGGGCAGCGGCGGCGGTGGCGACGTGGGCAGCTCCCCTCCGTCGGCGGCCCTCTCCTGGTGCAGCGGCGTCGGCTCCCCGGCCTCCCCTCCCAGATCCGGCCGGAGGGAGGCCGGGGGAGGGCGGCGGCGGCGGCGGCTCCCGGTGTGGCGGCGGCGATGCGAATTTTTTTTGTTTTTTATTGGATTTTCGCAGGCGGACCATTTGCCCGCTTGCGAAGATGGATGATTTTCACCATCGTCTGTCTGCATGCGGTCCTTCCCTCCGCCTGAAAAATTGCTTTTAGCTGCCTGCAAAAATTATTTTTCTAGTAGTGTATATAACCAGCGCATTTTGTTAGGTTTCACCTTCACTTGGCCAGTGGCGGAGACGGGGATACATGTTAATTATGTAGGATCGAATAAAGATACAAACGTGAATAATAGGAAAAATAAATAACAACCAAATCCTTGTGCGGAAATTACGTGATTAGTGAAGCACTTTGATGTATTAATTAGGCCCCATTCAACCTTCCAACAGTACTATCTAGGTTTCCAAGCTCAACAGTATATCGGATTTCTGCCATGGCGATTACTGAAAGCACGTTTTGGTACAGAGTTTGTGAAACGGTCCTTGCATGCTATCACCGCTATGATCACTTTATGCAAGTCGCGCAACAACCAAACATAAAGGAAGCAACGAAATGTTTGATCGGTCGTTCCAATGGCCGGATATCGTTGCTGACTAATACTATGCATCTCTTCGTAAATAAGCCCTATTACTTTTGATTTACTTCTCCACTTTAAGTTGAAATACTATAAGATCTTAAAAAAGAGAGTAAATTTCACAAAACTACAGGTATTTTGATCAAATTATCACAAAACTACAGATTTAAGGAGTTGTATCACAAAACTACACATTTAGCATCAAATTTATCATAAAACTACAGATTTTAGGTTAAGTATCAAAAAATGCATATTTAATATTGAACTTATCACAAAACTACAACTTTTAGAGTTTAAATCCCTAGCACTATTGTTATGGTGGAGCTATAAATATTATTACTTTGTGATTAAATTGGTTCTAAACCTATAGTTTTATTATAATTTAGTTACTAAACGTGTAGTTTTGTGACAATTCATCTTAAATGTGTAGTTTTGTAATAAATTTGGTGCTAAATGTGTAGTTTTGTGATATATCTCCTTAAATCTGTAGTTTTGTGAAATTTACTCTAAAAAAACTATGTACCCCAATAGATAATAGGCAGAAAACGTTCTTTTGTATGGTCAAAACATATGATTATATATGTTCATTTGAACAAACTAATATCGTATGAAGAAAAGGATATGGAGAGTATTTATCATCCATGTGAAATGATTGAGTTTATGTGTCCCATGATGTGATTTCTTTTACATTCATTCATCCGTCCCCTCGTTATTTGCATGTCACTCAAATAGTTATGAAATAATTTTTAAAAAATTAAGATATATTAACATATGATATATCACTCCACAAACATACAAGATAAAATTGAAATTCTACAAATAAAAAAACAAATTAAGTTGTAATTATTTAACTTGTATTCACATTCAATTTTTTTCATTGTAAAATGTACTAATCTATCACATATTAATCTATCTTGTTGAATTTTTTTAAATTTTTTCATAACCATCTAAGTGGCATGCAAATAATACGGGGACATAGCCTCGAGAATTTAAAATAGTTTCCCCATTCTCACTCAATACTTAGGTTACCTTAATTAGCGCCGCCACTCCACTCAGCTCATCAACAAATACAGATTCTCGTCTCCCAGGTGAAACTACCACAGGTGAGTTCTGCGTGAAGTATATATCATGGATATATATCTCCACAGCTGCAGGGTGGCTGCGCTCCATTGAGCAACGCGGTGGCGACAAGGCCTCAAATAATCGATAATTATGTATATGGAAATATAATTAAGTGGTTCGTTATTTATTTGGTATAAACTTATTGTTTCCCAACCATCCCTCTAGATCATGCGAGCCCCTCTCATCTTCACACCAACCCTTCACACCAACCCCTGAGACCTAACTTGTTTGCAGCACCATCCATCTTTCGGGCCATTGGGAGGAGATAGAAGAGGTGCTTGACAAAGAAGAAAAGGTGCATTTAATCTCAATGTTCGTCCACGGTCGATAGATTGGACACTAAGCTAGACAAACGTCATCTGTGACGGGTCCAGATCCTAATTTGTGACAGGTAGACACCTCATAACACATGTATGATCAGTAATGATTCAACCTAGCTTATTTGTAACGGGTGAAGACCCGTCAATGGGGATGCTATTTGTGATGTGCTGTTAAAAGAATACTTGTAAAAAATGAGATTGACACTGCTTCAGAGAAGGCCTTTGGTGCTGGTTGGGAAACCCCCTTAGGTGCCGGTTTTCTCAACCGGCACCACGGAGGCAGCACTAATGACCGAAACCAGCACCTTTAAGGTGCACACGAGCCAAAAAAAAATTGGCTTGATGCATCGAGCTGTCAAGCCGATCCCAAAAATACTTCAAATCCATGAACACATGAACACATCTAGATCAAACAATTCACATCGATCTCTCATCAGATCAACAAATCACAAATAACAAATCACAAATCATCACATCAACAAATACGCCGTCACCGCCAACGACGCCGCACGCCGCTGCCGTAGAGGGGAGGGTGCTATCGGGCCGCCGCCACCCTTCCACCCACCGGATCTGGTGTAGGGAGAGCGCCTCCGGACAGCCGCTGCTCCTCCCGCAGCACGCCGCCCCACTCCGCTACAGCGGAGGGGAGGGCGCTATCGCCCTTCCACCCGTCGGATCTGGTGGAGCGAGGGCGCGTGCCTCCGGGCGGTCGCCGCTTCTCCCTCCGCACGCCGCTGACGCCGCCATTGCCGCCGCATGCCACTGGCGCGGAGGGAGGGCGCCTTCGGGCGGCCGCCGCTCCTCCCGCCGCCGCCTCCGCCGCCGGGAGAGGAAAAAGAGAAGAGAAGGTGAAGAGAAGAGGAGAAGAGAAGAAAGTGCGGTGGAGAAAGAGAGAGAGAGAGTGTGTGTGTGTGTGTGTTTGTGCAGTAACGAGAAGAAGAGGATAGGAACGGTGGTTGGAGATGTAAAATCAAAGTGTGTTTGATTCTTATTCTGTGATGAACAATTGCCATATGAGATTATTGGTTTTGATATTTGGAGATTATTGGCGAAGTGGTTTTGGAGATGATTGGATTTGCAGGTGAACAAGAACTGCTACTGATAGGTGAGAATCAATCAGATCGGGCTGTGGTAGCCGGTCAGACCGGACATCATGCGGTTTGACCGGCTGACTCTGTGTCGATGCCAGTTTCGGGTTGATTTGTTGGATATCAGTGTATATATAATTCATGTTAATGACTTCTAGATGGATGCTACGCGTATGTAATACCGTTGTTTGCTAACAATGAGTCAAGTTGGTGAGAACTTGTGCTCGGATATGGTTTCTTGGTTGATGCATGTGTAGATGGTCTTGATGCCTCGGGAGAGTATTGCTGGTGACGGATGAGGAGTCAACTTGGGTGAAGATGACGTCCGGACGATCAGGATATCATGCGGGATGCTTAGGCTAAAGATCAATGCCGCACGTGGTTGGTGAAGATTCCATATGGCGTATAATGGAAATATTGTGTGCATATGGGATGCGGAGTCGAATTTGGAGGGAGTACAAATTTGGTATAATTGAAGTTTGTAAAGTTTGTTTCTTGTACGGGAAGGTTTCCTAGGGGATTTGGACTTCTTGTATAAGGTCGGTTCGTGGCTTTTGGCTGCTTACCTCGGGTATAAATAGAGAGGGAGTGTGTGGCTTCCCAGTATCGCTATAGAGAGAGTTGAGTTTTAGAGAAAAGTTAGGGTTTCGAGTTTAGTCGAGATTTTCATTAGTAGTGCTGTTGTTGCACTTTGTAAACACAACGAGAAGTAATAAAGTTTCAATCTATTTTGAGAGATCTTCGATTTGTGTTTGCTCGGGTTCGGCGGTCCAACTGGCGAGACACCGACGGTCAGACTGATGGCATCGCACCGGTCAGACCAGCGGGTACACGGCTATCATATCGGTGGCGACGGCGACAGGAAGCAAAGGCGATCTTTCGGCGGTTAGACCAGGCGATCAACACCAGTCAGACCGGTAGCATAGGCGCGGTCAGACCGACGGATCAACTCCGGTTAGACCGATCTACATTGAATTCAGGGGTAACTTTTAGTTCAGCTAAAAGTTTCGGTTTTTGGGTACTACAATCATTCACTCCCCCTCTGGTTGGCTTAGTTCTTACTGTTCGATCCTACAGGAGAGAGAGCGGTGGGTGGGTGGGCTGTGGATAAGAACAATATCTCTCCCTCCCCCTGTGTGGCTCGACTCGGTTTTTATATAGAACCGGCACGTATAATCACTTAAAGGTGTTGTTTTTTTTGTGTTTTAGGACCGTGGAGGTAGGAAAAGGTCTATAGGTGTCGGTTTTAGCACTTCCGTTACCTATAGACTATAGTGCCGACATCTATTTGATGTTTTGTAGTAGTGACACGATGACCGAGTAGCTTTACCACCCTGTCACATATGACTTATCTGTGACGGGTTGGTTTAATGGCTTTGATACCCATCATAGATTTGGATAATGGGAGAAGAATGCTCTTATCACCACCCATCACTATGGTAAATCACTGGTAAAAAATAGACATCTCTCTTGCTAGTTTCTAATTGCCAACTCATTCTTTACTCACAAGAATCTGTGACAAAAAATCACAAGAGATCTCAATCATCACATTCACACATAGTCGATCTGCAAACGACATAGAGTATAGGATCTGCAAACATCTTGGGTTGTTCTTGGCCTCGTCGGGCTGCTCGTCCTCTCCTTGATGAGCGCTTTGTACTGATCGAACTTCTTGGTGAACTGATCTAGTCATAGTTGGAGCAGGAGACGATGGTGGCAAGATCGTGAACAAACTGAGGGTGGACAGCAGCAAGGTCGTTCACCAGCTGCTGGTGTGGCGGTGGTCCCGGTCTCCGCCGTTGCCACACAATCTTCACAGAGTTGACAATGAAGAGGCAGAAGGGCAAAGGGTGGCAACGACGTCAAGGCCTGTGGCGAGGATGGTGAGCTTGGTCCGACAACAAGGATGACAATCTCGGGGTGGCGACGATCCAGGGCATGCGACAAGGACGACAAAGCTTGGACCGGCAAGAGACAATGGCCTTGCGGCGAAGGAAGAGAACTCTAGGTGATCATATTCCGTAGTCCCAAACCACCTCGAGCAAGCTTGCCTTTCTAGGCTCGAGTTCGCTACAAGATCGAGCCGAGCCTAATCCGCCTTTGAGCTCGGTTAGGTTTGTGAGCTCGACCAAGTATATGATAATGTATATTCTATTCATAATATTTTATGGAAACAATAATGTTAACTTATTAAAGAAAAAGGTTAGGATAACATAAGATTATTATATGAGACCAAAACATACTAATTTTCACATGGATGTATATTAATTTATCTTTTACCTACTATAAAAGATAAAATTTAAATGTACACCTTGGCTCATGAGAAGCTCGAGCGCGGATCGACAAAGCTTGCGAGTTTGGGACTAGGCTCGGGCTCGTCTCGTTAAGTGCTCGAGCGAAGCTCGAATCGAGTCTGAGACAAGCCAAGCTCATGCAGCTCATGAGCCTCAAAATTTTTTGACAGCCCTACTCATCCGTGGGGTGGAACTGGAACCCTAGTGGTAGGTCCAGCCGCATCCTGATTGATTTGAGGAGGTATAGGAGAGAGAGCATTTCAGGGAGAGTTGCGGGGAGAGAGAGAGAGTTATGGATAAGAATTTGGTGATCTCCATGGAGTTCTACGAGATTTGATTTATTCGGTGGGAGAGAGCTACAATAGTTTTGTGGCATTGACAGGTAATAGAATAGACCTGTTCGAGATGATATCTCAGTTTTGATGGGTTCTATTTAACATCTGTTAAAAGATGACATATATTTGATGCGTTATATTTTTGACCCATCATAGATGTGATATTATATGTACGGGTCGTAGTAGTCACTCGTCATAAATATATCTATAAGAAGTCACCACTAGCTAGAACCCATCATGGATAATAATATATCTTTCATGGGCCATCTCTCATAGCCTCATCTGTGTTACGTTTTTTTACTCATTAGAGATAAGGTCATCTTTAGCGGGTCGCGTTTATCGGTTAAAGATGTGGGGTCACCGATGATTGATTCTGTATTAATGGGAGTGAGTCTTTTGAGGATTTGAGATATGCAATAAGCAGTTCTCTCAACATGTTCACGTGATGCGAAGTGAAATACACCGATGAACATTTTTTTTACTGGAAATACTACTAGGGTTTTGCCCAGCAGTGTAATTTTATAAAGAATGAAAAATATTTACAAGGTTACAAAGGTTATAGAGTTACAAGAGGAAAACGTAAGAAGACTATAAGATTTGTAACCAATTAAAAACAATTTGCTTTACGGGATCCTTCATTATATGATATGCAGAAAAACTTCTTTGAAAAAAAAAATGATCTCCATGCTATTACACCGATGAACATTACTGCTATTGTCAAGCCAGTATTGGAAATGCTTCTAGACCAAGCAAGCGCATGCATGCATGGTGATCAGGACATTAACTAAATTGTACGTACAACACAATATTTAACCTGGGACTTAATTACATGCAATTGTGTGCAGCAGGACCTACATGCATGTGCGCGCTCCTCTTAATTTCCCTCGCATTGATGTGCGCCATTAGTCATCAGATCTCTCCCACTGTTCCTCCCGTTCACAAGAAAGATCTATCCACAATTGAGATCCCCTGCAGTGCAGTACTGCAGGCTGACATGTGGGCCCAAGGGCTGTGGGGCTCACATGTCAGCATACAGTAATGCAGACGACCTGTGTCCATCTGTCCATGCTTAACGTTCGTTTAGGACGGAAAGGGGAGATTTTGTGTCTTTTTCACAAGCACAGTGCTTTCCGAGTGTGTGTGTTCACACCCAAATTTAACACCTAGGTTTAAATTGAGAAAAATTATCAAGATTTGGGAAAGTTACCGGTTTCCTCCACAGGGCCGGTCTGACCGCCGTGTATTGGCCGGTCAGACCGCTGCTTGAGGGCCAGTTTGACCGACAGCAGAGTCCGAGCCCGAGTCTGTTTTCATCGGGTCTTGGGATTCCTTCCTCGGGAGGCCATGTTTCAGGTTTCCATTGATTTCTATCCCGAGTTGGACGTGGGGGAGGACCTGTAGCAGCCAAGACCAACCCCTATATAAAGAACAAGGCCGGTTCAATTGAACATACAATCTACACACAATCCAATTTAGCCAATTGAATTGCTTTGTTAATATTTCAATATAGTTCTAGTCTAATTCATCCATCTTTGTCGTGTTGTGCCGTAAATTGTTCGCCTTCGCTGCGAGAGAGCAAAATTTTTTGTAGGTTTGTCTTGTAAACCTTCCGTTTGCCCACGAGATGGGAAGTTATCTATTGTTTCATCTAAATCGGCTCCACTAGCCGATTTAATCTATCAAAACCCATCTTGATCTAACTTTTGCTAGATTGGGGTGGTTGGCGACTCTACAATCACCGCAAGGTGTTTAGGTGTCCGATCGTGCTTGTCAAAAGAGTTACCAACGATGTGTTTTTTTAAAAAATTTAATAATAAAATTATTTTAAAAATCATATTAATTTACTTTTAAATTTATAATAATCAATAGTCAATTAATTATGTGTTAATGACTCATCTTGCTTTGCATATATTCTCAATCTTCTCTTTTTATTTCCTCCTTTTAAACAAAACAACACAAATACTCCCTGCATCCCAAAATATATCCCAAAATATAGGACGCCCTTGTTTTAATGAAAATCAAATTGTGTGATTTTTAACTAATGATTATACTAACAATATCTATGCTAAATATTATACATGTTATATTACTAGATTCATACTCTAAAATACTTTTATGTGATGTAAATTTTATAGTTATTGATAACAAATAAATTAGTCATCAAAGTATGTCATTGAAGACGATATAAAATGCATATAGGCTTTATAATCTGGGATGGAGGAAAAGTAACACAATATCAGCGAAAATAGGATAACAAGCTACCTTCTGACCAGAACCTAGACACCAAAATATAAACTCTCAGATTACAAAATAATTTAACTTTTAGAGTATTTATTTTGTTCAAAATAAGTCAATTTCTACTGTCTTGACTTACCATTGGCTCGCAAAGCAAAAGGTTTTATTTAATACTTCTTGCCCACCTCCCACTAATATTGTTTTCTTATAAATAAGAGACATCTCAGTCTTTTCCTCTCTCTAGTAAAGCTTTTTCAAGATCCAAGTTATTCTATAAAAAAACTCAACTAACACAGAAAATACTGTATTCATAGCTTTTCGTTAAGAGAAGAAGCATCAACCAAACCGGTCAAGAAAGGCCATGAATCCACCACCCCATGTGGACTCACCCCCCATAGACCCTTGTACCCCTCACACGAGGGTCACGTCCTCGATAGGTCGATTCTTACCCCGTGTTTTTACGAGGGGCCAACGAGTAATTTTTATAGACTAGGCCTAAAAATTAATTCGCCCTTGTGGTGATTCGAACCCTGAACATAGAGGTGTTACTTGAGCGATACTTTTATTTTAGAATAGAGCAAGTAATTGATTACTAACTGATGATAATGGGTGAGCCTAGCTAAGAGCAAGTTTAATCAGAGAGGTAATTGCTCTCTCTAATCTTATCCATGTTAACAGCTCATCAATCATGAGGCAGCACACACGACATATTAACTTTGCATCCCCAACAATCTAAAGTAATTTGTTGACTTTGTTTGCCCAATCCACTTTTTCCCTTTCTCTCACTTTCTCGATGGCCTCCCTGGCATCACCACTCCACACCACCCTCTCCCTCCATCGATCTTGTCCAGCTCCAATGTCACCACACCGTCGTTCTTCTCCAAATCTCCGGTGGATCCCCGCTGCCTGATCAGCCACCAACTTCCATCACCTCCTAACCACAACAACCTTCCATCAATCCTCTCTGGCTTCCCGTACTTATTTTTTTTTTATCTTGGATGTTCTTTTATGCCTTATTTTTTCATATACTCTATTTTTTATATGACTATATAAAACATACTATGATATATACGGTATGTGTTGCCTTCGGTTATCATGACTATATCTAACCTATATATGTTCATTTTATTTAGAGGTGCGTCCGCCAGTGTGGCACGTTCGACAGACTCTACGCGTGCGCATTGATGCATACTCCCTCCGTCAAAAAAAAAAAGATCAACCTAAGCATGGATGGAATATTGTCCAGATTTGTTGTCCTAGATAATGTCCCATCCATATCTAGGTTGGCTTTTTTTTTTTTGAGACGGAGGGAGTATGCAATGGCCATCTACCTGGGGACAATTGGACTACTGCTCCCTAACACACGATTCCACTTCTATAGCAAGTGTTTGCATACAGTACAGCATATGTAGATGCATTGTCGGGTCCAGTGTACATTCATGAGCACGTTGTGCCTGCATTCCTTAACTAATTGGGCCACTACGCCGGATCACAGGTGATTATCTACATGTGACGCGTCTTATGGTATCTACAATGTTAACATGCATAGTAACCTTTTAAGTAATAAAATAGTATTTTAGTAACCTTAGGTTTAGGGTATCCACAATGTTCATTCATGTTGGATAGAGTTTTTTTTAGACTGAGTCCCAGCTTAAGATCAAAGAAAACCATATATACATTGTAGCATTTGCTATGTACTACAGAGGAACAAAGGATTCAACATTGTGGATTTCCTAAACCTACATCCTACAGCCTCTAATTCAACCCATCACAGATCCGACATAGATTGGCCGTCAAGGCTGGGCCCATCTAGAAAAGTGTGCTAGGACTAGGAGTACTAGCAGTACTTACGTACTCTTACCATGCATGCAGAGCTAGCTAATTACTCCAACAACAACAACAGCATTACGTTATTTCTGGTCATTAACGCTTGACCCCTGTGTCGCCGGCGGGCGCGAGGTCGCACTCCGGCTGATCGAATAATTTGCCGACGAAATCGACCACGCTGCATGAGGTCTCGATCTCACCACAAGTCGCTCCACATCGACCTCGCCGGTAAAACGTTGAGCTCGCACTAACACGACGCGCATCGTCGACGATGACACGCGTGATGCGAGTCCCTCACCAATCACTCGATCGCCTCTACTATATAAACCCCATGGCCTCCATCGCTGAAGCTCACAGCCTCCTCACACACACATCTTCTCTCTTCTGCAGCGTTCACAGCGCGAAAGGGAGAAGGTGACGGCCGCCGGCAACAATGGCGACGACGGCGAGGTTGCTCCTCCTGCTCACGGTGGCGGCGGCGGCGACGGGCTCCTGCTGCTTCTGCAGCGCCCAGGAGGTGATCGTGGGCGGCGTCGGCGAGCAGCTGGCGACGGCGCCGCCGGCCGCGCCCGCTCCCTCGCCGCCGCCGCCGCCGTACTGCGGCAGCGTGAGGACGGCCGTGGAGGCGCACAACATCATCGGCTGGAAGACGGTGCCGGCGGACTGCGCCGTGTACGTCTCCGACTACTTGACCGGCGAGCGATACGACCGCGACTCCGACGTGGTGATCAACGAGGCCATCGCCTACGCCGAGAGCCTCAAGCTCTCCGGCAGCGGCAAGGAGATCTGGGTGTTCGACGTCGACGACACCGCCCTCTCCACCCTGCCCTACCAGGCCAAGCATGGCTACGGGTAAGTATACTCAAAAAATGATAATTTTCTAAAATTGCAATTAAGAAATAAAAATTCGTACCAAGCTTGGACCCTTATTAATACTTTTAGTTTTTTATAAATGTTCAATTCCAAATTACTATCCCCTTCGCAGAACTAAGCCATACGACCACGCAAGCTTCATCCAATACGTGGCTGGAGGGAGCGCACCAGCACTACAAGGGACACTGCGACTCTACCGACGGCTGCTGCAGCTCGGCATCAAGCCGGTGTTCCTGACCGACCGCACCGAGGACCAGAGAGCCGTCACCACCCACAACCTCCTCTCGCAAGGCTACTGTAGCTGGGAGAAGCTACTGCTCCAGCCTGTTGGGCTCCAGACCACGACTCAGGCGTTCAAGACTGGCGAGCGGCACAAATTGGTGAGCGCCGGCTATGTCATCGTCGGTAATATTGGTGACCAGTGGAGCGACATCCTAGGATCACCAGAGGGCTACCGCACCTTCAAATACCCCAACCCCATATACTACGTCGCGTAGTTTGCTGTCGGCGCCATCGCTAGCTTGGCTAGCTAGCTATATTGATCGATCCATAGTTCGCGTGCGTTTTATCTACTTAATTTCTTTTCATGAACTGTCGTTTGACGTTTGTAGTTAATGTTGACGCGTTTGCCTTGATTTTTCCTCGTTAGTTGTTGATGAGATGAAATATAAATTTGTAATAATGTTTGTTTGGCATGGCAGTTGGCCATTCATTGATCAATGCATTGTGTTGAGCAAGCTGGTTGTATTTATTGATCGATGGATCATACAGTTCCTTACATTAAACATATTCATTATAAATTGGATTTGTACGTCGTCATTCTCATTTCATATCTTCTTTTTTTGGAGAAAAATTTTTCATTTCATATTCGTGAAGGAGAAAAGTGATGAGAGTGTGGCATGATCTATTTCAACCATGAATAACAAATAAAAACTGAACAATCAAAAACACCTTGATGCAGAATTTCTACAGTAGTTTTGTTAGAAATTAAGATGGTTTTCCTAGTTCTTCCCTTACAGTGCACATTTTGTTGATGCAATTGTCACTTAATTATATATGTCTACAACCATGAAATTTGCCTAATTTAAGCTCATGCAAACGAAAAACTACCATCATATCAATCAAAACCATCATGAAATATGTTTTAGGGTGTCATATACGTAGTTTGAAAAGTTGATGATGTAAAATAACCTTCGAGACGTTCAAGAACTCATGGTTCCAAATATATAGTTCTTCTTAGAAACACAATACAATACAAACGTATGCGTGCAAATACTCGAGATATTTAACTATTTGCCACTGTTACAAGTGTCAATTAATGATTTGTCACTGAACCTGCATGTCATAGACGCATGAGGGCACACATGTTATAGACTGTGAGAGGCAAATCCTTAATTATTGCCACATCTTAAAAGTGATAAAAAGATAAATGCCTCCGCATACTCACCCATATAAACACACATACACCTTATCCTATGATCTTCGAAAGACTGGCTAGCATATGTTGAGATTGGTTTGGAAACTTATTAGAATACCTGTAGAGCTGCAAGAGCTGCAACTATCACCGCTGATTTGGCTAGAGATATTATTTAACAAACAAACATTATTAACTGACAATGGACACCACAGAGATCAACCCTACAAATATATTGTCCTTGCACGTACTGTTCTCCAACAACCAACTTGCACACATTATCGTGTAGTAATTTTATGGGTGCTGTTCGCTGCATATGCATGGGAAATATGTTGGTCCCTATATATGTTCTTGATTCTCTACATGGAGTACGTAAAGAACAAACTTGACCCTATGTAGAATATTATACTATAGCCATTGAGTAATGCATGCATTAATTCATGGCGGTTCGACAAAGACATGCATGCAAGCTCCCCATCTTTGAATAGACTATATATACGGATGCATGTGTAATGAATGATTTAATTTAGAACAATTAACATGACACTTAGCTAGATGGATGGAACTGACATAGGACAAAAAATAGGTAGAAAAAACACTAATATATGACGCCGTTGATTTTTGTTATAACCTTTAACCATTCATCTTATTTAAAGAATTTGTGCAAATTTTCAAAATATAAGTAACGCATATAGTTTATCTAGTGATAAACCAAACCACAACAGAAGAAATAAAATTTTTAAATAAGACAAAAATGCCATAGAGATCAGCACATATGTGCCAGAACAGCTAAAACCGGCACCTATAGTGATTTTACCTTCTCCACGGGCTGAAAACACATAAAACCGACACCTTTAAGGGCATCACCAATGTATATGGCAAAGTGATCCATATAGGTGAGACCCACATAAATAGTTTTTTCGTATAGCAATCTACACAATGTATATAGATACAAGGTATCAATAGGAGAAGAGAGAGGAGTAGAGATAGATAATATAATTTATTTCATATGGGTAGTTCATATGCATATGGGTATCTTTTGTTATTTTTTCCATATATATGGACTAGTTGTACAATGGTTATAGATGGCTGAATGGAATATTCTATTGCTTATGGACTACTTTTACACCATATTGTAGATGCCCTAAGCAACTATAGGTGTCGGTTCTTAAAAAAAACCCAACACCTTTAATATATTATAGGTGTCAGTTTTTTAAAGAAAACCAACACCTATCCAAAACGAGCCGAGCCGCCGAGCCACCATCGAGTAGGGGTGAATACGGTACGGAAATTTTCCGGATTTCGGGCCTATTTTCGAAAACGGAAACGGATTTAGAAATATTTTCTCGGAAACGGAATCGAAAATGGTAAGGTCAGTTTCCGTCAGAACTTGGAATCGGTCAGAAACTTTCCGAAAATTTTCTCGGAATTTTTAGAAATTTTGTGACGGAAATATCCTAGATTCTTTTTTAAAGCATTGAATAGTGAATACCATGGTTTTTTGCTGTTATTTTTTGAAAAATATTTGTTATGCAAATCTAAAATTATATAAGAATATTTTTTTCCTACATTGGGATTTATCAATAGCATTACTCTCTTAAACATAGATAATTTATTTCATAGATTGTGTTTTATGATGTAATGTCGATACTTAAGAATTGGACTTATATGATTATTTTTTATGATGAATTGTTAATCATTGGGACTTAAGAATTGGATTTATCAGCTTGAGGAGTTTTTTATTCTGATAAATTTTCGTTACCGTATTCGCGCCGGTTCGTTTTCGCTCCGTTGTCGATTCTGATAATATTCGATTCCGTTTTCGTATCCGGGGTTTCCGATTCCGATTCCGCTTCCAAAAAAAATATGAAAACAAAAACGATAAAAATGGTTTCCGTCCGTTTCCGTACCGTTTTCACCCTTACCGCCGAGCCAATCTAGGCCGACGCATCGGCTTTATCTCCTATAAGTGAGTCTTATCCCCTCCATCTCTCTCATCTGTCTCTCTCTTATGTCTCTCTCTGGGCTCTCACTAATTAGCGCGCGGCAGTGGCTGGAGGGGAGGCGATGGGCAGCGGGCGGCGGTAGCGCCACCCCTCTACGCCTCTCCTAGTCTATTAGTTGTAGATTTTTTGTTGATGTTTGTTGATGAATTTGTTTATTCTGTGATGTCAATTTATTTTGGTGATGATTTGTGGATGATTTTGGGGTTTGGGATATCAATTTGATTTTGAGATAGGCGCTTGCGCGGCGATGATGCTTGGTTAGTCCGGCTCGGATTCAAGCCAGCTCTCTTTTTTTTTCTCAAGCAATGATAAAGGTGCCGGTTCTATTTTCGTTATAGTTGTTGGTTGCTATTATTGGTGCCGACCAATTGGAGTCGGATGAAAATCCAGCACCTATGGGCCATTAGGAACCGGCACCTTTGGTCTTTTTTATAGTGAAATGATCAAATATGATGTAAAAAGTTAACGATATTATATATTAAAAAGGCGAAGGCAGTAATATTGGTACGTGACGTGGAATTAGATGAGCACATTAATTACTACTCCGTACTAGCGTCAATTATCGGAAATGCCTTCTAGTGTAAGCAAGCACATGCATCAATAATATAATCGAACCTGGAACTTGGTTACATGCACCGCGCAGAGATGATTTATCATCCCTTAAAAATATATTATCTCATTTTTGCATGTTATATACTACGTATATATATAGTCAAACATTTAACTTACATTTTTCATATCCTTCGCTCGCTCAAAGGTTTCCTCACCATCAGGTTTAATTCCAAAACCCCATGTCCTACATTGCCTTGCTTGGCTGTTGGCTCCATAGTTACGTTTCATCTACTTAATTTTTTTATCATGAACTGCTTGTAGTAGTTAATCTTTGATGCATATGCTTTCCTTGTTAATTAGATATTGATGAGGTGCGATTTAAATTCGTAACAACTTTTCTTTGGCAGTTGGCCATTGATTGATAATTGTACAGTGTTAGCTAGCAAGCTGGTTGTATTTATTAGAGTAATCAATAATGGAATTAATGGATCAAGATGGTGTCTTATATTGAATTTGTTCCATGTATATTGGATTTATTTATTTCATTACAGTACTTATTAATGGAATTATTGGATCAGACAGTTTGTTTCATTAAACGTGTTCAATTTTGATTTATTGTTGAACGAATCGACGAGCGCCAATACATTTCATTGAATAGTGCATGAGAAAACTATACAAAAGAAAAAAGGAGCAAACAATTAAAATGTACAACTAGATCTCGAAACCCAGGCTAGCGACCAGGGTAACCAAGCGGCCAAATTCTTTGCCCCATGTAGGGCCCACGTTTTGGTCTCCTCCCTTATCTTGTTGACTAGGGTAGTCACCGAGAGCTCTGTGATATTAAGGAAGGAGAAAAGGTGATGAGAGCGGAAAGGTACTTAGAAAAGGATAAAAATATGACTGGTCTCTAGCAAAGTTTTTAATTTATACTAGCCGGCTCTACTTTAGCTTAACCAGATCCTAGCTCCGGTTGCAATTTAAAGTCCATTCATTTTAGGATATTACCAATTTTGGAGTTGTGATATACATCCAACATATGTTATCAAGAAACTATTACTCCCTTCATCCATAATACAATACACAACCACTCTTTTTCCATGTATAATAATTTAAAGCATGCATGCATGCATTTATTAACTATCACCTCTTTCTCCTCTCAATTGTTTTAAATTCTCTACCATCAAATCGGCATCCCAAATACATTACTTTTATCCATAGAGGTGATCCAACCATGGAGCTGATTAAATTCTTTGATTGTCTTTGTGTTAGTATGTGTCTTATATTTGGGAATGGAAGTACTATACAGAGCACCCCTAATGGTGCTGGATTGGAATCCCTTATAGGTGCATTTTTTTTCCAACCGGCACCAATTTAGGAGTACATTTTCCCATTAGTATAGGTGCCAGTTCTAAGTATACAACCGACACCTTTGGCTTTCCCGGAGCAAAAAGAAAAAAGAAAACCCAATCCTCGACCGGCTCAAAATCGAGGTAATTCATCGTGCCCCAAATCCCCAAATGAAGCCCCCAAATCCCCTAAAATGAAGATGAGCACATCTACTTATT
The DNA here is from genome assembly GCA_000338895.3 of Oryza meridionalis. NCBI lineage: Eukaryota > Viridiplantae > Streptophyta > Magnoliopsida > Poales > Poaceae > Oryza > Oryza meridionalis. The sequence continues at coordinate 5,548,239 of CM002528.2, read as the reverse complement.
TCAACAAATGAACAACACATCTAGATCATCAAGATCAACACAAAAACGTGAATAAACATCAACAATCACAAGAATAAACATGAGTAAACATCAATAAACACATCCAGCCACTGACTCCATCGCACCTCAAACCCGCCGTCGCCGGAGCAGAATGGCTGTGTGCCTTTTGTCTGTCCTCACCTATACACTTGTGTGATTACACTACCCTACTTTTTTGCCAGAATCGGTTACCTGAATACCTTTATCCTCACCGGAAAATAGAGTCTACCTTTTTCAGTTATCAAATCGGTCGTACCTCCCAAACCATCTTCAAGGTCAGAGGTGGCTAGATCCGGCGGCCCCCCACCTCCACGCCGGTAGATCCGCTGGCCAAGCTATCGAGGAAAAGTTGAGGGGAGCCGCGTCCTCCGTCGTCGCCCCTCCCTTCTTCTACCGGGTCACCCCCATCCAGCGGGTGTCGCTGCCGCCGCTTCGTCGTCATTGCTGCATCCAGCGGGCGAAAGTAGAGATAGGAGAGGGGTGCTTCCGGCGAAGGAGAGGGAGATAGAGTGAGAGATTGAGAGGGGTGAGGAAGAGATAGGAGAGGTTAGGAGTGGGAGGAAGGGGAGGCCGAGCAATCCAAACCCTAACCCATGATCCGCCTATGTGCCGCCACCACCACTGACACCTAGATCTCACCTTTGTCATCGAAGATGGGCTGGCGATTGATCCGATGGTGCTGGGGCTCAGGACAAGTGGAGGGGTCGCTGCGGCGGGGTTGGTGAGCGATGGGGCTTAGCCAGTGAGCATTGTTGCAGCGAAGGGGTGGTAGGAGCACCTTGCGGCGGCGTCCGAGGGTTTCGATGGGAGATAGACGGGAAGGGCGATGCTAGAAGAATGAGAAGGAGGAGGAGAAGAAGAAAAGGAGGGGTGGCGGAGGAGGAGGATGAGGAGGAGGAGAAGAAAAGGACAGGTGGCAGAGGAGGAGGAAGAAGGAGGGACAAGGACAGGAGGAGTGGGTAGGGAGTAGGTACGGTTAGACTGTGGATAAGGTCAGCTGGAGCGATTTTGTTATTTGCTCGGTTGACCGGTTTTGTATGGATACTGGATTATAGGTGCTAAAAACCAGCACCTATAGTATTGGTGTTGGTTTTTCCTTTTGAACTGGCACATATATTACTCAAAAATGTTGGCTCTATGTTTTTTCATACCGCGGAGATGGGAAAAAGTCTATAAATGCCGGTTTTAAATGAACTGACACCTATTAACTGGCATCAATTAGAGGTTTTGTAGTAGTAAGAGAGCAATAAATAATTAAGGAAACAAAATATATAAGATAGACTATTTTTTATCATGATATATTCTTTCCGCAAACATGTGAGGGCAGAATATTGTTCACATATTGTTCCATAAACATGTAGAATCAAATTTGATCTATAAGTAACTACACATGAAGGAATTAAAGTAATAAATCCAAGTACGAATTTGACGTATTGAACCTTATTTGTGTATTCTAGTCTGTTTTCTTGTTTTTCCAATAATATATAACACGATCATTTATGTTCTCTATTTTCATCAAAACAGTTTTTATTACTTGCACCACATGCGACAAACGAGGATTCGTAGGCATAATGAGTTTCCCTTGCAAACATATATAACTATTCTGTGACTAAATATCAGGACAAGAAACGAAAATAATGTAGCGCAATTTTTCAGTGTTTTCGTTACATGCATGCATGGGGATTAATATGCTACTCCCTCCATTTCTAAATATTTGACGCCATTGATTTTTTTAAATATGTTTGACCATTCATCTTATTCAAAATTATTAATTCTTTTTCTATCATTTAATTCATTGTTAAATATATTTATATGTATATATATAATTTTACATATTTCACATAAATTTTTGAATAAGACGAACGGTCAAACATGTGCTAAAAAGTCAACAGTGTCAAATATTTAGAAACGGAGGGAGTGGATTGCTAGCTGGTCTTCCGTTGTTGATTTTGCTTTGTACGTACGTACTCCCTCCATTTTTTAATAGATGACGCCGTTGACTTTTTCTCACATGTTTGACCATTCGTCTTATTCAAAAATTTTATGCAAATGTATAAGATATAAATCACACATAAAGTACTATGAGTGATAAAACAACTCATAACAAAATAAATTATAATTACGTAAATTTTTTAAATAAGACGAATGGTCAAACATGTGAGAAAAAATCAACGGCGTCATCTATTAAAAAACGGAGGTAGAAGTACTTATACGAACAACACATGACTTGGTATATTGTATTATACGTACATGCAGGGGTTGCAGCCATTGAGTGGTCCATGCATATTTTGCATGGTGGTTAGCCCGACATATATATGTGGCTTCCCGTCGCTTTGAATTTAGAGTCCGGATGCATGTGTATTTACTATCCCGACGTTGACCTCAGTCCCATATATCTCTGTTTTTTTTTAAAAAAAAACATCATATATCTCTGTAATGAATGATTTAGGACATGTAACGGATGATATCTTTCACCTGCTTGCTGTTAGCGCTTGGATGGAATCAACACACACACATATATATATATATATATGACAATTTCAATATAGAAATATGTGGAAAAAACATTATGTATATGAATAGAATCGACCCATATATAGGACAAATTAATGCAAGATATATATATCGAATTAGTTAATATACTTGCTAGGTATATATTTATATATATAGATAAGTTAGCTGAAAGCAATCATTATTATATTCTTATGTCAAGATCATCCTTTCCAACAGTATTACTTATAATTTGTTTATAGATATGCTACTCCATCCATTCCAAAATATAACACACAACCACCCTTAACCCAAAAACTAAGAAACAATTATTATCACATCTTAGTTTGAATCACCCTAATATATATAATGAATGAACTCAATAGATTTAGAGAACTTAAAGGTGGAGGATTTAAAAGAATAATAATTTAGGCTGTGTTTAGTTTCACGTCAAAATTAGAAGTTTGAAGAAATTGGAACGATGCAACGGAAAAGTTGGAAGTTTGTGTCTGTAGTAAAGTTCGATATGACGGAAAAGTTGAAAGTTTGAAGAAAAAAATTAGAATCTAAACAGGGCCTTAGTGGAGAAAATGTGCTAGTTAATTACATAAATGCATACATATTTATATTATAAAATATCTGGAAAAAGTATTTGTGTCTTATATATATTATGGAATGGAGGGAGTATAATTTTTCTATATGAAATATTTTTATTTAGAATAAGTAACGACAATTAGCACTTCATTTCCACAGTGAAGAAGCTTTATTTTTCTTATTGGGCAATGCTTCATTAACATCCCCATATCAAAATCCTACATGCGCCTGCTAGGTACATATATAATTTCAGGAATATGTGTACATCAATGTGATATGGAATTAGACGAATGCATTACTGCTAGCGTCTATTATTTGAAATGCTTTCTCTAGTGCAAGCAAGCACATTAATTCATGCATATATACATGTATACAGGGTTGTCTGGTTGATGTCTAGTCTTATCATAATTAAGTTTAGGTCAGTTGTGTCATAGTGACACATGTAGATAAGAAATAGTACTATATATGTTGATTATAAGTGTGGCATGGTTAGCTACAAATTAATTTGAGAGTGTGACATGTGGGTCCTAAGAGTAAGAAAGGGTGATGTGGCACAGCTAAGCAGTAAAACAAACACCTACCTAATTTTAAAAGTTTGACGTGGGTAAGTGATGCAAGCAACCAAACAAACCTGCACAATCTTTCGCTAGTGCAAAACCTTACGTAGAACCTGGAACTACCATGATACATGCAAAATCTTTCGCTAGTTACATGCACATGGCTACCATGATACTACATGGCACCATACAGCTATATATGTGCGCGCACTCCTCTCTACTTCGCATTTATGCTCCATTAAGCCCATCAGATCTCTCATACTGCTCCTATTCAACACGAAGATTGTCATTGGCCCATGCTTAACCAAACACAATTAACACGCTTATATGTCTAGCATACTCCTTCATTAGGCATTTCAGAAGGACAAGAAAGCCACAACGTACGTTCTCCTAGCAAGGACCTACCGATTGGTTAGTACTTAATGACGATGCTGATATGAGTTAATGTCCATGGTGGAATTTCGTGGGAAAAAAAAAGAAAGATCGAGAAGTTAGGTACAGTGACCGTATAGCTTATCGGCACAAAAATGTTAGTCCATCCATTCACTAGTAAAAAAAAAAATTTCATAGACGTCGGCCCCGGTAGATTTCAGGCGGACCATAAGTGGCACCGTCTGGAAAAACCGGACGACCAACATCGAGCTGTCACCACTCGCCTGCATGGGAAAATGCATTATCCCGAGCGGGCATATTAATCCGACCGCACGGGATAATCCCCATTATCTTGTGTAGCTCCTTAAGAGAAACGTATGGAAAAATCGATTTTCGCGTGCGTGCATATTAAGTGGACCGCATGCGAGAATACCTCTCCCTCTCACTCACTTCAAAATTTTCACGCCTTATCTCCCTTACATTCCTTTTTTATGTCCACTCTTCTCTCTCGCACATTTTCCTCCTCTCTATCTCTTTTTCCATCTCTCTCTTCTCCTCTCCTCTCCTCTCCACTATGCGGGAGGTGGCCGGCTCGACAGCGCCGCCGACGAGGCAGCAGCCGGGCCAGAACGGGCGGGAGGCGACGTGGTGGCGAGCGGCATGGCGGCGGTGAGTGGCTTAGCGGCTAGCGGCTCGAGCGCGGCAGCGAGGGGCGACGGCCACCGGCCCACGCCCATATCCGGCGGTGGCGTCGGTGGCCATCCCCCACTCGGATCCGTGCAGATCCGGCGGCAATAGCAGCCGGCGTGATGGTGGCGGCGGCGAGCGGGCTCGACGGTGGCAGCCGAGAGCAGCGGGCTCGAGGGCGGCGGCTGCGTGATGACAGCGACGACGACGGGCAGGCTCGCCGACGGGTTGCAGTGGCCAGGTGCGGTGGCGGCGCGACGACGAGGGGAGCGGCGGCGGGTGATTCTAGGGTTAGGGTTAGGTTATTTATTTATTTATTTATTTTATTTTATTTTGTGTTTCTTTTTTGCGTGCGGGCAGTATAACTTGACCACACGGGATAATCGATTATCCTGTGGAGGTCCACTTAAAATGATTATCCCGTGCGGTTGGGCTGCCCGCACATGAAAATATTGATTTTCTTAGACCCCTGGGTGCAGACGGGCGCTACCGCCGCACGAAAAAATAGAGTTTGACCGCACGGAAAAGTGAATTCTGTACTAGTGATTCCATATCACATACAGTTTTATGTAATTAGCTTAGTATTAAATCAAACATTACTAGTTTGAACTATCAATTATTAAAAAACAATATGTAGTTTAGTGTCACTACTACATAAAAGCTAATAGCTGCCAGTTGAGAACCACACTTGAATGCCGGATTTTTCAATCAGCACCACGGAGACGGTACCGATGATTCAAACCATTGTTGCCGGTTCTACAACAGACACCTTTCAGGTGCACGCAAGGAAAAAAAAAAAGCTCTATGCATTGGCACGCATCAAGCCGATGGATGCCTCGAGTTGCTTACAATTGCCCCCATATCATTTGACATAAAAAAATAAATCCATGAAGCCCCAAATCATTTGACATAGAAGAACAAACTGAATCATCCACATCGAATAACAAAATGAATCATCCACATCAAAGATTGAATTATCCAATCTAACAACTACAAATCCACGAAATCAGCTTCTACTCACCACCGTGTGGATCTAGCAAGGTTGAGGCCACCGACACCATCGCCGTCGAGCCGTCGAGTTGCTGGATCGAGGTGTGTCGCAAGCCGCCACCGTCCCGTGGAGCCGCCGCCAGGGAGAAAGCCAGCCATCATCACATGGAACCGCCACCGCTGTCGTCCATGCATGGAGCCACCACCGCCGCTAGGTTGAGGCCATTTGCCAGCCACACGAGAGAGGGCACCGCTGCTCGTGAGGAAGAGTATAGTGTGTCGCCGCTCGCCTGTGGGGAGGGCGTCGCCGCTGCTCTCTCCCTCGCTAGTGGATAAGAGAGAAGGAGAGGGAGAAGGAGCGGGTGCTCGGCTGCTCGTGAGTGGATAAGGGAAATGAAAACTTCATATATATTCTACAGTACAAAGTAATCAAGCTCTAATCAAGCTTTCATTTGCCTTATCCACTCACGAGCAGTACAAATGGAAACATACCGTACATAAAGCTAATTGCTGCATAGTTAAAACTGTAATCAAGCTCATGGGATCTACCTGGGTGGAGGGAGAGTCGGATAGGAGATCGAGGCTGGTCTTCGTAGCGGTGTAGCGGTTTAGTTCGATCGCTGCACCATCAAGAGGAGCCTAGAGGAAGCGCGCCGCTTCTCGCTGCATTAGGAGGAGTTGGAACTCGAGAGTCGAGAGGAAGCGAGCCGGCTATATTGAACAAAAGTGGCAGCTCAGTTGGGAGGAGTCGGTTGACCGTGTGGTGTAAATAACTACTTCCTCCGTTTCACAATGTAAGTCATTCTAGCATTTCCCACACATTCATATTGATGTTAATGAATCTAGACAATGACTTACATTGTGAAACGGAGAGAGTAGGGCTTAGGAGAACAAATGGGCCAGATGGCTAGCATATGGCCTTTTATTGGGCCTTAGCCATTGGGGTGAAGTGCCGAACATATTTTCTCTTAATTTCGATGGGTTCCGGGTGATCCGCGGGTCACTTTCTATCTCTGCCCCCGGCCCCAAACCCGAAAATTATCGGGGCCCCAACCCAATAGCCCCGCGAGTGAAAAAGCAACCCCACCCCCAACCCCGTAGGGGCGGGTACCCGCTAGGTCTTCGCCCCCCTATGGGCAAATTGCCACCCCTACCCAACACCGCCATCCTCCTCCCTGATCCATACCAATAGTCAAATCCACGCCAAACTCAGCAACTGTATCATTCTCCCTTGTCAGTAGGCTTGGACGAAAAAGCTCGTACTCCCTCCATCTAATAATGTTAGATATATTTTATTTTCTGGATTTTCCAAAAGAGATTATCATACTTGTAGTTTTCATGTGCTAAGTTAATTGTTGACCGGAACCTAAGCATGTGAGGATTTTGGCAGGAAACAATCGCACGTTTCAGTGCGTTGCTTACGCATTAATATATGGTGAGAATAGCCCTCACCATGGTGATTACAGAAGTCCACGAGATCGGCAACAACCGCGCCAACTCGGGAGAGAAATCAGCATGCGATAACAAATGTAAAGGAAGAGATAAAATCTAATCCTATCTTATCACAACTAAACCGATCATTATCACATGCATGGAGATAGAAACAGACTCAACTAACACCCTCTCTCAATCATAACCTTGCTAGGTTAAGATTGACTTTAAACTTCTCCAGAAGATTAGTTGACAGCGGTTTAGTAAATCCATCAACAACTTGATCACCGGAAGAAACAAAATCAATTTCCAACAATTTCTAACTTACCCTTTCTCTAACAAAGTGATAGTCAACCTCTATATGCTTTGTTCTAGCATGAAACACTGGATTAGCAGATAAATATTTTGCACCAAGATTGTCATACCAAATTTTACCTGCACGAGGACTTTTAATCCCTAATTCAGAAAGCAAAGTCTGCACCCACATAATTTCTGCTGTTGCATTAGCTATTGCCTTATACTCAGACTTAGTACTAGACCTTGACACTATGGCTTGTTTTCTAGCATTCCATGACACTAGATTTGAGCCAATAAATATAGCAAACCCACCTGTTGACCTTCTATCATCTATACTGCCAGCCCAATCTGCATCAGAAAATCCACTGACCAGTTTAGACCCTGACTTATGTATATTCAAGCCCATCATAGTACATTGTTTTATATATCTCAGGATTCTTTTAACAGCTGCCCAATGTACTGTTGTGGGGGTATGAAGGAACTGACAGACTTTGTTGACAGAGAAGGCTATATCAGGTCTAGTGAGAGTGAAATATTGCAAAGCACCAACTATACTTCTATATTGTGTAGCATTATTTGGACCCAAAGGAGACCCTTCATGAACAGACAATTTTGCACTTACTGACAAAGGAGTAATTGCTGGTTTGCAATTCATCATGCCTACTTTCTTTAGAAAATCAGTAGCATACTTATCTTGTGTCAGAATAATACCGTTATGTATCTTGCTTACCTCAATACCAAGAAAGTAGTGTAGTGTCACACCCTAAAAATCTTAAATATATAAATTGTTGTTTAATTGGAATTATCAGAAATGATTTTAAAAGCCTAGAAGAAAAGATCTAATTTGAAATAATAAATTCCAATATAAAAATGGGCTAGATAAAATTTTATTAAATACTTTGCTTAATTCTATAATTCCTAGATTTTTTTCTGGGATTTATTTGAGCTAAGGAAGTACTTTTAATAAATGAAATTGCATTTCATGAATAATTTAAATTGAAAAAGTTTTAAAAATTCTCTTTTGGCTTTGGGCCGAAAGTCGGCCCAAAACCCTTTCTCTCTCTCCCCGGCCCAAGTCGGCCCAGTCAGCCCGCTGCCGCGCGCGCGCAGCCGCCGCTCTCCTCTCCCGCTCGCTGACAGGTGGGGGCCGCCTGTCGGACTCGTCGTCCACCTCCAGTCACCGCGCCTGAACCCTAGCCGAGCCGCGCCGCCGCGGCCCTTCCAATTCCGTCGCCCCTTTCCCGATCCGGTGAAATCAATAGAGAAGAATTGATCTCCGAGATCTCCTCTACCTTTTCCGTTTTGGAATCATCGGCTAAAATCGGTTGGAAACCTGTGGATTCGAGTTCGAATCGGATTCGATCTCTCTCCCGAACCCTAGACTTTCCATCGCCATCGCCGGTCGCCGTGGGCCTTCGCCGCCGCCCCCTAGCCCCTATATAAGGACCCCCGGTGTCTCCGCTACCCGCCGCCGCCCTCGCCTTAGCCCGCCGCCGTCTGTAGCGCCCTAGCCTCGTGAGCCCGTGCGCCGCCGTCGCCGCCGTTCGTCTAGCCGTGCGCCGCCGCCGCTCTGGTCGTCGTCGTCGCTCGGGAAGGCCACCGTCGTGATCGCCAAGTCGTCGCCGATCTCGTCCGCTCCTCCGTTTCCGCCGAAGATCGCCGGAGCACCGCCGTCGTCGCCAAGCCAAAGGTCGCCGCCGCTTCGACCTCGTCGCCGTCGCCGTCCGTTGATCTTCCGCCGCTGTTTTGGTCACCGGTGAGTTCGCCGCGATGCCCGCTACCCGTAGGTGCCCTCCGTTTGCGCCGCCGTGCCGTCGTTCGCCGGCGAGCTTGCGCGCCCGAGCCGTCGCCGGTGATGACGTCACCGCTGACGTCATCGTCGCCGTTTTCCGTAGACCCGCCGTAGACCGCTTCGATCTCGGCCGTTCGTTTGGATAGGATCGATCCCGGTCGTTCGTTTCCGTAGACCGCCACCGTGCACCCGGTCCACCGTGAACCCGAGTCGCTGACGCAATAATCCTCTTTTTCTTTTCAAAAATAATTCATTATTGCGTCATAATTCAATTAAAATCTATATAAATGGTTTAATCCGATTTGATCTTTGAAAATTCATAACTAATTCATCTTAGCTCGGATTTAGTTGGTTCAAGTCTCTAAATTTTTCTAAAATTGAGATCTACATGTTAAAAATATTCACATGTTCTGTTCATGCTTGTTTATGTGCTGTTTTGGTGATTTTTCTCTTTTCTGTTTAGATTCCGACGTTTCCGGAGAGTCCGTTTTCGCAGGAGAAGAATTTGAAGAGTTCCAAGGCCAGCAAGGCAAGTCACCCAGATCCCAAACAATCCTTTGAGCATGTTGATCCCGTTTAAAGCTATTGTTTCTATTCAACTATTGCATTTATTTTCGAATGTCATTGGGTGGAATTAACCTATTGTTTGTTATAGCCCTTTTGTTCTTGATTACTTTATTCCTTGATACCTTGGGTTATTGTAACTTGACTAGTTGAGCTTTATATATTGGTTCAACTAGATATTAGATAATTGCTTAGCCATGCTTAGAAATTTTAGCACACTATTGGGATAACTTATGAATCACTATTATTTAATGATGGCTTAATGATAGCTCACATTGGTCAATCGTGATTGGTTAATTAATTAATTTACCAACTAAAACCTGATAATGGTGGGTTGTGAGTACATGGTTTTGATGGTCTTACTCATGATAATTAAGGACCGGTTCACGATTTTCGGTTGTGAAACATTTACCGTGCCAACCACAAGCCAGCGTGGGCAACGGCTTTACTTTCTGTATAGTATGGTTCCTAGTAGAGCACCAGACTGTGAAGTGGCGGAGATAAGCCCACGGGGGTCGCTGGGGAGTCCATGCCTTGTTTGTAAGGGGGTGACTATGATCCGGGAACGGTGCACTGCTTTGAATTGTGTTATATAGAGGGTATTGTCACAATCTCTATTCGGGTACTTATTAAGTATCGCGACGCATGGTTGACATGATGTTGAGGTTGTGTCTTATGGGTACAGCGGTACACCTCTGATCAGAGTAAAACTATTCGAATAGCCGTGCCCACGGTAATGGGCGGGTCTAACAATGTCTTTCGTGATTAGTCTCACACTTTTCATTATAATAAATGATGCTATAACTGGTAATAATTTGATTAGCTCTTGGTTTGGAATGGTATATTCCTGGTTTGGAGATAGATCTGTGCAACCGGGATTGGTTGTTCAGAATGGTTGGGCCTATGCAATAGGGTATGTTGTATAGCGTTGGATTAATACTGTTTAATTAATACTCTACTGTTTTATTAAATTTTGAAATATTATTAAATGCTATTTAAGCAAATGAGACAATATTATGCCATACTTTGCTATCCTGCGCACTTGCATATTTGCTGCGTGGCTTGCTGAGTATGTCATATACTCACCTTGCAATCATTCATCAGAGGAAGAGTTCTACAGCGATGCTGATGGTGTGGAAGAATAGGCGTAGCCCTGGTCAAGCTGCCTGTGGAGTGGAGTCGTCTGCGCTATTTTCTTTATTTTCCGCTACTTAGATCTTTATTGATTGAGAGGAACTATCTACCTCTGTAATGACATTTTATTCGCTTATTAATTAGAGTAATAATTGTACTCTATCATCAATTTGTTATTGTGTGCCTCGGCTGATTCCTGGACAAGGGTTTACATACATGTAAGCGTTTGGAATTTTGGATAGAAATTCCGGGCGTGACATGTAGTTCTCCAAGATCTTTCAAGGCAAAGTCTGCCTTTAGATCCTGAAGTAAAGCTGCAGTTGCCTTCTCTGATGAACTGGCTACAATTATATCATCAACATAAACAAGAACAAATATAGTGAACTCTCCTTTATTCAGGAAGAACAAGGAAGTGTCTGCCTTTGATCCACTGACTCAGTCTAGCAAACCAGGCTCTTGAGGCCTGTTTTAGTACATACAAAGATTTATCAGGTTTGCATATATAGTGTGGTTTGGTGACATCCTCAAACCCTGGAGGTTGTTGCATATACACCTCCTCTTCTAGATACCCATGAAGAAACGCATTCTGAACATTTAGTTGCCTAAAACTCCATCCTCTAGACACGGCAATGGATAATATTATCCTAATTGTGGCTGCTTTTACTACTGGGCTAAAGGTATCCTCATAATCTATACCATACCTTTGTTTGAATCCTTTGGCTACTAGACGAGCTTATCTATCTAGTGAACCGTCAGCCTTTCTTTTAATTTTATACACCCATTTGCACCCGATGACATTGTTCCCTCTCTGAGGTGGAACTAGGTGCCAAGTGTTATTCTTAACTAATGCTTCATATTCTGCACCCATGGCTAATTTCCAGTTTTTGTCCTTTAGAGCCTCTAGATGATCACTAGGTTCACCTGAACTAGTAGAGCAAGAATATTTAATTGTGCCATCGGTATATACCTTTTCCTTACGAATGCTGCTTTGTAGCCTTGTTCTGGGACAGACCTGTTGTGGTTAATGAGTCTCCAGCTGTTGAACATGAGGCAGTGTAGTGTCGGCATCAGGATTAATACCTATGACATCAATATCATCAGTATCAATGTCATTAGTGTCAGGTATTTCAATATCTGTTGCAGGATTGCCCGACGTCCTATCACCCGTCACTGTGACTATCGCTGTGCCTGACTGCTGCCCCCTTGTCTCCTGATGCCACGGTGACCCCTGCAAAACAATGCAATCGGCGGCAGGCGAGTGCTGGTGCGGCGACGTGGCAGCACTGGACTGGCGGACAGGAGACGCGTCAGGCGTGCGCGTAGGGGAGCGATGCACAGATCTGTCAGGGCGGGCGCAGGGATCATCGTGGGAGTCAGCGCCAGTCGGATCTTCTGTGGCCGTTTGATCTGTTGCAACATCTTGAGGCAGATTGTGAGACATATTAGGCAGATTAGCATGTGGATTAGCCCATGAATGTCATACCTGTTCATCCCCACTAATAATATTAGGTGACAAGAGAGATAGTTCAGACCGAAGATGAACTCTTGCATTAGCATGGAGTTCAGAGAAAGGAAACACTGTTTCGTCAAAGACAAGGTCACGGGAAATATACACATGGCCTGAGGATATATCAAGACACTTGAAACCTTTGTGCATGTTGCTAAAACCGAGAAAGGCGCATCTAGTAGAGCGGAATTGCATCTTGTGTTTATTATAGGGACGAAGGTTTGGCCAACATGCACAGCCAAAGATCCGTAGGGCGGAATAATCTGGTTTATGATGAAATAATTTTTCCAAGGGGGTAGTATTTTGGATAACTCTGCTAGAGACTCGATTAATTAGATAGGTGGCTGCCTGGAATGCTTCATCCCAAAATTTCAATGGCATAGAGGCATGAGATAGCAATGAGAGACCTACCTCAACTATGTGTGTATGTTTTCTTTCAGCAGACCCATTTTGTTGGTGTGTTTGAGGACATGACACATGATGAACTATGCCAATTTTAGAAAAAAACGAATTTAGGGTTTGGTACTCCCCTCCTCAGTCAGTTTGCATGGCTAGAATTTTCTTGTCAAACAGTCGTTCTACCATAACCTGAAACTCTTGAAACTTTTCAAAGACTTGAGACTTATGCTGTAGCATATAGATCCAAGTAAATTTACTGAAATCATCAATGAAACTAACATAGTACTTTTTTCTCCCTACAGACTCTGGAGCAGGACCCCACACATCAGAGAAGACTCTAGGGGGTGTTGGGAGACACTAGATGAAACAGGAAATGGTAACTAATGACTCTTTGCATGCTGACAAGCATTACAAACTGACTCATTTGACACATCTAAACATGGGAGATTATTTTTATTGACCACCTGTCTAACCACTGACGAGGAGGGATGACCTAGACGACTATGCCACCGATGGAAGGAGATCTTGGCGGCATTGCAGGCATACTTCAAGGATAGCTTGGGAAGGGGATAGAGCCTGCAATGTGATCTTCCTTTAAGGAGCGTTTTCTTGGTGGCCAGATCCTTAAGACAAAAATAATCACGATGAAGTTCAAGAAAATGCAGAGTTATCCTCAACTAGACGATGAACAGATATAAGATTTTTCTGAGCTTGAGGAACATATAGCACATTTTTAAGATGAATGTTGCGACTATTATGGGTATGAACAACAGTATACTTTCATCTCCAGGCCAAGCACGCTTAACCCTGAAGATCTTTGGAGATTGACTTCCGGAAAAGAAGTTGCAACTTGTTGATATGAGTATTCTATTAATCCTATTAAGCCCTAGGGCGGGATGTTACACCCTCACCCCCTTAAGAGAGATCGACGCCCCCGTCGATCAACCCTAGGCCAGGAACGTCCTCTCTTGGCCACGTCCATGTGTCCAGTGCCAGCGCATGTAACATGCTGTGTAACCACTCCTGGTCTACACCAGCCATGCGCACCATGCCTGCGCAACTGCGACACACGCGCCCGTGAAACCGCGAGAGTCGGCTCTAATACCAATCGTGTAAACAGTACCATTTCCCTGGATCAAGTAGTCTGGTACACACGAATTCATAGCTGAAGTAACCAGTGCACATACACGAGTGTCTTGTACGAATTATTACATCAATAGCCCGCAGGCATAGTCTTAAGTCATCGGACCGGGCGGTCCGGGATACATTCCAAAAACAGAAATAGGTAAGGCAGCGGAATCAAGGCAGCGGCACGCCATTGCCACAGGCAACGACCGTAACTAAGACCTATTGAGCGCCTTCGTCTTCATCACCCTCCTGGTAATAGGCATAGGGATCCTCTGAAGCTTCATTTCCGGCCTCTGATTAAGTTTATATTTGCAAGGGTGAGTACCAACCGTACTCAACAAGTCACCACAGCAACAATGCACATGATAAAGGGGTATTCAAGGAATGGCTATAGTTCTTTTGCACAAAGTAAGTTTTGTAATTCTTTTCACAGGCCTAAGACCTAGCATAGACTGATCAAATTTTAGTACCAGTGTTCATATTAAACAATCACGGTTCTGTCTACCATCCATTGTGATCCCAAGGATAGCTTCCCGCCATCGAGTCGTCATGGTTTTCTGAGGACGTCCACCTTCCCTCCTCTCAGGAAGTGGCTCCATCAGCATAGAAATCATCATGCAACATCCCATCCCACACAAGTTAAGAATTTAGAGTCTAGCCAAGTGTAATACACGTCCCGATGCTCAATAACCGCGAGCACGGCTATTCGAATAGATTGGGTTTACTCACACTGCAGTGGATGTACACTTTACCCGCACTCCGCGACTGCCCAACACATGAGCCTCGTCCCAACACATGAGACATGTCACGGCAAAGCTTTTCGATAACCTCGCATTGGCAGTACCCGCTCCATGAACTTTACATCCTCATGCACTCTAGACGTACACAGTTTCTAGCAGTGAGAGGAGTTCTGGCGCACCCGGGAAGGAAAGACTCACACAGGTATTAAGTTATAATTATGTTTAAATTCTCACATGGCAGTCCTACCGATGGCGACACCACTGTAGACAGCCGCCTCGCGGTTCTACCAATGGCTGCCCCACCGTAGAGCCCCTGCCTCACACATCAAGAAACCACTATGCATGGATACTGCCTCTGCTCAGCTATCTATTCCGCTAGGTCTATACCCATACGAGAAGTGCGGTTGTACGGGGGTCGTTTCATGCTTAACTTCATGGCTCGGTCCTTAATTGACCGGGGACGGTACTTGCCTTTTCCCGGATACCACCCAAATCATCCGTCCGCCCCAGTCGAAAACAGTTATTTAATTTCATTTCTGTTTTCATAAATCATGTCATCAATATCATGGCAATGTGGTGCTCATGTCTCCACATGCCGCATCTCAATTACCTTCCCAAAGGCAATTGCCCAAGCATAGAGCATTTTGATAATTATGAGTATGCATGGTTCTAGAATAGCGTTGCTAAGCAATTTGTCATAGTTGACTAGGGACTCATACGTAAACATGGTTACGAAGGAATATGGGGTAAACAATAATCAAGGCATGGCATAATCACAAGTAGGATGTTTATCATTGCATGCAATTTTATTTGTAAACAAAACAATTTCGCAATTGGGATCAACATGTTCAAAGAGTAGTGATGACTTGCCTTGCTCAAAGTCCTGCGGGTCTTGTCCTTCGCTTGGATCAGCAGCTTCCTCGGGCTCTATAGTTACGTGCGAAAATGGATTTGAATTCGGTTAGAATTCAATAAACATCCAAGTAAATCCAAATGAAAAATCGAGTGCGAAAGTCGATTCTTTTATATTAACTTTACTATTCGCGAACTACGGCAAACCCATTTTCGGTGTGAATTATTTATGAGTATAATTATCTTGTTGTCCTAAGTTTTTAATTTAATATTCCCGAGTATTATATCCATGTAATAGGTTAGCAATTTCTATCGCGAGCTAAATATCGTACAAAATCCTAGAAACTATTATACGATTTAATTTAGTCTATGACTAACCGATTAAGTATACTATACGTCTAAAATTACTAGTGATTAAATCCGAACTTCTACCGTGAATCGATTACTTATAGGGATTATCCAAAGTAATCTTTAATAATCTATAAGATTTCGTTTATTAGTAGTTGATTACATTTAAATTACTACCGCGAATTGATTATTTATAGTGACTACCAAAAATAACCCATAATTTATATTAAATTTTTGCAATCCTATGACGGGAAATTAATCTATAATTTAAATTCTAATTTTTAAATCTTCTAAACTCTCCTAATTTCCCTCTATTTATATTATTACTATTATTTATGTTTATTTATTTATTATTATTATTATATTTATTATATATATATATTTTTCTTTTATTTATTCCCCTTTCTCTTTTTTTTCTTTTCTCTCTTTTTCTTTTTTTTCCTCCCTTTTTTTTTCTCTCTTTTCTCTCCCTTTTTCTTTTTCTCTCTTTTCCTCTCTCTTTCTTTCTTTTTTCTCTCTCTCGGCCGACTCCCTCTTTTCCTCTCCCTCTCTCCCTCTCGGCTCTCTCTCTCTCCCTCACCCGAGCGGCGGCGGCGGCGGACGCGATGGGAAGGGAGGGCGGCTCACCGGCGGCGGCGTGGCGATGACGGTGGCGGTGGCGGCGACGACGGCGACGGCGTCACCGAGGGCGGCGGCGCGGCAGCTCACAGCGGCGGCGCGGCGGCGTAAGGGCGGCGGCACGGCGGCTCACAGCGGCGATGGCTCGGTGGGGAGGGAAGAGGGGAGGAGGATGGAGATGGGGTGGGGAAGAACGGGGAGAAGGGGAGGGAATTTATAGGGGAGGGAGGGGGAAGAAGAAAAGGGGAAGGGGCGGCGGCGGCGCGGCAGCGGGGCGACGCGCGGGCGGCGGCGTGGGGCTCGGAGCGGTGATGCGGCGGGCGGCGGCGCGGGGCTCGAGGTGGGCGACGCGACGGGGCGTGGGGCTTTGACGCGGCGATGGGACGTGGACGGCGACGGCGACAGCGGCGACGCGACGGGTGGCGAGCGAGCGGCGTGGCAGGCGGGGCGACGCGACGCGCGCGGCTGCACGGGGCTCGATGCGATGGAACGGGCGGCGCGGCAGCGGCGCAGGGCGACGGCGAGGGGATGGCCGCGCGGCGGGGCGCAGGCGCGAGACCGACGGCGATGACGACGACAGCGGTGCGGCGCGGCAGCGGCGATGGCGACGGTGCGCGGCGCGGCAGAGGGAAGACGAAGCGGCGCGCGGCGCGCAGGGCGCGAGGCGGTGCGGGGCGCGAGGGCGCGGGGGCGACGGCCGAGCGGCGATGGGACGGTGGCGTGGCGGCGAGCGGCGCGGCGGGAGAGGGGACGGCGCGCGGCGTGGCGCGGGGTAGGGTTAGGTCTAGGGGAACCGCGTCGAGCACCTTAGGTGCAATGAACAGTGCCGATTTCCAATTTTTTTTTATTTTTATTTTTATTTTTATTATTATTATTATTTTTATTTATTTATTATATAAATTTGATTCTAAAATTCCTAATATTTGCATATATAATTCTTACCCAATATTTGTGTTATCCCCACTAATAAATTCATCCTAAATTAATATTGCTCACATTTTTATAGGATTTATTTAAATCTTTATTTAGTGTTAATTCCATTCCATCGCACTTAAATTTAATTGATACGAGCATGTTTGCGATAATATCGATGTAAATTGATTGATTTAGTTCTTTATTCGAAACCTTCAAACTCCGAACTCGAAGTTCAATGGAACGGCGAATAAAATCGGCATGATGCAACTTATTTTAAAAAGTTTTTGAAAATCCATATTTTTAGAGTTTTGATTTGTCGGTCGAATTTTCACGGTGTTACAAACCTACCCCCATTAAATAAATCTCGTCCCGAGATTTCTTACCAGGTTTCGAATAGATGCGGGTATTCCGTCCTCAAGAATACTTCGCTTTCCCAGGTGGCTTCATCCTCAGTGTGATTACTCCATTGTACCTTGTACATACGCCACTCTTTGCTCCTAGTCCTCTTTTTGGCTTCATCCAATATCCGGACCGAGTGTTCTGGATACGTAAGGTCATGGCTAATGTGAATCTCTTCCAGCGGAGCTTGTTCTTCCGGCACTCGTAAGCACCTCTTTAATTGAGACACATGGAAGACTGGGTGCACATCGGCGATATTCTCTAGTAGCTGTAACTGATATGCGACTTCTCCCCGTCTAGCCATGATTTGAAAGGGTCCCACATATCTTGGCGCTAGTTTTTCTTTGACCTTAAACCTTTTCGTGCCTCTCATCGGAGAGACCTTCAGATAAACATAATCTCCTTCCTTAAATTCCAGGTTCCTTCTTCGAGTGTCGGCGTAACTCTTTTGTCGTGATTGTGCTACTTTTAGACGGTCTCGAATCAGGCAAACCTTTTCCTCGGCTTCTTGGATAATGTCAGGTCCAAATACTGCCCGTTCTCTAGTCTCAGACCACATTAGTGGAGTTCGACATCGTCGACCAAACAATGCCTCATTGGGTGACATCTTTAGGCTTGCTTGAAAGCTGTTGTTGTAGGAGAATTCGGCGTAGGGCAAACATCTCTCCCAGTCTTTGCTAAAATCCAGAGCATAAGCTCTCAACATGTCTTCCAAGACCTGGTTTGTTCTCTCTGTCTGGCCATCCGTTTGTGGGTGATAAGCTGTGCTAAATGCTAGGTAACTTCCTAGGGCTTCATGTACTTTCTCCCAGAAATGCGAGGTAAACTGTGTGCCTCAATCAGATATAATTTTCTTAGGTACACCATGAAGACATACTATCCTGGTCATGTATAACTCGGCTAGCTTGGCACTGCTATAATTTGTCTTAACGGGGATGAATCTCGCCGTCTTGGTGAGTCGATCCACAATCACCCAGATGGAATCGTACCCTGTTGCGGTCTTGGGCAATCCAACAATAAAATCCATACCTATCTCATCCCATTTCCATTCGGGAATCCTAAGGGGTTGCAACAAATCTGCCGGTCTCTGGTGCTCAGCCTTCACCTTTTGGCACACGTCACAGAGTGCTACGTATTCTGCCACATCTCTCTTCAGATTGGGCCATCAGTATCCTTCCTTCAGATCCTGGTACATCTTCGTACTTCCGGGGTGCAATGAATATGCTGACTCGTGAGCTTCCTTTAGGATTAATCCCCTCAGTCCACCCTGTTCGGGTACATAAATCCTCTTTTTATACCATAGGACATCTTTTTCTTCGGTCGAAAATTCCTTTGCAAGTCCTGCGGCTAGGCGTTCCTTCACCTCTCGGATTTCCTCGTTGTCCTTCTGGGCTTCTTCTATTTGGGTTCTCAGAAGAGGTTGAATGTCCAAGGTGTTTATCTGCCCATGAGGTACTATATGTAGGTTTAGTTGGGCTATTTCCTCCCTAAGCTCAGGAGCCATTCCTTCCGTCCTCAGATGATTGCAATGGCTCTTCCGACTCAAAGCATCAGCCACAACGTTTGCTTTACCGGGGTGATAGTGAACCTCTAAGTCATAATCCTTGATTAGTTCTAACCATCGCCTTTGCTTTAAGTTTAGGTCTGATTGGGTGAAAATATACTTCAGACTCTTGTGATCAGTGTAGATATCACAATGGTTTCCAATCAAATAATGTCTCCAAATCTTTAGCGCATGAACCACGGCTGCAAGTTCTAGGTCATAGGTAGGATAGTTTTCCTCATGTGGTCGCAATTGTCGCGATGCGTAGGCCACAACTTTTCCGTCCTGCAGCAGTACTCCTCCTAGTCCTTGCCTTGATGCATCACAATATATAACGAAATCTTTCCTGATGTCGGGAAGAACTAAAATAGGTGCCGAGGTCAATTTTTCTTTGAGCTGCTCAAAGCTTTCCTGACACTGTTCTGACCACACAAACTTATTTTCCTTCTTGAGTAGTTGTGTCATCGGTCGGGCTATCTTAGAGAATCCCTCAATGAACCTTCGGTAGTATCCGGCCAAGCCTAGAAAACTCCGAATTTCAGTCACAGACTTGGGTGCTTTCCATTCCGTAACAGCCTCCACTTTAGCAGGATCCACTGCTACTCCACCAGCTGAGGTTACGTGGCCTAGAAAGGCGACTTCTTTTAGCCAGAACTCGCATTTACTAAACTTTGCATATAATTTATGCCTCTGTAATTTCTCGAGTACCAATCGCAAGTGTTCCGCATGTTCCTCCTCATCCTTGGGGTAGATCAGAATATCATCGATAAATACTACCACAAATTTGTCCAAGTAATCCATGAACACTTTGTTCATAAGATTCATAAAGTATGCCGGGGCGTTGGTTAACCCAAACGACATTACTGTGAACTCATACAATCCATAGCGTGTTGAAAACGCGGTCTTGGGTATATCCCCGGTCCTAATTTTCAATTGGTGGTATCCTGATCTAAGGTCAATCTTAGAGAACACCTTAGCTCCTTTGAGTTGCTCAAAAAGATCATCAATCCGTGGTAGTGGATATTTGTTTTTGATGGTTACTTCGTTCAGCGAACGGTAGTCTACACACATCCTCATGCTACCATCTTTCTTCTTGACGAATAATACTGGGGCTCCCCATGGTGACGAACTGGGTCGTACAAATCCCTTTTCTTGCAACTCTCTAATTTGCTTTTTAAGTTCCTCCAACTCATTAACTGGCATCCGATAAGGTCTCTTGGATATGGGGGCAGTTCCGGGCATCAGATCAATAATGAACTCTATGTCACGGTCTGGTGGCATCCCCGGTAAGTCTTCTGGAAACACATCGGGAAATTGTTGCACTATAGGCATTCCTTTCAGGGGTAGCATGGTAAATATGCCTCCGGCACGTTCGGTCAATCTAGGATCTTGATCCATGGTCGCCCTCATATCCGATCCCCAGGGTGTGGTCAGGGTAACCTCTCTACGTCTACAGTCGATCACCCCTCTGTTCTTTGCTAACCAATCCATACCCAATATGACATCCAGGGTCTGGGATATCAACACCATAAGATTGGAGGGAAACACCACATCCCTAAGATGAATAGGTACGTCTATGCAAGCATGACTCACAGTTATCTCGCCCCCAGGTGAGTGTACTATCATAGGCTTTCTAAGCCCCACTAAGGTTAAGTTGTGTTTTTGACTAGCCTTCAATGATATGAATGAATGCGATGCTCCTGAATCGAAGAGAACTTTTACTGGAGTGGAGTTGATAGAAAACGTACCCATCAGTACGCCCTGATCCTCCTGGGCCTCTTCAGCTCGCACATGGTTCACTTGTCCGCGGCCAAATCCGGTAGCAGCCTTGTTAGTCTGCGGAGTCCTGAATAGTCCTCGTCCGGCAGCAGGGGTAGCAGTCCCACGAACAGCCATTGTATTAGCGCCAGTACGGACAGGAGTCTTGCGTGGATGAGGGCAGTTGTTGGCGTAGTGCCCATACTCTCCGCAGTTGAAGCAGTCCACATTCCTCTTGGCTCCAGGGGCAGCCAGAGTTGGTGTAGGGGTGCGGTTCTGAATCACAACCGGCCTATTAAAATTGCTAGGCGCGGCGGGTCGGTTAGTTGCCACAATAGGGGGCTTCCACTCAGACGAAGTGGCTCCCTTGAGTCGCTGAGGCACCCCCTGAGGTGGGCGATTCATAGCAATCCTCCTCTTGCGGTTATGCTCTACAGTCCTTTGATCGTTCTCCAGCCTAACGACTTTGTTGATCAGGCTCTGGAAGCTCTCATGGTCTTGCCCAATCATAAGTCCACGTAATTCATCATTCAGCCCTTCTATGAACTTGTCGATCTTTTCCTCTTCATCTGCGAGGTCTCCAATTGCATAGCGGGCCAACTGAGTGAACCGGTTCAGATATTCCTGCACCGTTGTGTTCCCTTGTCGCAACCTTCTGAACTCGTTCTTCTTCATACGCATTACCGCAGCAGGCACGAAGTTCTCGCGAAATGCTGCAGTGAACTCTTCCCAAGTGGGTTCTCCAGCATCCTCTTCTCGAGCTTCCTTGTAGATATCCCACCAATCACCAGCGGGTCCCTCCAGTTGGTTTACTGCGAAAATCACTTTGTCGGCTTCGCGTACCCGGACAAGGGTCAGTTTCTTCTCTATGATGCGTAGCCAATCTTCTGCCTCCATAGGCTCGTCTGCCGTAGCGAACGTGGGTGGCTTGGTTCTCATGAACTCTCCAAAGCTCGATCCTCCGCGGTTGCCTTGGTTGTTTGCAATGGCTTGCAAGAGTTGGGTTTGAGTGGCCATAACTCCGGCCAGGGTGGTTAGGTCAGGTGTCTGAGTTTCTTCATTGTTGGTTGATGCCCGACGTCGGCTTGTCATCTGCGTAGTATGATGGAATAAGTATCCTAATTTTCTAACTAGCTTCTATGGTTCCATCCCATTAAGGGAGTTGTTTTGATGTGAACTTTGTTTTGCAAGCATGGTGGAATAAACTCATTTATAACACAACAGCAACAACATCGTGAATAACATCACAGAGTTCCACAAATAGTATATAAATCATGATGCAATCGACTGCGCACACATGCAGTCCAAATAAGGTTCATCAAAAGATACATCGAACTAACCATCAAGCTACTCGTCAAACTAGGTAAGGGGGGGGTGTGTCTTGCATACTATCCAAAAACCATCTGACGCGAGATCGAAGCTGCAACAATCCTCCAGTCTAGTCATCCAACCATCCGCAGGATCCTAGGGCAGGTAGAGTGTGGTCGCTGGCACGGGCAAACCTGAGTCCCCATGGCTCGGAAGTAGCGGCCTCAGAATCTGGCTTGGGCTTCTTGCCCGGAGGTCGGGTGCTCTTGCGGGCAGTGCTGAGGGTGCGGGGGCCTCCGAGGAAGGTGATGCGGGGAACAGGGGTCTCATCCTCTGAGGGGTCGGTGAGGTCTGGCTCGCTCTCTGGCTCAGTGTCAGTCCCCCCTGTCTCGGAGTCGACCTGGATCGGAGTCTCTAAACTGGAACCCAGCTGCGGAGAAGGTATATAGATCAGTGGAGTATGCACAATCTCCGGGGCAGGTGGCTGCGTCACTGTCGGGTCCACCAAGTAAGGTGCTGACTCAGTAGCCAGCATACCAAACTCTCCCAGAAGAGCGTGGAACGCTGGTGGGTACGGCGGGGTGAGGAAAAAGTAGCGGTCACGCCCTACTGCTGTGGAAGTAGAAGCCCCTGTGGTGCTGACCGTGGCTGCTCGAAGCTGTTCCTCCAGCTGACTGTCGTGCTCCTGACTCTCTCTCAGCTGCTCCTCCAGCGTATCCATCATCCCGCGGCGGTCGTTGTACTGGTCAGATAACTGCCGGAACTGATCGCCGTGGACCTGAAGCTGTGTCTTTAGTGAGTCGATCTCACTGCCCCAAGCCTGGTGCTCCTCCTCCAGCTGAAGCTGCTGCGCTGTGAGGTCAGTCACCTCGGTCTCTAGCTCTCCCACACGTCTCTGCTGGTCGTCGATCTCTAACAGAGCCTCCTCGTAAAAGTCATCCGCTGCCTCAGCCCATCGTGACAGTCGGGTCACTATCGGGTTGTAGCAGCAAGGTGTGTCCTGAACAGTGCAGACGGAGTTGCTCTCCTCTCGAAACGGGTGGTGAGCAAACTCAGTACTTGCCAACTCAGCTCGGTGAATAGAGCTGAGTCGAAGGAAGGCCTCCCGTGCTGCATCCTGCATCGCGGTCTCTGGCAAGTCGCGACGGTGGCGTGTCGGGAAGCTGTAGTCTAACTCTGATGGGACTCGCGTGTGAACCTCGACTCGAGCTTCCCAGACAGACTCGCACTGTCTCACTCGGTAGATCGGAGATCTGGGGTATCGCAGACGCCTCATCAGTCGGTGTAGCTCGATGACGTATCCCTCTGAGCGGGGTACTCCCATCTCCCAGGCAGCGGGTGAATCCTGATCTGCCATCTAATTTTTAAGAGAAACCCAATGTCAGCTAAGAGTAAAACTTATTTTGTAAAGAAATAGTTAAGAGTAAGATGAAAATCATACAGGTTTTGTAAACATAGCATTTTTATTTTTGAAATTATTACTAAGTGGGAATTTTCTCCCTTGGCCAACTTAGAAAAGGGTGGGGCGCCTTTTGGTCTTTTCCTACAGTCGTATGGCTCTGATACCAGCTCTGTGGACCCCCGTTTTTATAACAGGAATTAATCGTGTAAACAGTACCATTTCCCTGGATCAAGTATTCTGGTACACACGAATTCATAGCTGAAGTAACCAGTGCACATACACGAGTGTCTTGTACGAATTATTACATCAATAGCCCGCAGGCATAGTCTTAAGTCATCGGACCAGGTGGTCCGGGATACATTCCAAAAACAGAAATAGGTAAGGCAGCGGAATCAAGGCAGCGGCACGCCATTGCCACAGGCAACGACCGTAACTAAGACCTATTGAGCGCCTTCGTCTTCATCACCCTCCTGGTAATAGGCATAGGGATCCTCCGAAGCTTCATTTCCGGCCTCTGATTAAGTTTATATTTGCAAGGGTGAGTACCAACCGTACTCAACAAGTCACCACAGCAACAATGCACATGATAAAGGGGTATTCAAGGAATGGCTATAGTTCTTTTGCACAAAGCAAGTTTTGTAATTCTTTTCACAGGCCTAAGACCTAGCATAGACTGATCAAATTTTAGTACCAGTGTTCATATTAAACAATGACGGTTCTGTCCACCATCCATTGTGATCCCAAAGATAGCTTCCCGCCATCGAGTCGTCATGGTTTTCTGAGGACGTCCACCTTCCCTCCTCTCAGGAAGTGGCTCCATCAGCATAGAAATCATCATGCAACATCCCATCCCACACAAGTTAAGAATTTAGAGTCTAGCCAAGTGTAATACACGTCCCGATGCTCAATAACCGTGAGCACGGCTATTCGAATAGATTGGGTTTACTCACACTGCAGCGGATGTACACTTTACCCGCACTCCACGACTGCCCAACACATGAGCCTCGTCCCAACACATGAGACATGTCAGGGCAAAGCTTTTCGATAACCTCGCATTGGTAGTACCCGCTCCATGAACTTTACATCCTCATGCACTCTAGGCGTACACCGTTTCTAGCAGTGAGAGGAGATCTGGCGCACCCGGGAAGGAAAGACTCACACAGGTATTAAGTTATAATTATGTTTAAATTCTCACATGGCAGTCCTACCGATGGTGACACCACTGTAGACACCCGCCTCGCGGTTCTACCAATGGCTGCCCCACCGTAGAGCCCCTGCCTCACACATCAAGAAACCACTATGCATGGATACTGCCTCTGCTCAGCTATCTATTCCGCTAGGTCTATACCCATACGAGAAGTGCGGTTGTACGGGGGTCGTTTCATGCTTAACTTCATGGCTCGGTCCTTAATTGACCGGGGACGGTACTTGCCTTTTCCCGGATACCACCCAAATCATCCGTCCGCCCCAGTCGAAAACAGTTGTTTAATTTCATTTCTCTTTTCATAAATCATGTCATCAATATCATGGCAATGTGGTGCTCATGTCTCCACATGCCGCATCTCAATTACCTTCCCAAAGGCAATTGCCCAAGCATAGAGCATTTTGATAATTATGAGTATGCATGGTTCTAGAATAGCGTTGCTAAGCAATTTGTCATAGTTGACTAGGGACTCATACGTAAACATGGTTACGAAGGAATATGGGGTAAACAATAATCAAGGCATGGCATAATCACAAGTAGGATGTTTATCATTGCATGTAATTTTATTTGTAAACAAAACAATTTCGCAATTGGGATCAACATGTTCAAAGAGTAGTGATGACTTGCCTTGCTCAAAGTCCTGCGGGTCTTGTCCTTCGCTTGGATCAGCAGCTTCCTCGGGCTCTATAGTTACGTGCGAAAATGGATTTGAATTCGGTTAGAATTCAATAAACATCCAAGTAAATCCAAATGAAAAATCGAGTGCGAAAGTCGATTCTTTTATATTAACTTTACTATTCGCGAACTACGGCAAACCCATTTTCGGTGTGAATTATTTATGAGTATAATTATCTTGTTGTCGTAAGTTTTTAATTTAATATTCCCGAGTATTATATCCATGTAATAGGTTAGCAATTTCTATCACGAGCTAAATATCGTACAAAATCCTAGAAACTATTATACGATTTAATTTAGTCTATGACTAACCGATTAAGTATACTATACGTCTAAAATTACTAGTGATTAAATCCGAACTTCTACCGTGAATCGATTACTTATAGGGATTATCCAAAGTAATCTTTAATAATCTATAAGATTTCATTTATTAGTTGTTGATTACATTTAAATTACTACCGCGAATTGATTATTTATAGTGACTACCAAAAATAACCCATAATTTATATTAAATTTTTGCAATCCTATGACGGGAAATTAATCTATAATTTAAATTCTAATTTTTAAATCTTCTAAACTCTCCTAATTTCCCTCTATTTATATTATTACTATTATTTATATTTATTTATTTATTATTATTATTATATTTATTATATATATATATTTTTTTTCTTTTATTTATTCCCCTTTCTCTTTTTTTTTCTTTTCTCTCTTTTTCTTTTTTTTCCTCCCTTTTTTTTCTCTCTTTTCTCTCCCTTTTTCTTTTTCTCTCTTTTCCTCTCTCTTTCTTTCTTTTTTCTCTCTCTCGGCCAACTCCCTCTTTTCCTCTCCCTCTCTCCCTCTCGGCTCTCTCTCTCTTCCTCACCCGAGCGGCGGCGGCGGCGGACGCGATGGGAAGGGAGGGCGGCTCACCGGCGGCGGCGTGGCGACGACGGTGGCGGCGGCGGCGACGACGGCGACGGCGGCGCAAGGGCGGCACGGTGTGGCGTCACCGAGGGCGGCAGCGCGGCAGCTCACAGCGGCGACGCGGCGGCGTAAGGGCGGCGGCACGGTGGCTCACAGCGGCGATGGCTCGGTGGGGAGGGAAGAGGGGAGGAGGAGGGAGATGGGGTAGGGAAGAACGGGGAGAAGGGGAGGGAATTTATAGGAGAGGGAGGGGGAAGAAGAAGAGGGGAAGGGGCGGCGGCGGCGCGGCAGCGGGGCGACGCGCGGGCGGCGACGCGATGGCGGCGTGGGGCTTGGAGCGGTGATGCGGCGGGCGGCGGCGCGGGGCTTGAGGTGGGCGACGCGACGGGGCGTGGGGCTTTGACGCGGCGATGGGACGTGGACGGCAACGGCGACAGCGGCGACAGCGGCAACGCGACGGGTGGCGAGCGAGCGGTGTGGCAGGCGGGGCGACGCGACGCGCGCAGCTGCACGGGGCTCGATGCGATGGAACGGGCGGCGCGGCAGCGGCGCAGGGCGACGGCGAGGGGACGGCCGCGCGGCGGGGCGCAGGCGCGAGACCGACGGCGATGACGACGACAGCGGTGCGGCGCGGCAGCGGCGATAACGACGGTGCGCGACGCGGCAGAGAGAAGACGAAGCGGCGCGTGGCGCGCTGGGCGCGAGGCGGTGCGGGGCGCGAGGGCGCGGGGGCGACGGCCGAGCGGCGATGGGACGGTGGCGCGGCGGCGAGCGGCGTGGCGGGAGAGGGGACTGCGCGCGGCGCGGCGCGGGGTAGGGTTAGGGCTAGGGGAACCGCGTCGAGCACCTTAGGTGCAATGAACAGTGCCGATTTCTAATTTTTTTTTTATTTTTATTTTTATTTATTTATTATTATTATTATTTTTATTTATTTATTATATAAATTTGATTCTAAAATTCCTAATATTTGCATATATAATTCTTACCCAATATTTGTGTTATCCCCACTAATAAATTCATCCTAAATTAATATTGCTCACATTTTTACAGGATTTATTTAAATCTTTATTTAGTGTTAATTCCATTCCATCGCACTTAAATTTAATTGATACGAGCATGTTTATGATAATATCGATGTAAATTGATTGATTTAGTTCTTTATTCGAAACCTTCAAACTCCGAACTCGAAGTTCAATGGAACGGCGAATAAAATCGGCATGATGCAACTTATTTTAAAAAGTTTTTGAAAATCCATATTTTTAGAGTTTTGATTTGTCGGTCGAATTTTCAGGGTGTTACAGCTTATATCCATACCTACTCCGCTGGCGGTGTGAATCTGCTCATTCCCATTGTACTTGTCTTTCACCGTGAGCTTTTCCAACTCACCGGTGATGTGATCTGTAGCGCCGGTATCGATGTACCAGTTGGTGTTGATGCCATAGGAGGAGCTCGCCGCCGCAGCTACTGCAACATGTTTGTTGGCAGGAACATAGTCTTCATCATACCTATACCAGCAATCTGTGGCAGTGTGGCCTCGCTTGAAGCAGACTTGGCATGTTGGTCGGCGGTCTGTAGCTCCTAGCGCTCGTCCACGCCCGCGACCTTCGGCATTGTTGCCGCGTCCGTGACCGCCTTGGGGAGCACCTCCGCTGCTGCCGCGGCTGAAGTTGCCGCCACCGCGACCTCCTCCATTGCCGCCACCTCCACGGCTTGCGAGATTGACGACGTTCTCCTAGGTTCCTTGGTAGAGTGCCATGTGACCCTCGAAATTAACAACCTGAGAGTATAGTTCTCCCACGGTCATTGGTTCGGGGTGCACACACATTGCCGAGATGACCTTGCTGTAGCCCTCGCCAAGGCTGACAATGATGTGCATGATCATCTCTTCTTCTTCAACAAGTCGCTCGGTGCTAGCCGCCATCTCGTCACCAAGCGCCTTCATCTTGCCGAAGAACTCAGGAAGGGACATATTTCCCTTCTTGGTGTTGGTGAGCGCATAGTACGTGTTGATCGTTCGCAATCTGGTGTGGGTGGAGTACATCTGATCAATTGTTGTCCATGCTTCAGCCGCCGTTGTGCACCTTGCGACTTGCATGAGCACATCTCTTAAAAGAGATGCGAGGAGGAAGCCTAGGACTTGTTGATCCATGGCTTCCCAATCTTCAAACGCCGGATTCGCCTTCTTCTCCATCTTGCCGTCAACTATGACAGCAATCTCGATGTCTGGCTTCTTTGCCGCGCCAGTCAGGTGCCCCTGTAGACGCGCGCCGTGAATTGCAGCACAGACCTGCACCTTCCATAGTGCATGGTTGGTTTTCCCCAGCTTCTCACTCACCGAGCTTCCCTGGAGAGGATTGGCACTACTGGTGGTGGAGGAGGAGGACGCCATCGAGTAACGTAGCTAGATTAGATTTGATCAGGCTCTGATACCATGTGAGGATTTTGGCAGGAAACAATCGCATGTTTCAGTGCGTTGCTTACGCGTTAATATATGGTGAGAATAGCCCTCACCGTGGCGATTACAGAAGTCCGCGAGATCGGCAATAACCGCGCCAACTCGGGAGAGAAATCAGCATGCGATAACAAAATGTAAAGGAAGAGATAAAATATAATCCTATCTTATCACAACTAAACCGATCATTATCACATGCATGGAGTATATAGTTCTTTGGTTTCCTTACATGGGGGAAGTTAAGGTGATCGCTGTGACGAAAGAAATATGTCTTACATCAGAGAGAGTAGCTCGTTAGTTTGCTTGGCTCGGCCCGTTGCAATTTTGTGACGAGCTGAGCTAATTAATGATTTAGCTCGTTAGAGATGACGATATCATAAAGGCAAATATGTTTATAAAACGTGTTAGTAGCCCATCAGACGTAACAACAACGTGACCACGGCCCCATCTTGCAGCAGCCCATATTCTAATTAAATCCTTGTCACCAAGCAAACAATTCATGAGCAAGCACAGCCGCACAGGTATTCCTAGCTTCCCATCCGGGGGTCCGAGGCAGGCAGCGAGGTACGGAGGGCGATGACCTCCAGCGCGCGCCGCCGACGAGAGTACTCCCCCCACCGACAAAAGATCGACAGGCTTCCGTACGCGGTGGAGCTCACCCCTCCAAAAAGGTGTCGTCGTACGTGCTGCATGCCAGCGCGCGTTCTGATCTCCTGCTCGATCGCTTTGCCGACCATCAACTTGGGCCGCAAGCTTGTTCCTCCTGCTTTGCCCGTGCTCGCGGAGACGAAGGCGACTGGTGCCTGCCTTGCCCACATTATCTCATGATCCAGCTCGACGAGCTCGTTGGAGCAGGCATCCGAGCCAAGCCAGCTTGTTATCCACCCCTACCTGTTACTAGTGGCGGACGCAACTTTAAAATATAGATGAAGCGGAGAACGGAGATGTTCACTCGTTAAGAGCATTCGAACCCAACACATCGAATTAATAGTTCATTGGCATAACTACCTCAATTTGTTGGGTGTTCACACCTTGTTATATCTAATTTTGATGGCCCATAACTACAATAATGGGGTAAGGGGGGTTTTTGAGGGTGTGGGATGACACGAGTCGTAGCTAAGTCGGTCGACCCACCCCGCCAAATGGGTAGATCCGCCCTTGCATGTTAGCATAGTAGAAAAAACTGAACCAGAGGTTGAACCGGTCAAGCTGTTAGTCCACCGATCCATTGGTCTGAGCAGTGAACCGCTCGTTAAACCGCGGTTTGAAACCATAGGAATACTTCACATGTTTAGATAGCAAACATGGTTCATCTCCTCAGTAGTGCCAAAATCCCACCTAATAGGGATCGATTCTCAACATAGGCACCTATTTTTGAGTTTATTTCGAATAAATATGCTTGCTATACTACATGGGCCTCTAGGTGACCCAAGTTCTGTTGCTGCACATGTTGACCTGGTTGGCTCGGTTTGCTTCGGTTCGTTGGGTCATGCCAAAACCAGCCGGTTCATCCTAGGGTCAATTGTGAAGGCGGTCTTTTAAATAAACCAAACCACCACTGGTGGAGAAACCATCTTTCGTCGGTCGGCCAAATTCCACGATAGTCCCGGTTGCAACAACAACCGGGACTAAAGATCATCTTTAGTCCCGGTTAAAAAGGGTAACGGGCATATTTGATCTTTAGTCCCGGTTGGTAACACCAACCGGGACTAAAGATCATCTTTAGTCCCGGTTCAACTGCTGTCAGGACTTGTCAGGCCCCCCCGGGATCTTTAGTCCCGGTTGGTGTTACCAACCGGGACTAAAGATAGTAACTTTAGTCCCGGTTGGTGTTGCCAACCGGGACTAAAGATCCCGGTGATCTTTAGTATCGGTTGGCAACACCAACCGGGACTAAAGTCCCACCCCTTTATATATGTCTTCTTCCTCCTCCTCCCCGAGCAAGCTTCAAAATTTCTTCAAAAAAGAGGGGAGGTCATGCCAAAATTTATAGTGAATTTACTTTGGTGATTATATACAAATCGGAGGTGCCTAAAAGGTTAGCAACTTCATCCTCCAATGTTTTTTTTGGTCATATTACATTTGAAGCTATGTTTCGCACACTTTTTTGTCTCCAAAATTTTGTTGTAAGTTGATGAGAGAGAATTTGTGTTGGAAAAGAAAGAATATATAGAAATTTTGTTTATTTGCTAAATAAGGTTTCATAAAATAGTTGAGTAGGAAAATATAGTGAAAGTTAATCTTAAAAAAAAGAAAACAAACTAAATTGAAAATGAAAAGAATTTAAAACTTAAAAAATAATAAATAAGAATTAGTTGGTGGAATATTTTATAATTTTTGTATGAATAATGATATGTCGATATTGTATGACTGTTGAAAGAGTTTGTGATTATTTTACCATTATTGTATGACTGTCATTATTGTACGAATGATTATTTGTGTACGATTTTTTTTTCATTTCATGTAGATGGATCAGCAATGGATGTACGCTGACCGGCGGTCCAAAGAGTTTATTGACGGCGTGCATTATTTTTTGAGAGTGGCCGAAGCTAACAAGCAGAAGGGTTTTATTTGTTGTCCATGCAATAAGTGTAAGAATCAGAAGGAGTATTCTGCATCCAGGACTATTCATTTCCACTTGTTTGAGTCGGGGTTCATGCCAAGCTATAATTGTTGGACATGCCACGGAGAGCAAGGGGTTGAAATGGAAGAAAATGAAGTGGAAGACGACAATATTCCAGACTTTGCTCAGTACGCTGTATTTGAAGGAAATCAAACGGGCGAGGAGGACATAGATGCTGATTATAACGACGTTGCAGATGATCTTGGTCAGATGTTGCAGGATGCCAAGGAGGACTGCGAGAGTGAAAAGGGGGCCCATAAATTGGACAAGATGTTAGAGGACCACAGAACGTCGTTGTACCCAGGTTGCGAGCAAGGGCACAAAAAGTTGGATACCACTCTGGAGTTCCTGCAATGGAAGGCAAGAAATGGTGTTAGTGACAAGGCATTTGGCGATTTATTGAAACTCGTCAAGAACATTCTTCCGGAGGGAAACAAATTGCCCGAGACAACGTACGAGACTAAGAAGATAGTCTGCCCTCTAGGACTGGAAGTTCAGAAGATTCAGCATGTCCGAATGATTGTATCCTATATCACGGTGAGGAGTACGAGAACCTAGAAGCATGCCCTGTTTGTAAAGCACTACGATACAAGATTAGACGAGATGATCCAGGTGAGGTTGACGGGCAGCTAACGAAGAGGAGAATTCCTGCTAAGGTGATGTGGTATTTCCCTATAATACCACGGCTAAGGCGTTTGTTCAGGAACAAGGCGAATGCTAGAATGATGCGTTGGCACGCTGAAGAACGTCAACAGGACGGGATGCTGAGACACCCCGCAGATGGTTCGCAGTGGCGAAACATCGACAGAAAATTTAAAGACTTTGGAAAGGACGCACGAAACATACGGTTTGGTTTAAGTACGGATGGCATGAATCCTTTTGGAGAGATGAGCAGCGGCCATAGCACTTGGCCCGTTACGATGTGTATCTACAACCTCCCCCCTTGGCTATGCATGAAGAGGAAGTACATAATGATGCCGATTATTATTCAAGGCCCCAAGCAACCTGGTAACGACATCGATGTGTTCCTAAGACCACTGGTCGAAGATCTTAAACTGTTGTGAAAGAAGGAAGGTGTCCCCGTGTGGGACGAGGACAAACAGGAGGAGTTTAACCTACGAGCGCTGCTGTTCGTAACCATCAACGATTGGCCTGCACTTAGCAACCTATCCGGGCAGTCCAACAAGGGGTACAAGGCTTGCACTCACTGTATGGATGAAACAGAAAGTACGTATCTTAAGCACTGTAGGAAGGTTGTGTACATGGGTCATCGTCGATTCCTTGCAGCAAACCACCCGGTACGGAAGAAAGGCAAGCACTTTGAACATACGGCGGACCACCGTACGAAGCCTAAACATCGCAGCGGGAACGCAGTGTTTGCTATGGTTAAAGATCTTAAAGTAGTGTTTGGAAAGGGGCCTGGCAGCCAACCTATAGAGAGCGAAGATGGTCATGCGGCGATGTGGAAAAAAAACTCCATATTTTGGGAGTTACCCTATTGGGAATTCTTGGACGTCCGCCACGCAATCGACGTGATGCACCTCGCTAAGAACCTTTGCGTAAACCTTCTTGGCTTCCTAGGTGTATATGGAAAGCCGAAAGATACACTGGAAGCGCGTAATGATCTGAAGCATATGGAACAACGCGGCGACCTTCACCCGGAACCAAAGGAGAAAGGCAGCCATTACTTGAGTCCAGCCAGCTACACTCTTAGCAAGGCAGAGAAGGAAAGTATGTTTCAATGCTTGGAGAGCATCAAGGTACCGTCTGGATACTCCACGAATATAAAGCGAATAATAAGCACGAAGGAGAAGAAGTTCACAAACCTAAAGTCTCATGACTGTCACGTGTTGATGACACAGCTGCTACCAGTTATAATAAGGGGTATCCTCCCAGACAATGTCCGGGCAACAATAACAAAGCTATGTTCTTTCATGAACGCAATTTCGCAGAAGGTCATCGATCCGGATAGGTTAGAAGCCCTTCAGAATGATGTGGTGCAATGTCTTGTCAGCTTTGAGTTGATATTTCCACCTTCATTTTTCAATATAATGACGCATCTGCTTTGTCACCTTGTCAAAGAGATCGGTATTCTCGGGCCTGTGTTCCTACACAGTATGTTTCCTTTCGAGAGGTACATGGGCGTTCTGAAGAAGTATGTTCGTAACCGTGCTCGTCCAGAGGCAAGCATCGCCAAGGGGTATGGAACAGAGGAGGTCATTGAATTCTGCGTTGAATTTATTGAAGACCTTCGCCCAATCGGGGTACCTGAATCACGCCATGAAGGGAGACTACGGGGAAAGGGGACTCTCGGGAGGAAAGCTATAATGACGGTAGACAACAATTTATTCCGTAGAGCCCATTTCACGGTTTTACAACAATCTTCATTGGTGGCTCCTTACATCGAGGAGCACTTGGCTCTAGTTCGCGCCAGAAACATCGGTAAGTCCGATGCATGGATTACACGGCATCACATTGATACTTTCCCCGCATGGCTGCGACAACATCTCATGGGTAACGAGACGATTAACCAGCAACTGGCCTTCCTGGCGAGGGGTCCATCTGGCTCGATCGCGACATTCCAGGGATATGAGATCAATGGGTACACATTCTACACAAGAGCCCAAGACATGAAGAGCACGAACCAGAACAGTGCTGTTCGTATCGATGCCATGGGACACGATGGTACAACTGGCACATATTACGGTGCCATCGAGGAGATATGGGAACTTGACTATGGACCTCTCAAGGTCCCTCTGTTCCGGTGCCAATGGGTTAGGTTGACTGGTGGAGGCGTAACGACTGATGACAGTGGGATGACAACGGTTGACCTTAACAAGGTTGGATACTCGGACGAACCTTTCGTCCTTGCCAATGATGTAACGCAAGTTTTTTATGTGAAGGACATGTCTAGCAAAGGAAAGAAGGGCAAAGGGCCTGACGAGCCGAAGCGCCATGTTGTTCTCCCAGGCAAAAGAAAAATCGTCGGAGTAGAGGACAAGACTGACGAGGATTACGATCAGTTAGATGGGCAACCCCCTTTCACGGTGACGGTTGACCCTAGCATCCTCCTATCAAACGAAGACACCCCTTACTCACGTAGCGATCACAAGGAAGGAACAATAGTGAGGAGAAAGTACGTGCGGACAACCGTCACCGCCGAAGTGTTGCCGTAATTGTTGTAAACTATTTTGGATGTATTGAATATGCTAGTTATATATGATTAATTACAATTTTTAACAATTTAATATCATGCATATGCTAATTATATACGACTATTCTAATTTTTAAAAGTTTTGAATCATGCATGTCGGATTCACAGATGCTAGTTACAATTTTTAACAATTTAATATCATGCATATGCTAATTATATACGATTATTAGCATTTTTAAAAGGTTTAAAACATGCATGTGGGATTTACACATGTTAATTAGAATTTAAAAGGTTATTAGCATTTAAAACATATATTAGAATTTAAAACATGCATCACACTAATTATATACGATTATTAGCATTTTTAAAAGGTTTAATTAGAATTTAAAAGGTTACTAGCATTTAAAAGGTTATTAGCATTTAATTAGAATTAAGCATTTTTAAAAGGTTATTAGCATTTTTAAAAGGTTTAGCATTTAAAAGGTTATTAGCATTTAATTAGAATTTAAAACATGCATCACATTAATTATATACGTTTATTAGCATTTTTAAAAGGTTTAAATTATGCATGTGGGATTTACATATGCTAGTTACAATTTTTAACAATTTAATATCATGCATATGCTAATTATATACGATTATTAGAATTTTTAAAAGCTTTAATTCATGCATGTTGGATTTACACATGTTAATTAGAATTTATAATGCATTATTTATATTTTAGAAACATATATGCAACGAAATTCAATATTCAGTGCTATTAACTTTAGTCCCGGTTCTTAACCCTAACCGGGTATAAAAAAAATTTGGAAATAGCGGGAAAATATCTTTACTCCCGGTTCGTGAGAAGAACCGGGAGTAAAGATATCTTTACTCCCGGTTCGTAACACCAACCGGGATTAATGATAAAATCTTTAATACCGGTTGGTGTTACGAACCGGCATTTAATTAGAATTTAGCATTTTTAAAAGGTTATTAGCATTTTTAAAAGGTTTAGCATTTAAAAGGTTATTAGCATTTAATTAGAATTTAAAACATGCATCACATTAATTATATACGATTATTAGCATTTTTAAAAGGTTTAGCATTTAAAAGGTTATTAGCATTTAATTAGAATTTAAAACATGCATCACATTAATTATATACGATTATTAGCATTTTTAAAAGGTTTAAATCATGCATGTGGGATTTACATATGCTAGTTACAATTTTTAACAATTTAATATCATGCATATGCTAATTATATACGATTATTAGAATTTTTAAAAGCTTTAATTCATGCATGTTGGATTTACACATGTTAATTAGAATTTATAATGCATTATTTATATTTTAGAAACATATATGCAACGAAATTCAATATTCAGTGCTATTAACTTTAGTCCCGGTTCTTAACCCTAACCGGGTATAAAAAAAAATTTGGAAATAGCGGGAAAATATCTTTACTCCCGGTTCGTGAGAAGAACCGGGAGTAAAGATATCTTTACTCCCGGTTCGTAACACCAACCGGGATTAACGATAACATCTTTAATCCCGGTTGGTGTTACGAACCGGGAGTAAAGATATCTTTACTCCCGGTTCTTCTCACGAACCGGGAGTAAAGATCCGGGGGTATATA
Organism: Oryza meridionalis; assembly: GCA_000338895.3. Classification (NCBI taxonomy): domain Eukaryota; kingdom Viridiplantae; phylum Streptophyta; class Magnoliopsida; order Poales; family Poaceae; genus Oryza; species Oryza meridionalis. The sequence goes on along the minus strand of CM002528.2, from coordinate 5,511,743 downwards.
TATTCCCGGCGCGCCCTCGTCTTCTCCACCAACACTTAGACGTTTTCATCGAGATCGAGCATCGGTCCTTCGCCGCCACTGCCTAGGGCAACCCGCGCCGACGCCGCCGTCGTCTCTCACCGTCGCCTGGCGGTCCTCGCCGCCTCCGCCGCAGACGCCGCCGCACCGTCTCTTGGGTGAGAGCCCCCGGCCTCTCTCTCTCTCGATGTACCCTCGTCTCTCTCTCTGTTTCGCCGACGACGCCAAGAAACGCCGACGACGCCGACGACGCCGATGACGCCCTCTCTCTCTTACGCCGATGACGCCCTCTCTCTCTCTCTCACGCCGATGACGCCGACGAACTCCGACCCACGACGCCCCCACGCCGCCGCCGCGCCCCCACGACGCCGCCGCCGCCACGATGCCGCCGCCGCCCCCACGCCCCCACGCCGCCGCCGCCACGATGCCGCCGCCCCCACGCCGCCGCCGCCGCCCCCACGGCGCCCCCACGCCGCCATCGTGCCGCCGCGCCGGCACGTTGCCGCCGCCGCGCCACGCCCCCACGCCGCCGCCGCCCCCACGATGCCGCCGCCGCCCCCACGCCACCGCCGCCGCCCCCACGGCGCCCCCACGCCGCCGCCGTGCCCCCACGACGCCCCCACGCCACCGCCGCGCCCCCACGACGCCGCCGCCGCGGCGCCGCCCTCGTGCCGCCGCGCCGGCACGATGCCGCCGCCGCGCCGCCGCCGCCACGATGCCGCCGCCGCCACGAATGCTGCCGCCACGTACGGTCACGATGCCGCGCCCTAACGCCTAATGAACTAACGCGAACGAACGAGCGAACGAACGCGAACGAGCGAACGAACGCGAACGAACTCGAAATTATAAAAGAACACAAACTAAAACTTGTAAAATCCATATAAAATTAAATATAGCTCATTTTAAGATGATTCAAATTTCTATGAACTCACCAAGTTGGGAACTTTGATGTTATGTAATAAAAACTTGCACTCACAGTACAAATTTAGCTTCTAAAATTTATCCAAGTTAAATCACACATAAAGCATGCACAAACTTATAAAATGCATACAAAATTCATTTCAACTCATTTTGGAGCAAACTCAGTTTCTACAGATCCACCAACTTATGTTCTCCTATAAAGCAAAATGAAATAGTATACCTACTATACATCAAATGCCTCTAAAACTATTACCTTTAAAATGACTAGTTTTACATAAGCTGAACTTTAGAAGTTTATATAAAATTCATCTTAGATCCTTTTTGAGTAAACCCAAATTCAGTAGAACCATAGAGTTGTGCACTTCAATGTTATAAAATAAAAAGACATACTTACAGTATAATGAAAACCCCTAAGTATTTAAGTAAGGAATAAACAACATGGAGCATACCTTAAATTGTAACATTTGTAGAAAATTCATCTATTGTCTAAATGAAGTGAACCAAATTTTCTATAGAACCAGCAAGTAATATACTTCAACCTAGTAGAGTGAATTATAAATTTTTTCACGTAGATTGAATGTGGTTCAAACAATGCCTATATAAATAAGGTTTGGATCGCCTTCACAAATGTTTTATGTACCAGAGAATTGAATTACAAAATCAAATTAATTTCACAAAATTCTATAGTGTTGTATTTTTGTAACAAACATTTGGACATCTAAAAGATCTTCAATGAAAAGATTGTTTAACTACAAAGTTAAACAATACATTATATGTTCCTTTGCGATTAGACTAATACATTTTTTTTGGATGTTGCAGAGAAGACGTCGTCGTCGTCGTCCGTCAAGCCGAAGTGGTAGCTAGCCCTCGAAGGAATTCGCGCAGGCAAGTGATGTAAAGATGTGATTGTTTGAGATATAATATAAGATTGTTAGAATTCTAATATAAGATTATTAGATTATTAGAGTTAGCATATGTGAGTGTTAGAGATTATTAGATTATTAGACTTAGCATATTTGAGTGTTAGAGATAGTTAGAGTTTTAATATAAAATTATTAGAGGTTTAATATATGAAACTTAATTAGACTTAGCATATGTGAGTGTTAGAGATTTAATATAAGATTATTAGAGTTTTAATATTCGAAACATATTTGATTGTTAGAGATTTAATATAAGATTATTACAGATGTAATATACGAAACTTAATTAGACTTAGCATATATGATTATCTACCGTACAAATACACGACACTTAGACTTAGCATATTTGAGTGTTACAGATAGTTAGAGATTTGATATAAAATTATTAGAGGTTTAATATACGAGTTAGTGAGGAGATTGTTATACTTAGCATATATATATGATTATTACAATTTTAATATAAGATTAGTAGCGATTTAATATGAGATTATTCGAGATTTAATATAAGATTATTAGAGTTTTAATATTACGGTTAGCAAATACATCCTACAGACCTAACATATATTATTGTAATGCACAGATGGCTGATCGCGACGAGGAACAGATATTGTATGATACAATTGCAGAGGGAAGTAGCCAGTACTGGAACGAAGAAGAGGGGAACGAGGATCCAAACCAGTACTTGAACGTGGAGGGGAACGTGGAGAGGGTTTCGGAGGGGAACGATGAGGAGGAGGCTAGTGGAAGTCATCCCTCCGCTGGACAGAAGAGGGCACGCGGACAACGAGGTGCCGCGAAGAAGATAGAGGGTCGGCACATCATAACTGAGGTGGACGCAGACGGCCGACCTACTGCCCCGGCGGAAGCAGCCAAGAATTTTGTACGCCACAGTGGTTGGGTTGTGAGGGATAACGTGCCTGTCAGCATGGTGTACTGGCGCAGAACAAGGGCACGCGGGGATAATGACAGCTTTGTCCCGGAATCAGAGAAAGAGATGCTGTGGACCACAATGCTCGAGACGTTCACGCTCCCTGCGGGTACAGAGAACATAGTGAAACACTGGACTCTTAAGAAAATGGCAGAACAGTTCCAGACCTTCAAGGGAGACCTATACCGGAAATACATCCTGAAGGGGCAGACACCGAACTTCGACGTATTCCCGAAGCTAAGGGATCACTGGGAGGAGTTCGTTGCTGACAAGACAGGTCAACAAGGGCAGGCGATGATGGAAAGAAACAAAGAAAATGCCGCCAAGAAGAAGTACCATCACCACTTGGGGTCAGGCGGCTATAGCGTCGCGATGCCGAAGTGGGAGGAGATGGAGGCAAGCTTGCTTGAGAGGGGTATCGAACCGGCCACCGCTAAATGGCCTGATCGATCGAAGTTCTGGTTCTATGCTCATGGTGGAACGCTCAACCCAGGTGATGGCTCCTTGGTCTTCAGCGATCAGATACGCGAGGCTGCGAGTCGACTAACGGACGCAGTGGAAGCCTCTTCTCAGGGCACGTTCCGACCCGACAGAGAGAAGGACGAGCTGTCACTCGCCCTGCAGACTCCAGAGCATCCAGGACGAACACGAGGGAAAGGGGTGATTCCTTGGAAGATTGGATTCAAGGATGACATCCACACGTACAGGAGTCGGATGAGGAGCAAGAGAGATACCGAGGCGAAGATTGCAGATCTCGAGTACAGGATATCGAGCTACGAGCTCAGCATGCAAGAGGAGGTGGCCCGGAAGGTGGATGAACGCATGGCAGCACATCGGTCACACGATCCCCAGCCGTACATACCTCCTCCAGTGGTTAGCCCATCAGGCAATCGTAGCAGCTGCGCCTCAACGGGGCAGGTAGTATCACATAGCATGGACGCTATGCAAACCCGGGACGAAACCACCTGCCCCGTTGATGAGATCACGCATCGGACACCATGTGAGCTGCATATTCCCTTCAAGAACTTATCAATCAAGGTATGCTCGATATAATACATGATTTTTGACTCGTACGTTCCGCAATTTGCTGCTTAGGTTGATTACTAATAGATAACCTCTCCTCACGTGAAGGTGGCGTCAGGAATGGCCATCCCAACAGACATATCAGGGACTTACCACTGCAGGCCGATTCCAGCAGGATACTCGAGGGTCGAAGTTGAGCTGGTGGAAGCCGTGTACGAGGACCTCGAGTTGGACTACCCAGGAGGAGACGGTGAGACGCATCTACGAGACACAAGCCACGCCATTATACTATGGCGCAAGCGGTACATCATCCTCCCTGGGCGACAAGCGGCGTCTCGTGCACCATCTCCTCCGGCTCCTCCGCCTCCTCCTGCACCATCTCCTCCGGCTCCTTCGCCACCTCCTCCTGCACCATCTCCTCCGGCTCCTCCGCCTCCTCCTGCACCATCTCCTCCGGCTCCTTCGCCACCTCCTCCTGCACCATCTCCTCCGGCTCCTCCGCCTCCTCCTGCACCATCTCCTCCGGCTCCTCCGCCTCCTCCTCCACCGTGTCCGCCTGCACCTCCCAAGACAAGGTCTCGCCAAGCTCCACCTCCTGCCAGCACAAGGGCAACGAAGAAGGCCAAAGTTGAGACCACCAAAAACAAGGAGCCGCCGTACGATTGCAGTCAAGAGGAGCTTAATGCTTACGTGGCAGGAGAAGTGAAGAGGCAACTCAAGCCTCGGAGTCCTGAAAAGAAGATACCTATTGACCCGAGCGTGAAGAATTTCTTCAAGGGAATGTCCACCGCAAACAAGGAGGCCTTGAAGCTATCGGACTATGACCGAACACTCAGGAAAGCCTATTACAAGAAGTCCAAGCCAGGTCCTCAGCTTGGAGAACAACCACACCAAGTGGTCGAGCCGTTGGTGACCGGCGAAGACTTTGGCATAACGGATTTCATTTCAGACACCGGTCTAACCATGGCTCAGTTGGTTGGAGGCGCACCAATCCCGAAGGCGGAAGTGGCATACAAGTTTGAACTCGGTAAACCGCTTATCAGGCCCGAGCAGCTGCAGTCCCTACCGACACAAATGTACAAATTCCATGAACGGTACATGGAAATGAGCGCCAATGGTAGAGAGATGTTCGGAGCGAGGATCAGAAACCCCGACTTCTTGCAAGGAGAAGATGTTCTATGGATCAATTTCAAGGATGTCTTCGATCTGTACCATCGGGACGCCCTCGACGTCTCTCTTCTGAGCGCATGGATTTTGTAAGTATCTTTGAGTTCGATTTGTTTCGTTCAATTATTAGCTCCTGGCATATATGTAAGCAATAATAATTTCCTTTCATTGTTGTAGAATGGAGATTCAAAGGGCCCGGCGGCGGGGGGTTTACAATACTGGGTTCATCGACCCTCGCAAAATCAACACCGAAATGCTCGACAACTACGAGAAAGACACAGAGGACAATCTCGTCCATCTCCTAACACAGCAGCATTTCAAGACATTCATACTATTGCCGTACAACACAGAGTGAGTTTTTATTGTCGTTCGAACAAATTTCATTCCCATACATATAACATGTGCATTCTGATATTTATCTCATCTCACGCATATTCCAGATTCCACTGGGTCCTGTTCTTTTTTGACTTGGAGGCAGGCAGAGTCACTGTGTACGACTCAATGAATAAAGAGGAGAAGGTTTTTGACAAGGTCTTCCAAATGATAGACAGGTAATATAATGCCATCTATTCCACAGTCGCGGGACTCTGTTGATATTATGTTGATCTCGGGTAATATTTAATTAATCATAGCTTGCAACTGCACATGTAGGGCTTGGGATCGGTTCCGTCAATTGGTCCGCGGGACTTGGAAAGAAAAACTTGGACGGAGGTTTCATTTTCCAGTGAGTACATGCATGATCCAAAATTATATTGAATTGAATCTCTAGTTACAGTTAATATAAAGAGTATATTAAATCTCTCATCGTTTCTCATGTAGTGCGGAAAGCAGGACAAGGGAACTAACTTGTGCGGCTACTACGTATGCGAGTATGCCCACTGCCTATCAAACCAAATATACACCAAACGAGAGCTCGATGTACGTATACATAAACCGTTCAAAATTTCATTGCGTATCGATTTGTTAAGTTGTTTATTAATTTCATATATTGATATGTCATTATTTTCCGAATGATAGCGTATTCACATGAGGGAAAAACTCCCACACAAGGATTTTATCACGGCTGTTCAAGAACAACTGATGGGGTTCATCAACGAAGAAGTCCTTAATCCCCATGGTGAATTCTACTATGACGGATCGACAATTCGTAACGTCGGTCCTTCCTCTTCTGACGTAACGCAGGCGTCGAAGTCGTAGCTACAGCTAGCGAGCAAATGAATTGTACTATACATGCATGTACATACATATTTACATATGTACGTACATTTACTTTAGTGGTAATATATATTTTGGTAACATATATGTACATAAAATGTTAAGTGCTTTAAATTATAAATATGTGTGTAATATATGTATTTATACATATATATACATACGCATATACATATATATGTATTCTATATACAACCATAATATATATATTGCAATGCATATATATATATATATATATATATATATATATATATATATATATATATATATATATATATATATATATATATATATATATATATATATATATATATATATATATATATATATATATATATATATATATATATAATCAACCATGCAGCAAACAGGGCAATGCAAATAAAAAAAAAGGTACATGGATCTTTAGTCCCGGTTGGTAACACCAACCGGGACTAAAGGCTGACCGATCTTTAGTCCCGGTTCGTGTTACCAACCGGGACTAAAGATCGATCTTTAGTCCCGGTTATTTCACCCGGGACTAAAGATCGCTATCTTTAGTCCCGGATTCGTAGTCCCGGTTGGACAACCGGGACTAAAGGGGGGTTACAAACCGGCACTACAAACGATTTCTCCACCAGTGCACTAGGTGGTTGTCATGACAAAACTCAGCTCTCAGGGTGTTGGTTTCAGTTTTTCCCGGTTTAATCACCAGCCAGGTCCCCTTTTTTTTTACTATGCTTGTTAGACACAATAGAGCCTGCGGACGCTGTCCTTCACCCAGCGACGAGGAAGGCGATCGAAACGGACAGATAAAGGAGAGTAAAATGTAGACATTACATTTTGCAAGATTTTAGGGACTTCGTTGAGTGGCAGTGGCATTTTGGAGGTACGACAGTGCATTATTCTAGTGGCATATAAACAATTACCTCTGTTCTGATGGCATTTTGCCAATTGGAGCATGTCATAATAGAAAAATCTAGGGAAGAGGATTTTGATCCCTCGAGAGGATATCCCCTCGTTGTTTGCATGCCACACAAATGGTTATGAAAAAATTTGAAAAAAATTATGTATTAATATGTGATATATCACTCCACAAACATGCAAGTAAAAATTCGACTTCTATATCTCGCAACGAAAAAAACAAATTTGATTCTGAATATACGTTAACTAGCTGCGGTTCAATTTGTTTTTTTCGTTACGAGATGTAGAAGTCGAATTTGAACTTGCATGTTTGTGGAGTATTATATCATATGTTAATACACCTTCCTAATTTTTTTCAAATTTTTTTATAACCATTTAAGTGACATGTAAAGAATAAGGGGATATCCCCTCGAGGGATTAAAATAGTTTCCCAAAATCTAGGCCTGTTACGTTCTCTAGTTTTTCAACTTTTTTTTACTTACACAGTCAAACGCATGCACTCATAATATACTCAACTCACCCTATAAATACACACGCATACCTTATCCCTGTTAGCATCTCCGAAAAATTAAACTAGTATATCCTGATGTTGACGAAATCACTACGAACGACTCGCTGTCAATGGGTCCAACTCAAAGGAAAAATAACATACATACATATTTGTTCCCCTCTCTCTTATTCTATTAATAGAAAAAATACCCGTGCGTTGCAACGAGTAAAAGCTTTTTTCTAATGATACAACAACTATTGAGAGCCGAGGAATAAATTGAAACATCAGTATCGCTAAATATTATAATTGAACAAGCGTTGCCTCCTACCTCTCTTGCTCTGCCTGCCTCTCTTTAACTTCCGGAAGATAGTTCCGTGCACGTACAATACCGAAGCCGATCATCTCCATCAAATCTAGTTGAAGCTTTCTTGGTCTTTCAAAATTGATTTAGGGTTTTTGATCCACTTGACCTCTTTCAGTATTTCCCAAAATCGGGACGAATCCATAAAACTCGGGATAAAAAGGGCTGGGGGAAGATCACCGGCTAGCCATTATTCACTACAATTAAACGAAGATTAAATCTAATGAATTAAAGCCAAATTGAAAGAAAAAATCATGGGAAATGATGAGAGATGAGTGAGGAATCAAATTTTGCAATTCATTAGGGGAGAAAACACATGTGGAGGTAGATCAATGTGGCGGCGGCGTTAGGGTTTGGCCCGGTGGCACGGTGGCGGCGCGGCAAAGGTGCGCAGCAACGGATTAGACACATACGACGTACAAAATCAAATACACATAATAGATTAGAGATAAATGTTAGAAAACCAACTTAAACATGAATAACGTATTAAAATTTTGGCGAAAACATCTTTAATTTATATAATAGTAGAGATAAAGATAGAGATAAGCATTCAGTAAAAAAAAGAGCATTACAATGGAAAAAAGTCCAATTACATCCCTTATTTTCTTCGGTGGTGGTAAACGTACGGCTACATGAAAACAACTCACACGCGTTCGACAAACTCCACTGAACAAATCACAATGCACATATACTGTACTGCACGGTCCCGTACGTGTACATATCATACATGATCATATCCCCAGGTACGTTGTGCATGCACACCTTAATCAATTAATTGCGCACAGTAGTACAGTACGTACGTACTGTAGTACCCCACCATAAAAGCAGCTACCATTAATTACAACAACAACATTATTTCTAACACTTGACCCCGGAGTCGATCGATCGCCACCGGACACACATATGCAATGCAATGCAAAGCAGCTATGCATTATTACAGCAACAACAACAACGTTATGCGTCGATCGATCGATCGCCGGGCAAAACGTCGTAATCCGATCCGACGGGATCGTAACCCGCAACTTACGCCAACGTACGCTCCGGCGGCATGCACGCACACACAGAGATCTCGTCGGTGAAATGTTGAGCCCGCGAGTACGTACAGCACGGGCGCGACCTCGACGTGGACGCTCAAACAGCAAACTGATCCCTCCTCTTAGATCTCCTTCCTGATCGATCTCCTATATAAACCCCCATGGCCTCCTCGCTTCAGCTCACAGCCTCGCAGCCTCCTCGATCTCCTCTACAGCAGCTGATCACTGCTCAAGTGAAAGGAGACGGCGCCGGCAACAATGGCGACGGCGAGGTTGCTCCTCCTGCTCACGGTGGCGGCGGCGGCGGGCAGCTGCTTCTGCAGCGCCCAGGAGCAGGCGAAGCCGCCGCCGTACTGCGGCAGCGTGAGGACGGCCATTGAGGCTCACAACATCATCGGCTGGAAGACGTTCACGGCGGATTGCGCCAAATACCTCGCCGACTACCTCACCGGAGATCGATACCCCCGCGACGCCGACGTGGTGATCAACGAGGCCGTCGCCTACGCCGAAAGCCTCAAGCTCTCCGGCACCGGCAAGGAGGTCTGGGTGTTCGACGTCGACGAGACCGCCCTCTCCACACTGCCCTACCAAGCCAACCATGGTTACGGGTACGTCGTATATATTCGTACTCATACCTATACCCTAGGTCACCTAGTTTCTTTTAGTTATATATCATCATCAAATTTAATAAATTGTTCCCTCTCAATAAAAATATGATTCCTAAATTTGAAATTCTAATTAATATAAATGGATGTACCCACTAACCACCTTAATTAGACCATTATTAATGTTTTAGCATTTTTAAATACTACTCCTTTTTTAATAGATGGAGTCATTCACTTTTGTAATAACGTTTGATCATTCGTCTTATTGAAAAAATGTAGTGCAAATATGCTAAAGTATGAATTGTACTTACAATTTTTTTTCTATAATAAATATGTCATAACAAAATAAATAACATTTACAAAAACCTTTTGAATAGAACAAATGGTCAAACGTGATGGCAAAAGTCAATGGTGTCATTTCTTAAAAATGAAGGTATTATTTTTTTCGAATATAATCGAAATTATTATTCCGTTCGCAGTGTTCAGCCATATGATCAGGCAAGCTTCATCCAGTACGTGTCCGAGGGTAGCGCACCGGCGCTGCAGGGGACGCTGCGGCTCTACCAACGGCTGCTCCAGCTCGGTGTTAAGCCAGTATTCCTGACTGACCGCACCGAGGACCAAAGGACAGTCACCACCAACAACCTCCTCTCTCAGGGCTACTGCAGCTGGGAGAAACTTTTGCTCCAGCCGGTTGGGCTTCAGACCACAACACAGGCGTTCAAGACTGATGAGCGGCAGAAGCTAGTGGACGCCGGCTATGTCATCGTCGGCAACATCGGCGACCAGTGGACCGACATCCTCGGCTCGCCGGAGGGCTGCCGTACCTTTAAGTACCCCAACCCCATGTACTATGTCGCCTAGCTCGGCTGCCAGCCTGCGCCATATTGCTAGCTTCGCTAGCTAGCCATATCTCGATGATCCATAATTCGCGTGTGTTTCATATATTTACTTGATTTCTTGTCATGAACTGTTTGTAGTAGTTAACCTTTGAAGCATATGCTTGATTTCCTTTTTAGCTATTGATGAGGTGAGTTTTGAATTTGTAATAACCCTTCTTTGGCATCGGTTGGCCATTGATTGATCGATGTATCGTGTGTTGAGCAAGCTCTGCTTGGATTTGTGACAATATGTAATCAATAATGAGAGTAATGGATCAAAAATTTTCTTACATTAAACATGTCGAATATTGACTGGATTTGTCTTTTCGTATATAGGAAGGAGAAATGTGCGGTGAGAGTGTTGTAACACTACGCCATGGCACAAATCGATTGGTTTTTAATCCAGATTATTAAATTAGTGTAGTCGCGCTCTACTTTAGTCAAATTGGCAAACTGGCAATTTAAAGGGTAAAATCAATTAAAATTTAGCAAATAAACTTTAGTCAAAGTCTGTTTCACCCCCAAGATAGTATTTAACCCGGACCAAAAAAAAACATCATCTGAGCGTATTTGTTTCGTGATTTTATTTGGAGATTATCTTCCTATTTGCGCCTTTATTGTTCATTTCTTTACGATTAGACACACAACCATGAAACGTACGGAGTACCTGATTTAAGCTCATGCTGACGAAAAGATACTATCATATCAATCAAGACCTCCATGAAATATAATTTAGGAATCTAATTTTAAATGTTGGTGGTGAAGAATATATCCAATTTTTAGTTCAGGGTAAAAATTGTACGTCGAGCAAAGTTCAATGATAAAAAAGGGACTTACCACCAATTTAAATTCTATTCATTTTGGGATCCTATCATATTTTGGAGTTGTGCTATCATCCGAGGTATGTTGTGAGGAACTATTAATATTTTAATATGGACAAAATAGATCAGAATGATTATTTTACTATAGATATGTACTTCCACAAACATCCAGGGACAAATTATTGTCAAATATTCTTTCATACATATGCAAGAGTAAAGTTTGAACTACACATGAAGAAATAAAGTAAACAAAATCCATCCACGAATTTGATTAAACCTTTTCGTAGTCTAAGTTTTGTTTTTTTTTCAAGGAATAAGTAACACAATAACCTATGTTCTCTTCTTTTTCAAAATTTATTTTAATTACTTCGACCGCACACCCATATAAGCAAACCAAGAAATTAAACAAAGACTCATACCTTCGAGGGCTTAAAATAGTTTCCCTTTCAAACATATCTATCGATTGACTAAATATCAAGAGAAGAAACAGGACATGCATGGAGCACACACCCTTCGGTAATATAAAGAGTGCTTTGAAAACTTATATATTGATTTAATACCTGTACATGCAGAAATGCATATAATGCGACTAGCGTACGTAGAGATGTTATTTAACAAATAGTAGACGTTATTGATTAAAGTTGACACCTCAGATAAACCCTACAAATCGTCCTCTTTGCACGTACTGTTTCACCAACAACAAACATGTACTGTTGCCCACATTAATTGTGTAGTAATTAATTTTACTGTTGCTTTTCGCTGCATGCATGCATGGGAATATATATGTTGGCCCCTATGCATATGTTCTTGCTATGTACGTAAAGAACAACTTAGACCTAATGTAGGTATTGCTCACAGCCATTTAGTTATAATAAAGCTTCATGCCTGCATGGTGGTTGGCATGACACAAGTGGCTTCCCATCTTTAAATAGAGACGACTATGTAGGGATGCATTCATATTTACTACTCCCTCTGTTCCATAATAAACACAGTTGTGGCCGGTTTAAGTGCACAATGTTTAACCGTCCGTCTTATTTAAAAATTTTTTATGATTACTATTTTATTATTGTTATTAGATGATAAAATATGAATAGTATTTTATGCGTAACTTAATTTTTAAAATTTTTTCATAAAATTTTCAAATAAGACGGACGGTCAAACGTTGGACACGTAAATTTATGGCTACACTTAAAATGGGATGGAGGGAGTATCAAGACAATGACCCCCCAGGTCCCATATCATCCATTGTAATGAATGATTTTAGGATAATAACTAGATGATGCCCCGCGCTTTGTTGCGGGATATAGGTTAGATATTGTGAAATGATTAAATGATTTAGATTGAAATATTGTGAAAATGATTTGAGAATGATGATTTAGCATGTGTATGTTTAGTTTTAGAATGAAATAAATTGTAGATATAATTACTATATGCTTACAAGTTGAGTTTTGTGTACTTAATTAGTGGGTAGATATGGTATGCTTGCATGTTTGGTTTTAAGAGTGCTAATAAATATTATGTTTGCATGTTGAGTTTTAGTTGTTTAGTGGACACTAGCTTTATAGAAAGAATGGATTAAGTAATATATAGAATGTTTTTTGCCGGCCTAATTAGTTAGTGTAAGATAGCTACTACATGGATGAAATTGACCTACGCAAAACTTATGTGTAATAATTAAACTATAAACGGGTAAAATCAACCTCCTCAAGATTGAAATAATATATACTAGTACTATATATGGATCAAGTTTTTGAATATACTCTTAAGCGATGTGGAATTAGATGACAGCATATTACTGCTAGCGTCTATTATTGGAAATCCCTTCTAGTACAAACAAACATATACACGCACTTCCAAATGCAGTAATAATTAACGACGTCGTAACAGCTAGATTTCAGTCTCAGGTTTGCTCATGGCAACTGAGCTGCTAAATGTATACTTCTTTTAAGCCCTCTGGAATCAGGAACCTAAAAATACACATTATAGTGAATCAGCACGTTACACGCACTACGCTAGTCCAGGTAACCAGTGACTGGCCCAAACCAACCTCCAATGGGTTTAACCCTCGACAGAGATAAGTGGCAAGTGAAGACTCTCCCCTCATCTCTTACGGATAGAAACTCGTTAGTGGTGACTATCATCTGTGACGAACCGCAAAATTTTACCCGACAAAGAGATTGTTCTCTAATGGGCCACATTATGACCGGTCACTGAGCTGCATAACAGGTAAAAAAAAATCAATTCACTGAGCTCCCATCACTGATGTGTATCAATGTGGAAAAAAAAGTTAATCCTTATTCATAGTTGTCTTATTAACACAGTGTCAAAAATCTACAAACAGAAAGGGATAAATCATTTGGATCTCATACTGCAAACTAAATGTAACAAAATCTCTTGCGGAAAAAAAATTATAGCGGATCTCATTCATCAAAATCACACAATCACAATCTCACATCTCACATCAGGAACCACAGGAAATTCGAAAGAGGCTCACAGGGACAGAGGAGAAGACCTGGGATGGTCGATACTCAATAGTGGCTCGCAGGATTGCTGACGAGGATTGCAGCTAGCCTTTCAGGACCACCTTCCGCGGCAGTCTTCAGCAAGTTGCACGACGAGCTTGGAGGAGGCAGGTGGAGCTCGATCTAGAAGAGGCGATAGCTGGAGCTCGAGGACAGGGAGGTGGCCACCGGCACTGGGGGTGGAGGAGACGATGATGGTGGTGGCTGGAGCTCGAACTAGAGGTGGTGAGGGTGCTCCTGGGCAGGAGAAATGACATGACAAGTGTTAGATCTAGCCAAGTTGGGGGCGGTCAGATCCTACGTCCCCCGACCTCGAGGAAGCTGGATCTGGCACCCCTAAGGCTCGAGGGAGGAGGCAGCCACAGTGGCCCGAGCTCATGGGCGGAGAGGTTTTCTCTGGTGCTCTGGGGCAAAGGAGAAGATGATGGCGGCAGGAGCTCAAGGTGGAGGCAGTGGTGGTGCTTGTAGATATAGAGAAAACACAACCAGCACTGGTTCGAGCCACCACCACGAGGTCGGGCCGGTCAGATCCGGCGTCCCACGACCTCGGGGATGCCGGATCTAGCATCCTTAGGGCTCGGGGGCGATGACGGCAGTGGCGGCGACGGTGGTGGTTTCGGGATGAAAGTGGAGGCGGCGGTTTCTCGGTGGGTGCAGCGGCAATGGAGGCGTAACCTGCGGCAGCGAGCGCTTTGGTCGCTTTGCGGCGGCCGGTGCACTCGATGAGGGTGAGGAGGAGCGAGAGAGAGAGAGAGCAGCTACATTAATTACAATAACAACATTATTTCTAACACTTGACGCTAGAGTCGATCACCACCCTGGAAGCAGCTACGTTAATTACAATAACAACGTTATTTTCTAACACATGATCCCTGCGTCGATCACCGGTCGTAATCCGACGGGATCGTATCCTGCTACTTACGCCAACTCCGTCGGCAAGCACGCGGAGAGATCGCCGGTAAAATGTTGAGCTCGCACGTACGACGTCGCACCTCGGTTCACGAACGGAGATCCGTGAAGTGATCGACACAACACAGAAGCTATATAAACCCAGTGGCCTCCTCGATCACACACATCGATCTCCTCTACAGCAGCTCACAGCGACGCCAACAATGGCGCGACGGCGAGGTTTCTCGTTTTGCTCACAGTGGCAGCAGCAGCAACGGGCTCTCCTGCTTCTGCAGCAGCCAGGAGGGGAAGCCACGCCACCATACTGTGGCAGCGTGAGGACGGCGGTGGAGGCGCACAACATCATCGCGGCTGGAAGACGTTTCCGGCTAATTGCGCCTAATACGTCGCCGACTATACATCACCGGCGATCGTTACTCGAACACTAGGTCAACTAGCTGTTGACGTCTTTTCAATCTACCATGCATGGACTTGCCTAAAGATTCAGTGTCGTTAACGAAGGCACCAACTATCTTGATCTATAAAAGCTCCAAACCAAAATGGTTTAAGAGTTTAAACCGGCTAGTGGAGCCGATGTAGAGATCAAATCAGACGCAAGGCCAATTTAGATCGACATAGGGTAAACACAAGCGAATTAGAAGGTTTATATACAGGACAAACATACAAATTGTATCGCACTCTCGTGTTGAATATGAACGATTTACGACTAAATCGATAAGGATGGATGAACTAAGATAAAGTAGAAAACATGACTAAAAAATAAAGGCAAAAGAATGATTCGATTCATCTAAGGGTCATAGTTTAGAATCAAATCGACCATAGCTCTTATAAAGAGGTTGATCTTGTCTCCACAGTGACTTCTCCATATCAATTATGACTTAGAAAAAGCTATAGTTAATACGCAAATATAACTTACATATATATACTATAATTATATTTTTAGTACCCATATGACTGTATGAACGCTCATGGCCTTCATATAATTAAAAAAGCAATATAATATGTTGTACTAGTTGACGACTACTTTTTTTTAATTACCATTACGCTTTTTAGAGTTCAGCCATACGACTACGCGAGCTTCCTTCAGTACGTGGTTGGGGAGAGCTCACGGGCACTGCTGGGAACACTACGACTCTATCAACGATTGCTCCAGCTCGGTATCAAACCGGTATTTCTAACCGACCACACCTATGACCAGAGGGCTGTCAACCTCCTCCAACAGGGTTACTGCTGCTGGGAGAAGCTACTGCTTCAGCTGGTTGGGCTTCAGGCCTCAACTCAATCGTTCAAGACCGGTGAGCGGAAGAAGCTAGTTAGCACCTGCTATATTATCGTCGGCAATATCGGTGACCAATGGAGCGACCTCTTGAATCGCCAGAGGGCTGCTGCAACTTCAAATAAATTTAACTAATAAAAGAATAAAAAACGGAGGAAGTAGAGTGTGTGTACGCAGGACTCCATGCAAACAGCTACATTAATTACAACAACAACATTATTTCTAACACTTGACCCCTAAGTCGATCGCCACCATGCAATTAAGCAGTTAGCTATACTTTATTACACAACAACAACGTTATTTCTAACACTTGATGATCGCCGGGCGAACCGTCGCACTCCGGTCGTAATCCGACGGGATCGCTAAGTTTTCCACTACTTACGGCAAGTCCGGCCGGCGGAGCATGCATGCACCCAGCCGATCGCTCGCCGGTAAAATGTTGAGCTCGAACGCGTACGATCGACGTCGCATCCTCGACGACCGACAAGCGGATCTCCGTGAAGCGATCGAGTCGATCCGTCATCAATCCCTCACTGCAGCTCACAGCATCCGCGATCACACACACACACACACATCTCGATCCGGAGAAAGCAACGGCAACAATGGCGACGGCGAGGTTGCTCCTAGTGCTCACGGTGGCGGCCGGCAGCGGTGGGCTCCTGCTTCTGCAGCGACCAGCAGCTGGCGAAGGAGCCGCCGCCGCCGCCGTATTGCATGCAGCAGCGTGAGGACGGCCGTGGAGGCGCAGAATATCATCGGCCGGCTGGAAGACGTACGTTTCCGGCGGATTGCGCCAAATACGTCGCCGACTACAACACCATCAACCGCTACGGCCGTGCCGTGATTCTGACGTGGTCATCAACGAGAGCCATCGTCCATGGGTGTCCGACGTCGACGAGACCGCGCTCTCCACACTGCCCTACCAAGCCAAGCTTTGGTACGGGTATACGTATACGTCAAACACTAGGTCGATCAACTAGTTTTTTTAATCATGCATAAAATATTTAATAAGTCCATCCCACTAAAAAAACTAATGATGCATAAATTTGGAATTACTAAATATAAATGTGCTCCCATCTTGGACTCGTATTTTACTATATAATTAGTTTAATACCCATAATATCATCAACAGTGACCTTTATGGGAAACACCGAAGCTGTGTGATGGTAGAGTTGTGGCTACGAGACTTCATCAAACCATGATTCAAATCTTAGTGTCCATGAATATATATATTACACACACGTGAGTGTTGGCGTCTTTTTCGATCCCAACATGAGACTCAGTTAAATATTTGCGGTGTTAACGGAGTCGCCAACCACCTCGATCTAGACAACACTAAATCAAAATGGATTTTGAAGATTAAACCGGCTAGCGGAGCCAATTTAGAGATCAGAACCAGCCTCGAGGCCGATTTAGATCAATTTGAAGATAATCACCCGTCTCGTGGGCGAATGGAAAGTTTACGAGACAAACCTACAAAGGGACAATCGCAATCTCGCAGCGATGGCAGACGATTTACGGTGCAAATCGACAAATATGGACTAAACTACAACTATTGTAAAGTAAAAAGCATGGCTGAAAAGTAAATGTAAAATAATGATTCGATATATTGTAGTGATTGAGAGATTGGGGTATTGGGGGTTTAGAATTGAACCGTCAATAAAGGGGTTGGTCTTACCTTCTACAAGTTCTCCTCCATGTCTAATACGGGGTAGAAACCAATGAAAACCCGAAACATGCCTTCCTGAGTAAGGAAATCCGAGACCCGACGAAAACTTCTCTGAATTGGACTCAGCCAGTCTGACTAGCTACACACCGCTGGTCAAACTGGCCCATCACGCTAGTCAGATCGGTCCATAGGCGGCGGTTAGACCGGCTTCGTGAAGAAAACCCGATACCTTCCAAACTTTGGCAATATTTCCCTATTTCGACTCTAGGTGTCAAATTCGGGTGTAAACAGCGAGTTTGCTTTCACTAAGGGCCTCATCTTTTCGCTTATGCTTATGCTCATCAGAAAATTTAAATTTTTAACCTTAAATTTAGAGCTGATTTGGAGGCTTTTTCATCGAAGTTTATTTTCCAACCTTTTCTTTTAGATCGCTAAGAACACGTATATAAAAGTTTTATATACAAATTACTTTTAATTTACAAATATGCCATTTCGCTTAATCCACGAATAAGAGAAACGATGGCTCCATAAGAATTTTACAGGTCAGTCACTCGTGGCTGGTCTCCGTCACTTTCTCATGGGCGTTTTAGTGTAATACATGTATATGCGTAGCAGTGTATGTGTGCGCCTGACTTTAGTATAATAAAAAAAATTAACATAACCCTTTGTACTAGTGGATGATATTTTTTTTGATAATTATCCTTTCAGAGTTTAGCCATACGACCACGCTAGCTTCCTCAGTAAATGGTTGGAGGGAGTGCACCTGCGCTACAGGAACGCTACGACTCTCTCAACGGCTGCTCTAGGCATCAAGCCAGTGGGCATCACCAATGTATATTTACCAAGCTAGTAAATAATGTGGGACCTACTAAAAGTATTTGTCGTTAAAAGTTCCACAATATCTAACTAGCAGTAAGGTGGGACCATGATAATGTAAAGTTTAGGAACAGCCAATAGCATGAAGGGAAAGGGATGAGAGGATCAATAGATGCCAAAAGAATCACTATTTTTTTTACTTCTTACTACTAGGTGATAGTGTTGTTGCTTGGTACTAACTATTTATTGGTTTGACAATGCTTACTACCTGATATAAAGATTAAAATATTGCCTATTACCTGGTTGGGAGCACATTGTGGATGCTCGTACCGATCGCGCCAAGGACCAAAGGGCTATAACCACTCACAACCTCCTCTCGCAGGGGCTACTACAGCTAGGAGAAGCTACTACGTACTCAAGCCAGCTGGACTCCAGACCTCAACTGACCGGCAAGCAGATCAGAAGAAGCTAGTGATCACCGGCTATGTTATTGTTGGCAACATCGGTGACCAGTGGAGCGACATCCTCGGATCGCCAGAGGGTTGTCTCACCTTCAAGTACCCTAACCCCATGTACTATGTCGCCTAGCTCATCTACTAGCGTTATTGTTAGCTAGGCTAGCTATCTATAGCGATGGATCCAAGTTCGTGTGAGTTAGATTTACTCAATCCAATTTTTATGTTATTTTTTATCTTTCTTTACTATTATATATATATTATAGAAATTAAACGTGTTTATGCCACTACTTTGGTATATTGTTTATGTTTGAATTGGTTTTTCGTTGGTATACATTTGTATATAATTGGCTTTTCTAAATTTTGACCGGCAATGACGCGATTGAAGTTGTTTCCGTTTAGTCCGATTGGCATGTCGTGAGTCCATCCACGACTCCGCCTTGTCCGCGTACATGGCTATGTCGAGCATCGTTGTGCATTCACTAATTACATACGTTGGCATACTATCAAAAAAAATCGATTAAATTATGTTTCCGTTGTCATCTAATTTTTGGCCTCATCTAGGACCAGTCAACATGACCATGAGTACCTACACAATATACGTACATACCAGTTATTACTTTTAGAAAATGAGTTTCCAATCGAAAATAATATACATACGATGTTGTTGTTCGACTCCACTATATGACCAAAACAACGATAAAAGCTTTACACCTGATACATGATTCAAGCCATGATGAATTTTTGCGTGCACCTATTAGCTATGCCCACGCCGTAACACGGTCGGACAGCAATCGGATGGCAACGTTGGGATGACAATGTTGTACGTATAGCAGGGTTCGATTCAAATATACTTGATCACGAGGTGAAACCGTTACCAAAACTTTTTTCAAATCCCATTGCAAGGCACGGGCCTGGCCATCTGCTAGTAATATTAGAGAAAGGTACTAGAAAAACATATATATGTATTATAACAGAAAACACATATGAAGCGTTCTCTACCACGCAACCAAGAAGCTACATTAATAACAACAACAACGTTATTTCTAACACTTGGCCCCTGTGTGTCGGTGGCCGGGCGCCCCGTCGCACTAGCTCCGGTCGACGTCGACGGTCGTCATCCAACGGGATCGTAATCCACAACTTACGGCAAGTCCGGCCGGTGGAGCATGCACCCCAGCTGATCTCGCCGGTCAAATGTTGAGCTCGCACACGTACGACGTCGCACCCCTCGACGAACGTACGGACATCCGTGAAGCGAGTCCCTCACCAATCACTGAGACCTCTACTATATAAACCCCATGGCCTCCTAGCTGAAGCCCACAGCCCTCCTCGATCTCCTCCAGAGCAGCTCACTGCTCAAGAGAAGGAGACGGCAACAATGGCGACGGCGAGGTTGCTCCTCCTGCTCACGGTGGCGGCAGCGGCAACGGGCTCCTGCTTCTGCAGCGACCAGGAGGCGAAGCCACCGACGCCGCCGCCGCCGCCGCCGTACTGTGGCAGCGTGAGGACGGCCATTGAGGCGCACAACATCATCGGGTGGAAGACGTTTCCGGCGGATTGCGCCAAATACGTCGCCGACTACATCACCGGCGACCGCTACGGCCGCGACTCCGACGTGGTCATCAACGAGGCCGTCGCCTACGCCGAGAGCCTCAAACTCTCCGGCAGTGGCAAGGAAGTCTGGGTGTTCGACGTCGACGAGACCGCACTCTCCACCGTGCCCTACCAGGCTAAGCATGGCTACGGGTACGTATATATACTCGAACACTAGGTCAACTTGTTTTTTTATTATCTATATTTATCCGATCATATTTTTCATGAAAAAATAATCAGCATATATTTACATTATAAATCCCTAAATTACATATTTGATTTTAATGTATATTAAAAAGTCCCAAAAAGTGTGTCAACATAATTATAGCAACCGTATTTTTATCATGCATAAAATTTTATAATTCTTTCCCTCTAAAAAATAATAATACCTAAATTCTAATTTTATAAATATAAGTGATTTACTACTTTATTTATTTCACTCCAAATAACAATTAGCAAATTGTAATTATATACATGAACTCTTTTTCAATCAAAGAGGCTATAGTTAATACTCAAAATATCCAACAAACATACATGCTATATAATTAGATTTTTAATAATGCCCATAATATCAGCAACAATGACCTATATGAGAAAACACCGACGCTGTGATGGTAGAGTTGTGGATGCATGACTCCTCCAAACCATGATTCAAATCCTACTGCCTGCAAACATTGCATACACGCGCGAGCACATGTTCAGTAAGAATTTAATGGGTAATTAAGTGACTAGCTAGCACATGGTCGCTGTCACTCTTATGGGCATGTTAGTGTAATGCACATGCGTAGTGTATTTGCGCTTGGATCTTTCATATAATAAAAAGAAGTAACATAAATAACACATTGTACTACTGGTTGGCGATTACCATCTTTAAATCATCATTCCCTTTCCAGAGTTCAGCCATACGATCACGCGAGCTTCCTCCAGTACATGGCTAGAGGGAGCGCACCGGCATTGCAGGGGACGCTGCGACTCTACCAACGGCTGCTCCAGCTCGGCATCAAGCCGGTGTTCCTAACCGACCGCACCGAGGACCAGATAGCCATCACCACCCACAACCTCCTCTCACAGGGCTACTCTAGCTGGGAGAAGCTACTGCTCCAGCCGGCTGGGCTCCAGACCTCAACTCAAGCATTCAAGACAAGTGAGCGGAAAAAGCTGGTGGATGCCGGTTATGTCATTGTCGGCAACATCGGTGACCAGTGGAGCGACATCCTCGGATCACCGGAGGGTTGCCGCACCTTTAAGTACCCCAATCCTATGTACTACGTTGCCTAGGTGGGCCACCAACGTTATTGCTAGCCAGCTAGCTATATCGATGGATGCAAGTTCGCGTGTGTTTGATTTACTTAATTTCTTGTCATCAAATATTCTTAGCGGTTACTTACTCTTTGACGTGTATGCTGGATTTCCTTCTTAGTTTGCTTTGTGAGATATGAAATTTAAATTTGTAATAACGCTGGTTTGGCATGCATGCCAAACCAGTTCGCTATTTCATTGATCAATGTATTATGTTGAGCAGCCTGGTTGTAATTATTGATCAATGGATCAAGCAGTACCTTAGATAAAAATATTCACTATTGATTGGATTTTTCATTTACGTGAAGGAGAATACTGATGAGAGTGGGAATATCTTAGAAAAAGATAACAAATATGGTACATCTCTATTTCAAAACTTTTAAATTATTCTAACCTTGCCTTACTTTAGCTCTACCAGATACTGGCTTTAACAAGTGGCAATTTAAAGCCGAAAGTAGATTTTTAGCTCTTGAACTTCTCTCAAGTTAAAGTCCATTTTTATTGAAATAAAGTACAATTTGTCAACCCTAAATAACAAAACCGATTACTTTTTCACCCCAACACTTACAAAACCAGATAATAGAAAAAACTTGATGCAGAATTTTCATAGCAGTTTTGCTTGAAAGTAAGGTGGTTTTCCTATTTCTACCCACATTGTGCATATTTTGTTGGTATATTGTCACTTAATTAGGTCTACAACAATGCATACGACTTGCATAATTTATGTTCATGCTAAAGAAATATGCAACTCTTTCAAATGAAGTCGATGATGATAAATTATGAAGATTGTATCCCTCGAAGAGATCTACAACTTTTCTTGCTGAAAGTTTATTCATTTGAGATGGTTGAATTATTCTTTTTTATCCCAGATCTATTTTGAATGTATTTTTCTTATATTTCCAAACAAGCTTAGATAGACACATGCATGTTCTATAAGAAAATTCTAGCCCTCGACGGGGTAACGACTTTCAAATTCAAGGTATGTTCCTAAGAGATCATTGCGGATTCAAAAATTTGTTTTTTTCTCAGATCTATTTTTGGTTTTGTCCTTTTAGTTTTCGAAATTACCTCAGATGGTGGCATGTTCTATATAAAAAAGTGTAGAGTTCGCTAACATCTTAAAAGTGTACAGTTCGATGACATATACAACTTTGTAGTTGGAAGGCTTTCTAATATGGAAAATTTAGGTGCGTAAATATTCGTTACAAATTTTGGCCAATATTTTTACAAGGGTTTCTGCTTTAGAAAGTCCAAACTTTAAAAAGTTGAAAATTCATATTAAACGTCATTGAGGTAAACCAAACTCCTATATAAATTCTCATAGTACTTCCTATAATATGAAAACTTTAATGCTTTCGTGCAATTTTTTTTTTTACTATTGTCATTCACTAATGCCAAGTTACATATAAAATTGTTGATCCGGACAATATCTAAAACTTTGTACTCTTTTGTTTGAGATCTGTTGACGAGCTATACTCTATAATGATATTTGTATGGTATGAGGATGGTGCTACTAATGTATACACGGGATTACATTAAAATAGATGGGAGAGGTATACACGAGATTACTATAAAACAGATGGGAGACGTGGATTTTTATACTAGTTCGGGCACTTAGGATGAGTAATAACCCAACTATAGTTTATACATATAGCTATGAAATATAACACACTGATTACAATGGGAGAGCAAGGTAGCTAATCCATCCCATCGACTAGTATCTGCTGAGAACTAATCCGACAATTTGTAGTCAGTGGCTAGTGATCAACTTTCTCCTGGCTACATAAAAGTTTTTCGGCAAACGGTTAAAACCAATTTTCACAAATGATTGAGCAGTCCGCCTCCTCCAAGTTGTCTATAAACATCGGCATTTTTCCAATCGGGCGACACACTCACTCCGGAAATATGATTTTCGCAGGTGGTAAGTTAAGTTGCCCACTTGCGGAAATAATTCGCAAATTAAAACCCTAGTTAGCTCCGATATACCGTCGCCGCCGTTGTTGTCGTTGCCCCAGTCGCTCACTTCCACCACGGTTCGCCATCATCAGTGTTGCTGCCAAGGTGCCACAGGTCCAGCGGCCAACGCCAGCGGATTTACCCCTCTTGAGGTCGGCGCAACTAGATTGACCAGCGTCGAGCACACAAGCACTAGATCTGCTGTAATCATCACCACCGTGAGGCCCCGCAGGCCCAAGGGATGGCATCGGAGGATTAGCCTCTCCTGAGACCGGCGGTGGTAGATCAGCTGCCGCCGTCAAGTTCCCAAGCGTTGGAAACGCCGTCATCGTCACCTCGAGGCCCCGTAGCTCCTGAGGGCGCTGTTGGCGGATTAGCCTTTCTCGATGCCAGTGCTACCGAATCCACCACCGCCGAGCTCCCAAGCGCCAGAATCGCCATCACCGAGCTCCCCATCATCACCGAGCTCCCAACACAGCATCCGCCTTCACCGAACTCTCCAACACCGGATCCGTCGTCGTTCGAAGCCCTTGCATGATACTGGAACCAACTCTTTTGTATGTGGCCACGGCTATTGATTCTGTCGTCGCCATCACCAAAAGCCCAACGCTCCTCTGCCTCCACCGCCCGAAGCTGCCTTCATTGCCACTGCCAGAAGCCTGCCATAGATGCCCTCCGCCTCACATCGGTGCCTGCAGAGGAGGAGTGGATACGAGGGAGAAGGGACAGATAGGTAGGAGAATAATTAAAGAAGAGAGACACTATACGTGTGGCTGGTCAGTGCGATATTTTTACATACGGGTTTTTTAAGAGATCCGTATGCAAAAACAACCTAAATTAACTTTTGCATACGGATGTTCTTTTAGCCTGTTTGTAGTTTGTAAAAATAAAAGAGGTATGTATCTGCAAAAAATATTTTTGTATATCCACCCAAAATAAATTCACTTTTATACATGAATTTGAACATAAACTACATCCAGATTTATAGAAAAAATAAAGTTATTTTAGGAAATTAGAAGAGAGGGCGTGTCGGTAGTACTCCACTGTGCGATTAAGCATCTACATTAATTACAACAACAACAACACTATTTCTAACACTTGACCCCAGGGTCGATCTCCACCAAGCAAGCAGCTACTAGTACATTATTACTACAACAACAACATTATTTCTAACACTTGACCCGTGTGTCGATCGCCAGGCGCAGCGTCGCACTCCGGTCATAATCCGACGGGATCGTACTCCGCTACTTACGACAGCTCCGGCGGCAAGCACGCGGAGAGATCGCCGGTAAAATGTTGAGCTCGCACGTACGACGTCGCACATCGGTTCACGAACGGATCTCCGTGAAGCGATCGAGTAACTCTCACCAATCGCTCAGCCCTACCATATAATCCCCATGGCATCCTCGCTGGAGCTCACAGCCTCCTCACACGCATCGATCTCCTCTACAGCAGCTGATCACAGCTCAAGAGAAGGCGACGCCAACAATGGCGGCGGCGAGGTTGTTCCTAATGCTCACAGTGGCGGCAGCGTGCGGCGGGCTCCTGCTTCTGCAGCGGCCAGGAGCTAGCGAAGGCGAAGCCGCCGCCGTACTGCGGCAGCGTGAGGACGGCCTTGGAGGCGCACAACATCATCGGCTGGAAGACGTTTCCGGCGGATTGCGCCAAATACGTAGCCGACTACCTCACCGGCGAGCGCTACGGCCGCGACGCCGACGTGGTGATCAACGAGGCCATCGCCTACGCCGAGAGCCTCAAGCTCTCCGGCAGCGGCAAGGAGATCTGGGTGTTCGACGTCGACGACACCGCCCTCTCCACACTGCCCTACCAAGCTAACCATGGCTACGGGTACGTATATATACTCAAACACTAGGTTAAAGTACTGTTTTTTTTTCTATCATGCATAAAATTTAATAATTCCTTCCCTGTAAAAAAGTAAATTTGGAATTAATAAATATAAATGTGTAAACTCTTACTTTTACTATTTAATTTATTTGATTCCAAATAACAACTAGTAAATTCTAATTATATATGAACTCTTTTTCAATCAAAGAAGCTGTAGTTAATACTAAAAAATAGCTAACACATACTTATATACTACTCCATTGTATCAGCAACAGTGACCAATACATAAAAACACCGGCGCTACAATGATATAGTTTTGGGTGCAAGACTCCCCCAAACCACGATTCAAATTCTTGCCGACGAATATTGCACACATGGGAGTTCAATAAGAATTTAATGGGTCAGTGACATGCAGTTGTTCTCCGTCACTCTCATGAGCGTGTGTACATGCGTAGTGGTGTATGCATGCTCGTGTTTTTCATATAATAGAAAAAGTTCATAAAACTTGTTGTATATATTGGTTGGGGATTATCATTTTTAAATCATCATTCCTCTATCCAGAGTTTAGCCATACGACCATGTGAGCTTTCTCCAATATGTGGCTGGAGGGGGCGCTCCGGCATTGCAAGGGACGCTGCGACCGAGATGGCAACAGGGAATTCCCCGTCGGAGGTTACGCCACCATACCCGCCTCCGCGGAGGAGAATTTTCCCGTCACAATCACCGTGAAATGCAACGGGGCAACATTTTTCACCATCACCGCCTCCGTGCGGGTAATTTATCCCCGTGGAGCCTCCATCCCCGCGAGTCTCATGTATATATTTCACATATCAAACAAATTCACAAATTCATATCACAAGACACAAATTCACAATTGCACATCATCAGTTCACAAATGCACTTATTCACTTGCAACAGCATTGCAGCAACACAACAATAACAAATCCAAGAAAGTCTTTTCCCTGCATCGGAGTGCATCCACCATCCAAGCAAGTCAAACAAATAACAAATCGGAATGGATGGATGGAGTGTAGAGGAGGCCGACGCCCGACGCCGATGGACTGATGGCCTGAGGGAGGAGGCGAGGAGAGATGGCGGCACTGGGTGCCCGGCGATGGGACGATGCAGGAGCCGGGAAGAGAGAACGAAGTGCGGCGAGCCTACGCGGGCGCGGTAGTCACTGGCGCGGCGTGCGCGGGCGCTGGCGCACCGGGCACGGGCGCGTGGCCTGGGAGGCTGGGACGGCGCCGCCGCCGCTGGGAGCCTGGGAGGAGAGGAGTGGGATGGATATGATGCTAGGGTTTTTACTTGTTAACTGATTTATATACATTGTTTTGGGTTGGGCTGCTATGGGCCAGCTGGGCCAAATATACATGAAATGGAGCACATACATTGTTGTAATGGGCCTCCACGGAGAACGGGGACGGGGGACGGTGTACCATACCCGCACCCGCCAGACCCGATGGAGGCTCTTTTCCCTCCATTTAATCCTCCATGGAGATACAATTCATACCACCCCCCGCCTCCTAATGGGAGGATTCACCGTGGGGAATCGGGGAACGGGTACCCATTGCCATCCCTAGCTGTGACTCTACCATCGGCTGCTCCAGCTCGGAATCAAGCCAGTGTTCCTAACCAACCGCACCAAGGACCAAATAGGTGTTACCACCAACAACCTCCTCTCACAGGGCTACTCTAGCTGGGAGAAGCTACTGTTCCTATTGGGCTCCAAACCTCAACTCAAGCGTTCAAGACCAGTGAGTGGAAAAAGCTGGTAGACGCCGCCTATATCATTGTTGGCAACATCGGTGACCAGTGGAGCGACATTCTTGGATCACCCTACGTCGCCTAGCTGGGCCACTGGCCCCATGGCTAGAATGGCTAGAGAGCTAGCTAGCTCACCGACGGATCCAAGTTCGTGTGTTTTTCATCTACGTAATTTCTTGTCATGAACTGTTTACTTGATTTGCTTGTTGGTTTGTTGATGAGATGTTTACTTGATTTGCTTGTTGGTTTGTTGATGAGATGGGCAAGATTTTTAAATTTGTAATAACGCGTGTTTGGCAGTTGGCCATATTCATTGATCAGTGTATTGTATTGAGAGAGCTGATTTTCATTGATCAATGGATCAAGCAGTTCCTTACATTAAACATATTCAGTAGCAATTAGATTTGTCATTTCATACATGTACTTGAATGTGTTATGAGTGGCAAGATCTTAAAATAAGACAATAAATTGACTAGTCAGTATTTCAAATTTTTGAATTTATTCTAGTCTAACCTACTTTAGCTAAGCCAAATATTGGTTTTAACAAGTGGCAATTTAAAACATGAAGTCAATTTTTAGTCCTTGAACTTCGCTTAAATTAAAGTTCATTTTTGTTTACTGAGTTAAAGTCCACTTTTCAAACCCTGAATAACAAAACAGGTTATTTTTCACCCCAACACTTTCAAAACTAGAGAATAAAAAACACCTTGATGCAGAAGTTTTACAAGAGTTTAATTTGTTTGAAATTAAGGTGATTTTCCTATTTCTACCCTTATTCATAGTATTTTATTGATGTGACTGTCACTTAATTAGGTCTACAACCAAGAAACTTGCCTAATTTGTTTTCACGGTAACAAAAAACTACAATCATGTATATGAATAAAAACCAACATTAAATATCATTTAGGGTATTATATACTAAGTTTTAAAAGTTGGCGATGAAAAATAACATGTTCTACAATTAGGGTGTGAAAAATGAGACCTTCGAGCAAAGTTCAACGCCGACTTCAATTATCCCATTTTAAAATCCATTCATATTGTTTTGACTTCAAAACAGTGTGACTTTATAAATTATGAAAGAAATTTACAAATCAAGAATCCATGGTTCGAAAGAGATATTTTTATAGCTATATATGCAAACTTTCGTGGAATAATTATGTATATATGTTGTCTAAGGAACTATTAATTAATAAGTACGGAAAATAGATCAGGTAGACTAATTTTGGTTCACGAGATGTCTCTTTTGATCCTTTCACAAACATGTGGCATTAACTTGCAACATGAAAACTTCATCTACAAAGTACATATGAAGAAATAAAAGTAACAATCCAACTATACGAATTTGGCCGAAAAGGTAACCTGCTTTATTCTCTATTTTCTTTAAAATATTTTTTAAATGAAGGCTCATACCCTCAAGGGCTTAAAATAGTTCCTTGCAGACATATCTATCATGTGACTAAATATCAAGAGAAGAAAAACAAAACATGGAGCACATCCGATCGACCAATTCGGTCATACATGAAGAGGTTGGTTTAGAACCTATAGAAATACCTGCAGATCAGGAGTAGTTGCAAACAATGCAACTATATATATATATATCACCGCTGATATGGCTAGATCTGTTAGGTGTTATTGAAAATGGACACCTCAGAAATCAACCCAACAAATAATATATTGTCCTCTTTACATCAACAACCAACTTGCACACATTAATTTTACGTACGGGTGCTTTTCGCTGGATGCATGGGAGATATGTTGGTCCCTATATATGTCCTTTGTTTGTTACATAGATGAAGAACAATTTGACCCTATGTAGGGTATTACTCATAGAGCTTGGTGGTTGGAAGGAGACATGTGGTCTCCCATCTTTTTGAAATAGACTATACAGCTGCATGTGTATTTACTATCAACATAATGACCTCTCTACCCCATATGGCCCTTTATAATGAACTAGGAAGGTAGCCCGCACACATGCGCGGGCATCTTATTAAATAAGTGCGTGAAATTTTATTATGAATGTCCATGTGCTGGTGATGTTTTATTTATTCTTGTGCTATATCCTAAACTAAAATTGAAATTATTTAATGGGCTTTGAATGATGGTCAGGATTTTCTTGTAATTACCCTTGCATCATATAAATTGTAAATTAAACATACCTTTTTCAATTTATGAGAAAATTTAGTGTCGAAACAATATATAGATGTGGTTGGTATGAGATTTTTCTAGGTATTTCGACTCCCCAGAATGATATCTTACCCAAATATTTACTAAAAAATCGAAACATTATGTTAGAATCTATTTAAAATTTTAGATATTTTTATTCTATTAGTCCTGCTACAATGTTTGAATACTTCTATTTAGAATGAGTTTTAAACCCAAAAAGAAATTAAATTTAGATAAATTTTGTTCAGTTATCAATTATTTTCATGTACTTTTTTTAAAAGATGGAGAATTCCACTTTATGAATCAGCATTAAAATGCTTTGATCTCTGCAATTTGGGACAAAAATATAAGTGGGTTCAGCCTATAACATGCCATGGGGTAAAGAATCCAGTTCTAGATTATGTCTCCAATTTTCAAAATGTTGTCTGTAATATGTTTTTATTTTCAAAATGTTATCTGTAAAAAAATAACGCTAGATGGGCTACATGTTATGACGTAAAGAATTGATATCATTTTAAGATTTTTTTTCTTAATTTATTAGTGACTTCATATATCATATATATAATTTATATGCTATGGTCATCCTAAGATTATTTATTTATCTCCTAAATAGATCTTTTATTGATAAAAGCATCAAGATCAAATTGTATAGGTAAATAGCACCCAACTTAATTAATATCTCTCAACATGTATATGGATGCTATTTACCTATTTATTTTGAGTTTTAGAATCCAAATAATATAAAAGGCTAAATTGAAACTCGTATGACATGCTTTGTTCAAGTCCAACACTTATTTGGTGATGACGATACGATATATGTAATTGACGGCTAAATCTTTCTGATCAATATAAGATCTCCCTCAAAATTATCAACCTACGTGGTACACAGGATATAGTTATATTTCTCAATTGCATTGGAAGATGTAAATGCATATGCATCACCAGTCATACAATCTACAGTAACACACTCGTGTTTACGCCTTCTTTAGCTAATTATGATGTATTCCCAACTTTAAATCTATGGATCTTGCTAAATTATTATAATGGAATATTAATCATTCATCCATCGATGAGGATGGAGACAGTGGTTAATTTATTCTCTAGAAATAAACTTATCATCAATTCAACAGATTCTTAGAAACTAATTAATTTAGGTGTGTATTTATGTACTTAATCACCTATAGAAATTTTTAATATAATTAGAACCCATTTAGCGAAGTTATTGTTATAAAAAGCTACGTCATCATTTACCTTTGGCACACTCTTTATCAGGTTCAGTTTTGTGCATAATCTTTCTAGCCTAAAAAATACATTTTTGATATTGGGTTGAAATTTTGGAAGTATAAAGTACACACCAACATAGCAATGGACGGGACAATATATCTCTATTTTTTTCCAGATTATGTCCATGGAAACTACAGTACCTTAGTTATATTGACTATTTTCTATAATGTGTTCTGTTATAATTTGGTCCCATCAAGTTTTTTTTTGTTTACATCGTTTAAGTTATCAAATGATTTTTTTTAACATTATCAAATGATTGTCACATGCTCTAATAGACATTTAGCAAATATTTTTTTATTTAGTATCTTTAAACAGATAGGGAGCGGTCATTAGTTGATGGGTGATACAGACATATATCTATGTACTTAGAAAATAAAAGAGATATTTTAATGGGCTTATCATTGCTAGAATTTATAACTCACCCGTTTCAAAATATTTTACAATCAATTTCAAAAAAAATAATATAGTTTGATACTGTAAGATAATTGATATTTTTAGATACATGGTAAGAAAATACTTTCATCATAATTCACATGTTGCTAAATTAAGCGAATTTATGAAAACTAATGGTCAAAGGTAGAAAGGTTTGGCAAGAAAAAATAGAACGATAAATAATTTGAAACAGATGGAGTATTTAAGATTGCAAAAGCAAGAGTTGAGGCTAATTAATTTATCAGTTTAGCAAGCAAACCAGGTTAATTTGTTTCTTTTACCCTTCAACCTTCCTCAGGTCGTGCAGCTGCACCGCATGTGCTGATTGATGAATACGATACTTCGCTGCGTCGGCGACCAGGAGCTCGATGAAACCCAGTGATAACCATGAATCGGAGGTTCACGGCAGCAAGGTAACCATCTCGGCGGATCACGCTGACAAACTCACAAGAATACACCGAGTAGGATACCTGCGATCCAATCATCCATCAGGCACCGCGTGGATGGAGTCCAAGTTGCTGCACACATAGAGAGAGGATGAGAGATACGATACTCACTAGACAACAGATTGGATCGGTGGATAAAGATGGAGGTCTATTCATAGGAACACGATCGTTGGGTTCGTTATAAAAACAGCCCCTATTAAACATAGATTTCAATCTACGGTTAAGATGTTATCATCTACTGAATCAATGGTTGGAATTTTCTAATTAACGTGAAAGCTCGAAAAAAGTGCCTAATTATTATAGGTATAGATGTTTTAAGGACTTGTGTGTAATAGGATGTGCTTCGCCCACCTATTAACACTAATTAATTAGCTAGATGGATGGAATATGGCATTGGAATTTTCTTTCCTTGTATACCTACTTAGGTAGCGGTTCTGTTCTTGGTCTATTGTTGGTGCCTTAAATCCTTCAAGAATAATAATATACATCTGACCATATCGTGACTCCCGTCTGACCCAGCCTCATCTGCCAATCAATTATGTCCATGTGAGCAACTTCTCTACATGTGGGCCAGGGCAAGAAATAGCTAAGTCCTAGTTGGACACAAGTCGTACGTACCAGTTGTATGTGTAATAATTTTCATCGAATAAATACCCATGTGTTGCAACTAGTGAAGGTTATTTTAATCTTATTATTGTTATATAGTTTAGTTAAGATGGAAGTCACTGTGGGAATTCACTTGGATATATATCTTTTTCAAAAAATCATGAGTTGTAATCAAGAGTCTGATCATCTTAAATTAGCATGCAAGTTTTTTACAGAGATTTCTTTTACAACTTGTTATGTATTTCCAAAAGTGAACGAACTTAAAGCCTGACTTAAATACAAAAATGTATTTCCAAAAGCGAACGAACTTAAAAACCGATTCACATATGGATGACGTACCAAAGTACCAGAAAAACACCTTCAACTTTTATAATAGCAGAGATAGAGATAGGCTTTCTTCCGACATCGAGCCAGGACATACGCTTTACAACTCAACACGTGGTCCCACGCACTAGACTGACCGCACCACACCAGATCAGACTCGAACAACGCCATAGGCTTTGTCCTTGTGTCTCGTGCGCCAGATGCGTCATCTCTCATGTGCAAACTAGAAATACTACATGGAAACGGAAACCATATTGACTGGAACCAAATAATTCCATAACTGAGAGGTTGAACAAAGACTTGAAGTGTGTATATATATAGTTTCATAGGACTAAATAATGGGATTGGTATTTTTATTCTGGTAATGATGTAGGTAACGATAGTTGCGTTTGACATTTATATTAATCTTTTATTTATCATTTTGTACTATATAGTCAAATTAAACTTACATATGTTTCACAAGCATGCTCAAGGTTTGTACTGCACCTTCAAGTTCCACAACCCCATGTACTCGGTCGATCGCCTAGCTAGCTTATTGCCGGTAACATTGCTAGCTTAGCTAGCTATCTATGGATGAATCCATTTATAGTTGGTGAATGTTTTGATCTATTTAATTTCATTGCATGAATTGTTTCTAGTATATAGTTAATTTTTGACGCATGTGCTTGATTTCCATGTTACTCGTTTTTTATGAGATGAGAATTAAATTTGTAATAACTCTTGTTTTGGCAGTTGGCCATTGATTGATCGATGTACAGTGTACAGAAAGCTGGTTGTATTTATTAAAGTAATTAAAATGAACTTGATAGTTCAAGATGATGTCTTACACTATTGAACCTTGTTCCATATGTAGATTGGATTTATTTTTGAATTACAGTACTTAGTAATGGAAATTAATGTATCCAACAGTTTGTTACAATATTATTGGTTGAATTTGTCTTTTCATATAACGGAAGGAGAGAAAGTGATGAGAGTTTGGTCAGGTCTTCAAAAAAGGATAAAAATATAATTGGTCCCTCTTTCCAAATTTTAATTTATTCTAGTCGGCCCTACATTAGGATTTTGTCACATTTTGTATGTTTGTCTAAATGTCAAATTAAGGAACTCCTAATAAATATGAAAACAATAGATAAGCTAGACAGACTATTTTTGTCACAATTGACATGTCCTTCCACAAACATCTGAGGATAGATTACTATTGTTCCATAAACATGCAAAACCAAATTTGATCCACAAACTACACATGAAGAAATAAAAGTAATAATCGAAGGAACGCAACGAAGCTGACTGATGAACCAATAGTCCGATATTTCTCCAAATACACAATCATCTGTATGTCCGTCTCTATTTTCTTTGAAATAACTTTTATTACTTATAGACTGCTTGCAACGAATGAAGGCTCATATCCTTAAGGGATAAAAAAAAGTTTCCCGTGTTGAGCACCCTTTCAATATAATCGTATATAAAGAGGGTGGACCAATCCCATAGTTTACAATTCAGTTTATAAACAACAACCAAAATTTAAATTACAAAACTTAATTTTAGACTTAATTTAGGAAATTTTTCTCGCAGTTTAATTTGCATTTGCTTATAAAATACTATGAACACATATATAAAATCTGTATTCACAAATTATTTTTTGGATGCAGCTTACAATCAGTAAAAATGAAACAATGATATAATTGCTTGCGGTGTTGGATCATAGCCACGCCCCTGGGCTCATCTGGGTAGATCCACTGGCCTAGAGGAGGGGCTGCATGTGGTAGCGGTGGAGAGGAGGAGGGCGGCAGCGGCGATGAATGTGAGAGGAGGCCCTAAGGTGGCAGTGGTGGGGAGAGATCAACTCCCTTGTCTCCTCTGGAGAGAATGAGGGGGCGAGACAAGAGAATGAGGCACTGAGATGGATTCCGAGAGAGAATGAGTGAGTGATTATGAGTGACAAAGAATGGACATAGTCGTCCATAAAAAAAAACAGCACATATATCTCATGTATAAAAGTATCAATTTACTAAAAATAATTGGCACAAATATTATTTGTCCAGTATTTATAAGAGGTTATAAAGGTTTAATTTTATACATGTATGTTGGGTCGGAAGGGCGGGAAAAATCGCATATGATCCGGTTTTAATTAAACTGGCACGTATGAGCCGTGAGCCGTGAGCATATGTCCCTATTATATTTTCTGCCCTTTAGTAAGTAGTAATTTTACGGTGTTTTTGGCTACATGCATGGGAAATATATGCTGGTCATTCCGTTCTTGATTTTGCTTGTGGCTGTCAGAAGTAATCTAGTTTCTGGTAGTATCAGTCCCTAATTATATGGCCCTCAGAATGAATGATTTTAGTACCTGTAATGGATGGATGATGCTTCACCCGCCTGTTATAGAACTTAATTGGATGGAATTAACATAGGAAAAATTTAAGATAGAAATATTAGGAAAAGATGCTATATGGATAGAATTCATCGCGACATACACAACAAACTCAAGATAGAAATAATATTACTCCTACCGTCCAACAATATAAGCATTTAACACATTTTCATGCTGGCGGATCCGTCGCCATAAGCTCAGGAGTGGCCCGATCCGGCCTCCACGAGGTTGGGGCATCAGATCCACCACGGCGAGCTCATGGATCCACTAGTGATAAAATTTATTATTCACTCTGTGATTTGAATGTTGAAAAATAATTTGTGAATGATTGAGAAGAATTTGAGAAATTTTTGGGCTCAGACATGGGGTTTCTGTGTTGATCAGCTTAATTCGAGCCAATGAATCGAGTCGTTTTTTTTTCATTCCTACAACATTAAAGGTGTCGGTTCCTAAACCGGCACCTTTAAGTCTTCAAAGATGCCCCCTGTTGAGTGCTGGTTGGAAAATTTAGTACCTATAGCCGGTTCCTAATATTTAACCGGCACTCATCACCATTTCTGTAGTAGTGTATACTGCATATTTATAAGACTCGAACCAAGGATTTCTCTGCCCTCACAAATTCACTTTACTATCTCACCAGTAAAATACCTTTTGTTTTTATATTTGACACCACCAAAGAGCTGAAATAGAAATGTTGACAACTGCAAAGTTAGCTTTCAAATAAATGTGAGAAGTTATAAGGCAATTCTTTAATTTTACTGTATGATCGAACAAGACCAAACAAACCTACCAGAGGGGGTGAATGGTAGGGAAAACTAAAAACCCAAAAGCCTTTTGCGGAATTAAAGATTACCCTCAAACGAAGTCGATGACGAAGTCCAGTCGCCGCCGGTCGAACCGCCAAAGCCTCACCAGTCAGACCGCCCGAATACCTACGGTCAGACCGCCGCTATCCCACTGGTCAAACCGCACGCACACCTGCGGTTAGACCGTCGGGACCCAGAAACACCGGTAGATGACAAACTCGAAGATGTAGATTAAAACTTTTGGATTTTATTGCATCAACTAGTGTTTACAATGTGCACCAACAGCACTCCTCACCAAAATCTCAAACTAAACTCGAAACCCTTTCTCTCAACTCTAGTATCTCTAAAACCGATACCAGAAGACCTTACCCTCCCTCTCTATTTATATCAAAAAATCCCTTCTCAAAGTAGGTGTGAACTCCTAGTTCCTCTAGGACTCAATCCCTCAATTTCCAAACCTTTTACAATTTACCAAAACCTGCAGCCACACCGGCCACAGATAATCACACCGAGTCAGACTCCCTTCTCGGTCTCCTCCTCTGCATCGATCACTCGCTGCGTGCCGCCTCTGCTCCCGAGTCGGCCTCTCACATGAGCCTGTCTTCCTGGCCAACCAATCACAAGCCATCAACACACATGCATACGGCACGTGAGCTACCCGGCCTGCACACATGCATGCTCACGCATGCAT
Organism: Oryza meridionalis; assembly: GCA_000338895.3. Taxonomy (NCBI): domain Eukaryota; kingdom Viridiplantae; phylum Streptophyta; class Magnoliopsida; order Poales; family Poaceae; genus Oryza; species Oryza meridionalis. The sequence continues at coordinate 5,475,226 of CM002528.2, read as the reverse complement.
CGATCATCACAATACATATGCATACTGCACGGCACAGTACATACATATGCATGCATGCTACGGTACCTCGCTGTACTGTAGCACCATGTACTCTTCTCCAATTACTTCCAATCTCCTTCGCGAACACCGACGCTTGCACGCACATCTCGTGAAACCCGTTGCGAAGATCTCCCCCACACGATGTCCATCCATCGTATGTCATCTCGTATCCAACTTCGTCACCCGGTATCCTTGACCGTCTGGACCTCAACTCCTCCCTGAGTCTAGTCCCGATCCCTACTGTTGACCGAAGTTGATCTCCAAGAATCCTGACTCTAGTCACCTTCTCACATGGTATCCCGACCGCACGAGACCTCTGTTCCTCCCTGAATATAGTCCCGGTCCTCACCATTGACTAAGGCTGACCTCAAGTCACCTGCACACAATCAGACAAAACAACCGTTTCTGGGCACAGATATCACAACCTGACCCACATTTGTCACACGCATTCACACCAACATTCACACATACTCTCAAACCAATTCTTTGATTAAATCATTTGCATAGACAATTGTTCATCACAAATATTAATCATGACAATAATTTCACATTTACCGTCCTTATAATTTGTAGGTAGGAATCGTGTTTTCTAATATAAATCTTGGTAACAGGTATCTCAAGATACGAAAATTTCACTGAAATTATATTACCCGGAAGTATACTTCGTCAAGTACCATAAAATTTCTCATTTTTACGTCTAAGTGACCTCAAAACAAAATGCCATCAACTCCATTTCCACTTTCATGAAGTTTATTTTTCTTAATTTGAGATAATGGTTCATTAACTTTGTATCCCATCATCAAAATCCTGCATCAACCACTGCTAGGTACATACACAGTTTCATGAATATGTTCATGTGAGATGTGGAATCAGAGATGGGAACACATTGCTGCTAGCGTCTATATATCGTTGGAAATGCCTTCTAATGCAAGCAAGCACATGCATGCGTGCATGTATTGCCCAGTGGAGTACTTGGTTATTATAGAACCTGGAACTTAATTAGTTATATGTACTAAAAGTGTGCAGTAGCTACCACGTAATACTACAGTACTACAAGGTACCATATACAGCTGAGCTACGTCCGCGCTCTGCTTTCTATAATTCGCATTTATGCGCCATTAAGTCCATCAGATCTCTCCCACTGCTCTTGTTCAAAACTAAGATCGCCATTGGCCCCATGCTTAACCAACGCCATTAACACGCTATATATGTCTAGCATGCTCCTTTCATTTAGGCATTCAAAATGATACTCCCTCCATCCCACAATATAAAAGATTTTGAGTTTTTACTTACAACGTTTGATCACTTGTCTTATTCAATTTTTTTTTTGCAAATATAAAAACCGAAAAATTGTGCTTATAATACTGTAGATAATAAAGTAAGTCATAAATAAAATAAATAATAATTTTAAAAATTTTTAAATAAGATAAGTGGTCAGACGTTACAAGCAAAAACTCACCCTTGTATTATCAGACGGAGGGAGTAAGAAGCTACGTACGTTCTGGGCCAGGAACCTAGCTATCGGCTAATTGGCTAGCGATTAATGGTGATGCTGATGAGCTAATGTCCATGGTAGAATTTCGTGGGGAAAAAAAAGTGGGAGATCGAGAAGCTAAGTGCGTGATCGTATAGCTTAAGCTTAGCATGTTGCTGGCGCCGACACCGACACATCTTTAAACACAATAAACTTTTATTTACTCCATCCGTTTTAAATTACCAGTCATACGTAGTACGATTTAGCTAGCTTTATCCTAGTTAAGTCAAACATTACTATTTCACTGCTGATTTTTTAAAAAAATATATAGTTTAATATTATACAATTTATATTTTTCGATTCACCATCAGAAATGCTATTATATAGTTCATATATTGATGAAGTATGTAAATTTATAAATATATTGATGGTCAAAGTAATGAATATTTTATTTTGAATAATACTGAAACGTCTTACAATTTAAAACGAAGAGAGTTCGATCGAACAACATGACAAAGCTAGTGTATCTTCTTCTCTTTCTTTTCTTCTATATTCACTGGGTCAATCAACCAAATGCATTATATTTTCTCCCTTATGGCTCCACGTCCAAGTCGTGCGTATGTAAAAATATCTAATTTTTATAAGCCACTATATTATTACGTAGATAGAGGCAAATCGAGAAATACCCGTAGAAAGAGATTATACACCACTCTAAAAAAATGTTGTTATGTGTACTATAGTACTAGTACAATCGCCAACTGTTTGGACAGTTGACTGCTCCCTAACGACGTACGCATGGTTCCCACTTGCATGCAGAGGACGACGTCGGTCCCGTACATGCACATACATGCATGTTGGGCACACACTCCTTAATTCTATTGCTTATACACCAATGCATGTAGCTACATTACAACAAGAACATTAATTATTTCTAACAATGGAAATATGGAGTGCTAACCATATATGTTGAAAACCTGAAAATAATGATTAAATTCGAAAAAATAGAGGCGTGAGATTTATCCACGTCATCAAGAGCGGTATATTTTTATGAGTATTAATCATGAAATAAATTTTTACTCTGGATAATGTAGATAAATATCTTATGTCTATTTTTATTCAACGATAGTTTTTAAGTTTTCGCTATATATGTGATTTGCACGGTATATTTTTTTCTTCTAACAATGATCACGATGCATACTTATGGAGAATAAATACAAAGTTTAACGACACGGACACCGACAGGTCGTGATCGATCGATATATCGTCCTCTTCAAGTCGATCGATCGCATGCCATGTCCGGCAACAAGAGCTGGCTATGTGTCGTCCGGCCGGTGAAATGCTGACATCGACGTTTGGTCTGTGAACAATTTCATGTGAGTCCCTCGACCAATCAACGCAGCTCTCGTCTCCTCTGTTTATATAAATCCCAAAGGCCTGATTCGCTGCAGATCACACACCACCTCTTCAATACTCTCACTGCAATTTCTGGAGCTCACACACTGCGCCGGCCAATAATGGCGACGACGACGGCGAGGTTGCTCCTCCTACTCACGGTGGCGGGCTTCTGCCTCTGCCACACCACCGGCCAGGAGGCGGCGCCGCCGCCGCCGCCGTACTGCGGCAGCCTGAGGACGGCCGTGGAGGCGCGGAACATCATCGGGTGGAAGACGGTGCCGCCGCCGTGCGCCAAGTACGTCGCCGACTACATCACCGGCGAGCGCTACGGCCGTGACGCCGACGTGGTGATCAACGAGGCCATCGCCTACGCCGAGAGCCTCAAGCTCTCCGGCACCGGCAAGGAGATCTGGGTGTTCGACGTCGACGACACCGCCCTCTCCACCGTGCCGTACCAAGCCAACCATGGCTACGGGTAAGTTTAAGCATACTACTTCCTCTGTACTTTGTTTCATAATATAAATCATTCTAGCATTGTTTATATATATTTATATGAATATTAATGAATCTAAACATATAGACATATATATGAATGTGGGTAATATCAGAATGACTTACATTATAAAATGGAGGGAGTAGCTAGGAATTTCATTCATCAAAAGCCAAATCCATACTCAACATTTAACAATCAAGCTTCTGGAAAAAATGACAATCTAGAACTAGGATCGTGGAAATGATCAGTAGGAAAAATTAACAAAAAAAACGCCTTAGAAACTAAACAATAATTTTAATCAAAATTGGTTTGACTAAATACCCACGTTAATATATAGTCAAAAAGATTTTACTGATGACCATAGATCGTAGCAAAAAATTACATCGAACAAAATATCATAGTAAAAGTATGATGGATGGATTATTCAATAGTTTGTACCATATAGACTCTTTAGTTTTAGTTTTCCTAAAGTTTAATAATTTCTGACTTCTGAGCGAATATATATTGAGTTGTACCAACATTGGGCTCTTATTTTTAGAATTTTATTTCTTTAATTCCAACTGAAAATTAATAATTAGCGAGATTGCAATTGATCTAGACTCTTCTTTAAATGTAAAGCGCTATAATTATAAAAAATGGCCAATGTAATTGGAACATATATAGTTAAAACTTTATTTTCTTTAATACTCCCTCCGTTTTGGGTTATAAAATATCTTGACTTTGGTCAAAGTCAAACTACTTCAAGTTTTACTAAGTTTATATATAAATATAATAATATTTACATTACCAAATTAGTTCTATTAAATTAATAATTAAATATATTTTATAATAAATTTATCTTTGGTCAAAATTATTATTATTATTTTATATAAATTTGGTCAAACTTAAAGCAATTTAATTTTGACCGAAGTCAAAACATCTTATAAAAAATAAGGATAGGAGGCAATATTCTCTTTTAGTCATCTCGTAAGTCAAAATTTCAATTTTAGTTTTTTTCAATATTCCCCGGACAAGTACATTGACTGAAAACGCTTGGATTTAAGTGGAATGGAATATTCATTGTCGTAAAAATGCTTCCATTTGTGTACAAAATTGAATTGAAGAAAATGCATACATTTAGAATACCAATGGAGTATCAATAATAACTGCCAACATATACAGCATACGGATTGGTGACCTTAACTAATCCCCCTTGATTAATTTGCAGAGTTCAACCGTTTGACAACCAGAGCTTCCTCAAGTACGTGGCGCAGGGAAGCGCACCAGCACTGCAGAGTACACTGCAGCTTTACCGACGGTTACTCCAGCTTGGTATAAAGCCGGTGTTCCTGACAGACCGCACTGAGGACCAGAGGACGGTCACAACCAACAACCTTCTTCAGCAGGGCTACTGCAGTTGGGAGAAGCTTGTGCTCCAGCCAGTTGGGCTTCAGACCACGACGTTGGCGTTCAAGACCTGCGAACGGCAGAAGCTGGTGAATGATGGCTACATCATCGTCGGCAATATTGGCGACCAGTGGAACGACATCCGCCGCTCGCCGGATGGTTGCCGCACCTTTAAGTTCCCTAACCCCATGTACTATGTCGACTAGCTAGCTAGCTAGCTATCCATGGATATATACCTTATTTGTGTTTGTTTCATCTACTCGTTTTTTGTCATGAATTTGCAGTTAAGTAATTAATCTCTTTGACGCATGCATCTGTTTGATTTGTTTGTTAATTGTTCGTGAGATGAAAAATTGAATTTGTAATAACGCTTGTTTGGCAGTTGGCCATTGATTGATCAATGTAGTGTGTTGAGCAAGCTTGCTGTATTTTTACAGAATTAATAATCGAACTAATGGCCAATATGATGTCTTGCACTACTTAAAAAAAAGTGTTTTTGCAGGTAGACAAAACATGTTTTCACAAGCGGACAGCAATGCCGCCTGTTCCTCAATCAATGCCTGTAAAAATCATGATTTTCCTAGGCGGGCAACTGATCCGCCTGCGAAGAGATTTCGCTATGCTAAAAAAAAAATTGCAGCCGATGCCGTTGCGGCCAGCCGCAGCTTCCCATTTCCCATTTCCCATTCCCCAATTCCCATCCAATCCAATCCAATCCCCCATCTCCAAAATTCAATCAAATCCATAGAAGCATCACAAATTTACACATAAGCATCATAAATTCACAAATAAAACAAATCCATCACACCATCGTCACCGATGGCCGTTGTCGGTGGAGCAAGCAGTCACCGCCGCTGCGCCGAGCCACTAGAGTGGGGATATAAGGGAAAGGGAGGAGATTAGAGGGGAGCCACCACGGGAGCTTCCGCCACCGCCCCTCCTTCCCCCTACTGCCGGTGGACGCTTCCCCCTACCGCCGGTGGACGCTGTAGGATGCAGCCGCTCTGCCGACCAAACCTCCGGCCAGGGAGAGGGAGAAGATCCGGAGGGAAGGAACCGGACGCCGCTCGCTGCAAGATCTGGAGGGGAGCTGGACGCCGCCCGCCGCCAGATCCGGAGGGGAGGAGCCGACACCGCCCACAGCCCCTGTGCCGCCCCTCCACCTCCCTACCGCCGGGCACTGCCGACCTACCCCCAGCCCGGAGGGGAAGAGACAACGCCACCCGCCGCCGTCGTGCCGCCCCTCCTCCTCTCTACCACCAGTGTTGACGATCGTTAGCGATCATTTTCGCCCGTCAATATTACTAAAATAAAGGAGAACTAGTTATGCTTGCAATGCATATTCATGTTAAAATAATATATATTCCACTAGCACTAGGATTACTAACCTCTTGCAGAGAATAAGCATAAGATGGAGGAGAAACGACATCAAAATAGACGATCAATCAATCAGACGATGTCGAGAATCAGACTTATGGAAAGATGGGCCAAGAACTCAGAATTGACACGATCGAATTGGGCCAAAATTCACAAATCTGAGAATAGAAGAGGTCAAGGAGGAAGCCTGCCCGGAACTGGGCCGGTTGGGCCAACCCAGGGTTCAGTGCCAGCTCCGTTGGATCCAGGGCTTTGAGGGAACGGTGGAGATTCACTCTCTATGACAGTTGGAGGGTATTACCGACCATTCCAACCGTCATACTCAAGCTATAAAAGGCCCTCACTCCCTCCATTTCAACACACACCTCAAACAAGAAGCTTCATACATTTCTCAAGTTTAGTATAGTCTCTAGAGTATAGTGGAATAGAAATAGAATAGAATCTTCAGTCCTCTGAGTCTTCGGAAGAGTTCGGGTATGGTTCTAGTAGCTTTTCCTTCTTTTGTAAGACTTATACTATTTATAGAATATTCTTCTCAATATATTTACGGTACTTTACTTCACTCTGATCATTTGAGTACCGACTTTATAAGATATTATTTGAGATATACTTGCATAGCTAGCTTATTCGGGAGATGCAATGGTGTGGGTATAATGTTCATTTATATGAATGCTCTAAGTCACGATGGTGATTGTAGAGTAGTATTTGGTAGCATAAGCGAGGTGCTTAGGCTGTTGAATATCGTTATTTGGGGTTATATGCTACGGATACGTCGAGGTGCGCCGCTGATGGTGACAGCTCAGTATGGGTATTCCTCCGCGCGTGTATATAATCCTAAGTACAATTTCCTGGGGAGGGTACTCCTCCGTATTTAGCCCCGGTTGGATAGCCATTGCGGGTTGTCATAAGGGACTCGGCAACCACGGGTGGTCTCTCGAAACACCAGGAGGGCATCGTAAGGGAGGTATTGGCTATGTGATTATATAGTAGATGATATTGACTAAGGTTGTATGTATGTATATTAGAAGTATAGGAAATGATTCTTTCTTTATTCTTTCCACTTAGGCTATAATTAGTTTGTATGAGAGTATTGAATGCTTCTACTTAGTGTCACTCTACCCTTTGAATTGCATTAACCCCTGCTTAGACTTTGATTATTACAAGTAACATATAAATTATTAATATGGTTCTCTCTATTATAATCTTTCCACGGGGTTAAACAAATACGATACCCTTGGAATACTCTCGGGTGAAATGCTACAATGGTATATCTGTGCGCTTGCGTATGAGCTTTGTAACCATAGTATACCAGGAGTATTTCTGCGTCATATCTGGGAATTATATTTCTAGTAATGTCGTTAGAAATACCAACACCCGGGTGCTACGACCTACCTCCGGCTAGATCCAGAGGGGAGGAGCCAACGCCACCCGCCGCCACCGCCGGGGAGAGGAGTGGAGGATCTGTGCCGGGGAGAGTGAGAGAGAGGTGGGAAGGGAAGGGGACTTGTTAACGATTTTTGGTTGGGTAGGTGACAATTTTATGGTGCTCAACCTTTTTGTAGGCGGGCCTCTTAAGGTACCGCCTGCGAAAATCGATTTTCACAGACAGACTTCTTAAGAGGTCATGTCTGTATGCGAAAATCTATTTTTGCAGGCGGACGATGATCTCGGGCCCCGGTTGTTATTTTCATAGGCGGGCATTTAGCTCCGAGAGACCTACCTGGCTGAAAGAAAATGCCATCGACTAGAAAATTGGTTTTTCTAGTAGAGTTACATTCAACATATTCTAGGTTCTTTGAATTTAGTTTTTTATACTTAAACAGAAAAGTTATTAGAGTTGTCAAATCTTCAAAAAGTAACAAATTAACTTATCTCTCTCTCTAGAATTTTTAGTTTTATTCGAGATGGCCTGACTTAATTACCAGCATCAGGAAATTTCTTGAGTGCTACAAAACCACCAAGGAAGTACCAAAACCGTCTACAAAAGGATTGTTGGTGGTTTAGAACAAAACCCAATAAAAAGTGCAATTTCTTAATTTGCCGATTCGGTGAAACACCCGAGAAAACATCCATGTACTTGCGAGAAAATTAACATTTTGCCATTGTCAAAACAGGGTTTCGCTGGAATGCCACTCCCAAAATTGGCTTCGCTAAAATGCCACCTTTAATCAGGGGCAACACGTTGTAACGCCATTTCATCCATTTCTTCCCACTTTAATGATTTTTGTAATGTTTTTTCTTGCTAAGATGACCAAAATACCCTTGGATCATATCTCATCTCTCCCTCTATCTCTTCGACTCTTCCTCCTCTCCGTTGCAGATGGTGGGCAGCGCCGGTGCCGGCGCGGCTGGGGACGAGGACAGCGGCGGCGACGCCGTCTCCGTCCCCAGCTGCGCCGCTGAGCCGAGCAGCCTTCCCTACCCACGCCGGCGCCATCCCCGTCCTCGTCTCTCTCTCTATCTCTTCCTCCGCCGCCAGACAAAGCATCGCGAGCAGCCGCCGTCGTCTCACGAAGTTGCCGCCATCGTCTCGCGAAGTTGCCACAGTCGTTGTCGCCGCAACCATCGCGAGCACAGCCGCCGCCGCCACCGCCGTCGTTGTCTCACGAAGCTGCTGCGGGCAGTCGTTCTCGCTGTAGCCGTCTCACGAAGCTGTTGCAGCCTTTGCCTTGCTGGATCCACAGAGGAAGATGCCGATTCGTCGGATCCCTTCATCCTGCTGCTTTGCTTGATTGTTTCCTAGCTTGTAGCCCTCGTCGGCATGAAGCATGTGAAGGAAGCAGGAGCTAAAGCCACGCCAGATGTGCTTGTTTCATTGAATCAATTAGCAGCTAGCTGGGAGGAATCGTTGAAGGTTTTGATAGATGCGTGGATTTGCACTACCAGATCGGGAGACTCTCCCTAGTGTCTGCCAAAGTTACGGAGTGTTTACTATGACACTAGGTAATTTACCGGGTGTGAATGGAAAACACCAGGTAACACTTAAAACTTCCCGGGTGTCCTATATGTGCACACTGTAACATAAAATATTCCCTAGTGTGCCTCAATTACACCAGGGAGTACCAACCACCACCCGTCCCACCCAATGCGTTGACCAGAGGACTTAACCGTGAGGGCAATGTTACCGAGTGTCATCATATAAAAACTCCCAGGAACCATTCAATATAAATATGTGATGAAATGGTGGTCCACCTGTCAGTTAGCGATGTGAAGATGTTCTATTTATGCTGAGTATATTTCACAAAACTACAGATACCGTGACCAAATTATCACAAAACTACAGATTTAACTCGGTGTATCACAAAACTACAGTTTTAACACCAAATTCATCACAAAACTACATATTTAAGATTAAGTGTCACAAAACTACATGTTTAGCAGCTAAATTATCACAAAACTACATGTTTAGAACCAATTTAGTCACAAAGCAATAATGTTTATAGCTCCAACATAACAAAGGTGCTAGGGATTTAAACTTCAAAAGTTGTGGTTTGGTGATAACTTCAATATTAAATATGCATTTTTGTGATACTTAACCATAATATATAGTTTTGGGATAAATTTGGTGCTAAATCTGTAGTTTTGTGATACAACGCCTTAAATCTGTAGTTTTATGATAATTTGGTCAAAATACCTGTAGTTTTGTGAAATTTACTCTTTATGCTTTATATGGGTATATTAATTTTGGACGGAAACATCAGTTAACACTGAACAATAATTCCGTTGATTGTATATTTAGTTATTATTTCTCTTAATGTACAAATAACTAGAGCCAAATTATCCACGGCTAATATTGCAACATCCAGAAAAAAAATTCTTATAACATAAACATATAAACTTTGCTTTAGTTTTTCGATCAAACCATTTCTTTTAGCATCTCTGTTGTAAAATCATTAAAAACTGGGCTGGAAATTATTAAATCACCCTAATGTTCAAAAACAATTCGAAGTTTAATATGTAGATCTCAAAATAAATTGAAAACAATACAAGAAAATGGAAATTATACATCAATTTAACTTCCAAATCATTAAATATAAACAATTGCATAATACAAACCTAAGCTGGGAATTTACTAAATTCCTATGGAAAAAAAGAATGACTTTCAGTTGTGATAATTCTAATCACAAAAATCAATCATTAGAGAAAAAAATAGATCACAAACATTGGTACATTGTAATTATAACTACTGTACCACATTCAACTCATAGGTTCTTCTCTTAGTATAAGGAGGGATAACTCGGAAAATAACCAACATGTTAAAAATATTATTGAATTTTTAATTTTTATATAACAATAATAATATTTAGGCCCAAGTATTACTCTCTCTCTCCCTCAGCCCAGCCTCTCTCTCCCTCCTTGTACAGGCTTCCCCTTCCCCTCCTCCCACTTCGGGTCGGCCTTTTGCTCCTCCCTCTCCGAGAAGTCTATTTCACCTCCCTCCTCTCAATTAATTTCAAAATATTAAAACTTTGGGTAGTAAATGATTTCAAATGAAAAAATTGTCAACAACAAAGTTGTATAACTTATCAAGATCTACAACTTTTGTTTTGGTTATTTTGCTATATGACTTTGTTTCAATAATTTGAATTTGAATTTCAAATTATGACAACTTCAAACAATATTTTCAAATATTAAATGATTTCAACTGAAAAAGTCATCAACAACAAAGTTGTATAACTCATCGATATCTATAACTTTTATTTTGGTCATTTCTTTATCCGACAAAGTGATAGCAACATTATTCATAAAATGTAGATATCTTTTATATGGTTTTATAAACTATAAGAGAGATATGTAAAATTTGTGAACAATGTAATTATCATTTTGTCGGATGAAGAAATGACCAAAATAAAAGTTATAGATATTGATGAGTTATACAATATTATTATTGATGACTTTTTCAGTTGAAGTTGTTCACTAATAAAAATTTATATCTGAAGTTCTCAAACTTTGAATTTCAAATTTCAAATTGTTCAAATAGAGTCAGATGGAGAAATGACCAAAATAAAAATTTTGCATCTCGATGAGTTCTGATTTTGGTGACTTTTCCATTTGAAATCATTTATTAACCCAATTTTTGTTTGAAGTTGTCAAATTTTGAAAATTCAAATTTTGAATTGTTCAAATGAACTTATTTGTAAAAATGACCAATACATTAGTTGTAGATCTCGATGAGTTCTACAATTTTTGTTGTTTATGATTTTTGCATTTGAAACACAAAATCAGCCTAAAATTAAATTTAAAGTTCTAAATGATTGAAATTAAAAAGTATACTAACGTATTATTTGTTATTTTTTTGCCAAAAACAAAAGGTTTTGAACGATAAGTTTTCAGCGTGGCGGGAGTAAAAAATATTTCACGGTGAAATGACCCTTTTGTCCAGGAAACTTGTACAATGTTTGCCCATACATCATGGTTATTTTGGTAAAATCGCATCAACGATTGCTTCGTATCCTGCTTCCCTCAACCCTAGCCGCCGATCGGAATCAGAGCACTCCACAACCCTAGCCGCCACCACCCATCAGCAAGCAGCGGCGGTGCGGCGGCGGCGAGGCGCCGAGGCGGGCAGGCGGCGCGTCGTGCATGCGGCTGCGGCGCCCGCGCCAGGCCGCCCGTCGCCCACGCGCCGTCGCACCGTGGCCATCTCGCCGTCGCCCCGCCGTCCCGGTCAGCCCCTCCATGCAGTCACACACGCGTCGCCCCCCTGGCTCGACAGCCGCCAGCGGCACGCGCCCCGCGCGGCCAGCCAACCACGCCACGGCACCAGCACGCCCCGGCGCCCCGATGGCGCGACCAGAAGCTCCATCCCGTCAAGGTCATCGATGGAATGTGTCTTCTCGTTTCTGCTCTGTGGTCCGTGATGTGTTTTTTTTTTTTTTGCGTCTCACCTCTCTCTGCGGCGCAGTTGGGGCGCTCACCATCTGTTCGACGGAATGGCTACAAGGTGCAATGGCGGCAGGGGCGCGAGGGATTTTATTGGGATGTTTAAGGACCTGAAGCAAACAGTGGCGAATGGATTGGTGGCAGTGAGGCCGCCTTCAGTGGAGGAGCAAACTGATGCAAAGTTCGTCATGCACAAGGCCAAGCTGGAGGACTTCGAGCAGCATCTCATGACGGCATCTCAGCAGGTACTGTGCTTGTTTTGTACTGGTTTAGCAGGATTCTAGAGCACATACAAACACATGTTACCCTTCTGAATAATTAGTACATTATCATCTCTGATAGAGACAGGATAAATGAAGCAAGTGATATACAGAGTTCCTCATGCATGCTTATAATTTGCGAGTTGGGCAGCAAATAGATATGTTGTGGCACAGGTTTTCAGTGATGTGAATAAGCACAACAACTGATCTTCTCGTTTATGCGGTTTGTATTTCTTTGTTTTGGTCCTTTTGGAAGAGAAATACAATCAATTGTCGTGCAGATCGATGCATAACCTTAGTGTAGTATGTTTAGTTTACGTTTGTAACAGAGTGCTGTGTTTTTAACACATTGCCTTGCAATATTTAAATGGCTGAGATATCACCCATATTCTACATGTGCATCACTTGCTCAGTCTAATTTTAGCTCATTAGGGGACATGGTGTTTGTAAAGAGGTCACAGCGAATTTACAGCTGTGCTGTCAACACTAGCAGCATGGGTACGATTGTTTTGAAATGAACAAGAGTCAAGAGTGTTGGTTCCAAAATGGTCATGTAACCATGTTAGAGGCTTTGAGCTGTGGTGAATGCATTCAGAGTGCATCCATAGTTTCTGATGTCAAATTGAGTTGCTATATACGTACTGATCTTTAAGTTTTCACGATGTAACTTTCTGCAATTTAGAAGATGATCATATGATATATGACTTGGTTGTGCTATGCTGTGTACAGGGACCTGGTTTCTTCTGGAAAATTTGTATGAGGTTTGTTTTCCAAGCTGTGATGTCATGACTGGTTGAGCCTGTCATTCAACTCATTAGCTATATATATCAGGGTAGTTTCCTCTTGGGTTATTGTCAAAATATTGGAGTTTACTCTTTAACCTTTTCTTATAATGCAGGAAAACAACATGAATGAGATCATAAGATTTAACAAACAAAAACGCCATGGTTTGGTCGAGATGCTGAAAGGCTTTGTAAGAAATCAGGTAGAATCAATAAAAATTCAATTACAATGTTATTCTTTTGTCTGTTGTTGTGGATCCTTTCAATCTATTAATGAAAAACAAATGATAAAAATGCATCTACTTCTGTATTCCAACAAAATTCCAAGAGTATTGATATGTGATAAGTTCGCTTCCTTAGTTGTGATATGTGACGATTGATGCATTACTATACCAGTAATCCAACAAACTATATGCAGGAGGTGCGCCGTTGGCAAAATTTCAAGGTTGGTGTTATCAATCATTGTGAACTGGATAAAGCTTATTCCTAATCATTACATCAGCCCGTAGTTTGTTAATTCTTGTTAGATAAATAAATGGTGAAGTTTGTAATTGATAGTGGAACTATTTAGGATACTCCACCCTGGTTTTTCTCCATGGTTTAATCTTGTTTATGCTGTAAATGGTTGCTTATTACCATCCATTTTGTTCTTTGATTAGTTCATCAGCAGTTACTGCTGGTTGGTTACATATGGACCTAATGCTAGTTTACCATCATTTATCGTTTTAGGTGATTGCCGCTGGTCAGTTCAGTGTGGATTATGGTCTTCAAGAAATCAATTTGCAAGAGGTGCTTGTCTCCCATTCTTGTTGAGTTCAGGAAGTTGCTTTAAGTGGAGAGCTTTTTTTAAAGTTATGTTATTAGGATTTTGTAGGTCTAAATAATTGTTTGGTACTTATTGAGATGTATGTTGAATATTTCTTTTGACTACATTTGCATGTCAATTGATAGTAGCTTTGATTGTAATACTTTAGCTTGTGGAATGTATGATTGAGCTGATGGGTTTATTACAAGCGTACTGAGCTTGGCATTATTAATTAGTGCACCTCAATTAGTAAATGCATATTATTTTTTATATAGGCCCTATTTAGTGTGCAATAGCTGGAACACATGGCAACACTTGCTTCCCGGGTGTGAAAGCAAGAGGACACAACGTAACATGTTGTGACGTGGCTAATGCCCCTGTGTCCACGCATCATTGCTTTCACGTTGGGTTTAATGCTTCCGTCTGGAGATGAATTTTGCCGTTAGTGCAAGCTTACCGGGTGGAGTTTGGAAACTCGGTAACCTTCCAACTGTTACCTAGTGTTTCCCAGAAATACACACTGGAAGCCAACACGGGAACAACAAATCACTCCCGGGTGAATTTTTTCACTCCGCAACATTTTTAGTGAGTGTGTGCAGCTGTTGCCGTGCGTTTTGGCCTTGTTACCGAGCGTTTTGGCCTTGGGGATTAATTTTTTCACCTGTTTTTCTGTCTCTTTTCCTTATTGATGTATGCAAGTTGTTCATAAAAAACTGGGTACTACATTGATTTCTTTGGAGGAGCGATAAAAAGCCAAAGATTTGTCATCCACTACATTGATTTCATTCCGAGCCGAGCGGCGCCGGCGCCGGCGCTGCCCACCAACTGCAACGGAGAGGAGGAAGACATAGAGGGAGAAATGAGATAGGATCCAAGGGTATTTTGGTCATCTCAGCAAGAAAAAACATTACAAAAATCATTAAAGTGAGAAGAAATGGATGAAATGGCATTGCAATGTGTTGCCTCTGTTTGAGGGTGGCATTTCAGCGAAACCACTTTTGGAAGTAGCATTCGAGCGAATCCCCGTGTTGACAATAGCAAAATATCAATTTTATTTGTACTTGCCGTCACTCCTCAATAAATATACTGTACAATTTATTGTTGTACAGTTTACTTAGCACCGTCAAGGATGAAGGGGATTTATTCCACACCGGCCTATTATAATGTGGAATTATTCTCGATCAAACCCCTCCAAACCGAACAAGGCCCAAAGGAAATT
Organism: Oryza meridionalis; assembly: GCA_000338895.3. Classification (NCBI taxonomy): domain Eukaryota; kingdom Viridiplantae; phylum Streptophyta; class Magnoliopsida; order Poales; family Poaceae; genus Oryza; species Oryza meridionalis. The sequence goes on along the minus strand of CM002528.2, from coordinate 5,460,113 downwards.
CTAAATTGGAGTAGTAATTAGCCGGATATTAAAATGGTAATTTAAAATCCACTCTTTCTGGGATTTGATGACATTTTGGAGATAGAAAGTCGATTTCAAGACTTTAAAGACTGCTATTATGTTGTTGCAGGAATTATAAAAAATTAAGAACAAAAGAAGATAAAATAATCGTTCATGATATGCCCATTCACAAACATGTGATATAGTATTGTCACTTACATACATTCCTCCATAAAAATGCAGGATAAAAATTGATCTACAAATTTAAACTATACATCGACGAATAAAAGTAACAATCCAACTACGAGTTTAACTGAACTTTACTTTCTTGCCTGATGTGATGTATTTTTTTAATTTTCCACGAATATGTAACACAGTCATCTATGTTTTCCATCTTCTTCAAAAATATATTGTATTCAGTTGGACTGCATGCAACAAAGGAGGGCTCGTACCCCCGAGGGTGTTCAATATATAGTTCCGCTAGAAGACGATCCATTATGTGACTGAATATATCATTATTAGAAGAGAAATAATAAGGGAGATGGATTTTTGTCTCTCAACAGGGGTTTCTTGTTTATGATTTTTTAAAAAACAAGTGATAAGATCACTTAAAATTTTATAGTCTGTTTCTTATGGCAGTTTCACAAGTTTAGCATAATCATTGTAAAATATTTATGTCTATGATAATATTTATTTATTACATATCAGGATAATCAATTTGTGTTATACTTAGATTTCCTGCCAAATAGTACATTTTCTTAACACCCGTTCAAGTATGTAAAAACATAATTTGCCAAAAAAATAATTGAGAATGCATAGAATATAATATGAAGATAAAGGGGTCATGCAACAATGGAGATGCTGATTGCTGATTGGTAATTTGGTGGCTCAAGTACATGAGAAAAGGATGGTTATGGTTGAGCGAACAGGGAGAGAGAAAATATAATGGAGAATATAAATACAAACCCTAATCATATTCACGGTACTACCCGTGATCTTTATTTACATATAAATAATTTTAAATTAAATTCAAATGAACCCTCATTATATATTTATCACTACTAGGGAAACGACTATTAACGACGGGAGATTTGATCGTTAAAAGTGCAAATATAGTCGTTAATGACCATTAATGACGGGAGATTTGGTCGTTAAAAGTGCAAATATGGTCATTAACGACTACTAAGTTTGTGGTCGTCGGTGGTCGTTAAAGACTCCGTAGTTAATAGTTTCAACGACCACATGATTTTCTCCCGTCGTTATTTCATTAACGACGGTGCTTTTTTTGCCATCGTTATCTCATTAACGACGGTTTTCTTTTGTCATCGTTAATTCTAATTAACAACCGTGGTTTTGTGTCATCGTAAGTTATTTAACGACGGTAGTTTTGCATCATTGTTAATTGTTTTAAGCACCTCCGTTAACATCCAATGTTTATCAACGGTACAATATCCATGATAGTAGAGAAGCATACAATTGCAGTATGCACCTCTTGGAATTAAGATGCATGTTTATCACCAGATATTCTGGCATAAGCAGCCATATTTATTCAATAGAAATACCTTATAATAATTTGTTCTCAACATCCAACTAAATAATTAAGTAATTCAAACAGAACTAACATCTTGATGTCCATCAAAATCTATAAATATGTGTTTGGCACTACAACAAATCTAGTCTATGACGATCCCGTCATCATTCGCAGTTATTGTCTTCAGATGCACCGTCCTCATCTGTCTCACCATTGATCCTATACAACAAACAAAAATGATACTAGCTAGTTAAAACGAGTTGTATATTTGGCACTTCATACATAAAATTCGTTAAGACACATGAGTTTGGAATCCTACCTAACAAAGTGGTTGCTCCCTTGGTACTATAATTGGGTCAGACCAATGGAGTGTATTTATCTTGGGTTTCTACTAAAATAGAACTGAACTGAAAATTTCTAAATATTAACCAATAGAATAAGCTGAAAGCAAAATGATGCACCCATTATTTATGTTAAGATCATTCAATCGGTTATGTAACCTGAGTTTGGCTGAAAAGAGGTTACTATCTTGTGTCGTACTGCATCAGTCAGTTGCTCTTGCCAGATCAAGCTGCCTCTCCGTTGCTATTCAATGCTCTTGAAATCCTTCAGTACAACAAGATGTCTCCAAAAAACTTGCATGCTATCAGATCAATAATCTAGTAATTCTAGATAAAATAAAGCAATTAGTATATATCACTAGACTATCTTACAAAAAGAAAAACAATAATATGCAGTGTAAAAAAACTAACTGAAGACCATGTTGCCGTCTGCTGCAAAGCCCGGTGACTCAGTTTTTACAGTGCAGCACCTCCCTCCAGTCAAAATTCGCCACGCAACAGCGGAAATCAAGTCACTGATTTTGGATATAGGATTTGGGATGTTGATCATGTCGGGGAAAGGCAGATCGAAGATCCAGCCGGCCTCAGATCCCCTCGATGGCGAGGTGCGCCCCTACGGCGCCCAGCCTCGATCACGCGGTGGGACGGCTGGACAGCGCAGGTGGAACTGGAGGCGACGGCCGGCAGCGCAGGCGCGGCAGGAGGTGGCGGCCAATGATGAGTTGGCGTGGGAGGCGGCGGCCATCGTGGATTGGGGGAGGTATCGTACTCGGTGGCTCGGCTCTTGACCTAGTTGGGTTGGGCTGCTAGTGCTGGGAGGGTACATGGAGTCGTGGGCCTTATTCACGTCTGTTTTAACGACCTCGTACCAGCAAACTTTAACGACTAAGGGCCTGTTTAGTTCGCGGAAAGTAATTTTTGACGTCACATCGGATGTTTAATCGGATATCGGAAGTGCTTTTCGGACATGAATAAAAAAGCTAATTTCATAACTCGCCTGGAAACCGCGAGATGAATCTTGAGTATAATTAATCCGTCATTAGTACATGTGGGTTACTGTAACACTTATGACTAATCATGGACTAATTAGGCTCAATATATTCGTCTCGCGATTTCCCCCCTAACTGTATAATTAGTTTTTTCATTTATCTATATTTTTTTGCGGGAATTTTCATTTATCTATATTTAATGCTTCATGTGTTTTTGGAAAAAAAAAATTAGAGAACTAAACGGGGCCTAAGCTAGGTGGTCGTCTTTTGGAAAAAAAAATTAGGAAACTAAACGGGGCCTAAGCTATTTGGTGATCGTCGGATTACCAAATTAGCTCCTGACCACTCGAAATCAGAGAGGGTAACGACCAATACAATTTTCTATCGGTCGTTAATATTGGGATTTCTAGTAGTGATAAACCACAAATAATATGTACAACACATTCAGTATAGAGGGAGGTTAAAGACACGCGAACGTGTGACTATATATGTTAGTTAATTACTGAAAACAGACACCAGCTCAGATCGATCCTACGAAGTGTCCTATTTTCGCTGTTCACCAGCAACCATGAGATTGCTGTATGCATGCATGGGACACTACACCATCTAGTTGGTCCAAATGTTCTTGATGGTATCAGTACGTAAAATGTACTAACTTGACACCCTAGGTAGGGCATTGCTTGCATCCATTCCATGGTGCATATGCATCCATGCTGGTTGGCCTGAGGTGTGGCAGGCCCACGATTTTAAGGGAGGGTATTCAAAAATTGCACTATAACATCTATAATATATACATGTTAATAATATAAGAAATTTGCCCTCCTCCTCTGGCCGCCCCGACCCTCTGGCCCCGTCTGCACCGCCAGCGCCTCCCGCGCGAGCACGCATCTCTAGGGCCACTCACGCCGCCGATTTCATCGCCGCGCTCTCGATCTCATCCCCGTTTGGCCGCAGGGGGTCAAACTCGCCTCCCTAGATCCGCTGCGGCCTCCTTCTCGAGCAAGAAGCGGCGGCGCCGGTGCCGCCGTCGCCCGATCTAGCCGCGGTGGGGCCGAATCCACTGCGACCGGCCTCGTTGGTGCCGGAACTAGTGTCGACGGTCGCCACCCCTCCGCTCAGATCTCGGTTTTGCCCCAACCGCCGTGGCTTGAGCGAAGGGAGAGGCCCCACCGCCACTGTCCTTGCTGTTGCCCAGCTTTGCCGGCAACGGCGAGGTGGAGGAGGAGAGGGGGGAGGGGATGGCGGTGGGATTTGAGGCGTCGCTGCCCGTGTTGCCCTAGAGCAGGGTGACGCGAGGGCCTGGTGAGACAAAATCGCAACGTGTACTTTCCTTTTAATCTTAAGGGCTATAATTCCAAATATGACCAACATAGTTGGTGATATATACTTAAAATTTTAATATCTCTAATATCAATAATAATAAATACAATATACTATATGGATTGGCAACTATGGTTCTTTAAAATCTAATGCCCATGATTTGCAGGGCTCAATCATTCGACAATGTAAGCTACATCTAGTTATAGATGGCTAAACGGGTCGTCCGGCCTGGCACGGCCCGGCTATGATCAGGCCCGATCCGAGATTAGTCGGATGGCCCGACCTACATGCCGGGCCGGGCCGGGCCGTGCCTGCCTACCTGTTGCATCAACAGTCTAGGCACGACCTAATAAGATTCGGGCCGTGTCGGGCTAGCCCGAATGCTCGAAAGCCACAGTGCTCCTTAGGAAAAAGTTTATTTTACGTCCCTCAACTCATTGGGTTCTATTATAAAGCTAAAATAAGTCCACAACTCTTTGGCGATGCCTTGTATGGCTGGAATAAGTCTATTTCGACTCCCTCATCTATTTTGCCTCCTTGATCTTTAGACCGTGCCGGGCCAGCCCACCATACCGAGGCAGAGGCCCAAGCACAGCCCAACGATCGGGCCGTGCCATGCTTGGGCCAGACCAAAACCTCGTGCGGTGGGCCGGACTGTCGAGTCTCGGACTTTTTGGCCAGCTATACATCCAGGAGGTGCAAGGGAGCATGCCCACTCTGCAAGGGATGCTGATGTTATACTACCGGCTACTACAGCTCGTCATCAAGCCACTGTTGCCAGGGGCGGAACCACCCATTGGGCAGGGTTGGGCGACCGGCCCAGCTATGGCTCGTGTCGCCCCACCCCTCCCCCCACCCCCCACCCCCGGGCCTCCAGATGCCAAAAAGCGATCACGTGCAGGTGCATGAGGGAATCATCCAATCACGGGAATAGCGGCGTATCGTATTCCAATCGGCGACCGGTTCATCTTCATTCTTTCTTTGCTAGTTCAGGCCGCATCGCCGTCAAGTCGTCGTCGTCGTCCCGTGCGTGCGCCAACGTGCCGCCGCCGCCGTTTGCCTTAACCCATCGGCAGCGCTGACGCGCTTCCCATCCGGCCAGGCCAGCCCCGTCGCGGCGGCGTGTCGACGTCCCTACAGCAGCCAGCCTGGAGCTGGAGGGAACCGGCTGGTGGGCAGCAACCTCTGTTAACCACCACGCTGCGCGTTGCAACCACCAACAAAAGTGGAGGAAAAACTGATCCCCTAAATATGTGATTGCTGTTGCTGCTACGTTGCTTGGCGCCTTGGCCGCTATTGCACGGCTGTTTCTGATCTGTAGCAACTAGCAAGGAAGACAAGAGGAGAATAGAAGACAACGAAGAAGATAAGGAAAGAAAAAGGAGGAAACTGGGAATTCCATGAAATTCATCTCGAATTGATGTTCCTTGCTGCAAGGGTAATTCAAAAGTAGTCCCTAGCTAAATTGTTCTTCAAACACAAAAGTTGTTGATATTTTTTTAGATATATAATATATTCATTTATTTTCTATTTTTATTCAATGTTTTAATGTCATAGTTGAAACTGTGAGGACATTTTTTTTATCTAGTTTACAAAATATCAAGATTTGGAATTCCGGAATAAATATTGAGCAACTAGCGATGGTACCCATATCTAGCCATGCGGTTGTTTGTAACTAGATTTTGAGTGTTACCTTGCTCTTAGATTTAAATGGTTACGGGTGCCACCAGTGTAACATTGGGTTAACAACGATGTTAAGACAACCACGTGACAAACTTGCTTAATTGATGTGTGGTCACTACTCATATCATTTCTGCCTTAAGTTGTTAATTGTAGAATTATATTATTTTTTTACAATTGCAGTACAATATATAGTATATGTTGCGTTCGTATGTTTTTATCGAGTTAGTATTCTTCATCCCATCTGTATTTTATTCCAGTTCGGCCACTGACTCTTGCTGAGTGACCGTAATGAGGACCAGAGGGAGGTCACCACCAAACAACCCTCTCCAGCAGGACTACTGCAATTTGGGAAAGCTTGTGCTCCAACCAGCAGGCTAGAGACCTCGACGTTAGCGTTCAAGACATGCGAGCGGCAGAAGCTGGTGAATGACGTACGGATACATCACCGTAGGCAACATCGGTGACCAGTGGAACGATATTAATTTCGTCGCTCATCAGTCATCAGAGGCTTGCCGCACCTTTAATTAAGTTCCCCAACCTATATAGCTAGCTATCCATGCATGCTTCGTGTCCGTTTCATCTACTCCGTTTTCTCATTAATTGCTTCTAATAATCTTCGACTCTTATTTCTCTTTTCTTTTAGCGAGAGAGAGGGTTTCTGCTTGTTAGTTGTCGGTGGGATGAGAATTAAGTTTGTAGTGATAACGTTTGTTTGCTAAAAAAAATGGTTTGTTTGGTAGTTGGCCATTGATCTATCAATGTACTGTGTTGAGCAAGCTTGTTGTATCTTTTACAGTAATTAATAGTGGAATTACTAATAATGGGTCAAGATGGTTTCCAGAATTGACCATTTTCCATGTTGATTGAACTTATTTTTCATGCAGAATAGAAAAGGCTATTAGATTTGTCAACTCTCTCACAAGTACAGAAATATTTTTTTCAGACGGCAAAAAACGTATTTTTGCTTGTGGAATTCCGACCCGATGTTCGGAAGTATCGCGATTCTTGCATACGGGTGACGCACCCGTACGTAAAAATCCGATTTTCTCTTACGAGTGCTTATGTCATCCGCATGCAAAAATAAAAATTCGAAAAAACTAAAAATCTCAAAAAACAAATAAAACCCTAGCATGCGGTGGCCACAGTGGCACCAGAATCTATCCATCGTGGCGGCGGATCTTTGCCGTCACGGGACCGGCGGCGCCACTCTAGGCCGACTCCTCATCGTCGGCAACGGCGCCGCCCCCAAGCTGGCCGCCACGCTGCCGCCCGCCCTTTCGCGGCCACCGCTCACTGAACAAATGTACACACAGTCTATATCTTGTGGGACGTTTAACTATGTGTTATTTTTTAGATTTGTTGTTTTACCATTTACCACTGTGGTGTGAATAACATATGAGCTCTCATATATCTATCCTACGTGGGTCTAGGTGATTACTAGTTAATTATGACATGTAAGAGTGGTAATTAGTTAAATATTCTAATCCTGTATTTCAAAGAAGTATTTTAATTACCCTCCCCCTCGCACGCATTAATTACTGGGCTATGGCTACTGATGATCTTTGTGGGCACGAGATCGATCGATCGATATATCTGGGTATAATGAGATCAATATTTCTATTGATCGATTGATGAGACCGCCCGAATTTCTTCAGCTGACCTGCCCTGCTACATATGCCAATTAATTATTTAAGCACTGTTCAACTCGACACAGCAGCTTTAATGGGCCACCCAGAGTTTACAACTATCACATGGGTTTGGCTTGCGAAAGGAAGAATCCATCGACTGACGCTTGTGGAGAAGTGTTTTTTAAGTCCCGGTTCGTAATTCTCTTTAGTCCCGGTTGTTTAACCGGGACTACGAATCCGGAATTAAAGATCGTTATCTTTAGTCCCAGGTGAAATGACCGGGACTAAAGATCGATCTTTAGTCCCGGTTGGTAACTCCAACCGGGACTACCAACCGGGACTAAAGAGGAAATAACAGCAGTACAGATGGTCCTCTTTCTTCTTTTTTTTTTATTTTCTCCCGAATCAAGTGGCATACATATCCCCAAATCCCAAATCAAAGTAACATCCCAAATCCACGTCACAAATTTTAAGTTACTTATACACATAAATCAAATACATTGCAAATCCTAAAAAAAATTACACAAATCAAATTACATCACAAGTTCTACAAAATTCATCGCAAATACATCACAAGTTCACATCGCACATAAATCAAATACATCACAGGATCATGCAATAAATCACAAATTCTTAAAAAAAAGAAACCAAAGAGGTGCCGCTCGGCCGGCCGCTGCCGCCTCCTCTCCGTGCCAGCCGGTCACCGCCGCGCGGCCCTACGCGCCGTCGCCCGCTGCCGCGCAGGCCGCCGCCGCCGCGCCGCCCGCCGCCCGGCCAGCCCGCTCGATCTCGCTCGATCCAAAACGAAGAGAGGAAGGAAGAAAGAGATAAGGCAGGAGTTAGAGAGGAAGAAAGAAAGAGATAGAGTTTGTTGTGTGGACGAGAGAAGAGGATAAGTAATAGGGATTATATAGTATGTGTTGATTTTTATTCCCGGTTAGTAACACCAACCGGGACTAAAGATAGATCTTTAGTCCCGGTTGGTGTTACAAACCGGGACTAAAGATCCTAAGCGCCTGACACGGTCTGACATGGAACCAACCGGGACTAAAAATCATCTTTAGTCCCGGTTGGTATTTACCAACCGAGACTAAAGATGATTTTTAATACCAACCGGGACTAAAGATGATTTTTAGTCCCGATTGGTAACACAAACCGGGAATAAAGATCATCTAGTCCTGTTGTTCTTATAAACCAGGACTAAAAATCGTTTTTAGTCCCGATTTTTAATGGAACCAGGACTATTATAGATTTGGGTCGACCGATTCTCCACCAGTGTGACGTGGAACTAAACGGGGGCATGCATGCATGCACAAGTAGTAGGAACAGCAAACGGTAGGCCTTGATATCACCAGGGCCGAGAGGGGCCGAGACTGCCTGTACATTACTCTATCCATTCAAAAGTATATAATACTCTGTACAGTACTCTATCTATTCAAAAGTATATAGTACTCTGTCAGGGTTATGGATACCACATACTTAATAGTAGTTGACTAAACTCGGCAAAGCCCACCATATACCAAGTCTTATACAGAATCAGACCTTATATATAGAAAGAGTTCCGAATAAGAAAAGACGGATAGAGTTCTATATGAAAACGACAATGACTACTCGGATTGTATCCATGTTGGTCTCCCTAGTTATACTTGGACAAGGAGGCATCTATGGGTATAAATACAAGCCCCCCTAGGAGAAGAGGGGACAAGCGACAAGACCAAGATCAGCATAGATCAATACAAGCCAACACACACCAAGACAAGACACCGGATATCGATATCAAAGATAATCCTAGACAAACCCAATATGGTATCTACGGAAACCAACAAGAAGGATCTAGCATTATCTCTAATCTCGTCGAGTGCGGATTCGAGGAGGAAAACTACCATGTCGTCGACTACGAGTTGGTTATCCATGCCGCCAAGTCGACGACGGCTAGATAAGTTATCTCAATTATTGTGCTTGTGTGATTATGATGAATAAGAGCAACGCCGGCTTCAGCCAACAGGATGTAGTGCTATTACCTGTCCGATAAGAGGCCTGAACCTGTATAAAAATCCCTGTCTCCATCTCTTTTACCTCAATATCGCATATACCCTGGTAACAACGATCCCCAAACCATCCAAATACCATAGTCGTGGTACCACCCGTCAACAGTCTCTTATTTTTTAAATATGTGATACCATTGATTTTTCATATCTTATTTAAAAATTTAAAATAAATATGTAAAAATATAACTTAAGATATATTTTATTTGATGATAAAATAAGTCACAACAAAATAAATAATATTTATATTTTTTTAAGTAAGATGAATAATCAAACGTTACGTGAAAATCAACATCAGCATACATTTTGAACTGGGGGTAGTACTTCATTTGTCACTAAAAAGGAATTAACTTATCCACCACGTGACAAAACTAAGGAACCATATACATCATATACATGCATACATGCATGGAAACCATGAGTATTAAGATAAGTTCCGGTCAACAATTTTATTTAGCACATAAAGACACCAAATATACCTAACTTATTTGAAAAAACAAGATAACAAAATATACCTTTTAGTGGAGGGTGTATATATACGTTGGTTACTGATCAATACTCAATGTAGAGTGCATATATTACAGGGACTAATTAAAATTGTGTACATTAAAGTACCTGATATTTACAAATCTACACTAGATATATTTAAAATTTACAATAAATCCATACTAATCGTGAATTTTACAATGAATAATTACTCAAAAATAGGTGTTTCTAGGATAATTTGTGATGGCCATAATAGAGCATCTTCATCAGATACCCAAACCAATTCCATAGAGTTATTTTTCGGATTTGGTGTAAATAACTTAGTCCAACTGTCCAGCATGGCCCAAAAAGATACCCTAAAGTTACCCATCCCCAATCTAGGTATAAGGTACTTAGCTACTTGTAGTGAACTGTGAACCCTAAATCTATTCCCAATCTATACAGTGCAAACGTGCGCCTCCCCTCCCACGCCTCCTTGATCTGCCTCCTGATGCTGACAAGGCCAAGCAACAAGATCTAGCGTCATGATGTGGCCGAATCACACACTGGCAAACGTCTGAGCAAGATTGAGGTAATGGTGAGGGCAATGTTAGATACAATATCAAGGATGGGTTAGGGCTGTGGCTGAAGCTTGAGACAACAGTGTGGGTGCAATGCATGCATCTTTGAGGATACTAAACGTTCTCCAATTACTGTGACTCCATCAAGACAATCAATGGATTCATGATCAGCTATAGCTCAATGGCCTCTCCATCGCCAAGGATGTCAGCAAGGTGTTCAGTCTCCCTGCGGGCCTTGCCTACGACTATTTCCCCACTTGGCTACTCACCACGGCTCACTGGAGAGGGCCTCTTTGGTGCGCAATGCCACGTCGTCACCAAGACTGTTGTGACACTGCCAGGAAATGTGGTGACAGTGCAGTACGTACTCCACGGAGCCGGGGATGGTGTCATCTGCCATGGGGAGGAAGGCCTAGATAGGGATAGAGGCGCAGGGTAGGCCGAAGTGGCTGACCGGTAGATTTGGTGGTGACATATTGAGATTTTGATTGAGAATAGAGAGATATCGGGAGACAATCTTATAGGGATGGTTCAAAAAATGAACTTATAGGGAGTAGGCTTTTGGCGATTGTTGGAGATGCTCTTAGTGCCCAGTGTTTCATGATTAAAGGACACTAGCACCATCCAGTAAATAGGGAAGCATTTGTTCTCAACTCAAATATGGCAAAGGTAGAAAGCAAGAAGGACAAAATAGTGCAGTGGAAAATTAATTTTGGTCATTCCAATGGTACAGAAACACTAATCCCAACACCTCTGTTTGAGTTTCAAAATAAAAACAGGTACAAATACTATCATCCATGAATTTTAGTGTGAATTTATTACCGCAGCGAAAACATGCTGAATTGATGAGCGGTCCGCTCGCCGCGCATTAAGACCACGATGCCATATTTATCTCAAATATTCTCACCAGGTTCACCCAAATTGACGTCTCCCACTTCCTCATTTGAAAGCAATGCTCCTCTTCCTCCTTCCTATCCCAAAAGCGACGACTTCTCTTCGTCCACCTCGCCCTAACAACACCTGCTTAACCTGTAACGCCCCAATTTTTATTCGGGATTAAAAATCATTAAATAATATATTTTCTAGAAATTAAATAAAAGTTAAAGCAATTCAATCAAGTGAAATATAGAGGAAATTAAAATGTCCGTTAAAAATCATTGGCCGAGAATATTTTATAATATTCTTTGTGCCCTAATGAACTCTCTAAAATTTCCCGTGAATTTTCGGAGCTCAAGAAATAATTTTAACAATACAAACATCAATTAACCAATTAAAATTCCCCTCATTTCTCTTGGGCCGTTTTCGGCCCAATCCTCTTTCTCCTCCCCACAGCCGCCCTCTTTCCCCCTGCCCCCCTCCTTTCCCGGCCTAGCCCACCGCTCGGCCACTCCCCTCCTTCCCCTTGCCAAGTCTACATCACGTCCCTCCTCGCCGAGGGCCTTGCGTCGATGCTCAGGTCGCCGTTGCCCGTACGGCAGCCACCGCCACCGGTGTTGACATCCGCCTGCTCCTCGCCAAGAGCCTTGCGCCTGCTGCTGCCACTAGGGCCGCCAGAGCCAACAGGAGTCGCCGCCGTACCGGGCCGACGCAGACCCTAGGGACGTTGCTGCCACGGTGTCAACCTTCATTTGCACATCGCCGAGAGCCTTGCGCCGGTGCTCAGACCGCCGCCGTCCCAGGCTGCCGCTGCCCCTAGGGCCGCCGGCGCCGACGGGAGTCGCCGCCGTCCCGGGTCGATGCGGCCCCTAGGGCCGCCGCCACCACCGCCTGCGGGGCCTTTGCCTGAACCAGCATCTTCCTGTCGGGAGTGGCCATCGATACTCAGGCCACCGCCGACCTCCGCCGCTCCCACTGCCGTCCGAACGAGCTCCGTCGCCGCCACCACGTCGTTACTCGCCGCCCTCCCAACCACCTACAGCCGACCCCGCGCGGCCAGGCACGAGCCCGGCAGCCCCAGGCCGCCACCACCGCGCCTCCGCCTCCAACCTCCCCGCCGCCGCGAGGACCGCCGGCCAGCTCTGGCGGCGGCAGGGTCAGATCTGCGTGAGAGGGAGAGGAAGGGCAAGAATAATTAGGACAGAACATCAGATTTTTGGTATTGTTGTTTAGGGATGTCAATTAAACTCGACAGAAAGATGAGGTATGATAGTAAATCCTTGGTAGTTCAATCAAACAAGAATTAATTGAAGGCCTACAGAAATAGATCACAAGATCGACCCAACACTGCGCTTCTAAGATATGTTAGTACTACCCATTTTATTAGTAGTTACCCCGTGCGTTGTAGCAAAAAATTTAAGAAATACTTAGAAGAAAACTTGAAGAAAAATATTGTTTGTACATGACACATAAATTGTTATGTACAAAACATAAGAAAAATCTAATACATATAATTTATCAACGTGACATATATGATGTTAATGGATATTTAGATTTATAGTAATAATCGTGCTAAGTGGGTTGCAAATGCACTTGGCACATGAATGGTTGAGATCAAAGCATGAGAAAGATGTGGCTCTATGCATATCAAAGTTTTTGTTCCAAATATATAGGATATATAGATATATTATTACAATGGGTAATTATGAAATCTACATTGGAATACTTGAAATTTACTCTCTCTTTTTTACACTGGAATATATAGTCTACAATGAGAACACGTGAATTTACGGTGAGTAGGAACACCTGTGAATTTTATTGTAAAAATATATTCGAATATTACAGTGACTAATTGCGAAAAGTTACAGTGATATCTTGGGCCTTCGGTCCACAATAGATGGCAATTTTTCATTGCTTAGGTAACTTGTCGGGGCAAATAAACCTATTAAGAGCAAGTAGAACTCCTGCTATTAGTATTAGTAGCATAACTCCTGCTATTAGTATTAGTAGCATAACTCCTGCTATTATTCTTCAAGTATATGCTACTAATACTGACAGAGCCAAAGCTGAAAACCAAGTTCAGACATCTTCATGCAAAATGAACTGACCTAAAGTTTAAACTCTGCTCTTTGGGGATTAGGGTATGGTATAATTCCCCAGTTCCTCCTCACTTCCTCCAAATCTTCATGAAAATGCTTCTCATAGTACACAGACATAAGATCTGTGCACTTAAGACCAGCTTTTGAAGCCCATGGGAAATAATGCTGGAAAAACAGTGTCCTTTGTTTCTCATTGAACCTTGCAGAGCCCCCAACGACTGAAAGCATGCACATAGGAAGGAATATTTGTTCAAACTCAATGACCTTAAGGGCAGTCTCTCCAATCAGGTCCGTAGGAAGGCCGAACAGCACATGCCAAAAGTCATGGACTTCACGGGCACGGGTCGCAACATATGCAAGCTCATCTGTATCCATGAAACGGACAGGTGGGCGGTCATCTGGTGAGAAGTTCCTTGATCCCATGAACTGAGCATATGCTGCACCAAATGTGTTCTGAGGCATGTCCCAGGCATGAGAAACCTGCGTGGATATAACTCGAGGACGCTCCAGGAGAACATCCTGTAGGAATATTATCTTAGTTAAGTCAATTGGGCAAAAAATCCACAGAGTTGGGTACACATTTTCAGTTGGCATGCGTTGCTATGTACATGCAAATTGCATGGCAGTGATGTAACAAGAAGGAAAATTGCATCAAGTATAGCAATTACAGGTTTAAATTTATTGTTCACAAAATAGGTAAATTTATACTGAAGCCAAATAAGGAACATATTTTGGAGAGTTAAATGCATAAAGAACAAACAAACAACAAAAAGATGGACAGCATACGAAAAATAATTCACTAGAAGACCTACACCTTGATTCCATTTTTCAGGATACCTTTGCTCCCTGAAACAACCAAGTAAAAAGGATAATGCTACTTCACACAAAAAATATACATCATACAGTCCTTAGCATTTGTTGGCAGAGAAACTGTTGTTGTTTCATCAGAAGCTAAGTATATATGTATATTAACAAAGGCTATAAAGAGATGGTCAAGCACAACAAATGGATGCATCGGCATAACGTCCTGCCCTTTTAGGAAATAGAGGGTAGCATGAGTTTACCCTGCCTTCAGGACTGTTCCTCATCCGCTGAAGCACACGGTGAAATGCTGGCTTCCCAGTAGTCTCCCCAAGAGCAGCTATCAGATCAGCTCTTCTAGGGTCAAGCAATGCCCCAAATGCAGAACCAAATGCAACCGCTGCCTGTTGCCACTCCTTCAGATTAACGCGCGCCCCCTGCATGACTCTAGAAACCCAGAAGAAATCGGAAAGAACAATGAACCCATTAAGCCACTCGCAATCTTGTTCAATACTTTGTAAAATAAAATCATTACGCCATTCACCATTAATCTAATATATCCGATGATCCTATTGCATGCAAATCGATGGTGATAGGTACATTAGCAAAGAAGAACAAATCGTGAGAATAAATGTTGATGGATGTATTGGCATGGCATGCATGACAGGGTGCTTTTTATCAGGCATTTCATCGAACAGCTAGAGAGCATCACTCCTAACACCAGCAAGTCAACACAAAAAGATATCCAAGTCCAAGAATCGCTAAATCGATAAGCACCGATAGTTGCCAAAAAAAAACTAGCAGGTGACAAACAAATTAAGCAGATCAACAAACTAGTAGGTGACAGAAAAATCAAGAAAATTAGAAACACTGTGGAGGCATAGTTGCGACCTGGAACGGGATCCGCGTGCGCGTAACTCGCCGTCGATCTCTCCCGTTCGCCGCTTGGTTGAGCCTCTGAATCGTGAGGGGGGAGAGAAGAGATGGATCGCCGTTGCCTCCGAGCTGATCCGCACGTCACGTGGTCCTCGCCGTCGCCGCCGCCGGCGCAGAGCTGGGCTCGCCGGCCATGGAACCGAAGCTCTGAATGGCCTAGTTGCAGTATAATGGGCCAATCCGTGATGGGCCGCACATCCTCCCTAACCACATTTCGGCCCACCAAAGTTGGGCTCGCTTGAGACAGGCTTTTGGAAAGCCCACAAAGGCCCACCAAAACATGGGTCGCTTTTGCGATCCGAGGTAAAAAGTACACGAATTTTTTTCATTTTTAAATTTTTATCTTTTAATATTTACAGAAATAATCCATCGGTGCAAAAAGTTACAAAAATAGACCCTGCCGCCCTCCACTAGGGCGGCAAGCTGACGTGGCAAACGGGGGAGGGACGGGTGATGACGGCAGACGGGAGAGGTAGGGCTTTTTGCACGAAAACCCTTGCCGCCCTATAGCCCCGTGCAAAAAAGCCAGCCCGGGCCTGTTACTTTTTGGCTGGTATTTTTGGTCGCCCAGATGCAAAAAGTACGAGCCAAATGCTCTTTAGGGCTGTGAAAGTTGCATTTAGCCCCTTGCCGCCCTCTGGGGCTAAATGCAATTTTCCGTCAGCTTGTCGCCCTCCACTAGGGCGGCAGGGTCTTTTTTTGTAAATTTTTGCGCCAATGAATTATTTATGTAAATATTAAAATAAAAAAATTAAAAATGAAAAAAATTCAAAAGTACCCGGAGGCACGTCATCTTGTCACCGAATTTCAAATTCCTCCTTAAATTATAAAACCAGATATAATGTATTTCCCAACTTACAAAACCAGTGAAAATTAAGTCTCTCGGTGGCATTTTCTCCAATTTTGACTGACGTGACGCCTACGTGGTTCTTTTGACCAGTTTTTCGTTTCATGTGGCATTGACATGGCGCTTACGTGTCAATTTGGTCCGAAAAATTATAAAAATAGTAGATCCATAGGTCTAAAAAATAAAAAAAAAACGGTGGAGCTCATGTAGATCCGCATATCATTCTCATTCTCATTTTGTCCTCTCCTTCCTCTCCTCTCTTTCTACTTCTCCTCACCACACGGCACCGGGCGGACCTAGCGAGCTGTAGCAAACACATCTAGAAAATTTAGTGCGGTAAAAAGATAATTTGAAATGACACTTAAAATGTATTGGCCCGATGTTGTAAAACCAGTAGTATTTGTCACTCAAGATAACGTTTATTATTACCTCTATTAATTTGTGTACTTCAAATTATTAGCGAAACAATAAAAAAAACCTTGGCCAAGGAGATAAGAGCAATTACAATCTTGAGTGATATTTATTGAAGTGTTACTATTTATTAGAGTAAATAATGGTAATAAATATAATGGTCGGATGTATTGAGAAAGTAGTACATCAAAACCTCTTATATTTATACCCTAAATCCTTATATTTATGGACAAACTAAGTAGTTTCTAAATACCAAGGGAGTACTCTATTTGTTCCAAATTATAAAGCATATAATTTTTCATATGGTTTTCAATATTTTATTTCACATTGTATTATCAACAACTATAAAATTAGTATCACATGAAAATTTTTAAGACACGAATATAGTGATATAGCATACTCTGTTTATAATACTTAACATAAATAATTTTAGTATAATCATTAATCAAAAGTTAACGAGTTTATTTTTTCTAAAACAAAATAAGGACGTCGTGTAATTTAGGACGAAGGGAGTATTAAATATTAACCAGAGCAACAAATATTGGATTCCATATTTTTTGTTCACAAAAGAGTAACTTCTGATCTTGTACTCTTTCCATCCCAAAATACAAGTCAAATGTGATATATGTGATGCTACGACGAATTTAAATGCGTCAATTCAGACTCGTAATACTAAAATATATCATATCCGTCCATTTTTTATATATATATTTTGAGACAGGAGAGCAGTACTATCTCCGTCCCACCAATATTTTTTATATTTTGAGACAGGAGAGTAGTACTACCTCCGTCCCATTTTAAGTGTAATTACCGGTTTCCGTATACATCTTTTGATTGTCCATCTTATTTAAAAAAATTATGAAAAAATTTTAAAAAATAAGTGACGTATAAAATATTATTTATGTTTTATCATCTAATAACAATAAAAAATATTAATCATAAAAAAATTTAAATAAGACAAATAATACACGAAAATTCACAGGTGCACTTTCCATTAAATGGAAATGTCCAATTTTCTCCAAGGTGAAAATGGCGGATCGATCCAAACTCCAGAGACCATACCAGGGCAGTAGTAAGCAGGTAAACAGTACAGCAGTACACTGCATTTCTGCAAGCTGTGCAGCTGCAGCAGCACATCACATGGCCGCGGCTGCACGGGATGAGGAGGAAGGAAGACGTTAGCAGTTGGCGCCACCCCTCGCATTCATGGCGCCATTAACACACACATCTCTCTCTCTCTCTCTCACTCTCTCCCTCCAGCTCAAAAGCCAAAAATGTTCTTAATTAGCCACTCGAATTCTTAAGCAGCCAATCGATTGATTAGCAATTAGTGATGAGATGGCAATGAGCTAATGGTCCATGGGATTAAATTTCGTGGACAAAAAATTTTAAAAAAAAAGAGGGAGAACAAAAAATACAGTTTGATCGGTTGTTCGGTTCGTTCATGGCACGGTGACCGTGACCACGCCGCCGGCGCCGAACGACGGCATCGCGCCGCCGACGCTGACGCCGACGCCGACGGAGACGGAGGCCTGGGCGCAGGGGACGGGGCGGGTGACGGGGATGCTGCGCAGGCAGCTGAGGCCGGCGTCGCCCGGCCCGCCGTCGCACTCCGGCGGCGGGCGCTGCAGGCCGCGGCCGGGGACGCAGTTGCCGACGAAGTCGAACACGCTGCGGCCGGCGAGGCGGTCGCAGTGCTGGCTGATGCCGGAGAAGAAGTTGAAGGAGACGGACAGGTTGGTGATCCGCTTGAGGTCGCAGACGAGGTCCGGCAGCTCGCCGGTGAACTGGTTGTGCGCGATGTTGAGCACCTCGATGCCGGAGAGGCAGGACAGCGTGGGCGGGAGATGGCCGGAGAGCGAGTTGTAGCTGAGGTCGAGCACCTCGATGGTCGGCAAGAACCCGAGCTCCTCCGGGATGCAGCCGGTGAGCTTGTTGTTGAGGAACAGCACCTCCCGGACGCGGCCGCCGTAGCCGTACGCCGACGGGACGGGGCCGGTGAGGCGGTTGTTCGCGAGCGTGATGACCGTCGCCGGAGACGACCAGAGCGTCTCCGGGATCTCGCCGTCGAACTGGTTGTTGTTGAGGAAGAGCGCATCGA
Source organism: Oryza meridionalis (assembly GCA_000338895.3). Taxonomy (NCBI): domain Eukaryota; kingdom Viridiplantae; phylum Streptophyta; class Magnoliopsida; order Poales; family Poaceae; genus Oryza; species Oryza meridionalis. The sequence goes on along the minus strand of CM002528.2, from coordinate 5,441,459 downwards.
GGCTGTTCTTGGCGAAGGCCTCGGCGGGGATCCCGCCGGAGAAGGCGTTGAAGCGGAGGTCGAGGTAGACGAGCGACGGGATGAGCAGCGCCGCCGCCGGGAACGGGCCGGAGAAGAGGTTGTTGCTGAGGTCGAGCTCGGTGAGGTACTGGAGGTCGCGGAGCGAGTCGGGGGGCTGGCCGGCGAGGCGGTTGCTGTTGAGGTGGAGGAACGTGAGGTGAGCGAGGAGGGACACCGCCGCCGGGAGCGTCCCCCTCAGGTTGGCGCGGTTGAGGTCGATGCCGGCGACCACCGCGGCGGCGGCGTCGTCGGGCGGCGCCGAGCAGTACACCCCCCTGTACGCGCACACGTTGGGCCCCTGCCACGACGCCAGCGCGCCGCGCGGGTCCTCCACCACCGCCGCCTTCAGCGCCTGCAGCGCCTCGTACTCCTGGCTCTGCGGCGACGAGGCGGCGCCATTGATCCAGACGCCGAACGCGGCGGCGAGGGCGAGGCGGGATGACGACAGCAGCAGGAGGAGGAGGAGGAGGAGGTCGGTGGTCATGGCGAGAGTTTTCAGGTGGGATCGCGACGAGACGGAGGGGGAGTGAGAAGCGAAGTGAGTGAAGAGGAGGAGGAGGCCAGTGAGGTGAGCTGGGTGAGCATTGATTGATGGAGAGAGGACGAGAGGAGGACAGAGTGACTGTTTGCTTTGCATGCTTTGATTGATTGATTTCTTGTGCTCTCATCAGAGACAACTGGGACTGGGCTCCATGTCCGGGCGCTCTCTGCTGTAGGGCTTCTGTACTTTGTTACCCATGGAATGTGTAAAGTGTGTAACTAGGCCGTGTAATTGTAACTTGGAGTTCTGTTGTTTTTCAGCTTCCTTTAGTCATGAACACTTTGGTTTGGACATGATTTTTAAGTTCAATTTATAAAAGTTTAAGAGTTCATATCGTTTTGCATACCTAAATCTATTATTTACTCTAACGGAAAGAGCAACTTCTAATAATACCAAGGACATGCACAACGCCATAACGTGGCAAGTGCCTTTATCATACCACGTCGAAGCGCAGCCTTTAACAGCTTAGCTATGCTCTGACGACTGATGTTATCTTCGTCGGGCTCTCCTCGTGCCTTGCAGAAGGCATGGTTGCCTTGGCTCTAAAACACAAAGCCATGCCTCGAGAAGCTGCTTTTTAGGCGTAATAGCCTTGCCAAGTGAATCGCCAAGAAGATCTAGCCAGGATTAGGGAGGGGAAGATGAACACGACAGCCACCGAAGACGAGGAAAGATGGAACGTGAAGTGTCCAATGATGGAGAAGAGGGGCCTATCATGCGGCTCGTCGAAGGATGAGACAAGATGCTCCACTGTCATGGACGCGGCCACAGACCGACAGACACCGCCCCCAAATTCTCTTTTGAGTTTCAGTCGTCTCCATCGCCGGTAGCTCGACCGAGAGGTAAGTAGCAATGCCAGTGTGTGCGATCACATTGGTGGCAATAATGGTCAACTCGTCGTCAAATTTGGTAGCTCTCCTGGTAGGCAATGAGTGCCATACTACCATCTTGATGCCTACAGCAGCACCGAAGCGTGGATGTGGCCAGAGGCGGCAGTGTGAGGATCTGAGCTCGAGGATTCGAATGGAGGGTGGGGAAAGATATACGTAGGCTAACAAGTGAGTCCACTGAGATGTCGAGGGTATATGCGTAGTTCTATCTCTTTTCTTAAGGTTTACAATATAAAAGTTGCACTCGATTTTTTTAATAAAAAATCTTATAGGGGTGGACATAAAAATAGTAGGGGCTGAGAAAAAAAACCAAAAACACTTAGTATCGTATATCCGATATGAGCCGAGACTCCGGACGGTCGCATAATCTTTCCCCAACCTTATACTCAATCCTCCTCATCCCCCTGCTCTCCTCTGCACGGCCACGGCGCTCGCGCCGCCACCACCGCCGTCGTCTCCTGCCCGAGATCCGAGCTGGCCATCCTTCGCCGCCTCGTCGCTCGCCTTCGCCAAGCACGCGGCGGCGTGGCCGCTCCGGGCACAGCTCCTGCCGTCAGCAGCTCGGCGAGTCCCTGGCTTCATCGTGGGCCCGCTGCTGCAACGCCGGTGGGTAGGAGCCACCGAGGCTGACGAGGCCGCGCAGACGACGACTAAGGTGAGAGGGGCTTGCTTCCCTATCCCCTCGGGGGGTGATTTGTGCATTTATGTTGTAGCTTTTGTAAATCATGCTGTTACGGTGAAGGTAAGGAGGCTTGTGGCAACGTCGAACTAGCTAGCGATGATTGTTGCACACCATATTTTTTTTCCGTTGTATATAGTGTGTTCATGATGTTGCAATCTGTCTTTTCTGGATGTTTCGATGTTGCATTTGGTTTCTTCGGATGTTGCATATATTGGGTTTTGATGTTGCAGATAACGTTTTTGAATGTTGCATTCAATTGAAGCATCTACAATAATACGGTGAAACATCTTCGATAAAGCGGTGAAACATTCCTCAAAGATAAAACATCAAGAAAAATTTCACATTGAAACATTTGTTTTCGAGCGATGATACATTGCAACATTCATTCAACATACGGTGAAACATCATCCGAAGATTTCATGTTGAAATATTTTTTTCGAGCGATGAAACATTGCAACATTCATTCAATAAACACTGAAACATCGTCCGGATCCGGACATAGATCCGGACGTCCGATGCGTAGCTCTCTCAAAAAAAAAAACACGTGACAGTAGCTGCATGGTCAGAAGTGTGTCCTCGATGTGGCGCAATCCAACGAGTGAGTTGTACGCCCAGATAAAGAATGTTCAAGTCCTTATTGTCACCAGTTTTTATCAAGCCAGAGGAGCTAGCACGCTGCCACTGCATCTGGGGGGAACAGAGGCAGTGCACGCATTGTAGCTGCATCATGCACTAATAATGCAATTATCTGTAACAGAAAAACTTTGGACTTAACGAGAAAAATCTAAGATCTGCCTAACTGAGATTTGGCATACTAAAGTGACATGAGTGCTAAATTAAGGGCGTGCAGGAGTTGGAATAGCGGTTTCCTGATTGTGGACGAGGGATCATGCGAGGTTGCAATCCCTGATGAAGAATTCCATCTTAATGTTTTCTAATATCTCAATGGACAAAGGATCTGAAATATTCTGTTGTGTACATGTTGCCGCTCCTGAGCAACCACCAAAAGCTCTAATGCAAGGTCCTACACATAACAAGTGAGGTCTTTAGCAAGAAACATTTGTCCTTGGCATATGAACCTTTGTCCATCTTAAGAAACCTTTGTCCTTAGCATATAAGCAGCGACAGCTAACAAGTGAGGTCTATGAATACTGAAAAAAAAAATCTCATGGTCAACACCAGCTACTTGAATTTGTTGCACCTAGCATAAGCAGAATAACATAATTTTGTAACTTAGGATGTACTTCATCCTAAACAAGTCCAGCATTCGAACGATGGATACAACAGTCATCAGTCAGGGCGGCGACTTGTACATGATGTTAACTTACTTGAGCAGCTTAGTAGAAACTGCTCCGGAAGATTCATGATTTCTGATCCTAAATTAAACTTCTTTTTACTTCTTGTACTTTCTTGGTGTTACAGCGTCTTTCTACGCATTGCAAAGAAAAGTTCGACTTACTGAACCACTGGAGATAGTCTGATGACATCCCACGCGACCCTCATCACACCACCGTTCCTTGATTCTGCCTCTTGGAATGTTCTTCCTGATGTTTCCGAGGGATGAGGTAGCTCCCGCCATTTCTCAATCTTGAGCTCAATAACATCAACGATGCAAACACGAGTATCTGTCAGGGCCTTCCCTTGCAGTCTCCCTTCAACTTGGAAGATCTTTCCCCTGCCAACCTCCTTCCCATCATTATCAATGAGCGAAACAAGACGGCCAGGTTCAAATGAGAATGATCTTGTGAAAGGGCGGCTAAGCATGATATTTTGATTGAACTCTGCCTGTGATGTTGTCTCATTGCCATCTGGGCTCACAAATCTGCTGCCCTTGGATATGCCTAGAGCACTCATGACCCTCGCAGGTGGCAAGTAGCTCTCCTCGCCAGCACTTTCTGAGGAGTCACAGTGGTGGGGAGTAGCTGGCGTAGATGGCTTATCTGCATTCTCACCCTCAGATAGTACTCCTCTTTCTTTCGCAATACGAGCAAGCTTAGCTTTTCTGTTGTTCAGCCTAGAATTTAAAGAAGGTTTGTCATAAGTAAGCTATGCACTGAGAAGTAAAAACAGTACAGAAGTGAAGTATGAACTTGATGAACAAAACGTCAGTTATGGTATACAAGCCGGAAACTTATCCCATGCACACAAGTCCTCTCGTATACACACCGTGCACACCAACTAAAACATATCACCAAAAATTCTACAAAACATTGCACATGTACTTCTAGTAGTATTACATCTATGTGTAAAGTCTCATCTTCAAATTCATTATATATAGGTAGCAACAAAAAAGACAAATTTCTAACAGATTTATACTCTCAAAACTGTTAGATTTTTTTTTGTTACAGCTAAGATATAATGAATTTGAAGTTAAGACTTTATACATAAGTGTAATACTATTGGAAATACTTGTACAATTTTTTCTAGATATTTTTGTGAAATTTGTTAGTTGATCTGCACGGTGTGTAGACGAGAAGGCTTGTGTGCACAGGATATGTTCCCATACAAGTAATGCTAAATTGCTAAGGAAAAAGAATAACAAAGATAGCTTCAGTGTTACCAATTCTTTAGCTGAGATGACGTAATCTCCGAGCCCTAAAAACACATTTTCATGAATGAGAAGTATATAAAATATTTTGATCTAACAGAAGAATGGCCAGGTGAAGGACTATACCTGCCCACTTAACTTCTCTGACCATGCCTGCAGTAAAGCAGCATTCTTATGCATCTCAGGCTCATCAATAAGAGCCTTCTCGATTTCGTTTATTTGCCTATCATTCATAATGGTCCGCTTCCTTCTCTTAGGTTGTCTCTCATCATACATGTGAGTGTCTCCTTTCTCATCATCCTGAAGACCACTTTCTTTTCTATCTGGTGTTTTGAAATGGTCCATACTGCTGGATGCAGGATCAAGATCCATTTTGCAGCGCAGGGATCCTGTACTTGTACTGCTACCTCCCCCTAGAAAGCCTGAACTAGTTCTCGCCACACCAAGATGGACTAAGTCCTGGCCAACTGAATTCTGCAGGAACCCACCATTTAAAGCGACAGTGCTTCTAGGAGTCTCATCCCTGGCATTTCCCTCTTGCTTCGTTGAGGGTGTTGGTGTAGGCTCTTCCATGTTTGTTGGTGTAGGCTCTTCCATGTTTGTTGGTGTAGGCTCTTCCATGTTCTGCACATCATTTTTGTTGGGATCAGATGAATTACCAAGTCAATGGCTAATATATTATACTCAACATAGTGAACAACTGAACAAACCTACCTTCGGAAGGTTATTTATACTGGAATCTGGAACAACAGTACTTGGTATCAAGGGATGCTGCAGTGGCTTCAAGTCTTCCTTGCTTTCTGATGACGGATCAATCTTTACTGCCTAAAGCATCCCAGAATGAGGTCACGTCCAACATTTCGATTTCAAGTAGATTGCTAGAAGTATGAATTGACCATCTGATGCAAGGGTCAAAGCTATTTTTCTAATTTATACACAAGTTGCACCTATCACCTACCATACAAAAAAATTGGCTATAGTATTGAATATTGTTCATTAGAAAAGCTTGCACAGAGACAGAGTGCAAGTGATGTACTTGAACAGTTGAACCATTATTGTTGGAAATGAAATTTGTAGTTATCCCTCGAGGAGGAGCAGGGAACCAAGCACCCTAAGCAAAATGCTTGGATATGTAGGTGGCTACTATGATTCTATAATTACTGTGAAAAGCAAACAAACCTGGGATGTACTCTGTCCAACATGTGATTTACACCAAGTTTGTAACTTATAAGCAAATTCACTGCAAATAGGAAAAAAACACATTTTGCAGAAATATCAGTAAAAGTGTTTCAAAACTATATGCAGCGCGCAACAAATTAAAACCAAATGTTGACCCACAAAATTAGGCATTAAACAAAAAGGTTGTAACACAGTTTGTACACTAAGAAACATGACAAGTCAAAACGCTTAACTACCTTAACAATTGCACATCTTCCTCGTTTAACAAGTTATTAGGAATTAACGATCTAGCATACTCAGACAAAGATCCTGCAAAACCGACAAAAAAGAGGTTTACACGTGAAGTATAATGAATAAACATAACCACAAAATTGGATAAAAGTATAAGCCACTCTACCCAAGTTTCTGCAAACTGTAGTGGCCTTAAGATCAGCTGATGCTGGATGATCAACTGATGATCTAGGATTCCCTGATACCAAGTACTTCTGAAATTTCTGAAGAAAAAGATCTCTTTCTTGCTCTGCTAACACAACAGTGGAACTTGTTTTTAACAACAAATCAACATAGCAACTTAGCAATTTGTAGCAGGAGATAAAAAGCTCTGACCTTCGCATATGTTTGGGACAAAAACATGCAAATTTGCTATTATTTTCACCACACATGATGTTCTTGTCTGTGCATATGCTATAGAAGGCATACTGATAGGGCGAAAAGGGCAAGAATAGTTTGCTTTAGCTTCAGTTAACTTATTACCAGCAACTGCCAGTGCCAGCTCAGCTGCACCAAATGGATCATAATCAAGATTAGCGTCTTCTTCTATCACTGGCAGATTAACAGAGCACCAGTTTGAGACAAACTCATCATGAGGAATAGCCAAAATTTGGGTCAGAAATGGAATCTGCAAAGGAGATGCACAAAAGGGACTTGAATAAAACATTATATTTGCTGGAAATTTTCTGTTGCTCAATGGTAAAAACTAAAAACAAATCAAGGTAGAAGTAGTTACTCAGTACAAATCTTACAGTATTAGTTATAAATGAAGATCTGAAGTTTGAATCATCAGAAAAGACATCAACTAGACGCAACGCACTGATAAGCACAGAACCCATAGGGTAACTCTTATCGTGAGAATCCAAGGTAAGTTTTTGTTTTCTTCCAAACGCAGTCTTCAGCAAATCAAGAACCTGCATGTGGCATAAGAATTTTGTCAGTAACTGAAAAAAAATCCACGGGCAGCAGATATAGTAACATTTCAAAGTTTGCGATCATCCCTGGTAGAACTAACCTCTAGTGCCAAGGTTTGCCCTAGTTGCATACTCTTTGGTGAAGTGGCGACTTCATCAAGGTAAGAAACAGTTTCAGCTTCACAAAGTTGGAGCAACTAGCATTTGTTTTGCACCAAGGATTTAGTTAGTAACTCGGAACTGTGTAAACAGTAAATACAGTAGCACTCTATTTAATTATTTATACGAAGTGCAATCTTGTGTCATGACCCATGACCAACTTACAATAGAAAGAATCTTAGCCTTCAATCTGGACATGGAAGCAGCAATATCAATTGATCCCTTCAGACACTCTGGAACACCTAACTTCAATATAGATCGAGAGAGTGACAGAATACCTCCATTCCTAGAGAGTTCCTGCGTTAAGAAAGAGGTTACTTCAGATCTAGCTTCCAAGTTCCAACACATTAAATGTAATAATATATAGTAACAAATTGCAGATTTGACGCTAGTACTCATAATTTATAGGAATACACAGACATGTGGGCTCAAAAAAAAAACATAAAACATGTCTCTTGAACGAGGATAGTCTAGACTGATCTGTTTTGTGGAACAAGAGCAAAGCATGTAAACTAATGGAACACTGCATTCGGGGAACAAATAAACAGTCCTCAAGGTACACACATTTTTCTCATCAAATCAGTATGATATAACATGTATATGTTGATATGTCATGAAGGGAAGAGAATATCCAATTAGATATTTTTTTAATCAACAGTGATACCAAAGATAAAAGGAAACAGGATTTATAAGCATATCTGAGACCTTGTTTTTTAAAATACGATCTCGGAACAACTTCTGCTGGCACAGTAACAAAAGAAACTGCAATGATGCTTCACACTGTTGGCAGATGAAGTGTGTGAGTCGTGAGTCAAAAGGGCCAACAGGAAAGGTATTGGTGCTCAATGTTGACAACCTGTGACTCAGTGACCTCACATCATCATGCAGGCTATCAAAGGCAACATCCATAAAGATATCAACCTGACCATGAAACATCAAACATTAAGATAAAGAGATAAGAACAACGAAGAATAATTGCCTAACTGTTAAATCCATGTATTGCTGGCAATCTAGCAAACATTCGTGAATCTGATCAAAGAATTTGCAATAGTGACCCAGTGCTCATTATTTTTCTTTTTAAGTAATCTTTCTAACTGTCATCTATAAACACAAGAGTGACATAATTCAGTAAAATATTATTACAGTACAAGAAAAATATGCAATGGGCACAAGTCACTAAAACTTTAGTATGGACTTTGTATTTTTGCTTCACGGAAAACAATAGGATAGCTGAAGTAATACACTATCTTATGAAATGATATAATGATGCAAAAGATGAATCCCTGCAATCAAATGCCCCAAAGAAAGAAATATACAAGTTTGAACAGTGGTAGTGCTCAAAGGAAAAAATATATTGGTGTGCTAATTATATGTTACTTCCTCCGTTTCAGGTTATAAGATTTTCTAGTATTGCCCACATTCATATAGATGTTAATGAATATAGACATATAATTGTGTCTAGATTCATTAACATCTATATGAATGTGGGCAATGCTAGAAAGTCTTATAACCTGAAATGGAGGTAGAGAACAGAAACTTTAAAGTAAACACAACAAAAGTTGCATTTGACAGAGCATGGCTTTCTGATACAGTAGGCTGTACACAAAATTACATGGAGATTTATCGCTGATAGATGATTTAAACCACAAAATGCCATGTCAGGACAGGGTAAAATGTTCAGATGAATTTTGATTTGACCTTAAAACAACAAGGGCTCACATCCCAAATCATGTTGCCGGCTCTATTTTGTCATAACGATAAAACCAAAAATAACAGGCATTATCATGTACAAAATCATCTTGCACCATAGAGAGATTATTATAGACAAGCCAGTAAGGAGGATAAAAATAGAAAATAATAAAGGATTCAGGTACAATTAAAGCAAGGTAAAACAGCATTAAAAATCAATGATATTTCAAGGTTAATTTTAAAGTCATCACAAAATTCTGGAGGTCACTTATCATGTTTTCGCTTAGGCATGAAAGACAACTAAGTTAAACATATTCTAAATTAACATGTGTTACCTTTGGATGTGCAAGCAGAATATGAACAAGTTCATGCCACTGAGATGAAAAGTAACTTGTCAACAGATGAAGACTGGCTGCTACAAGTGATGAGTGTATAAAAGGAGAAACACCAAGATGATTTTCCTAATTTAAAACAATAGCTGCCACCATAAATTAGTATGAAATGATAATCTTAAAAAAAACAGTACATAGAACTCAATATATAATTTGGTGGCACTTGCCGAACCTTCTTCCAGTGGGAAAGAATAGATAGCACAAAAAATATCAGGTCCATGACTTGTTCAGATAATTTCACATCATCAAGAAGAACCTGCAATAAATAAACATGTGTTAGTCTCAACACTCATCAGCCAGTTCAATTTTAACAGAGTAAAATGAAATCAATAAACAAATTGAACTTGATTAAACTTAGCAATGACTAAAGATGTCAAAAAAAAAAAAAGAGTTGCATTGCATTTAGTTCACAACACTAGGGAACAAAAACAATACAGAGATCTATTATTGATATGACGAAAGAAAAAGAATGCTCAAAGCGTATCATGATTCAAAAGAAAAAAATGAATTATTTCTGGATAAAATGGGGAAGCTTGAGTGAAATATTAAAGAAGTAACCTGCTCCAGCCTAGTGTGGCGAGCTGCTAGCTCAGACAAACTATGCAAGAAGCGCATACCACGGAGGACATACGCTAAATCTGAACCTCTTTCAAGTTCCAAACATACAGCAAGAAGGTGAAGAGGAAGCGAGGACACAAGCTTTTCCATGTCCACCTACAAAGAGAAATGTATGTCAGGGAAAAGAAACTCACATGGATGCAAATATTATACATACACACCTGCTTTGTACCACCATCTTCTGTCTTCTCCTGCAAGACAAAGTTCTCTGACTCCTTCAGCATCTCTCCAAGTTCTCTAGAAGTTAGCCCACTGAGCTCCTCAATAACTGACATCATGTCTATCATCTGAATCTAAGAAACAAAATGAGAATTATTTAGTTAGAGAAGTATCCACACTAGTTTGCACAGGAGTGAAAAAGAGTATTGTGGGCTCAGGGAAATGATAGAACTAATCATTGAACCAATATGCAAGCCATGGCATTTAAAGGTTTTCTAATGAGATGTACAGATTCCCGTTGTAAGGACTATAGTGAGACACATTTGCTACGTGTGTGTGTGTGTGTGTGTGTGTGCAGTAGAAGGCCTAAAACAGAATTGAATAACATCTAGCACAAAAATGGGCCAACCTTTATCTGCCAAACCTATATTTGACTGGTCTGGATTCAGCCTAGAATTGTGTCAGACAAACAGAATGCACCAAAGATCATCGTGAAACAGCCAAAAGTTGAACCTCATTTCTCCTGGCCTTGAACATAACACAACATCTTATATATTTCCCGTTTATTATGTTTTTAAATCGATGAACACCTGAGCGGCCTCTGCGCGTGCAGTGAAGCCGCCCAAAACGAGTTCATACAGCAAACACGTTGGATCAGTTCAAATGCAACGCGACTCGTGTTCGGAACGCAAGTATGCAGCCATGGAACGGAAAACCTAAACATATCCTCGTATCCCACTTCCCCTTCTGCTCCTTCCCAGAATCGTCGGCCATGATTGATGCTACAGTGCACGAGCAGCAGAGCGGACTCGAATCACTCGACTAGCAATGGATCTAGGCGGATTCAACTCCTCCTCCACGCATCAAAACAAAGGCCAAATCCCAGAATAAGAATCTGGATGCATTACTCGCAGGGGGAGAGAGAGACCAACCCAAACCGGGATGGATCTCCCAATCTACGCCCCGCGCCAGGTTCACGAAGCGGCGGAGGACGGGGGGGGAGGAAGGCCCTACGAGAGAAAGAGCAGCGACGGGGTAACAATACCTTCGGGTCGATTCGAGCCGCGATGGAGGGCCGGTGGTGGGATGAGGCCGGGCTTCACGTCGCCGCCGCCGCCGCCGCCGCTCCGACGTGCGCGCGACGGGGGCAGCAGCCCGCGGGGGAACGGGGGAGGAGGAGGAGAGGTGGCCGTCGGCGCCGCGCCTCCCGGGTTTGTTCGCCGGCGGCGCGCGCGGGGAGGGGAGGCGAGGCGAGGCGGCGGAAGATGGCCGGCCGTTCCTCCGCCCCGGCCGCCGTAAGAGAGAGAGTATAGAGGTGCGGTTGGCGAACAGTAGAGTGTGTCCCTTTTTTACAGTTTGGTCCTTTTTTCTACTTTTTTTTCTTTACACCAAAATAGTTTTCCGTAATACGGCGGCGTCTTCTATATTATAGAAGAATCCTACATAAGAACTACGACACCAAGTTCTCTAAGAACAAAGTACAATAGAACACAGTTAGTAGGCGATAATATTATCCGTGTATGCATTATTCTAGTTGGAAGAGATATAAAGTAGAAAAGATCTTTCGGCGCCAACTACAGCACATGAATCGATACCTTACGGCTTATTTGTCGTCCAAAGCTAGTTGCAACCGCTCTTCTTCCATTCTTCCCCATGCCATGCAAGAGAATTGATTGAGTGTGAATTGAAATGAGACTAAAAAAATTTAGTTAAAAAACTTATAGCCTATGGGAGGGTATATGCAGTCTAATAGTTGGCTATTCTACATATTAATTATAGTTATTATTGGTGTAAATAATTTTAGAGCTAACAATTGGTTGTACTCCCTCCTTTCGTTCCTCTATAGATGATAGCAGTGATAATTTTATTTTTTCTCTAAATATTTAGCAGGCCACAGTCATGACAGACCACCTTTCCAAAATTGCCTCTTGTAGGCTCAGTCAGAGGTTTTTCTTTTTCTTTTGTAATAAAGGAGCCTGGAACTCTCTGGATCATAGGAGCTTGGCCCAGTGCTCACATGTTTCTAGTTTATCTTTGCGCTCACATTTCTAATCCACTGCTTTGGCTACTTCATGCCCGCATGTTTCTAAACTGATCAAACAGGAAATAATCTAATCAGGGGTATTTTAGTCATTTACTCGGAGAAAAAATTGCATCTTAGAAATTGTGCATTGCTCAAAGGTGTCATCTATAGAGGAACGAGGGGGATACTGTTAAATTTGCTAAGGGCGTGTTATTTTCTTCCCTTTTCTAACTCCTACTCTTATTTTCCACGTGTATGTTTCCCAAACTGCTAAACTATGTGTTTTTTAAAAAAATATATAAGAAAGTTAATTTTAAAATCGTATTAATCCATTTAATTATTCATGTTCTAATATGTTTCTCTATTTTGTGTTTTGAGAAGGAAGGGTTCCCAACCCGATGTAAAGAATACAGACTAAGTTTCACCCTATCACCTGCATTGTACGTTACGGTTCCAACTATTACATTATAACATTATGGCCTCACTAGTAACGTTAAAGATCATAGTGTCATATGGTGCCATCTTCACTCTATGTCTACAAAGAAGAATTTATCCACTTGAACATGAGATCAGCTCAATATAGGTGTAAGTGTTTCGATTAGCATAGACTGAAATATTGGTGAAGGATAGACTTTGTTTCACACAAGTTAGACAAGCCAAACGAGATGAAAATGGAATTGCACTGCAGATGAGTGGTAATCAACAATAAAGAAAATTACTCATGCTATAACTCATCAAACACAATGATATCCACTTCAGATACAGACTTAAATCAACATCAGACGGATATTACTAGAAGGTTCTTAACCACATACATAGTGGTTCTAACTTCGACATTCAATGGCCGTAGTTGTCAATGGTTATCCACTCGAACCATCAAATTTCAGACTTTGTCATGTTGTGATCGGCTTAATGTCAAAGTATAGGCTATCTACATCAAGCCATTGATTATCTGGCTTTATCAAGTTGCTATTTGGATTAATGCCTCCAACATCCTCACAAGGTAGGTAGCCAAAAAAAAGAGGGCCACTAAATATTACGGTGGAAAACAAATAAAATAAACAGAGATAAATCAAAGGAACTAATCAAAAGAAAGGTGGATTGCAACAGTCGTGTATAATGATCGAAGACAACAATGGTAAAAACGAATGATAAGAAACAAAGTTGATCTTATATTAGGTTACAACACATGCTTTTAACACATATGAAAATTTTAAAATGCACGCCACATAATTATTGATAACATTATTGGCTAAAAGTGTATTGGTTCTTTTGAAACACAAGTTTTACATGTGTGTTGTTGTTTATTAGTCCCAAGGTTCTTGGGTGATGTAATATCCTTTGAATACTTTTTAACTTTCACTCCCTCATTTTTCACATACACACACTTGTTTTTCACGCACACAATTTTCAAAACTGTTAAAATGATGTGTGTTCTGAAAAATTTGTTAAATAAAAATTACTTTAAAAATTATATTAATCTATTTCTTTAAGTTTTTTTAGCTAATACTTAATTAATTATGTGCCTAATCCATCACTACATTTTACTTGCAAGAAGAGAAGGATTCCCAACGTTCCCAAACGAAAGCAGCCTAAATGGCTTCTGTAATTTGCTTATCCATTCGCAATGTCCGTTTTGCCTGCCTAGAATTCGCAAAAGAACATGTTATATATTCTTTCAGCAAATCCACTCGCCTTTTGGTGTTAGGGTATTAACTTTTCTCCAGGGATGGATTTGAAACTATGAATGAAATTATGCAACTAATTTCGGCTACTTCATTTGACAGTCCAACATCAGCATCAACTCAACTAATAAGTTCTATAACATGCTTTCAAAACAAATTGTGGACGTTATTAAACAAACCAGCACTAAGTGGTTATTACCAGGCGGTAACCAAAACTAGTTCTTATCTCCCTCTCAAAATATAAGCATAAACATTTCTCTCAAAATATAAACATAAACATTTTTAAACTTTGATAAGGTATTCAAAATGCTATTATGATCAATAATATTTATAAAACTAAGACTTTTTAAATAAAAAATTGTGCATTACGATAGTGATAGTTTGTTTAATGATTAACTTTTTTCTATTGATAGCTAAAGTTAAAAAAATTTGACTTAGCACTATTTTCTCACTATTAAAAGTGCTTATATTTTACAACAGATGATGTGCTTATATTTTAGGTTTTAGGACGGATGAATTAATCATTACTTTGGTATGCAAGGATCTTTGCCTGGCTCTTTGGTTTCCATGCAAGCCAATCCAAAGTTCGGATGCTCCATTGAACAAAAATTGGCTGCTCCTCTGCTTATCTCGCATGCGAGTGTTCTTAGTCTCGGAACCCACGAGAAATACATCGATCAAATTGGAACGGAGGGAGTACAATGCAACATGCAATTTTCTACACATATTATTACTGAACATAATATACATGGCGAAGGGGTAAAAACCTAACAAATGTCTATGTCACGTTGTTTGCCAAAGGGGTGAGCACCTAGGTACAAATCATCTACAACGCCACAAATCTGCTGCATTCATTTGAGCCAAGTTCAGTCATGCGTAACGACGTCAGTGCGTGCCCTCAGCTATTGCTTCCTGAAAATACACACTGCAATTAGAAAATGGGAACCATGGTTGCTGCTGTAGATTCGTCAGTGCATCCTACTGATGTGGAAAGAGCAAAATCCTTGGCCATTTACCTGATGCCCTCGAAGGTCCTTTCTGACCGCTTGTTCCTTGCTGAGAAACCTTCAGTGATCTTAGCTTGGATGCGGAAGACCTAAACGTGTTGATCAGAGGCTGATCTGCGTCATCGTCGTCATTGTCTTCACCATGCCCTTGCTGGTCAGAGTCACTAACAGACTCTTCATCGCTAGACTTGTGTCCATCAAAAAGATTCCTTGCAGGTACATCTCTAACCTTCCTTGGCCGACCCCTGCGCTTTACTGGTTTTTCCTCCTTTTCCTCTGAATAGGAAACAATAGAATCGACCATACTTTCAATAAGAAAGATTTGCAGTTATGTAACATAAAAAAGGGAAAATTCAGGAATAGTTCAACACACCCTGCAAAACCTCATTCTTTGCATGCTTATCCCGTAGATGCTCTACAAACGTAAAGTACGGGCGCCAAGCACTTGGATCTTCATTAGTATTAGTATCTTGAGTCCTCTTCTGTACATCTATCAGGCTACATACAATGAAATAAATGAAAATTGTGCATAAATAAAATAAATGGAAGCATCATAAATGACAAGAGTAAATGCCATACATGTCTGGTATATCTGATGATGGAAGTTTAGAAACAAATGGCAGTAGAGCAGCCTCGAGAAAAGACAATTGCTTTGGAAGGTCCACAAATGCAAAAGAAACACCGTCTTGGATTATCTTCAAGATCTCAGACTTGTTTTTATTGCGCAAGGCACCAACGTAGGACCCCGCGAGCCGACCAGCAAGATCTTGGCATTCTGAATAAGACTTGCCAATGAGGGTTTGATTTTCCCCATCATTTACATGGGCCATATACCGCTCATATGCCTAGTTAGATGAAAATAAAGAAAAGTTTACAAAAGAAAGTCACACACATAAAATCAGTTAAAAGCAGATAAAGCAAAAGTTTCTAATACAAAAGTGAGTTTAGTATAAGTGTCTTTAGTCAAAATACTTCCAAAATACAAGATATGGTTGACAAAGTCAGAAGTTCCTTTAAAGTTTATTTAAACATTGTAAAAGCTGGAACAAGTAAATTTCTAATTGACAATCAGTAACATAATATAATTACTCAATAGTTACTATAATAAATAATAATTGTGTGCATTTGAAGGTGGGACAAAATACCTACCCTTTTCAGTGCCTCGAAAAATAAGGCGCCCATGTTGTTGTCAGCATTTTTCCGAAGCGAGGTGATTAGATGTTTGATTATCTCTGTAGTACTTGTTCCATGGGATGCATAGTGAGAAACAAGCTCTGGGCCCAGGTAATCCTGCACACAGAAATAAAATTGAAAACTTAATTTGTCTGACAATAGGAAGCTGCCAAGGTGACCAAATTATGGTACAACAGAAGATGTAGTAGGAAAACATTGCTTGAGGACTTAACAGTTCATTACAGTTAGAAAACGTAGCACAGACCTTTGAAACTGTATCAGCTAGCACTAGCTTTGCAGCTGCAATCATGACAACATCCTTGTTTGTGTCTTCAATATATTCTTCATTTGCATCTTCATCTTCTATTTCATCTGTTGATAAACATGATCAACTTCAATTAAAAGAGTAGCACCAACATGATGATGAGGTTTTATTTAGAAATTTATTTTTATAAGCTATACAACAATGAAGTATACAATCTGTGTAACATCAAAACCTGGTATGTTGAGCTGTTGTTCACATAGTTTCCAGAAATTCTGGACAACATCTAGTTGCGGGAGATATCCCAAACTCTCGAGCCTTGTTGAAGAATATTTTGGCTTCTTAAACAGGCACCACATCTCAGCAGTAATGACACAGACCTACAAAAAAACAAGGCAATATCAAGTCAGTGGGCTAAACATAGCCAAGAGCCCAAGACATTCAGCCTGCAGGTCAGCTTACAACATAATGCAAAAAAATGTGTTCTTTTCTTCAATGTTTGACTCAGAAGACTTACTCTGCAGGAAAGTATAGTGGTGCTCCTTCCCTCTTTCTGATAAGTAGGCAGAACCACCAAGTAATAATAGAGTTTTTCAAAAAGAGAGCTTTGCCTGGATAAAAGTTCGTCAATGGAAGCTTCAGATGGGTTTTCACCATCAATTGCATTCAGGCACCATGCTAATTGAAGGTACATGTTAAGGAGGAGAAAGCTCTTCACCTAATTATTTAAAACATGAACATATTAGCTAATACGGTATCGACAGTGAACTCTGCAAAGGGAGACTGGAGTAGTAATAGCTAATCAAGGTAACAGTTCATACCTCATTATCCATATCTTTTAGATGACTCAGGATTCTGTACATGTCCTCAAATAAACCATCATTTTTGACAGGTTTTGACAACTGAAGCTCATAAAATCGCTTCAAATTAACCATGAGGGAGTATTCATCATCACCTGCCTGCAATGTAGATTGTAACATATTTACCTTCATGGCTTTAAAAAAAAGAGACTGTGAATAAGACATGCATACCTCTACTTCCTTGATTGCAGTTTTGACTTTCAAAACCAACTCGTCTTCAAGATCCTTCAGTTTGTTTTCAGCATAATTTTGAAGATCTGCCTGACAGTTAGTGCAACAGAAAGTAATTGCCTTGATGCAAGACCTCAAGGTCTCCTTGTCACCATGTTTAAAGAAGGCATCCGCAATGAGATCTATGGCAGCCTTGAAATGCTGAACCAAAATGTACACGAAACTGTTAACAAGTCAAGCAGAAAGTTTGTGCAGAAGAATAAATAACTGTTCAACTGACCTGATCTTGCCTTTTTAGTGAGTACAGCTCAAGTTTCATAAGCATCATCATATCAATTAGAGGTGATATCTTAGCTTTGTCAGATATGTATTTTCTTAAAAGCTGTGGATACTTCTTCAGCAAAGCAGTAGTTATTTCATGCTTGCTGTTTTCCAATATTTCCTGCAGAACAATAATGCTTCAGTAACAATTCAACAAATACATGAACAATGGTACGACAAACAAACCAGATTCAACAAGCAGGCAACAGATTCAGAACTACAATCTACATGACTAGCAATTACTACCTCCATATTTAAATAGATGACACTGTTGATTTTCTTTGGTCTTGGGTGTGCAACTTTGGCCACTATTTTCTATTAGAATGTAACAATAATATCTAAAAAATTAATATTGTAAAAGTACAATTAAAGAAAAAAAAACTACCAATATGATTTTTATGTTCCCAAACAAAATATTTTTGAGAGATATTGATGGTCAATGTTTCAAAAGTTTGACCAAATAAAGTCTAACAGTGTCATATTTAAAAATGTATGTATCTAGCAAACAGGTCTTTTCAGAGATTAACTTGTCAGACTAACTTTCAAAGGTGTAGGACATTGCCAATATCCAACAAAATAAACCTACATTCTACGCATAGTACTTACAAGTCCTAAATAACCACTAAGGCAGCAACACTAAACAAGCAATACAACAAATGATACGATCAAGAAATAAACAATCAACTTGCAGCAGCAACATATGATACGACAGAAATGACATTGACACCTTCTGGCCTTTATTGTAGTACATCTTTCTATTGTCTGTTGCAGGAACTATCCTTTCCCCAACAGCCTTCTTTGCAGAGGCTCGCAGCATCCGAACTAGATTGGTTCCATCCATGTCAGTAAGCTCGGTTAATGGATTTTCATCCAGAAGCATGGAGATTATACACTTCCAATCCTACAGAATAGGACATTGCAGTTATAGCGGTTAAGTCATACTGATAATATAAGTTGAAACAAAACTGAGTATACTTTCATAGCCTTCATGTCATCCCAAATATCATCAATGACATAAGAGCTCAGGACTGGGTCATCTGAAAATTCCCTCAGGATTTGCAGCATTCGACCAATATGAACCTCTGATGAATCATTGTTTCCATCTGGAATTAGATAGTACAATCAGTAGATGAACTAAGAAAGTTATTTGATAGCAAGATAAGGTGGCATAAAAGCAGAACCATTCCAGAGACAAGTACCTCTTGCTCCAGACTGGGAGGTTTTGATGTTTTGTGCTATCAGATGATCATAAACCAATTCCCCAATTGCACGCCTGATCAGCGGAGGCTCATCAATAAGCAAATCATATAGTGGACCTAAATCATCATCGCTCAAAAGTTGATGCCTGCAAAAGGAATAAACAGAAAAGTTATTTGTTTTGCTGCAGTAATGCATGTAAAAAATTAAAGCTGAAAAAAATGCATGGTCCCCTAGCACACTTTGGTAAGACAAATACTGATATTAGTAAATAATAACAAGGGTGATTGCTAGGTAAAGTTCAGGATAGACAAGGCACACATGGTGCCCAACAAGTCAATCAATTTCCACATGAATAGGTTAATGCCAAGTCAAATACCATATACCACTCGTACTGATCCATTCGTCCATAGCACATTGTTTTGAATATGCAACTCTTATGTATTTTATTGTGAATTAAGAGTGCACATTTAAGCCTGTGTTTCTGCAAATTTCTTTGGACCAATTTTCATTCAACAAGCGAGTATTTATGGTGGTTCCAAATCAAAAGCTTGTGTAAATGCATGTTGAATGTATTTCTACAACGGTGCAGGTCAAAAATATTTTTGAATTGTGAATACTGAGAATATTTATTGAACTGCGCAATATTACATCCTAAAGCTAATGATAACACTAGTGATAAACTATTCTAGTAATCTAGTGATGAACTATCCCCTATTTCTCTATGGTATTTGATGAAAGGAAGCTAACTCACCGGTTCCTGGCTAAAATCCATGATTCCATTATGCTGGAAAATGCTAAAAAATACAATTTATTGCTTGAAAATTTAGTTCTCAAAACATAGCGGCATGGCCAATCTACAAAAACCCTAATAGCAAACTGTACCATCGAAAGTTATACACCCCAAACTCACTACCATATCTTAGGAAAGCTCTGGTAAAAAAGAGTAAGGTTGCCCAGCAGTGACCAAATGATCTCCACAGGCAAAAGATTTTGCCCAAAACTCACCTCAGTAACTGCTTGATGAGTCCGATAGCTGACACGGCTACTGAAATATCAACATCATCTGCAAGCTGGATCATCCTGCTGTAAAATCTCTCAGTAAAGAGACCAAGAGAAGGTATGTTTTCATCCACTTCATACAGGCTTTGCAAGGCAAGAATAGAAGTTCTTCTAACTCCAGCATTCTACAAAAACAAAGATTGCACAAAATGACATAACAAAACTTGCACATCTCATTGGTCAGACAAGGTTCAACCAAAAATCATAGAACTAAAATATGTACCTTGTCATTAAGTGTCCAGCCTAGATACTTCAGGTATATATCTTGTAAGAAAAGTGATGGGTACGAGACAACCCAAATACCAAGTGATTTTATGCACGACATCCGGATCTCAGGGTCAACATCACGATAGCGGTGCATGAATAACCTGCAAGTGGTAAAATAATATATTAAGTGGACATAGTAGACTGAGATATGTACAGAAAACAGCCACATGCAAATATTTTTGTCCAGATACCAGTAAGTGAACCACATCAGAATGGCAAATTTGAGAAATATAAAAGTAAACAGTGTACATTAAAATGCAAGTTCAGGTCCTCACCCACTGAATATTTTCCGCATTAGTTCCTCCAAGTAAGTAATGCTTTTGTGAGTATGAGCTAGCTTTTTGTTTAGAGATTCAACAATCGGTCCATCAGTCTGCTTCTTCTTCTCTGCATTCAACTGTCTTTGAGTGGTCTCACGCTGTCCACTGAGAGTCTTAGCAACAGATATTAAGGACGTCACAAGCTGGAGCCCAACCAATGAAGCTACTTGGCGATAAACCCTTGGAGGAGTACTGAAATACACCACAGCACATTAGATACATGCATCCAAGTGTCTAACACAAAGAAAATAAAAGGTATAGCTTAGATAAATTACCATGACAAAGCAACCACATAGTCTTTGATTTTTTGGAATAAGCTACCATCAAATAAAGGGCCATTCTGACACTCATGGACCAAGGTATCCCAAAAGGAAACAAGATTTTCTTTGAAGTTCTTGAGATCCTTCTGTTTGGTGTTGTAATTATCTTCAACCATTCCCTATTTTCAAGTTAAGGTTAAAAGAAATCATCCAAAAGAGAGCATTGCATATCATTTCAAGATTAGTAACATGTAGGATAAACATAGCATGCATATTGGATAATCACAAGGCTGCAAAAAATTATTCCCCATTCACTCTTCTAGGGAAAATCGCAGCAGGATACCTTTTTTGCTAGCTCAACAAGGGAAAACACAACACCATCCACATCTGCCTCATACAGGTAGTCTGCATAAAAGTTATGCCTAGCTCCACAAGCCTGTCATTATAAGATTCACTGGTTTATGAAATAAGCAACCAAAAGAAACTGCATTAAGAAGTTAACATCTGTTACCTCAAATAGCATCGCTAATATCTGAAACATCACAGATTTTGGATCTGATTCATAATCCTCGACCATTTTTTTGACAGCATGGCTGATAAGCCTGCCATTATGTTTAATAATATCTGCAAGTTCCAAGTTTTTAGGAATAAGACACAAATTGAAGATAAAATAACTTGCCGAGTAAGTCTCTAAGTCATAGATTTTGAGCAGCATGCTATGATAGGATCTTTTAAATCTCGATGCATAATCTACAAGCCTCTGGCATCATTCTGGGCAGGCACTACAGTACTGGCAGGACTATGGTTAGGGCAACCCCAGCTGAGGTCAGCACATATCTTTATAAATCATGACTCTCCAAGTCTCCATGCAGTTTCAAGATCGGCTTGTGATACTATGGGTCATTTTGGATTGATGCCAAAATGTGCCTTACCAAATACTTCCTCCGTTTCATAATGTAAGTCATTCTAGCATTACCCACATTCATATAGATGTTAATGAATCTAAACATATATGTGTGTCTAGATTCATTAACATCTATATGAATGTTGATAATGTTAGAAAGTCTTACATTATGAAACGGAGGGAGTATTTGGCAGCTTAAATAGTAGTGTGATTTGTTTGGATTAGAGCCAGAGCGGTAATGCCCATATTTAATTTGGCAACACTCTAGAACTTTCTTCACTATATCAAACAAATTGGTAGCTAAATCAAACATACATAATCTGAACTCTACCCTACCAAATAATTGGTAGTGCCAAAATTTGGCTAGGTTTTGGCACTACCAATGAATTGATAGGGTACTGAACCAGTAACAGGTGATAGTACTCCCTCCGTCCCAATTTAGAGGGCGCACAAATAAATTCACCGAGACCAGCTCACATGCAGAGTTATTTTTTCCTAAACTGCCCCTAATAAAACGGGTTTGATCCAAACACATGCAGATTAGTAACAGCTGCATGCATGTAATCTTGTGGTCCCACACATGTGCAGCTCCACGCGCCAGCCAGTTGCGTCGCTTGATCAGTTATTGAGCGGGCATATCCAAGCGCCATGTGCATGCATGCGGAGGGTACTCCAGGAAGAAAAGCAGTGAAAAACGAACCACGCCCTCTAAACTGGTAAACCGTCAAAAAAATTTGCGCGCGCCCTCTAAACTGGGACAGAGGGAGTACCAAGGTAACTAACAGTTCAATCGAAATCAATGGTCTTTTGTTCAGCTAACAACCTAGAATTTCCTGATTGAAAAAAAAAAAGCAATCCTAACAAAATTCTCTAGACCAACTATAAAAGCAGAAAATCACACTGCTTGATGAACTAAACTAGCCCCAACCTCAGTTCAACCTTAGGAATCACCAATTCACCACCCAGAGAGCCACATAGACTAATTCATCCCGCGTCACTGCGAACTAGCTCTCACTCTCGTCAACTCAGCAGCTACACACTAAGCAGTGCATCCCCAGGTACAACCAACCCCCACGCTCCAGCGAGACCACGGCGACCAACGCAAAGGAGAATGGGAAGAACGGGTAGGAGGCGAACCGATGAGGGTTTGGTCCTCCAGCGCGGCCGCGGCCGCGGCGCTGGCCGCGCGCTTGCGCTTGGTCTGGGGCCGCGCGAGCGCCTCCGCCTCGGCTTCCTCCTCCTCCCCCTCCTCCTCGAAGTCCTCGGCGGCCAAGTGGTCCTCCCGCGGCCGCGGAGGCCGCCCGCGCTTCTGCAATTCAGCGAAAAAAAAAACACCCAAAAAAATCAGAAAAAAAAATGGCGAATCCAGCGGTCGAGGGGGTGAGTGCTCGGCGGAGGGGCTAGGGTTACCGGGCGGCGCAGGGAGGCTAGGGTCTCGTCCATCCGAGGAGGCGAGGCGAGGCGAGGTAGCGTGAGTGCGGAGGAGGGGGGAAACCCTAGCGAGATTTTGGAATTTGGGGGGGAACGCGCGTGTGCTGCTGGGGTGAGGAGTTGGGAGGGAAGTGAAAAATAAAAAAGAAAAAAAGTCAGTCGCCGGAGGGAGGGGAAGGGGAAGGCCCGAAGAGAGGAGAAAAGAGGAAAGGCCATTTTGCCGAGATAGCTGTGCAGTGCCTGTGCAGTGTGCCCCGATTTTATTTTATTTTTTTGAATTAGGCAATGTATTTTTCGGCTTTTTTTTTTGGAAGGAATGGTAGATGATCGTATTAGATAGGTACCAAAATATTTTTTCTCCTGATTTCTTAATATATTTTTATATTTGAAAGATGTTCTTGTAATAATTAAAAATATCTCAATCGCACCCTAATGCTTGTCACGGGCTACCTACTCATTTTGTCATGGTGAAGCCAAATTAATCTGTGCCAATGATCGGAGAGGACCACAGCACGGACAATGTTTCATCCTATGTACAAAAATGTTTCACATGTTTCACCAATCGATAAAAAATGTTTCAGATGTCTTAACATTCGGTAAGCAAATGTTTCACTGCATAAAGAAAAATGTTGCAACGAGATGCAACACTCGAAGAATCTGGTTGCAACACCCTAGAATCAAAGTGTGCAACATACAATAAAAATAGAGTGAAATATTCAAATATACACCAAGACGCAACATTCAAATATACACCAAGATGCAACATACAATAAAATTAGAGCGAAATAATATGTTGCAACATCCTTAAAAAAAACTCCCGAAAAGGAAAAAAGCTTACCTCCTTCCTTCTTCATCTAGTCCAACCACCAGATATGTCTCTCTTGCTTAGATATATTGATTCTCCGTCATCGGAGCCCAGCCACCACCTTACCAATTCCTTCATATGTGGTCACCGCCGCCTGCCTGTGTCGAGCCGTCAAACTTTCCTCCATGGAGAGGATTGACAACGGAGGGAGGAAGATCCATGGAGGGGACCGGCAACAAGGAGGAAAAAGAGGAGGTGAATGGGGGCCAAGGTCCTACAAGGACGGGGACGGAGCTCTCGCCGGAGATTATAGCCGCAGTGGTGGACATCTCGACGCCCGAGCGTCATATTTCGGGTTGATGAAAATGGCGAGAGAGATGGGGAGAGACGAGGCGGCCTAATGCGTCCTATGCAAATGACAAGAGAGATGTGGGGAGGGGCGGTGGGGCCTCACGCGAAGGGCATCCGATATTTTCTTTGGCATCGGACGTCTTAAGCAAAGTGTTTTCACCAATGATCACATGAAAAAAGCATCAATTTGCACACACTATATGGCTTTCCATGGTATATAGGTACTACTGCATTTTAGCGGTTTGACAAAAAAAATGTGTGCCTATATTTTGGTCCATAATAAAACACACGGCATATCGAGTATTTTAAATGTAGCACTATAGTTATCAACTAAATTATATTACTGGAATTTCACAAGGTATTAGGGGTTTTTGGGTAGCTTGGGTTATCACTATGTCGCAACAAACAGGAATATTGTTGCAACCAAGAATTCAATAGCAAGCTGCAATCAGGGTTCACAAAACTGATTGGTTTCACCCGGTAGTGATGAAAAAAGTTGAAAATGATCGGAAACATTATTTTTTAATCATTTTTAGGGAAACGGTTAGGAAATTTTTATATGTATGAATTTAATTATTTAGTGTCAATTTTAATGCGGTGCTCATAGAAATTAGATAAACTAAATTTTAGAAATGGTTAAACCAGTAAAGATATTACTATTATATTAGTTTTATGAAAATTGTATCGGCACAGTCAGGAAATTCCTAAATGCTTCCAACCAATATTGCCTAGTATTAGCTGGTTTTCATGCAACATTGACCAAAAGTTATTGTTTTTTATTGGTATTCGGTAAACCGGTAAGGAGCAAATTTCACTTTGAAAATAAAAAAGGTAAACCCTTGTTGCAATAGCCGCAATCATAGAATAGCCTTTCGAATAGCCCCTGATACTTTCTGCAATTGAAGTGAAGGGTTAGACATATCTTAAACTAACAAGAGAGTTGTTATGAGAGATTCAGTTTAATGTTTCGAATGTCTCATAAGCTTAATGGATACAACATACAAAAATGAGAAAGTGATGCACTAATACAGTGAATTTGGAGGGAATTCGGGTTATAGCCTAGAGCTGCAGAGGAAGGGGGGGGGGAGGAGGAGACACAATGCTTGAGAAAAATAAACACAGCAACTACACAAAAGTAGTATCCACTGTATCAATCGGAGCAGCCAAGGAGCCAAAATGTTGGCTCCCATATGTTGCAAATGAGTTGCAGCATGGATGTATGCTTAATATCAAGTTTTATAGTAGAGGTAATAGTCATCTTTAATTTTGTCCACATCATCAACTTCTTAATTAAGAAGTAATATACACAATATATTGCCTTTGGCGAACTTGTCCCAATGTACCATGATAATTTTATTTTATTTATTTAGTCTTAATTCATTGATCCCTTCATTCCATCCGTCTTGGAGTTTGTATAGAGGTTGCTCCTTATATAAGAGATGACTCCTCTCTTTCCTTCCTTCTCTTCTCCACCTCATTACGTGAGCTTACATGACACTTAGGGGTAAGTGCTTGGATGCTTGGATACATATAGTACTCGCTCTAAAGAGCAAACCCAATACATTGGCATAACAAGAAAGCCCCCAAAACTTTGATGGATCAATGGTTTGTTTGCATTCGACAGTTAGAGGGGTCCAAGAGCATATCTAATGTACATGTAAAGTTCATTTTAGCAATAAGTTAATATTTCTAGTCCTTTATGTAATTACACGATTAGCTACTTAATTCTAAATAAAATATAATTTGTTGAGTGACCAGGCCTCTACTAGTGTTTTTTATTATCTAAACATTTAGAAAATAATATTTTATTCATAGATGCTATAAAATTTTATTTTCAAACCCAAACCTTTTGAAGACCAACGACATGGCAAGTGCCATGTAAGTAAGTATATTATCATATCAGCTGCTTGTCGACAAGCCCATACAGCAACACCAAGCTCCGTGGCATGACAAGCCTATGGTGTATAAAAAAGATTTTGTACATTTTTTATTAAACCGTGCGCAAAGTCACACTTTAAGGAACATGAAAAAAGAAAGTCAAACGTAATTATTTTTTATCTGGAGGGAGTAATTTTATTTTCTGTATCTACTCTTCCTCTACTCTGGTAGCAAAACATCCACAAATCAACTGCAACATCCACTTCACAACTTTCACTGCAACTAGCACCTTGATGTGGGCAAAGCTATGAACCGTGGTGCTACAAACTCCACAAAGTACTTGCAGATATACAGATCATGCAGCCATGTGCCCGTCAGCCCATGTACTTGAATTTGCAGATGCAGCAGCAAACATCTCACTCTGAATTTTTGGGTGATAGCTGCCAAGGACCATCAACCATGCATGCTGTCTCCCCATGCCTGCTGGTAGTTGTGAATTGTGAATTTGTGATTCCTCCTCTGCTTTGACTCTGATTATGAGACATCCATAATCCATTGGAGGAGGTGCTTGCTGATCATCAATCCTAGCCGTCCATCCTGCAAGGTGTCCAGGATGGAAGCAGGAGATGCATGTGAGCCCTCCAGCTTATTACCTGTTGCATATCAAAATTATTGCTAGCCTTTTCAAGATTGCAATACATATTGCATTTATATACTGCATCTGTATTCACATGATCACATAATTAGAATCAATTTGACAGCGTAATCCATGGTAGTTGGTGTAGATTCATGGACACAATGAGGATGAGTCAACAAAGGATAGGATAAATATTACAAGTGAATCGCTGTCAATCATTGTGAAAAAAATCTCTTACAGACAAGTACTACTTGTTCTTACATTTCAGTTGTACACTTGTACTGGTCTATGGCTATCCTTGTCAAAGTGCTGAAAAAAATCTCATGGTGATGGGCCATGCTCCTTTGATAGGGATTCACATCAGACAGTAGAATGGGCATGCTCACAAGTCACAAGATCACTCATTAGAGTTTAATCATGACAATTAATTGTGTGCACAAAACCAGTGTTTGCAAGTTACAACTTACAACTAGTTAGCCTCAGTAATGAACTATTGATTAGACTAGCATATATGGCTGATAAGATTCTATCATAGAGTAGAAATTTGCCTCTCCTGAGTTAAGCTACACCCTCTTTGGATTTTGCATTTTGTGTAGTTTGAAAACTTCTGAAAATACATGAATGCCATTGAGAAGATCATCAAATGTTTGTGAAAATACATGAATGCACACTTGGCAAGTTGGCATCAATGTTAGCTAGCTCGAGTCAGGGGGGCAAACAGAGTTGTGAACTGCAGAATGTCAATAACCTGTCACTTACTCGGATCTTCTTCAGAGGATTCATCTACACTGATCATGGAATTCCAAGAATCGCTTGCTGAGACAGGCTCACATTTTGTTTGCTCAATCTCCAGAATTCCAAGCACAGCAACTGTGCTGAATAAATTCGACCATAATTCATTCATCATTTCCAAAAGCTTTGCACAGAAAATTTCATCAAACATGAGTACATACTATTCCATCATTTTAAGAGAAACAAAAGGAAAGTACAGAAATTCCCAAGAAAGGGTCCCTTTTCACAACCTGAAGTGCTAGGAGATGCAGACCCAGACGCCGAGGACGATGAGCGCCGTGCCGAGCGCTGCGGGCGCTGCGCGCGTGCCCTCGCCAAGGAGGGCGGCGGCGACAGCGGTGGCGGCGAAGGTGGTGGCGTTCGTGACGGGCACGGCAACGGAGATCGGGGCGGCGCCAAGGAGGCTGAAGAAGGCGGCGGATGCCGCGAGGTTGACGGCGAACGGCGCCGAGTACTGCCACGTCAGGAGGAGCTCCGCCCACCGCCGCAGCACGCCGGTAACGGAGGAGGGAGCGGCGGGAAGGGAGCGCAGGCGGTGGTCCCAGACAAGCGCGCCGCGGCGCATCAGGGCGTTGGTGGTGCCCCACACGAGGCCGACGGCCACCATGCTCGCCGCGTCGCCGCCGATGGCCATGGCCGGCGCGATCTGTGACTTGCGCGGGTGGATCTTGGGGGGGGGGAGGGGGGGGGGGCGCGGCATGGATCTCGGGCGGGGATGGGATGGCAGAAGCGAGATGGATCGCCGACGATTTTCCTTTTCTTTTTCTCTCTGTTTTTCTTTTTCTTTAATTAAATCGGAAATCCAAAAACCCCTCCACACAGGGTTTACAATTCGGACATGCCCTTCCGTTTCGGACACTTACGGAATTCGAAATTTCATAAAATCTGGTGGAAAACCGGTAAATTCCGAACAAATTTCATAAACTAAAATTTGAATACAAATTCTCCGAGTTTGCCGACAAGTTGTCGAAAACCAGTCGGTTTTGCCGAAATTCCGATCGAAATTTCAATTAGTAAGTGTTTTCCTTTTTTTTTTTAATTCCGGTTGGTTTTGGCCCATGTAAGTTTTTCCTTTTCTTAATTTTTTATTCTTTTCTTTTCTGATGTAAGTTTCAGTAAATACACGTAATACATAATTTTTTTTCAAAAAATTATATCCCAATAGGTTCTATGAATATCATAGTATTTATAAGTTTTTTTTTCTTTTTTTCTTTTTTTATTAATTCAAATTTGAATTTGAATGAAACTTCTCGAAATCTCAAACGGTTTCTACTTTCAACCCTCGTTGAAACGTTGAAATTTCGTGAAATCTGGTCGGATTTCGTCGAAATCGTAAACCCTGTCTCTACGTTAATGGATTGAGATCCCCTGACTTGTAAAGTTGAAGGTGAATAGCAAACGAACGAGATTGATCGATACAATATGCTACAGTACCAAATAAATAATAATACGATATACTACCGTATAGCATAGTTCCTGTGTTTACAACATTGCTACAGTAAATACCTGCAAAATCATTATTTTCTACTATGATGGTGGACTCATGGTTACACGAGCCTCTACCTTTAGGCTCCAAAGTCAACATAAGTCATTAGTCTTTCTATGCTCCCCTATCACTAACTTTGATATAAAAGATTTCTTAGAAGTTTAATTTCTCTTCCAGTTTCTCACCTACCACTAGTTTTTAATAATTTATCGTTGTTTACTTAGATTTGTGTGCTATGTGGATGTCCAACATGAAGAAATAGAATTGCCCCATGCTATCTTGACAAGGGTGAGTTTCTCCTGCCTTCTGCGAGCGTGAAATGAGGCTCCCCTCTATTTCTTTTTCCTGATGGGGAGCCTGCGATGCACTGTGCAGACCGTGGGATGAACTTTCTTTTTTACCCTAGTATTAGAGTTCACCTAAGTTTCGATGAATTTCGTTTAGATTTACTATTGTGAATTTAAGTTTTGGTCAAGTGTAGAATTTTACTCAGAAATTGCTTTCATCCCGTGCCGAAACCTCAAAATATTTCGGTTTTCGTCGAAAAGGTATAATTTGAAATTATCTCAACATAATTTCACATGATCTATCTACACAATTTTCCTTTTCTTTTTTTTTTAAAAGCACAATTGGAAAAGGGTGTAGCACCTTGACATGATCTAGCTACACATTTTCCAATTACAATTGAAAAGGAGTAAATTCGATCCATAGCACAGGAAAAAACCCGGTACCAAAAAATAGCACGACAAATTTTCTACTTCGACCAGAAGCACAGGACACCAATTTTCTTGTGATTTATAGCACTCCCGTCACATTTGCCATCCAAACATGTGAGTCGACATGAAAAATGACTCATTTGCCCTTCTTCCCGAGCAAGAGGGCAATGGAGGCGCGGCGAAGAGGCCGTCGACGGCGGGGAGTGACGCCACCTCCTCGAGGTTCCACCCCTAGAGGTAGGCGGCAACCTCGACGGCGAGCAGCAGCAGGGATAGGACGGCGGAGGTGTGGGCTGCGACGCCGAGTACGGCCACCACGGCGGTGTTCGCCGGCGCCGTCGGCGATGATGGAGCTGATGAGCCCGAGGGCGTACAACGGCCCACATCCATCCACATTGACGCTAGGGCCGCCCACGTCATCATCGTCGTCCTCGTCCTCAAGCGGCCTCTTTGCCGCCGTCAGTGAAGAACGCGGTTTGGTGGCGGTGGCGCCCTTCGTCGTGGGCTTCGGTTTGGGGTGCTCCCTGGCCGGGGACGACAGCGCGGAGAGGAAGCGGAACTTCTCCTTGCCGTCGCTATGGCTGCGGCCGATGATGAGCTCGCTGATGCGGCGCCACCGCGTGATGGACCCCGTCGACCCGCTCTTCCGTGGGGGGCGCGACGGCGAGGATGCTGGCGACGGCGAGGACACCCAGACGCAGTAGCTGTCCGGCGACATGCCGTCCAGCTCGGCGATGTCCGACGACGATGACGACGACCCGACGGATGAGTTCCGCCCCTCCTCGAGGAACAGCCTCCTAAGCAGCGGCCTCTACTCCTCCGTGACCTCCGCCGCCGCCGGCGTCACCGAACACGAGGCCAAACACGTGGGGAACGAAGGGTAAATGAGTCCGACAAAAATTTTCTCCACTCCGATCTAACGCCGTTACTTCAAAATGCGACGGAAGTGCTACCGGGTGAAAAAAAACGGTGGCCTATGCTATAGATCGAAAGTGGGAACTTTTTATGCTATTTTTTGGTACCTTTTTTTTCCTATGCTATAGGTCGAATTTTCTCATTGAAAAGGGGTAGAATCAAAGCTAGCTGGAACTCTCTTTTATCTTGGATCCTTCAGTTGGCCCCTGTTCTAAAAGGTACAGTACAAGTTTTCATCTCTTCAACTGAAAATTCATGAATTGATTAATCAGAACTCACAACTATTGAGTATTGACGAGGATTCCCCTTATTGTTTTTGGCGCGGTTACCGCACCCCCGCGGTAAGGTGGCTACCACGAAAACCGCGTGGTAACCACGAGACATACCGTGATTTCAAAAACTGAAAAGGTTACCATGTATGATAACCGCAGTAACCGTGCGGTTTTGTAAACTCTGGTATTGACACAAGTTTAAAACTTGTGCAAAACGGTCACACTTTTGTTTCAATACATTAGAACATCTCAATGATAACTTCACAGATGTGCAATGGTAACAGCATGTCAGCGAATGCCAGAAATCGAGATCGATCAGCTCAACCAAAAACTGAATTGAACTGAATTCTGCTATATTTTCAAGTTAAAATCGGCCATATACACAGCTTTAACCCGTCAATGGCGACAAATTGGCGACCACTGTCTAGTGTCTACTGCTCATGCAGTCATTCTTCAATGTTGCTATTGAATCAATAAATAAATAAATAAATCTGGAAAGAAGAAAAAGGAAGGGAAGTGTCAAGTGTGGTTCAAGGGTAGTAGTTAATATGTTGTATTAGTTGAAACGTCCAAAAAAAAAATTCCACTTCATACAAGAATTGAACTTTTTTATTAAAAAAATCCAACAAAATTCTGGCACAGAAACACAATGGTGTGTTTTTTTTGTTAGCTCCTAGCCTTACCTCTCTCAGCTCATTGCTGCAGGCCACTGTCCACTGAAGATAGTCGC
The DNA here is from genome assembly GCA_000338895.3 of Oryza meridionalis. Lineage (NCBI taxonomy): Eukaryota > Viridiplantae > Streptophyta > Magnoliopsida > Poales > Poaceae > Oryza > Oryza meridionalis. Next base: position 5,409,833 of record CM002528.2, on the reverse strand, counting down.
AAAACCAGTAGTGTAATAGTGCAGTACAATCAGTCCGCCCAGAAAAAAAAAGGTTAAGAATAGTTGACTTGAGAGACCAATAGGCAATAGACCATAGATGATGCCATGATGGATAATCATTTCCCTTTATTTATCGGTTCTGGATGATGACGGATAATCATTCTTTTTATTATCGGCCTTGGACAATGAATGGACCGCGATGCCGCAATCACGAGAGCGACTTGTCATTACTGTCAGTTTGTGTATCACAGATTCACAGTATCACACTGCAGATACTGATTAGATCAGATCACCGATTCATGAAACTTCCATCTTCTGTTCAGATAATTCAGAGTTGGTAGCACTAGGATTAATTGATCCTAGAGTATCTGGTAAATTTATAACCTGCAATCTTCAGTAAATATCGTCAACTAGAGCTACAAATATCTTCAGATGAGTACTGAAGACGATAGATTCATCAGGAAAACAAAGAGCAGCAAATTCAACCAAAGTGCAGGATTTTCAATTGCTAATACGGCTGAGATAAAAGATAAATCGGTTTAGGCCAAAGAACCGAACCGAAGACTCCAACATTAGCAAGAGTTAAAAGACAGATAATGATGATATATCTACAAATCCCCATGGCCCGTCGATCCAACCACTACCGATGAACACGACACACTTATTCCAAGAACAGCTAGGATTGCGAGGGGATGAACACCGACCGATCGACACCGGGGGAGGCGGCGGCCGCCTGCCTACTACTCGTCGTCGCCGGACTTCTTGTTGCTGCTGCTGTCGGCGGCGGCGGCGGAGGCGGCGGCGGCGGACTTGGAGTGGGAGGTGGAGTTCTTGGGGGAGATGAGGTCGAGGTCCTCGTCGGCGTAGCCGTCGGCGCCCTCCCAGGTGAACTTGCCGCCGCGGCCGCCCTTCTTGGGCTCGCCGCTCATCCCGGAGGCCGACTTGCGGTCGCTGCGGTAGTCCGCCGGCGCCTTGTGCGGGTTCCGGCTCTTCTTCGCGCCGCCGCCGCCGTCCATGGCGAAGGTGAGGGGTCTCTCTCTCGCGCGGGGAAGGAGATGGAGATGAGCCTGGTTTGGAGAGGAGGAAACTGCTTGGATTTTTGGGATCGCTGCTTGTTTTTGGAGGAGGAGGAGAGGTTTTTGGGTGAAATTTATAGATGGGATATCATATGGAGATTGGAGATGGATTGGGTTTGATGGTCTGGCGTGCCACGTGTCACTGTCAGGTGATAAAAATAGTTTGAGCATTTTTATCTCCTGTTTTATGTCTTAAAAAGGGTAAAGGTTATGTAACTGTGTAGTAATAATGGGTATGAACTTTACCTGACTTTGTAATTCCTAAGGATCTTGAAGGAGGAGTTGTAGGTACTATTTCCGACTAAAAAAAATAGCGTTATGTAATATGTGCGGTTAACTTATCGGTAACAAATCCTATATAAATGAGTTTTCTCGTGTATATATCGTACACAGCAACTTAAAATGTATCATTCAAAATCCGGTACTTATAATATATTATAAATACTTTTTTTAAAAAAAAAAAACGGGCACCTATAGCTTTAAGCCGAGCCATCAGTGCACCACACCCACCGCGTCCTTATCTACTCGTCTTTGCCTTATCCTTCTCAATCTCTCTCGTGTCTCTCTCCCTCCCCTCCCATCTCTCTCGCGTCGCTCTCCCTCCCCTCTCTCTCTTGCGGTGGCTGCCCGGTCGAGGCGGTGGGCTCCTGCGGCTGATGGCTGCCTAGCGGAGGCGGTGAGCACTCAGGAGGGGAGGCAGTGGGGGGGGGGGGAGGCGAGAGACGGCAGGCTCCCGCGGCCGACGGCTGCCTGGTAGAGGTGTCAGCGGTGGCTGCATCCTCTCCTCCGCTAGATCCGGTGGGAGGGGAGACGGCGAGCTCCCCTCCACTAGATCCGGCGACAGGGGAGCCGGTGGAGAGGCAGCGGGCTCCCACGGCCAGTGGTTGCCTGGCAAAGGTGGTGGCGGTGGCCGCACCCTCCCCTCCTCTAGATCCAGCGGGAGGAGAGCCAGCGGGGAGGCGGCGGGCTCCCGCCTGGCGGAGGCAGCGGTGGCGCACCTCGACGGCGGCAGCGGCCGCACCCTCCCCGTGCAACGACGACGGTGAGTGTGTAGAAGGACGGCGGTGGCATGGGTGAGGTGGCTACCGGTGGCATGTGTTCTTTTTTGAAACCCCTGCGACATGTGTTCTTGAGTTTCTCTTTTTGATTTCTTGTTGAGTTCTAGTCCCAAACTTGTTGAGTTCTTAATACTTTGTACTACTCGCTAGTTCTTGATGACTAGTTTGTTGTTGGAGTTGATCTTGATCCAAGAGGCGGTGATGAAAGGGAGTAGGGATGGGCTCGGGGGAGGAACGACGATGGAGTGTGGATGGTGAGTTCGGCTCAATTCGAGCCGGCTCTCTCTATTTTTTTTTTGGCTCGAGCAAAGTTAAAGGTGCCGGTTCTATTTTCCGCATAGGTGTCGGTTGTTTGTATTGGTACCGACCAATAGGTGCCGGTTAGAAAACAGGCACCTATAGCTGGTTTCCAGCCGACACCTATGTCGGTTTCTGTACTAGTGATTCATCACATTAATTTCCACTTTTACCAGTATTTATGCTTCCTCCATCTTCTTTCTCTATATCCAAAACGTCGGGTTTCGTCTAAAAATCTATCTACTACTGGAGAACTGATCTTTATTCCGATGCCGAAAATCATATTTGTCCTGGTTCAAATAGGAACCGGGACTAAAGATTATTTTAGCAACGGTTCAATAACTGTCAGGCCATGTCAGGCCCCCAACGATCTTTAGTCCCGGTTGGACTAAAATCATCTATCTTTAGTCCCGCCTACTATTACCAACCCGGACTAAAGATGTCTACATGACTAGCTTAAAAAGAAAGCATCTCTATCCAAGTCAAATGTGTGTAGTGGGTGGGATGGTAGCGCGCGTGAGGGCTAAGGTGAGAGATCTTAAGTTTGAATCGTGTTACCAGCTCGGACTAAAGATGATTCCATGGTTAGTTTAAAAAGAAAACATCTCTATCCAAATCAAATGTGTGTAGTGGGTGTGATGGTAGTGCACGTAAGGGCTGAGATGAGAGATCTTAATTTTGAATCCCACATACCACATATTTTTTTAATGTATCTTTAGTCCCGGAATAAAGATACCGAATTATACGTCCCTGTTGCACAACCAGAACTAAAACGGTTGCTAACCGGGATTAAAGTCTGTTTCTCCAGCAGCGATCAGATCGTTGGGTAGGACGATATGAAGATCCACTAGATGGCTTTCTTGGAGCCCACGGATGCTGGACAGAAGAAAACGAGTCAACAAGGCAGATTTAAGTAGCGAGCAAGGAACAAGCTTTGTGTCGGCTAATTCATGACGCGGACATGCAAAAATACGAGCAATTGACCATGAACATAGTACATATACATTTTCACAAACTTTGCAATGCTCCTATTTTAGCACGCGTCACGTGTTTATCATATCTATGCCACAATATTCTAACTTAAAAAACAGGTGCAGTTAGCTTATTAAAAATATTTAATCCACGGTAATAATGCACTCCCTTTGTCTAACATAACTTATTTTCCACGCATCCTATACACACCAATACAAAGGTAAGAGAATTTAGAATACCTTCCACTTTAATAAATCTTAAAATAGTTATTTCTCACTTTAATAAACCTCCCACTTTCACAAACTCCAGTACAACGATTTTAAATTATTAAAAGATGAAGTTATCTGGGACAATAAAATGTAAAAAATAAAATTATTTTGAGACCGAAGAAAGTACTCGGTAATCTACCCTTAAATTAGGTATAAAGCAATGTTTTTAATTAGTGATAAGAGCATGGCTAACAATTGTCCTATATACCACTCACAACCCCATACAATGTTGTGTTTTAAAACAAAAATTAACGACCAACAATATTCCTAAACTCATTATATAAAGAAAACATTCCTTCTCTTTAAATCTCGCTTTCCACTTTTCCACGTATCAGGAATGTCTATCAAAGAGACCAGTTTTGTTTGAAAGTTACATAGCCTGTTTTTTTTAATAAGTTAAATTAAGCTGTCTTGAAGGAAAAGATATTTTTATCCCTTAAATCATACTATTAAAGATTTAAAAAAGATTTAGGGGATTAAAAATGTTTTGGCAATGCGTCGGTGATGCTCTACATAAACAAAACCCAAAATACAGGAACTGCCTCTCTCTAACCACGAAAGAGGCTGGAAAGAAAGAAGCGGAAACCGGGGGCTGTACGCTGTACTACGAGACTGCCGTGGTTCGTACCGTGTGATGTCGATTGGTTGGGGCGTGGCGTCTGGATAAGATCGGGGGTGCAGAGAATCGGATCGCAACTGCCTGTACGAACGCCCGCTGGTCCGGCACATGCACCTGACCTGCCAAACGCGCCGTGGACGGACGCCCGGATCCAAACTGAAAATATTCTCATCTACTCCCATCATGTGATTGCCACGTACTGTCTCCGTTCCAAAAAAAAATTAACACAAAATACAACCATGGATTTAGACAAACACTTATCTAAATTCATTGTTTCATTGTTTTAAGATAGTTCACATTCTTTTCTATAAAAAAAAGATAGTTCACATTCTATATTAGATTATTTTGTAGACGGACGGAGTACGGGAGATTTTTTTTTTACAGCGTACAGCCTCCTTTATTAAAATCCCCCCGAAAAAATCTGGACTGAAGCCATCGTTTGGCATATTAGTGAAATAAGTCAAACGGTATATTTACAAACGGAAAGTAATTTGTGAATAAAATTTTTATATATGCGTTCTTAGCGATCTAAAAACAAAGGCTGAAGAATAAACTTCAATGAAAAAAACCCCAAAATCAGCTCCAAATTTAACGTTGAAAATTTAAATTTTGGCTGATAAGCATATAAATATGCCAAACGATGGGGACCATAGTAGAATTGTAGATAGAAGTTAATTTTTTTACACAGAGAGTACATGAAAGTAGTAGAGTTTTCCTGCAAGCGATTGAGCTGCTAAAAAAAAACTCAATCTGGGTTACAAGGCACTTCTAATTGGCCTTCCAAACTTTCGTCCCTATTATTTGCTTACTGGCTTATAACTCGTAGCTGAAATTTAAATTTCCATACTTATTTAATCATTCTTGGCTTCTTGCCAACTTTTTTATTGTTTCCTATTTGTTTACTTGGTTTTTAAACTACTGAAAGTAGAAATATAAAAATCCTACTGGAATTATATTTTTGTTGGACCTTTATTTGTGGTTTAGGGCATCCACAATGTGCTCCCGAACCAGATAATAGGCAATATTTTAATCTTCATACCAAGTACTTAGTAATGCTGTGTTCGAGAGAAGGGGTTCCCCGGAACACAAAACAAAGCACCTATTATTATATGATTAATTAAGTATTTACTAATTTTTTTTCAAAAATGGATTAATATGATTTTTTAAGCAACTTTCATATAGAAGTTTTTTTACAAAAAACGCAACGTTTAGCAGTTTGAAAAGCGTGCGTGCGGAAAACGAGGGAGGGAGGTTGGGAACCCTGGTAACGAACGGAGCCTAAATATTGTGGAACCAGTAAATAGCTATTACCAAGCAAGAGCACTGCAACCTAGTACTCCCTCCTTCCCAAATTGATCAAGTTTAGGCACCAAGACGAAGAACAATTTAAATCACATCAATCAAGACACTATGCACACATTCTCCCACAATGCATACATCGATTAAAACTTCATGCCAATTACACCCTAGCATGTACACATTCTCCCACACTGCATTAATTGTACTCTGATGAAATCCGTGTCCATACAGTTATATGATGATCAATTTGAGAAATTTTGGATTCTATTACATGATGATCAATTTGGGAAGAAGGGACTAGTAAGGAGAAAAAAACATTGATTCTTTTGGCATGTATTGATCCTCATCCCTCTCCCTTCATGTATTGATCCTTATGACTAATTATACATTGTGGAACTTTTAACAATAAATACCTACTTTTACTAGGTCCCACCTTATTTACTAGTTGGTAAATATACATTGCTAATGCCCTTATCAATCGAATCTAGCCTGAGGCTGTGTTCGGTACATGAGTTCCCAACTCTCCCCTCTCGTTTTTCGTGCACACGTTTTTCAAACTACTAAACGGTGTTTTTTTTTTTAAAAAGTTTATATACGAAAGTTGCTTAAAAAATCGTATTGATCCATTTTTTTAAAAAAATAGCTAATACTTAATTAATCACGTGCTAATGCGGTCCGTTTTCCGTACGTGGGTGATGTGTTTCCAACACCCACCACCGAACACAACCTGAGGCTGCACTCATTCCTATCGAACAACTGAGCACGGAAACCAGAGCAAGCTATTACTCCCTCTAGGTTGATAATACTTATCGTTTTGGACAAGGGCACGGTCTAAAAAAACAACTTTGACTATTATTTTTCATTATAATATGTATAAAAGTTTTAAGAAATATATGACTTTTTAAAACTAATCTATAAATGTAGTTACCATGTTTGAAAGACAAATATTTTAAAAATAATTTATAATCAATGATTGTAAAGTTTAACCTCATCATTGTCTAAAACGATAAGTATTATCAGTTCGGAGGGAGTAGCATATTATTAGTTATTATAACTTGAAAAAGAGTTTTATTTGACTTTTTTAAAATCTTTATATAATTAAAAGTTTTTTCACGAAATGCCGTAACATTTTTTTCAACATTTGATTGCTATCTCTCTCCTTTGTATGCTATCTCTTCTCTGTGACTTATGTTTTTCATTTTTATTTTATTTATGCGTTAATTTATCTAGTACAGTTTTAAGAAATCAAATAGGCAATCAATCGTTCTTTCCTAGTAAGATTTGCAATATATAGTGTAAATATATGGAATTACTCATATAATGTAAGAGATGAAATTTCTTGTAGGCTTGTCCACATTCGTAGTATTAGGATGTTTCACATCCCGTTTGTTCATTTCGAGACGGAGAGAGTAAACCTTTAGCCCAATAAGCCCTTAAAATATCGTCATTCAATGTAACATTTTCGAGAAAATACATTTATATATGCATGTATTTTACATGCCAATGAGGTTGGCCCACTTGTGAGCCTTTCTGCTCTCATGATACCCTTTCTCCTTTCCCTTGCATCTCGGTCCCATAATTCTCTAAATTTCACTATCTGTGTTAATGATATTAGTGATGTAGGCCTTCGAACTTGGAAGTTCACTAAAGGTGTAAAAATTCTATGTGGAATGAACTATGAGGCAAGGGTGGTACAAGAAGAGGTAAATAATGGAGGCCAAACAAAGTCACATCGAAAACCCGTGGAGTCGTAGGTGGCGATATACAAGTTTGTCAACAATGCGACAAAAGACCTTGATAACATGCAGCCCATTTTAGAAAAAGACATTAACAACTTGCCAACAGCAGGGTTTCCTTCAGTCCTATACACAATGATGTGCCATGAGAGTAACTTGTCACTTGACTAAGGCCCTGTTTAGTTGCCATGCAAAAACTTTTCATCCTGTTTCGACATATGCATACAATATTAAATATAGAAAAAAAACTAATTATAGAGATTGCGTGTAAATTGCGAGACGAATCTTTCAAGCTTAATTGTTACATGATTTGATAATGTGGTGCTACAGTAAACATTTGCTAATGATGGATTAATTAGGCTTAATAAATTCGTCTCGCAGTTTATAGGCGGAAATCTGTAATTTGTTTTGTTATTAGGCTACGTTTAATACTTTAAATATGTGTCCGTATATCCGATGTGACACGCCAAATTTTTTTACCCCTGATCTAAACAGGGTCTGAAATGATGAAGAATTATAGAGAAGAAGTAGTCAGAGATATAATATTGTACATGAAAACTAATCCTCTATTTCTATGTAACCACCACTTAGGTGCATTAATTGGTACTTCCCTCGTCTCAAAATATAAAAGATTTTAAATGGATGAGACGTATCCTAGAACTACGAATCATCATATCACCTAAAATCCCTTATATATGTAGGGACAGAGGGAGTATAAGGGAGCTTAATGCATCATCAAACTGGTGCTTCTATCATTGGATCAAATTGTCTATGAGCCATCAGCTGTTAGATTAATGTTTCTCATAAAATCCCACTGCAATGCATGAGGTTGGTATCTATAAGTAAATTAAGCTCTTTAAAGCATACTCTTCATAGTGGTGCTACTGCAATCGGTGAAGAGTACAAACCTATTAATTTAAAAGGAAAAAGTATGAATTACCCCTCCCCCCACCGAACCACAAAACCAGACATATTACACCTCGAACTATTGATACCGAATGAATTACTCTCCCGACTCAATCCTGAGCTGTTTTTCTCCTACGTGACATACACGTGGCATCGATGTGGAAATCCAATCAACAAAAAGAAATAAAAGAAAATATAGGGCCCACATGTCATTGCCTGACGAAATGCGTGAGCGGGAGCCCCGCCGCCGCCGCCGCGAGGAGTAGCTTCCGCGCGAACGGGAGCACGGCTGCACCCTCCAGCGCGGCGGTGGACAGCAGGAGGCACCCCGACCGACGCCGGGCAGAGCAGGAAGAAGAGCACCGACGTGAACGCGTGCGGGTCCGCCCGCAGCACGCGCACCATCTCCTGCAGGATCTCCATCGCGTTCATCGGAGGCAACAACACAACCCCTCCTCCTCCTCCTCCTCCACCACCCCGCCGCTGCACTCGCCGCCCGCCCCGCCGCCGCCACGCCCATCGTTGGCCACCAACTCGTCGCTCCCAACGATATCTGAGACGGTGACAGCGAGATTGAGAGGAAGAGGGGAAGAGAGAGATGGGAGAGTATGACAGGTGGGCCCCACTATTTTTTAAAAAAATGCTGACTGGATTAACACGCGCACGCCACGTAGGACGATACCGCTTTGGATTTTCGGTCGAGGGGATTATTCGTCCGGTATAGATAGTTCGTATAAAATGACTGATTTTGTGGCTTAGGTGGGTAATTCATGCCGTCGTCCTAGTTTCAAGGGGGGGTAATTCGTACTTTTTCCTTTTTTAAATAATTATTTTTATGATTTAACTAGACAAACCGTTATTTTATCTATCTATTAAATAGCCGACGCTTCTATCTCTTTGTCACGTGATTTACACTATAAAAAACTTTTTATGATGCCGCCTCTTTTATTTTTGCTGGCGGAGAAGCGAAACAAACATTTATAAAAATGTATTGGAGGATTATGGGTCATGGGCCGTCAGAAAAAGCCGATTTTCATTGGCGGACATGTTATTTTTGAGGCGAACCTCTTAAGCATCGCTTGTAAAAATAGGTTTTCGCTGGCGGTAGGTAAAGAGCATCGCTCGCGATAAAATTTCACCGTATTAAAAGGTCCTGCCTCACCCTCCATCCCTCGGTTGCCTTGCCCCTCATACCTACCATCTCTCTCACTCCATCTTTGGCCTTCCCTACACCCGCCGTTAAGGCACGACGCCTAATCACGCTACTGTCGTGGCATGTTGCCATGAGGAAACCGCCGTCAACAAGTACCACCACCACATCAACCAATGAGGAGGTCGAGGCCACCGGATCTGGGTATTTGGTGACCCCGGCCTCCCCGTTGGTCGATCTGGCTGGGGAGCAAGAAGACGACTGACGATAGTGTGTGGGACCATCAGATCTGGCAGCGACGGTCCTCGGCAATAACTCTGCACATAGGCTCGGTGATGTTAGCCCATGGTGGTGACAATGGCTAGGGTTGCGGCTCAGTGACGACGACGACGACATCCTTGGCGGCCAGCGTAATGTCATCGCTTGTGATGATTTTTTTAGCATAGGTTACCGTCTTAAGCATGGCCACCTGTGAAGAGGTGATCTCATTGGTGGCTAGTCGTTCGCCGGTGAAAAGGCTCTATTTTCATTGGTTATTTGTCACAGGCGGCAGACTGTGCCACCAGCGAAAAATTTTTATCCCAAAAAAAAAACCTTCTCATAGTAGCGTGTTTTCACAAGATCTTTTAAAGGATCCATGATCTTTCAGATCTGCCACTACTGACATGTTAGACATTCCCATGAAAATATAGGATCTCTAAAGGATTCTAAAACATATACTCTCCAACGTTATTGTTTTTTATCACTCTCGTTATCATAGGATAGAATTTAAATCTTGTGTTCAGGCAGAACATCCATGTGTTTTTCTTTAAAAAGAAAACTTATGTTCCAAACAACAAAGCATCCTATAAATTTGGAGGATGCTACGCGTCGGACGTCTGATATTTCGCAAATATCGGACGCTCAACCACGCACTGCCGCACGTCTGCTTGCTGCGTTGCTTGGCTGCATATGCTACTGCTTGCCGTGTTGCTTGCCTGCCCTGTACATGTTGCTTGTGCTGCTGCTGCTTGCATACTCTCTCCCTCGTATTACATGTGCCTAATTTTTTTCTCTGAAATTATATATCTTATCTAAGTTTCAATTATACCATTAGATTCATCGTAATTAAATATTTATAACAAAATCTCACATGGTTATATTTTAATAAAAATATACATATGCTTCGAAAAATCAACCATTGTTTCACCATTCATAGAAAGTTGTTTCATCACGTTGCAACTCACATGGTGAAATGTTTCAGATTAAGAGAAATACATCATATAGAAATTACTAAATGAAGCAATCACAACTACTACACGAAACATTAAAGACCAATGAGTGAAACATAAAAAAAATCATATGAAACATAAAATATTTTGTACAAATACTTAATAAATTTGTTTTATCACTTGTGGAGATGTTTCAACCTATTTCATAAATTGTTTCGAAGAGATGCAACATATAAAAAGTATTGACTGCAACAATAATCATTATTACATAAAACATTATGTCCCGATTAGTGAAACATTTTTTATATTTAGCTTGAAACATCGAATTATTATTATTGATGAAACATAAAAAAGTATTCGCTGAAACATATAAAAAAGATAATATGAAACATTGCAAATGCATTAGTGAAACATCAACAAATACTTGTTGGAACATTTCATTAACAATGTATGCAACATTTAAAAAGTAAAAAACAAGTCGTCGGAATGTAGTCATGTGATATCTTGTTACAAAGATTTAATTGTAATGAATCCAATAATATAATTAGTTAGAAATTCAAATAAATAGTTTAAGAGAAAAAATCATTTAAATTTTGAAAAATGCTTGCATGCACGCTCCCTTGGCTTGTGAGTACATCTAACGGACTGGTTCACCATGCATCTACATTGTTGTTCTTTTGAATTGGGACGCTCGATTTTTTCTTTCTGGCCAGATGGCCGATGGTAAACATTATCCTATAAACGGAGTTTCCCTGTTTTCGACATACAATTCTATTATATTCTTATATTTTTCTTATTTCTATGTTCACTCTCGGTATATGCTCGTACAGTGTTTCCTGTTTCCTGCCGTAGGATCAAGCGATCCCACTCTGATCCAACGGCTAAGAGGCCCGCTGCCACGCCACCCCGGCCACCTCAGCGCCCCATCCACGTCTCCGACCAATCGCCTTCCCCGCATCGCCCACGTCGACGTGTCCGAGCATCCTCGACCGTCCGATCCAGGATCCACGGCCCATCCCGCCTCTCCCATCTGGCCTTCTCGACTCTCTCTCGACTCTGGAACCTTCCGCCCCGGCGACGAAGCGAACGCGACTTCCCCATTATTATTTTTCTCCTCCTTCGACTTCGATTTTTCGAACTCCCCCGAACACGACGCCGACGAGAAGGAGTCGAGGAGGCTTCGAATCCGCCGCCGCCGCCACCGCCGCCGCCGACGAGATGTCCTCCCCGGCAGAGTGAGCCTCCCTCAGTCTCCCCCCGATCTGTTTCTGTTAGTCTCTGATGCCGCGTCTCAGATCACTCGAGGTTGGCCTGGGTTAGGGGGGATTACAGGAGGGGCCCGGGCTAAATTTATCGTGAGTATAGCTGATTAGTTTCATTTTTCAAGGTTAGAGAGGCGTGGGTCGTTGTGGTGTATTTAGTTTTTTTTTTTTTTGGCGCAATGAATTTATTGGTTTAAACTTGGGCTCTTAGGGTTCGGAATTAGAGATCGCGTGTAGGATTTTGGGTTGATTGGTTGGGTTGGGCTGTTGTAACTGCAGGTGTCTTTAGATGGATATAAGCTTATTAGTTAATACACTACTTTTGATGATTTCGACGAGTTTATGACAAGTAATTTTAGCATTGGTGGGAACTGTGAAGTAGGAGTGTTCTGACGGATTCCTTGGCATGGCCTCACTTGATGAAAATTGAGGTCTATGAATTGGCTGTTTACAAACTTGATGAAAATTGAGGTATATGAATTGGCTGTTTACAAGTGGATATTATTGTATTGTCGTTGTAGAGTTTACACTCCTTGCTAAAGCACAATCATGCGCCTGGAACAAATTGATGTTTTGGTTGGGAAGGTTGTATCTGATGCTATTTGTAAATTTTGGAGTCAGAAGCACACTTCTCGGTTCGTTCCACTAGTAAAGACCTAAATTAGATAGTTGCAGTCTTCGTTCTCCAATACATATCTGCTAATATTCATTCTCCAATGCGCATAAATTATAGAGTATGTTATAGTATTTCACTGCCTTCAAAACATAAAGATGCACAGTTGGATAGCTATAAGCTTATTTGTTGAAGTATTTCACTGTCTTCAAAACCTAGATGCACAATTGGATAGTTATAAGCTTATTTGTTGATAAATTTTGCACACGGTGAATACAACAGCCTGTAATAAACTCTGGCTTGAAGCTTGGTAGCATGGGTTGACATTGGCCATTGGGTATGCTCTTATGATCTGTGGTCATTAAAGGCGGTCGCTGTTTTGGTATGAGTTGAAAGTTATTGAAATAATTTGGTCGCTTTCTAAAATGCATTTAGCTTTTCTGAATTTTGTTTTCCTATGTTAAATTCTTAACTGCTTGGGGCTCTGCTATGGGTTTTGAAATTGCTACAAGTATTGAGCTAATTTCTGAATCGACAATGACTGACACTTCTGTTATAAAGGCTTTGCAATTGTGTTAGTTTGTTTCTATTGTCGGGTACACGTGGGAAGTACTGTTCGTCTGTAATGTATATGGAATATATAACCTGAGTTGATATCCTTGATATATATAGTACCTGCCTGGTACACGGGACACAGGCTGAGTTTGGAATTCCATTAGTTTAGACCATGTTAGCATATAACTAGACTGTTAGTTTTAGAACTGTGATAGGTACAGGACATCTGGTAATTTTCATCCTAGATCCTCTGCTGTTAGTGTGACAGTCTCTCTTTGAGCATGCTTTAGCATATTGGTTTACAATGTAATCAGAAATTTTGAACGAGATCATATTTGATAAACTATTCATTTTGTTTGATAATTGCACTTGTTTTTGCTCACTGATGGATGTAATTTTTTACTAGTTAATCGAGGTTTACAGCTAGAACATGAACACATCAAAGTCATAACTCTTTGCTACAGCTGCTTCTGGATACTCGATTACTTACTTTCCCTTTTCAGGTACTACAACTCACTTCCACCAATAAGCAAGGCATATGGAACATTGTGTTTCTTTGCCACTGTACTGTGCCAGCTCCAGATACTGAATCCACCTTTTCTTGCCTTATACTATCCCTTTGTGTTCAAGAAATTTCAGGTCAGCATATGTTTATATATTGTCTGTTCTGTTATCTACCAGTACAGTTTATTGTTGCCCCTTGTTTTTGCACCCGAATTTTTTAAAAACACATTAGGACTGAGGATTTGTTTGTCTACCCCCCTCCCCTCTCAAACACTAACCGATACTTAGTTGCGACATGCACCTTCTATACCGTGCATAGTGTTGTATGTCCACACAATGCCCTATGAACAAATTTGTTTAGCATTTGGCCAATGTAATCAAGCATTGCAGTTTGTCCTATGCTTATGTTGGCAATTGGCACCTGTAATTTGTTGCACTCCTGCTATTTTACTTTCAATATAAGAGCTGTTTCTGGGCCTTACAGATATGGAGGCTATTTACAAGCTTCTTTTTCCTGGGCAAGTTTTCTATCAACTTTGGGATTCGCCTTCTGATGATGTAAGTCTTGTTGAAATCAATTGTGTGTTTGAAAGCATGCGGAGTATTACAATAAGTAAACTTGCAGTCATTGGTTGAATCAATTGTGTGTTTGGGCATGCAGAGCAAGATACGGCGTGCAGTTAGAAAAGGGTGCATTTGAAAAGCGCACAGCTGATTTCTTGTGGATGATGATATTTGGTGCCATATCACTGCTGGTCAGTGCTAGCTTGTACTGTATTTTTAGCAGCTTAATCAGACCTTAAAAATTCAATTCATTGGACTCACATACTACATATAAATCTTTCTTGCTTGGATCAGGCATTGTCAGCTATTCCCTTCCTGGATATTTATTTCTTGGGAGTACCCATGGTCAGCATGCTTCTTTATGTCTGGAGCAGAGAATATCCGAATTCTCAGATCAGCATGTATGGCCTTGTCCAACTGAGGGTAAGCTTCACTACTACCATATATAGAACTCGATGCCCTTTATAGGTCATCAATATTGGTTTCAAGTCTTGTGGAGCAAATTATGTTTGATTGTGGTTAATATACTCCATTTCTGCAGTCGTTTTATCTACCATGGGCAATGCTTGGGTTGGATGTGATATTTGGCTCAGAGATACTCCCTGGCCTTCTGGGAATTCTCGTTGGACACACGTACTACTTCCTCTCAGTGTTGCACCCGCTAGCCACCGGAAAGAACTACCTGAAGACACCAATGTGGGTGTATCCTTTTTTATATGGGTTCATGGCCAAAGCATTTCAATCCATGTTCAATAGCTACTACTACTATATTTTCGATGGTACACGCTCCATGGTTCCTTAACTGCTGTACAGACATAAGATTGTTGCTCGATTCAGAATAGGTGTGCAGGCGAACGCTCCGGTCCGACCCGCGGCCGCCAACACCGGATCAGGCGCCTTCAGAGGAAGGAGCTACAGGCTCAGTCAATAGATCTAACCTAGAGGACACCCTGTGCTGCAACGCCTATCTGGAGATGCAATGTAGAATGAAGCAAGGTGCATCAATGGGTCAACCTGGACGCTACTAGACATAGACTGTTCAGCAGCTTCAGGAATTTGGGTTTCCCAATCTAACACGAATGCTGAATCTAAAATGCTCTATGGGTACTAACGATGTGAAACCATTGCATTGTACGCAGGAAATGTATACTCCCTTTTGTTTTCGGATACTTCTGGCCATGATTTTTTTTTTCTCTACAGTGGAGGATGCTTAGCACTCTACAGATTTCAAGATATGATGCACGAAAATGACTCTAGGAATTCTATGCATCTGCGTCTGGTTTGCAGTGTTTGAAATCCATCAGACTGTTCCACCACCGCTGTTCTTGTAGCCGGCACAAACAAATTCCCTACCTCACATTCAACTCGTTTGCCACGTCTTCG
The DNA here is from genome assembly GCA_000338895.3 of Oryza meridionalis. NCBI lineage: Eukaryota > Viridiplantae > Streptophyta > Magnoliopsida > Poales > Poaceae > Oryza > Oryza meridionalis. The sequence goes on along the minus strand of CM002528.2, from coordinate 5,394,359 downwards.
CTGCAGAGAGGGCAACGTCCTTAGCGAGGCGCGTCACCATCCTACATATCGAGGATTGGCGAACAATATATTTATTATTGATCACTAGTGCGTCAATTGAAACAGAGCGTATAGATAACAACGTTAATTTGCATGCGTGGTTCATTTTGACTATAATATGCATGAATGTGCGCGTTTATATGGGCGTATGTGTTTGTGTTTGTGTTGTATTTTGAAGAAAGATCCATGCGCGTTTATAAGAGAGCGTTTGTGTTGCATTTGAAGAAAGAAAGAAAAAAAAAACCTGCCGAGGGCCTGTAACATTTTTTTCTAAGCGTGAACAGTATCCAAGCTATATGAATTTATATAACTCTATATTTTTTTCCTCGTCCAATCAATTTATCCCTTTCTGCCGTTGGATGCGTAGTGAACGGTGATCGGACGTGGACGTCCCTCTGACGTAGAATCGGATGCTTTATTCTTTTTAAAAAAGACGCGAATACTAGAAAAATGCTCATATTGAATAATTAAAAGGAGTGAGACTTCAAACACAGTTCGTCTAGCTTACCATGTTATAAAACTAGCCGGAAGATCCTGGATTTCTCCATGCTTTGTTCCTTTAGCATTTCCTTAATTATTGCTAAAAATGGTATAACAATTCTTTACATTACTGGACAGGAGTAGATGATAATGATGACCACGAAAACCATCGCTTAAGTCTAAACGGATCAGTAGAAATTATTGTAGTACTATGTTCCATCGATCTGATGTAAAACGGACTCCAACACGATGCGTCTCTTTCCACAAATTAATACTGTATCAACTACAATTATTATGTATCCCTAATAAGCGACGCACACGGCGGAACACGGCGATGGCCTCGTCGCCGGCGAGGCGGCGACCCGCGTGGTGCACTACAACAACGCCGCGGTCACCATCGGCACGGTCGGCGTGGCGCGCGACGACGAGGTGACCGAGCAAGTCGTCGTCCGCCTCGTAGTCCACCCTCCTGCCGGCAGCGGCGGCGGCGCCGTCGTCGACCTGCGCTTCGCTCTGCAGGAGCCCACGCCGGCCGCGTCCGTCCCCTGGCGCTGGCTCGCCTTCTCCCTCTGCCGCTTCCTCGACCTCCCCGCCGACGGCAGCCGCCTCGAGGACGAGCTCTGCTCCTTCGCCACCGACGCCGCCGTCGCCGGTGGCGCACACCACCTCCTCGTCGTCGACGTGCGATACCTTGGAGTCGCCGTGTGCTGCCGTTGAAACCGGCGGCGGCGACCGAGGACGACGACGACGAAGCGGTCGTCGTGCTGCCGCACTGTCCGAGGCACACCGGAGCGGAGCCCGAGCGGTGGTGCCACGCCTGCCTCGGCGAGTTCAAGGTGGGCGACACGCTGGCCACGCCGGCGTGCTGCCGCCGCCGCGCCGTGCACCAAGAATGCCTGCGCCGCCACCTGGGGAAGGGCCCCGACGAGAGCTGCCCGCTCTGCGGCGGCGCCACCGCACTAACGCCGGCCGCCGCCGGCAGCCGGCGGCGGATGCAGGGGATGTGGTGGCGCTACTTCTTGGCGGGAAACCTGCTCTACTGGCTCAGCACCACGGCCGCCGTCGTCACCCTTCACCTCGCCGACCGCCGCGGCGTCGCCGGCGTGCACCACTACTTGACGCTCGGCGCCGCCTCCGCCGCCTGGCTCTTCCATAGCGTGGGAATACTGCTGCTCGCAGACGACGCATTCCGATTCGGAATCCCATTGATGAACTCCCCAGCTTCCTCCGTCCTCTTTGCCGTCCTGTTACCTTCATCTTCTCATCCATAGCCAACAAAGAGATCATAACGATGTAAAGTAATATAGGGCTGGTACCAATTTTTGTCAATGCTAAATTTTGGCAAGTTTTGACATGGCTAATTTTGACAAGGCAAAGTTATGTTTGGATTGAAGCCAAAATAGTCTAAGTTAACTATTGAAATGACATATTTTCTTAGGCATGCGAAAATTTGGCTTCAAACCAAATAGACACTAAACACTATTAAAATTGCCAAATATTAGTAAGGTCAATTTAGGCCTCAAACCAAACCAGCCCATATACTCCCTCCATACTTGTAAAAGAAGTCGTTTTGGACAGTGATACGATCTTCAAAGCACAACTTTGACTTATTGTTTTTTATAAAAATATTTATTGAAAAGTGATATATGTATACTTTTATGAAAGTATTTTTCAACTCAAATCTATTTATATAATTTTTATATTTTCAAACTCAACAACTTAAGAGTTACTCCCTCCATCTACTTTTGATAGTTATATTTCATCTTGGCCCACAGACCAAGGATAAGTAATTCTACTTATCATCTATTTAAATATGCTACTGGTCATTCCTCGTAAACAAGCAATTCATTAATATTTATATTTCTCGATGCCCATGTAGCCAATCATGTGTGGAAGAATGGAGAGTCACGTATTAAATCCGAGAAAGTCATTAAGAGGATAGGTTGTTGGATTGAAATATGCCTATCAAAAATAAATTTTTCAGATTTAGAAATATGACTATCAAAAGTAAGTGGAGGGAGTATTCATGATTTATATTCTCAAGATTTGACTTAAATATTGTCCTAAACGACTTCCTTTATGAGCGGAGGGAGTAGTATCTAAAAAAAATATATATCATCAAAGATTTTATTGTTTCACAAGACGAACAGCATCAGATCTTACACATAAACAAATGCTTCTCAAAGACGGCAAACATTGCAATTTACTCCCATCAAAAAACATTTGCAATTTACAGATACCAATTACACAACCAAAACTGAACACGATTTTGCACTGCAGGCAGCAGGCTCAATCCAACCATTATTCAAACCTCGTTTCAGTTTAAAAATCAATGGAACATTCAAATTTTAACAGGAAGGAAATATGTACAGTTCACTTTCTCTACCCCTGTTTTGTACGGTACTATACAAACTGGCTGTTTGCAGTTGTATGTGTCATCCACTACGTGTAAAACTTTTTTCTTCAAAACTGTATATCTGTGGGAAACAATGTCTATGTGCTTTGTCTACAAAACTATGAACCCTACAATGATAACCAAAATCTCCCCCACAACTAGAGCCAACAACCATTTCAGCATACTCATATTTCTCTAGCTGGTAGATCGACGGAAGGTGGTGCAGAGGAACAACATGGCCAAGAGAATCCCGTAACAAATGGTCGCACCAATCATTGCAAACAGCTTGGTTATTGACTGTCTCGTATAACGCATTGTCAGCAGTGCAGATGAGGATGCTGGCAAGGAGGATGACGAGGAACAGGACTCGGCTGAGGCAAAGGAGGAAGCACCAAGGAGATCCAATAGGAACAAGCATTCAAACCCAAACTTCTATGGGCCAGAATGGGCCGTGTAATGGGCGTGGCTTATGGGTGATAGCATTAGCTGGCAAGGGAGTTGCGTGTTAGAGTGAGATACTTTGGCTTGTATAAATACTTCTCTGTCTGAACTGAAGAACTCGGCATATATGAAATTGGAGGCGATTGGCGGCGGAGGCGCAATCCGGTTGGATTGGCGCAGAAACATATCTGTGTTCTTGTTGTTAACTTGTTAGGTAGCTAACAATCTGGTATCAGAGCCTCGTTCGCCTGTGAATTCTCTTGATTTGGCAGTAAAATTCCGTGGTGGGGATTGGAGCGTTCTTCGGAACAGTCTCTGCGAAAAGGAAACTTGCCCCATCCGGTTTGCCGAATTCGGAGCAAGGTGACGAGGTGAAGAGCCGATCTGGAGAAGCCTAGGTATACCACGAAACAAGCGCTTAAAATCATGGCCAACGAGGAGAAGCTGGATCTATTGTTGAAGAAGATGGAGGAAGAGGCGGTGAAGCGAGTTGAGGCGGAGCAGAGGAGTCGGGCTGATTTGCTGGCGTTCAAGGCAACGGTGGAGAAGTGGATTCCGGGAGTGGAGAGGAAGGTGGATTCGTTGAGTTCCACTGTGGCGGAGTTGCAGAATAAGGTGATACAGATGCAACCATTGGGAGCAATGTCAGGGAGGCGGGAGCGGCGAAGAAGGAGCAATCTCCGCCCCCAAAACTCGAAGAAAAAGCTGCCCCAACCAAGGAATTTCCCTCTTCAGGAGCTCCAGCTCAGTCTGGATTTGGTATGGTCACTACCCTAGCTCTTCCCAACCAGTCCTCTACTCCCTCTCCTAGGCAGAGTCCCACCTTCCCTTTTGCTGGTGAACCCTCTGGTTTTCAGTCATACGGATCATCGCTTAATTTGGCTGGCACTGGAACTCTTGCTAATTGTCCTAAGTTTGATGGGGATAACCCCCAAATGTGGAAATCTAATTGTGAAGCCTACTTTGAGATTTACAATGTGCATCCTGTGAACTAGGTTAGGATGGCTGTTCTGAATTTTACGGGGAATGCAACATTTTGGCTTCAGGCTGTGAGGGAACAGTTGATTGGAATTTCTTGGGTGGAACTCTGTGACAAGGTGTGTGACAAGGTGTGTTCTAGGTTCAGTAAGGATAGGCATCAAGCTCTCATCAGGCAATGGTTTCATATTAAACAACTGAATTCAGTCACTGAATATGTTGAGTCTTTTGATGCGATGATGCACCAGCTTTTGGCTTATGATAACACCTTATTGCCAGTGTACTTTGTGACGTCGTTTGTGGAGGGGTTGAAACCTGAAATTCGTTCTGTGGTGTTAGTACAGAGGCCATCTGATCTTGATGCAGCTTGCGCGTTAGCAATCTTACAAGAAGAAGCTCTGGAGTGTACCAGAAAAGGGGAGTATAAGTCTCCAGGATATAGCAAGGCTGGGCAAAAAGGAGGAGTGCCATTACCTTTGCCACCTGTTCCCAGAACAGGAACACCAATTGTAACTGAGGATAAAAAGGGAACTGAATTTAAAGCTGGGGGCTTGGACAGTAAGCTGGCTACCTTGAAAGCTTATAGGAAAGCTCGTGGGTTGTGCTTTACTTGTGGTGAGCGATGGGGGTAGGGAACACAAGTGCGCAACTGCTGTTCAATTGCATGTGGTGCAGGAATTATTGGATGTACTTGATGTCCTGTTCTATGGAAATTCCCGATTGTGATTGGTATGTACAAGGCCACAGTTATAAAACTACCTTTAAGCTGCTGTCATTGGAAAATTATGATGTGATCTTGGGAATGGACTGGTTGGAACTCCACAGTCCCATGCAGATCGACTGGGTCCACAAGTGGATAGAATTTCCATATTGTCAACGTCCAGTGAGAATTCAAGGGATAGTTCCTCAGTTACAGCAATGTGATGCCATCTCTTTGAATCAATTACATGGTTTAGCCAAGGCTGGCAGCCTTATGTATCTTCTTCAGATCTCATCTGTGGAAGAATCTTCTACTCCTGTTTTACCAGAAGCTGTTCAACCCATTATTCAGGAATTCCAAGATGTGTTTGATGAACCCAGAGGTTTACCACCAAAAAGATCTTGTGACCACCATATTCCTTTAGTGGATGGTGCCAAACCAGTATTTGTCAAACCATACAGATACAATCCTTGGCAAAAAGATGAGATAGAGAAGCAAGTGAAGGAGATGCTTAACTCTGGGGTTATTCAGCACAGTTCCAGCTTATTTTCCTCTCCAGCTCTCTTGGTTAGGAAAAAAGATGGTACATGGCGCCTGTGTATTGATTACAGGCATTTGAATGCAGTCACTAAGAAGAGTAAATATCCAATGCCTGTAATTGATGAATTAATTGACGAACTATCAGGAGCAAAGTTCTTTTCCAAATTGGATTTGAGGGCTGGATACCACCAAATCAGGATGAAAGTTGGGGATGAGCATAAGACAGCATTTCAGACACACACTGGCCACTATGAGTACAGAGTGATGTCATTTGGTCTGACAGGAGCCCCTGGGACTTTTCAGGCAGCCATGAATAATACTCTCTCTTCAGTCCTGAGAAAATGTGCTTTAGTGTTTTTTGACGACATTCTCATCTATAGCCCAACTCTGGAATCACATATGGAACACTTACGTATAGTGCTGTCTCTGCTCAGAGAACATCAATGGCAAGTCAAATTGAGTAAATGTGCTTTTGCTCAACCTCAAATCTCTTATCTGGGGCACATCATCAGTGGAGCAGGAGTGGCTACTGATCCTTCCAAGGTTCAGGATATTCTGAATTGGCCTGTTCCTACTAATCTCAAAAAGTTAAGAGGGTTTCTTGGTATTGCTGGGTACTACCGCAAGTTTGTTAAAGGCTTTGGAGTCATCAGTAAACCACTTACCAATCTACTTAAAAAGGGGGTTCCATACCAGTGGACTGCTGACACTGAGCAAGCCTTCCAACAACTGAAACAATCCTTAGTTACTGCACCTGTCTTGGCACTCCCTGATTTCCATAAATAGTTTGTAGTGGAGACTGATGCTTCTGAGGTGGGCATTGGGGCTATTTTATCTCAAGATAGTCATCCAATTGCTTTTGTTAGCAAAGCTTTGGGTCCCAGGACAAGAGGATTATCTACTTATGAGAAGGAATATCTTGCAATTTTACTTGCTGTTGATCATTGGAGGCAGTACTTGCAGTTCTCTGAATTTATTATTCTAACTGATCATCACAGTCTAATGCATCTTACTGATCAGAGACTCCACACTCCATGGCAGCAAAAAGCATACACTAAACTCCTTGGATTGCAGTACAAGATTTGATACAGGAAGGGGCAATCGAATGGTGCTGCTGATGCCCTGTCCAGGAAGTTCCCCGATGATTATACAGAAACTTGTGCCATATCTTCCTGTGTGCCTGTTTGGATGCAAGACATTATTTCTGGTTACCAACAAGATCAGCAGTCTTCTTAGTTAATAGCTGCCCTTGCTGTTAACCCAAATGCCAACGAACACTCCCTCTATGAAGAAATCTATCTTGGCTGTTGTCAAGAGCTACCAAATCTGTTTACAAGCTAAGCCGGACAGATCCAAGTATCCTGGACTTCTTCAACCTTTGCCTGTGCCTACTGGAGCTTGGCAGTCCATTTCTATGGACTTCGTTGAAGGATTGCCAAGGTCTGAACATTTTGATTGTATTCTGGTGGTAGTTGACAAGTTCTCGAAGTATGCACATTTCATGCCGTTGGCTCATCCTTTCACGGCAAGCAGTGTGGCTAAAGTCTTTATGTAAAATGTCTATAAGTTGCATGGCCTTCCAAAAGTAATAATATCTGACCGGGATAGGATTTTTACCAGTGAGTTCTGGGAACAATTGTTCACTAAATCTAGAACCAAACTTCACTCAGTTCTGCATACCATCCTCAAACAGATGGTCAGACCGAAAGGGTTAACCGGTGCCTTGAAATTTATCTTCATTGCTTTGTGCATGCTGCCCCAAGCAAATGGGTGCCCTGGCTTTACCTGGCTGAGTTCTGGTATAACTCATCTTATCATTCCACTCTGAACAAGACACCGTTTGAAGTCCTTTATGGTTATCCCCCAGCCCATTTTGGAATTGACATCGACTCTTGCAGTATTCCTGAATTGGACAAGTGGTTGTCTGAGAGGAAGTTCATGACTCAATTGCTGCAACAACATCTTAATAGAGCTCAACAGCAGATGAAATCTATGGCTGATGAGAAGCGCAGTTTTCGCTCTTTCGAAGTAGGTGACTGGGTTTATCTCAAGCTCCAGCCATATGTTCAAACTTCGGTGTCTAAACGTGCTAACCACAAGCTCTCTTTTCGCTATTTTGGGCCATTTCAAGTGTTGCACAAGATTGGGTCAGTGGCTTACAGGTTACAGCTTCCCCCTGACAGTTCAATTCATCCTGTATTCCATGTTTCTCAGCTTCGCAGCACAAATGGCTTTGTTCCGGCTGGTGTCAGCTCTCTACCTCAGGTTCTGGGTCAATTCAATATCCCTGAAGCTATCCTGGACACTCGGGTGGTGAAGAAGGGAAACTCTGCTGCCTCTCAGGTATTGGTGAAATGGTCTACCTGTCCAATCGCAGATGCAACTTGGGAAGATCGGGAAGACCTGCGTGCCCGCTTCCCTCTTGCGCTGGCTTGGGGACAAGCCAGCTTTCAAGGAAGGGGCATTGTCAGCAGTGCAGATGAGGATGCTGGCAAGGAGGATGACGAGGAACAGGACTCGGCTGAGGCAAAGGAGGAAGCACCAAGGAGATCCAATAGGAACAAGCATTCAAACCCAAACTTCTATGGGCCAGAATGGGCCGTGTAATGGCCTTGGCTTATGGGTGATAGCATTAGCTGGCAAGGGAGTTGCGTGTTAGAGTGAGATACTTTGGCTTGTATAAATACTTCTCTGTCTGAACTGAAGAACTCGGCATATATGAAATTGGAGGCGATTGGCGGCGGAGGCGCAATCCGGTTGGATTGGCGCAGAAACATATCTGTGTTCTTGTTGTTAATTTGTTAGGTAGCTAACACACACCAGAGCACCAATCATCTCAAGCAACCTGGTTATTGAACGTGAAAGCAGTCCACTGTGAACTTCTGTTTTCTCAGATCGATATGTTATCAGCGAGAAAATTGCATATCTACCATCCCATAAAAATGGTTTCGCTAGATACCATTATGAAAATGGGCTTCGCTGGAATACCATCCTCAACCAGAGTGTCTTCACCAAAATGCCATCCCGGACGGAAATGCCCTTGGCTCTTCTTCTTCCTCCATCCCGCGCGTGAAGAGCTCGCCGGCGGCCATGGCCAGCTCCACCGCTGCACCACCGATGCCGCCTTGCCGACGGCGATTGGGGCGCTGCCCTCCCTGCCATCCCTGCCGCACGGGCGGCGGGCACGGGCTCCGGCGGAGGGCTGCGCGGTGGCGGCAGGCGCAGGCATGGGCTCCGGCGGAGGGCGGCGCGGGGGCAGCTGGCGCGATCGACGGCGGCTGCCGCAGGCTTTGGCGGAGGGCTGCGCAGCGACGGTAGGCATGGTCGATAGCGGATGGCCACGCGGTGGCAACGAGGAGGCGGCGGCGGCCAGGAGCGGCGCCACTGGCCCCACGCGCACGCGCGGCAGCAGGATCCGCGCATCGTCGCCGGAGTCCTTCCGCGGCGACCTCAGCTGCACGGGCGCTGGCGGGGATGGCAGGGAGGGCAGTGCCCCAATCTCCGTCGGCAAGGCGGTGGAGATGGCCATGGCCGCTGACGAGCTCTTCACGCACAGGATGGAGGAAGAAGAAGAACCAGGGGCATTTCTGTCCGGGATGGCATTTTGGCGAAGACAATCTCGTTGAGGATTGTATTCCAGCGAAGCCCGTTTTCATGATGGTATTCTAGCGAAGCCATTCTTATGGGATGGTAGATATGCAATTTTCTCGTTATCAGCTCGAGTTGTATGTTCAGTTTCCAACTTCACTCTATCATGGCTCCACACGTCTTCATCATCCCACTTCACATCGGAGTTCATCCTGTGCGATCCAACTTCATATATTTTTCCTGTCGGTTCGTCTCTCACATGCACCCTGGATTTTACCTGAATAGATACAGTGCATACAATATACGAAAGAACCTGGTATAAAACGACATTTTACTGGTCAGTTTGAAAGTCAATGAAGCTAAAACGTTGACAGGACTTACAATCATATTCGGTCCATCCAACCATCATATTATCCAAGTCATAAACAACAACTTTATCAGTGAACAAATTTCCTGCACCACAGGTTTATAATCGCAAGAAGCAGTTACCACCTACCACCAAGTCAAATATGCAAACCATCAAACAGTACAATTCTAGTACAGGCTTAGTAACTTACCGCCCAGAATGAACAAGTCCTTCTCCCGATGATTCCTTTGTTCTGAACTCAAAAACCCAAGACAGTAATAGTGCTCCTAAAGAGAAACAGTTTGTAACACAATATACATCAGAATATTTTCTCAGTGCATATTTGAGCAACAGCATAGTTTCTTTACGAAAAGGAAATACCTCCATGTTGTGAAACATATACTCATGAGGGTAGACTCGCAAAATAAGCAGTTCCTTGAAGTGAAATACAACCTCTGGAAACCTAGCATCAATACTAACAAAAACAACATGTTGATTAGTTATCTGGTTTGATGGATCTAGCTAAACTGGTACGCTTGTCCCCAAGATGAAAAACTGAGAGGACTAGTAGCCCCATGAAGTCAAAACATGTTGCCACTCCCCAGACCAGTGAGAGAGAGGAGGTTATTCTGTGACTTTGAACAATTTATTGATGAAGATTGTGCAATCAACAACAAAATGTATCAAAAAGATGTTCATATATTGCTAAAAAGTTAATCTATCAGCAAGAAAATTTATTAATTACCTGAATAGATTACCCATAGAACAAACTACATTCTTATGTCATGGAACATGATGTTAATGTAGGGCAAAAAAAGGATAGACCATTAATGTTTCCTAAGAACTTAGAAAACACATGCCATTTTTTTCCGAAGAAGAAAAAAATAATCTTTAAAATCATAAACATATTTACCTTCGTTCATAGTGGAAACATGAATAGCCTCCAACGTTTATGACACTGATATCCTCAAGATCAGAAAATATCTGTACAGAAAAATTACAATAAATATTGACAAGTAAAATGAATGTAGCAAAGGGGTGCTGAAGGAGGAAAGTGAATTCTCTTACAGAATCTAGAAACAACTGGTACACTTTCTCTGGCAGGTAGGAAATCAAAGAACCAGTTTCCAATATTGTCATGTTTTGACTTTTTATCTCAACATTTCCAGCTGAAAGGCTTAGAGAAGTTTGTCCTACAGTTATTTCCAGCAAAGTAGTTCTGTACCTAGAACTACAGCGTTGGCAAATAGTCAATATCACCTCGCAATTAAGAATACATGTACACCACAGTCATATTAAACAACAATGTCAAGTACCTTGTTTGATCCAGAGGAGTTTTTCTAACTTTTGGACCCACAATATGGCCTAACACAAATATGCCCCCACTCCTTTTGCCATCAAGGCAGTGAGCAAACATTTTCTTCCATTTTTTGGGACTTTGCCAGCACTCACGCACACACACAATCAAGCCGCCATAAGAATCCCCAACCCAGCACATCTGCGTGTAGAATAGCATCAGAAACATAGGGATGAGCACGAACTTACCAATCCCCAGCGAAACCGCGTGCGCGAGAGGATCCGACGCCGCCCCGCCCCGCCCGCTCGCTCCACGGCCCGGGGAAGAAGCTCCCTCCTCCCCGCTCCTCTCACGCGCGGGAATCTCTCGCTCCGCCGCCGCGCCGCGCCGCGCCCTCCTCCCTCTCCCTCGTCGGCGCCCGGGCTCCCGCCTCGTCGGGGCGCGACTCCGTCAACCGGGGAAGACGCCCCCTCCTCTCTCCCCACCACCACCACGGCGAGCCGCGAAGCTCCACGCCTCCGCCGGATTGCGCCCGCCTCATCGAGCGCCGCTAGGGTTTCGGGGAGGAGGAGGCGGCGAGGATTGGAGGAGAGGAGGGCGGGAAGCGAAGAGGAGAGCGCCAAGAGGGGAGGGAGGGAAGAAAGGAAGCCGTTGGAAGCTTAGCTATGAATGAAAGCAGAAGGGCGCCACTGGGTTGGGCTTACCCTTGGGCCCACCTGTGGTGAAATGGGATGTTGCCAAGATGGGCCGGTCAGGCCCATACTGGGGAATCAACCGGCACATTTTCTTTGGGCCTGGTTTGGTATGGGCCAGGGATTGTGGGCTGCAAATTCAGGCCTGTTTACCTTTTTGCCATTCGACTCTCCAATCGAATTGATCAACTTTACGAAAATCCCATTGTATTCCAGAAACAAAGCAACAATTCACAGCTTCTTCTCTGCTAATAAAATCAACTCCCTCAACTCATTATAAATAAATGGGATTTCTGTCACAAGAAATTTTTTGCAGAAGTATAAAAATGGGGATTATATTAATTATCTCTGACATATGTTCCACAAATAACCTTATGCCATGTATACACATGGAGAAAAAGGGAAGTGATACACGCAAATGATCGACCTCTTCCAATATGAAGTTAGGTCTATGTGTTATGATACATTTCGAATGACGTAGTAGAAAAATAGCTGAAATTTTGAATAGACAGAGGAGAATGTGGGAATTCCCATGGTGGTAAAATTAGGTCGGAACGATTGGATCACGATATTTTCGTACCTTAACCTATATTTTCCTTAGATTCAAAACCAGATACGGATAATACCGAAAAACATATCCTCATGACTCATCCCGTATCCTATCTCATATTTTTTTTCCTTAGAGTTGGATTCGGGAGAGTATCTATTTGTATCTTTGATTCATGGATTTTAAGTCTAGGGAGACAATTAGAGTTTTAAAGAAGATACATCAAGGAAAAAATTATGTAATATTACTTGTGAGCTTATAAAATAGTGATTAACCAATCTACCATTATGTTTGTAGGTTGATTCAAAATAGATTTTCATATATGTTTGATAATATGGGTTATACAGATGGATACAACTGTTTTCATATCTAATCAATATTTTTTGTGGATTTGGATTTGAACTCAGATATTACCAGATACCCCATTTCTCTTCCATATCCTTCCGATGAGTCTCTGGTCTGGCGGCCGAGCGGGAAATACCCGTCCTGTTTTCATCCTACCTGTGGAGAGATTTGGGAATTTTTTTTCATAGCTGCAACACTAATCCAGAGCTCGCCACGCAACCATAAGTAAATTTGTCTTCCAAATTTCTCCTTTGATCTTGCAAACCATTTAATTAGGCAGTCATTTTACCAACGTTTTGCATGCCTACTACTACCTGCATAGCAACATAAGGCGGGCTCTCGATCAATTCACTGCAGGCTTCGTCAGAAAATGATCCCAGGCTTTCAATTCCTGCTGCACCCCATCGTCGCTGTACCATCCTCCCTACATCTTCATTTCAGCAACTTATTATGATGTTGCTTCCTGCCATGACAAAGTCACATGAAAATGCAGGCTTTGGTTGTGTGTGCAAAATCTGAATTCTGGTAGGAACTGAGCAGGAGCAGCCACTAGTATTTGTGATTCACATAAGGGGAGTTCATAAATAGAGTGTGCCTTGAGAACTGATAGGGAGTGGCCACATATTGTTTTGCAGTAAATTCTCTTGTTGGGAGGAATGGAGGAAGAGAGAACTGATGAATTCAGAGCCTGACATTTCCTGATACATTTTTGCAAGGTATTTCTCTCTCACATGCTTCTGAGAAAAAAAATGCTTCACTTATTGTGGACTTTGTATACTGTATATTATCTTCCCCTTTTTCAGGTACACCAACAGTACATTCCCTTTGATTTCCTCACACTGAAGAGCAGGAAGTATGCCTGCCCGTTTAATTCTCACCTGTTCATCAGCCAAACTATGTGATCAGGAGGTGCAGGTCAGAATTCAGGAGTGTATGATTGTGTGTGCCATGTACGATTGTACAGATTAATAGTAGTGCAAAATTTCACATGATTTATTGACAAAGTGTTCAATGGCACCACTTGTCAAACAAGGTGATTACCCATGTTGTTTTCAGATGAAGAGATTATAGCCCAATTGGAAATAAGAAATTTCACATGAATTCTTTTTTTTAATCGTTATTTCACATGAATTCTACGGGAGCGAGAACCGTGAAATTCATATTGGATTTCTGTGTTCCAAATATTCCATATTCCCAATGTTCGGAACTTATCGCATTTGACCATTGGTAGAATCACTTTCATGGTATCCTGAGCTTTGCACATTGGCAAATTCTTGAACCATTTGGTGTCCATGGTAGTTATAGCTGAGCAGAGAAGTGAAGGCCACTGAAACGCATCCTGGATGAACAGATTTTCTTTCACATTTCAGACAATTGTTTGTGCTGGCTATCTCTCACAGATATGGTCCTGACTGAAAAATAGGCTCTTAACTCTGAGTAGATATGATGAACAGACAGACAGAGAAATCAGCACAGTGCATTAAGCATTCTTTTGTGCACTAACAATAAATAACCAATGCACCCGGGTTAAGCTTGGGGATGACAGTGAAATTTGAACCTCTTTTTAAACAAGCCTACAATTGGTTGATGAAACTCATAGTGTACTACAATTCAGAAGGGAAAAAAAGAATATGTAAAGTTTGTTATGCCTGCGGATATGGCTAATCAACTGGGAGTCCTTTCAAATGTCCCTGATTGAAACATTGCTCATGGAAAAAGTATTGATTAGGCTACATGATCAATCTCCATCTCATTGAATCTTTTGCTTCTTTTTGTTCAGTGTAACTGGTGCTGCTGCTGCAGCAATTACTCTCTCTGCTGCATTACTATGTCTCTGTAAACTTATAGGATATTTTGTTCTCCTGTTAATCAAAAGAAAAAAAACGAATGGAAGCGTCAGATATGTTTCTTGAACATGATCTTCTGTTTAAAATCGATATATTTACAAGCTAAAACCGTCTGAACTTGTGTTAAATTTAGACTGTAAACGTAGTATTTAAGAAGAGTAGAAGAGAGAAAAAAGAACAATTGAACAGAAGTTCTACTCTAACTTATCTTTAATTTAGACCGTGGCCTATTACTAATATTCTACTACCAGTATTATTACTCTTAGAAACGATATAAACCATCGATTTATGAGTTTTACTGTTATTAGAAAAAAAGGTAGTACTAGTAGCTAAATTTGTAAGCATAAATAGATATAATGAATTAGATAAGAAAATATAATGGATTTAAATTGATTACACTATCAGTAAAGATCACTTTAAAACTTGTCACTACAAAATAAACACATATAGTAAAATAGATGAAATAGTATCATGGAGTGACCACATTGCCCTTATGTTCTCTCTACCCTCTCCCTTACATTTCCCAATGTTTTCTTTTTGGCCTTAACAGTATTGTTTGTGTGTGTGGACTGTGGACCAAAATTTGAAGGAAACCGAGAAGGACTAGAGAAACAGCAGTTACACTACACACACACACAGTCACAGAAGAAGCTGGACCACAAGAAAGCAGAGTGACCCATGCTTTGCTTGTTTTAAACCTACAGTGGTAATACCCCATGAGCCATAAAAACGAAATCTTGCAGAGAGATCAGACCAGGCCAGCAAATATAAATCTTGCAGAGTGCAGCAAGCAAAGCAACACCGTTCGTACTTGTACGGCTCGTCGTTATGAGCTTCAGTGCTGCCTCTGCTCGTTGTGTGATGCGTGGTACATTTGCACATATGCTTCCATACCGGATTTTTCCTTTTTTTTTTCCTTTGAGAAAGTTTGGCTGTTGGTTGAATGATGTACAGTAGATTCTATCTTGGTCTGTGTTAGCCATTTTTTTTCAGACCGTCAAATAATGTGTTTTGTTAGAGAACTTTCTAGAAGTTTTTCTAAAATATCAAATAAAATTATTTTTTAAGTTTACAAATATTAAAACTTAATTAATTACGTAATAATGGATTTCTCGTTTTACATGTTCTTACTTAATCCTCGTCTCCATCATATTCGAACAGGGAATAAATAGTGCAGTACTTACATGGCAGATTTGCTGCTAACAGACATTGCTAGATATGGGAAAGCTCCCGTGCGCGAAAAACACCCGGGAACAGGCAAAATACACACGGTATGTCATACATACTCTAATTTAACCCACTTACCACCTGCCAATAACCCATTTATCCCCTGTCAACAAAGGTGGTGGCATACTACTAAGGCTGTATTCTTAAGTTTATATTCCCAATATCAAATCTCTCATTTTCACGCGCTAGCTTCTCAAACTATAAAACGGTGTGTCTTTTTTTAAAAAAAATATAGGAAAGTTTCTTTAAAAATCATATTAATCCACTATTTAATTTTTTAGCTGATACTTAATTAATCATATGCTAATGCACACCCTAAGTGGATCAAATATTTTATTAAAGTACAAGAGGACTTTTTATAATTTCTAAACTTGATAAATGTTGAAAACAAATTCTGCATAACTTATTTCCAGATTAGATCTTTTTGACATGTCATCCTCCAAGACTACCCTACCATCCAATCAGTTTATCTTGGTGTGTTCTTTTCTTTTTTTTTAAAAAAAAAAGGAGAAAGAAAGAGAGAAAAGAATGGAACCATCCTATTTACCGGCACACTTCTCGAACTTCTAAACATTTATTTGCGAAAAAAATAAGTAAAACTCATAAAACTGTAGATACTTGGATGAAATTATCGTAAAATTTTACATTAAACATATTGCATCACAAAAACTACATATTCAGGATGGTTGTAAAAAAATAAAAATAATTAAGTAAAAAATTATCCCAATCTACAGGTTTAGTGCCAATTATCACAAAACAATAACGTTTGTAGCTCCAACATAATAATAGTGCTAGAGATTTAAACTCTAGAATTAGTAATTTTGTGATAATTTTAATATTAAACCTATAGTTCTATGATGTAACATCTTAAATATGTAGTTTGCGATAGTTTAATCAAAATATCTGTAGGTTTATGAAATATTTACTCAAAAAAATTATACATATAAATTTGTTATAATTTTTAATTTATTTTTCAACTTTATAATTTTTAATTAATTCATTTGTAACTCAAATAATTATTACAAATCATTCAGGTACTTAATAAAAGGACATAAAGCTGGTTTGGCAAAAAAAAATCTTTTATAAATAAGTTTTTAGAGTTTTATTATATTTAAACGAAAATTTGAAAAGATAAAAAAAAACTACAAGAGAGATTGAGCACTGGAAACAGCAACGTAGGTTAACTCGTGGTTCGGTATAAATAGTTATGAGAACTTTTACAGTATTCTGCCAGTATAAATGATCAAAAGGTTTAGATTAATTTGCCCTCTCATTTGAATAGATTACAATATAAAACTAAAATCGGTAGAATTGTGCATTGCGTGCCTATCGAGATTCCATAAATACGTATATACTTAATTAAATTGGTACTAATTTTTTAATAAATTTTTAAATTGCCCTTGTCAGTATATATACTTACCAGTAAATCTATCTATCTATTATATATTAAAAGTCCATTAAACTTCCTATAAATGCTCTCAAGCCGCCACGTGGGACTCCTACAAGCGCTTCTAAGCTCCCACGTGGCACTCTCTAATCTCACTGTTGATTTTCACTTATATTGGTGGACCCGTTATTTTAGACGATTAGATTAGATCTATATATGCACACTGTTGATTTTCACATTATTTTAGAATATAATTCCTTCCTCCTATATAGCCAAAAGTATGTACAGTACGTACTATATATGGAAAAAGAAAATCTATACACGCTGTTGATTTCCGAAAATTAATTAATAGACTGTTATTTTAGATTAAATATATATGTATATACCTTCCTCCTATATATATATATATATATATATATATATATATATATATATAGATGTAATAGTTGGCTGAAAAAAAAAGAGCAAAAGTACGTACTACAGAAAAACAGATAAGTTTACGTATGTTCGGTTCGCCAAAAAAAATAAAACATACAGACTATAAAAACATTAAGAAAAATCTATATATAGTACCCTCGGAAAAAAATCAACGGTCTCTAAAATATAATTTTTTACCATAACAAATATACAAATGAGTAGATAAACTAGATCAATATAAAATGTCAAATCAATGGTCTTTAAACGTTCGTATTTTAAAATAATTTTAACATTATATATCTAATTTGTGATCCCGTTGTATTCATTTATCTAAATCAACTATTGATGTATTATAAAAGTTATATTATGGTCCTATTAAATACATCACAGAGAGCCGACAAATAGTAATTAATGTTATGATAACTTTTTTAAATAATTTCGCATCATATTTTAGGGTGTCAAATATCACTTGAAAAATATAAGATGCTAATCTAAATTTGCATTTGTAAAACAAATAAAAAATAACAAAATTTAGTTGTATTTTTTTTCAAGTAGATATGATTTAGTTTTAATTGGTTCAATCTCAAAGTGTTTTTGGAATTTTTCAAAACTACGTGATTGGTATTTGAGAAGTGAGCAACATATATGGTACATAGATGTGAAAAATATTATAAAAATATTTCAAACAATGATCTTGCTATAACACAGCCCTTTTGTCCATCATGATGAGATTTATGGTTATATATGTAAATTTTATTTCCTTGGCCAAATAATTTGACAATAAATAAACAATCAAGTAATATGTGCAGTAAATTACTCATCATATATTTTCTTATAATTGAGGAATTTCAACATATTAGGTATAATTAATACATGTATATCATACACGCCGCTGACGTGACTTAAGTATACTCTCACGAATTAGTTATTAACTTATTATACATATGTTTTTGAATAATAAATACGGTACATCCTTAAAGGTGTCTCATATGATTATCAAAAATAGGTGTTGAAAATAAACCAAGTGCTACACTATAGATATTTGTTGAAAAGATAGATAATAATATAGTGCTCTGGAGATTATCCTGGTGGTATGTCTCTTTAGCTATAATTTTTTTATTCTGTTGAATGATTAACATCGCTTATTTTCAAAAGAGAGTATTCTATCTATATCATAAAAATTCTTTTTTTTAGAAAAAAACTGTTTTGATCAACTCCATCTTATCTTTGTCTTTGTCCTTCATTGAAAAGCATCAAGCATGAGCAACAGAGTTTGTTATGCTGTCATATAGCAGGGGTATACATAGCTGAGTTGAGACAACCCCATTGGAGGCCACCGTCATTGCCAATAGTGCACAACTTACTACTTAGTGATGCAATACTCCATGAGGATGTGACAGTGAATCAGACATTAAATTGTGCTCCAGACTGGTATGCAAGGGCACGACTACATCGATGCAGGACCCATGTTTCAAGGCACAGAGAAAAAAGTCTTCCCGACTAAGATCAGCTTCACACATTACAGGGGCATTTATATTTAACTTTAAGATGTTATCCTATTAATTGGTACAAGAGATATTTTTAAATGTTTTTATATGAATTTGGAAATAAGTGATACAATAACATTTAGGTGTAGTAGATATTTTAGGGGCAGTTCAGATTGATGTCATTTTCAACCATACCATTTTTTTTAGCAAAGTCGCTAAAAAAATACCTATATTTAGTTTGTTGCCAAACTTTGATAAATACATAAGAAATCCTGCCAAAATTTTAGTAATATTGCCACTTGCCAAATTTTGGTTTGGTTTATTTTGGATATATTTCGAACAGTCCCTTAGTGTATTAATGATATATTAATCTTATTTTATTAGTACATATGAAGTTTCATCTATTAATAGGTACTTAAACAGTGATAATAAATTATAGTGACAATAGGGAAGTTTATATGTAACTAGAACAAAGTGATTTTCTTTAATTTAGAAGACATCCTTATCATTTAAATATATTAATGTCTAAGGTTTATTTTAGGGTCTACAATTAGTGAGATGTGACCTTTTTAATCAACATTTTCATAATACAATGAATAAGATGCCTGCATATCTGCGTGGGCTTTCTTCCTAGTTATACAGTAAAAGTCCTCATCTTTTGGCGACATGCATCGACAACAGTGACAGGGCACAACAACATTTTTCATTTATATATATTATTATATAATCTCTATTTGTAAGTGTCGAGGAGTGATCCTCTCTAGCGGGAGATCGTGGGATCCCCCTTTCGTGAGTTCGGCCGGGGGTAGCGGGTGAGATCCGAGGTTTCCGAGACAAAAGAGACACAAGGGATTTATACAGGTTTGGGCCGCTATGAAGCGTAATACCCTACTTCTGTGTGTATGATGATTCTTCTGTGCTTGCAAAGCCTCTAAATCTCCGATGTACAAGCTAGGGTTAGAGAAGCTTTGGCTCGGGGATCCAGAGTCTGATCTCTCTTCCCGCTAGGTATGGTCCTCCTTTTATACTCTAAGGGGATACCACATGTGCTGCGAGTGCTATCTAGGGAAAAGGGAAAATATTCTCTATATTAATTACATGTCTTGTGCCTTAGCTTGGAAGCCGCATACACGTCGTCTCGGTCGTGGGGCCTACCACACCATGCCGCCTGACACGGGGGGCGCCCATGTCATTCACCATTTAATGGGTGAAGACTTCCGGGTTCTCGTTCGCACCAGGAAACGGGAACCCGGGTCAGTTTAGAGTGGTTGGACCAGCTCTGACCGGGGTAAGAGGCTGTGAAGCCCCTCATTATGATGGGATGGGACGGAGCATGCCACACGCCGCCTGACAAACTGACAGGGCGAGGGTACACAGCCGCCGTCCCATCGGTCATTCGACCGGTCACGGACATGTCACAGATCGGTTGAGTGCACTGCACGCCACATTAAATGCGGCGTGGCGCAACCGCTCAGGTCGCCATAAAAGCGGGTAGGTGAGCGCCTGGAGGGGGCCATCTAACCCATCGCACGTGGCGACCTAGAGAGGTGGTCGAGGGAGCCCGACCCCTAGTCACAGGAGGGGACGGCCGCTGCCCTACCTCGGGCCCGATCCCACCTCGGGGGAGGGCCACGTGGCGCCTGGGGCAGCCTCCTCTCTCTAGTCTTGATCGAGACGGGCCCGCCTGGAGGCGGCCACCTAGCCCATCGCACGTGGCGACCTAGAGAGGGGGTCGGGAGAGCCCGACCCCTAGTCACAGGAGGGGGTGGCCGCCGCCCTACCTCGGGCCCGATCCCTCCTCGGGGGAGGGCCACGTGGCGTCTGGGGCAGCCTCCTCCCTCTAGTCTCGGCCAGGGAGTGGCCGCCGCCCTACCTCGGGCCCGACCCCTATCGGGGGAGGGCCACGTGGCATTGGGGGGCAGCCTTCTCCGACTAATCTTTGGGAAGGAGTGGCCGCTACCCCACCTCGGGCCTCACTCCCCTCGGGGAGGGCCACGTGGCATTGGGGGGCAGCCTCCTCCCTCTAAATATAATACCTCCGGGCTCATATCACCGACAGTAAGACTACCCATATTAGGCACTCTGAAGTACATCTAGCTGCTCTTCACTAAAACCAAGTATACACCTGATATAGTAATAATACACAGTAAATTAAATGCTTAGTTTCCTGATCCAATGTTAATCTCAGGGCGTCGTACTACGTGGAAGATTCACCTACTACTTTAATTTGCTCAAATTTAAGGACAACACTAACAGCCAGCATCTCGTTCGTCATGCATGCCGGTTTGTTACAGCTGCAGCACCACAAATTTTTGAACAAAATAATTAAAACCATCTAGTAGCAGTAAAATATTAGTGCTATATGATCATATTAACTGTTAGAAGCTAGTAGTAGCTATGAAATACAGTAGTAGAAAACATGAGAGAATCCCAAAGTTTTGAAAGTACAGTGCAGAACTAACTAACCCCATGTCAGACTTAGTTAACAAGATTAAAAAGTACGTGTACTTAGTTGTTAATATATCGCCTATATACATCAAAGGAAGAACTTGGAACATCAGTCACGTTGCAATATTAAAAATTTTCAAATCGTGTTTATAATACTTCTGTATGAACAGGCAGTACTGTGTGGTAAGTACTACTATAGTAGTACGTGACATTAGTTGTAAAGAAATGACACACTTACGACAAGAATTGAAGTGCCTTTAATTTAACTTAGGTGAACAATTAATAATATGGTAAAGTTTTTTGAATTTTTACCAATGGTAGTACCTGCTTAGGACCATATAAATGTGAGTTAAATTCTGACGTGAACAGTTGATTTTTGATGGCTTAAGGCAAAAGAAAAGAGAGAGAGAGAGAAAAAAAAGGCATCCAAAATATGGTACCCCTATGCTATGAGGATGGAATTTCTGAGATGAGAGAATGCGACAAACAAATACTATCCCATTATGTTGATTATTATTTGGAAATTCTTGGATTCTTCCTGCATTCTTGCAGTGGCTCCTTCCTCTTGTTTTCCAACTTTCTTTCGATCAACATGTACATAATTGTTCATCTGAGATGCAGGGTTAGCAATGTTAATCCACGCAAGCATGATTCCATGTGTCTCTTTTTGAAATTTGAAGGCTTAGCTAGCTGCCAGAAGAAGCAGCTAGCAGCTGCACAACATCTGTGTGTAGAACAGTGCAGGCCTCGTGCGAGTGTTGGTGAGATAAGATGATATCATCAGCTTTTATTTCATCAATCGATCAGCATCAGAATCGGGCTGGGCTGGCTGATGGATGCAGCCAGCCACATCTGTAATTGAAATTTTGTGCACAATATAAGTATTTCTAAGATACCGGTTCTAAGGTACGAAAATCTAAGTATTATCAGTAATTGTTAGGTGCTTAGAAAGGGAATCCAATAAGTTAAAACTTTAAATTTTGATTTAAGAGATGAGTGAAAGTCTTTTCACTTATTCTTAATATTTGTCAAACAATTTAGAAATGTTTACATTTATGAACGAAGTATGTGTAAATGTTTATCCAGGACACTGAGGACAGGCACTGCAGTGGATAGCAGTTACCCATATTCCTGCCTTTCTCCAGACAAAATCAGTGGCCATATATACGGATCACAGATCGCTAGTATGATGAGAGATCCTATGATGGGTTCCTCTGCATCAGTGGTTGTCTGTTTGGGGGTTGTAAAATACTCCTTCCCATTTGTGAGGGCCCATTGCTTATTGCAGTTATTTGAAACTGATACTGTTATACTTTTTTTTACCTACGAAATAAATATATGTTATAACTGAGTGTAG
Source organism: Oryza meridionalis (assembly GCA_000338895.3). Lineage (NCBI taxonomy): Eukaryota > Viridiplantae > Streptophyta > Magnoliopsida > Poales > Poaceae > Oryza > Oryza meridionalis. The sequence goes on along the minus strand of CM002528.2, from coordinate 5,371,801 downwards.
TTTCTTTCTTTTTTTTTAGGGTAAAGAGAGAACTTTATTAAATTTTGAATAAGGGATCTATTATCTTAAAGAAAATCTAAAATTGATATGATATGGGTTTTACTGGTGGTGTGGTTGGAATGTGCTAATGATGTTTGGGCACTTGGCTGAAATTCTCCCAAAAGGTTGTTGTTGCACTTCATAGTTTTTGATCTTCAAGTCACGGTTCTAAAAATTACTCACTCTGTTTTGAAACTTGAACATAGATCCTTCAGACACTTACTAAGCTGGTTCTTGGATTTTATTTTTCCACATAGATCATAGGGCTCACAAAAGTTGTACTTTTTGATCCCAATAGGTGTACCTTAAGAAAAAAAAAGATAATCTATTATATGCTAAAAGTTCATTAAACTTCCTATAAACGCTCTCAAGTCGCCACGTGGTACTACTACAAACGCTCCTGAGTTGCCATATGGCTATCTAATAAATTGGTGGACCCACTATTTTAAACTATTAGATTTATCTTAATAAACTTTTAAAACCTCACGATCCATCTCTCTCCTTTCCCTAATCGGCTGATGTCTACGTACGTAGGTTTTTCTCCGGTTCTCTGCCGGTGGACCCAAAAGGAAAAGGGCCGGGAAAAAAAAAAGAGGAAAGAACAGATTTGTACGTACATACCCGGGGAGCCAAAAACAAGCACCACTATTAGATGGGAAAAAAAATACGTGCATAGGCACCAACAATCGAGTAAAACAAACGATCAATAATTTCAATAAATCAGGAACCCACTATTTTTACCCAAAAAAAACAACAAGTATACTATTCGTTATTTGACAAAAACAACACGAAGAAGAATTGTACGTACACATGCGTATACTATCTGGAATAACAACGATCAATCCAACTATATGACTATCTAAAACATGGCATTTTTATCTTATCTATAATAAAGAAAAATATATATTACATCACTTCTACAAACACACCTAAGTTATCACGTGGCACTCTAATAAATTGGATAAACCTTACAAATTCTGAGAAAAAAAATCCAATCATCGATTTTTATTTAATGAAAAAGGAAATAAAACGTAATTACGATTTAGAGAAGGATTAGCCCTGCCACAGTCCCACCTAATTGCCACGAGATAAACGTACATACGTACTGTTCACCCAAAAAAAATTGAAAAAATACGTACATACTACGCACGTCTTTCCCTACTTGAATCTTTATGCATACAAGTAACATCCAATTGTCCCTAATAAACTTATCTAAATTAGATGTGTATACTGAAAATATTATAACTACATTTGATATTAACTATATTTCAATTTAAAAATTATCACATGGAAGCATATTTAGCTCTTTATCCATTAAACATCCTATAAACGCTCTCAAGCCGCCACGTACGTAATACTTCTACAAACGCTCCTACACCGCTACTTGGCATTTTAATAAATTAGAAAAATAAAAAATTATGATAATAAACAAAACATCTCGCAGTCAATTTTCACTAATATATGGTGGACCCATCGTGCTTACATACCTCCCCACATATTTCCTTTCTCTCCTATTTTTCTCTTTTAGTTCGATGGAAAAAATATTTTATGATAAAGAATTTTAAACAACTATATTATCTAAATCATATATAGCTAACTTTTTAATTAGTGTACACCATTATATTATCTACTATAAAACTTAAAATTGAAGATCCAAGTTAACTATATTATTATAAAAAAAATTCATTACTCCAAATCATATATATTCTGTGGACTAGCTATTGTTCACTGATCCATACATTTTTAAGAAAAAGTCAAATAAATTTTTTAAACCTTCTGATTAATAACACACACTTAAATTAGAACAATTTAAAACATTTTAAGTAGTTTAATTAAAATACAATACCCAAAGTATTTTCTAATAGATCTAAGATAAATGTATTTATAAAAATAGAAAACTCAATACTAGGACATATTCAATCTATCTTAAAAACAATAATCTCCTCCCATCCTCCTGCTTTACTTACACCTCTACCCTCCCCCTATGACTCTCTTATCCTCTCCTCTCCAATTCCATTATCTCCATTTCTACTTTTTTTTTAACTAACATAATGCAGAAATAGTCATAACTATTGTTTTATTTATAACTAAATAATAAATCAAGATCACACTAGCTATATTTTACTATATAAAAGTTAAAATACATCATTTGAGGGTAGACCCTACCATTTACCTTACAAATAAATAACAATAAAAATTAATTAAACATATGTATTACGTTATACTAAATCACTGTACATAATAAAAATCAATTAAATGCCCCCAAAGCGCTCATAAATCACAATATATTATGTCCTAATTAAGATTCTAAGAAAAACCAAATAAATTGACGTATCCATTATTTTAACTATTAGATCTATTTTTAAAAAAAGTCTTAAGTCGCCATGTGTCACGTCATATAAAAAACAGAAAGAACCTTAGAAATTCTTAGAAAAAAAATAAAACACCCTTTCATCGACTTTCACTTAAATTATTTAGGAAAATTAGAAAAAATAAAATCTCCTACACCCCCTCCTTGTCTTCGCACACACACAACATTGTCTGTCCCCTCCCTATTTTTTATCTATTAAACTAAAAGAGAAACGAGCAATAATGTTGGATATTTTTTTGAGAAACAAAGTACAAACATACGCAGGCGCTCACAACGCATGCACACTCATCCCTATGAACGCACACACGCACATCCTACCCCTATGAGTACTTCTGAGAGACTGGGTCCACATATTTTCATATTGACAAAGTCGCCACGAGCACCTCATTATCGGCGGGTACGTCGTCTACCACTGAAAGAATTTGACAGTCTAGGACTTGAACCCGAGTGGGCAAGTTCCACCACAAGGAACCTAACCAGTTGAGACACGTCTACTTCGCAATAATGTTGGATATTAAAACAGCCATAATTTTTAAGCTATATTTTTGGAATATTCCTATGCCTTTTAAATCGGTGGAACCATTATTTCTAAGAAAAACTAGCGTGTGTGTATGGTACATCACATTTCAAAAATATTATTGTGCAATTATATTTTATCATTATTGTATTCATGTTAGGTTGCGTAGAACCTCTTACCCACTCTACATAAAATGTTCATAGATAGATCACCTCTCAAACTACATCAATCATATTAGGCTATATAGAATTTAGTGTAGCTTCATATCTGACCCAATTCATCCTCTGATAAACCATCATAATATATATGCATTTAGAAAAAATCCTTACTTTTACTTTGCGCTTACTTTTACTTTCGGTGACATGTTTTCTAAAAAAAATTAGTCTACCTTCTTTTCAATGAAGAAGATTATAAATAATTGTTTATAGATATTACTTAAATATGATGTAATATAAAGATAATAGGTTAGAAAAATATAAAAGCGATTAATGCCAATGAAAAAGATGGAGAAATCGTGGCATATGTTCTCCGGTTAATATTTCGCTCTTATAAGTGTCTCAAACTTAGTGTACGATGCATGCCCGCGCATTCGCGCGGGCTACCTTCCTAGTTTGTTTAAATTTAGCAAAAGGTTTATTAGTTTTGGCAAAAAAAAAACATGTTCAAATTTCAATAAAAATGAAGTTTCTAAAAATCACAGAGTTTCTGCGTTATCCTAATAATTTTTTCATTACAAATACTGTAAAACGCTGATCCATCTAACTTTGCTATTAATCCAATATCTTTTTAAAATAAAAAAGTCATCAAAATCCACAACAAATTGCACACGTCGAACCACCCATCTCTTGCGCCACTGCCAACCCTAGTTAACCAAACCTTTTATTTTTTTACCACTATTTGAACCCTAAATTATTATGATTAAATTGCACTATTGCTAATAGTATGCCTACAATATTGTACCAGTATATTCCGACAGATGTATCTCGAGTAAAAAAAATTGTTTAAATTTAGCAAAAGATTGATTAGTTTTAGTGAAAACATGTTCAAATAAGAATTGTGAAGTTTCTAAAAATCACGAAGTTTCTGTGTTATCATAATAGGTTTTTATTCCAAAATGTAAAACACGTAGTTGATACACCTAATTTCTACTGTTGATCCAATATCGTTTTAAAATCAAAACAAGTCACCCAAATCCACAACAAATTACACATGTTAAACCGCTCGTCGCCACCATGACTCTCGAGACAATGTTGCATCCATGGTTCCCTCTCACCAACGGCAAGGGGGAAGGGGTTCCATCTCTTTTCCTAATCAAGAATAAGTTTTTAGGATTTTCTCAAATAACGTCTTTAGTGCTATGAATCTATTAGATGTGTAGAGCTTGTTTTTCTTCTATGAATCTTTGTCGATGTCTACTTTGTTAGTGACATCTTTGATCAAGATCTAGAAGGACTAATCTGCTAGGTTATTGATAATCCAATCAATGGCGTCGACTTTAGAGTTCGAATTGTTGACTTATTTAGTGATGTCAGTTGCTAATCTATCAAAAGAATGAAAATGATGACAGGTACTTATCCATATCCGTATGGACATACGGGCATTAGTTAGCGTTGTGACTGCGGTCATTTGTAATACCATCTCTCTACTCTTTCGTTTTCTTTTTCTTTTTAGTTTTATATTTTTCATCTAAGATGGTTGTAATATCTTTGAAGAACAGGTTATCATAGGTTTATTGTTGTAACCAAGGATTAAACAATTGCTCAAATAAACAAATCCTATGCAGACAGTGTGGGGCTAACACAAGTGAGCAAAGCCTTGTCTGGTCCGGTCAGGCTTCGAATTCGGCGAAATTTGCTCTTTTCTTGTCCCATCTCCCCAAGCACTGAGATACTATATTATGCGAGTAAGATATGCATTAGCTAGACAAGCAGAGAGCATCACTAGTGATATCTGAGGTCAGGTCAGGTCAGGTCGTAGTTGGGGCTCGAGACCTGAGCCGCCGAATTGAAACGAGCCAGCATGCATATGCAGCCCCTGCATTTTGCCGACCGGTCAAACGCTTTCCATGTGCAGCCCTATACGGGATCGAAGCAATGCCATTGCCAACCCCCAACTGCTCCATCATCCATTCACAATACAGAGGCCAACCAATTAAATACTCCATCCATTTTATATTATAAGAGATTTTAAATGAATACGACTATAAATTTGGATAGTCTTTCTAACCAGATTTATAGTACTATGATGTATTAAATCCATCTAAAATCCCTTATAATATGGGACGGATGGAGTATAATCTAAGAGTAATCATGATTTGATCTTTTTTATAGTGTGTTGAGTGTTTTGAATCAGTGTAGTGCCCTTGATTTTAATTATCTGCCACATATTATCACACGTATCAAATATTAGTTTGTCAGGTTTGTGATTGGTTAGATATCATCAGTTGTGGTATAACATGTTTTATTACTTTATATGCTCCATCATTTACTCTTCAGTCAATCAGCTGTAGTCAAAATTAAATTTTAAGTCTTAAATTTAGAGTTAACTTATTTGATGTTTTTTTTATCATAGTTGTTTTTTAGCTTGGCTTTTAGTCGCTAATAATACATATATAAAAATTGTAATCATAAATTAATTTTTATTCGCTAATAAGCATTATGGGTCTATTTGGGGAGCTTAATATTCTGAAAAGCAGCTGGTTGGTAGCCAGCTTCTGAGAATCTGGAAAAGTTGAGTTTTCCAGCTTCCGGCTCCTAGTTCATTTTTAGGATTCTACAACTGCAACTTCTCAGAATTTGGGCCAAAAGCTAGACTATTTGGGGGAGCTTCTGATTCTGGGAGAAGCTGCAGTAGCTAGAAGCTCCCCCAAACATGCCCTATAACTCATAATTAACCATAGATAAAATGGTGGGACTGCTCATTCTCTAACCAAACAATACACCAGTTGTAACAAAGTTTGATGATAACCAAATTGGCCATATGTTTTCTTCCTCCATGGTTCATGCATGGGACCAACTGGTAGGACTTGTTTCATCGCAAACTATTATAAGGTGTCATCTCAAATGTCAAGATTTTTTCTTTGATTCTTGTAGATGTATTGATTCATGTTAAGCTATATTAAAAAATTTTGTGAAATTATGTGTTTCTAATGAGGTCTAAGTTTATGTCCATATCTTAAAAACTGATCTAACACAAAGGTTTGTTTAGATACTACAAATGGCACAATTCGTTCAACCCCCGATGAGTTTTGCCCAATTGTCTCTACCGGTTCTGACATTGTCTTGTTTCCGACGAAAATAATCCTTAGGACATGTTACTCTGTCTCTATCCAACCAACACGTACTAAGACAGAAGGTTAGGGGTATTAATGATTTTTGTTGAATTTAGATCAAATTCCTTCAAAAACCCTCCAAAGTCCCTCCTTTGAAAAGGATGTCAAATGTAAAACCAACAAGTGGCAAATGCAAAGAACGGCGTGATTGGAAAGGTGCAGAGACCAGCCTGGAACAAGGTGAAAGGAAAACAGAGCTCAAGGACAAGAATCTTGAGAAAAGAACAAAAATGTGGCAGTACTACCCCAATGTACTCCAGGGAACAAACACCAGCATCAGCATCACCATATCTATCCCCTCCTCATCTATCAAATCAGAACCTAATCATTGCTGAAAAGAAAGCAAGTAGCCCCTCACAAACAGAGCAAAGCATGCATGGATGGTTGAATAGAGGGTGATTTTCAGACTTTCAGTTCACTGCTGCTGCTAGATCAGTTAGCAGCAATAGGCAACAGCAGTGGCCAGAGTCTCTCCCTGGGTCCTGAGTCCTGACTGTGTTCAGGCCAACTTCTACCATCTCACATGCTCAAGTGGTGGTATAATGTATGGATTGGGTGCATATGGATCTGGATAGCATCACATTCAAATTTGGAACATGAAATGATTTGTGTGCCACTATCAAAGTAACCCGTTCCTTGCCATGTTTTAAACTGGAGTACTACTACTAAGGCTGTGTTGGGATATGCTGATTGGGAACTTCTTCCCCTGCATAGGAAAGGGGATAACTCATTAGCGCATAAATAATTAAGCATTAGTTTAGAAAACTTAAAAATTATATTAACATAATTTTAAAAGAAATTTTCCTATATTTTTTTATAAAAAATACACCATTTAACGGTTCAGAAAATGTGCGCACGAAAAACGAGGAAGTGAAAATTGGGAGAGGGGACTACAGAACACGACCTAAGCTGAGTTATTTTCGGCCATTTGTTGTGGTAACTTTGTGACATGCAGGTCCGATCCTGTCAATTTAGTGGCCCGGAGCGAAGCTAGAAAGATAAGCTCTTTAATACAACTCTGATAATATAATGATGTTTCTAACAAATGTAATGCATAAAAAAACATTCTTATCAAATAAGTTGTATATCTTCCTCTCCTGGGCTTTCTAAATCTAAGTTCCTATGGCCTATGGGCTCCTATATCCATAGCATATATATATGGGGTTGGGCCGCTCGACTTCGAGGGCCCAGTGCGGTGGCACAGCTCGACCTCCTCAGGGCCGGGTCTGGTGACATGTAAAACAAGACAAATCATTAGCACATAATTAATTATAATATTAATTACTATAAACTTAAAAAACAAGTTTAATTGATTTTTTAGAAAAGAAACTTCTACTATCATATACAAGGTTGTTTTTTTTAAAAAACACTTTGTTTAACAATTTTAGACGTGCGCTAATGAAAAATGAGGAAGTTGTAACTTCCAAACAATGAAGCGAATGGGGCCTAAATTGCATATATGCAAATGTATTAATAGTTGTTTTTATCTTTTGCAGTTAATTTTTTTATGTTACTATAAATTTGTCAGTATATACTCCTATATTAGTATAAGTACTCCTTCCATTTTGAAATATAAGCATTCTGGCTAAGTACGACATTATATAGGCATTTCTTGCTACGTGTCATACATAGGTAGAAAATGAAAGTGTGTGATATTGACAACATAGCACCAGCATCACGATTTTGCATGATGTTATCTTCGTACTCTGTTTTTTTAAGACTTTACGGTGTGATTTAAGATTTTTCAGGAAATTCAGCCTTTTGCTTCCTTTTGGAGAAGAAATTTAAAGCCAGATTTGAGTCTACATTTAATTAGGCTCAAGGTGATTTATAAACCTTTAGTGCAATCATGGATTGACTTTTCTTTTCTTTCCTGGCATCTGCCAAGTTTTGTATATTATTTTAGTTCTATTTTTTTTATCAAAACCGTGGGGACCCCTTACTGTGTTTTGATAAAAATATATATATATAGTTGAAGCGATAACTATTTACTACAATTAACCTCAGGAGGCTTGAAAATTGAATACCACCCCACAACCAAACGAAAACATATTAGGCCCACTTAACAAACCCGAGTCAGGAGTTGGAGCTAGTTGCCGGAAACATGACAAATCGATCACAAGCAGTAACTTAACAAGCTGGGAGCAAAAGATACAGCCCTACTAGCAAACAAACAAAACAACTCATTCCTTTGGGAAAAAGAATAAGGCAATTATTAATTTGAATCACTATGTTTTCAACAAAAAAAAAATCAATAAATTGCCCTAGAAAGGCAATTTAAATCCGTCGATATGGAACAAACCCCTATCCATTTTTAAGACCTTTATTTTTTTATAAGTTTATTGTGAATAATTTCTCGCTTCATTATTTTTTAAAATAGTTTTTTGGATATTGATATAGTCTCTAAGATTACATATGTTTGGTCTTTGTATTTTCATAATCATAAATTTATTTTTATTCGGAATAATTTATTTATCTAATTTTAAAATGCTTCCCTTGTTTTAAAATGAAATCACCCCTGCTAGTATCTAAAAAAGATGTTGACAGAGAGGGGGACTCTCATTAACAATATTGACAGTTGGATAAGTAAGGGGCATCGGAAATAAAATTTCTTGATGCATACACTGAGAAATGAAATTCAACCTATTTTTAAGATAAAATTAAATTCTACTTAAAAGTCAATGTATTTTGAATGAACTTATTTTGATAACGAGGGAATAAAATAGTGTGAGATTTTGGGAAAACACCAGTGATATGGGGGAGCAGTCATGAGTGCATGATTCCACCCACCAGAATTAAAATCCTAATTCCCACGAATTAATATTAGGCACATGTAGGTAGGTTTCCATCTCTTTTAAGCATGTATTAAATAATGCATTTGCATGGATGTGTGTATGATGTTACTTGTGCAGTGGTGTATGTGCGTATGTGTTTACCGTCTAATCACAAAAGAAAAAAAAGTAGTACTCCCCTATCTCAGAATAAATTCATTTTTCACTCATTCTGCACGTACCAATAAAAAACAAAAAGACTAGAATGTCCATAATCTATCAAATCCAATGCAACTATCCATAACTTTATCTACAGCCAATACAATCAAATTCCTATTTTCAAAATCGAATGCAATGGTTAATCTAAAATAAAATTATTATGAGATAAAATAAATGAGCTAAAAATAAACTTAATATAAAGGAAGTATAAGTATAATATTATTGTTAGGATTATACGATGGGCATTGGGCCAATGGGAGCGCTTCTGTAAAGAGAGATCGGATAAGCTTTGGAGGAGAGGGAGCAGGTGGGTCCGGGTTGGCAGTGGGGAGTCCGACCGAGCGACAGAGAGATGCACACTGATATGCCCCACGCGTCGTCACGAGCGCTCCCTATTCCCTCTCTGTCACGCCGCGCACAGTTTTTGTGTGTCTGTGGTCCGCTCCTCATCCTCCTCCTCCCCTCGCCCTCCGATCCAAGCACGAATCTCAAATGTTCTATCGAGATCAAATCAAATCAAATCAAGCTGAATTCAAAACAAACCGTGTAACAAAAGATGGGAGTAGCAGTCTCTCGCTTTGCACAAAGCTTGGAGTGTTAATTTGGTAGGCCCATATATATGTCATTACCTTTGCTAATTCATCTAGAGAAGAGGTCAAACATCTACATGCCTGGTAATAGTAGGATCTACGGAAAGAATTCCAAATGATAAGTAGAGTACTGTGCAGCCTGTGCAAGCTAGAATGCTATTAGTATTTTCTCTAAAAAAAATGCTATTGGTAGATCATATACTACCTACATCCCAAAATGTTTGACGCCGTTGACTTTTTTTAAAATGTTTGACCGTTCGTCTTATTTAAAAAATTTAAGTAATTGTTAATTCTTTTTCTATCATTTGATTTATTGTTAAATATAACTTTATGTATACATATAGTTTTACACATATCATAAAAGTTTTTGAATAAAACGAACGGTCAAACATGTTTAAAAAAGTCAACGGTGTCAAATATTTAGGGAAGGAGGGAGTAGCTAGGATTCAATTCGATTATGCGGTCCAATTTATAACAGCGCCTATAGCTACGAGCTGCTATGCTCATTAGTATTTGTTCTAATCATATCACAATCTCTATACTCTAATTAGCTTATGAAAAGAGGCCCAATCTAGCTATATAGTATATGCAAGTACTTAATAATACAAGTGTGTTAGCTAGCTAGAATGCTAGTAGATCATGTAGGATTCAATTCGATTTTTCTATCCTGTTAATAACATCCTACGATCGAGCTGCATGCTAGGTTTATTGTTTGTAGTGATCGTTAATTCGTTACCGCAATCTCTACCCAATTAGTAGTAGCTTCTATAAAGCTAAAAAAGCTTTGTTCTTTCGTTCAAAAGAGGTGTTCATATGAAGCACACGTGGAACGAAAAGGTCAGAAAGCTTTGGCAAAGTGTGAGATTTCTGACAGCCTCTCATCATCTGGTATATGGTTGATAGCAATAAAGATAAGTCTGAAAAATAAACTACGATAAAAAAAACCCCTCAATATCAACTCTATAATTAAGTATAAAATTTATTTTTTTTCCGTGGCTCATACGCCAATAAAAAATGAAAAAACATCAACCTTTTTTATTCTTGTTGAAACGTACTGAGATGTTTCCTCGCAAAAAGGGAAAAAACGGAGTGATCTCTCCTATTTGCAGATAATAAACATTTCAAAAAAAAAAGAAAAACAATTAATCTTCTAGTGTTATGTTAGATTTCGCTAAAAGAATAGAGAAGATGCTCGGCTGCGGCTGCAGCAGCAGCAAGCAGCAAAACCTGCTTCCATGCACCACAGCCACAGTCGAGGACTGGCCAAATGAAGTCTTGCTTTATACCTCTCGGTACAGAACTTGGAGAATCACGAGCAGGTGGGGCTAATTTGAATGATTGCTAAATAGTAAAGTCCATACCGGTCTCTAAACTTATACCGCTATATCATCATGGTTCCTAAACTCGCAAATCGACCGTTCAGGTCCTCAAACTTGTTTGAGTGTGTCATCCCTGTCCCTAAACTTGCAGATCACTCGTTTAGATCCTTCAACTTGTTCAGTTGTGTCACCCCGGTCCCTAAACAGGACGGTCTAAAAACTTTATATCAAAAAATAATTCATAACTTTTTTATGTGAACTCTAATGAAGACAAACTTTATATCAAAATTGTAGGCCTCGACGCGACCTACAACTTTGTAGTTGAAAAGTTTTTGAATTAAAACTGTTTAGCATCCCAAAATATTGTTGCATGTTTATAGATTTTGAAATTTTAATTTTAAAATTATATTTTGGGACAAAAAATGACTTAAAATAAAAAAAATTCAACTACAAAGTTGTAGATCGCGTCGAGGGCTACAAGTTTGATATAAAGTTTGTCTTTATTAGAGTTCACATGGAAAAGTTATGAATTATTTTTAAATATCTTTAGACCATCCTATTTGACCCAGATGATATTTAAATCCAAGTTTAGAGACCGGGGTGACACAACTGAACAAGTTGGAGGATCTAAACGAGTGATTTGTAAGTTTAGGGACCGGGATGACACAGTCGAACAAGTTTGAGGACCTGAACGGTTGATTTGCGAGTTTAGGGACCGGGATGACACAGCGGTACAAGTTTATGGAACGGTGATGGACTTTTACTCATTGCTAAATAATGAAATAGGAATGGTCCATGTACGGTTATAAAAATTTTAAATTCAAAACTAATCTCAGTGTTCTCTACTTTGATAAAAATTCAACAACTCATGGTGCAAGGTTAATACTCCTGTCGTACCGTATCACGTACAATCATCTCTCTTAGGCTGAGTTCTACTCCCTCCATCTAAAAAAAGACAACATAGGTGATGATTTGATACCACCCAGGACAACAAATATGGATAAGAGATTGTACAAATTTATTGTACTAGGTAGTGTTAAATTCTCACATAGATTGTCCTTTTTTCTTTTTGGGACGGAGGGAGTAAGGCCATTCCAAACCCAAGACACTAGACATAGTGTCTATAAACTCCACATCATCAAAAAACTAGTACTAAACACTACTCTTCCAATGCAAATCACTATTCCATACTTAAATTTAATGCTACTTATATCACATAATGTCTTGGATGTTGTGTAGAAACCATGTCTCATGCAAGACATGATTTCCTTCTCTTTCCTCATTTATTCACTTGCCACATCATTTTTCATCCTAGTTGAAAACTTATTTAATGCTATGGATACTATCCTAGTCATTGGGTTGGGAATAGCCTAAGTAGCTATTTGGATTAGCTAATTCCTCATTATTCGTGAACACGTTTCTCCAACTACTAAATATGTATTTTGTGTAAAATTTTTTTATGTAGAAGTTAATCAAGAAAATCATATTAATCCACGAGGAGTGAACGGTAGGACAAACCAAACCGTGGAATAAAGAATAATCATTAATTGTGGTACTGATCCAAATTTCCCATTACCGACATTTCATTTCCTTTTTCCAGCTTAGTACTCAAAGCTTGTTCTTTGGTTCAAAATAGTTTTTGATATAAAGCACACGTGACACAAAAAAGGTCAGAAAGCTTTGGCAAAGAGAGACACCAGGAAATTTCTGAAAAGGTTCGGCCTTTTGTAATTCTTGTTCAAACATACTGTACTAAGACCCTCCTCTCCCCAAATAAAAACTCCTATTTGCACATAATAAACATAGGCTCTGTTTGGAGGAGCTTGTCTCAACTGCAGCTTTTACCAAAAGCTGCTTCTGCTAGAAGCTGCCCAAAACAGTCCACAACTTAAGAATCTGTAGAATCTGATTTCAGAGCTTTTCCAGATTCTCAGAAGCTGACTACCAAACAACTGCTTCTCAGAATTTAAAGCTCCCTAAAACAGGCCCATAATTCCAGACCAAAACTATGGAAATTTAATTATCTATGTTCGATTTTGCTATTCAAAACTAGCCTTAAATATAATTCCAGACCAAAACAAAACTTGCAACCCCATTGTTTCGCTTATATTATATTACTTATCAGTGTGACTTATTACTTATTAGCTACCAAACATAATTTATAGGTAAAAGTTTTATATACATATGTCCTTAGTGATTTGAAGGCAAATGTTTGAAGATAAACTACAATAAAAAAAGTCACCAAATTAACTTTAAAATTAAGGTTAAAATTTAAATTTTTGCTTGTATGTATAAGTATAAGCGAAACGAATAGGCTGTTGGTTCTTGCTAGAGAATCGGTTGAATCACAATCTGATAGAGCTATTTAAATGGTTGCTAAATAATGACGGGACTGGTCCATGTGGGAATAAAATTTTAAATTCAAAACTAATCTGAGTGTTCTCAATTAGAGAAAATTCAAAGGTTTAGGGGCATGTTCGGCTGGTATTTTTTGCAGCTGCACAACAGCTAGCAGCAGCAAAACTACAGCCGCACAATACAAGCGCTGCAGCAGCAGCGCTGCCGCGGGAATGGTAGCCAAACATGCCCTAGATCTATCTGCCAAATGGTGTGACTTAGAGGCGGATATAGCAGTAGGGTTGTGCAATCCCACTCCTGACCTGAAATATCCATTAAAATTGTACTTTAAAATTCTAAAAATTAGAAGATGAAAATAAAATTATATAAACAATACTAATTTAGCATTAGGTTTAGGAATAAGATTCTGGTTCCATCACAGGCATGACTCTAATATACTCATATCACCATCTTACTTGTTGTGTATATAATTATCGCCCCCGCTGCCCCTGCCCAAGGGCAAAACAATCTTGTTACCACGTTATATGCAAACTTGTCTCGGTCTCCTACGATCAAACCATTATCTCAAACTCCCTCAATCCATGCGATGAGCTGTGCTATGACCGTCCCTAATAACTTCATAAGTTGTAGAACATTAAATAAACTGAGTAGATGTGGTTTCTACTAATGTTACTTAGATTCTACTGTTATTACCAGCAGAAAAATGTTGATTTATGAGTTATATTATCAATAGAAAAATATTCTATTATCAGTAATTGAGATAGTGGTACACATACATTGCAATATATATTAGAAGAAAAAAAAGACGGTCTAGATTTAATTTTTACTTATGAATAAAGCCCATTATAGAACACTTCGAATAAACCAGGTTATATAAAACCCATGTATCCATTCTTGTCTCGATTATTGCATTTTCCTATAGAGCACATTTATCATATACACTGATTAGTTTCTCCCTCAGTTTTGTCGAAATCATATAACTAATAGACTCATATTTTTTTCCACAACAAAAGTGATTAGTAGTACTACATATCCTAGATTTGGATGTCAAAAAAGCCTGGAAGCTAACCAAAACAAGCACACAAAATCATTCATAATTGGTCCCACTTCCCCTGCTACTGTCCCAGTGTCGGAGAACAGGATCATGACTTCATGAATCCGAGACTAATCTAAATTGTGCCTTTTATTCAACAAATTTACCCGGAGCTTTAGTTTTTCTTTAATAGTTTCACATAATTCATGTATTAGTAATATCTTAAACTTAAAAAGTGATAAAACATTTAAGAACCATCCAAATAATATCATAGGACTGACCCATCCTAAATTACTGCATTCTGGGACAGAGAATAGCTAGCAAGAATTTACATCCAAGTGTAGTATGAATCAAATTTTCCTCATACACACTAGTTTGGCACCCATTAACACACACACAAAAAAAAAAGAGGATGAAAAACAGTTCAGAAAAGAACAGAAACTCACATGATTGATCACAAATAAAAGCAAAAAAAAAGAAACAAAAATGAAAAATAAAAACGAGGGAGCTCCCAAGAACACATTAAAACGCATTCTTATTTCTAATTACCAACTCAAAAAGCTCTCCTCGTCGTCTCACTCATTCATTCCCATGGATTGCTTGGATGACGTCATCACCACCTCCTCTGCAAGAACGCGTGGCGGTCGTTCTCGCCGGACTCCGACGAGCGGTCGAGGCGGCCGACGACGGCCGTCTTGAAGTTGAACGCCTCCTGCACCCGGTTGCACGACCGCTGCATGCCCACGCCGCTCAAGCTCGCTCTGGACTCCACCACCACCACCTCGCTCAGCGGCACCCGCTTCCGGCCACCGACGGCGCCGCCGCCGCCGCCGGTCTCCGGCCGCTGCTTCGGCGCGCTCTGCGAACGCACCTTCGCCTCGAACGACTGCGTGTTGGACATGTAGTTCGGGCAGTTGAGCGGCGACGAGTGGATGCCGCCGCCGCCGCACACGCTCTTGGTCGGCGTCCGCGGCGCGTGCGCGTACCGCGGCGTGCTCTGCGCCGTCGCCGGCCGGGCCTTCTCCAGCGCGCACCAGTCGTAGTCGGGGAAGTGGCGCGACGTCGGGACGGCGATGCGGGGCGGCGGCGGCGGCGCGGCGCCGCCGCCGCCGGGGAGGTGGTAGCACGGGAGCGGCGACGACATGGAGTTGGCGCACCACTCCTCGCCGCCGCTCGCGCACCCGGCGGCGTCGAGCAGCGGGGAGCTCGCCCGCCGCGACGACGACGACCGCGACTTGGGCCTCCCGGTGTCCACCTCCACGATCTTGGGGCTCCGGTCGTACCCGTACAACGACGACTCGATGCTCGCCGACAGCCGACGGCTGTACGCCGCCACGCCGTGCTCGCTCCTCGTGTCGTCGCCGGCGCACCTCTCCTGCTGCATCCATCGCCACCAACACACAACGTCAACATCGAACAGAACTAGTACGGCGATGGCGATGTCGTCGGCGAGATTAGCCAGCGGCGTAGTATATACCAGCGAGCGGCGGGGCCAGAAGGGAGCGTGGTGGAGGTGCGGGAGATTGGCGCCGGCGCGGTGGGCGCGGACGGTGGCCTGCGCGCGGACGAGCGCCTGCATGCTCTGCAGCGTGGCGGCGGCCTGCCGGCGAACGAGGTAGCCGCGCACCAGCGCCTGCAGCTTCACCAGCGCCTTGAGCGCTCGCAGCGCCTTCTTCGCCTGCACAAACACACGCCATGATTAACGACAATGGCGACGAAACAGAGCAAGAAGACGAGCACCCATTGCTTACCAGGAAGCCTCTGAATGCCGTCTGGATTCTGACGGCGGCGGCGGCGGCGAGGCTGCGCGTGTCGCCGCCGACGGTGGCGGCGAGGACCGGAGCCGAGCGGCCCTTGCTAGTAAGCCGCACGACGGCGACGGCGGCCTGAGCGGCCGCCACGGCGGCATCAGCCGCCGCCGCGGTGGCCGCGGCGACGGCGATGGCGTGCTTGCTCTGCTCCCGCTCCGTGTCGGCGTACACCGACCTGAGCCACGCCGCCTCGGCCGCCCTGGCGATCGCCGCATTGCCCCCGGAAGCCTCCGCCGCCGCAGCAGCCTCCGCCGAGTCCCTCGACGACTTCCCGAAGCTCCACCTCTTCCCCCCGCTCGCCGGCGGCGCCGCCTCGCCCTTCTGCTCCTTCCTTCCTCCTCCCCACATATTGCGGAACCACCGCGCCGCCTTGCCCATCTCGCCGCCGTCGAGCGGTGGCGCGGCGCGCTCCGGGGTACTAGCTAGCGGGTGAGGAGTCCGAGTGAGTGAGAATCGAGACAGGTTTTGAATAAGAGAGGGAAACCGCAGGGGGGAGGGGGAGGGGGAGGCGCGTGGGTGGCGTCGCGTTCGAAATAAAAGAAGAGGAGACGAGGCCACCACCACCAATGCGGCAGCCATTACCGGACAAACAAAACAAAACCACCTCTCCCTCCGAGCAAGTTTAATAGTTCAGCCAACTACTAGCTCCAAATCATTTATATCCAATATAATAGCCAATTCATATAATAGTTGCTTATTACAATATTAATACATAGTCCCACCTGTCATAAACACATTACATTTTAGAGTCCGTACTGCAGCTGGCTGCAGATCTGTAGTCCGCTGCTCTTCTCTCTCTTCTTTTATCTTTTTAAAATATGTTTATAGCTGACTTATAATCTACTATTGTACCTGCTCTTATTAGTAGGAGTACTTGCTTCCTCCCAGCCTCACTACAATGCTCTCTACTAACAGAGCAATATGAACCATTTATCTTTTTTGGTCGAAGGGTTTAGATCTATTCTAATTAGCGACAGTAGAAATATCGCGAGGCATTATTGTAAAAAGATAGATATAATTGTCATTTAGTAGTGATTAAACTTTTTTTTTTCTTTTTTTTATTTTCAATGAAGTATGAGCGATGCTAGCAAAATGAATGGCTACATATTGATTTAGACAATTAGACAAAAACATAAATAATTAACAAAATTATCCCTAATCACTATATTAGTAAATTAGTAATTTATCCTTAATAATGAACGATTCATATCATTCCAGATTACCGGAGAATATAACAACGTAATACTATATTACCTGGTATAATATATCTGGATATAATATATCTCTAGATACATGGTACTACCACATAATGTTCAATCCACTACTAGGTTGTTATATCGTAGAATATAGTAAGTAATTAATTAGGAATTAACTAGGCATAAATAATGGATTAGGATTGGACGCAGGGATCAAAAAGGGACAGCGTAAGCCCAAAAAGACGCAAACTCGAAAGATTTCGGGCAACAAATATTGAGAGTTGCACACTCACGCACACCCAAAAAAAAAAGCTTCTCTTTTTCTCGCTCACAACGCATTTTTGGGAGGAAGTAGAAGAAGAAGACCAAAAAGAACAGCAGAGGCTATACTCCTACTCCGACGTACGCATGCACGCGTCATCGATCACATCGGAATTACCACACGGGGAGAGAGAGATGATCCATCAGAGATGAGCTGGAAAACGAAAAAGAGAAAGAAGAAGAGGAGGAAAAAAAAAAAGATTGCAACTTTTGAGAGCGAGAGAATGGAATGGATGAATGCTTTCTCGTTCGATCGGCCCCTCTCCATGAGCACTTCCACAGTAGAAGTAGCACTAGCACCTAGCCTTTCACTTATGCATATGTTTTTTCGTACCGTTTATTAGCAAATCAAAACTATTGAGTGACTAAAAATAAAATAGTGTCATAAAATAAACTACGATAAAAAATTACAAAACTAACTTCGAAGCTAAATTTTAAAATTTAACTTATAAGCATTAGCACAAACGAAGCAACGGAAGTTGGCGATCGAGATGAGGCGGGGCAGCAACACATGCGAGCACGCACGCACCCATGGAGAGATGGAGATGCTGCCATTGAACGGGCACAGTATTCAACCGTCCAACAGTACATCCAAAAAACCGCATATGCGTCAGCATCACGCATCTGTTCGTGAGAGAGATCAGAGAGAGAGAGACACGAAGCGGCAGTAGTGACAATTACCTCAGTTAATTAACAGTTTAGCACCATGAGTGGCCACGAGATTCGATGGGGAGAAGGTGAAAGAAGCAGCAGTGTAGCTCAGCTCAGCTCAAGCTGGAGATCAAGTGACGAGATGTGAGATCATGCATCACACTGATGACTCATCCATACATATATACTGTCTCCGTCCCAAAATATAATAATTTATAACATTCAAAATTTGTCTCAGAGTATAACAACTTCTTCACCTACATTCTGTTCTCAACCAATCACAATCTTCCATCATTCAAATTCTCTATCAACTTTTTCTTCTCAACCAATCACAACTTTCTTCCGTTTAATTATACCTACGTTCTTAATACCCGTGTCCAAACCTAAAACTCTCTATATTTTAAATAGAGGGAGTATACAACATCTTGACTCGTGGCCACTGTTGCTAACGATCTCGTCGTCACCACCATTCACCAATTCTAGCTAGCTAGCTAATCACTCTGCGTCGATAGAATAGATCGATCTAGCTAGCTTAGCCATCCATGGCAGAGAGAGAGGCAGGCTAGTTAGTGATTGGAACAGGCAAAAGCTGTACTGTAGCAGTAGTACGATCTGATGTCGCAGGGACGACGTCGTCACCGATCGAGTGATATTGATGAATCGATCGTACTCCTCCTTAGCTAAAGTATAGGGTATGCATCAAATGCAGCTGGTACATGATCCAGTCTACAGGTTTCTGCTAGCAGATATGGCTAAGCCCCGGCCTTGCAAATTTTGCAGCTCGATCTGGGGTATAGTACCTGCGAAAGGTGACCCCCAAAAGCCGTTTAAATACACACCCACACGGTCATGTGTGTGGGGGAGGGGAAGAACAGGGCCACGTTATACACGAAAGACGCACTCGCACACACATATTTAGAGTATAACCACATTGGTTGACCGAGAGCTGATTTATATACTAAACAGCTTATTAGTGAAAAATAAATTATGAGTGAACTTTCTTGTTTTCTGTTAGTACGTTTTCTGAACTGCTAAACTATACTTTTTGTTTGAAATTTTTTCTACATATAATTAGTTTCTTTCAAAAATCAAATAAATCAAAATTTTGAGTTTATAATAGTTATAAACCATGTGCTCATAAGTTAATTTTCTCGTTTTGCGTATAACTAAAAGTCTCACCCCAACCTTATAAACAAATGCACTTTTAATTAAAAACCAATACTAGCTTGAAAAAAGATACGTTGAGTGTATCCTAAAATCAACTTCAAAATTAAAATTACTTGGTTTTAAATTTTAAATTTTTACAGTGGCCGATATTACACACAATCAAAGAGACACAGTAGACCATATTGCGTGATTGATGATGATAGGTGGTACTCTTATCTACACGTGCAGCAGGGCCAGGGTGTGTGTACTCCAATGTCGACTTGGTGCCATGCATCCTACAAGGGGTACAAAGCATGTGTTCATCACCTGAACTAGCTAGCCCTGATCTTAGGTATGTCTATGCATGATTGCACCTTTGGCAATCAAGATACAATATGATTCTATGTAGCCTTGCTTGGAAGCTATATACTGTATACTTTTATTAATGCCCATGCATGGTTAATAATTATGAGTACTGTATATATGTTTATCTCTCCCGGGCCGTATTGTACACACATCTTTTGAGTTTCGAATTTGAACATGTACCGATCATTATGGTTAGTAGCAGTACCACGATCGAGATCTAGAGTAGGCAAATTTGAACCAGTGATGGTGACAAGTGATGAGCATTGCATGTACTCCATCGATCGATCCCTACTCTTGTGCATTATTGTGGTTTACTGTACGTGTACGTACGAACGTATTCTGTGTTGCTTTCAGGTGGGAAACATCATAGTCGTACTAGTGGAGTACTTGTACGTACAATTTGAATTCAATTCGTGAGTAGAAATTAATTAAACTTGACAGCAGTACTGTTCATGTAGTAACTGCATGAGAATTTAAATTTGCAGGGGTGTGGATGGATGGATAGATGGATGGGATTTGGACGGTGAGAACAGTAATTAAGCAGAGAGCGGCAATCATGAAGATTCGAAGGACATGGAAGAACAACATCGATGCGTCTACCTCTGACGACGCTGCAGCTTGCTTGCTTGCCTCCAACGACCGACGCAGACAGCGTACGCATGCAAAAATATGGAAGCCAAGTACTGCATGCAGATTAGTAGTTGTAGCATGCAATTACCGATGGTTATCGCTGTAATTAACCCATACTAAGTTCGGTCTTTAGTGCTACAGCTAGGAGTACACAGCTTTAAAATATTTTAAATGGAGTGAAGATATACTAACTCGATAATAACAACCAAACATATATCGCGTATTTATTTTATAATAGCATAGAAAATATAGTACTACAACCAATCAACTAAAGGTAATAAAAGTCTAAGATGACGCCTTTCATTTAAAAATGAAGCAATACTCCATAAAATTCACTATACAACAAAATGACATGTAGAACGGCAGCATAACATCGGCGTTGGTTGCAAGACAAACCATCCAACTCCAACGGTGGTGCCAATCGGAGTTCAAAAGGAAAGACATTGATCGTTCCACCTACGTGCGACGTGACCAACGTTGATGACGGGTAGTTGTTGCCTTATCAGGCTGGTGGGTCGACAGGATATGCTTGATACTCTTACTAGGAGGGTTAGAGGTGTCTATGTGGGGTGTAGGGGTTACACGGGCTATAGCTGAGTCGATCGAATCACCTTGTCCGATGGGTAGGTTCACCCTTAGCTGCCTTTTTGCAAATGCATGAACGTACATGTTCATCTTTGAACGTGACGGGTTCAAACTTAATGTTATATTGAAGATATTATTTGTTTTGTCTGTAAAATAGAAATCATATTTATAAAAACAGAAGCAATAGTCACATAGTGCAAAATATAAGTGTACTTAGGTAACATACCGCCTGTGAAATGCATTTTCGTAGATGAAAAGAGAGACAAGTGGAGGGAGGCTTTTTCGTAGACGGAAGAGGCCCGTCTGCAAAAATGTCTTTTTGCAGGTGGCCCATCTACCCTCCCTCGGGGATCGAGTATTATTGTAGGCAGGCGTTGCAACGACCCGCATGTGAGTTGGAGAAAGGGGTTCTGTGAAGATCATTTATTTAGTAGTATCGGTAAATAACCTCATATACTTAGTACTATTTCTATCACTGCTACATGACATTCTAATCAGCGCCTACTTAACAAGACTATATGAATGGTATATCGTTTCATTCTTGGGCTCATATATATACTATAGACATGGTATAAAAAAAGACAAGAATATTAGGGAATGACCTAATATCAATTAATTAGAAGGGGTGAGGCTTCGAACTCAGATCGTCTATCCCACCACCTTGTGGAGCTAGCCGCGGAAGATCCCTGAATGTTTCTCATAGACATGGTCAGGGGCACAGCTACAGGGGGTGCTGGAGGGGGCCAACACCCCCTATCCGACCCCACTCCCTGATGTACTAACTAGCGTATTAGCATGTTAATTAGTCCATTATCAATAAACATGATATAGAAAATTATCAATAAGAAAGAGACAACGCAAATCAACTCCTCGTCTTCATTGCTCCGGCTTCACATGTCTCTCTGTCCTCCCATTGCGTCTCGCTGTCGAGCATGGTGTCTCAAGTCTTAAACTGTCAAACATCCAATGATACAGCTAAAGGGCTAAATCCAAGCTTTTTTTATAGCAGAACACATGATGTCTTGTTTTATCGTTGTTATTGTTTACTCTGACTTATGACCTATTCGTCCTACCCACACCCTCCTAATTATAAATCCTGGCTTCGCCCCTGGGTATGGTATATCATATCATCCTTTCGTCCTTGGGCTGGTATATATACTAAGGTGCGTAGTACGTACCATGTAAAAATTGGTACGGTGGAATAGGCGTTTGGAAAGGTGGTAGTGGTACTAAGCAGATTGCACATTTGCACTCAGCTGGATCGTAATTAATTAAGTTGATGCAACACCGGTGCGATTTGGTCGTCCAACAATTATTCAGTAGCTAGTGCTGCTGCAGTCGTAGTAGCATCAAGCAAGTGAACGGTAAACCCGTTGTTACAAGGGGTGAGTGAGTTTGATCCGTACGTACGTACGTGTAGTGTGCTCACAGCCACAGGATTGCACGTGTTGCGCGTCTGCCGCCTGGTGGACCACCGGATTCCAAATGTACGGCGATCCCACAAGGGAGAGTACAGGTACGCCCGGTAATTCGGCCGGCGGCCGGAGCGTACGTGCCGCAAGATACGGTGAAAAATCGTCGATATCATTTTAAACCGTATTATTCTTTTGATAAACTTATAAAATATGTATATTTATATATTTTATTTTACCAAACTCTGATAGATATATAAGAAATCTTGTCAAAACTTGACAATGTTACCAAAATTTTGATACATAGTAAAATTTATTTTGGCTACCATTTATTTCTCGTCGTTGTTTTCTGGTTGCTGTGGCCACGACGGCACGCGTATAGCCGTATTATAATAGGAGTATAGAAAAAAAAAATGGTCACCTAGCAACTCGTCTTTTACAGAAGGATCCTGGGCGGAATCTTTTTGAAGTTTGGTTGTGGACACGTACGGCGACAGCAAGCATACGTACCCGTACCTGCATATACATAGTACAGATGACAGGCGAGCGATGAGAGAGAAAAAGGAATCTTCTCGGTGGGTGACGTCAGGTGACGTCATGGTCGGTTTTTATTCCCCTCCCCGGTTGGCGCGCCGGCCGTAGCCGGAGCAGGAGCAGGCGACCCACCGGACCCCATCCATTAGCCCATTGGATTAATCAACTCTCCAATTCAAACACAGGGCGACCAAGGGCACCACCGTCATTTCGCCGTGTTAAGTACTGCCCCTCTCTCTAAGCTTGTTACTGGTAACTAGCAAAAATGCCCGTATTTTGCTACGGTGTATTATAACTAAAAATATGTATTTTTAGCCGAAGTTATTTTCAAACTACTTTGATACTTTTGCTTTTTAGTACATCAATTTAAACCTTCCTAGGAATTTATATGCCTAGATTATAGTGTGTTTAGTAATATCCTTAAAATTCTAGGACTTCTCTATAAAATCGAGCTCTTTCGATAAAATTCAATTGGGACAATATACAGTTGTTGGGTTAGCTTGTAGTTTGGCAGAGTTAATGATCTATCTAACCTTAGTAAAATAATAGAAAAAATAACATCCACGTTAGCTCCTATAGTCTAGAAATTCTTATATTTATGAAATAGAAAAATACTTAAAATTAGTGAGATGGAAAAAGCACTGATTTTAGCCCGGCCCAAACGTGCGGCCTTTTCTGCTAGGCACGTGCGGCCCATGTTGCGGCCCAATAGTGTGGCGGCCCAATAGTGCGATGGCACGATGCGGGAGAAGCTGGGACGGTCCCGATGGATCCACGGCCAATATAAATAGTGCTCAACCAAATCCCTAACCCTAAATCCATTTCAGCCCAATCCCTGATCCCCTTCCTCTCTCAAAGCGACTGCGGCGGCGGCAAGAGCCCGGCGATGGCGCCCTCCCGAGCAGCTACAGCGGAACCCTCTCCCCACCGCGACGCCCTCCCCCCTTACTCTCTCCATTTCTCCCCCTCTCTCTCTCTCTCTGTGCGGCGGTGGCGGGAGGGCCGGCGACGCCCTCCCCTCCGCTAGATCGGGGGGAGGGGAGGTGTGGCGGCGGTGGTGGCAGATGACATGGAGACGGCGGGTCGGACAGCGTGGAGGCGATGGCCCGGACGGCGTGGAGGCGGCCGGCCAGACCTCGCCTCCTCCAGATCCGGCGGCATGGAGGTGGCTGCGGCCCGGCGGGGTGGGAGGGGTGGCGGCCCGGCGGGGTGGGAAGGGCGGCGGCTCGGACGGCGTGCAGGCAGCCGGCTAGACCTCGCCTCCGCCAGATCCGGCGGCGCTACGGCTAGGACGGCGTGGAGGCGGCGGGCCAGACCTCGCCTCCTCCAGATCCGGCGGCATGGAGGCGGCTGCGGCCCGGCGGGGCAGGAGGGATGGCGGCCCGG
The DNA here is from genome assembly GCA_000338895.3 of Oryza meridionalis. Lineage (NCBI taxonomy): Eukaryota > Viridiplantae > Streptophyta > Magnoliopsida > Poales > Poaceae > Oryza > Oryza meridionalis. Next base: position 5,347,215 of record CM002528.2, on the reverse strand, counting down.
CAGGGCGGGAAGGGCGGCGGCCCGGACGGCGTGGAGGCGGGCGGTGGTGGCGTCGGCGGCCGCCGATTTTTTTTTTTTGCAATTTTTTCCCATCGCTATTGCTAATCAAATCGGATTGCGTATGGACGAAATTAGATGTGACGAAAGGAAAAATATGAATATTTATATTAGTTATAGATTTCTTTGTGTGGGTTGTAACATTTTGGAACGGAGGAGTTAGTATGACTAGTTCGTTTTCTTTTCAATTAAGATATGTGTCGCCTTATGTGGGACAAATTACTCAATACAAAACAAATTTTATTTAATCCAAGATTTAACGAAACCATTTTAGTATTACGGACGTTAAATTTTTCTATAAATCTAATCAAAATATAAAAAGTTTAAATTAAAAAAAGTCAATGCAACTTGTACAATAGTTACTACTCCCTCCGTCCCAAATATTAAGTATTTTTAGACCCTGATATAATCTCTGAGATGCTACTTTAACCAACAATATCTACAAAAGTAAGATATTTTAAATAAAAAGAGTTGCATATTTGATAGTTTGTTTAATAATAAATCTAATAACATTAATTTTATATTATTGATTTTTTTTATTTTTTTACTGTTAATGGTCAAAGTTAAAAATATTTCACTTGTCAATATATAAAAATGCTTATATTTTGGGTGGAGAGAATATGATCAAAGCTCATTGCTGAAGCCGGCAGAGAAGAGAACGGGGAGAATTTTTTTTTTCTAAAAAAGAAGCCTGTGAACTAACGATGGTGTCTCTGTCCGGGCGGGCGGCGCGACACAATGAAGGCGACCACCGATGCTTGCGTGCGAGCGAGCGAGCTCCGAAAGAATCATGACGAGCTGAGGCAGGCAGGACAAGTTGCATTATCATGCAGGCACGTGCATATACATGCCATGCTCATGCCTCACTTGCTCTTCTGTTGTTCGTGTTTTTTCTTTCAGTTTAGACCGGCTGCCTATACAACTTTAGACAGTTCTGGAGTGAAACACTTCCAAATATCATCATTATATAATATAAATATGATGTAATTGTATCATATTATAGTTAAAATATAATTGTAATTTGTATGTAACTCACTTATAAAAATAATCTGTGAGGTTGGGGGATTGATCCGTGCCTTTGTAATTTTTTTTGTCAACCGTTAGATACATCTTGCTAGCGTATTGACAAAATCGACAGCTTTAAGAAAAGAATTGTTGATAATTTTTTTGCTAACCTGTTTTGGATTTGATTTGCAGTTGGGTACATGGGTTTGGTCTGATCGCAACCAGGAACTGTACGAGTTATACGACTTCGTCTCTCTCTAAAATAAACTGAAGCTGCAGGGATTTTGGAGTTAAGTCGCCTATCTACAAGAATGGGACAACGATTTCGGCCTCTGAATAAGCTTGGGCCAACGATTTCAGCCTCTGTAATAAGCTTAGGCCAAACCATGGCTTGTTTTGTTCGACTGGACCTTCTGCCGTTCTTGTGATTTTTTGGAATAAGTTCACTCTATGTCCCTCAATTGTCCTCTAGTCTGATTTTCCGTTCTCAGTCCGGAAAACTGGATACAGCGCATCCCTCAACTTACAAAACAATGTAAACGAGGTTCCTCGACAGTATTGACTCTAGTTTTACTTGACGTGGCGTATATATGGATCAATTGACTAGGTCTTCGTTGCCACGTGGCATTGACGTCACGCTTACAAGGTAATTCAATGCGAAATAATAATAAAATCCGTTGTGCCTACATATCAGTTACACAAAAAAAAAAATAGTGGGGCCCATGTGGCCCCACATATCATCCTCACTACCCCCTCTTCTCTATATCCTTCTCTTTTTCCTTTTCTTTTTCTTTTTTTTTTATCTTTTCTTGGTTCTTCTCCTGATGGCATCCGGCGACCAGCCGCAGACGGCAGAGAGAAGGGTGGCCAGCGGGAGCGCTGTGTCAGGGGAGAGGGAGAGGCCATCGCACCGGCAGAGAGGGACAGGTCAAGAAGGTCGGTGTTGGTGTCGGCCATAGAGCGTGCAAGCTCGCTGGTGGAGATGAAGCGGTTGCCGTCGCAATCGAAGGCCCTTCATGTTGATAATGTTTTCCTATTGAACTAGATGGCAATTGCTCTTCCAAAACACAAATTCCTAGGCTGGCTCATTCTACACCACAAAGTTCTAACAGCTGAAAGCATGCTAATCCGGCATTAGGAGTGTGACTGGATTTGCCCCCTATGCAGGAGAGCTTTTGAAGACACTGATCACTTGTTTCGATAATGTGATTTCTTTAAAGAAACGTGGAACCTTGTCACTGCTGCCTAAGGTATTCAAAATATCCAGACTTACTGCTCCATAGCAGAATGGATGAGGGGCATTATGCAGAATGAAAGCAAGATGGAAGCAAAGAGAAAAGCGGGAGCTCTAGTGAAGACGTGGTGGCATATTTGGCTCCAAAGGAACGCAAAGATCTTCAGGGGTGAAGAACCAGACGCGCGCAGGACATCGCACCAGATCATCTAAGATATTCACGAAAGCGGTTTTGCCTTTCAGCCGTCATGAATGTAGTTTTCTTGCTTCTCACCAGGCAACAAGGTTTCGGTTCTTAATAGTTGTATACCGTCTTGCTTTTGTAATCCCTAATCTGTAAACTTTGAATTTCTCTTCCTCTAATATATTTCACAATACTCTTGCCGTTATCCTTAAAAAAAAAAAAGAAGGCCCTTCCTGTCAACGACGTGCCGCCAACCTCCCTTCCCCCTCGCTAGTCTTACCGGGCGGAGGTCAAGCAAGTGGATTTAGTTAAAAAGTTTTAAGAAATAGTTGAAAGATTTTAGATTTTTAGTTGTAATTTTAAAATTCGAGTTGAAAATTTTGAATTTTAAGATGGTAGTTTTGAATTTTAGGATGAAAGTTTTAAAACATGAGTTGAGAGTTTTGAAAATTTAAGTTTAAAGTTTTGAATTTTGAGATGAAAGTTTGGAATATTGAGTTGTAAGTTTCAGAGTTTAAGTTAAAATTTTCAGAATTTAAGTAGAGTTTTACAATTTCTGGTTAAAAGTTTCAAATTCTAAGTATAGATTTCATTTTTTTTTTGGTAAAAAACTGCAACAACAGTTTGAGAAAAAAAAACCGCAGGAGGCTCGTCAAATTAAGCACATGGATTGTCCGTAGTTATTGGAAAACAGATAATGCGGAATCAGTAATTAGCGCTAATCGTGATTTTGATTCTTGTCGTTTCCAAAGGTGGCCCACCAGGCCCAACATGCACATGCCCGTGCGCTGGCTGCCAGCACGTATTCCCTCCGTTAAAAAAAAAAAATCAAATCTTCGCTAATGTATCAGGACATCCCCTATATCATAGATAGCTCGGATTTGGCTGTTTTTGACGGAGGGATTATGTGCCAAATAGGATTTTTGGAGTTTAGTCTGATCTCAACGAGAAAACTACAAGAGTTATACTTCTCTCCGTGTGAAAAAACAAAACCTAGGGCACCTATTTGTAGGGAAAACATATGGAATTTGTACGATTTGAATCATAAATTTCCTATTCGATTCATTGAAACAAAAGATTGAGACTCGAACAATCCTATGAAATTTGTATGGTAAGACAAGGTGGTTTTGTAGAAAAGTTAGCATCAGATCCAACCCCATGAGAAATTCACTTTGAATCTCTTCTCTAATTCCTGCAGTTTATCCAAACAGTGCACTCATATATTTGTACCTATATTTTACGGAGGCGACTCCCGCTCGAGCGCCTGATCCGGATTGGCAAAAATTAGGCGACGCATGCGTGCAAAACCAATTTAAACTAACTTTTCTCTTAAATTATTTATCCAAATCATGATCCGATTGCACCATTAAATTCGTTGCAATTAAATCTTCAAAATAAGACTACACATGGTTATATTCCGATTGAATTATTTTTAAATATTACACGATGTTCCACCAGGTATATCGTAATTGTTTTACTAAGTAGATTGAAAATGTTTCAATCGTTTAAATTGGGTTTTGTTTCATCTTAAATAAAAATAATGTTTTAGCAAATAGCGAAAGAATATTTCAGTTTACTGCCACATTAGATCTATACATAGTGAAACATTGTGAGTATATTAGGTGAAATATTTTTTATGGAACAAAAAATGAAACGAATTCCCTTAATAGAGGGTTTCTAAAATATGTGGGTGATTTGTTGCAAAAGAATCCTTCGTTCGCTGTAATATTAGATCTATACATAGTAAAACATTGTGTGTACACTAGGGTGAAACATTATTTGTGGAAAAAAAAATGAAACGAAATCTCTTAATAAAGGGTTTCCAAAATATGTGGATGATTTATTGCAATAAAGTTATGTGTATGGACATGTGGTGGACAGGGGGAAGCGCACGCGCACGCGCCCCTGGCATGCACGTGCGGGGGGCAGGCGGAGCGCCTGATTTTATCTCCCCCCGCCAGTCACCCGACGATAATCATTATCGATATTTTACAATCACGTTTTTGGTACTCATGCGTTTTTCTAATTTTTGGGAATGGGGCAATGGGCTAACAATCTCGGTCTCTGAAATAAGCTTGGACCGAATCATGGCTGCACAATGGAATAAGTTCACGTGCCATCCCTTAACTTTACACCGAGTTTCTTTAGCATCCCTTATCCTCAATACAAGAAATCTTCACTCCGAAACTATACAAAGCCGTATAATTTAGATCCCATGACAGTATAGATGCCTGATTTCGCTGACGTGGCATCCTAGTCGGCAAAAATAATAAAATAAATATGTGAGGCCCACATGTCAGTGAGAGAAAATGATGCGGGCCCCACATTCTTTTTTCTTTTCCTTTTCTCTTCTCTTCTCTCGAGCGGGAGTGGCGACGGATAGGGCGAGCGCGCGGAGAAGAAGATGAGCGGCGGGCGGTGGAGTGGGCACAGTGGGCGGGCGAGCGCGTGGGGAAGAAGCTGGGCGGCGGGCGGAGTTGACGCGGCAGAGAAGAAGCTGGGCGAGCGGGCACGGCGGGCGGCGAGATGGAGGCTGGCGGTGGTGGCGACGACTGCCACGAGTAGCTGCTCGACGACCTCGTCAAGACACGCAACCGGATCCAGGCCCGCCTTGACCGGATTCGCTACCCCTCCTGTCCTGCCGCGTCGGCGCTGTCGCCCAGCTCGGGGTAGTCCTGTGTTAGCACGAGTGCGAGGTTCTTGAGCTCGGGGCACGGAGGCAAGGCATGCCGAGGCGACTGGGCCAGGTTGGGAGGTGTCACGTCTAGAAATTTAACCCAAATTTCCAGACTATTTTATGTATTAAATCCCTGTCCAGGACTAGCCAGGGTACACAAAACGATCCAAACGTAAATAAAGCGTAAATACTTACAGAATAGGCACTTAGTCCTCACACCGAAACGAAAGCAGCAGCAGCGAAAAAAAGGCGATCCTAGCGGGGCTTCAGCTCCACTCCACAGGCAACACTCAACTGGGGTCTGAGCCTTAGTTTTCTAACTTCGTCTTCAGCTCAGAAGCATTACACCTCTGAAAAGGGGGAATAATAGTAAGGCTGAGTACAACCACCGTACTCAGCAAGCCACACCAATAATGCAGACTTGCAAGGGGACACAAAGGGAGGTTTGAGGCTATTTGCATAAAGGCGGTTGTAAAACATTTTATTGAGCAAAACAGTAAAACAGTTGAGTAATTAAGGTAATATTAAATCTCCATTGATCAATGCTACACCACGTTGAACAGGCCCAACCAATCCACCAGAACTACAGTGCGTTGGGTCGATTTATTAAGGGTGAGACTAATCACGGTGAATCTGGTCGATCGCCCATAACCGCGGGCACGGCTATTCGAATAGTTTTACTCTGGCCAGAAGTGCACAACTGTACCCATAAGACACAATCCACCGGCATGTTACCGTGCCAGGCCAGACACGTCACCATGTCGAGTGATTGTGACAAGACCCTTCATATAACCCCCTTTGACCAAGCACACCACACCTCAGGTTTCAGCCCCGCCCCCAGCAGACAGCGGGCAGTCCCCTCTCGTGCCTAGGTGAATCAGAAAGCCACATAGGCCGTCGCAGGACCCATCCGAACTCCATCACGCTCACCCTTGCCTGGATGCGTCAGCCAGCGGAAAGCTATACTTCAAGTCAGGCAGTTACCCATTCCCGCTTGTGGCAAGCGTTGTATGTCTTCCAGTGCATCCCGCGAACCGGTCCTTAATTGCCATGGGTGCGATCAGCAAAACCATGCACCCACAGCACACCATTCAGTCGCATTTTAGTTGGGTAGTTACGACCAATGAAACATGGTCAGATGTCTTGAGCACGCAGCTCGTAATGATACTAAAAGGTCTAATACTGCAATTATCCCATCAACTGAGCTAGTGGTAATTAAGCATGGCTAAGCATATAGTTCTAGCTAGATCAACATAAGTGACACAAGCTAGTCGAATTATCACCCACGGTTGACAAAGGATAGATATCAAGTAAACATGGCACAAGCGAGCAGATAGGTTAACCCTAATCCCATGTAATTAGCAAAACATGCATATTTATTTGCAAACAGGAAAACATTTGTAAAGTAGGATCAAAATGCTCAAGGGGAATGTGTGACTTGCCTTGCTTCTTCAAACAATCTTCCAAAATCTTTTCCTCGCGACCGCGGACTTCCGAAACTACGGATTCTACATGCTGGAACGCAAAACGAGGAAAAACTCTAATAAAGACCAAGCAAACATTACATCAAAAGTAAACAGACATGCAGAGCTCAATTTTAGATGAATTTTTTCAAGTTGAATGGCCCAATTCGGAGTTTGAATGAATTAGATATGAATTTTAGAAGTTTTGAGCCATTTAAATAGATTTCTATAATTAAACTCGATCCATTGCGCAATTAATAATTATTCTTTTAAAGAAAAAGGGCCATCGCTGACGTCATCAAAGAGGCCGGCGCCGATAGGCGGGCCCCACAAGTCAGCGGCGCAAGAGGAGCGGCCCGCGATGGACTCGGTCCACCGTGACACAAGCGCGGGTGCACCACATGGACGGCCAAGTGGCGGCCACGGTGGACAGGCGGCAGAGGTGGCGCCGACGTGGCGCCACGAGGGCACCGACGTGGGGCGGCGCCGAACAGCCACGTGGACGGCCCAGATTTACCTGGAGAGGAATCGTGCGGCCACAGGCGGGCGGGAGCCGGCTCGCCGACTGGCCGGCCGGGGAGCGGTGGCGCGCATGGGCGACGGCGGCGCACGCGATAAGGTGGTGACGCGGCGCAGCAAGGGGAGCGGCGGCGCGCGCGGCCGGCGAAGAGGAGGAGGAGGACGGAGGGGTTCTCACCAGGGTGGCGGCCGGAGCGGAGGGATGCGACGACGACGGCGATGGTCCGGCGATGTTCCGCGGGCGGGAAATGGCAGCCGATGGTCGGAGGGACCTAGGGAAGGAAATGGAGAGGTTAGGAGAAAGTATGGAGTTGCGGCGCGGCGGGAAACGTCGACGGAGCTCACCGGGAGGCACGGGGAGATGAGTCCGGCGACGACCGGCGAACATGGAGGGATCGCCGAGCCACGGACGACGGCTACGGTACCGGGGAGGACGACGGCACAGCACGGGGCGGACTGAAGAGGCGGCGCAGTGCGGCCGGAGGCAGAAATGGCGACGGTGGCTCGGGTTGGTAGTGGGGAGGGCGGCTCGGTGGTGGATTGGAGGAACGAGGCGGTGGCCGGTGCTCGGCTTGGAGTGGTGAAGCCGATGGTGTAAGCGGCGCGCCGCGGCGACGGCCAGGGCTCCGGTGGCGCGCGGCTGTTGTCGGCAGCGGCGGTGGAGAGAGGTGGTGCGCGTGGCGGCGGTGCTTCGGAGGCGGGGAGGGGAAATGGAGCGGATGCCGGGGTGCGGTGGGGCGCTGCGATGCTATAGGTGGCAACGGCGCAGTGCGGGGGCGACGGAAGCGGCGACGGCGCGCGGCTGGAGGGTCGCCGGCGTGCGGCGGCGCACGGGAGCGGCGTGGGGAGCTCGAGAGAGTGCGCGGGAGGGGGCGGCGAGTTGGGGAAACGGATGAGGGGAGGCCGGGGTGCATTTTTATAGGCCCCGGAGGGGGAGATCGTGGCCGAGATGCCCCGAATCGGCCGGCGATGAGGGGCGCCGACGTGGTCGGAGTGGGGCGGTTTCGGCGCCGATTTTCGTGGGAAAAACTGGGGAGGAGGTGGGAAACGTGGGGATACTCGGTCTCTGCCACTTGGGCGCGAACGGGGGTGGCGGGGTGGTGCGGAAACGGCGGCGGAGTGGGGCGGCTCGGGCGGCCATGGCGGCGGTTGGAGCCGGAGGAAGGGGATGGGCCTGACGGGTGGGGCCACGGGTCCCACCTGTCAGCGAGGGGAGGAGGGAGGAAGCCGGCACAGGGACGCAAAGCAAACTTGAGGGAGACGGGCCGACGGCCCGAGAGAGGAAGGGAAGGCCGGCCGAGAGAGGGAGAGAGGGGGCGCGGGCCGCGGGAGGGGAAAGGGACTTGGGCCGAAAATGGGAGGTAGGGGAGGTTTTATTTTGTTTTTCTTTTTATTTAAATTGATTAAATGATCTTTGTGACTTTAGAATTGTCTCTTGAGCTCTGAAAATTCGCGGGAAATTTCAGAAGAATATTGCAAAATATTCTCGGCCAATGATTTTTAAGGGAAAATTTTAAGTCCCCCATTATTTCACTTGATTAACTTGCTTGAACTTTTATTTAATTTCTAGGAAATGCATTATTGAATGATTTTTAATCCCGAACGAAAATCGAGGCGTTACAGGAGGCGAGCGTCGCGGTGACGGCGCCCGGAGCAAAGAGGGGTGAGAGTTCGCGGTGGAAAAGGTGGGAGGCAGGAGGTAGGAGAGGACAGCGGCGAGGGTTTCATCCATGGCGGTGGTAGTCGGCAGCGACGGAGTGGGGATGGCCGGCAAGCTCGGCATTGGTCGCGCTCGCCCTCCATTGCTCCATCCGCCGCCCGCTGATGCGCTTGCCCGCTGCCGGCCTCCCAGGCTCGCCAACCGTTGCTCTGCCCGTCGCCATGCTCTCCCACGTCCGCTCTGCCCATCGTCCGCTCTGCCCGCTGCGCTTACCCACCGACGCCCCCGTCTATTAACGCCTGAACGACGCGCATGTGGGGCCCACGAGTGACACGTCAGCAAAACCGGGCAAAAATTGAGTTGATACTGTCATGGAACCTCCTTTAAACGGTTTGTGTGAGTTTAGGAGTACACATTCCTAATTTTGTGGTTAAGGGATCTCAAACGCTGTTAAGTTGAGGAACCTCCGGTGAACTTATTCCATGCACAATTGATCATGATCGGTTTTGTTGGACTGGGCCGATACGGAGATGCAGGTGGCCGGCCCAACAGACCTGATTCCGATGTACATAAGTCGGCGAAGAGTAAACAACTGATTAATTAAAGCATCACATATCCCAATGGCAATTTGATTACTGCTGGTCCTACGTATAATAGAGAGCAAATGCGAAGAAAAGTTGGAGCCGAATTCGATTAAACCAAATGGTGTACTTGGCTTCCTTATTACTTTTTCATCGTTAATTTCTTTCGCTGCTGACCTCTGTGCTTCTTTTTTGCGCTTAAATATTACTACCTCCATTCTAAAACTTTTGACGCCGTTGACCTTTTTAAAAATATTTAACCGTTCGTTTTATTTAAAAAATTTAAGTAATTGTTAATTCTTTTTCTATCATTTGATTTATTGTTAAATATACTTTTATGTATATATAGTTTTGCACATATCACAAAAGTTTTTAAATAAAACGAACGGTCAAACATGTTCAAAAAAGTTAACGGTGTCAAATATTTAGGAAGGAGGGAGTATTAAAGAAGCTAATATATATGAAACGGTCTAGTAATCATCAGCGGTGGAGACAGATTCGGGCAGGTCGGGCGACCGCCCGGGCTTCGTCACCGTCACCTTCACTGTGTTACCGTTAGCCATCCAGGTTCGACGACGTCGTTGGCTCTCACAACTGATCCGTTCATTTGATTCGTGTGTTTGAATGAATTAAGAGAGAATCTATTACATATCACTGAATTTATTCCGATTCAATAATTTATCATTGATAATATTAGTTTCTCTATTATATATCACTGAATTTATTCCGATTCAATAATTTATCATTGATAATATTAGTTTCTATAATATGCTGATGGCTTTATCAATTGTTCTACGAGCATGTAATTAGGCTGGGTTTCATTCTAAAAATACCAAAAAACCGTTACGTAATACAATGTTAACAAATTGATTTATTCTATCAAAAGTTTCAAAAAATTATGATTTTTTTATGTATCATCTTTACATAATGTGGAAGTTTGTGTATAAGCTTCAAGATTTTTTGCATTTATACTTTTTTAAATATAATTTATCTGTGAAATGTCATATAAAATATTTTTTTGTTGTTTTTAATGTAAATCATCTTTCGTATGCTACACCATTGGAGTATGGAACATCTCTAGCGAGGAAGTGAGCACCCCCTTTGATGATTCGGCTAGGGAGCAGGCGTGCGGAAACAAGGTGATGCTACGTGCGAAAACGAGAAAGGCAAGCTGTTTTGGTAGATGCTTAATACCCTACTCTAGTGCTCTTTGGTGGAGCTCTTTGTTAGGAAGTTTACAAGATGTTGGTATACTTCTATTCTAAGGCTTGAGAGCCGATTTCTCTGTATTTAGAGGTTGTGGAGATAATGGAGATGTTCTATGATCGAATCTAATCATGAGTCCTTCCTTTTTTTTCCAGCAGTCTTGATCCTCCTTCTATAGTTGCAAGGGGATACCAGAGTGACTTGTTTCTTACAAATGGGCCCGGTACAGGGGTTAGATGTCTTTGGTCTTGTTGCTTCTCGGTGAGTATGCCCGGTTGTTAGGCCGTGCGCCAGTTGTCAGAAGAAAGTGCATGATGGTTGTGAGCTGAATGCGCGGCATGGCAGTCAACAGTGCTGCCTGACAGCCAACGCCTTTCCACATAAAGGTGATGAAAGCTTGTCGCAGGGTCGTACGTCGGGTTGGTATGTGTCACTTCGCAGTGAAGACGAGGATTGATGAGGTCCGTGCGTTGTTGCTCCCCTGAGCACTCAGGAGCTAAGTGCAGGGGTAGATGTGCCCGAAGCACAACCTAGGAGGGGCCGCACATAGGGAAAGGCTACGAATGTACATCGAGCACAACCACGGGGAGCGCACCTGGGGGAAGGATGCGGATGTGTCCTGAGCACAACCCTCGAGGGGCGCGCTCGTGGGAAGGTTGCAAATGCGCCCCGAGCACAACCCACAGGAGGGTGAGCACAGGGATAAATGAATTATTAACCTGGTATGCATATAAGGGTATTTTGGGTATTCTTTTAAAAAAAATTCCAGACCAATGGCATGTATAACAATTGATAAAAATATCCGTACATTATAGAAAAGCACAATATCAAAGATAAATTGTTGAACTGGAACAAACTCAATGACATAGGATAGAATCTCTCGTGAATTAATTCACAACCCTCAAAATTGTTTAAAACATCATGTTAGAAGAAGAAAAGTCCACCAAAACAAAGGAGTATAGTTCCCCATTTAAAAATAAACAGACTAATACTATGGATGTTTATTTTGAGACGGAGGAAATACAATAACACTTCATCCCACCTTGGATTATTCTTAAAAGGTTACAATCTATAATTATATATAGTCCTATATAGGGCTGCTGAATATAGTTATATATAGCTGGACGGCAACAGCAACCGTTATGGTACATATTATCTCCGTTCGAGAATATATAAGAGATGTTTTCCATATAATTATATTAAGAAAATTTCTTTATATTCATGGAAAGAGGTAGTAGTACAGAATAACATAAAATATATCGCACTGGCTGTACAGTGCAATTGGCTACAGCTACAGCCCAGCATTACCGAACATGGCAATAACCTACCGTAACCTATATTCACAATTCTTGTGATTGGTAATAAAAATGAAAATTTCAAGTACACAACCTTTATCCTTATTGAGAAAATCCATAAAATACCATCAACAAGCATCATAATCCCAGAAATGCCATCTATAAGCGCAACTTCCTGAAAATACCATTGTACAAGCTTATTTCTCCCGGAAATACCATCACACCGTTAGAACAAAATTTTTTACAAAAATGACCAAATTTCCCCCACTCCAAATTATACATCCCAATCCACCGGTAAAGGAAGAAAAAAATTGGGAAAAGATGAAACCCTAAACCTAACCCGATCCAGCTCCTGATGGGCAAGGCGACACTCCCAGGCGGCGGCGCGTCGGCAGCAGGTGTTCGCGCGGCGGTCCCAGGCATCGATGCGGGGCTCCTAGGCGGCGGCGCGTCGGCAGAAAGCGTCCGCGAGGCGGTCCCAGGCGTCGACGTCACGGGCAGCGAGGAGGTGGCAGGCAGAGGCACAGGGGGTGACGTAGGGGCCGCATGCGCCGGCACGATGGTCGCAGCGGCCGGTGAGTTTTGACTTGATTATTAGTCTACACGTTTAATGCCTGAAATATGTAAACCAAGGAATTGAAAAATGATTGATGGTAGCTCTATTTTATTGTCAGGCAGTCTATCTGTTTGTGAAATAATTTAGATAGCAAAATGTGTGAAATTAGTTTGTGAATTTAATTCTGAAATAATTTGATTGATAATAAAATAATGATGTATGTGAATTTAGAAGGTGACAAAAATATGCATCAACGCAAAATAATGTTGTGTGAGCAAATGGTTGCGTAGGGGTAAGATTGTCTTTTCATACAATTTAACAAAGAGGTGTTAATAGCAGTTACAGTGTGATGGCATTTCTGGAAGAAATAGGCTTGTACGATGATATTTTTAGGAAGTTGCGTTTATCGATGGCATTTCTGGGATTAGGGTGCTTGTCGATGGCATTTCATGGATTTTCTCCTATCCTTAGGCTCTTAGTGGTTCAAAAGACATAAGACCTAAAAGTGACATAAGTTACAAAAGAAAACTGAAATCTAAAACTGAAAATCAAGAGCTCTATCTACTTTAAATAATACTAATAATAATGTCATGCACGCTCTCCTGTCTTAAATTTTATTCACTTACTCCTCCATCCCAAAATCAATGAATCTAGTACTAGATGCGACATACATATTCTAGTATAATGAGGTATGTCCAGATTTATTATACTAAAATATGTCACATTCGGTACTAGAATGATATTTTAAGAGTCGGAGAGAGTTTTTAAATAGGATATTGATAGCATGACAATGCAAAAGGCAGTGTTTTCTCACGTCAGAGTGAGGTGCCATGAAACCCTTATCCACCTAAAATATCTAATCCCAAACCCGGCTGCTATTGGCTAATGGCTATTCCTAGTCCAGAACGAGGGGAGTCCAGGTCAAATTCCTTGAAACCGGCCTATTCTCTCGCAGCCACCTGCTTTGTATTATTGTTTTTTTTTTCCAGAGCCGTACACTCGGATTGTCCAACAATTTCAGTTTGGGATTATGTTGAGATAATTCTCTTTTGTTCTTCTAGTCTTTTAGATCAGTAGCTGATTAATTTGTTGGTTTGGCTCAACTAACCTGGCTGCTGCTACTATCAAGTCTTTGCTTCTGTCTTACTCCTCCATCCCAAAATATAAGGCATAACCACTTATAATATAAAGAATAAGAAAACATTTAATCACCTTCTTGGTTAGATCATTTCAATGCATGCAAGCAATGTGATTGGGAGGTTTGATAATATAAGATCTAAAAGAAATCAATTTTATAGAACCAAAAGATACTAATTAATGTATGTATGCATGTACGCCTTATATTATGAGACATGATAGAAAAGTGGTTGTGTCTTTTTTGAGATGGAGGGAGTAGCTCCCAAAATTTGTGTAGGGGATACTGCTCGCATCTTTTGACTATAAGCTTTTTCTCTGAACCTGAATACACACTTCTCAAATAGGGGTATCAAGACACTAAATTCCAAGGAACTACTACTGTAATAAACTGTGTGTTCAACTGCCAACTGTATAAGTATTGCTTTTCAAAAAAAAGGAGGAAAAACCTATGGACTTATATTGTGTAGTCTGTGTATTCCAATTGTTTTTAATAAAAGAACCATGTATTCTAACTGTATAATATTAGCCATATCACTTGCACCCTCCATCTTTAAATCCATATATAAATGCGAACTTATTTTGAGATAAAGGATGTAGCACACGTGACTAATAATACAGGCTGCTTGCGCATTTGTTTACAACAAAAATTGTTGTTGTTTCATATAAAGATCATATAAAATTTTGTAAGGAAAAAGATAGCAAAAATCCCTAATAAGAAATGAAAAATCCATACGTATCATAAGAGGCCTAAATTTCTAGCGTATACTGAAGTGGTTCATAAGTCAAAGGTTGCAGCTTACATCAAAAGTAGATAGTGAAAGAGATGTAGAGGGATCACGACATAGGATGAAATATCACCTTCAGATAGGATTGGTATCACTAGTTTACTACTCCTACCATGTGATTTTTTTATAGCGCGTAGTCTAAAAACTGTTAATGATTAAACTTTAATCATTAATCTATCATAAAATATTTTCTTAGATATAGAGTTAAGTACTCACATACATGTGCGTACAATATTGCGCACGTACACACACCCTAAACTCACCACATACTCCCTCCGTCCAAAAAAAATCTAGGACTAGATGTATATTCTATTACAATGAATCTGAACAGATGAATGTCAGATTCGTAGTGTGTCACATCTAGTATTAGATTGGTTTTTATGGGATGGAAGGAGTACATCTCATTGTATGATTCTGAAAAAATAGTGAGACGCAAAATACGAGTATAGGTCGTTGAAAGAATAACTAAAATCTAAGCAATTAATGAAGTAAGTCTAATTTCACTCATGTCAAGTCTAATTTCGTAAAAAAAAATCTAACCAATTAAGCTACGTTTACTTCATTGTAAATTATATTATTAATAGCTATAAAATCAATTTAAGTATAGGGCGGAAAAGTGCTTTTTAATACTCCCTCTATTCCATAATATAAGACACAACCACTTTTTTTAAGATGTTCCATAATATAAGGCATACATGCATACATACAATTAACTATGGCATCTTCTTCATTAAATTATTACTTATTTAAATTCTTCACTCTCACGTCCTCTAATTCTATTGGATACATGCATTATATTTATTAGGATGATCCAAACTACAAGATAATATTAATTATTTCTTGGTCTTTGGATTAAGAATGGTTGTGCCTTATATTTTGGAATGAAGGGAGTATAGTTTTTCATAACTTTTAGGCTAACTAAACCATTGATAAAAAATTATAAACAAATCAAGCAAAATTGTGTTTCCGTGAACCGAAAGTTTCATCACAAAAAAAAGAAAAAGAAACGCAAACGCAAAATTGCAGTCAAACCCAGGGGGGTCAACCGAACCATACGTTTCCCGTGGGCAGAGGAGAATTCGAAGCAACACTCTTTGCAACGCCCCCCTTATTTTTCAACCCAATTTCATTCATTTATTATTATTTTCTTTTAAAAAAAACCCTTCGAATTTAAGCTGACGCGACGCCGCGTCACCCACCCAACCCCCGCCTTCCTCTTCCGCCTCGAACTCGTCTTCCTCCACCGAAATCCCTTTCAATCCCGCCATCGCTATAAATTCCTCATCTCCTCCTCCTCCTAATCCCAGAGACCTGTGTACGCGATCTTGGTTAGCTCCGGCCTTTGATCTTGACCACCAATCTCGCATTTCTTGGATCTTCTCGTCTTCCTCACTCCTCGATCGATCCATCGATTGGTTGTTGGTCGGAGACCATGGTGGCGGCGGCGGTGGCGGCGGCGGAGCAGTTGGTGGCGGCGCTGCGGGAGGAGTGCGCGACGCCGGCGGCGCGGCTGGATGAGGTGGCGGCGGCGATGGCCGGCGAGATGGCGGCGGGGTTGGCGGAGGAGGGCGGCAGCAAGATCAAGATGATCGTTTCCTACGTCGACAACCTCCCCAATGGGTAACTAATTACTACTAGTAATTTATAAATTTTATAATCACTAATAATCACAGCTCTTGTTTCCTTTTAATTACTGCTTCATCATCCACTTCTTCTTTTAGCTCTCTCCTACTTGGAAATTTCTTAGTAATTGTGTGGTTCTTGGATGCCATGAACACTTTAACAGCAGCAGCTAGAGATGATTTGGATACTATGATTGAAAATAAAAATTGGTTTGTCAGGATTAATTTGCAAGCTGGTTTAATCTCCTTGGTTAATTGCATGATAAACACATTTTTGGTTGGTGTTTTTCTCCCAATTTGCTTTCATGTCGGTTGGTAACATGAGCTATCGTTGGCTTGTTGCCACCTGCAGTGAGCTGCCAGTGACACAGCGTCGTGTGTCGGGGCCAAGCAAATTGGGATTAGATTAGATTAAATTAAATTAGTCCCTAGAAGGCTAGAACATAATTTACCTACTCTTTTTTTTTAAAAAAAAAGAAAAAGTTACCGCGCTCTTGCGTGTCCATGCGCGTGTCAAATTGCTCGCACTCGTGTCACTGCTACGGCAGCACGTGTGAGACCCCGTGCAACATTGCGTGTCAGCGTGCGAGCGTGTAACCGTGTCTAGTTACAGCTTGCCGATGCCAAAAAAAAAAAAAGGCAGAAAAGTTTTCTTGTTAAGCTTAGCAGAAAAGTTTTCTTTTATTTGTTGCGATTAGCAGGAAATTGTTTTCTTGCTAAGCTCGCTGCCAAGACAGCATAACTGCAGAGCAGCAATGCGTGTAGTGTTACTGCATTTCTGTAGATGCACCAGCTGAGACTTTTCGTTTTTGTATGATTAGCAGGAAATATCTTTTGCTATTCTCGTTACCAAAACAACAGAATAGTGGAACAGCAATGTGTGCAGTACTGTATTTCTGCATAAAAAGGAAAAAAAGTTTCCATTTTTTTAAAAAAAAAATCTGTAGTTTGCAGAAAAAGGCTTTTTGTCAAGTTTGCTGCCAGAATGACATAAATGCAGAACAACAATGTGTTTATCACTGCATTTATCCTTTTTTGTTTTTTTGTGAAGAGCAGAAAAAGGCTTAAGCAAAGCTATCTGCCAAAGCAACATAATTGCAGAACAGAAATTGTGCGTATTACCGTATTTTTCATGATCATATTGATTAAAAACCTTTTGTTGCGCTAAATAATGTAGGAGTGAAGAGGGCTTGTTCTATGCGCTGGATCTTGGAGGAACCAACTTCCGTGTCCTGCGTGTACAGCTCGCTGGAAAAGAGAGGCGAGTCGTGAAGCGCGAGTCGAGGGAGGTCTCCATCCCTCCCCATCTCATGTCCGGCAACTCCTCGGTGAGTGAGCATATCCACACTTGTTTTCACGGTTTATATATAGCATCATAGGCTTTTGGATGAACTGGCTAGTATATATCATAAAACATGTCAATTAATAGTCCCATTTGATGAACATGTTTGTAATGTTGCTGTGGTGCCAATCTCAGGAGCTGTTTGGCTTCATCGCTTCTTCGTTAGCCAAGTTCGTCGCTGACGAAGGCCATAATGCCGTGTTCAACGACAGGCAAAGGGAACTAGGGTTCACCTTCTCTTTCCCTGTGAGGCAAACATCGATTGCGTCCGGGACTCTTATCAAGTGGACCAAGGCGTTTTCTATTGATGATGCTGTAAGAATTCTCTTGATTTGTCAGTTTTCCCACATCACTGCATCAGTTGTTATCTAAAAAAACAAATTCACAACATCAGTGTCACAGCGAATCTGTTTTTCACATTGTTATGCGAAATGCTGTCAGAATTTTGTCATTGGTTTCTTTTTCTGAAATTAGTGCTTCTTTGGAATATGACAGGTAGGTGAAGATGTGGTGGCCGAATTGCAGATGGCCATGGAGAAGCAAGGTCTGGACATGTGCGTTTCCGCATTGGTTAGTTCTGAAATGATCAGTTCCATATCATTTTTGAACAAAGCGAAATTTGTTCTTATGATAAGCTTGACATTATTTTTTGACTGTTTCAGATCAATGACACTGTTGGGACATTGGCGGCAGGCAGCTACTACGACGAAGATGTTGTCGTCGGTGTGATCTTAGGCACTGGCTCAAACGCCGCATATCTTGAGAAGGCAAATGCTATCCCTAAGTTGGAAGGCGAGTTACCAAAATCAGGAAACATGGTAAGGATTAGATATTTCTCAACCGAAGTAACTGGCATGTACTGCATAGAATCATCTACTATCTGTATTCGGATTTCTTTCTCACTGTACTTTCTGAATTTCAGGTTATTAATACAGAATGGGGTAACTTCTCCTCATCCTGTCTTCCAATAACAGAATATGATGAAGCACTAGATAAAGAGAGCTTAAACCCTGGAGAGCAGGCAAGTTTCTCTAGAAGATTGCATACTCCTCACATGTCAAAAGTTTTACCCACATTATATAGAACTGCTACCTGTTGTCTAAAAAAACTATGACTTGTTTTTTTCAGATCTTCGAGAAATTGATTTCAGGAATGTATCTAGGTGAAATCGTAAGGAGAGTGCTTCTTAAAATATCTTTGCAGTCTTCAATTTTTGGCAACCTAGATCAGACCAAGCTCAAAACCCGCTTTATTCTGAGGTATATTTCTCGCTAAACTCAGTTGTGTGGTAATCTTAATCTATAAGCTAGGCAAATAAAGCATGATTTGCTGAGAATATCTATAGGATCACTTGGAGTTTCACCATTGATCCATAATAATTATTAGGCGCAAAACATATGGCTTTGCAATTTTCCAAAATGAGATAAGCAACTTTGAAAAAAGATGTGCTGACTTGTCCTCTCTCTCATTATGTTCAGGACTCCTGATATTTCCGCGATGCATCATGATGGAACATCTGATCTCAGTATTGTGGCTGAAAAACTTGCAGATAACCTGAAGGTAATCCTCATCAGTAAATCCAGCATTGAACTGTATTCCCTCTATCCATTTTATGCACAACGAACACATTACACGGCATTGTACGCTTTTACCACAGATCACAGACACATCCTTAGAAACAAGGAAGATGGTTGTCGAAATCTGCGACATCGTCACCCGAAGATCAGCCCGGCTGGCTGCTGCTGGGATCGTAGGGATCCTCAGGAAGATTGGCAGAGGCGTCCCAGGCGACAAGCGGAAGTCGGTCATCGCCATCGACGGCGGCCTGTATGAACACTACACCGAATTCCGGCAGTGCCTGGAGACCACGCTGACGGAGTTGCTCGGAGAAGAGGCGTCGAAGTCGGTGGCTGTCAAGCTTGCAAACGACGGGTCTGGCCTTGGAGCTGCCCTGATTGCAGCTGCTCATTCTCAGTACCTGAATTGATTCCCCATAGACAGAGTTCCAACTTCTATTAGTGGCTCAGTGTTGTTGTTATAGTTTATAGAATGTGGTGAAGTTCTGTATGTTTCGAAGGAGCCTGATGGACTCTACAAACAAAATTTTCAGAAATGAAATCGAAGCCAAATGTGTTGGTGGTGTTGCAATTTGCAGTATCTACTCTAAATAGACTACAGGAGAAAAGAGTTCTGAACTTTTGTTGTACCGGAGAAAGTAGTTCTGAACTTCGCTGTCGTTTTTCTTAAACAAGCCCGAACTTTCATTACTCATTAGCTGAGATATCCTCAGCAACCAAGTTTGGAATACAAGATGGCATAGAAACAAGCAATGGCTCAGAATCTGCCAAGCACAAGGATCCCAGCTCAGCGAGTCTAAGGGCTACCCTATTTCCTTCTCTTGGCTTATAACTAACTCGGAAAGAGATAAAATTTGAAGACAACAGATGCTTCAGTTCCTATATCACAGTTTTGCAGTTGGAGAGATCATAATCAGATGTTAAAATAGCTTGCTTGACCATTGTTGCATCAGACTCAAAAATTAGCTTTCCAATGCCCAATGATGCAGCTGCTCTGAGCATCTGACTCCATTCACACAAGCTAAAAGTTCAGCCTGGAAGGAGCTAAGCTAAATTCTCCCTCTAGCAGCTTGTACAACATCCCCAATTCCTTTTGTTGTACCGGAGAAAAAGTACTCCCTCAGTATTTTAATGTATGATGCCGTTGACCTTTTGATCAACGTTTAACCATTCGTTTTATTCAAAAAAGTTATGTAATTATCATTTGATTTATCATCAAATATTCTTTAAGTATGACATAAATATTTTTATATTTGCACAAAAATTTTAAATAAGACGAATGGTCAAACGTTGTTCAGAAAGTGAACGGCGTCATACATTAAAATACGGAGAGAGTAGTTCTTTACTTCGTTATCGGTTATTTTTGGTTCAGTACTTGCATCAATAATTCCTTCATACCACCCAAAAAAAAACTCCCATCGTTTGAATCGACGGATTTAAGATTTGAAATATCAGTTATAGATGATTATTTTCGTTCATTCTGACCTCCCATCGTTTGCCTACTTACAAGCCACGGTCAAAATTAGGATTTTAAAACTTAATTTTAGAGTTAATTTTTTTTGGTTTTCTCATCGTAGTTTATTTTTCAGCATTGATAATGCTTTTTTTTTTATAAAAAAGCTTATCAACTGAAGACTCCAGCTACAAACTGAAGTTTCTGCTAGGAATATAATCTCAGCGATCGGACTGGAGGAAGATACCATCGTAGTCGTTCAGTTTGCGCTAAATAAACCTTTGAATACACGAAGCAACATCATGAATAGTAGCACCACCGTTTAGCAAATATATAAGATCGGTCCTCCATAAATGTGTCGAAAATCAACTTAAAGATGTGCATTAAGCCCAAAGAAGTACAACAAAAGTCATCTTTTTTTTGCTCAAGCATTTCCACTGAAATGATAGCACATATTCTCAACGTGACTGCTTGTCTGAATGTAAGCACACAAGATCACTCCTCCATTGCATCACCCTCTGTCACCTCTACCTTCGGCTTCAGTTGTGTTATCTTTGTGGACAACACCACTGCGAGACGAGAGAAGAAACACGAATGAGTTCATATTGCTGAAACATTTCTATCAATATATGCTATAACATTAATAAGACACTGACCAGTCTGCCCCTTGGTGAAGTTGTATCCCTTTGAACTAACGTAAGTCCTTGGATTTGGTAACTGGTGGTTTCTCAAGTACTCTGTCTTCCCCTGGTAATGTTAACAGGAGACTTTGTTAGCAAGCAGGAGATAAAAACACACGTCCACTTTTGAACCGACAAGAAGAGCACTTTAAAGTTGGTTCAATAAAATATTCTACCCCTCACGGGAAGATTATGAATAGAGATTTCGCTTTATTTTTGGCACTGCAGGTATCTATTTAGCATAAAGATTATTGCAATTTACGTAAATTATTGCATAGAGCAACCAAACCGAAGGAAACGAGTGTCATAGATTATTGACTAGGGCAACTGAACAGAAGGAAATGGGCATAGATAACTGAATGGGAATTTCAGTTCACAGGAAATTATATCAAGAACTGCAACCATGTGTGAGAAAGATAGCATACATGGACAAATAAATTGCCACAACCAAAGTTTGCCTGTTAATGCCATGCAAAAAAACATAATTTATGTACCTTGGTGATTACGCAAACATCCACATTGCTGCCACTGCCCAAGTCATTGAAGATACCACCACGAATTGCCTCAGCAACAAGTTGTATTCCCTCCTCCCTCTAGAGAATTTAAGAAATAATTAGAATTATATAAAACATAATGAAAAGATATGCAGTATCAATATATGTAAATAAAAAAAGGTATAGAGCAATCAGCACATGCTACCCTGGACAAAGAACAAAATTACACTGGTTCACTTACTGTGAGGCCTTCTTTGTACTTCGATTCAAACACTGACATTGCCGCAAGGGATCCAGAACCCATTGTGGCAAAAGGAAGAGTGTCCGTGGAGCCATGTGGATAAACCTATATGATTCAAAAGATTAACAACACTACCCAAAATTTCTCTTAACAGATATTTTTAACAGACAACCATACTCAGTTACTCACAGTGTGCAGGTGTGGCCCAGTAACATCTACTCCGCCAAGAACAAGGGCAGCACTGACATGACCTTGGTAGCTAAAACATAAGGAAGAAAGAAGGTAAAACGTTTGCAATGTATGATAGTCTTGCTGATGACGCATAAACATTTGCAATGTTTGGGAGAGAGGGAGGCAGAGAGCAATCACCTAAAAAGGTGCGATTTCAGTAATGTAAGAGAGGTTACAACTCTGGACTCACGACCAGTTGCATAACGGTGAAGTTGAAGCTGGGAACTGACCATATCTAGAGTTGAAACAAAACAAGTTATATTATATTTTTCAATTTTTGTTATAAGACATAGAGAAGCAAACTAATGAAACAACTGGGTTGTAGTATACAGTCCACAAATATTTTTTTTCTCTTCATGCTACCAGGATATCATATTTTGTACCTGTTACAGCCTCAGTGTCAGCGGCAGTTCCTGCTCCACAGCAATATATGTTTGGCGCCATATAATGAATTTTCTCGCAGTTCTTATCAGCAACTATAGGACCCTCGGTGGCCCTCGTGTCTGCCCCAAGAACAACACCATCCTAAGTAGAAAGCATAGTTACACCAAAGTTAACTCAGCAAATTATTTATGATGAGCAGAAAAAGATGCCAATTAGATGGAACGAAGCATGGAAAACAAAATCATCCATCAAAGTATTAACAACTAGGAGGCTAGGAGCAAAAATACAGTAGGGGGTTAAAACAGGCACCATCTACTTCCCTGCTGAAAGCAACTGCAATAGCCAATGTTGCCACTACAAATCTCCTCGGGTATTCCGTTATTCTTTCAGGTTCAAGAAATTTAGATAAACAGAAGCATAAATACGTGCAGTGCACACATACTAAAAACTAGAGTTGAGGGGGAAAAAAGGTGAGATAGCTAATGTTACAGCACAATTCAGTTATATCCATTATCCTTGTCCATAACATTTTATGATTCCCTGGATTGCACACAAATTAACCAGCACACACACAAAAAGAAAAAGAAAAAGAAAAACTAAGAGTACCAGTTAGCAGAGCAAAAGAGTACCTGAAAGACCAAGCCGACGATGGTAGTCCCGGTCTTGAGGAACCCAGGCATCTTCAAGCCCTTCTCCACAAGCATGGCGTTCCTCGCGCAATTGTCGTAGCTGAACCCGCCCTTCGGGGGGAGATCCGTCGCTCCGGCCATCCCGCGCTGTCACCGACGAAACAAAAAAAGAAAAAAAAATCAAATCAACATCTCGCGCACATGAATCACTTCCCCCTCGCAACCAATCCACCGCCGCCACAACCCCTCCCCACACACGCACACACTCCACCTCCCAATCTCCCTAATCTCGCGAAACAGCGAGCAGAAACAAATCGAGAACCACAGGAAATCGCCGCCACAAAACCCTAAAATCCCAACACAAGAATCAGTGGGGGGATTCTCTTCGGGGGACAAACTACCTGTCACCATTACTACTACCAAGATCAACAACAAAAAAAAAAAAAGCAAAAGGTAAAAGTAGCTTCCAGATCTAGGGAGGAGAAGCTAGGGTTGAACTACTAGTCTAGGTTCGCAAATTCGTCGAGAGAGAAAAAAATTAACAAGGTGTGAGGAAGATGTAACAAGGGGATGGATGATCTCACCGGCGAGGATGCGGCGGCGGAAGGGAAAGCGGCAGGGTGGAGCGGCGGCGGCGCCGGCGATGGTGGGGGATCGGAGATTCGGGCTCAGGCGAACTCGGCGACGGATCAACTTGGGTAAGGGGGCAACAAGGAAAGGCGAGAGTCGGAGGCCTAGTGTACTACGGGCCTTTCTATAAGGGCCCAAGTCTCAAATCTCTCTGAAATCGGGCTCGGGTTCGAACGAACGCAAGGGAAGGAGGAGTTGGATTGGGGCAGAAGAAAGGGAAAAGGACATGGACGGCTGCTCCAATATACGTGCTGGGTAATATTACAAGTCATTTTGATTTTTTCTGCCAAATAGTTTCAAGTTTGATAAAAATCTAGCAATATCTATCACATCATATTAGTGTTATTAAATCTAACATCAAACATATTTTAATAATATGTTTATTTTGCAAAATTTGCGAAATATATTTTACAATATTTTGCTATAAAGTTAGTCAAATTTAAAATGTTTGACTTAAAAAAAAGTGATTTATAATCGATGGGAGTTTTTTATTTTATTTTGATGGTTTTTTTATTTTTCCTTGTTTATTAGGCCTACCCTACACACGATCAAGTAGCGCACATTTAACTTACGTAATAAGCTTTAAAGGGACTATCTATTTATTTATTTTTTTCTTACAGATTTAAAGCTTTAAATTTTGTATAATTTTAACCAATGGATACAACCCATTTTAAATTAAATAACCTATCGATCGGCGGCTGTCCCTCCACCGTGTGCCTCGACATGGAAAAAAGTACACCGAAGGTCCCTCAACTTGTCATCGAGTTACAAGACCGTCCCCCAACCGCAAAACCAGATATAGGACATCCCTCGATTTAAAAAACCGTTCACTTTAGGTTCCTCGGTGGTTTTAACCCCAGTTTTGTCCTACATAACGGCTGAGACAGCATGGAACCCATGTAGACCCCACGTGTCAGCGTGGCCACGTCAGTACCCTCTCTGTTTTCCCCTATTCTCTCCCTTCCTCCTCTCTCTCTCACTCTCCTCGGCAAGCCGGCTGGCGGCTGGCAGAGGCCGGCTGGGCGAGGTGGGAGAGGAGGAGGCTGCGGGCGACGAGGTGGAGGCGGCGGCAGCTACGACGCGGGAGAAAGCGAGGGCGGCGGTCGGTCGTGAATGGCGTCGACAACGCTGCGTCGCCGCCGGCGGAGGCGGGGCCGGACGCCGCGGCGGTGGGCACGAAGGCGGAAGCGGAGGCTGGGCCAGATGCCGTGGCGGTGGGCATGGAGGAGGAGGCAAGGCCACCGGGCACAGATGTCGTAGAACGCGTCAGAGCCAGCGAAATGGAGGCGGCGCGCGACGGCTACCGTGGCCACAACGACTGCATCGCGCGTGCAAGGATTCGGAGTTCAATGCCGACGAGGAAGATTGGCGACGCGGAAGGGGCAAGATGAGGGGTCAACGGCGGTGATAGTCTCGGAGAGGATCCTGGTCTCGAAGCGCACAGATTGCACGTGGCGGTCACTGACTGGCGGCGGCTGCAGGCACGAATTGGCGGGCAGTTCCCTCCCCAGCCATCCCCTCCTCTCCCTACCTCCTCTCTCCCTCTCTCACTTCTCTCCTCTTAGGCAGGCCGGCCGATGGGTGGGAAGGAGCCGAGGAGGTCGCCGACAACGGGGGCCCCAGCTTCTGGTCGCCTTGGTTCCTCGCTACCGCCGTCTCTTCGCTTGTTTATATCTTGGTCGGCAGCTAGAAGCTGGCGTCGCGCCGCCCCTCCAGAACGCGCAATCGGCGATGATGCTGACGGTGCACGGGGCAAGCTCGAGCACCTTGCGGTTGAGCTCGCGGTCATGGTGCCGGCGCACTTGTCGAAGAGGCCAAGCAACGCGAGGAGGACGGCGGGCCCTTCCCTTGAGAACGCCACCCCCAGCAAGAGGCTCGCCGGAACTCCGTCGAAGTGTCAAACCCGCGTGCTTCGAGAAGTTGCCGACGAAGGAGATGGCGACGAGCAGCAGCACCAGCCATCGGCCTCGTTGTCGGCGACAACCTCACCGTCCCGCTCCGCTGCGCCTGCCCCTCGCTGTCGCAGGTCGCCGTGGTGGTGGCCGCGGCGCTCGACGCGCGTCACGGCATGGCCTGCTTGAGAGGAGAGAAGTGAGAGAGGGAGAGAGAGGAGGAAGGAGAGAGATGACGTGGCATCCTGATATGTAGGGCCCACGCTGACTTAGCCGCCACGTAGGATAAAACCGGGGTCAAAACCACCGAAAGATCTATTGTGACCAGTTTTAATTAGTCAAGAGACACCAGAGTTTTGCGGTTGAGAGACGATTTTGTAACTCGATGACAAGTCGAGGGACCTTTGGTGTACGTTTTCCCCTCGACATCGTGCTATTGTTGGTGTACGAAAGCCCAAGATTTTTTTCGGCCGCTTTGTTTCCTATTTTGGCCCACGTACTTTCGGCCCACTAAGAAAAACTGTTTTATTCATGTAAATTTTAAAGCAAACAGAAAAACATGCTTAAAAAAAGAGAGTACTTCTCTAGTGCTTCGCTCTACTGCACTAGTGCTTACAATAGCTAATACTAGTACTAACAAGGACCGTAAAAGGCCATTTATTCTTCCCTAGATAAGCAATCATCGTTAAAAATAAAACCAGAATATTATAATTGCTCTAGGGCTATTTAGACAACAAAATATAGTGAGTAGGAGTATCTTATACAGTGAAAGCAGCAAAGTTTTCTTGCACGAGAATACGCCACATCATCAAAAATATATTAGCCATCGAATAAAGAGTTCGGATAAATAATGGTCATTGAATCGAAAGAGTGCATGTATTAAAAAAAATCACAAACGAGCTAAACATATAGAAATTTCCGAAGGTTCCTAGTATCTATTGTCCTAGCCAAGTATACGTACTTCGTAAACAAATTAACTTATATCAAATCTTATTAAGAGCTAACATAAACTAATAAATCATTTATAAAAGTTTTTAAACAGGATAAAAAGTCGTGCAAACGCGACTATATGGCTAGTAATTTTGAAGATATCTTCTTGAACAACCGAACAATACCACAGATAACTTCAGAGGGAGATAACATGAGAGTTTCAGGCTTTCAGCTGATAGCAGTTAAAACACTTTTCTAAAAAATATTCATTTTGTTCTTTTCACCATCTTCTAAAAGCTCTGAAGAAATTCTAGGCTATGTTGCATGTGTTGGGAATTAATTCCTACCCACGAAAAACGATACAGTAGGTTAGTATTAGCTAAAAAGGCCAAAAATAGATTAATATGATTTTTAAGCAACATTTTTATAGAAAATTTTTGTAAAAGATATTACTGTTTAGCGGTTTGGCAAACGTTAATTAGCAAAAACCAAGATTTGAAACCCTTTCCGTTCTAAACCAAGTGTAACTGAAATATTGAGCTTGTGTTTAGTTCACGCTAAAATTGGAAATATGATTGAAATTAGAACGATGTGATGAAAAAGTTGAAAGTTTATGTTTGTAAAAAAGTTTTGATTTGATGGAAAAATTAAAAGTTTGAAGAGAAAGTTTGAAACTAAACAAGGCCTGAATCCACTCTGAAGTCTGAACCGAGCCAAACTCAGATGAACACACATAGGCCTGACCGCTCTGATAAATAACTGCAAACATTCCCAGTTTAGTTCATACCAAACTTCTCCCAACTCCCAACTTTCTATCACATCACATCTAAAACTTTCCTACACACATAAACTCCCAACTTTTTTTTCTTCCAAACTACCAACTTTCCCCAAACTTCTCTCCAATTTTAAAAACTAAACACAGCCAAAGTGCGTTTCTTGCTCTCCGAAACTTGAATCGACGATTGCGAAAAATGTGCAGATGCTTCACGAGAATCGCAAGATAAAACATCAACCGGCGACACTGACAAAGACACATCACTCAGCATGTCCAGGATTACTCCAGCTTGCAAGAACAGATGAAAATAGTCCTAATTAATACTAACAATTTCCATTCTCGATTACATCTTGTCCTAGTCGTAGTCGACAACATCATGATCCCAAAAAGAAAGACGCTTCTTGCACATTTTTGTACACAAAAATCTTCCAAGAACGCGAAGAGAAAAGGATTAAAAACAAAACAGAGAGCTATCATATCACTATGCAGATATGCTTCTTCCTGCTCTGCTCCCGGCGATGAAAGATCACTCGGCTGCTGCCCTCTTCCTGCTCCCTGCTCGTATCTGCAAAAACAAGATCAAGAACAAAAAAAACCACGGATCAGAAATTCAGAATCGATCAAATTTCTCAAGAAAAAGGAGCAGAAAACCAGAAATTTTGCTGACCGTGGAGGCGTTCAGGTCGGAGCTCCTGAGCACGCGCAGCCTCCTCGCCGCGGCGATGAACACGCTGCAATCAAGCAAGAACTCGTCGCCATTAGCTTTGGAGAAGAAGAGAGATTCGTTCATGGTGTGTTTGTGTGTGTGTGTGTCGGACTCACTTCCATGGCACGTCGCCGACGAGCATCTGGTCGCCCTCGTCGTCCTCGTAGACGAGCGTGTACTCGCCGCTGCCGCCGTCGAGGAGCCCGGCGATCACCTCCTCCTCTCCTCCTGTGCAGCTCTCGCCGCCGGCGGCGGCGGCGGTGGCCATGGTTGGGTTTCTTTGAGCTGGCAACGCGAGCAAGCAAGCAAGCAAACACCATCAAGAGAAAGCTCGAGATAGATAGAACGAACTCCGATGATATATAATGTCGAGGTGGTGGGGTTTACCGGCGAGGAGGCCGCGGAAGAGACGGTCGACGGCGGCGGAGAGCTCGCCGTAGCCGCCGTGCGCCGCCAGGTCGACCTTCCGGCCGATCGGGACGCCGTCCATGTTCACCTTCACGAACCGGGCCACCTTGCCTCCACGCGGCGGCTTGGACGACGACGACGACGAGGCGAGGTTCCGCCGGAACGACCGCACCGGCGGCCACCCGACCACCGGAGCCGCCGGCCTGCTGCGAATCGCAGATAATCAATTTAGGGGCAAAATTAGCATCATTTCGCTGCAGTTTCGTCAGAAAAATGTTGTTGCGAGCAAACAGATTGCTCCAAATAAGAAAAAAACCAGAAAATTTTCATCACCTTGTCTTGAACCCATCGTTTCCCTTGGCTCCATCAGCAGCAGTGCTCGTGTTCCCCTGCAAACCTGAAAAATTGAAAATCCACCAGAAATGTAAAGCAGAGGACAAAACACACAGAGATGATCAATCAAGGCAGGAAACATTGAGGCAAGATGAATCAAGAAGAGAGCAAGGGAGGTGACCTGAGCTGGAGAAGTATCCAGGGAGGGCAAGGCTGAGCTCAAGGCCCCTCTCCTCCTCTCCCTCCTCCCCAAACCTGCCATTCCAAGCCATCTCTCTCTCTGATCCTGTGATTGATCAAACAAGGAGTGTGAAGTGTGGGTGGGTGGAGGAGGCAAGGGGGAAGGATATATAGTAGGTGAGGTGAGGGAGGCAGTGAAGCAAGGAGAGGAGAGGAAGAGGACAGGTGGTGGTGGTGGCTAAAGAAGCAGGACAGGCAGAGACCGAAAAGGGCAGGGAGGGAGCTTTGAAAGGAAGGGGATTTTGCGGCAAAGCAGCAGCACTGACACCTTTCTACTTCCTCCGTTCTTGGTCTCCACTCCAACCCAGCTCTCTCTCTCTGGCAAAGTAGTTCAACCCAAAGTTTAGATTTTGGTTAAAATTAGAGATGATATGACTGGAAAGTTGTGTGTGTATAACAGGTTGATGTGATGAAAAAACTGAAATTTAGATCCAAACTTTGGGTCTAAACACGGTCTAAACACAGTCTCTATCTCTATCCCTCTGTACAACACCACTCTACTGTACTGGAGTACTCCTGAATCCAGCGATTTGTTCAAGATTCTTGCACAGCAAGCTCTCATCTCTTTCTCTCAAGAACAAATTTTTATAGTAGGAAATAATGAGTGTACAGACGAACTTTCTGTCTTGCTATCGAGTATAGCTAGCTGTTGGCACGGCGCTACGATACAGTGAAAAGGAAGCGTTGGGAATAGTCCCACATTGCTTATCTAGGGGGCACCAATATGTGACGGAGGAGATTGTTGAGAATAGTCCCACATTGCTTATCTAGGGGGAGTTGAACCAACTTAAAAGTGGGGGTAGCCCCTCACCTCTTGAGCTAGCTTTTGGGGTGTAGTAAGGCTTTCTCCCGGTTGGGCCAACGTCTCCCGGTTTTGGGCCAACAGGAAGTTCAGGTCCTTGGGAGTAGGAGTAGGGTCTGGACTCTGGAGACACAGAGAAGAGCAACAACATTAGTGGCGGGAGCAGGACTGCACTAGCGAGCCGTTGTCTTTCTGAAGCCATGTTCAATGAGGCCATCCACAATGGGTACCCTTGGGTCGTCCCCTCATGGACGGAGGTTCACTTTTCCGTCCGCGCCGGCTCCCCACGATGGAGCGTGTCACCTGGCTGAGGGACGCGTCTCTCGCCGCTTTTCAGCCAAGCAACGCAGCCAAGAGACGCATTAGGGGCGACGGGCTCCTGTGGACATCGGTTCCCCAGCTTGTATTCCTATTTCACCCCTTGGCAGAGGTAGAGTCGTCGCCGCCGGCCGACGACGAAGACGGAGAAAGGAGCTTCGTCACGACCACCGGGACCGGGACGGTGCCGAGGCGGACTCACGAGATAGAGAGGGAGAGAGAGAGAGCAGCGAGCAGTGGAGGCGACGGATTCGCGTTGGCGGCGACGGCTCTTCTCGTCGCCCTCGCTGACGAAGCTCCGGTGGCGGCGGCGGTCCTCCTCGTCGCCCTCACGACCTGCGCGGCTCTCGCCGTCCACCGCCTCGACCGTCGCGACCCGCGCCGGTGCTCACCGTCCGCCGCCTCGATCGCCGCGACCCGCGGGGCGCTCGCCATCCACCGCCGCGACCCCCGTGACCCGCGCGGCGCTCGCCATCCGCCACCGACCGCCGCGACCCGCGCGTGCTGGTTGTCTGCTTTGCTGAGAGAGAGAGGGGGAGAGAGCAGAGAGCAAGTTGAGGGAGGGAGACAGCAGAGAGACGGGCGAGTGGGCGACAAGAAAGAGGGAGGAGAGAGAGACGTGTTGCTGGCAGGGGTAGGAGAGGAAATTAATATATGTGGCTTTTTGGTTGGGGATACCCATTGTGGGTTGGAGTGCCTCTATTAAGTTGCTTTAGATTTTGAGGAGTCTATCTAGAGGTATCCTCCATTGCGAGCTGAGTTCCTTTATGAGTGTCTTCAGTTAGTGAGGACACTGTAGGAGTGGCTCACATTGTGGATGCCCTGAGTATCCTCAATCGGTGTCCCTGCTCATGGCCGTTACTTTGCTCGTCCGTGCTGTGCCCCTGGAAAGGCGCACGTTTTCTCCTAGGGGGACGTGCCCCTCGACGACTTTGGCAGAGAAACAAAGCGAGGAGCCGTGTTGGGCACACCGTAGCTTGTGGACACCGCTCCCTAGTCCCTACACTCGTATTTCCCTTAACACCCTTGGCTAGAGCTGGAGGTGGTGGAGGAGCTGGAGGCCGCGCCGGCGAGGTGGACGGCGATGAGCGGCGATGGGGAAGAGAGGGGGAAAGAGCGGTGATGAGCGGATCCGGCGCTAGCGAGGTGGAAGAGTCGTCGTCCTCCCTGACCTCTGCTGGCGCCACGCCCACCTCGATGCGGCGCGGATCTAGCCCCGGACCCGCGCTCAGATCCACCCACGACGGCGACGGCACGGCCGACCAGATCTGGCCACCACGGCGATGGCAACGGTGCGACGGGCGGCGGCGGGGAGGTTGGCGACGGGCAAAGGGAGAGGGGTGACGGCACGCATCCAGATCTTACCCCGCGCCCCGTCGATGCCGCCACTTCGATGTCGGCGGCGGGGTGGGGCGGGGCCGTCTGCCGTGACCTGCACGGCTCGCCATCCGCTTTGCTGAGAGAGAGGGAGAGAGCAGAGAGCAAGTTGAGGGAGGGAGAGAGCAGAGAGAGCAGCGACAAGAGAGAGGGAGCAGAGAGACGCATTGCCGGCAGGGGTAGGAGAGGAAATTAATATTTGTGGCTTTTTGGTTGGGATACCCACTGTGGGATAGCAGTCTTGTGTGAGCACGCCTGAGCATGGGGTGATGGCCTAGGCTTGGTTGCTGAAGGGATGGTGCGGTGTTCTAGCAAGCGTCGTTGTACGGGTTGGTTTCATGGTGTTGAATGGGGAACCGTTGGCGAAAGCCTTGTCAAGCCATTAGGCCAGCTTGACGATGGTGATGCCTTAGGCGTCATTACCGTTCTTGGAGGCGTCGTTATAATATTTCCCCATCCCTACCATCTCTAGGTGAAAACCTTGCTCCAGCTTCTAGACGAGTGGTGGCTGTGTTTCACATCATGTCCTTTATGGGGACACTACTTTGGAGAAGCTTACCCTTATAGCGAAGGTCGTTGGTGGACCCCTGCATTGACTCTGAAGCTCTACAAGCCTAGGATGTTTGGTGAGGCCTTTGCCATCTTCGTTCCATTCTTGTTTATGGTGTGGAACCAACATTCTTAGTTTGTTTCTGCTAGGTGGAGTCGGAGTTGCTTTATTGTTGGGGGTGTGATGAAGCTTGGCAATGATAACATGTTGTTGTCTCTTTCTAAGGGTGCTGGTGCTAACCATGTATAGGAAGTGGCACTTGTTGGCTTAGGCTGATGTCCATGGTGGGAAATCGGTGGTGTTTGTTCGTTTTGACAATGCCTTTGGCAACGAAGACACGATCACTGTAGAGTCAGAGCTGTTGTGTCGCTAGGCGGCAAGCTCAGCTACAATGACACGTGTTTACAAAGTTGGAGCTGTTGTGTTGTACTCTTTACGACAAGCTTAATGTTGATCCTTACATTAGGTTCCGTAGTTGTTGATTTAGCTAGGGTTGAGGGTTGTTTAGTTGTTCCGTATGTTGTAAAGGCCACGATCTTTTTCTTGAGGTGTTTTACGAGTCTCTTCTCTCTGAGGAGATGCTTTTCTTTTTCATGTAACCCCATTTGGGTTTTTATTTCTGCTTAATTGAAATATAATTTTCTTCTCTTGCAGTTCCGTTTAAAACAATAAATACCTTTCATTTGCAGAGCTATTTAAAAATGCTTTATTTGAGACTTCAATTAGAGTAATTTCCAATGTCATCTATTGAACATGTGAATTTTCCTTAACGCTATACATTTTCAATTTCAATTTTAATCCAGAAAATCTTGTAGTATTCTGTTAGATTAAGAGCAATAGAGGACTCACATTCATCCTAGAGTACAATAGGAAAAAAAAAACTCGATTTTGCGTTTGTGAGATATGCCTTTGGCCAAAAAAAATAAAAGTTCCTGAGCTTATAAAAATGTGTTTATACTCTTAGTGCAAAATGGGAAAAAAAAGACTATATTCTTCAGAGCATGCAGAGGAGGAGCTTAAATCCGTAAATTTGGACCGACCTACTTGCTATAGATAAGTTGTTGATTTATGCATTATATAGAGTTAAAAAGCTCGTCTCATATCTAAGCAGAGAAGGCTGTGACGAGGACTTGTCGCCTGAACCAGGATTGCGTTGAGAGAGAGTCATCTAGTGACATTTGAGAGGGAAGCACGCACGCATGTATGCAACTAGGGTTTAACACTAATTAATAAAAATGCAAGCTTGGATGGGATAAGATAAGCTCAACACTAGCATGACAACTTTACATGTATGTATGTCACTTTGTTAGTTTATTTAATTAATCTGTCTCCAACCTCAGGGAAAACATGCCTGCATCTTGCTATACCTATAGATATGCAGCTAAATTACCCCATCCATTTCAAAATATATGACGTCGTTGACTTTTCATATAGCGTTTGATTATTCGTCTTATTAAAAAAACTTATATAAATATTTTTTTATTTTATTATGACTTGTTTTATCATAAAATAAAATATAATCTTAATTTATACTTTTACATATTTATACTAAATTTTTGAATAAGATAAATAGTCAAACCTTACGTGAAAAGTTAACGACGTCATACATTTTTAAACGGATGGAGTAGTAATACATGGAAATATACAATAATAGATGTCCACATGGGGAATATGCATCGTGATGTCATGCAAATCTCTAGCAAAAAAAAGTTGCAAAGGCAATAGTGGATGTATGTATGGCTTGGCTGCATGCTTATTTGGTTGCTCTTGACTTTTTTATGGAATCATCAGGCTTTGCTCATGGGCGGTTAGTGTGTGTAGTGGTAAGTGGTGACTGGTGACTGTCAAGAACAAGCATTGAATCAAGACATGGATAACATGGATCATGATGATGATATATACTACTACTACCTTGTACAGTTTATCAAACGTGATGAATTGTCTGAAATTAACCTTGCTTGTAGCTGCCTGCACTGGACATCACTTTGAGGCAAAATGACGTCTACTGTGGTGGGTGCTGCATTTGCTGGAGAATGGATAGAAGTATCATTTAAGGAAAATGCGCCCCACCCAGATTTAACAAGATGTCTGAAAGTTTTCTTAAAAAATTCCATTTGTCCCATTTTAAGTGCGGTTGTGGGTTTATGCGTTCAATGCTTGACCATCCGTCTTATTTGAAATTTTATTAAAAAATAATAAAAATAATTCACGTATAAAGTATTATTCATATTTTATCATCTAATTACAACAAAGATACTAATTATAAAAAAAAATCAAATAAGACAGATGGTCAAACGTTGAACACAGAAATCCACAACTGCACTTATTTTGGGACGGAGGAAGTATTTCAATTGTCGATCGACTATCACTTTTGAGGGCTAGGATTGTTCGAAGATGTGTGCACACATTTGGCCCTGAATAAGAGAGTGACTAAGGATCGAACGTCCGATCCCAGTCAAAACCCAAATGGTGTTTCACCTTATATATGAAAAATGTTTTCAGATATTTACCACTTAGTAAATTTGTTTGAGCAAAAAAGGTTTTAGATATTTCATTGCTCAATAAAAAAATGTTCCATCACTTGGTGAAAATTATTTTAACCAGATGCAATATTGAAAAATAAATTGATTGCAACATCACGACCCTTCTATGTGCAATATCCAAGAAAATGTCTTGTACATCATGTGCAACATCCCAATGAAAAAGAGTGAAACACTCAAATAAGCAACAAAAGAGATGAATGGACTGCAACATATAATTCCTTTTTTTATAGAAAATATAATCACGTGATATCTTTCTGAGAAGATTTAATTAGAACCAATATAACAGTGTAATTTAACTTTCCTCCAACTTGCTAAGCATTCTATTACTTCCCTTCTCCAATCAGGAGAAGCTAGGAGAGGGCATAATTTTTTACTCTCAATTGTCCGATATGCACTTGACAGTGAAGTGGTAAAAGGAACTTGGTTTCAACCGTAAGGCCCCATATTTAATTCTTTTCCAATTTTTTCTTCATTACTCTTTGGTTGTTTTGCTTTTTTTTTAACCCCAACCGTGATAGCGAAAAAAATGACCTTTTAGTAAATTCCCAATCTAAATTTGAACTTTTGAAACCGTTTGAAATTCTGAAGGCATATCTAGTTCTGCCCCATGTCGAGAGGGTCGAATTTCACAAGATTCGAACCCATTTCGACAAATTTGTGAACCCCGTCAAGCAAGTACCCTAGCATCATCTCTCTTCGTCGTCTCCGATAGCTCCCGCAGCCAAATCCAGATCATTTTATCCTCAGAGTAGCCTTATCTATTTTTTTTCATAGATGACCACAGGCTGTGTTTAGATCCCCTTCAAACTTCCAAAAATTCCGTCGCATCAAATGTTTGAACACATACATAGAGCATTAAATATGGAAAAAAAACCAATTGCATAGTTTGCATGTAAATTACGAGATGAATCTTTTGAGCCTAATTACGTTATAATTTAGGCCCTGTTTAGCTCCAAAGTTTTTTTTCCAAACTTTCAACTCATCATATCAAACTTTTTATACACACAACTTTTTTATCACATCGTACCAATTTCAACCAAACTTCCAAACTTCAGTGTGAACTAAACATAGCCTTAACAATGTGGTGCTATAGTAAACATTTGCTAATGATGGATTAATTAGGCTTAATAAATTCGTCTCACAGTTTACGTGTGGAATCTGTAATTTATTTTGTTATTAGTCTATATTTAATACTTTAAGTATGTATCCATATAATTTTAAAAAAAATTGGCTGTGGAACTAAATACGGCCACAGACAGAGAACACTTTGGATGAAGAAGAAAACAGGGAGAAATTCAAACGTCTGTGAGGAGGAAGAGCATGTGTTTGTTCCTCGTGTTCTCTCCTGAGCGGACAGAAAGACGCCTGCCTCGCTAGAAATGATTGCATTCTTCGTCCTGCTGTTCGCAGTCGCAGGGATGCAGTAGTTGGGCGGTGGCATACGTACAGAGTAGTAGAGGTCTGTTTGTTTTGTCAGGTTTCGCAAAGTCTAAACTTGACCAGGACCCAAATGTCCAAAACCTCTTCTTTTGCAGCCTTCCAGTAAGACAGTAATTATACCTACTAGATGCTGCAGAAGCCAGTGCTCCTTTCCCAGAGGTTGAAAGGGAAGAAAGAGAGCATCATGAGGACTTTCAGGCCTTTCACGATGCTCCACCCTGTACCGGTGCTACATAGCGCCACGGAGGAGTTTCACTGAGGTGGAGGCAGGAATCGCGCCCACGCTTGGTCCCTCGTCCCCACACATAGCGACGCGGTACCACACTTCGACGCGTCCACGCGCGGCCAGGAAAAGCGGCGTCGCGTGCGCTGTGGGTGTCGGTTCTTCGATGCAGCGTGTCCTCGCGCCATAGCTGATTGGAGAAATCCCGGATTCGCCCTCCAAAAATCCAGCTGGTGCCGACGTTCTTGCTGCTGTCGGCGACGTCGTCGTCATTGGCCACGACTCAATCAAAACAAAACAAAATCCCAATTTCATTCAGTCCCAAAGATCAAATCCCAACTCACCTAGATGAAAAATTTCTCCCAAAGAGAAGAATAGATCGGATTCAACAAGATGAAAAAGAAAAGGAAAGCAAAATTATCACAGCAAAATCATGACGACGATGACAACGAGCCGGCAACCACGACTCCGCCTACCCGGCCGCGCGCGCATCGACGAGGAGAGGAGTCCTCCCGCGCGCGTTGGTCGCCGCGGTGTCGGCGCCTCACCTCCTCCGCCTCCCGGCCGCGCGCGCACCGACGAGGAGAGGAGTCCTCCCGCGCGCGTCGGTGCTTCGCCTCCCCGGCGCGCGCACCGACGAGGAGAGAAGAGCACAACGAAGAGGAGGAAGAAGGCGAAGGGGAGGAGAAGCGAGCGGCGTGGGTGGCACGGTCGACGGCGAGGCTCACGGCGATGAGGACCACGCCGTCGGCCGGGCCTCTGGCCGCCACGCCTGGGCAGACGTAGACCCCCACCCTCTCGGCCTGGATCTGGGACGTGGCCGTGCGGGAGCGGAGGAGTAGGGGCGGGGCGAGGAGAGGAGGAGGAGGTGGAGTGCGACAGCGACTGAGGAGCCGGACATGGCGGTGGAGGAGTCGGAGTGCGGAAAGGAGGTGAGGGAAGAAGCGTGCGGCGGAGGAAACGAAGCGAATCGAGGCGGAGAAGGGGCGAGAAGAAGGGCGTTGAGACCGAGTGCTGGAGAGCAATTGAGGAATTATTTCCTTCACCTGCCTGTGTCCTCATTTTGGTAGGGTACGCGCACTGTACACTCGGTTACCTCCCCCACTATATTTATCCAATTAAACCACACAACTAG
Organism: Oryza meridionalis; assembly: GCA_000338895.3. Lineage (NCBI taxonomy): Eukaryota > Viridiplantae > Streptophyta > Magnoliopsida > Poales > Poaceae > Oryza > Oryza meridionalis. The sequence goes on along the minus strand of CM002528.2, from coordinate 5,309,901 downwards.
GGGTGCTTGCGCTGTGGGATGGGTGTCCTTGGGCCAACTTTTTGGGCTAGGGGTACGGGCCCCATAGCTTGCACTGTGAATGGCCTGAGTTCTACTCCCTCCGTCCCATGATATAAGGGGTTTTAAGTTTTTGCTTCACTGTTTGACCACTCGTCTTATTTAAAAAAATTTGGAATTATTATTTATTTTTTTACTTAGTTTATTATCTAAAGTACTTTAAGCACAACTTTTCGTTTTTTATATTTGCACAAATTTTTTAAATAAGACGAGTGGTCAAACAGTACAAGTAAAAACTCAAAATCCCTTATATTATAGGACGGAAGGAGTACCTCCTGTTGACCACACATCCACTCTCTCTCTCTCTCTGCCGCATGCAGAGGTAAGGGCGTTTACAGTGCATCGTGCTGTCGTTCAGCCTGAGCTATCCACATCGGTGTTCATGTGCAATTCGATGCCACGTTTGCGGGTGGGCCCACAAAGTTGAGGACCGCATGACCAAAGATGGTCACTCATTCTTCGGCATGTTCGAGGGTAAGAAGGCCTACCACCAGGGCAATCATTCACCAAATGCCCAACCTCACGACCCTTGGAGCAATACTTACCATTGCTCTTGACAAAACGAGTGGCACAGTGAGAAGGTTTCTTACCCTTCTTTGGAATGAATCCAAGTCCCTCCTTGTTAAGGATGCACCGTTGCTCACTCAAAATCTTGTCAAGAGTGTTCTTACCCTTGAAGCACCTCTCCAAACTCTTATTGAGCTTGGCCACTTGCTCCTTAAGCTCATTGTTCTCAACAACAAGTGAGGCATCACAAATAAAAACACAAGAGCTAGAGCTAGAGCTAGAGCTAGGCATATCCACAAGATCATCACAAGAGGTAGAAATGCTAGATGATGCAACATGAGCAATATGGCAAGTAGCACCATCATCAAGCAAATCACAAGATATGCCAACATCAATGTGAGCTCCATGTTGAGTAGTGGAAAGGAGGTTGTCATGAGCTTCCTTAAGCTTCTCATGAGAAATGGTGAGTCTCTCATGAGAGGTCTTTAGCTCCTCATACAAGACCTCCAAAGAAGCATGATCCTTCTTTAGGGTCTTAAACTTGACAATCTCCTTCTCATTATAAGCATGGAGCTCCTCAAACATACTCACAAGCTCATCATAGGAAACATCATCACAATCATCATCACTCTCACTATCACTAAGAGATGTTACCTTAGAGGAGCCCTTTGTCATGAGACAAAGTGGAGCGAAGAGTGATGGAGCCTCCTTGATGGCAACAACGGCCATCTTCTTCTTCTTGGAGCTTGCATCATCACCACCTTCTTCCTCGGACCCGGATGAGGCGGAGCTCTCCTCATTTGAGTCCCATTCCCCGATGAAGGCCTTAATCTTCTTCCCTTCCTTCTTAAGCTTCTTCATGAGCTTGTAGCCTCCACTCTTCTTCTTGTATGACTTGTCTCCATCATCATCCTTGGAAGGGCACTTGGAAGCAAAGTGTCCCTTCTCACCATACTCAAAGCACCTCAAGTTGGAGAGAGTCTTGTTGGGTCTTCTATTTCTTCTCCTATTGGAGTTGGAGCCCCTTCCTCTCTCCTTTTTCCTTCCCAAGAGATCATTGAACCTTCTAGCAAGAAGGGCAATCACTTCCTCCAAGTCCTCATTGGCTTCATTCACCTTGCCGTTGCCCTTGTCTTCAACTTCGACTTGGAGAGCAATGCACTTCTTGGAAGGTGAGGCTTCCTCCATCTCCTTCTTCTTCAAATCTTCCCCAAGAGGCTTGCGGGTGTCATCCTTGACATGTCGGAGTTGATGAGCATGGTGACAAGGGTCTCATACTTCTCCGGTAGAGCCCTAAGCATCTTTTGGGCAACCTTAAGATTGGTGTAGTTTGCCCCAAGCCCCTTGAGATCATTCACAATGACATTGAGCCTCCCATACATGTCATTCACACTCTCATGGGGCAAAATGGAGAATGTCTCATATTGGATCTTGAGGAAATGAAGCTTGGCATCCTTGTACTCGCTTGTGCCCTCATGGATCTCCGCCAACTTGTTCCAAATCTCATATGTGGTCTCAAGGTTGCTCACTCTATCGAACTCCTCTTGGCTCAAAGAGTTGAACAAAGCATTCATGGCTTGGGCATTGAGTTGGAGGTTGCGGTGATCAATCTCCGTCAAGGGCGTGCCGGTGATAGCAAAGCCTACATCCACAATACTCCAAATATGGAAGCTCATAGCTTTGAGGTGAGTTGACTTCTTAATTTTCCAAGTGGAGTAGTTTGTGCCATTAAACATGGGAGCCTTCCCTACATGGTTCACCTCGTTCGACATCTTCTCTTTAGGCGGTGAAGCCCAATCAAGAGAGACCAAGCTCTGATACCACTTGTAGGATCAAGATGTCGACTAGAGGGGGGGTGAATAGGCGATTTAAAACTAAATGACACCTAATCAAAACAAACCTGAGTTGCTAGGCTTGGTGAGGGTCAACTCTAACTAAGCAACTAAGTTATGTTTTGCAAATCTAGGGTGATAGTGGCTCAATTATATCTCTAGGAAAGTAAATCACACTCCTATATCAATGTTTAGCAATCCTAGGGTGATATGATCTCAAGTATGTCTCTAGAAATGTAAATTGCACAAATGTAAATGCGACAATCAAATGAGACAAGGAGACAAGAGATTTTTCACCGAGGTTCGGAAACTCGCCGGTTTCCTACTCCCCGTTGAGGCGAGCCCAACTCCACTGCTCAACCACGAAGCCACCGCACGCCCCCTTCGTCAAGGGGTGGGCAAGGCGGGAGCCGACCCACGGAGAGGACTACCCAAGCCTCGATCACTCGGGGTAGTTCTTCCTTCACTCCGAAGGTGGTGAACTCCAAACCACTCACAAACCGGCGCCGGGCCTCCTCCACAATCTTCTCAAAGAGGTCACCGGGCAACTCCTCCACAAGCCGTCTAAGAGGCGGCAACCTCCAAGAGTAACAAGCAATAACCCGGCGTGGAGATGATCAATCAAGTGCCACACTAGCTCTACAAATGGAAGCAATGCACTTGACTCTTGGCTAATTAACCCTCTAACACACTAGATGGATGAACACAAAGCTAAGTGGGTGTGAGAGAGGTGCAAGGGGTGTATGCAATTGAATTGGGTGCCAAGAGAGTCCCCTTGCTGCTGGAGGGGGAGTATTTATACTCCCACCAACCAAAACTAGCTATTGGGGGCGAAATCCCCCAACTTTACCGGTCTGTCTGGAGGTATGTGGCCGGTCAGACCGTGCTACTCTACAACGGCTAGTTTTCTAGCCGTTGTAGGGTTGTCATTAGGCCCCACAGCCGTGGCCGGTCAGACCGACATGGGGTGGCCGGTCAGACCGGCCCCGGCTCGATCAGACCGCCATCAGCTTGGTCTGACCGAATACGGCTCCGGCGGCTCGGGATCGGCCATCCCAGAGCATGCCATCCTGGCCATATGGTCGGCCGGTCAGACCGGCCCGCACCCGCCGGTCAGACCGGCCTTGAGGCGGCGGTCAGACCGGCTGCCCTGGCCGGTCAGACCGGCACTAAGTCCGCGGTCAAACCGGCACTTGTCAGGCCGAACTCAGTGCAATCAGTGAACAATATATGCAGCAAGTGTGTGTTGTGAAAGTGTGAGCAGAAGTCTAAATGCATAATGACCTAATGTGGCAATTAAAATCATCTCTTTGCTAGGTCATTACCCCTCTTAATAGTACGGCAAAACTATAAATAATCTAGCACAATTTTGATAACCCAACGCCTCGATCAATTTAAAATAAAAACACTAGTTTACCGTCTTCTCTTTCTTTTGCTTGGCGCCATCAATTTTAATCCATCGACAATCATCCATGTGCACATATGATGTGAACCTAGCTTAAAATATATAGCTCAAAGACAACGGTTAGTTCACAATTAGTGCTTGTCATTAATTACCAAAAATTAACACCTGGGGGCCTAGATGCTTCAAGGCTGAAATACAAAATTAAAGCCACTCGTAGAGCCACTTGCACTGTGAAGATTTCAGATTTAGGACTCGTAGCTCTAGCCTACATGGCACACTGAGGCTCCTCATACGAGAGTGACGCACTGTAAATGCCTTAAGAAAGGAAGAATTGAAGTGTTGGACTGTTGGTTACTTGGTACTCCATCTGTTTCATAATATGTTTATTTTTAACTCATTTTATTTTTCTTAAAATAAGTTTACTTAATATTGAAAGTAGATAAGGGGGAAATAGTTATATTGGAATTTGATAAAGTATGGATATTGTAGTATTTTTGTTTTGTATTAGTTTGGGATGGATGAAAAAAAATTATTTTGGAACGGAGGGAGTAGTAGTTTTTCCTTGTCAAAAAATAAATTACCTATGTCTACGAAGTGTGGGCCAACGTAAAAAAAAGTATGGTATGGCAAACTTGTGGCTACGAAGTAGTAATAACCAAACACTACCTAACTTGATCAAATACAGTATGCGTTAATTTGTGGTAAAATGAGTATTCTTTGGTTAGCAACCAAAATATCCCCATAGTGTATGCTTAGGTTTTTATTTAGGCACGGTTCATTGTTCGGCTTGATTCAGTTTTGTGGATTTTTTTAATTGTACCTTGTTTTAATCCTTTTATAGACTGTTAACTGTTAAGAGTACCCCGAAAAAAAAAACTGTTAAGAGTAAATATATAATTTTTTGAAAAAAAATAGTTTTATCGTTTTATTTATTTTTCTACCCGAAACTCAACCGGGCAGTTTGATTCAGCTTCTTGGCTGAACTACTACTACGTACTTCCGTTTTCCCTTTTCCATGAGCATGTTTTCTCTAAAGGTTAAAAGGTGTAATTTTTTTTAAAAAAAAACTTTTGCCTTTAGAACTTCCTTTTAAAAATCTAACAAATGTATTTCTAAAGTTTGTGATAATTAATGTTCAATTAATCAATTAATCATATGATAATAACACTTTGGTTTCACATACGACTGAATAGCTTGCCCATAAGCTGATTCAAGCGTGCTTAGGCTGCATACGTAATTGCATCGTGACTGGGCTAGGCCCCGTTCGACATAACATTAGGTGAAAAGATTAAGGGCGGGCATATAAAACAAGAAAACTATTAACATATTAATATATGATTAATTAACATATGATTAATTAAGTTTTAATTATTTTAAACTTAAAAAATAGATTTGTCTAATATTTTAATGTAACTTCCACGTAGAAATTTTCTATACGAAATACACTCACTACTGGAAAAAGGCTTTTCTAAGGCGGCCAAATCATATTTTCGCAGGCGGACAAGCCATCCTCCTGCATCTCAACGCCTGCGAAAATAGTTAATTTTCGTAGGCAGGCAACAGGTCCGCCTGCGAAAATAGCTTCGAGCGCTAAAAAAAATGGGCAGCCACCGTCGAACGGCGGTAGCTTCTCGTTCCCAATCCATTCCCCATCCAATCCCCATCCAATTCGTCCACTTCATCCCCATCCAATCCATTCAATTCATCCAAAATCACCGAATCAATTCTAGCAAAGAAAGCAAATAAAAACATTCAAAAAAATCACGGCCGCCGCCGCCGCTGCATGTCCACGTCGTGCCGTCGTCCGCCGCCACCGCATGGCCGCGGCCCGCCATCGTCCGCGCCACCGCCGCCGCCTCAACCCCCCTCGCCGCCGTGGCCGCGCCGCCTCGACCCTCCTCGCCGCCACCGCCCGCCGCCGTGCTCCCCCCGCCCTCCTCCGGCCAGATCTGGGAGGGAGGGGCCGGGAGCCGCCGGCCACCGCTCTCCCCCCGCCCCCTCCGGCCAGATCTGGGAGGGAGGGGCCGGAAGCCGCGCCGCCTCGACCCTCCTCGTTGCTGCCGCCCTCCGCCGCGGGAGAGAGGGGCGCGCCCGCTGCCGCCGCCGGGAGCACACACCGCCACCGCCCCGCGCCCGGCCGCCGGCCACCAGCCTTCCCCCACCCCCCCCCCTTCAGCCAGATCTGGAGAGGAGGAAGGGAGGGAAGGGAGCCGCCGCCGGCCGCCCCGCACTGGCCGCCCCGTGCCGTCCACCCCTTCTGCCGGTGGGGAGAGTGAGGGGAGAGGAGAGGTGAAGGGGAGGAGAGGGGAGGGGGGATGAGACTCTCCTAACGTTGCAGTTTGCAGTTGTGCCACTGATATGTGGGCCATATCAAAGTGGGGCCCACATGTCAGTGACACAACTGCAGACTGCATAAAGTCAGGGGATCTGTTTCCGGGGAGGGGAGAGGAAGGAGAGTGAGGGGAGAGGAAAGGACTTAGAAAAATTTCAGCCCATGTACCACATATATATATACCACGCTAATTTTCACAGGCGCATCTCACGTGGTCCGCTCGCAGGCGGACATCAAATTTCACCCCAACTTATATTTTTGTAGGCGGTCATTTGGCTCTAAACGTCATGTCCGCCTGCGAAAATAAGACTCCTACATTAGGAAAAATACTTTTTCTAGTAGTGACTGGTCAGCTACATTAGGAAAAATACTTTTTCTAGTAGTGACTGGTCAGTAGTTTGAAAAACATGCTAATAAAACCGATATAAAATATGTATCTTAATCAGAACTAAACGGGGTCTTAAATGGCACGAAAACGAAACACATTAGCACTGATCAATTAGTTATTACAAACTTAAAATATACTTATTTAAGTTTTTTAACAAATTATATATAAAAGTGGTTTTACAAAATATTTAGTGTAAAAGTTTAGAAATCGTACTCACGAGTAATGAGACATTAGCTAAACCCTAACGGCATGTTTGGTTGGGGGAGTTTTTAGAAGGGATTGGGAGTTTAGAGGGATGAGGTTATTAACTTTTTTGTTTGGTTATGAGATATAGGAATTTTAGTTGGATGTGAATGGGAAATTGAGGAAGGAACACCCTTATTTTCAATACCTGAGTAGGGGTGGTAATTGGGAGGGAATTCTTCCTTTACTCTACCTAAACAAATCTCAACCATTCATTTTCATTAATGACCTAATCTCAAACTAAACTAAACTCCCTGTCAAATACCATATTCTCTACCAAACAAGATGTTATGATTAAAAATTAAAATACTATCTTAATCTCACTATTAATTTTCTCGTGTAAACTCGGAATCCCCCTGTTCTCGACTCGCCAGACAAGCTGCAAATGGAGATCCGAACGCAGCCAAGCTGGTCCGACCTTGGGTGGGCCCGCGCCGTACGCGCTCCACAGCCGGAGACACGTCAGCGCCGCTGTGCTCCGGGGCCCACCGCGCAGGCGTGCTCCCTGCAGGCTGCAGCCAACGGGGGAGCAACACGCGTGGCATATTCCTGTCGCTGTCAGGTGGGCCCGGCTCCCCCCTTGGCCGAATCGTGGTTGGCTCGTGACTGGACTTGCCGCCATCCGACAAGCCCCTAAACCTGGCGCCATCATCCATCCTCCTTAAAATTAAGCAAAATGGAGATAAGGTGATTTCGTTACCAGTGCAGTTTATGCTAGGACAGACAGCCAATCGGATGGAGGATGTTGACAGCCAGCCGATGAATTTTGATGTTCTGTACTGTGCCATGATGCATATGCAAAGTTTATTTTTTAAAAAAAATGTATTTTTTATCTCTAAGTTATATTTTGTTTTTTTTTCCCTCGACCATTGGATGAGCAAATGGATGCCTTAGATTATTGATTGATGATGGCTTGAAGAGGTCCTTGCAGCAACAGGATGGGATGTAGATGTTGGGCCTGTTTTGGGGAGCTTCTCCTAAAATTAGAAACTCCCCCAAACAGTCTAGCTTTATACCCAGATTCTTAGAAGCTGTAATTGTAGAATTTAGAAAATAAAGTAGAAGCCAGAAACTAGAAAACCCAGTTTTTTTAGATTCTCAGAAGCTGGCTACCAACAAGCTCCATCTCAAAATCTTAAGCTCCCCCAACATCAGACATGTTGTCATAGTCGTGAGCCACGCGGAGCATTTCTAAACAAGTTTGGTCATGTGTTTTTCTAGATGTGGTAGCATTTGGTTCTCTTGGGGGCCAGGATGCGGATAGTTTATATGTTCTTGTTGGCAATAATTGTTGAGAGAAACCTCTTATGGCCATTGGATGGCTCACTGTTTTTTTCCTTGTTAAGATTCATGAGGTTGACATGAACTATGGTGCGCATAATTATCTATTCAACTTAATTCTTCCCTGCAACAAAAACATAAATGTCTGATAGGTACTACCTCCGTTTCATATTAATAGTCACTTTAATTTTTTTTAAAATCAAACTTTTATAGCTTTATCAAATAAATATAACAATATTTTTAACATAAAACCAAGGAACTATCAAAATATATTTACTATTAGATTTAATAAAATTATTGGTGCTATAAATATTGCTATTTTTTATACAATTGATTTTTAAAAATCAAAACGACTAATAATATGAAACGGGGGAGTAGCACATTATTTATGGTACTATCAAAAGAGGCAAGGGGTCATCACTATCTCTTTCTAGTCCTAGAAATTACAACACATTAATAAGAGGGAAAAAATAAAAACTTTGGTCATAGTGCATCCAAATTATAACGGCGTAGACTCGATTGAAAACAGAAAATAAAAGTTGTGTATTAAATTGAAATCTATTTTTAAATATATGATATGCAGCCACGAGTTGTATATCAATTAAAATCTAGTTCCGTGAAAGGGGAAATCCGCTAGTTTTCATAATTAAAAACAGTTTCAACACCGGTTCATCTACTTTTTGCAACTAAGGCATTTTTAGTTGGTATGACAAAATAAAGGAAAAAACACAACCGACAGGTGTTACATCTAAGCGTGCTGCGAAATTTTGCGAGTGACTGTTGGACAACAGAAAACGCGAGTGGAGGTCATTTCAGGATGAAAAAAAAGGGTTCCTGGAGAAAATTTTGGGTGGGTGATGTGAACCAAAAAGGGATAACAATCAACAAGGTACATAGATGCTTTTTGCAAGTTCTACATGGAAATTATATTGAGAGGACGTTAATGGAGATCACATCACCACAATTATTTACAGTGTCCTCCTTTTCTCCATCAATTCTGTACAGATAGTGGAGGTCATAGATGCAGCTACCAATCATTTCTAAACGAACGGCGATGCGAAGGACAAAAGGATAATGGAGAGCGTCTGAAATCAAAGAAAAAAAAGGTTGATACAAAATTTAAATTTTTAAACTTAATTTTAAAGTGTTTTCATAGAAAGTAATTTTTTTCAGCATTAGCTTATAACCAGGATATGGCTAACCTGTAGGGGACATAAGTAGTACCATATTTCAGTATAAATGTGACACTTGTGACATTTTACTATCATGTTAGTTGGTGACCTTGTGATTTGGACTACTATTTTTAATAGTTTTGTATATGTTACGGGACACATTCATGACCCGTGAGGGTGTGAGTATAGTTTTGCGCGTATGCGTGTACCACACACTTAAAAAAAAAAGAAAATTGAACCAAAAGAATCCCTTGTGACTATTCATTTTGGGTTAATTTTGAACTGTTAGAGAGTTTGTGATAGTTAAAGAGTTATTATAATAGGAGTGTGTGATAGTTAAAGAGTTATTATAATAGGATTTGATGATTACTAGGACAGGATTGATATCAAGTCGCTCTTATTAATAATTCTCTTATTACCTTATACTATAATAATAACAGCAACTAAGTTATTTGCATGCTATGTACAGCATGAAAATATCAGTGCTTAAACCAAATGCGGGGAGCAAAATGTCTGGGGGAGAACGTTTCAACGGCACATATCATTGTTCAAAACAAAGATAGACTTACCGTGGAAATGATTGGAGCAGGCCACTTCTATTATTAGGCACCATGCATGTATGTTCCCCTCCCCTGTTATGTGTACATTGTACATAGAAAATTAATGGAAGTGTTGCCTTCAGAACTAGTATTCCCTTCGGATTTGCCTTCACATGTTGCAACAATCCAAATACTTTACAATAAACTAGGAATCGTGCACGTGCAAGGCACGTATAAAAAAATTAGGAAGTATAAAAAAATGTCCAAACCAGTGCATAATCATATTTTATGAATATTCTTACTCTTCATCATTTATTGAATTGAAAAAGCTGTTAATTACATAAATAACCAAAAGCAAAAACAAAATGTCTGTCGCGATCAACTTTTGTCATTTCAGTCCAGTAGTATCGAGGGAGATGGCGAACGATTTTTATTCAAATTAAAGCAGTGACACAATGCAAAACATATTGTTTTGAAGCACCAAACCAAGCTACATGACTGAATTGTTTATTACATAAATAATTATGACCCGAACATTCTGTAGAACTTGATGTGTGTACACCTTGTACCCATCCTGAAAAAATATACTGCTTGGATTCAGAGCATGATAATGTCAAGCCATCTTGATATACACTGGTGGAGCTAAGAAATTTTCGTTGCCGGACAAATGTAACTATGTCGAGTACTTGATATGAAAAATCCACACCATGTTACAAGTCTTGATGATCGCACAAGAACACCTAGCAGTTTCTGCTACACAAGCATGAGCATGCTTGGCATTAAATTAAACATGATATAACCCCAGATTTTGTACTGCTTCAAATCTACGATCGATTCGCCAAAGCAAAGCATAACTATAAAAGTACAAAAAATAAGATGCCCATGGCATGATTTCTCAAATCTACCAAGCATTACTTCACAAAGAAAACTTCTCTGCTCTACCCAGATTAAATGCTTGAAATTGATTCCATCGAAAAATTTAAGCATCTATAGAACTATCTTCACTCCGTAGCTATCTGCAAGCATGGACATCTTTTAATGACTCAGATGAACATTTATTTGCTTTCAAAAAGAGAAAAAAAAACATCTAGCATTAACACCAAATTAAGCCCACACAAGTGACTTTCAAAACTAACATAGCAGCAAAAACTGCTCCATGACACATTCATAGTATTACATGATATGGCAAACCACAAAGTCATCAAGACTGCCTTAATCTAAGCAACAACCAAATCACACAAACTTTATTTTGATCATAATCTGAAAACTTTTCATATATAGTATACATCATAATCGGCTGTTTAAGCAGACCACAATTATATTTCAAATTTGATTACTACTGTTCTAATTCTCGTGGGAAAATTCCAGCCAAGGATATCCAAATTTTACACAACAATATAAGCATTCACAACAAATGATAAGCATCACATGTAATCATTTCTATTATTGTACTCCTTATCACTCACTAAAAACCAATGAATATGTACAGAACCTTGTAGGAAATCATTGCACAAAGCCTTCTTATTTTTTTTCTACATAGAAACCCCATGGGAGCCTAATTGGCAATGAACAGAGAACATTTTAGAGAGACGAAAATTGCATTCAAATGGAAGAGTATGCTGTGCATTCATACCTTTCCTTGTGACACCACGGTGATAAGCTGCTACTTTCTTCTCTTTTCTCGTCCATTCCTTCTCATTTTCCCTGTTTACTTGACTGCCATTTAGTCATGAACAGCATGAAGAACCATCCCACAGGCACTCATATCAGCACAGATAATGTAAAACCCAAGGCTCATGGTTTTCTGGTAGCAGATTAGAACAGAAAACAGCTTTGGAAAAGGTACAAATTATTGAAAAAGTAAATCTCTGAAAGAACACTGAACTAAATAATGCACTGAAATAGCACAATATTTTCCCAAATCCAGGACAGGACCTAACTGTACAACTAACACAGATATCAACACAAAGGCATGAATGGCCTGAACATGCTTCACATGGTACCAATAGCAGAAATGAATTATTCTTTAGCTAAAATCCATAAAATGGTGAGGAAAAAAAGAGTCAAATGCTGAATCTTTACCAAATTTTCCTCTCATTGACAACCATCAAAGGTGGTGAATAGTCCCACATTGTGAATAGTCCCACATTGGTCTAGAAGCTGTCTACTCTAAATTTTTGTTGACTTTGTCCTATCATCAGTAATAATAATGAACTCACCACCCTGCAAAGTTACATAAACTTTTTTTTAAGTACATTCATTCAGAGTACAACACAAGGAACAGACAAATAATGAGTACATAAATTTGCAAAATATTACTGCTTTTGTGATTTGCTGAGGGTTGGAGCTCTGGCCAAAACCCAGTTAAGTCAAGTCCATAGCTTTTCCTAATAAAAGATCCAAAATTTTGAAGAAATGAGTTCTCATTAGTTAAGTGAGTTAGTTCGTTAAAGAAAATCATTAAACTGAATCTATTTCAACAAAACGTTGAGCTTACTTTACCTTAATGGAGAAAAAATACTCTCAGAGTAGTCATAGAAGGATATGGTGTTCAGGCTGAGCACTTGCATGCACATTGTAGCATCAAACTTCTTCACCTTGGTGAAGAGGCTTGCCCTTTTGGTCCAAAAGATCCTCAGGCCATACTTGCATGACCCTGAATAATCTAATGAAAATCTATGTACAATACAGGAAGCGCTTCAGATGAAGGACATCATATGTATAAAATAAATCAAATGTTTAGGCAAGAAAAGAAGACATCAGTACATCCATAACAGCACAATGTCCCTATTCAGTGTGTATTTTACCTGTCAGTGCAGGCGATTGTGATACAGTGCTTTGTATGTCCATTGAAATAAGCCGAGGCCAGTCGCTTTCTGAACTTGGGTGATTAATAAAATCCAGTCGAGGCCAATCATGTTGTCAGGAAGTAGTAACCAAATCAAAACGTGTTTCAATAATCATTAACATAATATGTCAGCTGAAATAATGGAATTAGCACTTAATGGATTGATATTACTAACCCGCTGTCAGGAGGAACTGCAATCGAATTGGTTCGTCGTGTTTTGTCATATGTGGACTCGAGAATGTGCTGGTGGCAGAATCACGGAGCAGCAAGGCCTCCAACGGAAAACCACTCCACTCCATGTCGTGCGGCAGCAATTTCCTGGAGATAATTCAACCACTGGAGATAATTCACATGCTGTTGACATCAATAGGGGAATCAAGGTGGAATCAAAAACAGATTGTATATGAGCCACATTCGAAATCATTGAAAAATTTGCAGACCCTTTCAGTTTGGCAGTAAACAAATAAGTCACAAAATGTATGAAAAATTACAACCTAAACAGCCCTTAATTGAAAAATTAATCGGGGAAAAACCTCGGAGGGGCGACCTTTGGCAGCGGTGGACTGCGACGGCCGCGGCGGATGGGGAAGACCTGGCTCCGGCGGCGATTGGGGACGACGTCGTCTCCGGCTGCGGTGGATGGGGAAGACCACGGCTCCGGCGGTGGCTGGGGACGACCTTGACACCGGTGGGGCAGAGGTGGAGTGCGCGGCGGATGGGGAAGAAGTAGGCTCCGGTGGCGGCCGAAGAAGAAGTCGGCGTGGGCAGCGGTGGAGTGCGCGGCGGCGGCGGGATGGGACGACCTCGCCACCGGCCGCAACGGATGGGGAAGAAGTAGGCTTCGGCGGCGGCCGGAGAAGAAGTCGGCGTGGGCACGGTGGAGCGCATGGCAGCGGCGGCGGAAGAGGACGACCTCGGCTCCGGCCACGGCGGAAGGGGAAGAAGTAGGCTCCGGCGGCGACTGGAGAAGAAGTTGCGCTTGCGCGTGGAGGAGCGGTGGAGCGAGTCACGCGTGGAGAGGCGTAGTCTTCGCGCGTGGTGAGGGTGAAATCATCCGGTCGAGATGGACGGTAGGGATTATACTGATATGTGGATGGACGGTAGAGATTAGGATTGGAGGGTCCAACTCCTTTTTATATTAGTATAGATAGATCGGTTAAAATGCTGGAATTCAGTATCCGTTTGGTTGGTGTGCCAAGGTCGTCAAACTTAATTTGTCTTATTTTCTAGGCAAACTTGACTAATATAATACTCCCTCCATTTTATATTATAAGTTATTTGAGTAATTAGGAAAAAAAGTCAAATGACTTATAATATAAAACGGAAACGGAAGAAGTCATTTGAGTAATTAGAAAAAAAAAGTCAAATGACTTATAATATGAAACGGAAGAAGTATTAGTTAACCAGTAAAATTAGAGCCACACTTAGGGCCGGTTTACTTTCCAAAAAGTTTTTCCCAAAAACATCACATCGAATCTTTGGACACATGCATGTAGTATTAAATATAGATAAAAAGAAAAACTAATTGCACAGTTATGGGGGAAATCGCGAGACGAATCTTTTAAACCTAATTAGTCCGTGATTAACCATAAGTGCTATAGTAACCCACATGTGTTAATGATGGCTTAATTATTCTCAAAAGATTCGTCTCGCGGTTTCCCGACGAGTTCTGAAATTAGTTTTTTCATTTATGTCTGAAAACCCCTTCCGACATCCGGTCAAAACATCCGATGTGACACACAAAAATTTCCTTTTCCCCAACTGGGCCTTACAAAAGTACGAAAAAGGCAATGAAAGTCTTCACTTTCCATGGTTGTGGCCGCTCCAAGCTAGAAAGACATCTAGTTCTTTATAGTTGGTGTTTTGGTTCCTACTACTTTGCTTCTTTCGACATCTCTGATTGATTGTCCGCTGTGAAATGACATTATTCAGTAGCAAACAATAAAGTTCATTACAGTTTTGGCAAAAACAATTTATTAATGCATGCTAGCCAAATAGGAAAATAGTAGGCGGAAAACACCACCGGTATGGTGGTGAAGTCGTGGATGTATGACTCCACCCACCAGGGTTCAAAATTCTAGCATTCACAAATATTATACACATGCATGTGAGCTTTCAACAGATATTTAGTGATATTAGTTATGTGCCGTTGGTTTCTGTCTCTTACAACATGTTTTAGGGGCACATTTATGAGGGTGTGAGTATGATATTGCGTATACAGTTGTGTATATGTTTAGGGGCACATTTATGAGGGTGTGAGTATGATGTTGCGTATACAGTTGTGTGTACATGTGCGTGTCTGTCTTGTAATGACAAAAAAAAAGGAGAGAAAATAGTAGAGTGGATAGATATGGATTGGACATCTAATCTAAGTCATTTTATTGGACGGTCAAATATTTTATTACATGGTCAAAATATTTCATTGGATGCCTGATGTAGTGAAACATTAATTTAAACAATATATTCCTTTCGTCCCTAAATATTTAATGCCGTTGAACTTTTTTAAACATGTTTGTCCGTTCGTTTTATTTAAAAACTTATGTGAAATATGTAAAACTATGTATACGTAAAAGTATATTTAACAATGAATCAAATGATAGAAAAAAATTAATAATTACTTAAACTTTTTGAATAAGACGAACGGTCAAATATGTTTAAAAAAGTCAACGGCATCAAATATTTTACTAAATGTTTGTTGCAACATTTTCTAGTAGCGTGAAACATCACTGTAAACTATGTGCAACACTTGAAAAGAATATGTCTGCCATGTAATTGAAAAAACACAGAAAATAGTACATGACAAAGATATGGACACAGAAAATAGTACATGACAAAGATATGGATTGGACATCTAGCCTCAGTCATTTTATTGGATGGTCAAATATTTTTTACATGGTCAAAATATTTCATTATATACCTGATGTTAGTGAAGAAAAAGTGAAACATTACTTTAAACAATATAACAATGAAATGTTTTATTAAATGTTCGGTGTAACATTTTTAGCAGCGTGAAACATCACTCTAAACTAGTGTAACGCTCAAAAATAGTGTGATGCAATATCAACTAACACACAAAGAAAGAGAATGAAATGTTAGAAAACAACAGATCCAATAGATCGATAAAAGGGACTGTAATAAATTATTGAAAGGAAAATACTTCGCCCCTTTCTAATGATCAACACCATTGATTTTTAGATCATTCGTTTTATTAAAAAAATTATGCAAATATACTTACGATGATAAAACAATTCATAACAAAATATATTATAATTATATGATTTTTTTTAATAATATCAACAGTCAAACTTACGTCTAAAAGTTAACCGTATCAAATATTAAACAACACAAAGTGCACAATAATTAAGAGGAGGGTAGTTCTATATGCTCACCTCGGTAACCTGATCAAATTAAGACCCATGAACATCATCAACACTAATAAATGGACAGAATAGAGTGTGATGGATAGAATAGAGTGTGAGCAAGAGAAATGTGAAGGTGAATGAACTACCGTGGCCAAACATGCAAGTGATGCCTCTTCCACTCTTGTGTAGCTCTAAGGTATGGACACCAACACATCAAAACAAAGTTAAAATAATGGACATTGAAATGAAGATAATTATATCGAATAATCCCATATTGATTGTGAAAAGATAAGGGACCTAATATATAAGTGGGGTCCTCATCTCGTTGGCTAACTTTTGGGATAAAATGTCATTTACGATTATACAATTGGTATCACAGCCACGTCCAGTGGCTACTCAAGATCGATTGGATAGCTTTTCTCATCCCAAAAGCATCCAAAAACTGATAGCCCCCCACTTATATAAATAGGTCACTTACCCTTCTAAATATGATCCTACAATTGATATTAGAGTCACCTTTTGCTTCTCTTTGGAATTTGATCAAATTTTGCATCTTGTAACTGCGCATGAGATTCATCACCGTCAATACTCTCCGTGGCCTCAAGCAACACCTGCACATGAACAACAACAAAAACATATCCGACTACAAGTTCACATCATCTTGTGGAGATAGTGCATGAGGAGAAGTGGGAGCAATATGGGACGTTGGATTTGAGTGAAACAATCCTGACCGATCGATGAAGTGTGAAGTATGTAGAATGTAGGACTGTTGTTGGTTAATTATAGGGCAGAAGATTGTACCGATAGGGCTAAGATTTTGGTAATTTTGGTTTCGAAATATTTTTGAATTTTCAAAAAATTGGAACAATTTTACCAAACTCATAAAAATGAAAAAAGAATTAAAAAAATGGCCAAATTCATTTCGTATCTGGGAGAAGGGGATGTTCATGTAGACTCAAAACTTGAGAAATCTCAGTTTCAGTTTGAAACTTTGAACCCTGATTCTGACACAACCTGGCTCCATGCATGAATAGAATGAGACATTTCATGTACGTATGCACATATAAGAAAAAAATCCCAAAAATAACTTCATTTTTCACCATCTTATTTTCTCAAAATAACTTGTAAAAGTGTAATATTGGGTCACCAATTGATTCCATGCAGCGGGAACCGTGGAAAAGAAGAGAGAGAGAGAGAGAGAAAAAAAGGAGGGTCATAATTTGGACTTTGTAGGTTTCGGCCCATGAGATGCAAGCAAGGAAAGGAATAAGTTCACACCTGCCGTCCCTCAACTTTACGACGAGTTTGTTTCACATCCCTAAATCCCAATTCCAAAAATCTTCACCCCTAAACTATATAAAACAGTGCAATTTAGATTCCACAGCACTACAACAGTATAGATACATGGTTTCGCTGACGTGGTATCCTAGTTAGCAATTTTTTTTTAAAAAAAATATGGGACCCACATGTCAGCCTTTCTTTCTTCTCTTTTCTAGTTTTCTTCCACGGCGCACATCGAGGAGGAGGTCGAGGGCATCGTCCTCGGCGCCGGCTGCGGGTGATCGAGCGCGGCAGCAGCAGCAGCCGGCCGCCTTTCCCTTCCCCCATCTCCCGCCCTCTCCACGCATCGTGCCGGCGGGAGAGGGGGGAGCGGCAGGGGTGCGGCAGGCGGAGCGGTGGTGGAGGAGGAGAGGGAACACCATTTTCGGCTGGCGAGCTTGCTTGGCGCTGCCGAGGGCTGGCTCGAGGAGGCCATCGCCAACAAGCTTCTCCGCTCGCCGCCGCCAGCCTAGACCGTCCCGCTGGAGAGGGGAGAGAGGATGCCGGCCGGCTGCTGTTGAACCAGTATGAGCCGCTCTTGTGCATGCTCCACGCCACTGTGCCCAACGGTTGGACCACTGCCGACGTCGCCACTCGCCACCATAGCCGACTCCGGCGACTCGTCCTCGCACTCCGCCGCAGCCATCGACGACGTGCACCACCATCTCTCGTGCGCCAACGGATCCTTTCGCTCGAGAGGCCGCTCGCTTTGCCAACTTCACCACGCGGTTGGTCGGCCGGTGGCTGCCGCGCTCGCCTGCCGCTCACGTGTGCATCGTCGTCATCGGGTGTGGCGGCCACCTCCTCCCTCTCTGCCGCCGATGAAGAGAAGAGAAAAGAGGAAAAGAAAAGAGAAAAAGAAGATATGCGGGCCCCATAATTTTTCCATTCTCACTTACATGTGCGTCCCATAACTTTTTATTTTTTATTTTGCTAACTAGGATGCCATGTCAGCGAAACTATGGATCATACTGCCATGGGATCGAAATTACACGGTTTTGTATAGTTTAGAGGTGAAGATTTCTGGTATTAGATATTAGGGACCTCAGACAGACTCGATGTAAAGTTAAAGGACGGTATGTGAACTTATTCCGAAACGGACACCGTACAATTTGGCCGCCCTGCCTGCTCCACGGTCCAAAGCGCCAACTATGCATTCTTCAATCTTGAACAAAAAATTAAAACCAAAATCGGAATTTTGGAAACATGGACTTGTTCCTTGTTCTAATCTCCTTCCGATCGTACTACGGAACTTCACATGATTTTCGTAAAATCAGTTCAATTCCCGTAAAATTCTTTCAAAATACGGCACTAATTCCTTCTTGTCCACCTAAACATAACAGACACACACAACCCGGCAGCGCACATAGATACCTCAGCATCAGCACCGGCAGGGCACCCTGCTAGCTGCTTCTTTCTAGTAGTATACAATCGGCAGCTGAAAACTGTTGGATCCAAAGTATATATCGAGCGTACCAACAACCAGCAGTGCCGCCCACCGGAAAAAGCCGTGCCTTTTTTGCGTGCGCTCACCGGAAAAGTTGTCGGCGTCCACCGGAACGGGGCCGCTCACCGCCGGCGGTACACAGATCGATCGAAACCAACTCGGATTTAATACTAAAGCAACCGCAAGTACAACCAAAGACGTGTGATATGTCCATTTACATAGATAGAATCCCGTCGCATGATCAGTTGGTCCAGATGCACGTAAAGCTGCTATGAGCAATAAAATAAACTAAAGGGTGTGTTTAGTTCATGTTAAAATTGGAAATTTGGTTGAAATTAGAAATGAAAAAGTTGGAAATTTATGCGTGTAGGAAAGTTTTTATGTGATGGAAAAGTTAGAAGTTTGACGAAAAAGTTGGGAATTAAACCAGACCTAATCATCCGTCCCTAAATATTCGACGCAGTTGGTCTTTTTAAACATATTTGACTGTTCGTCTTATTTAAAAAAATTAATTAATTATTAATTCTTTTCCTATCATTTGATTCATTGTTAAATATACTTTTATGTATACATATAGTTTTATATATTTCATAAAAGTTTTTTAATAAGAACGGTCAAACATATTTAAAAAAATCAATAGCGTAAAATATTTAGGGACGGAGGGAGTATAAGTTTATTCAATTGTAAGCTTATATATAAATATGAGAGAATTAAAAAAAATAAGTGTTGCCTTTCATACGAGAGCTAGTTCTTCACATACTCGATAAATATATTAAATGCATAGCTGAGAGTAAAAGAGAGAGGACTGAAAAAAAATTAAAGACAGTCTTGTAGCTAAAATCTGTTATACATATTAATCTAATACTATATATGTTAATAGCTAATAGTTCTTTTCTATATTATATTAAATTTGCTTTTACCCAACAGTATTATACTACATGCAGATCAACTAAACGTATGCTACCAACTTCCCTAAATATATGTGGTTGAACTAACCAACGTCATGAAAAAACAAGAAGAGAGATAATCCCCTATATGTCATTGAAAATTTATCTGATCCCTTATATACCACTGAAAATTAGCTTTTCTCTTATATGTCATTGATCCAAATTTGCGTACCCTTTCATGCCACTACCATCAGTTAACCGTGTGTTGACCGTTAACTCTAAAAATAAAAAAGACATATTTGCCTTCTCTAAGTTGTTAGTATGCCCTATACTCAGAAGGATAAATACGTCTTTTTCTTTAGAATTAACGGTCAACACACGATCAACTGACGGGAGTGGCACGAGAGGGTGTGCAAATTTGGATCAATAGCATATAAGGGAAGAGCTAACTTTTAAATAGCACATAAAAGATCAGACCAATTTTCAGTGGCATATAAGGATTTTCTTTAAAAAAAATACCAGGACAGGGTATGTATGTTCTTATCTAAAATAATTGAATAAATATGCGCGCTTAATTCCCAAGCTCTTCAACGGTGCGATCTTTAAAAATCACCGGTTAATCAGACGCTCCATATATAAAAAATTTTCATATATCGGGCGCTTAAAGCTTGGGCTAGGTTCTCTAATTTTTTTTTTCTTCTCAAATCGTCCCACATATTCTTAATCCTTTACAGTTATAATTAGAGAGAAGCCGATAATTAACCGGTGATCACTAGAGTTTGGATAAACATATTGTCCACGACATCGGATTAGGCCGATCGATCGAGCAGCTGCGCGTCGTTCTCAAGTCGGATTGAATTTAATTACAGGAGTTAAAACCTAGCCCAAGCGTACCAGCAGCATCACGAACCACACACGCTCTTGAGTGGCCGTGAAGCGTCGGATACATGACACATCGATCGGATGGCTACGCATGCATTCAATTCATTGCTTGCTGGTGTACGTTTCGGAAGCTACTGGAGTAGGTAGCGTAAACCTAACTTAACTAATTACCGGTCCCTAATTGTTTAGGTTTGCATTGATAGTATTAGCGGCCTCGAGTTAACATCACTGATGCACTGATGCACCTGTCACTCTGCCGTCGGCAGCAATTCAGATACTTGAAAGGGACATGCACCATTTCTCTCCAAGAGATTGGGAGCTTTAATTAATCACCCTACAACTACTATTTTATTTTATTTTTTACCGACTCGCACCCGTGTGAAATTTATATTGATAGAGCAGAAAAACAATATAAGATTACAACAATGGAACATCATAACTAGGAAAACAAAAGGAATAGGCATCACCCACACACCGACAACACCAAACCACAGAAAAAAAAGTTAACACCGGACCAGCTGTCGGTAAGCGTGACCGACTGCCGTTAGGTCAATAAAGAAACTGCAAATGGGACCACCCAAAATACAACCCTAACAACTAGTACTACACTATGTGAGTGGTACTATTTGGCAATGGTTAAACTACACTATGTGAGCTTTACAAAGCCGAACTACAAGTTTGGAATTTTTGTTTGCTGGAATGCTGGGTAGAATTGAGCTAGCTATTATAATATGTCATAGATGATAGATAAAATATTTTTTTAAAAAATATATTAATATTAATTGTTTACTTATTTAATAAATGGTATTCCCTTGTTTTGAAACAAGCACCGGATTATTCCATTATATCAGAAGAATATTAAGGGTTATTTTGTAAAAACCATGTTGGGATATCAGTAATGCTTTTTAAAGAAGTACGGATAAATTTTACACATAAATTACTTTTTAAGTCGTTATTAATAAACCAATGCTCCCTCCTTCCATACTTGTAAAGGAAGTCGTTTAGGACAATGTTTAAATCAAACCTTGGGAATATAAATCATGAATAACTATTAAGTTGTTGAGTTTGAAAATGTAAAAATTATATGAATAGATTTGTCTTGAAAAATACTTTCATAAAAGTATATATATATATATATATATATATATATCAGTTTTTAATAAATATTTTTATAGAAATAAGAAGTTAAAATTGTGTTTTGGAGACCGTGTCGCTGTCCTAAACGACTTTCTTTACAAGTACGGAGGGAGTACGTCTTACAATAAATCATGGGCAATCGACGAGTCCCTAAATCCCCCATTTATTTATGCTAAGCTTCATAAAGTATTTTAAATCTATTTCTAGCTTTTATTTGTATTCTAATCATCCAGCTATTCAGTATTCCATATATACCATTCAACCGATGAACCGAATAGAACACTCCCGACGGGAGTGTGAGATCGACTAGCAGCAAACTTCTGGTGTTGATTGTCCCTTTGCTTCCACGCATCAACAATTGTTTGCTATCAGTTCGAACTATCAGGTTCTGTAATCTAGATACCAACAATGGGTGCAATGTAAGCACTATGCCATAAGAAAAACATTGCTCAATATGAAGAGCCCTTATTGTATACGAGAATATTTTGTGAAAATTTTGGTGGCACAACACTAGTAGTAACAACTATCATTAGAGTTGTTTGTTATGCATTGTTAATTAATTAATATAATTAAGTAACAGAAAAAAAAATATAAGTAGTAACTTTTGATTTAACAAAGGTTAAGGCTGTGTTATACTCTCTCTATCCCCTGATATAAGAGATTTTGACATTTTGCTTGTACTATTTGACCATTCGTTTTATTAAAAAAATTTGGAACTATTATTTATTTTATTTGTGACTTACTTTATCATCCAAAGTACTTTAAGCACAACTTTTCGTTTTTTATATTTGCACAAATTTTTCGAATTAGACGAGTGGTCAAACAGTAAAATGTCGAAATCGTTTATATTAGGGCACAGAGGGAGTAGTTAGGATGTGTTCGAAAACTTTTCTCCTTACATCTAAAACAGAACAGTAGAATACCGCATGATTAATTAAGTATTCGCTTACAAATACTTAAAAATTTAAATTAATATAATTTTCAAGTATTTTTTTATAATTTATTTAAAAAACAAATACCATTTAGTAGTCCAGAAAAGAAACAAGGGATTATACGTTAAAAAATTCTAGTGTAAAACACAGCATAAAACTTGCTCACAGTACTTAATTAATTTTGATGGCGATGAACAGCTATCGTATCGTCTGACTTGTCTATGGAAAAGGGAGCAGTCAGCAGTGGCACCCGCATGTCCAAGAAAAAGAAAAGAGTATTAACGCGTGCGCTTTGACCGCTCAGGTGCGACCCGGTGCAGGTCATAACCTGACCGGCTTTAAACCATCTCCCGCACCGCCCCCACCCACCCACCAGCCAGTCTTTTACCTTCACTGCAACGTGGGCCACCCACCGACCAGCCTGGCCCACGCGCAGTGAGGGTGCGGCGTGCGAGCGACTGGGCCGAGTCAGTCAGCGTCGCGGTCAAAGGCGTGGGGGTGGGTGTGGTGGCGGCCGCTACCGGAGTCAGGTCAGGTCAGGTGCTAACCCGCCGCGGCACACCAACGTACAGCACCACACCACCCACGGAGTTTTTTTTTTTTTTAATACGACGGAGTTGCATGGACCTACCCACGTTTGCCTGTGATTAAATGGAGTAATTCTTTAAAAAACGAAAATATTGTATTATACTACTTCCGTTTTATCTTACTTTGATTTTTTATTCAAACTTAAACTTAACCAAATTTATTAAAAAATATAGTAACATCGATAACATTAAATTAGTTTTATTAAATCCAACATTGAAAAAGTTTTTTTTAGAATAACACAGTACAACGCACGCACATTCACCCCTATGAATGCACGCACGCAAACTCTACCCCTATGAGCATCCCCGAAGACTGGGCCGGCAAATTTCTGGAGATTGACGAAGTCACCACAGACGCTCGCTGTCGACGGGAAACCCTACCCCTATGAACATCTCCGAAGACTGAGGCAGCAAATTCCTGGAGATTGACGAAGTCACCACTGGCGCCTCGCTGTCGACGGGAAACCCTACCACTATGAGCATCTCCGAAAACTGGGCCGACAAATTCTTGGAGATTGACGAAGCCACCATAGGTGCCTCGCTGTCGACGGAAACGTCCCCTATGAGCATCTCCAAAGACTGGGCCGATAAATTTCTAGAGATTGACTAAGTCACCACATGCGCCTCGTTGTCAACGGAAACGTCGTCTACCACTGAAAGCACAATGCCGTTAAATCCTGAAAAATTCGCTCCCATAGAGAGTCGAACCAAGGACCTAAGGTGCTACTGATGTTCTTGTAATTAACCACTAGCCTATATGTCCTTTCGCAAAGTTATTCTAATAGTATGCCTGGAAATAATATATGTTTTTCTATAATCTTATCGACCTTAAAAAAGTTGACCAGAACAAAAAACATAGTGTCTTATAATATGAAACAGATGGAGAAAAAAGCCAAAGCATCTTATAATATAATATGATTATAGTATGAAGCGGGAGTAGCCATGCATCCACCAATTTAAAGTGCAAATTCGACTATTAAAAAGAAACAACATTGTGGGACATGTATATTGGATTTTACTAGAAAAATGTCCGTGCGTTGCAACGGGTGAAGACTATTTTAATCTTATTATTATTGTTATACGGTTTAGCTAAAAATTCACTGTAAAAATTCGCTTGAATATTCTTTTTTACAAAATCTGAGCTGCAATTAGGAGTTTGATCGTCTCAAGTTAGCGTGCGAGTTTTTTAAAAAGATTTCTTATACGACTCCTCCTGTAGTTCTAAAAGCGAAAGAACTTAAAAACTGATGCAAACATGGATATGTATTTCCAAAAATATATAAATTTAAAAACCGACTCTAATACGGATGACGTACTAAAGTACCGGTAAAAACATTTTCGATTTTTATAATAGTAGAAATATTTCAGGTTTGTAAAGTTGACGTTGTAGGGCATATTGAATTTTGCCGTGACCATTTACACCACACGTAAGAATGAGTGCATGTCTAACTAAATCATAAATTAACTTTTCCTACATTATGTATGCTTGAATTAGAGTCTATATTGTGCTTAGGTAAATAATGTTCACCATGATTATTGAAACAGGTTATTCACTTCACATTTAAAACAAACATTTTGCAAAAAAAAAATTGTCAACTACATTATTTAGAATACTTGTTTTAAGTTATATGTTATATTTATTTATTAAAATATTTAATTTATCTCTATAATACAACAATCCATCCAATAAATATCTGTTTCAGATTGAGCTTTAGGCCATGTTTAGTTGGGGAAAATTTTTAGTTTTGGTTGTCACATCGGATATACGGACACATATTTAAAATATTAAACGTAGTATAATAACAAAACAAATTATAGATTCCGCCACGAAACTGCGAGATGAATTTATTAATCCTAATTGATCTGTCATTAGCAAATATTTACTATATCACCATATTGTCAAATCATGGCGCAATTAGGCTTAAAAGATTCGTCTTGCAATTTACTCATAATCTGTGTAATTGCTTTTTTCCCTACATTTAATACTCCATGCATATGTCTAAACATTCGATGTGACAACGTAGTTTTTGGGAACTAAACATGGCCTTACTCTGAGTTTGTTTCATGATGTTCTCAACTTTCCTCCCATGTTTTTCGTATCCAAGCTGCTAAACAGTGTGTGTTTTCAAAAGGGTTTTATAGAAAAGTTTTTTAAAAAAATTATACTTCCTCCGTTTCACAATGTAAGACTTTCTAGCATTATCTATATTGATATAGATACTAACGAATCTATATATATAATAATGTCTAGATTCATTAATAATGTCTTACATTATAAAACGGAGAGAGTAGTATTGATTATTTTATAAAAAATAGCTAATACTAAACTAATGACTTCGTTTCGCATGCACGAACTCATCCTTACTATTACTATTAGTACTAGATTACTAGTTGACCAGTATATATGCTGGCTACCACTTCTTTCTTCCACGTTTGCAGTGTTCAAGAGTCCTTGTATATACTGGATGTGTGTTTGTGTTTAGTTGCTTTCAAAGTTAAAAGTTTGGGTTAAAATTGATACGATGTGACTGAAAAGTTATGTGTATAATAGATTGATATGATGAAAAAAATTGAAAGTTTGAATCTAAACAGGCCACTGTCCAAGAGTCCGCAATAACCTGTTGGTTGGTGTACCATACACGTTTGCAGTGACCACCACGTATAACAGACAATTAAAAGAAAGTAACTCCGGATATGCGGCGAAGGAACAAAGGCATTTTGGTCTGAAAGCCTTGCACTTTGGGGAAAAGGTACGAGTAAACAAGTCTGATCGAATTGGGTTCTAGTTTGACCATGCCTGGGGCTAGTAGCTGCCAGGTACCCTGTGGACCATTGAAAGGTCAACGTTGAAGTTGAATTCTTTGTGTGAAACCTGAATATGCTTTAAAATAGTAAAAACTCTGCAACTTGACTGGTTGCCAAGACGGCGAGTTAGGTGCGTTTAGTTCATGAAAAGAAAATTTTTGATGTCACATTAGACGTTTCACTGGATATTGAAAAGAATTTTTGGACACGAATGAAAAAATGAATTTCATAACTTACATGGAAACCGCGAGACGAATTTATTAAGCCTAATTAATCCGTCATTACACATGTAGGTGACTATACCACTTATAGCTAACCATGGACTAAATAGGCTCAAAAGATTCATCTCGCGATTTCCATGCAAAGTGTGTAATTACTCCCTTCATCTCATAATATAAGACGTGCACGTATTTTAAGATTCAACATTTAAAATATTTGACCAACACTTAAGTATAATATGAAATGAATTTTATTTGTTAGAAAAATATATCATTAGATTGAGATTTAGAATTTAATTTCATATGGTTACAATTTTGTTGCTAGAAACCTTATTGTATGAGAAATTATAAGTTAAAGATTAGTTTTAAAGACTGTGCCAACTTTGACCGCGTCTTATATTATAAGATAGAGGGAGTAGCTTTATGTTTAAAGATTCAATGTAATATTTTTGGAAAAAAAATTTG
Organism: Oryza meridionalis; assembly: GCA_000338895.3. Classification (NCBI taxonomy): domain Eukaryota; kingdom Viridiplantae; phylum Streptophyta; class Magnoliopsida; order Poales; family Poaceae; genus Oryza; species Oryza meridionalis. The sequence continues at coordinate 5,283,255 of CM002528.2, read as the reverse complement.
GTAACTAAACAAATTCTTACACGGCAATCAATGGCAGAGAATGATGAACAGTTAGATGCATTTGATGGTATGGTTTTAATCCCGTGTTTAATTCTTTACATGTTCATATTTTTCTAAAAAAAATGTTCGAAGAAACGTCTCTTCCTCTCCCTCTTAATTTCGTGTTTTTTTCATGATGAACTGTCCGTACATCGCAGGACGTAAAAGCCAGCTCCGAAGGACGCTGTGCAGTTTTTTTTAAAGTTCTTGTATACTTATATTTTTAATTGTTTATGATGGATAGAAATATAGTATAAACATATATGTCTATAACACACGCATATTTATCTATATAAAACACACATTCGATTTTTGTGAGCATATATGATTAGAGGAGCATATCTTAAGATTAAGATGGATGGAAATCATCACGGGTTATCAACATTGATAAGTACATCCCATAAAAAAAATAAGCCATCAAATCTAACTTAAAATTGGAGGGGTTAGTTCCGCTAAGTTGTCAAAGGCTCCTTTGATTTATAGGAAAAGTGTAGGAAATTTGAAGGATTTCAATCCTATAGAAAAATTTCCTATGGAACCCTTTGAAACAAGGGATTGAATCCTATACTATCCTTTAAAATTCCTATGGAATGGGTAATCCTATAGAGATTTTGGAGGAAAATTAGCAAGAGGTCCAACCTCTTGGAAAAATTCCTTTGAGTCTATCTCTCTCATCCGATTTCTGTGTTTTCCTGTGGTCCAATCAAACGGTTATTCTTGTGTTTTTCCTGTATTTTCCAATCCTCTGTTTTACACATGCATTCCTGTCAGAATCCTACGTTTTTCCTATTCCTCCATTTTTTCATTCCTACGATTCAAAGGGCCCTAATTGTTTTTCTACCATTGGTGCTATATATGCTATTTTATTTTATTTTTCTAATCTCTATCTCTACTATTATAAAAATTAAAAATGTTTTTGCCGGTGTTTTGATACGTCATACGTGTTTGAGTTAGTTTTTGAGCGTTCACTTTTTAAAATACAAATCCGTGTTTGAGTCGGATTTTAGGTTCATTTTGCTTTTAGAAATACAAAAGATATCGTATAAGAAATCTCTTTAAAAAAAACTTGCATACTAACTTGAGATGAAGGTTGGACTCCTAATTACAACTCATTATTTTCTAAAAGAAATATCCAAGCAAATTTCCACATTGTATTTCACCCTAAGGCCTTGTTTAGTTTCTAACTTTTTCTTCAAACTTCTAACTTTTCCATCACATTAAAACTTTCCTACTCACACTAACTTACAACTTTTTTCTTCAAACTTCTATTTTCAGTCAAACTTTAAATTTTGGTGTGGAACTAAACACAACCTAACTACAATAAAATTAAAATGACATTCACCCATTGCAACGTACGTACATCTTTTTTAGTAATCTTAACTAATTAAAAGATTGGTATTTTTCCTATCGTCACTTCTCCCCGTTTCGTCCGTGTGCGATTAAAATCAGGCGAGAAAAAACCGGGAAAAAAAAATCCGATCCCTGTAAAAAAAAGGCGAAAAAAATAAAAAAAACGAATCTGTCCGTAAAAAAAAGGAATCAGGCAAAAAAATCGGGTGAAAAAAAAGGCAAAATATAAAGAATGCGATTCCGTGGACGCGGTAAAAAAAGGGCGAAAAAAATAAAAGACCAGGCGAAAAAAATTGGGCGAGAAAAAACGGGGAAAAAAAGAATCCGATCCCGTGTAAAAAAAGACGGAAAAAATAAAAAACCGAATCTGTCCGATCAAAAAAAACGGAATCGGCCGAAAAAAAATTGGGTGAAAAAAGGGCAAAAAAGAATCCGATTTCGTGGACGCGGTAAAGAATTATATGTGACACGGTAAAAAAATCAAATATATTATATGTGACACTGTACAATATATCTCTATCTCTATCTTTACTATTTAAAAAATTGAAAACGTTTCCATCGTTCGTAATAGTGAAACGAAAAAAGGGCAAAAAAAATTAAAACCAAAAGAGAATAAAATAGTATCTTATGATTGAATTTACTTCCGTCGTCCGTGAAAATCTTATATTATCTTATCTCAATCTTTCCGAGGGGACCGAGAGGCGCCCTTCGTCCCTGTCCGCGCAATGAAACACCGGCCAAAGAAAAAAAACAAAATTGAGCAAAGGGGTAAACTAGATTGAAGCTCCCAAATTAAAAGAGGATAAATGATATTGAAACTCCCCTAACTCGAAAAGAGGGAATAAAATAGGTTGAAATTTTTCGACAAAATTCCCCAAATTCAAAGAACCCTAATTTCGGGTAAGAACCCTAAGAGTCAAAATCCAAATCAATTAATATAAGGGTTCGGGTTACTTACCGGACTTGAAGTCCCAAAGCTCATCGGAGCTTTCCGAGAAGCGGCACCACTGCATCTTCACCTTATCGCAGTCGCGTTGGGTTCCCTGCACACGCGTTATCCTGGAGCACCCCTCCGCCATCCCTTGCCGAAGACGGGAAGCGTCGGTTTGGCGTCGCCCCTCCCGCCGAGAGGTCCATGCCGCTCGGCGCTCGTCGCCGTTTACGCACCCGCCTAGCCGGACCACCGACGCCGTGGCACGGCTTTGTGCCGCCCTCGGGTGCGCCCCTAGCCGGCGAAGCAGGAGCCACTCGGTGGTCGTCACCGCGCGCGCGCACCAGCTCGCCATTGCCGTCGTTCCACTCGCTCGTCGCCGGAGAGAAATGGGATCGGGAGAGAGGGATTTGGGAGCTAGGGTTTTGCCCTCTCTCCCGGTTGGCACTTCATCCGGCAAGGGGACGATCGGAGCCGTCCATTAGATCGGACGGCTCAGATTTGCCTAGCGTCGGGCCACCGCCACCGCAGATTACGCTGCGCCCAATGGGCCGCGGAAGTGCATCGGACCGTCCCCACATATGTGTCGCGGTCAGCTGCTCATCGGACCGTCGAATTGACTCGGCTCGCCGAAGATGGGCCAGCCCAAGTTTAGGCCGGCTTGGGAAGACCTGGGCCGAAAGTAAATTTGATCAAACAATATGGCTCAGATTTTTTAAATTAAAATCCGTCGGATAAACTCCTAAGTAGGCTCGAAAAATAAATCTAAAACTAAATCCTAAATCTTATGTTAATTCATCAAATTAGACTCGGTTCTACCTATTTGTTAATATATCAAATTAAACTTGATTTTTACCGATTTAAGGTTTTCAAGGCATCACACTATTAAACAGTATTTTCCCCGTTGCAACGTACGGGCACTGTTGCTAGTAAGTAATAAGAAAAGAATAAGGAAAACGGTGGGGTCGCATCGTTCCAGGTACGGATCCACAGGCATCGACACGCGTCGTCGGGTAAGCCCGAAAACCAGGTGCAAAAAACCGATCACCCACCATTTTTGCACCATCGACCACCCCACCCGTGCACTTGCTCGCCCATCGCGAAAACAACGAACACACATACCCCGCCGCCGGTTCGCCGCTCGCCGGCGACTGCCGCCGCCGACGACTCGTCTTCCGTCACCTACCTCCGCTTTCCCACTATTCAATCCCCTTCCGTTTCCCACCACCTTCCCTTTCGCTCCATTCCTTGCTTCCCATCCATGGGAAAACCACCCGTCCTACGAATTAAATGGCACCGCCACCACCCGCGCGACTCCTCCGACCCGACGATTCCTCCCTTTCACACGCGGGCCCCCACCTTCTCTCTATAAATACCCAGTCTCCTCTCCTCCTCGCCGCATCCCATCCACGCAAATATTTCTTCCTATAACAGGAGAAGAGCAGATCGATCGTTTGTTTTTGAATTCTGAGGAGAAGAGGATCGATCGTTTCGTTCGTTCGATCGATCGTTTGGTTTTGAATTTTGAGGAGAAGAGAAGAGAAGAGGATCGGAGATGGCCGGCGGCGGCGTGGAGGACACGTACGGCGAGGACAGGGCCACCGAGGATCAGCTCATCACCCCATGGTCCTTCTCCGTCGCCAGGTTAGAGACATTACACCTTCCCTCCTCCTCATCCATCTCCATCTCCTTCGAGATCGTCTTCTTCTTCTTCGAATTCGGCATCCATCAATCTCTTGTTCTATCTCGACACGGTTTCCCGCCGCCTCTGCTTTTTATTTCCTTCCGTTTTTGTTCCCAACTTTCTCTACACCGACCCATAAAGTTTCCGTTTGTTTTACTCCGCCGGTTTCCTGACTCGCTTCAGTTGCAAGCTTGTCCGGCCCTAAAAAAAACTGATTCGTGTCATTCATTGCATCAAATTCATGAAAATCTACATTAATTTGAATCGGGTCTTTCCGAATCGCAACCGATCGTAGAAGTGGCCATAAGAAAAAAAAAATTGAATTCGAATTTCTTGCGCTGTGATGTGATGTGATGCAGCGGGTACACGCTGCTGAGAGACCCGCGGCACAACAAGGGCTTGGCCTTCACGGAGGCGGAGCGCGACGCGCACTACCTCCGCGGCCTCCTCCCGCCATCCATCGTCTCGCAGGAGCTCCAGGAGAAGAAGCTCATGCACAACCTCCGCAACTACACCGTCCCTCTCCAGCGCTACATCGCCATGATGGACCTCCAGGTACTCACACACACTCTGATCACTCGCTCGAATCAAATGCATTGATAATGTTCATGCAGCAAGAACTGTGGATTACTTTTTTTCTTAGAGAATGGTATTTTTACCCGGTCTCTACATCCAACCAGATATATGCAGCCTTTTAAATTAGGAACTTAGCCTATCAAATATGGAACTTAGCCCTCAAATAATCCAACCTGAAATTCGGTACTATGGATATGTGAACTCAGGACCTTGAGATGCTACTTAGTTCGTTGCAACAATTAGGCTACATGTACTTTCACTAGAACCGTGGATTACTGAACATTCTGTCTTGTTTCTTGGTTCTTTTGTGCTTTTTTTTCTTTCAGGAGAGGAATGAGAGGCTGTTCTACAAGCTCCTAATCGACAACGTGGAGGAGCTGCTGCCGGTGGTGTACACGCCGACGGTCGGAGAGGCATGCCAGAAGTACGGCAGCATCTACAGGCGGCCACAGGGCCTGTACATCAGCCTCAAGGACAAGTGCGGTTTTTGTTGCTAGGATTCTGCTTTCCTTCTGATGTTGAGGTTGATTAGGAATTTGCAGCCTGACAGGAATCTGTGCTTGTTTGTTTGGTGGATTCAGGGGGAAGATCCTTGAGGTGCTCAAGAACTGGCCGGAGAGGAGCATCCAGGTGATCGTCGTCACCGATGGCGAGCGCATTCTTGGCCTTGGAGATCTTGGTTGCCAGGTAGTGTATTTTTTCCCCCATTTCCTGCCCTGATTCTGAATTTCTGATGCCATGCATTTGTCGAAAAGATTTTGCTGTGATGATGTATGTTTACCTGAAAGCATTTGCTGATGTCTGCTGTTGTTATTACGTACAGGGAATGGGTATTCCTGTTGGCAAACTGTCTCTGTACACTGCCCTTGGAGGAGTTCGCCCATCAGCTGTAAGTGTTCTTGTCGTCATGAAATGATCAAAGTATTTTTAGTCTGTTGATGGATTTGCTTTGCTGACTATAAATGAATATATGTATGATGCAGTGCCTGCCAATCACGATTGATGTTGGTACCAACAATGAGTCACTGCTCAACGACGAGTTCTACATTGGACTCAAGCAACGCCGTGCTACCGGCGAGGTAAGCCACAGCTTCGTTTAATTGGTGAGACAGAAAGCTCTTTTTACCATAGAATTTCATTTTTTTTAATCTTATATGTGTTATCATGGTTATCAGGAATACCACGAGCTTCTTGAGGAGTTTATGACCGCAGTTAAGCAAAACTACGGCGAGAAAGTGCTCGTTCAGGTCAGTCTGCATAGAAGAATTAATTAAGTTACATGTGCACACTCTGTTTTTACCTTTATCAGGATTCAGGATATGACTGAATAACATCAAATTTCCTTTACACAGTTTGAAGACTTTGCCAACCACAATGCTTTTGACTTGCTTGCAAAGTACAGCAAGAGCCACCTTGTCTTCAACGACGACATTCAGGTACAAGAAAGTGAAACTTTTGTGAACCGCTTATGGTTTCATGCCCATATAATTTGTCTGAATTCTAATGTGATGAGTTTGGTCTACAACGATGGATTGCAGGGAACAGCATCAGTGGTCCTGGCAGGTCTGATTGCTGCACTCAAGGTGGTCGGTGGAACTCTTGCAGATCACACTTACCTGTTCCTTGGCGCCGGTGAGGCTGGAACTGGCATCGCAGAGCTCATTGCCCTCGAGATGTCAAAGCAGGTAACTGAATGAAACACACTGCAAACTCTGAATATTGCCTCTCTCACTTTCACTGAATATGATCAACAACAATATGGTGTGTGATTTGATTGTGTGTTATTCGTGTAGACGGAGATTCCGATCAATGATTGCCGGAAGAAGGTGTGGCTGGTGGACTCGAGGGGGCTGATCGTGGAGTCGAGGAAGGAGTCGCTGCAGCACTTCAAGCAGCCATTCGCGCACGAGCACGAGCCGGTGAAGACGCTGCTGGAGGCCGTGCAGTCCATCAAGCCGACCGTGCTCATCGGCACCTCCGGCGTCGGCAAGACCTTCACCCAGGAGGTCGTCGAGGCCATGGCCACCTTCAACGAGGTAAACCAATGCACACATCATGGTGGCAGCATATGTGCTCCTCTTCTTGATGATGATGATCAAGTGATCTAACATAGCGTAACTTTTGGTGAAATCAAACGCAGAAACCTGTCATCTTCGCGCTCTCCAACCCGACGTCGCACTCGGAATGCACCGCGGAGGAGGCCTACACCTGGACCAAGGTGAGAGATCAATTGGTTGCCATCGTCAATGGCGATCGATGCCATGAAGCTGAATCGAAATGTTTGTGCAGGGGCGGGCGGTGTTCGCGAGCGGGAGCCCGTTCGACGCGGTGGAGTACGAGGGGAAGGCGTACGTGCCGGGGCAATCGAACAACGCCTACATCTTCCCGGGGTTCGGGCTCGGGGTGGTGATCTCGGGCGCCATCCGCGTCCACGACGACATGCTGCTGGCGGCGTCGGAGGCGCTGGCGGAGCAGGTGAGCGAGGACAACTTCGCCAGGGGCCTCATCTTCCCGCCCTTCACCAACATCCGCAAGATCTCCGCGCACATCGCCGCCAAGGTCGCCGCCAAGGCGTACGAGCTCGGCCTCGCCAGCCGCCTCCCGCGCCCCGACGACCTCGTCAAGTACGCCGAGAGCTGCATGTACACCCCGGCCTACCGCTGCTACCGCTGATCGAGCGCGAGCCGACCGAGGAGGAAGACGATCGATCGAATTGACAAATAAAATTTTATTCGAATCTTGGCGGGAGCGCTAGCTGCCATTAGAGGAGTTTTCATTTTTAATTTTTTTTTCTGTACCCATACATACGTATACGTGTACTGCATACATACTGGAGCACCTGATGGTGCTTGTCGTCGTCGATTCTTTTGACCGATTTGAAGTTTGGTAGGGTGTAATAGCACTTACATTTGAGTTTTCCACATTGAGTTGATTCGGTGTAATAGCAGTTGAATTTGAGTTTCTTATGAAGGTTGTTCATGATCAGTTTCTGATGCAATGCGTCGTGTCATTTTTACCCAATAAAAACAGAGATGCTTAGTTGCAATGCAATTCTTCTTTCCCCTCGTGAATTGCACTAAGGATCAGAGTAAAATTATTTCTTGGGCAAATTATTATTTTTTCTCTCAAGGCCTGCTTTAATTTTGGTCCATCAAATGGGACGGAATTGAGGCCTGCTGGACAAGGCCTAAAGTTGGCCGCATCCTTCCTCTTCCAAATTGCCTTTCCCATAGAGTAACAAGTCCACTTCGAACCCCCTCAAATATATCTTCAATTTGATTCGTATCCCTAAATCGTAATACCGGATGTCTTCACCCTACCTATTAAAACCGATGTAATTTAACTCCCTTAGCGATTTTCATAGTGTTTTTCGTTGACATGGTAATCTAATCACAAAATAGAAATGGCCCATATATAAGAGACTAGGCAAAAATATAAAAAAATATGGAGCCTACTTATCAGCCCTCTTCCCCTTCCCAGCCCTTTCCCTTAACTTCTTCATGCTTGGAACCACTCAAAGTCTAGAACCGGCGGCCTTGCCACCTCAGCTTGGCATCACCGCTGACAGAGGACGGGGAGGGGTTTAGTGTCCGGTGGAAGAGGAACTGGAGGCGGCAACAACCTCGGCGGCGGCGGTTGGTGAAACCTGGGAGAGATAGGAAGGACAAGATCCCTGCGGGGAGGTGGAGGGGTGGGCAGCGAGGAGGTGGGATGGGACAGCAACCGGGAGGACCAAGTGGAAAGGGGAGTGGTGGTGCCGCACTCAGCAATGGGAGCTCGAGCTTGGAGAAGCCATCAAGATAGGAGGCGAGGGTGGAGTTGAGCTTGGTGAAGCTATGGAGGCAGGAGGCAGAGGTGAAGGAGAAGAAGCTGCCAGTTCCCCAGCCCTCTCCTTGACACTGGTGGCATACCATTCCCACAGTCCCCCAACCCCCTCTCCAACATCAGTGGCACGACATTTCCCCAGCCCCCTCTCTGGCACCAACGGCAAGCCATCACACAGCCCCTCTCTGGTGCCGGTTACTAGTGCCGCCGCCCTGAGCCTCCTGCCACAGCTCCCTCCCTCGCCACTTCCGATGGGGGAATAGTGAAGGGAGAGAGGGATAGGGAGAGGGAGGAAGGAGGAAAAAGAGAGATAATGAGTATGACAAGTGGGCCTTATTTATTTTTTTTATTTTTTTCTAGTCACTTACATATGGATCCACTTTACTACCACGTCCTTACATGGTTGACTAAGTCAATGGGCCACGTCAGTGAAAACCGCTCTTAAAACTCATCAAGTGGCCATATCACTGAAGTTGTTTTCCAAGCTATGACTACAACGTTTCTTTCTTTCTATATTCTATTGCTCGGTTGATAAAAGATCACGCTAATATTAACAATTTATTAGCTACATAGACTATAAATTAAAAGTTAATAAAATACTATCTCTCTTCATAAGTATAAAGGATCCTAACTATTTATTGGGACAAAGATCCTTTATATTTGTGGACGAAAAAAGTAGTGTGATGAGGAAGGATGGAAGTGAATCCGAATCATCAGCCATCCATCAAACCGGTCAAACTGGTGGCCAACGCCTTCCTCCCCATACGCTGAACTGCTACATATGGCACTACCTCTGCTCGTGTTGCTGCATGCACATGTAGCATTGTAGCGTCGCTGCCTGTATGTGCTTGTCGATCGCTCACATGAGAGATAGATGGCGATAGATGCGGCCCTGGTAATTGAGGCTTGTTTGGTTAATGGATTAGATAAATGATTTTCCACAGACCAAGGTATCTTTGAATTCTAATTCTTTATTTATTTTCTAATTCTAATCTTATTCTCTATTTCTTATTATTTAAACATACTCGTATTTAAAGAAACTTTAACGTGTTTTTTAATTGATATATCTAAAGGAAAAGGTCTGGGCATTGGGCCTGTTCAGCTGCACTCATATGGCTGTGGTGCAGCCGGTCGAAACAGTGCTTTGTGTAAGCAGCTGCAGCTGTTGCACATTGCAGCCGAACATGCCCATTACCAATGTTTGGTAACAAGCTAAATACATCTATATATTTATTAATTTTATAAAAGAAGGTATGGTTAAATTGATCCTACCGTCTTACAGTACTGTTTTTTAAGGGAAAATTGTAACCATGCCATTATAATTTTATAAAATTTAAGATATGACATCCTGACCTACATGTCATTAACTCACGTGGGTTCTACATATCCTTGAGATACCGATGGCATATCTTAAACTTTGAAAAATTATAATGGTATGGTTCTAAATTACCTTTTTTGAACCGTCGTCTGGTTAAATCAAACGGTTAAAATCTTGTTTGCAAGAATTTTGCGAAGAAAATTTAGTAACTAAGCTCGGCGCAAAATTGCTCAGAAATATAAATTCCTCTCTTTCTCTCTTCCACAAGCTGTGCGACGGCGTGGCGGCGAGAGTGCGAGGCGCCGCCCACCTCGCGCGTGCCGCCGGCGAGCGCGTGGACGGCCTCCCCGCGCCCTAGCCTTCTCCCCTGTGCGGCCGCGGCGGCCTGGCCCTCCTCGCGCGAACGGCGGCAGGTGAGCGGGTTCTGGAGGGTGCCACGCGGCCGGACGACCTCCTTCCTTTCCCTTTCCCTTTTGCCCGCCTGCATCCCTCACGTTTCGAATCGAATAGAAATATAGAATAGCAGCTCGTGTTCTTTCCCCCCGCAAAAAAAAAAAAATAATAAAAAAAATTGTGGGGTTCGGCTGCTGAATGATCCCCATTCCCCGTGTTAAGTCCTTTACTGTTGATTGGATGGATGCCTTCTTGCCATGATAAATCGCGTCTCGTTTATTTTTATCATATATGTGGCCTGTTTCTTTTTGTTGTTAATGAGATTTGGAATGCTGCTTCAGGAAAAAAATAGTAATAAGATTATTGTTAGTGTTATCGTGTTATCCCTGTAAACTACTTCCTCCGTTTCACAATGTAAGTCATTCTAGCATTTCCTACATTCATATTGATGCTAATGAATCTAGACAGAAATGCTAGAATGACTTACATTGTGAAACTGAGGAGTAGTAAGCAAAGTTACAGTGCTATAATGTTCTTTGAAGGTAATATTTTTTAAAATTATTTTCTTGCAGGTTCCTTGATCTTAGTATGCAGATAAATGCAGTAGTACCCTGGTCTTGATTTATGGACGGTGTGTCTCTGCTATGCTCTATCAAATTTGTAAAAATCTTTGTTTTGTTTGGAACTGAGACTGTAGTTGAGCTGATTCTTCCTATGCCATTTCTGCAAGAAGCTACATGGAGTAATCTGTTCGTTAGTATAAAAGCATCATGGGTTGGATTTTTCTGTCATTTCTGTGTGAAGCTGTCTATGGTTAGTGCAAAAGCATAACTGGTTGCCTTTTTTGTTTTCGTGGAGAAGGATGAGTTGATTCTTATGTCATTTTTGTGTGAAGCTTGTATGGTTACTATAAAAGCACAATTGCTTTCCTTTTTTGTTTTCGTGGAGAAGGATGAGTTGATTCTTCTTATGTCATTTGTGCGTGATGCTGTCCATGGGTAGTACAAGGGCATCATTAGCTGTCATTTTTCTTCCCAGGTGAAAGGATTTGCATCCACCTGCAAAGGCAGCCATTGGAGATACCGAGAAATGGAAGGGGCACTTAACAAGTCCGCAATCACTCTGGAAACTGCTGCGTTATCACTACTCTGGGAACCATACGATATTCATGATTAACCTCTGCGGCAAATGGATTTGAAGCATTTTCCACGCAGGTCAGCAAACTGAATTTTGACCATCGCTCTATTCATTTTATTGAAGAATTGAAAGTTATTAGGCACTTGGGCTAACTAAGTGAAGTGCTTAATTGCTGATTATCAGGTGTGTGAATCTGCAGCAATGAGTTGACTTGATTAAATTCATAAAAGATAAAGGCTGCAATTGAATCTTGTGTGCATCTTGTCTCCTTTAATAATTCACTAGGTGAGGTAGAGACCTTTTCAGAGATAACATAAGAGATGACATATTGCACATGTTCTACCATTGGCCCATAGATAACCATATAGTATGGCATACTACAACTTCAAAACCCTTTTTCACAACTCTAAAGTAGGGAATAGGGTAGAGAAGAAATATGTTATAGCTACACACTTCGATTTCCTGAATGGAGGACCATGGTGAAACAACACAACAACAGAAATGGATAAACATTGCAAAAAGGAGACCTGTTTGTGCTCATAAACTAGTATCTCATGCTATACGCACATGAAAACAGGAGTGAAGAACACAGCACCGACCCTGACGTGGAAACATGCTTTTTTGACTTAGGATGGAAGACATTTAGTACATCAATAAAAGGCACTTTGCTATAGCAATATTAAACTGTCTGGATTGATTCTATTTATCTACAAGGATGATCTTACCAAGGTCACGTACCAATTGTTACTGCTAATTTTCTATGCTGTTGGAAAGGAAAACAAGGTTCATGTAGGCATCGTATGGTGACTATATTTAAGTCTCTGTTAAACTGTAAGCAATTCAACATAGTACTATTTGCTTATCAAATTAGTGGACTGTGCTAGTTTTTTTAATGTCACCCAAGCACAGTAGCAACGATTTTGGTCTACTCTGTAGATTTATATCACCAAAGGAATTGAAAATTCAGAATTTGGGGATCCAAAACCCAGACTCTTGAAATCTGAACAGGTGCATATGCCATGACTTTATGGAGCCAAGGACCCATGCATTTCTTGTGGTTATCCATGCTCAGAAGAATATATCAGTCAGAGAAACATTAAGACAAAATAAGACAGAAGAGTCAGTTAATTTTGTTTAACGTGGCTTCAAAGTTCAAAAATATTGTGGTATTCCTACTTCAACTGCTCTGCATTAGTGTTGTGTTCTGCAGCTTGTTTCTATAGCATGTAAGGTGGATACCTGCTGCTAGTTATCAAGAAGCAGCCTATGTTTGAACAGTTCTCCTAGTGCATGCACAACTTCAAATCAACCCCTAAGATTACATATTTGAGAATACCAGGATCTAACTTCACTAAAGAGGCATCAACTTTACACATAGTGCAGCATGAGGAATCCGATTTCAGGAAGCCTTAGTAACATATGTTCGACATTAGGGATAAATACACATATATTCTTCAAGAGAACCACTGCTCGACAGTGCTAACATTCTATCCTTCAAATGCTGCAAACAGGAAGGAAACAGCCTCAGCCTTGTAGCTTAAATCCCAATGATTTGATGGCAGAGGTCTTCACAGTAGGTATCTTGGTGAAACAGTGCTCTCTGGTCTCCAATAGTCTATTCATAAAACAGTGCTGGCTTGAAATTGAACATCCTCCCCCCCCCCCCCCCCCCCCCAAAAAAAAAAAAAAAAAATCTTCGGGTTATTGGTAAAAGACAATTAGCATGTTGTATGAACCAACCTTGCAATGATGAGGTTGTCTTGAGGAATAGCAGCAGTACTGCAAGTAATTCAATATAGACAAGCATGCAATAGCCATATTTCCAGCTCAAACTTTATGGATGTATATAATTATATATATTGGTGTGCTCCAGCATTTTGTCATCAGCTTCTGGGCATCCTCTTGCTCTAAACACTAAAGTTGATCATGTGCCTTGTTTATGTTCTTTGTCCAAAAAGGCATGTACGCCAACTGTCAACTACAATATATTTTATTATTTTACCTGTCAACAGTCTAGGAATATGCGTTTCTGTAGAATATGCATTGGACCTTGATCTTCCTATATTATTTCATATTTCCTATGTAGCAAAATAAATGATTTTAAACTATGGCAAATAAATTCCAAAATTATCTTTGATATTTGGAAATTATGTGTTGCTATCCTATCTTCTGCTAACTACAAAGGTACAAGTAAAATGAGCTCATAAAGTGCCAATTTTAGTGTTGCTGTGCTCTGGAATATAATTATCTAAGAGAATCTTTACCAGTTCTAGTAGTTTTTTTTTTGTGGCTCCAGATAAGTGGTTATTAATTATTTAATATTTTTATAACCAGTAAAATTGCAGATTAAACACTATCGCAATGCCAAATTAAACCTAATTTTACTGTGTAAAAACACTTGCAGATGTATAGTTCCTCATTTCCTCAAAACATCAAATGATAAATAGAAGGATATGGACATAATTGGTTGGTCTATTAGGTGATATAAGCGATTTTGATCTAGGGCAAATTTTCCCGTAGATAATTTCCTAAGGTGTTGATATGATTATATGAATATGGCTAAAACTAGGGCACGATGCATGACATACAATTTTCCTTCTATTTTCCTAACAAATATGAACAATAATATGACTATAACCGAGATCATTACAAAGTGTTACAATAAGCATAGTGCATAATTGATATTAGCGTGAAGTGATTTGATTTATTGAAGGTCAAATGCTTAAGTTCTGTAGATGAGCATATTATCTCTTGCCTGTGTTTCAAATACAGTAATTACAATATAATTACAAACTTGCAAGAGTTCATGTTGCATGTTTACTTGCTGTAAAATCTTAGTAACGTGAAGCACACATGTACTTCACTACGTAACGATGGAAAATAGTGGTAAGAAATCCCAATGTGTAGTATATCTGTATTCTGATCAGTGCGTAAGTTGGTTGCCCTGTTGAATGTACATAAGTACTAACTTTCCTGTTGAAATTCCTTCATCCAAATTCATTCTAATAATGGTCTAGTGGCTCCCCAACTTTGATTTCGCGTTTTTGTAAAATATATACACGAGCCAAAAATGCTAATTACTTTTGTAATGGCAATTCTGATACGTGCTCTTCTAGAAGCGTATACAATAATGCGCGGTAAAGGAGGAAAAATAGCATACTGAATCAAGGGACAAATTCTTTTACCTACTACAGATCTCATACTACCCCTTAGACTTTGTAAGGCCATATACCACCCCCAAAGGGTATGAAAATACCAGATGACCTTAGCTTTTCGACGAATCCTCGTCTCGTGCAGCGAAGTCCTGTTAGTAAGACCCCGCACAAAAATGGATTATATAAAAATATAATTCCGAATATTCCTCCTGGCACGTATAGTAGCATTGTGATTCCGAATCTTTTTTCTTTGTGAATAGAAAAAAATCATTGTATCGTTGGGTCGGAGGTTTGCTCCAGAAAAATTCGGAACAAAACGTCTACCACGTTGAAGCCCATAGCCCCATCACTGAGTAATGGATTTGCGAGATCCAAAATCTCCAAAATTTTCAAGGAAGAATCTGTCTCTCTTAGCCTGCTCCACTGCCATAAGCAGATGTGCTGCAAAAAATCCCATCTTTATAAATGCTCTTTGGTCACTTTTTTTATGCTGTTCTTCTTAACTGAATTGTATGGTGCAGGATCCAGTCCTGTAAATATAAATATGAAATATCATCCCACACAAATTCTTACTTTCCATGGAAACACTTTGCTTAGTCTGTAGTTTCTGATAGCTGTTGTTTCTCCTTATTTGTTTCATTATTTATGTTACTAGCAATATGCATTTAGGAATATGCATAACAAGGAACATGCAAAAAAGCTGAAACAGTGCAACCATTCTTGCAACTATGAGAATAGTGAGGTGATGATTTTGCCACCTCACTTTGTTATCAGATTTGTGCTCTGTGGCTATTATTTGTTTTGCATCTTGTTGTCATGATTCGCCAAGATAAGAACTTTACTGACACTAACCATTTAAACAAGTATCTATCATTTTTTTTGAGAAAGTACAATTGGATGCACACACCCACACACGCCACACTAACACCACCAGACGTGTGCATGTCCTCTGCACACGCTTCACACGCCACCTAGAGCGCAGGCCCACGCATGCTCACTAAAAGCACAAGCGCGTGTGTACTTCTGACATTAGTGGGTACCATCGTCAAATTTAGGATTTGAACCTTGGTGGCCTAGGTGCACAGCTGCACCATCTAGCCATTTAGCCATATGCAAGCTTCCAGTATGTCATTTTAATATACTGTTCCAGGTTAGGATTCTCTTATCACTATCCAGCAGAGATACCAATAAGTCATTATCTTTGCTCCAATTATACATTTTATTCCTCTTTTCAGCATCTACTGAAAGTAGTGGATGGGACCAGCTAATAAAATATACAACTATAACTGAAAAACCACGGGAGGTAGCTACTAGAAAGATTTATCCATCCTTTTCTGCATGAAGTGGAATAAAGGTAGAATTTCCTGCCCACCATGCATCTTCCTTTTTATCATCCAGTTCTCATTTGGTTTCAGTGTGAAAGCATAGGGATGCCACTGTTTCTCTTCTTTCTTTTTAGTAGGATGCCTCCTTCGGCCATTTGATGGTTATGTCTTATTTCCAGTCTTTGCTGTTAGCTTTTTTTCTGACAATCTTTCAGGATATGTGAGATGTGGCGAAAAGGAGCAGATAGTTGAGCTCCTTTGGTTCATCAGATGATAGATCTGCCTGAGCGGTCCAGGCCTTGTGGTCTTGCATGTTAGACACCCCTAGATGTTTTTATCCATCTGATTGTCTTTGAGAAATTTATTGGTCTGATTTAGGTAGAGGAAGGGCACAGCTCTAACTGATTGAACAGCGGTGTTGCTAATAATAGATATTACACATATGAATTTGATTATTGAAAATACATACATTGTTGTTGGTAGATGTACCTTTTATTTAATTTACTTACCATTGTTCTGAGTTCGTAGCTTCCTGTTGTTCCTATATTTTTGTGAAGTGGCTTTTTAACAGTTGGCTTATTGGCTAGAGACTTTGTAAGTCACTTTCATTATCTCTCTCTTTTCTTTGAACGAACCAGCAGAGTGCTAATTCATACATTCAAAAAAAAGGAGGATGAAAGTGACTTACGAAATCACTAGCCAACTCACTTTCATTCTCAAATACATAGAAAATAAATGATTCTCCAGTCGTTATCTGATTCTGTTATGTGTTTTGTGCACAAGGTTGTGGCCAAGGGCTGCTACACCCTTGTTTTTGTTTTGTCAAGTATCCGTTTCTGTTCAACCAGTACAAGTCCAAGCATAACACCAGAACGACATAGCTGTAAACTTGTTGACAGTGGAAAATTATTATACTGCAAGGAAGTTCAACTATGTTAGTTGTGATAGTTGGTGACCCTGAGTGGACAAGTACTGGCTGATTGTATAATTTTTTGTTCCCCTGAGAAATGGAATTCCAGGGTACCCATTGTAAGGAAGAAAAAAAAGGTTCATCTGTATTTGGGATTACTCTGTCCTGGTGCAGTGTTATCCTATGAAAAACAAAGATCATTGCAGGGCGATCAATTTTTGGGTGCTTGTTCATATTTCATGTCCATGGTAATTTTCATTATTTATTTTACAGGATGTTAGTCCTATCATCTTCATTTTTTTTCATGGTTGATTGTATAAATCCTAATTGAAATATGCCAATTTTGTCATCTGCATAACATGCAACCTCAATTTTGTTCAATGAAATCAACTGAGTTGTACGGAGGCAGAGTTTGGTGGAAGGTTGCCAAGGGTTTGTATTCTGATTATCTATATAATTCAGGAAATAGGATAATTACTTTCTGTTAAATTCTCAATGCAGAATTTCAACGGTTGATGTCATTCTAGGGAGGCATGAAAATCTCTCCAGAAACTCATGTTTAGTATAAGATATCTTGTAAAGTTTAAATTGCTAGATTTAGTGAATCTGTCCTCCTTAAAACATTAAGTGGTCATCAGTCACTAACAAACTTTGTCGGCTTGCATTGTGTGACATTCAGATAGGCTGTTTCCCAACTCTGTTACAGTTACTTGCACACACTCTGGAGTATTTGAATTGTAGAAATAACTTCTTTGTCTATAAATAATGTAATTTCATAAAATATATATTAGCAATATAATATTGTTAAAATGTTTATTTATTACATCTATACAGTTGCTTCTTCGGGAACAAACCTTGTTCTAGGTGCTACTGTTCTACAAACCTCTGCTGTGCAGTGTCACAAATATTCTTAAATATATCTTGCTGTCTAGGATATAAACCACAGAAACCAAATGAAATACAGAGCTCAGCAACTTGCAGCATTGGTACTCGAGTTATTGTTCAACAGTTTCATGAAAGAAAAGTACTCTGTCCTTTTGTTATGCTTTATTCACAGGAGGGCATTATCAATGTAGAATAAAGGTTTTGCATGTTATAAGAAAAATCTTTTTTTCCTCTATATATACACCCCTCCTCTTGTGCATGGCTCATTGTGTCTCAGCTCTCTCCACCTGCCTGAACTGATCTCTAAGCTTAGCCATATATGGAGTATTCAAATTTGCGTCGCCAAATCATCTTTATGAAGAAAAATCTTTTTGATCAGGTTTCATGCCTTCACTTTTGTTCCTTTGAGAAATGAGATCGTAATTAATTAGTGTATTGCACTAGACACTAGTTGATGTTTTATTGCTTCTCAGTTCCTGAGCTGCAATATTAGATGAGATAGTTAACTAGGAGAGAGAGTTTCTTCAGTTTTTGTCTTACATGTAAGTATATAACAAAGTTTGATTGCACCCTTGGACATCCCCTGAGGGCACACTGAATCTCTGGAGAAAAGCATTATCAATCAATGGTCAGATATGTGGTCATGTGGAGCTTATATCATTCATGCACTCTGTTTCAATTGTGAATTTCATTTGCAACAGCATAACTCAGTTTTGTAGTGTAGTCTACTAGTCTGGGATGACGCGATAATGCTCACTTAGCAGTTGGCACCCATCTTCTCATCTAAAAGTTATACAACTTTCTTTTACATCACATATGCATGCATTATGATAATGAGTTTAAGCAGATCGCCAAGGATGTAATATGCCATAGACAATAGCAAACCACTTTCTTAATTTCCTTTGTACTATTCCATTGAGAATATACAAAAAGTCAGGTCTTTCAACCTTTAGAGAGTAATCATAGAGTAGTATCAATTTGATGATACATTAGTATCTCCTAGGCAAATGTTAGATTTCCTTTATACTTAACTAGGGTGAAGCCTAAATACACTTGCTGGAACCTGACTATTTTTTTTATCTTTGACTAATTATATGGATTTACCCTTGTAAATCAGTACACTTATTAATATGGACTGCACAAAAGTTCTTTTTTTTTTTGGTTGTGTATTTCATGCTTCTTTGTTTTGCCTATAATCTACCTCGTGGTTTCCCTGCAGGGTTACCTTGATGAACAGTTTAATCAGCTGGAAGAACTGCAGGATGAATCAAGCCCCAATTTTGTTGAGGAAGTTGTGGCTCTGTTCTTCAAAGATTCATCAAGACTGTTGACAAATATAGAACAAGCAATGTAAGTAATATGTCTGCATCCACGATATGAATAGATAATTGATTTTTTGTACAATGAATACCCATGATTTGAAAGACATGATAATTACATTTACTTCCATTTCTTTTGATGCAGTGATAAATACCCTCAGGATTTCTACAGATTAGATTCTCTTGTGCAACAACTCAAAGGCAGCGGATCCAGGTATAAAACTGCGGCATATGCCCAGAACACAGAGTGAACAATATTCTTTTACAGGTCTCATCAGTGCAAAATCATGTCTTAGGTCTTAAATAACCAATATAAAAACATTCAAACTTAAGAATGCTTATTGATGTGAAATGAACAAATATTATTTGTTAATATGAATGTTCTCACCGAAAGCTTATCATCTTTGCCTGCTTTATGTGTTCAAAATTCGCTAAAGTCGGCCTGTGTTTGGCGCAGCATTGGTGCACTGAGGATGAAGAATGAGTGCTCGGTGTTCAAAGCAAACTGCAATGACAGGAATCTGGAAGGGTATGCATTTCATTGACTCGTCCAACTTGTTCTTCACATACTATCCAATCATCGCAATTTCCTCAACATGATGTGATGTGCCCATGTTCTCTCTCAGATGCCGCAGGTCTCTTCAGAAGATGAAGAGGGAGCATGCCACTCTGAAGCAGAAGCTGGAATCATATTTTCAGGTATGTTGTACTACATCCTTGTTTCTCTCTCTCTTTCAGTTTACCTTATTTTCAGCATTGCTACATGGCTGAACAACTTGGTTATCTACTGCTCCTTCTGCTGATGCAGTTACTGAGGCAAGTTGGTCCCCGTGATTATGCAGTGAGCTCAAGGAAGTAAGAACAGTATGAGTTCCAAGGAAAATAAAGAACATATACATAGCAGCTATCAGTCTCTTGAAAATTCTGTCACTGAAAAGTTTTTTACCAATCAGATACTCGTAATGCTTAATGGTGCCTTTTTGTTGTGTTTGGATTGCATCTGTAGCTCCATAATCCATATATACTGTATGAAGTTATGTAAAGCCCTGCTTATGCACACTCTCCTTGCCTGTCTGCAGAGAGTGCCATGAACTTGTGTTGTTAGCCAGTAACTGTAGCAGAAAGTGTCATGGTACTGTTATGAGCTTTTAATGTTTGAAACTAGTTATATGTAAACTAGTTTTTGGGTAAATTAATTTCCCAGGTGCCATCATGGAAAACTATTTGTTTGTACTTTATATACTCAATAAACACTATGGGTGTGTTTGGATAATGGGGGGTGGGATTGGGATTGGGAAATGAATGAAGGGTTAGGATTAAATGGAAAGAGAATGAATGGTTAGGATTTAAAGATGGGTGGAAATCATTTTCCTTTTCCATTTGCCAAACACTACCTATAGTCACATTGTTATTTATCCCCAGAACCAAAGACACTTAAAAACACTGGTTTTTCATCTCTTCCACTAATATTCATAACAGTGTTTGAACTTAAAATCATTTTGGCTACATTTTGAACGTTGTGATTTCTAAAATCTTAAAAACGTTATGGCTAGATTTGTCTTCAGAAGTCCTTAAAAATATCATAACTTTGCTATATTCTTCATAAGTTTTATACTAGCAGTAATAATTTAACAATAAAAAAAGATCATCTATAGAAAAAGAAATGAGAGGACAAAAAAAAAAAAGAAAGAGAAACATCAGAATTGCAGAGGGCCAAGCCCATCATGGGCTTGGTTCATAGGCCCAAGAGACATAGCCCAATCCATGGGCCTGGGCTTTCTTTTCCCTCCGTTTTATCTACTCCGATACACGCACGGCTTATCCGATTCCATCCATTCCTCAAGCTCTCCCTCCTCTCTCGCTCCCATGGCGCTCTTCGCCGTCCACGCCATGGCCGCGTCCCCGGCCACCTTCCCCTCCTCCCACCACCACGCCGCCGTCTCCTCCTACTGCGCGCTCCCCGCCGCCGCATTCTCCCGCTCCCGCTCTCGCGTCGTCGCCGCCACCCTCTCGGCCCCGCTCACTCCAGTTCTTGAAGGTAACTGACATGCCTACGTAACCTCCCTGTCTCTCTTTTGTTCGTCAATTCGGATTAGTCTGGTGTGAAATTGTCTCGGTAATCTTGTATGAAACTGCTTTTCAAATCGTATTGCACGAATTCAATTGCTACAGCACCAAAACATAGATTGAAACAAAAACCTCGCAGTTTGAACCAATTACGATTCCAACTCAAATTACTCTATTTGGCGTGACCAGTTTACTGCGGGAGAGGGGACAAGAAGACCAAGAGGGGCAAAAGGTTCAACCACTCGTACGGAAATGTGAGTCTCTAGCACAAAAATAAAATTAATAAAAATCATATGCTTATTGCTTCCTGTGCTGCTGTTTGCTGCAATTCTTCAGACTTACCATCTGCTGACTGCTGTTTGCTCATCTCAGGCGAGGCCGCGTAACAAGAAGAAGGGAACTGGCCCTGCACGGCTGTTCGCGCCGCCTGCGCCTCCGAGGAAGGACCAGTTCGACGACGGCGAGGTCACCCCGATCGACATCGACGATGACATCCTGGAATAGGTTGTCTGAATTTTTCCCCTTGAATTATGGTTTACCTTGAGCCTACCTTTTGTCTAGTCTGTACCAAACACTGTTTCTTGAAATTGATTACAGTACATTACATGGTCTCATTCTACATAATGTAGATGCCTATGATTTCTTTCCTTGTAATATATATGAATGGTGCTGCTTAGAGTCATTTTTTATGCATTACCAGCTGAAGCAGAACATAAGTACAGATACAATCACCAAAACTTTCATGTTCTTGCTAGAAACCAGGGAAGATGCAGTATCTCTTTTTTTTTTCTTTTCTAGCTGTGTCCCTGAATTCAATCACCTTTTGACATGCTTCGAATTTGTTGTGATGATCTGGGAAGCAGTTCTTAAGAATCGACTAATAAACCAGTCCATCAGACCGGGTCAGAAATCTGCCCTCTTTTTGTTGTTTTGCCTGTTGACTCTGTTATGCGCTTGAGCTATGACACAAGAAATTGTTTTGATGATCTGCAAAACATATTCCTTTGAAGCTGGACAACAAACCAGTTCAACTGGTCAGCTTGGTGGTAATTGTATGTTAAAATTCTGTCATTTTTTGTTGTTTCATCTGCAAGTTTGTTGTGAGCTGCTCCCCCCGCCCACAAGGGTAAGCAACTATCTCGCCCGAAATCTACTGAAATTTTGGCCCAAACTGGAAGTGTAAACCCTGCTACGCAATGGCTTTAAGAACCCTAAACCTGAAGCATGTTTTGTTTGCTACCATTTCAAGCCATCACAAATTTTGGTAAGATAACGAACCAAATATGTTAAAGTATCCCTACCTTACCAAAATTTGGTAACGTACGAAACAAACCCGCCATCTGTTCAAAAGTTTGGTGAAGTAACAAACCAAACATTTTCCCAGAGTCTTAACATTTGATAAGTTCACACATCTACAGCATATAAAAAATAGAGGGGGATAAATAGAGCAGTTGTCAGCTGTCACTTTTACTCAACTTCAGTTACTGTTATCTCTCCGAACCTAGAGGCAACATCACTTGTCTTCCACTGGACTGAAACCAGGGTCCAGTGTGATGCCAACCTGCTGCAAGGCTGCAACCTATTACAACAACTGAACCTCATGAAATGAGACATTTTGCTTTTCATTTTGATGCATTTTGATTTGAAGAATAAGGTTTTACCCTGATTCTGTTAATGAAACCATCATTTGGATTACAGAGTTTGCAACCAATGCACTAGATTTTTATATTAAGAAAGTACTAGGGTTCATTCTCATTTTTTTCAATCAACAGGACAACATCCATAGTGGTAACTTGACAAGATGAGACAAACAATGCACAAAACATATATTCTTGAAAAAGGAAAAACAGTAACAATACATACTTGATGTTGTCGTGCAAGTTTCTAGTACTACTTATATGTACCTTAAGCAAACATGGCATATTAACGGAAAACAGGTCTCAGCTATTTTCGCAATGTAGAGGTGGTTCTGAATAATTCTGATCCTCCATATACATTTTGGCAATGCGGTATCTTTTTTGAGACAGCAGTTAAAATTTCATCAATCTAGCCACCAAAAAATGTCTCCTCAAATCAATACTCAGAGAACTTAAGGAAAAATAACATGAAGTTTTTAGGATATGCCAGATGCACATCTGCACTACACAAAAGTTGAGCCCTAAAAATCTCATCTTTAGACCACCTCATGAGCCCAAAGCTCCAAAAGCTTGGGGTTCCGAGTTGCAATTCCTACTATGAGTTCCGCTCAAAGCATAAGTTATAAAACCCAACCAAGAAATTGTATTATGGTCAGTTGCTGAATTGTTCAGATTGCGTACAGCGTACATTTTGGTGTAAAAAGGTGCTCTGCTACACTGCCTTTTGCTAAGTTGCTGGAGCATCCAACAGTATAGATTCACTTAACTGCTCTTTGTTGTGCTCATTCCAACAAAATCATGAGACCATGGGTTATCGCAAGAGCAGCAAGGCATCGTGTAGTGGAGAAAAGGAATTCAATGTGATTTGGTTTTCACATTGCTATCTATTTGCTAGAGTTAGTGGAATAATTTTAATTGATGAGCATGATACCGAGGAGGATTTATTAGTGCTATATTTTTCAGTTACAAATTGGGGATTTTTGGCCCGAGGCAATACTTGAGATCTCAATATATAATGGGTGCAATACATGCATGATATTAGGACTGATGGATGATAAGGTTAGTCAATGGTGTTTTCTCATGGACAAAAGATGCTCAGGTTTTTTTAGGAATTCAATCATTGATGGATGGGATTTAGATAGAACTTCATCGATTGCTATGTAAATCTGAGCTTATGCTTTGGTGGAATCAACTTGAGCAGACATATGAGTTATTATTGTTAAGGAGGGAGAAGCTAAACCTTGATGTGGTCAATTTCGGTTTGAACTATCTTTCAGATCATCTAATTGAGCTAAGGAAGGTGGTCAACAACAGTTATCAGATGGCAGCTGCCCTAGACTTAAGTGGTGCCGACCCTGCACGGTTGAATCAAGGACTAATAAGCCGTATGGTGTATTAGCAAAACAATGATAATTTGTGGGTAGCGATTTTAAAGCCAACTAGAAAGGTAGCCCGCACATTCGCGCAGGCATGTATCATGGGCTGCGTTGAGAACGGATCATATTAATCAGATAGCCTCTGCCATCTTTCGGAAGTACGTTTCCTCGACAAATATTCTTCATCAACATCACTTTAATAATTTCTCTAAGTTATATACTATATAATATTTAATTCATCAGTATCATCTATAATCTTTATCATTATATAAAAAGTAGTAGACTTAGTTTGTTTAGAACATGTTTAACAACTTCAGTGTATATTAAAATCAAGGTGGTTTTTATTTTCATTAGTTTTTGGGGTTGGTGAAAAAGTAAGACCTAGCTAAACTCATTCTTCCTTTTCCCCTACCGTACGGTTTTCTCACAGCTCCCAGTCATTGTGTCCTACAACTGAGATGTGATCGTTGCACCTATGGAGGTTTCCTTTTGATTCATCGTGATTCATCGTAGTGGTGATCTCATTTTTGTCAAGCTTAGTTAGTCCACTTTCCATGTTTTTGGTATAGCCTAAAATCTAAATTGACTCCAAAGTTAATGCTTCAAGTGTATATTCATAGACGATTAATGCTCATATAGTTGATTCACCTTTTGAATGGTCTATGCACAAAGAAAATAAACAGTTACCGGGAAGGTGTAGAAAGCCACAACCACACGCTTGAATATATATATCATGATATACTAAATTTGCATTAAGCACCATCTAATGTTAATTTGATGGTAACATAGTTTAGAGCAAATACACGAAAGATCATTTAGCTTGCTTGCATTATTTCAGCACATTTAAAAAAATTCACGAAATAATTGGAGTTTGTTTTCTCTAACTATGGGTATTGGATTTGCTATGCATTGGTAGCTTGGACCATTCATATTTTAGTTAGTTCTATTTACTTATATAGTGTCTATCTAATTTAGCTATGCAAGTTTGCAAAAACAACATATGATGATGCAACATGTGTTGTTGGATTATTTCATAATTCTTTTAGGGCAATTCCAATGACATGTAAAAGGGTAGGGGTGTTCACCCTAAAAAAAATAGTTTTATAGTTATACTATTGATTTAATTTAGCTTGTTTGCAGACTGGTGTATAATGACGTAATATATGCAACCAATTTATTTAAGGTATTTCAACTTTATTTGTATGATGTACAAGACATGTGGGTCGAATATGGGCGAATGGCATACTTTGTATATAAGAAAATATAAGCATACGGATCTTAAATTCTTGGTTTAATTATAAATAGAGCAAAAATCAGACGTGCATCTTAAATATTATGGTTTTTCTAATATATAAATTATTGATTATATACTTATTGTTTAATAGCTAAAAATAGGGAGGGGACAGGTAGTGGTATGTGCATATGAGTAGGAGAGGAGGTGCATGCGATTTATTTTTCTAACTTTTATAAATAATGGAACTTAAAACTAATGATGATAGGTTTCATTTTGTTCAGAATTTATAAGATTATTTCTGATTTTTAGGACATGACACATGGCGATTTTAGAGTGTTTGTAGAATGTCACGTGGTGGCTTGAGAATGTTTGTAGTATGTTTAATGGGCTTTTAGTATATAATAGATAGATAGATAGATTGGTTCAATTTACACTCTATGGAGATTTTTCTATTTTCTATTTTATTTTGTACAAATGTAACACAATATAAAAACTTATATAGATATGTGATAAATAGTGATAGTGTTACACCTTATGTGTCATTTTTTAAAAAATAAATCCAATAATCTTTTATCTTTAAGCAGTAAGATTGATATAGATTATCATTGTTTATTAACAGATAAATTATATGGGATATGAGGCTACGGATAGATTGAGATAGATCCAATTAATGGATTTACCGTTTTGAGTTATCTATATTTAAACATAAATATAATCTTCGTGAACCAAAATGATATATTTCTTCTACTACTTATTATTTAAATCTTATTAATTAATTCTCAGTGTTTCATGTTGTTCTAATATAAGCTACGTGCTATTAATCAAGTGTTTTAAACTCTATATGATTTCCCTAAAAAATGTCTCCGAGTGTCCAATATCTAGTCCAAAGTAACATATTTCTTTTACTTGTTAAATATAGTTAATTTGGGTCTTGAATTATGCAACAAACGTACGTGCAGTGCATAAAAAATAGTTATATGATTTTAGATCGTATAGTTTTCAATCTACCACGTCATCAAAATAGGAGAGATAGGAACAGAAAGGGTCATCAAAAAAATGTGAGAGAGAGAGAGAGAGGCACAGAAAGGAAGGAGGGGCCAATACATCTACGTACGTACGTATGGTAGCATGGCGTGCGTACTACACGTGAAGGAGAGGAATGTGGGCCTTTCAATTTTTTTTATTTTTTTATGGTAGAAAATAATGGGTCCACCATATTTAAAGAAAAAAAAAATCTAATTTATTAGAATGCCACGTGGCAGCTTAAGAGCGTTTGTAGGAGTTCTATGTGGCGGTTTGAGAGCGTTTGTATGATGTTTAATGGACTTTTAGTATATAAGAGATGCTGAAAATAAACTTAGATGATTTTTTTTCGAGTAAATTTCATAAAACTACATGTTTTATGGTTCAAGTTGCAGAAAACCAAACACACATTTTGACACTTGACACTTAAGTACATATATTTTGGTAGTTTAGTTTCACAAAACCACACTTCGATGAATAGATTCACCTGTGAGATGACGTGGTTGTTCCATCTAGGATGAGGACGTGCCATCCTATTAATTTCGTGCGATGGCTGGTAATAGAATGCCATGTCCTCGTCCTAGGTGAAACAACCACGTCATCTCGCGGGTGAATCCATTTATCGATAGTGTAGTTTTGTGAAACTACATAACCAAAATATATGTACTTAAGTGCCAAGTGTCAAAGTATGTATGGTTTTTTGTAACTTGGACCACAAAACGTGTAGTTTTGTGAAATTTACTCTTTTTTTTCAAAATTAAGTTTTAAAATCCAAATTTTAGGCAAACCACGAGGGACTCCATCGCTAGCTCCTCTCCCTCCCCCTGGAAAGCTATCACTGTACAGGGGAAGAGCAGGACATACTAGTAAGGTGGATACTCAAATATACAAATGGTTTTAACTAATCTAGGCTATAAAGATTGTAAAATACATAACTTTGCACACATAAATAACTTGTCAAATAGCTGTATGTTTGTAGCTGGAGTGAAGTATGCATAGAGCAATACATGAACAATACACTGAATAAGTACAAGCCAACCCCAAATGAATAGTTTTGAGGGCTGGGATTAAAGGTTAGTACACTACACTACTATATACTGTATTGTACATTTTACACAGAATAAAGCATGTGTGCTTTATTCCAGTAGCATCTTCTATAAGTAATTTCCCATCAAGAACTGGAGAAATATATACATCCAGGAAGATGGGCCTACTGCACTCTGCAGCAGATTGTTCCTATGCTATTTGTTTATCAGTGGTCCTTCCTTGATGACCTAGAACCTGGTCTAGATGTCTTCAGTGCCTCTGCAAATTTGTGAATCTTCTTGGCATCTTCAGGAACCGTGGCTTCACCATTGGCAAGGTGAGAGCTATGGCCAAAATTACTCACTCTCCCCTCCCCAAAAGACACACTCTTGACCCCAAGATGGAGGTTTCTTGCATCTGCGATTTCCTTGCTGAGATGACGAGCACTTTGGCTGTCCAAAGAATGCCAACGGGAGCCGTGATTATCATGCTGTTGATTGCCAGAATTACCAGGTTCTGTCATGAATGAAGAATAGCTATCAATTGACTCTCTTCCATTGAACTCGTCGAATGAACAGCTCGAAATCGATATCCTCCTCTCCAGAGTAGGAATGGTTTTGTTCTCCTTTTCTTTTCCCAGTACCAATTTCCGAAGCTTCGAAAAGAACTTTTTCTTCTTAGGGTTCTTGTGCTTGCTCATCAGTGAGACATCGATCGACGCGTCGTCGGGTTCGCCTAATGATGATGCTCTTGAGGAAGAGTACTCTGAACAGAACTCTATATGATCTAAGTTTTTCTCATCCGGACCGGCATTTGCGTACTCCATTATCAGTTGCTTGGCCTTCTCTTCAGATTGGGGGCTTAGTGTCTTGCTAAGATCCCTTGCAACATTTTTCCCTGATGGAGCATCCTGGTTCCTGAGCTCGTAACGCAGGCAAGCGTTGATCCATTTCAGATATACCAATTCCTCAACATCTGAAAACCTGTCAGTCTTGAGCTGTTCAACCTCTTTTGCCAGCTTGTCATTTTCTTGCCTCAAATGATCAGCTTCCTGCAATGCTTTTACCTGCAACCAATTTTACTTGTTCAGTTCCTGACAGAGCAACACAAGCTGAAGTAAACACTGAAAAATGAGTTTGAAAAATCAGTAGCGCTTATGAGAAACAATTGATTGCTCTTTCAAACCAAATATCAAGAACAGCGTTTCCTTCTGACGAGTAACAACCTCTATCTGAAGATTAAGATTGATTAGTAAGTGCCAGCTACAATACAGTTCAAGAACAGTAAATATTCACCTCCATGTTATTGATGGGCTTGGGTACAGGGGGCAGGCGTGTGAGCTCCAATCGCCTGGCAAGATGTGCATTCTCCTGCTGCAGCCTTGAATTGACAACCCTAAGCTCTCTTGCCTCATTTTCCAACTCCTCTAGCTTACTCAATTTTTCCTCAACCTCAGCACTGAATTTCCCCTCAGTAATAATCTCCTTACACTGCCAAGAATCGGCCATTTCCTGAAGTGAGGCAATTCTCTCCTTTGCTTGTTCTGCGTCCTGTCTCAGCTTCTTCTTCAACAGCTTGCATTTCATTCTAGCTGCCTCAAGCTCTGAAGCCAGCTTTGAGCTTTCAGTTAACTGAGCCTGCAGCCTCTCATTTTCAGACTGCAAGGATTCAATCTTCAGTGTGTATAGCTTCGATTCGACGGTGTTGATCTTCAGCTGATTCTCGAGCTCCCGCACCGCGACATCTTGCTCCTGCAAACCATAGGACTCTAGAAGCTGTAGCTCCAGGGTCTTCTCCCTCTCTTGCAGTGATCTGACCATTTCTCTAAGCTCAAAAATTTCCCGGTTCTTCGATGCATCTTCTTCGCTTACTCTTGGTGCAGGTGAGGTTGCAATGTTGCCCATATCTCGGCCGAATTCTTTGAGAACTATTTCATTGAATTCTGGGAGGAGGAATTCTTCATCATCATCAAGAGTTCTACATTTTGGGGGCAGTGGGACTAATGCGGTGGTGGTCGTCGTCGTAGTGGTAGTGGTAGTGTGGACAGAGTTTCCATTGATGATTTTTGCCTTGGTATCCTCCTTCACAAGCAAAACAAAAGAGGGTCAACATAAGGAGAAGAAAAATGGAATACAATGGTAACATTTGAGGACAAGTTGTATTTTGTCAAACTGCTGGAATAGAAACAAGCAGTATGAGATTAAAAAATAGAGAAACTAAAAAGGTTGAAATTAAAAACAAAACCAAAGTCCACACCCCCAAATGCATGTGATATGGACAGACTTAGAGAATTTAATATAATGAGGAAAATATAGCTGGATTATGAACAGTTCAAGACCATACATCCAAAACCGAACCATTCTAAATATAAATGGAAGTATGAAAAGTACATTAATATATACAATTTATAATAATTATGTGCAAACAAGATTCTTACATTCTTGAGGATCCTCAGCTCATCCTTGAGTCCTCCGCCACCCTTCATACCATCCGAATCTGCAACAAAACATCAAGAAACAATTCATCACCAAAATTTTCTAACTAGGAGCACCAATCAGCAACAAACAGCGGGTTCGCAATTCCGGAACGAAATTTCCAAAATTTCGGGTTCACCGGTGGGTCCGAATGTTCCTCTGACCCAAAACAAATCAAATTTATTTGAAATGAGCCAAAAAAATGTTCACATTCCAATTTTTCGTTGAAATTTCATTTTGTTTTCCATCTGAAAATCTGGAATTTCTTCCCGAAATGAAAAAAACGTTGAACAAGACGTCTCTGCTGTTGATACCTGAGCGAGGAGGAGGAGGAGGTAACCGGAGTTGCTGCCGTGGCCGCCGCCGCGAGAGGAGCAGCCCGGCGACGGAGAGCGCGACGGCGGCGCCGACCCTGAGGAAAACAACGCGCAAGTCCTCGCTCCTCCGGCCACCGCCGCCGCCGCCGCCATCTCCGGCCACCTTGGGCATCTCCCTCTCACCTCACCTCACCACCACCTTCTTCCCAAGAATCCACCACATGCAGACTGCAGCAACCAACCAGCAATGGAAGGAACACAAAGAATCTCTCCTACCCTGATCACCCAAAAAAAAAGATGATAAAAAAAATCCAAACATTTGAGCAAGAAATTGAGACTTTCTTTTTGACTGCAAGAAGATTGTGGCTAAGAACCTGAACCTGTTCTTGGAGGGGCTGAAACTTGCATCAAGAAATACGAGCTCGCTCCAGCCCCATGAAGCTTGCAGGCTATATCTCCATGGCTTCGAATCGACCAGACCGGGGAGGAGATTAACCCAGCCTAGCCAACAAAGCCTCTGAATTTGGTTTTGGGATTTGTCCTGCCTGAGACAAAATCCCCAAATTAGGCTGCCTAAGCAGCCGCTAAAATTGGGGTGTCAGGCAAGGCTCCGGATTCAGCTCACGGCCATCGAAAACGCCAAGAAAAGCAAAAAAAAGCAAACTGAGCAGAAAGAAAGCACACCAAAGCTAGCAAGAACCCTCCAATCTCTCTCTATCTCTCTCTCCTATTTCTGTTGAGTTTGTTTCCTTTCTGTCTTGGCCTGTTCTTCTTCAGAAGGCAGGACAATTCCAAGGAATCTGGCTTTGTTCTCTAGCCAAGATAGTGCTCTCTACTCGTGCAGCTTGTGCTGCTGCTTTTCTTAACTGGATGGACAATTGGACATGGACTCCTCTCTTCTCTTCCATCCCTTTCTTGCTGCTTCGACAATTGATTATAGGTTATTAAACTCTGACCAATGTTGTGTTTACTTGGCCATGTCCATTTCAGCTCAGTTTTCTTGTGGAATTGCTGCCGTTGGGAGGAGGGTGGAATCGATGGGTGGATGAGACGTGGATTGTTGCTGTGGGCGTTTGACGTATCTTTCATGTGATTTCGTCAGACCGTGCGAGAATTTGCCAGCATGCTCGAGCTGGCTACGGCCTACGAATTGATGAAGGCGTGTTTTGTTATTAGTGGCTGGTTGTGTTAATCACGTGGTTCATCCTCTTTCAGAGAATAATTGCGCATTTTGCATGCAAGTTGTGCCTCCAGCAGGGTTCACAATCACGACCCCGAATCGAAATCCGCTCACGAGCAGTACCATCCGATATTGTGAAATCCGTCGAAAAACCGATAAACTGATGTGTTCTGAATACATTTTGTCAAAATTTAAAATTCAGTTTGAATACTTTTAGTTTGACCAAAAAACCGAGTGAATTGTGTTTTTGACTGATCTAGAAAGTCCGGATTTCGTGAAACTAGAATTGTGAACGCTGACCTTGAGAGATCATCTGAGTTTGACTGTTAGGTGGTACAGATCACCGATCGAGTGATGGGAACTTCTGGTGCCAGTAAAGTAAACTGGATTTTGTTTGTGGTACAAAACTAAAATCGCAAAATGACGATGCCGTAGAATCAGTTTGCCAATATATTAGTACTATATTATTATTGTATGTTGCGGCTGGCTTAGCAATATTGATTTTGAGGAAATTTAAAAAACCATTCATAAGTCACTTAAATTTTTGATATTCCACCCCATAAGTTATTTTGTTGTAATTGCCCACCTCTACTCAGTTCCGTTGCAAAATCCACCCCAGTGCGTATCTGTTTAACCGAATCAACATGTTTTCATAAATTATGAGCCATTATCAATGTGGTGTTTACCAAAATAAATACTTTTAAAGTATAATCTGGATACTTGTTTGGAGATTCCACAAATAGAAATGGTGATGAGAGCTTAAATATTAGGGACTGTCTATATGGGATTCGCATGATTTTTTAGTCTTTCATCACGCGGTGTTTCACCAAGTAGATAAAAAAATGTTTCACAAAGTAGATCAAAAATGTTTCAATCTTTTAAAAAAGCTGGAACACAATCAAATTACTCCATAAAACATTTTGCTACAACATATGAAACAACGGTTCCGAATGTTTCACCAAGTAGATAAAAATGTTTCACCAAGTAGATCGAAAATGTTTCAATCTTTTAGAAAGCTGAAACATCGTAAATGTTTCACCAAGTAGATCGAAAATGTTTCAATCTTTTTAAAAGATGAAACACAATTAAATCATCTTGTGAAACATTTTGCTACAACGTATGAAACAATGGTTCTAAATATATTGAAACATGAATGATTTAGCTATCAAAAATCATGCGACAGCTATTTAGCATTCCCGTAAATGTTATCGTGTTGAGTTTCGCTATTCAGCGATAACGGATCGATTCAATTAAGCATGAGCGCATTAAGGTGTTTTTTACAATAAAACTGGTAGGGAGGTGGATATTTGCAACAAAATGACTTATGCGGTGAAATGTCAAATTTAAAGTGACTTGTGAGGTGCTTTCTTTTTAGTTGTTTTCTGCAATTTGCCCTTGATATTGCCACTTGATATTGTGGCAGCTCCATCGTTTGCATTTTAGCCACAACCAAAGTTTAAATTCTAAAACTTATTTTAGAGTTAATTCTGATTGTTATTTTGTCATAAATAATTTTTCAACACCAATTTTTTAAGCTCTATAACACACACATAAAAGTTTTACTCACAAATTACAAATTATGTTGAGTTGGTATTACGACTTATCAGTTGTAGTCAAAGCGATTGGACTTACATATAATCACCTTGTTTAGTTCCAAACTTATTCTTCAAACTTTCAACTTTTCCATCACATCAAAACTTTCCTACACACACAAACTTCCAACTTTTCCGTCACATCGTTCCAATTTCAATCAAACATCCAATTTTGGCGTGAACTTAAACACACCCAATGTTTTGATCTTCTTTAACCGACTAAAATCACGCTTTACATTAGAAGAACTGTTGGAAGTTTCTTTGTAGTTTGCTTCACATCAACCCACTAAGACCCTGTTTACATGGGACTAAAACTTTTAAATCCCTATCACATCGGATGTTTGGACACTAATTATAAAAATTAAACATAGACTATTAATAAAACCCATACATAATCTTGGACTAATTCGCGAGACGAATCTATTGAGCCTAATTAATCCATGATTAGTCTATGTGATGCTACAGTAAACATTCTCTAATTATGGATTAATTAGGCTTACAAAATTTGTCTCGCAAATTAGCTTTCATTTATGTAATTAGTTTTGTAAGTAATCTATATTTAATACTCTAAATTAGTGTCTAAATACAGAGGCTAAAGTAAAGTCCCTGGATCCAAACACCACCTAACTAAGGCCTTGTTTGTTTCAGCTCAGATTATTGTAATATAGAATATTGAGCTAGATTACTATAAACTGGATTATAATAGCCGACGTAGAATAAGATGTAAGCTGTTTGTTTCTCTGGATTATTAGTTGTTTGTTAGCTCTTAGCCACCCAATAATTAAAAAACACCTTTAGAGTGGATTACTAGATTATAGAAATCTGCTTATAGATTGTAATAATCTATCATCATAAGCTATCTATTTGTTTTAGCTTACTCCTAATAATCCTAAGCTGAATCAAACATGGCCTAAAGCACTTGCAACGCGTTTGGTTGGGGGAAATTGTTAGGGGGAACGAGAGTTTGAGGGGTGGGAGCTATTAAGGCTATGTTCTCCGTCACGCAAAACGAAGCAGTGTTTAGCACACGTTTAATTAAGTTTTAGCTATTTTTTTCAAAAATGGATCAATATGTTTTTTTAAAGTAACTTTTGTATATAAAATTTTTTAAAAAAACGCACCGTTAAGCAGTTTGAAAAGCGTACGCGCGGAAAACGAGAAGGAGGAGTTGGGAACTACTCCTAATGAACGCAGCCTAAATCTATTGTTTGGTTGGAGGGCATGAAAGTTTTAGGAGAGATTGGGAAGAGGGGTTTAAGAGCAAACTCTTACCTTTTCAATAACCGGGTAGGGACAATTAATTGGGAGAGAATTTTCTCATAAGTATAATGAGATAAATCTGAGTCCTATATCATCACTTAAAATTCAATTCCCTTCTCTTCTTTATATAATACTCATCTTTAGTACCGAACAAAAGATAAAAATGAAACTCACATAACCAATTCACCAACTCTCTCGTCCTCTATAAAAAGGAATATGAAAAACATAAGAATTGAAGTAGATGTTTTTCAGTCATACATGAATTGAAAACGCAGTAAACAAAGAGAATAACTCTTTGATTACACCACAAGAGACATTCAACAAAATAAAGTTTCACAGCAGGTCTAACCTTATGCTTATTTTCCTATGGAATTGACCTATAGAAAATTTCCTATCCTCTTCTTATGAATCAAAGTGCTCTATATAAAAAAAATCCTTAGAAAAATAAATTCTCCAAAATTCCTTCCTAATCCTCCATTTCAAAGGGCGTTGTGGATTGTGAAATTGGTTTGCATCTGGGAGCATCATCACTCACGCCGCCGCCTACGTAGGTAATCCCAGAAAAAAGTGGATCCTCTCAAGAAAGAAGAGAAAAAAAAGAAAAGAAGACGAAAGAGGAAATCGTCGTGCGGCGTCCGCTCGGCGTCGACTCGCGAGTTCGGCCCCCGCCGCCGCCGCCGCCGCCGCTGCCGCCGATCCCCATCCATCCCGCGAGCAAGTAAGGGCGCAGGCATCCTGGTGAGCGCCCATCCTCTTTCTCATCTCTAGAACCACGCACTTTACTTCTTATTTTTCTCGAATTTGCGTAAACCCTAGCTTCTGTTCTAGAAATTTGCCTCAAACAACAGTTTGTTTGTTAAAAAATAAAGTAAAAGTTTGCGGATTCCCCCCATTTTAGATCCGCCCCTGGGCTTGGCTAGCACAACAATTTGTGTGGGGAAGGAAGGAAAAGGAATCGGTGGGTGGATCGATGCGAGCGTTCGCGCGAAAATTGGCAGCCATCATCCCTCTCGCGCGCTCCAATGCGACGGCGACCACCGCGGCGGCGCCGTCCTCCCTCGTCCTCAAGGTCGGCGACACGCTGCACGAGCGGCGGCGGTTCACGGACGGGGAGGTGGAAGCGTACGCCGCGGTGAGCGGCGACCGCAACCCGGTGCACCTCGACGACGCCTTCGCCCGCCAGGTGGGAGGGTTCGGCCGCGGCCGCGTCGTGCACGGCATGCTTGTCGCCTCACTCTTCCCCGCCCTCATCGCCGCCCACTTCGTACGCCGCCCCTCTCGTCTCTCTCTCTCTCGTTCTCATGCCTGCCAGATGGTGCACTGGCATTTCGTCGAGCACCGCATCGGCATGACATGCTGGCCCTTCTAGTATCTGATGCTGATGCTAATGCAGCCTGGAGCCGTGTACGCGAGGCAGTCGCTCAAGTTTGCGGCACCGGTGTACGTGGGGGACGAGGTTCTTGTGCAGGTTCAGGCGCTGCACATCAGGGCCTCCACCACAAAACACATGTATGCTCAATTCATCTTTTCATTTCCTAGTCGTCTAGACTAGATTGTTTGGAGTGAATCATCTTCTTTCTGACAGTGTCAAATTCGGAACCAAGTGCTTCAGTGACAGTGATGACCTCCTAGCTGTCGATGGTGAAGCTATGGCTGTGCTCCCCTCGCTTTACCTCAAGACAACAACTGAACCAAGTGCTTCCCATCGTTGATTAAAGATTGGAAGCATCGTCAGGAGTGGGATAATATGTGATTTATGTTTCTTTTGGGTCTGTAGATGCTTAGACAAGATAGGGAGGCTATATGTTGTTTTGCTGTTCTTGGTAGTAGCTGGCTCCCTTGTTAAGCTGGAATTCCCAGCCTTTTGTACTTCATCAAACCTTTATTCCGCTTCCAATAGAACCTGGGGTAAATCCTGTTATTAAAAAAAAAGGTACATCACTGATGGGAGCACTGGCTAGTAACTCTCCGTGCACTCCATTACTCTAAATAGAAGTCCCATGGTTTGGGTCCTTTGTTGTTAAAACATTTATAATGTCTCATGATTTAGTCAGACAGCATCTTCAAAACTGAGCTTGCAGAGCAATTTGTTTGGTTTGTGTTGCTCACTTTAGTAGAAGATGATGTAAAATCTGCACTCGTGAGTGCCTGCTCAACACACAATAAAAGTTCTTGACATATTGTTCAAGTCATGTGGGTTTTAACTATAACACGTCAACCTGGTTATTGAACTTTTACATCATGCAAAGAGCAACAAAATAACCAGAAAGAGCGAGCGTCCCAGCTCCTCAGCATTATGCCACTCAGCCCCACTGGCCGCCATGCCTTGTGCATCGTTCCTAGGTCTTTGGCATTATGCAATGCCTACCATGACTCTGTTGGTGGAAATGTTGATGTACTAGGAACACCATTTTGAAGTATCATAAATTGAAAGTGAGTTAGCACTCAGCACTCAGGCACATATGGGCATTGGATCAACGCCAACCAGGACCAGAAACAAAAGTCTAGTGCAAGTCAGCTAGTAACTGAACAGGTAGTTTTTCATCTTTTTACAATATTTTTCTTTCTCTGATCTCTGTTTTTTCTTTTCCTGGATGATTGGTATTTGATTGAAATGTGAAATATGAAATCAATGAGTTCAAAGATGGCCTGGTTTTGTGATTTAGATTAACTTGAATCAATCAAATATGAAGAGGAACATAGGCATTCTGTCTGTCTTTAGCAAAGTAAATATGTAGTTGCTTGTTTGTATGTCAGCTTTGAGCCCAACCAGCTTTATTCTTGCCATGCTTTTCTCAATAAGTCTCAAGTATGAGCATTATGAGACTTCCAATTTCATCTTAATAACTTCACTGATAACATGTGAATTGACGATAGGTTCAAGCCTCTAAACCTGTAAATATTATTAACTTCATTGAGAGAGGCAATTGCGCTGCGATGGGCTGCTCTGCCTCTAAATTCTGAGAACAAACCAATAGCAAGAACTTAGCAAAAAGGGCATTGCCTGCCCTCTTGTGCTAATCCATTGGTAATGTTGCTACTGCTACTGCTAAGTATTATACTGCCTCACTAGAAATAGAGAAAAAAATACTCCATGTGACAAAGCTAAAACTAGAATAATACTATTACATGGTTTTCTATCATTGGTATTCAGTTATTGCAACTGAAGAATGTGAAAGTTGGTATCATGTTTTAGTGGCATGAAACTAACTATTACGCGTGATAAGGAGGTGGTGTTAATCTCGTATCAGGAATATGTCAGGATGATGTTAAGCATTTAGGGGCTGTTTGGTGCGTTGCCAAAAATTATGTCCCTTATTTGGTTTGTAGCCACAAATTTGGCAATGCCAATTATTTTGGATTGGTTAAGTTTGGTAGCAATCCAAACAACCAACTCTACCAAAATTTTTGGCTTACCAAATCTTTGCTATAGCAAAAAATTGGCAAGGCTAGCAATGGTTGAGAAGAAACAAACACTTAGATTTTTAGCTTATTTTCCATCTTTCAATTGCTGATGTTCTGGGTATGGATGCTGCATCTGTGGCATAAACTAAATGAAATCCTCTTTCTCGTAGGCCTCACTCGTGTGCCACTGCCCAAACTAGCAGATCTTGATAGGTGGCTTTGCAATCTTTGGCCCCCTGAACCTGTCCTTCTCCATGGCTGGGGCCACCACCACCTCCTCTCCCCTGCGGAGGATGGAGTCTGTCTGTCGCCACCTCCTCCCAGCATCACCGCCTATCCTTTACCAGGTACGGCTACCTTAAGAGGAACTACTGCAACTTATCCTCTCTATAGCCTGCAGTCCCATCGAGTACCTTTCTAATTAGTGTTTCTTGGGCTTCAGTTTTCTTGTGTTCTAATTTTTATGTTGTTTTCTGCACAGAATCCGTTAGGTGCCATCAGGCTGGAGTCATCTCCAGTGATTATTGGGGGGATGGTGCTGGACATCCATGCCAAGCCATCCATGCAGCCGCATCCTGGAACGACTGTGCCTGGGATGGTAAACCACCCATCCAGCTCTTTATTAACTTCTTAGCTTGAGCAAACTGCTTATTTGCTGGTATGCAAGAAGGATGGCATATGCGTGTGATTGAATGGATCAGCATGACCAATAATACTATTCAATGTAAACTAGTGTTGAATTCATTATATGAGGAAGAAGGTTCTGCAGGATGATGTTTGGGTTGTGATATCCATAAGCTTGGTACTGTATGCATCTTATTCATACAGAGGTTTAGGCCATAAATCTTGTGAGCTTTAACTTCTTCCATTTCAATCATTTATGAGAAGTTGAAGTAGGATGTTTTTTTTTTATTTTTTTAAACCTTTTTAATTTTTAATTTTAAAAATAAACCCTTCCAAAACTTATTTTCAAGATCTAAACCTTTTGGCCATGCCAACCAGGCTGGCGTGGCAAAACAATACTGTCATGCCTGCTATGGGTGGCGTGTTAGTGTTGTTTTGTCATGCCAGGCGGGCTGGCGTGGCCAAAAGCTTCAGATGGAAAAAAGTTTTGGGAGGGTCTACTTTTAAAATTAAAAATTCAAAAAGTTAAAAAAAATTAAAAAATCAAGTAGGACACTGGACACGACTTGATAATGCATTTGAATTTCCTAGGTTAAGTACGTCAGTGGGGGAGTAGCAAGAAATATTGCCGAGTGCATTTGTAAGCTTGAGACTCGACCATTCATGATTAGTGTTGTTGGAAATGATATGGCAGGTATTTCTTTTATCTATCTGTGAAGATATAGTTTTTTTCTAAATTGGTTTACTCATTTTGAATTACTCTGTCCTTTTCTGCTCTCTGGGTAGATATTTGCTTCAATACTTTCCATTTTTTCTACTGCAGGGGATTTCCTTTTGAAATACTGGAGGTCGGCTGGACTATGTACAGATGGTAAGTGTGAAGATATTCATATTGTTGTATACATCCTTTAAATTACAGTCTAATCCTTGTTATGTTTGTTAGGAAAGGCTGTAGTTTTTCATGTGTGGTGAGATAATAGGCTCATTATTTATTTTATTTGCATTGTGTTACTGGTTGAGTATCTATAGATATGGGCCTACTTTTGATGTAACAACCAATGCTGGAATTACAACAGCAACATATTTAAAGGGTATTTTTTTGTTCTCTACAAAATATGTACTCCTTTAAAAGCCTCTAGTGGTGGTGGCAGTGAATCTGCCACCCCACTATTGCTTTTGTAGTTCTGTTTGGTATTCGAGGGGTTCAGATAAAATGAACTTATTTCTTATAAATACATACTTACTTTGGTCATAAATTTTTATGTTTAGGTTAAGATTCAGTCAAACTTTTGAAACTTTGACCATCAATAATTTCTCAAATGGCAAAAATGGAAAATGGTAAGCACAGCTTGTCCTTGAAAATTACTATCATAATGTCATAAACTTTTTAGATTTTATAATATTTTAGTATAAGATTGATGG
This sequence comes from Oryza meridionalis, assembly GCA_000338895.3. Taxonomy (NCBI): domain Eukaryota; kingdom Viridiplantae; phylum Streptophyta; class Magnoliopsida; order Poales; family Poaceae; genus Oryza; species Oryza meridionalis. The sequence goes on along the minus strand of CM002528.2, from coordinate 5,243,771 downwards.
TCAAAATTTTAGAAGTTTGGCCAAATCTTTTCCTAAATATCAAATATTTATGACTGGAGGGAGTACATAGTTTTCCTTCTGTTAGCTAACACTGTTGCTAATAATTACATAGGAATACTGCAGATTGATGACGTTACAACCCCAATAGTATCAAATGTGTTTGATGGGAGCGGTGAATTAATTGCTGGCGTCGCAAGTGTTGGGGCAGTTGTAAGAATTTTGCAGCACATTGTGTAGTGTTCGATCTGTATCAACGCTAATGTTGACAAGTAATCACTGTACTTATCTCCATTTCTTTTTGGGCAGGAAAAGTTTCTCTCTCCTAGCTGGATATGTCAGTTCCGTCTTCATATCTCCTCTGCACCTCTACTAATGCTTGATGCAAATTTATCTCCTGATTCACTTGAAGCCGCCTGCAAAAGTAGGTTATTCCACCTTATTTCTTTACTTAGGCAGTAAGCTCCTAAGCTTATGTGATAGGCTGATATAGCTGATACTAGTATGCATTTGAACCAGGTAGAATAAATAAAGGGGTTACCTAATTTGCATGCATGCGGTGCTGGATCTGTGCTTCCTTTCCAACAAGGATTGCAGCCGACACCACTTTTTCAATATAATAGCATCTGTGTGGCTGCACCTAACCTTCCCTTGCCTGCAAACAAGGATCTTTTGTTGTCTTGCGCCAACCGATGAGAAACACTTCTGCCAGAAGAAATGAAAAAGTAATAATGTATATAAGAAACATTTTTAGAGATGCTGTTTGCAGGCTTTTTATTTTTAGCTCTATGATATAATCTTACAAAAAAAACAAGAAATCATGACCTTACGATTTGAAAATTTTCATCTCAAGAAAATCATGAGCTTTCAGCTCGATTCCAAAACCTTTTAGCTCAAAAAAACATGAGCTTTCGACTTCACCTTGAAAAACTTTCAACTCGAGAAACCAGCAGCTTTCTATATCCATTTGGAAACTTTCAACTCAATTTGAGTAATTTGGAGGTTTTAACTCAATATCAGGAATTCTAAGCATCTTTGAAGGCTAGAATGAAAATTTTGAAGTAAGAAAATCAGGACAATCTCTGCAACACTGTGGAAACGTGAAACCTAAAAAATTTCAAACCTTCACCTTAACTCTGAAACGTTTACCTGGAAATAAAAATTCAACTAATTTATTTTTATAACTTTCGAACCTGATAATAGCAGAAATCTGTAATTATATCAAAAGGGGAAAGGAGTGAGAAGAATGTTCTTGTCATGCACTATTGGTGTTCCTAAAGAGATTTGAAAAATAGGTGCCTTTATGTTGAACCTGTCAATGGAATAACTGCCCTGCAGTGCTCGACATCAGTGTGGCTGATCAGCAGGGTACGAATGAGTGCCTCGCAACAAGCTTGGAATACAGCAGTTTTGAGTTTCTTATCTGATTAGGTGTCAATATTCTTAACATCTACCCTATTATACTCTCTCTAGTCAAAACTCAAAAATATTTGTGGTTCCCAGTACCACATAAATTTAGTTGGACGGGGTACTAATGTATGCAATTCTAATGGTAAACACTCCCTAATTTTATAGAATTGTATTGAACTACATTATCTCTGACTCTGAGTATACCGGTGCACTACTCATGTCCCTTCTGACCATTGTTTTGAGGAGCTTCCTTGACAAAAATGAGAAAGACAGTCCTGTCAATTATTACACCATTATGTTTTTGTCCTAATCTCTACATTGGATCAAAAAGTTGATGACATGCATGCTATTTTCTTCTTTTTTTCCCCCAGTAGCACATGAATCAGGAGTGCCTGTGTTTTTTGAGCCTGTCTCACTTGCGAAGGGTTCAAGGATTGCACCAATCGCAAAATATGTGAGTGCAAAGGATTGAATTGGTACTTATTACTATGTATCATATTAAGGTCTTGTCACTTAATAATTTCCTGGTGATTCAGATTACTTACACTTCCCCAAATGAGATTGAGCTTGTGGCAATGGCAAATTCATTATCTCCTCCTGAGAAATATAATTTTGTCAAAATGGAGCAGTCCAAGAACAAAGCCAAAGCTGTAGAGTATTTGTTTGAAATGCTCAGCCCAGCAGTGTTTTTCCTCCTCGAAAAGGGCATAAAGTTTCTTCTGGTGACGCTTGGCTCAAATGGTGTTTTTGTTTGTTGCAAAGAGAGCACAAGTTTGGTGGACCAGCGAAAGTCTGAAATGATATCTTTCTCAACTCCACTACTTCAAAAATTGGATCTATGTTTTCCATCTAACATCCTTGTAGATTTGCCTAGAGAAGGCTCTTCCAGAACATGTGTTTTTCATTTTCCTGCAGTATCTGCCTCAGTGGTCAGCCTCACAGGTGCTGGTGATTGTTTTGTTGGTGGAGTCATTTCAGCTCTATGTGGAGGTTTGGGTATGATGCAATCTGTTGCCGTTGGGATTGCTATAGCAAAATCATCAGTGGAATCTGAAGCTAATATACCTGACAAGTTTTCTGCTGAAACTATCGCAGGTCTGCTATAGTAATTTGTTTTCATCCTGTATAGTGTACTTCTGAAATTTCAGATTAGATCTTAGTGCTGTCAATTTTATTTTGTTGCACAGGTATAACTTCTTGCATTTTCATTTTCTATCGCAGCAAACTCATTACCATTTCTCATGCAGATGATGCAAGAAGAACATTGCTATCAGCTAAAATGATGTGGTGCAAATAACCATTATGGTGTTATTTGTTTGAGTCCTGCGGAGAATTGTAATTTTCTCGTGAAAGTCTTGGTGGACATGTAATTTCCAAATACCGTTTGTTGATCAGGCTGTTATTATATATATGCAATATCCTGTGAACTTTGGATTCAGGTCGTGGGCTGGTGACAACTTAGAAAGTTTATAAATGTAGTAGATTAAAGAGCACGGCGGGTTTCTAAATTTGTTTGCATGCACCTATGCCTTTATACTTTGTCAGTTAGTGTAGGCTAGTGATGATGCCACGTTTGCATCGGTACGATAATGCCACATCAGCCCCATGTAGGATCTCGAAAAGGGTCGTGGCAATCTTGAACCAGGATGATATGCTTTATGGTATTAAGAGTTTTGGTGGATATCACTATAAAAACAATCTATGTGAGACAAATCTTAAAACTAAAAAGACAGGTTTCTTAGGGAGGAGGGAAAAGATGCATTGTTTTATTTTCTTTGCTTGTGATGATTAGTTCATCAAATTGGTAAAGTAGCTTGGGAAGTCATTTGATACGAAGAGCTAAATATGCGGGATAGATTGCGGGATGATAATGAGCAGTTGGAGGAAAGTAAAGTACATGTATGTGTGTGTTCATAGCAAGATACCCTTAGCACTTAAGCATAAGCATTTCCTAAATTTGATTTAAAATCGAACATCAAACTACCTTTCTAATCTTATCCTTGAGCTATGTTGAGATAGATGAGTTTCGAGGAGTAAAGAGTGGGAAGGCACAAATGCTAATAAACGGTCATCCGTGCGCCCGCTCCCCTGCATGGCATGGCACGTTGGCGCGCACGGAGGGGAGGGGCGGTGGGATGCGCGCGTGGGAGTGGACATGTGTCCCTCCGTTTTCTGATTTTTTTTTTCTTTTTGCCGGTTTTTTGGGTTTTTTCCTTTTTTTTTTGGATTTTTTATTTTTTTATATATATGGGATACAAAGTTTGTATACATGTATACAAACTTTATATATGTCATGTTTTTTCTGTGTTTTTCTTGATTTTTTAATACGTACCTATATAAAGTTTGTATACATATGTATACAAACGTTGCCGACACTCTTTCCACTCTTGTACCTCGATGGATGCTTCTTTTATAAAACTATGTATTCGTGTTTTCTTTTGGTATTTACTTTTTTTTATAAGTAAAATATATGCTTATCATTGCAGGTTCATCGCTTAATATTTATATTAAGTACTCTAGTACTAATACTTTGGATAAAAAATGAAGTTATTGGCCAAGGCTAGAGTATAATCGATAATGTAGACGTAGTATTTAGGTTATAGGTTACATTTATTTGTTGTGTGTTTCATGGGCTAGAGAGGTAGGCGACAAGTGGTAACAGCCTTGATTGTCTTTTGTAGTCGGATTCTGATCCTCTGCATTAGAGAAGGTAATGTAGAGGGTGGCATTAACTCCAATCCTGTCCATGATTAGTGAAACTCTTTCTTATTTCTGCTGTTCGTATGTTTTGACAGGGAGGAGATGGTTGCAAGTCTGAACGTTCATGGTTCTTGCATGTTTGAACCACTGACTTGTATCAAAAACTCAAGTCAAAAACCAAAGTAAAGCTTCATAATAACTACTAGTTCATAACAAGGTTCATTGAGGGAGTAAGTACAAAAGGCATTTCATATAGGAAAATAACAGTATACCTCTGATTAAGTACAAAATGTATTTTAGGGAGGAAGAAAATAATATTATAATCTATAAACCAAAATATGCAGAGCAGCATAAAATCCACCTCTTCGATGTCACTGCTTTCCACCAAATAGATTTCCTACACTGGAATTATTCTGCACAATGTAGCAATAAGTATATACCAATAATGAACAGAACGTAGTTTTCTAAATCCAATTAAGCATAAGCTGCAGTTTACCATTAGTAATTCCGTGTACGAAGTAAAGAAGTCGAACTCTTCAAATACTTGCTCATCTTTTGTGGAGCTTATCTGCTCTTCTCCCTGAAATTGAGATACCTGGGTGAGAATGTCTTCTTCCTGTGAACAAATTTTTTTAGAAAAAAGAACTTTAAAGCATGTAGAGAAATTATATAAGCCATTGCATTGTTTGATATTTCTCAACTTTGTCTATAGGCACCTTTTTTTTTGTGTCGTATTCTTTTTCTTGTGAAACTTATCAACCCAACTTGGTATCCGCTTTGATCCTCGTTTCCGGACCTCCTTTTTCTTCAGGCTAGTAACATGAGAATATTTTTCAGGAACTGTAGATGGTGTTTGCTCTTCAGGTGACTGTACTGTAAAGGGTGTTTGTTCCTTGATCTTGTCTTCTACTTGCTTGTTGAGGCTGTTCAGCATGCCATCAATTAACAAATAGCTCTCTTCAAAGTCTGCTGCACGAGATGCTAATGCAAGGAACTTGCGGCATAGAAATTGGTATCGTTGTTTTGCATCAATCTTCAGGTTTTCCAAAACATTTCTACCATGGATATCTTGTACAGTTCCACATCTTACTTCACGAGTCCATCTCTTCAATATATATTGATCAGGTAATAGCTTAATATTCATCATGTCAAAAACTTTTAAAGCGGCTGCACATTATTCCACATCTTTCAAATTGTCGGCAAGTGCATGAAACCATTTGGTCAGAAGGATCACTGACAACCAAGTACTCCTCTTCTAGTGTTGATTTTCCATCCAAGGCTCCAATGCCCACAATGTATTCATTAGTTTTGTTGGTTGCTCTAGCATATGCCGCCATGGATCTTTCATATTCACTTTGAAAAGCTTTGAATATGCATGGCGTGTACAGTTGGCTGACCTGTAATAACATGGGTGTTTTCATTTTTATTCGCGGCAATTTTTTCCTTGACTCATATTCTGAACCCAACTCTTTGTCCCGCTTGCCTTGAACTGCCCTTTCAAAATGTGTGAAAAATCGAATAATGTCCAAGTCAAATTTTAGATGGTCCTTCAAGTCATCATTCAAACTTTCACTCAATTGTGTACTTCGCATTCCTAGTGTCAATGCATTCTTCATGTAACATTCAGCCCATTTCTCCTTATGTTTATAAATACTAGCCAACCAAGAGTCATTATGGACCTTACTTCTCAATGCACTAAAGGCTTTTTCGAATGTTATTTCATCCTCGTATTCAAACATGCAAGCACTAAATTCACCAAGTATATTTGGTCCGTCACTCTTGGTATGTGGCAAATGCTTGACAACATTTTGCATGATATGAAAAGTACAAAGCCCATGCCAAGTTCCAGGAAATACCACAGCTATAGCCTTTTTCATAGCCATATCTTGATCTGTATAGATGGTTTTTGGATGCTTTTGATTATGAGCTGCTAAAAAAGTTTCAAAAAGCCATTTGAAGGACTCAAATGTTTCATCATACAAGAGGGCACCTCCAAATATTACTGTTTCTCTGAAATGGTTAAATCCAACAAACACACCAAGTGGTCTATGATCTCTATTTGTTCCAAATGTGGTATCAAAAGTAACGACGTCACCAAAATGAGCATAGTCGATAATCATTTTAGCATCAGCCCAAAATATGTTAGTAATCTGCTCATTACAGTCTAATTGTACCGCATAGTGAAATGAAGGATTCTCTACACATTTGTCTTGAAAATACTTTAACATACTTCCAGCTTCACCATACATCAAGTTTCTTTGTCGCTTAGTCCTCAAATAATTTTTGTGATCTAGACGTGTGTATCAAAGGTTACTTGAGCCACCAGCTTCCCTACTAGCTAACTCATATGCAGCTTTAGGTCTGATTCCAGAATCATCTGCCATGTCAATTTCAAAAGCTTGCACATGTGAAATTTTCCTTTGTGATGGCATTAGATGGCATGTTTCTGGCAACTGAAGGATGTGGTTGTGTTCAGTTACCAAATCATATAGCTCATAATTTCCTTCAACTCTGTTTAATGTTATTCCCATACGAACATTGCAGCCAGTTCTTGTCTCTGCTCGTGGATTCTTGGTTAGATAATCTCTTTTATCTTTTCCTCGATGACCAGCACTTGAGCAAACAAACCTACTAGAAGTAAACAGCCCATCTACTGCATTTTTGTTTTTATACTGCTTCCTAACATCAGAGCCAATCTTACCACCATAGCTAACCCAAAATTTCCAAGCCTCATCTACACTGCTAAACTTCATTCCAGTCCTAGGCATCCAACATGGTGCACTATCCATTCTACAAATAAATAAGAAAACCATATGTTACATACTTATGTTTGATTGGAATATGCCCCAAAAACTGCTACTGAAAACCAATGAAATAATAAGAATAAATGCAAGCAACAATCCTTCACTTACTTCTCTGCATTTTGGTTGATCATGCTTTCCTCCATCTCCTGTTGACTCATATTTGTGGAAGCATCTTTGGTGCTGAGAAAAATTGGGAGATAAGTATAGCACATGAGAGAGAGAAATATACCTCAAAATCTATTACTGGAAGCCAAGAAAACCAAAAAAAGAAAAAAAAAAGACACCAACAGCGATCTTCACTTACCTCTCTAAATTTTGGTTGATAATACTTCTCTCCATCTCCTGTTCATTTATCTTCATAGATCCACTTCAGTGTTGAGAGAACTTGGAAGAGGTATGGCATGGGAGAGAGAAAATGAAACGACTAATGTGAGGCAAGTCTGAAGAAATTGGAGGGAAAAGGAGGAGTCACGCTCTGTTTTGGCGCCTAAAATTAACGTGGGCCTGCTGCTCTTCCCCTAAGGCCCATTTCATTTTTTTGCTTTATCTAATGGAGAACTAGCCATAGCCATTGGATGGAGATGAATGGACAGGATTGGAGCTAATGCCACCCTCTGCATTAGCTGCATTAGCTTCTCTAATGTAGAGGATCTGAATCCTTTGTGGTCCACCACATTCGGGCATGTCATTGAGCTGTAGGCCGGATTCGCTTGGTGGACCAGGGGAAAGCCGGTGCCTGAAGCAAGTGATAGAGTTTTACCTTAATTCAAGAATCTTAACCCATAGAACCCCTCCTACCCTTTGCCTACCATTTTGTTGTTGTTGGATGAACTTGATTTCTTGATGTTATACATATGTTCCTTATGATTCGATACCCTTAGAATACTCTGAGGTGAAGTGTTACAACATTATTTGTGCGCTTGCGGATTTATCTGTGATCGTAACAAATACCAACAAGCATTTTCTGGTGTCGTTGCTTAGGAACAGATGTTATATTATCTTCGAACCTAGTTCTCCCTGGTATATTTTCTTTTCTTTCCTGCCATGGAGTAGCTATCTATTCAAAATCTTTCCGCTCCGAAGGGCGAGTTCTGTGAGCCACCACCTTCTTCAAAACTCATTCTCACATCTGACTATGAACTCCGTCCTGGCTTTATAACCATGGTTAGGAGGCAATCCTTCTTGGGGCGCGGTAGTGAAAACCGGCCCCTACCATCATCTGCGAGAGTTCAAGCAATTGTGTTCATGCGCAAGAAACTATAAAGTGGAAGTTGTTTCCCTTCTCTCTCATGGAGATGGCGGAACAATGGTACTCTCATACCATTAGGAAGACGAACGGTGAATGGGAGGAACTCAAAAGTAGGTTCTATCTTTGCTTTTGTCTCGTTAACCCATGTTGTCTCCCTACGGATGGAGGTTCTCATTTTTTAGTAGAGCGAGAAGGAATCTATTGAAGCAGCTTAGGCTAGGATTTCATTGTTAACTCAATTTGGCTTAGACTTGTCTATACTCGACCATGTTGTTACAATATTTCGGTTTGGGTCTAAACAAAGAGTCCGCCTCATATCCCGGAGGTTCATTTGCACACAAAACCACAACAAATGGAAGGAAACTCTTGGATCTTGTCCTAGAGGACATCTTCGTCTGCAACGAAACATCTCCTGCTCCGGGTACTCCCTCTAAACCTCTCAAAGAAAATTTCCTCGAGGAAATTGCGAGGGAGTTAACCATCATCATGAGCGATGAATGGTTAAGAGAAGTAGAGCTTTCTTCCTAAGTAATTCGGACTAGCTCCCCATCCCTAACTATACAATGTCACGTGATGGACGTTACGGTGAATATTCTCTATAATCCCACTGCCGGTGCTAACATCATGTCCACAACCTTTGTATTAACTTGCTTAGGGGAGGAGCCCCAACTTCAAGTTCTTGATTAATCATTTATCTGCAATTGAGTTGTTATCTTTCTTGTTCTTGCTTGTGTTCTTCAATACGCACGCAGGGATTAGTCTTCTCGGTAAAGTCTATCGGGTTTCGGCATGGTTGTTACTAGAGGAGATGTGGTGCTGCGATTGCAGAGTTCGGATCGTGTGTGTCAAGTTTCCGCCAAATTGATAATTACCTTCACCTTGCAGAAGATCAGGTATCCTGTTGCCATCACGAGCGGTTAGCACAAACCGACAAAACCTTTTGGAGTTCCTCAAGTCCTATCATAGAAGGTTATGGGATTCTATGTGGGGGGGGGGTGTGCCTATGAAGCCACCCTAGACTTCCACATGTTCAAATTCCATGACTTCGATCTTCTGATCGACCATCCCATAGAAAAACTTCTATAATGTGCCTAATGCAGATTCTGCCTAAGGAGTTATGACGGTCGTTGAAAATGCCAAAAACAAATTGATCCCACAACGAATTGATCACTCCCCGGAAGGCGATTCTGCCTAAGGAGTTATGACGGTCGTTGAAAATGCCAAAAACAAATTGATCCCACAACGAACTGATCACTCCCCGCCGCCTTCCATCGATGAGATGTTAGATTGGCTTATAAATCATTTCTTCTATTTCCTTGATGGCTATTCTGGCTATCACCAAATTCCTATTCATCTCGATGATCAAAGCAAGACCACGTTCGCATATCCATGTGGAACGTTTGCTTATCGTCGAATGTTGTTCGGGTTGTGCAATACACCCATACCATTCCAAAGGTGCATGATGTTTATCTTCTCTGAAATGATCAATAAAATCATGGACGACTTCTCAGCCTATGAAAAAATATTCGATTATCTTGAGAACTTAGACAAGGTCTTGCAACGGTGTAAAGAAAAGAACTTTATGCTTAATTGGAAAAAAAATGTCATTTCATGGTCCAAGATGGGATAGTCCTAGGACAGCGAATTTCTAAAAGGGGGATAGAGCCATAGAGGTGGAGAGAGAGCAAATATAGAAGTAATGAAGCAGCTTTCATCTCAACAATGTAAAGGGAATCCGCAGCTTCCTTGGTCACACAAGGTTCTATCAATGCTTCATTAAAGATTTTTCTCAAATTGCTAAACCCCTAACTTACCTGCTAGCTAAATATTCTCCCTTTGATTTTAATGATGAGTGCTTAAAATCTTTCAATTTGTTAAAAGAATCTCATCTCAAGACCAATCATTCAACCTCCTGATTGGTTGCTGGCTTTTAAAATTATGTCATTCTTGGTTGAACTAAAAACAAGAAGCACTATGCTATCGGATATGCTAGTCAAACATGATAGAAAGCAAAGTCGGCCTGCTAGATGCTAAAAGAGACATCAGCTCAATTCTACTCCATCCGTTTCATATTATAAGTCGTCTGACTAAGTATATAAAAAAATAGCAACATCTAAAATATTAAATTAGTTTCATTAAATCTAACATGGCATATATTTTGATAATATATTTGTTATGTGTTGAAAATTCTACTATCTTTATATTTTTCTATAAACTTGGTCAAACTTAAAAAAGTTTAACTAGAAAAAAAAATCAAATAACTTATAATATGAAACGGAGGGAGTACTTGTATGAAGAAGAAATCTGATAACTCGCTCTTTTCCATGTCAACATAAAGGCAGGAGACTCGGAGAAGTTCTGAACAAGAGACATTTTTTCCCCACCATCTCATATCTATGATTAGCTCAGGTAAGTTTATAATTCTATGGTGTCCAGATCCTACAAAGAATGGATCAATAAAACCTTTTTATGTACAAGGAAACCAAAGCTGAGACTGCACAAGGTTAACAAATGGACTATAAGCATGCATCTGTAAGAAGCAGTGTACTTTGTGTACTTCGCTTCCTCTGACTGGTCGAAAAAGAATCAACTCATCCCCTAGCCTTCCTTTTTATCAACTCCCAAAAACTCGAGTTGCCAAAACCTCTGATGATCAATTCAGTGATACAAATGCCATCACTGCCAAAATATGGTTGGGTCATTGCTATAAACTGCGCGATCCTGGATCTCTAAGATAGAGACATGCCAATCGACAAGTCTTGCTTGGATGCATTTACATAACACAAGTCCTGTTGGGAACAGCCACCAGCTAGTATCATCCCTGCCAATAGTACCAATGCTTGTGTGAAAAGAACAGAGGCAGAGTTTTTGAGGTAGCAACAGTTATGGTAGAGCAGTAGCGAAATGTCATTTGGTTTTCAACTAAGGTTGCTTACCCGCCCAAATTCCAAGGTTGCATGCTTGGATGCCTTTTGGCTGAAGACTTGTAATGCACAAGTCCACACGCAAAGGCCACGATCTGCAAGGGATGAACCAAGTGTGAATAGATTAAGAAGATATGGAAAGGATTAAACTTGCTATTACCATTAGCAGAAAGAAAGATGCATTGCAGATGTTGTAATGTCCTTAAGAAATTGAAATATAGTTACTACTGCAATGAGTAAGAACATCAACATAATTCCATGCAACTAGTGCTTCCAAACATCAGGATTTGAGCTCAGAAAAAAGATATCTAAAATGCATGTATTTTGGTACATTACAGGCTCAAACTTCGACTCAATAAGACATGGACTTCATAAATGTATGTTCAAAAGTATATATTAAAAGAACCAAGCTTGATGGGACTTGAGAATGAGTCAAGGGTTTGAGCTCAAGATCAGCTCCACAGAGCTCGAGAACCCTGGATACCTTGATGAGCCCAGGCTTTCTTGACACATCAAGAAGTGGGAAAATACTGCCTAACTGAATACACTATAGCAAACTGTACCAAATAAACCAAAACTGTGTGGTACTGTTCTTGTGATTATGGATGTATGAGCAATGATAATAGCCAACCAAATTATATAATTTCCCCTTTTTTGGAACCTAAAGCATTTGAAATGAACTGGTAATATCAAAATATAAGTACAGTCAAAGATGAGTACTCACAACATTAACCAATGATGTAATATTCCACAGCGCATACACACGAGCAAGACCTGCTGACCGCCGTGGTCCATGACTAAATAGAGCATTTATCCCAGCAGGAAAGGGTGCCAGTATCCCAAGAGGAAGAACAAACAGCACTAACAACACATCGATCATAGAATATGAATATAGCTGGAGAAAAGTAAGCAATACTAAGCTGAAATCTGCTAGAAGCAATATAGAGATCACCAAACCAACAAGATCCTGCAGGAAAGAAAAAGAACCTTGGTAAGTTCAAGATTGTGTAGATCCATCATAACCAAACTAGGGGTTGCAATGATGTCAGGATAGCTGTGCAAAATGGAAGTCACCTGATGCCCAACTGGTTTGGTATTGTTCAAGATAAGAGAAAGAGGGTAAAATAAATCTCTCTTGTCCTTGAGTGTCCTTAAGTTGTCAATGTCGAGAACTCTGCCAGTTATTCTTTTAAGCATAACAGCATCATTGTTCCTTGAGTGGTCTAGTTGAGAATCAACATTTGTGTTCTGAAATCTGCACGGCATGGTACGGATCAGTGGGATAAATTTTAATATGATAAGTGCAAAATGTGCAGAGCTAAAGCAAATGACTCACTGCGCATGATAATCAAATTTCATTCTAGAGCCACCTTGAAGGCCACTACTGAATGGTCCCACAGAATGAATAACTAGACCAAATTGATAGTAACCTAGTGCTGTAGCTTGGAACCATGCAAGGTCAACACGCACGCGGTATGTGTTCAAAGCAGGATTTGCATGAGTTTCAAGCCATTTGAGTACAGGAAGAAATGTGGCTTTTAGATTTCCACGACGAGCCAAACGCAACTGGGCGTTCAATCCAGCAACAAGGCGGTGCCATATTGATGAAGGTACACCCTGTCAAAATATGTTCATGTTATATGCTAATAAAATGAATTGTTCACTTAGTGATCCAGTACAGCTTGAAATGTTTCAGAATAAACCTGACTAATAAGACTTGTGACCACACTGTCACTGTGAAGTGAAAATGGAGCCATGTAACTTCCATCGCCTCCAAAGATTAATGACATTGGCAACCTTTGATGAAGACGAGGGGGGAGGTCAGGCCTTTTTTCATCCCCACCAAGAAAGAAATCTAAATAAGCCAGCATTAAATCTGGTGTAGCAGCAACCTATCAAATGGAAAACCAGAAAGCATACCTCAATCAATGATGTGATGAGACTGATAATTGTATAAAAATTCATAATACAAGTGCAGTTCTGGTTCTTTGTACTGGTACAGTTGCAGATAATGCACACAGAATCAACACAGCAATATTTGTAACTCAATTACATTCAGTGTTCCCAGGAAAAAAAAAAAAAACTCCATAAGGCAACAAGGGATGGGTGCCCAACCTCGTACCACGTAAGCAGATGGGTAGGCTGTATGATCGCTACAAGGTGGGTTCAATAATACCACTTACCGCTTTTTAGAACCTTTGAACAGACTTTTTCTTAACAGTACAGTGACAAGATCTATCTGGTTATTTTGGATGTCTAATGATGCTGTACAAGGTACATACTCTTATAGCAATTGAAGATTAACTAAAAAGCTTGAATCAAATGAAGAACACTTAACATGCACTAGATGACTGACAAAGTAAGGCTAAACAACATAATTTCAAGAAATTCCAAGATAATTGATGAAATTGATTGTCGAGCTCATAAAAAACCATTAAAGCTCATACCAGGGATTTGGCACTGAAAAGAACATACCTTCAGCCCTTCATAAAGAGCACGTGAACGGCAAGACCGTAAACATGAATGATCATATTCAGATCGAACAAATTCACGTAATCTTTGTAATTTTCTTCTTCTGCGCCACTGTTGCCAAGACCATGCCAAGGGGTATGAAAGTATACACAGGATACTATAAATTGATCCTTCCCACCACTGATATGCTGCGAGAGCATTTATCTCATCGACAAACTTGTTAAATGCATCCTCATACCTAACAAAAATACGATAAACACAATCTTAAATGAGACAGGTAAAATTTGCGGCAAAAAAGCAAAACCAGTAAAGATAAGGAAAAAAGAATGACAAAAGAGCCCAAAGGCTGAATGCATGTTGTTCAAAAATAATCTTGATTTACTTGTGGACAGATCTACGTACACAATCTCAAAAATCTGCTCAGGTGGGGTGTGTGGTAGATGCCAAGGTTCACTGAAGGTGTTGGGACCCATGAAATACATCCTGTGCACATGACAGTGAGATTCTTCGGCCCTATTGGTTTCCAGTACCTACCACATGAGGAGAGATTTCAACCAAAAACCAGAAACAATCACACCACAGCTTAAAGAAACAAATTGGGAATGCAGAATGTTCTGCTACCTCATTGAGTGATTCGAGGAAGGGAAAAGAGTGATCAATTTGGGAGCTATGTTGAGTTGGTGCTGGTCCAGGCAACTCATCAGTGCCAACAAACTTCATCCGAGCGATACTCAAAACAAGGGCTAATAAAAAAAGAAGGCCTGAGAGAAACAGACCAAACAACCAAGGTCCACCAAAAGTGTATATTAACTCTTCAAGAGCAGTAAAACAGTGAGGCATGCGGTATCTATCGGACACACATTTGTATGGGCACGGGGTTTCAGTAACACCTCCTGTCAAAAACAATATCTAAGGTTAGAACATTAAGGTAAACTGGCCGAAACATTTCATATATAACACATGTAAAGCTAACAAAAATTGAAGAGTTTGATAATGCTAAAACATGAGAGAACAGAACTTCATACTCTCATTAAAATAGTAAACAACAATAATTATATACAGCTACAATTCCGTCTAGCCATTAGTTTACACAAGACAATCAGTTAAAAGCAAGGCACTTCTAGCAGCTAGGCCACATGGAACTTTGTGGTATGCATACCTCGTGTCCACAGATTTTATTGTAAATAATCCCATTAGATATAGGACCATTTGACAGCCTATAATGCTTTAGAAAATTTAAAACCCTAGACCCAACGACATATGTATTTGTAGATTAGACGCCATAATTCTGTCACTAAATTTATTTGATCTGCACTTGAGACGCACACAAAAAGAAACAATAGAAATGACCTCGGATGCTTATGTAGACAGCACGATGAGGGAGCTCATTTGTAGGGCATGGAGAACATAAGGACTTCAAAGACCCAGTAATGTTCTTGTATGTTCCTAAAGGACAGGCCTGCATCGTGCCACAAAAACCGTTGCAGCAAAGTGAGAAAATAAGTAGTATGCAGGTTGGACTGAAAAAATTGAAGTGCAACTATGACATGCTGCTATGTTGATAAGACATGTTATCTGATTTAAACAAAGAAACAATAAGCTACAAATATATCAATAATTCGAAAATAGCAAACACACTTTTGCTACAAGTTACCTTGCAAAATGTGCCATAAAGACCTTTTGGGCAATCTTTTCCTGTCACTGTTCCATTTTCACCCGGAAAACCTTGGCCATCAACGGTTCCTCCTCTGCACAACAAAGAATAGGCAGTATTTTTTTGGTCAAAAAAGAAGAGTCATATACTGTTTACCAATCTTACTGTACATGGCTGCCCACACTACACAGAATCAAGGCTCTGGAAAATGGGGAGGTGAGGAATGGCGGATGCTCCTAGTTTGCTTAACCTGCTCTACTAACTATTACTCCTTGAAATATTCCAGAACTACGATTAAGGAAATGTAAGGACATCCACCAGCAAAAAGCATCATAAACTTAGAACTTTAAATATAAGAATGCAGATGTAACAGCACTTTAGCATCATGAACAGATCTAGCTAGTAAAACAGAAGGAAAAAAATAGAACAAACAGAGAAACCATCAGAATTAAGATGCACCTTGCAAGTATTGATCCATTAACCGTTGCAAAGGGAATATAATCATCTCCAGTGGGAATGTCAGACCAGTGGAAGTGAATCCGGCCACCTCCACCTCCGCCACTACCATTACTTCCAACCCCACCAGCGCTAGAAAGAACAGAGCCCTCCTCCAAGGACAATGCCCTCACAAATAGAAGAATTGTGCCCCCGGAACCACCACCAGTTCCTTCATTTGCAGCATGAGTCACCGCACCAGCAAAACTGCCACCATTCGCCTCTATTGAACCAGCAAGGGAGAGTAGTGGTAGAGATTGCTCCAAAGAACCCATTACTGGAAATGTGCAGATGAAAGGCAGTAAAAACCAGTACTACTAAGAGTAACAGTGACTGAATAGAGGATGATAATTGACAAAGATCCATATGCTCGATCTCTGTTACCTATTATACCACCACCAGCTGTTGAAGATGATGTACTTACGTTACCACTACCACTGCCAAGTTCACATGGTAAATCAGCACTACCATATGCAGTTCCACCCCCTGCATGACTGCCACTGTAGAAAGCATCCCCTCCTTTACCACCATGCCCACCCCCACCGCTAAGGCCACTGCTTAACATTCTTCCTCGTCCAATTCCACCTCGGCAGCCTGCAGCAGGGAGAAATCAAATCTAAATTCTACAATAGTTTACAGAAGGCTGCATTCAAAAGAAAGATATCAAAAGAAGCTATATGTTACTATTAAATGTGTACATAGAAATACTGAAGCTTAATGAAATCTCCATTATGAAAAATAGGTATACTGAAGGAGTAACTATTCAAACAAAAATAATTTTCAATGCTGATGATTCACCAATTCACGAACAAACAGAGAATTAAGACAGCTTATCTCAGATCAGACAGCTATAAAATATGACTGGTAGATGTAAGACTAAAAAAAATGCCATATTTTTCTAGTCTACTCAGTTGGAGCTGTGCACAAGATTTATTCACTGCTATAAACATTATAGCGTGTCATGTCATTTGAAATCTCGAGTATAACAGGGCAAATGGATAATGGCCATCAGTCACATAAGCATACCGATTTAAGCCTAGGTAGGCTTACCATATGACAAATTTTTGAAGTGATTATTGCAACATTGCAGCAAGGACTAGAGAATAGTTATCATAGCCATAGGAAGCTATCATTATACTAGATAAGGTTTCCTTTCGAATATTTAGTTAATCAATAGTTTGTGATTGCAGATCGAAAGCAGGGCTGCACTGTGCAATGCCACAATCTAGATACGGGTATCTTTAACAACTCCTGTAAGAAGTTCTATCTCACAGCTTAAGAAATTATGCTTCCAATAAACTGTTTTATCCAGAGTAGAAACAATAAAGTGCTTCTCGAAAACTACCACAATGCTGAACAGAATCTTAATAGCATTTATGGCAAAGAAGAAAAAGTTACCTAATCCTGTTGCACTAATGGTCCCAGATGATCTCACAGTGACATTTCTTGCTCTGTTGAAATTAATAACAGTTCCTTGCACAAGGCCAGAAACAACAATGTCTTCAACACGGCATATCTGCGTGTCAAAAGCTAACCATTTGTTACATGTTAAATGAAAAGGCAAAATCTAAGATAAAGAATATATATAGATATACACTGCACGGAAAGCCTTGGGAAATTAAAGTGTGCACCTGTAGGGTAAAAGACAATGAAGTGTTCAGGTTGCAATCCTCGGGAGGATGAAAGATTTCCATAGGACAACTCTCATCTTCACAGTTCAGCTTTGGGGCCCTAGTGTAGAGACAAAAGCTCAGAAACCGTTTTAAACTTCATGGTGGAATAGCAAAAATAAAAGCAACACAAAAACTGAAGGTGGTAGTATTTACACATCATCACTACTTTCATTTACAAGTGGGCCTTGTAGAACAGCTCCAGGTCCAACCTAAAATGGATTACTTATCAATTAGAGTAGTCTGAATGATCATGAAGGATCAGAAGCATCTAATAGAAACAATGAAATGATTGAACTGTAAAAATTCAAAAACAACAAGGTTGCAACAGGGTTATACCAGCGTACGATATGCAAGGTAAAAGAGAAAGGAAATGCATCAAGGGCTGCACTCTATACCTAACAGTTGGACAAAATACTGATCTCGTATATAATGAACAACACTCTATATCTTAAGGGCTTCGAGAAAATATTGATCTTGTATATCATGAACAGCAGAATAATTCATCTCAAAGATAAGTTTAGAACATTAAATTTAGTGTATCGAGTTAGATGAGATATGAATAAGTGAATAACAGAATGGAGAACACTACAGATAGATCACGCAAACTACTGATGTCACACGATGGCCTCATAACATGTCAAATTTAAGGCAATATCAAAGGCATATTCATCATTCCAACTCTGAAAACAATCCGAATCCATAAAAATGTGCCTAAGCCTCAAAAGGTATGCAGAAAGAAATAAAGCAATTCAGACTCATAACTGATTGTGAATAAACAAACCAAAATGCACTTATTTTACCACTATGTTGTAGAAAAGTGATAAAATAAGACGTTGCGCCTGAATCGTATCTCCATCTCCAGATAAATTCAGGATGCCTTGACCATGAATTCCAAGATTGCCAATAGAATGTATAACTGATGATTCCTGACAAGCATGGGAACAAAATAAATCATACAGAAGAGAAGACAGAAGAGAAGGGCCATATCTTGCAATTTTGAACAAATAACATACCTTCAACACTATCAAATTGCTACCCTCTAGTAAAGAAGTCGCAACTCCTGACTCTCTGCCACCATCAATCAACATTCTAGAGTTCCACATAAGAAGCATCTTTACAGACATTCGTAAAGCACCAAACACCTGAATGTGATTTAAGAATCGTGAGGTGCAGATACACCATGTAATGGGTTAAAATTGAGCAAAAGGAATACAACATCTGCATGAAGTAACAGCAGATAAATACCTTAATTGTAGAATCACTCATAAGAAGTTCCTCAGCCAACAATTCAAACTCTGAATATGGATAGTGTGTCAAGCCAAAAGTTAATGTAGCGCGAGATAGAAGGCTAATTTGTCCTTGAGCCTGAAAATCAGAAAACATTGAAAAAAGGGTAACTGAAATATCTGTAGTGACTAGAATGAAAGAAACATTTAGTTAAAGAAAATACTAGTCCAATATCAGCTGCAGGCTGCAGCAAATGTATCCCTGTTGACCTATACCTGCCAGTCCCAATAAGCACAGAAAAATAGCTCAACAGCAGGGAACAGCAACTCATGTTATTTACCAAGGTGACATGCAGTAAAAAAGAACATTTTTTCCCATAATGGAAGTCACCAGAATAATAGCATTCCTCCTCCCAATTTAAGAAAGAAAAAGAGGCTCAGATCCCCTTTAAAGAAAATAATTTATGTCTTTGCAATTTCATCTCCACAAAAACGAAACAAATGAAGTGTTTATGGACAAGCAATCAGAATAGACTTTAAAACTAAGTGCCTCACACCTGAATACGACTCCAACGCAAGGGAAGAGAAACTTTGGCATGATTCTTGATAAAAACATTTGTCCAGAGTGGATCATATGGGGGTTCTAGAAAAACTGTATCAGTTTGTGTGCTCAAGTTATTGTTGCTAACAGTAATACTCTTAGGCACTTCTTCATAAAGAGTCCCAGCTGCACCTGCATTGTCCAGACAACCTGAGCTCCTCCCACCTGTTAAGGCAACATAGTTCAAACACAAATAAGTAGTATGTTGATAAGCTTGTACAAACTATGTACTTTGCATAAACCAAGTACCAACTACACAGGTAATACTAATACTCATAACTTGTCCTCATCAAACGAAAACCAAATAAGAAATTCTGGGCTAGTCCAATAAATATCTATCTAACCTAGATTAGATAACGCCAAAGTTCACTTTACACTCCGCCAGCATGAAACAAATGGAGAATATGTAGATCATCTTTTAATTTTCGAGTAGGATTCAAGAAGCCAAATCAGAAAATGAAAACTAACACCCTGCAGGGACATTAGTGTCCCTTTTAAACTGTTACTGGAAGAAACTGGTTGGTTCTGTATATTTAACAAGTTCTTGATGTTTAACTCTAAACTAACTTGGTCAGAAAAGTTATGGTCACTAACTTGGTCACTAAAGTTATGGTCTCTAAAATAATAATGTAGAAGGTTTAAAGAATAGTTCATATCTTACAATTTACAACAAACTGAACTATATGCCAGTGGTTTCCCTGATCAGAAGTTTGAAGAAAGTATATTATGCTAAAACAAGCACTTTTGACAGTTGACCAAATCAATGTTGAAAGTCAGAAAAGAAAAATCCAAAGCTGGCAGGGAAAAAAATACGGATACCATGAAGATGGCAGGTTACAAACGAGAACAACCTCATATAACCTCAGCAACTAGAAAATCAATGTGAAGATACAAAATTGGAAGCCTATCAGAGCAAAAGTAGTCCATGATACAAATGAAATCAAGTGAATTACCATGAACAAAAAATTGGGAGTCATCATGCCTACTGAAAACATCAACAGAAACACGCCCACCACCTCCCCCAGCCAAACCATCCCCTCCGCAAGCACTTATTGTGCCACCTCCTTGCCTGTTACAACAAAATATCAGAGAGGAGGCAACTGTTTGAAATAACATAAATTCGAAATTTAAACAAAAAAGTTATATATATTCATTTAATATTTTAAAATATCAATGAGTATGGTTTTCATAGATCAGCTCACTTAAAAGCAAAAATCCAAATATGGCTGGTCAGGCCAACCTGCATTATAATCTAACATGTACATAACTGATGCTTCTTGGTAATTCTTTGCTTCCATGGTTCCTTCTATGTTGGAGACTTGGAATGTATTGTTTGATCTTCGCTAGTCATGCTCATACTAGTCACTATGACATAATTGTGGAATTTTAGACTAGAGCAACTGATCTGGAGTAAGTTTAAGTAGCATTTAGTCCAAAATCCTTTGTTTATTAGTTGCCTGGTAATATGTCTTTCTGAAGGATGTGTTTGTAACCCAAATACGTAGATATCAACATACAATCTTCGAGGGCTACAAATCCTATCATACGATTTAGCACTTAACATAATTGTAAATTAAAACTTATCTGGTCCCCATCACTGCAACTGTCAGTTTTAGGCATATATAAATAAAAAAGGATACACAATCTCTCTCAAATCCTTATTAGGTCCTAAAATACCAGTACCAGATATAGTTCCTCCTGATTTATTTCAATTGGGAAGTACTGTCTCAATCCAATGCACTGGAATGTGAAATTTGTACCATTCTCAACACAGAAGAAATTTTATTGGCTTTACATCCATTCCAGTGTAAAATTTCTAATACATCTATTGGACAAGCTAGAGCATGTTGAGTGCATCCTATACAGGAATCATGATCAATTACAGAATATGACATTGGATATATAACTTTTTAAATATGGTAAAATTAAAATAACAAAAATATAAGTATTATATGAATTGTGGGCAACAGGCAAAGCAATGGTTTATCCAAACTTCAAAAAATAAATTCGTGTTGCCTTTGTGTGAAAGTGTGAAAAAGAGCCAAGAGGTCTGAATTTTGAACTTTAACAGTCATAATCATATGAATTGTGTATATGATTTCGAATTAGCCAACAAAGTTAATATCGTATTTTCAATATAAATAACAAATACTCACATGGTTTTAGCCTTGAGATAGATGCTTCCCCCAGAGCCACCCCCACCTTTGGTGCCACCATCTCCTCCATTAGCAAGAATTGTTCCATTCATCATAATATCCTTGGCGAACAACCACACTACACCCCCACCACCACCACCATAGTCCTTCTCGACGCTGGTAGAACCGCCTTTGCTCCCGTAGCTATTGGGGGTCTTGAGTTCAGCCCAAGCGTACATATCGCCGCCCCACGAATCCTCCTGCGCCTGCCCCTCCTTGACGTAGCAGCTAGCACCACGGCCGCCATGGCCACCGCCATCACCATACGACCCAGTAGGCACGCCGCTGGTCTTATCAGGCGGGTCGCCAGCGAGCGCGGTGGTGTCGATTACAGCGTCACTGGAGAGCGTGATGTTGGCAGCTGAAAGAGAAACCCACCCGGCCACGACACGGGCCTCACGGCCGAAGAAGATGCCGCCGGACAAATTGGCGGAGACGACGCACCCTGGCCTCTCGCAGGTGAGGGCGACGCCGTCGACGAGCACCAGCGTCCCATTCCCGCTGATGTAGACGCCGGGGCCACGGAGCCTCACGGAGGCAGGGACCACGCAGCGCGTGTCGAGGTCGCCCACGCCGCGGAGGTCCCCGGCGCAGGTCGCCGACGGGGCGGGCGGCGGCGGCGGCAGCGAGGGGGGCGGCGGCGGGGTGTAGTCGTGGAAGGTCAGGATCGAGTACGCCTCCGCCTCCGCGTCCCCCCGATCGAAACCCCCGAGGCTAGGGTTCCCCGATGCGACGGCGAGGAGGGCGAGGAGGGCGAGGTGGGGGAGGCGGAGGCGGAGGCGGGCGAGGGGAATGTGGGTGGCCATGGGGTGGGAAGCATCAGAGGACCCAGCGCCCGGAGGGTAGGTGGGGGAACTCGACGAGGTTTCGGATTGGCGGCGGCGGCGGCGGCGGCGGCGGAGATCGCCGGAGACGGCGAGGGGGGGGTTGGGGTTTGGTGGTGGTTGCTCGGTTTCCGCTTCCGTTGCGAATGGGAATCGGAGCGGGGCGGTGGGAGATAGGCCGTCCGATTTGCCTTGAGATTCGGGAAGAGGTGGGGACTGACTACTATGCTGGGGTTTGGTGGGGCCGGATGGGCAGTGGCGCTTTTGGTTCGTAGAGGAAGGGTATACCATCCATCTCTCTGTATCACTTGCTGGCGTGGATTTTTCACATTTTGGTCCTTTTAAAAAACTTATTTCGCAAATAGACGCCTGAAAGAACTTATCTCAGAAATGGTCTTTTTTTTGGCGCCAGAGTGGCTGGCGCCGTCGTCCAATGGGACTGCGCCAGCCTCTCTGGTGCCGTCCCCCTACCGACGTGGCGGGGTGATGCTGAGGTGGCAGGAGGAGGGCGCCAACATGGCTGGCGCCGCCCCAGGAAGGAGGGCGCCAACCATGCTGGCGCCACCCCCCACTTCCATTACTGTTTCTATCTATAGAGTTGCAACTTTTTTATTTTTGTTTAATTTTTGCGGATGTTTTTTCACACTTAGGATCACGATACAACCAACCAAAAAAAATTTAAACTCGAACGCAATATACCACTTAGGTAGAAGTCTGAAAATAGACCATTCATCAAAATTAGACCATAACTTCTTTAGTAAAACCCTTTGATCAGCATGTTAAACATAATGCATTCTACCACTATATGAAATTACTTAATCTAATTCAAAATATAACCACATGAAATGATAGCCATAAGTTAAACAGTACAGAGAGATGCAGTTTTTTTATTTTTATTTTATATTTTTGATATTTTTTTCACACTTAGGAGAATACCGGAAACAACCATAGAAAAAATAAACTCAAACGGATAAAATATGTGACTTGTAGAATTTTCCAAAGCTCTACCGAAAAGTCATTCAGGTGTCATCTATTAAAATTGGCGTAACTTTCTCATACGGACTCGGAATCAGGCAAATAATATATGCACGGACATCTATAGAAAAAGTTACATCCGATTCTTCCCACTTCGTCGGGTTCGGCGATATTAAAATCTCCAAATTTCGCTTGCAAGATTGTGTTTTCGAGGAGAGAAGTTTTTCCGTAGAGCTTTGGAAAATTCCACAGGCCACATATTTCGTCCGTTTAAGTTTATTTTTTATATGGTTGGTTCTTGTGAGTTCCTAAGCGTGAAAAAAATATCAAAAAAATAAAATAAAAATAAAAATTTGTACGTCTCTCTCCTCTGCACTAAAGAGGAGAGAGATGAGAGGAAAGGAAAAATTCTACAAGTCACATATTACGTCCATTTGAGTTATTTTTTTATGGTTGGTTCTTGTGTGTTCCTAAGCGTGGAAAAAATATTAAAAAAATAAATAAAATAAAAAATTCGGGCGGGGGGGCGCCAGCCACTCTGGCGCGCTCCCCCCTACCACCTCAGCATCGCCCCGCCACGTCGGCAGGGGGACGGCGCGACGGCGCCAGCCTCTTTGGCGCCCAAAAAGAACCATTTCTGGGATAAGTTTTTTCAGGGGTCTATTTGCGAAATAAATTTTTTAAAAGGACCAAAAAGTGAAAAATCAAATTGCAGCTAACTAGTTTTGTAGCTTTGTATGATCTTTTAAAGTGCAATGTGCCAAGTGACGACAGCTTATAGTAGCAAATTAGCAGGAGGTCAGTTTGCTGGTACTTTTGGAAAGATCTTACAGTTATTAGAAATGTTTGTTTCTCTTTCACTAAAGTCTCGAAGTATCTATTTGTCTATTTCTCGTTTTCACATATCACTAAGTTACTAGTAAGTTAAATCGTTGTAGGCATCATCATATTTTAAAAGATCCGGGCACCTCTTTGCTTGCACAAGTTATTTTAATATTTTTAAAAAAGGTTAATTTGATCTTTGTCATTGCAAATATGCCTATTCAGATAAATATCATCACTATTCGCCTATTCGTAGGCTCAAGCTGAAAAAAAGAGAAGGTTGTGTTACTTGGTAACGGCTCAAATTAACTCGCTCAATCTGT
The DNA here is from genome assembly GCA_000338895.3 of Oryza meridionalis. Taxonomy (NCBI): domain Eukaryota; kingdom Viridiplantae; phylum Streptophyta; class Magnoliopsida; order Poales; family Poaceae; genus Oryza; species Oryza meridionalis. The sequence goes on along the minus strand of CM002528.2, from coordinate 5,219,427 downwards.
GCCGGTCTTCACCAATCTCTTCTTCCTTCACTGCCATCATGCAGCGACGGGAGTTTGACACTCAACGGACGCTTTGTGCTCCATGGCAGCCCCACAAAGAGCATGAATGTCTCTTACCAGTGGGGCCTAATGCATATTTTATTTGATTTTCACTGGTTGTAATATCAAGGTGCCACATAAGAGCCACATTAGCCAAATGTGGCGTTCTTTGTGTTTTATGCAAAACGAGGTGGCATTAATATATGATTGATTGAGTTTTAATTATTACAAACTTAAAAAATAGATTAATAAGATATTTTAGAGCAATTTTCATATAAAAAGTTTTCACACGAAACATAGCGTTTAGCAGTTTGAAAAATGTGGCACGAAAATATTAATCTTCATCCAACTCTTGTTGGAGAAAAGAACGGGGCCAAAATCGTCTTGCAAAAGGAGTCATTTTGCATCCGTTATAGCTAGTTTTCTGTTGAGGGACGCGAAGCAGATCCAACATAAATTTGAGAGACTCAAATTAGACTTTCTCGGATGAGTAACAGATCGATGCTCTTTTATTGGGCTGGTTTAGTGGTCACATTTTGAACTTTGAGCCCATTAAACTCCCCTGGACATTCATTATTTTTGGGATTACATTTCATACCCCAGCGTGGTCTTGTAGTGCATAAGCTTACTTTTTACTTACCAGTACATTGTAACAATCTTCTATTGCTTGCATCCCTTGGGTCAAATACAGCTGACAACCACTCTTTGTGCAGAAATTGTTTGGAGTAAATTAAAAAGAGAGAGTAACCTCAATGGTGGAATGAACGGGGTATAAGCACGATGCTTATTGATTCATTACCAAAATATTCCTGAAAATTTATAAGTAGTGAAAAGTACGAATATCTATAGCACAACCGACTAAACACCTACCTCTCCGTCCAAAAAAACCCAATCCTAACAATGAACCTTTACACATTCGTGTCCAGGTTTATTGCTAGGATTAATCCTTTTTTGGACGGAGTAGTAAAACTTAACCATTCAAATATAGTAATTATTAATAATTCCAAAACTTAATATGCACGTACGACACATCAATGCACTAAGCATTTAAAACTCAACAACAAAAGCATAGTAATTACATCTATAATTTATTACATCCTAAAACTCAACAAATAGGACGAGTCTACGGGTCGGGGGCCCGATAGAAAAATCGGCGCTGACGTCAGCGCTCGATTTACATGCAAAACTACTTTAAACTAATTTTTCTCTTAAATTACTTATCTAAATCATGATTAGATTGCACCATTAAATTCATTGCAATTAAATCTTCAAAACAAGACCACACATGGATATATTCTGATGAATTTTTTTTTAACTTATTATTGAATTATTTTTAAATGTTGCACGATGTTCCACCAGGTATATTGGAATTGTTTCACTAAGTAGATCGAAAATGTTTCACTCGTTTAAATCGGGTATTGTTTCACCTTATATAAAAACAATGTTTCAGCAAATAGCGAAAGAATATTTCACTGCAACATTTGATCCATACATAATGAAACATTATAAGTACACTAGGTGAAATATTTTTCGGTGGAACGAAAATTGAAACCAATTCCCTTAATAGAGGGTTTCCAAAATATATAGGTTTTTTGTTGCAATGTAATATTTCAGTTCACTGTAACATTAGATCTATACATAGTGAAACATTATGAGTACACTAGGTGAAACATTTACGGTGGAACAAAAAATAAACCAAATTCCCTTAATAGAGGGTTTCCAAAATATGTGGGTGATTTGTTGCAATGGCAGATAGGAACAGAGACGCGGTGGGACCCAGGGCCTGCATGTAGTGCGTGGGGGGAGGGGCGCGCACGCGGGGGGAGCGCCCGCGCCGATCGCCCGGGTTTAAGTATTTTCGCAACAAATGAGCACGCTAAATCATAATATTTATCAATACCATTTTCACAATATTTTAACCCAAGTCCATCCATCTTTTCTACAACATTCAACATAAATTTATCCATATATTCCGCGGTAAAGCACGGGACATAATCTAGTATATAATACGAGTGACGGTAGAAATTATTTTTTGAATGCCCCGCAAATAATTGAGAGGAAAAAAAAAAGTGTAAGTGGGCTGGTTTATTTGTTGTGGGCCGAGCTAGCGTAGAATGCAGGGCCTTAGCCGGCCCATGCGAGCAGCAGCAAGGCAACCAGCAAAGCAACAGCCAACAGCAAGCAACTCGTAAAGCTCCTGTAGCATCGCAAATTAGTAACCACGTCGGAAGTTTGCAGTGAGAGGGAAAAGCTTAATTACAAGGAGATCCTGGACAATAACAACACTGAATATAAACCTTTTGCGCGAACTGGGGCTGAAAGGGACTATGAGTATGAGCTAATTAAGCTCATTTTTATTTCTTTTAATTTGGTGATTTTTTTCGCAGGCGGATAGCATAACTTGACCCCGCCGACGATAATCACTTTTGCACCACTTGTGAAAGTGGGTTTGCCCCGTTTACAATGATCATTTCCGTCGTAAGGTGACTAGCTAGCGAGTATTTTCTTTGATGGCCGCAATATTATCTGTGATAATTAAAGAATTTTAGCTGAACATATACAAGCACTATCATATCACTAAAATGGTCACCGCTGTCAATTCAGCGTGAACTGGCAGCGAGATGGAATTTCATTGAGATGCATTTGATAGTGCAGCGCTACAACGGTAAGGGGTGTATGGTTTTAACCTCAAGATCCTGTGTTGGGGCTCATAATTTTTTTTAAAAGAAAGTTTGGAGGGAGGGCTCTCCTTTCAAATCTCATTTCACTAATTTCATGCCCAAACCGACAAGAACCGGCATTGTTGCTCTGTCGGATCGTTCAGCGTTGTATCACTGTCGGATCAAGTATGTTGGCCGTTATTCTCAATTCTGTGGAACGGATTCATAGTCATAAATGCTCGGCCCTAGCTAATATTATTAATTAATTACATTATGCATGCATCCATTTATCTCTAGAAACATTCCATGCTGCAGCTTGGATATGTAGCTAGCTTTTGCAATAATGTTGATCTCTATAGCTATAGCTACATTCGTTGCTTCCGGGAAAGGGATATAAAAGATGATAAGGACATGATCAAAAGATTGCCAAAGGAGATTAGAATAATTCTTCATCACTCTAGACCAAGAACAGGAAGAATATGCATCGTCAAATGCATGCAGCTAATGCTTGAGAGTTGAAACGAAACATGCTTTACATCGATATGGTTCGCTTTGGTATGTGCTCCTTTTGTATTGTGCATATCAGCTACTTTTTGCTTGCTTAAAATATTTTTAGGTCATTTAGTTATACATTGTGGGAGGAGAATATATGTTCTGTCGGCTGCACTCTCTTTTAATTTTCTGGAGTATGCAGGATGCAGGTTGCATGAGCCGTTGATAGAGCCAAATACACATATATGCACTCATGCATGTATGTATATGACAATGTCTGGCTTTGTAATTGGAATCATATCAAAATTTGAACACACATTTTTGTCAGATTTTTTTCATCAAGAACCCGGATAACGATTGCATCCTCTTTCTTAATTAATTACCGTGGCTGCAGCAGCAAATGCTACTCATTATAGGGATTTCGACAAAGAACACGCCTGTTGACCAATCAGTTTTAATTTCTCGAGAGAGATCAGTTAATTTGCATGTATATCTTCTGGTCAATTTTAACATGCATGCTTTCTTAATTGTGATTTGATATTTTAATTAGGGGTGAAAATGGATTGGCTAGTTTCCAACCGATTCAGAATTAATTTTCGGAAACAAAATGTATCAGCTCGGATAGCTAGTGTTGGATTCGGAATCAAATTCAGATTCTTTTTTCTTCACGTATGGAAATAAATACAGAAGTTTTAATGTCCACCGGGAATAAAAACAATCGGAAACTATCCGGATAGGTGTTCAGATAGTTCTCAGAAACAAAGACTTAGACCTGTAGCCCATATTACTTTTAACTTTAGGCTCATATCTCTAGCCCAACTCATTATCCAATATTTTTATCTTAGAAACATAGTATGTGGAGTAGCTATTCTTATATTTACTAGCTTCAAACCATATATACATTGTATGGGTAGTATTATTGATATTATAAATATTAAAAATTTAATAATGTATTTTAAATAACACTATCTCCTTTTATATTATAAGTTGTTTTTGACTTTTTTCTAGCTAACTTTTTTAAGTTTGATTAAATTTATAGAAAAATATAGCAAACATTTCCAACACAAAAGAAACATATATATTATCAAAATATATTAAATTTTAGCTTTAATAGAACTAATTTGATGTTGTAGATGTTGTTAAATTTTTCTATAAACTTGATCAAACTTAAAAAAGTTTGACTAAGAAAAAAGTCAAACCGACTTATAATATGAATCGGAGGTAGTATTAATTTTTGAATGTAAGAACTTATTCTTTTTAAATAAGAGTATATATCAATTACATCTTGTTAATTATTAATTTTAGAATTAAATTAACTAATTCCTAAATTGAGAGTCTAACATGGATACAACTTCATATTTATCATTTCAAGTATTTTAAATTATTCAATTTAAAAAAAATAAAAACTAATGTACAGAGGAGTAAAAAACAAAGTATGGCATATTATATTTAACATGAATTTAATATATCCTTTCGGGTGAAATAATAAGTTATATCTCTTTGTTTATATTGAAAGCACAGTCTAAGGGATTTCATGTTCCGATAAATATTCGTGATTGTATTCTTTCTGGATCATATTTGCTCTGTATGTGTAGTATTTATTTTTATTTTCATATCTAGGGTAACTATATTAGTTTTCGTTCTGAGAAAAATATATGAAACCAAATATGATAGAACTAGCTAGTTTCCGTCCGTATTCGAGCTAGCTGTTTTCATTCCTACTATTAATGATGGTATGATAAAAGAAGAAGAGAAAACACATGTTATCCCTACTTGGTGAAAACACATAATAGATAATATTTGATAGACGTTAAATATAAAATACAGGAACCATAAACTGACTGGACCAAGTTAAATCATATTGCAACTAATTTGAGAAAACAACATGTGTAATATAACGAAATAGAAGGAGCATGCACACATAAGTTTCTTTAAACAATTAAATCAAAGGAAAAAAACACAATTTTTTCACTAAATTTACTAAACAGATGAAATAATATGGGACGGATTAAAATGGTGTTTTGCACAAACCACCTTTTTGCATTTTGTACACCATAAAATTAGGAACCAATTTTTTGGTAATAAATTTTGGAAGCACTTCTAGTAATTTAATTTTCAAAATGGTTTAATAATTTAAAAACAAGAAAAAAAATCCATGGACAAACTGATGCATGGGAGTAAATGTTTTTTTTTTGTTTTCTTTGCCAAACTAACTTGACATGCTCTCATTTGATTTTTTGATGATATAGGAGTATCATTTATGCTGTTGAACTATATCACTTACATGTGGACCAGTGGTGGAGCCCGTATCTTCACAATGGAGGTTCAGACTTACTTACCTCCATTCTAAAATGTAGCTATTTTTCGCACAGTGACTTGTTCCAAAATAAAGCTATTTCTTCACCTATCATCTCTTCTCCACCAATTACAACCCTCATCCAATCATCTCTATCTACTTTCTTAATATCTGAGCCTACCTAAAAAATGCTTACATTATGGCAGGGATGGACCGGGGGGGGGGGGGGGGGGGGGGTTGCCGGGTATGCACTGGCATACTCAATAATTCTGAAAATAAGTTAGCATGTAGTAGGTATTAAAGATCTCTGTATTAGTACGTCTAAATGTTTGATGAAAGCTTTCTCGTGTGGAAATACACCAAGGCTCAATAGGCCCAGCTGGTGGTAGGTAGGTTTTCAATTTCTCGCGTTATCTCCATCTCGCTAGCCTCGACCGTGCCTTGTGGCGGCAGCACAGAGTGCAGACAAAAGCGACGAGCGACCCTCAGCTGATAACCATGTAGTATTTCACTTTTTTACTTCCTCTGAATCATTGATCCTCTTTCTCTAGATGACTACATTTGATATTGAAAATTGAAATACGAAATCATTGAAGGCGTGTTTCATGATTTGTAGGATTAGGTAAATTGAATCAGTCAATTATGATTAGGAACATGGGCATTTCTTTATTCAACAAGTCACCCAAAACTTCTGATTTTACCCGTTCTACATTACCCATGTCTTCACTCCTATCACGGTGATGAGGAAATTCCGAACAGGGAGGAATAATAAGTAAAAAAAAAGGAATTAATTGGAATTTGTGTTGTCCATTCTTCTTCAATTCCATCTCAGGATGCATTATCGATCCAATTCTAATTATACTATTTGTACTAATACTTTTGATAACTTGATGCCTAATTGTATTAGCGTGTAGGCAGGCTTTAATTTGGCTTGTCACGTGGGCACACCCACAACAAAAATCCTGGGTCTACCACTGCATTATGGGACGGAGGAAGTAGATGACAATTGACAAACCAACAAAGCCAGTCGCACATTCAAACAAATCAACAAGATAATTCAAATGATATAGATATTACAAAAGTTCAACTGGTTTTTATTGCATGCACTTGTGTATAAATATGGGTATTATGTCAAAAAGTTTGGGGGTATAGATGTACCCCCATGAATCACCCTAGCTCGCCACGGATAAACCTACCAAATGGTCAAAATGTGAGATGAAGAAACAAGTTAGTGGAAAAACATATATGTCCATATTTATATATTTCTCGATGAAAAATGTATTGTGCATGTTACCTGGTATCAGCATATATTGATCCAAGCACACATATCTATAAGTTCTAAAAAAAGACGCGCGCGCGCATGTGTGTGTGTCAAAGGTACCAGATTCAACATTCAGACACCAGCTAGCTGGCTAGCTAGCTAGCTAACTTGTGCTAGAAAGAAAAAAGAATTGTTACGGCATAATTATATATTCCAAGTTCTAATTTAATCTGAATAGCAAGAAAAGCAACAGTAGCGTAATGTCTAACTAATGAAAGAAATGTCTATAAAAACACACACACACACACATATATATATATATATATATATTTGCGTTGTATGCACCCATGCGTATATATTAGGGAGTGAGGGAGGGAGATAATTTGCTGACAGAAAGAGAAGTGAGCACATATAGCTTCAAGCACATGAACTCTCTCTCTATATATATGTATCTCTTCAGTCAACACACATATGACCTCATATGCAAGGAAAGAACTATATATGCTCACTCTCTTCTGTCGGCTCCCTAGCTCTTTTGTTCCTTCCCTGTATACAAATCAGCAAGACATGTCATCATGCTTGAAAGTTATTGATTAGCATAAAGGAAAAAAAACACATGCCCAAAACAAAAGGTGTGGCCTCTCATTCTCTTGATTGCTTTCCAAGACCTTAACTTGTGACTTTAGTTTCATAGACTACTGTTTTATTTGAATGTGTGGCTTATGGGTTCTGAAGGGGATGGCATGGTATTTATAGGAGGAGATTGCGAGGGGATGCATGTACACAACCTACTCCCTTCAATTTCCTAGTTTGAACAGAATAAATGCCTCGTCCATTAATTAATTTGCTGATGCCACAAAGAGGTGAACTTGTGTTTTCTTGTACTCCCTCCATACTCGTAAAGGAAGTCGTTTAGGACAGCGACACGGTCTCCAAAACACAACTTTGACATCTTGTTTCTATAAAAATATTTATTGAAAAGTGATATTATGTATACTTTTATGAAAATATTTTTCAAGATAAATCTATACATATAATTTTTACATTTTCAAACTCAACAACTTAAGAGTTATTTATGATTTATATTTCCAAGGTTTGACTTAAACATTATCCTAAACGACTTACTTTATGGGTATGAAGGGAGTATACCTCTAGGTTCTTGCTAGTTTGATCATCTTATCCTATATATCCATGCATGCATGGCTGAGCAACAAGCATAGAGGTAACAGAATTATAGGGCCTTGTTTGATTAAGATTACTGTGGAGAGTATTCGGATTACTCTACATAATATAGAAATAAATTAAATATTTTAGGAAATAAACTTAACTGATAGCTTAGAATAACTGGTCGAAACAATGCAGTGTAGAAGAATTTTTGTTTTGAGAAAACATATTTTTCAAAGCATAACTCAAATAATTAATTTTAAATAATCCAGTGAATAATCTGAAAACAACGAGGCCTGAGGTCAGCTAATCTGTCCTAATTGCATCGGTCGAATTTAAAACTCCTGTAAAGAGTATCTCGAGCCATTTATAGTTCAAAAGTGAAGTTAGTTCGTTTACAAGGTGTTCGAGCTCCCTTTTTTTTTGAGAGAGAAGATAGATTTTGTTGCTAGCTCGTTGGTCTACATGCATGGAAGATATCCCATCTTTCAAAATGTTCTGGTTGGTCTTAACTACAATCTCACACACGAGAACATGATTATGCATTTTAACTATTGACCCCCATTAATTTTTGTCAACTCTTATATATGGGTTAGGAGTACTGCTTCTTGTTATAAAGGAAATGAAAAGGTCCGAATTACCCCATTAAACTATCGCGGTCGTTTGAGTTAGCCTCTAAAAATACTAGATATTTTACACCTTCAATTATTTAAACTGGACAAATAACCCTCTCATTCAATCCGGAGTGGTTTTGTTCATGGCAAAATTTGCTATAGGGCATAAAAAAAGCGTAATTAGCTGGTGGACACCGCAAGAACGCATATATATTGTAGGACCCTATAAAAAACTGATAATTAGCTGCTGGACACTTACGATATTATTTATTATTTCTGATAGAATTGGAGAGAGAAATAGTAATTAAAGACAAGTTTGCCCCTGACCGAACTTATTTCAATCCGACTAGTTCCTGTTCAAACCAGCCACGAGGCTTTTCGCAGTAAATCGATGCCTGTCGCAAACCCGACGAGTACTGGCGGCAAGTGCGTGGCGCGGCGGAACTCAGTTGCCAAATGGAGGGTACACGTTCTCTGCACCGTCGGTTAATCAACTAATCAAGTTGTCTTTTGGTGACAAATATTTCCTAGTGCCATAGACCAACTAGCATCAGAGTGGATTATAACAGCAGGTGCATGTATCGTCGCAGTGGCAGTGCAGGATCGAGGAGGAAGAAGCAGCCAAAGGGCAGTAATGGCGCAGGTGGAGAAGACGAGCGCGCGAGAGATTTTCTCCTCTGCATGCGGAATCTCCTGCTCGCTTGATCCCGTGCGCCAGGCACAGCCCTATTCGCGTCCGTGCGTGGCGCGCACACGCCGTGGCATGCCAATTACCATGCTGCTCGCGTCGTATATGGTGAGAGACCGTACGTCGTGTGGGATGAGACGGGTGTTGTCGTAAACGGTGGCACTGGCATGCGCGGCGACGATGCCTCTGGCTGCTTGGGCCGCGGCGTGCGCGAGCGCATGTGCGCGGCGACGACGACACCGACGACGCGGCATGTGTCATTTACGTGCTCGGCCACCCTCCTTTAATTTGTCGGGTGATCGGCCGGTGCCGCGATCGTGTCACTGACTCACCGGCACCGTCCACTGGGGACACAAGGGATCGTGTCATGAAGAGCAGGGTTAGAATCGTGCTCTCACACATTAGTTTCTCTCTCCAATTTTCCCGAAAATAATAAAATAATATCATGAGTGTCCAACAGTTAATTATCAGTTTTTTACGGCCTACAGCAGATACATCTTGCGGTGTCCATCAGCTAATTACACGTTTTTCGGATGCCTTGTAGCAAATTTTGCCGTTGTTCATACGTGGTATACATGTGGCAATCCAATTAGCACTTTTTTATTAAACAATTCGGTGGGGCCCACTTGTCATAGGCAAGTTCGACCTTATCTCTTTCCCCTGTGGCCTCAATCATGAGCTTCGTCGACGACATGAGGGCGAACCAAGCGTCAGCCACCGTCCCTCTTCCTCTTTTCCCAAGCGAGGCAAGGCATGGCTGACATCTTGGAGGAGAGAGCTATGCCCGCGGAGGCGAGGTGCTCGTCAGCTGTGGCTGCCCCTGGTGGAGGATGGACGACGGAGCTTGGAGAGCGGGAAAGCATCCACCTCGCATACTCCGGCTCTGCATAGCTCACGCGGAGATGAAGCTCGAGCGGAGGCAATGGTGAGGAGGCTGCAGCAGCGATGATGAACGACTACAAGGCAGTGACCGGTGAACCAAGACGCACTTGTGACTCGACCTCCTCTGCTCGACGACTTCTACTTGCCGATTGACATGCTTGTGGAGGAGAGAACCACGCCACGCGAAGAAGGGATTGGTGTGGAGACCAAGCTGCGGCATCGGTGGGGAGACGCTACAGCGAGGTAGCAGGCCGACAGGCTAGTCACCGGCTGCATGCCACGCACAACGTGGGCACTTGTGGCCCACCAGCCGCATCTTACAACAGCGGACGTGGGCACGCGGCCCCGGTGCTAACCTGCACAACATCTCCACCACCACCTCCCCAGGACACCACCAACGCCGTTCCAGTTCCTCCATCCGTAGCACGAGCAGGGATAAGCAGATGTGGCCCTGGGCTTCTCTGTCCTACCACGCTCCATTGTCGGCGCCGTGGGGGACCAGTCTCTGCTGCCGCCATGGACTTCTTCGACTGTCTCCACCATCGACGCCTCCTTGGCCCCGTCGCTCTCGCCTTTCCTCTGGATTTGAGGCCGCCGCCGCTGTCATCCTGGGATTCTTTGGCCGACCGTGCACCGCCGCTTCCCTGGGCTTCTCCGGCTGATCACGCTCCACCACTAGCGCCCCGGGGGTCTAGTCTCTGTCGTTGTCACACCACCGCCGCTGCCTCCACCTCCTCTGTGCTCGGTTCAAGGTAGAGAGAGAGAGATTGAGGGGGGAGGAGGCAGAAGAGAAGGGGAGAGGAGTGCTGGAGCACTGACAAGTTGGCCATGTATTTTTTAAATATTTTTTTAGCCACTTTAGAAATGTCATGTTAGCCAGCCTAGCCCAAAATAGTGCTCGGGTGTAATTTGTCCGGATTAAAGAGTTGAGGGTTTAAATTGTCTGTTTTTTGATTTTTTTTTTGTGGGTTGGGTAATTCGATTGACAACTATAGTGTTTTTTTTAGGAGGGGGGGGGGGATTCAGACTTTTTCCTAAAGGAAACTATTTGCCTAAATTAGTTATGCCATCGTCATCAGTTGCATCTTGTGTGATAAACATATATATACTAGTCCCCTCTCTATTGTGTCGTGGGAAAACAGAGCGCTTTAACAACCATTAGCTACTCCTCCTAATGAATTAGCGAATAATGGTAAATTTTGGAATAGTTATTATGACATTATTGTAGTTGTCAACTATTATGTATGTTATAGGAAAATGTCCATTCTATACAACACTAAACTTTTATATAAATGTGTGCAAAACAACAGTGAACTTCTAAACCATTGTCTAGATAAAGAGTGTTTTCAGTGAAATGACGACCAAGTGGCAATGTAGGGAGTGAGGGTCCTCTGCAGTACTACTCCTCGGACCCATATGTTAGTGAGAAGTACTGCACATCGAGGATTTGAATTGATGTAAGCCAGCGCTAAAACATTTCTTGAATTTTTTAAATTACTTCAAATATTCTTAAAATATTATCACTATCTTTTGGACTATCTATAACCTAAATAAATTTGGCAACTGTGAAACAATATGTAGCAGTTTAGGACTTTGGTAAAAGTTGAAGGTTGTAACGTCAACAGTTTCTCCTCTATATGATAAATTTTATTGTTCATTATTACTGCTTTTTAACACCCATGGTTCACAACACACTTCACACCGAATTCATTTTTCCTTAGTAGTTGGTTGTCAACACATTCTTGAGGGAAACGATATATCCTCAAAAATTTTATATGCTACTAGCAACTTGAGAAAAAAAACAAGGTCCATTTTACAACTTTGGATTGTCGAGCAAGTTTGGTTTTCAATCCAAAACTATTGAAATCATTCACTTTTTTATGGTGGTGCAAAATTCGAATGGTTTTGGTACCTAAACACTTGAAGAGTTTTGAATATGTAAATTCTGGAAAGATTCTCACTTACTTGAGAGTATTTACTAGTAAATAATTTTGGTATTTATAATTGATGCAGGGTGTTTATAAGTACTAAAACCATTTTGAGTCCCCCAATAAACTTTACTTTCTAAGGAATTAATCGATTTAGCTATGTTCTCTTGAAAAGAATTAATAATTATGAGTGTACATGCTGTCATGGGGATCAAAAGTGTTTTCCACATCTTAAGGGGATGACCCCTTGTTTTCTCAAAATACTTTCGAAAATTAATAAAAAAAACTTATAAAAAGATGACATTGTTACTATGTAACATATGATAATCAAGGAAATTCAAAGTCTAAATTAATCATCTCTCGTATTGAGAAATGTAACATATGAACAATACTTAATTACATTATTCACCACTATATTTCTCCTTTTCTTTTTCTTGGTTTGTAGGTCGAGTTTTGACATGAGATTTTTTGTGCGTGATAGTTTGGTAGATGTCAATATATTATACATTATCAAAAGTTTTTAGGTTCATCCATAACTATCAGTATTATCATTATCTCAAAAAGGTTAATTGGATACATGCCGTTCCAAATTTGCATATTTTAAAAAAATACCATTACTATTCACCCATTTCAAATCATGCCATTACAACTTTACAGAAATTTGAGATATGCCACTACTTACCCCTTCGATGCATTCATTAAAATTTTTAGACCAATTTACCCTTTCTTCTTTCTTTCCTTTTTTCCTTCCTTCTCTCTCCTCTCTTCCCACTGGTGACTAGTGCTACTCACTCTGGCGGCTCCTCCATCTGCAACTCACTCTGTCGATGGTGCACTGGGAGGTTGGGGCCCATGGTTCCCCTCTCTTCCTCTCCCCCAGCTACTCAAACCGACAGCAGCGCATGGCGAGGTCAGGGCCGATGGTTCCTCTCTCTTCCTCTCCTCTGCTTTATTTATTGCTCCTCATCTCCTCTCACTTTAGATAGAGCAAAGTCGGCGACTTTGCCACTGTCGTTGACCTCATACATCTTCGTCTCCGACCTCTCCACCGTCGGATATGCTTCTATCTTCAACGGGTGCACTAGCCATGGCCATGTTGAGGGGAAAGGGAGAGATGGCTGGTGGCGGAGTGGAGGTGAAGGGGGATGGCCATCGTGGCCAGGCTAATTAGAAATGAGATAGAGGAGATAGGGGAAGCAGGAGGAACAAGTCTAAAATTTTTAATAAATGCATCGAAGGGTTAAGCAATGACATATCTTAGATAACTGTAAAATTGTAATGTCTTGGGTCCAAATAAGTGAATAGTAATAGTATTTTTTTTTAAAAAAAATACAAATTTGTAATGGCATAGATCCGATTAACCAAAAAAAAATTATCAGTATTGTATTTGAGAAGCAAATTTACACGAGAGACATCCCAGCTATGTCGCATTGTAACATGTGCCCATTGCTTTTGACTATTCCATTGCTTTGTTTATGCAGGGAAAGTTAAAGATAGCTAACTAGCTATAAATAGAAAAGCTAAGTTAGCTAGGTATAAGTTAGGCCCTGTTCGTTTCTTCTACGAGTAGAGAATAAAATTTTGGATAAAAGTGACATGCTTTTCAAACTGCTAAACAGTGTGTTTCGTGTGAAAACTTTCTATATGAAAGTTGTTCTAAAATATCAGATTAATCTAATTTTTAAGTTTGTAATAATTAAAACTCAATTAATTACACACTATTATCACCTCTTTGTGTGTGAAACACTTAATCTTAATCTTTATTTTTATCTTCGGGAAATTCAAACACCACCCAAGGTCTCTCTCTAAAGATGAAGAATGAGAATTTTTGCTCTAAGGGAATACACTAGAGATAGGTCTCACAGATGTCTGATATGACGTGAGGATGCATTTAATCCTTTCTGCTTGATTCTCATGCATGATGGAAATATTTTGCATGTAAGAACATCTGTGTATTACATATTATATATGACATGCATATATGAAAAAAAATAATGAGAGAACATTCTCCACCAAGGACCATACTTAATCTTTAGTGTACTTAATATAGGATACTCCACGTACACGGGCATATCTGAACAGGAATATCACATCTAAGGCCTGTTTAGATAAAAAAAAATTTTACACACTTTCACATCGAACGTTTGAACACCTGCATGAAATATTAAATATAAGCTAAAAAATAACTAATTGCAAAGATTGCGACTAATTTGCGAGACGAATCTTTTGAGTCTAATTGCTCCATGATTTGATAATGTGGTGCTACAGTAAACATTTACTAATTAATGATGGATTAATTAGGCTTAATAAATTCGTCTCACGGTTTACTAACGGATTTTATAATTAGTTTTTTATTAGTACCCGAACACTCTATGTGACATTCTATATAATATCCGATGTGACACGTTAAAATTTTACATTCCTGATAACTCTTGAGCAAATGAGGAGAGTGATCCCGGAAGAAAAACGACTGCCTACAGATTGGGATTGCTCAGATTGTATCTCAACTTATCTCTCGAGTTCTACCCTAACAAGGGAGAACACAGGAATATAAAGACAAGGCTTCCCATGAGACGAGGGTATCACGATCTCCATACACCAATGCAAGCCACGTCAAATCCACATTCCGAGGATTCCCAATTGTTAGCCGTCAATCATGTCGCCACGACCTTAATTATCTCGCCAACACAAGTGTTGGTTCCATTAGGATTTTCATCATATAATTTGTTTTTATTGTGTCTAAAAAATAATACATATAAACATGGCATCAGGGTTTATGATTTCGACGGACGGATTTCGTGAAATTTCAATGTTCGGACGAGGCTCGGAAGTAGAAACCGTCTAAGATTTTAGGGAGTTTCATCCAAATTCAAATTTAAATTGATAAAAAAATCAAATAAAATCTTATAAATACTATGATATTAATAGAACCTATTGGGATATAAATTTTCGAAAAAAAAATAATGTAGTGTGTATTTACTGTAACTTACATTAGAAAAGAAAAGAATAAAGAATTAAAAAAAGAAAAACACTTACATTGGCCCGGGTTGTATGTACTAGGCCCAGTTAGTAGTTGGTCCAAAATACTGGAGCAAACAGGGGAGTGGCGGCGAGCTGAAACGACTGAGTCGATATGCTTTTTTTTCTTTATCATTTTTTCTAATGGGCTGGTCGAGATGGGCCAAACACACAGGAGCTGGTCACACAATCTCTTCGACCGTGTTAGCTTTCCATCGATGGAATGTTACAAACAAAAAAGCTTCCAATGGATTAATCGAACGGCTAATTAGTTCACCTGGTTGCGGTGCCAAGAGCGCCATGTGACGAATAATAAAAATTACCTGGTGTCCAATACTACATAGTAATTATTTAATTATTGATTTAATTATTAGCTAGTATATGTCATATTTAATTTAGGATCGGGCACCCACTTTTGCCTAAAACTGTCACATCGCCCAAAGCTTCTGGGAGAGGATTGATATCAGCCCAGCAATCTCAGATGCTCAAAGCATTCACGCGCTCAAACGACAAACCGCATCCAAGTCTACCTGCTCTGGTTTTGGGCTCTTTGGAATAATCGTCAGTCATCGATTGACAAGATCATCAGAGTTGCTGAAGGAACAGGATAGGCATGTAGCATTTCATTGGCAACATACTCCCTCCAGTTCCATATTAATCGACATTTTAGATAAGGTTGAGGTCAAACTTTTATAATTTAGACTATCAATAACTTTAAAAATATTTAGTTTAAAATAACTAGAACAACATATATAGATTTGTCTTTTAAAGTACTATAATAAAAGTAAACATGCATTTATTTATTATATATATTATAATAGAAAAACAAGGTCAAAGATGTATCTTGTAGATCGTGTCATTGTCCAAAACGTCAATTAAAATGAAACAGGAGGGAGTATGTTTTTCATCCTCGCTGTAACTCTATACTCTACTGTACTCCTCTGTATACCTTGCAAACAATTTGAGCAATGAAAAAATATTCAGGTGGGAAATCTCTCCCCTCCGGTGATTCGTTAAAAAAAAAACTTATGACTGCATACGTGTACGTCTTCCAAAAGAGTAAATTGCAATACTTATTATAAAGCTTGTTATTGATACAAGCTAGATGCATACATACATGCGTGAACTGATCATACACCCTCTTAACCAACACATGCTGATCGAAGAGACCGATATCAACGACGAATCACTAATATAGTGTATGTGTAATATTTGTGACATCAAAATTTAAACATTAGTGGATGCATCCACGAGACCGTACCACGATTCATCACTTCATTTGTACTCTTCCTAGAAAGAGCATCTCCGATAACATCCTTTCCAAATCTCACTTTCCAAATTGTTCATTTGACCGATTTGCCAAAAAATAAAAAGATAGTCAAATTTACCTTTTATTTCAATAGCCTCTCTATTACAATTCTCTAATCTGATAGTGGGTCTCACATGTCAGCCTCACTACTTCTTTCCCCTTCTTCTTTCTCTCCTTCACCCTCTCCTCTATCTCTTCTCTTCCTCTCTCTTCTTCTTTGCCGGCCGCCAGTCGAATCCGTGTGGGGAAAGAGGCGTTGGAGGCCGTGCAAGGACAGAGACGGTGGAGACCGCGACGAGCAACAACAGTGCAGTTGTGGTGGATGGCGAGACTCCAAATGATGAGTCATGAGAGAGACTGTGACGAAGCCGAAAGCGCAGCCAGAACGTATTCATCACCAGTGACCGGTCTGACCTCGTCGACACCGCCGCTAAAGGTCAGCACGCCCTCCGATCCATCCCTGCCCTATCATCGCCGTTGCTTGCTCCGCCACCACTACTACAACTCCTTGCTCCACCATCAGTGCCGTCACCACCAATTGATCCGCCACCGTCGGTGTCATCACTGCTTGCGGGTGGGGGCCAGTACGTGGCGAGAGAGAGAGAGAGAGAGGAGGGAGCCGGAAGAAGGGATGGGAGAGATGGTGGGACCCACCTTTGGCCAATGGAAGAGGCTGGTTACATTTAGCCATTCGGATGGAGAGTCTATTGGAACTCGTTTTTTCTCTACGTTGGAGATGATCTAAAGCTCATCAATTTTTTTAATACAAACTAAGTAACACATATATAGTTAGATAATCAAATTAAGAGTACCTTTTATTTTGTCAGATGAATTTGTTTTACAGATTAAATAGTATATAATATATGCCGTACGTGATCTTTGTCAGGGCTATGGATACCACGTACCTAATAGTAGTTGACTAAATCTCGGCAGGACCCACCACATACCATGTCCTATACGGAAACAACCTGCGGATATAGGAGGAGTTTTGGATAAGGAAAGACAACCAGAGTTCTACATGGAAACGACAAGGACTACTCGGATTGTATCCATATTGGTTTCCCTAATTCTACTTGGACAAGGGGACACCTATGGGTATAAATACAAGGCCCCCTAGGAGGAGAGGGGACACAATCAACGCCCACCATAGACGGAACAACAGAAGCCACAACAGACAAGCCAACATACGCCAAGACAAGACGCCGGATATCGACTTCAGGGATAGGCACGGCTAGTCCCCTACGGTGTCTCCGGATACTGTCAGGAGAGACGAAAGCGCTATCTCTGATCTCGCCGGGCAAGAACTCGAGGAGGAAGACTACCCTGTTATCAACTACGAGTCAGACCTTCAGACCGCCATGTCGACAATAGTTAGATAGGCTACCCTACATATTGTACTTGTGTGATCTAGATGAATAAAGAGCAACAACGGCTTCGGCCAACAGGATGTAGGGTTATTACCTGATAATTCAGGGGCCCGAACCTGTATAAAAAGGCATGTATAAAAATCTCTGTCTCCATCTCTTTTACCTCAGTCTCGCGTATACCCTAGTACCAACGATCCCCATACCATGTAAATACCGGAATCGCGACATCAAACGTCGACAGTGGCGCACCAGGTAGGAGGATTTTGGTACTTCAGGATTTCGACGAGATGAGTTTAAGAGATGGATTCTCCAACAATAAGCTACTCGATGACTTTGGCTATGGGGAGATTTAACCTGACCGGAATATGTGTTTCGACGAGAACGGAACCATAGTCACCAATTATTTGATCTCTCGAGATCAACCAAGCTTCGACGTGTTGCCGCGGCGGAGGACCATGGTGTCGGCATGATCCAACATTAAATTCTCGACATGTACGACATCAACTGGTGCAAGGTATCGGCCGGCTGAGTCCAAGTCGAACCCGACACCGATCCCTACCAACCAACCAAGCACGTCGAGGAGCCAAAAATCTACCGCTGGATTAGTACTACCGTGTTCTAACTAGGACACGATTTCTAGCCACGATCTACTGGTCGACAGCCTGACGTCACCCTGCATGTCCCTTTACCGAGCCAACACCCATCTGCGCACGTGCATGTATATTGGCCGAACAGAGCTCCTATATGTATTTTGATGACACATACTCCATGTCTCCCAAGGTAATTAGTAAGATTAATTTTTAAATTGGTCTACTAATTCCGTAGATACATCCGGCATATATCTACAAATGTACGCAATATTTTATACACAATTTATCATACCTACTTTTCCGATATATACGATATTGTCAGATCTATAATTTGTTATGTTTATCTAGAGTATATTTTTTATACAATATCTGTTGCGCGGGTGTCCCCGATGTTAAATCGACTACGATCTAACGCTGGGGCTCGCTCTGTCTTCTTCTGTATAAATCATGCTTGTTTACGGTTTACATAATGCCCTGATATTTAATCTGCTCGTTATATCCTGATAATGCTAGAAGATCCATGCAGTTTTTTGAGTACATACTTGATATTATCTGCTATATATCTTGTCTTCTAGAAAATATTTTTCAGGAACAATTGAGCATTTGAGTAGGTTGTGGTCAAGTACACCGCATTATCGAGAACGATCTCGACAAATGCAGAGTTGTCGCGCCCAACCTACCAACAAAGACCGACGACCTATCTCATAGCACCGGCCGTGGCTAGACTATTTGAGAAAATGTTGTTAATAGATAATTCCTCGTGAACGTTGTCGGCTTGATCACACGACATGATTGCGAACGGACATCCGGATATGCTACAAGTTGGGTGTGTGAGTCATGCTGGCCACATGAGATACACATGTAATAAACCAACTCTAGCGCTTCCATTGTTGTTCGAGAGATGATTCTACTCGCTCGCTGGTTCTCGAACCAGTACGTAGCAATCTCCCACACCGCAACTTCTATTGGTGTTCGAGAGATGATTCTACTCGCTCGCTGGTTCTTGAACCAGTACGTAGCAATCTCCCGCACCGCAAACCTCCATTGGTGTTCGAGAGATGATTCTACTCCAAAGGTGGAGAAACCATTTGTAGTACCGGTTCGTAACCCCTCTTTAGTCCCAGTTGTCTAACCGGGACTACGAATCTGGGACTAAAGATAGCTATCTTTAGTTCTGGGTGAAATAATCGGGACTAAAGATCGATTTTTAGTCCCAGTTCGTTTTACCAACCGGGACTAAATATCGGTCAGCCACGTGGCCGGCCGAACCATCTTTAGTCCCGGTTTGTGTTACCAACCGGGACTAAAGATCAGTGTACCATTTTTTTTATTTTGCATGGCCCTGTTTGCTGCAAGTTTGATTATATATATATATATATATATATATATATATATATATATATATATATATATCTATATATATATATGCCCATATGTGTATATGTATAAATACATATATTACACACATATGTACAATTTAAAGCACTTAACATTTTATATGCATATATATTACCAAAATATATATTAACACTAAAGTAAATATGTATATATATAAATATATATATACACGCATATATAGTATAATTCATTTGCTCGATAGCTATAGCTACGACTTTGACGCCGGCGTTATGTCAGAAGAGGAAGGACCAACGTTATGAATTGTCGATCCATCGTAGTAGAGTTCACCATCGGGATTAAGGACTTCTTCGTTGATGAATCCCATCAGTTGTTCTTGAACAGCCGTGATAAAATCCTTGTGTGGGAGATTATCCCTCATGTGAATACGCTATCATTCGAAAAATAATGACATATCAATATATGAAATTAATAAACAACTTAACAAATCAATATGCAATGAAATTTTGAATGGTTTATGTATACGTACATCGAGCTCTCGTGTGGTGTATATTTGGTTTGATAGGCAGTGGGCATACTCGCATACGTAGTAGCCGCATAAGTTAGTTCCCTGGTCCTGCTTTGCACACTATATGAGAAACGATGAGAGATTTAATATAATCTTTATATTTAACTGTAACTAGAGATTTAATTAAATACAATTTTGGATCATGCATATATTCACCGGAAAATGAAACCTCTGTCCAAGTTTTTCTTTCCAAGTCCCGCGGACCAATTGACGGAACCGATCTCAAGCCCTACATGTGCAGTTGCAAGCTATGATTAATTAAATATTACCCGAGATCAACATAATAGTAACAGAGTCCCGCGACTTTGGAATAGATGGCATTATATTACCTGTCTATCAGTTGGAAGACCTTGTCAAAAACCTTCTCCTCTTTATTCATTGAGTCGTACACAGTGACTCTGCATGCGTCCAAGTCGAAAAAGAACAGGACCCAGTGGAATCTGGAATATGTGTGAGATGAGATAAATATCAGAATGTACATGTTATATGTATGGGAATGAAATTTTTTCGAACGACAATAAAAACTCACTCTGTATTGTACGGCAATAGTATGAACGTCTTGAAATGCTGCTGCGTTAGGAGATGGACGAGATTGTCCTCTGTATCTTTCTCGTACTTGTCGATCATTTCGGTGTTGATTTTCTGAGGGTCGATGAACCCAGTATCGTAAATCCCCCACCGTCGGGCCCTTTGAATCTCCATTCTACAACGATAAAATGAAATTATTATTGTTTACATATATGACAGGAGCTAGTTATTGAACGAAACAAATCGAACTCAAAGATACTTACAAAATCTATGCGCTCAAAAGAGAGACGTCGAGGGCGTCCAGATGGTACAGATCGAAGACATCCTTGAAATGGAGCTAGAGAACATCTTCTCCTTGCAAGAAGTCGGGGTTTCTGATCCTCGCTCCGAACATCTCTCTACCCTTGGCGCTCATTTACATGTACCGTTCTTGGAATTTGTACATCTGTGTCGGTAGGGACTGCAGCTGCTCAGGCGTGAAGAGCGGTTTACCGAGTTCAAACTTGTATGCCACTTCCGCCTTCAGGATTGGTGCGGCTCCAATCAGCTGATCCACAGTTAGACCGGTATCTGAAATGAAATCCGTTATTCCAAAATTTTCACTGGTCACCAACGGCTCGACCTCTTGGTTTGGTTGTTCTCCAAGCTGAGGGACTGGTTTGGACTTCTTGTGATAGGCTTTCTGAAGTGTTCGGTCATAGTCCGATATCTTTAAGGCCTCCTTGTTTGTTGTGGACATTCCCTTGAAGAAGTTCTTCACGCTTGGGTCAATAGGTATCTTCTTTTCAGGACTCCGAGGCTTGAGTTGCCTCTTCACTTCTCCTGCCACATAAGCATTAAGCTCCTCTTGACTGCAACCGTACGACGGCTCCTTGTTTGTGGTGGCGTCAACTTTCGCCTTCTTCGTTGCCCTTGTGCGGGCAGGCGGTGGAGCTTGGCGAGACCTTGTCTTGGGAGGTGCAGGCAGACACGGTGGAGGTGGAGGAGCCGGAGGAGATGGTGCAGGAGGAGGTGGCGGAGGAGCCGGAGGAGATGGTGCAGGGGGACGTGGCAGAGGAATCGGAGGATATGGTGCAGGAGGAGATGGCGGAGCCGGAGGAGATGGTGCAGGAGACGCCGCTTGTCGCCCATGGAGGATGATGTACCGCTTGCGCCATAGTATAATGGCATGGCTTGTGTCTCGTAGATGCGTCTCACCATCTCCTCATGAGTAGTCCAAATCGAGGTCCTCGTACGCGGCTTCCACCAGCTCAACTTCGACCCTCGAGTATCCTGCTGGAATCGGCCTGCAGTGGTAAGTCCCTGAAATGTCCGTTGGGATGGCCATTCCCGACACCACCTTCACGTGATGAGAGGTTATCTATTAGTAATCAACCTAAGTAGAAACTTGTGGAATATACAAATCAAAAAATCATAAAACTACGAGCATACCTTGATTGATAAGTTCTTGAAGGGAATATGCAGCTCACATGGTGTTCGTTGCGTGATCTCATCAACGGGGCAGGTGGTTTCATCCTGGGTTTGCATGGCGTCCATGCTCTGTGATCCTACCTGCCCCGTTGAGGCACAGCTGCTACGATTGCCTGATGGGCTAACCATTGCAGGAGGAATGTACGGCTGGGGATCCTGGGACCGATGTGCGGCCATGCGTTCATCCACCTTCCTTGCCACCTCCTCTTGCATGCTGAACTTGTAGCTCGATACCCTGTACTCAAGATCTGCAATCTTCGCCTCATCCGACTCCTGTGCGTGTGGATGTCTTCCTTGAATCCAATCTTCCAGGGAATCACGCCTTTCCCTCGTGTTCGTCCTGGATGCTCGGGAGTCTATAGGACGAGTGACAGCTCGTCCTTCTCTCTGTCGGGTCGGTATGTGCCCTGAGAAGAGGCTTCCACTGCGTCCGTTAGTCGACTGGCAGCCTCGCGTATCTGATCGCTGAAGACAAGGGAGCCATCAACTGGGTTAAGCGTTCCACCGTGAGCATAGTACCAGAACTTCGATCGATCCGGCCATTTAGCGGTGGCCGGTTCGATACCCCTCTCAATCAATCTTGCCTCCATCTCCTCCCACTTCGGCATTGCGATGCTATATCCGCCTAACCCTAAGTGGTGATGGTACTTCTTCTTGGCGGCATTTTCTTTGTTTCTAGCCATCATCGCTTGCCCTTGTTGCCCTGTCTTGTAAGCAACAAACTCGTCCCAATGATCTCTTAGCTTTGGGAATACGTCAAAGTTTGGTGTTAGTCCCTTCAGGATGTATTTCTTGTAGAGATCTCCCTTGGAGCTCTGGAACTGTTCTGCCATTTTCTTCAGAGTTCACTGTTTCATTATGTTCTCCGTACCCGCAGATAGCGTGAACGTCTCGAGCATTGTGGTCCACAACATCTCTTTCTCTGATTCCGGGACAAACCTGTCATTATCCCCGCGTGCCCTTGTTCTGCGCCAGTACACCGTGCTGACAGGCACGTTGTCCCTCACAATCCAACCGCTGTGGCGTACAAAATTCTTGGCTGCTTCTGCCGGGGCACTAGGTCGGCCGTCTCCGTCCACCTCAGTTATGATGTGCCGACCCTCTATCTTCTTCGCGGAACCTCGTTGTCCATGTGCCCTCTTCTGTCCAGCAGAGAGATGACTTCCACTAACCTCCTCCTCCTCGTTCCCCTCCGCATCCCTCTCCACGTTCCCCTCCTTGTTCAAGTACTGGTTTGGATCCTCGTTCTCCTCTTCTTCGTTTTAGTACTGCTGCTTCCCTCTGCGATTGTACCGTACAGTATCTGTTCCTCATCGCGATTAGCTATCTGTACATACAAAAAATATTTGCTAGGTCTATAGGTCATATTTGCTAAGCGTAATATTAAAACTTTACTAATCTTATATTAAATCTCTAATAATCTTATATTAAAATTATAGTAATCATATATGCTAAGTCTAACAATCTTATATTAAAACTCTAATAATCTTATATTAAAATTGTAATAATCATATATGCTAAGTCTAACAATTTTATATTAAATCGCTATTAATCTTATATTAAAATTGTCATAATCATATATATATATATATATATATATATATATATATATATATATATATATATATATATATATATATATATATATATATATATATATATATATATATATATATATATATATATATATCTTATATTCAAACTCTACTAATCTTATATTAAAATTGTAATAATCATATACGCTAAGTCTAACAATCTTATATTCAAACTCTAATAATCTTATATTAAAATTGTAATAATCATATATGCTAAGTCTAACAATCTTATATTAAATCGCTACTAATCTTATATTAAAATTGTAATAATCATATATGCTAAGTCTAACAATCTTATATTAAATCTCTAATAATAAAATAATCTTATATTAAAACTCTAATAATCTTATATTAAATCTCTAATAACCTAATAATCTTATATTAAAACTCTAAAAATCTTATATTAAATCTCTAACAATCACTTCTTTACATCACTTGCTTGTGCGAATTCCTTTGATGGCTAGCTACCACTTCGGCTTGAGGGACGACGATGACGTCTTCTCTGCAACATTACCAAGAAAATGTATTAGTCTAAACGGGCCAAGTTACATATATTGTATTTCACGTTTTAACCTATATATATAATCATATATGTATGCTAAGTTTAATAATCTTTTAATTATCTCGTTCATACACGTTTCGCTCGCGTTCGTTCTCACACTTTTAGTGCAAGTGCATTCACGTTCGTAAGCGTTTCGTTCACGTTCGTTCGCGTTCGTTAACATTTCGTTCACGTTCGTTCGCATTTCGTTCGCGTTCGTTAACGTTTCGTTCACGTTCGTTCACGTTCATTATGCGTTCGTTCACGTTTGTTCGCGTTCGGTCACGTTTCAATCACGTTCATTCACGTTCAGCGATGTCGGGGCGCGCGGCAGTGGCATCGGCGTGGCGGCGGCGTCGGGGCGCGGTCCGGCGCCGTGGGCCGGCCCGACGGCGTGGGGGCGCGGCGGCGGCGTGGCGTCGTGGCAGTGGCGTCGGCGGAGCGGTGGCGTGGCGGCGGCGTCTCGCGGCGGCGTCGGGGCGCGGTCGGGCGCCGTGGGCCGGCCCGGCGGCGTGGGGGCGCTGCGGCGGCGTGGCGTCGCGGTGGCGTGGGGGCTCGGCGGCGGCGTGCCGTAGTGGCCCGGCGGCGTGGCGCGGCGATGTGGCGAGCTCGAGGTGGGGGCGGCGTCGTGGCGGTGGCGGCCACGTCGAAGTCGGTCGTCGGCGGTGGCGGTTGACCGCGGCGTGGTAGTGGCGCTCGGCAACGAGCTAGGCGGCGGCGGTTTGGAGAGAGAGAGAGAGGGGCAGCGGCGGCTCTCACCCAAGAGATGCCGCGGCGGCGTCTGCGGCGGAGGCGGCGCAGACCACCAAGCGATGGTGAGAGACGACGGAGGCATCGGCGCGGGGTTGCCCTAGGTAGTGGCGGCGAAGGAGAAGCCGAGATTGATCTCGATGGAAAAACGTCTAAGTGTTGGTAGAGAAGATGAGGGCGCACCGGGAATATATATACCCCCAGATCTTTAGTCCCGGTTGGTGAGAACATCCGGGAGTAAAGATATCTTTACTCCTAGTTCGTAACAACAACCGAGAGTAAAGATGAAGTTGTTACGAACCGGGAGTAAAGATATCTTTAATCTTTAGTCTCGGTTGTTGTTACGAACCGGGAGTAAAGATATCTTTACTCCCGGATGTTCTCACCAACCGGGACTAAAGATCTTTTCCCGCTATTTCCAAATTCTTTTTAAACCTTGTTAGGGTTAAGAACCGGGACTAAAGATAATAGCACTGAATTTTGAATTTCATTACATTTGTGTTTCTAAAATAGTAAATAATGCATTACAATTATTTAAAGTCAAAAAATTAATGACAAAACCTTTGAAAAATTATTGTTGTCTGTAGTAACTAAGTGGATAATATATTATTAGCACATGAATGATTTAAAATTGTTAAAAATTCTAATAATCATATATAACTAGCATATGCATGATATTAAATTGTTAAAAATTCTAATTAACATATGTAAATACCACATGCATGATTTAAAATTAATAAAAATTCTAATAATCATATATAATTAGCATATCATGATAATAAATTGTTGAAAATTCTAATTAACATATGTAAATACCACGTGCATGATTTAAAACTTTTAAAAATTCTAATAATCATATATAACTAGCATATAGTTGATTTCAATGTCATACCCTAAAAATCTTAAATTTATAAATTGTTGTTTAATTGGAATTTTTTTTAAGAAATAATTATAAAAGCCTAGAAGAGAAGATCTAATTTTGAAATAATAAATTCCAATATAAAATTGGGC
Source organism: Oryza meridionalis (assembly GCA_000338895.3). Taxonomy (NCBI): domain Eukaryota; kingdom Viridiplantae; phylum Streptophyta; class Magnoliopsida; order Poales; family Poaceae; genus Oryza; species Oryza meridionalis. The sequence continues at coordinate 5,193,300 of CM002528.2, read as the reverse complement.
CAGATAAAATTTTATTAAATACTTTGCTTGATTCTATAATTCCTAGATTTTTCTGGGATTTATTTGAGCTAAGGAAGTATTTTTAATAAATGAAATTGCATTTCATGAATAATTTAAATTGGAAAAGGTTTTAAAAATCTCTCTTTTGGCTTTGGGCCGAAAGTCGGCCCAAAATCTCTCTCTCTTCCCGGCCTAGTCAGCCCAGTCAGCCAGCCGCCGCCCGCGCGCGCGAGTCCGCCCGCTGACAGGTGGGTCCCGCCTGTCGGACTCGTCGTCCTCCTCGCGCCCGAACCCTAGCCGAGCCGTGCCGCCGCCGCCCTTCCAATTCGGCCGCGTCTTTCCATCTCTGGTCGAATCAATAGAGGGGAATTGATCCCCGGGATCTCCTCTACCTTTTCTCTTTTGGAATCATCGCCTAATTCGGTTTGGAAATCTGTGGATTCGAGTTCGATTCGGATCGATCTCTCTCTCTCCGAACCCTAACTTTCCATCGCCGCCACCGGTCGCTGTCACATCCTGATTTTCGTTTTAGGATTTATAAACTATTTAATAAATTATATTTAGAATTTATATTAAATGTTTATTAATTTACAAGTGAAGTTAAATGTGGGAAATAGAATTTCCTAAATATAAAGCATGGATGGATTTAATTTTTATTTAATTCTCCATGGTTAATTATACTCTCTGGAATATTCTCGGATTTTTCGGAGCTCAATTCCTAATTTTTTAATCATACAAAGAGCATTTCAGTAATTACCCACATATTAAATTAATCATTAAATGGTCTAATTATAATTTTGTTAAGTACTTTGAGTGTCCAAGTATTTTCAGGATTTTTCTTGAAATTATTTGAGCATTGGAAGTATTTTTCACAATTCAAAGATCATTTAAGTGATTATTTTAATTAGAAAAGTAATAAAAATCCTCCCCTAAGCCGTTGGGCCAATTTCGGCCCAACATTCTCTCTCTCCGCGCGGCCCAAGCCGGCCCAGCCGACGCCGCCCCGTCCTCCTCCTCAGCCTGGGCCGAATTCAGCCCATTCCCTCCTCTCCTCTCAGCCGGCAGAAAAGTCTGATTTACCTGCCTGGCGCTACAGTACTCCATCTTCCTCCTCCAGACAGAGCCGAGCCAGCCGTGCTCGTGCACAGTGCCACCGCCCCTTCTCCCTTCAAATCCGTCTCCAATTCGGCCCCGTTTCTTCCGATTGTTTGAGGGGTTTTGATCCTCTCATTCTCCTCTATCTTTACCCTCAAAAATCGGAGCAAATCGTTGAGTATTTTATCCGAATCGAACTCGTTTTCGAGTTTATCTCCAAAACCGAGTTTTGATTTCTCGGGCCGATTTCTTGCGGGAGGAGTCCGATCTCTTCGATCCAAGGCTATAAATAGGACCCCCTAGTAGTCCTCTTTCATTTGCCCCCTCTCCCGTGGTCTCCCGTGCCCCGTAGCCTCGTCGCCGCCGCCGCCAAGTTCGTCGCCGCCGCCACCTCGTCGCCGGCCGTCATCGTTCGTCGTTTGGTTCGAGGGTGAGTACCGTTGGGTTCACCTCGTCGTCCTCTACGTGTACATGTCCTCCAAATTCGCAGCCGACCATCCAATCTCCGGCGAGGTCGCCAACCCAGGCCGGCCATTGATGATGTCATCATGACGTCATCGTCGGTTTTTCTTTTTCCCGTTTTTCTAATAGATTAAATCTTCGGAAAATCATAACTAAATAACCGTAGCTCCGTTTCAAGTGGTTTAAGTTGCTAAATTTTTCTAAAATTGAGATCTACATGTTAAAAATATCCACATGTACTGTTTATGCTTGTTTTTTTACTGTTTATTTGGTTTTTATTAGTCTTTTTCTTTGTTTTGCGTGTTAGCTTGTCGTTTCCGTCGTTGCGAAGGTTCGTGAGTGCGTCGGGAGTGTTCAAGAAGATTAATTGAAGACTGATTATTGCAAGGCAAGTCACACAGATCCTAAACACAATCCTTGAGCATGTTGATCCTATATTTAAATTCTCTATTTATTTCAACTGTGCATTTATTTTCGAATGTCACTGGGTGGTGTGAATCTATTCCTTTGTTATGGCCTGTTTGCATTGATTACTCTATTCCTTGATACCTTGGGATATTATAATTTGACTAGTTGAGCTGTATATATATTGGTTCAACTAGATGTTAGATATAATTGCTTAGCCGTGCTTAGAAACATTAGCTCACTAACGGGATGAATCATATATACTTCATTATTATTTATGGTTATATTTAATGGTAGCTCATGATGGTTAATTGTGTTATGATAATTAATTGGTAATTAAAATATGATTAATGGTGGGTTGTGAGCACATGGTTTTGAAGGTTGTGCTCATGGCAATTAAGGACCGGTTCGCGAGCTACTGTTGTGAAACATTTACCGTGCCAACCACAAGCCAGCGTGGGCAACGGCTTTATCTTTTGTATAGCATGATTCATTATGGTGTGCCAGATTGTGAAGCGGCGAGAAGTCCGTGGGGGTCGCTGGGGAGTCCATGCCTTGTTTTATAAGGGGGTGATTATGATCCAGGAACGGTGCACTGTAGTGAGTTGTGTTGTGCAGAGGGTATTGTCACAGCCTCTATTCGGGTACTTTCCGGTATCGCGACGCATGGTAGACATGATGTTGAGGCTGTGTCTTGTGGGTATAGTGGTACACCTCTGGCCAGAGTAAAACTATTCGAATAGCCGTGCCCGTGGTTATGGGCGAGTTGAGCAATGTTTTTCGTGATTAGTCTCACACCTCTCACAATAATTATTGATGTTATACCTGGTAATAATTTGCTTAGCTCCTGGTTTGGAGTTAGATCTGTACAGCCGGGTATGGTTGTTCAGGATGGTTGGGCCTGTGCAGCATGGGTGTGTTGTTCAGTGTTGATTAAAATTTTTGATTAATTACTCCACTGTTTTATTTCTTTTAAATGTTTTGCTAAATGCTACTTTTGCAAATGAGCCTATATTATGCCATCCTTTGGTATCCTTGTGCACTTGTATATTTGCTGTGTGGCTTGTTGAGTATGTCATATGCTCATTCTTGCAATAATCAATCAACCTCAGTTGAAGAAAAAGAATCCAGAAGGAGAAGATGTTTGGCTTATACCCCAGTTGAGCTGCCTATGGGAGTGGAGTTGAAGCCATCGCTAGACCGTTATTCAGCTGCTGTTTTATTTTCTTTTGTAAGTGTGTAACGTTATTATTATGATGGCCTTGTATATTAAATTGTCAGTTTGTGTACCTCGGCTGATTCCTGGACGAGGATTTTATGCACAAATAAGTTCGGAAATTACTAGTGAATTTCTGGGCGTGACAGTCGCCGTGGGCCTTCGCCGTCGCCTCTTAGCCTTATAACAGGACCCCCAAGCCCTCCGCTACCCGCCGCCACCTTTGCTTTCGTCTCTCGTCGCCGGTAGAGCCCTAGCGCCGTGCCGCTTAGCACCGCCGTCGCCGCCGCTTGTCCAGCCATGCGCCGCCGCCGCTCTGGTCGTCGTCGTCGCTCGGGAAGGCCACCGTCGGGTTCGCCAAGTCGTCGCCGTCCTCGTCCGTCCCTCCGTCGTCGCTGTAGATCGCCGGAGCACCGCCGTCGTCGTCAAGCCGAAGGTCGCTGCCGTTCTTCCTCGTCACCGTCGTCGTCCGGTCGCCGTTCGCCGCTGTTCGTGCCTCGGTAAGGATCGCCGCGTCGCCCACAACCCGTAGGTGCTCTCCGTTTGCGCCGCCGCGCCGTCGTTCGCCGGCGAGCTTGCGTGCCCGAGCCGCCGCCGGTGGTGACGTCGTCGCCGACGTCATCGTCGCCGTTTCCCGTAGACCGGTCGTAGACCGTTAGATCTTGGCCGTCCGTTTTGGATAGATCGATCTCGGCCGTTCGTTTCCGTGAGCCACCGCCGTGCACCCGGTCCACCGTGAACCCGAGCCGCTGACGCAATAATCCTCTTTTTCTTTCCAAAAACAATTCATTATTGCGCCATAATTCAATTAAAATCTATATAAATGGTTTAATCCGATTTAATCTTTAAAAATTCATAACTAATTCATCTTAGCTCGGATTTAGTTGGTTCAAGTCTCTAAATTTTTCTAAAATTGAGATCTACATGTTAAAAATATCCACATGTACTGTTCATGCTTGTTTATGTGCTGTTTTGGTGATTTTGCTCTTTTCTGTTTAGATTCCGTCGTTTCCGGAGAGTCCGTTTTCGCAGGAGAAGAATTTGAAGAGTTCCAAGGCCAGCAAGGCAAGTCACACAGATCCCAAACAATCCTTTGAGCATGTTGATCCCATTTAAAGCTATTGTTTCTATTCAATTATTGCATTTATTTTCGAATGTCATTGGGTGGAATTAACCTATTGTTTGTTATAGCCCTTTCGTTCTTGATTACTTTATTCCTTGATACCTTGGGTTATTGTAACTTGACTAGTTGAGCTTTATATATTGGTTCAGCTAGATATTAGATACAATTGCTTAGCCATGCTTAGAAACTTTAGCACATTATTGGGATAACTTATGAATCACTATTATTTAATGATGGCTTAATGATAGCTCATGATGGTTAATCATGATTGGTTAATTAATTAATTTGCCAATTAAAACCTGATAATGGTGGGTTGTGAGTACATGGTTCAGATGGTCGTGCTCATGACAATTAAGGACCGCTTCACAATTATCGGTTGTGAAACATTTACCGTGCCAACCACAAGCCAGCGTGGGCAACGGCTTTACTTTCTGTATAGTATGGTTCCTAGTAGAGCACCAGACTGTGAAGTGGCGGAGATAAGCCCACGGGGGTCGCTGGGGAGTCCATGCCTTGTTTATAAGGGGGTGACTATGATCCGGGAACGGTGCACTGCTTTGAATTGTGTTATATAGAGGGTATTGTCACAATCTCTATTCGGGTACTTGTTAAGTATCGCGACGCATGGTTGACATGGTGTTGAGGTTGTGTCTTGTGGGTACAGTGGTACATCTCTGATCAGAGTAAAACTATTCAAATAGCCGTGCCCGCGGTAATGGGCAGGTCTAACAATGTCTTTCGTGATTAGTCTCACACTTCTCACCATAATAAATGATGCTATAACTGGTAATAATTTGATTAGTTCCTGGTTTGGAATGGTATATTCCTGGTTTGGAGATAGAACTGTGCAGCCGGGATTGGTTGTTCAGAATGGATGGGCCTATGCAACAGGGTATGTTGTATAGCGTTGGATTAATACTGCTTAATTAATACTCTACTGTTTTATTAAATTCTGAAATATTTATTAAATGCTATTTAGGCAAAATGAGACGATATTATACCATCCTTTGTTATCCTCAGGGAGTGGTGTCTCTCAAGAAGATGGAGTTCAGGGCGCTCACTCAGGGGTCTCGCTCTGTTACTGAATATCTGCATGAGTTTAATCGCCTGGCTCGTTATGCTCCGGAAGATGTGCGCACTGATGAAGAGCGTCAAGAGAAGTTCCTGGAAGGACTGAACGATGAGCTTTCTTACCCATTAATGACTGGGGATTATCATGATTTCCAGAAATTGGTGGATAAGGCTATTCGCCAGGAGGACAAGTACAACCGCATGGAGCAGAAGAAACGTAGGATTGCTCACTTCAAAGCTCAGCAGGGGAGTAGTCAGAGGTCACGTCTTGCTTTGGGACCCCAGCCAATGCCACAGGGAGGTTCTTCGTCTGTTGTTCGTCCGCAGCGTCAGTTCTTCAACAACAATGCTGGCAACAACAACCGCAACCAAGCTCCACGTTCGGTGGCAGCTCCGACACAGCATCAGCCTGCCAAGAGGGAACAAGGAAACAAGCCCAGAGTATGTTTCAACTGTGGTGAACCAGGCCATTACTCTGACAAGTGCCGAAGCCCCGACGCGTGAAGGTTGTCCCTGCCCAGATCAACTCCACCGCACCTGCGACAAAGGCTCGTGTCAATCATGTTGCTGCTGCAGAAGCTCAAGGTGCTGCAGATGTGATTTTGGGTACGTTCCCTGTTAACTCAGTTCCTGCAACAGTGCTTTTCGATTCCGGTGCTACGCATTCCTTTTTATCTATGAGTTTTGCGGGAAATCATGGGATGGAAGTAGAAGATCTTAGACGTCCTTTGATGGTTAGTACCCCGAGTAATCAGGCACTCTCAGTGCAACGTAGCCCCTCTGTCAGAATAGAGATTCAAGGAGTACCATTTCTGGCCAATCTTATTCTGTTAGAATCTAAAGACCTTGATGTCATCCTAGGGATGGACTGGTTAGCCAGATATAAAGGTATGATAGATTGTGCCAATAGAAAAGTAACTCTCACCAGCAATGATGGTCAAGTTGTAACTGTTCATGCATTGCCTTCTGAGCCCTTAAGGTCAAGTCTGAACCAAATAGCTTTGGAAGAGATTCCCATAGTACGGGAATACCCAGATATGTTCCCTGATGATTTACCTGGTATGCCGCCTAAAAGAGATATAGAGTTCAGAATAGATCTGGTACCAGGAACAGCTCCAATCCGTAAGAGACCTTATAGAATGGCAGCCAATGAATTAGCAGAGGTCAAGAGGCAAGTAGATGATTTGCTTCAGAAAGGGTACATTAGACCAAGTTCGTCTCCATGGGGTGCTCCAATCATTTTTGTGGAAAAGAAAGATCATACCCAGAGGATGTGTGTGGACTATCGTGCACTAAATGAGGTGACTATCAAGAATAACTACCCGCTGCCCAGAATTGATGATTTGTTTGATCAGCTTAAAGGTGCTATTGTTTTCTCCAAGATCGATCTTCGATCAGGGTATCACCAGTTGAGGATTAAAGAGGAAGACATACCTAAGACGGCTTTCACCACTCGGTATGGGTTGTTTGAGTGTACTGTTATGTCTTTCGGACTTACCAATGCCCCCGCTTTCTTCATGAACTTGATGAATAAGGTGTTTATGGAATACCTAGACAAGTTCGTGGTCGTCTTTATTGATGACATTCTTATCTACTCTCGAACTAAAGAAGAGCATGAAGAACATCTTCGCCTTGCACTAGAGAAGCTACGAGAACATCAATTGTATGCCAAAGTTTAGCAAGTGTGAATTCTGGTTGTCTGAAGTGAAATTCCTTGGACACGTCATCTCAGCTGGAGGAGTAGCTGTTGATCCTAGTAATGTGGAATCTGTAACCAGCTGGAAATAACCAAAGACAGTTTCAGAGATTCGCAGTTTCCTGGGTCTTGCAGGTTATTACCGGAGGTTTATAGAGAATTTCTCCAAGATTGCTAAGCCCATGACACGACTGCTTTAGAAAGATGTGAAGTACAAGTGGTCAGAAGAATGTGAGCAGAGTTTTCAAGAGTTGAAAAGTCGCTTAATATCAGCACCCATTTTGATTTTGCCTGATCCAAAGAAGGGTTTCCATGTGTATTGCAATGCATCTAAGCTTGGGTTAGGTTGTGTTCTGATGCAAGATGGGAAGGTGGTTGCCTATGCATCTCGTCAGTTGCGTCCGCATGAGAAGAACTACCCTACTCATGATTTTGAGTTAGCCGCAGTGGTTCATGCGTTAAAGATTTGGCGTCATTATCTTTTCGGTACCCATACAGAGGTGTACACCGATCACAAGAGTTTAAAATATATCTTTACTCAACCAGATCTGAACATGAGACAACGGAGATGGTTGGAATTAATTAAGGATTATGACATGGAAATTCATTATCACCCGGGAAAGGTTAATGTTGTAGCAGATGCTCTTAGCAGGAAAGGCTATTGCAATGCTACGGAATGACGACAGTTGCCATTGGAGTTATGCAAAGAATTTGAAAGATTGAATTTGGGAATTGTCAGTAGAGGTTTCGTTGCAGCCTTAGAAGCAGAGCCCACTCTCATTGATCAGGTTAGAGAAGCCCAAATTAATGACCCTGATATGCATGAGATCAAGAGGAATATGAGAAGAGGAAAAGCTATCGGTTTCTTGGAAGATGAGCAAGGGACGGTATGGTGGGGTGAAAGGATCTGTGTACCAGACAACAAAGATTTAAAAGATGCAATTCTGAAAGAAGCTCATGACACTTTATACTCCATTCACCCTGGTAGTACCAAGATGTACCAAGATCTCAAAGAAAAAATTTGGTGGGCAAGTATGAAGCGTGAGATAGCAGAGTATGTAGCTGTGTGTGATGTATGTCAGCGAGTCAAGGCAGAACATCAGAAAACCGCCGGTTTGTTGCAGCCTTTGAAGATACCAGAATGGAAGTGGGAGGAAATCGATATGGATTTCATCACTGGTCTACCCAGAACGTCATCAGGCCACGACTCTATTTGGGTGATAGTCGACAGACTTACCAAAGTGGCTCATTTTGTCCCAGTAAAGACAACATATTCCGGAAGTCGTTTGGCGGAATTGTATATGGCAAGGATTGTGTGTTTGCATGGCGTCCCTAAGAAAATAGTGTCTGATCGAGGTAGTTAGTTTACTTCAAAGTTTTGGAAGAAGCTTCAGGAAGAGATGGGTTCTAAGCTGAACTTCAGTACTGCTTATCATCCGCAGACAGACGGACAAACCGAAAGGGTGAATCAGATTTTGGAAGACATGCTGAGAGCTTGTGCTTTAGACTTTGGTGGAAGTTGGGATAAGAATTTGCCTTACGCGGAATTCTCGTACAACAACAGTTATCAAGCTAGTCTTCAAATGGCTCCTTATGAAGCACTGTATGGTCGTAAGTGTCGCACTCCGCTTTTGTGGGATCAAACGGGAGAACGTCAGGTTTTCGGAACTGATATCCTAAGGGAAGCAGAAGAGAAGGTAAAGATCATTCAAGAAAGATTGCGTGTGGCTTAGTCTTGCCATAAGAGTTATGCCGATAATCGCCGCAGAGATTTGAGTTTTGAAGAAGGAGATCATGTGTACCTTCGTGTCACGCCTCTCCGAGGGGTTCATCGTTTTCATACCAAAGGAAAATTGGCACCACGTTTTGTGGGACCTTATAAGATTGTCAGTCGAAGAGGTGAGGTTGCTTATCAGTTGGAGTTACCTCAATCGTTGACAGGAGTTCATGATGTGTTCCACGTGTCACAGTTGAAAAAGTGTTTAAAGATACCCACTGAGGAAGCTAATCTTGAACAGATAGAAATCCAAGAGGATTTGACATATGTCGAGAAACCAATCCGTATTTTGGAGACAAATGAGAGAAGAACCAGGAATCGAGTTATCCGTTTCTGTAAGGTTCAATGGAGTAATCATTCGGAAGAAGAAGCTACTTGGGAACGAGAAGATGAATTAAAGTCCGCTCATTCGCATCTTTTCGCCAGTTCTTCCGAGTCTCGAGGACGAGATTCTGTTTAAGGGGGGTAGGTTTGTCACACCCTAAAAATCTTAAATTTATAAATTGTTGTTTAATTGGAATTTTTTTTTACAAAAAATTATAAAAGCCTAGAAGAGAAGATCTAATTTTGAAATAATAAATTCCAATATAAAATTGGGCCAGATAAAATTTTATTAAATACTTTGCTTGATTCTATAATTCCTAGATTTTTCTGGGATTTATTTGAGCTAAGAAAGTATTTTTAATAAATGAAATTGCATTTCATGAATAATTTAAATTGGAAAAGGTTATAAAAATCTCTCTTTTGGCTTTGGGCCGAAAGTCGGCCCAAAATCTCTCTCTCCCCGGCCCAGTCGGCCCAGTCAGCCAGCCGCCGCCCGCGCGCGCGCGTCCGCCCGCTGACAGGTGGGTCCCGCCTATCGGACTCGTCGTCCTCCTCGCGCCCGAACCCTAGCCGAGCCGCGCCGCCGCCGCCCTTCCAATTCGGCCGCGTCTTTCCATCTCCGGTCGAATCAATAGAGGAAAATTGATCCCCGGGATCTCCTCTACCCTTTCTCTTTTGGAATCATCACCTAATTCGGTTTGGAAATCCGTGGATTCGAGTTCGATTCGGATCGATCTCTTTCTCCGAACCCTAACTTTCCATCGCCGCCGCCGGTCGCCGTGGGCCTTCGCCGCCGCCTCTTAGCCTTATAACAGGACCCCCAAGCCCTCCGCTACCCGCCGCCACCTTTGCTTTCGTCTCTCGTCGCCGGTAGAGCCCTAGCGCCGTGCCGCTAAGCGCCGCTGTCGCCGCCGCTTGTCCAGCCGTGCGCCGCCGCCGCTCCGGTCGTCGTCGTCGCTCGGGAAGGCCACCGTCGGGTTCGCCAAGTCGTCGCCGTCCTCGTCCGTCCCTCCGTCATCGCTGTAGATCACCGGAGCACCACCGTCGTTGTCAAGCCGAAGGTCGCTGCCGTTCTTCCTCGTCACCGTCGTCGTCCGGTCGCCGGTCGCCGCTGTTCGTGCCTCGGTAAGGATCGCCGCGTCGCCCGCAACCCGTAGGTTCTCTCCGTTTGCACCGCCGCACCGTCGTTCGCCGGCGAGCTTGCGCGCCCGAGCCGCCGTCGGTGGTGACGTCGTCGCCGACGTCATCGTCGCCGTTTCCCGTAGACCGGTCGTAGACCGTTAGATCTTGGCCGTCCGTTTTGGATAGATCGATCTCGGCCGTTCGTTTCCGTGAGCCGCCGCCGTGCACCCGGTCCACCGTGAACCCGAGCCGCTGACACAATAATCCTCTTTTTCTTTCCAAAAACAATTCATTATTGCGTCATAATTCAATTAAAATCTATATAAATGGTTTAATCCGATTTAATCTTTAAAAATTCATAACTAATTCATCTTAGCTCGGATTTAGTTGGTTCAAGTCTCTAAATTTTTCTAAAATTGAGATCTACATGTTAAAAATATCCACATGTACTGTTCATGCTTGTTTATGTGCTGTTTTGGTGATTTTGCTCTTTTCTGTTTAGATTCCGTCGTTTCCGGAGAGTCCGTTTTCGCAGGAGAAGAATTTGAAGAGTTCCAAGGCCAGCAAGGCAAGTCACACAGATCCCAAACAATCCTTTGAGCATGTTGATCCCATTTAAAGCTATTGTTTCTATTCAATTATTGCATTTATTTTCGAATGTCATTGGGTGGAATTAACCTATTGTTTGTTATAGCCCTTTCGTTCTTGATTACTTTATTCCTTGATACCTTGGGTTATTGTAACTTGACTAGTTGAGCTTTATATATTGGTTCAGCTAGATATTAGATACAATTGCTTAGCCATGCTTAGAAACTTTAGCACATTATTGGGATAACTTATGAATCACTATTATTTAATGATGGCTTAATGATAGCTCATGATGGTTAATCATGATTGGTTAATTAATTAATTTGCCAATTAAAACCTGATAATGGTGGGTTGTGAGTACATGGTTCAGATGGTCGTGCTCATGACAATTAAGGACCGCTTCACAATTATCGGTTGTGAAACATTTACCGTGCCAACCACAAGCCAGCGTGGGCAACGGCTTTACTTTCTGTATAGTATGGTTCCTAGTAGAGCACCAGACTGTGAAGTGGCGGAGATAAGCCCACGGGGGTCGCTGGGGAGTCCATGCCTTGTTTATAAGGGGGTGACTATGATCCGGGAACGGTGCACTGCTTTGAATTGTGTTATATAGAGGGTATTGTCACAATCTCTATTCGGGTACTTGTTAAGTATCGCGACGCATGGTTGACATGGTGTTGAGGTTGTGTCTTGTGGGTACAGTGGTACATCTCTGATCAGAGTAAAACTATTTGAATAGCCGTGCCCGCGGTAATGGACGGGTCTAACAATGTCTTTCGTGATTAGTCTCACACTTCTCACCATAATAAATGATGCTATAACTGGTAATAATTTGATTAGTTCCTGGTTTGGAATGGTATATTCCTGGTTTGGAGATAGAACTGTGCAGCCGGGATTGGTTGTTCAGAATGGATGGGCCTATGCAACAGGGTATGTTGTATAGCGTTGGATTAATACTGCTTAATTAATACTCTACTGTTTTATTAAATTCTGAAATATTTATTAAATGCTATTTAGGCAAAATGAGACGATATTATGCCATCCTTTGTTATCCTGTGCACTTGCATATTTGCTGCGTGGCTTGCTGAGTATGTCATATACTCACCTTGCAATCATTCATCAGAGGAGGAGTTCTACAGTGATGCTGATGGTGTAGAAGAAAAGGCGTAGCCCTGGTCAAGCTGCCTGTGGAGTGGAGTCGTCTGCGCTATTTCCTTTATTTTTCTGCTGCTTAGATCTTTATTGATTGAGAGGAACTATCTACCTCTGTAATGACATTTTATTCGCTTATTAATTAGAGTAATAAATGTACTCTATTATCAATTTGTTATTGTGTGCCTCGGCTGATTCCTGGACGAGAGTTTACACACATGTAAGCGTTTGGAATTTTGGATAGAAATTCCGGGCGTGACATTCAATTTGATAAAAATTCTAATAATCATACATAATAAATATATGCCATACAACAATTGATTTGTATGGATATTCAATACATCAAAAATAGTTTACATCGTGTACACAACAATTACGGCAATACATCGGCGGTGACGGTTGACCACATGTACTTTCTCCTCACTATTGTTCCTTCCTTGTGATCGCTACGTGAGTAAGAGGTGTCTTTATTTGATAGGAGGATGCTAGGGTCAATCGTCACCGTGAAAGGGGGTTGCCCATCAAACTGATCGTAATCCTCGTCAGTCTTGTTCTCTACTCCGATGATTTTTCTTTTTCCTAGGAGAACCACGTGGCGCTTCAGCTCGTCAGGCCCTTTGCCCTTTTTTTCCTTTGCTAAACATTTCCTTGACGTAAAAAACTTGTGTTACATCATTGGCAAGGACAAAAGGTTCGTCCGAGTATCCAACCTTGTTAAGGTCAACCGTTGTCATCCCACTGTCATCAATCGTTACGCCTCCACCAGTCAACCTAACCCATAGGCACCGGAACAGAGGGACCTTGAGAGGTCCATAGTCAAGTTCCCATATGTCCTCGATGGCACCGTAATACGTGCCAGTTGTACCATCGTGTCCCATGGCATCGATACGAACAACACTGTTCTGGTTCGTGCTCTTCACGTCTTGGGCTCTCGTGTAGAATGTGTACCCATTGATTACATATCTCTGGAATGTCGCGATCGAGCCAGATGGTCCCCTCGCCAGGAAGGCCAGCTGTTGGTTAATTGTCTCGTTACCCATGAGATGTTGTCGCAGCCATGCGGGGAAAGTATCAATGTGATGCCGTGTAATTCATGCATTGGACTTACCGATGTTTCTGGCGCGAACTAGAGCCAAGTGCTCCTCGATGTAAGGAGCCACCAATGAAGATTGTTGTAAAACCGTGAAATGGGCCTTACGGAACAAATTGTTGTCTACCGTCATTATTGCTTTCCTTCCGAGAGTCCCCTTTCCCCATAGTCTCCCTTCATGGCGTGATTCAGGTACCCCGATTGGGCGAAGGTCTTCAATAAATTCTACGCAGAATTTAATGACCTCCTCTGTTCCATACCCCTTGGCGATGCTTGCCTCTGGACGAGCACGGTTACGAACATACTTCTTTAGGACGCCCATGTACCTCTCGAAAGGAAACATGTTGTGTAGGAACACAGGCCCGAGAATACCGATCTCTTTCACTAGGTGACAAAGCAGATGCGTCATTATATTGAAAAATGAAGGTGGAAATATCAACTCAAAGCTGACAAGACATTGCACCACATCATTCTGAAGGGCTTCTAATCTATCCGGATCGATGACCTTCTGCGAAATTGCGTTCATGAAAGCACATAGCTTTGTTATTGTTGCCTGGACATTGTCTGGGAGGATACCCCTTATTACAACTGGTAGCAGCTGTGTCATCAACACGTGATAGTCATGAGACTTTAGGTTTGTGAACTTCTTCTCCTTCGTGCTTATTATTCGCTTTATATTCGTGTAGTATCCTGACGGTACCTTGATGCTCTCCAAGCATTCAAACATACTGTCCTTCTCTGCCTTGCTAAGAGTGTAGCTGGTTGGACTCAAGTAATGGCTTCCTTTCTCCTTTGGTTCCGGGTGAAGGTTGCCGCGCTGTTCCATATGTTTCAGATCATTTCGTGCTTCCAGTGTATCTTTCGACTTTCCATATACACCTAGGAAGCCAAGAAGGTTTACGCAAAGGTTCTTAGTGAGGTGCATTACGTCGATTGCGTGGCGGACATCCAAGAATTCCCAATAGGGTAACTCCCAAAATATGGAGTTTTTTTTTCACATCGCCACGTGACCATCTTCGCTCTCTATAGGCTGGCTGCTAGGCCCCTTTCCAAACACTACTTTAAGATCTTTCACCATAGCAAACACTATTTTACCGCTACGATGTTTTGGCTTCGTACGGTGGTCCACCGTATGTTCAAAGTGCTTGCCTTTCTTCCGTACTGGGTGGTTTGCTGCAAGGAATCGACGATGACCCATGTACACAACCTTCCAACAGTGCTTAAGATACGTACTTTCTGTTTCATCCATACAGTGAGTGCAAGCCTTCTACCCCTTGTTGGACTGCCCGGATAGGTTGCTAAGTGCAGGCCAATCGTTGATGGTTACGAGCAGCAGCGCTCGTACGTTGAACTCCTCCTGTTTGTCCTCGTCCCACACGGGGACACCTTCTTTCTTCCACAACAATTTAAGATCTTCGGCCAGTGGTCTTAGGTACACATCGATGTCGTTACCAGGTTGCTTGGGGCCTTGAATAATAATCGGCATCATTATGTACTTCCTCTTTATGCATAGCCAAGGGGGAAGGTTGTAGATACACATCGTAATGGGCCAAGTGCTATGGCCGCTGCTCATCTCTCCAAAAGGATTCATGCCATCCGTACTTAAACCAAACCGTATGTTTCGTGCGTCCTTTCCAAAGTCTTTAAATTTTCTGTCGATGTTTCGCCACTGCGAACCATCGGCGGGGTGTCTCAGCATCCCGTTCTGTTGACGCTCTTTAGCGTGCCAACGCATCATTCTAGCATTCCCCTTGTTCCTGAACAAACACCTTAGCCGTGGTATTATAGGGAAATACCACATCACCTTAGCAGGAATTCTCTTCTTCGTTAGCTGTCCGTCAACTTATCCTGGATCATCTCATCTAATCTTGTATCGTAGTGCTTTACAAACAGGGCATGCTTCTAGGTTCTCATACTCCTCACCGCGATATAGGATACAATCATTCGGACATGCGTGAATCTTCTGAACTTCCAGTCCTAGAGGGCAGACTATCTTCTTAGCCTCGTACGTTGTCTCGCACAATTGGTTTCCCTCCGGAAGAATGTTCTTGACGAGTTTCAATAAATCGCCAAATGCCTTGTCACTAACACCATTTTTTGCCTTCCATTGCAAGAACTCCAGAGTGGTATCCAACTTTTTGTGCCCCTGCTCGCAACCTAGGTACAACGACGTTCTGTGGTCCTCTAACATGTTCAATTTATGGGCCCCCTTTTCACTTTCACAGTCCTCCTTGGCGTCTTGCAACATCTGACCAAGATCATCCGCAACGTCGTTACCATCAGCATCCATTTCCTCCTCGCCCGTTTGATTTCCTTCAAATCCAGCGTACTGAGCAAAGTCCGGAATATTGTCGTCTTCCAGTTCATCTTCTTCCATTTCAATCCTTTGCTCTCCGTGGGATGTCCAACAGTTATAGCTTGGCATGAACCCCGACTCAAACAAGTGGAAATGAATAGTCCTGGATGCGGAATACTCCTTCTGATTCTTACACTTATTGCATGGACAACAATAAAACCCTTATGCCTGTTAGCTTCGGCCACTCTCAAAAAATAATGCACGCCGTCAATAAACTCTTTGGACCGCCGGTCAGCGTACATCCATTGCCGATCCATCTACATGAAATGAAAAAAAATCGTACACAAATAATTATTCGTACAATAATGACAGTCATATAATAATGATAAAATAATTACAAACTCTTTCAACACTCGTACAATAATGACATATCATTATTCATACAAAAATTATAAAATATTACACCAAATAATTCTTATTTACTATTTCTAAAGTTTTAAACTAATATTAATGTGATGTACTTCTTTTAGTTTTCATTTTAGTTTGTTTTCTATTATTTAAGATTAACTTTCACTATATTTTCCTTCTCAACTATTTTATAAAACCT
This sequence comes from Oryza meridionalis, assembly GCA_000338895.3. Classification (NCBI taxonomy): domain Eukaryota; kingdom Viridiplantae; phylum Streptophyta; class Magnoliopsida; order Poales; family Poaceae; genus Oryza; species Oryza meridionalis. The sequence continues at coordinate 5,177,276 of CM002528.2, read as the reverse complement.
TCTTTAGCAAATAAACTAAATTTCTATATATTCTTTCTTCCCTCACAAATTCTCTCTCATCAACTTACAACAAAATTTTGGAGACAAAAAAGTGTGCAAAACATAGCTCCAAATGTAATATGACAGAAAAAAACATTGGAGAATGAAGTTGCTAACCTTTTAGGCACCTCCGATTTGTATATAATCACCAAAATAAATTCACTAGAAATTTTGGCTTGACCTCCCCTCTTTTTTGAAGAAATTTTGAAGCTTGCTCGGGCTGGAGGAGGAAGAAGACGTATATACAGGGGTAGGACTTTAGTCCCGGTTGGTGTTATGAACCGGGGCTAAAGATCGCCGGGATCTTTAGTCCCGGTTGGTAACACCAACCGGGACTAAAGTTACGATCTTTAGTCCTGATTGGTGTTACAAACCGGGACTAAAGATCCCGGGGGGCCTGACAAGCCCTGACAGCATTTGAACCGGGACTGTTACCAACCGGGACTAAAGATCAAATATGCCCGTTACCCTTTTTAACCGGGACTAAAGATCATCTTTAGTCCCGGTTTTTATTGCAACCAGGACTATTGTGGAATTTGGCCGACCGACAAAAGATGGTTTCTCCACCAGTGCTCGCTCGCTGGTTCTCGAACCATTACGTAGCAATCTCCCGCACCGCAAACCTCCATTGGTGTTCGAGAGATGATTCTACTCGCTCGCTGGTTCTCGAACCAGTACGTAGCAATCTCCCGCAGCGCAACCTCCATTGGTGTTTGAGAGATGATTCTACTCGCTCGCTGGTTCTCGAACCAGTACGTAGCAATCTCTCGCACCGCAAAACTCCATTGGTGTTCAATAGATGATTGTACTCGCTCGCTGGTTCTCGAACCAGTACGTAGCAATCTCCCGCACCGCAACTTCTATTGGTGTTCGAGAGATGATTCTACTCGCTCGCTGGTTCTCGAACCAGTACGTAGCAATCTCCCGCACCACAACTTCCATTGGTTTTCGAGAGATGATTCTACTCGCTCGCTGGTTCTCGAACCAGTACATAGCAATCTCTCGCACCGCAACCTCCATTGGTGTTCGAGAGATGATTCTACACGTTCGCTGGTCCTCGAACCAGTATGTAGCAATCTCTCACACTGCAACCTTAGATGGTCGAGGTACGACTACAACAATAACGCAGCAGTCCTCGCACCACGACTTCAAATGATCGAGAGACACCTACTCACTGGTTCTCAACCAGTCAATCGTAGCGATCTCTCGTATATTTACTTCTAGTGGTTGAGTTACGACTACTACCTGGTTCTTGACCAGAGGTGTAGCGATTCTCCCATTACCTCTACTTCAACAAAGTTGATATCAGGTACACAATATCGCCAAGTGTTTTACCCAGAGATCCCTTACAACAAAAGATACCTAGCGTTGAAACCTATCCTAATGTCCCTTTACACTGTCTTGACAAAGCCTCTGAGGAACCTAAGGGAACTTTGGCTGGGGAAGCCTAGAGTGGATAAGGCCTTGTCGGATCCTTTAGAGACGAAAGACCATGTAAGATCTGGTCGTGTAAGAGTTCTTGCCGTGCGTATTAACCAAGCCGTGTAATCGGAAATGAATTTTCCAACCTCACGGCTGGGGGCTAGGATCAGTGCTTGTTCAGCCGAGGCAGGTCAAAGGTCCAAGAGCCATATCCTCCGAGAACGATTCTCCGACGACAAGGCTGGGGGCTAGGGAGAGTGTATAACTCAACAAACTGACTGATCGAAGTCAGTAAAAGAGTAGATGCTCATATACAAAACATTGGTTTGTAAACCTAATTCATTTTCAGTTTTTCATACATTCTATAACATGTTACCCTTTGAGCACTCGCTCGGGGGCTTTTTCTATCTAATATTCTTTTCTGAGTATTGGTTTTAGGAAATTCTATTCGGCATTATCGAAGACTCCATGTCTCTATGGTTCTACACCAAGATCGACTAAGGCGAGTACGACAAATGTTGACAAGGCTCCGTCGCAGACTCTGCGCCTTCTCGATCACTCGAGAACGGTTGGTGGATATCGACAAGGAATACAGAATGAAGAAATGGTGTACCCGCCGAGATAAAATTTTCTTGACTTCAATCCAAATTCTCGATTACAGCAAGACGGGAGACTTAGCCGCATGTTCTGTACTTTCTTGGTTGATAACGGAGATTGACTCAGACGAACCCTTTAGGTGGCCGCACGAGGCTGATAAAGGAAGTCTAACATTATCTCTGAACTCACCGAGAACGGTCACGAGAGCTCGATAACAGTTCCTCCAAGGTCTGCGGTTGGGAATATGAACTCGCTCATTTGCATTGAAGTCGGGGCCTACTGTCAGGGTTATGGATACCACATACCTAATAGTAGTTGACTAAATCTCGGTAAGACCCACCACATACGATGTCCAATACGGAAACAACCTGCGGATATAGGAGGAGTTCCGGATAAGGAAAGACAACCAGAGTTCTGCATGGAAACGACAAGAACTACTCGGATTGTATCCATATTGGTTTCCCTAATTCTACTTGGACAAGGGGACACCTATGGGTATAAATACAGGGCCCCCTAGGAGGAGAGGGGACACAATCAACGCCCACCATAGACGGAACAACAGAAGCCACAACATACAGCCAACATACGCCAAGACAAGACGCCGGATATCAACTTCAGGGATAGGCACGGCTAGTCCCCTACAGTGTCTCCGGATACTGTCAGGAAAGATGAAAGCGCTATCTCTGATCTCGCCGGGCACGAACTCGAGGAGGAAGACTACCCTGTTATCGACTACGAGTCAGACCTTCAGACCGCCATGTCGACAACAGTTAGATAGGCTACCCCACATATTGTACTTGTGTGATCTAGATGAATAAAGACCAACAACGGCTTCGGCCAACAGGATGTAGGGTTATTACCTGACAATTCAGGGGCCCGAACCTGTACAAAAATCCCCGTCTCCATCTCTTTTACCTCAGTCTCGCGTATACCCTAGTACCAACGATCCTCATACCATATAAATACCGGAATTGCGACATCAAACGTCGACAATCTTCTATATAGTTATTTGGTCGTATATTATTATATGTGCAGAGTATTAATTAGGAATATTTTTTTTGACAACTATTAATTAGGAATATTACCCATACTAGCTACTTGCAGCTTGGGACACATGCTCTTCCCTGGAGCAGGCAGTTAGAGCAAATCATTTCGGCCTAGCCCAAGAAATAATGGCCCGCTTGGCCCGCATGTGTTCCGGCCCAACTTGCATCGGCTTCAGTTGCTCCTTCATTTTTCTTGCTGATCTCAGTTATTGGGAGCACTAAAACACTGATTATAGTAGTATTTTTTTTTGAATGATTGGCACATATGAAGGTTGAGGATGATCTAATTGATTATAGAGGTGAATTAAATATTATATATTATAAACAAAATAATAACTTAAGAACAAGTTGTCTAAGCAACGAACACGAAGGAAATTTTATGAGAGAACATATATATACTTTTAAAAGCGTGGATCAAATAAAGTTTTTTTTTTAAGAAAACAAACTTTGAAAACTGTGGAGCAAGTAATCTGACCGGCGACAATAATCCGGTGGATAATCTGAAAAGAATTAGGCCAATTAGGGCTCGTTAAGTTCGCGAAAAGAAAATTTTTGGGTGTCACATCAGACGTTTGACCAGATGTTGAAAGGGGTTTTTGATACGAATGAAAAAACTAATTTCATAACTCGCCTGAAAACCGCGAGACAAATTTATTAAGTCTAATTAATCCGTCATTAGCGCATATAGCTTACTGTAGCACTTATGACTAATCATGGACTAATTAGGCTAAAAAAATTCTTCTCGCGATTTCCATGCAAACTGCGTAATTAGTTTTTTATTTTATCTATATTTAATATTTTATGTCTGTGTCCAAAGATTCGATGTGATGTTTTTGGGAAAAAAAATTGGAAACTAAACAAGCCCTTAGTTTGCTAACATCTCATTCTTCCTGCAGTAAAACCCTTTCTACTGCGGTTCCAAAAAAATGAGTCTACCCTACGTACGTGGCTTGCCCTATTTTTCTAACTGACATGCATGGAACATTCTTTTGGAGAATTTATGGATGTATTTTGAAACATCAGAATTCTTTTGTTTGAGGTAATTATTAATTAAACATTCCATACCAACATTTCCAGACATCCAAATTAAAGGTCTAGACAGTGATGTTCACCAGTTTCACTAGAACGGATACCCTCATCTCAATCAGGCGGTAAGCCCCATCTCAATCGGGCACAGCGTCCGTCACAGGTTAGAAGTCACTGATGTGAAGAGTTATCTCAATCGGGCAAACAGCCGTCACAAATGAATATATCTCAATCGGGCCCTAAGTAAAGCCCGTCACTGATAGCTTTGACCCAGACGACCAGTCAAACTATAGCCCATCACAGATGACCTATCTCTATCGGGCCACAACTAGTGCCCGTCACAGATGACTACTAACCTTTATCGGGTCTAAAGTAGAGCCCGTCACAGATGATACTCATCTCAATCTGGCCTAAACTATAGCCCGTCACAGATGTCTGATGACCTCAATCGGGCCTAAAATAGAGCCCGTCACAGATGACTGCTGACCTCAATCGGGCCTAAACTAGAGCCCGTCACAGATGACTAGTGACGTCAATCGGGCCTAAGCTAGAGCCCGTCACAGATGATCTCATCTCAATCGGGCATTTAGTTATGGCCCGTCACAGATGACTATAATCCACAAAAAAAATAAATTTTATTTTTTGGCTAGCCTCAGGCCTTTGCTAGCCATGCCCGCTGCAAAAATGACAGAAACAAACACAGATATCCAATATCCCCAGCTCCCCAGCATCACCCATTCATACATATGCATTCACATACACAGACATCAACATATTTCACACAACCAAACATTCACAGCCATCTCATATTTCAAATCCATTCAAATATTTATCATATTTCACCTACAAAACCGAGTTAATTGGATCAAATATTTATTTAGCAAGTCTTAACATAAACATATGAAATATATACATAAATATAAACATCACAGTTACATCATCACAGTTGCATAATAAGTGTTTATCATTGCCTAAACATAAAAGTTCAACATTGTTCATCATTTTAGTTTAAGCCTAAACATTCCTTTGGGGTTAATTATTTCGCGGAGGATGAAGCTGGCTATCTCCTCGCGAACCTCCTCAAAGCTGGTAGGCAGAGACTTGGTTATTGTGCCCTCTACATTGTCATAATTCTAGATTAGTTGATCGATCATATATAAGTACTAAAATGTAGTTAGTCTATCACAATTGAGACCACCGACCTCAAACTCAGCCAAAGTCTTCACCTTTTCTCTATACAGAAGGCGCATGCTGTGGCACACATGGAATCCGCACTGGTCACCTATTTGTTGTTTCACCGGGAAGTCTTTTTTGTGGATGAGAGTGTCATGTCCTGTCTTCCTGAGGCCTCCTCTTTGCACGTATTGGGCCCACGCTTCATCTATCGCTAGTTGAATTAGGGTCCAATCATATGCGTTCTTATCAATTCTGGAGTTCAGGTAGTGACATGTACTCCATTTAGGTGTTATGACCAGAAGGATCCAATGGGCATTGCGGTATTAATATAGTGAAAGTTAATTAAGTACTCAAGGAATGTGTCATGCTGTTGTGTATATTTAGTTAACACACTTACTATTGATTATAGGCACACATAATGTACTCCTTGTCTCGGCGGGACCACAAGGTGTCGTAGATGTAGTTGACCATTCCTTGACGGTCATTCTGGAGATTTGTGACAGTGACCACTTGTGGATCAAGGAAGGCAACTTCCGGTGCATTCTTCTGACACCATTGCCAACTTAACCTACACACAGGATCAACGATCTTGTAAGCAAGTTAAACCGATTGTTATTACCAGAATGAGTTGGGCGACAGTACTTACAAGGAGTAGCACTTAAGGAGGCTTGTGTCCACCGCTCGGAGCCTGTAGAGGTCGAAAAGATCCTTGAAGTCGACCACGATATAATTTGTTGGACCAAGGAATGGCTTTCCATCGTGCTCTCCAAGGATATCGGTAGCTTTACTTGGCTTCCTGGCGTTAGATTTCTCCATGTAGTATAAGTGAAGGTCCTTGCAAGCGGTGCCCATTGCGGCAAGCACGTCATCTCCAACCAATGGCATCCCTAGTTGGAACTCCTGTGGAGCGACGTATTTCTTCTTAACCTCTTTGCCCTTAGTCTGTTCCTAGCCCTTGCCCAGATCTAGCTTTCTTGGAGCTAGAAGCGAGGCCTGCACCTTTCCTCCCCTTCCTCTCCCCTTTGCTTCGGGTTTATCGAGAGTAATTCTCTGAGGGGAAGAGTGTGCCTTCTTGCTCTTCTTCATCGGTGGGGGTTCATGAATCGCCTTGCTGTCGGCCTCCGTTCGGTCCTCCCCAAAATCCGTGTCATACTGCAACTGCACATCGTAAGATTGTGCATGACGATCTTGAGCAGGAGGGGCTGAAGGAGCAGAGGCGGGTCTCTTTGGTGGACGACCGCCTGGTGCAGTGGTTGGCCTCGCTGTAACCCTGATCTCAATGAGGTCCTTGGGCCATTGGATGAAGGTACCACGTGCATTTCCTAGTGAGAGGACCTCGTCGTTCGGTGGATACTTCAGAGGGAACAGCTCGTATTCGGGCTTCACCGAGTCGACTTGAACTTTTGCACAGTCAGCCCTGAGTTGCGCTCCATGCACTCTTGTCTCTGGGGTCGGCTTGTACGCAAGTCCCTCGGCTGCTGGAACAGTGAAGGTCGGCATCACCCTAACTGTGAGGGTGCAGCTCGTTGGTTCCTGCGATAGATTAATCAATTTTCTTAGAATATTATATATCATATGGATTCGTTACGTCTTTCATGTATTGAGTAAGTTCACGGTTACCGTTATGTGGTCGACGGCGCTGTCGACCGATGTTGGATTTTCCTCCAACTCAGTTGATGCGCAACTGCTGCGTTTTTCGGTGGGACTTCCTAACTCTCTGTGCGCAGCAGCAGCGGCGGCCTGGGGGATCTGTTGCTCTTCTCGGATCTCTTGCCTAATCTTGGCCCTCATCGACTCGAGCTTTTCGTCGAATTTAGATGTCAGCTCAGCTCGTATCGACGCCCGGATCTTGGCTTCAAGGCGTGCATCTTTCTCCGCCTTGTTGGAAGTCCACTTCTTGTACTGCCACGCGTAGTCTGGAAATCCATACTTCCAGGGAACAGAAGACCCAACGCCCCGTGTCCGTCCACGGTGTTCCTTGTTGCCCAACGCTTTCGTGAGGAGGTCGTCCTCGCGTCTTTGAGAGCAGGCCTCTTGCGAGGCTTGTTGCTCGGCAACCAACTCCTTCTGCATTACAATTTAGTGGGGTCAAATAAACTGCACGATGGGAAACAATGCGAACATCTAGTTCGACTAGACACTTACTATAGCTTCGTATACTCGTTGATCTTCTGCATTTGGCATGAAGATTGTGCCATCATCAATCTTCTGGTACCTAGCCCTGGCCCAGTTCCTAGCCCGAGGGTGTGGGATATCGCCAAACACGAGCGGTGTGCATGATTCCTCCGCTTCTTCATCCTCACGCTGCCATTTCTCTTCCTTACCGGCATAGCCCGAGGTACCAAGCCGGTGCGGATGCTGGTTCCTGGTCTGGAGCAAGCGATATGCCTCGCTTCTAGCTCTAGACTCGGGGGTCGACTTCTTCGCATGGAATTCCTCCCAAACCTGTTCCGTGATCCAAGGAAATTTCTCTCTTGGATCTGGATTTGCCGGGTTGTAGACGAACTCGCCGACTAGCTTAGTCTTGAAGTTCTTCCAAGCAGTACCCATAACCTTGAAAGCAGCCCGTCTGAGACGGTCCTCATGCTCCGCAGGATAATCAAAGCTCTCCTTGAATGTTAGCCAAGCAATGTCCTTCTCTGCGGCCGGCACGAGCTTGATGTCGTCTTGCAGAATACTGAATTTCTGCCTTCCTATGACCCCGCAGATAGACCTAAATCGGCTCAATATTTTCCTTGGAGATGTCGGCAACCCTACGGCGTCCACCGCTGTTATGCGGAACCGTTCCTTAGGGATTTTGTTCCCTGTCCTAGGAGTACGTGCCCATGAGGACCCACTAGTTGTCGTCGACATTGGTTCGCCTTGCTGAGACATCGTCTTCTTTTTTTCAAAATAACGAAAATACACAATTCAGTGCTACAATCTATTACAATGAATTGAATGTCACTTATAAATAAATGAAGCATATAAATAAACTAAATAACACGTCTCACTGTAATAGAATGAATTGAATGTCACATATAAATAAATTAAATATATCATCAAATCCTAAAATCATAAATTCACCTCATACCATCTATTCATCCACATATCATGCATCTATCACTAAATTCATTAATGCACAACATTCCATCTATTCATCAACATGTCATCAAGCATATAAATCATTCGTTCAGCACAAGATATCAATCCCTAAAATCATCTATCACTAAATTCATTAATGCACCACATCTCATATAAATAAACCTAATATCACATCACATCGCCTTCTAAATTTCACTAAGTCCCAAGAATCCTAATAATCCTAATAATTCCACATATCATCAAGTCCTAAAACCATACATTCACCACATTTCATCTATTCATCCGACCACATTTCATCTATTCATCGGACCACATTTCATATATTCATATATTCATCCACATGGGCGGCGCGATGGAGGACTAACCCGAGCACGGTGAGAATGGCCGGTGTGGCTTGGTAGCGGGCTCGGTGGAGGGCGTCGCCGGTCAGTGGAGGCGGCGTTGGGCTCGGTGCAGGCGGCGGGGTCGGTGGAGGCGCCGGGCTCGGTGGAGGCGGCGGGGTCGATGGAGGGCGTCGGCGGCGAAGGATGACGACGGCAGCGAAGGAGGAGTTGGCGGCGGCGATGCCGGCCTCGGTGGAGGCGGCAGTCTCGGTGGCGGCGGCGGCGGGCTCGGTGGAGACGCCGGTCGGGCAGGGCGGCACCGGGCGGGCAGCGTCGGGCTCGGTGGGGGTCGGCGACGTGCGTCGGTGAAGACGCGGGCGGCGACGACGAGGAAGGCCGACGCCGGTCGGTGTAGAGGCTCAGAGGCGGCGGCGGTGGGCTCGGTGGTGGCGGTGGTGGGGGTCGTCGGTGAGGAGGCGGCGTCGGTCCGAATGGAGGGCGGCAGCCGCGGGCTCGGTGGCGACGGCAGCGGGCTTGGCGATGGAGGACGACGTCGGCGCTAGGGTTCCTCAGAGGCGGGAAACTGTAGCGGGACTTAGAAAAATTTTTGATCCGATCTGAGAAACCCTAGTTATAGTAGAGTGATGAGTCATCTCAATCGGGCTTTGCCGTAGGGCCCGTCACGGATGACTCATCGGTGACGGGCTCCATACTAATGCCCGATTGAGATGACATTCAGGCCCGTTACGGATGACTCATCTGTGACGGGCCCTAAGATAATGCCCGATAGAGATAGATTAATCTCTATCAGGCTTGAACTAAGGCCCGTCACCGATGACTATTTCTCCATTTTCCTAGATAAGTCTATATATTTGTGAGTACAAAATGTGTAATAATTCATTTTATTAGTCATAATACATTTTAGGATAGTAAATGATTTCAAATGGAAATATGGTCAACAACAAAGTTGTAGAGGTTATCAAGATCTACAACTTTTATTTTGGTAATTTGTCTATATAACTTTGTTTCCAACAGCTTGAAATTGATTTTGACAATATGACAAATCTAAACAGCATTTGTAAATACTAAATGATTTCAAATTGAAATATGGTCAAAAACAAAGTTGATCCTCTCATCAGGGTCTACAACTTTTATTTTGGTCACTTCTTCATCCGACAAAGTGAATTGTTATACTATTCACAATAATCACATTTATCTCATCTGGTTCATAAATATCAATATAGATATGTCAATTTTGTAAACATTGGTACTTTTATTTTTGTCGGATGAAGAAGTGACCAAAATAAAAGTTGTAGATCCTGATGAGAGGATCAACTTTGTTTTTGACCATATTTCAATTTGAAATCATTTAGTATTTACAAATGCTGTTTAGATTTGTCATATTGTCAAAATCAATTTCAAGCTGTTGGAAACAAAGTTATATAGAAAAATGTCACAGAACAAAACTAGTAGATATTGAAAGGCTCTACAACTTTGTTGTTGACCATATTTCCATTTGAAATCATTTACTATCCTAAAATGTATTATGACTAATAAAATGAATTATTATACATTTTGTACTCACAAATATAAAGACTTATCTGGGAAAATGGAGAAATAGTCATCGGTGACGGGCCTTAGTTCAAGCCCGATAGAGATTAATCTATCTCTATCGGGCATTATCTTAGGGCCCGTCACAGATGAGTCATCCGTGACGGGCTTGAATGTTATCTCAATCGGGCATTAGTATGGAGCCCGTCACCGATGAGTCATCTGTGACGGGCCCTACGGCAAAGCCCGATTGAGATAGATTAATCTCTATCGGCCGTAAACTAAGGCCCATCACCGATGACTCATTTTCCATATTTCATTTGTTGTGAGTGCAAAATATATAGCAGCTGTGTAATAATTCATTTTATTAGTCATAATACATTTTCGGATAGTAAAAGATTTCAAATGGAAATATGGTCAACAACAAAGTTGTAGAACCTTTCAAGATCTACTAGTTTTATTTTGGTTATTTTTCTATATAATTTTTTTCCCAACAGCTTGAAATTAAATTGATTTTGACAATATGACAGATCTAATTAACAACATTTGTAAATGTTAAATGATTTCAAATTGAAATATGGTCAACAACAAAGTTGATACTCTCATCAGGATCTACAACTTTTATTTTGATCATTTGTAATAAAACAAAATTAGCCATATTAATGACTACACATATCAAGTCTTTGCAATAAAACAAAATATTTCATTCATTACAATAGATAAGTACAAATGCATTAGTCACAAGGTTATGCCTTCCGTATGATCTGAACGAGCATATGCCACAGGCTCTTGGGGATCATCGTCAAGGTCAATGTGAGGTCTTACATGAAGATTATGGTTGTATTCTTCTTCATCGACGACGTTGTCAACTCCTACAATTCGGCGCTTTCCATCCCTCACGATGTGCATCTTCTTGTTTGAAGGGTCTTTTATGTAGAATATCTACTCGACCTGTTTCGCAAGTACAAATGGTTCATCGGCGTATCCCACCTTAGATAGATCTACTAAAGTGAAACCTTTCTTGTCGGTTTTGAGACCAGTGCGTAGATTCACCCAACGGCAGCGGAACAAAGGAACCTTGAACTTGACGTAGTATAGCTCCCAGATCTCCTCAATGCGGCCGTAGTATGTGTCTGACCCAACTTGATCCTGGAATGCATCTATACGGACGTCGCTGTTTTGCACTGTGCTTTTGTCATCTTGTTTGACGGTGTAAAATGTGTATCCATTTATATCGTATCCTTGCCATGTGTCTACGATCCAAGACGGTCCCATACCCAACAACTGTACTGTCTCATTTGGGACATCTGTGGACATAGTCACACGACTCTTGAACCATTCGTTGAACCGAGAATTATATTCTCTATTAATCCATGCATCAGATCACTCCAAGTTCTCATCTCGGATTTTTGCTAAGTGCTCCTCAAAGTATGGGCCAACTTCTGCCATATGTTGGAGCACAGCGTAATGAGCCTGCGCGTACGATGCTTGATCGGGCCTAATTCTTTTCCTTCCAATTGTGCCAACACCTGACAACCTTCCCTCGTGACAAGACGCTGGAACTCCGATAGGATCGGCATCGGGCATGTAATTGACACAGAACTCAATAGTCTCCTCGGTCGTGTAACCTTCAGTGATGCTCCCCTCGGGTTTAGCTCTGTTACGAACGTACGACTTCAGAACTCCCATGTACCTTTCAAACGGCCACATTTCCCTCAGAAAAGCCAGGCCACATAGTTTTGTTTGCTTCACCAGATGAACAGGGAGATGAACCATTATATCAAAGAAAGACAGTGGGAAAAATATCTCCAGGTGACAGAGGGTATTCACAATATCGGTCTGCAGCCCATCTAGATCTTCTGGATCTATAACCTTTTGTCCAATTGCATTGAAGAAGGCGCACAGACGTTGGATCGTGTGATGCACTTTCGGTAGTAGAATGCCTCTGATAGCAACTGGCAAGATTTGTGTGATTAGCATGTGGCAATCGTGAGACTTCATTCCAACAAGTTTTAGATCGTCCAATTTAACATACTTACTTATCCTCGCTGAATAGCCCGATGGAACTTTAATATCCTTCAAGCATGATAACATTGCGATCTTTTCATCCTTCGACAGTGTGTGGCAGGCTGGAGGGAGGTAGACTTTACCTGTCTCTGCATCTCGTATGGGCTGGAGTTCACTGCGAATATTCATGTCCTGTAGATCAAGGCGTGCGTTCAACCCGTCCTTTGTCTTTCCGGGAATATTCAGCATCAGGCCAACCAAACTCTCACACACATTCTTTTCCACATGCATGAGATCAATGCAATGACGGACATCAAGATCTTTCCAGTAAGGTAGCCGCCAAAATATGGATTTTTTCTTCCACATACCCTTCTCCTTTGTCTTGCTACGTTTTCTTTTCTTCCCAAACTCATTCCTTATGTCGTTGACCATATTGTGGACCTCATCTCCGGACAAATCTTTGGGAGCAGGCTGAAATTCTCTCTTACCATTAAAATTTTTCTTCTTTCTTCTAAATGCGTGACGTAGCGGGAGCCACCTCCGGTGACCTATGTATACCATCTTTCGTGATTTCTTCAGCCACCGGCTTCGTGTATGTTCCTTGCAATCGGAGCATGCTTTCTTTCCTTTTATAGTTTGTCCGGAAAGATTACCGAGTGCAGGGTAGTCATTAATGGTGCAGAACAATAGAACTCTTAGCTTGAAGTTCTCCTGACCATATGCATCCCAAGTTTCCACACCTTCTTTCCAAAGAATTTCTAGATCGTCGATAACAGGCCCCAGGAATAAATCGATATCATTGCCGGGTTGCCTTGGACCTTGGATTAACAAGCACAACATAATATATTTCCGTTTAAAGCATAACCATGGCGGGAGGTTATAGTTCGCAATAAGAACTGGCCAAGTGCTATGAGTACTACTCATGTCACCGAAAGGATTCATGCCATCCGTACAAAGACATATCCTCATGTTTCTAGGGTCGGCAGCAAAGTCTTTGTGTTTTCGATCTATATTCCTCCATTCAATCGAATCCGCTGGGTGTCTAAGCATACCATCATTCCTTCTTTCCGTGGCGTGCCAACGTACTAACTTCACTTCGTTCGGGTTGGCAAAGATTCTCTTGAAATGATCAACGATAGGTAGATACCACACAACCTTTGCCGGACCACCCCTCTTTGACTTATTTCCTTCGTCAGCACTTTTCTTTCGCTTGTATCGAGAAGCCTTGCAGACAGGACAAGCATCCAGGTCCGCATATTGCTTGTGGTACAATATGCAGTCGTTGGGACAAGCGTGAATTCTACGGACCTCTAACCCCAGTGGACACAGAACCTGCTTTGCTTCGTATGTCGTCTCGGGCAATGTGTTCTCAACAGGAAGCATAGCCTTCAAAATTCCTAAAAGATCTGTGAAACTCTTGTCTGTCCATCCACTACTTGCCTTCAGCTTCATTAGGTCCAAGGTAACTGACAACTTAGTGTGTTTTGCTTTGCATCCAGCATACAAAGGCGTCTCGGAATCACTTACCAACCTGCTGAATTTCATTCCATCTCTCTCATTCTGGGCTGGGTCCTCAACGTCACGTAACATGTCTTGCAGCAGATCGTGATCCACATCAACCATTTCACCGCCCAATGGAGAAGGTATAAACATGTCATGCTCATTTTCATCTTCCTGATTATGCGCACCACTTCTGTCTGCTGCTGCTACACTTCCTGATTCTTGCTCTCCATGCTTCACCCAACATGTATAGCCCTCCATGAATCCTCGTTGTATCAGATGTCCGTGTACGTCCTCTCCGCTATCAAACATATTCTCGTTCTTGCAATCTGCACATGGACAACACATGTAATCACTGTTTCTTCTTATCCGATCCTCCTCCGCGGCGTTCATAAAATTTATTACGCCCTTTCGGTACTCCGTAGAATGACGTTTCAAATTTTTGGCATACATCCAACTTCGATCAATTGCTACAAAATAAAAAAAACAAATTAGAGGCACATATTATAAGATCAGTATTGCAAAAGTAAGACGTGATGAAATTGCTCAATTAATGATTTATATTACTCACTTGATTGATCCATTTTGATCAATCTTGGGAATTTAGTTTCTGTTTTCCTTGGAAAAAGGACAAAAAATTGCCCCCTATAGCCTCCCACCAAAATAGTGAACAGTGGGATACAGTTACACTAGGTGGTGGGGGGTATTTATACTGTGCAACAAATATCTATAACGGCCCTAAAACAATCAACCGTGGCGGGCATACAAGTAATCTCTATCGGGCCTCAATAAAAGGCCGTCAAAAAAGAGTGTCATCTGCGACGGGCAATAAACTTATCTCAATCGGGCCTCTAGTTGGAGCCCGTCACAGATGACCCTCATCTGTGACGGGCTTCTTTTAGGGCCCGATTGAGATATGGAACCCTCATCTCAATCGGGCCTCAACTATAGCCCGTCACAGATAAGTGTCATCCGTGACGGGCTTTAGTTTTACGCCGATATACCATGGCTGTGCGACCATATCTCAATCGGGCGAAACTCCAGCCCGATTGAGATTACTTCCTTGTGACGGCACGCAAATTCCAGTCTTGTTATGGGCCGTCACAGATGGAAGGATCTGTACTAGTGTTTATTTCTTTTTTTTTCCTCCTTTCAAAAGTCTGGCAAATATGTTCCTACATCTTCCATCAAATTCCACGTAGTTTTTACTTACCATCCAAGCTTCTTTTTTCTTGAACCATGTATCACTGGTGGAGAAATCGTTTGTAGTCCCGGTTCGTAACCCCCCTTTAGTCCCGGTTGTCCAACCGGGACTATGAATCCGGGACTAAAGATAGCGATCTTTAGTCCCGGGTGAAATAACCGGGACTAAAGATCTATGTACCATTTTTTTTATTTGCATGGCCCTGTTTGCTGCATGGTTGATTATATATATATATATATTACAATATATATATATATATATATGCATTGTAATATATATATTATGCATGTATATAGAATACATATATATATATATATATATATATATATGCGTATGTATATATGTATAAATACATATATTACACACATATTTATAATTTAAAGCACTTAACATTTTATGTACATATATGTTACCAAAATATATATTAACACTAAAGTAAATGTACGTACATATAAATATATATATATATATATGCATGTATAGTACAATTCATTTGCTCGCTAGCTATAGCTACGACTTCGACGTCTGCGTTACGTCAGAAGAGGAAGGACCGACGTTATGAATTGTCGATCCGTCGTAGTAGAATTCACCATCGGGATTAAGGACTTCTTCGTTGATGAACCCCATCAGTTGTTCTTGAACAGCCGTGATAAAATCCTTATGTGGGAGTTTTTCCCTCATGTGAATACGCTATCATTCGAAAAATAATGACATATCAATATATGAAATTAATAAACAACTTAACAAATCGATACGCAATGAAATTTTGAATGGTTTATGTATACGTACATCGAGCTCTCGTGTGGTGTATATTTGGTTTGATAGGCAGTGGGCATACTTGCATACGTAGTAGCCGCATAAGTTAGTTCCCTTGTCCTGCTTTGCACACTACATGAGAAACGATGAGAGATTTAATATACTCTTTATATTAACTGTAACTAGAGATTCAATTCAATATAATTTTGGATCATGCATGTACTTACTGGAAAATGAAACCTCCGTCCAAGTTTTTCTTTCCAAGTCCCGCGGACCAATTGACGGAACCGATCCCAAGCCCTACATGTGCAGTTGCAAGCTATGATTAATTAAATATTACCCGAGATCAACATAATATAATGCCATCTATTCCACGAACGACGAGATAAGGCCCCGGTATCATGAGGAGATAAGGTATCCACAGATTCTTGCGAATCTCTCTCCCTCATCTCTCGACTCTCTCTCGCTGTCCTCTCTCTCGCTGCTCGTGGCCGGTGGAGGTGGCGGTGGCCGCGCCGTCCCTTCCGCCAGATCCGGGGAGGGGCGGCCCAGCGGCGGGAGGCGGCATGCGGCGGTGGAAGGGAGGGGGGATGCAGTGGCGGGACAAGAGGCGGTGGCGGCCTGGCGGCGGCGCCATCCCTCCATCGGATCTGAATGTTCTTCAATGTTAGTGAATGATTTCTGTGATGTTCTTTAATGTAAATGAATGATTTCTGTGAAAGATTTCTGTGATGTTCTTCAACGTTTCTTATTCTGTGACGTTGTTTGATTGGAGATTGGGGATTACGATTGATTTAGAGTTTTGTGATGTGGGGTGGATGAGCTCGATGCATCGGCTCGATTTGAGCCAATGCATTGAGCTTTTTTTTAGCTCGCGAGTGGTCTCAAAGGTGCCGGTTTTTAAAATAGGATTGGTGTTGGAGCACTCATCAGTACCGCCTCCGTAATGCCGGTTAGGAAAACCGACACCTTAAGGTGTTTCCCAACCGACACCTTTTACATGTTCTGTGTTAGTGGGAGAAGACCGTATAGTGTAGTGTAGTCGATCGTCTCCAATCGATAGAAATCTCGTAATGTATCGTACATGTACACTCTAGGTGAAGAGGATTAATTAATTGGGAATTAAACCTGACTTGTAACGGGAAAAGACAGGCTAGTGTAGTTCAATCGGTAGAAATCTCATAATGTATCTCATGTGCTGATGTACGTACATATAGTGATACACACAGTACTATGTACTCCCTCCTAAATATAGAAATTTATACTACCATTCTGAAAAAGAAAAACTCTATCTCTACTAAATTCGTACTCCCTCCGTCCTAAAAAAAGGCAAACCTTGAGTTTCCGTGTCTAACTTTAACTGTCCGTCTTATATAAATTTTTTTTATAATTCGTATTTTCATTGTTGTTAGATGATAAAACATGATTAATATTTTATGCGTGACTTGTCTTTTTAATTTTTTTTATAATTTTTCAAATAAGACGGACGGTCAAACGTTGGGCACGAAAACCAGGGTTTGTCTTTTTTTAGGACGGAGGGAGTACTGAGTAGTACCTATTCTAATTAAGGTTTTATATATTTTCGGTAAGACACGGAGAGTACGTCTTGTCTCTCCAGGAGAACAAAACAACAAAGCACGCAATATTTGGATGGAATTGACAGACGTACGTTCAAATGAGAGAAGTGGCGGCGGCCGCCGGGCGGGGTCGGTGGCGGCCGGGCTGGGAGGCAGGAGGAAGAATCTTTTGGTAGGATTTGTGTTGAATTTGTTGTTTAGAATTTGTGATGTATTTGATTGTGATGTGAATAAGTGATGTTTTTTTTTAAATTTGTGATGTAACCATCTTTGAGATTTTGTGATGTATGATCTGTGATTTGGAGATGGTTTGAGGATTTCACGATTTGGGATGATTGATGTGTGATTTATTTGGGGATTTGACGATTTACGGATAATTTGGGAATTGAGTGAAATCAATATGCAAGGAGTTAAAAACAATAAAAAACTAAAAAAACATATCAATCGGGACCTGGCCTCTTCCATCGTTACCAACCGGGACTAAAGATTTCATCTTTGGTTACGGTTGTTAACACCAACCGGGACTAGAGATATTTCACCCGAGACTATCTTTAGTCCCGGATTCGTAGTCAGTGTTAGAATTCACGTTGTCAACAATCGAACAAGCACACACGAACACACGGACACGAAAGTGGAGGGCAATCAACTTTATTGACGTTTCTCTCTCTGTTACAAGTATTACTTTGTCCTCAACCTCACTATTGTATTTATACCCACAATAGGATATCCTATATGGATACATACATATATATTTGGTATAAGCCCACTTCATTAATAAGGAAACAGAAGAATAGAAGGAGGAGGTACCGTGATCCTCACGATCATGGTCCTACAAATCCGACTCCTTCGAGAGATCGGTTTCATAACACTCCCCCTTGAACGAATACCGCGCTATACATATGCCTCATCAAAACTCCTTCCAAAAACCGAGTGGGAGAAAAGGAATAGGAGAAGGAGTACATAGTACACGCTACTTATATTGCACTATTGCCTCATTAAAAACCTAAATGTGAGAAACTTCAAAGAAAACTCACTAAAGGGAAAAAGAGTACAACCATAAGCTAATCTACTGGATAACTCTTTCATCCATCAAGAATGATATACTGATCTGCATGATCAATATCAACAGAACATAGTTAGGGAAGTGCTCCCCCTGATTTGTGCACATCTCTCATCCTCCTCATACCGATGCCATGCACAAGCTTCTCAAAAACACTAGTTGGCAAAGACTTAGTAAATAAATCTGCGAGATTTTCACTAGTCCTGGTGAGAGTCACCTTGATTTCTTCTTTCTTTTGCAATTCATGCATATAGAAGAATTTAGGCGATATATATTTTGTGAGACTCGTCTTCACATAACCCATTTGTATTTGTGCAACACAAGATGAATTATCTTCATAAATAATGGCTGGAGTTGGTGTGATATTCAGTCCACATGTATTCTGTACATGTTGTATCACCCTCCTCAACCACATGCATTCCTTGCTCGCTTCAAATAATCCTATAATCTCCGAGTGATTTGTTGATGTCGCGACCATCGTCTGCTTCGTCGACTTCCATGAGATGGTTGTACCACCACAGAGAAACACATACCCAGTCTGTGACAATGCTTTGTGGGGGTCTGACAGATATCCAGAATCAGCATATCCCGCCATGGTTAAATCTTGATTTTTTCTAAAGAATAAACCGAGATCTTGTGTGCCACGTAAATAACTGAGGATTTGCTTAACGCCATTCCAATGCCGTTTGGTAGGAGCTGAACTGAACCTTGCAAGTAGGTTAACAGCAAATGCAATATCGGGCCTGGTACCATTCGCGAGATACATTAAAGCTCCAATTGCGCTTAAATATGGAGACATTCATGTCCCAATAATTCCTCGTTATTTTCCTGTGGTCTAAATGGGTCACTCTCTACTGCTAGAGATCTTACTACTATGGGGGTTCTCGTCGGATATGAATCCTTCATATTAAATTTCTCCAATATCTTCTGGATATATGCAGACTGGTGTAACAATACCCCTTCAGGAGTGTGATCAAGCTGCAGACCTAAGCAATATTTAGCCTTACTTAATTCTTTCATCTCGAACTCCGTCTTTAGGTAAGAACTAGCTTCCTTAATCACCTGTGTGGTCCCGATGATATTCAGATCGTCCACATATACAGAAATAATACAAAATCCATGTTCTGATTTTTTGATAAACACACAGGGACAGTCATCATTCTTGATGAATCCTTTTCCTTCTAGGAATTCACTGAGCCGGTTGTACCACATCCTACCGGATTGTTTTAACCCATAAAATGATCGTTGCAATTTAACACTGTATATGTTACGTTTTGTTTCTTCAGGAACTTGAATCCCGTCGGGAACTTTCATATAGATTTCAGAATCCAATGATCCATATAAATATGCAGTCACTACATCCATCAACTGCACTTCTAAGTTCAAATTGACTGCCATAGATATTAAAAACCGGAATGTAATTCCATCCATTACAGGTGAATAGGTTTCATCGAAATCGATGCCAGGTCTCTGCGTAAACCCTTGTGCTACTAATCTCGCTTTATACCGAACCACCTGGTTGTTCTCATCCCGTTTTCGGACGAACACCCATTTATATCCTACAGGGGATATCCCTACGGGGGTACGATCAACAGGACCGAATACTTTTCTTTTATTGAGCGAGATTAACTCTGCCTTTATTGCTTCTTTCCATTTGACCCAGTCTGAATGCTTTTTGCATTCTGCCATGGACTTTGGTTCTGGGTCCAGATCAATGATCTTAGCGATCTTTTCGGCAAAGTATATGTCGACAATAGTAGTCTCTCTATTGTATGTTTCACCTGTATCCACATAATTGGTGGATATTTCCTCTGTTCTTTCACATTCCTGATCTTCATTGTTTCCCGCAATGTTTAAGTCAGGAATTTCCGGTCTCCCAGTGCTAGTAGTAATTGCGCGCGCATTCTCACTGGGTTCATTGCCATCCGGGCATATCACTGCAGGTGGCTCATCTTCCTGGTGAGCTCCTTCACTATTCTCTGGTGCTGTGGTATTCTGTCCAATCTGTTGTTTCATAGGACGTCTCCTAGAAACTTTAGTTTGGTTGTGTGCAACCGGTGGTCCACCCCTCTTCCTAGAAGTTGGGGTAGATGTAGAAATTAATTTGAAAACCGGTTCCTCTGCGTCATGAGGTATTTCTACTCTTTCCGGTGCATTCACAGCAGGTATATGAGATTTCATGATCCCCTTTGGGTTAGTGAAGGCTTCTGGCAGATTATTTGCAATTCTTTGCAAATCAATTATGGTTTGAACTTCCTGGTCAGATTCCTTAGTACGTGGATCTAAATGTAGGAGATTTTTAGTTTCCCACTCAATTTCGCGGCATTCGACCTTTTGTAGGTACTTTCCTCCCCCTAATGCCGGGAAATGATCTTCATTAAATATACAATCAGCGTATCGACCCGTATGTACGTCTCCTGTCAATGGTTCTAAAAATTTAATGATAGACGGAGATGCAAATCCTACATAGATTCCCAATTTTCTATGAGGACCCATTGACGTACGCTTAGGTGGCGGTATAGGGACGTATACAGCACATCCAAAATTGTGCAGATGGGAAATATTTGGTGCATATCCACGTGTAAGCTGCATAGGGGATACAACATTGTATGCAGTGGGTCTGATTTGAAGTAACGCCACTGCATGCAAAACAGCGTGTCCCCAACATGTAGTTGGTAGGTTGCTATGCAGTAGCAATGGCCTAGCGATAAGCTTAATCCTCTTAATTAATGATTCGGCGAGACCATTGTGAGTGTGGACGTGTGGTACAGAATGTTCCACTTTAATTCCCAAAGCCATCCAATATGCATTAAATACCTTAGAGGTAAACTCCCCGGCATTGTCCATTCTAATGGATTGTATCCGGTTATCCGGGAAATTGGATCTCAACTAGATTATTTGGGAAATAAGCCGCGCAAAAGCGTGCTTTCTAGTAGAAAGTAAGCAAACAGTGCTCCAGCAAGTTGATGCATCAATTAATACCATAAAATACCGGAATGATCCAGACATTGGATTAATTGGTCCACATGTCGCCCTGTATTCGTTGCAAGAATACTGGTGATTCTGCGTCCACCTTTAAATTAGAGGGTCTAACGATTAATTTCCCTGTTGCACAATCAGTGCAAACAAAATCTTCTTAGTTTGGGAAATCGTTAGTTCGTAAATTATGGCCATTTGAAGTGTTGCACAATCAGTGCAAACAAAATCTTCTTGGTTTGGGAAATCGTTAGTTCGTAAATTATGGCCATTTGAAGTTGAGATGATTCTTCTCATCATCCCTAGACCTGGATGTCCTAACCTGTCATGCCATATTCTGTATGACTCAGGATTTTTAAATATTGTTTTCAGTGCAACATTTTCGGGTTTTATATGAGTGTAGTACAGGCCAGATTTCAAGGAAGGGAGTTTTTCAACAAAAGTCTTATGATTTCCGTCTAATTTCGTTATGAGAAGAAATTCGAGTTTATTCTCATCTTTGGTTTCTACATGATAACCATTAGCACGGATATCTTTAAAGCTTAGTAGAGTACGACTGGACTTTGGATATAATAGAGCATCATTTATAATGATCTTGGTACCATGTGGGAGAACTACTGTTGCTCGTCCCACTCCGATGATGGGTGCATTGCTTCCGGCAATAGTAGCGATTTGACCAGTCTTTTTCTTTAAAGTCTGGAAATACGTGGTATCTCGAAAGATAGTATTGGTGGTACAACAGTCTACCAGACACATCTCCTCTTCCATTGCCATAGTACGTAACACTGTTCTATCATAAAGCATTTAAATATAATCAATTCATGACCATATAGCAAAAATAACACTTTAAGATAGAAAAATAAAAATCTGGAGAATATATTAAACTAAAAGAGTTCACTCAATTATTAAGATAACCACGCTCTAAAGGAGCTTACAGAAACTATAGTTCTGCTAGGAACACAAACTAAATGCACACTTGAAAAATCACCTAACTTTAGTCTATTACATAGTCTAAAATTTAAAGTAACTTATAATGCAGGAAGCTAAGATACAAATTGGAAGATTTAAATGTCCCCATATAACTGATCAGAGTCCATGAGATCATCTGAGAGCTTCAGCTCTGCGTCTGCTGCTTTCTGTTCCATCTTATCATCGATGTGCATTGCAACCACTGCCTTCTCATCGACCTGCTTGTCGATATGCATGGCAGCCATCTTCTCTTCTGAGTGCTGGATCTCAACAGTGAAGTGTGACTCATGCTCTGGCTTCTTCTTCCTGTGCTTCTCTTGATAAAGCTCAATGAGATGCTTAGGGGTGCGGCAAATGCGAGACCAGTGTCCCCTAGTGCCACACTTGAAGCATACCTGATCTTGCTTTCCATATTCACCACTAGTAGAGCCCTTCTTAGACTTACTGTTCTGATTTCCTTTCTTCTTGAAAGACGTCTTGTTAACTTTGACACCATTTTTCCAGAAATTCTTCCCTTTGTTCTGGTTATTTTGGTTTTTCCCCTTCTTAAAGGAGCTAGCATTTGCTTCAGGTGCTGCTGAACTTCCAGTGGGGCGAGACGTATGATTTTCAACAAGTGTCTCATCTTTTCCTTGCGCTTCGATGAGCATGGAGACCAGTTCAGAATACTTCTCGTATTTAGCCTGGCGGTATTGCCTCTGAATATTCACATGATTGGCATGTAAGGTGGACAAAGTTTTGTCTATCATGTCAGCATCAGTGATTTTCTCTCCACATAGCTTAAGACAAGTGACAATGCAGTGAAGAACTGAGTTATATTGCTCCACAGATTTGTAATCTTGGAAACGTAAGTGAAGCCACTCACGTTTTGCTTTTAGGAGCAAGGCCTTTACTTGATGGCCATAGCGATCCTTCAGTGAGTCCCAAAGGACCTTCGGATCTTCCTCAGTCATATACTCATTCTTGAGAGTAGTATTCAAATGGTGCCTCAGGAAATGCAGTGCCTGATTTTTCTCAGCTGAAG
This sequence comes from Oryza meridionalis, assembly GCA_000338895.3. NCBI lineage: Eukaryota > Viridiplantae > Streptophyta > Magnoliopsida > Poales > Poaceae > Oryza > Oryza meridionalis. The sequence continues at coordinate 5,153,939 of CM002528.2, read as the reverse complement.
TTGGTAAATTATTAACTCCTCCAGCTGATGTTGCAATAGTTGGGTCCTGAATGCAGTTCAGGAGTTTCTTAGCACCAAGCATGATTTTGGCATCCAGTGCCCATGTCAGGTAATTCTTGCCGCTGACTACTAGTTCAGCAAAATCTCTCTTAGCAATATCAGTCATTTTCCTACATTAGTCATGCAAAATTCAATAAGTACTGCAAGTAGGAGCATGACAAGTGTGCAAATAGTAAATTCTCTGGTTATCTAAATTTAGTACTGTGTCAATATATTCCCATAATTCTCCCAATATTTTTCAGAATTGTTTCACTAATTATTTAGGTACCAAAGTAATTACTGAATTACTAACCCATTAAATAGTATTCTGAAAACAGCTAGGAAAAATAAACCATAAACATGATGCTCAGGTTCAAATGATAAGAGCTCATTGCCTAAAAACCATGTCTCTAGGATTTTATGGTTGATTCAAAAATTAACTAATAAACAGTTAATATACAGAAAATTGAAAATACGGAATAACAAAAAAAAATCTGACATTCTCAGTAATTTCTATAATCCCGAGGGACTATTCCGCTAAAATTCCAAATCCGCATGTATCCTAAAAATTCTAGGACATATTCAGAAGTTTGCCATTTTCGGGCCAAATTTCAATTCGAGCCCGACTCCTTTTATAGGCCTAATTTATACTCGGCCCACCTCTATGTACCGGCTACTCAAAGGTTAACCGGCCCGTCGGGACCGTCGGCCTGCTAATGGCCTTGGCCCATAAGCGGCCCAACAAGGGCGCCGCACCTTATCCAATCGGGTGCCTAGGGTTGAAACCCTAGCCCCCAATTCCACTGATTCAATGGCGGCGGCGAGTATCCCGGCGGCTCATGCGAGTGAGGCGGCGAGGTTGACGGGGCTCGTCGTCACGGCGGGGTCGACGGAGCTCGTCGGCGCGGCGGGGTCAACGACAGAGGCGGAGCGGCGGTGAGGCTACAAGCAGCACCGACGCCGGCGTGGTTGGCTACGGGCCGTATCCGGCGTCCGGCAAGCGCAGCTCCTTGCTGTGCGCCGGCGGAATTTGGCCCGGCATGTGGGCCGGAAAGGCGGACGGCTATCGGCGGCGGGAGGTCGCGGCGGCTTCGGCCCCCGTCCCAGTCGCGTGCGGTAGCGCGGGAGGCGTGCCGTGCGTGCCGGCGGCGGGGGGGATGCGGGCGCGGTCTCCTCAGCGTCTCTGCGGGCGGCGGTCGTCGACGGCGAGTGCGGGTGGTCGATTGAAGACCCGTCGGCTGGCTTTTCAAGGGCGAACCGACGACATAAAGCCGATGGCACGATTCTGTGGCCATCGGTGAAGGGGGTGGCTGGCGACGCGTGCTGGTGGCGGCAAGGACACGACGGCGCATGCTGGCGTCATCGACTCGGTTTCGTCGTCGTCAACATCAGGAGGACGGCGGCGCTGGCATGAGGATTTGGGCCAATTCGTTCGTAATCGGCAATTACGTTAGCCAGGTACGCGATTCTTCTCATGTGCATCGCGATTACACCCTGAACGTAGCGCCGCCCTTTGAGGCATCACTAGTTCTAAACCGTCGTTCTTGTTGTGGCTTGTCTGATCCGTTCACGCGTCTAGGGCGTACGGTATCCGTGTCTTTGTTTGCAAGAAAAGAAACCCAGCGCAAAGGCTGGGAATAGATCTAATCGGACTATAGCGATAACCGCTTCTCGTTCGATAGATCGGTTGTACAAGGGATAACCCCATACGCCTGTCGCGCATAGGGTGGAGAGCTGCAAACTCTCCTGCTACGTGCGCCATAAGGGACAAATCCACGTAGTACAACCCATCAATCGAACGATTAGCGGAGAAATAAAAATAACAGAAAACGATCTAGCAAGTTTATCGTTATCCCTATAGAACGAGATTGATGATATACCTTGGCTGAAGAGCACCTCGTGCTGATAACGTGTTAGAATTCACGTTGTCAACAATCGAACAAGCACACACGAACACACGGACATGAAAGTGGAGGACAATCAACTTTATTGATGTTTCTCTCTGTTACAAGTATTACTTTGCCCTCAACCTCACTATTGTATTTATACCCACAATAGGATGTCCTATATGGATACATACATATATATTTGGTATAAGCCCACTTTATTAATAAGGAAATAGAAGAATAGGAGGAGGAGGTACCGTGATTCTCACGATCACGATCCTACAAATCCGACTCTTTTGGGAGATCGGTTTCATAACATTCAGGGGGTTACAAACCAGAGTTAAAAACCCTTTCTCCAGCAGCTACCTATTGTTGAGAAGGCCGCACTCAATTAATTTCTTTAATCTCACATGATTATTTAGATTCGGGACTTTTGGTTTGTAGAGATTCTGATCCTTGCACGGATTGAGGGTTGGTCTTCTTTGATGAACCATGCAGAGAACACGGGATGTTGGGATATAGGATATCCGATCTTCTTTTAATCTTCTAGCTAGTACATGTTGTATCTTGTAGTTTTAGTTTAGTAATTTATAATTTAATTTTTACCAATTATCTCACCATTGCTTAAATGACTGGATGTTTGAATTGATAGGCTGTGTTCTTGGTTAATCTCTTTTTTTACACTTATCACATATATAATTAATTAATTATATAAGTCATACCACATGTTGAGAGACAATGGTGACACAATCGACTTGAAATCCTGGCTCCGACCATTATGGCACGTGGAGGCTAAGAAATAAGCATATATAATTAATTAATTATATAAGTCATACCACATGTTGAGAGACAATGGTGACACAATCGACTTGAAATCCTGGCTCTGGCCATTATGGCACGTGGAGGCTAAGAAATAAGCAACTCAATTTACGGGTTTCGCATGGTAGTTGGGTGGTCACTGCCATCACTACTACCATCTTTTATATTAATATAGATTCTAATATCGAATAATTGTTAGTTAAAATTTTAACCAAACAAAAGAAAATATATATACACTTTAAAATATACTCCCTCCATATTTTAATTTATGATGCCGTTGACTTTTTGGCCAATGTTTGACTATTTTTTTTATTCTTTTTTATAAATATGAAAATATTTAAATAACATTTGATGATGAATCAAGTCACAATAAAATAAATGATAATTACATAATTTTTTTAAATAAGACGAATAGTTAAACGTTTGACAAAAAGTTAACGGAGTTCTACATTAAAATACAAGCTAGCTAGTCCAAGTCGAGAGACAGATCGATGCATGACCTAATTAATTAACTCTCCGGTGTGTGTGTGTTGGGGCTGGGGCCTGCAGGCGTTGCCTTGATGCAGAAGAAATAATTGTAGTGGTGGTCCGTCCGCCGGCCATTGGATATGTCGTCATCGATCGTCTTCGGCGTCGTCGTCGTCCTTTCTCCAGCTCTCGCTGACAGGATTCTGTGTGGAGAGCGGCCGGCGGAGTTGGTAGCGAATTTGCAAATGCACGAGGTCGCGCCGAATTCTGTGTGGATGACGGCAGCCCGCCCGGTCACCCTAGCATACGCACCCGGTCTTGAAAACTTGAGACCAGTATGAAACATTGAAAACCCCTCTGCACGCAAAAAATATATATATATATATATATATATATATATATATATATATATATATATATATATATATATATATATATATATATATATATATATATATATATATGAGTTGCATAATATGAACCAAGGTGCATATGCACCTATATGTATAGTTTGACACATGTACCTACCTGATTGGTTCCCTTCATGGTAGCTGTAAGGGATGGTACATGTTATGATTTTGTGGTTCAAAATATCCTTAAGTAGTACTATAATAGTTCGAATGAATTGTTTTTGTGGTTTTCCTTTTTTTAAAAGTAATGTCCTATGTTTATTTAATATGTTGATAAAAAACATGACATTATATTTCTGAAAAACATATAATGTAGATTCATTACAACATATTGTGAGATAATTTTGTAATTTTTTTATAACTTTAGATATGTAATTGATATTTTATTCAAGAAAAATGTATTTCCATTTTCCCCCTCAACGGTTGTATTATCTTTTTATGGGTGGATTTTGTGTTCTCTTTGGTTTGCATTTGCAAGAATTTTTTTTCTCATGGTTTTTTAGTCAATGCAAGTTATGGGTTTAGATATAAATTATTTTGTAAATGCTATTTAGAGATGTGTCATTTGCAAGTTTCATTTTTAGAGAAATGTCATTAGTATGAACATTAGGAGACCATTTGCACATTTTATTTAGAGATATAAAATCATTTTCTAAATGCTATTTAGAGAAATGTCAATAACAGATCATCTGCAAATTTTATATTTCATACAAACGAAGATATATGATATATCAGTATGAACATGTTCAATAAATCTTAATATATATTACTCTGCTACAAAGTTAAGAGAAATAAAAAATACTAATATTTATATGTACGAGTACAAGATAGAAATTTGCTTTGAATCAATGAACGTCTCGTATTGTAACATACTAGTACAAAAGGGCAATTTGGGACAAACTCAAAATGTGGGCAGTGGCATTGTGTACCTTCCCTCATCTCTCCCCTATATAGTAATAGCACAAATCTTAGCACCCATCATCAATGGTGTAGATTGTTGGTGCATATGAACCTAGGTTCATATTTGCTTTTCCATATATATATATACACACACATATATATACACACACATATATATATATACACACACATATATATATATATACACACACATATATATATATACACACACACATATATATATACACACATATATATATATACACACACACATATATATATAATATTTGTGTTTTACAACGAGTGAAGGTTATTTTAATCTTATTATTGTTATACGGTTTAGTTAAGGTAAAATTTACCGTGGGAATTCTCTTAGATATTTTTTTTACAAAATCAGGAGCTGCAATTAAAAGTCCGATCGTCTCAAGTTAGTATATAAGTTTTTCTTAAAAAGAAATTTCTTATATGACTTTTATGGTATTTCTAAAAGCGAAATAACTTAAAAACTGACTCAAACACGAATCTGTATTTCTAAAAACGAACGAACTTAAAAGCCGACTTAAATACGAATGAGGTACCAAAATACCGATAAAAACATCTTCAATGTTTATAATAGTAAAGAGAGATAGAAATAAAGATACTTAGCACAATTATTTGCTTAATATTTGATTTTCTTTTCCTAAAAAAATTATACTTTCGGTCGTTCTATATCTGTTCCAAGATGTTTTGATTTCTGCAATAATGTCGTTCTATATCGGAAGTATGTATTTGTTTTGATTTCCTTTTATTTTTTTTCTCGTTCACTTAGTTTTCATTCTCTTCTTCCGTCTTCCGATGCGTGGACGCTGCATATTGGCAAGACCTCCGGTGAAAACTCTTCATTCTTAATTGCATCTGACGGTTCTTGTTATTCCGATGATGTGGTTTAATCTGCTAACGAGAAGAAACAACCAACTCAGCATGAAAAAAAACATTAAACCCTTACTTTATAATAATAACAAAGGGATTTTGGCTGGAAAAACAGGAACCCGGAGGCTATGGGCCAAAGTACTGGTAGGAACTTATGGGCCACTTTCTCTGGTGGAAACTGAGCCCGTGCTAGTGTTGCACCAAAAATGTCTCTCTTCTACAGATGTGGACAATAAACACTTGGATCATATATGCAACCATTTGGATCCCAAGATAGAAAATACATAAAGAAATTCAAATAATTCACCGAGTCCTCTCGCTGCTTTGCATTTGTTGTGGCCTTGTGGGGGGTTCTTCATGCACACCTAAGTACTCTGGAACTAATTATCTACACTCATCTCAATAAACATGTTCCTTAACCGTTCTATCATTAATCATCAAAACTCACTTAGGGGGCTAGATGCACTTTCACTATTCTCAACTTGCTTTGCTTGTATATCAAGTGTGCTTGAGTCTCTTGTCTAGTTTTTATCTTGCTTAATTGCTCGAGTCTTTTGCTATATGTTGACCAGATTGTCCTAGAGCAGTCGGACAATATGAGCCCCTTTACAACTTTCTGCTTTTCACTCTGATCGGACAATCCACCACATTGCCAAACTCTCCGACTGGATAATGTGACCATGGCTACCACAAATGCAACCATTGCTCACATCATGAATGAACAAGAAGATATCGAGATCAAGTCCTCCAAGTGCTGGAATCCGATTCGGTAACCTGCTACACTGCTGACTTTAAACGTCCGCCGAATCTGTATACGACCTCCGTATTCGGCCCGTGAGTACTTGATGGAAAGCCCTCGGAGCCCTCTTTCCAATGGATCCAGCCTCATCTCCGAATTCCATCTCGTGTGGCCGCAATCACAGGAACAAGGTGCTGCGTCACCTATAATGGGCCTATGGGCTTGTAACTTCATTAGGGACCCCGGCCCAGGTAGGGCCCATGTGGGGTGCGCCCCAACCAGGTGGAGCACGACCCTAGGCACCCCTAGGTCGTCCTCTCGCCCCTATATATAGCTAGGTACCCCTTCAGGGTTTCTTGGGTTTTGATAGATTAAAGTTTAGCCATTGCTACTTGCTTGCAACGCGCGTGTCGGCTAGACCGTCCGTCCGCTTGTTCTTCGGAACCCCAACTTATCATTTGTATTAAATTCCTATTTGCAATATCAGATTGGTTTTATCTTGTTCTTGCTTGTTTCTTCGATTTGCTTGCAGGAATAGGGTTGATCTGCACCGGCAAGATCAACAACCCACGGAGAGGTGTATCGATCGCTAAGGCGCAACACAACGTCTCATACGGTTGTAGTCCGATCGTCAACATTTCTCCCAAATCGTAGTTATCACAACTCACCGAAAGATCGGGCCAACAACAGCCTTGAGGGTAGAGAGGAACTCAGGGTTCATCAGGTGTTATCAAAGCTTTCGTTACTCGGTGAGTTTTTTTTTCTTCCTATAACCAGAAAATAGCCATACAAAAAAAATTGCATCCTTTACCTAGCCATACTTGTGCCATCGCATTGCTCTTTTCAGTTTTTGCTTTGTTGAGTTTTTTTTTTGTTGCGTTGTCGAGTCGTGCTGCTGGTCTTAGCATTTAGTTCGTTTAGAGTTTCGAGTTCTGGTCACGTTTAGTACCACTGTCGCCGTCGCCACCGTGTCTTTGTTGTCATCGGGACCTACGAAAAAGGAATCGTCTTTCCGCCTGGGTTCAATTTTTCTAGTTTTCAGAACTTTCTGTCGGTCGGTTTTGGTGTTGTGGAGTTGCATCTAGTGTTTTGGTCATGTGGTTGCGCACTGTCCCGTGCTCCTGTTGTTCTGCTGATGCGCGTGAGGAAGAAGGAAGGCGTGAGGAAGATGGAAGGTAGAGATTAGATTGGTTTGGTTTCTATTTCGGGGCCACATAGAAAAGGTAATAAGGAATCAGTTTCCTTCTTTCAGACTTTTTCACGAGTCCCACCACCTGTGCATGCGGCATTCCTTCCTTGAGTTCGACTCCCTCCTCCAACTCACGTACATCATAAGGTTCCGAGTTGTATCAAACACCTTGGTGAATTTTTGTTTGATGTCGGTTTCGAGATCTGTTTGGAAAAACGGAACCGGCATAAATTCAACATTCCATTTTTGTATAGTTCTAAATTTTGGGTTCGGACTTTTGCATTTGAGTCCTTGTAAATTTTTATATTTATGTTTGACTCCCTGTAACCTTGCATTAAGGTCCTTGGTTGGTTTTTTTGCTGAAAAAAAAATCAAAAAAAAAGAAAGAAAAAAAAAGGCAGAAGATGCATAAAGAAAAAAAAGAAAGAAAAGACGCACCAAAAAAAAGAAAAGAAAAGAAAAAAAAAGGAAGAAAGAAGAAAGAAAGAAAAAAAATCAGTTGTATCTTTGAGCTGAATTTGATATATCAGTTTGTGCATAAGTTGTTTCTAGTGCTATTTGGTGGTACCGTTTGTGTCTAGACTCGTGTCTCTAGTACGTTCTAGCTTAGAACCAGCACGGTACTTAACTTTGAACCATTATTCAACTTTGCATTCTCTGATTTGAACCATTGCTTTCCTTTGCTACATATTTAAGCCTACCTAGAGTTCCACAGAATTGATTGCAGCCGTACAGCAAGTGTTTGCCAAGGCATCGATACATCCAAACTCCATTGGGGTGCTTGGTTGAGTCGGTGTACGTCACCATTCCGCTTGCCTTGGTAAGAACTTGTAAGAGCTTGGTTAAAAGCTTAAGTGTGTGTGTGATGTTTCAGCTGGCACTACCTAGTAGTTGATAGAAGCGTGCATATTCTTGTGTGTGTTTCTTGTTTGCTACTAACCATGGCAGGATTGCGCAAGGGGAAACGAGATGGTCATGCTCAACATCAACTTCTTCACCATCAACGAGATATAGCGACTTCTTCACGCATTGCATATGAGGTACATGATAATGATCTTGCAATGGTAGAATCTAATTTGCCAGTTTTTGATGGTAACTATGGTTCCGCCGCTTATGTTAATTGGGAGCTAGCAGTAGACAAACAATTTGATGAGTATGATTTCTCTAATGCTCAAATGATTAAGGCTGCTAGTAATAAGTGTACCGGTTCTGCATCTTTTTGGTGGTATACAATTCGCAATAAGCTTGAAACTTGGGATGAATGCAAAACCATGATGAGGAAAAATTTTGTGTTTTCATATTATAAACGTACTCTCCTTGAGAAATTAGAACATATAAAACAAGGTGATAAAACTGTGCGGGAGTACTTTCATAACTTTAAAATTTGTATCACTTATAGTGGTTTAAAAGAAAGCAATGAGAACACAATGACTAGATTCTTTAGAGGGCTTAATTCCGATATTCAGGCTGGGTTTATTAATGTGACATATAATCATGTAGGCCACTTGTTCATGCTTGCTTGTAGTGTTGAGAGCAATATTTCAAAGAACCCAAGGGAGAGACAAGCTATGCTTGTGCCTTCTATTACTGACATTTTGCAGGGAGCTCAGAACATTCACCATGAGGAGAAGAGCAATATGATCGAGATGCCATCTCCATCGCTCACGAAGGAAGAAGAGAAGATTGATGCACCTACAACATCCGAAGAGAGAACCACAGGTAATCTTAATGGTGCTGCAATTAATCAAGGTGAGTGTGCAGTTAATGAATTGAACATGTCCACTTGTCATGCTACAGAAGAGCAACCATTAATGGAACCAATTGCTAAGATGCCTTTGTCACAAGTTGATTTACTTGCCGTTCCTTGTGATAAAGAAGAGTTGTGTGATAATGCTTCACTTATATCCATGCCACAACTAGTGAATGAACATGCTATTTCTAGAGTTTCTTTATGTGCTGATTTTAAGCATGTTGTTCACATTGCGAATGAAGTAGAGGAACGTGAATTGCTTTCTTCTTTAAGTACTTTGGGCTATGTTCACTTTGATGATTTTTGTGAGCTCGATAATTTGAAGGAGAAATTATTTGCTAAGTCTGATTTGCCATGTCCAACCAATGTTATATTTCACATCTTTGGCGAATATAATAATCTTGGAATATATTTTGTGCATAGAGTTTACATCTGCTCGGATTTAGAACTTCCTGTACATATGGATAAAACATGCAAGCTAGAGAGAAATGTTATTGCTAACCAAATTGTCTCGAGTTTGCCTTGTTTTGATTGGAAGAAACAGGATATTGTAAATGGACTACGCAAAGAGCACCATATGGAAAAACCGAGGACGGTTTTCCGTGAAGAAGGGGAGAATGATGTGACCATGGCTACCACAGATGCAACCATTGCTCACATCATGAATGAATAAGAAGATATCGAGATCAAGTCCTCCAAGTGCTGGAATCCGATTCGGCAGCCTGCTGCACTGCTGACTTCAAACGGCCGCCGAATTTGCATACGACCTCCGTATTCGGCCCGTGAGTACTTGATGGAAAGCCCTCGGAGCCCTCTTTCCAATGGATCTAGCCTCATCTCCGAATTCCATCTCGTGTGGCCGCAATCACAGGAACAAGGTACTGCGTCACCTATAATGGGCCTATGGGCTTGTAACTTCATTTGGGACCCCGGCCTAGGTGGGGCCCATGTGGGGTGCGCCCCTACCAGGTGGAGCACGACCCTACGCACCCCTAGGTCGTCCTCTCGCCCCTATATATAGCTAGGTACCCCTTTAGGGTTTCTTGGGTTTTGATAGATTAAAGTTTAGCCATTGCTACTTACTTACAACGCGCGTGTCGGGTAGACCGTCCGTCTGCTTGTTCTTCGGAACCCCAACTTATCATTTGTATTAAATTCCTATTTGCAATATCAGATTGCTTTTATCTTGTTCTTGCTTGTTTCTTCGATTTGCTTGCAGGAATAGGGTTGATCTGCACCGGCAAGATCAACAACCCACGAAGAGGTGTATCGATCGCTAAGGCGCAATACAACGTCTCGTACGGTTGTAGTCGGATCATCAACGTTTCTCTCAAATCATAGTTATCACAACTCACCGAAAGATCGGGCCAACAACGGCCTTAAGTGCCGAGAGGAACTCAGGGTTCATCACTGCTCCTATAGTTGGACTATCCAACCTAATGTTAGACTATCCGGTTAAGCTTTATTCCGCTGCAAATTTTTGAATTTCTAGGAATGCCTATTCACTCTTCCTCTAGCTCTAGGCGATGTATCCCATCCTCAAGGCCATTTCAAGGAAAACATCGATGGCAGCGATATCGATGGCGGTGAGGTCGGAGGTGTGGCTAGATCCGGTGGCCCCTAACCTCCGGATGGCTGGATCCGATGAGGAGTAGCGGGTGTCGCCCGGATGTGACATGCATCCTGGTCCAATTAAAATGAGACATGTGTGGCCCATGAAAGTTGTGTGTGCATGTTTGGTACCACATTTGCTAGTTTAGCAAGGGTAAAACCAAGTTATAAGGGCGTGTCCCTCCAACCATATCACTCCCTAGTTAACCCTTTTACACGAAGCGATGATGAAAATGTAAGTGGGGTGGTATATATAAGTAGGTCTGTTGTAACATCCTGAAAATTAACAATTTCCTAATCCTGCATCATTGCCGATTCTTATGTTTTTAATAACCTTTTAAACCTAGGAAAATATAATTAGAGGACCTCCTAAAACTAATTTGCATAAAATCCCTCTCTGGTATTTAATTTCTTTTGTGTTTTTCCTTTCAAAATATATATTTAGTTTAATTGAGGTGTTTCTTGATTTGGGTTTTAATTTAAAACCTTCTTTTGCAAATTCCTTTATCTCAATATAATTAAAAACCCTGTTATGAATTATGGTCTAAGAAACTTTCCCATATTGCCCTTGAACCTAAACCAATGTAATTCTGATTCCATTGGAATTAATTATTAACCCATCCTTTGATCTTAAACCTATCCTTAATTCTCCTTCCAATATTCCACTATTCAAATTCCTCCTTTTGATCTGGCCGTCGAATTAATTTTTGTGGCTTGATACCTTCTTCGACACAAGAATAGTATTATTGCAAGTATTGCAATTAATTACTCTTGTGCTAACAAAATCCCAATTTATACATCTCATCCAAAATCCTTCTCAATACATACGTATCTCCAAATTCAAATCCTTAGCAAAACCTAGCCATCCAAATTCCTTTGAATCAATTATTCAAATCTTTATGAAATTAGACTTCCTCCTTTTTGACATTGGGCCGAATTCCCCTTTTCTCTTGCATGGCCCAAGCCGGCCCAGCTCCCCCTCCCAGCCAAACCGACTCTCTCCTCCTCCTTGTGGGCGCCGCCACCGTATCCATGGCGTCCACGCCACCGCTACTCCTGCTCACAGCTTTGCCGCCGCCGCCCACAGCTCTGTGCCACCGCCGTCGTCTTGCCGTCGACGCGAAGGAACCGCCGCCCGACGTCAGCGCCACCTCACATCACTGACGTCAGCACTGAGCCGAACCACCATCGCCGACCAAACAACGAACAAAGACGGCGCCGTAATCCTCTTTTCTACATCGCCGTCGCCATATCCTCCTTTGCCTCCTCTTCTGCGAACCGCCTCTCTCCGCCTATAAATACCCGGCGAAGTTCCGTTTCTTTCCCCCATCCAAGCTCATCGAGCTCTCTCTTCTCTCTCCACCATGACCGGCCGCCGCCACTGTCGGTCGATCTCCCTCACCGGAGCTCCCCTAGACAAATCCTTGCACCACCGGCTTCGCCTCCCTCCGAAAAGTCCATTTTTCCCATTTTCCCCTTCTCTCCCACCCCTTGGCAAGCCACCACCGCTACCATCCATGCCGGCCGGAAGTGAGCTCTTGCTGTCGCCGTTCCGGCCATGCCACCCTTCCTCTCTACCAGCCACCGCCCTCCCTAGGTACGCCACACCCGGGAACACCACCCGCCGCCGGCGTCGCCGTCCCTCGTCCACTGGAGCACCGGCGTCCCTCTCTCCCTCTCCTCTCGTTTACTCGGCTGGAAAAGAAGGAAGAGGAAGAGACGGGAGGAAGAAGAAGAAGAAATAATAAGAAAAGGAAAAAGACTGACAGGTAGGCCCCTGTACAGTATTATTTCACTATTTCCTATTTAATTTGAATCCCATTCTTTAGAAGCCCATATCTCCTACACCGTAGATCCGATTCCAGTGAAACTTGGACCTAAATTCATCTAAATTCAAACTCTTCATTTTGATACCGAATTTGCTATTTTATAATTTTATTTGAATTTATTCAAATACCGTCTGAACTTATACTTGCCTTTTTAAATATTTTCTTTTATCCCAAAATACCCTTTTAGCCACTAAAAAGCCGCCGGTTGGAACTTTAAGCCTTCCATGGTGACGATCGCGATTTACTATCCCCGACGTCGAACCGTTGGTTGTAAAGTCCGGCAAAAACTAAACCCAGGGTCAAAGTGCTGCTCCTGACACCCTACGCCTTGACGCGTATAACGGTCGGAGCTTCACTATTCTCTCGGCCTCCACAGCACACCGCACAGTTAGCTTTCGGGCTCTGTGTGATCCTATCCACTCCGCCGCCACTCACAGTTGTCGAAGTAACACTTTCACTAAACCTGCACAAACCTTCCATCCCTCTAGCCGTTATATTGTCTGTTGACATCGGCTAGAGAAGATGCCAAGTCTAGTCGTCATGCTCTAACGATGACTAGCAAACACCCAAACTCTAGCCGATATTTATTTTACCTCGATATCGGCCTAAACAACCGAAACCTTAATGAGCCTGCCATCCAAATCCTACACCCACTACAATATTACTTATCCGCCATATCTTAGCCACCTACTCTCCATCTACCCAGAACCTATACATAAAATATAGAACCTGGCCAATATATTGCCCTACTCCTCAATCGGCCTAAATATAACCAAACCCTAGGTATAATCCTACCCAAACTTACTATCAGCCAATACCAGTCACATATCTGCTAAGCCAGTTCAATTATCCACTATACTCCCTGTCCACCAACCAAGCAAAGCCTGCACATAAAATATAGGTGACCTTAGCCGCTTAATTCCCTCTCCACCCTAGCTGCCAACTCTTTAGAACCCACACATAAAATATCAGCCCAGTAATTCATATATCCTATAAAAGAGGGCTATACCCTAAACCCTAGCCCTCCTAATCGTTTATCTCTTTCTTGCTATTTTATGGCTTTTATTGAATTTGGTTCTTCCTCTTCTTTAGTAGAGTCTATTATATATGGATGGCAACCTATGGTATTTCGAGCATCAGATAATCAGGTTGCCTATCTCGGATTTATTTGCGTTGGAGCAAGGCAAGTTATTATTCTTCCCCTTTGAGCATAATGATCCTATATTCTCATATCTCTATTCTTTGCATTAGTCATACATGATTTTGAATGCATAACCTGAATATAGCAAACCAGATGTGTCACGCCCTAAAAATCGCCTAAATTAATAATGCATTTTTTTTATTATTTTTAGAAATTATTTTAAAAGCCTACAAGTTAAACTCTAATAATCTAGGAAAAATTTCAACATAAAATTGAGCTAGATAAAATTTCATTAAATACTTTGCTTGTTTATCTATTTTCTAGATTTTTCTAGGAATTATTTGAGCAAGGAAAGTATTTTTAATAAATGAAACAACATTTCACGAATTATTTTAATTGAAAAAGTTTTAAAAACCCTCCCCTAAGCCGTTGGGCCGAATTCGGCCCAACATTCTTTCCCTCGCGCGCGGCCAAACCGGCCCAAGCCGGCCCAGCCGAGCCGCCCCGCCCCCTCCTCCTCTAGCCACCGACATGTGGGGCCCACATGTCAGTTTCACCCCCAACCTCCAGCCGGCCGGCCGAGCAAGCCAAGCCCAAGCCGCCGCCTCTCTCCACCGATTTCGCCCAAACCGGTTGCGTTCGAGTCCGATTGATTGAGGGGTTTTGATCCCGTCATTCTCCTCTATCTTATCCCCCTAAAATCAGAGCTAATTGCTTCGTGGTTTATCCGAATCAAACTCGTTTTCGAGTTTATCTCCAAACCTAACCCGAGATTTTCCCGGCTCGATTTCTCTCGGTTGGAGTCCGATCTCTTCGATCCAAGCCTATAAATAGCATCCCCTTGGCGTCCTCTTTCGTTTGCCCTAGCTCCCGTGTTCCCTCGTCGCTCGTAGCGCCGCCGCCGCCGCCGGCCGTCGTTCAGCCGCCTCGCGCCGCCGCTAGCGCCGTCGCCGCCGCTTCTCGTCACCGCCGTTAGGTGCGCACGGAGGTGAGGAGTCCCGGCCGCCCCTTCGCAGCCGTCGACGGTCGTCGTAGCGCCGTCGCCGCCGCCGACCCGAGCCGCGCCGCCGCTAGAGCTCACCGCCAGCCACCGTTCGTCGTCGTCCGTCGTGTTCGCTAGTACCGGTGAGTTCGCGTCGTCGCCCTCTTTGTGTAGGTGGCCTTAGATCGCCCGGCCGACCTCTCTATCGCCGGCGAGGTCGTCGCTCGCGTCATGCTGGTGGTGATGACGTCATCATGACGTCATAATCTTTTTCTTTTTCGTTTTTTCTTTATTAGATGCAAATCGATTAAACTTCGGAAAATCATAACTAAATCATTGTAACTCGGATTCGAGTGGTTCAAGTTGCTAAATTTTTCTAACATGTTAAAAATATCCACATGTACTGTTTATGCTTGTTGTGTACTGTTTTGTTGATTTTGTCTATTTGCTTTAGTTTCCGACGTTCCTGAGGAGAGCGTTTTCGTTGAGGAAGGTTCGGAAGCGTTTGCAGAAGCTCAAGGCAAGTCACACAGATCCCAAACAACCCTTTGAGCATGTTGAACCCGTTTAAGGCTAATGTTTTATTTCAATTTATGCAATATTTTCGAATGTCATCGGGTGGTGAGCCTTTCCCAATTAATTAATGGCCGAAGATGACTTTATTTTCCTATGGGTTATAATTTGATTAGCTAGAACCTTATATATTGGTTTGGTTCAGCTAAATGCTATATATAATTGGTTAGCCATGCTTAGAAACATAACCTCATTAATGGGATGAATCAAACTACATTATTACTTATGGTTATATTTAATGGTAGCTCACGATGGTTAATCGTGTTATGATAATTAATTGATAATTAAAACTTGATTAAAGGTGGGTTGTGAGCACATGATTTTGAAGGTCGTGCTCATGGCAATTAAGGACCGGTTCACGAGCTACTGTTGTGAAACATTTACCGTGCCAACCACAAGCCAGCGTGGGCAACGGCTTTATCTTTTGTATAGCATGATTCATTATGGTGTGCCAGACTGTGAAGCGGCGAGAAGTCCGTGGGGGTCGCTGGGGAGTCCATTGCCTCTGGTTTTAACAGGGGAGATTATGATCCAGGAACGGTGCACTGTGGTGAGTTGTGTTGTGCGAGGGGTATTGTCACAGTTCCTTTCCGAGGTACCGTGGTGGTGCTGAGGCGCATGGTGACATGTTGTGGGATTGTGTCTTGTGGGTACAGTGGTACACCTCTGATCAGAGTAAAACTATTCGAATAGTCGTGCCCGCGGTTATGGGTGGGTCTAACAATGTTTTTCGTGATTAGTCTCACACTACTCATTATTGGTGATAAAATGTGATAATTAAATTGACTTCTGGTTTGGAATAGTATATTCCTGGTTTGGAGGTTTGATTTGTACAGGGTTGGTTGTTCAGATGAGGTTGGGCCTATGCAACACGGGTGTGTTGTATGGTGTTTATTGAATACTGATTAATTAATCAACTGTTTTACTATTCTCTTAAATATTTATTAAATGATGTTTATGCAAATGAGCTATATTATGCCATCCTTTGTTATCCCGTGCACTTGCATATTTGCTGTGTGGCTTGTTGAGTATGTCATTTGCTCATTCTTGCAATATTCATTCATCAGAGGAGGAGTACTTCAGTGAAGGTGATGATCTGGAGGACTAGGCTTGGTCCGGGTTAACTTGCCTGTGGAGTGGAGTCGCCATAGCTGTTCCGTCTTTTGTTTATTTTTTTCGCTGCGTAGAATTTTATTCTTTGAGAGGAACTATCTACCTCTGTAATAATTTATTATATCGCGAATATTAATTAGCTGTTTATTAGTACTCTATTATCAATTTGTTATTGTGTGCCTCGGCTGATTCCTAGACGAGGATTTAACACACATGTAAGCGTTTGGAATTTTGGATAGAAATTCCGGGCGTGACAAGTTGGTATCAGAGCCACCTTGACCTTAGGACAAGCCAAATGGTAAACCTTAAGTAGCCTTCAAAATATTTTGAAAAAAAATAGGACTCCTCTTCTCTATTCTCTTACAAACTAATTAAGTTGGCAGCACAGGCAAGGTTATGCACAAAAATTTATTAAATTCTACTTTTTAAAACGAAAAGCTGTTTTTTGTAGAAAAAAAATCTCTTTTTCCTTTACTGTTCAAGGTATTAAATAGTTTTCTGAATTTCAGTGGTTAGTCGGCACTGTACATCTATTATGGTATCGATTCAATCAAGATAGCACTAGTACTACTCATCCCTCTTAATGGTGACACTGTACCGTGCTTATAGCAGATCTTAAGTACTTTAGTTTTATTTTATTCATTTGTCTAAAATTATTTGTCTCTGTCCAAAGTTGAATTGATTTCCAATCCAAAAATATATTTTTTTTAGTTCTGTATGTTTCTTTTCTTTTCTTCCTTTTTGGGTCAAATCAATTAAGTCTAGTTTGTGCAGCTAACTTAAAAATATGCAGTAATTCCTCCTTCCATGTTTCTTTAGATGCCGCCCCATCCACTGAAAAATTTGATCAAGGTGCTAGGATTCGTCAGGGAGCTGAGATTGATGGCATTTGAAGTAGGCTATGAGGTTGTTCCTGAGTATCTCCAGATTCCCCATGACCCCAACGAGGAGAAGTGTCGTGTTCGCGTGACGTTGACTAGTGATCGTGAAGACCTTCCGTCGATAAAGTTCGAAGCTGGGGGAAGAAAGTACAGCCATGCTTGTCAGGAAGCAGCTTTGGTGGCCATTGGAGAGCTACGTCATCGTTTTGATGAGGAGTTAGAGTCATCAGCTTTCCAGTATCATCCACACAAGCCTCATGGTCAAGGCTATGGAACTTACACCTGTCCTGATGGTGAAGAGAGTGCTACTCTGACGCATGCTGTGCATATGCTTAGTGCCATGGATGCAGTAGGTGTGTAGCGAGAGAAAGCAGCTCATGACAGGGAAAATTGGAACCGTGGCAAGATTTGCAAGTTGGAGAGCAAGGTGCACCGTCTACAGAAGGAACTAGCTGAGCTTAAGGGAGAAGCACTGCCGCCAGCACCCAAGTTTCGCCTCACTGCAAGGAAGAGAGCCTGTCCACCACCTCGTCTCCAGTTAGCTTCGAAGACTCGTGTGGTGGGAGACGCTGTGCCTAATCATGCTGAACTTGTCATCCATGTCTTAAGTGATGTGGAAGAAGAGGAAGACCCAGAAGAAAGAGAGCCAGCTACTCCAGAGGAGGAAGATCCGTCTCTTTGTTCCGACGCAAGGCGAGAGTAGTTGCCTAGTTAGACCGTTGCCATAGTTCGCTGTGTTAGTTTGCTTGCTTAAGTTTGCTTGTGTGTGTGTGGGTTTTAGCATGTTGCTTACATCATTGGTGGGATGTAACTGCATGAGCTAGGTTCTTTTGCTTGTCAGAAAGTATGTTAGTTGGTGAGGTAGTGTTAATGCAATTTAAATGTAATCATACACAGTTAAGAGCAATATAGAAGTTAAATTAATTAAAGTTCTCCGTTCTAAGGGTATCTCTCTGTCGTTCTTTCCTCTTGCCCATGCGTTTCCTCAGATGGTGAACAACCGCACCGGAAGTGGAAGTGGAAGTAGAAATGGTCACAATGAAGGAGATCCCACGCTTGCCCAAGTTTTGGCCCAGCAGACTCAATTGATTAATCTGTTAGTGCAGCAAGCGCAGAACCAGCGGGCAAACCACCACAATCAACCACCACCTCCACAGAACAAGTTGGCAGATTTTCTACATGTGAGACCCCCTACCTTCTCAAGCACCACTAACCCAGTAGAGGCAGGTGATTGGCTGTATGCTGTTGAGAAGAAGTTGGATTTAACTCAGTGCACTGAGCAGGAAAAGGTTTCTTTTGCTTCGCATCAGTTGCATGGTCCTGCTGCTGAGTGGTGGGATCACTTCCGCCAGAACAGAGCTGAAGAAGAGCCTATCACTTGGCGGGAGTTTACTGCTGCTTTCAAGAAGACACATATACCATCAGGGGTTGTGGCCCTGAAGAAGAGAGAGTTCAGAGCACTCAACCAGGGATCCCGTTCTGTCACAGAGTACCTCTATGACTTTAATCGCTTAGCTCGCTATGCCCCAGAAGATGTTCGCTCTGATGAAGAACGTTAGGAGAAGTTTTTAGAGGGACTGAATGATGAGTTGTCTTATGCATTGATGTCTACGGATTACCGGGATTTCCAGCAGCTGGTGGACAAGGCGATTCGCCAGGAAGACAAGTACAACAGGATGGAGCAGAAGAAGTGTAGGGCTGCTCAATTTAAGGCTCAACAGGGTAGTAACCAGAGGCCGCGCATTGTTTTGGGACCTCAAGCTGCACCATACCTACAGGGAGGATCCTCTTCAGTTGCTCGCCCTCAACGCCAGTTCTACAACAACAACACTGGTAATCGCAGCAACGACAATCGTAATGTGTTCACTCGTCCTGTAGCAACTCCAACTCAGAATCAGCCTGTCAGGAAGGAACAAGGAAGCAAGCCAGGGGTGTGCTTCAATTGTGGTGATCCAGGTCATTATGCTGATAAGTGTCCAAAGCCTCGACGTGTGAAGAATGCTCCGGTCCAGAGCAACTCCAATGCTCCAGCACCGAAGGCTCGTGTTAATCATGTTGCAGCTGTAGAAGCCCAGAATGCACCTGATGTGGTTTTGGGTACGTTTCCTGTTAACTCTATACCCGCAACTGTGCTTTTTGATTCCGGTGCTACACATTCCTTTTTGTCTAAAAGTTTTGCAAGCAATCATGGGATGAAAGTTATTAGTCTTGGGAGACCTTTACTAGTTAATACTCCAGGTAATCAAGTATCTTCAACGCAGTACTGTCCTTCCGTTACTATAGAAATAGAAGGAATTCCTTTCCCATCCTCGCTTATCTTGCTCGAATCCAAGGATCTGGATGTTATCTTAGGGATGGATTGGTTATCCCGTCACAGAGGAGTTATAGATTGTGCTAACCGTAAGGTGACTTTAACCAGTAGCAATGGGGAAACAGTGTCTTTCTTTGTGTCATCCTCTAAATCTCATGGTTTGATATTAAATCACGTTGCTTTGCAAGAGATCCCGATAGTACAAGACTATCCAGATGTGTTCCTTGAGGATTTGCAAGGAATGCCACCTAAGAGAGATATAGAGTTCCGGATAGACTTAGTACCTGGAACCAACCCTATCCATAAGAGACCATACAGAATGGCAGCTAATGAGTTAGCAGAGGTAAAGAGACAGGTGGATGATTTGCTTCAGAAAGGATATATCAGACCCAGTACTTCACCATGGGGAGCACCAGTCATTTTTGTGGAGAAGAAAGATCATACTCAAAGAATGTGTGTGGACTATCGTGCGTTGAATGAGGTCACTATCAAGAATAAGTATCCTCTACCTAGGATTGATGACTTGTTTGATCAACTGGAGGGTGCTACAGTTTTCTCCAAGATAGATCTCCGTTCCGGATATCACCAACTTCGAATCCGTGAGGAGGATATACCAAAGACCGCCTTTACAACTCGGTATGGTTTGTTTGAATGTACCGTTATGTCGTTTGGACTCACTAATGCCCCGGCCTTTTTCATGAACTTGATGAACAAGGTGTTTATGGAATATCTGGATAAGTTTGTCGTGGTGTTTATTGATGACATTCTTATTTACTCCAAGACAAAAGAAGAGCATGAAGAGCATCTTCGTCTTGCTTTAGAGAAGCTACGTGAGCATCAGCTGTATGCCAAGTTTAGTAAATGTGAATTTTGGTTGCCCGAAGTGAAGTTTTTTGGACATGTCATCTCAGCTGGAGGAGTGGCCGTAGATCCAAGTAATGTGGAGTCAGTGTTAAACTGGAAGCAACCCAAGACGGTTTCAGAGATTCGTAGTTTCCTTAGTCTTGCGGGGTATTACCGCAGGTTTATTGAGAACTTCTCAAAGATCGCCAGACCAATGACTCGTCTGCTTCAGAAGGAAGTGAAGTATAAGTGGATGGAAGAATGTGAGCAGAGTTTTCAAGAATTGAAGAAAAGGCTAGTGACTGCGCCAGTATTAGTCTTGCCTGATCCAAGGAAAGGTTTTCAAGTGTACTGTGATGCATCCCGACTTGGTTTGGGTTGTGTTTTGATGCAAGATGGGAAGGTGGTTGCCTATGCATCTAGGCAGTTACGCCCTCATGAGAATAACTATCTAACGCATGACCTAGAGTTGGCAGCTGTGGTTCATGCATTGAAGATTTGGCGTCATTATCTTTTTG
The DNA here is from genome assembly GCA_000338895.3 of Oryza meridionalis. Taxonomy (NCBI): domain Eukaryota; kingdom Viridiplantae; phylum Streptophyta; class Magnoliopsida; order Poales; family Poaceae; genus Oryza; species Oryza meridionalis. Next base: position 5,133,028 of record CM002528.2, on the reverse strand, counting down.
GTAACCGTACGAAGATGTATGCGGATCATAAAAGTTTGAAGTACATTTTCACTCAACCGGATTTGAACATGCGTCAGCGAAGATGGTTAGAGTTGATCAAGGATTATGATATGGAAATTCACTATCATTCAGGTAAAGCAAATGTTGTAGCAGATGCTCTCAGCAGGAAAAGCTACTGTAGTATGTCAGAAGGACGACATCTACCTTGGGAGTTATGCCAGGAATTTGAAAAGTTGAACTTGGGAATAGTCAACAAAGGTTTTGTGGCCGCTTTAGAAGCTCAACCTACTCTGTTTGATCGAGTTAGAGAAGCTCAGGTGAATGATCCTGATATCCAAGAAATTAAAAAGAACATGAGAAGAGGGAAAGCCATTGGTTACATAGAGGATGAGCAAGGAACTGTGTGGTTAGGAGAAAGAATTTGCGTGCCCGATAATAAGGAGTTGAAGGATATTATCATGAAAGAAGCTCATGAAACTTTGTATTCCATTCATCCTGGGAGCACTAAGATGTATCAAGACCTGAAGCAACAATTTTGGTGGGCCAGCATGCGGCGGGAGATAGCGGAATATGTGGCTCTATGTGATGTGTGTCAGCGAGTCAAGGCGGAGCATCAGAAGCCAGCCGGTCTGTTGCAACCATTGAAGATTCCAGAGTGGAAATGGGAGGAAATAGGAATGGATTTTATCACCGGTCTACCCAGAACGTCAGCAGGACATGACTCTATTTGGGTAGTGGTTGACAGGCTTACTAAAGTCGCTCATTTCATACCTGTCAAAACAACCTACACGGGAAATAAGCTTGCAGAGTTATATATGGCAAGAGTGGTATGTTTACATGGTGTTCACAAGAAAATAGTGTCAGATAGAGGTAGTCAGTTTACTTCGAAGTTTTGGCAGAAACTACAAGGAGAGATGGGTACCCGTTTGAATTTCAGTACGGCCTATCACCCTCAAACTGATGGTCAGACAGAAAGAGTGAATCAAATTTTAGAAGACATGTTGAGAGCCTGCGTTCTAGATTTTGGTGGAAGTTGGGATAAGAATTTGCCGTACGCAGAATTCTCTTATAACAACAGTTATCAAGCTAGTCTTCAAATGGCTCCGTATGAAGCATTGTATGGCCGGAAGTGTCGCACGCCGCTCCTTTGGGATCAAACCGGTGAGCGTCAAGTTTTTGGGACAGACATATTGCGAGAGGCAGAAGAAAAAGTGAAAATTATCCAAGAAAGGTTGCGAGTTGCCCAGTCGCGTCAGAAGAGCTACGCAGACAATCGTCGTAGGGATTTGACTTTCGAAGAAGGGGATTTTGTATACCTATGAGTTACGCCGTTGCGAGGAGTTCATCGTTTTCAGACCAAAGGGAAATTGGCACCGCGTTTTGTGGGACCTTTCAAGATCGTGAGTCAAAGAGGTGAAGTAGCTTATCAGCTAGAGTTGCCTCCGTCAATGGCGGGAATACATGACGTGTTCCATGTGTTGCAGTTAAAGAAATGTTTGCGCGTTCCTACGGAGGAAGCAGATCCTGAGCATATAGAGCTTCAAGAAGATTTAACTTATGTTGAGAAGCCAGTCAGAATCTTGGAAGTGAGCGAGAGGAATACCAGGAATCGCGTTATACGGTTCTGTAAGGTTCAGTGGAGCAATCATTCAGAAGAAGAAGCCACTTGGGAGCGAGAAGATGAATTGAAGTCAGCTCATCCTCATCTTTTTGCCAGTTCTTCTGAATCTCGAGGACGAGATTCCGTTTAAGGGGGGTAGGTTTGTCACGCCCTAAAAATCGCCTAAATTAATAATGCATTTTTTTATTATTTTTAGAAATTATTTTAAAAGCCCACAAGTTAAACTCTAATAATCTAGGAAAAATTTCAACATAAAATTGAGCTAGATAAAATTTCATTAAATACTTTGCTTGTTTATCTATTTTCTAGATTTTTCTGGGAACTATTTGAGCAAGGAAAGTATTTTTAATAAATGAAACAACATTTCACGAATTATTTTAATTGAAAAAGTTTTAAAAACCCTCCCCTAAGCCGTTGGGCCCAATTCGGCCCAACATTCTTTCCTTCGCGCGCGGCCAAACCGGCCCAAGCCGGCCCAGCCGAGCCGCCCCGCCCCCTCCTCCTCTAGCCACCGACATGTGGGGCCCACATGTCGGATTCACCCCCAACCTCCAGCCGGCCGGCCGAGCAAGCCGAGCCCGAGCCGCCGCCTCTCTCCACCGATTTCGCCCAAACCGGTTGCGTTCGAGTCCGATTGATTGAGGGGTTTTGATCCCGTCATTCTCCTCTATCTTATCCCCCTAAAATCGGAGCTAATTGCTTCGTGGTTTATCCGAATCAAACTCGTTTTCGAGTTTATCTCCAAACCTAACCCGAGATTTTCCCGGCTCGATTTCTCTCGGTTGGAGTCCGATCTCTTCGATCCAAGCCTATAAATAGCATCCCCTTGGCGTCCTCTTTCGTTTGCCCTAGCTCCCGTGTTCCCTCGTCGCTCGTAGCACCGCCGCCGCCGGCTGTCGTTCAGCCGCCTCGCGCCGCTGCTAGCGCCATCGCCGCCGCTTCCCGTCACCGCCGTTAGGTGCGCACGGAGGTGAGGAGTCCCGGCCGCCCCTTCGCCGCCGTCGCCGGTCGCCGTAGCGCCGTCGCCGCCGCTGACCCGAGCCGCGCCGCCGCTAGAGCTCGCCGCCGGCCACCGTTCGTCGTCGTCCATCGTGTTCGCTAGTACCGGTGAGTTCGCGTCGTCGCCCTCTTCGTGTAGGTGGCCTTAGATCGCTCGGTCGACCCCTCTATCGCCGGCGAGGTCGTCGCTCGTGTCATGCCGGCGGTGATGACGTCATCAAGACGTCATAATCTTTTTATTTTTCGTTTTTTCTTTATTAGATGCAAATCGATTAAACTTCGGAAAATCATAACTAAATCATTGTAACTCGGATTCGAGTGGTTCAAGTTGCTAAATTTGTCTAAAATCGAGATCTACATGTTAAAAATATCCACATGTACTGTTTATGCTTGTTGTGTACTGTTTTATTGATTTTGTCTATTTGCTTTAGTTTCCGACGTTCCTGAGGAGAGCATTTTCGTTGAGGAAGGTTCGGAAGCGTTTGCAGAAGCTCAAGACAAGTCACACAGATCCCAAACAACCCTTTGAGCATGATGAACCCGTTTAAGGCTAATGTTTTATTTCAATTTATGCAATATTTTCGAATGTCATCGGGTGGTGAGCCTTTTCTAATTAATTAATGGCCGAAGATGACTTTATTTTCCTATGGGTTATAATTTGATTAGCTAGAACCTTATATATTGGTTTGGTTCAGCTAAATGCTATATATAATTGCTTAGCCATGCTTAGAAATATAAGCTCATTAATGGGATGAATCAAACTACATTATTACTTATGTTTATATTTAATGGTAGTTCACGATGGTAAATCGTGTTATGATAATTAATTGATAATTAAAACTTGATTAAAGGTGGGTTGTGAGCACATGGTTTTGAAGGTCGTGCTCATGGCAATTAAGGACCGGTTCACGAGCTATTGTTGTGAAACATTTACCGTGCCAACCACAAGCCAGCGTGGGCAACGGCTTTATCTTTTGTATAGCATGATTCATTATGGTGTGCCAGACTGTGAAGCAGCGAGAAGTCCGTGGGGGTCGCTGGGGAGTCCATTGCCTCTGGTTTTGAGGGGGGAGATTATGATCCAGGAACGGTGCACTGTGGTGAGTTGTGTTGTGCGAGGAGTATTGTCACAGTTCCTTTCCGAGGTACCGTGGTGGTGCTGAGGCGCATGGTGACATGTTATGGGATTGTGTCTTGTGGGTACAATGGTACACCTCTGATCAGAGTAAAACTATTCGAATAGCCGTGCCCGCGGTTATGGGTGGGTCTAACAATGTTTTTCGTGATTAGTTTCACACTACTTATTATTGGTGATAAAATGTGATAATTAAATTGACTTCTGGTTTGGAATGGTATATTCCTGGTTTGGAGGTTTGATTTGTACAACCGGAGTTGGTTGTTCAGATGGGGTTGGGCCCATACAACACGGGTGTGTTGTATGGTGTTTATTTAATACTGATTAATTAATCAACTGTTTTACTATTCTCTTAAATATTTATTAAATGCTGTTTATGCAAATGAGCTATATTATGCCATCCTTTGTTATCTTGTGCACTTGCATATTTGCTGTGTGGCTTGTTGAGTATGTCATTTGCTCATTCTTGCAATATTCATTCATCAGAGGAGGAGTACTTCAGTGAAGGTGATGATCTGGAGGACTAGGCTTGGTCCGGGTTAACTTGCCTGTGGAGTGGAGTCGCCATAGCTGTTCCGTCTTTTGTTTATTTTTTTTCGCTGCGTAGAATTTTATTCTTTGAGAGGAACTATCTACCTCTGTAATAATTTATTATATCGAGAATATTAATTAGCTGTTTATTAGTACTCTATTATCAATTTGTTATTGTGTGCCTCGGCTGATTCCTGGACGAGGATTTAACACACATGTAAGCGTTTGGAATTTTGGATAGAAATTCTGGGCGTGACAATATGCTAGCTTTGCTTAGCCCTGCCTAGTTAGTTTGCATAAAAAATATAATGAACTTAGATTAGGACAGTAAGTATGTCACCCCTAGAAATTTAGCCCAAATTTCCAGACTATTTGTGTATTAAATCCCTGTCCAGGACCAGCCAGGGTACACAAAACGACAAGTAATATATAGTTCCAAACATAAATAAAGCGTAAAATACTTACAGAAGAGGCACTTGGTCCTCACACCGAAAAGCTTGATGCAATAGAAGTAACTCCAGCAGCAAGTTTGTTGAAGTCAGAGTCAGTGGATCACTTCAGGACAACAAGCTACAAGCTGAGTCAGTGCACCTCGCTCTGGTCAGATTCTGGTTAGCCAAGGTCAGATGATGGATGTGTCCTATGTTGATGCAGCAATCGCAGAGTCCGATGCAACAGATGCAACGATTGTGTCTCCAACAACAGGTACAAGCTCAGATGCAAGCCAGAATCAGGATCATAGCCAAAGCCAGTTTGTTTTCCAAGAGCAAGCACCCGCAACCTCGGACAGTAGACCACCAAGCCCTCAGTAGACCAGAACAGCTAAGCCACCACCAATCCCAGAAATAACAAGTGCTACCTACAGTGGTTATAGTTTATACGAGCAGTTCTTGCAAGGTATTCGACCATTCATGGAAGACGTACGACAGGTCACTTCTCAGAAGGTTGTTCAATGGCAAGGCGTCAGCGTCATCACATCAACAGCTTTGTTTGCGACACCCCAAGTCCTCAAGTTGCTCAGTTCCAACGCGGAGTCGGTCAGTTCAGTTTTGAGAAATCAACTATGCAACTCGACACCGAAGTCAGGCCAGAAGTAGTACAATCATGCCAGCAGTTAGAACTGATGGGAAAGTTAGTCAAGAGCCAGTATGTTCATGAGCTAGATGAGAGTCACTTTTGTGTGGAATTTCCTATCGTCAGCTAAGGGTTAAGCTTCAGGTCTTGCCGGGATGAAAGTGCACTGTCATTGCTTCATTTTGATTGACTGGTCAAGTTTTCAATTTTCAAAGTCAGGGCTCTTCGTAATTCGAGAAGTGTTGGTGATTTTTTCAAGAACAACAGTTCCATTGTTCCCAGTCAGGCGAAAGTAAGACTACTCACTGTAAGGGGGGTTGGTCCCAGAGATGAGTTTTGGTTTACCTCGTCATCGTTTTATTTGAAGGTTCAACCTAGTGCAGCAATCTGGGTAGTACTTAAAGGAGTCAGTTGCAAGCCACTAGCAGAGTCACCCAATCTCAAGTCGTCAGGTTCAATTCTGAGGTACACCGATGAGGCCAGGTCAATAGCTTAGCTTTGAGAAGCAGCATCGGGGACCGTTGCAGTTCAGACAGAAGACAGGTCAAGCAGGATTCCTAGAATTACTCGTCATTCGGGTCAGGTTCAGTTCAAGCAGACATAGGGTCAATGAGTTACAAATGCCAGATGCAAGTTTCATCCTCTTATAGCCAGCATGGTGAATTGTCAGGTTACCAAAATTGTCGGCATCAACAGTTTAGTCCAAGATAAGTAAGTTCCTTAAGCATCCGCAGTTCTGGGCTGGGTCAGTTTAAGCAGAACCAGTCGGTCCAGTCTTGGCAAAGCAAAGGAATAGAAAAGCTGAATCCATCAGTTCAGTCGTGCAGGTTTGGACCATCGAGCAATCAGTCAGTTGAATTAGAAAGAGGCAGCATGTGTCAGCAGATCAGTCAGACCGCCCGCCAGCACCAGCTTTCTTTCTAGCCATCCCAGAATCTCGAGACGAGATTCCTGTAAGGGGGGTAGATTTGTAACGCCCTGATTTTCGGTCGGGATTAAAAATCATTAAATAATGCATTTTCTAGAAATTAAATAAAAGTTAAATCAATTTAATCAAGTGAAATAATGGGAGAATTAAAATTTTCCTTTAAAAATCATTGGCCGGAAATATTTTGTAATATTCTCTGTGCCCTAATATACCCTCTGAAATTTCCCGTGAATTTTCGGAGCTCAAGAAATATCTTAAATAGCACAAAGTTCATTTAATCAATTTAAAATAAAGTGAAAACAAATTAATCCCTCCCCTTCTCCCTTTGGGCTCGGCCCAATCCCCTTCCTTCCTCCTTTCCCCTCCTTCCCAGGCCAGCCTCCTTCTCCTCTCTTGCGCCGTCGGGCCGTTTGCCCACTCCCTCGCAAAAGTCTGCTTCTCTCTTCTCTTGCCGACAAGTGGGATCGTGGGGCCCACTCGTCAGCTTCTCCCCCTACCTCCATCCGGCCGGCTGCAACCGCCATGGCCGCCGGTTTCACCCCACGACGCCGCGCCTTCCGCGCTCCACCCCGCCCCGCGAGAGCGTGGACTCGATCCCCACTTCCTCCTCCCCCATTTTCCCCACTCCTCCCCCCAAAATCAACGCCGAACCACTGCCAACCTCCCCACGTCGGCACCCCACATCGCCGGTCAGTTCCCGCCTCTCTTGGTCCCGACTTCCACCTCCCGAGCCTATATAAAGCCTTCCCGGAGCTCCCTCTTCCCTTTTCCCTAAACCCCCGGGCCCGCGCGCCCTCTACCGAGCTCCCCACGCCGCCCCCATCTCCGCGGCTCTCCGGCGTCCTTCGGCCGCCCGCCACCACCGCTCTAGCCACACCGGCGCTGTGCTGCTGGCACCATCGGCATCGCCGTGCCGAGCTCCACCCCGGCATCCACTCCGTTCTCCCCTTCCACCCCCGCAGCGCCATTTCCACCGTCGACCCGAGCTTTACCACCGCTACCGCCTCCGGCCGCCTCTAGCTGCCATCCCCAACCACCTCAAGCCGCGCCACCACCACTGTTAGATCCACCACCGCGAGGGCAAGCCCGGCCGCCCATCCCTTTTTGCCCTCCACCACCAGAACCACCTCCCCACCACGCCACCCTACCGGCCACCTTTTTCCGCCTCCGGTCGTCGTTCGCCATCACCCCGGCTGCCGCCGCGACGCACCGGCCGCATCGCCTCCCTCGCCGCGTCACACTCTTCCCCGACCACCGCTCGGCCGACACCTTCCACCGCCGGGATGTCACACCCTAAAAATCCTAAAGTTATAAATTATTGTTTAAATGGAATTATCAGAAATGGTTTTTAAAAGCCTAGAAGAAAAGATCTAATTGTAAATAATAAATTCCAATATAAAATTGGGCCAGATAAAATTTTATTAAATACTTTGCTTAATTCTATAATTCCTAGATTTTTCTGGGATTTATTTGAGCTAAGGAAGTATTTTTAATAAATGGAATTGCATTTAATGAATAATTTAAATTGAAAAAGGTTTTTAAAATTCTCTTTTGGCTTTGGGCCGAAAGTCGGCCCAAAACCTCCTCTCTCTCTCTTCGGCCCAAGTCGGCCCAGTCCGCCGCAGCCGCCGCGCGTGCGCGCGCCCTCGGACGCTGACAGGTGGGGCCCGCCTGTCGGAGTCGTCGTCTTCCTCCGACCGCCCGCGCCCGAACCCTAGCCGAGTGCCGCCGCCGCCGCCCTTCCAAATTCGGCCGCGCCTTTCCGTTTCCGGTGGAATTGATTGAGGGGAAAGGAACCCCGTGATCTCCTCTATCTTTTTCCCTTTGGAATCGATCGCTATCTCGGTTTGGAAATCAAGGATTCGAGCTCGGATCGGAGTCGGTTCTCTCTCCTCCGAACCCTAGGTTTCCATCGCCGTCGCCCGGCCGCCGTGGGCTCCGTCGCCGCCTTCCGACCCCTTTAAAAGGATCCCCGAGCTCCTCTCTACCCATCGCCGCCTTCGACTGCGCCTCTCGCCGCCCGAAGCGCCCTAGCGCCGTGCAACCCTAGCGCCACCGTCGCCGCCGCCGCTCCAGCTGTGCGTCGCCGTCGCTCCGGTTGTCGCCGTCACTCGGGGAGGTCACCGTCGTGGTCGCCGTCGCGTCGCCGTCCTCGTCCGCCCCTTCGCCGTCGCTGTAAATCGCCGGAGCACCGCCATCACCGTCGACCCGAAGACCGCCGCCGCTTCAACCTCGTCGCCGTCGCCGTCCGGTCATCTTCCGCCGTCGTTTTGGTCACCGGTGAGTTCGCCGCGCCGTCCGCTACCCGTTGGTGCCCTCCGTTCGCGCCGTCGTGCCGTCGTTCGCCGGCGGGCATGCGTGCCTGAGCCGCCGCTGGTGGTGACGTCACCGCCGATGTCATCGTCGTCGTCTCCCGTGAGCCGGCCGTGAGCCGATCGATCTCGGCCGTCCGTTTTGGATAAGATCGATCTCGGCCGTTCGTTTCCGTAGACCGCCGCCGTGGACCCGGTCCGCCGCAAACCCTAGCCGCTGACGTAATAATTCCCTTTTTCCTTTTCAAAAATAATTCATTATTGCGTCATAATTCAATTAAAATTTATATAAATGATTTAATCCGATTTAATCTTTAAAAATTCATAACTAATTCATCTTAGCTCGGATTTAGTTGGTTCAAGTCTCTAAATTTTTCTAAAATTGAGATCTACATGTTAAATATATCCACATGTACTGTTCATGCTTGCTTATGTGCTGTTTTGGTGTTTTTGCTCTTTTCTATTTAGATTCCGACGTTTCCGGAGAGTCCGTTTTCGCAGGAGAAGATTTAGAAGAGTTCCAAGGCCAGCAAGGCAAGTCACACAGATCCTAATCAATCCTTTGAGCATGTTGGTCCCGTTTAAAGCTATTGTTTCTATTCAACTATTGCATTTATTTTCGAATGTCATTGGGTGGAATTAACCTATTGTTTGTTATAGCCCCTGTTGTTCTTGATTATCTTATTCCTTGCTACCTTGGGTTATTGTAACTTGACTGGTTGAACTTTATATATTGGTTCGACTAGATATTAGGTGCAGTTGCTTAGCCATGCTTAGAAACTTTAGCACACTAATGGAATAACTTATGATTCACTATTATTTAATGATGGTTTAATGATAGTTCACGATGGTCAATCGTGACTGGTTAATTAATTAATTTTGCCAACTAAAACCTGATAATGGTGGGTTGTGAGTACATGGTTTTGATGGTCGTGCTCATGACAATTAAGGACCGGTTCACGAGTTTCGGTTGTGAAACATTAACCGTGCCAACCACAAGGCAGCGTGGGCAACGGTTTTATCTTTTGTATAGCATAGTTCATTGCGGAGCACCAGACTGAGAAGTGGCGGAGATAAGCCCACGGGGGTCGCTGGGGAGTCCATGCCTTGTTTATAAGGGGGTGATTATGATCCAGGAATGGTGCACTGTGGTGGATTGTGTTGTGCAAGGGGTAATGTCACAGCTCCTTTCTGAGGTACCGTGGTGGTATCAAGGCATATGGTGACATGTTGTGGGGCTGTGTCTTGTGGGTACAGTGGTACACCTCTGATCAGAGTAAAACTATTCGAATAGCCATGCCCGCGGTTATGGGCGGGTCTAACAATGTCTTTCGTGATTAGTCTCACCCTTCACACTATAATGAAAGATGTTGCAACTGGTAATAATTGTTTCTCTCCTGGTTTGGAATGGTATATTCCTGGTTTGGAGATAGAACTGTGCAGCCGGGATTGGTTGTTCAGAATGGTTGAGCCTATACAACAGGGTATGTTGTATAGTGTTGGATTAATACTGTTTAATTAATACTCCACTGTTTTATTAAATTCTGAAATATTCATTAAATGCTATTTATGCAAAGAAGCCTATATTATGCCATCCTTGGTTATCCTGTGCACTTGCATATTTGCTGCGTGGCTTGCTGAGTATGTCATATACTCACCTTGCAATCATTCATCAGAAGAGGAGTTCTACGGTGATGCTGATGGTGTTGAGGACTTGGCGTAGTCCTTGTCAAGCTGCCTGTGGAGTGGAGCCGTCTGCGCTATTTATTTTTATTTTTCACTGCTTAGATCTTTATTGTTTGAGAGGAACTATCCACCTCTGTAATGACATTTTATTCGCCTATTAATTAGAGTAATAACTGTACTCTATTATCAATTTGTTATTGTGTGCCTCGGCTGATTCCTGGACGAGGGTTTACACACATGTAAGCGTTTGGAATTTTGGATAGAAATTCCGGGCGTGACAAGTTGGTATCAGAGCCTCCTTGACCATAGGATATGCCAAATAGTTGCCTATAAGAGCCCTCTAAAAATATTGGAAAATTAGAACTGTTCTCCTCCCGTTCTCTTTTAATTAAACCAAGCTAATGGCACATGCAGTTTATAGTCTCTTAAATTGTTCCTTTTAAAATTTACTTTTTGTTTTTCTGTGTTGTTAGTACTGTACATCTATTACTGTACTAATGGCCCATTTACTAGCAAAAGTTTTACGACATTGTTTTATTTAATCTTGCTGCAATATAGTAAACTTAACATGCTGATCTTATAACCCTCTTTTAATTCTTTTCTTTTGAAACCTGTTATTCAAAAGTGCAAAACCAGTGATCCTGTTTTTAACCGTTTCAACTTATCTTGCAAGATTTGCTTACTTTATTCATTTACCTTTCACTTTGAATTTCTAATTTTATTCAAAGTAACCCGAAAACTTGTGCTATTAATTGGATAAATGTCTTAACTCCCTCCTTTCACTTGTCTTTAGATGACGCGCTACAAGCCTGAGTACTTGTTTGGTACTGAAGGATTTGTCCAGGAGTTGCGTACGATGTCCTTTGCCATAGGATTTGGGACTGCCCCGTTGTATGCCCAGATTTCTCATGATCGTGATGAAGAGAAGTGCCGTGTCAAAGTCACCTTGAACAGTAATCGTGAAGATATCCCATCAGTGATGTTCGAGGCTGGAGGGGGAAGCTATATGCATGCATGTCAGGAGGGGGCAAGGATCGCCATCGGAGAGCTCCGCGACCGCTACAGTAACCAATTGGCCAATACGGAATATCGCTACCATCCTCGGCAACCCCAGAGAAGTGACCGTGGCAGCTACCTTGAACCTGCAGGAATTGAGAATGATGCTACCACAAGACATTTGGTCGAGATGCTATGGGCTATGGATGAGACCCGTGCTGAGATTGTGATAGTAGCTCATGATCGTGAAGACTGGAACTGTGTTAAGATTTGCAAGCTGGAGTACAAGGTGGATCGTTTGGAGAAGGAGCTAGCCGCATTGAAGGGAGAAGCACCCCCACGAAAAGGCAGAGTTCGTCTTACTGCAAGAAAGAGAGCCCTTTTTGTTCCTCGCTACCAGTTGGCGCCAAAGGTTCGTGTGGTGGAAAAAGAAGTTACTCCAGCGAATCCCCAGGTCATCATCATAAGTGATGATGAAGAGGAAGAATCAAAGCGCACCCATTCCAAGGTTGAGTGGGGAGCAACTCAAGATGATGATGAAGACGAGCCGAACGAGCCTTCAATCAACTCCGATGCTCGGAAGACCTAGAATGCCTTGTTAAGCCGTTGCCTTAGATCGTTGTGTTAGTTTGCTTGTTTAAGTTTGGTTGTGTGGTTGGGTCTCGCATGTGGTTTACATCAGTGGTGAGATGTAAGTGCGTGCGTTTGTTTGCTTTCGAGTGTTAGGTAGTTGGTGAGTTTAGTGGTGTGAGAGTCTTCAAGCCTTTGTAATAATGAAACTCAGTTAAGATCAATAAAAGTTAATTCCCTGTCCTAAGTAGTTTTCCCCGGTTTCTCTTCATGTGCTCCTGTCCATGCCAGATGGTGCTCACTTGCAGTGTTGGAAATGGTCCCAACAACAGCAACAGCAACAACAACAACAACAATGGAGAGAATCCCACGCTTGCCCAAGTTCTGCCTCAGCAGACACAGCTTATGCATATGATGATGCAGCAACTCCAGAACCAGCAGAACCAAGGGAATAACCAAGCACCTCCCCAGAACAAGTTAGCAGAATTTCTTCGTGTGAGGCCACCTACATTTTCTAGCACTACTAATCCGGTAGAGGCTGGTGATTGGCTGCACGCCATAGAAAAGAAGTTGGACCTGCTTCAGTGCACTGATCAGGAGAAGGTTTCTTTTGCTTCACATCAGCTGCATGGCCCTACTTCCGAGTGGTGGGATCACTTCCGTCTCAACAGGACCACGGCGGAACCTATCACTTGGCTTGAATTCACTGCTGCCTTTCGCAAGACGCACATACCATCGGGAGTGGTGTCTCTAAAGAAGAGGGAGTTTAGGGCGCTTACTCAGGGATCTCGTTCTGTTACTGAATATTTGCATGAGTTTAATCGCCTAGCTCATTATGCTCCGGAAGAAGTACGCACTGATGAAGAGCGTCAAGAGAAGTTCCTGGAAGGACTGAATGACGAGCTTTCTTACCCATTAATGGCTGGAGATTATCATGATTTCCAGAAATTGGTGGATAAGGCTATTCGCCAGGAGGATAAGCACAACCGCATGGAGCAGAAGAAGCGCAGGATTGCTCACTTCAAAGCTCAGCAAGGGAGTAATCAGAAGACACGTCTTGTTTTGGGATCTCAGTCAATGCCTCAGGGAGGTTCTTCGTCTGTTGTTCGTCCTCAGCATCAGTTCTTCAACAACAATGCTGGCAACAACAATCGCAACCAAGCTCCACGTCCTGTGACAGCTCCGACACAGCATCAGCCTGTCAAGAGGGAACAAGGAAACAAGCCTGGGGTATGCTTCAACTGTGGTGAACCAGGCCATTACTCCGACAAGTGTCCGAAGCCCCGACGCGTGAAGGTTGTCCCTGCACAGAACAACTCCACCACACCAGCGACAAAGGCTCGTGTCAACCATGTTGCTGCTGCAGAAGCTCAAGATGCTCCAGATGTGATTTTGGGTACGTTCCCTGTTAACTCAGTTCCTGCAATAGTACTTTTCGACTCTGGTGCTACGCATTCATTTTTATCTATGAGTTTTGCGGGAAATCATGGGATGGAAGTAGAAGATCTTAGACGTCCTTTGATGGTTAGTACCCCAAGTAATCAAGCACTCTCAGTGCAACGTAGCCCCTCTGTCAGAATAGAGATTCAAGGAGTGCCATTTCTGGCCAATCTTATTCTGTTAGAATCCAAAGACCTTGATGTCATCCTAGGGATGGACTGGTTATCCAGATATAAAGGTGTGATAGACTGCGCTAATAGAAAAGTAACTCTCACCAGCAATGATGGCCAAGTTGTAACTGTTCATGCATTGCCTTCTGAGCCTTTAAGGTCAAGTCTGAACCAAATAGCTTTGGAAGAGATTCCTATAGTACGAGAATACCCAGATGTGTTCCCGGACGATTTACCTGGTATGCCGCCTAAAAGAGATATAGAGTTCAGAATAGATCTGGTACCTGGTACAGCTCCAATCCATAAGAGACCTTATAGAATGGCAGCCAATGAGTTGGCAGAAGTCAAGAGGCAAGTAGATGATTTGCTTCAGAAAGGATACATTAGACCAAGTTCGTCTCCATGGGGTGCTCCAGTTATTTTTGTTGAAAAGAAAGACCGTACCCAGAGGATGTGTGTAGACTATCGTGCCCTAAATGATGTGACTATCAAGAATAAGTATCCGCTGCCCAGAATCGATGATTTGTTTGATCAGCTGAAGGGTGCCACTGTTTTCTCCAAGATCGATCTTCGATCACGGTATCACCAGTTAAGGATTAAAGAAGAAGACATACCTAAGACGGCTTTCACTACTCGGTATGGGTTATTTGAGTGTACGGTTATGTCTTTTGGACTTACCAATGCCCCCGCTTTCTTCATGAACTTGATGAATAAGGTGTTTATGGAATACTTAGACAAGTTCGTAGTCGTCTTTATTGATGACATTCTTATCTACTCTCGAACCAAGGAAGAGCATGAAGAACATCTTCGCCTTGCATTGGAGAAACTACGAGAACATCAATTGTATGCCAAGTTTAGCAAGTGTGAATTCTGGTTGTCTGAAGTGAAGTTCCTTGGTCACGTCATCTCAGCCGGAGGAGTTGCCGTTGATCCTAGTAATGTGGAATCGGTAACCAGCTGGAAACAACCAAAGACAGTTTCAGAGATTCGCAGTTTCCTGGGTCTTGCAGGATACTACCGGAGGTTTATAGAGAATTTCTCCAAGATTGCTAAGCCCATGACACGACTGCTTCAAAAAGATGTGAAGTACAAGTGGTCAGAAGAATGTGAGCAGAGTTTTCAAGAATTGAAGAGTCGCTTAATATCAGCGCCCATTTTGATTTTGCCTGATCCAAGGAAGGGTTTCCATGTGTATTGCGATGCATCTAAGCTTGGGTTAGGATGTGTCCTGATGCAAGATGGGAAGGTGGTTGCCTATGCGTCTCGTCAGTTACGTCCGCATGAGAAGAATTACCCTACTCACGATCTCGAGTTAGCCTCAGTGGTTCATGCATTGAAGATTTGGCGTCATTATCTTTTCGGTACCCGTACGGAGGTGTACACCGATCACAAGAGTTTAAAGTACATCTTTACTCAACCGGATCTGAACATGAGACAACGGAGATGGTTGGAATTAATCAAGGATTATGACCTGGGAATTCATTATCACCCGGGAAAGGCTAATGTTGTAGCAGATGCTCTTAGCAGGAAAGGCTATTGCAATGCTACGGAAGGACGACAGTTGCCATTGGAGTTATGCAAGGAATTTGAAAGATTAAATTTGGGAATTGTCACTAGAGGTTTTGTTGCAGCCTTAGAAGCAAAGCCTACTCTCATTGATCAGGTTAGAGAAGCCCAGATTAAGGACCCTGATATTCATGAGATCAAGAAGAATATGAGAAGAGGAAAAGCTATCGGTTTCTTGGAAGATGAGCAAGGGACCGTATGGTTGGGCGAAAGAATTTGTGTTCCAGAGAACAAAGAATTGAAAGATACAATTCTGAAGCACATGACACGTTGTACTCCATTCACCCTGGTAGTACCAAGATGTATCAAGATCTCAAGGAAAGATTTTGGTGGACAAGTATGAAGCGTGAGATAGCAGAGTTTGTAGCAATGTGTGATGTTTGTCAGCGAGTTAAGGCAGAACATCAGAAACCCGCAGGTTTGTTGCAACCTTTGAAGATACCAGAATGGAAGTGGGAAGAGATCGGTATGGATTTTATCACAGGTTTGCCCCGAACGTCATCGGGCCATGACTCTATTTGGGTGATTGTCGACAGACTTACCAAAGTGGCTCATTTCATTCCAGTAAAGACAACATATTCCGGAAGTCGTTTGGCGGAATTGTATATGGCAAGGATTGTGTGTTTGCATAGTGTCCCTAAGAAAATAGTATCTGATCGAGGTAGTCAGTTTACTTCAAAGTTTTGGAAGAAGCTTCAGGAAGAGATGGGTTCTAAGCTGAACTTCAGTACTGCTTACCATCCGCAGACAGATGGACAAACCGAAAGGGTGAATCAGATTTTGGAAGACATGCTGAGAGCTTGTGCTTTAGACTTCGGTGGAAGTTGGGATAAGAATTTGCCTTACGCAGAATTTTCGTACAACAACAGTTATCAAGCTAGTCTTCAAATGGCTCCTTACTAAGCACTGTATGGTCGTAAGTGTCGTACTCCGCTTTTGTGGGATCAAACGGGAGAACGTCAGGTTTTCGGAACTGATATCCTAAGGGAAGCAGAAGAAAAAGTGAAGGTCATTCAAGAAAGATTGCGGGTAGCTCAGTCTCGTCATAAGAGTTATGCCGACAATCGCCGCAGAGATTTGAGTTTTGAAGGAGGAGATTATGTGTACCTTCGTGTCACGCCTCTCCGAGGGGTTCATCATTTTCATACCAAAGGAAAATTGGCTCCGCGTTTTGTGGGACCTTATAAGATCGTCAGTCGAAGAGGTGAGGTTGCTTATCAGTTGGAATTACCTCAATCATTGGCAGGAGTCCATGATGTGTTCCATGTGTCACAGTTGAAGAAGTGTTTAAGGGTACCTACTGAGGAAGCTAATCTTGAACAGATAGAAATCCAAGAGGATCTGACATATGTCGAGAAACCAATCCGTATTTTGGAGACAAGCGAGAGAAGGACTAGGAATCGAGTTATCCGTTTTTGTAAGGTTCAGTGGAGTAATCACTCAGAAGAAGAAGCTATTTGGGAACGAGAAGATGAATTAAAGTCCGCTCATCCGCATCTTTTCGCCAGTTCTTCCGAATCTCGAGGACGAGATTCATTTTAAGGGGGGTAGGTTTGTCACACCCTAAAAATCCTAAAGTTATAAATTATTGTTTAAATGGAATTATCAGAAATGATTTTTAAAAGCCTAGAAGAAAAGATCTAATTTTAAATAATAAATTCCAATATAAAATAGGGCCAGATAAAATTTTATTAAATACTTTGCTTAATTCTATAATTCCTAGATTTTTCTGGGATTTATTTGAGCTAAGGAAGTATTTTTAATAAATGGAATTGCATTTAATGAATAATTTAAATTGAAAAAGGTTTTTAAAATTCTCTTTTGGCTTTGGGCCGAAAGTCGGCCCAAAACCTCCTCTCTCTCTCTTCGGCCCAAGTCGGCCCAGTCCGCCGCAGCCGCCGCGCGTGCGTGCGCCCTCGGACGCTGACAGGTGGGGCCCGCCTGTCGGAGTCGTCGTCTTCCTCCGACCGCCCGCGCCCGAACCCTAGCCGAGTGCCACCGCCGCCACCCTTCAAAATTCGGCCGCGCCTTTCCGTTTTCGGTGGAATTGATTGAGGGGAAAGGAACCCCATGATCTCCTCTATCTTTTTCCCTTTGGAATCGATCGCTATCTCGGTTTGGAAATCAAGGATTCGAGCTCGGATCGGAGTCGGTTCTCTCTCCTCCGAACCCTAGGTTTCCATCGCCGTCGCCGAGCCGCCGTGGGCTCCGCCGCCGCCTTCCGACCCCTTTAAAAGGATCCCCGAGCTCCTCTCTACCCGTCGCCGCCTTCGCCTTCGCCTCTCGCCGCCCGAAGCGCCCTAGCGCCGTGCAACCCTAGCGCCGCCGTCGCCGCCGCCGCTCCAGCTGTGCGTCACCGTCGCTCCGGTCGTCGCCGTCACTCGGGGAGGTCACCGTCGTGGTCGCCGTCGCGTCGCCGTCCTCGTCCGCCCCTTCGCCGTCGCTGTAAATCGCCGGAGCACCGCCGTCACCGTCGACCCGAAGACCGCCGCCGCTTCAACCTCGTCGCCGTCGCCGTCCGGTCATCTTCCGCCGTCGTTTTGGTCACCGGTGAGTTCGCCGCGCCGTCCGCTACCCGTTGGTGCCCTCCGTTCGCACCGTCGTGCCGTCGTTCGCCGGCGGGCATGCGTGCCCGAGCCGCCGCCGGTGGTGACGTCACCGCCGACGTCATCATCGTCGTCTCCCGTGAGCCGATCGATCTCGGCCGTCCGTTTTGGATAAGATCGATCATGGCACATGGTGACATGTTGTGGGGCTGTGTCTTGTGGGTACAGTGGTACACCTCTGATCAGAGTAAAACTATTCGAATAGCCGTGCCCGCGGTTATGGGCGGGTCTAACAATATCTTTCGTGATTAGTCTCACCCTTCACACCATAATGAAAGATGTTGCAACTGGTAATAATTGTTTCTCTCCTGGTTTGGAATGGTATATTCCTGGTTTGGAGATAGAACTGTGCAGCCGGGATTGGTTGTTCAGAATGGTTGAGCCTATACAACAGGGTATGTTGTATAGTGTTGGATTAATACTGTTTAATTAATACTCCACTGTTTTATTAAATTCTGAAATATTCATTAAATGCTATTTATGCAAAGAAGCCTATATTATGCCATCCTTGGTTATCCTGTGCACTTGCATATTTGCTGCGTGGCTTGCTGAGTATGTCATATACTCACCTTGCAATCATTCATCAGAAGAGGAGTTCTACGGTGATGCTGATGGTGTTGAGGACTTGGCGTAGTCCTTGTCAAGCTGCCTGTGGAGTGGAGCCGTCTGCGCTATTTATTTTTATTTTCCGCTGCTTAGATCTTTATTGTTTGAGAGGAACTATCCACCTCTGTAATGACATTTTATTCGCCTATTAATTAGAGTAATAACTGTACTCTATTATCAATTTGTTATTGTGTGCCTCGGCTGATTCCTGGACGAGGGTTTACACACATGTAAGCGTTTGGAATTTTGGATAGAAATTCCGGGCGTGACACGGGAGCCCCTCCGTGTTGTTGACCCGAGGAGCGCCGCCGCCTCCCTCCGCCGGCCGCTCCCTCCGTCGCCGCGCCTCTCGGTGAGCCACCTCCTTCCTCCTTCTCCCCTTCGCCGGCCGCCTCCCGTGCCAGCGCCGTGTTGCGCCGCCGCCGCCGCCGGCTGTCCGGCCGTCTGCCGCCGCTGTCTTGCCCAGCGGGCTGGCTAGCCAGCCCTCCCTGCCGCTTTAGGGGCGCTGCCCGTGGACCACCTCGTGGTCCCGGTCCACGGTGCGCCGCCCTTCCCCTTTGGCTGACACGTGGGGCTCGCCTTTGGTGGACTCAGTCCACACCTGCCCCTCGCTGACGCAATAATCCTTGTTTTCTTCTGGTAAAATAAATAATAATTGCGCAATAATTCGGTAATTATTATAGAAATTCATTTAATGGCTCAAAACCTTCTAAAATTCATATCTAATTCATTCGAACTCCGAATTGAGCCATTCAACTTGCAAAATTCATCTAAAATTAAGATCTACATGTTTGTTTACTTTTCATGTACTGTTTTCTTGGTGTTTATTAAAGTTTTTCCTCGTTTTGCGTGCCAGCGTGTAGAATCCGTCGTTTCGGAAGTCCTCAGTCGCGAGGAAAAGAGTTTGGAAGATCAAAGTGAAGAAGCAAGGCAAGTCACACATTCCCCTTGAGCATGTTGATCCCAATTTATAAATGTTTTACCGTTTGCAAATAAATATGCATGTTTTGCTAATTACATGGGATCCGGGTATTACCTATCTGCTCGCTTGTGCCATGTTTACTTGATATCTGTCCTTTGTCAACATTGGGTAATAAATCGACTAGCTCATGTTACTTATGTGACCTAGCTAGAACTATATGCTTAGCCATGCTTAATTACCACTAGCTCAGTTGATGGGATAATTACAGTATTAGACCTTTTTAATATCAGAATGAGCTGCGTGCTCGAGACATCTGGCCATGCTTCATGGCCGTAATTATCCAACTAAAATGCGACTGAATGGTGGGCTGTGGGTGCATGGTTTTGCTAGTTGTGCCCATGGCGATTAAGGACCGGTTCGTGGGAAACCCTGGAAGAATTTATCGTGCTTACCACAAGCCAGCGTGGGCAACGGCTGGGCTTGTAGTGTAGCTTTCCTCTAACCGACGTACCCAGGTGAGGGTGGGCATGATGGAGTTGGGTCGGCTGGGGTGTCCTGTTGATCGGCTTCCGGATTCACCGCGACACGAGAGGGGGGCTGCCCGTTGCCTGGTGGGGACGGGGACAAACCATGAGGTGTGGTGCGATCGGTTAGAGGGGGTTATGCGAAGGGTCCTGTCACGGCCTCTTTCCGATATATCATGGGGCTGTCTTGTGGGTACAGTTGTACACCTCTGATCAGAGTAAAACTATTCGAATAGCCGTGCCCGCAGTTAAGGGCGGTCGACCAGATTCACCGTGATTAGTCTCGCACTTAATAAATGGACTCAATGCACTGTAGTTCAGGTGGGTTGGTTGGGCCTGTTCAACGTGGTGTAGCGTTGATCAGTGGAGATTTAATATTACCTTAATTACTCTACTGTTTTACTGTTTTGCTCAATAAAATGTTTTACAACCGCCTTTATGCAAATAACCACAAACCGTCCTTGTGTTCCCCTTGCATGTCTGCATCGTTGGTGTGGCTTGCTGAGTACGGTGATTGTACTCAGCCTTGCTATTATTCCCACTTTTCAGAAGTGTAGTGCTTCTGAGCTGAAGATGAAGTTAAAAGACCAAGGCTCAGACCCCAGTTGAGTTTTGCCTGTGGAGTGGAGCTGAAGCCCCGCTAGGATCGTCTTTTCCGCTGCTGCTGCTTTCTTTTCAGTGTGAGGACTAAGTGCCTCTTCTATAAGTAGTTTACGCTTTATTTACGTTTGGAACTGTATATTACTTGTCCTTTTGTGTACCCTGGCTGGTCCTGGATAGGGATTTAATATACAAAATAGTCTGGAAATTTGGGCTAAATTTCTGGGCGTGACAACGTAGGAATTGGTTGATTTCCGGGTGGCTAGTACTGTCTCAGTCGATATAGTTGCTACCAAGTACTTATGTCAAACGAACGAGTACGACCGCAATTCTAGAATGGGGATAGACCTTGCAAAGTAAGTTATCTAGCAAAGGTGGTACCTCTGTACAGTGGTTCTATTTTTAAGTCCTCGCGCAGGAGGCAAATTTATGCCGAGAAGGGCAATTGTGATATTTACCGAGGCGCGGATAAATATATGAGATTTATTGATGTCGCGACTTGTTTGTGAACCCTGATTGCGATGACGTGGTGTCATACAATCAGTTCTCTCTAAAGACCTCGGGAACGCCAGAACACCTCTCGCTGCTGATAATGTTACGTTCAGAGCGCATGGGGACTCAAGTTCATGGAACATGTACCACTAATGTTAGTAACCGAAAAGCTTTGTCATGACTAAGCTAATGAATATTGGCATGTCATGGATTGCGGGTAAAGCGTACATTTACTGCAGTAAAGTGAAAATGAATCTATTCGAATAGCCGTGCTCACGGATTTGAGTATCGGGACTCATATGGTATTTGGTTAGAAACATAATTCCAGATTTTATTAAATATTGTTGCATTACAAACATTATAGACTTTCTACTTCTACATTCTCAGCCTTTCTGCAAGTAAACCTAGCTCTACTCATATATTACTTTTTCATGCATTCATTATTGAATATAATAACTTGTTGAGTACATTGTACTCACCCTTGTTTCAACCCCTTTTTCAGAGTCAATTTGATGTTCTTGCTGAAGCTGGGAGTTCAATCATATAAGTTAGTCTCATTCTAATTTAGTTTTCAAGTATAGATTAGATAGATGGTTTAAGCTTATAGCAAAACATTAGAGTTGGCTCATTCTATAGCTTCTACTGTAATAGTTAGCCACAAACTTGTAAATATCCTATTATTTTATATAAAGAAATCTCCTTTGGAGCCTTGATCAAATATATGCAATGAAGATCCGGATTGTTGAACCTGTATCAATCTACTGATCCAGCGCTTGATATAGTCTAAACATGTCGGTTACCGAATCGTTAGTTTCGGGACCCGACATATGTCCATTGGATGGGGTGAACTGTGCAGTTATGGAGGGCGGGCTGTTACAAATGGTATGAGAGCCGACTCTCGTGGATGTGCGTATGGGTCAGTGTGCGGGCATTTGGCACATGGTGCAAGTGGGTTCTGTTTGAGGCACATGGCGTGGCATATGGCGTCAGCATTGGACGTACGGATGCACACTAAAAGAGGGTGTGTTTCTGGACATTTGCCTATATACTTGTGCGGCTATATGTGGGTAGGTTGGACCGATGGAAACGTCGGGTCCTTTGAGGAGGGTGTATATGGCATCCTAGCACAATTATAGGATGAGGCTTTTGTGACCCATAAGAGTTGTGTGTGCATATTTAGTACCATATTGCTAATTTAGTAAGAGTGGAACCAACTTATATTTTCTTTTGTACCAGTAGTGATGAGTCCGTCCATTATTGTTGGGTTTTTAAATAAACCAGCACTGATATTCTAGGTTTTTTAGGACACGCGTGAGTTGGGAGTGGGCTCGAAACCCTTATCGATGCCGGGTTTAGTCTAATCGACACTGATAGGGGTGGCTATTCTGTAGTACACTAGTACATAAACACCCTTAGGTGCCGGTTGGAAACTAGCTGTAGGTGCCGCTGAATGATTAATCCTATATGTACATGCGACGGCCAAAATTGCAGTGTAGCCAAATGATTAATCCTATATGTACATGCGGGATGAAGAAACACGCGGATGAATACAAAACTCATAATTTCAATATTGGGCAGAAGAACAACCGTGAATTAATGAAGTTAAAATATCGATCATGTAATCAATAATTTTAGTCAATAAAAAATCATGACACTTTGATCAAATCCATCGATTGGGCTAGGGTTGAAAAGTATGGAAGGAACGGGCTTTTGGCCCAAAACCAAGGAATAATTATAACTAACTTTTTCAATTATAGTGTATAGCAATCTTATGTTTTAATTTGTTGCTAAGCTCCTAATAGTTGTACCATTAGAAGAAATGCTTTTACTCGTTGCAACGCTCGTGTATTTTTACTAAGTTAACTTTAAATGAATACTATGACATAAACTCTGAAGTTGTTACCAGGTTCAAAATTCCGGAATAATACTTTCAAAAAGTCATGAATTTAGGCCCGTCCTATATGAAACTATTTCGCTCGAAATTTTCAGGAACGTTTTTTTTTGTGAATTTAGCAAAAGTAGTTTTTCAAATTTAACAAAACTTGTTCAAAATTCAAATTATTCTGAAATTTCCACAATTAGTGAAATTTCGGTTCAAGCAGAGTCTCCAGATATAGAAAGCTCCAAACAGAAAAATCTGAACCTAGCTTGGTCGTTATCAGCTTATAACCGCCAGTAATGGTAGCTAGTAGTAGCAGCTACAAAAAGAAGCATTGCCGACGTGATGAAGACCGTACGTGCGCGATCCTGTGATCTCTCACCTCTTCGGCGGCGGCGGAGCGCACTGTATTGCCGCCGCCGGCGACCACTCCGTCGTCTACGACTACGAGCTCGTCGTGTAGGAGGTCGGCGTCGAGCTCCTCGCCGCTGCGCTCGCAGAGGTTGTGCAGCACGCAGCAGGCGCCCAGCATGTTGGCTAGCTCCGGCAGCTTCACATCGGCGCGCCGCAGGCACTGCCACCGCGCCCTGAGCCGGCGGAACGCGCCCACCGCCGCCGCGCGCGCGTCGGCCACCTGCGCATTGAGCCTGTCCTGCGCCCACGTCTGGTTAGGCTGCGTGCATGGCACCAGCATCCAGCTCGTCAGCGGGTAGCTCGCGCCGCCGACGAGCCACAGCGGCTGTTGCCACCCGAGCTTGTCGTGGCCGAGCAGAAGCCCAGCCTCGCACCGGGCGTACAGCGCCGACTTCTCGAGGACGGCGGCGTCGGAGAGCGAGCCGGGGTGGCCGATGCAGACGTCGGTGAAGGCGCCGTCGGCGTCCACGACGGCCTGCATGGCGACGGAGTAGGTGGCCTTGTTGTTCCGGTCGGTGAGGCGGTGGTCGTAGTACTCGCCGGCGTGCTCCCTGGGCGCGACGATGCGGAAGTGCTCGGTGTGCACGGCGCCGACGACTCCGGGGATCCCAGACAAGGCCTGGAACCTGGACGCAGCGGCGGCGTGGGAGTCCGGCCATCGGACAACCCTGGTGAGGAGGACGATGGTGATTGCGGCGCAGACCTGGACGATGATGTTGTGGCAGGTGGAGATGCCGAGGCCAAAGCGGCGGGACACCTCGCGGAGTGGGTCGCCGGTGGCGAGGCGCCAGAGGCAGACGGCGACGCGCTGGGGCACGGGGATGGCGGCGCGCAGCGTGGTGTCCTCCTTGGCGACGGCGTCGGCAAGGTCGTCGCAGAGCTTGTCGAACACCGTGCGCGGCATGCGGAAGGCTCGCCGGAAGTCCGCCTCCGGGCAAGCCGCCCGGTCCCTCATGCGGTCCCACCACTCCGTGCTACGCTCCCGCACCCACACCCTACCTCGCCTTTCCGCCGTCGGCTCATTCCCCTCGCCGCCGCCGCCGCCGCCGCTGCCATCGCGGTTGGACGGCGAGGTCGAATTCGTTGGCGCCTTCTTCCTCCTCTTAGACGACCGGGACACGACACACATGGCCTCGCCGTCGTCGGCCTGGAAACTCCGCTTCCCTCCGCCTGACACCACCTCCGCCGGCGCCGGCGGCTGGTCAGCAGGAAAGTCGCCGTCCATGAGGGGGAAGTCGTCAGCGGCGAGCATGGATGTGTACTCAAAATCGGCATCGTCGGGGATTTCAAAGAGAGGAGTGGAGAAGGGCTCGAGCTCGAGGACGGCGTTCATGGCGATGGGACATAACTCAACATTCAACAACGAGTGATTGTGTTTGCAAATGGCCAGCGGATGATCAGGCCTTTACATATACGTATGGGACTGTGTAAACTGAGGCAGAATCTGAGGCAGAATCCAAGAGGGAGGGAGTTGTTGGGTTATCCTTTTTTATTTGTATGTTATCTAAATGGTTATAAATTTTTTTAAAAAAAATTAAATTAATATACGATAGACCACTCCATAAATATGCAAGTTAAAATTTAACTCAAGTTAAAATTTAACTCCTACAAGTTTAAAAGAATTAAACTATGACTAGTTAACATATATTTACAACAAATTTGTTATTTCGTTTCAACTTGTTGAAGTTAAATTTAGCTTTGTATGTTTGTGAATTGATTTATCACATACTCCCTCTGTCCCATAATATAAGAGATTTTGGAGGGATGTGACAGGATGTGACACTTCCTAGGACTATGGATCCGGACAGCCTGTCCCATGTGCCTCCCATCGCCGACGCAATTGATGTCATAGAGAGCTGGCACAACGAAGGTGGAGAAGCTGAAGGGGAGGAGGGAGATGGAGTGGTAAGGAAAAGGAAGGAGGAGAGAGGGAGCCAAGGGAAGCCAGAGGGTTACACTACTACAAAACCCCTCATAGGTATTGGTTCATAGGTAAATCCGGCACCTATAAACTTGTTCCCACCTCCGTGTAATGGGAAAAAAAATAAAACCGGCACCTATAGGACTATAGGTGCCAGTTCTAAAGAAAAAACCGGTAGCAATATTATAGTTACTGTTTTTTTTAAAAGAACCGTCATTTATAATATATTATAGGTATCAGTTAATTAAAAATTAACAACTGTAATATAGTATAGATGCCGATTTTTTTAAAGAACCAGCGCCCATACAAAACCGAGCCAACCGCTAAGTACAAATTCCAGATCAAGCCTCCGACCAATCGGCCCTTCTCTCATCCTCCGACCCCCTCTCCATCCCCTTATCCACTTTGCCGCCTTCCTCTCAAGCTCGCGGCGCCAGCTAGCTTATGATCCAGCAACGCGGAGCCAGCGGCGGCTGTCGTTAGGGCAGTAGAGAGGGGGGGGAGGCTCGATCAATATGACAGCGGTTTTGGAGTGCAGCACCGCTGTTGACGACGCCACCGAATCAAGAGCCCCTCTCTTTCTCTCAAGTCGTCCTCCTCTCCATCCGCCACCCCTCCTCCCCCTCTCCACCCACCCCCCTCCTCCTCTCCATCCGGTGACGGTGGCGGTGGTGGACAAGGCCGGCACGAAGAACGAGGTGACAGATAGCTAAATGGTGAGTTGTATGGAAAATTTTTCTGTATAACAGTTTCTTAATTAATAAATCAAAAAAGATTTATTATTTTAAGTTAATCTTAGTTAGTCATATTCTAATAGATCTCCTCGTTTTCCATGCCAATATTATATCAGTTGATTCTACACTCTTGGGCACGTACAGCCTTCATCATCTCCAGTCCTCTCCCATACGAACTGAACCAAGAGAGCACTACAAGACGGAGCACCTGGAGGCAGCAGTCCTGAGAGAAACCATGCTGTGATGTGTTTTAGAATTATTCACCAAAAAATATGTTGACATCATATCATACCCGCCCATAGAGTAAATTTAGAAACTAGCCAGCACCTATGCTAATATATAAACAGTCGCAGAGCCAATGGCCTCATTATATATGTATGGACGAATAAGAGTATTTCCCAGTGGCCGAACACCTTTTACAAGCATCAATGGCATTCAACAGTGAAGCTAAGCTCCGTGGTGTACAAGCACTATACTCTCGTGGATCACCTGTTGTAACTCTTTGTTAGAAATATATAATGCAAAATGTCATGAGCACAAATATATGCATATTGTGAGCATCAACCGAATTTTACAGATCAGAAGTTTAATAAACATGCCGCCGGATCAGCAAAAGTTGGCAGAGAGACATGCATTATCATTTATACCTTTTTGCATACAAACTAATTTTCTTTTCTTAAGTATCTGTGGTGAATGTGCATGCTGCAAGAGGTGCGACAATGCCTCGTACAAACCAATATTTTGTGGACAGTGATTGAGTAATTTTCAAGGAGGCAATATTGGAATTGTTCCCCTATGAGATCTCCCTACTTATGATAAGGAGTACAAAATGAAAGAAGGTAATCTTTCGCAAGGACCAACTTGTATTTGTAACATGTTGTTAAACAGTAGTTATAATCTTACAATCAACTTTCTTTTCCTAAAAAAAGAGTAAATTTCATAAAACACTCCAAATTTTTGGAGTGGAAAACAAATTTAAATATCCAATTCTTTTTGGCAAGCAGGCTAAATGGATGTTTGAAGAGTCAGATTTGAAAATACTTTTAGAGATGCTCTAAGGGACGTAGGAGGTGTATCTATGCGACATATCTCAATCATGTTTTCCAAGCTTTCACTATGGTAGGAATAAGATCTACACGGTTTTCCTAAGTAACCTCCCGCAAAAATCATCATTTTTATGGGCAGGTTCTTAGAAAATTGGGTGATTTTTAGAAACAGTTATGGTAATGGAAGGCCTATAAAAATTAACTTTTATCTTGAAAATTGGAGTACTACTAAAAATAAAAGGAATTGCAACTATTTCATATGAAGTTGGATGACAACAAACTTTATATGTAAATTTTATCTCTCGACGAGATCTACAATTTTATAGTTGACTTTTTTTTTCATTCGGGATCATTTAGGGGCTTAAATATCCATTCCAAGGTCCCATATCTATTTTTAAAATGAATATTTTAGTTTTCGAAATGACCTAGTACAAAGACATGTTCTAGATCCAAATTGTAGAGCTCGACAATGACGACAAGATCTAGAACTTTGCATGGTTGAATGTTTTTCTATTTCAGATTGTTTATGTGCCAAAATATTTATTGCGAGCTCTGGTATCTGGTTTCACAGATGGTTCTTTATGAAGTCCAAGCTTTGAAAATTTATTGGAAATTCATATTAGATTCGATTGAGGTAAATCAAAGTTTTCTGAGATCCTTATAATATTTTCTTTAATATGACTTAGTAAATGATTAGGTCAATTTTTTAAGTATTTTTATTCACTAGTGTCAACATACATAAAAATCATTTTTTCGATGTTTCTCTTAAGAAACTGTCCTAACATAAAAAAATGATAACCTTTCATATAAATACCAATAATGATAAATTTTATATGAAAATTGTAGTTCTCAATGAGCTAGCTTTGTAGTCGAACTGGTTTCATGTTAGATCGTTTAGGGCCCCAAATGTTCGTTACAAGCTCTCAGATGTATTTTAGAAAATTCTTGAGTTTGAGTTTTTCAAACGAGCTCGGATTGCGATATCCTTTGTATGATAGAAGATTTACAAGTTTGTAGTAGATGACCTTTTCATTTGTTGTCATTAAGAGCTCAAAATATGTGTTACAAGAGTGTTTTAGAGAGTTCAAGTTAACAAAATAGCATCTATTACATAATTATAAACTGATTCATAGGTGGGATAATAAAGATGTTGCACGAGGAGTGGGAGGTCCCGGGTTCAAATCCTAAATACCGCATGGACACATTTTTCAGCTTAATGTTTGCAACTAAGAAAAATCAAAAATTGTATTTTCACAGGCATCTCTGATCCTCTCCCGTAGGAACTGAAGCAAGAGCGTGCCACAAAGTTCTTGAAGGAGCACTGCAAGCAACAGTGGTGAGAACCCACGCTATATATGATACTATTTCAGTAAATTATTGATAAGATATGTTGCCAACATGTCCAGCCATAGACAATCAGCATTAATGACTAGTGATCCAATTGGAATTCGTTCCTCTCCCACTTGTGATAAGGAATAGTACTTGTGAAAGGAAAAATGGAAGAAGGTAATCGTTCGCAAGGACCAACTTGTTTTTTAACCTTTTGTTAAACACTATAGTTGGGAGGCTCGATCAATACGACAGCGGTTTTGGAGTGCAGCACCGCTGTTGACGACGCCACCGAATCAAGAGCCCCTCTCTTTCTCTCAAGTCGTCCTCCTCTCCATCCGCCACCCCTCCTCCTCCTCTCCACCCGCCCCCCTCCTCCTCTCCATCCGGTGACGGTGGCGGTGGTGGACAAGGCCGGCGCGAAGAACGAGGTGACAGATAGCTAAATGGTGAGTTGTATGGAAAATTTTTCTGTATAAGAGTTTCTTAATTAATAAATCAAAAAAGATTTATTTTTTAAGTTAATCTTAGTTAGTCATATTCTAATAGATCTCCTCGTTTTCCATGCCAATATTATATCAGTTGATTCTACACTCTTGGGCACGTACAGCCTTCATCATCTCCAGTCCTCTCCCATACGAACTGAACCAAGAGAGCACTACAAGACAGAGCACCTGGAGGCAGCAGTCCTGAGAGAAACCATGCTGTGATGTGTTTTAGAATTATTCACCAAAAAATATGTTGACATCATATCATACCCGCCCATAGAGTAAATTTAGAAACTAGCCTGCACCTATGCTAATATATAAACAGTCGCAGAGCCAATGGCCTCATTATATATGTATGGACGAATAAGAGTATTTCCCAGTGGCCGAACACCTTTTACAAGCATCAATGGCATTCAACAATGAAGCTAAGCTCCGTGGTGTACAAGCACTATACTCTCGTGGATCACCTGTTGTAACTCTTTGTTAGAAATATATAATGCAAAATGTCATGAGCACAAATATATGCATATTGTGAGCATCAACCGAATTTTACAGATCAGAAGTTTAATAAACAAGCCGCCGGATCAGCAAAAGTTGGCAGAGAGACATGCATTATCATTTATACCTTTTTGCATACAAACTAATTTTCTTTTCTTAAGTATCTGTGGTGAATGTGCATGCTGCAAGAGGTGCGACAATGCCTCGTACAAACCAATATTTTGTGGGCAGTGATTGAGTAATTTTCAAGGAGGCAATATTGGAATTGTTCCCCTATGAGATCTCCCTACTTGTGACAAGGAGTACAAAATGAAAGAAGGTAATCTTTCGCAAGGACCAACTTGTATTTGTAACATGTTGTTAAACAGTAGTTATAATCTTACAATCAACTTTCTTTTCCTAAAAAAAGAGTAAATTTCATAAAACACTCCAAATTTTTGGAGTGGAAGACAAATTTAAATATCCAATTCTTTTTGGCAAGCAGGCTAAATGGATGTTTGAAGAGTCAGATTTGAAAATACTTTTAGAGATGCTCTAAGGGACGTAGGAGGTGTATCTATGCGACATATCTCAATCATGTTTTCCAAGCTTTCACTATGGTAGGAATAAGATCTACACGGTTTTCCTAAGTAACCTCCCGCAAAAATCATCATTTTTATGGGCAGGTTCTTAGAAAATTGGGTGATTTTTAGAAACAGTTATGGTAATGGAAGGCCTATAAAAATTAACTTTTATCTTGAAAATTGGAGTACTACTAAAAATAAAAGGAATTGCAACTATTTCATATGAAGTTGGATGACAACAAACTTTATATGTAAATTTTATCTCTCGACGAGATCTACAATTTTATAGTTGACTTTTTTTTTCATTCGGGATCATTTAGGGGCTTAAATATCCATTCCAAGGTCCCATATCTATTTTTAAAATGAATATTTTAGTTTTCGAAATGACCTAGTACAAAGACATGTTCTAGATCCAAATTGTAGAGCTCGACAATGACGACAAGATCTAGAACTTTGCATGGTTGAATGTTTTTCTATTTCAGATTGTTTATGTGCCAAAATATTTATTGCGAGCTCTGGTATCTGGTTTCACAGATGGTTCTTTATGAAGTCCAAGCTTTGAAAATTTATTGGAAATTCTTATTAGATTCGATTGAGGTAAATCAAAGTTTTCTGAGGTCCTTATAATATTTTCTTTAATATGACTTAGTAAATGATTAGGTCAATTTTTTAAGTATTTTTATTCACTAGTGTCAACATACATAAAAATCATTTTTTTCGATGTTTCTCTTAAGAAACTGTCCTAACATAAAAAAATGATAACCTTTCATATAAATACCAATAATGATAAATTTTATATGAAAATTGTAGTTCTCAATGAGCTAGCTTTGTAGTCGAACTGGTTTCATGTTAGATCGTTTATGGCCCCAAATGTTCGTTACAAGCTCTCAGATGTATTTTAGAAAATTCTTGAGTTTGAGTTTTTCAAACGAGCTCGGATTGCGATATCCTTTGTATGATAGAAGATTTACAAGTTTGTAGTAGATGACCTTTTCATTTGTTGTCATTAAGAGCTCAAAATATGTGTTACAAGAGTGTTTTAGAGAGTTCAAGTTAACAAAATAGCATCTATTACATAATTATAAACTGATTCATAGGTGGGATAATAAAGATGTTGCACGAGGAGTGGGAGGTCCCGGGTTCAAATCCTAAATACCGCATGGACACATTTTTCAGCTTAATGTTTGCAACTAAGAAAAATCAAAAATTGTATTTTCACAGGCATCTCTGATCCTCTCCCGTAGGAACTGAAGCAAGAGCATGCCACAAAGATCTTGAAGGAGCACTGCAAGCAACAGTGGTGAGAACCCACGCTATATATGATACTATTTCAGTAAATTATTGATAAGATATGTTGCCAACATGTCCAGCCATAGACAATCAGCATTAACGACTAGTGATCTAATTGGAATTCGTTCCTCTCCCACTTGTGATAAGGAATAGTACTTGTGAAAGGAAAAATGGAAGAAGGTAATCGTTCGCAAGGACCAACTTGTTTTTTAACCTTTTGTTAAACACTATAGTTGGGAGAATTATTGCTCTGTAACGGTCCCCCGATCGAACAACAAATATCGGGCTCTCCTCCTGCTACATATATTTCTTTCTTTTTTGCACTCTGTAATGTGTATGTCCTATGGACTTCCAATCTCACTGCTTAAGTAGTACCAGTATAGGTGTACCGTGTACAAGTAATCACAAGCTCAAATTGTACAGCACAACTTTTCTATTGAGCTTTAAACGGATTTTTCTTCTAAACTATTTATCCAATTTACGATCCGATTACACTGTTATATTTGTTACAATTAAATCTTTTAAACAAGATCTAATATGATTATATTTGGATAAAAATATACATATGTTTCAGTTGTCCAAATTTAATGTTTCACATATGAGAAATTTGTGTTCCAACTAGAATTCCACTTTGTTGCATATTTTATGCTTTTGTGTTACAATGGATTTTTTATTAATTAATGTGTCATGGTATTATTTAGATGTTTTAGTGAATATTATTTTTACGTTTCACTTGGTCATTTGCAAATGTTGCATAAAGTGTTATTTACATGTTTCAGCAAATATTTCCGTAATGTTCCAGTAGTTACAACTTGAGTTTCATTGTATAATATATGTATGTTTCAATTAGAAATATAATCACATACATATATTTTTATCCGAAATATAGTCTTATGATATTTCACTATAAAGATTTAGTTGTAACAAATACAATGATATAATCAGTAATCGATTGGATAAGTAACTTAGGAGATAAAATGGTTTAAAAGTTTTGAAAAGATTGTTTAGGGTGAGGAGAGAGAAACGAGGGGAGATATAGCTTCATGCATGCGTAGGCTAGTCATATGTACCGCATGCATAGGGTAGTGATATGAATATATGGAATAAGCAACTCAATCGTACATGTGAATAGATGGTGTTTGTACTGATATTTAGCGTTTTGCATCAGGGCCCCCGATCCGTAGTTCTCTCCCAGTAGTTGTACTTTCGTAAGTCGTAATCAACTTTCTTTTCCATAAAAGAAAACTGCAAATTTTATAGAGAAAATCTCTTGTATACCCCTGAAAATTTAGCTAATTCCTTCTATACCCCTGAATTTTGCTTACTTCCTTGTATACCCCTAAAATTTGATTTTGATTCCTTCCATACCTCTCCCGTCAGTTGACCGTTAGTTAACCGTCTAGTTTCTATAAAAATGACCATTTTACCCTTTGGATGAACATAGAAATTATGAATTGCATTATTAAAAATGTAAAAGCTTCTCGCATGAGACTATTATAGTTATGAGTTTGTTGTGCGATGCATTATTTATCCCAAAAAATATTTTTATTTAATGAAATAAAAAATATGTATTTATTTTTTTTATAAAAAGTCATAAAAAATGAGAAGCATTCATAGGACCAATGTTCACAATAATTTTTTTATGAATGCTACCGATCAAAAAAAATCCTTGTCCTATTAAAATTTCAAATAAAAATTTCAATATATTACATTTGTTTTATTTCCAAAATTTATATCAAAAATTTCTGCACTAGTTATTTAGTCTCATTAGTTCCATAAAATGCACATACGATGCACTCGGACTAAATTTTCAATCGTTTTTTAATCTTACATTCAAATCTAAAGCATCAAGGGCAAAAAAAAAGACATTTGTAACCAAACGTAATAGTGAAATGATGAAAAATGTAACAGTAGGAGCCTGGAAGCGATCAAGTTAAAATTTCAGGGGTATAGATGGGATCGGGTAAATTTCAGGGGTACGAAAGAAATTGAGTGAGTTTTCAGGGGTAAAGAGGGAATTTACTCAATTTTATACCATATTTAGAGATAAATGTAACAGGGAGCTCGCATCAATTTTTAATATGCTCTTTCACTTAATTAACACTATGATTACAATTATTGTCCCTAACCGTGATGTTAAATTAATGAAGAAAAAACATATTGTTACTCCCTCCATCCCATATTAGTTGGTGTTATATGTTATATAGCGTAGATTAAGTTATGAAAAAAAATCCATTCTATCCTTATTAAATGATGTATGTGTGTAGCTGTGGGAGAATGGTTGAGGGTATAAAAAAGAGAAATTTGAATTAAAAGCGATTGATTGGATAAGTACATTGTGATAACTATTTTGGGATAAAGTTTGAATCATAGAGAGATAAATAATTTAGGATGGAGATAGTACATTAGTTTCTACATATCGTGTATTCTGAAATTTAGTCCCAAAAAAAATTGTGAAATCACCTCTACTACAACATGTGTTTCTTTTAGACTAACATGTGCCACATGAAAGCAACAATTCCACTATTCAGCTACAATATTACGAATTACCTCCCGAACTATTAGACAGTACGAATTACCCCCGAATCACAAAACCAGACGTTTTAAGCCTCAAACTATTGGTACTGGACAAATTTCCCCCCTATTCTATCTAGAGCGATTTTGATCCTACGTGACATATACATGGCGTCAACGTGTCAATCCATTCAGAAAAGGAATAAAAAACCATGGACCACACTTGTCATATACCTCAACTCTCTCTCTCTCTCTCTTCTCTCTGTCGGCTCTTGGCGCTAGGGGAAGAGGCGGGCACGGCGGGTGGCAGGCACTGACAAAATTGGGGCGGTAGCTATATCTACCAGATCGGGAGACTCTCCCTAGTGTCTGTTAACGTTACCGTGTGTTCAGTTTGACAGTAGGTAAATTACGGAGCGTAAAATATAAGCACTAGGTAACGCTGAAAACTTACCGGGTGTCCTGCCCTTGAACACTGTAACAAGGAAGGTTACTGGTGTACCTCTGGTACACTAGGGAACATCAAACGGCATCCATCCTCCAACAGTACGTTGACTGGAGGATTAACGGTGAGAGCAGTTTTACCGAGTCTAATCTAATGAAAGACCCTCGGGGTACTATAGTAACATAAATGTATAATCAACTTGTGGCCCCACAAGCTGCCATTTAATAATGTTGAAATGTTTTATTAATTTACCAAATATTTACTTAGCGTTTCTCTTTATGTAAAAATAAAAAAATAGATAGAAATTCCAAAAAAAGAAAAGACATGGGAAAAATGGGGGAATAAAAAAGATATCATAGGAAAAATACATGGGAAAATAAAAAAAAATAGGGTGGCAATGGAAAAATATGAGAACAATTAGGTGGGTTAGTCGGGCCATGTTACGCCGGCTCATAGGATAAAGTGTTGGCCCAAACATGACACGATAAACAGGTCATGCCAGAATAAACCCATTGACTGGCATGACATGCCGTGCATGGGCAGTCAATAGTGCAGCCATACCTGAGATGGCACGCTTTAGCCATTCGGATGCCGACGCATAATCGACCTATGTGTCCCAAGAGACAACGAGGATCAACACGCCAAGCTTACATCCTCCTGATCCATCAGAGTTCCTCGACGACAGCACGAAGACCCTCGTGTTGTGAATTGATTAGAGCGTCATGAAGTTGTGATCGATGCGCATGCAAACAAGCTGTGCCCTGAGGTTGTTGATGGCAACGATGAGCACCTCCAATCCCATGGCCGCATGCCTTACATCAAACATGTGCGCCGTGATTTCGAGAGCCTCTCCCTAATCCTCTCCTACACCCGACAACGCAGTTTATCAAAAAGAAGTCATCAGGGCACCCCGTGGTGCTCAATGAGCTAGCCATTGCGACCGATGATGGCAATTTGTGATATCAGGAGTGATGGCAAGATGTGGAAGTGCCCCGAACAACAAGTTCCGGCCGATGTCGAGGCGAAAGGAATTAATTTCTCATAGGAAGGACTATATAATTTGATTTGGGTAAGACTAGATTTACTACATATAATTAAGAAAAGCCGACAATATTTTCAAGGATCTATCTATATAACACTCGACAGATTTTTGTTATAAAATCACACAGATTTTTCTGACCACCAAACGGCCAACTTGCTAGCCAAATTAAAAAGCAACGCGTACAGTCTAGATTAAGGCGTGTTAAACCAAGCCACAAAACTAACTATTGTCAGCACATATACTAAAGGCTTTTTTTAAAAAAATTACACCCTACTTACACTATACTTACATTTATAACTACATTGTAATTATAGTGTAACTAATATATAATTATAATGTAACTAATATACAATTATAGTATAACTACACTAAAAGCTTTTTTAAAAAATTACACCCTAATTACACTATACTTACATTTGTAACTATAGTATAATTATAGTGTAACTACACCAAAATATTTCTTCTAAAAAAATTATACCTTAATTACATTGTACTTACGAATGTTACTATAGTACATAGTATAATTATAGTGTAACTAATATATAATTAATATGTAAGTACAATGTAACTAATATATATAATTATAGTGTAACTAATATGTAAGTACAATGTAACTAATATATATATAATTATAGTGTAACTAATAATATAATTAATATGTATATACAGTGTAACTAATAAGTAATTATTGTTTTGGTGAAACAATTAGTTGCTCCTTCTTGCTCAGCTAGCAAAATATTTCACGTTCTAAGCATCAGATCATGGGATTGACTCCCACGGAGGTTATAGTAGTCCTTTTTTTGGTTGTAACGGACAGCTAGCACAAATCATAATGCAATTTGGACGGTGGAAAAATCTGGGAGATTTCTAAAAAAAAAAATTTGTCGACAAATTTTTAGCAAAACCGTATTTTCAATTGGATGTTTTATTTAACCCAAACTCGAAATATATTATATTGAATATTTAATGATGTAAAACATAATAAAGTATATAAAACAAAACATAATCCCGTAAAACGAAACGATTTGGTATTAAATAAATAGAGATGGTAGGATAAGGCCTCCTTTAATGGTTGAGCTAGTGCACTAGCTTATGCTTGTCCACCTCTTACAAGAGATAGCAAAAAGTCTACATTTTTAATAGATTGTCTCATAGCACATTGTTCAAAATGTTTTGGGTTCCACTATCCCTCTCACATTTTGTTAGGAGTTTAGCTCTTGAAGAAGAGATAGTGCATTCTCTCTCCTTATCTTCTCTCTCTTCTACATCATACAAAAGCTGATGTGGAGATTTATGAGCTAGCTGACTCACCCTTATTGGAGGAGGCCTAAGAAACTGCCAGTATACTTTGCTCCATTGGATCGGATCTGAATCAAAGGGTTCGGATTTATTAGCAGAGACCATATGTATTCAACGCTTGACTCAAACCCTAGGCTACCCATTCTTCCCCTTCCTCGCTGGCCGCTGCCCACCCCTTCTCTCTCTCTACCGAGAGACCCAAGGCCCGGCGCCACCATCACCTTCTCCAGTCCGGCGAGGCACCGCCGCCACCTATCTGCTTCCATGATCCGGCCGGTGCAAGCTCGCTCGGGACGACCAGATCCGCGGCCCCGAGCGCGCCGCAGTGGATGAGGCAAGAGGGAAGGCACCGGGATGGTGAGGGAGGAGGGGGAGGGGGTGCAACAGATCTAAGTACCCAACGATTATTTCTTGCAGCACGCAATCTGGAGCACCAATGGTGGCAAAGGCTATGGCTTCAGAAGCAGACGCAGATGGAAGAAGAAAGCTGTTTTCTTTGGTACCCTACCACAGACACCGAGCCCCCGGGCCTGAGCTGGCTTGACCGACTGCCATGGCAGCTGTCCATGGCTCCTTGCGGGGCTGGAGGAGCATCAGCATGCGGCGGATGCGTTGGACCACAGGACATGTTAATTGAGATATCTACAATTCACCTATTGATGCCATTTTGATCCATTTGTTGGTGAAGGTTCAAAACAGGACATGTTAATTGAGATATCTACAATTGTGTTATGCTGGAATTTGAATGCATTAATAGGTGAAATGAAGCGGTCATTTATGTAAACAAGCTACATTATCTAAAATAATAACTAGAAGTTACAAAATAATAACTAGAAGTTACTCTTCTATTAGCTAGCCAAAGAAGTATCAATAAATTTTGTGAGATGATTATTGTCAACATGATGACTTTGCTATAAGCAGGCTTCCTAAAATCTTTTATATTTCAACAGTAGACCGTTGCCTGATGTGGCTTAATACTTGCGTGGTGTCAGAGCATAACATCTGAATGAGATATTGATATTTTGCTCAAATCAATTCAATTATCAGCTATGTAGTTTGGCAGTTCCTGACTCATAATTAAATGGTCAAGTTAATAGTAGTTGGTATAACAACTGCTATGTTAGATATATGACCTTGATCTCTACTTTTTCTTCACTATGTTCTCTTGTTCATCCTATGAATGATGGTTCATTGTTAATTGACCTGTTTGTCCTTTTATTAGATTAATAGCACCTTCTTCTGGTTGGTTATATATACTACGTATCAAACTAATGTAAGTTTACCATTACATATTGTTTCAGGCCAATGTTTCTAGATCGAGTTTGGGTTATGGCTTTAAGAAAGCAAACTTGCTGGAGATGCATGGGTGTTTTACATTCTTGTGGAGTCCTGGATGATAGATACTTCAAGTGCGAAGATCTTGAGCTGTTGTCAAGATAGTTTGTTAGGATTCGATAAGGCTAATGTCTGTTGAGATGTATTCTGAATATTGCTATTTTGATATCATTTGGATGTGGATTAATCGAACCTTGGCACTGTGCTGGATGTACGGATGATTGAGTATTATTGCTCTAATTGGTTTAATACATGTTTTGTTAATTTTGATTTTATTTTTTTTAAAGAACTTGCACCAAGTTTACCGGGTGCAAAAGTTACATATAAAACTTGGTAAGAGTAGAAACATGGTACAACATGTTGACCACGTGTTTGCCATGTATACGTCCATGTGTAAAGAGATTCCCGTGCGTAACTTTCCATTCTTCCGTCAAGGTAGTACAGTGCAGTTGCCGTTACTAGGAAGTTACCGGGCGGAGACTAACACACAGTAATCATCTAGATGATACGGGGTGTTTATAGCCTAGAAATACACTGGAAGACATGCCGGGAACGGTGAATCTCTCCCGGGTGAAGATTACGGAGTGAACCACTAGGGAACAACCTTTGCCGTGTGTTTTGGCCTTGTTGCCGTGTGTTTTCGACACTAGGTAGAGTTTCCCATCCTAGTAGTTCGTCAAAGCTTGGGGTGGTGACGCACGAATTTGCCCGATGGGTAACGGGTGGCAAGCTGGCAGCACCGATCACTGGTCCTCAGGGCCGCACTACTCTGATGGTTGTCTGTTGATGAAAAATACGAGGCCTGGGAGATCTGCTTAACTCTAGTGCAGGTCCAAAATTTGCCTTCGGGTGTGCTAGCGTGCCAGTTGATTTGATCCTGTAATCAACAAGAAATAAAGGCAAAGAAACCGTGGCTAAACCTATAAACGATAGCCGATCGGCTAGGTACCGATGACATATCATTTATCTTTGAGCCAATGTCATATATGCATCGATCGGCAAGCATTAATAAATAAAACAGAACTAAATTTACTCGATCGGCTGTAGATATTAATGATATATAATCCTTATATCGATATATACTTAAATCAAGTGATTGGGATAGATCGATCGTCATGCCGAGACAGTATAAATCACTTAGATCGAAATATATATCAATAATAAGATTATATATGTTCATAGTATAGCCGATCAGATAGATCTAGCATGTATCGGCTAATACTTCAATACCACCCTATACTAAGATATCAAAGCAAATAGAACATATCAAACAAAAACTTAATATACTTAAATGCAACAAGATCTTAACATACAGGGCAGATTCAACATATCAGCGAAGCACGTAAGATAAAAAGTAGTTAAATCATGTAAAATTGGCTGAAACTCCGATACTACCCTTATCAGCAACCAAGAAGCAGGCTAGAGATTAAGATTCTAATCACGACTCATAAGATCAAACAACTGATGCAGCTATAAGTATGAAAAGAAGGGCAATATCTATACAATCAAGCCATTGGAAGTTTTATAGAGTGGTAGATATTATATACTCCCTCCGTTTCGAAATGTTTGACACCGTTGACTTTTTAGTACATGTTTGACCGTTCGTCTTATTCAAAAACTTTTGTGAAATATATAAAATTATATGCCTACATAAAAATATATTTAACAATGAATTAAATGATAGGAAAAGAATTAATAATTACTTAAACTTTTTGTATAAGACGAACGGTCAAACATGTGCTAAAAAGTCAACGGCGTCAAACATTTCGAAATGGTGGGAGTATAATATAAACCAACATCGATATTTAACCTAATCGGCTGCCCTCTACTAGCAGATGTTAGCCGATTGTAGGTTAGATAACGATATTGCCATAGATTATATAAGATATATGATAACTTGACGGATCACATAAACAAGATTAGAGTATCATAAAGATGGAAGCACTAATCCCGAGAACGCAAGCCGCCATAACAAGTTTTACCTCTTGTTGAAGATCGAAACCGATGCAACTCAACCCGAAAGCAAGAACTCGTCAAAATAAAACGAAAGCAAAAAGGGTGGCGATGCGCCGAGATTGTATTGAACGTATGTGTTATTTGATTACGTGGGGTTCGGGGTCTATTTATACCCGAAAATTACAAACTATGTCCATATCGGACACGACTCTTATCTCTAACAAACTTTAAGATACCACAAGTCTTTAAGGTAGACTTTTGCCCAAACATATCTCTAAGGAAATTACATAAAATATCCTAACTAATAGATACAATTGCCTTCCCAGGACTCTATCCATGCGTGGTAATCACCTTGAAGCATATCAACTCAACCCGATATCGTATACCAAGTCGTATTGTCGGAATCGGCTGTATCACCTAACCCAGTCTAACTCGGACTTAGCCTATCCAATCGTAGCCGATCCGGACTCCAGCCGATTCTTACTCTGTTTCCCCGACAATCTTCATCTTTGATTTCGCTTCGATCTAATCTTCCTTTCCGATGCTGATATTACCAAATTTGGTCATTATCATTGTCGCACCACCCAAAAGCCATGCAAGTGCCCGCTGTGTCTTGCCCCCTCTAGATCCAAGCTCATCCGAGCCAATATCTCCTAGGCATCCCCATCGCGTTGAGGAGATGCATGGACGTAGCAGAGAAGCAGGGAGGAGGTGGTGAAGAGGTCGCCAGCTGGTAGGGCTGTCAAAAAAGCTCGAGGCTCGCGAGCTGCTCGAGCTCGACTTGTCCTAGGCTCGATTCGAGCTCGGCTCGAGCTCCAGACGTGCCGAGCCCGAGCCTCTCTCAAAACTCGCGAGCTTTGTCGAGCCGAGTTCGAGCTTCTAACGAGCCTAGTAATAAATGATTTTTGTTGTTATTTAATAAATTAGGAGATCAAATATGTTATTTATATGCCTTGTATTGGCATCATATATTTATTTTATTCTTTTTTCTTATATTAATATGATGAACTAGAAATTAATTATTTTTTAAAAATTATCCTTAAAATATATATTGTTGTCCTAAAAAATCAAGCTCGGTAGTCGAGCTCGAACCGAGCCTGTAAGAATCGGCTTGTTGACAGCCCTACCAGAGGAAGGTGTGTTAGTCGTGGAGGGGGGGAGGAGGAAAGGCTGACAGGTGAGCCCCCACTAACTACCATGCGTGTTCCACGTCGGATCAAAACTGCTCCAGAATGAGACAGAGGTAATTTGTCTGGTATTAATAGTTTAAGGTTTAAAATATCCGGTTTTGTAGTTCATGGGGGTAATTCATATGTCGCCATAGTTGGTTTGGGGAGGGGGTTGTAATTCAGACTTTTTACTACATATAGTACAGCTAGTGTTGATGGGGCATGGGGCTGGACCATTTTATATTTTAGTCCTTTAAATACTTAGTTTTACAGATAGACCTATGAAAAACTAATTTTAATAATGGACTATTTTCTTGACGCCAGGATCATTAGCACCGAGGTTCAATGTTTCAAAGGCCAATGACACTTACGCTGACACAGTTGCCCTCTGGTCCCTAAGACATTGATGTGAAAAGGGTTCACGCCAAACAGACTAATGCTAATAATATATTTCTAAAATAAATTATAAGGAAAGGGTTAAAATATAAAAATTTTATACCATAAAAAAGGCTCTCGGCGCTAGCCTTTTGGCACCTAGGGTCTATTTGTAAGAAAAAAATATTTGCATTTTGACCTTTTTTATGTAATTTATTTTATAAATAGGTCTCTTAATTTCTCACCGACCCATCTAATTCTCGGCTGCTAGAGGGGCGAGGGAGTCGGCGCTAGTGTCATTGATGCTGAGACGTGGGACCTGATGACAGGCCACTGGCAAGGAGAAAAAAAATCCATTCCTAGAATAAGTATTTTAAAAGGACTAAAATATTTTTAAAAATCTAGCTTAATGGGGGATAAGGATCGTTTGCAGTTTATATAGCAGTCACAACTATATCTTGTTCAATTTTCTTCGGAAAATGGAAGGAACTCTACTGGTCCAGTTTGCCGCTTCTTCGAATGCAGAGTATCTCTTTTTCTCTCAATATTCTCCCAATTCCTTGCGACCACACGTCACTTAAATAGAATTTGGCAAGTGCATGTAAATTAATTAAACCGGCTTGTATAGGGCTTCAAAAATTAAATTGTTGAACATATAAAAAAGTGTGGAAAAAAAATAAAAGAATTATATATACTCCTTTCGTCCCAAAAAAAATTAACGGGATTGCTAGAAAACTTTTAAAGTTTTTTTTGCTCCCAAAACATTCAGATTTGTGACCATCGGATTGTCTCGAGATTTGTCCATGAAGAAAAAAAATTGCTAGAAAGAAATTTTCACACATGTCACTGTTGGTTGATTTTACCAGCCAATGCCGGTTAGTTAGGATAAGAATAAAATCTCACTGTTTTTTCTATCCTAACAAGAAACCAAAGAAGATCTAAAAATCTGTTTTGTGTGATCGGTACAAAATATATTCGAATTTAGATTGAGATAAACCCCCAAGCCCCACCAGTGTCGCTATATAAAGAAAGAGAAGGAGGGAGGTAAATTGAAGGCCGAACCCTATCTAACCCTAAACCCTAAGTTAATCATCCGATCGATTAGGCATTCGTGTGGCAGCTCTAGAAGAAGAAGAAAAAAGAAGAACAATGGCTTCATTCTTAGGTCAGTAGATCAATTAATTTCCATATAAGTAGAAGGTGATCATGTTTAGACTAAGACTCAAATTAATTAAGTGGATTAAATTCCAACATTGTGGTATCAGAGCTTAGCTTAGCTTTCATGCTCCCACATCATCCCTAAGTGAAGCCATTATGCCAATTAAACCCTAATTTCTATTCGGCATGATGCAATTTTGAGTTAATTAGATTAGATTGGTTTTTTAATCAGTTCGGCTTGAAGCAAGTTAAGCACATATAACATAATTAGCTTTCAGTTTATGCGTTATCTTTACTGCTTAGTGAAAATCAGATCATATCCATATTCAATTTAAGCAAATTAGATCAATTAAATTAGGGTTCATTAATCTACTGTTCTTACATGATTAAGTTTTCATCATGAATAAGCTTCAGCTAGCAGTGGATTAAGAAGAAAAATTGGGGAAGACGATATAAACAAGATTGAAATTCCCAAATTTTCCCAACTATTCAGCTCAGAAAAGGAGATTAGGATAAACAAGATTGAAATTCCCAAAATCCATACATCAGAAACCCTACTTCGAAGAAATATTCAAACTGAGAAGACCCTAAATTCGAAGTAAACCCAAATCAATCAAAAATTAAGCTCAAAATCGGTTACTTATCGACTTTTGGAGCCCTAATTCCGCCTGGCGTACGCTTGCTTTTTTCTCCTCACGGTCGCGCCGATTCTTTGCGGTGCGTGCGCCGCCTTGGATTTTCTTCCCCACGGTCATCGCTACACCGAGACAGGAAGCATCGGCTTGGCGCTGCCACTTTTGTCTCCACCCCTGTTGATGCAAAAAACAGACACTGGCCTGGGAGATCTACTTAGCTCCAGTACAGGTCCAAGATGTTGATGAGATGCGGGCGTGCCAGACAGTTTGATCCTGCAACTAAGAAGATATGTAAACAATAGATAA
The DNA here is from genome assembly GCA_000338895.3 of Oryza meridionalis. Classification (NCBI taxonomy): domain Eukaryota; kingdom Viridiplantae; phylum Streptophyta; class Magnoliopsida; order Poales; family Poaceae; genus Oryza; species Oryza meridionalis. Next base: position 5,089,854 of record CM002528.2, on the reverse strand, counting down.
AACAATCGATCGGCTGACAAGCTAATGAAGTAATTCCAGCCGATGTCGATAAGGTTTTGAGCAATCGGCTATATATCCAATGTACATAATGATATAAAGATAATCGGCTGATGATAATATAATATAACAATAATATCATCCAGTAGAAACCAATAGGCTAACGATGACATGATATAATAAGTACAGATCCAAAGGTTAAAGCATACATCGGCTGGAGATCCGATGTCACAAAATCCACAAGATTAGATTAAACAGTGAAATCTTTGTTGCCATCGGTTAAATCCAACTTGTATGTAATTCTTTTAAGCCGATGCAATATCCAGATAACTCATCGGCTGAAACCCTGATGAAACCCTTGTTAGCAGTCAAAAAGCAGGCTAGGGATTATGGTTCTAAACACGACTTAGTAGATCAAACTTAACTGATGCAGAACTAAGTATGAAAAGAAACATAATATCTAGACAATCAAGCCCTTGACTGATTTTTAGGGTGGTAGATGTCTTAGCTAATCTAATATAGTAAAACAATTTAGCCGATACCGGTAGAAATCTTAAAGCGACAGACAACTGATAGAGCTAAATTGAGATACTAAGACTAGATTAACAAAGACATAAGATAAATAGACAAACAAATATATCATCCAGACCGGAGCAATCCAAGAGGTCAAATGTATAGATGCAGCCTTGAACGACACTGACGTAGACGAGACAATTGCCTCGGAACATTGGACTTACCCCTTCGCCGGAGATCGAAAGCCGATGCAGCCCCGCGTCAGGTGCCAAGTTCCGCCATGATAAATAAAAAGGTAGAAAAGATAAAAAGGTGGCGATGCGCCGAATTGTATTGATCGTGGAGATAGTTTACAATGATGCCAGGTGTACATACTTATACCCATAGGTAGATACTAGCTAGTCCTTGTACGACAAGAACGAAACTTTCCTATAGATAAAAGGAAAACATAAGGTCCCTATTGGACACTAAGCACACTTTCCTAAAGATAAAAGGAAACTAATAAACTATTCCTAATTAATAGATAACTTGTCATGCCGCATCTTCCTTGAACTCGTTACTTCTGGATAAGCTTCCTTTAATAGATTAATTTTCTTAACCGAATATAGAAGGAATCCGACTATTGGAGACGTGATAATTCTCATTGGATTCTAGGATTCTAAAGCCAATACTGACTCTAGGCCGATGATGTCTCCGGGGCTTACAAAATATCGCTGTTAACCCCCGCCAACGAAGACAGGCCGCTCGGTGCTTGCCGCCAATTGCGCGCCCGCTTTGCCGGACCGCCTTCACTGCCATCGCGGCTGCCCACTCACTCGCGGTGTTGGGAGAGGAGTCGGGGAGAGAAGGGGATTAGGGTATTCCCCCTCAATAGCCGGTAGATCTCAGGAGCCATGCCGTCGCGCGAGCTTCACTTCACCGGATTGCCACGCACCGCCGCCTAAGACCTCGCCGTCGCTCTCCCCTCTGGTTCGCTGGAGAAGAGAATGAGGTAAGCAAGGAAGAGAAGTGAAAAATGGGGATTATGGTTTACCCCTCTCCAATGGCGACTGCACTGGCGCAGGAACAATCCGAGCCGTCCATCAATCAGATGGCTCGGATCCTCTCCGCGTCGGTCCAGCGCCACTGATGGACCATGCGTCTTCTGGACCTCGGAAGCCACCTGGGCCACTGGCTGGGGCGCACTCAGCCAGCGCGTGTGCACGCACGCATGATGGCAGGCCGACCCAATTTTGGGCCAGCTATGGAAGAATTGGGCTGAAATCTTTTTTTTTTTAATTCAATCGCCAAATTCTAAAGTTTGTCATCGACAGAATTTTCTTTGGCATTATTTTGAACCGTTTAAAATTTCTGAAAATTATGATCAATTATTTGATCACTCAGAAAAATATTTCTAGTTAAATGGAAACAACGGGAAGTTCATCTAGAAAGAAATTAATGATATGATATTATATTTGACCAACGTCATTATGATTTCATGTCAAAATTTATTAAGATTATTATTTCCTTAAGCCATTTAATATATTTCTAGTTGAATGGAAATTTAAGTAGAAAGTGTTTAGATATGAAATTGCATTTGGCCAATATTATGATTTCATGTCAACATCATTATGATGGTTATTTCCTTGGTAACTTAATTATTTATAGTCGAATGGAACCAACGAGAAATTCCACTAGAAAGCATTAAGATGTGAAGTTATTTTTAACCCACGTTATTATAATTTCATCTCAACTATAATTATTATTCCTTAGTTATTTTCTTCCCAACGGTGATATAATTAAGGAATTAATTTTAAGATTATTCATAATTATTTATGACCAATGGTGCCTTGACTATGAAATTCTAAGTTTACTTTGCATATGATTGATTAACCCAAATCAGATGCAATACTGAGTAAATCATTTCTAGATTAATGGAACCAACGGGAAGTTTATCTGGAAAGAAATATGATTTAATTAAGATTGTGTCACACCCTAAAAATCTCAATTATATAAATTATTGTGTAAATGGAATTTTAGAAATGATTTTTTAAAAGCCTTGAAGAAAAGATTTAATTGTAAATAATAAATTCCAATATAAAATTGGGCCAGATAAAATTTCATTAAATACTTTGCTTAATTCTATAATTTCTAGATTTTTCTGGGAATTATTTGAGCTAAGGAAGTATTTTTAATAAATGGAATTGCATTTTATGAATTATTTAAATAGAAAAAGGTTTTAAAAAGTCTCTTTTGGCTTTGGGCCGAAAGTCGGCCCAAAACCCCTCTCTTTTCTCTCTTCGGCCCAGTCGGCCCAAGCCGGCCCAGCAAGCCGAGCCGCCGCGCGCGCGCCGCTCCCTCTCTCTCGCTCGCTGACAGGTGGGGCCCGCCTGTCGGAGTCGTCGTCTTCGTCGCGCCGGTCGCACCCGAAACCCTAGCCGCCGCCGCCCTTCCAAATTTCGCCGCGCCTTTCCTTCTCCGGTGAAATCGATTGGGGGGAAATGTTCGCCGTGATCTCCTCTACCTTTCTCTCTTTGGAATCGATCGCTATCTCGCTTTGGAAAGGGGGGATTCGAGCTCGGATCGGATTCGGCCGAACCCTAGCTTTCCATCGCCGTCGCCGGGCCGCCGTGGGCTTCGCCGCTGCCTCCCGACCCCTTTAAAAGGACCCCCGGTGTCTCCTCTACCCTCCGCCGCCCTCGCCTTCGCCTCTCGTCGCGCGAATCGTCCTAGCGCCGTGCACCCATGCGCCGCCGTCGCCGCCGCCGCTCCAGTCGTGCGCCGCCGTCGCTCCGGTCATCGCCGTCGCTCGGGGAGCTCGCCAACGTGGTCGCCGTCGTGTCGCCGTCCTCGTCCGACCCTTCGCCGTCGCTGTGGACCGCCGGAACACCGTCGTCGTCGTCGACCCGAACCTCTCCGCCGCTTCATCCTCGTCGCCGGCGTCATCCGTTGCTCCTCCGCCGCTAGATTGGTCGCCGGTGAGTTCGCCGTGCTCTCCGCATCCCGTTGCCGCTTTCCGTTCGCGCCGCCGCGTCGTCGTTCGCCGGCGAGCACGTGTGTCCGAGCCGCCGTCGCCGCCGTCGGGCGAGGATGACGTCAGAGCTGACGTCATCATCGCCGCCTTCCGTGAGCCGGCCGTGCGCCTTTGGATCTCGACCGTCCGTTCGGTCGGATTAGATCTCGGCCGTCCGATCTTGTGAACCGCAGCCGTGGACCCGGTCCACCGTAGACTCGAGCCCGCTGACGCAATAAATTCCCTTTTTCTTTTCAAAAATAATTCATTATTGCGTCATAATTCAATTAAAATTTATATAAATGATTTAAACCGATTAAATCTTTAAAAATTCATAACTAATTCATCTTAGCTCGGATTTAGTTGGTTCAAGTCTCTAAATTTTTCTAAAATTGAGATCTACATGTTAAAAATATCCACATGTACTGTTCATGATTGCTTATGTGCTGTTTTGGTGTTTTTGTTCTTTTCCGTTTAGAATCCGACGTTTCCGGAGAGTCCGCTTTTGCAGGAGAAGATTTAGAAGAATTCCAAGGCCAGCAAGGCAAGTCACACAGATCCTAATCGATCCTTTGAGCATGTTGATCCCGTTCAAAGCTATTGTTTCTATTCAACTATTGCATTTATTTTCGAATGTCATTGGGTGGAAATAGCCTATTGTTTGTTATAGCCCTTTTGTTCTTGATTATCTTATTCCTTGATACCTTGGGTTATTATAACTTGACTAGTTGAGCTTTATATATTGGTTCAGCTAGATGATTAGATGTAATTGCTTAGCCATGCTTAGAAACTTTAGCACACTAATGGGATAACTTATGATTCACTATTATTTAATGATGGCTTAGTGATAGTTCACGATGGTCAATCGTGATTGGTTAATTAATTAATGTGATAACTAAAACCTGATAATGGTGGGTTGTGAGTACATGGTTTTGATGGTCGTGCTCATGACAATTAAGGACCGGTTCACGAACTTCGGTTGTGAAACATTAACCGTGCCAAACACAAGCCAGCGTGGGCAACGGCTTTATCTTTTACAGAGCATAGTTCATTGCGGAGCACCAGACTGAGAAGTGGCGGAGATAAGCCCACGGGGGTCGCTGGGGAGTCCATGCCTTGTTTATAAGGGGGGTGACTATGATCCGGGAAAGGTGCACTGTAGTGGATTGTGTTGTGTGAGGGGTAATGTCACAGCTCCTTTCCGAGGTACCGTGGTGGTACTAAGGCACATGGTGACATGATGTGGGGCTGTGTCTTGTGGGTACAGTGGTACACCTCTGATCAGAGTAAAACTATTCGAATAGCCGTGCCCGCGGTTATGGGCGGGTCTAACAATGTCTTTCGTGATTAGTCTCACCCTTCACACCATCATGAAAGATGCTATAACTGGTTATAATGGATTAGCTCCTGGTTTGGAATGGTATATTCCTGGTTTGGAGATTAGAACTGTGCAGCCAGGGTTGGTTGTTCAGAATGGTTGGGCCTATACAACAGGGTATGTTGTATGGTGTTGGATTAATACTGTTTAAGTAATACTCTACTGTTTTATTAAATTCTGAAATATTTATTAAATGCTGTTTATGCAAAGAAGCCTATATTATGCCATCCTTGGTTATCCTGTGCACTTGCATATTTGCTGCGTGGCTTGCTGAGTATGTCATATACTCACCTTGCAATCATTCATCAGAGGAAGAGTTCTACAGTGAGGCTGATGGTGGTGAAGGTTTGGCGTAGTCCTTGTCAAGCTGCCTGTGGAGTGGAGTCGTCTGCGCTGTTTATTTCTTTATTTTCCGCTGCTTAGATCTTTATCGTTTGAGAGGAACTATCCACCTCTGTAATGACATTTTATTCGCATATTAATTAATGTAATAATTGTACTCTATTATCAATTTGTTATTGTGTGCCTCGGCTGATTCCTGGACGAGGGTTTACGCACATGTAAGCGTTTGGAATTTTGGATAGAAATTCCGGGCGTGACAGATTGTTATTTCCTTAATTATTTCTGCCCAACGGTGATGTAATTAAGGAAAAAATCTAAATATCTTCGATCATTATTTTCTTTGTCATTCTGGCCTTAACGGTGATATGACCTAGAGTTTATTATTATGTCATTAGCGAACTATTTCCTTTATCACTTCTACCTTACGTTGATATGATCAAGGTTCTCTAATTTATTAGTAAGCTTAATTCCTTTACCATTTCTGCCCAACGGTGAAATGGCTAAGGATTTTAATTTTAATTCTATGGCATCACCAATGGCATAATTTCTTATATCATTTCTACCTTATGGTGATTTGATTTAGGATTTTAAACTGATTTCCTACATCAATTTACCTTATGGTGATTTAATTTAGGATTTTACATTATTTACTTCATCACGTCTGCCCAACGGTAATGTTTATTCCCTAATCATTTCTGCCCAACGGTGACTTGATTTCGAATTATAAGTAATATCATTTAATGATTCCTCGTTTTGTCTCTACCTAACAGTGATACAAAGCGAAATAAAGATTAAGTTATAGTTATTGGGTAAGTTAATGTATTGATGTACGTAAATTTGCTCATGCAACTACAATAAGTGCCACTTAATATTTCAGCAATAAATAATTTTATTTATCAATTAAAGTCTATGGAATTATTAATATTTTTCCTCATTGACTTAACTGAGCCAAAGGCCTCTTTGAGTATGACTTAGCATTAACAAAGGATTCCTTGTGGCTCCCACAGCTAATATCACTAATTTTTCCTAAACTCAAGAGGCACTTTTTAGCCTGGGAGAAGGCCAATATAATGTTATGTTTCGCATATCACTTATATATGTTAGGAAGATTATCATCCCAGTTAGTTTTAGGGGAGAATTTTGAGCATGACAATGCGAAACTGTATCTAGAAAACGTTGAGATGAACTTTAGAAGTTTGTCAAGACTAATGGTAAGTACAATTTTAGTGCCTATGCACATTTGCCGCCATAATTTAAAAAGGTAGCATAAGAAATAAATTATATGGCGTGCAAACTTAGTGGGATAGACATCGCACATTTCATATGCGCCACTTGTCCATTTCATATGACTACGGTCATTTTTCAGAGTTGTAATATTAAGACAATGGACCATAATTGACTTGGATCATCATTCTGCAAATCAATAAGAAATATAGAAGACTAAGAGGCAAACTAATATCTTATAAATATTGTCATTTGATGGCAAGGATGAAGCTCCACTAAGGGGAGTGTTGCAACTTCCAAATTAATAATGATAAAGCTCATTTCCTCGCAAGGGGAAATAAAACTGCCTCTATGTCTTGTGCATACTACTCTTCAAATTTTCTTGTGTAAGTTCTTTGCAAGAATTAGGGACATGCTTAATGTGTTGGTTTAAGAAAGTAGTTAAACAAGAAGATTAATGGCATTATTTTGGGTTGAATCATTATGACACGTTGTCGAAATTATGGCCTTATTATTTGGCCACATTTCTAGGGGAGAATAAACGTCTCATTAAGGTCAAGACACTTCACCCTTAGAAATTTCTGACATCAATAATTACTTAGATGATAATTTCCCCAAGTAAAATTGAAAAATCGAATATTATGCTTCCATCACATAAGTAATAAAGTCATTAGGAGCTCATCAAAAGCTCAAAAAAGATAAATTATTCTACTCATTTATGACTCATAGCTCCATATTATGTGGACGCTAAAATAATTTTGCGTCCCTTAATCAGTGACTTGCATAAATAAATATACATAGCACGACCTGAAAGTTTTGTTGTTGAAAGACATGTCACATATAGGGTGTAGACTTAAGAAATCCACTTGTGGACTTAATCAATCATCGATGATGTTTTAAATTCCGCTGCGTCATTAGTGAACTAAGGTTAAATAAAAATGAGGTGGATAATTATACCTGTAATGATGGAAGTAAGACGTCATTGAAACATGTCATTGTAGTTAATGTGTCACATTTCTAGGGGAGGTTGGAACGTCTGATAAGTTGGAGAATTCTTTCCCTTAGATTTTAATGACGCTGTTTAATCACTAAGTTAAGAAATTAGCCAACAAACGATTACTTTTGGCTATGTTTACTCATAAGCAACCTCTGATTTCCTTTAAGAAATTTAAAATACTAATGCTAAAATTAAATGGAGTTGTTAGATCGGATTATGGTAGTAAACACTAAATGATGCTTGTTCACCTCATAAGACATTAAAATAAGCATTTATCCAAATGGTTTTTGAACCATGTAAAAATAACCGAGATTGATGAACAAAATAAAGAATTTAGTAGAAGTTTCTAAATGAGTCAAATAGTAGGCCATTTAAATGGGCTAATAAAATTAAGCCTGACTCTAATGGAAATTTTGAACAATTCAAGTAATGTGGACAACTGCAAAAAAAAAAGATGAGAATTTCATTCACCGGTACTCTATATTAATGACATTTTATTGTCAAGCAGTACATATTGCTATTAGAAACTAAAGAAAATCTTGTCATGAAATTAATTTTGTAATGAAATTTTGGTCTAAATGAGTATTGGGCTTATATCAGTAAGTCATATGTTGACATAAATTAAAGAAATAATTTAAGAGAATTTAGTTAAAGTCGGCCAGCTAAAGTTAAATTATAAAGATAATCACTTATAATTCAGCCGACAGAAGCTTGATATTAGCTCAAATCTGGATGCATACAAATTTGGCATACATTTTTACTGGGAATCCTGGCAGTGTTTAATTAAATCCAGACTACACCACTAGTATTAAGAATGCTTTGTATTATTTGCAAGGCAACTTTAAGTAACATGCTCATATTTCTAAAGTCTAATTGGTCTCTAAAGTTTAGAGTCATTTGGACACTTATTTTGTGAGATGTGTGGATATTTATAAAGATTATTAAGTTAATTCAGATTAAGCTATGTCCATACATAGAGGAGCAATAACCATGGAAAAGCTCCAAAATAATCTCTTACCGCATAGTCGACGATGCCGTTAGATTTTAAAGCATGTTATGATTAATCATATATTCAAGAATATTTCCCATAACTAAGAGTGGTAAATAGCGCTCATAAACCACTCAAAAGTATACCGTGTTATAAGTTGTGCACTAATTAAACAAAGTTCTCTATTCTAGTAACAACATGTTGTGTGTTTTCTGCCTAACACATCAATATGGTTGTGAAAGATATATTCTAGAATCAAATTATTAAGTGGAGCTTGTGCTCATGGATCCATACTCTAGAGACTCATAAATTAAGATTAATTAAGATTATGTTATGGCCAATACATTTGTAAATTAGAGCTTACTAAGATCCTGGATGAGGGGGGATTAATTTTTCAATCAACACCCACTAAGTTAAGCTTCAGTTTATTTGAGTACTATAGTAAACTATAGGTCTTGTTGTCTCAGTAACGCATAATGTAGTTGTCACACATTGCCTTGGGGAGCTATTTTATTTAGTAGACTCGTCAGTTATTCTCAAAATCAAGGAGAGAATGTGTGTTGATTTTATCGGCTAATGCCGGTTAGATAGGATAAGAATAAATCCCACCGGTTTTCCTGTCCTAACAAGAAACCAAAGAAGAGATAAATATGTTTTGTGTGATCGATACAAAATAGATTTGAATTAAATTGAGGTAAACTCCCGAGCCTCACCAGTGTCACTATATAAAGAAAGAGGAGGAGGGAGGCAAAGTGACGACCGAACTCTATCTAACCCTAAACCCTAAGTGAATCATTCGATCGATCAGGCACTAGAAGGGGTTCGTGAGACATCTCAAGAAGATGAAGAAAGAAGAACAATAGCTTCATTCTCAGGACAGTAGATCAATTAATTTCCGCATAAGTAGAAGGTGGTCATGTTTATGCTAAAACTCAAATTAATTAAGTGGATTATATTCCACCAGTCACGTGTAAGATCTCGGTGTTAGCTAACCAAACCATAGTTAAATACAAATTTTATATAAGTTATATCTTATAATTATATTCCAGTTTCACATCTGAAAGTTTTTTACTAAAAAAAAACTTTATCCTAAAATGTACGTATGGAAAACAGGGTGTAGATAAGTAGAGCAATTTTTGGACTCAAAAAACATGGTGTAGCTAAGTACAACTGTTTTTCACTCAATTATAATCCAGTTTCATATAAAACACTGTTATGTTATACGAACTTTAAATGAAGGGGCATTTGCAAATTTGCCACCGGTTTTTTCAATATTGTAAGGATGCCACTCGAATGATAGTTCCAGTGCTATTTTTACAATTTTCTAGTGGCAGTCTTGTAATAACGATTCAATGTAGTGGTATATTTACAATTGCCCCTTAAATGACCGGACAAATTAAAGGGTGTAGCTGAACAGAATAGTGTTTTATATATAGCGACCTGAACCGTTGGTTTTTGTGATCCCCATCACCATCAGCCAACCGCCCGACAGCTGGCTAGTTTATCTCAATCCAAGGTGTAGCTTTATTTTTTCTTGTTTTGTTTGAGAACTCCTAGTTAGGTTTAGCTTGGCTCCAAAGGTACAGTTGCGATATGTACCTATGCGAATGCGACATAGTCACTATGGCATGGAATAAGATCGATCTCATGGTACGGTACGGAATCTCATAGTCACTATGGCATGGAATAAGATCTCCCTTCGCTGGATGCTATGTGTTGCCAGTTGCTACATGCATGTATCATGACAGAGGTACTACTGTTGTGTGTGATGACATTATGACAATATCTTTGACAATTTATTACTCCTATACATTAGAGCTACGGTTTTAATTTCAAGCTTAGTTCTACTAATGTGTTCTTGGCTTTAGTTTTTCATTAATTGGATTAGTTGGTATAAACAAGGCAAGCAATTAGCGTATGATTAAATTGGATTTTAATCTATCTATCTGCTATATACAAAAATTCATTAAACTTTATATAAACACTCCTAAACCGCTATGTGACATCCTACAAACGTGTCTAAGCCATCACATGACATTTTAATAAATTAGCAAAATATCCTTGAAATTGGTAAAATATCTGATCATCCCCGGTGAACCAATTATTATCAACCATTAGATGTTGAGATTATCAAAGATACTAGTTTGTCAAAAAAAAAGACAAATTCTAGCAAGGATTGGACATGCATGTGTCTAGATTCGTAGCTAGGACAATTAGACTTTTTTTTAGACGGAGGGGATATGTCTGAAAGAAAACCTTATCGTTTACTATATTAAAATTTAAGGTTTATTTCACAACATACATAACTTTTTTCTTATTAGTCTTTTATATACTGATAGAGTGGGATATAACTTCTTTTAATATTCTTTTTTAAATAATAAATAAGACGTTGTGTATTTGCGTGGATTTCCTTTCTAGTTGTTATAAACATGAACATATAATGTTTATTAGATTTTATAAACAAAGTTCAATATATATAAAAAGTTATTTTTGAAAAAAAATGTAACATTTAATATATAGTGTGGGAAGTGTTATCACAATAAACGAGAAAAACGAACGAACACATAAGAGCTGCGGTTTAGTGGGAAGAGGATTTTGATCCCTCGAGGGGATATCTCCTCGTTGTTTGTATGTCACTCAAATGGTTATAAAAAAAATTGAAAAAATTTAAGAAGATGTATTAATATGTGATATATCACTCCACAAACATGAAATTAAAAATTCAACTTCTACATCTCGCAATAAAAATAACAAATTTGACTATGAATATACGTTAACTAGTTGCAGTTCAATTTGTTTTTTTGTTACGAGATGTAGAAGTTGAATTTAAACTTGTATATTTGTGGATTGTTATATCACATGTTAATATACCTTTCTAATATTTTTAAATTTTTTTATAACCATTTAAGTGACATGCAAAGAACGAGGGGATATCCCCTCGAGAGATTAAAACAGTTTGGTTTAGTGCTTTTCGATTGTTCCAGTATGCACACTGTTTCGCTTATTATTGCGACCACTGTACGTCAGTACTTGGTGTGTCGCAAAACGATGGCTCTTTCATACTATTCCGGATGTGTCCCCCTACCTAAATGACCTAATAAAATGTATGTACTCGTATGATTTCTTCTATTGAAAACTAGCACGAGAATATGTACACACGGAAGAGAGATATTTCTCGTGTAAGTTTGTGGCATGCATTAGCTTGGTTGATCATGTGTTGGTGTTAAAAAGGAAATTATATAAAAAAAAAGCAGTTCTGGCTAGTTGGCCCCACAACTTTTTCACTGCTAGAGAAACAATTTTCTACCACCTGACCCATAAATCTTTGCAGGTGGGTCTTATTTAGAGGTTGCGATTGCTTGCCTGCGTAGTTGTGGGAGAGGAGACCGATGGCCGGCCATGCGGAGATCCATTTTCGTAGGGCGGACACCTTAAGGAGATCATCGGTGATAATATCTTTTATTTTCGCTGTCGAGCCTCTTTAGACCTGACTTATATCAAAGAAAAATAGTGGGAAAAACATCTCCAGGTAACAGAGGGTATTCACAATATCAGTCTGCAACCCATCTAGATCTTCTGGATCTATAACCTTCTGTCCAATTGCATTGAAGAAGGCGCATAGACGTTGGATCGTGTGACGCACTTTCGGTGTGATTTGTGTGATTAGCACGTGGCAATCGTGAGACTTCATTCCAACAAGTTTTAGATCGTCCAATTTAACATACTTATCCTCGCTGAATAGCCCGATGGAACTTTAATATCCTTCAAGCATGATAACATTGCGATCTTCTCATCCTTCGACAATGTGTGACAGGCTGGAGGGAGGTACACTCTACCTGTCTCTGCATCTCGTATGGGCTGGAGTTCACTGCGAATATTCATGTCCTGTAGATCAAGGCGCGCGTTCAACCCGTCCTTTGTCTTCCCGGGAATATTCAACATCAGGCCAACCAAACTCTCACACACATTCTTTTCTACATGCATGAGATCAATGCAATGACGGACATCAAGATCTTTCCAGTAAGGTAGCCGCCAAAATATAGATTTTTTCTTCCACATACCCTTCTCCTTTGTCTTGCTACGTTTTTTTTTCTTCCCAAACTCATTGCTTATGTCCTTGACCATATTGTGGGCCTCATCTCCGGACAAATCTTTGGGAGCAGGCTGAAGTTCTCTCTTACCGTTAAAAATTTTCTTCCTTCTTCTAAATGCGTGACGTAGCGGGAGCCACCTCCTGTAACACCCTGAAAATTCGACCGACAAATCAAAACTCTAAAAATTCAGATTTTTCAAAAACTTTTTAAAATAAATTGCATCATGCCGATTTTATTCGCCGTTCCATTGAATTTCGATTTCGGAGATTGGAGATTTCGAATAAAGAACTAAATCAATCAATTTACATCGATATTATCGCAAACATACTCGTATCAATTAAATTTAAATGTGATGGAATGGAATTAACACTAAATAAAGATTTAAATAAATTATATAAAAATGTGAGCAATATTAATTTAGGATGAATTTATTAGTGGGAATAACACAAATATTGGGTAAGAATTATATATGCAAATATTAGGAATTTTAGAATCAAATTTATATAATAAATAAATAAAAATAATAATAATAATAATAAAATAAAAATAAAAAAAAAGAAAAATTGGAAATCGGCACTGTTCATTGCACCTAAGGTGCTCAACGCGGTTCCCCTAGCCCTAACACTACCCCGCGCTGCGCCGCGCGCCGTCCCCTCTCCCGCCGCGCCGCTCGCCGCCGCGCCACCGTCCCATCGCCGCTCGGCCGTCGCCCCCGCGCCCTCGCGCCCCGCACCGCCTCGCGCCCCGCGCGCCGCGCACCGCTTCGTCTCCCCTCTGCCGCGCCGCGCACCGTCGCCATCGCCGCTGCCGCGCCGCACCGCTGTCGTCGTCATCGCCGTCGGTCTCGCGCCTGCGCCCCGCCGCGCGGCCGTCCCCTCGCCGTCGCCCTGCGCCGCTACCGCGCCGCCCGTTCCATCGCATCGAGCCCCGTGCAGCCGCGCGCATCGCGTCGCCCCGCATGCCACGCCGCTCGCTCGCCACCCCGCTGACGCCATAGCCGCCGCCCCCTTCCCCTCTTCTTACCCCCCCTCCCCTATAAATCTCCCTCCCCCCTCTCCATCCTTTTCCCCATCCTCACCCCCCCCTCTCTCCTCAACTCCACGCCGCCGCGCCGCCGCTGTGAGCCGCCGCGCCGCCGCCCTCGGTGCCGCCGCACCGCGCCGCCCTTGCGCCGCCGTCGCCGTCGTCGTCGCCGCCGCCGCCGGTGAGCCGCCCTCCCTTCCCATCGCGTCCGCCGCCGCCGCCGCTCGGGTGAGGGAGAGAGAGAGCCGAGAGGGAGAGAGGGAGAGGAAAAGAGAGAGTCGGCCGAGAGAGAGAGAAAAAGAAAGAAAAGAAAAAAAAGGAGGAAAAAAGAAAAAAGGAGAGGAAAGAGAGAAAAGAGAGAAAAAAAAGAAGGGAGAAAAGAGAGAAAAAAAGGGGGAAATAAATAAAAAAATAAATAATATAATAAATATAATATAATAATAATAAATAAATATAAATAATAATAATAATAGTATAATAGAGGGAAATTAGGAGAGTTTAGAAGATTTAAAAATTAGAATTTTAATTATAAATTAATTTCCCGTCGTAGGATTGCAAAAATTTAATATAATTATGGGTTATTTTTGTAGTCACTATAAATAATCAATTCGCGGTAGTAATTTAAATGTAATCAACGACTAATAAACGAAATATTATAGATTATTAAAGATTACTTTGGATAATCTCTACAAGTAATTGATTCACGGTAGAAGTTCGGATTTAATCACTAGTAATTTTAGACGTATAGAATACTTAATCGGTTAATCATAAACTGAATTAAATCGTATAATATCTCTAGAATTTTGTCCGATATTTAGCTCGTGGTAGAAATTTCTAACCTATTACATGGATATAATACTCGGGAATATTAAATTAAAAACTTAAGACAACGAAATAATTATACTCACTAATAATTTACATAGGAAATGGGTTTGCCGTAGTTCGCGAATAGTAAAGTTAATATAAAGGAATCGACTTCCGCACTCGACTTTCATTTGGATTTACTTGGATTTTTATTGAATTCTAACCAAATTCAAATCCATTTTCGCACGTAACTATAGAGCCCGAGGAAGCTGCTGATCCAAGCGAAGGTCAAGACCCGCAAGATTTTGAGCAAGGCAAGTCATCACTACTCTTTGAACATGTTGATCCCAATTGCGAAATTGTTTTGTTTACAAATAAAATTGCATGCAATGATAAACATCCTACTTGTGATTATGCCATGCCTTGATTATTGTTTACCCCATATTCCTTCGTAACCATGTTTACGTATGAGTCCCTAGTCAACTATGACAATTGCTTAGCAACGCTATTCTAGAATCATGCATACTCATAATTATCGAAATGCTCTATGCTTGGACAATTGCCTTTGGGAAGGTAATTGAGATGCGGCATGTGGAGACATGAGCGCCGCATTGCCATGATGTTGATGACATGATTTGTGAAAAGAGAAATGAAATTAAACAACTGTTTTCGACTGGGGCGGACGGAGGATTTGGGTGGTATCCGGGAAAAGGCAAGTACCGTCCCCGGTCAATTAAGGACCGAGCCATGAAGTTAAGCATGAAACGACCCCCGTACAACCGCACTTCTCGTATGGGTATAGACCTAGCGGAATAGATAGCTGAGCAGAGGCAGTATCCATGCATAGTGGTTTCTTGGTTTGTGAGGCAGGGGCTCTACGATGGGGCAGCCATTGGTAGAACCGCGAGGCGGGTGTCTACAGTGGTGTCGCCATCGGTAGGACTGCCATGTGAGAATTTAAACATAATTATAACTTAATGCTTGTGTGAGTCTTTCCTTCCCGGGTGCGCCAGAACTCCTCTCACTGCTAGAAACTGTGTACGCCTAGAGTGCACGAGGATGTAAAGTTCATGGAGCGGGTACTGCCAATGAGAGGTTATCGAAAAGCTTTGCCGTGACATGTCTCATGTGTTGGGACGAGGCTCATGTGTTGGACAGTCGCGGAGTGCGGGTAAAGTGTACATCCACTGCAGTGTGAGTAAACCCAATCTATTCGAATAGCCGTGCTCGCGGTTATTGAGCATCGGGACGTGTATTACACTTGGCTAGACTCTAAATTCTTAACTTGTGTGGGATGGGATGTTGCATGATGATTTCTATGCTGATGGAGCCACTTCCTGAGAGGAGGGAAGGTGGACGTCCTCAGAAAACCACGACGACTCGATGGCGGGAAGCTATCCTTGGGATCACAATGGATGGTGGACAGAACCGTTATTGTTTGATATGAACACTGGTACTAAAATTTGATCAGTCTATGCTAGGTCTTAGGCTTGTGAAAAGAATTGCAAAACTTGCTTTATGCAAAAGAACCGTAGCCATTCCTTGAATACCCTTATCATATGCATTGTTGCTGTGGTGACTTGTTGAGTACGGTTGGTACTCACCCTTGCAAATATAAACTTAATCAGAGGCCGGAGATGAAGCTTCGGAGGATCCCTATGCCTATTACCAGGAGGGTGATGAAGACGATGGCGCTCAATAGGTCTTAGTTACGGTCGTTGCCTGTGGCAATGGCGTGCCGCTGCCTTAACTCCGCTGCCTTACCTATTTCTGTTTTTGGATGTATTCTGGACCGCTCGGTCCGATGACTTAAGACTATGCCTGCGGGCTATTGATGTAATAATTCGTATTAGACACTCGTGTATGTGCACTGGTTACTTCAGCTATGAATTCGTGTGTACCAGACTACTTAATCCAGGGAAATGGTACTGTTTACACGATTGATTCCTGTTATAAAAACGGGGGTCTACAGAGCTGGTATCAGAGCCATACGACTGTAGGAAAAGACCAAAAGGCGCCCCACCCTTTTCTAAGTTGGCCAAGGGAGAAAATTCCCACTTAGTAATAATTTCAAAAATAAAAATGCTATGTTTACAAAACCTGTATGATTTTTATCTTACTCTTAACTATTTCTTTACAAAATAAGTTTTACTCTTAGCTGACATTGGGTTTTTCTTAAAATTAGATGGCAGATCAGGATTCACCCGCTGCCTGGGAGATGGGAGTACCCCGCTCAGAGGGATACGTCATCGAGCTACACCGACTGATGAGGCGTCTGCGATACCCCAGATCTCCGATCTACCGAGTGAGACAGTGCGAGTCTGTCTGGGAGGCTCGAGTCGAGGTTCACACGCGAGTCCCATCAGAGTTAGACTACAGCTTCCCGACACGTCACTGTCGCGACTTGCCGGAGACCGCGATGCAGGATGCAGCATGGAAGGCCTTCCTCCGACTCAGCTCTATTCACCGAGCTGAGTTGGTAAGTACTGAGTTTGCTCACCACCCGTTTCGAGAGGAGAGCAACTCCGTCTGCACCGTTCAGGACACACCTTGCTGCTACAACCCGATAGTGACCCGACTGTCACGATGGGCTGAGGCAGCGGATGACTTTTACGAGGAGGCACTATTAGAGATCGACGACCAACAGAGACGTGTGGGAGAGCTAGAGACCGAGGTGACTGACCTCACAGCGCAGCAGCTTCAGCTGGAGGAGGAGCACCAGGCTTGGGGCAGTGAGATAGACTCACTGAAGGCACAGCTTCAGGTCCACGGCGACCAGTTCCAGCAGTTATCTGACCAGTACAACGACCGCCGCGGGATGATGGATACACTTGAGGAGCAACTGAGAGAGAGTCAGGAGCACGTCAGTCAGTTGGAGGAGCAGCTTCGAGCAGCCACGATCAGCACCACAGGGGCTTCTACTCCCACAGCAGTAGGGCGTGACCGCTACTTTTTCCTCACCCCGCCGTACCCACCAGCGTTTCACGCTCTTTTGGGAGAGGTTGGTATGCTGGCTACTGAGTCAGTACCTTATTTGGTGGACCCGACAGTGACACAGCCACCTGCCCCGGAGATTGGGCACACTCCACTGATCTCTATACCTTCTCCGCAGCTGGGTTCCAGTTTAGAGACTCCGATCCAGGTCGACTCCGAGACAGAGGGGACTGACACTGAGCCAGAGAGCGAGCCAGACCTCACCGACCCCTCAGAGGATGAGACCCCTGTTCCCCGCATCACCTTCCTCGGAGGCCCCCGCACCCTCAGCACTGCCCGCAAGAGCACCCGACCTCCGGGCAAGAAGCCCAAGCCAGATTCTGAGGCCGCTACTTCCGAGCCATGGGGACTCAGGTTTGCCCGTGCCAGCGACCACACTCTACCTGCCCCAGGATCCTGCGGATGGTTGGATGACTAGACTGGAGGATTGTTGCAGCTTCGATCTCGCGTCAGATGGTTTTTGGATAGTATGCAAGACACACACCCCCCCCCTTACCTAGTTTGACGAGTAGCTTGATGGTTAGTTCGATGTATCTTTTGATAAACCTTATTTGGACTGCATGTGTGCGTAGTCGATTGCATCATGATTTATGTACTATTTGTGGAACTCTGTGATGTTATTCACGATGTTGTTGCTGTTGTGTTATAAATGAGTTTATTCCACCATGCTTGCAAAACAAAGTTCACATCAAAACAACTCCCTTAATGGGATGAAACCATAGAAGCTAGTTAGAAAATTAGGATACTTATTCCATCATCCTACACAGATGACAAGCCGACGTCGGGCATCAACCAGCAATGAAGAAACTCAGACACCTGACCTAACCACCCTGGCCGGAGTTATGGCCACTCAAACCCAACTCTTGCAAACCATTGCAAACAACCAAGGCAACCGCGGAGAATCGAGCTTTGGAGAGTTCATGAGAACCAAGCCACCCACGTTCGCTACGGCAGACGAGCCTATGGAGGCAGAAGATTGGCTACGCGTCATAGAGAAGAAACTGACCCTTGTCCGGGTACGTGAAGCCGACAAAGTGATTTTCGCAGTAAACCAACTGGAGGGACCCGCTGGTGATTGGTGGGATACCTACAAGGAAGCTCGAGAAGAGGATGCTGGAGAACCCACTTGGGAAGAGTTCACTGCAGCATTTCGCGAGAACTTCGTGCCTGCTGCGGTAATGCGTATGAAGAAGAACGAGTTCAGAAGGTTGCGACAAGGGAACACAACGGTGCAGGAATATTTGAACCGGTTCACTCAGTTGGCCCGCTATGTAATTGGAGACCTCGCAGATGAAGAGAAGATCGACAAGTTCATAGAAGGACTGAATGACGAATTACGTGGACCTATGATTGGGCAAGACCATGAGAGCTTCCAGAGCCTGATCAACAAAGTCGTTAGGCTGGAGAACGATCAAAGGACTGTAGAGCATAACCGCAAGAGGAGGCTTGCTATGAATCGCCCACCTCAGGGGGTGCCTCAGCGACTCAAGGGAGCCACTTCGTCTGGGTGGAAGCCCCCTATTGTGGCAACTAACCAACCCGCCGCGCCTAGCAATTTTAATAGGCCGGTTGTGATTCAGAACCGCACCCCTACACCAACTCTGGCTGCCCCTGGAGCCAAGAGGAATGTGGACTGCTTCAACTGCGGAGAGTATGGGCACTACGCCAACAACTGCCCTAATCGACGCAAAACTCCTGTCCGTACTGGCGCTAATACAATGGCTGTTCGTGGGACTGCTACCCCTGCTGCCGGACGAGGACTATTCAGGACTCCGCAGACTAACAAGGCTGCTACCGGATTTGGCCGCGAACAAGTGAACCATGTGCGAGCTGAAGAGGCCCAGGAGGATCAGGGCGTACTGATGGGTACGTTTTCTATCAACACCACTCCAGTTAAAGTTCTTTTCGATTCAGGAGCATCGCATTCATTCATATCACTGAAGGCTAGTCAAAAACACAACTTAACCCTAGTGGGGCTTAGGAAGCCTATGATAGTACACTCACCTGGGGGCGAGATAACGGTGAGTCATGCTTGCATATACGTACCTATTCGTCTTAGGGATGTGGTGTTTCCCTCCAATCTTATGGTGTTGATACCCCAGACCCTGGATGTCATATTGGGTATGGATTGGTTAGCAAAGAACAGAGGGGTGATCGACTGTAGACGTAGAGAGGTTACCCTGACCACACCCTGGGGATCGGATATGAGAGCGACCATGGATCAAGATCCTAGACTGACCGAACGTGCCGGAGGCATATTTACCATGCTACCCCTGAAAGGAATGCCTGTAGTGCAACGATTTCCCGATGTGTTTCCAGAAGACTTACCGGGGATGCCACTAGACCGTGACATAGAGTTCATTATTGATCTGATGCCCGGAACTGCCCCCATATCCAAGAGACCTTATCGGATGCCAGTTAATGAGTTGGAGGAACTTAAAAAGCAAATTAGAGAGTTGCAAGAAAAGGGATTTGTACGACCCAGTTCGTCACCATGGGGAGCCCCAGTATTATTCGTCAAGAAGAAAGATGGTAGCATGAGGATGTGTGTAGACTACCGTTCACTAAACGAAGTAACCATCAAAAACAAATATCCACTACCACGGATTGATGATCTTTTTGATCAACTCAAAGGAGCTAAGGTGTTCTCTAAGATTGACCTTATATCAGGATACCATCAATTGAAAATTAGGACCGGGAATATACCCAAGACCGCGTTTTCAACACGCTATGGATTGTATGAGTTCACAGTAATGTCGTTTGGGTTAACCAACGCCCCGGCATACTTTATGAATCTTATGAACAAAGTGTTCATGGATTACTTGGACAAATTTGTGGTAGTATTTATCGATGATATTCTGATCTACTCCAAGGATGAGGAGGAACATGCGGAACACTTGCGATTGGTACTCGAGAAATTACGGAGGCATAAATTATATGCAAAGTTTAGTAAATGCGAGTTCTGGCTAAAAGAAGTCGCCTTTCTAGGCCACGTAATCTCAGCCGGTGGAGTAGCAGTGGATCCTGCTAAAGTGGAGGCTGTTACGGAATGGAAAGCACCCAAGTCTGTAACTGAAATTCGGAGTTTTCTAGGCTTGGCCGGATACTACCGAAGGTTCATTGAGGGATTCTCTAAGATAGCCCGACCGATGACACAACTACTCAAGAAGGAAAAGAAGTTTGTGTGGTCAGAACAGTGTCAGGAAAGCTTTGAGCAGCTCAAAGAAAAATTGACCTCGGCACCTATTTTAGTTCTTCCCGACATCAGGAAAGACTTCGTTATATACTGTGATGCATCAAGGCAAGGACTAGGAGGAGTACTGATGCAGGACGGAAAAGTTGTGGCCTACGCGTCGCGACAATTGCGACCACATGAGGAAAAGTATCCTACCCATGATCTAGAACTTGCAGCCGTGGTTCATGCGCTAAAGATTTGGAGACATTATTTGATTGGAAACCATTGTGATATCTACACTGACCACAAGAGTCTGAAGTATATTTTCACCCAGTCAGACCTCAACCTAAGGCAAAGGCGATGGTTAGAACTAATCAAGGATTATGACTTAGAGGTTCACTATCACCCCGGCAAAGCAAACGTTGTGGCTGACGCTTTGAGTCGGAAGAGCCATTGCAATCATCTGAGGACGGAAGGAATGGCTCCTGAGCTTAGGGAGGAAATAGCCCAACTAAACCTACATATAATACCTCATGGGCAGATAAACACCTTGGACATTCAACCTCTTCTGAGAACCCAAATAGAAGAAGCCCAGAAGGACAACGAGGAAATCCGAGAGGTGAAGGAACGCCTAGCCGCAGGACTTGCAAAGGAATTTTCGACCGATGAAAAAGATGTCCTATGGTATAAAAAGAGGATTTATGTACCCGAACAGGGTGGACTGAGAGGATTAATCCTAAAGGAAGCTCACGAGTCGGCATATTCATTGCACCCCGGAAGTACGAAGATGTACCAGGATCTGAAGGAAGGATACTGGTGGCCCAATCTGAAGAGAGATGTGGCAGAATACGTAGCACTCTGTGACGTGTGCCAAAAGGTGAAGGCTGAGCACCAGAGACCGGCAGGTTTGTTGCAACCCCTTAGGATTCCAGAATGGAAATGGGATGAGATAGGCATGGATTTTATTGTTGGATTGCCCAAGACCGCAGCAGGGTACGATTCCATCTGGGTGATTGTGGATCGACTCACCAAGACGGCGAGATTCATCCCCGTTAAGACAAATTATAGCAGTGCCAAGCTAGCCGAGTTATACATGACCAGGATAGTATGTCTTCATGGTGTACCTAAGAAAATTATATCTGATCGAGGCACACAGTTTACCTCGCATTTCTGGGAGAAAGTACATGAAGCCCTAGGAAGTTACCTAGCATTTAGCACAGCTTATCACCCACAAACGGATGGCCAGACAGAGAGAACAAACCAGGTCTTGGAAGACATGTTGAGAGCTTGTGCTCTAGATTTTAGCAAAGACTGGGAGAGATGTTTGCCCTACGCCGAATTCTCCTACAACAACAGCTTTCAAGCAAGCCTAAAGATGTCACCCAATGAGCCATTGTTTGGTCGACGATGTCGAACTCCACTAATGTGGTCTGAGACTGGAGAACAGGCAGTATTTGGACCTGACATTATCCAAGAAGCCGAGGAAAAGGTTCGCCTGATTCGAGACCGTCTAAAAGTAGCACAATCACGACAAAAGAGTTACGCCGACACTCGAAGAAGGAACCTGGAATTTAAGGAAGGAGATTATGTTTATCTGAAGGTTTCTCCGATGAGAGGCACGAAAAGGTTTAAGGTCAAAGGAAAACTAGCGCCAAGATATGTGGGACCCTTTCAAATCATGGCTAGACGGGGAGAAGTCGCATATCAGTTACAGCTACCAGAGAATATCGCCGATGTGCACCCAGTCTTCCATGTGTCTCAATTAAAGAAGTGCTTACGAGTGCCGGAAGAACAAGCTCCGCTGGAAGAGATTCACATTAGCCATGACCTTACGTATCCAGAACACCCGGTCCGGATATTGGATGAAGCCAAAAAGAGGACTAGGAGCAAAGAGTGGCGTATGTACAAGGTACAATGGAGTAATCACACTGAGGATGAAGCCACCTGGGAAAGCGAAGAATTCTTGAGGACGGAATACCCGCATCTATTCGAAACCTGGTAAGAAATCTCGGGACGAGATTTATTTAAGGGTGGTAGGTTTGTAACACCCTGAAATTCGACCGACAAATCAAAACTCTAAAAATTCGGATTTTTCAAAAACTTTTTAAAATAAATTGCATCATGCCGATTTTATTCGCCGTTCCATTGAATTTCGATTTCGGAGTTTGGAGATTTCGAATAAAGAACTAAATCAATCAATTTACATCGATATTATCGCAAACATGCTCGTATCAATTAAATTTAAAAGCGATGGAATGGAATTAACACTAAATAAAGATTTAAATAAATTATATAAAAATGTGAGCAATATTAATTTAGGATGAATTTATTAGTGGGAATAACACAAATATTGGGTAAGAATTATATATGCAAATATTAGGAATTTTAGAATCAAATTTATATAATAAATAAATAAAAATAATAATAAAAAAATAAAAAAAGAAAAATAAAAAAAAAGAAAAATTGGAAATCGGCACTGTTCATTGCACCTAAGGTGCTCGATGCGGTTCCCCTAGCCCTAACCCTACCCCGCGCCGCGCCGCACACCGTCCCCTCTCCCGCCACGCCGCTCGCCGCCGCGCCTCCGTCCCCTCGCGCCCCGCGCGCCGCGCACCGCTTCGTCTCCCCTCTGCCGCGCCGCGCACCGTCGCCATCGCCGCTGCCGCACCGCACCGCTGTCGTCGTCATCGCCGTCGGTCTCGCGCCTGCGCCCTGCCGCGCGGCCATCCCCTCGCCGTCGCCCTGCGCCGCTACCGCGCCACCCGTTCCATCGCATCGAGCCCCGTGCAGCCGCGCGCGTCGCGTCGCCCCGCCTGCCACGCCGCTCGCTCGCCACCCCGCCGACGCCATAGCCGCCGCCCCCTTCCCCTCTTCTTCCCCCCCTCCCCTATAAATCTCCCTCCCCCCTCTCCATCCTTTTCCCCATCCTCACCCCCCCCCCTCTCCTCAACTCCACGCCGCCGCGCCGCCGCTGTGAGCCGCCGCGCGCCGCCCTCGGTGCCGCCGCACCGCGCCGCCCTTGCGCCGCCGTCGCCGTCATCATCGCCGCCGCCGCCGTCGTCGCCACGCCGCCGCCGGTGAGCCGCCCTCCCTTCCCATCGCGTCCGCCGCCGCCGCCGCTCGGGTAAGGGAGAGAGAGAGCCGAGAGGGAGAGAGGGAGAGGAAAAGAGAGAGTCGGCCGAGAGAGAGAGAAAAAAAGAAAGAAAAAGAAAAAAAGGAGGAAAAAAGAAAAAAGGAGAGGAAAGAGAGAAAAGAGAGAAAAAAAAGAAGGGAGAAAAGAGAGAAAAAAAAGGGGGAAATAAATAAAAAATAAATAATATAATAAATATAATATAATAATAATAATAAATAAATATAAATAATAATAATAGTATAAATAGAGGGAAATTAGGAGAGTTTAGAAGATTTAAAAATTAGAATTTTAATTATAGATTAATTTCCCGTCGTAGGATTGCAAAAATTTAATATAAATTATGGGTTATTTTTGTAGTCACTATAAATAATCAATTCGCGGTAGTAATTTAAATGTAATCAACAACTAATAAATGAAATCTTATAGATTATTAAAGATTACTTTGGATAATCTCTACAAGTAATTGATTCACGGTAGAAGTTCGGATTTAATCACTAGTAATTTTAGACGTATAGAATACTTAATCGGTTAATCATAAACTGAATTAAATCGTATAATATCTCTAGGATTTTGTCCGATATTTAGCTCGTGGTAGAAATTTCTAACCTATTACATGGATATAATACTCGGGAATATTAAATTAAAAACTTAAGACAACGAAATAATTATACTCACTAATAATTTACATAGGAAATGGGTTTACCGTAGTTCGCGAATAGTAAAGTTAATATAAAGGAATCGACTTCCGCACTCGACTTTCATTTGGATTTACTTGGATTTTTATTGAATTCTAACCGAATTCAAATCCATTTTCGCACGTAACTATAGAGCCCGAGGAAGCTGCTGATCCAAGCGAAGGTCAAGACCCGCAAGACTTTGAGCAAGGCAAGTCATCACTACTCTTTGAACATGTTGATCCCAATTGCGAAATTGTTTTGTTTACAAATAAAATTGCATGCAATGATAAACATCCTACTTATGATTATGCCATGCCTTGATTATTGTTTACCCCATATTCCTTCGTAACCATGTTTACGTATGAGTCCCTAGTCAACTATGACAATTACTTAGCAACGCTATTCTAGAATCATGCATACTCATAATTATCGGAATGCTCTATGCTTGGGCAATTGCCTTTGGGAAGGTAATTGAGATGCGGCATGTGGAGACATGAACGCCACATTGCCATGATGTTGATGACATGATTTGTGAAAAGAGAAATGAAATTAAACAACTGTTTTCGACTGGGGCGGACGGAGGATTTGGGTGGTATCCGGGAAAAGGCAAGTACCGTCCCCGGTCAATTAAGGACCGAGCCATGAAGTTAAGCATGAAACGACCCCCGTACAACCGCACTTCTCGTATGGGTATAGACCTAGCGGAATAGATAGCTGAGCAGAGGCAGTATCCATGCATAGTGGTTTCTTGGTTTGTGAGGCAGGGGCTCTACGGTGGGGCAGCCATTGGTAGAACCGCGAGGCGGGTGTCTACAGTGGTGTCGCCATCGGTAGGACTGCCATGTGAGAATTTAAACATAATTATAACTTAATGCCTGTGTGAGTCTTTCCTTCCCGGGTGCGCCAGAACTCCTCTCACTGCTAGAAACTGTGTACGCCTAGAGTGCACGAGGATGTAAAGTTCATGGAGCGGGTACTGCCAATGCGAGGTTATCGAAAAGCTTTGCCGTGACATGTCTCATGTGTTGGGACGAGGCTCATGTGTTGGGCAGTCGCGGAGTGCGGGTAAAGTGTACATCCACTGCAGTGTGAGTAAACCCAATCTATTCGAATAGCCGTGCTCGCGGTTATTGAGCATCGGGACATGTATTACACTTGGCTAGACTCTAAATTCTTAACTTGTGTGGGATGGGATATTGCATGATGATTTCTATGCTGATGGAGCCACTTCCTGAGAGGAGGGAAGGTGGACGTCCTCAGAAAACCACGACGACTCGATGGCGGGAAGCTATCCTTGGGATCACAATGGATGGTGGACAGAACCGTCATTGTTTAATATGAACACTGGTACTAAAATTTGATCAGTCTATGCTAGGTCTTAGGCTTGTGAAAAGAATTGCAAAACTTGCTTTATGCAAAAGAACCGTAGCCATTCCTTGAATACCCTTATCATATGCATTGTTGCTGTGGTGACTTATTGAGTACGGTTGGTACTCACCCTTGCAAATATAAACTTAATCAGAGGCCGGAGATGAAGCTTCGGAGGATCCCTATGCCTATTACCAGGAGGGTGATGAAGACGATGGCGCTCAATAGGTCTTAGTTACGGTCGTTGCCTGTGGCAATGGCGTGCCGCTGCCTTAACTCCGCTGCCTTACCTATTTCTGTTTTTGGATGTATTCTGGACCGCTCGGTCCGATGACTTAAGACTATGCCTGCGGGCTATTGATGTAATAATTCGTATTAGACACTCGTGTATGTGCACTGGTTACTTCAGCTATGAATTCGTGTGTACCAGACTACTTGATCCAGAGAAATGGTACTGTTTACACGATTGATTCCTGTTATAAAAACGGGGGTCTACACCTCCGATGACCCATGTATACCATCTTTCGTGATTTCTTCAGCCACCGGCTTCGTGTATGTTCCTTGCAATCGGAGCATGCCTTCTTTCCTTTTATAGTTTGTCCGAAAAGATTACCGAGTGCAGGGTAGTCATTAATGGTGCAGAACAATAGAACTCTTAGCTTGAAGTTCTCCTGACCATATGCATCCCAAGTTTCCACACCTTCTTTCTAAAGAATCTCCAGATCGTCGATAACAGGCTTCAGGAATACATCGATATCATTGCCGGGTTGCCTCGGACCTTGGATTAACAAGCACAACATAATATATTTTCGTTTAAAGCATAACCATGGCGGGAGGTTATAGTTCGCAATAAGAATTGGCCAAGTGCTGTGAATACTACTCATGTCACCGAAAGGATTCATGCCATCCATACATAGACATATCCTCATGTTTTTAGGGTCGGCAGCAAAGTCTTTGTGTTTTCGATCGATATTCCTCCATTCAATCGAATCCGCTGGGTGTCTAAGCATACCGTCATTCCTTCTCTCCGTGGCGTGCCAACGTACTAACTTCGCTTCGTTCGGGTTGGCAAAGATTCTCTTGAAACGATCAATGATAGGTAGATACCACACAATCTTTGCCGGACCACCCCTCTTTGACTTATTTCCTTCGTCAGCACTTTTCTTTCGCTTGTATCGAGAAGCCTTGCAGACAGGACAAGCATCCAAGTCCGCATATTGCTTGTGGTACAATATGCAGTCATTTGGACAAGCATGAATTCTACGGACCTCTAACTCCAGTGGACACAGAACCTGCTTTTCTTCGTATGTCGTCGTGGGCAATGTGTTCTCAACAGGAAGCATAGCCTTCAAAATTCCTAAAAGATCTGTGAAACTCTTGTCTGTCCATCCACTACTTGCCTTCAGCTTCATTAGGTCCAAGGTAACTGACAACTTAGTGTGTTTTGCTTTGCATCCAGCATACAGAGGCGTCTCGGAATCACTGACCAACCTGCTGAACTTCATTCCATCTCTCTCATTCTGGGCTGGGTCCTCAACGTCACGTAACATGTCTTGCAGCAGATCGTGATCCACATCAACCATTTCACCGCCCAATGGAGAAGGTATAAACATGTCATGCTCTTCTTCATCTTCCTGATTATGCGCACCACTTCTGTCTGCTGCTACTCCACTTCCTGATTCTTGCTCTCCATGCTTCACCCAACATGTATAGCCCTTCATGAATCCTCGTTGTATCAAATGACCAAGTACGTCCTCTGCGCTATCAAACATATTCTCATTCTTGCAATCTGCACATGGACAACACATGTAATCACTGTTTCTTCTTTTCCGATCCTCCTCCGCGGCGTTCATAAAATTTATTACGCCCTTTCTGTACTCCGTAGAATGACGTTTCAAATTTTTCGCATACATCCAACTTCGATCGATTGCTACAAAATAAAAAAAAACAAATTACATGCACATATTATAAGATCAGTATTGCAAAAGTAATACGTGATGAAATTGCTCAATTAATGATTAATATTACTCACTTGATTGATCCATTTTGATCACTTTTGGGAATTTTCTGTTTTTCTTGGAAAAAAAGACAAAAAATCGCCCCCTACAGCCTCCCACCAAAATAGTGAACAGTAGGATACAGTTACACTAGGTGGTGGGGGGTATTTATACTGTGCAATAAATATCTGTAACGGCCCTAAAACAATCAACCGTGACGGGCATACAAGTAATCTCTATCGGGCCTTAATAAAAGCCCGTCTAAAAAGAGTGTCATCTGTGACGGGCATTAAACTTATCTCAATCGGGCCTCTAGTTAGAGCCCGTCACAGATGACCCTCATCTGTGACGGGCTTCGTTTAGGGCCCGATTGAGATATGGAACCCTCATCTCAATCGGGCCTCAACTATGGCCCGTCATAGATAAGTGTCATCCGTGACGGGCTTTAGTTATATGCCGATATACCATGGCTGTGCGACCATATCTCAATCGGGCGAAACTTCGGCCCGATTGAGATTACTTCCTTGTGACGGCCCGTAAATTCCAGTCTTGCTATGGGCCGTCACAGATGAAAGGATCTGTACTAGTGCGACGCGCGTGCGCGCGCCCATAGGGCCCCACCATGTCTCCCTGCCGCACTGCCGCGTGTCCCCGTCATGCACGACGTTGCAACAAATCACCCACATATTTTGGAAACCCTCTATTAAGGGAATTCATTTCATTTTTTTCCACCTGAATGTTTCACAATGTATAGATTTAATGTTGCAGTGAATTGAAATATTCTTTTGCAATAAATAAGCCACATATTATAAAAACCCTCTATTAAGGGAATTCGTTTCATTTTTTGTTCTAAAAAAATGTTTAACCTAGTGTACTCGTGATGTTTCACTATGTATGGATCAAATGTTGCAGTGAACTGAAACATTTTTTTGCTATTTGCTGAAACATTATTTTTATATAAGGTGAAACAACGCCCGATTTAAACGATTGAAACATTTTTGATTTACTTAGGGAAACAATTCCGATATATACTTGGTGGAACAGCGTGCAATATTTAAAAATAATTCAATAATAAGCTTAAAAAATTTATTGGAATATATCCATGTGTAGTCTTGTTTTAAAGATTTAATTGCAACGAATTTAATGGTACAATCGGATCATCATTTGCATAAATAATTTATGAGAAAAATAGTTTAAAATAGTTTTGCATACAAGACGTGGGCGCCCGATTTTTTTGCTACCGGATCGAGCGCCCAACGTGTAGTCACCTTTTTCTTGTTATTAGTTCTGAGCAAAGATTATTGTATAGGAGTGGTTACGTACCCCAGATTTTTGCCTATCCACTATGGCATATGTCTCGTGCAAAGAGACAAGGGGGAGAGGCGTGGTATATCCCAGCTGGCTAGCCCTAGAGAACGCATCTAACTTCTTTCCCTGGATTCATTCTCTCGGGTGAAAGGTAAGAGCAAGTTTAATATTACAGCTAGCTCCCATTCATCTATAACCGATTTAATAGCCAATTCATACAATAGTTGTTTACTATACTATTAATATATGGTTCCACCTGCCATACACACATTGCGTCTTAGAGTCCGTGCTGTAACTGGCTACAGATCTATAGCCCGCTGCTCTTCGCTCTCATCTTTTATCTCATTAAAATATGTTTATAGCTGGCTAATAGTCCGCTATTGTACCTGCTCTAAGAGGGAGATAGAAAGTTACTAGAGTAAATTGCATTGGTGGTACAAAAACTTATTAGGTGGGTGCGATTTAATACATAAATTTATAAAATGCTCGTTTTAGTACATGAACTTGTCTAGTTCGTGCGAACGAGGACCAAAAATAACTTGGTAATGTGAATTTTACGAAGCTGATGTTGATTAGGATGTAACGTGCATACGTGTAGTGAGTATGCATAAGATATGCAATACGTATAAATTTGGTCTCTACTTTATCCTTCATCATGGAAATGATGAATTTCATATATTTCTAACACTCATATCATTGCTAAGTTTTTTCTTTATCTTTTTTCTACTATCACTATATCCCATTATATTTTTTATCGGAGAGGTGTATGTCTAATAGCAACCTTCTCAGATATATATTTACGTACTATCCTAATCAGCCCCTAAATCAATAAGATTAGCCATGTAGTGTTCTTTTCATCTTCCTCTACACGCATCAGACAAGTTTATGCACCAAAACGAGCATTTTACATGTGCGTACACTGGATTGCACCCACCTGACAAGTTTGTGTACCGGTAATACAATTTTAGGAAGATGCACATAAAAAGAAAGCCAGATAAAGATGTGTCAGATTACCCAGTCAGTTTTAGGAATAAGTTCACCGGAGGTCCTTTAACTTAACAGCGAGATTCTTTGAGGTCTCTTAACCACAAAATCAGAAATCTCTATCCCCTAAACTATACAAAACCGTTCACTCAAGATCCCTAGGCAGTATATATGGGTGGTTTCACTGACGTGGCATCCTAGTTCACCGGAGGGCAAACGTGGCGGCGGAGCGGCGGCAGGCGAGCACGGATGCGGGCAGAGCAGCGGAGGGCATGCACGGCGGCGGAGCGGCGGCGGGCGAGCGCGGCGGCGGAGCGGTGGAGGGACCTCCGGTGAACTTATTGTCTCACTTACATGTGGGCCGCACATATTAATTTTAATTATTTTTGCTGATTAGAATGCCACGTCAGCGAAATCACCCATATATACTGCCTAGGGACCTTGAGGGAACGGTTTTGTATATTTTAGAGGTGGAGATTTCTGGTTTTGTGGTTAACGGATTTCGAAAAATCTCGCTGTTAAGTTGAGGAACCTCCGGTGAACTTATTCCTCAGTTTTAAGAGTCTTCTGTTCTTTTTTTGGGCTTGTGCTTTTCTTTGTTGGGCTTGCTCTTGGGCTTTGATCGGATGGGCCTAAAAGAGCCCATAGGGAGAGGCAGCGTCGTGGTGTCTCTCAAACCGTGTATCAAAATTCATAGTACCAAGTATTTCATAACGTTACTAGATTAATTATTATATTTTGAGACGTAGAAAGAACTATAGTTAGGTGCTTCTTTAGACGGACACACTAGAAGAAAAAACTTATCGAACTCAAGCATGGAGTACGTACCTGAACTTTAATCCTTGCCCATTTGATAGCGGATGATAGATTAGCATCCTTTCTAAACTCCTAAACGGTACGACTTTTTCTAAAAAAAAAAATCTTGATCAACATTTCTTTGAAAACATTTTTAATCAACCTTTAATATTTAATTTATCTATTTGTATACTCATTTAATTACGACAAAAACTCAATTTCAGACATATAATCATCAGCACTTTAGGGCACATTCTAAAAAGGCAAATTTTGCCACAAAACATCGTGACTTTGACATTCTAAAAAGGCAAATTTTACCACAAGACATCGTGACTTTGCGTTTTTAGCCGTAGGACACCGCGCGAAGTGACTTTTGGGGGAATACACTCTTAAAATGTGTTATTTGCTGGTGGACACCGCACCCATTAAATTAATAATTTCCAGTTGAATAGGAGAGAGAAATTATGTGAAAGTTCTAAAATGTCCTTTGGCCCACATGTCAAGTCTTCCTTCTCTCTTCTCTCTATCCCCTCCTTCCACACTGCTATGGCTGGCGCTTCTCCATCCTCCATATCGACGTGGAGGAGATGGCTCGTGCTGGGCTAGCACATGAGTAGGAACCCGCGGTTGACGTGCATGACGAGGGAGGCTTGCTGATCGGAGCCGTACACCGGCGAGGGAGGGAGCGCCACGATGCCGCCGGGCGACGCCGTGGGGTCGGGGAGCAGGGCAGAGAAGAGCTGGGCGTGGAGGCGCGGGGTTCAGAGGACGTACAACGAAGCGGCGGCGGCGGCCGTCTTCTGCTGCAGTTGTGTGCCGCGCAGCCACGTCGGCCGCCGCTCCTACACGAGTGCGCCACCACGTCACGTGCCAGCGCCCGCATCGCGCCGCACGGTCGCCGCAAGCTGAGCCGGCCGCTGCTCCACCTTCACGCGGCTACCACTCCACCTTCGCGCTAGCCGCTACTCCTGCATGAGTGTAGCACCGTGTCATCCGTCACGCTGTGTTTAATCCCATGTATTAGCAGAAGGCGGCGACGGCCGTCTTCTGCTGCAGTCGTGTGCCGCGCAGCCACGCCGGCCGCCGCTCCTACACGAGTACGCCACCGCGCGCGTCACGCGCCGGCGCCCGCATCGCGCCGCACGGTCGCCGCAAGCTGAGCCGGCCGCTGCTCCACCTTCACGCAGCTACCACTCCACCTTCGCGCTAGCCGCTACTCCTGCATGAGTGTGGCACCGTGTCATCCGCCACGCTGTGTTTAATCCCATGTATTAGCAGAAGGCGGCGACGGCCGTCTTCTGCTGCAGTCGTGTGCCGCGCAGCCACGCCGGCCGCCGCTCCTACACGAGTGTGCCACCGCGCGCGTCACGCGCCGGCGCCCGCATCGCGCCGCACGGTCGCTGCAAGCTGAGCCGGCCGCTGCTCCACCTTCGCGCAGCTACCACTCCACCTTCGTGCTAGCCGCTACTCCTGCATGAGTGTGGCACCGTGTCATCCGCCACGCTGTGTTTAATCCCATGTATTAGCAGAAGGCGGCGACGGCCGTCTTCTGCTGCAGTCGTGTGCCGCGCAGCCACGCCGGCCGCCGCTCCTACACGAGTGTGCCACCGCGCGCGTCACGCGCCGGCGCCCGCATCGCGCCGCACGGTCGCTGCAAGCTGAGCCGGCCGCTGCTCCACCTTCGCGCAGCTAACACTCCACTTTCGCGCTAGCCGCTACTCCTGCATGAGTGTGGCACCGTGTCGTCCGCCACGCTGTGTTTAGTCCCATGTATTAGCAGAAGGCGGCGGCGGCCGTCTTCTGCTGCAGTCGTGTGCCACGCAGCCACGCCGGCCGCCGCTCCTACACGAGTGCGCCACCGCGCGCGTCACGCGCCGGCGCCCGCATCGCGCCGCACGGTCGCCGCAAGCTGAGCCAGCCACTGCTCCACCTTCGCGCCGGCTACCACTCCACCTTCGGGCTAGCCGCTACTCCTGCATGAGTGTGGCACCGTGTCGTCCGCCACGCTGTATTTAGTTCCATTAATTAGCATAGCTCGTTATGGTACATATTGGTAGGCACGGTAACCGTGCGATGTTGGCCCACGTGCTGAGGCCTCAGCCCAAGCAGGACCAAGAAGACTAGGGGAAGTGTTGGCTCAGGCAACCTGTCAACCTGATTAACCGATGAAAATTTTGGAAAAGAAATATGAAAAATTTATAGGGAACAAATTAAAAAATATAGGAAAACCGTTTGTGTCAGAAAAATAAAGAAAATAGGGAATATGAATATCGAATGGAAAAATATAGAAAAATAGTGAAAATATAGGAAAAATTCATAAAATACATTTATCGAATGTTAAATAGCAATTCCATTAGACAAAAGCGCTTTGCATATTTTTACCCCGTCCAGCCTGCATGGATCTTAAAGTCCATTCGAAAATTCAACATAATTTCTCCTAAGTTTTCTGTCGAATGTTAATTTGCAATTCCATTAAGGAAATGCATGCATTCTCATATGCGTGTATATGCACGCACAGACAACTGACACTAGCTTGATAAACGACAATAACTCATATAGCCGTGCTTGTAACTAAGTTGTGAATGGAACTTTCCAAAAAAAATAGAGATTTTTCTGAAATGCAGATTATTCACATCACCAATATGTGCTCAGATTTTTTTTCCTTTTTTCATCCTACCTTTTCATTACGAAATTTCTTTCTTTTTGAAGATTAAGAAAGAACCGAAATAGCTTGAAATAAATAATAATTATTCCGATGGAACCTTCTACATGATATAAGCATAATCTTAATGAATTAACTAACTTCTTTGCGTTCTAAGGTCGGAAATCTAGTTTAAAATGAAAAATCGCACAGCACGCGCGCATTCATCTTCCATATGACATCGAAAAGATATTCACCAGCTGGCTATTAAACAAGTAGCATTGCTAGAAGAGATGCCATGGCTATTTTTAGGCGGGAAAACTCAAACGGAAATGGATTAACGGATCCTCCACGCTTCGCGCGCAAAAGCTGCGTGCGTCCAAATTAGCGGCCTTCAAAAATTCCCAATCCTTCATCACTCCTCTCATGCATGCATGCATGCATGCACTAATCCTACGCGACCAAGAAATTATTGGCGAATCGATCACCGTTGCCATCCACCATTGCCGTCCCCCTCCTCCTCCTCCTCCTCGCCTTCCTCTTCCTCTCGCTGATCTAGCTTAGCTCCGCTTGCTTCACCAGTTCATCATCATCTTCTTCTTCTTTGTCTCCCTCGTTTGGTTTGATCTTTCACGGTTGATCCATCCAATCCCACCGGCGAGCGGCGGTGAGCTCTAGGCGGCGCGGGCGGCCATGGGCGGCGGAGGAGGCGGCGGCGGCAACACGAGGGAGCTCGACCAGACGCCGACATGGGCCGTCGCCTCCGTGTGCGGCGTCATCGTGCTCATCTCCATCCTCCTCGAGAAGGGGCTCCACAAGATCGGGGAGTTCTTCTCGCACCGGAAGAAGAAGGCGATGGTGGAGGCGCTGGAGAAGGTGAAGACGGAGCTCATGGTGCTAGGGTTCATCTCGCTGCTGCTCGTGTTCGGCCAGAACTACATCATCAAGATCTGCATCACTGAGAAGGCCGCCGACACCATGCTCCCGTGCCGCCTCAAGGCCTCCACCATCCACACCGAGACCGGCAAGAGTCACCACGGCGACGCCGCCGCCACCGCCGGCGGCCATGGGGCCACCACCATGGAGGCCGGCGGCGAACACGGGGCCACCCCGGCCGGCGGCGAACACGGGGCCACCACCATGGAAGCCGGCGGCGAACACGGGGCCACCCCGGCCGGCGGCGAACACGGGGCCACGCCGGCCGGCGGCGAACAAGGGGCCACGCCGGCCGGCGGCGAACACGGGGCCACGCCGGCCGGCGGCGAACAAGGGGCCACGCCGGCCGGCGGCGAACACGGGGCCACGCCGGCCGGCGGCGAACAAGGGGCCACGCCGACCGGCGGCGAACACGAGGCCACGCCGGCCGAGCACTTCAGCCTCGTCGGCGTCGGCCCTCCCTTCGCCGCCGCCTTCTCCCGCCCTCACCACCGCTTGCTCGCCGAGGCCAAGATGACAACCAAATGCCCCGATGTCGGTCACAACCTCCTTCTTCTTCTTCTTCTTCTTCTTCTTCTTCTTCTTCTTCTTCTTCTTCTTCTTCTTCTTTCTGCATCCGACCGATCGCGAAAGGATGTTAATGTGACGTTTCACCATTTGTCTTATTTATTTTGTTGGGACTTATTCTATCATTAAAAACTACAATTTTAATTTATACTTGCACACATATATAATATTTTTTAAAATAAAACGAATGGTTAGACGTTGTGCGAAGAGTCAACGACGTCACACATAAAAAATGGATGTAGTGATTAACAAGCTCCATGGATGGTGTCAACTTGTGCAGGGGAAGGTGTCTCTGATCTCCATCAACGCGCTGCACCAGCTGCACATCTTCATCTTCTTCCTCGCCGTCTTCCACGTCACATACAGCGCCATCACCATGGCGCTTGGCAGGGCCAAGGCAAAGCTCTCTTTCTCTTCTTCTTCTTCTTCTTCTTCTTCTTCTTCTTCTTCTTCTTCTTCTTCTTCTTCTTCTTCTTTTTTCTACTTCTTTCATGGTGATCCCGGCTAATAGCTTCGAGCCGCGTTCATGGCGACGCTGCTGCAGATTCGTGGATGGAAAGAGTGGGAAAAAGAAGCCGCGGGCCAAGATTTCGAGTTCGCTAATGGTACATATATATATACGCCTTGATATGTTGCATTTTTTGTTATTTCTTCACCCTCTGAAGATTAACTAACATAATTAACGGATATAGATTTTTTACAACTAGATGCAATGGCACCTATTATTTATTACATGAATAGTTGTTAAAAAAAATAAAAGAAAATGAATAGATTGATTGTGATGCTAGAAGTATATAGTAACATACAGTCAAATATGATTTATCGTTCAAGAAAAAGAAATTGACACCTCATAATGTAGATAAAATTTTTTATTTTTATTTCGTAAACTTTAGATAGAATTTGTAGCTTCATATTTGTATATTAGATAGAATTTGTAGCTTCATATTTGTATATTAACTTATATTATCATAATATATCTTGTCAAACTTTTTCATATTTTTATTTAACTATTTATACTACATGCATACAGTAGGTGCAGAAAATACTACTTTCCGCATAATTAACTCTATGCATTGCATTGCAGATCCGACGAAGTTCAGATTTACTCACGAGACGTCGTTCGTCAGGCAGCACATGAACGTGCTGAACAAGACGCCGGCGTCGTTCTACATTGTAAGATCGATTTGTCAGCTCGGTTCACCATTTCTGACAAGAAAAACCAACTGCCACAAGAAGGCGAGAAATTCAGTTCTTCTGATATGAATTTCCTCTCTGATGATCGTCAAATGCAGAGCAATTTCTTCAGGCAGTTCTTCAGATCAGTAAGGAGGGCCGACTACTGCGCGTTGCGTCACAGCTTCGTCAACGTGAGTACAACACAAGCTTGGATGATCTCTCAGCATCTGCGTGCAAAACATATTATATCCCAGATAATCTTACTTTTGAGTGGTTAATAATGTTTTTGCAGGTTCATTTAGCTCCTGGCAGCAAGTTCGATTTCCAGAAGTACATTAAACGGTCTCTCGAGGACGATTTCAAGGTCATTGTCGGAATCAGGTGTGCTGCTAAATGCTAATCACATTCTCATCTTGCAATCTGTCAATTTTTTCTTGGTACTGAACCATCACGAATTAAGTATATTCTTGTTGGTCTGAATGTTTATTGCAGCCCTCCCCTTTGGGCATCTGCTCTCATCTTCCTGCTCCTCAATGTCAGCGGTCAGTCCCTGATCTGCACATTTCTTGCTTTTTCTAAAAATCTGCAGTGATCTTGCCTGATTTGTTCGAGTATATACTTGAATTACTGATCTCTGCATTCATATGTTCCAGGGTTGCATACCATGCTTTGGATCTCCATCATGCCAGTGGTGGTAAGTATACAATGTTCATACATCACCACAATCCTGAACTGAACTCAACTGAACTGAACTGAATTGAGCTGAATTTCCATCATGCCATTGGTGGTGAGTAATACAATGTTCATATATACATTTCAATCCTAAACTGAACTGAGCTGAAGTAAACAAAACTGCCCTGAACTGAACTGAATTGTGCTGAGCTGAACTGAAGAATGATGAATCAGTGATGAGTGAGTGATACATTGGGTGAAAATGGCAGACGATCCTGTCGGTGGGGACGAAGCTGCAGGGGATCATCTGCAGGATGGCGATCGACATCACGGAGCGGCACGCGGTGATCCAGGGGATACCGCTGGTGCAGGTCAGCGACTCCTACTTCTGGTTCAGCCGACCAACCTTCGTCCTCTTCCTCATCCATTTCACCCTCTTCCAGGTCGGTCTCAATCAATCATTTTTTTCTCTCCATTGATCTCCATTAATTAATTGTCACCATCC
Organism: Oryza meridionalis; assembly: GCA_000338895.3. Classification (NCBI taxonomy): domain Eukaryota; kingdom Viridiplantae; phylum Streptophyta; class Magnoliopsida; order Poales; family Poaceae; genus Oryza; species Oryza meridionalis. The sequence goes on along the minus strand of CM002528.2, from coordinate 5,052,574 downwards.
ACCATTGCAATTAGTGATAAACTATACCTGACCTTTGATTGATTCTTCTTCTTGTTTTGCGCAGAATGGCTTCCAGATCATCTACTTCCTCTGGATACTGGTGACCCAATCTTTGCTCACTGAATTTCTTCAGTTCTAATTCATGAAAATCTTCAGTAGATTGATTGATCTTGTCTCACTGCTTGTGTGTTGTGTGTTTGTGTAGTACGAGTACGGCATGGACTCCTGCTTCAATGACTCCAAAGAGTTCGTCTTTGCTCGCCTCTGCCTCGGGTAATAATTAATTAACACCAAACTACTCATCTTTTTTTTTTCATTTCAGAACGATAAGTTTCGATCCAGAATTTGTAGATATTGTGATCATTGAATTTGGTTTTGATTTATCGTCTGAAAATCGATTATGATTTTGTGTGCCTGCAGAGTTGTGGTTCAGTTCTTGTGTAGCTACGTCACTCTCCCCCTCTACGCACTTGTCTCACAAGTATATTACACCATCCCATTTATATTATAAATTGCTTTAACTTTTTTTAATCAAACTTATTTTTAAATTTAATTAAGTTTATAAAAAAATAGCAACATTTACATCACCAAATTAATTTTATTAAATCTAACATTGAATATATTTTAATAATATATTTATCTTGGATTGAAAATTTTACTACGTTTTTCTGTAAGTTAAGTTAAAGGGGATTAAAAAAAGTTAAAGTATCTTACGATATGAAACAAATTGAGTATAAGTGTTTCCTTAAAAAAATATTATTGCCACGTGGTTATATCCCGGGACTGACACGTGTCCGTGCACGGTCAGATGGGGTCAACGATGAAGCAGTCAATCTTCGACGACCAGACGTCCAAGGCGCTCAAGAACTGGCGCGCCGGCGTCAAGAAGAAGCCGACGGCGGCGTCCTCATCCAAGCACGGCGACGCCGCCGGCGACCACGCGGCGAGCCCCCACTCCGGCAGCCCCAAGGGCGAGGCCGGCGGCGTCGCGCTCACGCAGAGGAAGGCCGGCGGCGGCGAGGCCGGCGACGCGCAGCAAGCCGGCGGCGGGTCGGGGTCCAAGAAAGGGGAGGAAGGCGATTACGAGTTCGTCAAGCTCGAGCCGTGATCGATTCGATCGATCCATTGCAAGCTAATAGCAAAGGATAATTAGCTAAGCTAAGCTAATTAATCGATCAAGCATAGTAACTAATTAATTACTTACTAAGTGATTAATTAATTTACCATTGATTTTTTTTTGTTGTACCAGTAGCTACAGGCCTACAGTGCAGCAGTACGTATATACGTATGTATGTACCGTATTTCATACATAGGGTACGTATCCTTGAAAATATATAGGGTACGTAGGACAAGCAGGGCGACAGGGATGAGGAACTGAATATGTTTCTGCAGTTTCCCCTCCTTTTTTAAGTGGTTAATTGTTGTATTTATTATGTTTGATGTCAATGTACTGTTATAACTTTGTATAATTAAGATATAATCGCAGTGTCTCAGTTTTATGAACTAATTGCAGTATATGTCATGCAGCTGCTACATGTGCACTAATGAATTCTTGCTCTCGGTTTTGTTTTTCAAGTCAGCTCTTGTGAACACTTTTGGCCTGATCTAATTTTGCCATATATATATATAAATAAGCATGAAAAATCGTTATTTGCTTGTCCAAATGTATTTTTGGTAGCAAACAGTTTAGCTATTATTGGCGCGAATGTAAGGGGAATGCTAACCGGCGCCTAGTCGCATGCCACTCCTCGTGCAATGCGTCCTTCTTTTTTTTTTCATATGTACGTTTGTATATAAAGTATATACATAAGGATGCGCTAAAGCGCATCTGGGTGGGTAGGGGGCTGGGGTGGGTTGTGTTTTAGCTACAACACAACCCATCTTTAGTGGTATGTCTACTTGATTTTTTTTTAGCGACATAAAGTCTAACAAAAATATATAATTCGGTAGAAAAACCTCAAAACCAACTTAAAATATAAGGTTTATATTTTATAATTTAGATATGGTTGATAGCAAGCAAACGAGATAGCTGATTTCTAGATTGTGAAACTCATTAGCTAGCCGTAAAATGTGAAAAAATAAATAATAGTAAAAACACCCTCGTCTGGTCCGCTTTCTCATCAATTGAAAACTCATCAGCTATCTCTTGGAATCACCTGGCTATACTATACATTAGAATTTTCATTCATCACCTGCAATCAAAGGCCTTGGCCCGATTAGCACATCATTGGGCTTGTTTTTGGCCCAATGAACCACCATAACCCAAAAAAAATGTTTTTTCCCACTTAAATGACTTCCATCTTTCGTGCTAAAATATGAACATCCTTTTTCTGATGCATGTATGACGGGGACACACATGCTTGCTCGTTTCATTGTTTTTATTTTTTACAAGCTGGCTATTTTTCGAGTACGCAAAAGCTTTGCCATGAATACATTAGAAGCTGAGAGTAACGATTATGCCGCCCGCAGCTAGGAATGAAAAAGAGCAAATACGGATGGAATGCTAATATCATATTTATTTTTGTATTTTTTTGTCACATACAAAAATAAATATGAATAATTCATATACGAAAATAAATACGAATTATCTCAAATGAAAATAAGGATCAAATATAACCGGACACGAATACAAACATAAATATTTTTGGAACACAAAAACCACCTAAACTTCTAATTAAAATAAATATCATCACCCATAATTATCTCGTTTTATATAGTCACTAGCAGTGTGTACCAAGGTTTCTCAAACCGTTTTTGGTGGGGTTACCGTTACTCCATGGATTGACGGTTATCATGGTAAACATGTGGTTATTATGAAAACCGTGAGATATACCGTGATTTCAAAAAACTAAGGTATTGCACATAATTATCATGATAACCGTACGGTTTTGTAAATCCTGGTGTGTAGACGCAAACAACAGTGAACTAGTGAAGTAAACATAGGATCCATGATCTTGAAAATGAACAAGCTGCATATATAGGCAGGCATAACATGGAGGAAGGCGTAAGGAGGTCTCCAATTAAGCTGTGGCCGGCGCGCCTGCTTCGACCCTTCGACCCTGGCCTCCTGCAGGATGAGGTTGACCAGTGCTTGCACCGAGGTGAATGTACCATTGAAAACGTGGGCATCTCTTTCCTTCCTGAGATTCCAAGCGAAGGAACTACCAGGAGTCAAGCCCCTCTAGTTGATTTGGGTAAGTTCTTCCAGTTCTCCTGTCTGAGAAGTCAGCCGGACTTCTAAGCGTTTATAGGCTATGTTTTTTGTTTGCTTTTCCAACTCGACATCCTCTTTTTTCGTGCGCACGCTTCTTAAACGGCTAACGGTACAATTTTTTATAAAAAATTCTATAAAAAAGTTACTTTAAAAATCATATTAATCCAATTTTTTTAGAAAAATAACTAGCACTTAATTAATCATGTGTTAATGAGTCGCTCCGTTTTATGTGCTAGAGCTGGGGAACGAACGTAGCCTTAAGATTGTGCAAAACAGCTGGCATAGGTACCAGCTGATAAGTATATAGAGAAGCTGGAAAACTCAATTTTTAGCTTATGTTTCAGCGATAATTTGATATTCTAGGAATAACTATAGCCTCTAAAAAAGAGTCCTAATAGGTACCACCTATGTAATGACATCCTCGGTCTTTTCCGAGGTCCAATATATTAAATTTCGAGTTTAACTTTTTGAAGGAGTGGACTTATTAAAAGCATTGGAGCACAATTATATTCTTAGAGTTTAAATCATTCAACCCAAATTAATATATGTATTTGTAACTATGTTTTGATAGGATTTTATTAGGTTTATTTATAACTTCTTTTTATCTGTTTACCACTCCTCTAATCAATAATGTTTAAAGTTAGGAGTACTAATCTAATACACCTAAGTCAAATATTTTTTTCCTAGAAGATTATATATTGACAGTATACTCACTGGTAGTCTGGTACGGTGTGCATTCAAGAATCAACATGCATGGTGCATGAGCTCATCTTTCAAACTGTAATAATAGTAAATAACGAAAATAATGCAGGATGGCGTCATTGGCTGACGACACCGGTGCATACTCAAAGACGACCATTAAAAAACCAAAGTACCAAATGGCTGAAATTTTCACGTCAGCTGCAGCTAGCTAACTAGCTAGCTTAGCTGGCACGCACGGCCGGATCATTCTGTGTAACAGTCGGAGGGATAGAGACGGCCGGCCGGCGACGACCGCGACCGCGACGGAGACGGAGACGACCGGTGCCTGTCGTCGTGTGGCTCGCGTCCCTTTCCGGCGAGGTCTGCCGGAGACGACACGGCACACGACGACGATCGATGCCACGGCGACATGACGATGCCTATCCAGGCCTGATTGATGTCGCCGTTTGATTATGGCCGTGTTTAGATTTCAACTTTTTTCTTCGAACTCTCAACTTTTTAATCACATCGAACTTTCTTACACATATAAGCTTCAAACTTTTCCGTCACATAATTCTAATTTCTTCAAGTTTTCAATTTTATTGTGGAACTAAATACAGCCTATATTGATTTAATGGGTAGCTGATCGATAGCCAGCTGCCTGCTACTAGCTTTTGGTGAAGTGTCAACCCTTCCTGACAAGACAAATTTCCGAGCTTTGCTCTCGGCCTACTTTTCCTTTTATGTTTCCACGGATTTTAGTAGAATTTAATCTCTTGTTTTCAAAATTTAAGAAATTTTAGGATTTAGCCCGAACTACGATTTTAGCTAGAGAGACACTTTCTACCACTATAAATTTTAAATTTTGGATAGGGAGTCTGTTCAAATTCATAATATTATGATGTGTCACTTCTAACCAAAATTTCTTATATTTTGGAATGGAGGAATTACAATATCTATGTAGTGATTCCCGTGGTTTCAATTATTTCAATAATTCTAAAGCCAATTGCATGCGAAGGGAATTTAAGTAATTTAAAATTCAAATATTGACAACTGACATGATTAAAAAGGGAATATTTTATTCTAACCTTGGTATTTGTTAAACAAACTAAAAATCATGATATTTTGGAACGGAGACAAAAAGTATAACATATATCCCTTTTCAAGTTTACTAACCTTTTAATCAAAACACGGTAGAACGTTGTCATGTACTCATGTAGGTTAAAAACCCTGGCGTGTGATAAAGATTGCATCACATTACTTATGGAGGTGCTATAAGCAATAGAACTATAAGTAACAAATTACCATTGTTTACTTTTGGCCGTGGAAAATTTTCGATCTTTCTAAAAATAAGGGTTTTAGAGGGTTTATTTTCAAAAACAAATCGTCAACACCTCTGTTTTTTTTAACAACATTTTTGTGCTACAGTCACTTTGTAATTGATACGGCTCATATAATCATATGTAAATGCATACCACTTTTAAAAGGGTTATTCTACGGTCAGCCATCAATTAGCTAGCTCGTGGTAATCAATTACACCCATCTGATTTATAATCTCATAGCATTTGACCTTCACTTCCTCTATCTATATCCCTTGTCGCTAATTCCGACAAATAGAGATCTCCAAATAACCTTGAGGTTGCTGGCCATAGAAATGCTGTTTCATCTTGTTACACTAGAATGGGTTTTTTTTTCCTTTGAGGAATTAAATTTTATTAATAGCATGAGGATTCCATCGGAGTCAAATAATATCACAAATTTTTAACATGCCAATTAATAACACAACATCTTCTCGAAATTCTAACTGTAGTCTGTACCATTAATTAAGCTAACGAAATGTCACATATTTCCTTCTTATTTTCTTCCCTTTCCCTTCTCTCGATCTTTCTCAGCCTCAGCCACCAGCTCCGTCAGCGGCCACTAGCACGAGCTACAATCAGAGACAAGGTAGTCGTTTGCATGTGGAGCTCTATGATGCTCTTGGATATGATGAACTTGTCACTTCCATGTTTGGAACTCCCGTTACCGTTGGGATAAGAGAAAAAAAAAGAAAGATACAATTAAGGTGAAACTTACTATCACATTAATATAGAATTAAAACTAGGTGTTCGTTTTTGCTGAAAATAAAGATGAAGTTAGGTCACGGTAAACAAGAAAGCTATTAGCACATAATTGTTTGAGTTTTAATTATTACAAACTTAAAATTGGATTTATCTGATATTTTAAAGGAACTTATATATAGAAATTTTTTTACACGAAATGCACTAGTTTGAAAAGCGTGCTAATAAAACCCGAAATAAAACATGTATCTTAATCAGGGAAAAACAGAGTTAAGAACATTTGGTATTGAAAGTTCTTAGATGTCGCTTTTAACCTCTCATATCCTCTTTATTTTACCAGCTATGACCCAGGGACATCAATTGTTGATTGTTGCGTTAAAGCCCAATTGACAACTAGGAACGATACTAGAAGCATCAAAGAGAAAATTAGCTAGCACTTATGATTTTACAGCCGAAAATACATATACATTATTTGAGTCTTTGAGATTTGAAACCATGCATAAGGCTAGTGGCCAACAACTTCTCAAGTTTCCTAGCAAAATAATTTCTATAGGAAAATTGCTTTAAAACATATTAATCTATTATTTTTTCAATTTTTTAATGATACTTAATTAATCATGTGTCAATCCTCGCTCCATTGTGCGTGCTAGGAGGGAAGGGTTTAGAACCCGTAGATAGATCTGAACAAACCTAGATTGTATCAAGGTTCACCTCTTCGATTTAATATTGGATTCTGAATATATACAGAGATATGACTTTTTTGCCGAAATTTCATAAAATTTTATTAATTTTGGTTGAATTTTACCGTTTCAAATTTGAATTCTAGAAAACTATTCAAAAATTTACTTAGAATCTACTTCTATTCCACGCCGGAACATCGAGATTGCATGGTTTTCTACTGGGTTTGGTTGAAAACATAGACCCTAGTTAGTACTGACCCCGCGATCATTTATCCTGGTTTCACCCCTAGATTTCAACATAGAAACAGAGTTACAGGATTCACAAGGACTAGAGCAAGAAACACAAAAAGAGAGCAAGAGTGGAGACGAGATTTTACTCAAAGTCAAATTAAATTCCAACATTAGATTCTAGTCAAATAATACCACGGATTTTTAAGGCACCAATTAATAACATAACATCTTCTCAAAATTCTAACAGTACCATTAAGCTAGTGAAATGTCACATTTTTCAATATTATTCCTTCATTTCCCTTCTCTTTCTCATCCTCAACCACCAGTTCCATCGGCCGCCACTAGCTCAAGCTACTGCAGGAGATAAAGTAGATTATTTGCTTGGCTCTATGAATCCACCACTCAGGCATCTAAAGCTCCATCATCCTCTTGGGGATGATGAACTTGTCCTCTCCATCTTGAGCTTCTACCGTGTTCTTAGCTCCACGTTATCGCTGGGATAAGAGAAAAAAAAAAAGGAAAATATGACTAATGAGAAACTTAGTATGATATTAATGTATATAGAGTTATAACATGTAAGTCGAGAACACTTGGTATGAACATCCACATCTCCCACCACCTGCTGTCGTTGGGATAAGATGGTGTTTGGATATAGGGACTTAACTTTAGTCCATATATTTAGACACTAATTTAGAGTATTAAATATAAACTACTTACAAAACTAATTACATAAATGAAAGCTAATTCGCGAGACAATTTTTTAAGCCTAATTAATCCATAATTAGAGAATGTTTACTGTAGCATCACATAGACTAATCATGAATTAATTAGGCTCAATAGATTCGTCTCGCGAATTAGTCTAAAATGGGTTTTATTAATAGTCTACATTTAATATTTATAATTAGTGTCCAAACATCTGATGTGATAGGGACTTAAAAATTTTAGTCCCATCTAAACAAGGTCGAAACTCAATACTATCTACTCAAGCTGTCACTACAAATGTGTAGTTCCATGCCGCCAACAGCCAATGGGGAAGAGAAACCAATGCCACATGGATGCGATCACTTTGTCATGGAAAGCTTCAATTTCCTCTAAAAATATAATAAAAATTTAATGATCGGTCCCTAAAAAAAATCTAAAACTCAAAAACATCATTGGTTTTAGATAATGAGACAATAATATCCCAATCGCTGCACCCATAGATGCACAAAGCCACGCTCATATTACAAGTTTTCCGCATAAAGCAGAATCAAAGAAACATAAAGCAATATCATGCAGCGGTTGATGAAACACAAAATTCAGTTAAATAATTTGCTCAAAATTATTTATTAGCTGAAAGATATACCTACATAATAACCACATGCAGAATATAAATGGATAATTCACTTCTGAATCAGACACCCCATCACCTACTGCGTACAACTTCTCTTTTTTGGAATATTGCTCCCTTACTTCAACATTAAATAATTTTCCTTTTATACATTATTCTCTTTTATTTGGCTTTTTATAAAATTGTAGTTGACCTGGAAAAATATAAAATGACCAAATGACATGCTTGTTTGATAAAAACAAAATCGCATTCTATGTTTTAAACAATATAAGGACATGGATGGTTCCTTCTTACCGGTTTCAAACGCACAGATATCTAGCTAGTACTTTCTCCATCTATTTTTGATAGTCATATTTCTAAATCTGAAAAATTTATTTTTGATAGTCATATTTCAATCCAACAACCTATCATCTTAGGGCCTGTTTGGCACAGTGGAGCTGGAGCTCAGCCAAACAGTTTCAGCTCCACCGAAACTGGGAGTGGAGTTGGGTGGAGCTATCTCACAAAATGAACTAGACTTGTGGAGCTGGGTTTAGGTAGCTCCACAACTCCACTCCAGACCCAACTCCTAGAGTTAAATTTAGGAGTTGGAGCTGTACCAAACAGGCCCTTAATGACTTTCTCGGATTTAATGCATGACTCTCCATTCTTCCATACATGATTGGCTACATGGGCATTGAGAAATGTAAATATTAATGAATCGCTTGTTTACGAGGAATGACTAGTAGCATGTTTAAATAGATAATAAGTAGAATTACTTATCCTTGATCTGTGTGCCAAGACGAAATATGACTAGCAAAAGTAGATGGAGGGAGTATTTGCCAGGAGCTTTTAAGCTGAAACTATTGAAGTTGGAATGAGCCACAGGTGTAGATAACACTAGATAAGCTTAATTAACGAAAGGACCAACACATGCAGATGCAATGCACGGGCATTAACTTGAAACTCCGTGCTGTACTAGGCACGATACGTGTTTCTTCAACTTTCGCATGGACGGGTGTGGCTATCCTACTTTGATGTACGATACTAAGGTCAGAAATGTACTGCCACAGATACAGCAAACATGAGGCCTCGAAAGGAGTACAATTTTGTGCTCAAATTTCCATATATTGGCTAAGAGTACAATTTTGTGTTCAAATTTTTCCTACAATGGCTTTGGTTGCTTATGCTCTTAGTAGACGACTCTTTTCATGCGAAATTTATTCGCTCCAATGTGTGACATGCAACCACACGTACTAAACTATCCGTATACAATAATGGAGACACTCTTTGTCTCTATCCTACTCCCTTCGTTTCTTGGCGGCTACTAGCCTACTACTCATATCCAAAGTTTGATCACTCGTATTTTAGCAATAAGTTTATAAATATTTAAAAAATATATTATATTATATGAAATTATGTTGCATGATGGATATAATCATACAATTTTTGTTTATCAAAATATAAATATAGGGAGAGAGAGTGTGGCCAAGTAAACATGAACAAAGGGAGTAACTAAGGATATATGCGCGTAATTATTTTGTTATGAATAATTTGAACTTGATGATAGAGTCTTATCCTATATTCCTATAGAAATATCAACATTAGCTATGGTCACGTGCAACCACGTTATCATAAATGTCACAGTCGTTGGATTGTTGTGCATCTTACATACCAGGCATCAGATACAGTAAAGGGCCAGTAACGTGTTGCCCGTTCCTCACACATCAGCTGTTGCCTCGATAAAACAGAAATGGACCTCCTTTTATTCTTGGTGCTAATTACTCTGTACATGATTAAGTAATGGCACTTAATTTATTCATGCTCAAAGAACCATCAAGTAGTCACTCGATCATCTTTGCCAATTACTCCCATTTCTCTTCTAACATTTCTAGCCATAATAATCCTAGCAACTTGAATACAAAATTCACCTTCATGGCTCCCATTCTCGGACTGCAGCTTTATCTATACTTTTTTATCTCATACTTTGGAATTATATGTCTCTAACCATGGTTCAGTTCTTGAGGGATAATTTGATAGCATTACGAAGTTGAGGTAAGTTCTATGCCTCAACAACTTTCTCAGAACACAACACCACTATTATATAAACTTTGTTTCGATTACATATATCTTCTAAATCTTTCATACCGCTTTATCAATATTTTCATCACGTCACATTTCATTCAAAAGTTACATCTATAATTCCTCATAACAATATACTCCCTTCGTTTCTAAATATTTTACACTGTTGACCTTTTTAAACATATTTGACCGTTCGTCTTATTCAAAAAATTTAGCAATTATTAATTCTTTTCCTATCATTTGATTCATTATTAAATATACTTTTACGTATACATATAGTTTTATATATTTTAAAAAAGTTTTTGAATAAGACGAACAATTAAACATGTAATAAAAAAAATTAATGGTATCAAATATTTAGAAACGGAGGAAGTACAGTATTGTCTAGTATATTTCATATCTTTAACTTCACCGTCATACTTATCGAAAAGTAGCTATAAAGAAATGCATGTATGGTGGATATAATTAATAATTCTTTTGCGCTCTCCAGTGGATGAGCTCCACTAACACAAGATCCAAATTCCACAGCACGTGCAAATTAATAGGAAAAGAGTTCTAAAAAGTCAGATAACTGTTCTGTTAACATCTAGATGATCACAAGTACATCGCTGTCAAGAAACGGCAACCTCCCAATATCGAACCAAGAAAGAATTAGTGACCAAGGGGACTTAAAAATATCATTTAAAAAAGGTAAATAATTTGTCTACGATTAGGATAGCTTTGATTGGACCTCACCTAATTTATCGTTATTATTAAAAAAATATTTGAATTGATTTGTAAATTATCAGAATTGATTTGTAAGGGACCAAATAATTAAATTTCTGTTTGCATGCAGTCATATGGAAATCTGCGACTTTGCCTGAGGTGGTGAGAATTATTTCTGCATGATTTTGGACTACTCGATCAGTCACACAAGTCACAACCTTGCTAGTTAGGAAAACTAGTCTTGCCAATTTATTTGTCTTTTTGAGAGATCATTAATTTGGACGCATAAATCCAGACAAAACCACAGGCATATGCCTTTGTTTTCTCTGCAAACGCTCGAATATGCATGTAGTGGCACCTTAAAGCACTGGCACGTGTACGTGTAATTAATGAACGTGCTAACGAAATTTTTGGCTTTTAAAGGCCTCCTTGTAATGTTAGAAAATTTTCTTGATCCTATGAACACGTCGTCTCTGCTTGTTGATTATCAGCCCTAGTATTCTATTGAAATCCAGTATGAGAAAAAAAATGAGCCACATCATCGAGTAATATTAATTAGTTATTGGATTCACTAGAAGATAAAAGAGGATGAATTAATCTTGAATGGATTAGATGGATGGTATAAAATTTGAATTAATCTTGATTAGATTAGATGGATGGTATAAAATTTATTAAGGTTTCCGGAGATTTACGAAGCTATTGGAAAGGATTAGATGGATGGTAAAATTCAAGACTTTCGAATATGCATGAAGTTATTGAAAGAAAGAAAATAAAAGAAAAAAGATAAAGAATAAGCACAAGAAGAGATAATGTGGTGCATATAATTTTAGGATTTACACGTATAGTAAAAACTGTTTTACAAATAAACCCTCGTCACATTCCTTCCAAAGAAACAGGCAGCCATTATCGCCTAATTTTTTAGAATGATTTCGTAATGATTTTTTTATAAGTTTATTAATTTCACATGAATTTAAAATACAAATAACCTATTTTCTTAGAAAACCCAAAAAATATATGTGCATGATCTATAAAAACATATGCACCAACAGAAAATAAGAGGATGGTGAGAAGGCAACGTTAATGTAGTGACTCGTACAAATATAAAGTTTGCACTACATATTAAGCCATTTATAATACCATCATAATATCATTTATCCTAGCCAACGTTCTCTTCGGAACAACGAGAGAAGTCCAATATAGAAAGATTGCCACTTCCACGTAAACAAGATGTTTATAGTCGTGCCATTGCGCGATATTATAGGCTAGTAATTTTGAATTTTAAAAATATGATTTTAAATTTATTTAAGGTTTTCTTTCAATATAGCTTACTTTTATGCATTTGCTTTTGGACCCCGAATAATGTAGATGCAAAAAGAATACATGTAAACTATTTTTATTTGGTTCATTCATATCTTTGCAGATTATCATTATAACTCAACCAATCAAAAATAGATTCATGTATTTCAAAGAAAATATAAAAACAATAACCATGGTAACAAATATGGACATGTTCAGCAAATAGGTTAAAAAAGGTGGGATTGTGATAGGGTAATGAACAGAGGGTTGGGATGAAATTAAGCATGAAAAATGAATGGCCAGTACTTAAATATACCCTTCAGTGGGTGTGATATTATTTCCTAAACCTATTTGCCAACCAAACACTATGCCCCAATTACACCGACACCAGGCTCAGTTTGAAACAGACTATTGAGCAGGTTATCTATTTAATTATAGGGTTAAATTAAAGATTTTTTAAACTAAACTTAATAAATAACTTAGAACAATGATTCAAACAATGTCATAAAAGAATTATTTTTTTGAGATGATATATTTTTAGAGGCATAAACCAATGATTCACTAATGATCTAATGAAGTAGTCGGAAAAAATCAGGACCCTTTAAAATAAAAAAAGATTGTTGTGGTACGAGCAAACGCATCAAGTGCAGCTCAGGGATGCGTCGACATCAAACGATAGTGGAAATGTGGAATTGACATGTGACGTATCTCCCAAAGCAAAGATTAGCTAAAGGTCCATGGATTTGACAGGTGACGCATCTCCGAACCTTCGGATCAAGCCAAGCTCGCCATCCCAGAAAGATCCGAGAAGCCAAGCCAAGAAAGCCAGCCACCTCGCGTTTCTCAGGCCACATGGCTGTATATAAATTGCAAGCCTCGCCGCCCTGACCATTTATCCATTACCATCACAGAAGAAAATTCACCAGTGAAAAGGTCAGCACTGTGCAATGGCGGCTTCCGTAGGACTGAACCCTGAAGCTTTCTTCAGCAACTCCTACTCCTACTCCTCCTCCCCTTTCATGGCCAGCTACACGCCGGAGTTCTCGGCCGCCGCCATCGACCCCGACTTATTCTCTAGCGAGCTCGATTTCGACTGCTCTCTCCCGGCTCCGGCCTTCGCCGGGGCTGGAGAGGAGTACCCGGAAAATGAAAACACTACGTAAGAAAGTATTTTTGGTGTTGGATATATTGATTGATTGATGGATTAAAATTAGCGCTGAATTGTTTTGTTTGATTTGATTTGATTTGATTAGGATGAGGTACGAGAGCGAGGAGAAGATGAGGGCGAGGGTGAACGGGAGGATCGGGTTCAGGACGAGGTCGGAGGTGGAGATTCTTGATGATGGTTTCAAGTGGAGGAAGTACGGGAAGAAAGCTGTGAAGAATAGCCCAAATCCAAGGTACGAGAATATTGACGTCACTGCCACTATGCCTCTTGCTATCAAGCTTAACCAATTAGCCAACATCTAAGTTCACAACCACTTTTTTGAAAGATTATGTAGTGTATGAATAGGTCTTATGTGTTCAGGGTTTTGAAATTTAGAATGCAAAATATTGCAGAGATTTTTAACGGAATTTTCAGATGAGTTTTTGAAATTTGAACAGATTTTCACTTCAGTTGAGACGAATTTGTTAAATTCAAAACGAATTCAAAGTGTTTGGTCGGTGTTACTTCCTACTTGGACTCACTAATAGAGCCAATTTGAATTTCAGTCCAAAACTGTGAAGTAACCTTAAGTATGTTTTGGACGAAACTAATTCCGTTTCAAAATTATGAAGAATCGAGCTGCACCTTCTGCAGTTTGTGTATTGGATGATGAAATTCATCAATCTCCCTGTCAATTTTTTCAGAAACTACTACCGGTGCTCGACGGAGGGGTGCAACGTGAAGAAGCGAGTGGAGAGAGACCGGGAGGACCACCGCTACGTCATCACCACCTACGACGGCGTCCACAACCACGCCAGCCCCGCCGCCGCCGCCGCGGCGCTGCAGTACGCCGCCGCCGGCGACTACTACAGCCCGCCGCTCAGCAGCGCCGGCTCGCCGCCGGCCGCCTATTCGGCAGGCGGCTCGCTGCTCTTCTGAGGCTGATGAGTTTGTCTAGTACTAGACACGCCCGGGAGCTCTAGCTAGGATAGAAAACTAGAGAAAGTTTAATTATATATACCTGAATTTTAATCACCTCACAAAACTCTGATGTATCATATTATATCGTGATAGTGACTGCTTGTTAATTTAATTTTGCCGATCGATGTGATCTTCGGTTCGTGTGTTCATGACTTAACGTCTTCACGTATGTTTTTAGCAGAAAGATCAACTGATGGTTTTAATATACAAATTTTAGGAATTTTACCCCGTAAGGTCGAATACCATTGTTTCGTAATTTAGTGGGATCATTTTCATTTTCATAAATTTTCTTAGTGTTTGTGAAAATATTATAGGGTTAAGTGACCCCATAGCCTCATACATAGCTCCACCACTGACTGAGAGCATTTTCTTTTCTTTCGCTTGCTGAAGTGATCCACTTTCTGAGCGCCGCATTCCAAATACAATAGATCAATGGACACAGATGTACGATATTTGTTAAGAAGATTAGCCAAACCCTGTACATCTGGCGTACTAATTATGTCTGCAGCTCTCTTAATATACGCACAACTACAATATACCAATGGCCCACGACAGACTAGTTTCATCGGTCGCTTCCTCGCCTATGTTACAGCATATATATGCAGTTATCTCAGGTGGTGCTCTTTATTTTAAAAGGGGTCTAGGATATTAGAATATTAGAAGTTAACTCTATTTATATCTTTAATACCTATTACAACTTTAAAACATATTGATAGCCAACTTTATATAGTAGATATATTTAACATAAACTTAACAAAGTTCACCGTTTTACAATGAAATTTATAAAATGTCAGGTCTATCTCTCTGTAGGAAAAAGAAGTTCACCGCCTCTAGCCAGAAATTTATAATTTATTTGAATTCAACAAATTAAAATGTTTGAAATCAGTGAGAACATGTTTAAAGTTTAAAACTCTTCATTCAAAAATTTATGTCCCTTTCTCCTGATTTGTTTTTCGTTCGCAATGTAAAAGCCTTGTTGTGTCTGAGCACCATTTCAACAAGTAACAAGTCATTAACTGGTAACTATAAGTACCCTTGACCCAGCTAATGAGCTAATTAGCCGGTCTGTTATTTTCTTCCTCTAGTCCAAATCGCCAGCAGGCAAATTAAACCGATTGAATTCCCAGTCAAAATACGAGACCTGCATGATCGATGATAGGCAGGAAAAGACTCGTGTAACGTACTCCTATCATTCTGCGAAGTTTCTATACTCCTTAATCTCTCGCTTGTCTATCTTATTAATCAAATGAACACCACCACTCTTTAACATCGAATATTTTCATTTGAAAAATAACAATCCTTGAAATGATTCCATCAGGAACGAACTTATTATTCGGCAACCATACATTACATATTCCTTATATGGCTGTGTTCGGATTTGAGGGATGGGAACTAATCCCTCCCGCACAGAAAATAGAACGATCTATTAGCACATAATTAATTAAGTATTAACTAAATTTTTCTTTAAAAATGGATTAATTTGATTTTTTTAAGCAACTTTCGTATAGAAACTTTTTGCAAAAAAAACACACCATTTAGTAGTATGAAAAGTGTGCGCGTGGAAAATAAGAAAGAAGGGTTGGAAAAGCTGGGGGCCGAACAAGTATGTGTTGGACTTTGGAATGTTATTTTTTGTTAATTAGGATTTTGGCAAAAATTGTTGAAATACTTTTTAGTGATATTATATTGGTTCATGTCTTAAATGGATTCTAATTTGCTTGTCATGTTACGAAAGTATAGAAAATTTGCAGGAAAAAACTAAGGATGGCAACGGGGGTGGGGGCGGGTTGTAGGCAGAACTGCGATGGAGTTCAGCATCTTGGTGTTTGCTAGAGCTATTGCAGGGCAAGGGTAAACAAATATGGGTGGGAACTCAGCATAAACAAGCATTGGTTCGATTTTCTTTCTCAAATTGAGGTCAATTGGCCACCTTCACTCGCAGGAGCACCTTCTCCCTATCGTGCTATCTATCTCAGCTCTGGGACTTCTGTCCGCCCACGAATCCACGATCACCACCATTCCAATTGCTTTTTCTTCACCTCCTCACCCACAGGCACGGTGAGAGTAGGGGCTTTTTCACTTTGCTACCATTTTCAATCTTTTTTTTACAGTTATAAAAAAAGTAGCTACATTTAGTTTGTTACTAATTTTAGTAAGTACATATGAAATCTTGCCAAAACTTGGCAACCTTGCCAAAATTTTGGCAACTTTACTAAAATTTAGCAATATCAAAACTTGGTGAAAATAGTAGCAAAGTGAACAAGCCCTAGGAGTTGATTTGGTGGGAGTCAAAATGGAGGTATACTGTAGCAGAATAGTCTAAATATATAAAATACTCCCTCCGTCTCTAAATATTTGACGCCGTTGACTTTTTAAACTTGTTTGACCGTTCGACTTATTTAACAACTTTTGTGAATATTATTTAAAAACTTGAGTAGTACTAATATATATATATATATATATATATATATATATAGCAATGAATCAAATGATAGAAAAAATAATAATAATTACTTAAATTTTTTGAATAAGATGAACGGTCAAACATGTTTAAAAAAATCAACAGCGTCAAACATTTAGAGACGGAGGGAGTATTTCTACTAGTGTGATTGGCTATATCAACACCCAAGCTGCGTCATCTACACTTTGAATCTTGGGTAATACAATAAACCAAAATAAGAATATAGGTTTGAACTTTACAAGTGTTATGTGCCTAAGATGAAACCAAGTTCAAGGACGTATCATGTATTTTACTTTGATGATAAAGAATTAATTACAATGAATACAATGGTGTGATTGGATCCAAAATTAAATAAGGGTTAATTTGATAAGTGTCATTGCAAATATGTCAATTCAGATAAATGCTATTACTATTCGTCTATTTGTATCATGTCATTCGAATTTGCACAAAATTATAACCATACCATCGTCGTCACGTTTTCCATCATCATAATAAACCAAAATGCCCCTAGACGTGGGACTCACGTATCAGTTCCATCTTTTCCCCCATTCTTCCATCTTCTTTTTTCCTCATCTTCTTTCGTCCTTTTTCTCTCAATCTTTGTCTCGCACATCTCTCCTCCTTCGTTGCTCACACGTGGCATGGTGCCACCGTGCCTCCCAGTCAGCACTGGTGACACCGCTGCTCCATCTCACGTCGGCCGCTGCTACCTTCCTCCACGCCTCCTCATCAACCATTTTCGCGTCCGCTTCGACCATCTCCATGCCTCCACACTCTCCTTTGCACCGTGCACTGCTCGCCGCTGACTCTGTGGCCTCGTCCTCCTCCCTCGAGACCTCCTTGCATCGGCACTCTCCTCGTCCCTAGGCCGTGCCGTGCCAGATCCACCACTGCTGTTGGATTTGCCAGACCATGTCGGGCGCCATCACTCCGTGGCCGACGCTATCGTTTGCTCCACCACCATCGATGCTACCTCTTGCTCGTGCTCCACCCCATCGCCACTGCTTGCTGTCGTTGTTTGAGGATGACGGTGGTGATGGAAAATGTGACGGCGATTGCACAATCATATTTTAGAAAGTTTTAGTGGCACACAACTGATATCATGAATAGTAATGATATTTTTCTAATATAAAATATTTATAATGGCACGGATCAAATTAACCTATTAAATAAATAGTTTAAGAGAAAAGTATTTAAAGATCATGCCTTTGAAGCTTTTTAGTTGTTGTTACATGCATACTTGTTTAGTGTAGACTGACTAGACACATGCACCATGCAAAGTAGTCAGAGAGAGATAAAAGAGAATGGGGATGGAAGTTGTACATTGATATCTCGCTGGTGTCAGACCCTATTTAGATGGGACTAAAACTTTCAAGTCTTTTATCACATCGAATGTTTGGACACTAATTATAAATATTAACGTAGACTATTAATAAAACATATCCTAATTAATCCATGATTAGCCTATGTGATGCTACAGTAAACATTCTCTAATTATGGATTAATTAGGCTTAAAAATTTTGTCTCGTGAATTAGCTTTCATTTATGTAATTAGTTTTGTAAGTAGTCTATATTTAATACTCTAAATTAGTATCTAAATATAGAGACTAAAGTTAAGTCCCTGGATCCAAACACCACCTGAGTCTTCGGAAGGAGTGGTGGCGTCCGACACTCTGACCTCTAACTTGACGAATTTTAGTACTAACTAGATGAAATTTCACACTTTGCTAAGAGAGTTTTTTTTATGACAATAGTAAAAATAATTTATAAGATAGCTAGATAACATAATTTTATATAATTTCCATCTTTTGATCGACTACTAAAAAAAAGATGTAAACAATTAAGATGGTGTGGTTTATAATAATCTAAGTTAATATATAGGTTAATCACTCAAAAGCAAAATTAAGATAACATGACTTAATGAGAGAAGAAAAATAAATGAAATAATATAGATTAATCATCAAAAGAGAAAACTTAAGTGATTTGACTTCATGAAAGAAGAAAGAAAAGGAAGATAATTTGGATATAGACCAATCATCCAAGGGTTAGAAAAAAAATAAGGTGATGTGACTTATTGAGAGAAGAGAGAAGTGTCATTAAATTGGGAATGAACCTATAACTATTGATTTTTTTTGCCAATTGCTAAGTAATGGTAAATCACAACCGGAAAGGGAAGCACCCAAAACCTATAATTACCCTTTCCAAATTTGAGCAACTTTGCTACTAAAACTGCAAAGCTGTAGCCATCAGAATGGACCTACACGTCAATCAATTAAATGTTTATTTATTTTATTTTGGTACCTAAATCAGGTTAGTAATGAAAGATCAGCAAAAATCAAGCTAAGGTATGACCGTATGAGTTGAAATGCGAGAGAGAAAAATTATTATTTACAAACAAAATAATGACTACTTGAAAAAAATCTCAAATACTGGATACGCAAACTGAAACTAAATATTGATCAAATTTTGAAATAAATATTTTTCACAAGCATTTACAAGCTTGAACCATAAACCTAGAAGTCCAAGAGATTGCTAGATATGTATTCATCCAAAAATATAGCAATTTTGTAATAGATGTGACATATTCTGGTCTTACAAATTTTTTAAGAAACACAGTAGAAATGCAAACGCTCACTTTTAAATAAGGGTAGGATTCCTGTCCAGATTCGAGTATTAGAATGTGTTCCGTACCGTCCTAATTAAATAGAAATTTTTTAAAATACCTCTGTAATTTGAATTTGATTTTTAAAGTTACTATATTGCCAGTTGATGTAACAGCTTGCTCGATTTTTTAGTCATCACATTAAAACCCCAAATTTAAAATTAGTAAACTACGCGAAATTAGGTTAGGTTTGGTTATAGTTCGGTCACATCGGTGAGCCCGAACTACACCCGAAATCACTGTTAGGTCGTTCGGTCCAGTTCGGTACAGGCAGCCCCTGTGGGCCCCACCGGTCAGCCTCAGACAAGAAACTCCCCCAACCAACCCCCATACCGTCCTCCATCACTTCGCCTTCGCCGCCGTCTCCCCTCCTCGCCGCGGCCGCCGCCCCCGCCCTCGCGCCCCGGCGAACCCTAGCAGCCACGCCAATCGCCGCGCGCGCGTGGGAGGGCGGCGCCCGGGAGACGGACGATGTCCGGCGGCCAAGACGAGGGGTCGGGTGGTTTGGGTTCGCCGAAGCTTGCGCAAGGTATCGTGGGGGATTCAACTGCAATTCCTTCTTGTTTTTTTTTATTTATTTTTGGAATGATAGGGAGATGGGCTTGGTTGAATCGCATGACCTAGTTTAGTTTGTTTAGTGATTGCTTTTAGGTGATCCATATGCAACATTAGGCTAGGAATTTATTTCATTATTATCGCGAATTCGTTATGGCCTGCGGTGATATGACTTAGGGATTCGATGGATAAATCTAGGAGCAAAATCGAGTAGTGAGTAGTTCGATTGAAAGCCACAGAGTGCTTATTCCAAACAATGTATGCGTGTATTTTGTGTGAGGAAAAATTCGACGCGTTCTTAACAGAGGAATCGTCTCTCTGGAGACATCTGACAGAAACCATTGGAATATGTTATTTTTTGGGTAGAGCTGTTATTCACTGTTCAATGTTAAATGGTCAATTTGTTTGTTGTTCAACACCACTAGAGCTGGCAGATGAGTGTCGCACATGTAAGAAGCAAGTTGATGCATGGAAAAGAATCAACATGCCAAACAGTAGTTGGAAATGTATGTCCTGGTAACACTGCTGCTGAAGCCTTGATAAGTTAATTGGTCAACAAGGATTTCAGATGCCTGAACGGATGGAATACCGAATTCGCTAGTGTGAAAATGAGAACACATTTGTGATCACAAGGTGACGACACCAGATTGATTTTACTTCTAGGGTGGCGGTATTTAGCCGATTAAAGGTATGTGGATTGGCATAGTATACTGCCATCATGTAGTTGTTCAGAATGGTGAATATCATTCAAAGCAGTATGAAGGTGGGAGTCATCCTGGTGTGTACCTCTAATAACTGTGCAATTACCTACTGCCTTGTATATATATTTACATGAAAATTGAATGAGACTTTGAACTTCAGGATTTCTCTAGTCCATACCCAATGACCCTCCATTTCATGCGGGACTAAACTGATGATTGTAACTCATGTTCTTTAATTACACTGGATAATAGTTGCGTAAACAATGTCTTGTATGATGTCTGAAGTTGATTATAGTATTTTTTAGATCAGGTAGTGGTGGACTGCCAATAGGTAGCTAGTTTACTAGTAGCTCTGTGACATTGGTTTGGGGAGACCAAAGGTGGTTGAAACACTCCCTATATTAATTAGAGTGGTTACAGATCAAGCAGTGATGCATTACCAATAGGTCTTATAATTCGATGACTCTGCATCACGGATTTGGAGAGAAAATTGTTGTTGCATTTGCATTGTAATGCTTTACAATACAGAGTGCAAATGTTAATTAATGCATACACCACTTGCTGCCACAACTATTACTTGTATTGTGTTCATACTTTTATTTATCGTTGATAGTTTCTACTGTTTCCGCAGAATCTTAAGTACTCCCTCCACTCCAGTAACAAAAACATGTCATTTTGGACGCCGACATAGTATTTGAAAAGCAGCATTGATCACTAATTTCTATTACGATGCATTTTTGAAATCTGACAAAATTATTATATTACTAAAGTTCTTTCTGCAGTGAATCTACCCCTATGATTTTCATGCATCCTATGCAAATATTAAAAAATATGTGCATATTTAAAATTTTGAAAGTTTGACTTAGGATATATTTGAAAATCAAAATGAGTGGTTTTTGTGACTGGAGGGAGTATGATTTACCTACTATCAATGATGTTACTGCTATTTTACACCATAATATTCTTAACTCCTGTCACTCAATCTACTTCTTGTAGACCATCACATCATGGACTTGGGTGACAACTCTAAGATCAAAAGGGCAAGAGCCACGAATTGGCCTACAGTCATGTCAAAGTTTGTGCTTGATTGGTACCTTCAGAAGAAGAAGGAGATGCCACCCAAGACCAAGTTCAAGAAGATGCACCACCATTATTGCACATCTGTACTAAATGCTAGATTTGAGACAACTTTCACTGTTGATCAGGTCCACCGCCACTTTAGGCGCTTCAAGGAGGTTTGGAATATTGTGGCCCGTTATATGAATGTGAGTGGGAGTAGGTTTGACAAGAAACACAAAATGCTAATACTACCTCCTTCAACTTTGGCTAGTCTACCTGTAAGTATTTTTATCATTGGAGATGATTGCCGTTTCACTATTCTCCAAGTGCACTAATGATTCTTTTCCTCCTTGTACAGTTAGCAGAGCGTGCAATTCTCGTTAAACCAATTCCATTCTTCGATCATATACAAGCTCTCTTTGGTGAGTGGTCAGTGGATGCTGCCCCTGTGACAGACCCAATTGAAGCTGCTGACATTAACGATGATGACATGGAAATCCTGGATCCGTTGAACATGATGGCAAATTGTGCAGATGCAAGGGACCCTGATGGGGCAGACTTGGACAAGTTTGTTTTGGAGGATGAAGATGACTGTCATGAGGTGGCAGCAAGTAGTGATGCAGTGCCTTGTGAAGTGATGTCCGACACTAGTGCACCATCTGCCCAGCCATCTGGATCCTTTGCTGAGAGCACAATGGCTGCTCTCAAGCCTGGATTGAAGAAGTGCAAAGTAGTCAGCAGAACAAAAACAACCCCAAACCCAAAACCGCAGGCACCCGTGCCACATGATGGCAGGAAGGTGGATATGGTAAAGAGTACCTTAGCTGGGATCCGTGACACCCCTGCAAAACCAATACGAGCAGCACCGACATCATCGGACCCAAATGCTCCTCTATGGAACATGCTGAAAGAAATCCCACTGACACCTGCTGATAGACTCTCAGTTGGAATTTGCCTTTGTAAACCAGAGTTTGAAGTGCATCGAAGCTTTTTCATGAACATGGGTAGGGAGTACCTTGAAGCTTGGGCCCATAAGTTCTTATCTGGAGGTGAGCCTGGATCCTTATAGTCTGATAGCGCAGAAATCTGGCTAATGGTTCTTACTTTTACCCCATCAATAGCAACCCATAGTCTCTGCTGATGGATTATTGTTTATAGAGCCTTGGTTCAGCTGCTCAAATATAATTGGTAAATATAGTAGGCAATGTGAAACTCATCTTATCTTGACCCATAGCTGACAGTTCAGTAATGTCGTCTTTTAATTTGTGGACAAAGGTATTAACATCGTAAGTTGGTAAGCTGTCCAGAGCTTACACTGCAAGTCTACATCTGATGTCCCATGATGCTGAAAATGATTGGATGTTATGTGTGCCATGTCTTTGTTCAGATTCGAGATACCTATACCTTCTTTTTTTTTCCTTCATCTGAATGTGTCCTTTTGTTTAACTTTCGTGTGTCAATCTAACTGTATGCTGTCCTTCCTTGAGCAAGACAGCTCTAACCTATGCTGATTGCCGCTATATACTTGCAGTATTGCTTTATGAATTAACTGTGCAAGTGGGTCGACCTGTCAAACCTACTTATCTCTACTATAAAAATGAAGTCATCCTCTTTGCACCCTTCCCCCACTGTGTCACTCCGCTTGCGTAATCACCAGGTCCAATGTTCCTCAACCACCATCCTAGTCTAACCCTAATGATACGGGTCTGTCCAGTTATAACGTACGAGTATGTTACCAGTAGACCAAATAAATGGGTAACTTAAGGATAAACCAATTTAATTAGCTTATAAGTAGATTCACGTGCCGATCCACTTATATCCTCTTACATATAAAATAATACACCGAAAACCTTTTGCCGACAAATATCTTGTCAAAAGATTCCTCGCTTTTGTTGATAGATTTGTCGGCAATCTAGCGCCACAGTGCAGTGACCATCCCTTTCTATGCATAGTCAAATGATGTTTTATATAATACTCCCTTGGTCTCAAAATATGCGTATTTTAGAATAGTACCAAGACAAATATCTTTTAATTTTGAACATTAATAACAAAAAAATAAAATAAAAACATGAATCATGTAAAATTTATGTTAATAGATTTATCATTCAACAAACTATCATAATATGCAACTCTTTTTATTTAAAATGTTTTACTATTTTAGATATTGTTGGTCAAATTAGCATCTCGGAGACTGTGTCTAAGTCCACAAATGTTTATAGTTTGAGACGGAGGGAATATTTAGGTACCTTTCTTTATATATGTACGAAACAGACATATGCCATAAGATAATAAATTTGATAAACGGAACATAAATAAGGCTGTATTCGTTTCAGGCTGTTCCCAATCTCTCCCTCGTTTTCCGCGCACACGCTTTTCAAACTGCTAAACGGTGTGTTTTTTGCAAAAACTTTATATACAAAAGTTGCTTTAAAAAATAAAATTAATCCATTTTTTTTAAAAAAAATAGCTAATACTTAATTAATCACGCGCTACTGGTCCGCTCCGTTTTCCGTGCGGAGGAGATGGTTCCCAACCCTAACTAACGAACGCAGCCTAAGTTGAGAACAAAACGAACATCAGTCATTACCGTAGCGGCGCGGGATTACCCTGATGGGCCTAAACTCGAAAATTAATGGGCCTAACTTGCTTCTCCTAATGGGCCAAGTGGCCCAATCCCCCCACGATACATGGAAAGGTAGTACTAGCGACCAACGTGCGCCCCCAGATTGATCTGCCACCGTCCGTGAACCAATCTGACGGTATAAACTGCAAACCGGATGGTATCCAGTTCTCCTTCCACTGGACGGAGTGCGTTCGTATCCCCTTTTCTCCGGTGACCTGCGGTGCTAGTACTACTACACACGGGTAGGGTTTGAGCGCTCTGTGACACTGACAGTGGGCCCCACTCTCCAGCCTCCTCTCGCGCCGCCTCCGCTTCGTCCCCTCGCCGGAGTTGAGCCGCGGGATCCGTCGGAGATGGCGACCGGAGAAGCGCCGCCGCCGCCGCCGCCACCGCCGCCGGAGCTGGCATCGTTACTGGCAATCGGGCTTGACCAGCGCACGGCGGAGAACGCCCTCGCCAACCGCAAGGTCACCGCCAACCTCGCCGCCGTCATCGCCGAGGTAACCGCGCCGCCCTCCCGCTTCGGTCTCGCCGCCTTGCGTTTGGGGGAGTAGCTAATCCATGCTTTTGCCTGCAGGCTGGTGTTAGTGGGTGTGACAAATCTGTGGGGAATCTTCTCTACACTGTGAGCATCCGTCGCAGCTGAGTTCTATGATAGTATAATCTAATTAAAATCTGTGAATTGGTCATAGTTAGTTTGTGTGTTAATTGGTTGTGCATTGGAGTAGGTCGCGACGAAGTATCCGGCGAATGCCCTGGTGCATCGTCCCGTTGTCATCCAATACATTGTGTCGTCAAAGGCGAGTTCTGTTACGTGTGATTGTGTTGTAAGCACTGCTGCTGTGTGACTGAGTTCGTAAGTGTTGTAAACTTGACAAATTGTGGTTTCCAGATCAAGACCCCCGCGCAATTAGATGCCGCTCTGTCGTTTCTTTCTACTTTGGGTCCTGATCCATTGGACACAGCAAAGTTCGAAGAGACATGTGGAGTGGGTACGTTCTTTATGGTTGAAATTTCATTTATATTTATATGATTTCTCATCTTCTACAGTACTAAAGCTTGAAAGCTGTAGTGCCACAAGCTTTCGAAGAGTTGATGAATTCATACCTTGCAGGGCTAAAACAACTTTTATGTTGATAAGAGTCAACCACAATTTATTTTGCACATACTATAGTTGGCTGATAAATCAATAGTCCTTCAAATGCCCATTTTCAGCTCACTGTTGTTTAAGGGCCTGCATTTTTTTCCCCTGCAGGGGTGGTTGTTTCAACTGAAGAGATTCAGTCAACAGTCACTGATATCCTGAAGGAAAACATGGAAGCCATAGTTGAACAGCGATATCATATAAATGGTTTGTTTTCTGCTTCATTTTCATTTTACTTTGTTATTGATGGTTTTGTTTTATCTTTCGATTTGTGATGTCGGGAAAGCTGGGCATCATTTGCTCCTGACTTTCTTGTTTTCCAGTTGGCAGCTTGTGCGGACAGGTTAGGAAGTGGCACCCCTGGGGCGATGCTAAGTTCATAAAGGTTTAATACATTTCATGGCTGAAATTGTGGAGTTTTTTGTTTAATTGCTATAATTTATTACTAGTAACTTTGTGATATGGCTTGTACTAATTACTTCTGTTAATCTACAGGAGGAAATTGATAAAAGGCTTACAGAGATTCTTGGTCCAAAGACCGAAGCTGACAATGTAAAGCCTGTGAAAAAGAAGAAGGAGAAGCCCGCAAAAGTTGAGGTTTGTTACCTGAAATTCAATCAAGTTTTATGGCAGGACTGTTTAGTTATTAGCTCTGCCTCATCCAGTTTTGTTTCTGACAAAATATAGGAGAAAAAAACTGCGGTAGCTGCTCCTGCTCCACCATCTGAGGAAGAACTAAATCCCTACTCCATATTTCCTCAACCGGAGGAAAACTTAAAGGTAAGATGATCAACTATATAGGATATGCAGTGATACTCCATATTCCTCAAAATAAAGAATTCTCTAATGGCCTTGAAGCTGAAAATTGTTCTTTACGAGTAGGTCCATACAGAAATTTTCTTCAGCAATGGAAATATATGGAGAGCACACAACAGAAAGGACATTTTAGAGAAACATCTTAAAGCAACTGGAGGAAAAGTGATGACCCGCTTTCCCCCAGAGCCTAATGGCTACCTTCATATTGGTCATGCTAAGGTTGTGACTATCCCTTTCACCTGTGATGTCAATTCTGCAAATGTTGGTTTCTCAAAATCTGAAATGATGCTTACAAGATTTTTGATGCACAGGCTATGTTTATTGATTTTGGACTGGCTAAAGAGCGCAACGGACATTGTTACCTTAGGTACGAAGGAATAGTTAGATGTTATGGTTCCAAAGGAGCCTTCGAGTCCACTGATTTGCCCTTTTCTTCCTTATATGGACATACTGCATTGCAAAACATGCTGACATGATTAATATCTGAACAACAGGTTTGATGATACAAACCCTGAGGCGGAGAAGAAAGAATATATAGATCACATTCAAGAAATTGTCCGATGGATGGGCTGGGAGCCTTATAAAGTTACCTATACAAGTGACTATTTCCAAGAATTATATGAACTTGCTGTTTGTTTGATAAAGAAGGGACTAGCTTATGTCGATCACCAGGTTTGTTTTCCTTGGATCGATAGTTGACTGCATTATGCATATAGCTTTTTAAATTGTTATCACTGAACGCTTCTTGAGAAGGCAACAGTATGTGTAAATTGACTATTGTATGCTTGCCAGACACCAGAAGAGATAAAGGAGTATAGAGAAAAGCAAATGAATAGTCCATGGAGGGATAGGCCTATAGAAGAGTCACTGAAACTGTTTGAAGATATGAGGCATGGGTTGGTTGCTGAGGGAAAGGCAACTCTTAGGATGAAACAAGACATGCAGAATGATAACAAGAACATGGCTGACTTAATAGCATATAGAATAAAGGTAAACAATTCGACACTATGGAGTTACTGTTTTCTGTGAAGTGTAGAATTTAATATATTTCTATATATCTACACAGTTTACACCTCATCCCCATGCTGGCGACAAGTGGTTTATCTATCCAAGCTATGACTATGCTCATTGTTTGGTTGACTCTCTTGAAAACATTACACATTCGGTAATAGTTTCTCTCTAACTACTTTTGGTTGTGTGAGCCTTAACATGTTATCAGTTGAAATTATCAGTTGTACACACTAGAATTTGACATATGGCCATTGCAATTACCAGTTGTGCACACTAGAATTTGACATACGTCGTCCTTCATACTACTGGCTGCTCGTAGCCCTGGACCAGTACCAGCCATATGTTTGGGAATATTCAAGGTTAAACATATCAAACAATGTTATGTCCAAGCGAAAGGTATAGCGCTGATTCTTGTGGAGAATTATATCCATCTTATGATCCTTGATATATGGTTCTATAATATGGATTGGATTTGCAGCTAAATAGACTTGTGACAGAGAAGTGGGTAGATGGGTGGGATGATCCTCGCCTGTTGACACTTGCAGGACTACGGCGGAGAGGAGTGTCATCAACAGCAATTAACTCCTTTATTCGTGGAATGGGCATAACAAGGAGGTAAGGAGAAATGTTTTGCTCAAAGAGATGCTTTCATCTTTCGATATCAGCAGAACCTTTTCTAGTTGTCAACATAGTATACTGATACCATTATTTTGTCCTTTCAATGCAGTGACAACAGTTTGATACGCGTAGAACGCCTTGAGTATCATATTAGAGAAGAGCTCAACAAAGTAGCTCCTCGTGCTATGGTTGTTTTGCATCCCCTAAAGGTTTAGCAATTGGCATTCTCTCTTTTTTTTTGGCAAAAGTTTTGTTATTTTTCTCTTTGTTAATTGACGCACTGATAGTATTTTCTTTTAATCTGGTAAATTTTAGGTTGTTATAACTAATTTAGACTATGGAACAATAATAGACCTTGATGCAAAAAAGTGGCCCGATGCTCCAGGAGATGACGCTTCGGCCTATTACAAGGTAATTCTTATGTCTGAATGACTTCTTAATCATTTTGAGAATTAAAAATCTGGTTTAGTGGTTACAGAGTCCCTTTGGTTCTGCACTTCTGCTCAAAGATTAGACACATTGAGCAATAAGTTCATCACTTCTCTGATTCTGGAACTGTGGTCATCCCTAGGTTCCATTCTCAAGAACTGTCTACATCGAGCAGTCTGATTTTCGTGTAAAGGATTCAAAAGATTATTATGGGCTTGCTCCTGGTAAAACAGTACTACTAAGGTACTAGTACATTATACATCTGTAGACTCTACTTAAATAGTTTGCCTACTTTGTATACTTTGTGGTCTCATCTATGTTTGCCGTCTGAAACTGATAGGTATGCATTCCCAATAAAATGTACGGAAGTTATCTATGGTGATAATTCAGATAATATCGTTGAAATCCGAGCTGAGTATGACCCTTCGAAGGCTACAAAACCAAAGGTAACTACGCAATTGAAATTCTTTTAGATCAGATGAGAATATTATTCTGCTATTCGAAACTTATGAGATCATGATGTTGTGTACAATATGTGTAGGGCGTATTGCACTGGGTTGCCGAACCTTCTCCAGGTGTTAACCCACTCAAAGTGGAAATCAGATTGTTCGAGAAATTATTTCTTTCAGAGGTATAGCATTACACTCTCTTGCAAGTCCCTGTTGTACCGGAAATTATCCTTGCTGACATCACTTCTTGGTCTACATTAGAATCCTGTGGAGCTTGAGGATTGGCTGGGTGATCTCAACCCACGATCAAAGGAAGTGATAAAGGGTGCCTATGCCGTGCCTTCGCTTGCAACTGCAGCGCTGGGGGACAAATTTCAGTTTGAACGCCTCGGTAAACAATATTTGGATGGTGTCTTAAATCGGAAATAAAAAATAAAAAAGGGTTATGGTGTCTTTGGTGCTCACTACCATAGTGTTATTACAGGTTACTTTGCTGTGGATTCCGACTCGACGGCTGAGGAACTTGTGTTCAACAGAACCGTTACTCTACGGGATTCCTATGGAAAAGCTGGACCCAAGTGATCGTTTTGTTTGTGGGTGAAAAGATTGGTGTAACAGTATCATTGCTGGTCTTTTGTATTGCACCAGTGGGTATACCCCTCAAATTTTGTTTACAATTACCTGGAACCGCCTTTTGTATTAGCCAGTCAAATTCTGTTTACTTGACAGTTACAATAGAAACCAAAATTCTGTGCCAGCTGTGCTCTCTATGTTGTCGTTATGCTGCAACCTAACAACTGGATGTTTAGTCTATCCAAAGGCTTTTTTCCATAAACTTTGCCATCAATCTCCGACGGATTATTCTGCCAAGACATTCGTAAAATTAGGGGTAGATCGTGTTGCTTTCGACGAAATATTTATCCAACATGGATTTTCTTAGTTGTCAAATGTGCTGCTGCGTGAGCAGTTCACAACTTCACATACCAAATCGAAGACCAGTTTGGTTTCGTCGCTACCAGTTTTGGGCTTATGTACATCACCAACCTGGCAACAGCGCATCATAGCCAACTTGAAAATCTACGTAAGCTTGTAGCATATATTACAAAAAACATGAAATGGGTTTGAAAACTTCACACGAACCACACGTGTTGTCCTTTTATTTACGGCAAAGTGTTGCCTGAAATTCTGAAACCACAAGCGGTGCCAGCATAGCACGGTAAAAAAAACCCTAACCACTAAGTATTGCACAAGCTTTAAAATGTAACAGCACCTTCTGCAAGCAAAAAACTTGAAAAGGCTGGAACTTTTTACATGTTAAACTAGTAAGAAATAATCCTTTACAGCATTTCAATATAGGGCGTGGCCTGGAAAGCTGTGATGCCCTCGGATACCGCCTTGACAAAAATTACTTTGGCAGACGTTGGACCTACAAAATTGTTGGTCATTCCTTTGGAACATGACTGGAAGTAATAACCTCAGCTGCTCAGGCAACAACATGCAAAGGGTCAGTCCTCGAACCTGTTTATCTTGAATCAGAGTTGTTCTTAAGTGCATTGAACGTTTCCTTGTCAAAATTCCCTGTTTCTATGGCCAGTTGCAACCCCTGAAATGCAGTGGCACAAGGCCATTATCAGCACCAGCGCCAAATATATTTAAATCCACACTTAGTTGGTAGGTTCAATTAAGGTAATGAAATCAGAACACTTCTCCGAGATATTGGCAACAGGGATTTTCCATAAATCTCACAAATATTCTAAGTGCAATTGCCTTAAGCATTTTTGGGTAGGAAAATCAGGATTGAGAATCACTTGTGGTGCCACCATCTCTCAATGTTACTACTAACCTGTATGAGATTTTGGCTTCCAAAACGCTTCCCAGCCATTTTTGAGCCTTCCTGTACAAATTGAACAAAGAAGTTCAGAGAAGTGGATAAAAACTGAACATAGCATACACCATACCAAATATAAAGAACATAAAGTTTGTTTGCTTTATAGACATCTCAAACTTAGCAAAATATTTGCAAGTCAAAAATATGGGCATTGCCAAAATTTTGGTAAAGTTGAGTGTTTAGTTATTTGGGCATCAATCCAAACATGCCCATACATGCTACTTAACTGCAATTTACAACATCATAGAAATACTCTGCAATACTAACATTCAATAAATATCCTTAGAAAATCAAATTTAAACAAAAGTGGCAACTGAATGCATGACTTGTCATCAAAGGGATGTCATATAAGCACAAGGCATACATATGAAAAGAACAGAATAGTTGATAAGTTACACATAATTAAGCCAGAACTGGGAATTGTATAATAAATGCTCAGGCTCATACCAGGCGTTCTGGCAGCTTTCCACCATTTTGCTCAATAAATTGGCAGAGGTACATCACACCAGCACATGAAAAGTTCTGTTGATAAAATATAATTAGTCATCATAACAAAAACCAAGGTTCAAGGAGCTTGCCATATAAACTGAATACATGTAAATTCAACCTTCAATAGGATGAAAAGAACACTAGGTTTGGTGTAACAGCTGTCTTTCTTATCAAAGTACAGTTGGAACAAAAGGGATAAGGGCTGCCATCTGAGTCCAATCACCAAACAAATTCAACACAGTGCAGCATGCACTAAAAAAAAATCTGAAGAGCTAATTCCATTACTTCCCCAGCAAATTTCAAGCCAGCCAATCTCCACTTTTCACTAAGGTTGGGACAGGAGGCTAACACACATCGAGTCAGGAGTACTTCCAACTCAAAAGAATATCATTGCCCAGGCTAAAACCGGTACCCTTAGAATACACTATACCTAGCATTGTTCTATGCAAAAAGAAAATAGTGAAACTAAAAGGATTGAAATAACACGCAAACATTTCTAAGTGAATGCCAAGTGGCCAACCTGTTTGGCTTCCATCGAATCCATTTTTTCATCCTGCAGAAGCAAAAGGGGATTGAAACAACCTGAACAAGGCAATTATAAAGAATGGCTGGGAAGAAATACACTAACCAGACCCCAAACCAATTGTTTGATGTTCTTAATTTCTGAACCAATATTCTCAAGCTTCAGTCGTGCATCAGTAACCTGGATAAAAAAGTAGATATTTCAAAAGTGAAAATGATACAACAAGAATGCACTTAGCTGTAAGTTCTCACAGTTCACTTCCCTAAAAAGAAACAAAAGGTGCATCTTAAAATATAATTGGGCTAATAATTGCATTTAGGCATATGCTACTAGACATTTCTCAACTATTCAACCCATGCGCGTGAAAATGAAGACATGTTAATGCCAAACATGGATTGATATGAATGTTAAGGAGAAAGTACATCATCTCTTATTTGTCCAGAAAGCGCCTTTTGCTGATCCAATTTATCATCCAACCTTTCAATACGCTGAGTCAAATGCCTTTTAGCAGCCTGCATGACAATCAAGAAAATTGTTTCACAATTGAGGATCTCAGAAATTGTACAACAAACTACCAAACATCTCAACAGTGACATACAACCGAATTCTGTGATGTTTTATATGATGAAAATGTATACAGGGATTGTTTTTAAGACGAAAATGTGGATGTTAGATGCAGATGAATTAGGATGCATTAAACTCGTCCTGGCATAGATTATTAGTATACACTCCATACTCTCACAGACAAGTGAAAAAGCAATGCTTAGTGATGAACTAGGAAAGAAACTTGTAACAGTAAGACTTACAGCGAGAGAGGTTTGCACTTGCTCCAGATGCTTAGTCATACTGGAAACAGCATTTGCCATGTTACGCTTAGTCACATACATTAGGTCCGCAAAGGAGATGCCCTGGATAACAAATACAATCAAAACATATTAATGAATTGTTCTTCCAAAGAGTTTCTACTGCCGATGTAAGACATAAAAACAATTCAACAGAAGACCAGCTGAAGAAATAGCAGTTAACTAGGTTTGGTTTCTGATAAAAAAAATAGCAGCCAAAATTAAAGCTGATCTTACAATTTGGCAGTTACTCTATTACAATCACAACACAAGCATAAAGGCTATGATAGAAGTACAGCATACTTTCCACCACATGTAACCATAACCGAGTGCTCCAACAGTTGCTGCAGGTACTATCAAACCTGACACCCCTGCAAAAAAGAAGATCAAGAACACTAGCATCATGAATGTCTGATCAAAGAGGTCACTGGTTAATTAAGCCAATTTTCTGAAATAAGCTACAACAGAAATATGTAGGCTGAATTAGTGAGTAATGATTATTATTCAGTCCACTCATTCCCTAACTACATGAATTCTTTCAAATTTAAAACAAGAGAAAATGAAGCCAAGCGATAAGTAATACTCATGTCAGAACACTACAAGAAAGAAAAGAAAAAACGAGGGCAAATAAAATGGGTGGAGCTTGTGATTTACTACCTCCGTTTCAGGTTATAAGACTTTCTAGCATTGCCCACATTCATATAGATGTTAATGAATCAAGGCACACATATATGTCTAGACTGAGGAAGTAACAGTTATGTAGGTTGTGCAGAAGCTAGACTGACCTGTTTGACCAGAACCTCCATTAAGAACAGTTATAGATCCACGGGAAGAAGCAAGTTGTTTAACCTCCATAGCCAAGTTGCGCACCTAAATGGACCAAGGTGTAAGTCTAGCTTGACAAAATTAAACAAAGTATCAAATATGTGTATGAAGATAGGCAAACTTTTTACTCATAAATGACAATGAAAAAGATATTATGGGAATATTGAAGTAGTATGTTTACTGTTGCATATACCACAGCTGTTTAAAACACACACGCAGAATGCTTCTTATGAGCACACACTTGTGTTGTGGCTTGTAGTAATAATTAATATTACAACAGCTACTATACACTTCCAAAAATACTCAACAGTTCTTCATTGTGAATGTAGAAATGCCAAGGCCACAACCTAATGTATCACGTGACAATATTAACTTATACATAATGGAAGAACAACTAATGCATTGTTGAAGCTAGCAATTCCCAGAAATAGGAAACAATACGAACAGAACTGACTCAATGCAATGTGAACCATTGCCACTACAAAACAATAATTCAGCAATCACTGCAGCTATAAATGAACTGTCCCGTGGTTGTATTTCGTGTCACCAGTGTATGCGTTACATTTGAAACTAGAGTATCAATAGATGCATACTGGTAGGCACAGATAACATCCATTTTTAAATACAATAATCGCATTAAAATGCATCCCATGCTTCTCCTATTGACATGGAGCTCTGGTGGAGAAGCCAAAGCATACTAACTAATGGCAAAGAAAAAAATGACACAATATTCAATCGAACAGCTGAATCGGACACATCCCCGAGCATATACTAGCTGAAACATCTAGGGACAGGGAGATCACCAACGCACCTGTCTAGTGAGCGCGTCCGTCATGTCGGCGCCCCCGCCCCCTTCTCCGTCTTTCCCCTTCTCCCCCTTGTCCAGTATCTCCTGCAACGAGAGGTCCGCAAGGCACGGATCATCATCAGAACCAAACCAAATCCAAATCCAATCCGGTGGCGTGCCGCCACCTCTCCCAGCATCAGGATCACCGATTCAGGTGAGAAGTGCGGGACCCCACCCCCAAAGGCGGTGGAGGCACGACGCACCTGGAGCTCGCCGAGGATCTCGGAGAGGCGGCCGTTGCGGAGGACGACGGAGCCGGCCATCCCGGCGCCGATGAGGACGACGACGCGGGTGAGGCCCATGCCGGCCTGCACCATCGCCATGGCCGCCGCAGCCGCCGCCGCCGCCGCGCACGAGGAGGAGGAGGAGGTGGTGGCGGCGGAGGGAACCGAAACCCTAGCCCTGGGCTACGTCGTCGAGGCGGAGGCGGAGGCGTGGAGGAGGGGTCGAGCCGACCACTCGAGCTGATTTGGGGAAGGAGGGAGAGAGGGGGGTGGAAATGGTTTAAGTGGGGCCCACATGTCGGTGGCAGGAGGGGTGATGCGGTCGGACGGAGTCGGTGAGCCGGTCGCCGCAATCTGCGGAGGTAAAACGAACACGGATCCATTCCAAGCGGAGTAATGGGTTGGTCGGTCTAGTTTAACAAGGCCTTTCATGGGCCGGGAATGGAGGGCGATCTCGGCCCACAACGTTACCCACTCCGACTGTCCCCAAATAAAGAAGAATCATCGGTACCAAAATATACACTGATATCCAGTTGTATGTGTTTGCATTCATAATCTCTCTATGCTTACAGTATATGCTTATTACTTTCGATTCCAGGAAACTCCCACAAACAACCGTGAGTATGCTCCTTGGCAGAAATCCAAGTACACATTGTCTAAGGACAAGTCTCATTAACTCTTCAATTTTTCTACTGATACGCTTGTTTTCATAAATGTATTTACCCATGATTTTAAACCTAGCGAGTATATGTGAATTAATCCCGAACAAGTTATGCACAGGCAACTCCAGCAGCTCAACACAACAGAGGTGATTATCCAGCTAGAACACATATTTATAATTTAACTAAGCAAATAAGCATGCTTATTGAAGCTACATAGGTGAAGGTGAGTTATCCGGCCAGCATAAATGGCGGGAAGAACTATACTATACTATAGCTGCTATCTATATATATATAGCTAAGATAAAGCGACAAGACTCTCGTAGAACGGGACACGAAAGATTACCTACGATAGTTTTATTTACATCCAGATAACTAGATAAGTTTTATTTACATGGAAATGCAATTCAGGTCTCTTCTCTTCAGTCCGAAGCAGGGCCGGAGTCCACATCCATGGCAGCCGCCCCGCGGTAGGCGGCTGACTCCTCCGCGTAGCGCTTCTTGTCAACTTGAGACTGCTCGACGTATGGCTGCTTCTCCTCGGCTGCAAATTACACGGAGCGGACGTGGTTAAAACGGAGGTCTCGGAGGACTTGTCCGACCAGCATGGACATTGTCGAGCATAGAGATCAAAGAATGTTACCTGTCATCTTTTGCCACCTCTCCCCAAGCTTCTTCGCAATCTCTGTGGTAGCCAGCTCCGGATTGCTGTTCTTCAGATTCTGCATTTGGGAAAAACGATCGTAAAGCTCCCTTCTTTGCTTGTGTGTGTGTGTGTGTGTGAGAGAGAGAGAGAGAGAGAGAGAGAGATATCCTCCCACAATGTTTCACATAGGATTAGTCAGGGAATTTCTGTACAGTAGTGCAGGGTGGAAAGGAACTTACAGCTCGCTCAGCTTTTGAGAAGTACATGAATGGTGCAATTGCTCTTTTAGGGGCATTAGGATCCTTCTTTTTCTTTGGCTTTCTTTTCTCCGAGCCTTCTGCATCCTCACCCTTTGGCTTCCTCTTCTTCAAAGGCGCCTTTGAGCTACTAGCTTCCTTTTTGGAAGATTTCTTTGGAGGGGGGGAATAGTAATGTTGATTAGCATGATGTATTCATTATATACACTGATCAGGGATATTGCGTGAGTAAAATGAGTTACCTCCTTCTCTCCTCCACTTAAACTAGCGTCAGAACCCTCCTCTCCAGAATCATCAGTGGGAGATCCACTGTCGTCCTTGTCCGCCACAAAATCTTCATCCTGAAGTTGGAAGATTATCCGATACAAACAAATTAATTCCAAGCTATGACAGGATTGATATGACTTATCATGGAATCATGATAAGTAGGATCAACAATTAAACGCACGAAACACCTCTTCATCACTCTCATCATCGCCAGTCTGATTTCTGATCCGCTCCAGATGAGGATCAACAGCATCATCATCAGTGCTCTGAAGAACAGCTGTAACGCCACCAGCTCTACCTTGAGCTTCTCCAAGATTCAAGATTTTCAAATGCTTGCCACTTGAATGGGATTACAAAAAGGCACTTATCAGTTTCATACTTCTATTGAAAAAGGCAAGTAAACCAATGATGGTGGAATCAGCTAAATAAAGCACAGACCTGATGAAATTGAAGAGATTATGGTATTCATTTCTTTGGATATTTCTGAATAGATGTTCTTGATCATTTTTCAGCTTGACCAGGAGATCAAAATAGTGAGATGAGATACTAGCACCCCCAGCACCATGTCGCTCAAATTCAACATACTCAATCTGCCATAAAGAGCTACAGCTTAAAACAGGACAAATGGATGGAATTATCAATCATCTCAGCAGTGTAGAAAACAGACCTCCTCATGCAGAATGAGTGTTGGGGGCTTTGGTAGAAAGAAGAAGCCCTTCTCCAGCGGATAGAGCAATCCATCTTCAGCTTTGAGTGATGATTTCACTGCATATCCATCTTGACAACTGCGGAACGTGCTTGGCCTCGTAACTTTAGCACCAGATAGGCCACGAAGGACCTTGGAGAACACTTCATGTATCAGACCCTATAGATAAATCAAATACTTTCTGTGAGTTTGTTATTAGTCTATCAGGAGTTAAAAATAGCAAATGAGCAAAAGCTATTGGGCCCTATAACTCATGCAAAAGTTGCAAACACAAAGGAATACATAATGCTTGACTCAATGGCAGTAATGCCACAGAAGCAGTTCATCACATCAATAGCAGCTTGTGCAATTCAGTCAAACAGGAGTCA
This sequence comes from Oryza meridionalis, assembly GCA_000338895.3. NCBI lineage: Eukaryota > Viridiplantae > Streptophyta > Magnoliopsida > Poales > Poaceae > Oryza > Oryza meridionalis. The sequence goes on along the minus strand of CM002528.2, from coordinate 5,015,119 downwards.
TGAGTAGATAGCAAAAAAAACATACAATTCAGTGATAAACGGATGAATCACAAGTTTGGGAATCAGTGCACTGCTGATTCCTGGAGTTGCAAGCATCCAGCAGCTCATTACCACAACAAATACAGCTCAGAGCATATGACTACAAACAAGAAACTAAAACAAACAAGAACAAATAACATTGCTGGAAGCAGTTATTTAAAATGATCCACACCCCCAAACTACTTTTTTTTTGTTCTACAGATGCTCAGATGTAGAAAGAAATGCAAAACTACATGAGCCGGGAATTAGGATCCACTTTTTAGATGAAGAATGTCAGACTTGATTGAACGCAAACAAAGTACATCACCTGGTAAGAGCTCTCCAGTCTATCCTTGTACTTTTCAGCCAAAACCTCATCACTTAATGTCAGATCCCTTTGAACGACTGCTTCAGTTTCAAACTATTCATAAATACAGAAAATGGTTACCAAATGCCAATTGGAAGGTTACCGTAAACTGTAACCAAGTTAGTATCAAATTGAATTCTAATACAACACCTGAATAACAATGTGAGGATATAATGTCTGTCCTTTGCGAATTGGTGGATCAAGAGTGATAACCACAAACGTATGAGGATTATTTGACTGCCAAGGCGAAAAGTCATAGGATTTCTTTTGTCAGATACAAAGTTAACAACAAGTACATCACATAATAACAATATAAAAGGGGCAGCAGAACCTTTGGTAAAACAAAGAGGCGAAGAATACTGCTATATTGAATTTTGAAATCATTAGCTTGTCCTTGGAGTCGCAAGAATGACAGATGAAGCTCAACACTGTATCGACCTCTGAATAGAAAAGGAGCAGTTAGCTATTCCAGAAAATCGAAAACAATAACATTGAATGATGTCCTTATGTCAAAAAAGTCTAGTCTCTATGGTTATAGGATTTACCCACCTTGGAGTAAGAATAGCAATTCCATCAAATGTAACAACAGCTTCCTCTGATGAGCCAACATCAGCCTTATTCAAGATAGCCTGCCATAAAACCTAAAAAAGGAGAGGATTTCACCATTTGCACAATAAAAGCATGTGTATGCTGTCCATCTCGCATGCTTGTTGAGCAAACTCACCTGAGCTGAAGGGCGATTCTCATCTCCAGGGAATTGAGTATTTGAAGTTGGTACATGAAAGCTTAAATCCATCAATGAATCTTTCTACATTAAAAGAAGGAAAGGAAGTTGAAATCAGCTGTGTTTTTTTTTGTCAACAATTAGTTTCGCTATCTTAATAATATTCTGAGCCAAAAAAAAAGAGTAAAAATTATGCCATCATTAAATATGTTGTAGCGTGGAAAACAATGAGTATCCTTTTTTTTAGAAGGTTTCAACGATCAATATGCTCTTCAGCACAAATAAAGACCCCGAAATTTTATGAAATGGTTTTTCTCTAACAATGGGAGTGTGTTACTTGCAATACCATCAAATGAGAATGAAAAATCAGGGTAGTAAAATTATTCTCTTTAATGACAAGGCAGACAGTTGAGTAGCTAATAATACATGACACTGAAATGTAACAGATAGCTTGTGCAATTGTTATATCCAAATTTCTTCAGATTGATAAACATAAATTGATTACTTATAACCAATTGCACCTAACAAACAGAAAAGTAACATCAAATAAAATAAAATATTGGTGAAATTTGATGCAGAGAAATGTATATCAACATAAACCACATACCTCATTACCCCCAGTAGTATCATCCACATGAAACTCCAGAACAACATCTGTTTTTCCTTGCATCTGAGTTTGTGCTACGTCTGCTAGAGAGACTTCAAATGCTTCCTTTGAACCAACATTAAAGCTAAGCATATTGCCTGAAATGGAAATAACATGAAAAGCAATCAAACTACCAAACGTTGCAGCAAGGCAACGGTGCAACGGAATAATATAGAAATTTTGGCTTACCATTGATTTCAATTCCGCCCCAATTATGTCCACCAACAGAAAGCTGCTTCTCCTCTGGTGTGATTCTCATGTTCTTTTCCATGAAGTTAGTCAACGAACTGATATCCTAAAAGTTAGAAGAAAAATCTTAGCTCAATAAAAGTTGTCTATGAAAAACATACACATTTGGGAAGACCTAATTTTCTTAGGAAAAACAGGAGGAAGTATTACCTGTTCACGGAAGCCAAAGAACCTGTAGAAGAGGCCCTCCTTTGTTGAAACACCAAGCTGATAGGATCTGGGGATTGCCATCCATGTCACAGAAGTGATATCAGACTTTTCAACCTCAATGGTCTTTCCTCCACCTTGCCTCTTCCATGCAAGTCCTCCCGAATAAAGTTTAAACTGGCCAGGGTTCTACAAGAGCCCAAACAATAACAGTAGCAGAAGATTTCAGCACCTCAAGGTACAAGGGAAGTTACTAACAGCGGGCAAACAAATAATGATGATGGAAAAGTTGGCGTTGATATCAGACTAAACTTGATATACATATTCCTATTTGCAATGGGAAATGGCATAAGCATCCACTATTTCCAGAAAAAAAAAACAATCATGAACAAAACAGATGACAACATTTTTGGTTCTGCAAAAAGTGATTTGTTTCAGGCATGTGATAAAAAATCATAAGAGGAATAAATCATTTAACAAAGCAAGCAATTTGAAGATAAATGGTATTTAAAATTGTAGAATACTGATAATTATGTAGGCCATAAGATGCGATTTACTAAATTGATGCAGTGATGGACGAAATAACCACAGGATGAATGCTAAAATGTGCGCCAAACGCAAGCCAACTAGATATTAGGAGCAATTGCATGAGACATTCGACTAGTGAAAGGCTATTGAGTGAAGAGATTATCAAAAACCCAGGGTTTGGGAATATTTATAATTTATTTAAGTTCCAAAATTGTTCTATATGATGCTTTTCATTGCCGCATTTGCAACAAAATAATTCGTTTTGCCTAGCCAACCTTACAATATTTGAGTCCATCCACAAAAATTTTCCTAACTCATTTCGACATTTTTCCCCTTCCGAGCAGAAACCCTAGCGCGCAAACCCTAGAAAAATCAACCGCCCGCCACACCAAAAAAAAAAAAAATCAATCGCCGCCACAAATTCCGGTAGCCAAGCCCGTCCGCGGAAACCGCCTCCACGGGAGCGAGACAACGCCGCCACAAAATCCTAACGAAACGAAGCCTGGAGGCGAAGATTCGACGAGGGGGAAGCGAATTTGTCGACCAAGTCGACGAGTAGCACTCACGTTGCCGCCGCGGCCGCCGAGGGAGATGTTGTTGAAGTGGTGGCCGTCCGTCATCGCGCTCCTCGCCTCCGCCTCCGCCGCCTCTCCCGCCGACTTGCAGCCGGTCGTAGACGAATCCGCCGTCGCCTCGATTCGCTCGCGCGTCGCGCTTCGCCTCGCGTCGCGGGGGTGATTTGGAGGCGCGAGCCGCGACGTGGAGGAGAGAAGAAGAGAAGATAGAGAGGCGTCGCCGCTTTGGCCTTTGGGTGGGGCTTCGGCTTTTTGGGAGGGAGAGGGGGGCGCGCGGCGCGTTAATATAGGCGTTTGGACGGGAGAGCGAGCGGACACTGACAGGTGGGGACATCGCAAGAGCTCACGGAAGGCTACATGGGCTCAGGCCTAGTTATGGGCCCAAAATCAGGTGTAAAATATCGGTCCCAGTATATTTCTGAGATGGACTGAGCAAATACTAATATCTTGGGCTTTCCCAACGGGAGGAAAGGATTGGATGTAACTACACAGGTAGTGAACCAGCTACCACTCTATCTATAAGAGACACCATTCACCTATACTTTAAATACAATTTTCTCTTAAACTACCCATCTGATCTATGATCCGATTGCACCATTATGTTCGTAACAATTAAATTTTTATAACAAGATCTCACATGATTATATTTTTATGAAAAATCACAAATTACTTTTATGATATGTCTAAACTACTTTTAGATTTCACTAAGTTACTTCTTAGACATATAAAAGTAAATTCAGTAAAGCCTAAAAGTAATTTATATATATTATAGAAGTAACTTAGAACAAAACGAAGACATTAGTTAAAGTGTATATATAATGTAAATTACTTTTAGGATTTACTGAATTTACTTTTATATGTCTAAGAAGTAACTTAGTGAAATCTAACTACAATATATATATATATACACACACACTTTAATTAATGCCTTCGTTTTGTTCTAAGTTACTTCTATAATATATGTAAATTACTTTTAGTCTTTTCTGAATTTACTTTCATATGTCTTCGAAGTAACTTAGTGAAATCTAAAAGTAGTTTAGACATATCATAAAAGTAATTTGTGATTTTTCATCAAAATATAATCATGTGAGATCTTGTTGTAAAGATTTAATTATTACGAACACAACGGTGTAATCGGATTGTAAATCGGATGAGAAATTTAAGAGAAAATTTTATTTGAAACATAGATGATATGAATATTTCCCCTACTTGCTCAATGGATTAAGTACTAGCACATGGGTGTCTCTGTTAAGACTAATTTGAGAGGTCTCTCCAATTAGATTTACCGAAAAGAATTGCATTAGTGAAATTATATCTGGGGACAACTCCCGGTCGGGCGCCCGATCGGGAGGGGGTGAAACCGGGCGACGTCAGCACCCGATTTACGTGCAAAATTACTTTAAACTGATTTTTCTCTTAAATTACTTATCCAAATCATGATTCGATTGCACCATTAAATTCGTTGCAATTAAATCTTCAAAACAAGACCACACATGGATATATTCCGACGAAAAAAAAATTAGCTTATTATTGAATTATTTTTAAATGTTGCACGATGTTTCAACAGGTATATCGGAATTGTTTCACTAAGTAGATCGAAAATGTTTCACTTGTTTAAATCGGGTATTGTTTCACCTTATATAAAAACAATGTTTCAGCAAATAGCAAAAAAATGTTTCAGTTCACTGCAACATTTGATCCATAAATAGTGAAACATTTTTCAGTAGAAAAAAAAAACGAATTCCCTTAATAGGGGTTTCCAAAATATGTGGGTTTTTTTGTTGCAATGGAATATTTCAGTTCACTGCAACATTAGATCTATACATACACTAGGTAAAATATTTTTTGTGGAACAAAAAATAAACCAAATTCCCTTAATAGAGGGTCCAAATTCCCTTAATAGAGGGTTCAAAAATATGTGGATTTTTTGTTGCAATAGAGTTGTTTGTATGTGGACACGTGGTGGGTCAGAAGAGTGCAGGCATACACGCGCAGGGCGGGGGGGGGGGGGGGGGGGGGTGGGGGGGGGGGGGGGGGCGGGGGGAGCGCCCGATTTTTCCTCCCCCCAGCATTTCTGATTATGTCTGTTTCAGTTTTTTGCATCGATCGCTACCCATCCAGATTGAAATTCCAGACGACAAACTTTTACTGAAAAGATCTGTCTTTTTTTTTCTCACACGCAAGTACGCTCACAGGTCTGAGCGCATTCCGGTTGTATCCATCTCGATATTGGTTAATCCTCAAGGTAAAGATAGATACAGGAACTAGAGTATAAAATACTTATATCCCACGAAGTAATTCCTTGAATGGCGAAAATAATTACTCATTGAATTTTAGGCAAGGTTTCGTACTTAATATAGCATTTAACACTTAGTAGCTGGCAACAATAGATGTTATATAAGAAGTCCATATGGTCCTCAACATGGTCCAAAGCCTTCCTCATATATTCGGGAAGGGCATACATAACAGTAAGCACGTTTTACTGTTTTAGCATTTTAATTACAAGCAGTTTGGTACACGACACACTGAAAAGATGGGCGTTTTAAGTATCAGGCATCATATGGTTAGATGGAGTGGATTAGTCCGCGGTCCAGCTCTGCTCCACTATCTCACGAACTTTTCGGTTGTACTCCCGCTTATTCTCACTGAATAAGCGGGCAGCTTCAGAGTTGGCAGGTGAATTTGGGTTTGGATCGCAAAGCAGCGACTGGAAACATTGAAGAAATGTGAGGTACAAACCATTAGTGCTAATACAAAGCAGGAAATAGAGGGACTGAACAGTTAAATCAATGAAATTGCCTGTAATATGATAATGTCTTGAGTCAATGAAATGTACATTGTTGTGACATGCATTTGTTACTCACAGAAGCAAGATATGCAAGTATCCCAGTTGATATAAACATGGTTGTGTTCTATACTATTTTCCATAGATTAATCAAATATCACCATGTGTATGACAAGCATATATAAAGAAAATATGTAACATATTGACAGGCAGCCTCAACACACTAAAGTTACTGCTATAGAAGTTTACCTACATATAGAAGTTAGTAATGGGAGCAAAAACTATAGTCGTCACCAGAATAAAAAACTAAGCAGAGGTTGGAAAAAGTAACGGGAAAGTATATACGTGCCAGTGTCACTTAATACTGAATAGTGATAATCAGTCACAGAGAAGCCTAATATCTCTACTCTCAAGATGAAATCCTTCTGCAGGTATATTGCATGATAGTGCCTCTAACAAAGAAAAATAATTATTCAAGTGAATATAGCTTACTACTTAACAATGGAGCATGTAGGGAGGAAAAGCAGACAATATGTATAAGGAAACACCATGTATATTTTAAGGCGACAACAATTAAGTTAGTGACAATTCACTTATCCTGGATTGGCGAGTTTGCTCAACATAATTAATGACAGGACCAAAATTACGAATTATAAACATGATACAAAATATTGCAACAAACAGGACAGGACATCATGACATGCATTAAATATCCCAAAAAGGCATCATCTACCTGGATGGATGTGAGTATAGCAGCTACATCATATATGGGGCTCCACTGGTTTTGTAGTATATCTAAGCATATGCTCCCATCAGCATAAACTGTACATGATAAAAAAAATGTTAGGAGATACAGCAATATCATGCTATTTTAAGGTACATAAGTGCTTCCACACAAGTAGCAAAAGAAGTCGATCTTTTTAAGTATTCACATAAATTGTATGAAGCATAGTATAAGCTTCAGATATACTGCAAATCTTGTAAAGTCATTTCTATCTTGATGCAAGTAAACTTATACTAGTCATCAATTATGACACTCTAGAGCAAAGCTAGTCACAAAATCAAACAAGTACTTATTAGATATGCGTATTTGCTAGTATACTCTTAACTGCCTGCGATGAGGACAACAACAGCATAATTGCAGCAATTAGATATTTGATACCTTATCCAATGTTCTGCGTTAGATAGAAAAAAGACTAAAATTGGATTACAAGAACATGAATCCTAGTGACCAAAATAACTTTGAATGGCGTGGAAGCAAGGAGAATCGGGGTGGCCTTCTATTGCTGCATCTAGATCCAATCCATGAATATAAGATCGCTAATTCTGGATCCTAGTTTTTGGCTGATTTTTGTTTGATACATTCAGAAATTACGTAAGTCAGCTTTTCAATGATGTAGAATAAAGGACTGCCAACGTCACTAGAAGGTGGAGGTGGAACTGTCGTAGGTTTCCTGTTGCATTTGGCCTTGACATGAGCCATCTAGATTCAGCTCAATTGTCTCACTAGTTCTCATATGTTATTTTAGCCTGGTTCTTAATTGATACGTCTCTCAGGATGTTAGCCACATAAATACTTATAACTTTAAGAAATAGGAACCATGCCATAAGCAAGTATTAAACAGCAGGGAGAAAGGCTTACTGTTAGGATGAAACATCCGAGAAACAAATCGCACTGTAGGTGGCTTGTTAGGATAATCTTCAGTAAACTGAAGTGTCAGCTTGAACGTACCTGGCAAAGTAAACATAATTTGACACAGTGTTAATATGTAAAAGAGTACAATTGGTGACACGTACAAGAACAAAATGCCAATAAATACAAAAAGGGAAAATATCAAAAGGACATATAGTAAAGAGGACTTCCCCAACAGACTGTTCAAAATGAGTTAATCACATCATTAATGTTGTACAGAGGCTCTTTAAAAAGACAAGCACTTTCTCAGTCACAAAACCCATAAGACATGATCAGCTAATGATAAAAAGGTTTTAATACATATCTATCGACGCTTCTGACTTCCATAAAATAGACTATCATTTATTTGAATTCAAAATATTAATCAAAATAAGATCTCCAAAAATAAGTCTCCAAACCATGCCACCCCAAGAAAAACACATGCTTCAGTCGATTAGACAAGAAAATTGCAAGTTTTAATTAAAATTTAACCTAAAATGTTTTGCTACAAGGCTGAATCATTGTAGACAAAATGACATGTGTCTAAAGTGTAGAATATACATTCCTAGACATAAGATCCCAAAGACAGTACAAATATGGGTTGCACTGACAGAAAAAAATGAGGTTCATCTATTTTATTTGTTTGATAATTATAAATTGTATGATTTGTCCAGAAATTTAAATGCCTTTTAATTAAATGAACCGATTGTTATATCAACAACAAAAATGGAATTATGCAAGCAAAACTATCTCTGAATATGAAAACAGAAGTAAAATGAAGTACAAGATATGCTGAATAGCATGCCTGTGATTACTCTCCCAAATGCAAACCCCAAATAAAAGGAAAGACTTTAAATTCCTTACCTCCATCCCAAGGAGTATCATCAGGGCTGCAAAACAAGACATGATTGACAACTAAGTATAATGGATCAAAATAAAACCGAAAGGAATAAAACATATCTCTAAGTCTAACACCTTACCCAAAAATTACAGCATTCCAAAGCATTATATTGTTGTCCTGTGGGGCCCCACTTATGCCAGCTGGAGGATCCTGCATCAGTCGTTTGAAATCCCTCATCAACCTCTTCCTTGCTGGTGTCGACATATTCACCCTGTGTAGATACCATGTCACCAAATAAGCTAAATAGAAGGAATGGGAAACCTACACTGAGATTCTTTAGTTTACCCATGACACCTACTAGGCTACTAGCCAGACCAATCCATACTAACAATCAAGGCAATTCATCACTATGCTAGTAATAGTGTTCAAGTAGCCTGTAATTTCAGAAGAAAAAATTGATTTGGGTATACAATTTTTTGATGGATGTTGCAAAAGTTACATACGAGAATTTTCAGATTTTCGGTTTGTCCTGTTCTCGACTAAGTTTGAACAGCCAGTAACTGGAGTCTTGGAGAATCCCACATGCACAATAGTTGCATCTGAGGCTCTCAGCACAAATAGATATAGGAATTCCCTTCCAAACAACCCATACCGTCCTGTGATCACGACAAAAAAATCTCCATGAAACGAAAAGGCGATACATAAACATGACAAACACACCATTCCATCCCAATTTCCCATGCTTAGATTACAGACCGAGGTCATCCCATAAACCCAACAAGGCCATTATACTACTGGAAATCTGGAGCCATAAATTTCCCCCAACGAAGACAAGTGCAACAATTCCACCAATCAATCTCCCATACCCTCCGCAACCCTCATCATCCCCCCTCCCCACCCCCCACCCCCCAGATCACCCCCAATAAACATGAAATAACGCCTACCACCACCCCCAGATCCTCATCACCGATGCAAATCACCACAAATTGTGAACTTAACTAGACACAAACGGTCATATGCGCACAGATCCTCCACGGACGACGACCAATTTCACGATCTGCGAGGGAACAATCGCGAGGAACCATACACAACCAGGACGGCGAATGGTTCTCACCTCCGATCAAATCCCCCCCGCGCCGCCTCAGATCCCGCGGGAATCGGCGATGGGCCGATCGATGGCCACCCACCCTCGCGTTGGTGGGTGCCGATGGGTGGGGGACTCGGGCGGAGTGGATTGGATCGGATCGGAGCGGAGCACTCAGAAGAAAGTCAGAAGATTCGAGAAGGGAATCATGGAGGGAGGAGGATAGCGAGTAGCGGATTTGGGGACGACGCGACACGCGAGGAAGGGAGGGAGGATGATTTTACGCGACTCGCAAGAGGGGGCCGGGTGGGCTCCTCGGTTTTCCTGGTTTATTCTCCTGGTTTTTTTTTGAACAACCAGAAAATTACTGTGTTCTTTAAGAGACTAGTTAGGGCGTGTTTGGTTGTTCGTATCCCTCTAGCCTGGCTCATCTCCCTCATCTAGGCTAAGCTGAGCCTGGTTTAGGGGATACAGATGCAGGCATTTGGTTGCTTGGATCAGATGAACCTGGATATGATGAGATGTTGTTTGGTTGGATATGATGAGATGTTGTTTGGTTGGTTCACAGTTGAGGCCGGAGAGAGTCGACGAAAGAGAGGGGCGTAGCAGAGAGCCGGCGAAACCAAACGGCTTGACGGAGAGAGCGAACCAGTGGAAGAGAGCGATGGCGGCTAGCGAAAGAGAGGGAGGATGATCAACGGAAGAGAGGATGTTGACGGACAACCGGCCCTCCCGTCGGCGAGGACGGCGCGACGAGCAGCGCCCTCCACTCGCGAGTCGGCGAAACCCTAGCTTTCCACTGGTTTAGAACAAATGAGGAGGGATGGTGGTGACCCTATCCATGGGTTCTGCACGCGCGGGTGCAAGCGGTGCACGCGTGGGTGCAGCCTCGCGGCATGAGGCGAGCCAGGCTGAGTTGCGAAGGTCGATTCGACCGTTTCCCCTTAGCCTGGTTCCGCGGGCCTTTTTGCATCCATCGAACCTGGCTCTGAGACAAGTGCAGGCAACCAAACGAACACAACCCTGCTCGCTAGGTGCGAGCCAGGTGTGGTCCGGGCAACCAAACACGCTCTTAGGTGCCCATACGTTGCAATGGAAGAAAAAAAATTACACTAACTGCAATCACATTCGTTGTAGATGATGTCAATCATACGTCTTGTAAAAATAACACAGCTCGTATGGTTAGAGCCGTTACACATAAAAAACAGGTTGATCGGGTAGAAGAAATATATATATCTCAATTATGATATAAGCATAAAGTTCAGTTAATAATAATCATTTAGGAAAATATATATCTTAATTAAGATATAAGCATAAAGTTCAGATCAACTTGTAGCAAGCATCACCACCAGGCATACTAAGGTCTAGACCTGTGAAGTTGGAGTTAATTCCAACCTCCGACATAGATAAAACATCACCTCAATCCAGTTAAAATTCTACTATAACACAAGTTCCATATACATATTTTCAGAACAGATCAAGAATGGACAAGATTTCATGTGCAATTTAAGATAAAGCAAAACATGAGGAATATATTTGTCGGCAATACAAAATCATGTGCAATTTCTCTTATAAGCAAAACAAAAACATTCTAATAGAACTGAAGTGTTTACTCAGACAACTTGAGAGGTTGTTGAGATAACTATAATGGGCCTAATGGCCCTTGTGAGGCTGAGGGCCTTGATTCCTTGCTAACTACACTGAGTCCTTGCATGTTTTAGTGTTACACCGATTTGGATGGAAAGCTCTGCATTTTGATCCCGCTCTGTTCAATACTATTGAAAACAAAAGACCTAAATTTTAAACCAAAGCACATGCTTTATCAAAGAACCACCAAATTAAATTTTAGATCACAAAAGGGACATCCAAAGAACCAAGAGAATAGTCCAACATGAACCAGAGCCAATAGAGTAGCTCAAATTATCCTTATGAGCCAGCACCATCTGAAGCTATCGTGTTTTACATCAATTTTGGATCGGCTGGTACCAACCATCATGCTCTTCCTTCAGAACCTTCAAATCTAACAGCTTGAAGAAATCAAATACTTATCATTGTCGTGTAGCTAAACTATTCTTAATTATTGAAGCAAAACACTTATCCCTCAAAGATTGAATGCGCTGAAAAACGTGGTCAGGAAGCTGATGTTCCGTGCCTTCCGAGCAGAAGGAAATTATCATGTTTAAAGAAGATAGTGTCAACAGAGGTATGTTGCATGATAATGTGCTCAATACGTCTCAACCGATCAACTGCATCTAGAAAACCTTGAAGATGTTCATGTGGTCCCCTTCTTTATTTCACGCTCTGCCTGCAGAGATGAGAACACTGAAGTTGAACCTTTCTCCCAAAGTAATCCAAAACTGAAAGATAGCTAGTTACCAAACCCAATATGGTTAACGATGGATACACGTACTGAAATTATAACTAAAATTCCTGTTTCTGTTTTAAGCTTTAAAGTACGAGCAGACAACAAATTAAAATCGATGCCTCTAGTAGTCTAGTTAATTGGTTAGATGCGACCAACATGCACAGGTTTCTATAACTTTCAGCTTATATAGTTTCATTTCACATGCTGTAAAGAACTACTCAGATTCTTTGGAGATATCGAAATACATTTATCAATAAAAATGTTACTTATGTGTATCCTCTTGAACTCCCATGGTATGGTTCCTCGTCTCCACAAACCACTTTACCTTTGTACACCTAACATACTAAGTAGATTAGAAAAAACACCCATGATTGTACATTGACGTGATTTGCTAAATTGTTCACAGCAAACCTGTAGCACCAAAATAGTTTCCAGATGTGAATGTTTGATTAGATCGCTTGAACGTTCAAACTTTAGCTATTAAGGAAAAAAAGAAGATTGCTTTAAAATTCAAACTTTAGCTATGACAGAAAAAGAATAAACTGAAATAGCTGGGGCTGGCAATTTTTTCTTATTAACCAATTAAAACCTTAATTGATAACATGCTGGCGAAGAAGCCAGATTAACTAAAAGTAGAAGTAGCACAGTAATATCAGATTCAGAAATGCCATAATCATGTCTTGGTTGCTCCTTTAATGTGAATAAATCAAACGTTAAGAACAACAGGAAAATATTATGGTCCCCTTAATCAACCACTCATTCCCCCTAATCAACCGCCATACACCACCAACAACAGGTAAAAATTGGTTAGAGAAGAGGAGGAAAATCACCATACAGAAAATACCCTTTCATTTGTTCCTTATGACCCTTTCATGGTGATTTGGGAAAAAGTTCCAAAATATCATCGTAGCATTGGCACGGGCAAATCACGTTTATATCGCTTCCAATGGCCTAAGAGAGAAAAACAGAGATAACTGAATAAGTATAGTTTAGGGAAAAGGTCAGAAATAATCACGTCAATCAGAATTACTGGATACAATTTATTCAGCTTAAAAATGGAATGAAAATATAATCCAAGGTAAGAATGTCAAAATGAAATGAAAATACCTAGCTGAATTTGTTGCTCCAGCACTCAGGACCTTTTGACATATATACTTGATCCAAACATGTTTTGACAATTCTTAAGGGTTGAACTGTTGAACACAAATTCAGTGACTACACAGAAATTCAGAACACACGTGAATCCTCCTAAACTCGGATGCATTTTGATTTTTGAAATGTATTATCAAATTTTGTTAGAATTTCAATGGTTACTCTCATTGAGAAGAGGATGGCACTCGAGATGGGGCAATTTTCTGGTTTTCTTCATTCACAAACACAAAAGCCATACCTTCCCGAGGGAGGTTGGATACATATATATATAGCCATAGCTGGCTGGATGGCTGCTAGCTAATTGCTGCCCACACTAGTCTAAAATTTGAACGCAATGCTGTCCTAGAGAGCATCCAAACTGAATAAAGCATAAAGGAGATGCTAGATGCTGTCCTAGGGATGCTAAAAGTAAAACCGAAAGATGCTAAAAGCAAAACTGAAAGGATGCTGTCCTAAAAGGGAAAAACAACCTAAAAGCAAGAGAAGGACCACAAGGACCAAAGACCACAAGGCTTATTCCATCATTCTCCCCCTAAGTCTTGTGCGTCGTCTTGTGGGAAAGTTGGGCCATCCCGATCCTGGAGCAGAGCTCGAGGAACTTGATCCTCCCAAGAGGCTTGGTGAGCAAGTCCGCAAGCTGGTCCTTGGTGTTGATGTAGCTCACCTTGATGCTCCCTTCCTCCAAGTAGCTTCGGATGAAGTGGTACCTCACCCGGATGTGCTTGCTCCGTTCGTGGAAACGGGGTTCTTTGTCAGGGCCAGAGCGGACTTGCTGTCCACCCTGAGCTCTACTGCTCCAGTGTCTCTGCCGAGGAGATCACCAAGCAGTCGAGCAAGCCAGAGCGCCTGGGTCGAAGCGGCGGATGCCGCCATGTACTCGGCCTCGCAGCTGGACAGGGCCACCACCTGCTGCTTGACCGACTGCCAGCTAACGAGGCACTCGCCGAAGAAGAAGAGAATCCCGCTCGTGCTCTTGCTGGTGTCGATGTCGCCGGCGTGGTCGCTGTCGCTGTACCCGACGAAGTGTGCCTTGCCAGGACACCTCGGGTAGTAGAGACCGTGGTCGAGAGTCCCCGCAACGTAGCGGATGATCCTCTTCACAGCCTGCTGGTGCTCCGTCGTCGGTTGCTGCATGAACCGACTGACGTAGCCGACGGAGAAGGCCAAGTCCGGCCGTGTGTGGGTGAGGTAGCGAAGGCTCCCCACAAGACGCCGGTACTGTGTAGCATCCACCTCCTCCGCCGTGCTGTCACGGCTCAGCTTCAGTCTCCTCCATCGGAGTGAGAGCTGGGTTGCAATCGGTGAGCCCAGCCAGCTCAACGACGCGCTTAGCGTAGGCGGTCTGTCGAAGCGTGATTCCGGAGTCGTCCTGGTGCACTTCGATCCCCAGGTAGAAGGAGAGAGGCCCCAGATCACTCATCTGGAAGGTGGCCTTCATCTCCTTCTTGAACGTCGCCACCTCCGCATCCTTGGTGCCAGTGATCACCAAGTCGTCGACGTAGACACCCACCAGCAAGGCATTTCCTCCATTGCCCCGCCGGTAGATGGCCGCCTCGTGCGGGCTTTGCTCGAAGCCCATCCCCTTGAGCGTGGAATCCAACTTGGCATTCCACGCCCTCGGTGCCTGCCGCAAGCCATAGAGGGCCTTGTGCAGGCGTAGCACCTTGCCCTCCTTGCCGGGGAGCACGAATCCCGGCGGCTGGTGCACGTAGACCTCCTCCTTCAAGTCGCCGTTCAGAAACGCCGACTTGACGTCCATGTGATGGACACCCCAGCCTTCCTGAGCAGCCAGCGCAAGGAGGAGTCGCACGGACTCCATCCGTGCCACGGGAGCGAAGGCATCGTCGTAGTCGATCCCCTCCTGCTGCACGAAGCCGCGTGCCACCAAGCGAGCCTTGTGCTTGACGATGGCTCCGGCTTCATCCCTCTTCAGCTTGAACACCCACTTAAGGGTGATCGCGCGGTGACCACGAGGGAGGTCAGCAAGCTCCCAGGTGCGGTTCTCCTGAACCGCGTCCATTTCCGACTGCATCGCGGCACGCCATGCCGCGTGTTTCTCGGCCTCTGCAAAAGACCGAGGCTCACCGTCGTCGCACGCAAGGTGCAACTGCGCCTCCAGGTTGCGAGGCACCAGTCCCGGCACCGGCTGGTCGCCGAGAAGATCCTCCATCGTACGGTACCGTAGCTGCTCGCCGTCGTGGTACGCGTCGAGGCGCTCCCCGTCGTGGGAGAGCGGAGTAACGAACTCCACCGGGCTGCGCTCAACACGAGCTGGCGTCGGAGTAGACGTGCCCGGAGGAGTGGCTGCTGGTGCTGGAGCGCGTGGGGACACCGGCTGGGGTGGTGTCGACGAAGAGCTCGTCGTAGTCGAAGTCGTGGCCTGAGGGTGTGTTGGTGTTGGAGTCGGTGGAGGCTCGGGGACTGGGGTAGACACGCTCGGTGAAGAAGAGATGCCTACTCCCCTAGCTCCCTCGAAGTGGACGTACTCGATGGTGAAGTCGTCGTACGTCGGAGTCGAACCATCATCCACCGCCTTGTCCCATACCCACCCTCGCCCTTCGTCGAACACTACGTCGCGCACTGTGCGCACACGCTGTGTCTCCGGGTCGAGGATGCGGTAGGCCTTCGAGCCCTCCGCGTAGCCGATGAACACCCCTGGGGTGCTCCTGTCGTCGAGCTTACCGATGTGGCCAAGCTCCTTGGCGAACGCGAGGCAGCCGAAGACCCGTAGGTGGGAGACCGCCGGTTTGTGCCCATGCCAAGCCTCGTACGGTGTCCTGCCATCGAGGGCCTTGGTAGGCGAGCGATTGAGGATGTAGACGGCTGTCACCACCGCCTCCCCCCAGAAGATGGCCGGCATCCCCCTCTGCTTGAGAAGAGCCCGAGCCATCCCCACAACCGTCTGGTTGCGCCGCTCGACGACGCCGTTCTGCTGCGGGCTGTACGGCGCGGTGTAGTGGCGCTGAATGCCCTCATCAGCGCAGTACGACGCGAATTCAGCCGCCGTGAATTCGCCGCCGTTGTCGGTGCGCAGCACGCGCAGCTTGCGGCCGCACTCCGCCTCTGCAGCGGCCTGCGCGCGCCTGATGGCATCCGCAGCCTCTCCCTTGCTGCCGAGGACCATCACCCACATGTAGCGGGAGAGGTCATCGACGAGCAGCAGGAAGTAACGTCGTCCTCCTGGTGTGGCCGGTGTCACTGGGCCACACAAGTCCCCGTGCATGAGCTCGAGCCGCTCCTTGGCTCGGAAGCTCGTCTGCTGGGGAAAGGGGAGCCGCCGCTGCTTCGTTACCACGCAGACGTCGCAGAGCTGCTCCACGTGGTCAAGGCACGGCATGCCTCGCACCATCTCCTTGGCACTGAGGCGCTTCAGGGCCTCGAAGTGGAGGTGCCCGAAGCGCTCGTGCCACTGCCATGCCTCGTCGTCCCGACGAGCGGCGAGGCAAACTGGTTGTGCAACCTGCGCGCTGAGGATGTAGAGTCGATTAGTGCCTTTGGTTACCTTGGCAAGAAGGCGACGACGGCGATCCCAAATCCTCATGAGTCCGTCCTCGACCAACACGCGTGAGCCGTTCTCATCCAGCTGTCCCACGCTGATGATAGAATTCCTCAACGCGGGGATGTAGTAGACTCCGGTGAGCAGCCTGTGCTCACCGGACTTGGCAGTGAAGGTGACGGAGCCAACGCCCTTGATCTCTACGCCGGAGGCGTCCCCAAACTTGACGGAGCCTCGGACGCTGGGGTCGAACTCGGTGAAGAACTCCCGTCGGCCGGTCATGTGATGGGTGGCGCCGGTGTCGAGGTACCACCCATCAGCCTTGTCGTTGCTGGAGCCGTTGCAGAGGGAGACGAGTACCTTCGGCTCATCAAGGTGGAGGAAAGCCGCTGCGGCCGGTGCCGCTGGAGGAAGCTCGATACTTGCGTGTGCCAGTAGCAGAGCCGGCTCTTCCTCCTCCACCTGTGCGACGTGGGCCTGGCCACGTCGTGGCTGTCGACAGTCTTTGGCCCAATGGCCAAGCTTGCCACAGTTGCGGCAGGTGTCGTCTCGTGCCGGCTTGTGGTTGCCGGCGGCGCCGCCCTGGGCGCCTCTGTGAGCGCCACCCTCGGCACGTCTTCGCACCCACCGCAGCTGGACACCTCCGCGTGCCTTGCGCGGCTTGCGGCCGCCTGTCGAGGGAGAAGACTCCCCCTTCCTTCCGTCACCCTGAGAGGCCTCACACTGCTCCCGAGTGAGATGGAGCTTCCCGCCAATGGTGATAGGCCCTGAGAGAGGCTGTGGCTCATCATCGTCGACGACCTTGAGGCGACCCAACGCCTCCTCGATCGACATCGTGGAGAGGTCCAGCAGAGACTCGATCGAGCGAGCGATCTGCCTGTACTTCTCTGGGACGCAGCGGAAGAGCTTCTCGACAGCTCTCTCCTCGTCGTAGGTGTCGTCGCCGTACTGCACCATCTTCTGCAAAAGAGTGTTGAGACGGAGGGCAAAGTCATCAACATCCTCACCTGGCTTGAAGGCCAGGTTCTCCCACTCCTTGCGGAGTGCCTGCAGTGTGGACTTGCGGGCGCGGTCGCTGCCGATGCGTGCCGCAGCGATGGCGTCCCAAGCCTCCTTGGCAGTCCGCTTCTGGGAAAGCGAGAACTGCATCTCGGGCGGGACTGCAGCGATGAGGGCATCCAGTGCCCGCCGATCCTCGTCGTAGTCGACGTCGCCGTACCGGACTGCCTCCCACATGTGCCGCACCTGGAGCCTCACCCTCATCACCGCGGCCCACTCGATGTAGTTGGTTTTGGTGAGGGTAGGCCACCCACCGCCGGGACCAAAGTCCCTGACCACCGTCTGGACGCCGTGGTGACCATGGCGCCGGTCAAGGGAGGGAGAGCCGCGCTGCCTGTGAGGACCGCGCGCGGGCTCCGGGCTGCCGCCGGCACGGCCGCGCCCGTCTGGGTTCCCGTCGGCGGGCGCGCGGTCCCTTGGGCCACCGCCGCCGCCGTGGGGGTGGGCTGCTGCCCACCGCTCTGCCCGCTCCCGCGCCCTTCCTCTTGCCAGCTCCTCAAGCTCCCTGTCGGCGGTGATGTCGCCGGCGATGGAGCCGTTGATGCTGCTGCGCAAGGTCTCAACCTCTACCTCCGCCGCACGTGCCGCATCTTCCGCCGCCTCTGCCTCCGCCTCCGCCCTGGCTACTGCCAACTCCGCTGCCGCCAGTCTGGCCGCCCTCGCTGCTGCTGCAGCGGTCTGAGCCGTTGCTCGCTTGCGCTCCTCTGCTGCGGCGAGCTCGGCGTCCTGCTGACGCCGAGTGCTCGAGGCGACCGAACGCCGAGACCGAACGTCGGACATGGCGCGCCTCCGGGGGGCTGCTGTGTGGAGAGGGGTAAGGGAAAGGGGAAGGAGAAGCAGCTGGTGCTGCTGTTGCTGCTGGCTGAGTGCTCAACCGAGCTTGGGAAGGGGTGGAACAAGAGATGTTTAGCCTACAGGAAAGTGTTGCTCTGATACCAGATGTTAGAATTTCAATGGTTACTCTCATTGAGAAGAGGATGGCACTCGAGATGGGGCAATTTTCTGGTTTTCTTCATTCACAAACACAAAAGCCATACCTTCCCGAGGGAGGTTGGATACATATATATAGCCATAGCTGGCTGGATGGCTGCTAGCTAATTGCTGCCCACACTAGTCTAAAATTTGAACGCAATGCTGTCCTAGAGAGCATCCAAACTGAATAAAGCATAAAGGAGATGCTAGATGCTGTCCTAGGGATGCTAAAAGTAAAACCGAAAGATGCTAAAAGCAAAACTGAAAGGATGCTGTCCTAAAAGGGAAAAACAACCTAAAAGCAAGAGAAGGACCACAAGGACCAAAGACCACAAGGCTTATTCCATCAAATTTCACCATAGCATTAGCACGGGGAGAGAACTCATGTGAGTACTCCTGAACTTGAGGTAAAAGGAAATGCAGGAGCAATACATTACAAATGTCCTTTCCTGAGGTGCTAAACTGACAGATATTTTTCCAGAACACAGCAGTATATAAATTTGAATTCCTCAGATTACCTCATAGCAGCCTAGCATGTAACTTAGATTTAATAAGTCTCCAATTGCTTCAGCTGGAAGCACAAGTTGAAACTACAATGCAGAAAACAAACAAGTCATAATAGTTGCTTTAAGTGCTTGAAGATCATATTATTTATTCACAAAGAACATGATGTTCTGAAATTAATGTGAATATCGACTTTCCTAAGCTGTTTTCAGAGTTAATCTCAGAATCTTATTTTTAACTCTCATTAGTGAAGTGATTAACAGGAAGAAAATTTGATTCAGAAATAAACCAAGAAACGGTTGGTGATTGAAAAACAGAAGAGGAAGATGGTAGTGGAAGCAATGCCGCCTACCTGTGGTGAGGTAGGAAGCAGACACGGCGTCGGCGTGGGAAGGCCTACCTGTGGTGAGGTAGGGAGCAGACACGGCGTCGGCGTGGGAAGAACGTGGCGTAGACCTGCTGCGGCGACCGTTCGGCGGGGAAAACCCTCTGCAGCGCGACGCCGACCTGCAGGGCGACGGCGATTGACGGAAACCTGCAGGGCGACGGCGGTTAGCTCGCCGGTGGGTTCCGCAGCGGGGCGGCGGATGGGGAAGCGGCGCGGCGAGGAGGGGATGGGGATGCCGGGGAGGGAGGAGACGGCGAGGATGGGGAGTACACCAACCTTGGGAATAGTTGTCGCCGGACTTGGGGAGGAGGCGGGATGCGACGACGGCGGAGGGGAGGAGGGAGGAGTCGGCGGCGTCGGGTGACGGATTGGGGGCGGCGATGGTGTATCGGCGCCGTTTCTTTTTTTTTTTCGTTGCGGAGGAGCTTGCGCCGTTATTTTTTTTATTTTTTATTTTTTTTAGAAGGAGCGTGTCTATGTATGTATCTACTCTCTCCGTACTCATAAAGTAAGTCATTTTGAACAGCAATACAGTCACTAAAACACAACTTTGACTTTTTATTTCTATAAAAATATTTATTAAAATATGATATATGTATACTTTTATGAAAGTATTTTTCAAGACAAATCTATTCATATAATTTTTACATATTCAAACTCAACAACTTAAGAGTTATTCATGATTTATATTCCTAAGGTTTGACTTAAACATTGTCCTAAACGACTTCCTTTATAGGTACGGAGGGAGTACGTTGGATCGCACATCTACGTTGGCTTCACCATCACCACTACGAATTTTTTAAGTAGTAGAGAAATGAAAACCGCAGTACCGTGCATAGACGGTCCGGTTTTCGGGTGTTGTACTTCACCGACAATAATACTCCTAATAATAAAACCCTTACGGTAGGTGACATTAAATATATAGATTCTATTATAACTTCTGAATTATTTTTGGATAGGAAGACAGATAAATATCGTTGAGTATTGATGAAATGGATAGAATCGAACACCCTGAGCAGGAGCGGATCTACAGTATAAGTACCGGTGTCAGGCGACACCGACGACTTTTAGCAAAACTTACAGTAAAACTGCTTATCCATATATTATAACACTATGATTTTAAGCATAATTAGCATTCTATGACATCGATAGACACATTATGAAACCAACGAATCAATTTTCTGGATCCGCCACTGCTCCTGAGGTAAGGAAGAGAGAGGGTGAAACCTATCCACCCCATGATGACCGGGACATATATCCTCCTTAGACTGAAGGAAGCTACTCTATTTAAAGCCCGTACTTGACCCTATACCACTTGCACCATCGGTAGAACTTTTTGTACTTGACCCTATACCACTTGCACCATCGGTAGAACTTTTTGTACTTGACCCTATACCACTTGCACCATCGGTAGAACTTTTTCTACTCTTGTTGTGGCGAGGGCCATGGGAGATTGAGAGCATTAGAGGTAGTAGAAGCTTTCCAGGTAATGCATGGAACCCTGTCCTTTTGTTTTTTACGAGTATATGGCTAGTATAAATACCTTATGTCTAGCTATAGAGTAGATGGATTAGTGTTTAGTAAATGCACTTGAAGAAAATATATATATTAGTGAAAAGATTAGTACTTTTAGTGGCTAGCAGCACCTACATGCATGCAAGCAAGCACCTACTAGTACGGCCACCCTGTTACATCGAATATTTAAACACATGAATGGAGTATTAAATATAGAAAAATAAGCTAATTAGACAGATTACGTGTAAATTGCGAGATGAATCTTTTAAGCCTAATTGCGCAATGATTTGACAATATGGTGCTGCACTAAACATTTGCTAATGACGGATTAATTAGGCTTAATAAATTCGTCTCGCAGTTTACAGTCGAAATCTGTAACTTATTTTGTTATTAGACTACGTTTAATACTTTAAATGTGTGTTCGTATATCCGATGTGACACGCAAAAACTTTTCACCCCTAAACGAAACAGGCCTACATGTTGGTTCTCTTTCTTTAGTATAGTCACGTCAACTGGCTACCTACTGCTACTAGTATGCTGTTAGTAGCTGTCATGTATGAAAATCTAGATATTAATTAATATTAAAGATTTGCATATTTGACTAGGTGTGACGCACGGGTAGAACGGCAGGAGACCAGGTAAGACTACGCCCATTAACTATTTTACTTAATCATCTTTAACTATATTTGCTTACCTGTACTATATTGAGATGGTGATGCTAACAATCTAACAGTAAATATTATTAACATCCGAATAATGGATTGATAATTTTATCAGTGAGAATAATAACGTGATTGTGATACTTAGCCTAAGACAGCCGATACCTGAAACAATGATATCGGGTCGGCTGATATCAGTGTGAGAGGAGGAATGCCTCACATAAATAGGGAATTCGGCGACGTGATTCCTAGATGAGGGTATCACTAGTTGGGAAAAAATGTATTGAAGAAACAATATTATGACGATTATTTTAATACCTTTTGCAGGGTGTATTTAACTTACTTACTATGTTTAATGTGTTTTACTATTTATCGATTGTTAATATCTATGGGTAGTAGTATTTTTTCTTAGAAATATATATACAGATATATGTACTAATTTTTCTGAGTATGTACAACATACTCATATATTTTTACTATTTGATGTGTTCAAAAACTAGTCAAGATGAGATGTCAGAGAGAAATGGTGACATGCCGACCTAGTGGGGAGTGTGGTCTACTTAGTCTTTAGAGTCATATGAGAGGACATATACCTGCATGCTAGGTATAGGGAATCGTCCTGGTGATAATAAGTTGGTCAGTGAACCAGCCTTGTATTAAACAATATAGCTGGTGAAAAAAATGGAACCATTATTGTAGGTGTCCAAGCTTCAGTTATGATGGTTAGACATTACGTTTTGCCTTGTATGCTTATGGACATATATATAAGTATTTAGTATATATGCTTAAAGGATACGATAGACTGTCACAAAAAAAATACAATTATTTGGGTTGTGACAACTCTTCAGCGTACGTATTAGTGAGCAGTACTATAGAGGATTTCAATTATACTTGTCCGGTTTGCACTTTGCACTACTGTCTCGTCTAATCGAAAAACCGAAGAGTAAAATACTACATCAAATACATGTGCAAAGAGAGTAAAATACTACATCAAAGACATGTGCAAAGAGAAATAAAATCAAAAACAAAATTACATAATTTAAATAACATGAAATTGGAAACAAACAAAAAATACGAAATTATTTCAATATTGGAAGAAAAAGCAAACCGCTTGATTCGGTAAGTGAGTTCTCTGAACTAAAATTTACTTTCTTTACACTCGCTACGGAGCTCATGCACAAGCTAGTCTTCCGTTGCCATGCAATTGTGTTTAGTTGCTTCATAGGCCCTAGCCGACCTCCCAGGCTCCCACACCGTTCCACCCCCCAACTCTTTGCAATGTTGATGCTACGACCTGCACTACAGACCAGCCGTTGCCACTGCTCCTTAGTCTCAACCAATGCCCTATCAACAACAAACCCTCCGATTGTGCTTGGAACTCTACGAGGTATCCTACACTTTGATACACGATTGTGCTCGAAACTCTACGATGTATCCTACACTCTGATACAACACGGCCACACAGGCACAAATACGAGTATTGCTTTGGGCCAGTTTTTTTTAAAACTTTTTGGTTCATAAGATGCAAAACTGGAAAGCTACAACTGAGAAACAAAACTTGAGGTTTGCTTAGGGTCTATTCGAATTGAGAGATTTTCAAAGGATTCTCAATGCAATAGTGTATATAGGAAATATTTCTTTTCCTACTATTCGGACCACCCAGAACTATCACGGGTAGATTGTCGGAATGTTTCCTTCATCACTAATCTTATAGGAAACCATGAGAAGAAAAAAAATCCAGTCAGACCTGTTGCTAAAATTTCCTATGCATGAGGAGCGAGGAGAAGCATCGTTTGAGCTTCTTTTAACTGCTGACTGACCACATGGCCCCATTAGCATAGCATTACGCCCATCTGTTAGCTAGTTTATCAATGGATTTTTTTAAATCAAAATAACTTAAGTTGCTTTATAAATTTTGAGCAAACATGCTCTAAAACTGTTACTATGTGTACTATATAATTTGTACTACATGTGCATTTTTTTCTATATCAAAAGTTATAATAATTTAGCTTCACAAAACCAAAATCTAGAAGTAGGATCACGTGAATCAAAAGGTAAAAGAGAAGGAAGAAACATGACCATAGCCATCTGTCGGCTGTAGGTAGTTTTTCTATCCTCTACTAGCTCTTGTTTTCAAGCTACGGTAACACTCAACATTGGAAGTGGATCATATGTCATTAGGTGCTAAAGGCAGAGAAGCACAATAACATTAGTCTTGTGCTACAATTTAAAACAATGATATGCAGTTGTTTACTGTAGCAACAGTACGAAACAGTAAATCAAACGACTAAAAATATCCAAAACTCATGGGAATATGTTTCTCTGGCTTCACCATGTGAAGTTAGAGGATCTCGTTCCCTCAGCTCTCTTCATGTTTCAAGTAGCTCTCTTCATATTTCAAGCTTGTTTGTTAGGCTCGAATTCCAACTTCATATTATCTAGAATTGAAATCTAACCAACCGGTTTCAACTCGTTTTAATGAAAGGTAAAACGATATTTAGATTTCGTTACTCGAGATAGATTTTAGAGTTGAAATCATAAACAATCAGGGGCTCCGATTTGTTTGGCAACTCGAGGGAAGGGGATTGGGAGTTTATACGAGGGAATTGATGGTGAGATTAAGATGGGAATTTGATTTTTAATCCCAGTATCTTGTTTGGTAGAGGTGGTGAAAATTCATAGGGAATTTAGTTGGAGATTAAGTCATTAATGAAAACGGATGGCTGAGATTTGTTTAGGCAAAATAAATGAGGAATTCCCTCCCAATTACCACACCCTACCCAGGTATTGAAAAGTAGGGAGTTCCTCCCTCAATTCCCTATTCCCATCTCACCAAAATTCTCATGTATCCCAATTAAACAAAGCCATCCATCTAAACTTCCAATCTTGTCGAGGAGTGATCCTCTCGAGCGGGAGATCGTGGGATCCCCCTTTTGTGAGTACGGCCAGGGGAAGGGGCACGCCTCTAGAAGTCACGTACTCGCCCCCTAAGTTATCAGCTAGTATGCACACAACAAGATTATATAGGTTCGGGCCGCTGTGAAGCGTAACACCCTACTCCTATTTGTATGATGATTCTTCTATGCTTAGGAAGCCTCCGAATCTCAGATGTACAAGCTAGAGATAGAGAAGCTATCTCTCCTGGATCCGAGTTCGCTCCCTTCTCGCACTAGGCATGGCCCTCTTTTTATATTCTAAGGAGATACCACACATGCTGCAAGATCTACCTAGGGAGAAGGGAAAATATTCTCTATATTAATTACATGTCTTGTGTCTTAGCTTGGAAGCTAAGCCACGGTTTGTCTTTAGAGTGGGGGCCAGCGCCGTCCATTGCCTGACACGGGAGACACCCCTGTCAATCTCCCATTAATGGAGGAAGAATTGTGGTGGCCGTCCTCTGGCGGGGAGGATCTCGAATGACCCTCCCGATGGGACGGGTCATACCTGCCTCCACTCCGCCAGAGGCAGATGCGACGTGGGGGCACAGCCGTCCATCCAGTCAGATGTGACTGGTGACAGGCCGGTCACAGACCGGTCATTCCTGTCCGCCATGCGCCAGTCGCGTACGCCGCGTGTCTGCCCCTACCGCATTAAATGCGGCAGGGGGCAGTTGGGGCGCTGTGTTCATTAAAGAAGGCTCGGCTTGGGTTCCCTCCCCGCTCGCTCCCCCCACCAGATGGCGGACAGGCAGGGGCCTCGGGGCAAACCGGCGCGAGGGCCCAAGGGACATGACGTGGCACCCCGAGGCCTTGGGGCAAAGTGGCGCGAAGGCCCGAGAGGGCATAACATGGCACCCCGAGGTCCCCCGACCGCTCCTACGCGGCGCGAGGGCCCGAAGGGGCATGACATGGCGCCCCGAGGCCCCCCGACCGCTCCTGCGACCCGCGGGGTATGGGGGTAGAGCCATGCTGTAGGTCATGTGCCAGGATAGGAAGGTAAGTTCCCCTTATTCCACATACCCCCGGGCCCACTTCACCGACAGTAGCCCCCGGCACCGCATCGGACGTTGGCTTGCTGAGGTCGGTCTGACGTGGTGCCTCTTGACCTCCTAAGCTGGGGTTGTGGGCCCGGCGGAGAATTTAGACGGACGCTGCCGAGCGGCCAGATTGGCGTGCCGATAATAATGGCGATTTGACCGCCATTAACCGCGCTGATGATGGAGGCGCTTTAGGCGCGAAAATCGGGGGGTTGGTTGGACCATACCTCGATCTCCTCGTCTACCATATACGCGGCGATACTCACGGCGGTCCGCCTAGTCTGCGCCTGCGAATGTCGCACGCCCTACGCCGAGTGTGCCGCTGTCAGGCGCACTAAATGCGGGGCGCGGATTCGGTGAGCGGCGTGATGAGCGATTGCAGGAAACGATTGAGGCAACTGCAGGCGCGGGAAACGAGGAGGCAACTGCAGGTGCGGGAATCATGGGGGCAACCGTGAGGGCGTGAAACGAGGAGGCAGGTGCGGGTGAGGCAGGGATAAAAGGATACGGAGGCGGGGACTTCGCCTCCTCTCTTTCTCCGACTGCTCACCCGCACTCTTGCTCCCTAAGCCCTTATGCTCTCGCCACTCCATGCTACTTCACACACCAAGCCTCTCGTCGCTTCACCGTCAGTCACCATGGCCCAAGATGCTGGCGACGCTGTGCTTCCGGCATCGCGCATCACGGCGGATAGGCACCTTAGCCTTCCCTGCAAGCTCATGCCGGAGGGGACCGCCGTGAGGGCGGGGGAGTCGCGACCGCGACCGCGGTACCCAGAGCGATCTGTGCACCTCCTATCCTTCGCCATGGCGGGGTTGGTCCCACCATTCTCCAGGTTCTTCCACGAGGTTTTGGATTTCTATGAGATCCACGCCTTGCATCTCGCACCCAACGCCGTGATGATGCTGGCCATCTTCGCGCATCTGTGCGAGATGTTCGTTGGGGTTCGGCCGACGATGCGACTGTTCCAGTTCTTCTTCGTCCCGCAGCTGCTGCAAGGTGCAGTGGTGGGGGGATGCTACTTCTAGCCCCGGCCCGGCACGGCAGGGCAATACATTGAGAGTCATCTCCGCAAGAAGTGGGAGGACTAGAAGAAGGACTGGTTCTACACCGCGCTGCCGGACCACCCGCAGCTTCGACTCCCCGCCGGCCCTCCCGAACGATCCGCCGCATGGTTGGCGACTTTGGAGCTGGGCGAGGAGTACGACGCCGTGCGGGACCGCCACAGGGGCCTGCGAAGCCAGGGCCTTACGGGGGAGATGGTCTTTGGTGATTACTTCCGCCGCCGCATCGCACCTCTCCAAGAGCGGTCCCGCGAAGCGTGGAAATATACTAGACCCAACGATCTCATGCGCACTCATGTGGGCGAGCGTTGAGACTGGGGCGAGGAGGACGCGAAGACGGTGATTCGGCGGGTGCTGGGTCTGGACTCCACCGAGCCAACATTGATTCCAGACGGAATTCTTCCCCTTTGCAGCGACCGCGACTGAGAGAGAATCCTGGCGGTAATGTCGGCTGTTGGCGCCGGCGGGGATCGGTCCCGTCGGAGCAGCGCAGGTAGGGGTGCCATTGGTGCGGGCAGCAGCGGCGCAACCGCAGGCGGGAGTCGGGCCAGCAGCCCCGGTGGGGGCGGCAGCTCCAGGGCACCCGGCCCGAGCCGCGGTCCGGGTGGAGATTCGGCCAGCGACCCGAAGGGGAAGCGAAAAACGACCGGATCTCGACCGCTCTCTCCCCCGCGCGGAGGGGGTGCCGAACGCACGGCGGACCGACCATCGGCGGGGTGCAAGCGCCCTGTCGCACCCGAAGTTGGGCGGAAGAAGAAACGGCTCCGGAAGATAGGCTAGACGGAGCCGTGCCGGGGGAGCTTTATCGAGCCCCCAAAGTGGACCTTCAACCGCCCACCCCGTAGGTACGATTGCTGGCATCCATCTCGGTGCTCTTTACTTATATCGGCCCCTTGTTGCTTCTTCCTCTTTTCCTTCGCTAACGCGATCAGGGATCTTCTGCAGCGAGATTCCTTCCCAGGGGGCGCCGGCGTCCGACCCCTTGTAGGGGTCGAAGTCCGAGCGACCGGAGTGGCCCGGGCTCGGCCGATCCGGCGCCGCGGGGCCTTCGCGGCCTTCCGGCGGGGCCCTCGGACCGCACGCCGGGTCTGGCTCCAGGTCCACCCCAGCCGGAGCACGACCTACCGCAGGCGATAGCGGTGGCGGTGTCCCGCCCGGGGGCAGCTCCGAGGAACTAACTCGCGTGGAGCGCCTTCCTGGAGAGGGGGCCGAGGGGGGTCACGGCTCGGGCGCCGAGGCTGGAGGCAGCCCTGAGCCCGAGGCCGAGGCCGAAGCTGGGGGCGGGCCCGAGCGCGAGGCCGAGGCCGAGTCCGCCCGAAGGCCCGAAATAGGAGGTGAGAGAAATAGCCGCTCCCCCTTGCGTTTGGGGCGCCTTCGGGGCTGGCCACGCGGGAGTAGCTTCTAGTCCCGCGGGGGATCTAGCGGCACTCCGTCGTCCCGGGGTCGGACCGCAACCTTTTCTTCTCCGACTCCGGCAAGCATGGAGCCACTCCTGCAGGTGCTCGCTGCCGCCGATTCCACTGTCCAGGAGGGGCTCAACACCCAGGTTCAAGCACTGGCGGAGGAGCGGGCGGCCCTGGAGGCGGAGTGGGCGCAGCTCGCGATGGACCGCGCGTGGGTTGACGAGGGGCGCCGCGCTGTGGACGTCATGGTGGAAGTGGGGCGCAAGATGCGCCAAGCCCAACTAGCAGAGATCCAGGCGCGCGAGGAAGCCCTGGACACTGTCATGCGGGAGACGGAGGAAGAGCGGCAGGCGGCACTGATCGCCTCAAGGGTCCTGGATGAGGTGCTGGACGATATCTGCCTGTAGTATGAGGCCCATGCCGAGGACCTAGCGGAGAGGGCCGAAAACGCCCGCGGTGTCCTTGAGGCGGCTGCCGCCCAAGAGCGACGGGCATCGGAGGCCGACGCCTTGCTGCGGGCTCGGACGGCGGCGCTCGAGGCTGAACGCAAGGTCTTGGACGAGCGCGCCCGCTCTGCGCAAGAGTTCGAGGCCACGATTCGTCGGTGAATCGAGGTTCTCGACTCGAAACAACGCGAGTAGGACGCGCGCAGCCAGGAGCAGGCGCAGCGAGCCCGGGAGCTGGAGGGGCTGGCTCGGGCGCTGGAGGAGCGAGCGCGTATGCTGGACCAGCGGGAGTCCACCTTGGCCACCCATGAGAGGGCGGCGGCGGAGGCGGAGACCTCCCTTCGTCTCCGTGAGGAGGTCGTAGCTGAGCGCGACCGGACCACCCTCGCTGCGAGGGCCTCGGCAGCCCATCGCTCGGAGGAGCTAAGGCTCCAGGAAGAGGCGTGCCGGGCACGGGACTCTGCGCTCTCCGAACGCGAGGCCGAGGTGAGCCGCCGTGAGGTGGCGGTGCGCCGGCTGGGCGAACAACTCGTGAAGCGCGAGGAGGCTGTCGCCGGGCGTGAGGCTCGGCATTTGGAGAGCGTTCGAGCCGAGCGCGCGGCGTTGGCGGCAAGGGCTTCTGAGCTGGAGGCCCGGGAGAAGGTCCTGGTGGCGGGCGGCCAGCCCGGCGACGCGGAGTTGGCGAGCCAGCTTGCCGCGGCCCAGAGTGCTCTTGCTGATCTAGGGCGCCTGGCGTAAGATCAAGCTGGGGAGATTGCGGCCCTTCGCCTTACCAACGAAATTGGGCCCGGGCAACTCTCCGATGCCGTCGCCCGGTTGGAGCGCGCAGGGCGCCGAGTGAGCATCTCCGTTCGCCAGGACAGGAAGCTTCCGCCCACTCAGCCGGCACTCGCGCTCCGGCTGGATGGGCTGGCGGCTGACCTGGAGAGGTTGGAGGAAGAGGTCGGCGAGACCATCAAGTCGTCGTCGGCTTCGCTGGCGCGGGCTGCGGTGGAATTAGTCCTCGCCAGCTACCAAGTCCGCGACCCCGACTTCGCCCCCTGGCGCGCGCTCGAGGAATTTCCCCCGGGAACTGAGGCCGGGGCTCTGGAGCAAGTCCGGGAGGCGGCCGACGCGATCGTCTCTAGCTTCGAGGGGTCGGCCCCTCGGTTCACCTCCGGGCTTGCCTCGGATGAGGAGAGCGGGAGCGAAGACGAGGGGAGCGGGAGCGGAGACGGTGGTGACGACGCTGGTGGCGAGGATTGGGACGACGTGGTCAGCGGCGCCGTCCTCGGGAGCTTGGGCACTCCGTGATTATCCCTGCTTTTAACTTTCTTTTGTTATGTGCATGCATCAGACACCTTATCTTTAGGCCATCGTGCCTTCTTGTTTGTAAATAAAGTTTCTTCTTCGCACTTTCTACCCTTTCGCTTTCTCCATTAAATGCCTGCGGCGCAGAAAGAAGAAAAAACCAGAGCAAAAGTATTCAATTAAATTCCCTATGATTAAGCAGCCATTTTTACCCCTTCCCCCCCCTCGGGCTCGTCCTTGCGAAAAGGTAAATTCGCGCTCAGCCCGTGGAACCTAAATGGTAAGGGACGAGGCTACCGCCCTGAGGGAGCCGCCCAGCGGGTCTGGCCAGACCAAAGCTACGACGACCGGGGGTCGGGGACGGCTGTGTGTAGGCCCTTCCGAGCTCCCGGAGTTCACCGCAGCCCAGGGCGCTGCCCACGTTCGGGCTCCCTTTCGGTGGTTTTCAGGCCGCCCGACGCCACTTAGGGTTCGGAGCAAGCGCGAATTATCCTTTGAACCAAAACGAGCCAGAGGAAAGGGCAGAAAAAAGGGTGCGTAACGGTGTCCACCGAATTTATTATTTGGAAAGGGAAAAAGATACAAAATACTGCACAGTGGTAGCCCCCGGCCAAGTCCGCGCAAGCCGGAAGGTTATGCGAGGCTTGGCCCGAGCTCCTGGAAAGCAAACAAGAAATGCGACGTTATGGATAGAAGCGACGGAGGTGTTCGATATTCCATGGATTAGGCAGCTCCATGCCGTCGTCCGTGGCTAACCGAACAGAGCCTGGCCGGGGAACCCCGATCACTTTGTATGGCCCTTCCCACATTGGTGAGAGCTTGCTCAGTCCCAAGCGCGACTGTACGCGGCGTAGGACGAGGTCGTCAACTTGTAGTGATCGGGCCGGGACGTGGCACTGGTGATAGCGTCGATAGCGACATACAGGTGTTGATACCCGCCTCGAGCCGCTTTGAACGACCCAAGGATGTCTAGCCCCCAGACTGCGAAGGGCCAAGAGAGCGGGATGAGCTGTAAAGCTTGGGCCGGCTGGTGGGTTTGCTTGGCATGGAATTGGCACGCTTTGCATCACTGGACCCATTCCTGTGCGTCTTGCAACACAGTCGGCCAGTAAAAACCTTGCCGGAAGGCCTTACCGACCAAAGTGCGTGAGGCGGAATGCACCCCACACTCACCCTCATGGGCGTCGGCAATGAGCTCGACGCCTTGTTCCTGAGAGATACACTTCAAGAGCATCCCGTTGGCGGCGCGTCGGTAGAGGGTCCCTTCTACGAGCACGTACCGCTTAGAGATGCGCGCAAGCTTCTCAGCTTCTGCGCGATCCTCGGGAAGAGTATTATTGTCGAGGTACGCCCGGATGTGAGCCATCCAGGCGACGTGACGAGGGGGGTCGGGGTCGACCCCCTCGGGCTCCAAGGCCCGCGAGTTATCGGGGCTTGGGGCGGAGGTTGTGGCGCCGGGGTCCTTCGGGGGGCCCAATTGTGCCGACGGCCGCACGAGCCTTTCCTCGAAGGTCCCCGGTGGGAGTGGGGCTCGCGCCGACGCGATACGCGACAACTCATCAGCGATTGCATTGTCGCGCCGGGGCACATGCCGGAGCTCGAGTCCGTCGAAGTGGCGCTCCATACGCCGCACCTCTCGTACATACGCCTCCATTTGCGGGTCGGTGCACTGGTATTCCTTGGAGACCTGATTCACGACCAACTGGGAATCGCCTAAGACTAGGAGACGGCGGATGCCCATTCCGGCCGCCGCCCTCAACCCTGCAAGGAGTCCTTCATATTCCGCCATATTGTTCGTGGCTCAGAAATCGAGCCGAACGACGTACTTAAGGACATCCCCGGTTGGTGAAGTTAGTGTGACTCCAGCTCCCGCACCATGAAGGTTGAGGGAGCCATCGAAGTGCATAACCCAGTGCCCGGCGTGAATGTCGGTGCTCGGGTCTTCACCGTCTCCGAGTAGGGAGGGGAGATCGGATGGGAGAGGGTCATCCACTGGTGTCCATTCTGCGACGAAGTCAGCCAGAACCTGGCTTTTAATCGCGTGCCGTGGTTCGATGTGCAGGTCGAACTCAGCAAGCTCAATGGCCCACTTCACTACCCGACCAGTGCCCTCTCGGTTGTGCAATATCTGACCAAGAGGGTAAGACGTTACGATGGAAACCCGATGTGCTTGGAAATAATGGCGCAATTTCCTTGAGGCCATTAAGACTGCGTAAATCATCTTCTGGGCCTATGGGTATCGGGTTTTCGCATCTCGGAGTGCCTCACTGACAAAGTAGACGGGCCGCTGCACCTTCCGGTGGGGCCGGTTCGTGATGTCAGGGGCAACTGGTCTGGGGTACTCGTGCTCGGGAACCCCAAGGGGATCTCGGACCATGTCGCGATCGTGGGCCTCGGTGGCGCCTGTCAGAGCTTCTCTTCTTCCCGCGGGAGCCTCGGGGCCCTCCGAGGGATTGTAGGCCTCGGGGGCGCCTGCTAGAGACTCTCGTCTTCCCACGGGGGCCTCAGGGCCCTCTGTGGACCCCCGTTTTTATAACAGGAATCAATCGTGTAAACAGTACCATTTCCCTGGATCAAGTAGTCTGGTACACACGAATTCATAGTTGAAGTAACCAGTGCACATACACGAGTGTCTTGTACGAATTATTACATCAATAGCCCGCAGGCATAGTCTTAAGTCATCGGACCGAGAGGTCCGGAATACATCCAAAAACAGAAATAGATAAGGCAGCGGAGTTAAGGCAGCGGCACGCCATTGCCACAGGCAACGACCGTAACTAAGACCTATTGAGCGCCTTCGTCTTCATCACCCTCCTGGTAATAGGCATAGGGATCCTCCGAAGCTTCATCTCCGGCCTCTGATTAAGTTTATATTTGCAAGGGTGAGTACCAACCGTACTCAACAAGTCACCACAGCAACAATGCACATGATAAAGGGGTATTCAAGGAATGGCTATAGTTCTTTTGCACAAAGCAAGTTTTGTAATTCTTTTCACAAGCCTAAGACCTAGCATAGACTGATCAAATTTTAGTACCAGTGTTCTTATTAAACAATGACGGTTCTGTCCACCATCCATTGTGATCCCAAGGATAGCTTCCCGCCATGAGGACGTCAACCTTCCCTTCTCTCAGGAAGTGGCTCCATCAGCAAGGAAATCATCATGCAACATCCCATCCCACACAAGTTAAAAATTTAGAGTCTAGCCAAGTGTAATACACGTCCCAATGCTCAATAACCGCGAGCACGGCTATTCGAATAGATTGGGTTTACTCACACTGCAGTGGATGTACACTTTACCCGCACTCCGCGACTGCCCAACACATGAGCCTTGTCCCAACACATGAGACATGTCACGGCAAAGCTTTTCGATAACCTCGCATTGGCAGTACCCGCTCCATGAACTTTATATCCTCATGCACTCTAGGCGTACATAGTTTCTAGCAGTGAGAGGAGTTCTGGCGCACCCGGGAAGGAAAGACTCACACAGGCATTAAGTTATAATTATGTTTAAATTCTCACATGGCAGTCCTACTGATGGCGACACCACTGTAGACACCCGCCTCGCGGTTCTACCAATGGCTGCCCCACCGTAGAGCCCCTGCCTCACACATCAAGAAACCACTATGCATGGATACTGCCTCTGCTCAGCTATCTATTCCGCTAGGTCTATACCCATACGAGAAGTGCGGTTGTACGGGGGTCGTTTCATGCTTAACTTCATGGCTCGGTCCTTAATTGACCGGGGACGGTACTTGCCTTTACCCGGATACCACCCAAATCCTCCGTCCGCCCCAGTCGAAAAACAATTGTTTAATTTTATTTCTCTTTTCACAAACCATGTCATCAACATCATAGCAATGTGGCGTTCATGTCTCCACATGCTGCATCTCATTTACCTTCCCAAAGGTAATTGCCCAAGCATAGAGCATTTTGATAATTATGAGTATACATGATTCTAGAATAGCGTTGCTAAGCAATTGTCATAGTTGACTAGGGACTCATACGTAAACATGGTTACGAAGGAATATGGGGTAAACAATAATCAAGGCATGGCATAATCACAAGTAGGATGTTTATCATTGCATGCAATTTTATTTGTAAACAAAATAATTTCGCAAGTGGGATCAACATGTTCGAAGAATAGTGATGACTTGCCTTGCTCAAAGTCCTGCGGGTCTTGACCTTCGCTTGGATCAGCAGCTTCCTCGGGCTCTATAGTTACGTGTGAAAATGGATTTGAATTCGGTTAGAATTCAATAAACATCCAAGTAAATCCAAATGAAAAATCGAGTGCGAAAGTCGGTATTAATTTTACTATTCGCGAACTATGGCAAACCTATTTTTGGTGTGAATTATTTATGGGTATAATTATCTTGTTGTCCTAAGTTTTTAATTTAATATTCTCGAGTATTATATCCATGTAATAGGTTAGCAATTTTTATCGCGAGCTAAATATCGGACGAAATCCTAAAAACTATTATACGATTTAATTTAGTCTATGACCACCCGATTAAGTATAATATGCGTCTAAAATTCCTAGTGAGTAAATCCGAACTTCTACCGTGAATCGACTACTATAGGGATTACCCGAACTAATCTATAATAATCTATAAGAATTCGTTCATTTTTTTAATTATTGATTGTATTTAAATCACTACAGTGAATTGATTATTTATAGAGATTATTAAAAATTAATCTACAATAATCTATAAAATTTACCTAATTGTTTAATTTCTAAATGCCTTATGGTTATAGCATTATTTTTACGAATACTAGATTTTAGTTAACCACAATTAAATTCTATTATTATTTTTTTTTGTTTAATATTTTAAATCTCCCCCTAATTTTTCCGATTTTTTTCTTTCCTTTTTCTCCCTCTCTCTCTCTTTTCTTTTCTTTTTCTTTTCTTCCTTTTCTTTCCTTTTCTCCCTCTCTCTCTTTTTCTTTTCCTTTTTTTTTCTTTTCTTCCTTTCTCTTTTCCTCTCTCCTTCCTCCCGGCCTCTCTTCTTCTCCCTTCTCTCTCGGCCGGCTCTCTCTCTCTCTCTCTCACCCGAGCGGCGGCGGCGGTGGATGCGAGGGGAGGAGGGGTGGCTCACCGGCGACGGCAACGGCGACGACGGCGGCGGCGGCGGCGGCGGCGCACGGCGACGCGGGAGCGGCGGCACAGCGGCACGGGAACGGCGGCGCGGCGGCACGGGAGGGGGGCGGCGGCGCGGTGGCACGAGAGCGGCGGTGCGGTGGAGGGGGTGGAGGGGATGAGGATGGAGGCAAGGACGGAGCGTGGGGGGGAATTTATAGGAGGTGGGGGGAGAAGAAGAGGGGAAGGGGCGGCGGTTATGGCGTCGGCGGGGTGGCGCGGCGCGGGGCTCGAGGGCGGGCAGCGGCGCGGCAGTAGCGGCGGCACGGGCTCGGGGGCGCGGCGCGGTCGCGGCGACGGAGCGGCGATGCGACGCGCGATGGCGATGGCAGCGGCGACGCGACGGCCGAACGGCGACGGCGCGCGGCGATGGAACGGGCGGCGCGGCGCGGTAGCGGCGATGCGACGCGCGCGGCGACGGAGCGGTGATGCGACGACGACGCGGCGTGGCAGGGCGCGGGGCGCGAGGCGGCGACGCGACGGGCGAGCGGCGCGCGGCGCGCGGGCGCGAGGCGGCGACGCGACGGGCGAGCGGCGCGCGGGCGCGGGGCGCGAGGGCGCGGCAGCGGCGACGGCCGAGCGGCGACGGGACGGCGGCGCGGCGGTGAGCGGCACGGCGGGGATGGCGACGGTGCGCGGCGGCCCGGGGCTCGGGGCGGCGTCGGCGCGGCAGCGGTAGGGTTAGGGTTAGGGCTAGGAACCGCGTCGAACACTTGGCGGCAAATGAACAGTGCCGTTTTCTGATTTTTTTCCCTTATTTATTTATTTATTTATTTATTATTTTTATTTTATTTATTTTATTTATTTTTTATTTATTATTATTATTATTTTATTTTTATTATTATTATTTTTATTTATTTATTATATAAATTTGATTCTAAAATTCCTAATATTTGCATATATAATTCTTACCCAATATTCGTGTTATTCCCACTAATAAATTCATCCTAAATTAATATTGCTCACATTTTTATATAATTTATTTAAATCTTAATTTAATGTTAATTCCATTCCATCGTATTTAAATTTAATTGATACGGGTAGGTTTGCGATAATATCGGTCTAAATTGATTGATTTAGTTCTTTTATTCGAAATCTCCAAACTCCGAAATCGAAATTCAATGGAACGGCAATAAAATCGACATGATGCAATTTATTTTAAAAAGTTTTTTGAAAATCCGAATTTTTAGAGTTTTGATTTGTAGGTCAAATTTTCAGGGTGTTACACCCTCTGAGGGGTTGGGGGCTTCGGGGGCGCCCGCTAGAGCCTCTCCTCCTCCCACAGGGGCCTCGGGGCCCTCCGAGGGGTTGGGGGCTTTGGGCATCGGGCCTTGGGGGGACGAGGGGCCATCACCAATTGAGGGGGCCCCTGGCGTACTCTCGTTACGTTCGACTACTAGGGCGGCACTCACCGCGTTGGGGGTCGCAGCCAAGTAGAGCAGCAACGGCTCCTCTAGTCCTGGGGCTACCAGGATGGGGGGAGGTGAGGTAAGCTTTCAGCTGATTGAGAGCTTGCTCTGCTTCCTCCGTCCATACAAACGGCCCGGGGCGCTTGAGGAGTTTGAATAGGGGCAGCGCCCTCTCTCTCAGCCTCGATATGAATCGACTTAGGGCGGCCATGCATCCAGTGATGCACTGCACATCCCTAAGCTTGCTGGGGGGGCGTATCCTCTCTATCGCGCGTATTTTCTCGGGATTAGCTTCTATGCCTCGGGAGGAGACTAGAAAACCAAGGAGTTTGCCCACCGGCACACCGAACACACACTTATCGGGGTTCAGTTTCATGCGCGTGGACCTAAGACTATCAAAAGTCTCAGCCAAATCATGCAACAACGTATCCTGGTGGCGCGTCTTTACCACCAAGTCATCAACATATGCCTCTACATTGTGCCCTATCTGATTACTCAAAGTAATACGAGTCATACGCTGAAAGGTAGGGCCTTATTGAGGTCCGTGTAGTCGACGCACATCCGGAGTTTGCCGTTGGCCTTCGGGACAACCACCGGGTTTGCCAGCCACTCCGGATGGATCACCTCGTGGATGAAGCCAGCCTCCAGGAGCCGCGCCACCTCCTCTCGGATGAAGGCTTGTCGCTCCGGGGCTTGACGCCGCACTTTCTGCCGAACGGGCCGCGCGTCCGGCCGCACGGCTAGGCGGTGCTCGATCACCTCCCTAGGGACCCTGGGCATGTCCGATGGCTTCCATGCGAAGACGTCGGAGTTTGCCCGCAGGAAGGAGACGAGCGCGCTTTCTTATGCGGCGTCCAAGGTCCCGCCAATTTTGGCGGTCTTGGACGGATTATCGCCGAGGGGGATCTCCTTGACGGGTACCTCATTAGCCGAGGCGAGGCGCTTCTTGGAAGCACGGGACGCGGAGGCCTCCGGGACCTGCCGCCCCGTGGCCACTGCCAGGTCGTCGGCGCGCAGCTCCGCACAGGTAAGGGCGACCTTGACATCGCCAGAGATTGTGATAGGACCATTAGGGCCCGGCATCTTCATCTGGAGGTAGGCGTAGTGGGTGGCAGCCATGAACTTTACGAACGCCGGCCTGCCCAGGACCGCGTTGTAGGGCAGATTGTGATCCGCCACTTCAAAGTCGATCCGCTCGGTGCGGAAGTTGGCGGAGTCGCCGAAGGTTACCGGGAGGTCAACGTGGCCGAGAGGCCATGTGTGGCCCGGGGTCACACCGATGATCGGCAAGGATGGCTGGAGCTTCATCCCCGGGGCCTTGAGCGCGTCGAAGGCGGCCGGGGAGATGATGCTCAAGCTGGCCCCTCCGTCAACCAGGACTCGCTTCATCTTGACGTTGTGGATTGTTGGGGAGACCACAAGAGTCAACTTTCCACCCCGGGTGAGCACCGTCGGATGGTCGCTCTGATCAAAGGTGAGCTTCACCTCCGACCAACGCGCCTTCCGTGCCGCCTCGTGAGTCGGGACGGCGGCCAGAAGCTCACGCCTCATGGCCTTGATTCTGCGACGGGACGTGTAAGCGCAAGCCCCCCCATCGAGAGTGGCGACAGTTCCCTGAGGTATCTGGAATTCCAGACCCTCGCTGTCATCGCCATCGTCGGTGGGGGCCTTCTTCTTAAACTCCTCCCGCCGATCATTGGCGGGGATCGCGGGGGCTTTGCCCTCTCGTCGACTCTGCCGCTTCTCCTCATCGGCTTTCCGAAACCGCTCGGCCACGTTCTTGACCGAGCGGCAGTCGGCAAGACTGTGTCGATAAGTATTGTGCACCGAGCACCACTTGTCCGCCGACCGACCCTCACCAGAAGGGGCGGTAGAGCTCGGCTTGCCGTTGGTGGTCTTTTCCTTGCGCGGGGCCTGTGAGGGCCCATCGGCCGCAAGGACATGGCCCTCGTCATCAGAGCGGGCTGACTTCCGCTTGCCCCTTCTATCCCGCCGCTTGGAGTGGGGGGCAGTCTCGGGGGCGGCTGCCGCCGCCGCTCCGGTGCTAGGGGAGTTCCAAGCCCACGCCTCCTCCTTCCGAGCCACCTTGTCCGCTAGCTCGAAGAGCTCGGCGGTGGTCTTAGGCTCCTTGGAGGCGATTTTCTCCAGCATGCGGTTGTGCCGCACGCCGTTCCGAAACGCATAAACGACCGCGTGGGCCGGGATGCACGGAATAGTGTTGCGCACCTGTCAGAAGCGCTGTATGTATGAGCGGAGGGACTCATCGTCCTTCCGCTATACAGCGTGTAGGTCCGCCTCCTCCCCCGGACGGGGGTATGTGCCCTGGAAGTTTGTGATAAACTGCTGGCACAGGTCCTCCCAGGAGTGGAATGGAGTCGGGGGGCTGGGTCATAAGCCATCCGCGCGCCTGACCCTTAAGAGCCATGGGGAAATAATTCGCCATGACCCGGTCATCCCCTCCCGCTGCCACGATGATCGTGGTATAGATCTGGAGGAACTCAGAGGGATTGATGCTGCCATCATACTTCTCCGTAAGGTTGGGACGAAACTTCGGGGGCCACCGGACATTCCGGAGACTCGCCACGAAGGCCCTGCAACCAGTTCCCCCTGGGGTGGACGTGAGGGCGGGCCGCCGCGCGAGGAGGAACGCGGCACTCCAGACGAGGAGGCACTCTCTCCCATGCGGGCAGCGCGGCGCTTGTCTCGTCGACGCTCAATGCTGACTCGAGCGTCCTGCCTCCCGTACAGGCCATCGTGACGCCTCCGGCTTTTCGAGACCCCTGATGACGTTGGGGTCATAGATCGCCTTGAGGCCGTGGCTGTGCGACGGGCCCTTCTCCTTACTGACGAGGAGAGGACGGTAGAGGTACGTGACGTACCTGTGGCGGCGGAACGGCCACTTGCGGCCAACTGCCGCTGGGCAGGGGTGACCAAGTTGGCGACGTCGTCCAACCCTCGTTGGACGGGGGCCTCCGGATTCGCGTCCACCGGAGGATGTCGCAGGAGGGCTCCCGCCGCCTGAAGCGCGCCCTGAGGCGAGCTGCCGTCGCAGTAGGTCAAGCGGCGGCGCGCTCGGACATGCCGTGGCCTCCCCCCATCCAGAGGCGGGGAGAGGGCCGAGCCTCCCGATCGATCGGGAATCTCCCTCCGCGGGGGATCGCGGGGGGTGGAGTCCGCGAGCCGCGTCTGTGGTGACACGGGTTGCGACTCCCGTTGGCACCTTCACTCCCGGAAGGGGTGGGGGTGTGCACCTCCATCTCTTCCTCTAAAACCTCGACCATGATCATCGAGGCCGGAGGAAAACTTGGGGCGGAAGGAAACGACTTCCTTTCGAAGCGCGCGGACTTCCCCCTACCTGGCGCGCCAGCTATCGAGGAGTGATCCTCTCGAGCGGGAGATCGTGGGATCCCCCTTTCGTGAGTTTGGCCAGGGGAAGGGGCACGCCTCTAGAAGTCACGTACTCGCCCCCTAAGTTATCAGCTAGTATGCACACAACAAGATTATACAGATTCGGGCCGCTGTGAAGCGTAACACCCTACTCCTGTTTGTATGATGATTCTTCTGTGTTTAGGAAGCCTCCGAATCTCAGATGTATAAGCTAGAGATAGAGAAGCTATCTCTCCTGGATCCGAGTTCGCTCCCCTCTCGCACTAGGCATGGCCCTCCTTTTATATTTTAAGGAGATACCACACATGCTGCAAGATCTACCTAGGGAGAAGGAAAAATATTCTCTATATTAATTACATGTCTTGTGCCTTAGCTTGGAAGCTAAGCCACGGTTTGTCTTTAGAGTGGGGGCCAGCGCCTTCCATTGCCTGACACGGAGGACACCCCTGTCAATCTCCCATTAATGGAGGAAGAATTGTGGTGGCCGTCCTCTGGCGGGGAGGATCTCGAATAACCCTCCCGATGGGACGGGTCATACCTGCCTCCACTCCGCCGGAGGTAGATGCGACGTGGGGGCACAGCCGTCCGTCCAGTCAGATGTGACTGGTGACAGGCCGGTCACAGACCGGTCATTCCTGTCCGCCATGCGCCAGTCGCGTACGCCGCGTGTCTACCCCTACCGCATTAAATGCGGCAGGGGGTAGTTGGGGCGCTGTGTTCATTAAAGAAGGCTCGGCTTGGGTTCCCTCCCCGCTCGCTCCCCCCCACCAGATGGCGGACAGGCAGGGGCCTCGGGGCAAACCGACGCGAGGGCCCGAGGGACATGACGTGGCACCCCGAGGCCTTGGGGCAAAGTGGCGCGAAGGCCCGAGGGGGCATAACATGGCCCCCCGAGGCCCCCCGACCGCTCCTACGTGGCGCGAGGGCCCGAAGGGGCGTGACATGGCGCCCCAAGGCCCCCCGACCGCTCCTGCGACCCGCGAGGTACGGGTTAGAGCCATGCTGTAGGTCATGCGCCAGGATGGAAAGGTAAGTTCCCCTTATTCCACATACCCCGGGCCCATTTTACCGATAAATCCCTACTATGAACTCCCTCCAACCAAACTGGCCGTGATCAGGGCCAGAATGTCCGAGGTCTTGAAAAAAAAAAAAGTTGCACCGACAGAAGTCAGCGGCTTCCATCGTGATGGTGTTGGTGGCAATGCAGAATTTGGGAATCCCACCATTCCTCCCCGCTGGCCCCGCCATCGCCCCTTTCCATTCGCGGAAAACCTCCTCTCCTCCTCCTCCTCCGTCTCCGCCCGCCAACAATATATCCCCCAATCCCGCGCGCCCCCGCCGCCGCCGCCGCGGAACCCTAACCCTAGCCCTCCCCGCCGCCGCGATGGTGGGCGGCGGCGCCGGCGCCGGCGCCGACGCCGGCATCGACCGGGTGCTGTGGACGGAGGCCGAGATCGCCGCCCGGGTGTCGGAGGTGGCCGCCGAGCTCGGCGCCGACCTCCGCGCCCTGCGCGAGCCCGCCGTCGTCGTCGGCGTCGCCACGGGGGCGTTCCTCTTCCTCGCCGACCTGGTGCGCCGCGTCGACGCGCCGCTCGCCGTGGACCTCGTGCGCGCCGAGTCGTACGGCGACGGCACCGAGTCCAGCGGCCGGCCGCGGATCACCTCCGACCTCAAGGTCGACGTCGCCGGGAAGCACGTCGTGGTGGTGAGTGCCCCGACCCTCCCTCCCCCCGTGCGTGCGGTGTGTGGTTGTGCCGTTCTCGTGAGTCGTGACATCCTTTCAGGTTACTCAATATATTAATTTGTTCAAAATTTAATTTTCATACATATTCAAAGACGTGTAGATTGATGACAGCATCTTCCCTTTCAGTTGTTATTGTACTGTGACACTTCGACGGGCTGTGAGGCTGTCACCTCTTCTAATACTCCCTCCGTTTTTCAAATAGATGACGCCGTTGACTTTTTCTCACATGTTTGACCATTCGTCTTATTCAAAAATTTTATGCAAATGTATAAGATATAAATCACACTTAAAGTACTATGAGTGATAAAACAACTCATAACAAAATAAATTATAATTACGTAAATTTTTTCAATAAGACGAATTGTCAAACATGTGAGAAAAAGTCAACAGCGTCATCTATTAAAAAATGGAGGTAGTATAATGTTTCTGGCTTAATAGAAGTGTACGTAATCATTGAGTTAATTTAGTCTGTTATTATTTGTAACATGTTTTTAATCCTTCTCATTCCTGCATATGGTCACAGATTCTTGTATCAACTAGTGGATACCTCGCGCAACCCATATTAGTTAGAACCAAAAGCTCAATAATCTAATAATAGCCTGGCTTTTGTTTTCTAGATGATGTGGCTCATTGCATGTTTAGCTTTTGAGATATGGTTCTTAACATTGTTTCTGGAAGGTTTCTTTGATTATCAAAACTGAAGAACTTAGGGGTATGTGATGGTAATCTCCCTCCGTTTTTAAATATATGACTTTTTAAGAATACTATGTAAATATACTCCCTCCGTTTCATATTATAAGTCGTTTTGACTTTTTTCTAGTCAAATTGTTTTAAGGTTGATCAAGTTTATAGAAAAATATAGATATATTTTCGAGACAAAACAAACATATTATCAAAATTTATTAAATGTTAGTTTTAATGAAACTAATTTAGTGATTTAGATGTTGCTATTTTTTCTATAAACTTGGTTAAACTTCTTAAGTTTGTCTAGGAAAAAAAGTCAAAACGACTTATAATGTGAAACAGACGGAGTATCATTTATTTTGTCATGACTTGTTTGATTACTTAAGGTACTTTAAGCACGACTTATAAATTTGCAAATTTACACTATATTTTTTAATAAGACGAATGGTCAAATGCCATGTTGAACAAACATCATATATTAAGGGTCTGTTTGGCACAGCTCTAGTTCCAACTCCACCTCTCCTGGAGCTGTAGCTCAGCCAAACAGTTTCAGCTCCACCTAAAATGGGAGCGGAGCTAGGTGGAGCTCTCTCACAAAATGAACTAGAGAGGTGGAGCTGGATTTAGGTAGCTCCACAACTCCGCTCTAGACCCAACTCCTTAAGCTAAATTTAGGAGTTGGAGCTCTACCAAACAGACCCTAAAAAATGCAAGGAGTATTTTTTCTTGTGATTTTGGAGGAATACCCATTTCTCAAAATATTTGCAAGAATCTACCCATGTCGCTCCTTGTCGCCCATCCAACAGGCGAGATCCCCACTCACGGTTATTGTCACCATGAGTTCTTTAAATATTCCTTTTTCTGGAGAAAGACATGAATAACCCTTATTAAAATATCTTGAAAAATATGCCTGTGTCGCCTCATGTGACATGGGCCATGTCGCCCTGTCGAACGGGTGACAACGATCCCCGTGCCCATCCAACTGGTGATAGCATGGTTCATGGGCCGTGTCGCCTGGTCAACAGGTGACACCAGCAAAATCATTGCTGCATTGCACAGCAGCTGGGTGATATGGGTGCAATAGTTACGGTGTTGCCCGGCCGCGGAGTGAATTCCCAACCATATCAACTTGGAATGAAATCCCAATAGCTCTATGTCTCTTCGTCCTGCTAACTCCCCTAGTGTGGTTTCTAGTGTATGCTAGTAGGAATTCCATCTCATCATGCTCTAGAGGACCAGCTTTGTTCTTTCTAACTAAGACAATATTCCATTTCCTACATTCTTCTCAGACATACTTCCTGAACTCTTTGAGGTGGTGCATCACCGAAGCTAGCAAGAGCACAATGAATCTGTTCTGTAAGCTTCACAATTGCCGCACTAGTTTGTGAGCAGTTGAATTGCCTTCTTGAATTGCCATACACCTTTGGAGCT
Source organism: Oryza meridionalis (assembly GCA_000338895.3). Taxonomy (NCBI): domain Eukaryota; kingdom Viridiplantae; phylum Streptophyta; class Magnoliopsida; order Poales; family Poaceae; genus Oryza; species Oryza meridionalis. The sequence goes on along the minus strand of CM002528.2, from coordinate 4,971,401 downwards.
ATGCTTGTATGTGATTTTAGAGTTGAAGGATGATCCTGCTCTTGGCCAGTGTGTACCTTCCTTCCTGATCTCATCCAGTTCTCATACAAACTGAACAAAGCATTTGGATCAATCAATGCAACTGAGTGCCAGCAACATTTTTAGGTATTGGTTATTCCAGTTTCTTGGGAAGTATTGCAGTTATCCTTTTTTACAAACACTAGGTGTTGAATTCGGTTATAACAATATCAAGCAAATGTCTCTGTTATTTGGCAAACCTGCACCTTCCTTGCTTCTCTGATTTCAGAAGTTCTGCGAAATTAGAGTGGAAAGTTTGTTGTGCAGTGGCAATAGTCAAAGTTAACAATAATATCATCTCATAAAGAATTTTAAAATGGTCCTAAAATGATTACAACTTGTTAATTTTGATACAAAACTGGTTCAGACAAATGGGAACACAGCAAAATCATGAAAACTTTGCATTCTTATCTTCACTTTAGGACCATGAAGGGACATCTGTTTTCATAAAGACAAACAAAACTTATGTTCACTTCAGCAATACTTACTTTATCAGCCTTGCTTGGGTGGACCAGGAAGTCTGCTCAAATTAAACTTAACTCCATGTGGTTGGGCTGGGATCCTGACCTAGCCAAACAAGGCTTAATAGTATCAATCATACTTGATGGTGACTTATCAACTGAGATGATGAATCAACAACTGAAAAATAATTGATACAATGATGCTGACATGTGAATTGTGGGAATGACAATACCAATGCAGAAATGAGTTTTAGGTGGAATGAGAAATTAAATTGTAGTTCACTGCTCACATTGATTCCTTGTGTGCTGGTTGTGTCTCATGGCGAGGCTCTAAGATGGAGTCTGACCAAGGAAGTATATAGCGTGTTCCCAGATCCATGTTTGTTGATGTTTTAGCCAGCAATTGTATGGTGCATAAGGTTAACTGAGCAAAACACTTTTTTGAAGACCAGCAATATTTTGTATAGTATTAAATTGGTATCACATTTACAGCAGTGCTATTTATTTGGTTATGTCATATACATCCTAGACTTGTATCAACTGAGCCTGTTCTTGTCTAGAAATTGACAGTGGTTTCATATCTTGGTAGGTGGAAGATATTGTGGACACTGGGAATACTGTTTCCTGTCTTATTGCTTATTTAGAAAAGAAAGGAGCATCATCCATATCAGTCTGCACTTTTCTTGACAAACCGGCAAGGAGAACTGCTAATTTTCAGCTAGTGGGGGATGGAAAATTTTATAGAGGTTTTGAGGTATGAACTACTTAACAATGTGGTATTTAAATTTATATGCTGCATGATGTTGACGTCAAGATAGCTTTACTTCCTGGTGTGCTTGTTTCATAATTTCATTGGGAACAGTTGAATGATTGCCCCATCCCTCCTTTGCAATGTTAAATTAATCACCATTTTATTTATTTTTTCCTTTTTCAGTGCCCAGATTCCTTTGTTGTTGGATATGGCATGGATTATGCTGAACTCTACCGCAACCTGCCTTATGTTGGAGTTCTTAAGGCCGAGATGTACAAAAAAGATACAAGCAATTAGAAAAGGAGTACTTGCAACATGTTGAAGAGATAAAAAAGTTAGAAAGGAATACACATATTCCAGTTTTGAAATCTGTAGGCAAATCTTACATAATTTTCTACAAGCAAGAAGCTTAAAGCTTGGCTACTCTTACTTTTTCTCTATCAAAAGCTCAGGAGAAACTGTCCTGTTTCAACAGCACTCCGTCACCAAACTGCAACCACGGAAGAAAACAATGTGGTTGTATAACATGTTAGATATTTGATTTATAGACAGCGATCAAATTGATTTGGTTGTAACTTGCATCTTAAAGGAAAACTTTTGTGGCTGTCTTCATCACTTGTAATACCAACATCATTCTAGTTTGGTGGTCCGCTGTCTGGTCCTTGTTGAAAACTTATGTTTGAGCACGCTTTAGATTGGCATCCTACGAGTATATCCCTGTATCTTTTTATTGAACACGTTTTAGATTGGCATCCTACGAGTATAATCCATGTATCTTTTAATTCACCAATTGGTTTTGAATTACTGGATACATTGTATCATTAACTGTTCCACTTATGATATTATGAAGGCCAAATGTAGGTGGAATGGCCACATTTGCCTGCAGATATTTCTTTAAGATAATAGGGATATTTCATTAAGCACGGAAATTATCTTAAAACATCCTTTTTTTTAACACGCAGCCAACATTGACCCGTATGGAAACCCAATGTGTAAGCTGTAAGCGAAATTGCTATATCGCTCATCATTTGTTGTCCCAAAAAACTCAGATTTTCGACCTTCCAAGTGTGATAAGAGATTCATGCGTATGAGGGGAGGGAAAATATTCGTCCATTGGGGATTGAACCTACAAAGTCTTGATTGCACGATAGTCGTGCTAGTCAGTTACACCGCTACACGTTTCTCGTAGATTTGTGCAAGTTACATATAAGTTACTCCTAGTTATATATTAGTTACAACGTATCTACACTTATAATTATATTATATTATAGTTACATTTGAAAAGTTTTTTACTTAAAAAACTTTTGAATGTTTTATAGATATTCTCATGTGTAAGAATAGCTAAATTTGTTTAGAGCTTTTAGTTTATGAAGCTATGATACCATATAACATTATGGTTAGGACTAATGCTAAACTCCTAATGGTTTTGCATAAATTTCGACCATTGTTTGTTGTGTGAAATTTTACTTAAGAAAAAAAAAAGACTATCTAATAAACCGTTGCTAGTTTTTTAACATGAAAACTTTCAAATGTAAGTTATTGTATAATTTCCACTATAAATCCAATATAACTTGAATATAAATACTAAAAATATGTATATACAACTTTATACCTAAATTATATAGAGGCTACAATATAGTTATAGTGTAGTTACATTATAATTACTGCTAATGATACTATAACTGGTAAATAATTTGTATAAAATAGTTCAATATGGATTGTACACATACTATGTGGTATAGTAACATGGATACTACGCGTATTTTCAAGTTTTGATCCCTATTGCCCAAGCAAGCACTTCCTTCTGTTTCACAATATAAGTTATTTTAACATTTCTCATATTCATATTGATGTTAATGAATCTAGATATATATCTATCTAGATTCATTAACATCAATATGAATATGGGAAATGCTAGAATGACTTACATTGTGAAACGGAGGAAGTACTATTTTCATGAATATCAAAGCTAATCTGATGGTTATAAGGGCTGGTTTGGTTCGAGGCCTAAATTAGGTTGACCAATATTTGGTAATTTCAATAGTCTTTAGTGTCTATTTGGTTTAAAGCCAAATTTTGGCATGCCTAAGAAAATAGGCCATTTCAATAGTGAACTTAGGCTATTTTGGCTTTAATCCAAACATAACTTTATTTTACCAAGATTTGAAGGTTTTCTCCTAACAAAATAACAAATACATCGACAAAGAAATAGCAAATCTGAAAAAAAAAATCTCGCACCACTGCTAAAAACCGAGCATTCGTGGTCGTGTTTGCAGCTCACGTTACTTTTTTCCCGCGAGATATAACTCATCGGTCGTAATCATGTGAAAATTTTGCATATTTATTTAGAGTAGAGCTGAATTTCGTCAAGCAAAACCTGAAGAAACCATGTAAAATCCGATGAAAATGAAACAAAAGTCGCCTCTCAGCCATCAGTCCAACTGTTCAAGTCCCCTCCTCTTCTTTCTTCTTTCTCTGCTTCCTTCTGAAGCGGATGACGTCAGCAATGGCGATGAGCTTCCTCTCCACCACCGCCGCCGCCGCCGCCTCCTCCTCCTCCCAGCCACCCCTACCCGCCCGCCGCCTCCCCCGCCGTAATCCCTCCCTCCCCTTCCCTCTAAGACCACCACACCGTCCCCTCCCCTTCTCCGCTCCCCCTCCCGAGCCCCATCGCCTCACCTACCGAACCCACTCCACCTCCTCCTCCTCCAGGTCACCCACCGCCGCCGGCATCCTCTCGCCGGTCATCTCCACCTCGAGAACCCTCCTCTTCCTCCTCGTCGCCTCCCTCCTCTCCCTCTCCGGCGTCCGCCCCCTCCCTTCCCTCGCATCCCCTCCCCCACCTACCCAACAACCGCAAGAAACGGAAGAGCAAGAACAGCAGCAAGAATCCGAGGACAAGCAGCAGCAGCAGCAACAGCAGCAGCAGCAGGAGGATGGCGTGGAGGCGGAGGTCGAGGAGGCGTGGCTGCGGCAAGACGACGAGGAGGAAGAAGAAGAAGAGAAGGAGGAGGAGGAGGAGGCCGACGACGAGGTGCAGATGTACATGGAGATCCTGAGCGGCGATCCGGGCGACGTGGACGCGCTCAAGTGCGCGCTGTTCGCCAAGATGAGGCGCGCGGAGTGGGGCGGCGCGCTGGGGTTCGCGCGGCGGCTGCAGGAGGCGGAGCCCGGCGAGGTGGAGTGGCGGCTCATGGAGGCGCTGCTGCACGAGCTCAATGGCGACCTCGCCGAGGCCGAGCGCCTCTTCAACGAGGTGCTCGCCGAGAAGCCACTCCTCGTCAGGGCACTCCATGTGAGCTACAACTTACAGCCTGCTCTTGTTCTCTTCCGTCCACTGAATTCAGTTTGTTGTTCATGTTGATATCATCTCATTGAATCCATTAGTACCATGATATGATCATGCCAATTGATTTATTTTGCTTTGGCGGCGAGTGATTTATGGTTTATACATGTGAAAGAATTGACAAACCAAATTGGTAGTATGAATGTAGAATAGCTGTAGCTTGCGACGATGCTGTTTCGGTGGTTAAACATTGTTGCAATTACCCCCAATCTATCTGAGGTTCTACTTGGATGTCGTTCTGAATGTTGTGATGCTTGCCTTAGATAGCAGAATTAGTGTTAGCGTTTTCAAATGTTGAAGGATTTGTGGTAAGAGTCTTGCTCGTAAGACTGGCAATCTGCAGTCTTATATTTATTTGACAGAGAATGTAGAAGTGGCTTAGGTCCTGCCTATTGTGAAATTCAAACTGCTATGGATATCAGATAAAGATGCTCCTTTTGTTTAGTAGATATTGAATGGCAACAGAACTACATAAGTACAATTGATCGAGTGAAGGCTCATACATGTCACAAGGAAATACAGTTTTATGGGATGAATCCTTGCTCTTCATTTGTATCACAGGATTTTGCAGCATTGTAAACAGTAAACTGCAACTTGCCTTTCTTCTATTATACATGATGTCATCTGCACTGAAAGTTCGAAATTAAGTTTTCCATACCTAATGTTTAACTTTAGTGTAGTCTTTTTTATCTTGGAATATTATGGACAATGCTGATCTGCAGCATTGTAAACAATAAACTACAACTTGCCTTCTCTTACATTATACATGTCATTTATACTGAAAGTTTGAAATTATAAGTTTTACATAGTAATGTTTTACTTTACTGTAGTCTTTCATCATGGAACATTATGGACAATAATGATGTTTTATGAACTCACACGTTTTATGTTATTTCAGGGACTTGCTCTGTGTATGCATAAAAGATCTGAAGGACCTACTGTTTTTGAGATGCTGGAGAAAGCTTTGCAACTTGCGATTTCTGAGGAAAGGGTTCCAGAAGAGCGCAACATTAAGCTTTTGATTGCTCAGATGCATGTTGTCAAGGTAACAATCAACATCAGTTTTGAGTCCATGTTGATTTTCTGATTTCTAATTTAAACTTTCAAAATGCAGGGTCAGTTGGATGTTGCATCAGAGAAACTGCAAAATCTTATCAATGAGGATCCTCGAGATTTCCGACCTCATCTTTGCCAGGTACCCTTAACCGTTCACATGTGTCATATGTGATATGTTCCAAATTCCTTTTATTTTGATCCTTGACAAGAACCCTGTGTCCATGGTGTTCCAAAATGCAGGGTATCGTTTACGCACTTTTAGACAAAAAGGAAGAAGCAGATGAGCTGTTTGATACATATAGAAGCCTTGTTCCAGATGAATTTCCTGACAAGAGTTTTATTAGTGATGTTATACAAGCAGCCAGAGTGGAGTCCAAGGACCGGCTACAGAAGGATTTTGGATCTGAATTTTTATCTAAGAAGTGACAAATCAGGATTTTTCTACACCTGAACGGCTAATAGTTTTTGTAGTGGTAGGTAGCTGCATATTGATGTGCACACAAGTGCAAAAATGTTACGAGCCTGTTCACTTTGATGCCAAAAAAAACCTTACCAAATTTTGGCATTGCCAAAATTTAGCAAAGTTACCAAAATTTTGGTAACTTGTCAAAATTTTGGCAGGATTTCTTATATAGTTACCAAAATTTGGTAGAAAAATAAATGTAGCCACTTTTTTGGTAACTTTACCAAAATTTGGTAAGGTTGAAAATGGCATCAAAGTGAACATGCCCTACAAGTGAATTGAAATAAATAGTGAGAAATGGAAGGAGATGTGTATCTCCTACCACCAATTTTCTCCTAACATTGAAATAAAATAGAGATAAATGGAGATGTGTTTCTCCCATTACCAATATCTTTGCTGGTACAGAAAGAGGACTTGCAATTTATTTCTCCTTTCCCTCACTTCGGTGCTAATTTATATGTAACACATTTATCAGACCCAGTAGAACTTTTTTTTTTACAGGCTTCTGCAAAGTATCAGGTTCACCTTTCCAATTAAGAGCCAGATCCTGACTCTAGGCAGTATGAAATTTTTCACCAAATTTTGGTCAAATTTACCCTTTCAAATTCGAATTGATGAAAACTATTTTGAAATCCCACTTGAAATCTGCTTTCATTCTGCGTCAAAACTTCCAATTTCACAGGTTTCGGTCGGTTTTTTTCCTACAACGTGAACCATGCAACCATATCTTACAGACATCAAGATTACGACATTTACCAACATATCAATAGTATTTATTCAATAAACATTACTCCCTTCGTCTCATAAAAAACAAATCTAGAACCCGGATGTGACACATACTATTACTACGAATCTGGACATCCGGTACTCGGATGGGTTTTTATGGGACGGAGGGAGTAATGCCTAGTCTACCTCCATCCTAAAATATAATTTTTTTATTCATATAGTTATATAAGAGATTTTGCCTATATAACTACATGGGCAAAATCCCTTATATTTTGGGACAACAATAATATTTATATAATGTTAATTTGAAGAAGAAAAAAAATGCAATTGATGTTTATGCAATGAACATTCCAATCCAAATATTTAGCAGGATGCTTGTACTACTTAGATTTTCAAAATTAATTGTATTTAGCAGCACAATTATAAAAGGGAAAAAAACAAAGCTTGTTTGGTCAAAACTTGCCAAGATTTTGAGACTATCAAATTTGTCAGAGTAGAATTTATTTTAATATGGATAAAATTTAGCATCAAACCAGACATCCATGCCTTCAACTTCCTCCGTTTTATATTATAATACTTTCTAATATGTGTGTCTAGATTCATTAACATCTATATAAATATGGACAATGCTAGGAAGTTTTATAACCTAAAACGGAGTGAGTAGAAAATAATTCAATGAAAATTGGAGTAGCTTTAATCCTTAAAAAGCCCTAAAATGAGTACAAAGCCGTCATTTCTGCCGCCGCGAGAACAACTTGCCGAAAGCACCCCCGAATTCTTGGAAGGGGGAAGAGAATCCCGAAACCAAGCCGCCGCCGCCACTATGCACCGAAACCCTCGCCTCCTCCTCCGCGCCGCCGCCTCCCTCCTCCGCCCCTCCGCCGCCGCCCCAACGCCCCCTCCTCTTCTGCGGCGGCCGCCCCTCTTCCCGGAGGGTACGTGCCCCCACCGGCGCGCCTTCTCGACGGCGGGCTTCGGCAAGGATGTCGACGAGGTGAACCGCAAGTTCGCGGAGGCGCGGGAGGAGATCGAGGCCGCCATGGACAGCAAGGAGACCGTCTACTTCGACGAGGAGGCCGCCTGCGCGCGCGACGCCGCCGGGGAGGCCCTCGCGGCCTTCGAGTCGCTGCTCGCGCGCCTACCGCCGCCCGACGCCGACTCGCTCCGCCGATCCATGGGGCTCAAGATGGAGCAGCTCAAAGCCGAGCTCAAGCAGCTCGACGAGTAGCGGCCGGGGGCTCTCCTTCGACGACCGAATCCACGCGGGAGGACTTTCGATTTTGGCGATTCCCTGACTTGTGAGCGAGGTTAGCTTTATATTATACATGTTCTTTGGAGAAATTTTAGGTCGTTTCTATTGGTGAATAAAATGTAGCTCAAAATTTACTGCAATTCTGTTATTCCAATGTGAGATTTGGAGCTAATTTTTCATGTATACTTGTTGATTGATAACCTGGCCAATTTGGCCACCTACTGCTTTGTACTGCAAAGTTAATCTTGGTGACATAGCAGCTTGGATAATCTGCTTGTTTTGGTGGATGAATAGATCGAGAAAATACTGCGCAATGGGCTCTTCTGATGGACAAACAACAGAAAATTTACTGGTTCCAATATTGTTTGGACAAATTCATGACGCTTTCCCATACCAGTCTACTCTTAATCTTTATAATGATTTTACTGAAAGAATGAACCAGAACACCTAAGATCCTCCAGATTTTATGCTAGTCCAGCTATCGTAGCTGATTCTGCCGTGGCAACTCTGATCTGCATGATTCTTTTTAATGCTTTTGATTTTAGTGAGTTTGGTGTGTGTCTGCGTGTGTGTGCCTAATATGTGACAATTGAGCAGATCAATGAGGGCACAGTTCTGCAACAAATTGAGTTTAATGGTAACGTCGCCTCCATTTCTTCTTTTAGGTTCAGGGTAGATTAGATTGCAACTCATCACAAATTGGTTTGTTACTTCCCTGAATTTGCCCTGCTGTAGGTTCCCCTTTTCCCTTTGCTACTTCCCTGAATTACCCTGCCGTAGGTTTCACCTTTCCCTTTGTTTTTCCAGTTCATTCCTTCGTTTCCCACAGTACATGCCAATCCATTTACTGACTTCCTACTATGGCAGTAAGGTTGCCTAGTGGGAGCCCTCTCTTTTCTTAATCTTACCTTAGCTTAGAAGCATTAAGACAATTTCCGTGTATTGGTAAGGATATAAAATGGGGATTTCAGATGCATTCATAGTCTGGTTAGCATTGTTTCGTATCATGTTGTGCCTTTGCTCTTGCTGCCAGTTGAATGTTTGTGCCTTCAATGAATACAAACTATCACACTGTTGAACTTGTGATCATTCTCACTCTAGAACGGCCATTGGTCATTGGATATGCATAGTGGTTATCGTATTTGATGCTAAAAATGTTTTTGACCTTTTCTCCTCTAAGAACATGTTCAAACCAAGACAATAGGTCGGTACCTTTGCATGCGAGTTTCCTTAGCTTGCTGTTCTTATTTATCCAAGGGGTTTACGGTACTGGTTTGAAACTTGTCACAAATAAGGTTTTCCTCACCTACCCGAGCTATCTATTATTATTATTATTATTATTATTTTAAATCTTTATATTTTGAATTCAATTAAAGATGAGAGCTATTATCCTTTATTGTACTTCCATAATTCGTAAAATGCCAATTAGGCGCAAACTCCAATTTGTGGCCTTCCATAGGATTTGTCATGCAAATAGATATATGAATATGGTCTTCTCCACAATGTATTTGTGTTCAATACAACAATATTTGGCAGTATAGTGTATAGACCTGTAAAAAATGGAGTGTGCAGCAGAGATATCACCAATTCACTTTGTTTCTTATTCATAGCGAGCAAATGTGGTTAGGAACATATGGTTCTGTTGAGCCTAGCTTATTAGGTGGATTCATGAGAACTTCAGTAAACCGCACACTAACAGGGAAAATGAAGCATAAAGATCTTCACAAAATTTACACTCAATAGAATTGAAGTTGGCTATGAAATGTTTAGTTACTCTCACAAAAGTAACATAGAAATAAAAAAATACTCCATTTAGGAGCGTATAATGCCATGTATGGTTCTTCCTACACCATTTCCTCTCTAGGAATCTTCTGAAAGACGAGTTTGCCATCGTCGGCGACATGGCAATCCTCCTCCGATCCACGGTCACCGTCGTTGAGAACCAAGAAGTAGAGGCCACCGGCGACGACGGTGGCGGTCATGGCCCAGACGGCGACGGCCATGGCGGCCGGCATGATCCGGGCAACCCTGTAAGCAAACAAGCAGCTGAGCACAGTGGACAGCGCCCATGCCGCGCGCTGCAGACACCGGCGATCGTCGGCGGGCGACTCCGGCGTGAGGCGCTCGGCGCGGCGGAGGACGACGAAGAGCGCCGCGAGGCTGGCGTAGGCGGCGACGACGAAGGCGAGGTCCCATGGATCGTGGCGCGCCCTGCCGGCCGTCTGGACGAAGGCGCAGGCGAGGAAGGCGAGCGCGGCAAGGTGCAGGCACGCCCTGCACCACCCCTGCAGGTGGACGGCTATGGCGTGGGGTTCGCCGGCGTCCGGCGAGTCGGCGGTGGCGGCGGCACGGCGCATCTCCTCCTTGGCATTGTCCATTAATTTGATCTGCTCAGAGCTGGTAATCCTTGGCCTTGGATCGAGCACCAGCTGAGCTCCGGCTTCGTGTTGGTGAACGACGAGCTCTGGATGAATGACTCAATTAGCTGATCAGAGTTCATGATATATATATAGGCTTACTAGCTTGTATGGGATAGGATTCCAAGCACAAGCTCTGTGCTGTTTCGTTCTGTCCCAAGTTTCCATGTAAATTCAGATGCAAGTAGTACTACACCAGAGGCGAACCGCGTTCTCTCGAATACTCCTATATAGTATTGACCGATTATGTATACCACAAGCTTATAAACAAGGACGTCTGCCGCGTTTGCTTGACCGACTTGCAGAAAAGGGAGGAAGTCAGGGCCTGACTGTTTCCTGTCCCTCCCTACTCCCTTACTCCCTCCGTCCCAAGAAAAGACAAACCAAACCTGGTTTCTGTGTCCAACGTTTGACCATCTGTCTTATTTGAAAAAATTATAAAAAAAAATTAAAAAGATAAGTCATGCATAAAGTATTAATTATGTTTTATCATCTAACAACAATGAAAATACTAATTATAAAATTTTTTCATATAAGACGGACAATTAAACGTTGGCACGGAAATCCACGGTTTGCCTTTTTTTAGGACGGAGGGAGTACTACGTAAATACGACATTTATGATAAAATTTGGTTAAAATTTTAAATCTTTGACTATTATCTTTCCAAAGAACAATCTTATAAAATACTACCTCCATCCCAAATTAGATGTCATTTTGACTTTTTCTTGTAATATTTTGTAAAAATCAGTGTAAATATAAAAAATGATAAGTCATATTTAAAGTACTTTTTATAATAAAGCAAGTCACAAACAAAATAAATAATAATTTCATAATCTTTTGAATAAGATAAACGATCAAACATTACAAACAAAAATTCAAAACGACAAGTATTTTGAGACGGTGGGAGTATAATAATTTTGCGATATTATGATGATACTTTTTAATGGTTGTGCTTGTGAATATATATGCTAGATTTTTATCCAGTCTTAAAAAAATGATGAATGATACTTTTCAAGATAAATCAATATATATTTTTAAACAAGAACCGGAGTTGTTATAGATACTCGAGTTTGATAGTGGATAGATTGGTATGATAAATTCATATGATTGTACATACATGTAGTGTCAATGACTTGGAATTAGGTGAGAAAATTTCTCGTTTCCCGCGCGCGCACTTCTAAATTGTTAAATGGTGTTTTTTTAAAAAAAATATAGAAAAGTTACTGTTCGAAAAATCATATTAATCCATTTTTAAATTTAAAATAATTAATACTCTCTAATGTCGCACCTCATTTTGCATATCTTCTACTTCTCTTTTCTTCTTCTCTCAAACACAACCTAAAAATACTACCATAAAGGCTTAAAAGCATGTTTGTATTCATGGTTGGTCGGGTTATACACAACCGTTCTTTCACCCAACGGTTTACAATTGCACGTAGTCCATGTCTTCATCAAATAAAAATTCAGAACATCTTAACAACAACCAATACATTGTCGATGGGAAATTCGGGAATTCACTCCCATCACTGCCTTCGACTAACGTCGCACCAAAACGGAAGAAAACATTGGAGAGTAATTGAGTTGTAATTTAGTCATTTATCTAGATCTTTCTACCATTATTACTATCGAACCAGGTGTAATGGAGACACTACCTAAAGATACCGCACCAACAAGAAACCAATGATATAATGCCTTCAAGAAGGTGGCGACATATTGAATGCCACCATCACAGTTCTAGACATCCAGAACCAGGTTTTCAACCCCCGGAGAGTCCACCCACGACACGGATGAGAAAGGCAGTGTGACGACATCACCTTCAAGAAAGATTGTGCGCCCACAGACATCATCCATGTCGGTATTCGAGCGGTGGCCAGCTTTCACAATCGAGTCTATAGAAGCAGATCAAAGGCTGGATTCATGTCGACCCCCGATTTTGTAAATCGGAAATCTTCTGTGTTTATCAGTACCAATCTCTAGATCAGTAGTTGGTACACACATACATAGCCGAATCACAACATATCACGAATGAATTCAGGCTAAGAGAGTTAAATGCTTACATTAGGACTAGGCAGGCCGACAACTATCAGAGAACAACAGCGGAAGACAAAATAATACAAGGGCCCGGTTGACATGCCACAAGCAGTCGACTGGGAATGAGACCTAGAATGGAACCACACTCCGATCATCTTGTTAGGTACGCAAGCGTACTAACAAGGGCTTCTCTTCAACACTTTGCTAAAAGATATATATAGAGCAACAATGATTACAAAAGTACTCAGTAAGCCACCACACAAAATGCAGTAATATACAGGATAATATAAGGAGTGGCTATGGTTACTTTGCGTAAAGCTGAGTTTTCAAATATCATTTCACAAACCTAAGACCTAGCATAAACTGTTCAAGTTTTAGTTCCATTGTTCATTAAACATCGACGGTTCTGTCCACTATCCATTGTGTTCCCAAGGATAGCTTCCCGCCACTGGTCGTCATGGTTTTCTAGGGTCTACCCATTCTCGCCTCTCGAGAAGTTGTTCCACCGGTACAAAATCATCATGCAGCATCCTACCCAATCAGTTTAAGAAATTAGAGTCTAGCCAAGTATAATACATGTCCCGGTGCTCAATAACCGCGAGCACGGCTATTCGAATAGATTTGGTTTACTCACACTGCAGTGGATGTACACTTTACCCGTACTCCGTGACTTGCCCAACACATGAGCCTACGTCCCAACGAATGAGACTTGCCACGGCAAAGCCTTTTAATAGCCTCACATTGGCAGTATCCGCTCCATGAACTTAAACCCTCATGCACTCTAGGCGTCATAACTTAACCGCGAGCATCCGTTGTACGCTCTTCTCCACCTCCCCCCATTGATCCATCTGCCACTTCATTATCATCATCAACATGATTTCCAACTATCGGAACTGCCTGAATCCTTGCCTCATTCACCTCTGTTGCTTCCTCCTTCTGCAATTCCACATTTACCTCCACCCCTTCTGATTCAAGCCTGCTTGCCTTATTAGCCTCAACTGCTTCCTCCTTCTGCAACTCCACATTTATCTCCACCCTTTCAGATTCCTGACTCCTTCCCTCATTCGCATCAACTGCTTCCTTCTTTTGCATGTTAACATCAACCCCCATCCCTTGAGATTCTATGACTTCCTCAACTGTCAAAGACTTAACCGACTGACTTTTTATAGCTCCTTCATCATCAAATGCTTCATAGTTTAGTTCATCATAAAACAGTGTGCGATTGAGGTCAAAAGAATCATCTCTGCAGTTAGTACGATCAAGCTTCGAAGCAACCACCTCAAGCGACTTGAATTGGGAGCCCAACACTATATCCACATATGTGTTCCACTCCAACTCCCCATTCAAATCTAGCATGTACTTGTGTGAAATGGGTCCTGCTCCAACATCATATCTACCTTGTATAGCTATAGACTGATTGCTCCACCCTAGCACATCCTTTGTACGACAAACTAACTCCTCAAAACTAGGTTTTCCACCAAATATAAGTTGCTTAACACTCATCCCCTCGAAATTGCTACCACTGTTACTTTGCTCTACCACCGAACCACCATAGTGCAATCGTACTAATCTATCCATCTACAACATTAACCGACATATTAGCATATTGCATTTTTTAAAAACTTGAATTTGCAATAAAAAAAATCTAACCTACAACTATGTCCCCCATCGAAATTGTCCATAAATATCTAAACATACACAATCTTCCATTTGTAACGATCCATCCTAAATTTGAACTCTCGCATTGTGATGAAAATTAAAAAAAAAAGAAGTGTTCTTCACTAATTTGGAGGAAAAATTAGGGTTCTTCCCTAAGTGCCAAAAATCTTCACTAAAAATTAGGGTTCTATGAGCATCTAACCATTGCATCACCAACAACAATTACAACCACAGAGTAGAGAACCAACTAATTAGGGAAAATAACCCCAAATCACGATTCTAAGGTTCATCCATCAATGAGCAAATCCAAGCAAAAAAATTGCGAAATGACGAGAGGATTCGGAGGAGAATACCTTGCCACTATGTCCTCCAACAATTTCCCCTCCAAAATGTGACGATTTAGTGGAGATTTTTTTGATTTTTTGGAGGGGAGGAGAGAGATGGTTCGGTGCCACCGCGCCTCAGCCGAGAGCCACTGAGGAGGAAGAAAGAAGGGCCGGGCTGCTGGGCGCGGCTCGGCCAAGGGATGTAGGACCTCAACGCCAGATTCGATGGCGCTGAGGTCCCGAAACACAGCGCCAAGGCGGTCGGCGCTGACATTGCGCCGTTCCGTCCGTCCTCGTCTTAGGGCCGTCACGTACTCAACGCCGATGCGGTCGGCACTAAGGTGTTCAACCTCAGCGCCATCGACCCTGGCGCTGAGGTCGGGGTCTAGATCTGGTGATAGTTTTTGCCAGGGACCAAATTTGCAAATAGTTTTCAAAAATGGCGAAATTGTCAAATTTGTGTTTTCGGATGCTTGTATACTACCACCGTTCTAAATTAGTGGTCGCTTTAACTTTTTTATTCTAACATTTGACCATTCGTTTTATTTAAAAAATTAGTACAAATATAAAAAGATCAGTCATACTTAAAATATTTTTGATAATAAAGTAAATCACAAACAAAATAAATAACAATTTCATATTTTTTTTAATAAGATGAATGATAAAAAGTTACAAATAAAACGTATTTTTCTTAAAAGGCGGATGGAGTACTTTGAAAGTTTTTTTAAAAAATAATTTCTAGATTGCGACAGCTTTTTTTATAAAAAACAATTTTTAGTACTTTGGCATACGCGGAAAGCCATCGTTGAAGTTTGAATCCTTAGCACAGAGTTATAAAAAAAAAAGAGAGAGAAGAAGAAGAAGGACGCAAACTGCTATCAGCACAGTCTCAGTCTCGTTAGTACTATACTGCCACTTGTGCATTCACAGAAGAAACCGCGTTTTGATGGAAATGCTCCAGGAAGTTTCGCGCTGCGCGCAGCGCGCTTATTAAGGATGTGTTTGGATGCTGGATGGGATTGGGCTATCCGAGCTTCCAAACACGTCCTAAGGCTCGTGACCGTCGTCCAGCTTCGCCACAGTCACACTGGGGCTCCTTCCAGCTTCGCCGTATGGAACGCGCCAGCTGCGATGCGAGCGCCCCACTCTGGCACGGCCAGAGAACGAAGAAGCGCGACGACTGCTAGAGTAGCTAGTCGCCGCCGGCGACCGGCGTTGCTCCAAAGATGAGAAATTAACCGCCGGTAAGATAATAGGTAAGCAAGCCCATCCACACTTTTGTCTCTCGATCGGCAACTGCTAGCTCCACCCAAGATTTCTCCTCCGTCGATCTGACAGGTGCCGGTGTTTCGATCACGAGCGGTGGCCGGCGACCGGCGGTGTCCTCCACGTATGTACGGTGTGGACGTCGACGTACGGCGAGAGCCGGTGCGGTTCGATCGTCTCCCTCCCATGTCTCTCACTGAGGAGATGGAAGCCATATTATTCCAAAAAAAAAAAAACATGGAAGCCATAGCTGAACTGCGATATTACTACTATTACAAACGATTTGTTTTTTTTTTCACTTTCATTTGTTCTTTCTTTCTTTGATTCTTTTTTTTTCGTCTTTCTCTACGATCTGTTCAACGGACCAAGCGATTCGTTCATTCGATGTAGGATTATCCGACTTGGTGGCAACGACCTTTTTTTTTAAAAAAAAAAAGTTTTTCTCACCGCTGTAGTAATAATCAAAGTGACAATTATATGTACAAGCAATTTTTAGCTAGAAAAAATCAAATCATCTCTAAAAATACAATTATATGTACAAGCATTTTTTAACGAATTTCATAAGTTATGTACTTCGAATTTGCATGTATGTAGGGATATATTCTCACAACCAAAGAAAAATGTAACCTAATCGAATATCTCTGAAACCAACCAAACATTATTTATTCGTACCAGCATCACATACTGATCAAGAAATTAATATGGCAAACCAAATAACCCATCCATCAACCACGCTCATCAAATAGACAAAATCGGGGAGTCAAAATTCATCAAAGAGTAGAGCAGCTTATATAATAAGTTGTTTTTTTTTCTTAAAATTATATGGTGATTTAAGATAATTTAACTATAACTTTAGAGACAAGTCTAAAACTCAAGCCTAACTATCATAGAACTGCCTCCGTCCCTCCCTGACTATGCTAGAACAATACGGGGTACCACCATATGACCCAGTTCCTTTTTAGATTATCATCGGATTATTTGTTCAATATTTTTTAAAGTACGTTTTCTCGAAATACTTTCGCCTAATTGTATTTTTAATAACCACTTAAATCGACGGAATTGCTAGATTACTATCGACGGTTTTGTAGGGGGAACTTTTGATTTTTGGACCGTTAGATATACGCTAAGATTCATGCTAGCAAGTATGAGAAAAAATAAATTGGCAAGTGCAACCGATGTGATTCAACCTCACCGCCCTTGAGTTTGTTGACGATCTATGCTACCATCAAACCAACAAATTTTTAATAGTTTTATTTCAGCTACATATAAATTACATACGAGTTACAGTGTACATGCACTCCATTACACTATAGTTATATCAGAAAGTTTTATAAAAAAAACCTGTGATAGTTTTTATTTTTTTTAATAATAAAATAGATATATCCCGGCCTTTGCTCAACAGAGCTACATCCAATTATTACAATCTAGCCCTCAATAAAAAGTGTAGTTCAAATAAAATTAAACACACCCAAGCATAAAAAATTGACCAAACTAAGATAATGAGAACACAATTATTCAAGTCTATTTGTGAATCTTCATCCATAGTTGGCAAAAAGTTGCATAAACGTCATCTTAAGCTTGCGACATGCAACCTTCAGAAGCTCTCCATCATCATCGCACCTTTGTAGTTGTGCCCAAGACCGAAGCCAATATGTTCTCCTGAAAATCCTGCATATATGAGATAGATGATGATTTGTCAAAAACCATATCATTCTTATTCAACCACAAAGCCCAGTATATAGCAGATGCTCTACAAGAATTAGTTTTGCGCTTCTTCTTATATACCCCAAAAGCCAACTGTACTCTCCAAGCAAATTTTGCAAAATTACAATCCATAAAAAGATGTTGTATAGTCTCATTTTTCATGCAGAAACAACATCTTAAGCTTTCGTTCCAATTTCATCTTGCCAAATTGTCTTTTGTTAACATAACCCCTTTAAGCAAGTACCACATAATGATCTTAATCTTAAGCGTCATCTTAAGCTTACAATAATCTTATTTCTCTTAATATAGCCATTATTAATTAGGGCTAAATACATTGACCTTACGACCATTCTGATGGTAATTCCATCTAAAACAATAAGGAGAATGATTCAACTGAATATGTACAGTAGAAGCGCACATCTTATGCTAATAGATAAGATTCGGACCCACTAAACCTCTCCTAAAATAAACATTAAGCGAAACAGATCCTATGACATTAGCAATAAAAGAACTTTTCCTTCGGACTATAGAATATAAATATGGAAATTTATCTTTAAAAGCTAGTTTTCCTAGCCACTTATCCTCCCAAAATCTCCCAAAATCTCGTTTGTTCCCCATTATTAACAATCAAAGAACCCATATTTAGGAAAATACTTTTAACTTTCATGAGACCGGACCAAAAATGGGAATCACCTTGTTTTTTATCCACTTGGGTTATAGACTGATTGTAAAGATATTTTCTCTTTAATAAATTCTGCCAAACACCTTCCTCATTTATCAACTTAAATAACGGACAATGATTTTCTACACCTAGGTGACATGGCACCTATCATTTGCATACGACTCAAATAGTTATAGAAAAATTGAAAAAATTTAGTAACATCGTTTGTGATTATACAAGTCTATACACAAACATGCAGGACTAAATTTGATCTACAACTAGAGAAACAAAAATAATAAAATCAGACAGTCAATAGTACCCGTACAGTGCGGATAAAATTTGTTATTTTTGTTTCTTCATATATCGATCGAATTTAGACTTGCATGTTTGCATAGTGCCTTATCTTATCAAATTTTATGAATTTTTTATATAATTATTTAAATTACATACATATACCTAGGTGCCATGGCACCTAGATGTAGAAAATACTTTCTGCTTAAATAACTATTTGTTCAAAAGACACTTATTTTGTATTTCTAAATTATGAACCCCTGAACCACCATGATATTTGGGTTGATAAATTATATCATATCTAGTAAGTTTGTACTTTTCCTATGATCATTCCCTTATCAAAAGAAATATAATATATAAACTTTTAAAGAACTTCATCTCGAAAAAGATATCATAGATTAAATCAAATAGGAGGATACACATACGGTTCGTCCTAGACCACTTGGTGTGCAGTAAGTTTGTGAAAGGAGGATTAATACTCACGGTCGCAATCCCCTGATCCACGGCCATCGTTGAGAACCAGGAAGTAGACCCCACCGACGATGACGGAGGCCGTCATGGCCCAGACGAACACGGCCATGGCGGCTGGCATGGTCTGCTCTACGCGGTACGCAAACGCGCAGCTGAGGGCAGTCAACAGCTCCCAGGCTTGTCGCAGCAGCCGCCTGCGCTCCTTCGCCGGCGACTCCGGCGTGAGGCGCTCGGCGCGGCGGAGGACGACGAAGAGCGCCGCGAGGCTGGCGTAGGCGGCGACGACGAAGGCGAGGTCCCATGGATCGTGGCGCGCCCTGCCGGCCGTCTGGACGAAGGCGCAGGCGAGGAAGGCGAGCGCGGCAAGGTGCAGGCACGCCCTGCACCACCCCTGCAGGTGGACGGCTATGGCGTGGGGTTCGCCGGCGTCCGGCGAGTCGGCGGTGGCGGCGGCACGGCGCATCTCCTCCTTGGCATTGTCCATTAATTTGATCTGCTCAGAGCTGGTAATCCTTGGCCTTGGATCGAGCACCAGCTGAGCTCCGGCTTCGTGTTGGTGAACGACGAGCTCTGGATGAATGACTCAATTAGCTGATCAGAGTTCATGATATATATATATAGGCTTACTAGCTTGTATGTTTCCATGTAAATTCAGATGCAAGTAGTACTACACCAGAGGCGAACCGCGTTCTCTCGAATACTCCTATATAGTATTGACCGATTATGTATACCACAAGCTTATAAACAAGTACTCACAAATCTTTACGAAGTCAACAACAAGCACTCACACAAACTCGAATCCACGACTCTCTCACACACACCAAATCCAAATCGAACACAGGTGAGAGGGGAAACAAGAAAGTAAGGCTCAAAAGTGCTAGAGAGAGAGCAAGCCAAGGGCACAAATGATTGGAATGGAACCAGCAGCCCTCACAAGTGAGGGGAGGGGGCTATTTATAGCCACAGCCCAGATTCTGCCCGTTATGCACAATAATTGAGATTTTCGAATATTCCGAAAGATTTTCGGACATGTCCAAAAATTCCAGCTCAGCACTAACAGCAAAGTCAACGAAGGATTTTTCGGACATTCCGAAAATTTTTTGGACAAGTCCGAAAATTTCCAGTACCAATAACATCGTTCTGGATGTTCTCGGAAAAGTCCGAAAATAACTTTCGGACAAGTCCGAAAATATACAGAAGCGAAATTGACTCTACTGATGATTTTCGGAAAATCCGAAAATCAGTTTCGGACAAGTCCGAAAATATACAGAACCACTTTTGCCTTTGCAGTCATTTTCGGAAAGTCCAAAAATCACTTTCGGACATATCCGAAAATTTCCAGAAGCGAAAATCTTGAGTTTCGGAAAGTCCGAAAATGAGTTTCGGAAAACTCCGAAAATATCCAGAACACACCAAACTGAGGAGAAACACTTTTAAAAATAGATTTTGAGCACTTTGATCACTCTTCATATGTCAATGCATCATCCCTCTTAATAGTGCGGCTTTCCTATTGACTCAAAAGAAAAGAAAAGTTACAATATACCATTTGTCCTTTGCCGCATCACATCTCATCAACGTATTTGGTGGGATATGCATTATGCCAATTCATTGAGGACATAACAACCTTCACATTTGCTTAAATAAAAATGTTAGTCCTCTCTAATCGTATTGTAATTAATCACCAAAATCATTAGGGGCCTAGATGCACTTTCATATGGCAAGACAATGAAGTGGTTATCTACGGCAAGACGATGATGGGCAATAACGACCCGCCTCTCCTAGGCCAGGCCCATAGGCCAGGCCCACTTACATCTGGCAGCTTTTATAGGTCATAGACTGCCCCCACAGACCAACACAAGCCTTTTCTACACACTTTGTCCTTACTCGTACGCACCCGGGAAGAATTTCCCGATCGGTCACCCATCCCTAAATTGCTCCAGGCCAACCACGCTTAACCCTGGAGTTCTTTGGAGACCGGCTTTCGGAAAAGAAGTTGCAACTTATTGGTATGAGTATTCTATTAATCCTATTAAGCCCTAAGTTGGGAGGTCACAGGCAAGCACGACTCGGCTATGATAGACCATGCGGGGTGAAGTGGAAGTAAAAGGCTTGCCGCCGATGGACCGAATTCGATGATGAAGGGTGAGTGAAGACTTTGTCATGATGGACCGTGCGAGGCCATTTAAAGCTATGAGTATTCTGCATCCATTATAAGAAGAGCGCAAGATGAAATACCGAAGATCAAGATGATGCGATCTATTGATGAACATCAAATCAAAAGTCAAAGTAGGCATTGATCAAGGCAACTGTATAATTGATTTGGGACTAATATGCTTAATGAGTTGTAGGTGAGAATAGTCCCGATGGTGAAATGGTGTTGACATTAATAACCCTCAAGGTGAAGCAAGAAGATGGCAAGAAGACATTCTAGTGGTATAGTCCTGGTGGTGAAACGGTGCTTATTGCCTTTGACTAACATCAAACCAAAGACGAAAAAAACGTTGGAGAGTTACCGAGCTGTAGATTAGTCATTTGTCCAAATCTTTCTACCATCAATACTATCAAACCCGGTCTAACAGACACACTACCATAAAGACACTGCTCCAACAAAGAACCTCCAATGTGACGCTTTCAAGAAGGTGGCGATATATTGAATGCCACCATCATTATTCCAGATATCCAGAACAAGGTTTTCACCCCCGAAGAGTCCACCCACAACACAGATGAGAGAGGCGGCGTGACAACATCACCTTCAGGAGAGTGTGTGCGCCCATAGACATCATCCATGTCGGTATTCAAGTGGTGGCCAGCCTTCATGATCGAGTCTATAGAAACGGATCAAAGGCTGGATGCACCTGCCACTACCACCAAATCCGGCCGAAGGTCAACCTCCACCACTGTTGGAGAGGCTCGTCGCTGCCACCTCCCATGACCCTTACCAACCGGACAAGAAAGCCAGCACAACCTAACTATAGCGCTGTGCACGGTGAAGACGGATGTCTCGCCTCGCAATTCGGTGAAGACGGATGTCTCGCCTCGTAATTCAACACCATGTAGTAAGAAGAGTAGCTTCGAAGCCATCGGTAGCATAGAAAAAAACGGACCGGATAGCGGTCCAACTGGAAAAAACCGGAACCAACACTCTCACCTGTTCGGTTTGCTTTTATTACTGCTCATGCAATCAACCCGGTGTGAACCGGACGGTTTTTGAGGAAAACCGGCGACCCGGGCTCTATTGAACCGCCAGTTTGCGAAGCAGATGGGCTGGCTTCTAAGGCCCATTGCGGCCCAATTACCTTTTATTGCATAAAATGAGAAAAATGGTGCGTCGCATGGGGATCGATCCTTGGCTGATGGGATAGAAGAGCATCTAACAAACCACCAAGCTAGGTTGGTGACCTGGTTTAGGTAAAATTATGTATAATATATATACTTTCTGGTTCAACAATTTAACCGATCGCCCCGCCGGTCCAACCGGTGACCCGGTGAACCAAGAGCTCATGCGGTTCAGTGCCCGGTCCGGTTTTGTCTACTATGATCGGTAGGAGAGAGGAGGACTCCACGGGCTAGCATAGTTGGCAGCTCCGACAGCGGCTAAATAAGCGTCGTCAGAGCAGGTAGAATAGCAGGCTATAAGCCAGCTGCAAACATATTTTAAGAAGATAAATGAGAAGAGAGAAAGGTAGCGAACTACAGATTTGTAGCCAGCTGTAGCACAGACTCCAAGACACAGTGTTTGCATGACAGGTGGGACCAGATATTAATAGTGTAGTATGTAACTATTGTATGAATGAGCTATTAGATTGGCTATAGATGAATTGGAGCTAGTAGTTGGCTATACTATTGAACTTACTCTCAGCGCTGCCTTCCTCAATGAACATTGGATATAGCGCTCCCATCTCGCCATTGTCCCACCATCGCCTCACCTAGCTTGGTCAAAGCCCATCAACCTCACCATGCCACTTGCCGCCGTTGCCGTCGCAATCCCCCGCTGCCACCTTCTGTTGGAATTAATGGATGGGCTAAGGCCCACTCGAAGATTAATTCTTTGGAAAATCACAAAAGCACACCTCATGGGATGGCATGCATGTGGAGTTTAGTACCACCTTACTTATTTTAGGAGAGGGGGACCTCCTTAAAATGGAGGATGCCCTCCTAGCCACTTGAAGCATGTGTGGTGGATAGAAGAGGGGGAACACACGCGTGCTCGCTCGCCTGGCCTGGCAGGGCAAGCGGCGCGTGCACGACGTACGCGTCGAATGGTCCGCAAAATTGACTCCTCACCCTTGCGCAGATGCAGCCTCCTTTTGCAGTTTTGTTTTGCTGCAGGAAATTCGGATTTGTTTTGTTTTGGAAACATTCCGAAAAATCCGGTGCGTAAAAACTTGCAGTTTTGTTTTGCTGCGGAAAATTCGGATTTGTTTTGTTTCGGAAACATTCCGAAAAATCCGGTGCGTGAAAACAGCGTGGAGTCCGGATAAGTTACACACGACTTATCCGGTTCGGTTACGCGGAGTGGAGATCGTGCAGGCGCCCTGATCAAACGACCTATCTCTATATAAACCGAGCCGCCGCCTACACGCAACACACGCGAAATCAATCTAGGGTTTGACTCCTACTATGTACTGCGCTGTCGCTCGTAGACTACTCCATCCCGCTCGCCGGCGTGCACCGGCGATCAGGAGAGCAGGTCTCCGGAATCTCTGCCTTCGACATCCTGCACCGGGAAAAGGCGGCAATAAGGTTTTTGGGAAGCGCTTCGCGTGACTGCTCCCTGTTCATCCGTGACGGCTCGCCTTCCTCTCCGCTCGCGTGCTGCGCGCCTTCGTCGACGCCCGCAACCGCGAGTAGTTCTTGTCGAGCAACCGGTCTTTCCGCCACCTCGGTACGTGTTCGACATGTTGCGCATATTTGATCTGTTCATGTTTTACTCCTTAGTTTACATATCTAGATCTAATGATGCATTCAATCTAGTCTACATCTGCAATGTCATGATTTATTTATGGAATAAATTAAATCATTATGTGCTTATAATTTCAACAATCCAAAAACCTTATTATAGGCGCTGTGATTTTACTATGGCTGGTTTTGCCGATGCACTGAGGCCGGATAAATTCACCGGTGTGCACTTTAAGAAATGACAGATCAGGGTCACTCTGTGGCTGACAGCTATGAAATGCTTCTGGGTGAGTACTGGCAAACCTGAAGGAATTCTTACTGCTGATCAGCAGAAGCAATTCGAGGAAGCCACTACTCTCTTTGTGGGATGCATTCTTAGTGTTCTTAGCGATCGTCTGGTCGAGGTGTATATGCACATGACTGACGCTAAGGAGTTGTGGGATGCATTCTTAGTGTTCTTAGCGATCGTCTGGTCGAGGTGTATATGCACATGACCGACGCTAAGGAGTTGTGGGATGCACTGAATACTAAATTCGGTGCTACTGATGCTAGTATTGATGTGTACATCATGGAGCAGCTTCATAACTACAAGATGGCTGACAACCGTTCTGTAGTCGAACAGGCTCATGAGATACAAACCATGGCTAAGGAACTCGAACTCCTTAAGTGTGTCTTACCCGACAAATTTGTGGCCGGGTGCATTATTGCGAAACTACCTCCATCTTGGAGAAGTTTCGGTACTGCACTCAAACACAAGAGACAGGAATACTCCGTTGAGGGGTTGATAGCGTCTCTTGATATTGAGGAGAAAGCTCGGGAAAAAGATGCTGTGTCTAAGGGCGATGGTGGGCAGTCTAGTGCCAATGTTGTGCACAAGGCCCATAACAAGAGCAAAGGGAAATACAAAGCTCAACAGACCACCAACTTCAAGAAGCAGAAGAAGAACAACAACAATCCTAATCAGGATGAGGGGACTTGCTTTGTGTGTGGCCAACCTGGCCATCTGGCCAGGAAGTGTCCACAACGCATGGGGATGAAGGCACCTGCAGGGCAGACTTCTAAGTTTGATAATGTGACCATTGGCAGCACTGGAGATGGAAGTGGGTATGGTAATTTACCTACTGTTTTTTTAGTTAATCAGTCAACTAATTGGTGGGTTGATACTGGGGCCAATGTACATGTTTGTGCTGACATCTCATTCTTTTCTTCTTATCAGGCCGCAGGGGTTCCACCGTCCTAATGGGGAATGGGTCACATGCTTCTGTTCATGGTGTTGGCACGGTAGATCTGAAGTTTACTTCGGGAAAGATCATGCAGCTGAAGAACGTGCAGCATGTCCCTTCTATCGACAGGAATCTTGTCAGTGGCTCCCGTCTAACTAAAGACGGATTTAAGTTGGTTTTTGAGTCTAATAAAGTAGTCGTGTCTAAACATGGATATTTTATTGGTAAAGGTTATGAGTGCGGAGGCCTGTTCCGCTTTTCTCTTTCTGATTTCTGCAATAAGTCCGTAAACCATATTTGTGGCAGTGTGGATGATGAGGCTAATATTTGGCACTCACGTTTATGTCATATTAATTTTGGCTTGATGTCTCGGCTTTCTAGCATGTGTTTAATTCCTAAGTTTTCCATTGTCAAAGGTTCTAAGTGTCATAGTTGTGTGCAATTGAAGCAACCTCGCAAGCCTCACAAGACTGCCGAGGAGAGAAACTTGGCACCACTAGAACTCCTACATTCAGATCTTTGTGAAATGAATGGGGTGTTGACGAAGGGTGGAAAACGATATTTCATGACGTTGATTGATGATGCTACTAGATTTTGCTATGTGTACTTGTTGAAAACAAAAGACGAGGCTCTAGATTATTTTAAAATTTATAAGGCAGAAGTTGAGAATCAACTTGACAGAAAGATTAAAAGGCTTAGGTCTGATCGTGGTGGAGAGTTTTTCTCAAACGAGTTTGACTTATTCTGTGAGGAACATGGCTTCATACATGAGAGGACGCCTCCCTATTCTCCCGAGTCTAATGGGGTTGCTGAAAGGAAGAACCACACACTGACTGACTTGGTGAATGCCATGTTGGACACCACCGGACTACCTAAGGCATGGTGGGGGGAGGCATTGTTGACCTCGAATCATGTGTTAAACAGAGTTCCTAACAGAAATAAGGACAAAACACCATATGAGATATGGATTGGGAGAAAACCATCACTTTCTTATTTGCGCACATGGGGGTGCTTGGCGAAAGTCAATGTGGACCTAAGATTGTGGACTGTGTCTTTCTGGGATATGCTCATCACAACATTGCTTATAGATTTTTAATAGTTAAATCTAAGGTACCTGACATGCATGTTGGTACAATTATGGAGTCTCGTGATGCTACCTTCTTTGAGAGCTTTTTCCCAATGAAGGGTACACATAGTGGTTCGAGCCAACCCTCTAAAATAATTCCCAGTTCAATCACACCACCAGAACAAACTGAAGATACACATGAACATGTCACTGAGGAGGATGTCAGTGAAGCTCCTCGAAGGAGTAAGATACAAAGGACGACTAAGTCTTTTGGTGATGATTTCACTGTGTACCTTATGGATGACACTCCTAAGTCAATTTCAGAAGCATATGCATCTCCTGATGCAGACTACTGGAAGGAGGCTGTCCATAGTGAAATTGATTCCATTAACGGGACTTGGGAGGTGACAGAGCGACCCTATGGGTGTAAACCTGTGGGGTGCAAGTGGGTGTTAAAGAAGAAACTTAGGCATGACGGTACTATTGAAAAGTACAAGGCTTGACTTGTCGCTAAGGGCTATACTCATAAAGAAGGCAAAGATTTCTTTGACACTTACTCACCTGTTGCTAGATTGACCACAATTCGTGTGCTACTTTCCCTAGCAGGCTCACATGGTCTTCTCGTTCATCAGATGGACGTTAAGACAGCTTTTCTTAATGGAGAGCTGGATGAGGAGATCTATATGGATCAACCTGATGGGTTTGTAGTTGAAGGTCAAGAAGGCAAAGTGTGCAAATTTGGAAGTCTTTGTATGATCTGAAACAAGCTCCTAAGCAATGGCATGAGAAATTTGACAAAACATTGACATCTGCAGGCTTTGCAGTCAATGAGGCAGATAAATGTGTGTACTATCGCCATGGTGGGGGTGAGGGAGTTATTCTGTGCTTGTATGTTGATGACATACTGATATTTGGGACAAATCTTGAGGTGATAAATGAGGTTAAATCATTCTTGTCTCAACATTTTGATATGAAGGATTTGGGAGTAGCTGATGTTATCTTAAACATTAAGCTAATTAGAGGTGAGAATGGGATTACACTCTTGCAGTCCCATTATGTGGAGAAGATCTTGAATCGCTTTGGCTACATTGATAGTAAGCCTTCTCCAACACCTTATGATCCTAGCTTGTTGCTTCGCAAGAACAAGAGAATTGCTAGGAACCAACTGGAATACTCCCAAATCATTGGCTCGCTGATGTACCTGGCTAGTGCAACTAGGCCTGATATCTCCTTTGCTGTCAGCAAGTTGAGCCGGTTTACCTCTAATCCGGGAGATGATCACTGGCGTGCACTTGAGCGAGAATGCGCTATTTGAAAGGTACTATGGAATTGGGGCTTCACTATTCTAGGTATCCTGCGGTACTAGAAGGATATAGTGATTCTAACTGGATCTCTGATGTGGATGAGATCAAAGCCACTAGTGGATATGTCTTCACACTGGGTGGTGGTGCTGTTTCGTGGAGGTCTTGCAAACATACCATTTTGACGAGGTCAACCATGGAAGTAGAGCTGACGGCACTGGATACTGCTACTGTTGAGGCAGAATGGCTGCGTGATCTATTAATGGATCTGCCTATTGTTGAAAAACCGGTGCCGGCTATCCTTATGAACTGTGACAATCAAACGGTAAATGTCAAAGTGAATAGTTCTAAGGATAATATGAAATCGTCTAGACATGTGAAAAGACGATTGAAGTCTGTTAGGAAATTGAGAAACTCCGGAGTTATAATGTTGGATTACATCCAAATAGCTAGAAACCTGGCAGATCCCTTCACGAAGGGACTATCACGAAATGTGATAGACAATGCATCGAAGGAGATGGGTTTGAGACCCATGTGAGTTATACTATGGTGGTAACCCAGTCTATGTGATCGGAGATCCCGTGAATTAGAACCTGGGAAGAACAAACCATTAGTAAACTAGAGGAGAGTACCAATCTATACCCTCTCTAAGTGAAGATGCATGTACTCTCGTGAGCTGCAAGACAGGTTGGCTATGCCTTAATGAGTTCTGTTGGCTTTAATTAGCGAAGATGCTGTCCTGCAGAGCATTCTTGAAAGAACTCACCTTTGTGAGCTTGACTGTTGGTCGCAGTCTATGGAGATTTTGGGTGAATCTTCTAGGAAGCTTACTAAAAATCTAGGAGTATGACTTATACGTTCTACCCGAAGGGTAGTCTACAGACGGTCTAGTACCAGATAAAACTCTGAGTGAAACTTGCTTGCACAAGACCTGCAATTCAAGACGTAGTCCATTGTTCAAGTTGTGAGTAAGTGTAGCTTGGAATTTTAGATGGATGTTCAAGCTTAATCGGTCTCCATCGAACCGCTGGTATATAAACAGTACATTGGAAAAGGCAAATCTCAGTGGGATTTTGAGATATGGTGGGGGATTGTTGGAATTAATGGATGGGCTAAGGCCCACTCGAAGATTAATTCTTTGGAAAATCACAAAAGCCCACCTCATGGGATGGCATGCATGTGGAGTTTAGTACCGCCTTGCTTATTCTAAGAGAGGGGGACCTCCTTAAAAGGGAGGATGCCCTCCTAGCCACTTGAAGCATGTGTGGTGGAGAGAAGAGGGGGAACACACGCGTGCGCTCTCTCGCCTGGCCTGGCCTGGCAGGACAGGGCAGGCGGCGCGCGTGCACGACGTACGCGTTGAATGGTCCACAAAATTGGCTCCTCACCCTTGCGCAGATGCAGCCTCCTTTTGTAGTTTTGTTTTGCTGCAGGAAATTCGGATTTGTTTTGTTTTGGAAACATTCTGAAAAATCCGGTGCGTAAAAACGGCGTGGAGTCCAGATAAGTTACACACGACTTATCCGGTTCGGTTACACGGAGTGGAGATCGTGCGGGCGCCCTGATCAAGCGACCTATCTCTATATAAACCGAGCCGCCGCCTGCACGCAATACACGCGAAATCAATCTAGGGTTTGACTCCTACTCTGTACTGCGCTGTCGCTCGTAGACTACTCCATCCCGCTCGCCGGCGTGCACCGGCGATCGGGAGAGCACGTCTCCGGAACCTCTGCCTTCGACGTCCTGCACCGGGAGAAGGCGGCAATAAGATTTTTGGGAAGCGCTTCGCGCGACTGCTCCCTGTTCGTCTGTGACGGCTCGCCTTCCTCTACGCTCGCGTGCTGCGCGCCTTCGTCGACGCCCGCAACCGCGAGTAGTTCCTGCCGAGCAACCGGTCTTTCCGCCACCTCGGTACGTGTTCGACATGTTGCGTATATTTGATCTGTTCATATTTTACTGCTTAGTTTATATGTGTAGATCTAATGATGCGTTCAATCTAGTCTACATCTGTAATATCATGATTTATTTATGGAATAAATTAAATTATTATGTGCTTATAATTTCAACACCTTCTTGAAAGACCGTCGAAATTCGGTGCTCCCCTCCGGCAGTGACAAGAAGGAAACCTGCCTCGGATTCACTTCTTACCCACAATCAGCAAAACACGACGAGGTTGGTTCAAACAAGTAAATACAATTTATTTAAATAAGCAAGCAAATGATACTAAACAAGTTTAGATCAAACAAGTAAATACCATATGTTTAAGGAAGACATACCCAGTGAAAGCGAGTTAAGTGTTGAAAATTTGTGAAAATCATACCTAAAAGTTTTGTAAATTTTTGAAAAAAAATACTAAAGATATATGTAGATATGAAATACATTGTCACCAAATCTCAAACTGAAACTCAACTTCGTTTAAGAGAGAAAAACAGATAAATTTTGGGTGAATAGTGTCTTGTTACTATTCACATGATATTTATCTTTTTTATTACTTCTAAATGAAGTTAAGTTTGAATTTGAGATTTGGTGAAAATTTATTTTATATCTATACCTATCTCTAGTAATTTTTTTTCATTAATTTACAAAACTTTTAGGTATGATTTTTACAAGTTTTCAACACTTAGGGCCCTGTTTGGGGAAGTTGCTAGCTACTGCAGTTTCTCCCAGAATCAGAAGCTCCCTCAAACTGTTCAGATTCTGAGAAGTTATAGTTGTAGAATCCAGAAGCTGGGAAACCGAGCTTTTCTAGATTCTTAGAAGCTGGCTACCGATCAGCTGCTTCTCAGCATTTTAAGCTCCCCAAAAGAGGCTCTTAGCTTGTTTTCACTAGATATGTCCTCTTGTTTAAATATGCAAACAAGTGTTACTACATAAAAATATGTTACTATGATATATTCTCTGTTGCCCATAGTAAGTTGTAAGTATTTTATCCGTAGATAAAAAGACGCGAATCTAGCATGGGCATTTTCTTTTACAGGAAACTAGCAATGTATGAATTTTACATGATTTTTGTTCGAATTAGTTCGGTACCAATTATAAATTTGTTGTAAAATTCCGCCATACATTATGAGGAAGTCCTAGTATCTATATGAATCGGGAATCCCTGGTTCCCAATCACTCACCCTCATTTTCCGAGTACACGTTTTTCAAATTACTAAACGGTACTCCCTCCGTCCCAAAATATAGTAACATTTTGCTGGATGGGACACATCCTATACCCTAGTACAACGAATCTAGACACTGAATCTGGACATGGACACATCTAGTACAATGAATCTAGACACTGAATCTGGACATGGACACATCTAGATCCGTTGTATTAGGATGTGTCCCATCCAGTACCAGGTTGCTATATTTTGGGACGGAGGGAGTACATGTTTTACGAAAAGTTTCTATATGAAAGTTGTTTTAAAAAATCATACTAATCCATGTTTTAAGTTAATTCTAGCTAATACTTAATTAATCATATGCGTTAATCTATCGCTCCGTTTTACGTGTAGAGCGGAGGGGCTCCAAAAGAA
The DNA here is from genome assembly GCA_000338895.3 of Oryza meridionalis. Classification (NCBI taxonomy): domain Eukaryota; kingdom Viridiplantae; phylum Streptophyta; class Magnoliopsida; order Poales; family Poaceae; genus Oryza; species Oryza meridionalis. Next base: position 4,940,453 of record CM002528.2, on the reverse strand, counting down.
CACAGCCTTATTATTGCTACTACCTTCTTCTTAGATTATAAGACGTTTTGACTTTGGTTAAAGTCAAATTACTTTAAATTTAACTGAGTTTGTAGAAAAAAATAATAACATTTTCAACCCAAGACATTTTTTTATAAAAATATATTTAATTATTGATTTAATGAAACTAATTTGGTATTATAAATATTATTATATTTGTCTATAAATTTAGTCAAAGTTTGACTTTGACTATAGTCTAAACGTGAGGACTAAGGCTGTGTTTGAGGAGAGAAGATAGAGGAGATTGGGAAGACACGTAAAACGAGGCGAGCCATTAGCACATAATTAATTGACTATTAACTATTTTAAATTTTAAAAATAGATTAATATGATTTTTTAAAAGCAACTTTACTATATAAATTTTTTGTAAAAAACACACCGTTTAGTAGTTTGGGAAGTGTGCACGCGGAAAACGAAACAAACTCACTCACATCACCTAGATCACCCAGGAAAGAACGCAGCCTAAAATTCCATTGAATACTACAAGATTAAACATTAAGCTCCTCTTCCCCAAATCTTTTGTTATAGGATCTGATCGAGCTTGGACGACGCCTGCTCGTGCTTGCAAGTATCCAGCTCGGAATAGGACGAAATGGCGGCAGGCCTGTGGACGAACAGGAGGTAGAATCCGGCGACCGCCACCGTCGACGTCATCCCCCAGACGGCGGCCTTCATCGCCGGCGCCGGCATGACCGCCGCCACGCGCCACGCGAAGGCGGCGCTCAGCGCCGTCGACAGCGCCCACACGGCCATCTTGAGCGACCGCCGCCGCCGCCTCACCGCCGCACTGTCGTCGTCGCCATCCTCCTCCTGTTCCAGCGGCGGCAGGCGCTCGTACATCGAGAGGCACGGGAAGAGGAGGCCCAGGTCGGCGTAGGCGAAGAGCACGAAGGCGAGGTCCCATGGCGCGTGGCGCGCCCGGTACGCCGCCTGCGCCGTGACCGCCGTCGCGACGAGCATCGCGATTGCTTGGGACACCCGGCCGCCGCCGCCGCCATGGCATTGCTGCTCCTCCTCTGCTTTGAGGCTGTTAAGCCCTTCCATGAGGAGTTAAGCTCTTCCAAGCAATCGATCGAGAGCGAGCAAGAAGATGAAGTGGCCAGTGAGTGATCTTACGGACGACCTAGCAAGGGTCGATCTTATAGTAGAAGAGGGAGGAGTGAGCTGATCGAGCTGCGGTGCATGCATCTGAGGTTCGAGGAACGAACGAAGAAGATTCTGATGTGGCTCTCACATTTATTGTTATTTATTGCTAGTGCTCTAGGAGTAGTACTAGCAGTAGCAGCATTGAAAATGACACCAAAACGCGGTGGTAACGTTGATCGGCTGACCCGGGTAACTTTAGAGCACCCGCAATGGTAAAGTAAGGTGTTTTTTATAAAATATGTATATCTCAGTAATATATTAGATTAATAGTAAATCATCTCAATAATATGTTTACATGGGTATCTATAGCTCTCTAATCCATTGCGTCGTTTTAATCTATAGACTATCTCTAAGTTAGTAGATAGCTTTGTTCTCTCTCTTCATTTAATCTCTTCCAAGTAGGAAAATATGCTGACATGAATCTCTTGTAGAGAGCCTATAGATAACCATTGCGGGTGCCCTTAGTGTCCGGATGAGACTCATCGGCTGATACGTCAGTGCCACAACTATGAACTGCACAAAATCGGACGATCTATTTCCTTAGTACCCGCTATAAATATTTATGGGTTATTTTAGATAGGTGTCATTATAAATTTGCTTATTTTAAAAAATACCATTATTATTGATGAAACCTATTATGTGCCACTGAAATTTTATAAAATTTGAACCATTGTTATCACCATCACGTTTCCTGTTAGAGCATCCCCTAGCAGATAGTCCATCGCACCCTCCATCCTAAAAATGGCTTACTCCCTCCATTCCAAATTGATCTATATATTTCATAGGTACACCAAGACCAAGAAAAGCTAATAACTCTCTTATACTATATTTAATCTAGCAACAAACTCAATGCATGCATCATCCCCACTATTTCCTAGCCAATAGCAAATCAAGATATTGCATGTGGGTTATAAATACTTGTGTGCATGGATGCATGTATCAATGTCCATTTAGGGCCTGTTTAGTTCGCGAAATGAAAATTTTTGGATGTCATATCGGATGTTTGACCATATGTCGGAAGGGGTTTTCGGACACGAATGAAAAAACTAATTTCATAACTCGCCTAGAAACCGCGAGACAGATCTTTTAAGCCTAATTAATCTGTCATTAGCAAATATGGGTTACTGTAGCACTTATAGCTAATCATGGACTAATTAGGCTCAAAAGATTCATCTCGTGATTTTCTCCATAACTGTGCAATTAGTTTTTCTTTTAATCTATATTTAATGCTCCATGCATGTGTCCAAAGATTCGATGTGATATTTTTAGGAAAAACTTTTGGGTAACTAAACGGGGCCTTACTCCAATGCACAAATAACGAATAGACCTAATGAATGAACACAAATATATAGATCATTTTGGAATAACCTCAAAAAAACTATATGTAGATTAATTTGGAATGGAGGGAGTATGTTAGAAGAAAATTAGTCTCCAACAGATACTCCATCTGGCCATTCAAAATTAGCGTGTGCGCTCTCCGGGAGAGATAAATGCCCAATTTGATGTTTCTCTCACCTCATGCCATCCCCTAACTGCCATCATCTGGAGTGCATACTAGGTGGGTGTAACGGTAGAGAGGATGTGCATTCTGAATCTGGTGGTGGAGATCGCATGAGTAAAGGCGGAGTGGTGGTGGATATGGCAGAGAGATCGCCGGAGCGCCCCACTGTTGGCATTGTGCCGCCTCCCGTAGCTTCTCTGCAAGCGCTGCTTGCCGCGCCACCGTCCCCACCACCCACAACTTCTTCGCCTCCATCTGTGCTCGAGCCCGCACCGCCCGCCATCGGCCCTCCTCCTCCGTCTTTCCCCTCATCCTTCACCTCTTCTGTCACTCTCTCTCCTGACTGTCGTTAGGTATAGGGAAGAGAGGGAGAGAAATAATGCTTGTAGCCATGGACAGAGATGACATGTAATAGTTATAAAGAAATATAAATATATGGGTAGTTGGAAGATATTAATAAAGGGTTAATTGGATCCATGACACTACAAATATGCCATTTTAGATAAATGCCACTACTATTCATGATGTCCGCTAGGTGCCACTAGAATTTAGAGAAATTTGAACCATACCATCATCGTCACGTTTTCCGTCAGACCCCTAAATATGGGACCCACATGTAAGTTCCATCTTCCTCCATCCTCCCTTTTCTTTTTTCCCCATCTCTTCCTCCATCTTCCATGACTGCTACGAAGGACAACGACGGCGGTGGCGGAGACCGAGCCCTCCCGCCGCGGATGGGAGAAGGTCGACGACGGTGATGGCTCTTGAGCCCTCCCGCCATGGATGGAGTTGAAGACGATGACGGCGGCGGCTCCCGAGCCCTCCTACTGTGGATGGAGTCAAAAACGAGAGCGGCGACTCCCGAGCCCTCCCACCGCGGAGGTGGTCGATGACGCCAATAATGACAGTGAGCGTTGGAGAGAGAGTGAAACCGGAGAGAGAGGTAGGGGAAAGAGAAAAGAGGGAAGGAGGTGAAGAAGATGGAATTGGCAGCTAAGTCCATGTGCAGTTGAGGCTAATGTCATAATGAAGATTTTTGACAGATATCATGATGGAGTGGCACGGTTTCAATTTTCCTAAATTCCAATGTAGCTGATATCATGAATAGTGCTGGTATTTGTCTAAAATGGTATATTTGTGGTGGCATAGATCCAATTAACCCAAAAATAACACATATTAGAGCTGCTCCTTTACTTCTCTGCACTCCCCCTCTCTCTCCCAGCTTCCCGAATTTCTGTCCTGTGAACCCTGTCTTTTCTTCATGGGCTTTTTTTTGGCAAGACATTTTATTCAGCTTAATGTATAGGCTTCTTTGTTAGTGGGCTATAAGAAGTTTCGGCATGTTTGGTTCGCATATTCACACTGTCAAAACTTGCTATACTTTTATTAGCTAACTTGAGTTCTATGAGTTGGGAACTCATGGAAAACAACACAGCCTTAACATGTGGCCAATAAAATTAAAACCATACTTCAACTATTAGAGAACAAGCTTACCCCATTTTTATGTGCCGATGACTTATGAGACCTAGGTCATAATGAAGGAATCTTGTTATAGGTGTGACACGAATTAAACAGATGTCTAGCTTAGACAAACATGTCTAACTTGAGTTATGGTATGGTGAGATAAATTGTGATAGTGAACTAAACAACCCCTAAATTTTCATGCTTCAAAAGAAGCGAAAAAGCTGGAAATCTTTTTAAGATCAACAAAGGGAGTTTGTGCTGTTAGTTTAAACCAGCATGATTGGAGTCATCCCGCATTGTTTTATGTTGTACTTTACATGAGATGTTGCCAGAAGGGATTTTCTGACTAAACTACACGTCACTGACATGTGAATAATAGTGAAATGAGACTTCAAATCTGATACAAATTGATTCTACGACAGTGCTAGCTTAAAAATCATAAAATTATAATCCCTCCGTCTCAAAATATAAGAGATTTTATATAAATACGATACATCCAAGTACATATCACATCCACATAAAATCCTTATATTTTAGAACGGAGCGAGTACAATACTAGCGAGTGAAAAAATCCTTATATTTTACAACGGCCTGCCATTCCTCTAAGTGTATCTCCAATAGCCTCTCTATCAGCCTCTCTAAGCCAAACTTTAGCCATTCAAGCACAAAAAGGAGGTCCAACAGATTGGCCAAACTTGCTCACTGGCTGGCTAGATTTGGCTAGCCAAAATGCCTCGCCAAACGGTGGCCTACAGCAACGACCGGTGGCGCAGCTGTGTACTCCTCGCGAGGTCGTCGGGGACGCCATCGTCATCATCGAGGTCGTCATTGGGGTCGTCGTCACGAGCCGCCGCCACCATCGCCATCCCCGCCCTGAGCTCTGCCCCCCCCCCCCCCCAAAAAAAAAAAACCGTCATCGCCATCGCTTGCCGCCTCCCACCTCGTCCGCCGTCGTCGCCTAATCGCCGCAAAGCTGGCGGTGGCCTCTAGATCCGGTAGCCCGAGGGGAGCTCGACGATGCTCGGCTGTAGGGAGTGGTCGGCGGGGAGAGGGAGAGCAGCTCGGCGAGCGTCGACGTTGGTGGACCGCCGTCCGCCTCTCAGCGCCGCCTCCTGCCTCCCCGCATCACCGCACCACCGCGCGCCATGCGTCGGCCGCCGTCGGCAATAGCGTGGTCGACGGGAAGGAAGGGAAGGGGGAAAGAAGGAAAGAGAAAGAAGAAGGGGGAGAGAGAGAGGAAGAAGAGGGGAGAGAGGCTAACATGTGGGTCCGATTTTATTTTGGATAGGATTAATAGAAAGTCTGTTGGAGTGAGTATCTAGTTTGACTAGCTAAATCAGATAGAGAGTTGGCTATATGGGTGTTTGGAGAGTTTGATTTAGAGAGGCGGTTGGAAATGCTCTAAGGGGGTATTTTGATCCAGGGGTGTAAAGTTTTGGCGTGTCACATCGGATAATATATAGGGTATCACATGGGGTGTTCAGGTACTAATAAAAAACTAATTACAAAAAAATCCGTCAGTAAACCGCGAGACGAATTTATTAAGTCTAATTAATCTGTTATTAGCAAATGTTTACTGTAGCACCACATTATCAAATCATAGAGCAATTAGGTCTAAAAGATTCGTCTCGTAAATTAGTCGCAATATGTGCAATTAGTTATTTTTTTCCTATATTTAATACTTTAGTAGAAAAAATGTCCGTGCGTTGTAACGGGTAAAGTCTATTTTAATCTTATTATTATTACATGGTTTAGTTAAGATGAAATTTACTGTGGGAGTTCAGTTGGATATATATATTTTTAGAAAATCATGAGCTACAGTTAGGAGTCCGATCGTCTCAAGTTAGTATGTGAGTTTTTTTAAACAGATTTCTTATATGATTCGTTTCGTATTAGCAAAAGTGAACGATCTTAAGAACTGACTCAAATACGGATATATATTTCCAAAAACAAACGAACTTAAAAACCGACTCATACATGAATAACGTACCAAAATACCGACAAAAACATTTTAATTTTTATAATAGTAGAGCTAGAGAAGAGATTTAAGTGTTTAAATGTTCAAATGTGATAGGGTGTAAAGTTTTAGATTAGGATCTAAACCAGGCCTAACGTGGTAACGTCAACGTCCCAACAAAATCAAGCGTCACCGCCTCGGAAACAACGGCGAGCATCAAAAATACCAAAACCAAAAAAACAAAAAGAAAAAGAAAAAGGAAGAAAAACAACGGCGGCGAGGAGCAGAGGGGAGCTCAGCTTTCACCGAAGCCTCTCGCTCGCTCGCCCGCCGCATCCTCTCCTCTCCACTCCCTCTCGACCACCCAACCCGCAAAGCTACGACGAAGCATACACCGCCCCGCGAATCCCGTCTCTTTCATGGGCTTCTTCTCCCCCCACAGCAGATTCGATTCCGCCATGTAAGTTTTTCGTAGCCGTTTCTTGCTTCCGTTAGGAATCGCGGGCTCGATTCTTTGGTTTCTTGTCGGAGCGTGTCGGGATTGTGGTGTTTGTGTGCTGCGTAGTAGTGTAATCTGGGAATGTGTGGGGGGAGGTGCTGAATCTTGGGGGTAGCTGGGATCTTGCCCTGGAGCGGGGAGGTTAGTTGTTGTTGGTCGTTGACTTTCTGGGCATGCGCGCAACCTGTTCGACCAAATTACTAGCTCAGGTTGAGCAATGAGGCTCCGGAATCCGGTTATTGGAGTCTGGATTTCTGTAGCGCCAGGCTAGATTAGCACAGATCGAGCTTGTGTTGGCTCCGGCAGGCATAATACGAGCTAGTCAAGTATCTGCAATATTCTAGGATGGGGCAGAGTTTTCCTGGGATGGTCAGGGATGTTGTCTGTTTGACTGTTTCTGAAAGTTCTTTTGGTTCAGAATTAATTGTAGACGTTATGGTCCAGCATAAGCTGTATACTTGTATTTGGCACGTTTGTACGGGCAGTGTATCATACGTACTCCTACTTCCCTTCCTCTCGTTCTGCTTCTTGCACTTAATCCAGTTCATATAAAAAGTAGGGAGTTTCTAAAAATAGTGGCTGTCTTAACACTAGAGTATCTGCTATTGCTGGAATTTAATCTGCAGACCTAGAGCAATGGAAAAGCATGCACATTCACTAGTGACTAGTTGCCCCCTTTCCTCCACTGGAAGATGCTTAGCCGGAAGCAATGAAGTGGGGAGCCAAATAGTTATGCAACAATTGTACTTTCGCTGATTGCTTACATTACGCCTTGTGCGGCTGTCACTTTTACTATTTTACTCTTGCATAGTATTCTCAATTTGTATGTTGTCTTAACCTACAGAAATTTATTGATAATTGTGATAACGAATTTAGAATTGAATCTGTGAACATTGAGTATTTGCCCTCTTCATACATTAATAAATGAATGGTTATTTCACGTTCATCCAATGCATAGGTGATATATTGGTTTTTTTTTCTCAATTGTAACATATTGCTAAAGTTAAAAAATTGTACATTTTTATGGTTTCTTTATATAGTTACCTGAAATTTATGTCTGTGTGTGTGCTCTTGTGCTTTAATGCAAATTCATTTTCTTTTTATAGGTTGCTCTTGATAGATTATTTTCTTCCTAACATCTCATATTTGAACTTCCCAGCTGCTTGCTTTGATGACTAATTCATATGACCGTAGTCGTCATTAAGCCATTACAACTAGGAGTTACCTGGAAATGTTGAGAAGCTCCAAGGTTCTAGGTGGTTCCTTTGCCAAACAACTATAATATAGATTTTATGAGGGGAGGTAACTATCTTCTTGTGCCTGCTCATGCTCTTAGTTGTCTGATATTGCTAATGGTTCTCGCTCCTATTTTTGTACTTGCTCAAGAATTTGACATAGGTGTGCTTGTCTTATTTTTTTCAATTCATTCTTCCTCATTTCGCAGGAAACTCAGATGAATTTTGCCAGTGCCAGGCCTGCCTTGGCAGGTACACACTACTTGCAGATGAAGAAAATCCAAGATTGGCAATGTTTGAGAGACGACTTCCCTTCTTTGGTTGTGGAATTGGTTGGTGCTGGTGAGTCAGTCCATTCCTCCATTCTATAGATTGATTTTGAATAATTTATTAAACAAAGGGGACAACTATGGTAGATATCTTTTAGTTTAAATTTCCACCTTTTCCTTTGTCACTTCACACCACTCTCACTTGTACGATGATCTGTACATGGTGGGAAAACTATATGGAAAATTCATAGTTTGCATGCACATGCACCATCATAAGTTAGTAACTATCTTAAACATACTATTCTTGCAGTTTTCTTTTAGGTTTCTTGTGCCCCTTGATCTGGTACATTGCAGCTCTTCTTTATTACTGCAAGTACTACAACCGCGATCCTCGAGAGCGGCCTGGGCTTGCTGCTTCTGCTTTTCTGGTTAGTCTTTTTATATCTAAAACCTGGAGCAAACTGTCAAAGATCAGTTGTATTTAGTGTATAAAATATACAGTAGGTTTAACATAATTTGCTTTATCTCAATGATGTTGCATTGCCTGTGTAGCCTTCTTTGTTATGCAAGAAAACTTAGAAAATGGGCCACAAATATGATAAACTAATTATCTAGCTTATGGTCATGGAGTCTATCCCTTTATTTTCATTATGCTCGCCTTCTAGAGCAATGTTTTTTTCCCCTTACAGTTTATCTGTTTTGGCTTGTGCAGGCAGTCATATTTACAGCAGCAACTATTGTTACCCTTTCTGTTTTGCTGATTATGTGTACACAGAAACGATTGAATAGCTGTGCTTGTCTGGGCTGACTGAACTGCAAGACATTGTTGCAGATCCTTGTGACCAAATTCTTATACTGATTCTTTTGTTCGTCTATTTGCTGGAATGCAAAAAGGGAAACCAAAGGATTGTTCTTCATTAGGATAACTCCTTATCAGCAATATCAGCTATTGCATACTCATGGGGGATGATTGTAGAGAGAAGTGGCTAACTGGCGTGTACTTTCTTCTGTAGACGCTTTGTAAGCAATTTTTCACTGACAAATTTATGTTAACTAGAGCAATCTGGAGTTCAGGAATTAATCCAATGAGGTTGATTTGATCAAGCAGAACAATCGGCAAAATGCGGAATTTGTTCATTCTTTTTAATCAAATGATTTTGTTCTTTCTAGCACAATACATGAACCTGTGACTTTGTTCAAAATGTGTGCTGAAAGCCATGGAGCTGACAAATCTGTGTTATGTAAATTCCAAGCACATTTTGTACATTATTACCTTACAATGAACAGTAAGCGAGTGTCAAGTGGTGTTACTCTTGTCACATGAATAATTACAATTCTTAACTGAATCAAACATACTTTCTATATATGGTATAAATCAGAATCTATGGAGTGAGATTTGCTTAATTTCCTTGCGAACACTCCATTATTTTTCTCTATACTTCTGCTCTGAATTCTGGAACACAATGTCTCCCTCATGCTGTCAAGCTGTCTCCCTCCTCTTGACCCTGACCATGAGGCCGTTCTTGGTGTGGAGCACCACCGAGTCCTTGGGCTCCACGACATGGCCGGCGACGAGCTCCACCGTGAAGTTGTACACGATGGCGGCGGCGGCGATCTTGATGTTGCTGAGCCCGAGGTCCTTGCCGAGGCAGCTCCTCGGCCCGGCGTTGAACGCCGCGAACTTGTAGCTCGGCTCCTGCCGGACCTTGCCGGCGCCGTCGCCAGTCAGCCACCGCTCCGGCCGGAACTCCCGGCAGTCGCCGCCCCATATCCTCTCCACCCTCCCCATGGCGTAGAGGCAGAACACCACCCGCGTCCCCTTGCTCACCGCCGTGCCGCCCGGCAGCACGTCGTCGCCGACCGCCTCCTTCTCCTCGAACGGCGCCGACGGGTACAGCCGCAGCGTCTCCAGCACCGCCGCGTGCAGGTACGTCGCCGACCGGAGCTCGTCGGCGTCGAACACCATGGGTGCGGCGTCGCCAGCGGCGACGTGCAGGGACCTGAGCTCGTCGAGGATCTTGGCCTCGACGTGCGGGTGGGTGCAGATCATGTAGAAGAGCCAGGTGAGCGCGGCGGCGATGAGGTCCTTGGCGGCGAACATGAAGCCGACGGCGGCGTCCCGGAGTGTCTGGTCGGACATGGCAGGGTCGATGGGCGACGCCATGTACATGGAGAGGAGGTCGTCTCCTCCGGCGACGGCGGGCGCGGGGCGCGACCTCCGGTTGGCGATCTCGCGGTAGACGAACTCGTCGAGCACCGCCTTGGCGTCGGCGAGCCGCCTCTCGACGCCGACGTTGAGCCACCGCATCAGCTTCCACCACCCCGCCGGCGCGATGTGCCGGAACAGCACGGCCTCGCCGGTGACCCTCGTCGCCTCGCCGAACGGCGGGAACGGCTCCGCGGCGCTGGCCACCGACAGCGAGTCGAGGTCGGCGGCGAACGCGACGGTGTACGATACGTCGAGCGAGTACCGCATGAACACGTCCTCGAGCTCCACGACGCCGCCGCCAGCGTGTTCGAGGAACGGCACAAGCAGCCGCCGCGTCTGCCGCGCGACGGTGGACAGCACGAAGGCCCGGAACGCGGCGGAGGTGAAGACGCTCGCGGCGAGGTGGCGCTTCGCCGCCCACGACACGGCGTCGGCGACGAGCAGCCCGTCTCCGACGACGTCGAACATCTCGGCGAAGTCGCGGCCCTTGTCGTACCCGGCGAAGTTGGCGACGAGGCAGTGGCGGAACACGGCGGGGTCGCACGTCACGAGGAAGTCGGCGCCGACGAGCCACGGGCCGCGGAACATGAACGTGCAGCCGAGCTCCGGGAGCGCGGCGGCGGCGGCGTCGAGGAGGCGGCCGAGGTGGCCGACGACGAACGGCAGCATGCCGACCACCGGCCAGCTCACCGGCACCGGCGCGGCGCGCCGCCGGGCGTCGCGCGCGCGGCGGATGGCGGCGAAGGCGAGGAAGCACGCGGCGGCGAGGATGAACTCCGGGTAGGAGAGGAGGAAGCTCAGCAGGGCGCCGCCCATGGCTAAGTGTTGGTGTTTAGTTTGCAATGCCTAATTGTGGGTTAAGTCCAAATTAATTGAGATATCCATATGGTTTGGAGAGCTTTGGCTGCTAAGATTAGCTGAGATTATGGAGGTTTTGTTGTGTTTTGGTGACAGTAGAACACTAGGTAGCACTTCCCTGTGGGATTCCTGGTTCTTATGGCATTCACAACACTTGTATGCCCTAGTGTAAGCATTGGATTGCTTATTTGCTAGTGTTGTTGTGAAGCCCGGATGGCTAATAAGTTTTTCGATGGTCAACTAGTTTTTAACATCGATGGCTATCTACAGTAAAGATGTCAGCAGTAGAGACTGGTGGCCTAATGGCCGCCCGACCTGCCCGCGAGTTAGCTCCGCTACTGAGCATATTCAGCTTCTTATTGTTGCAAATATTTAATATTTAAGATAAGATTATGTCAAATTTGTGAAACTTCTATCACCAAAAATTTCTCAAATGCTTAGCTGAAAAGCAAAACAAAAGGTATTGTAGTATTGCGTTGCAAACAATTGTTATAATATCATCAACTTAGACCATATAATCTTATCTATATATTGTATATAGTCGGTACCAAAAATTTAACATGTATTAAGCCACATCATCTAGAAATTGTAGCCTTTGGATTCTTCTTATGCTTTCATCTCAACCATCCATTTGTCATATGCATTTACAACCCACTAAATGTAGTTATTAGTATAAAGTTCAAAAGTGCATTGAACCATGATATCTATAAAATTATAGCCATTGGATCCCTCTCATATTTAGGCCATGTTTAGTTTCCACCCTAAAATTTTTCACCCTGTCACAATGAACATTTGAACACCTGCATGAATTAATAAATATAGGCTAAAAAAATAACTAATTGCACAAATTGCGACTAATTTGCGAGACGAATCTGTTAAGCCTAATTGCTCCATGATTTGATAATGTGATGCTACAGTAAACATTTGCTAATGGCGGATTAATTAGGATTAATAAATTCGTCAAGCGCTTTACTGATGGATTCTGTAATTGGTATTTTTTTTATTAGTGTCCGAACACCCCATGCGACACCCTATATAATACCCGATGTGACACGCCAAAAACTTTATCTAAACACCCCCTTAATACATAACTATCCCAAGTGTCATGTAGAATTGAAATTTATAATCAACTACTATTGAACAAATTCTCCACTTAGATATTGATTGTTTTGTTCAAGTTTTCTTTAAAGTATTTTCAAATTTTCCACTGCAACGCGCGGGGTATGTACTAGTTATAATATAGAACCGAAGTCACAATTTTTAAAAGTTTGATCAAAATCTTAAATGTTAAATATCGATGACCTTATATAGCACTTCATTTTCTTGATTATTGTTTACAACTACTATCAGCACTAAGCATGAGAATGCATCTTCAAAATGATGTGAACTTACTTCCATTGTAGGTCAGTCTTTTGTTAGTTTCTCACAGCAAGAAGCACCAGTGGTCTAGTGGTAGAATAGTACCCTGCCACGGTACAGACCCGGGTTCGATTCCCGGCTGGTGCAATACCTCATTTTATTTTGTCCATCGAAATGCAGATGAGACGTGCAGGTGTCCATCGCTCTCCTCGCCATTTTCGCATGCACGGCTTTTCATCCATCACAAACTTAACATGAAGCATATCCGTGCATCGACAATAAACCCATCGCTCTCCTCGCCATTTTCGCATGCACGGCTTTTCATCCATCACAAACTTAACATGAAGCATATCCGTGCATCGACAATAAACCTCGCAATCTTCCTCAAAAATTTCCATTCAGAACGCTACGACATTCTTTGGGTGTGTTTAGTTCACGCTAAAATTAGAAGTTTGGTTCAAATTAGAACAATGCGACGGAAGAGTTGAAAGTTTATGTGTATAGAAAAGTTTTGATGTAGTGGAAAAGTTAAAAGTTTAAAGAAAAATTTTGAAACTTCTGCTGCTATGATGAACACATCAGCAAACTCGGCCTTTATGCTGCTATGAAGAACACATCAGCTTTGTACCACGAGGGTAGAGCACTGCAAACTCTCGATGTGAGCTCAATGGGAAACCAGTAAAAAATGTATTGAGAGCGTTTCTTCCCATGGACCAAAATTTGTTTTTCCTTAGATGTTATGGACCATTGGACAAAAGCTACAGTTTAGGCCCGTGTTGAACCAAGGCCAGAATAAATGGGTGGTGGCATGCCCCTCTCATCCCCAATTCAACCATCCTAAATAAGAGAAGAAAAAAAAAGTGATTCAAGGGACAAGCCACCAGCATTTTACCCTTTCCAACATGTCCATGTCACAATCCCAACCAAGTGAAGTGACCACCAAGTACAGCACCCCAAAAAAAACATCCGGTTCTCCTAGCTCATTCACGGGCCTAAAACCAAGTGACCATAACCACAAGAGGAAGCATTCGATCACAGGAGTTCTTAGTTTGTCGACAATAAACTTATGCCGATGGTTCGGCCCAACCGTCAGGTTTGTCTGTGTCCATTTGCTCGGCAGTAGGCTCCTGATCCTGGGCACCACCCTCGCTTGTCGGCTCTTCAGCTTCACCGGCACCGTTTGATTGCTGCTGCTGCTCTGGAGTTTGAGGCTCAGGCGTTGTTGGGCTTTCAGTCGGAGGCGTAGGCGGAGGAGGGGTCTGTGGTTTCGGTGCAGGTTTCGGCTTTGACATAATCGGTCTGCACAACCTGTGAAACAAGGTTTAGAGGTAGTTGACTCAGACACAAGATGACAAGAATCAATCTAACATCAGGTGTGTTATTATAACAAATCAACGCACAAACCTGTCAAGTGCTTCAGCTTTCTTCTTCATGTCAGATATTAAGAGGACAGGATCAGCATGCTTTGGTAGAGCATCCTGCTGCTGCTGTTTCTCTATTAGCCAGATCTCGGCCTCCGAACACTCATCCAGGACCTGATGCAGAAAATTTGATTAGCGGCTGAAGAAAACGATCATTAATATTCCTTTGCTACTACCGTTCACAAAAACAAGAACTAGAAGGCATATTAACAAAGGATTTAATGACTAGACAAGCATCCGCTTGGAATGTTGACGTAACAGAACTGCTTTGTATACATATATAACGAATATGGTGTTTCCTTTACTGCCGATGGAAAATTTTCCGCCACCCTCATTTGCCATTTCTGCCTGTCTCCCATTAGCATGATTTTTATTGGGTCATAAAAAAGGTCATGATTTTCCCTTGAGGCATGTCCAACAAAGTGCTGGGCCTACTTGCCAATTCCTTCCCTCCCAACTTCCTCCCTTCCTGATGTCAATGTAAAAATTACACTTCCGTTAGTGCCATTGGAGAAACTTTTGTTACCCTTATTTGTCATTTCAGCCTGCCCATTAATGTTATGTTTCTCAGGTTATAAAATGTCGTATTTGCCCTAAGGCATGTCCCGCATGTGCAGGCCAACTTGTCAGCCTTCCTTCTCTTCCTGAGAGGCTGAGATGGTTCTTCTGCTTCTTACACTTGCTCCCCTATTGGCCACCTTCAGTGTGGTGCAAAACTACTGTATTTGATTCAATTTGGTGTCAGAAGAAATTGTGCTTCCTATAGGAGCTGCTGAGGACTGGTGGATTTGGAACACCCAGCCCAGCGAGTGTGGAAGAACAAGGTTGTGTAGCAGATGAGAGCTGTTAGATTGCATGAGCGAGAAAGGAACAGCAGCACATGTTTTATGCTAGCTACATCTGCGAAATAATGTCTAGTGGCAGACTGGCAGTGCTCAACCTAGTGGCGGTAGTGTCTGTGGACTGCTTTCATGTTCCACAGAGCAGGGGATAGATAAGAAAGAGAAGATAAAATAAAAAATGGCACCTCGGCCATAGATTTGCGACAGTAAGATTGGTATTTGACAAAAACCAGACAACTTGCTGAGAGTTAACGGCAGTCAAGCCTAATGAAGTTAACACTTGACACATAAGAGTTGGAACTTAGAAAGTTATGGTATTAAAGGAAAGCAACTTTCTATCTGGCAGATTAGGTAACTGAGGAACATTGAGTGGCATACAAGGAATTTCCTTATCAAGAGAAAATTATCCATCTCTATGAATACATACCTTTTGTTTTTCCGACATGTCGATGTGATCAAATGCTTGGCTATTAGACGATGCAACCTCTTTAAAACCGTTGATGCAATGTACCAGCTGGTTAATAGAAGAGCTTCTTTCGGCCCACTCTTTGTAGCGGATCTCAATAGGATCACCAACCTAAAAAAGTTCAGGCATATCAAAACTCAATGTCCAAGAACAAACCAAACCAACACATAAAGACACAATGTAAACCAAGAAGTGCAATAAAAGAGGTACCTTTTTAAGTTCTTCCAGCTTTGCAATATAAACCCCTTTTGTCTCATCTTCACCATCTTCATACAGCCAATCCTCAACCTCCTGAAGCTTGGCAATAAACCCTTCCTTGTACTCAGACATGACAAAATCGTTGTACTTGTCATAGAGCTGAACGCAAGAATCTCATCAGGTACTGTTCAAATGTTCATATATCATCACAAAATTAAACTCGGCATACCTTGTTACGCATGTCATAAACATAAGCCTCGACAGCATTCTTTTTCTCCTTGGTTTCTTCCATTACTCTGTCCTGAAGAGCCATTTCATACTCATCCTCAGCAGCTTTCACCAATTCTTCAGACCCCAGTGCACCATAAACCAATCCAGAAACTGGAACATCAATTTTCTTCACATTCTTTATCAATGGCTCAACCTAAAAAAGAAAAACCATTTCAGAAAATATGTCTCATAAAAAGATGGGCAGCTCTCATTTGCATAAACAAGATAGATCACAACTTGCATGAAGTTCCTATGTTATAAGTAACTAAATTATATTCGTTGTGCTTCACTTCACAAGATAGCACTTACAAAGCTATGAATCAGCACAGTATCTAAAACTCAAAAGGAGATTATCAAATGCTCTGAACGCACTACCATGACGAGGGAATTCCATTCATGGCGATAGGAAACCACCAAATTAAGACAATATAGAACATCGTTATTTGAAAACATACTGCAACAGATATGCCAACTACATACATACACTAAAGCTGAAGTGTGCCAGCACCCAACAGTAGATCCATACCTTGGCATCAGTATCCATTGGAGCAGATATTTCCTCAGAATCTGGCTTCCCATTTTCTGCAGCACATTTGGATTCCTGCATGTTCTCATCAGTTCCAGAAGCAGGGTCACCTAGTGCATCATCTGTATCCATTTTAGTATCATCCTTTAGTGTCTCATTTGTAGTTGCTACCGGAACATCCATTACCTCCTCCAGCATCTGCATACAAAAGAACCAAAGCCCACAAAGATCAGAAAGACATTGCGTGCTACTCGAGAAGATGATGGGATTCCTTTTAACTTACCATTGCTGATTCAATAGAGACTATCCCATGGATGTTGAGACATGCTTTCACATTCACTTTTGCCTTCTCAGGTTTGCTGGATTGGAAAGGGCCAATCTGCATACGGTCAATCACAGCATAGCAAATCAGCAACTGTTGAACCAGTTAAGAACCACAAATAACATCAGGGTTGAATACTGGCGAAAGTTTGCAATGTTGCTTACTGTATAGGAGCTGATTTTTTTAGCCATTTGCAAATCATCTGCATCGACACTCACAACGTCAACTGCAAATGTATTGGACCTATAGAAGGTCACAGTTTTGGCACTAGGGACTGGACTTCCTTTTGGGAACACGATAGTCTGTTCGGATTCAGTGTTCTCAGAATCCGGTTTGCATGACAAAGCAATTGAAAACGGGAACCCATCATTGACCTGCAAAATATCAAGCATAGGTTAACTATTTGCACAGGGACAATAAAAGAAGATATCATCCAATCTCTTAAGCATTCTCTCACAGATAAAAATAGCAAGTCTGCCAGGCATGACTATGAAATTAGTTGGTGTAAATGTACAATCGGCCACTACAGATAATTTCCAGTCCATTTGACATTAAGCCATCTCTACTAGCATCACAAACAATGTCTTAAGTGGAAATATATATTCTATATGTACCATTTTTATTCTGCCATTCTGTCATATAATAAAAGCAATACACCATTCCGCACTCCTTGCTTCATGTAATGTTACAAGTGGACAGTGTGTAAAACACCAAATCCAAAGTATAGTGTACTGATACACATAATCCAAAGACATAGTACCACTGCCTGAATAGCAATAATATAATTAATTCGGATTAATACATGCCATGAGTTCATATTAACTTAGCAGAGGGAGGCCCAGAGGAAATAAAACTATATGGATGACAAATTAGACTCTAAAAGTAGGCAACGACATCAGGTGGTCAAAACGGAAAATGTAAAGAGATAAGCATTCATTGATTACATGGCATAAATATGTGGGCACATCTAGTAATTGAAAGACATTCTAGTTAAAAAAAAATACTGAGATACCTATTCTGCTATTAAAATCTTCTAGTGGCACATTTACTATTTATTTGTAGAAATATAATAATGAAGCATGGAATGCTTCCAAAAACCGACGCATGTGGGACAAATAACCAGCAGCTTTCTCTAGTTTACGTTACATAATCAAGAACATTAGAATCGGACAAAATAGATACACTACGGCAGAAACAAACGTCAACAGAAACTTAAATAGATAAATCAGTACCTCAAATTCCCGGACTTTGAAAGTGGGGCTAAGAACAGCACACTGAAGAGCGCATCCCCGGGCAACACATTCACTTGCATTCATAGTCCTCCTCGGTTGCTTTCCAAAAAATTCAGTGATTATCCTGATTATTGCAGGAACACGAGAGCCCGATCCAACAACCTCAACAAAGTGCACATTTTCTGTTGTTAAGCCGGCTTCAGCCAAGGCCTTTTCCAATGGAGCCTTCACACGTTGTAGCACTGGGGAACTGATCTGTTCGAACTCCTCCCGTTTTATAAATCCCCGCACATCCTTCTCATCCATCAAGCACTCAATGTTCAGTGGTGCCTCTGGATTGGCACTCAGCATCTTCTTGAGCTTTTCACACGCCACACGCAGCCTAACACACGCACGGGCATTCTGGTAGACGTCTATTTTGTACTCGTCCTTAAATTTCTCCGCAAAGTGCTTGAATAGAACCTCATCAAAGTCTCTCCCGCCAAGGGACCGGTCATACGCATGCGAGAGCATGTTGAGCTGCCCTTTCTTGTACCCGACGATGCTAACCTGCATGCTAGCATGCCCAACATCGATGAACGCCACATTCAACCACTCCTTCTCCGGGAGATCGGTCTTGTAAATCCCATAAGCCAGCGCCGTGGCGGTCGTCTCATGGAACAGGCGAAGCGGCCGGAGGCCCGCAATGGCGGCAGCATCGGCGACAGCCCTTCGCTGCAGATCAGTGAAATACGCCGGGATGCCAATGCAGCAATCGAAGACCGCGGCGTTGAGATTGCCCTCGGCGATCCCCTTGAGGTTGGAGAGCACCATGGCGAGCAGCTGCGTGGGGGTGAACGCCCTGTCCTCCCCGAGGTACCTGGCGTGGACGAGCGGGAAGCCGTCGGGGCCCTCAGAGACGCGGAACGGGAAGGAGGCGAGGTCGCGCTGCAGCTCCGGGTCGGCGAAGGCGCGGCCGAGGAGGCGCTTGATCTGGGAGACGGAGTTCCTAGGGTTCATGGTGGAGGACGCGGCCCCCGCGGTGCCGATGAAGCGCTGCTTGTCGCCGAAGCAGACGACGGCGGGGGTCTCCCGCTTGGACTCCTCGTTGAGCACCACGTCGATGCCCCGCTGCCGCGCCACGGCGACGATGCCGCTCTCATTGCCGACGTCGAACCCCACCACGCTCATCCTCGCCACTCACTCCCTTCTCTCTCTCTCTCTAGTTAGATCTACGCGGCTACCAGCACAAATCTAGTACCCAGCGGCGGCGGCGGCGAAGGCTGGAGAGTACTCCGCCGCCGGGTGCAGCGGACGCGGCGGCGGCGGCGGCGAAAGGAGGGGGGAGTCGCGAGGAAGGCGGCGGGGCAAGCAGAAGAAGAGGCGATCTCTCGACAATATAGGCAAAGCAGGCTGCGTGAATGGGCCGTGTTGGGCTCGCTCTCTGTGTGTGGGCTGGGCCCAGCGAGTTTGGGAATACTAACGTGATGCGACTCATTATTAGGGCTTTGGTTGGTTAATCCCTTCTATAAGAAGATTTGGAGGGGATTTTTGTTTCACACTTATTGTGTAAAATTATTCTCTCTTAATACTCTTTAATTTCCTTCAAACCGAACAAGGCCTCAAGATTAATCCAATGGTTGAGCCTCTCTGATATCCAACGACCAATGGTATCCCAGATTTTGCCAATGGTGGCTGGCCGAAAATTTTCAGAGTTCGTCTGATATTATTTGGTTTTCACCAAACTAACTTAGGTTGTGTCCGAATCCAACACTTTCCGTACTCTACTCTCTCTTTTCTCGCACGCGCTCTCAAAGTGTTAAACGGTATATTTTGTTTAAAAGAATTGCATATGAAAGTTGCTTTAAGAATTCTCTCCCATTTTTGAAGTTTTTTTTTTCTAATACTTAATCAATCACTAATGAGCTATCACGTTTTCCATGTGAAAAGTCAATGTTTCAACCTTTACGGCGGAACACAGTATGAGGTAAAAGTATAAACAGGGTCTATCCATGAATCCAATTAACAAAAAGTGGGTTCATGGGTTGACCGGCCCACTCGCACCTTAGTCTGAGAAATTGTTTAGTTTGGTGTTTACTTATGCCCTACCAAAATTTTAGCATATTCAATATTATCAATAGAGTATTTGGTTTACTACTATTTTTTTACTATACTAGTTTCAATTCTATACACTAAATTTGATAATGCCAAAAATTACCAAGGTTTTGACAATACTAAAACTTTGACAGGACGTAACAAACCAAACAGGCCACATTTATCCTGATTTTTTTAAGGCAGCGAAAATGATTTGTGTCCCCGTAGAAGGAATTGAACAAGTGGCTAGCTGGGCTTTTTTTTTTCTTCCATTTCAGCTCGAGAAAACGAAGAAATGAATGATGCTGGATTACACAAACATTTGAAAGAACCAAAGAAAATATATATCGAGAGAGAAGATCGACCAATCAAATTAAGTGACGGCATTCAACTCTCTCTGGTAATATACAAGAACAAACTAATGAAATCGCATTCAGAAGACCATACAAACCGAAAGAAATTAATGTTACTAATTAATTTGCAACTCGCAATCGGTATACACGGAACAATACAACAAGATCATCTTGACAGGTCGCCTGAGATGGCCGGCGGCCGGAGCTAATGGAGAAGGTAGGTGGCGACGAGCGCGGCGGCCATGAGCGCGTACGCGACAGCCTGGTCCACCGCCTTGCCATCGATCCACCTCGCCGGCGCCGGCGCCGCCGGCACGCCGCCGCCGTGCGGATGGTCATCACCTTTCACACTTCGTCGCCCAGAGAGCCGCCGGCCCGGCAGCAGAGACGCCGCCGCCATGGCCGCCGCCGGCATCGCATAAGATCTCATAGGGCTCATCATCTCCATATATACCTCAAACTCTTGCAAAAATTATAATGAAGAAACTATTAACAAGAGGGGTGTTAGAGAAGTAGGTATCAATGTGATTTGTATATATATTTGAGTTGTGACTTGTGATAGACATATATAGAGAGAGGGTTAGGCGGCTAGTTAGCTCGGGGTTCTTCAAACACGTTTTAGTACAAATGGTTCATAAATGGCGGGCGCCTGGCCGTTTCTCAATTTGTTGCATGCATGCACAAATTAAAGCATATGCTTAAATTGATTTTCCGTGGTTTAGAGCGGAAAATTAGAAATCTTTCTAGTAACATTTTAAGAGCGTCGTTAGTTAAAGTCAAGATGAGATTGTCGAGTAAGACGCAACACAAATAATAAGATTAATACTAAGAGAGAATTATTCAAATGTATTGATTATAAAGTACAAAAAATGCGAGAAAATTAATAAACAATAATCAATCTCAGGTTCATAAATCAATTAAATGTTAGTAGTATCGAACACTAGATATAGAAAATATATTAACTCTTTAAGTATGTAGTAAGTAACACATAAGTGTGATATAGTGGTGGAGCTGTGGGCGCATGACTCCAGCAACCTTCACATGTTGATGTCCATATATAGATGTTATTCACACGGATGACACTTTGAATAGGAATTTACTAAGGTAAGAGATTTATCACTGGCATCCGTCTCTTTAAGTACTATATACTATGTAGTAAGGAATGTATTCGCGCGGTATGTGACTATGGTATATGTCTTGCTTGTAATAAAAAAGAACCAAGTGAATTAATAAATCCATATATGCTTTAGAAAGTTTGACTTAGAAAAACAAATGAAAACATCGTTTGGGCGGCTGGAATGGAAATATATGGTAATTGCACACGACGTAAGTGATCTGATGACTAATCTTCATTGGTGATGTGGTTAAACACATATTAAGTTTTTATCAGTGACGGGAAACAACGAAAATGATCTGACAATTTTTTTTATGAATGAGATAGCTCAATGCACATCGATCTTTATAATTACACTGAATATATAAGTACTTCGGCCTGGTTTAATTTCCAAAAAAAATTTCCCAAAAACATCACAATGAATCTTTGGACACATGCATGCATGTAGCATTGAATATAGATTAAAAAAAACTAATTGCACAGTTAGGGAGAAATTGCGAGACGAATCTTTTGAGCCTAATTAGTCCATGATTAGCCATAAGTGTTACAGTAACCCACATGTGCTAATGACGGATTAATTAGTCTCAAAAGATTCGTCTTGCGGTTTTCAGGCGAGTTATGAAATTAGTTTTTTCATTCATGTCCGAAAACCCCTTCCGACATCCGGTCAAACATTCGATGTGACACCTAAAAATTTTCTTTTCACGAACTAAACATGCCCTTTCTCCATCCCAAAATATAGACATTTTTTAGGTTGGCATATGTATTAAGAAAGTATGTGAGAATGATTAGAGAAAGTGTGTGATTTGTTGAAAAGAGAAAATAGAAGAAGAATGGTTGTGATTGGTTGAGAGGAGAAGGTATGTGAAAAAAATAGCTTTATTTTGGGATAAAGTAATGTACTAAAAATAGCTATATTTTAGGATGGAGGAAAATATCAATTATATAGCACAACGTAGAGGTGATAACCGTTCTTTCAGTGGGTTGGTGAACAACAAGAAGGCATATATAACCGTGTGAACATCGTTATATTCCCCAACAGTGCATATTATATTCAACCGATAGATTTCTTCTACTCCTCGATACAAAGGATCGATCCACGTACGTAGATTCCACACATAAACATCGTACTCCTATTTGAATAACCTAATCTAGCTAACAAAATCCTAATTAAGTATCCTACCTACTACCTTATCCAACTAATCCTTCTTGAAGATCGATTTGAACTTGTTGAGATTATATCTTATAAAAAAGAAGTAGCCCTTCTGGAAGATAGAACAGCCAGGAGATGAATGTGGACAGTGAAACTTCCATCTAATCAATCATATAACAGACTATGAGGCATTATCATAGTTCGGCTGTTTGGTGAAAAATTTGGCTGCATGTAAAACAAAATAAGCCATTAATATATTAGTATGATTTATCTAGTATTAAACTACAAATTTTAAAAATAAATTCATTTATTTTTTTAAAAAAAAAGACTACGATATACTCTCTCTAATTAATTTATTTTAGCAAAATAGGATATACACTCTGCAGTTAAGAACGGATTGGGTATCATCAGTTTAGCAGTTCAGAAAGCAAGCTTACAAATGAAGATCATACGAAATTGCCGAATAGAACACATCCGAATACCTCTACTATTCCCTCCGTCTTAATATATTATAACCTTAGACCTATTCTAAAACTATAAATCTGATAGATTCGTAGTATTAGAATAGCAGATTCATAGTTCTAGGATGGAGGGAGTAGCTTACTTCCACAGGTGGCATCTAGTGAAAGCGGCAAAGCAAGCGTTGCAGGTTTATACTCGGGTAGTATACGCTACGCGAGGTTGACTGGCCTTGGCGAGTGTTAAGGTTCCACCGTGTGGAAGTGGACCTTGGACCGGCCGGGCGCCGCGCGCAGCCGTGCACTGGTTTCCGCGGAGTTTTTCCGCACGCGCTGCGAGGCAAACGTGAGCAAGAAGAACGAGATGCGCGTATATACGATGCTTTGGTTTCCGCGGTCGAGCAAATTAACGCCATATTTAGTTGTCAGACAAAAACTTTTCATTATATTACATCGAATATTTAAACTTATAA
This sequence comes from Oryza meridionalis, assembly GCA_000338895.3. Taxonomy (NCBI): domain Eukaryota; kingdom Viridiplantae; phylum Streptophyta; class Magnoliopsida; order Poales; family Poaceae; genus Oryza; species Oryza meridionalis. The sequence continues at coordinate 4,917,016 of CM002528.2, read as the reverse complement.
ATGAAGTATTATATATAGAAAAAAACTAATTACACAAATTATATATAAATTGTGAGACGAATATTTTAAGCCTAATTACGCTATAATTTGATAATGTTGTGTTACAGTAAAGATTTACTAACAACAGATTAATTAGGCTTTTCTAGATGGAATCTATAATTTATTTAGTTATTAGTCTACGTTTAATATTTAAATGTGTATTTCGTTCGCAAATTAACAGGCCCTAAGAGGAACATTCCATTTGGCGAGCAAGCACGACCCGGTTCAAATACATATTCTCTGGTCCTGGAACAGCAATCTTCTGGGACAGTCGTCAACTAGCCAACTGACTAGAGTACTTGACCGACCCTCTCCCTTCAGATCCTTCTGAGGCGACCATTTATTTAATCAGTGATACGATTCTGTTATAATCTTGACTTCAGGCTGATATTTTTTTTTCGGACGAAATTTAAGCAGGATATGAAATCTCTCTATTTCTAAGTACACGATGTTATTAATTTTTGAAGTATATGTTTGACCATACTTATCTTATATTGAAGAATTATGTAAGTATCATTTTGCTTGTTTTAGATGCTTTACATGGCTGAGTCTGAATTAAGGGCATTTGGCTGAAATTTTCTCTCGTTCGCATGTTTTTTTAAATATTAAACAATGTGTTTCTTAATTATACGAGTTACTATATACTGGTTTCTTTTGAACAATTATATTCATTTATTTTTCAAGTTTAAGATACTTAATTAAGTATGTGTTGATGGTTCATGTCGATTTGTGTACTGCTGAGTTGCTAAGTCCAAATGCTCCTTCAAATTCAACCTTATATCTTCTTATATCTGTAGAAATTGTTTGAGTAATGCAAATAAAAATTATGTAATATCAACAACACCATATTTAAACTTTGTCCTAGAATAAATTATTTTCTATCTTTTTACCTACTACCGGTTCACAATCAAATTTTTTTATCCCTTTAATTAATATCACTCACCTACGTACCAACGAATACAATTTTCTATTCATAAGGAATATTTGGGTCTTTCTTCTCGTCCTTAGCTTTACATTAGGATGTTAGGAATGAATATTTTTTTTAGATAGAGGTAGTTGGCTAAAACAACCTTTTAACCATATGTTCTCTACACCCGTTCTTTTTCTTTTTGTCAAACTTTTGCTAACAACTACTAAAATAGGTCAATTGTTGATCATACTATAGGTAGATTCTGGCTGGGATGTATGATGGCATTCCGGAATGAACCAAAATACCAAAGGCATGTTTGGATCCATGTCAAAAAGGTGCCTTACCATTTTTTTTTAGTTTGAATAGTAAATTTGGTTGTTTGGTTTGAAGCCAAATGGTTAGTATTGCCCATGGTTATTTTAACATAATATAAATTTTGGCTCTCAATTGACATTAATCCAAAACACATTCATTTTCAACGCTACCATACCACAATTTATCTAGATTTTGGTGCTAACAATATTTTTTTTAATACGCAAGGAGTGCATTTTTGTGCTACCAATGTTTATATGTGCTACTAACCAAACAAGCCCCAGATCCCTACGTTTCCCTAATGCTAAGGCAGGCAATTCAGATTCGGGTGTGACTTGAGTAATGTTCACCTTATTCTCAAGGGGTACAATGGTAGTGGACGCTGCCGCGGTGGGATCATTTCATCGCTAGCTTAGGTTAGCAAGATAGGACTCTACCAATGACGTGTGTATTGAAATTTCGCATAATATTTGCCAAAAATACGAAAAAGTAATCGTGTTAGACGATGATGGACAGAACACTACACCCAAGTAAAAAATCACACCGAGTACAAAAATCACGATCATGCACCGCTAATAAATAAATGCCTGAACTGTACAAACTGATCCAAAAAACAAGAATGGACGAATACACAAAGCAGTATTGCGATGCTAGTACTAAAGAGAGAGAGTTTTGCATCTGTCTCATGATCTCATCTCATATTCTCATCCCAGTAGCTGCTGCTATAGGCTTATATCAGTGCACGAGGTAGGTGACGGCGAGCGCGGCGGCCATGAGCGTGTAAGCCACCGCCTGGTCCACCACGTCGCGATCGACGGCGATCCGCCGCAGCCGCCGCCGCGGCGCCGCCTCAGCCGCCGCCGCCGAAGTCCTCATGCTCCCTTGGCTGCTTGCTGCAGGTGTGTGCGATCGAGATGGGGGAATTAAGAGCAGGTAGAGCTCGTGGCAATAATAATTTCAGTAAGTTGTTGTTGTTTGTGTGGTTCGGTGTCACTTGTGGTGAAGGGCTACTTATATGCATCTCGAGCTGCTGGTTGGTCAGGTCAAAGATTTCTTGGCTGGCTGCAAGCCGAGTTGCCCTGCGGGCAATGCAAGTGCAGATTGGCATTTGCTTCGCCGCGTTAGCTTCGGAGAAGAAGGAAGGGTGGAAATTGGAATGGAAGAATCGAATGCGAGTAGTAGAAGCTTCCGTCACATTTACGCACGTTGTTGAATCAGCAATGATGTGTACTCCAGAACAAACTGTAGGATACTTTCCCGGTTTCAACGGTTGTTTCCAACTGAACTGCTAGAAACCGTTGAAAATTTCTAGTAGCGGGATGTTTTGCCTACTGCTGCAAGGGTTTTTTTTTTTACCCGCGAAATTGCTGCTTCCGAGAGAAGGCGATTCATTTTGGACTTTGTTCCCGACATGGTTTCACTTGTATGGTAGTACGAGGAATCAATTCATTTCCCTATGGGCTTGTTTAGTTGGCAAATTTTTTTCCTTGCTTGTCACATCAGATATATAGACACACATTTGAAGTATTAAACGTAGTCTAATAACAAAGTAAATTACAGATTTCGCCAGGAAACTACGAGACGAATTTATTAAGCATAATTAATCTATCATTAGCAAATGTTTACTGTAGCACCACATTGTCAAATCATGACGCGATTAGGCTTAAAGAATCCGTCTTGCAATTTACACGCAAACTGTGTAATTGGTTTTTTCTTTGCCCATGTTTAATACTCCATGCATATGTACAAACATTCAATGTGATGGGTGAAAAGTTTTTATTTTGAGAACTAAACAACCCCATAGGATGTTCCCAAATAGTACAAGCAATAGCCTGAACCCAGAATAGAGAAATATTATGAATGTCTGAATTTCTCTAACATTGGCTAACCTATGTACTGCTCCATAGATGTTTTGGTAGAGAAATATTATGGATGTCTGAATACCTCTGAACTCTGAAGTAGTATACTTACTAACTCATTTGCGATTGTTCACAAGATCTGCATCGATTGATGACCGAGTTATCTTCCCCAATGCTAACTGCTGCTCATGTGACAGCATCAGCTGCAGCTCCAGTAGAACATACTCCACACTACTACTATTACCCTACCACACAACAGCTACTAATCAGAACACTTTGCCTACACTGGTAACAACTAGTACTATCAAGTAGTACTGGAATAGTGGAGATCAGGGTTACATGAGTAAATCAATCAGGGTTCAACACTGATGGCAACATTCAGGCTCAGTTTGATCAGATCTCGCGCCACCATGGTCAGATGAGATCAGATGCCGCCGGCGCCGCCGCTGAGGATGTTGAGCGCGGCGACGGCGGCCTTCTGGAACCTCTCGCGGTCGTCGTCGAGCGCCCTGCCCTTGTCGGCGACGGCCTCCCTGGCCCGCTCGATCTCCGCCTCGATCTCGCCGCCGCACTGCTCGATCTCCCCCGTCATCTTCAGCATCCCCTGCAGGGCCTCCTGCACCTGCTGCGACACGTCTGCACGCCAATGTGCCAAGAGGAAGAACAACAGCACCGGCGTTGTTAGCTTAGCAATGCCACACTGTCACTGTGTCACCAAGAGCTTAATGTGCGTGGTGTTTAATTTGGAATATAGCAAGCGATCGCGTTGCAATCAATACTGTAATTTGATGATTTATTGCTCAATGTGGCGAACTGATCGAAACTAGCAGGTGAAATGTTCGTGCATTAATTTGGAATCCTTCAAGCGATCGAGTTGCAGCCGACACTAGTAAATTTGATGATTTGTTGCTAAATATGAGGAAACGATCGAAGGTAGCAAAGTGAAATATGCGTGCATCTCATGATTATCATTTATCAAGTAGAATTAAGTAATTCCAACACTAATTCGCGCTTGGATTTTAGAAACCTGGTTCGGATGAAATCAAATGCACCGGACAAATAAACGACATGGAAACAAACAAAATCAAAATGAGCCGTGACACGCCGAAGCGAAATGGGGGAACCTAACTCAAATTGGAGTTGCTCGTTCAGCATAAAACAACTCTCCCAGGGTTTTCTCCCCAAATCAAACTGCTCTAAAATCTCGAAGAAGAAGCACCCATCGTCTGAAAATCTGGTCGCCTACTCGCCTTCGCGAGTCTACGTTCGACGGCGCCGAATCGAGCAGCGGGAGACCAAATCGGATGGGCCACGCATCGTGAGCACGAACGATCGCGCCGGGAAGAACCGAAGGCTAGGCTAGCTAGCGAGCGAGCGAGCACCCGAGACGGGAAGAGAGGGGAGGCGGGCTAGGGTTTTAGCGAGGCGAGTACTTACCGAAGAGGAGCGCGGTGATCCTGGACTCGGCGCCGCCGTCCTCCACCGCCGCCTCCACCATGGCCCCCTCCTCCTCTCCCGCCGCCGCCGCCGCGACCGATCCCGACGGCGAGTGCGCCATCGCCTTCTCTCTCGCGCTGTGTGTGCTGCGGTGTGGGGTGTGGCTCTCAGGAAGAAATATCCGTTTGGGCTTTCTATTTCGGCACCACTGGTGACAAATTTTCTCTTAAAAATTGACAGATGTAATTATAGTACAATCATAATGTAATTGTACTGTAACTTGCATGTAATACGTAAGTTTCATATAATTTTAAATCGTTATATCTATTACAAGATTTGTTTTGGTGAGGAAGAAAAAATATCACGGCACACACATATGTATAAGGATTTGTTCCCACAACCTCCATTTTACCGAAACAACATATTACAGAGAGATTTTTGAAAGTTACATACAAGTTACACTATAGTTACAGTGTAATTATATATAAGTTACAGTATAATTATACTACGATTGTACTGTAATTATATTGTCAAATTTTTTGGAGAAAATTTATCGACAAATATATATAGCAAAAATCGTTCTATTTCTGTCCGTGTTGTGATGAGCCTTGAACCGGCCCAGCAACGCAACCAGCCGTAGGCCCATGGACCTTGCAGCGCGTGATTGTCACCGGCATAGCTCTTTATGTATTTTGTTTTCTTGAACTTTAATAGCATCCGTATGTAATGTCATTAAAATATTAAATATCATTGTGACGTTATATCTTTTTCTGTTCGAGTTATCAAATGTCACCTCGTAGCGTTAGCTTGAACATATTACTAGTTATAATTGGTTAATTGCTTGGCTAGGTTATACTCTCGCACTAAATGATGGTTGCGACATAACCGCGTAGATCGTAGAAAGCATAATACTCCCTCCGTCCCAAAATAACTTAACTTAGAATGAGATGTGACACATCCTATAACAACGAATCTAAACAAGCCTTTGTCTACATTCATGATTATATAATCATGCATGTATTTTATGATTTTTTTAAATATTTTTTACCATTGTATTCGTTATAATTAAATATTTACAATAAGATATCACATGATTATATTTTGGTGAAAAAAATATATGTTAAAACTAAATGTTTTATACGTGATAATGATAAGTTTCACCGCGTGTTTTCACTATGTTTAACAAAAAAATTTAAATATTTCAGTGACTGGTTTTTTTTTCATCATATATATACAACTTAATGTTTCATTATTTCTTTTCTTAAATCGGAAAGTTATAACACACTAACTCTTAAAACTTAACATACAAAGATACCACATCATCATCCACTAACAAATTGACATATCATCATCCACTAAGAGCATCCCCAGCAGCTCATCCAAATTTAATCCTTCATATGCCTATATGGATGGCCATCCAAAAAAGATTCCTCCTCACTCCAACAGATCATCTATATTACATCCTCTATGTCATATCCTCCTATATTTTATTAGTATCTTTCAACTACCACCTCTTTATATTATTTTTTCTTTTTTCACCTTTCTCTTCCTATCCTCTTCTCCATTCCTCTAGAGCTCTTTCTCTTTCTCCCTTCTCCAGCGCCAAAGCAACGCGAGCGGAGGGGCGAGGGGCGCCGTGAGCAGGCGGGCGGAGGGATGGAGGGCAGCGCAGGCGGGGGCGGAGGGCGGCGCGGGGGCCTGGATCTGGCCGGAGTGCGGCGGGGGTGGTGAGGGGCGGCGGGGCGACGCGAGCCGCCGCGCGGAGGAGCGGCGAGCGGTGCGGGCAGCGGAGGACGACCGGAGGCGGGCGGAAGAGCCGCGGAGGAGGCAGGCGGCGGTGTCGGGCAAGCAGCGGGGACGGTGGCGCGGGCGGCCAGATCCAGCAAGTCTCCTCCCCTCCGCTCCCCTCCCCTCCTCTCCCCTCCGTTGGCCGACGGCGGTCGGACGGCGAAGGTAGCCACCAGTGCGTCGTCCTCTCTTCCCTCTTCCTTCACCCTTCATGCTCGATCCGGATGGGGGCGGGAGAACCGGATGGGAGCGGCGGTTTGGGGATGGCGTGAGGAGAGAGAAACGTCAAATTTGGCACTTCTCTCTCCGTGTTTGGCCATCCGCCAATTTTGGCGCATCGGATGGAGCCTCTGCTGGAGGCCCTTTTTCCCCTTCTATACGCCAAAAAGGGATGGAGAACCGGATAGAATAGCTGCTGGGGATGCTCTAACAATCAATACATTTAATATCATGCAAACATACTATATTATTTATAATTTAAAATTTATTATATTTTGAGCTTTTAAAATAAAAACATGTTAAATCATCATCCCACATAATTCACATAATATTTCAATATATATCTTCATTATTTTTTTATAATATCTTATGTACCTATGTATGTTTATTCTCACTTGGTTAATGTTGTTTCTCTCTTCTCTAATTAAGCCATATCACATCAATTGATTTTAGTGCTTATGTAAGTTTATATTATTTAGCTATCTTACACATTATTTTTAGATATTATTATTAACAACGCGTGGGGTTTTATCTAGTTCCAAATACATCCGTGACAGATTGCTTGCATTGCATACACAACACACCAGTGGTCGATGTCGCTGAGCTGAGGAAAACCTTTCGTATCCGGTTATTCATACGTACTCCTACACGATAAAGAGAAATCTCAACTCAAAAAAAAAAAAGACAAAGAGAGGTGACTGGCAGGTGGGCCCGCACCCCTCCCTTCCATCGTTTCGGAGGTCGGATTTCCCAATCCCCCACTCCATCTCCAACTCGCGATCCCCAAACTCCTCCTCCTCCTCGCCGCCGACTCGCCGGCGAGGCCACCGACGCCACCTCCCTCCCAGCGCCGCCGCAACGCAAAACCGTCCTGGTTGGCCTCGCGCACGTCTCCTAGCGACGCCAGCTCGGCTCCAGCCTCCAGGAGATCGCGCTTGTGGGTGGACGTCGGCGTCGCCCAAGCAGGGGGCCCAGGGCGCGGCTGGTGCTGGACGCCGCCGCCGCGGCTGCCGCCCCACGCTGAAGCAGGCGAAGGGGGCGTCCGGCGCAGGCCTGGACTGGGCCCGCGGTGGCGTCGCCACGCGGCGGCAATCCGCCAGCAGCGCCATGGCGAACGGCGGCGAGTTCCGCTTCTTCCTCTCCTGCGACATCAGCCTCCCGCTCGCCTTCCGCGTCGACCGCCTCCTCCACTACCCCACGCCCACCCAGCCTTCTCCTCCTCAAGGTCACCACCCCATTCCTTTTTTCTAGTACTAGATGATGCACCGTTCTTTCCTGCAGGATATTTGTTAGATATTGGAGAAATGATGAAATGATTTGGATTGAAATAATATGAAAATGATTTGATAATGATGATTTAGCATGTGTATGTTTAGTTTTAGAATGAAATAAATTGTAGACGTAATTACTATATGCTTGCACGTTGAGCTTTGTGTGCTTAATGGGTTGATGTGGCATTGATGCTTGTATGTAGGTTTTAGGAGTGTTAATAAATAATATGCTTGCATGTTAAGCTTTAGGTGTTTAGTGGGCATTAGCTTTATAGAAAGAAGAGATTAGCAATTCTTAACTCTCTCACATGTTGTAACCAGTATCAAATTAATATTAAGCTCATGACAATTACTGACTGTGAATCTGTGATCCTATTTGGCATTCTTGTTTGTCAGATTGTACCACCTTGGTGACCAACAAGAAGGTTCCGGAGCTCATTGTTGAGTGCAAACTCTACATCGATGGGATACAATTTGGCTTGCCCGTGAGCACGAGGTATTTCCTTTTTATTTTCTGTTATTTAAACGCATTGAAATGTAATAACCCTCTCATCGAATCTTCGTTACGTGCTTACATGCTAGGCTCGAATCGTCAGGGCCACCATACTTCTGGAACGAGGTCATGACGCTCACCGCGAAATACAGGGATCTCACCTCCCTTTCGCAGCTTGCGTTCACGGTATGTTTCCTTGTCTTCAGACGCCAAAAGTTATCAAGCTACAAGATACTATCTTTGGGAATGCATGGGGTGATATCTTCGGGAGGGATTTGTTCCAACGACATACTCAGTGTTAAAAAATGAGTTGTCGGTGTATGGGATAGTTTGAAGTGAACACTATTATTTGTGAGGATGGGTAGTCATGCACGGTGTATGGCGAACTAACCACCCTACTGATTGACTAGTTCCAGGGTTAGGCATAAATGCAGTTCCTCTTTTGGGAGGCCCAAAATTGTATGTATGTAAGGATCATATCTGATGAAGTTTGGGGGTGTTTGGTTGATGGCTAAGTTTGTAAAACCACAACTTAAGCAAGTTGTGGCTTGCCACATGGCCACACTTGAGGCAAATAGTATGAAAACAAGCCATTGGCATGTGGGGCCATGTGAATGAAGGGGGTGTGGCTAGCCACGATTATGGCAGTTAACTAAAGACATGCCTAAGGACCTATGTCATTGGTGCAAAATGCTGGCTTTTCATTCTTTTCGGAGGTGGCATGTTTGTCTTAGCATCTCTTGGCCAAGTTTATTGGAGATGAGCATGGATTGCCAATAAGAACTTGAAGTCCTCTTGAAGCGACCGTACTGTTTTGCTATGCGCAGCAAACTTACTTTGCTGCTGCCTGCCATGAGTTTTCATTAGTCAGTGTTGAGCTCAAACCCTTTTCACCTAGATGATTTAAGAGTGGCGGCGAGCATCTCTTCTATTGGCCTATTATTGGTTCAAGCTCCCTTCAGTTCTATGCGTTGCTTTATTTGTCTCCTTGTTGTGCAGCTTTGTGCTTTTCTTTTTTTTAAAAAAATCTTGTAAGACTCATGTTTGCTTCATTTATATTAATATACTCACACACAAGGCTGTTGCTTGTTCCTTAAAAAGGAATATGTTTTTCTCTTGCACTTATCTTCCTATGCTATCCATCTGGAATATTGTAGGTTTGGGATATGTCATCTGGTGAGGACGGAAATATTGTTGGTGGAGCCACCATATTTCTTTTCAACAACAAAAAGCAACTTAAAACAGGAAGGCAGAAGCTGCGACTATGGCCCCAAAAGGAGGCAGATGGAAGAGTCCCCACCACGACTCCTGGCAAGGTTGTAATATTGTATGAAGAGCTCAATTTGCTTTTGGGTCTGGATGTGCTTCTTGACCTTTTGTACCATGTTTTCTCCTTCTCAATGAAATGACACGCAACTCTCCTGCGTTGTTCTAAAAATAATTTGCTTCTAATGCCCTTTTGATTCTGATCTGCTCACTAATCTCTCAATCTAATGGTTATTACATCTCTTCCGTACAGTGAACTTACCCTCTTTTTGTTCCTATTACACATGTAGGTACCTAAGAATGAGAGGGGTGAGATAGAGCGTTTGGAGAGGCTTGTTAATAAGCATGAGAGAGGACAGATACAACATATAGAATGGTTGGATCGTCTTTTCTTCAGAACCATGGACAAAGCTAAGGAGAAGTGTGAAAGAACTGAAAATTTGTACCCTAGCCTTGTTGTTGAATTTTGCAGTTTTGAACACAGAGTTGTCTTCCAGGTTATCTTTTCTTCGCCACTGAGTTTACATATGTCTTTCATCTCTCTTTTCCATTATGAATTTGCTGTAATATTTTCAAATTCTCTTAGTATAAATATATAATACTGTACATGTAGTGTGACATAGTGTTTACAATCTAGCATGGTCTATACTTTGGAAGTTGTATTGAGCGCATAATCTATGAAATACACCATCATAGTTAATATCTTTCTGAGTTGAAGCATATTTTTTTGCCATTTGGTTGGTTCAGTGCAATCCATTGTGTAACTGAATAATATTTTATTCTAGTTACTCTTTTCTTTTCTTTTTGTTGTTGGATAAATTGTCGACATTTTGATTTTTACCATAGTTTTTTCTTGTAATTGGTCATGGATCATTGATGGAGTATCATTTTTTTTGTTAAGTGTAGAGTCATTTAATATTTACCGATTTATAATATGTTCATCTCTGCTATAGAAGTTTTTATCAAATTTTCCACATGCAGGAATCTGGAGCAAATTTCTATGCACCAGCCCCTGTGTTGTTATCAAATCAACTTGTTACTGTATGGGACCCCGAACTTGGAAGAACCAATCCATCTGAGCACAAACAGTTAAAGCTTGCAAGGAGCTTAACTCGTGGAATAATTGATAAAGATCTGAAACCAAGCTCAAATGAGCGAAAGTGAGTGCAAATTGTATTTTATTCTTTTCTCCTTGCTGTTTTGTCACCTTATAATGATTTTTAGCCTTTCATCTCTATAACATGATGGTGAATCTTGGCATCATGTAATTTTTACAGTGGTTGCTCTAATCTCGTAAATTTTCAACACAAAATTGTGAGGCAACCAATTTGCATCCAGTTCCAGCTTCTTTAATTAGGAGTGACAGGAATAAAACTTCAATTCTGATTGGCACTAATTTGAATTCATGGATTTTTTTTACCAAAATCTAGTACTCTATGTCTAGGTGTCTGCAAAGAATTATCAAGTTTCCTCCTACACGCTCTTTACAAGTGGATGAGAAGCAGCTTGTCTGGAAATTTCGGTTCTCTTTGATGTCTGAGAAGAAAGCTCTTACAAAGTTTGCTCGTGCAGTGGACTGGAGTGATATCCAAGTTAGTAAAAGCATCCACACATCTTATTGCCGTTTTTGGATTGTATTACCATATTTTTTATTAGGATCAGTGGACTGGAGGATGTCCCTTTGCATGCCTGTGTGTTCTTCACTTCTTTGGCATGTTGGAACTGTTAGGGATATGGTCTGTTTGGCGAAAATTGAGAGTTCACAGGGAATGGGAGTTCAAATGAGGGATTTTATGGTGAATTAGTCTTGAGTTTTTTTTTTCCAATCCCTTGCCTGGTTAGTGAGATGAGAAGTTACAGTGAATTAGTGTGGAGACTATTTTAAGTCATGATGAAGGGCTGGGATTTATCCATCTTAACATAAAGATGGATTTCCATCCCAATTCCTGGCCCCTCCTAGGTATTAAAATAGTGGAGTTAGCCCTCAAATTCCCCACTGCCATCCCATCTGAAGTTCTAAACTACGATGTCAGTTATACCCAGCAGGTGTGTTTAGCAACAATTGGGAAGAGGATTGGGTCTTTGAAGTAGGGATTCATGGCAGATTAGTCTTGAGAGTTTGTTTTTTTAATTCTTGATCCCTTGTTTGGCAAAGAGTGCAATCACAAGGAATTGCTGAAAATACTGTTTTTTAAGTGATGATGAAGGGCTAAGATTTGCCTCATCTCTACATAAGAAAGCAATTCCCACCTCTTCCCCATGTATTAAAAGGGTGGGAGTTAGCCCCCTCAAACTCTGTCCCTATCCCACCTAAACTCCTATTCCTGGCAAACAAACAAAATGCTTCATAACCTCCACCCTCTAAAGTTCCATCTCCTCTAAACAATTTCCCTCATCCGAACAAGCTAACAAAGAAATTAATAACCCAACTCCCTACTCCTATTCTGTCGCAATAATTTGCCTGACCAAACAAGCTGTCAAGGCCAGGGAAAATGATACACAGATGTTCATTGCAACTAGCTTTTGTGATGTCGCAGTATCATTTCAAGTTTATTTCTAAGAAATTTCCTCATTATCTTTAGATCTGTCAACTCCGCATTTTCTTGAACTAATGTCTATGTGGTTTGGTAGCTTCTTATAATTAGTATGTGATAATGCCATGCAGGAAGCTAAACAAGCTGTTGAATTGATTAGAAAGTGGGAAACAATTGATGTGGCTGATGCATTAGAACTTCTCTCACCAGACTTTGAAAGTGAGGAGGTGAGCTTTTTATCTAACCTTTGTTTGTGCATGCTTCTTGTTTTCTTAGAAGAGTACGTGCTAGGGTGGTTTTCACGTAGTTTGGCATTGGCACATGGCACTGTATGACTGGAAGGATATATTTATCATTTCTGTAACATATCCATTTTTTGGTGCAAAGGTACGAGCTTATGCTGTCAACATACTTGAAAGGGCCGATGATGAAGAATTACAATGCTATTTACTCCAGCTAGTGCAAGCTCTTCGGTTTGAAAGATCGGATGAGTCTTGTCTGGCACACTTTCTCGTAAAACGTGGTATGTTCTCTCTCTCTCTCTCTTGGGAGGTATGTTCTCTTTTTATTGAAATCCATCTATGCCTATGTGAAAATGACATGAGGAATCCATCTGTGGCATTTGGCAACCATGAATTTGATGAAATGTCAGAATATGTAATATTGGAAAAAAATGCACTTTCTTCACATGCACAAATATACGCAATTTTTAGCGTTTGAAATATGCCAACAAATATAAGCATTTTTGGAGTACCATTTTCCTAATCCAATCACCCCCCATGATTTCCTGCATTTATCGCTGCATCGCTAGCCGTGATCTTTTCCAATCAAGTAAACTTTTTGGGGCATCAAGGTAATTCTACACCAACCTTACTCTATGCTAAAACTCCTAGAAATGCTTATATTTGTGATTGGATGGAGTATTTAACATGCCTAACTATAGGCGACATTGCCAGATGTTCATTACTATGCAATAGTTATGGATGACCTAACTCCCGGTGCAACCCAAAATGCTTAATATTAATTCTCAGATATGTCATGCTACTGTAGCTTCACCCCTGTCAGATCTTTAATTACTTAATGTTCTTTATGTCCTCACAAAGGCTATATGCGTTTATCATGATGCTCTTTTTGTTAAACTGATATATAGAACACTAACACAAAATTTATGGTCTTTTATCCATTCAGCTGTATCAAACATTGAAATTGCTAGCTTCCTTCGCTGGTATGTGGTCGTTGAGCTGCGTGACACTGCATATGCAAGACGGTATTACAGTACATATGACTTGCTTGAAAATGGCATGATGAAAGTGCGTTTTTCTTCCATTTTGGATGCATCTCTTGGTTCTGCCCTTACCAATATTACATGCAATTATATTTATGGATGTTTCTGTTCAGTTTGCTAGGGATGATGGTGATGAAGACGGATTTCGACTTTGGCAGAGTTTAACACGGCAGACTGAACTTATGGCTCAGTTAGGTTCTATTATGAAGGATGTAAAACAAGTTCGTGGTAGTGCACAAAAGAAAATTGATAGATTAAGACAATTATTATCAGGAGTTTTCAGTGAGCTTACCAACTTTGATGAGGTGCAGCTTATTTCATCATTAATGTGTTGTCTGTCTCCTGTTTTTCAGTGCTAGAGAAACATATCATAGTTCAGATTAACTTGTGTGGTTGCTTGAACTGATGAGTTCCGTTTTATTAATTTCAGCCAATTCGTTCACCATTAGCACCAACTGTTCTCCTTACTGGGGTTATGCCTCAAGAATCATCTATATTTAAAAGTGCCTTGCATCCTTTGCGCCTTGCCTTTAAGACAGCAAATGGGGGAATATCGAAGATTATTTATAAAAAGGGAGATGATCTCCGCCAAGATCAGCTGGTAATTTTCAATGTGCCTTTATATTTATTTCCAAGTTTTTCTTTTTCTTTTCGTTCTAGTCTGTATGCCAATGGGTCACCCTCTTTATGTAAGGGTAATATGGTTTGGCTTTCTGAGCAAGTGATTACGTTATAAGTATTTCTGAAATTATTGAAAAACATGTATTCAACTGCCAATGCTATGCTCTAAATCAGAGCTGCTTGAGCTGGATATTTGGTTGCTTAAACGGTAACAGCTGGTTGGTCCACTGTATTGTCTGATCTATTATGTGCTGGTCTTTGTCGTGTTGAGAATAGTGTTTACAATTCCCGAAAGAACACATCACAAGCTGCTTCATGGTGTTATGTAGGAGTAGATTTTAGTTCTTAGAGCCTTCTTCTCGTGGATTTGAACTTTTAATTCATGTATATAGACTATGTCTAGCAGTTTTTAGAGCCTTGTGGTTTTAAACTATTAATTCTGGCTGTGTTTGGCAGCCTGTTGCTGTGGCTGCAACGCACCTATACATACAGCTTATCTATTGTACAGCGGCTGCGGCTGCAGCCACAGCAATGCCCACCGAACAGGCATGTTTAGCATATACTATGCATAAACTAGATGATGCCCCATGCATTACTGGTAGGAAACCATCAGGATGGACAGCAGTGAGGAGACTATGCAGTTATATATTTTGTTAGACAAATTTAGTAAAGCACGCAGTGAAAAATAAAAATCTTTTAAAAAAGTAGATTTGAGAGTAAAGAAAATAACGTTCATCGAGGCACAACAATACTGATGATGAGGATGGGGAACCTTTTACCACTGCTTTTATCAGACTGTTCATAATGGAAAATAAGGAGACACATAGGAACCATACTTAGAGTCCGGAAACAAAACTGAAGTCTATTATTCTCCTGCAAATTGAAATGCTGAGAAGATTTAGAAAAAACTTGACCTTGATCATGCTTGCTTCCACATGAAAAGCTCATTCTAGACTTCTCAGTGCTATTTCACGGACCCGCATACTAGGAACAGAAAACAGTGAAACAGTCATTTTATTTTACTCGATATGGCTGAATAATTAAAAGAGATGAAAGATATATTTTCTAACCATCTGAAATGATAGTTGTTGCAATCCAAATCAACTATATGAAACTTCTTCCTGTAACAGGGGATGAAAAAAAGGCAAGAGACCTGTAGGTATTTAGGATATGTATGCAAGTGTAAGAGAAGTAAACCAAATAGTTAAAATGGCGAAGATGTAAGAATAAATCTAATTCAAATGTATTGTCTGTCTCTCCAACTCATCTCCAGACGCTTGTGTGGGAGTGAATTGTGATTAATTATTTCTTTGTTCTTTATAGGTTATTCAAATGGTCTCCTTGATGGATCGGCTGCTCAAATTAGAAAATATGGATTTACACCTTACTCCATATCGAGTTCTTGCAACTCAACCAGATGAAGGAATGCTTGAATTTATTCCTTCCAGTTCACTTGCACAGGTAACTCGGTATTGATTATTGATTATCACGAAGGCCACTATTGAATTACCAGAAGTTGTCTTTTCCATTCGGGTGAAATTATACGCAGATTGTGGCTTCATTTCATGATTATCTTTGTTGATTCAAGTAATTGTTTCTTCTCAGATTCTGTCAGAACATCGCACTATTACAAGTTACCTACAAAAATTTCATCCTGATGAAGACGGTCCTTTTGGTATAACTGCTCAGTGCTTGGAAACTTTCATAAAAAGCTGTGCTGGCTACTCTGTCATTACATATATAATGGGGGTTGGAGACAGGTTCGCATTTTTATTTCTCAAAATCTCAGACCCTCGGTGCCTTTGGTTCTAACTTATCATTATGAGTACTTATAGGCTAGTTATCCTTGTTAAAACTTCATTCACGAAGGTGATAAGAGAAAACATGGCTTTTATTACATTCAGCAGCCTTTAGCTGTCAATCATACATTGCTGTGCATCCCATGCTACTTAATGTGCCTTTGAATAACTTGTCTGTATGACTATATCCCATTTCATGTTTTTTTACATGATTCATAATCAGCCATGAAACTGGTTGAGAGTTGTGTTTGTTTCACCAAGGATATATCATATATGCAGGCCCAACTTGGACTTTCTGGTTCGTTGACAATATTAGGCATATCGTTCTACATTATGTGGGTCAGAGTTTGCTAGTGTTCCCCATACTTTAACTGAACTCTGTTCATGGTCACAACATATTTTTTAGGGTGTGTTTAGTTCACACCAAACTTCCCCCCAACTCCAACTTTCCATCATATCACATCACATCCAAAACTTTCCTAAACTCCCAACTTTTTTTCCAAACTACCAACTTTCCCCAAACTTCTCCCCAATTTCAGGAACTAAACACAGTTTGGGGAGAAGTTTGGGGAAAGTTTTTCCCCAAACTTCTCCCCAATTTCTCTATATGTCCAGTTTGTCAAGAGAGGACCTGGCTGAATGCTGATGTTACAGTTTTTTCTGCCATCTGGATATATGTAGCTAGTTAGCTACTAATGTGCTAAGAACCATGATACAATGTTTCACGATAGGAATGACAAATTTTCTTTTTCCTCCCATTCTAGGCATCTGGATAATCTTCTTCTAACTGATGATGGACGCCTCTTCCACGTTGATTTCGCTTTCATTCTGGGTAAAGATCCAAAGCCATTTCCACCACCAATGAAACTATGCAAAGAAATGGTTGAGGCCATGGGTGGTGCAGAAAGGTAAAAGTCTTTAACTAACTTGGCGGGATATCTGCATGATTTGTTCCTCTGCTAAAAGCTGATTGCTCGTTTTCAGCCAATACTACACGAGATTCAAGTCATACTGTTGCGAAGCATACAACATTTTAAGGAAGTCCAGTAGCCTCATATTGAATCTGTTCAACTTGATGAGAAGATCAAATATTCCAGACATCACTAACGAGGAAAATGCAGGCCTTAAGGTACTTAAGCCGTTTTCACAACTTGAGCCCATGAGTTTTTATAAAGAACATAGCAATCAAAATGACCATATTTTCATTATCATGAGTTGAGCCCCATGATTAAAGAACATAGCACTCTAAAACTGACCATATTTTTCTATGTTGAGAGCAGCTTCAAGAGAAATTTCGGCTTGATCTGGAAGATGAGGAAGCCATACATTTCTTCCAAGATCTTATCAACGAAAGCGTCAGCGCTTTGTTCCCTCAGATGGTTGAGACAATCCATAGATGGGCTCAATACTGGCGCTAAGCAAAGGGATGGTGCTGAAAATCTGTAACAGGCATGATTGATGTATATACGTACTAACATGCTCGCCTGCGACCGATTTATTTACAGCAGGTTGCAGGTCTGAACTCTGAATCCATTTACATTTGTCGATAGCTTAGTTTGTGAATATACCACGCATGCGCCTGGTTAGAAAGCTGTCGAATGTAGTCAGAAGTGTAATAAGGCTAGCAGTATTAAAAAAAGAATCTTTAGCGGCAAATATAATGATGTTTTATGTGCCTCAACCCTGACAATTTTATGCTTCTTTTTGTAAGTTTGGAGAATTTGAACGTAGAAAATAAAATAAACTATTTATTAGAAAGGATTGGTTGGGATGAGGTAAATAATATGTTAAAGAAATATTTCCGTTTCGGATGCGAACGCTCTTTCCTGCTCAACTTTTCAGTTTTGGGCTTGGCCGGTTTACGTATCGAGTTAGCCTATTTCCTTTCCTTTTTTCTTTGGAATGAGTCCACTTGACATCCCTTATCCTTTTTTTTTCATCGAGTTCAAATCACATCGGTTAAATTATGTCCTCCAATAGTATAGAAGGTTGATTTCATTGACATTGCAAGTTGACTACAATCAACCTGTCCTAGTTAGCATGGGACCTAAGTGGCCCCCACATGTAAGTCACACAAAAAATTGAGTAGCCCCGAGTGCTGGGATCTCATTGAAAGTAGTGGGTACGATGACTTGGGCGTTGGCAAGGGGAGTATCCCTGATGACAGCACCGGTGATGAGGGCAGGGGGAGGGTGGTTGAGGATGGTACGAAGGGGCCTACGGTGGCGGCGCCAAGCAGGGTGGTGCTGAATAGGGAGTTCTCGAGGATGCGCATGTAGGCGAAGACGTGGAGTCGGCCTAGGTTGGGGGTGGGGAGAGGGGGCATGGGCTGCGGTGGTGACTGGTGGTGGAAGGCGGGGTTTTGATTAGGCTTGGGGGTTCCAATGGGTTTGGATACGCGGCGGGGGGGGGGGGGGGGGGGGGGGGGGGCGACGGGGGTGGAGACTGGGGGCAGATGAATCTTCTAGAGGAGCATGCAGGAGCTTGGGCTGCTGGTGCTACGGTGGAAACAGGATGCAGGGGCTTGGGCTGCTGGTGTTGCGGTGGAAACTGGAAGTGAGGGGGGTGGGGGAAAGGTGGTTGGTAGTGAGCTACTGGACTAAATCGTTGAACTGGTTCTTGCTAATGTTGTAGACCTGTGGCTGCGGAGGTGGAGGCGTGGCCTTGTGGATGTTGCGGCCGAGCTTGTTAACGTCGAGATGCGGGTTGGTGTTGTTGCTGTTCTTACTACTAGTGCGATCCATGGCGAACGAGGACATAATTGGTGGTCGAGAGCAGCAGACCAACGCGATAGCCGATAGGGCATGGTGGCGAAGCTAATCATCACCTGTGAGGAAGTGGAGGGCATTGACACGATAGATTGGCGTCGTAGGTAGAGAGGAGGAGGAAGTCGGCATGCACACAGAAGGGAAGGAGAAGCCATCCTTGGCCTCCATCTCCTCCGCGCCTCACCTGACCTCACCGGCTGCACCGTCCTCGGCCTCTGCCTACCCTATGCCCCGATACTAAAGCTTGGGATAGAGAGAGAGGTGTGTTGTCCCACCGTGTGCTGGGGGAAAGGTGGGAGAGAATCAGAGAAGGGCTTTTCTTGTATACTTTTTTTATGCAACTTACATATGGGCCATGTGGGTCCCACAATTACTTAGCCGGGGTGACCGTAGTCAACTTGCTACATCAATGAAACCGGCCTTCTATATTGCCAGAGGACCTTATTTAACCCCATTTTGCAAGTTGGAGGTTCAAGATCACTGGTGTTGCAACTGGGGATGCTTTAAACTCGATGAAATGATGAAGGACGTCTAGTGGACCTATTCCTTTTCCTTTTACACAGCCTGCTGGGCAATGTGGGCTTTCATGCTCCAAAAGTTTCTACATATGAAGTTTGTACCAAAAGTTTCTATATTTGAAGTATTAGTACTGAAAGTTTGCATAAAGTTTCTATATATAAAATGTCTATATCGAAAGTTTATATGTATAGAACTTTTAATATTGAAGGTTTTATATAAAAGTTTTTATGTACGATGTTTCTACGTGCACACTTATACATATAAATTGTTGAGTAAATTACACCCACGGTATAACAACTTGTCAGATGGGTGCGATATAGTGCAAGAACTTGAGAATTGAGCGTCCAAGTGCAACAACTTGATAAGTAGGTGCATTCTAGTACAAGAACTTGACAATTTGTATTTTGGTGCATCAACTTGGCTAGGCATATGCTAGGTGAGTTTTTTCCCGACGTCAATAATGCCATTACATAGCAATCCTACATATATTACCTTAGATATTAAATTTAATCTTTAATAATTATACTGCACACACAGTTTACATCCAATTACCTTAAGATTTTTTTTTGTTTTCTTTACCTTCTCAAATATCAACTGAAATATAATAATTTTTACATCCAATTTAATTGACTCTAAGTTATTACTTATTATAATAAAAATATAAATATGTTTATACAAATCCACACTAGTATATTGTCAAAATAATTACTTAAATTGAATCTATATAAAAAATGCTCCAAATAATTAAGTTGTCGCATAATTTCTTAGTTTATTGTATCAAAATCGTACCTACCTTGCAGGTTGTTACATTTATACGATCACTTATAAAGTTCTTATACTAAATTGCACATATTTACTAAGTTGTTGTACTAGAACGCTCATTTCTCAAGTTCTTACATCAAATTGTACCTACCTGCCAAGTTGATGCACCGTAGGTGCAATTTACTCTAAATTGTTTGTGGCTCAATATTGCTAGATGCGCTGAAAATGTGTAGACTTCTGAAAGGGAAATGGTGCTGATAAGGCGATTGCCTTAGCTGGCGGATGATCCATCTAAGATTAATAAGAGTATATGATTAAAAAGAATTAAAATAGAATTTTTTTAGCATACTAGCTGTTTACACACCTTTTGATTTAAAAGAAAAACATAGAAATTTTATAGGATTCCAATTATGTAGGAATTTGTTATATCGCCTTTTGAAACAAATAATTAAATCCTATTAAATTCCTAAGAAATGCCTCAATCTATACCAGTTTTGAAGGACTTTTAATACGAGGTCCAACCTCATGGAAAGTTTACTACTATGAGTCTATCTTTCTCATCTAATTCCTGGGTTTTTTTTCAGTCCAATCAAACAATTATTCATGTATTTTTTCTGTACTAGAAAAAATACCCGTGCGTTGCAATGGGTGAATATTATTTTAATCTTATTATTATTATACGGTTTAGACGGGATAAAATTCACTGTGGGAATTCGCTTAGATTTTTTTTTTAGAAAATCATGAGCTGCAATTAGGAGTCCAACTTTCATCTCAAGTTAGCATGCATGTTTTTTTTTACACAAATTTCTTATATGATTTATTTTATATTTCCGAAAGCAAATGGACTTAAAATTCGACTCAAACACGGATCTATATTTTCAAAAGAGAATAAACTTAAAAAACCGACTCAAATACGGATGACGTACCAAAATACCGACAAAAACATCTTTAAATTTTAAAATAGTATAGATATAGATATAGATTTTACTATTATCTGTTTTGCACTTGAATACACGTTAGAATTCCATGTTTTTCTACTCCTCCGTTTTCTCAATCTTGCATTTTAAAGGAGCTATTAATTTATCGGCTAAAGCAATTTTTTGATCCACCACTGGACACACTCCATGAGTAAATCCTACTCCCTCTGTTCCAAAATATAAGGCACAGCCACTCTTAACCCAAAGACCAAGAAATAATAAATATCTCATTGTTGTTATGAATCACCCCAATTAATACAATACATGCAACCAATAGAATTAAGGATCTTGTTAAAATAATAATAATTTAGGGGAGAGAATGTGCTAATTAATTACATGCATGCATGCACGCCCTATATTATGAAACCACTTTAAAAATAGTTGTGCCCTATATTTTAGAATGGAGGGAGTAGCTACTAGCTTGTATAATAATTAATGGTACTCGCTCTCAATAGGCCCACTACTATTTATACACTCTAGAGAAAAAAATATATTTTATCTTCTATGTCCGGCTATAATCTCATGCTCTCTCTAGCAGTATCGTTTGCTATTTAGCTTATTAGCCATAGCTAAAATTTAAAATTTAATTTTAAGTTTTTTTGGGGTTAGTTTATTTTGAAATATATGTTATAAAATTGCGAACGTATATTACGTTTTCGTTTTTCACATAAATTTCTTACTATTTCCTCTGTCTAAAAAATAAGTATTTTTAAATCCTGACACAGTCTCTAAGATGCTACTTTGACCAATAATATCTATAATAAAAATAATTATATATTATCATAGTTTGTTTAATAATAAATCTAGTATCTTTTTATTTCTTTGCTATTAATAAGTTAAAGTTAAAAATATTTGACTTGTCACTATGTTAAAAATGAGTAGAATCGTAACCATCAGTAGCGGAGACAGCGCCCAGCGACCCTGGGCAGGTGTCTGGGCTCCATCCAACGCAGCACTATTACCTAATTACTATGCATGCTTAGCTAGCTAGGCCAAACAGTTTCATGGGCTAATGTTTAGCCCTCACCTTTTAGCCTTAAATTAGACCTCAAGGATCTAAACAGGTGGGCTAATTTTGAACTAATGTGAATTAGCCCCCCTCAAAACATTAGCCTCTCCAAGAGGTGCTAATGGGGCTAATTTTGTGTGGGGACCATCAAAAAGCAGCTCTCTCTCTCCTTCTCTCTCCTCTCTTTCTACCCTCTCTCTCCACCTTTTAGCCTTGAATTAGCCCATGGATGCAAACATACCACCCTAGGCTAATGTTTAGTCATGACATTAGCTCTCAAAATTAGCCCTGGGCTAATCTTTCAAACAGGGCTCTAGGCATTATCCTAGCAATGTGTAGCAGTAGTCCGTTTATTATTTAATTACCGTTCGTGCTTAACACAATAGCAAAACAAGTATTATGAGGATTGTTAATTTTACTTGTATTATTTTGTATAGATTTATTTGTACTTGTTATTCATCGATTTTTGTTAGCTTTGCCTCGTTGCCCAGGCTGAAAAAAATTTCTAGATCCGCCACTGCTAACCATAGAATACAACACTATGCGTACGTTTATCTCATACACTATAGGGATGGTGAGAAGGGATATACTCCATTTTACATCGCAGAGGGGCTACCTCCGTCCCATTAAGTACAACCATAAGTTTTCGTATCTAACTTTGATGTTTCGTCTTATTTGTATTTTTTTATTAGGATTTTTGTTGTTATTAGATGATAAAATATAAATAATACTTTATGGGTGAATTTTATTTTAAATTTATTTTTTTTTAATTTTTTTAATAAGACGGATGAGTTAAGCCTAAAAAATTATAGCTGCACTTAAATTGTGATCAATTTGTTAGAGGGAGTAGTATAAACAAACCAATCGAGCCGTTGGGCACTCAGGTTTCCTCCCTTATCGAGGCAAGCGCCTCGGGCCGTACGATGGCAGGCGGATATCCCCTGCTACCGTCAGATTGGCATGGAGATCCGTGCGGGGTTTTTCCACAGAAGGAAAAGCTTCCAGGATGGTGGCTTACCCCGACCTTCTGCCCATCTCGACTGGACCGAAATTTCAGCTCTTGATCGGCACCATGAAATGTTTGATTGACCTTTGATCGTACTTCTTATGTAAAAGAAAAATAGTTCTAGATTTGAATAACGGAAAGTATACTCCGTAGTACTAGTATTTTCTTTGAACCTTCAAAAGAGTTGCCGCCATTTCTCTATAGTACCATTCGTATGAGCATAACCATGTAATATAACATAATATTAGATAAGATATATTTTATTATGAGTTTAATATCGGAATAGACTCTTTAGTAATATAGGATGCGTACTATATTATATTATAGGATAAAGGGAGTAGTAAATTAAACCCACCAAGACCGCCTCTTGAGCTTTAGTCCATTTTTTTTATGCCTCCAATTGTTTATCTCCTACTCCAATAGCTTATAAACCTCTGAACTTTAGAGCTTAAAATAAAGTTGATTTTGAAGGGTTGTTTTTTGGCAGTTTAGTTTTCAACATTGACTTTGAAATTGCTAAGGACATGTATCTATATATAAAACGTTAACAACAAATTATTTTGTGGTCATTGATAAGCCATTACAACTTATAATCATCGTATTGCAGTATATATTTTATATGACTCTGACTTCTAAGTTTTAGAAAAATATATTTTATAAGCTAAGATGAAATAGTTTAATTATCTAAATTTAGTACAACTATTGACCTTAATAAAAAAAGAAATGTCTCATCCTAAGAGTCAAATTTCACTGTTATATTTTGTTTATTCATCTGAATTTTGAAACAGATTATTTGTTCTACACTTAAAGAAAACATGTTTTCTCAAAAAACTTTCTTCTACTACATTACCCCCATTTATTTTAAGCTATTTATTACGTTTATTTCTCAAAATATTTAATGTATTTATGTATTAGGTAGATAATTTACGATGATAATCTACTTAATAATCTAAATCAAACGCATCTCTCTAGTGCAACTTCAAACGCTTCATTCAAAATAAATAAGTTCTAGAGGATTTTTGTATGTAATGAAATGAAGTCATTACTATGACATTTCTTTTAAGTTCATGCGTTCTATATAGCTCCATGAGCTTCCGGAGCTAGAAAATGGTTAAAAGATCAACCAAAATTGGAGTTGTAAAATAAACTTAATTGAGCAGACAAATCAGTAGCCACTATACGGAGATTACGGGAGCAGAAACTAACTTACTACTACCTCCGTTTCAGGTTATAAGGTTTTCTAGCATTGTCCACATTCATATAGATGTGTATATGTCTAGATTCATTAACATATATATGAATATGGGTAATGCTAGAAAGTCTTATAATATGAAACGGAGGAAATAGCTTATAGCCTACTATTAAACTTGCTCTAATAAAGAGATAATAGGATAGTAAATTGAAGTACTTGGTGTTAAAAGAAGTTATCCCTACTATTTGTAGTATCGAATCATAAGAACTAAGCTAACCAGAGGGGGTGAATGGTTGGAATATCCCAAAACCTAAATTTTTAGCGGAAATAAAAGTTACCCTCAAATTCGATGTAGATCGGTCTGATCGAGGTTGATCCGCCGGTCTGACCGCGCGCGTGCCGCCGGTCTGACCGGTGTTGATCACTCGGTCCAATCGCCTGAAGATCGCCTGCCGCGTATGAAGTCGCCGCCGGTCTGACCGCCGGTCGGACCGCCGTTGAGTCGCCGGTTAGACCGCCGCACCCAATGAAACACAAATCGAAGAACTTTCAAAGTAGATGACAACTTTATTACTTCTCTCTGTGTTTACAAAGTGCAACAACACCACTCCTTACAAAAATCTCGACTAAACTCGAAACCTTGAAACACAACGCTATGAAAAGCGACACAAAAGAGATACCGAGAAGCCTCACGCTCCCCCTGTATTTATACATGAGGTAGGCAGCCCAAAGCCACGAACCAAACTCATACTAGATGTCCTAATCCATCTAGGAAACCCTCTAGTACAAGAAACAAACTTAACATAACCAATCACACCAAATTTGGACTCCTTCCAAATTCGTCTCCACATCTCATACGCACACAATACCTCCATCGTATGCCATATGGAATCTTCACCAACCACGTGCATCAACTCTAGCCTAAGTATCCCGCATGATATCTGACCACCACGGGCATCGTCTTACCACCAAGCCGACTCCCGGTCCATCACCGCAAATACTCTCCCGAGGCATCGAGTCACCTACACATGAAATAAACAAAGAAACCATATTCCTAGACTAAGCTATCACCAACTTGACTCATTAGTAGCAAACAACAGTATCACATACGTATGGTATCCATCTAGAAGTCATAAACATGAAACAATCACGGATATCCAAAGAAACAACCCGAAACCGAAACCGACACAGCGTCGGTCGGTCAGACCGTGGGCCGGCCGGTCTGACCGCTCAACACAAGCCGGTCTGACCGGCAACCACCGCCCGGTCTGACCGGTCCCGACAAAACAGCAAACCCTGTTCATCACCTGAAAATCAATTATCTCCAAAACCACTTCGACAATAATCTCCAAATATCAAAGCCAATAATCACAGATGCCAATTGTTCATCACAGAATAAGAATCAAAACACACGTCGATCTTACAATCTCCCCCTTGATGAACACATTGGCAAACCCATTAAAAATGTTTTGGTGTTTGGAAAAATAAAAACAAAAAGTGGTAAAAAGCACACTTCGTACAAACGTACACAACGTGCTCAAAAATATCAAAAGAAAACTTCTCCCCCTTTTTAAAAGAAAGAAATTCTCAGTTTCAAAAACATGCTCAATTCCCAGTTGAATCAAAAACATGCTCTTCTCAAAAACTTCAAAAATTATGTTTCTCCCAAAACTCATCTCTTCTCCTAAAACTCATCTCTTCTCCCCCTTTTGACAATGATTTCATTAAGTATAGGAATTATGTTCAGTAAATTATAAGATCTTAGCATACATATAGCATATCATATCATGTGTTGCAATAAAAAGAAGATGAACCCATCTATAATATAACAAGCATGCATTAAAGTATAATCATGAACCAAAAATTTTACAATTAAGTTTGAATCAACAATCAAAATTCATGATTTCATACGATTTATAATGCAACATCTTAACAAGCACATAGGTTGAAGAATAAACACTAAACACATATACCTATTGCATTTATCACTCTTTCTCAAATTAGCCTTCTGCACAAAACAACCAAGAGAATTTTTACTTTTTCTTTTTCTTGAACCTTTTTGCTCATATTTTTCTCTTTTATTCCGGGTACGTCCCTGTCATCAAGACTGTCTCCAGGGATTCGGCACCCATTATTTTGCTCACATCGAATATGTCCTTGTCGTCAAGACTATTTCCAAGGATTCGGTATTCATTTTTTTCATATTTTTTATTCTCTTTTCACAATGAGCAATTAAAGCTATTTGAGGAATAACAATTCAATAAAGCATATATAAAAAGCATTTATAGATCAAACCATATGCTAGCATCAATATTACATATATGCTTAATTCAAGTAAAGAATTTAAGTGTCATGCATCATCTCCCTTAAAAGCAAAATCTAAATCTCATGAAAAGACTAGAATACATACAAGCTATACTAGAGAAAAATAAACCTTCAAAGTATTGCTAGCATGCACAAGAAAATACCATATGTATAGAACAAAGCTCTCTTTTCTCAATTTTTTTTATTGTCATATTATTGCTTGATAAAACCGTGAGGTACAAACTCCCCCTCAAACCATGCCAAAAGGATTCACGAATAAGGATTAACTCCCCCTCAAAATAACCTCCAATTCTCCTCGAACAAAAATCAAGAAGAAATCAAAGATTTTGAAAAAAAAAACATCCAATTGCCAAAGATATCACCAATACTCTCAAAATCGACATACATCCATTAGTATTAACCAAAGCTACTATCTCAAATACTAGCATATGAAAAAGCTAATAAACTAGAGAGTAGAACAAAATTATGTCAATCCAAAAGTAAAGTGATGTTACCTTGCAACGCAATCATCATCTCAAAATTGAACGCACATGGGGAGTATGCCTCCAAAATACCTACAAATGAGAAGATGTCGAGGCCTCCGTGTTGGGGTTAGAAATAAGAAATTTTGGAAACCAACACTGAGTCACATGACCAGTAGAACCAGTAGGTACAAATGCACTAACAAAATCAGAACCAGACTTACCTGAAAACTTACCTTGACGCTTCACAAAAGTCTGAGTTGAATTTCGCGCAAAATCACCCCGAGGCCGGTCTGACCGCCGTTGTGCCTGCGGTCTGACCGGGCCTGGCAACCGGCCTGACCATCGGTTCACCTGCGATCTGACCGCTGGTCTGTCTGACCGACTGGACAATGTCGGTCTAACCATGCTCCATGAATTAAAACCCGATTTTTCCCAACGTCGTTTTGCAAAAGCAATTTCTCTTTCCTTTTTCTGTTTATGGGCAAGTCTAAAACAAAAACCAACCAAATGTCCATCTTTTCCACAAAAAGAACAAGTGTACTTCTCACGACAAGTTTGTGAAGTAGGTGGTTTTGAAAATGATGGTTTTGCAACACAACATTTGATTTTAAAGAAGATGCAATCAAAGAAGACATGATGCCAGCAGATTTAGACACAATGTTCTTAGGCTCAGATTCAATCAAAATTTCACCTCTCCTAGGAGCACCCAAAATAGTAGGAGAATGTCTAGCATGATAAGCATAAGAATCAAAACCTAAACCACGATTGTGTGTGCTAACCTTAGATTGATTAAGAATCATGTTGAGGTTCTTTTTACCATCAGAAAATCTTTGCAAAGAACTTTTCAAATAAGAAACCTCCCGAGTAAGAATAGCACAATTTTTGCAAGCATCCAAAAGACCTTTTTGTTTTCTACAAGTTGAGCAAGAAAACACCTCATCTTGTTTAACAATTTCTTCCATGTGTTTAACACGCCCTAAAGCATCTTTCAATTTCATCTCATTCAAAATACACTTTGAGCAATCTTGAGAAATCAAAGCATCTTTGTTTTGAAAAGCCCTATTTGCACATGAAGCATTGAACAAAGAACTTGCACAAAAAGCAACTTTGTATTTTTTCAAAACGTTCTTTGTCAAAATCAACTCATCAACAATACGAGCATGCAAAGCAAATCCAAGAGCAAAAGAAGACTCTAATTTTTTAGATTTTTCAATCTCAAATTCCAATTTCTTGCAATTAACAGAATTGATATCTCGCAAAGCATTAATTTCAGAAAATAAAACTTCACAAGATTCACATTCATCATCATTAGGAATCAAAGATTTTAATCTATCAATTTCAGCATT
The DNA here is from genome assembly GCA_000338895.3 of Oryza meridionalis. Lineage (NCBI taxonomy): Eukaryota > Viridiplantae > Streptophyta > Magnoliopsida > Poales > Poaceae > Oryza > Oryza meridionalis. The sequence goes on along the minus strand of CM002528.2, from coordinate 4,888,815 downwards.
TAGAATCTCAATAGTGTGATCCTTCTCATCAAGCACAATAGAACATGTTTGAAGTTTCTTAGCAAATTTGTAAGCAGCATGTTCTAATTGATCATAACTAAGCTTTTCTTCACTATCACTATCAGATTCATTAATATCAGAACTTGCATTATGAGCAATAAAAGCTAAATCAACAATTTCCTTACCTTTGCTCTCATCTTCATCCTCTGATTCATCACAAGCTCTTATTAATTCTTGGATTAGCCACTGCACGCAATTCTTCTTCTTCTCCCTCGTGATCTTCTTCTTGTTCACGTCATCTTCCTTGACTCTACCATCATCTTCCTTCTTACCTCTCCCAAGCTTAGGACAATGTGAGCGAAGATGATCAAGTGCACCACACTCAAAACAACAATTCTGTCCTCCTCTTTTCCTGTTCCTAACATTTTTTATAGCTCGAGAAAATTTGTTAGATAACAAAACCAAGTCCTCCTCCTCAAACTGTTCGAGTTGATCATCGGACATGGCATTAAATAAAGCAAGGACAGAAGACTTTGATGAAGAAGCACCAACATCCAAAGAAGTCGAGGAAGAAACCAAAGCACTAGACTTAGAATCAACTTTACGAGAAAGAATATTCATCTCATGTGTTTTCAGTTTTGTGTAAAGCGAATCCAAAGTCAAAGTAGACATGTTAAGAGATTCCTGAATAGATATAACTTTCATCTCCAAAATAGACATGTCAAGACCATTCAAAAAGTGGCGAGAAATCTTAGATTGTGGATAATTAGCATCATAAGAAGAATCAACAGATCTAAGATCACTCAAAATTTTGTTAAACCTAGAAAGATAGTCATCCAAAGCTTCTCCAGGTTTCATCTCAAATTTAATGTACTCCTTTTTGAAAAGATCTCGACGAAGTTCTTTAATGTTATTTGTTCCTTGATGAAAATTACTCAAAGCAATCCAAATCTCATGGGTAGTTTGAAGATGAGCAACACGATCATAATCCGAACGAGAAATCCCACTCAAAAGAATATTGCGAGCTTTGCAATTTTGTTCAAACTCAGTTTTTAAAGCAGCAGTATTAATAACTTTAGGAATCACATAAGGATGAGAAACTTTTCTCCAAATATCATAATCTTTAGCCATAATGTAAGATTGCATCCTACTACACCAATGAGAAAAATCCGTTCCATCGAAAACATGAGGCTTAGTTGAAAACCTAACAGGAGCAGCCATGGCAAAAATTCTAGATCGATAAAAATCCAAAGTAGAAAACGAGGCTCTGATACCACTTGTAGGATCGAATCATAAGAACTAAGCCAACCAGAGGGGGGGGGGGGGGTGAATGGTTGGAATACCTAAAAACCCAAACTTTTAGCGGAACTAAAAGTTACCCTCAAATTCGATGTAGATCGGTCTGACCGAGGTTGATCCGCCGGTTTGACCGCGCGCGTGCCACCGGTCTGACCGGTGTTGATCACTCGGTCCAACCGCCTGAAGATCGCCTGCCGCGTGTGAAGTCGCCGCCAGTCTGACCGCCTTAGCGCTGCCGGTCTGACCGCCGCTTGTCGCCGGTCGGACCGCCGTTGAGTCGCCGGTCGGACCGCCGCACCCAATGAAACACAAATCGAAGAACTTTCAAAGTAGATGACAACTTTATTACTTCTCTTTGTGTTTACAAAGTGCAACAACACCACTCCTTACAAAAATCTCGACTAAACTCGAAACCCTAAAACACAACGCTATGAAAAGCGACACAAAAGAGATACCGGGAAGCCTCACGCTCCCCCTGTATTTATACATGAGGTAGGCAGCCCAAAGCCACGAACCAAACTCATACTAGATGTCCTAATCCACCTAGGAAACCCTCTAGTACAAGAAACAAACTTAACATAACCAATCATACCAAATTTGGACTCCTTCCAAATTCGACTCCGCATCCCATACACACACAATACCTCCATCGTATGCCATATGGAATCTTCACCAACCACGTGCATCAACTCTAGCCTAAGTATCCCGCATGATATCTGACCACCACGGGCATCGTCTTACCACCAAGCCGACTCCCGGTCCATCACCGCAAATACTCTCCTGAGGCATCGACTCACCTACACATGAAACAAACAAAGAAACCATATTCCGAGACCAAGCTATCACCAACTTGACTCATTAGTAGCAAACAACAGTATCACATACGTATGGTATCCATCTAGAAGTCATAAACATGAAACAATCACGGATATCCAAAGAAACAACCCGAAACCGAAACCGACACAGCGTCGGTCGGTCAGACCGCGGGCCGGCCGGTCTGACCGCTCAACACAAGCCGGTCTGACCGGCAACCACCGCCCGGTCTGACCGGTCCCGACAAAACAACAAACCCTGTTCATCACCTGAAAATCAATTATCTCCAAAACCACTTCGACAATAATCTCCAAATATCAAAGCCAATAATAATAGATGCCAATTGTTCATCACAGAATAAGAATCAAAACACACGTTGATCTTACACTATTAATACTACTCTTCTCCACCCAAAAATATAGCTTCATTTTTAGTTCAAAGCTTTAAATTTAAATTATAATGGTAATTATATTTTCGGTTGGAGAAAGTTACTCTGTACTCATTCATGTGCATAGCTAAAAGTAAAATATTCTAAAATGGTCACTTTGATTTGTAGGAAAAACATAGAAACTTAGAGGATCCGGATCCTAGAGGAAAAACTCCTACAAATGTCCAAGAAACGATGGATTAAATCATATCCATTCATCTGAAATTCATATGGAACGGATAATCCTATAGAGATTTAGAAAAGTTAGAAAAAGCTCCAGCCTCCTAAAAATTCCTTTTGATTCATGTGTTTTTCATGTGGTCTATTCAAACGATTATTCATTTCTTTTTATGTGTTATGATAATTTTATATATTCTTGTCCAAATGCTATATTTATCTTTTTGTTATTTCTCCATTTTCATCATGTGTTTCAAAGAAGCCTTAAGGTGTTCGTTAGAAGAGGAAAGAGAGAAAAACTCACTCGTTTCCCATGCGCATGTTTTCCGAACTATTAAACGATGTGTTTCTTACAAAAGAATTTTATAGTAAAGTTGTTTTTAAATAATCATATTAATTCCTTTTCAAGTTTAATATTATTAATATTCAATTAATCATGCGTTAATTGATCATCTTATTCCACATATCTTCTCAATATTCTTCTTTCTCCTCTTCTAAATACGTGCTTAGGATACAACTAGTATCATCTTATAAGCCTTTATATTTTAGACCAAATACAGTACAATTTAATTTTTTTCCCCAGTTAGGATACAACCGAAGACACAAGGCATGAAAAGGAAAGAAAAATATTCACCCCAAGGTAAAATCTATAGGAACATAGTAACTGGGAGCATATATGAGTGGGCCTGAGGTGAAAGAAAACTAGGAAGGGAATCCGGCCCTACAGCGGTGGGCCCAGGAGCCCCAGCTTTGTCATCGTCGTCGGGCCATCACTGTCTCCATAAAAAGTGCACTTACTACTACTGTAGTTATTAGTACTACTAGCTGCTGTTACTGCACCATGAGCTAATGAGATAAGATCCGTCCCCACCACCCCCTGCCATGTGGGCCCCACCCACAGGAGAAACGAACAGCGCCGGTGATGGTGTACCCTGCGGCACGACATTGTTAACGTAATGTGGTACAGTAATTAGGGATAGCAACGGGGTTGTCTCTGCCGGGCTTTATCACTTCATCACCCCTTCCCCGTTTTCGGAATGAAGGAATTCGACCGTCACCATCCCCCTACATAGGGCTAGGTTTTGCCCGTCCCAGTCCCCGTAACAGGTATGGGTTATTCATCGTGTCCCCACGCCCGACGAGTATGTAGGTGGTGACAGCAGTGTGACATGATGTAGTGTAGGTGCACAACGCGGAGCTGTCGAAGAGGCCATTGTGTTGGGGCTTCGACCCTCAAGACGTGACTTGGTGATGGCGTTGCCATTGTGTTGGGGCTTCGACCCTCGAGACGTGACTTGGTGATGGCAGCACGACGTGGAGGTGTCGGGGAAATTGTGGTGTTGTAGCTTCGGCCCGTTGAGGCATGAGATGGGTGAAGGCGACAACGAGCTAAGGCGCATAACGTTGAGGCGGGCCATTCCCTCGTTGCGACGACGGCCCATGACATGACGAAGAAGCGTTGTCGGCTTGTTGAGTGTGGAGGCGACAATGAGGAAACAACCTAGAGGCGTGACCATGTAGGCCCGATGGCGAGCCAAACGATTCACCTTAAGTGGCTGGATCTGAAAGGTGAGGAAGACTATAGAGAGAAGTGTTCTTAACTTTCGTTTGTTTATATATATGAACCTCCGTATTAAGTTTCTAAATGGGCTTTTGTTTATATATGAGTTGTGCACCGATGGATATGCACATATGAATAGTACTTGGGGTTGGAGGGGTATGGGGATTTAGCATTATATCTATATATAAAGTTCCACTTTCATATTCATCATATATAGAGAGGAAAAAACAAACTTATGATAGATTTATACTCTTAAAATTGTCGGTATTTTTATTTTTTTAGGGTTAAAATATAATGAATTTGAGGTTAAAACTTTACACATAAGTGTAATATATACTATTGAAAACACACATACAATATAATCCATTTTAGAATTTTAGATGATATTTGGTAGTTGATGTGTATGATGTGTATACAGAAGTTTTGTGTGCACATGATATATTCGTAGGGATATTGCCTCATTTACAACCTCTAATGGATGTTTTATTCGTCAGGGATCGGGCCTATCACCATCCCTCAAGTATAATGGCACTATACTCCTTATCTCATGAGTGTTGCAGAAAGTGGCAATGTTATGACATTTCGTAAAAAATAGTTTAATTTGTCTTCAAAATTAGGAAACCTATAAAGGCTGGCGGAAGGGGCGAGCGCTCGCACATGCCACGTCGGATTTTTTCTACAGTATCTACAGTGCGCGGGGTGGATTTTTGTGAAAAAGCCCTCCGATTCATGCTTAATTCGATCGGCATCCCTTACCAAAAGTCCCTGTGTGCTGACTTTTTACGTTTAGGCCCTTAGAGAGTCCGGATATTCCATTATAAGAAGAGAAAAATTGGAAATTAGGACGGTGCTGTAAAACGTGGTAGCATAGGGGCTTTTTCGCAAAATTCCGCCCACTAACCCTAGCCAAACCCTAGCTGCCGCCCCCCCTTCTCTTCTCCCTCTTGTCTCTCCCTCCCCCTCTCCTGCCGTCACCGCCACGCGCCGCCGCCTCCTTCCCTTCGCGCCGCTGCATCGACCTCTCCCGTCGTCGGCGAGGCGAGCCGCCATCTCCGCCTCCGCTTCGCCTCACGCCGCCGCCTCCGCTTCGCCTCACGGTGCCGCTGCCAACCGCCGCCTCCGGCCGCCGGCGTCCGGATCCGGCCGCCTTCCCCTCGTCACCGTGGAGCTTTTTGCCGCTTGCCGCTCAGGTCAGTCCCCTCTCTTCCTCATCTCGCTCCTTATCCTGCTTCTCTACCTCGACTTTTGACGACGACCACCACCGCGGTGGGGACATGGTGCGGCAGGTGGTGCTCTCTGGGAATCCTTCTCTCACGCGTCTCGGTGTCATCGACGACGGTGTGAGGATGCCACGGAGCACAGCGCACGGGCTAGCGAGACCGCGAGGTTGTCCCTGTCTTGCCCGAGCTGCCCCGTTGTCACTTCTTCGGGCGAGCTCGCAGTTCTTTGACCCAACAGCTAGTTGGATCAGTTTGTGGCAAGTGTTCTGCTCCAAATCACACAAGAGATTGGTGTCGATCTACAGGTATGATTGACCAATTTATGGCCTGGACTGAGAGAGTAATATGTAATTAGGTGCTTTCTTGGTCATTTTTTCCTTTGGATTTAACTGGTATCCGTAGAATTCTTGGATTTGGGATTGATTTGCTGCCTAATTCGAAGCTCTGTTTCGTTAGTATATTGTCGAGAACTTGAACTCCATCTATTTAAGACAGTTCTTTATTTTTGTTTCGGCTATCTGGATCAAATTAATATAAGGGTGTATAGTTCTTGATTCCATTTTTTCCACCCAGGCTGCTGCTGGTACATGTGTTGCTGCTCTGACACCATCGGCTTACCTTCGCCAAGCTGCTGCAAGTTCCTGCTGCTGCCGCCGCCTGTGGCCACTGCTTCATCATAATCTACAGCCGCAGTTTCGGCGCACATCAATTGAAAGAGCACATACTGGGTCAGTTGATATTACTCCCTCTTTTTTGTTTGCTCTTTTTCCCTATTCCTTTTGGTAGACCTTAAATGTTCATCTTCTTTTCCTAGCTTTTTCAGCTATGTTCTCATGGATCCCAATCCAGTCTCTATAGAGCTGGCATCGAATTGTTACTTTGTGCCATGATAATCACTGCTTTAATGGAAGTTTTCAAATCTGGTTAGCAGGTAGGTTAAATTGTTGTGATTCGATTGGTTGAAACACTGTCATGTGCACTACATTCATGTCAATCTCTTATTACTTCACATATGCAGCACTAATTGATTGGCATTTTGCGTTTGGTCCTAAAATATGGACCAAAATTGTTTAGCCTGATATATGAGATGTATGGGATGGTTATCTTTTATTATGAGTTTTATGTTCTTCCTGGAATTTCTCAATTAGAAGAACACATTGATGTATTTGTTTATACTGTCCACTAAATTGCTTACAATCTGGTTGATTTCTTCGGATGAGTATGTCCTCTTTCTAATACATGCATGGGAAATAAATTTAGAATACGGATAATAAAGGCCTGATGTGTTTAATTTGTGTGTTTATATGATCATCTACGCGTATGTACTGTGTTTTAGAAAAAAAAATCATGTTAGTATATTTTTAAAAATATTAGGTTCATCAATTAAAATGGGGCTAATCCATTTCTACATCATGGATATATTGATAATCTTGGTGTTTTTCTCAGATCTCTAAACTCTATAAATAGAAACCTGTGCCTAAAGTGAAAGTCGCTGATGGTGGAGTTCACTAAATAGACAATATCATATAGAATACTTCTTTTTTTCAGATTTCATACTATATACAGAAGACAAAGTTGGAAATGGATAAAAATATAACCGTTCTAAATCAGATAGATGGATAAAGAATGGTGCCAACTTTCGACGGGAAACTCTCCCGTCGAAAGACCATTTTCACATGATAGTGGCTGTGCAGCTTTGTGTCCATGGTGTCCATGATTTCACGTGTTTTAAGTATATTTAGTTAAAGTTTTCTTCAGATTAGTCCATCTCCATTATGGTATTTTTTTTCGCTCAACTTTTCCCTAGGAGATTTTAAGAACTGTAAGTTAAATGGTTTGGTAATGAGGAATTGCCATCATCATGTTCACAGATAGGTTGCTCCTCTTCTCTTCCTCAGTTTGTAATTAATTGATTTATTCTTTATGTAGCTATACAATAAAATAAGTAACTATAAAAGTGAACACAAATTTAGTTTGCTAATTGTATCTTTTTTGCCTGGTGTTATTTATGTTGTCTTATTTTCTGGGAATGTTATGTACATTTTCAACGAAGACATGTATAGCATATGCATTTTATGGGAAATTAATGGTCTATTGCTTCATCAGGGAGAGGTCAGCACTGTGAATTGTGCACAACCACATATTTCCGTTTATTGCCAATAACAACAGTGGTGGGCGACTGATCCCTGCCTGGGCTTGATCATGTAATAAATTAATGTGAGTTTCATATTCTCTTTCTCATGGAAATTGAATTTTGTACCTTCATTTCATTCTTTCTGTCCAGTCCAAATCGGTTTTAGGTTGTTGGAGTTGTGATTTTGCTATATTCATGTGTTTCAGTAGCTTGCTTTACTCAGATTAATTAATAAGGTCCATCTTGATATAACAATTCCTATGTGCAAGAGGGTTCAACCCTTCTGATTTAGAGGTCACATTATTATCTATATGATGCAGGCACATATCAACCGCACATTTTGGTCAGCAATGCAAGTACCATGACACATTTCTACTCACCAACGTTATGATAAACATTTCGTTTGCTGGTTTGTCATTTACAAGATGCAATGTAGTACTTCATGCACACTCTTGTTCTATATTATTTAGTTTGGAGTAAATTTTGAGTGGTAAATGCCAAGCTGTATCTTTCTTAGGCCTATTTAATCCCCATCCTGGATATCTATCAATTTGTGTATCTAGATGACAGTGAGTATTACTGTAATGGAAATTGACATGGAAGAGAAAATTTTATGCAAATGATGCTATCAATTCGGATAATGCTGCTAATTATGTGCCATTATGACTTACTTTCTCTCTTTTTCATATTTTATTTTCCAACTTGTATAAATTTTAATTTCCCTGATCTTACAAACTTTTTTTGGGTTTTTGAATTTGTGATGGCATATGCTGCAAATTAAAAGCTTTTGGTCCGAATGGGCGCATATGGTTCCTGCACAGAGTTTGCTTTGCCAGCTGCAAATTATTGGAATAAAGTGCAACAGTAATTCTATTGTGAATGATCATGTGCTGTCAAAATCTTTTTGCCATGTGGCTAATTATTTGAACACTTGAAACTTTAGTTTTGTGCCTCTTAAGGGATCAAATCAGCCATTGATAAACAATGAAAGTGAAGTATATAGGTTAAATGAAGATTGTTGTACCTTGGCCCTAAAACAATTGAAATAGCCATGTCCACTTTTGTTGGAAGTTTCACTGGATATGGTAAGCAAAGAAAATTTTTAAACCTCACATTGCCTTTGCTGATGGCTGATAAATTGTGTATGGTTATTCTGTACATACGTTAAGGGATATTCTAGACACTTGATGAATGCCTTTGCATGAATACAACATGTCCATCGAATGGAATCTCAGAGTATTTTTCTCATGAATTTCATAAGGTATGTTGCACCTCTCTTTGGTTCAAATTCATTCAATATTATTTTAGTGAGTAGTGACCAAGTAACAATGAAACAAGGTTCTAAGAATTTAGGAATCTGTTTGTAACAAGAAAAAATATTAGTCTTGTAGCCAAATCATTTTGTGATGCACACATAATTGCCTACATTTTCTCTTAAATGCGTCTTTTCATGAATAAGGACATGATTTTAAAGGTAGATTACTCTGTTGGTTGTACAATTTGTTCTATTAATTGCTAAAAGAAAAAAAAGTCTATGGTGCTATGTTTCCCCTGAAAATATTTTCTTGTAGTGGGATTCTCCTTCACTTGGGTATCTAAGCATACATCATTATAAAAGATATAATGCCAAGTGAGTAATGAGTTCTTTTTAGGAGAAATTTGCAAGTTTATATGTTCTCTAACTTTACAATGCAATAGTGTAGATGGAAGATGTTGAACTCTTTATTATGTTATATTTCAAGTAGAGAAGAAAAATGTTGTTCTGAAATTAGAAAGCGATGGACTGATTATGTTTGATCATTTTACTCATTTAGATAAGTTTCTATTACCTTTTGTTACAGTCGTGGAAAGGGGCTTGCTTAAGAAGCAATATTAACCATGTTGGCATTTGCAGTAGAGAGAAATCTAGAATTCACACTTTCAGAGCAAAAACCAGCAAATTAAATATGACATCCTTAAAGCTCTTCAGGAAATTGGTAAGCAGTTTATTTATTGAATACCCCTGTTTTTTTCCTCTTCTCTTCGGATGTATGCTTGGTTGCTACTGTAGATGATAATCCAGAATTGTATTTGACTGGTTTCAATACTGGGCTTCAGGGATGCTTTGTGCACTCTAGAATTTAAGGGCGTATGGTGTTGTGGTTCATTCTTTGGAGAAGCACATTTGACAGTATAATGCATTATGACTGCTCTTTAATAACATTACAAGTCCTCCGTGATTTCTTTGGTAAAGAATGTTCAACTAGTTAATGAATAATTTTTGTTCAGAGATAACAACTTTCACTTGATTGGGGAAGGTTTTCAATTATAAGCAATTATGGCTGCATATCATCTGGAGTTAGGAACTATGCAAATTTGAGTTACTTTCGCAGGGTGGTTGCACAGTTGTGCTGAATTGATGCTATGCTCCTCCCTGTAGCATATGTACATATATTGTTAAATTGCTTAGGTGTTGTGTTTGCAATGTATTTATGTAGTCTACTCGAGTGCAAAACTTGTCTGTTCTTCGCCTATCTCTTGAATCAGATGCAGGTTTTTATTTATTTTTACTACTGCATTGTCAGCTACAAAATATTGTGGATGCTTTACGTGTGCATGGCAATTTACTTCTGTGAAGATATAAAGGTATGTCTTGCAAAGTCATGTGCAAACAATATATACCTTCCAATTTCTTTTTTTCACCCAATTGAAAGGAGTGCACTTGTCCAGTTAAACAAGGCTATCAATGGCTTAAATCGTTTCTACTGCCATGTGATACCACCATAAAGTACTCATTTTTTTACAATTGTGTTCAAGACAAATTCACGTTCATGTGTTTATAATTCTTTTCTTTGGTAGCTGCATGACTAATCTTTATGCTCTTTCTTATTGTGTGGACATTATAATATTACTTATTTCATAACTACGGTTTTTTATACTTAACACGCTTACTCATTGAATATCCATCCACTTCAATTAGCTCCTACTTTATTAACCCATAAGAATAGATGTGAAATGTCACAACATTCGGTGATATATATCCTTTGCCATAAGAATAACATGTTTATATTTAGCTGCCATTTGTGCCTACATATTACAGTTAGCCAGGAAATTATTTTCCTATTTATCACTGACATGTTAATAGTTAAGAATATAAGTGCTAGGTCCTATGGTGAAGCAACTATTGTGTGAAAACCATATATGTACTGAGATATGACAAAATTCTCCAATTACGTAACTTTATTGGAGTTAATCTTCTTTTAACTTAATTGAAGTTAGTCTTTGTTCTTCCATGTCTATTGGCTGCATTATGGTTATGGTTGTTACAGGGAAAAAATGATTGGAATGTATGATCTGTCTTTAATAGTGTGCAAGGAGTTAGAGTAAAAAATGATTCAAATGTAATTGTCCTCTTTTTAAAATCATAAACTTTAATGTTCAGTTTTTAATTTGCAAAACCTATACTTCCGTCCACTTTTTCTGTAAATGTCACATTGATATCATTCTTCTTTCATGATGTTCTTCAGTGCAACTTGTGAGCAGAGGATACATCGCTTCTGTCGACTTATAATTTTGGACCTATGTAAATAGCTAAGGTATGCTTGCGAGGTAATTATACTATAGGCCCATTGTCCTTGTTATAATTTTTTCATTAACCAAACAAAAATGCCATTCTTACGTGTTCCTAATTTATATCGTTCTTTCTTAGCCAAACACAAAAATATGTCTTTTGTACACCTCTAATTTTATCAAATACTGCTACCGCTTTGTAGGTTATAAGGAATTGACTATTCCGATGGTTTCATGCTGAAAGGAAAAAAAAGGTTAGGATGTTAGTCAATGTCATATTGTTCTTTTTTTGTGACATTGTTGATAATAAGAAAAGGTAATATCAATGCTAACGTCTCTCTGCACTTCTATAAAATGCCCAATTTTCCCTTTTAATAGTGGCGGTGAATTTTGCTCCATCATCTTTTTCTTTTGCTTTTAGGCAGGATACAATAGGAAATATTCTATATGAATTCGTTGCCACATAAACATATTTGGCAGGTTCTACTCTACTTCTCTGGTGATTAAATGCCCTTATCTACCCTTTCCGCGATATGTTTCCTTTTAAAACTACAATTGTATGTACCTCATGGCATGTTGGTAATTTCTTTCGATTAAATAACTTGCAACATTTTAGCATATCTATATGGGAAGTTAGGCAAAATCTATATGTTTCTTGATTTGTCCGTGCTACAGTAATCTGTAAACTTTATCTACCACATGGCTTGCATTTAGGGTGGGATCTTGCTGGTTTTTTTTCCTTCTATCTTTTGGTATCTTCGTAGACAAAAATATCAGTTGTCCAGTTATTTTAAATGTATATTCACAAACTTTGCCATATAAAGAACACGTAACCACCCTCCATGTATCCTTTCTTCTATCCCTTCTTGACTTGAAAATATTTTATTAGTATATTTTGGATGTAAAGTGTATGGTTTCATTCCAGGGTAGCGGCAATGTGAAACACATGGGTTAGTTCATTACCATAGTAAACAACAAAAATATCCAAGTTGCAATCAAGTCCTGCAAATGTCTCATAGTGATCATCATGTCATCTTGATCTTTTATGAGGAAATGACTGCATGATTTCAATGATAATTTTTTTAGCCTTTGTATGGTTTTGATTTGGCTTTTTGATAGGAAAGCCCTCCTTGCCTTGAGCATCATACTTGTGTAAAGATGTGTTCCTCCATTGCTCATGATGTATTTATGAACTTTGGGTGCTGTTGGTTAGAACCATTTATTTGATTGCTCTTGCTCATGATTAATGGCAATGCAATGGGATTACTTAGCCGTCGAAATAAAGTTTCAAGATTTATTGTGCAGTCAATGATAGCATCATTAATTTTGTGGAAATGTGCAATGTCTTCATTCCTGATCTATTTAGCACATCAGCAGCAAGCACCATGTAGTCACTGCTTGTGGCTCTAAACCTGAGCTATAGTGTGAACTTAGTTATGTTTTTTTCTGTCTTTTCTGGTTCAATTTATAAAGAGGGTTGCCAAACTACCTACACTATGTAGGTGCCTTAGTATTGGGCATAATTTGCTTGCATATTACCATACATATATTTGTAACCTGACAAAACTGCCTTGTCACGCCCAGAAATTCACTAGTAATTTCCGAACTAATTTGTGCATAAAATCCTCGTCCAGGAATCAGCCGAGGTACACAAACTGCCAATTTAATATACAGATTCATCATAAAAATAACGTTACATACTTACAAAAGAAAAGAAAAAACAGCAGCGGAATTAACGATCTAGCGATGGCTTCAGCTCCACTCCCACAGGCAACTCAACTGGGGTATAGGTCAAACGTCTTCTCCTTCTGGATCCTTTTTCTTCAACTGGGGTTTGATTGATTATTGCAAGGTGAGCATATAACATACTCAGCAAGCCACGTAGCAAATATGCAAGTGCACAAGGATACCAAAGAATGGCATAATATAGGGCTCATTTGCAAAAGCAGCATTTAGCAAACAATTTAGAATTTTAAAACAGTAGAGTAATTAATTATCAATTTTAATCAACACTGAACAGCACACCCATGCTGCTCAGGCCCAACCATCATACCCAGCTGCACAGATCTATCTCCAAACCAGGAGCTAAACAAATTATTACCAATTATAGCATCAATAAATATTGTGAGAGGTGTGAGACTAATCACGAAAAACATTGCTCAACTCGCCCATAACCGCGGGCACGGCTATTCGAATAGTTTTACTCTGGCCAGAGGTGTACCACTGTACCCACAAGACACAGCAAACAACATGTCACCATGCGCCTCGATACCACCACGGTACCTCGGAAAGGAGCTGTGACAGTACCCCTCGCACAACACAATCCACCATAGTGCACCGTTCCCGGATCATAGTCACCCCCTTATAAACAAGGCATGGACTCCCCAACGACCCCCGTGGGCTTATCTCCGCCACTTCTCAGTCTGGTGCTCTGCAATGAACCATGCTATACGAAAGGTAAAGCCGTTGCCCATGCTGGCTTGTGGTTGGCACGGTTAATGTCTCACAACAGTAGTTCGCGAACCGGTCCTTAATTGTCATGAGCACGACCATCAAAACCATGTACTCACAACCCACCATTATCAAGTTTTAGTTGGCAAATTAATTACTAAACCAATCACGATTAACCATCGTGAGCTATTATTAAGCCATCATAAAATAATAGTGAATCATAAGTTATCCCAATAATGTGCTAAAGTTTCTAAGCATGGCTAAGCAATTATATCTAATATCTAGCTGAACCAATATATAAATCCAACTAGTCAAATTTTAACCCACGGTAATCAAGAAATAGGGTAATCAAAGCAAAGTGGTCATAACAAAAGAATAGGTTCACACCACCCGGTGACATTCGAAAATAAATGCACAGTTGAAATAAATAGAGAATTTAAATATAGGATCAACATGCTCAAAGGAATTATGTTTGGGATCTGTGTGACTTGCCTTGCAATAATCGGTCTTCAATCAATCTTCTTGAACACTTCCGGCGCTCTCACGAACCTTCGAAACGACGGAAACGACAAGCTAACACGCAAAACGAGGAAAACACTTAGAAACTCCAAATAAACAATACATATAAAGTAAACAAACATGTAGATCATAATTTTAGATGAATTATGAGACTTGAACGGCCTCATTCTGACTTCATATGAATTAAATATGAATTTCACAAGATTTATTCTAATTAAAGCCCATTAAAAAGAACTAAATAAATTTAATTCAATTTATGGATAATTTTAATATGTAGATCTTTATTTTATACAACTTTAGAGACTTGAATCAACTAAATCCGAGTTAAGATGAATTAGTTATGAATTTTTAAAGATTAAATCGGATTAAATCATTTATATAAATTTTAATTGAATTATGACGCAATAATGAATTATTTTTAAAAGGAAAAGGAGATTATTGCGTCAGCGGGCTCGGCTCACGGTGGACCGGGTGCACAGCGGTGGTCTACGGAACGGACGGGCGAGATCGATCCTATCCAAAACGAACGGCTGAGATCGAAGCGGTCCACCACGGGTCTACGGCTGACGGCAACGATGACGTCGGCGACGAGGCTGAGGCGGCGGCGGCCTTCGGGTAGACGGTGACGGCGGTGCTCCGGCGGGAAACGGCGGCAACGGAGGAGTGGACGAGGTTCTCCTCCTCCTCGCGATCCCGATGGTGGCGACGGCGACCGAAGACGGCGGCTGCAACGGCGGCGCGACGCGACTGGACCGACGGCGGCGCGACGCGGCACGGCGCTAGAGCACTACAGGCGACGAGAGACGAAGGCGAAGGCGGCGACGGGTAGAGGGGAGCTCGGGGATCCTTTTAAAGGGGCAAAGAGGCGGCGGCGAAGGCCCACGGCGACCGGCGACACGATGGAAACCTAGGGTTCGGAGAGAGAGAGGGGAATCCGATCCGAGCTCGAATCCGCGGTTTCCAAACCGAATTGGTGATAGCTTCCAAAGGAGAAAAGGTAGAGTGGATCACGGGGTTTCTTTCCCCTCAACCAATTTCATCGTAGAAGGAAAGGGGCGGCCGGATTTGGAAGGAGACGGCGGCGGCGCGACGCTAGGGTTTCGGGCGGCAGCGGCCGGAGGTAGACGACGACCTGACAGGCGGGCCCCACCTGTCAGCGTCCGAGGACGCGTGTGCGCAGCGGCTGCGGGCGGACTGGGCCGACTTGGGCCGGGGAGGAGAGAGAAAGGGTTTGGGCCGCTTTTGGCCCAAAGCCAAAAGAGGATTTTAAAAACCTTTTTCAATTTAAATTATTCATTAAATGCAATTCCATTTATTAAAAATACTTCCTTAGCTCAAATAAATCCTAGAAAAATCTAGGAATTATAGAATTAAGCAAAGTATTTAATAAAATTTTATCTGGCCCAATTTTATATTGGAATTTATTATTTAAAATTAGATCTTTTCTTCTAGGCTTTTAAAATCATTTCTAATAATTCCTTTTAATCAACAATTTATAATTTAAGGATTTTTAAACAAGAAAAGCGCTTAACACTTATAATTAGATCATTAATGATGAAATAATTACTGAACTGTTCTTTGTATCATTTAAAAATTGAGCTCTGAAAAATCCGAGAAAATTTCAGAGAGTATAATTAATCATGGAGAATTTAAAAAATTAAATCCAACCATGCTTTATATTTAGGAAATTTTATTTCCCACATTTAACTTCACTTGAAAATTAAAGAACATTTAATACAAATTCTATTAATAATTTATTAGATAATTTATAAATCCTAAAACGGAAATCAGGCTGTGACATGCCTTTACATTCATGATCAACCAAAATGTTCACACTGTGCTAGATTAGATGGTTTCCTTCTTATTGGAGCTGCACACCAATATTGAGTTCCTGCATTAAGGTATTTGATGGATTGACAAGTGTATCTTCAGTTCTGGGAGATTTTTTGTTCGCCGTTCTTTATACTATGCAGGCTACATGGTTTGGATAATGGATTTTCATCAAATATGAATGGATGCAAATTCTGTCAGGTCCATCATGTCATCTTCTGCTAAACTTTGGACAGCATTTTAGGTTCCTTTAGCCCCCATCCTTCCAAGTTAAACATGAGGTGAGAATGTTTTTGGACAGAGGCTCCAGATATTTGGGACAATTCCTATGCATATAGTTTTAGTGATTTGCATTGGTCTCTAGGAGATGGGGAAGGAAAAAGAAGCAACATTTACCAGAATATATGAAGAATTTGCATCCTAACAATGTGTTTCCTATAATTAGTTTTGCTCAAGTCAAGTTAATTTGTACACATGTAATTACTGTATATGGCATGACATTGTGAATCTTGTTTCAGGAAAGTACTCCAATTTGCATGTTATTTCGCCAATTTTATGATATGTGAATGTTTTGGTGGTATCAGACTTAGAATTCAACTGTGGTAATTATATTTCAGAGGCACACCAATGGCGCACACAAAATATACGTTTACTTTCACATCATGCATTTTTTTTGTTCTTTTATATATTCATAGCTACATACATGATAGTCAACAGAAGTAATGCAACAAACTGCATATAGGAGGCGCGCAATAGGCGCGCCCCATCATCTAGTTTCTTAAAAGAGGCTCAAAGTCTCTGCTGTTGTAGATGCCAGTAACGCCCATGCACCAAAGCAAATGATGTGAAAACTTATTAAAATGATCGTGTTTCTTCTAATTTTCTATATGCAGTGCACACTGTTAAGCGTAATCAACAAAGTGTGTTTACATGAGGCTGTTGGAACCATGATTTACCTGATCGTCAGGGACCGGTTTTCACCTTAGAGTGTGTTTAGTTCACGCTAAAATTGGAAGTTTGATTGTGTCGATGAGTGATCCTCTCTAGCGGAGAGCCGTGAGACCCCCCCCCCTTTGTGAGTTCGGCCGGAGGATAAGGCGCGCTGATCGGAAGTGTAATTCCGCTTAGGCTTTAGCTACTAGATCGCCTGTGGATCTGTGAAAGAGACGGGGGATTATACAGGTTCGGGCCGCCTGGAGGCGTAACACCCTACTCCTGTGTGCGGATTATCGCGGAAATCTTACAAGAGATCTCGAGCTCCAAGGAAACCCTAGCTGTTCTTCCTCTAGAGCTCAAGCTATCCAGAGTCGTCCCTTTTCTCGGCGGGCAAGGTCCTCAATTTATAGTTCAAGAGGATACCACATGCACCGTCCATACCTACCCCTCCACGAGAGGGGGGGGCACATGGCCTTGATCTGATCACTATCCGTGCCTTCAACTGGAAGCAAAGCGGTCGTGCACCCCCGGGTGGGGCCCAGCGCCGTCCCCCGCCTAACATGGGGGACATCCCCATCATTCCATCTTAAATGTATGGAGACTTTGGTGGACTCACCATACGCAGGGGGCGCACCTGGCAGTGTGCCGATGGGACAGGGCATTCCTGCCCCCACTTCGCCTGACACAGGGCGGGTCGTGGGGGCACTGCCACCTGTCCAATCGCCTGTGACCGGTCACATACCGGTCAAGCCTGATTGACATGGGTCAATCAGGCGGCGCTGCACGTCCGCCCACGTCGCATTAAATGCAGCGAGGGACGGTTCGGGCGTCGCGCATTTAAGGCGCTGAGCAGCGTCTTTCACTCTGCCCATTCACCCCGCCACGTGGCGGCCGGGTGAGGGCCTCGGGGCGTCTCGCCTCACGGGCCCGAGGGGCGTGACGTGGCACCCCGAGGCCCCTCGCCACCTTATCGCTACCTGACCCTCCCAAGGGGTGGGAAAAAAACAGGCCGCATGGCCACGTGGCTAGATAGGGAGGTTACTTCCCTCTACTGTGCGTACCCCCGGGCCCATTTCACCGGCGGATTGAAATTGGAACGATGTGACGGAAAAGTTGGAATTTTATGTGTGTAGGAAAGTTTTGATATAATGGAAAAGTTAGAAGTTTGAAGAAAAAATTGGAACTAAACTTGGCCTTAGGCTGTATTTAGTTCCATGTCAAAATTGGAAGTTTGAAGAAATTGGAACGATGTGATGGAAAAGTTGAAAGTTTGTGTGTGTAGGAAAGTTCGATGTGACGGAAAAGTTGAAAGTTTGAAGAAAAAATTGGAATCTAAATAGGGCCTTTAAATGCACAAAATCTGACATATGTATCTATCTTCTAATGGCAAGATGATCTAAGGGGGTGTTTAGAATCCACCCCAAAATTTTTCACCCTGTCACATCAAACGTTTGAACACATGCATAAAGTATTAAATATAGGCTAAAAAAATAACTAATTGTACAAATTGTGATTAATTTGCGAGACGGATCTTTAAACCTAATTGCTCCATAATTTGACAATGTGATGATACATTAAACATTTGCTAACGATGGATTAATTAGGCTTAATAAATTCATCTCGCGGTTTACTAACGGATTCTATAATTAGTTTAGTTTATTAGTGTCTGAACACTCCATACGATACCCTTATATACCCGATGTGAAACGTCAAAACTTTACGCTCCTGCACCTAAACACCATCTAACACATCACGCACTTATTAACGGTGATATGACCCTATGTCCCCATCGAAGGGTAACTCGTAAACCAAGTTTAGGATATGAGCTGCAACGAACGGTACAATCGAGCTTATGCCTATGTAGGTGACGGCAAAAATCACCTTGTTTTTGCCGTCACCTACGTGGGCGCAAGCTCGATCCGTATAGTATACGTATTCAGGCAGCTACTCCTCCGCGCTACACGCCGCTACGCGTCGCCTACCACCTCTGCCTCCGCTCTGACACCCATGAATGATACGATCCGTAGCGTGAGAGAGAGAGAGGAGTATTTCAGAAGCAACCAAAGGAAAGCAAAACCCCGAGCTCTGCGCTGCCACTGCACACTGCACCCTGCTCTTAACCCGTCACCTCACCTCACTGCGCCGAGCTACTAGGCTACTAGCTAGCAAAGCTAGAGAGCGAGAGAGAGATGAGCTCATTGCCGAGCTCTTCTTGATTGCTTTGCCACCATTGCACCGGTGGCCGAGAAGCTACCAGCAGAAACAAAGACGAGAGGGTTGATCTTCATCTTCATCAGGTGTGGATTGCGTTTTGTTCTTGTCTTGTTTGGTCGCAAGTGTTGGGAGGGGGGGAGAGATTGAGATTCCACGGGGATGAGGTTTTATCTCTATCCGATGATCGTGCCGTCGCCCATCCATGGCGATTTGTCTCGTTGCGCCGCCTCCCTCCGACGAGCTCGACCTGTTCTTGGATCGTAGCTAAAGAATACTGGAATTTTCTTTTTCTTTTTCTTTTTCTTTTCTTTTCTTTTTGGGGGTTTCTTGCGGCCGCGTTGATCCATCAATCGATTCATTGCAGGGGATCGAGGAGGACAGGACGATGCTGAGGAGGGTGGCGGTGGCGCCGCCCGACGCCGGGGACGCGGCGGACGGGAAGCCCCGGGGCGGCGCCGCGGCGCTCTTCAAGGTGCCGCGGCTGCTGGTGGGGATGGCGGCGGCGGCGGCGACGGCGAGGCCGTGCGAGTGCGACTCGCCGGCGCGCAGCCCGACGTCGCCGCTCGACCTCAGGGCCTTCGCCGCGCCCCCGCTTCTCCGGTCGCCGCGGAGTTGGGACGCGCGGCGGGCCGGGCTCGGCGGCCTCATCGACGACGGCCTCGCCGAGCCGCCCGGCGCCGCCGCAACCATGAGCCGCCTCCTCATGCCCCAGATGCGCCCGACCAAGCCGAGACCCTGCGGCCCCGCGCAGCCTGAGCTAGGGAACGCCGTCGCCGCCGCCGGCATGTCGGTGCCGTGCTGCAGCAGGTTCTACGGGGATGTGAAGTCTGGTCCAGAGGTCACCGCCGTCGCCGGCGCCGCTCAGCTCCGCGTGAACGGCGGTGTCCACGCTGCCGCTGCCGATCTTGGCAAGTTCCCGGCGACCGGCTCGCTGCCGGCGTCGATCGGATGCCCGCCGCCGCCGCGGTACATCGGGTCGGTGTCGGCGACGGAGGTGGAGCAATCGGAGGACTACACCCGCATCATCGCTCGCGGACCCAATCCGAAGACGACACACATTTTTGGGGATTGCATCTTGGAGCCCTGCACCGAGTCCTACTGGCTGGTGAAGCTGTCTGGCTCCGGCGACGAGCTCCGCCGCCTCTGCTCGTCCTGCAAGAAGAAGCTGGATGGCACTGACCTCTGCTTTTATCGGTATATTGATGCAGCCATCACAATCATCTTATGATATAATACAATTATATATGGCTTATTAAGATCAAGGTGCTTAAAGTTTGATGTGTTGAACTTTTCATGAATAGATTGGGGGTAGCATATTGAAGAATTTGTTGATTCATTTCTTCTTCTTTTCCAAGAGTGAATAGAATTTAGTGGATTTAGTGAATTGTTTCTTGTTAAACTGGACAGTGTATTGAAGAATTTGGTTATTTGTTTACGAGACCAAGGCTGCATTTCTTTAACTGAACAACCTGATAATTAAATTGAGCAAATTTCAGACTCATGAAAGGTCATGTTTTCATAGCAGGCACTGACTAATCTGCTGAAATGTCTTCTGCAGAGGTGAGAAGGCATTCTGCAGCGGCGACTGTAGGGACCAAGAGATCCTACTAGAGGATGAAGAGGAGAGCAACACCGCGGTCTCCTCCCCCATTTCAATCGGCTCGTCGTCGTCATTCCACGACGACTTATTCATGGCCGGAATGGCCGTGCTTGACATGAGCACCAGCTCCCCCCATGCCTGACCAAAGCGCCGCGTACCGGGATAGATGATCAATAATGTAGACAATCATTGTCACCGCTACCGCCGCCACCACCACCACCAGCATTGTGCTGATCTTGTAAGTTTGTGTTTCAGCAGTCGAGAAATTCGGTGGATTGGCAGGTCATGGAGGATGGGAAGCTGCATCTAGCTATCTCCAAAATTTGCCGAGCTTTGAGCTCTGGGCTTTTAGTTTAGGGAGTTGTGGTTGCCTGCATTTAGATAGCCTGTGGTTTTGGTCTCAAGGCTATTGGCCACTGCAATTTCCATTTCTTCTTCTGTTACTTAGGTTCTTAGCAGCAATGACAATGTTTATGTGTTGTAATTTTTTGCAACAACTCTTAGATAATGGCATTGAGCTGCTTTGGGTAATTTAGTGCGCTATTTTTCTTTATATATACTTTGAGCAATTATGCCATTGTGATGATATTTTACAGCTTTGTTGATCTGTAGAAAGAGTTGGAATGAATCTGGAAAGGCCGCCTTGAAGATGCCTGATTTTTTTTCATGATCTAGTGGCAGTAATGGTGCATGGAAGGCAATAGAATGATGCATATGCGATCATTTCTGATTTCTCACAGTTCATGAGTTCAGAGATCATTTCATTCTCTCAAAATCTTTTGGTGGGCTCCATATTGAGATTCCAATTTATGTGTTCAGTTCAATTATGTGCAACATTTGTGTTTGAAATAGTATACCTCTGGTACACTTGGTGATACAACTATTTTACGGTTTTTCTGAGATTCACTTGAAGCTGCAGAATTGAAAACGCATACAGATACAGGTACATAGGCAGAGGAGGTAACTTAATTAAAAATCTAAAACATTATACTTGAATGTCTGGAGGAAATCAAACCAACATGAGAGACGGCCTTTGCTAACATTTGTTTCACTAGACAGTTTTGTTAACTCTTTATAAAATCTCAAAGAAAATTGTAATTTTCCTGCATTCTGCTCAAACTGGACTACTGGAGGCATTTAGGATCAAATCAAAACAATCTAAGGACGTAATGGGCCTGTTTGGATCTTGTTATTTAGGAGTATTAAACGTAGATACTGACAAAACCCATTCCATAACCCCTAGGCTATTTTGCGAGACGAATCTAACGAGGTATATTAATCCATGATTTGCTACAGTAATCATCCGCTAATCATGGATTAATATACCTCGTTAGATTCGTCTTGTAAAATAGCCTAGGGGTTATAGAATGGGTTTTTCAGTAATCTACGTTTAATATTCCAGAGGGATATTTAATAGCCTGAAAGATCCAAACAGTCCGAAAGATTGTGGGGTCAGACTGAGCCTAAAATGTACGGCCTTTTAGGACAGCCTTCGGCTTAACTTTGACCCATTAAGTGCAGCCTGTGGGCCAAATGTGAAGTCATTATTGGACTGGCCTGCGGTTCATTTTTCTATTTCCATGGGCCTAATTCTGGCTCGTATAGCGTAACCTGTAGGCTTAATTTCGGCCCAATATATGTAGGCTGCGGACCACTTTGATTAGAATTAGAATTAGAACAACAATAATTGAAATACATGTTTAAACATAAATTTATTCAAGAAAGTATTACATACACTTCTAATAAAAATTTGAACTAATTCTACAAAATATTAATACCGTATAAAAAATTAATAGACGAATTGAGCAGGTTAGGTTTATGTTAGTGTAACATATACATCTAATTAAATCCTAAATTTAGTAGGGGTGTTTGTATTTAGATTAGTTACTCTTTTAGTGACCGTTGATGTAAAGTTAGAGTGTACATGTGTGTTTTTTATAATCATATGTGTTGATACAATATTTCAAATAAGGGTGTGTTTAGTTCACATGAAAATTAGAAGTTTGGTTGAAATTTGAACGATGCGATGGAAAAGTTGGAAGTTTGTGTATATAGGAAAGTTTTGATGTGATAGAAAAGTTGGAAGTTTGAAGAAAAACTTTGGATCTAAACATGGCGAAAAATTAACAACTAGAGTAATAAATTTGAGAAATTTCCTTTGTTAACGGAACGGTATTCCATTTTTAAAATTCTACTACTAGTAGTACTAAATTAAATCATTTGTGGGAAGCTGGCGAACCCGCCTACTCCTCCTGCTGCTCCGCTTCCGCGCCGCCGCCGCCGCCGCCGAGCAGCGACAGCGAGGGCGCTGAGGGAGCTAGGGTTTTAGCTCTCGGCGGCCATGGCCTACCACCACCTCCTCCTCTCGCCGCCGCCGCCGCACCCGCACCCGGCGCGCCTCTCGCCCGTCACTTCCCGCCGCCGCCCGCGCCCGGGCCATGTCGCCGCCGCCTGCTCCCCGTCGCCGTCGGTGCTGGCGGCGGGGAGGAGGGCCGTGCTCCTGGTCGGCGTCTCGGTGCTCCCGCTCCTCCGCCTGCGCGACGCCGCCTTCGCGGCGGCCGCGGCGCGACCGCCGTCGACGACGACGGTGGATCTCGTCACTGGTGAGTTGCTACTAACCCATAATGGCAGATTAATCCCCAGTTCTGGAATTTTGTTATTTCGGCTATTTGTTTTTGGTCAGTTTGTGTGTGATGTGATCACGAGTAGTTGGCGGGCATTCTGGTGACCAGGATTCACAGATTGTGGTAGTAGGGTGATTTGGAGAGGATTGAATCAAAGCTAGATAAGGGAATCGATCTAGGGAACAAGATGGTCGTTCCAATGGTTCTCCATCCCAACAAGGCAATGCTCCTATGGCCACACAACAAACACATTTGGTGCACACCCTGACCCAATTGGCAACTTAATCCTGTATTTAGTTTTGTACAAGAACTGACCTGTTCCATAACACATCGAAATCATTCTTCGCCTCAGTGACACACTTCTGATTGTGCACATATGTTGCGTTCTGTTCATCTCCTTGCATTTGTGTTAAACAGAAGTTTGCCTTATCAGTCAAATGGTTCGCATTATACCTTGTGATGATCTGACACACGAAAAATCGGTTACACTGTTTTTTGCAGATAGAATGGACACTGTGAAGACTGAGGAGACTCAACCTGAAGAGCCTTCGGCTGAGGAATCTCTGGCTGAGGTGAAAGTACCACCTGCAGTGAATCCACTTGCAGGTCTTCTGAATGCAATCGCAGTTATTGCTTCTGGTGTTTTTGCTGGACTTTTCGGTGCTTCTCAAAGGGAAAAAGAGGCATTGCAATCTACCGTCTCAACTGTATGCCGTCTGCCATCCTTTCAGTCAGCATATCTTAAGAGTTATTTTACTTCTGCTATATTATTGTTAGCTATTATTTGTCGTCCCAGATTTTATATGCATATAGAAATATTTTGTACACCATCATGTTGCCTTGAGATATCACCATGCTGCACACACAAGATAGCGTCTATTTCTTCAGTTACAAATTTGGACACCTTCGGACCACTCTTCATTTGTTCTGTTTAGTTTCCCCTAGCACTTGGAGATGTAGTAATTATGATGTTAACTCTGTAGACAGTAATAGTATCCATAGTTGAAAATTGGTTGACTTTCTTTGGCCACTGTTTCAATAGAAAATTATGCTAATTTTCTGGTGTTCTGATAATAGTCTTGATCAAACATACAGACATGTGTTAATTTGGTAATTTATTTTCCTTCACCGCAGAGCATAATAGCATGCTCCTAGTTCTTTCACACTGCTGTTTCTGGATGCATATACCTGCCACTATGCAGCTTCAATTTTGTATAGCATGGTAGTAGTGTAGGACAAATCAGTATGAACTACGAACCTTAGGAAATAATATCTGCATGACTCTTTTATAGTCAATAAATTAATATAGATTGCAGATATACTATGAGGGCCTTCATTTATTGAGATTATGTGTTATATTGTTATATTGGAATGTACATATTGTGAAAATCGGATTTTCGGAAAAATATTTTCCCTAATTAATAAGTTTAATGTTATGTTTGCCCAGATGGAGATCAAGTTGACTGAAAATGAGGCAGCAATGTCCATGCTTAGGGAAAACTATGAGAAACAGATATGGAATGAACATGCAGAACAAAAGAAACAGGCTAGGATGTTCCAGGAGAAGGAAGCTTCCCTTCTGGATCAATTGGCTTTGACTAAGAGAACAGTAACATCTTTAAACGAGGAAGTGAGGAAGGAGAAAGAACTAGTTGAGCAGCTTAAACAAGAGATACATCGACTTAAGAGTAGCATTGCACAAGCAGAAGACGACAAACATGTGTTTGAAGGAAAATTGAGAGAGAAGTTGGAAGCACTTGATAGTTTACAGGACAAGGTAAATCTGCTCAGCCAAGAGGTGAATGCCAAGGAGGAAGCCATCAGGGAACTAAGCTCATCACTCTCTTCCAAGGAAGAAGACTATCAGAAGCTGCAGTTGATCTACAATGAAACCGAAGCAAGCCTAGAATATGCAAGTTCTAAAATAGAGCAACTGGAGAAGGATTATTCTGCAACTAAAGATGATCTGAACTCAAAGATGTCTTCAATTGATTCATTGAATAAGGAAGTCCAAACACAATACACTGCAAAAACTGGAGCAGAAGAAAAGATAAGTGAACTAAAGAAGCAGTATGCAGACCTTGCAGCTGCTTCTGAGATGAGAGCATCTTGTGATTCTGAACTACTGATTGAGAAAGATAACCTGCTCAACCAGCTTGAAGAAAAACTATCTGCTGCATTAAGTGACACTAGTAAGAACAAAATTATAATTGCTGAGCTGAACAATGAATTGGACACCAACAGAACTATGCTAGATAATGAGGTTGAAGCTCATAAGAAATTATCAGAGATTCTTCAGTCCACTGAAGGGGCATTAACAGATTACAGAGACAAGGTGTTCAACCTCTCTGAAGAGCTTAATAGAGTGAAGATATCAAATCAGCAATTGATAACCCAGATTACAAAGTTGACAGACGAGTCCAATATAGCGAAACAGGTTCTGACTAACAAAATTGCAGAGGCAGAAGCAGTTTCTAAAGTTCTTTCAGATGAATTGGCATCAGTAAGGGATGTACTTCAAAAGACACAAGAAAAGCTTGATGTCACTTCTAATCAATCAGTGTCAACTATGGAAGCACGTGAGGACCTTAATAAAGAACTGCTGGATGCATACAAGAAGTTAGAGTCTGCAACAGATGAGCTTGTTAGAGAACGTAAAATTAATGCTACTCTAAACAGGAAGCTTGAGGCATTGGTGGAACAATCGATTGTAGAATCTGAAGCACGACAAGCTCTTCAAGCAGACCTTGATGAGGTGACCAATTCACAAAAAGAGGTGGATGAGAGTACACAGTTCCTGTCTGAGAGGCTGGATAGCGCAAATTCTAGGATTTCTTCCATTGAAGAAGAGAAAGAGATGCTTTCAGAGGCTCTTGAGCAACAAAAGAGAAGTACAATGGAAGCTCAGAAAGATATGGAGGATGCTCAGAATCTTATAAAAATGCTTGGAACGGAGAGAGAGAGTTTTGAAATGAGGTCTAAGAAACTTGAAGAGGAATTGGCCACAGCAAAAGGTGAGATATTGAGACTGAGGCGGCAGATCAGCTCAAGTGGATATCTGAGAACAGAACTTGCGGAAACAAGTATGACATCAAATACTTCTCAACCTGAGCAAGATGTGAATGACCCTGATCAGAATAGCAACAATACCGATGCTGGAGATACTCGTTCTCCTACAAGGATTTATAGGAGGAGAAAAACTAAACGGGCTACATGAGCATTATAAGAACACCGCAAGCTAGACTAGCGTCATTGTGTACCTCTGGTTAGTCACCTTACAAGAACATTATTTGAAACTTTGAACTTTCCAGTGGTAGAATCAAGAAACGTTCCTGCCGTGATATTTCCTCCTCTCCAGTTGTTCTGTTGTCTCTAGAGGAAACCATTGGTGAAGTTCTGTGGATCTGATCAAGTTTGAATGTAGTAGTTTGTTACTCTGTGTACATATGTGTTGTTGAGCTTCATAATATGATTGTTAACTGATAAGTCCTGTTACCGAGCCTGTGCTGAATTTGCTCTCCTAGATAACCGCTACACGTGATATCATTGAAGCTAAAAGTTGCAAGAATGATATTGAATTATTGATTGCTCCAAGCGTTTGATGTGATATGGTAGAATAAAAGAACTGACGAATAAGATAATTGGTCAAACATCGTGTTGAAAAGTCAAACATATATGTACAATGGTTAAAAACGACGGTAGTATTACTTATAGTAATCATACATCAATACTCTACAAGAGTTGTCATATCATTTATGACGTCGTATATGTAAGAAAAGATCAGCAGGCTACAAGAGATGCCATATCATTTATAATGAGGTGTACGAAAGAAAAGATCGTCCAATTGTCACTTGTGTATGAAAGAAAAGATCATCCAATTGTCACTACTTGTACTCGTATCACACTCTAGGTAACCATATAGGGACATATGAAACGACATTTGAGCTAATGTGTGCAGCTCCAGTGATGCTCCTGTTTGTTGTGCACAACAAGCTTGGCTAGACAATGTTGCTGAGATGCTTTCTTAGGTCTACGTTCCATGACGATGACTAGGCATGAAATCGATGATTGCTATTGATGTTGAAATTAGCTCTGATAAATTAAGCATCTATATGTGTTTTTGTTTATCATGTGCTTTATTAACAAATAAATATAGAAAATGTGATGAAGTTGTCCGTGCAGCTATCCGAATCTTAGCTAGATACATGTTGCGCCACTACCAAGTCTATGCCACGGCTCAAGGACGAATCTAGCGTATAACGAGCGGGGGCCTTGGTCCTCAGCCAATTTTTATTTCTTGGTTGTACCTTAAGTTCTCTATCCCTATTTTGCTTGTGTGGTAGGTCATTGGCCCCACTCTTTCTCTTCATGTGTTTACCCCTAACGTGCAACTCTCGCATTGTCAACCACATTGTTAACAAGTATGACTGAAAACTGGCTCTAGCATGTCTAAAAGAGGTCAGCCCAAGTTTGCCTAGGGAGTGTAACTATAATATCCTAGGCTTTAATTAAGATTTTTTGGAAGAATAATAATGAAACTATATTTTTAGCAGTGTTACATAATATTGAGCTAAAGCTAAAACAGTTAATTTTTTTAACCACATAATCCATTACATACAAATAATTTTCTAACCATAGTCTTTAATAGCATGCATCTAATGAAACCAATAAGAGTTTTGACCATAATAGGAATTTGTGGGAACTATAGGATCACATAATTCATACCCAACTTATACTGAGTTTAATACTCCCTCCCTCCAAAACGAATACAACTATACTTTATAAGACAAAACAGTAGGGAAGGGAAATTACTTGGATACCCCCTCATTAAATTGGGAGTGGGAGGGTTATTAGGTTTAAGATAGGGGAAAATTTAAATAATTGAATCCTTTTTACAAAATTTAAATGCTAGAATTGTATTCTTTTTTGAAAAATGGAGTAAAACCAAGCTGTGAAATTTTCTGGATTTTTCACATTTTGGTCCTTTTGAAAAACTTATTTCGCAAATAGACCTCTGAAAAAACTTATCTCAGAAATGGTCCTTTTTGGGGCGCCAGAGTGGCTGGCGCCGTCATCCAATGGGATGGCGCCAGCCTCTCTGGCGCCGTCCTCCTGCTACCGTGGCGCACGTGAACCGACGTGGCTGGAGGAGGGCGCCAGCTATGCTGGCGCTGCCGCCTCCATTCCTGTTTTTCTGTATGGAGTTGCAACGGTGTCATTTTTATTTTATTTTGTCAGATTTTTTTTCACACTCAGGATCATGATACAACCAACCACAAAAAAATTTAAACTCGAACTATCACTTAGCTAAGTTTAAAAATAGCTAGCATACCACTTAGTCTACTTTGCACCTTCACTAAAATTAGACTATAACTCTTTTAGTAAAACCCTTTGATCAGCATGTTAAACATAATGCACTCTACCACTATATGAAATTACTTAATCTAATTCAAAATATAACCACATGAAATGACATATATAAGTTAAACAGTACATAGAGATGCAATTTTTTTATTTTTATTTCATTTTTTTGATATTTTTTCACACTTAGGAGAACATAGGAACCAACCGTATAAAAAATAAACTCAAACGGACAAAATATGTGACATGTAGAATTTTCCAAAACTCTACCGAAACGGACAAAATATGTCATCTACTAAAATAGGCGTAACTTTCTCATACGGATTTGGAATCAGGCAAATAACATATGCACGGACATCTACAGAAAAAGTTACATCCGATTCTCCCTTGCTTTGCTGGATTCGGCGATATTAAAACCTCCAAATTCCGCTTGCAAGATTGTATTTTCGAGGAGAGAAGTTTTTTGGTGGAGCTTTGGAAAATTCCACATGCCACATATTTCGTCCGTTTGAGTTTATTTTTTACATGGTTCGTTCCTGTGAGTTCCTAAGTGTGAAAAAAATATCAAAAAAATAAAATAAAAATAAAAAAGTTTCACATCTCTCTCCTCTGCACTAGTTCGGAGAGAAAGGAGAGGAGAGGAGAGGAAAAATTCTACAGGTCACATATTACGTCCATTTGAGTTCAATTTTTCTATGGTTGGTTCTTGTGTGTCCCTAAGCGTGAAAAAAATATCAAACAAATAAAACAAAAATAAAAAATTTTTTTTGGGGGGGGGGGGGCGCTAGCCACTCTGGCGCACTCCCACTAGCCACCTCAGCATCGCCCCGCCACGTCGGCAGGGGGACGGCGCCAGAGAGGCTGGCGCCGGCCACTCTGGCGCCCCAAAAAAGACCATTTTTGCGATAAGTTTTTCTAGGGGTCTATTTGTGAAATAAGTTTTTTAAAAGGACCAAAATGTGAAAAATCCAGGTGAAATTTTTGTTTTGACCATAATAGAAGCTCTCACGAACTATATTTCTTTATACTAATTAGAGCCTCACCTAAAAGTCCTCTCCTTAATTCTAGGAGCTAGAAATTCCTGCGTTAATAAAAAGGAGAGAAATCAAGAAATTCCCTTTTGGGCAAGGTTAATCAAGTAAGATTTTTATAGGAACACTTCAAGAGTTCAAATCGCGCACATATGTACTTGCATTGTTAAAAAATATCTCCTTAGGCTTAGTTCGAATCATATGTTGGGCTTTGGCTCATTGTGACACACGAAATGAGGTAAAGACATTAGCACATAATGAATTAAGTATTAATTATTATAAACTTAAAAAATAAATTTATTTGATTTTTAAAGAAACTTTTATATAGAAATTGCTTATGCACGAGATGTAAGGTTTAGAAGTTTGAAAATCGTACCCGCTATAAACTGTAGCCAATAG
Organism: Oryza meridionalis; assembly: GCA_000338895.3. Lineage (NCBI taxonomy): Eukaryota > Viridiplantae > Streptophyta > Magnoliopsida > Poales > Poaceae > Oryza > Oryza meridionalis. Next base: position 4,858,670 of record CM002528.2, on the reverse strand, counting down.
CCAAAAAGAACTGAGCCTTAGCCTTGTTTCCTCACATGCTGTTACCTTTTATGACAGTATAATGGCTGTGGTTGCACTCTGGCTTCTCTTTGTTTTCCTAAGTTTTGTGCATAATAGCCAGATGTTCTTTTCTTTGAGCTGTGTAAGGATGGTGATAGTAAGGCCCCTTCTAGTCTCTTATTGTGAGCATAAATATGCATTTCTTAAATTATGGTATTCACAAAAAGAACATTTTTTATATTTCTTACAACTGTGCACATAAACCCGTTTCTTTTCTTCAATACGTCATTCGAAAAAAAAAAAGCTACATTGTTGGATCAATAGCTCCTTTTTTTTTGCTGGAAAGAAAGCTTGACTCATTGTTTTAGAATAGGGCAGAATCCTGGTGTTTTCTGCTACTTGTCTCGCTGTTGGTATTACATTATGCATCACTTTTCCTTTGTGTAAATGAAATGGAGCAGAATATCTGCACCTAGTTTCAAAACAACTCATCAAATTTGCCTCATTGGACAGTGCTACAGCAAAAATGCAAAGGGGAATTCAGAATCTCAGGCACAATCATCATTCAGCATAGCAAGCAGCAGATCAGTGGCCCATGCAATTGGATCATGCCATGATGCTCAACCTACGCATGCAAAGTAATATCTCCCTAACTTTTGAGCATCTATGTCGATCTTGCTGGTGTTGTCATCTCTGCATCATTCAACTGGTTGGCCACTGTTGGTTGGAACCACATCAGCTTGACCTGACCTGACCACATTCAGGGTGACTTTCAGTTGGTTTAGCATGAGTGCCATCTCATAGTTGACATATTATGCCTCATATGAAATACTCCCTCCGTCCTAAAATATAAATATTTCTAGCTATAAAGTTGGATAAGCATTTATCTAAATTTGTAGATAGAAGTTGTTATATTTTGAAACGGCGGTAGTAGCTTTTTCTTGTTTGAGATAAGACTCATGAAATAGCTAGGGAAGCACTGGCCTCAACTTATCTATTCCTAGGGTGTGTTCGCTACTCCCCGTTCCCAGCATCGAACAATATGCAAGGAAAACGGAGTGGTCCATTAGCGTGTGATTATTAAGTATTAGCTAATATATTTTTTTTCAAAAAGGAATTAATTTGATTTTTTTAAGCAACTTTCGCATAGAAACTTTTTTTAAAAAAACACACCGTTTAGCAGTTTAAAAAGCGTGCGCGCGAAAAACGAGGGAGAGGGGTTGGGAAAAGGGGTGCCGAATACACCCCTAGACTTGTTCATGGCCAGCTTGGCCCGGTCCACATTCTTCTAAGCTGAAGCCCGTAAAATTGGCCCAAAGCCAAAATAAGTCAAATGGAGTAATTAATTAGGAAACAATTTGGATACCACTAATAATTTAGGAAAAAAATATGTTCAGTTCAGAAACACACTAAAAAAAAGAATTTTGGGCTTTTTCTGGGCTTCGGCCGGGCCTTGCGAGGCCGGGCTTTTTTTCAGGCCCAGTCTGGTCCATGAAGAGAACTACAAGTTCCCCAGATCACCAGATGGCATGAGTTAATATAGTCACTTTTCTCTTTGATGGAGGTCAGCTGGCCTGTCATAACATAACTCTCCTTGTATGTTTCCATGTCTTTGGCAGTCCTGCCCAGCTCTTAAATTTTTCACCCCTGACTGAATTCAATCGATTCATGCATCACTACTGGAGTAGTAGTAATTCACTAGACAGGTTTGGCCATTGTTTCAGGTTCTGCAGCTAAGCTAAGGGTGTGTTTAGTTCACAGTAAAATTGAAAGTTTGTTTAAAATTGGAACGATGTAACGAAAAAGGTAAAAGTTTGTGTGTGTAGAAAAGTTTTGATGTAATAAAAAAGTTAAAAGTTCTTTGAAAAAGTTTGGAACTAACCAAGGGCTTAGCTAGCTCCTGGCTGGTCACAGTTCCAACGGCCATTGCCAACCAAGGTACTAGGAGTATCAGGTAAATTACTACTCCATTGCCAGCCGGATTCAGTTCATGAACATAAGTATAAATACATGGCTGGCATTACTCACTTGTGACTGCCTTAATAACATGAACAGCAGTGTAACGTTGTATCAAGTTTTTACTGCATTCACGGGCTGCGTTCTTCTTCCTTTGTCTTTTTATTAGGCTGCTACTGGATGATTTCTGGTCTCCTGGTTTTGGGACGCAGCTGCATCCATCCGGGTTCAATTTGAATGTTAAATTTGGGGACTGCAAGATGTCATTGATATACGGATCCTACTACAAATCCCATATCTCAGAGGGAGGTGTGTCATTGACATGTGAGCCCTAGATTTCTGTTGTGAGTGCTCTTGAACACACCTCACAAAATGATGACCGTCTGTAAATGTGATCCGTGGATTCTTTTATTTTTTATTTTTCTTAAAAAAAAAGAGAAATAGTGGGACGCAATTTTTTTCTTAGAAACACAACATAAACATAGGTGTCCACTATACATGTACACTCACCTCTATAAATACACACACGCACACCCTTCTCCTACAAGCATCTCCGAAAGTTTGGGCTGATATATCTTAAAATTGATGAAGTCATCACGGGTGCCTCGCTGTTGATGGGTACGTTGCCTATCACTGAAATAATAATTGATCGTAAATACGAGCACCCGTGTCAAATCTACAATTTGGATCTGGGTGGACTGGTTCCACCACAAGAAATCTAATCGGTTGAGCTACGTTCATTTCGCGTGATTGTTTTTTTTTTTTTTTTGTGCAATTTTGATAAATTGTCCTTGGGAACAAATATGTAACGTACTGAAAGAGTGGAAAACGATCACTTTAATTTGGTGTACGTTGGATGATATTGATACGATGGTTAGATGACGCGTGTAGTTTTACTTTGTTTTAAGCACATTGATTGCCACTGTGCATTTCACGTGTCACTACGTTCTTTTTCTCTTCATGCTGTCCAGCTGCAATCAACTGCAAACAAAAGGCTACGCTCCTAGTACGTACAGCTAACCATTGCATTTGCATTTTGTCCTGTTGAAGTTGACGATGACTAGATTTTTCTACGGGCACTCACCACGTTTCTACAGGAGTAGATGTTACAAACTAATATTTGACTTTATGAAGTTAAAAATTTCAATATATCTCTACTATTATAAAAATTAAAGATGTTTTTACCGGTATTTTGGTACGTCATCCGTATATGAGTCGGTTTTTAAGTTCGTTTGCTTTTGAAAATATATATTCGTATTTGAGTCGGTTTTTAAGATTGTTCACTTTTGGTACATAAGGAATCATATAAGAAATCTGTTTAAAAAACTCGCATACTAACTTGAGACGATTGGACTCCTAACTACAGCTCATGATTTTCTAAAAATATATACATCCAAGTGAACTCCTACAGTGAATTTTATCTTAACTAAACTATATAACAATAATAAGATTAAAATAGATTTCACCCGTTGCAACGTACGGGTATTTTTTCTAGTATAATGAAAAGACTAAAAATGCATATATACCGAAGACTGATATCTTATTAAGTGAAACTGCACGTAACTGCAGTTACACTCTTTTTCATGAATTTTACTGCCCGTGAAGCTTTGTTTATTCAGTACTAAAATTTAGCAAAATCACATATACTTCAACAATACTTTCATAAAACTACATATATTTTTTCCGAAGCATAAAACTACATATTTGAGGGGAGCAAAACTATAGAAACATGAAATTTATCACGAAGGTACAAATCTAGCATCGATTTTACCAAAAAAAATATTTTTTTAAAAACTCCAGTAGAATATTTGTGCTAGGAATCTAACCTCTAAAATATGTATTCTTTTAACTTTATTACTAAATCTAGTTTTATAATACTCTACATTAAGTCTATAATGTAGTAATAAATATGATGCAAAATCTATACTCTCGTGATACAATACTTTTAAAGCAGTAGTTTTGCGATAATGTGATCAATTTTTTTTTTCAAATTTATTCTTCCCTATTAAGGAAGAATCTAAAATCTGGAATGTAGAAATGCAGGCATTGATTTGACTATGGAAAAAAAACAAGGAGCACATAAAACATCACCGACAATCTCACTCTGAAGGTGCAGGCGATTAAACCGAGATATTGGTCCAACCAGTGAGGAGACTGGACCATTTTTGGACCCTCACACACGCATGCTAGCTTTAAGCATTTCTTAACTCTAATCACTCCATTACTTCCTTGATTAACCAAGAAAGGTAGATTAATTAACAGTGTTGCTCACCAACTGGCCACCTGTGCAAGATGCCGACAAAAACTAGATATAGTATATGCTTTCAGTTTTTGTTTTAAAGCAATGGATCTTCACTTTGCCCTGTAAAATCTATCTGAAGCAATGCCTGAATGTCTGAATACTCGCCATGGCCTACCAGCAACCTCTATAACTAATCATCTTTGAGATTATTTTGGGTGTCAGTGATATAGTGGTAAGATTTGGGAGAATTCTATCATGAGCTCAACAGTCAACTGTCCTTTGCAAAATGTTTGGGCGTATGTTTTCTTCAGTGCTTGACCGACAAAATTTTTAGATGCATGGTTTGCTGCATTTTGTATCATCCAACCGACAAGCTTGTTTGATTAATTACCTCGTCATAATTCCAAATTTAATTGGATGAACAGCGCTGCACTATTGTGAGTAACAGTGTGGATTCGCCACTAAATCAGACTATGCATGCTGGGGTCTTTTTCAGGCAAGAAAACAGCTATTCACCCACGTTTCCTTAGCATATCCTTTTTACCTGTTTAATTCGTCGGCTGAATTGTTTATGACTATTCACCCACGTTTGTTTTAACCAATTTCTTTTGATATTTAATTTGTTGGACAATTTTTTACTAGCCAACAGGAATAAAAATCATGTACACAACTTCCTGTCAGGCTCTGATTTTTTTATGGTGTTTAGGCTCCACATTTTATATTAGGGTGGGTACGACAGTTTTGTTTGAAAAAATGTATGATACCGTTGATTTTTAAACTAATGTTTGATCATTCGTCTTATTTAAAATTTGTTGTGTAAATATAAAAAAAATTAAATCATGCTTAAAGAATATTTGACGATAAATCAAGTCACGATAAAATAAATAATAATTACATAATTTTTTTAATAAGACGAATGATCAAATGTATATTAAAAAGTCAACAGCGTCATACACTAAAAATGGAAGGAGTATGAGAGTTTGTGGAATATAGACGACCAAATGGAATATAGATTTGTGGTTCAGGTTTCAGCCCATTAGCAAGAGATTTTTGTAACTATTACTCCCCCCGGTCTACGATATAAGGCATATACATATTTTAATATTTAACTCTTAAAATATATTTCTGACAATTAGTCTAAAATAAAAGTAAGTTTCATTTGATGAAAATAATATCATTGAATTGCCATAATTTATTTAGTTTTAAAAATGAAGCCAAATTTAACATCATCTGAATATGCACTCTTGGGATTTTTAATTTTATCAGCCGTTATTAATGTAATTTTGCAGATAAACCTTCTAAACTTTATTTTCAGACCTTAGTCTTTTATGACATCTTCATTAGCGTTGCAGGACTAAATTGGCACGCCAGTTAAAAACCATCGCGTGGCAACAATTTGGCCAAGTAACCACGTATGGTGTTGAAAAAAGAATATTGCCATGCCATGTGCAGTGATGCTACAGCACCTTAGTATGCTACTATTTGTGGCATAACAATGTACAATGTCAAAAGGTTTATTTCTAGAAAAAAATAACTGAAGAGTTCATTTTTTAAATTTAAAGTTCAAATGGTAAAAATAATAAAAAATGTACAGATTCCTGGTCAATAACTAGTCTGTTCTAAACCAGATATTAAATCATACTAACTACAATTTACACTGCAAATACTAGTCCATTTTTTTTTCTTTTACATAACAAGTACTCTGCCTTTACCTCTTCTTTCCCCCCCTTGTCACGTATGCAGGTTGACTGCAAATTAATATCCTTCACTTTAGCTTTGAGCCTTTTCTGTCACTCACATGTTGCTTGACTTCAAAGGTGAAGAAATTGAAGAAAAGAAGCTGTAACCTCCGAAGAAACCTGCAAGATGTATAGTACTCCCTCCATCACTTAATATATTTGAAAATGTGCACGTATTTCAAAATTCAATATTAAAATATTTGACCAACACTTAATATAATATGAAATGAATTTTATTTGTTAAAAATTATATCATTAGATTGGCATTTAAATTTACTTTCATATGGTTATAATTTTATTATTACAAAACTTATAGTATATGAGAAATTATAAGCTAAAAATTAGTTTTGGAGATCGTGCCAACTTTGATAGCGTCGGTCTTATAGGCTGTGTTTAGTTCACGTAAAAATTAAAAGTTTGGTTGAAATTTAAATGATGTAACGGAAAAGTTGAAAATTTATGTGTTTAGGAAAGTTTTAATGTGATGGAAAAGTTGGAAGTTTAAATAAAAAGTTTGGAACTGAACAAGACCATACTATAGATAGAGGGAGTAGTAGGTAAATATAGTAAAGGCTGGTGATCGTACAGTTCATTTTCATCACCAACACCTTGGTGTGAATCATAGTACACTGTGATTCGGTCGAGTTTGAGTTAATTGCTGTGGACATCTAATTCTAGTGGTTAATGGCCATAAATAAGAGGGTACAGCAGTTAATGATGGTGCAAGGCAAGCAGGCCCACGATTTTTTTTCCTTGTTTTCTATAATCGGTATTTACCATTATAATATGTGCACACTAAGATTTAATGATGTTTTCTTATCTCTTTTTCTTCGATTAATACGCTATTTTGGGCCTCTGGAAAGAATCAATCTTCACCATTGTCTTCTCAACCAATCACAACCCCCACCATTCAATTTTCTCACTTACCTTCACTTTTCAACCAATTATAACCTTCTTCCAGTTAATTCTACCTACTTTCTTAATACCTATATTCAATCATAAAATTTCTTATATTCTGAGACGGAAGGAGTACATATGCTAAGATCTATCAATGCATTTTTTTTCTGTTTTCTTTTCTCTAATTAATATGGTATTTTGGGGCTCCTAGAACGGATATTGTGGCTTCTTTTCAAACTCTTTTATAATAATGTAATATATTAAATTATTATTCTAAAGTTTATATATAAGATTTTTTTTAGTCTTGAATTTGAACTTAAGAGTGAAAGTTCAAGTGCCCTTGAATTCGCAAAATTATCATCGGTTTTTTCAATTTTATAAGGATGTCACTCGAATGACGGTTCTAGTGGCATTTTTATAATTTTCTAGTGGTAGTTTTGTAATGACAATTTAAAACAGTAGTAAATTTATAATTGCCCCTTGAATGTAACTTGATAAAAGTGAAAAAAGCAAACAAACAGGAAGAGATGGCAGCTGTTGTAGTGCCGTATAAGCAAAAAAACTGTGTATCGCAGCATGTGAACATTGTTGTGTTATGACGTTAATAATCGATCATAGCCATGAGTGACCATCCATCGTGAGCTCAACTTGATGACACCATCATGGAATATCTACTGCCAAGCACATGAACAAATTAAAAAGTGCTATCATGGAAGCTTTACTGCTACTCGTGTTTAGAGGTGGCGGAGGATTTTATTTGTAGTTCACAATCATCATTTGAAAAATATATCAAGCTTACCATATGATTAGAACCATGAGAATGAAAGAAAATTGTTAAAATGATGTATAAACTATAACTTAAAAGACCTAACATTCCTCACCAATGTGAGCCTCGCATGGTGAAAGTATACATATGACTACAAGCTAGTTATAGATAAAGTAGCAAATCAAAAAGCACATCAAAATTTTGGCATTTTGGCACTATCCTGTTACATATGCAACCAAAATGTGAAAATGCCAAAATTTTGCAAAACCAAACCAATCCTACATTATTAATTTTATCCATGATATATAATTCTTGTGAGGAAGCATTATATATTTGCGATATATTAATTTCTACATTATTAATTTTAGGTTTGACATGCATGGTTTTATATGGTCATGTTCAAAGACCTAAAGGTTCCAACAAATAGCTTAGAGAAAATCTCTTGTATACCCATGAAATTTTAGTTAATCCTTTCCATGCCTCTAAATTTTGCTTACTTCCTTGTATACCCCCAAAATTTGATTTTGATCCCTTCCATATCCCTCCCGTTAGTTGACCGTCTAATTTCTATAAAAATAATCATTTTACCCTTTAGATGAACATAGAAATTTATGAATTACATTATTGAAAATGTAAAGGTTTATCGCATGAGACTATTATAGTTATGAGTTTTTTGTGCGATGCATTATTTATCACAAAATTTTTTTTTAGATAATAAAATAAAAATATGTATTTATTTTTTTAAAAAAAGGCATACAAAAATGAGGAGCATTAATACAAAGATAGGGCCACCAATGATGTCAATAATTTTCTTTTATGAATGCTCCCGATAAAAAAATCCATTGTACTATTAAAATTTCAAATAAATATTTTAATTAACTACATTTGTTTTATTTTCAAAATTTATGTCAAAATTTTCTGCACTAATTATTTAGTCTCATTAGTTTCATAAAATACACATACTGCGCACTCAAACAAAATTTTCAATCGTTTTTCAAATTTATATTCAAACCTAAAGCATCAAGGGCAAAAAGGTCATTTGCAACCAAACGTAATAGTGAAATGAAGGAAAATTTAATGATAGGGGGCATGAAAGTGATTGAGTGAATTTTCAGGGGTACACAGGGAATTTACTCATCTTCGAGAATTACTATAGCTGGTGGAAATGTGGAGAAACTTAGCTTGCTTCTAGCTATAGTTTATTTTTTAATCCTCTAGCTAGTGTGTCGACCTTATAGAGTGGTTTAAAATTTTAAAAAGCAGATGATAAAAATTTGGGAAAGCTATGTTTCCTAACTTTTGGCCTCTAATTCAATTTGTAGATTCTACAACTACAAACTCTTAGAATCAAGGTTAAAATTTGTTTGGGGAGCTAGAGATTTTGGGAGAAACACCAGCGGCTAGAAGCTCTCCCAAACTGGGTCTAATCTACAATGAGAATCTGGACTATTTAGACATGGCCGGAGCTAGAACTAAATGGCAAAGTGCCACTCGCTTGCTTTACTCTACTTTGTACCGAGTTTAAGCTGATGCGGGTGCCTGAATTTGAATATAGTGGGCCACACGTATGATGAAAATAGACGAAATATAGCTAAAGTATTTTCTCGACCAAGTTTCTAGGCACCTTCTAACATTAAGGGAAAGCTAAATATCGGGACCCCGTTTCAAGGTGTGGGAACAGGATGCTGAATCTCCTTTCCCCGCTTTGCATCTATTGCGAGCAGCGAACGCTTCTCTTTCTCCACGTGCCTCCTGCTCCTCCTCTCTCCAACACTTCTTGCCACTCGTTTATCCTCTCGTTCTCTTCTCCTCCTCTCATCTGGGTCGCTGCGGGGAAGGACGGGGAGTCATATTGCTCCTCTTCCTTTCGTCTAGGGCCACAACAAGTGAGAATGGGGAGTGCCGTAGTCCTCACAACAATGGAGGACGGGGAGCAGTGCCACTGTCGCCACAACTGTCGTGTAAGGGAGGAAGAGCATGTTGTTGTCGAAATTGACACTTCATAGTTCATATGATGGGCTCCCCATTGCTCGTCCATGACGAATTTGAAACCCCGAGATCCCCGGTCATCGTATTTGGCGTTGCCCAACCTCTTTGTTGTCGTCTCCAAGTAGAACCAGCGACGGTAACCATCTTCATCCCTTCTTCTTAGTTCAGATCTGATACTCAATGAGTATCTATCGAAATCGATACAAACGGGTATCAATTGGTACTAGATAGGTAATTCATCAGATCCGAAGATTACAGAAGTGGTTGCAGCTGTCAGAAGCCCAGAGGTATCTTGAAGATTCTTGTGTACTAAGAAGCATGGTGAATAGGGCTTGGATACTGGGCTTTACCTACCTACTTACACAATCATTTCATCCAGGCCCATATCCAAAGTGGACAAAGCCCAACCCACCTTACATCTAATAATTACCGTCCTGTAACGTAATCCGGGGTTGCAAATGCAATGCAAGCAGCCTTGGGGGACCCCAAGCATTTACTTCCCTCCCTGCGCCATAAATCCCTCCCACCGCCGCCTCCCCCCGCCGCTACGCGTCCCCCACCTCTGAGCTGTGCCATAGCTGTCCTCCTCCTCTGCCCCCCCACTCCACTCCACTCACCTCTCCACCTCGCAAGAACTCCCAAATCCCACCCCGCATTGCGATTTCCAGCTGCTGTTCTTGATTCCTCGTCCCATTCCGGTTTCTTTTTGGTGGTGGTATGAGCGTTTCGCGATGAGGAAGGAGGTGGTGTTAGTGGCCATGGTGGTGGTGGTGGTGGTGAGCTGGGTCGTCGCCGGCGGCGAGGCGGCGGCGGTGGTGGTGGACCCGGCGTGGAGGTTTCCGACCGCCGGGTTGCGTGACGCGTACGTGGCGCTGCAGACGTGGAAGCAGACGGCCATCTTCTCCGACCCCAAGAACCTCACCGCCGACTGGGTCGGCCCCGCCGTGTGCGCCTACACCGGCGTCTTCTGCGCGCCGCTCCCCGGCGGCGGCGGCGCGCCGGGGGAGGTCGCCGTCGCCGGGGTTGACCTCAACCACGGCGACATCGCCGGGTACCTCCCCGCCGAGCTCGGGTTGCTGTCCGACCTCGCGCTGCTCCACCTCAACTCCAACCGCTTCTGCGGCCTCGTCCCGGACGCCCTCCGCCGCCTCCGCCGCCTCCACGAGCTCGACCTCAGCAACAACCGCCTCGTCGGCGGCTTCCCCGCCGCCGTGCTCGACCTCCCGGCGCTCAGGTTCCTCGACCTCCGCTACAACGACTTCGAGGGCGCCGTCCCGCGCCAGCTGTTCGACCTCCCGCTCGACGCCATCTTCCTCAACCACAACCGCCTCCGCTTCGCCCTCCCCGACAACTTCGGCAACTCCCCCGCCTCCGTCATCGTCCTCGCCGGCAACCACTTCGGCGGCTGCCTCCCGGCGAGCCTCGGGAACATGTCGGCCACGCTCAACGAGATCCTCCTCATCAACAATGGCCTCGACTCCTGCGTCCCGCCCGAGGTCGGCTTGCTCCGGGAGGTCACCGTGTTCGACGTCAGCTTCAACTCGCTCGCCGGCCCGCTCCCGCCGGAGGTGGCCGGGATGCGGAAGGTGGAGCAGCTCGACGTCGCGCACAACCGCCTCGCCGGCGCCGTGCCGGAGGCGGTGTGCGACCTGCCCCGCCTCAAGAACTTCACCTTCTCGTACAACTACTTCACCGGCGAGCCGCCGTCCTGCGCGCGCGTCGTGCCGGTGGCCGACGGCGACCGCCGGAATTGCCTCCCCAACCGCCCCTACCAGCGCACGCCGCGGCAGTGCGCCGCGTTCTACGCCGCGCCGCCCGTCGACTGCGCCGCGTTCCAGTGCAAACCGTTCGTCCCCTCGCCGCCATTGCCGCCACCTCCGCCGCCCGCATACCCTGGCCAATTGCCGCCGGTGTACCCCGTCCCATACGCCTCGCCGCCGCCACCACCGCTTTACCGATGATTCTTTCACAAGACAAGCATTGCCACCTTCCCCCCTCGCCGTCGAAATGGAAGAGAAAACCGACGAGCTCGCCGTCACAACTGTACGTGGTCAATTGTTGTTATGCTTACATCAGTAGAGTTCTTGATTGATGATAGCTACCGGCGTAAACAAGAGTAAAGTGCCATATATATATCATCACTTAGTTGATTTTGCATTGGTTGGTGTCTGTTCTTCTCCGCGCCGTCGTCATCGTCGTCAACCGTCCTGAATTTTCGCGGTGATGGCGAAATGGGTTGGAGGTAGGTGATGTGGGGGAGTTTGGCTTTGCAAGGAGGGAGCAATCTGAGCTTTAGGTTTATGGCTAATTGCGATAATTGGGTTGTGAATAATAAGCTGTTTGAGAGAGAGACAGGTTTAAGGTGATGAATTGAGGAGGATTTGAGTGTTGCAGTGTTATTATTTCGGGTTGTATAGAGTGAAGCTTTTGATGGTTTCTTCTTCAGTGAAAGCTTCAGCTGAGAGCCGGGGATATGTTTTTAGATCAAGATATCTTTCCTAATTAAATTACTTTTGTATCACACCTACTTACTGTTATTATTCGATTATTATTATTATGATATTCAGTCTGGATTCTTGGATTTTTATCTCTTCAATTGTCCACTCTGTTGTTATGTTTTTCATGAGGTCATGGTATATATTGTATTTTCATACTGTTATTCAGGTTGATCCTTTTTTTGCACCTGAAACCTTCTGAAAGCATAGATCTCTTTCTGAATTTTTCAGTAATTTCTTGAGTGTAAGACTGTAATCAAGAGTTTTTCAATAGAATCATGAAAAATTTGCTAGTAATGCATGGAATTTTCCCATTATACATCTGAAGCAAGAATGCATGGGAAGCTTGAGGGGCATGGAACCACAGATTCTTCCAACATTTTTATTCTCCTGTCATCAGAAGACATGGGTCAGGTGCCATTATTCTCCTGTAGTCCCTGTTGTTCCAACCATTTGGTTTCTTCTACCTACTCGCCATTTTCCAACTTTTGAGGAGTGAGGACTAATCCAATAATGCACTTGGCAAGATTCTTTTGTGAAGAAATTTGTTTGGCCAACAGGTTTCTTTGTCTAAACTAATCTCCTGTGCTTAATTTAATTTGGATGTAAGATGAGACAGTTATGCAACTTGTTTTGGTAGTTAAGCATGCTTTGTCACTTTTCACAGAACCTTTCTGTTTCTGGGATTAAATTACTGGAAATGGGGCCCAACCATGGTTGGAAGCATAGCTAATTAGAGCAGGTACAATAGCTATAAGCCAGCTGCAAACATATTTTAAAAAGATAAATGAAGAGAGAGAAGGGCAGTGAGCTATAGATTTGTAACCAGCTGCAGCACGGACTCCAAAACGCAGTGTGTGTATGACAGGTGGGATCAGGTATTAATAGTGTAGTATATAACTATTGTATAAATGAGCTATTAGATTGGCTATAGATGAATTTGAGCTAGTAATTGGCTATACTATTAAACTTGCTCTTATGTAGTGGGGTTTATCTCCGACAAAGAATGATTACCTCTCCTCAGCCCTTAGAGCAGGTACAATAGTAATCTGTAAGCCAGCTGCAAACATATTTTAAAAAGATAAATAAGAAGATAGAAGAGTAGCGGGCTACAGATTTATAGCCAGCTGTAGCACAGACTTTAAGACGTATTGTGTGTATGACAGGTGGGACCAAATATTAATAGTGTAGTATGTAACTATCGTATGAATGAGCTATTAGATTGGTTATATATGAATTGTAGCGAGTAGTTGGCTATACTGTTAAACTTGCTCTTAGGATATATCACTAATCCTTTCGCTCTTTGGCAAGACCGTTATACGGACCAACTACTATTATATTGTGACAAAAAAAACATATATAATATTTTTTTTGTTGATTTTTTTCTCAGAAAAAAATCCAATTGAGTGATTGACCCCAGCTTGCCACAAGAATATGGGGATTTGTTGGAGACAGGAACATAGTGATAACTAATTGGAAATTGCTTCATGGTTGTAAATGGCTTCGACGGTTGTAAATAACTACAGTGTATATTAACATGCTCTTATTCGTTTGATCTATGGTTGCATATCTTTAGATGTACAACTAGGTCGTACGTATAGCAATACTTTAACTAATTTGCACATTTTGGACGTAGATAAAATGATCGAAATTGACTCAAAAGAGTATTAGTAAAAGAAAAGTGACATTTGACTCCAGTTGTCAAGTGTATTCTTTCGTTAAAGTATGAACTTCGGGTGTGCTCTTTTTTTTTCCTTGAATGGCTGAATAGCTGTATGATTTGTGATAATTATTCAAGATATAAATAAACAAATTAATAAAATATTACAAAGTTGAAAAAGGTTTAAAATAGTTTCCTCGTGGTTATCTATCCATGCATGAGCGATTCATTTATCATACATTTATAACAAATTTGGTATATCTCGATATGTCAGGAGTTAGGAGGTCCTAAATTAATTTTATATTAAAAATTGATCGGGACCTCTCAAAGACCATAAAATTTCCAGATATACAGTTCAATAAAAATAACTAAAAAATAATAATACATATTATATAATACTAGGTGGTTAGATCCACAAATGCACACGATGTGTGCCACCCTCATCTCTAAGCACGACCAGTGGACAAGAAACTTACAAATTCTCGTTGATATATTTATTTTTTTGAACGGAAATTCTCGTTGATATGCAAATGCTCTAGAAATGGACTGTACAACTTTGTCTTAACTAAATTTTGTATAATTTCCTCTTGCCGCACACGCGTTAGCGACCTGTTATTGCAATCATTTATTGAATTATTATGCTTGGGCACGTACTATAGCTAGCTATATGTTGAGACTTTTGTATTAGTGAGCATGATCACCATTTGACATTTTCTGAAAGGACATTACACTGTTGTTTGTGTACAGCTCCTGTTCCAGTAAGATTGCACGTACTAATATTACAGTTGGTGTACACTTGTACCTATGGATGACATAAACAATGTTAAGTTTGCCTGACGATATTAGTAGCCTTATTTTTGTGTGTGCCAAATTTGTGCCTGTCCACATTTTCTATCACCACTAGCACTTCTCATAACACCATGTTTTATAATATTTGGCAATTTTCATTGTCAATTAGTTGTTGTCGTTTGACCACTAATATCTTTTAAACTGTTTGATTATTTAATTATGAACTTGATTTATATGTTATGTTTATACAGTGTAATATGCTTTAGTATTGTGATATACATTTTTGTACTTATAATTACATTTATAAAATAGGAGTAGATGCACTAAAACGATGCAAAGTTAAAAATGCCAAGTAGCACTGCTATAAAACAGAGGGAGCGCCGTAACTTTCAGGAATTTATCAATTAAATTTTCCCAATGTTCTAAATAGGATATAATATTTACCGCTCGGTTCCAAAATATAGCCTCAGTACAAGATTACACTGGCCCATTCGATACTGCTTAGGATGAAGATTAAGTATGGACACGTAAAATGAAAAAGCTACTCCCTTCGTTTCAGGTTATAAGATATTTTTAACTTTGGTCAAAGTCAAATTGCTTTAGGTCTGACAAAATTTATAGAGAAATAATAATATTTTCGACTTAAGATAAATTTATTATAAAAATATATTTAATTATTAATTTAATAAAACTAATTTGATAATGTAAATATTATTATATTTGTCTATAAACTTAGTTAAACTTAAAGCAGTTTGACTTTGACCAAAGTCAAACATCTTGTAACCTAAATCAGAGAAAGTATTAGCATATGATTAATTGAGTTTTAATTATTTTAAACTAAAAATGAATTTATTTGATATTATAAAATAATTTATATATATAAAGTTTTTGCATGAAATACACCGTTCAATGGTTTGAAAAGCGTGCTAACGAAACCGAGATAAAATCCGTATCTTAATCAGAAATGAATGGCTATATTTTAAGATGGATGAAGTACTAAGATAATTAGGTCCTTCTGTACTGCACTGAACCAAATTAGGATGAGGTGAAGATGGGCATCATGTGCACAAGAGATGATCAGTTGATCACATTGCTCAAATAGTCAAATGCAGAGTAGCTAGATGGCTATAGGAAAGCTTCAAGAATAAACTTTTGTTCTCCAAAAAGAAAAAAACGGAAACACTTTTGGGTTTCATAAACCCCCACTTGGTGCTTCTCCTTGACTCTCTCTATCTCTACTCTATCTAGTGGATTCTTCCCAACATGCTAAAGACAGCATCCTACTTTCGGTGGCTGTCAACAGTGCAAGGTGGGCCCAGCCATGGGTGACCACCACTGTTACACTTGCAATGCAGCGCAGCGCACTGCAGCTAAGCTAGTGACCATCTTCTATATATGCATCATGCAGCTAGCTGCAGTGCAAATTAAAAGGCATGCATTGGTTAAACCCAAACTTAATTAATTACCAAAGCTGAAAGCAAATCAAAGCAAAAACGAATGGAATTGCTTGAAAAACTGTCACAAGTTTTTTTAAAATACTTTTAAATGTAACTATAGTATAGTTATAGTGTAACTGTAGTATAATTACACTATAGTTACATTTATAACTACAGTGTAACTGCACTGTAACAACATTGTAATATCTATATAAGTTAAATATAAAGTTATATATATTATTTTAATACTTATACAAATTATATTATAGTTATAATGGAATTATATTGTAATTATATTATAGTTAGATTTGAAAGTTTCTCTCAACTTACGGAAGTTTTTCTTAGATAATCGCAAAACGAAACCTTCAGTAAATTGATTAGATTTGGTTTTAATTAAGTTGGTTTTCATATAGTGTTAACTAAAGTCGTCAGTTTTTACTAGTTTTTAATTGGTTTTTGGTAAATCTATGGGATGTGGTTTCAAAATTAAAGGCGATGACACTAATTAAGAATTAGTCTCGTCGGTCAGTCGGTGTGATCAGTGACGACATGACAAGTTGACAACGATGCGATGAACGAGAGGGTGCAACGTACTCCCTCCGTCCCAAAAGAAAAAAAATCCTGAATTTCTGTGTCTAACGTTTGACTGTCCATCTTATATAAAATTTTTTTATAATTAGTATTTTTATTATTGTTAGATGATAAAACATGATTAATACTTTATACGTGACTTGTCTTTTTAATTTTTTATAATTTTTTTAAATAAGATGGACGGTCAAATGTTGGACATGAAAATCCAGGGTTAATTTTTTTTTTTTGACGGAGGTTGTACGTACGATGGGATTGTTGCATTGATCAATCCGGAACTGTTTGGCCTGTCATTGCTGCTAATTGTTGTTGTGCGAACAACTGGCAGGCAGGGGATCATCAAGTTGACAGAGTTAATTATCAGTAGCTTATTGCTGATCTTGCACGTTGCTAGCTAAGCTAGACTGGCTGCAGCTATCCGACGTACAAAGGACGTTATTAGGGAGAGACCCATGCAATGTTTTTCGCTCATGTTAATTTGCTAGGGTATACGAGCATATATTATTTGAGTCAAACCATGCATGCACCAACAATATTTTGGTCTCAGCCGCCTCTTTGGCCTGGTTAATTGTTTGAGTTACGACTTACGAGCCACACGGAGGGTTTGCAAAACTGCTGGCAACCGCACGGTTACTGCACTTCCGCGGGGTACAAAGAAAAACCACGGTAACCTCCTTAAATTCAAATAGATTTAAAAAATAATTTAAAATTTTGATAAATTTTACACGATTTCATATGGTTTTCCACGGTTACCGTGCGGTAACCGTGCTTACCGTCGGGGCACGGTAACCCCGGTCCTGTTTGTTTAGGAAACCCTGGCCACACATCTAATTTTTAATTTAGAATTAATTTAGGGGTTCTTTTGTTATTTTTATCATTCGGTCTTAGTTTTTTAAATATATTTTTAAGAAAGAATGTTTCATATTCTAAAAATTATTTTCTGAGCAATTTCAGTAGGATGCTGAATAAAACCCCAAATAGTTTTCAAACCTGATGGAAAAAAATCTAGTAGGATCTTTATTATTACTAATTAAGCGCACCAAATCCCACCCTGGCCTGTAACCCTCGCAGCCTGTTTGGCAAGCGAAGGGAAGAGGAATAAGAGTTTGAAAGATGGAGTTGATAGTAGAATTGATCATAGGAGTTATATTTTTATTTTCGCATGTGGATGTTATTTTTTTATTGAAGTTTTTTTAGAAGTCAAGTATGTTTTACCTCTCCATCGCTCGTTTAGACTCACTAACATAAATATGATTTTGGACACGTATATGAAACACATACATATGCATGAATTTATTGAAAACCTAAAATGTCGTATAATATGAAAATGAGGAAGTAAGAAAATATAAGCCATTGGTGTAATTGGTAGGAGACGACGCTAATGTTTTTGTTAACTACAGGAGCGGAAAAGAAAAGGTGGTATCCACATGTTTGCCCCCGTTGACAGCGGATGAAGAGACGACGAAGAAGACTGCAGGAAAAACAGTGGGAGAGAGATACAAATGGGCCCACTTGGATTCAGCTTGGCCCATCTGGGTGCATAGTGTAATAGGAAAAAGCCCACTTGCCGTCACTCATCTTTACGTCAAGTTTAATTAACATCCTTAAACCACAATACCAGAAATCTTATCCTCTATCTTGACAAAACCATTCAAATCAGGTCCCACGATGATTTCTCTGACGTGACATCCTAGCATGTGGGATCCACCTGTAAGGGCATACATTTTCTCCCTCTATTCTCTCTTTCACAATCTCTCTATGGCGTGCGGCATTGCTCCGTCAGGCTTTCGCCCATTGCGGAAAATTCCCCACTGCTGCCTCCCGTAGGAGTCTGGATCGTGTTTCAGTCCCAGTGTAGCTGATCGTCCTCTTAGATCAACTACCGATCATTGCCTTGGTCATCATGGTCTCATGGAGGCGATGCTTGAGCTCGTCGTGTGGAGACGGATGAGGTAGATGTTGTGTTAGGAGCAGGGGGCAGGGGCTGCACGCCGATGACCATGACGAGCTTGGAGACGCAAGCTGCACCAGGGGCACCGAAGCACATATGTCCATCATTTTTGTGGCTTCCACACCGGCGACGGCGCTGAACCATGAAATCCTAGGTCAGTATAGGCAAATCCAATCGCCCCACTAGAAAATAGTGCTTATCTCCTTGTGTTGTTGTCCTTGCTCAGCAGAAGCACCTAGCCAATTCAGTTTGAAGTCGATCGACAAATCGATCTATGTGGCTTATCTCCTTGTGTTGTGTCCTAGCCAATTCAGTTTGAAGTTGATCGATAAATCGATCTATGTGGCTTGGTTTATTAAGGGGTTGTTTAGATTGGTGTTACCATATCTTTTTTTTTAAAAAAAAAAAGTTGTCAAAGATGTGCATCTATTTAGTTTTTTTATCAAATACATAAAAAAAATCCTATCAAAACCTGGCAATATTACCAAATTGCCAAGGTTTATTTTGGCTACAATCTGAACAGCCCCTAAGTAAGGCAAGGCCACCTTCAATTTTGCCTCAGTTTTCATCAGAAAGGCTCTGTGGTTGCTTGGGTTTGTTTCGTTGATTGCCGAGAATCCGAGCATGCGATCGGTGTGTGAGCATTCTCACCGTTTGGAGGCTTGCAACAATTAAAAAGGCTGCTTTCTTTTTTCAGGAGCTTCCGGTTTCATTTCAGGGATGGTTAACTTGTCTTGACACGTAGATTTGCAGGCGAAGGGTTGCTGGCTAGCTTGCTGCTACGACAGAGGAGTGCCTGAAATGAAAGGAGTTTGTATCTCTGAATCAAGCTGCCTCCTCCATTTGCTCTCGATGAATCTTGCTTCCTCTGTCCCTAGCAGTGACAACCCCTTCGCCAGGGACACACTAGAATCTACGCATGCCGCGCCTGAGCGAGATTGGAGAAGATAAAAGTAGAGGAGGAAGATGCATGTGTCACTTACATGTGGCCCTCATGTGCCTTTTAATTTTTTTTTGCTGATTAGGATGCCACGTCAGCGAAAACTGTTAGCGGAACCACCATCCATACCGTCATAGGACCTGATTTAGACGGTTTTGTTAAGATGGAGGGTGAAGATTTCTGGTATTGTGGTTTGGGGTTATAAATTAAACTCGACGTAAAGGTGAGGGATGGCAAGTGAACTTATTCCCGTGTAGTATTATAGCGGAGGCCTTAGAAATTTATTAAGGCAGATAGCCCAAATTTATCCCAGTAATGGGCCGTTTCGTTCCTAACATTGTACTAGCTGATGACTGCCTTGGGGGTAACTGGGCTGGAAAAGCATAGCTACAATGGATTTACAAAACTCCAAATTTCAATTTCAATTTTTTATGCGGATTCTAGGGAATAAGGATGGGTCCAGAGACTCAATGGAACCTGTTCTAATGAATCAAGTTAATTAACGTTGTGTTGCTAGTAGAATTCCCTTCTAAATTAGGGACTCCTTTGGAACACAAGAAACTCAATACATATATAGAAATGGGAAAATTATGGCATGGATTTTCAATTCGTACCAAAAAACGAACTACACATGAAAACTTCAAAAGAGGTGTTTGTTCCTACACAGGCAAAACATATAAATACTTAGGATTGTAAACAAGATTCAAACCATGAAGTATGAGACTGCGAGTCTAAGACTGTGTTAGGGAGTGAGGGTTGGGCACCCTCACTCCCCACGCATAACGAAGCAGCGTTTAGCGCATGATTAATTAAGTATTAGTTAAACTAAATTTTTAAAAAATGGATTAATATGTTTTTTTAAAAAAAACTTTAATATAGAATTTTTTTTTTTGCAAAAAGGCCTTGTTTAGATTCCAAAAAATATTGACCAAAAAGGTCACATCAAATGTTTGGACACATGCATGGAGCATTAAATATAGAAAAAAAAACAATTGCACAGTTTGCATGTAAATTGCGAGACGAATCTTTTAAGCCTAATTACGCCATGATTTAACAATGTAATGCTACAGTAAACATTTGCTAATGACGGATTAATTAGGCTTAATAAATTCGTCTCACAGTTTATAGGCGGAATCTGTAATTTATTTTGTTATTAGTCTACGTTTAATACTTGAAATGTGTGTCCGTATACTTCAAAAACTTTACACCCAAAGAACTAAACACACCCAAAATACACTTTTTAGCTGTTTGAAAAGTGTGCATGCGGGAAAGTAGTGGAAAAGTAGAGATAAGAACTCATCCTAAAGACCATATTGAATGAAACGCCAGAGATCAAACAAAGGCTGTGTTTTGTTCGTGTGTCAAAATTTTTTAAAGTATACGGACACATATTTGAAGTATTAAATATAGATTAATAATAAAACAAATTACAAATTCCGCCTGTAAACTGCGAGACGAATCTATTAAGCCTAATTAATCCGTCATTAGCAAATGTTTACTGTAGCACAACATTGTTAAATCATGACGTAATTAGGCTCAAAATATTCGTCTCGCGATTTACATGTAAACTGTGCAATTGGTTTTTTTCGTCCACATTTAATGCTCCATGCATGTGTCTAAACATTTTATGTGACGGAAAAGTTAAAAGTTTGAAGAAAAAAATTTGAATCTAAACACGGCCTAAACCAAGAGAAAAACTTGAGGATCAAATTGGCAACTGTCGCTTAAATTAGCAATAATCTTCGATGATACGAGGTTCGTACTGACCATCACTCTGCCAGCTAAGTGATTCTGAATCGGGATGACATGACAAAATGCCAGCAAAAAAAGAACTGATCATTTTAGAGTCCATCAAATCACACCAAACTAATCATCACACAAATGGATAAAGATTTAGATAAGGCACCAGCTCAAAAGCTGAAAAAGCAGTAGTACACTTCACTGCACAAAGTAGAGAGAATCTTCTCCATCTCGTCGCCTACTTTAATGGCGCGCGAACCGTGTCGAGTCGCCTCGCCGTCGCCGCCACTCCTCAACTTTTCGTCCGAGCAACCGAGCAAGCAAGCAGCAGCTACCTCGCCGATCATGGCGTCGGCGGAGGCGCGGCGGCAGCAGGCGCACTTCCTCATCGTCACGTACCCGTCGCAGGGCCACGTCACGCCGGCGCGCCACCTCGCGCGCCGGCTCGTCCACGGCGCCGGCGCGCGCGCCACCGTCTGCGTCCCCGTCTCCGCGTTCCGCAAGATGTTCCCCACGGACGACGGCGAGGTGGTGGTGGAGGAGGAGGGTGGTGCGGTGGCGTACGCGGCGTACTCCGACGGCTACGACGGCGGGTTCGACCGGGCGGTGGACGACCACACGCGGTACATGGCGCAGCTGAGCACGGTGGGCGCGCGCACGGTGGCCGGCGTGCTCCGGCGGCTGCGCGGCGAGGGGAGGCCCGTCACGTGCGCCGTGTACACGCTGCTTCTGCCGTGGGTGGCCGGCGTCGCGCGCGACCACGGCGTGGGCGCCGTCGCCGTGTTCTGGATCCAGCCGACCACCGCGCTCGCCGCGTACTACCACTACTTCCGCGGCGGGCGCGACGCCGTCGTGGCGGCGGCAGCGTCGGGGGACGCGTTCGCCGAGGTGAGCCTCCCGGGGCTCCAGCCGCTGCGCGTCCGCGACATCCCGTCCTTCCTCGCCATCACCTCCGACGACGACCCCTTCGCCTTCGTGCTCTCCGAGTTCGCCGAGCTCATCGACACACTCGAACGCGGCGGCGGCGGCGGCGAGCTCCCGACATACGTCCTCGCCAACACGTTCGACGCCATGGAGCGCGACGCGCTCGCGTCGCTCAGGCCGCACATCGACGTCGTCGCCGTCGGCCCAGTGCTCTCCTTCCTACACGACGACGACGACGCCGACGAAACCAAGACCGCCTCGTCTCCCAACGACCTGTTCGACCACGACGGCGGCGGCTACCTCGACTGGCTCGGCACAAAGCCGGCCAGGTCGGTGGTGTACATCTCGTTCGGGAGCACGTCGGTGATGAGCAAGAACCAGGTCACCGAGATCGCCGCCGCCATGGCGGAGTCCAAGAAACCATTCCTGTGGGTGATACGCAAGGACAACTGCAAGGACGACGACGACGACAACGAGGCCATCAAGAAGCTCGTCGCGGCGGCGGCGGCGGCGGCGGACACGGGCGGCGGCGGGATGGCGGTGGAGTGGTGCGACCAGGCGCGCGTGCTGTCGCACGCGTCGGTGGGGTGCTTCGTGACGCACTGCGGGTGGAACTCGACGGTGGAGGCGGTGGCGTGCGGGGTGCCGGTGGTGGCGGCGCCGCAGTACTCCGACCAGGGCACCAGCGCGTGGGTGGTGGAGCGGATCGGGGTCGGCGTCCGCGCCGCCGCGCGCGCGGGGGACGGCGTCGTGGAGAAGGCGGAGCTGAGGAGGTGCGTGGACGCCGCCATGTCGGAGGCCGTGGCGGGGCGCGCCGCGGCGTGGAGGGAGGAGGCGCGCGCCGCCGTGGCCCGCGGCGGCGCGTCGGAGAGGAACCTGAGTGAGTTTGTGAGACGGTTTGTTCCCGAATAATTAATTCCAATTTTGTACTCTACTAGCTTGGATAGATAGAATAATTAGTAATGAAGAGATTATTACTATATTGTAATTAATTAAGTGTGTACTCCGTATTATTGGAGCACATGGTTTTTGCACTACAAATTAATACTAAAATAAAATGCATGATATTTGGAATAAAGGGATTTTGTTTTTTTGCTAGATTAATATGGTTGGACAGTTGGTTGTCAGGTTATACCACATGTTAAAGCAAATTTAATAATATAATCAACTACTAGTTTCAATAATTAAAATGCCATCTATAGATAACCTAATAGTCCACTTATCTACAAATTTGTAGATCGTTTTTCTTTTCTCTCATCTCTTCTCTCCTTCCGGAAACACTAATTAGTGTATACGCGCCGACGGCGTAGACGTTACTAAACGCCGACGGCGTAGACGCTGCCAAACACCCAACGGCCCACGCACGCGTGTTAGACGTGCACATTTCTTTCCCTTTTCATTTTACTATTGCCGCATTTCTTTTTTTTCTTTTTTTCTTTTCTCAATTCGCTGCCGCACGCTTGTAGGAGTAGGAGAAAAAAAAATATAATTAGTTTACTACGTGATTAGTTTCTATTAATTACTATCTATTAAGATAAGATTTTCTTTATTTACATAATGGTGTTATCCTATTTTCCTATTTACGTAATGGTGTTTTCAAATAAAATTTAAAAATTTCTATAAAAAAAATGAAAACCATATTCAAGATTTGAAGACTCTCGACTCGAACTTTTAAATTTCAAAAAAAAATAAAAACTTTCAACATGGGATTTGAAAACTTTCAATTCAAACTCTGAAAACTTTCAACTAAAATTTAAAATTTTTGAAGTTAAATTTTGAAAACTTTAAACTCAAAATTTTAAAACTATCAACACAAATTTGAACTTTCAACTCAAATTTAAAAATCTTTCAACTCGGAATTTAAACTTTCATATCAAATTTGAAAAACTTTCAACTCAAAATTTAAAAACTTTCAACTCAAGAGTTGAAACTTTCAATTCAAATTGAAAAACTTTCAAATTAAGATTTGAAAACTTTTAACCTTATATCTAAAAACACGTGTGTTGAAGATTAAAAAAAAGGTTCGAAATAAAACTCAAAAAAAGAAAAGTAAAATACACGGAGGGAAGGCGGCGCCAATAAAAAAGAAAATCGCGAGAAAAAGAATTAGAAAGCGCGCGCTAGGAGGAGGGCACCAGCTCTTTTCCTGGTGGCACGTACGCGCGAGTTAGCAGCCTCCTTCCCCTTCGCATAAATACAAATATGATGTGACAACTTGTATTTCTTATGGCATAAAGCAATTAAGCAACTTTACGAGAAGTGTGGGACGATTAAAAACCCTAAAATTGACCTTAAAAATTAAATTATAACTCTATCTCAAAATATAGTAACTTTTGATTATGTATCTGAATATACCTTGTTAGGGTAATGAGTTAGAAATTATTATATCTTAAGATAGGTGTTGTAAAATTTAAATATTACTTTTGGATTACTATCAAGTCTACCTTTTTTGTCTATTAGTTCTTCGTGCAACCATTTATCGCCACATGAAAATTCATATTATTAGTGAGAGTTGATAAGTCATAACCATGACCGTGATCACTGAACTACTGTAGGACAATAAGTGAAGACCATGACAGTCAGACATGATGCTCCTCGATCGTATTAATTGTTGTGCGACAAGCTGGATAAAATCAATCTGTGAAAAATTTCAAAATAAACGCTGTCACTAGCTTAAAAAAAAATACGTAAAACACACCTAGGATTGATAATAGGAACCACCCGACTCATGGGAAAATTATCTAAGGGCCTTGGAACGGAAGGATTTAAAGGATTTTCACAAGATTTTGTTCAATTGCTTTATATTTTATTGAAAGAGGTCTATGAGTTTTTTTTTTACACTAGAGGTCTAGATAAGTTGGGCATGAAAAGAATTTGTACCTGTCACCTTAGTTGGGTAGAAATAAATCAATTTCTACCCTCTAACCTACTTTGATCCATGAATCAAGAAATTTTATTCCTTTAAACCTCTTACCTAACCGTCCATCAATACTCTCTTACAATTAATGATAGTTTTAAGGTCTTTTCCTTCTCCACTAAAATTAGCTCAAGATATGAGGGTTGATATTTTTTAGGACAGGGGAGTACTTATTAGTATCTCTAGCTAACTTCTGCTCCATACGTTTCAGATTATAAGACGTTTTGACTTTGGTCAAAGTCAAACTGCTTTAAGTTTGATCAAGTTTATAGAAAAAAGTAGTAATATTTTCAATCCAACACAAATTTATTATGAAAATATATTTAATTATTGATTTGATAAAAATAATTTAATATTATAAATATTACTATATGAACTTAGTTAGACTTGAAACAATTTAACTTTGATAAAAGTCAAAACGTCCTATAATAAGATTAAAAAACTGAGGGAGTATATTTTTAAACATGTATATATTTCAAACATTGCATATTCTGATGTACTCTCTTTTTCAATACTACTCGACCATTATATGTGAAAATAATTAAGTTCATTGTTTATAGTTAATTGTGTGGAAATTTTTTTGACAAAAAGATATGACAATTCTCGTTTTGGCTTTTATTGAAGACCTGATTACCTTAAATCGATTGACAGGATGGGGAAGGGAGAAAAATTAACACATATGACTAACTAGGGATGGGGACGGAAAGTTATTTTCTATGGTGAATAGCCTGGTTGCTATAAAAGAAGAGATCAACGCTTATGGTTTTCAACGAAGGAAAGCCCATTTAGCCTTCTCAATTATCCGTTAGAACTAAAACCCATTCTAAGGAGGGGAACGGGATGCGCTCACCTCCCCACATCGCATACTGTGACATTCTAACTCAATTAGGATATGGTTTGTGTGTCGCATGAGTGATCTGTACACTTGATTAGTACTATCTTGCTAGTAGTTGAGTAAGAGTGAAACCAATTATATTGTCAGGTGTGCCAGCAATAAATAACACAATCAATTTTTCCGTGATGAAACACTGACTCCAACGTGTGAATACTTGTCATTTTGGAGACAAGGACACAGCATAAAAAACCAACTTGGCCTAAAAATCAACATATATATATTATTTTATTGAAGTAAAAAAAATTATACTCTATACATATGGTCTTCATGTGTCCAAAGTACACATTTACATTTTAAAATTAATTCAACGTCGAAGGTTTAAAAAAATTGCATCAGTATTATTCAAATTAGACCATGCACTTTTATCTAACTAATTACTTACTCTGTTTTTAACTATATGGCATGTAAATTTTTACATAATTTTTATCATTTGTATTATTAAAAAAATGAGAGAATAAAAAAATAATTATGCTGCAAAGTTAAAAACAAGGTACAGTAAAACAAATAATCTTTACATAGTTTTTAAATAAGAGAGTGTCAAACATCATGTCCAAAAATCAACATCAGTATACATTTTAAAATGGAGCAAGCAAACTGGTAAGCCAATCAAATATAATAAATATATATAATATTTCACAGGTGATGTAGTAGAATATATATATATATATATATATATATATATATATATATATATATATATATATATATATATATATATATATATATATATATATATATATATATATATATATATATATATATATATATATATATATATAGTAGTCCGCTAGCTTAGTCTGTTGCCCACTACCACAAATGCTGGAGTTAATTACGTATGGCTGATTCGTCCGGCCTAATTAATATTATTGATTCCTGATTTTGTACTGCACACACAGATTGAAATGTTCGTTGATGAGGACATTAGATTGTCAATTATTAGCGCTCATATAAATTGATTTAATAATTGCCCTAGATCTGTCATCAGATATTACAAGGCATTTGCTTAATTAATTATAAGGGCAAGTTGTTTCCAGAAAATCATGCAGAACATCTTGTTAGGTGTGACCAAACTTAACAAAACCGATCGATTTCCACAAAAATCGCTCGGTTTTCGTAGAGTTGATGTGGTCGATTTATAAAAACCTATTAGTTTTAGATAGTTTTCAAAAACAAAAAGATGAACCATGGACATGACTATACAAGACCATGAGAGAGAGAGGGACATGGATCCTCTGGAGCACTGTATATACAGTGGCAGCCAATACCCACCATGAGAGATACCTAGTTTTTGACACGGTGGGTGCAAATGTAATTATGGGTGTATGACTTTCTTTATCACTGCTTATATCCTAGTGTTCATATTTTTCTTTGGAACGAAGGATTTTTGAGGGATTTAATCCTACTAAAAAAAGCTATGTGGTCATATGGATCATAAGAACAGCTATAAAAAATCCAATGAAATTTCTTTGTATTGGCTCAAAACGTAGGAATTTGGAGGAATTCTAACATGAGCTTCAACCTTTTTGAAAAAAATACCATTTTTGTCTATCTTTTGATTCCTGCATTTTTCCTACGCTCTATCCAAACGGTGTTTTTCCCATCCATAGGATTTGAGGTGATAGGTGTCATGGTGGATACCACATACCTAATAGTAGTTGACTAATCTCGACAGGGCCCACCACATATCATATCTTATACGGAAACAAACCTCATATATAGAAGGAGTTCCGGATAAGGAAGGACAAGTAAAGTTCTACATAGAAATGACAAGGACTAATCGGATTATATCCATATTGGCCTCTCTAGTTCTACTTGGACAAGAGGACATCTATGGGTATAAATATAAGGCCCCCTAGGAGGAGAGGGGACACGCCACAGAGCCACAAGACACAACATATACACAAACCAATACGCCGCCAGATATGGACATCAGAGATAAGCCTTGACAAACCCAATCCGGTGCCTGCGAAGGGCATTAAGAGGGATCTAACGCCATCTCTAATCTCGACGAGTTCGTATTCAAGGAGGAAGACTACCCTATCGTCGACTACGAGTTGGTTATCCATGCCGCCAAGTCAACGACAGCTAGATAGGTTATCCCAATATTGTACTGGTGTGATTATGGTGAATAAGAGCAACACCAGCTTCGGCTAACAGGAGTAGGGCTATTACCTGTTAGATAAGGGACCCGAACCTATATAAAAATTCCTATCTCCATCTCTTATACCTTAATCTCGCATATACCCTGATACCAACGATCCCCATACCATCCAAATACCGTAGTCGCGATTTCATACATCGACAATAGGGCACTTCAATCTTATATGTTTCCTGTTCAAGCATTTTGAGAATCCTGTATTTCAAAGGAACCCATAACATTTTGATGAATCAGGTGTTATATTGAGTGCTTCAGTTAGATTTTTTATAAGATTCATGACCGATTTATCCCCTAAATTTGGCGCATGCATACATACGTATATGCGTGGTGGTGTCCGGACACATACATTTTCGCCATGTTTTTTTTTAGATTACACAGTAGACATACACACACCACTATACACGTAGCACCACAGCACACCCCCGTAAATGCGTTCCTAGTACATACTCTAAGAGATGAAAACCAGCGGCGTATCCTTGATCTTACTAAAGTTCTCTTGTGAGTCCATCTGCATGTGCATAATATTTGTGGGTACCGGGATTTAAATCCCAATAGATGGAATCATGCACCCACAACTCCACCGCCACATCACCGGTGCTCCCCTCCATCTTTGCCATGTTGATTGTGTGCATGTACGTCTTTGCTATAATATGACAGGGTGTTGTGTCCTTGCTTGAACACGACACTAGAAAAGTTTGCATGCACAAGGGGATACATAATCCATCAAGAAAATCAAAATAATCCATCCCGAAATTCTGTCTTGGGTTCTCTAAACTGAATATAAAAAATGGAAATACTCTTCTCAAGAGTCTAAAATTGATTCCCTAAAACCAAAAGTAAACCCTTTGTAAACTACCAACGGAAATCCGTTTTTTTTCTTCTCCCCAACCCAACACCGATCTCCTTCTCGCACACCCACACCCCTGACGCAGATTTCCACCCCCATGGCAACATGGATTATTGCCAATCTCAGGGCCCCTTTGAATCACAGGATTGAAAAAATGTAGGAATAGAAAAAAATCAGGAATAGTATAGGAAATCATATGCAAAACAGAGGATTGAAAAACATAGAAAAATTGTAGGAATGATCGTTTGATTGGTACGAAGGAAAAACATAGGAATGATGAGTATTAGGTAAATAGCAATCAAAATTTGAATGGTTTTACTAGGGTAAACCTTATCTTCGAATAGTGTTTTGCCTCAATCCTACGCATAGAAAAAGAAAAATGAGCTCAAGGTGGATGTTAATTTTTCTATGGAATTCCCTTGAAATCATGGTCATAGGAAATTTTCCTATGCTTTTCCTATGTTCAATTCCTACAAATCAAAGGGATAACCAAACCTATAGGATTATTGTTCCTATGTTTTTCCTCTACTTTTTCCAATGAATCAAAAGAGGCCTTACTGATGTTCAGATCAGCAAGAGAGCAGCAACAACGCAGGAGCGGCTAGTTATAACTAATTTCTAAATGGCACGGAATGAATTTTCTCTGGTTCTAAATTGCATCACAATTGTTAGAAGTGATTCCATAGCATTGAATCAGTTAGGATTGATGCCCGCTTATATCTTTCCTAGGATGTATGTAGGTAGCTTTATATTACGAGAAACAACTAGTGAAACGAGAAACAACTAGTGAAAATCCAGATGGTGAGAATATGTGGGTGTAGGAAAAACCGGTTTCTGGTTTCTAATTTATTTTTAAGATTCTACAACGTCCAACTTTTCAAAATCTTAAAAAAAGCTAAACTGTTTAGAGTAGTTTATGATTTTGGAACAAGCTGTGGCCATAGAAAACTCACAGAAAGACTCTTACCGAGCTATCCCAAGTTCCCAACGCTGGCTTAATGTTAGCATGCACACGCTATGAATAACGGACTAAAGATGGTTGGGGAAGAAAAAATCTTAAATCATTTCCACCACAAGCCCACGACCATTTCCTTTTCTCAGTGATATTGCTGTCTCCACAGCTGGTCTAATGTTTATTTAAATTAATTGTACTCCCTCTGGTTTTAACTGTGCCTATTAGATTTTTAAACATACTCCCTCCATACTCATAAAGAAAGTCGTTTAGGACAATGTTTAAGTCAAACCTTAAGAATATAAATTATGAATAACTCTCAAGTTGTTGAGTTTGAATATGTAAAAATTATATGAATAGATTTATCTTGAAAATACTTTCATAAAAGTATACATATATCAATTCTCAATAAATATTTTTATAGAAACAGGAAGTCAAAGTTGTATTTTGGAGACTGTGTCGTTGTCCAAAACGACTTCCTTTATGAGTACGGAGGGAGTACATGTGACCATTTGCCTTATTAAAAAATGTAATTGTAATTTATTTTGTTGTGATTTATTTTTTTATTGGAGATACTTTAAGTGTGAGGGTGTGTTTAGTTATTTGGGTGTAAAGTTTTTGAAGTATATGGACACACATTTGAAATATTAAACATAGACTAATAACAAAACAAATTACAGATTCCGCCTGTAAACTGCGAAACGAATTTATTAAGCCTAATTAATCCGTTATTAGCAAATATTTACTGTAGCATCACATTATCAAATCATGGCGTAATTAGGCTCAAAAGATTCGTCTCGCAATTTATATGCAAACTGTACAATTGGTTTTTTCCCCACATTTAGTGTCTATGCATGTGTCCAAATATTTGATGTGACGTTTTTGGCCAAAATTTTTTGGATCTAAACCAGGCCTAACTCATATTTTTATATTTGTAATATTTTTTTTAATAAAATGTATATCAAACTTACGTCCTAAAGCCAACAACTTTTATACAATGGGAGGGAGTATATAACTAACGCCAACCGTCCAAGGCATAAACAGAGCATAATTAAAATCAATACCCCTTCAATTAACTCATTGCTAACTGCGACAAAACCGGACCATCAGGAGCCATAACCATGGAGTTGATGAGAATCTCCCATATTTAATCATAAAGCATAATAAGCACGAAAGAGGCCAAGTGACACCTTTTTGCTCCCTTGTTGTCCTTGTCGATGCACACAAGACGCCCTCATGTAAGCACTTGTTGAGACATGCAAAGCCATCTTCTGATATCCTTGTTGCCAACCTACTGGCTCATGCAGCTGTAACCATCTCCTCATTACATAATTCACACAACCATATCATTGCTCCCTAATCTCCCTCTAGCTTGATCTTATCTACTCCCCCCAATTTGAAACAATTTAAGTCGTGTTGCCTTTCCAAATATTTGTCTAAATGCAAGTTGTTTAAAACTTTGTAGGAGCTTTTTTAATCATTTCTTCCTTTTTTGTCCTCAGTAAAGCAATGTTGTTGTGCTCATAATAAAAATGATTCATCTTTACAATGCACTATAAATGAAGTTCAATAAAGCTATTTTAGCTATTTTTATTGTTTTATGTAAAGATTAAAATGATTTATATTAGGAATAAGAGGGAGTAAGAGCAACCATTTTTTCTTGAAAGTATAACCTTTGTCCCCTGCACTAATTAAAAAGAGACACAATCATATTTGTGTACACTACAAATTTAAACCGGTGGATGGAGTCGTATACTCATGATATTATCACCACAATAAAGTTGTGTTCTTTAGTATGGGTTGGGAACTAAAACTCCACCCACAGAAAGTGGTGCGGCATATTAGCACATGATTAATTAAGTATTAACTTAAAAAAACTTAAAAAGATTAATATAATTTTTTATAGCAACTTTTCTATATATAAAATTTTGAAAGAAAAATAAACTAAAAGTGGGATAAGGGGGCAAAAATCTCCCACTTACTCGTCCTGCTTTTATCCCTACCTCCGATCAAAAATATAACAACATAAAACGGAAGATTCATATTACTATAAAATATCCAATCCGATATTAAGTTATTATATTTTGGAATCGAGGTAATCACTACTCCATCCATCCTAAAATATAACTTTTCAGATTCGTAGTAATGTGTTACATCCGATCAAGACCCTGTATATTTTGGGACGGAGGGAATAGCTGAATTGTCGCAATCTCATTGCGTATAAATTGAGGCCAACATCAGCTGTCTTCAGTAGACTAGCATAGAAGCTCCCATCAGTTATTTCTTGGCTTGCTGGGAAGGATGAACGCGAGGGTGTTGGGCGGCAGCGGCGGCGGCGGCGGCGGCGGCGAGACGACGGTGGTGCTGGCGCATGGCTACGGCGGCAGCAGCCACATCTGGGACGACGTCGCCCCGGCGCTGGCGAAGAAGTTCCGGGTCGTCGTCTTCGACTGGAGCTTCTCCGGCGACGTCGTCGTCGACGACGACGCCGCCGCCGCCGCCATCTCGGAGGACACGAGCTGCTCGTACTTCGGATTCGCCGACGAGCTGGTGGCGATGATGGACGAGCTGGCGCTGACGGAGGTGGTGTTCGTGGGTCACTCCATGGCCGGCATGATCGGCTGCATTGCGTCCGTGGCGCGGCCGGAGCTGTTCCGCCGCCTCGTGCTCGTCGGCGCGTCGCCTAGGTTCTCGATTGAACACTCACATTTCATTGCTTTGATTGATCTCTCTTCGTCGTCTAACCATGGGTGGGCATTGTGCACGGTGTTCATGGGATCATGTCAGGTACATCAACGACGACGGCGACGGCTACGTGGGCGGCTTCGAGCGCAGCGAGGTGGACGCCATGCTCGCCGCCATCGAGGCCGACTTCGCGGCGTGGGCGCCGCTGTTCGCCGAGGCCGTCGTCGGGCCGGCGCCGTCGCCGGCGCCGGGCGCCGCGGTGGCCAAGTTCGCCAAGCAGCTGGGGCGGATGCGCCCGGCCGCGGCGCTCCGCGTCATGCGCGCCGTGCTCACCTGCGACGTCCGCGCCGTGCTCCGCGACGTCGCGTCGCCGTGCACCATCGTGCACTGCGCGCGCGACGCCGTGGCGCCGCTCGCCGTCGCGCGGTACATGCAGCGCGAGATGGCACGCGGCGTCGGCGGCGCGCCGCCGGCGCCGGCGGTGGTGGTGATGGAGTCCTCCGGCCACTTCCCGCAGCTCACGGCGCCCATGGAGTTCGTCCGGGTCATGGAGGCCATACTGCTTGACAACTGATATCTGACCAGAAATGCACTAGCTTGTCAAATTGATAATAATTTGCAATCTTAATTCTCATCAAATTGATAATAATCTCGTAATCTTATCTATCTCGTCGAGTTCATGTAATTTGTACCATTTCAAACTAATTAAAAACCGTCATCCATTAGCATGTGCTTAGTGCTTCTAAATATGAATATCAGTGTGAGAGGTTGAAGTATGAACTGTAATTAAGCATGGTAATATCGATAATGACAGCCTCCTGGCATCCACTTGTCACTGGGTTTTATGATTTGTTATGAGTTGGAGTTTTATTTTGGAAATTGCTAACATGTTGAACTTATGCTGAATATGAGCGGAGATCCACCGTACGCTAATAGCGCCTCTATCTTCGGCGCCGCCATGGTGGTGGCAATATTTTTACCACATCGTCTATAGAAGAGGAGGAAAGTAGGTTGGGGACTAAAAGTAGTGTTGATGAGAATTAAGAAAGTCAGAGTGGTTAGGAGGCAGCGGGCAGTGATCATGTGGCCATTGGCGATAGCCTCAGGTGAAAATAGGAAAGATGACAATGCGGGGGGTAGCATGCTTCACCAGCTATATATAGTGGACTAGTGGTGGTGCCAGTGCGACAATCAGAAGAGGGTTGCATCAAGGGTGGAGATAATCCAAGAAATGCCATTGACAAGCGTTCAAATCCAAGAAATGTCATCGACAAGTGTAAGTTTTAAGAAATACCATCCTACAAACGACTTTGTTCCAAAAAATGTCATCGCTATTAGGGTTCCGTCTATCTTACGCCGTTAAATATACTGTTCATCCTGTAGTATTTAACGGCGCGGGATGGACGGAATCCTAACGGTGATGGCATTTTTGGACAAAGTCATTTGTACGATGTCATTTCTTGGAACTCACACTTGTAATGTCATTTCTTGGATTTGAACGCTTGTCAATGGTATTTTTAGATTATCTCTTGTTTTCAAAGTATAAGCATTTCTGACTATGCACCTGACTATATTTTCGGAAAGAGGAATACTATGTTTCCGCACACACGGCAGATAAATCATTTTGCCCTCCACTATTTATGCACCAGTCAAGAGTGGCCCATGACTGTTACACTGAACGAAATAATTCTAGCGCAATCTCACCTACTAGCCAATCTCAGCGTCTTCTAGTGTCACCTCACTACGCAACAGAGCATCCTCAATATCTGATCCAGATCATCCTGAATTCCTGATCCACACATTCGGGCAAGGAAAAAGGACTAGTTTGGAGCAAAAGTATTCAGGTGGAATTCTTCCTACCACTATACATTCACAGAAACAGAATGACAAATATGATAGTGTGGAACATTTTGCAAACCACTGTAACCAACCAAGCGAAAGAAACCAGACGCGAAATGTACTGTATTTTTGCATGTAACCAAGATTCAAAAGGTTTCCTGTGATGAACAGTTCAGAGCTCGCTACATATGTTCCAGAATCCAGTGAAACCTCCTACAACCCCAAGTCAACATAAGTACAGTGGCCCAACATTGTTTATTGTGAGTCCAGAACGAACAAGGATTGTATTAGGAGTTTTCGATATCCAAAATCTGGGCAGTAATTCACCGCACGGGCTGCTGGTTGTAATGGCTCTTCTCTTTCTTCTTCGCGGCTGCAAGCTTCGCGCTCCTTGCTGCGGCCTCAGATGCAGCAATCTTTGCTGCTGTGTCCACCTCTTTGCTTGACTTCTTTTTCTTCATTGAGGCTACCTTCTTTATACGATCCTTGACATCCATAGAAGCTACCTCTTCATCAGGCTCAGCACCAGCAGCTTCTTCCACCCCACCATTAAGTTCCTGTGTTTCTTTTGCCTCCTTTGCAGACTTGTCTTTCTTAGCTTTCTTCTTCTTTGAGCTCTTGCTCTCTGCAGGGGCAGGTGCACCTTCTTTATTCTCTCCATCAGCAGCTTGCTCTGCACCTTTCTTGCCTGAAAGATACATACAAAAAGTTTGATATTACAATCTTCAACACAACAGAACAGTGGCGGAGCCAGAAATTATCAAACAAGAGTAGGGCTAAGCTAGGGCTCAACTAATGAGTTGTTCATTTTCTCCAAAATTTGCATGGTGATTTAAGAGGATTTCAACATGATTTTGGAGGCAAGCCTAGGGCTGAAGCCCTAACTGCCCTAGGCATGCCTCCGCCAAGAAGGCAACTCATAAAAAATTGAACGAATGCAGTAACTGCCAATGAAGAAGGATAACTTAGTGATAAAGAACAAAACAGATTATAACTTACCGTTTGTTTCATTTTGAGCATCATTGTTTGATTTGCTAGAAAGTTCCAACTCAGCCAAAATAGCATCAAGCTCTTCCAGTTCCTTTTTCTTTAACTCCTTCTTGGAGAGTTGTCTTTCAGTATCTTTAGGTGGTGCAGGAGGAGCTGCAGCTTTATTCATTGCAGGTTCAGCAGGGGTAGCATCCTCTGTTTCATGTTCGTGTTCATCCTCAGCATCATCATCAACCTCCTCATCTTCACTTTCAATTTCCTGCAGTGCATGAGAGGAATCTAGGGAGTTAACACTTAAGAAAACTACATAATACAACGGCACCTAGAATAGTACTCAAAATGAACTGGCATTTTCTTTAGAGAAATTACTTTCTTTGTACCACTCAGCTTTTCATGGAGTACACAGAAAGGCTGTGAAAGTTAAATAGCTAACATGGAAAAGGTATGACAGCTAAAAATACAGGTCAAGGAACTATGGCAAAAAATAGGCATGGCTCATAAATCCACAATAATATACTTCCGACATCAGACTCTCACAGAGGTATGGTCTATGGTGTCATTACTAAGCCTTTTAACATTTGCATAATATTACATACAAAAAATAAATCATGCAGAAAAATTCAGACTGAAACACTGATACAAGATGCCATTCACAACAGAAGCGAACAGTGCACACAATGTCTGATGTTGCACATGAGCAAAGCTAATTGATAGCAATAATTGGGTGTGCCTTTTCTCACCTTGTTTTCTTCTGATAGAAGGCAGGAAGGATACTAACTAGATTTATGGAGTGACAAAAATGACAAGGATACCAAATCTAGAAAAAGGAGATAGAATCTAAGAATAATTTTGAATTAAAATATGACCAGATGCTTCTTCACAACCGATAATATGAACAATGAAAAGCCCAAAAGTGCATATGTTATCTCAGCAAGATTATCGAAATAGGGAGATGCCAGTAATGCCAGAATCCCAATCTGTCGACGACATATACTCAACTGTCCAAGGACACTAGCATTGATACTCTTCCATGTGGGACTCTGGCACTGCTGGAGCCCTAACCAATTATCCTAATATGGTGAAAATTTTGTAACTTATTATTCAATATAGCTTTAAATAGCTTGCACTATCATGCTACATATTGTAACCGAATAAATTGCAACATAAGAACAAGTCGATGAATGTGTCATTCAGACAGCCTAATAAACCAATTTATCATAGCCATAAATCCACAACGCATCTTCGCAACATTCAAGTATCTGAAAAAAGGGGCTAACTAATTTGGCGCGGTATGTGCGTTGACCTTATCCGCAATGCCACGCGCACGAATACCGTACTACAAGAGGCATCTCCTACCGGGAAAACTTTTCTCCTGTGGTCTCCAAGACCACATGTCCACAAAAAACATAGTTTCCAAGTCTAGAATTCATAATTCATAATTGCGCAAATAACGAAACAACGTTCCATGTAGAATTCACAATTGACCAATAACAACAAACACGCATCAATAGGCATAAAAAAGGGGACCTTAATCTTTATGGTGTCGAATTCGATTGTTCAGGCAAAGCATACGCACAACATATGAAATCTCAGACATATATATTAATATAAATAAATGAAAGTAGGCATAGAAGGGGAGGCAAGTGACCTGTTCAAGGGCAGCTTGCTCGTCGTGGTCGTCGTCGTGGGCATCGGCGGCGTGGTGGTGCGTCCCCCAGACGGGGCGCGGCGGCGCGGTGGTGGCGAAGTAGTCGTCGTCGTCGTCGTCCTCGACGTCGGCCCAGGACTTGGTGGTGAGCGGCGCGGGGGCCCACAGCACCTCCTTCTCCTTCTCCGCGTGCTTCTTCGACGACGGCTTCTTCCTCCTCTTGAGCGTGTCGAGCGCCGCGAACACGTTGCTGGTCCCGATCCTCGCCTCCTCCGCCGCCGCCGCCGCGCCCCTCCTGCTCCCTCCCCCCGCCATCTATCTCCTCCTCCCGAAAAAAAGAGAAAGAAAATCCAATCTTTGCTGCAAGAAAAAGAAAAGCCGCCTTCTTTGCGAGTTCCCCGATCCGCCGGCGAGATCGATGCAGGGGTTAACGAGGGTTTTTGTGGGGATTGAAGGAGGCGGATTCGTGCTCCTCTTTGGGTTCTAGTAGTCGAGGAGGAGAAGAGGAAGAGAAGAGGGAGGCGGTGGGCACGACTCGAGACGGCCACGGCACGGTGTACAGTCACTATACAATTGGCTTATCTGAATTCTATCCGGCTTGTTCAGATTAATGTAATTTTAAACCATATTATTTTTTAATAAGTAAAGTTGTTAAAATTTGTAATACATAAGGAATTTGTTAACTACTCAGTAGTGATTATTTTGCTATAACTTAACAAAATCGCTAACTTACCAAAATTTTAGTGTTGTAAAAATTTAAAAAGGTTTATTTTGACAATAATCTGAACAGCCCCTGAATTTCTTTGGATGGCAAAATCTGGCATCAACAGGTGACTTGCAGTAACAGACAAGTGTTCTGAGTATTGCCCATGGACAGCTACTGTTCAAGCCACTCATCACCTCCCAAAACAGCTTAGGTTTTTTCCCCATTTTCAAAGTACATTATAAACACATAAGAATATTATCACTTGAGTTTTAGTCCTCCTAGTCCTTTTGTACTATATTCCTTTTTATCCCTTATTATTTGTCAATGTATAAAAATCGACAAAATCGAAACCGAAATGCACAAAATATTTACATGAGCACACTACTAAAAAACACAAAGATGATGACGCTGTAGGTGCCGGAAGTTCTAAAACCGACACCTATAAACTTTTATCCCACCTCCATAGGGTTAAAAAAAAATTGGCACCTTTAAGTAACTATAGGTGCCGGATCTATAGAAAAAATGACACCATCTGACACCTTTAATTTCTCATAAGTGGCTAGTTAATTAAAAAACCAACACCTATAATATATTATAGATGCGGCACCGTAAAAACCAAGCCGAATTAAATATCCGTCCTTATCCTCTCGAGCATATAAGGGGAGGAGTACTCAGTCTCTCCCCTGTCCACCTCTCTCTCTCTCTCTCTCTCGCCTCTCTCATGCCCTCTCTCCCCACCAAGTGGCGGTGGCAGCGCCCTCCCCTCTGCTAGATCTGGCAGGAGGTGAGGCGGCAGGCTAGCCACCCGGTGGCAACGGCACCCTCCCCGACGGTTGACCCATTACTGTATTATTAGTGTCCTTGAATGTTCTTGATGCCAATTAAAATTCATTTTATGAGTGAAATGTTCTATGGAATGAAGGTTCTTGATCCATCAGCCCGATCGAGCCGGCTTTTTTTTATATTCCGGGATGCTGGTTCCTAAAAGGCACATTTTAGTTCTCTTCAAAAGTGCCGCTTGTTGGGTGTCGGTTGGGAAATCTAGCACCTATGGCTAGTTCCCAACCGGCATCGATCATCTTTTCTGTAGCAGTGGCACAATGAAAAACATGTTATGTAAACTATTTTTAACAATATGTAAATGACTTACATCTTCATCCTTTATCAATCGATACATGTTCAATGAGTTTTGGTAGTGAAATAGGAAATATCTTCACTATTCTATGCAAAAAGCAAAGCTTTTAAGACAGATTTTTTTAGTTATTGGAACAGATTATTTGCTCCACGCTTTAAAAAATATGTATTTTTTTAAAAAAATTCTTCTGTTGTATGACTTGTGTCATTTGTTTATCAAACTATTTAATTTATGCAAATAGATAATGATCTGTTACAAACTCAGCCTCCTAAAGATGCCATTTCCTTTCTAGACGAAAAAAAAAGAGAGAGAGAAGGATATGTAAAGTCAAGCTTTCTACCGACGCTTTATATATCCACCATACAAGTGGACTGTGCACTCCAGTTCCGTACTTCCGTTTCCTTGCAAGCAACACCATGGCTAGCTATGAACCAGCGACCAAGCAGGGATATACTCCTTCTGTTCCAAAATATAAATACTTTTAGAGTTGAGCACGATTATTAAGAAAATAGATAGAAGTAAATGGTGGAGAGTTGTAATAGGTTGAGTAGTAGAAGTAAGCGGGAAAAGTGAATAGTGGAGAGTTGTGATTGGTTGGGAAAAGAATGTTGATGGAGAAGTTATATTTTGGGATAAATCTTGAGGGCTAAAAGTTGTTGTATTTTGGGACGGAGGGAGTATAAATTATCCATGGACGCAAAATAAAGGTTATTTAGTTTGCGAAACGAATGGATTATATTGCAATTTGCAAGTGGAAAACCTCACCGACGATGGCGACGATGGTTACGACTTTACTTAGCATTTCTGCCTCCACACGCAATTAGTTAGCAAAGTCCCCTTGAAACGGACATGACCATCCAAAAATCCAAATTGGGACGTAACCTACACATCAGCGAGAAATTAAAAAGTTGCTTAATAACAATTAGCTACCGCTCCTTGGTTAGAAAACATTGGTGCCAATACAATGGTTTACAAATGTCTGTCAGTTGATGAATGTAATCTCCACGTTTTGTGTAGCCTGATCAGCTTATTTTGCTCTGCTGATTGACAGCTGCTGCAGTTGCAAATAAATGTATATAGAATAGAACCAATCCTAATTTCTTTTATTAGTTTTCTATTTTCTAAATTTCATAATCTCTATATTGGGATCAGAAATATTAGGTAAAGAAAGAAGGGATGAGAGATGCGTTTCATCTACCAGCCATCCGTGGCTTGTTTTTTCAATAATGGATTTTATAACTCGGCCTCTACACTCTAAATGGATGTAGACGGTCAAATTTGTGGATTCTTTTTTTCAATAACATATATATTATACTCCATATTGTATAACCCAATCTCTATAGCCTAAATGGATGTACACGGCCAAATCTGTGGCTTGTTAGATGGCTGGATGTGATGACTGCTAAATTTGCAGTTGAAGCAACAAATGCAGCTGATACTGGTCAGATCAACAGAGGCAATTGAATTGAGTTCAAACTGTTGGAGAAACTGCTAAAATATGAGAACTCAACTGACAAATTTTGATATACTTCTCAGGCCTTAAGCTGCCATTTAGAACAAATTAAGGGTAGAAACAGAGCAGAATATATCACTGGGCCATGATGCTGTTGAAAAAGATTTTTCTTTTTTAAGAATTACACAGTACAAACACTCACAACGCACGCACACTCATTCCTATGAAAGCACGCATGCAAACCCTATCCCTATGAGCAGCGCACGCACACTCACCACTATGAACGCACGCATGCAAACTCTATCCCTATAAGCATCTTTGAAGCCCGTCGACTACCACTGAAAGCACAATGCCACACCGCACGCACACTCACACATATGAACGTACGCATGCAAACCCTATCCCTATGAGCATCTTCGAAGCCCGTCGACTATCACTGAAAGCACAATACCGTTAAATCCTGAAAAATTCGCTCCCATGGGGAGTCGAACCTAGGACCTAAATTGATACTGAGGCTTTTGTAACCACTAGACTACAGCCCATTTCGCCTGTAGAAAAAGATTTTGACCCTCATTTTGTGAATTACGGAACATGAAAAGGAGTATTGTACAATAGTAGCCTTAATTCAGAGATTTGATTGAGATCCTACTATATCAAAAGAGCATATAAGGTCATCAAAAGCAAAAATCGTTTGCTCTTCATCACGTGAATGAAAAAAACATTTCAAAACAAAACCGTATTATTTGGGGTTAACAACTTAACAAGTCGGCTGGGAAACTTGACGCGTGCAACCGGCGGATGGGCTTCATCGCAAGCAGTTGCTTTGGCCCATTTAGGCCCAAATATTCAGGGCTTGGCCCATTCTCTGTAGCTTCAGACTAATTTTGATTTAACATTTTGTTTCCAAAAGGTGTTGATGGTTCTTTTCTCAGTAAAAAGTTGTCGATGCTTTTTTTTTGAGACAGCGTATTTTTTTTCCAAAAGACATTTTTTTGAGAGAGTATTGTTGTGGCTCTGTTCATTCATCTGATTATTTGCCCCACGTCTCAAAAATACATTTTCAAAAAAAAAATTTGTTGAATTGTTTAGACTATTTGTTTTAAGTTAGTATTGATTAAGTTTATTTTTTAAAAATATTGAATTTTGTTGTAAAAAATAATTAAGTACTCCTAGATATTTTGTTGTAATAATCCATTAAATAATCTATATCAAAGTGAGCCCCCTAAGTTTTGATGTTCGTTTTTTTCTCGCGCAACGCTTAGCTAGTAATATGTCTCACTCTCTGTTACTGAAGAAACACTATTACCTTGATGCATCCATACTACCTATCAACATTGCACTCATATTATTTTTTTAATTGATCTTAACAGTTTGCTTAAATTAATTATTGTAGATAGAAATTAAGCTCGTTGGGGTCAGGTTGCCAAGATATAGACTCGATATGTTTGAGAAAACTTCTAGCAATTGCACAAATTTCTTTCAGAAGCTTTAGCTGTCAGGATCTCTCTAAAATAGTATTCAGATTTTGAAAATCTATAATTATAAAATCCAGAAAATAAACTAGAAACCAAAAGCTGGAAAACCCAACTTTTCTTAATTCTCACAAACTGTTTCTAATAATGTTAACCTTTTCAAACAGGATCATAGTACGAGTAGATCCATAGAACACCATTGCAGCTTGATATTAACTTCAACTAATTTGATCCCATAGTTCGTCACATCTAATTATGGAGTACTAAAATTTAAGCGGAGATCCAAACCAATATATTGACTTGACATGATGGGCACATTACATCGACCGATGCTTTATTCGGGCGTAGAGGAAAATATGAAATGGGAGTATCAACCAAGTTTGGTTTCAAAAAGTAAAAAAAATCAACCAAGTTCATGATCATGTCTTGATGGGGTTAATTTCACATCATTACGCATGCAATGATGCAAATTTATTTGCTGGCGGCTGATTGGGTTAGGCAAAGGGTCGCAGCTACGCACCAAATGCAAGCTAGCTAAATGCTAGCCATCGTCAAAATAAGTTTTCCTAGATATTTTCAGATACATGCCCTGAAATGGATATTATCTTGCTTTATTTAATTAAAGACAATCTGCATTTGTAACTAATGATCGACGGCCGGCCGACATGTGCACGAAGATGTTAGTGATAGGGTTTAATTAGGGTTCAGGTTTCAGAAATATCAGAAAATGCATGCTGATGTGATGAATGCCACTATGTATACCGGAAGTGCTATTTCGGTAAGCCAAAACCCCCCATTCGAAAAGTAACATTTGATTTTCTTTTTTCAATCTTTTGGACTTTGACTATTGATAAATTTAAAATACTTAGTTAAAAAATATAAAAATGTTTTGTCTTCAAAAGTATTTTTAATAATCTTATTCTAATAAAAATTATGATAAAAATAAAAAAATCAAATGCCATATATTTTGGAAAAAAAACGCCATTTTAACTTTTATATGATAGTAAAGTAGATAGGTTACTTAATGGAGACATAACTCTCTCTCCATTAGCCCACATTGTTTTCATGACGTATGCATTTATAACGTGCCATTTTAGTTATATATATTTATAAAAAATATCCCAACCTTTTAAAAGTGTGCCAGCTGAGAACTACTAACAATAAAGTGGCACACAGATTTGGCAATTATTGACGTCTGGAATCATGCAGTGTAACACTAGTTACTGAACTAGTGTAATTTTAGACTATCTGATTAGGGATAGGGTTGAACGGCTATTCTAAAATATACATATTTCTGCAAGTTTTAGCAGAAATAAAGATTAAACAAAAAATAGTTAAGCCAAAGAAGTAAGAGAAAAATTAAATGAGAGATAATTATGATTGGTTAAAATAAGGAAATTGGTGGCACAAATTATCAATTGTAGAAATGTTTATATTTTACTATGGAGGGAGGACGTAATTAAATCATTGTGTTGAGATATTTTATCAAAACAGACCCACCACAACAGACTCATTTTGTTTAGAGTAAATTTCACAAAACTACATATACTTTAACTATTTTATCATAAAACTATAAATTTAAGTTGATATATCATAAAACTACAGATTTAACAATAAATTTATCACAAAACTATAAGTTTAAGGTTAAATATCACAAAACTACAGATTTTGATAATTTTGATAATTTTGTTAAAATAACTTTAGTTTTGTGAAATTTACTCTTTTGTTTAATAATGGAGTAGATTTTGACCTTTATTTCGAATAATCTACAAAAATTCGCTCAATAGAGAGCAACTAAAAATCCATGAACCGAGGATGCAAAGACTAAAACATCACATTATTCAAGTTTATTTTTAAATCTTGGAAGTTGACAAATATCTATATGATCGTAGCCTCTATGTTTCGTCATGTGGTATATGATAGTTTCTTATTCTTTTCACACTTTATAGTTGTGTCCAGTATTGGAGCTAGTACGTTATCATGAAAAGTATCTACATATAAAATTATCAAAATCCATATTATTCCTACTAAGCAATGGAGCCCAATATGAAACGGGTGCTTCTATTAAAATATGTTTCTTTTGGTTTTTTTAATCTATACCTCCAAGCCAATTTCTAGATATATGAGAAATACCAA
This sequence comes from Oryza meridionalis, assembly GCA_000338895.3. Lineage (NCBI taxonomy): Eukaryota > Viridiplantae > Streptophyta > Magnoliopsida > Poales > Poaceae > Oryza > Oryza meridionalis. The sequence goes on along the minus strand of CM002528.2, from coordinate 4,814,725 downwards.
AAGGAGAAATGTATGTGCTATTCTAAAAAAATGACACTCAAAGAATAAATGATGAATTGTCTCATTTTTTTCATGTAAAAGCAATATCTCTTACTATTATTTTAATTCCTTATCGCTAAATTATTCTTGGTCAGAATTACTCCCTTGAAGAGATACCACATAATTTTTTTATTTTAATAGACATTTCTATTTCCATATGAACTTCAATATGTCCATTATTAATTAGATAAGTACATTGAGTGAACTAAAAATTGACCATTTTTGTTAAGGTTTCATTTAAATAAATGATTTTCATCACTCAAGTGAATATGCAAAATTGAACTAACTAAATTATATTAATTAATTAACTAAGTTCAAAAGAAAACATTTAATAAAATAGAACTCATAACTTTTACAATTAAAGCCCTCCTCCTTCGAATAATATAGTAAGATAATGGATTTCTATTTTGAAAGGATGAATTTCCTAATCATTTATTTTCCCGAAATCTTACTTAATTCCCATTATTAACTATCCATGATCCTAAATTTAAGAATATATTCTTGACTTTCAAAAGTCCCAGTAAAAATGAAAATCCTCTTGTTTCCTTTCAATTTGGGTAATTGACTATTTTTCAAGTATGCCAAACTCCTTACTAATTAATCAACTTAAATAATCATTTGCTTAGTAAATATTTATTCTGAGTGAACCCCAAATCCACCACTTCTTTTGGTTGATAAATGATACCCTATCTTGTTAATCTATATTTTTATTTTTAGTCTATAGGTATGAGTGTGTTCTGTAACGCATGTCTAAAATAACAGAGATCCATGACAAATCTCCAAACTCTAATCTCACTAAATTTCTAACAAAAGTGTACTATCACGTGTCTAATATTTATAGATCGACACTCCGATTTACACTTGCTTAGATAGCATCATGCCTCCATGCATGCATGATCCCACCATCACATTTTAAATGTTTATCGGAATTGTTTTTTTTTTGAACAGAGAGGAACGCATCGTTGTGACAGGATATATGTAGCGCTAGCTAGACAAATCAGTTCAACAAAATGTACTTTAAAAAAGGTCATACATTTGGCCGGTTTTTTTTTCAAAGATATATATATATGGTGGGGCCCTGTAAGTGCATTGTAGTATATCTCTGCCGAAAAGGGGCTAATCTCTGTGGCAAAATGGTATGCATGTTCTCATCTGAATGTTTTGCTTGCAGCTAAGCTAGGCTACCTGCTGATGAGTGGTTGAATATTGCTCCAACTAATGTAATGCGTGCTGACGACCTCATCTCCAAGCTAACACGCGTTAAGTGCACTCGTTCATCAGTTAAGAGATTGCTTTCTAATGCGTGCTGACCTCATCTTCAATAGTACTCCCTCCATCCCATAAAAAACCAATATAATATTAGATGTGACACATCTTTACAATGAATCTATGTATAAATATGTCTAGAATCGTTTTTTTATGGAGGGAGTAGGTACTTTTGGACGGTTTTGACTACTTTAAGATTGGTGCAAACATGATAATTAACCCTACTTCTCATATACCAAGTGCTATTTCTCCCTTCAGTACCATCCCTCATTCCCAACTACCTTATGTGTTTCGACTGATTTTAGTTACTCACGATGTACCATATTTTGTTTATTACAAAATTTTATACCACAGTATATTAATATTTGTATGTAGTATTATCAAGAACAATAGAATTTCTTTTAGCCACCAGCCCACCTCATGTGTGACCGGATCACGCACATTAACAAATCTCCTTCTTCTCAATTACTCTGGCAAGCTATCCCTGCCCTCACATTGCTTCCTCTTGTAATGTTGTCGAATCCGTCATGGTATATCCTTCTCCAATACTCATAGTACTCAAGGTTTGCTCAGCCATGCCATCCCTCCTACACATCCATACCTTGTATCATCTCTAGCACCACCACAACCACCAAAGTGTGTTCATCACTATTGTCTCCTTTCCACCCATCTTTTCTATAATTTCTAATGATTTTAGAGGTTGAAGACGATGCCCTGACCGTCGGCGAATAAGTTGACCTAATACTCCCATGAAGCAGGTGCCAATGTGTACTCTTTTAGTTTGTATCCTGTGCAAGACGGAAGTAACACGTTTCTTTTTCTTTCTTTTTTTTTTTTGCAAATTAACTTGCAAACTTTAAAAGGAGGTATAAAAAAATTAAAGCGATGACTGATACAATTACACCAATTTAAGTGTCCAATTGTCTTCTTTTTGGAAACAAATATAAGAATTTACATATCTTTATGAATTATATTGAAAGTGACTCCATGTACACATCTTTCCTTTGGGTGTGTTTAGTTCATGCCAAAATTGGAAGTTTTGTTGAAATTGAAACGATGTGATGGAAAAGTTAAAAGTTTGTGTGTGTAGGAAAGTTTTGATGTGATGGAAAAGTTGGAAGTTTGAAGAAAAAGTTTGGAACTAAACTCGGCCTTTGAATTGACAATTCTCAAAAATGTTTTAACTTATTATTATTATTATTATTATTATTATTATTATTGCAAACTTGCGAACTTTAACGCGGGGGGTTATACTTTTTCTTTAAAAAACAATTCACACAATTACACCAATTTTAAGTGTGTACAGTTGTTTTCTATTTGGAAAAAAAATTTACACATCTCTATGAATTGTATCGAAAGTGACTCCATGTTTACATCTTTACTTTGAATTGAAAGCGAAATGTTCATCAATGCGTGTGTCATCGAAGCAGCTACCTCTCTCTGTCTCAAACTTATGCCAAATTCTTGCCGTGTAGAATTAGCAACTCAGAGACCCCAACAGTTACGCATATCGATCGCTTTCTGTCTTCGTCGGTCATTGCCAATTCTTTGATTCTTTCCTTTAAAATTGACAAAAGAATCCAATCCGCATGCACTAATTCCCAGCTAATTAATTAGCAAACAGTTCTAGATCATCATAACCAAGCAATCCTTTTTTAAAAAAAAATGAATTTTGTCTTTTGTTCTAGCTCTACTAGAAGAGCTAGAACAAAAGACAAAAACTCATTTTTTTTTCAAAAAAAGATTATATATATATATTTCTTGCAAGACATCCCCTAGTGTGATGTGTATCATATCTCAGTTTCCTTTCACATGATGAACTAGTTTTTCAGTGGCATGGTTTTCGTATCTCTATTTTCATATGACAAAGTTGAGTGGTTGCTGTTTAATTTGAGCCTGAAGTCTGAACACCAACAAACTTTGAAGAGCAGCCCAACAGAAAGATGATGTGTGTGTCAAAGGAAGAGACAGATGCTACTAAACCTTTCAAGAGCAGATAGCAACGCTCCTAGCTTAGCTATCATAGTGTGACAATGGCTAAGAAAACGTAATTTTGAGGTCATGCATGCATCACATTTACCTAACTCCAAAATGTGATGAGCAAGATAGAGCTAGTTATCGAAAACATAATTTTACCAAAATTTTGGCACCACTTTAAGTGGAGGCTAAATCTTGTCAATTCAGAATTTATCTCGAAAGATAATATCTCTCTATATTGGCACCAAACAAAAATAATTTTGAGTCCGAGTCTGAGTCTGATTTGAAAGGAGAAATAGAGAGAGAGACTACAGTACTACTGCTGGGATGAGCCCATCTATCCCCTAACTTTTCCTTCCTGAAGTTTCCATGAATATGCAATTAAAAAGTAAATAATAAATATTAGTTTCCGGTTGGATTCTCAAGTTGATCAGCTGGTTCCATGCGTGCGAAGAAGTCGCTGAGTTGATTGGAAGCAAATATGTGGTGAATACATCAAAACACTTTGACTCCCTCACGTATGTCTGGTTGATTAGTTCGTTAGCTAGCTCACCTTCAACATCACTGCAAGCTGGCATTTTGCTCGTGCATGCATATTTATAATATATACCTACATCGTTTCTGCACTTGTTTATATTTCTTCAAAAATAAATTAAATCGATATCGGTCTCTACGTCCAGAATAGATGTACACAACCACTGCACGTACTTGTTTATATACGCTTATCTAACTTAATGATATATACTACTTTCTTATGTGTGAAATTACTTATAGTTTCACCTTTGTTCTAAGTCAAACACATATAGAAATTGATAGTTAAAAATACAAATAATTTAAAATTTATGTTAATTTATGTTATCTGGATGAGCTTTCATTAAATCTAAGGCAACTATTTTTCACAACTAAAAGAGAGGTTTAGCCAGGCCATTCAAGCTTTGCAAAGTGCCAAAGAGGGTAAGTGTAAGCATTAATGGAACTGTCCATGCAAAGTCATACACAGTGCACATCTTCTCTGCAGTGGTCAAAGGTTACAACGAGTGAAAGAGAGTGGCCCTAACAAGTAAAAAGTTAGGTACAAAAGCACAAAGATGACGAACCAAACAGAGAAACAGCCAAGGGAAAAAGACTGTTTTACACGATCAAGACATGCCTATATAATATCTTTTTTTGGTTGTTGGACACTGTCTCAGTTAACCCAACAGTTGGATTGCTTTTTTTTTTTATACAGTCCAAGGACATCCATGCATGGCTTGACCAAAGATCAAAAGGCTTGTGCGTGAACAATCAATTAAGGCACTGCACGGATACTATTTGACTGATTTCTGCCCTTCTCACCTGTCAAATTATTTTTAGCATCCGATTCTGATCCAATGATCTCTTCATTCTTACTACTCTTCACTTATATATTCATCCCCAGTCTAAATCCTAATTTAACCTTTCCCCTCTTAGCCACGTATTGCATCCTACCTCACCGATGTCTAAACCAACATCGGCAAACTCCACCGCCACTCCCATCCCCACCACCTCTTTCCTTCGCGTGCTCCACTTCGCCCTCCACATTAGTGCCGGTGAGAGGGGCCACTAGTATGTCACAATGTTTCAGCCTCTACCATTGTCCCGTGTGTCCGGTGGTGTCCCCACTTGCTATATGACCTCGTTTGTAGCCTCCTCACTAGAGCCTCCACCATCGATCGCTGCCTCCTAATGGCTCACACCATGATTCCCCTGCCGTTTGCACCACCCATCATCCTCCGTTGTCCCTATGGGTCTAGCGATGCCACCGACGCCTTGTCACCCTTCCATTGCTGCCACCCTGGCTTTCCTCTAAGTCGGAAACTCCCTATGTGTTACTGTTCCCCACCTTCTCTTACACCTCCTCCTATCCCAAGTCCTAACTCGGTTAGGTCGTCACTACATTATGTTGTCAAAGGGTCGCTGGAGTTGCTGCGAGTTGCTAGAGCTGGAGGAAAAGAAGCATTAACACACAAATATTTAAGTCAATCAAATGATTCAAAATATATAAAGGATTTGTTTTCCAATTTTCTGTCAAACCACAGTTGGCAATTTTGATTAATTAATTACTAAATTTGGTTGTTGCTCTATGTGTTACTGAAAAGTGAAGAGTACCCTTCTATACTAAACTTCTGCAAACAAGTAGCAAGGTCATTAGGTAAAGACAAGCTTAAATTAAGCACCCATCAAGGACTGAAACTAAGGTATTTGAAGATGAACAAATGCACATGATCCCATGTGAGTTTGAACCATGCAGCTAGCATATATACGATGGAACAACTTCATAAGGAACCCTCACGTATCAGCATATGGCTTAAAATTAACCACATATATAATCTCTGTGAACCTTCCCCCAAAAAGAATCATAATCTCTGAGATATGTGCAAGTGTGTTCTCTGGATTGGAATCTCCATCTCAATTTGGGGATATGTGTGACCATCATACTGCTGTCATGTTGGAATCTTTTCAATGCCAGGGAATCAAAAACACTTATTTTTTGTCTCACTTGCATAATTTACACTAATCAGGATGAAGCAACATGAACCGGCGGCTGGCTCCGAAATCTGAATTAATTAATTAGTTTAGTTACTCCCTCCAATCGCAAATATAAATCATTTTAGTTTTCACGACTCTTTGCTGACCTCAAAGAACTATTTCGTCGTCCCTTACTTATTTGCCCTTCTTATAAATGCTATTGATCCTCACAAATAAATAACTTTTGTTTTTCAATTTAGTATAAATAAAGAGCAACAAAATCATTTGAACTAGAACGACTTATATTTGGCATCAGAGATCGGAATTTGGGATCAAAAGGAGTATAGTATACACTTCGTTTTTAAATATATCATGTCGCTGAATCTTTTTTTAACATTTAATCATTTATTTTATTAAAAACTTTATATAAATATCATTTTTCTAACATAGTACAAACACATGCCAATACTCATCCGCACATACGTACACCCTACTACTACGAGCACCTCTAAAGACTGAACCGGCATATCTTAACATTGATAAAGTTACCATATACGCATCGCTTTATCTCTCACTAAAAAAATATTAAATGGTTGTAAATATCATTTAATTTGTTGTGACTTATTTTATCATAAAAAAACTCTAATCTTGACTTATATCTTTACATATTTACGCAAAATATTTAAATAAAACAAATGGCCGACCGTTATACGAAATTTAAGGGTATTATATATATTGAAAAAATGTACGTAGTATCAAGTTAGTGTAAAGACACGCATGGTAGGTAGATAAAATTGATGATATATCTTCCTCGTAGCTGTGTAATAAACAGTGGCACAGCAATTTGATCACATGACTGTGTATGTCACAAAACTCAAAGCCAGGAGTCCAAGTCAAGGTAAACAAACTTAATTATTGTACTATCCCCATGTGTACCCTACAAATCGCTTTGCTTATATAAATTAAGGTCATGTTGTGTTTTCAAAGCTTCTTTGCGTGACATATATCTTGGAAGAAAGGTTCTACTCCCTCCATATTTTAATGTATGACGCTGTTGACTTTTTAAACAACATTTGACCATTCGTTTTATTCAAAAATATTGTGCAAATATGAAAATATTTATGTCATGCTTAAAGAACATTTGATGATGAATCAAGTCACAATAAAATAAATAATAATTACATTAATTTTTTAAATAAGACAAATGGTCAAACGTTAAACAAAAAGTCAACGGCGTCATACATTAAAATATGGAGGGAGTAAATGTTAATTAAGACGTGCAGGACAGTAAGGGCACCAATCATTTGGCTGTTCTACTCTACTATGCCCAACTACTTCAAACGGTTGTACATTGTTTCATGGAGAAAAGGACAATGATGGTTTACATATGCGAAGTTGTTAAGCTGATCCTATATAGATAGTATCACTTCGACTCTAAATATTTAACGCTGTTGACTTTTTTAAACATGTTAGCCGTTCGTCTTATTCAAAAAATTTAAGTAATTATTAATTAGTTTCCTATCATTTGATTCATTGTTAAATATACTACTACTACTCAACTTTTTGAATAATATTCATACAAAAAATTTGAATAAGACGAATGGTCAAACATGTTTACAAAAGTCAACGGCGTCAAATATTTAGAGACGGAGGGAGTAGATCAATGGACTCTTCTTTTAATTCTCTCCTCTTCCTCTTCCTTGTCCATGTCCAGTCGTCCTCAAGAGTCCTGATGAAAATTATGTGCTTTGACTCATGTGCATTGCCAGCTATATGGTCAAAACCTCTGGAAATTAAGATCATGACAAGGTATCTAGGGAGTAGGTAAAGATAAAAAACACAATTATCTTTGATTTAACGTATCTAATCTAAAAGTGATATCCAACGTGGTTAATCCTTATATGTATACTCCTTGTACAGCTCCATGATATTATTGCTTACCAAATTGAAACTTGTTATCAAATAACAAATTCACTTTTATAAATTCGTATTCTCTATTAGATTCATATAATCATACTAATCGTGTGACGGACCCTCCACCGAAAATCTCATGAATCTAGCGACTATATATAGCCAATTAATAATGCATATCCTTGTGAAAAATGAGAAAGGGGCAGGTGACGAAGTTCCTTCTAGAAATGCTGAATATGACAAGAGAGTAAGTTGGCACATCAACTTCACAGGTAGTACGAGCGAAACCTCGTTCGTTCTGCTCATGGTTGCCGAGTTGGAAGAGGACTTGCTTAGCACTAGCATGCAGCAGCAGCATCTAGCAAGTTGTACACTTGTACTACACTACGAGCTAGCTAAACTGCACTAGCACATTGTGAAGTGGTGACACCGTGACAAATGTCGATATTATCTTTGGCTAGCTAGCCTCTTCCTGTATGTGAAGATCGAAGCAATCCTATCATATATCACCAGATCACACACTATTATAACAACTATGTGGATAGTCCTCGCGAGGTGGTTCGCGAAGTTAATGTGCATCATATCATTTTTTTTATGTATATATACGTGGCAAGCAACATCATATACTCAATCTGCCCCTAAATATTTAACGCCGTTGACTTTTTTAAACATGTTTGAAGATTCGTCTTATTTAAAAACTTTTGTGAAATATGTAAAACTATATGTATACATAAAAGTATATTTAACAATAAATCAAATAATAGGAAAATAATTAATAATTACTTAATTTTTTTTAATAAGACGAACGGTTAAACATGTTTAAAATAATCAACGGCGTCAAATATTCAGTGACGGAGGGAGTATATCACAACTGAACAAAAGACAGAGACAACTTTTATCGGTCTTGTAAATTATCATTTTGCATATTTTTTAATTTTATCTAAAAATCTGCACATGTAATACTAGCTCCATTTTTTACATGATATTTTTTAGACATCGACACAATGCAAGAGCTTGTTTAATCATTCAACTTTCTAATAATCTATCCAAAGAAATATGAAAAAAATAACTACTTTCATTATATTTCTATTAATATCATTTAGGCAAACTAAATCTTAATATCTTTATATATTTTAATGGCATAAAATTAAAATTTTAAGATTCGACTACATCGTCATCGGTCATAAGGAAGCTAATTAAAAAAAAACTCTTATGATGTAAAATCACTTCTAGGTTATTTAGTAAAAGATTAAGGCTGAGGGAAACTTTCCTTTTCAATCACTTTATTAGTTAAAATTTTAAATTAGTTAGATTTCCTTCCCAATATTGATCTGATTCATTGAAAATGCAGGATTTTTGTGCACTAAAAATAATGTTGGTTGTGTTCGGCAGCCATTGTTGTGCAGCCGCAGTGCTGCATCTCAAGTCTGCAACAACTGAATCAGCAATAGTAGCACTGTTTAAGCTGCTGCAACCCAGCCGCATTAACGGGTAGCCGAACAGGCCCGTTATAGAAAGGGTTATATTGTGGTAAGATTTCTTGATCCTAATTAAATATGTTTTTATTTCGAAACGAAGAGAGTACAGTGGTGGAATAAATTTATGTAATTGATAAGCTTTGATTCTTCCTCCTCATGGGGGGCTCATGGGGGGAGAAGATCTAAATTATGTATACATGCAAGCTTGCATCATGGATATGCAAGCATGACGTCCCTTCAAGTTGTCCGGCATCCATCGATCGATCCATCAATCGACGTTAATAATGTTTCATTTGCATGCAGATCGGTTGCAGAAAAGATTATATATAATATCTAATCTAGCGTATCATATGCAACAAAAATGACCAGTGATCGACCAGGTTGTGGGGGCATAATTTACAAAACAGACGTCAAAAGATTGAGTATATAATATGTTGATTTTTTTTCTCTCCTTTTCGTTTACATAGGAACGCCCACACGTAATCAAAAGCACATGTAGCGATGCTCCCATGCTATTTACTAGTAGTATTATACTACTAGTAGAAATGATCTGAACCGTTCGTTATTACGGGTAAAACAGTAATTAATTTACTAATACAATTATTAGAGATAACTTTGTTATTTATGTTTTTTTCCCCGCTAAATCGATCTGGATCATCCATTGCGCTGGCGTCGCACTATTATATCACTGCTAAATGACAATTATATCTATCCGCACCTTTTTTTTTCTAATAATATCCCTTCATGTTTCTTGTACTGCTAATTGAGGTGGTAGTATGAATAGATTTAAACCCTTCGATCAAATGAATAGTTTAGATTGCTTTCTACTATCAGTAGAGAGCACCGTATATAGTAGGGCTCAAGCACATAGCATGCCCCATTAACATACTGTACTATCCCTCTAATACTTATTAGTGGTAGCAAAAGATCCACCACGGATATAAGAGATTTTTTTAAAAGACAAGGATTACATCTAACTTATAAATCATTGGTAGAAATAATAGTTATGTACACTCTGATCTCTACTCCCTCCGTCCCAAAATGTAAGCATTTTTAACTATGAATATGGATATAAAAATATCTAGATTCATAGCTAAAAGTACTTACATTTTGGGACGGAGAAAGTATTTTTTATGATTTAAGAGACATATTACGTATAACTTATAACCTAGTGGTAGAAACAATGGTTATGCACACTTTGATCTCTATCTTTAGGATGGTTTTCTTAGTATTTTTTTTAAAAAATTGAGCTGTAATTTTGTAATTCATAGCTTTTTATCCCGTAAACTCTGAAATAATTGGCTCTACTTTTCTAGAGTAAAAGCCGGAATAAATTTTATTATTAAAAAACATACTAGCTGTGGCTAAATCTAATTACTGTACTCTAAGTAATTGTGTGGTGTCAAGATTTAAAATTTGATTAGTGAAATCATATAACCACTGCCTCACCCCTAAATGAAATGCGCTTTTACTCCCTTGATCCAAAAATATATACTACTACAAAAAGGTATATACATATCGGCACTATATATAGGTGCCGGAAATGCTAACATCGGCACATATAGAGCTTTTCTCACCTCTGCGGGGTAAAAAAATAGAAAACCGGCATCTTTTAGTAACTATAGGTGCCAGTTCTAAAGAAAAACTAGAACTTATATAGTATACTATAAGTGCTGGTTTTTTCATAAAATGGTACCTATGTAGGGTGTTAAAAGTGCCACTTTATAAAAAAATGGCTTTAATAGAACCGAGTCGAGCCGAGCGGGTGAGCAAGGATTTTTTTTCTCGTCCTTATCTTCTACCGCGCCTCCCCCCACTACTCATTCTCTCTCTCCGATGGCGGCGGCGGTGTGGGTAGGCCACTGGCCACCTCCTCCTCTCGCCCCTTCCCGCCAGCTAGGGGTGAAAACGGAGCGGATATTATCCGATCCGATCTGCTCCGAAACCATCCGAAGTGAGGATATGGTAAGGGTTTTTAGATATCCGTCCGGATGCAGATGCGGATGTGGATAGTTGCATGCGGATGCGAATGCGGATATGGTATCGGTAATATCCGGCGGATACGGATTATCCACTATTTTAAGCGGATTATCCGATAAATGTTTTGGCGGATAATCCGAATTTCACAGCCCATATAACCACTCAATTTGGCCCATTTGACATGAGCATTTTCATCGTGTAAAGATTTAGCCCATCAATGTCCACCTTATCCATCAATCTATCCATGAGTTCAGTCCGTGACTCCGTCGGCGTCGCATCAACCAATTTTTTCATCGAGACTTCTCTTCTTCCAGTCCTCCCACGCCGCCTCTTGACGCCCTGACTTACGTGTGGAACTTCTATATCTTACGTGATACTGTTTTTTCTAACATTTGTGGAACTTTTATGTCTTGCGTGTTATGTTAATGCGATATATCGTGATGTCAATACTGTATGTGTCGATTACATGCTTTTGGACAGAAGACAAGTCAATGTTAACAACTTGACATTATATTATGATGTGATCGGTGCTTTCATGAGTCATGTGAATTGTGATATTGGTACCTCATTGTTGCTCATTGCACAGATGATAAGATGTTATATCGATTGTATATACATATTACATCCGATTATTTTCATCCGTTTCCGAGCCGAGTCCGCACCGACTCCGCACCATTTCCGACATCCGAAATAATCCGCTCCGCATCCGCACATTATCCGCACCGCCTCCGAATCTGATTAAAAAATATGGTATAGAATATGGTATGACAACTATACGTCCGAATCCAATCCGTTTTCACCCCTACCGCCAGCAACCGGCGCTCGGGGGTATTCAGATTCAACGTTGTCCCTCCTCCTCACGTTCCCACCCCCTTCCCGTCGGCACTCGGGGCGGTCAAATCCGGCACCCCCCCTCCCCACCAGTGCTCGGGGATGGCCAAATCCGGCACCACCCCTCCCCATCGGCACTCGGGGGCGATTAGATCCAGCGGTGGTGGAGGAGGAGGTCAGGCGTGGTGAACGTTGGCGGTGGTGGAGGCCGGGCGTGGCGGGAGGCCTCCACGAAGGTGCAGTGGGTTGCCTCCCCACGTAGCGTGACGGGCGGCCTCCCCACAGCCGGCGTGGTGGGCGGCCTCTTCTCCGTGGCAGGTGGCCTTGACGGTGGCACGGTGGGCAGCCTTGACGGTAGTGCGGTGGGCAGTCAAGCAACGGTGTCATTCTCTTCATTTTCCTCGTTGATTTTTTATTTTTTATTTGTTGTTGTTGTTGAATGTGTTGTTGGATGCGGCGAGCAACAGAAATGTGTTGTTGTTTTTGATTTACCACTGCCTCTCTGTGTTGTTGTTGGATGGATAGTGAGATTGTGAGAAATGTGTTCTTGGATTCTTGGTATGTTGATGGATGTGTTCTTGAATTTGGGTGATGGGGAGCTGCTCAATGCATCAGCTCGAACCGAGACGATGCATCGAGCCTGTTTTTTTTGGCTTGTGGAACCTCTTAGGTGCCAGTTGTGGGGTTCTGTGACATCCCGGCCTAGAGCTTAATAGGATTAATAGAATACCCATATCAACATGTTGCAACTTTTTTTCCGAAAGCCGATCTCGAAAGAACTCTAAGGTTAAACGTGCTTGGCCTGGAGCAATTTCGGGATGTGTGACCGATCGGGAAATTCTTCTTCCCGAGTGCACACGAGTAAGGACAAAGTGTGCAGAAAAGACCTGTGTTGGTCTGTGAGGGTAGTCTATGACCTATAAAAAGCTGTCAGATGTAAGCGGGTCCAACCTGGGAGAGGCGGGATGTTACAGGTTCCCACCCAGAACCTGGCACTTAATGGTAAGCATACTTAGAGTTTATTTGTCCTTCACCTTAACCTTAAACTCCAAAAATAAAACACTAGATATGTAATAAATTGTAAGTGCTTACCTCTGTGTCAACATATGCATAGCACTCGGATTTAACACATTGGTGGGTGGGTTATACGTCGATCATGATTCCACCATACAGATGCTTCTTCCCATATGCATATTTAAATGTATTATAAATTGCACTATGGTCAAATTTGAGTGAAAATTAATTACTGAATGTTCTGATGGATTGGGGAAGTTTCTTTCAGAGAGTGAAAATTATAAGCGAGAGAGAGAGGAAGCATGCCGATTTCGAGAAAAAAGTTACGACCAATCCAATGGCCAAGTAAGGCCAAGTAAAGGCACAAAATGTAAACATAAGAACATGTGCAAAACCTGTAATAATTGACCTAAAGAAAACTCAAGGCTCTAGCACATATTTCCTCAGATTTAGAATATATGATACCATAGATATTTTTAAGATTCGTTTAACTATTTATTTTTAATATATAATTATTTTTTATTTTATTGTGACTTAATTTATCATTAAAACTTCTTAATGTATGACATATACTTTTGTATGTTTACACAAACTTTTAAATTAAACAAATGGTAAAACACGTCTAAAACCAGAGAGGTGCTATAATAGAACATTGTAATTTTCTTCATAAACATGGGTTCTATGTACACCGAGAAACAGCTAGCTGTAGCTAGAGAACTTTCGAAGAAGAAATGTAATCCTCTATTTCTAATAAATTTTAGATACGAATAAGTATATGTTTAGATACATTGGCCGTGTTTAATTGTTTTGGTAAAAAAAAATTAACGTATACAAACACATTTAAAATATTTAATGTAAAATAATAATAAAATTATATTAAATATTCCGCATTTAAACTAAACACAGCCATGTTTCTTGCTATTAGTGCAAAGCGTTAAAGGAGGCCAACTAGCCACCGAGCATGTCTCATCTGCATGCGACTGCGAGATGATGGACGGCGGTCGGCGGATCGACGCGGATTTGTGGTGTCGTCCTCCGACGATCCCTGCGACCCTGCCGCGTGAAAACCTGAAAAACCTCTCACGACCAAGCGAACAGAAAAGCACGTACGTGTGCCTGCCTGCCTGCCTGCCACCCACTGGACTCCCATCTCTGACAACGCGCATCCTATTAATTAACTATAGTTATTACTGAGCCAACGTGAAAATATTAACCGATGAAAACGAAAATATAAACAAAAAATAATAAAAAACAATTTTGTTGTTATCCCGACCGTTTCCATATTTTATCATATTCTCTCTTTTTTTTTTTAAAGAACACAATACAAACGCGTGCTCACGTCACGCACGCATGCACACTCACTTGTATTAACATCTCCAAAAGAAGACTCAGGCCATATTTAGATTCTAATTTTTTTCTTCAAACTTCTAACTTTTTTATCATATCGAATTTTCCTACACACATAAACTTCCAACTTTTCCATCGTATCGTTCCAATTTCTTTAAACTTCCATTTTTAGCGTGGAACTAAACACAGCCTCAAGGCCTAGTTTAGTTCCCAACTTTTTCTTCAAACTTTCAACTTTTCCATCACATCAAAATTTTTCTACACACACAAACTTCTAACTTTTCCGTCGCATCGTTCCAATTTCAATCAAACTTCTAATTTTAACATGAACTAAACACACCCCAAGACTGGATTGGTATATCTTAATATTGATGAAGTCATCATGAGTAAACAGCCATAAGTACGGGTGGGCTGGTTCCATCATCAGAAACCTAACCAGCTGAGTTACCCTCACTTCACTTTTAATATTGATGTTTCTATAATATGGTAATTACCATATTTTCTAATTCTATATCTCTATTTAACCTATAGTTTAGAGGCGTGTTAACTTCTCAATCAAATTTCTAACTTGACTGCACATCTAACAGAGTTGGCTTATAGTTAACCTAGCTTGAGTTTATTTGATCATATTATTATATATATAGTTATGTTAGGTTAAATATGTGATTTTACCGTTCAATGTTTATTATATTTATTAAAATTGATCGATATGTTTTTCTCTATATGTTGTTCCATTTACGACGTTTTCGTAATCATTTTAGTTTTTTTCCGTGTTTGCCACTTTCAATTTTATTCTCGAGAAAAATATGGTTACAAAAGAAATTGAGTTTGTTTTTCGACCACTTTAATGCCTAAATTAACCGGCAACACTTATGCACTAGCACTTCTCCATTTTTAAGTTTTGTAAGAGTTAAAATGATTTTTATGGAAAATGATATGTAAAAGAGTGGAGTATTTGGGTAGGAGAGGCCCTCGTCTGTTTCTTAGATAAACTGGAAGAGAAGTGGAAAAAAAGTAGACAGATTCGACAAAAAAAATTTCGCGAACGCAGATTCGACGAAATTTGGAGTTTTGGTTTTCTTTGGGATCGAACTTCTTTGGACAAAATTAATGAGCGTGTTTCGGACAGGTAGCTTAATCTTCTTCTTTAGAAAAAGGATATAATTCCCGTCCGTGCTTTTCACATGGAATAGAATATGTGTGCTCCAGCCTGCGAGGAGTCACGTTTTCTTCTTTAGAATTGTTACTGCGCCTAAGATATTCGTTTTAATAATGGAAACATCTTGATCACCCTTTTTTTTTTCTGACCGGATTTTAATCAGCTAATGCTCAAACCTATCCACCTTATTCTTTTTCCCAATGGTACATTACATGTCCATCAATAGATAGTCAGCTACATACATGTGTGACTGTATTACCCACCTTTTCTAATTTACGATATTTTACATACGTTTGATATTTTATCTTATTTAAAAAATATGTAATTATTATTTATTTATTTTACTTGTTTATCATCAAACATCTTCAAGCATAATTTAAAATTTTTATACGTGCATGAAAATTTTGAATAAAACGAATGATCAAAAAATCAACATCATATATTACAATTAGAGTATTGAGTGTGTATGTGTGCATTCAGCACTGTGAGTGTTAATTCGTATATATATATGGGAGTTCCATCGGACTCACATTCTTGTCACTGGCAACCCCGATTAAAATCATCTTATTTCACTCTAACTTTAAATCACTAACATGTGGACCCGTTATCTAGAGAGCATCATGATTCATCTTTACATATCAGTAATCCATGATTCATCTCAGAGGAGAGGTAATTAAACCATAGGATCCTTCTCCGGGGCTAGGGGTGAAAACGGTATGAAAATTTTCCGACCATACCGATACCGTTTCCGCAAAAACTAATATAATAATAATATTTTTACTGATGGTTACCGTTTTCAAAGTTTAGTTTTTTTAATTTCTGTCAGCGTGGCATTGAAGTTGACCCTAAATAGATGAATTTATAAATATGGAAATTTTCCGACCGTTTCTATTCGTTTTCAAAAATATAATAAAATAATAAATACCGTTTCCGACCGTTTTCATCCCTATCCGACCCTCAAACCAGGTTTAATTAATCTTTGGAATTACTTACCGTTAATTATACCGCGTAACCCTGGTTAGTTATCTTTGGATTACTTAATTAATAACGTTAATTATTCCGCGTGCGCCTGCGCGGCGCTGTCCAGACACCCCAGCTACCCCCCTATATAAACTCCCCTATCCACCTCTCCACCCACCTCATTCAATTCACTCCCCCCCTCCAGCTTCTCACTCCCCACACGCAGCTTCCAGCTCATCACCCCCCACAACCACCTCCTCCCCCTCCCATGGCGGCGGCGGCGGCGGCGCCGGACAAGGCGGTGGAGCGGGTGTCCCAGAAGCTGGTGCACCCGTCGTCCCCCACGCCGACGGCCCCGCTCCGCCTCTCCTGGCTCGACCGCTACCCCACCCAGATGGCGCTCATCGAGTCGCTCCACGTCTTCAAGCCCGACCCGGCGAGGGACGCCGCGGGGCAGGGTCTCGCCCCCGCGCGCGCCATTGAGACGGCCCTCGCGAGAGCCCTCGTCGAGTACTACCCGCTCGCCGGGAGGCTCGCCGTCTCCCGGGACTCCGGCGAGCTCCAGGTGGATTGCTGCGGCGGCGCCGGCGGCCATGGCGGGGTGTGGTTCATCGAGGCGGCTGTCCGGTGCCGGCTCGAGGACGTGGATTACCTCGAGTACCCTCTCGCCATCTCCAAGGACGAGCTGCTCCCCCACCCGCGCCCCCGCCCCACCCGCGACGAGGAAGACAAGCTCATCCTGCTCGTCCAGGTACGCCTCCGCCGCCGCCGCCGCATTTGGGATCGATTCAAGGTGTTTGTGCCGTGACCTCACCGGCGGCGAGTGATAATGCAGGTGACGACGTTCGCGTGCGGCGGGTTCGTGGTGGGGTTCAGGTTCAGTCACGCGGTGGCGGACGGCCCCGGCGCGGCGCAGTTCATGGGCGCGGTCGGCGAGCTCGCCCGCGGCGGCGAGCGCATCACGGTGGCCCCGTCGTGGGGGCGCGACGCGGTGCCCGACCCGGCCGGCGCCATGGTCGGCGCCCTCCCGGAGCCCGCCGGCGCGTCCCGCCTCGAGTACCTCGCCATCGACATCTCCGCCGACTACATCAACCACTTCAAGTCCCAGTTCGCGGCGGCCACCGGCGGCGCCCGCTGCTCCGCCTTCGAGGTGCTCATCGCGAAGGCGTGGCAGAGCCGCACACGCGCCGCCGGCTTCGACCCCTCGACGCCGATCAACCTCTCCTTCGCCATGAACGCCCGGCCCCTCCTCCACTCCCGCCTCCCGCGCGGCGGCGCCGGGTTCTACGGCAACTGCTACTACATCATGCGGGTGGCCTCCACCGCCGGGAGGGTCGCGACGGCGAGCGTCACCGACGTGGTGAGGATGATCAGGGAGGGGAAGAAGCGGCTCCCGTCGGAGTTCGCGCGGTGGGCCGCCGGAGAGATGGCCGGAGTCGACCCGTACCAGATCACCTCCGACTACCGGACGCTGCTGGTCTCCGACTGGACCCGGCTGGGCTTCGCCGAGGTGGACTACGGGTGGGGCCCACCGGCCCACGTCGTGCCGCTCACGAACCTGGACTACATCGCCACGTGTATCCTCGTCAAGCCCTGGGCCCACAAGCCAGGGGCACGGCTCATAACCCAGTGCGTCACCCCCGACCGCGTCACCGCCTTCCACGACGCCATGGTGGACATCAACTAATTTATTATTATTATTATTTTCCCTTTTCTTTTTATTATTTTTTTTACCACGCCACCTTTTTCACTTTGTTTTTTTACTACTACTACTTCGGTATAATTAATTAATTAATTAATTAGATATTAATAATGAAGAATCAAGGGTAAAAAAGGAGAGGATAAAGAAAGGTGAAAAGTACATATAGATATTGAGGGTACAGGTAGATGGTAGTAGTTGTTGGCATTATTAGTGGGATTGGTATTGGATTCCTTTGATGTTGTTTGGTCAAGTGTATACTGGAGAACAGCTACTACATGCTGGGTATTCCTTTTCTTTTTTTTCTTTTTTTTTTGGGATCAAAAGCTGGAATTGGTGGGAAGCCACCAACTAACCAGTATGTCCCCCTTGATAAGTGTACCATATATTGTATTCAATTTTTATCTTATTTTTAGAATGGTATATATAAGCTGGCAAGGTGTACAGCCTCTTTAGTTGTACTTGGATCAATTCTAAGTGGTGGTGGTGTTCATCCTTGTTAAATAAATACTAATTTTTACATGCTTGCTCATTGAGTATTTTATTTATTTTTAAATTTTACCTACGGAGTAGTTCTCATTTTAGTTTGGTTTTTTTTTTTGGGAATATGTCACGTATAAACATAAAAATTACTGGTGTCTGTATCATGCAAATAATTAATATAGTGGAATGTTCCATTCTAGTGATGTCGACTCATTTCCAGTTTTCCTCCTTTTTACTGTGATTGGAAATATTGTAGTTGTTCAATTCACCCCTAAATTATTACTAGCCCAGAGTTTGGCAACTATTGTACTGAAAATGATAGTATGGTACGGAATATCATCATATTATAGGTTGACTAGCTAGTCCATGTCTGATTTGTAAAGCAGTGAAAAGTAAGTACTGGATCGAAAGTTTTACTTGTTTTTGATAATACAAGACTAAGGTTAACTCCGGGTTAGTTGTTTTTGTCGTCATATAATATTTATTACTACTTGTTTTTGTCAACGTTGACAGATAATTCCGGGTAGGTTAAAAAAAAATAATTCCGGCCGGGTTAGATTGGTTTTCCTACATTCCAAAATATCGGTAACTATCGAATTTACTGTGTAACATATGTGTCTTACTGGTAAATTTTACAAACTAAACAGTACCAAATACACACTTACAATTTTAGTATTTTTGTAAGGTAAACATTGTCTTCAAACCAAATCTGCCTGAATTTTTTATACTACTATATAGTACATAACAAGCAATCCTCCAAATTCACCAACCTACCACGCATGTATCTCAAAAAATTTTGACCAACGAAACTAGAGGAAATTTCGCAAGCTATAAATAATTGAACCAAACTATTATAAAATTACTTATTTAATTAAGTCGTATTATAAAACTACAAATTTAACATAAAAATTATCACAAAACTAAAAACTAGGGATTTAAGATAGTATATCATAAAATTACAGGTTTAGTAAAAAATTATAAAAAATATATGTTTAACACCAATTTAATTATACAACTATAATATTTATAGCTCTAACATAATAGCAGCACTGCTAGAGATTTAAGCTCTAAAATATACAGATTTGTGCTACTTAGGTTTTAATGTGTAGCCTTTTAAAAAAATGTAGTGCTAAATCTATAGTTTTGTGATAGTTTTTGTTAAAATACCTACAATTTTGTTAAATTTACTTTAGAAAAGAATTACTTGTTGAGATTATATGCATATAATGATTTAATATATTCCATAAATAAATCGTGACATTGCACATATATAGTAGCATTAGCGCATTAGATCTACACATATAAACTAAGCAGTAAAATATAAACAGATCAAATATGCGCAACATATTGAACACATACGGAACAACCGGTTGCTTGGCAGGAATCACTCGCGGTTGCGGACGTCGACGAAGGCGCGCAGCACGCGAGCGAAGAGGAAGGAGACGTCACGGACGAATAGGGAGCAGCGCGAAGCGCTTCCCAAAAACCTTATTGCCGCCTTCTCCCGGTGCAGGACATCGAAGGCAGAGGTTCTGGAGACCTGCTCTCCTGATCGTCGGTGCACGTCGACGAGCGGGATGGAGTAGTCTACGAGCGACGGCGCAGCACAGAGTAAGAGGCAAACCCTAGATTGATTTCGCGTGTGTTGCGTGAAGGCGGCGGTTTATACAGAGATAGGTCGCTTGATCAGAACGCCCGCACGATCTCCACTCCACGTAACCGAATCGGATAAGTCGCGCGTAACTTATCCGGACTCCACGCCGTTTTCACGCACTGGATTTTTCGGAATGTTTCCAAAACAAAACAAATCCGAATTTAAGGAGGTCATCCAGTGGTTAGGAGGGCATCCTCCCTTTTAAGGAGGTCCCCTCTTCTAAAATAAGTAAGGTGGTACTAAACTCCACATGCATACCATCTCATGAGATGGGCTTTTGTGATTTTTTAAAGAATTAATCTTTGAATGGGCCTTAACTCATCTATTAATTCCAACGTTACTTAGGAATGTGTGCATGTTGATATGCATCTATCCAAAAACTTAAGCTTAAAGATCAGTTTTGTCCAATCACCACTTAAACACACCCTCTGCTTTGGTTGCAATGAATTGCTTACGATTGTTTTTGGGTACAAATGAGCACCCATCAAGCAATTATTTTCAGTTGAATTATCAAGCTTGATAGCAGCCACACTAGATACCGTTGCCGCTGTCCTAGCTAATATAATTAACCTTTTCTGGAGCAAATTGCAATCGAGCTAGCTGGCACGTATGGTCTGCAGCGCAGAGGTGGTCATTGCCCATGTCAATTTTTCTCTTTTGAAAATTGTGTGCAATAATCTTTTGAAAATTGTGTAATAATAATTTGTCCTCTTGCCACGAACTCATTTGACCTCTTCTTGATCGTTTACTCCGTGACGTCCCAGTCCACTCGCTAGCTAGATAGCTGACCTAACTGTTTGGTTTCATGTGGTTTTTCGATTCTAGTTAGTTCCTTGTCAGTGACATGTAGCAGGGATAGGTGAGATAGCTCTGGTAATAGGGCCAGTTAGGCAGGTGGCTGAAAAAAAATCTCTGTTCTAAACGAGCCACAATGAATTTGGAGGAAATTTAGGTGGTCCATGTCCTAGTTTAGTGTCGTGACACGAGAGACAGCGATATAATAGAGTAGCCAAGCTGAACTGTGTTGTCGGTTTTATATAACGACAAGGACTAGTGCCATGGAAAAGAATGGGCCTAAGATAGAGTTGTTCGTGGTTGGTATTATTGCGAAAAATTTCTCGTGTTCTAAATGGAGCATGATGAGGGGTCATATCAAGCAAGAAAAATTGAGAGAAATGGAAGACATGTGTGCCAACCATATGTTCACAGCTAAAGCCCCGTTCGAACTAGCTTCTTAGGCTCTCAAGTCTCAACCGATCAGCCGCCTACCTTATCAAAGAAGCCCTATAATTAGCACACAACTAGTGTAAATCGAAATATATATTTACTTGAATTTTCAAACAAACTTATTTCTAGGTATTTTTTTTAAAAAATAGTTCTGTTTGGTCGTTTGAAAAACATGTTTATGATAATCCAATAGCTATAATAGAAATGAATGGGGTCTTAAGTCTTTAACAATAAAAAATGGGTTTGGTGGCCATGGAGGGGGAGAGAATGAAGTAGCAAAGCAGCAAAGGTTGCCAGAGATCTCTATTGCTATAAACAAAAAGACGACTGATCACTTAGCTTCTAGCTAATAGGGAAGAATGTGTTTGTTGATGGTGCGAGGGCAACAACCAAGCACCATGAATCCATAAGATGATGCTTCTTCGCAGGGGCGGAGACAGTGTGGGGGCAGGGAGGGGGGGGGGTGTTCTTTAGACCCCCCTACCCCCTAATAAACTATTAGATCTTCCATTAAACCCCTCCTAAAATTTAAATCCATATATTTATTATAAGGGGGCTAAAATAGACTTTGTCTGAGATTGTTATAAGGCCCAAAAGGCTAAGGAGCTTCCACTATAATTTTATCCGGCTCCGCCACTGCTTCTTTGCTAATGTCATTCTTAATTAATAGTATAAAAGTATAAGTAAATTGTCCATTATTTTTGTGCGAGATTGATTTTAGATTGAACTTAATTGTTGCATGGAGCTTAATATGGTATTAAGACAAAGATGACACGAGTCAAATCCTAGGTCATGATCGAAGTTAAACGATCGAAGTCCTCTTCTACAACGTCAAGACCTGAATATTCCACGCGTTTGGGAACCAAAGAAGTCTCATAAAGGGAAGTGTCGAAGTTTAAGTAAATTGTTTATCCTTTCTCCGTGGTTATAGAAATCTAACAGTATATGCGGCTTAAGAGCCTAAAATAATCTATAATCTCAATGCAGTTATGTCACCTTGATGTTATTGGTAGAGTTCAATAAACACTTCCATTTTTTTAAAAAAAAATTGCAACTCAATAGTGACTTTTCCAGATTTAGTTAAATGTGATCATTTGATGAAGCTCAGTTTAGAATCGTAGAAAGCTCGTAGATAATTTATTTAATTTAAATCTTGTTTCAAACGTAGGATTATATTATCACAGGAGTTTTTCGTAATTTCACTGGAGACTGCTAAAGTGCTACCTTAGGAAACTTTTAATTAATTAAAAGCATTTCAAAAGGAGCGTACATGAAACAACTTGTATTCGGACAAGCAACCTAATTTTAAAGTAAAAAGTTGTCCTATATATATATATATATATATATATATATATATATATATATATATATATATATTTGACTTTGTCATTCACATTCTCTGTTTGTTACTTTTTGCAAGGAATCAACCCTAGCATTCTAGTAAAAAAACAAAAAAGTGTCGGCCAGTTATCACATTAACCAGGGGTATTAATTCTGGGAGCAGTGTGTACAATTGTGATTGCAAAAACCCTTGTTACTGTCTATCACTCGCTATAGCTAGCTTTATGTCTCGTTCTCCACATCGCAATTAGAAATTTAGGTTACACGTACTAATCTTTAACTCTGATTAGTGTCCGAAGGACGAACTTCCTGATTATTGTTGGTCGATCGGTACTTCAGTCTGCTGTCTAGCTACCAAGTCAGAAAACATATGATAATTCTTGATAGGTCAATTTCTCAGTTTGCACCTAAAATTAGCAGTTTCATAACAACAACCTTTTGCACCTAAACATGAACTCATGATCTTAAATTCTATATTTCCAAATATATCGCAGTATTTTTAACTTTTGTCTACATGAAACCAGGGTTTGAAATTTCAGTTTTGCTATGCCTATCGGAGGCACCAATAAGACCAAAATTTCGAAAATTGCGGAAATTTTGGTCTGAAGCTAAGTAATTTGATTTTTCAAACAAAATTTGGTCAGATTTGAATAAATTTTGCTAAATTCATAAACAAATGAAAATTTCAAAAAAAAAATTGGGTGAAATAATTTCGAGGGTTGGAGGCCTTCAATAAGACCCAAAATTTCAAAAAATTGCAGTCCAAAATTTTCAACCCTGCATGAAATACGCACACTTACAGTACAACTGCATATTTAATTACCTCCTTAATATACGGATGGGACGGCAGGTGAGATAAGTTCGTGAAACTCGTAAGACCACAAAATTTGTAGCTTATTAATGTTCGGCACTCCACTTTCCCGTCTTTCCCAATTATTTTTCACACACATGTTTTCTAAACTACTGAACGGTGTGTTTTTTATATTAAAATATCTACATAAAAGTTGATTTAAAAAATCATATTAATCTATTTTTAAAACATTTTTAACTAATTATTAATTAATCATATGTTAATGAGCTATCTCGTTTTCCGTGCGAGAAAGAATAGTTCCCAAATTCTTCTCCCGAACACATTCTAACTACAGTTGGTAAAGTTATATACCCAACTAAAGCTCCACTGTCTACTGAATTACAGTGTTTTCCTAAATTGCGAACTACATCCAAGTAATATGTAGAGGCCAGCTGGTTTAATTTAGATCCATTATAGATAGAAAAACAGGTAGGTTCATGCATGTTAGAGTGAAAGAAAACCTTATAGAAAGTATAATCGCACTGCTTCATGCATGTGAAATTTCTTGCAAATTAATAGGGTTTGAAACAACTTGTGCCGTCAACATTTGCAATTTAATTAAAGATGTACATAGATGTGGTTAGATCAAGACATAATGGTCCCCTTGTGGATGAATATATATGATGATCCTTCCTTTTTTTAAAAAAAAAAAAAGGTAACAAGGACAATCGATCACGAGAGCTTGACCTCTACAAACCATTGGAGTGCAGACAACATGGTATCTCAGATGAGTGTACTCCACGTCTAACATCCCTAAATTTGCTTCAGGGTGTGTTTAGTTCACGAAAAGAAAATTTTTGGGTGTCACATCGGATGTTTGATCGGATGTCGGAAGAAGTTTTCGGACACGAATGAAAAGACTAATTTCATATATAACTCGCCTGGAAACCGCGAGACGAATTTATTAAGCCTAATTAATCCGTCATTAGCACATGTGGGTTACTCTAGCACTTATGGTTAATCATGGACTAATTAGGTTCAAAAGATTCGTCTCGTAATTTCCATGTAAATTGTGCAATTATTTTTTTTATCTATATTTAATGCTCCATGCATGTATTGAAAGATTTGATGTGATATTTTTGAGCAAAATTTTTTAGGAACTAAACAAGGCCTTAATTTGTCTCTATGTTAAAATTTCATGGGACGCATTTGAACTATGCTACTTTTGCTGCTGTAGTGCTGCGGCTATATGCAGCCACGGCTATAAGAGCCGAGCATGCCCAAATAATATAAGATTAAGAAAGGATTTAATGTTTAAAAAAGGAAGGATTTAATTTGAATAAATTAAACGTAAACATGAGTGCTTGATTTTATTTGAGGTTTGTTAATTTTATCCTATAGTTTATACGGGATTTCCTATATTATTTTTTCCTGTTGGACTAGCATTAATTTGGCTTATAAGCCACAACCAAATTTATATTTTAGACAATAAATTTAGGGGTTTTTACACTTCTGTCACTTAGAATGCATAGAATTAATAGAAGTCTTACCATAAAACTAATTTCCGTCGTTTTAGCATCATATGTATTCAGTTGATAGGTCGCAGCCAAAAGAATCTTTTTTTATTTTTTTCTAAAATAAAAAGGGAATTACTATCTCTCAAAAGAAATCCCTTTCAAACAACCCTCTACATCTGGCTACAAATGTAGTACTAGATGTGGTTGTGTTTCTCCTTTCACTACAAGAGAACACCCCTTCTAGCAATGGATATATGCACTGCTTGTGATTGTGTTCTTTTGAGGTGGACTTGACGTTGTAGATGTAGGTCTTCAGAAGCGCATGACCCGCCGTGATATAAGGAGATCCATTAATTTCATCTTGTGTGAGCCTTACTATTTCTCAGTTTCTAGAGTACAAGTATCGTCCATATGTGCAAGGTAAGAGTGCAGAGATTTTTTTATTATTTTTAAAACCTCTTTAATATAATATTTTAATAATAGATCTTGTTAAAATTTATTTTCAAATCTGAACATTGGTCACGCCGATACTTGAAAATAAAGGTTCAGATTTGAAAATAAATTGTAACGAGATATATTATTAAAATATTATATTAAAAATGTTTAAAAAATAAAAAAATTCGAGGGCAGAGAAGGGACAAATCCAACGGGGACAAATGAGGTGGTTTATGTGCTAGTTTGATCTGCTACACTATCAATGTTATGATAGTGAGTTATTTGAAATCGGAGAGAGAGTAGGTGTAAGGGAATTATGGTAGAGTCGTAGAGATAAATCTACCAAACCCATAAAACCACTCACCTTGCATGCAGAATTTTACTTATTAAAGTTGGAAAAGTCATACACACAACTACAGCTCTGCTATCTTGCTAATGGTATTTTTCTAAATTGCGCACTTAACAGGAAGTATATATAATTGCTCTGTTTCATGTGAAATTTCTATGCAAATACAGTGTTTCAAACAGCTTGTGCCGTCAATATTTGCAATTGATAGCTGTACAATAGACATGATTAGATCAAGACATAATGGTCCCATTGTGGATAAATATGATGCTCCTTTCTTTATCTTTAAAGGGAACAAGGACATGCACGATCTTGATCTCTACAAACCATAGGAGAAGGATTGGAAGGCTCAACCTTTGGAGTGCAGATAATAAGGTATCTCACATGAGTGTACTCCACGTCTAAAACATCCCCAAATTTGCTTTACTTGATTTGTCTGTATCTTAAAATTCCATGGTATATGAAACTTAATTAATAAGGCTTTGCTGCATAGACGTCCTTGTTGTAAAACTATGCTAGAGTTTGTGTTGCCGTGCTGTGGGCAGTGGCGGATCCCCACAATTTTTTAAAAAACACCTCTATAGGTCTTAATTTTCATGAATAAATCTTGAAAAATCAGAGAAATGATCCCACTGAAATATCACATGGTTAAATTCCTACCGTGACTATGTACCCACGCAGCTATATAAGGGAAACTGAGAACGTTCTTGTAATTTAAGATTCAGAATGGTACTGAGCACACCCATATTCATGTGTATTTTATTTGACGTTTTCTTTTAATCCTTACAGTTTACAGTTTATTTTTTTTCATGTTGAACTAGTTTTGGCTTATAAGCCACAGTCAATTTTAAATTTCAGAAGAATCTAACCTGTAACAAGGTATTTGTACTTCTATTTTATACCGTAACTAAATTTGTATTGTTCTTTTTTTTTCTCATCATCCATTAGTGTGTCACTGTTTCTGGTTTGTGGATAGTAATTGGACTCGGCTCGGGGCTTGCGGAAATCCTAGGTCTATCACTGGTCACTGCAACCAATTTTCTGATGATGCCATGATGTGGCAATTTTGCTCCCGCATTAAACCATTTGATCATGTCGAGTTAGCAATAATGGTACAATTTTACCAACATATTTTCTCCTAAAAATTTAACAGATGTAACTATAGTACCATTATAGTATAATTACATTGTAACTATAATATAACTTATATGTAACTTTTATATAATTTTGAATCGTTAGATTTGTTTTAAGATTCATGCAAGTGAGAATGAAAAAAATCACAGCACACACACATGTGAGAGGATTCGGTTCCACGACTTCCGTTTCACGAAAATAGCATGTTAGGGAGAAAATTTTTTAAAGTTACACATAAGTTAAATTATAGTTACATGTAAGTTACAATACTTACACCATGATTATATACTATAATTATATCTATATTTTTTTTAAAAAAAAATAGCAACAAATGTACAGATAGTGCCTAATGATCGTTTATTATTCTGGCCTTAAGAGGATAATTTGGGCTTTACGGCCTTTTCGCGCAAACAGGGGCTGGCCTTTGGATACGTGTTGCTTTGAATCCATGGGCCATGTCATTGATGGAATCAAATACTAACTCACAGCTATAGTGCTGGTACGGCATAGGAAAAAGTTCACTACAAGTCCCTCCTCTAGGTGTCGAATTTCGATCACATCTGGCAATCATAAATCTATGTATAACGCATCTCTTATCTTTCAAAACCAGTATATTGTATTTTTTCCACACTTTTTTATTTTCCATGCACATATTTCCTAAACTAATAAAGATGTGCTTTTCATAGAAGTTTTCTATAGAAAAGTTGTTTTAGAAAATCATATTAATCCTTTTTAAGTTTTATTAGCTAATACTTAATTAATTATGCATTAATCGATGATTTGGTTTAGCGCCCACCAAACACAAACTAAATATAGTCCCAAGACAATTTTGAGGATGGTTTTACCTGACGTGTTATCCACATGGTATGTTGACTTGGTCTTTATCTGACGTGGTGTGTGGATTCACATGTTAGTTAAAAGGGAAAAAATAAAAACCATGGGCCCATATGTCATTTGTTCTTTCCTTCTTTCTTCTCTCTCTCATCCTCTCATAAAGCCGAGCGTCGATGCAGAGAGGCTTCTCCTCCAGCTTGAAGGCCACCGCTAGCCTCCTGCCTCCTCCCTCTTCGCCTTCCTCTCCGATGGCACAGCGGCGAACCATTCTGTGGGAATGGAGTGATGCACCACCAGTGACCTCCTCTTCGACCATCCACTACTTCCCTCTATCTAGCCGTGGGGAAGAAGCGGTGGCAGTCAAGAGGGCGAGAAGATGGCAGCTACCGGCTTGGGCCGCGCCTTCTCTCCATCATTGCCAGGGCTACCATCTCCACAAAGAGGGTGGCGACGCGAGTCTCCGAGTGACCTCAGCCCTGTTAGTGTTGCCACAATGGCCTTGCTCGAGGTGTGCACCTTTCTTCTCTCCGTGTTCTTGGCAGCAGAATGGATGCCATGCATGCTGATGGTGAGGAAGGCCGAGGAGCTAAAGTCAGAGCCCCCCTTTTCACCATCACCACCGGAGGAGAGCGCATAGCATCCCTATCACCACCTATGGCAGAAACACTACTGAGACCACCCGCGCTAAAGAACACTCTCAAGCAGGACAACCCCTCCACGGATGCCGCTACTATCGTCTCGGTTTATCACCTTTGCGGAGCTCCACCTCCATCGACATTGCTCACGGATAGCCTGTAATAGGAGATCTAAAGTGGACTATTTCTGTACAGTATATATGAAGAAAAATGATAGGCTATGCTCACGGATGGGCCTTTGAAAGCCCTAAATTCTTTGTTTCACAAATTGCAAGGCTATAACAAAAACTTATTTATCCAGGAGTAAGGCCTTCTTTTCGAACGAAGAAATTTTAAATTGATTTTGGAGGAATCGTACTAACTCTATGCTCTCTTAAAAGATGGCAATAGTGATAGCAGTTAATCTTTCATTCCACCAGCTTTGTTGTATGATTTTACTAACTGCTTTATGTGCTTCAATGTTTCAAAATAGCTAGTCTTTCTACATGTTGTTAATATCTTACTTCATACCTAAAATATAAGTTAGCTATGAAAAAACATCTATGGGATAAAATTGTTCCCAAAACCTCACAATTAATATGTTCCAAATTACAATATTAACACCTGAATAATTTAATTTTATATGTAGTAAAGTATGGATATTTAGCTAAAGGAGCTCCAACACGGTGCATGACACATTCGCACCACCGCACCGCATATACACACAAACGGACAGATATCGTCAACTTCATTTACACCCTGACAATGTGGATATTTCTAAGGCCGTAAATGGATCAACCTGCGAAACTACTTATAGGTCAAATAGTGAGTAGCACAGTCCACTTACAGTCTTAGGTATTTCACAAAATTTTACAGAAATTTCATCCAAGACAGTTTGATTCCTATATGAAATCGAGGAAAATACTGCATCCCAGGCCAAGAGGGCCTTGATCAATCGATCTCAGCTGGGTGAATATTTACATTTCCTTCACTGATAAATATGGTAGGAAAGCTTTACACACACATTGCAGTTACTTGAATCCGTTCCACAACTTGACAAAATTTTACAACTTGGTGCTCAAAAATTGCTTCTAGAACAGGGTACAGGAGACGTTTCAAAGGAGAGCACGACGAAGTAAAACAAACACCAGAGGCAAAGCAGAAACCCAACTCCAACACTCGTAATAAGTGTCCAAGTACTCTGTATCAAATCAATGTTCAGAGAATCAGAGTTGCACATGTTCAATTGTTCATCGTGCCGCCACTATCTTCAATTTTTCCACCGCTGCATTATATGTTTTTCATCGTTGGGCCGAGACTGTGAAGCGCTTGATCAGTCTGAATAAACCAAAACTCTTGTTTGACATTGCCATGTTGCATTCGAAACTATGCCCTTTTTTTCAATGAATGGATTAACGGACACGCTTCCTGAGCTCTTAAGTTGTGTAATTTATACCTTCATTCATATAATATGATGTTTTATTTTTTTTCTTCTTAATAATTAATTCATTTATTTGTACCGTGCAATATTTCTCCGTCTAAAAGATAAGTCTATTTTTCACTTGTCTCGCACGTACCGACATAAAACTAAAAAAATTATTAGAATACTCCAACTTTATCAAATCTCAATTAATTATTCTCTACTTTAACCACTTCAATGTTTTTCTTGCTCTGATGTAATTATTGCTAAAAATTAATTTATTTTAGAAGAAACGAGAGAGACAAACGTTTGGGACGGAGGGAGCACATGTCACAAATCATTCATCTCTTGATTTGGACTTTATTCTTAGCTGTCCCATAAACTATCTGTCAAGCTCAAGCATCACATTCCCATGTGTAAGGTAGCATCTGCTCATTATCCTCAGCAATCCTCACATTGCATTATCCACTCATGCACAATCAAATCAGAATTAAAAGTTTAATTCCATCGTTTGATCCCCTAATCAAATTCGACTCTTGTCACTCACTGTCCTTGCTACAAAATAAAAAAGAAAAAGGAAACCAAAAAAAAAAAAAACCAGGACCCGAGCCAGCTTAAAATGCCGCCGGGCCGGGCCGGGCCATGGGCCGGGTCGAGCAGGGCGGGCCTCGAGATGGATCAATCGGACAGGTCGTGCTCGTGCCAGCAGAGGAGCATGGAGACGCAGCGCCGGAGGATGTACAGCCTCGTCCTCTGCTGCTTCAGCACGGCGTAGCACCGCCGCCGGAGCTCCGCCGGCTTCGTCATCCGCCGCCTCCGCCGCGACGACGACGACTTCGGGAGCTCCCCCGATGAGGGCAGCGGCCGTGCGCCGCTGTCGTCGCCGTCGTCATCGGCCGGCGTGGCCGAGAGGTGGCGGTACGCCGAGCAGACGGAGGCCGAGGCGGAGGCGATTGCGGCGAGCTCCATGGACGGCCGGCGAGCTGATCGAGTAGCCGAGAGGAAGACGAAGAAGAAGAAGATGAAGAAGCTAACTTGGTGAACTCTGCTTGTATGTGGTGCAGCCACCAGCTGGAAAGGATTATATAGACCCGGCACGTCTGATTCTCCGGGCCCACATGACAGCAACGGCTTTGTTATTGGAAGCCGACATCTTTGTCTTGTAATGACGATTCTACCCCTCAGGCTGCCTCGTTGGTAGAGGTTGGGAAGAAATCTCAAACGCATGTAGAACGAAACGACTCAATGACATATAATTAGTGAGTTTATCACGGTTAAACGATTTACCATTGATATTGTCTCTTTCTATAATATACCGGTGACTTTATCAATTATTATACAATATAACATTGGGTTGGGCTTTTCTTTAAGAAATACCCAAAATACCCTTAAAACATACAAGGTTAACAATTAATTTATCTTACTATAAGTTTTAGAAAAATATGAAAATTTTTATATGGTCTTCTTACACAACACAGAAACTTTTATATAATTTTCAAGTTTTTCTGGTATATTTATTTTTTAGAAAAAAATATTTTTGTGTGGTATATGAGATAGAATTTGCTTACACAAAAGATAATAGTATAAAAATATCTTATTTAACGTATGGAAGATGATTTATATTAAAAACACCAAAATTATTTTATATAGCATATAACAAATAAGTTATATATATTTTTTAAAAAAGTATAAATGTAAAAAAATCCGAAACTTGAATATAAACTTTGATGCTGTGTAAGGAGGCCACATGAAAAATTTTATTTTTTTTAAACTTCAAATGAGGTAAATCAATTGTTAATCTTGTATGTCCACAAGGGTATTTTGGGTATTTTTAAAAGTAAGGTCCGGTCCAATGGCATATTGTAGAACAATTGATAAAGTCATCGGTATATTATGGACATATAGACAATGTCAGTGGCAAATTATTGAACTCAGACCAACTCAGTGGCATAGACTAGAAGTATTACTCCCTCCATCCTATAATATAAGAGATTTTAGGTAGATTCATTATGTTAGGATGTGTCACATCCTCTCCAATTGTCCTAGGATGTGTCACATACTTCCCAAATCTCTTATATTATGGGACGGAGGGAGTAGTTTTTTAAAAAGAAATGATTAATATATTTTTAAAGTAACTTTCATACCGAAACTTTTAAAAAATGTATTGTTTATTAATTTGGGACATGCGCGTAAAAAACAAAAGAGATGAGTTGGGAAGTTCAACAAAAAGAACACAATCTCATTGTACTTCACTTAATATTTTGAAGTTTTGGAAATTGTAATTTATTAAGTTTGTGACTTGGCATATTGGTTCACTTTGTTTTATCAAGAAATGGATGACACATTTATTAGTTGTATAGTGCATTTTTAATTTCTTTGCTGTCAGTACGGATATGGTGATGATGATGCAATGGTCATTTGGAGTTTGCGGTTTTGTCATACATACAAGTTAGTGCTATGATTAGGAGATATTTGTCAGTACGCGGCACTAATCTATAAACTAGCAGATGATTAGTTATGTTTTTGCTAATGGTGACGTTTGGCTAGCTCGAAGGATCGATTACAATAATTGCTTCCTGACTAGGATCTGATGCAGGGCGACAAGTGATTTACAATAAAATTTTGTTACGTACGTCATCTCTTGATTAGTTTGGGCATGATAAAGTGTGCTTCAAGCCTGCAACTACTGATTAAATTAGAGAAAAAGATAATGTTGGGACAGGTAAGCATTCGATCGATCAGTTCCTGAATTATCGGTCGCATGAACTTGATTGCAAGCAAATTTCGCAAAGTCATTATAGTTTCATGCGTGGCACGAATTTATGATATGACTTATATATCTCGATAGTTTTAGTCCAGCTGATAATACATATACAATATGACAAAAATAATTGGTTCTACCATAATTAAAGAGAGTGGTCAGCATGGATAAGCAAAATTTAGTTTGCCGAAGGTCCTATTTAGAGGAGGTTTACATTCTGATAAAGTTACACTACCTGGTAAGAAGTTGAGAAAACGAACTTCTAGTTTAATTTTCTAAATTTTATAACTACATATCTTAAAATCTAAAAGTAAAGTTACACTATTTGATATATTTTTTATTCTGGAAGAATTGTAATGGCTAGAAACTTATTAGATAGGTCTATAATACTGCCCCTATATTGCTCATATGCCATAGCAGATCTTTGTAAAAGAATTAGATGCTTATAGAGAAAGAGTGTGAGGCGGCGTGTCGAAATTGCCCAGATGGACTGCCCAATTATCACAATTCATGTTAAGTGATTTTCAAAGTAGAATGCATATACACTGGTGGAGAAATCGTTTGTAGTCCCGGTTCGTAACCCTCCTTTAGTCCCGGTTGTCCAACCGGGACTACGAATCCGGGACTAAAGATAGCGATCTTTTAGTCCCAGGTGAAATAACCGGGACTAAAGATCCATGTACCTTTTTTTTATTTGCATTGCCCTGTTTGCTGCATGGTTGATTATATATATATATATATATTACAATACATATATATGCATTGTAATATATATATTATGGATGTATATAGAATACATATATATATATGCGTATGTATATATGTATAAATACATATATTACACACATATTTATAATTTAAAGCACTTAACATTTTATGTACATATATGTTACCAAAATATATATTAACACTAAAGTAAATGTACGTACATATGTAAATATATATATACATGCATGTATAGTACAATTCATTTGCTCGCTAGCTGTAGCTACGACTTCGACGCCTGCGTTACGTCAGAAGAGGAAGGACCGACGTTACGAATTGTCGATCCGTCGTAGTAGAATTCACCATCGGGATTAAGGACTTCTTCGTTGATGAACCCCATCAGTTGTTCTTGAACAGCCGTGATAAAATCCTTGTGTGGGAGTTTTTCCCTCATGTGAATACGCTATCATTCGGAAAATAATGACATATCAATATATGAAATTAATAAACAACTTAACAAATCGATACGCAATGAAATTTTGAACGGTTTATGTATATGTACATCGAGCTCTCGTTTGGTGTATATTTGGTTTGATAGGCAGTGGGCATACTCGCATACGTAGTAGCCGCACAAGTTAGTTCCCTTGTCCTGCTTTGCACACTACATGAGAAACGATGAGAGATTTAATATACTCTTTATATTAACTGTAACTAGAGATTCAATTCAATATAATTTTGGATCATGCATGTACTCACTGGAAAATGAAACCTCCGTCCAAGTTTTTCTTTCCAAGTCCCACGGACCAATTGACGGAACCGATCCCAAGCCCTACATGTGCAGTTGCAAGCTATGATTAATTAAATATTACCCGAGATCAACATAATATCAACAGAGTCCCGCGACTTTGGAATAGATGGTATTATATTACCTGTCTATCAGTTGGAAGACCTTGTCAAAAACCTTCTCCTCTTTATTCATTGAGTCGTACACAGTGACTCTGCCTGCCTCCAAGTCAAAAAAGAACAGGACCCAGTGGAATCTGGAATATGCGTGAGATGAGATAAATATCAGAATGTACATGTTATATGTATGGGAATGAAATTTGTTCGAACGACAATAAAAACTCACTCTGTGTTGTACGGCAATAGTATGAACGTCTTGAAATACTGCTGCGTTAGGAGATGGACGAGATTGTCCTCTGTGTCTTTCTCGTAGTTGTCGAGCATTTCGGTGTTGATTTTGCGAGGGTCGATGAACCCAGTATTGTAAACCCCCCGCCGTCGGGCCCTTTGAATCTCCATTCTACAACAATGAAAGGAAATTATTATTGCTTACATATATGCCAGGAGCTAATTATTGAACGAAACAAATCGAACTCAAAGATACTTACAAAATCCATGCGCTCAGAAGAGAGACGTCGAGGGCGTCCCGATGGTACAGATCGAAGACATCCTTGAAATTGATCCATAGAACATCTTCTCCTTGCAAGAAGTCGGGGTTTCTGATCCTCGCTCCGAACATCTCTCTACCATTGGCGTTCATTTCCATGTACCGTTCATGGAATTTGTACATTTGTGTCGGTAGGGACTGCAGCTGCTCGGGCCTGACAAGCGGTTTACCGAGTTCAAACTTGTATGCCACTTCCGCCTTCGGGATTGGTGCGCCTCCAACCAACTGAGCCATGGTTAGACCGGTGTCCGAAATGAAATCCGTTATGCCAAAGTCTTCGCCTGTCACCAACGGCTCGACCACTTGGTGTGGTTGTTCTCCAAGCTGAGGAACTGGTTTGGACTTCTTGTAATAGGCTTTCCTGAGTGTTCGGTCATAGTCCGATAGCTTCAAGGCCTCCTTGTTTGCGGTGGACATTCCCTTGAAGAAATTCTTCACGCTCGGGTCAATAGGTATCTTCTTTTCAGGACTCCGAGGCTTGAGTTGCCTCTTCACTTCTCCTGCCATGTAAGCATTAAGCTCCTCTTGACTGCAATCGTACGGCGGCTCCTTGTTTTTGGTGGTGTCAACTTTGGCCTTCTTCGTTGCCCTTGTGCTGGCAGGAGGTGGAGCTTGGCGAGACCTTGTCTTGGGAGGTGCAGGCGGACACGGTGGAGGAGGAGGCGGAGGAGCCGGAGGAGATGGTGCAGGAGGAGGCGGAGGAGCCGGAGGAGATGGTGCAGGGGGAGGTGGCGGAGGAGCCGGAGGAGATGGTGCAGGAGGAGACGGCGGAGCCGGAGGAGATGGTGCACGAGACGCCGCTTGTCGCCCAGGGAGGATGATGTACCGCTTGCGCCATAGTATAATGGCGTGGCTTGTGTCTCGTAGATGCGTCTCACCGTCTCCTCCTGGGTAGTCCAACTCGAGGTCCTCGTACACGGCTTCCACCAGCTCAACTTCGACCCTCGAGTATCCTGCTGGAATCGGCCTGCAGTGGTAAGTCCCTGAAATGTCTGTTGGGATGGCCATTCCCGACGCCACCTTCACGTGATGAGAGGTTATCTATTAGTAATCAACCTAAGCAGCAACTTGCGGAACGTACGAGTCAAAAATCATGTATTACATCGAGCATACCTTGATTGATAAGTTCTTGAAGGGAATATGCAGCTCACATGGTGTCCGATGCGTGATCTCATCAACGGGGCAGGTGGTTTCGTCCCGGGTTTGTATGGCGTCCATGCTATGTGATACTACCTGCCCCGTTGAGGCGCAGCTGCTACGATTACCTGATGGGCTGACCATTGGAGGAGGTATGTACGGCTGGGGATCTTATGACCGATGTGCTGCCATGCGTTCATCCACCTTCCGGGCTACCTCCTCTTGCATGCTGAGCTCGTAGCTCGATATCCTGTACTCGAGATCTGCAATCTTCGCCTCGGTATCTCTCTTGCTCCTCATCCGACTCCTGTACGTGTGGATGTCCTCCTTGAATCCAATCTTCCAAGGAATCACCCCTTTCCCTCATGTTCGTCCTGGATGCTCTGGAGTCTGCAGGGCGAGTGACAGCTCGTCCTTCTCTCTGTCGGGTCGGAACGTGCCCTGAGAAGAGGCTTCCACTGTGTCCGTTAGTCGACTCGCAGCCTCGCGTATCTGATCGCTGAAGACCAAGGAGCCATCACCTGGGTTGAGCGTTCCACCGTGAGCATAGAACCAGAACTTCGATCGATCAGGCCATTTAGCGGTGGCCGGTTCGATACCCCTCTCAAGCAAGCTTGCCTCCATGTCCTCCCACTTCGGCATCGCGACGCTATAGCCGCCTGACCCCAAGTGGTGATGGTACTTCTTCTTGGCGGCATTTTCTTTGTTTCTTTCCATCATCGCCTGCCCTTGTTGACCTGTCTTGTAAGCAACGAACTCCTCCCAGTGATCCCTTAGCTTCAGGAATACGTCGAAGTTCGGTGTCTGCCCCTTCAGGATGTATTTCCGGTACAGATCTCCCTTGAAGGTCTGGAACTGTTCTGCCATTTTCTTAAGAGTCCAGTGTTTCACTATGTTCTCTGTACCCGCAGGGAGCGTGAACGTCTCGAGCATTGTGGTCCACAGCATCTCTTTCTCTGATTCCGGGACAAAGCTATCATTATCCCCGCGTGCCCTTGTTCTGCGCCAGTACACCATGCTGACAGGCACGTTATCTCTCACAACCCAACCGCTGTGGCGTACAAAATTCTTGGCTGCTTCCGCCGGGGCAGTAGGTCGGCCATCTGCGTCCACCTCAGTTATGATGTGCCGACCCTCTATCTTCTTCGCGGCACCTCGTTGTCCACGTGCCCTCTTCTGTCCAGCGAAGGGATGACTTCCACTAGCCTCCTCCTCATCGTTCCCCTCCTCGTTCCCCTCCGCATCCCTCTCCACGTTCCCCTCCACGTTCAAGTACTGGTTTGGATCCTCGTTCCCCTCTTTTTCGTTCCAGTACTGGCTACTTCCCTCTGCGATTGTATCATACAATATCTGTTCCTCGTCGCGATCAGCCATCTGTGCATACCAATAATATATGTTAGG
This sequence comes from Oryza meridionalis, assembly GCA_000338895.3. NCBI lineage: Eukaryota > Viridiplantae > Streptophyta > Magnoliopsida > Poales > Poaceae > Oryza > Oryza meridionalis. Next base: position 4,777,328 of record CM002528.2, on the reverse strand, counting down.
TCTATAGGATGTATTTGCTAACCGTAATATTAAAACTCTAATAATCTTATATTAAATCTCTAATAATCTCATATTAAATCGCTACTAATCTTATATTAAAATTGTAATAATCATATATATATGCTAAGTATAACAATCTCCTCACTATCTCGTATATTAAACCTCTAATAATCTTATATCAAATCTCTAACTATCTCTAACACTCAAATATGCTAGGTCTAAGTGTCGTGTATTTGTACGGTAGATAATCATATATGCTAAGTCTAATTAAGTTTCGTATATTACATCTCTAATAATCTTATATTAAATCTCTAACAATCAAATATGTTTCGAATATTACATCTCTAATAATCTTATATTAAATCTCTAACACTCACATATGCTAAGTCTAATTAAGTTTCATATATTAAACCTCTAATAATCTTATATTAAATCTCTAACTATCTCTAACACTCAAATATGCTAAGTCTAATAATCTAATAATCTCTAACACTCACATATGCTAACTCTAATAATCTAATAATCTTATATTAGAAATCTAACAATCTTATATTATATCTCTAACAATCACATCTTTACATCACTTGCCTGCGCGAATTCCTTCGAGGGCTAGCTACCACTTCGGCTTGACGGACGACGACGACGACGTCTTCTCTGCAACATGCAAAAAAAATGTATTAGTCTAATCGCAAAGGAACATATAATGTATTGTTTAACTTTGTAGTTAAACAATCTTTTCATTGAAGATCTTTTAGATGTCCAAATGTTTGTTACAAAATATAAAACCTATTTTAACAAAAATCTCAGATCTACCGTTCAAAAGACATAGTATGAAAATAAACTTTATATAAAAGTTGTAGATCTCGACGTAGTCTATTACTTTTCCATTTATAATCATTTACAGTGTCAAATAAGCATCACTAGTTTTTAAGCAATTAAAACTAGTGAAAAGGGTTTGAATGCAAATAAAAAAATTATATTTAGATCCCTTAACGCCCTCTAGAAAGGCGATTTTTAGAAAACGCCGACCCAGAGGGCGTGAGGCATCTAGATTTGTAAATTTTTGAAACGGAAATTTGTTTTGTAAATATTTTAATAAAAAAATGTAAAAATAGATATAACGCTAAAAGATCATGTCTACCAGAATACCATAATAAATATTCCCTCTGTTACATACATATGAGAAGTTATTTTAGGTTTGTTCTATGTCAAGGATTCCTAACTTTAAGCGAGTTTATCAAAAAAAATACAACACTATAGAATTTTGTGAAATTAATTTGATTTTGTAATTCAATTCTCTGGTACATAAAACATTTGTGATGGCGATCCAAACCTTATTTATATAGGCATTGTTTGAACCACATTCAATCTACGTGAAAAAAAACAATGCAGGTTACTACAAGCAAGCTACGTGCATACTACATGTCTTTCAGTTCGTTCGTGTTTCTTTAACGTTTCGTTCGCGTTCGTTCACGTTCGTTCGCGTTCGTTCGCGTTTGGTCACGTTCGTTAAGCGTTCGCTAAGCGTTAGTTCGCGTTCGTTCGTTCGTTCGTTCGCGTTCGTTCGTGTTAGTTCATTAGGCATTAGGGCGCGGCATCGTGACCGTACGTGGCGGCGGCATCGTGACCGTACGTGGCGGCGGCATCGTGGCGGCGGCGGCATCGTGGTGGCGGCGGCGTGGGGGCGCGGCGCGGCGGCAGCATCGTGACGGCGGCGGCGTCGTGGGGGCGCGGCGGCGGCGTGGGGGCGTCGTGGGGGCGCGGCGGCGGCGTGGGGGCGGCGTTCGTCGGAGTTCGTCGGCGTCATCGGCGTAAGAGAGAGAGAGAGAGGGCATCGTCGGCGTCGTCGGCGTAAGAGAGAGAGAGAGAGGGGGCATCGTCGGCGTCGTCGGCGTTCATCGGCGTCGTCGGCGAAAGAGAGAGAGAGACGAGGGTACATCGAGAGAGAGAGAGAGAGGCTGGGGGCTCTCACCCAAGAGACGGTGCGGCGGCGTTTGCGGCGGAGGCGGCGAGGACCGCCAGGCGACGGTGAGAGACGACGGCGGCGTCGGCGTGGGGTTGCCCTAGGCAGTGGCGGCGAAGGACCGATGCTCGATCTCGATGAAAACGTCTAAGTGCTGGTGGAGAAGACGAGGGCGCACCGGGAATATATATACCCCCGGATCTTTACTCCCGGTTCTTCTCACGAACCGGGAGTAAAGATATTTTCTCGCTATTTCCAAATTTTTTTTTAAACCCGGTTAGGATTAAGAACCAGGACTAAAGTTAATAGCACTGAATATTGAATTTCGTTGCATATATGTTTCTAAAATATAAATAATGCATTATAAATTCTAATTAACATGTGTAAATCCCACATGCATGATTTAAACCTTTTAAAAATGCTAATAATCGTATATAATTAGCATATGCATGATATTAAATTGTTAAAAATTGTAACTAGCATATGTAAATCCCACATGCATGTTTTAAACCTTTTAAAAATGCTAATAATCGTATATAATTAGCATATGCATGATATTAAATTGTTAAAAATTGTAACTAGCATATGTAAATCCCAGATGCATGTTTTAAACCTTTTAAAAATGCTAATAATTGTATATAATTAGCATATGCATGATATTAAATTGTTAAAAATTGTAACTAGCATGTAAATCCCACATGCATGATTTAAACCTTTTAAAAATGCTAATAATCGTATATAATTAGCATATGCATGATATTAAATTGTTAAAAATTGTAACTAGCATATGTAAATCCAACATGCATGTTTTAAACCTTTTAAAAATGCTAATAATCGTATATAATTAGCATATGCATGATATTAAATTGTTAAAAATTGTAACTAGCATATGTAAATCCGACATGCATGATTCAAAACTTTTAAAAATTATAATAGTCGTATATAATTAGCATATGCATGATATTAAATTGTTAAAAATTGTAATTAATCATATATAACTAGCATATTCAATACATCCAAAATAGTTTACAACAATTACGGCAACACTTCGGCGGTGACGGTTGTCCGCACGTACTTTCTCCTCACTATTGTTCCTTCCTTGTGATCGCTACGTGAGTAAGGGGTGTCTTCGTTTGATAGGAGGATGCTAGGGTCAACCGTCACCGTGAAAGGGGGTTGCCCATCAAACTGATCGTAATCCTCGTCAGTCTTGTCCTCTACTCCGACGATTTTTCTTTTGCCTAGGAGAACCACATTGCGCTTCGGCTCGTCAGGCCCTTTGACCTTCTTTCCTTTGCTAGACATGTCCTTCACGTAAAAAACTTGCGTTATATCATTGGCAAGGACGAAAGGTTCGTCCGAGTATCCAACCTTGTTAAGGTCAACCGTTGTCATCCCACTGTCATCAGTCGTTACGCCTCCACCAGTCAACCTAACCCATTGGCACCGGAACAGAGGGACCTTGAGAGGTCCATAGTCAAGTTCCCATATCTCTAATAATCTGCGGGGTGTCTCAGCATCCCGTCCTGTTAACGTTCTTCAGCGTGCCAACGCATCATTCTAGCATTCGCCTTGTTCCTGAACAAACGCCTTAGCCGTGGTATTATAGGGAAATACCACATCACCTTAGCAGGAATTCTCTTCTTCGTTAGCTGCCCATCAACCTCACCTGGATCATCTCGTCTAATCTTGTATCGTAGTGCTTTACAAACAGGGCATGCTTCTAGGTTCTCGTACTCCTCACCGTGATATAGGATACAATCATTCGGACATGCGTGAATCTTCTGAACTTCCAGTCCTAGAGGGCAGACTATCTTCTTAGCCTCGTACGTTGTCTCGAGCAATTTGTTTCCCTCCGGAAGAATGTTCTTGACGAGTTTCAATAAATCGCCAAATGCCTTGTCACTAACACCATTTTTTGCCTTCCATTGCAAGAACTCCAGAGTGGTATCTAACTTTTTGCGCCCCTGCTCGCAACCTGGGGACAACGACGTTCTGTGGTCCTCTAACATCTTGTCCAATTTATGGGCCCCCTTTTCACTTTCGCAGTCCTCCTTGGCATCCTGCAACATCTGACCAAGATCATCCGCAACGTCGTTATAATCAGTATCTATGTCCTCCTCGCCCGTTTGATTTCCTTCAAATACAGCGTACTGAGCAAAGTCTGGAATATTGTCGTCTTCCACTTCATTTTCTTCCATTTCAACCCCTTGCTCTCCGTGGCATGTCCAACAATTATAGCTTGGCATGAACCCCGACTCAAACAAGTGGAAATGAATTGTCCTGGATGCAGAATACTCCTTCTGATTCTTACACTTATTGCATGGACAACAAATAAAACCCTTCTGCTTGTTAGCTTCGGCCACTCTCAAAAAATAATGCACGCCGTCAATAAACTCTTTGGACTGCCGGTCAGCGTACATCCATTGCCGATCCATCTACATGAAATGAAAAAAAAATCGTACACAAATAATCATTCATACAATAATGACAGTCATACAATAATGATAAAATAATCACAAACTCTTTCAACAGTCATACAATATTGACATATCATTATTCATACAAAAATTATAAAATATTCCACCAACTAATTCTTCTTTATTATTTTTTAAGTTTTAAATTCTTTTAATTTTCAATTTAGTTTGTTTTCTTTTATTTAAGATTAACTTTCACTATATTTTCCTACTCAACTATTTTATAAAACCTTATTTAGCAAATAAACAAAATTTTTATATATTCTTTCTTTTCCCACACAAATTTTCTCTCTCATCAACTTACAACAAAATTTTGGAGACAAAAAAGTGTGCGAAACATAGCTCCAAATGTAATATGACCAAAAAAACATTGGAGGATGAAGTTGCTAACCTTTTAGGCACCTTCGATTTGTATATAATCACCAAAGTAAATTCACTATAAATTTTGGCATGACCTCCCCTCTTTTTTGAAGAAATTTTGAAGCTTGCTCGGGCTGGAGGAGGAAGAAGACATATATAAAGGGGTGGGACTTTAGTCCCGGTTGGTGTTGCCAACCGGTACTAAAGATCACCAGGATCTTTAGTCCCGGTTGGCAACACCAACCGGGACTAAAGTTACGACACCAACCGGGACTAAAGATCCCGGGGGGGCCTGACAAGTCCTGACAGCAGTTGAACCGGGATCTTTAGTCCCGATTGGTGTTACCAACCGGGACTAAAGATCAAATATGCCCGTTACCCTTTTTAACCGGATCTTTAGTCCCGGTTTTTGTTGCAACCGGGACTATCATGGAATTTGGCCGACCGACGAAAGATGGTTTCTCCACCAGTGATATTGGTATTTTCCTTTTTATCACAGAATCGGCATAATATATTAGTATGTGAAATACTTCTATGACATCTTAACTTATACGTGTTGAAGTATATAGAATGACCAAAGTTCCGAAAGTTAGTATATATGGTGGTGTCCAGTTGGTGGTTGAAAACATCCAAGGTGACATTCGTCAGCATAGTTGTTGCATGCTCTTTTGATTTTGTTTCTTTCTTGCTTTTTCTTTGTTAGTTGGCTTCTGATATTACCGATTCAGTTTGTCTTCTACCACTGCCACAAATTCATTCAAATCTCAAATCGAATTTCGTCGTCTAAAATTCGGAGTTCCCTAACTCAAACTGCTTTTGGTTTGTATTGGATTTCTTCGAGAAATTTCATGAAATTTTTCATCTCATTAGGGCTCTCATTTCCGTAGCTTCATGCCATTTATTTGAAAAAAAAAAGGCACCCTTCGTAATATATGTATTTTGAAGAATTTTGTTTTTAAATGAAAGTATTAGCTCTATCCTCAGCTCCAAATAGAAATATACAGTCATATTTATCGATAGTTGACACAAGCTTTAAGCCCTTGTGGGATAAAGTTGTGCATCTATGAGGTCAACACCACACCAACGGTTAATGTCGTCAAAATTATTGTTCTTATATTTAGAAAGAAAAGTTCATAACTATTTGACGAATGTGAGATATACAAATACCCTACTAGCTTCTTTAACAAAGGATTAAACCCCGGTATCTATGCCAAAAGGGTATACTCGGCCAACAAATACCCCACTAGTAATCGCAAAAGTTCATAATATAGAAATGATTGTAAATTTGATATGCAGCAAGGTAGAGTAGTTTATTTTTCTTTCTTTTTTCAAATGTAAGAGTAGTAACTACTACACCGTTGGTTGTTTAAAAAACAATATTTTGTTCATGTTTTTAGCTAGAAATTTAATTTTTTATATGAGGGTGTAAGGCTTACCAGCTGACAGTCAAACATATGTGAGGACACATACATTGTGGAAGTGATCTTTATAGGACTGGCCACAAGAAAATTTAAAAAAAAACAATGTTAATCTCTCTCCACAGGAACGCTTTTCTCTCTCCGTTGCTTACCGCCATGGGAAAGGAGAGGATGGAACCTGCGAACTGACACCGCTGGAGTTTTGTATACGAACCTAGGACCGCCTGAGAGCACCACCCCAATTGCTATTGTAAGACTCCAGATATCGTTCCCACTGAATCCATGTGAGCCCGCGAGCCACAGCCATCCATGCAGCCTCCTCCTTCAGGCTGCTGTAGTCGTGGCCTCCTCCCGCAAGCCATCGTGGCCCGGGCCACCACCGCTACCGCTGCGGCCTCCTCCCACACGTTACCATAGCCACAACTTTCTCCCATGAGCCACCATAGCGGCGGCCTCCTTGTGTGAGCCGCTATGCCATCACAGAGTTCCACCCGGGAGCCACCCACTGCAGCGGCGTCTTTCCACAGGCACCGCCACTATTGCTGCCTCCTCGTCTTTCTCCTACGGACGACGTTGCTGCTGCTGGATTTGAGAGCTACATATCTCCCGTTCAGTGAAGGAGGAAGGATTGAATGGGGGTGAAAAAAAAAGTAGTGGTTCCTTGGTTGGGATAGTAAAAAGTGGGTACAGCTTAACATCCACTCATTATTATATACATACTTTGGTCAAATTCAAATTGCCCACTAGAAATATTTATAATTGAATATAAATATTTATCCAGGGTTGAAAATATTACTATTTTTTCTACAAATTTGATTAAACCTACAACAGTCTGACTTTGATCAAAATCAAAACGTCTTATAATTTTAAACGGGAAGTATATATCTTAATATACCCACTTCGATATTATACATTGAGGCCGCACATGCAGCGGTGGTCGGCCGGCGGCATGGGCAGCCTAATTCCGCCGACGTAGGCGATCGAATCGTCGTCTTCATCGACCCTTCGTCTCTAGCCGTCCGGTAGCATCGATCCGGAGGACCACTTGACGATAGCGCCCACGTTTTCCCATGCTTTCAGTTGTTTCAAATCCTAGTCGCTGAGCTATAGCTACCAAGCATCATGCGCCCACAATGTTATTGATCCCAGAGGATAAGGCCAATTACGTGTACATTCACCGGCCACCCTGCCATGAGCCCATGACCCAGAGTGGATCCATGAAAACGATCAGAAACCCTTACATATTTGTGCTGAAACAATTCTCGACCGGTTAGGATTTCACAACATGCCCTAACAAACTAGGTCGTCCCTATAGTAACCTAAAATCGGTTGGGATATTTCAAAGTATAACGAAGTTAGACATGCCGAATTTAGACATGCCTCCTGTTAAGATTTATGGTTCTATAAAATGTCCCATCCAATTCTATGGTACTATATTATGGAACGAAGAAAGCAATTATTATGATGTGAATGTTCCTAATACTAGAGTAGTTCAGATGGTTTACGTCTTTCATTTCTATAGCTCTCTACTCTCTTCATCCCAAAATATAGAGGGCAGCTATTTTTTATATGTTTTATAATACTTAGATGTGCATACATGCATGCAATTAGCTAAATTCGATTTTTATCTCTCATTTTCAGGATCTCTAATCATATTTATTACGGTGGTGATAATATTTTTTTTGGTTTTTTGCTTTGTATTTGCAGGAGTATGTCTTATATTCTGGGATGGATGGATGGATGGATGGATTATTTTGGTACATAGCTAGATATAAATAATACTATCACGTACTATATTATTACCGATCTATGGGACAAGATCACAAGAGTGAGTGCAAAGCTAGCGTATCTGGGTTCAAGTCCTATACTCAACACGAGTTCTCACATTTATAGCTATTTTTTTCAGTGGTAAGCGGCATACCAACGACATCGATGCGCTCATGGTGACTTCGTCAATCTCAATATATGTCTACTCAATTTTCCGAAGATGCTTATAAGGATAAGATGTGTGCGTGTTTTTTTTTAAAAAAAATCACAAAAGTGAGTAAGTGAGTATGACTCCTCTTCAAATAATACATAAATAAAATGGTAAAATAAGACTTCCACATTCTTACTGTTGGATTTTCTTTGCGGTGCACACCAATATATATTGGGTTTAATTCGAGTGGTCCAAGAGAATTGAGGTGCTCTGAGGGCACTACATAGAAAAGTCACGAGGTATTAATTAGCAATAATTAAGCATAAAATGGGTCAAAACTGAAGTCATCTAGAAACATGCGTTTTCCATGTTTTTCTTTTCTTTTGTTGGCACGTGAAGTAATAGTTGATTGACACAATACAATCATTTCCTTCAACTTCACTCGTGTACGAACTAGTCCATCTCTGCACCAAGGGCACTGCTCTAATAATAGCGATGACAGAAGGGCACTGCTCTAATAATAATAATGATGTGCTTTAGAGAAGAGAATAATATGAATCATTAGTATATGATTAATTGAGTATTAATTATTTTAAATTTAAAAATTAGATTATTATGATTTTTTAAAGTAATTTTTTATAGATGCTTTTTTCAACAAGAAAAACGAGAAAAATTTTATCTTTTGTCAGTAAGTCGAACACATCTCAGGGAACCTAATTTTAGAGGCCTTCAACTTAGAGCATGTGTAGTGGTTATTTTTAGAGACGGTCCTATGAGTGACCTTGTAAAAACTTCTGCTAGGAGTGCAAACCCACCATGATTAAAAAAGGAAGACGTGGGATTGATGATCATTTCCTTTCCAAGAGCAATGGCATCTAACAGACAAGCCTAAGGACAATAGAATAGCAGTGCAAGCAATTCAAATGAGTTACCCTAGCTGCCATATAGTCCGTACAGGTTCACAAAATCACAAATGCAAGCTAATGACATGTCTCAAGGCTACGCAATCCACAGTGATGTGATCAGTAGCCTTTCATATTCCTGTCTAATTGATTGGCTGATGAACCACCATGTTCGTTTCCTTCGCCTCGTGAGCTGTAGCGCGGGTGAGTAACGTGTAAGGGCATCCATAATGTGGTGCAAAAGTAGTCCATAAACAATAGTCCATAAGCAATAGAATATTCCATTCACCCACCTATTAGGGTATTCCCAACCTAATGACTAGGATAGTGTCCATAGCATTAAATAAGTTGCCACCTAGGAAAAAAATGATGTGGCAAGTGAATAAATGAGGAAAGAGAAGGAAACCATGTCTTACATGAGACATGGTTTCTACACAACATCCAAGACATCATGTAAGATAAGTAGCATTAAATTAAAGTATGGAATAGTGGTGTTTGTATTGGAAGAATAGTGTCTAGTACTAGTTTCTTGATGATGTGGAGTTTATGGAAACCATGTCTAGTGTTATGGGTTTGGACTGCCCTTACCATTGTGCAACTAGTCCATATAGAAAAAAATAACAAAAGGTATCCATATGCATATGGACTACCCATATGGAATAAATTATATTATCTATCTCTACTCCTCTCTCTTCTCCTAATGATACCTTGTATTCATATATATTGTGGAGATTGTCATAGGTAAAAACTATTTATATGGGTCATATCTATATGGATCACTTTGCCATATATATTGGTGATGCCCTAACCCAGTAAGAATACTACCTCACCTTTGGAACTGGGTTCTATGGCTGATGTCTCGTACTATGCTGGAAATGGGTAAAAAGAATCTTGCAATGTATAGGGTTGGTTCTATCTCATTCTCTCTACTATAGGATTCTCTCTAAATACAACGTTTCACATGCTCTTAGACCATGTACAGTTGGTAAGTGTAGGATTTGGTCGCTAGGTAAGTCATGTCACGTAGGAATAGGTTTGCTTTTTGTTGATTAATTATCGATTTCCTAGGTTAAGTTTTTTTTTTTTTGATCGAAGTAGTACGCCGCACCGCGCACGCTTCGTAATCTGCATTTTTGTTCAAATTTGCACGCTTCGTAATTTGGTGTAGTGTTGATAAAACCTTCAAAATGCAAATCACGAATCTGGCCTAATGAAAAGTGTTTTGTGAAACAATAATGGAATCAGGCCTAGTCAAGCCCTTTTCATTATTATTGTTGTTTAATACTCCCTCCGTACTAAGTCATTTAGGACAATGTTTAAGTCAAACCTTAGGAATATAAATCATAAATAACTCTCAAGTTGTTGAGTTTGAAAATGTAAAAATTATATGAATAGATTTGTCTTGAAAAATACTTTCATAAAAGTATATATATATCATTTTTCAATAAATATTTTTATAGAAACAAGAAGTCAAAGTTATATTTTGGAGACCGTATCGCTGTCCTAAATGACTTCCTTTACGAATACGGAGGGAGTACTTTGGTGTAGTGTTGATAAAATTATGAATTGATCATTGCAACAGTGCATCCTATTTTTTGACATACACCCTCCGTTTTAATATATAACTTAGATGATATGGGATATTATCGTTATTTTATTTTATTACTTAAGTTTAAGGCTTCGCACCATGCCTCCGAATTTAACAGGACGGCTCAAGATGACAATGACCAAATTGTGCTTATCCAAACAATTGCTCGATCCAGAGATATTATCATACATCATTTATACTAGTTTTGTAATGCTCGCATTAACAACGGATTGGGACATAAAACTCAATTAATCAAACCTTTTCATTGCTGTACAACAAATTAGGAACTTGTCATCTTTTTTCTTTAAATGGGAAAAGAACAACAAACAAAAAAGGCGACGCTTTCAACTTAATTGCAGTATGTGAATAGTTTTGGACTGTTTGATTGCAGTAGTGGACTGCAATTTTCAGATGTTTATCGTTGTGTTGTTCTTTCTTCTCTTCTTTTTTTCCCCTTGTGGATTATGTGAATAGTTTTGGACTGTTTGGTTGCACTAGTGGACTACAATTTTCAGATGGCTGATTAGCACATATAAATACAGAAGCTTTGCTAGCTAAATGAGAAACATGAAGTGTCTGTCATGAGCTGTACTGCAGTGCACAGCAGCAGACAAGGAGTAGTAACAATGATTAATAAGATTTTTAATTTCCATATGTTTTCTTTTGTTGGTGGAGGGGACAAAATACATTATTGAGTTAATACTAATTAGCTAAGCAATAAGAGATACTAAGCTTTGCTAGGCCACACCTTAATGGCTTAATTGGCTGTTTAATTCTGAAACTGATCCATTGATTGAGATGTACAGCTCCTGAGGCTGTATTAGATTGGATGCTTCCATACTACTTGTGGCCACCATCCAAAGATCACCAACCATTAGTAACATGGCACCCATGGAGTTAATGATTGTGTTAATGGTGTGATTAGTGAGACATATGATCTGTTCTTGCCTGCAATTGCATGACAAAGCCATATCTCTGATCTGCCTGCTGACATGATTGATGCTTTGGCACCTGATCAAACAAAACTGTTAATCCCATCTACTTCAGCAATATATTGATCGTCATGCATTTGCACACCATTATTGTCAAGATTCGGGTGCATTTCGTTCTGATACGCCCATGTAATCTTAATCATTCGTGTTCCATTATAGTGTGCTGGACTGCTGGTTAGTTATTATTCGAGTGTATCATGGTAAGATTCTTGGAAGCTGTTACAAATTGCACACCTTTGTCGTGTTTAAACTTAAAGAAGAGCTTGATTCGTTCTCGACTTCTTGTTTTGTTCATGACATGAGCATGTGCTTAGATTGCCCTGCACTTGCATGTTTTTTTTCCCTTTAGAATGACAAAGGGAAAAGGAGAAAAGAGCCACAATGACAATATCATACTGACAGTTACTGAGCTCAGGCATCATGCAACATCTAGTATCAGTGAGTAACACTAACGAAAATTTAAATTCTGAAAAATTTAAAGCTAATTTTGGGATCTTGTCGTCAAAGTTTATTTTCTAGCATTGGCTTTTCAATAACCACTAAAAATATAAAAGTTTTATCCTTAAACTATTTTTGTTGCTTCATTTATTTTTCTACGGGTTTATCAGCCGTAGCTGAAACATATATGTTCTAGCAGCAGCTAAGTGCATGCTTGAGTGTACAAAGCATTATATCCTACCCATGAATCAGAGTCCATAATAAGCATATGACGCTGTCCTGTATCTTATCACCATTTCACTCACCAAGAAACCTTAGAGCATAGCAACATAAATAGGGAAGCTATGTGCCTGCCTGCAAGACCTAAAAGTTTCTCAACTCCTCTTTTTCTGAATCAGAGAAGCAAAAACTGCTCCCTCCCAATGCATGATATGAGAGCTGCAATGGCCTAAAACTAGCATTCAGCATTTGAGTAAAAAGCAATTGTTATCATCCCTGGTAAGCTTAGTGCTGATACTGGCCCTATCATGGCTTATAATCAAGCATAAGGCGACTAGATTTGAGAAGAAACAAATGCTGGAAGCAATATATACTGACAGTGGAGGCAGTAGTCATTCAGAAAAGAACTTCGTTGGATCATAAGAGGACCCTTACATCTTGATGTCTACCTCTATAATTTACAGGTTGATGTGTGGAAGGCCTCATCGAAGGCGTGGCCCACGCTGCCAACGAAGTGGGAAGAGGGTTATAGTTGTGATTCAATGTCGTTTCCTACCCTGTTGTCGCTGTGGCGACGCCCAAAGCCAATGGCTGGAGCACTTGTGGAGACACCATCTATCTCAGCCTTGCAAAGGGGGCACAGCGCGTTTATCTTAAGCCATTTGTCCACACAATCCTTGTGGAAGAAATGCGCACAAGGGAGCTCTCGGAGATCATCGTTATCGACATATCTGGCCAAGCAGATGCAGCAGACCTGCAATTCCAAGAGCACCCCTTAATTTTAAACTAAGAGCACCAAGAGGAAATAACTAAATTGTACTCCCTCCGTTCCATAAAAAGCGAATCTAGGACCGGATGTGATATATTCTAGTACGATGAATCTGGACATACGTATGTCCAGATTCATAGTATTAGGATGTGTCACATTCAGTACTAGATTGGTTTTTTATGGGACGGAGGGAGTAGTTGTGAAGTATAAAAGAGTCTGGGAGAAAAACTCACAGCATCTTCTGCAGAAATGACTCGCTCCTTGTTTGTCCCAGCAGCCACAACACCAACACCAACTTCGTTTCCACCTCCATCACGGGTTTTCTTCGACTTGAACTTGCATGTTCCCAAGGCATTGATTGTTTCCGCACTAGCTCCTCTGTTTTGGTTTAGATCTTCCCGAAATCCCAAGATAGAGATTATGCAGGGTAGGCAGCAACATATCAATGCGCAGAGGATGAAAGGCATAGCATAGCCGATGCAGCTGAATGTGAGGAAGGCAATACACAACCTGGGGAAGAAATATTGCATGATGAAACATCCAAATAAATTTTTGGTTAAGTCACAGATCTACAACACAATGTAGGCAAGCATCATACCTGTACAAGTTGGGCGCGTTGTGAGCAGAAGAATGTCCACCAAATACCCATACATTTCCCACAACAAACCACACAGCAAAGAAACAGTCCAGAGCCATTTTGAAGTGATCAGCAAAAGCTTGGAACCTAAAACAAATGGTAAGACTGTAGCTCAGAACTTGGACTAAAGGAAAAGTTAATAAAACATGGGAAACTTAAATCTCTGGAAGACCATACATAGTTTATTGCATATGAAATATAACCTGAATAACAGAACTTCTGATAAGAGTGCAGTGATCAAATATTTCTATATGAATTTAGTTGTGATCAACCAACAGAATTTAGTTATTCCTGTGTAGGCCTAATATCTTAAATTGTGATAATTACTCGTGCAGTTGGTTAACATGCCTTGTACCATAGAGTCTAGATACTAGATATATGCAGACAAATCAATTTCAAAAACAAAAAAAAAAGACTTCAGTTGGAAGAACTCGGCTACCTTGGATTTACGGTTGCCTCATTGTTTCTTGAGACTCCATTTGTGCCGGTTACTCCATATGAATTAGCTTCAGGGGTGTTGTTTGGAGGGATATTCTGAACTGTTGGCTCTTGCCCAGTGGTTGGGAGGTTGCGATGGAGATAGCGCCAGTAAAGATGAGGCAACGTGGCAATACAACCTACTGTATAACCAATGACCCACTCAAATAACGGAGAGTGTGGATGCTCATTCCTTGATACTGACAGAACACAAATAGCTGCTATGATCTGGCTAACATTTACAACTAGCTCAACTGAGATCCAGCAACCAGAATTCAAGGGACTAGGCTGACGACGACCACGATTATCATCTCTTCTTGCTAGAGGACCATTCTGAGAGTTAGATGGAGTAGATGTCCCAGGAGAACTTTCTAAGATACGAGGTAATTGATCAAATCCATTATGATTATCTCGGCGAGATGTCGATGGTGAAGAATCCCATGGGATATCAACTGCATGTGCATGATGTCCAGTAATTTCCATGTGGTCTGCAAGTAAAGGGAAATTATCTGTTTCTTCACTTCTTGTTTCTGATTCAACAGGAGGGACGGCCATCAACCAGAAGGTAGCATAGGAATTTAGTTGGTTATACCTCCCAGAAAAGCACCTGCATCAAATTAAAATTAATATCATTCTATCAAATCCACTTAATCCAATTTATTTTCCCAACAGGATCAGGTCATCTTCACTCAACTTGAACAAAAAAAACACTGGAGATCAATTACATATTTATCTAGCCCCCTTAAACCAAGCCTGTTATCTTCTGTAGTAAGACATGGCAAACATAATAAGCCAAACATGATTTTGTTGATTGCCTTTTGGTCAATGTGGTGTACAGAAGCCTATCAAAAGCATTAGGAAAAAGGGATGGTTTGTTTGTTTCAACATCTTGACATGACATTAAGGGTCGGTTTGGTTTAAAGCCCTACCAAAATGTTGGTAGTGCCGAAACCTAGGCAAGTTTTGGCACTAGCAAATTTGGTAGAGTAGATTTGTTACTAGCTATTAGTCAAATTTTCGTATTGTAGGCAAAAATTGGCTTCAATCCAAATATCAACAAGGTACCATCAAAGCCACCAGAATATTAGTAGGCCGCAGATTGATGCCAATCCAAACCAGACCTAAATTGTCACTAAGATACGATTGAGCTAGCGTAAAAGACTAAATCCTGCTTATCTGACAGGTGCTCTTAGGCTTAGAAATTTATGCTCTGAGCTCTGACCTGGTGATTCATACTAATGGCTTGATTTGTGAGGACAAGCAAGTCTGTGTATAAATGTGTGCCATAACATCATTGTTAGACTCAACCGTACAATACATGTGCACCACCCAAAAATATGGAGAAGATTCTCAAATAAATTCTATACCATATGCATATACTACTTATCGAATATTAGAATAAATTCTCTGGGATCACAAGCTCCTAAGATTAACACATACGGAGTACATATATACACTTACTTTTACCGAACATACATAATATACACTTATGCCTGAAACTGGTATGAAAAAGCTGTGTTTAAACCATATTCAATAGCAAGTTAAACTTTGGATGCTTTCCTAATGACCCAGGGGTGTTTGTAAACCACTATAGAGAGGATATATGATTCACACAGAAAACAATGTTTTGATTTGCATCTTGTTACTGTATTCATCTTCATCACAATGAAAGAAACATCGTGGAATGCACATGACAGAACAAGATGTGAAATGGTCATCAATTGCAACATAAACAGGTCGATATACCCACTGCTAGCATGCTACAGAAACATCAGGGTGGTCACTAGCTATTAAATTATAGTACATAGCTAATGAGACCCAAGAATTTATATAAACTATGAACAAACCGAAAGCATCAAGAGACAGGGACGAGCTGGGCATGTGCATTCTTTGGACATCAGTCAGAGTAGATGAAGATAACAGTACAATGTAAAAGTTTGAGCCTACAACAACAATGCCTATTTGAAGTTCTAATGTAACAAATTAAATTCTTCCAATCTTCTTCCATGCAGCCCCAAGACACTAACTAATTCTACCTATTTGAAGTCCTAACGAAACAGAACTAAACATTTTGAACATTCATGCACAAAATCTGGAAATATCAACTCATAACCTCCACAATGAGAATAACAATCAAATGGCTCCCATGCCACATGGGACAGGAAATGGTCTAGTAGCAGCACAACACGAAATCTACCAATTTCCCCTCACATTCATTCATCCATTAGTTTCACAAACTACAAAACTTCCAAAAATAAAACGCTGGAGACTTCCAAAAATTCAATTGAAGAGGGCATAGAACAGCAAGGAAATCTACCGCTACCACCTACCTCAAGAAATCCCCCTTCTCCAAGAACCGTCTCACCAACCACGGCTAGCAGCAGCAACCCCCAAATCGCCTGAAAGATCAAGGATCCATAAAGACCAAGAACTCCAAGAACAAGGCAAGCAGGCAAGCTTAAAGCCGAATCAATGCCTGGCTCGCAAGCATCATCGACCACCTAGATTAGCATTAAACAAATCGGGAGAGGAAAAAATTACTAGGTTTGGTGAGCTCAAGAAGCAAGATTGATCCGGAGGGAAGGAACCAGTACCCAACCCTTCCATCAAAGCAAAGCCCTTTATTAAACAAAAAAAAAACAACAAAAGCGAACATGGAAATCTCCGAACCAGCGGTGAAAAAGCGAAGGAATTTACCGAGCTGGGGCGAGGAGAACTCCAAAAGTCGGCGACTTGACTCGAGTTCTTCGTCTTCCTCCTCTCTGCTCTCTCTCTGCGTTGCAGTGGCGAAGTATATTTGGAAAAAAAGGAAAAAATCTGCTCTTTTTTTTGGTAGTAGGAATCTTTGGATATGCTTTTTTTATTTTTTATTTTTTTGGGTGTGGGGGAAGATAAGGGTGAGCTGTATCCATCGTTTGCCGCTCGCTGAAACGCGTCTCGGATCGGACGGTGGGGATTGAGCGGTTCGAATGGGCGGTGCGGATCTCGTGGCCCCGCGTCATCGGAAGGCTGGGATTGGGCTATGGGACACGTGGTGGAGGCACATGCCTAGCATGATGGCCTGATGGTTTTTGGCTTCGTATCTTGTGCTCGTAAGCTTCTCGCTCCGTCCAATAAAGATACAACCTATTATTATCAATTTGGATAAGAAATATGTAAATTCGTAGTACTTAGATTAAGAGTCAGTTTAGATGAGCAAAAAATCTGAGAAGCGGATAATTGGTAGCTTAGCTTCTAAGAATTTGTAACTTCTAGTTTATTTTTTTTATTCAACAACTACAATTTCTTATAATCTGGAGCAAAAACTGAAATATTTGGGGAGCTTCTGATTTCAGGAGAAGATGTAGTAGCTAGAAGTTCCTCAAACACACCCTAAATCCATGCGTTTTAGATTGCTATAATTTAAAAATGTAGGGAGTAAAATTTAAATTCTAAAACTTTCTAATAGTTGGTTTTATGATTTTTCTCGTCATGATTTATTTTATCGTATTTGTTTTTAATATTTTAAAAACATGTATTTAACAGTTTTTCCTATAAATTATTTATTATTTGCTAATTAAATGGTACAAATAAGCATAAGTATAGGTGAAATGATAGGGTTGTATTTTCTTGTTGTAAGTGGGGGACAGATAGTTATGAGTTTATGATAATTATTTGAGAGGATATATAGAAGAATTAAATATTACAAGTTGATAATGTGATTGAACAATGTTCTGAAAAACAAAGTTATTATAGAATACCTACCGTTTAATAGCTTGATAAACCATGCTCCTGAATTCTTCTAGTACTATCTTCAGTCCAGAATAAATTAATCTGGATCAAGTAGGATGTGATATATTCAATATATAAAATATGCACATGACTAATATCTAATATGTGTATCCTCCGACTATAAGTGACATATTTAAACACTGGATCAAGTAGGTTTTGTTCATATGATTTAGAACCAGGACAAGTTTGGAACAACGGAAAATTACTCTAATTACCGTTAGAATTATTATATACTTGTGGTATACCAGTACTATGAAACTTTATGTTCCAAATAGGACTTATAAAAGGTATGGTAATCAATGATATTTTTTAAAAAAAGGAATAGTAAAAAGGTTATTCTCTTTTAAGAAATTTTAAATTAAGCATTAGATGAAAGTTTAGCTATCCAAGCAAGCTCTATGTTTGGAAGTAAAACACTGTGCCTTTTTCCTCAAGAAAAAATTTCTGTCTGGTAACAAAAACTAGCAAACAATTGGCAGTGCAGATTTAGGCACTTCTTGACTTGGCACTTGGCATAATTGCCAACATGATAGCTAGGGCTTGAGAAAGAAGAAAAGATTAATCCGTCAACAATCTTAGCCAAAATGACTTGTGCATGATCTTTGTTGGAGCGTCCTCTTATATAAACATAAACAAAACAAAGTCGTGGTCTATATCTTACCGCCTAATATAATTATTTTCGGGAGCAGCTAGCGTGTTTAGTAAACCTAACGCATGATGATGCAAATCTCGCCATTTTTATTCACATGTGGCTCTCACATGACGTGTCAAAGAATTTCATCTTTTCATATGATAGTTACGACCCGAGAACTCGCATGATGCATGTCATTTTCAGATTTGCATTAGCTTGTCATCTGCTAATCCAATTCAAATGTGAAAACGAAGTACAGAATTAGCTCCATGAGAAAAGTAACAGTTTGGTATAATACTAAAACATTGGGAACCAACATGTATCAATGTCATCCATCCATACCAACTACCATTGCTGACATATTATAGTAAGGTGTTTTGAGATGCCAAGTATTAACAAGTTTCTTGAGAAACTGGCAGATGAAAGAAAAGGTGTACTGACAACATATCAGGTTGTTTGAGGAACAACAGGGTTACAGTCACAAATTCTATCTCCATCTCGGGCCACCCAACCTGATAACCTCCTCCGCGCACGAATCACGGCGAGGGGCTTCACCGTCGTCCTTCTTCTCAGTTACATCACCATACAAGTCCTTGAGCTTTGCTAGGTTGCTCGAGATGGCAGCAGTCTTTTCTTTGCCTGCATTGCCAAAAGGGCTGGATCTCTCCTCATTTCTGCTGAGGCTCCTGCTTCTGCTGCGGCTGCGGCTTCTGCTTCTGTGCCGAGAACTGGACCGTCTGTGCCTGCTACCCTCACGGTCACGGTCCCTTTGGTCATCTTGTCTTTCAGATGAATGCCTAGACCTGTAGTCACGGTCCCTGCTGTCACGATCACGCCGATGATAGTCTCTGATGTCTCTATCACGATCACGGTCGCGGTCATGGCTTGAACGGTCATAGTCACGACTGGAACGGTCACGATCACGATCACGGTCATGGCTTGAACGGTCATAGTCACGACTGGAACGGTCACGGCTGGATCGATCACGATCAGGAACCTCGCGGCTTCCGCTACGGCGAGATGGTGAGGAAGATTTACGATGGTCATCATGGGTGACTGTCCTCCGAACTGGAGATGACTCCCGTGTGGATGCACGATGCGGAGCACGCTGTCCAAAGGAAACCGACAGAGAAGCCTTCACGGAAGGAGGCCGGCGGGCAGTATCTTCTGATCCATGACGATTAGACTCTCCAGTAATCCCAGAAAGCTTAGTGGGCAACTTCATCTTCTCAAGATTGGATGTCACTTGACGAATTACTGGAAGAGGAACTCTTGGAAGAAGACTATCGAAGTAGTACTACACCAAGAAAAGATAAACAGTAGGTTAATCAATTATATAAGAAAGAGCATCGGAAATGGTTGCTAGTCAAAATTAGGTAGCATGTAGTCAGAGGATTCAATTCATTTCTGATAAATGGATAATGAAAATCAGCAAGCAACAAAGCTTACAGCAAATTTATGGTGTACTACCAATCTGGGGGGAGGTAAGGAGAATAGAAACTACTAACAAGCTATGTTGTGACTTGCCTGGCCAAGAATGTCCAGTTAGTTGGCAAAGTTTCTGAACATACACCAAATAGAATTAGATTTAAAAAATGTTCACATGCATTTGAACAAATGAAATGAACTTATGTGAAGTCACCATAACATGGAGATTATTTTAATAATGTGTAGTGATCGAGTGCATATGTGAATCAAGTCATCGTAGCACAGCACACAAGTCATCAAAAAGCAGAAACTTTATTCTTAATCTGCTAGTGTTATTCATTTAAAAGATAGTTTAGCACAACAACTGTTAATTTGTCAGAGAAAAAGTGTGTTTATTGGTTATTTCTATACTGAAAGCACAAAGAATGAAGAGGCAGACCTGTCCAAGTATAAGATCACGCACATAAACACCCATGGTTGTCATGCGACCATTACATCCAGGGGAGAATTCCTGCATGAGAACATTAAAAGTAACTCATATATCTGATGTAATCATATGGACTAGACAGAGTAAAAGGTGGCACAATGATTACTTCTTATTGCATGGTTTATGTTTCAATATTTTCATGTGCCCATTTTAGGCCATCATACTTGGCAAAGGTACTAGTGAGTCAAAAGGCTCTCTAATGATTTCTCCTCTTATGTATAAATACATAGATATAAGAAAATGTCAATACCTCATCATCCTTCAAGTAGGGCTCATACCACGTCCACAAGATCTTCGGATCTGCAACATATCGAAGATACAGGAACCCTATCTGCAACACAACACCGGTTGGTTATTTACTGAAAGCATCATATTCATCAACAGAATAAATAAAGACAAAAAATGCTCACAACTCCAATGAACAGACTGGAACACTATGAACTGCTTGGAAACTTTGTCATCCACGTGTCCTAGGACCAAAACCAATACACAAGGCCATCCAACGAAGCAAGTCATAGGACTGTTAGTGGATATAACCAAAATGTAGAAACAGATATTATGTGTTAGAACTAATAATTTGAAGGAAATAAATTTGGATTGTTTGTACACACCAATCATTCTGAAAATCTTAGTTAATCATTGCACTCCAATAAAACTTGATAAACAACAGAAAGCATGCATTAATCTTAAATCTAATCAAGTGTGATAAAAGTTAATAGGGGCAAAGAACTTACAGCTCTAATGTATGGGGAATCAGGATGCTTCAACAAACCATGCATCTGTTTGACAGTAAGCTTCATGGTGAAGAACTTGTAGAGGAGACAGAATGCAGTGGAGGGGCCCCTGCAATTGCCAGTCATCCAAGGCTCCACATGATCAACTTGATTGTATATTTCATCAATGACCTCATGATAGGTCTTCAGCCTGTAGAGCTCCTTGAAGTAATCAGAAGACATAATGTTCATACAAAGAACCTTCTCCATCAGCAGATCAATGGGCTTCCCTGAAGTTTGTATCTCCATCTTTCAGCGAATGCAAACCTGAACAAAAGCACAAAAGGTACTGTTAGTTTGATCAACCTTAACGTAGTTGAAACATAAGAAACCTATTTTGCAGAATATTCTACAGGCTGAAGCTATGGCTATAGCTATTGGGTGTATGTCTGCTGATCTTCTGTTTCATTAGACACCAATTAATCACATGTAGACTAGCCTGAACCTCAAATAGCTAAATCCCATTTCTCATGTTACACATGAGATGAAATTGCAATATCAGTAGATCAAACCAGTAATGACAGCATAGCCTGCCTATACCTAAACCAATGGAAATTGTAGCATTAATTAGGTTGACCCAGAGTCTGATTACTACTCACTCCTCTGGCGTGTCGTGTAGCCAAAACAGCCTGCGCAAATGGAGCACATATGGCACGGAACAGGAATGTAGGGAGGCTTTTCCAAGTTTCTAAATCTTTCGTGCCCACCCCTTGCGTGCTTGCTGAGCTGGCATCTGAATCAGCAAAATTGACCACATCGCCAGCGGTCTGTGCATGTTTTAATTGTTTCTCGCCAACGAAACGAGCTATTGCAACACTTTGAACTTTTGTACAAGCTTGTCTGCCCTAGACTGCATCCCAATGGGATGATGTGATTTTTCATATACTCTTCCTAAAACAATTAAACCTTCCACATCTCAATGCCGCACAGGTTCCCTTGATTCTAGCTCTCTTTTTTTTTTCAGAGAGAGAGATCCCTCGATTCTAGCTAGCTGAACAAAATATTAGATAACCTCGTTGATAGTCTACCAGCAACCATCCAAATTTCACCAGAAATTCCGCTGTTACCTACATGATTCGATTCCACCCCTAAAGGATCTCTCACTAATTTCAAACACCTAACCGGGCCACAAAAAACTAGCAACGCGGTAGACAAATCTACAGCCTAAACATATTGGGATCGAGAGGATTAGATTAGGTAAGAGAGACTCACACGCGAGATGCTCGCGAATCCTAGGGCGGGGATAGATCGATCCCCTCCGGACGCCTCGCTCAGCGCTCGCTCGGACCCCCCCGCCTACGCGACGCCGCTCGCGCGTGGGTGGAGGCTTGACGGCCCTGGTCGAGCGGGAGGTCGGTTGCAGGGGACGGAGCGGGATCGCGGCGGCGGCGGCGAGGCGCGCCTCCGGAAGATGGGCGAAACCCTAATCGCCTGGAAGGGGAGAGGAGGCGGAGGCGGAGCTCGTGATAATCTTGGCTGCGTGTGAGGGCAAAATTCGATTCTGATGTTTTTTTTTTTGGGTTTTTTTTGGGTCGGTGAGAATTTGTGGCAGAAGGGCCGGGAGGTTGTGGGAGAGCACTTAAAGGTGGCCAAATGGGCCGCCGGCCAACGTGGTAAGGCCTCGGCACAAGCACGGCCCAGGATGCCACGGGCCGTGCTTGCCGGAACGGGCCCAAATATGGCACGTGGGCTGGTGTAGGCCCATTAGGACGTTTGGCCCACAAACTTTGAATATGAGGGCCAAAAAAGAAAAATGTGAAAAGAAATGAAAAAGGAAAAGTAAAGGGGAAAACAGTAAAATATGGGGGAAAATGATGTAAATGGGAAATAGAAAACAACATATGGAAAAATTGAGGAAAATGAGAGGAAATAGACAGAATATATGAAAATATTAGGGTAAATGGGAAAATTTTGGTGAGCCAACGGGTCATGTTCGTACTTGGGCCATGTCTTGTCGTGCCTAGGCCGGCTACAGTGCTATCGTGCCCAGGCCGGCATGTCTCGGCCTGGCCCATTTGGCTACCTATAGAGAGTACCGCTCACCCGCTCGGCTTGAGGAGATAGAATAAGTATATTTTGCATTTCTCAACTCTTGCTCTGGATCGTATCCCTCAACTGTAAAACTTGGTTTTATCATCTCCCCCATTTTTAAAAACCAGTGCAAATCGTCTTCTTCGCTGGTTTCGGAGGCGTTTCGTTCGATGTGGCAACTTTGACCCCGTTGACTAGCTAAGTCAGCATGTGGATCCCACATGTCAGTGTCTTCCTGCATCATATATTCTCTCACCTCTCCCCTTGAGGGAGGCAAATTAGACTTATTTAATCATCTAAACACGGAATTTACATGATGGGCCTCCATTTCAAGCCCATAAAAATCTAGTCTCATATTAATGGAGTAAGGGGTTGTTTGGATGGTGACCATACTTTGCCACAACTTTGGCAAGCTACTTTGACCAACTTAGCCTAGTGTTTGCTTGGTTGACACATCTTTGTCATGCCACACTTTTTTATTTTGTGACCCCACTTGTCGTAGGTACATATCTTTGCCAACATTTGCCTAACTTGTGGCCAAAAATTTCTTGGCCACATAAATTGTGGCATGCCACAGCTTAGCTATAGTAGTTTGGTAAATTGGAACAAGCATCCAAACAGCCCCTAAGTTCACCCGCTGTCCCTCAACTTTATGTTGAGTTTGTATGGCATCCCTAATCCTCAATACCAAAAATCTTCACATACCGTGCAATTTAGGTCCCATAGCAGTATAGATGTGTGGTTTCGCTGACGTAGCATTCTAGTCAGCAAAAGAAATAAAAAAAGTATGTGAGGCCCACATCACAGCCGTTCTATTCTTTCTTCTCTTTTCTTCCGACGTGGCCGGCCGGAGAGCGTGGGAGAGGCGGCCAATGGGAGATGGGGGAGTGGTGGCCGGTGACCAGCATGGCGATGGTGGAGGACACGTTGAAGAGGACGAGCGACTCAATCTCGCTGACGGGGACGCTGGTCTCAATGTTGAGCTGCGTGAGGGCAACCTTGCCGGTGATGATCTCACCGATGATGGAGAAGGCGATGCCGAGCTGCGTGAGCCCTTGCCCAGGGCGACGACGCCCTTGTCGAGGCCAGTGGTCGGCCGGTCGTCGACAAAGCTGCCGCGGTCGCCAATGGCGCCGAGGAGGGTGAAGAGGTTGAAGAAGAGGAGGGGAGGCTCCACCTCATAGATCGGGATCGCCGCCGCCCCTCTCCTCGCCATCGCTGGCTATCAGCTGCTACCCTGGAGAGAAATCGTCTTCGCCAGATCCCTCCTCCACCGCGCCTAGTCCCTCCTCTCCGATGGTGCCCACCCCACTGCGGTCGTTGATACCCTCCACCTACTCGTTGCACACCATCGAGGTCCTCCACGACATGGCCATCCCCGTCAAGCTCTCCGACCACGACGCCAGAGCTAACGGCCATGAAGGACGACGCTGACGGAGCTCGCCCATCGCTGCTCCGCTCCTCCTCTGGAAACCTCCGTCCTTGTTGTCCCCTCCTCGCTCGCCGCCCGCTCCGCTCTGCCGTTGCCCCCCCCCCCCCCCCCCCCCCCCCCCCCCCCCCCCCGCCCCCACCGCTGCTCTGCTCCTCCTCCGGCTACCTCCGCTGATGCTGCCCCCTCGTCCGCCCGTCGCCCGCTCTGCTTTGATAAGAGATGATAAGACAAAAGAGATGTGAGCTCCACTTTTTTTCTTCTCACTTACATGTGGGCCCCATAATTTTTTATTTTATATTTTGCTGATTAGGATGCCACGTCAACGAAACCATACATCTATACTGCCATGGGACGAAAATTGCATGGTTTTGTATAGTTTAGGGGTGGAGATTTTTGGTATTGGAGATTAGGGATGTCATAAAAACTCGACGTAAAGTTAGTGGACGGCATGTGAACTTATTTCCAAATTAATTGCTCTCACTCGCACAGAGAGATAGTGAGGCCTCAGTTTTACCTTCGAAAAACAGGTGGAAGCAAAAGGTCCTTTAAATGAAATAGCTTCATTTCATGCTAGTTCTCAACTGCATACTTATATTAACATTGACAAGATAATTTTGTTTGTATGTGTTGTATAGTTAATATGCTATAAGTAATTGTAGTGATTAAATACTAGCCAGCATTACTACAATCAAGAGGATTGTATCAAAATAAATGTGAAAGATGCAGCAAATCTTCAATAATTTCAAAACTTATCAAATAAAAAATCCACCCTTTTATTACGTTGTTCTACTAAATCTAGGATGGCAAAAAATCATAAGACTTTATTACTAGTATTTATTTGCCACTCCATACATATAGTCCACACTACAGCTCCAAGCATTGAATTCTCACATCATACACAGCATATTGAAATTTGAAAATATCTGCACTGTTGTCTATGCAGATATACACAAGTGTTTCGCAGTTGTTCGACCTGCAACCTTGAAAATAATTGGCTAATTGGCTATACGTCTATGTTACAGTTTGTGTCGAATATATATACGTAATCAGATACAATTTAGAACTTGGAGTTGTAATAGGTATTAGGATTAGAGTAAGAGTCGGACTTTATTATATGATCTCTCATAAATAGAGGGGCGTGCTTATTGTAATCGCAAGGCGATAGTAGCATGGCTGCGGGTACGACTGGCCGGTGGCTAGCCGGTGGAGCGTCGTGGATACCTGGATACATTGTAATATGCTGGATCGGGGAGGAGCGTCCGTAATCAGTGTCCCGGAGATGTAGACTTCGGCTGAACTCTATTATCAAATATCGTGTCTCGATGTCGTCTTCATGTTTAGATCTTCTATGACGTTTTTTCATGTTTGGTTTCCGATGTGATTTCGGGCTGGTTTTATAACAACCTCGAAGCAAAGGGCGGAATGAAATCCATTATTTAAAAACACAAACGTTCTGCGAAACGAAAGAGTAGAATAAGTTGTTTCCACCATCAAAGTCCACTAGAAAATTAGAAAAGCATCAAAAGTATGGCATGCAGAGTCATGGGCATAGCTTCGTCCACCATGAAATTGTACCTGACCTTTATACCATTGATTATGTGTTAGAGAGACGATTTCACAGGTTCATGAGAGTATATCGCGCGTGTGTATTTTCTTGTTTATTCTTTTTTTAAAAAGGAGAATATCATGTAGAATTCAATTGCCAACAAACGTAACATTTCCTAGATTTGCCAAATTCAAGTGTTTTTTTTCCTAAAAGAAGAAAAAGTCAGATGTGGTACTACTAAACAGATATGCATATGCATGATAAGCATTGCCCGGTAGTATGACTCACTAATTCAATGGCAATTTTGTCGCCAACTAAGCTGCAACCCTGTATATAGCTCTCACTCGATTGTCGTCTGTATCTTTACACACAAATCAATCATTATAATTACAAATTAATTACATTTGCAATTGATGCCAGCTTAGCTCATCGATCACCAGCGCCATCTCTACAAAATGAAGGCGAACATGAACATTGCTGCCGTGGTGGTTGCGCAAAATGGACGTCCGCGCCATGGCCGGCCGTCAAGGGCCCCCGCGACGACGGCCGGTGGACGGACACGTCACAGAACTAAGCTCACTCGATCGTCGCCTCTTATCTTTACGCGCAAATCAATCACTATAATTACTACATCCGCTTCAGATTATAAGAATTTATAGCATTACTCACATTTATATATATGTTAATGAATCTATACACATATATATGTCTAGATTTATTAATATATATATGAATGTAGACAATGTTAGAAAGTCTTACAATATAAAACGGAGGAAGTACAAATTAATTACATTTGTAATTGATGCTAGCATCTAGCCAGTGGTGGGTCCCGCGATGATCTGGAACGGCGACGTACGGCTCGAAGGCCAGGGCCTCTCCTCCCGCGTCGCCACCAGCGACGGCAGCGCCATCGTCTTCGGCGACGTCGTGCCGCCGATGTGGACTGTGGGACAAACCTTCAAGGGCAAATATGGCCAATTCTAAATTCAAATCCATTACACAATTAATTGTAAATGTAATCATTCCAAATCAAAATTCATATTTGAAAATGCGATCGATTATTCAGAATAACCGTTCTCCGTTTACAATTCCAAAACCGTCCAATAACTTGGACCGAATTATTCAATCAAAATTATTAAAACAAAAATGTTTCGACCGATCGAGCATTTGAGCTATGATAAATTTTCCTCAAGTTTGATAAAACTCTGCGAGAAAATTTGGTGAAATCTGGCTAACCAAACATGGTTAGCGTGGCAGTCTTTTCCTCCCTCCGGTTCATGATCGATGAGCCGAGCGCGACGAGATGGCTTGCAAACTTGACCCCATGCTCACGTGGTGTCGCCAGGGCTGCTGGAGCACGGAAGAAAGAGCCTAGGTGAGCCAACACTGGCAGCAGCTCCGCCGCGGTGGCCATTCTCACTGCCTTGGACCGCCTGAGCACAGCAAGTCTGACTGCCCTGATGCGGAACATGAGCTTCTTGACACCGGCGAGCCTCATGGCACCGCCGAGCTCCTTGCTTAGCATACGGAGAGTCACCTCACCGAGCCGCCCCTTCAGACGGAGGTACCTCCTCACGACGCGGGCAGTGAAGTGGTCCTCAGCCAGGGTGGACACATCGCCGTCGTTGGTGCTGTCCACGATGACCTCGTGACGTTCCCCGGTGATGGGGTGGATGGCGAGCACGTTGATTATGCAACTGGTTCGCTGATGGGCATCCCGGGCATCCTTGAGCAGCTGCTCATAGTCCTCTTCAAACGGCTTGATGCTCTTAACGGTATTCACCATAACGTCCTTTTTTTCGCAAACTTCAACAAACAAATAAATAAAATAGCCAAAAAAAGTTATTATGAGATATACATTAAGTGCAAGTGAAAAAGTGTTCTAAACATTATTTACTTTGATAGCTAGTGACATGTACGTATCTATTCTCTCACTAGAAAAGTGGACTCGTATTCCATAAGGATGAAAATAGACCGGTTGCAATTTACCTATTGTCATGTTGACCACTATGTTGCCAATAATGCTATCATAATGACCTTGATATAGTGACAAGTAATTTAGTAGTTTTTCTACTTGCTATTATTATTTTTAAAAAATCATGGAGCTACCGATTGTATCCAAGAATCGATCAATTTCTAGCTAGCTAAGAAAATAATAGTTTAACTCGTAATGATTCCACCATGCCTCTTGCCCGCTTTGTTTCAATTAGGTAAAGCAATATATATACAATTACACAAATGATGTTCATGGAACCCCCATGCCAATCTAAGCTATTGATGCATCGATAGATGTTTAGAGACTTGAGAAACCACATTACTATAAGAGTTTGAGTGTGCACATACCTAGCAATATGAGGAGAGATGGAGGAGACGTAGGTTAAAGATCAATGACAAGGCAAGAGCAATAAAAAAAGAATTGACAATAAAAAGAGTAGGGTGGAAGAGATTTTATAGAGAGCGAATAGAAAAGGGTTGACGCATAACCAAAAATGACAGAACCATTTAATTCGATTTAAAATCAAATCTGATTTGAAAAAAATAAAACCATTTAATTGGATTTAAAATCAAATCTGATATTTAAATACAGCATACGTGATAGTTTTAATTTTCATACACATATAGTTTGATAACGTGAAATCCTAAACATCACAGTACCACGCAAGGCTTGGGCTAAAATGTTGAAAAATCTAAGCTTCTTTCATGCCAAAAATTGCTTCCCAGGCGTATTACAGCAAGGCTCAAGCTTTTCCGTCCCTAGGTCAATTGTGGAGAACCATACATATACGAAGCAGTCATAGGTGCATGACTATTAATTATTAGGATTTGAATTCTGGTGTTCATAAATATAAAATATAACTAGTTCATCACTGTCACAAAACACTGTTGCCGATGACCTCGTGGCGCTCACCGGTGAAAGGGAGGACGCTGAGCGCAGATGGTTCACTTTTGTACGTCGTTGGCATCCTCGAGCAGCTGCTTGTAGCTTTTCTTTGAGCGGCTTCTAACTCTTCATGGTCTTCACCATGGCGATTTTTCGCTATTTCATCTCAACAAAGAGAAAAAGGAATTATCCAGAAAAAAAGAGATGCACTCTAATTGCAACATAAATAACAGTTCTACTCATTACTATGCTAACTAGTTAGATGTACACATATACTCCCCAATTAGCACATAAAAGAAACTTTTCATTCTGATTGCAAATAAAGGGATTGATATTTCAATTCACTTATTCTTACATGACTTTGCATGTAAGGTGATGAGGGAGTTAGGTCCCGATCTTCCGATAGGTACTGATAAACAATTGATTTGGGCGGAGTCGCCACACAACTCGATCCGGCTTCTGAACAAACACACTACTGAGCCCCGCAATCGCAGCACCACGTCTCCTCTGGTTATCAACCGTGCCGAAACCCGGTTGACCTCGCCGAGAAGGCTAATCCCTGCATGCGAATCAAAGAATACAAGCAAGAACAAGATATATTGCAACCAAATTGCATATGAATGATTAAGCACTCGAATTTGGGGTTCCACAAACCGATCTAGCGGCGAAACTGTTCTTGACAAAATAATCTAAGCAAAACCCGACTCTAAACGATGACGGCTACTGAATTAGTATGATTAGGGACATCCTAGGGTTGCCCTAAGGCGCACACCCCCCTTGGGCTAAGCCCACGACACAATTACAAGGCCCAAAACTCAAAATTAGATTCGGACTTGATGAGGTATGTAGTTTGTTTTGCATATTCCTAGCAGCTCGGTAGGAATTTTGACGTGGGACCAAAACCATCTGAAAGACTCCATAAGCTTTCCAACAAGTATTCATAGGCCCCGAAATTCCTTCTAGATCAGCGGCTATGTCCGTTTGAAGTTGATGCTGTTAGGAGGCTCCTATCCGAATCCAAAACATGTAGAACTTTATCTCTTGTCTTCTATGAAACAAAAGTGACGTGGTGAGATGAAAGAAGACTTGGAGAAGGTCTTGGTTTGGTCCCCGATCAACTTCTTCAATCATCCATGTATTCCTTACGCTCGGTCTCTTTTCTTTCGCCCAAGCAAGTACCTCTGCAAACAAAAACACACAAAACTCATTGTGTAGCAACGTTTGTTCAAATATATAACAAGTAAATCAAATATAGAACATATGCACCTTTGGTTGATTAATACGTAAGGTAGTCATGGTTATATCCGAGCTAGTTGTGTCCTCATCATAAGGGCCGTACCCTACCTATAATCATTAGTAGATTTAGTAGTTTTTTCTTATTATTAATATGTTCCCGATTTTTTTTCATGGATCCTTTGATTACATCAAAGATATCTTTAACTCGGAACAATTCCACCATACCTCTTCCTAGGTTTGTTTCAATTAGGTAAAGCTCTAGAAGTACATGAATGATGTTTTAGATGTAGTCGTGACAACCAACCCTATGGATGCATCCATAAATGTTTAGATATACAGTTGAGAAACTACATCAAATTAGGAAATTGAGGGCTAGGATACCTGGTGATGTGAGGACGGGTGGAGGAGACGCAACATTGGGAGATAAATAGCAAGGCAACATCGATGGGAAAAAAATGGCTAGGAAAAGAATACAATGGATGACATAATGACAATTTATAGGAAGTGTGAATTTAGATGGATTTACACGCCACCGAAAACGTCAAAACTATTTAATTAGATTTAAAATCATATTTGATTCCAATATGATATTTAAAAATATGATATGGGAGTGTTTTAATAACTGCACAAACATAGATACTGCAATATCTTTAGCATGGGCCATAATGGGCAGGGCTTTTGGCGAAGATAAGGAAAAGGCTAAACTTCTTTCACACTAAAAATGGTGGAGAGCAATGCATATATGAAGCACCATGGATGAAGTTGTGGGTGCATGAATATGTTAATCAAGGTTTAAATGTCCATAAATAAGATTGTGTATATCCGTAGTTGGTGTCCTTCCTTGGTATTACCTATTAAATCTAAAAACAATAATCAAGAAAATAACTAGAACAATGTTATTAGATGCACATTAATTGCAACAGAGGACTATATACTCATTATTGTTCTAACTAGTCACATATGTACACATACATTTCATGTATAACACATAATCCATTATCTTTAAAAAATGTATAGCACATAAAGAGTACTTTTTTATTTAGATTACAATAATTGTTGATAATCCTATATTCCTATTCACCTATAACTATACTCGAAGAGATGTAAGTGGTCAACTTGCCAATAATGTTATTGCCTTTTTTTTCAAAAAAAAATTCATTGTTATGCCAATTGCATCAAATAATCAATGGATTCCAACTTCCAAGCAAGCTAAGAAAAATATTTTCAGCAAGAACAATTCACCTAGCTCTTCCTAACTAATTTATTTCAATTACTCTTGCACTGCCAGAGTTGCAGCCAATCTACCCATACAGATGGATTGAGAAATGATTAGAGACCTCCAAAGAACTGCATCAAGGGGAACTAGAAGGAGGATACTTATCGATGTGAGCATAGAGGTAGGAGTCGAAGGTGGGGGGATCAACAAGAAGAGAAGGTCAATGGAAAAAAAAGTTGGCAAGCAAAGAATATAATAGAAGATAATTTATAGGGAGTTGGGTAGAAATGAATTGACATGTGTCATAAAAAACGTGCAATAACTATTAAAGATAGATTTAAAATAAGATATATTCTGAATCTTGTATTTGTAGATACGACACAGTAGAATTTTAATATCTATGCATATTAATAATATGATGCGTTAAACAAGGGACATACCAAGCAAGGCAAGACAAAGAAAAGTCTCTTTTAGGGTAAAAGTTGTTGCCTAAGTAGTTGTGGCTACTTGAAAAATCTTGAAATTCCCTAAACACGGTTCAAATTCTCACTTTAGATTTAATAACTATATAATACAGTAATTAACTAGTAGCCATTACTCATTCATAATCTCATATCTACTTCTCATAGATGGACATGTTATGGAAATGGGGCCAGATCTGGAGATACAGAGTAGAACATTAATTGATGTTTGTGCCACAACAGTCAAGGGCTCCCGTGACAGGCAGTGGACGTGGAACTAAGGCCAGATCTAGAACGGGGATGTTCTGCTCGAAGGCCAAGGGATCTCCTTCTACATCGCCACTAGTGTCGGCTGCACCATCGTCTTCGACAACGTCCTACAGCCAACATGGATGACGGGACATACCTTCCAAGGCAATGGCCAATTCAATATTATAATCCGGCCAGTACACTATTACAAATGCAATCATTCCAAATGAAATTTCATAGTTGAAAATGCAATCGATTATTCGGAATAACTAAAATAAAATCAATGTCTCCGTTTGCAATTCCAAAACCGTCAATTAACTTGGACTGAATTATTTAAAGAAAATTATTGAAATAAAAATGTTTCGACCTATCAAGCATTTGAGCTATAGTGAATTTCCCTCAAATTTGACAAAATCTACAAGTAAATTTGGTGAAATCAGGCTAACCAAACATGGTTAGCATGACTGTTTTCTCCTCCCTCCGGTTCATGGCCAACGAGCCAAGCGCAACAAGATGGCTTGCAAAATTGATCCCTTGCTCAGATGATGGCGCAAAAGCCGCCAGAGCGCGGAAGAAAGAGCCTAGGTGGGCCAATTCCAGAAGCAGCTCCACCGGATGTCCATCCTCGCCGCCTTGGACCACCGGAGCATAGAGAGCCTAATCACCCTGACGTGGAACATGAGCTTTTTTATGTCAGCGAGCCTCACGGCACTGCCGAGCTCCTCGTTTAGCAACCAGAGAGTAACCTAGCCAAGCCATCCCTTTAGGTAGAGGTACCTCCTCATGACACGGGTGGTGAAGTTGTGCTCAGCTGGTGTCGACACATTATCGTCACCGGCACTATCCACAATGACCTTGTGGCACTCGCGGGTGATGGGGTGGATGCCAAGCAGATTAACTATGCAATCAGTTTGCTAGCGGTCATCCGGCGCATCCTCGAGTAGCTGCTCATAGTCCTCTTTGAATGGCTTGCTGACCTTCATGATCTTCGCCATGGCATCCTTATTTTTAGACTACTCCATCTTAGCAATAAATTAATAAATAAATAATCCAAAAAAGTTATTATGAGATGTACATTAATTGCAACTAAAAATGTTCTACTCATTACTTACTATCAAACTAGTTTCATGTAGATTTATATTCTTTCAATAAAAAATGGAGTCATTTTATAAGGATGCAAGTGGATCGGCCATACTTTTCCTATCATCATTGTGATCACTAGGTTGCCAATAATGTTACCTTGGCATGGTGACGAGCAGTTTAGTAGTTTTTGACCTACAATTATTATTTTGCTCAAAAAAATCATAGATATGGTAATTACATAGAAGAATCGATCAATTCTTAGCCAGCCAAGAAAATAATATTTCAACTCATAACAATTCCACTGTGCCTCTTGTCAGTTTGTTTCAATTAGTGAAAGCTATACAAGTACACGAATGATCAATAAATGTTTAGAGACATTTGAGTAACCACATTACGGTAAAAGTTTGAGGGCGAGCATAGCTAGCAATGTGAGGACAGATAGAGGAGGCGTAGGGTGAAGATCAATGACAAGGCAACATAAATCAGAAAAAAAAAATGGCAACAAAAAGAGTAGAATGAAAGAGAATTTATAGGAGGGTGAATAGAAAAGGGTTGATGCATCACCTTAAAAGACATGCAAGCTTACATACCACACTATATAGATATTAAACTTAATGAAATTAGTATGGTATGTTCTTTTAGCTTTGGTTTGCACGTACTAAACAAGTTTGTGTATCAAATTGCACCCACATCGCTACATTGCAAGTTCGGGTACTGGGAGTGCACTTTACTCTTAATTGTGACAGAGCACTAACAATTCTACTCATTATTATTCTTACTACTCGCATATGTACACATACATTTCATGTATAACACATAATCTATCATCTTAAAAAAAGTGTATAGCACATAAAGAGATGCTTGGTATTCTGATTGCGAAAAAATAGTATACGCCAATTTGATTCACCTATAAATGTACTCGAAGGGAATGTATAACACAATTTATTATCTTAAAAAATATGTATAGCACATAAAGAGATATATATACTTTATTTATTGGGAAAAAATAATAGACTGACAATTCAATTCACCTACAACTATACTCGAAGGGAATGTATAACACATAATCCATTAAAGATGTATATCATATAAAGAGATGTTTTTTATTCTGACTGTGAAGAAGTAATAATTAATAGACTGACAATTGTCACCTATAACTAGTTATACTTGAAGGGTTATAAGCGGGTTGGTTTGGCAATATACTCGAAGGATTATAAGTGGGTCAATAATGTTTTACCTCAGTATGGCAACTTGTCATACTAGCGATATAGTAGCGTTTCCAATTATTACGGTCATTTGTTTTCCAATCTGTTTTATTTTTCATTGATCTGTCGATTGCATGGCAATAATCATTCTTGAATTGATTCAACTAAATTTTACGGTAATTACCATGGGCCACTAATAAATAGTGCATCCGTGCGTTCTTAGCCAGCTATATTTCTGAAACGGGGTGATGCTATAATTCATTAATTACTCAGAATAAAAGTTTTAGTTTTAGGTATATTCACCTCTAACTTATTAATGGGCTTTTTATTGGGCTGGTTGGGATTAATGTCTGAATGGGCTTTTATTGGGCTTTAAGGCCTTCGGCATTCTGATAGCACAGCTTGTGTTGCGGTGGCAATAGCACCAAACAAGCCAAGACAATAACTGGTTGTATATAGCCGCATCTGCATCAACCTTTCGAATGTCCCCTATGGGAAAATTGGTAGATAGAGTGATATTGTCGATTTTAGACTAATGCGATGAAACAATGTAGGCATTTGCTAACGTTTGTTTAGATTGGATTTTTCTTTTTTTTATTTGTTGCCTTGACATATCAACATTCGATATATTACCAAACTTTGGTGACAAACTAAAGTTCCTCTGAATTTTCCGACGCAAAAACATATGCAAAGAGTGACAATATGTATATTCAACTTTGGATACAACGTCTGCGTGACTTGCCAACTTTATTTGCTTCTCTTCTTCTTGGTTTTGAACTTCTTTTTTCTAAATTCTTCAGGTTTTCTGTCTTTTTTCCCTTTCCTGCTCTTGCTAAAACATTACTATAGCTAGACTACATACCTAGTAGCTTCTTTATCTTTTCCTAAGAAAGGATAACAATGCCATTTTTAACTTGCAATTCCTTTAGCCCAAACTCTAAGAAATTTTGGAGCTAGCTAGAGATACTCAACTTTAAAGATTTATGGGTTATAGTTGTGCTAACTATAACGAAGAATGCTTTGGGTCAGTATACCGATCCATCGGACGCTAAAAGACCTGATAGTCCTAATGTTTTTCCTACTCCATTCATCAATACATGTATATATGTATATATGAATCTTCAAAATATTTTTTCTCCTAAACTACTTATCCGATCTACGATCCGATCACACCGTTGTATTCGTTGCAATTAAATCTTTACAACAAGATATCATATGATTGTATTATGTTAAAAGAAAAACATATGTTTCAAACTGTTAAAACTCAATGTTTCATACGTGATAGTGATATGTTTCGATGTGTGTCTTTCAGTGTGTTTCATAAAATTCCCAAAACTATCTGCCGCTACTCTCTTTCCTCTCTCTCCACCTCATCCATTCATGTATCCATGCATTTTAGCAATCTTCAAAATGATTTTTCTCCTAAATTACTTATCCAATCTACGATCCGATCACACCATTGTATTCACATGATTATGTTTTGATGAAAGAAAAACATATGCTTTAATCCGTTAATACTTGTTGTTTCATCTGTGATATCGACATGTTTCAACATGTATCTTCATCATGTTTCATAAAAAATTTAAATGTTTCATTTGCTGATTTTTTTTGTTTCACCATATATAACTTAATGTTTCACTTGTTAGTCAACTGCAACATTAATTTGACTACCCAATTTTTGGGGGGCAATCGGGCGTCCGATGAGTAGATTCTTCCAACTATAATGGTATATTTTTAGTCAATGGAGTATTTTCTATGTAAACCGGTTTTGAATTAGACCTGCTACTTAGAGCATGAGCAACGCAACATGCCCAAAAATCCATCTAATGCAGAGTAGCATAAGATTGCCTAAAGCATATTTTCTATATCAGTCCCTCCTTTAACTTTAGTCCATAAACCTTTTGGCATACTACATATTTTATAATAAACCCCCTTAAAATAGGAAATGATTTATGAATAATTCCATGACCCACCAATCATCCTACCACATCTCACTTTCTTTTCCCCGTTCACTCTCCCAATCCCAATTCCCTTCGCCTTAACCACAGTCATGTGGCCCCAAATCACGTCGCCTATGCCTCGTCGGTCACCTCGAGATCCCTCTCCTCCTTTGTCCCATACTCACATGGCACCATCACCACATCTCTTTGTACGATGTCTACTTTCCTCATCTGTCAACCATTGTCCATGTACCATCTAGCCACAACCTCATCGGAACAAGTCCATGTTAGACAGGGAGACATCATCCTCAATCTAGTGCAAGGATAGTGAAAGGATCTTAATGTCGCCTAGAGGGGGGTGAATAGGCGTTCCTAAAAATTATCACAACTTCATAGCATATTAGAATGATGAGAACTTTCGGTTCAAATAGGAACTTCCGATATGAGATTGGAAGTTCCGGTCTCAACCGAAAAGTTCAGCGGATAATGGAAGAAAACACTAGCTATGAAATTGTAGCTCAAATAAACAAAATGTATATGAATCAAAAGGTGACAAATAAGGTATCTAAACAAGATATAAGGTCACCAACTAAATCAATTAAGCATGCAAGTAGATCGGGTAAAAACAAGCTCAAGCACAATATGAGAGAATGCACAAATGGACAAACCAAGAGAGGAGACGCGTGATTTGTTTCCCGAAGTTCGGATCCACGGATCCTACGTCTCCGTTGAGGAGCCACAAGGGCCGGGCCTATTTCAACCCTTTCCTCACGAGGTTGCATAAATGCACTCCTCGGTTTCACTCTTGATTTCTTCCCTTGTGGAGGCGAAATCGAAACCTTTACAAACTTTCCGTGGCACACCACAACCTTGGGTGCTCACCGGCGACGCCTAGCCGTCTAGGAGACCTTAGTCCCCAAGAGTAACAAACACAATCGAAGATTTGCTTGCTATGAACTCGAGTGCTCAAAGTATGGAGTGAAGCTCACTAGCTCTCAACTTCTCAATCACTCAATCCAACTCTTTCCCCTTCTCAAATCCCTCTCACAAAGAGGCACCACAAAGGATGGAGTGAAGCTCACTAGCTCTCAACTCTTCACTTTCTCAATCCAACTCTCTCCCCTTCTCAAATCCCCCTCACAAAGAGGCACCACAAAGGTAGGGAAATGGGGATGGCTATTTGGCTTTGGATGTGTCTAATACTCCCCAAGAACAGCAGCCACTCAAAGGAGGGGTGGAGGAGTTTATATACCCGAGCCCCTCAAAAACTAGCCGTTGGAGGCCAAGACTGTAATTTTTGGAGTTTCTAAAAAGCATTTTCGGACAATTCCGAAAACTTACAGAAGCAAATCTCAGATTCGCAACCATTTTCGGAATTTCTGGTAATTTTTCGGACTTTTCGAAAAGCACAGAGTAAAACGACTATAACTTTTCGCTCGGGAGTCTGTTTTTAATGAACTTGGACTCTATGGAAAGCTCACTCAAAGGATTACCCAACTCAACCAAAAACAAGGTGTAAAACCACTCAAAGGATAGGTTAAAGCTTGGGTTTCTCTTAAGGTAGCACTATGATAGGTCATTTTGAGCACCGAGACATACACAAACACCTCGACGTTGCATCCCTCTTAATAGTACGGCATTCCTAAACTCAAATGTAAATAAGAAGATAATTATACCATTAGGAATGCCTTTTTTCATCTTTCTTTCATTGTCTTGAGGGACGCCAATGCCGATACCGTTTCACCATATATTATTCAAATGATTGATGCGGTTACTTGTAGCTTCAAATGGTCTCGTACGGTCCATCATGACAAAGCCGTCACTCGCCCTTCACCACCAGATTTGGTTCTTCGGCGCCAAGCCCCTTGCTTGCCCTTTACCGCCGCATGGTACATCGCGACCGAGCATCGCTTGCCCTTCACTGTCTTGCCATAATAGCCACTTCGTATCACACATCTTCAATATCTTCACTTTGTCATTCTTGGTATTGTTAGGTGTAATGATATCACTTGAGCATCAACACCTTTGTAATCCTTGGGACCTATTTCTTTCATTCAACTCAATAAAATTATTAGTCCCAATGATCCGGTTGTCAACCTCCACATGTTGACTAACCGATCGCATGTATAAAAGGATATGAATAAATGATGAGTATTAATCAACACCACAAGTGTCATATACTCAAATATATGTTTAAATATAAAGATCCCAATTAAATGAAGGTGAATAACTTGGATCGATTACATGCATAACTAAAGTATAGGATTTGCTCCCCCTAAATATATGCATATAAAATATTTGTGTGAAGCAAGAGTATGCATAACAAGATATTAAACATTGAGAGCTTATCCTATACAAGAATAGAAGGCATTTCTGATCAAATATAGATATTAAAATAAAAACATACATTCATCATCTCCACGTTCTCAATGTAAATAGATTAAATAAGAGATAATACTCAAACAAAACATTAGTCTCACATGCATATGCCAATCACGTGGAAATATTATATACGAACATATCAATATGTACATGAAGAGAAAGAGTGACACATATAGCTTGATCTCCATGCATTTCATCCTTATGATTTAGATCCACCAACACTCCACTTTCATATCCACATGAGACTAGACAAACAAATACTTATAAAAATATTAGTCACACATAATTAGATTTGTTATTAATCATCAAAACCAAATCAATAGCACTTAAACTTTCTGATAGCAGAGCGGTCACCCCTATCCTCACTCCGAGTCTAGTCTAATCGAGCCACCCCACACTTGGCTCTGGCCAAATCGATATTGTCATCTGCCTAGTCGATGATGATGGAGGTGGTTGCGGTGTCCTCTTGTGCATCGGCAGTGGCAGAATCATTGTCCACACATCACTAGGTTCGTCGTTCTCAAGCAAAACGACGATGGCCACAATGGCATTCCCGTCGGCAGTGACGTTGTCTCTTCATCCTGCATATACATCTGAGCCGGCACACTCTCTCCACCTTCCTATGTTGGATCATCACCTTTCCGTCGACGCTATGTGTGACCTGCAAAGGCCACTCTATCACCTATAAGACCACTCCTAAATCTACACCGTAGCATCCGAACCTAATTTAAACTTGAGGATGTTGTATTATAAGCATGATCTTAAAGAAAAAGGCAGAGTTAAAGATCTGCAAAAGTGCAAAAGGCAGAGTACTGAAGAGTGAAGGAGGGACAAAAAGAAAAGAGGGTCGCATCGTCGACAAGAGTTTGTACTGGCAAAATTAAGAAAGAACTATAGCTGCAGGCTCCAGCAAAGAGATATGCTCATTGGGAGTTCTGCACCACTGTCTGCTCCTCCAATTTCCCTTTTGCGCGAAGACAAACGTACGGGTAAACACTTGCATCCGCTTTTTCTGTTTTCTTTCTTTTGTTTTTCATTCCATCCCTGTTACTTTTACGTGACAGTTGATGTGTGCCTCCGGTGTGTATATAAACCCACGGTAAAAGAGCGGTACTCTTTCTTTTCTCCCCTTTCAAACCTTTTACTCACTCATTTTCCACATGTACGTTTACCAAACCGCTAAATGGTATGATTTTTTTTAAAAAAAGTAATCTATGGAAATGTTGTTTTAAAAAATCATACTAATTCATTTTTATTTTTAAACTAATATTTAATTAATCATGCGCTAATCTATCATTCCATTTTACGTTTCTAACTAAAGGGTACCCAACCCTCTCAAAAATTTTATAGGCAGAGGGTAGTGAGTTTAAGATGGGGGGGCATGCATAAGTGCTAAAGGGTTAGATTTATTCATCCTCTCACTTACAATAGATTTAGTATAAAATTAAAACGTGCAAAATTACCATTTCTATAATGTTCCTCCTATGAGGCATTTCTCTCGCTTGGTCCCATTCCTTATTCCCTATTTCCTATCTCACCACCAAGTGGCATCATCAGCCACCACGAGTCCACATGTGTCGTGGTGCCGCCGCTAGCCACCACAACGGGATGACTCGGTGAGAAGTTAGACACTATAGCATAACATTACTAAAATACCCTTTTTAAAACTATAAAAGTTTTCCAATAATAATACTTTAAAGTGGGACTTTTACACTACAATTTAGCAGGATAAATTGCAAACCTGAGCAAAGAAAGTGATAAAAAGAAACATAAATCAATTCTAGTATTCCAAAAAAAAAAATGATCAATTCTAATTATAAGCCAAGTAAGC
Organism: Oryza meridionalis; assembly: GCA_000338895.3. Lineage (NCBI taxonomy): Eukaryota > Viridiplantae > Streptophyta > Magnoliopsida > Poales > Poaceae > Oryza > Oryza meridionalis. Next base: position 4,736,587 of record CM002528.2, on the reverse strand, counting down.
CATATGCAACATATTATTGAAAGAATAATTAGCCGTAAATTAAATACGAATAACCGTGCTAAGTCTATGACTTGAACTCGGATGAGCAGGTTCGATCACCAGAAATCTAAATAGTTAAGCTACGCTCACTTTGCTACGTGTATTATTGTTGTTTATCAATTCATATATTTTTGTCGATGAGCTATGCTCACATTGACGCCTATAAAACATATCGCTCCACGATAGGAGTATTTTTTTTACTACTGTTAAATTTAGGTCACATGTTTTTAATTTGTTAGATTATATGCTGAATAAAAGTTATATGGATATATATTATATGTGTCTATCATAGAGCATAGCACTTCCATAGAGGTATATTTAAAAGTACATATTTATATATTGTTGCTTGTAAAAGGACGACCTAAGATTCGTGCTTTCATACACTTCTGCGCTACAACTCTACAAGCTAAGTTAGCTTGATAGTCAACTTTGATACAATTTGCACTTCAAAAAACTATAAGTAGACCAAGTTCGATCCGGCAGCAATCTGGATATATGTAAACAATTTGTTTCTGCATTACCCTTGTGGGCAGACAAAATGCAAATCCACATTTAACAGCAAATAAATATTTATACTAACTCCACTCCGTACTAGCAGCAACAACAACAACAGAAGCAGAAGATTCTGAATGACCTAACATTTGCAATTGGCCTGATTTTAATAGGTGTACGTAGGCAGGTGAGGGATTAAGAAGAAATAAAATTGTGGGCAACAAGAAGTGGTTGGCAGATGAGGTTCCCAATTTCCCATACATGCATGCATGTGTATAATTCGGATCTTGACCTAATTTAAACGCGTATACGCGGTGTTCTAGAAACCGTAGTGTGGAACATTTCAATTTACTCCGAAATTGTTAATGTATTGAAATCTGTATTGCCTACATGACACATTTTGTACTTCGAATTAGTCGGAAAAATAACTTACGTTGTGTTCTAAAGTGGGATTGGGATAGGTTAATTCCTTGTTAACCATGAGCATGCTACACGCTTTCTAAACTATTAAAGGACATGTTTTATGAAAAATATTTATTAGATAAATTTATTCTAAAAATCAAATGAATTTAATTTTTTTAAGTTTATAATCAATCATATATTAATGACTCTGATTGGTTGAAAAATAAACGATGAATAAAATAATTTATAAGTAAAACTTTTAAATATTATCAATGGTTTAAAAGTTAAACTATGATTAAAAGAATCTAAAGAGTTTCAAATTTTAAATTTTGGTCACAATTAATAAGCCAATGAATAGATGATAAAAACATACTCCACTACTACACGGTGAAACATGTCCTTATAAGTACTTCGGTAAGACGGTAACCCGAAGTGGCTACTTACTCGTTCTCCATAAGTACACTTTACAAACTACTAAATGGTGTATTTTGTCTAAAAATTTTCTATATAAAAGTGTCTTAAAAATTAAATAGTCATTTTTAAGTTAGTAATAAGTAATATTTTCTCCATACCAAAATACTCCCTCCAATCCATAATATAACTAGCACTTCTTTCCCGCTAAATTATTATTATTTTAAATCCTCCATCCTCAAGATTTTCAGTTCTATTGGGCGCATGCATTATATTGATATGGGTGATCCAAATTATAAGGCGATAATAATTATTTCTCAGGTTTTGGGTTAAGGGTGGTTGAGCCTTATATTTTGGAATGGTGGGAGCACTAAGGCACAACCACCATTAATGCAAAAACCAAGAAAACATTTAAAGGTAATATGTTTTGGTTTTTGATGGCACAGGACTAAAAACAAAGAGAATTTAGAGAAGAAATATGTGTTGGTTAATGTATGCATGCATGCAGATTTTATATTTTGAGATATGAAGAAAAAATAATTGTGTCTTATATTTTGGTATAGAGGGAGTACTAAACTAATGATGCGTGTGCTAATGACTTGTCTCGGTTCGCGTGCCGCTAAAAATCCCACCCAATAGGTAAAACGAACGTACCCTAAGGCGTTGTTGTTGCCCTTAGGTCAATCCAATGGTAGTTTCATTCTCAATAAATGAGATGCTATGGGCCTGTTTAGATCAATTTGTTGTAGCAAATTTTTTTGGCAAAAGTTTTGGTGGCAAAATATTTGGTATTGAAGTTTTGCTAGTTGGTGTTTAGATGCATGGTAAAGTTTTGCCATTTTACTAGTAAAAACAGAGAGAGCACGGCTCCCAACGTACTTTTTGGTAAAATTTGCTACTCTAGACTCCCAAATGATAAATGTCAAATTGTCAACTTTTACTACTATTGTTTAGATCTATTTTTGACAAAAAGTGTCCAAAACAACAAACTTTTACTACTCCCTAATGTCTAGATTTATAGCTAAAAATACTTATATTTTAGGATGGATGTAGTATTTTGGAGGAACTAAACATGGCATATATAAAAAAAATTGATGACATAGCAATATAATTATGAATAGGGAGGGAAAGAAATTGATCATCTAGATAAAACTGAGTGTACATTGTTTCCAAGGATATGAAATTGATTGAAACTAGACTGGGGGCTAGAGTGTTAATTTCATTCCATCCAACTTCATCCAATAACACGCATCACTACTATTAAATGTTATGACTAACTTATAAAACCACGAAATAAAATTGTATATTGAAGATCGATCTTATGGCATTTATGATTCAAAACTCTTTAAATGATATGGCACACTTAATAACCGTGAAATGGAACTCTTCAGTACTACAAATGGCCTTTTAGAGAGTATCACTAGAACGGATATCCTCATCATCTCAATCGGGCGGTAAGCCCCATCTCAATTGGACACGGCGTCCGTCACAGGCTAGAAGTCATTGATGTGAAAAGTAATCTCAATCGGGCAAATGGCCGTCACTGATGAACCTATCTCAATTGTGCCCTAATTGAAGCCCGTCACCGATAGCTTTGACCCAGTCTATCAGTCAAACTATAGCCCGTCACAGATGACCTATCTCAATCGGGCCACAAATAGAGCCCGTCACAGATGACTACTAACCTCAATCGGGTCTAAACTAGAGCACGTCATAGATGACACTCATCTCAATCGGGCCTAAACTACAGCCCGTCACAGATGACTGCTGACCTTAATCGGGCATAAACTAGAGCCCATCACAGATGACTGCTGACCTCAATCGGGCCTAAACTAGAGCCCGTCATAGATGACCGTCATCTCAATCGGGCATTTAGTTATGGCCCGTCACAGATGAGTATAATCCACAAAAAAAAAATTGTTTTTTGGCTAGCCTCAGGCCTTTGCTAGCCATGCCCGCTGCAAAAATGGCAGAAACAAACACAGATATCCAATTTCCCCAGCTCCCCAGCATCACCCATTCATACATATGCATTCACATACATAGACATCAATATATTTCACACAACCACACATTCACAGCCATCTCATATTTCATATCCATTCACATATTTCACATCCATTCACATATTTCACATCCATTCAAATATTTATCGTATTTCACCTACAAAACTGAGTTAATTGGATCAAATATTTATTTAGCAAGTCTTAACATAAACATATGAAATATATACATAAATATAAGCATCACAGTTACATCATCACAGCTGCATAATAAGTGTTCATCATTGCCTAAACATAAAAGTTCAATTGTTCATCATTGCCTTTGGGGTTAATTATTTCGCGGAGGATGAATTTGGCTATCTCCTCGCGAATATCCTCAAAGATGGTAGGCAGAGACTTGGTTATTGTGCCCTACATTGTCATAATTCCAGATTAGTTGACCGATCGTATATAAGTACTAAAATGTAGTTAGTCTATCACAATTGAGACCACCGACCTCAAACTCAGCCAAAGTCTTCACCTTTTCTCTGTACAGAAGGCGCATGTTGTGGCACACATGGAATCCGCACTGATCACCTATTTGTTGCTTCACCGGGAAGTCTTTTTTGTGGATGAGGGTGTCATGTCCTGTCTTCCTGAGGCCTCCTCTTTGCATGTATTGGGCCTACGCTTCATCTATCGCTAGTTGAATTGGGGTCTAATCATATGCGTTCTTATCAATTCTGGAGTTCAGGTAGTAACATGTACTCCACTTAGGTGTTATGACCAGAAGGATCCAATGGGCACTGTGGCATTAATATAGTGAAAGTTAATTAAATACTAAAGGAATGTGTCATGCTGTTGTGTATATTTAGATAACACACTTACTATTGATTATAGACGCACATAATGTACTCCTTGTCTCGGCGGGACCACAAGGTGTCGTAGATGTAGCTGACCATTCCTTAACGGTCATTCTGGAGATTTGTGACAGTGACTACTTGTGGATCAAGAAAGGCAACTTCCGGTGCATTCTTTTGACACCATTGCCAACTTAACCTACACACAAGATAAACGATCTTGTAAGCGAGTTAAATCGATTGTTATTAACAGATTGAGTTGGGCGACAATACTTACAAGGAGTAGCACTTAAGGAGGCTTGTGTCCACCGCTCGGAGCCTGTAGAGGTCGAATAGATCCTTGAAGTCGACCACGATATAATTTGTTGGACTAAGGAATGGCTTTCCATCGTGCTCTCCAAGGATATCGGTAGCTTTATTCGGCCTCCTAGCATTAGATTTCTCCAGGTAGTATACGTGAAGGTCCTTGCAAGCGGTGCCCATTGCGGCAAGTATGTCATCTCCAACCAATGGCATGCCTAGTTGGAACTCCTGTGGAGCGATGTATTTCTTCTTGACCTCTTTGCCCTTTGTCTCTTCTTGGCCCTTGCCCAGATCTAGCTTCCTTGGAGCTAGAAGCGAGGCCTGCACCTTTCCTCTCCTTCCTCTCCCCTTTGCTTCGGGTATATCAAGAGTAATTCTCTGAGGGGAAGAGTGTGCCTTCCTGCTCTTCTTCATCGGTGGGGGTTCATGAATCGCCTTGCTGTCGGCCTCCGTTCGGTCTTCCCCAAAATCCGTGTCGTACTGCAACTGCACATCGTAAGATTGTGCATGACGATCTTGAGCAGGAGGGGCTGAAGGAGCAGAGGCGGGTCTCTTTGGCGGACGATCGCCTGGTGCAGTGGTTGGCCTTGCTGTAACCCTTATCTCAATGAGGTCCTTGGGCCATTGGATGAAGGTATCACGGGCATTTCCTAGTGAGAGGACCTCGTCGTTCGGTGGATACCTCAGTAGGAACAGCTCATATTCAGGCTTCACCGAGTCGACTTGAACTTTTGCACAGTCGTCCCTAAGTTGCACTCCATGCACTCTAGTCTCTGGGGTCGGCTTGTACGCAAGTCCCTCAGCTGCTGGAACTGTGAAGGTCGGCATCACCCTAACTATGAGGGTGCAGCTCGTTGGTTCCTGCGATAGATTCATCAATTTTTTTAGAATATTATATATCATATGGATTCGTTAAGCCTTTCATGCATTGTGGATGAAACTTTTACCGTTATGTGGTCGACGGCGCTGTCGACCGATGGTGGATTTTCCGCCAATTCAGTTGATGCGCAACTGCTGCATTTTTGGGTGGGACTTCCTAACTCTTCATGCGCAGCAGTGGCAGCGGCTTGCGGGTTCTGTTGCTCTTCTCGCATCTCTTGCCTAATCTTGGCCCTCATCGACTCGAGCTTTTCGTCGAATTCAGATGTCAGCTCCGCTCTGATCGACGCCCGGATCTTGGCTTCAAGGCGCGCATCTTTCTCCGCCTTGTTGGAAGTCCGTTTCTTGTACTGCCACGCGTAGTCTGGAAATCCATACTTCCAGGGAACGGAGGACCCAACGCCCCGTGTCTGTCCACGGTGTTCCTTGTTGCCCAACGCTTTCGTGAGGAGGTCGTCCTCGCGTCTTTGAGAGCTGGCCTCTTGCGAGGCTTGTTGCTCGGCAACCAACTCCTTCTGCATTACAATTTAGTGGGGTTAAATAAACTACAAGATGGGAAACAATGTGAACATCTAGTTTGACTAGACACTTAATAGCTTCGTACACTCGTTGATCTTCTGCATTTGGCATGAAGATTGTGCCATCAGCATTCTTCTGGTACCTGGCCCTGGCCCAGTTCCTAGCCCGAGGGTATGGGATATCGCCAAACACGAGCGGCATGTTCGATTCCTCCGCTTCTTCATCCTCATGCTGCCATTCCTCTTCCTTACCGGCATATCCGGTGGTGCCAAGCCGGTGCGGATGCTGGTTCTTGGTCTGGAGCAAGCGATATGTCTCGCTTCTAGCTATGGACTCGGGGGTCGACTTTTTCGCATGGAATTCCTCCCAGACCTGTTCCGTGATCCAAGGAAATTTCTCTGTTGGATCGGGATTTGCCGGGTTGAAGACGAACTCGCCGACTAGCTTACTCTTGAAGTTCTTCCAAGCATTGCCCATAACCTTAAAAGCAGCCTGCCTGATAAGGTTCTTGTGCTCTACAGGATAATTGAAGCTCTCCTTGAACGCTAGCCAAGCACTATCCTTCTCCGCGGCCGGCACTTGCTTGATGTCATATTGCAGAATACTGAATTTCTGCCTCCCTATGACCCCACAGATAGACCTAAATCGGCTCAATATTTTCCTTGGACCTGTCGGCAACCCTATTTGGTTTACCGCTGTTATGTGGAACCGTTTCTTAGGGATTTTGTTCCCTTTCCTGGAGTATGTGCCCTTGAGGACCCACTAGTTGTTGTCGACATTGGTTCGCCTTGCTGAGACATCGTCTACTTTTTTCTAAATAACGAAAATATACAATTCAGTGCTAAAATCTATTACAATGAATTTAATGTCACTTATAAATAAATGAAACATATAAATAAACTAAATTACACATCTCACAGTAATAAAATGAACCACATTTCATCTAGTTACTAAATTCATCTATTTAACATAAATAAACCACATTTCATCCCAACATAAATATACCACATTTCATCCCAACATAAATAAACCACATTTCATCCCAACATAAATAAACCACATTTCATCCCAACATGAACCACTTCGCATATAAATAAAGTTAAACGAACCACATTTCATCAATCACTACAATCATCTATCACAGAATTCATAAATGCACCACATTTCATCCCAACATCGACATGTCTCACTCACAGTTCAATCACATATCATCCACATCCACATTTCAATGACATGTCATTCACAGTTAGCAGAGGGCGGCGAGATGAAGGACTCACCTTAGGACGGCCGGTGGGGCTCGGTGGCGGCGGCGCCGGGCTCGGTGGAGGGCGTTGCCGGTCGGTGGAGGCGGCGCCGGGCTCGGTGGAGGCGGCGGTCTCGGTGGCGGCGGCGGCGGGCTCGACAAAGGAGGAGTTCGCGGCGGCGGCGCCGGGCTCGGTGGAGGGCGGCGCCGGTCAGTGGAGACGCCGGTCGGGCAGGGCGGCGCCGGGCGGGCGGCGTCGGGCTCGGTGGGGGTCGGCGACATGCGTCGGTGAGGACGCGGGCGGCGACGACGAGGAAGGCCGATGCCGGTCGGTGTAGAGGCTCGGTGGCGGCGGCGGGCTCGGTGGCGGCGGTGGTGGGGGTCGTCGGTGAGGAGGCGGCGGCAGTTCGAATGGAGGACGGCGGCCGCGGGCTCGGTGGCGACGGCAGCGGGCTCGGCGATGGAGGACGACGGCGGCGCTAGGGTTCTAAGGAGGCGGGAAACTGTAGCGGGACTTAGAAAAATTTTCGATCCGATATGAGAAACCCTAGTTATAGTAGAGTGATGAGTCATCTCAATTGGGCTTTACCGTAGGGCACGTCACAGATGACTCATCGGTGACGGGCTCCATCCTAATGCCCGATTGAGATGACATTCAGGCCCGTCACGGATGACTCATCTGTGACGGGCCCTAAGATAATGCCCGATAGAGTTAGATTAATCTCTATCGGGCTTAAACTAAGGCCCGTCACCGATGACTATTTTTCTATTTTTCCCATCAAGTCTTTATATTTGTGAGTGCAAAATATATAGCTGCTATATAATAATTCAATTTATTAGTCATAATACATTTTCAGATAGTAAATGATTTCAAATCAAAATATGGTCAACAACAAAATTGTAGAGCTTATCAAGATCTACAACTTTTATTTTGGTCATTTGTCTATTTAATTTTGTTCCCAACAGCTTGAAATTGATTTTGAAAATATGACAAATTAAAACAGCATTTGTAAATAGTAAATGATTTCAAATGAAAAAGTCAACAACAACAAAGTTGATCCTCTCATCAAGATCGGCAACTTTTATTTTAGTCATTTGTCTCTATAACTTTGTTTGCAACAGCCTGAAATTGAATTTGAATATATGACAAATGTAAACAACATTTGTAAATACCAAATGATTTCAAATGGAAAAGCCATAAACAGCAAAGTTGTAGAACTTATCAAGATCTACAACTTTTATGGTGGTCAATTCTTTATCCGACAAAGTGATAAAGAAGTGACCAACATAAACTTATCAACAGGGGCGGATCTACAGTAGTACCACCGGTGTCAGCCGCCACCGATGACTTTTGGTAAAAGCTATGCTTAAACTGCCTATCTATATATTATAACACTATATTCTATATATAATTAGCATACTATGACACCGGTAGACACGTTATGACACCAATGAACTAAATTTTTGGATCCGCCACTGCCTATCAAGATCTACAACTTGCAAGCATGTATATTTGCATGTGTTGGGAGTAGCAGTACAAGTGGCCTTTACTTTGATCCTACTCCTGTTTGTGTATGTCGCCGTTGAACCAGACAGCGTGAGATGCATGCACCCATTCATACTCCACGCAGTACGTACGTGCACATCTCAGTAGATGCAGATGCAGGTGCATGCACATTTGTGACGGCGCCTCAAATGAACTGGATTGGAATCCTCCTCCTCCCTCCGTTCCAATTTCCAAAATACTCTTGGACAGTTTTGTTTACAGTTTCGTAGACATTTCAGTTTGTTGCCTTCCATTTTGATGATCAAAATTTGATATGGTTGGAAAGCTCCGCCGGCCGGCCACCGACGTCTCGATCCATGTCTTGATTCCACACCTTCTTCGTCCCGATCCATACCACACCACTTCTATCTCTGCCCCATGGGCTCAATCTACTTAGCGGTATTGCCGAGGAGAGAGAGGATAGGCGTGTTGGAAAGGGAAGAGGCCGCGTTGGTGCGAAGAGAGACCATGTTGCCGGGGAGAAGTGAGAAAGAGGTAGAGGGAGAGTTGGAGAGAAAGGAAGGGGTCGGTTATTATATAAACCGTAAAATCGTGGAGAAGTGAGGGAGAGTTAGAGGAAAAGGGATAATTGGTTATTATATATGTTTCTGATTTTCAGGGTCCATACTGTAAAATGTTGGATTTAGATGTGAATAGAGGAAATATGAGATAGAAAAGTAACCATTTGACATAGGTAAAAAAGCAAAAATACCATGTATGCGTGACTTGTATTGGGTGGAGAATATCAAATGTGTGGTTTTTATCCTAAATAACATTTTTTTTGTGGCTATAGTTTTCATTGGCCGCCCTAACATTGCTCCGACTAAAATGAGAAGGAGAACAATACATCCAGTTTTTTTTTAAAAAAAAAATAAGTAGACGTAATCACCATGTGTTTGTCCAATAAAAGTACTGTTCAGTGGGCAAGTTGTAGCAGTTTTTCTCTTTGATCTTAAAGATAAATGGAGATGAGTATGAACATATGCGACCAATAAGTATTAATATTACTTTCTAGGTTCTGATTAAATATTTAATTTATCTCTTCATTTAACTCAAGTTTTAATATAGAGAATGAATAACTTATTTAGAAAAATTTAAGGGCCCTTTTGAATCACACGATTGAGAAAATGTAGAAATAGGAAAAACGTAGGATTTTGATAGGAATATAAGTGTAAAACAGAGGATTGTAAAACGTAGGAAAAACATAGGAATTACCGTTTGATTGAACCGCAAGAAAAACACAGGAATTGGATAAGAGAGATAGACTCAAAGGAAAGTTACTAAGGGGTTGAAGCTCTTGCTAAATTTTCTCCAAAATCTTTATAGGATTGTCCATTCCATAGGAATTTCAAATGATTGGATAGGATTCAATCCTTGGTTTCAAATACTAGAAACCAAGGGCTTCATAGTAAATTTTCCTATAGGATTGAAATCCTCTAAAATTCCTATGTTTTTCCTCCAAATCAAACGTGCCCTAACTTTGATCGTCCGTTTTATTTAATTTTTTTTATAACTAGTATTTTTTATTGTTATAAGATGATAAAATATAAATAGTATTTTATGCGTGACTTATGTTTTATTTTTTAAAAAAAAATTAAATAAGACGGACGATTAAAGTTGGACACGAAAAATCATGGCTGCACTTAGATTGTGTTCGGGAGTTCTTGTTCCTAACACCTCTCACTCGTTTTCCACGCGCATACTTTTTAAACTGCTAAACGGTGTATTTTTTAAAAAAGTTTTCATACGAAAGTTGCTTTACAAAATTATATTAATCTATTCTTTAAAAAAATTAGTAAATACTTAATTAATCAAGCGTTAATCGCTGCTCCGTAGGTGAGGTTCCCAATCCTCACTCCGCTTTGAAATGGGATGGGGGAGTATTTCTTTCCGGTAAAAAAACACAGGCACGAGCCGCGAGTAGACCGGCACGGCGGTGCGTCGCTCTCGTGCAAAGCGTGCGGGTGCCTTTTGCCTCCCCACAGCGAGTTAGGTACGGGTCGGATCCGCCGACACGTAGCCGACAACTCGACAAGCCCCACGTGCCCACCCGCTTTCCTTTCCCGCCTGTCCCCTCCTCCCTCCCTCCCAAGTACGCTTTCCTCTCCCGTTTACGCCTTTATCACCGCCTCTCCCCGCCGTCGGATCGCGAGAGCGAGCGGCGCGGATGGGCTCGCTAGCCGGCAGCCCGGGCCCACGCCATTCATACTACCCGGCACCCGCGTTAATGCTGCACCACCCCCTAACACTTTTCCCAATAGGCCCTTCCCTTTCACAGATATTACTGAGAGGTATCGGCATTGTGGTTATTAGTCCCTTCGTTCCAAACATACGAGTATTTCTTTAGTTTCAAAATAAGTTTATTTGCCCCACTTTTATTTATTCTAAAATAAATTTATCTTTGAAATAATCATTATTTTGTACTTTCTCCGTCTCATAATATAAGAAGTTTTAGAGTTAGACACGGTTATTAAGAAAGTAGGTAGAAGTGAATGATGGAGGTTTGTAATTGGATGGGTAGTGTAGGTAGGTGGGAAAAGTGAATGGTGGAGGGTTGTGATTGATTAGAGCAAGTTTAATAGTATAGCCAACTACTAGCTCCAATTCATCTATAGCTAATCTAATAGTTCATTCATACAATAGTTATATACTATACTATTAATACATGATCCCACCTGTCATACACACACTGCGTCTTGGAGTTCGTGCTGCAGCTGGCTACAAATCTGTAGCCCGCGCTGCCTTTCTCTCTTCTCATTTATCTCCTTAAAATATGTTTACAGCTGGCTTATAGCCTACTATTGTACTTGCTCTTAGGAAGAGAATGTTAGTGGAGAAGTTATTGTATTTTGGGACAAATTCTAAGAGCTATAAAAGTTGTTATATTTTGGGACGGAGGGAGTAGTATTTTATGAAAGCGAAAATGCGTTGGGACAAAATAAGGGGAGACAAATTTTAGACTTTTTTTTACTTTGTATTGCTATATGTAGGATAGGTAAAAAAAATGAATTTTTTTGGGTGGAGGAAATACAATGATACTTGGAAGTCTATTTTGTCACATCAATCACATTCATTTTAAAACATTTTCCATTTTACCCCCAACTACCAACCTACGGAGTATTATAATTATCTTTTGTAAATCTTAAATTTTGTTGAATAACCTAGAACGACAACCATATACTTCCTTTATCTCAATAAAACGAATATAGGACTAGATATGATATATTCGTAGTATTAAAATATGCCATATTCAGTACTAGGTTGGTATTTTATGGGGCATAGGGAGTAGAGCGGATATACTTCCAAACATATTGGTATTTCCTAAATTACAAAAAATATTTGGGCCTGTATGAATATTGCCACAGAGATCTGTTTCGAGAAGAGGCGACACGTGTCAGCGTATCATTGGTCAGCACCCGGGGATTAAATCCCCGGCGACCGGTAGACCGCCTACTATAATCTCCTCCGCCGCCGCCCCACCTCGCAGAGAGAGAGACGCCGCCGTCGCCGCCGCCGGCGACGAGAGAGAGAGAAGAGCAACGTCCACGGCTTCGCCACCGCCGCCGACCATGTCGGTGGAGACGGAGCGGAGCTCGACGGAGTCGTCGGCGGCGTCCGGGCTCGACTTCGAGGACACCGCCCTCACCCTCCGCCTCCCGGGCTCCTCGTCGTCGTCGTCGTCGTCGTCATCCTCCTCCTCCTCGTCGCCGTCGGAGCCCGACCGCAAGCGCGCCTCCACCACCGACGATGACCCCGACAACCGCCTCGGCTCCACCGCCACCGAGTCTCCCCCTTCCCCCAAGTACGCGCTCTCTCTCTGACTGATTTTGGCCGATTTGAGGTTGCAGCCTGACATGGCGCGTCGCGGCGGGCGCAGGGCGCGGGTGGTTGGGTGGCCGCCGGTGCGCGCGTTCCGGAAGAACGCGCTCGCGGCGTCGGCGGCGGCGTCCTCCAGCAAGGCCAAGTTCGTGAAGGTGGCCGTCGACGGCGCGCCGTACCTGCGCAAGGTGGACCTCGAGGCGTACCAGGGCTACGACCAGCTCCTCGCCGCCCTCCAGGACAAGTTCTTCTCCCACTTCACCATCCGTGAGTCGACATGCTCGTGCGCCTCTGTGCCTTTGTGCTGTTCTTGCGCGATGCCGTACGTTGTTGAGAGCTCTGGATGCGTTCGTTCATGGCCGCAGGCAAGCTCGGGAACGAGGAGATGAAGCTCGTCGACGCGGTGAGCGGCAACGAGTACGTGCCGACGTACGAGGACAAGGACGGCGACTGGATGCTCGTCGGAGACGTCCCCTGGAAGTGAGTTAGTTAATTTTGGTTTGATTCCCTACTAGTAGCTTCTCTGTTATGCTTGCAATTGGATTAAATTGAATCTGCAGATACAGAAGCTAGCATATGATGTTTATGTTCATCTAGACAGTGGTCGATGGATCAGTTATCGGTTTCTCTGTTCGATTGGGTGCAATAGCATGTCAGTTTCTCTGTTCGATTGGGAGTAGTAGTTAATTTCAGTTCCAGTACAACTCATGATGGATCTGGTACCAGCAACATAGGAAATTGGGATTTTCATGGTTACTGTGTTAGTGTGTTACTCCTCCTATATGGAACATGAGAGTCATGGGGGTATTTTTTTTTTGTTCAATTCTGACATAAAACTTTTGGTTTTCTGGTTGGTCCTCTCTCCATTTCAGGTTATAAGATGTCTTGACTTTTATTAAAGTTAGACTGCTTTAAATTTGACCAAGTTTATAGAAAAAAATAGTAATATTTTCGACCCAAGATAAATTTATTACAAAAATATATTTAATTTTTAATTTAATAAAACTAATTTGGTAATGTAAATATTACTATATTTGTCTATAAACTTAGTCAAACTTAAAGCAGAATGACTTTGACCAAAGTCAAAACATCTTATAACCTGAAACGGAGGGAGTACCATTTGTTATTTGTGGGATATTGCACGAATGGCCCTTTACTTATGGGTTGTGGATCATGTTAGGTTCTTTAAGTAGGAGTTTAGCAGCAAGCTAACCTAATAAATTTAGCTAAGAAATTATTTGCTGCAAATGATGATGAGATATTCCATTTGATGGGAGACAGGAAATTATTTGCTGCAAATGATGATGAGATATTCCATTTGATGGGAGACAGGGAGCGTATGCAGCGGTTACATCCATGAACCTAGAATCCAAATAGAACAACTGGAACGAAATGCTTGAAGGCATTTACCCCTTTTTACTCCTATGATGCATTAGGCAGAGCTCCTAAACTCATATACATATACTAGTTTCTTTTTTTCTGACAATAACCTGCTTTCTTTGTGTTGTATAACTTATAAATGCACCAAATGTACAAGCCACGGTGTGATTGTGAAAATGGAACTACTTACTCTCCTTTCATGTGAAACTGAGAAACTCTGAAGGGTGGAAATATTGAATTGAAATGTGGAATTATACTGACCTCAAAGTTTTGTCTTATCTCATTCCATCCAGATATTCTAAGTTTTAAGAAATCAATAGTATCCCTGGGAGTTGTCACTTTGGTTCATTTTGCAGTATCTTTGCATTAATCATTAGTAGGTTGAACAAACCTTTTCTTTTCTTGAGAACCGACAAGGTAAACAACCCCCTTTTTTTTGCGAGAACAAGCTAAACAACTTTGATGTGTTTGTTTCTCCACATAGATAAATAATGGCCTGAACATTAAAAAATTGATTTGGTTATGATAACGTGCTTTTGATAAGGTTGTATTTCCAGCTTGCTTGTTCTTGTCTCAACCTTTTGGTTTAACACTGATCAACAAACATTTCTTTTTCATTGTGGTCAACTGTATCATTTTAGTTTTATGTTTCTCCTTTTGCTTTGCATAACATCTTTTCACTAAAGTTAAATTCCTGTCACACTATTATTTACATAGACCTATAGGAGATCTGATTCCTATCTAGGGACACATCTGAACTATTAGCCATGATGGGATGTTACTTTTCCTTTTTCTTTTATTTGTCAGATCACAGCCAACTGAGCTACTGTGCTTTACATGAAAACTGAAATGGTTTAGAGGGATGATATTTTCTCCAAAAAGTTTAGTCTATAAAAAGTTCTAATGTGCTATTTTTTCCTGCAGAATGTTTGTGGAGACCTGCCAACGTCTTCGTCTCATGAAAAGCTCTGAAGCAGTCAATTTAGGTACAGTGTCCTGTTGGTCTTGTATGTTGTTTTTCATAGTTGCCACCGTGACTTTCTGTATGGTTCAACACTGTATTTTCAGGAAAAATCCTAAATTTTCCCCCTTCTCACATGCAGCACCAAGATCTGCTCGATGAGTCGCAAATCTCTGCTCCTGTCTTTGAGAAGCATGAGAGGAAGCCATCTTTGCTTGCTGAGGTTTTTCCATGTCTGTGAGAGAAATGTGTACAGTCATCGACTTCGACTTTTGGTTCCATCGTGCTATTGAGTTTCAGAAAAGAAATGGTTTTTAGCTTGTAGCTTTTTACCAGTCAGTAGTCTCTCCATATAGATGAGCGAAGCGGTGATGCTTTAAAATACACCCATAGATTGTTTTCTCGATAAATAAAATTGGTCTCACTCACTGAGCCCCTGTTCTTCGACATGCTTTCTACTATTAGTTTGTTCGATAATGTGATGTGCATGTGAGGCCTGTGATGGTGCAAGAATCATGTAACTTGTCATGTTAATAACTATTTTGTTGTGAGATTATGTTTACTGCATGGTGTTATAAGCTATTTAAGGTTTACTCTTCTTGCTCGTTCTGCTATGTTCAGCTTGTTCATATAATCATATTCAGTGCCAGAGTTCATCTATATGGGGTTTGAATGCTGAGTGCAATATGTGCTGCATTTCTCTGCACATCTTCATATCATATAAGAGGAATTCAAAAGCATTGTTTCTTGGCATGACTTAGTAATGAAATCAAATCTTTCCATCTAGTATGAGTGAAAAGAAAGCAACATAAAATTGTTCCTTGCAATATGCTGCCTTTGTATCCTTGTGATTTGCCTTTGCGTGGAAGGTGTTTGCAGTAAGCGCCAAGGCAGGGTAATTATTTTTCTGCTTCTTGGTGTTTGCTTGTTGGTACTAATTTGGTTGCATCGATTCTCTGTTCTCTCATCTGCCTGTCATTCATGAATAATCTCGTTGGCAAATCGTGACAGTATTTTTGGTAGCCTCATGCTTTTGGGTTCCTATTGTGAATTGTCAATGGCTTTATTAAGCTGGTATTTTTACCCAATCCCTTTTGCCACTGCATTGATGGACAGGGACATAAGCAAAAGCATTTTATTTGTAGTGCCAAAAAGCACAAGAGAATGTCAGAACAACTTAGGCTATGTTTAGTTCCCTTTAAACTTCCAATTTTTCCGTCACATCAAATATTTGGACACATACATAGAGCATTAAATATGGACGAAAAAACCAATTGCATAGTTTACATGTAAATTGCGAGATGAATCTTTTGAGCCTAATTACGCCATGATTTGATAATGTGGTGCTACAGTAAATATTTGCTAATGACGGATTAATTAGGCTTAATAGATTCGTCTCGTAGTTTACAGACGAAATCTGTAATTTATTTTGTTATTAGTCTACATTTAATACTTGAAATGTGTGTCTGTATACATCAATTTTTTTTACCAAAACAACTAAACACGGCCTTAGTACCTTTAACACATCTTGAATAGGTTATAGGCCTACTAATTACTTTTTTTCTTGCGGGAGGCCTACTAATTACTACTTTCTCCATTTCAAAATATAACAACTTTTAGCCCTTAGAATTTGTCCCAAAATATAACAACTTCTCCACCAACATTCTCTTCCTAACCAATCACAATCCTCCACCATTCACTTTTCTCACCTACCTCCACTACTCATCTAATCATAACCCTTCACCACTCACTTCTACCTACTTTTGATGCTTAAATCTCCTGAAGATAAAGATTAAGTGTTTTACGTAAAACGAAGTGGTAATAACATGTAATTAGTTGAGTTTTAATTATTACAAAATTAAAAAAATGGATTAGTATGATATTTTAGAACAACTTTCATATAAAAAGTTTTTGCATAAAACGCACTGTTTAGCAGTTTGAAAAGTGTGACACTTTTATCCAAAAGTTTATACAACTTTTGTTGGAGATTCAAACAGGGCATTTCTTAATAACCATGTTCAACCCTAAAACTTCTTATATTATGTGATGGAGGGAGTATGACTTTAAGATACTCCCTCCGTCCTAAAATATAGTAATTTTTGGGTAAATGGGATGTATTCTAGTACTATAAATCTGGCATGTTCAGGCATGTTTAGATTCATAGTATTAGGATATATCACATCTAACCAAAAGTTGTTATATTTTGGGACGGAGGTAGTAAGAAAAATGTCCTGTCTAGTAGGTAGAATTGGTGCGATATTATTTATTGGCTTCTGAAGCACGGGACAAGAATGATGGTTGGACCAATACATCCACCTGTGTTTATTGATTGATGTGTTCGATCTTCTTTCTTTTTTCTTAAGAAGACAGAGATATCACAAGCCAACGCAGCAATCACACAGATGTAAATTAGTAAATGATTTCTTTTTTCCCAATTAAATTGGAGACGCATATACGCACACACCATCATACACATATATACGGTCTCATCTTTTCGTTTATACTTATGCTTATCAGCCAAAATTTAAATTTTCAACCTTAAATTTGGAGTTAATTTTGAGATTTTTTTTATCGAAGTTTATTTTTTGGCCTTTACTTTTAGATCATTAAAAATACGTATATAAAAGTTTTATTCCCAAATTACTTTTCGTTTGTAAATATGTCATTTCGCTTATGCTTAAAATCAGCCAATCGATGGGATCGATAGACTCCAAAAGGGAAAATATAAAGTGAAAACCCTAACTTAGATAAAAAAAATCATGTAAACCTTAAATTCAGTACAAAACTCCCACATGTAGATGAATGATGTTACACAAATATGTGAAAGTCCAAACATGACTTCATTTGTAGTATATATAAAAAAATTAATTTCGAAACAAAATAATATCCTCACAATTTGTTCAGAATTTTTTTTCATATCTCAAAAGAAATCAAGTTTACACAAGATGCACGGCTATGTAACTTCATCTTATCTACATATGTGTCAGGGTTATGGATACCACATACCTAATAGTAGTTAACTAAATCTCGGCAGGACCCACCACATACCATGTCCTATACGGAAAC
This sequence comes from Oryza meridionalis, assembly GCA_000338895.3. Taxonomy (NCBI): domain Eukaryota; kingdom Viridiplantae; phylum Streptophyta; class Magnoliopsida; order Poales; family Poaceae; genus Oryza; species Oryza meridionalis. Next base: position 4,718,685 of record CM002528.2, on the reverse strand, counting down.
AACCTGCGGATATAGGAGAAGTTCCGGATAAGGAAAAACAACCAGAGTTTTACATGGAAACAACAAGGACTACTCGGATTGTATCCATATTGGTTTCCCTAGTTCTACTTAGACAAGGGGACACCTATGTGTATAAATACAAGGCCCCCTAGGAGGAGAGGAGACACCCACCACTATCAACATACACGGAACAACAGAAGCCACAACATACAAGCCAACATACGTCAAAACAAGACGCCGTATATCGACTTCAGGGATAAGCACGGCTAGTCCCCTACGGTGTTTCCGGATACTGTCAGGAGAGACGAAAGCGCTATCTCTGATCTCGCCGGGCACGGATTCGAGGAGGAAGACTACCCTGTTGTCGACTACGAGTCAGACCTTCAGACCGCCATGTCAACAACAGTTAGATAGGCTACTCCAAATATTGTACTAGTGTGATTATGGTGAATAAGAACAATACCGACTTCGGCCAACAAGATGTAGGGTTATTACCTGACAATTTAGGGGCCCGAACCTGTATAAAAATCCTCGTCTCCGTCTCTTTTACCTCAGTCTCGCGTATATCCTAGTACCAACGATCCCCGTACTATGCAAATACCGGAATTGCGACATCAAACATCGACAATATGTTTCCTTTTTTTTTGCAATTTTTTTATCGGAGTTTATACACGTTTTCATCTAAGTTGGGTTTTCTACCATATATTTGGATATTTTATCCTCTAAAGTGCCAATGGATGATGAGTGAAACTAATCTTATGACAATCATTCGTAGGCACAAGAGAATGAATTAAATATTAATAGTTGAAAACTTGATTTTAAAAAAATTTTCTAGGTAACACTGATGAAATTGTTTTTTTCAATTATAACGAGCTTGGAAAATGTGCACGTGATAATCCGTCACCCTTTAGCTTAAAGGGCCTGTCTAAGAGGCACACATGTGTATATATATTTATTGTGCTACTCCATTTCAACACCATTCAAAAGGTGATTATGGTACTACTACATGTTTTCCAATTGAATATACACATGCATGTAATATGTTTAAATGAGGCTTATTGGTATTTTTGAGACTGAATTTTCATCAGTAGGCTAAAGCAAACACCATACCCACTATTACACTACACGTGGTCCGTCAGGGAGGGTGGCAACGATGGATCAACCACAATTCAATTAAAAATGGGGTTTCCTATTTCTTGTTCCATGATGTACCTATTTTTGCCCTTTTAATTTCCATGATGACTTGTCGTTTAGGAAAGATTGCTATAATCATTGGATTTTCGAAATTAGCTGTAAGGGCCTAAGAATTTTCTGTCAAATAATACAAAACACTTTTGTTATAAGCTGACACCATGGAGATCCTTTGGATTGTTTTCTAGCAGTTGGTCGAAAAATTTTACCAAATTCAAAAAGAAAAACTGTTAAAAGAATAAGCAACATATTTTTTTATGTTAATAGTGGCGATTAAGCAACAACGGCGAACATAAATGTTTTGTATATATAAACAGAAGCATATATACATTTATTACTAGGATTTCCAAAATAACTTTCACTTTAATACTACTACTGAAGTTCTGACATTGATGAACAGGTGCATGATATAATATAAATGCCATTAATATTTTCAATAACTTATTACTATTTCTGTTTTATATTACAAGACGTTTCAAATTTTAAATAGATCATTTATCCATGGATTCATATATGTGCTTCGTATATGTGTACAAATCCATACGTATGTTAATAAATTTAGACAAATAATGAAAATGAAAGACCAAAATGTCTTATAGTGTAAATGTGAAACGGAGGGAGTAGTAGACGATATTAAAAAAAGTCAGACAGTATCAGCAAAATCAGCAACGGCATCTGTATTATATGACACACCTGTTATGTTTGCCACAACATGTTTTTCCCTTTAAAAAAGAAAAAAAAGGAAAAGGTGTTTATATATTTATAGAAGTTGAGCACTCCCTCTGAACAATAAGAATATGTATTATAGAAAAGATATTTTGGATGACCTAATTAAAAATATGTGTTATAATGGACTTCTTTTGTCCTCAACAGGTGCATCAGACAAAGAAAACACTGCAATGATGTACCTAACACAACATTCTTCTTTAATTTACCTAATACATTCTTTGATAAACCACATCAACAAGAAATCACGGACATTCACCCATAAATGCATCCCACTCTAGATGTGCTTTTCGTACCCTGCTAATTAATTTATTACAAATGAATTAATCATGTGGCATTACTTTCCTTTGAAAAAAAGGATCACACGCACTTATCACCCACAAGCTGTTGTCCCTAAATTAGGCAATCATATAGAGCAACCTGAAAAAAAAAGTTGGCATTGTCACTTTGGTCGTAAAGTTTTTCTTTTGTCAAATTAAAAAAACACAACTTACACAACACAAATAAATTCTAAGCCAAAAAAGACTTGAAACCACCAAGTTTTCCGCCTATGTTGCATTGAATTATCTATTCTTTTCTATGACACAATTACACTTATAAGATTAAAGGAAGGCGGAATAATGATTTTAAGGGATTCATTTTTTTTTTCTATCCAGCTTTACAGAAACATCAATTTTGTGTGAGAAGATCAAATTTTTCAAGTGGGGTGGTTTTTTTGGTAGGATGGTTTTACGTGGAAAAAATCGATGGGTGAAGAGAAGGAGGACAACTTGTAGCAAAGGTACATGAAACAATGCTATTGTTTTTTTTTAATAATGGATATCTCATTAACAAAAAATATTATTGATATAATCATATCTTGCTACCTCCTCATGACTTTCTCCTTTTTCTTTGGAACAAAACATTTTTCTTCAAAATGTGTTGCTTGGCATTTGTAATTACAATTGCAATATCAATTAGAGGGCTGCTACAAAACAGGATCCCGTTGCAATGGGATAGACATATTAACTATTCTCTTGCACGAGTATCACAGGTATCAGGTTCTAGATATCATAGGTATCGGGTAATATATATCACAGGTATCAAGTACCATGCAGCTGATACCATAACAGATATCAGGTATCAGGTACTGTCTCATAGAAGGATATCCCGTTCCAACGGGATACTGTTGTCTAGTTTTTCTGTATCAATTACTATTACCCTCACCCCAAAATATAAGAACCTAGGTACAGATGAAACAACCCGATCGTAGGTTCTTAGAGTAGGTACAATAGCAGGCTATAAGCCAGCTGCAAACATATTTTAAGGAAATAAATAAGGAGAGAAGAGAGCAGCGGGCTATATATTTGTAGTCAGCTATAGCACGGACTCCAAGACGCAGTGTACGTATGACAGGTGGGACCAGGTATTAATAGTGTAGTATGTAACTATTGTATGGATGAGCTATTAGATTGGTTATAGATGAATTGGAGCTAGTAGTTGGCTATACTATTAAACTTGCTCTTACAGTATATTCTAGGATAGGAGATTAGCAATTAGCATCTATTATGATACCAACAAATTTTCGTTTTAAACCCTCTAATTTAGCCATGCATGTATTATAATTCTTTACACAAAATGTAGCAAGCAAATGCATTTTTTCCAACTGAGAAAACCCATTCCCACAATCCATCCACAATTATACATAAATAAAACCTCCAAAAAAGAAATCGTTTCAACGGCCGATGCATCATCCTCCTTCAAAAACGGACGGCCCAGATGATCCCCTCTCTGTCTTCAATCCTTCATCCTCTTCCTCAGGTGAGATGGCCAAGCAAAACACAGCTGTAAACTCTCCTCTTCACTCCCAATCCGCCCTAAACGCCAAAAAGCTCTCAGCTTTTTGCCCCCCTCCTCTTCCTCCTCCTCCTCACCTCGAGATCCCATCCATGGCGCCCTCGCCGCCGCCCCGCCCCCGGATCTGAGCCGCCTCCGCTGCCGCTGCGGTGGGCACCGCACAGCGCGTGCGTGGGTGGCAAGACGGGTTCTTTGCCTTTGCAACTTTTGCAAGATTTGGGCTTTGGTTTCTCTTGGTTGGTGGTTGTGGATTGTTTTTTTTTTTTTTTGTTTTTTGAGAGGGATGGGTGTTTGATTGGAGTGGGTTGGGAGCCATGTGGAAGCAGTTTCTCGGCAAGATCTCGTGGAAGGCGCCGAAATCCGGCGCCGGCGGCGGCGGCTCGCCGACGGCTAAGTCGCCGCCGTCGAAGGGCGCCGGGAATGGGGAGCCTCCCGCGCCGCCCGCGGCCGCCGCAGGAGGAGGAGGAGGAGCGGAGGGGGAGACCAGGGAGGACGTGTTCCTCCGGAAGCTGAACGTCTGCTGCGTCGTGTTCGACTTCTCCGCCGCCGCCGAGCGCGGGAGGGACTCGCCGGAGAGGGAGAGGAAGCGGCAGGTGCTCGTGTCCCTCGTCGACTGCGTCGGCGCCGCCGAGGAGCCCCTCACCGAGGCGATGATCTCCGGCTGCGTCCGCATGTTCGCCATCAACCTCTTCAGGGTGTTCCCGCCCAAGGTCCGGTCCGGCGCCGCCGGTGCGGCGGAGGCCGACGAGGACGAGCCCTTCTTCGATCCCTCATGGTACCACCTGCAGGCCGTTTATGAGCTGCTCCTCCGCTTCGTCATGTCCCCGGTCGTCGACGTCAAGATTGCTCGCAAGTACATGGACAATTCTTTTGTGTCTAGGTTGCTCGACTTGTTCGATTCCGATGATCCGAGGGAGAGGGAATGCTTGAAGACAGTCTTGCATAGGATATACGGCAAATTCATGGGCAACCGGCCTTTCATCCGCAAGGCGGTGAGCAACATCTTCTATAGGTTCGTGTTCGAGACCGATCGCCACAATGGGATCGCTGAGCTGTTGGAGGTGTTTGGGAGTGTGATTAGCGGGTTCGCGAAGCCATTGAAGGAGGAGCATAAGCTGTTCCTGTGGAAGGCGTTAGTTCCTCTTCACAAACCGAAGACGGTGGGCGTGTATCTCCCGCAATTGACGTATTGTATTATACAATTCATCGAGAAGGAACCAAAGCTCGCGGGGACTGTAATCAGAGGCCTACTGAAGTACTGGCCAGTGACGAACAGTCAGAAGGAGATGATGTTCCTAGGGGAGTTGGAGGAGGTGCTGGAGTTGACGGAAATGGCTGAGTTCCAGAAGTGCATGGTTCCGCTGTTTCGAAGGATTGCACACTGTCTAAATAGCTCACACTTTCAGGTAAAATCTGTTCCTGGACTTTCAGTTTGAAACATCCATTAGTCAACCAGTGCTCACTGTTTTAAAGCCTACTCAATATTGTTCTGACGCATCACTGCAACAAGTATCTAGCTTAGGTGATAAAAAAGGCTGAGAAGTCGTCAATGCACATGTTTTATAATTTGGGGAGTTAATTCATTTCAGGATCAGGATTTTTTCCCTGTAGCATCGGTATTCCTAAACAAGCACTGCATTTTATGTCAATTATTTTGACAGTTTGTGTTGTATGCACAAAGAGTTCCCTTTGTAAGGCCCTTCACATGCTCATATGTTTCTTGAAAGCAAGACTAGAAAAAAACCTACTTCTTTTTGCTTAGTTTTCCACCATCTCTTTGCATGACTTGTGGAGGTGGGAGTTTCATGTTATCTTGGTAATAAGCAGCAAACACTCCATGTTGTATTTGAATAATTAGAAGCTTATCAAAATTAATACATCACCTCAAACATCCTGCCCTTTGCATCTGTGAAACTTGCAAGCTGGCTCCATTTTTTTTCTGTGCTAGCACAGGGTAATATGGTGTAAAAAAGCACTAGTGACTGGTTTGTAAGGAAGACAAAGCATAATGTAGAGTACTCCTACCTGAGTTGGAACATCGAAACTACAGAACTGACAATGAACTCTATAATATGAATCAATCAATCAATCAACATATAAATGTTTTATGTTTTTGGTCACGGTTGCTAGCTGCCTAGAGGGAAGAAACAAGAAAACTTAACTGGAATGGAGGGTATAGATGGTTGAACTTATCAGCTGAGCATTTCATATAATATTGTTTAATCCCAGGTTCTGAAACTGTTCTACTCATTTTTTGTGATGAAAATTTTGCCGTGTAGTTCACAAATAACACATATGATAGATATAGAAGAAGGATATTTTAGAAAGCTTAATGGATACAATACTTATCTCCTTTTTCTGTTCATTGGAGAAGTTTGTTGTTGGACTATATAAGGCTTGAGAAGTAGAGATAAGTGTAACCCTGTTCATATTCATGCCAGGTAACACTGGTGTGAGTTCTTATGGCTATACGAGGCCTTAGATCAACCTAGTACTTGTATGCGCCATCCAACGACATGGGCAAAGGATGAATGGAAAATCTTAGTAGTTGTTTGTCATATGCAACTTTTTATAATTTGCATAGCGTTGAGTAGCATAGAAACTCATGAACAATTTTTCATCCTTGTTAACAGGTTGCTGAGAGGGCACTATTCCTGTGGAACAATGAGCACTTGTTTAATTTGATCTCCCAAAATCGCCAAACTATTATGCCAATCATATATCCAGCGCTGGAAAGGAACACTCGTTGGCACTGGAACCAATCAGTTCTAAATGTAACAATGAACGTCCGGAAAATGTTCCTTGAAATGGATGAGGGACTGCTGTTAACTTGTCAGAGGAATTTCCAAGAGGAAGAAGAAAAACGAGCTGCATCTGAGGAGCGGAGAAAGCTTATATGGGAGAACCTTGAGAGAAACGCGTCATTCCGTCCAGTAACCGGAGACATTGGTTTCTCTGTTCTTCCTGCATCTGCTCCTTTGGTAGCGCCCACAATGACATAATATGACATGCGTTCGGAATTTCGAATGTACTTCGGTTCGCTCCATTGTTAGCTTGTATGGGTTATGTGCAGGGCATTTTGTTATATTTGTAAGCCCCTTGTGCTTAAGTCTGTAATTAATAGTTATTGGTTTGAGGATGAACTTGTGATTCTTTAATGGTGTACTCTCTAGTGATGGACATTTCTCTGTTTGAGAAGATAATGTCCAATTAAACCCGACTGCTCTGTGAACAACTGAGGATACTGAGATTGATTTTCTTGGAAAATTTCCAAGTGTACCTGTTTTTTATGCGAATGTCAATGCTTCTTTCTTCATTTCACCGATTCTAATGGATATATTCAATATCACCTGACTTGATGTATGAACAAAAGTGAGGTAAGTCCCCAGTGCTTTTCATGAATTGATAACCGCATTTTATTCTCCTTTTGTCTGCTTGACAAGCTGAAAAGCATAGGAAATTTGGACTTCACACTAAAAAGTATGACCGGATGTTTGTGGTATAAGGGTTGATATTATGAATATATTTTTTATACTTTAACCTCCGGGGTTGATATTATGAATTCTACCTGTAAAATTCCTCTAGAAAAGCTGTTCCAAAATTTTACACAAGTCTTGTTTATATGACAAGAACTTAATTATATACCTTTCCTCCCTCCTTGTCAGCAGTTTTTCCATGCTTAGTTTGTAATGATGAACAGATAGATGGATGTCGCCATTCCTGAATAATGACAGATGGACTATATAGTTTCAGAAAATAAAGTCTGGTACATGATGATGGATTGATGGTGTAACCATCTGTCGATGAATGCTAGAGGGACCTCATTTCACCTAAATATATTCAATGCTAGTCATTTTCATCCAGCTATGAGGAGCCCATCTCTCTTTTTCATTTTAGAATGCTAGATATATATGATATATCATACTCGTAAGAAATATATCTGCCCATAGAATCATTATGGATTTGGTCTGATCCAATTCTGATGTGATCTGTCCAGTTTTCCAAAGATTTTATTTTTTTTTAAAAAATGCAACATGTAGTAGTAGGGTTGATAGTTAGAAACTAGACCTAGAAGTTAAATTGACTTGGGAACTGATTTTTGAAGGGTCTGAAATTGTACATATACTGAATAAAAAGTTGGATAAATTTACTATTCTACGCGCTTAGGATATTCTCTTTACAAGTAAATTTCGATATAGTGAACATAAGTACATAACTGTCCTACTACATAGATAGCTACTCCAACAAACAGCACACGCCAATTGCCACAATTATTGTTCCAATTGTCAAGTCTTTATTACTGGTTTGTGTGCTTGGAACTGGCACATTGGAAGTTTGAGCTGAGCTGAGCTGAGCTGCTCTCTATAAAAGAAGCCAAGAAGGCTTCACATCCGCAAAGATAGCTACTTAGCCACTGCATATCTTCCAGCTTTTGTCATAGCCTTTTTTCTTCTCTTTTGGTACAATTCAGGGTCTGGAATACTTGAATCAGTGAGAAGAAAAAACAAGATGTATAACCCTCCAAGTGCCCAGGAGATGACATACAAAGATCATGTTCAGAGGCGCCATGAGGAGAAAGGCTGCTTATATGCATGGTAAAACTTCCTGTCATGTTCTCTTCTTTTTATTTTTCTTCTCAAAAATGCAGGAGAATTGCATTTCATTTCATTGAGAAGAGAGAAGTTCTTTTCGGTTGCTCGAAACCTCTTTAGTGTGTTTTCTACTGGAGTTCTAAATGATAATTATATCCTTGATGAGTTTCCTCTGGAATTTAAAGTAAAAACATTCATAACCATACTTTTTTTTTGCCTAGTTTGTTGGATGTACTGTGATATAAACGTTCAAGTTTCTGTTAAAAGAATTTACATCGATGTAACCACTTTTTGTCACTAATTTGTCTTACGCAAACTAGGCAAGATTTCTGTGCTACAACTCACAAGATCATAATATCGAACATTACAAGATCATATCATATGCAATTAGTTAGGTGATCGCTATGTTCAAGCTGGATTTCCTTAGATATTTCTATGAGCATTTAGGCTAGGCTATGAAGATTCATAACTTAAAAGGGCTCCAGGATATATCATTAACAACTATCAAGCCCCCAAGGTTAGAGACTGATCTCTAAAGTCTGAACAAGTGATATGTTCAGATACTGGAAGCCAATTACATAAAGGTTACAACTGCACTGAGAACACTCTCGGCCTTTGGTTTTTTTATTATTTTATTTTTTTAGCCTAATGGTTACAGTGACTTGAGTAGCACCCTAAGGTCGATCATAAGTTCAAATCACCATAGGAGCGAATTTCAGATTGGGTTATTTGAGGGCTAACTTCCTGATTTAAAAAGGCTACATATATCCGGTTGGATGTAGAGGCCGGGTAAAAAATACCCTTGTCTAAAAAAACTCTTGGCCTTTGTATAAGATGAAAAAGCGATATGGTGTCAAATTTCATGAATATGATAGAGATAGCCAACCACACAAATCCTATGTGCAATATAGTGCTCACAAACTGTCCTAAAAGAATCTGCTTTCTTTGAATTGCCCTAAATTCTGTCTTTCTGATTTCACCTTTTTTTTTTGAGTTTTTGGTCTAGTTGCTCTAATCTATCAAGATATACATAACATCCAAAGGCTGAAACATATATCATTATCATGGCTCATATTGTGATAAGTCTAGAGATTAGTATCCGAAAATGCAGAGAGCGATATGGTGCCTACTTTCCTGACAGAGATATCCAACTCATAAATCATCACCCAACACTGAACACTCCAAAACGGTGCTTCTACCAAGCTAGCTTTGTCTTGTCTGATAAAATGGAATACACCATCTGATGAACAGTGTGGTAGTTGCCAGTCATTTTCATGTAGTGTATTTTTTTTTCTACATCTAATTCATGCAGTTAGGATTAGCTTTCACTCCTGTACTAAGAACAGTAAACCTGAGCTGCAATCCAGAATGGAAGTAACTATTTACTATCAAATTGTACTATATGATTTTTTTTTTCAATAAATCCATTTCATATCAAACTCTCAAATTTATGAGCCAGTGACAGTCATTGTCTCGCATGTGCTGATTATAAGCCGTAACACCTTAATCCGCAAAAAAAAAAAATATTTTATGAACAAAAATTGCATATATGTGTTGTTAGAAAATTAAAAGCAAATACTGAGAAATAAACTAGATTGAAAACCCTGTAAAAATCAAGTTTTAAAATTTAAATTTTGTATAGCTTACAAGCTGAAGTGTTCCTGACAGCACTTTTAATCTTTCATTTTTTTCAGTTAGATTTATTTTTTGTCAGTTTCAGAAATGGTTTTGCTTCTTTGCAGCCTGTTTACACTGTGCTGCTGCTTCTGCTGCTACGAGACCTGCGAGTGCTGCCTCGAGACACTCTGCTGCTGCTGCTGACGTCGTCATGACGAAGTGATATGCAGACTGTGACGTCCACTGGGACACTCATCGTTGTCCATCTGCTTGTTTGAATAAAAAATGTATTTATGAAGGGTTATGTACTTAATTAATTATTTGAGTGCTGTAAATCTGCAATGCGTTGGTTGATGTGTTTAATTACCTTTCTTTTCTCAGCAATGGATGGAAACCTGGTGTATTTGTATGTTCATCAAATAAGTACTCTATGCAGTGTTTTGGCTTGAACAAAATGATTGTCGAGGTTTGGGCAAATTTTGTAGTAGCTTCGACTGAATTTTGTTGTGTGAAACTTGGCGACTTTAGTCCTTGGTAAACTAACCTGACGTGACGAGCAACTCTTTTTCTTTTAGGACTACATAGAAGACGCGTATATATACATACCACTATACGTGTAGACAACCAAAAGCTCGTTGATGTTTTCTGTGTGGAGTTGGTGTTTAGCGGGGTATTTACAACCCCTTTGTAGGTCTAGCGGCGTTCAGTCACGCTTACCGGTGATCAGTTTCATGTTAGCACTTCCTCCTGGGTTGTGCGAGTAGCTACTAACTTATGGTGGTGGTGGTGTGGTTTTTTTTTTCTTTTCCTGGTTATATGCACGTTGTTTAAAAAATAGTTTTATAGGCCTTCTATATCATGTAAAGTGATATAGAACTAGGGCCCACAGAAAAGCTCAAGAGATAGTGAGATACTTTGTTTCGTATTTGGGTCGATTTGAAAAAAAAATGATCCGGATTCGTTCTAGGATAATTCCTAACATGGTCCGGATTTAATGATGATTCCTCGCTCAATATTAGCTCGATGCAGCTCCTATTCTTATCTTATAACAAACTAATTAAAATATTTGTATTTTTCCTTTCATCACCTCGTCCGTGCGGTGATTTTTCGTCCGTCACTCCACCCCCTCTCTAATCCCAATCGGAATTCCATCACCACACAAATAGAATCCCACATTGAGCACACCTTCTCTCCAAATCTCAAATCATCACAATCCAAATCAAACACAAACCCCAATCCAAATCTAAATCGGAATCATCAGAAAGCATCCAAAATATTAAGACGAGATGACGAGATGAGAGGGAGGGGCGAGCCGGACCGGAGGCCGCAACGCGCTGCTCCTCACCACCTCGTCTTCGGCCGGCCGGATCTGGCGAGAGAGCGGTGCGGCGGCCACCACCCAACTAGAAGTGTCGGTGAAGTGGGCCCGGGGGTATGCGGAATGAGGGGAATTTACCTTCCCATCCTGCCGCGTGACCCTACAGCCTGGCCCTACCCCCGTACCCCGCGGATCACAGGAGCGGCCAGGGGGCCTCGGGGTGGCACGTCATGCCCCTCGGACCCTCGCACCGTTTTGCCCCGAGGCCTCGGGGTGCCACGTCATGCCCCTCAGGCCCTCGCACCGCTTTGCCCCGAGGCCCTCGCCCATCCACCATCTGGCGGGGGGAGCAAGCAGGGAGGGGGCCTAAGCCGAACCTCCTTTAATGCACGCAGCGCCCCAACTGCCCCCTGCCGTATTCAATGCAGTAGGGGCAGACGTGCGGCATGCCCGACTGGCGCGCGACAGTCAGGAATGACCGGTCTGTGACCGGCCTGTCACCGGTCACATCTGACTGGACGGATAGCTGTGCCCCCACATTGCATCTGCCTCCGGCGGAGTGGAGGTAGGTATGACCCGTCCCATCGGAAGGGTCATTCGAAGTCCTCCCCACGAGAGGGCGGCCACCACAATTCTTCATCCATTAATGGGGGATTGACAGGGTTGTCCCCCCGTGTCAGGCAAGGGACGGCGCTGGGCCCCACTCAAGGACCAACCGTGGCTTAGCTTCCAGGTGAAGGCACGCGTCGAGATCCGGTCAAGGTAGGGTGGGCCCCCACCCGAGAGAAGAGTAGGTAGAGTCGGTGCATGTGGTATCCCCTTGAGGTATAAAAGGAGGACCTTGCCCACCGAGAAAAGGGACGACTCTGGGAAAACCTGAGCTGAAGGAGAAAGGAAGCAAGAGCGCTCTCTGGGGCTTAGGGACCTTTGTAACTTTAGTCTAAATCCCATACACAGGAGTAGGGTATTACGCTTCATAGCGGCCCGAACCTGTATAATCTTGTTGTGTGCACACTAGCTGGTAGCCTAGGAGGCGGATACGTGATTTCCAAAGGTGGGCCTTTTACCCCGGCCAAACTCACGAAAGGGGGATCCCACAATCTCCCGCTAGAAAGGATCACTCCTCGACAGCTGGCGCGCCAGGTAGGGGGATTTCGCGCGCTTCGAAGGGAAGTCATTTCCTTCCGCCCCAAGCCTTCCTCCGGCCCCAACGATCATGGTCGAGGTTTTAGAGGAAGAGGTGGAGGTGCACACCCCCACTCCGGAAGTGAGGGTGCCAGCGGGAGTCGTAACCCACGTCACCGCTGATGCGACTTGCAAACTCCGCCCCTTCGCGACCCCCCGCGGAGGGAGGATCCCGCCCGATCGGGTGGCTTGGCCCTCTCCTCGGCTCTGGACGGGGGGAGGCCACGGCACGTCAGAGCGCGCCGCTGCCTGACCTATTGTGACAACAGCTCACCCCAGGGCGCGCTTCAGGCGGCGGGAGCCCTCCTGCGGCACCCTCCGGTGAACGTGGAGCCGGAGGCCCCCGTCCAACGATGGTTGGACGATGTCGCCAACTTGGTCACCACTGCCCAGCGGCAGTTGGCCGCGAGTGGCCGTTCCACCGCCACAGGTACGTCACGTACCTCCACCGCCCTCTCCTCATCAGCAAGGAGGAGGGCTCGTCGGACAGCCATAGCCTCAAGGCGATCTACGGCCCCAACGTCGTCAGGGGCCTCGGAAAGTCGGAGGCGTCACGATGGTCTATACGGGGAGCAGGACGCTCGAGTAAACATTGAGCGTCGCTAAGACGAGCGCCGCGCTGCCCGCATGGGAGAAGGCGCCTCCTCGTCTAGAGTGCCGCGTTCCTCCTTGCGCGGCGGCCCGCCCCTCACGTCCACCCCAGGGGGAACTGGTTGCAGGGCCTTCGTGGCGAGTCTCCGGAACGTCCGGTGGCCCCCGAAGTTTTGCCCCAACCTCACGGAGAAATATGATGGCAGCATCAATCCCTCCGAGTTCCTCCAGATCTATACCACGATCATCGTGGCGGCGAGAGGGGATGACCGGGTCATGGCGAATTATTTCCCCATGGCTCTTAAGGGTCAGGCGCGTGGATGGCTTATGACCCAGCCCCCCGACTCCATCCACTCCTGGGAGGACCTGTGCCAGCAGTTTATCACAAACTTCTAGGGCACATACCCCCGTCCGGGGGAGGAGGCGGACCTACAAGCTGTGTAGCGGAAGGATGACGAGTCCCTCCGCTCATAAATACAGCGCTTCTGCCAGGTCCGCAACACTATTCCATGCATCCCGGCCCACGCGGTCGTTTATGCATTTCGGAATGGCGTGCGGCATAACCGCATGCTAGAGAAGATCGCCTCTAAGGAGCCTAAGACCACCGCCGATCTCTTCGAGCTAGCGGACAAGGTGGCTCGGAAGGAGGAGGCGTGGGCTTGGAACTCCCCCAGCATAGGTGCGGCGGCAGCGGCCGCCCCCGAGACTGCCCCCCGCTCCAAGCGGCGGGACAGAAGGGGCAAGCGGAAGCTAGCCTACTCTGATGACGAGGGCCACATCCTTGCGGCTGATGGGCCCTCGCGGGCCCCGCGCAAGGAAAGGGCCACCGACGGCAAGCCGAGCTCTACCGCCCCTTCCAGTGAGGGTCGGTCGGTGGACAAGTGGTGCTCGGTGCACAATACTTATCGGCACAGTCTTGCCGACTGCCGCTCGGTTAAGAACTTGGCCGAGCGGTTTCAGAAAGCCGATGAGGAGAAGCGGCAGAGTCGACGGGAGGGCAAAGCCCTCGCGACCCCCACCAATGATCGGCGAGATGAGTCTAAGAAGAAGGCCCCCGCCGACAATGACGATGACAGCGAGGGTCTGGAGTTCCAGATACATCAGGGAACTGTCGCCACTCTCGATGGGGGGGGGCTTGCGCTCACACATCCCGTCGTGGATTCAAGGCCATGAGGAGTGAGCTTCTGGTCGTCGTCCTGATTCACGAGGCAGCACGGAAGGCGCGTTGGTCGGAGGTGAAGCTCACCTTTGATCAGAGCGACCATCCGACGGTGCTCGCTCGGGGTGGGAAGTTGGCTCTTGTGGTCTCCCCGACCATCCACAACATCAAGATGAAGCGAGTCCTGGTCGACGGGGGGGCCATCCTGAGCATCATCTCCCCGGCTGCCTTCGACACGCTCAAGGCCCCGGGGATGAAGCTCCAGCCGTCAGTGCCGATCATCGGCGTGACCCCGGGACACACGTGGCCTCTCGGCCACGTTGAGCTCCCGGTAACCTTCGGCGACTCCACCAACTTCCGCACCGAGCAGATCGACTTCGACATGGCGAACCTCAATTTGCCCTACAACGTGGTCCTGGGCAGGCCTGCGTTGGTGAAGTTCATGGCCGCCACCCACTACGCCTACCTCCAGATGAATATGCCAGGCCCTAGTGGTCCCATCACAGTCTTTGGAGATGTCAAGGTCGCCCTCGCCTGCGCGGAGCAGCGCGCCGACAACCTGGCGATGGCCACGGAGCCGCACGCCCCAGAGGCCTCCGCGTCCCGCCGACGTCTTCGCATGGAATCCGTCGGACATGCCCGGGGTCTCTAGGGAGGTGATTGAGCACCGCCTCGCCGTGCGGCCGGATGCGCGGCCCGTCCGGCAGAAAGTGCGGTGTCAAGCCCCGGAGCGGCAAGCCTTCATCCGAGAGGAGGTGGCGTGGCTCCTGGAGGCTGGCTTCATCCGCGAGGTGATCCATCCGGAGTGGCTAGCAAACCCGGTGGTCGTCCCGAAGGCCAACGGCAAACTCCGGATGTGCATCGACTACACGGACCTCAATAAGGCATGCCCTAAGGATTCTTTCCCTTTACCACGCATAGATCAGATAGTCGACTCCACTGCGGGGTGCGACCTTTTGTGTTTTCTAGATGCCTACTCTGGGTATCACCAGATCCGCATGGCTAGGGAAGATGAGGAAAAAACTGCTTTCATCAGTCCTGTGGGCACCTTTTGTTATGCAACTATGCCTTTTGGTTTAAAGAATGCAGGCCTTACTTTTCAGTGTATGACTCGTATTACTTTGAGTAATCAGATAGGACGCAATATAGAGGCATATGTTGATGACCTGGTGGTAAAGACGCGCCACCAGGATACGTTGTTGCAAGATTTGGCCGAGACTTTTGATAGTCTTAGGTCCACGCGCATGAAACTGAACCCCGACAAGTGTGTGTGTTCGGTGTGCCAGTGGGCAAACTCCTTGGTTTTCTAGTCTCCTCCCGAGGCATAGAAGCTAATCCCGAGAAAATATGCGCGATAGAGAGGATGCGCCCCCCAGCAAACTTAGGGATGTGCAGTGCATCACTGGATGCATGGCCACCCTAAGTCGATTCATATCGAGGCTGGGAGAAAGGGCGCTGCCCCTATTCAAACTCCTCAAGCGCCCCAGCCGTTTGTATGGACGGAGAAAGTAGAGCAAGCTTTCAATTAGCTGAAAGCTTACCTCACCTCCCCCTATCCTAGTAGCCCCAGGACCAGAGGAGCCGTTGCTGCTCTACTTGGCTGCGACCTCCCACGCAGTAAGTGCCGCCCTAGTAGTCGAACGCGACGAGAGTAAACCAAGGGCCTCCTCAACTGGTGATGGCCCCTCGTCCCCCCGAGGCCCGATGCCCGAAGACCCCAACCCCTCGAAGGGCCCCGAGGCCCCCTTGGAAAGAGGAGAGGCTCTGGCAGGCGCCCCCGAGGCCTATAATCACGACATGGTCCAGGATTCCCTTGGGGCCCCTGAGCTCGAGTGCCCCGGGCTAGTTGCCCCTGACATCAAGGACCGGCCCCACCGAAAGGTGCAGCGGCCCGTCTACTTTGTCAATGAGGCACTCCGAGACGCGAAAACCCGATACCCACAGGCACAGAAGATGCTTTACGCGGTCTTAATGGCCTCAAGGAAATTGCGCCATTACTTCCAAGCGCATCGGGTTTCCGTCGTAACGTCTTACCCTCTTGGCCAAATCTTGCACAACCGAGAGGGCACCGGTCGGGTAGTGAAGTGGGCCATCGAGCTTGCTGAATTCGACCTGCACTTCGAACCGCGGCACGCGATCAAAAGCCAGGTTCTGTCTAACTTCATCACAGAATGGACGCCGGTGGATGACCCTCTTCCATCCGATCTCCCCTCCCTCCCCGGAGACGGTGGAGACCCGAGTGCCGACATTCGCGCCGGGCACTGGGTTATGCACTTCGACGGCTCCCTCAACCTTCATGGTGCGGGGGCCGGAGTCATGCTAACTTCGCCAACCGGGGATGTCCTCAAGTACGTCGTTCGGCTCGATTTCCGAGCCACGAACAATATGGCGGAATACGAAGGACTCCTCGCAGGGTTGAGGGAGGCGGCCGGAATGGGCATCTGCCGCCTCCTAGACTTAGGCGATTCCCAGTTGGTCGTGAATCAGGTCTCCAAGGAGTACCAGTGCACCGACCTGCAAATGGAGGCATACGTACGTGAAGTGCGGCGTATGGAGCGCCACTTCGACGGACTCGAGCTCCGGCACGTGCCCCGACGCGACAACGCAATCGCTGATGACTTGTCGCGTATCGCATCGGCGCGAGCCCCACTCCCTCCGGGGACCTTCGAGGAAAGGCTTGCGCAGCCGTCAGCACAATTGGGCCCCTCGAAGAACCCCGGCGCCACGACCTCCGCCCCGAGCCCCGATAACCCGCGGGCCTCGGGGCCCGAGGGGGTCGACCCCAACCCGCCTCGTCACGTCGCCTGGATGACTAACATCCGGGCATACCTCGATAATAATACTCTTCCTGAGGATCGCGCAGAAGCTGAGAAGCTTGCGCATATCTCTAAGCGGTACGTGCTCGTAGAAGGAACCCTCTACCGATGGGCTGCCAACGGGATGCTCTTGAAGTGTATCTCTCGGGAACAGGGCGTCGAGCTCATTGCCGACGCTCATGAGGGTGGGTGTGGGGCACATTCGGCCTCACGCACCTTGGTCGGTAAAGCCTTCCGACAAGGTTTTTACTGACCGACCGCGTTGCAAGACGCACAGGAATGGGTCCGGCGATGCAAGGCGTGCCAGTTCCACGCCAACCAAATCCTCCAGCCGGCCCAAGCCTTACAGGTCATCCTGCTCTCTTGGCCTTTCGCGGTCTGGGGGCTAGACATCCTTGGGCCGTTCAAAGCGGCTCGAGGCGGGTATCAGCACCTGTATGTCGCCATCGACAAGTTCACCAAGTGGCCCGAAGCTTACCCGGTCGTCAAAATCGACAAGCATTCCGCCCTCAAGTTCATCAGGGGCATCACGTCCCGGTTCGGGGTGCCCAACCGTATCATTACGGATAATGGCACCCAGTTCACTAGTGAGCTGTTCAGCGACTATTGCGACGACATGTGTATCAAGCTATGCTTCGCCTCGGCCGCCCACCCCAAGAGTAACGGCCAAGTCGAGCGAGCCAACGTAAAAATTCCCAAGAGTAAGGGCCTCAAGACTAAGACGTACAACGTCCTGAAGAAGCACGGGGATTCGTGGCTTGAAGAGTTTCCCGCTGTGCTCTGGGCAAATCGGACCACTCCAAGTCGCGCCACAGGAGAAACCCCTTTTTTCCTGGTGTATGGCGCCGAGGCGGTCCTACCATCGAAGCTTTCCCTGGGTTCCCCTCGTGTCGCGCTGTACAATGAGGTCACTCAAGATGTTCTCCGCCGCGACGATCTTGACTACTTGGAAGAGCGGAGGAGGCGCGCGGCCCTGCGGGCGGCGCGTTATCAACAAAGCCTGCAGCGCTATCATCAGCGCCACGTCCGGGCCTATTCACTACAAGTTGGCGACCTTGTCCTACGCCGCGTGCAGTCGCGCTTGAGGCCGAGCAAGCTCTCACCAATGTGGGAAGGGCCGTACAAAGTGATCGGGGTTCCCCGGCCAGGCTCTGTTCAGTTAACCACGGAGGACGGCAGGGAATTGCCTAATCCCTGGAATATCAAACACCTCCGCCGCTTCTATCCATAGCGTCGCAATTCTTTTTTGCTTTCCAGGAACTCGGGCCAACCCCCGCACAACCCCTAGGCTTGTGCGGGCTTGGCCGGGAGCTACCACTGTGCACTACTTTGTATCTTTTTCCCTTTCCAAGCAATAAATTTGGTGGACGCCATTACGCACCGTTTTTCTGCTCTTTCGTCCGGCTCGTCCTGGTTCAAAGGATGATTCGCACTTACTCCGAACCCTAAGTGGCGTTGGGTGACTTGAAAACCGTCGAAGGGGAGCCTGAACGCGGGCAGCGCCCCGGGCTGCGGCGAACCCCGGGGGCTCGGAAGGGCCTACACACGGCCGTCCCCGACCCCCGGTCGTCGTAGCCTCGGTCTGGGCAGACCGGCTGGGCGGCTCCCTCGGGACGGTGGTCTTGCCCCTCACCATTTAGGTCCCACGGGCCGAGCGCGGATTGACCTTTTCACAAGAACGAGCCCGAGGTGGGGGGGATGGGGTAAAAACGGCTATTCGGTCATAGGGAAGTTAATTGAATATTTTTTCTCTTGTTTTTCTTCTTTCCTTGCCGCAGGCATTTAATGGAGAAAGCAAAAGGGTAGAAAGTGCGAAGGGGAAGCTTTATTTACAGACAAGAAGGCACGATGGCCTAAAGTTAAGAGGTGTCCGATGCAGGCACATAACAAGAGGAAATTAAAAGCGGGGATAATCACGGAGTGCCCGAGCCCCCGAGGCCGGCGCCGCTGACCACGTCGTCCCAGTCCTCGCTGCCGACGTCGTCACCACCTTCTCTGCTCCCGCTCTCATCGTCTTCGCTCCCGCTCTCTTCGTCCGAGGCAAGCCCGGAGGTGAACCGAGGGGCCGACCCCTCGAAATTAGAGACGATCGCATCGGCCGCCTCCCGGACTTGCTCCCGAGCCCTGGCCTCGGTTCCCGGGGGGAATTCCTCGAGTGCGCGCCATGGGGCGAAGTCGGGGTCGCGGGCTTGGTAGCTTGCGAGGACCAATTCCACCGCAGCCCGCACCAAGGATGCTGACGACGATTTGACGGTCTCGCCGACCTCCTCCTCCAGCCTCTCCAGGTCAGCCGCCAGCCCATCCAGCCGGAGCGCGAGTGCCAGCTATGTGGGTGGGAGCTTCCTGTCCCAGCGTACGGAGATGCCCACTCGGCGTCCCGCGCGTTCCAGCTGATCGACGGCATCGAAGAGTTGCCCGGGCCCGATCTCGTTGGTAAGGCGGAGGGCCGCAATCTCCCCAGCTTGATCTTGCACCAGGCGCCCTAGGTCGGTAAGAGCGCTCTGAGCCGCGGTAAGTTGGCTCGCCAACTCCACGCCGCCGGGCTGGCCGCCCGCCGCCAGGTCCTTCTCCCGGGCCTCCAGCTTAGAAGCCCTTGCCGCCATCGCTGCGCGCTCGGCACGAGCGCTCTCCAGATGCCGAGCCTCGCGCCCGGCGACGGCCTCCTCGCGTTTCGCGAGTTGCTCGCCTAGCCGGCGCACCGCCACCTCACGGCGGTCCACCTCAGCCTCGCGCTCGGCGAGCGCGGCGTCCCGTTCCCGGCACGCCTCTTCCCGGAGCCGTAGCTCCTCTGCGCGATGGGCCGCCGAAGCCTTCGCAGCGAGGGTGATCCGGTCACGCTCAGCCGCGACCTCCTCGCGAAGACGAAGGGAGGCCTCCGCCTCCGCCGCCGTTCTCTCGTGGGTGGCCAAGGTGGACTCCCGCTAGTTTAGCAAACGCGCTCGCTCCTCCAGCGCCTGAGCCCGCCCCTCCAGCTCCCAGGCTCGCTGCGCCTGCTCCCGGCTGCGTGCGTCCTGCTCGCGTTGTTTCAGGTCGAGGACCTCGATTCGCCGACGAATCGTGGCCTCAAACTCTTGCGCGGAACGGGCGCGCTCGTCCAAGGCCTTGCATTCGGCCTCGAGTGCCGCCGTCCGAGCCCGCAGTGAGGCGTCGGCCTCCGATGCCCGCCGCTCTTGGGCGGCAGCCGCGTCAAGGACACTGCTAGCGTTTTCGACCCTCTTCGCTAGGTCCTCGGCATGGGCCTCGTACCGCAGGCGGATGTCGCCCAGCGCCTCATCCAGGACCCTTGAGGCGATCAATGCCGCCTGCCGCTCTTCCTCCGTCTCCCACATGACAGAGTCCAGCGTTTCTTCGCGCGCCTGGATCTCTGCCAGTTGGGCTTGGCGCATCTTGCGCCCCACCTCCACCATGACGTCCACGGCGCGGCGCACCTTGTCAACCCGCGCGCGGTCCACCGCGAGCTGTGCCGACTCCGCCTCCAGGGCCGCCCGCTCCTCCGCCAGGGCTTGAAATTGGGTGTTGAGCCCCTCCCGGATAGTGGAATTGGCGGCGGCGAGCACCTGCAGGAGTGGCTCCATGCTTGCCGGGGTCGGAGAAGAGAAGGTTGCGGTCTGCCCCCGGGACGACGGGGTGCTACTGGATCCCCCGCGAGACTGGGGGCTGCTCTCAAACCCCTCCCGCGCGGCTAGCCCCGAGGGCGCCCCAAATGCAAGGGGGAGCGGCTGTCCTTCTCGCCCCTTGTTTCGGGCCCTCGGGCAGACTCGGCCTCGGCCTCGGCCTCGGGCCCGCCCCCAGTTTCGGCCTCGGCCTCGGGCTCACGGCCGCCTCCAGCCTCGACTCTCGGGCCGCGACCCCCCTCGACCTCCTCTCCAGTGTGGCGCTCCACGCGGGTCTGGGCCTCGGAGTTGCCCCCGGGGGGACGCCGCCACCGCTATCGCCCGCGGCAGGTCGTGTTCCGGCTATGGTGGACCCAGAGCCAGACCCGGCGTACGGCCCGTGGGCCCCGCCGGAAGGCTGTGAAGGCCCCGCGGCGCCGGATCGGCCGAGCCCGGGCCGCTCCGGTCGCTCGGACTTTGACCCCTGCAAGGGGTCGGACGCCGAGACTCCCTGGGAAGGAATCTCGCTGCAGAAGAACCCTGATCGCGTTAACAAAGGAAAAGAAGAAGAAGCAACAAGAGACCGAGATGAGTAAAGAGCACCGAAGCGGATGCCGGCAGTCGTAGCGAGGGGGGGTTGAAGGTCCACTTCGGGGGCCCAATAAAGCTCCCCCGGCACGGCTCTGTCTGACCTATCTTCCGGAGCCGCTTCTTCTTCCGTCCAACTTCAGGCGCGGCGGGGCGCTTGCGGCCCGCCGGTGGTCGGTCCGCCATGCGTTCGGCGCCCCCTCTGCGCGGAGGAGAGGGCGGTCGGGATTCGGTCATTTTTCGCTTCCCTCTCGGGTCGCTGGCCGAATCTCCCCCTGGCCTACGGCTCGGGCCGGGTGCCCTGGAGCTGCCACCCCCACCGGAGCCGCTGGTCCAACTCCCGCCTGCGGTTTCGCCGCTGCTACCCGCGCCGACGGCACCGCCACCGGCGCTGCCCCAGCGGGACCGACCCCTGCCTGCGCCGACGGCCGACATCACAGCCAGGATACTCTCCCGGTCGCGGTCGCTGCAGAGGGGAAGGATCCCGTCTGGAATTAGTGTTTGCTCGGTGGTGTCCAGACCTAGCACCCGCCGAATCACCATCTTCGCGTCCTCCTCGCCCCAGTCCCAGCGCTCGCCCACATGGGTGCGCATGGGATCATTGGGTCCAGTGTACTCCCACGCTTCGCGGGACCACTCTTGGAGAGGTGCGATGCGGCGGCGGAAGTAATCACCAAGGACCATCGCCCCCGTGAGGCTCTGGCTTCGCAGGCCCCTAAGGCGGTCCCACGCTGCGTCGTACTCCTCGCCAAGTTCCGAAACTGCCAACCATGCGGCGGATCGTTCGGGAGGGCCGGCGGGGAGTTGAAGTCGCGGGTGGTCCGGCAGCGCAGTGTAGAACCAGTCCTTCTTCCAGTCCTCCCACTTCTTGCGGAGATGACTCTCGTTGTAATGCCCCACCGTGCCTGGCCGGGGCTAGAAGTAGCATCCCCCACCACCGCACCTTGCAGCAGCTGCTGGATGAAGAAGAACTGGAACAGCCGCATCGTCGGCCGCACCCCGACGAACATCTCGCACAGATGCGCGAAGATGGCCAGCGTCATCACGGCGTTGAGTGCGAGATGCAAGGCATGGATCTCCTAGAAATCCAAAACCTCGTGGAAGAACCTGGAGAATGGCGGGACCAACCCCGCCATGACGAAGCACAAGAGGTGCACGGATCGCTCCGGGTACCGCGGTCGCGGCCGCGACTCCCCCACCCTCATGGTGGCGCCCTCCGGCATGATCTTGCGGGGGAGACTAAGGTGCCTATCTGCCGTGATGCGCGATGCCGGAAGCACCGCATTGCCAGCATCTTGGGCCATGATGACCGGTGGTGAAACGACGAGGGGCTTGGTGTGCGGAGTAGCGTGGAGTGGCGAGAGTGTAAGGGCATAGGGAGCGAGTGTACGGGTGAGCATTCGGCGAAAGGAAGGAGGCGAAGTCCCCGCCTCCGTATCCCTTTGTCCCTGCCTCGCCCACGCCCGCCTCCTCGTTTCGCACCCTCACGGTTGCCCCCACGATTCTTGCGCCTGCAGTTGCCTCATCGTTTCCCGCGACCACTCATCACGTCGCTCACTGAATCCGCGTCCTGCGTTTAGTGCGCCTGTCAGCGGCACACTCGACGTAGGGTGTGCGACATTCACCGGCGCAGACTAGACGGGCTGCCATCAGTACCGCCGCATGCGTGGCGGACGAGGAAATCGAGGTGTGGCCCAACCGACCCCCCGATTTTCGTGCCTAAAGCGCCCCCATCATCAGCGCGATTAGTGGCGGTCAGATCGTCGTTATTATCAGCACGCCAACCTGGCCGTTCGGCAGCATCTGTTTAGATTCTCCGCCGGGCCCACAACCCCAGCTTGGGAAGTCATGAGGCACCACGTCAGACCAACCTCAGGAGGCCAACGTCCGACGCGGTGCCAGGGGCTACTGTCGGTGAAGTGGGCCTGGGGGTATGCGGAATGTGGGGAATTTACCTTCCCATCCTGCCGCGCGACCCTACAGCCTGGCTCTACTCCCGTACCCCATGGATCGCAGGAGCGGCCAGGGGGCCTCGGGATGCCACGTCATGCCCCTCGGGCCCTCGCACCGTTTTGCCCCGAGGCCTCGGGGTGCCACGTCATGCCCCTCGGGCCCTCACACCTCTTTGCCCCGAGGCCCTCGCCCATCCACCATCTGGCGGGGGGAGCAAGCGGGGAGGGGGCCCAAGCCGAACCTCCTTTAATGCACGCAGCGCCCCAACTGCCCCCTGCCGCATTCAATGCAGTAGGGGCAGATGTGCGGCATGCCCGACTGGCGCGCGACAGTCAGGAATGACCGGCCTGTCACCGGTCACATCTGACTGCCGGGCATGCCACCGGCCGCGAGCAGTGAGAAGGGCGACCAGTGGGTCCGGGTCGTGGAGGGAGGAGGAAGCGCTACAGCGGCTCCCGACAGTGGCGAGGAGAGGCATGCTCATGTTGGCGCTGGGAAGCGGAGGAGGAAGACGGACTAGAGGTGCACAGTGGCGAGCTCTGGTGCTCAGCCGTGCCGATGGAGAGGGAAGAAAGGTCGCCGCAGATCAGTGAGCGCCACCGGTGGACGCTGCCTTCTTCGCCGGCACCAAGTGGAGGATGCAGCTCCTCTGAATCTCCGATCCCCTCCTCTCCCCCACACTATGTTTCATCACCGGGAAGTTGAAGAAGGGAGAAAAGGAAAAGAACGCTCTGGTGCTTTCTACTTATAGTATTATACTAAAGTAAAATTAATCTTGACCTACCGTTTATTTTGAAGGGTAGATTACTAATCTCCTAATACATATTAGGGGTAATTTTGGTAGGGGCTGATTAGGGGTATTTTTGGTACGTGAGAACTATGTGGATCGGAATTGCTAAATAACTTGCGACAGTTTTCTCAGAGAACCTGCGAGCATGGGGGAATCGATCCCTGAAACTTCCGCGTAACCTGCATGACTTGGTTGCCACCGAGCTATAACAAATTTGAGGATTCAAAGCAAATTTACACTAGTTATATACTCCCTCCGTTTCAGGTTATAAGACATTTTAATTTTGGTTTCAAATTTACAGAAAATTATAGTAATATTTATAATACTAGTTTAGTTTCATCGAATTAATAATTGAATATATTTTCATAATAAATTTATCTTAGGTTGAAAATGTTACTAATTTTTTTCTACAAATTTGATAAAACTTAAAACAGCCCAAAGTCAAAAGTCTTGTAAGCTGAAACAGGGAGTACTAATTACATGCTGTTACATGGAAGTTATAACTATGTAACTGTAACTGGACTGTAACTCACTGTAACTTCCTATTTTTCTCCCAGACGGACATGTCATCCTTTGTTGTATCGAATTTTGATGTGGACCCGTTAGCCACTTAACAGTCACCGTTGACATTGGATCATGCGGCTAAAAAAAATCGAATGTTTTGGTTAAAAAAACTGTCTAACATCTACTAAGGTAGTTTAATGTGGATTAAAAAAGAACGTGTCGAATAAAAAAAAAGTACACGTTCGGTCTATCCGGACCGAATATATTTTAAAAAATTAAGGTTTTTCGGTCGACCATGCATAGAATAAAGCATAATGGTTTATTTTGGAAAAAAAAACTAAGTCCAAAACTGTCTAGATCAGGTCGATTTTTAAAAATCAAGGATTTTCGATAGATCGCGCATAGAATAAGATTTTCGATAGATCACGCATAGAATAAAGTAGAATAGTTTATTTTGGGAAAAAAAATTAAGTCTGGGACCGTCTAAACCAGGTCTGTTGACCGTGAATAGAATAAAGCGGAACCATTTATTTTGGACAAAAAATATTAAGTCCGGGACCGTCTAGACTGGGTCGATTTTTAAAAATCATGGTTTTTGGGTCGATCACGCATAGAATAAAGCAGAACGGTTTATTTTGGAAAAAAATAAGTCCGGGACGATCTGGACCGCGTAGACCGCGTCGATTTTAAAAAATCAAGGTTTTTCGATCAATTGCACATATAATACCATTTTAGGATAAAATTGGTGACACAAAAAATCCGTTCGGTCTATTTGGACCGGATCGATTAAAACAATATGTGGTAACAATACATAAATACTATTTTAGGACATAATTGATACAACGCCCGGAATCCATCTGGTCTGTCTGGACCGGATGGATTAAAAAAACATGTGGTTTTTCGGTGTTGCGCACGCATAAAAATAGATAAATATTATTTTAGAACAAAACATGTTAGCACACTTATTGTTCGGTTTAAATTTCTTTCAGACCAACCATAATAACTACTGTCGGAATCTATCCGGATGTAAACCGGGATTTCCATTTTTAATTCACATACTTGCACGATCCAACTTAATTTCTAGACTGAATTTATCCAAATTACAACCTTGCATTTGAGCTCACTTAGAGCAAGTACAATAGCAGGCTATAAGCCAGCTACAAACATATTTTAAGTAGATAAATGAGGAGAGAGAAAAGCAGCGGGCTATAGATTTGTAGCCAGCTGTAGCACGGACTCCAAGACACAGTGTGTGTATGACAGGTGGGACCAGGTATTAATAGTGTAGTATGTAACTATTGTATGAATGCTATTAGATTGGCTATATATGAATTGGAGCTAGCAGTTGGCTATACTATTAAACTTGCTCTTATATTGTTTTGGTTAAAAACAATTTTTGGACTAACCATATTGTTCCATATGTCAACTGGGACTTTGCGTTTTTCATCAATATAAAGACGTTCGTGGACGATGAAAATGTTCTCTTCTTTTCCGATATACATTTTCCTTTTTTCGGTACGTACGAGATCCATTTTCTCCGTTTTCACCTAGTTTCTTTCTCCTACTAGTGAACGCGCACGTGCAAGGCACGTCCATACCTATTGAATGGAATCAAATTTGAAGGAGAGTATTGAGTCTTGATACTAATAAAATTATACTTACTCATAAACATGTGATTACTCCATATAGCTCTAAAAAGAAATATATGTACCCATAAATATGTGATTATTCTATATAGCTGTAAAAAGTTGGATAATTCGTCAAGATTGCTTTCAATTGACCAAACACGTTGGAGTCTTCAATTTGAACAAAATTCTTTCTAAATTTGCTCTAATTCCTGTACAACGGAACCAACGTCAAACATCTGCTTTCAAGTATCCATTCATTATTTTTACAAATATTACAAGGGTTTGTTGGAACCATGCCACAATTAGGCAGGCTGAAAAGAAGATCAGAGATCATTTATCTATCATATGCTTGTTTTGTGAGAAAAAAATCAACCGATTTTCAATTGATACACCGCTTCCAATTTCTTACATGCATACCTAACGGCATAGATTGGCCAATGGCAGCATAAGCATACAAAGGACATATATAACTATAATTACACTAAATAAATGACATAACATGAACTAATTTTTTAATTTAATAAGATTAACACGTTCTCATGCATTCCCAGCATGTGCTTGCCGCCGATGTTGTTGGTTGATTGCTTCCACATGCTGAAGTAGACCTGGAAGCTCTGCAACGCCCTGCTGGCTGAACACCCAAAGTCCGTGCATAAAGACCAGATTTTCTTCATTGACTGGACATGCTAATCTGGTCATAATTTATTTACTTCCTCTGAGCAAGGGGTTACTGGCCACTTGGGATGTTTTCTGGCAATTTTTTTACTGACCTTGTTTGACTGAATAATTTTCAAAAATTGAACATGAATAAAGATGATGTCTGTTATTTAAGAAAAGGACCACGTAACACATATGAATTTAGGAAAGAAACTGCGATCTTCATTTTAGTAATTTAAGATGGGTCTAACAACATCCTAAGTTGCTACATTTTGAAACGGAGAGATACCAAAAGAAAAGATATATAGCATATGAATAATACACACCTTATGAAATGCAGATACTCACAAAGCGTCTAAGAATTTCATAAGTT
The DNA here is from genome assembly GCA_000338895.3 of Oryza meridionalis. Taxonomy (NCBI): domain Eukaryota; kingdom Viridiplantae; phylum Streptophyta; class Magnoliopsida; order Poales; family Poaceae; genus Oryza; species Oryza meridionalis. The sequence goes on along the minus strand of CM002528.2, from coordinate 4,691,568 downwards.
GGTATTATTTGAAATGCTGAAATTGTTGTATTGCTAGATGTAGACTTATGCAACTGAGATATTCATATGCAGCCATAAAATTAATAGAGTTTGTCATGATAGGTGAGCTATATAAAGTGCCATATGAGAATAAAATTTGGACTTTGGTGGTTCCACATTTTTAACCAATATAAAGTAATATCTTATCAAGTGATGACTGATTGCAGTTGGGTCAAGTAATATCTCAAGCAATGAATCAAATATTATTGGACAAGTGATGACTGATTACAATTGGAGAAGTTTGTTAGCTATTGAAGTAGTCACAGAAATATTCTAGCCAAAAAGCAGTTGTCGGCAATCATAGTATGTATGGATTGGATGCATCTACAGAGCTAAATAAAAATGAATACTTTCAATACTAAATTTCTTTACTAATTTTAACTCTTCCATTCGATTATGGATATCTAACTGCTCACATTTAGGTAGGGTCAAATGTTTAAAGCAAATTAAGTGCAAGCTAGGATCCAAATCCGAAGCACCACAAACTGTTCAGGCATACAAACCAAAATGTCATGCTGGCGTAACTGATATAGCGGAGCCACATCCCCATGCGTGTACGGAAAACAACAAACACTTTCTAGGTAGGACACTGACAGAACAAACACCTCAATTTTGTGTGGAATACTAATGAAAATTTGAGATCATTGGGAAATATTAATGAAAATTAGAGATCATTGGACGATGGATTCACTCATTGCAGGCTCATGGAGGCCCATCCCCTCGAAAATCAAGCTCTGCACCACCAGATCGACAACAGGCAACAGCAGCAGTCTTATTTTGTGATTAAACAGAAGTAGCAGATAAACACTAGTGAAAATGGTGGCGAGAAGATGGTACCTGATGCTGTTGGGCGAGTTTGCGGCGGTGAGAACGCGGGCATGCTCCGGTGTCTCATCGATGGGCTCTGGTCGGAACACCCGCATGACCATGGAGATGGCGAGAGAAGGGGATGGGCGCGGAGGCGACGAGGTAGGCGGCGAGAGAGGGGGACGGACGCGGAGTCGGCGAGGGCGGGGCAGGCGTTGGAGGCAGCGGAAGGTGGTGGAGGCGGCGAGTACGGCGAGAAGGGGGGGCGGCGGCTGAGGTGACGAGGGAGGATGACGGGTGCGAGGCCAATCCATTTCGACCCCGCTAGGGTTAGCAATTGGAAAATTACCATTTTACCCCTCCGCACAACATTTTTCCTGGACAAAATTATCCCTCCACATTTCTACTCCCATCGGGTGTGTTGGAGTAGAAGTAAATCTCAACCGTTCAATCAAATACAATCAACGGTGTAGATTACTCTTTACTACAAGTAGAAGGCACCGGAGTGGGACTCAAGAAAAATACTTCAATGGTAAAAAAAAAAGGGTAAGATCCATTGTTTTTTTTTAACCGAACACTCATTGATATGTAGGTTCCACGGGTTTTCATACCACGTCAATGGTAGACGACACGTTAGCCAAAACCACCGTCCAAACTTCAAATCGTTTTGGGACTTTGTTTGCACTGGTTTTGAAATTTGAGGGACGCGTCATATCTGGTGTTACGGTTTAGGGATGAAATTTAAACTCGGTGGCAAATTTGTAGGGATCTGAAGTGGACTTAATCCCTAAATGCCTTGAAAGCTTAAACTCAACCAAGTACAATGGCCCATATGAAAAAGGCCGGCCCACTAACCGCTCTTAACTTGGCCCATAACGAGTTCTGTCACAATTTTGAATTTTTAGCACAACAACTATTTAATATTTCAGTGCTTGCAGTTTAATGAATTTTCTGTTTAATTGGTAATATTTCACATTCCATAAGCTAATTTTGTGTATATAATTAAAGCACAAACTGAAGGAGGTAGAAACCGAAATTGAGGGATGATCAAAACTATATATGACAAATGTTTAGTTCTGACAATGATCTAAATTTGAACAAAACTTGATCCGATCCTATCCATTTCTGATTTTGTGCCGAACGATGCGGAGAGAAGTTAGTTTTTTGTAGATAATCCAAGCCCAAATTTAGCCATGCTATCTCGTTATTAATCACGCGAAAGAAATGCTCGTGCCAACAAATTAATTTATCGTACATCACTAGTCACAGGCTTGTGTGCGTTAGCCAACGAGTTCATGCAGATCATGACATCGTCGTCGACCTCGCCGACCTCGCCGACCTCGCCGCTGGCCGCCGCCGCCGACAATGGCGTCGCCGCCGCCTACTTCAACTTCCGCGGGGCGGAGCGCGTGCCGGAGTCGCACGTGTGGAAGGGGATGCACGAGAAGGACACCGCGCCGGTGGCGGACGGCGGCGACGCGGTGCCGGTGGTGGACATGAGCGGCGGCGACGACGCCGCGGTGGCGGCGGTGGCGCGCGCGGCGGAGGAGTGGGGCGGGTTCCTGCTCGTCGGGCACGGCGTGACCGCAGAGGCCCTGGCGCGCGTCGAGGCGCAGGCGGCGCGGCTGTTCGCGCTGCCGGCGGACGACAAGGCGCGCGGCGCGCGGCGGCCCGGCGGCGGGAACACCGGCTACGGCGTCCCGCCGTACCTCCTCCGGTACCCGAAGCAGATGTGGGCCGAGGGCTACACCTTCCCTCCCCCCGCCATCCGCGACGAGTTCCGCCGCGTCTGGCCCGACGCCGGCGACGACTACCACCGCTTCTGGTACGCGTTCACCGCCGATCGATCGATCCGCCATTGCATGCAACTAACCTATAGCGTGTTCGTCCGCGGCCCAGCTCCGCCATGGAGGAGTACGACGCGTCGATGAGAGCTCTGGGCGAGAGGCTCCTCGCCATGTTCTTCAAGGCGCTCGGGCTCGCCGGCGACGATGCCCCCGGCGGCGAGACCGAGCGGAAGATCCGCGACACGTTGACGTCGACGATTCACCTCAACATGTATGTAAACTCATTTGGATGCGGTATTATGCCACCCATTATTTACATGCTACTTTGAGAAAATATAAACAAACATGTAAGATTACATTTAATTTACAACTAAAGAAAATAAAAATAATAAAATCAGACAATGAATAGTAGTACATATAAAATTTGTTATTTCTTTTTTCGTGTGCAAGTCGATAAACTCGCATGTTTATATAGTGTTTTATATTATCATAATATATCTTATCAAATTTTATGATTTTTTATAACTATTTAAGCTACATGCATATGTCCCATAAAAAATCAACTTCTGGAGATAAACCTAGACAAGTATGTGTCCAACAAGTACATCCCTAGAAGTTGTCTTTTTTTGGGACGGAGAGAATACACAAGTAGAAAAATACTTTTCCATACTCATATATCTTCACATGCAATCGTGCTCTAGAGCTGACACGTGTCACTCTGACGTGGACACACGCAGGTTCCCTAGGTGTCCAGATCCAGATCAGGTGGTCGGGCTGGCGGCGCACACGGACTCGGGCTTCTTCACCTTCATCCTGCAGAGCCCCGTGCCGGGGTTGCAGCTGCTCCGCCACCGGCCGGACCGGTGGGTGACGGTGCCGGGGACGCCGGGGGCGCTCATCGTCGTCGTCGGCGATCTCTTCCATGTGCTCACCAACGGGCGCTTCCACAGCGTGTTCCACCGCGCCGTCGTGAACCGGGAGAGAGACCGGATCTCCATGCCCTACTTCCTCGGTCCGCCGGCCAACATGAAGGTGACACCTCTCGTGACGGCGGGGTCACCGGAGAGCAAGGCCGTGTATCAGGCCGTGACATGGCCGGAGTACATGGCTATAAGAGATAAGTTGTTCGGGACAAATATATCGGCGTTGAGCATGATTCGAATAGCGAAGGAAGAGGACAAGGAGAGTTAGAACTATGGTATGATTGCAATTATCCATGCCAGAAAAAAAAATATTAGGGATATGATTTGTTGTGCTAAAATAAGGAAGGCAAATTTTAATTATAAGCAAGTATAGGTAGTTTTCCATTGAATAAACTTTTTTTCTTAACAGCTTTCATAAATTGGAAAGGTGAATACTGACTTGATGAGAGTTTCACTGTAGAACCAGGACAAGGAATAAGTTGAGGCAACCTGAACAATGCTAAATTGAAAAAAAAAAGAGTTTTCTATTTATTTGCTGCATATTTTTTCTCCTATGATTTGGTCAGTTTTGGAGGGCTAATTTAGATTGCTATTAGATTCAAGCAACTCATGCACGCGTGTCAACACTCCATTCTACTCTTTGTTGGCCGAAGTGGTATTTCATAAGCCCTCTATCTAAGGGCAAGAGCAGTGCAGCTACCCAGAGGCGGATCCACTGTTGGGGCTGGCTTGTCAGTGCGCAAGCCCTAGCTCCATGATCCCCTTCCTCTAATTAGCAACTAATGACTCTAATTAGCATTTAGCGTATATCTAGTAGTATGGCAAGGAAAGCTAGCTCAAGCACTCAATGCCCAAATTAAATTGCAATGTCAAATATGTTATAAGTATACCATACCAATTTCTTGATACATTTATGTGTATATATTAATATAGCTGCAAATTAAAATGGAGAAAGCAATGGGTTGTCTTTTGATCATATGCGTTTGGGTTTCATCCAAAAATACTTAGTTGATATATCTTAGTTTGTTTCAGTTACATTGCCATATTTATACACAAGCCCTCCCTCAGTTTACATCCTAGATTCGCCACTGCAGCTACCACACTTGAGAAGCCCTAGCCCCCCAGCTAGGGCCAAGAACGCTGTGGGAAAAAGCCTCCACAATGCATGTGGACTCTCCCCTTTTTGGCATGCTATAGTTCTTTTAGTCTCTCGACGACGGGAATGGAAGATGACCAGTAAGCCAGATGATTCGCGAACCACCGGTATATTTCGTTGCACTTAAATCACCCTCGTTAAGAGGCACACTCCAATACCATTAATGTCCAATAGCTTTGATAGTAATGGCTGGATCTACTAATACCCCGTCCATTGAGTATAACAGAGCAAACGATGGTATAGCAATGAACAAAAGAATGATACTAGGAAATATGGTCCGAATAATTTCGATAGTATTTCCACAAACAATCCTTTGCGGGATTGGATTAGTTTGCTCGTTGAAATGCCATAAAGCGTGAACCAACATCCGTGATACGAAATTCAATAGAGTCCCAACAAATCAAAGATATACGGTAGAAACTCAATAGAATCCCAACAAATCAAAGACATACGGTAGAAACTTAGCCCATAGTACATGTGCCCCAGGTCAAGTGACCCAACAGTAAAAGGAAATAAATTCCCCAACTACCCCGACAGCCCGACTCTCTCTTTATTCTCATTGAGCCTCTTCATCGCCTTCCTTCGCATCGCCGCATCGCCTTCCATCCTCAGTGTCGTGACCATGAAGCTCCATCCGAGAGGGAGGGTTTACTCCCCTGCTCCCCATCTCCAAATTGATGCGGCGCCTCCAGCTCCACCACCAGTGGCAACGGCTCCACTGACACCTGCCCCTCTCCCCCCTCCCTTGCTGCAAGGATTAAGGTGTTGAACTCCATTGATCCATGTGTGCTATTTTGGGCTTTCTTCCCTTGATGTTGGGTCAAATATATTTGATATGTTCTAAAAAAAATGTCCATCGATATGAAGGACGAGTGTAAGATGGGGAAAATGGAGTTGGCTTGCGTGCAGAAGGGCAAGAATGGGTGCGGGAAGGGAAAAACCTAGCTGTCATGCACGCGAGTGGTAGGGTGATTTTGGGATTGGAGGTGAACACTGGCGCGGAGGCCACAAGCTCCATAGCGTGGCGTGACCTACGCCACGCGCCCTCGGTGACGCCGAAGAACGGGTGCCCTTCTTTGGACGCACGGTCTTCAGGCTGGTGGGCCCAGACGCACTCGTGGCGACGATTCTCCCCACACCACCGAAGGCTGAGTTCCTCACAATGCCCTCCTACTCTTCTTCCAAGTCCCCACTCTGTTTTCTAATATAATAACTTAAATTTATATTTATATGTAACATTGTAATCTATGCTATTATTTTTTTCTTAAAAAAAGATATATGTCCATTTGGACGATATGCAAGAGATGAGTATGAATGCACTCAGTTGCAGGGTTCAAAATTTCAATTTCACTATCTACCGAATGGACTGAAATTTCAGAAATTGCAGAAATCTTGGTCTGAAATAATTTGATTTTTCTGAACAAAATTTGGTCAAATTTGAATAATTTTGCTATATTCAAAATGGGGAAATTCCAAAAAAGAAAATTGAGCGAAATAATTTTGTATGGGGGTCTTTGCGGTCTGGAATTTTGAACCCTGCTCAATTGTAAACTGACTTTATCCCTGACCGAGGCGCTAGCAGAAGTCCAAGGCAAACTTCATCAGTCGTGATCCGATATTAATAATATTGGTACAATTCATATAAGAATTTTTGATGTGTTGATCGAATTTGAATTTAACTTTTGGTGTAGAGTGTTAGATGTCACTATCTTTTCATCGTCAATTTTTTTTTAAAAAAATATATAACTATTTACATTGAATTTAGGGAAAAAAAATACACGAGTGGATATGCTTTTAAGAGATTTAGAATCCATTTACGTCGGTCGCTGAAGCCTCCATACTCGTCGGATATATATATATATTTTACATACATATATATATACATATACATATATATATATATACATACATACATATATACATATACATATATATACATATATATATATATATGTATGTATGTATGTATGTGTATACACACACACTTCCCATTGGAGATATATATATATCTCCAATGCCCCAAACAAAAAACCAAGTTCATTTCGCGAAAGGATATATAACTTAGTGGTTACAAGAGCCTCAGTAGCACATGAGATCATGGATTCGACTCCCGATGGAAGTGAATTTTTCAGGGTTTAATAGCGTTGTGCTTTTAGTGGAAGGCGCGTACCCGTCGACACCCATGGAAGCGAATTTTCCAGGATTTAATGGCGTTGTGCTTTCAGTGGAAGGCGGCGTACCCGTCGACAGTGAGACGCCTGTGGTGACTTCGTCAATCTTAAAGATTTGCTGGCCTAGCCTTCGAAGATGCTAACAGGGGTAGGGATTGCGTGCGTGAGTTAATAGGGGTGAGTGCGCGTGTGTTGTGAGTGTCTATGTTATACCGTGTATTTCTCAAAAAAAAAAAGTTCATTTCAATTTCATCACCTCAAGCGCCAAGAAGCAGCGAATCGATCACAAATTCACAATCGTAACCACATGAAACGAATTAAGAGGAATTCACGAACACAGAGAATTAAGGCCACACTTGTCTTTGGATGATCTTGGTCGTTACAGTACAACTCTACCGACACACATGTCGCGCGACGCCGCGCTCTCACGAGTGCGACCTGCGCCACCTCGCCACCGCCGGCGTGCCCGACGCCGGCGTCGACGCCGCCGCCGCGGTGGTCGCGCGGACGACGACGCCCTTCTTCCTGCTCAGCGGCGTCCTGTCCAACCCGCTGTCGGAGTCGTCCACGACGACGGCCCCCGTGGCGCCACCGCCACCGCCGCCGCCGCCGCCGCCGAACAGCAGCTTGAACAGGCCCCCCGGCCGGCGCCGGCGCTCCGAGCTGAGCCTGTCCACCTGCGCCTGCAGCGCGTGGCACTGCACCTGGAGGCGGGACACGTCCTCGCGGAGGCGGCGGAGCTCGTGGTGCTGCGCGGCGACCTCGCGCTTGGAGGGGCACCGCGCGCCGCCATTGGCGCCGGTGATGAGGTCGGCGGGGCTGCGGGACTGGAGGGAGCGGAAGGAGCCGGTGGTCCACTCGGCGAGGCGGGTGAGCTTGCTGCCGTGCTCGGAGAAGAGGACCTGGACGACGCAGCGCACGGGGAGGCGCTCGTTCTGGACGGCGTGCGCCGCCGCCTCCGCCGTCAGCTTGCGCGCGTCGATCAGCCGGCACAGCGATCGCCTCTCCTCCTTCCCAGCGTGCGGGTGCGCCTGCACACAGCAACCACTTAGTTTTTTTTTTTTTTGAAATGGAGAAATTTCAAATGGATTTTGGAGGAATTCAACTAAATCGTAACCAAAATCTTGTAAAATTGATACTCCTACGTTACAGAGGAGCACTTACGTTTTCTTTTCATCACCGGTTAAATTTCTACATGCCAATTAATTTTCCATGAAAATCGAATGAAAATTCACACTAACATTAACACTTACAAACATTTTGTGCTCTTTTAAAGTAGATATTTAGATTAAATTTCATTATCACATTATTTAAACATGCACGCTCTTTCTCCCTCTATATTAAACACATTACAAACGCAAACCCTTATATATACGCAGCGCACGCACCCATCCCAAAAAAAAAACATACACAAATCCTTATAAGCAATTAAGCACATATGAAATCTATGCTGACATATTAAAAATGGCGATATCAAAAATTAGTTTTCTTTTTTTATAAAAAGTGAGAGGCTACAAGAAGGAAACCAACAACCAGGTAACAACTCTCTTGTTGCATAGCAGTTGCAGCAGTTGGATTAGATTGATCGAGCTGAAGCAGCGATGCTAGGTAGCTCACGTGAGCACATCTGTGTTCTGCCGTTGTCTTCAGAACAGCATCACACTGCACTGCACTGCATGTGTGATTTTAGCTGGTGAGAACGTACCAAAACATGGCAATTGCTAGGACAAAAACAATGTGACTTTTGCCCTTCGATGGGACTGGACTGTGTGTTGCTGGTGATTGATATACAAATTGGTTGGTGTATTGTTGGGATGCTGAATGATACTCCTCTATTCAAGCAATGACAAAAGAGGCAGTGAAGCACTAGCAGAGAAGGATCCATGCACAGGTGGAGAAAAATAAAGGGGAGTGGAAATAGTTTTGTTCAAATAGGAACAATTTTTATTCTCATTTTTTTTAAAAAAAACAGTGGTCAGTTTAGAAAGCTTTTTTCTTTGCGGCTTATAAGATGGCCATCATCGATTGAGCTATGACCGATAAACCGAAGCGAATGCACGAAACAGATAAATTGATACTCGAGTTGTTAGCGGTTTAAAATACAAGACTGAAAAATAGACTACGATAAAAAAAATAAAACCTTCAAAAACAACTCTAAAATTAAGTTTTACAATTCAAAATTTTAGTTATGATCGAAAAACCAATAAACAAATGATGAAACCCAAACACAATCACAATTATATGTAGTTGAATCGAATGGATACAATTATACCTCTATTCTTAAGTGGCCTTGAGTCAAACTCGAGTGAACAAAAGGAAAAGAAACGTCTGATTTAATTTCAAATTTTAAACATTGGCTTAAACAATGATCGTCGTATCAACGCAAAGCAATTGAGCTTAATCACAAAAACCAAAAACACACTCCTGACTCCTGAGCAAAATGATGATTAGGAATGGTCCAACATGAACTACCGTGCGGTCAAACACGCAGAAACACATACCGAACCTGAAACTGGCCTCTCTTACTTCCATGGTTATTCTTTTTTTTTTTACCTCGACCGTCGCGTATGCTTCCAACACAGTCACATCGTCTCCAGCACCATGCATGGAAATACGTGCATGGAAAATCTTTTTTGGCCTATCACATCATGGACAGCCAATGCCAAGGTGAAAAGGGGTTAATCACCACATGTAATATCTTAAAGTTGACATGCTCACCCTGCTTTGCAAATAGGAATCTTGGAGATTAAGGGGGTGTTTAGATTTCGTAGCGTAAAGTTTTGACGTGTCAATTAAGATACTATATAAGGTATCGTATAGAGTGTTCGGGCACTAATAAAAAACTAATTACAGAATCCATCAGCAAACCACGATGAATTTATTAAGTCTAATTAATCCATCGTTAGCAAATGTTTACTGTAGCATCATATTATCAAATAATGGAACAATTAGGTTTAAAATATTCGTCTCGCAAATTAGTCGCAATATATGCAATTAATTGTTCTTAGCCTATATTTAATATTTTATATAGGTGTTCAAACGTTCGAGTTGATAGGGTGAAAAATTTTGAGGTGGGATCTACATAGGGCTACAGTCCCATTTTTTTCTCCACATGTACTGTATTATTTTCATTCATTTGCTTTATATACTATAGCTTGCTCTCTGTTAAAATATAATAAGTTTTAATTTTTTACACGGCTACAAATAAGAGGGGTAGAAATATTTATTTATCTTCTTACGATAGGTCTGTACTAGATAAGGGATAGGATGAGTAGTTTAGGAGTAATAAAAAATATCTTTTACAAGTGGTAATTGTTATATTTGGAATAATTTTGAACTTTATATATTATTATATTTTTGGACAAATAAAATACTTGATATAGCTTATCATATAATTTAGGTTTCTTCTAAAAAATAGGTTGGAGATATTTTTTTTAATTTTTCATCGTAATATATTTTACTACTAGCACTAATATAAAAATAATTACCCAATAATTAGTTATAGTTGCTTTATTTATTTTTTTCTCATCTTATCAATCATAGTTCAAACGATCAGAGTTGGCAGCATTGCTCCTAGTCCTATGTAATTAACTTATAATGTGTTTTTTTCTTAAATATTTAGCGTCACACACTCACACTATTATTTGTGACGAAAAATTTAGCTAGCTAGCATTTCCTACAAAATGTAGCATAGTGATTTTGTGTTCCATTTTTTTAAAGAAAACCAACATGCTACGATATTGATAACACCCTGATCATATAACATGTTAATTAAATGGATGCATCATGACATCATGTTCCAAGATAATTAAAGCCATCGATGCATTCTTAACCGATTTTTAACGGCCAGAGACCCTTTTCTTTCTACCATGACAGACAGAACATACTGCCACGATGTACAGAAGATTATTATTTGTAAATACTGAAACGAAATTTCAGGTTACGAGACGTTATTGATTTTGGTCAAAGTCAAACAATTTAAGTTTGACTAAGTCTATAGATAAATATAGTAATATTTATAATACTATATTAGTTTATCAACTAAATAATTAAATATATTTTTATAATAAATTTATTTTGGGTTAAAAATGTTACTACTTTTTTCTACAAATTTCATCTACAAATACGGAGGGAGTATTTAACTAATCAAATCATCATGAAAACATAATCATCACCAGGCAAAGTGAGATTGTGACATAATTGTAAATGATTGTGTCCATGGCGCGCGATCGATGCACACTCACCTTGAGGTAGGTGTCAACGGCGCGGTACAGCCCGTCGTCGGCGGCGCGGGCGTGCGCCGGCACGGCGCGCGCGAGCTCCTCGAACTCCGCCGGCCGCAGCCCGGCCTCCAGCGCCGCCTCGGCGAGGTACGCGTCCACCAGCCTCGCCACCCTGCAGGCGGCCGCCGCGCCGCCGCCGCCGCCGGCCTTGCCGCCCTCGCGGAGGAAGCCGCGCACGAGGCGGAGCACGAGCGGCACGTCGAGCAGCGTCGCGCCCGCGCCGGGCGTGTCGCCGGCGGCGGCGCGGAACGCCGGGATCATGACGGCGCCGAGCGAGGCCTGGTCCAGCCGCCGCGCCGCGCGCGCCTCGAGGTCGGCGAGGAGCGCGGCGTCGGCCCCGGCCATGCTCCCGGCGCGGAGGAGGCGGAGCAGGAAGTCGCACGTGACGCCGCCGCCGCCGTCGTCCCCGTCGCCGCCGTCGGGCGGGAGCGCGGCGACGAGGGACTCGAGCAGGAGGCGTTTCCTGATCCACGTCGCCGTGGGGCTCTGCGGCGGCAGCAGGAACCTCCCCGACGGGGACGACGCGACGTCCGGGAGCCACCTGGCCGCGTAGTGCGCCAGCACGGTGGCGAGGTGGTCGCCGCCGCCGCCGCCATCCGACGAAGACGAGGCCGCCGCCGCCGCCGGCTTCGACCTGATGCTGGCAATGGTGCGCGCGAACGCGTCGACGTCGTTGACGACGCACGACGCCGCGTCGTCGCAGCTGCGCCGCGGGGGCGTCACACTCATGCCAACAGCAGCAGCGGCGACAACCGAGGAAGGCGTCAGCCGCGCGTCCGGCGAGGAGGCCGGCTGCTTCACGGCGGCGGCGGCGCCGTGCAGCGGTGACGGCGACGGCGGCTTCATGGGTGGCGGCGGCGAAGCGAGTGAGAGTGAGGTGAGGTTTGTGTGATGAAGCTCCTTGTAGGGGTGGGCGTGTGGAGCAACGGTAGGCAACAGAGTGGACAGTGTCACCAGTCTCGCAGAGACAGGGGCGTGGCAGGATTGAGTTTTTTCTAATTTTATTTTTATTTTTGCAAAAGTTGAGCATTTGACTAACACAATCACTAAAAAAAGGCTATATTCTTTATTTTAGAATAAAGTTCAGGTAATAGATAAGTATGTGCTTTTTAAGTAATGCATAGATATATGTTAGAGAAAAGAACTATGGTGTGATTAGTAGGGTTAAAATTCCACTGCCTCTATCCTTAAATACAGGAGATTTTGACTATGTAATACTTTCTCTGTTTCACAACGTAAGTCATTCTAAAATTTTTTATATTTGTATTGATGTTAATGAATCTAGATAGATATATATGTCTAGATTCATTAACATCAATATAAATATGAGAAATACTAGAATAACTTACATTGTGAAACGGAGGGAGTATTATGTAATATTTAAGGACAGAGGTAGCATTGTATAAAACTAGGAAGAAAGCCCTCGTAGAAACGCTGGCATCTTATTTATTGTTTTATGAAAATGTTGATTAAAAAGTCACATCTCACTATTTGTACACCCTAAAATAAACCTTAGACATTAATATATTTAAATGATAAGGATGTCTTCTAAATTAAAGAAAATCACTTTGTTCTAGTTACATATAAACTTTCCTATTGTCACTACAATTTATTATCACTGTTTAAGTACCTATTAATAGATGAAACTTCATATGTACTAATAAAATAAGATTAATATATCATTAATACACTAAGGGACTGTTCAAAATATATCCAAAATAAACCAAACCAAAATTTGGCAAGTGGCAATATTACTAAAATTTTGGCAGGATTTCTTATGTATTTATCAAAGTTTAGCAAAAAAACTAAATATAGGTATTTTTTGGCGACTTTGCTAAAAAAATGGTATGGTTGAAAATGACATCAATCTGAACTGCCCCTAAAATATCTACTACACCTAAAGGTTATTTTATCACTTATTTCTAAATTCATATAAAAACATTTAAAAATATCTCTTGTACCAATTAATAGGATAACATCTTAAAGTTAAACATAAATGCCCCTGTAACGTTGTGATAGTCGGGAAGACTTTTTTCTCTGTGCCTTGAAACATGGGTCTTGCATCGATGTAGTCGTGCCCTTGCATACCAGTCTGGAGCACAATTTAATGTCTGATTCACTGTCACACCCTCATGGAGTATTGCATCACTAAGTAGTAAGTTACGCACTATTGGCAACGACGGTGGCCTCCAATGGGGTTGTCTCAACTCAGCTATGTATACCTCTGCCATATGACAGCATAACAAACTCTGTTGCTCATGCTTGATGCTTTTCAATGAAGGACAAAGACAAAGATAAGATGGAGTTGATCAAAATAGTTTTTTTCTAAAAAAAGAATTTTTATGATATAGATAGAATACTCTCTTTTGAAAATGAGCGATGTTAATCCTTCAGCAGAATAAAAAAAATTATAGCTAAAGAGACATACCACCAGGATAATCTCCAGAGCACTATATTATTATCTATCTTTTCAACAAATATCTATAGTGCAGCACTTAGTTTATTTTCAACACCTATTTTTGATAATCATATGAGACACCTTTAAGGATGTACTGTATTTATTATTCAAACATATGTATAATAAGTTAATAACTAATTCATGAGAGTATACTTAAGTCACGGAGTCAGCTGCGTGTATGATATACATGTATCAATTATACCTAATATGTTGAAATTCCTCAATTATAAGAAAATATATGATGAGTAATTTACTGCACATATTACTTGATTGTTTATTTATTATCAAATTATTTGGCCAGGGAAATAAAATATACATATATAACCATAAATCTCATCATGATGGACTAAAGGGCTGTGTTATAGCAAGATCATTGTCTGAGATATTTTTATAATATTTTTCACATCTATGTACCATATATGTTGCTCACTTCTCAAATACCAATCACGTAGTTTTGAAAAATTCCAAAAACACTTTGAGATTGAACCAATTAAAACTAAATCATATCTACTTGAAAAAAAATACAACTAAATTTTGTTATTTTTTATTTGTTTTACAAATGCAAATTTAGATTAGCATCTTATATTTTTCAAGTGATATTTGACACCCTAAAATATGACGTGAAATTATTTAAAAAAGTTATCATAACATTAATTACTATTTGTCGGCTCTCTGTGAAGTATTTAGTAGGACCATAATATAACTTTTATAATACATCAATAGTTTATTTAGATAAATGAATACAACGGGATCACAAATTAGATATATAATGTTAAAATTATTTTAAAATGCGACGTTTAAAGACCATTGATTTGACATTTTATATTGATCTAGTTTATCTACTCATATTTGTATATTTGTTATGGCAGAAAATTATATTTTAGAGACCGTTGATTTTTTTTCCGAGGATACTATATATAGATTTTTCTTAATGTTTTTATACTACATATGTTTTATTTTCTTTTGGCGAATCGAACATACGTAAACTTATCTTTTTCCGTAGTACGTACTGTACGTACTTTTGCTCTTTTTTTTCAGCCAACTGTTACATCTATATATTTCCTCTTGTGTGTGTGTATATATATATATATACACACACATACATACACACACATATATACATATACATATACATATATATATACATATATATGTGTATATATATAGGAGGAAGGTATATATATATATTTAATCTAAAATAACAGTCTATTAATTAATTTTCGGAAATCAACAGCGTGTATAGATTTTCTTTTTCCATATATAGTACGTACTGTACATACTTTTGGCTATATAGGAGGAAGGAATTATATTCTAAAATAATGTGAAAATCAATAGTGTGTATATATAGATCTAATTTAATGGTCTAAAATAACGGGTCCACTAATATAAGTGAAAATCAACGGTGAGATTAGACAGTGCCACGTGGCAGCTTAGTAGCGCTTGTAGGAGTCCCACGTGGCGGCTTGAGAGCGTTTGTAGGAAGTTTAATGGACTTTTAGTATATAATAGATAGATAGATAGATAGATAGATTAACTAACTCCACACATGTGAGTTTAAAGTTCGAAGATCAATCAAGCAAGCGTAACGCTACAAGATGAAAACGGTCGGAAATGATATCATGTCTACGTGATTGAGAATTTTCACATATTTATTATGCAACTATTAAGTATATAGTGACATCACTACGGCACTGATAAAAATTATAAAAAAATAAATATAAAAAAACAGTACATTTTCATTTTTACAGTAATGATAATCGGTCGGTCGGGAATTTTTACCACCGTTTTCATTGAGGGACAGCTAAACCCAAACATGTACGGGTGTAAACAGCAAGCTATGCACTGATCATGCATGCATGGATGGTCACCACAAAAACTCACACAAAAGTCGTCGCTGGCCCTGTTCCCGTGTTGCGGTACACGCATGATGTACACCTTGACCTTTTGTTACCGCGGTTAAAGGTGCAACTTGTCCTCTAGCTTTGCTACCAATTCATGCAACCCGTCAAAAAAAAAATTCACGCAACCGCCGCCTCTTAGGTGTCAATATCAGTTACTCCCTCTCTTTCATGTAAGGGATTCCAGCATTTCTCATATCTATCTATCTATTATATACTAAAAGTCCATTAAACTTTCTACAAATGCTCTCAAGCCGTCACATGGGACTCCTACAAGCGCTCCTAAACTGCCACGTGGCACTGTCTAATCTCACCGTTGATTTTCACTTATATTAGTGGACCCGTTATTTTATACCATTAGATTAGATCTATATATACACACTATTGATTTTCACATTATTTTAGAATATAATTCCTTCCTCCTATATAGCCAAAAGTACGTACAGTACGTACTATATATGGAAAAAGAAAATCTATACACGCTGTTGATTTCCGAAAATTAATTAATAGACTGTTATTTTAGATTAAATATATATGTATATACCTTCCTCCTATATATATACACATATATATGTATATATATATGTATATGTATATGTATATATGTGTGTGTATGTATGTGTGTGTATATATATATATACACACACACAAGAGGAAATATATAGATGTAACAGTTGGCTGAAAAAAAAAGAGCAAAAGTACGTACAGTACGTACAATGGAAAAACAGATAAGTTTACGTATGTTCGGTTCGCCAAAAGAAAATAAAACATATGTACTATAAAAACATTAAGAAAATTCTATATATAGTACCCTCGGAAAAAAATCAACGGTCTCTAAAATATAATTTTCTGCCATAACAAATATACAAATATGAGTAGATAAACTAGATCAATATAAAATGTCAAATCAATGGTCTTTAAACGTCGCATTTTAAAATAATTTTAACATTATATATCTAATTTGTGATCCCGTTGTATTTATTTATCTAAATAAACTATTGATGTATTATAAAAGTTATATTATGGTCCTACTAAATACATCACAGAAAGCCGACAAATAGTAATTAATGTTATGATAACTTTTTAAAATAATTTTGCATCATATTTTAGGGTGTCAAATATCACTTGAAAAATATAAGATGCTAATCTAAATTTGCATTTGTAAAACAAATAAAAAATAACAAAATTTAGTTGTATTTTTTTCAAGTAGATATGATTTAGTTTTAATTGGTTCAATCTCAAAGTGTTTTTGGAATTTTTCAAAACTACGTGATTGGTATTTGAGAAGTGAGCAACATATATGGTACATAGATGTGAAAAATATTATAAAAATATTTCAGACAATGATCTTGCTATAACACAGCCCTTTAGTCCATCATGATGAGATTTATGGTTATATATGTATATTTTATTTCCCTGGCCAAATAATTTGACAATAAATAAACAATCAAGTAATATGTGCAGTAAATTACTCATCATATATTTTCTTATAATTGAGGAATTTCAACATATTAGGTATAATTGATACATGTATATCATACACGCCGCTGACATGACTTAAGTATACTCTCACGAATTAGTTATTAACTTATTATACATATGTTTGAATAATAAATACAGTACATCCTTAAAGGTGTCTCATATGATTATCAAAAATAGGTGTTAAAAATAAACCAAGTGCTACACTATAGATATTTGTTGAAAAGATAGATAATAATATAGTGCTCTGGAGATTATCCTGGTGGTATGTCTCTTTAGCTATAATTTTTTTTATTCTGCTGAATGATTAACATCGCTCATTTTCAAAAGAGAGTATTCTATCTATATCATAAAAATTCTTTTTTTTTAGAAAAAAACTATTTTGATCAACTCCATCTTATCTTTTTCTTTGTCCTTCATTGAAAAGCATCAAGCATGAGCAACAAAGTTTGTTATGCTGTCATATAGCAGGGGTATACATAGCTGAGTTGAGACAACCCCATTGGAGGCCACCGTCGTTGCCAATAGTGCGCAACTTACTACTTAGTGATGCAATACTCCATGAGGGTGTGACAGTGAATTAGACATTAAATTGTGCTCCAGACTGGTATGCAAGGGCACGACTACATCGATGCAGGACCCATGTTTCAAGGCACGGAGAAAAAAGTCTTCCCGACTAAGATCGGCTTTACAACGTTACAGGGGCATTTATGTTTAACTTTAAGATGTTATCCTATTAATTGGTACAAGAGATATTTTTAAATGTTTTTAGATGAATTTGGAAATAAGTGATACAATAACCTTTAGGTGTAGTAGATAATTTAGGGGCAGTTCAGATTGATGTCATTTTCAACCATACCATTTTTTTAGCAAAGTCGCCAAAAAATACCTATATTTAGTTTTTTGCTAAACTTTGATAAATACATAAGAAATCCTGCCAAAATTCTAGTAATACTGCCACTTGCCAAATTTTGGTTTGGTTTATTTTGGATATATTTTGAACAGTCTCTTAGTGTATTAATGATATATTAATCTTATTTTATTAGTACATATGAAGTTTCATCTATTAATAGGTACTTAAACAGTGATAATAAATTGTAGTGACAATAGGGAAGTTTATATGTAACTAGAACAAAGTGATTTTCTTTAATTTAGAAGACATCCTTATCATTTAAATATATTAATGTCTAAGGTTTATTTTACGGTGTACAAATAGTGAGATGTGACTTTTTAATCAACATTTTCATAAAACAATAAATAAGATGCCCGCGTATCTACGCGGGCTTTCTTCCTAGTTCATTTTAATGTTAATAAATCTATATATATATATATATATATTTATATTTATATATATATAGGGTAAAACTATTCTACACTCCTCCCCGTCCCTCCCTCCCGATCTCTCTCACTCCCCCTCCCTCCTCCCGATATTTTATTTTTTCTCGCCCCCCTCCACCCCTCCCCGTCCCTCCTCCCGATCTCTCTCTTTTTTATTTCATTTTATTTCTTTTTTTCTCCCTAAAACATTTTTTTCCTCTTTTCTAGGAAAATAAATGCTAAATTCAAGACTTGAACCCATGACCTCATAGTTCAAAGCATATTCTTCTAACCAATTCATCTAATGATGCTATTTGTTTCAAGAATTCTGTGAGAAAGTAATATGATTATCAATTCCTATATCTTTCACTATTGAAACTCATAACATGTTACTATGCTCCAGTAGTAACATTGTTGTAAAAGTACAGTAACACGTGACGTTACTGTATAACACATAGGACGTTATTGCACTTCTGGCAGTAATGTCATAGTAAAATTGTAGTAGACTAGGAATCGAAACAAAAATATATGGGTTAAAGGCTCACATGCTAACCATATACTTGTTATTGCACAAAAGTAGAAGTGTTACTACATAATAGGTACATGTTACCACTTCCAAGTAGCTATGTTACTGCACGATAATTGTAGTTTTACTATGTCATTTTTACAAGATGAAGATCGAATAGGTGGGCTATAGGTAAAGTCTGTAGGTGGCTTTGAGCGAGGTCTGATTGATGTAGGAGTGTTTTGAACAATTTTATACATTTGGTAAACTATGTTACTGCATGTATATACGCATGTTACTGCAAATTACATACTATGTTACTGCATATGGAGTGTTAAAGCTCAAAATGCCAATATTTGAAAAGCAATATCTCACAAGTTATGTATTATTTTTTAAAACCGTTTTCACAATGATGCTATAGTGTTACTGCATGTGGAGGTTTAAACTTTAAAATGCATCTACGTACTCCCCTCCTCAAGAAACCGTTCTTCCTCCCTCTTTTCAAGAAAACCGATCTCCTCCCTCTAATATAGTGTTACTGCATGTATATGACGTTACTGCACTTTTGATAGTAATATTGTGGCGAATTACAGTAAATCAAGAATTGAAACAAAAATATATAGGTTAAAAGTCTCAGATGCTAACCATATACTTGTTACTGCACAAAAGTAAAAGTGTTACTGCACGGAAGGTACACGTTACCATGTGTTTATGCAGTAACACTACCCAAAAAATACAGTAAAATACAGTGTAGTAACATCGTGATATGATTGTAGTAACGTACAACAGACAAGTAGTAACAAGTAATAGTATAGTATTTCTACTTGTGGAGAGACAAGTTGCAAAAAAGTCAAGTTTTGAAGAACAATATCTCCCAAGTGATGTAAGGTTTTTTAAAACCGTTTGCACCATGATGCTAGAAAAAAAGAGCTTATCAAAAGTAGATCCGTCATGACTATATTTCAACTATATTTTAACGCTGTTACTGCACGTAAGACACAATGTTACTGCACCGTCCTAGGACGAGAGCTGAGAAGAGGTGGGTGGTGGGGGGAGTTAGTAGGCGGGTTTGACCGGTGGGAGGGAGGGGGTATAGAATAGCTATTCTATACCCAGGTGTAGAATAGTTTTTCTATATATATATATATATATATATATATATATATATATATATATCACTCGGTTTAGTCATGAAATATGTGACGTTTTATTAATCATGGAATAAGTCTATTTACATTACCATTTTATAAGTGTGTCAAAAGGAAGAAAAAGAAAAATCTCCTACTCTCTCCCTCTCTAAGCCGGTTTTTAGGGTTCAATTTTCTCCCGTCTCGCTACGCACTGCCTTTTCTCCCTTCTTCAGCCTAATTGCTCATGCGCTTGGATCCCTGCATCCCTTGTGTTCGGACTATTGCCTTTCTATGATAAGCGAGTGGCTTTGCCAGTGGTTTGAGCATGAGGAGAGATGACGAGCATGCTCAAAGAGGAGGGCGAAAATTTAAGAGGGCATGCGATAAGCCACGAGAGAGGTATAAACTTGTTTCGAGCTTGGAAGAGATAAGAAAAGAAAAAAAAAGGAAAGAAGAGCGAGCAGGAGAAGCGACTAAGGAGTACTTCAATTCCATTTGGGATTACTTTTATTTTTCTTGACTAGGACTGTCACTTGCAGTGATGGAGCCAGTGACATCGTTAAGCCCAGGTGGCTAATAGTATTTTCCAGTGATCGATTAATTTCTGTAAGTACCGACGGCTATTGATAGTGGAGACAGCGACGGCGGAACCCAGGCGGTCTCCCCACTTGCCTAGAGGTGGCTCTGCCACTTGTCACTTGAGCACAACTTAGACCAAAACTACTACAGTTTAGATTCTGATGTGTTAATTGAATGGCCTTTAAAGTTGATCTATCCTCTTATTTGTCCTTTATTCTCCATTTATTATCATGGACATACAAGGATCGCGTGATCTTGACATAGTAGACAAATAAAAAATATTCGCACTTTACTTCGTAATGTTGTACATAAATGTATATTATGTAGCAGTACAATGTATACGTATGTGTGGGCCCGTATGGCAGGTAGATGTGTATATGCATGCCTCTAGCTGGGCCAGTTTGTTCCTGTGTGCGCTGCCAAAAAGATGGTGACAGGCAAGGTGAAGGAGAGGGACCGAAAAGTGGAGCAACCTTTTCGGTAAATCTGGTCGCCAATCCCAGCCAACATTTGGCTCTTTCTTGGCTCCCCTGCTTCCTTACTTTTTACGGCAGATGCTGTGTCTGCCGTTTTGCTCATATGTGTACACATCATCATGTGCTGCAGTCCCTTGGATATGTATATTTCGTTAAATTCTGGTGTTACAAATAAACCCAATAACAATTATGCTTACTTTCTCTGTTCTAGGATAAATTAATTTTTAGGGCTCAAACTTTATTTCAAAATATATTATTTTCTAGCCTTACCTACCCCGGTCTCGACTGATGACTGGGTCTATCCAGGGGCAGACCCAACCTTGATCCAAAGCCCGGGTCGGCTCATCGCACTTTAGGCCAAGCTATAATTCGCGGAATAATCGAACGGTATATTTATAAATAAAAAGTAATCTGTGAATAAAACTTTTATATGCGTGTTCTTAGCGATCTAAAAGCAGAGGCTGGAAAATAAACTTTGATTTAGAAACCTCAAAATCAGCTCTAAATTTAAGGTTGAAAATTTAAATTTTAGCTAATAAGCATAAGCATAAGCGAAAAGATGAGGCCCGTAAGTTTCATAATGGACTTTTTATTCCAGTTTTATGCCTGGACCTGTCCTTAGGTCTATCCAATATTTTGATACACAAAACAAAGTGGTGCTTGGTTAAGTACATAACTATTGGTTTTATCCTGGTCTCGACTAATGACTGGTATATCCAATAGTTTGATATATTCCCTTCATTCCTAAATATTTGACGTCGTTGATTTTTTTAAACATATTTGACCATTTATCTTATTCAAAAACTTTTGTGAAATATATCAAACTATATATATACATAAAAGTACATTTAACGATGAATCAAATGATAGGAAAAGAATTAATAATTACTTAAATTTTTTGAATAAGACGAACGGTTAAGTATATTTAAAAAAATCAACAGTTAACGTCAAATATATAGGGACGGAGGGAGTAGTGCTTGGTTATATACGAAACTAGTGGTTTTACCGGAACAAAGATGCATTATTTTGGCTTTCTCACCGTGCACTAGTGTGTGTTGGAGACTTAAGGAGTACTCCATGTTGCATGATTGCATATTGTTGTGCTGTTTGCCGTCCTCTTGGTGAGGTACGCCCAAATAGTAGCGAATCTTTTTCTCCCCCATGGTCCACATTCACTATACCTAATTTACATGAAACCCTATTGTAGAAGAAGCACCAATATTATTTTTAGTACTAAAAGTACAATTCATATTCTACGTCAAATGATACTACAACTCATTCATCATTCACTGTAAGTAGGGGATAGTCCATACGTTTCATATTATACGTTTCATATTATAAGTCGTTTGACTTTTTTCTTAGTCAAACTTAATAAAGTTTAATCAAGTTTATAGAAAAATACAGTAAGATTTTCAATAAAAAAAATATTGTATTAAAATATATTTAATTTTATATTTAATGAAACTAATTTGATGTAGTATGTTGCTAGCTTTTGTTTGATACGCATTAAGCCATCTCACCGAGATGGCCCGATCGAATACATGTTTGTTTGCCACGTGCTAGTCCCACGATAACTATTATTCTGGCATATATATTTAACTTCATTTAAATTAATCACTGGAATGTTTTCTCAACTCCCATGAAAGATAATTAAAGCATTTTATTCGTGCCATCCAACCTCACGGCAAAAGCATAACTTTCCCTTCTTCAATCACCTGTAAAATTCCTTGTCACCGGTTTACATCGGGTTTACTCTCTCCGTAAAAAAAAAAAGGCAAACCGTGAGTTTCCATGCCAACGTTTAACTGTCCGTCTTATATGAATTTTTTTTATAATTAGTATTTTTATTGTTGTTAGATGATAAAACATGATTAATACTTTATGCGTGACTTATCTTTTTAATTTTTTCATATTTTTTTTCAAATAAGACGGAAATCAGGGTTTATTTTTTTTTAAATGGAGAGAGTACCTTATTATCTTGGGCTAAGTTACCACACCCTAGCAATAAACGTGGTTATCATGGCAAACCATGAAAAACCAGATAAAATCCATCAAAATTTAGGATATTTTAAATTTTGTTTAAATTTGATGGGGCTATCGTATTGTTACCATTTTAACACTCCAACTGTAATAAACCCAGTTACCACGCTAACCGACGTATTGTCAACCCTATCTTACATGTCAGTCACTGCCATCGAGGGACGTGATACTAAGGCACTGTTTAGTTCTCAAACAAAAATTTTTCACCATGTCACATCGAATATTTGATCACATACATAGAGTATTAAATATATAAAAAAACTAGTTATACAGATTGCATGTAAATTGTGAGACGAATCTTTTAAACCTAATTACTCTATGATTTGACAATATGGTGCTACAGTAAACATTTACTAATGACGGATTAATTAGGCTTAATAAATTTGTCAAACAGTTTTCATGCGGAATCTGTAATTTATTTTATTATTAAACTTTAAATGTATGTCCTTATATCATGTGACACGTCAGTTCGCGAACTAAACAGGCCATAACATTTGATTATGTGTGGAGTGCAAGCATGAAAATCAATCAATCCCTGGGAGATCTGATATCTTTTGTCACCTTGACCTCTGCTGCATGCTGCTCCTATGTGATTCACCTCCGTTTTTAATAGATTACATCGATGACTTTTAGGCACATGTTTAACCAATTATCTTATTCAAAAAATTTATAAAATTATAATTTATTTTGTTGTGTGTTGTTTTATCACTAAGAGTACTACTTTTAAGTATTCTTTATATTTATACTCTTACGCAAACCTTTTGAATAAGACGAATGGCTAAATACAGTACTCCCTTCGTTCCATGATATAAGTCACAATCATTTTTTTAAAATATTACATAATATAAGGTATGTATGCATGCATGCAATTAACTATGACATATTCTCCATTAAATTATTATATTTTTAAACCCTTTAATCTCACATTCTCTAATTCTATTGGATGCATCAATCGTATTTATTAGAATGATTCAAACTACAGAATGATAATAATTATTTTTTAGTCTTTGGATTAAGGGTGGTTGTGTCTTATATATTTTGGAACCGGGGGAGTACATCAAAAGGCAACAGTTTCATGTATTAGAAAACGGAGAGAGTAATAAGACTGTTAACTCTGTTGTCCATTTCCATGGCCATGGCTTGCAGAGGTCAGCACCCAGCAGCAGCAGCAGCAGCAGTTTTAGCCCTAGCTACAAGCCTACAACTGACCACCATGGCCAAAAGCAGGTAAGGTAAGGTCCCTTGCATGCTAGCTCAAAAGGCTGCAGCCCAGCATCCCCCCTGTAGCTACAATGGTGGTCCTTTCCTTCCCCCTTGCTGAGTTGCTGTTGTTGTCTTGTGATTGCTTGCTTCACTCTCAGGGCTGCACCTGCACCACCACCATTGCTGCTGCTGGAGCTGCTGTTGCCGATCCGGAGCTGACGGTCAATCATTGTCTTTCTTTCTTGGATCGCAACGGCGGTGGAGGATGGCAGGCTGCCCGCGGTGCGGTCGCCGTTCGTGTGCCCGCGACCTGTTCGACGGAATTCCCCACCAGACCGGGGGGTCCACCGCGACGGTGTGTGGGTGTGCGGATGCGGCGTGAGAGCTGGCGCCGGCGCTGCCGCGTTGTCCTTGCTGAGATCTCCTCCCCCGGCCGCCGCGTCGTGCCCGCCGCGCCGAGGACGCCATGACTGCATGACGACAGAATCTGGCCCAATCGTTCTTGCTGCGCTGAGCACGGTGTCCTGGATGGGAGAGACATGGCCGTCGTGCTGAGCTGATTGGTAATTCGGTACACTGGCTGCATTCCTGCTAATTAGCCGAGTGATCCGTGGATTTGGATGATTGACAGTTAGCACCACATTCAGGCAGGCAGCAGGCTGGTCTCAACGTGGGTGGTGGGTCAGGCAGACAACTTCACCGTGGTGGACACACATAAGCCGATCGCAAATCTGGCATCCTTAACAGAGGGGCATGTGCAACCTGATTTCATAGGCAGGAAGGTTGTCTCTGCGATGGCATGGGTAATCTCTCTGGATCCTGGGTTAATCCATTGATTTTGATTTGACTAAATGCCAGGTGATGCGTGGAATGTTACATAAGGTGGTGATCTAGGATTCACAGATTGCAGATTGTGCGAGAAATTCGGTCGGTGTTCTCATGGCTTTATGCCGTGGTCTGGTTGATAACGGAAGACTGACAGTGATTTGTTGGAAGACTGCATTAGCTTCAGGGCTCAGGCATGTGCTTGTTGGGGGTTCGATTTGTTCGTCCTAGTACAGAGATAAGTGAATTGTGAAGGGGGACTTCTTGAACTGGATTATGAGGATAAGGTGGGGGTGCATCAGTTTTGACCAGTAGTGTGGGTGCAAAGGTTGTACATGCTTGTCTCTGCTGCTTAGACAAGCAATAATGGGTACAGCCATACATGAGCAAAGCCCAAAGGAAGATCCATTTTGTGCAATGGTTTTATATTCTTGGACTTGTAGCTAGGGATAGATCTCTTTCTTAGTCCAATGAAGCGTAGTGTGCGACTGGGACCTGTAAAAGTCTGGAAGATAACTGCACTACAGTCTGCAATTTATATACCTCAGTGTACAAATACAATTTCTCAAGATCATGGAGAAGGATGAAGAAATGCTGTTTCTTAAATAAAGTGGAAAACTTGCTAACCTCCATAATCGTCAGTGCAGAACGAGAGACAATATATTGTTATCAGGTTAGCATACATGTGAATATATTTTTTTGTTGTTTTATGAGATAATGGAATATATTTTTTTGTTGTACATGAGTCTATAAAGATTGCTTGAGTAACCAATGACCAATTATCGGTGGTAAAACCAACAATTTTTGAACTTAAAAACTGATACAACTAGTACATACTACTTTTTTGTTAGTTAAAAAAAATGTACTTTTGCTGGTATGTGGAGCTTGCAATAACTTAATAGGTATAAGGTTGACTCCTTCGATGGTGTACCATGTATACCTCTGATATCTAAATTTCATTCTTATTCTTTCTCCAATAGGTAAGAGTTGCACATGCACAATCTAATATCTGGATATTTTGTTCGTTTGATAATTTGTATTGCTGTATGGCTACTAGGTAGTACTATTTTTTTGACTATGCTGTACAGGAATCATGCTGGACCATAATGAAAAACCCATGGTTATCTGATAATCTAATGTGCTCCAGTTTGCTATGAATGAACTTTTTTAGCAGTAAATATGCCTTATCTAGTAAACTGGTGCCAACTGCCAAGTGCTCAGTGTGTTGTGTTCTCAACGATATGCAAAAGCTGTTAACAATTGTGTGATCTGCTGCTTAGATAAACCAGGTAAATTACATTTTGACAGATTTTAGCTTTAATCTATTTGATCCTCAACCTTGGTTAACTTTTCAGGTTCCTTTTCTTTCCTACTATTTTCCCTACTTGCTCTTTTGATAATGGTCTTCGAATGGCATCTCCTGAAGTTCTTGAGAACAATCTGAAGCAGTCCATTTTTGTTGTCAGTCTCTAAAATGTTGTGGCATTGTGTTTGTTACTATAGTTTGTCTGAAATGTTTCATATCGACTACTTGTTTGCTTCAGTAGAACAAGTAACAAGTACTGAATTCCTTCATTTTTACTGATATGTTGCAACTGATTGCAATTTATCACTCAAGCACTTATTAGGGAAGTAGAATACAAAATCGCTGGATAATGCAGCTGGATTTTTCGAATCACTTCTGGTGAACATTGTTAGTACTTACAGTATGTGGGCATTAGAAATAAGAACAAGAGAATAAGGGTCAGTTTATGGTTAATATGCTACATTGTGCCCCTTTTTTGAGCTACTGCAGGGCTATTTTAGTTATAAATCAAATTAAGGTTAAGCAAATTCTGTTATCCTATTGTTGTTTTCTCATAACTGTTCCATTTTAATGCAATAATAACTCAGTTTGCACCCAAGTTATATCTTTAAAATTTATCAAGCAGTTGATCAGTTGCACAAAATGAGTGTCATATTCCACCTCAATGCAAATCGGAGCATAATAGAGAAAGGACAGTAATATTCAATCGTAAGGTTGGTATGTTGAACTTTCTGAATAAACAATATGTCATCATACAAGAAAAGGTGATATAAAAGAACACATCACTGAACATCTGTTCTTGTTCCCCTGCTCGAGATGTATTCAATCAGCTGCATTACATTGTTGTAAGATGATCCTTCATCTATAGCCTTTCTAGCCTTCTCCTTCAGTTCCTTAGCTCTTGCTCTTCTCTCCTCTGGACCTGTCTCTTTGCCCATTAGCTCTACTACAGCTCTCTCTATCTGATCCCTCTTCACTATAGAAACTTCATCAGGCTTCATTGTCCTATTTGTTATGCTCTGCACACCCACAGCCAACCCTACTTTCAGAACATTCACTATCAGCTCCTCATTCAAGAATTGCTCTGCACAATGTGGCCATGTGATCATCGGCAACCCAGCTGATACCCCTTCTATCGTCGAGTTCCACCCGCAGTGCGTCACGAAACCCCCCACGGATGGATGGGAGAGGATCAAAGCCTGTGGTGCCCAACCTTGTATTATGAGACCTCTGCCTCTTGTTCTCTCCTCAAACCCTTCAGGCAGAAACAGTTTATCAGTCTCAGAAGGCTTATTGTCAGACTTGATCACCCAAAGAAATGGCCTCTTTGAATCCTCCAAACCCATTGCAATCTCCTCAAGCTGAGAAACTACAGTGCGCGCCATGCTTCCAAAACTAACGTAAAGAACCGAGCCACGCTTCATCGAATCGAGCCATTCCATACAATACTTTTGATTAACTGATGCCTTAGCTCCCCTGTCTGCTATTGTGCTTGTGTCACTATTGAAGAGGAACATTGGTCCAATAGTCCAGACTCTCTTGCCTATCCTCTTCTGATATGAATCCACATACAATGGCTCTAGCTCATAGAAACTGTTAGTAACAACACTGTCAGCTCTCCGTTCCTCGTCCAGGATCTTCGCGCTGAATTTCTCAAAACCTGGTGAGTTGAAGTTCCCTGGTGACCTTGCCTTTGATACCTCAAGATGATGAGGGAATCCAGGGAGGATAACGAGTTCATCTCCATCAGCCACATTCTCAAAGATCTTATCTTGATGAATTAGATACCTAGAACATTGTGACAAGCTTGGTCACTGAGCTTGAGAAGAAAGGAGTAGATGATGATTTTACCTGCAGAGCGAGGCGAAGGCGCAGAAGCCATTGAACATCAACCTGGGGATGCCAAGCTCTCTTGCAACATCTCCTGTCCATGGCTGACACAGGTCTGAAACTATGCAGGAAGGAGGGACGCTCTGCTCTTGGAGATACAGCACCAGAGGCTTGTGCAGCATGCTATAGGCGTCTGTCATCTTCATCACCTGGTCTTTCTCCAAGATCTCGTCGACGTTCTCGCAACCGTCTGGCAATCCTACCTCGGCACAGGGGAGCCGGAGGGGAACAAACCGGATTGGGATGTTGAGCTCTCTTGCCCTGTCAATGGTGGATTGAATCCGTGCCGCGTTGACCGGGGTGGTGATGAAGCTGACCATGGCACCATGCTTGGCTAGGAGATGTGCCATGTCAATCATGGGGATGGTGTGGCCTTGTGCCATGAATGGTATCAATACAAAGTGTGGATTTGGAGCATCATCTAAGCTGTTCATGGTTACCTATCTAAATCTTTACCCAAATGTACAGATATGAAGAAGATATTGGTGTCTGGATAATCTATGTGGGCATATGGATTCTGCTCTCCCATGGGTATGCAACTTGCTTGATCAATTTACTTAAACACATTGACCTCTTGACTAATGCAGAGTAGTTATGACATAATCTTCTATGGATCACTGCTAATATAATATTCTCCTGCTATTAGTGTAGTACCATGCAACTGTGCAAGCTCACAGTTTTGGAATAGCATAGTACTTCTTTTTTTTAAAAAAAAGTTAGAAGTTCTGGATGAGAAGAGAAACCTGCACTACATTTTTGTATTTGTTTATCTAATAGCGACAGGTGAGCAACCTGCTCTACCAAATTATCTTAGAAAAACGTCGACATATGTTGACTGAACAGTCAATACAAAGGACTTGGAAATGCTTACTTATGGACATGCTGACATGGAAATGCTGACTTATGTAGACTAGTGCGTGTCATTTCCACAAACAAGATCAATGTTGCAATTGATCATTTCGTCATAATGTGAGGTATCAGGGCAAGATTGATATAAAAATTTATCAGGGAAAAAGTTTTCTACAGTTTTAGACTGACACTTGAATGGCTATATGCAAGCAATGTCATCCTGGCAGGATTTTACTAGTTCCATCATGAAAATAAGTATGGATAGCTTCAGAAGATAACCGGTTTGGAGTATGCTTGGAAGCGAGTAGCATTCTTTCATAACAGAGATTATCGAAATAAAATGTTTGAATTTGGATTATTCTAAAAGAAGTCTGTTTTTTTTTTGGTTTCTTCTTTGAGGGTTATACTTTGCGGAGTTTGATGCATGTTCCAGCTGCTGCTCGTTTTTCTTTAATTGAAAATAGCATGGTAATCTCTGGATATCATTGAGGTAGGGAATCGATCCTTGGACTTAAGATTCTAAATTAGATGTTTCTTTGTGTAGCTACATGATTTTGTTCCTTTCAAAAGTATGCTGAAAATCTTCCTTTAAATGTGCCCATATTATTCTTCTGTTGTACCCTAAGAACTTTGTTGAACACATGTAGGATCCAGACAAACAGCTCAGGTTGAAGCAGTGAACAATTCAAATACAGAAATGGTTCTCAATCAGTAAATGATTTGTGGGTTACACATCCACACGTTATTTTGCGCAAATCAACTCCCAGTCTTTCTAGCTGGACATTCATGAAGAGTTGTGCTAGAGTATGCCAACCAAATAGAGAAAGCTGATGAAACTTTCAGAACATGGTTGTCCTTTTCATTGTTGCCCACAAGATTTCTAAGTCTTGTAGGGAACCAATCTGTACAGAAAGAGATCAATTAGTGATCGAACACATACATCAAATTCAGTGAAAAAGATGTAGTGGAAGGTAGTAGAAAAGAGATTGTCTTGTAATTGGTAGGCTTCTCTGCTCCTCCAGTTTGGGTGTGAAATTTGGTACCAACCAAAACCAAGAAACGTCAGCAACTCCAGAATAGAACAGATGATCCTACAATCTTTACAGGTACAATTGTACAAAGTCCTATATTCCGAGCCAAATTATCATATCTTGGATGCATCGTACTATGGTCTATGGGCCAATGGATGATGAACAGCAAGCAGATCAGCAGATGGAATTCATGATCAGCTTGTCCTCGCTAGAAACTGGAGGATGAAACAACCAAGCTTCTTCGACTTCTGAAGACTACAGATAAAAACTTCCGTTGAGTGTAGTACTCCATGTCTCCATGTTATGCCTAGGGTTTCCTGGGTCTTAGTTTTGGAGATGAGGTGAATGAGATTTTAGTTTTAAAATCACAGCATATATGACTTGAATATCTTTGGCCGAGTACTTAGAGTGAGTTTGGGCTTGAAAAAAAATCTCCCGAATTGTTAAACTGTATGTTTTGTACAAAAGTTTCTATATAAAAGTTTTTTTAAAAAATCATATAAATTTATTTTTCAAAGTTTGTAATAATTCGATTAATCATTTATTAACCACTTGTCTTTTTTGTGTGAAAAAAAAAAAACCTATCTTGAGCTGCCCTCCCGAACTCCCCTTTACTCTCTTTTTTTCATACACTGACCAATTTTTATACTCTGATAAAAGGATTATGGGTAGTGCCGTAGATCGTAGTTGTGTGTTCTGCACTCATATCCTAATTGGTTCCATTTGATCATGGATATAATTTCTTTGATCATGGATATAATTTCCAGAATTGAGGATAATTATTTTTAAAAATTTATTTATGATCCTTCGATGCTCATATTACTAGGTGGCTAATTGATCCCACATGTTCATGAGTATTATATTTATTTGTTATCAATCGTAACCAATGAGCTATAGCCGGAGATAGCAGATGGGGAGGAGAATAGCTAGGATACACAAACTTTGGCGCTACAATTTATCGGCCGCTAATAGCTGCATTTAGCCGGAGATAGCCGCTAAAATAGTCGAATTTAGCTGCACTTAGCGGTGGTATTGTACCTCTTTCTAATGAGCTTGCTGAACATGATCCACAAGATGGAGAATCACAGGGAGAATCATCACAAGCTCAAGGAAAAAGGAAGAGGCATGTGCGCCCTAGAAAGAAGAAAATCAGGAGAGTGCACTCTTTGATGAATGATGCTACAGTGCAGCCTGGACCTTCATCATCTAACTCAGAAAATGGTGCTGGCAATGGCACTGGAGACATTTCAGTGGGATCCTCCGATCAATTCTGATAAGTCTCGTTGTGTCTCTGAGGGCCTGTTCAGATTGTAGCCAAAATAAACTTTACCAAACTTTGGTAATACCAAAATTTTAGCAAGTTGGCAATATTACCAAAATTTTAGCAGGATTTCTTATATATTTACCAAAATTTGGCAAACAAACTAAACGTAAACACTTTTTTTGGCAGCTTTGCAAAAAAATGATATGGTTGAAAATGTCATCAATCTGAATAGTCCCTGAATCTGATAAGTGGAATGCAATATTCTAATCTACGAACTTGTTGTTCTTATTTTATTAATTAATGGTCATGTTCCTGACTTCTTGTGATGAACTAATTATTATCTGTGTCAAGAACTCAAGTGACATGTTTACTATGAACTATGAAGGGAACATATTCTATGCACACAGACCCTCACGTGTACACACCATGTACACCAACTAAAAATTATCATAGAAAAATTCATACATATACTTCCAATAGTATTATATCTACGTGCAAAGTAGCATTTTCAAATTCCTTCTACACAAAGAGTAACAAAAAAGACAAAATTCTGATAGAATTATAAAACTATCAGATTTTTTTTGTTATGATTAAAATATAATGAATTTGAGGTTAAGATTTTACCCCTAAATATAATACTATTGAAAGTACATGTATGAATTCTTCTATATTTTTTGTGACATTTGTTAGTTGGTGTGCACGTGTGTACACGTGAGAGCTTGTGTGCATATGATATGTTACCAACTATGAACTATGAACTGAAGTGCTCTGTATCTGTATGATCTAGTATGAACTATGAAAGTATGAGTTAGGAACTATGAACTCCATGTATGAAGTATGAATTGGTGATGAACTTTGAATTGGTGATGAACTCTATGTGCAATGAAATAAGTGATATGTTAATTTTTAGCTCAAATTTCTGTTAATTTTTTTAATATTTTCTCATATTTTACTGTAGCTATAGCCGGCTATAGTTGCTCTTACCTGTTGGAGGGCACAAGCGTTAAGAGCTTTAGCCGGAGATTTAGAACATTGATCGTAACGCGTGGGAACAACCAAATTTAGATCTCAATCTTAGAATTGCCTTTTGGGTTTTGTTTCATGTTGTTATGTTTTTTCAGCCCTAGTTTTTTGACCACTGAAAGTAAAAATTTAAGAGTCTTCGCTAAGATAATTTTGTATTTCTTCAGTGGGTGCCTTCGTCAAAAGCCGCCGCTGTAAAAATGTCTTCCATGTAGCGTACATCTGCGAGAAGATCTATAATTTTTTTTTTAAAAGATCAACTTGTACATGAATGGGTGGAACTGGGTTTTCATCGTTCTAGAAAGGACAATAATATGCATTCTTGTGGCACATAGTCTATACTCGTAGAGTTGGTTTTGATCGCAGTCATTTTTTTAGTTTCTTAGCTTTGTGCTTGTGCATTTGTAATTGGCTCTTGCAGATAGGTTTTTCTTCTCCTTTGTAACTTTCTTCTCTTCTTAATCTCTACTATTGTAAAAATTAAAGATGTTTTTGTCGGTACTTTGGTACGTCATCCGTGTATGAGTCGATTTTTAAGTTCGTTCGCTTTTGGAAATGCAGATCTGTATTTAGTCAAGTTTTAAATTTGTTCGCTTTTGGAAATATATGAGAAGTCATATAAGAAATCTCTTTAAAAAAACTTACATGCTAACTTGAGATGATCGGACTTCTAATTGTAGCTTATGATTTTCTAAGAAAATATATATCCAAGCGAATTCTCACAGTGAAACTATTATAAAAAAATATGTTTTTACCGATACTTTGGCACGTCATCCGTGCATGAGTCGGTTTTTAAGTTCGTTTGTTTTTGGAAATACATATCTGTATTTGAGTCAGGATTTAAGTTTGTTCGCTTTGGAAATACATGAGCAATCGTATAAGAAATATCTTTAAAAATGCTTACATGCTAACTTGAGATGATCAGTCTCCTAATTGCAGCTCATCATTTTCTAAGTTCGTTCATTTTTAGAAATACAGATTTGTATTTGAGTAAGTTTGTTCGGAGCAGCCGTATAAGAAATCTCTTTAAAAAAGCTTACATGCTAATTTGAGATGATCGGACTCCTAATTGCAGGTAATGGTTTTCTAGAAAAAATATATATCCAAGTAAATTCTCACCGTGAATTTTATATTAATTAAAATATATAATAATAATAAAATTAAAATAGCCTTCACCCGTTACAACGCACGAGCATTTTCTAGTAGTTAAAAAAATGACACCTAATTCTTCGAGAAAAAATGACCATCAGTATTTAAACTAATAAATTTTAAATAGTTAACCTATGACAGATAAAAGTTGGTTCTATATTTATGATGTACTATAACACAATTTAATAATACGGCCTATGACAGAAAAAAGTTGGTTCCATATCATTTCAAGTATTTATAACTTTTCGTTGACGAAAAATTCGTGCTCAGCCGTTGGCGCGAACTAAGTCGACAAACATAACGGTCTAAGATATCTACTTAGCTACAGTGCAGGTCCAAAATATTGATGAGATGCGAGCGTGACAGTCAGTTTGATCCTGCAACTGACAAGATATATAAATAGCAGATCAAAGAGTCGATCGGCTGACAAGCCAATGGAGCGATACCAGCCGATGTCAATAGGGTTTTGAGTGATTGGCTATATGTCCAATGTAGATTCTGACACTTGAGTAAATAATGATATAAAGACAATCGGCTGATGATAATGTAATGAAACAATAATATAATCCAGTAGAAAACAATCGGCTAATAACGATATGATAGAATAAGCGTTGATCTGAAGGTTAAAGCATTCATTGGATGGAGGTCCGATGTCATTAAATTTACAAGATTAGATAATAAGTGAAACCTTTGTTGCAATCGGCTAAAACCAGCTTGTATGTAATCCTTGTAAGCCGACGCAACGTCCAGATAACTCATCAGCTGAAACTCCGATGAAGCCATTATTGGCAATCAAACAGCAGGGTAGAGATTATGGTTCTAAGCACGACTTAGTAGCTCAAACTCAATTGATGGAGCACTGAGTATGAAAAGAAACATAATTTCTAGACAATCAAACGTTTGACTGATTTTTAGGATGGTGGATACCTTAGCTAATCAAATCAACAAAACGATTCAACGATACTGGCAAAACCCTAGAAAATATCTAATCGATATAAGTAAATTGAATAATCTACTTAGATTAACTATATGATAAATAGTTAGGAGAATATATCAACCGAACCAGAGCGATCGAAGAGGTCGAAGCGATGCGGCCTTGAACAACACCAATGTAGCCGATACAATTATCATAGCCGGCGGAATGTAGGACTTATCCTTTCGTTGGAGATTGAAAGACGATGCAGCCCGATGTCAGGTGCCAAGTTTCGTCTGTTAATAAATAAAATCATCGGAAAAGATGGTGGCGATGCACCGAGAGTAGTTGTAGTTTACAATGATCCCGGGTGTACATATTTATACCCATGGGTAGATACTAGTCCTTATTGAAAATGATACAAATCTTTCTAAAGATAAAAGGAAAAACATAAAGTTTTTATCGGACACTAAACACACTTTCATAAAGATAAAAGGAAATTGACAGACTCTTCTTAATTAATAGATAATCTGTCATGCTGCATCCTCATTGATCTCGGTCTCTTCTAGATAAACTTTCTTTAATTGATTAATTTCATTAACCGAATCTACCAACAATTCGACTATTGGCGATTTAATAATTCCCACTAGCCGATTCCAGGACTCTAAAGCCGATATTAGCTTAGGCCGATAATGACTTCAGAGCTTACCAAATTTTAGCGTTAACACTTTTATTTTGAAAAACAACATGCGATTAAAAAGTAAATATAAATAGTGTGTGGTGCCATTTATTTTAGATAAGGGTATTTTTTTTAAACGTCCTCTTTGTTGATCGTAGTCGTTCTTTAGAGTGTGTTTGGTTGTGCTTTTCAACCTGCTTTTTGCTTTTGCAAAAGCTAAAAGCTAACCAAAGGGCCCAAAAGCCACAGCAACTTTTACCCAAAGCCTGCTTTTGGTGTAGTACAAATCAAAAGCAGCCCTCCCCATGCTTTCAGCCGCTTTTGGGAGAAAAAATTACCCACCACTACCATTACACAAAAATGATTCGCGTGTTCTTTTTCTTTTCTCCCGTCGGCATCGCTCCTCCTCATTTCGCCGTCGCCGCCGCTCCTCCTCGCCCCGCCGCCGCCCCTCTCGTCCTGCACTGGCCCAGATCCGCCGACGAGGAGGTGGGGGAGGAGGAAGAGGAGTACGAAGGGGAGGAGGAGGAGATGTAGGGCGAGGCGCCGGTGTCCCCGCCGCCCACCGTCGAGGCCGACTCTGCCGCCACCCGAGGCCGACTCCACCGCCACCCACGTTTGTAATGGGCTCTTGCAGAGAGGTTTTTCTTCTCCTTTGTAACTTTGTTCTCTTCTTAATGGTTAAACAATGACACCTAATTCTTCAAGAAAAAAAAATCTACCATCACTATTCAAACTAATAAATTTTAAATGGTTAGCCTATGACAAATAAAAGATGTATAACACACTTTAATAATATAACATTATTTCAAGTCTTTATAACCTTTTTTTTTTTTCAAAAACAACGAGCGGTTAAAATTTAAATATGAATAGTTTGGTGCCAACCATAAACGAATGAACAGGGAGTACGCAATTTTTTTTCCATTTCTTTTATATAAGAGACCAAACCTACGTACTTTCTGTGGCGTCCATGGAAGCCGTGGCCACCTTGTATTTCACTTGCACCCGTGGCCGCGCCTCCGCCGGCGAATCCACGTCGCCGTCGCCGGCGCCGTCGCCATCGCCATTGCCGTGAGATCATCTCCTATCTCGCCGCCTGCCCTCTTGCGATTCATGGCCAACTCATCCCCGTCTTCTCCGCCCATAAAATCGCGGAAGCCAGAGAGCTCTGAGGACAGCGTGGCCATGGCGGCGGCGCTCCTCCACTTCGTGCTCGTGCCGCTCCCGGCGCAGGGACACGTCATCCCGATGATGGACATGGCGCGCCTCATCGCCGGCCATGGCGTCGGCGGCGGCGGTGGCGCGCGCGTCACCGTCGTGCTTACGCCCGTCATGGCCGCGCGCCACCGGGCGGCCGTCGCGCACGCCGCGCGTTCCGGCCTCGCCGTCGACGTCGCCGTGCTGGAGTTCCCCGGGCCGGCGCTGGGGCTCGCCGCCGGGTGCGAGAGCTACGACATGGTGGCGGACATGAGCCTGTTCAAGACGTTCACCGACGCCGTGTGGCGGCTCGCCGCGCCGCTCGAGGCGTTCCTCCGCGCGCTGCCGCGGCGGCCGGACTGCCTCGTCGCCGACTCGTGCAGCCCGTGGACGGCCGGCGTCGCGCGGCGGCTCGGCGTGCCACGGCTCGTGTTCCATGGCCCGTCGGCGCTGTACATCCTCGCGGTGCACAGCCTGGCCAGGCACGGAGTGTACGACCGCGTCGCCGGCGACCTTGAGCCGTTCGACGTGCCGGACTTGCCGGCGCCGCGCGCCGTGACGACGAACAGGGCGTCGTCGCTGGGGCTCTTCCACTGGCCCGGGCTGGAGAGCCACCGGCAAGACACGCTCGACGCCGAGGCCACCGCCGACGGGCTGGTGTTCAACACCTGCGCCGCCTTCGAGGGCGCGTTCGTCCGCCGCTACGCGGAGGTGCTCGGCGGCGGCGCCCGGAACGTGTGGGCGATCGGCCCGCTCTGCCTGCTTGACGCCGACGCCGAGGCGACGGCGGCGCGCGGCAACCGCGCCGCCGTCGACGCCGCGCGCGTCGTCTCGTGGCTCGACGCGCGCCCACCGGCGTCCGTGCTCTACGTCAGCTTCGGCAGCATCGCCCGCCTGAATCCACCGCAAGCCGCCGAGCTCGCCGCCGGCCTGGAGGCGTCGCACCGGCCGTTCATCTGGGTGACCAAGGACACCGACGCCGACGCCGCCGCCGCCGCCGGCCTCGACGCGCGGGTGGTGGCGGACCGCGGCCTCGTCATCCGCGGGTGGGCGCCGCAGGTGACCATCCTGTCGCACCCGGCGGTTGGCGGCTTCCTCACCCACTGCGGCTGGAACTCGACGGTGGAGTCGCTCTCCCATGGCGTGCCGCTCCTGACATGGCCGCACTTCGGCGACCAGTTCCTCAACGAGTGCCTCGCCGTCGACGTGCTCGGCGCCGGCGTCCGCGCCGGCGTGAAGGTGCCGGTCACGCACGTCGACGTCGTGAACTCCCCGGTGCAGGTGCGGAGCGGCGAGGTGGCGAGCGTGGTGGAGGAGCTGATGGGCGACGGGGCGGCGGCGAGGCGGGCGAGGGCGAGGGAGCTCGCGGCGGAGGCGAGGGCGGCGATGGCGGACGGCGGGTCGTCGGCGCGCGACCTCGCCGACATGGTCTGGCACGTCGCGCGGAGGAGGGACATGGTTGTGGTTGATCCACCGCCACCACCGTCGCTGGAGGGCATCGCCGGCGGCCATGGCAAGATGGCGTCGCCGTCAGGGGCGTCAAAAGTCGCGTGAATTTTAGTTGCATGCGAGTGTTAACTGTAGTACGTAGACGATAATGGCAGTAATAATGTTGCATCAAATCTCTCCAGAATTCAATCGATCTTTGCAATTGTTTTTTTTAAAATAAAAAATTATGCAGATCGCAAATTCGAGACAAATTATACGCAAATCCTGTTAAAAGTAATTAAAACAGTGGCTGCAATTTGTACAGTGTGCCTAGTACACCTTTGGTGGAAATCAACTTATTATAAAAGCCAGCAAGTTGGTGTCCAACCTGATTCGATGGCGTCACAAACTAGCATCGTTTCTTTCGTTAATTTGGCTGTATCTCATTCAGGTTGTTGGAGCTATGGCCGTGAAAAAAAAAAGCGAAAAAAAAAAACGTATAGATAATATGTACTCCCTCCGTCCCAAAATATACTCATAGTTCAGTCGCAGCTACGTACCTGAGAAGATGCAGTATTGAAGACTACTGTTCTTCGGTTCCTTCTGAGTTCTCAGCGTCAGATTAGATTAACTAGAAACCGATAATAGCTAGGAAACCACGTTTTGATGTCATATAGAAGATTTGATCTTCAAATAAAATCACAGGCTGTACCACAGGCTGAAGTTGGCATGGAACTTTGGTTCTTAACTTGTGATACTACAAATTATTAACCTAAAAAAAGTACCTAGGGAAAAAAAATAAGGGTGCTTATGAAGTTAAGAGGGGGAAAACTACTATCGTAATTTCCATAATTGTAGCACTAGTGCAGCATGCAGACATTTATGATCTAAGTGGAAAAAATAAAATGGCAAGAGATCAAACAAAAAAACCAGGTTGACAAAATGATCAATCAATCTTTGTTCCATCATTAACCACCAAGTCAAGATGATATACAGCAAATCTAGGCATCTAAAATAGTAAAAACTTCCAGTAAAACGACTATAATCAAACACAAACAAAACAATTTCATTAGTCTCCACCGTCCAGATGACACATTGTTCAACACACCCAGGAGACAAAAGTTAGCCATAGCCACTGAGTTCCACTGACATGATTTCAGCAGCTACCACATGAAACATTACATTGAAGCCAAAATATGCATATGGGAAATACAGTAATGCCAATTTGTGTGTGACGAAAAAGAATAATTAGTTATAGACAGTATTCTCTCAACATGTTCTACGATTGTGGATTAATCTTTCATGTGAGTCAGTATTCCATACATCAAATATTGGAACAAATATAGTTCTTCAAATTTTTGATACTACAGATTCTAAACAATCTAATAAAAAGAGTACCCTTCCTCAACTAGTACATATCATTTCAGCCCTGATGAACTAATATAAACTCCCATGCAAAACAGAACTAATATAAACTCCCATGTAAAGTGAACAAAATAGCTGTACTATGCATGACCAGGGGAGGGGATCCAACAGGAAAAAAACAGTAAATAATGTAATATGAAATCTCAACAGATATTGACATAAATAAGCATTACCTGATGAGGAAATAACGTAATATGAAATCTCAACAAATATTGACATAAATAAGCATTTCCTGATGAGGAAATAAGCAACAACATAAACTGATATTAGTCATGCATAACCCACCAGAATATATGTTTATAGCATATAGCATCCATCGTTAAATGATAAATGCTAGAGGGTTTTCGACACTGCAAACAATCAAATAAACATCATTATTACAAAATCCGAATAAAGTTCTAAGTTACTGAAAAGTTGGCCCCAGAAAGTGCGGTTGCAGAATGCACTCAACAACCTACAACAATGTAGCACAACATTAGAAAGATCTACCAAGTTGCTGCTGATCTTATCAACGTCCTAACTCCAATGTCATAATTAAGGTTAATAAACCACATGTTCACCTATGCAAGTACAATGATCAATGCCCATCTGCCAGTGATTCTGAGTACAAGGGAACATATGGAAGATACAGTAGCCAGTCGGAACTACCTCCAATCCCACATATAAAACACACTTCCCTGCTCTCCATTTCATAGGACATGAGTATTTTGCTATGCGGCAAAACCAAGAAAATGATATTCCCTTCCGGATGAATTGAGACAACTTTGTAGTCATGTCCAAAAAGGAGTCTCTTGGTTCGAAATAGATGTAAATGGCTGACAGTGTGCTTCCAGATCCACTGTTCACTGCTGTAGTCCTCAAGAACCCATACTGATACCTTATATGGTTCATCGTGATCGGTGTTCACAAAATACAGAGAACCCCGAGACAGGCCAATGAATCCGTCACCAATACCATTGAAAGGCTCAACTAGACTTTGTGGCATAGGAATGGTCCTCCAAGTGTTCCCCTCCACGTCGACCGCTGCCACCACATACTCCAGAGTGATCAAATGCAGCACGCCATCAAAAAACACGCTATTCGATTCATCGCGTATCCTGATTTCCCAGTCCCAACCATTGTCCTTGTGACTCCATTCTCCAGTTACGGATGAGTAGATTTCCACCCCTTTGACATGCCCATCAAAGTCGTCATCATCATCGACATTCCCATCGGCATCCCCAGCACCATCCTCCACGAACTCAAACACATGAAAGTGCGAGGAGGAGACCACTGGATCGAACCCCAAACGAGCGGTCTGCATCTTGTCAGACCAGCCGGAATCAGGCAGGATGACCCATTGTTCAGTGGCAGGATTGACCACCAGGTAATCAAATCTCCGTGGATCTGTGAGCCTCCAACAGCGACACAGGAGGAGGCCATTGCAACTGTCAACGACGTGGAGAAACTCGCACTTGGGCAGGAAGGGGAGCGAGGGGTCAACAAATGGGCGGCCTTCCCCTGTGACGTTGGTGAAGGTGTCGGAGTAGAAGAAGCCGACAATGGCGTCGCCGAGGTGATACCGCGGCAGCAGGTGGCGGTGGTCGGGGCGGGAGATGACGCGGCGCCACCGCCTGGAGACGCACTTGTATCGGCAGAGCGACTTGTAGGGCACGCGCGAGAGGATCTCAACGAGGAGGTCGTCGGTGAGCTTTTCCTCTGGCGGCGGGATGCACCCCCTGCGCCACTCCCTGGAATCCCCCTCCGCCATCGCTGCGCAACAGAAGAAGAGAGAAATCAGATAAGCTAAGGGATTGGGGAATGGAGGTGAAACCAATCCACAGTACGGCGGCGGCGGCGTACCGGAGGAGGCGGCGGAGCTAGGGACGGCGGCGGGCTGGATCCGGCGCTCCGGTTCGAGTCGAGTCGACGGCGGCGAGGCGAGGGTTTCTAGTTGCGGCGGGTCGACCATGCGGGGAAGGAAGAAGGAGAGACGAGAGTGGGCCACGATGCGGTACAATTTGGGCCTTGGGCTGGTTCCGTTTTAGGGGCCTGGAACGAAGTTGTCTCGTTTCTGCATATTTGCCTTCGAAAACGTCTAATTTGACTCCCTCACTTCTGAAGTTTGCAATTCTGGTGTGCAATTCTGAAGTTTCCATGGGTGATCGATCCAGAACGCAATGTTCGGTCAGCAGAGATAAGCCTCGATCTTTATTCTGGTGTAAAACGAATGTATTCACCTCACCAGAATAAAATTAGCTAATGGTGGGTGGAGTTTAAGTTTAGTGTAGTCAGTCAGAACTTTCAGTGTCTGAAACTTCTGTCCCAAATCAGCGCGAGTGGCGCAGAAGCCGCAATTCTGAATTTGATGCCACCCAACCTCAGCTTCAAAGTTTGCTAACGACTTCTCTGGATTCTGAAAATGCTGAAGGAGTGGGTTCGGATTGGATGCATAAACTCCCAACTAAAATAAAATGTAGCCTCTC
This sequence comes from Oryza meridionalis, assembly GCA_000338895.3. NCBI lineage: Eukaryota > Viridiplantae > Streptophyta > Magnoliopsida > Poales > Poaceae > Oryza > Oryza meridionalis. Next base: position 4,649,873 of record CM002528.2, on the reverse strand, counting down.
TTCACTTTAACAGATCATTTTCTTGTTGACAGTACCAATAAAAGATGCATAAACTCCCATCTCACAAAGATCAAACAGAAGTAATCAGGTCTGTAGCATTGTCGAAATTCAAATAAACTCGCAAAAACCAGAAATAAGATAAGGGAAGCAACAATATAGACATCCATTGTGATGTGAAAACAGGTATCAGGTCTGACGACCAAACTTACAGTGACTAGCAATAAACACATACAGCCATACTGGCATACAATTAGACCGAAAATAGCAGTCACTGAGTACACACATATAACTAGCACCATAAAGTCAGGTTATAGGAGTGAAATCAAGTACAACCAAAAGTAACATGAAGCAAGAACCCTTTCGACCACGCCGAACCCTGATTTTGATACTCCATCCAACTTAAGAACATAGTACTGTTTCACAAAGCATTAGAAATGTGTCAATCTCAGAAACAACGAAAATCATATATATCATGCTATTGGTGGAGAAGACAATGCTGGGCAGTCCAAGTGGCTCATCCTCGTAGCAATTGGTGATCTAGTTCCCATATCATCGGAAAAGATTGACACGGGTAGAGCTGCCACTCCAGTACGGTAGATTATTAGGGCCCATCTGCTAATGATTCCAAGAACAAAGGAAGATATGGAAGATATGGCGGTTCGCAATAACTCCGAGGACTACTTAGACATCGTACTTCCCCACTGTCCATTTCATATGACGTGAGTATACAATAAACATAGTCATAAAACATGAAAAACATCTTACGTCCTTCGATCCAGACAAGAGTGCAGTCATCAGGGTTCATCCTCCTCCTCATCGTCCTCTCAAATGGACGCATAGTGCTGATCGTGTGTTGCATGGTCCATTGTCCGCCGTAGTAATCATCAAGAACCCACACTGATATTTCCCCGTCACCATAGCTGTCAGTACTTGCAAAGTGCAGCAGGCCCCGGGACAGAGCAATGAATCCCTCTGTACCAGAAGCATAAGGAGGATGGGAACCATATAAAGGAGAACCATCCTTGTGTGCCAGAGGGATGGTTCTCCAATTCTTCCCTTCCACATCCACCACAGCCACCACAGGCTGTTTGGCGACCAAATGCAGCATTCCATTGAAGAAAACACTCTTGGAACCACCCTTTTGATCACGCCGAATCCTGATTCCGATGCCCCATCTATTATCCATCTCATCACTCCACACTCCAGTTTCGGACGAGTAGATCCTCAATCCGACAACATCTTCGACGCCATCACAATCCAGATCATCGTCATCATAATCATAATAATCCCAATCCTCCACAACCTCGAACACATGGAAGTGAGACGAGACAGCCGGATCAAACCCCAAAAACGGCCGGACCTTCTTGGAGCAGGTGGAGTTCCGCAATACAACAAATTTCTTCGCGGTAGGACTGCACACCACGTAGTTGAATGTCCTGTGTTCGTTGAGCTGATTCCAGCAGCGGCAGAGGAGGAGGCCATTGCAGCTGTCCACGAGCTGAAGATCATCACACTTGGGCAGGAAGGAAAACGAGGGATCGACGAGGGGAGGGGGATCCAGCGCCGGGACGATCTGGAAATGGTTTAGTACGAGGTAGTCGGCGTAGAGGAAGCCGGCGAGGGGCTGGAGGTGATACCGCGGCAGCCGGCGGCGGTGGTCGGGGTGGGAGATGACGCGGCGCCACCGCATGGAGACGCACTTGAGGCGGCAGAGCGACTTGTAGGGCACGCGCGAGAGGATCTCGACTAGGAGGTCGTCGGTGAGCTCCTCCGCCATGGCTGCGCATAGAGAGACGGAGAAGCGAAGGGATTAGGAAGAAGAGGTGAAACCAAAACCACCGGCGGCGGCATGGCGGAAGCGCGTACCGGAGGTGCTCCCGTTGGAGACGGCGGCGGCGAGGGCTTGGGGTTTTGGGCGGCGGCGGTGGCGTACGCAGAGACGGCGAAGGAGAAGGCTCGGCGTCGCCCACCGGAGCAGAGATCGGCGGCGGTGGCGGCGGCGGCCGTGGAGCAGTCGAGGCTTCGAGGAGGAGCGAGGAGAGGAGGCCCAGAGAGAAAGCTAGCCGTAGCCCATTGGGCCTGGACGAATCCTGACCGATCGATCAAACGGACGGCCACGATTCTCCCCGGTTTCAATTTTCGAATCGCCCGAGAAAGCGAGACGTGAGGCGCGGCGCCACCCTCGCCTCCCCCCATCACCTCGCTACGTGTCCGCACGGCAACGCAGGCTGCCAAGTGGGCCCCACTCCAACCCCCCTTCTGCCGGACCCACATGTCAGTCACACGCTGAAGAGTCTCACACCGACTCCCTTCTTCTCCTCCTCCTCCCTCTTGAGCTCGCCTCCTCTCGTCGATTTGCTCGCCTATAAATGCCGGCGTCACCGGCGGAGAGGAGAGAGAGAGAGCCACGACGACCCGCTCGCCGCCGTCCCCTCCGGCCGCCGACGCCTAGGGTTTCCCCGCCCGCCGGCGCGTCGCTCGCGGTGGAGGCGGGGTATTGTCGCTGCGCGCCGCCGCGTCGATCCACCGCCCGCCCGACTGCGGACTTCGCTTGATTGTTTGTGCCTTCCCTCCTCGTCCTCGCCGCTCCTGGTACGTACGCGCGCTCCGATTCCGGCTGCATTTGGTTATTTTGCTCATGAGCGTCCGCCGCCGCTTCGCTCCATCGATCCTGGCCATCCGTGCGGCTCTCGATCGTCAGGGATTCGGAGCCCTTTGATGTGCGGGGGGGACGCGTTTGGGGGAAGATGCGGCGCTTGATTTGCGTGTTGTGCATCATGATTGCTCTTGTCAATTCGATCGATTGATCATCGATGCAGGATTTTTCGTTAAGCTGATTCGCTGTGTGTTTGCAGATACGGACTAGTTAATTGGTTACAGTTTGTATTGTTCCGTAGGATCGGTACGTGATGATCCATTGACGAGCGCAGTTGCGTTCTTCCCCCACTTCAAAAGCGTCATAAATCTTGTACTACTACTATGACATCTACACATCCAGTGCAGCTGTTTCTCAAACAGCGAAATAATGTTTTTGAAAGCAAGTTTGATCACTGTTTTTCTGTTACTCCTTTTTGCACCATATTTCAAAAGTTTATAACTGGTTCAAAAACGTACTAGTGGTTTTTATTCACTCACAAATGAGAAAGATAGTACGAAGAATGTAAATTCTTGATAGAACTTTCTGCATTCCCAACAGTTGGCAGTCCTTTTATTTGTGTCGTGTTCGAAACAAGTAGAACACTTTGATTTGTTGCTTTATGCAGAACATATCCAGATCATATCTCATTTTTTTTCCAAATGGGACCCTCCTGTACCTATTTCCTCAAGCACCTCTGTTCTTGGGTGGTTCCAAGTAACAATCAGTTTATGAGACACTGCCTATTTGCCAAATTTAACATGACAGCCTGTTTGAGCCAGACTGCTGGTGATCCCTATTTTGTTTCTTGAAGCCTTCTTTCTTAGGCCTTGTTTAGTTCCCAAAACAAAAACTTTTCACCCATCACATCAAATGTTTGGACACATGCATGAAGTATTAAATATGGACGGAAATAAAAACCAATTACACAGTTCTGACGGAAATTGCGAGACGAATCTTTTAAACCTAATTGCGCCATGATTTGACAATGTGGTGCTACAGTAAACATTTGCTAACGATGGATTAATTAGGCTTAATAAATTCATCTCGCAGTTTCCTGGCAGAATCTGTAATTTGTTTTGTTATTAAACTACGTTTAATAAATTCATCTCGCAGTTTCCTGGCAGAATCTGTAATTTGTTTTGTTATTAAACTACGTTTAATACTTCAAATGTGTATCCATATATCCGATGTGACACCCCAAAGCAAAAATTTTTGGGAACTAAACCGGGCCTTAGTATTTGCAGCTGTCAACTTATTCATGAAAACTATGCTCCTACTATGCATAGAAATGTAAAGCTAAAAATAGCATCTGGTTAGGAAGGGGAAAATGAAAGAGCCAAATGATGGCATGCAATGGTTCATGTCCAATTTGCTACTTATAGCATAAAAAATAGGCAAACACCAAACAGCTGGACCGTCCTTCCCAAGTTTGAAAGTTCTGTTTCATTCTTTCATAAACCAAGTCTGATGTTGTGAAACTAAAATTTATGTAGTACCCCTGTCTGATCCATTCTTTTAGCCCACAGTTGGCTTGTGAAATCCTACATGCACTTATTCGTAAACCCCATGCATGGGGCATGTCTTTGTGAGTACAAAATTTATTTTTATTTTTTTCGCCGGGCCGGCAAAGATAACCGGCCAACTTTTGCATTAAGAAGGAGAGAAAGTTTTACAGCAGCCCCTAAACCAGAAAAGGCTTAGGTTACAGAAAAAACTTCATAACAATAAAGACAACAAACAAGCACAGCTGCTAAAACCTCAGCAAATTAACCGCCAGCGATTGCGCTCAGTAGCCCAGCAGCCTTCCATGTTTCCCATTCGTCGACAATTGTGGCACAAAGGTGAACCGCTGAAGTAGCTCGTCCATCAAACACACGCGCATTCCTTTCCTTCCAGACTATCCATGTTACCAAGATAACCCCAGCATCAAAGGTCCCCCGATCCGTCTTGTGAACTGATTTGCGTGCTTCACACCACCAATCCAACATGTCTTCCGTGGGGGAAACACAGGAGAGTCCCAGGCGACTCCTGATTCTCGTCCAAACTGCCCTCGTGTACTCGCAAGCGTGGAAGATATGGGCACATGATTCAGCATCCTTCCCGCAAAGGTGACAGTATGGAGCCAAGTGCCATCCTCGCCGCTGGAGGTTGTCCGCCATCAGGCATGCTCCACGCATGGCAAGGAACATGAAGAACTTGCAACGGGCCGGCGCGCGAGACTTCCAAATCAGCTTCCCAACCGCCAAGCGTGTCTTCCCAGCGCAGAGGAGTGAATAGGCTGATTTTACTGAGAAACCACCATCTGCGGCAGGCTTCCAAGAAAACAAATCAGGCTGAGTCGAGTTCAAGGAAACGGTGGCAACAAGGTCCCAGATTTGGAGGTATTCAAACATCGCTTGCAGCGAGAGACCTCCCCTGATGTCGCCGGTCCAGGCATCATCCTGCAGCGCCGAATGAACCGTTCTGCCTCTGTTTTTAACAAAGGAACACAGGATTGGGGCTCAGTTCAGGATCGACCCCCCATCTGGGAGCCAGTCATCTGTCCAGAAGAAGGAACTCTTCCCGTCGCCCAGCACTATCCTGCATCCGGCCGCTAGACAATGTTCGGCTTTCCTATCTTGCGGCGACGTGAAGGACACCCAGTGGCGCTCCAGCTGGGCACGCCGCAGCCAAAGCCACCGCGTCCGAAGGGCAATGCCCATTCTGCCAAGATTGATGATGCCCAACCCGCCATTTTCGATCGGCAGACAGAGCTTATCCCAAGCAACTAGGCTGCATCCACCCGGTGCATCCTCATCCCCCTTTCACAAGAAACCGCGGCATTTCTTTTCAATTGCTTTAATTGCCCACACCGGCAATTCCAACACCGAGAAATTTATTTTTATTAGCTCAGTTATTTCAGATGACGGGAACTGTGAAAGCCCCATTTGAGGGAGTGGTTAATGATTTCAAAGGAAGATTATCTTGCTACAAACAAGATTGGATAGATGGGTTCCGTACTGGATTCAGGTTTGTGTAATCGAACATTTCCAATGTTAATTTTTGCATGTTTGTTCTTAATTCTAGCTGCTGTATTGATTATGTTATTTCAGGATATTGGCACCTACATTGTATATCTTCTTTGCATCTGCACTACCTGTTGTTGCCTTTGGGGAACAATTGAGTAATGATACAGGTTGGATTGTCTTCCTTGTACTTACATCAGCTATGAGCTTCGCCATTCCTAGTTATTGACACGATGTTCTACATACTTTAGCTCTCCGTAATATTTGAGTTGGAAAAAGGGAAACAAGTTATTAACTCTTCTTTCAAAACGGGGGGACAATAGAAAGTAATAACAGTTTCCTTTCTCTATTGGTCGGAGTCAAGGAACAATCAAACGGATAACTGTGGCTCCTTCAGAGTTTATACGCAGTTTCTGACATCTGAATTGTTCATGTTCAGATGGTGCACTGACCACAGTTGAGACATTAGCATCAACCGCTATATGCGGCATCATACATTCAATATTGGGCGGGCAACCACTGTTGATTGTAGGAGTTGCGGAGCCAACTATAATCATGTACACTTATATCTACAATTTTGCCAAAAATCACCCAAACCTCGGAGAAAGACTATTTCTGCCATGGGCTGGATGGTAAGGGCTGATAAATATAACAATCCTTCCTTCAGTTTTCTTTTTGGTTATACTAAATGTTATCTGCATTTCTCACTTTTCTTTGGCCACTGATAGGGTTTGCATCTGGACTGCCTTCATGCTATTCCTCATGGCAATGTTTAATGCTGCAGTCGTTATAAACAGATTTACAAGGTTTGCTGGAGAACTATTTGGAATGTTGATTACGATTTTGTTCATGCAGGAAGCAGTCAAGGTATTCGTCATTTGTTTTCTTACCGTTAATAACATATAAAGTGTGCTCTAATTTAGTTTACTGTTACTACATGGTCTTTGTTCTGCAGGGGATGTTGGGTGAATTCAGTGTGCCCGAGGGTAAAGACCACAGTCTACCGATATACCAATTCCAATGGGCTTATGTTAATGGTCTGCTTGGAATTATCTTTTCAATGGGCCTGCTATACACTGCAATACGTAGCAGGAGTGCAAGATCATCGCTATACGGCACTGGTTTGTCATAAGTACCTTCATTTTTTTTTTATCTCAGTCTCCAAATATCAACTACTCATACGCCAGCTAATAACCTGCAGGGTGGCAAAGAAGCTTCATTGCTGACTATGGCGTTCCACTCATGGTTGTAGTCTGGACAGCTTTGTCGTATTCATTGCCAAGCAAGATCCCTTCAGGGGTTCCTAGGAGGCTCTTCACCCCACTTCCTTGGGAACCAAAGTCATTGCAGCATTGGACAGTAGCAAAGGTTGTGATGCAGTTTATTTTGATTCCAGGATCTAATGTAAAATGTAGATATATTCGATGTTGGAATTTTGATGTGCTTTTCGCTATTGATTTTGCAGGATTTGTTTTCTGTCCCTCCACCATACATATTTTTGGCTATTGTGCCTGCTGTAATGGTTGCCGGGCTCTATTTCTTTGATCATAGTGTAGCTTCACAACTGGCTCAGCAGAAGGAGTTTAATTTGAAAAACCCATCGGCTTACCATTATGACATTTTGGTCCTCAGCTTTATGGTATGATTTGCCATTTGTAGTTGCCTCTGTAGCATACATTTTCTTATTTTGCAGTAAGGATGCAATCCTTTGATTCCTACTGCTTATGGGAACACAAAAATATAAAATAATTGGTGATAGGTGGAAGTTGTTGAGACATGTATACACGATCTTACAAACTTTGCTATAGAAATGGCTCTCTTCTCAATAGGATACAAATGCCATGCAGGTCTTGATTTGTGGTCTTATTGGCATCCCTCCATCTAATGGAGTACTTCCCCAGTCCCCCATGCACACTAGAAGCCTTGCCGTCCTCAAGGGGCAGGTTAGTGATTTTGACGTGTGTATACTCCTTACGTATTTCTGTTTATGCTATTCAGTTTGCCTTTGCTCAAGTGCTATCTCTATTTCTTTTGATTAGTTGCTTCGCAAAAAGATGGTCCAAACTGCCAAGGAGGGTATGATGAACAATGCTAGCAGTTCAGAAGTTTATGGAAAGATGCAAGAAGTTTTTATCAAAATGGATGATAAATCCAATGTGAGTATAAAGTATACAGTATACACCAGAATATATTCATTCCTCAGTACAATACTAATTATACTGTTGCTTCATACTGCTTGATTAATCATATCCGCTTCGTTTTTTCAAAGAGGGCCTTTTCCCCTTGTGAACATTTTAATTAGTAACTACCAGCGTCATCAGTGAGATTATTGTCCTAATAAAATAGTATCTCTGTTAGATTTTATTAAGTTATTCGAAGAAACAATATAATCATTCATTCCGTTCTGTCTGCAAGACAAAATAAATGCACCACTTAGCCCCATGCAGTAAAAATCTCTGTTAATATTTTCCTAAAAAAAAATCTCTGTTAATACCCTGCAGGCCAAATCTGTACGCAAAGAGCTGAAGGAATTGAAGGATGCAGTTATTCCAGAGGGAAATGGAGCAGGGAGGGTGTCTGAGGTATTTGATCCTGAAAAGCATATAGAAGCTTACTTGCCTGTCCGGGTGAATGAGCAGAGAGTGAGCAATCTGTTGCAGTCCCTGTTGATCGCTGGTTGTGTTGGAGTCATGCCAATCATTCAGAAGATACCAACATCAGTCCTTTGGGGTTACTTTGCTTATATGTCCATTGACAGCGTTCCGGGAAACCAGTTCTGGGAGAGGACACAACTTCTGTTCATTTCACCTCAACGGCGCTACAAGTAAGCCCTCTTCTAGCTGCGTTCTGTATCTATTCAGACGAGCCCTTTTAAAAACCTTAAAGATACGAGGGGCAGTGTTACTATAACTTGGGAGATACCAAATACTGTCAAAATGTATTATTTAATGGTGCCTCTAAAACCTCCCAAGGATCATAGGAGAACTTGTCTATTCATTTCTTGTCAGCATGCTATGCGTGTTTAGTTCTTGCTATGTGTGTTTAGTTCTTGCTAAGCCAGTTTTGAGTGCAGGAACATAAGTTTCAGTACTAATTATTATTTGTTCCTGATAAATTGGACAGGCTTCTGGAAGGCGCTCATGCATCCTTCATGGAGTCAGTACCTATCAAGAAAATATCTGCCTTCACTATTTTCCAGCTGGTTTATCTCTTGATCGTCTGGGGGATGACATGGATACCAGTAGCTGGAATCCTCTTCCCACTGCTGTTCTTCTTTCTCATTGTCATTAGACAGTATATCCTCCCGAAATTCTTCGATCCACGCCACCTGTGGGAATTGGATGCAGCTGAGTACGAAGAACTTGAGGGAGTGCGGCGTGATCCGTCTACGGTATGAATCCTTTGTCCTCTTTCTTTTTTTTTTTTCTTTTTGCACATATTTTTCCCACATATATTTGACTGCGGAGCACTTAAACTCTAGTAGCTCATATATTTGACTGAAATTTAAAATCCTTTTTGGTCTGCTAGGTTCTTTTCACGTCTTTCTAATACATACCATTGTTTTTTTTTTTTACCAAATCGAGTATTATAGTTTAATGCAATCAAAATATTAAATTATTCGAACAGTATAGCCTTATGCATATGTGTGGTTTGGCAATTTTCCTACATCTTTGACTGAATTTAGAATGCCTTTTGGTCTGCTAGGTTCTTTGCACGTCTTTCTAATACATAGCCTTTTTTTTTTCTTTTGGACCATATTGAGTATTTTAGTTTAATGCAACCAAAATGTTAAATTATTGGAATAGACGAACAGTGTAGCCTTATGCATGTGTAGTTTGGCAATTTTCCTACATCTAGTAGGCTTTAGCCATCACTCTTAAAGTCTTAATTGCTTTCTAAGATGATCTGAATCTTCTGGCTTTGGCTCTTTACACAGGACGAAGATGCTTCCGTTTCGCGCTGCAGCGATGCCAGCCCTGAATATGCTTCTGAGATATTGGATGAATTCACGACTAATCGTGGTGAACTGAAGCACAGGACCAAGAGTTTCCGTGACGAGAGGCTGATACAGGTACCGACTCATATCCAGCGACGGGGTTATTTCCCCTTCCCCCCCCCCCCCCCCCCTCCCCTCCAAAAAAAAAAAAAAAAAAAAGCCATTTAGATTGAGGTTCTATTTAGGGGAGTTTCTAGCTGCTGCTGATTTTCCCAGAATAAGCTCCCCCAAACAATCTAACTTTGATCCAGATTCTAAGAAATTATAGTTGTAAAATTCAGAAAATGAACTAAAAGCCAGAAGCTACGAAAACCAGTTTTTCCAGATTCTCAGAAGCTGGCTACCAACCAGCTGCTTCTTAGAATCTTAAGCTTTCCAAACAAACCTTAAGATTATTTAGCAGAATTTTAAGATCACGGTAAAATTGCCTTGATACCCCTAGGAATTTACTTGCTTAGAAAAGATCACGTTTAGCAGTGGACTCTCTTCATCATCCCATAATACAAGAGATTATGACATTTTTTTATAAAAAGTTAAGAAATTTTAAAAAAAACAAGTCATGAACAAAAGGCATGCCTTTTGTATAAAAGTAAACGGACTAACCTACGGCTCGGGCGCCCGATGGGCTAGGAGCAAAATCGAGCGCTGACATCAGCACCCGATTTACGTGTAAAACTACTTTAAATTGATTTTTCTTCTAAATTACTTATCCAAATCATGATCTGATTGCACCATTAAATTCGTTGCAATTAAATCTTCAAAACAAAACCACACATGGATATATTCCGACGAAAAAAAATTTAGCTTATTATTGATTTTTTTTAATGTTGTACGATGTTCCACCAGGTATGTCGGAATTGTTTCACTAAGTAGATCGAAAATGATTCACTCGTTTAAATCGGGTGTTGTTTCACCTTATATAAAAACAATATTTCAGCAAATAGCGAAAGAATGTTTCAGTTCACTGCAACATTAGATCTGTACACAGTGAAAAATTAGTAGTACACTAGGTGAAACATTTTTTGTTGGAACAGAAAATAAACCAAATTCCCTTAATAGGAGGTTTCCAAAATATGTGGGTTTTTTGTTGCAATAGAATGTTTCGTTTACTGCAACATTAGATCTATACATAGTGAAACATTGTGAGTACACTAGGTGAAACATTTTTTGTGGAACAAAAAATAAATCAAATTCCCTTAATAGAGAGTTTCCAAAATATGTGGATGATTTGTTGCAACGGCGTGTTCCATAATATCAAAATCCACTGCAACATTTAATCCGTATATAGTGAAACATCATGAATACACTAGCTGAAATATTGTAAAACTACTAGTTGAAACATCAAAAGAGACCATATGCAACATTAAAAAAATCAATAAAAAAACTAAAATATTTTTTGTCAAAATATAATCATGTGTGGTCTTGTTGTAAAGATTTAATTGTAATGAATTTAGTGGTGCAATTAAATCGTAGATTAGATTAATAGTTTAAGAGAAAAAATCTTTTGAAGGAATGAAAGATGAGAGTACGGGGGAAAAGATTCTTTTATAATCCCTCGATAATATTTTATTTACTTTTAAAAGATGGGAGTACGGGGCACAAAAGCAGCGTCCGATTTTTCTCCACCCCTGCCGGTCACCCGTGTGTGAGTATTTTCGAAAGTAAACTGCGCAGTAGTTGGGAGAATAAACTTATAAAGAGTAAACTAGTATAAAAAGGATCATAAAATCCCGTATATTTTAAAAGTATATTACAGTGGTTAGATACTAAATTGGGAAAGCAGTACTTCACAGTATTCAAAATCCCTTATATTTATGAATATAGGGGTATCTAGCTAAGTATGCTTATCACAGAATCAACGTCTACTGATCCTAATTTCAACTATAACCCGAGTTGGAAGCTAATATCTTCTTCTTTTTTTTTGTTGACAGCTTAATTCGGTGAAGATGACCAGAGAACTTTCTCGGATTCCGACTTTTACTCCTCCACGATCCTAAATTTCAGAAGGATATGGCAAAGGAAGAACTTTCTTTCGTTCTTTCTAACACCAAGCACCAAAGGAGGATGCTTCGGTGCAAAGTGAGAGGTATTGCATTGGTATCTCACGATTCATTACATCATTCTTTTATTACAGTGAGAGTAATTGCATTCGAGGTACTAAAAACTGGTACCAATAGATGGCGAAGCAGGGAGGAACTGTGGCAGTTTTGGACATCTAAAGTAGTTCCCGTTGCTGCTTGCGAAAAGCAAATTAAACCTGTATTATATGTAACCAGAACGGTAGGGGGGATACAATTAAAAGGTAGGATTAAGGGTGTGTTTTTGTTGTGTAATGAGCAATGTTATTGGTACCAATGGATTACAACACGATCGATGTTAAAAGTAAACAGCCTGGTGATGTCAGAGCGCCGGTGCTGCGTGTAGCCTGTAGCGAAGAGCAAAGGTATATAGGAGTTTCAGTTATTCACTAGTCAAAGAATAAAGAGCAGAAATTTTTTTTTATGGGTCATGTATGATGGACCATCGTGGTTTATTGATATTCATTCATGATGTCAATGTGTCTCCATAGTTTATGGATTTTCTGTTATATATGGGATGTTCACTTTGGCAAAATTAACCCTATCAAATTTTGACAAGGTAATGATATAAACATTCCAAAATTACTTTTATTACTCTACTTTGGTAATTTTAGAATCTTACTCTAACAAAAACCTAGTAAAAGTGACAAACTAAATATATCTTACACATCTTAACCATATCAAATATTGCAATGCTAAAATTTGGTACTACCAAAATTAAATAATGTTGATTTAGACATCAGCGTGAACAACCTCGTACTTCCCAAAAGTGTTAATGAGCTGTCAGTCACTCCATGGGATTGTTTTCTTTTTCTTTTTCACAGTTTACCCTTTTTGGCACAATATGGTTTTTCTTTTTCCAGATAAGTTTATATATCTAAAGTTTATACATTTACTAATTATAAGCCTAAAGTTTATATACTCAAAGTTTATAAGTCGAAAGTTGATTTTTAGATAATAGAAGCTTTATCAAGACAATTATTCTAAGAGCACCTCCGGCTTCAGTAAGTTGGTTTCAGTAAGTTTCATCAAGACAATTATTCTAAGAGCACCTCCGGCTTCTGCCCCCAAAGAGTGCACACAGCCAACAAGAAAGAAATAAAAGATAAACTCATCATCCAAAATAGTAGGAACAAAAAGAACTTCAGGAGCTCTCTATCCGTAGCCTAGAACGCTACCCATGTGCCGGAGTAGAAAACTCCACGGTCACTAGCTCCAAATGTTGACAAGCCGCAATGATAGTACCTCACAAATACCTCACAAATTGACCTTCTGGAGGATAGCCTATGAGCGGAGCCAATGTGTAATAAAAAAGATAACCTATAAAGGAGAAGATATATTTTTCCTTTCAAAAACTACATCATTTCTGCAAAACCAAATAGGCCAAATAGTGGTAGATGCCCCTAATAAGACCAAAGATCTCAAATTGCATGGTTGATTGGTTGTCTTTAGTCGAAAGTTGATATAGCTGATTCAAATTCGAATTCAAATAACTTTCTATTATTGATGTTTCTATACATAAAGATTATACGTACAAAGTTCATAATATATATCTTTACCCATAAAGTCTATACAAACAAATATTTTTTTAAAAGTGCATCAGATGTTGTATATTTTCTTTTACATTTTTACAGACCTAATTTTTTAATTGGTTTGGGATTTGAGGGGAGGGGGCCTCTTGCTACGTTCCTTCTAAGGCCATGTTTAGTTCCCAAAACAAAATTTTTTTATCTATCATATCGAATGTTTGGATATATACATGGAGTATTAAATGTGGACAAAAAAAATACCAATTACACAATTTGCGTGTAAATTGCGACACGAATCTTTTAAGCCTAATTGCGACATGATTTGATAATGTTGTGCTACAGTAAACATTTGCTAATGACGGATTAATTAGGTTTAATAAATTCGTCTCGCAGTCTCCAGGCGGAATCTGTAATTTGTTTTATTATTAGACAATGTTTAATACTTCAAATGTGTGTCCGTATATCAAACATAACACCCCAAAATAAAATTTTTTGCCACCTAAGCCGGGCCTAAATACTCCATTTGGCACTTGCATGAGGGACAGACCTAGAATTTGGGTAGGTCCCAGGGCAGCCCATATATCGAATACATGGTGAATTTATATGCGGTACCATGGCCTTTAACCAACGGGCTTTGGGCCATGCCCAGTGGACCAAGGTTTGGGTCCGTCATCGATTGGCACCGTTCACATTTTAATTTTAATATTTTTTGCAAAAAAATAGTAAGTAATTATAACAACATTGTATTATCGAAGTGCATTATATCCTTAAAAATATAAAAGCATTAGTATTTTATTTATTGGTCACTTAAACATAGAGAATTTTTAGTGATCAAAGTTCCAAAGGATGTGCTCATACGGTGTATTCATATAAGTGTGTGTGTTTATATAAAAAAGCTTTTTATGTTTGTATTATGTTTTTTTTTCTAAAAGATGAAAGGTTTCAACGAGAAAAGGGAGTAGCAATAATGCAAGGGGCAGAAATGTTAGAAACCACATGAATAGACACGTGATATTATATACTCCCTCCGTCTCATAATATAAGGGATTTTTAAGTTTTTGTTTGCATTAATTGACCACTCGTCTTATTCAAAAATTTTGGAATTATTATTTTTTTACTTACTTTATTATCTAAAGTATTTTAAGTACAACTTTTTGTTTTTTATATTTGCACAATTTTTTTTAATAAGACGAGTAATTAATATGAAAAAAAACAAAATCTCTTGTATTATGGGACGGACAATGAGCCCATGGACCAGGACGCGGGTACGCGCTACCCACGCCCACACGCACACGCTGAGTCAGCGCAGTTGGTCTGGTCTACCACCGTACGACTAATTCCCAGACCCAGTCACGTCCGAGTCACCATGCGTGTGCCGTCGAGCATGTGGCTGTGGGAGGCATTGCCGACCCCACGCGACAGTGGCCCCCCCTCGGATCCTGCCAAAAGAAAAAAAAAACTAGCCAAATGATCTACGCTCTCCGTCTCATATAAGAAAATAAAAACAACTTCTGAAATTCATCCCTAAAAATTATAAAAAAAAACTAATCTAAAATGACATAGAACACGATTTAGTACAATGAATATGTATAGCTTTATTCAAATTCGTTGTAATATCCATCTTATTCTACTTTCTCCATTGTAAAATATAAAGGATTCTAGTTAAATAAAATATATTTTGGTACTATGAAACTATAGAATGTATATTATCCCACCAAAATGAAGGCTGTTTTTAAGCACGGAGCAAGTACTCCCCGCGTCTCCGGCTGCGCGTTCGTAGGTGCCGGTGACTCGGAGAGTGTGGTGTTGTCCCCGCGCGACCAACCGAGTCACGTCCGAGTCAGCACTTCCGGGACTGTAGGAGTACAATGAATGGGTCATGTATGCAAGCCCTCTCCAGGTGTTCTTCCCTTCTAAGCACAGCCACAAAATCATCCTATGTTTATTAGACTGTTTCTTACTAGGTGTTTTGAATTTTACAACCTGGTTTTAGATTAACTGAAGGATTTTGTTTGTGTTGTTTCCGTCACTAAGCGTTAAGCTATCGGACCGCTTTATATCTCATTATCTCCGTTTTTAATATATGATATTATTGGCTTTTTACATCATATTTAATCATTTAATTATTAAAAAAATTAAGTAAATATTTTTTTTATTTATCACTAAAAGATTTTTAAGCAATATACTTATATCTTTAAGATTTGTATAAAATTTTTGAATAAGACAAATGGTTAAAAGTTATAACAAAAATCAATAGCGTCATATATTAAAAAATAGAGGAAGTATTTCGTGGTTAACGCTAACAGAAGAAAGCCAGTGATACATTTGGATTATCTTTGTGGCTCTATCACTATCTGCAATATTTCAACATCTTATATAGTCGCATGATTAGGGTTTACAAAAGTAACGAAAACCGGCTGTTTTTTTTTTAAAAAAAAGGAACCTCCCGTGTTGGCTCAGAAACACAAGCCACTTAGTTTACGTTCAGGTTTTGACAAAATTTAGTTGGATTCCACCTGTAGTCAAGGGTTCTTAAACAATTTTCGTGAAAGCTGAAGAAACTGTCTGGTCCGGTTTTTGTGAGTTATGTTCAGTTTTGTGAACCCTAAGCATGCGTATTAGATGCATTGTTGGATTAAACCGTGCTTTCAACTAGCACACTAGTCTGTAGCAATCTATCCCCTCCCAGCACACTATTCCCTCCGTAAAAAAAACCTAATCTAGAATTGGGATATGACATATATTATAATCTAGTACAACGAATCTGGTATGTCTAGATTGGTCGTGCAGATTATGTCACATCCTAGTTATAGATTGAGTTTTTTTTGATAGAAGGGAGTAGTTTGTAGTAATTAATCCCAAAATCTTTTTTCTTATCCATGTCATCAAGCCTTACGTGACCCAAAGTCCAAACAGTTCTCACCATCTTCCTTCCTTATCACATCTTACATGAAAATGTATTTTTTTAACGACTACATGAAAATGTTGTGCATATAATTTTAACTTACGATCATAGTATGATCAAACGCAGACGAGTAGGCGACACGGAGGTCGACGGCTGTATGGGACCAGCACCAGTAGCCTTGGAACTGTTATTAAACACAGAAATATTCCCATCATATGAATATCGTAAGCACCAAATCGTACTTATAGCTTACAGCACTCCATTTTCGCTCCGTCAACAATGGGACTTAATTTTCAAAAGGGGCAAAAATAACAAATGAATGCGGTTATTTCTTTATATTAATATTGATATTGTAACCTTTTTTTATTTTTAAAAGGCTTTGTAATGCAACTAATTAATGTTAACTAAGTCTGCGTTCGAAAAAGCAACCGGCTTGAGGTTTTTAGCACACACAAAACGAAGTGAGTAACTAGGTTGTGATTAATTGAATTTTAATTATTATAAACTCAAAAAATAGATTTATTTATTTTTTTAAAAAATAGATATATAAAGTTTTCACAAAATATGTACTCACGGTAAATAAGGAAGTAGCTTCCTTTATTAGCACATTAGATTAATACAACCTAAGAAATTCCTAAAAAGAAGGGTTGTGTTCTTTAGCATAAATTTCAAGTTCATCCACTCCCTTAACTAATCCTCAAACCGAATTCTGATTGACATCAGTGGGCTTCTAGAATCACTACCATCTAGAAGGCTGGGTGACTCCTTATCTTGGTGATTAAGGTTGCTATACGCCATGTCTAAACATGGGAACCAGATTGGACAACTGAATTGCCTTGCCAGGTCTTCTAATAGAAAGTGACTATTAATTTTGATAAATACAACATGTCATCCATTACAAAGTGATAATGATTGATTACGCATAAAACATATCAATAATTTGTCTATCAACACTTTATTATCTTTTCATTCCTTTTGTTTTTGTTAAGTTTGACTTCGCATTTTTCTACTCTCAAGAGTCAAGACGTCCCTTTTGTCCTTTAAAAAAAAGATAACCCTTTTGTGCCCCTTGAGGTCTGTAAGACCAAGTTTAATAGTACAACCAACTATTAGTTCCAAATCATTTATAGTCAATTCATACAATAGTTATCTATTGTCTGGTACCACCTGTCATGCACACATGCATCTTGGAGTCCGTGCTGCAGTGGGCGACAAAATATGTTTATAGCTGACTTATAGTCTGCTATTGTAACTGGAGGTTGTGGATAACATAGTGCCTGACTTACCACTTATGTGCAATAAAAAACCTAGAACTACAAATAAGCGAAGATCTTTTTCCTAAATACCATTAGGTTGTGTTATGCTTTGCAACAATGTCCACGTTTCTGACAACAAAGTTTTCTAATGTTAGTACCACAAATATTAATATGACATTTCGACTCATATGGAGACATAAAGCTTTCTTTTTACTACAAGAAAAATTTCACATAGACTCACTATACGGTATCTATCCCCACCTATTTGAAGACTCTATTTCATTAAGTGAAAATGTTTGAACTGTCGCATTTGAATTTGCGAACTCAGGAAAACTATTTACATTTTTAACATTATGTAGATATGTTTTCACTTTTTAAAGAAGATAATACATTGAAAGCAATGTTTTCAAAATTACTCGCTTTGTTCTAAAATATTAACATTTTGGAGGTTTTAGCAGAAATTAAAGTTGAGCTGAGAAATGGTTGTGAACTCGTGATGGACATACAAAAAAATGGAAAAAATTGTGCTATAAATTTTAAATCATAGAGAACTTGTGGTTGACATAAAGAAAAAAGATGAAAAATCGTATTCATATTGTGAAAAAAAACTAAATCTTAGAAACACTCATACAAAGCCTTTTTGGACATGTATTCATATTTCACAACAATTTTCTAAAAATATTTACAGCAGAGGACTTCATTTTCCTGAAATCCTAAGGATGCAAACAAAACCTATATTCCCCGTGAAATGACTGTAGCTTAATTGATTAAATTCGTTGTGATGGAACCTACTTATTCCCATTGAAGTCCTAGACTTGATACAACCCCATTGAGATAGGAAAATGTTGTGCAAACTTACGATCGTGTTACGATCTAACGGGATGACATGGATGCATGGCCCTGAGTCGACGGCTGCGTACCGGCGTCCGCGTTAATAAACACACAAGCTGTTTCATCGTACAAATGTCGTAAACGGCAAATCGTACGTATAGCATCGCTCATTGAGATATGGTGTACATATGAATACTCATTGGGGGTAAACGTCTACATTTATAATATGTTTCTCAATAAAAATATATTATTTTTTTTCTTTGTGATAAGTGGAGAAAACGTTTGTTTGGGGGAAAAACATATTTTTTTAATCTTAGAAAATACGTTTTCCGGAAGAAATAAGGAGCACTATTAGTCTATCAGACCACATCCGAACTTCCGAAGTCACTCTCTCATTCCAAAAAAGAAAAACTCTCTTATCTTAATACAACGAACTAGGACAGACTTACAACGAATCTGAATAGACTCTTTTTACCTTCCTCAGCGGAGGTTGAGTTTTTTTTTAACGACGGAGAGTTAGTAATAGTGATGCCACCACTACGTTACACCAATAAAAACACGCACATTCGGGACCCCACCTGTCATCCATTCATACACAACCATAAAAAAAAAGAAAAAACCCAACGCGACCGGCCACACCCAACCCAACGGTAGTACTATACGCGCAGCAATTATAGCAAACCGCGGAAGTCACAACCCCAACCGCTTCACCGTCACGCGCAACGATACAAACCCACACCGACCGCCACGTGTCCACGCGGCGGTCTTATCCACTCCCCCACTTTCCCCTCCCCCTCCCCTTCCTCCCGTCCCCTATAAATTCCCCACCACCCCCAAACCCTAATCATCTCCCATTTCATTTCATCTCTCCACATTTCACAAATCAATCGAAAAAGCTTACAAGTGAAGCAACCATCCGGAAGAAGATGGCCATGGCGACGTCCTCCGCATCTACCATCTCCTTCGCCGCCCGCCCGTCCGCCGCGAGCTCGGTCCGGCCGTGCGCCGCCGCGGGGAGGGCGCGGGCGGCGGCGGGGGAGAGCGGCAAGTGGTGGGCGCCGCTGTTGGGGTGGTCGGGGAAGGCCGACTACATCGAGGCCCCGGCGCCCGCGACGGCGGCGGAGGAGGGGTTGGGGAGCGAGGCGCGGAGGCGGCCGTTCGTGGGCGGGTTGACGGAGGAGAAGGCGCGGGAGCTGCGCGCGAGGATGGTGGAGACGGAGAGCTTCCACGACGCCATGTACCACTCCGCCATCGCCTCCCGCCTCGCCCGCTCCGCCTAGCCGCCCCGCCGCGTCGACGGCGTGTATATAGAAACCGGGGTGGGATTCGTCTCGTTGCTTCTAGCTGCTGCTGTTGTTGCGGAGGAAATGAAATTTAGAAGGGATCTGAGTTTTTAGGATTGATCCCTTGCTTCCATCCATCTGCCTTTGCTTTCTCGTTTTCTACCGAAATGTAATCTGGATCTGAGATCGAGATCTACCCGCTTGCGGGCGGTGGAGTATGATGCATCAGATCCATTAGGTTTGTTGTACTGCTCATTCCAATCTGTTGAAGAAGAAGAGCCGCACCGGCTCTCTAATCTCCAATCCATGTCTCAAGCAATTTCACTATATATTTTTATTTGCGGTGTGATTTTGATTAATTACGGATTATAAGGTGCTCTACGATGATGATCTTCAATAGATCTGAGATGTATTGTTAGGTTCATTTTGATTGCATGTCCCTTTTGGGCATCAGCAACAATAATACAAAAAAACCTAATCCCGAACAAACGGAACAATAATGGTGCTACCCTGATTATATATAATCTGTTTATTGTCCCCATCGTAGAGCTGCAATCCAAACCACTCGTCATTACGCTTTACTGTTCTTTCCGAACTCACTAGACTTCGATTTGCAGAATTTTGACATAAATTCAGTTCAAAGTTTTATAAAATCCCTCCAAAAATTGGTCGCTCTCAATACATTACATTTGGGATTTACAGAAGTTCCACAGAAATCTAGTTCAAATTCTACAAAATTCCTCCAAAAACCCGTTGCTCTCAATCCTACACCCAAGATTTCAGATCTATACTCAAAAAGCAGACACACGAAGCCTCCCGTGAAGCATCGCATCGTATCAAATCTGGCCTCCGTCTGTTTATAATTATAATTGCTCTCGCTGTACTCTGCCATAATAATTAATTAATCACTCGTTTATAGTGATGCCCGTGAGTAATCTACTCCATGTTCTAGTATAATCCTTGATTGCAGAATGAAAAAAATGTTCAACTGGTTGGCAAGTGGCCGGCCGGCCATCGCGTGCGGCAGCTTTGTTTAGCTTTGGCCAAATCGTTTTTTATTAGAAGCCTGCAAAGCCTGCCTCAACTAATGTGATCATGCTTCAACTATGACCAACATGGAATCATTCTTGTGCTCATTGCCTACGACAATGTGCTTATAGCGTAATGATACGCTTGTTAATTTGGATAAAATTAGGGTGATAAAAATGATCGATTGCTTTTATATCAATGAGTTTCTTCTCTCTTGCTAAACACCTCAAAAAGCTTCAGACAGGAGTGAGCAGGAAGGTTTGGAATCCTTCTGCTTAATCATAGTTGTTAGGAACTTGTTATAGTTGTTAGGAACTTTCAAGGACATGTCGATATGTCATGGGTAGCAAGGAAACAACGGGAGCTCAAACCATTTCTTGTCCAGCGGCTAAAATATCCATCCAGTGCATGCATATATAACAGCTGCTGCTTGGCAAAGTTCCCGTTTATTTCATCAGGATAACCAGATATTAATAACCTGCATCTAGGATTAATTTTTGGTACCGTCAAGACCAAGGAGTTGAGAGCAACACAGCACAACGCGATCAGCTGGACAAAATGGCAAATCACACAGGCCAACTAGACTGGATTGGATGGGTGATGGTGATAAACTGATAAGAGCGAGCAACAAGAAGTGAACCACGGAGAATGTTGAATTGGTAATAAATTTCACCTAAGCAATTGACACAACGCGGATGGATTACTTGAAACTTGAGAGTTGAGAGCGATCTCATATTACTCGTACATGTCAAAACTGCTCTCCTTTGAAATATAGCTACAGATAAATAAACAGGGGAAAGAAAAATATTTTTTGTTGGATAGAGTAGAAGTAGGGTGGCTATGACAAATCGATATAAACAGGAAAACATAAGTGCATCAAATTGGGAAAAAAATGCCGGACATGTTGCTCCAGAGTCAGAATTATTATGTGTGCTCAAATATTCTATCATTACAGCAACCATAAAAGCCTAAATGGATTAACAAAAATGATAGATACATGGTTCATTTTATCAACCTGAAAAACCGGACAGCTCTCATTAACAGTAGATGACTTACAATCAAGTCAAAATCTGCTGATGGATACCCTTGACTTCATCCTTGGAGAGATATGATTCACTTGCTCTCTACGTCATATAGCTCCGATCTGAAAGTACATCAAAGATAAGAAGATAAGCACATCTATTGTGAATTACGTTAATTATATCCCAATAGATCCCTCTGTTATGGTATTAGTGTAACCTATATGCTTATCCTTGCGAAGAAAGTATATCTGCTTACTTCAATGATAGGGACAGAACAAGTTATGTAAACATTGGAAGGGCATCAAACAAGTCAACAACAAAATTCTTTGCCTCACCAGCAAACGTGGCAGGTTCACCAAAAGTAGCCCTCACATTCATAATGACATCTAGCATGATATGAAGAATAGATTTGTGCAGAGATCAAATGATCACCACAATCAAGCACTAACAAGCCCAACATTACGACCTACTTACTACCTCCATTTTCAAATGTACGAGTGACGTTGATCTTTGGACATGACGTTTGGCCGTTTGTCTTGTTCAAAAAACTATGTAAGTATTACTTATTTTGTTGTGACTTGTTTTATCACTAAAAGTACTTTAAGCATGGCTTATATTTTTGCACATCTGCATTAAATTTTTTAGTACGATAAACAGTCAAACATCATGCCCAAAAGTCAAAAGCGGCATACATTTAATAACAGTGGGAGTAGCTATTAGGCCCAAACTTCCTTCTTTTATATAAAATCTGTCAATACTAAATTATTAATTCATATCTAAAGTGGATATACACCAGACTAAAATTTCTCTGCAGTGACCTCAACTCCACACTTCCACAGCAGCATTGCATTAGTAAGCCCCAAAAAGTCTGGAACCATATAATGGCATAAATAAAATGCAGGTACACATGTGCAGAAACTTGGTTAAAACAGAAAACAAAATACTGTTACGATTGGATGCATCTACCTTTCCTCATGCTCAAACTCACATTACGAAAGTACAAATGCTTAAGTGTTGTGATAAATGTCAATTCATTCCCAAAATATCACAAACCTTACTAGTAACATCCTAAGTAAAAACTAGGCAGTAGGCACAAATATATCAAGTCTTCACTTTGCAGTAATCAGGAAAAAAAAAACTGTAAAGATTCCACCATAGTTTGATTGTCAAGATTGCTGAGATTATATTCTACCAAAGAATCCATGCTTCATATGCTTAATCAGTAATAGCTGACTCGCCAAGTCACCCAATCACATCAATTTTGGTTATACTCAAAGCAATATAAAACTGTTGTTGTGTCCTGAGTTCCAAAAAT
The DNA here is from genome assembly GCA_000338895.3 of Oryza meridionalis. Classification (NCBI taxonomy): domain Eukaryota; kingdom Viridiplantae; phylum Streptophyta; class Magnoliopsida; order Poales; family Poaceae; genus Oryza; species Oryza meridionalis. Next base: position 4,626,985 of record CM002528.2, on the reverse strand, counting down.
CTTCCCCCAAGGTTTTCTGTGAACATGGCAAAGAACTAAAAATAGTTCCTTTACAGGGATCACAACTACAAATTTTTGGCGAGCGGCAGACAATATGAAATCATATATGGTACAACAGTCCGCTTGTAGAGATATATGTAGAGAAAACAGAGAACAGGTCATTGCATAGCTACATATGTACTACTAACAAACAGATATATTGGCCATATATACATACTACACGTGCTGAAAAACTCAACAGCTTCCATATCATATTCTAACGGAATTACACCCTTTCTGAGAAGCCTCACCGATACCAACTAGGCACAAACACATACACATCCCCTTCGAAGTAATCAGAACAATACATCGCTTTACCTCGTGCATATCAGACAGCTAATAAAACCAGGGAGAATCAATCACAATAACTGGCATTGTGCACGAATGACGAATCATCATAAACACGAACCATCACAATTCACAAGCAAATACACGGTGCATAGCAGCATACAGGAGCTCGGGTGCGCAATGTAGCAAACACTTACATGAGGTAGGAGCCGTGGGCGAATGCGCCGGCGAGGACGCCGTAGAAGAGGCGATCCCTCCACACCGGGTTGTGCCGCAACCCAATCCTGACTGTTCACAACGGAAAAAAAAAACCCCGCAAACCCTAAATCAGCAACACGAATCCGAGCAAACAAACCACGAATTCCACGATACAGTAGGAGAGGGGTTCGCGATTCCGTACTGAGGGGGAGCACCGGGGCGTAGATGAGCGGGAGAAGCATCAGCAACGGCGGCTTCCGCTGCTGCTGCAGCTGCTGCTGACGCCTCGCCGCCGCATCACTGCATCAAGCGCACCGACGCGTGAGATGCGAGAGATCTTTGAGCAGAATGAGATTTGGGGAGGGGGGCTTACTCGAATTGAGTCGACGACGACGAGGAGGAGGACGCCATGGCCGGAGTAGAGAAGAATCGAATCGAAGGCGAAGGCGTGTTTTGCTTTGCTTCGCTTGTGATTTGCGCCGCCGGTTTTGGAATCCGGATCGGTGGTTTCTATCACCACGGGAACAAAAACAGAAGCGAATACGTAAAGTCATTTTACGCCTTCTAACTGGGTTAGCGTAAAGTGGGTTTTTTTGTTCGGCCCATAACGAGATTAGCCGGCGGCCCACGTAAACTACTACTACTACTCCGTCCTCCTCTTCACCGGTTAGATCGGCGGCGGCGGCGGCGGCGGCGGCGATGATGAGGGCACGGTGGGCGGCGGGGATGCTGCGCCGCGCCGCCGGCGGCGACGCTTCGCTCGCCGCGCGCGCCGTCTTCGCGCGCGGCTTCCTCGGCCTCAACATGGTTAGTATGACCTCTCTGGTGTCTCAACCTCTACTTGCTTCTCTCTGCAGCGGCGGCTAATGGGGTTGGGATGGTTGTGTTTTTTATTTTTGGTGGTGGGTAGAAGGCGAGCAAGGAGGCCATCGAGAAGAAGGAGAAGGATAAGGCCAGGCTGTAAGGCTACTTCCACTACCATTGGAATTTGGGGCTAGTACTGCATGGAATTTTTGGAGCAAATGTGTGAATTGTGATGTTTAAGATCTCTCTTAACTGATGTTCTAGTGCAGTTTGGATGAAATGAGCAGGGGGTACTTCGCCGACATCGCAGAGATACGCAAGAACGGCGGCAAGGTGTGCATATGTTGTCGTAAAGATTGTGCTGTTTCACTGTGTTTATGTTGCAATGCTGGGTAGAGATGTCCGTCATCTTTAGCTGCTGGTGAGGTTTAATCAACTCTTCGTTGTGGCGCGGATTGTGCAGCTTGCGATGGCGAATAAGATCATCATTCCGGAAATCGCAGCCGTGAAGTTCCCTGATCTTTCTGTGAAGTCCCCTGATGGCAGGACAATGAATTTGCCGCTTGTCGCGCCTCCGCAAAACGATGATCCCCAGACTGGTAATACAGTGGACACACAAAATGATGATTGTAAGGCTGGTGATATGGTGGTTCCTGATGCTTCATTGGTGTGCCTTTCCTTTCGTGCAAGCTCCCAGGTATGGTGAATTATATCTTCATTTACGAATTTCCCATCTGTATATCAGATATCTGTTCCTATCGTTGTCGTATATGGCTTGCTTGCTAAGCTTGCAAACTTTTTGATACACACGCTTCATGGCTTACCAGGTTGTGCTTTTCAGTCATACAGTACTTGCTAGACACCCACATTATGATTCAAAGAGATTTACTTGTATCTTTAGTAAAGTCAGGAGTTAATGAATAGCTTGTTTAATTGTCTTTCCATTTTTGTAAGCACTTGGACTAGTGTATATCTTGAATGTGTACCAATGGGTTTGTACAGAAATAATCTTGTTTTGCCTCTTAATGTTTGTCATTTCTCATGAACATTTTACCTACTGAAATTTAAAGCTCCTGGTCTAGATGGTTGCATTTCCTAAGTTTAATAGTGTTCCTCAAAAAAAAAAATGAATATTGCACTGCTGCTGTTAGAGCCACCTCTAGATTTTAAAAAGAAAAGAGAAACAGTAGGTTGGGTTTGTTAAATGAATATTTTCTCTTAGCAGCCAAGCCATATTGCTATAACAAAAATGCAGTCATTTCTGGATAGTCTTACCCACTTAAATTACCAAACTAGATCAAGCTATAATGTTTCTGTTTCTCTTGTTGTCTATGCTCAGTTTTTTCTTGTGCATAAGGTATTAAGGTTTATCAACCCAAAAAAAAGGACTCTAAAACAGACATGAAAAATTCTGAAATTATTTTTGTAACATGTGCTGTGGCACCGCCCATCATCCCACAACATTTTGATTAAAGTACAACCTGATAATTAGAAAAGAAGACAAAATTCATTAGCAAAGTAGTGGCCTGGTATAATAGTTCGATGAGCAAAGTGGATGAAAAATTATCAGGGGATTAATTACTCCAGCATTCCAATGGATAACTACAACTCACACATGTTCAACCAACTGGGTTTTATGCTATTTCCATACATTACAATTCCATTCTTGGTGATCTTTTGTTTGATTTCATACACTCAGTTGTTCAATGGCTAACTAGATTCCTCCTGTTCAACAGAAAATGGCAGAAACATGGAGCCTACCTTTTCTTGATGCATTTAGTTCTGCTGCGAATATTCAAGTGTATGAGGTATTTGAACATAATTTGGGTTATCAGCTGCGAACTGCCTTATGCCATAAGTCCATGCGAATCACCACTGAGAAAAGGAGGAACATAATTAGTTAAATGATGTTGGACATGTCCTACAATCTTACATACATAAACCTATCAGTTATAGATTAGAGAAAGAAACAGAACAGATTGTATCTGGTTCTATGTTTAGCTCTCCTCTCCATTGGTTTGCAAATATACTATAGTGCCATAATGTGTAGTTTTTGTTACTTCCTCTGTTTCAGATTACTTGTCATTCTAGCTTTATCCTAAATCAAACATTTCTATCTTTGACCATCAAATTTGTAGAAATATGTATAGTTTAACATGTGAATTATATATTAGAAAGTATTTCTCATGATACATCTAAAAATATAAACCCTATGATATTAAACTATATGAATTTCTAGAAATTGATGGTCAAAGATATAGATGTTTGACTTAGGACAAAACTAACCACTAGTTTGAGGGGAGTATTATGAGTTCATTTTTTTATGCAATTCAAATATCAATCTATACCAATGTTTACAATTAATCCGTGTTAACTGTCAACACAAAAGGAACTTGTGATTGAATACCACGACAAGCCAACCATGGCTAATACTTGCAATTTTAAATTTAGAACTTTTGATATTGCTGAGGAAATTGATGTACATTACACTTGGCTGCAACTGAAAGGAAAAAAAAACTATGGTTCAGGTCTCATTTATTGATTCATGGCTGTTATCATCAAGTCCTGTGAGACAAGTATTCCTCAAGGTGATGACAAAATCCAACAATCCACAGAGACATGCTGTATATGCTTTTGGCGACCACTATTATTTCAGGAAGAAGCTTCATATCCTTAACCTTCTTACTGGGTAATGTTTCTTCCTTCCGTTGTTCGTTTGGCAAACTTTAGATGTAAAGGTCCTGGTTACCATATACTGGGTGATGTTTCCTCCTTACCTTCGTTTATATGTTTTGTTCTTTCCCTTTGTTCAAACTCTTCTACTGCAGGTACATATACCTGGTTGATCGCCTCGGAAGAGTGAGGTGGCAAGGTTTCGGATCTGCGACGCAGGAAGAGTTGTCATCACTAACTGCATGTACCTCCATTTTGTTAGATGGAAAATGAGATTTAGATGGATACTGAAATATTTGGGGTTGGAGAAATTTTGTCATTGCGATTCCATAGCTGTATCACCTCTCGTTTCAGCATATTGAGGGATGATTTTTTTCCTCGCGGTTAATAAGCGTAAATTGGATTGATTTTCTCCTGCCCAATGACATTGTGTAAACAGCATAGCTTGCATGTCATTGTTATTCTGGAAACTCAAGACGTAGCGTCTGCCATCAGCTCATTCGATCTCAATCCAGGAAAGACACGGTTACTTTGATGATCGGATCTTTTTTTTTTTACTGCGACGAGCATAGCTGAAGAAGAAAACAAGGTCTCGCTTACTTATTTTACAAATTAACCCCTAATAAACTTATTTTGCCCCTTTTACAAATGGACCTTTTTCGCGAGGTTGAAGCGCCATTATCTAACATGACAGTGCCAATGAAGTTGGCATCATCCTTCCTAATGTTATGGTGCCGAAAACCTATTTTTAAAAAATATTCAAAAGGATCTATTTGTAAATAACTCAATGCCAATTAAGCTGACGTTGAAGATCTATTTGTAATAAAAATAATAGGTCATTTTTAAAAAAATTGTAAATAGATTATCGGTGTAAATAACATTAGCGCCGTTCAGGGAGGGGAGGCATGAGGGGACGGACGGCGTTAATGACGCGAACGCCGTGAAAAATATCCACTTATAGAATTATTTTTTTATCTATTTGTAAAATAAGTTTTGCGTAAGAATTAAGAAAATTAAGGTGAAAAAATTAGGAGTGTGACCCATTGGCATTATTGTGTTTAGTTAACGCAAAAGTTGAAAGTTTGGTTCAAATTAAAATGATGTGACAGAAAAGTTGAAAATTTATGTGTGTAAAAAAATTTCGATGCGATAGAAAGGTTAAAAATTTAAAAAAAAGTTTGGAATTAAACTCGGCCTTAAACAGAGAGACCGCCTGTTCAACTGCTCCACGCGAAGTTCAAAAACCGAGAGGGACCCACCACTCCATTCCTCCCCGGCCGTCGCGCTCCGCTTTTCTTCCTCCGCCGCCGCCTCCTCCTCATCCCTCCTACCGCGGAGAGGAGAGGAGAGGAGAGAGAGGAAGGGGAGCAATGGCGGCCGCGGCGGAGGGCGAGGAGGACCCGCGCTGGAGGAGGTGCAACACCGACTGCGTCTACTTCCTCGCCTCCCCCTTCACCTGCACCAAGGTACTACTAGTACACCCAACTTCCCCAAAACCCTAGCTGAATCCCGCACCAATTTTCTTTTCACGGATTCCGCGGCGGCATGGCGGTGGATGCCCCATGCCGCCGCTGATTGATCATCCGTCCGGAGCGCGGTGCGTATTGAGCGCGTGGGTTTTTGGTTGCAGGGGTCCAAGTGCGAGTACCGCCACGCCGATGGCGCCTGGTTCAACCGCCGGAATTGCTGGTACTGGTTCAAGGGCAACTGCGTCAACCCGAGCTGCACATTTCGTCACCCCGTGAGTAATCCGCGGTCACCCGGTTCGGCACCCTTCGCTTCGTACCGGATGCCAAGGATTCATACTTTGCTAGTTAGTGGTGATTGATGCCATTGTCATACTTGTATTGTGTTAGTAAACTTGGATTGGGGAACCACAAAACTTGCGGAAAATGTTGAAAGAGGGATAAGATGACTGGGTTCTGGGATAAAATATCTGCCAGTGAGCAATGGCTTGATACTAACAATTGCACATTTCCTGATACCCCCCATGTACAGCTCCAACCCTTGAGTCCATCTTGCATGAGGGCCTGTTTGCCAGTTTAGCCGTAGCGATGATCTTATGAAATTTTTTGTTTCACATGAGTAGTGGTACTGAACAGTGCCACAGTGTAGTTTTATTTTGTCTTGTGCCCCCGACGGTTTGGAGGCCACTGCTCTCATCTAATGAGGAAAAATTCAGGAACAAAGGGCCAATTGACCCAACTTTCTTTTTTTTTTTTCGTCTCTGTTTATGTTAGTGAGCCAAATGGATAGATAGGAGATCAAGGTTTGTTATTTCAGTACTGTAACCATGAGTGGTTGATCTTGGTCTGTTTCTTTGTTAAGTAACTCAGAAGTATTGATTGAATTTTCTTGTCCACAGTTTTATGCTCTAATGTTATGCATTGAAATGATTTGACGATTATTGGAACCCTATCTTCTTATTAGATCTTCCAGCCATGTGATTTTGAATGACATCACTGCTATTTTTTGTTATTATTGTTCATCTGTTGCTGCGTGTTATCTGATTAGCTCCTTTCGGTGCAGCCACTGGAAAACTTAAACAAAACCAAATCTTTAGCAGACCCACTCTCATTGTGTTCTACTTCTGTCAAGGCAGCTAACCCTTGTTATTTCTACTATAATTCGCACTGTTCAAAAGGTAGCAATTGCCCCTACCTCCATGAGCCCCTAGCTTCTAATGATGCTGTGGGAATTTCTTGTAAAGCTACCACTTCCAATCCTGCTGTAAGTAAAAGTTATGTTGGAGATGAGATGGTTGAAGAATCGAAAGACACTATCACAAATCCCAGTCAAGATACCTCTTGCCATATAAAAGAAGTTCCTGTGTCAATCAATCCTGAATTTGGTGAAGCTGAAGCTGTTTCCGGTGCAGTTGAAACATCAACTGATATAGATGAATACATGAAATGTTCCGCAGTCTCAGATCTTAATTCAGGAGATTCAACTATGGATCACACAGAACAAGATGAGCGTGATTCCTCTCCTGGATTTGATGTGCTTGTGAATGATTGCCTCTCTAACAAGAGTGATCTTGAACATCAATTGACAACAGAGAGTGGTAATAAGGTGCTTCATGCAGAATATGGTATTAGAGATCCAGTTCTTTATGATATGTATTACCATGATCCGGAGTACTATAACTATGAACCAGAATTTTGTGGCCTTGATGATCGGCAAGGTTACCTTTATCTTTGCCATCCTAACGGAGCTCAAGAGCATGAAAGTGAGATCACTTTGGGGCATATACTACCACAAAATACTGAGGTCACTTCTGATGAATATGACAGAAGGTTCTTCAATCCCAGAAACTTCACCAGCTCAGTGGCAGATACTGACTTTGTTCATCAGCACACCCAGATTCGACACATCTCAAAAAGAAGACCTGAGAATAGAAAAGGTGCAAAGGGAAAGAAGGATCGCATTAAGAGAAGCCGTTGCGTTGAACCCAAGAATAGTACTCAACAGATTGAATCAATGTCAACTCGTCAAAGGAAAGATTATTTGATGGGAGAGTGTCCTCAACCTGCTAACCACGCTACTTTCAGGGGACGGAGGAAGAAAAATAGAGGAAAACAACAGCATGTTCTTTCTGCTAAATCTTCTGAACATCCTACTGCAGACTTTACTGGGCCGAAGACCCTTGCTCAGATAAAAGAAGAGAAATGTAAATCCAACTCAAGTTTTAGCCACTCCACTGCTCGCACGCCTAATGTGAGATCCTTCTCAGATGATTTTGAGGGGCCCAAATCTCTGACCGAGCTTCTCATGACTAGGAGTAGGAGTTCTGTTGGCAAGTGACCATATCCTAGCAATTTGATTATGTAAAAGTGCAGCTCAGCAAGATTTCTGCTTAACTTGGTTAGGATGATGTCAACAGTTTTTTTTGAGGATGTAGATAGTTGCTTGAAAGCAATTCAGTCAAAAGGTCACAGAAGATCTAGTGACAACTTTCTTTGAACAAATTCTTATGAGTTAACCTGTCAGTGAATGTGCGGATGAAGAAGGTGTCCATATTAAGGAATTTTGCTTTGTAAGTGGTAAATGATGGTAATCCACTAGTTACTTCATGTTGCTAAGATTGACTTTAATTTAGTGGTAAAACGATAGTACTATCTATGAACTTTTGGGAACAAACATCGGCCTTATTTGCATGGGGCTGCTTAGGTTATGCCCTCTGCTGCTTTAAAAGCTAGGATTAACAATACCTGCCTAAGTGCCTTCTGCTGTTCTGCTATTATTTATGATAATTTTCTCAACTTGTACTTTTTATAACAGTAAGGTGATGCTACATTGACTTTGCGTGCATTTATACACTCACATATTTCATATTTTTTGTGACGGTCAAAAATAATTCTAGGTAATAACCTCCTCACTGCAAGTTATGCTGAAATTTTTGCAACTGGACTAATGACAAGACTGATGCCTTCTGTTTTATAATTATTTTTAGCAAATGATCTTCCTGTGTTGGTTCAAAAGTCAGGGGCTTATATTGTATTAGTATTTGACCGGTTAGATGAACAACTATTATGTTGTGAAGAATGTTAGCAGAATATATTGCAGCTTGACCATATGTTCAGTTTTGCATCACTTAAAATCTTGGATTAATGGAGCATTGCTGTAAGAATGTAACTTATTTCTTGGCCATCTGACAGTAGCGCAGGGGTTTATGAATCATCTACTAGTTTCTTCTACCTAACGTAACCTAACCTTCATTCTGCCTTAGTGCCGTACATATTCAGTTTGTGCCATGTGAATAGAAATGATTGAATCTCAAGCAATAGCTAGATGTCATACAAATGTAATGTTTTTCAATAACCAGGAGAAGCCTGTTATTATAGAATAACAGAACATACCCCATTATCTTCTAGAAAGCATAGCAAAAGCTAGTTGATGCTATATCGAAGTTAACCTTTCTTTGTTTTAATGTTGAAACTCTGTAGATGTACAGTTTTACCTTTGAATTTTGTAAAACTGTTGTGAGTTTTTATTTGAACAAGTATGTTTCTTTTTTTACTTGCATATTTTGCTTCGATTTGGTGGAGTGGGGACATTCTCAAGCAGAACATGATTTCCAAGAAAAATATAGTGGATTATTTTGTACACTGTGAGTTTTAGTGGGTAATGGTCATGTTTAAAATTCAAAATCAGCTTTGAATTATATGCTGGGAACTATGGAGGGTAAACACTTGTGACATTTTTCTGTTATCTATTTTAACAAAGTTTCACACTGACAACAGCTGGGCATCTTTGGTGGGACCACTTAAAACAAAACTGTGCCTTGTGATTTTTAGTACAAACAAAGAAAATTGTGTCTCATGATACTTGCTGCACTGTTGCTTTTCTGCATTTAATATTTACTGTTGGTTAATGTCCCTTAGTCCTTAAATATGTTACAACCAAAAAGGCGATGTTTCAACTAGTACCACTTCTGTAAACAAACAGAGCAACAAAGGACCCATTTTTATTAATTCATGGATTCATGTCAATGCATTATGCAGACAGACCTTACAATCTCCTTAACCCCTTGTCACCATCATCTGACTCATCCTGAATTTGTTATGGTTACCCTTCCTTTTATACGCATGCATATTCTTAGGTTTGAGGAATGCACCATTTCCTCTCCCACTGCAGTCCATATTATGCACCATAGGACTTACTAGGTGCTCACCACACCCACACACACACAGTGATAGGAACTAGGAATCCATAGAAAGGGGAGATGGAGATTGGAGGGCTCCAGAGATCTTCCCAAACATTTAGGAGGTCTGGTTCATCAGGTTTGGTCTGGGATGGGAGGCTTATGTCTGAAGACCAGAACCAGAGTGATCAAAGGGCAACTGACGATGCAGAGGCTGGTAGCTTAGAATCCAAAGAGCTAAGGCACTCTCGTAGCGTTGGATCCAGCATAAAGGTGCAGCGAAGGTGCAGCGATAGCGTGGAGCGCAGCAGGTCTGGCAACCAGGCCTTTCGAACTCGGCATGTTCCTCCTGCTATGGATCCACCTTCACCCAAAGTCTCCCGCTGCTTGTTCTGCGGCATCTTTATCAAGGAAGAACCCTCACAGCCTCCCAAGCCCAGAAGGTACTAGTGTGCTGTATATTTTCCAAACAAATGGGTAGCCTTAGAGAACTTTCTGAGGCTTAAAGTTCATCAATGGATATCTTGTAAGGTTTAGTGCTTGCTGTTTGCTTGTTTCTCTCTTGCTTTCTTTGTTTCTCTTCAGTTTACATTGGCAGCCATAGTCAGGACCTGTTTATGGTTGTCTTTTCTGTCAAAGTGTTAACTATATGCATATAGTAGCAGACTTGCTGCGTATATGTATATGCCAATGTGCAGGAGCATGATATTATGATGTGCAAATGATGCTTCTATTTGCTATTATGTGTGCTATATTTCAAGGTTAGTACTACACTGTTACTGAATGTGATCTACATGCTTACCCTTGATTTAATGGTTAATCAGCATAGGAATTACTGTCGCCCTTATGTACTTCATACCTTTAAGCAGCTTACCTTCGAATTCACTTGTTAGCTACTCAGTGGATCCATAGTGTATTATGCAATCTTTCTAGCCTTCTTTGTGGTTTATGATGCTGGTTACATGATTGGAAAATGCTTTCTTTAAAGTAAGCAAGCAAATAGAACTGGTGGGCAGATTAAAGTTACTCTGTAGAAACATTCTAAGCTTGGATTAACTACTGCTAGGAAGCTTGAATGTTTCATTACCATTGTACGCGATTTCATGGATGACTTTGGATATGTTTGGATTGTCATATAAATGATTGTGATTGCATGGATGACTTAGTATATGATAAGTCAAAGTCAGCCTTTTGGATTACATTATTTCTTTCTCGTTATTTTTTTGGTGTATGATGGCCAATTGCTTCTGAGTAGAAGTACCGACTCCTGGCGGTTTGTCTTGCATGATAGTTTTAACAATAGTTGAAGTGCTGTCATCTGATAGTAAGCTATTGGCTCTATAGAACGCCTGGATCATTCATTACTTCTAATATTTCCTTTATGCCTAGTTGTCTAGTTGAGTTATTTGTATGAAGTCCTGACCTGCTAACCATCCTTGTGTCCTTGTGAGCTGATGCACACAGGAAACTTTCCTACTGACATAAGCTAGTGCTGTTCACCCGAAAATATTCATGGTCATCCACCTTGCTAGTAAAATGCATATGCAGAGCATTTCTTAGTCAGAAATTTGCAACATGTGTCAGATGCAGGCTTAGATTATGTGTCAATTACTACAAGAGTACATGTGCAGATTACAGAGTATAATGTGAAATTAGTTAGGTAGGGTCTTCAGGTCTTGGCAAATGACTCATGAGTGGTAATCGATTTTTATCTGATCTGCTTTACACCTAGTAGGCTAGTGCCAAGTTTATAAGACAAGGTAGGCCAATCTTTAGGGTGAACAGAGATCATTTTGGCAATAAAAGGCAGTTATATAGACCATGTTTTGTCAAAAGATGTGTGGTCGTGAGCTCCACCTGTCAGTGAAAGTGAGGATGTGCTCTCCTTCTGTTGTGGTTAGGAATTAGGTGTGCTTTAGTACTGACCTTGCTATTTACCTGTCCCTAGGTACAGACAATTCCAACTATGCAACCTACTCCCAATAAGGATTCAAAACATTAGGTGGTGATGTACTGATGTAGCCTCTTATCACAATAATCCATGATGATCTTACTAATTGATGTGCATAGTTTTCATAAGAAAAAAAAAGAGGTGCACGGTCATTGAGAGATAAAGTGTCTGGTAGTTTCATTTCCACCATCTTTGTCCAATAAAGCATATCCTTTTTGTTCTTCCTGCCTACCATTCAATTTGTTTGGCAGCACATATGCATTCATGATCAATCTCAGCGAAGTTGCTTTTGGGAAGAGAAAATTCAAGAAATACCATTTATACGTGTCCAATTCCAAAAAAAATACCATTGAACGAGTTCCATGAAATGTTATTGCATAAGTGATTTTGTCCCGGCAATGCTATCGTCGTTGACGTACCGTTTAATATACTGTTCATCCTATAACACTTAAAGGAGTGTTGCTAACGGAGATGTGAACCTAAGACGAAAAGGCATAGTGGGCATTGGGCAGCTAGAATCATAAAAAGTTTCATGGGATTTTTAACATGATGTTTTTTTTTTGTTGGTAAGTGGTAACTATATCTAACAGTTGGTTCATCTATGCTAAAAACATCTTAAGTTTTCTGCTTGATCTGTTAAGTTCTCTCTTGTTATAACATGCTTTAGGGGTTGGAATGCACTGTGGACTGTGGTAGGGGTAGAATCTAGGAGAGGTTGCTAACAAGTGATTAAGAGAGTGGCTATATATGCAGTTTAAGGTCAGTATTTATCATTGTTGTTTGACCAGCTTTGCTTGAAGGAGTAACAAAGTAGCCTGCATTTCCCTTTTCATTTCTACTATCTTGCTGCCTCTGCTGCTGCTGCTGCCGTTGTTTGATCTGAAGTGAGATTCTAGTTCTGCTAAAAAAAATTCTTGGGAATTATGCAAAGTTATGATATTGTGTTCATGGTACAACACACTAGTCCTCTTGCCTCTTGGCGCATGAACTAGTGAAATACCTTTGGATTCTGTATGCCCAAACAAGCGAAGGTCAGTTCAATTCTGCATCTTGTCAGTTGTCATGCTTGCTTCGTAGAAACTGTAGAAGAGATAATGATTCGAGGATTTGTGGGCCGGGCCTTGGGCCTGTCCCTGGGTCCAATTTGGGCTGGTCAAGATTTCCTTCATTTCATTTCAGAATATAAGTTCACTTTTGACTCCCTTAACCAGTGCCGAATCTACTTCGTATCTTGAACCATAATACCGGATAGGTTAACTCATCAACTATTAAAGCCGGTTTTGATTCCCTTGGCAGTTTTAGAGGGCGGTTTTAGAGGGCAGTTTCACTGATGTTGCGACTATGTGACGGTGTTGACCTGGTCCTCGTCCTACGTGGCGTTAACATAGCACATGTGTGGTGTTAGAATTAAAAAATTATGTGGGACCCATTCTCTCCTTTCTTTTTTCCTTCTTCTCTCCCTTCTCTCTCTCTCTCTTTCTGTCCCCATCGCTTGTCTGCAGGGGGTGGGAGCTGGAGCGGCGGCGGGCGGGAAGGGGGCGCTGGAGCGGCGGGGCGCACTCAAGGGCCAGCAAGGCAGATAACGAGGGAGTCAAACTGGGAATGAGGAGGAAGGAGAGAAGATGACAATTTTTTTGAATGACAAATGGTTCCATATATATATTTTAATTCTAATGCCACATAAGCGTCACGTCGACGCCACGTGAAACAAAGATCAGGTCAACACCGCCACGTAGACACCACGTCAGCGCAACTGCCCTTCAAAACCACCGAGGAAGTCAAATTGCACCGATTTTAATAGTTAGATGTCGAGATATCCGGTATTGTGGTTCAAGGATACGAATTAGATTCGACCAAGGGAGAGGTGGACTTATTCCTAATTCAGGGTCTTAAGCTAAAATCACGGCCCATCTAAGCAAGGACAAATGAGGCCTTCGTCTTCCCTGCTTTGCTTCCGTTCTCTTTCCAAATTATTTTCTTGTGAAGACTCAAGAGGAGGAAATTGAATCACATAAACTTAAATTAAATATAAAATCATCACACAAAGAAACTGCTTGCCAATTTATACCCTACTCAAAAATCAAAATCAAACCGATGACCACTCTTTTTCCCCTCTTATTCTTCTTCCAAACAAAACTCACAGATATCTGGACAGCAACATGCTCCAAGAAATTCCTCTTCAGCTCTGCGTACAAACAGTTAACTTAACTGGATGCTGTCCGTTCTGTACTCTGTCCAGTTCTGTTCTTCAGAGAGTAGTAGAGTACGTACACGAGACAACTCTGAATATTCCCCCACGTTGCGTTTCTGCCCTTTGATTTTTTTTTCCTCCCTCCAACTTCGCATGTGACCAGCGGTGCAGAGACACGTTAGCGTCACCAGCGGTGGTTGCTGCCCCTGGCCTCAAGACAGCTAATAATCGACAGGACTAATACTAATACTAATCCACGGGTTAATTAGACTAGACCATCAACCAGACTGCAGGCAAGAGCAACACTCGTTTTAATACTTCAATTAGTTGTTGCAGCATAATCCCAGCCACTACAGTAGTACCACTGTTGTAATCAAGTGCAAAAGAGTAGAGCCTGAATCTCCATGCTGTTTCTCACAAATCATCATATGGAATTTAGCAAGTTAAGAGAATTTTTTTTGTCATATTTTTTTTCGTACAACGCAGGACGCACACAAACACACACCACACTCACACTATTTAGTCAGGGTGTGTCTAATTCGCGCTAAAATTGAAGGTTTGGTTAAAATTGGAACGATGTGACGGAAAAATTGAAAGTTTGCGTATAGAAAAAGTTTAGATGTGATGAAAAAGTTGAAAGTTTGAAAAAAAAAATTTGGAGCTAAACTCGGCCTCAGTTTCTTTGACTTCACTGCTACATGGCTTGCAACTAGTTTTTTTTTTTTTAAAAAAATTATACTATGTATTTGTTACTGCATCCTAGAAGTAAAATAAGTGAGAGGGTTTATGATGAACCACACACAGTGCCAAACTGAAGCTTAAATGTAGTTTTCGTGTCGAACAGTGTAACAGAAATACAACAGCACCATCAAGCCGATGGCAAATCATTTTCCATGCATGCGATGTGAAGATTCCAATTTGGTTAGAAGAACAAAAAGAAACCAGGAGAGATCACAGAGTGAGAGAAGAAAAAAAATATATTAGTGATTATTGCAAGTAACAATAAAGAAAAGAGGCCACCGACGGCCAGGACAGTGGCAGCCCAACCGCCATTATTGGGACAAGAACGGTTTACCTGACAGTGTGCTTATTGCAAAGCACAAGTCAGCACATCTCATTTGTTCTTGTTAACTTTGGAGTGGCAGCTTGCACAGGCTCCCTATAATCTGGTCTGATTTTTTTTTCTCTTCATGCATGCTTAATTTTATGTCCAAATTAATCTACATCTGGTATCACAGATTATTATGTTCAGTTTGTGAATCTTTGAGGTGCAATGATGAAAACAAAGGGGGGTTCAGTAGCTATTTGTATAAGCTATGGAGTCAAGAGAGCCAGGGAATTCCAAGCATCCTTTTATTTGAGTGATTTTATATATTATTAGTTGCTGTAAAGTTAAATAAAAAGTTGAATGGCATGTACTATATGATAATTATTGTGTAAATAAAAAAAAGCTACAATCTTCTTGTTTGTTTTTAAGAGTCCAAATACATACACAAAATAATTTGTTTTCTAGAGCATACATATTTTTTTTTGAGAGGATAAAAGTGATATGAATCCCAAGGTAAGGCAGATAATTTTATGATGTGGCAGAACGTTGTGATTGTCAGTAGATGAAATGACCAGAAGAAAATTAGTTTCCTGGGAGGAGTGTTAGGTACTCTAAGCACCGAAGGTTGGATAACAGATTTATTAATCGATTCAAGGATTGCAAAAATATTAATTTAAGATATTGCTGACCCCCTAAATCAGAAGAGGAATAGTTTTAATCATGTGAATAATGCGCATGTTTTTCTTTAAAAAAAATCCTCGAGCCCCTAACCAGGTCCTTTCCATTTTCAAATAATGCACCAAGTATATATTATGCACAAGCTTAAGCTAGGATCAACCTTGCTTCAGATTGGCTTTCAAAAAAAAAACCTTGCTTCAGATTGACAATCCAAAACATTGCTGCTATGAAGCTTCAATATTACTCACGATAAAAAAAAAACTCAAAATATGGTATTTGCAAATGAGACACGGAATAAATAATGTCACTTAATGCTACTCTTCTTTACCTTTTCTCATATTCTTCTAACCTGTGTTTGAGCTATATCTCTCTAAATGAAGACAGCTTCTTTCTCTTGTCCATATTAGCAAAATAAGTGTTATATATACAACGATGCTCTAAGATATTCAAGATGAAAAAACATCGCGGCAAACTAAACCAGTCAAAAAAAATTACGTATATGCAATTTGCGAAATATAAATTCTCAATGTTTTTGTAATTAAGAATTGAATTAACTTCCCCATAAATTTCACAAAATACTTGGCAATGCAATAAATAATTCTCACCATATCATTTCGATCCACCAATCACAGCACCATCGATTTGATGCCAACTCACATGTTTCACGCTTGCTGCACATGCCACATTTCTTCCCCCCTTTCCTACCTCCAAAAAAATAAACCATATTACTCAAAAAAAAAAAGTAGCGGCAGGTAGGAGGGCATTCCCGTCCACCGCCGAGGCGCCGACAGATCTACCCGCTACCGCCGGTCACCCGGGCCCACCCCGTCAGCGGGTGACAGCCTGTGCCCAGCTCCACCCCTCATCCGACGGCCCAGATATCTCCCCCTCATCTCATCCGACGGCCAGGAGGCGAGCCGGGTGACCGGCGGTAGCCGGTGGCGAGACTCCCCACCAACTGAAGCGAAACCAACCCGAGCGTGTCTCGCATAGTCGTATGTAAGAAGAGAAGACGAGGAGGCGAGAGGAGTAGTGGAGCGCGAGCTGAAGAGGAGGAGGGGAGTGGAGGAGGCGGCGCTGCAGATCTGGAGGCGGAGCGGCGAATGGTGGTGTCGACGGCGGTGGCCGCGGCGATCTAGGCTTGCCGCGCGCGCGCGGATCTGCGAGCTGCGTAGCCGTTTCTCGCTGTGAGTGGAAGGGAGGAGGAGGAGGATGGCGGCGAACGCGGGGATGGTGGCGGGATCCCGCAACCGGAACGAGTTCGTCATGATCCGCCCCGACGGCGACGCGCCACCGCCGGTACGTGTGCGTGCGATGAGCGAGTGAGATGAGAGCGTGTCGGTGGTGGATCTGGGGTGAGGGGAGGGGGAGTGAGTGTGGTGTTGGGTGCGCTCCCCCACGCGCGCCTCTCGAATCCGCCCCCCGCGCAATCGCGTTTTGTGTTTTTTTGCGCTGGGTTCGTGGATTCCCCCGCGGTTTTCCATGGGTGCATTTGGCGCGGGCGATTGTAGTGTCCTCCTGTGTGGAATTGTGTAGTGAGTTAGTAATCCTCATGTGAGGAGATGTCCTCCCGTGTGCGTTTTGAGCTGGCATCGTGGATTACCCGCGGTTTTCCATGTTTGGAATTGTTAGTGAGTGTGTAGGCCTAATGCGAGGAAATGTCTGGTGCTTGTGGAATTGGGTAGAGATCTAGCTAGAGCAATGCAGCTCAGGAATTCTCCCCGGTCTAGGCTGCGGTTTCATTTGAGGTGTCGTTTGATGTGTTAGATCTCAGCTTGGTTGGTACTGATGATGCATAGGCTGAATCTTAGAACTATGGAATTCATGGCCAGCTTTTGTAGAGCTCCTCCGTTTCTAGCTTTAGGACCTTGGTTTCGACTTGAAGCGAAGCAGATGGCTCTTTAGTTAGTGATTAATTACTAATAGTTCTGTAGTTCCGTTTGGGCATGTACTAACTGTCGTTTTCTTGCTTGATGCAGGCTAAGCCAGGGAAGAGTGTGAATGGGCAGGTATGCCAGATTTGTGGCGACACTGTTGGCGTCTCGGCCACCGGCGACGTCTTTGTTGCCTGCAATGAGTGCGCCTTCCCGGTCTGCCGCCCTTGCTACGAGTATGAGCGCAAGGAAGGGAACCAGTGCTGCCCCCAGTGCAAGACTAGATACAAGAGGCACAAAGGTTGGTTTCTGTACAACTGTTCTATTGTTTATATGTCATATAATATATCATTACTAAGTTCATGTTTGATGCTTACTTCATATCCATGTATCCACATATAAAATTAGACTACCAACTCTCTTTTATTCCATAAAGACAAATGATTGATGTATACTGTGATTGTTTTGCCTTGGACAAAATGCAGGTAGCCCTAGAGTTCAGGGCGATGAGGAGGAGGAAGATGTTGATGACCTGGACAATGAATTCAATTATAAGCATGGCAATGGCAAAGGTCCAGAGTGGCAGATACAGAGACAGGGTGAAGATGTTGACCTGTCTTCATCTTCTCGCCACGAACAACATCGGATTCCCCGTCTGACAAGTGGGCAACAGGTACAGTTTAACATGATATAAGTTCTCACTTGTATCAGTGAACTTATCTCTGTAAGAATGCTGTGCTCTTGGGTACTGACAAACTGCTATTTTCATTCAGATCTCAGGAGAGATCCCTGATGCTTCCCCCGATCGCCATTCTATCCGCAGCGGAACATCAAGCTATGTTGATCCAAGTGTTCCAGGTACTTTTCTTACTCATCATAAATTGCTCCCTTGGGAAAAACATTGGTTTGGAAAGTGCTAACATTTCTCTATTATGATTCCAGTTCCTGTGAGGATTGTGGACCCCTCCAAGGACTTGAATTCCTATGGGATTAACAGTGTTGACTGGCAAGAAAGAGTTGCCAGCTGGAGGAACAAGCAGGACAAAAATATGATGCAGGTAGCTAATAAATATCCAGAGGCAAGAGGAGGAGACATGGAAGGGACTGGTTCAAATGGTGAAGATATGCAAATGTATGGACAACCTATCCTTATATTATATACGTGCTGCTTTGCAGTGGATTTAGGTAGTTATTTTTGCATTATAGAAATTCACATCAGACACCCAAAAACCTGGTCTTTATGATGCGCAGACTGAAGGTTTATCATATCAGCATATACTGAAGATAGCTCACTCAAGCACTTAGAATGCCCTTTTCTCCATGTTATTCAATGACTTGTTAGATAGTTTTATACCTCTGAGTTTGATCAGGATATAGATTTTCATTGACTATGCTTTACCACTATACTGCAGTTTGATGTATATTGTATTTATTGCTTCAAGTATATTGATCTTTCTGTAATTGTCTTTGACAGGGTTGATGATGCACGTCTACCTCTGAGCCGCATAGTGCCTATCCCTTCAAACCAGCTCAACCTTTACCGGATTGTTATCATTCTCCGTCTTATCATCCTGATGTTCTTCTTCCAATATCGTGTCACTCATCCAGTGCGGGATGCTTATGGATTGTGGCTAGTATCTGTTATCTGTGAAATTTGGTTTGCCTTATCCTGGCTCCTAGATCAATTCCCAAAGTGGTACCCGATAAACCGTGAAACATACCTTGACAGGCTTGCATTGAGGTAAGATGAGATACTTGATATACCTTTTTTCAGGGTCGTGGCACTGAAACTCTCTTACATTGATATTCTGTGTCCTGAGGCGTCAAATCTAATGTTGCAGATATGATAGGGAGGGAGAGCCATCACAGCTTGCTCCCATTGATGTCTTTGTCAGTACGGTGGATCCACTAAAGGAACCTCCTCTGATCACAGCAAACACTGTTTTGTCCATTCTGGCTGTGGATTACCCTGTTGACAAAGTGTCATGCTATGTTTCTGACGATGGTTCAGCTATGTTAACTTTTGAGGCTCTGTCAGAAACTGCAGAATTTGCTAGGAAGTGGGTTCCGTTTTGCAAGAAGCACAATATTGAACCACGAGCTCCAGAGTTTTACTTTGCTCAAAAAATAGATTACCTGAAGGACAAAATCCAACCTTCTTTTGTTAAAGAAAGGCGGGCAATGAAGGTAAGCTTCTACTGTCATGGTTAGATTACCGCCAATCCGCATTGTGCCTGAGTATTTAACTTTGGATACTCTGTTTCAGAGAGAGTATGAAGAATTCAAGGTACGGATCAATGCTCTTGTTGCGAAGGCACAAAAAGTACCTGAAGAGGGGTGGACCATGGCTGATGGCACTGCTTGGCCTGGGAATAACCCAAGGGATCACCCTGGCATGATTCAGGTGACCTTTACTTCTAATGGGGGAGTGGTTTAAGATTCTAATTTAATTAGTTCGTGTATACTAAACTCCTGTTATGTTGATTACAGGTGTTCTTGGGGCACAGTGGTGGGCTTGACACTGATGGTAACGAGTTGCCACGGCTTGTCTACGTCTCTCGTGAAAAGAGGCCAGGATTCCAGCATCACAAGAAGGCTGGTGCAATGAATGCATTGGTATGTGTTCAATTCTGTAAATTTATCACTGAAGTTTATCAACCCAATACTTATATACCCCTATTTCTGGTGGGCAGATTCGTGTATCTGCTGTGCTGACAAATGGTGCCTATCTTCTCAATGTGGATTGTGATCACTACTTCAACAGTAGCAAAGCTCTTAGAGAAGCAATGTGCTTCATGATGGATCCCGCACTAGGAAGGAAAACTTGTTATGTTCAGTTCCCACAAAGATTTGATGGCATTGACTTGCACGATCGATACGCTAATCGCAACATAGTCTTCTTTGATGTGAGTACAATGGTGCCTTTATTTGTCCATCACATCAAAATTTTCATGTCTGACATGCTTTTCTGCTTTGCAGATTAACATGAAAGGTTTAGATGGCATTCAGGGTCCAGTTTATGTGGGAACAGGTTGCTGCTTCAATAGGCAGGCCTTGTATGGCTATGATCCTGTACTAACTGAGGCCGATTTGGAACCTAACATTGTTGTTAAGAGCTGCTGTGGTGGCAGAAAGAAAAAGAGCAAGAGCTACATGGATAGCAAAAACCGTATGATGAAGAGAACAGAGTCTTCAGCTCCTATCTTTAACATGGAAGATATAGAAGAGGGCATTGAAGGTTTGTGCTAGTCTTTGTTCATATTTGATCTTTTATGTTATGAACAACCACTGCATTTAGTGTTATCAACATTATGCTTCTATCTAGTTTTATGTTTACACACAGACTTTTGAGATACTCAAGCTGGCTCCCTTCCTCTAATATTGCTTTTGTAATTCATTAGGTTATGAAGATGAAAGGTCAGTGCTGATGTCCCAGAAGAGATTAGAGAAACGTTTTGGTCAATCGCCAATTTTTATTGCGTCCACCTTCATGACTCAAGGAGGCATACCACCCTCAACAAACCCAGCATCTCTACTGAAGGAAGCCATCCATGTTATCAGTTGTGGATATGAGGACAAAACTGAATGGGGAAAAGAGGTTAGTGGGGCAACCCGTAATTTTCTCTTTCTTCCTAGAGATCTTTGTTCTACTTCTTGCCAAGTCATGGGTGCGGACTCCTTGTTCTATATAGAAATAGAAGCCTAGAAGTTAACTTGTTTTCCAATGTGATTTCAGATTGGCTGGATCTATGGTTCAGTTACTGAGGATATTCTGACTGGATTTAAAATGCACGCAAGAGGTTGGATATCAATCTATTGCATGCCACCACGGCCATGCTTCAAGGGTTCTGCGCCAATCAATCTGTCTGATCGTCTTAACCAAGTGCTCCGTTGGGCTCTTGGGTCTGTTGAGATTCTGCTTAGCAGACATTGTCCTATCTGGTATGGTTACAATGGGCGTTTGAAACTTCTGGAGAGGCTGGCTTACATTAACACCATTGTTTATCCAATTACATCCATTCCACTTATCGCCTATTGTGTGCTTCCTGCTATCTGTCTCCTTACCAACAAATTTATCATTCCTGAGGTTAGTCAAAGGATATCCATTCACTTTCTTATTCTGTTATTCGATGATTTTTTTTAATTACCATATTGTTATTTTTTTTTGTTATGCACTCTGCATTTATGACCGCAAACCAACAATACCTTTTGCTAATCATCATGGTTTCTAATTCAGGAGAGCTCTGTTGTTTTAGTTTAATTTCTGCCCTTCTGAAACTTCTCTGATCAGATCTTTTTCTGATATGCAGATTAGCAATTATGCTGGGATGTTCTTTATTCTGCTTTTCGCCTCCATTTTCGCAACTGGTATACTGGAGCTCCGATGGAGTGGTGTTGGTATCGAGGACTGGTGGAGAAATGAGCAGTTCTGGGTCATTGGTGGCACATCTGCCCATCTCTTCGCCGTGTTCCAGGGTCTTCTGAAAGTGTTAGCAGGAATTGATACCAACTTCACTGTTACCTCAAAGGCGTCCGATGAGGATGGTGACTTTGCTGAGCTATACGTGTTCAAGTGGACCAGTCTCCTCATTCCCCCGACCACCGTGCTTGTCATCAACCTGGTGGGCATGGTGGCGGGTATATCATATGCCATTAACAGCGGTTACCAATCATGGGGTCCTCTCTTTGGAAAGCTCTTCTTCTCCATCTGGGTGATCCTCCATCTCTACCCCTTCCTCAAGGGTCTCATGGGCAGGCAGAACCGCACTCCGACCATCGTCATCGTCTGGTCAATCCTCCTCGCGTCGATCTTCTCCCTTCTGTGGGTCAAGATCGATCCTTTCATTTCGCCTACTCAGAAAGCCGTCGCCTTGGGGCAATGCGGTGTGAACTGCTGATCGGCGCCGTTACGAAGATGAACTTCAATCAATCAAGGTCTACCCCCCTTGTGTAAATACCTGAGGGGGGCTAGAATGGGTTCTTCTTTTTGTGTAGATGAAGACCTTTTTTATCTAAGTTATGCCACTGTTTATTAGCTACTTCAGTGCTGGCGATAGCTGCTGTTATGACGGAACTGTGAAGCCTTATTTTGCCCGCGAAGAAGCCAGCGCAGCAGCGTAAATTGTGAATTTTTTTTCTTCTTTTGTGACACCCGTTGTTTTAGTCATTTGTTTGAGGGGTCGTTGTTACACATACTATGGGATGTTATTTATACGGATATATTCTAATTACATTCTTTTGCGGTGAACATTTTAATTACATTCGTAGCATATCGTGTAAGGCAACTCAGTATTTCAGCTCTTAACTTGACAAGTTGCAACACGCATATACATCTTGAATTGTTTGCTCATGACATTTGCACTCTGTTTCTGGAGCTTACCACTACCAGAGTTTCATAGTGTCATGGATATTTTGTCCGTCTCAAAATAAACTAATAGAATTGATATCTCTAGATTCACACGGTACTATGATGTGTTAGTATCCTAATCGAACAAGCCTCCTGTCAGGTCACGAGGTCTCATGTCAATTCGCAATATTAGAATGTGTAGCATTCTAATAGGAGAATTAAGAGCCCCGTGTATAGATTCACATTACTACAATGCGTCGCCTTCTAAATTCTAATAGGACAAGTCTTTTGTTAAAATTAGTACATGTAGTACTAGGATGTGTCGTATTCTAATAGAATAAAGTCTTGCATCAAGATTAGGATGTGGATTACTTTATTTTGGGATAGAGAATATGAAACTATAAATGTGCTAGCAAATTACTATTTTTCTGAAAAGCCCTAATTCTTGTAGTTCAGGTCGCTACCATTGGTACTTAGCACCCTATCGCCATATGTCGATATAAGGCTGCTCTATGTAGTATAACTAACCGTTAACTATAAAATTAACACGTTATCTACGATCTCATATATATAATAGTTAGCTGTAGATATATAATGCATTACTCATGATCCACTTTTCTTTTATCACATAGTAGTTTGTTTTCGCCGGGAAGACTGAAAGAGACCATCCGAATGTATTAACGAGAAAAATTTACAAGAAAAGACACGATAGAAAGCTGTCGAGGACGGATGCGCACCAAAGTGCATGTCCAAGACCACACCCTAACCACGCAAGCACAAATCACTGGGTGGAGCCTAGAACCAAAATGACCCCCCGCTATGCGTGGCCAATTGTTGCCAGGCCTCTGACAACAACACAGAAACGAGACTCCGAAAACAATGCCACCACGTAGGTCACGGCATCAAGGACGTCGCCATCTCCCACCTTCTTAGAAAGATGTGGTTTTCATCCAAAGAAAACTCGCCAAGAATAAAGAGAGGTACCCTTAGCGGCGCTCCAAGGGGTAACAACACCCGAAGGCGTAGCCTTTGCTGGCCCAGTGATCCACTGGGCGAGGCTTTCGCCTGGAACCCTACAACCTTCCTTGTAGTTTGTCGCCCACCAACTCAGAAACCACCGCACAGGCATTGACAGCACGTGGCCTCCACCACACCTCATCGGCGTCTCTCCATCAGTCGACTTTCGAACTTGCCGCTGAACCCTGCCGCCACCCCAAAGAGCTGGCCCAGGCCTCCTCTGGCAGGTCATAATCAGTCAACTAATTAGCTCTATTCCAGTTTCGTTGACGAGGAGCCTAAATCGAGACTTTTTAAAACAAATTCAGCTCATGCCCGAATTCTCAGTCTCCCGCACCGCATGGTTGCTCATCGTCGATAGGTGCGGCGCATCGCCGCAACCAGAAATCCCTTGCCTCTCCGCCGTGACCGTCGGATCTTCTTCGGTACACTGGCCGCTCTTAAGATTTACAACAACAACACACGTGCTATACATCAACAATATTTACAGCTGTAAAAGCATTTTAACTCGATCACAGACCAACATTGAAGAACATACATTGCTTTCCGATACTGAAACACCAAATCACAAGCAAAATATACAAGCCCAGCCGACCAAAGTTGAGGTAGCAAGGCCTGGTTCATAAGCAATGAGTGACCCAAAGTTTAATCTTTAGTTAGCAAGCAAAATTCACTTTGTTTGATTAAAGATTGTTGACATCTATAGGGGTAGAATGATACTAGTAACTCTGTTTTAGGTTATAAGAATTTCTAGTTATAACCTGAACGGAGGAAGTACCTCCATGCATATATGTGTGACGTTCACCGGTATAAATCTGAACTAGCTAAGGTCATAAAAAAAACTAGAGGGATTATGTTGTTAACAAATCCACTACTTTATTCACAAATAGTATGCTTGCACGTGGAATCTACATTGCTAATAAAGTAAATAAAACGCATAACAAAATTGCTCGAGTGCTAAATTATTTTTTAGATTTCATTTTCTGTTTCGTACATTTGGGAATGTAGGGAGTATTAGTTCAGGGCAGTTTGTTTTTCAGGGATCAGAGCAGTTTTTTAATGTAAAAAGCGACATAACAATACTGGAATCCCAGGATCCCGTTTTCTTTTTGGAGCAACTATTTCACTTCGTAGTTGATTTTTTTTTTATTTTTCTCGAAAGGTTTGTTGACTACTTTTCGTAAAAGTGAAGTCATTCTCCTTCCGCTCCCTCCTCCCACCACATTGCTCTCTTCTCAATGCGTTGAGCATGGACATGTTACGATAATTTTAACGTCCACATTATACTCTCAATGAATGGAAATGTTACCAATAATATTAGCTTATATTATAATACTTGCGAGCAAGAATATTTGAAACTTAGCTTCGCTAACGGCGTATTTGCAAACGAAAAGTAATTTGTGAATAAAACTTTCATATACATGTTCTTAACAATAATAATATAAAAGCAAATGCTAAAAATAAACTTTAATAAAAAACACTAAAATCAACTCTAAATTTAAGATTGAAAATTTTAATTTTAGCTGATAGTATAAGATGAGGCAAGAATTCTGATAAAATTAAGTCATCGCAAGATTTATGACGAAAATGAAAACCTTTGACGGTAGGAAGGGGGGTGGTCATAAAGACACTCGGTCGGTCACCATATTTATCAATTAAAATATTCACTGTTCGCATCACAAAAAAAAATTAAAATTGTATATATATGGATATGGCCAAAAACGATAACGGTCTAACTGTCGGAAACAGGAACTGTGGGGAATTTCGGTGACCATTTTCATCTCAATTGATTAGCGTATCACCCCTAGTAGCACCAATAATGATGCAACTTACAGTAAAGGGCAGTGCAAAACCTGAGTGACTTTTACTTCTCTCCTAGCATCATTTGTCCAAAAATTTCAGCCTTACAAACCAGGGTGCAAGTGAAAAACAATTAGACCAAAAGTTTTGTGCAGCACTACATTTTAGCACACCAGTCACTCACAACCACAAGTTTTATTCTTCTTAAGATGTACCCTTTTGCTTCTTGGGCATCCTGTAACCACCAACGACGCAGGCATGGTCACGCTCGAAAGGCTCCAGCGTCACCTGCTCAGAGGGCTTGAACTGATCTGCCTTCAGCTTCTCAACTTCACTAGCAAACACAGCCTCAGCTGGCATGGTGGAGTCGATACAATTCGCCTGTTCAAACAATTTGTCAGTCCAATACCTAGTATTACATCTAATATCTCCCCAATCTCAACCTCAATCAAGGTGATTATCTTCAGGATTCAGGGGAGAGAAAAGACAAAAGTACCTTGATTGAAATGACAAAATGTCCACCATTCTTCAGGAAGTAGGATGCATTGAGGGCTAAGATCCTAGCCTGCAGGATAGAGGATTCCATAGGAAAGGTTTCAAAAATCAGTGAGAATCTTCAAGATGTTTAACAAAGGGCACGGACATGGAAGAAGATTTCATAAAGGGAATTTTATATGCAAACAATTTATCCGAGACTCTAGCAGCAAACATACATGAACTATTGTAAGCAATGTTACTAACAAAGAAAAAACATATCAATGTCCGACACTGCAACAGAATTAGGAAATGTAGTACAAGCACTGGAATAGTTCTAATTAGCACTAGAATAACAAAATAACAATAGGAGAGAAAGCTATACCAGGAAAGCTGGCATATTACAGAAAAAAGAACAAGACAATATCAACAAAATTAATATGGACAAAAACATGACTATTAGCCACCAACAAAGCACACATATTGCTTAAGGTTGTACCATACTAAAGAGTATAAACAACCAAGCATATGGCAAATTGCTGCTGTTAAGTAGACTAGCACAATCCAAATATGACGTACAGAATACTAATAAAATGCAAAGAAAAGGGAATGAAATAATGGAGGCACAGCGCATCAGAAACTCGAATTTGCATCATCCAATTTGATGTCCTGAAGGGGAATCCGAGTAAGATCATCATATGTCAAGCCCAATCAAAATATTAAATAATAAGGGATATAGGGACATAGTAAGTAGTGCTGGCACTGAAATGCAAAGTCCTTATATGCGTAACACAGCCAGATCAAAGCAAAACTGCAGGTATACTCGTTTTGTAAATAATTCTATAAATTAGTCAAGGCCACCAAACGCTTCCAAAAGAAATCCATAACCATTGTTAACTCATAAAAATTGAAAACCAATTTCAAAAAGGATAGATTCAAAAAATATATAACAGAAGTGTTTCAAAAGAAAGAATGCATCTTCGTGATACAATTTAAGTACTTCAGAAGCATACAAGAATACTACTCCGCATGTAGGAATAGAACTTCTGGGTTGGAGGTTGCTTAAACATAAGCTGGAATATAACAGCTAGACATAAGAAAACTGACAACAAAGACAGTTTAAAAAGCAGGCAAAAACAGCAAAGAAAAAACAGGAGGTAGTGGGCTTTAACGCATCAGAAACTCGAATCTGCATCATCCAATTTGATGTCCTGAAGGGGAATCCGAGTAAGCTCATCATTTGCAGCCCGCAAGTAATCAAAGAATGTCACCAAAACCATTGTCACACACTTAATGAATACTAACTAGTAACCATATAATAAATTATCTAAGGTCGTTTTCAAGGTCATGAAATCATTGTGTGAGAAAGGTATACCTGATCTGGCTGGGCAACATCAGAGAAGATAACATCAACCATGCCAACCAACATCCGGTACCTTGCCGGGTGCCTAGCATCTTCAATGATGGGAATTACATTGGTCCTCTTTTTGGCCATGTTGACAAGATCCCTACCACTCCTGTGCGAGAACTCAACAGCATAGACCAAACCGGTCTGCAAAATGACTTGATTAGCGAATGGCAAAATTGCATACCAAGGTGACTGAATAATAAATGAGAACAGTAAATGAGATCTCACCGGTCCAACAATATCAGACACATGAGACACGGTTGTTCCTGAGGCACCACCGAGATACAGCACACGGGTACCAGGAGCCTAAAATCATGATGCAAACATTAACACTTGATGCTTTTTTTTATACTACAGCATTAACAAACCACAGTGATTTTAAACCACTTAAGCATAAGGTTGCACACGTGGATTCAACCAAGAAACTTACAATCCAGATGTTGTCAACACCACCAAGCACGGCAGCAGCCAACTTTGAACGGAAAGGATTCCATACCCTGTATTCAACCTTGGTTCCGTCCTCATTCTGCACACAGCAGAAAAGCAGAAACAGAAGTCATGTACAATAAAATAGATCAATATGAACAGAAACAAACGTCATGTACACAATCTTTGTATCACACTACAAAGAAGCAATATTGCGCAACATCTTACAGCTTGCTACAGCGCACTAAAATTATCCTAACAGTTCTAGCACGATTTGAACATAATCTGTATACACTGCATAGAAGCAACATTGCAACATCTTACAGCATGCTACAGTACACTACAATCATATTACAGTTCTAGCAAAACACTAAATAAGTAGAACGCAAAAAAAAAATGGAGTAAGAGCAAAGGACCTGAACGGAGATGCGCTTCTCGCCGTAGACGGACTCGCCGGGGACCATGTTCTTGGTGCAGAGCGCGTCCTCCTTGGCCTTGGCAATGAACACGCCGTCGTGCTTGTGCGGCACCACGACCACCTTGCTCCCGCCCTTCATGCCACCCCTCCCGCCGCCACCGCGGCCGCCGCCACGGCCCCTCGGCGTCCTGCCTCCCCTCCCACCGCGGCCTCCTCTCCCCCCGCTGTCCCCGCCCCTCCCGAATCCCCTCCCACCGCCGCCGCGGCCGCCGCCATCGCCTCTCCCTCCTCCCCCCCTCCCGAATCCCCTGCCTGATGCAGAACAACATCGTGTAAGGGTGGAATCGAGCGCGAGATGGATCCTAGGGTTTCGGGTGGTTGCTTACCTCGCGGTGGCCTCATGGTGTCTTGCCGACGAGATGCTTCGCCGCCGCCGCCGCCGCCGCAGGTGAGGGTGGAGGTTTAGGGTTTTGGAGGGGGTTAGGGTTTGGATGGGGAAGAGGGAAAATTTATAGAGGGAGACTAGCGTTAGTGTTTGATCAGGGCCGTTGATGAGAGGGACGGAAAATGGACGGCTAGGGTGTGTTCAGATGAGCCATAAATAAATATGATACTCTCAGCTGTGCACCGGGGCGTTTGAGAGAACGGCATGTTATTATAATCATGATTATTAGAAGTAAACTTAAAGAAACAGATAATTTATTGAAATAGTTTATTATAATCTGAAGCCCAGTTTATTATAATCTGATAAATTCATTTAGGTGAGCTTTTTTCAGATTATTGGGTGAAAAATTACCCACCATGCCACCCCACTTTCTCTTTAGACTTGTAAACCCAATAATATAGGATCTAATAATCTAGAAAAGAAACAACTAACCGCTTATTCTACTACAGATTATAACAATCTAGTTTATAGTAATCTGACTCAATAATCTAGATTATAATAATTCCAAGCTGAAAGAAACAGGGCCTAAATTTTGGATACTCATGGCACGCTTTTCAAACTGCTAAACGGTATGTTTCGTGTGAAAACTTTCTATATGAAAGTTGTTCTAAAATATCATATTAATCTATTTTTTAAGTTTGGAATAATTAAAACTCAATTAATCACACGTTATTACAATCTCGTTTTGCATGAACTTCTAAGAAAGAAAAATGTTGACCATGCATAAAACGAGCGAGGTTATTAGCGAATGATTTAGTTAGGTATTAATTATTTTAAACTTTAAAAATATATTAATATGATTTTTTTAAATAACTTTCGTATAATTTTTTAATAATTTGGGAAGCGCGCACGGAAACGAGAAATCTTCTCTCTTTATCCATAGATTAAACACAACCTACAAGGATTATTATTAGTGGTATCTTAGCGTTGATAATTATAAATACCTGTTGATGTAAGAAAGAGGAGAGACAAAACATCTTTACTATGGGTAACATCAGCTCAACAACGACTCTTAGCCTCTATAATATGCTAACTTGGTTGCATCATGACAAAAGAAATGGAAAGAATAATAATAGAAGGAATAATTTTTTGAGTTAATGGTTATAACTTTGTCATCTCAACTATTATAAAAACTCTGTCAGTTTAAGAGATTATACTAGTATCTACCTTTAAACATGCCCTAAGTCTAAGGTTTCTCAAATTATACGAACTGGTAGCCTAAAACTATGTTTCCATGATTAAATTACTGTTGTTCATTTGTTCTAGAAATTAACTAAACAGTTAATCTAAAAGTATAGAAAATCAAAGACTAAGGCATCAAATCCTTAACACATCTTCTCTGTTTGGGTAAAGCCCCATCGGCTTGTTTGGCAACTCAAGAGAAGAATATTGGAAATTTACATGAGAGAATTGATGGTGAGTTAAGATGGGAATTGGATTTTTAATTCCAATATCTTGTTTGGTAGAGGTGGTGAAAATTGATAGGGAGTTTAGTTAGAGATTAGCTTATTAATGAAAACGGATGGCTGATCAATTACCACCTGTACCGAGGTATTGAAAAGGAGGAAGTTCCTTCCTTAATTCCTCATCCTTATCCCACTAAAATTTTCATGTCTCCCAGTCAAACAAAGCAGTTAATAGCCTCATCTCTCTAAACTCCCAATCCCTTCTAAAAACTACCTCTAACCAAATGGACCGCATAGGTCATAACCGAAGGGCTAAAGTGTAGAATATGAAATTTGAATTTCCAACGTTAAATTTGTAGCTGATTTTGGGATTTTTTTTTCATAGTAGTTTGAATTTTCAAGATTACATGATCTTTTTTCATCATAATTTTTTTTCCAATATGTAATTTAGATCGTTAAGAACAAGAATATAAAAATTTTATCCTTAAATTATTTTTCATTTACAAATATGCCATTTCGCTTTATCCTCTGAAATACCAAATGATGTTGCTGGAAATTCCCTGTAAAAACCGGATTACATGAAGCGCTTGTTTAGATTGATGCCATTTCAAACCATACCATTTTCTTTTGACAAAGTTATCAAATATGCGTATCCATTTAGTTTTTTACCAAACTTAAATAAATAAGAAATCATGCCAAAAATTAACAATATTGCTAAATTACCAAAAAATTGATAATACCAATAATTGGTAAGGTTTATTTTAGATACAATGTGACCGAAATACCCCAACACCTGCATGGCCGCCGCCGCAACAAAACCCTCGCCGCGCCGCCGTCCAGTGGATTGGTTTTACCTCTCCATTTGCTTGCCTGATCTCTCTCTCTCTCTCTCTCTCTCTCTGTCGAGCGCGCAGCCATGGCGGATGGGGATTCCAGGGGGTGGATCCCGCCGGCGGCGGAGAACCTCACCGACGACCTCCTCGTCGAGATCCTCTCGCGCGTGCCCTACAAGTCGCTCTGCCGCTCCAAGCGCGTCTGCACGCGGTGGCGCCGCGTCATCTCCGACCCCGACCACCGCCGCCTCCTGCCGCGGTATCACCTCCACGACGCCGTCGTCGGATTCTTCGACCACAGATCCTTCATCAGCTTCTCAGGCAGAGGCCGCTTCGTCGGCCCCTCGCTCCCCTTCCTTCCCGACTGCGGCGATCTCCGGCTCCTCGACATCTGCAATGGCCTCCTCCTCTGCCGCCGCCGGAGGCTCTCCGATCCCCGGAGATTCGATTACCTGGCGGCCAATCCTGCCACCGAACAATGGATCGTCCTGCCTGAATCTGGCTGGACTCACAAGGAACAGATTGCTCGCTTGGGGTTTGATCCAGCGGTCTCCTCGTCCCATTTCCATGTGTTCGAGTTCGAGTTGGTGGAGCATAGTGCTATGGGTATGAGTGGTGACCATGATGGAAATGTCGTTGCGGTGGAAATTTACTCATCAGAAACTGGAGTGTGGATTCACAGGAACAATGGTTGGGGCTGCATAATTAGGACGCTTGATATTTGGAGGAGCGTATTTTTCAAGGGCATGCTGCATTTGATCACCATGGATGATGTGGTGGCAGTGGTGGATGTGGAGGGGAATTCTTGGAGGACCATTCCAATGCCAGAAACTTTTGTTGATCCTTATTATGGTGTTGATGATGGATTCATTGATGTGTCTCAAGATTGCCTATGTTTTGTAAATACCGATCGCGATGATCTATACAAATTATCGGTATGGGTTCTTGAGGACTACAGCAGTGATCAGTGGACCTTGAAGCACACTGTCAGCCATCTACATCTATTTGGAACTGACAAACAGCATTTTGGATATGACTACAAAGTTGTCTCGATTCACCCAAAACGGAATATCATTTTCTTGGTTTCACTGAATGACGGAATATTCATTTCCTATGAAATGGATAGCAGGGAAGTGCATTATATATGTGAGCTTGGAGATATTTTGACACGGCATTATCTTCCCTATGTTCCCTTGTACTCGGAGTCACTGGCAAATGTACATTGATCATCTTAATTGCATAGCGTAATGCTCAGTTTGTTAACTTTAATTATGGCATTGAAGTTAAGTCATCAGTAACCTCACTTTATGGGGGGCCAATGTTTCAGTAACTTTGAACTCTGTTTGGACTTGCATGACATTATGTTTATCCGACTGTTTACAGTGTCTAAAACCCTATAGCACTTACCATTTAACTATGGATCCTATAGGCTATAATCATATATTTATATTTTCCATTGAGTCATGCATGATTAGTGTCTAAGAAATTTATTCTTGACATTGCTTATTCCCTCATGAGGAAGCGTTTATTCACGTCAATATTGTTTAAGCTTTCACATTATGCTATTTATCTTTTTGTTTTTTTTTGTTGGATTCTTTTCCTTAGTCAGACTACCTTACCTACCTTTTGTTTTGCTTAGCATGGGAGTTTATGTTAGTTCTCAGTGTTGGAATGATATGAACTAGTTAAGGAAGGCTACACCTTTTTATTAGACTGTTAAGGAAAATTCCAATATTTGATCTGTTGAACGCTAAATCACATGAAAGATATCACAATTGTAGAACATGTCGAGGGTATACTCGGCTATAATGAATTATTATTTTCTGTCAGACGCCAATTAGCAGTACTGTATATTCCAAAATGTACATTTTAGCTTTGCTGTAATGTTTCATGTGGTAGCTAGTGAAATCGATCATGTTAGTGGAACTCAATGGCTATGGCTAAGTTGATGTTCATTGATAAGTCTCCTTGTTGCGTTGAACAATGTGTGTCATCTAGACAATGGAAACTATTAAAACTGTACTGTTTGTGTCCGATTATAGTGGTTTTACTGGAAAATTTTGATATTCTAGATGCCTAGAGTTGTTGTATATATATCCTGACTTTGGTAGCTAATGATGGAATAATGATTGATCATTTCATCAACCTGTTTCGTTTTATCTATTGCCAATTATTTTTCTCTACTGTTGATCATAAATGTCTGCAGGCTGCACTATACTAGTGCTGCAATTATGAAAATTGCAATTATGAATGAATTATTTTGAATTTTAATTAATCTCATAGTGGGTTTCTATATGGACTCGTCTTCCATTATAACTTATTAATTTTGAATTTCATTTATTTCTAATTGCATTTTTATTTAAACTCTTCTTTCTCTAATTCAAAATTTTATTTTATATTTTATTTTAATTAATCTCGTATTGGGTCCTATATGAAATTTTCTTCAAATTTTCTTTATTTTTAATTCTGAATTTTAGTTAATTTCTAAATTGTATTTTTGCTTGAACTTTTTTTCTTTTACTGTGATGAATATGGAAATTTCTAGCCTTACATTGAGCGTGGTGGCTTCTTTTTTAGTTGCCTTAATAATATATATAATAGATAGATAGACTGTTCATCACTATAAACACTCTGAATAATTTATATCAATTGTTCATCACTATGAGCAACTGTGTAGCTCAACATATATACACAAAATTATACCAAATGTGATATGATGATTAGAGAGGGAATAATTATATTTTGCCTTTTGAATTTTACTTGTAATTCCCTTGCAACGCACGAGCATTTAGCTTGTTTTTTTTTAAAAAAACTAACAGATATAAATATAGTATAATCATATTGTAACTTGCATATAACTACAATACAAATATACAACTTGTATATAACTTTCAAAAAAAAACCGTATTAACAAGCTATTTTCGCGAACCAGAGAGCACAAGACCGAATCTCCTCACCCGTGCGCGCTATGATTTTTTCCTTCCCAACTTGCATGAATCTTAAGGTAAATTTAACGATTTAAAATTATATGTAAGTTGCATCAAATCCTAATTTTGACACGAGTGCTCGCATTTACAGCTAATTATTCTTTCAGCGGTAGAAACGTACCCATCGACAATAAGGTGCCCGTGGTGATATTTCAATCTCAACTCTCAAGATATGCCGGACCAGTCATTCGGAGGTGTTTATGGGGGAAGGGGATCGGAGGTGTTTATGGGGGAAGGGGTTGGGGGTTGCTATCCTATCCCGCGCATACGTGTCAACAAAAGGACTGGCACGCGCTAGCTAGCGCCCCCATCGCGTCCACATGTTTTTACGTGGTTTTTGTGCTCCCCTTTCTTGACTTGTTTTCTTGTGGTTTTTTGGTGATATTTTTTTCCATTTTTTGCGCTCCCTTTTCCTGACGTGTTTTCTTTTTTTTCCTTTTCGTTTATTCCAAAATTTTTAATCTCCAGCACACAAATTAAAAGTTTTAAAATCTTGACCAAGAAAGTTTTCAAATCTGAATTGAAAGTTTTCAAATTTTAAGTTGAAAGTTTTTTTGAATTTGAGTTGAAAGTTTTCCAAATTGAGTTGAAAGTTTCCAAATTTTAGTTGGAAGATTTCAAATTTTTACTTGAAAGTTTTCAATTTTACTTAAAAGTTTTCAAAATTCGAGTTGATAGTTTTAAAAATTTGGATCGAAAGTTTTCAAATTCGAGTTGAACGTTTTTAAAATTAACTTGAAAGTTTAAATTTTAAATTGAAAGTTTTCAAATTTGAGTTGAAAATTCAAAATTTTGAGTTGGACGTTTTAAATTACAGGTGTGATTTAATTTTCTTCTATAGAAAGTTTTAAATTTCACGTATAGATTTTTATTTTGTAAGGAAAAAAGAAACAAACCTCCTAAAAGGAATGAAAGATTAATTAAAACCGTGATTATCTGATTTTTCTTCTAATCTGGCGCACGTCGTTGCTAGCGAAAAAAAAACAACCTCATCAAAAATTGCGTGCCAGATTGTTAGCTACGTGCTAATTAGAAAACTTTAGGTTAATAGGGTAGGGTGTGCGTGTGCTCATAGCGGTGAGTGCACGCATATTGTGGTCGCCCGCGTTTGTATTGTTTCTTAAAAAAATTACATTATAATTATACTACATTTACATTTAATAAATTTTGGGAGAAAATTTACCGATAAAATATAGAGCAAAATTGTTTAGATTTGGGAGAACACTGCAGCTGTCATGTCTCGGTTTTGCTAATTAGCGCGTACATGCGACTTTGCGACTTAGAGAAGTCGCGCGCGTGCCACGTGGCGGGCCCTCGTTACATGCGCGTGAGTTTGGTGGGCACCGTGAGTTTTTTTTCTTTTTTGCGATTTTTTTCCAGAAACGCGTACAATAAAATAACTAATCCGATTAGTGTTAGATATGACGATAATTAAGATAAGATTTTTTTTAAGATTTTTTAAATAACAAATTAAAAATAAATCTATACGTGAAGTCAAATTTTGAAAACTTTTGCCTTAAATTTGAATTTTTGAAGTAAAAATTTAAAAACTTTTAACTTTTTATCTCAAATTTGAAACTTTCAACACAAATTTAAAACATTAGATTTGAAACTTTCATCTCAAATTTGAAAACTTTCAAGTCAAGAGTCAAAATTATAAACTTTCAATTCTATATTTATAAAAAAATGTGCAAAAGATTGAAAAATAATCGAAAAAAAGGGGAAAAAAAAAGGAAAAACGCGTCCGGAGGCGAAAAAATCGAAAAAAAAAGTACGAACAGG
Source organism: Oryza meridionalis (assembly GCA_000338895.3). Taxonomy (NCBI): domain Eukaryota; kingdom Viridiplantae; phylum Streptophyta; class Magnoliopsida; order Poales; family Poaceae; genus Oryza; species Oryza meridionalis. Next base: position 4,591,254 of record CM002528.2, on the reverse strand, counting down.
AAAAGAAAAAAAAAGGGGGCGCGCGGGGATGGGGACATGGGGCCCCACTGACGCGCGCGCGCGTACGCGCCCCACCCCCATGAACAACCCCTAAACTGTCCTGGTCCCACATTCCATTTGTCCGTTCCCTGAGCGCGCGCTTGCCCCCCCCCCCCCCCCTCCCCGCGCTCTCTCTCTCTCTTTCTCTCGCGGCAGCCATGGCGGATGCGGCGTCCAAGGAGGCGCGCAGGGAGGGGATCCCGCCGCCGGACGACAACCTCACCGACGACCTCCTCGTCGAGGTCCTCTCGCGCGTGCCCTACAAGACGCTCTGCCGCCTCAAGTGCGTCTGCTGGCGGTGGCGCCGCGTCATCTCCCACCCCGACTCCGACCACCGCCTCCCTCGCTACCACCTCCACGGCGCCATCGCCGGATTCTTCGACCACTACGACGGGCGCTTCGCCGACGTCTCCACCGCCGCCGGAGCCGGAGCCGGAGGCCGCCCCCTCTTCCTCGACCCCTCGCTCCACTTCCTTCCCCGGTGCCGCGCCCTCGACCTCCTCGATTCCTGCAACGGCCTCCTCCTCTGCCGCTGCTGGAGGATTTCCGATTACCGGCGGAGATTCGATTACCTAGTGGTTAATCACGCCACTCGGCAATGGGTCGTCCTGCCTGAATCCGCAAGGTCTGACAAGAGACAGATTGCCTACTTGGGGTTCGATCCGGCGGTCTCCTCCTCCCATTTCCATGTGTTCGAGTTGGTGGAAAAGAATCCCGCGAACGCGGATGGGGAAGCAGATGATGGTGAACTTGATGCAACTATCAACGCGCTGGAGATCTATTCATCTGAAACTGGAGTGTGGAGTCACATGGACATTGGTTGGGGCCATCAAATCGGGGTTCTTGATGATTGGAGGAGCGTGTTCTTCAACGGGATGCTGCATTTGATCACCATGGGGTATGTGGTTGCAGTGGTGGATGTGGAGGGGAATTCTTGGAGGACCATTCCAATGCCACAAACTCTTGATGATCCTGACTGCAATGTCGATGACGGGTTCGTAGATCTGTCTCAAGGTCGACTGTATTTCGTAAATACCGATCGCTACGATCTGTATAACAGCTTATCAGTATGGGTTCTTCAGGACTACCGCAGTGATCAGTGGACCTTGAAGCACACTGTCAGCCATTTACATCTATTTGGAAGAAGGAGAAAAGATTTTGGACATGACTACTAAGTTGTCTCGATTCACCCGGAACGGAATATCATTTTCTTTGTTTTGCCAAATGAAGGAATATTGATATCCTATGAAATGGATAGCAGGGAAGTGCATTATATAGGTGAGCTTGGAGTTGTTTCCACACTGCATTATCTTCCCTATGTTCCCTTGTACTCAGATTCACTGGCAGATGGACATTGATCATCTTACTTGCATAGGGCAATGGTCAGTTTGTTACCCTTAATCATGACAATGGGGTTAGCTAGGAAGTCAATAAGAGCAGCAGCGACGTGCTATGTTGTTTTAGGTGTTTGAGTGCACTCTGTAACCTCACTCTCTGGGGCCAATGTTTCAGTAACTTTGCACTGCTCTCTTTGGATCTGCGTATATTATGTGTAATTTGGTTGTTTTCCGTGTCTAAATCCCCGTGTTTGATTTATATTTATACATATGCATGTCACTTCTCTTTGTGTTACTGCTAAGTATTCTCCTACATATTGGATGCCCTGTGATGTGTGCCACGTTCAGTTCACCATCGTTGAACGATGCTCGATGCCAAGAACAAAATTGTGTTGCACCAGCTCTGAATTCCTTTGTGTTGGCATGTAAAAGTTCAGGTTGGTAAACAGTGCTTCTGAGGGAGTTTGAGGTGTATCAGTTCTGAAAAACATTACTTTCATCACTTGTGCTGTTGTAAAGTGTCAGGTGTGATGCACAATCAAGTGAATAACAAAGTATGCAGTTTTTTTTTATATATCAAAGCATTCAGAGGAAGTGGTAAGGATTCCTAGTTCGTGGAGCATAGTATGCAGAAACATATCTGGAATTTCATTTAGTTCCGTATATGCAAACAACACGAATTCAGCAGAGAGATGCTTCAGGACCTGCTTCAGAACAGCTTGTTATGTAGGTACACCTGTAATTGTTTGTCACGGAAGATAACAGTGAATCAAAATCTCTCGTAGAGGAACTGTTTGGGATAAGCAAGATTTAAACATGTAGAATACCAGTAAAATTGAAATCCCCACTGCATGTTAGGCATCAATCTGAACATCAATTTTCAGAACAAAAGAAAATGGATTTAATTTGGGTCAAAATGTCTGTTGGAACATGCTAGCCGTTGTAGCGATATATTCAGCCTCACAAGTTGATAAAAGAGCACCAGTTTCTGCTTCGTAACGAGAAGTGGATATGACTTGATACAAATAGGAGCAGAACACCGAGGCTAAGTTTCAAATGTACAAGCAAAAGGTATGTACTCCTATATATACATCACAGTTTAAAGATACTCACATGGAATTCTCTCAGATTTCTTCAATCTAAGAACTATTGCATGTCATCTGAAGATCACATAAGCATGTTTCTTCGTAACAAGAAGTGCTTCTATGCTCAATAAAAAAAACTGCACAAAAATTAAAGCACATCAATGGTCTGGATTAAAAAGTGATTAACAGGATAAACCTCACTAGCGAGGGGCAATTTCGTCCAGGAAGCAAAAGTTCATATCCATACCCATCCCGTACCAAGCTGCCTCTCATCGATCGATTCACGATGGCGATTCCCTCGCAACGCACCTGGAATGATATTCTGATAAGATCTGCAACACCCATGTCAAGCGGCCAAAAGGATCAGCTTTTGAAAAGGACGAAAACCACTAAATCAAAAAACAGTTGAATCGTTGGGAGAGGTTCAGGGGATCGAATTCCATCGCCAACACACCCACCAAAGTTACGAAGCCGGAGTACGTGAAGCCAACTCGCCGGGAGATCTCGTCGAATCCCTCGACTACGATCTCGTCGGTACCATCTGTTTTGACTACTCTCTTTGTAATTTGTTCTCGTCAGCATCAATCTCATATAAACTGGACTAGGGCTATTACCTGATAAGGGGCCTGAACCAGTATAATCCTTGTCTTTTGTCTGCTTGATGTCATACTACATAGACCCTCATTCCAACGTACCCCAATACTCTACTTATCCGGTCCGCGAGTATCACTCATCGACAGTGGCGCGCTAGGTAGGGAGACTTGGTGCTCAAGGATATACCGGTATGACTTCAAGACTTTCCGACAACAGTACCAACACCGGCGTCGATCAAGGAGCCTCTACCTCGACATCGCTAGTATTGACTCAAGTCGGATCTATCGTCTTTCCGGTCTATACCGTTACACCGATCTCGACTGGACCAATCACTATCGGGAACGAGAAAGGCACGGTTAAGACTCCGAGAAACGATGCCCCGCCGACAATTCCTCCCACCCAAGTGGAGAACGGAACATCGACGGTCCCAACACCTGGGAGGAATCCTCAAGCGGCCGAATTTTGTCCTTTGTACAAAAAATCAGAGCCGACAATGACTACCACCCTAAAGCTGAGATCTTGGTTTCCTGTGCATAAGACATCCAAACATATTCTCGAGGACTGCCCGGTGATACTCCATGTGAAAGCTGAACTCTACGCCTGCTGGGAGCGTGAGATTCAGCGCACTTCACCGACAGGAATCACCTATTGCCCAATTCACAAATCTAGGTCACACGACATCACAAGCTGCAGGATTTTCCTCAGAACTCTGAAACCACCGCATCATCGTGTCCAACAACCGCGAGTTCAAACTCCGTGTGTTGCCAAGGAGCGAGATGCAGTGATGACATCAAATCGGTTCGTAGGATATGTTGGTACTAATCCAAATGAGCCATCTGTGCTACACCTCCTAGAAGACTACGAATCCTCCTCGGAGTTGCCACGAGATGTAAACGTGGTCGACAACACTGAAACAAGTGCGTCCGCAGCAGCGAGAATGCCCGCTCAGCAGTTGCGAAACCTGGATGCGATATTGAGTGAAAGTCCTTTTGATCCGGTCACAAACCCCGACGTCAACCAATGGGCGATGCGACTGTGGGAGACTGTGACTAACCTCAACGCCGCATTTGCTGAAGTAGCGGTCAACCCGGAACAACATGAGGATGGAGGGCCAACTGCAGGAGATGCGGACGGAGAAAATCCCAACGGAACGCGTCCCTCCGGTGACCAGTCACCTCGAGAGAGACGAGACCCTACTCCACCGCGTCCCGAGAACTGTGATCTTCGCGATCACTTAGACGACCGGTGGAGGGACAGAAGAGATCGTGACAACAATGATCGCCATCGACATCGCTCTCCTTCACACCGCGGGGATAACACTGCTGCCCGACAACATTGTCACCGCACTCCTCCATGACAGAGAAGGGACGATGGTTGGGGAGGTGCACCTAATGAAGATCAGGACCGACGGGCCCACAACGGTCGCCGCGGCGACGCCAATAACGACTTCCAGCGAGACCAAGCAGCTAATCACCGAGATCAGGAGCGGAACGGCGGCAACCGACGAGATCGGAATTCCCAGTCTCATGCTCCCGGTCGAGGTCGAGGACGAGATCATCGTTCGAGAAGCTAGGCTCCTCAACCAAGTGACCCCTTGTCCTCGTCATCATCCTCGTCAGACCAGCCTCCCCGATGACGTCAGCATCGCGGGCTACCTTTTGCTCCAGGGGGTGGATGCAGGGTATTCATGCCTGTGGACCCCCGTTTTTATAACAGGAATCAATCGTGTAATCAGTACCATTTCCCTGGATCAAGTAGTCTGGTACACACGAATTCATAGCTGAAGTAACCAGTGCACATACACGAGTGTCTTGTACGAATTATTACATCAATAGCCCGCAGGCATAGTCTTAAGTCATCGGACCGAGAGGTCCGGAATACATCCAAAAACAGAAATAGATAAGGCAGCGGAGTTAAGGCAGTGGCACGCCATTGCCACAGGCAACGACCGTAACTAAGACCTATTGAGCGCCATCGTCTTCATCACCCTCCTGGTAATAGGCATAGGGATCCTCCGAAGCTTCATCTCTGGCCTCTGATTAAGTTTATATTTGCAAGGGTGAGTACCAACCGTACTCAACAAGCCATCACAGCAACAATGCATATGATAAGAGTATTCAAGAAATGGCTATGGTTCTTTTGCACAAAGCAAGTTTTGCAATTCTTTTCACAAGCCTAAGACCTAGCATAGACTGATCAAATTTTAGTACCAGTGTTCTTATTAAACGATGACGGTTCTGTCCACCATCCATTGTGATCCCAAGGATAGCTTCCCGCCATCGAGTCGTCATGGTTTTCTGAGGACGTCCACCTTCCTTCCTCTCAGGAAGTGGCTCCATCAGCATAGAAATCATCATGCAACATCCCATCCCACACAAGTTAAGAATTTAGAGTCTAGCCAAGTGTAATACACGTCCCGATGCTCAATAACCGCGAGCACGGCTATTCGAATAGATTGGGTTTACTCACACTGCAGTGGATGTACACTTTACCCGCACTCCGCGACTGCCCAACACATGAGCCTCGTCCCAACACATGAGACATGTCACGGCAAAGCTTTTCGATAACCTCGCATTGGCAGTACCCGCTCCATGAACTTTACATCCTCATGCACTCTAGGCGTACACAGTTTCTAGCAGTGAGAGGAGTTCTGGCGCACCCGGGAAGGAAAGACTCACACAGGCATTAAGTTATAATTATGTTTAAATTCTCACATGGCAGTCCTACCGATGGCGACACCACTGTAGACACCCGCCTCGCGGTTCTACCAATGGCTGCCCCACCGTAGAGCCCCTGCCTCACACATCGAGAAACCACTATGCATGGATACTGCCTCTGCTCAGCTACCTATACCGCTAGGTCTATACCCATACGAGAAGTGCGGTTGTACGGGGGGTCGTTTCATACTTAACTTCATGGCTCGGTCCTTAATTGACCGGGGACGGTACTTGCCTTTACCCGGATACCACCCAAATCCTCCGTCCGCCCCAGTCGAAAACGGTTGTTTACTTTCATTTCTCTTTTCATAAATCATGTCATCAACATCATGGCAATGTGGCGCTCATGTCTCCACATGCCGCATCTCAATTACCTTCCCAAAGGTAATTGCCCAAGCATAGAGCATTTTGATAATTATGAGTATGCATGATTCTAGAATAGCGTTGCTAAGCAATTGTCATAGTTGACTAGGGACTCATACGTAAACATGGTTACGAAGGAATATGGGGTAAACAATAATCAAGGCATGGCATAATCACAAGTAGGATGTTTATTATTGCATGCAATTTTATTTGTAAACAAAACAATTTCGCAATTGGGATCAACATGTTCAAAGAATAGTGATGACTTGCCTTGCTCAAAGTCCTGCGGGTCTTGACCTTCGCTTGGATCAGTAGCTTCCTCGGGCTCTATAGTCACGTGCGAGAATGGATTTGAATTCGGTTAGAATTCAAATAAAAAATCCAAGTAAATCCAAATGAAAAATCGGGTGCGAAAGTCGATATTAATTTTACTATTCGCGAACTATGGCAAACCTATTTTTGGTGTGAATTATTTATGAGTATAATTATCTTGTTGTCCTAAGTTTTTAATTTACTATTCCCGAGTATTATATCCATGTAATAGGTTAGCAATTTTTATTGCGATCTAAATATCGGACGAAATCCTAAAAACTATTATACGATTTAATTTAGTCTATGAATAGCCGATTAAGTATAATAAACGTCTAAAATTCCTAGTGATTAAATCCGAACTTCTACCGTGAATCGCTCACTTCTAGAGATTACCCGAACTAATCTATAATATTCTATAAGAATTCGTTTATTTGTTTTAATTATTGATTATATTTAAATTACGACAGTGAATTGATTATTTATAGAGTTTATTAAAAATTAATCTACAATAATCTATAAAATTTACCTAATTTTTTAATTTCTAAATGCCTTATGATTATAGCATTATTTTTACGAATACTAGATTTTAGTTAACCACAATTAAATTCTATTTTTATATATTTTTTGTTTAATATTTTAAATCTTCCCCCTAATTTTTCCTATTTATTTTTCCCTTAATTTTTCCTATTTTTTTCTTTCCTTTCCTCCCTCTCTCTCTTTTTCTTTTCTTTTTCTTTTCTTCCTTTTCTTTCCTTTTCTCCCTCTCTCTCTCTTTTTCTTTTCTTTTTTTTCTTTTCTTCCTTTTCCCTCTCTCTCTCTTTTTTCTTTCTCTTCTCCCTCCCGGCCTCTCTTCTTCTTCCTTCTCTCTCGGCCGGCTCTCCCTCTCTCTCTCTCTCACCCGAGCGGCGGCGGCGGTGGATGCGAGGGGAAGGGGGCGGCTCACCGGTGACGGCAGCGGCGACGGGCGGCGGTGGCGACGATGGCGCACGGCGACGCAAGGGCGGCGCGGCGTGGCGGCACCGAGGGCGGCGGCGCGGCAGCTCCCAGTGGCGGCGTGGCGGCGTAAGGGCGGCGGCACGGCGCTCACAGCGGCGACGGCTCGGTGGGGAGTGGGGAGGATGGAGATGAGGTGGGGAAGAACGGGGAGGAGGGGAGATTTATAGGGGGGAAAGAAGAGGAAGAGGGGAAAGAGGCGGCGGCGGCGGCGTGGCAGCGGGGGGGGGGGGGGGGAGAGGGCGGCGCGAGGCTCGACGTGGCACGGCACGGGGCTCGGCGACGGCGATGCGACGACGACGCGGCGCGGCAGGGCGCGGGGCGCGAGGTGGCGATGGGACGGGCAAGCGGCGCGCGAGCGCGGGGTGGCGTGGGACGGCAAGCGGCGCGCGGGCGCGGCGCGGCGGGGATGGCGACGGCGCGCGGCGGCTCGGGGCGCGAGGCGGCGAGACGGCGACGCGACGGCTGTGCGGCGGCTCGGGACGCGAGGCGGCGAGACGGCGACGCGACGGCTGCGCGGCGGGCGTGCGGCGCGCGGGGCGCGACGCGGTTAGGGCTAGGGAACCGCGTCGAACACTTGGCGGGCAATGAACAGTGCCGATTTCCAATTTTTCTTTTTCTTTTTCTTTTTTTAATTTTATTTTATATATATTTTTTTATTATTATATAAATTTGATTCTAAAATTCCTAATATTTGCATATATAATTTTTACCCAATACTTGTGTTATTCCCACTAATAAATTCATCCTAAATCAATATTGCTCACATTTTTAGATAATTTATTTAAATCTTTATTTAGTGTTAATTCCATTCCATCGCATTTAAATTTAATTGATACGAGCATGTTTGCGATAATATCGATGTAAATTGATTGATGTAGTTCTTTATTCGAAATCTCCAATCTCCGAAATCGAAATTCAATGGAACGGCGAATAAAATCGGCATGATGCAACTTATTTTAAAAAGTTTTTTTGAAAATCCGAATTTTAGAGTTTTGATTAGTAGGTCGAATTTTCAGGGTGTTACAATGCCCGAACTCTGAGATATACGGTGGCCCGAGAAATTCCGACTGGGAGCAATAGAGAAATATGATGGAAGTACACACCCAGAAGAATTTCTGCAAGTCTACTCTACGATTCTCTATGCCACTGGTGCAGATGATGTTAACGACCAAATTTGGTAATTTCAGTATCGGAGATGAAAATAAAACCGAAGCGGAATCCAAGAGGTAGATCGTTCCGGAAACAGAGCAAGATTCGGCTGAAGTCCAAATCTGCTACGACCAAAGTCGGCAGAGTTCGAGTCGGACAAGGTAGTCGATTCAGCTGAATCCGACAATGTGACTCGGTATACGTCATCGGGCTGAGTTAATGTGCTTCATATGGATTGCCACACACGGATTGGGTCCTGAAACGGCAATTGTATCTATTAATTAGGATATTCTATGTAATTTCCTTAGAGATAAGTTTGGGCAAAAGTCTGCCGCTAAGACTTATGGTATCTTAGAGTTTGTTAGAGATAAGAGTCGTGTCCAACATAGACATATTTTGTAATCTCGGGTATAAATAGACCCCGAGCCCCATGTAATCAATTAACACACGTTCAATACAATCTCGGCGCATCACCACCTTTTACTTTCGTTTTGTTTTCAATGAGTTCTTGCTTTTGGGTTGAGCTGCATCGGGTTCGATCTTCAACTAGAGGTAAAACTTGTTATGGCGGCTTGCGTTCTCGAGATTAGTGCTTCCATCTTTATGACACTCTAATCTGATTTATGTAAGTTGTTGAGTTATCATATATCTTATATAATCTCTGGCAATATCATTATTTAACCTTCTATCGGCTAGCATATACTCCTAGAAGACAGCCGAATAGGTTAAATACCGATATTGACTTTGATTATATAGGATATTTATCACTCTATGAAGCTTCCAATGGCTTGATTTTCTAGATATTGTCTCTCTTTTCATACTTATGGCTGCATCAGTTAAGTTTGTCCTCATAAGTCGTGCTTAGAACTATAATCTCTACCCTGCTTCTTGGTTGTTGATTAGGGTAGTATCGGGGTTTCAGTCGATCTTACCTGATTTAGCTTTATGTTTTATATACTTAATTGTTATACTAGATCCACCCTTTATGTTAAGATCCTATTGCATTTAGGTGTATTAAGTTTCCTGTTTGATATATTTTACTTGCTTTAATATCTTAATATAGAGTGGTATCGGAGTATTAGCCGGTACACGCTAGATCTATCTGATCGGCTATGCTGTAAACGTCTATAATCTCATTGTTAATATATATTCCGATCTAAGTGATTTATACTGTCTTGGCATGGCGACCGATCTATCCCAATCACTTGATTTAAGTATATATCGACATAAAGATTATATACTGTTAATATCTATAGCCAATCGAGTAGATTTAGTTTTAATTTACTTATTAACAACTGCCGATCGATTAACATATGACATCGGCTCAAATATAAATGATATGTCATCGGCGACTGGCCGATCGGCTATCATTTATGGATTTAACCGCGGTTTCTTTGTCTATTATTTCTTGTTGATTGCAGGATCAAATCAACTGGCACGCTAACGAACCTAAAAGGCAAGATTTTGGATCTGCACTGGAGTTAAGCAGATCTCCCAGGCCTCGTGTTTTTATTATCAACACGCTTTTGGCACGCCTGGTGGGACCGAGTTTTGACAATATGTTCTGCTGAGAAAGCACCACAGTCACCGGCAACAAAACCGGTGATCCCTCCTCAGAGCAAGATTCCAAAGCCCACAGGAACTAGTGAGTCTGAGGTTAATGAAGGAAACATTATTCCAATCACTGTAGACAAGCTTTCACTAGAACAAAAGAAGGAGTTTGAATTGATGATGAAACATACGCAACAACAATTCATGAACTCATTAACAGAAACCAAACAAGGAAAAGTCATTCAAAAGTATAAGCTGAAACTAGTAGCCGATATGCCTGGAACGGGTTCATCAAAAGATGGTGACACTCAAGCAGCTAAAGGTAGTACAAATGATTCGGGTGATAAAGGCACATACCCTAAGGATGGTGAAGTTGAAGGAGTTGTAGGAGATGGCAGTGAAGAACAATTGCAGTTTAACAACTTCCAGGACCAGATTGACTATGCTGTGCAACATGCTTTGATCAACCAATCTGGAGTACTTGTTAATACTTTAACAAATATGGTGAAGACTGTTGTCAATGGTACAATAGCCGAGCACCAAGCCACGGGGCCAGTTTATCTACCAGGTGGTGTTTTCCCAAACTACAGGCCTTTGGTCACAGGTAACTAGCAGGATGCTTCCAATATACCGCCAGTTCAGCCGACGGCACCGGTTTCAACCCCTGCACAAGCTGCACCATCGTCGGCACCTAGGCAGATGGTTAATCCTCGATTGTTGACCAGGGAACAGCCACAGCATGTTGGGCAAAATATCAATCGACTGACTCAGGAGCAGGTTGCTGCGATGTTTTTACCAACTCCGACAACAGCCGACCCAGTACAGTCATTTCCGATTCAACAAACACCACAGAGGCAGCAGACGGTTCAGCCGATTCAATAGCAGAATGCAACATACATCGGCAAGGTTGAGAACACCTGATAATCGGCAAGTATAGCACGTGGTCAACCAGGTTGTTCCTGAGCACTTGGTTCATAATGTGCAGCCAGATCAATCGGTTGTAGCCCAAGTTATTCCTGAGCATTTGGTACGTAATATACAGCCGAATTTCCAGAACTATCAGGGAGGTAACTTGAATTATCAGTATCAGCCTCCATCGCCCCATGTCCAGCATCAGCAAGGTGGATCACCTCAACTGCAGACGTTGCCACAATTTAACCAGTTTGCTCCTCAACTTAATCAGTTCGAGCCGATTCAGCAGCATGTGCAAGGAGTACCTCAGCAGAGGCCTTGGGCTGATATGATTGCAGATGTGATGAGGGAGCAGTTTGGACTCAAGCCAAAGGACACTGGAAACTTATATCGGCATCCTTACCCTGAGTGCTTTGAAAGGGTTCCATTGCCTAGCCAATACAAGGTCCCAGATTTCTCTAAGTTTTCAGGGCAGGATAATGTTTCAACTTATGAACATATCAGCCGATTTTTGGCTCAATGTGGTGAAGCATCGGCTATTGACGCCTTGAGAGTTAGGTTGTTTCCTTTATCTTTGTCCGGATCGGTGTTCACATGGTTTTCTTCTATACCATATAACTCTGTCAATAGTTGGGCCGATTTGGAGAAACAGTTTCACAACTATTTTTACAGTGGAATACATGAGATGAAGTTATCAGATCTAACGGCAATAAGGCAAAGACATGATGAGTCTGTGCAAGATTATATCCAGAGATTCAGGGAGATGAGGAATAGGTGTTATAGTTTGTCTTTGACTAATTCTCAGCTAGCCGATCTGGCTTTTCAGGGTTTGATAGCACCGATTAAGGAGAAATTTTCATCCCAGGATTTCGAGAGTCTATCACATCTTGCACAGAAGGTAACTTTTCATGAGCAACGATTTGCTGAAGCTAAGAAGAATTTCAAGAAGATCAATCATGTATATCCCTATATATATGATTCTGAAGAGGATGATGATTCCGAAGTAGCAGCAGCCGAATGGGTCAGGAGCAAGAAAGTCATACCATGTCAATGGGTGAGGAGTTCTGGAAAAGAGGAAAGGTTTGACTTTGATATTACCAAGGCTGACAAGATTTTCGATTTGTTGCTTCGGGAGAAATAGATTCAACTTCCTGCTGGTCATATAATTCCATCGGCTGAGGAACTAGGAAAGAGAAAATATTGCAAGTGGCATAATTCTGGTTCTCATTCTACTAATGATTGCAAGGTTTTCAGGCAGCAAATCCAGGCGGCCATTGAAGGGGGAAAGGTCAAATTTGATGACTCAAAGAAGCCGATGAAGGTTGATGGTAATCCTTTCCCTGTTAACATGGTACATACTTCTGGGAGGATAGCCGATGGGGGGAAGAATCAATGTTTTCAGATGAATTCGGCTAGAATTATCAACAAGTATCAAAGAAAGTATGACAAGCAGCAGGAGAGGTATTGTGAAGAAGATGATGGTGGATTTGATCCTCATTGGGACTGTGAGTTTTTCAGATTCTGTTGGAACGAAGGCATGAGGCTACCATCAATTGAAGATTGCCCTGGGTGCAGTGATAATACAGGAAGTTCAAGCCGATCCAACAATAGAGGTAATCGGCTAGGTCATAAAAGGGTGTCTGTTCATCAGAGGTTGGGTCCGGTTAATCAAGATTGCTACCAGGATGACGATGAGGATAGGAAGACTCAGTGGTGTCCTTCTAGTATTTTCACAAAGAATCAAAAGAGAAGGGTTCAAAGGTTGAGGAATAGAGAACGCTTCCAGGAGGTGCAACAAGAGATTAATCATCAGCTGAGGAAAACAAAGACCAAGCAGAAGTGGCGTGTTAAGAGAACGGTTACAACAGCCGATGTTCAGAAAGTTGGGCAGAAATCCAGATAATCTTATCAAGACTAACACGGTTCTCAAGGATTTTGGTGGCAATTCGTCAGAGACTAAAGGAGTTTTGAATGTGGAGCTGACAGTCGGTAGTAAAACTGTTCCTACAACATTTTTTTGTCATCGATGGGAAGGGTTCCTATAGCCTGTTGCTTGGAAGGGATTGGATTCACACAAATTGTTGTATTCCTTCGACCATACACCAGTGCTTGATTCAATGGCAAGGTGACAAGATTGAGATCGTGCCAGCCGACATGTCAGTTAACGTTGCTAGTGCCAATTTAGCTCTTTGGGAGATGGATGGTATTGATTGCCTGTCTGGAAAAGTTTGGGATGGAGATTTTCTAAAAGTGTCCGATTGTGATATACAGCTAATTGAAGATGGAGAGCCCAAATTATTATGTTGAGGGCGTCTTGAAGGGTTCAAACATCTACACCAAGGACACAGTAGATGATCTCGATGACAAGCAAGGAGAGGGTTTCATGTCGGCTGATGATTTGGAGGAAATTGACATTGGTCCAGGAGATAGACCAAGGCCGACATTCATTAGTAAGAATTTATCTCCAGAATTCAGAACCAAGTTGATAGAGCTTTTAAAGGAGTACAGAGATTGCTTCGCTTGGGAATATTTTGAGATGCCAGGACTCAGCCGATCGATTGTCGAACATCGGCTTCCTATGAAACCAGGGGTTAGACCATATCAGCAGCCACCAAGGAGATGTAAAGCTGATATGCTCGATGCTGTCAAGGCTGAGGTTGCACGATTATATGATGCTGGCTTCATACGTCCATGCCGGTATGCCGAATGGGTTTCTAATATAGTTCCAGTTATCAAGAAAATTGGCAAAGTCAGGGTGTGCATTGATTTTCGGGATTTAAACAAGGCTACCCTAAAGGATGAGTACCCAATGCCGATTGCTGATCAGTTGGTTGATGCTGCTTCAGGGCATAAGATATTAAGTTTTATGGATGGCAATGCAGGTTACAATCAAATCTTTATGGCAGAAGAAGATATTCATAAGACAGCTTTCAGGTGTCTTGGTGCAATCGGCTTGTTTGAGTGGGTTGTGATGACTTTCAGCTTGAAGAGCGCTGGGGCTACATATCAGCGGGCCATGAATTACATATTCCATGATCTGATCGGCTGGTTGGTTGAGGTTTATATTGATGATGTGGTTGTCAAGTCAAAGGAAATAGAAAATCACATAACCGATTTGAGGAAGGTTTTTGAGAGAACTAGGAAGTATGGCTTGAAGATGAACCCAACAAAATGTGCTTTTGGTGTATCAGCTGGACAGTTCTTGGGATTTCTTGTTCATGGGAGGGGGATTGAGGTAACTCAAAGGAGTGTTAATGCAATTCAGAAGATTTAACCTCCGGAGGACAAGAAGAAGTTGCAGGAGTTGATCAGCAAGATAAATTTCATTAGAAGGTTTATCTCTAATTTATCTGGAAGATTAGAGCCTTTTACACCTTTGTTGAGATTGAAAGCCGATCAAAAGTTCACTTGGGGGGCAGAGCAACAGAAGGCTTTGGATAATATCAAGAAATATCTTAGTTCCCCGGTAGTTTTGATTTCTCCACAAAAGGGGGCACCGTTCAAGTTATATTTGTTGGCTGGTGAGAAGTCAATCGGTTCGGTTTTGATTCAGGAGCTCAAAGGGAAGGAGAGGGCTATATTTTATTTAAGCCGAAGGCTCTTGGACGCAGAAACGAGATATTCTCCCGTGGAGAAGTTATGTTTGTATTTATATTTCTCATGTACAAAATTAAGGCATTATCTATTATCCAATGAATGCACTGTGGTATGTAAAGCCGATGTGGTTAAGTACATGCTGTTGGCTCCAATTTTGAAAGGAAGGATTGGAAAGTGGATATTTGCTTTAACGGAATTTGATTTTCGGTATGAGTCACCGAAGGCGATTAAGGGGACAAGCTATAGCCGATTTTATTGTGGATCATCGTGATGACTCAATCGGCTCAGTTGACATTGTGCCTTAGACTTTATTTTTTGATGGATCAGTGTGCACTCATGGTTGTGGTATCGGCTTGGTTATCATTTCCCCTCAGGGGGCAAGTTTCAAGTTTGCCTATACTATTAAGCCATATGCAACTAACAATCAGGCTGAGTATGAAGCAGTTCTCAAGGGGTTGCAATTGCTTAAGGAAGCTGAAGCCGATGCTATCAAAATTATGGGTGATTCTTTGTTGGTGATCAGTCAATTAGCAGGAGAATATGAATGTAAGAATGATACATTGATGGTCTACAATGAGAAGTGCCGAGAGTAGATGGATGGATTTCGGCTGGTAACTTTAAAGCATGTGTCTCGGGAGCAGAATGTTGAAGCTAATGATTTGGCTCAGGGGGCATCAGGGTTCAAGCCGATGGTGAAGGATGTCAAAGTAGAAGTCGCCACAATATCAGCCGATGATTGGAGGTATGATGTGTATCAATATTTGCAGAATCCATCTCAAGTGGTTTCTCGAAAATTGCGCTATAAAGCTTTGAAATATACCTTGTTGGATGATGAGTTATATCATCGAACGGTTGATGGGGTGCTGCTTAAGTGTTTGAGTACCGATCAAGCCAAGGTTGCGATAGGCGAGGTAAATGAAGGGATTTGTGGTACTCATCAATCAGCTCACAAGATGAAGTGGTTGCTTCGGCGTGTAGGGTATTTTTGACCGACAATGTTGGAAGATTGTTTCAGATACTACAAGGGATGTCAAGATTGTCAGAAATTTGGAGCAATTCAAAGAGCACCAACGTCGGCTATGAATCCTATTATCAAGCCATGGCCATTCAGAGGATGGGGTATGGATATGATCGGCCAAATTAATCCACCCTCCAGCAAGGGGCATAAGTTTATATTGGTTGTAACTGATTAGTTCACCAAGTGGGTAGAAGCTATTCCCTTGAAGAAGGTTGATTCAGGAGATGCTGTACAATTTGTCAAAGAGCACATAATCTACCGATTTGGTATTCACCAAACTATTACAACTGACTAGGGATCAATCTTTGTATCCGAATAGTTTGTTCAGTTTGCTGATAGCATGGGTATCAAGTTGTTGAATTCTTCTCCATATTATGCACAAGCTAATGGGCAAGCCAAGGCGTCTAACAAGAGTTTGATCAGTTGGTTAAAAGAAAGATTTCTGATTATCCTCGGTAATGGCATACACGACTGGCTGAAGCATTATGGTCTTATCGGATGGCTTGTCATGGATCAATTCAAGTTCCTCCTTATAAGCTCGTTTATGGACATGAGACAGTTTTACCATGGGAAATTAGGATTGGCTTGAGAAGGACGGAGTTACAGAATGAATTGACAGCTGATGAATATTATAACCTCATGGCTGATGAAAAGGAGGACTTGGTTCAATTAAGATTGAGAGCTCTTGCAAAGGTTACCAGGGATAAGGAAAGGGTTGCTCTGCATTATAACAAGAAAGTGGTGCCTAAATCTTTTTCTGAAGGGGAGCTTGTTTGGAAGTTAACTTTGCCGATAGGAACTCGAGAGAAAAAATTCGACAAGTGGTCGCCGAATTGGGAATGACCGTTTCAAATTCATAAGGTTGTGTCCAAGGGAGCTTACATGTTGCAAGGACTTGATGGTGAAGTTTATGGATGAGCACTTAATGGTAAATACTTGAAGAAATATTACATAAGTGTTTGGATTAATTCATGATCGGCTGAGTTTGCCGATGCATGTAAAGCCGATGTAGTTGACATCGCCTTTAGATGGCCGATACAAATTGTATCGCCCTTTGCAGTTTTAAAACATGATCGGTTGTGTTTTGCCACCTATGGTTTTTGTCTTAAACTCAAACTGGTTTTTGGAGTTCAGGGTCATTGGATTGGCCGAAGAAGTGATATCTAAACCAGTGATCATGGTGATGTCTAGTAGACTGTGGGTCATCGGCCCTTGATTGAACATGAAGGCATTAAGAGTGTTGGACCAGAAATAAGCTGCAGAAGCCATCAGAGGTTCATCTTTAGCCGAATTTTCTATTGTGAGAGCAAGCGCTTGGCCGATTCCTAGTTCATCCCAATGAACCTGCTTGCTAGCCGATACACGCTTGTACCATACGGGCCATAACGACAACAAGTCTCCCGCTCCCGGTCGAGATCGAGGACGAGATCATCATTCGACAAGCAAGGCTCCTCAACCAAGCGACCCGTCGTCCTTGTCATCATCCTTGTCAGACCAGCCTCCCCGATGATGTCAGCATCGCGGGCTACCTTTTGCTCTAGAGGGTGGATGCAGGGCATTCACGCCCGAACTCCGGGATGTACGGTGGCCCGAGAAATTCCGACTGGGAGCAATAGAGAAATACGATGGAAGTACACACCCAGAAGAATTTCTGCAAGTCTACTCTACGATTTTCTATGCCGCTGGTGCAGATGATGTTAGCGACCAAATTTGGTAATTTCAGTATCGGAGATGAAAATAAAACCGAAGCGGAATCAAAGAGGTAGATCGTTCCAGAAAAAGAGCAAGATTCGGCTGAAGTTCAAATCGGCTACGACCAAAGTCGCAGAGTTCGAGTCGGACAAGGTAGCCGATTCAGCCGAATCCGACAATGTGACTCGGTATACGTCATCGGGCTGAGTTAATGTGCTTCATATGGATTGCCACACACGGATTGGGTCCTGAAACGGCAATTGTATCTATTAATTAGGATATTCTATGTAATTTCCTTAGAGATAAGTTTGGGCAAAAGTCTGCCGCAAAGACTTATGGTATCTTAGAGTTTGTTAGAGATAAGAGTCGTGTCCAACATAGACATATTTTGTAATCTCGGGTATAAATAGACCCCGAGCCCCATGTAATCAATTAACACACGTTCAATACAATCTCGGCGCATCACCATCTTTTACTTTCGTTTTGTTTTCAATGAGTTCTTGCTTTTGGGTTGAGCTGCATCGGGTTCGATCTTCAACTAGAGGTAAAACTTATTATGGCGGCTTGCGTTCTCGAGATTAGTGCTTCCATCTTTATGACACTCTAATCTGGTTTATGTAAGTTGTTGAGTTATCATATATCTTATATAATCTCTGGCAATATCATTATTTAACCTTCTATCGGCTAGCATATACTCCTAGAAGACAGCCGAATAGGTTAAATACCGATATTGACTTAGATTATATAGGATATTTACCACTCTATGAAGCTTCCAATGGCTTGATTGTCTAGATATTGTCTTTCTTTTCATACTTATGGCTGCATCAGTTAAGTTTGACCTCATAAGTCGTGCTTAGAACTATAATCTCTAGCCTGCTTCTTGGTTGTTGATTAGGATAGTATCGGGGTTTCAGCCGATCTTATCTGATTTAGCTTTATGTTTTATATGCTTAATTGTCATGCTAGATCCGCCCTTTACGTTAAGATTCTATTGCATTTAGGTGTATTAAGCTTCCTGTTTGATATATTTTACTTGCTTTAATATCTTAATATAGAGTGGTATCGGAGTATTAGCCGGTACACGCTAGATCTATCTGATCAGCTATGCTGTAAACGTCTATAATCTCATTGTTAATATATATTGCGATCTAAGTGATTTATACTGTCTCGACATGGCGACCGATCTATCCCAATCACTTGATTTAAGTATATATCGACATAAAGATTATATACTGTTAATATCTACAGCCGATCGAGCAGATTTAGTTTTAATTTACTTATTAACAACTGCCGATCGATTAACATATGACATTGGCTCAAATATAAATGATATGTCATCGGCGACTGGCCGATCGGCTATCGTTTATGGATTTAACCGCGGTTTCTTTGTCTATTATTTCTTGTTGATTGTAGGATCAAATCAACTGGCACGCTCACGAACCTAAAAGGCAAGATTTTGGACCTGCACTGGAGTTAAGCAGATCTCCCAGGCCTCGTGTTTTTAGCATCAACAGATGATAACGCGCTAGCAAGCTACATACCAGCTGCGTTGAAGGGATCTGCTCGCTCATGGCTAGTCCATCTCCTGCCACGCTCGATCTCATCAGTGGAAGTCTTGTGGCAACAGTTCCTCGCCAACTTCCAGGGAACCTACAAATGCCACACAATCGAGGACGACCTTCACGCTCTAACTCAGAACCCAGGCGAATCATTGAGGGACTATATTCAGCGCTTCAACGTGTGCAGGAATACAATCCCCGAGATCACCGATGCTTCTATTATCCGTGCGTTCAAGTCAGGTCTCCGAGATCGATACACCACCCAAGAGCTGGCAACACGACGAGTCACCTCTGCCTGAAAACTGTTCGAGATCATCGACAGATGCGCCCATGCAAATGATGCATTAACAAGCAAAGACGGAAAAAGCAAGACGGGCGAGGAGAAGAGATCAAGCAACAAGGACGCACCCGAGTCAAGCAAAAAGAGAAGTCGTAAAAGTGGGAAGCGCAAACCCTCGGGAGAAGTCCTCGCCGCTGAGCAAATGGACCCACCCAGGCGCCCCAATCCCCAGAACGATGACTCACACAAGCAATGGTGCCCAATACACAAGACCAACAACCACGCCATGGAGAACTATCTCATCTTCAAGAAGGAGCTCGCGAGACAATTGGCGATTGAGAGAGGGAAGCGAGTTCGTGTTGTTGAGACAGCTGAGGAAGCCGCTACCCTCAATTCCGACTTTGCCTTCCCAGAATATGACCTCCATGTCTCCCACATCTTCGGTGGCTCTACATCGGACAGCTTGAAAAGGGAGTACAAAAAGGTGGAACGTGAAGTCTGCTCCACTTCGCAAGCGACTACCTCCAAGATGAAGTGGTCCCAGCACAAGATTGAGGGGCTGTTTGGTTCGCTGCCGCTGGTAGCCAGCCAAGTTGTGGCGCTGCCACAGTTCTGTGGCGAAGGAAAAGCTCGCCGCACTTGTGGCGAAAACTATCACAGAAATGAACTGTAACGTTGTGTGGCTGGCTCAACTTACGTGGGAACCAAACAATAGCCTGTTTTGCGTGGCTGCTGCATTCAAGGCGTGGCGAATTCTGGCAACCCACCATTCGGAACATCAAGGTGGCTAGAGTCCTCATCGATGGTGGGAGCTCAATCAACCTACTTTTCCAGCACTTTAGAGGCGATAGAGATACGTCGAAGCGAGCTGACACCTACAGATCAGCCCTTCCATGGAATTACCCCAGAATCGTCATCTAAACCTCTAGGCAACATCATGCTACCCGTCACTTTTGGGCAGGCCAATAACTTCCAAACATAGCAAATCACCTTTGATGTCGCGGAGTTTGACACCGCATACAATGCCATCATTGGGAGAACTGGACTTGCTAAGTTTATGGCAGCATCTCACTACGCTTATCAGGTACTCAAAATGCCAGGACCAAAAGGGACAATCACCATCCAGGGCAACGCTAAGTTGGCAGTACAGTGTGACAAGCGGAGCCTCGACATGGTCGAGCATACTCTCAACCCACCGCCACAACTGAGCAGCCCAAGAAAGTGAGCAAGCCCAGCAAAAAGGCAAAGCCAGACGGTGCTATCAAGATAATCCCGTTGTCTAGCTCCAACCCCGACAAGACGGTCAGGATAGGGGCTACGCTGATGACAAATAGGAACTCGCGCTCATCACCTTCCTCTGCGACAATGCAGACGTATTCGCTTGGCAACCGTCAGACATGCCGAGAGATCCTAGAGAGGTGATTGAGCACAAATTGATGGTGCGACCCGATGGCAAGCCAATTAAACAAAAACTACAGAGATTCGCACCCGAGCGAAAACAAGCCATACGAGAAGAACTCGACAAACTTCTCAAAGCTGGCTTCATCAGGGAAGTCCTCCACCCCGAGTGGCTCGCTAACCCAGTAATGGTACGCAAGGTCAATGAGAAGTGGAGGATGTGCGTCGACTTCACCGATCTCAACAAGGAGTGCCCCAAGGACCATTTCCCTCTCCCTCGAAAAGACCAATTGGTGGATTAAACGACAGGATGTGAGTTGTTAAGCTTTCTTGATGCTTACTCCGGCTACCACCAGATCAGCATGGCAAAAGAGGACGAGGAGAAAACAACGTTCATCACGCCCTTCGGTGTATTCTGCTATATCAAGATGCCATTCGGATTGATAAGCGCAGGGAACACATATCAGCGTGGAATCCAAGGGGCACTTGGCAATCAGCTTGGACAAAATATCAAAGCCTACGCAGATGACATCGTCGTTAAAACAAAGATGGGCGATTCACTAATCGACGACCTAATGGAAACGTTCGACAACCTCCGCAGATATCGAATGAAGCTTAACCCGGAGAAGTGCATGTTCAGAGTACCATCAGGAAAGCTACTCGGCATCCTTGTCTCAGGATAAGGGATGGAGGCCAACCCCGAGAAGATCAAGGCAATCGAGAACATGAAGTCGCCCACAAGATTCAAGGAGGTTCAGCTGTGTTAACGACCAAATTTGGTAAGATATGAACCAGGTTCGACATTGGAATCAAGGCGGATTCGGCAAAGAGATAGATCCGAAGAACAGAGTATGCATCGGCTGCGAAGGCATCGGCTGGAATGTGCATCGGCTGAGACGGATCGGTCAGAGGATGGCTGATACTGCCGATAGAGCCGGTATAGCCGATTCCAATGGAAATAGCTCCGAGGCTCTTTCTAGAATCGATTGACGTGCTTCACAAGGATTGCCACGATAGAGATAAAGCTCTCAGAAAGGCAATTGTATCTATTAATTAGGATATTTTATGTAATTTCCTTAGAGATATGTTTAGGTAAAAGTCTGCCGCAAAGACTTATGGTATCTTAGAGTTTGTTAGAGATAAGAGTCGTGTCCGGCATGGACATGTTTTGTATCTCGGGTATAAATATGACCCGAACCCAATGTAATCAACAACAACGTTCAACAACACTTTCGGCGCATCGCCACCCTTTTTTACTTTCGTTCTATTTCGACGAGTTCTTGCTTTCGAGTTGAGCTGCATCGATTCGATCTTCAACTAGAGGTAAACTTGTCATGGCGGTTTGCGTTCTCGGGATTAGTGCTTCCATCTTTATAACACTCTAATCTTGTTTATGTGATCCGTCAAGTTATCATATACGCTTTGTAATCTCTACTAATTGCTCTATATAACTCGTCATCGGTTGATTCTTATTGTTAGAAAGTAGTCGATAGAGTTATGTTTTGTTATTAATTTAGATTATATGGTGTATCTACCATCTCTTAGAGATTTTCATCATCTTGCCTAGATCTTATACTTATCTTTATGCTTAATGCTGCATCGGTTGAGTTCGATCTATTAAGTAATATCTATAATTATGATATCTGGCTTGTTTTATGATCATCGAAAGAGATAGCATCGGGGTTTCAGCCGATCTTACCTGATTTAGCTATTTTATATCTCATATGCTTAATTGATATGCTAGATCCGCCCTTTATATTAAGATCTTATTGCTTTAAAGTATATTAGGCTTCTTGTTTAATATATTTTGCCTGTTTTAATATCTTAGTATAAAGTAGTATCAGAGGATTAGCCGATACACGCTAGATCTATCTGATCGGCTATGCTATAAACGTTTATATAATCATCGCTTTAATGTATATTTCAACTTAAATGATTTAATACTATCTCGGCATGATGACCGATCTATCCCAATCACTTAGTTTAAATATACATCGAAGAAAGGATTATATGTCACTAATATCTACAGCCGATCGAGTAGATTTAGTTTTATCTTATTTATTCATGGCTGTCGATCGATCCCAATATGACATCGGCTGGATGATAAATGATATGTCATTAGCAACTAGCCGATCGGCTATCATTTATGGATTTAATCGTGGTTTTCTGATCTTTATTTCTTGTTGATCGCAGGATCAAATCAACTAGCACACTCACGAACCTAAAGGCAAGATTTTGGACCTGCATTGAAGTTAAGCAGATCTTCCAGGCCAGTTTGTGTTTTCGCATCAAAAAGCGGTTGATAGGATGCATGGCTTTGCTAAGCCGCTTCGTCGCAAGGATGGGAGAACGAGGACAAGCTTTCTTTGCCCTGCTCAAGAAGCAGGACAAATTCGAGTGGACCCAAGAGGCCGAGAACGCGTTCATCGCGCTCAAACGCTACTTATCAAACCCCCCTATACTCGTTGTTCCTCAAATTAATGAAGAATTATTCCTATATATCGCTGCTACGCCTTATTCTGTGAGTACAGTTATCGTCGTAGAGAGGGAAAAAGTACAACACCCTGTGTACTACGTCAGCGAGGCCCTCCATGACGCAAAAACTAGATATCTACAGATACAGAAACTGCTCTACGTCGTGGTCATGACATCAAGAAAGCTACGCCACTACTTCCAAGCTCATAAGGTTATGGCCGTCTCTTCCTTCCCTTTGGGGGAGGTTGTCAGAAACAAAGACGTCGTCGGCCGAATCACTAAATGGTAGTCGAGCTAAGCCAGTTAGATGTACACTTCGTACCAAGGATAGCCATCAAATCTCAAGTCCTAGCCGATTTCGTAGCCGACTGGACTATCCCAGAGGATAGACCGGCCAGCCAACTAGACAACGAAACTTGGACCATGGCGTTCGACAGCGCGCTCAACAGCCAAGGAGCAGGAGCAGGGTTCATCTTGACATCCCCTTCCGGAGATCAATTCAAGCATGCAATCCACCTCAATTTCAGGCAACAAAAAACACGGCCGAGTACGAAGGCCTACTCGAGGGGATAAGAGCAGCAGATGCACTCGGTGCTAAGCGACTAATCGTGAAAGGAGATTTCGAACTAGTTGCAAACCAAGTACATAGACTACAAGTGCTCTAACCCCGAGTTAGCAAAATATCTCGCCGAAGTTTGAAAGTTGGAACGTAGATTTGACGGGATCGAGGTCTGACACGTCTACCGAAAAGACAATGTCGAGCCAGACCTCGCACGCCGTGCTTCTAGATGAGAACCACTCGAGCCCGGAACATTTCTGGACATCTTGACGAAGCCCTCCGTCAAAGACACGCACGACAAAAGCATCATAGCCAACACCGACATTCCGTCGGGGGCTGCAGAAGTTGCATACGTCGTTGCAAACATTGAGATAACAGACGACTGGCGTATTCCGCTAATAAAATTCCTAGAATCAGACGAGCTGCCGGACGACGACACGGAGGCAGAGAAGCTATCCCGTCAGGCCAAGATATACTGCATGATCGGCAGAGATCTATATAAGAAGGCCCCGAACGGTATCCTCCTCAAGTGCGTCTCATCCGATGACGGAAAAGCTCTCCTCATCGACATCCATGAAGGCATTTGCGGATCACAAGCCGGCGGACGTACCTTGGTCGGCAAAGCTTTTAGACAAGGCTTTTTCTGGCCAACAGTCTTAAAAGACGCCTATGACATTGTGCAACGATGTGAAGCTTGCCAGTTCTTTAGCAAACACACCAAGTTGCCAGCACAGGTGCTCCAGACTATCCCTTTGACATGGCCGTTCTCGTGTTGGGGGCTCGATATACTAGGGCCATTCCCACGAGGACAAGGGGGCTACAGATTCCAGTTCGCGGCAATCGACAAATTCGCTAAGTGGATTGAAGCAGAGCCAACACGAGAAATCAAAGCCGACAACGCCATAAAATTCATCAAGGGGATATTCTGCAGATATGGATTGCCTCACCGCATCCTCACAGACAATGGCTCCCAGTTCACTAGCGGCCAGATTACTGCATTGAGCTAAGAGTCAAGATCTGCTTCGCCTCAGTATCCCATCCTCAAAGCAACGGACAAGTCGAGCGTGCCAACGGAATAGTACTCCAAGGGATCAAAACCTGCGTGTACGATAGGCTCATGGCCTACGACACAAAATGGGTAGAAGAACTCCCGTCAGTCCAATGGGCCGTACGAACCACGCCGACAACATCCAACAAGGAAAAACCTTTCTTCCTCATGTACGGATCAGAAGCCATGCTCTCCACGGAGGTATGGCATTAGAGCACACGAGTACAGAAATATTCCGATGAGGAACAGGATGAAAGACGAAGCGACGATGTGAATCTACTCGAACAACATCGTGAACGAGTTGCCGTCCGAGCAGCCGCATACCAACAAGCCCTACGCCGATATCATGAGAGGCGCATCAGAGCTCGTACACTTGCCATCGGCTACTACATCCTCCGACGAGTTCAAAACCAGGAAGGTCGGAATAAACTCTCGCCCAAATGGGAAGGACCGTACACGGTGGTGCGAGTCTTACGACCAGGTGCGTTCAAGATTGCAGATGGCGAGCACCTCGAGTTATCCAACTCCTGGAACATTGATCAACTACGTAAATTCTATGTATAGAATCAATGTATCTCAGTAATATCAAGTAAAGTTCCCCAAAGGTATTTTTTGAATACTTCATGAGATAGTTTTCTACCCAGAGATCCCTTACCACGACAATACCTACTATTGAAATCGAACCTAATGTCCCTTTATGCCAGTCCGACAAGCCTCCGAGAAACCTACGGGAATTTCGGCTGGGGACGCCCAGAGCAGATAAGGCCTTGTCGGACCCTAAGAGCCAAACGACCATGTCAAACCTAGTCTTGTAAGAGTGCTCAATGATGGCGCATTAACCAAGCCGTGTAATCGGAAATTGACTTTTCCAACCTCACGGCTAGGGGCTAGGTAATCGCGTTTTCAAATAGGCAAGTTTCGGGTCATCGAGCCTTCTCCTCGGATAACAGATTTCTCCGAGGAGAAGGCTGGGGGCTAGGGAGAGTACCCGACTCAACAATAGGCAAAAATAGCCTGAATAACGAGTAGTACTCGCACATTTCATACACCATTCAAACACTTAGTAAATAGATTTCCGTTCTATTTACAAAAACTTAACATTTATATTACAGACACTCCTCTAGATATTTTTTTTGTACAGGGAATGACGTCTACCAAGAGGGCCATTGCCAAACCATCGACGAAAAGACCTTCTCGGCAAGGGGAGCAAGAGAACGAGCCAGATGGTCAACTTCACTCGCCGACAGTCGAGAACGGGCAAATCCCTCACGCAAGAACCCGAGATTCATATGCGGACGTTGATCTCCGATGCAGGCGAGTACGTGACCCCCGGCATAACGGCTAGCGCGGCGGCACTCCTCCTTTAGGCAGTTGTCGATCCACCGTCTGACATCCTCTAGCTAGGCACACGCACCCCTCATCCAGGAAAGATACCCAACTGTCGTCTCCTCGGGCTCTGCACGATCAATCTTGAGCTGCCGGTAGATCTCCAACATGGAGCTACAACAGCTCTTCAGGTACGAGTTCAACCAGACCTCGCGCCCTCAGAGCGTTTCAATAGCCTGATCCTTCTTCACGACCACGACGGACCGTTCGAGCTCTGCCACCTTAAACTTCGTCCTCCAGTAGAGAACTTGTCGATCTCGCTCGCCAAGCGTGTTCCTGAGATCTACAAAGGGCAAGGGTTCAGGGATTTTTGCCCCGTAACAAGTAAAGCTTCAGGAGCAAAAATCCTAAGATATCCCACCTGAGATCTCTCGGAGGAGCGAGGCCACGTCGAGATCTGACAAGCCAGATGCGGCATTTACATCCACAGACGCGCCGATGACCCCACCAATGTCCGACGAAGGCATTCCACTCAATGAAAATTGGTTCGTCGCATCGACATCAGGATGTCCGCCTTGCTGGACGTCCTCGGGATCAACATTTCTATGAGAAGGAAAACATGCTACAAATAAACGAATCAAGAACATCAAGAAAAGGAAATTGTTCCACCAAAGACAACACAAAAGAATCTACACAGAAGGAGCACAAAGCAGAGAATTACTCCTCGAAAAGTGGGAGGACGGTCTCCCCGAGATCCGCCACAACGGACATCACGTCCTCACGCGTGGCATCGTCAGCCCCCTTAGACAAGATCCCCTTAAGATCGGCATCAGGGAGAGCGAGCTTCACGCAAGCGAGGACATGACAGGCCCCCGTGTGGATCCCGTTGGAGATCTCCTCCGAGACCTTGGCGGCATGCTTAGACGGGATGACCTCCATCTTCGTCGCCAGCTCTCCTAGCGCCGATGTCAGGGTGGTCTCGTTGGGGTGCGCAGGGATAGAAGACTTCACGCCGCACTCCAGGGCTAGCTGGTGCAGGCTGGTGAAGCTCTTCCGAAGCTGGTTGCCAATGGAGAAGATATGATCTAGCAGATCGCTCATCCTCTTCTCCAAGCCAAGACGTTGCATCTCGTTGCCGGCCACGATCTCCATCTTCTGAAGGTCGTCATGGGCGACTTCGAGTTCTGTCTCCAGCTGTGCCACCCTCCCGTCCGATGACATAGCACGGGCCGTCAAGCGGTCCATCTGAGCCCCTACCTCCCGAGAAGTGTTCTCAAAGAGGCGGCGACACTCGGACATCATGTCAGACCAGTCCTATGGCCCCGAAGACGGCACCACAGTCGTAGTCATGACAGCAGGCTCGGCGGACTCGGCGGCAGCAGGTGCAGACTTCGCACGAGGAGAGGCGACAACGGGAGTCCCACTAGTCGCCACCTCATCGCCGCTCTGCACGGAGGTCATTGAAGCTTTCCTGCAAGTACAAGAAAACATCCCCGATAAGCTCACAGACGCGATAATGAAGAAGGTCAAGAGATTCACTTATCGGCGGCCCTCTTCACTAACCTCCTCTTCAGAGGAGGGGGGAGGCCACCAGTATCCTGAGTAAAACAGCAGATCACGGCTTTACTTCATCATCCGACGAAAGAGAAAAAGACAATGGACCGAGAACGATGGGCCTTACCTCAGATCCGCGGACTTCTGTCGAGATCCGGCGGAGACGCTTGACCGAGCCCACGGCTTCCTCTTGGTCCCACTCCCCCATGCGGTGACAGGGACAGAGGGAGCAGCGACGACCTCCTCCACAACCTTCTCCTTGAGGGAAGCGGAGGCCTAGTGATCGACAAGGGGACCGATGACGTCTGTCAATGGCAGGACCTGCAGGAGTTGAGGTCACCTCGATCCTTCGTTGAACAAAGAAGCAAGAGGCGTTCGTTCTCACTCACATTGATGGCGGCGACCTTCTCCACTTCCGGCCGGTCGCAGATAGGAGTCGGGATCTCCTCGGCCTTGGAGGCGGAGGTAATCACCACATTCCCCACTCGCTGCACCACGGCGTCGTCGGAGAGCGCTGCGGAAAGGGCAAGTGATTCAAGTTAGGTCAGAATACCAAGATAATATTTACGCGAGGGTGAGCAACGACGACACAAGAACGAGTACCCCGTGACGAGATCCACGTCACGTCTTCCGTCCCCGTGTAGCCGAAAATGGGATGAGCGCGAGCTTGCAGCAGCTGGATCCGACGGCTGACAAAGTCTTGAGTGACCTCATAGCCGGTCAGCCCCTGCTCTCAAAGGTCGCTCACGATGACAACAAAGGCTAGGAGGGAAGGAGTTAGAAGGGGTTTGGAGGTCCAGCTATCAGAACGGTCAGGTTGACTCTCGGGCACAACAAGAACTGGATCAAGTTCCTTACGCTTGATGTAAAACCACTTGGACCGCCATTGGCCCCGAGATGAGTGGTTCTGGAAAGGAATATATCTCGCCTTCATGCCGTCACGAAGGCGGAACCCACAACATCCAGACACTCGGGTGCCCTCCATCCAACGGAGTTCGTAAAAGAAGCGAAAAAGGTAGATGAAAGGCACAACCCCAATGTAGGCCTCACAAAGGTGAGCGAAGATGCTTAGGAAGGCGATGGAGTTGGGATTGAGATGCAAGAGAGAAAGACCATAGAAGTTCAATATCAACAAAAGAAATTCCGAAGGGGGAGGTAAAAAACCACAACGAACGAAATCCTCTACCACTACCATGCGGCCTAGACCAGGAGAGGGTTCAGTACCTCCTTGCAATTACACCTAATATCTAATTGAACCAATATAAAGTTCAACTAGTCAAGTTATAATAACCCAAGGTATCAAGGAATAAGGTAACCAAGAACAAAAGGGCTATAACAAACATTAGGCTAATTCCACCCAATGACATTCGAAAATAAATGCAATAGTTGAATAGAAACAATAGCTTTAAACGGGATCAACATGCTCAAAGGATTGTTTAGGATCTGTGTGACTTGCCTTGCTGGCCTTGGAACTCTTCTAAATCTTCTCCTACGAAAACGGACTCTCCGGAAACGTCGGATTCTAAACAGAAAAGAGCAAAAACACCAAAACAGCACATAAGCAAGCATAAACAGTACATGTGGATATTTTTAACATGTAGATCTCAATTTTAGAAAAATTTAGAGACTTGAACCAACTAAATCCGAGCTAAGATGAATTAGTTATGAATTTTTAAAGATTTAATCGGATTAAATCATTTATATAAATTTTAATTGAATTATGACGCAATATTGAATTATTTTTGAAAAGGAAAAAGGGATTTATTGCGTCAGCGGGCTCGGGTTTGCGGTGGACCGGGTCCACGGCGGCGGTTCACGGGATTGGACGGCCGAGATCAATCCGACCGAACGGACGGCCGAGATCTATCGGCTCACGGCCGGCTCACGGGAGACGGCGACGCTGACGTCGGCGATGACGTCACACCCGACGGCGGCGACGGCGGGCATGCTCGCCGGCGAACGACGGCACGGCGGCGCGAACGGATGGCACCGAGATGACGCGGGCATCGCGGCGAACTCACTGGTGACCAAATCGACGGCGGAGGATGACCGGACGACGACGGCGGCGAGGTTGAAGCGGCGGCGGTCTTCGGCTTGTCGACGGCGACGGTCTTCCGGCGGGATACAGCGGCAACGGAGGGACGGACGAGGACGGCGACGCGACGGCGACCACGATGGTGACCTCCCCGAGCGACGGCGACGACCGGAACGACGGCGGCGCACGGCTGGAGCGGCGGCGGCGACGGCGACGCTAGGGTTGCACCGCGCTAGGGCTCTTCGGGCGACGAGAGGCGAAGGCGAGGGCGGCGACGGGTAGAGGAGAGCTCGGGGGTCCTTTTAAAGGGGTCGGAGAGCGGCGGCGAAGCCCACGGCGGCCCGGCGACGGCGATGGAAAGCTAGGGTTCGCCGACTCCGATTCGAGATCGAATCCCCCATTTTCCAAAGCGATTCGGCCGATGCTTCCATAAGAGAAAAGGTAGAGGAGATCACGGAGAGCATTTCCCCTCAATCAATTGCATCGGAGAAGGAAAGGCGCGGCCAAATTGGAAGGACGGCGGCGGCGGCGCTCGGCTAGGGTTTCGGCCCGAGGAAGACGACGACCTGACAGGCGGGCCCCACCTGTCAGCGAGCGGGAGAGAGAGGAGAGCGGCGGCGCGCGCGCGGCTCGGCTGGGCTGACTGGGCCGGCTTGGGCCGGGAAGAGGGAAAGGAGAGTTTTTGGGCCGACTTTCGGCCCAAAGCCAAAAGAGAATTTTAAAACCTTTTTCAATTTAAATAATTCATGAAATGCAATTTCATTTATTACAAAATACTTCCTTAGCTCAAATAAATCCCAGAAAAATCTAGGACTTATAGAATTAAGCAAAGTATTTAATAAAATTTTATCTGGCCTAATTTTATATTGGAATTTATTATTTTAAATTAGATCTTTTCTTCTAGGCTTTTAAAATCTTTTTCTGACAATTCCATTTAAACAATAATTTATAATCTTAGGATTTTTAGGGTGTGACAAAAATCCTGAGGCCTGTTAAGGGCAGTTGTTCAGACTTCAATTCAAATTCATGTTTAAGCTGTCGGACTTCCATATGTGTTGTCGGTAGCTTCTAACCTTCCCGGCTCCGCACCGAGAACGACCAAGTGAGCACGACAAGCCACTAACAAGAGAAGTCATGGATGACAACATGAATTCATTTGAGTTGAAGTCAGGGGCTACTGTCAGGGTTACGGATAAGGCATACCTCCTATCCTACGACTTATGGAATATACCGATAAGGTATACCTTCACGTATACGGGTTGTTTCCGTATATGTTGCGTGGAAACCATTTCAAATTATAAGAAATATCTCTACGAGTCAAGTGATTTCCAAAGTCTTACTCGGAAGGTATAGAGTTTATGTTATACCGTACCAGGTCCGATATCCTCAAACCTTCCTTGGGGATCAGGATGATCAACAGTATAAAAGGGACCCCCTGGGAGAGGTTCTGGGGATCGAATTCCATCGCCAACACACCCACCAAAGTTACGAAGCCGGAGTACGTGGAGCCAACTCGCCGGGAGATCACGTCGAATCCCTCGACTACGATCTCGTCGGTACCATCTGTTTCGACTACTGTCTTTGTAATTTGTTCTCGTCATCATCAATCCCATATAAACTAGACTAGGGCTATTATCTGATAAGGGGACTGAACCAGTATAATCCTTGTCTTTTATCTACTTGATGTCGTACTACGTAGACCCTCGTTCCAACGTACCCCAATCCTCTACTTATCCGGTCCACGAGTATCACTCGTCGACAAATACATGCACAAATTTATTTGCGAAGTGGCTGATTTCTATATAGGTTTGCATATTGCTTTTTGATATTTGATCAGTATACCTGAATGAAATGGTTCACTGTGCCCAAAAATGTGTTCATTGGTGCTGACATGGTTAATAAGTTCTTATATCCCCTGTAGATAGACTTGTGAATATGAACGTATCAGAATAGCTATGACACTGACAGGTCACTTCGATCGTCCTGTTTACAGTACTTTTCTTTACCATGGCTGTGTTTAGTTCCACGCTAAAATTGGAAGTTTCAAGAAATTGGAACGATGTGACGGAAAAGTTGGAAATTTGTATATGTAGGAAAGTTTAATGTGACGGAAAAGTTAGAAGTTTGAAGAAAAAAGTTGGAATCTAAACAGGGCCCATGTATGAGTAGCAATATCTATGAACTGAGGGAAGATCAAATATAATGGCAAATCAAATGAGTCACAAGGACACAGATAAGATAAAAAAACACCAAGTCACCAACTAGAGCTGCTCTCAACTAGGTGTGAAAATGTATGTTTTGAATTTAGTCTTGATCAATTCAGGTAATTCTAGATTATAAGCCCCAAGAAAATATGAATTTTAAATTACTCTAATTTTTTTCACACACACTATTTTTCATATAAAAGTCAAGTTATTTTTCTCCACTTCCCTCCCTCTGCTAATTTTTCACTTCGTATATTGATCATTAGCAGAAGAAAATATTCAGCTGTCGGGTCCGAAACTAATGATTTGAAAACCGACTTGTTTAACTGTATCAAGCCCTGTATCGTTAGATTGATACAGGTTCAACGATCTGGATCTTCATCGCGTATATTTGGTCAAGGCTCCAAAAGAGATGTTATTACATAAAATAATAGGGTATTTATAAGGTTGCGGCTAACTACTACAGCAAAAGCTATAGAATGATTTAACTCTAATGTTTGGCTATAAACTTAAACCATCTATCTAATCTCTACTTGAGAATTAAGTTAGAATAAAACTAACTTATGTGATTGAACTCCCAGCTTCGACAAAAACTCCAAATATACTCTGAAAAAGAGGGGTTGAAGCAAGGGTGAGTACAACATACTCAGCAAGCTATTATATCAAATATGAATGCATGAATTAGTAGTATTTGAGTAGGGCTATGAATACTTGCAGAAAGCAGAAAATGTAGAAGTACAAAGCCTGTAATGATTTTAATGCAACGGTATCTAATAAAATCTTGAATTATATTTCTAACCAAGATGCCATTGCGAGTCCCGATGCTCAATATTCGTGAGCATAGCTATTCGAATAGTTTCAAGAATATTCATACTGCAGTAGATGTACGCTTTACCCGCAATCCATGACATGCCAATATTCATTAGCTTAGTCATAGCAAAACTTTTCGGTTACTAACATCAGTGGCACCTGTTCCATAAACTATAATCCCCATGCGCTCTGAACGTAACGTTATCAGTAGCGAGAGGAGTTCTGGCGTTCCCGGGGTTTTTAGACAGAACTGGTTGAGAGACCCCCGGCATCTCAACCAGGTTTTCACAATTTTATATATATATATATATATATATATATATATATATATATATATATATATATATATATATGTATATATATATATATATATATATATATAAAGCGCTGTACGCCACGAAACTAAATGGCGCAACAGACATGGCTGTGGAGTAATGGCCGCAGGGCCATTCCCACCATCTCAAGTGGAACCGTAAGTAATATTTTAGAGCAATTCTATGGTCCTTGAGTAGGTACCATGAGGTATCAAAAATTTAGTGTAAAATTTGATATCTCATGGTACCAAAGTATCAAGAGATACTAAATTTACAATAGAAATAGTGGTACCTCATGGTACCTCCTCAAGGACCGTAAAATTGCTCAATATTTTAACTAATTTGAGAGGTGTGCACGATTAATTAACTCAATCCATGTGGTAGGATGAAGCATGGGTGGGCACGGAGGGATGTTACATAGTTAAAATTTGACTCAAAACGACGTGTTGATGATCTCGGATGACACGTGACACGCCTGTAGGCTAAAATTGATGTGTACGGAGTAAAATTTTGACTCATAAAGTGGTGTAGGTAGTGGCGGATTGGATTGACTCCCGTGATAAATGAAGTTAAAAAATAGAGCATTTTTACTGTCCTTGAGGCTGTGCAGTACCAAATCGTGACAGTTGATCAGGCCTCATCGGACGGTCAAAAATCATCTGTACCTCATGGTACCACACCTCTGCCTTGAAGTGGTACCGTGGGTGGGAGGGTAGTTATGTACTTTCGCGTCTATTCCGCATCACGCACGCAGCGTCACTTCTCTGTTTCCTTCTCTGTTTGGCGAGAGAACAGAAGCCGCGTATTCGACGGGCTAGAGCAGCGAGAGAAAGAAACCCTAGAATGCATGGCAGCGATAGATGGCGGCGGGAGCAGGTTGGACTGGCGACCCGATGGTGGCCTAGATCGGGTAGCCCCGGCGAATCGTCAACGGCGGCGGGCGCGGCAGTCTGGATGCGACGGCTGCGCTGCATTGGCGGCGGCGGCGATTCGTCGGCGACGGCGGGCATGGCTGTCTGGATGCGATGGCTGTGCTTCATCGGTGGCGGTGGCGATTCGTCAGGGTCGGAGGGCAACGGCCTCGATGCGACGGCGGCGCTGCATCGGCGGGAGGCCGGCGATGGTTGGATGCCGATGAAACTGATGAAATTCAAGGATAAGCGAGCAACCCTCACAACTGGATGGAATGCTTTGGTTGGAGCCAATCTTTTCGAGCAAGCTGATGTTTGTGTGTTTCTGTTCACTGAAGTTCCGATGTAATATGTCTATCAGTCAATTCTAGTGGTATGGTTTGCATAATTGATGCCCCTGTTTGTGCGCA
Organism: Oryza meridionalis; assembly: GCA_000338895.3. NCBI lineage: Eukaryota > Viridiplantae > Streptophyta > Magnoliopsida > Poales > Poaceae > Oryza > Oryza meridionalis. The sequence continues at coordinate 4,557,009 of CM002528.2, read as the reverse complement.
TTTTGTATGGATGCTTCTTGCGAGATTTATTACTGGTGCATGCTTGCTGATTATTTGTTACTGGTGGATGCTGTCTGCGGAACTGAAGTTGGTGTTGCTGAGATGAAATACACATATATGCTGCTGAATTGACTGTGTCACAATTGCAGTTTGCCTGAACTTATTGCTCCTCTTGCTGGAATTACTGCTACAAATTTAAATTTGCTGCTTGGTACTGCTTTTTGATGCTGAAAACTGAAAATTGCTGGCACTGCTGCTTCTTGAACAGAGATCAAACTTAGACCAACAAGATTCAAGTACTTACTTTATGAAAGTTGTACAAGATACAAACAACAATGGTTGAAACAACTTATGCACACGGCATACAACGTAAATTCAGCTCAAACTTAGACAAACAACAACATCATACAGCATATTTGTTCTGCTACCAACACCTTCCACTGTACACGGCACAGTGAACCTGCCAAATAATTTACCACCTTCATCACTTCTTCAACCATAAAATGTACCAACAAATAACAAATCCAGATGAAGCACATTTCAAATTTAGTTCTTATTGCGACAGAGTCCACACCAGATGGTGGAAAAGATGCCGGAGTCTTCGGGGTGGCTACGACGGCGGATGGGACGGGGTGGAGGCGGCGATGTTGATGCGCCTGCGATGGCGGATGCGGCGGGTGGAGACGGCGACGTCTATGCGGCGGCGTTGAAGCCACGGCGGCCGTGGCGGGGTCGATGCGACGGCTGTTCGGCGGCCTCGATGCGACGGCGGCTGCGGCGGCCTCGATATGACAGCGGCAGACGCGTGTGCGACGCACAGCCGCGGCGGCCTCGATGCGACGGAGGCTGAAGCTTGTGTTACGCGTGGCCGCGGCGGCCATGATGCGACGGCGGCCGGAGATGAGGTAGAAGGTAGGAGACGGGAACAGGGTATCGCTATTGGTTGAGTGGGCGGTGATTTGCGGCACCTTAACTTTATTTAGTCCGATCATACCCCTTCTAAATCAACGGTTAGATTAGATTGGTACCTCATGGTACCTCGTACTTCATGGTACCTCATGGTACTCCCTCAAGGATGGAAAAGATGCTCTAAAAAAATAACTGATGAATAGTAAAATTTTGACTCGTAACGTGATGTGGAAGCAACTAGATCAGTAGTTTTGAAATTTGGACTGCCGGAAGGTAATATTTTAACTGTAATTTGAGCGGTGGAAGAAACTAGATCAGGAGGCTTTTTAAGTTATAATTTAACTGTGATTTTGAGAGGTGGTAAGACATTATCCTTTAATCGGTGGTAAGGGTTTGAGTTATTATTTAATCGGTGGTAAGGGTTTGAGGTAGTAAAATTTTGACTTGTAACGAGATGTGGAAGCAACTAGATCAGTAGTTTTTAAATTTGGACTGCCGGAATGTAATATTTTAACTGTAATTTGAGCGGTGGAAGAAACTATATCTTGCAATACATCAGCTGAAATCTAGCAGTACATCACGGATGGTCAAACATGCGGAAAAAAAATAAAAATCTCTGCCTTTTCCGTTTTTCTCTTCTTTTTTCCATCGTGTCCCACGCTGCCTTTTCCTCCTGAATTTAAAATTTAAGTTAAAAAACTGCCGTTACATCTCCGTGCAAAACTCTCACAGATAAGGTTTCTCAAAAAAAAAAAAACTTTGATATAAATATTTTTTTACTTATGGTAAGGGTTCAAATCTCGAATCTATCCACAATAACTTTTCCTTTAGTAATTTATTTAAGTATGGTAAGGTTCAAATCACAAATTAATCCAGAGTAGTTATTTTCAATATTTACTTCGGTAATTTTTTTACACGTTTGGTTCAAATTCAAATCTCGCATCAATTCGCAGTATTTTTTTTTACCTATTGTAACAGATCGGATTTCTGGAGAAAAAAAATGCAGAACTCCCAGAATCATCGTTCAATATTTTTTTATTGCCACGAGTCACTCCACGGTCATCGTTTAGTTTTTTTTTATCATCGCTTATAACTTCCATATACATCATTTAATTTTTTTCTAACATGGTATGTGTATTCTATTTAATTGGACAATAAAATCAATAGTATTTTTTTTACTTGGACAATATAAAATCAATAGTAATTTTTTGACTCCACTGGATTGTAATTTGGTACATGTGATACGTGTATCCAATGATACAGTGAATCACGTATAAAAAAATTGGCACGGTGAAGAAGGCGGTGGCTTCGCTCATGCAGCAAAATACAAAAAGAAAAAGGAGAAAATAAAAAGAAAAATGAAAACAAAATATCTTCAGGCTTGCTACAGGCGGCGGCTCTCTCCTGTTGCCGCAGCGTCTCGGAGGCGACGACCGCCAGGAGCTTGTCCCATCCTGGAAGCCTGTGGTCGCCGCGATGGCGCCAGCCCTCCTTCGTCCTCCATGTCGTTGCACAAGCCGTCGTCCGTCCGCCTCCCCCTCCATCCCCAATCTCCATCAATGGCTGAGTGTGAGGTGCAGCTCGATTCGGCCGCCGCACGACCACCTCCCGGTCGGCAGCCGTAGACACGGGCGACCTGGCTAGCTCCCAGCGCTGCGCTCACCTCACCAGCAAGCATCCGACACAGTTTCTGCTTGTGGTGGATGCTAACCACCATAGGGAGGCACCTGCTAGGGGGTCTTCGCGGCGAAGCTGGATGACGGGCAGACGCCGCATGCCGCTGTCGCGCCGGGTCCACGCGCATGGGCCGCAGAGCAGCGGCCGGATCCGCCGCCGCCTCGCCTCCCGCCCGCAGTCACCCGACGCCGCACCCGCCACCACAGCGCCCGTCCACACACCTCGGTGCCATCGGATCCGCCGCTCCTCCTCCTCGTCCCCGAACCGCCGCCGCCGTCGCTCCTCCTCGTCGCCAAGCCATCACCGGAACCGCCTCACCGCCACTCCTCATCCCCTAACCGCCGTCGTCGTTCCTCTTCTCTCCACGAGGTAGCACACGCCGTCGCTGATCCGTAAAATATGGAGAGGGAGAAGAAAGAGTGAGTGGACGGTTTCTACGATGGGAATCCGTAATATATATACCAGATAAAGTCGGTATGTCGAGTTAAAAAATAACTCAATGTGCAAATACAGTTGGATCACAACACACATATTGGTTGTCTTGCTAACAGTTAAAAAATAACTGGCTTCGTATTTAACACTTCATTGTATGGTTGAGTTAAAAAATAGCTCGATGTGTAAACACCGTTGGATTACAAGACACACATTGGATAACATCAAGTAAAAAATTTACTCGGACTATGGGAGTAGGGGGAGGGGGCACAGTGGTGGGATCGAGATTGGTTGTCGGTGAGTTAAATTTTAACTGCACACGTATGGACTTGGTGGGGAGTGCGTGTGGGTGGGGCTGGGGGCTGTATCAGGTGCCATTTAGTACGTAGTACCTTAAGATGCCATATATATATATATATATATATATATATATATATATATATATATATATATATATATATATATATATATATATATATATATATAGCAAATCTATTCTACACCCCCTCTCCAATGGGTCAAACCCACCTCCCCCACTCTCCCTAAGGTCCAAAACCCCCTTCCCACCTCGGTCAAAGCGTCCTCCCGCCAGTCAAACCCGCCCACCACTTTGCTATTCTTATCTTGCAGGAATCGTGCAGTATCAGGACGATCATCGAGCAGTAACAGGACGATCATCGTGCAGTAACAGGATAACTTTCTCGCAGTAACAACATCAAAAAGTAGTCATGATGGATCTAGTTTCGTTAAACGTTTTTTTGAACGTCATGGTACAAACGGATTAGACAAACAAGATATGATGTGAGAGATATTACTCTCTAAAGATTGAGATTTACCTCTTTTTAGTTCTCGTCTCACTGGAACAACGTAGTAACGCGATGGCCAATGTTTAGTAACACGACTGCTTTCCGCAGTAACAACGTTAAAAAATAGTTATGATGGCGTTGATACGAAAAACACACACTGGCCTGGGAGATCTGCTTAGCTCCTGTGCAGGTCCAAATCTTGGTAAGGTGCGGGCGTGCTAGTCAGTTTGATCCTGCAACTGACAAGACATGTAAACAACAAATTCAAGCCAATGGTGCGATTCCAGCCGATGCTGATACCAGCCGATAGCGATAGGGTTTAAGCAATCGGCTATATGTCTAATATAGATAATGATATAAAAGCAATCGGCTGATGATGATATGATAGAATAAGCACTGATCCGAAGGTAAAGCATACATCGGCTGGTGGTTCGATGTCATAAAATCCATAAGATTAGATTAAACAGTAAAACCTTTGTTGTCATCGGCTAAATCCAACTTATATATATATATATATATATATATATATATATATATATATATATATATATATATATATATATATATATATATATATATATATGCGATCCTTATATGCCGATGCAACGTCCAGATAACTTATCGGCTAGCACCCCGATAAAACACTAGTATGAACCTATCGGCTTAACAAGACTTATATTATCAACAACAATTTAGTAGGTCGAACCTAACCGATGCAGCACGAGATTGTATATGATAATCTAATACTTGATGAGCCGATAGATCTGTCTAATGTGATGGATATAACAAATCTATTTAGAACAACATTGTGATTGTAGAGATATATCGGCTAAGGCAGAAGATCAGACCTAACCAAGACAGTTCCAACTAAACCGATGTGTCTCTAAACACAATGCAACTGGAGATAGGATTGAGATATCAGGTAGGCAAATATATCAACCAAACCAGAGCGATCCAAGAGATCGAAGTGATGCAGCCTTGAACAACACTAATGTAGCCGATAGATTCACCAGGGCCGGCGGAACGTAGGACTTACCCCTTCGCCGGAGATCGAAAGCCGATGCAGCCCAGCGTCAGGTGCCAAGTTCTGCTGGTTGATAAGTAAAAACCTCGGGAAAGAGGGTGGCGATGCGCCGAGAGTAATATTGATCGAGAGATTCATAGATTACATAGACCCCAGGTGTACATATTTATACCCATGGGTTGATACAAGTCCTTGTCGGACAAGAAAGAAACTAAAGATAAAAGGAAAAGATAAAGTCCTTATAGGACACTAAACACACTTTCCTAAAGATAAAAGAAAACTAACAAACTATCCCTAATTAATAGATAACTTTCCATGCCGCATCCTTCTTGAACTCGAACTCTTCTGGATAAATTCCCTTTAGTTGATCCGATTCCACTGAGAACACGGTCGCTGGCGATTTGACGACTCCCATCGGCTGATTCCAGGACTCTGAAGCCGATATTGACTCTAAGCCGATGATGACTTCGGGCTAACCAAATTTTACTGTTAACAGATGGTTCTAGTTTCGTTAAGCACTTTTTTTTTACAAATGCCATGATGCAAACGGGTTAGAAAAATAAGACATGACGTGTACGTTACTACTCTCTAAAAAGATTGAGATTTAAAATATTTTAGCTCTACAAAACCATTACTACTATAGAGCCATTGTTACTATGCATGTTCTCTGTTACTACAAATTTCGTTATGTTGTTACTGCCAAAAGTGCAGTAACAACCTATAAATTTTGCAGTAATATATCATATTTACTACCCTTCCGTGATAATGTTACTGCCGAATCATAATAACAATGTATGATTATTACAGTAACATAACTAACTAATTTGTTCTCATAAAATTTGGATATACATACAAAGTAAGCAAACAATGATCTCTAATCACATAGTATCATAAGGAAAATTGGCTAGAAGAGTTTGCTATGAAACATGAGATCATGGGTTCAAGTCTTGATTTGTCTTTTTAATTTTTAATTTTCTTTCCAAGGTGAAGCAAAGGGAGAGAAGAGAAAAAAAAGAAAAACGAAAAAAGAGGGAAGGAGAGAAGGATCGGGAGGAAAAGAAAAAAAGGCAGGAGAGGAGGGAGAGAAAAAAAAAGAGGGGGAGGAAAGAAGGATCGAGAGGAGGGGGAGAGAGGGAGGAGAGAAGGATCGGGAGGAAAAGAAAAAAACAAAAAAAAAGAGGGGGAGGAAAGAAGGATCGAGAGGAGGGGGAGAGAGGGAGGAGAGAAGGATCGGGAGGAAAAGAAAAAAAAGATAGGAGAGGAGAGAGAGAAACAAAAAAAGAGGGGGAGGAAAGAAGGATCGAGAGAAGGGGGAGAGAGGCGCAACAAGGAGGGGGCCACAAAAAAGGGCAGAGGAGAGGAGGGAGAGAAAAACGAAAAGAGGGGAGGAAAGAGGGATCGGGAGGAGGGGGGAGAGAAAGGCGCGAGAAGGAGGGGGGCGCGACGGGATGGCGAGAGGAGGAGGGGCCGCGCGCGGGATGGGGAAAGGGAGGTGGGGTTCGGTTGGGGGAGGGGTGTAGAATAGTTATTCTAAAGGGGAGGTGTAGCTCGATTCTACACCTCCCTCCTCCCGGCGCGGGGCGCCCCATCCTCCCGATCTCTCCCTACCTTCTTTTCTTTTTCTTCTCTTCTGTCAATTTCTCCCTCCCTTCTCTTATTTTTCCTCCAATTCTTCTCTCTTTTTTTATTTTTCCTCCTATTCTTGTCTCTTTTTTCAAAAATTAAAAATAAATTGGTGTATCCAAGACTAGAACACATGATCTCATAGTTCATAACAAACTCTCCTAACCAATTGACCCTATGATACAATATGATATAAGATCATTATTTGCTTTATCTTATATCTGTTCAAATTTTGTGAACACAAACTGGTTATATTACTGTAGGAACCATACCTTGTTACTATTATTCGGTACTAACATTATCGCAGAAGTGCAGTAATACGATACGTTACTGCAAAATTTATAGGTCGTTACTGCATTTTTTTACAGTAACATCATGATAAAAATTGCAGTAACAGAGAAATATGGTAGTAACGGTACTACTACAGTACCACTGCTTGTGCATAGCTAAATTTTTAAATCTCAATCTTGTGCAAAATACAAGTGCTTAAAAAGTACATGTGCATGGTCACAAGTTAATATAAGTGCTAAAAGTACTTCTCTTTGTCCATACAAAAATACATAATAGCAAGCTTAGTACAAAGTAAACTTTTAGAATTCTAATCTTTAAACAATAATATCTCTCACATCGGATATTATTTTTTAGAATCATTTTCACCACAATGCTTTAAAACGACATTACAATGAGACAATAGTCCTGTTACTACACGATGACCGAGACAAAAATGCTTTAATAATGTTGTTACTGTGGAAAGTAGTCGTGTTACTGCACATTGATCGTCGTGTTACTACGCCATTCTAGCGAGACGAGAACAAAAAAAAAAGTAAATCTCAATCTTTAGAGAGCAATATCTCTCACGTTATATAGTATTTTCCTAATCCGTTTACACTATAATGTTTGTAAAAAAGTGCTTAACAAAACTAGTTCCATCATGACTATTTCTCGATATTGTTACTGTGAGAAAGTTGTCCTGTTACTGCACGATGACCGTTATGTTACTGCCGAATTCCTGTAAGACGTGAACAACAAAGTGGTGGGCAGGGGAGAGAGTCAATGGGCGGGTTTGACCGGCGGGAGGACGCTTTGACCGCCCTTTGACCGGGGTGGGAGGGGGTGTATAATAGATTATATATATATATATATATATATATATATATATATATATATATATATATATATATATATATACATACTTGAGCTCAATAAATCATTTACCTGTGCCTCGGTAAATATCATATTTGCCCTTCTCGGCATAAGTTTGCCTCCTGCGCAAGGACTTAAATAAGAACCACTGTACAGAGGTACCACCTTTGCTAGATAACTTACTTTGCAAGGTCTGTCCCCTTCTAGAATTGCGGTCGTACTCGTTCGTTCTTCACATGTACTTGGCACTGCTGTTATGTCGGTTGGAACAATACTAGCCACCCGAAAATCAATCATATCTAGCGTACTGTTCTAATCTAAGTTCATCAAATTTTATGCAGTCTAACTAGGCAGGGCTAAGCAAAGCTAGCATATCTGATTTGCTATGTTCAGGTTATGCATTCAAAATCATGTATGACTAATGCATAGAATATAGATATAAGAATATAGGATCATTATGCTCAAAGGGGAGGAATAATAACTCGTCTTGCTCAAACCAAAATAAATCGAAGATAGGAAACCTGATTATCCAATCCTTGAAATACCACAGGTTGCAATCCAAAAGATAATAGACTTTACTAAGAAAGAGGAAGAACCAAATTCAATAAAAATCATGAAATGGCAAGAAAGCGATGAAGAGAGAAAGGATGGGTTTGAGGTATAAATATCTCCTTTTTATTGGGTATATGGATTATTGGGCTAATATTTTATGTGGAGGTTCTAAAAGGTTGGAGGCTAAGGTAAAAAGGGAATTAAGCAACTAATGTTGCTTATATTTTATGTGAAGGCTTTCGTGGTTTGGATGATAGGAAATATACTGGATAGTTGATATGGTTAAATAGGCATGTGGCTAATATGGGTCAAGGTTGAGCTTTGGTGGAATAGTGGCTAGGGTTTAGTTGTTTAGGCCGATGTCGAGATAAGATAAATATCGGCTAGGGTTTTAGGTGTTTGCTAGTCGTCGTTAGAGTTGGGAAACATGACAACTAGATTTGGTATCTTCTCTAGCCGGTGTCGGTGGACAATTTATCAGCTAGAGGAATATGAGGTTTGTATAGGTTTAGCGGGGCAGAAGTGTTATTCCGACAACCGTGAGTGGCGGCGGAGTGGCTGGGATCACACAGAGCTTGAGAGCGAACTGTGTGGCGTGCAGTGGAGGTTGAGGGAATAGTGAAGCTTCGACCATTGTACGCATCGAGGCATAGGGTGCTAGGAGCAACACTTCAACCATGGGTTTGGGTTTTCCCAGACTTTAAAACCAACGGTTCGACGTCGGGGCTAGTAGACTGCGAACATCCCCATAGAAGGCGTAAGGTTCTAACCGGCGGCTTTTTAGTGGCTAAAGGGTATTTTGGGATAAAAGGAAATATTTGAAAAGGCAAATATAAATTCAAACGGTATTTGAATAAATTTAAATAAAATTATAAAATAGCAAATTGGCATCAAAATGTAGCTTTTGAATTTAGATGAATTTAGGTCCAAGTTTTATTGGGATCGGATCTACGGTTTAGGAGATATGGGCTTCTAAAGAATAGGATTTGAATTAAATCTAGAAAATATAATATAGTACTGTACAGGGGCCCACCTGTCAGATGTATTCTTTCCTTTTTCTTTTCCTTTTCTCTTTCTCTCTCCTTCTTCTCGTCTTCTTCCTCTGTCTGATAGAGAGTCGAGAGAAGGGAGAGGAGAAGGCGGGTGAGGCGGTAGCGCTCCGGTGGACGGAAGATGGTGACGGCGGCGGCGGGTTGTGTTCCCGGGTGCGGCGTACCTAGGGAGTGCGATGACCGGACAAGGGAGCTAGGAGAATAGCCGGAACGGCGAGCACAATTGCGTGAACCGGAAGGAGAGAGAGAGCTCCGGTGGGGCTTGATACGGAACGAAAGAGAAGGGGAAAAGAGAAAAATGGTTGGCCGGAGTGAGGCAAGGTTGGTGGTGAGAGGATTTGGTTAGTGGCGCTCCGGCGAGAGAGATCGGCTGACGGTGGTGGCAGCCGGTCTTGAGGAAGAGAGAGAGAAAGACAGAGCTCGAAGAGCTCGGATGGTGGGGAAAAAGGGGCGGACTCACCGGCTATTTATAGGCAGCGAGAGGTCCGTTCGCAGAGGAGGACGGGAAGGAGGACATTGCAACGGCGGCGTGGGGAAAAGGAGCACGGCACCGACACTGTCTAGCGATTGGTCGACGAAGTCGGTTTGCTCCAGGGGTTGACGTCGGCGGCGTGAGGTGGCGGATGACGTCGGCGACGGTTGCCTGGCGTCGACGGCGGCACAAAGCCACGGTGACGGCGGCGATTGCGCGTGCGCGTGCGCCACGCGCGCCCACAGGAGAAGAGGAAGGGCGACGGTTGCTGTGGTGGGGGCTAGGCCGACTTGGGCCGGAGGAGAAAAGGGATTTCGGCCCAAGTTGAGTAGAATTGGTTTCTAAATTTTGTAGGATACTTGTATGATGGAAATTGGATAAGATTTATATTTGGAAGAAATTTGAACAGGAGAGTTTGAAAGGAAATTATATCCAAAAGAGATATTTTCTAGTTTGAGTGCAATATTTTTGGAAGTGGAATATGGTGGAATTAATATAGATGCACTCAAATGGGGGAGAGAGATATATAATACTTTCTCCATTTCATAATGTAAGTCTTTCTAGCATTGTCCACATTCATATAGATGTTAATGAATTTAGACATATATATGTATCTAAATTTATTAACATCTATATAAATATGAGCAATGCTAGAAAGTCTTACATTATGAAAAAGAGGGAGTAGCATAAGTAGTATGATTCCTAAAATTAAGGATATAATTGAAAATGTGGGAGGAGATGGATGGAGGAAGATAAATAGGGTTTTTGCCTCAAAATATATGGTATGGGTTGCAAAGAATTGTTTGAGGCTAATAGGAAATTTGGATTTTTGGATGAGAAGGATAAGATTTATTTCTTAGCACAAGAGGAATTATTCTAAGAATATTATTCTTGTGTCAAGGAGATTTAGGATGGGGAATTAGAGACAAGTCTAAATCAAGGGTTTAGTCAAGGAATAATTATGGTGGTTTGGGTTCAAAGAGGATATTGGAGGGTTTTTTTTGACCATAATTCATAAAAATAAAAAGGGTTTTCAAACTAATAAAGGAAATTTTTGTCGAAAGAAGGTTTTAAATTAAAATCAAATCAAGAAATATCCCAAGATAATTTTAAGTGAAAATCACAAAAGAAATTAAATAAAAGGAGAGGTTTGATGTGAGTTAGTTTTAGGAGGTCCCTCTAATTATAATTTTCTTATGTTTAGAAGTTATTAAAAACATAAGAATCGGCAATGATGCAAAATTAGCATATGGCTAATTTTTGGGATGTTACATCAGCCACAATAATTTGAAGAATAAACGAGCAAATCCGGTGCATTTAGAACAATGCAGCATTATTGCATACACATACGATATCCTATAGTGGTACAGTGACGCTCCAAATTTAGCATAAAACTAGATTTGGTATAGTACTTTTCAAGATATTACATGTTAACTTGTAATAATGTTTGTCTGCAATAAAACTAGATTTTTCAAACCATGGTATTGGGCCTTTTGGTTCACTTCTCTGACAAATTCTAGGTGCCACACACACAACTTTTAATCGTAAAAATATTATTTTTTGTTATATATAAATTGGTATATATATAATTAAATTTTGTCATAGATAAAAAATATTTTTGTTTTGCCTTCGCGGAGGCGAAACTAAAATATTATTTTTATTAAATTATATCTCACAAAATAAACTCATAAATATAATAGTCGCGTACAATAAATTTATACACTCCATCAATATATTTCATAAATTTATGTTTTCTTGATTCTACATGGCAAAATGGACCTTATGTCAGGAATTTAACGATCAACTAGCGGTCAACTAACGGAAGAGACATAGAAGGGATCCAAACTGAAATTTAGGGGTATGGAAGGGAATGAGCAAATCTCAGAGGCATAGAAGAGATTGAAGTGAACTTTCAGGGGTACACCGGGAATTTTATCTTTATAAAATGGTAGGGTACAAATCACATTAAGGCTATGTTTAGTTCGCAAAAAGAAAATTTTAGGGTGTCACATTGGACGTTTAACCGAATATCGAAAGGGGTTTTCGGACACAAATGAAAAAACTAATTTTATAACTCGCCTATAAACCGCGAGACGAATTCATTAAGCCTAATTAATCCGTCATTAGCATATGTGGGTTACTGTAGCACTTATGGCTAATCAGGGACTAATTATGCTCAAAAGTTTCGTCTCATGATTTCCATACAAAATGTGCAATTAGTTTTTCTTTTTATCTTTATTTAATGCTCCATGTATATTTCTAAAGATTCGATGTAACGTTTTTGGGAAAAAAAATTTAGGAACTAAACAAGGACTAATTAAGTCATCTGCCAAAGGAAGGCCTCAAAGTTGCTTGCACAATACAAATTAAGGATAGATCAACGCAGATGATGATCATCGACTCGTACATAAACAAAGATAATTCATCAGGAATAATCGAGTAGATAATCCGCGACAACAATCAGGTTAATTATCCTTATAAGCTCTTGATAACAGATTTTTATTTTATCTTTGCCTTATGCTGACTATCCCGCTGATATTGACAGATGCTTATTATTTGCTAGGAGAATGGACAGTGATGATTAATGGTGCTTTGATTTTGCTTCTTACACTAGTTTTTCTTTCCCCTTGTGGTCAGTCTTTTTTAACTCACACTTATCTGTGTTCTTTATCACTATTTTGTGGTCCAAATGATGGTATACACTTCTCCTGGGAATCCGAGGCCGCTTCTGAATTTCATTAATGCTTGCAAATCTGGGATGACCAGATATATACAAGGCATCGTACAAATACAATTTTCAAGTTTTGATCCTATTCCTTTTTATCTTTAATCTTAATTTTTTTTTATCTAACAAATAGATTTTGCCATCATAGCGCAAGAAAGCAGAGGTATCAAGTAGAAACAAGAATCAAAGTATAGTTAAGCTTGTCATTTTTTTTACTTGTATGCCCTTCATGACCTGCTCTGCAGAATGCAGAGATGGGATAAACTCATGATTAGAATTACATGATCTATTATGTATATTTATGATTAAAGTATTCTTATTTCTCTTTTGATCAATATCTAATCAATGATTGTTGTATAAATGTTGTGTTGTGCAAATTATGTGTATCTTGTAAAAAATCTTAGATATATCCTTATTATTTCAAATTTCAAATTGTATTATGTGATTTTCCTTTTCTTTAAGTACATTTTAACCTTTAATTGACAGCGTATACAAACAGTTAGTCTTGCTTTAATGCATAAGTCCTTCAATTGACATATATAATCCATTTTTATAATAAAAAGGGATATTGCATATTAAATAAAGCATCTTATCAGATAATTTTTGGACTTCTATTTTTGATTTTTTAATACATAATAACATAGTATTTGGATCTTCGAAACATGATTTTCTTTCTCTGCTTGTCACCACTGTGTTTATATGAAAAATCGCTGGCACATGAGTACATATATTTTTATTTTTGTTATCAATACTCTCTTTCAAATCTGATTCCATTCAATAGATATCGATGTGCCTTGCACGTGCACGCTCACTAGTGAAGAAACAAATTATCCCACCATTTCAAAATATATGACGCCGTTGACTTTTCACACGACGTTTGATCATTCGTCTTATTTTAAAAAGTTACACAAATATAATTTATTTTGTTATAACTTATTTTATCAGCAAATGAAATATAATCTTAACTTATACTTTTATATATTTATACTAAATTTGTAAATAAGATGAATGGTGAAACTGCTCAAGGAAGGATAGGCCTTGTGGGCTAGCTTGATACGGAGCGAACAAGCCTAACGCAAGGAGCCTCCTCTGCTCCCACAATGCCGGATGAGATGAATAGACAAAGAAACTCAGTACGTGGCAGCATTGAAATTGGAGAGCAAGACACGGCATTCCAGGACCCGAGCCAAAATTTGACAGCCGACCATCAAGTAGGCAACGGCGGCCATGCTCCTCCAGCGGCTCCAGCGGCAAGAAACACATGAAATCGCATGGCCTAATCCGCTGCTTGGTCAGCAGGAGATAGAATAGATTGGTGAATACATTGGATCACAATACATTTGCACCTGATTCTCCATGTCAAAGGCAGGAATTAGTCACAACAATGTGTATCGTGTATCAATCAAACAATCTAGTGCCAGGTTAACCACGTCCCGGTATATAACCAATTAATTTGTAGCACACCGGCAAATTGATCAATTTGGTATATCCAGATCTTCAAATGTAAGCTAAGCTGCCGGTACCTCAGCTACCGGAGATAGAAGCTACTCCAGCTCCCGTAGTTCCATTCGTAGCATTACAGTGACCTATGGTCAATGCATAAATTTCAATTTACATTGAGATATATGGTTGCACAGTGTAACAATGGATAAAAGTACAGATCAGTAGCATCAATATCATTTTTCTTCTTAAATAAACATGTGCATTGTCTAAATTACTGGACCAGTCACATACGTATGATGAACTACAATAACAATGGTGGCATGGTGCAATAGTTGCTACAGAACTAAATATGGTACTCACCCATCAGTTTAGAACATGCCGGCTACCTATAGCAGAGACCCCGGAAGATTCGTCTTTGGCCAACCTGCAAACCAAAGAACGTAAGAAGGGAAATAATTTCTTACCTGTTCTCTCGTAGACCACTATCCAAAAGTTTGGAGTCCATTCACTTATGATTTTAACTAGTCCTTTGCGATTCACCAGAACAGCCTGTAGAAGACAAGATGTCAGTATTACACCACCTTTATCAATAAATCTGGAAACCTCATCAGGTATGTCAATTACCTTAACCTCATCAGGTAGCCCGTTGAAGTGCTTATAACGATTTCTTAAGAGATTAACATAATCAGAAAAATCTTTCAAATTATGTTCTCGTCCTTGCAGGCTATCAACTTCAACAATATCAGATAATATCTTTGGTAGATACTTGTCTTTAACTGGCCATCCAATACCATCCACATTCTTGAATAATTCCCTCAGACTCCTGGGGTGCATATTTTGAAGTGACATGAGAAACTCCCCTTTGCGATAGTCATCCCAGTCATCAGGATAGCTTCTTAACTTGTCTGATGTGCAGAACTCTTGTTTGATAAAATAAGAAAATCCCAACGTGATTGGATCCATGGTCACACTATGTCGTTCTGCACAGAAATTGATGAATTCGGAAACATGATTCTGATCTTGCATAGCTTGAATACCTGGCTCCAATAATTTGATTGTACCAAATAAAAATGATTGTGAATCAGGCAACGCCCATCTTACATATTGAGATATTTAAAAATAGGTAATTTCTTTCCTTTTTCTATCCTCAGTAATATTTTCATTATCTCATAAAACCACATGTGCACTAGCAAGGAGTACCTTCAGTGAGCAAGACGAGTAACTTGATCGAGCCATCTAGATTTTTCACATAAATGCTATCCATGTCAAGATTCCCCAAGGTCAATTTCACCTTATGTAATTGTTCGACCAAATCAAATAGGTCACTGCACAAAGCAAACTATTAATTGTTTGAGGTAGATAAATGCAACTGGACATGTCAGTTCAGCACATCTATAAATTGGAGAATTTTTCAGAATATGCCACTCAATTCGCACCACCTTCAAGATTTGCCACTCAATTCGCAACGTTTCCGAACATACCACTAAGGACGCGAATTGTTTCATTCCGTGCCACTCCGTCCCTCCAAAGCCGAACGCTAGCCCGCCCGTGTCACGACGTCCGTCTGAGTCATCTAGGCGCCGCCAACGAGTTCCTCCCCCACGCCAGCGAGTTCTTCTTCCTTCCCATGCCGGCGGCTCCTCCTCCCCACGCCGGCGAGCTCTTCCTCCCCACGCCAGCAAACTTCTTCCCCGTACATGCCGGCGAGCTCTCCTTCCCGCGTCGACGGAGCTCCTCCTCGCGTGAGCTCTTCCTCCCCAACGCTGGCGGCTCCTTCCCACACCAGCGGGCTCTTCTTCACTTGCCAGCAGAGCTCCTCCTCCCGACGCCGGCGAGCTCCTCCTTTCCATGCCGGCGAGCTCTTCCTCCCGCGACGACGAAGCTCCTCCTCCCCACATCGGCAAGCTTCTCCCCCGCACATGCTGGCGAGTTCCTCCCTGCACCGGAATGGCGAGCTCTTTCTTCCCAACGCCGGTCAACTCCTCCTCCCCAACGCCGGTGGCTCCTCCTTCCCACGCCAGCGAGCTCTTCCTCCCGTGCCAGCAGAGCTCCTCTTCCCGACACCGACGAGCTCCTCCTTCCCAAGCCGGACTAAGCCGGCGAGCTCTTCCTCCTGGGCCGGCAGAGCTCCTCTCCACATCGGCAAGCTTCTCCCCCACACATGCGGGCGAGCTCTTCCTCCCTACACCGGAATGGCGAGCTCTTTCTTCCCAACGCCGGCCAAGCTCCTCCTCCCCCATGTCAGCGGCCTACCTCCCCACACCGGCGGCGGCAAGATGACGCAACGGATGGCGCGATACGGACGGGCGGCAGCGCGTAACTTTAGAGAGACGGAGTGTCACGGAATGAAACAATTCGTGTGCTCGATGGCATGTTCTGAAAACGTTGCGAATTGAGTGGCAAATTCTAAAAGTGGTGCGAATTGAGTGACATATTCTGAAAATTCTCTATAAATAGCTCTTAGGTGATCCTTTGTAACAGTTGATTGATAAGAGAAATATACGAGTGTTTGTGAAAAACATTAGAAAGTATAATGCGAAGAAAATATGAATGACAAGAAACACTTACGCGGCCATGTTTTTCAATAGATGTGTCATACGCCCCTGTTCATCAAATAAAGCAGCTTTTCCAGCCATCTCACACCATGCAGAAAAGGAACCATCAACTTCAGGAAATACAAGCCTGTGTTCATCAAATCGAAGTTGTGGTCCTTTCTTAATCAGCACTTTGAGTACATAATCATCTGCCACCGTGTATGTTCCAGTGTATGCATTCAACTTTTTGTTATTCAAATCTTTTGGTCTTTCGTTGGAGTCAAAAATAGAATTTGAGCCCTATATAGTACAAAATATACGTGTGAAAATAATAATCACCAAAATTCACACTTTACTAATCCTGGTCGTAAATAGTTTACCTTCCAGGGAAAATATTCCTCTGGACGCTCCATTTCTTGTTTCCACTCAGTAGTTAGAGCAAGCCTGCATGTTTTTATTCAAAATTTAGATCACTGTCCATTAACCATTCAATCAGCTCTCCATCCTACAAATATTCAGAGCTGATTGAATGCCCATTTGAAGGAATGTAGGAGATATTTGTACGTTTAGTTCTCCATCCTACAAATATACCCTCCAGTTCTCTTTTAGCTGACATTATAGCCTAATAACTTTTGTATGGGAAAAATATGACGTTTTAGCTCAAGGCTCAGTTTCCCAGCACTACCCTTGCATACATGCAAATACAGTACACTCCGGAAGCAACAGCTTGGTTTCCATCTGTGAGACTGTGACGCAACAGCTAGTACTCCAGGAGTAAAGATGCATGCATATGTTGCTTCGTTTCCATCCCCAAATGTATTAAATATGGGTATAACTGAAAATATAGATCCCAATTAATTACTCATTGGTATTTACAATGCTGTCTAAAACGTCAATTAAGCTAGATCCGGAGGAAGTATAACCCAACTTTCTTTTAAGGAAAAAAATGACATGTGGGGTTAGAAGGCCCACATGTCAACTACTCCCACCAACTTGTTTATTCATTCAAATATGACCCGTCGCTGTGCGGGATGTCATCTAGTTTATTAAGAACCGAAATACTCCAGAGCTAAATCATCTTATACAGAATTCACCTAATGAAAGTAGCCATAAATTCAGTTAGCCATAAATCCAGCCATTAAATATCCCTGAAGTGTTAAACTTGAAGAAGCACCCCTCTACCAGAAGAGAAATTTCACTATATGCCACACTACTACCACTCTACCAGAAGAGAAATTTCCCTATATGCCACACTACTACCCCTCTACCAGAAGAGAAATTTCACTATATGCCACACTACTTTCAGCATTTGCTTATAATGAAATTTCTCCAACACTCGGGCATATACACAATTTGAGCTAAAGAATAATAAATGACACAACCAAAAAACCACGGAGAGCCGCGATCGGCTACTCCCCCAAGACGAGGTGTAGAACTAGAAGCTGTAGAGGCGAGGACCCGCAGGAACCCGGTCCATCGAACCGAAACACTAGGCAAAGCGACGACTGCCTAGTTAGGGTTGCGGGAGAAGCTAGGTTTAAGTACGGCGGCTGCGCGCATACCTTTAGGAGGAGGAAGAGAACGATGGAAGGATCTCCGGTGGTCGATGGAGAACGTCGAGGTCCAGGTCGAGGTCGTAGTCGCTGCGATCCATTCGTCGGCGTCGGCGGGTGCGGCGCTATCGTGTCGGCGTCGGCGGAGCGAGGGGAGGGGAGGGGAGGGGAGCACGAGGAGCGGGGACGGAAGCAAAAGCCTATTTTTTTTGGTGGGGTGCGTGGCAGTGGTGGTGTTTGCACACAGCGCGCTACGGCACGGGCACTCCAGACAGGAATAAGTTCACTTTAGATCCCTATTTGTCGCTCAGTCCGATTTTCGTCCCTTAACCGCAAAACCGGATACGACCCATCCCCAACTTATGAAAACCAGACAAACAAGGTCTCCCAGTAGTATGGAGGGCGGTTTTTGCCAACGTGGCGCTTATGTAGCTCCTTTGATCAGGTCTTCGTCCCACGTGGCATTGACGTGGCGGTGATGTGACAATTTTATCAGAAAAAATAATAAAAATCATGGGACCCACATGTCAGTTTCACACACAAATTAATAAAAAATGGTGTGGCCCACGTGATCCCCACATGTCATTTTCACCCCCACCTCTTCTTCCTCCCCTCTCCCCATCTCCCATCTTCAGCCATGGTCATGGCGGCGCTGGGGACGACGACCTCAAGAAGACCCCGCCCGCGCGTCCGCCCGCCACTGCCCCACTCCATCCCATCGACTTCACGCCGCCGTCCGCCCACCCCTCCGCCCCCCCCCCCGCTCCGCCACGCCCCGCTGGCTTCGTGCCGCTGCGCGCCGGACGACGACGACGAGGCTGGTGCCCTCCGCTTGGCTCCATCGCCCGCCGAGTCGCATCCGCACGCGGACGGGAGCTCGACACCGTCCCCGCCGCAGCCGCGAAGGAGCAGGAGGAGGAGACCACGACGGTCGGCTGTGCCGATAGGAGAGGGGGAAGAGGAGGCCGGCGAGCCGGTTGCCGCCGAGTTGCAGCTGTACGTGGACGGGAGCCGGTTGCCATCGAGTCGCAGTCATAGCCGACGACGCTTCCGACGACTCACCCTTCGCCTCTGCTCCTGCGGCGCGGGGGCCTGGGCGGACGCCGTGGTGCAGGCGGCCGCATCCTGGTCGGGGAAGCATAGTGAAAGTGTCAATTAGGACTAGAGAAGGGGTGAATAGGCTAATTCAAAAATTCAATTAAATGCGGAAGCAGTAACTTTCGGATATTTCCGAAATTTTCGGATATTTCCGAAAATTTTTAGAGTCAACACAAAACAAAGTAAATCCTAGATCTAGTTGTCTACTACAAGAATATGCTAGTACAAACAGCAACTAGACCTATAGTGGCTCAAACAAGCAAAGCTAGTGGAGAGAGGAAGTAAAGTCACCAAAGACAAAGCTCACGAAGTTGTTCCCGAAGTTAGAATCCTTGAGGGGATTCTAGTCTCCATTGAGGAGCTCACTAAGAGCAAGGTCTTAGCTAACCCTTTCCTCAAGAGGTTGCACTAAGCACTCCTCCTTGTACTAAAGTATCTCTTCCCTTTTGGAGGTGAGATCTGACCTTCACAAACTTCTCCCAGCCAACCACAAGTAGATCGGTGGCTCGGAAGTGACACCTAGCCACCTAGGAGTCCTCAACTTCCAAGAGTAACAAATGATGCAACGAACTCCTGGAGATGATACAAGTGCTCATAAATCTTCACGAAGTTAATAACAAGCACTCACACAAACTCGAATCCACAACTCTCACACACACACACTAAATCCGAATCGAACACGGGTGAGAGGGGAAACAAGAAAGTAAGGCTCAAAAGTGAATCTCAAAAAGAGCAAGCCAAAGACATAGAATGTCCAATGTGACCAGCAGCCCTCACAAGTGAGGGGAGGGGGCTATTTATAGCCACAGCCCAAATTCTACCCGTTATGCACAATAGTTGAGATTTTTGGATATTCCGAAAAAATATTTTTGGATAAGTCCAAAAATTCCAGCTCAGCAAAAAAGCAAAGTCAACTTGAAGATTTTTCGGAACTTCCAAAAACTTTTTGGATAAGTCCGAAAAATTCCATAACCAAAACACGGTTCTGGATGATTTCGGAAAAGTCCGAAAATTCCTTTCGGACAAGTCCGAAAATTTCTAGAAGCGAATTTCACTCTACTGATGTTTTTCGGAAATTCCGAAAATCAGTTTCGGACAAGTCCGAAAATATACATAACCAAGTTTGCGTTCGCAGTCATTTTCGGAAATTCCGAAAATCTCTTTCGGACGTATCCGAAAATTTCTAGAAGCGAAAACTGGTTCGGTGCATTTTCGGAAAATCCGAAAATGACTTTCGGAAAACTCCGAAAAATTCCAGAACACTTCAAACTGAGGAGAAACACTTTCAAAAAATGATTTTGAGCACTTTGACCACTCCTCATATGTCAATGCATCATCCCTCTTAATAGTGCGGCTTTCCTACGACACAATGCACGGTAAAAAAATACAATATACCATTTGCTCATTTGCCACATCACATCACGTCGACGCATTTGGCGGGATATGCATTACGCTAACTCATTAAGGACATAACAACCTTCACATTTGCTTAAATACAAAAATGTTAGTCCTCTCTAATCGCGTTATAATTAATCACCAAAATCATTAAGGGCCTAGATGCACTTTCACATAGGTGTGGCGACTGCGGCGGCGGGAGAGGGGGAAGAGGAGGCTGATGAGCCGGTTGCCGCCGAGTTGCAGCCGCACTTGGGCGGGAACTTGGCGCCGCACCCTGCCGACGACGAGGCTGGCGCCCTCCGCTTGGCTCCGCCGCCCTGCTGGCTTTGGGCGCCACACTCCGCCCGCATGTTTGCCGCCGCTGCCCTCCTCCGCCCCGTCAGCTTCGCGCCGACGTCCGCCCGCCGCCGCCCCCCACGCGAAGCTTCTTCGTTAGCTGACATGTGGGGCCCACATGGGCCCCACCATATTTATTTTGTTGTGTAGCTGACATATGGGCCCACGTGGGCCCATCATTTTTAAATTATTATTTTTTGTAGCTGACATGTGGGCCCATAGTTTTTTATTATTTTCCGAGATATAATTGCCACGTAAGCGCCACGTCAATGCCACGTGAGACGGAGACATAGTCAAACAAGCCACGTAGGCGCCACGTCAGCCAAAATCGCTATCCAAACCGCTTTAGGACCTTATGTGCGCTGGTTTTGTAAGTTGGGGGATGCGTTGTATCTGGTTTTGTGGTTCAGGGACGAAAATCAAACTGGGCGACAAATTGAGGGACCTAAAGTGAACTTATTCCCTCCAAACACACCCACGCGACCCACGCTGCCCAACAACAATACTCCTGTTTCTGTAGCATGACATTTCTCTACCAGTACTCCTTCCCTTCCCTTCCCAATTTCGGGGTTTTTTAGATCCAGAGGTGTAAAGTTTTGGCGTGTCACATGGGTATTATATAGGGTGTCGCATGGGGTGTTAGGGCACTAATATAAACTAATTATAGAATCCGTTAGTAAAACGTGAGAGGAATTTATTAAGCCTAATTATCCATCATTAGCAAATGTTTACTGTAGCACCACAATGTCAAATCATGAAGCAATTAGGCTTAAAAGATTCGTCTCGCAATTTCCGTCAAAGAACTAATAAAAAAACAGTTTCCAGGGCTTCGGCCAAGGCCGCTACCCTGGCTAAGAAGATGAGTTACAGGAGGTTGCATACTTCTGCCTAGGTAGAGCCTCTCCCTAGGGCTGGTTGTGTTGTGTCCCGCTTCTCCCTAAAAATTTCTAATTCCCCCCAGACCTTAACTTCCTCCCATATGTCCTCAAATAGTTGTTGTGGGCATTTTGTGTCGAAAGATCCTTGCATTAATGAAATTTGGTCGTCTGGCAATTTTCGTCAAACTCATCTCGACTGTAGGATAAGCCAAATGGTTAGACCTTAAGGACAAATTTTCCGAAAACATGATTTCTGAAAATTTCCTTTCTTCCTTCTCCAGAATTCTTTGCAAATCGTTTTATCATTCTATCCCCTTTACCTCCTTCAACTTGAGTAGTTGTTAAACTTGTTGGAGAAATCGAAGATGTCGATGTGGTCTACTTATGGATGCCAAGTCAAGTGGATCGAGGAATAAGAAGATGATGGCCGAACCGAAGTATCCAGCTGATAAGAAGGAATGAAGCTTGGATCCTACCTTAGAACCTAAACCACCAAAGTGACTTTGAAGAATAGTTAGTAGGGTAGAGCATTTGTTGCTTGCTCTGTGTGTAGGTATGGTTGCATTCCATCATTGATGTAGTTCATTGATGAGTGTGTAATTATGATAGGTTTCTTGCTTAATCAACTTGAACAATATAATGGACTACACACACTAGATCAGTGGTAACCTGGATAAGGTCTTGTGTTTAGTGCAACCCCTCTCCTTCTATCTTTTCCAATCTGCAATAGATGGTGAACACTCACGCCAGTGGAAGTGGAAACAATAACAATGAAGATAACCCAACACTTGCTCAAGTGATGGCTCAACAAACCCAATTGATCAACCTGTTAGTGCAACAAGTGCAGAACCAACAAGGGAACAATAATGCCAATGCTCCACCGCCTCCACCTCCTCCGCCGCCCCAGAATAAGCTAGCTGATTTTCTTCGTGTGAGACCATGTATCTTTTCTAGTACTGCTAACCCAGTGGAAGCAGGTGATTGGCTGCACACTATTGAGAAGAAGTTGGAACTGCTCCAGTGCACTGACCAAGAGAAAGTCGTGTTCACTTCACATCAGTTGCAAGGGCCTGCTTCAAAATGGGGGGATCACTTTTAGATGAACAGAGCAGAAGGACAACCAATCACTTGGGTAGAGTTTACTGAAGCATTTAAGAAGACACACATACCTGCAAGAGTTGTCGCTTTGAAGAAGCGTGAGTTCAGGACACTTAAGCAAAGGGATCGTACCGTGACAGAGTACCTTCATGAGTTCAACCGTCTAGCTCTCTATGCTCCAGAAGATGTGTGTACTGACGAAGAAAGGCATGAGAAGTTCTTGGAATGATTGAAGGATGAGCTGTCAGTAATGTTAATCTCTCATGACTATGCTGATTTTCAGGAGCTGGTTGACAAAGCAATTCGACTGGAAGACAAGAAGAGAAGGATGGACAACCGTAAGAGAAGAATGATGGTTTTCAAGGAAGCACAGGGTAGCAGCCAGAGGTAGCATATCAAGCCACTCCAAGTTGGTGAATCAACTCCGACATGTTAGGAATAGTTGCAATAGTTCAACACCGGTGGTGAGATCAACTCAGAGACTAATGCAAGCAATGAAGTTAACATCGAGCAAGCTACTCAATCAGTTCCAGTTCAGCAAGATTAGTCTCAAGAAGAAGACAAGAGCAATGGAAGGAAGCCACTAGTATGTACCAATTGTTATGAGCCAGGTCACTTCGCAAGAGAGTGTCTGAAGCCGAAGTGTCAACAGCCACAAGGTCAAGTCAACAACATTGTCATCACAGGAACCAATGCAGTGCCAGTTGCATCTTCAAGTGATACAGCTCAACCATCAGTTTCAAAGCAACAATAGTTTTCTTTAAGCCTTAGAATAATTACCGGAGTTATGTAATAAGATAGACTGCAGTTTACCTATGCCCTTTTTCTATCTAGCCGTTCCGAATCTCGGGACGAGATTCCTGGTAGGGGGTAGATTTGTCACATCCTGATTTTTATTTCACGATTTATAAATTATTTAATAAATTATTCTTAGAATTTATATTAAATACTCATTAATTTATAAGTGAAGTTAAATGTGGGAAATAAAATTCCTAAATATAAAGCATAGCTGGATTTAATTTTATTAAATCTTCCATGATTAATTATACTCTCTGGAATTTTCTCGGATTTTTCAGAACTCAATTACTAATTTTAATAATACAAAGAGAATTTCAGTAATTACTTAAATATAAATTAATTATTAAATGGTCTGTTTATAATTTTGTCAAATACGTCGAGTGTCCATTTATTTTCAAGATTTTTCTTGGAATTATCTGAGTTTTGAAAGTATTTTTAACAATTCAAAGATCATTTCAGTGAGCAAAGGGATCGTAAGATCATTCAAAGATCAATTCAAAGTGCCCAAGAAGTGAGGCCTATATCTCTTCTCTTCTCTACTATTATAAAAATAAAAAATATTTTTGCTAAAATTTTGATACGTCATCTATATTTAAGTTGGTTTTTAATCTTTATATATTTATTTTAAAAAAACAAAATCCGCTTCCAACGAGATTTTTGTTTGTCCGGCGTCGTCGCCACCGATCGATAGGCCCGAGCGTGCCCGACAAGAGCTGGAATCACGCCCGTACACATAATCCATATGCTCTATATAATGTGGCAAATTGTGTCCGTTTAGTCGACGCGAAACACGTGATCACGAGATCTCCTACAATCACGGAGGGTTAACGACTTCGTGGCGATCGACGCCGGCGTACGTAGCATCGATGATCGATCTAGCAATGGCAATCATGCATCAAGTAGCAGCAGGCAACGGGACTTAGGTTAGATTTTGGGAAGAGCGATGGAGTGGGATTAGTCCTTTTACTGCACATTTTCCTGAGTTGTATATAGCATAGTGAGGAACAAGAATGAGTCAGTAGCAGGTGTTACGAGTACAAGATCTTTAAGTGTTTTCTTTCGGAGGGTTATAGTAGGAAAGTATCTAAAAGATTAGTTAAAGATAGTTGCAGAGGTTATTTTATTAAGATTAACAAATCAGAATGATAGCTTCGTGCGGGAGGAAAAAAAAGGCTCTTTTATGTTAACTCGATGTATAAATCTCATGTATAGGGACGTCATTCCAAAAAATGACATGATCTGGAAACTCAAGGTATCGCTGAAAATTAATTTTTTTTTGGTACTTAAGAAGTGGAGTAATCCTAACAAAAGATAATTTGGTCAAGAGAAAATGGAAAGGTAGTGTTAAATGTTGTATTTGTGATTCTAATGAATCAATACAACATCTTTTGTTTGATTGTCCTCTTGCACGATTTATGTGAAATGCTGTCTTCATTTCTTTTAGAATTCATCCGCCTAGGAATGTTGCTAGCTTATTGGGTAATTGGCTAAGGGGGTTCAACCTAAGCTAAAAACTCAAGTCTTTGTAGGGGTCGCAGCGTTGTGCTGGACTTTATGGTTGTGCAGAAATGATGTAGTCTTTAATAGCTTCAACACTAATTTATTGTTGCAGGTGATTTTTTGGAGGGACTTTTTGGCAAGACAATGGTTTTCGCTGCTTAAGGAGGAAGATGGCTGAAGAGTAAAGATGGTTGCATGATATCAGGGTGGAACTTAAGAAGAAGATTGGACCATGTGGTTTTGTTGTCTTAAGTACTGTTTTGGCTAATCTCTGTCATTGTCTAAGTGTTCGTTTGTGGTCACTCGAATTTGCGTTAAACCTTTTGTAAGGATGTGAGTCTAAGTGCTCGTGTAAGAGATTTTTAGGCTGTGTACATCTTTTAGGTGTAGAGGTCGGTTTAATCCATTATCTAAGAAAAATCAAGTAGCAGCAGGCAAGTAGCGTACGTTGTGCAGCACTGCAGCGCCGTGCGAGAACTTATGTGGCTTCTCGACAGCATCAGCATGGCGACCAAGGGACCAAAGAACCACTGCTCCAACCTCTAAGTGCTACCGTACCAGGACCATCTCAAGGCGCGGGTCGTCATTGTCTTCGGCCATGAGGTTGATGTCACGGCCATCTCGCCGCCTGATGTCGATCAACGCCGCCGGCGCCACTGCCCCCGCATCCTCGGGAGCGGCGAAGCCGGACAGGTGCGTGCGTGGTGTCGGAAGAAGTGAGGTCGGGATGCCGGTTTCGATAATTGCCTCGCTTTGCTAATTAACAAGCCGGCCTGCTAATTAACAAGGAGGGCAGGCCCCGCTTTGCCGCCGCACTGACGCATCCAAGTTGTCGCCGTCCTCAAGGTAGCACGCCTGCACGAGCGCCACGCCTCCAAGCAGCGGAACTGCCGCGCCGTCGTCGCCGCATCAAAGGCCGCATTGCTCCGCCGTTACCGCATCCAAGCTTCCAACCATCGGATGCCAGCTGCACTGCATCAGCGAGGTGTTCTACTGCACCAATGCTATCACCTGCTAGCTTGCTTGTCCAGTTGTCCTGTGCAACAAAGCAAGAGCTCCATGGCATATCAACTTCTTACTAGCATTTAGTTGCCCTCTTTATTCTCTTGTATTTCTTTGGACTCTATGCTTCTATAGCTCTCTGTTGGGGATGAATCAAATAGATTTGTGCATGTGTATCTCTTCAAAAGACGTTTGTGGATGTTGTTAGGAAACGATAAGCGAACAAACGATAAAGAAATAATAGATCAATCACAGAAGACACGAGATTTAACGTGGAAAACCCTCCCAAAGTAGGAGAGAAAAAACCACGGGTGCCAGCCAGCAAAATATCTTCACTGTATCTGGGGTGAGATTACAACCCTGCACGGCGGCTTACAAGAGGTATATATATAGTGGAACCCTAAAAGGGATGACGATCCGTTTCGCGGGGGCTCCGCCCCCGCACCCCCGGGCGTCCCCGGGTGCACGGCCCAATGGGCCAGCTTCAGCCTCCGCTACGCTCTGGCCCAAGCCTCCCGGCGACGGGCCTCCGCTCCACTACGGCAGAAGCTGGCCTTTATTAAGTGCAAATGAATTTGGATCACAACTCAACAGATGTCTGCTTATTTCAAATAGGTTTTTTTTTCGGATGATTTTCTATTCTCTACCACAAATTAAACTCTCTGCCTGTTGCTCACCCAATATCTGAGAATTCATCGTTGGGTGTGGGCACCCGTCAGGTGCTTCCTACCCGTACGGGGACGGGGACGGGGGAAAACCCTCCCCCGTGTGTGGGGATGGGGATGGGGACAGGAAAATTATTTAGTCATGGGGGCGGGGGCGGGATGGCAAAAGCCGGCGGGTGCAGCCCAATTGTCATCCCCTACTCAAGAAGATCAATAGGGTACACTGGCACAGGATATTTGCCAATCAGGACCCTCTCGTCATATGGCCAATATCAGCCTTCTTTGAATTCACAAGAAACAACAAGCACTATATATTCAGGCTTTGTTAGAAGCTATAATCATCACTTTCTTCTTGTTAGCAATAATCTTGTCTTTAGAGCATGTGCATTTTTATATTTTGTTTGCATGTGGTTTGTATAGGTCTTGCACAACGAAGTAGTGTAGCAGCAAAGGAATTCCGAGCCAGTACGTGTGAGACGTGCTTGCTGTGAGCTGTGCGATGCGGCCGGACGAACGCGCCGATATCTACGATGTGTAAATAAAGTCTGTTGTATTAGCATGTAGAACTTGTGATTAGCGGCTACATGCAAGCATGTATGTTGGACGTGTAGAGGTGCATGTACACCTGTTGCACTGGTCAAAAGGTGACACTTCTACGAAAACGATTTTTCCCTGCGGAGGTCTTGCCCCGTCTACAACCAGGTGTCATGGAAATAAATATTTTCACGTGAGGGCGGCCCAACCGCACGGCAAAATACATCTTCCCGTGCGGTCGGGTTAAGTGGACTGTACGGGATAATCGATTATCCGTACGGTTCATTTACCGATCGACCACATGCGAAAACAAAAATCCAAAAAAAAAATCGTTGTTGATGTCGCCGCTGTCGCAAACCCTAGTTGCCGCCGCCACAACTCGTTGTCGTCGCCGCAGCTCCTCATCGTCGTTGTCTGTCGCCGCGCCGTCGTCGGCGTAGCTTGTCGTTACCGTTGCCGTCGCCGCCGCCGAAGCTCGTCACTGTCGTCATCGCCGTCGGCGGTGGATCCGAGCTGCAGAGGGGGCGCCGCCACGGGGGAGCGCAGGGACAGCCGCCGAGGAAGCGCGGGGCCACGCTGCCGCCGTCCGCCTCCGCTCCCGGCCACCTCATCGGTGGCGGCGGTGCGGAGCCATCTTCTCGTCGTCCCGTCGCCCGCTGCCGAGCTGCCCGCCTCTGCCGCCGTGACGCATGAGAGGAGATGAGAGGAGAGAGAGTGAGAGGAGAGGTGAGGATCGGATAAGAATGAGAAGGTGAGAGAGTTGAAGGGAGACAAGTATGGAATTTTTGAAGTGTTGAGAGGGAGAAATGAGTGAGTGTATTTTCCTGTGCGGTGCTTCTAAGAGGTCCGCATGTGAAAATCGATTTTCACGTGCGATCCTTTTAAAGGTCCGCATGCAAAAATGAAAGGACGATTTTCGCGTGCGGTGGTAGTTACGATCCGTCTACAATCTAAATGTGTCCTTGTACATGAAAATCGTTTTTTATTTAGTGGGTTAACTGCATAGCATCTGCATGTTGCAGTATGGCACAAGTTTCGGCCAACTAAGTTGGCTAGTACTCCATCAGTTATAGAATATAACAATCTACGATGGGATGTGACTCATCCTAGGACAATATATTTGGACATAGGATGGGTCTCATCCCATCTTATATTGCTATATTCTAAGACGGATGGAGTAGTTATCTTATGCATGTACTTTGAGTCTATAAAAAAAGGGAAAAAGTACGAATTACCCCTGAACTATTACGGTTATCCGAATTACCATCCCCGAACCACAAAATCAGACATTCTTCACCCCCCAACTATGCAAACGTTTAAATAAAAAAATCAAACCTTTAACCAGATTAGCTAAAATGTATTTATTTTTTTAAAAATAATCATAAAAAATAAGAAGTATTCATACAAACATAGGACTACCAATGTCACGGGGACGAGGTGGCCAGGAGCGGCGCCTTTTTTATCTATAACTTTTCAGGCTAAAGGTTTGATTTTTTTTTATATAAAAAGAAATCTGCATTCCTGCTCTAGCGCGTATTCAGCTACCCTCGTCCTCGTGACCCTGGCTCAGTGGTCTTCGGTGTGTTTGTTTCGTCATTCTCGTTGTGAGAGCAAGAGCGAGTTGAGCTACCGTTGTTTACAGGATCGAGCTTGGGGAGACGAATTTGCTCGGTGGATTATACAGTACTCCCTCCGATTTAGGTTATAACACGTTTTGTCTTTAGTTAAAATCAAACTGTTTTAAGTTTGATTAAGTTTATAGACAACTATAGTAATATTTATAATACTAAATTAGTTTCATCAAATCAATAATTGAATATATTTTTATGATAAATTTGTCTTGAGTTAAAAATATTACTACTTTTTTCTATAAACTTGATTAAACTTAAAGCAGTTTGACTTTAATCAAAGTAAAAACGTGTTATAGCCTGAAATAGAGGGAGTAGTATATATTTAGGGTCGGAGTAGTACAGGTAATCAAGCTAGCTAGCGGTAGAGAAATCGACTGCGAAATTTACCCTCCGATATCAATATGAACTATGTGGGAAAATATGTAGCAAACCATATATATATTGTGAAAACTTGGAAACTACCGTCGGATCGAGATATGGACGTCCGAGATTCATTCACGTCACCAGGGAGTTCAATTTTAACTCATGGTGACGTGGACGAATCTTGCATGTCCATTTCTCGATCCGACGGTAGTTTTCAAGTTTTCACTATATGTGTAATATGTGTAATTTGCACTACGTATTTTCTAGGACTATGGAAGCCTTTATTGTGAAATCATGCATGTGCTTGTTGTCTCATGGTGAAGCTGCACGGCTTACACCGTTACACGCGGAGATGCAATATTTGGGCGTCGTATGTGCTGTGACGAGGTCTGCAGGCATTGCCAAAACAAGGCCGAGGTTTGCTTGTACTCTTCTTTGTACTCTCGCCTTCTATGCATGGCTTTATTCTAATTTTTTTCCCATAGATTTTCATTATTTTCTTCTTTGGATTTTTGGCTAAAAAAGAAGCCTGTTCACACCCCATCCAAGTCACGGTTACTATTATATTTGCAGACAATAGCTTTATTTATGGTATCATATTTTTTTTAAAAAATCAAATCGTAAATATAATGTAAACTTACCATGTAATTATCTACTAGTGTGTTTTAATATTTACATTATGACACGCTGTATATGTGACACGCTGTATAAGTGAATTCGGGTTAAAAGTAATTTAGTAGTACCTAGTTAAGGGCATGTACAATAGTTGTCAATAGTAGTCTTTTAGCGTTACTAATTAGGAATACTTGTTGACATGAAAGAAAAAGAAAGAGGAGAGACAAAACATTGTTGTTATGCATGACAACGGCTTAACAACAGCTATTAATCACTATAATATGGAAATATGGTTGTATGATGGAAAAAAATGGAAAAAAATAGAAAAAATATTAACAAAAGAAATATTTTTTGAGTTAATGATTAGAGCCTTTACCGTCTCAACTATTGTAAAGACAGAGTCTCCAAATAATCTTGTATTATTTAAGAGACCATACTCGTCTATACCATTGAACAATGCCCTAGAGAGGAGATAAGAGAGATACAAGTGATACTTACGTACGTATAGGAAAGACAACAATCACATTGGGGGAAATAATAAAATTTAGTAAAAATGTGGCATCATATTTTTAGTAAATCCATTAAATTATTCCTGTTGTGTGATCATACCTGACTATATTTTCATGTTTTCAGCTATGATTTCTTTCCGTTATTTATGAGGTGAAGAAAAAACATTCTGACTTTATTATTTTTGCGACAAAATTGAGGTGAATATAAGATTACTATCCGTCGCCAAAGATTAGCTAGCAGGGATCAGATGAAGAGGTTTTTACTTGTGTGCCATTAAGAAAGATAGTGTCTGTACCTGTGCCACTAAAAAGTTCGAGCCTCTCTCTATACCATCGTCGAACTTTATCACACCCTCCACGTCATTCCATCCGTTTTTTTCCTAACGGCGAGTAATGGCGCAGCCAAATGACTTAGTTGCCCTTAGGCTTGAGAGGTTATTTAAACAAGTTTGTTTCCTTCCGTGCCACCAAGCCGCCACCGCCGCTGTCGTTCCTCCTCCTTACCGAGCCGCCGCCGCTGCTTATCTGTTAACCCTTCCGAAGAGATGCTTGCACAAATGGACAACACGGGAATATGGCAATACACAGGAATAAAATACATGGAAGGGAAGGAATAACCAATAAAAGCAACGGAATGAACATAATAAACAAACGACCAAAACCTCACCTGGGCTTCAGCGTAGGTGCCTTGCGCGCGGATGGCGCCGTCGCGGCCGATGACGAGCGACGGGAACGGCTCCCCAGCAGGCCTGCCCTCACGCGCCGCGATGGCCGCCCGCGCACGTTTCTGAATGTCAATGAGCTCGTTGTGCCAGGTGCTGGCCCTGGACCGCGCCCCCGACCCCGCGGCGACCCCATCGAGCGGCGCGAGGTCGGCCGAGTCCACGTCGAGCACCTCCTCCGGGCGCGCCCCGTCGAGCGTGGAGACGAGGCAGGCGCAGTACCCGTGGGAGAGCTCCGAGTCAGAGTCGGCTGCGAACCTCATCCGCGGTTGGCCGCGACGCGGTCTCCCCGAGCCGCGGGAGCGCGGCCGCACGGGCAAGGATGTGGCGCGCGCGGTCTGCGGCGTCCGGGGCAGCGCGGAACTCTTCGGCGAGCCGGCTG
Source organism: Oryza meridionalis (assembly GCA_000338895.3). NCBI lineage: Eukaryota > Viridiplantae > Streptophyta > Magnoliopsida > Poales > Poaceae > Oryza > Oryza meridionalis. The sequence continues at coordinate 4,525,535 of CM002528.2, read as the reverse complement.
ACGCGGAGGCTCGGGGGCAAGGAGACCTCCTCGTCGGTGGCTGTGATGCCCTGAAAATCGTCTAACTTAATAAATTCATTCTTTAATGTATTTTCAAAAAATTATTTTAAAAGCCTACAAGTTAAACTCTAATAATCTAAGAAAAATTTCAACATACAAAATTGAGCTAGATAAAATTTTATTAAATACTTTGCTTGTTTATCTATTTTCTAGATTTTACTAAGGATTATTTGAGCAAGTAAAGTATTTTTAATAAATAAAACATCATTTCACGAATTATTTTAATTGGAAAAGTTTTTAAAACCCTCCCCTAGGCTGTTGGGCCGTTTCCGGCCCAACATCCCTCTCCCTCGCGCGTGGCCGTGCGGCCCAAGCCGAGCCGCCGCCCCTCCCCTCCTCTAGCTGCCGACATGTGGGGCCCACATATCGGGGTCATCCCCTACCTCCGGCCGGCAGCCGAGCCCGAGCCGCCGCCACGTAGCCCTAGCCGTCGCCGTCGCAGGCGCCGTTCCAGCCGCGCCGCGCCGCCGCCAGCGTCGTCGTCGTCGCCACCGGGTTCGCACGATGCAGGAGTACCTCGGTCGCCCCTTCGTCGCCGTCGCAAGCCGCCGGAGCACCGCCGCCGTCGTCGAGCCGAGCCACGCCGCCGTTGGTCCTCGTCGCCGGTCGCCGTTCGTCGTCGTCCGTCGTAGTTTCTTGCACCGGTGAGTTCGCGTCGTCGTCCTCTTCGCGTAGGTGTCCTCGGTTAGCCCAACCGAGCTCTCTTTTGCCGGTGGTCGCGTGGAGCAGTGCCATGGCCGGCGATGATGTTAGCGATGACGTCGTAAATCATTTATTTAATTCGTAATAATTTTCTGTATTAGATGAAAATCGATTAAACTTCGGAAATTCATAACTAAATCATCGTAACTCGGATTCAAGTGGTTCAAGTTGCTAAATTCATCTAAAATCGAGATCTACATGTTAAAAATATCCACATGTACTGTTTATGCTTGTTTTTATACTGTTTTGTTGATTTTGTTCATTTGCTTTAGTTTCCGACGTTCCGGAGGAGAGCGTTTACGTTGAGGAAGGTTCAGAAGTGTTTGAAGAAGCTCAAGGCAAGTCACACAGATCCCAAACAACTCTTTGAGCATGTTGAACCCGTTTAAAGCTAATGTTTTATTTCAACTTACTCATTATTTTCGAATGTCATCGGGTGGTGAGCCTTTCCCAATTAATTAATGGCCGAAGATGACTTTATTTTCATATGGGTTATAATTTGATTAGCTTGAACCTTATATATTGGATTGGTTCAGCTAAATGCTATATATATAATTGCTTAGCCGTGCTTAGAAACATAAGCTCATTAATGGGATGAATCATACTACATTATTACTTATGGTTATATTTAATGGTAGCTCACGATGGTTAATCGTGTTATGATAATTAATTGATAAATAAAACCTGATTAAAGGTGGGTTGTGAGCACATGGTTTTGATGGTCGTGCTCATGACAATTAAGAACCGGTTCGCGAGCTACTGTTGTGAAACATTTACCATGCCAACAACAAGCCAGCGTGGGCAACGGCTTTATCTTTTGTATAGCATGGTTCATTAAGGGGTGCCAGACTGAGAAGCGGCGAGAAGTTCGTGGGGGTCGCTAGGGAGTCCATGTCTCTGGTTGTAGATGGGGTGATTATGATCCAGGTATGGTGCACTGTGGTGAGTTGTGTTGTGCGAGGGGTATTGTCACACTTCCTTTCCGAGGTACCGTGGTGGTATTGAGGCGCATGGTAACATGTTGTGGAACTGTGTCTTGTGGGTACAGTGGTACATCTCTGGCCAGAGTAAAACTATTCGAATAGCCGTGCCCGCGGTTATGGGTGGGTCTAACAATATTTTTGTGATTAGTCACACATTACTCAATATTGGTGATAACACTGTGATAATTGAATTGACTCCTGGTTTGGAATGGTATATTCCTGGTATAGAGGTTTGATTTGTACAACCGGGGTTGGTTGTTCAGATGAGGTTGGATCTATGCAACACGGGTGTGTTGTATAGTGTTTATTTAATATTGCTTAATTTACTTAACTGTTTCACTATTCTCTCAAATGGTTATTAAATGCTGTTTATGCAAATAAGCTATATTATGCCATCCTCTATTATCTTGTGCACTTGCATATTTGCTGTGTGGCTTGTTGAGTATGTCATATGCTCATTCTTGCAATATTCATTCATCAGAGGAGGAGTACTTCAGTGAAGGTGATGATCTGGAGGATTAGGCTTTGTTCGGGTCAAGTTGCTTGTGGAGTGGAGTCGCCATAGCTGTTCCGTCTTTTGTTTTTATTTTCCGCTGCGTAGAATTTTATTCTTTTGAGAGGAACTATCCACCTCTATAATAATTTATTATTTTGTGAATATTAATTAGAGGTTTGACAGTACTCTATTATCAATTTGTTATTGTGTGCCTCGGCTGATTCCTGGACGAGGATTTAACACACATGTAAGCGTTTGGAATTTTGGATAGAAATTCCAGGCGTGACAGTGGCGGAGCGCCATAGGGGATGGCTGGATGGGGCGAGGCCGCGAGGGCTGGGGCGGGGGGTCGTGCGAGTGGGCACAACGGACGCTCATGGAGCCACGGGAGGGGGAGGGATAGTGTAGAGGGAAGGCGAGGTGGAGCTTGTCGCCGCTCGGCCCCAACCTCCTCTGCTCGGTGCCGCCCGACCCCTTCTCTCTCTGCGTGGCGCGGCCTGACCACCGCACCGGGCCGCCTTTCCCCCCATGCGCACGGTCGTGCTGCTGCGCCAGGCCGCCGCCGCACTCAACCACGTCGCCTTCACGCTCTCTCTCTCTGGCGCACCCAAAAGAAGCGGAGACTGAAATGAAAGGGCAAGAGCGACATTTTTTTTTTTGCCCGGGTTCACATGTCAGAGCTGTCAGATGGTTAAATCAAACAGAATATGTTAAATCAAACAGAATAGCGATGGAATGGTGTGGAGGGCGCGATAAAGTTCGACGATGGTATAGAGGGAGGTTCAAACTTTTTATTGGCACAGAGGCAGGCACCATCTTTCTTAATTTCTCAGATGAAGAATATGTTTCCTTGAAGGGCTTGTATCATGAAAATTAAGCTCTAATGATGATTTTAATTTTCACGTTGCAACGAACGGGCAATTTGCTAGTTATTTGATTAATTTCAAAATTTGATCATAGTGCGGTTACCCCGTTGTACTGCTTAGGACCTAAGTAAATCTATGCCGTTATTACTTAGGTGATTCACCTCACCGAGACATAAGACAACGATAACCGAAGTAGGGAACAATATAATCTGTGGGTTCTGAAAATGACCTCTCACATCTATTAAGAATTTTGGTAAGTCATGGAGAGATGGTATAGGTTGTGCCGTTGTGGTGCCATCTGCTGGGCCACTTGAAGACTCCAAATGATACTGTTTTATACTAGAAGAAACTGGTTTGTAGCCCTATCCTTTACGGGACCATTCGAAAAGACAGACTCGCAATCGCAACAATAAAACAAACTAGGGTCTATAAGTATTTTCGTCCTGATCGATCCTATTTGCACTGGATTAATTAGGTCTTCCAGTGCTTTAAACCGTGGGCGGCTACGACAGAACGGTCATCATGTTGATTTCCTTTGGATTTGTGGAGTGGTTAAGCAAGAAATCAGAGAGGAAATTAACCATGTCCGATGTTATGTTGCTGGCAAAAGAATTCGAGGTAATAAATGTAGGGGGAATAAGTTCATCTCAGATACAAACAGGTCCCTTATCTGTTAAAACCGGTGCAAAAGTCCTGAGACAGTTTTGACGATGGTTTTAGCTGACGTGGCACCTATGTGGCTAACTTAACTGGGTTGACGTGGTAGTGACGTGTCACATGAAGCAAAATTTAACATTTTTAAAAATAAAATAAAATATAAAATATGTGGACCCACCTGTCAGTCAAATAATAAGAACACAAAATAATGGGTCCACATGTGAGTGGACCTCCTCCACCTCATTCCCTCTCTTCTATTCTCTGTTCCTATCCTCTCTCTCCCATGCGAAGCCGACAGGGCGGCGGCGGGCGGAGCGGCGCGCGGGTGCCGGCCAGCGGGAGGAAAGGAGCCGCGTCGCCCCCGCCAGGGTCCATCGCGGCCATGGCCGTGTCATCTGGCCGCTCCCACCACTTCCCAGCCGCCAGCTTCCAGGTTGATCGGTGCTCCTCCTTCCCTACAACTCACTCCTGGGCACCACCGCCGCTGCCGTCACAACCCGCCAAAACACAGCGAGATTTGAACAGCTAGGGCCTCGGAGTAATTTGCATGGCACAGTGCAGCCAAACCCAAACAGCGAATCAAAGCAAAGCAACCAAAGCAAAATGGGAGATCTTTTCATCAACAGCAAAGCTTGGCCTTTGACTTGTCCACACATCTATAGCAGCTTGTTGCTAGCTTGTTCCTTACCTCCGCCGCACGCTTCTCCTCCTCCACGCAACGCTGGACACGTCGACACCCCGGCGGCGGCAGAAACCTCCCTCCGGTAAACCTGCCCGGCAGATCGCCCAAGAAATTAACCTCCCAGAGCAGCAAGCAAAACGATCGTTATTCCAATCCATACGTCGCAGCGAGCGGTGCAAAGAGAAGGTAAGGAGGCATGCGGTGGGATGGGGGGAGATAGAAGGGGAGCGGGCGCGCGGTGCGGGGACGACTTAAAGGAGAGGAGATGAAGCGAGGCGAGGTGAGCTTGGGGCTTGGGGGGACAGCATCACAGCAAGGGATGGGACATCCTTCACATCCGCCCGGCCCGCTCTGCCTCTCTGCTCCGCTGGGCGCCGGCAAATCCCTCTGCTTCCTCTCCCGCCGCCGCCCCGCCATCTTCGTATGTGGGAGAGAGTGGATATAGGAACAAAGAAGAGAAGAAAGAGGAGGCGGAAGAAGTGGGGTCCACTGACATGTGGACCCACTATTTTTTAATCATATTATTTGACTGATACGCGGACCGACATATTTTATTTTGCTTAAAAAAAATATGACCGTACGTTACAACAGGTGACTATTTTAATCTTATTATTGTTCAATGTGAATTTCACTTAGATATATATTTTTCTAAAAAGTCATATCAAGTTAACATGTGAGTATTTTTTTAAGAAATTTCTTATACGGCTCCTTTTGTATTTATAAAAACGACCAACTTAAAGCCCGACTCAAATATGGATCTGTATTTTTAAAAGCAAATGAATTTAAAAGCCGACTCATACGTGGATGGCATACTAAAAAACCGACAAAAACATCTTCAATTTTTATAATACTAGAAAAAATGACAATATGTTGCAACGGGGTAAAAGCGTTTTTTGTAAATTGTACGAGCTATAATGAAATTAATTTTACGTGAATATATAGTCTACCTTGGTCAGAAAATAAATCCACAACAAAAACATCTAGCTAAATTTTTCATTGGTTACATTTTGTTAGATTTGGATTAATAAGCAGTCATAAAAGTTTTCATAATTTTTCAGCAACTTTAAACAATTAAAATGATACAGATGTTATTTCTGTAAAAAAAAAACTCAAAAAAGGCTAGAAAGCCCACCAAGCTAAGTGGCGGCAGCGCGTGGGTCGGATTGCGCTTGTGTTGATGAAAAACTCGAGGCCTGAGAGATCTGCTTTAACTCCAGTATAGGTCCAAAAGCTTGCCTTCTAGGTTCGTGAGCGTGCCAGTTGATTTGATCCTGCAATCAACCGCGGTTAAACCCATAAACGATAGCCGATTGGCTGGTCGCCGATGACATATCGTTTATCTTTGAGCCGATGTCATATGTGAATCGATCGACAGTTGCGGATAAGTAAATTAAAACTAAATCTACTCGATCGGCTGTAGATATTAACAATACATAATCTTTATGTCGTTATATACTTAAATCAAGTGATTGGGATAGATCGGTCGCCATGCCGAGATAGTATAAATCACTTAGACCGAAATATATATTAACAAAGAGATTATAGATGTTTACAGCATAACCGATCAGATAGATCTAGCGTGTATCGGCTAATACTCCGATACCACTCTATATTAAGATATTAAAGCAAGTAAAATATATCAAACAGAAAGCTTAATACACCTAAATGCAATAGGATCTTAACATAAAGGGCGAATCTAGCATAACAATTAAGCATATAAAACATAAAGCTAAATCAGGTAAGATCGGCTGAAACCCCGATGCTACCCTAATCAATAACCAAGAAGCAGGCTAGAGATTATAGTTCTAAGCACAACTTATGAGATCGAACCTAACTGATGCAGCCATAAGTATGAAAAGAAAGACAATATCTAGACAATCAAGCCATTGGAAGCTTCATAGAGTGGTAGATATCCTATATAATCTAAGTCAACGTTGGTATTTAACCTAATCGGCTGCCTTCTAGTAATAGATATTAGCCGACTGATAGTTAGATAACAATATTGCCAGAGATTATATAGAATATGTGATAACTCGACAACTTACATAAACAAGATTAGAGTGTCATAAAGATGGAAGCACTAATCCCGAGAACGCAAGCCGCCATAACAAGTTTTATCTCTAGTTGAAGATCAAAACCGATGCAGCTCTACCCGAAAGCAAGAACTCGTCGAAAACAAAACGAAAGTAAAAGGTGGCGATGCGCCGAGATTGTTATTGAACGTGTGTTAATTGATTACATGGGGCTCGGGGTCTATTTATACCCGAGATTACAAAACATGTCCTTGTCGGACACGACTTTTATCTCTAACAAACTCTAAGATACCATAAGTCTTTGCGGCAGACTTTTACCCAAACTTATCTCTAAGGAAATTACATAAAATATCTTAATTAATGGATACAATTGCCTTCTTAAAACTCAATCCATGCATAGCAATCCAGATGAAGCACTTGAACTTAACCCGATGACGTGTACCGAGTCGTATTGTCGGAATCGGCTCAATCGGCTACCTTGTCCGACTCGAACTCTGCCGATTCTGGTCGTAGCCGATTCGGACTTCAGTCGATTCTTGCTCAATTTCCGGAACGATCTTTCTCTTGGATTCCGCTTTGGTTTTATCTTCATCTCCGATACTGAAATTTTCAAATTTGGTCGTTAACACATGCCCCCCAAGTCCGGAATATTTGGTAATGTTTCGGATTTGCCATATCGGTTTCTTCCAAGAATATCGCTCAATGCTGTTTTTCCGACCGTTACCGCAGCGCTTTAAATACTAAACGTCACCTCCGAGAATCTTCATACCGTTACTTCCGTTTTCACTGCTTAAGCCAACTTTGTCTTCTCTCTCTCCGGCGATCCCCTCGGTGCGCAAGGCGACTTCAAGGCGATTCCCTCTCCAGCCAAGCTTCCGCCCGCGGCGATGTCGACTTCCGCCAGCCCGTCTGCCGCGCCATCAGCTGAATACGCAGAGATAAGTATCCATCGGCCAAATCCTTTCTTTTGTGCAGTAGATCGGTTTTCTTCGGTCTCATCTTGTTTTCTTCTTCTCTATTCTTTTTGTACCTGTATCATCTTTCCAATCTGGTTGCGATTCCCAGTCTGGCACACGAGCATCAATATTTCCTTGGTCTGATCGGCAATTCCGACCCCACTGAGTTCATTAGCGCTGAGACCATTAGGATACCTTTTAGACTGGCCAACCCAAATCTAGGTCATTGGAAAAATACTTTCAAGTCATGGCCTTCCCTTGAGAAAAGTGCTCCTGAGAGAAGTTGGCCCGTATGGTACAAACGTGTATCGGCCAGCAAGCAAGTTCACTGGGATGAACTCGGAATCGGCCAAGCTTTGGCATTAACTCTTGCAAACTCGGCTAAGGATGAACCATTGATAGCCTCCATAGCCTATTTCTAGTCGAATACCCTTAATGCCTTTATGTTCAGTCAAGGACCAATGACTCCAACCTTGCTTGATGTCATCATGATTACTGGATTAGATATTACCTCATCGGCCAACCCTATGAGCTTGAATACCAAGAACACTTTTGACTTCAAGACCAAGAGCATAGGTGGCTGGTCAGGCTATATCGTAGCATACATGGGCAAAGGACCTGTCACCCCTCGAGAACATGCGGCCTTCCTACTAATGTAGCTTGAGAAATTCCTGTTCTACGGATCAAGTTGTGGCCCTACCGCCAACTGGCAGGTCCTAGCCGAAGCCTTGGTTGATAAGAAGCAATTTCCATTGGGCAAATACCTGCTCGGCTATTTGTACCAGACTTTGAGTAATGCATCTGCTAAGATAGCTAGTGGATCGGTAGTCGGTGCTAGTGGCCCATGGTGGTTACTGCAAACCTGGCTTAACTTAGTCGTCATGAAAGTTGTCAATCGACCACCTTTGACGGACACCGATTTTCCAAGATTAGAGCCGATCACATACGAAGATGGGGAAGAGAAAACCCATCGAAGATGCAAAGCTATCGGCTGAACTGCTAAAAGACTGGTTCTGCAGTTTTTATGATGGCTTCCAAAGAAATTCTCGAGTCTGGTTTGCATATGAAGATTCAATGGATTTTGAGCTACCATCAGACTTCAGATTCGAGGAAATTAATTCTGAAACATATGATAAGTCCAGGGAGGTTTTTTCTGCTGCTATCAGTAGCTGTATCCTTCTAGTTGGCATTCACCAAGGCAGAAACATCCAAGCTTCTTATGAATTCTACCATCCCATGAGTTCTGCCAGGCAATTTGGAAAGGGCCAACTCCCAATCGGCTTATACTTTGCCGATAAAATCCAATGGAGGGGAGAAATCACATCAGCCTTGATGATGGATCGGCTACTAAATATCCAAGGGCCCCCTCTTGGCAGTATTGAGAACATAAAGTTGGCTCGGTTCAGAAGCAAGGCCTTCGATCTGTGGTGGGGTGAATGGAAGCAACACCTGTTCTATCAATCGGCTTCCATGTACATGACAGATCTATTCCCAGATGTTGTCCCTCAGGTAAATCTTTTTGCCTTTGTCATTTCTATCCAACTTTCGTCAGCCGATTTATATCTTAACCAATCTCTTCTTATATTTTGCAGACAACAGAATTATCTCCTCCTCGCAAAAGTAACAGTGGCAAAGACATAGAGAACGCAGCAGGCCTCCTGCCTAATGGAGGTGGATTGGCTCCCCCGGTGATCGACTACCATGCCCCCAAGACGTCAAGTTTACTTCAAGGGCAAATAAGAGAACCAGCCGATGCCGAAAAGAAGAGAAAGATTAAAACATCTGCTGTTGATCCATCGACTGCCAAAAAGAAGCTCAAAAAGCATAAGTCTAAGCCAACCGATGATTTGCCTACTATTGATCCAGACGTTGAAGAGGTCTTGGATGAAGAAGAAATTGAAGAGGCCGTCGATGAAGCTGCAGCTGAACTCAGTGAGACGAGGGAACAGACGCCACCAGCTGATACTCGAGCTCCCCAAAAGACTCCCTCAACGCCAATTGCCCCGGCTTGGCAAGCTAGGGTAAATATCTTTCAATCTCAATTCTTTAAACTCTACTAGCCGTTTTCTTTTAATGACACTTGTCTTGTAGAAAAAGAAGCTTGCAGAAAGAAAGAAATCGGCACCAATACGGTCTTCGGCTCCATCGGTAATGCTAACTCTAAAATCTTTTGAATTTGATCATAACCGATGTTAATTAACACTTGTCTTCAGCCTCCTCCTCCACCTTCACCTCCTATGCAACCTGAATCAAGTGAGCATACTCCATCGGCTGCAGGAAGCCATCATGTAGAAGAAGAACAACAAGTTGCTCCTGTCATCCTAGTAAGTCTTCCATTGTCATAACTCTTAGATCGACTGTATAACATATTCTGATCTTTAATTGTTTTCAACTTTCTCTCTTGCAGGTCTTAGCCGATTTGTTCTCCTTTGATATCAAGGACTACCTTGATGATGAAGAAGAAGACACCACCAGTAAAGCCCTAGCCACTCTATCTGATGATGTGAAAAGAACTCTTGAAGACATATCTCATCAGCTAAAAGCATCATCACTGGATAACTTGGTGGTCGATTGTGGGTCAATCAGGACTAGGCTTCATGAAATCCAATCTCTGATCCCAGATGAACTAGCCGATGCCCTTACTCCAGCGGTTTATCTCGAACAACACCAATTCAAGTTGGAGAAGGCCAAGCAAAGGATAGCCGATCGTCGGGAGCGCAAAGACATTGAAGGCACCATCCAAATCAATCGGCAACTCGTGCATGAAGAAAAGTCCAAGCTCGATCAACTGTCTGAAGGTCCGATCAAGTTCAACATAGATCGACTCGAAGCCCGAAAGATTGAGCTCTTGGCGCAACTTGAAGAATGCAATGCTAAGATGGATTTGGAGCAGCAAAAATTAGCCAATCTTCCCAAGGCTGTTGAAGAACAGAAGTCAAGATTGAAATCGGCCATTAGGAATGATGCTGATATCACTAAGTCCCTCAAGGTCATCACTGGGACCAATGCTCAAGATGCCCAAGCAATTGCCGAAGTAGAAGAAATCAGGCAAAAGGCTATATTGGCTATCCAGCGCTACCTGTCTGCATGATTGATCTTGTAATAGGACTTAGATTTTGAAACTTTATTTTTGTAATCGGCTAAGAAACTTTGGTACTTCTTTTGATAATCTTGCTGATCCATCATGCCGATTAATATAACTTCGCAATTTGCTTGAAAAAGTCTCAATTTTTTGTATATATGTGCCCCCCTAATTTTGCAATGACGAAGACATTGATAAAATTATAATTTGAACTAAGGGCGATATGTGAAATATCGGCCATCATACATCGGTAGAACACAACCGATTATGAAACAAAAACCACTAAGGGCGATACAACCATATTGGCCGTCATACATCGGCAGAACATAGCCGATTATGATAACAAAAAACTACTAAGGGTGATACAACTTGTATCGGCCATCTTAAGGCGATGTAAATACATCAGCTATCATGCATCGGCAGTATCCAGCTGATCACGAATTGACCCAAACACTTGGGTAATATTTCTTCAAATATTTGCCATTGAGTGCTCGTCCATAAACTTCTCTATCAAGTCCTTGCAACATGTAAGCTCCCTTGGACACGACCTTATAGATTTGAAATGGTCCTTCCCAATTCGGCGACCATTTGCCGAATTTGTTATCTCGAGTTCCTATCGGCAGAATCAATCTCCAAACAAGCTCTCCTTCAGAAAAAAGATTTAGGCACAACTTTCTTGTTATAATGCCGAGCAACTCTTTCCTTATCCCTGGTAACCTTTGCAAGCGCTCTCAACCTTGATTGAACCAAGTCATCATTTTCATCGGCCATGAGGTTATAATATTCATCAGCTGTCAACTCGTTGTGTAATTCCATCCTTCTCGAGCTGATTCTAATTTCCCATGGTAAAACTGCCTCATGCCCGTAAACAAGCTTATAAGGAGGAACTTGAATCGATCCATGACAAGCCATCCGATAAGACCACAATGCTTCGGCCAGTCGTGTATGCCATTGCCGAGGATAATCAGAAATCTTTCTCTTAATCAACTTGATCAAACTTTTGTTAGATGCCTCGGCTTGTCCATTGGCTTGTGCATAGTATGGGGAAGAATTTAATAACTTGATGCCCATGCTATCGGCAAACTGAACAAACTCATCGGACACAAAGATCGAGGCTTGATCGGTTGTAATGGTCTGGGGAAAATCGGTAGATAATATGCTCCTGCACAAATTGTATAGCATCTCCTGAATCAACCTTCTTCAAGGGAATAGCTTCTACCCACTTGGTGAAATAATCAGTTGCAACCAATATAAATTTATGCCCCTTGCTAGAAGGTGGATTTATTTGGCCGATCATATCCATACCCCATCCTCTGAACGACCACGGCTTGATAATAGGATTCATAGCCGATGCTGGTGCTCTTTGAATTGCCCCAAATTTCTGACAATCTTGACATCCCTTGTAATATTGGAAACAATCCTCCAACATTGTCGGCCAAAAATACCCTGCACGCCGAAGCAACCACTTCATCTTGTGAGCCGATTGATGAGTACCACAAATTCCTTCATGCACTTCGCCTATCGCAACCTTGGTTTGATCAATACTTAAGCATTTAAGCAGCACCCCATCGATCATCCGATAATATAACTCATCATCCAGCAAGGTATACTTCAAAGCCTTATAACGCAATTTCCGAGAAGCCGATTGAGATGGATTCTGCAAATATTGATACACATCATACCTCCAATCATCGGCTGATATTGTGGCGACCTCTATTTTGACATTCCTCACCATTGGCTTGAACCCTGATTCCCCTGAGCCAAATCGTTAGCTTCAACATTCTGCTCCCGAGACACATGCTTTAAAGTTACTAGCCGAAACCCATCCATCAATTCTCGGCACTTCTCATTGTAAACCATCAATGTATCGTTCTTGCATTCATATTCTCCTGCCAATTGACTAATCACTAACAAAGAATCACCCATAATTTCGATAGCATCGGCTTCAACCTCTTTAAGCAATTGCAACCCTTTGAGAACCGCTTCATACTCAGCTTGATTGTTAGTTGCATAGGGCTTAATAGTATAGGCAAAATTGAAACTTGCCCCCCGAGACGAAATGATAACCAAGCCGATACCACAACCATGAGTGCACACTGATCCATCGAAAAATAAAGTCCAAGGCACAATGTCAACTGAGCCGATTGAGTCATCACGATGATTCACAATAAAATCGGCTATAGCTTGCCCCTTAATTGCCTTCGGTGATTCATAACGAAGATCAAATTCCGTTAAAGCAAATATCCACTTTCCAACCCTTCCTTTCAAAATTGGAGCCGACAGCATGTACTTAACCACATCGGCTTTGCATACCACAGTGCATTCATTGGATAATAAATAATGCCTTAACTTTGTATAGGAGAAATATAAACACAAACACAATTTCTCCACAGGAGAATACCTCGTTTCTGCATCTAAGAGCCTGCGGCTTAAATAAAATATAGCCCTCTCCTTCCCTTCAAGCTCCTGAATCAAAACTGAGCCGATTGACTTTTCTCCAGCCGATAAATATAACTTGAACGACACCCCTTTTTGTGGAGAAATCAAAACTGGCTGCGAACTAAGATATTTCTTAATATTATCCAAAGCCTTCTATTGCTCTGCCCCCCAAGTGAACTTTTGATCGGCTTTCAATCTCAACAACGGTGTAAAAGGCTCTAACCTTCCAGATAAAGTAGAGATAAATGTTCTAACAAAATTTACCTTGCCGATCAATTCCTGCAACTTCTTCTTGTCCTCTGGAGGTTGAATCTTCTTAATTGCATTAACACTCCTTTGAGTTACCTCAATTCCCCTCTCATGAACAAGAAATCCAAAAAACTGGCCAGCCGATACACCAAAAGCACACTTTGTCGGGTTCATCTTCAAGCCATATTTCCTAGTCCTCTCAAAAACCTTCCTCAAATCAGCTATGTGGTTTTCTATTTCCTTTGACTTGACAACCACGTCATCAATATAATCTTCAACCAACCAGCCGATCAGATCATGGAATATGTAATTCATGGCTCGCTAATACGTAGCTCCAGCACTCTTCAAGCCGAAAGTCATCACAACCCACTCAAACAAGCCGATTGCACCAGGACACCTGAAAGCTGTCTTATGAATATCTTCTTCTGCCATAAAGATTTGATTGTAACCTGCATTACCATCCATAAAACTTAATATCTTATGCCCTGAAGCAGCATCAGCCAACTGATCAGCAATCGGCATTGGGTACTCATCCTTTTGGGTAGCCTTGTTTAAATCCCGAAAATCAATGCACACCCTCACTTTGCCATTTTTCTTGATGACTGGAACTATATTAGAAACCCACTCAGCATATCGGCATGGACGTATAAAACCAGCATCATATAATCGTGCAACCTCAGCCTTGACAGCATCGAGCATATCGGCTTTACATCTCCTTGGTGGCTGCTGATATGGTCTGACCCCCGGTTTGATAGGAAGCCAATGTTCAACAATCGATCGGCTGAGCCCTGGCATCTCATAATATTCCGAAGCAAAGCAATCTCTATATTCCTTTAAAAGCTCTATCAACTTGGTTCTGAATTCTGGAGATAAATTATTGCTAATGAATGTTGGCCTTGGTCTATCTCCTGGACCTATGTCAATTTCCTCCAAATCGTCAGCCAACATGAAACTCTGTCCTTGCTTGTCATCGAGATCATCTACTGTGTCCTTGGTGTAGACGTTTGAACCCTCCAAGATGCCGTCAAAATGATAATTTGGGCTCTCCATCTTCAATTGGCTGTATATCACAATCGGACACTTTTAGAAAATCTCCATCCCAAACTTTTCCAGACAGGCAATCAATACCATCCATCTCCCAAAGAGCTAACTCGACAATAGCAATATTAATTGACCTGTTGGCTGGCACGATCTCAATCTTGTCACCTTGCCATTGAATTAAGCACTGGTGCATGGTCGAAGGAATACAAAAATTTGCATTAATCCAATCCCTTCCAAGTAACAGGCTATAGGAACCCTTCCCATCGATGACAAAAAATGTTGTAGGAACAGTTTTGTTGTCGACTGTCTGCTCCACATTGAAAACTCCTTTGGTCTCCGATGGGTTGCCACCAAAATCCTTGAGAACCATGTTATTTTTTATGAGATCGTCAGGATTTCTGCCCAACTTCCTGAATGTAGCATATGGCATCAAATTCACAGCAGCTCCTCCATCAACCATCATCTTGGACATCGGCTTCCCATTGACAAATCCATTGATATGCAGCGGCTCGAGATGTCGATTCCCTGTCCCTTCTGGCTTCTCAAAAATTGCTTGTTCTGGTGACAGAACCAATCTAGCCAAAATTTCTTCAACATCATCAACATCGGCCTGCCTAGCTTCGAACTCTTCTGGTAATGTAAAAACCATATTTACCGATGCAGATGCAATAGCCTTACCCTTAAGCAATCTTTTTGCCTTGTCGGCTTCAACCTCATCGGCTGTTGTAACCGTGCTCTTAACACGCCACTCCTGCTTAGTCTTTGTTTTCTTTAGCCGATGATTAATCTCCTGTTGCACCTCCTGAAAACATTCTCTGTTCCTCAATCTTTGAACCCTTCTCTTCTGATTCTTGGTGAAAATGCTTGTAGGGCACCATTGTGTTTTCCTATCTTCATCTTCATCATGGTGATAATCTCGATTTACTGGGCCCAATCTCTAATGAACAGGTACTCTCTTCTGACCCAGCCGATTTCCTCCATTATAGGATCGGCTTGAACTCCTTGTATCTTCACTGCATCCAGGGCAATCCTCAATTGATGGTAGCCTCATTCCTTCATTCCAGCAGAATCTGAAAACTCACAACCCCAATGAGGATCAAAACCATCATCATCTTCTTCATAATATTCCTCCCGCTGCTTGTCATACTTTCTCTGATATTTGTTGATAATTCTGGCCGAATTCATCTGAAAATGTCAATTCCTCCCTCCATCGGCTGTCTTCCCAAAAGTATGCACCATATTAACAGGGAAAGGATTACTATCAACCTTCATCGGCTTCTTTGAGTCATCAAATTTGATCTTTCCCCCTTCAATGGCTGCCTGTATCTGCTGCCTAAAGACTTTGCAATCATTAGTAGAATGAGAACCGGAATTATGCCATTTGCAATACTTTCTTTTTCCATGTTCCTCAGCCGATGGAATTATATGACCAGCAGGAAGTTGAATCTGCTTCTCCCGAAGCAATAAATCGAAAATCTTTTCAGCCTTGGTAATATCAAAGTCAAACCTCTCCTCTTTTCCAGAACTCCTCACCCATTGGCATGGTATGACTTTCTTGCTCCTGACCCACTCGGCTGCTGCTACTTCGGAATCATCATCTTCTTTAGAATCATACATATAGGGATATACATGATTGATTTTCTTGAAATTCTTCTTAGCTTCGGCAAACCTTTGCTCATGTAAAGTCACCTTCTGTGCAAGATGTGATAGACTCTCAAAATCCTGGGATGAAAATTTCTCCTTAATTGGTGCTATCAAACCCTGAAAAGCCAAATCGGCCAACTGAGAATCAGTCAAAGACAGACTGTAACACCTATTCCTCATCTCCCTGAATATCTGGATATAATCTTGCATAGACTCATCATGTCTTTGCCTTATTGCCATTAGATCTGATAACTTCATCTCATGTATTCCACTATAAAAATAGCTGTGAAACTGCTTCTCCAGATCGACCCAACTATTGACAGAGTTATATGGTAAAGAAGAAAACCATGTGAATGCCGATCCGGATAAGGATAAAGGAAACAACCTAATTCTCAAGGCGTCAATAGCCGATACTTCACCACTCTGAGCTAAAAATCGGCTGATATGTTCATAAGTCGAGACATTATCCTGCCCTAAAAACTTAGAGAAATCTGGGACCTTGTATCCGCTAGGCAATGGAACCCTTTCAAACCACTCAGGGTAAGGATGCCGAATTAAGTTTCCAGTATCCTTTGGCTTGAGTCCAAATTGCTCCTTCATTACATCTACAATCATATCAACCCAAGGCCTTTGCTGAGGTACTCCTTGCACCTGCTGCTGAATCGGCTCGAACTGATTAAGTTGAGGAGTAAATTGGTTGAATTGTGGCACCGTCTACAGTTGAGGTGATCCACCTTGCTGATGCATAACATGGGGCGATGGTGACTGATACTGATAATTCAAATTAGCCCCCTGATAATTCTGGTAGTTTGGGAAAACACCACCTGGTAGATAAACTGGCCCCGAGGCTTGGTGCTCGGCTATTGAACCATCGACAACAGTCTTCACCATATTTGTCAAAGTATTAACAAGTACTCCGGATTGGTTGATCAAAGCATGTTGCACAACATAGTCAATCCGGTCCTAGAAGTTGTTAAACTGCAATTGTTCTTCACTGCCATCTCCCACAACTCCCTCAACTTCACCATCCTTAGGGTCTGTGCCTTTATCACCTGAATCGTATGTACTTCCTTTAGCAGCTTGAGTATCACCGTCTTTGGAAGAACCTACTCCAGGCATATCGGCTACTAGTTTCAGCTTATACTTTTGAATGACTTTTCCCTGTTTGGTCTGTGTGAATGAGTTCATGAATTGTTGTTGCGTCTGTTTCATCATCAATTCGAACTCCTTCTTTTGTTCTGGCGAAAGCTTGTCTACAGTGAGCGGGATAATGTTTTCCTCATCAACTTCAGACTCATTGGTTCTTGGGGGTTTAGGAATCTTGGTCTGAAAAGGATTCAGCGGCTTTGTTGCCGTTGATGGTGACTGTGGTGGTTTCTCAGCCATGAGAAGATGTTGTTGAAACTTGGTCCCACCGGGCGTGCCAAAAGCGTGTTGATGCAAAAAACACGAGGCCTAGGAGATCTGCTTAACTCCAGTGCAGGTCCAAAAGCTTGCCTTCTAGGTTCGTGAGCGTCCCAGTTGATTTGATCTTGGAATCAACAAGAAATAAAGACAAAGAAACCGCGGTTAAACCCATAAACGATAGCCGATCGGCTGGTCGCCGATGACATATCGTTTATCTTTAAGCCGATGTCATATGTGAATCGATCGGCAGTTGCGGATAAGTAAATTAAAACTAAATCTACTCGATCGGCTGTAGACGTTAACAGTACATAATCTTTATGTCGATATATACTTAAATCAAATGATTGGGATAGATCTGTCTCCATGCCGAGACAATATAAATCACTTAGACTGAAATATATATTAACAAGGAGATTATAGATGTTTACAGCATAGCCGATCAGAAAGATCTAGCGTGTATCGGCTAATACTCCGATACCACTCTATATCAAGATATTAAAGAAAGTAAAATATATCAAACAGAAAGGTTAATACACCTAAATGCAATAGGATCTTAACATAAAGGGCGGATCTAGCATAACAATTAAGCATATAAAACATAAAGCTAAATCAGGTAAGATCAGCTGAAACCCCGATGCTACCCTAATCAACAACCAAGAAGCAGGCTAGAGATTATAGTTCTAAGCACGACTTATGAGGTCAAACCTAACTGCTGCAGCCATAAGTATGAAAAGAAAGACAATATTTAGACAATCAAGCCATTGGAAGCTTCATAGAGTGGTAGATATCCTATATAATCTAAGTGGAGGCGGTGGCGGGCAGCGCAACTCGACTGAGCCACCTCCGGCGGCCACTCCGTGCACCCTTCTCGTTGATATGGCCATGAGGCGGTGGCGGTAGCTCGAAGGCAATGACGGCGGCAAACTCAGGCCTCTTGTGTCTCTGGCCATGTCCAATGATGACGTGAAGCCAATTGGGAGCGAATGCAACGAATGGTTGACTCGGGATGTTGTGGTTGAAAAAATTTAGATGACGACACACAAAAATTTTCACCCGAATTCTTGCATATTTTTTATTAGGTATAGATATAGATTAGGTATATAGCTATAGATATAACCTGAGCTAATTTTTCTAGAGATGTTTGTTAGCCACTGAAAGGGGCTCTCGTCAGCGGAGCATATCTATAATCTATATAACTAATATAAATATTTGGATTTTTCCTGTTGTCACCTCGAGTCCTTGCAGTGATTTTTCGTCCATCACCCCCCTTCCCTCCCAAATCCCAGTCGGAATTCCATATCACACAAATAGAACCCCACATTGAGCACACCTCCTCTTCAAATCCCACATCATCACAATCGTCACAGGACTGCCTTCGTCCGTCGGCGGTGCGCACCAGCAGCCCCCGCCCTCGAATCCAAATCGCGAGCCAAAAAAAAGAAAGTCCGAATCCCAATCGCGAGCCAAAAAGAAGAAAGTCCGATTCAATCAAAAGGGCGATAAAAAAAATCTGTTCGTCCGCTTAGTCCGTCGCCCACATCACGCGTGCCCCCTCTCCAAATCCCAATCCAAATTGGAATCATCACAAAATCATCCCCTCTCCAAATCCCAATCCAAATCGGAATCATCACAAAATCATCTAAAATCTAAAATAGATCATAGGAAATCAACAAATTATAGTGTAAAACGAATCACACTGGAGGGAGGGGCGAGCGCTGCTCCTTGCCGGACCTCCACGCCGCCGCGCTGCCGGGAGCCGTCGACCGGCGGCTGCTCTAGGGATCCGCCAACCAGCCGTTGCACCGGGAGGGATCCGCTGCTGCGCCGGTGATCCGCCGACCCGCCGCTGGGCCGCCGCCGCCGCCTCCCCTCCTTCTAGATGTGGCGGAGGGGAGTGCTCCACCGCCTCCCCTCCCCTCCCGCCGGATCCGGGACACCGGATCTGGCACACATGGCCGCCGCCACCTCCTCTCCCGCTGGATCCGGCGGATGGGAGGGCAGAGGCGCCGCCGCCGCCGAGACACCAAGCCGCCACCGCCTTCCCTCCCCTCCCCCCTGTTGGATCCAGGACGCAGGGCCGCTGCCGCCTCCCGTCCCACTGGATCGGCGGAGGGGAGGGCGCCGCCCCTGCCCGCCGCCTCCCCTCCCGCCGGAAGGGAGGGCGCCGCCCACCACCGTCGAGCACCTGCAATTTTCTCGTCGCTGGTAGAGGGAGGGAGAGCGGAGGAGGAGAGAATGAGAGAAGGCGCGCTGGCGAAAGAGAAAGAAACGAGCGGAAGAAATGAGGCGCGGTGGGCGGAAGAAACGAGGCGCGCGGCTCCCACCGCTTTCTCGACGGATGCGGATGCACTTTTAGGGCATTCCCAACCCAATGATTAGGATGGTGTCCATAGCATTAAATAAGTTGCCACCTAGGACAAAAAATGATGTGGCAAGTGAATAAATGAGGAAAGAGAAGGAAACCATGTCTTCATGAGACATGGTTTCTACACAACATCCAAGACATCATGTGAGATAATTAGTATTAAATTGAAGTATGGAATAGTGGTGTTTGCATTGGAAGAGTAGTGTCTAGTACTAGTTTCTTGATAATGTGGAGTTTATGAAAAACATGTCTAGTGTTATGGGTTGGGACTGCCCTTAGTCACTCACGGTGTGACTTTCAGGCCATATCCATCCGTCCGTTCCATTTGTTTTGTGATTAAAATAATTAAGGTTGCAATTTGTTATTATATGAAATAACGTTATCTATATCTATCTATTCTATACCTAATTAAAAAATAAGTAATGATTTCGTAAATTTGTTTTGTCCGTAGGTATATTCTTTTTTTTCTTCCACAACGCGGTTTTTATCTGGTTTATTTTCTGTCTGATTGGTTTTCTCTCAGGTTTTTTCCGTCCGATTGGTTTTTTTGGTGCGTGGATTTTTTTTGTTGGTTTTTTTCCCGTCGGATTGGTTTTCTCTTAGGTTTTTTCCGTCCGATTGTTTTGGATCGGAAAAAACAACCAACTGGCAACACAACAAAAACAACATGTGTATTATTAAAAAAACAGATCAACCAAATCAAACGGAAAAAATGAGTGACCCGGAATAGACCTGAACGAACCATATTTATTATTAAAAAACCAGATCGGGCAAAAAAAAAACTCGGCAAAAAACATATGTATTTTTAGTGGGTCACGATTTTATTTTGTTGCGTTTTTTTGGTGGGCCCTGTTTTTTTCCAACGGCTGTTTTCAATCAGTTTTTTCTTGGCGCACACAGAAGGATTGAATCCTAAATAGAGTTACCTAATCTTTATCTTTACCTATTATAAAAATTGAAAATGATTTCATACTCACCTTAATTTTCATCCGTCATCTGTGTTAGACACGTATAAAACCAAATTGGACCGGAAAAAACAACCAACTGGAAACACAACCAAAAAACCGATCGAACCAAAAAAACCATTGTATTATTGAAAAAAAGATCAACCTGTAAGGGTTACGGATAAGATATACCCTCTATCCTTGGATGTACGCTGTGTACCGATACGGTATACCCACGCTTATACGGATAGTTTCCGTATACGTAAAGGAAATCTATCACATGATAAGGATAGTTTCTATAGATGGAAGGAGTTCTACTCAGACAAGACTGGGTCTTTACCATATCGTGAGGGGTCCGATATCTCCGAGTCCTACTTGGAGATCAACTGACCCGCGGTATATAAGGGACCCCCTGGGCAGGACCTAAAGAATCGAATCTCACCACCAACACACCCACCACAGCCTACGGAGCCGGAATGCACAGGAGCCAAGTCGCCGGGAGATCTAGTCGGACCAACTCGACTACGGTCTCGTCGGTATCATCGAGTTCAGCTATTCCCTTTGTAATATGTGGTTTCTATCATATAATCCCATATCAACTGGATTAGGGCTATTACCTACCAAGGGGCCTGAACCAGTATAATCCTTGTCTTTTGTTTGCTTGATGTCGTACTACGTAGATCCTCGTACCAACGGACCCCAATACCCTCTATATCCGGTCTACGGGTATCCATCGTCGAAAGTGGCGTGCCAGGTAGGGGGGCTTGGTGCTCAAGGTTCTACAACTATGACTTCAAGCCTTCCCGACAACAACGTCAACACCGGCATCAACCAAGGAGCTTCAACTTCGACGATGCTGGTGTGGACTCAAGTCGGCGAAATCGTCTTCCCAGTCTACACCACAATGCCGATCTCGACTAGCCCAGCAATCATGGGGAGCGAGAACGGTATGGTTATAACTCCGGTCAACAACCCCATGTCGAAAGATCCTCCGTCAGAAGCAGAGAACGGAACGTTGATGACACCCGAGCCTGAGAAGGATCCTAATGCAGCCAAATCTTGTCCTTTCCACAAGAAATATGAGCAAGCACAACTTCCGGGGGCAACAAGAGCTTAGTGTCCTATCCACATGACTAGCAAGCACACCTTGCAAGCTTGTTCGGTTTTTCTCAACGTACGAGCTGAAATCCGTGCCTGCAAAGAGCGTGGAATTCAACGCGTTTCTCCAACTCGTGATGTCTATTGTCCCATCCACAAGGCAAAGACTCACGACCTCTCAAGCTACAAGGTCCTTCTCAGCGCCATGAAGACGTCACCCCCTAAGGTCCAGCAGTCGCGAATCTCTCCTGGAGGTACGGACAAGGAACAAGGTGCGGTGACTACATCAGATCGATTCGTCAAGGTAATCGACATCGATCCCCACGAGCCATCTGTCCTACATCTACTCAAAGACCAAGCCTCGTCATGGACAAGTACACCACGCGACGTGTACGCTATCGATGGAACCGGCACATCTGGAGGCGTTAACGCGGAAACGGCGGATCAATCGGCTACCCTGACACCGGCCCAACATATTAGAACCCTCAATGTGATATTGAGAGAAAGCCCTTTCGATACCATCCTGAACGCTTATCTCGATCAATGGGCAGAACGACTGCGGGAGTCAGTGGCCAATCTCAGTAACGCATTCGCAGAGGCCGCCGCCAGGACACCACCAGAATAACCGCCGACCGGCGACGCTAATGGGGAGCTGCCTGATCAGCGGTCGCCGCCTCGTCAACGTACCCCTCCACCTCGCCGCACTAGTGATCTCCTCGACCATCTAAATGGCCGCCGAGAAGCACGACGTACTCAAGACAATGAAAATCGTTCCCGACATCGTGTCTCTTCACGACATCGCGAGAATGAAGAACAAGGAGGACGACCGAGCGAGAACCGAGACCATGATGATCGCCACAACCGCCGCGAACATGCTAATCGCGAGCAGCGGGTGCCGGGCGATACCAGTCGAGGTAGATGCCATGACAACGACGACGGAGATCGACGCCGGGACAACAGCGGTGGACGACGATGAGGCTCGCAAGAACCCGAACGTCATCCGCGAAACCACGCCCCGGAACCAAGTGACCCATCATCATCATCGTCATCATCAGCTTTGTCATCTTCATCATCGGACAGACATCCACGACGAGCACCTGATCGCCGACTACCTACTGCCCCTGGCGGTGGGTGCAGGGCTTTCACTCGTACTCTGCGAGATGTTCGATGGCCTGAGAAGTTTCGACCATGAGCAATAGAGAAGTACGACGGAAGCACCGACCCTGAAGAATTTCTTCAGGTCTATTCCACAATACTCTATGCTGCCAGAGCAAACGACAACGCATTGGCAAATTATTTGCCGGCTGCGTTGAAGGGATCTGCGCGTTCATGGATGGTTCACCTCCCGCCCTAGTCAATTTTTTCGTGGGCAGATCTGTGGCAACAGTTTGTCGCTAACTTCCAAGGAACATACAAGCGCCACGTGATCGAGGACGACCTACACGTGTTGACGCAGAATCCGGGTGAATCATTGAGGGACTATATTTGACGCTTTAATGAGTGCAGAAATACGATCCCCAAGATCACCGATGCTTCTGTCATCCGCGCTTTCAAGTCCGGCGTCCGAGATTGCTACACAACCCAGGAATTGGCGACAAGACGGATCATAACTACTCGCAAGCTATTCGAAATTGTCGACCGATGCGCTCACGCAGACGACGCCTTGAGACACAAGAACGACAAACCGGAGACAGAAGAGAAGAAGAAACCAGCTAAGGACGCACCTGAGTCAAGCAAGAAAAAGAGTAGCAGGAGTGGGAAACGGAAAGCTCAAGCGGAGGTCCTCGCAGCAGAATACGTTGACCCGCCCAAGCACCCAGACCCACAAGGCGACGACACGAAGAAAATATGGTGCCCTATACACAAGACAGACAAGCACTCTCTGGAGACTTGTTTCGTCTTCAAAAAGGCACTCACAAGGCAACTGGCGTTGGAGAAAGGCAAGCAAGTACGTGTAGTCGAGAAGGCCGCTGAAGCGGCTACTCAGGACTCAGACTCAGCATACCCAGACTCCGACCTCCATGTTTTGCACATCTTCGGAGGTTCCACGGTGTACTCCTCAAAGCGAGAGTACAAGAAAGTGGAGCGCGAAGTTTGTTCGACATAGCAGGGGGTTGCGACCAAGATGAAGTGGTCAGAGCAGAAGATCGAGATATCAGAAACTGACCACCCCAAGACTGCCATCACTCCAGGGCGATACCCGATTGTGGTCGAGCCCACCATTTGGAATATCAAGGTAGCACGGGTTCTCATCAACAGCGGCAACTCCATGAATTTACTCTTCGCCAGCACCATGGACGCGATGGGAATCCCAAGAAGCGAGTTGACTCCCACTGATCAACCCTTCCATGGAATCACTCCCGAGTCGTCGTCCAAGCCATTGGGCAAGATCACGCTACCCGTGACTTTTGGCCAAGCGAACAACTTCCGAACGAAACAGATCACCTTTGATGTCGCTGAGTTCGACACGGTGTATAACGCCATCATCGGGAGGATTGCACTCGCGAAGTTTATGGCCGCGTCTCACTACGCGTATCAAGTGCTCAAGATGCCTGGTCCGAAGGGAACAATCACTGTTCAGGGAAACGTGAAGCTGGTGCTGCAGTGTGACAAGCGGAACCTCGACATGGTCGACCACACTCCCAACCCACCCGCCACAGTTAAGCCGCCCAAGAAAGTGAGCAAAACAAACAAGACGCCGAAGCCAGACGGCGCAATCAAAATCGTTCCGCTCTCCAGTGCCAACCCCGACAAGACCGTCAAGATCGGGGCGTCACTGGATGAGAAATAGGAACTCGAGCTCATCACCTTCCTCCGCGACAATGCAGACGTGTTCGCTTGGCAGCCGTCCGACATGCCGGGAGTTTGTAGGATCAAGGAGGCCGACTAGAGGGGGGTGAATAGGCGGTTCTAAAACTTTTGGCTAAAACCGAGTTTTGTATGTGGAAGCGTAAATCAAAACGGTTTTGCACAATTCAAAACCTAAATCAACTAGTCTGAAGTAAGTGCACAAAGAAGCTAGCCTATGTTAAGGTTTGCAAGCCTAGGGTGATAATAGCACAAATAAGCTCTAGTATGTAAACTTGCTCAAATGTAAATGCAACAAATAAATAAGACAAGAGACAAGGGATTTTCCACCGAGGTTAGGAAACTCGCCGGTTTCCTAATCCCCGTTGAGGCGAGCCCAACTCCACCTCTCAACCACGAAGCCACCGCACGCCCCCTTCGTCAAGGGGTGGGCAAGGTGGGAGCCGGCCCACGGAGAGGACTACCCAAGCCTCGATCACTAGGGTAGTTCTTCCTTTACTCCGATATTGGTGAACTCCAAACCACTCACAATCGGCGCCAGGCCTCCTCCACAATCTCCTCAGAGAGGTCACCGGGCAACACCTCCACAAGCCGTCTAGGAGGCGGAAACCTCCAAGAGTAACAAGTCTAGGATGCTTGCCGAGGATGATCAAGTGCCACACTAGCTCTAACAATGAAGCAATGCACTTGGATTGGCTTAACTCACTCTCCAACACCTCACTAGATAAACTAAGTGCACAAGGGTGTGAGAGCTCTTGCAACGGTTCAAGATAATGCAATGGAGTGCCAAAACCTTACCCTTGTTACTGGGGAGTGGGTATATATACCCGCAACCACCAAAACTAGCCGTTGGAGTCGAAATCCCCAACTCTGTGCTCTCCCGGTCAGACTGCCATAGAGTGGCCGGTTAGACCGGACTACTTTGTAACGGCTAGAAAACTAGCCGTTACAGGGCAATCATTGAGCCCACTCAACCTGACCGGCTGACCACATTGTAGTGGCCGGTCAAACCGTCCATGGCTCGGTCAGACCGCCGTCGGCTCGGTCTGGCCGGTTGCATCTCTGGCGGCTCTGTATCGCCACCGAAAACTAGACCAGTGCAATAGACCAGTGGGGCCGGTTAGACCGGCCTTACCACGCCGGTCAGACCGGCTAACAGCCCCGGTCAGACCGACCTAAGGCCCACGGTCAGACCGCAGGTCACTTTTCAGCACAACCAACCGTTAGTAAAATGGCGATATCTCTTGACTCGGATCTCAGAATTTGACGTTCTTGGACTCTATGGAAAGCTTATTCAAAGGGCTTTCCAAACCATGAACAATCCATCCAAGAAACACAACTTTTCTCAGGGAGAAAGGGCTCACACGCCAAAAGATACTCCACCGGACATAACCACATGAGGCTACCCAAACCTATAGGATGTGCCCACTTCTCTCTTTGTTTGGGACTTGAGAAAACTCACAACACTTGGCTAGACAAGCCCACCAAATGCACCTACATGCATATGAACTAATATGGCACAAGATCATCCACGTGCTCACTTCATAGACCCCTCTTAATACTATGGCGCCAATCTAGCAAATCCGGTCTACACCAAACACCCAGACCAGGGAAAGACTACGAAAACATTCTTAGTTCAATTATACCTTTGCCTTGCGCCATCCAACTTGGGTCAATGCTTGAGCCAAGATCAACACTCGTGACCATTCGCTTGAACCATGTTTATGCCGAGGTCTTGACCATCCTTTGTTAAGACTTTCTTTTCATCACAATCTTGACTTCATTCTTGTCGACATGGGGATGTCCTTGGCTTGGTGACCATCAACACATGGTGTCATTCATTAGCCTCATCACAATTAGACCTATTCCTTTGCACGGCTCAAAGGATAACATTAGTCCCAACAAATCGGTTGTCATCCTCCACTTGGTGACCAACCGGTTGCATATGAAAGATATGGATATGTTTGTTGAGTATTCATTAACATCGCAAGTGTCATATACTCATATGCAAGCTCAAGTGCAAAGATCCTATATAAATAATAGGTGAACAACATGGATCTAAAACATGCACAATAAATGTATAGGATTTTACTCCCCCTAAATATATGCATACAAAGAAATATACAAGAGAGACAACTGTATGCATAAGTAAAGAAGAACCAATGGGGTTTATCCTATACACATGGAGAATGCATGTAGCAATGACAAGACAAACAAAAACACATACCTTCATGATCTCTATGTTTCAAAGTAAATGAGACTAAATAAGATAAGGCTCAAGTAAACATTAGTCTCACACTTATATAACAATAACATGGAAATCATATATATGAACCTATCAAAAAGTAGGAGATAAGAAGTGATACATATTGTTTTATCTGCATGCATTTCATCCTTGTCATGATTAAGGTCCTTCACCAAAGAATGCATATCTACCACGTATCATCATCGGGAAATAACCTAGTTGACAACTTATGAAAAAGAGAGGTTAATCCCATAAACATCGGTTTATCATCTATCATCAAAGCAACAATTACACAAATTGTTTAATCCAAGATCTTTCAATCTTTTCTCTTTTTGGTGATAGATAATAACCCGATATAAACAATATAGAGAGACGAGATGAAAGATGATTTCAAATCAAGGTAGAGATCTTATAATAAACAAAACATGGAATAAGCTCCCCCTCAAGATGTGCATACATATGGATATAAAGGAACACATATGCACATAATCAATCAAGATCAATGACGGAGCTCACACTATATTTTGGATCCACAAGAGAGACCAAGTTAGAATATGTGAAGTTTAATACATACCTCTCATCATTTTTATTTTCATATCCAAATGAGACTAGTCAAAGAAAAGCTCATAAAAACGTTAGTCCCATATTATTAGATTTGTCATTAATCACCAAAACCAAATTAAGGCACTTGAACTTATAGAGTCCCCAGGGAGGTGATTGAGCACAAACTCATGGTGCGACCCGATGCCAAGCCAGTGAAACAAAAACTGCGGAGATTTGCACCAGATCAGAAACAAGCCATACGAGAAGAACTCGACAAGCTTCTCAAAGCTGGCTTCATCAGAGAAGTTCTCCATCTAGAGTGGCTAGCCAACCCAATCATGGTGCGCAAGGCCAACGGGAAGTGGACGATGTGTGTCGACTTCACCGATCTCAACAAGGCGTGTCCCAAGGATCACTTCCCTCTTCCTCGAATAGATCAATTGGTGGACTCAACAGCCGGCTGCGAATTGTTAAGTTTCCTTGACACTTACTCCGGCTACCACCAGATCAGCATGGCAAAAGAGGATGAGGAGAAGACGGCATTCATCACGCCGTTCGATGTATTCTGCTACATCAAGATGCTGTTTGGACTGATAACTTCTGGAAACACTTTCCAGCGCACGGTTCAAGGGGCACACAACGACCAGCTCGGTAACAATGTCGAGGCCTACGTCGACGACATTGTTGTCAAGACAAAGACAAGCGACTCACCGATCGATGATCTCTGGGAAACGTTCGACAACCTCCGACAATATCGCCTCATGCTCAACCCAGAGAAGTGCACGTTCGGAGTACCGTCGGGCAAGCTCCTCGGATTCCTCGTCTCCAGAAGAGGGATCGAAGCAAATCCCAAGAAGATCGAGGCGATCGAGAACATGAAGTCGTCGACAAGACTCAAGGAAGTCCAGAAGCTAACTGGATGCATGACGGCACTAATAAGATTCGTCGCTAGGATGGGAGAGCGAGGACAACCTTTCTTCGCCCTGCTGAAGAAACAAGACAAATTTGTGTGGACATAGGAAGCCGAAGACACGTTCATCGCGCTCAAACGCTACCTGTCAAATCCCCCTGTACTTGTTGCTCCCCAACCTAATGAAGAATTATTCCTCTATATCGCAGCCACGCCATATTCTGTGAGTACTATCATTGTTGTCGAGAGAGAGAAGGTGCAAAGACCGGTCTACTACATCAGCGAATGTGGAGATTATGGATACCCCATACCCACACGGCATGTGTATCCGACTGGGTATGGGGTACAATGTATAGATAGAATATCTTCAAAGGGACTCGGGTTAAGTTCCAAACTTATGTATCAAGGAAATATCCGAGATCCTAGTCGGTTACGATTGTATCTTATCTATAACTACCTATTCCGTTAGGGATATGGTCTATACTTTGTAATACGGACCCCTTCCCCTATATAAGGAGGGGTCCGGATGCCTCTTGGGAGGACGACTTTTTCCCAGATCATACGATCAATAATACACTCGGCGGATCAATCCCCGGACAGGAGTAGGGTATTACTTCTTATTAAGAAGGCCTGAACCTGTATAAAATTCCTTGTCTTTCAACCCATCCACTTTTCCAGCTTGATAGCCACCCCCTTTTAGTATTGCCGAAATCTTGTTTCGATAGTTGGCGCGCCAGGTAGGGATAGCGTCAAGTTTTTCGCCGTCTAGTGCGATGGGTTTCGTCTTTGGCATCGACGACTTTGTCTTCCCTCTCGGGCAGGCATTCCTGTTCGGCAGCCTCGACTTCATCACCAACAATTTCGGCAAAATCTCTCTCCTCGACTCGGATTCGAACCAGTCGGGAAGAGGCCAGGTCTCAGTCCCGTTCGGTATCCCGAACGCAGCCGTGATCTACTCCAAAATCATCTCAACCGAGTTGGCTCCAAACCACTCGGACGAGATCCAATCTACTCCAACACGACCCGATCAAGACGATGGAGCCTATGCCCCAATCCTGATGAAACTTCCCGACGACTTGGCGGCCGTCTTCACTACAAGGGCGTCCTCTCCCCGTAGGTCTAGGTGGGATCCGGCCTCAGCCCCGACCAAGTCTGGCTTCAGGGAAGTCGGCGTCATCATCCAGCCTCTCGGCACGGTATCGACGGACCAGTTGAACGGCTACCTCAGCTCCCCGATGTCGACTCTCGACTGACAGAGATTGCAGAGTACAACGACCTCGGCTACCACAACGACTACCTCGACGACTTCGACGAAGGCTATGAAGATAATTACACGCCCCTCTACTTCGGCATCTTCATGGCCGATAACGAGACGGAAGAACAACGTCAAGCCCGAGAAGCAGAAGAACAACGTGTGCGACAAGAAGCCGAACGTCGCCGACCGGAGGAGGAGCGCCAAGCACAAGAGCGAGAACGGCTGCAGCGTGAGCAATAGCAGTGCGAACGGGCTGTGAAGAAGGCTGAGGACCGGCGGCAGCGCGCCTTGGATGTCGGGCGACGAGCACGGGAACTCATCGGGCAGCAGGACGTCGAGGGGACCACGGTTTTCCGCAGCCCCCAGCAGAACGCGGTTGCAGTGATCACCCTCCTCGACACCCTCCTCAAAGAAGACGCACTCAATCAAGCCAATCACGTCGTCAACATCTTGAACCAGACCAAGACTATGATCGCCGCATCGGTCCCAGTTAACTCCGCGAGCGTCCGCATGCCGACTGGCAGCCGAGTCCCGCCTCTTCGACCTCAAGATTACCACCAACCAAGCGTCAGCGTCGCCGGCGCGGGATCCAGTCGCAGGAGCAGGGATCATGGCGAAAGATCTATTCACTCGCCTCCTGACTGACACAGGGAGCGTCGGGCTGAACGTCCCCACTCCCCACATCGCAGGCGTATCGTCGATCTTCGTGAAACCATCAACCAGGGCCGCGCGGCAAGAGGTCACATTCCCCTTCATTCACCAGATCGTTACGATGACGACGTGGATGGAGTTGCTGCCTTCACAAGCGATCTTCGTCGAGTGGATTGGCCAGCCGGCTTCAAGCCAGCTGGAATCGAGAAGTACGACGGCACCACAAACCCTGAGTCTTGGCTCACCGTCTACAGTCTCGCTATCCGTGCAGCAGGAGGAGACAGCAAGGCCATGGCAAACTATCTGCCCGTGGCTTTAGCGGACTCTGCCCAATTCTGGCTCCACAAGTTACCCCGTGGCACAATCAGATCTTGGGCGGAGCTTCGCGACCACTTCATCGCCAACTTCCAGGGTACTTTTGAACGCCCTGGCACCCAATTTGATCTCTACAACGTTGTCCAGAAGTCCGGGGAATCTCTTCGAGATTACATCCGACGTTTTTCCGAGCAACGCAACAAGATCTCCGACATCACCGATGACGTCATCATCGCTGCCTTCACCAAAGGCATTCGTCATGATCTCTTAGTCGGCAAGTTCGGTCGCAAGCCTCCCAGGACGGTCAAGCAGATGTTTGAAAATGCCAATGAGTACGCAAAAGCTGAAGATGCCGTCACCGCATCCAAGCAGTCGGGCACCACCTAGAAGCCGAAGAAAGACACACCGACGGCGGGGGGGGAGTGGAAGTACCAATCACAAGGATCGCAAGCGTAAGCCCGAGGAACTTGTGGCGACCACTACACCATCCTCCCGACAGTGTTCGCGAGTCAATACTTTCGAGAAGATCATGAACTCTTACTATCCACATCATCCAAACTCAAATCACGCGGCCAAAGATTGCTTCGTCTACAAACAGTTCACAGAAAAATACGCCAAGAACGCACGCAAGCCGACTGATAGAGACCAAAGCACGTCGAAGAAGAAGGATGATCAAGATGATGCCCCGACTAGTTTCGAAGACTCTCGCAAGGAACTCAACCATATTTTCGGCGGACTGCTGGCTTATGAATCCAAGCGAAAGCAAAAGCTGACTGAACGGGAGATTAATGCTGTCCAACCCGACACGCCCCAATATCTTCGGTGGTCAGAAACAACTATCAAGTTTGACCGCTCGGATCATCCTGACTGAGTGGTCCACCCGGGACGGTACCCCCTGGTACTAGACCCAGTGGTTCGCAACGTCAAGCTCCGAAGATCCCTCATTGATGGTGGCAGCGCACTCAACATCCTTTTCGCCAAGGTTCTGGACGACATGCAGATCTCCCGTACGGAATTGAAGCCGAGTAATGCGCCCTTTCACGGAGTCATCCCCGGGTTATCTTCTACTCCACTTGGCCAGATCACTCTGCCGGTCACTTTCGGCACTCGGGAGAACTTTCGCACGGAGAACATTTGTTTCGAAGTTGCTGATTTCGAGACAGCGTACCATGCAATGCTCGGGCGCCCGGCGTTAGCCAAGTTCATGGCTGTCCCACACTATACCTACATGATGATGAAGATACCAGGTCCTCGAGGAATCATATCCCTGCGGAGCGACATCAAGCAAGCCGTCACTAGCGACAAGGAAAGCTGCGAGATGGCCCAGACCCGCGAGGTCACACTCGCCCGAGAGGAAATCCGACTGGCTGCATCTACATCAACCGAAGGAGAAGTGCCTGCAGCCAAGATGACTAAGAGCGGAGAAGGCAATGCCAAGACCAAGAAAATTCCTCTAGATCCCTCTGATCTCACTAAGACTGCTGTAATAGGCGCTGAGTTAGATTGTAAATAGGAAAGCGCGCTCATCACCTTTCTTCAAAATAATAAAGATATCTTTGCGTGGAAACCGTCTGATATGCCCGGTATTCCCAGAGAGGTGATTGAGCACTCTTTACATATTAAGGAAAACCTATCAAGCAACGACTTCGCCGCTTCGCACAGGATAGGAATGATGCGATCAAGGAGGAATTAACCAAGCTGTTAGCAGCAGGCTTCATCAAAGAGGTCCTACATCCCGACTGGCTGGTTCAATGAGGACTGCTATATGGTGTCATGTAATGGTAGGACCTCATTTCGTCAGCGAGGTTTTAGCCGACTCCAAGACAAGATATCCTCAGGTGCAAAAGCTGCTATATGGTGTTTTAATCGTTAGGAAATTATCTCACTATTTTCAAGGTCACTTGATCACGATGGTCACATCGTTTCCACTCGGGGATATACTTCATAACTGCGAAGCAAATGGGCGGATCGCAAAGTGGGCCTTAGAGTTGATGTCTTTGGATCTATCCTTCAAGCCGCGAACTTCGATCAAATCCCAAGCTTTAGCAGACTTCGTCGCCGAGTGGACCGAGTGCCAAGAAGACACGCCTGCAGAGAAGATGGAGTATTGGACTATGCATTTTAACGGGTCAAAGAGGCTTTCAGGCACCGGAGCGGGTGTTGTCTTAATTTCCCCGACTGGAGAAAGGCTGAGCTATGTATTGTGGATACATTTTTATGCGTTCCATAACGTGGCAGAATATGAGGCGCTTAGGAATTCGGCGTCTGATAGTTCGTGGAGATTCTCAGTTGGTTGTTAACTAGGTCATGAAAGAGTGGTCCTGCCTTGATGATAATATGACTGCTTATCGGCAGGAGGTACGCAAGTTAGAAGATAAATTCAATGGCCTTGAGCTAACCCATGTTCTCCGACATAACAACGAGGCAGCCGACAGACTGGCCAATTTCGGTTCAAAACGAGAAGCAGCTCCTTTCGATGTGTTTGTTGAACATCTTTATGAACCAACCGTACCGAGGAAAGAAACAGCCGAGGCCACCGACACTCAAGAAGTAAGCATGATCGAAGCCGTCTGGAGAGAGCCCCTCATCAAATTTTTGACCAAGCAAGAGCTCCCTCAAGATAAAGACAAAGCCGAGTGGATCTCCAGGCGTAGCAAACTTTACGTCATGCATGAGACCGAGTTGTACAAGAAAAGCCCATCAGGGATTCTACAACGCTGCGTGTCTTTGGAGGAAGGAAGGCAATTGCTAAAATACATACATTCAGGCATCTGTGGCAATCACGCTGCCGCACGAACCATAGTGGGCAAGGCCTATCGGCAGGGTTTTTTCTGGCCCACCGCTGTATCCGATGCCGACAAAATTGTGCGAACATCTGAGGGTTGTCAGTTTTTCACCCGACAGACTCATCTACCAGCTCAGGAGTTGCAAACCATCCCATTATCCTGGTCGTTCGCGGTTTGGGGGCTTGACATGGTTGGCCTGTTCAAAAAGGCCATTGGTGGTTACACTCATCTCTTTGTAGCTGTTGACAAATTCTCCAAGTGGATCGAAGCCAAACCAGTCATCACAATTACAGCAGATAAGGATAGAGATTTTTTCATTAACATTGTTGTGGACCCCTATTTTTATAACAGGAATCAATCGTGTAAACAGTACCATTTCCCTGGATCAAGTAGTCTGGTACACACGAGTTCATAGCTGAAATACCAAATGCACATACACGAATGTCTAGTGCGAATTATTACATCAAAAGCCCGCAGGCATAGTCTTAAATCATCAGACCGAGCGGTCTGGAATACATTCCAAAAACAGAAGTAGATAAGGCAGCGGAGTTAAGGCAGTGGCACGCCATTGCCACAGGCAACGACCGTAACTAAGACCTACTGAGCGCCATCGTCTTCATCACCCTCCTGATAATGGGCATAGGGATCCTCTGAAGCTTCATCTCCGGCCTCTAATTAAGTGTATATATTGCAAGGGTGAGTACCAACCATACTCAGCAAGCCACCACAGCAACAATGCACATGATAGGAGTATTTCAAGGATTGGCTATGGTTCTTTTGCGCAAAGCAAGTTTTGTAATTCTTTTCACAAGCCTAAGACTTAGCACAGACTGATCAAATTTTAGTACCTGTGTTTTCATTAAACAACGACGGTTCTGTCCACCATCCATTGTGATCCCAAGGATAGCTTCCCGCCGTTGTGTCGTCATGGTTTTCTGAGGACGTCCACCTTCCCTCCTCTCAGGAAGTGGCTCCAACAGCATAAAAATCATCATGCAATATCCCATCCCACACAAGTTAAGAATTTAGAGTCTAGCCAAGCGTAATACACGTCCCAGTGCTCAATAACCGCGAGCACGGCTATTCGAATAGATTTGGTTTACTCACACTGCAGTGGATGTACACTTTACCCGCACTCCGCGACTGCCCAACACATGAGCCTCGTCCCAACACATGAGGTGTGTCACGGCAAAGCTTTTCGATAACCTCGCATTGGCAGTACCCGCTCCATGAACTTTACATCCTCATGCACTCTAGGCGTACACGGTTTCTAGCAGTGAGAGGAGTTCTAGCGCACCCGGGAAGGGAAGACTCACACATGCGTTAAGTTATAATTACGTTTAGATTCTCACATGGCAGTCCTACCGATGGCGACACCACTGTAGACACCCGCCTCGCGGTCCTACCAATGGCTGCCCCACCGTAGAGCCCCTGCCTCACACATCAAGAAATCACTACGCATGGATACTGCCTCCGTTCAGCTATCTACTCCGCTAGGTCTATACCCATACGAGAAGTGCGGTTGTACGGGGGTCGTTTCATGCTTAACTTCATGGCTCGGTCCTTAATTGACCGGGGACGGTGCTAGCCTTTTCCGGATAGCACCCAAATCCTCCGTCCACCCCAGTCGAAAACAGTTGTTTAATTTCATTTCTCCTTTCACAAATCATGTCATCAACATCATGGCAATGTGGCGCTCATGCCCCCACATGCCGCATCTCAATTACCTTCCCAAAGGTAATTGCCCAAGCAAATAGCATTTGATAAATATGAGTATGCATGATTCTGGAATAGCATTTCTAAGCAATTGTCATAATTGACTAGGGACTCATACGTAAACATGGTTACGAAGGCATAAGGAGTAAACAAGAATCAAGGCATGGCATAATCACAAGTAGGATGTTCATCATTGCATGCAATTTATTTGTAAACAAAATAATTTCGCAATTGGGATCAACATGTTCAAAGAATAGTGATGACTTGCCTTGCTCGAAGCTTTGCGGGTCTTGGTCCTCGCTCGGATCCACAACTCCCTCGGGCTCTAAAATTACGTGCGAAGAAACGATTTGAATTCGGTTAGAATTCAAATAAAGATCCAAGTAAATCCAAGAAGATATCAAGCGCGGAAGTCGGTTTCTTACATTATCTATTTTCGTTCGTGAAATAGAGCTACTCCGTTTGTTTAACTCTATCCATCCCCAAACTATTTTGTGGCATAAATATTTTATTAGCACAAGTTTTCAATTTAATCCGCCCGGGTATTACATCCATATAATAGGTTAGAAATTTCTATCGCGAGCTAAATATCGGACAAAATCCTAAAATTATCTTATAATATTGTACGATTTAATTTAGTCTATGACTAAACGATTAAATATAATACACGGCTAAAATTCCTAGCAATTAAATCCGAATTTCTACCGTGAATCGATTACTTATAGAGATTACCCAAAAATAATCTATAATTATATTAAATTTTGCAATTCTACGACTATAATTAATCTATAATTAATTTCTAATTATTTTAAATTTTCTAAACTTCCTTAATCTCCTTCTAATTTCTATTTATTTTTCCTTTTCTTTTTCTATCCTCTTTTCTTTCTTTTCTTTTTCTCCTCTTTTCTTTCTTTTCTTTTTCTCCTCTTTTCTTTCTTTTCTTTTTTCTCCTTCTTTCTTTTCTTTTTCTCCCTTTCCTTTCTTTTCTTTTTTTTCTCTCCTCCCTCCCGGCTTCTTTCTACCTCTCTCTCTCTCGGCTCTTGCTCACCCGGGCGGCGACGGCGGTGGGCGCGAGGTGGAGGGGGGGAAGACGGCTCACCGGCGCGGCGGTGGCGGCGACGACGGCGACGGCGGCGCAGGACGCGGCGCGGCACCCGGTTCGGTGCGGCGTCACCGAGGTCGGCGGCGCGGTGGCTCAAATGCGGCGGTGCGGCGGCACAACGGCGACACGGTGGAGTGAGTAGAGGAGAGGAGGGAATGGAGTGGGGAGAGGGGAGAATGGTGGGCTTTTATAGGGGAGAGAGGGAATAAGGGGGGAGAGGGAAGAGAGGGGGGGCGGTGAAGGGGCTGACGCGACGGTGGCGCGGCGGCGCGGGGCGCGAGGCCGCGATGGGACACGCGCGTGGCAACGGAACGGCGACAGCGACGGCGCGGCAGCGGCGGCACAGGGCACGAGGCGGCGATGGAACGCGCGCGGCGACGGGACGTCGACGGCGACGGCGAAAGCGGTGGCGCGCGGCTCGGGGCGGGACGCGACGGGTGGCGACACGGGCTCGAGGCGGCGACGGCGACGGTGCGACGGCGACGGCGGCACGGGGCTCGAGGCGGCGACGGCGACGACGACGCGACAGCGACGCAACGGCGCGACGGCGACGGCGGCACGGTGGCACGGGGCTCGGGGCGGGCAACGCAATGGGCGGCGACACGACGGCGCGGCACGACAGCGATGGCGACGGCGTCGCGGGGCTCGACGCGGCGACAGCGACGGCGCGCGGCGAGCGGCGATGGCGACGGGCGACCCGAGGGCGACGGCGCGCGGCGCGCGGCACATGCGCGAGGGCGACGGCGGCGCTAGGACGGCGCGGCGCGGCGCGGGGCTCGACGGCGAC
Source organism: Oryza meridionalis (assembly GCA_000338895.3). Classification (NCBI taxonomy): domain Eukaryota; kingdom Viridiplantae; phylum Streptophyta; class Magnoliopsida; order Poales; family Poaceae; genus Oryza; species Oryza meridionalis. The sequence goes on along the minus strand of CM002528.2, from coordinate 4,488,713 downwards.
AGTGGCGCGGGGCTCGGGGTGGCCAAGCGTGCGCAGCAGAGAAGGAGGATGGCTAGGGGACGCACTCGAGCACCTAGCGGGCAATGAATAGTGACATTTCCTATTTATCTCGATTTTAGCCTATTTTCTATTTAAATATAGCCCTATAAATTCTAATTTTTTGCATAAATGAAGTTTACTCAATATTTGTGTTATTCTAACTAAAAATTCACCCTAGATTAATATTACCCGTATTTTATTTTTATATAATTTATTTGAATTTTTAATTAGGGTTAATTCTTGCTCCATCGCACTTAACTTTAATTAGTACCATTATGGTCACGATAGTATTTTATTTATTTCCAACCTCACCTAATCTTTATTTTAATTTATATTTTAATTATTTATTTAGCCAATATGATTTTTAGGGTTTATTCCTAGTTAGTTATCCATTATTCGCGATTAATAAATTCCGAGATCAAAATCCAATGAAATAGGCGAATAAAATCGGCATGATGCAATTTATTTAAAAAGTTTTTGAAGGTCCGTATTTTTAGAGTTTTGTTTTTATTGATCAAATTTTCAGGGTGTTACAATTGTGCACCGGTTTGGAGTACCCAATCGGATCATCACTGATAATGGCACTTAGTTCACTGGTGGAGTGTTTAAAGAGTTTTGTGAAGACTTCGGCATTAAAATTTGTTATGCCTCCGTAGCGCATCCTATGAGCAATGGACAAGTCGAACGCGCCAATGGTATGATACTTCAAGGAATAAAAGCACGAGTTTTCGACCGACCGCAACCCTATGCGAGCAAATGGGTAGATTAGCTGCCGTCTGTACTTTGGTCCCTGCGCACCACACCTAGTCGGGCTATGGGCCAGTCACCTTTCTTTCTGATCTATGGTGCGGAAGCAATGTTGCCAAGTGAGGTAGAATTCGAATCTTTGCAATTTCGTAACTTCAGGGAGGAGCGCTACAATGAAGACCGAGTGGATGACCTCAACCGACTGGAGGAAGCCCGCGAAGCAGCCTTAATCCAGTCGGCTCGATATTTACAAGGGATGTGACGTTGTCACAATCGCAATATCCGATCGCGAGCGTTCTTAGTCGGAGACCTGGTTTTGTGGAAAATTCAAACTACAGGAGATCGGCACAAGTTATCTCCCTTATGGGAAGGACCGTTCATAATTTCTGAAGTTACTCGGCCAGGTTCTTACCGACTCAAACGTGAAGATGGTACTCGTGTTGACAACTCTTGGAATATTGAACACCTTCGTCGTTTTTATGCTTAGCCGTTACTTTTGTATCTTCCTCTATGACTGCTAACATCAGGGGACTCCTTGAGTTATCAGTCGGGGGCTACTATAATAATAATGGAGTGTGATTCTTATCAATTTAATTTGCTTACTTGATTTATCATTGCTCTGTTCGATTTTTTTGGCTTAGTCAGTGAGGACTGAAAGTTTTTAAGGACTTTTGCGGGTTTTAGGCTCAATAAGGTTTGACAAAAACTTTTAAGAAATCAGGAGCTGAGTTTAAATCATCAAGCACAGCATAAATTCATCGGTATTGTACAAATTTTGTCTCCATCATCATCATTATCATCAGAATACAATATCAATCAGTTTCAGTCTTTTCATCATCAGAGTTATCAGACCTAGTCAGCCTGAGGTCGTTGTCCTAGAACCTCTCATTTACATCAACGGCTATCTTGTCAGCAGCTTTTTGCGCATCATTGATGAGGTCAAAGGCGGCTTCTTCACCTGTCCCATCTGCGAAGCCATCAACAGCATCGATGTCAATCTTCGGGTACAAGGACTTGGTCATCGCCAACGCCAGACTCGCTCCCATACTTCCAGCTTCTTTGATGTTCTTAAAATATGTATCCGGAGCAATTCTCAGCTTGTCGAAGATTTTGGCAGCATCAAATGAACTCGGACCATTGTTATTAAAAAACATGGCTTGGACGAGTGGTGTAGCAGCATTGGCGACTTCATCTCTAGCTCCTTCAAGCCTTTTGATCTTGCTAACCAGGACGTCGAATTGAGCCTGGGATTTGATTTTGCGATCTGCACAAATAGATTCACATCAACGAATGAGCATGAAGATGAGAATGGTTTCAAAGTTTCATCTACAAGTACCTTCGACGTCTTTAAGAGCCGAGTCCCTCTGCTTCGTCAGTTCGCCCTTGTCTTTCTCCAGAACCTTGATCCGCTTTTCTAGCTCGGATATCTTGGCAGCTTGCACTGTATTGCTTTCCACTGGTTAATCACATATGGATAGCAGCGCGGAACAAGTCAGACAAGAGTAATAGTTACCTTTGGACGAACCGCTCTGCTCGAAGTTGGAGTCTTGAAGCTCGGTGATCCGGTCCCTAAGTTCATGCTCAGTCTTCCTGGCAGGCTCCTTGGCTTCACAGAGTTGGTCTCTGGTTGCTTCTAGGGTTTCAAGGTAGGGGACCAATTTCTCGAGGGTCGCAGTCTTCGCCTCATTCCTAAGATGGATTCTCTACATTACAAATTCATCTTTACTCAGTAAAGTGACTGATAGGATGGTTAAGCTATGTGTGAAGAGGCTTACATTTACAAGACGAGTGGCTTGATCGAGTGTCTTTTTCAGCAGACACACTTCCTCGTCTTCCTTCTGTTTATTTATCACAATTCCTTGTGGTCGCATTTTGTCATCCCACCATTTGACTAATATGGGTGGGCGAGAATCTTCAGCCGACCGTATCCGAAGGAACTCTTCTTCGTCACCGATCATTGGGCCTTATGCATTCATGAGCAATGATGAAGCGATTGAAGAAAGTTTGTTGGATCAAAACAAATTTAGAAGAGTTGCATACCTATTATGACTTCTGGTTGGGGACGAGCAGGCCCTTGCACCCTAACAGGTGAGCTCGACCCCGGGTCGACGCTGGCATCCTTTTGAGGAGGGCTGCTAGCTTGAGCCTCCACTTCCGGGATGTCTTCATTTTGTTCTATACCCGACTGATTTTCAGTCGGGGGCTCCTAATCAGTACCGACTCCAAGTACCGACTCCAGCTTCGGCCGACTGGTTTCCAGTCGGGGGCTCGTTGCTGGCCTTTACATTGTCGGCTGCTGGTTGATGACCACTCGGGCGATCTTCAGTAGTCAGCCCGGTTTCTATTGTAGTACTAGCCTTCGCACCAGTCGCCTCAGGGTCTTTTCCTGAAGGATCGATGTCAGATGGCTTCCTGCAAATTTGAGATATGCTATCAACACTACTTCAATGGTGAATGACCAGCGATACGGGGGAAATTGCTAAATGACTCATACCTGGATGACTTCCTGATTTTTGGTATGGGACGACTGGATGTTTTCTTCTTCGGGTTGGCTTGTTTTGGCTGTTTCCCAGTCATCCCTTTGTTGCCAGCCTTTTCAGGATTGTCGTCTTCATCGTCGCTCAGAAGCAATTTCCTCTTACAAGAGTCTGACTGGTTAGTCGACTGCGAGGTGTTAGGTTGAGCGTCGGACCGGATTTTTGGCCCTCCACTAGCCTGACCAGTCTGCCGACGGGGTGACCGGCGTTGAGCAATCGGAGGATCTAATTTCATCAAGGCAAATTCCTGCGCATGATGTTCCAAGTTTTCAATCAACCTTGCATATGATAAAAGCATGCTCTTGAGAAAGACTGAGATGTTTAATACATACCGGTGGAGGAGGGTTGAAAGCATTATACGGCACCACCGGTAGCAAGTGTAAATAGCTGACCACGATAGCATTTGAGAAGATTTTATACATTCTCTCCTTCATGATCTTGAACTCAAGAGATTCGGGATCTTCACGGTTAGGGTCATGCTTGCCATCAAATTCGAAGGCTGTGCGAGATCTCTCTTTAATTGGTGCCAGCCGGCTCTTGATAAAATGCCAGGTGATTTGTTCCCCTTGAAGCCCCTGTTCTTTGAGCTTCAGCATACGGTCCATTAGGGCAAGTGCTTGAGCAGCCTCATCTCACATGGGAAGCGAGTTACAGGTATCTTGATAAACTAGAGGAAGACAGGAGTATTCGGGAAGTGCAGGCTCGGGGTTTTGCACATAGAACCAATTTGCATGCCAACCCTTGTTCGAGGTTTTGAAGGGCATGGAGAAGTATTTCTGGCTTAGTTGAAAACCGGCTCCCCCGACAACGCATGGTTTGCTCTTGTTCGGTTGGGGCTTGAGGAAGAAGATGCGGCGGAATAGGGCAAAATGTGGTCTGATACCCAGGAAAGCTTCGCAGGCATGAATGAAGTTGGCAATATGGACTATGGAGTTGGGGTTTAGGTGATGCAAACTAATCCCATAGAAATCCAAAATCCCCCAGAAGAAACTTGAGGTTAGAAGAGAAAACCCACCGTAGAAGAAATGGGAGAACACCACGACCTCTTGTGTGTCAGGGGTCAGAAATGTTTCGCCGCTTGCCGGACGCCACCCGATGATCTCTTTCGCCAGAAGAACACCGTGCGCCACTATCTCCTTCAAGTTTTCCTCCGTAACATCGGAGGACGCCCACTGACTCTCGAAGCTTTCTCTCTCCTCCGCCATGGATGCGAATTGGATGATGTGATTTGGTTTGAAAATGGCCGGGAATGGATGGGAGATCGATGCGGTGGTTGTGCGGAAGATTTTTGTGGAGCTCTGGAGGATAGATTGGAATGGATTTGTGAACCCTAGCTTTCGTCGGTGTGGTTTCACACTGTAGCAGAGAGTGGGGAAAGCGGCGAGAGTTTCGGCGGGGAAGACGAAACGACGCCTCGTCTCCGGTGTTTATTTCCCTAGGGTATCGAGAATACTAATGGGCTTGGGCCTAAACAGTACTTCAGCCCATTTTTGCTATTGACGTGGCTAGTTGTGATCCTTAGGAACTTAGACATTTGTTTTTGCCTTGGCAACATTTGCTCACGACAGTATAGCCCAATGTTGTTAAAATCCTTTTTGACGCAGTTAGATAATTCTTTGGAATTACTACAATGCACATAAAAAGGTGCCCAAGAGAAAAGTATTATACTAATTTTGTAGGCCTTCTCGGGCTACAAAGCTGTTTGGGTTTTTGTTGAGATGACTGGTTTTGAATAGTCATTCTCTTGGCATGTTATATGCTTATTTTGGCCATGACGTGAGTTATAGGTTAGGCTATTTAGACTCATCATTTGTCATGTTTTATACCACATTTGATGGATCTTTTTGAGAGTTTTTACTCGGATTCTTATCATGTGTGTTGATTTATAGACCTTTAGAGTGTTTTTCACTCGGGTCTCTTTATATCTCCTTTTTTATGTATTAAAGCTAAAGCAGTCGGCTGGATGTTTTATTAAACGCCGTATATGTTTCGCTATATGATACCTTGGATGATTCGGTTGTAAAACCACTCGGATGAATATTGGCTGCACTTTGACTATATGTTTAGTTTTACAACTAATCGCATAGTCGGGGGCTACACATAATTAGGTGCATCTAGTTGATGCACCTGATTTTTTCTATTTTTAGCCCTTCACAGTCTTTGATTTTGGTACTCGGGAGATCAAGGCATAGGAAGTTGAAGCACTCGGATTATCGTTTTGGATTACGAGAGAAGACTATTTCGTCGACTGTAAAGGTCTCAGAGGCTACTGTGGAGATTATGGATACCCCATACCTACACGGCATGTATATCCGACTAGGTATGGGGTGCCATGTATAGATAGAATATCTTTAAAGGGACTCCGGTTAAATTCCAAACTTGTATGTCAAGGAAATACCCGGAATCCTAGTCGGTTACGATTGTACCATATCTTAACTACCTATTCCGTTAGGGATATGGGCTGTACTTTGTAATACGGACCCCTTCCCCTATATAAGGAGGGGTCCGGGTGCCTCTTGGGGCACGGTTTTTTCTCCCAGATCATATGATCAATAATACACTCGGCGGATCAATCCCCGGACAGGAGTAGGGTATTACTTCTTGTTAAGAAGGCCTGAACCTATATAAAATTCCTTGTCTCTCAACCCATCCACATTTCCAGCTTGATAGCCACCCCCTTTTAGTATTGCCGAAATCTTGTTTCGACACCAGCCGGTCGGTGAAGACCCCGGGCATGCGGCGTGATGCCCCAGACGCACGTGCCATGGGGATAGTCGGGCCGCGTCAGCCACGCAGAGGATGAAGCCCCCGGGCGTACGGCGCCGTTCCCCAAGTGTACATGCAAACAAAAAGGGGAATCAATCTTATAAGCAATCATAGATTAATTAAAGGACATGTATATATGTAGATGAAAATTTAAGACGTGCAGAGCACTGCTGGCCATGATCTTGTTGCAAGGTGGTGTATGATCCTGTATCATGGCGATGACGTGTCTACACCTCATTGGCCAGCCACGTTGCTATGGTCTATGGTGCAAAGATTGGATCTCCCAGCCATAAGCCACGCATGGCAGGGAGGCGATGCTCGTGCTTGGGCGCCGTGCACGGGTCGCGTGCGCATGGACATTGGGAAGATCAGTGAGGTTGGGCGTCCGTGCCGTAGAGGATGGCGACAAGGCCGACCACCGTCTGCAGCTTGGCCTGCCGTCGTTGCGGACAATGCTGGCGGGAGATGTGGATGTGGCCTCCTGCGATCGGAGGGAGATCGATCGGTGGTGAGGCGTGATGCGGTTGGTGGAGATGATACGGAAGTTGCATCTCCTCAGTTAGATTGAATCTCTCCCGACTGGTTTGAATCCAAGTCAGAGAGCGAGAGTTTGTTAAGAGTTTGTTGAAGTCGTCGGTGGCGAGGAAGCAAAAAGCTCCCAAAGTGAAAACGAAGCCGGCGGTCCATGAAGTTGATTCCATCGCACTTGTCGATAGGAAACTCGACGCACCCCTACCTGGCGTGCCAACTGTCGAAACATGAATTCGGCATTATGAAAAGGGGTAGCGCACGAGACCTAAAAGTGGATGGATACGGAGACAAGGATTTAGACAGGTTCAGGCCCTCTCAATGAGAGGTAATGCTCTACTCCTGTTTGGGGATTTGAATCCGCCGGGTGTATTATAGATCTGACGATCTAATTGTGAACATGCCCCCTAGAAGGCCTCCTGCCCACCTTACATAGGATGGGAGGCAGAATTACAAGATAGAAACCTTAACCAATATGGTATCAGTTTCCTAAATCTATTATCAAACCAGGACTTTAGGCCGTTCCGTAATATACATACAAACGTAATACCCAAGTCATGATCTGTTACATATTCCATAGATATAAGCTATCCTCTATGACTAGTCAGATAACCATGCCGTGTGGGTATGGGGTACCCATAATCTCCACAAGGGGATTCAGAACTAGTCGTGAACCAGGTGCACAAAGACTACAAGTGCTCTAACCCCGAGTTATCCAAGTACCTCGCAGAAGTCAGGAAGCTGGAGAAGAGGTTTGATAGGATCGAGGTCCGACACGTATACCATAAGGACAACATCGAACCAGACGACCTAGCACGGCGCGCGTCCCAACGAGAGACACTCGAACCTGGCACTTTCCTGGACATCCTGACAAAGCCATTAGTGGAAGAGGCAAACGATGAAGGCAGCACGGTCATCCCCGACATCAGCTCAGGGGCAACAAAGGCGGAACACGTCGTTGCCGATATCGAGACCACAGACGATTGGCGGACCCCACTCATCAAGTTCCTGAGTAGCGACGAGTTGCCCGAGGACGATGCAGAAGCCGAGAAGATAACCCGACAAGCCAAGATCTATTGTATGATCGGCAACGATCCGTACAAAAAGGCGCCAAACGGGGTACTTCTCAAATGCATCTCGTCCGACGACGGCAAACATCTCCTCCTGGACATACATGAAGAGATCTGCAGGTCACACGCCGCTGGATGGACGTTGGTAGGAAAAGCTTTTCAACAAGGGTTTTTCTGGCCAACCGCGCTCAAAGACGCCTGCGACATGGTACAGCGGTGTGAAGCTTGTCAATTTCACAGCAAACACACAAGACTTCCAGCGCAAGCGCTCCAGACTATCTCTCTTACTTGGCCGTTCTCATGCTGGGGGCTCAATATACTCGGACCATTCCCACGAGGACAGGGCGGTTACAAGTTCCTGCTCGTGGCTATCGACAAATTCACCAAGTGGATTGAAGCGACACCCACGGGGAAATCAAGGCCGATAATGCCATCAAGTTCGTCAAAGGGATATTTTGCAGATATGGATTGCCTCACCGCATCATAACAGACAATGGCTCCCAGTTTATCAGTGCCGACTTCCAGGATTACTACATTGGGCTAGGAATCAAGATTTGCTTCGCTTCGGTTTCTCACCCTCAAAGCAATGGACAAGTCGAAAGGGCAAACGGCATAGTGTTACAAGGGATTAAGACCCGCATCTACGACAGACTCATGTCACATGACAAGAAGTGGGTCGAAGAACTTCTTCCCTCTGTCCTATGGGCCGTACGCACCACACCGACAACATCCAACAAGGAGACACCCTTCTTCCTCGTGTATGGCTCAGAAACTATGCTCCCCACGGAGCTAAGACATCAGAGCACACGAGTACAGAAGTACTCCGACGAGGAGCAGGAGGAGCAGCGGAGCAACGATATGAATCTACTCGAGGAACATCGAGAGAGAGTTGCCGTCAGAGCAGCCGGCTACCAGCAGGCCCTTCGCTGATATCATGAGAAGCACATCAGAACACACACACTTTCGATCAGCGATTACGTCCTCCGACGGGTTCAAAGCCAAGCAGGGCGAAACAAGCTCTCACCCAAGTAGGAAGGACCATACACGATCACGCAAGTCTTGCGGCCGGGCGCATTCTAAATTGTAGACGGCGATACGAGTGAGCAAACTCCTGGAACATTGATCAATTACGTAAATTTTATGTATAAATCAATAGTATCCATATTTGTAAGATATCTTACGATTTCAGTAAAGTTGATTTCAGGTAAAGATTACTGTCAAAGTGTTCCTTCCCAGCGATCCCTTACCACGACGACACCTAGAGTTGAACCTATCCTACTGTCCCTTTACGCCGTCCTGGCAAGGCCTCTGAGGAACCTAAGGGAACTTCGGCTGGGGATGCCCAGAGTAGATAAGGCCTTGTCAGGTTATGCAGAGACAAACGACCATGTAAGATCTGGTCATGTAAGGGTTCTCACCGTGCGTATTAACCAAGCCGTGTAATCGGAAATTGAGTTTTCCAACTTCACGGCAGGGGGCTAGGGTCAGCGATTTTTCAACCAAGGAAGGTCAAGGGTCTCATAGCCTTATCCTCCAAGAACGATTCTTCGACGACAAGGCTGGGGACTAGGGAGAGTGTATGGCTCAAGTGACTTATTGAAGTCGCAAAGTGAGAAAACACTCATACACAACATACCCATAGTAAGAAAACACTCATACACAACATACCCAGAGTAAGAAAACTTAGTTAGATAGATTTCATTTCTATTTCACAAGGATTTCTTACAAGTCATGAATACTTCAAAATATATTACATGCTCCCTTGAGATGTTTTTTCTACAGGGTGCGGAAGCTACCAGGACGGCCAACGCCAATCCATGGAGGAGAAAACCTTCTCGGCGAGCGGCGCCATCAACTACACAAGACCGTCGATCTCCGCAGGTGCCCTCCGAGAACGAGAGAACCCGTCGCGAAGGAACTCGAGGTGCAGCTGCGGGCGATAATCTCGGATGCAGGCCAGCACATGTCCCCCCGCGTAGCGGCTCGCTCGACGACATTCCTGCTTCAGGGCCTCGTCGATGTGCTTGCCAATCCCATCGAGTTGTGCGCTGGCCCCCTTCATCCACAAGATGTAACCAGCTGCAGACTCCTCGGGATCTCCACTGGGAACTCGGAGCTCCCTGGAAACTTCCGCCATGGCCGTACAGCAACTCTTGAGGTACAAGTTTGAACCACACCTCACGACCTCGGAGAGCTTCTACGGCCTGGTCCTTCTTCGCCTCCACGATGCCCCTTTCGAGTTCGGCCACCTCGAACTTCGTCTTCCAATACTGGATTTGACGATCTCGATCAGCCAGCACGTTCTCGAAATCTTCCCAACAACAGAAAGGACTAAGTTAAGCTACTCTTCTCTTTCGAGAACACAGCTAAGTAAGTCAATCCGAACACGAGAAGCGAAGGAAATCCGGGTTCAAACCTAAAGGCGCCATCGCCGTATCCGCTCCCGCAGACGGGCCGTGAACGATCTCGACCACTGGCGCGTGCGGTTCGAGCGTAAGCGCCGGGACGACTACCGGCATATCAGGTTGTCCGTGCTGCTGGACATCCTCGACATCAACATATCTACAATGACAAAGATACTCGGGATCATGTGCTAAGGAAACAGGGGAAACAACTGTTTAAATAAAGGCGGTTCGGACCCACAGAAAGTTTTACAGCACGTTGATTAGGGGGTACAAGGGAAAATAAGATCCTACTCTTCAAAAAGGGGGAGAACAGACTCCCCCAAGTTACCGACTTCCTCCATTATATCCTTGTGCGCATTATCGGCGGCCCCCCGACCCAAAGCCTCTTTGAGGTCTAGGTTGGGATGCGCCAGCCTCATACATGCAAGGACATGGCACGCCCCAGTATAGATACCGTTAGACGTCTCCTCACTGATCCTGGCCACATGACGAGAAGGAATCACCTCCATCGCCTGCGCCAACTCGGCAAGCGACGACGTCAGCGAGAACTCGTCAGGGTGCACCGGGATGGTGGTCGTGACGCCACACTCTCCGGCGAGTTGATGCAGGCCAGTGTACGACGTCCACAGCGACCCTCGGATCTCCGCCGGGTGGTTCTCGAGCTCCGACATCCGGTGCTCGAGTCCCAACCGCTGCATCTCGTTCCCGGCCACCAACTCCCTCATCTTCTGGAGGTCCTCACAGGTCTCCGCCAGATCGTGCACCAGTTGATCGGCGCGCTGATTTGCCGATGACGCCGCCGCCCTGGCCTCCTCAATCTCGCGGCCCACGCCGCGAGCGCCGGCCTGGAGGATGCGCTCCATCTCCGCCTGGAGCTCCCCAAAGGTAAGGGCATTGCCAGACGGAGGCCGAGTGGGCACAAGGGCGGCGATGGGGCTACTCGGTGCCGCCTCATTTGTAGCAACCACGACTTCCGTCGAAGTCGCCGTGGGAGACGCACTGGAGGCAGCATCAGTCCCACTATGCGCCGCCTTCGCCCGGGTCGCCCTGCCAAAGTTGTTCTCTTCTCAATGAAGCTGTGTGGTTAAAAAGTGGAGAGCGAAAACACCTCAAGAACATTTACTTACTTCTCACCGATCGTCACCATCCTTTGCCTTCACTGAGGCGGTTGAGACGCGCCCAAGTCCTGAGTAAGATAATATGATGTGAGGATGAGTCGTTCCAACTATGCAATCAAAGACGGAAGAGGAGCTTACCACCGGACCTGTCGCCTTCTGGCGTGTCCCGAGTACAGAGGAGAACTTTCTCCCCTTCTTTGGAACATTGCCACCACTGGAGGTGGCAGCAACAGCATCTGACGCCTCTTGTGTGGCGCCCTCCTTCAACGACGTCGCCGTTTGATGATCCACGAGTAGTCCGATGGCGTCCGTCAGAGGAAGAGCCTGCACAACATAAAGTCACAATGCGGTGTCGAGAAGAAAGAGGAAAGGAAGTCGTCGAGTATACTCACATTAATCGCGGCGGCGCGTTCGGCCGGATCCTTGTCGCAGATTGCGACAATAACCTCGCTCGCCTTCGAAGGTGCGCTGATCATGATCTGGCCGACGCGACGCCCCACAGTGTCACTGTCCAGACCTGTAAATCAAGAACGAGAAATCGATAAGTCAGGAGAAACAGGTACACTTAAAACAAAATCGGAAGTACGAGGATAAATACCCCGAGGAGAGACCCGGGTCATGTCATCTGGCCCTGAGTAATCAAAGGCCGGATGGGCGCGGGTCTGAAGTGGCTGGATCCGCCGACCTATGAAGTCGGCAGCGACTTCGTATCCCGACAACCCGCGTTCTCGAAGGTCATCGATGATGTCGATAAAGGATTGGAGGGAGGGAGTCAAGGCGGGTCTAGCAGTCCACTCAGGGATTTTGTCTGGCTGGTCCTTAGGGACAACAAGGACGGGATCCAATTTCTCTATCTGGAGATAGAACCATCTCGTTCGCCACTTGTTGCGAGAAGAAGGGCACTGGAAGGGGATGTAACGTGACTTCAGGCCATCCCGAAGTCAGAATCCGACGTATCCAGATACCCTGTTGGATTGCATCCAACACAGCTCATAATAGAAACGAAAGAGATCAAGAAAAGGCACTACCCCAATGTAGGCCTCACAAAGATGAACGAAGATGCTTAAGAAGGCGACAGAGTTGGGGTTCAAGTGCAGCAAAGAGAGGCCGTAGAAATTCAGGACAAGAAGAAACTCGGAAGGCGGAGGAAGAAAACCGCAGTAGACGTAATCCTCAACTACAACCATGCGACCCAAGATGGGTTCAGGTTTAGTACCTCCAGCCTCCCTCTCCATGGTCTCGTGACCGGGAAGGGCACCGTCATCCTGAAGCTTCTTCATGGATACGGTGTTCGAGGAAGATTTCGCAAGATCCATCGCCGCCGGAGGATCGCCAGAGAACAGGACGAAGGGAGTGTGCTAGGGTTTTTTGCGGGGAGCGGAGGAGACGAAGAGCGCTAGAAGGCAAGAGAATTTTCTGGCAAACGGACTCCAAATGGATCCCCAAAATCCCTTTAAATAAGCGCACTACCGACGGTGCGTATTCCAAGGAAAGGAGAGAGATTGCCGCCGGAAAATTCTGGGTCCGTTACGCGCGGTAGTTTCTCAGACTTCAATTTAAATTCACTCATAACCGTTGAGCTTCATGCGGTGTTTTCGATGGCTCTTTGTCTCTACTGTTCTTACACCTAGATCGACTAGATGAGAACAACAACAATTCTAACATCAGGAGTCACGATCGATAACATGAGTTCATTTAAGCAGAAGTCAGGGGCTACTGTCAGGGTTACGGATAAGGTATACCCTCTATCCTTGGATATACGCTGTGTACCGATACGGTATACCCGCGCGTATACGGATAGTTTCCGTATACGTAAAGGAAATCTATCACATGATAGGGATAGTGTCTACAGATAGAAGGAGTTCTACTCGGATAAGACTGGGTCTTTACCATATCGTGAGGGGTCCAATATCTCCAAGTCCTACCTAGAGATCAACTGGCCCGCGGTATATAAGGGACCCTCTGGGCAGGACCTAAGGCATCGAATCTCACCGCCAACACACCCACCACAGCCTACGGAGCCGGAACGCACAGGAGCCAAGTCGCCGGGAGATCTAGTTGGACCAACTCGACTACGGTCTCGTCAGTATCATCGAGTTCAGCTATTCCCTTTGTAATCTGTGGTTTCCGTCATATAATCCCATATCAACTGGATTAGGGCTATTATCTACTAAGGGGCCTGAGCCAGTATAATCCTTGTCTTCTATTTGCTTGATGTCGTACTACGTAGATCCTCGTACCAACGGACCTCAATACCCTCGATATCCGGTCTACGGGTATCCACCGTCGACACAACCATGTCTATTATTAGAAGAAAAACCAAATCAAACGGAAAAAACAAGCGATCCGGAATAGACCTGAAAAAACCATGTTTATTATTAAAAAACCAGATCGGGAAAAAAATCTTGGCAAAAACCATGTGTATTATTAGAAGAAAAACTAGATCGGACCGAAAAAAATAAGCGACCCAGAGGTTGCCGTTGCCATTGTCGTTTGTGTCTCTATCTATCAGAACAATATTGTTAGTCGCGTTCTGCTATTCTGGTGTTCTTCGTTGCCAATGTCCACCATCAATAAACGAGTCTAATTGTTGGACATATCCTACCACAGTCCGCACCGCCGTTTGATCTTCAGACTATCCACGCCCATCTTGAGTATTACGAGAATATGAGTATATCAATGTGCAATGGTGGTTTTTATCTATCCTAATTATCATTGAAATTTATAATCGATGCTTAGCCTAAGAAATAATTTATCCGTAGCAAAGTACGGGCATTTTGCTAGTGATTGTAGATGTTTTTTTGGTGCAAACAAATAGGAATAGTCAAAGGCCTAGGCCTGAATGGAAGCAACGTGGGCCTATATCCTAGTCGGATGCTATCCAGAAAAAGGATTTGCACGGTAAAAATTCGTGCGTCTTGGTCAAGAGTCGGACAACACGGAAAAGAATCGGGTGGGCGACGTACGAAACAGTTGGCAAAAACATCTTAATTTTTATAATAGTAGAGACAAAGACAGATATAGAGATAGAGATAAAGATAAAGATAGAAAAAATACCCATGTGTTACAACGGATATATTAAGAGAGTAAGAGCTAGCCAATAAATTGATATATTGGTATCACTTTACATTATAATTAAAAGGTTAATGAAAATTCTAACATTGGGATCACTATATATAGATTATAATTAAAAAAGTTGAAGGAAATATTTTTTTGGTTTTGGGTCGAAAGCCTTCCTTCCTTTTTAGACCTAGGCCAGTCTACTGCCTCCCTCCGTTTTGGCCTGCTTCCCTTCGACTCAGGGACAATTGGAGCCGTAAGTCCAACTCGCATCGTCCCCTATCATCTTCAACCTTCCTCCCTCCGTTTTGGCCTGCTTCCCTTCGACCCAGAGACAAATGGAGCCGTAAGTCTAGCTCGCACCGTCCACTATCATCTTCAACCTTCCGAAGATAGTATTGTGCCAGTACGGTTGCCTATCATCCAAAATTGGTTGAGGATTTTTATCCACTTGTTACTCTTTCCGTTTTCCCCAAAATCAGGGCATAAAACTCGGGATAAAAACAACGGGAAGATGGCCGTCATCATCGGCAATTGTTAAACGGAGATTAAATCTGGCAATTAAAGCCGAATCGGAAGGAAAAATTATGGAGAAAATGATGAGGGAGGGGTGAGGAATCGATCTTTACAGTTAAATTGGAGGAGAAAACGCACTATCGATATGATGGCGGTGGGAGGCATGCGGTGAATGGATTAAAAATCCGGATGAGTAAAACAAAAGGTGCATGGGAGAAAAAATGGAGACAAAAGAAATTGACGAAAAAACAAAAGCCCGGGAGGCGCGCAGTGAACACATTGGAATAAAGAACGGACAAAAAAAAAACCAAAAGCCTTAGCGTGTGGGAAAAAAACTCTTTCGCGTGTAAAAAAAAGTCAGGAAAAAAACGGTGAAAAAACCAAACAGACTTTTTTTTTTCCTTTTTTTCGTGAGTCGGACAATTTCTATTACGACAATATGTCTTTTTACCGACTACATAAGCTTTTTTTTTAATAATCTTTTTTAGTCGGACCTTTTCTTTTCTTTTTTCACCTTTTTGAGTCGGATTTTTTTTATACAGTCGGACTTCTTCTCTTTTTTCTTTTTTTACCTTTTTGAGTCGGACTTCTTTTTTAACTGACAATGGAAATTTATTGTTCTTTTCAAGTTGTAGAAACGAGATAGAGATCAATACCGAAACATAAAATTAAAACCGATTCATATACGGATGACGTATCAAAATACTGGTAAAAACATCTTCAATTTTTATAATAATAGAGATAGAGATAGAGATAGAGATTTTTAAAATTGTTGAAATTTTCTTCATGTGCCACGTCAAATAAAAACCGGGTCAAATGAGTACCACATCAGCTAAAGTCACCGTCCAAACAACTGTCTTAGTACTTATTCGCATCCCGTCTACTGACCACACACGGCCGGACGGAAGACCCGAACCGTATCGCCTCCACAATCCATCCCCCAGAACCGTACCACGCGTTCCCGTTCCCCTCCTAAATACTCGATCAATATCAATCAATCTCCGCCAACTCCCTCGAATCGCTCCTGAATAACTTAGTTTTCTCTTGTTAGATTAGGGTTTCGAGTCTTTCGACGTCCTGCTTGCTTGCAGGGAGATTCTGATGCCGAAGAAGCCGTCGCTGTCGCGGGTTGCTTCAGGGACGCGGCTGCTGTTTTCTAGCTGGGAACCTGAATCCCCGTTGGATGCTACCAGCGGATCCGGAAAAGATGCACCCGCCGATCAACAGGAAGGCGACGGGAAGCGGGGCCGACAACGCTCGCCTGGTGACGAAGCGAGGCCTAAGCGGCAGCGCAAGACGAAGAAGAAGAATAAGAAGCAGTTGGATTTATTGGAGCGGGAGGACGATCCCCTAATCCAATTGAGGTCATTGAAGGATCGATTCAAGGGTCGATTGAAGGAGGGCGTTGCTTCAGCCCGATTGAAGTGTTTAGACACTATTGAATGAGTCGAGGGATTTATCGCAGGGGAATGAGTCCGAGGGGAATTTGTTGAAGAGCCTCATTCAAAAGGCAGAGTTGGATTTGTGGCAGGTGAAGGAACTGGAAACCGATCCCACGTCCGGTGCTAGCCAATCCAAAGAAGAAGCTTCTGCTGCAGCTTCTGATGGACAGGGAGACGATAAGGAAAGGGGTGACTTGCAAGCAGTCGAGGCCTATGGTTCTCCTCCTGGTAAGGAGAAGGTTGACTTGCAAGCAGCTAAGGACTCTTCTCCCACTGCTGGGAGGAAGGGAAAGGGCAAGCGTATTATAGGGTATGAAGCACAACAGAAGGAAAGCAACATTCAAGATGTTAAAACATCAAGTCAACAAGAAACTAGAAAGCCAAAGAGGAAGAAGCAGAAGAAGAGGCAGAGGCGCAAGATGGAGGAATCCACGGAAAATCTATCATGCCGCAGTGGCAGCAGCCCATCCTCTTCTCATGATGCAACAAGCACATCGACAATAGAGGGGGAGCCAGAACAACCATCTTTTGGGGATCTTGCGAGCATTGCACAAGACCATGATGACAAGATTGCATCCGACGTTGTTGACATCAAACAAGAACAAGAATCAGCAGAAGATATCCTAGCTCTCCTCGACATGATGGATAAGGATGCCATCCAAGAAAAATTCAATTACTATCTCAAGCAGCTGGGCTTTGAGTCAAATGAGTATGATTTTTGGTCTGAAACCTATGAGCCAGAGCAACTCACTGCGTTGCACGAGTGGTTAGCCATCTACCGCATCGTAGGTTATGAGGTATCTCTATCAACACCATGAGCCAATTTCTTTGTATTGTAGTCTAATGCATCTATGTTTAGTTACTCTCTGATTCTATGTTGCAGCTATCAAAGGGTAGGAAGCTTGGCAAACAGGATATTGCAAAACTGAAAGAGCAGTACAATCCGTCCATTCTTCGTAAGGAAGGATACTTCCGGCACTATGAGGAGAGTCTTGAGTGGTACTTCGATCTTGAATGGTGCAAGTACTCTGGTTTTCAAGACTATCAGCGGCTAGTGCTTCATGATAATGTAGGTATCAACACTTGACTCCTCCATGCCAGCTAGTTTACTCCCTCCGTCCCGAAAAAAACGAATCTAGGACGGGATGTGACACATTATAGTACAATGAATCTGGACAAAGGTATGTCCAGATTCGTAATACTAGGATGTGTTACATCTAGTACTAGGTTGATTTTTTATGGGACGGAGGGAGTAGTGTTTATTTTTGTCTGTACTTGTGCAACCACATGTTTTGCCATACCCATGCTACCACAACTTAATTTAACTTTACAAGTTGGTTACATCTTTTATGTTTGTTTTTCTTATATAAGTACACTCCTTTTAATAGTTGCACTCAAAGAAAATATTGTAAAGCTTAAAGCTTAGGCTAGTTATCTGCATGGTTGTTATGGCGTCGCTATGGCGTCGCTGTAGCGTCGCTATAGCGGTAAGGCGGTTGCAGAGGTCAAGGCGTCCACTGCGCCTTATGTTTCCTCCGCCTTAGAGGCAAAACGAGTAGAGAAAGGGAAAGAACAGGAAAAACCAGTAGAGAAAGGGAAGGAAGAAGAGGTAAGCTCATCATGGAACCTAGTTGGCTTGTAGAGAAAGAGAAAGAAGAAGCGGCCAGAGACATTGATGGCGGCTGGTGCCTCTTCTCGTCATGGCGGCTGATGCCTGGTGGCGTACGATGTCTCTTAGGGCATAAAACACGTGGGTATGAAGACTAATGTTGGTCTTTGGTGGGCTGGTTGCCTGGCTTAGTGGGCCTTTTACCAATTTCCTTTTTTTTTCTTCCTAATTTCTCTACCATATCCTCCACTAATCACGCCTCAATCATCTCATAAGGCGTCGCAACGCCCTACGCCTCAGCGCTATGGTGCTAAGGCAGTGGTGGGTCGCCTTACCGCCTTAACAACACTGGTTATCTGTTACAATCTTTTGTAGTATGTTCTTTCAGTGACTGAATCCACATCTCCTAATTCTCATCCGTTTGTCTTAGCTTCATAATCTGTTCCCATAATTTATGGATGCTGATATGATTTGACCTTTGTTGAATTTGTTTGTACCCGGTCTGTTTCCGCCCCTTAGGCCTTAGATTTTATCCTAATCAATGTAGTGCCATTCCCTGCAAGATATCATGCACATAAGCATCTGTTCGTTTATTGCGTGGAGAAATGGAATCATACTAATGCTGTTTGTTCCTTTAATTCACTGCTTTTATTTAACATGATGCTGTTCTCTTTTATATATGTTGTTTTTGACATCAATAGGGTCTGCAATACGAACCAATGCATGTGTTTAACCATTTTTTTCTAATTAGATGTTTTCAAAAGTTACAACTAATGATATCAAAGTTTTGAAATGTTTGACTGCACATGTTCTAGAATGAGATGAAAAGCAACATAGCAAATATTTGATACTTTATTAATGCTTTTTCTTGGTGCTTGTTATGTCATTATGATTAATATTGGAAGACTGGAGTAACCCAGAATACTCTAAACCGTAATGGTTTTGATCTGAGTCCGACCAGAGTAATGAAATCGTGCTTTAAAATTTTGTTTCGATGATCAGAATCCAAACCTAGGATATCTAAGGGATGTGCCACTACCCAATAATCATAACCAGGCTGGCAGTTCTAGTCTGTTAATATTTGTAATTTTTGACAGGGATGGCGACAATGCATGCAGCTTGTAGTAATTAAAACTAATTGCTGATTCCCTTTCCCATGTTATTTTCACTCCACTCCAACTTGTGATATGATGAGCTGATGTTGGAAAGGGGCATATTGTTCTTAACTTACATAGTTATGTACGATAGCCACTCTTTTTTATTACATTTACCAAACTAGTGGTCTGGCCAGGGAACCAAGCCACTAACTAGATCTATCTGGTTTTGATAATTACACTCATTATCATTTTGTGATCATGGATAAATACATTGTTTCCATTGGTTATTTGGACCAAGATCATGTTGTTAAGTAGTATTTGCATATGAACTTGCATTTTGTCATGTTATCTGCAAACTTTAGCTTTGGTAGTTCATGTCATATCGAGTAGCTGATGGAAATTTATTTGCATGTTGGCATTCTATGATAGCAAGTGCCCATATTTCTGCATTTGTAATGTTCTTGTAACGATGGTTCTTAGGTTGGTACAGGTATCCCTGTTGATGTACATTTAATGGTCGATGTACTTTTGTGCAGGTTGAGTTCTTAGAGTGGGAGCATTACCACTTAAATTATAATACCTATGAGGATGATCTAGCATATGTCAGGTATCGTGCACGCTTAGCAAATGAGACTAAGGTATGATTGAATTGATCAAAGTGCTAAGTACTGGTCATATATCATCTTTTTCTGACAGCCTTTATTTACGTGATAGTGGATTGAAGATTATCTGGCCCGTGACATAACTCAGGCTGAGGTAGGATCCAAAAGCCTTTTGCACCTAATAAACTGTTGTGCAATGCATATTTATATTATAAGTCCCACAACTCATGCATGACAATTGTTTCCATTGTTTAGTGGCGTAGGGTTAAGGATATAGCTTCAGTTCAAGCACTGAAGATTGCAAGAGTCTCTGGTGGTGTCAAGGCACAGGCAGCTTTGGCTGGTTTCAGAGTAAAACCTCTTCTCTTGTTAATTTTAGGTGGAGAGTGTAATTGTAATAGTGTTTAACAATACTATTTTTAAATCAGGATCATATATGGAGCATTCAGTTTGATTTCAATCACTATAAGGATTTTGATGGTGTTTACTTCGAGATTTGGAAGCGGGTCGCTAAGAGAAAGGTTAGATTGCCTCAGTATGCACAGCAAGCAACTTATGGTGCTATTTTCTTTTGTCCATTCCTTGCCTGTTAATGACATATACCTTCTTTTTTAAAATTTCATCTTTTATTAGATGAATTTTAGAGAAGCTTTGTTGGAAGTGTATAGAGAAGATATGTTTCCTGTGCGCAAGAATGGTATTAAGTATGAACTTGATAATACTCAACTAAGATTCAAGTCGATGAAAGAAAAGGTATGTTCCTCTTCTCAGTTTTACTGCATTGTTTTGCCCTTCTTTGTTGGATATTTTTCAACTCGTCATCCATCCATATAATTTCTTCTCTTTTGTTCCTGTTGTCCAGTATGATGCCCACGTGGCTTGCCCTGATGAGTCAGTAAGCATGCTTTGCTTAGATTAATATAATAATATATATCCAGCTGGAGTATGTTGTTCATATTGATGAAACTTCTATGTTTGTAGGTGCCAGAAGATGAAGTTCGTCAGTTGATCAAAGAGGCCGTTATAAAAATGGTTAGTTGATTTATTTCCCTATCATATAAATGCACGCTGTCTAGTTTACTATGGGTCTATGGCGTTGAGTAACATCTTGAAGTTGGGTTTATTTGCTTATGTGGAGATTAATTTTTATCTTCAGAAACCAAAACCACATACCTATTTGGACTACGCCAGGAAGAAGTTACAGATATCAATGAATATCGATTTGATTACCAAAAGTACGTGTACTCTTCTCAATTATCAAACATGATTTATAGATAGTAGGAACAAAATTTCAGATTCTGATTTTTCTTCTATTATACTTTGTAGGAGAGGAGGAGAGGACACTGATGGCAGAAGTAGTGGACCAATGCTAATCAATGCCGTTTGAAAGAATTTTAGCTTTCTTAGTCTGAGAAATATGTCTTTCGTTTGAATTCAATAACTAGTAATCTGTCCAATCTGTCCGTGCTAATGCTATGGTGACATTTAGTAATCGTCTGCATGTAACGCTTATCGTCATGAACATAAATTAATTTGAACATTTGCAAGAATCTGATTATCGTTTGAAATACTATCGATGCATAGACATTTTGAAGTTTATGATAAATGATAATACATATACTAATAATTGACCAAACTTCTAATATTAGGATACATGAGTTTCTGATTTATTGTTTACATTGCCACGTTAAGGACACTATTGTTAGGTTAAGGTAGGTCGAGGTGTGATGTGAGCATTGCTGACTAACATCACTAATGCTGGATACCGCATATCATTTGTCAAGCTGCTAGGAACACTATCGAATTCCTATCATTATATCCGGACAAGATAACAGTACAATAGTTAGAATATGTTTTTTATAAAATCAAACAAACCATAAAACTAAAGATAGTAGTAAACACTTATTAGTTGTAAAGCTTCCGTCATTCGTCACCGTACATCCGCAATACTCAAAAGTCTCAAATTACAATAAATTCTGCACCAAATTCACACTATCTTCTATCAACTGACCACCAGATCCACCACCTTGAAAATTTGAGAAAATCTTTTATCCTCTCTCAAGCATGTTACCAGCCTGCGCCCATATCCATATTATCTTCAAGCCAATATTAACAACATAATCTCAAAACTTAATTAGTTGACGTAAATTCCACAAAATTTTACGGATACTCACTGCAATATTCGCATATATGATTTTGTATAAGCTCTACTATGGATCAAGAAAGGACTACCTGGCAGCATCTTCCCTGGTTGTGAATGATAAAGCATCTTCCCTGGTTGTGAATGATAAAGCATATGCAAGGCAAGGCAGATAAAGGGTTTTCAAGCATGGCAATATATTTCTTCATATCATCAACAGGCAATTTTTGTAACTTGCCCATGCTAACGCTACAACTATAATAGTACAAATCAAATACATGGGCAAATGCTACAACTATAATAGTACAAATCAAACATATGATTCAGGCAAAAATAAAATGAATGGTTTAATATATTGCTAATTATATAGCCACATGCAAATGCATGTTTCCCACCATATACCTTGATTCAAGCTACATTTTGTAGACTCTATAAACAAGGCAATCCATTTGCATTTACATAATAACAAAGAATCAAGCTTCACTGTAATTGCCATTATAATGGTTGTAATGGTTCACATATTACAACCATTGCATTAACATCTTAATAGTTATTGCCGTTCAATACATTTATATATTTCAGTACCCTGATAACCACAAGAATCAACAAAGCTGAAACTTCGTCTGAAGATTTAATAATATCAACCTTTTCTACTCTAGTACAAGAAGAAATGAAGAAATGAAGATTTAATAATATCAACATTCCAACTTTTCCATCATATTAAAACTTTCCTACACACACAAACTTCCAACTTTTCAGTCACATCGTTCCAATTTCAATCAAACTTCTAATTTTGGCGTGAACTAAACACACCCAATGCCTTCTATCATTCTTCTTCGTGAGTGGATTGGATTTGACAAACAAATGAAATTTCTATAGAAAAACATGCATCTACTGTTAGCCTTGTGCAGTAAATTTATATAGAGTGGTTTTTTTTTGAGATTGCCATCCGCGAGTGGATTGGATTCGACAAATCATCAATTAATAAAAGCCCTAGTGCTACCCTTTTTCTCTTTTTTTTTAAAATTTATTTTGGCTCCTCGTCAGCTGTGCCATGTACTTTGGCCCAGTTTAGTTCTCAATTTTTTTTCCCAAAAACATCATATCGAATCTTCGGACACATGTATGGAGCATTAAATATAGATAAAAACAAAAACTAGTTGCACGTTTGCATTGAAATCGTGAGACGAATATGTTGAGGCTAATTAGTGCATGATTAGCCATAAGTGGTACAGTAACCCATATGTACTAATGACGACTTAATTAGGCTCAAAAGATTCATCTCGCGGTTTCCAAGCGAGTTATGAAATTAGTTTTTTTTATTTATATCCGAAAATCCCTTTCGACATCTGGTCAAACGTCTGATGTGATACCCAAAACTTTTCTTTTCGTGAACTAAACAGCCTTTGCAGGTGTAGAAGCTCCTCGATTGGGTGTGCAATAGAGCCGTTCCTTTTTTTTTACCGGTTCTACCGGTCTCAATGACGCGTGCTGGTAGTTTTAAAAAAAAACTCCTCGTGTTTGAACGGAATAGCGCGCACGTCCTCCCACCGACTAACATCATGTTCCATTTTATACGAAACAACCCTCGTATTTTATAGAAATACAACACGAAGAAGATAAAGTTCTACTCCTAGAGGGTAAAGCTGTAAACATGAAAAACTTGAGGGTTTTTCCGAAAAAAACATCACATCTATCCCCTCCCCCCAAGAAATTTAAGGATTTGCCACCCGAGAAATTTAAGGATTTACCATCCAATTCGCTAGCCTCTAAGGATTTGATATTTAATCCGTTAGCCTTTTAAAATTTACCACCGAGACTGCGAATTTCTCTATTTTGTAACACTTTCTCCTCTTTTCCTCGTTTCGTTTTCTTTTCCTCCGTTTTCTGTTCTCTCGAGAGTTGTAGGACGGCATTGTCCCTGGCTTCTGCGTACAGATCGATTGGGATTCGGGAGCAGACACCGACGAACAAGCGACGCCACCGCCACACATCCCCTTCCGCCGCCGCCAATAGACAACCCCGAGCGCCTCCACACCACCACCATCCCGCCGCTGATGCCGGTGCCCATCGCTGGCAGCAGCACTGCAAAAAAGAAGCACCCAGTCCCATCGCCCACCGCTGGCAGCAGCACTGCAAAAGAGAAGCACCCAGCACCCAGTCCCATCTCCTAATTGGATTCTGGGAAAAGACTTGTTACAGGGGAAAAAACAAGTTTTGGAGAACACTTGTTGTAAAGGAATCAATTTGTGCTAGTCCTATGTATTTTCGCTCCATTCTGTTTTGAACTAGTGTTGTGAGGAAAGAGTATACATAGTTGTAATTATAAGTTACAACCAAAAAAATGATCAATTGTGTTGTACGTTGTACATATTTTTTTTTGAAGGATATGTTTCCGAGAAGATATGTTTCCGAGAAATGTCATGTGTGTTCAAGTTGAGAAATTGGTGAATCCAATATGCTGTAAAAAACACGAATATTAAGGAATGACCTAATATCAAATAATTAGAAGGGGTGAGGCTTCGAACCCAGATCGTCTAGCCCACCACCTTATGGAGCTAGCCGGAAGAGCCCTGGGCGTTTCTCGAATCCAATATGCTGTAATTTTGTTGGAAATTTTCACAGCTAATTGCTGGAAATTTTGACAGCAATGCTACTGTATTTTTTTTGACAGCATGTAACCAAAACACGAAAAGATAGTACAGAAAAAAAATTGACAGCATATGTACCCCGAAAATTTGACAGCATGTGACCAGAATTTTCGACAACATATACTCATAATGGTTGACCATAGATGAACAAGTCTAACAAGTTTAAATTGCCAAATCTGAGAATACCATCCAGATTACATATCCTAGGCAATCAATTTCAGATTACAAATTAAAAGCAACCAATTGCAGCATCCTCTAGTTCAGATTACAAAAGCATCCAGTAGCTGTTCATACAAGGTAATCCCTCATATTTTAATGTATGACGCCGTTGATTTTTTAACCAATGTTTGATCACTCGTCTTATTCAAAATTTTTATGCAAATATAAAAATACTTATGTCATGCTTAAAGAACATTTGCTGATAAATCAAGTCACAATAAAAAAATTATAATCACATAATTTTTTTTAAATAAGACGAAAGGTCAAACATTTGTTAAAAAGTTAACGGCGTCATACATTATATGGAGAGAGTACTAAGTATGAAGTGTTATCCAAAAACACTCAATTTTTTCCCTTTCTTTGGAGGAGGGGGAGAGAGAGGAGCAATGGTGGTGGCGCAACAAGGGAACGAGGGCACGCGGTGATGGGCGGTGCCGTGCGCCGCCGTAGCTTCCGCGCTCTCCCCTGGGCGATGCGAAATAGAACAGCGAGCAGAAGGATGAATCGGTTTGATCCAATCGATCTGTACGCAGAAGCCAGGGACAATGCCGTCCTACAACTCTCGGGAGAAAAGAAAACGCGAGGAAAAGAAAAAAAACGAGGAAAAGAGAAGAAAGTGGCACAAAATAAAGAAATTCGCAGTCTCACTGGTAAATTTTAGAAGGCTAAAATCCTTAAGGCGAACAGGGCAGGCGGTGGGGAGCCGGGGAGCAAGAAATCGTCAGCGTGGAGGAGCTTGCGGAACTCGACAGCGGCGGCCACAGCGGGGAGCTTGGCGGCGGCGCCGGGTTCGACCGCGAGTTCGCCGCCCTTCCCCACCTCACGCAGATCGAAGGACGTGGAGCTCCGCCGCCCCCTCCCCGCGCGCCGCCGCCCCCTCCTCGCCCGTCGCCTCCCGGCCGCCTCCCACCTCCTCCCCGCTGTGCTGCGCTGCCGCCCCCTCCCTCGCGTGCTGTCGCCGTCCCCCCGCGCGCCGCCTCCCACCTCCTCTCCGTTGTGCTGCGCCGCCGCCCACTTCCTGTGCGCCGTCACCGCTGCAGGTTCGTATGAAGGCCGAGAAGGAGGAGTTTCCGGTGATGGCGATGGTGGCGGGGTTGCCGGTGAGGATGGGGCCGAGAGGTAGTACGAGGCGTGGGACCTCTCCGACAACGAGGCGGCGCTGGGCTGATCTGGGGGGTGGACCTCCGCGGGGAGGCGTTAAGGAGGTCAGCGGCGCGGAGGAGCTCTCTGCCCTCGAGTCGGCAAGGGGACGGTGCAGACTTTGTTGGCGGCGGCGGAGACGAGCAAGGTCGGCGGAGCTGCCGCCGTGCGGGCGGCATTCGGTGGCCCGTGGCCCCCTACCACCAGTGACGGCAACGGGGGTCCCCCGGCGGATCCGTCGCCGCACGACCGGCCTTCGGCGGCGGCGGATCCGGCCGGGCGCGCCGCCCGTTAGAGCTGGCGCGTTTACGCGCCTCCGAGCCGCGTCGGCCCCCCCCCCCGCGGTGTGCTGCCTCCGCAAATCTGAGTGAGCCGGTGGTGCTGGTGTGGTCGACGTGCTGGTGGCGGGACCGTACGTGGGCCTCGCGGTTCCGGGTCTCCCCATCCCAACGGCGAGTTGGGCGGCGAGAGGAGGCGGCTTGGTGCAGTCCCGTGGCGACGTGGGCAGCGAAGGGAGCAGGTCACAGTGATATCCTTCAATTGCCAATTCCCAGCTCCATAGAGCAGTCATGACCATTGCCCTTTCAACTACTGGAAGGGTTTCGTCTGGTGTTGGTTTGCCTGCTGCTGTCACTTCTGATCGAGAGACTGGTAATTGTTGAAACTTTCTTTCGTACATTCTTTTGGTTCCTATAGAAGTCCTGAACAAAATCCTGTGGACAGGGGAAAGAAGACAGTCTGGTGGCCTGGTGGCTGGTGCCATAGTTCTTGCTGATCGTTGTGCTGTCTGCATTGATGAGTTTGATAAGATGAATGACCAGGACAGAGTAGCTATACATGCAGTTTTGGAACATAAAACCGTGACTATTGCAGGAATACATGCATCGCTAAATGCAAGATTTTTCTGAACATGTTGCATGGATGCATCGGTGTTGCACTGATGATGGAGGTATTTTTGTGTTTTTACAATGTTAAGTTGGCACTACTCTGATGGTTGGTGCCTTACTTTTTATTGTGTTGTGTTACAGTGTTAGCAGGGACATACATCGCAAGATTAAACACAAGTATTAAACCAAACTGAAATTCATGCCACGAATTTAATATCAAGTCTTGAGGTAGCTGCTTTCTCTCATTTTCTCCCTTTACGACATGTTTCTCATTCTTTGAATGATCAAACTCATATGTTTGGATGTCTGAATTTGGATCGACACAGCCGCTGGTGAGACTGAACAGATCCAAATGGTATGAGTTCTCTTCCTTCTCCTTCATTTTCTTTTCTTCTATTTTGCAGTCCTTCAGAATGAATCAATGCATCTCGGTTCTTAATTTGGAGCTGTATGCACAACTAAATATCAAAGCTGAAAGTAGAAAATCTTTTTTACTTACTTTACCATGTGGTCATGCAGATTTTTTATCAAGAAGCTACAAAAAGTTATAGGCTATGTTGAATGTTTCCTAATGGAGCTGACAAATAAAAGAGAATGGATGAATCCTGGTAAATGTGATTGTGTTCATTGGAGAAATGTAATGGTTCAAAGTAGCAACTTTTCCTCCAAGCTATATAAATATAATCCCGAACTACGGTCGGATTATTGCACGTAGACATAGCCAAGATGGTATATGGATGTGCTTGACCATGTTTTATATGCATGAAGGGATGTGAACATCCTGTTAGCGACAAATTGAAGGCAAATATTCAGTTTGATAGCTCATGTCGATGGTACTTTCTTCCTGTACCCATTCAATATTTATTAAGCTTACATGTACAAATATTCCGTTTCATATATCGAATGCAATGTATTGGACACATTAATTATATCTTGAACATGCTTCTGTTTTGTCCTATTATCTTTATCTCAAGTCGTAAGCATGGCGCGACGTCTCCTCCCCTCCCGGTGTGCAACCACATCTCCTGTTAATTTTTCATATATGATTATTTTCTACTGGTTTGCTGAAATGCAAATCAGTATTTTTGTTTTATGATTGTTATACTTATCCTCGCAATATGGTAGATAATTGAATAGGCAATATGGTAGACAAGCAGTTTTGTGCAACTTATCCTTATTGGTTGTGGTTATTGTTCCAAATCTGCAGTGATGTAAGAGGAAACAATCTCACAGGGACCATTCCAGTGAGCATAGGGAGCTGCACTAGCTTTGAGATTTTGTATGTTCTTGCTAATATTTCAGTGATATTTCATTGTTCATGAGTTTCAGACACCATGACGCGAACTTCTTATATGTATTGTAGGGACATTTCATATAACCAAAATGCTAGAGAAATACCTTACAAAATAGTCTTTCTTCAAGTAGCCACACTATAAATATTCCTTAGTTATTGCAAATCTTCTAGCTTGTTATGTGATTTTTCGTTCGTATCTTCTCATGCTTATAGATGCTTACTTATAGCCTCTATGTTGTGCGCTTTCTATTCGTGTTACATAGGTCACTTCAAGAAAATAGACTGACCGGGAAAATTCCAGATGTGATTGGCCTTATGCGGGCTCTTGCTGTTCTATGAGTAGACCACAACATTTCAATCCATAGGTTCAGTAGTTTCTGTATGATTAGATAATGAATTCTTATATTCAAATTTTGATTCTCAGAGACCTGAGTGAGAACGAGCTGGTAGATCCTATTCCTTCGATACTGGGCGATCTATCCTACATTGCCAAACTGTTAGTATCATCGGATAGACTTGCTTTTTCGCTGAGATTGTTTTCTTATCTTGAGCAGACTTACTAGAGTCATACCGCCGGTGGAGCTTGGGAACGAGTAAATTTAAAATTATGCTGTTCCCATTTGTGAGCAAAATGAGCCGCATCATGTTCTATTAATTTATTATACAACCATTTTGCTGCACCGTACACCCCAATATACCTTCGTTATATGATTCTTAGAGCATATCCAACAGCCTCTCCAAATTACGCTCTTCAAACACCGATATAGCTAAATCTCTCTATTTAATTTGGCTAGTCAAACTAAATGGTAACTCCAACAGACTCTCTATTAGTCCTCTCCAAAATAACAATGGACCCACATGTCAGACTCTACTCTTCTTCCCCTCTCTCTCTCCTCTTTCTTTCTTTTTCCCCTTTCCATGCCGCAAAATTGACGGCGCCATCGCCTGAGATGGACATGCCGAGCGGCTCTGGGCTTCCCGGCCCGACGCCGACGGGCACGCGGGGCGCGTCGAAGGAGAGCTCGGCCGCGAGGGAGCCACCGCCGGCGGCCGGTGCCAGCGGGACGCCCTCTCCAAACCCCGAGGCGCGAAGTACTAGCCCGCCCTCCCGCCCGCGAGCGCCAGGGACCTCGACGGACACCGCGTACCCTCCCGCCTCCGCCTCCGCCGCCGCCGTCCCCATCCTCCCCGGAGACGGCCACGTCCACCACGTCGTCGTCGTCGGTCCGGAAGCGGTAAAACGACCGCGCGGCGCGGGCGAGCTCGCGGCGGCGTGGCTGCTCCTCGTCGTTGCGCAGGAGGGGGAGGCGAGGTGGGGCTCGTGGAGGCGCGGTTGCTCCTCGTCGTTGCGCCGGAGGGGGAGGCGACGGGGGTCTCGCGGAGGCGCGGCTGCTCCTCGTCGTTGCGCCGAAGGGGGAGGCGCCGGTCTTCTCGCGGCGGAGGAGGAGGAGAAGGCGAGGAGGGAAGGGGTCATGGGGCTCGCCGGCGGCCACCGGCGCCGTCGCCGCGCCCTCGGTCACCACGCCATTGCCGCGCCCTCGCCACCGATGCCCTCGCCACGTTGCTCGAAAAGTGAATGGGAGGTGATGGGATCCACGGATGGCAAGTGAATGGCACGTGGAGTAGGCTGGCCAAATTTGGCTAGCGAGGGAAGGAGTTTGGCCATTGAGATGGTTTGGAGAGTCGGATGGAGAGACTGTTCGAGTATGATTTTTGTTTAAAATGGCTAAATTTTGGATTGGAGAGTGTGATGGAGAGGCTGTTCGAGATGCTCTTATTAATCTTATGCATGTGTTAGCGTGCGCAGCGTGGCACCGCGCTTAAACTTCTAGTATACCTAACAACTCTAGCCGTGTTTAGTTCTTTGGCCAAATTTTTTTTAAGTAAATGGACACACATTTAAAGTATTAAATATAGACTAATAACAAAACAAATCACACATTTAAAGTATTAAACGTAGACGAATCTATTAAGCCTAATTAATCTATCATTACCAAATATTTACTGTAGTACCACATTGTCATTGTCAAATCATTTAATGTTCTATGCATGTGTTGAAATATTTGATGTAACAGAATTTTTAGAAGTTTGAAAGGAACTAAACACGGCCTCTGTCAAAGACACACAATTTCTAAAGCACAATACATGTCAAGCCAACTCAACATTGAGCAAATAAATAAATTTGCTGCTACTCCAGACCTGCAGATTTTGCATGCTCGTAGAACCTGAAAACAAAAATGCAGTTTTTTTTTTCACATGCCAGAGAAGCAGGGGCCCACGGATGGGCTGGTGAAGGCTTCGAACACAAACCCGACAAGCACAACAGCGAAGTTGAGATCGAACTACGGATTCCCCGGTGAGCCAGGAGGTGGCGCAGGGTAAAGGACTCTTGGAGAACATCCTGAGCTCATCATAATGTGAGCCACTCCTAAAGTGTTCTCACTAACCGAGGACACTCATAGAGAAATTTAAGCTCATAATTAAGGATATCCCTGGATGGGCTCCTCAAGATCTGAAGCAACCCGGTAGATATACTCCTGTACACAATGGGTGTCCTAGCCCACGAAGCCCCACTCATATTTTTACTTACCTATCCCTCTCTCTATTTTTTTTGCCGCCACTCCCTCTTCTCTTTTTCTTCGCCTCTTTCTCCGCCACCGCGCGCTTCTCCCTCTCACCGTCGCGCCGCTCTCTCTCCCTCTCTCCGCCGCCCCTCGCGTCTCTCTCTCGCCGCCAGACCGCTCTCTCTCCCTCTCGCCGCCGCCCCTTGCGTCTCCCTCTCGCTGCGCTGCTCTCTCTCTCCCTCTCGCCGCCGCCTCTCTTACTCGCCGTCGACGCCGGCGGCCGGAGGGGGCAGATCCGGCGCCGTCGTGGGCGGATCTGGCACCCCCGCAGCCAGATCAGCCAGGAGACCGTGGCGGGGCCGGCGGTGGCGGGCGCAGTGTCGGCGGAGGAGGCTGAGGCGCAGGCGGGGTTGTCGCCGGGTGTTGGTATTTCTTAACGACAATACTAGAAATATAATTCTCAGCAATGGCGCATAAATACTTCTGGTATATTATGGTTATAGAGTTCATCCGCAAGCGCACGGATATACCATTGTAGCATTTCACCCGAGAGTATTCCAAGGGTATCGTATTTATTTTATCCCATGGGAAGATCATATAAAGAGAACTGGACTAATAATTTATATATTGCTTGTGATAATCATATTCTAAGTAGGGGTTAAGATAATCCAAGGGTAGAGTGACACACAAGCATAAACTACTCATTCTCATAATATATTATCTAAGCTAAGTGGAAAGAAAAGAGAAAGATAATCTATTCCTATACTTCTAATATACATAGTATCTAGTTACCCGATATACTAGCTAATACCCTCTATCCAATGCCCTCCTGGTACTTCGAAAAGCCACCCCTAACTGCCGAGTTCCTTACGGCAGCCCGTCATGACTATACAACCGGGGCTAAATACGGAGGAATACCCTCCCCAGGAAATTAACTTAGGATTATATACCGGCGCGGAGGAATACCCGTACTGAGCTGTCACCATCAGCGGCCCACCTCTCATCCGCAATATATAACCCCAAATAATGATATCCCGTAATATAGACACCACGCCTAAACTACCAGATACTACTCTAATATCATCGTCATGACATAGAGTAATTGCATAAGCAAACATTATACCCGCACCAAAGCATCTCCCAGATAAGCTAGCCGTATATTCAGTATAACATGAGCATAATGTAAAATAGGCATTCATAAATGTATTTAGAAGAGTATTCTAATAAAAGTACAAAGCTTACAAAAGAGAAGAGAAAAGCTGCTAGAGCCATACCCGAACTCTTCCGAAGGCTTCCGGACTCCTGATTTCTACTTTATTCCTATTCCACCAGCTAGATACTACTAAACTAAACTTGAGAGAAATGAGAGAGCTATTGCTTGAGGTGT
The DNA here is from genome assembly GCA_000338895.3 of Oryza meridionalis. Taxonomy (NCBI): domain Eukaryota; kingdom Viridiplantae; phylum Streptophyta; class Magnoliopsida; order Poales; family Poaceae; genus Oryza; species Oryza meridionalis. The sequence goes on along the minus strand of CM002528.2, from coordinate 4,456,895 downwards.
GTGAGTGAAGTGAGAAGGTGAAGTCCTTAAATAGGCTGCCAATGACGGTTGTGGCGGTTGGAATGGTCGGAATTGCCCTCCAACCGTCATTGGGGAGTGATCCACGCCGTCCAGCCAAAACCTGGATCCAACGGCGCTAGGGGAGGTGCCGAACCTGGGGCTGGCCCAATCCAGCCCAATTTCGGCTGGTAGCCTCCTCTGTTGTTCTTCTCCGCAGACTTGTGAATTTTGGCCCAATTCATCGTATCAATTTTTAGTTCTTGGCCTATTCATACATAAGTCAGGTTCTCGACATCGTCCGATTGATTTATCGTTTGTGTTGATGTCGATTCTCCTTCACTTTATTGTCAATCTCTGCAAAAGGTTAGTATACCTAATACTAGTGGAATATTATTATTCTAACATATTTATGCATTGCAAGCATCACTAGTTCTCCTCTATTTTGGTAATATTGACGGTCGAAACTGATCGATAACGACCATCAACAAAACCCCCCAAGCTTGAACCTTTGCTCGTCCCGAGTGAAGGACGAAAGGAAACAAAGTTTTGGTTGTTGATCAGGAGTTGCTACTATGTTGCATATCTCGAAGATACAAGTGCAAGGTATATGTACTCTCTCTCAAATTAAATAATCTTTGGCACAGTGGCTTACCCTTACCCCTGATTCCCACGAGACACTGCTTCTCCTTGCCTTGGGCGGTTGAAAGACAGAACAGCAATTAGAGCACCAATCACCCAATATTCATTCAACTCTTTTTCCGAAAGTTTTCAAATGATTTTTGCAAAGAAAACCAAATTCCTCGAATGATCCACTCAGTCTCCAAGTGTATCAAAATGTATTCCTCACCAATTATTGCCTTTTTGATTCCTACTCTAAGGTTTTGATATGTGGAGCTCGGTAGGGATCAAACATGGCATACTTGCATTCACATTTATTACTAAGTCAAAAACTTAGACTAAAGCAGATAACTAAACATACTCAAGATCAAGATCGTGCAATGTGTGTGTGATATATGGTGAAAATGGTTTATGAAGGAAAATAAAGAAAATGCTTCTCCTTTGTGCTTACTTTCTTCTCCCAAAAATCCTTCTTTTATTGATTAGGAGAGGGCATGATTACATTTTTTTTTTCAACATCATGCTCATGCTTGATGGAGCATAATTTTATTTTTTTTCATAACCATGCCTTTCCCTCCTTTCTCTTTTTTTTTCAAAAGGATTTTTTTTCTTTTTAGGAGAAGAAAGCACATGAAAGCATGGAGAATTTATTTTGGTGGTAGTATAGAAATGGAATGGAATATTTGCTTAGCTCCCAGTGTAGGAGTTTAGCATGTGCATATATGTGGGTGTATGATCTTGATCATAGAGCATGAGAAGTATCTACACAAGTCACAAGAGTTTGACAAAGTTCAATGGAATGACAAGTAACCAAAATGTGTATGGCTTAATCATGATAGCACATTTTTGGCTCTGGCAGGAATTTATATCAAATGAGCAACTTTCAATTTTATCATTTTGAAAAACAAAATATCCGGAATTCAGGTCAAACTAGTATCAGGATCATAGCAACTCATATTTACTATCTCATATCTCGCAACAACTTAGACTTAGATCAGCAAGTGCAGCTCATTTACCTCAGGTTCCCGATAATTATTGGCTACTTATATTTAACCTTTGAGAGAGTATTTACCAAGAACCCATATATAAAAGATATAAAACAGAGCAACTATTCATCATTTCAACAAAGAGAACTAGCTTGTCTTACCTAGCATGACTCAAACCTATCCTATCTTTTTGGTATTTTCTATTTTGCAAATTTTTATGTTGTTTTCATTTTATAAGATGCAATTGGAAAGCAAATATGTGATTGGAAAGGGAAATATGCAATGTGATACAAGTTATCTCAGTGGGGGAAGAGATGTCTCTCCCCCCAAGCTTGGCTTTCGCTCAGGGGCCTTGATGAGGATTGAACCCCTAATAGCGGGAGTACGCTTGAAGGTCATCGTGCTGTTGCTGTATCATGTTGTTGAAGTTGGCGAACTGAGCATCAACAGATTGTTGCCATTCTTGTGTTTGTGCTATGTGTTCCGTGAGGTTTTACTGGATCTCCCCCGTCTGCATATCAAGGGTGTCCATTTTCCTAGTGATTTCACCCAAGTCCCAACAAGAGGAACTTGAGCGCCATTCACCTGGAGATGGAGGCACACCGCTTGATCTGGAAGGTTGGTTGTCCCCCTAATGTATGTCATGAGACGCATGCCATCGGTGTTCACTGGTACTCGCCCAGCCTGAGACTCCGATGCTATGGCGTGGAGCTTGGGTCCATCCAGGTGCATCCCCAGTTGGTTCCCAACCTGCCTCATACATCTGCACGGGTGTTGAGAATGATGAACTTTCTCGTTCATTTCTTGTCATGTTGCGCTTCTCCCTGTATGCTCCACCTGCACGAGATTCTTCTATGGTCTGCAGGGGTATGGTTAGTTCACGGCAGTTGTACAAATGATACCTCGCATTTGGCAACGGGATTTCATTTGTACACCCGGGAAAAAGTAAATCAAAGATCCATCTACTCCATGTTTCAAGATATGCCCTTGCACTAGGTAAGCCTCATCAATACGCGGACGAGCGGTTGAGATAAAGGCAATTTGGTCGCTAACGATCCCTAGCCCTTTTGCTCTCTGAGTAATCAGAGAAGTGCACTCAACAGTAGCAGAAAACATTGCATAGGAGCAATTTTGATTTTTATAACCATGGCAAACATGATAATCAATTCATCTCCCATAATGGGTCTCAGATCACCTCTAGGAAACAAAGTCATATCAATCCATTTGTGCATGAGCCTAAGTGTAGGATTATGGATATCATTCGTTCTAGGTTTCTTGCAAATTGGAGCACTAGAAATATCTTCCCAAAATGTCACGTCCCAAAACGACTCTAAAATATATCCCTTAAATGATGCCTAGAATAATTAAAATCCGTGTGAAAGCCTCCAACAATTAAAATGTGCAAAGTAAAAGTCAAATAAGGCTTGGAGGATTTTTGTATATTTCCTAAAAGCCTAAAATGTGTAAATAAATTTTAGTGGAATTTTCAGAGCACAAATAATAATTAAGAAGAAATAAACAAAGTTGAAAAAAATTTTTTTAAAAAAGAAAAACCCTAAAAGTCCCCCTTCCCTCCCTTGGGCCAGCCCAGCCCATCTCTCCTTCCCCCCTCTCTCTCTCTCCTCTCCCCGCGGCCCACTCGGCCTCTCCCCGCGCGCGCGCCGCTGACGGGCGGGCCCGCCCGCCACCCTCGCTGACGGGTGGGGCCCACCCGTCATCCCCGACCTCCCGCCGCTCCCGCCGCCTCGCCCGCGCCCTAGCGCCGCCGCCGCCGTGAATCCCGCCGCCTCCCGTCGTCCCCGCGTGCAATAAAGTGGGGGGAAATACTCCCCGTGATTCCCTCTCCCTTTCCCCCCATTTTTCCCTCTCTCTCTCGCGTTCAAACGGGCGGATTTGCCCCCGCAAATCTCGCCGGTGCCATTGATGGTGGCCGACCTCCCGCGCCGGTTTCCTTCCCCTCCGGCCGCTCTCTCCCCCTTCCAACCCTATTTAAACCCTCCCCGCACTTCCTTCGCCCGTTTCCACCCTTTGCCGCGCCTTCTCCTCGCCGGAATCGAGCTCGCGCCGTCGCTCTCTCTCTCCGCCGTCGCCGCCGAGCTCCGGTCCGCCGCCGTCGTCGCCCCGGACCGCCTCCCACCTCGGCGCCGCCTCCTTCGGCTTCGCCGCATCCTCGCCGACCTCGTCCACCCCTCCGTTTCGGTCGCCGACCGCCGGAGCGCCGCCGCCCCCGTCGACCCGAGCTGCGCCGCCGCCTCCCTCCGCTTCGGCTGCCTCCTCCGTCGCCGCCGTCGCCCCGGGGTGAGCCGTGGACCGCCGCCCCTTTTCCCCCTTCCCTTCCCCTCTCTCGGCCGCCGCTCCGCCGTGCCTATGGCCGCCGCCGGCGACCATAGGGGCGCGGGCGCCGCCTCCCGCCGGCCGCGCCGAGTGGCCGCCTTCGGGCGCGCCGAGTGGCCGCCGCGTGGGGCCCGGCCGTCAGCCGCCCGCGCCCTCGGGTGCGGCTGACGCGTGGGGCCCACGGCGCCGCCGGTGCAAGCCCGAGTGCGCCCGGTCCCCCGTGGACCGTGAGGCTGCCGCGTGGGCCCCACTCCTGTGGACCCGGTCCACGCGCCCCTCCCCCTCGGCTGACGCAATAAACCCTTTTTAAATTAAAATTTAAATGAAGAAATTCACAAATATTCATTTAAAGAGCATATAAACTTCAAATGGCCATAACTTGGCCATTTGAACTTGGAATTGGACCGTTCAAGTCTCTAATTTTTCCTTAAGAAGTCAAGAACCCATTTTTGTGCTTCGTTCCTGCTTGTTATATGGAGTTTGTTAGAGTAAAAGCCTTTTCTTTTCCGTTGGTCGTGTAGACGTTGCAGCTTCGGAAGATCCGCTCTTTGTGGAGGTTGAAGCCGACGTTTGGGAAAGCGAGCAAGGCAAGTCACATCATCCTTGAACATATTGAATCCCAGTTTATAAAATTATTTTGATTTAAATTATTGCATTATCACTTTATTTAAATTCCCGCGTTATCACTGTTTTATCTAGCCATGCCTATTTACCTTTGTTATGACCTTATTATTGTGATTGTTATTATTTCCTTGTTCACCCTAGAATAAACAAAACCCCAACTAGTGGACACTCTACTCATGGTACCACTAGTATGATTTTAGGTAGATGCTTCGCTGGTTAATTAGGCAACATTAGGTGGTTTTACAACTCTAGACTTTGGGAATACTCTTATCACCTGGATACTATGGAATGGTTGGATTATTGTGGAATTGGATTCACACCTCCCCCTCTATTCGAAGTCCTCAAAATGGTTTTAGGCTGGGCTCGGGGTGCACGGTTTTGATAGTAGCACCTCGGCCATATAAGGACCGGTCTTCGGGCCTCTGTTGCAAAGCACTACCGTACTTCCACAAGCATAAACAGTACATGTGGATATTTTTAACCTGTAGATCTCAATTTTAGAAAAATTTAGCAATTTGAACCACTCGAAACGGAGCTACGGTTATTTAGATATGATTTTCCGAAGATTTAATCTATTTCATTTAATAAAAAAAAAACTGAAAAAGAGGGGATGATGACGTCAGCATGACGTCATCAATGGCGGCTCGGTACGGACGATGACCTCGCCGGTGCTAGGAAGGTCGGCCGGGGTTTTGGAGGACACCTACACGTAGAGGACGACGAGACGAACCCAACGGTACTCACTGAAGCGACAAACGACGAACGACGACGGCCGGCGACGAGGGGCGGCGGCGGCGGCTCGGGCGGCGCGGCGGCGGCGGGCTACGGCGGTCGGCGGTGAAGGGGAAGGTGCGGCCAGGCTTCCCCACCCCTTGGCGCACCTAGAGGCGGCGGCGGCAAGCGGCGGCGACGACGGAGGCGGCGACGCGAGACGACCGGAGGTCGGCCGGCGGCGACGGCGGCTAGGGCGGCGCGGCGGCGGCTCTACGGGGCACGGGAGACCACGGGAGAGGGGGCAAACGAAAGAGGAAGACTAGAGGATGCTATTTATAGGCTTGGATTGAAGAGATCGGGCTCCAACCGAGAGGAATCGAACCCGGAAAAATCAAAACTCGGTTTTAGAGATAAACTCGAAAACGACTTCGATTCGGATAAAATACTCAACGATTTGCTCCGATTTTTGGGGGATAAGATAGAGGACAACAAGGGGATAAAAACCCCTCAACCAATCGGACTCAAACGCAACCGGTTGAGGCGGATTCGGAGGAGAGAGGCGGCGGCTCGGCTTGGCTCGGCCGACGGCTGGAGGTTGAAGAAGACCCGACATGTGGGCCCCACATGTCGGCGGCTGGAGGAGGAGGGGGCGGGCGGCGTCGGCTGGGCCGGCTTGGGCCGCCAAGCGCGCGGAGAGAGAAAGAGGTGTTGGGCCGAATTCGGCCCAACGGCTTAGGGGAGGGTTTTTAAAACTTTTCCAATTAAATTAATTCGTGAAATGATGTTTCATTTATTAAAAATACTTCCCTTGCTCAAATAATTCCCAGAAAAATCTAGAAAATAGAGGAACAAGCAAAGTATTTAATAAAATTTTATCTAGCTAAATTTTATGTTGAAAATTTTCCTAGATTATTAGAGTTTAACTTGTAGGCTTTTAAAATAATTTCTAAAAAATGATTTAAAATATGAATTATTAATTTAGGCGATTTTTAGGGCGTGACAAACCTACCCCCCTTAAACGGAATCTCGTCCTCGAGATTCAGAAGAACTGGCAAAAAGATGAGGATGAGCTGACTTCAATTCATCTTCTCGCTCCCAAGTGGCTTCTTCTTCTGAATGATTGCTCCACTGAACCTTACAGAACCGTATAACGCGATTCCTGGTGTTTCTTTCACTCACCTCCAGAATTCTGACTGGCTTCTCAACATAGGTTAAATCTTCTTGAAGTTCTATATGCTCAGGATCCGCTTCCTCCGTAGGAACGCGCAAACATTTCTTTAACTGTGACACATGGAACACATCATGGATTCCCACCATTGACGGAGGCAACTCTAGCTGATAAGCTACTTCACCTCTTCGACTCACGATCTTGAAAGGTCCCACAAAACGTGGTGCCAATTTCCCTTTGGTCTGAAAACGATAAACTCCTCGCAGCGGCGTAACCCGTAGGTATACAAAATCCCCTTCTTCAAAAATCAAATCCCTACGGCAATTGTCTGCATAGCTCTTCTGACGTGACTGGGCAACTCGCAACCTTTCTTGGATAATTTTCACTTTTTCTTCTGCCTCTCGCAATATATCTGTCCCAAAAACTTGACGCTCACCAGTCTGATCCCAAAGGAGCGGCGTGCGACACTTCCGGCCATACAATGCTTCATACGGAGCCATTTGAAGACTAGCTTGATAACTGTTGTTATATGAGAATTCTGCGTACGGCAAATTCTTATCCCAACTTCCACCAAAATCTAGAACACAGGCTCTCAACATGTCTTCTAAAATTTGATTCACTCTTTCTGTCTGACCATCGGTTTGAGGGTGATAGGCCGTACTGAAATTCAAACGGGTACCCATCTCTTCTTGTAGTTTCTGCCAAAACTTCGAAGTAAACTGACTACCTCTGTCTGACACTATTTTCTTGGGCACACCATGTAAACATACAACTCTTGCCATATATAGCTCTGCGAGCTTATTTCCCGTGTAGGTTGTTTTGACAGGTATGAAATGAGCGACTTTAATAAGCCTGTCAACTACTACCCAAATAGAGTCGTGCCCTGCTGACGTTCTCGGTAAACCGGTGATAAAATCCATTCCTATTTCCTCCCATTTCCACTCGGGAATTTTCAATGGTTGCAACAGACCGGCTGGCTTCTGATGCTCCGCCTTGACTCGCTGACACACATCACATAGAGCCACATATTCTGCTATCTCTCGTCGCATGCTGGCCCACCAGAATTGTTGCTTCAGGTCTTGATACATCTTAGTGCTCCCAGGATGAATGGAATACAAAGTTTCATGAGCTTCTTTCATGATAGTATCCTTCAACTCCTTATTATCGGGCACGTAAATTCTTTCTCCTAACCACACAGTTCCTTGCTCATCTTCTATGTAACCAATGGCTTTTCCTCTTCTCATGTTCTTTTTAATTTCTTGGATATCAGGATCATTCACCTGAGCTTCTCTAACTCGACCAAACAGAGTAGGTTGAGCTTCTAAAGCGGCCACGAAACCTTTGTTGACTATTCTCAAGTTCAATCTTTCAAATTCCTGGCATAACTCCCAAGGTAGACGTCGTCCTTCTGACATATTACAGTAGCTTTTCCTGCTGAGAGCATCTGCTACAACATTTGCTTTACCTGGATGATAGTGAATTTCCATATCATAATCCTTGATCAACTCTAACCATCTTCGCTGACGCATGTTCAAATCCGGTTGAGTGAAAATGTACTTCAAACTTTTATGATCTGTATACATCTCCGTACGGTTACCAAAAAGATAGTGACGCCAAATCTTCAATGCATGAACCACAGCTGCCAACTCTAGGTCATGCGTTGGGTAATTATTCTCATGAGGGCGTAACTGCCTAGATGCATAGGCAACCACCTTCCCATCTTGCATCAAAACACAAACCAAACCAAGTCGGGATGCATCACAGTACACTTGAAAACCTTTCCTTGGGTCAGGCAAGACTAACACAGGCGCAGTCACTAGCCTTTTCTTCAGTTCGTGGAAACTTTGCTCACACTCTTCCATCCACTTATACTTCACATCCTTCTGAAGCAGACGAGTCATTGGTCTAGCGATCTTTGAGAAGTTCTCAATAAACCTGCGGTAGTACCCTGCAAGACCAAGAAAACTACGAATCTCTGACACCGTCTTGGGTTGCTTCCAATTTAACACTGACTCCACATTGCTTGGATCTACTGCCACTCCACCGGCTGAGATGACATGACCAAGAAACTTCACTTCTGACAACCAAAATTCACATTTACTGAACTTGGCATAGAGCTGATGCTCACGTAGCTTCTCTAAAGCAAGACGAAGATGCTCTTCATGTTCTTCCTTTGTCTTGGAGTAAATAAGAATGTCATCAATAAACACCACGACAAACTTATCCAGATATTCCATAAACACCTTGTTCATCAGATTCATGAAAAAGGCTGGGGCATTAGTGAGTCCAAATGACATAACGGTACACTCGAACAAACCATATCGAGTTGTAAAGGCGGTCTTTGGTATATCCTCCTCACGGATTCGAAGTTGGTGATATCCGGAACGGAGATCTATTTTGGAGAAAACTGTAGCACCCTCTAGTTGATCAAACAAGTCATCAATCCTAGGTAGAGGATACTTATTCTTGATTGTGACCTCATTCAACGCACGATAGTCTACACACATTCTTTGAGTATGATCTTTCTTCTCCACGAAGATGACTGGTGCTCCCCATGGTGAAGTACTGGGTCTGATATATCCTTTCTGAAGCAAATCATCCACCTGTTTCTTTAACTCTGCTAACTCATTAGCTGCCATTCTGTATGGTCTTTTATGGATAGGGTTGGTTCCAGGTACTAAGTCTATCCGGAACTCTATGTCTCTCTTAGGTGGCATTCCTGGCAAATCCTCAGGAAACACATCTGGATAGTCTTGTACTATCGGGATCTCTTGCAAAGCAACGTGATTTAACGTCAAACCATGAGATCTAGGGGATGACACAAAGAAAGACACTGTTTCCCCATTGCTACTGGTTAAAGTCACCTTACGGTTAGCACAATCTATAACTCCTCTGTGACGGGATAACCAATCCATCCCTAAGATAACATCCAGATCCTTGGATTCGAGCAAGATAAGCGAGGATGGGAAAGGAATTCCTTCTATTTCTATAGTAACGGAAGGACAATACTGTGTTGAAGATACTTGGTTACCTGGGGTATTAACTAGTAAAGGCCTCCCAAGACTAATAACTTCCATCCAGTGATTGCTTGCAAAACTTTTAGACAAAAAGGAATGTGTAGCACCGGAATCAAAAAGCACAGTTGCGGGTATAGAGTTAACAGGAAACGTACCCAAAACCACATCAGGTGCACTCTGGGCTTCTGCAGCTGCAACATGATTAACACGTGCCTTCGGTGCTGGAGCATTGGAGTTGTTCTGGACTGGAGCATTCTTCACCCGTCGGGGCTTTGGACATTTATCAGCATAATGACCTGGATCACCGCAATTGAAGCACACCCCTGGCTTGCTTCCTTGTTCCTTCCTGACCGGCTGATTCTGAGTTGGAGCTGCTGCAGGACGAACGACCATATTACGATTGTCATTGCTGCGATTACCAATATTGTTGTTGTAGAACTAGCGTTGAGGGCGAGCAACTGAAGAGGATCCTCCCTGAAGGTATGGTGCCGCTTGAGGTCCCAAAGCAATGCGCGGCCTCTGGTTACTACCCTGTTGAGCCTTGAATTGAGCAGCCCTACGCTTCTTCTGCTCCATCCTGTTGTACTTATCTTCTTGGCGAATCGCCTTGTCTACCAGCTGCTGGAAATCCCGGTAATCCGAAGACATCAATGCATAAGACAACTCATCATTCAATCCCTCTAAAAACTTCTCCTGACGTTCTTCATCAGAGCGAACATCTTCTGGGGCATAGCGAGCTAAGCGATTAAAATCATGGAGGTACTCTGTGACAGAACGGGATCCCTGGGTGAGTGCTCTGAACTCTCTCTTTTTCAAGGCCACAACACCTGATGGTATATGTGTCTTCTTGAAAGCAACAGTAAACTCCCGCCAAGTGATAGGTTCTCCTTCAGCTCTGTTCTGGCGGAAATGATCCCACCACTCAGCAGCAGGACCATGCAACTGATGCGAAGCAAAAGAAACCTTTTCCCGCTCAGTGCACTGAATCAAATCCAACTTCTTCTCAACAGCATGCAGCCAATCTCCTACCTCTACTGGGTTAGTGGTGCTTGAGAAGGAAGGTGGTCTCATACGTAGAAAATCTGCCAACTTGTTCTGTGGAGGTGGTGGTTGATTGTGGTGGTTTGCCTGCTGGTTCTGCGCTTGCTGCACTAACAGATTAATCAATTGAGTCTGCTGGGCCAAAACTTGGGCAAGCGTGGGATCTCCTTCATTGTGACCGGTTCCACTTCCACTTCCACTTCCGGTGCGGGTGTTCACCATCTGAGGAAAAACATGGACCAAAGGAAAGAGCGACAGAAAGATACCCTTAGAACGGAGAACTTTAATTAATTTAAATTCTATATTGCTCTTAACTGTGTATGATTACATTTAAATTGCATTAACACTATCTCACCAACTTACTCTCAGACAAGCAAAAGAACCTAGCTCATGCAGTTACATCCCACCAATGATGTAAACAACATGCTAAAACCCACACACACACAAGCAAACCTAAGCAAGCAAACTAACACAGCGAACTATGGCAACGGTCTAACTAGGCAACTACTCTCGCCTTGCGTTGGAACAAAGAGACGGATCTTCCTTCTCTGGAGTAGCTGGCTCTCTTTCTTCAGGGTCTTCCTCTTCTTCTTCATCACTTACGACATGGATGACAGGTTCAACATGGTCGGGCACAACATCTCCCACCACTCTAATCTTCGAAGCTAACTGGAGACGAGGTGGTGGACGGGTTCTCATCCTTGCAGTGAGACGAAACTTGGGTGCTGGCGGCAGTGCTTCTCTCCTAAGCTCAGCTAATTCCTTCTGTAGACGGTGCACCTTGGTCTCCAACTTGCAAATCTTGCCACGGTCCCAATTTTCCCTCTCATGAGCTGCTTTCTCTCGCTCCACACCTACTGCATCCATGGCACTAAGCATATGCACCGCATGCGTCAGAGTAGCACTTTCTTCACCATCAGGACATGTGTAAGTTCCATCCTTGACCATGAGGCTTGTGTGGATGATACTGAAAAGCTGATGATTCTAACTCCTCATCAAAACAATGACGTAGCTCTCCAATGGCCACCAAAGCTGCTTCCTGACAAGCATGGCTGTATTTTCTTCCCCCAGCTTCGAACTTTATCGACGGAAGGTCTTCACGATCACTAGCCAACGTCACGTGAACACGACACTTCTCCTCGTTGGGGTCATGGGGAATCTGGCGATACTCAGGAACAACCTCATAGCCTACTTCAAATGCCATCAATCTTAGCTCCCTGATGAATCCTAGCACCTTGATTAAATTTTTCGGTGGATGGGGCGCATCTAAAGAAACATGGAAGAAGGAATTAATGCATATTTTTAAGTTAGCTGCACAAACTAGACTTAATTGATTTGACCCAAAAAGGAAGAAAAATAAAACAAAAGAAAACATACCGAACTTAAACAAATACATTTTTCTTTTCTCGAGTAGAAATTAAATCAACTTTGGACAGAGACAAATAATTTTCGACCAAAGAATAAAATTAAACCAAAGCACTTAAGATCTGCTATAAGCACAGTACAGTGTCACCATCAAGAGGGATGAGTAGTACTAGTGCTATCTTGATTGAATCGATACCATAATAGATGTACAGTGCCAACTAATCATTGAAATTCAGAAAACTATTTAATACCTTGAATCAGTAAAGGAAAAAGAGAGATTTTTTTTTCTTTTTCTTTTTTCTTTCTTTTTTTTTCTAAAAGAAAACAGCTTTTCATTTTTTTTAAAAAGTAGAATTTAACATATTTTTGTGCATGACCTTGCATGTGCTGCCAACTTAATTAGTTTATAAGAGAATAGAGAAGAGCAGTCCTATTTTTTCCAAAATATTTTGAAGGCTACTTAAGGTTTACCATTTGGCTTGTCCTAAGGTCAAGGTGGCTCTGATACCAACTTGTCACGCCCGGAATTTCTATCCAAAATTCCAAACGCTTACATGTGTGTTAAGTCCTCGTTCAGGAATCAATCGAGGCACACAATAACAAATTGACAATAGAGTACTAATAACAGCTAGTTAATATTCACGATATAATAAATTATTACAGAGGTAGATAGTTCCTCTCAGAGAATAAAATTCTACGCAGCGGAAAAAGAAAAATAAAACAAACTACAGAACAGCTATGACGACTCCACTCCACAGGCAACTTAACCCGGACCAAGCCTAGTCCTCCAGATCATCACCTTCACTGAAGTACTCCTCATCTGATGAATGAATATTGCAAGAATGAGCATATGACATACTCAACAAGCCACACAGCAAATATGCAAGTGCACAGGATAACAAAGGATGGCATAATGTAGCTCATTTGCATAAACAGCATTTAGTAAATTTTTAAGAGAATAGTAAAACGGTTGATTAATTGATCAGTATTAAATAAACACCATACAACACACCCGTGTTGCATAGGCCCAACCTTATCTGAACAACCAACCCCGGTTGTACAAATCAAACCTCCAAACCAGGAATATACCATTCCAAACCAGGAGTCAATTTAATTATCACATTTTATCACCAATAATGAGTAGTGTGAGACTAATCACGAAAAACATTGTTAGACCCACCCATAACCGCGGGCATGGCTATTCGAATAGTTTTACTCTGATCAGAGATGTACCACTGTACCCACAAGACACAATCCCACAACATGTCACCATGCGCCTCAGCACCACCACGGTACCTCGGAAAGGAACTGTGACAATACCCTTCGCACCACACAACTCACCACAGTGCACCGTTCCTGGATCATAATCTCCCCTCCAAAATCAGAGGCAATCGACTCCCCAACGACCCCCACGGACTTCTCGCCGCTTCTCAGTCTGGCACACCATAATGAATCATGCTATACAAAAGATAAAGCCGTTGCCCACGCTGGCTTGTGGTTGGCACGGTAAATGTTTCACAACAGTAGCTCGTGAACCGGTCCTTAATTGCCATGAGCACGACCTTCAAAACCACATGCTCACAACCCACCTTAACCGGGTTTTAATTATCAATTAATTATCATAACACAATTAACCATCGTGAGCTACCACTGAATTCATAAATAATAATGTAGTATATATGATTCACCCCTTTAATGAGCTTATCTTTCTAAGCATGGCTAGGCAATTATATATAGCTTTTAGCTGAACCAATCCAATATATAAGGTTCAAGCTAATCAAATTATAACCCATAGGAAAATAAGATCATCTTCGGCCATTAATTAATTGGGAAAGGCTCACCACCCGATGACCTTCGAAAATAATGCATAAGTTGAAATAAAACATTAGCTTTAAACGGGTTCAACATGCTCAAAGGGTTGTTTGGGATCTGTGTGACTTGCCTTGAGCTTCCGCAAACGCTTCCGAACCTTCCTCAACGAAAACGCTCTCCTCAGGAACGTCGGAAACTAAAGCAAATAGACAAAATCAACAAAACAGTACAAAAACAAGCATAAACAGTACATGTGGATATTTTTAACCTGTAGATCTCAATTTTAGAAAAATTTAGCAATTTGAACCACTCGAAACGGAGCTACGGTTATTTAGATATGATTTTCCGAAGATTTAATCTATTTCATTTGATAAAAAAAAACTGAAAAAGAGGGGATGATGACGTCAGCATGACGTCATCAATGGTGGCTCGGTACGGACGACGACCTCGCCGGCGCTAGGAAGGTCGGCCGGGGTTTTGGAGGACACCTACACGTAGAGGACGACGAGACGAACCCAACGGTACTCACCGAAGCGACAAACGACGAACGACGACGGCGGGCGACGAGGGGCGGCGGCGGCGCCTCGGGCGGCGCGGCGGCGGCGGGCTACGGCGGTCGGCGGTGAAGGGGAAGGTGCGGCCAGGCTTCCCCACCCCTTGGCGCACCTAGAGGCGGCAGCGGCAAGCGGCGGTGACGACGGAGGCGGCGACGCGAGACGACCGGAGGTCGGCCGGTGGCGACGGCGGCTAGGGCGGCGCGGCGGCGGCTCTACGGGGCACGGGAGACCACAGGAGAGGGGGCAAACGAAAGAGGAAGACTAGAGGATGCTATTTATAGGCTTGGATTGAAGAGATCGGGCTCCAACCGAGAGGAATCGAACCCGGAAAAATCAAAACTCGGTTTTGGAGATAAACTCGAAAACGAGTTCGATTCGGATAAAATACTCAACGATTTGCTCCGATTTTTGGGGGACAAGATAGAGGACAACAAGGGGATAAAAACCCCTCAACCAATCGGACTCAAACGCAACCGGTTGAGGCGGATTCGGAGGAGAGAGGCGGCAGCTCGGCTTGGCTCGGCCGACGGCTGGAGGTTGAAGAAGACCCGACATGTGGGCCCCACATGTCGGCGGCTGGAGGAGGAGGGGGCGGGCGGCGTCGGCTGGGCCGGCTTGGGCCGCCAAGCGCGCGGAGAGAGAAAGAGGTGTTGGGCCGAATTCGGCCCAACGGCTTAGGGGAGGGTTTTTAAAACTTTTCCAATTAAATTAATTCGTGAAATGATGTTTCATTTATTAAAAATACTTCCCTTGCTCAAATAATTCCCAGAAAAATCTAGAAAATAGAGGAACAAGCAAAGTATTTAATAAAATTTTATCTAGCTAAATTTTATGTTGAAAATTTTCCTAGATTATTAGAGTTTAACTTGTAGGCTTTTAAAATAATTTCTAAAAAATGATTTAAAATATGAATTATTAATTTAGGCGATTTTTAGGGCGTGACAAATAGCACGAAATTCAGTATCTATACCTATCTTTTTCAGCAGCTCCGGTGAGTATTCTCGCGTGTGATCATACTCCCGGTCGCTCAGCATGTAGTAGGCTTGTCTCTCCCGATCACTGACAAGGTCAAGGTCGGTGTCGTTCAGGAGTCGTCACAGAGCTTCGGCGTCTTCCATCGAGACATCAGCTGATGAACGAGTACTAGACTCATCACGATGACTTGACGAAGAGTCGGACCCCTTGAACAGACGAGACAATCGCCTCCTCATTCTGCACAATGGAGCAAGAACTGACTAATTCGGCGGGGGTTAGGAATGACAAGAATTTCACCCGCTGGTTAGTTTCACCAAAGCAACTTGTATATATGCAACTAAATGTTTGAATTTGAGGAAAACTATCAAGGCTTGAATGAACTTGAGAACAAACTTTGGAGAGGGAATGAAAATGTGTTGAAATGGGATGGAGTTCACTCTCTCGGCCGGTTGGCTTAAGTAGTGCACCCACAACGGTCAAAACTGACCTGTGGTGCCCACTAGCCGTTGCCTCAAAAAGAGAGGCAGCCGACCGTTGGCCTGGCTGATTTGGCCAAACTAGTGGGTTCGGCCGAACCCCTGGTGGGCCCAACCGGCCTCACTTTCGGCCGTTGGATTCCAACGGTCAGTGTGGTCATGGCACAACG
Organism: Oryza meridionalis; assembly: GCA_000338895.3. Classification (NCBI taxonomy): domain Eukaryota; kingdom Viridiplantae; phylum Streptophyta; class Magnoliopsida; order Poales; family Poaceae; genus Oryza; species Oryza meridionalis. Next base: position 4,441,038 of record CM002528.2, on the reverse strand, counting down.
AATTTTCATTGAAAATATTATTTTGGTTTGCTCTGAAAAATTCATTTGAAGAATTTCCTCAAAATTCAAAAAAATATCCTAAATGCAATTTTGAAATTTAAACATGGATGATGCAAAAATTCAAATTGTTGAAAGCAAATATGCAGATACATACCAATTTACCTGTTGGCGAAGGTCGCGCCACTTAAAGTCTGACGTGCAAGACCGTATCTCCTTCCGATTTAGTATGCAGATTTTCCACCCATCTTCGGAGGTGATGGAGCGGGCGTCTTTAGCTCTTCCCTCCACACCTTCTTTGGTTGTGGAGCGGATAGCGGCGTCTTCTGAGCTGACTACTCTGACTTCTTGGCCGGTGTATTTGCTTTTACCGGCGTCCTCCAATAACGGTTCCTAGGCATCGTTGTTTCCTTTTCGAGGAAATTCTACATGAATTTCACCAGGCTGTCCGTCTTGGGTGGCTCCACTTCGACCTCTTGAATGTGCTGTGGGTTCGATCCGTACTTTATCCTGACCATGGAGCATTGTTCCGTCCTCGGTTGAAACTCAAACTTCTCTTCCTTCCTGTTGATGTGGAAACGGATACTCCCCGTTCCCACGTCAATGTTGGCTCCCGCGGTGCTAAGGAACGGGCGCCCCAAGATGATCGGCGTCTCTTTTCCTGTGTCCATGTCTAGCACCACGAAGTCAACCGGGATGAAGAAATCCCGTATCTTAACTGGCACATCCTCTGCTATCCCTGCCAGGTAACGGACTGACGAGTCAGCCAGTTGTAGGCGCATCAGTGTTGGTGCCAATACCGTGAAGTTAAGCTTGTCAAAGACGTCCTTTGGCATGACGCTGACGCTGGCTCCGAGATCGCACAGGGCCTGGTCGAACTGTTGTGCCCCGATCGAGCAGGTGATCGTAGGACAGCCCGGAACCTTCTTCTTTTCCGGGAGCTTGTGGAGTATGACGTTGCTGCATTGTTCCGTCAGCTTGATCACCTCCGTTGTTGGGAGCGGTCTCTTGTTGTTGAGTATGTCCTTGAGATAACGGGCGTATGTTGGCACTTGCATGGCGTCCAACAACGGCACGTTGATGTGGATCTTCTGGATTACTTCAACAAAACAAGCGAATTGCTCGTCCACTGATGATTTCCTACTCCATTGAGGGAACGGCAGAAACCGTGTGTCGCAGTACTCTTGCGGCACTGTCTTTTCTGGCTGAACTTCCTTGTCAGCCGAGTCACTATGTGGTGCTTCTTTTGATATCCCATTAGTTCCTGCAGGGTTAGGATATGACGGATCACGAGTGGACTTACCTCCCCTCGTCATGATCGCCTTAACATTTTCAATGGAGGAGTCGGGTTGCCCCGGAATCCTCCCAGTTTCATTAGCAGGGACTAAGGATGCTAACTGAGCTAGCTGGATTTCTATCATTTTATTAAAGCTCAGCTGATTTTGAAAAGTAGAAGCGAAGCCATCTAACTTGACATTTATGTTTTCTAGGACCTTATCGTTGGCAGCAAGCTTTTTGCTTAGTGCATAAGTGGTTTTAGCTTGCGCAAAAACAAGATCCTTCAAGTAGGGCTGGTTAGAAAAGTTACCGTTGTTGTTACCTCCTTGATAATATGGACGTGGTTGGTTCCACCCTTGACCTCCTTGTGGATGATACCCGTTGTTATTGTTGTCCATGTACATCGCCTCCTCACGGGTTTCCGGGCAGTCATTCCCAGAATGACTCGTGTTGCCGCAGACCTCACATGTGACGCGAGAGTCCAAGGCCTTGACGGTGCCTTGTGGCTGTTTCTCGTGGTCGTCCAATTGCTTCATGAGGAGGTCCAGCTTGGCAGCAAGTAACTCCGTCTCCTTGACGGTGTGCATGCCTCGCTAACGGGTCTGGAGTCGTTCCTCGCTTCAACCCATATTGGAGACCATCTTCTCTATTAGATCAACGGCTCCTTGAACTGTTTTAGAGAAGAAAGCTCCTCCAGCTGCCGCGTCTAGGTGATCGCGGGACATCGGGGTGAGTCCATTATAAAAATTCTGCAAGATCAGCCAGTCGTCCATCCTATGATGAGGACAGGTGGCCACATACTCTTGCAGATGTTCCCATGCTTCCAGAATAGACTCGTCCCTTGTCTGCTGGAAACTGGAAATTCTTCCACGAAGGGCATTGGTTTTGCCCATCGGGAAGAATTTCGAGAGGAATGCTATAGAACACTTGTCCCAGGTGTTGACAGCAGCACGGATGGCATAAAACCACTGCTTCGCTCTCCCGAGAAGGGAGAACGGAAACAGCCGCAGCCTGACGGCGTCGGGACTGACGCCCTTGATGGTGTACGTGCTACAAATCTCCAGGAACTATTGCAGATGAGCATTGGCATCCTCATTAGGCTTGCCACAGAACGGGCTAGCCTGTGCCATCGTGATGAGGCTGGACTTCAAGTCGAAATCCACGTCTCCCATATTGATCTGCGGCCCAATGGCCACATTGTCAGCAGAGGGAGCAACGAACTCGCGGAGAGTCTTGTTAGCCATAGTCTTGAAGGTCGGTGGTGCTGGTACGGCAGGTTTCTCTGTCGATAGAGTTTTCTGCGGAGCAATGACTCGCGCTCTAACGCTCCGGAAGAAAGCTTCTGGATTTTCTTTAAAGTTTTTCGGCAAGGTTAAACCAGTCATGCACTACCCTGTTTTCACAACAAAAGTAAAAACAACCAAGGTAAGCCTGCAAAGGAAAATGATTATACAGAGGCAAATATAAAATATTAGTTCAAGTAATCTCTATTATGAATCTTCCCCGGCAACGGCGCCAGGAATGCTTGTTGGTATTTCATACCGACATTACTAGAAATATAATTCCGAGCAATGGCGCAGAAATACTTCTGGTATATTATGGTTACAGAGTTCATCCGCAAGCGCACGGATATACCATTGTAGCATTTCACCCGAGAGTATTCCAAGGGTATCGTATTTATTTTATCCCGTGAGAAGATCATGTCGAGAGAACTGGACTAATAATTTATATATTGCTTGTGATAATCATATTCTAAGCAGGGGTTAAGATAATCCAAGGGTAGAGTGATACACAAGCATAAACTACTCATTCTCATAATATATTATCTAAGCTAAGTGGAAAGAAAAGAGAAAGATAATCTATTCCTATACTTCTAATATACATAGTATACATACATTCTAGTTACCCGATATACTACCTAGGCAAAATAGAGCAAAATTTGCTACAGGACACCCAAAAAATGTGTAATTAGCTGTGAGACATCGTAAAGACGTGAATTTTTCCGAGGACACTCCAAAAGTGTTGTAATTTGCTGTAGAGCACTAGACGCATTAAAATATACTATCCACTTAATCTATGAGAGAAAAACCACATAAATGACAATTTTACCCTTATCTTCTTCACTCTTCTCCTAGTCTTCTTTGAACGCTTTTGAAAAGAACAAATACCAAATCAAATCAGCCGGGTGTACCACCGGGACCTTAAGCCCGAGATTTGAGGTCACGTACTTCGGGCTCAGCGCACTTGCCTGACATGTGCACCCCGCCGTGCGTCGTCACCGAGGTGCTCGCTGGGAACAATTACGACAGCACCAAGGCCAACCCCCGTCGTGTTGCTGGGGCGAGCCACGACTCGTGTGGGTGGCATGCAGTTCGTGACGCGTGAGCCGGCGAGTGGCTTGGTCGCGTGATTGGAGGCGCTCGCAACGGGCGGCGCCATGCCTATGTACGTGACGAAGAGCGGCACGCACGGGGTGTGCCTCGAGTGCGTGGAGCTGCACAGGCGTGCGGGGTAGCTTTGCCAGCACATTTGATTTGGTTATTCTTTCATAAGCGTTGGAAGAATACTAGGAAAAGGAAGGCAGAAGGTAAGGGCAAAACTGTCTTTTTATTTGATTTCTCTCTCGTCAACTAGGTGGATATTGTATTTTAATGCGTCCAGTGTCCTGTAGCAAATTACCATACTTTTAGAGTGTCCTTAGCTAAATTCACGGTTTTGCGATGTCCCATAGCTAATTATACATTTTTTAGGTGTCCTATAGCAAATTTTGCCTACTAGCTAATACCCTCTATCCTATGCCCTCCTGGTACTTCGAGAAGCCACCCCTGACTGCCGAGTTCCTTATGACAGCCCGTCATGACAATACAACCGGGGCTAAATACGGAGAAATACCCTCCCCAGAAAATTAACTTATGATTATATACCCGTACTGAGCTGTCAGCATGAGCGGCCCACCTCTCATCAGCAATATATAACCCCAAATAATGATATCCCGTAATCTAGACACCTCGCCTAAACTACCAGATACTACTCTAATATCATCGTCATGACATAGAGTAATTGCATAAGCAAACATTATACCCGCACCAAAACATCTCCCAGATAAGCTAGCCGTATATTCAGTATAACATGAACATAATGTAAAATAGGCATTCATAAATGTATTTAGAAGAGTATTATAATAAAAGTACAAAGCTTACAAAAGAGAAGAGAAAAGCTGCTAGAGCCTACCCGAACTCTTCCGAAGGCTTCCAGACTCCTGATTTCTACTCTATTCTTATTCCACCAGCTAGATATTACTAAACTAAACTTGAGAGAAATGAGAGAGCTATTGCTTGAGGTGTGTGAGTGAAGTGAGAAGGTGAAGTCCTTAAATAGGCTGCCACTGACGGTTGTGGCGGTTGGAATGGTCGGAATTGCCCTCCAACCGTCATTGGGGAGTGATCCACGCCGTCCAGCCAAAACCTGGATCCAACGGCGCCAAGGGTGGTTCGGCCGAACCACCGAACCTGGTGCTGACCCAATCCTGCCCAATTTCGGCTGGTGGCCTCCTCTGTTGTTCTTCTCCACAGACTTGTGAATTTTGGCCCAATTCATCGTGTCAATTCTGAGTTCTTGGCCTATTCATACATAAGTCTGGTTCTCAACATCGTCCGATTGATTTATCGTTTGTGTTGATGTCGATTCTCCTTCACTTTATTGTCATTCTCTGCAAAAGGTTGGTATACCTAATACTAGTGGAATATTATTATTCTAACATATTTATGCATTGCAAGCATCACTAGTTCTCCTCTATTTTGGTAATATTGACGGTCAAAACTGATCGATAACGACCATCAACACCGGGTCATCGTCGTCGTCTTCGTCGCTGTGGAGATTATGGAAACCCCATACCCACACGGCATGGTTATCCGACTGGTTATAGGAGATAACTTATATCTATGAAATATGTAACAGATCATGACTTGGGTATTACGTTTCCTTGTATATTATGGAACGGTCTAAAGTCCTGGTTTGATAATATTGTAAAGTAGATTTAGGAAACCGATATCGTATTGGTTAAGGTTTCTATCTTATAATCTTGCCCCCATCCTATATAAGGTGGGTAGGAGACCGTCTAGAGAGCATGACGCACAACCAGATCGTCAGATCTATAATACACTCGTTGAATTCAAATCTCCAAACTGGAGTAGGGTATTACCTCTCATTGAGAGGGACTGAACCTGTCTAAATCTTTTGTCTCCATATCTATCCACTCTTAGGTCTCGTGCGCTACCCCATTTATATTGCTGAAATATTATTTCGCCAGTTAACGTGCCAGGTAGGAGTTGCGTCGAGTTTTCCGTCGAGAAGTGTGATGGAAACTATTTGCCAGCATCGTCGGTGCTACTCTCGTCCCTGGCCGTGTTCTTCTCAACAAAAGGGCAGGGTCTTCGTCGCCAAAAATTCTATTTGGATCAAGTCAATCAACCAGGAGATTAATCACCAATCGAATCGATCTACAACCGGGCTTGTTCTTGTCAATTCTACTCTATCAGTGAGATCTAATCCGTTGCCGCCGTGCAGCCATGTTTGTTGGTCCGTCGGTTTCGTCACCAAGGCATGATTTGAAGCAATCAGCAAGCAGCCGCCGCCAAAATCATGCAAATATCACCGTCGGCTGAGCCTGTATATCACCATGGCAATACTACTCAGATACGTACGACAAGACAAAAAGTCCAGCATACAAATTAAATATACCTGGTCAAACCTGTGGTCAAGGAAATTAATCCATACACAAATCAGATATTACATGCACAAAGTGGTTTCCAAACTAATCCATGCATGTGCTACCGATGATGACACGTCTACACGGCTGCATGACACGGCTGCATACTACGGTTCATCCATTGACAGGCCTTGAATCAAAGAGCTTGGATCACAAACCAGGTTAATCGTTCTAAATTTTCTTACATACATTAGAATTAATTCACATATCACTAATTATTTTTGATCTATTTTTTTTACATGTACCGCCGTCCCCCTTCCGTCGCTGCTGACTGGTTTCAACGCCTCCAAGGTTGGTGTGCACCGCCGCCGTTGCTGATGGCGATATCGTCTTCATCGACTGGTCGCCTCATCTGCCGCCGACTGGTGTCTCTGCTTGCACGGCTGGCCTATTATGCCGCCGTTGATAGGCGTCTACGTCTTCACCGATCGGCCGCATCGTCCGTCGCCGACTGGTGTCTTCGCCTATACGGTTGGTTGGTCACACCACCGTTGATGGACGTCTACGACTTCACCGCCGGCTTGCCTCCGTCGCTGCCAACTAGTGCTATCGTCTTCACGGCTGGCCCACGCCGCAACCGACTAGTTTCTTCACTTCCATGGTTGCATGATTCTGCCACCGTTGATGGGCATCTTCATTATCACCGCCGGCTTGCCCTCGTCGCTACCGACTAGTGTATTTGTCTATACGGTTGGTGGACTCCGCCGCCGTTGATGGGTGTCTTCACTTTCACCGTCGACCCCCCTCGTTGTCGCCGACTGGTGTTTTTGCCTATATGGTTGGTGGACCCCGCCACCGTTGATGGGCCTCGTCATCTTCACCGCTGGCTTGCCTTCACCGATGCACGTCTCCACCACCGGCTTGCCTTCGCTGCCGCCGACTGGTGTCTCCGCCTACACGGCTGGCCTATTATGCCGCCGTTGTTGGGCATCTACGTCTTTATCGTCGGCTTACCTTCGCTGCCGCCGACTGGTGTCTCCGCCTACACGGCTGGCCTATTGTGCCGCTGTTGTTGGGCGTCTACGTATTCACCGCCGGCTTGCCATCGTCGTTGCCAACTGGTGTTTCTGCCTACACGGCTAGCCTATTATGCCACCGTTGTTGAGCATCTATGTCTTCACCAACCGGTCGTTTAGTCTGCCGCCGACTGGTGTCCTCGTCTACACGGATGGTTGGTCACACCACTGTTGTTGGGCGTCCACGTTTTCACCACCGGCCGCGTCAGCTGCTTCCATGGTTGGTGTCTTCGTTGCCATTGATGGACGGCTTTGTTCCCACATCGCCCACCTTTGCCGTCACCAAGGGGACTACCAAAAAGCTAAGTCATCATTATTTTATTCTTTATATGATATTTTTTTTCCTCTGCCTCACTACATCAACTGGTTCGCCGTTGACTAGTGAGTCGGGGGCTACAGATGTTATATCATATTTTTCAACAATTTTCATAATATTTATCTTGATTGCTTGCGAAATAATCCGAGTAAAAATAAAGTACCTATCGAGTTATGGAACTCTATTTCCCTATGCTTTCCGTTTGGTTTGTCGATGGATAGTTGCCTTTGGGCCGATTCCTAGCACTAGGGGCTTGTTGGATGGAGTATATGTCACACCCTGAAGTTCTTTCCCAAGCCTAAATCGAAATTTTAAATGGTCTCAAGAAAATACCCGTGTAAAGCAGGAGAAAACCTTAATAAAACAATGCAAATAATAATCGAATCTGGCATGTGGAATTTTTCTTGAGTTCTACATATCGAAATTCACTAACAGGACTTTTAGTGGAATTTTCAGAGCCCTAGAAATAATTTTAACCAATTAAAATTAAGCATGCAATATTTAATTCCAGGGAAAATCCTTTTCTTTCTTTTTCTTTTTCTTTTTCCTCCTCCTTTTTCCTCTCCTTGGGCCGTTGGCCCATTTTCTTTTTTTTCCCCCCCTCTCTCCCCGTTGGGCCGGCCGAAGGCCGAGGCCCAGCCCAGCCCAGCCGCGCGAGCCGGCCGCCCCCCTCCTCTCTCCCAGGGACGCCGACAGGTGGGGCCCACCTGTCGGGTCCTCCCCCAACCTCCCGCCGCCCGCGCCGGCCACCTCCCGAAACCGCCGCCGCCGCGCCCACCTCCTCCGCGTCTCCCGGGCCGCGCCGCCCGCGTCGCGTCGCGCCCGCATCTCCCGCGCCCACTTTCCCCCTCTCTCCCGCATCGCCCGCGCCCCGAGATGGCCGGGATTCGATTTTCGAATCCCGCCTCTCTCTCCTCCCCGCTCCCCCACATCGCCGGCGATTCGCCGCCTTTCTCGGCCACGTTTGGCCCCCTCTCGCTCTATTTAAGCGTCGCCGTCGCCCTCTCTCCCTTTTTCCCCATTCCACCGAGCTCCCCCGATCCTCCCATCGCTCCCGCGCCGTGCAACCCCTTGCCGCCGCCGCTTCCACTTCTCCGGCCGCCGCTAGCCGCCGCTAGGCTCGTCGCTGCACCGCGCCGTCAACGCCGTCGCGTTCGCCGTCGTGCGGGCCGCCCCGTCCACTCCTCCTCCGTCGGGTTCCGTCGCCGTGCCCCCTCCGCACCGTGCGTCGGTGAGCATCGCCATGGCCGCCGCCTTCGGCCGGCGCCCTCGCTCTCCTCCGGATCCCTCTCCCTCTCTAACCCCTCTCTCTTTGTTCGCTAGGTGGCCCCGAAGCTCGTCCCGTCGCTGTTGCCTCGCTCCGTCGCTCGCCGCCGCCGATCGCCGTCGGTGAGGCCTCCCCCTCCCCTTCCTCCCTCTTTCTCCCGCGCCGCTTAGCCGCCGCGCCGCCGCTTAGCCGCCGCCAGCCGCCGCTAGCGCCGCTCGCGCCGCCGCCGGCCGGTTGCCGCCGTCGGTCTGTGCGCCGTCCGCCGCCGCCGCTCGCGCCGTCGCTTGCCGCCGCCGTGGTCGGGTGCGCCGCCGCCGCGCCCCTCGGCCGCTCGGCCGGCTTTGTGCCGGGTCGAGCCGAGCCCGGCCACCTCCGCGCCGTCCGATCGGCCCGAGGGCGATCCGGGCCGTCGGTCCCGTGGACCGGCGGTGGACCATCCGCGTGGTCCCGGTCCACGGTGGACCGCCCCCCCTTGAGCCGCTGCCATGTGGGGCCCGCGTGCCGGCGCCCTCCTCTCTCTCCTGAGCCGCTGACCGGTGGGCCCCGATTGCCGGCGCCGCCCCCCCCTGATGACGTCAGCCCTGGAAAATATTGCGCAATAAATGATTTAAGGATTTTTGTTATAGTAATAAACACAGTGAATCTTCTAAAATTCATATCTAATTCATTCGAGCTCCGTTTATACCCATTCAAGTCTCAGTAAATCAAGAAAAATGTGTAGAATCCATTAAAAATGGTTTTGTTCCCTGTTTCAGTAGTCTTATAGCCTGTTTGCAATGTTTGCTTTGTATGTCGCTAGATTCCGGTTCCTTCGACGCTCCGGTGTACTTCGAAATAGTCGCCGAGGTTCCTCCTGCAGCAGAGCAAGGCAAGTCATGCTTGTCACTTGAACATGTTGATCCTACATTGCAAATGTTCTATTGTTTTCCTTCAAATGCTGCATCGTTTTCTAATGTTACTATGGGATGTTCACCTATTGTCATAGCCATGCTACTGTTGAACCATGTCTCTTTGTCAGCTTGGGGTTATAATATGATTAGAGTTTGGACTAGGGATTGCTTAGCCATGCTTAGTTCAACTAGTTCACAATGGGGAAAATCCTAATAATGTTTAGACTGTTGGTTCTAATGGTTTTGTTGGATTAGTGACACCGCTTTGGTGTTCGTTAATTAAAATAAATCACGTGGTGGGCTATGGGTGCATGGTTTTGCTGGTCGCACCCATGGCAGTTAAGGACCGGTTCGCGGGATGCCCTGGAAGAACTTATCGTACTTACCACAAGCCAGCGTGGGCAACGGCTGGGCTTGTAGTGTAGCTTTCCTCTAACCGACGCATCCAGGCAAGGGTGGGCGTGATGGGGTTTGGATGGGCCCTGCGACGGCCTATGCGGCTTCCGGATTCACCTAGGCACGAGAGGGGACTGCCCGCTGCCTTGCGAGGAGTGGGGGTGAAACCTGAGGTGTGGTGTGCTTGGTTAGAGGGGGGGTTATGCGAAGGGTCCTGTCACGGTCTCTTTCCGGTATGTCGTGGTGGCATGTCGGCGCACGGTAACGTGTCGTGGGGCTGTGTCTTGTGGGTACAGTTGTACACCTCTGATCAGAGTAAAACTATTCGAATAGCCGTGCCCGCGGTTATGGGCGGTCAACCAGATTCACCGTGATTAGTTTCACCCTAGTTTAGTCTAGTGAAATTGGATAGTCTAGGTGGATGGTTGGGCCTGTCACAACGTGGGTTAGCGTTGGGCAGTGGATAGTTAATATTGATTAATCATTACAACTGTTTAAATCTTTCAACTTCTGTTTATAAATGCTCGCTTTATGCAAATGAGCCGCTTTAGCTCTTCTTTGATGATTCCCTGCATCATGCCTCTATTCCGGCATGACTTGCTGAGTACAGTGGGTAGTACTCAGTCTTGCTCTATTCCCCCCCAGAGTGCGAGTATGCGTCCGACGGTGGTTTCTCCGAGGAGTAGGCTTCGTCCGTGCCGTCGAGGATGCCTGTGGAGTGGTGTTTCCGCTGCAGTTCAAGTCAAGGCCTAGCTTCTTTTATCTTTCGTTTTTTCCGCTGCATTTATGTAAGACTTTTATGATGTTTGTAAGACGTGGATCTGAATGTCAACATTGTCGATTGTGCACCCCGGCTGGTCCTGGACGGGGATTTTAATGCACATTCTGCTTGGAATTCTATTCGGGAATTTCTGGGCGTGACAAGTTGGTATCAGAGCCGACCTTGACCGTAGGACAAGCCAAATGGAAAACCCTAAGAGCCCTCTGAACCTTTTCATTGCATATGTCTGTTGCAGTTGGATTTGTTTCGGGAAAATTGGGATCTGTTTTTGTGGTTCAAGGGAAAAATCTTGTTCGTTCATTTAAGTGAGATTTATCAAAACAAGTCGGTCTAGGGTTTTAGTAAAATTATTTGAGATTTATTCGTCAGTCAGTCGGGTTTTGGTGGGTGAAATACATTAGGTCCTAGATCAGGAATATGGGTTGCAAGGTATTTCTGCTCTTATTGTTATTATTAGTATGTATCTATTTTCCTCATTATTTTATCGCTAGGTGAGTCCGTCTTATTTATTCGCTCTCATGCAAAATGATCTATGCATAAAAATTTCGCTCTTATTCGATTCCCTTATTTGAGTCTTTTATTGCTTTATTTAAATTTGGATTTAAGCATGCATTGATCCTACTCCTTTGTCTTCTCTAGATGGCCGGCCACCCACCCAACCACCGCGGAGAAGGCATGGATGATTTCGTGGCAGAATTGGCTCGTATGACGCTGGTGGTGGGCTACCCCAATGTGCCGGAGTACACGACTGTTCCGCCGCTTAGTGGCGAGCTCCCTCACCGTGTCCGCCTGGAGGTTCATGGTTATTTGGGCACCTGCCTCGCTAATATGATGGTTGAGGCGTCTGGAGGCACAGCAGATCACGCCTGTCAGGAGGCAGCATACCTGATGATGGCCAGACTACGGGAGCGCCACAACTATATCTTCCACGACACAGCGTACCGGTTTCACCCTCGTCGGGCCAGCAGTGATGATGTCAGTACCTTCCGTCCGACAGCTGGCGAGAACGACACCACCTTTGGTCACATGTGTGCTGTGATGAGGGGATTGGATAGGATGCACTCGGACCTGCACAAGGCGACCAAGGCCTTGAATGATGGGAAGCTCATGAGGATCGTCGCTCTGAAGGACGAGATAGCGCGCCTGAAGAGGGAGAATGCTCAGTTAAAGGGTCTTCCCGCGCCAGGAGGAGTCCGGATCCGCACTACGCCCCGCAAGACGACGACTGCACCCGTGCGCATTCAGCTTGCGCCCAGGAACCCACCTCCTCCCGCAGCTCCCGCGTCCGCTCTCTCCTTCGCTCCAGCGTCAGCCGCCAGGGGGCCAGCCAGTGGCAATGGGGGTTGGTTGTCTGCAACTCCCAGTGGCAGTCTCAACCACGGCAGCAGCAGCTCCAGTAGCGCAGAGCCGGGCAGTGGCGAGGAGTATCTAGCAGATTCCAGGAGCCGCTCAGAGGGACCTGGTGATGAGCAGCAAGATGCCTTCGACTCCACCGACCGCAGGAGCCGTTCCGAGCATTAGGCTCGCTTTCCATTAGCTTATCGACTGCTTAGCTTTTGCTTGTTAGTTTGTGTGTTTAGGTCTGCTTGCTTGTGGGTCAGTTGACGGTCGATATCATGTGCCTATGATATGGCTGTCTTAATAAGGATTTTTGCCTGTTGTTTCAAGTGTTTTAATTCAGATCAGAACAATTGCAGTTTAAATTCCTATGTAATAAAGCTTAGTTCCTGAGCATCTGTTTTCCTTCTCTTCCCTCGTATGCTTTTCCCTCCAGATGGTCTACACCAGGAATGGTAGCCGCGCGACAGGCGAGGGCAGCAACGGCGAAGAGCGCACTGATGGGGCGCATCCCCACAGCGATTCCGGCAATGGTCCGCCACCACTTCCTGAGAATCCGACGCTAGCCCAGGTGATGGCTCATCAGACGCAGATGATGACAGCCATGATGCAGCAGATGCAACAGCAGCACCAACAGATGTACCAGAGGATGCAGCAGCAGCAGCAGCAGCAGTTTGGTCCCCCTCCCCCTCAGTCCAAGCTGCCGGAGTTTCTACGTGTCAGGCCACCCATTTTCTCCAGCACCACCAACCCTATGGAGGCGAATGACTGGCTTCATGCCATAGAGAAGAAGCTGAATCTCCTGCAGTGCAATGATCAGGAGAAGGTTGCTTTCGCCACACACCAGCTTCAAGGTCCTGCATCAGCTTGGTGGGATAATCACATGGCCACCCGCCCACCAGGTACTGAAGTCACTTGGGCAGAGTTCTGCCGTAGCTTCAGGAAGGCGCAGGTGCCAGACGGGGTCGTGGCACAAAAGAAGAGGGAATTCCGGGCACTCCATCAGGGCAATAGGACTGTGACGGAGTATCTCCATGAGTTCAATCGCCTCGCGCGATATGCACCGGAGGATGTCCGCACCGACGCCGAGAAGCAGGAAAAATTCCTAGCAGGTCTGGATGATGAGCTAACCAACCAGTTGATATCTGGAGATTACGCCGACTTTGAGAGGCTGGTGGACAAGGCAATTCGTCAGGAGGATCAGCGCAACAAAATGGATAGAAAGAGGAAGGCGGCGCAATTCCGGTCCAATCATGGGAGCCACCAGCGTCCGCGCTTCACTCCCGGGCAGCAGGGTGGACCTACCACCATGATCGTCCGCCAGTACCGCCCGTTCAACCCTAGCAACTTTCCCCAGGGCGCCAGTGGCAGTTAGAACCACCATGGAGGTCAGTCCAGCCGCGGTGCAGCTCCACGCCCATCGATGGCACCGGCACAGTCAGGCCCGCCCGCGCAAGCCAAGAAGGAGACTGGGGCAAAACCAGGGTCCTGCTTCAACTGTGGCGAGCTTGGTCACTTCGCTGACAAATGCCCAAAGCCTAGGCGTGCCGGGCCAAGGTTTATCCAGGCTCGTGTCAACCATGCATCTGCGGAGGAGGCACAAGCAGCACCAGAGGTTGTACTGGGTACGTTTCCTGTTAACTCAATCCCTGCAACAGTACTTTTTGATTCTGGTGCAACGCATTCGTTCATTTCAAAGAAGTTTGTCGGGATGCATGGGTTAAGGAAAGAAGAGCTTAGCACACCAATGAGGGTTCATACCCCGGGAAATAGTTCAACCTCAGTCAGTTTTAGCCCTTCAGTGCTAATAGAAATCCAAAGATCACCATTTCTAGCCAACCTCATTCTTCTCGAATCCAAAGACCTAGATGTCATTCTTGGGATGGATTGGCTGACCAAGTTTAAGGGAGTCATTGATTGTGCGAGTCGCACAGTCACCTTGACCAATGCGAAGGGAGAAACGGTAGTGTACAAATCCCTAGTCTCACCAAGGCAAGGGGTCTCTTTGAATCAGACTGAGGTGGAAACCCCAGTGGTCACCGAGGAGAAGAATTCAAGGAAATTGGAAGAGATCCCCATAGTTTGCGAGTACCCAGAAGTATTTCCCGAAGACCTCACTACCATGCCACCTAAGAGAGAGATTGAATTCCGGATTGATTTGGCACCGGGAACCGCTCCAATTTATAAGAGACCGTACCGAATGGCAGCCAACGAGCTAGCAGAGGTCAAGAAGCAGGTCGATGAGCAGCTGCAGAAAGGGTACATCCGACCGAGTACTTCACCTTGGGGTGCTCCGGTCATTTTTGTGGAGAAGAAGGATAAGACGAAAAGAATGTGTGTCGATTACCGCGCACTCAATGAGGTCACCATCAAGAATAAATATCCTTTGCCGCGGATTGATGACTTGTTTGACCAGCTGAAAGGAGCCAGGGTATTTTCCAAGATAGACCTGCGATCAGGCTATCACCAGTTGAGAATTCGGGAAGAGGATATTCCCAAGACAGCCTTCACCACTCGGTATGGGTTGTATGAGTGCACGGTTATGTCTTTTGGACTCACCAATGCACCTGCATTCTTCATGAATCTGATGAACAAAGTGTTCATGGAATTTCTGGATAAGTTTGTTGTGGTATTCATTGATGACATCCTTATCTATTCCAAGTCCGAAGAAGAGCATGAGCAACATCTTCGTCAGGTATTCGAGAAGTTGCAAGAGCACCAGCTCTATGCCAAGTTCAGCAAGTGTGACTTTTGGTTATCAGAGGTCAAATTCTTGGGCCACGTCATTACAGCTCAGGGAGTGGCCGTTGATCCGTCAAACGTGGAGTCAGTTACCAAGTGGACCCCACCTAAGACAGTGTCACAGATTCGGAGTTTTCTTGGACTTGCGGGTTATTACCGTCGGTTCATTGAAAATTTCTCCAGGATCGCTAGACCCATGACTCAGTTGCTTAAGAAAGATGAGAAATTCAAATGGACAGCCGAGTGCGACAAGAGTTTTGAGGAACTCAAGAAGAAATTAGTGTCTGCCCCAGTCTTGATTCTGCCCGACCAGACAAAAGACTTCCAAGTTTATTGCGACGCGTCTCGCCATGGACTTGGATGTGTCTTAATGCAAGAGGGCAGGGTGGTTGCGTATGCCTCGCGGCAGTTGCGTCCACACGAAGGGAATTATCCAACTCATGACCTGGAATTGGCAGCAGTGGTTCATGCTTTGAAGATCTGGAGGCACTATCTGATTGGCAACCGCTGCGAAGTATATACGGACCATAAGAGTCTGAAATACATCTTCACCCAACCGGACCTAAATCTCCGACAACGAAGATGGTTGGAACTAATCAAAGATTATGACATGAGCATTCACTACCACCCGGGTAAAGCCAATGTGGTGGCAGACGCGTTAAGCAGGAAAAGTTACAGCACTGCCCTATGCATCGAGGGCATGTGTGAGGAATTGTGGCAGGAGTTTGAGCGTCTCAACGTGGGAATTGTTGAACACGGGTTCGTAGCCGCTCTGGAGGCACGGCCTATGCTCGTGGATCAAGTCAGAGCAGCTCAAGTAAGTGACCCTGAAATAGCCGAGCTGAAGAAGAATATGAGGGTCGGAAAAGCCCGGGATTTCCACGAGGATGAGCATGGCACAATCTGGTTGGGAGAAAGATTGTGTGTACCTGACGACAAGGAACTGAAGGAACTGATACTCACCGAGGCTCATCAGACCCAGTACTCCATTCATCCAGGCAGCACCAAAATGTATCAAGACCTCAAAGAAAAGTTTTGGTGGGTCAGCATGAGGAGAGAAATAGCTGAATTCGTCGCACTCTGCGATGTTTGCCAACGAGTGAAGGCAGAGCACCAAAGACCAGCAGGTTTACTCCAACCTCTTCAAATCCCGGAATGGAAATGGGAGGAGATTGGGATGGACTTTATAACAGGACTGCCCCGGACATCATCGGGTCATGATTCCATCTGGGTAGTCATGGATCGACTCACTAAGGTTGCTCACTTCATACCAGTACATACCACGTATACGGGCAAAAGGTTGGCGGAACTCTACCTCTCGAGAATCATGTGCCTACATGGAGTACCCAAAAAGATTGTATCTGACCGAGGGAGCCAATTCACTTCAAAGTTCTGGCAAAAATTGCAAGAGGAATTGGGAACCCGGTTGAATTTCAGCACAGCCTACCATCCGCAGACCGATGGTCAAACCGAGCGAGTTAATCAAATATTGGAGGACATGCTAAGGGCTTGTGCACTTGATTTTGGTGGAGCTTGGGATAAAAGCTTGCCTTATGCGGAATTCTCTTACAACAATAGCTACCAGGCCAGTCTACAGATGGCACCATTTGAAGCTTTATACGGCCGGAAGTGCCGCACACCTCTCTTCTGGGATCAGACAGGCGAGCGTCAACTGTTCGGAACGGAGGTATTAGCGGAAGCGGAAGAGAAAGTCAGAGTCATCAGGGAAAGGTTGAGGATTGCCCAGTCTCGACAGAAGAGCTACGCGGATAACCGTCGAAGGGAGCTCACTTTTGAGGCAGGGGATTACGTGTATCTTCGTGTCACTCCGCTCCGGGGAGTACACCGTTTCCAAACCAAAGGCAAGTTGGCACCACGCTTCGTGGGACCATACAAAATCTTGGAACGAAGGGGAGAAGTTGCTTATCAGCTAGAGCTTCCTTCTAACATGATCGGCATTCATGACGTGTTCCACGTGTCCCAATTAAAGAAATGCTTGAGGGTACCCGAAGAACAGGCCAACTCGGAGCACATCGATCTCCAGGAGGATCTAACCTACGTGGAGAAGCCAGTTCGTATACTTGATACCAGTGAAAGAAGAACCAGAAACAAGGTCACCCGGTTTTGCCGAGTTCAGTGGAGTCATCATTCAGAAGAGGAAGCAACCTGGGAAAGGGAAGATGAGTTGAAGGCCGCCCATCCGCACCTCTTCGCCAGCTCTTCCGAATCTCGGGGTCGAGATTCCGTTTAAGGGGGGTAGGTTTGTCACACCCTGAAGTTCTTTCCCAAGCCTAAATCGAAATTTTAAATGGTCTCAAGAAAATACCCGTGTAAAGCAGGAGAAAACCTTAATAAAACAATGCAAATAATAATCGAATCTGGCATGTGGAATTTTTCTTGAGTTCTACATGTCGAAATTCACTAACAGGACTTTTAGTGGAATTTTCAGAGCCCTAGAAATAATTTTAACCAATTAAAATTAAGCATGCAATATTTAATTCCAGGGAAAATCCTTTTCTTTCTTTTTCTTTTTCTTTTTCCTCCTCCTTTTTCCTCTCCTTGGGCCGTCGGCCCATTTTCTTTTTTTTCCCCCCCCTCTCTCCCCGCTGGGCCGGCCGAAGGCCGAGGCCCAGCCCAGCCCAGCCGCGCGAGCCGGCCGCCCCCCTCCTCTCTCCCAGGGACGCCGACAGGTGGGGCCCACCTGTCGGGTCCTCCCCCAACCTCCCGCCGCCCGCGCCGGCCACCTCCCGAAACCGCCGCCGCCGCGCCCACCTCCTCCGCGTCTCCCGGGCCGCGCCGCCCGCGTCGCGTCGCGCCCGCATCTCCCGCGCCCACTTTCCCCCTCTCTCCCGCATCGCCCGCGCCCCGAGATGGCCGGGATTCGATTTTCGAATCCCGCCTCTCTCTCCTCCCCGCTCCCCCACGTCGCCGGCGATTCGCCGCCTTTCTCGGCCACGTTCGGCCCCCTCTCGCTCTATTTAAGCGTCGCCGTCGCCCTCTCTCCCTTTTTCCCCATTCCACCGAGCTCCCCCGATCCTCCCATCGCTCCCGCGCCGTGCAACCCCTTGCCGCCGCCGCTTCCACTTCTCCGGCCGCCGCTAGCCGCCGCTAGGCTCGTCGCTGCACCGCGCCGTCAACGCCGTCGCGTTCGCCGTCGTGCGGGCCGCCCCGTCCACTCCTCCTCCGTCGGGTTCCGTCGCCGTGCCCCCTCCGCACCGTGCGTCGGTGAGCATCGCCATGGCCGCCGCCTTCAGCCGGCGCCCTCGCTCTCCTCCGGATCCCTCTCCCTCTCTAACCCCTCTCTCTTTGTTCGCTAGGTGGCCCCGAAGCTCGTCCCGTCGCTGTTGCCTCGCTCCGTCGCTCGCCGCCGCCGATCGCCGTCGGTGAGGCCTCCCCCTCCCCTTCCTCCCTCTTTCTCCCGCGCCGCTTAGCCGCCGCGCCGCCGCTTAGCCGCCGCCAGCCGCCGCTAGCGCCGCTCGCGCCGCCGCCGGCCGGTCGCCGCCGTCGGTCTGTGCGCCGTCCGCCGCCGCCGCTCGCGCCGTCGCTTGCCGCCGCCGTGGTCGGGTGCGCCGCCGCCGCGCCCCTCGGCCGCTCGGCCGGCTTTGTGCCGGGTCGAGCCGAGCCCGGCCACCTCCGCGCCGTCCGATCGGCCCGAGGGCGATCCGGGCCGTCGGTCCCGTGGACCGGCGGTGGACCATCCGCGTGGTCCCGGTCCACGGTGGACCGCCCCCCCTTGAGCCGCTGCCATGTGGGGCCCGCGTGCCGGCGCCCTCCTCTCTCTCCCGAGCCGCTGACCGGTGGGCCCCGATTGCCGGCGCCGCCCCCCCCTGATGACGTCAGCCCTAGAAAATATTGCGCAATAAATGATTTAAGGATTTTTGTTATAGTAATAAACACAGTGAATCTTCTAAAATTCATATCTAATTCATTCGAGCTCCGTTTATGCCCATTCAAGTCTCAGTAAATCAAGAAAAATGTGTAGAATCCAATAAAAATGGTTTTGTTCCCTGTTTCAGTAGTCTTATAGCCTGTTTGCAATGTTTGCTTTGTATGTCGCTAGATTCCGGTTCCTTCGACGCTCCGGTGTACTTCGAAATAGTCGCCGAGGTTCCTCCTGTAGCAGAGCAAGGCAAGTCATGCTTGTCACTTGAACATGTTGATCCTACATTGCAAATGTTCTATTGTTTTCCTTCAAATGCTGCATCGTTTTCTAATGTTACTATGGGATGTTCACCTATTGTCATAGCCATGCTACTGTTGAACCATGTCTCTTTGTCAGCTTGGGGTTATAATATGATTAGAGTTTGGACTAGGGATTGCTTAGCCATGCTTAGTTCAACTAGTTCACAATGGGGAAAATCCTAATAATGTTTAGACTGTTGGTTCTAATGGTTTTGTTGGATTAGTGACACCGCTTTGGTGTTCGTTAATTAAAATAAATCACGTGGTGGGCTATGGGTGCATGGTTTTGCTGGTCGCACCCATGGCAGTTAAGGACCGGTTCGCGGGATGCCCTGGAAGAACTTATCGTACTTACCACAAGCCAGCGTGGGCAACGGCTGGGCTTGTAGTGTAGCTTTCCTCTAACCGACGCATCCAGGCAAGGGTGGGCGTGATGGGGTTTGGATGGGCCCTGCGACGGCCTATGCGGCTTCCGGATTCACCTAGGCACGAGAGGGGACTGCCCGCTGCCTTGCGAGGAGTGGGGGTGAAACCTGAGGTGTGGTGTGCTTGGTTAGAGGGGGGGTTATGCGAAGGGTCCTGTCACGGTCTCTTTCCGGTATGTCGTGGTGGCATGTCGGCGCACGGTAACGTGTCGTGGGGCTGTGTCTTGTGGGTACAGTTGTACACCTCTGATCAGAGTAAAACTATTCGAATAGCCGTGCCCGCGGTTATGGGCGGTCAACCAGATTCACCGTGATTAGTTTCACCCTAGTTTAGTCTAGTGAAATTGGATAGTCTAGGTGGATGGTTGGGCCTGTCGCAACGTGGGTTAGCGTTGGGCAGTGGATAGTTAATATTGATTAA
Source organism: Oryza meridionalis (assembly GCA_000338895.3). Taxonomy (NCBI): domain Eukaryota; kingdom Viridiplantae; phylum Streptophyta; class Magnoliopsida; order Poales; family Poaceae; genus Oryza; species Oryza meridionalis. The sequence goes on along the minus strand of CM002528.2, from coordinate 4,421,221 downwards.
TCATTACAACTGTTTAAATCTTTCAACTTCTGTTTATAAATGCTCGCTTTATGCAAATGAGCCGCTTTAGCTCTTCTTTGATGATTCCCTGCATCATGCCTCTATTCCGGCATGACTTGCTGAGTACAGTGGGTAGTACTCAGTCTTGCTCTATTCCCCCCCAGAGTGCGAGTATGCGTCCGACGGTGGTTTCTCCGAGGAGTAGGCTTCGTCCGTGCCGTCGAGGATGCCTGTGGAGTGGTGTTTCCACTGCAGTTCAAGTCAAGGCCTAGCTTCTTTTATCTTTCGTTTTTTCCGCTGCATTTATGTAAGACTTTTATGATGTTTGTAAGACGTGGATCTGAATGTCAACATTGTCGATTGTGCACCCCGGCTGGTCCTGGACGGGGATTTTAATGCACATTCTGCTTGGAATTCTATTCGGGAATTTCTGGGCGTGACAGTATATAACGCAAGGTGCTGAGTATTACTCGGAAGAAATCAAAAGCATAGAGATAAGATAATTTGTTTTCTTCTCTTAATAATTGCAAAAGTACTCGAGTAGTAAATTCTGATCCATGAAGCTTTGTTCCATTAATGACAAACTCATGTCACTCTTATGCATGTCTGGGAAGTGTCTTGGCCGGCTCCCGATGCGTGGGGGCTATGACTAGTCGGGTATAGTGTTTAAACGTAAGGAGTCATCCGCTCAGAGAAATTAAAATTGACAACAGGAGAAATACATATTTATAAATATTTTTAAAGGCTTGAATTTTTCTCAAGTATTGTATTTACATTAGATACTACTCATCCTATATGTTTGTTCTATAGGATCCATATCCAGATATGCTTAGTAGGGATTAATGGCTTTAAGCTTATCTCCTATGCTTCAGGAATGAATCAGTCAGAACATCACCACCAGCCTTGGTGGCCATTGGAGAGCTATGTCATCGCTTTGATGAGGAGTTAGAGTCATCGGCTTTTCAGTATCATCCACACAAGCCTCATGGTCAAGACTATGGAGCTTACAACTGCCCTGAAGATGAAGATAGCACCACTCTGACGCATGTCGTGTATATGCTTAGCGCCATGGATGCAGTAGGCGTGGAGCGGGAGAAAGCAGCTCATGATAGGGAAAACTGGAACCGTGGCAGGATTTGCACGTTGGAGAGCAAGGTGTGCCGTCTGCAGAAGGAACTGGCCGAGCTTAAGGGAGAAGCACCACCACCAGTACCCAAGCTTCGTCTTCTAGTTGGCTTCGAAGACTCGTGTGGTGGGAGATGCTGCGCCTGATCATGCTGAACCTGTCATCCATGTCTTAAGTGATGATGAAGAGGAGGAAGACCTAGAAGAAAGAGAGCCAGCTACCCCAGAGGAAGAAGATCCATCTCTTCGTTCCGATGCAAGGCGGGATTAGTTGCCTAGTTAGACCGTTGTCGTAGTTCGCTGTGTTAGTTTGCTTGTGCGTGTGTGGGTTTAGCGTGTTGCTTACATCATTGGTGGGATGTAACTACATGAGTTTAGTTCTTTTGCTTTTCAGAGAGTAAGTTAGCTGGTGAGATAGTGTTAATTCAACTTAAATGTAATCATACACAGTTAAGAGCAATATATAATTTAAATTAATTAATGTTCTCCGTTCTAAGGGTATCTCACTGTCGTTCTTTCCTTTTGGCCGTGCTTTTATTCAGATGGTGAACACCCGTACTGGAAGTGGAAGTGGAAGTGAAAGTGGTCACAATGAAGGATATCCCACACTTGCCCAAGTTTTGGCTGAGCAAACCCAGTTGATTAATCTACTTGTGCAGCAAGCGCAGAACCAGCAGGCAAATAACAACAATCAACCACCACCTCCACAGAACAAGTTGGCAGATTTTCTATGTGTGAGACCACCTACCTTCCCAAGCACCACTAACCCAGTAGAGGCAGGTGATTGGCTGCATGCTGTTGAAAATAAGTTAGATTTGATTCAGTGCACCGAGTAGGAGAAAGTTTCCTTTGCTTCGCATCAGTTGCATGGTCCTGCTGCTGAGTGGTGGGATCACTTTCGTCAAAACAGAGCTGCGGGAGAAACTATCAATGGGTGGGAGTTTACTGCTGCTTTCAAGAAGACACATATACCATCAGGTGTTGTGGCACTTAAGAAGAGAGAGTTCAGAGCACTCAATCAAGGATCCCGTTCTGTCACCGAGTACCTCCATGACTTTAATCGCTTAGCTCGTTATGCCCCAGAAGATGTTCGCACTGATGAAGAACGTCAGGAGAAGTTTTTAGAGGGACTGAATGATGAGTTGTCTTATGCATTGATGGCTATGGAATACCGGGATTTCCAGCAGTTGGTGGACAAGGCGATTCGTCAAGAAGACAAGTACAATAGAATGGAACAAAAGAAGCGTAGGGTTGCTCATTTCAAGGCTCAACAGGGTAGTTGCCAGAGGCCGCGCATTGCTATGGGACCTCAAGCTGTATCATACCCACAGGGAGGATCCTCTTCAGTTGCTCGCCCTCAACGCCAGTTCCACAACAACAACACTGGTAATTGTAGCAACGACAATCGTAATGTGGTCACTCGTACTGTAGCAACTCCAACTCAGAATCAGCCTGTCAGGAAGGAACAAGGAAGCAAGCCAGGGGTGTGCTTCAATTGTGGTGATCCAGGACATTATGCTGATAAGTGTCCAAAGCCTCGGTGTGTGAAGAATGCTCCTGTCCAGAACAACTCCAATGCTCCAGCACCGAAGGCTCGTGTTAATCATGTTGCAGCTGCAGAAGCCCAGAATGCACCTGATGTGGTTTTGGGTACGTTTCCTGTTAACTCTATACCCGCAACTGTGCTTTTTGATTCCGGTGCTACACATTCCTTTTTGTCTAAAAGTTTTGTGAGCAATCATGGGATGAAAGTTATTAGTCTTGGGAGGCCTTTACTAGTTAATACCCCAGGCAATCAAGTATCCTCAACGCAGTACTGTCCTTCCATTATTATAGAAATAGAAGAAATTCCCTTCCCATCCAAACTTATCTTGCTAGAATCCAAAGATCTTGATGTTATCTTAGGGATGGATTGGCTAACCCGCCACCGAGGAGTTATAGATTGTGCTAACCGAAAGTTGACTTTAACCAGTGGCAATGGGCAAATAGTGTCTTTCTTTGTGTCCTCCCCTAGATCTCATGGTTTGACATTAAATCAAGTTGCTTTGTAAGAGATCCCAATAGTACAAGACTATCCAGATGTGTTCCCTGAGGATTTGCCAGGTATGCCACCTAAGAGAGACACAGAGTTCCGGATAGACTTAGTACCTGGAACCAACCCTATCCATAAGAGACTATACAGAATGGCAGCTAATGAGTTAGCAGAGGTAAAGAGACAGGTGGATGATTTGCTTCAGAAAGGACATATCAGACCCAGTACTTCACCGTGGGGAGCACCAGTTATCTTCGTGGAGAAGAAAGATCATACCCAGAGAATGTGTGTGGATTATCGAGCGTTGAATGAGGTCACTATCAAGAATAAGTATACTCTACCTAGGATTGATGACTTGTTTGATCAACTGGAAGGTGCTACAGTTTTCTCCAAGATAGATCTTCGTTCCGGATATCACCAACTTCGAATATGGTTTGTTCAAATGTACCGTTATGTCGTTTGGACTCACTAATGCCCCGGCCTTTTTCATGAACTTGATAAACAAAGTGTTTATGGAATATCTGGATAAGTTTGTCGTGGTGTTTATTGATGACATCCTTATCTACTCCAAGACTAAAGAAGAGCATGAAGAGCATCTTCGTCTTGCTTTAGAGAAACTACGTGGGCATCAGCTCTATGCCAAGTTTAGTAAATGTGAATTTTGGTTGCCCGAAGTGAAGTTCCTTGGTCATGTCATCTCAGCTGGAGGAGTTGCCGTGGATCCAAGTAATGTGGAGTCAGTGCTAAATTGGAAGCAACCGAAGATGGTTTCAGAGATTCGTAGTTTCCTTGGTCTTGCGGGGTACTACCGCAGGTTTATTGAGAACTTCTCAAAGATCGCTAGACCAATGACTCGACTATTTCAAAAGGATGTGAAGTATAAATGGACGGAAGAGTGTGAGCAGAGTTTTCAAGAATTGAAGAAAAGGCTAGTGACTGCGCCAGTGTTAGTCTTGCCTGATCCAAGGAAAGATTTTAAGGTGTATTGTGATGCATCTAGACTTGGTTTGGGTTGTGTTTTGATGTAAGATGGGAAGGTTGTTGCCTATGCATCTAGGCAGTTACGCCCTCATGAGAATAACTATCCAACACATGACCTAGAGTTGGCAGCTGTGGTTCATGCATTGAAGATTTGGTGTCATTACCTTTTTGGTAACCGTACGGAGATGTATACGGATCATAAAAGTTTAAAGTACATTTTCACTCAACCTGATCTGAACATGCGTCAACGGAGATGGTTAGAATTGATCAAGGATTATGATATGGAAATTCATTATCATCCAGGTAAAGCAAATGTTGTAGCAGATGCTCTTAGCAGGAAAAGCTACTGTAATATGTCAGAAGGACGACATCTACCTTGGGAGTTATGCCAGGAATTGAAAAAGTTGAACTTGGGAATAGTCAACAAAGGTTTTGTTACCGCTTTAGAAGCTCAACCTACTCTTTTTTATCAAGTTAGAGAGGCTCAAGTGAATGATCCTGATATCTAAGAAATCAAAAAGAACATGAGAAGAGGAAAAGCTATAGGTTATATAGAAGATGAGCAAGGAACCGTGTGGCTAGGAGATAGAATTTGCGTGCCCGACAATAAGGAGTTGAAGGATACTATCATGAAAGAAGCTCATGAAACTTTGTATTCCATTCATCCAGGGAGCACTAAGATGTATCAAGACCTGAAACAACAATTCTGGTGGGCCAGCATGCGACGAGAGATAGCGGAATATGTGGCTCTATGTGATGTGTGTCAGCGAGTCAAGGCGGAGCATCAGAAGCCAGCCGGTCTGCTGCAACTGTTGAAGATTCCAGAGTGGAAATGGGAGGAAATAGGAATGGATTTTATCACCGGTCTACCTAGAACGTCGGCAGGACATGATTCTATTTGGGTAGTGGTTGACAGGCTTACTAAAGTTGCTCATTTCATACCTGTCAAAACAACCTACACGGGAAATAAGCTCGCAGAGCTATATATGGCAAGAGTTGTATGTTTACATGGTGTTCCCAAGAAAATAGTGTCAGATAGAGGTAGTCAGTTTACTTCGAAGTTTTGGCAGAAACTACAAGAAGAGATGGGTACTCGTTTGAATTTCAGTACTGCCTATCACCCTCAAACTGATGGTCAGACAGAAAGAGTGAATCAAATTTTAGAAGACATGTTGAGAGCCTGTGTTCTAGATTTCGGTGGAAGTTGGGATAAGAATCTGCCGTACGCTGAATTCTCTTATAACAACAGTTATCAAGCTAGTCTTCAAATGGCTCCATATGAAGCAATATATGGTCGGAAGTGTCGTACACCGCTCCTTTGGGATCAAACTGGTGAGCGTCAAGTTTTTGGGACAGATATATTGCGAGAGGCAGAAGAAAAAGTGAAGATTATCCAAGAAAGGTTGTGTGTTGCCCAGTTGCGTCAGAAGAGCTATGCAGACAATCGACGCAGGGATTTTACTTTCGAAGAAGGGGATTATGTGTACCTACGGGTTACGCCGCTGCGGGGAGTTCATCGTTTTCAGACCAAAGGGAAATTGGCACCGCGATTTGTGGGACCTTATAAGATTGTCAGTCGGAGAGGTGAAGTAGCTTATGAACTAGAGTTGCCTCCGTCAATGGCGGGAATACATGACGTGTTCCATGTGTCGCAGTTGAAGAAATGTTTGCGTGTACCTACGGAGGAAGCAGATCCTGAGCATATAGAGCTTCAAGAAGATTTAACTTATGTTGAGAAGCTAGTCCGGATTCTGGAGGTAAATGAGAGAAACACCAGGAATCGCGTCATACGGTTCTGTAAGATTCAGTGGAGTAATCATTCAGAAGAAGAAGCCACTTGGGAGCGAGAAGATGAATTGAAGTCAGCTCATCCTCATCTTTTTGCTAGTTCTTCTGAATCTCGAGGACGGGGTTCCGTTTAAGGGGGGTAGGTTTGTCACGCCCTGAAAATCGCCTAATTTAATAATTCATTCTTTAATGCATTTTTAGAAGTTATTTAAAAGCTTACAAGTTAAACTCTAATAATCTAGGAAAAATTTCAACATAAAACTGAGTTAGATAAAATTTCATTAAATACTTTGCTTGTTTATCTATTTTCTAGATTTTTCTGGGAATTATTTGAGCAAGGGAAGTATTTTTAATCAACGAAATAGCATTTCACGAATTATTCAAATAAGGAAAAGTTTTAAAACCTTTCCCTAGGGCCGTGGGTCATTTTCGGCCCACAAAGCCTCTCTCGGGCTGCCAGCCATGCCAGCCTGCTGCTCCATTCCTTTCTTTTCTTTTCTTTTCCTTTTCCTTTTTCTCTGAAAGTCTACAATGCATCCCTCGGCACTGTTCATCTTCAACCTCAGGCCAGCCGACTGAGCCCGAGCTGCTGCCGCCTCCCCTTTGAATCCGCCTTCATCGGTTGCTCCTAAATTCGATTGGATGAGGGGAATTTATCTACTCGTTGTCCTCTATCTTTTCCCTCAAAAACCGGAGTTTAATTCCTTGTGTTTTACCAAAATCAAACTCGTTTAGAGTTTATCTCTCCAACCAAACCATCAGATTTTCCGGCTCAAATGCCTCAAGTCTTAGCCGCAGCCGTCGCTTGTAGCGCCGTCGCCGCGTAAACCCTAGCGCCGTCGCCGCCGTAGCCGCTTCAGCCGCTTTGCACCGCCGCTGTGGTCGTCGCCGCCGCCTTCCGTCGCCACCGCCGGCTTTGCCAGGTGGAGGTGCATCCCGTCCGCCCCTTCGCTGCTGCTGCATCTCGCCGGAGCGCCGCCGCTGACGTCAAGCCGAGCCGTGCCGCCGCCGGAGCTCGTCGTCGATCGTCGTTCGTCGTAGTTCTTTGCACTGGTGAGTTCACGTCGTTGTCCTCTTTGTGTAGGTGCCTTCGGTTTAGTTGCCCGAGCTCTCTATCGTCGGCGGAGTCGTGGTCCAGAACCATGTCCGGCGATGATGTCATCGTGACATCATAAATCCTTTATTTAAATCGTAATAATTTTCTATATTAGATGAAAATCTGATTAAACTTCGGAAATTCATATTTAAATCATCGTAACTCGGATTCAAGTGGTTCAAGTTGCTAAATTCATCTAAAATCAAAATCTACATGTTAAAAATATCCACATGTACTGTTTTGTTGATTTTGTTCATTTGCTTTAGTTTCCGACGTTCCGGAGGAGAGCGTTTACGTCGAGGAAGGTTCAGAAGCGTCTGAGGAAGGTCAAGGCAAGTCACACAGATCCCAAACAACCCTTTGAGCATGTTGAACCTGTTTAAAGCTAATGTTTTATTTTAACTTATGCATTATTTTTGAATGTCATTGGGTGGTGAGCCTTTCCCATTTAATTATGGCCAACAATGACTTTATTTTCCTATGGGTAATAAATTGATTAGCTTGGACCTTATATATTGGTTTGGTTCAGCTAAATGCTATATATATAATTTCTTAGCCATGCTTAGAAACATTAGCTCATTAATGGGATGAATCATATTACATTATTATTTATGGTTATATTTAATGGTAGCTCACGATGGTTAATCGTGTTATGATGGTTAATTGATAATTAAAACCTGATTAAAGGTGGGTTGTGAGCATATGGTTTTGATGGTCGTGCTCATGACAATTAAGGACCGGTTCGTGAGCTACTGTTGTGAAACATTTACCGTGCCAACCACAAGCCAGCATGGGCAACGGCTTTACCTTTTGTATAGCATGGTTCATTACGGGGTGCCAGACTGAGAAGCGGCGAGAAGTCCGTGGGGGTCGCTGGGGAGTCCATGCCTCTGGTTGTAGAGGGGGTGATTATGATCCAGGAAAGGTACACTGTGGTGAGTTTGTTGTGCGAGGGGTATTGTCACAGTTCCTTTCCGAGGTACCGTGGTGGTATTGAGGCGCATGGTGACATGTCATGGAGCTGTGTCTTGTGGGTACAGTGGTACATCTCTGGCCAGAGTAAAACTATTCGAATAGCCGTGCCCGCGGTTATGGGTGGGTCTAACAATGTTTTTCGTGATTAGTCTTATACTACTCATTATTGGTGATAACCAGTGATAATTAAATTGACTCCTGGTTTGGAATGGTATATTCCTGGTATGGAGGTTTGATTTGTACAACCGGGGTTGGTTGTTCAGATGAGGTTGGGCCTATGCAACACGGGTGTGTTGTATAGTGTTTATTTAATATTGCTCAATTGCTCAACTGTTTTACTATTCTCTCAAATGTTTATTAAATGATGTTTATACAAATGAGCTATATTATGCCATCCTTTGTTATCCTGTGCACTTGCATATTTGCTGTGTGGCTTGTTGAGTATGTCATATGCTCATTCTTGAAATATTCATTCATCAGAGGAATACTTCAGTGAAGGTGATGATCAGGAGGATTAGGCTTTATTCGGGTCAAGTTGCTTGTGGAGTGGAGTCGCCATAGCTGTTTAGTCTTTTGTTTATTTTTCCGCTGCGTAGAAAGTTATTCTTTTGAGAGGAACTATCCACTTCTGTAATAATTTATCCTTTTGCAAATAACAATTAGCTGTTTGATAGTATTCTATTATCAATTCGTTATTGTGTGCCTCGGCTGATTCTTGGATGAGGATTTAACACACATGTAAGCGTTTGGAATTTTGGATAGAAATTCCGGGCGTGACAGTGGGTATGGCAAGGGTTTGCTCCGACCTTTGACGGCATCGGAGAAGGAGGGGGCAGCGGAATCCCGTAACCCTCCACCTATGAAGGTGAAGCGTCACTTGACGCCCCCTCCAATTGTAAGGGCGGCCGGCCAATACCAAGATGATGAAGTAAAGTCGTCGGAGCCCTCGGTCCATAAGCTCGCCGTTCAAGTAAAGAAACTCCGCAAGGAGAACATAGAGCTTAGGGATTGCAACGCGGAACTAGGGGTAGAACTTGCTGAACTTAGGAATAATGTTGATACCCTTAGTCGCGGTTTGTGCGCTAAAATCAAGCGTGCATTTGTAGAAATGGGAAAGGAGAATAAATATTATGCTAATTAGATGTCTCCTCTCCCATGAAAAAAGTAGTAGGTGCTTGGTTTTTATTTTTCCAATCATGTAAGCACTTGCTATGAATAATGTGGCTCATTGGTGTTAACCCCAATGTTTGCCAAAGTTTGTTTTGTTTTATGTTTAATAAAGTTTAGGTTTTGAATAAGTGTGGGGGAGATATCCCAGATTCTGACATGCACATACTCTGAAAATTGATGAAATTTCTGAACACCTGGAAGCACTGAACTCTGCAGAAAGTTGCAGATGGAATGGGCACCAGAGTGGTATGGTTGTGAATGATTCATATGCTTGATACATATCTTGAAGAAATTCATTCTACACTGACCTTTCCTCGGGGACGAACCAGTGTTGGCTCCAATCCCTCTCAATTTTCACAGGTAAGCTGTAAGCACGTCCATTAACTGTATATCTCCACCATTGTATAATACTAGAGCTGAAAATCCAGAAAACAATTGGTTCAAGCATAAGTAAAAGATAAAATTTCCAACTAATGAAATTCTTCATATGGTTGATCTTGTATATTCATTATTCTCAGCTGAACTTGTGCTTGTGAACAACCATCCATGTTTAGGGAACCTTATGCATCTAAGTAATTGCTTTATGTGAGATGATTAAAGATGAAATGAATTCTTGCAACTCTTGTTATGACTCTTGGGAATTTGTTTTCAAATACCTCCAATTGACTTCATTTATACCTACCAAGGCCATATGCAAATATATCTTTCATAGATCTTATGCATACGACTGCTTGACATTATATTGAGCTTTGTCAAATTTATGTGACTCGTGTTAGATATCTTTCATATTACCATGATCAAGGGGTCATTTCCATTTCCATTTTCACATGTATAATTAAGCCAAACTTCTACACTAGAAGTTGGCTTTCCACAAAAATTTCCTATTTAAATAAACTCCTACATTGGACTATGCTTTCTTCTCCTAGACAAGTTCTTGGGAAAGAGAAAATGAGAAAAGGAGGGAAAGGCATGGCTATAAAAAAAAGGGGGGATAAAGCTTGCTCTCAAAATATTGAGCATGATGAAAATCAAAATGCGTATAGCCATGCCCCTTCCATATTCATGCCAAGAAAACAAAATGGAGAGAAAATATAGGAAAAAGAGATAATCATTTATTTATTCCACCATTCCACAAAATATTTCATTTTTTGCATTTTCTACCACAAATAAAGACCCTTGATCTAGGAGTATGACTGATGATCTTCTTAAGTCCGTATTTTTGGCTTTGCAATATATCTGATGCAAGTATGTCACAATTTATCCTTACCAAACTCCACATATCAGCCTTAGAATAGGGATAAATTCTGGCACACTTTGCCTTGGTGAGGATCCAAAAAGAAAATATACATCTTTGAGAGATAAGAGAGAAAGTCAATATGAGGAAAAGAGCTGGTTTGTGAAAATTCATAAAAATCCCATGAGTCTGGCAGAGAAGCGAGAAGGACTGGAATCGAGATCGTTCCATCTATCAATTACTCAAGATGGTAAGATAGCCACTGATAGAGTTCACAGGTGCAGGTATGGTTGTGAATGATTCATATGCTTGATACATATCTTGAAGAAATTCATTCTACACTGACCTTTACTCGGGGACGAGCAAAGAGCTAAGTATGTGGGGTTTTGTTGGCGGCTGTTAAGTGCCAATTCTATACTGCCAACATCTGCATAAAGTTCAGATAATACAACATCCAACATAATGATAGGTGCTTAATCTCACATTCCACAAGTGTTGGTGTATATTTGTATGCAGGTGATAAACCCTGATGTTGGGAGGAAAACCAGACTAAAGTGAGGAGGAATATGTATCCATACAAGGATGGGTTGTGAACTTCATCAAAATACCTGAGAATCAGCCCAAAACTCCGTGGAATGGGTAGAGGATGATCAGGAGAGGAGCCAGGCCAAAGGCCAGGCCAGGGGGGCCCAGCCCAGGTTCGGCCGAACCAGGGGTTCGGCCGAACCTTGGTGGTCACCGTTGGATGCAGGTTTTGGCATGGACGCTCCAAATCACTCCCTGATGACGGTTAGAGGGCACTTCGGACATTTCCCCTTTGCCAACCGTGATAACTACCTCTATATATACACCTCACTTCACTCACTTCAAGACACACTCCCAAGCTTGAGCTGAACTATAAGAGGCTCTATTGTACTATATTGTATATTAGAATAGGAAGAGAGTAGAGTAGAATGTCACACCCTAAAAATCCCAAAAGTATAAATTATTGTGTAAATGGAATTTTAGAAATAATTTTTAAAAGCCTGGAAGAAAAGATTTATTTGTAAATAATAAATTCCAATATAAAATTGGGCCAGATAAAATTTTATTAAATACTTTGCTTAATTCTATAATTGCTAGATTTTTCTGGGAATTATTTGAGCTAAGGAAGTATTTTTAATAAATGAAAGAGCATTTCATGAATTATTTAAATTGAAAAAAGTTTTAAAAATCTTCTTTTGGCTTTGGGCCGAAAGTCGGCCCAAAACCTTTCTCTCTCCTCCCCGGCCCAAGCCGGCCCAGCAAGCCGAGCCGCGCGCGCGAGCCGCCGCTCTCCTCTCTCTCTCCTGCCGCTGACAGGTGGGGCCCGCTTGTCGGTCGTCGTCTTCCTCGGGCCGAAACCCTAGCCGAGCGCCGCCGCCGCCGCCCTTTCCAATTCGGCCTCGCCTTTCCTTCTCCGGCGGAATTGATTGGGGGGAAACCTTCCCCGGGATCTCCTCTACCTTTTCTCTTATGGAAACGTCGGCCGATTCGCTTTGGAAGATCGGGAAATCGAGCTCGATTCGGAGTCGGCGAACCCTAGCTTTCCTTCGTCGTCGCCGGGCCGCCGTGGGCTTTGCCGCCGCCTCCCGACCCCTTTAAAAGGACCCCCGAGCTCTCCTCTACCCTCCGCCGCCCTCGCCTTCGCCTCTCGTCGTCTGAGCCGCCCTAGCGCCGTGCATCCCGTGCGCCGCCGTCGCCGCCGCCGCTCCAGTCTAGCGCCGCCGTCGCTCCGGTCATCGCCGTCGCTCGGGGAGCTCGCCATCGTGGTCGCCGTCGCGTCGCCGTCCTCGTCCGAACCTTCGCCGTCGCTGTTCTCCGCCGGAGCATCGTCGTCGCCGTCGACCCGAACCTCTCCGCCGCTTCCTTCTCGTCGCCGGCGTCATCCGTTGCTCCTCCGCCGCTAGGTTGGTCGTCGGTGAGTTCGCCGTGTCCTCCGCTCTCCGTTGCCGCTTTCCGTTCGTGCAGCCGCGCCGTAGATCGCCGGCGAGCGCGTGAGTCCGAGCCGCCGTCGTCGCCGTCGGTCGGGATGACGTCAGTGCTGACGTCATCGGTGCCCTCGCCCGTGAGCCGGTCGTGCGCCGTTGATCTCGACCGTCCGTTCGGTCGGATTAGATCTCGGCCGTCCGTTCCCGTAGACCGTTGCCGTGGACCCGGTCCACCGTAGACCCGAGCCCGCTGACGCAATAAAGCCCTTTTTTCTTTTCAAAAATAATTCATTATTGTGTCATAATTCAATTAAAATTTATATAAATGACTTAAACCGATTAAATCTTTAAAAATTCATAACTAATTCATCTTAGCTCGGATTTAGTTGGTTCAAGTCTCTAAATTTTTCTAAAATTGAGATCTACATGTTAAAAATATCCACATGTACTGTTCATGCTTGCTTATGTGCTGTTTTGGTGTTTTTATTCTTTTCCGTTTAGAATCCGACGTTTCCAGAGAGTCCGCTTTTGCAGGAGAAGATTTAGAAGAGTTCCAAGGCCAGCAAGGCAAGTCACACAGATTCTAATCAATCCTTTGAGCATGTTGATCCCGTTTAAAGCTATTGTTTCTATTCAACTATTGCATTTATTTTCGAATGTCATTGGGTGGAAATAGCCTATTGTTTGTTACAGCCCTTTTGTTCTTGATTACCTTATTCCTTGATACCTTGGGTTATTATAACTTGACTAGTTGAGCTTTATATTGGTTCAACTAGATATTAGGTGTAATTGCTTAGCCATGCTTAGAAATATTAGCACACTAATGGGATAACTTATGATTCACTATTATTTACTGATGGCTTAATGATAGTTCACGATGGTTAATCGTGATTGGTTAATTAATTAATGTAACAACTAAAACCTGATAATGGTGGGTTGTGAGTACATGGTTTTGATGGTCGTGCTCATGACAATTAAGGACCGGTTCACGAACTTCGGTTGTGAAACATTAATCGTGCCAACCACAAGCCAGCGTGGGCAACGGCTTTATCTTTTACATCGCATAGTTCATTACGGAGCACTAGACTGAGAAGTGGCAGAGATAAGCCCACGGGGGTCGCTGGGGAGTCCATGCCTTGTTTATAAGGGGGTGACTATGATCCGGGAATGGTGCACTGTGGTGGATTGTGTGGTGTGAGGGGTAATGTCACAGCTCCTTTCCGAGGTACCGTGGTGGTATTGAGGCACATGGTGACATGATGTGGGGCTGTGTCTTGTGGGTACAGTGGTACGCCTCTGATCAGAGTAAAACTATTCGAATAGCCGTGCCCGCGGTAATGGGCGGGTCTAACAATGTCTTTCGTGATTAGTCTCACCCTTCCCACTATAATAAATGATGCTATAACTTGTTATATTTGATTAGCTCCTGGTTTGGAATGGTATATTCCTGGTTTGGAGATTAGAACTGTGCAGCCGGGATTGGTTGTACTAAATGGTTGGGCCTATACAACAGGGTATGTTGTATAGTGTTGGATTAATACTGTTTAATTAACACTCTACTGTTTTATTAAATTCTGAAATATTCTTTAAATGCTGTTTATGCAAAGAAGCCTATATTATGCCATCCTTGGTTATCCTGTGCACTTGCATATTTGCTGCGTGGCTTGCTGAGTATGTCATATACTCACCTTGCAATCATTCATCAGAGGAGGAGTTCTACAATGAAGCTGATGATGGTGAGGATTTGGCGTAGTCCTTGTCAAGCTGCCTGTGGAGTGGAGTCGTCTGCGCTGTTTATCTTTATTTTCCGCTGCTTAGATCTTTATTGTTCGAGAGGAACTATCCACCTCTGTAATGACAATTTATTCGTTTATTAGTTAGAGTAATAATCGTACTCTATTATCAATTTGTTATTGTGTGCCTCGGCTGATGCCTGGACGAGGGTTTACACACATGTAAGCGTTTGGAATTTTGGATAGAAATTCCGGGCGTGACAAGTTGGTATCAGAGCCTCCTTGACCATAGGTTATGCCAAACAGTACCTATAAGAGCCCTCTAAAAATATTGGAAAACTAGAACTGTTCTCCTCCCGTTCTCTTTTAATTAAACCAAGCTAATGGCACATGCAGTTTATAACCTCTTAACTTGTTCTTTAAAATTTACTTCTATTTTTCTGTGTTGTTAGTACCGTACATCCATTACTGTACTAATGACTCATTTATTAGCAAAAGTTTTATGACATTGTTTAATTTAATCTTGCTACAATAAACCCAACATGTTAATTTTATAACCCCTCTTTTAATTCTTTTCTTTTGAAACCTGTTATTCAAAAGTGCAAAACCAGTGATCCTGTTTTTAACCGTTTCAACTATTCTTGCAAGATTGGTTTATTTTATTCATTTACCTTTTATTTTGAATTTTTAAATTTTATTAAAAGTAACCGGAAAACTTGTGCTATTAATTGGATAAATGTCTTAACTCCCTCCTTTCGCTTGTCTTTAGATGACGCGTATCAAGCCTGAGTACTTGTTTGGTACTGAAGGGTTTGTCCTGGAGTTGCGTACGATGTCCTTTGCCATAGGATTTGGGACTGCTCCTTTGTACGCCCAGATTTCTCATGATCGCGATGAAGAGGAGTGTCGTGTCAAAGTCACCTTGATCAGTAATCGTGAAGATATCCCATCAGTGATGTTCGAAGCTGGAGGGAGAAGCTATATGCATGCATGCCAGGAGGGGGCAAGAATCGCCATCGGAGAGCTCCGTGACCGATACAGCAAGCAGTTGGCCAATACGGAGTATCGCTACCATCCTCGGCAACCTCAGGGGAGTGACCGTGGCGTCTACCTTGAACCTGCAGGGATCGAGAACGATGCTACCACAAGACATTTGGTTGAGATGCTATGGGCTATGGATGAGACCCGTGCTGAGATCGTGATAGCAGCCCATGATCGTGAGAACTGGAACCGTATGAAGATTTGCAAGCTGGAGTACAAGGTGGAGAGTTTGGAGAAGGAGTTGGCAGCACTAAAGGGAGAAGCACCACCCCAGAAAGCCAGAGTTCGTCTTACTGCAAGAAAGAGAGCTATTTTTGTTCCTCGCTATCAGTTGGCGCCAAAGGTTCGTGTGGTGGAAAAAGAAGTCACTCCAGCTAAGCCCCCGGTCATCAACATAAGTGATGATGAAGAGGAAGAATCGAAGAGCACCCATTCAAAGGTCGAGTGGGGAGCAACTCAAGATGATGTTAAAGACGAGCCGGACGAGCCTTCAATCAACTCCGATGCCCAGAAGACCTAGAACGCCTTGTTAAGCAGTTGCCTTAGATCGTTGTGTTAGTTTGCTTGTTTAAGTTTGGTTGTGTGTGTGGGTCTCGCATGTGGTTTACATCAGTGGTGTGATGTAAGTGCATGTGTTTGTTTGCTTTCGAGTGTTTAGTAGTTGGTGAGTTTAGTGGTGTGAGAGTCTTCAAGTCTTTGTAATAATGAAACTCAGTTAAGATCAATAAAAGTCAAGTTTGTGGAAAAGTTAATTCCCCGCCCTAAGTAGTTTTCCCCGGCTTCTCTTCTTATGCTCCTGTCCAGCAAGATGGTGCTCACTCGCAGTGTTGGAAATGGCCCCAACAACAGCAACAGCAATAACAGCAATAGCAACAATGGAGAGAATCCCACCCTTGCCCAAGTTTTGGCTCAGCAGACACAGCTTATGCATATGATGATGCAGCAACTCCAGAACCAGCAGAACCAAGGGAATAACCAAGCCCCTCCCCAGAACAAGTTATCAGAATTTCTTCGTGTGAGGCCACCTACATTTTCTAGCACTACTAATCCAGTAGAGGCTGGTGATTGGCTGCACGCCATAGAAAAGAAGTTGGACTTGCTTCAGTGCACTGATCAAGAGAAGGTCTCTTTTGCCTCGCACCAGTTGCATGGCCCTGCTTCTGAGTGGTGGGATCACTTCCGTCTCAACAGGACTACGGCAGAACCTATCACTTGGCTAGAATTCACTGCTGCTTTTCGCAAGACGCACATACCATCAGGAGTGGTGTCTCTTAAGAAGAGAGAGTTTAGAGCGCTCACTCAAGGATCTCGCTCTGTTACGGAATACTTGCATGAGTTTAATCGCCTAGCTCGTTATGCTCCGGAGGAAGTACGCACTGATGAAGAACGTCAAGAGAAGTTCCTGGAAGGACTGAATGATGAGCTTTCTTACCCATTGATGACTGGAGATTATCCTGATTTCCAGAAGTTGGTGGATAAGGCTATTCGCCAGGAGGATAAGTACAACCGCATGGAGCAGAAGAAGCGCAGGATTGCTCACTTCAAGGCTCAACAAGGGAATAATCAGAGGCCACGTCCTGTTTTGGGATCTCAGTCAATGCCTCAGGGAGGTTCTTCGTCTGTTGTTCGTCCGCAGCGTCAGTTCTTCAACAACAATGCTGGCAACAACAACCGCAACCCAGCTCCACGTCCGGTGACAGCTCCGACACCGCATCAGCCTGTCAGGAGGGAACAAGGAAACAAACCCGGAGTATGTTTCAACTGTGGTGAACCAGGCCATTATTCCGACAAGTGTCCGAAGCCCCGACGCGTGAAGGTTGTCCCTGCACAGAACAACTCCACTGTACCAGCGACAAAGGCTCGTGTCAACCATGTTGCTGCTGCAGAAGCTCAAGATGCTCCAGATGTGATTTTGGGTACGTTCCCTGTTAACTCAGTACCTGCAACAGTACTTTTCGACTCTGGTGCTACGCATTCATTTTTATCTATGAGTTTTGCGGGAAAGCATGGGATGGAAGTAGAAGATCTTAGACGTCCTTTGATGGTTAGTACCCCGAGTAATCAAGCACTCTCAGTGCAACGTTGTCCCTCTGTTAGAATAGAGATTCAAGGAGTGCCATTTCTGGCCAATCTTATTCTGCTAGAATCCAAAGACCTTGATGTCATCCTAGGAATGGACTGGTTAGCCAGATATAAAGGTGTGATAGACTGTGCTAATAGGAAAGTCACTCTCACCAGTACTGATGGCCAAGTTGTGACTGTTCACGCATTGCCTTCAGAGTCTTTAAGGTCAAGTCTGAACCAAATAACTTTGGAAGAGATTCCTATAGTACGAGAATACCCAGAGGTGTTCCCGGATGATTTACCTGGTATGCCGCCTAAAAGAGATATAGAGTTCAGAATAGACTTGGTACCTGGTACAGCTCCAATCCATAAGAGACCTTATAGAATGGCAGCCAATGAGTTATGCAGACAATCGTCGCAGAGACTTGAGTTTTGAAGAAGGAGATCATGTGTACCTTCGTGTCACTCCTCTCCGAGGGGTTCATCGTTTTCAGACCAAAGGAAAGTTGGCTCCGCGTTTTGTGGGACCTTATAAGATTATCAGTCGAAGAGGTGAGGTTGCTTATCAATTGGAATTACCTCAATCGTTGACAGGAGTTCATGATGTGTTCCATGTGTCACAGTTGAAGAAGTGTTTAAGGGTACCTACTGAGGAAGCTAATCTTGAACAGATAGAAATCCAAGAGGATCTGACATATGTTGAGAGACCAATCCGTATTTTGGAAACAAACGAGAGAAGGACCAGGAATCGAGTTATCCGTTTCTGTAAGGTTCAGTGGAGTAATCACTCAGAAGAAGAAGCAACTTGGGAACGAGAAGATGAATTGAAGTCCGCTCATCCGCATCTTTTTGCCAGTTCTTCCGAATCTCGAGGACGAGATTCTGTTTAAGGGGGATAGGTTTGTCACACCCTAAAAATCCCAAAAGTATAAATTATTGTGTAAATGGAATTTTAGAAATAATTTTTAAAAGTCTGGAAGAAAAGATTTATTTGTAAATAATAAATTCCAATATAAAATTGGGCCAGATAAAATTTTATTAAATACTTTGCTTAATTCTATAATTGCTAGATTTTTCTGGGAATTATTTGAGCTAAGGAAGTATTTTTAATAAATGAAAGAGCATTTCATGAATTATTTAAATTGAAAAAAGTTTTAAAAATCTTCTTTTGGCTTTGGGCCGAAAGTCGGCCCAAAACCTTTCTCTCTCCTCCCCGGCCCAAGCCGGTCCAGCAAGCCGAGCCGCGCGCGCGAGCCGCCGCTCTCCTCTCTCTCTCCTGCCGCTGACAGGTGGGGCCCGCTTGTCGGTCGTCGTCTTCCTCGGGCCGAAACCCTAGCCGAGCGCCGCCGCCGCCGCCCTTTCCAATTCGGCCTCGCCTTTCCTTCTCCGGCGGAATTGATTGGGGGGAAACCTTCCCCGGGATCTCCTCTACCTTTTCTCTTATGGAAACGTCGGCCGATTCGCTTTGGAAGATTGGGAAATCGAGCTCGATTCGGAGTCGGCGAACCCTAGCTTTCCTTCGTCGTCGCCGGGCCGCCGTGGGCTTCGCCGCCGCCTCCCGACCCCTTTAAAAGGACCCCCGAGCTCTCCTCTACCCTCCGCCGCCCTCGCCTTCGCCTCTCGTCGTCCGAGCCGCCCTAGCGCCGTGCATCCCGTGCGCCGCCGTCGCCGCCGCCGCTCCAGTCTAGCGCCGCCGTCGCTCCGGTCATCGCCGTCGCTCGGGGAGCTCGCCATCGTGGTCGCCGTCGCGTCGCTGTCCTCGTCCGACCCTTCGCCGTCGCTGTTCTCCGCCGGAGCATCGTCGTCGCCGTCGACCCGAACCTCTCCGCCGCTTCCTTCTCGTCGCCGGCGTCATCCGTTGCTCCTCCGCCGCTAGGTTGGTCGTCGGTGAGTTCGCCGTGTCCTCCGCTCTCCGTTGCCGCTTTCCGTTCGTGCAGCCGCGCCGTAGATCGCCGGCGAGCGCGTGAGTCCGAGCCGCCGTCGTCGCCGTCGGTCGGGATGACGTCAGTGCTGACGTCATCGGTGCCCTCGCCCGTGAGCCGGTCGTGCGCCGTTGATCTCGACCGTCCGTTCGGTCGGATTAGATCTCGGCCGTCCGTTCCCGTAGACCGTTGCCGTGGACCCGGTCCACCGTAGACCCGAGCCCGCTGACGCAATAAAGCCCTTTTTTCTTTTCAAAAATAATTCATTATTGCGTCATAATTCAATTAAAATTTATATAAATGATTTAAACCGTTTAAATTTTTAAAAATTCATAACTAATTCATCTTAGCTCGGATTTAGTTGGTTCAAGTCTCTAAATTTTTCTAAAATTGAGATCTACATGTTAAAAATATCCACCTGTACTGTTCATGCTTACTTATGTGCTGTTTTGGTGTTTTTATTCTTTTCCGTTTAGAATCCGACGTTTCCGGAGAGTCCGCTTTTGCAGGAGAAGATTTAGAAGAGTTCCAAGGCCAGCAAGGCAAGTCACACAGATTCTAATCAATCCTTTGAGCATGTTGATCCCGTTTAAAGCTATTGTTTCTATTCAACTATTGCATTTATTTTCGAATGTCATTGGGTGGAAATAGCCTATTGTTTGTTACAGCCCTTTTGTTCTTGATTACCTTATTCCTTGATACCTTGGGTTATTATAACTTGACTAGTTGAGCTTTATATTGGTTCAACTAGATATTAGGTGTAATTGCTTAGCCATGCTTAGAAACATTAGCACACTAATGGGATAACTTATGATTCACTATTATTTACTGATGGCTTAATGATAGTTCACGATGGTTAATCGTGATTGGTTAATTAATTAATGTGACAACTAAAACCTGATAATGGTGGGTTGTGAGTACATGATTTTGATGGTCGTGCTCATGACAATTAAGGACCGGTTCACGAACTTCGGTTGTGAAACATTAATCGTGCCAACCACAAGCCAGCGTGGGCAACGGCTTTATCTTTTACATCGCATAGTTCATTACGGAGCACTAGACTGAGAAGTGGCGGAGATAAGCCCACGGGGGTCGCTGGGGAGTCCATGCCTTGTTTATAAGGGGGTGACTATGATCCGGGAATGGTGCACTGTGGTGGATTGTGTGGTGTGAGGGGTAATGTCACAGCTCCTTTCCGAGGTACCGTGGTGGTATTGAGGCACATGGTGACATGATGTGGGGCTGTGTCTTGTGGGTACAGTGGTACGCCTCTGATCAGAGTAAAACTATTCGAATAGCCGTGCCCGCGGTTATGGGCGGGTCTAACAATGTCTTTCGTGATTAGTCTCACCCTTCCCACTATAATGAATGATGCTATAACTGGTTATATTTGATTAGCTCCTGGTTTGGAATGGTATATTCCTGGTTTGGAGATTAGAACTGTGCAGCCGGGATTGGTTGTACTAAATGGTTGGGCCTATACAACAGGGTATGTTGTATAGTGTTGGATTAATACTGTTTAATTAACACTCTACTGTTTTATTAAATTCTGAAATATTCTTTAAATGCTGTTTATGCAAAGAAGCCTATATTATGCCATCCTTGGTTATCCTGTGCACTTGCATATTTGCTGCGTGGCTTGCTGAGTATGTCATATACTCACCTTGCAATCATTCATCAGAGGAGGAGTTCTACAATGAAGCTGATGATGGTGAGGATTTGGCGTAGTCCTTGTCAAGCTGCCTGTGGAGTGGAGTCGTCTGCGCTGTTTATCTTTATTTTCCGCTGCTTAGATCTTTATTGTTCGAGAGGAACTATCCACCTCTGTAATGACAATTTATTCGTTTATTAGTTAGAGTAATAATCGTACTCTATTATCAATTTGTTATTGTGTGCCTCGGCTGATGCCTGGACGAGGGTTTACACACATGTAAGCGTTTGGAATTTTGGATAGAAATTCCGGGCGTGACAAGTTGGTATCAGAGCCTCCTTGACCATAGGTTATGCCAAACAGTACCTATAAGAGCCCTCTAAAAATATTGGAAAACTAGAACTGTTCTCCTCCCGTTCTCTTTTAATTAAACCAAGCTAATGGCACATGCAGTTTATAACCTCTTAACTTGTTCTTTAAAATTTACTTCTATTTTTCTGTGTTGTTAGTACCGTACATCCATTACTGTACTAATGACTCATTTATTAGCAAAAGTTTTATGACATTGTTTAATTTAATCTTGCTACAATAAACCCAACATGTTAATTTTATAACCCCTCTTTTAATTCTTTTCTTTTGAAACCTGTTATTCAAAAGTGCAAAACCAGTGATCCTGTTTTTAACCGTTTCAACTATTCTTGCAAGATTGGTTTATTTTATTCATTTACCTTTTATTTTGAATTTTTAAATTTTATTAAAAGTAACCGGAAAACTTGTGCTATTAATTGGATAAATGTCTTAACTCCCTCCTTTCGCTTGTCTTTAGATGACGCGTGTCAAGCCTGAGTACTTGTTTGGTACTGAAGGGTTTGTCCTGGAGTTGTGTACGATGTCCTTTGCCATAGGATTTGGGACTGCTCCTTTGTACGCCCAGATTTCTCATGATCGCGATGAAGAGGAGTGTCGTGTCAAAGTCACCTTGATCAGTAATCGTGAAGATATCCCATCAGTGATGTTCGAAGCTGGAGGGAGAAGCTATATGCATGCATGCCAGGAGGGGGCAAGAATCGCCATCGGAGAGCTCCGTGACCGATACAGCAAGCAGTTGGCCAATACGGAGTATCTCTACCATCCTCGGCAACCTCAGGGGAGTGACCGTGGCGTCTACCTTGAACCTGCAGGGATCGAGAACGATGCTACCACAAGACATTTGGTTGAGATGCTATGGGCTATGGATGAGACCCGTGCTGAGATCGTGATAGCAGCCCATGATCGTGAGAACTGGAACCGTATGAAGATTTGCAAGCTGGAGTACAAGGTGGAGAGTTTGGAGAAGGAGTTGGCAGCACTAAAGGGAGAAGCACCACCCCAGAAAGCCAGAGTTCGTCTTACTGCAAGAAAGAGAGCTATTTTTGTTCCTCGCTATCAGTTGGCGCCAAAGGTTCGTGTGGTGGAAAAAGAAGTCACTCCAGCTAAGCCCCCGGTCATCAACATAAGTGATGATGAAGAGGAAGAATCGAAGAGCACCCATTCAAAGGTCGAGTGGGGAGCAACTCAAGATGATGTTAAAGACGAGCCGGACGAGCCTTCAATCAACTCCGATGCCGGGAAGACCTAGAACGCCTTGTTAAGCAGTTGCCTTAGATCGTTGTGTTAGTTTGCTTGTTTAAGTTTGGTTGTGTGTGTGGTTCTCGCATGTGGTTTACATCAGTGGTGTGATGTAAGTGCATGTGTTTGTTTGCTTTCGAGTGTTTAGTAGTTGGTGAGTTTAGTGGTGTGAGAGTCTTCAAGTCTTTGTAATAATGAAACTCAGTTAAGATCAATAAAAGTCAAGTTTGTGGAAAAGTTAATTCCCCGCCCTAAGTAGTTTTCCCCGGCTTCTCTTCTTATGCTCCTGTCCAGCAAGATGGTGCTCACTTGCAGTGTTGGAAATGGCCCCAACAACAGCAACAGCAATAACAGCAATAGCAACAATGGAGAGAATCCCACCCTTGCCCAAGTTTTGGCTCAGCAGACACAGCTTATGCATATGATGATGCAGCAACTCCAGAACCAGCAGAACCAAGGGAATAACCAAGCCCCTCCCCAGAACAAGTTATCAGAATTTCTTCGTGTGAGGCCACCTACATTTTCTAGCACTACTAATCCAGTAGAGGCTGGTGATTGGCTGCACGCCATAGAAAAGAAGTTGGACTTGCTTCAGTGCACTGATCAAGAGAAGGTCTCTTTTGCCTCGCACCAGTTGCATGGCCCTGCTTCTGAGTGGTGGGATCACTTCCGTCTCAACAGGACTACGGCAGAACCTATCACTTGGCTAGAATTCACTGCTGCTTTTCGCAAGACGCACATACCATCAGGAGTGGTGTCTCTTAAGAAGAGAGAGTTTAGAGCGCTCACTCAAGGATCTCGCTCTGTTACGGAATACTTGCATGAGTTTAATCGCCTAGCTCGTTATGCTCCGGAGGAAGTACGCACTGATGAAGAACGTCAAGAGAAGTTCCTGGAAGGACTGAATGATGAGCTTTCTTACCCATTGATGACTGGAGATTATCCTGATTTCCAGAAGTTGGTGGATAAGGCTATTCGCCAGGAGGATAAGTACAACCGCATGGAGCAGAAGAAGCGCAGGATTGCTCACTTCAAGGCTCAACAAGGGAATAATCAGAGGCCACGTCCTGTTTTGGGATCTCAGTCAATGCCTCAGGGAGGTTCTTCGTCTGTTGTTCGTCCGCAGCGTCAGTTCTTCAACAACAATGCTGGCAACAACAACCGCAACCCAGCTCCACGTCCGGTGACAGCTCCGACACCGCATCAGCCTGTCAGGAGGGAACAAGGAAACAAACCCGGAGTATGTTTCAACTGTGGTGAACCAGGCCATTATTCCGACAAGTGTCCGAAGCCCCGACGCGTGAAGGTTGTCCCTGCACAGAACAACTCCACTGTACCAGCGACAAAGGCTCGTGTCAACCATGTTGCTGCTGCAGAAGCTCAAGATGCTCCAGATGTGATTTTGGGTACGTTCCCTGTTAACTCAGTACCTGCAACAGTACTTTTCGACTCTGGTGCTGCGCATTCATTTTTATCTATGAGTTTTGCGGGAAAGCATGGGATGGAAGTAGAAGATCTTAGACGTCCTTTGATGGTTAGTACCCCGAGTAATCAAGCACTCTCAGTGCAACGTTGTCCCTCTGTTAGAATAGAGATTCAAGGAGTGCCATTTCTGGCCAATCTTATTCTGCTAGAATCCAAAGACCTTGATGTCATCCTAGGAATGGACTGGTTAGCCAGATATAAAGGTGTGATAGACTGTGCTAATAGGAAAGTCACTCTCACCAGTACTGATGGCCAAGTTGTGACTGTTCACGCATTGCCTTCAGAGTCTTTAAGGTCAAGTCTGAACCAAATAACTTTGGAAGAGATTCCTATAGTACGAGAATACCCAGAGGTGTTCCCGGATGATTTACCTGGTATGCCGCCTAAAAGAGATATAGAGTTCAGAATAGACTTGGTACCTGGTACAGCTCCAATCCATAAGAGACCTTATAGAATGGCAGCCAATGAGTTATGCAGACAATCGTCGCAGAGACTTGAGTTTTGAAGAAGGAGATCATGTGTACCTTCGTGTCACTCCTCTCCGAGGGGTTCATCGTTTTCAGACCAAAGGAAAGTTGGCTCCGCGTTTTGTGGGACCTTATAAGATTATCAGTCGAAGAGGTGAGGTTGCTTATCAATTGGAATTACCTCAATCGTTGACAGGAGTTCATGATGTGTTCCATGTGTCACAGTTGAAGAAGTGTTTAAGGGTACCTACTGAGGAAGCTAATCTTGAACAGATAGAAATCCAAGAGGATCTGACATATGTTGAGAGACCAATCCGTATTTTGGAAACAAACGAGAGAAGGACCAGGAATCGAGTTATCCGTTTCTGTAAGGTTCAGTGGAGTAATCACTCAGAAGAAGAAGCAACTTGGGAACGAGAAGATGAATTGAAGTCCGCTCATCCGCATCTTTTTGCCAGTTCTTCCGAATCTCGAGGACGAGATTCTGTTTAAGGGGGATAGGTTTGTCACACCCTAAAAATCCCAAAAGTATAAATTATTGTGTAAATGGAATTTTAGAAATAATTTTTAAAAGTCTGGAAGAAAAGATTTATTTGTAAATAATAAATTCCAATATAAAATTGGGCCAGATAAAATTTTATTAAATACTTTGCTTAATTCTATAATTGCTAGATTTTTCTGGGAATTATTTGAGCTAAGGAAGTATTTTTAATAAATGAAAGAGCATTTCATGAATTATTTAAATTGAAAAAAGTTTTAAAAATCTTCTTTTGGCTTTGGGCCGAAAGTCGGCCCAAAACCTTTCTCTCTCCTCCCCGGCCCAAGCCGGCCCAGCAAGCCGAGCCGCGCGCGCGAGCCGCCGCTCTCCTCTCTCTCTCCTGCCGCTGACAGGTGGGGCCCGCTTGTCGGTCGTCGTCTTCCTCGGGCCGAAACCCTAGCCGAGCGCCGCCGCCGCCGCCCTTTCCAATTCGGCCTCGCCTTTCCTTCTCCGGCGGAATTGATTGGGGGGAAACCTTCCCCGGGATCTCCTCTACCTTTTCTCTTATGGAAACGTCGGCCGATTCGCTTTGGAAGATCGGGAAATCGAG
This sequence comes from Oryza meridionalis, assembly GCA_000338895.3. Taxonomy (NCBI): domain Eukaryota; kingdom Viridiplantae; phylum Streptophyta; class Magnoliopsida; order Poales; family Poaceae; genus Oryza; species Oryza meridionalis. Next base: position 4,395,812 of record CM002528.2, on the reverse strand, counting down.
CTCGATTCGGAGTCGGCGAACCCTAGCTTTCCTTCGTCGTCGCCGGGCCGCCGTGGGCTTCGCCGCCGCCTCCCGACCCCTTTAAAAGGACCCCCGAGCTCTCCTCTACCCTCCGCCGCCCTCGCCTTCGCCTCTCCTCGTCCGAGCCGCCCTAGCGCCGTGCATCCCGTGCGCCGCCGTCGCCGCCGCCGCTCCAGTCTAGCGCCGCCGTCGCTCCGATCATCGCCGTCGCTCGGGGAGCTCGCCATCGTGGTCGCCGTCGCATCGCCGTCCTCGTCCGACCCTTCGCCGTCGCTGTTCTCCGCCGGAGCATCGTCGTCGCCGTCGACCCGAACCTCTCCGCCACTTCCTTCTCGTCGCCGGCGTCATCCGTTGCTCCTCCGCCGCTAGGTTGGTCGTCGGTGAGTTCGCCGTGTCCTCCGCTCTCCGTTGCCGCTTTCCGTTCGTGCAGCCGCGCCGTAGATCGCCGGCGAGCGCGTGAGTCCGAGCCGCCGTCGTCGCCGTCGGTCGGGATGACGTCAGTGCTGACGTCATCGGTGCCCTCGCCCGTGAGCCGGTCGTGCGCCGTTGATCTCGACCGTCCATTCGGTCGGATTAGATCTCGGCCGTCCGTTCCCGTAGACCGTTGCCGTGGACCCGGTCCACCGTAGACCCGAGCCCGCTGACGCAATAAAGCCCTTTTTTCTTTTCAAAAATAATTCATTCTTGCGTCATAATTCAATTAAAATTTATATAAATGATTTAAACCGATTAAATCTTTAAAAATTCATAACTAATTCATCTTAGCTCGGATTTAGTTGGTTCAAGTCTCTAAATTTTTCTAAAATTGAGATCTACATGTTAAAAATATCCACATGTACTGTTCATGCTTGCTTATGTGCTGTTTTGGTGTTTTTATTCTTTTCCGTTTAGAATCCGACGTTTCCAGAGAGTCCGCTTTTGCAGGAGAAGATTTAGAAGAGTTCCAAGGCCAGCAAGGCAAGTCACACAGATTCTAATCAATCCTTTGAGCATGTTGATCCCGTTTAAAGCTATTGTTTCTATTCAACTATTGCATTTATTTTCGAATGTCATTGGGTGGAAATAGCCTATTGTTTGTTACAGCCCTTTTGTTCTTGATTACCTTATTCCTTGATATCTTGGGTTATTATAACTTGACTAGTTGAGCTTTATATTGGTTCAACTAGATATTAGGTGTAATTGCTTAGCCATGCTTAGAAACATTAGCACACTAATGGGATAACTTATGATTCACTATTATTTACTGATGGCTTAATGATAGTTCACGATGGTTAATCGTGATTGGTTAATTAATTAATGTGACAACTAAAACCTGATAATGGTGGGTTGTGAGTACATGGTTTTGATGGTCGTGCTCATGACAATTAAGGACCGGTTCACGAACTTCGGTTGTGAAACATTAATCGTGCCAACCACAAGCCAGCGTGGGCAACGGCTTTATCTTTTACATCGCATAGTTCATTACGGAGCACTAGACTGAGAAGTGGCGGAGATAAGCCCACGGGGGTCGCTGGGGAGTCCATGCCTTGTTTATAAGGGGGTGACTATGATCCGGGAATGGTGCACTGTGGTGGATTGTGTGGTGTGAGGGGTAATGTCACAGCTCCTTTCCGAGGTACCGTGGTGGTATTGAGGCACATGGTGACATGATGTGGGGCTGTGTCTTGTGGGTACAGTGGTACGCCTCTGATCAGAGTAAAACTATTCGAATAGCCGTGCCCGCGGTTATGGGCGGGTCTAACAATGTCTTTCATGATTAGTCTCACCCTTCCCACTATAATGAATGATGCTATAACTGGTTATATTTGATTAGCTCCTGGTTTGGAATGGTATATTCCTGGTTTGGAGATTAGAACTGTGCAGCCGGGATTGGTTGTACTAAATGGTTGGGCCTATACAACAGGGTATGTTGTATAGTGTTGGATTAATACTGTTTAATTAACACTCTACTGTTTTATTAAATTCTGAAATATTCTTTAAATGCTGTTTATGCAAAGAAGCCTATATTATGCCATCCTTGGTTATCCTGTGCACTTGCATATTTGCTGCGTGGCTTGCTGAGTATGTCATATACTCACCTTGCAATCATTCATCAGAGGAGGAGTTCTACAATGAAGCTGATGATGGTGAGGATTTGGCGTAGTCCTTGTCAAGCTGCATGTGGAGTGGAGTCGTCTGCGCTGTTTATCTTTATTTTCCGCTGCTTAGATCTTTATTGTTCGAGAGGAACTATCCACCTCTGTAATGACAATTTATTCGTTTATTAGTTAGAGTAATAATCGTACTCTATTATCAATTTGTTATTGTGTGCCTCGGCTGATGCCTGGACGAGGGTTTACACACATGTAAGCGTTTGGAATTTTGGATAGAAATTCCGGGCGTGACAAGTTGGTATCAGAGCCTCCTTGACCATAGGTTATGCCAAACAGTACCTATAAGAGCCCTCTAAAAATATTGGAAAACTAGAACTGTTCTCCTCCCGTTCTCTTTTAATTAAACCAAGCTAATGGCACATGCAGTTTATAACCTCTTAACTTGTTCTTTAAAATTTACTTCTATTTTTCTGTGTTGTTAGTACCGTACATCCATTACTGTACTAATGACTCATTTATTAGCAAAAGTTTTATGACATTGTTTAAATGTATTTAGAAGAGTATTATAATAAAAGTACAAAGCTTACAAAAGAGAAGAGAAAAGCTGCTAGAGCCTACCCGAACTCTTCCGAAGGCTTCCAGACTCCTGATTTCTACTCTATTCTTATTCCACCAGCTAGATATTACTAAACTAAACTTGAGAGAAATGAGAGAGCTATTGCTTGAGGTGTGTGAGTGAAGTGAGAAGGTGAAGTCCTTAAATAGGCTGCCAATGACGGTTGTGGCGGTTGGAATGGTCGGAATTGCCCTCCAACCGTCATTGGGGAGTGATCCACGCCCTCCAGCCAAAACCTGGATCCAACGGCACCAAGGGTGGTTCGGCCGAACCACCGAACCTGGTGCTGACCCAATCCTGTCCAATTTCGGCTGGTGGCCTCCTCTGTTGTTCTTCTCCACAGACTTGTGAATTTTGGCCCAATTCATCGTGTCAATTCTGAGTTCTTGGCCTATTCATACATAAGTCTGGTTCTCAACATCGTCCGATTGATTTATCGTTTGTGTTGATGTCGATTCTCCTTCACTTTATTGTCATTCTCTGCAAAAGGTTGGTATACCTAATACTAGTGGAATATTATTATTCTAACATATTTATGCATTGCAAGCATCACTAGTTCTCCTCTATTTTGGTAATATTGACGGTCAAAACTGATCGATAACGACCATCAACACCGGGTCATCGTCGTCGTCTTCGTCGCTGTGGAGATTATGGAAACCCCATACCCACACGGCATGGTTATCCGACTGGTTATAGGAGATAACTTATATCTATGAAATATGTAACAGATCATGACTTGGGTATTACGTTTCCTTGTATATTATGGAACGGTCTAAAGTCCTGGTTTGATAATATTGTAAAGTAGATTTAGGAAACCGATACCGTATTGGTTAAGGTTTCTATCTTATAATCTTGCCCCCATCCTATATAAGGTGGGTAGGAGACCGTCTAGAGGGCATGACGCACAACCAGATCGTCAGATCTATAATACACTCGTTGAATTCAAATCTCCAAACTGGAGTAGGGTATTACCTCTCATTGAGAGGGCCTGAACCTGTCTAAATCCTTTGTCTCCGTATCTATCCACTCTTAGGTCTCGTGCGCTACCCCATTTATATTGCTGAAATATTATTTCGCCAGTTAACGTGCCAGGTAGGAGTTGCGTCGAGTTTTCCGTCGAGAAGTGTGATGGAAACTATTTGCCAGCATCGTCGGTGCTACTCTCGTCCCTGGCCGTGTTCTTCTCAACAAAAGGGCAGGGTCTTCGTCGCCAAAAATTCTATTTGGATCAAGTCAATCAACCAGGAGATTAATCACCAATCGAATCGATCTACAACCGGGCTTGTTCTTGTCAATTCTACTCTATCAGTGAGATCTAATCCGTTGCCGCCGTGCAGCCATGTTTGTTGGTCCGTCGGTTTCGTCACCAAGGCATGATTTGAAGCAATCAGCAAGCAGCCGCCGCCAAAATCATGCAAATATCACCGTCGGCTGAGCCTGTATATCACCATGGCAATACTACTCAGATACGTACGACAAGACAAAAAGTCCAGCATACAAATTAAATATACCTGGTCAAACCTGTGGTCAAGGAAATTAATCCATACACAAATCAGATATTACATGCACAAAGTGGTTTCCAAACTAATCCATGCATGTGCTACCGATGATGACACGTCTACACGGCTGCATGACACGGCTGCATACTACGGTTCATCCATTGACAGGCCTTGAATCAAAGAGCTTGGATCACAAACCAGGTTAATCGTTCTAAATTTTCTTACATACATTAGAATTAATTCACATATCACTAATTATTTTTGATCTATTTTTTTTACATGTACCGCCGTCCCCCTTCCGTCGCTGCCGACTGGTTTCAACGCCTCCAAGGTTGGTGTGCACCGCCGCCGTTGCTGATGGCGATATCGTCTTCATCGACTGGTCGCCTCATCTGCCGCCGACTGGTGTCTCTGCTTGCACGGCTGGCCTATTATGCCGCCGTTGATAGGCGTCTACGTCTTCACCGATCGGCCGCATCGTCCGTCGCCGACTGGTGTCTTCGCCTATACGGTTGGTTGGTCACACCACCGTTGATGGACGTCTACGACTTCACCGCCGGCTTGCCTCCGTCGCTGCCAACTAGTGCTATCGTCTTCACGGCTGGCCCACGCCGCAACCGACTAGTTTCTTCACTTCCATGGTTGCATGATTCTGCCACCGTTGATGGGCATCTTCATTATCACCGCCGGCTTGCCCTCGTCGCTACCGACTAGTGTATTTGTCTATACGGTTGGTGGACTCCGCCGCCGTTGATGGGTGTCTTCACTTTCACCGTCGACCCCCCTCGTTGTCGCCGACTGGTGTTTTTGCCTATATGGTTGGTGGACCCCGCCACCGTTGATGGGCCTCGTCATCTTCACCGCTGGCTTGCCTTCACCGATGCACGTCTCCACCACCGGCTTGCCTTCGCTGCCGCCGACTGGTGTCTCCGCCTACACGGCTGGCCTATTATGCCGCCGTTGTTGGGCATCTACGTCTTTATCGTCGGCTTACCTTCGCTGCCGCCGACTGGTGTCTCCGCCTACATGGCTGGCCTATTGTACCGCTGTTGCTGGGCGTCTACGTATTCACCGCCGGCTTGCCATCGTCGTTGCCAACTGGTGTTTCTGCCTACACGGCTAGCCTATTATGCCACCGTTGTTGAGCATCTATGTCTTCACCAACCGGTCGTTTAGTCTGCCGCCGACTGGTGTCCTCGTCTACACGGATGGTTGGTCACACCACTGTTGTTGGGCGTCCACGTTTTCACCACCGGCCGCGTCAGCTGCTTCCATGGTTGGTGTCTTCGTTGCCATTGATGGACGGCTTTGTTCCCACATCGCCCACCTTTGCCGTCACCAAGGGGACTACCAAAAAGCTAAGTCATCATTATTTTATTCTTTATATGATATTTTTTTTCCTCTGCCTCACTACATCAACTGGTTCGCCGTTGACTAGTGAGTCGGGGGCTACAGATGTTATATCATATTTTTCAATAATTTTCATAATATTTATCTTGATTGCTTGCGAAATAATCCGAGTAAAAATAAAGTACCTATCGAGTTATGGAACTCTATTTCCCTATGCTTTCCGTTTGGTTTGTCGATGGATAGTTGCCTTTGGGCCGATTCCTAGCACTAGGGGCTTGTTGGATGGAGTATATAACGCAAGGTGCTGAGTATTACTCGGAAGAAATCAAAAGCATAGAGATAAGATAATTTGTTTTCTTCTCTTAATAATTGCAAAAGTACTCGAGTAGTAAATTCTGATCCATGAAGCTTTGTTCCATTAATGACAAACTCATGTCACTCTTATGCATGTCTGGGAAGTGCCTTGGCCGGCTCCCGATGCGTGGGGGCTATGACTAGTCGGGTATAGTGTTTAAACGTAAGGAGTCATCCGCTCAGAGAAATTAAAATTGACAACAGGAGAAATACATATTTATAAATATTTTTAAAGGCTTGAATTTTTCTCAAGTATTGTATTTACATTAGATACTACTCATCCTATATGTTTGTTCTATAGGATCCATATCCAGATATGCTTAGTAGGGATTAATGGCTTTAAGCTTATCTCCTATGCTTCAGGAATGAATCAGTCAGAACATCACCACCAGCCTTGGTGGCCATTGGAGAGCTATGTCATCGCTTTGATAAGGAGTTAGAGTCATCGGCTTTTCAGTATCATCCACACAAGCCTCATGGTCAAGACTATGGAGCTTACAACTGCCCTGAAGATGAAGATAGCACCACTCTGACGCATGTCGTGTATATGCTTAGCGCCATGGATGCAGTAGGCGTGGAGCGGGAGAAAGCAGCTCATGATAGGGAAAACTGGAACCGTGGCAGGATTTGCACGTTGGAGAGCAAGGTGTGCCGTCTGCAGAAGGAACTGGCCGAGCTTAAGGGAGAAGCACCACCACCAGGACCCAAGCTTCGTCTTACCGCAAGGAAGAGAACCCGTCCTCCACCTCGTATCTAGTTGGCTTCAAAGATTCGTGTGGTGGGAGATGCTGCGCCTGATCATGCTGAACCTGTCATCCATGTCTTAAGTGATGATGAAGAGGAGGAAGACATAGAAGAAAGAGAGCCAGCTACCCCAGAGGAAGAAGATCCATCTCTTCGTTCCGATGCAAGGCGGGATTAGTTGCCTAGTTAGACCGTTGTCGTAGTTCGCTGTGTTAGTTTGCTTGTGCGTGTGTGGGTTTAGCGTGTTGCTTACATCATTGGTGGGATGTAACTACATGAGTTTAGTTCTTTTGCTTGTCAGAGAGTAAGTTAGCTGGTGAGATAGTGTTAATTCAACTTAAATGTAATCATACACAGTTAAGAGCAATATATAATTTAAATTAATTAATGTTCTCCGTTCTAAGGGTATCTCACTGTCGTTCTTTCCTTTTGGCCGTGCTTTTATTCAGATGGTGAACACCCGTACTGGAAGTGGAAGTGGAAGTGAAAGTGGTCACAATGAAGGATATCCCACACTTGCCCAAGTTTTGGCTGAGCAAACCCAGTTGATTAATCTACTTGTGCAGCAAGCGCAGAACCAGCAGGCAAATAACAACAATCAACCACCACCTCCACAGAATAAGTTGGCAGATTTTCTATGTGTGAGACCACCTACCTTCCCAAGCACCACTAACCCAGTAGAGGCAGGTGATTGGCTGCATGCTGTTGAAAATAAGTTAGATTTGATTCAGTGCACCGAGTAGGAGAAAGTTTCCTTTGCTTCGCATCAGTTGCATGGTCCTGCTGCTGAGTGGTGGGATCACTTTCGTCAAAACAGAGCTGCGGGAGAAACTATCAATGGGTGGGAGTTTACTGCTGCTTTGAAGAAGACACTATACCATCAGGTGTTGTGGCACTTAAGAAGAGAGAGTTCAGAGCACTCAATCAAGGATCCCGTTATGTCACCGAGTACCTCCATGACTTTAATCGGTGTGTGAAGAATGCTCCTGTCCAGAACAACTCCAATGCTCCAGCACCGAAGGCTCGTGTTAATCATGTTGCAGCTGCAGAAGCCCAGAATGCACCTGATGTGGTTTTGGGTACGTTTCCTGTTAACTCTATACCCGCAACTGTGCTTTTTGATTCCGGTGCTACACATTCCTTTTTGTCTAAAAGTTTTGCGAGCAATCATGGGATGAAAGTTATTAGTCTTGGGAGGCCTTTACTAGTTAATACCCCAGGCAATCAAGTATCCTCAACGCAGTACTGTCCTTCCATTATTATAGAAATAGAAGAAATTCCCTTCCCATCCAAACTTATCTTGCTAGAATCCAAAGATCTTGATGTTATCTTAGGGATGGATTGGCTAACCCGCCACCGAGGAGTTATAGATTGTGCTAACCGAAAGTTGACTTTAACCAGTGGCAATGGGCAAACAGTGTCTTTCTTTGTGTCCTCCCCTAGATCTCATGGTTTGACATTAAATCAAGTTGCTTTGTAAGAGATCCCAATAGTACAAGACTATCCAGATGTGTTCCCTGAGGATTTGCCAGGTATGCCACCTAAGAGAGACACAGAGTTCCGGATAGACTTAGTACCTGGAACCAACCCTATCCATAAGAGACTATACAGAATGGCAGCTAATGAGTTAGCAGAGGTAAAGAGACAGGTGGATGATTTGCTTCAGAAAGGACATATCAGACCCAGTACTTCACCGTGGGGAGCACCAGTTATCTTCGTGGAGAAGAAAGATCATACCCAGAGAATGTGTGTGGATTATCGAGCGTTGAATGAGGTCACTATCAAGAATAAGTATACTCTACCTAGGATTGATGACTTGTTTGATCAACTGGAAGGTGCTACAGTTTTCTCCAAGATAGATCTTCGTTCCGGATATCACCAACTTCGAATATGGTTTGTTCAAATGTACCGTTATGTCGTTTGGACTCACTAATGCCCCGGCCTTTTTCATGAACTTGATAAACAAAGTGTTTATGGAATATCTGGATAAGTTTGTCGTGGTGTTTATTGATGACATCCTTATCTACTCCAAGACTAAAGAAGAGCATGAAGAGCATCTTCGTCTTGCTTTAGAGAAACTACGTGGGCATCAGCTCTATGCCAAGTTTAGTAAATGTGAATTTTGGTTGCCCGAAGTGAAGTTCCTTGGTCATGTCATCTCAGCTGGAGGAGTTGCCGTGGATCCAAGTAATGTGGAGTCAGTGCTAAATTGGAAGCAACCGAAGATGGTTTCAGAGATTCGTAGTTTCCTTGGTCTTGCGGGGTACTACCGCAGGTTTATTGAGAACTTCTCAAAGATCGCTAGACCAATGACTCGACTATTTCAAAAGGATGTGAAGTATAAATGGACGGAAGAGTGTGAGCAGAGTTTTCAAGAATTGAAGAAAAGGCTAGTGACTGCGCCAGTGTTAGTCTTGCCTGATCCAAGGAAAGATTTTAAGGTGTATTGTGATGCATCTAGACTTGGTTTGGGTTGTGTTTTGATGTAAGATGGGAAGGTTGTTGCCTATGCATCTAGGCAGTTACGCCCTCATGAGAATAACTATCCAACACATGACCTAGAGTTGGCAGCTGTGGTTCATGCATTGAAGATTTGGCGTCATTACCTTTTTGGTAACCGTACGGAGATGTATACGGATCATAAAAGTTTAAAGTACATTTTCACTCAACCTGATCTGAACATGCGTCAACGGAGATGGTTAGAATTGATCAAGGATTATGATATGGAAATTCATTATCATCCAGGTAAAGCAAATGTTGTAGCAGATGCTCTTAGCAGGAAAAGCTACTGTAATATGTCAGAAGGACGACATCTACCTTGGGAGTTATGCCAGGAATTGAAAAAGTTGAACTTGGGAATAGTCAACAAAGGTTTTGTTACCGCTTTAGAAGCTCAACCTACTCTTTTTTATCAAGTTAGAGAGGCTCAAGTGAATGATCCTGATATCTAAGAAATCAAAAAGAACATGAGAAGAGGAAAAGCTATAGGTTATATAGAAGATGAGCAAGGAACCGTGTGGCTAGGAGATAGAATTTGCGTGCCCGACAATAAGGAGTTGAAGGATACTATCATGAAAGAAGCTCATGAAACTTTGTATTCCATTCATCCAGGGAGCACTAAGATGTATCAAGACCTGAAACAACAATTCTGGTGGGCCAGCATGCGACGAGAGATAGCGGAATATGTGGCTCTATGTGATGTGTGTCAGCGAGTCAAGGCGGAGCATCAGAAGCCAGCCGGTCTGCTGCAACTGTTGAAGATTCCAGAGTGGAAATGGGAGGAAATAGGAATGGATTTTATCACCGGTCTACCTAGAACGTCGGCAGGACATGATTCTATTTGGGTAGTGGTTGACAGGCTTACTAAAGTTGCTCATTTCATACCTGTCAAAACAACCTACACGGGAAATAAGCTCGCAGAGCTATATATGGCAAGAGTTGTATGTTTACATGGTGTTCCCAAGAAAATAGTGTCAGATAGAGGTAGTCAGTTTACTTCGAAGTTTTGGCAGAAACTACAAGAAGAGATGGGTACTCGTTTGAATTTCAGTACTGCCTATCACCCTCAAACTGATGGTCAGACATAAAGAGTGAATCAAATTTTAGAAGACATGTTGAGAGCCTGTGTTCTAGATTTCGGTGGAAGTTGGGATAAGAATCTGCCGTACGCTGAATTCTCTTATAACAACAGTTATCAAGCTAGTCTTCAAATGGCTCCATATGAAGCAATATATGGTCGGAAGTGTCGTACACCGCTCCTTTGGGATCAAACTGGTGAGCGTCAAGTTTTTGGGACAGATATATTGCGAGAGGCAGAAGAAAAAGTGAAGATTATCCAAGAAAGGTTGTGTGTTGCCCAGTTGCGTCAGAAGAGCTATGCAGACAATCGACGCAGGGATTTTACTTTCGAAGAAGGGGATTATGTGTACCTACGGGTTACGCCGCTGTGGGGAGTTCATCGTTTTCAGACCAAAGGGAAATTGGCACCGCGATTTGTGGGACCTTATAAGATTGTCAGTCGGAGAGGTGAAGTAGCTTATGAACTAGAGTTGCCTCCGTCAATGGCGGGAATACATGACGTGTTCCATGTGTCGCAGTTGAAGAAATGTTTGCGTGTACCTACGGAGGAAGCAGATCCTGAGCATATAGAGCTTCAAGAAGATTTAACTTATGTTGAGAAGCTAGTCCGGATTCTGGAGGTAAATGAGAGAAACACCAGGAATCGCGTCATACGGTTCTGTAAGATTCAGTGGAGTAATCATTCAGAAGAAGAAGCCACTTGGGAGCGAGAAGATGAATTGAAGTCAGCTCATCCTCATCTTTTTGCTAGTTCTTCTGAATCTCGAGGACGGGGTTCCGTTTAAGGGGGGTAGGTTTGTCACGCCCTGAAAATCGCCTAATTTAATAATTCATTCTTTAATGCATTTTTAGAAGTTATTTAAAAGCTTACAAGTTAAACTCTAATAATCTAGGAAAAATTTCAACATAAAACTGAGTTAGATAAAATTTCATTAAATACTTTGCTTGTTTATCTATTTTCTAGATTTTTCTGGGAATTATTTGAGCAAGGGAAGTATTTTTAATCAACGAAATAGCATTTCACGAATTATTCAAATAAGGAAAAGTTTTAAAACCTTTCTCTAGGGCCGTGGGTCATTTTCGGCCCACAAAGCCTCTCTCGGGCTGCCAGCCATGCCAGCCTGCTGCTCCATTCCTTTCTTTTCTTTTCTTTTCCTTTTCCTTTTTCTCTGAAAGTCTACAATGCATCCCTCGGCACTGTTCATCTTCAACCTCAGGCCAGCCGACTGAGCCCGAGCTGCTGCCGCCTCCCCTTTGAATCCGCCTTCATCGGTTGCTCCTAAATTCGATTGGATGAGGGGAATTTATCTACTCGTTGTCCTCTATCTTTTCCCTCAAAAACCGGAGTTTAATTCCTTGTGTTTTACCAAAATCAAACTCGTTTAGAGTTTATCTCTCCAACCAAACCATCAGATTTTCCGGCTCAAATGCCTCAAGTCTTAGCCGCAGCCGTCGCTTGTAGCGCCGTCGCCGCGTAAACCCTAGCGCCGTCGCCGCCGTAGCCGCTTCAGCCGCTTTGCACCGCCGCTGTGGTCGTCGCCGCCGCCTTCCGTCGCCACCGCCGGCTTTGCCAGGTGGAGGTGCATCCCGTCCGCCCCTTCGCTGCTGCTGCATCTCGCCGGAGCGCCGCCGCTGACGTCAAGCCGAGCCATGCCGCCGCCGGAGCTCGTCGTCGATCGTCGTTCGTCGTAGTTCTTTGCACTGGTGAGTTCACGTCGTTGTCCTCTTTGTGTAGGTGCCTTCGGTTTAGTTGCCCGAGCTCTCTATCGTCGGCGGAGTCGTGGTCCAGAACCATGTCCGGCGATGATGTCATCGTGACATCATAAATCCTTTATTTAAATCGTAATAATTTTCTATATTAGATGAAAATCTGATTAAACTTCGGAAATTCATATTTAAATCATCGTAACTCGGATTCAAGTGGTTCAAGTTGCTAAATTCATCTAAAATCAAAATCTACATGTTAAAAATATCCACATGTACTGTTTTGTTGATTTTGTTCATTTGCTTTAGTTTCCGACGTTCCGGAGGAGAGCGTTTACGTCGAGGAAGGTTCAGAAGCGTCTGAGGAAGGTCAAGGCAAGTCACACAGATCCCAAACAACCCTTTGAGCATGTTGAACCTGTTTAAAGCTAATGTTTTATTTCAACTTATGCATTCTTTTTTAATGTCATCGGGTGGTGAGCCTTTCCCATTTAATTATGGCCAACAATGACTTTATTTTCCTATGGGTAATAAATTGATTAGCTTGGACCTTATATATTGGTTTGGTTCAGCTAAATGCTATATATATAATTTCTTAGCCATGCTTAGAAACATTAGCTCATTAATGGGATGAATCATATTACATTATTATTTATGGTTATATTTAATGGTAGCTCACGATGGTTAATCGTGTTATGATGGTTAATTGATAATTAAAACCTGATTAAAGGTGGGTTGTGAGCATATGGTTTTGATGGTCGTGCTCATGACAATTAAGGACCGGTTCGTGAGCTACTGTTGTGAAACATTTACCGTGCCAACCACAAGCCAGCATGGGCAACGGCTTTACCTTTTGTATAGCATGGTTCATTACGGGGTGCCAGACTGAGAAGCGGCGAGAAGTCCGTGGGGGTCGCTGGGGAGTCCATGCCTCTGGTTGTAGAGGGGGTGATTATGATCCAGGAAAGGTACACTGTGGTGAGTTGTGTTGTGCGAGGGGTATTGTCACAGTTCCTTTCCGAGGTACCGTGGTGGTATTGAGGCGCATGGTGACATGTCGTGGAGCTGTGTCTTGTGGGTACAGTGGTACATCTCTGGCCAGAGTAAAACTATTCGAATAGCCGTGCCCGCGGTTATGGGTGGGTCTAACAATGTTTTTCGTGATTAGTCTCATACTACTCATTATTGGTGATAACCAGTGATAATTAAATTGACTCCTGGTTTGGAATGGTATATTCCTGGTATGGAGGTTTGATTTGTACAACCGGGGTTGGTTGTTCAGATGAGGTTGGGCCTATGCAACACGGGTGTGTTGTATAGTGTTTATTTAATATTGCTCAATTGCTCAACTGTTTTACTATTCTCTCAAATGTTTATTAAATGATGTTTATGCAAATGAGCTATATTATGCCATCCTTTGTTATCCTGTGCACTTGCATATTTGCTGTGTGGCTTGTTGAGTATGTCATATGCTCATTCTTGAAATATTCATTCATCAGAGGAATACTTCAGTGAAGGTGATGATCAGGAGGATTAGGCTTTATTCGGGTCAAGTTGCTTGTGGAGTGGAGTCGCCATAGCTGTTTAGTCTTTTGTTTATTTTTCCGCTGCGTAGAAAGTTATTCTTTTGAGAGGAACTATCCACTTCTGTAATAATTTATCCTTTTGCGAATAACAATTAGCTGTTTGATAGTATTCTATTATCAATTCGTTATTGTGTGCCTCGGCTAATTCTTGGATGAGGATTTAACACACATGTAAGCGTTTGGAATTTTGGATAGAAATTCCGGGCGTGACAGTGGGTATGGCAAGGGTTTGCTCCGACCTTTGACGGCATCGGAGAAGGAGGGGGCAGCGGAATCCCGTAACCCTCCACCTATGAAGGTGAAGCGTCACTTGACGCCCCCTCCAATTGTAAGAGCGGCCGGCCAATACCAAGATGATGAAGTAAAGTCGTCGGAGCCCTCGGTCCATAAGCTCGCCGTTCAAGTAAAGAAACTCCGCAAGGAGAACATAGAGCTTAGGGATTGCAACGCGGAACTAGGGGTAGAACTTGCTGAACTTAGGAATAATGTTGATACCCTTAGTCGCGGTTTGTGCGCTAAAATCAAGCGTGCATTTGTAGAAATGGGAAAGGAGAATAAATATTATGCTAATTAGATGTCTCCTCTCCCATGAAAAAAGTAGTAGGTGCTTGGTTTTTATTTTTCCAATCATGTAAGCACTTGCTATGAATAATGTGGCTCATTGGTGTTAACCCCAATGTTTGCCAAAGTTTGTTTTGTTTTATGTTTAATAAAGTTTAGGTTTTGAATAAGTGTGGGGGAGATATCCCAGATTCTGACATGCACATACTCTGAAAATTGATGAAATTTCTGAACACCTGGAAGCACTGAACTCTGCAGAAAGTTGCAGATGGAATGGGCACCAGAGTGGTATGGTTGTGAATGATTCATATGCTTGATACATATCTTGAAGAAATTCATTCTACACTGACCTTTCCTCGGGGACGAACCAGTGTTGGCTCCAATCCCTCTCAATTTTCACAGGTAAGCTGTAAGCACGTCCATTAACTGTATATCTCCACCATTGTATAATACTAGAGCTGAAAATCCAGAAAACAATTGGTTCAAGCATAAGTAAAAGATAAAATTTCCAACTAATGAAATTCTTCATATGGTTGATCTTGTATATTCATTATTCTCAGCTGAACTTGTGCTTGTGAACAACCATCCATGTTTAGGGAACCTTATGCATCTAAGTAATTGCTTTATGTGAGATGATTAAAGATGAAATGAATTCTTGCAACTCTTGTTATGACTCTTGGGAATTTGTTTTCAAATACCTCCAATTGACTTCATTTATACCTACCAAGGCCATATGCAAATATATCTTTCATAGATCTTATGCATACGACTGCTTGACATTATATTGAGCTTTGTCAAATTTATGTGACTCGTGTTAGATATCTTTCATATTACCATGATCAAGGGGTCATTTCCATTTCCATTTTCACATGTATAATTAAGCCAAACTTCTACACTAGAAGTTGGCTTTCCACAAAAATTTCCTATTTAAATAAACTCCTACATTGGACTATGCTTTCTTCTCCTAGACAAGTTCTTGGGAAAGAGAAAATGAGAAAAGGAGGGAAAGGCATGGCTATAAAAAAAAGGGGGGATAAAGCTTGCTCTCAAAATATTGAGCATGATGAAAATCAAAATGCGTATAGCCATGCCCCTTCCATATTCTTGCCAAGAAAACAAAATGGAGAGAAAATATAGGAAAAAGAGATAATCATTTATTTATTCCACCATTCCACAAAATATTTCATTTTTTGCATTTTCTACCACAAATAAAGACCCTTGATCTAGGAGTATGACTGATGATCTTCTTAAGTCCGTATTTTTGGCTTTGCAATATATCTGATGCAAGTATGTCACAATTTATCCTTACCAAACTCCACATATCAGCCTTAGAATAGGGATAAATTCTGGCACACTTTGCCTTGGTGAGGATCCAAAAAGAAAATATACATCTTTGAGAGATAAGAGAGAAAGTCAATATGAGGAAAAGAGCTGGTTTGTGAAAATTCATAAAAATCCCATGAGTCTGGCAGAGAAGCGAGAAGGACTGGAATCGAGATCGTTCCATCTATCAATTACTCAAGATGGTAAGATAGCCATTGATAGAGTTCACAGGTGCAGGTATGGTTGTGAATGATTCATATGCTTGATACATATCTTGAAGAAATTCATTCTACACTGACCTTTACTCGGGGACGAGCAAAGAGCTAAGTATGTGGGGTTTTGTTGGCGGCTGTTAAGTGCCAATTCTATACTGCCAACATCTGCATAAAGTTCAGATAATACAACATCCAACATAATGATAGGTGCTTAATCTCACATTCCACAAGTGTTGGTGTATATTTGTATGCAGGTGATAAACCCTGATGTTGGGAGGAAAACCAGACTAAAGTGAGGAGGAATATGTATCCATACAAGGATGGGTTGTGAACTTCATCAAAATACCTGAGAATCAGCCCAAAACTCCGTGCAATGGGTAGAGGATGATCAGGAGAGGAGCCAGGCCAAAGGCCAGGCCAGGGGGGCCCAGCCCAGGTTCGGCCGAACCAGGGGTTCGGCCGAACCTTGGTGGTCACCGTTGGATGCAGGTTTTGGCATGGACGCTCCAAATCACTCCCTGATGACGGTTAGAGGGCACTTCGGACATTTCCCCTTTGCCAACCGTGATAACTACCTCTATATATACACCTCACTTCACTCACTTCAAGACACACTCCCAAGCTTGAGCTGAACTATAAGAGGCTCTATTGTACTATATTGTATATTAGAATAGGAAGAGAGTAGAGTAGAAGAAGTCGGAAGAATTCCGGAGTTGTCGGTAATCTTCTCTTATTTCTTTTATTCTGTTTATTACTCTGAATTCAATATAATATTCTTTCTGAGTAATTTAGATTTATCTCATGAGAATTATTTCTTGGTTAGTTCCTAAACAGCATACGGGATCATTATTCACTATAGTTTATTCATTTATAGTGATTGATTTATTGTTTGATCGGCACTAGAGTAGTTATTAATTGCGTAGGCGCGGTGTCTGGGTAATTAATTTCCAGTGGTTGCTGCATACTCCCCAGTATGTTTGAGGTTAGTGTAGAGGTGGTGACAGTCCTCAAGAGCACATAAGTCCTCCCTGTCCGGGTACGTAGTAGAGCGACATTTGGGAACAGCGGATTGACAGTGCCCGAAGTATTGCGTTAGGATTAAAGTTAAGCTTTCCCTAGACACTGTTTCCCACTAGTAAATCCTCTCTATCCTGGCCTATCATCTGCTTGGTGTCCTTGGATGAACCGGAAAAGGAGATAATCACACACGTTCCCCTGGATTCGATACCATTGGAATACTCCGTAGGGGAATTTCTGGCGCCGTTGCCGGGGAACGGTTGCTGATCATTTTCCGAACCTTATTCATCCTCGTATTCTTTCTACTTTTTTATTCTACCTTTACCCCTGCTATCCCAGAGGAGTATTCCTGTTAAATTCTTCTCGACCATGGAGCAACCTCTTTTCGAGCTGTCTGCTCCTAGGGGCGAATTCTATGAGCCACCTCCTTCATCGGAGCCCATTTATACATCTAGCTATGAAATTCGCCCCGAACTAATCAGCATGGTTAGGGAAAATCCTTTTTCTGGCTTCGATCTAGAAAGTCCCTACCATCATCTGCGAGACTTTGAGCAAGTCTGCTCATGCCTTAAGATTCATGGCATAAGACAAGAAACTGTGTGATGGAAATTGTTTCCATTCTCTCTTCAAGAGAGAGCAAAGCAATGGTAGAGCGGGTACGTAGGAGATAATCATCTGCTTGGTGTCCTTGGATGAACCGGAAAAGGAGATAATCACACACGTTCCCTTGGATTCGATACCCTTTGAATACTCTGTAGGGGAAGTGCTACATCGGTATATCCGTGTGCTTGCGGATTCTATCTGTGATCGTAAGAAATACCAACACCGGTCAAACCGGGTGTTGGACCGGTTAGACCGGTGCAATGATCCCTATACAGGGGGTAGATCCAATGACAAATGCCAGTTATTTATGCCATCTTAGAACATTTGATCCCCCTATATCTACTGCCACTACTAGTTCCCAAATTCCCCCACATGTTCCCAATGCTTATAATAATGCTACTAGGGGGTATCCTCCCGATACTAAGCATGGCCAATATAATTATATTGCACCGCAACTACAATCTATTAGGCCACCAAACCCACCACCAAACCAACATAGGCTTGATAATATGGAGGAATTGATTAGTGGAGTCATTAGGGATAAATTCGGGATTGAAGCTAGGAATCGTGCTAAGGTTTACCAAAAGCCGTATCCCGATTATTATGACAACATACGATATCCTCATTGTCGGTGATATGGGCCCGGGGGTATCACGTCTAAGAGGGAGGAGGCCGCCGTTAAACCCACGTGGCTCCCCCCGAGGGGGTCGAGCCCGGGGTGGAGCGGCGGCTGCCCCTTCCCAGCTTGGGGTCGGGCCGCCCCCAAACCCACGTGGCTCCCCCCGAGGGGGTCAAGCCTGGGGTGGAGCGGCGGCTGCCCCTTCCCAGCTTGGGGTCGGGCCGCCCCGAAACCCACGTGGCTCCCCCCGAGGGGGTCAAGCCCGAGGGGCAGCGGCAGCTGCCCCCTCCCAGCTTGGGGTCGGGCTGCCTGGACCCCCCTCCACGTATCAACCCACGTGTACAGGGTTAGGTGGGCGCGCCTAACGCCCACCTAACCACATTTAAAGCGGTCCTTGTAGCCGCGACAGGCCGCATTTAGTGCGGCGTGCTGTGTATCTGATAGGTCCGTGACCGGTCATATGACCGATGGGACAGCGGCTGTGTACCCTCGCCCTGTCAGTTTGTCCGGTGGCGTGCGGCGTGCTCCGTCCCATCCCATCATAATAATGAGGGGCTTCACAGCCTCTTACCCCGGTCAGAGCTGGTCCAACCACTCTGAACTGACCCGGGTTCCCATTTCCTAGTGCGAACGGGAACCCGGAAGTCCTCATCCATTGAAGAGCGAATGACAGGGCTGTCCCTCATGTCAGGCGGGGGGCGGCGCTGGGCCCCGCCAAAAGGCCAACTACGGTTTAGCTTCTGGGCGAAGGCACAGACTGCAGTTGGCCACGATAAGGTGGGACCCCCCTTTCTTTTTTTCATAGAAAGGAAGCTAGAGGTGGTGCATGTGGGATCCCCTTGAGATATAAAAGGAGGGCCTTGCCTACCGAAAAAAGGGGACGAAGTTTAGGAAGCCCAAGCTCAGGGAGAAAAGCTCTCTGGAATTTGGGAAGTCTTGTAATACTGATCCGTATTTCTACACACAGGAGTAGGGTATTAAGCTTGATAGCGGCCCGAACCTGTATAAATCCCTTGAGTCTCTTTTGTCTCAAAAACCTTGGATCTCACCCGTTGCCCCCGGCCGAACCAAAAAAAGGGGGGCCTCACGGTTCCCTGGTGGAGGAGATCACCCTCCAACACTCGTGGTTATAGAGTTCCCGAATTTATCAAATTTAGTGGTGAGGATAGTAGGACCACATGGGAGCATGTAGGTCAATTCTTAGCGCAATGTGGAGAGGCTAGTAGTTCTGAAACTTTTAAATTGCGCTTGTTTTCTTTATCTTTGTTTGGTACTGCTTTTACATGGTTTACTTCTTTACCGGCAAATTCTATTCATACTTGGGCTCAATTAGAACAAAGATTTCATAATTATTTCTATACTGGTGAAACTGAGCTTAGGTTATCTGATTTAACATCGGTTAAGCAAAAGTATAATGAATCTGTCATAGATTATGTTAAGAGATTTAGGGATGTTAGAAACCGATGTTATAGCTTGAATATAACTGATAGGGATTTGGCTGATCTTGCTTTTAATGGTTTAATTGCAACTATTAAAGAAAGATTAGATGGTCAACAATTTCTTGATGTTAGTCAACTCATGCAGAAGGCTCTGGCTCAGGAAAGCCGGGTTAAGGATAGTAAGAAATTTGTTAGACCATATGAGAAAAAGCCTAATGTCAATTTGATTGATTACCCTGAGGCTAGTGATAATGATGGTGAGGGCGATCATGATATGTATGTTGCTGAGTGGTCATGGACTAACAAAAATAAACCTTTTGTTTGTTCTAATTTAATGCCGACTCCTCGTAAAGATCGGCAAAGTGAGGTTAAGTATAGTTTTGATGTGGCCAAATGTGATAAGATCTTTGATTATCTTTTGCAAGAAAAACAAATTAGATTACCTAAAGTCCATATCATACCATCTCAAGAGGAATTGAAACGTCGAGCTTATTGTAAATGACATGATTCTCATTCTCATTCTACTAATGATTGCAATGTGTTTCGACGACAGGTTCAGTCGGCCATAGATGAAGGATGATTGAAGTTTACCGATGGTTCCAAGATGAAGCTTGATCATGATCCTTTTCCGGTGAACACAATTAATTTTGATGACAATAAGGTATTGATTCGGCCGGAGCAAGCCGAATCTACTAAGGGGAAAGGAGTGGTCATTGGAGAGCCTAGGCCAAAGATGATGGTGCCAAAGAATCCGGAGGTTGGTGTTTGGAAGGAGAATAGGAGTTAAGCTTCGAGTTCTAAAGCTCCTAAGAAGACTAAGGTGACCTTTGATATGCTTTTGGATAAGTATGAGAAGCAGGGTGGTGAGAAGGCTCGCAATAAAGGAAAAAGACCAAGATCACCTCCTAGGGAGCGATTTGGTCATTCACCAAGACGGTCGGAATCACCTACATATCATCGTCCTCAAGATATGTCATGGGGGCCTTACCCAATGCCGCCGCCGGGTTATCCTTTTCCTTACTACATGCCATGGGGGACAACACCGCCAATGTTCAATCTTATGCCTCCAATGCAATTCAACCAAGGATGGGGAGGACCAAGCAGGCCAGCTCGTGAGCGTTTTTCTTCACCAAATAATGGCTGGTTTTATGTTAAGAATAGGGCCAATGAGGAGAAAAGGGAAGGAAAGCGCGTCAAAGTGAAGACTAGGACTTCGGAGGTGATTACTATCAAAGTGGGGGCTCATGATGTGCCAATAACCTCTAGAGATGAAGTTGGAGAGTCTTCAAGCAACAAATCCGAAGCCGGGACCAGCTCATCACAGTCGGCCGGTCTGACCGCAGCCCTAAGGCCGGTCTGACCGGGCCAACCGCCGACCCAATGTCGGTCTAACCGGCGCTTCTGGCCGGTCTGACCGATGGTCTACGTCCGGCTTGACCGGGCTCCAGCGCCGGGTTGAGAGGAGGTTTGCAAAGAGTAGTGCGGGGGCTTCATCGTCTTCGAGTAGACTCAACAGGGGGCATTATTTACCTCCTGGAACAGAGCCGAAACCAAGGTGGATGCCTAAGGATTTAACGGCTACTCAAAAGAGAAGGTTGCAACGTCTTCGGGCCGAAGATCAAAGAGACAGAAGATTCAATGAGTTGCGACCACCACCTACAAAGGTATATATGGAGGCGTAAGTCCATAGACATTGAAGAACCGGTTGTTGTAGAGGAGTAGGAAGAACAATCGGTTGCTAAAGATGAGTCATCTCCAAAGGAAGACATGGATGTCAACATGGTATGTATGTTGCCTATGGAGTTTTGTGCTATGGATGAAGCCAAAGTTGCTCAATTTTCACTAGATCCTAAGGATGCGGTTTTTGAGAAGCCCGATGAGTCAAACCGTCATATGAAGCCTCTTTATCTCAAAGGTCATATTGATGGGAAGCCGGTCTCTAGGATCCTAGTGGATGGAGGTGCCGCCGTGAATTTGATGCCATACTTGTTGTTCAAGAAGTTTGGGCGTGGAGATGATGAGTTAAAGAAGACCAACATGATTCTCAATGGCTTCAATGGTGAACCAACGGAGGCGAAGGGTATCTTTTCGATGGAGCTTACCGTGGGAAACAAGATGCTACCAACCGCTTTCTTCATTGTTGATGTACAAGGTAACTACAATATTATTTTGGCTCGTTGTTGGATCCATGCCAATTGTTGTGTGCCTTCTGCCTTGCATCAATGTTTAATTCAATGGGACGGCGATGATGTTGAAATTGTTCAAGCGGATACATCAGCCGAGGTTGCAATGGCCGATGCTACTTTTGAGTGGCGTCATGGGAATATTCAATGCTTATCCAGGATGAATCTTTCTAGTTATGATTTTATTAGTATCTCCAATGGCAAATTTGTACCTATCTCTGTAAGCCGGCTAGTTTAGCACGGCTCGACCATATCAATTTATTTAATGAGTAAAGAAGCTAATTTAGAGTGGTTGCAAAAGAGGGTGCAAGAATATCGGTCTACAAAGAACGATATTGGTGAAACTATTGAAGATTTTGATGAAGTAGAGAAACTTGGTCAAGGGTTTACATCGACCGATCCGTTGGAGGAAGTTGACATAGGTGATGGAACTAAGCCAAGGCTAACTTTTGTAAACAAAAACATGAGAGCCGATTATAAGGTTAAAGTAATTGAGTTACTTAAGGAGTATGTGGATTGCTTCGCATGGGAATATCATGAAATGCCGGGTCTTAGCCGTGAGCTTGTTGAGCATTGGCTACCAATTAAAACGGGTTTTAGGCCTTACAAACAACCACCTCGTCATTTTAATCCTTTGCTATATGACCAAGTCAAAGAGGAGATTGATCGGTTGTTGAAGGCGGGGTTTATTAGGCCATGTCGTTATGCGGAGTGGGTTGCTAGCATAGTCCCGGTGGAGAAGAACGGGAGTGGAAAGATTAGAGTTTGCATAGACTTTAGAGATTTAAATAAAGCCACTCCAAAAGATGAGTATCCATCAAGTGCAAGTAGACAGACCTTTAGTTCAACTTTGGAAGAGCAAGTGCACGATGAAGCTGAAAGCCTTTCTGTGGCTATGTAGACCCCCGTTTTTATAACAGGAATCAATCGTGTAAACCGTACCATTTTCCTGGATCAAGTAGTCTGGTACACACGAATTCATAGCTGAACTAACCAGTGCTCATACACGAATGTCTAGTACGAATTATTACATCAATAGCCCGCAGGCATAGTCTTAAATCATCGGACCGTGCGGTCCGGAATACACTCCAAAAACAGAAATAGGTAAGGCAGCGGAATTAAGGCAGCGGCACGCCATTGCCACAGGCAACGACCGTAACTAAGACCTATTGAGCGCCATCGTCTTCATCACCCTCCTGGTAATAGGCATAGGGATCCTCCGAAGCTTCATCTCCGGCCTCTGATTAAGTTTATATTTGCAAGGGTGAGTACCAACCGTACTCAACAAGTCACCACAGCGACAATGCACATGATAAAGGGGTATTCAAGGAATGGCTATGGTTCTTTTGCACAAAGCAAGTTTTGTAATTCTTTTCACAGGCCTAAGACCTAGCATAGACTGATCAAGTTTTAGTACCAGTGTTCATATTAAACAATGACGGTTCTGTCCACCATCCATTGTGATCCCAAGGATAGCTTCCCGCCATCGAGTCATCATGGTTTTCTGAGGACGTCCACCTTCCCTCCTCTCAGGAAGTGGCTCCATCAGCATAGAAATCATCATGCAACATCCCATCCCACACAAGTTAAGAATTTAGAGTCTAGCCAAGTGTAATACACGTCCCGGTGCTCAATAACCGCGAGCACGGCTATTCGAATAGATTTGGTTTACTCACACTGCAGTGGATGTACACTTTACCCGCACTCCGCGACTGCCCAACACATGAGCCTCGTCCCAACACATGAGACATGTCACGGCAAAGCTTTTCGATAACCTCGCATTGGCAGTACCCGCTCCATGAACTTTACATCCTCATGCACTCTAGGCGTACATGGTTTCTAGCAGTGAGAGGAGTTCTGGCGCACCCGGGAAGGAAAGACTCACACAGGCATTAAGTTATAATTATGTTTAAATTCTCACATGACAGTCCTACCGATGGCGACACCACTGTAGACACCCGCCTTGAGGTTCTACCAATGGCTGCCCCACCGTAGAGCCCCTGCCTCACACATCAAGTAACCACTATGCATGGATACTGCCTCCGTTCAGCTATCTATTCCGCTAGGTCTATACCCATACGAGAAGTGCGGTTGTACGGGGGGGGGGGGGTCGTTTCATGCTTAACTTCATGGCTCGGTCCTTAATTGACCGAGGACGGTACTTGCCTTTTCCCGGATACCACCCAAATCCTCCGTCCGCCCCAGTTGAAAACAGTTGTTCAATTTCATTTCTCTTTTCACAAATCATGTCATCAACATCATGGCAATGTGGCGCTCATGTCTCCACATGCCGCATCTCAATTACCTTCCCAAAGGCAATTGCCCAAGCATAGAGCATTTTGATAATTATGAGTATGCATGATTCTAGAATAGCGTTGCTAAGCAAATGTCATAGTTGACTAGGGACTCATACGTAAACATGGTTACGAAGGAATATGGGATAAACAATAATCAAGGCATGGCATAATCACAAGTAGGATGTTTATCATTGCATGCAATTTTATTTGTAAACAAAACAATTTTGCAATTGGGATCAACATGTTCAAGGAATAGTGATGACTTGCCTGGCTCAAAGTCTTGCGGGTCTTGACCTTCGCTTGGATCCGCAGCTTCCTCGGGCTCTATAGTTACGTGCAAAAATTGATTTGAATTCGGTTAGAATTCAAATAGAAATCCAAGTAAATCCGAATGAAAGTCGAGTGCGAAATTCGATTCCTTTATATTAACTCTACTATTCGTGGACTAAGGCGAACCCATTTCCGATGTAAATTATTTGTGAGTATAATTATTTTGTTGTCTTAAGTTTTTAATTTAATATTCCCGAGTATTATATCCATGTAATAGGTTAGAAATTTCTACCACGAGCTAAATATCGGATAAAATCCTAGAGATATTACACGATTTAATTTAGTCTATGACTAACTGATTTAGTATTCTATACGTCCAAAATTACTAGTGATTAACTCCGAACTTCTACCGTGAATCGATTACATTCAGAGATTATCCAAAGTAA
This sequence comes from Oryza meridionalis, assembly GCA_000338895.3. Lineage (NCBI taxonomy): Eukaryota > Viridiplantae > Streptophyta > Magnoliopsida > Poales > Poaceae > Oryza > Oryza meridionalis. Next base: position 4,371,293 of record CM002528.2, on the reverse strand, counting down.
TCTTTAATGATCTATAAGATTTCGTTTATTAGTTGTTGATTACATTTAAATTACTACCGCGAATTGATTATTTATAGTGACTACCAAGAATAACCCATAATTTATATTAAATTTTTGCAATCCTACGACGAGAAATTAATCTATAATTTAAATTCTAATTTGTAAATCTTCTAAACTTTCCTAATTTCCCTCTATTTATATTATTATTATCATTTATATTTATTTATTATTATTATTATTATATTATATTTATTATATATATATATTTTTTCTTTTTATTTATTTCCCCTTTTTTTCTCTCTTTTCTCTCTTCTTCTTCTTTTCTCTCTTTTCTCTCTTTCCTCTCTTTTTCCTTTTTCTCTCTCTCTCTCTCGGCCGACTCTCTCTTTTCCTCTCCCTCTCTCCCTCTCGGCTCTCTCTCTCCCTCACCCGAGCGGCGGCGGCGGTGGACGCGAGGGGAAAGGAGGGCGGCTCACCGGCGGCGGCGTGGCGACGACGGCGGCGGCGGCGACGACGACGGCGACGGCGGCGCAAGGGCGGCGCGGTGTGGCGGCACCGAGGGCGGCGGCGCGGTGGCTCACAGCGGCGGCGCAGCGGCGTAAGGGCGGCGGCACGGCGGCTCACAGCGGCGATGGCTCGGTGGGGAGGGAAGAGGGGAGGAGGGAGATGGGGTGGGAGAATGGAGAGGGGAGAGGGGATTTATAGGGGAGAAAGGAGAGGGGAAGGGGCGGCGGCGGCGCGGCAGCGGGGCAGGGCGACGGCGACACGCGGGCGGCGACGCGATGACGGCGCGGGGCTCGGAGCGGCGATGAGACGGGCGGCGGCGCGGGGCTCGAGGTGGCGACGCGACGGGTGCGTGGGGCTTCGACGCGGCGATGGGACGTTGACGGCGACGGCAACAGCGGCGACACGACGGGTGGCGAGCGAGCGGCGTGACAGGCGGGGCGACGCGTCGCGCGCGGCTGCACGGGGCTCGGTGCGATGGAACGGGCGGCGCGGCAGCGGCGCAGGGCGACGGCGAGGGGATGGCCGCGCGGCGGGGCGCAGGCGCGAGGCCGACGGTGATGACGACGACAGCGGCGCGGCAGCGGCGATGGCGACGGTGCGCGGCGCGGCAGAGGGGAGACGAAGCGGCGCGTGGCGCGCGGGACGCGAGGCGGTGTGGGGCTCGACAGCGGCGACGCGACGGCGGGCGGCAGCAGCGGCGAGGGGACGGCGCGCGGCGCGGCGCGGGGTAGGGTTAGGGCTAGGGGAACTACGTCGAACACTTCGCGGGCAATGAACAGTGCTGATTTCCAATTTTTCCCATTTAATTTTTATATTTATTATTATTATTATTATTATTTTATTATTTTATTATTTATTTATTTTATATTTTTTTTCTTTTATTTATTATTTATTTATTATATAAATTTGATTCTATAATTTCTAATATTTGCATATATGAATTTTACCCAATATTTGTGTTATTCCAACTAATGAATTCACCCTAGATTAATATTGTTCACATTTTTATTTATCTAATTTGAATTTTCTTTTAATTAGTGTTAATTCTATTCCATCGCATTTAAATTTAATTGATATAAATATGTCCGCGATAATACTGATGCAAATAGATTAATATTGTTCTTTATTCGAAATCTCCAAACTCCGAATCGAAATTGAATGGAACGGGCGACCAAAATCGGCATGATGCAATTTATTTTAAAAAGTTTTTGAAAATCCGAATTTTTAGAGTTTTGATTTATCGGTCGAATTTTCAGGGTGTTACAGGCTACTCTTAATGAACAAACTAAGTACAAAGGAATTATTACTAAAGAAACAATTCAACCTCCAAAATGGGCCTGAGTGTGTACTGTGCAACTCTGCAATCATTGAAAATAGGAATCACCTTTTCTTTTCCTGTTCTGCAGCACAACTGTGCTGGCAAAAGATTGGAATTCCTTGGAATTTGGCTATGGATTTCATGAACATGATCAGATCAGCCAAACAGAATTTTCAACACAGATTCTTCTTCGAAGTTATAGCAATTGGATGCTGGCATATTTGGTCAAGAAGAAATGATCTGATCTTCAACAATGTTCCATACAGGTTTGCAAAATGGAAGGAGGATTTTTTGAAGGAGTTCGCCGTGCATATGCACAGAGCAAAAGATATAGACAAACTAGATTGGCAATCATGGATAGATGACTTTTCCTATTTTTGTTGGTCCCTTTGTAAATATTGTAACCTTCTTTTTATATATTTTTAATATAGCGCAGTAGGAGCCTTCCTGCTGTTTCCCGTCAAAAAAAAGATGAGTATCGTATGCATATAGCCGACATGATGATCAATGATGCCTCGGGTCATAAGGTGGTTAGCTTTTTGGATGGTAATGCCGGCTACAATCAAATCTTTATGGCGGAGGAGGATATGTACAAGACGGCTTTTAGGTTCCTGGGATTTGTTGGTTTATTTGAGTGGGTTGTCATGACTTTTGGATTGAAGAACGCCGGTGCAACATATCAAAGGGCAATGAATTTGATCTTCCATGATTTGCTAGGTATTATCTTAGAAATCTATATTGATGATATTGTTGTCAAATCGGATGGTATGGAGGGACATATAGTCGATTTGAGGTGAGCTTTTGAGAGGATGCGCGGGTATGGTTTGAAGATGAATCCACTTAAATGTGCTTTTGGTGTGTCGGCGGGAAAGTTCTTAGGGTTTATGGTGCATGAGAGAGGAGTTGAGATTGATCCTAAGAAGATAGAAAAGATTCGTGATTTCAAAGCGCCGACATGCTAGAAGGAGGTTCAAAAGTACTTGAGAAGCCGATAAAATCAATGTTTTTGTCCCTATACTTTGCTTAAAAAAGAAGCCGATTTTACTTGGGAGGCAAAACAACAACAGGCGTTTGAGGGGTTGAAGAAGTATTTGTCTACTCCACCTGTGGTGCGAGCGCCTAAAGCTGGAAAGCTGTTTTGGTTAGATGAGCGGCGTTTCTTTTCCCGTGTCCATGTCCAGCACCATGAAATCAACCGGGATGAAGAAATCCCGTATCTTGACCGACACATCCTCCGCTATCCCTGTCGGGTAACGGACTAACGAATTAGCCAGCTGCAGGCGCATCGGTGTTGGTGCCAATACCATGAAGTTAAGCTTGTCAAAGACGTCATTAGGCATGACACTGACACTTGCTCCAAGATCACACAAAGCTTGGTGGAACTGCTGTGCCCCGATCGAGCAGGTGATCGAATGACACCCCGGATCTTTCTTCTTCTCGGGGAGCTTATGGAGTATGACGTTGCTGCACTGCTCTATCAGCTTGACCACCTCCGTTGTTGGGAGTGGTCTCTTGTTGTTGAGGATATCCTTGAGGTAACGTGCATATGTTGGCACTTGCATAGCATCCAACAACGGCACATTGATGTGAATCTTCTGGATCACTTCAACAAAATGAGCGAACTGCTCGTCCACTGATGATTTCCTGTTCCTTTGAGGAAACAGCAGCAAATATGTGTCGCAGTACCCCTGCGGCACAGCCTTCTCAGGTTGAACCTCTTTGTCAGCCGAATTACCAGATGGCGCTTCCTTGTTGATACCGTTAGTCCCTGCAAGGTTAGGATATGGCAGATCACGAGTGGACTTACCTCCCCTCGTTGTGATCGCCTTGACATTTTCAATGGAGGAGTCAGGCTGCCCCGGGAACCTCCTAGATTCATTTGCAGGTACTAATGCGGTCAATTGAGCTATCTAGGTTTTTATCATTTTATTAAAGCTCAGCTTGTTTTGGAAAGCAGAAGCGAAGCCATCTAGCTTAACATTAATGTTTTCTAAGACCTTGTCATTGGCAGCTAGCTTTTTGCTTAAAGCATCAGTGGTCTTAGCTTGCGCAAAAACGAGATCTTTCAAGGAAGGTTGGTTAGAGAAATTACCGTTGTTGTTGCCTCCTTGATAATATGGGCGTGGCTGGTTCCACCCCTGATCTCCTTGTGCACGGTACCCGTTGTTGTTATTGTTGCCCGTGTACATCGCCTCTTCATGGGTCTCCGGGCAGTCATTCCCGATGACCCGTGCTGCCGTAGACCTCACACGTGACGTGTGAGTCCAAGGCTTTGACGGTGCCTTGTGGCCTTTTGTCGTGGTCGTCCAATCTCTTCAAGAGGAGGTCCAGCTTGGCAGCAATCATTTCCGTCTCCTTGACGGTGTGCATGCCTTGCTGACGGGTTTGGAGTCGTTCCTCGCTCCAACCCATATTAGAGACCATCTTCTCTATTAAATCAACGGCTCCTCGAACCGTCTTAGAGAAGAAGGCTCCTCCAGCTGCCGCGTCCAGGTGGTCACGGGACATGGTAGTGAGTCCATTGTAAAAGTTCTGCAGGATCAGCCAGTCGTCCATCCCATGATGAGGACAGGTGGCCACATACTCCTGAAGTCGTTCCCATGCCTCAGGAATGGACTCGTCCCTTGTCTGCTAGAAACTTGAAATTCTCCCACGAAGGGCGTTGGTTTTGCCCATCGGAAAGAACTTCGAGAGGAATGCCGTAGAGCATCTGTCCTAGGTGTTGATAGTAGCACGGTTGGCATAAAACCTCTGCTTCACTTTCCCGAGGAGGGAAAACGAAAACAACCGCAGCCTGACGGCGTCTGGACTGACATCCTTCATGGTGTACGTGCTGCAAATCTCCAGGAAGTGCTGTAAATGAGCATTGGAATCCTCATTATTCTTGCCACAGAATGGCCTAGCATGCACCATTGTGATGAGGTTGGACTTCTGTTAACGACCAAATTTGGTAAGATATGAACCAGGTTCGACATTGGAATCGAAGCGGATTTGGCAAAGAGATAGATTCAAAGAACAGAGTATGCATCGGCTGCGAAGGCATCGGCTGGAGTATGCATCGGCTGAGATGGATCGGTCAGAGGATGGCTGATACAACCGATAGAGACGGTACAGCCGTTTCCGATGGAGATAGCTCCGAGGCTGCTTCAAGAATCGATCAACGTGCTTCACATGGAGAAGAAGCTCTCAGAGAGGCAATTGTATCTATGCTATTCTTATCTATTATGCTTGTCTTATCTTATCTCATATGCTTGCTTGTTATACTAAATCTGCCGTTTATATTAAGATCTTGTTGCATTAAAGTTATATTAGGTTTCTTATTTGATATATCTTGCTTGTTTCGATATCTTAGTATAAAGTGGTATCGGAGTATTAGCCAATACATGCTAGATCTATCTGATCGGCTATGCTATAAACATCTATATAATCAGTACTTTAGTATATATTTTGACTTAAGTGATTTATACTGTCACGGCATGGCGACCGATCTATCCCAATCACTTAGTTTAAATATGTATCGAAGTAAAGATTATATGTTGTTAATATCTACAGCCGATCGAGTAGATTTAGTTTTATTTTATTCATTCATTACTGCCGATCGATTCCAATATGACATCGGCTCAAAGATAAATGATATGTCATCGGCAACTAGCCGATCGTCTATCGTTTATGGATTTAACCGCGGTTTTTCTTGTCTTTATTCTTGTTGATTGCAGGATCAAATCAACTGGCACGCTCACGAACCTAAAGGCAAGATTTTGGATCTGCACAGGAGTTAAGCAGATCTTCCAGGCCAGTGTGTGTTTTTTACATCAACTTGTACACATGAGTCATGACAGAAAAACACGCTTTTGGCACGCCCAGGAACGGGCAAGCACTCAGGGGTTAAACCCCCGTTAACCAAGCCACCTCCCAAGCACCCGTCTGAGATTAATGAAGGAAACATTGTCCCGGTCATGATAGACAAATTGTCACCAGAACAAAGGCAGGAGTTTGAGCGGACGATGAAAAGCGTGCAGGACAAATTCATGAATTCATTCAAGGAAACCCGCTTAGGAACAATCATTCAAAAGTACAAGCTGAAGGTAGTTGCTGCCGATGAACCTGGAACAAGCTCATCTAAAGGTGGCAAAGCCAAGGGAGCTAAAGGTGGTGCAGATGATTCAGGTGATAAAGGTGAGGAACCTAGAGATGGTGAGGTTGAAGAAGTTAGAGAAGAAGCCGCTGAGGAGCAAGAGGAGCCTTTATGGTGCAATAATTTCCAAGATCAAGTTGACTGCGCTGTCCAACATTCTTTGATCAACCAATCAGGAGTGCTTGTTAATACTTTGATAAATATGATCAAATCTGTGGTTGATGGCACAATTGCTGAGCATCAAGACAAGGGACCAGTTTATATGCCAGGAGGTGTATTCCCAAACTATAGGAATTTGGTAACTAGTAACCAACAGCAGGCTGCTAACATACCTCCAGGTCAACCGATGGTGACGGTTTCTGCTCCAGGACCAGCTGCATCATCATCGGCCCAAAGACAAACGGTTAACCCTTATTTGTTGTCCAGAGAACAACCTTAGTATGCTGGGCAGAATATCAATCGGCTGACTCAGGAGCAGGTTGCAGCAATGTTTGGGCCAACTCAGCTGGTTGTCGAGTCGATTCAGCATACACCAATAAGGCAGCAAATAGTCCAGCCAACTCGGCAACAAACAGTTCAGCCGATACCGACTGGGCAGAGAACACCTATCAATCGGCAACATCAGCCTGTTGGAAATCAATTTATTCCTGAACAATAGATGCATAATGTGCAACAGCCTCCTCAGAACTATCTTGTTGGCAACTTGAATTATCAATATCAGCCTCATTCACCTCAAGTTCAGTTCCAGATGGGAGGATCACCCCCACCTCAGGTTATGCCCCAGCTTAACCAATTCAATCCAATTCAACAGCAGATGCAAGGAGTGCCCTAGCAGAAGCCTTGGGCCGACATGATTGCAGATGTGATGAAGGAGCAGTTTGGACTTAAGCCAAAGGATACTGTGAACTTGTATCGGCACCCCTACCCTGAGTGGTTTGAGAGAGTTCCATTGCCTACCCGATACAAAGTCCCAGATTTTTCAAAATTTTCAGGGCAGGACAACGTGTCAACTTATGAGCATGTTAGCCGATTCTTGGCTTAATGTGGAGAGGCATCGGCTGTTGATGCTTTGAGGGTTAGATTTTTTCCTTTGTCTTTGTCTGGATCGGCATTCACATGGTTTTCTGCGTTGCCTTATAATTCTGTTCAAGGTTGGGCTGATTTGGAGAAACAGTTTCATAGTTATTTCTATAGTGGAACCCATGAGATGAAGTTTTCTGATTTGACAGCAGTTAGACAGAGGCACGATGAAACTGTACAAGACTATATTCAGAGATTCAGAGAGATGAGGAATAGGTGTTATAGCTTAGCTTTGACCGATTCCCAGTTAGACGATCTTGCTTTTCAGGGTTTGATAGCTCTGATTGTCGCGTCCCAAAACGACCCTAAAATGCATCCTTTAAATTATGCCTAGAATAATTAAAATCCGTGTGAAAGCCTCCAACAATTAAAATGTGCAAAGTAAAAGTCAAATAAGGCTAGGAGGATTTTTGTATATTTCCTAAAAGCCTAAAATGTGTAAATAAATTTTAGTGGAATTTTCAGAGCACAAATAATAATTAATAAGAAATAAACAAAGTTAAAAAGGTTTTTTAAAAAAAGAAAAACCCTAAAAGTCCCCCTCCCCTCCCTTGGGCCGGCCCGGCCCATCTCTCCTCCCCCCCTCTCTCTCTCTCCTCTCCCCCGCGGCCCACTCGGCCTCTCCCCGCGCGCGCGCCGCTGACGGGCGGGCCCGCCTGCCACCCTCGCTGACGGGTGGGGCCCACCCGTCATCCCCTTCCTCCCGCCGGAACGCCGCCGTCCCCGTCGACCCGAGCCGCGCCACCGCCTCCCTCCGCCCCGGCCGCCTCCTCCGTCACCGCCGTCGCTTCGGGGTGAGCCGTGGACCGCCACTTCTTTTCCCCCTTTCCTTCCCCTATCTCGGCCGCCGCTCCGCCGCATCTATGGCCGCCGCCGGCGACCATAGGGGTGCGGGCGCCACCTCCCGCCGGCCGCGCCGAGTGGCTGCCTTCGGGCGCGCCGAGTGGCCGCCGCGTGGGGCCCGGCCGTCAGCCGCCCGCGCCCTCGGGTGCGGCTGACGCGTGGGGCCCACGGCGCCGGCCGGTGCGAGCCCGGGTGCACCCGGTCCACCGTGGACCGTGAGGCTACCGCGTGGGCCCCACTCCCGTGGACCCGGTCCGCGCGCCCCCTCCCCTCGGCTGGCGCAATAAACCTTTTTAAATTAAAATTTAAATGAAGAAATTCGCAAATATTCATCTAAAGAGCATATAAACTTCAAAAGGCCATATCTTGGCCATTTGAACTCGGAATTGGACCGTTCAAGTCTCTAATTTTTCCTTAAGAAGTCAAGAACCCATTTTTGTGCTTTGTTCTTGCTGGTTATATGGAGTTTATGAGAGTAAAAGCCTTTTCTTTTCCGTTGGTCGTGTAGATGCTGCATCTTCGGAAGATCTGCTCTTCGTGGAGGTTGAAGCCGACGTTTGGGAAAGCGAGCAAGGCAAGTCACATCATCCTTGAGCATATTGAATCCCAGTTTATAAAATTATTTTGATTTAAATTATTGCATTATCGCTTTATTTAAATTCCCGCGTTATCACTGTTTTATTTAGCCATGCCTATTTACCTTTGTTATGACCTTATTATTATTGTTATTGATATTATTACCTTGTTCACCCTAGATTAAACAAAACCCCCAACTAGTGGATACTCTATTCATGGTACCACTAGTATAGATTTAGGTAGATGCTTCGCTGATTAATTAGGAAACATTAGGTGGTTTTACAACTCTAGACTTTGGGAATATTCTCATCACCTGGACACTATGGAATGGTTGGATTATTGTGGAATTGAATTCACACCTCCCCCTCTATTCAAAACCCTCAAAATGGTTTTAGGCTGGGCTCGGGGTGCACGGTTTTGATAGTAGCACCTCGGCCATATAAGGACCGGTCTTTGGGCCTCTGTTGCAAAGCACTACCATAGTTCCACATGTCTAGTGGGTAAGGCTTAGTTTGTGGCTCAGTCTGGTTATAAACAAAAGTACATGGATGGAGATGGACGAAGTCGGGGGTCGATGGACATCTCCAGGGCAAATGAAGGCTACACGAGCTGCGGCCCGGTAGTCGAGATGTCATGGCACAGGGCTGGTGTCCTGCTGCTAGGGGCTCAGTCCTGCCTACCTGTCCCGGAGGTTCCGGCCGTAGGTGGGGTTGGGTCGGTACTCTTGTCTATGGCTAGGATGGGTTGGAAACTATGTCACGTCTTCCGTCCGTATACCGTGGTGGTATGTGGCACGTGGTTACACGTGAGGAAGATGTGTCTAGTGGGTAAAGATGTACACCTCTGATCAGAGTATAACCTATTCGAATAGCCGCGCCCTCGGTTATGGGCAAGCCGAGCAATGTACCCAAGTTAGTGTTTTAATTCTTAAAACCTGCTTAACAACTAAAATGTGGAATGGTTGGCCTGGGTTGGCTTGGGACGAGCTGGGACCCAGGGTCGGGTTGCCAGTTCGGTCTGAATCATCATAGGCCTTGGGTTAAGGCAGGTTCGTGTGGGTTCACGGCCTTGATTAATAACATTGTACAGCTCTAGAATCGTGTTTACAAAATAGCTTTGAGCAACTAAGTGTCTTTTAATGCCGTTTACTGCAAACCCTAACCCCCTATATTATGGATCCCTTGTACTTCCTTGCATTTATTCTGCACTTGTGGGTGTCTTGTTGAGTACGGTGGTTGTACTCAGTCTTGCTTAATTTTTCCCAAACCCAGAAGAGGAGTTCCTGGAAGATGAAGGCTTTGGTGTCTAGCTCGTGCCTGCCGTCAAGCGCCTATGGTCGTCGCCCTAGTCTTCCGCTGTTTCCCGTTTGTCTTTGTGTGTGCTGGGCCTTCGCCGCCCATGTAATAAATTAATTATTTACGCTTCCGCTTGATAAACTCTGAAATGTATCAACTTTTGGTGTACCTTGCCTCCTGGGACAAGGAATAATACACGCACGTAAGGAACGCCCGTTGGGTTATTTCCGGTTGTGACAAGTTGGTATCAGAGCCCCCCCTTGACCCTAGGACGAGCTTTAGATCCCAAGCCTTAGCAATATTTTCGAAATAAAAATCCTTTCTTATTTGTGAAAATCCTTTAGTCTCTCTCTGTCCTGCTGCTTCATTTATCGTCAAAATCTGATCTTTAAAATGTTGCTTTTCTCTTTTGTTTTTGTTTGTAGATGGCCGGCAGCATCAACCGTCGTGGTCTGGACCTGACTGGCTTTGTTTTGGAGCTGCGGTGCATGTGCGTTGTCCTGGGGTATCCGCATGGAGTGGACTACCAAGGCAAGCAGCTCCCGGAGCAGGAGGGTGATGATGCAGAGCCCCACGCTGCCTGGGAGGTCACTGCAGTGATCCTCACTGGCTCTCCCGAGAGGACTTCGTTGGCAGTCACCACGGGTGGAGATACTTTCTCCGCCGCTTGCCAGAACGCCGCACTCCTCGCCATCGGCACTCTTCACCAGCGCTACCCGGACGAGTTGCAGCACTCGCCCTACCGCTACCACCCTCGTCGCGGAGGAGCCCGTGACTACGCCACCTTCAGGGATGCTAGCTCGGAGGATGACGCTACCATCATGCACCTGGCGCGCATGGTGGAGGCGTACGACGCGGCCCGTATCGACTTCCATCATATGGTGCGCCGTGGGTTGGTCGAGAACAACATGAAGATCCTGGAGCTGCGTCAGGAGAATCTGCAGCTGAAGAAGGACCTAGACGCAGTGGAGGCGCAGCTGTGTCAGCTCAAGATCGCCCAGGGAGAGGTCTGTCGCCCCAAGCGCCGCCGCGTCTGCCGCAGCCTGAAGATCACCGCCCGCAAGAGTACCTCCAGGCCCGAGCTTTTTCGTCAGTCCTTGGCATGGACCTGTTTCGTCGAGACCCCTCATGCCGAGCCCGCGCCCGTGGTTCCTTAGGAGGAGGGAGCCTCTGGCGTTGGTAGCACGGAGGATGCGCTGCTGCTCACCTTCCGCCCTGGCCCGTTGCAGAAGTAGACGAGCTGTTAGTAGGCTCGCGCGTGTGTTCTTTTCGTTTGTTTTCCTGCTAGAGTCGTGTGGGGCATGGTTATACCGGTGTGTGGTATAACTGTGTCGGAGCCTATCTTTATTTTATTTGCTTAAGCAACTTGAACCTTAATGAACCAATTTAATAGCAGTAATAAATTCAAGAATTATGGTAGTCGTGGGTGGTTAGTTTTAATAGTCAGCTCTCTCTGTTTGCCGGTTCTGTGTTGGATTTTTAGATGGTGACAACCAGGAGAAATGCTGCTACCGGTGATGGCAACCAACCCGAAGGCAGCAACCCCAACATCCAAGGCAGCCCACCTCCACCTCCACCACCAGCACCAGACACCAACTCCATCCTCACCCAAATCCTCGCCCAGCAGGCCAACATGATGGCTGCTTTCCTCCATCACATCCAAAATCTGCCACAGCATAATGCTCCACCTCCACCACCACCCCCACAACACTCTAAACTCGCCGAGTTCCTCCGCATCCGTCCGCCTACCTTCTCTAGCTCCAATAACCCCGTGGATGCTTTGGATTGGTTGCATGCCGTGGGGAAAAAGTTAGACACTGTGCAGTGCAACGATGAGGAGAAAGTCATCTTCGCCGCCCATCAACTGCAGGGGCCCGCATCTCTATGGTGGGACCACTTCCAGGCTACGCAGCCAGAGGGGCAGCCTATCACTTGGGCCCGCTTCACTGCCGCTTTCCGGAGGACCCATGTGCCCGCCGGAGTCATGGCCCTTAAGAAAAGGGAATTCCGGGAGTTGAAGCAAGGCAACCGCTCCGTGATGGAGTATTTGCATGAGTTTAACAACTTGGCCCGGTACGCCCCGGAGGATGTTCGTGAAGATGAGGAGAAGCAAGAGAAGTTCTTGGCAGGAATGGACCCTGAGCTGTCCGTGCGCCTGGTCTCCGGGGATTATCCGGATTTCCAGCGTCTGGTGGACAAGAGCATCCGCTTGGAAGCCAAGCACAAGGAACTGGAGTCGCACAAGCGTCGCTTAGCAAATTTCCGCAATCAACAGGGGGCTAACCAAAGGGTCCGCTACACCAATCCCTACCCAGGGGGATCCTCCTCGCAGCAGCAGCAACAGCAACCGCGCTCCGCGCTCCGACCTCAATTCGTGGTGCGCATCCCACAGCAGCAGCAACAGCAGAGTCAGCAAGGGACCCGTGCGCCCCGTCCTCCTACGCCCGTTGTGCAGCCTGGTCAAGGCCGCAGAGACGTTCAAGGTCAGCAGCGTCTGTGCTTCAACTGCTTCGAGCCCGGGCACTTTGCGGATAAATGCCCAAAGCCGAGGCGCCAGCAAGACCAAGCGCCTCCCCGCCCCAACAACGGTGGTAAGGATGTCACTCGGGGTCGTGTGAACCACGTTACTGCCGAGGATGTGCTGACAACTCCAGACGTCATCGTTGGTGCGTTCCTCATTCATTCCATCCCTGCTACCATTTTGTTCGACTCTGGAGCTTCCCACTCTTTTATATCTGTGCCATTCGTGGGGAGAAATCAGTTAGGGGTAGAAAGGCTTAGGAACCCTCTGCTCATCACCACTCCTGGAGGGGTTATGACAGCAAAGTATTATAGCCCTGCCGTTCCTATAGAAATCCAGGGAATCCCTTTTCCCTCGGATTTGATTCTTCTGGACACCAAGAACTTGGATGTGATCCTTGGGATGAATTGGTTGGCTCAATTCCAAGGAGTAGTGGATTGCACAAGGCGCACTGTCACTCTGTATCGGGGGCCGGAACAACCGGTTGTTTTCTTTGCACCCCCAACCTCTGTCGGCAGTTCAGAACTTCATCAGATAGGACTGTCGGAAATCCCCATCGTCAGAGAGTTCGGAGACGTGTTTCTGGAAGAACTACCAGGTATGCCGCCCAAGCGAGAGATTGAGTTCCGGATAGATCTTGCTCCAGGAACCACTCTATACAAGCGACCCTACCGTATGGCCACGAATGAACTGGCCGAAGTCAAGAAACAGTTGGAAGAGTTGAAAGAAAAGGGGTATATACGGCCGAGCACTTCCCCCTGGGGTGCTCCTGTGATTTTTGTGGAGAAGAAAGACAAGACAAAGAGGATGTGCGTTGACTACAGAGCTCTCAATGAAACTATCAAAAACAAGTACCCTCTTCCCCGGATTGATGATCTGTTCGATCAGCTTAAAGGTGCCACTGTCTTTTCTAAAATCGATCTTCGTTCCGGATATCACCAATTGCGTATTCGTGAAGAAGATATCCCGAAGACCACATTCACCACGCGATACGGACTGTATGAATTCACGGTGATGTCGTTCGGTCTAACCAATACTCCCGCCTTCTTCATGAACCTAATGAACAAAGTATTCATGGAATACTTGGATAAGTTTGTTGTGGTTTTCATTGACAACATCCTGGTGTACTCACAATCAGAGGAAGACCATCAGCAGCATCTCCGTCTGGTGTTGGGAAAGTTGCGGGAACACCAATTGTATGCCAAGCTCAGCAAGTGCGAGTTCTGGTTGTCCGAAGTCAAGTTCTTAGGGCACATGATATCTGCTAAAGGAGTTGCTGTGGATCCCGAAACGGTGACCGCCGTCACTGATTGGAAGCAACCCAAGACAGTCACTCAGGTTCGCAGCTTTTTGGGTTTGGCCGGGTACTACCGAAGATTCATCGAGAATCTTCTCCAAAATTGCCAGACCTATGACACAGTTGCTGAAGAAGGAAGAAAAATTTGTGTGGAGCCCACAATGCGAGAAAGCATTCCAAACTCTCAAGGAAAAGCTGGTTTCCTCGCCAGTTTTAATCTTACCAGATACTCGCAAGGACTTCCTGGTGTACTGTGACGCTTCGCGCCAAGGATTGGGGTGCGTGCTCATGCAGGAAGGTCATGTGGTAGCCTATGCCTCCCGCCAGCTACGGCTTCATGAAGGCAACTACCCTACCCATGATTTGGAGTTGGCCGCTGTGGTTCATGCTCTAAAGATCTGGCGGCACTATCTCATTGGGAATCGCTGTGAAATATATATGGATCATAAGAGTTTGAAATACATCTTCACTCAGTCGGATCTGAATCTTCGGCAGAGGAGATGGTTAGAACTCATCAAGGATTATGATGTGGGAATTCACTATCATCCTGGTAAGGCCAACGTGGTCGCCGACGCTCTAAGTCGAAAAAGCCGTTGCCACACTCTTGGCGTTCGTGACATTCCACCGGAACTTAATCAACAGATGGAAGCCCTGAACCTAAGCATAGTTGGTCGTGGATTCTTGGCTATGCTGGAAGCCAAGCCTACCTTGCTCGATCAAATCCGCGAGGCTCAGAAGAATGATCCAGATATGCATGGGATCCTCAAGAATATGAAATAGGGTAAAGCCGCTGGTTTCACAGAGGATGAACACGGAACCCTATGGAACGGAAATTGGGTATGCGTCCCAGACGACAGGGAACTTAAACAGTTGATACTTCAGGAAGCTCACGAAAGTCCCTATTCCATCCATCCTGGCAGCACGAAGATGTACTTAGACTTGAAAGAAAAATATTGGTGGGTTAGTATGAAGCGGGAAATTGCAGAGTTCGTGGCCCTTTGTGATGTGTGCCAGCGTGTCAAGGCAGAGCACCAACGACCGGCCGAACTTCTCCAACCTCTCCAAGTACCAGAATGGAAATGGGATGAAATTGGGATGGATTTCATTACCGGACTTCCAAAAACCCAAGGCAGATATGATTCTATATGGGTAGTCGTGGACCGACTAACCAAGGTAGCTCGGTTTATTCCTGTGAAGACCACCTATGGAGGGAACAAACTAGCTGAACTCTACTTCGCTAGGATCACGAGTCTCCATGGCGTTCCTAAGAAAATTGTATCTGATAGGGGAAGCCAATTCACCTCTCACTTCTGGAAGAAGCTCCAAGAAGAGTTGGGTACCCGATTAAATTTCAGCACCGCGTATCACCCGCAGACAGATGGACAGACCAAGCGTCTAAATCAGATCCTAGAAGATATGCTCCGTGCCTGTGTTCTAGATTTTGGGAAGACCTGGGATAAGAGTCTCCCATATGCCGAGTTCTCCTACAATAACAGCTAGCAAGCCAGCATACAAATGGCACCCTATGAAGCGTTGTATGGCCGCAAATGCTGGACACCGCTATTGTGGGACCAAGTTGGGGAAAGCCAAGTGTTCGGGACTAATATCCTGAGAGAAGCTGAAGCTAAAGTCAGAACCATTCGGGATAATCTAAAGGTGGCACAGTCCCGGCAGAAGAGCTATGCAGATAACTGACGCCGTAACCTGGAATTTGCAGTGGATGACTTTGTGTACCTTAGGGTCACACCATTGCGGGGTGTACACAGGTTCCAGATGAAAGGGAAGCTCGCACCTCGGTTCGTGGGTCCTTTCCGTATCATTGCTCGACGCGGAGAAGTCGCTTACCAGTTGGAGCTGCCCGTATCCTTGGGCAACGTGCATGATGTGTTCCATGTGTCGCAACTCAAGAAATGTCTTCGAGTGCCATCCGAGCAGGCCAATTCAGAGCAAATTGAAGTTCGCGAAGACTTGACCTATGTGGAGAGGCCAGTGAAAATCCTGGACACCATGGAGCGCAAGACCAGGAACCGGGTAATCCCTTTTTGCAAGGTCCAATGGAGCAACCACGCTGAGGAAGAAGCTACTTGGGAGCGTGAAGACGAGCTGAAGGCAGCCCATCCCGATCTCTTCGCCAGTTCTTCCGAATCTCAGGGTCGAGATTCCGTTTAAGGGGGGTAGGTTTGTCGCGTCCCAAAACGACCCTAAAATGCATCCTTTAAATTATGCCTAGAATAATTAAAATCCGTGTGAAAGCCTCCAACAATTAAAATGTGCAAAGTAAAAGTCAAATAAGGCTTGGAGGATTTTTGTATATTTCCTAAAAGCCTAAAATGTGTAAATAAATTTTAGTGGAATTTTCAGAGCACAAATAATAATTAATAAGAAATAAACAAAGTTAAAAAGGTTTTTTTAAAAAAGAAAAACCCTAAAAGTCCCCCTCCCCTCCCTTGGGCCGGCCCGGCCCATCTCTCCTCCCCCCTCTCTCTCTCCTCTCCCCCGCGGCCCACTCGGCCTCTCCCCGCGCGCACGCCGCTGACGGGCGGGCCCGCCTGCCACCCTCGCTGACGGGTAGGGCCCACCCGTCATCCCCTTCCTCCCGCCGGAACGCCGCCGTCCCCGTCGACCCGAGCCGCGCCACCGCCTCCCTCCGCCCCGGCCACCTCATCCGTCGCCGCCGTCGCTTCGGGGTGAGCCGTAGACCGCCGCTTCTTTTCCCCCTTTCCTTCCCCTCTCTCGGCCGCCGCTCCGCCGCGCCTATGGCCGCCGCCGGCGACCATAGGGGCGCGGGCGCCGCCTCCCGCTGGCCGCGCCGAGTGGCCGCCTTCGGGCGCGCCGAGTGGCCGCCGCGTGGGGCCCGGCCGTCAGCCGATCGCGCCCTCAGGTGCGGCTGACGCGTGGGGCCCACGGCGCCGGCCGGTGCGAGCCCGGGTGCACCCGGTCCACCGTGGACCGTGAGGCTACCGCGTGGGCCCCACTCCCGTGGACCCGGTCCGCGCGCCCCCTCCCCTCGGCTGGCGCAATAAACCTTTTTAAATTAAAATTTAAATGAAGAAATTCGCAAATATTCATCTAAAGAGCATATAAACTTCAAAAGGCCATATCTTGGCCATTTGAACTCGGAATTGGACCGTTCAAGTCTCTAATTTTTCCTTAAGAAGTCAAGAACCCATTTTTGTGCTTTGTTCTTGCTGGTTATATGGAGTTTATGAGAGTAAAAGCCTTTTCTTTTCCGTTGGTCGTGTAGATGCTGCATCTTCGGAAGATCTGCTCTTCGTGGAGGTTGAAGCCGACGTTTGGGAAAGCGAGCAAGGCAAGTCACATCATCCTTGAGCATATTGAATCCCAGTTTATAAAATTATTTTGATTTAAATTATTGCATTATCGCTTTATTTAAATTCCCGCGTTATCACTGTTTTATTTAGCCATGCCTATTTACCTTTGTTATGACCTTATTATTATTGTTATTGATATTATTACCTTGTTCACCCTAGATTAAACAAAACCCCCAACTAGTGGATACTCTATTCATGGTACCACTAGTATAGATTTAGGTAGATGCTTCGCTGATTAATTAGGAAACATTAGGTGGTTTTACAACTCTAGACTTTGGGAATATTCTCATCACCTGGACACTATGGAATGGTTGGATTATTGTGGAATTGAATTCACACCTCCCCCTCTATTCAAAACCCTCAAAATGGTTTTAGGCTGGGCTCGGGGTGCACGGTTTTGATAGTAGCACCTCGGCCATATAAGGACCGGTCTTTGGGCCTCTGTTGCAAAGCACTACCATAGTTCCACATGTCTAGTGGGTAAGGCTTAGTTTGTGGCTCAGTCTGGTTATAAACAAAAGTACATGGATGGAGATGGACGAAGTCGGGGGTCGATGGACATCTCCAGGGCAAATGAAGGCTACACGAGCTGCGGCCCGGTAGTCGAGATGTCATGGCACAGGGCTGGTGTCCTGCTGCTAGGGGCTCAGTCCTGCCTACCTGTCCCGGAGGTTCCGGCCGTAGGTGGGGTTGGGTCGGTACTCTTGTCTATGGCTAGGATGGGTTGGAAACTATGTCACGTCTTCCGTCCGTATACCGTGGTGGTATGTGGCACGTGGTTACACGTGAGGAAGATGTGTCTAGTGGGTAAAGATGTACACCTCTGATCAGAGTATAACCTATTCGAATAGCCGCGCCCTCGGTTATGGGCAAGCCGAGCAATGTACCCAAGTTAGTGTTTTAATTCTTAAAACCTGCTTAACAACTAAAATGTGGAATGGTTGGCCTGGGTTGGCTTGGGACGAGCTGGGACCCAGGGTCGGGTTGCCAGTTCGGTCTGAATCATCGTAGGCCTTGGGTTAAGGCAGGTTCGTGTGGGTTCACGGCCTTGATTAATAACATTGTATAGCTCTAGAATCGTGTTTACAAAATAGCTTTGAGCAACTAAGTGTCTTTTAATGCCGTTTACTGCAAACCCTAACCCCCTATATTATGGCTCCCTTGTACTTCCTTGCATTTATTCTGCACTTGTGGGTGTGTCTTGTTGAGTACGGTGGTTGTACTCAGTCTTGCTCAATTTTTCCTAAACCCAGAAGAGGAGTTCCTGGAAGATGAAGGCTTTGGTGTCTAGCTCGTGCCTGCCGTCAAGCGCCTGTGGTCGTCGCACTAGTCTTCCGTTGTTTCCCGTTTGTCTTTGTGTGTGCTGGGTCTTCGCCGCCCATGTAATAAATTAATTATTTACGCTTCTGCTTGATAAACTCTGAAATGTATCAACTTTTGGTGTACCTTGCCTCCTGGGACAAGGAATAATACACGCACGTAAGGAACGCCCGTTGGGTTATTTCCGGTCATGACATTTATTAAGGAGAAGTTTTCGTCTCAAGAGTTTGAAAGCTTGTCCCATCTTGCACAGAAGGTAACCCTGCATGAGCAAAGATTTGCCGAGGCTAAAAAGAGTTTCAAAAAGGTCAATCATGTTTATCCTTATATGTATGACTCTGAAGAAGAAGATGATTCTGAAGTAGCAGCACCGAATGGGCTAGGAGCAAAATGATTATAGCATGCCCATGGGTGAAGAATTCTTGAAAAGAAGAGAAGTTTTATTTTGACATCACCAAAGCTAACAAGATTTTCAATTTGCTACTTCGGGAGAAGCATATTCAACTTCCTGCTGGTCATGTGATTCCATCGGCTGGCGAATTAGGAAAGAAGAAATACTGCAAGTGGCATAACTCCAGCTCTCATACTACTAATGATTGCAAAGTTTTCAGGCAACATATCCAATTGGCCATCGAGGGAGGCAAAATTAAGTTTGATGATTCCAAGAAGCTGATGAAGGTCGATGGCAAACCTTTTCCTATCAACATGGTGCATACATCTGGGAGAATAGCCGATGAAGGCAACCATCAGAGTTGACAGCTGAATCCAGCTAGGATTATCAATAAATATAAAAGGAGGCATGACAAGCAGCAGGAAAGGTATTTTGAAGAAAAAGATGGCGGTTTTGATCCACATTGGGATTGTGAGTTTTTCAGGTTCTGCTGGAACGAAGAAATGAGACTGCCATAAATTGAAGATTGCCTTGGATCCAGTGACAATGCGGGGAGTTCAAGCCGATCCTACAATAGAGGTAATCGGCTGAGTCAGAAAAGAGTATCTGTTCATCAGAGGTTGGGCCTGGTGCACCAGGATCATGATCACGACGAAGACGAAGGTAGAAAATCACAACGGTGTCCTTTTGGTATTTTCACCAAAAATCAGAAGAGAAGGGTTCAAAGGATGAGGAACAGAGAACGTTTTCAAGAGGTACAACAGGAGATCAACCATCGGTTGAAGAAGACAAAGCAAGAATGGCGCGTTAAAAACAAGGTTACAACAGCCGATGAAGTTGAAGCCGACAAGGCGAAGAGGTTGATCAAAGGCAAGGCAGTTGCATCTACATCGGTGAACATGGTCTCCATGCTGCCTGCAGAATTTGAAGCTAAAGAAGCCGATGTTGATGATGTAGAGGAGGCCTCTGCTAGGTTGATTTTGTCACCAGAGCAAGCAATCTTTGAGAAGCCAGAGGGGACAGAAAATCGGCACCTTAAGCCATTATACGTTAATGGGTTTGTCAATAGGAAGCCGATGTCCAAGATGATGGTTGATGGTGGGGCTGCTATAAACTTGATGCCATACGCTACATTCAGGAAGCTGGGCAAGAATACAGACGATCACATCAAGACAAACATGATTCTCAAAGATTTTGCTGGCAATCCATCGGAGACCAAAGGAGTTTTAAATGTGGAGTTGACAATCGGCAGCAAAACTGTTCCTACCATGTTTTTTGTCATCGATGGGAAGGGTTCCGACAGCCTGTTGATTGGATTCATGCAAATTGTTGTATTCCTTCAACCATGCACCAGTGCTTGATTCAATGTCAAGGTGACAAGATTGAGATCGTGCCAGCCGACAGGTCAGTTAATGTTGCCAGTGCCGATTCAGCTCTTTGGGAGATGGATGGTATTGATTGCCTGTTTGGAAAAGTATGGGATTGAGATTTTCTAAAAGTGTCCGATTGTGATATACATCCAATTGAAGATGGAGAGCCCAAATTATTACTTTGAGGGCGTCGTGGAGGGTTCAAATTTCTACACCAAGGACACGGTAGATGATCTCGATGACAAGCAAGGACAGGGTTTCATGTCGGCCGATGATTTGGATGAAGTTGACATTGGTCCAGGGGATAGGCTGTGGACCCCCGTTTTTATAACAGGAATCAATCGTGTAAACAGTACCATTTCCCTGGATCAAGTAGTCTGGTACACACGAATTCATAGCTGAAATAACCAGTGCACATACACGAATGTCTAGTACGAATTATTACATCAATAGCCCGCAGGCTTAGTCTTAAATCATCGGACCGAGCGGTCCGGAATACACTCCAAAAACAGAAATAGGTAAGGCAGCGGAGTTAAGGCAGCAGCTCACCATTGCCACAGGCAACGACCGTAACTAAGACCTATTGAGCGCCTTCGTCTTCATCACCCTCCTGGTAATAGGCATAGGGATCCTCCGAAGCTTCATCTCCGGCCTCTGATTAAGTTTATATTTGCAAGGGTGAGTACCAACCGTACTCAACAAGCCACCACAGCAACAATGCATATGATAAAGGGTATTCAAGGAATGGCTATGGTTCTTTTGCACAAAGCAAGTTTTGCAATTCTTTTCACAAGCCTAAGACCTAGCATAGACTGATCAAATTTTAGTACCAGTGTTCATATTAAACAATGACGGTTCTATCCACCATCCATTGTGATCCCAAGGATAGCTTCCCGCCATCGAGTCGTCATCGTTTTCTGAGGATGTCCACCTTCCCTCCTCTCAGGAAGTGGCTCCATCAGCATAGAAATCATCATGCAACATCCCATCCCACACAAGTTAAGAATTTAGAGTCTAGCCAAGTGTAATACATGTCCCGATGCTCAATAACCGCGAGCACGGCTATTCGAATAGATTTGGTTTACTCACACTGCAGTGGATGTACACTTTACCCGCACTCCGCGACTGCCCAACATATGAGCCTCGTCCCAACACATGAACCGCAAAGCTTTTCGATAACCTCGCATTGGCAGTACCCGCTCCATGAACTTTACATCCTCATGCACTCTAGGCGTACACGGTTTCTAGCAGTGAGAGGAGTTCTGGCGCACCCGGGAAGGAAAGACTCACACAGGCATTAAGTTATAATTATATTTAAATTCTCACATGGCAGTCCTACCGATGGCGACACCACTGTAGACACCCGCCTCGCGGTTCAACCAATGGCTGCCCCACCGTAGAGCCCCTGCCTCGCACATCAATAAACCACTATGCATGGATACTGCCTCCGCTCAGCTATCTATTCTGCTAGGTCTATACCCATACGAGAAGTGCGGTTGTACGGGGGTCGTTTCATGCTTAACTTCATGGCTCGGTCCTTAATTGACTGGGGATGGTACTTGCCTTTTCCCGGATACCACCCAAATCCTCCGTCCGCCCCAGTCGAAAACAGTTGTTTAATTTCATTTCTCTTTTCGCAAATCACGTCATCAACATCATGGCAATGTGGCGCTCATGTCTCCACATGCCGCATCTCAATTACCTTCCCAAAGGCAATTGCCCAAGCATAGAGCATTTTGATAAATATGAGTATGCATGATTCTAGAATAGTGTTGCTAAGCAATTGTCATAGTTGACTAGGGACAAGTAGGATGTTTATCATTGCATGAAATTTTATTTGTAAACAAAACAATTTTGCAACTGGGATCAACATGTTCAAGGAATAGTGATGACTTGCCTGGCTCAAGGTCTTGCGGGTCTTGACCTTCGCTTGGATCCGCAGCTTCCTCGGGCTCTATAGTTACGTGCGAAACTTGGTTTGAATTCGGTTAGAATTCAAATAGAAATCCAAGTAAATCCGAATGAAAGTCGAGTGCGGAAGTCGATTCCTTTATTTTAACTTTACTATTCGTGAACTAAGGCGAACCCATTTTCGATGTAAATTATTTGTGAGTATAATTATTTTGTTGTCTTAAGTTTCTAATTTAATATTCCCGAGTATTATATCTATGTAATAGGTTAGCAATTTCTATCGCAAGCTAGATATCGGACAAAATCCTAGAAACTATTATACGATTTAACTTAGTCTATGACTAATCGATTAAGTATACTATACGCCTAAAATTACTAGTGATTAAATCCGAACTTTTACCGTGAATCGATTACTTATAGAGATTATCCAAAGTAATCTTTAATAATCTATAGGATTTCGTTTATTAGTTGTTGATTACATTTAAATTACTACCGCAAATTGATTACTTGTATGATTATCCAGAATAACCCATAATTTATATTAAATTTTTGCAATCCTACGACGAGAAATTAATCTATAATTTAAATTCTAATTTTTAAATCTTCTAAACTCTCCTAATTTCCCTCTATTTATACTATTACTATCATTTATATTTATTTATTTATTATTATTATTATATTATATTTATTATATATTTTTTTCTTTTATTTATTTCCCCTTTTTTTTCTCTCTTTTCTCTCTTCTTCTTTTCTCTCTTTTCTCTCTTTCCTCTTTTTTTCTTTTTCCCTCCTTTTTTCTCTCTTTTCTCTCCTTTTTTTTCTTTTTCTCTCTTTTCCTCTCTCTTTCTTTCTTTTTCTCTCTCTCTCTCGGCCGACTCTCTCTTTTCCTCTCCCTCTCTCCCTCTCGGCTCTCTCTCTCCCTCACCCGAGCGGCGGCGGCAGCGGACGCGAGGGAAAAGGAGGGCGGCTCACCGGCGGCGGTGTGGCGACGACGGCGGCGCAAGGGCGGCGCGGTGCGGCGGCACCGAGGGCGGCGGCGCGGCGGCGTGGAGGCGGCGGCGCGGCGGCGTGGAGTTGAGGAGAGGGGGAGGGTGAGGATGGGAGAAAGGATGGAGAGAGGGGGGAGATTTATAGGGGAGGGGGGAAGAAGAGGGGAAGGGGCGGCGGCTATGGCGTCGGCGGGGTGGCGCGGCGCGGGGCTCGACGCGGCGATGTAACGACGATGCGGCGCGGCAGGGCGCGGGGCACGAGGAGCGGCAGCAGCGGCGGCACGGGGCTCGGGGGCGCGGCGCGGCAGGTGATGCGACGCGCGATGGCAATGGCGCGGCAGCGGCGACGCGACGGCCGAACGGCGACGGCGCGCGGCGATGGAACGGGCGGCGCGGCGCGGTAGCAGCGGCGGCACGGGCTCGGGGAGCGGCGATGCGACGCGCGCGGCGACGGGACGGCAGCAGCGGCGATGGGACAGCGCGTGGCGTGGCGCGGGGCGCGAGGCGGTGATGGGACGGCGACGCGACGGCGACGGCGATGGCGCGGGGCGCGAGGCGCGAGGGCGACGGCCGAGCGGCGATGGGACGGTGGCGCGGCGGCGAGCGGTGCGGCGGGAGAAGGGACGACGTGCGGCGCAGCGCGGGGTAGGGTTAGGGCTAGGGGAACCACGTCGAGCACCTTAGGTGCAATGAACAGTGCCGATTTCCAATTTTTCCTTTTTAATTTTTATTTTTTTTAATTATTTTTTTTCCTTTTTAATTATTATTTTTTTATTATTTTTTTAAAATTTTCTTTTATTTATTATTTATTTATTATATAAATTTGATTCTATAATTTCTAATATTTGCATATATGAATTTTACCCAATATATGTGTTATTCCAACTAATGAATCCATCCTAAATTAATATTGCTCACATTTTTATATAATTTATTTAAATCTTTATTTAGTGTTTATTCTATTCCATCGCATTTAAATTTAATTGATACGAGTATGTTTGCGATAATATCGATGTAAATTGATTGATTTAGTTCTTTATTCGAAATCTCCAAACTCCGAAATCGAAATTCAATGGAACGACGAATAAAATCGGCATGATGCAATTTATTTTAAAAATTTTTTGAAAATCCATATTTTTTTAGAGTCTTAATTTTGCCGGTCGAATTTTCAGGGTGTTACATAGGCCAAGGCCGACAGTTATCAGTAAGAATTTATCTGCAGAATTCAGAACCAAGTTAATAGAGCTATTGAAAGAATATAGAGATTGCTGTGCTTGGGAATATTATGAGATGCAAGGACTTAGCCGATCGATTGTCAAACATCGGCTTCCTATTAAGCCAGGATATAAACCACATCAGCAACCTCCAAGGAGATGTAAGGCCCAAATGTACGATGCTATCAAGGCTGAAATTTCTCAATTATATGATGCTGGTTTTATTCAGCCATGCCGAAATGCCGAGTGAGTTTCCAATATAGTTCCAGTTATCAAGAAAAACGGCAAACTTAGGGTGTGCATTGATTTTCGAGACTTAAATAAGGCTACCCCTAAGGATGAGTACCCAATGCCGATTGCCGATCAATTGGTTGATGCATCTTCAGGGCACAAGATTATAAGTTACAATCAGATTTTAATGGCAGAAGAAGATATTCATAAGACTGCTTTAAGGTGTCCTGGTGCAATCGGCTTATTTGAGTGGGTTGTGATGACTTTCGGCTTAAAGAGTGCTGGAGCTACATATCAAAGGGCCATGAATTACATATTCCATGATCTGATCGGCTTGTTAGTTGAGATCTATATTGATGATGAGGTTGTTAAATCAAAACAGGTGGAGGACCACATAGCCGATTTGAGGAAAGTTTTTTAGAGAACCAGAAAATATGGCCTGAAGATGAATCCCTCGAAGTGTGCTTTTGGTGTATCGGCTAGACAATTTTTGGGTTTTCTTGTTCATGAGAGAGGAATTGAGGTCCCTCAAAGGAGCATTCATGCAATTAAGAAGATTCAACCTCCAGAAGATAAGACACAACTGCAGTCATTGATCGGCAAGATTAATTTTGTTCGTAGGTTTATATCTAACTTATCTGGGATACTGGAACCTTTCACGTCTTTGTGAAGGTTGAAAGCCGATAAAGAATTCACTTGGGGGGCAGAGCAGCAGAAAGCTTTGGACAATATTAAGGCATATTTAAGTTCTCCTCCGGTTTTAATCCCTCCACAGAAGGGAGTGCCTTTCAGGTTATATCTATCAGCTGATGAGAAGTCAATGGCTCAGTTTTGATTCAGGAGCTAGAGAGCAAGGAGAGAGATATTTTCTATTTAAGCTGTAGGCTCTTGGATGCAGAAACAAGGTATTCTCCGGTGAAGAAATTATGCTTGTGTTTGTATTTCTCTTGCACAAAAAGTTCAGGCATTATTTGTTATCCAATGAATGCACTATACATGCTATCAGCTCCTGTTCTCAAAGGAAGAATTGGAAAGTGGATATATGCTTTGACAGAATTTGACCTCAGATATGAATCACCCAAGGCAGTCAAGGGGCAAGCCATAGCCGATTTTATTGTGGAGCATCGTGATGATTAAATTGGCTCAGTTGAGATTGTGCCCTAGACTTTATTTTTTGATGGGTCAGTTTGCACTCATGGTTGTGGTATCGTTTTGGTTATAATTTTTCCTCGGGGGGCAAGTTTTGAACTTGCTTATACTATCAAACCTTATGCAACTAACAATCAGGCTGAGTATGAAGCAGTTCTTAAGGGATTGCAGTTGCTTAAGGAGGTTGAAGCCGATGCTGTGGAGATCATGGGGGATTCTTTGTTGGTGATCAATCAATTGGCAGGAGAATACGAATGCAAAAATGATGCGTTGATGATCTATAACGGGAAGTGCCGGGAATTGATGAATAGTTTTCAGCTGGTGACTTTGAAGCATGTCTCTCGGGAGCAGAACGTTGAAGCCAATGACTTGGCTCAGGGGGCATCGGGATACAAGCCGATGGTGAAAGATATTGAAGTGGAGGTAGCTGCAATCACAGCCGATGATTGGAGGTATGATGTTTTTCAGTATTTGCAGAACCCATCTCAATCGGCTTCACGAAAATTGCGCTATAAGGCCTTAAAGTATACCTTATTAGATGATGAGTTGTATTATCGGACGATTGATGGGGTATTGCTTAAATGCTTGAGTACCAATCAAGCTAAGGTTGTGATGGGCGAAGTACATGAAGGTATTTGCGGTACTCACTAATCGGCTCATAAGATGAAGTGGTTGCTTTGGCGTACTGTTGACAGAAAACACGAGGCCTGGGAGATCTGCTTAACTCCAGTGCAGGTCCAAAACTCGCCTTCGGATGTATGAGCGTGCCAGTTGATTTGATCCTGCAATCAACAAGAAACAAAGACAAAGAAACCGTGGTTAAGTCCATAAATGATAGCCGATCGGCTAGATGCCGATGACATATCATTTATCTTTGAGCCGATGTCATATGTAAATCGATCGGCAATCGTGAACAAGTAAAGGAGAACTAAATTCACTCGATCGGCTGTAGATATTAACAATATGTAATATTTGTGTCGATATATACTTAGATCAAGTGATTAGGATAGATCGGTCACCATGCCGAGACAGTATAAATCACTTAGACCGAAATATATATTAACAGCAAGACTATATATGCTCATAGCATAGCCGATCAGATAGATCTAGTGTGTATCGGCTAATACTCCGATACTACACTATATTAAGATATTAAAGCAAATAGAATACACCAAACAGAGGCCTAATATACCTAAACGCAACAAAATCTTAACATAAAGGGCAGATTTAACATATCAATCAAGCATATAGGATAAAAGTAGTTAAATCAGGTAAGATCGGCTAAAACTCCGATACTACCCTAATTGGAAACCAGTAGGCAGGCTAGAGATTGAAATTCTAAACACGACTTAATAGATCAAACTCAACTAATGCAGCATTAAGTATGAAAAGAAGAACAATATCTAGACAATCAAGCCGATGGATGTTTCATAGAGTGGTGGATATCCTGTATAATCTAAGCCAACGTCGTTATTTAACCAAATCGGCTGCCCTCTACTAGCAGATGTTAGCCGATTATAGGTTAGATGACGATATTGTCGAAGATTAAATAAGATATATGATAACTCGATGAATTACATAAACAAGATTAGAGTATCATAAAGATGGAAGCACTAATCCCGAGAACGCAAACTGCCATAACAAGTTTTACCTCTTGTTGAAGATCGAGACCGATGCAGCTCAACCCAAAAGCAAGAACTCGTCAAAACAAAACGAAAGTAAAAGGGCGGCGATGCGCCGAGATTGTATTGAACGTCTGTCTTTTATTACATATGGCTCGGGGTCTATTTATACCCGAGAATTACAAGATATGTCCATATTGGACACGACTCTTATCTCTAACAAACTCTAAGATACCATAAGTCTTTGCGGCAGACTTTTGCCCTTATTTATCTCTAAAGAATTTACATAAAATATCCTAATTAATAGATACAATTGCCTTCCCAGGACTCTATCCATACATGGCAATCATCTTGAAGCATATCAACTCGAACCCGACGTCGTTCACGAGTCATATTATCAGAATCGGCTGTATCACTTAACCAGTCTAACTCAAACTTAGCCGATCCCGATCATAGCCGATTCGGACTCCAGCCGACTTTTACTCTGTTTCCGCAACAATCCTCATCTTCGATTCCGCTTCAATCCCATCTTCATCTCCGATGTTGATATTACCAAATTTGGTCGTTAGCACGTACAGGGTATTTTTGGCAGACAATGTTAGAAGATTGCTTTCGATATTACAAAGGGTGTCAAGATTGTTAGAGGTTTGGAGCAATTCAGAGGGCACCAACGTCGGCTATGAATCCTATCATCAAGTCATGGCCATTCAGAGGATGGAGAATTGATATGATCGGTCAGAGTAATCCACCTTCAAGCAAGGGACATAATTTTATATTGGTGGCGGCCGATTATTTTACCAAATGGGTGGAGGCAGTTCCTTTGAAGAAAGTTGATTCTGGGGATGCAATACAGTTTGTCAACGAGTATATTATCTATCGATTTGGGATTCCTCAGACTATTACAACCGATCAAGGATCGATCTTTGTATCTGATGAATTTGTTCAGTTTGCCCATAGCATGGGTATGAAATTGTTGAATTCTTCACCATATTATGCACAAGCTAATGGGCAAGCCGAGGCATCTAATAAGAGCCTGATTAAATTAATCAAGAGAAAGATTTCTGATTTTCCTCGGCAATGGAACACAAGGTTGGCCGAAGCATTATGGTCCTATCGGATGGCTTGTCACGGGTCAATTCAAGTTCCTCCTTATAAGCTTGTTTATGGACATGAGGCAGTTTTACCTTGGGAGACGACAATCGGCTCAAGAAGAATAGATTTACAAAATAACTTAAGAGCCGATGAGTATTACAATCTTATGGTAGATGAAACAGAAGATTTGGTCCAATCGAGATTGCGTGCTTTGGAGAAGGTAACTAAGAATAAGGAACGTGTTGCTCGTCATTACAATAAAAAAGTGGTGCCCAAGTCTTTCTCTGAGGGAGAGCTGATTTGGAAATTGATCTTGCTGATAGGAACTCGCGATAATAAATTCGGCAAGTGGTCACCTAATTGGGAATGACCGTTTAAAATATACAAAGTTGTGTCCAAAGGGGCTAATATGTTGCAAGGATTTGATGGTGAAGTTTTTGGACAAGCACTTAATGGAAAATAGTTGAAGAAATATTATCCAAGTGTTTGGATCAATTCATGATCGGCTAAGTGTTGCCGATACATCTTAGCCGATGCGTTGACATCGCCTTAAGATGGCCGATATAGCTTATATCGCCCTTAGTAGTTTTTATTACCATAATCGGCTATGTTCTGCCGATATATGATGGCCGATATAGATTATATCGCCCTTAGTAGTTTTTTCTTCTCATAATCGGTTGTGTTCTGCCGATATATGATGGCCGATATAGATTATATCGCCCTTAGTCCAAATTATAATTTAATCAATCTCTTCAACATTGCAAAATTAGGGGGGCAAATATATATGAAAAGTCTGGATTTCAAAAGCAAAATTTGAGAGCAAGTTTCGCAAGCAGAAAGTTATATATTACATCCCAAAAGTCTGCAAGTTAAAGTTACAGATTTAGCTCATCCAGATACATATTTTTGGATAGCCGATATTGCCTTTTGCCTAATCTGCTCTACTTCATCTATTATTTGGGCATCGGCTGCATCAGTGCTTGGGATCACCTTCAAAGATTTGGTCAGATCGGTCACGTGCTTGACAGATGCTTTCAACTTCGACTTCTGATCCTCAATGGCTTTTGGCAAGTCGGCAAGTTTTTGTTGTTCAAGAGCGATCTGTGCATTGCACTGCTCCAACTCAGCCAAGAGTTTTATCTTCCGAGCATTCAGCCGATCGATATTGGCTTGAGTGGAATTTGGGCCAGCTACTAACTCATCTAGTTTAGCTTTCTCTTCATTGATAGAAGTCCTGCTAACTTGGATGGTTGCTTCAAGGTCTCTTCTCTCACGTCGATCAACAATCCTTTGTTTGGCTTTTTCGAGCTTGAGCCGATGTTGCTCAAGGTATGCCGCTGGAGTGATAGCATCAGCTAACTCGTCTGGGATTTTGTCGTGGATTTCATGGAATCTATCTCTAATAGATCCACAGTTGGTTACCAGAGTTTCCAAAGAACCTTCTAGCCGTGTTGAAATATCCAGGAGGGTTGTTTTCACATCATCGGCTAGGGGCACCAGTGCATATTCAAAACAAAGACTTATAGGGATAGCAGGAGCTGGTGCTGCTACTTCTTCTTCCTCTTCCACATGATGACTGCCTGCAGCCGATGGAGTCTGCTCACTAGATTCAGAAATCAGAGTTGGAGGATGAATAGGCTGAAAACGCAAGTACAGATTAGCATCGGTTACATGAAAAATTGACAAAAAGGTTGATGAGGTTAGAAATTTAACCGATGGGGCTAGTGCTTGTGGCTTCTTGGAGGCAGTCTTTTTCTACAAGGAAATCAGAGTTGAGAATTGGTATAAAGGTAGAATAAACTTAGACCATAGATCGAAAATGAGCACATACTCTTGGTTTATATGTGGGACGTACTGGAGGTGATGGTGTCCTTTGAGGAGCAGGTGGACCGGCTGGAGGAGTTTGTTCCCTTGTTTCACTAACGTGCTCAGCCGCTTCATCCACATCTTCTGCCATTTCTTCGTCCTCCAGGAATTCTGCTACATCTTGATCTATGGCCTGCAGATCATTGGCAGCATTTTTTGTTTCTTCGATTTTTTCTTTGTAGCCGATGGTGCAGCAGCCGACTTCGCTCTTTTCATCCTTCAGGCAAACGGGGCATACCGTGCAACAGTGTTGAGGTCTTGGGGGCATTGTAGCCGATGACTGGAGGAGATAGACCACCACCATTGGGCAGTAGCCCTAGAGCATATTGGATTTCTACGCCGCTATTACTGTGATGAGTAGGAGAAGATTCTGTTGTCTGCAGAAAAAGAGAATTTACACAAGGTTAAGATTAATGCATCGGCTTGCCGTTAATAGAATTGACAAAGGAGAAGATTCTTACTTGAGGGATGGCTTCAGGGAACAGATCCGTCAGGTACATTGAAGCCGATTGGTGGAACAAATGTTTTTTCCATTCTACCCACCATCGGTCAAATGCTGCACTTCTCAACATCCTCAATTTGATATTGTTGATACTGCCCAGAGGTGGTCCTGGTAGGTTCAGCAGCCGATCCATCATGAGTGTTGATGTGATTTCTCCTCTACTTTGGATCTTGTCGGCAAAGAATAGGCTGATTGCAGTTGACCCATGCCGAATTGCCTTGCAGCACTTGTCGGGTGATAGAATTCGTAGGTCATTTGGATATTCTTGCCTTGATGAATACCGACAGGAAGGATGCAAGGACTGATGGCTGCTGAGAATACTTCTCGGGATTTGTCATATTTTTCAGAATTGATCTCTTCAAACCGAAAATCACCTGGTAGCTCAAAACTAGCAGATCCTTCATATGCAAACCAGATCCTGGTATTCTTGGGGAACCCATCATAAAAATTGTTGAACCATTCCCTAAAGGGCTTAGCCGATAGCTTGGACGCAATGCTGACCGATGCTGCTTCTCCGAAGGACATGCATCGGCATGTGGTGATCTTTTCTCCATCATCATCGACAATCGGCTCAAACATTGGAAATCATGCATCGGCTAGTGGTGGCCGATTGGCAACCATCCTGGTGTGCAAGTTTAGCCAGATCTGAAGTAACCACCATGGACCCTGTTGGTATTTCTTAACGACATTACTAGAAATATAATTCCCAGATATGGCGCAGAAATACTCATGGTATATTATGGTTACAGAGTTTATCCGCAAGCGCACGGATATACCATTGTAGCATTTCACCCGAGAGTATTCCAACGGTATCGTATTTATTTTATCCCGTGGGAAGATCATGTAGAGAGAACTTGACTAATAATTTATATATTACTTGTGATAATCATATCCTGAGCAGGGGTTAAGATAATCCAAGGGTAGAGTGACACACAATCAGCAGCTACTCATTCTCATAAAATATTATCTAAGCTAAGTGGAAACAAAAGAGAAAGAAAATCTATTCCTATACTTCTAGTATACATAGTATACATACATTCTAGTTATCTGATATACTAGCTAATACTCTCTATCCGATGCCCTCCTAGTACTTCGAGAAGCCACCCCTGACTGCCGAGTTCCTTACGACAGCCCGTCATGACCATACAACTGGGGTTAAATACGGAGGAGTACCCTCCCGAGGGAATTAACTTAGGATTATATACACGCGCGGAGGGATACCCATACTGAGCTGTCACCATCAGCGGCCCACCTCTCATCCGCAGCATATAACCCCAAATAATGATATCCCGTAATCTAGACACCACGTCTAAACTACCAGATACTACTCTAATATTATCGTCATGACATAGAGTAAATGCATAAGAAAACATTATACCCGTACCAAAGCATCTCCCAGATAAGCTAGCAGCATATTCGGTATAACATGAACATAATGTAAAGTAGGCATTCGTATACTTGGAAAGTATTTCAACAACATAAATGTATATAGAAGAGTATTCTAATAAAAGTACAAAGCTTACAAAAGAGGAAAAGAAAGCTACTAGAGCCATACCCGAACTCTTCCAAAGACTTCCGGACTCCTGATTTCTACTCTATTCCTATTCCACTAGCTTGATACAACTAAACTAAACTTGAGAGAGAATTTGAGAGAGCTTTCTTGAGGTGTGTGAGTGAAGTGAGAATGGCAATTCCTTTTCTAGCCTCCCAATGACGGTTGTGATGGTTGGAATGGTCGGAAATACCCTCCGACCGTCATTGGGGGCTAATCCACACCGTTTAGGTGAAGCCCTGGATCGGGTGGCACAGAGGAGGGTTTGGCCGAACCCCCTGGTTCGGCCAAACCTGGGGCCGGCCCAATCTAGCCCAATTTCGGCTGGCGGCCTCCTCCGTTGTTCATCTCCGCAGACTTGTGAATTTTGGCCCAGTTTATCGTGTCAATTCTGCGTTCTTGACCCATTCATACATAAGTCTGATTCTCGACATCGTCCGATTGATTTACCATCTGAGTTGATGTCGATTCTCCTCTACTTTATGATTATTCTCTGCAAAAGGTTAGTGAATCTAATACTAGTGGAATATTATTGTTTAACATATTTATGCATTGCAAGCATTACTAGTTCCGGTGTTGATATTACCAAATTTGGTCGTTAACACATGCCCCCCAAGTCCGGGATATTTGGTAATGTTCCGGATTTGCCGAATACCTACTCCGAGTAAGTTTCGCACTTTACCGTTTTCCGACCGTTATTCCAGCGCTTTAAATACTAACCGTTATCTCCGAGAAATCTCACACCGCGACTTCCGTTTTCACCGCTTAAGTGAAACTTTGCCCTCTCTCTCTCCGGCGATTCCCCCAGCGCAAAGGCGATTTATAGGCGTCTTCCTCCCAAACGAAACTTCCGCCCGCAGCGATGTCGTCTTCCACCGACCCATCTGGTGCGCCATCAGCCGAGTACGCTGAGGTAAGTTCTCATCGGCTAAATCCCCTTTCTTAACAATAGATCGATTTTCTCTTGTCTCATACTGTTCTCTTCCTCTCGATCGCCTTTTGGATTTGTAGCACCTCTCCAACCTAGTTGCGATTCCCAGCTTATCGCACAGAAACCACTACTTTCTCGGCCCAGTCGGCAATCCTGACCCCGCCGAATTCATCATTGGTGAAACCAATAGAATCCCTTTCAGATTAACCAACCCAGATCTAGGTCATTGGAAGAACACTTTCAAATCCTAGCGATCCCTCGAAAAAACTTATCCCGAGAAAAGTTGGATCACATGGTTTAAGCGCATATTGGCTAGCAAGAAAGTTCATTGGGATGAGATTGGAATCGGCCAAGCACTCAACCTCACCATAGCAAACTCGGCCAAAGATGAACCCCTCATGGCAGCCGCTTCCTATTTTTGGTCCAACACCATCAATGCCTTTCTGTTCAACCAAGGGCCGATGACCCCAACTCTCATAGATATCGTCATGATCACGGGTCTAGACATCACTTCATTAGCTAACCCTATGAGCTTGAACATAAAGAACCAATACGACTTCAAGACCAAGAGCATAGGCGGCTGGTCAGGCTATGTATCAGCATACATGGGCCAGGGTCCAGTCACCCCCCGAGAACATGTGGCTTTCTTGTTAATGTGGCTAGAGAAATTCCTCTTTCGTGGATCAAGCTGTGGCCCTACAACCAACTGGCAGTTTATAGCTGAAGCTCTAGAAACGAAGAGACAATTTCCCTTGGGTAAAATCCTCCTCGGCTATTTATACCAGATGTTGAACAACGCATCGGCTAAGATAGCTGTCGGCTTAGTGGTTGGAGTAGGCGGACCATGGTGGTTACTCCAAACTTGGCTAAACCTGATAGTCATGAAAGTTGTCAATCGGCCAACCATGTTAGAATTCGGGTTTCCAAGACTAGAGCCAATTGTAGAAGATGATGGAGAAGAGCGCACTCATCGCAGATGTATGTCATATGGAGAATATGCATCCACACCAGCCGATGCCGGAGCAAAACTATCAGCTGAACTGCTCAAGGATTGGTTCTGCAGCTTCTATGAAGGCTTTCAGAAAGATGCTCGAGTCTGGTTCCTTTATGAAGATTCGGCAGACTTTGAGCTCCCATCGGACTTCAGATTCGAAGACATCAACCATGAAGTATATCAATCGTCCACGGAAATTTTCTCAGCTGCAATCAGTCCATGCATCCTCCCTGTCGGCATTCATCAAGGAAGAAACATCCAAGCTTCTTACGAGTTCTATCATCCAATGAGCTTAGCTAGACAACTTGGAATGGGCCAACTCCCAATCGGCTTGTTCTTTGCCGACAAGATCCAATGCCGAGGAGAAATCTCATCAACCTTGATGATGGATCGGCTGCTCAATCTTCCAGGACCCCCTCTAGGCAGCATTGAAAACATAGAGCTGGCAATGTTCAGAAGCAAAAACTTTGATAGATGGTGGGGTGAAGGGAAGCTGCATCTATTTCACCAACCAGCTTCAATGTATATGACAGACCTCTTTCCGGATATTGTTCCTCAAGTAAATCTTAAAATCACTTGATTTCATTTGAATAACTACTTAACCGATTAATCTTAACTAATCTTCCTTTTGATTTGTAGACAACAGAATCTTCTCCTCCCCATCAAAGTAACAGTGGCAGGGATATCAAATATGTCCCAGGTTTAATGTCACATCCTGATTTTTGTTTCAGGATTTATAAATTATTTAATAAATTATTATTAGAATTTATATTAAATGTTCATTAATTTACAAGTGAAGTTAAATGTGGGAAATAAAATTTCCTAAATATAAAGCATGGATGGATTTAATTTTTATTAAATTCTCCATGGTTAATTATACTCTCTGGAATATTCTCGGATTTTTCGGAGCTCAATTCCTAATTTTTAATCATACAAAGAGCATTTCAGTAATTACCCACATATCAAATTAATCATTAAATGGTCTAATTATAATTTTTTTAAGTACTTTGAGTGTCCAAGTATTTTTAGGATTTTTCTTGAAATTAATTGAGCATTGGAAGTATTTTTAACAATTCAAATATCATTTAAGTGATTATTTTAATTGGAAAAGTAATAAAATTCTCCTCCCTTGTCTTAGGCTGAATCGGCCCATTCCTTTCCTTCCTCTTCTCTCCCTCCTCGCGCGCGTGCTGTGCAGCCCACGCCGGCCCAACCTGAGCCGCCTCCTCTCCTCTCAGCCCAGCCAGAAATGTCTACTTTCCCTCCCTGCGCTACTGTTCATCTTCCAGCTCAGGCAGAGCCCGAGCCAGCCGTGCCGTGCACAGTGCCGCCGCCTCCTCCTTCCAAATCTCGCCTCCCCGTTGCTCCTTTTTCCAATTTAGTTGAGGGGAAATATTCCTCTTATCCTCCTCTATCTTTACCCCAAAAATCGGAGCTAATCGTTGAGTATCTTATCCGAATCGAACTCGTTTTCGAGTTTATCTCCAAAACCGAGTTTTTGATTTCCCGGATCGATTTCTTGCGGGAGGAGTCCGATCTCTTCAATCCAAGGCTATAAATAGGACCCCCTAGTCCTCCTCTTTCGTTTTCCCCTCTCCCGTGGTCTCTCGTGCCCCGTAGCCTCTCCGCTGCCGCCGCCAAGTTCGCCGCCGCCGCCGGCCGAACTTCGGCCGTGTCACGCCGTCGCCTCCGCCATTGCTGCTGATCGCCGTCACCGCCGTAAGGTGCGCCGAGGTGTGGGCAAGCTCGGCCGCTCCCTCCCCGCTGTCGCCAGGTCACCGGAGCCCCGTCGCCACCGCCGACCGAAGCCGCCACCGCCGTCCACCTCGTCGCCGGCCGTCGTCGTTCGTCGTTTGGTTCGAGGGTGAGTACCGTTGGGTTCGTCTCGTCGTCTTCTACGTGTACATGTCCTCCAAAGTCACAGCCGACCATCCAATCTCCGGCGAGGTCGCCATCTTGGTCCGGCCATTGATGAGGTCATCATGACGTCATCATCGTTTTTCTTTTTCCTGTTTTTCTAATAGATTAAATCTTCGGAAATTCATAACTAAATCATCGTAACTCGGTTTTGAGTGGTTCAAGTTGCTAAATTCATCTAAAATCATGATCTACATGTTTGTTTACTTTATATATACTGTTTATGCTTGTTTTGTACTGTTTATTTGGTTTTTATTAGTCTTTTTCTTTGTTTTGCGTGTTAGCTTGTCGTTTCCGTCGTTGCGAAGGTTCGTGAGTGCGTCGGGAGTGTTCAGAAGATTAATTGAAGACCGATTATTGCAAGGCAAGTCACACAGATCCCAAACAACCCTTTGAGCATGTTGATCCCGTTTAAAGCTATTGTTTCTATTCAACTTTATGCCGAAGTGCTGCAAGGCTATTCGGCATGAGTCAACTGCAATCAGCCTATTCTTTGCCGACAAGATCCAAAGTAGAGGAGAAATCACATCAACACTCATGATGGATCGGCTACTGAACCTACCAGGACCACCTCTGGGCAGTATCAACAATATCAAATTGAGGATGTTGAGAAGTGCAGCGTTTGACCGATGGTGGGTAGAATGGAAAAAACATTTGTTCCACCAATCGGCTTCAATGTACCTGACGGATCTGTTCCCTGAAGCCATCCCTCAAGTAAGAATCTTCTCCTTTGTCAATTTTATTAACGGCAAGCCGATGCATTAATCTTAACCTTGTGTAAATTTCATCCATGCCTGTGAAGCTTTTCTAGGGATTAAGCCACATTTCGCCTTATTCTGCCGCATCTTCTTCCTAAAGCCCCAGCCAAACAAAAGTAAGCCATGTGTTGTTGGGGGAGCCGGTTTTCAATTAAGAGGCACCCTGAGCCAGAAATATTTCTCCATGCCCTTCAAAACATCGAACAAAGGCTGGCACGCAAACTGGTTCTATGTACAGAATCCTGAGCCGGCGCTTCCCGAATACTCTTGCCTTCCTCCAGTATACCAAGACACTTGGAACTCGCTTCCGATGGGAGATGAAGCTGCTCAAGCGGGAACTAGCTTCCGATGGGAGATGAAGCTGCTCAAGCGCTTACTCTGATGGAGCGCATGCTGAAACTCAAAGAGCAAGGTCTGCAAGGGGAACAGATCACTCGACACTTCATCAAGAGCCGACTGGCGCCTATCAAGGAGAGATCCCGCACTGCCTTCGAATTTGATGGCAAGAATGACCCCAATCGTGAAGATCCAGAGTCTCTTGAGTTCAAGATTATGAAGGAGAGGATGTATAAGATGTTCTCAACCGGCATTGTGGTCAGCTATTCGCACCAACTACTAGTGATACCATATAACGCCTTCAATCCTCCTCCACCGGTATGTATAAAATATTCCAACTTCCCTTACGATATCCTTTTAACCCTTGTAATGTTGGCTGAGAACTTGAAATATCATGCATAGGAATTTTCTCTGATGAAATCTGATCCTCCAACCGCTCAACGCCGCTCTCCTCGCCGACAAACTGGTCAAGCCAGTCCAAAAATCCAGCCGACTGCTCAGCCAAGCAACCCAAAGCCAGATATCCAGTCGGGCTCTCGAAAGAGGAAATTAGTCCTGAACAATGACGAGGGTGACAACGTCAGGAAAGCTGGCGACAAAGAAGTGACGGGAAAACAGCCAAGACAAGCTAACCCGAAGAAGAAAACATCCAGTCGTCCAATACCCAAAATCAGGAAGTCTTCCAGGTATTCCTATGAGCCATCTTGCAATTTACTCTTGTACTGCCAAGCATTCCATCAAAACATCGTTAATAGTATATCTCGAATCTGTAGGAAGCCATCTGACATTGATCCATCTGGAAAAGACCCCGAATCCACTGACAAAGAGACTGGTTCTGCGACTACCAAAGAAACTGAGCCGAATGACGAAAATCGCCCGACTGGTAGTCAATCGGCGACCGACAATGTAGAGGCCGGAAATGAACCTCCGACTAGAAACCAATCGGCTGAAGCTGAAGCCGGTGCTAATCAGGACCCCCCGACTAGAAACCAATTGGCCGAAACTGAAGCCGGTGCTAACCAAGAACCCCCGACTGGTAACCAGTCGGGTGTAGAACAAAATAAAGATATCCCGGAAACAGAGGCACAAACAAGCGGCCCTCCCCCAAAAAATACTGACACCGGCCCAAAATCCAGTTCATCTGATAAGGCGCAGGGGCTTGCTCGTCCTCCACTGAAGATCATAACCGGTAATCAACTTTCTGAATTCATTTGCATTTGGAAAATTCTCTTCCATTACTTCACCACCATCTGTGTATATGCAAAGATCCAATAATTGGCGACGAAGAAGAAATCCTCCGGATTCAATCAGCTGAAGATTCTCACCCACCCATCTTAGTTAAATGGTGGGACGATGAAATGCAGCCGCAAGGGATTGTGATAAATAAGCAAAAAGAAGACGAGGAAGTGTCTCTACTTGCAAAGACACTCAATCAAGCCACTCGTCTCGTAAATGTACGTTTCTTGCATATAGCTCTACTCATCCTATAGGCCACCGCACTGAACTGAACAAACTTGTGATGCAGAGAATTCATCTTCGGAACGAAGCAAAAACAGCAACCCTGGAGAAACTGGTTCCTCATCTTGGGACTCTGGAAGCAACCAGAGCGCAACTTCACGAAACCAGGGAGCTAGCCAGAAAGACAGAACATGATCTCAGGGATCGAATTGCTGAGCTTCAAGATTCCAATTTCGAGCTGAGTGGTTCATCCAAAGGTATCCCCTGTCCTTGATCAACTTACTCCAAGTTGCTATCCGCGTTCAATTACTCACTAAGATGTATTACAGTACAAGCTACCAAGATTGCGGAGCTAGAAAAGCGAATCGAAGCTCTGGGAAAAGACAAGGGTGAACTAACCAAGCAAAGAGACTCGGCTCTCAAGGACGTCGAAAGTATTTGTAATTAAAACTCCAGAATTATTTTTGTCTTTGTGCCTAAAAGTTAACTTGAAACTTTTATGCATACCGCAAGATTAAATCTCAGGCTCAATTCGAAGTCTTGATCAACAAGATTAAGAAGCTTGCAGGAGCCAGGGATGAAGTCGCCAATACCGCTACACCACTCATCCAAGCCATGTTTTTCAATAGCAATGGTCCGAGTTCATTCGATGCTGCCGAAATCTTTGACAAGCTGAGAGCTGCTCCGGATACATACTTAACATCAAGGAGGCTGGGAGTATGGGAGCAAGCATGGCCTTGGCGATGACTAAATCCTTGTATCCGAAGATCAATATTGATGATATTGATGGCTTTGCAGACGGAACAAGTGAAGAAGACGCCCTTGATCTTATTAATGATGCCCAGAAAGCTGCGGACAAGATTGCCGTAGATGTCGTAGAAAGATTCCAAGATACCAATCTTGGTCCGACTGGGGCTGATGTATCCGATGATGAAAAAACTGAGTCTGATTGACATTGTGTAATGTGACTTGTGATGATGGAGGCACAATTTGTACAGTATTGATGTATTTATGCTGTGCTTGATAATTTAAACTTAGCTCTTGATTTCTTGAAAGTTTTTGTCAAACCTTATTGAGCCTAAAACCCGCAAAAGTTGTTAAAAACTCTCAGTCCTCATTGACTAAGCCAAAAAATCAAACAAGGCAATGATAAACCAAGTAAGCAAATTGAATTGATAAGAATCACACTCCATTATTATAGTAGCCCCCGACTGGTAACTCAAGAAGAAACTTGATGTTAGCAGTCAAAGAGGGAAAAAAGATAATGCTTAAGCATAAAAACGACGAAGATGTTCAATATTCCAAGAGTTGTCGACGAGAGTACCGTCTTCTGTCACGACCGGAAATAACCCAACGGGCGTTCCTTACGTGCGTGTATTATTCCTTGTCCCAGGAGGCAAGGTACACCAAAAGTTGATACAATACAGAGTTTAACAAGCGGAAGCGTAAATAGATAATTTATTACATGGGCGGCGAAGGCCCAGCACACAAGAAGACAAACGAAAAACAGCGGAAGACTAGGGCGACGACCACAGGCGCTTGACGGCAGGCACGAGCTAGACACCAAAGCCTTCATCTTCCAGGAACTCCTCTTCTGGGTTTGGGAAAAATTGAGCAAGACTGAGTACAACCACCGTACTCAACAAGACACACCCACAAGTGCAGAATAAGTGCAAGGGAGTACAAGGGGGTTATAATATGAGGGGTTAGGATTTGCAGTAAACAGCATTAAAAGACACTTAGTTGCTCAAAACTTATTTTGTAAATACGATCCTAGAGCTATACAAGATTATTAATCAAGGCCGTGAACCCACATGAACCTGCCTTAACCCAAGGCCTACGATGATTCAGACCGAACTAGCAACCCGACCCTGGGTCCCAGCTCGTCCCAAGCCAACCCAGGCCAACCATTCCACATTTTAGTTGTTAAGCAGGTTTTAAGAATTGAAACACTAACTTGGGTACATTGCTAGGCTTGCCCATAACCGAGGGCGCGGCTATTCGAATAGGTTATACTCTGATCAGAGGTATACATCTTTACCCACAAGACACATCTTCCTCACGTGTAACCACGTGCCACATACCACCACGGTATACGGACGGAAGACGTGACATAGTTTCCAACCCATCCTAGCCATAGACAAGAGTACCGACCCAACCCCACCTACGGCCGGAACCTCCGGGACAGGTAGGCAGGACTGAGCCCCTAGCAGCAGGACACCAGCCCTGTGCCATGACATCTCGACTACCGGGCCGCAGCTCGTGCAGCCTTCATTTGCCCTAGAGATGTCCATCGACCCCCGACTTCGTCCATCTCCATCCGTGTACTTTTGTTTATAACCAGACTGAGCCACAAACTAAGCCTTACCCACTAGACATGTGGAAGTACGGTAGTGCTTTGCAACAGAGGCCTGAAGACCGGTCCTTATGTGGCCGAGGTGCTACTATCAAAACCATGCACCCCGAGCCCAACCTAAAACCATTTTGAGGATTTTGAATAGAGGGGGAGGTGTGAATCCAATTCCACAATAATCCAACCATTCCATAGTGTCCAGGTGATATGAATACTCCCAAAGTCTAGAGTTGTAAAACCACCTAATGTTGCCTAATTAACCAGCGAAGCATCTACCTAAATTCATACTAGTGGTACCATGCATAGGGTACTCACCAGTTGGGGGTTTTGTTTAGTCTAGGGTGAACAAGGTAATAACAACAATAGCAATAATAATAAGGTCATAACAAAGATAATAAGCATGGCTAAATAAAACAGTGATAACGCGGGAATTTAAATAAAGCGATAATGCAATAATTTAAATCAAAATAATTTTATAAACTGGGATTCAATATGTTCAAGGATGATGTGACTTGCCTTGCTCGCTTTCCCAAACGTCGGCTTCAACCTCCACGAAGAGCGGATCTTCCGAAGCTGCAGCGTCTACACGACCAACGGAAAAGAAAAGGCTTTTACTCTAATAAACTTCATATAACAAGCAGAAACAAAGCACAAAAATGGGTTCTTGACTTCTTATGGAAAAATTAGAGACTTGAACGGTCCAATTCCGAGTTCAAATGGCCAAGTTATGGCCATTTGAAGTTTATATGCTCTTTAAGTGAATATTTGCGAATTTCTTCATTTAAATTTTAATTTAAAAAGGTGTTTATTGCGTCAGCCGAGGGGAGAGGGCGCGCGGACCGGGTCCATGGGAGTGGGGCCCACGCGGCAGCCTCATGGTCCACGGTGGACCGGGTGCTCCCGGGCTCACACCGGCCGGCGCCGTGGGCCCCACGCGTCAGCCGCACCCGAGGGCGCGGGCGGCTGACGGCCGGGCCCCACGCGGCAGCCGCTCGGCGCGCCCGAAGGCGGCCACGTCGGCGTGGCCGGCGGGAGGCGGCGCGCCCGCGCCCCTATGGTCGCCGGCGGCGGCCATAGGCGCGGCGGAGCGGCGGCCGAGAGAGGGGAGGGAAAGGGGGAAACGAGGCGGCAGTCCACGGCTCACCCTAGGTCGACGGC
Source organism: Oryza meridionalis (assembly GCA_000338895.3). NCBI lineage: Eukaryota > Viridiplantae > Streptophyta > Magnoliopsida > Poales > Poaceae > Oryza > Oryza meridionalis. The sequence continues at coordinate 4,329,275 of CM002528.2, read as the reverse complement.
GACGACAAAAAAGGCGGCCGGAGCGGAGGAAGGCGGCGGCGCGGCTCGGGTCGACGGGGTCGGCGGCGTTCCGGCTGTCGGCGAGCTCGGCGAGGGGGTGGACGGGGTCGACAGCGGTGCGGCGAAGCCGGAGGAGGCGACGCCGGGGCGGGAGACGGTCCCGGCGAACGGAGAAGGCCGGCCGGAGGTCGTCGGCGACGGAGGACAGAGAGGGCGACGATGCGAGCTCGATTCCGGCGAGGAGACGGTGCGGCAAGGGGCGGAAACGGGCGAGGGAGGTGTTGGGAGGGTTTAAATAGGGTTGGAAGGGGGAGAGGGCGGCTGGGGAAGAAAGGAAACCGGCGGGGAGGTCCGGCTGCCATCAATGGCGCCGGCGAGATTTGCGGGAGCAAATTCGCCCGTTTGAATGCGAGAGAGAGACGGAAAAATGGGGGGAAAGGGGGAGGGGATCACGGGGAATATTTCCCCCCACTTTATTGCACGCGGGGACGGCGGGAGGCGGCGGGATTCGCGGCGGCGGCGGCGCTTGGCGCGGGCGGGGCGGCGGGAGCAGCGGGAGGACAGGGATGACAGGTGGGCCCCACCCGTCAGCGAGGGTGGCAGGCGGGCCCGCCCGTCAGCGGCGCGCGCGGGGGGAGGGACCGAGTGGGCCGCGGGGGAAGAAGAGGGGGAGGGAAGTGGGCCGAGCCGGCCCAAGAGAGGGAGGGAGGGATTTTTAGGGTTTTTCTTTTTATAAAACCTTTTCAACTTTGTTTATTTCTTAACAATTATTATTTGTGCTCTGAAAATTCCACTAAATTTTATTTACACATTTTAGGCTTTTAGGAAATATACAAAAATCCTCCAAGCCTTAATTGACTTTTAAATTTGCACATTTTAATTGTTGAAGGCTTTCACAAGGATTTTAATTATTCTAGGCATAATTTAGAGGATGTATTTTAGGGTTGTTTTGGGACGTGACATCTTCAAGCTTGAGTCGGTAAGAGCCTGGCCAAGTGACTTCAGAGATTATGAACGGTCCTTCCCATAATAGAGATAACTTGTGCCGATCTCGTGTAGATTGAATCTTCCTCAGGACCAGGTCTCCGACTAAAAAAGCCCGCGATCGCACATTGCGGTTGTGATAGCGTCGCAACCCTTGTAGATACCGAGCCGATTGAATTAAAGCTGCTTCGCGAGCTTCCTCCAATCAGTTGAGATCATCAACTCGGTCTTCTCTGTAGCGCTCCTCTTTGAAGTTGCGAAATTGTAAGGACTCAAATTCTACTTCACTCGGCAACATTGCTTCCGCACCGTAGACCAAAAAGAATGGCGATTGCCCCGTAGCTGATCAACCCACTTGCTGGCGTAGGGATGTAGTCAGTCGAAAACTCGTGCTTTGATGCCTTGAAGTACCATACCATTGGCGCGTTCAACCTGTCCATTGCTCATGGGATGCGCGAAACACACCACCAATAAACTGAGTACCATTGTCGGTGATAATACGATTGGGTACCCCAAACCGGTGGACAATATTGATGAAAAAGTCTCGAGCCTTGTCGACTGTGATTGTGACGACTGGTTTGGCTTCGATCCACCTGGAGAACTTGTCGACAGCTACAAAAAGATGTGTGAAACCCCCGGTAGCCTTTTTGAAAGGACCAACCATATCAAGCCCCCAAACTGCAAACGGCCAGGACAATGGGATAGTTTGCAACTCCTGAGCTGGTAAATGAGTTTGTCGGGCAAAAAATTAACAACATTCGCATGTTCGCACTATTTTGTCAGCATTGGATACTGCGGTGGGCAAGAAAAAACCCTACCGATAAGCCTTGCTAACGATGGTTTGTGCGGGAGCGTGATTCCCACAAATGAAACTCCTCACGACTCCACCAGTCCTAGCTTCACCACATCTGCAAGAGCCGTTGTTGTTATACGTGTCGGCAACATCCCAAGTAACAAGCATGGTCCTGGTTGTCGAGCGGGAGGAAGACGACCATATTCAAAAAGTCCAACGACCAATTTACTTCGTTAGAGAGGTTCTGGCCGACTCCAAGACAAGATATCCCCAGGTACAAAAGCTGTTATATGGTGTTTTAATTACCGTCAGGAAATTATCCCACTATTTTCAAGGTCACTCGGTCATGGTGGTCACATCGTTTCCACTCGGAGACATACTTCATAATCGCGAGGCAAATGGACGGATTGCAAAGTGGGCCCTAGAGTTGATGTCTTTGGACTTATCCTTCAAGCCACAAACTTCGATCAAGTCCCAGGCCTTGGCAGATTTTTGTTGCCGAGTGGACAGAGTGCCAGGAAGACACACCCACGGAGAAGATGGAGTACTGGACCATGCATTTTCATGGATCAAAGAGGCTTTCGGGCACTGGAGCGGGGGTCGTCCTGATTTCCCCGACTGGAGAAAGGTTGAGCTATGTACTGTGGATACATTTTTCTGCATCCCACAGTGTGGCGGAATATGAGGCGCTTCTTCATGGATTAAGGATCGCGGTATCTTTAGGGATTCGCCGTCTGATAGTTCGAGGAGATTCTCAGTTGGTTGTTAATCAAGTTATGAAAGAGTGGTCCTGCCTCGATGATAACATGGCTGCTTATCGACAAGAGGTACGCAAATTGGAAGATAAGTTTGACGGCCTGGAGTTAACCCATGTTCTCTGGCATAACAATGAAGCAGCCGACAGACTGGCCAATTTCGGTTCAAAACGAGAAGCAGCTCCTTCCGATGTGTTTGTTGAGCATCTTTATGAACAACCTGTACCAAAAAGACAAACGACCGAGGCAGATGACAGTCAAGAAGTAAGCATGATCGACGCCGACTGGAGAGAGCCCTTCATCAAATTTTTTACCAAGCAAGAACTCCCTCAAGACAAGGACAAAGCCGAGCGGATTTCCAGGCGCAGCAAGCTTTATGTCATGCATGAGACCGAGTTATATAAGAAGAGCCCATCAGGAATTCTGCAACGCTGTGTTTCTTTGGAGGATGGAAGACAATTGTTAAAAGATATTCACTCGGGCATTAGCTGAGGAACTGGTTTGGACTTCTTGTAATAGGCTTTCCTAAGTGTTCGGTCATAGTCCGATAGCTTTAAGGCCTCCTTGTTTGCGGTGGACATTCCCTTGAAGAAATTCTTCACGCTCGGGTCAATAGGTATCTTCTTTTCAGGACTCCGAGGCTTGAGTTGCCTCTTCACTTCTCCTGCCACATAAGCGTCAAGCTCCTCTTGACTACAATCGTACGGCGGCTCCTTGTTTTTGGTGGTGTCAACTTTGGCCTTCTTCGTTGCCCTTGTGCTGGCAGGAGGTGGAGCTTGGCGAGACCTTGTCTTGGGAGGTGCAGGCGGACACAGTGGAGGTGGAGGCGGAGGAGGCGGAGGAGCCAGAGGAGATGGTGCAAGAGGAGGTGGCGGAGGAGCTGGAGGAGATGGTGCAGGAGGACGTGGCGGAGGAACCGGAGGAGATGGTGCAGGAGGATACGGCGGAGCCGGAGGAGATGGTGCACGAGACGCCGCTTGTCGCCCAGGGAGGATGATGTACCGCTTGCGCCATAGTATAATGGCGTGGCTTGTGTCTCGTAGATGCATCTCACCGTCTCCTCCTGGGTAGTCCAACTCGAGGTCCTCGTACACGGCTTCCACCAGCTCAACTTCGACCCTCGAGTATCCTGCTGGAATCGGCCTGCAGTGGTAAGTCCCTGAAATGTCCGTTGGGATGGCCATTCCGGACGCCACCTTCAAGTGATGAGAGGTTATCTATTAGTAATCAACCTAAGCAGCAACTTGCGGAACGTACGAGTCAAAAATCATATATTACATCGAGCATACCTTGATTGATAAGTTCTTGAAGGGAATATGCAGCTCACATGGTTTCCGTTGCGTGATCTCATCAACGGGGCAGGTGGTTTTGTCCTGGGTTTGCATGGCGTCCATGCTATGTGATCCTACCTGCCCCGTTGAGGCGCAGCTGCTACGATTGCCTGATGAACTGACCATTGGAGGAGGTATGTACGGCTGGGGATCGTGTGACCGATGTGCTGCCATGCGTTCATCCACCTTCCGGGCCACCTCCTCTTGCATGCTGAGCTCGTAGCTCGATACCCTGTACTCAAGATCTGCAATCTTCGCCTCGGTATCTCTCTTGCTCCTTATCCGACTCCTATGCATGTGGATGTCCTCCTTGAATCCAATCTTCCAGGGAATCACGCCTTTCCCTCGTGTTCGTCCTGGATGCTCGGGAGTCTGTAGGGCGAGTGACAGCTCGTCCTTCTCTCTGTCGGGTCGGAACGTGCCATGAGAAGAGGCTTCCACTGCGTCCGTTAGTCGATTCGCAGCCTCATGTATCTGATCGCTAAAGACCAAGGAACCATCAACTGGGTTGAGCGTTCCACCGTGAGCATAGTACCAGAACTTCGATCGATTAGGCCATTTAGCGGTGGCCGGTTCGATACCCCTCTCAAGCAAGCTTGCCTCCATCTCCTCCCACTTCGGCATCGCGACGCTATAGCCGCCTAACCCCAAGTGGTGATGGTACTTCTTCTTGGCGGCATTTTCTTTGTTTCTTTCCATCATCGCCTGCCCTTGTTGACCTGTCTTGTAAGCAACGAACTTGTCCCAGTGATCCCTTAGCTTCGGGAATACGTCGAAGTTCGGTGTCTGCCCCTTCAGGATGTATTTCTGGTACAGATCTCCCTTGAAGGTCTGGAACTGTTCTGCCATTTTCTTAAGAGTCCACTGTTTCACTATGTTCTCCGTACCCGCAGGGAGCGTGAACGTCTCGAGCATTGTGGTCCACAGCTTCTCTTTCTCTGATTCCGGGACAAAGCTGTCATTATCCCCGCGTGCCCTTGTTCTGCGCCAGTACACCTTGCTGACAGGCACGTTATCCCTCACAACCCAACTGCTGTGGCGTACAAAATTCTTGGCTGCTTCTGCCGGGGCACTAGGTCGGCCGTCTGCGTCCACCTCAGTTATGATGTGCCGACCCTCTATCTTCTTCGCGGCACCTCGTTGTCCGCGTGCCCTCTTCTGTCCAGCAGAGGGATGACTTCCACTAGCCTCCTCCTCGTTCCCCTCCGCATCCCTCTCCACGTTCCCCTCCTCGTTCAAGTACTGGTTTGGATCCTCGTTCCCCTCTTCTTCGTTCCAGTACTGGCTGCTTCCCTCTGCGATTGTATCGTACAGTATCTGTTCCTCATCGCGATCAGCCATCTGTTCATAGAAGAAATATTTGCTAAGCGTAATATTAACACTCTACTAATCTTGTATTAAAACTCAAATAATCATATATGCTAAGTCTAAGTGTCGTGTATTTGTACGGTAGATAATCATATATGCTAAGTCTAATTAAGTTTCGAATATTACATCTCTAATAATCTTATATTAAATCTCTAACAATCAAATATGTTTTGAATATTACATCTCTAATAATCTTATATTAAATCTCTAACAATCAAATATGCTAAGTCTAATTAAGTTCCGTATATTAAACCTCTAATAATCTTATATTAAATCTTTAACAATTTCTAACACTCACATATGCTAAGTCTAATTAAGTTTCGTCGCGTTCGTTCTCACACTTTTAGTTCAAGTGCATTCACGTTCGTTCACGTTTCAATCACGTTCGTTCGCGTTTCATTCACGTTCGTTCACGTTCGTTCGCGTTCGTTCACTTTTCGTTCGCGTTCGTTCACGTTCGTTCGCGTTCGTTCACGTTTCGTTCATGTTCGTTCGCGTTCGTTCGCGTTTCAATCGCGTTCGTTCGCATTCGTTCATGTTTCGTTCGAGTTCGTTCACGTTCCCCTCCGCATCCTCCACGTTCCCCTCCTCGTTCACGTTCGGGCGGCCGTGGCGGCAGCGGAGTGACGGCGTGGCGGCGCGGCGGCGTGGCGGCAGCGTGTCGCGGCGGCGTGGCGCGGCCCGGCGGCGGGGCGTCGCAGCGGCGTCGCGCGGTGTGGCGGCGCGGTGGCGTGGCGATCTCGAGGCGGGGGCGGCGGCGTGGACGCGGCGTGGCGAGCTCGAGGCGGGGGCGTCAGCGTCGTGGCCGTGGCGGCCGCGTGGACGCAGCGGCGTCGTCGGTGGCGGCGGCGTGGAAGTCGAGGTTGGCATCGGCGGCAGGCGGAGGAGGGGTCGGCATCGGCGCGTCTACGTCGGCGGCGGCGTCGGCAACGAGCTAGGCGACGGCGGTTTGGAGAGAGAGAGATCGAGATCGAGATCGAGAGAGAGGGAGGCAGCGGCGGCTCTCACCTGAGAGATGCGGCGGCGGCGTCGGCGGCGGAGGCGGCGAGGACCGCGAGACGATGGCGAGAGACGACGGCGGCGTCGGCGCGGGGATGCCTAGGCAATGGCGGCGAAGGAGCTAGAAGCCGATCGGAGGAAAAACTTCTAAGTGTTGGTGGAGAAGATGAGGGCGCATCGGGAGTATATATACCCCTAGATCTTTAGTCCCGGTTGGAGACCAACCGGGACTAAAGATATCTTTACTCCCGGTTCGTAAGAACAACCGGGACTAAAGATAAGATCTTTAGTCCCGGTTGTTTTTACGAACCGGGCTATTTCCAAATTCTTTTTAAACCCGGTTAGGGTTAAGAACCGGGACTAAAGATAATAGTACTGAATATTGAATTTCGTTGCATATGTGTTTCTAAAATAGTAAATAATGCATTAAAATTATTTAAAGTCGAAAAATTAATGACAAAACCTTCGAAAAATTATTGTTGTCTGTAGTAAATTAAGTGGATAATATATAATAAGCACGTGAATGATTTAAAATTGTTAAAAATTCTAATAATCATATATAATTAGCATATGCATGATATTAAATTGTTAAAAATTCTAATTAACCTATGTAAATAACACATGCATGATTTAAAATTAATAAAAATTCTAATAAGCATATATTATTAGCATATGCATGATATTAAATTGTTAAAAATTCTAATTAACATATGTAAATCCCACATGCATGATTTAAAACTTTTAAAAATTCTAATAAGCATATATTATTAGCATATGCATGATATTAAATTGTTAGAAATTCTAATTAACATATGTAAATCCCACACGCATGATTTAAAATTAATAAAAATTCTAATAATCATATATAATTAGCATATGCATGATATTAAATTGTTAAAAATTCTAATTAACATATGTAAACCCCATATCCATGATTTAAAACTTTTAAAAATTCTAATAATTATATATAATTAGGATATGCATGATATTAAATTGTTAAAAATTCTAATTAACATATGTAAATCCCACATGCATGATTTAAAACTTTTAAAAATTCTAATAATTATATATACCTAGCATATGCATGATATAAATTTGTTAATAATCATATATAACTAGCATATTCAATACATCCAAAGTAGTTTACAACAATTACGGCAATACATCGGCGGTGACGGTTGTCCGCACGTACTTTCTCCTCACTATTGTTCCTTCCTTGTGATCGCTACGTGAGTAAGGGGTGTCTTCATTTGATAGGAGGATGCTAGAGTCAATCGTCACCGTGAAAGAGGGTTGCCCATCAAACTGATCGTAATCCTCGTCAGTCTTGTCCTCTACTCCGATGATTTTTCTTTTGCCTGGGAGAACCACGTGGCGCTTCGGCTCGTCAGGCCCTTTGCCCTTCTTTCCTTTGCTAGACATGTCCTTCACGTAAAAAACTTGCGTTACATCATTGGCAAGGACAAAAGGTTCGTCCGAGTATCCAACCTTGTTAAGGTCAACCGTTGTCATCCCACTGTCATCAATCGTTACGCCTCCACCAGTCAACCTAACCCATTGGCACCGGAACAGAGGGACCTTGAGAGGTCCATAGTCAAGTTCCCATATCTCCTCGATGGCACCGTAATACGTGCCAGTTGTACCATCGTGTCCCATGGCATCGATACGAACAGCACTGTTCTGGTTCGTGCTCTTCATGTCTTGGGCTCTTATGTAGAATGTGTATCCATTGATCTCATATCCCTAGAATGTCGCGATCGAGCCAGATGGACCCCTCGCCAGGAAGGCCAGTTGCTGGTTAATCGTCTCGTTACCCATGAGATGTTGTCGCAGCCATGCGGGGAAAGTATCAATGTGATGCCGTGTAATCCATGCATCGGACTTACAGATGTTTCTGGCGCGAACTAGAGCCAAGTGTTCCTCGATGTAAGGAGCCACCAATGAAGATTGTTGTAAAACCGTGAAATGGGCTTTACGGAATAAATTGTTGTCTACCGTCATTATTGCTTTCCTTCCGAGAGTCCCCTTTCCCCGTAGTCTCCCTTCATGGCGTGATTCAGGTACCCCGATTGGGCGAAGGTCTTCAATAAATTCTACGCAGAATTCAATGACCTCCTCTGTTCCATACCCCTTGGCGATGCTTGCCTCTGGACGAGCACGGTTACGAACATACTTCTTCAAAACGCCCATGTACCTCTCGAAAGGAAACATGTTGTGTAGGAACACAGGCCCGAGAATACCGATCTCTTTCACTAGGTGACAAAGCAGATGCGTCATTATATTGAAAAATGAAGGTGGAAATATCAACTCAAAGCTGACAAGACATTGCACCACATCATTCTGAAGGGCTTCTAACCTATCCGGATCGATGACCTTCTGCGAAATTGCGTTCATGAAAGAACATAGCTTTGTTATTGTTGCCCGGACATTGTCTGGGAGGATACCCCTTATTATAACTGGTAGCAGCTGTGTCATCAACACGTGACAGTCATGAGACTTTAGGTTTATGAACTTCTTCTCCTTCGTGCTTATTATTCGCTTTATATTCATGGAGTATCCAGATGGTACCTTGATGCTCTCCAAGCATTGAAACATACTTTCCTTCTCTGCCTTGCTAAGAGTGTAACTGTCTAGACTCAAGTAATGGTTGCCTTTCTCCTTTGGTTCCGGGTGAAGGTCGCCGCGTTGTTCCATATGCTTCAGATCATTACGTGCTTCCAGTGTATCTTTCGACTTTCCATATACACCTAGGAAGCCAAGAAGGTTTACGCAAAGATTCTTAGTGAGGTGCATCACGTCGATTGCATGGCGGACGTCCAAGAATTCCCAATAGGGTAACTCCCAAAATATGGAGTTTTTTTTCCACATCGCCGCGTGACCATCTTCGCACTCTATAGGCTGGCTGTCAGGCCCCTTTCCAAACACTACTTTAAGATCTTTCACCATAGCAAACATTGTTTTCCCGCTGCGATGTTTAGGCTTCGTACGGTGGTCCGCCTTATGTTCAAAGTGCTTGCCTTTCTTCCGTACTGGGTGGTTTGCAGCAAGAAATTGACGATGACCCATGTACACAACCTTCCTACAGTGCTTAAGATACGTACTTTCTGTTTCATCCATACAGTGAGTGCAAGCCTTGTACCCCTTGTTTGACTGCCCGGATAGGTTGCTAAGTGCAGGCTAATCGTTGATGGTTACGAACAGCAGCGCTCGTAGGTTAAACTCCTCCTGTTTGTCCTCGTCCCACACGGGGACACCTTCCTTCTTCCACAACAGTTAAGATCTTCGACCAGTGGTCTTAGGAACACATCGATGTCGTTACTAGGTTGCTTGGGGCCTTCAATAATAATCGGCATCATTATGTACTTCCTCTTCATGCATAGCCAAGGGGGGAGGTTATAGATACACATCGTAACGGGCCAAGTGCTATGGCCGCTGCTCATCTCTCCAAAAGGATTCATGCCATCCGTACTTAAACCAAACCGTATGTTTCGTGCGTCCTTTCCAAAGTCTTTAAATTTTCTGTCGATGTTTCGCCACTGCGAACCATCTGCGGGGTGTCTCAGCATCCCGTCCTGTTGACGTTCTTCAGCGTGCCAACGCATCATTCTAGCATTCCCCTTGTTCCTGAACAAACGCCTTAGCCGTGGTATTATAGGGAAATACCACATCACCTTAGCAGGAATTCTCTTCTTCGTTAGCTGCCCGTCAACCTCACCTAGATCATCTCGTCTAATCTTGTATCGTAGTGCTTTACAAACAGGGCATGCTTCTAGGTTCTCATACTCCTCACCGCGATATAGGATACAATCATTCGGACATGCGTGAATCTTCTGAACTTCCATTCCTAGAGGGCAGACTATCTTCTTAGCCTCGTACGTTGTCTCGGGCAATTTGTTTCCCTCCGGAAGAATGTTCTTGACGAGTTTCAATAAATCGCCAAATGCCTTATCACTAACACCATTTTTTGCCTTCCATTGCAAAAACTCCAGAGTGGTATCCAACTTTTTGTGCCCCTGCTAGCAACCTGGGTACAACGACGTTCTGTGGTCCTCTAACATCTTGTCCAATTTATGGGCCCCTTTTCACTTTCGCAGTCCTCCTTGGCATCCTACAACATCTGACCAAGATCATCCGCAACGTTGTTATAATCAGCATCTCTGTCCTCCTCGTCCGTTTGATTTCCTTCAAATCCAGCGTACTGAGCAAAGTCTGGAATATTGTAGTCTTCCACTTCATCTTCTTCCATTTCAACCCCTTGTTCTCCGTGGGATGTCCAACAATTATAGCTTGGCATGAACCCCGACTCAAACAAGTGGAAATGAATAGTCCTGGATGCATAATACTCCTTCTGATTCTTGCACTTATTGCATGGACAACAAATAAAACCATTCTGCTTGTTAGCTTCGGCCACTCTCAAAAAATAATGCACGCCGTCAATAAATTTTTTGGACCGCCAGTCAGCGTACATCCATTGCCGATCCATCTACATGAAATGAAAAAAAAATCATACACAAATAATCATTCGTACAATAATGACAGTCATACAATAACGATAAAATAATCACAAACTCTTTCAACAGTCATACAATAATGACATATCATTATTCATACAAAAATTATAAAATATTCCACCAAATAATTCTTATTTATTATTTTAAGTTTTAAATTCTTTTAATTTTCAGTTTAGTTTGTTTTCTTTTATTTAAGATTAACTTTCACTATATTTTCGTACTCAACTATTTTATAAAACCTTATTTAGCAAATAAACAAAATTTCTATATATTCTTTCTTTTCCCACACAAATTTTCTCTCTCATCAACTTACAACAAAATTTTGGAGACAAAAAAGTGTGCACAACATAGCTCCAAATGTAATATGACCAAAAAAACATTGGAGGATGAAGTTGCTAACCTTTTAGACACCTCCGATTTGTATATAATCACCAAAGTAAATTCACTATAAATTTTGGCATGACCTCCCCTCTTTTTTGAAGAAATTTTGAAGCTTGCTCGGACTGAAGGAGGAAGAAGACATATATAAAGGGGTGGGACTTTAGTCCTGTTTGATGTTACCAACCGGTATTAAAGATCACCGGGATCTTTAGTCCCGGTTGGTGTCCCGGTTAACACCAACCGGGACTAAAGATCCCGGGGGGGCTGACAAGCCCTGACAGCATTTGAACCGGGACTAAAGATGTTACCAACCGGGACTAAAGATCAAATATGCCCGTTACATCTTTAGTTCCGGTTTTTATTACAACCGGGACTATTGTGGAATTCGGCCGACCGACAAAAGATGGTTTCTCCACCAGTGGGATTCGTTTCACCACGCGGCAACTGCGGACAAGATGTTTTCTAACCTACAGGAGTCGGCGAACAGATATTTTGCAATGATAAAACTATACTCATTGAACTATAAGCGCTGAACAGATCATGTAGGCAGAGAGCTAGGCAAAAACAGAAACTAAAAACAAAAGCTATCCGGCGGCAGTACCTCCATCTCCGGCGGTGGCATCTCCTTCGCCTCCATCTTGGGCGGCAGTACCTCCATCTCCGGCGGCAGCATCTCCTTCGCCTCCGGCGGCATCAGCATCAGCCGAAGCGTCACGCTCGCATGCACCCAGCTTTAATTGTGGGCCGAGCCATGAAGGCCTTGGCTAGCTGATAAGAGTCTGGGCTTATCTTTCTTGGTCTGTGTGTCAAGCCAAAATATATGATCAAAAGTAGATAGAGGGAGTAATACTTATGAGGATGATCTAGCATATGTCAGGTATCGTGCACGCTTAGCAAATGAGACTAAGGTATGATTTACTTGACCAAATTGCTAAGTTCTGGTCAATTGGTCATATGTCATCTTTGTCTGATAGCTTTTATTTATGTGACAGTGGATTGAAGATTATCTGGCCCGCGACATAACTCAGGCTGAGGTAGGATCCAAAAGCCTTTTGCACCTAATAAACTGTTGTGGAATGTATATTTTTATATTATAAGTCCCACAACTCATGCATGACAATTGTTTCCATTGTTTAGTGGCGTAGGGTTAAGGATATAGCTTCAGTTCAAGCACTGAAGATTGCAAGAGTCTCTGGTGGTGTCAAGGCACAGGCAGCTTTGGCTGGTTTCAGAGTAAAACCTCCTCTCTTGTTAATTTTAGGTGGAGAGTGTAATGGTAATGGTGTTTAACAATACTATTTTTAAATCAGGATCATATATGGAGCATTCAGTTTGATTTCAATCACTATAAGGATTTTGATGGTGTTTACTTCGAGATTTGGAAGCGGGTTGCTAAGAGAAAGGTTAGATTGCCTCAGTATGCACAGCAAGCAACTTATGGTGCTCTTTTCTTTTGTCCATTCCTTGCTTGTTAATGACGTATATACCTTTTTTTTTCTTTTAATTTCATCCTCTGTTAGATGAATTTTAGAGAAGCTTTGTTGGAAGTGTATAGAGAAGATATGTTTCCTGTGCGCAAGATTAGTATTAAGTACGAGCTTGATAATATGTTTCCTAGCCAGGAAGAAGTTACAGATATCAATGAATATCGATTTGATTACCAAAAGTACGTGTGCTCTTCTCAATTATCAAACATGATTTATAGATAGTAGGAACAAAATTTCATGTTCTGATTTTTCTTCTATTATTTACTTTGTAGGAGAGGAGAGGACACTGATGGCAGAAGTTTTGGAGCAATGCTAATCCAAGCCGGCTGAAACAATCTCGTGTATGAGAAATGTTTTGGGGAATACGCAAGGAGCGCATCTTTGTATTAAGAAGGAGCAAAAGTTATTTACAAGAGTAACCCAAGAAAAAGATAGGACACAGGAAATACCAAAGATCAGAAGCCTATTCTTTATTACTGAATTTGTGACCCCGTTCCAACTACAGGAACAATCAAGGCGGGAATCGCTGCCCTAGTTAGCCGCCACAGCTCGGTTTCATTTGCCATAGCCCTCGCAATCTCCGTCCAAGATCGAGTTTCACGATTGAAGATTCTATTGTTTCTCTTCTTCCAAATCGAGAAATGTATGTAATTCATTCACGATATGATGTTGATTAGAATTCAGTAATGTAGGAAATTCATTCATGAGTTGATGTTGATTAGATCTCCGTACTTTTTCTACTTTGTGGTTTGGTCAACAAGTCATCCGGTCAGCGCACTGTTTGGATATATTGGCTTTTGTGCTAGTACGGTGCCGAATGAGGCGTTGCGTGGTGGCAGACGAGGTCGAAGATAGCGCTGTCGGCCAACAAGGCAGGAAGTGTTGAATAAACATAGGAGAAGAGATGTTCTAGGACTATATTATAACCTACTACAGTATTGTACTCCGTATTGAATATCAGGAATCGATATATACATATACAGGAGTGTAAGACATGAATCTTAAATTAAACTAACATATGTGTGAGTCGGTTCGGTGCTACTGAAAATTTTCAAGTTTCGGTTTATGCCATCGAAAGGTTCTAGACTTTTAGTGCACTTTAATACCGTCCAAAGCTTTGCTCTGCTACTTATTTTGCCACTCCCGTCCAATTTAGTGATTTTTTTCTGTTAAGCAGGATGATTTTACCCTTCTTCTCAGTTCAGAGGCAGGAACCATTGATCTCATCCAGATTGAAGTTAGGCGCTGCTTCGTCGCCACCGTTGGAGCCTTCCTCTGCTGCAGTGCCGCCCGAAGTCGAAGCTGGGGATGCAGCCTCACCCCCGTAGCTAGCAGAAGGCGTACAGGTCAGGGATGGCATCCGCCATCCCAGTATCCGTCCGCCCACGTCCCAGCTAGCCCCCCCTGCTCCTGTCGCACCGCCCGGCGTGTCCGTCCCAGCCAGCTGCTCCCCATCTTGCCCTACGCATGAAGTGTCTCTCTTTTTTTCGCGAGGACGTAAAAGGATTACACGTCAATATATTAAAAGAAAAATGTTTTAGTTACACAAAGCAAGCAGCCAGACCAGCTTATATCAAGGAAAGGGAGAAAAGGCAAGCTTAGAAAATTATGGTGGCGAAACACAAACTCCAAACAGCGAAAAGTCTGACGGTATAGACCAAAAGAAAAAAAAGGCCCCAGCATTAGGTCTTGTTTAGTTCACGAAAAGAAAATTTTTGGGTATCACATCGGACGTTTGACCGGATATCGGAAGGGGTTTTCGGACATAAATGAAAAAACTAATTTCATAACTCGCCTGAAAACCGCGAGACGAATCTTTTTAGTCTAATTAATCCATCATTAGCACATGTGGGTGACTGTAGCACTTATGGCTAATCATGAACTAATTAGTCTCAAAAGATTCGTCTCATAATTTCTCCCATAACTATGCAATTAGTTTTTATTTTTATCTATATTTAATGCTTTATGTATATATCCAAAGATTCGTCTCACGATTTTTCCCCTAACTATGCAATTAGTTTTTATTTTTATCTATATTTAATGCTTTATATATATATCCAAAGATTCGATGTGATATTTTTTGGAGAAAAAATTAGGTAACTAAATTGGGCCTTAGATGGGTATTCCCCTTGTATTTCGCCGAAAAAGTAAGTACACAAGACAAGATATAACGGAAGGGAACGGCTGTGCTATAAAAAGTTAATGGAGCAGACTTATGGATGGCATTAAAGTGCATGAATCTTCTGATGGTATAAATCAAAACTCGAATTTTTTGGGGTGGCGTAGAGCCAATTTTACCTTAATATTACAATGCAATACAAGAAATACATTATATCCGGTTTTGATTTTGGAAATGAGCTGAACCTTTTTCTAGAAAAAAAGTAAATTCATTTTAGGTCATCTTACGTTGAGTTTGAATTACGTTCTCGGACTATAATATGAGATACAACGTATCTCTTAAAGTGCAAAACTAGTGTACCTGAAATCTGTCCGGTTTGGCTGACGTGGTGAGTGAGACCCACGATGGACCCCTATATGTCAGGGTTCTTCTTCCTCTAACGTTTCTGCAGATGAGACAAAAACAGAGTAAAACTGTTTGCTGAAGCTTAATGTCGAGACAATACTTGTTCCTCCATCATCGTGGTCGTCGTCGCAATTAATCGGTGATAATCAGTACTCAATCAATCAAGGAAGAGATGGAAGTTGTATTCGATGGTGTCGCCGCCGGTGGTGGCGTTGAACCAACCACCGCATCCTGGTCTGGCAGTAACCCCGCGCAAACCGGAACATGCCGGTGCCTAATCTTATCGCGCGTTCCGCCGGATTGGCGCCGAACACGGCGAGGCTGCTGATGTTGTATGGGTCGTCGTTGGCGAACACGAAGTTCATCGCCATCAGCAGCGACAGCCGTGTCCTTGCTTGTTGATTTGAATTTGAAGTATCAAATGTGTTTAGTAATCACTGTAGAATTCACAAGATTAAGAGTGATTCAACAGTTAAGACTTGTACTCAGATGCCGTGCGACTCGAGTGCGGCGTGGACGGCGTTGATGATGGCGCGCAGGCCTCGAGAGGGTTATGCAGTTGCATTTGGGCCCAAAGGCCCAAGACTGAAGATTCTCTCTCTCCCCCATTGGCCCATCCGCTACGCCGCCGTTGCTCGGTAGGCGCACCCAAACCCTCGCCGCCGTCGCCGCCGCCGCCGCGGTCTCGACGGGATCATCTCCGGCTCCGGTACGCGCTTCCTTCCTCCCTGCCACCGCGAAGATATTTTGACCTATCCCTCGCTTCCATCCATCTGCAGGCTGCAGCGCGGCCGGCCGCGCGCGGTGGTGGATCGATGGCGGGGACCTCCAACAACAGCAGCAGCAGCAAGAAGCCGAGGCGTACGGCGCCGCCTCGGCGGGACAACCCGGCGGAGAGGCTCACCGACGACCTCCTCGTCGAGATCCTCTCGCGCGTGCCCTACATGTCGCTTGCCCGCTGCAGCCGCGTCTGCAGGCGGTGGCGCCGCGTCATCTCCCACCCCGACCACCGCCGCCTCCTTCCGAGGTATCACCTCCGCAGCGCCATCGCCGGCCTCTTCTGCGTGGAGCCCTACTGGCGGCCTCTCGCCGACCCTCGTCGTTTCTATACCGTCCCGGCGCCGGAGCCCCCGCCTCTCATCGACCCTTCCTTCTCCTTCCTGCCCAAGTGCGAACGCATCCTCCTCCTGGATAGCTGCAATGGTGAACAAGCTACCAAGAAATCATCCTCTGCTTCTGCAGCAAGCTGAACAATCCAGATGTATTCAACTATGTGGTGTGCAATCCCGCCACCAAGAAATCGTTCGTCCTGCCGGACTTTAGCTGGTGCCATTCGAAAATTGCACGATTGGGCTTCGATCCGGCTGTCTCCTCACACTTCCATGTGTTCGAGTTTGCGGAGGAGTTCTTGGATATCGATGGCTATGATCATTATCTCAGGCTCAATATCTACTCGTCGAAAACCGGAGAGTGGAGTGGTGAGATGGACTCTGGATGGAGCACTGAAGTCAGTACTCTGAATCGTCCGAAGACCGTCTTTTTCAATGGAATGCTGCATTTGCTCGCCGTGGAGCCCCTGAGCATCACGGATTCCAAGCTGGTGGCAGTGGACGTGGAGGGGAAGACTTGGAGAACCATTCGTCTGCCACACGACGAGGAAGGACATCCTTTGTATGGTGCTCATCATTCGTTTACTCCATACAAGGAGGAACTCGTTGATCTGTCTCAGGGCCTGTTGCACTTTGTAAGTACTGCCAGTAATGACGCCACCAAACTATCAGTGTGGGTTCTTGATGACTACGACAGTGAGCGGTGGTCATTGCAGCACATTGTGAGCTCTATGCATCTACTTGGGAGGGCGATAAGTCCTTATCTTAGATATGGTTACGTTGTTGTCTCAGTCCAAGAACGCAAGATGTTTTTCATTGTCTTTGGGCAAGATCGTATGTTCATGTCATATGAAATGGATAAAAGGGAAGTGCGTTTTATACATAAATTTGGATGTGGTTACGAGAAACGTTATCTTCCATATCTTCCCTTGTTCACGGAGTCATTAGCAGATGGTCCCTAATATTCTGCCAGTAACTACCGTACTGGACTGGCAGCTCTAGTTGTCACCTTGATCTTTTCTGATGATATGGGAACTAGATAATCAATTGCTAGGAGGGTGAGCCACCTGGACACATCTTTTAGTTTGCTTTGTAATCCTTGGACTGCCACAACAGCGTATCATATATATTATTTTGTTTGTTTATGTGATAACTGGTAAATTTCTAATTCTTTCTGAAATAGTAATTCTGTTCTTGGAAACATGTTGATGGGTAAATATCTGTTGCTTCATTTTACTTTCGATTGCTGCTTCATTTCACTCCTGTAGCCTAAGGTGCAATTTACATCTTTTACTCAGTGACTGCTTGTTATTTTCGGTCCAATTGTATGCCAGTATGGTTTTATGTGTTTATTGCTAGTAGCTGTAAATTTGATCTTCCCACTTGCTGGTACATTATTGGGCTGTTTGGTTTGAGTCAATCATGGCATAATTCCTCAAGTTTGGTGGGATGACTCCAATCTTCATTTCTTCACTTAGCATGTAGCCATGCACATTTGAGGGATGAGGTGAAGGGACAAACCTATTATATTCCTCAAACCAGACAAACTATTTAATTGACTATCTCATTCCTCAATCCAAACAGCTCCTACATTTCAATGAATGCCTATATTTTTTGCTTTCCTCATCATATTTCTACTTCTGCGAGCTTTTGACAATACTAGTAATTAGTAAATTTGATGCACATGAAACAATGACATGGAAGTACATGATATACTATAGTGAAGTAAGACCATTTTATTTGGAGTAGTTGACATGGATCGAGAATTTAGAACTTAAAATTTGTCACTTTGAGTAAGCACCTTTGAAACAGTTCCCCTCTATCTTCTTGCTAATAGTGGTGTTCCCCTCGCATTTCCATGTCTTTGGGTTTGTGATGGATGATTGTGATTATGTTGTTGGGGTGGAGATATACTCTTCGGAAACCGGAGGATGGAATTAAGGGGGAAGTGAATGGTTTGGCTGAGACCATTACATCATAAAAAATGCTTTGATTTTGCAAGCAATTTTGCCTGCTGCGCGGCTTACCTTGTATTTGATTTATACGCATATCAGTTTACTTTGTGGTACTAGTAGTATTCCCCCAACATATTGTCTCGTGCATTATCTTCCAAACTCTGCTCTCTGCCTGATGACCGGTGCCAAGGAAAAAACATTGCCGCACTACCTCTGAATGCCTTTATGTGTAGGTATCTGAAAGTTTGAGGATGTGAAAACAGCCATTTATTTTCTTTCTCAGGTTGTGTTTAGATTCCAACTTTTTTCTTCAAACTTTTAATTTTTTCATCACATCAAATGTTTGGACACATGCATGGAGCATTAAATTTGAAAAAAAAAACCAATTGCACAGTTTGCATATAAATTGCGAGACGAATCTTTTGAGCCTAATTACGTCATGATTAGCCATAAGTACTACAGTAACCCACATTTACTAATGACGGATCAATTAGGCTCAAAAGATTCACCTCGCAGTTTACAATCGGAATCTGTAATTTATTTTGTTATTAGTCTACGTTTAATATTTCAAATGTGTGTCCGTATACGTAAAAAAAAATTTGGCCAGACGACTAAACACGGCCTTAGAGTTTGAGTTTGTTGTGTCAGTTCTGACAACATTAAGATGTGATGCTTGGCATTTGGCAAAATCAAGTGAAAATCAGTGGAAAGTGCGTGCGTTTCCGTATCAAAGCATTTGGAGGAAGTGGCAGCGTACTTTACGTGATCATCTTGTGAAATGCTTGAGTTGTTAAATAGAAGAAATCTGAGAAAGTTTCATGTGAATACCATAGAAACTGCTTGCAACAACATCAGCCTGAACTTGAGCTTCAAACGGAGCAATGGCAGTTGTTTGCTGCATTCAGAAGGAACTGATGAAGAAACACCTGGCTGGCTGACTGTAGCAACAAGGCGCATGGAAGTCCTCTGCTTCAGTAAAAAAAAAAGGTCCTATGCTTCTCTCGCCGTATTAGGAGCATCATCGTTTTACTTATACTCATAAACTAAAATTTAAATTTTAAAACTTTTTTAAAACTTAGTTTTGAAGTTGATTTTGTGGTTTGCTCATTGCAGTTTATTTTATAGCATTTGATTTTTCAATTGTTAAAGGCACGCATATAAAAGTTTTACTTACAAATTATCTTTTACTTCCTCCATCCTAAAATATAAGAACTTAGGACCACTATCCTGATTTATAGTCCCATCCAGTCGTAAGTTCGTATATTTTAGGGCGAAAAGAGTAGTTGTTAATAAGTTGTACGGATATGCACATTGAGTAAGTCTATTTGGCTTCCCTCATCTCTTCTCCTATTGAGTTGTCTTCCTCAACCACATAAACCCGTACAATGCCTCCCCAGGTTACGTGTTATGTAGTTGTAGTTGAGGGAGGCGACTCAATAGTAGGGGAAGATCCAGTTAAGCTTTCCTATGCTGAAATGGATATTCTGGATCGATCACCGATGGAAACTTAGACATTATACACCAGGCCATCATTTGCTCTATTACAACTGCATGCAAGTTGTAGGCTAACTTACATCGGCTAACTTCAAAAATGAATCGATCACCATTTTTGAGTTTAAAGGAAACATACATTGCATGAAAATTTGTAGGAACCTTGGCCAATTGCCGGTGCAAGTAAAAAAAAAAACATATAGTAGACTGAAGCAAATTAGAAAAAAAAATATCAATTCATTTTTTTAAACTCAAATGCGCATAACACATTGCTTTCTCCATTTCTTATTTTAAAACATCGTACAAACGCAAGCGCTTACTCCCATGAGCACCTCTGAAAGACTGGGCCGGCATGTCTTGAGATTGACGAAGTCACCACAGGAGCCTCGCTGTCGACGAGTACGTCGCTTACCACTGAAAGAATAATTAGCCATAAATCCATGTTAAATCTAGGATTTGAATCTAGGTGGGTTGGTTCCACCACACGAAACCTAACCAGTTAAGCTACGCTCACTTCGCTATTGCTTTCTCCATTTTAATTTGCAGCTATTAACACATCAACAAAAATATGAACAAATTGGTACGATCTACAAATCTACTCAGCATACGTCCCAACCAGCCTCAAACCCTCAAACAATTGATCCACTTATGTATCAAGAACATCTTTTCTAAGAATATGTGGCGGAAAACTGAAAGTTCAAGTGCCATTAATTTGGTTTTGGTGATTAATGATAAATCCAATTACATGAGACTAACATTGTTATAAGCATTTCTTTGTCTACTAGTCTCATATGGATATGAAAGTGGAATATGTGAGAGATGATTTCCGGACTTCATATGAGTGGAGAGAGAAACGTTCATTGATGGTGTACCTAAATCACAAGGATGAAATGCATGGAGATCAAGCTATATATGTATCACTCTTTCTCTCCATGTACATATTGATGTGTTCATATATAATATTTTCATGTGAATAACAATATACATGTGAGACTAATGTTTTATTTGAGCCATATCTTGTTTAGTCTCTTTACATTGATAACATGGAGATGATGAAGGTATGTTTTTACTTTATTGTCTATATTTGATAAATGCCTTCTATTCTTGTATAGGATAAGCTCTCAATGTTTAATATCTTGTTATGCATACTCTTGCTTCACACAAATATTTTGTATGCATATATTTAGGGGGAGCAAATCCTATATTTTAGTTATGCATGTAATCAATCCAAGTTATTCACCTTCATTTAATTGGGATCTTTACATTTGAACATATATTTGAGTATATGACACTTGTGGTGTTGATTGATACTCATCATTTATTCATATCCTTTTATACATGCGATTGGTTGGTCAACATGTGGAGGTTGACGACCGGATCATTAGGACTAATAATTTTATTGAGTTGAATGAAAGAAATAGGTCCCAAGGATTACAAAGGTGTTGATACTCAAGTGATATCATTACACCTAACAATACCAAGAATGACAAAGTGAAGATATTGAAGATGTGTGATACGAAGTGACTATTATGGCAAGACGGTGAAGGGCAAGGATGCTCGGTCGCGAAGGGCAAGCAAGGGGCTTGGCGCCGAAGAACCAAATCCAGTGGTGAAGGGCGAGTGACGGCTTTGTCATGATGGACCGTGCGAGACCATTTGAAGCTACAAGTAACCGCATCAATCATTTGAAGAATATATGGTGAAACGGTATCGGCATTGGCATCCCTCGAGACTATGAAAGAAAGATAAAAAAAAGGCATTCCTAATGGTATAATTCTCTTCTTATTTACATTTGAGTTTAGGAATGTCGTACTATTAAGAGGGATGCAACGTCGAGGTGTTTGTGTATGTCTCGGTGCTCAAAGTGACCTATCATAGTGCTACCTTGAGAGAAACCCAAGCTTTAACCTATCCTTTGAGTGGATTTAGACCTTGTTTTTGGTTGAATTGGGTAGTCCTCTGAGTGAGCTTTCCATAGAGTCCAAGTTCATCAAAAACAGACTCCCGAGCGAAAAGTTATAGTCCTTTTACTCTATGCTTTTCGGAAAGTCCGAAAAATTATCGGAAACTCCGAAAATTTTCGGACATTCCGAAAATGGCTGCGAATCTGAGATTTGCTTCTGTAAGCTTTCGGACTTTTCCGAAAATGCTTTTCGGAAACTCCGAAAATTACAGTCTTGACCTCCAACGGCTAGTTTTTGAGGGGCTCGGGTATATAAACTTCTCCACCCCTCCTTTGAGTGGCTGCTGCTCTTAGGGAGTATTAGACACATCCAAAGCCAAATAGCCATCCCCATTTCCCTACCTTTGTGGTGCCTCTTTGTAAGGGGATTTGAGAAGGGGAGAGAGTTGGATTGAGAGAGTGAGGAGTTGAGAGCTAGTGAGTTTCACTCCATCCTTTGTGGTGCCTCTTTGTGAGAAGGATTTGAGAAGGGGAAAGAGTTGGATTGAGTGATTGAGAAGTTGAGAGCTAGTGAGCTTCACTCCATCCTTTGTGGTGCCTCTTTGTGAGAGGGATTTGAGAAGGGGAAAGAGTTGAATTGAGTGATTGAGAAGTTGAAAGCTAGTGAGCTTCACTCTATACTTTGAGCACTCGAGTTCATAGCAAGCAAATCTTCGATTGTGTTTGTTACTCTTGGGGACTAAGGTCTCCTAGACGGCTAGGCGTCGCCGGTGAGCACCCAAGGTTGTGGTGTGCCACGGAAAGTTTGTGAAGGTTTCGATTTTGCCTCCGCAAGGGAAGAAATCAAAAGTGAAACCGAGGAGTGCATTTGTGCAACCTCGTGAGGAAAGGGTGAAAATACGCCCGGCCCTTGTGGCTCCTCAACGGAGACGTAGGATCCGTGAATCCGAACTTCGGGAAACAAATCACGCGTCTCCTCTCTTAGTTTGCCCATTTGTGCATGCTCTCATATTATGCTTGAGCTTGTTTTTACCCGATCTACTTGCATGCTTAATTGATTTAGTTGGTGACCTTATATCTTGTTTAGATACTTTATTTGTCACCTTTTGATTCATATACATTTTGTTTATTTGAGTTACAAGTTCATAGCTAGTGTTATATTCCATTATCCGCCGAACTTTTCGGTTGAGACCAGAACTTCCAATCTCATATCGGAAGTTCCTATTTGAACCGAAAGTTCTCATCATTCTAATATGCTATGAAGTTGTGATAATTTTTAGGAACGTCTATTCACCCTCCCCTCTAGGCGACATTAAGTTCCTTTCAAAAACCAAGCTAAAAATTTCAAAATTCTCAAAAATGAAATTCTCTTATGCACGTTAAGAGAAGCAATATTACAAAGCCATTAATCATAATATAACACCTGACTTTGTTTGTAAGCTATAGAATTGACAAAAAATAAGGAGAATACTACTAATGACTGTTTGAAAATACACGGCTTTACAGTATCCACTTCAGGTGAGTTCTTTTCTCCCCTTTCTCAACTTCTACCTCTAATTTTCCACTTGCACGCTTCCTGAACTGTTAAACAATATATATTTTTCTAAAAAAATATTATATAGAAAGGTTGCTTGAGAAAAACATATTAATCTATTTTTTAAATCTTTTAGCTAAAAGTTATAATCCTGCGCTGATGAGTCGCTCCGTTTCGCATGTGCGGAGGATTGGTTCCAAAGCTGTTTTGCCCTACACAGCCGACTCCTTTACACGATACTCCACTCGTTTCATATTATTAATTGTTTTGACTTTTTTTCTAATCAACTTCCTTAAGTTTTTGTCAAATTTATTAAAAAAAATTTAGCAACATTTATGACACCAAATTAGTTTAATTAACTCTCACATTTTATATATTTTGATATATGTTTCTTTTATGTTGAAAATGTAGATATATTTTTCTATAAATTTGATTAAACTTGAAAAAAATTTGAGTTGGAAAAAAAATCAAATACGAAGGGAGTATTTTAATAGACATGTAGAAATATCCTAGCATCCTGTGACAAGATCTCAGGAGGGAGTAGCTTAGGTCGTCTGGAAAATAGAACTATATCCTGATATTTTGAAACGAAAGAAAACTAATTTTAGAAAGAGTGAAATATATTGCCGGTCCTTAAACTTATGTGATTGTGTCATTTAGATCCATGATCTTAAAAATTGCACGTTTAGATCCGTAAACTTGGTTTAATGTACCATCCCCGTTCAATCGTCCTTTGACTACTTTTGACCGTTAACGTGGCAATGCCATATAGTCAACCCTTTTGTGCTCGGCCTCCTTCGCATATACCTTCTCACATAACTTGCCATGACCAGTGCATTTCAACCAAATCCCTTAAATTATCCCCAATTCAGCTAGGGTTTCGACGGTGAGGTTAACGGAGGGAGGCCGCGAGGTAGCAGCTTTTGCATCCTCGATGGTCAGATTAGCGGTAGGAGGCGGCACAATATAGCGAGGTTAGCGGTATCACAATGCGGCTGGAGGCAGCGCAATGTGGCTTGCACGCTAGGTATCCCCATGGATTCTCCAAGCTCTTCCTCTTCTTGAAGTCACTGGAAAAATGTGTTGTTAATTTAAGTGCCCATTCTATAAAGATAGGATCATTGTGGAGCACCAAGCAATGGCAATTGCTAATCGGGGCCACATTTTCTATACATGTAAGGAGAACGATTTGAGGATTCTTTGGGAGATTCTGGTGTCACTATATAGCTACAAGGGGATATATGCGATGTGTTGTGATGTGGAGGTGGCTGAGAGCAAAAGTTTTGCTTGTGTAGCATGCCATGTTAACGGTCAAACGTGGTTAAAAGGTGATTTTACTAAGAATGGTACATTAAGCCAAGTTTATAGATCTAAACGTGTAATTTTTAAGTTCACGGACACCACCCCACGAGTAGAAACATCCGACTATTTCCACCAAACACAGGTGTTCGCTGCATGTTTGCCCTCCCCCTAAAACCCCCAGCACCCACGAGAAAATTGGGATTATACTATCGCAAAAGAGTGGTTTCGCTGAAATGCTATCGCTTCAAACTGATTCACTAAAATGCTATCCTAAACTGAGAGATGTTCACCGAAATGCTATTTTCGCTCTTTTGGGTGAATAGAAATGTTTTTGCTCAATTTTAACTTTTTTCCGGACCAAAATACCCCTCTTTTTCTCAGCACCCACACCCAGCGCGGCCGGCGACGGCGACGGTGACTGGGAAAGGGGATCTCCGGCGACGTCTCGCGGATCCACGGTACGCGCCGGCGAGCCTTCTCCTGTTCCCATCTTCATCTGTTTCCCTATCGTCTGATGAGCCCTTGCTCTCAATTTGCAGGTTGCGCTTCTTGGCGACATAGCGAAGGGATCCGGGAAGAAGAACTCGGCCGGTAGGGGGAGGAATCCGGCGGCCGAGCTCACCGACGACCTCATCGTGGAGATCCTCTCCCGCCTCCCCGCCAAGTCGGTCCGCCGATGCAGGCGCGTATGCAGGCGGTGGCGCCGCCTCATCTCCGATCCCCACCACCGCAAGAAGCTCCCCCAAACCCTCGTCGGCTTCTTCCACCGCAGCCTGAACTCAGGACGATTCCCCGTGGAAGCACGCCATTTCGTCAATGTCTCCGGGATAGGGGGACGCCTGCCTCACATATGCCCATCCTTCTCCTTCCTGCCTCGCTTTGAGCGCATCAGAATGGTGGACAGCTGCGGCGGCCTCCTCCTCTGCTAATGCTTCGAGAGCTCAGATGCATTCCGCTACGTCGTGTTCAATCCTTGTACTGAGGAATGGATCGTCTTGCCGGAGTCCGGCTTCCACCCCAAGGACCGGGGGTTCTGCGCCCGCTTGGGATTTGACCCTGATGTCTCCTCGCAATTCCATGTCTTTGAGTTTGTGCCATGTGATAATGTGACTGGGGTGAAGATCTACTCTTCCGAAACCAGAGAATGGAATTACAGGGAAAGTGAATGGTGCCCTCATACCAGCATATCTGATACTCATAGAAGTGCCTTTTGCAATGGCATGCTGCATTTGGTTTCCTCCCAGCATTCGATAGTGTCAGTAGATGTGGAGGGGAGGACATGGTGTTCAATGAAAGTGCCGGAAATGGAAGGGGCGGAAGAAATACGTGATTGGTTGCCCGGTTCCATCTGTCAATCCGAAGGGAAATTGTACTACCTCGGTGAATACAGCACTGTCCCCATAAGCCTGTCAATATGGATTCTTGAGGACTACTCGAAGGATGAGTGGACATTGAAGCATAGTGTGACTAACGAACTGCTGTCTGAGAAGATAAACTCCAAGTACAAATCTAGCGAGTTCTGCTATGTGGTCATAGTTCACCTGGATTGCAATTTGATTTACTATATTACTAGAGACTACACGCTGATGGCATATGACATGGATCATAAGGAGTCACGTGTTATTCAAGCTCTTGGGTCAGATTGTATACTGGAGTGTCTTCCCTATGTTCCACTCTATGCAGAAATACTGTCCAATAGGAGTTAAGTTAGTTTCTTTGTAGTGGACCAGTGTTGCTTGGCATTTGTTCACATGAAATGATATTTAGACCTTTTTCAAAATCTATGTACTTGGGCCTTTTGTGAGGATCAGCATGAACACATTTCCAATTGTCATTTGTGAAATGTTGGTCTGCCACTTATTGTATCGAATGATTAATGTTGATGTTTGTTAGCTATGACTGTAAGAATGTAAAAATTCAGTATGTAAAAGCAGCGTTTCTCCTTGTTAGAGTTTGAGTTGTATCTGTTCTGACAAAATTAGTTTGCTTGTGCTGCTGTACAGTATCAGGTCTGATGCTTGCCAAAATCAGGTGGGTCAGTATCGGAGGAAAATATGTGAGTTCTCATATCAAACAATTCAGAGCAGGTGGCAGTGTGCTTATGTGAGACGCAAGAAATTTGAGAAAATTTCATCTGAATTAGAAATTGTTATGCATATATAATATGTTACTTTTTTGTTTGTACCATCAGGCTGCACTTTGAGCCTCAAGCAGAGGAATGGCAACTGCGTGCATTCATAAGGAACAGAAGAGCACCTTGGCTTCAGTCAGTCATGGATCTTCTCAGGTATATGTAGCAGGGACTCTGAACTATGGGTAACGCTACAAGGAGCATGGAGGTCCTCAGCTTGTTCGTCTACAGCGATGGCAATATGGCTGGCGATGTTGATGATTGGAAGAGCACCTGGGTATTTTGTTCCTCTTTTGTATCAGGCCTTTCTGCTGGTTGTCCAAGAAGCAGAAAATGGTGCCCATTAATCACCTTATGAGGCAGAATATGTCGCTACAACAACGGCAGCTTTGCCAAGGATATGCTCAACAGACATTTTGACCCAAACTGAATCCATTTTTTTGAGCATAAAATTGATGTTCAGATCTGAAATTTTGATGAACAACATGGTTAAATGTTAAATGCTGTGGGGAATCTCAATTTTACTGGTAGCCTACATGGTTAAATGTTGCTTCTCCCAAACAGTTTCTCTACGAGAGACTTTTATTCACTCCTATCTTCGAAGTGTACTTAACAAGTAGTTCTAAAGTATATAAAAATATTAGGACTATCTTAACATCTCTGTCAATAGATTTTCTCCTTAATATTTGTCAAACGTAAATACATTATAATTTTTTCTATAGAAATACATTATAATTGTAGTATAATTATATTATAAGTCGCATGTAATTCTATTATAATTTTTGCGTGTAATTATAATAAATTGCACGTAATTTTGAAAAACCCTGCGGTAGCGTGCTGCTTCTGTGGAGTGGAGGTTATGGCATTGAATCCCCCCCCCCCCCCCCCCCCCCACACACACACACCTATGCTTAAGTTGTGTTTTTTTCCCTGCGTGCACAAAATTTCAGAGCAAAACTTAACGGTGTAAGATTATGTAAAGTTACACACAAATATACTACTATACAAGGTTACGATGTAATCGCACTATAATTATCTAAAAAATATTAAGCTATAAATATAACATTTTTTTATTTTTTATAAAGTTTTGAGAGAGAGTTTATCGACATGTGTATCACAAAATATAAAAAAATAATATTTGGTTGACCTCCATGCAGATGCAGCTCCAAAGCATATCATAACTCTGCTGAAATCTCAGATATGTACTAATGTTTTCACATACTGTTTTCTTTTAGGGTTTGTTCGGATTAAAGGATATGAAAAACACATGAATACTATAGGATTGCATATGCAAAACGTAGGATTAAAAAACATAAGAATTTGATGGTGTGGAGCGTTCGGAATACAGGAATATATAAACTATAGGAATTTTCCAATCAACAGTAATCTCATAGATTATAGTCTAATTAAGCAATAAAATATTTGTCCCATCATGTCACTCCAACTGATTAGCGCTTGATTTCCTCGGTCTTACGTGAAGGAAATGAAAAAAAGAGGTCAGAGTCCATGTATTTTTTTTCCTACGTTTCTCCCTTGGAATCAACAGCGGAGGAAAGTTTCCCTCGGTTTTCATGTGATCCACTTTTGCTATCCAAATGATAGGAAAGGAAAAATTCCTATTGAACAAGATTCCTTCAAAAATCCTCTAGAAATCCTCTAATCCGAATAAGGCCTTATTTTCTTTTTCTTTCTTTTTTTTTTGTTTGACGACTGATAAAGAATGTCGATGATTTTGTTTTTTTTTAAAAAAAAATGGGCTTCCACTTGTGCTACGCTTGGGCCGAAAGGCCCAAGAGACCAAGACTGTCTCTCCCAGTCCAAACCCTCGCAGCCGCGCCGCCCAAACTCCGCCGCGAATCGAACGAATCCGCCGCGCTCTGCTCCGCCGGTCTCCGATACGCGACGGCGAGCATTTTCCTCTGCTTCCCCGCCTTCTTCATCTGCTTCCTCGCCCCCATCCCTCATTGCCTACCTCTCTGCTTCTGTTGCAGATTTATCTCTTCTTTTCTTGGCAACATGGCTAAGGGTCTATTCGGTTCACACAGGATTTTTAAATCACAGGAATAGAAAAAACGTAAGGAATAATGTAGGAATGCATATACAAAACAAAGGATTATAACACAGAAATTTTTCCTACACTTAGCTAAACAAAAGAGAATGGAGTGGATGTTTTCATTCCTATGAAATTAGTACATTTTGGAGGAATTTTGGAGGATTGGCATAGTGTTCCTATGGAAAATTTTTCTTTGAATCCTACAAACCGAATGCATGAATAGTGCTTATTTCAAAGGAATTGAGATTTCCTTTGGGAATCCTTCAAAACGAATAAGTCCTATGAAATCCAAGAAGGAGAAGAGATCCAGTGCGACGAGGAATCCGGCGGCCGAGCTCACCGACGACCTCATCATCGAGATCCTCTCCCGCCTCCCGGGTCCCCGCCAAGTCGGTCCGCCGATGCAGCTGCGTATCCAGGCGGTGGCGCGGCCTCATCCCCCACCCTGACCACCGCAAGAAGCTCCCCCAAACCCTCGCCGGCTTCTTCTACCACAGCGAGAACGAATCACGCTTCCCCAAGGAAGCGCGGCATTTCATCAATGTCTCCGGGAGAGGCCGGCCTCTCGTCTACTTGTTCTTCTCCTTCCTTCCTCGCTTTGAGAGCATCAGGATGGTGGACAGCTGCGGCGGCCTCCTCCTCTGCCGCTGCTTCCAGAGCTCCAATGCGTCCCGCTACGTCGTCTGCAATCCCGCCACGGAGGAATGGGTCGCCTTGCCAGAGTCCAGCTACGGCGGCGAGGAGGAGATGTGCGCCCGTTTAGGATTTGACCTTGATGTCTCCTCGCAATTCCATGTCTTTCAGTTTGTGATGGATGCTTGGTGTTCTGTAGTTGGTGTTAAGATCTACTCTTCGGAAGTTGGAGAATGGAATTACAGTAAATGGAATTACAGGAAAAGCGAATGACGCCATGGTGTGAGAGTATATGATAATCAAAGTGTCTTTCTCAATGGCATGCTGCATTTAGTCATCCGTCCGCCTCTTGTGGTAGTGGCAGTGGATGTGAAGGGGGAGATATGGAGGAACTTGGCTGTGCCGGAGATGGACGATGCGGAAGAAACATATGGTTGCGTCGTAATCAGTTCTATCAGTCAATTCAAAGGGAAATTGTACCACCTTCAGTAAACACAATAACAATGTCGCTTTAAACTTGTCAATATGGGTTCTTGAGGACTATTCTAAGGATGAATGGACACTGAAGCATAAGGTGACTATTGAACTGCTGTCTGGAAAGATAAGTTGCAAGTACAAAACCATGTTCTGCCGTGGGGTTGCAGTTCATCCAGACTGCAATTTAATTTACTACATTGCTGATTACATGCTGATATCGTATGACATGGATCGTAAGGAACCACGTGTTGTTCAAGATCTTGGGTCAGATTGTATGATGGAGTATCTTCTCTATCTTCCACTCTACGCAAAAACATTGTCTAGCGGACGCTAGGTCTGTTTCTTTGTCATGTTGCTTGGCATTTGATCCCATGAAATGATAGTTAGACCTTCTCAGTATCTATGTACCTGGGCCTTTTGTGAGGATCAGCATGAGTGCTTTTCTAGTTGTCATTTGTAACATGTTGGTCTGCCACTTATTGTATCAAATGATTAATGTTTATGTTTATTAGCTTATCACTGTAGGAATGTAACAATTCAGGATGTAAAAACATTGTTTTTCTTTCTTAGTGTTTGAGTTGTGTCAGTTCTGGAAAAGAATTAGTTCGCTTGTGCTGTTGTACAATATCAGGTCTGATGCTTGCCAAAATCAGGTCAATATCGGAGAAAAATAGGTGAGTTCTCATATCAAAGAATTCAGTAAGTGGCAGTGTGCTTAGGTGATCATCTGATGAAGATGCTTGAGTTCTTAGATTGAAGAAGTCTAAGAAAATTCCATGTGAATACCTTTAGGTTATCTCCTGGTTGTCCAGGAAGCATAAAAGTGGTGGCTCTATCATCTTGTGTGGCATGCAGCAGAGTAAGTATATCGCATCAGCAGCTGTACTTTGAGAAATACCAATGTCTCTCCTGTCTTCTTGTTGAGCTGAAGAATGCGATGGCAAGGATTGCATCTCGTTGATAGCAGGTGGTCAACTGACATTTGTCTAAAAATTGAATCTATTTCTTGGCTTAAATTTGTGGTTAGGTACTTAGGTTGTCTGGTGAATAACCGAACAGAGTAGTTTGATGCTAAACCCTGTTTTCACCAAATACGTTATTACTAGTTTTCATTACATATACCCGTCCTTGAGTACAACAAACCTCAACTTTCTCATTTCCAAAATTTTCTATATAGAATTTATTTAAAGAATTCAAATAAATCCATTTTTAAGTTTATAATTATTAATACTAAATTAATTATGTGCTAATGAGCTTTCTCGTTCTGCGTTCACTAAAAATCCCTCTTCCAAAGAGGAGATCTAACGCAACCTTAGAGCATCCCCAAGAGCTCATCCATATTTAATCCTCCATATACCCATATGAATGGCCATCCAAAAAAGATTCATTATTCATATCCCTCCTCACTATAATAGATCATCCATATCCCACCCTCCTATATTTTACTAATATCTTCCAACTAACATAGCTGTCCATGGATTCACCTAGCAAGAAAAATCACATCAACATAAATAAAATGGACATAAAAGCTCATTTCTACTCTATTCCTCATTTTCTACAGCAAAAATATAGCAACATAAATCTACTAAGTTTCTACTCTACTCATTTTCTACATTCTTTTCTTTGCTCTTCTCTACTTTTCTCCACTCTTTTGCTACAGGGGCTGGGGTGGTAGGCAGTGCACGGATCCGCCTAGGCAGCCAGCGGGCGCGGAGGCTCGGCGGCGGCCGGTGGGCAAGGAGCAGCGGCGGGCGGGCGGATGAGGGGCGGCGACGGGCGGGCAAAGGGCGTGGATGGGCGGAGTCGCCATACGGCGGGCAAGCGCAGGACGACGGTGGTGGGCGCAGACGTGCGGAGGTCGCATGGCTACCGCTGCCGGCGATCTCCTTCTATATCTGGTATGCCTCTCCCCCTCCAGCCTCACTCCACAGCTACACCCTCTCTCTCTCCACCCTCCGTTGCAAAAAAAAATAATAAAAAAACGGGCATGGCGTACTCTCCTTCGCCAACCGGCGACGACGACAATGGAGGGGAGGTCGTGGAACTCCATATGGAGATGGGAGCTCGATCCACACGATCCTTGTGACATGGCTTAAGGAGAGAGACATGCTATATTTGTCTTTTCTCTCTCCGTGTCTGGCGCATCCGCTACTTTGGGATGACCTGATGAGGCATCCGTTGAAGGTGGGTTTTTTTGCTGCCAAATTCCGGATGGAGTATCGGTAGCATATCTCCTGAGGATGATATTTGAAGAAATGGATTTTATAGATGTATATAAATTAGAAAATATAGAATAATGAACTTTTTTTTATGGATATAGAAATAGCATAGTGTTCAGCCGATTCCATATCAATCTTCTCCCAATCCTCTAAACCTCTTCCAAAAAAAAAAAAAAAGAAATCTCTAAACCCTACTACCTCGTGGAAGAACGAATCCCCCACGCTCGCGACGATGCGAACGCCGCCGCCTCTTCCCCCGTTGCCGGCGCCGCCTCCCTTCCTCCAAGCCCTAGAGCAGCAGGTACACCCCATTCACTCCTCTCGCCGCCGCCGCCGCTAGTGTGGAGGAAGAAGTGCATGCGGCGGAGAACATTTACGGTTCTCTGCCTTCTCTCCCTGCAAGATCCACCGCCACTTCCTTCTCCGTCCGGCCACCGCGTGTCTTCCGGATCCAGGTACATATACTTTTCGACTGAGATTTCTTGTCTAGTTTCATGGATGTACATGGATATATCTTTTCACCTCCTGCTGTTACAACTTACTTGTGTGGTTAAGTTTGCTGCATTTTGATTTTCTTTTTTCTTTCCTTGTTCAGAGCGTTTTTTAGTTCATCTGTTGCTAAGTTAAGACCTTTCAAGTCTGGTCAAAGGAAAAAGCTCAGAAAATGGTAGATATCATAGAACTCCAAGTTGTTACTAGTTCATTGTTTCACTTGCAATGAGATGTCATTGTTCATGAAAAATCATTCATATCTTACTGAATATGGTTTCCTGATGGCAAGCAGTGCATGTAATACAGAAGGTTAAATTTTGTCCCCAGTGTTGCTCTTTGGATTGTAGAATACTTCTCTCCTTCCAAAGCTTGCTCCAGTTCGTTCGGAATTATCATACTTTGCAAGAGACTGTTCTTTTACTCAATGTCCACATCACTCTGCTCAGATCATGTTTCAGGTTATGGCTGCAGATGCAGAATGAAACATTTTGTACTAGTAGGTATATTAGCTGTCCAAAAATTCCTCCTAAAATTTACACATAGTTTTGCAGAAAATCTAACGAGTTAAAGCTCTGAATCCTAAAAAATCCCCCAAAAAACATCCTCTGAATCTGAAGAGTGAAATATCTGAATCTATAGATGTAAAGTCATATATGTAGCAGTTAAGCATGCAGACTAGCGGTCTACCAGTTTTAGGTTTAGTTGCCAATAAACAAATTTTTTTATGTAATGATTGGTGAACTTATCTCCTGATATTTTAAGTTTTACCTTTTTCGGCATCTTTGCAAGGATCGCTCTTTTCCTCACTAGATATTGATGTTATCATTCCATTAATCATGTTGCTTCTCATAAATATCAATATAACTCTTCATGTACAAACTGGTTTTTAATTCTTGGAGGCATTTACTCTGTGAAACAGATTCCCTGTTTAGATTACTCTTTTCCCCTTTATATATTGATGTTGCCTTTCTATTTGAATGATCCCTGTTATGCACTACCTAGTTTTTTTCTTTAGTTTGGTTGATCAATCAATGCAATAATATTCTATAGTGTAAAACATGGGTTCAAGGGCTACTCGAATCAGGAAGTGGGAAGAAGATGATGACGATATATGATATTATGATTTGTTTCCTTTTTCCCGCTTTGCATCTTTTGGGTACTGGTGGTGGGGGACAAAGGAAACATGAATCTATAGCTCAAGTTAGAAGGCTATGTTACAAATTTAGTGCCTCTGTTCAAAATTGTGTTATTGGTATAATTTGGATTTCACTAGTTTATTTTAAGCTTATGCTTCACTTAATGTTCTTTCTACTGCGAGTTATTTCTACTTTGAAAATTATCTGGAAACCTGACCTTTCTTGTTTGTTGTTTCGATTAGATCTGAGGACTGAAGACTACTGCCAGTTTCAGGGAGGATTTCTACTCAGTGGAAGCTTGTGTTGTAGCTAGTCCCTTTTGATGAATCTATTGGTCTCAAATACATTGTAGAATAGTATTTGTTGGTTCCTTGAACTCAATGGGTTCTTCGCCGTCCAAAGCCACTGGTGAGGATGCCCTAGTTCTATGCAAGGAGCGAATGTGCCATATCAAGCGGGCTATTGATTCTAGAGATGCACTGTCGGCATCACACCTATCATATACTCAGTCCCTCCGTAGTGTGGGTACTGCATTGCGGCGTTATGCGGAGTCTGAGATCTCAACAGAATCATCACTGTCCATTTCAGAAGCAGATAAATCACCATCACATTCCTCTATGGCTTCTCCATCGCCTTCTCGAGCAGTAGAGAGCACTGGTTCCCCAGTACATCGAGGTAGTCAGCTGACTCCTCCCTCAACAAAGATCCATTACGTGAAAGCAGCAGGAACAAAACCTTTAACAATCACTATTGATCCATCTGCTGTTGACTTTGTGGGGCAGGAATCCCCAGTCTCTACCTTTGTGCCGCCCCCACCACCATTGCCCCCTGAATTATGTACCTCATGGGACTTCTTCGATTCCAATTATGCTTCTGGTAGTGCCACCTCAAATAATGAGAATGGAGTGACATTAAATTTTAGTAGATTGAAGGGTCTGAGAGATTCAAGGGAATCTGAAGCAGTCTCTCTGAGAGAAGAAACAGCAAACAGGTCTGATGGAATGCACCCAGAGCTTCCTGGTGATAATGCAGCACCTAAACAGGAAGCCCAAGCAAAGAAAAGTGGGATGAGTAAGCCAAGTGGATCGGTTGAGGTTACAACTGAAGCTGCTACTTCTGGGCAAGTTGGAGCAAAGGTGGAGGAAGATGACATGGAGAAAGAATTGTGCACAGAAGCAGAAGACCCTTCAGAGTTTATCACTCATAGAGCAAAAGATTTTGTGTCAAGCATGAAAGACATTGAAACCCGGTTTATGCGTGCTGCAGAAGCTGGGAATGAGGTTTCCAGAATGCTTGAGACAAAGAAGATCAGACTTGATATATGTGCTAAGATTCCAGGTGATAATCATGTGGGGGAATCATTATCTTGTCCTTTTTCCCCCCTGCACCGTGTTGGCATTGTTTGATGGAACTCCGTTTCTTTGTTTTATTCCTCAAATTTCAGGTTCTCCAGGCAAGCCACCTACTGCCCGATTTGTGTCAGCACTTCGAGTCTGCTGCAATCGTGAGAATATTCTCAACCAGGGTAAGTAGGATGCTTTACTGATCTCTTCTCATATTTTTACCATAACATTTGTTTGAAGTACTAATTTTGAGGTTTTCTGTAGAAACTGCACAGCATGTTGCAAAAGTTGTCACTTGGAAGCGTTCTGTATCATCTTTGTCCTCATCATCTAAGAGTCCACTTACAGCAGCAATG
The DNA here is from genome assembly GCA_000338895.3 of Oryza meridionalis. NCBI lineage: Eukaryota > Viridiplantae > Streptophyta > Magnoliopsida > Poales > Poaceae > Oryza > Oryza meridionalis. The sequence continues at coordinate 4,294,008 of CM002528.2, read as the reverse complement.
ATTACCGATGATGTGGGTGATAGTAACAGTGATTTTGTTGAGCAATTTGCCATGGTATCTGGAAGCCACTCATCTACCTTGGATAGGCTACATGCATGGGAGAGAAAACTACATGATGAAATCAAGGTACGTTTTCAGTACATGTGCACTTGTGCAGTGAAACTTCTTAGTATTGCGTGCAAGTCTACTCTTGGCTGTTGATTGGGAATTCATCATTAGTGCCACTTGTCTACATAAGATATTTGCTTTATTGTATACCTCAAGTAAAATTTGGTTTATTTTAGTCTTGCAGTTCTCAACATTTTGTATAAAAGATATCTCTTGCCAGTAGACTTGACAATACAAAGCATATTTTGTATAGTTATTTGTATTGATAATACAATTTGATTTCTAATTTGCCAGCAGAATTGAACTCTTGTACAATAACTAGCAAAAACAGTATGAAGGTGGAAAGTTATCAGTATGAGATTTCGCCCTCTCTTTAGGATTGTTATTGGCATAATGGCTCACTGATACTACATTATTTTGTTTCTGTAGGCTAGTGAACATGTTAGAAAGACTTATGATGAGAAATGTAACCTTCTCCGGCGCCAATTTGCACGAGGTCTAAATGCTCAACTGATTGATAAGACCAGAGCTATTGTGAAGGATCTTCATTCCAGGGTGTCTGTTGCGATCCAGGCTGTCGATGCAATATCAAAAAGAATAGAGAAGATAAGGGATGAAGAACTGCAGCCACAACTTGTCGAGCTGATTCAAGGGTATAAACTTAAACATCACCTAGTGGCCATCTTTTAGCTATACAATAACTTGGTCTTGCATATTTTATCAGAATTGTTATACAGTGCATTTGTTGAAGTTCGATATTTCCTTTTTGGTGCGTTTGATGGGAACATTTGAACTGTCAACATTACTCATAATTTAAGTTTGGTGCTAGAACACTGAAAATTAGAATATAATGATTCACTATCTTTCAAGAACCATGTTTTGTTGGACAATTTGAAATCTCACATTTCTAACTTAATCTGTAGTGAAAAATCAACTTGGATTATATTGATTTTAAAGTTCAATGCATTTCTTGCATGTTAAACCTTGAACTGACCGCACATAACTCATGCAGGTTAATAAGAATGTGGAAAACAATGTTGGAATGCCACCACAAACAATTCATCACAATATCACTGGCATACCATGTCAAGAGTGCGACCACGGTGCAGCAAGGTGAGCACCACCACAGGGCCGCAATGCATCTCTGGAACGAGTTGGACTGCTTCTCGTCCAGCTTCAAGATCTGGGTCACTTCTCACAAGTCCTACGTCGAGTCCCTCAACGCTTGGCTCCAGAAGTGTGTCCTGCAGCCAGCCCAGGACCGACGGAGGCGCAAGCGCAAGGTCTCTTTCCCTCCCCGCCACGCGCTCTCCCCTCCGATCTTCGTTCTCTGCAGAGACTGGCTCACCATGATGGAGTCACAGTCACTCCCCACAGATGAGCTCTGCAAGTCTATCAAAGAGGTGGTGCAGCTCCTGCGTGGTTCGTTCGACCACCAGGCTGATCATCAGAACAAAATGACGACTGAATCTCACTTGAGAAATGAGTCGCAGGAATGTGGGATGCTGGAGAATAACGAGCAGGAGGTGAGTGGAAGCGTAGAAGCAGTGGAAGGGTTGCAGTCAAAGCTGACTACGGTTCTGGATCGCCTGACAAAGTTCTCAGAGGCTTCACTGAAGCATTACGAGGAGCTCAAGCAAAATTATGAGATGGCTCGTGATGACTACAAGATGGGTTGATCAAATGCACATCTTGTTTAGTCTGATGATGCCCATCAAATGCCCATTTTTCAACCCTGTTACTGTATTCTCCATCATATTAGAGTCCCTGTGATGGTTGCAGTTCAGCATCATTGAGCCATCATGCTTGAGTGCTTGATATTACTCATCCACTCCCGTCCATGCTTAGCCGTCTGCCTGTTGATGCCAAGAACTTGTCTCTCTAGATCTGATTTGGCTTCATCTGTAAATTGTGTAGGCACGTAAAAATTTAGGATGTAAAACAGTGGTTCTGTTTCGTGGAATTTGAGTTGTATCAGTTATGATAACATTACTTGCTTGTGCTTTTGTACAGTATCAGGTCTGTTGCTTGCTAAAATCATATGACCAAAATATGCATGTTTTCATATAAAAGAATTCAGAGCTTAGAGAGCAATTGCAACTGCATGACATTCAGAAGGAACTGAAGATGACTTGGCTGCAGTCAAGCCTCTTCTCAGGTATGTAGCAGGCACTCTGAACTATATGGCTGAAGCCAAGTGATATTGTTCCAGTTTTCTTGCTGAGTTGAAGAATGAGTAGGCAGGTAGTGAATTTCGTGTCCGTCAGTCTGTGTTGGTACTACTTGGTAGTAGGTGTTCCATTTACACTTTTTTGGCTTAAATTGAACCCAAATTTTCTGGCGTAAATTTGATGTTGAGATCTGAAATGTTGATGCACAACATGCACTCGGGGATTTTATGTTACTGGTATTCTGTATGATTAAATCGTGTTTCTCCCAAATCCCAAGCATTTTTTTTGGTTCACTGGTATGTTCCTTAACAAGTGAAAAGGAAGAAAATTAAGTTGGCTCCAAGCAAATACCTCTTCTGAATTCGGTGTTGTGATACGTTTCGACGAGCTGGTGAATAAATGAAATGTTGTTCAGCAAAGTCCGATCACCGGTTGAGAAATTCTGATATTGTATTTGGTCAGTATTCATATATAAGTCTGAAGCGAAAGGAAATTGTCTTTCCAGCAGAAGCAGATTCAGTAATTTCAAATGCAGAACGGCGTCTCCTGATCAGAATTCAGCTAGTAAATTTCGAACCAGAGGTTTGATATATAGCATCAATCTCAGAATTGCTGCTGCTGCTCGCTGATTTGTGACACAGGTTTCGGACACTGGAGATCTGAATGATACAACTTGACTCCAGCCACCTTTAACATAATTTTGTTCTGGTGAGGTAAATGCATGTACACCTGAATTAAACGTTGATGAAGCTTATCCCTGCTGAACTCACCATTCTGGATCTATCACCCATGGAACTCAGAATTTTATATACACCACATGACCATTTGTGATAGTCCAAACCTACATTAAAGTCCAGCAATTTCGGTTTATTTATTTTTCTTAATTTGCATTAATTATGTTCTAAACATCTCTCACGTACGTAAAATAGAACGATCCATTAGCGCATGATTAATTTAGTATTAGCTATTTTTTTAAAATGGAGTGGAGGGCGACTGGTCCTGCGTCTGCACCGGCGGTGCGCCTCTCAGCTATGAGGGGCCGATGACGTCCTCTGTCGAGACCTGGAAGTCGAAGTCGCTGATGTCGAAGAGCAAGGCGGAAGACACCCCGTACTCCGACGAGGTCCTGGCATGGTCCAGTGGTGGACCCCGACTCAACGTGCTGGCTGCCTGTGACGAAGTCCCGGCGTCCTGCCAGAACTACGCAGAGTGCGAGGCCGACGGAGCTGCCTGAGACGCTGACCCTACAGCCTGGGAGAAGTGGGCGGCTTGTGTCGTACCGAACTGGGCGAAACCTACACATCGATAACGAGACCCTTGTAATCTAGGACATAAATTGCATGTAAATTGATTGTCGATATAGTGTTGTTTTTTTAGTACCTGTGGGGGGCACAACAGGAGGCGTACTCGTGGAAGGTGGGGTGGTGAACGGTGCACGAAACCCTGAAGCAATTGGATCAATTGGTTCACATATATGTGAGAGGTATGTAAAAAAAAACCTTAAATATACTTATCTATGTGGGGAGGGGGAGTCGGCATAGGAACGTGCACAGTTGGACGAGGACCAGTCGGTCGGGGTGGCCGCTGTGGTGCTGCGTCTGCCTGAGCAACGTCGGCAGCATGACAGGTGAGCGCTCGGAGAACCGACCGCGCTGAGTCCAGTATCCGCGTGTACGTCGTCAGGTGCTCGTCTACGGGTACCCCAATCCCCGCGCCTAAATGTTGGATCGTCGTTGAAGCGTCAACGATGACCCTGTTGCAGTCTACGACCTGCACGGTTAATTTGTACGTAAATATTCGTAACATTTGACCAAGAGAAAGGAATGGTGCGATGCAGGGTACTCACAGCACGAGCGAAGTCCTGGTCGTGGTGCCTGGTGTAGAGGTCTCTAGTGCTCGCAGCGTGGGCCTGTTGCTCCACGGTAGCGAAGGTGACCCTAGTACGGGTGCGTGGCTGGTACCAGCGTAGGTAGGCCTGGTACGCCTCCTCGGTGTATGGCTCTCCCGCGTGGTCCACGACCTCCTCGGTTACGAGCAACCAGTCCTCTTCCACGGAAGTCTCATTCACTTCAGCACTTGGTCCCTCGGCATCATCCATGTTCATCTGCACACTTGGATCCTTCGGATGAACAAACGGAACCATAGCTAGAGGCCACCCGCGTTGCAATGCATTCTCCATATACTATCTCCACATTCGAGAGTTTTGAACTAGCATTAGTTCCCAATAAAAACCCTCAGTTGCCCGACTTACTACAACATAGATTGTTATGTCACTTGTCTGTGGATCAACTTTCAAGCCCCTTATCAACCATTCTTTTATAGAAGGTACACTCCTCTCAGCCGATCTATCAATTCCCCTTGGTGTTACAATAAATTCTGACAGATCTACCCCAGTCGGCCCGTAACGGATGTTTCCTGGGCCATGGTAAACTTGAAATATATGTTTGTTGGACATATCTGTCAACGAAATAACTAGATCATTCTTTCATGTAATAAACGCCTACAACGTAATATCTTGTTATGTATGCTAATGTAATGGTACTCAACAACATTTAAAACTACGAAGACTACAGATCTATGTATTTACCTATATCTAATATCTTGTTATGTATGCTCAACGTAATGCTACTCAACAACATTTAAAACTACAAATCTACGTAGTTACCTATATCTAACAATAGCAGTTTTACAGCAGTCCAACTAAAACCCTAGATAATATAATGCATTTATTCAAACAAAGTTTTAAAAAAAATACACACTAGTTAACTAAATAGTCACATATAGGATCTATAAATAGTCACATATAGAATCTATGAATATTACCTGAAATCGGATCTCAAACCGGCAGGGCTTCGTCTCTTCTTCTCTTCTCCTCCCCCCTCTCTCTTTTTTTTTAAAAAATCAGAGTGGAGGCGAGGAGGAATGAGAAGGGAGTGCAGGGCGGCAGGCCTTTTATAGCCGAGGAGACCTGCCGCCCTGGAAGAGGGCGGCAAGGGGCCGCCTGCAAAATGGCATGCTCGGGCTAGCTTTTTTGCAGGGAGGTCCCTTGCAGCCCTGGCAGTGGGCGGCAAGGGTCTTAAGTGCATAAAAGCAAATTTTTAATCTCGGCCATCACCGGCCGTCCCTCCTCAGTCTGCCACGTAAGCTTGGCGGCAGGGTCTATTTTTGTAAATTTTTTCGACGATAGATTATTTCTGTAAATATTTTAAAAAAATTAAAAATGAAAAAAAATCTCCTCTTGTGCAGTTGCATTTGGGCCCAAAGGCCCAAGACTCTCTCTCCCTCGTCGTACCACGTCGCGGAGAAACCCTCGCCGCCGCCGCCGCCGCCGCCGCCGCCGAAACTCCGCCGCCCTCTGCTCCGCCGGTAGCCGGTGCGCGACGGCGAGCATTTTTCCTCTGCTTCCCCGCCTTCTTAAACAGTTTCCCCAATTTTCTGACCGCCGCTTTGTTTGCAGTTCGCGCTTCCTGTCGACATGGCGAAGAAATCCAAGAAGGAGGAGGAGGGATCCAGTGCGACGAGGAATCCGGCGGCCGAGCTCACCGGCGACCTCATCGTCGATATCCTCTCCCGCCTCCCCGCCAAGTCGGTCTGCCGATGCAAGTGCGTATCCAGGCGGTGGCGCGGCCTCATCTCCGACCCCGACCACCGCAAGAAGCTCCCCCAAACCCTCGCCGGCTTCTTCTACAGCAGCGAGAACGAATCGAGCTTCCCCGATGAAGCGCGGCATTTCGTCAATGTCTCCTGGAGAGGCCGGCCTCTCGTCCACCCGTCGTTCCCCTTCCTGCCTCGCTTTGAGCGCATCAGGATGGTGGACAGCTGCGGCGGCCTCCTCCTCTGCCGCTGCTACGAGAGCTCCAACGCATGGAATCCCGCCATGGAGGAATGGGTCGCGTTACCGGAGTCCGGCTACTGCGACGACAAGGAAGAGGTGGAATTGTGCACCCGATTGGGATTCGACCCTGCCGTCTCCTCGCATTTCCATGTCTTTGAGTTTGTGAGTGCGGATGATTGCAGTGATGTGGCTGGGGTGAAGATCTACTCTTCGGAAACCGGAGAATGGAATTACAGTGAGAGCGAATGGTTCCCTGATACCGTGTTATTTGCTGATCAAAGAAGTGTCTTCTTCAATGGCATGCTGCATTTGGTCGTCCTTCAGCTTGCGATTGTCGCGGTAAATGTCAAGGGTGAGACATGGTGGAACATGCCGGTGCCGGAAATGGAAGATGTGGAAGATATATTTACTTGGAGGCCTGGTTTTATCGGTCAATCCCAAGGGAAATTGTACTACCTCAGTGAATATGACACTGTCCCCTTAAGCCTGTCAATATGGGTTCTTGAGGATGATTCTACGGATGAATGGACATTGAAGCATAATGTGACTACTGAACTGCTGTCTGAGAAGATAAACTCCAAGTACAAAACCGATATCTACCACTCCGACTACTACCATGTGGCCACAGTTCACCCAGATTGTGGTTTGATTTACTATATTGCTGGCAGAGACGACACACTGATGGCATGCGACATGGACCGTAAGGAGTCGCGTGCTATTCAAAATCTTGAGTATCGCTACATGGAGTTTCTTCCCTATATTCCGTTCTACTCAGAAATATTGTCCAACAGCGACTAGGTATCTAGGAATGTCTCTTTAGTGTTGCTATGAAATGATGTTTAGACATTTTTAGGGTCTATGTGCCGGTGTGCTTTGTGATGGTCATTTCCAATTGTCATCTGTGAAACATTGGTTGGCTACCTGTTGTATCGAATGATTAATGCTGGTGTTTATTAGCTATCCACTGTAGGCATGTAAAAATTCAGGATGTTAATCAGTGCTTATGTTTCTTACAATTTGACCTGTATCCATTCTGACAACATTACACCCTTGCGCTCTTGTACATTATCAGGTTTGATGCTTGCTAAAATCATGTGAATATACGGTGAAAATGCATGAGGTTTCATATCGAATAATTCAGAGGAAGTGACAATGGGCTTATCTGACTTTCTGATGAAATTATGAGAAAATTTCATGTTTAATACCTTGAGAAACTTGATGCATCTGTACCGTCAGGTTGCACTTGAGCGGTTGAGCCTGAAGCAGAGCAACAACAATGCGTTCTCAGAAGGAACCGAAGAACACTTGGCTGCAGTCAGACATCTTCTCAGGTATGTACTACTGCTATTTAGCAGAGACTGACTATTGGTGCAGCTATAAGGAGTGTGGAGATCTTCGGCTTGTCAGCTACACTGATAGCGACATAGCTGGGGATGTTGATGATCGGAAGAGAAGCTCTATTCTTTGTATAAAGTCCTATCTACTGGTTGTTCAGGAAGGAGAAAGTGGTGAATCTATCATCTGTAAGGATGAATATTTCGCTGCTGCTTAATATGGTCATATGGCTTCTCGCTGGACTGAAGGATGTGGAGGCAGGCTGGAGTGTTGGTTAACAGGTGCTCATTTGACCCAAAATCCCAAATTGTATTTATTTTTTCAGTCTAGAAGTTGATGTTCCGATCTGAAATTTTGATGAACAACATTCAGTGAGAGGGATTTCTGTTGGTTCAATTGTGCTCCTCCCAAACACCTTCTCTACTGGAGATTCTAATTCACCGAGCATTTTCTGTAACAAACAATTAGTGGTATTTTATTTCCTTAACAAGCGAAATAATAAAAACTTAGTTGACTCCCAATCGTATCTCAGCTTTTTGTACCAGGTCCTATTTGAATTGAAATTTCAGATATGTTTTTGCAGGTTGTGCTCGACGAGCTGGTAATTAATAAATCAAAGTTATTTCAGCGAACTCGATTACTGACAAAGAAATGCTCTTCAGATCACAATCAAATTCAGTATGTGTGCCACGTGAGTATCTCAACTCCTCACACCTATTCCTCTCCATTCAGTATCAAAGCTATCTCTCGTTGAAAAGTTCTCATCTTATCTCTCTCTCTATTCTTATATCCATCGGATCGAACTGGATCATGTGTTGTTAATGAGCCTTAGGTCCGTTCATATGCATATTATTAGTTTTTTTTATCTGAGCATATAATTAGTTGAGTATTAACTATTGCAACATTCAACAAGAATTTATTTAATTTTTAAAGAAACTTTTATATAGAAAAAATATTAAAAACACACCGTTTAGCTTTAATTTTCGGAAAGCGCACTAAGAAAGTAAAACCTAACCCCTATATGCACATCCGAACTCAACCTTGTAGAGTGTCGTGGTAGGCCCAGATAAAATTTAGAATATTGGCAAACCTAAGTATTTGATATAAAATTTTATTTTAAATATTCTTTTTCTTTGAAACACAGTACAAACATAGGCTTATAAAATGTACACTCATCCCAACATAGAATTTTAATTTCCAAAAATAACTTCACAAATATTTTATATTTTAAGACAGAAGTAGTATAAATATTTAGTGTCTACTCAGTAGTATGAATATTTAGGGCCCCTTTGAATCGAAGGATTGAGAAAACGTAGGAATAGGAAAAACGTAAGATTTTGATAGGAATGTAAGTGTAAAACAGAGGATTGCAAAACGTAGCAAAAACACAGGAATGACCGTTTGATTGAACCGCAGGAAAAACGCAGGAATTGGATGAGAGAGATAGCTAGACTCAAAGGAAAATTACCAAGAGGTTGAAGCTCTTGCTAAATTTCCTCCAAAATCTCTATAGGATTGTCCATTCCATAGGAATTTCAAAGGATTGGATAGGATTCAATCCTTTGTTTCAAAGGGCTTTATAGGAAATTTTCCTATAGGATTGAAATCCTCCAAAATTTCTATGAATTTCCTTTGAATCAAAGGGGGCCTAGTGTCTACTCATACTTGCAGTAGTACTATGAGACTCTGGGTGTGTTTAGTTCGTGAAAAGAAAATTTTTAGGTGTCACATCGGATGTTTGACCGGATGTCGGAAGGGATTTTCGGACACGAAATGAAAAAACTTATTTCATAACTTGCCTAGAAACCGCGAGACGAATTTATTAAGCCTAATTAATCTGTCATTAGCACATGTGGGTTATTGTAGCACTTATGGCTAATTATGGACTAATTAGGCCATCCCCAACCCAGAAACTATCAAGTAATTTCCATACTTGCCAATCATGGACTAATTAGGCCATCTCCAACCCATAAACTATCAAGTAGTTTCCATACTTGCCATGTCATATAGATACTATGTGTAGAAACTATGTATAAAATGAATGGTGTTTTCAAATTAAATTCTTATCCAATCACCTCTCTTCTCTCTCCTTTTATCCACCTATCCTCTTGTTTTTATTCTTGGTACTTGTGTAGAGATGATTTCTTGCATGAGAAATGGTTTCTTCATCTTTTTACCTCTCTCCTCGTTAACTCTCTTGCCATATAGGATTTTTGCTTATGTGGCAATGTATTTAATGCTATGAAAACTAGATGACATGGAGGGTTGGGGATGGCCTTAGGCTTAAAAGATTCGTCTCACGATTTCCATGCAAACTGTGCAATTAGTTTTTTTATCTATATTTAATGCTTCACACATATATCAAAAGATTCGATGTGACGTTTTTGGGAGAAAAAAATTTCGGATCTAAACAAGGCCTCTGAATGGCTTTGCCTCACTGTCTGAAAGAGAAGTGCTGGACCTACAGTACACATAGCAACCGACAAAGCTGTACCTTGTCCGTGCATGCATGCAACCGACAAGCAGGATGGATGTATATGCTATGGGGACACCAAACATGAATGAACTCATCACACAATTGGCACCAAGTAGTTGGATGGATCACCATGGATGTGACTCCCTCCGACGATATTTCTAGCGTGTTTTGTGGCCTTAGGATGTCCGAGTGGTCATTGGTTTCATCAACCTAGTTGTAGAGGATGATATCGTGGTTGTTGAGGTGAACATATATATGGTGGGCATGGATGATAACAACCGTTCGGAGTATATATAGGTTGAGGGTGTGAGGCACGCTAACGTTTTGTTATTATGATTGTTTGTTCTGTATTGGAGATATTTAGAATCAAATGTGATGGTTACACTATCTATAACGAGATTGTTTGCTACATACGTGAAATACGCAGATTTGTTCATAAGAAAGTGAGGTGAAATGTGATACTCATTGAATTATAGAGAAGCTATGTATAATATAGGATTCTACTAATAACGTTTGCACATATGAAAGAACTATTGTATTCGATTAACTTGTTACATATTCAATGAATATGGATTTATAAATATATATAGTTGTTGACATTATCTTAAAATCACATCGAACTATAGTTACTTTGATGTTTGTATGGAACTTCTCCATTCAACTAATCTAGATTCCTTTTTAGATAAATATCAATTTACATAATTTTCCACATATATATGACTATGAAATATCCCCATCGATTTCTGTCGTCTAGATCATTTTCTTTCACGGAGGAGTTATTTTCTTTCACGCTTCTTCTTGTTCCAATTTACCGAGTCACTTGTCTCCACACATCATTTTCATTCAGATAAGAACGTACTGTACGTACATCCACGAAATGCCGCGTAGGCAGCGTATATACATGCGCTAGACTGATAGTGACGATTAGCTAGGAAAAGTGCGTTTACAATGCGTGAAGGCTGAGATATATTTCTAATTAATTCAGATGGGAACAATAATCGACTTAGCTTTCAGTGGTGATGTCGCAACACTGAAAAGGTATGTCGGAAAAAGTCTATTGATCTTTTCCCCGAATTTTGTCAAAGTTCGTGAAATCACTGTAGAATTATTCAAACCATGGCCCCTGCTCTCGCCTCCCCCTGTCTCTACTTGCTTATAAGTAGAAAATCTCAAAATTCACATAGATATAAGAAAATTTTCCATCAAATTTTCTAAACATACTCTTACAGTACTAACAAAACAACTTGATTGAAAATTAAGACATGACTCATTCTGCTTAATTTATTCTTTACTTATAACAAAGGGTATTACATTGCCCAACACCATAGTACTCATGTACAAACGCACGGTGAGCCCAATCACATAACCTCACAACTGATCTAGTGAACCATATGGCCGTTAGATTGCATATAGGGATGAAAGAGAGCTGACCACTAACCCACATATAGATCATTTAAGTGGACCAATCCACCAACCACGTACTCCCTCTGTCCTAAAATATAAATATTTTTTGCTATAAATCTGAACAACGGTATGTTCAGATTTATAGCCAAAAATTATTATATTTTGGGACGGAGGCAATAATAAATAACCTATCTTTGTGAGTTGGTGCATCAGCCTACTTGCATCCCTAATTGCATTGTGCGGCCACACAAGCATGTACACAATCTCTCCTGCCTTAGGCGCACGAGATGTGTGCCTCCTCGCTGACATGGATCGCCTTCGTCGACGATGGCACGGCGCACTGTGCCGCCGTCGCCGTCGCCGGAGAAGAGGACGCCTGCTGCTGCTGCTGCTTGATGACGGCGGCCCTCTTGCAGGCGGCCATGACGAGCGGCTGGTCGGCGCCGAGGGGGACGACGGGGAGGTTGTCGCAGTTGCAGATCTCGATCATGAAGCCATCGGGATCGTGGAAGAAGATTTGGTCCACATAGATGCCACCTTCCTCTACACATCGCTGTATGTAAGGGATGCCTAGCTCCTTCAGCCGCCGCTCCACTGCCACCATGCTCTCACACTGCAACCGACCAGCTACATGTCAAGTCTAGCTCATAATCCAACATGGCATATGTAAATTTGTAGAGTAATTTTACAATTCTAGTGTAAAATTTAGTAGCTCTCGCGAAATTTATACTAAAAGTTTTGGTATCTTATTGGGACCTCTTAAATACTGCAAAATTTCTCTCGCAAAATTTATACTGAAAGTTTTGGTATTTTTTTTGGGACCTCTTAAGTACTGTAAAATTTCTCAAATTTGTAAAAGAAGTTGCTTTACATTCCTGGGCTTGTTTTTGAATATATATATTTGTAGCATTTCTTTTGGTGTAGAAAACTGGTAATAAATAGTGGGTGATACAACGGCTAGAAATATATATTTTCATTTTTTTTATGTCTGAAAATTTTCAAAATAAAAGAGATAACATAGACGTAGAGATACCTCAATTACCTCTTAACTAGGAATAAAAACAATTAAAAACATCTTTTCTTAATTATCTGTTGTATAAGTTTTTTCTCGAGTTGTAAATTAACTATGTACTTATGCATCGGGACAAAAAACTTTTTCATGTAATATGATGTGTGTCGTCGTTATCGTCGTCGTCGCCTGTCTGCCACCTTCATCTTCGTGTGTGCCATGAGTCAGCAACGTTGTCAGGTTTATGATAAGATGACACAGTCACACACACACACAAGTTGCTCGTGATAATATCTCCTTAACTAATTGGCAAGCTAGTGATCATATGCATGCATCCACAACAATCAGTGATGCAGCATCAGCTTGTCCATTAGTATAATCACTATTTCATGTACAGATCATAGATCAGAGACAGAGACAGACAGGGAGACATGCAGAGACACAGGCAGAGAATACTAGATCTTTTGCAAATTAATGTTTTGGCATGTGAAGCTACAATGAAATGAACACCACAATAATTCAGTGTGAAATCAGAGACACAACTTGGCCTGCCAGATCCATGCAATGCATCTCTGATCTATGTAAGTTGGCTAGACATTAGTTACAAATTTACAATTGTAATAATCAAATAACCAATCTGCCTTTATCATATACCTAATTAACAAAACTATATATGTCAGTTTGGTGCCAGGAACAGGGGAGGCTGCTTGGTCTCTTTCCATGCCCCCCCCCCCCCCCCCATTGTAGCATTGAGAATTGTCATATTAATTGAGAGGTTAATTTGGGACCAAACTATACATGTACGAAAGCATGCAACACAACGAATGCCTCTGATAAGTTGCGATAAAAAGGATTTGGAAAGGGAGCTTAGTGGAAAGGCAATCTGTACTCCAGATGAGAATGGACGATGGGGATTACCTAACTAACAGATGTGCTGTGTCTAGCTAAAGGGCAAAATGCCAAGTGAGGTAGGACATGCAAATGTGTGCAATGTGGTCCTTTTCTAGAGAGTTCTAAACTTCAATTCGGAATGAGGTGGTCAATTTTAGGAATGAAATTCGATCTAAAAGGCTTGGACCGGTACTCTATATTTATAAATAAAAGTAAAAAGATGTAGAGAGACAGTAAAATAAAGGAATTTTGATTTGATGGAACACATCTTAACTTGTCCAGATTCGTAGTGGTAGGATATGTCCTATTCAACTAAACTTCTTATATATTTTAGAATAGGGAAGTAACAAATACGATAGAAAAGAACACACGATCTGATTATTTATCCTTATTCATAAAAAAAAAACTACCAACTGATACAATAACCTATTATAAAACGCACACATAAAGTTAGGCGTATGACGAATGACTCGTAACTGCAGTGTGCCTACTTATATGAATTTTGCATGAAACATTTTGTTAACCGTGCACCATGGATTGGCCTACCGCCAGCCAGACATCTATTGGGCATCTGTCAATATCTGGTAGGGTAAGGTAGTACCCATAGCATTTTATTTACTTCAACTGCTTTACACGGCCAAACAGAAGACGGCGGGGTCATTTGTTCAGGCACCTATTTCAAGGATAAAAAAAATCCAATTTTACTTGCTCTTACCGTCTCAGCATGCTTATCTTTTTATCAGATATTTTCTTCCATAGCACATTTTTTTTCTTTGTTTTCCTCCAACTAACCTTTCCAACAAAAGCCACTATTTTTACCTCCAACTAATCTATCCTACTAACGGAGGAAAAAAGAAGGAATTTAGGAGCATGGACAAGCCTAATAGTTTACTGGGACTTTGGTAATGCTAGCTGAAGCTCCAATGCCAAAGAGGGGATTAATGATGCATTATCATTTTAATAAGAATCTAAAAATAGCATTGTAAACACTCACTCTGTACCAGAATATAGCACCCTAAAACAGAATGAGACGTATCCTAATATTAGGAATCTGGACATATGTCCCATGGCCATATCCAAGACTTATTAGTAATAGGATAAGTCCCATTCGATTCTAAATTATTATATTCTGAGATGGTGGGAGTATATGTTTAATGATGTTAATTTGGAAGGGAAATGGTAGAAGTAGCCGTGGAGATATGAACAGACAAAAGTCCCCGGCAACTTTGGCAGGCCATAACATTATTAATTAGTGTCCTATGTTGTTAGCCGTTGATGATTGGTGTGACGTTTCACTTATACGTACTATTCGCCCATATATATACGGAGTATGCTCTAAAATATTTATGTGTATGGGGCCGTTTTGCTGACGTTGACACGGATGCTATCACATGTGCCAACAAAATAGAGACGTGTAGAACAGGTAATTAATTAGATTAACTTTGCTACGACACGAAACGAAAGAGATGTGTGTCGATCCAAAATCCCATAAGGCGTCGATCGGCAGTGCTTACTCTGTTCGGCCAGTTAACCAATGCAAATGGAAATATCTCTTTGAGAGAAAAAATTTTCATGCTGATGGGATCATGAAGGTGAATGGGATGTGTTGCAATATTTGTAGTGTATGATCCAAATCTCGTATACCAACGTACCTGGAAGGAGATGTGATTATCTTTAGGATTGATCTCTGTTTTCCCTGGCAGGCTGTCAGGATCTTCAGCCTGAAGCAGATGGATACCAATCCCATAATTAAACAGCCTGCCAATAATCAAACAAACAATATTATTAAGTTACATGTATAGATTAGATCAGAACAAAAGTATGGCGAAAAGAGAAAAAAGATAAAATGTTTTTTCGAACTGTCGTGCCGTTACCGATGTTTTATATAAAGAAAATATCCCATTTTAAAGAGAAAACGAGATCAAAACTGAGCGAATTGTGTGTACCATGCGCCGTCGAAGTCGAAGGATCCGGGGCGACGGACGGGGAAGAAGCCGAGCACGTCGGTGTAGAAGGTGAGCGACTCCTGCAACGACCTGCACACGATGCTGATGTGGTTCAGCGACGCCAGCGGCAGCCCGCTCCCGCCCTTCGCCGCCGCCGCCGCCGTCTTCACCATCGCCGCCGACGATCTCCTGCTCTCACGTACACCCTAATCTCTCGATTGATTCCAAACTCCGGCGAATTGAAGAGATCACCGAGCAGATCGATCGATTGATCGAGATTAAGGAAACCTGAGCTCGATTTGTAGCTAGCTGAGCTAATTAACAGTGAGGCACGGATGAGTTTAACTGATCACCTAGTGATGATGAGCGACGATCGAGAAGGGATATGGAGGAATCGGGCGGGTCGGAGGGGATTAAATAGGGCTCACGAGATCGGTGCCACTTGACACGTGGGATCCACGTCGCCGTCGTGCTCCGCAACCGTGGCAGTCTAAGCTGTACTAGCTAAGCTAGTGGATGGCTAAGCTCCAAATTAAACAGTGAAGTACTCCGTATTGTCTACGAGGATCCAATACATTAATTAATGGATTAATAGTGCCGCCAAAGATGAATTAATGGATTCCATGATCACGGCAGAGCTAACTCATCTGTCCAATTGAAATTAGTTCCCTCTCCTTTAGAATAGAGAATTTTTAACAAATTATATAGGAATTAAACTTTGTTCCTGTAAAAAGATTGAGAATTCTAAGGTCTCCTTTGAAATGAAGAAAAAGACTTGTATAAGAAATGGAACTTAATTCATTTGTGTAAAATATCAGTGTTCTGAAAGAGCCATCGATCAATGGAGCATAGCTGCAGGAAGGTAGCTAGCTGCTTCCAGACGTTACGAGACGGATCACCGGAAGAGAAAGCAGTCACGGCTAGCTAGCTAGCTAGCTCATCATCCCTGTACAATTTGTCTATTGTTGGATCACATATTGACAACACTGTCGGTGTAGGTTTGTTCCTCTCTCGCTGCCGCAAGGTCCAGATTTTGGATTTCTCTCTACCGCTTTCTTCGAGCTAAATTCCACTACCTCTATCCTAATATAAGTTACAACCATCATTAATACAAAGGTCAAGATCACCTCATCGGTTCAAAACACCTCGATGCGTGCAAATAACGTGGTGTTGAGGTTGAATGATAGAGGATTTAAAACAAAGCGAATTACAGTAGGTGATGTGTGTTAGCTACTATATACATCCATGCACAATCGCTTTATTATATCAAAATATATGAAGAAAAAAGAGATAAGTCCATTTTACATCTTCAAACTCTTGCGTTGCCTAATATACACATCTAAACTTTAAAACCAGGTATTTTCTATCCCCTAACTTCCCTTACCGGTTTGTAGCCTGGTTTTAACCAACATGGTGCTGATGTGGTAGTCTAGCATTAAAAATATAAAAAGTTTATGGGTCCCACATGTCACACTCTCCACCTCCTTCTTCCCCTTTTTCACAATCCACCGAACCTCTGATTTCATGGACGCAAGGTTGCTGAGTGACTCACTAGAGCCAGAACTTGCGGAGGAGCGAGGCGGCCGGCAACGGCGAAGCTAGCTCGTGAACGTCAATCGCGTTGACCGCACGATCTCAATTGAGGCTAGCCCATCGCTCGCCAAATGGAGCTGGTGGAGGTGAACCTGGAGGAAGAGGAGCTAGCTCGAGGTGGCGAGGAGCTATGGGTGACGGTACATGGACTAGGCACAGATCAACCTGCACCTGCGGAGGCAGTAGCACAAGGAAGGTGAAGAGGTGGGTAGCCACGCCGCACGTGCGCATCCATCTGCCGCTGTTTGTCTAGCGAACCTAGAAGGAGCTCGCGGTAGGGGCGGGGCTTGAGCTCCTCCCCATGCGACTGGCTTCGGCAGAGGCAACCCAGTGGACCGCCTCAGATCCAGCAACCCTTTACCGAGGTTGGAGAAGACAGGGTTGGCGGGGCCGCCTCGAGCATGACTCCCTCCATAGCCGCTTCTTTCCCACGCTATCGGCTTCGTTGCTTTCGCTGGAGCACGCCGCCCACATTGCCGCCTACGCTGGAGGCTGGAGCATGCCACCACCTTCGCCGACACGCACCACGCTGCTCACCCTTGTACTTTCCTTGCGTCACGACCAGAGTTGGAGGGCTTATGGAGGAGGTGGTGGCAGAGCTTTCCGCTGGGTGTGCGACGGTCCTCACCTGTAGATGGATGTGCCACGCCGAAGGGGAGAGGGAGAGTGGGAGAGAAAGGGAAAGGAGGAGGAGGAGGAAGAAGAAGGCTAGACTAGCACTAGAATTAGAGGAGGATGTAGCTGGCAAGCTTGCTAGTGGCGGCATGGCACCGGTGAGGCAGCGAGAGGTGGTGTGTGGGGGTCGGTAAAGGAAGGGGAGATGGGTTATGGATTATATCCATGCATGAATCATAAGGTAGTCTAATTAATTCAAAATGATTGATAGTTAGCGAAAAACCAGATGATTGACAAATAGCTAGCCCCTAGAAATAGATATTGTTTACTTGTTTTTTCAGACCACGACAAAGCAATTGCATTGTTTTTTCAGACCGTGACAAAGCAATTGCAAGACCTTACAGGTCATGTAAATTGTACACCTGATAAGTGAAGACATGTAAATGGTAAATGGCAGCATATTGGGTCAACTACATGAGATAAGAAGTTAGCTAGGCGAGAAGGAGAAGCGAAATTGAAGCCTTTGCCTCACTCATCTTCATCAAAATATATGTGGGTGAGCCATCGTGATGCTCACAGACACAAAAGCCGATGTTTGCTAAAACATCAAGGAAATGAAGGTCAAAAAAAGGTTTGCTTCTTTGGCCATAAACAATGGAAGCTGCCTGTAAGAGTGGTCTCTGGAAAAGAGTGTGCCATGAAGGATGAGGCCACTCCTAGAGGTACTAGCTTTACAATGCACAACAGTTTCACTTGGACTCCATATATATTTCTATGTCAATCCCTCTATTTTCCATTCAAGTCTTTGCATAGCTTTTTTATTTGTTATCCAAAACATTACAAAACAAACCTAATGACAAATTTAAAATACATAACATCCCTCTCTATTTTGGATCCCTTTTCCCTCCTCGTCCATCCTCCAAACAAACCACAACCACCGCCGCTTCCTTATCATTGTTGGCCATGGCTCGTGCTCCGTGTGTCGTTGCAGAAAGCCCTACTGACCTCGTGTCGGCTATATCACCTAACCCAGTCCAACTCAAACTTAGCCGATCCTAGTTGTAGCCTGTCACGCCCGGAATTTCTATCCAAAATTCCAAACGCTTACATGTGTGTTAAGTCCTCGTCCAGGAATCAGCCGAGGCACACAATAACAAATTGATAATAGAGTACTGACAAACAACTAATTAATATTCGCGATAAAATAAATTATTACAGAGGTAGATAGTTCCTCTCAGAGAATAAAATTCTACGCAGCGGAAAAAGAAAACAAACTACGGAACAGCTATGGCGACACCACTCCACAGGCAACTTAACCCGGACCAAGCCTATTCTTCCAGATCATCACCTTCACTGAAGCACTCTTCCTCTGATGAATGAATATTGCAAGAATGAGCATATGACATACTCAACAAGCCACACAGCAAATATGCAAGTGCACAGGATAACAAAGGATGGCATAATATAGCTCTTTTGCATAAACAGCATTTAATAAATATTTAAGAGAATAGTAAAACAGTTGATTAATTGATCAGTATTAAATAAACACCATACAACACACCCGTGTTGCATAGGCCCAACCTCATCTGAACAACCAACCCCGGTTGTACAAATCAAACCTCCAAACCAGGAATATTCCATTCCAAACCAGGAGTCAATTTAATTAGCATATTTTATCACCAGTAATGAGTAGCGTGAGACTAATCACGAAAAACATTGTTAGACTCACCCATAACCGTGGGTACGGCTATTCGAATAGTTTTACTCTGATCAGAGATGTACCACTGTACCCACAAGACACAATCCCACAACATGTCACCATGCGCCTCAGCACCACCACGGTACCTCGGAAAGGAACTGTGACAATACCCTTCGCACAACACAACTCACCACAGTGCACCGTTCCTGGATCATAATCTCCCCTCCAAGATCAGAGGCAATAGACTCCCCAACGACCCCCACGGACTTCTCGCCGCTTCTCAGTCTGGCACACCATAATGAATCATGCTATACAAAAGATAAAGCCGTTGCCCACGCTGGCTTGTGGTTGGCACGGTAAATGTTTCACAACAGTAGCTCGTGAACCGGTCCTTAATTGCCATGAGCACGACCTTCAAAACCACATGCTCACAACCCACCTTAACCAGGTTTAATTATTAATTAATTATTATAACACGATTAACCATCGTGAGCTACCTTTGAATATTTAATTAATGATGTAGTATATATGATTCATCCCATTAATGAGCTTATCTTTCTAAGCATGGCTAAGCAATTATATATATAGCATTTAGCTGAACCAACCCAATATATAAGGTTCAAGCTAATCAAATTATAACCCATAGGAAAATAAAGTCATCTTCGGCCATAATTAATAGGGAAAGGCTCACCACCCGATGACATTCGAAAATAATGCATAAGTTGAAATAAAACATTAGCTTTAAACGGGTTCAACATGCTCAAAGGGTTTGTTTGGGATCTGTGTGACTTGCCTTGAGCTTCCGCAAACGCTTCCGAACTTTCCTCAACAAAAACGCTCTCCTCCGGAACGTCGGAAACTAAAGCAAATAAACAAAATCAACAAAACAGTACAAAAACAAACATAAACAGTACATGTGGACATTTTTAACATGTAGAATCTCAATTTTAGAAAAATTTAGCAACCTGAACCACCTGAAACGGATCTACGGTTATTTAGTTATGATTTTCCGAAGATTTAATCTATTTCATTTATTAAAAAAAAGGGAAAAAGAAGGGATGATGACGTCAGCATGACGTCATCAACGGCGGCATGGTACGGATGACGACCTCGCCGGCGCTAGGAAGGTCGGCCGGGGATTTGGAGGACTCCTACACGTAGAGGACGACGAGACGAATCCAACGGTACCTACCAAAGCGACAACCGACGAGCGACGACGGCCGGCGACAACGGGGCGGCGGCGGCGGCTCGGGCGGCTCGGCGGCACGGCGCTACGGCGGCCGGCGGCTAAGGAGGACGGTCAGCCGGGCTTCCCCACCTCTTGGCGCACCCAAAGGCGGCGGCGGCAAGCGGCGGCGACGGCGGAGGCGGCGGCGCGACGCTGCCGGAGGACGACCGGCGGCGGCGGCGACTAAAGCGGCGCGGCGGCAAGGCTACGGTGCACGGGAGAGCTCGGGAAAGGGGGCAAACGAGAGAGGAGGACTAGGGGGTGCTATATATAGGCTTGGATTGAAGAGATCGAACTCCATACGAGAGGAATCGAGCCCGGAAAAACCAAAACTCGGTTTTGGAGATAAACTCGAAAACGAGTTTGATTCGGACAAAATACTCCACGATTTGATCCGATTCTTGGGGGAAAAGATAGAGGACAACAAGAGGATAAAAACCCCTCAACCAATCGGAAGAAACGAGGTCGGATTGAGGCGGATTTGGAGGGAGAAGGCGGCGGCTCGGGCGGCTCGGCCGGCCGGCTGGAGGTTGAAGAAGACCGACATGTGGGCCCCACATGTCGGTGGCTAGAGGAGGAGGGGGCGGGCGGCTCCGGCTGGGCCGGCTTGGGCCGGTTTGGCCGCGCGGAGAGAGGAGATGTTGGGCTGAATTCGGCCCAACAGCCTAGGAGAGGATTTTAAAAACTTTTTCAATTAAAATAATTCGTGAAATGATGTTTCATTTATTAAAAATACTTCCCTTGCTCAAATAATTCCCAGAAAAATCTAGAAAATAGAGGAACAAGCAAAGTATTTAATAAAATTTTATCTAGCTCAATTTTATGTTGAAATTTTTCCTAGATTATTAGAGTTTAACTTGTAGGCTTTTAAAATAATTTCTAAAAATGATTTAAAATATGGATTATTAATTTAGGCGATTTTTTTGGGGCGTGACAAACCTACCCCCCTTAAACGGAATATCGTCCTCGAGATTCAGAAGAACTGGCAAAAAGATGAGGATGAGCTGA
This sequence comes from Oryza meridionalis, assembly GCA_000338895.3. Taxonomy (NCBI): domain Eukaryota; kingdom Viridiplantae; phylum Streptophyta; class Magnoliopsida; order Poales; family Poaceae; genus Oryza; species Oryza meridionalis. The sequence continues at coordinate 4,272,690 of CM002528.2, read as the reverse complement.
CTTCAATTCATCTTCTCGCTCCCAAGTGGCTTCTTCTTCTGAATGATTGCTCCACTGAACCTTACAGAACCGTATAACGCGATTCCTGGTGTTCCTTTCACTCACCTCCAAAATTCTGACTGGCTTCTCAACATAGGTTAAATCTTCTTGAAGTTCTATATGCTCAGGATCCGCTACCTCCGTAGGAACGCGCAAACATTTCTTTAACTGCGACACATGGAACACGTCATGGATTTCCGCCATTGACGGAGGCAACTCTAGCTGATAAGCTACTTCACCTCTTCGCCTCACGATCTTGAAAGGTCCCACAAAACGTGGTGCCAATTTCCCTTTGGTCTGAAAACGATGAACTCCTCGTAGCGGCGTAACCCGTAGGTATACAAAATCCCCTTCTTCGAAAATCAAATCCCTACGACGATTGTCTGCGTAGCTCTTCTGGCGCGACTGGGCAACTCGCAACCTCTCTTGGATAATTTTCACCTTTTCTTCTGCCTCTCGCAATATATCTGTCCCAAAAACTTGACGTTCACCCGTCTGATCCCAAAGAAGCGGCGTGCGACACTTCCGGCCATACAGTGCTTCATACGGAGCCATTTGCACGCTAGCTTGATAACTGTTGTTATATGAGAATTCTGCGTACGGCAAATTCTTATCCCAACTTCCACCAAAATCTAGAACACAGGCTCTCAACATGTCCTCTAAAATTTGATTCACTCTTTCTGTCTGACCATCGGTTTGAGGGTGATAGGCCGTACTGAAATTCAAACGGGTACCCATCTCTTCTTGTAGTTTCTGCCAAAACTTCGAAGTAAACTGACTACCTCTGTCTGACACTATTTTCTTGGGCACACCATGTAAACATACAATTCTTGCCATATATAATTCTGCGAGCTTATTTCCTGTGTAGGTTGTTTTGACAGGTATGAAATGAACGACTTTAGTAAGCCTGTCAACTACTACCCAAATAGAGTCATGTCCTGCTGACATTTTGGGTAAACCGGTAATAAAATCCATTCCTATTTCCTCCCATTTCCACTCGGGAATTTTCAACGGTTGCAACAGACCGGCTGGCTTCTGATGCTCCGCCTTAACTCGCTGACACACATCGCATAGAGCCACATATTCTGCTATCTCTCGTCGCATGCTAGCCCACCAGAATTGTTGCTTCAGGTCTTGATACATCTTAGTGCTCCCAGGATGAATGGAATACAATGTTTCATGAGCTTCTTTCATGATAGTATCCTTCAACTCCTTATTATTGGGCACGCAAATTCTTTCTCCTAACCACACAGTTCCTTGTTCATCTTCTATGTAACCAACGGCTTTTCCTCTTCTCATGTTCTTTTTAATTTCTTGGATATCGGGATCCTTCACTTGAGCTTCTCTAACTTGATCAAACAGAGTAGGTTGAGCTTCTAGAGCGGCCACGAAACCTTTGTTGACTATTCCCAAGTTCAACCTTTCAAATTCCTGGCATAACTCCCAAGGTAGATGTCGTCCTTTTGACATATTACAGTAGCTTTTCCTGCTGAGAGCATCTGCTACAACATTAGCTTTACCTGGATGACAGTGGATTTCCATATCATAATCCTTGATCAACTCTAACCATCTTCGCTGACGCATGTTCAAATCTGGTTGAGTGAAAATGTACTTTAAACTTTTATGATCCGTATACATCTCCGTACGGTTACCAAAAAGATAATGACGCCAAATCTTCAATGCATGAACCACAGCTGCCAACTTGTTCTGTGGAGGTGGTGGTTGATTATGGTGGTTTGCCTGCTGGTTCTGCGCTTGCTGCACTAACAGATTAATCAATTGAGTCTGCTGGGCCAACACTTGAGCAAGCGTAGGATCTCCTTCATTGTGACTAGTTCCACTTCCACTTCCACTTCCGGTGCGAGTGTTCACCATCTGAAGAAAAACAATGGCCAAAGGAAAGAGCGACAGAGAGGTACCCTTAGAACGGAGAACTTTAATTAAATTAAATTCTATATTGCTCTTAACTGTGTATGATTACATTTAACTTGCATTAACACTATCTCACCAACTAACTTACTCTCTGACAAGCAAAAGAACCTAGCTCATGCAGTTACATCCCACCAATGATGTAAACAACATGCTAAAACCCACACACACACAAGCAAACCTAAGCAAACAAACTAACACAGCGAACTACGGCAACGGTCTAACTAGGCAACTACTCTCGCCTTGCGTCGGAACCAAGAGACGGATCTTCCTCCTCTGGAGTAGCTGGCTCTCTTTCCTCGGGGTCTTCCTCTTCTTCCTCATCACTTAAGACATGGATGACAGGTTCAACATGGTCGGGCGCAACATCTCCCACCACTCTAATCTTCGAAGCTAACTGGAGACGGGGTGGTGGACGGGTTCTCATCCTTGCAGTGAGACGAAACTTGGGTGCTGGCGGCAGTGCTTCTCCCTTAAGCTCAGCTAATTCCTTCTGTAGATGGTGCACCTGGCTCTCCAACTTGCGAATCTTGCCACGGTTCAAATTTTCCCTCTCATGAGCTGCTTTCTCTCGCTCCACACCTACTGCATCCATGGCACTTAGCATATGCACAGCATGCGTCAGAGTAGCACTTTCTTCACCATCAGGACAGGTGTAAGTTCCATAGCCTTGACCATGAGGCTTGTGTGGATGATACCGGAAAGCTGAAGACTCTAACTCCTCATCAAAACGATGACGTAGCTTTCCAATGGCCACCAAAGCTGCTTCCTGACAAGCATGGCTGTATTTTCTTCCCCCAGCTTCGAACTTCATCGACGGAAAGTCTTCACGATCACTAACCAATGTCACGCGAACACGACACTTCTCCTCGTTAGGGTCATGGGGAATCCGACGATACTCAGGAACAACCTCATAGCCTATTTCGAATGCCATCAATCTTAGCTCCCTGACGAATCCTAGCACCCTGATCAAATTTTTCGGTGGATGGGGCGGCATCTAAAGAAACATGGAAGAAGGGATTAATGCATATTTTTAAGTTAGCTGCACCAACTAGACTTAATTGATTTGACCCAAAAAGGAAGAAAAATAAAAGAAAAGAAAACATACCGAACTAAACAAATACATTTTCTTTTCTTGAGTAGAAATTAAATCAACTTTGGGACAAAGACAAATAATTTTTCGACCAAAGAATAAAATAAAACTAAAATACTTAAGATCTGCTATAGGCAAGGTACAGTGTCACCATTAAGAGGGGTGAGTAGTACTAGCGCTATCTTGATTGAATCGATACCATAATGGATGTACAGTGCCGACTAATCATTGAAATTCAGAAAACTAGTTAATACCTTGAATCAGCAAAGGAAAAAGAGAGATTTTTTTTTCTTTTTTTCTAAAGGAAAACAGCTTTTCGTTTTTTTTTTAAAACAAAAAAAAATAAAATAAAATTTAATAAATCTTTGTGCATGACCTTGCATGTGCTGCCAACTTAATTAGCTTGTAAGAGAATAGAGAAGAGCAGTCCTATTTTTCCAAAATATTTTGAAGGCTACTTAAGGTTTACCATTTGGCTTGTCCTAAGGTCAAGGTGGCTCTGATACCAACTTGTCACGCCCGGAATTTCTATCCAAAATTCCAAACGCTTACATGTGTGTTAAGTCCTCGTCCAGGAATCAGCCGAGGCACACAATAACAAATTGATAATAGAGTACTGACAAACAACTAATTAATATTCGCGATAAAATAAATTATTACAGAGGTAGATAGTTCCTCTCAGAGAATAAAATTCTACGCAGCGGAAAAAGAAAACAAACTACGGAACAGCTATGGCGACACCACTCCACAGGCAACTTAACCCGGACCAAGCCTATTCTTCCAGATCATCACCTTCACTGAAGCACTCTTCCTCTGATGAATGAATATTGCAAGAATGAGCATATGACATACTCAACAAGCCACACAGCAAATATGCAAGTGCACAGGATAACAAAGGATGGCATAATATAGCTCTTTTGCATAAACAGCATTTAATAAATATTTAAGAGAATAGTAAAACAGTTGATTAATTGATCAGTATTAAATAAACACCATACAACACACCCGTGTTGCATAGGCCCAACCTCATCTGAACAACCAACCCCGGTTGTACAAATCAAACCTCCAAACCAGGAATATTCCATTCCAAACCAGGAGTCAATTTAATTAGCATATTTTATCACCAGTAATGAGTAGCGTGAGACTAATCACGAAAAACATTGTTAGACTCACCCATAACCGCGGGTACGGCTATTCGAATAGTTTTACTCTGATCAGAGATGTACCACTGTACCCACAAGACACAATCCCACAACATGTCACCATGCGCCTCAGCACCACCACGGTACCTCGGAAAGGAACTGTGACAATACCCTTCGCACAACACAACTCACCACAGTGCACCGTTCCTGGATCATAATCTCCCCTCCAAGATCAGAGGCAATAGACTCCCCAACGACCCCCACGGACTTCTCGCCGCTTCTCAGTCTGGCACACCATAATGAATCATGCTATACAAAAGATAAAGCCGTTGCCCACGCTGGCTTGTGGTTGGCACGGTAAATGTTTCACAACAGTAGCTCGTGAACCGGTCCTTAATTGCCATGAGCACGACCTTCAAAACCACATGCTCACAACCCACCTTAACCAGGTTTAATTATTAATTAATTATTATAACACGATTAACCATCGTGAGCTACCTTTGAATATTTAATTAATGATGTAGTATATATGATTCATCCCATTAATGAGCTTATCTTTCTAAGCATGGCTAAGCAATTATATATATAGCATTTAGCTGAACCAACCCAATATATAAGGTTCAAGCTAATCAAATTATAACCCATAGGAAAATAAAGTCATCTTCGGCCATAATTAATAGGGAAAGGCTCACCACCCGATGACATTCGAAAATAATGCATAAGTTGAAATAAAACATTAGCTTTAAACGGGTTCAACATGCTCAAAGGGTTTGTTTGGGATCTGTGTGACTTGCCTTGAGCTTCCGCAAACGCTTCCGAACTTTCCTCAACAAAAACGCTCTCCTCCGGAACGTCGGAAACTAAAGCAAATAAACAAAATCAACAAAACAGTACAAAAACAAACATAAACAGTACATGTGGACATTTTTAACATGTAGAATCTCAATTTTAGAAAAATTTAGCAACCTGAACCACCTGAAACGGATCTACGGTTATTTAGTTATGATTTTCCGAAGATTTAATCTATTTCATTTATTAAAAAAAAGGGAAAAAGAAGGGATGATGACGTCAGCATGACGTCATCAACGGCGGCATGGTACGGATGACGACCTCGCCGGCGCTAGGAAGGTCGGCCGGGGATTTGGAGGACTCCTACACGTAGAGGACGACGAGACGAATCCAACGGTACCTACCAAAGCGACAACCGACGAGCGACGACGGCCGGCGACAACGGGGCGGCGGCGGCGGCTCGGGCGGCTCGGCGGCACGGCGCTACGGCGGCCGGCGGCTAAGGAGGACGGTCAGCCGGGCTTCCCCACCTCTTGGCGCACCCAAAGGCGGCGGCGGCAAGCGGCGGCGACGGCGGAGGCGGCGGCGCGACGCTGCCGGAGGACGACCGGCGGCGGCGGCGACTAAAGCGGCGCGGCGGCAAGGCTACGGTGCACGGGAGAGCTCGGGAAAGGGGGCAAACGAGAGAGGAGGACTAGGGGGTGCTATATATAGGCTTGGATTGAAGAGATCGAACTCCATACGAGAGGAATCGAGCCCGGAAAAACCAAAACTCGGTTTTGGAGATAAACTCGAAAACGAGTTTGATTCGGACAAAATACTCCACGATTTGATCCGATTCTTGGGGGAAAAGATAGAGGACAACAAGAGGATAAAAACCCCTCAACCAATCGGAAGAAACGAGGTCGGATTGAGGCGGATTTGGAGGGAGAAGGCGGCGGCTCGGGCGGCTCGGCCGGCCGGCTGGAGGTTGAAGAAGACCGACATGTGGGCCCCACATGTCGGTGGCTAGAGGAGGAGGGGGCGGGCGGCTCCGGCTGGGCCGGCTTGGGCCGGTTTGGCCGCGCGGAGAGAGGAGATGTTGGGCTGAATTCGGCCCAACAGCCTAGGAGAGGATTTTAAAAACTTTTTCAATTAAAATAATTCGTGAAATGATGTTTCATTTATTAAAAATACTTCCCTTGCTCAAATAATTCCCAGAAAAATCTAGAAAATAGAGGAACAAGCAAAGTATTTAATAAAATTTTATCTAGCTCAATTTTATGTTGAAATTTTTCCTAGATTATTAGAGTTTAACTTGTAGGCTTTTAAAATAATTTCTAAAAATGATTTAAAATATGGATTATTAATTTAGGCGATTTTTTTGGGGCGTGACAAACCTACCCCCCTTAAACGGAATCTCGTCCTCGAGATTCAGAAGAACTGGCAAAAAGATGAGGATGAGCTGACTTCAATTCATCTTCTCGCTCCCAAGTGGCTTCTTCTTCTGAATGATTGCTCCACTGAACCTTACAGAACCGTATAACGCGATTCCTGGTGTTCCTTTCACTCACCTCCAAAATTCTGACTGGCTTCTCAACATAGGTTAAATCTTCTTGAAGTTCTATATGCTCAGGATCCGCTACCTCCGTAGGAACGCGCAAACATTTCTTTAACTGCGACACATGGAACACGTCATGGATTTCCGCCATTGACGGAGGCAACTCTAGCTGATAAGCTACTTCACCTCTTCGCCTCACGATCTTGAAAGGTCCCACAAAACGTGGTGCCAATTTCCCTTTGGTCTGAAAACGATGAACTCCTCGTAGCGGCGTAACCCGTAGGTATACAAAATCCCCTTCTTCGAAAATCAAATCCCTACGACGATTGTCTGCGTAGCTCTTCTGGCGCGACTGGGCAACTCGCAACCTCTCTTGGATAATTTTCACCTTTTCTTCTGCCTCTCGCAATATATCTGTCCCAAAAACTTGACGTTCACCCGTCTGATCCCAAAGAAGCGGCGTGCGACACTTCCGGCCATACAGTGCTTCATACGGAGCCATTTGCACGCTAGCTTGATAACTGTTGTTATATGAGAATTCTGCGTACGGCAAATTCTTATCCCAACTTCCACCAAAATCTAGAACACAGGCTCTCAACATGTCCTCTAAAATTTGATTCACTCTTTCTGTCTGACCATCGGTTTGAGGGTGATAGGCCGTACTGAAATTCAAACGGGTACCCATCTCTTCTTGTAGTTTCTGCCAAAACTTCGAAGTAAACTGACTACCTCTGTCTGACACTATTTTCTTGGGCACACCATGTAAACATACAATTCTTGCCATATATAATTCTGCGAGCTTATTTCCTGTGTAGGTTGTTTTGACAGGTATGAAATGAACGACTTTAGTAAGCCTGTCAACTACTACCCAAATAGAGTCATGTCCTGCTGACATTTTGGGTAAACCGGTAATAAAATCCATTCCTATTTCCTCCCATTTCCACTCGGGAATTTTCAACGGTTGCAACAGACCGGCTGGCTTCTGATGCTCCGCCTTAACTCGCTGACACACATCGCATAGAGCCACATATTCTGCTATCTCTCGTCGCATGCTAGCCCACCAGAATTGTTGCTTCAGGTCTTGATACATCTTAGTGCTCCCAGGATGAATGGAATACAATGTTTCATGAGCTTCTTTCATGATAGTATCCTTCAACTCCTTATTATTGGGCACGCAAATTCTTTCTCCTAACCACACAGTTCCTTGTTCATCTTCTATGTAACCAACGGCTTTTCCTCTTCTCATGTTCTTTTTAATTTCTTGGATATCGGGATCCTTCACTTGAGCTTCTCTAACTTGATCAAACAGAGTAGGTTGAGCTTCTAGAGCGGCCACGAAACCTTTGTTGACTATTCCCAAGTTCAACCTTTCAAATTCCTGGCATAACTCCCAAGGTAGATGTCGTCCTTTTGACATATTACAGTAGCTTTTCCTGCTGAGAGCATCTGCTACAACATTAGCTTTACCTGGATGACAGTGGATTTCCATATCATAATCCTTGATCAACTCTAACCATCTTCGCTGACGCATGTTCAAATCTGGTTGAGTGAAAATGTACTTTAAACTTTTATGATCCGTATACATCTCCGTACGGTTACCAAAAAGATAATGACGCCAAATCTTCAATGCATGAACCACAGCTGCCAACTTGTTCTGTGGAGGTGGTGGTTGATTATGGTGGTTTGCCTGCTGGTTCTGCGCTTGCTGCACTAACAGATTAATCAATTGAGTCTGCTGGGCCAACACTTGAGCAAGCGTAGGATCTCCTTCATTGTGACTAGTTCCACTTCCACTTCCACTTCCGGTGCGAGTGTTCACCATCTGAAGAAAAACAATGGCCAAAGGAAAGAGCGACAGAGAGGTACCCTTAGAACGGAGAACTTTAATTAAATTAAATTCTATATTGCTCTTAACTGTGTATGATTACATTTAACTTGCATTAACACTATCTCACCAACTAACTTACTCTCTGACAAGCAAAAGAACCTAGCTCATGCAGTTACATCCCACCAATGATGTAAACAACATGCTAAAACCCACACACACACAAGCAAACCTAAGCAAACAAACTAACACAGCGAACTACGGCAACGGTCTAACTAGGCAACTACTCTCGCCTTGCGTCGGAACCAAGAGACGGATCTTCCTCCTCTGGAGTAGCTGGCTCTCTTTCCTCGGGGTCTTCCTCTTCTTCCTCATCACTTAAGACATGGATGACAGGTTCAACATGGTCGGGCGCAACATCTCCCACCACTCTAATCTTCGAAGCTAACTGGAGACGGGGTGGTGGACGGGTTCTCATCCTTGCAGTGAGACGAAACTTGGGTGCTGGCGGCAGTGCTTCTCCCTTAAGCTCAGCTAATTCCTTCTGTAGATGGTGCACCTGGCTCTCCAACTTGCGAATCTTGCCACGGTTCAAATTTTCCCTCTCATGAGCTGCTTTCTCTCGCTCCACACCTACTGCATCCATGGCACTTAGCATATGCACAGCATGCGTCAGAGTAGCACTTTCTTCACCATCAGGACAGGTGTAAGTTCCATAGCCTTGACCATGAGGCTTGTGTGGATGATACCGGAAAGCTGAAGACTCTAACTCCTCATCAAAACGATGACGTAGCTCTCCAATGGCCACCAAAGCTGCTTCCTGACAAGCATGGCTGTATTTTCTTCCCCCAGCTTCGAACTTCATCGACGGAAAGTCTTCACGATCACTAACCAATGTCACGCGAACACGACACTTCTCCTCGTTAGGGTCATGGGGAATCCGACGATACTCAGGAACAACCTCATAGCCTATTTCGAATGCCATCAATCTTAGCTCCCTGACGAATCCTAGCACCCTGATCAAATTTTTCGGTGGATGGGGCGGCATCTAAAGAAACATGGAAGAAGGGATTAATGCATATTTTTAAGTTAGCTGCACCAACTAGACTTAATTGATTTGACCCAAAAAGGAAGAAAAATAAAAGAAAAGAAAACATACCGAACTAAACAAATACATTTTCTTTTCTTGAGTAGAAATTAAATCAACTTTGGGACAAAGACAAATAATTTTTCGACCAAAGAATAAAATAAAACTAAAATACTTAAGATCTGCTATAGGCAAGGTACAGTGTCACCATTAAGAGGGGTGAGTAGTACTAGCGCTATCTTGATTGAATCGATACCATAATGGATGTACAGTGCCGACTAATCATTGAAATTCAGAAAACTAGTTAATACCTTGAATCAGCAAAGGAAAAAGAGAGATTTTTTTTCTTTTTTTCTAAAGGAAAACAGCTTTTCGTTTTTTTTTTAAAACAAAAAAAAATAAAATAAAATTTAATAAATCTTTGTGCATGACCTTGCATGTGCTGCCAACTTAATTAGCTTGTAAGAGAATAGAGAAGAGCAGTCCTATTTTTCCAAAATATTTTGAAGGCTACTTAAGGTTTACCATTTGGCTTGTCCTAAGGTCAAGGTGGCTCTGATACCAACTTGTCACGCCCGGAATTTCTATCCAAAATTCCAAACGCTTACATGTGTGTTAAGTCCTCGTCCAGGAATCAGCCGAGGCACACAATAACAAATTGATAATAGAGTACTGACAAACAACTAATTAATATTCGCGATAAAATAAATTATTACAGAGGTAGATAGTTCCTCTCAGAGAATAAAATTCTACGCAGCGGAAAAAGAAAACAAACTACGGAACAGCTATGGCGACACCACTCCACAGGCAACTTAACCCGGACCAAGCCTATTCTTCCAGATCATCACCTTCACTGAAGCACTCTTCCTCTGATGAATGAATATTGCAAGAATGAGCATATGACATACTCAACAAGCCACACAGCAAATATGCAAGTGCACAGGATAACAAAGGATGGCATAATATAGCTCTTTTGCATAAACAGCATTTAATAAATATTTAAGAGAATAGTAAAACAGTTGATTAATTGATCAGTATTAAATAAACACCATACAACACACCCGTGTTGCATAGGCCCAACCTCATCTGAACAACCAACCCCGGTTGTACAAATCAAACCTCCAAACCAGGAATATTCCATTCCAAACCAGGAGTCAATTTAATTAGCATATTTTATCACCAGTAATGAGTAGCGTGAGACTAATCACGAAAAACATTGTTAGACTCACCCATAACCGCGGGTACGGCTATTCGAATAGTTTTACTCTGATCAGAGATGTACCACTGTACCCACAAGACACAATCCCACAACATGTCACCATGCGCCTCAGCACCACCACGGTACCTCGGAAAGGAACTGTGACAATACCCTTCGCACAACACAACTCACCACAGTGCACCGTTCCTGGATCATAATCTCCCCTCCAAGATCAGAGGCAATAGACTCCCCAACGACCCCCACGGACTTCTCGCCGCTTCTCAGTCTGGCACACCATAATGAATCATGCTATACAAAAGATAAAGCCGTTGCCCACGCTGGCTTGTGGTTGGCACGGTAAATGTTTCACAACAGTAGCTCGTGAACCGGTCCTTAATTGCCATGAGCACGACCTTCAAAACCACATGCTCACAACCCACCTTAACCAGGTTTAATTATTAATTAATTATTATAACACGATTAACCATCGTGAGCTACCTTTGAATATTTAATTAATGATGTAGTATATATGATTCATCCCATTAATGAGCTTATCTTTCTAAGCATGGCTAAGCAATTATATATATAGCATTTAGCTGAACCAACCCAATATATAAGGTTCAAGCTAATCAAATTATAACCCATAGGAAAATAAAGTCATCTTCGGCCATAATTAATAGGGAAAGGCTCACCACCCGATGACATTCGAAAATAATGCATAAGTTGAAATAAAACATTAGCTTTAAACGGGTTCAACATGCTCAAAGGGTTTGTTTGGGATCTGTGTGACTTGCCTTGAGCTTCCGCAAACGCTTCCGAACTTTCCTCAACAAAAACGCTCTCCTCCGGAACGTCGGAAACTAAAGCAAATAAACAAAATCAACAAAACAGTACAAAAACAAACATAAACAGTACATGTGGACATTTTTAACATGTAGAATCTCAATTTTAGAAAAATTTAGCAACCTGAACCACCTGAAACGGATCTACGGTTATTTAGTTATGATTTTCCGAAGATTTAATCTATTTCATTTATTAAAAAAAAGGGAAAAAGAAGGGATGATGACGTCAGCATGACGTCATCAACGGCGGCATGGTACGGATGACGACCTCGCCGGCGCTAGGAAGGTCGGCCGGGGATTTGGAGGACTCCTACACGTAGAGGACGACGAGACGAATCCAACGGTACCTACCAAAGCGACAACCGACGAGCGACGACGGCCGGCGACAACGGGGCGGCGGCGGCGGCTCGGGCGGCTCGGCGGCACGGCGCTACGGCGGCCGGCGGCTAAGGAGGACGGTCAGCCGGGCTTCCCCACCTCTTGGCGCACCCAAAGGCGGCGGCGGCAAGCGGCGGCGACGGCGGAGGCGGCGGCGCGACGCTGCCGGAGGACGACCGGCGGCGGCGGCGACTAAAGCGGCGCGGCGGCAAGGCTACGGTGCACGGGAGAGCTCGGGAAAGGGGGCAAACGAGAGAGGAGGACTAGGGGGTGCTATATATAGGCTTGGATTGAAGAGATCGAACTCCATACGAGAGGAATCGAGCCCGGAAAAACCAAAACTCGGTTTTGGAGATAAACTCGAAAACGAGTTTGATTCGGACAAAATACTCCACGATTTGATCCGATTCTTGGGGGAAAAGATAGAGGACAACAAGAGGATAAAAACCCCTCAACCAATCGGAAGAAACGAGGTCGGATTGAGGCGGATTTGGAGGGAGAAGGCGGCGGCTCGGGCGGCTCGGCCGGCCGGCTGGAGGTTGAAGAAGACCGACATGTGGGCCCCACATGTCGGTGGCTAGAGGAGGAGGGGGCGGGCGGCTCCGGCTGGGCCGGCTTGGGCCGGTTTGGCCGCGCGGAGAGAGGAGATGTTGGGCTGAATTCGGCCCAACAGCCTAGTAGAGGATTTTAAAAACTTTTTCAATTAAAATAATTCGTGAAATGATGTTTCATTTATTAAAAATACTTCCCTTGCTCAAATAATTCCCAGAAAAATCTAGAAAATAGAGGAACAAGCAAAGTATTTAATAAAATTTTATCTAGCTCAATTTTATGTTGAAATTTTTCCTAGATTATTAGAGTTTAACTTGTAGGCTTTTAAAATAATTTCTAAAAATGATTTAAAATATGGATTATTAATTTAGGCGATTTTTTTGGGGCGTGACATAGCCGATCCGGACTCCAGCCGATTCTTACTCTGCTTCCGCGATAATCCTCATCTTCGATTCTGCTTCGGTCTAGTCTTCATCTTCGATGCTGATATTACCAAATTTGGTCGTTAACACCCACACCCTCATATACCATGTGCCATCACCATAGAGGGGAGGAGCTCAGCGTGGTAGCGCTCGAGGCTAGAGAAGTAGCTCACTTTCCCTGTCCGCTCCTACTCTTTTCCTTCTTTGCTGGCCATCACCTTGCTCCCGAATGGTACAAAAATAAGGGTGGCACAGAGGGGCATAGATCAAGGTTGTTCTAGTTGCAGGACGAGGCGGCGCGTGCAGATCTGGATATAGGACGAGCTAGGTGAGATGGCAGCGACGTAGATCAGTCGAATCGAGCAATGACCTCAACGATGGTAGCGGTTTCCCACTTATTCTCTTTGCCACATCGTGCTTGTTCTCTTCATCGCCCGTCTCTACTCTAGATCTGGGTCACACCTTCCTTATTTCCCCCTTCTTTCTCCATGGATCTCTCTCTCTCTCTCTCTCTCTCTCTCTCCCCCTCCCTCCCCAAGCCTCCCTTGTCCTCAATAGGTCACTTTGACACATCCAAGGCTTCTCGTTTCTTCCCTCTCCCCTGTATTGTAACCCAAATCCAATGTGGATCCTCGAGACCAAGCACCAGATTGCAGCACTGTGCACACCATTAGGGGATTCATGGTGCAAGGTAATCGTCACTGTGCCCTCACCACCCAACCAAAATGTAAATAGGATCAACCTTATCCACAATGCCACTGTTTCCCCTACTAAGCCCATTTTTTTTTATATTTCAGCCCTTCAAAATTTTGTTTCAACCATTGTTATATATCAATTTTCTTCTGTCGTGGTTAGATCTTTTACAGAAAGGTCGACCCTATTTCTAGAAAAAATGTCTCATAGAAATTCTCTCAACACTCGTGTAATTGAAGTAATAGGACCATAGTAATTCTTCTTTCCCTTTCCTTGTCAATCCATTCATGCGGTCTTGCCCGATGCAAAATGAAGCATGGCAACTGGCGGCCTCCGCCATCGCCTTCTCTACCATTCCAACCAACCTCACACCCAACCACTCCACCGTTACCTCTTCCGACGGTTCCTTCTCTATCACTGACTCTCCCTCCCTCTCTGGTAACTCCTATCCTCCATCTCCTCCCCAACCCCCTGATACCAGTGACCTTGTCATCTCCGGTGCAAATCAAAGGAGCAATGCACGCAGATGAGGAAATTACTCGATAGTGGATCAAGCGAAGACCTCGAAATATCCAACCGTGGATTAGGCGACGAGCTCAGCAATGCCAAGCGTTGGCATTCGTGGCGGTAAGCCCCTCTTCTCTCCTTCTGCACTGTTCTCGTTCTCTTCCCCAATCTCATTCATCGCGGCACCGCTCAAAAGAGAGAAGGGACTGTCGCAGCTCGGGAGTTGTGGGGACATGACCTCGCCCAATGTGGCTCGTGAGTCGTGCCTCAAATGCGAGTGCCCTCGGCTCTACTAGGGCACCTGTGCCCTTTGCAGGGCATGAAAAACCTCGCAGGGGCATAGGTTTGGCCTAGTTGTATATGCCACACCAATGTTGAGAACCGGAAACATTTGTCAGGCTACATCCGTGCACTATGAATAGCCTTATGTTTCTCCATCATATGCTTCTCCCATCTTAGGTCTAACAGAAGTGCTCAATATGGTGGTGCACTATCATAATGATTGTAGTTTATATTAGTATATAGAGGACAATAGAGGCACACCCTAGGTGGAAGAAGCAATGAAACTAGTGGATAAGATCACTGGATTATTAGTATATAGAGGAGAATTGGGGATAGATGTCATAAAACCAGAAAGTTAATTTAGTGCAATTTTCGTATCTTAACGACTTAATTTGTTTGATGGTCAGCTTGAGCGGGTCACCTGCGATAATGGATCTTCACAGGCGGACGTTCATCAGACCCCAACCATAACTACGCATTTGGGTCATCGCGGCCAAAACTACGATCCACCTGTGAAGATCCATGGGTCTCGTAGTGAAAAATCGTTTTGAAATAGCAAATGATATGAACCATTGCATCTACTGTTCAATTTTCATTTACGCCTGGATATGGCCTAAGCCCTAAGGAGTGATAAGCTCATAAGCATACAGCTAGGCATAGTGAGTTGGTGACGTGCGTCCATGCTGTCACATATGTAGGCAGATCGGACGAGCGTGTTCTAGCTGTCCTTAATAGTTTTCATCTGCCTGGCCCACTGAGATTAAGCGAGATGCACACTAAAAATATCGATCATAAATAATACTACCTCTGTTTTTTCTTATTTGACGTTGGTTGGTTCAAAATAAAACTAACCAACGTCATGTAAATAGAAATGAAGGCAGTACAAAAAGGTTTAGCTGGCTGATCATTTAATTTGCCTATTTGTGTCTTGATCGAGCTATTTTTATTCACTAATTATATATACAAGATGCATATATCCCTGCAAAACTCCACGCTCGCAGACTCTCGGATCTCTTACTAAAATCCATTTAAAACTGTAATATTTGTTAACACCAAGATTAAATTACACCCTGATTTAGCTGATTTTTTTTGCTGTCCAAGGTGTTTCACGTAAATGTTGGTTTTAGTCTTATAGAAGATAATTAACCTGACTTATCAGACATAAATAAGGGCCCAAACGAGGTGTACAGGCTAACAGGCATATATATATATATATATATATATATATATATATATATATATATATATATATATATATATATATATATATATATATATATATATATATATATATATATATATATATATTATATGTCTGGTATGCTTCCAACATATAGTTTGCTCTTCTTATCGTAAATTAATATGCACCAAACTATCGAATGCCAACAAGAAACCATATGAGAGAGAACCGTTTGATCAACATAATATTTTTCTGATTTTTTAAGGATACTAAGTAATTTATTCTACAGCATAATCTACAAAGAGGAACAACCCATACGAGCTCAGTTTGATTATCCTAAATAGATAAGTATATTTTTTTAGATAATGGAAGCTTTTATTGAACTCAGTCAATTACATCAAGGTGATACAATTATCCTGAGAATACTTCCGGCCTCTGCATAACTAAGATGCACACAGCCGAACAAACAAAACCACACTCGAAAGGAAAAAAGAATGATATGGAGTATTGATGACCATCAATATAACGACTAAATTGCCACTCATGAACAACTCCTTGGCCATCTTCTCCAAAAGCATAGAGTTTTAAGGACCACCAATTCTAAGACTAGATCGCCACCCATATCCCTGGGTAAAAAACTCCTTGACCACCTTCTCCAAATGTTGACATGCCGCAACTACTATATCCCGCGAACCAGACTTCTGTAGGATAGCCCATGTACGAAGCCAATGGATAAGAGAATATATAACCTGTAAAGGTGAAGATATGACTTTTTTATCAAAAACCACATTATTCCTGCATAGCCAAAGCGACCAACAAGTAGCAGCTGCTCCTAACAGAACATGTGATTTCAAATTATTATTAATTCCATCAAGCCAGCTCCCAAACATATGCGCTACACAATGTGGTGGAGAAAGTCCAGATGCTGCTTGGATGATGGACCAAACAGAAAGGGCAAAATGGCATTTGAAGAAAAGATGTCTAATTGTCTCGTCATTGCAACAAAAACAACAGTTCTTAGTGCCTTGCCATTTCCTTTTTATCAAATTGTCCTTCGTTAACACCACTCCACGGCGCAAGTACCAAAGAAAAATCTTAACTTTTAGGGGTATCTTTAATTTCCAAAGACGGTTATTAATGTTGGGAACATTGCTGTGAATTAGAGCTAGATAATGAGACTTCACCGAGAACTCTCCATTTGAGGTTAAGTTCTAATGAAACTCATCTTGCTCCTGAGTTAAATGAAAACCAGTGATGCGCGGTAATAAATTATTCCACGCCGCTAGTTTTGATCCTATAAGGTCTCTTCGCCATGAAAAAGATGGAGGATTGTTTTCGAAGACTTGTGCAACTGTAGCGTGCTTATGCCTAACTATGTTGTAAAGGTAAGGATACTGTTCTTTCAAGGTTGAATTGCCCAACCATTTGTCTTCCCAAAACCTAATTTGGGAGCCATCTTTAATTATAAAGGATCCAAAACGGAGAAAGTCCCATTTCACCTTCATGAGGCTAGACCAAAAGTGTGAGTCCCCTGCCTTCCATTGAGCTTGAGAAAGAGGTTTATCACCGAGATACTTATTACGCATCAACTGTTGGCAAACCCCTTCCGTGGAGAGCAACTTGAATAACCACTTACTAAGTAGAGCCATATTCTTAATTTCCAAATCATGAATTCCTAACCCCCCCTTGTTCCTTGGGGCGGCACAGTATGTTCCATTTAGCAAGACGATACTTTTTTTTTTGACCATCACTTTGCCAGTAAAACCTGGAGCGAAAGTAGTCAAGCTTTGTAAGTATCCCTCTTGGTATGGCAAAGAAGGACATCATATACAATGGGAGGCTACTTAGCACCGAATTAATCAATGTTAGCCGTCCTCCGATAGATAGGAGTTTTCCTTTCCAACTGCTTAGACGCTTTTCAAAGCGTTCTACAACCTCCTTCCAATCGGCATTTCTTAATCTTCTATAATGAATAGGGATACCCAGATACCGAAATGGAAATTGACTAGGGGAACAACCAAAGAGTTCCATGTATTCATTTTCAAAATCTTTCGCTTCACCAAAGCAATATAATTCACTTTTATGGAAATTTATCTTAAGACCCGATAATTGCTCAAAGACAAAAAGCAACAACTTCATGTTACGAGCTTTTTCTAGGTCATGATCCATAAAGAGAACCATATCATCGGCATATTGCAAGATAGAGAGACCATCATTAATTAGATATGGTACTACTCCTGCAATTTGCCCATCCTCTTTGGCTCTATTAATCAATACAGTCAACATGTCAGCTATAATATTAAATAATATAGGTGATAAGGGATCACCTTGATGTACCCCCTTCTTTGTCTGAAAAAAATGTCCAACTTCGTCATTAACCTTTACCGCTACGCTTCCTCCAGAAATGAAAGACTCAACCCAAGAGATCCACTTAGGCGAGAAACCTTTCATACGTAGAGTTTGCAAGAGGAAAGGCCATTTGACTTTATCATAGGCTTTTTCGAAATCTACTTTAAAAATTACCCCATTTAGTTTTTTACGATGTAATTCGTGTACAGTTTCATGAAGGACAACAACTCCCTCTAGGATATTCCGTCCTCTCATAAAGGCTGTTTGAGAAGAGCTCACCACATGGTCTGCCACGAAATTAATTCTATTTGTTGCGACCTTGGTGAAAATTTTGAAACTGACATTCAAAAGACATATTGGCCTGTACTGTTGTATACGGTTTGCCTCATGAACTTTTGGAAGAAGTGTAATTATCCCAAAATTGAGACTAAACAATGGTAAATCACCCACAATGGAAATCCCGGAATAGATTCATCAAATCATCTTTGATGACCTCCCAAAAATTCTGGTAAAACTCCGCGGGAAAACCATCTGGACCAGGGGCTTTGTTGTGTTCCATTTCAAACACAGCTCGCCGGATCTCATCCTCCGAGAAAGGTGCCGTTAGGAATTCATTTTCCTCATTCGTTACCTGCGGAATATCCTCAATTCTAGATTCATCTAGTGTGATGGAAGTATCCTCAGGTGGCCCAAAAAGATTTTTATAGAATTTAGTAATATAGGACTTCAATGCTATATTACCTTCTATTTTCCCTTCGTCCTGATCGAGGAAAAAAATACGTCTTTTCCTTTTCTTACCATTGGCAACCATATGGTAATACTTGGTGTTGTTGTCCCCTAGTAGGACGTCAGTAACTTTTGCCCTTTTGTACCATTTGATTTCTTCTTCTCGAAGAAGTCTGGATAACTGATCTCTAGATTGAGCAAGATGCTCTCTCTCACTATCAGTTAATTCCCATACCTCGGCTGTGATGGCTAACTCATCAATGATTTTGTACGGTATTTTTTTCTTGTTTGTAAGAACCACTGGTGTGAGCCGCCCAACCTCGAAGTTGTCTTCTCAAAGCACTCATCTTATTGTTCCATCTTTGAGCAGGGTTGCGGCCCTTAACTGGCTTATTCCAGATTTCCACAACACGGTCACGAAAATCATCCCGAAGGAACCAACCAAGTTCAAGTTTGAACTGTGCACGGTTCCCCAAAAAAGCTGCTGATCCAGTGTCTTGTAGCAATGGTGTGTGGTTTGATAGACCTCTGTCTAATGCTTGGACAGAAACCAATGGATATTTGGATTCCCATTCCGTAGTCATTAGAACTCTGTCTAATTTCTCATATGTTGGGGATGGTAGAGAGTTAGCCCAAGTAAATTGTCTTCCCGTCAAAGCAATTTCTCTTAGATCAAAGCTGTCAATAACAGCATTGAAAAGAAAAGGCCATCGGTCATTGAATCTGTCATTGTTCTTTTCCAAGCTGCTCCTAAGAATATTAAAGTCACCCCCTATAAGGGTGGGTAGCGGATTTTGTTGACAGGCACGAACTAACTCCGCTAGAAAACTAGATTTGTATTCATCTTGTGCCGGTCCATAGACTGCCATTAAAATCCATTTGAATTTGTCTTCCTTATTGACCAGGTGGAATTTAACATAAAATTCGCCTTCGACAATCAAAGACAAATCATAGGTAGATGCTTTCACCCCCAAGTATAATTCCGCCGGATCTGCCGCGAGGTGGGAGACAATGCCAAACGAAATCTACACCCCCAGATAGATGGTTTAGATTCGTCTTTGACATATCACTCTTACCTGTTTCCATAAGTGCGACAAAATCTAAATTGTGCTCCTTTATACATTCTGCCACATATCGGTATTTAGCCAAGTCACCGAGACCTCTGCTATTCCAAAATATGCCTTTCATAATAACACAATTTTAGAGATTATGTAAAGGAACGGTTTCTCCGTCCCTTTTTCTTATTTGATTTAGATTTTCTCGCGGACACCATCAAGTCGCAAATTTTGCTACTCATGTCCACATCATCTAAATCCACCTCAGAGACATATTTCACTAAGTGAGCGAGTAGGCTACCTGCAAGTTCGGTATCCTCGTCATCACTAGCATCAAAAGGATTGTCTTTCTCTAAAGTTTGATTCTTAAAAGGTTGGTGAGAGCCATTTATTTTAGGTGCTGCTATTGAACGATCTAGTTCAATATGTTTCAATTTATTAATGGAAATTGTAATGTCAGAGCTAGAAGAACCCAAAGAAACACCCACATTACTTAGATGAGAAGAAACTCTATCATCTGGTAAAGACGTAATTGAAAAAACATGTTTACCTTGTGGGGGAAAAGCTGGTGTAGTGTCAGAGCTCGGCGGAGAATTAATCACAGCCAACTCCTTCACTGGACCATCTAGGTTGCAAATAGCTTTTCGCCTCATTGCCTTACTGAGTGAATCCTCATCTGTCATCGCAATTCCGCTGATCTGTTCAGCATTCGAACGACCACTTCGGCGAAGACCATTGCAATCTCCAGGAGAGGATAACACCGGCCATTCTTCATAGTTTCCTTGTGTCGTTTGCTGCGAACTTAGTGGTGCTGAAACAGTGCCCATGCGCACCTTACTTGTGCTCCCAAATGGAGCAACAGTACTGCCTACACTGCACTTCTTCACTAGTGGCACTGAAAGATGACCATCCATCAAGCCTGGTAATGGGTTTTGTTGCTTACTAATCGGATGTGCCACCGGGACAGCATGTTGCTTTCTATTAGATTGTATCTCTGTTGCTGATAGCGTGCGCGGCACTGCCTCGATCTCCTGCACCTCAGCTGCGTTCATACGCATATTCTCTGGGCCAACCGATCGGGGAGTAGCAGGTGGTGAGATTCCTGCTGGACTGATCTCCTGTGAAACATCAGGATGCTGCAGCTGCAGCCCTACCAAGTCCATCACCACAGGCCGGCGAGATGGAGACGACTTGAGAGGTCCAAAAGGCGTTAACGCCAACTGCATTGGCGTTGGACTAGACCCCTGATCAGTTTATGTAGTTGTGGAAGAGCTGCTTTTGTGTTTCTTTACAATGTGATTTGTATTGTTGTCTTCCTTAGAATCCCCTCCCTCTTCTGCACCTTCATCACCACCACCTGTGGGCTCATCTACCACATGCACAGCCGGCTGGAACCCTTCTTCCTCAAGAGAGAAAGTGATACGATATCCAATCTTGCCGAAGATGATATCAGTCTTAATTGGTAGATCCGCACGGCTAAGAACTCCCACTTTGACCCGAATAATGCCCTTTTACGAAAGGTCAGCATATCTACCTCTTGTGTGGTTCCAACAACAGTGCCCAAAGCCCAGAAACAAAGGTAGTGTCGCCAAGAGTGCGGCACTCCAATGATGTGCACCCACACCTCGTCGAGCTGGTACACCGGTATAATATCGGAATCTTGCTGCCACTGTTGGATTGTGATAGATACACCATGATTCTTTAACCTGAATTCAACATCATCCATCCGGTTGAGTTCCTCCTCAGACGGGAAAGTCACAAGGTATGAATTGTCACCATGTGGCACAGCCTCCCAATTCCAATCGGCTCGGATGAGGCGTGCCAACTCATTCTGCACGGCACTAGCTGCTAAATGACCACCGAGAATGGTCACCAAAGCCATTGGCGCAGGTTTCGGCGGCTCCAACTTCATATCAAACTCCTGTATCCGCAAGAAACCCATGTTCTGTTCACTGAATCCAAATAAAGCAGCAGTAGGTTTTGGTTCCTTTAGAATAGGACATCTATTCGGCACATGTGCATCTTTCTTGTTACATATAAAACAGTCAAGGACAGTTTTGCAGCCATCCAACAAATGGCCACTACCCTTACACCTAAAACAGTGAAGTGGACGAGGTTTCTTGGCTTTTGCCGTTGTTACCTCCACACTATTCTTGGATAAAAGAGTAGCTGTTTCTCCTCGGCCGGCTTGAATGTCTTGTTTTCCAGTACTTTCTGTTAGGGCTTGATGAACAGGGACACCTTGATTGCCTGCATCCCTTTGAGGTTGCTCATCACGGCCATGGCCCTGGAACCCTGGCCGGAAGTTTCTTCCCTGCGGGCGCTGACCAAATCCCGGACGACCACCTTTGTTGTTTCTGTAGGAAGGTAAAGCACCGTGTCCTCCTTGATTTGGTGGTGCATCCCAGCCTCCATGTGCACCCCGGCTACTTTGATCACGATGATCAACTCGGCCACCATGTGCACCCCAACCGCCTTGCTGTGTAGAACGGCCTTGCTACGCAACCCGGCCGCCGTGGTGTTCTTGCGAGTTGGTTCTGTTGATTTGTTGCTGGGAGGATGATTTGCTAGCGGCCGCTGCTGGTTGCGGCGAGGAGGGTCAGTCGCCGCCATCGCAGCGTAACTAGGGCGAGATGGCTGTGTTGATGGAATGAAAGAGATGGCAGATTGCGTCGATCGAAGCAAGTCACATCTCGATCTGCCGTAAGGACGCATGCCGACCGGGCCCATCACACGGCCCACAAAAGATTGTTTCGAATTTTGAAACAATCCCAGTGAAAGCGCGTGATCTGAGGACGATCCTTGTAATGCGCAATCTGAGGAAACCGTTGTCGCTTGGTTAGATGTCGCCGCCGGCAGGAAATCCCCCAGTACCACTACCGTCGCCGGACGTGGACGGGGAAGAGGACCTTTCCATGGCCGAACCAGCCATCCACGTCGACGCTGTATAGCAGGACCAAATTCTTTTCCTGATCGACGGTGAGACACCAAATTCCATCCACCAGCATTGTCTTTCTCAGCAAGCTTCGGTGAAAGAGAGCGACAGCGAGAGGGAGGCTCGGGTTGTTTTTCCCACCAGCGGTTCGCCGGCGTCGGAAAACCAACCTCGCTCCAGAACTCCTGCACTAGCGAAGCTTCATCAGATCGAGCCGGTCGTTCATGGCCTCCACCATCACTTGCTGCTTGCCTGTGACCACCATTGTCTCTCCCACTCTGCCTAGTTTCAATGACAGCCTCGTCGACAGTCTCATGCGAGGTATTAACACCATCGTCGTCGTCCCCATCCCGATTTTCCTGCAAAAGACACTCAAAACGAGAGCCACGTACCACGGAGGAAGAAACTGGAGCCAAGGTGAGGCGCCGGCAGCGATCACTGTCGATCCTCATCTCAACGTCATCTCCTTTCGCCCATCAGTTCCTCGGGCAGCTCCTTAGCTCTTTTTTGGTGATGATAGATTATTTGATTAATTATTCTGAGAACGGAGCAGCGTTGCTCCCAGTCTCAGGGCGACCAGGCGTCCCCCAACGCCCGGCCATCACTGCCCCCTCCTCCTCCTTCCGCTTTGCCACCACCCGAGTTAATTGGCTGCAAGGATGGCAGCGGGGGCTTCTTTTCCTCCCAACGGCACCACGGTTGGGGCACCTAGGCGCCTATGATGAAGATGGGCCAAATCTGAGCCACCACGGCTGGATTCGACGAGGAGAAGTCGAGGGGAGGGGGCGGGTGTAACATCCCGCCCTAGGGCTTAATAGGATTAATAGAATACTCATATCAACAAGTTGCAACTTCTTTTCCGGAAGCCAATCTCCAAAGAACTCCAGGGTTAAGCGTGCTTGGCCTGGAGCAATTTGGGATGGGTGACCGACCGGGAAATTCTTCCCGGGTGCACACGAGTGAGGACAAAGTGTGCAGAAAAGACATGTGTTGGGATGGGTGACCGACCGGGAAATTCTTCCCGGGTGCACACGAGTGAGGACAAAGTGTGCAGAAAAGACATGTGTTGGTCTGTGAGGGCAGTCTATGACCTATGAAAGCTATCAGATGTAAGTGGGCCCGGCCTGGGGAAGGCGGGACGTTACAGCGGGGGTGGGGAGGGGGGTTGCGCCAGTTGGCAAGCTAATTGGCTGCAAGGATGGCGGCGGGGCTTCTTCTCCTCCCGGACAAAGTGTGCAGAAAAGACATGTGTTGGTCTGTGAGGGCAGTCTATGACCTATGAAAGCTATCAGATGTAAGTGGGCCCGGCCTGGGGAAGGCGGGACGTTACAGCGGGGGTGGGGAGGGGGGTTGCGCCAGTTGGCAAGCTAAATTGGCTGCAAGGATGGCGGCGGGGCTTCTTCTCCTCCCGATGGCACCGCGGTTGGGGCACCTAGGCGCCTATGATGAAGACGGGCCAGATCTGAGCCACCATGGCTGGATTCGACGAGGAGAAGTCGGGGGAGTGGGGAGGGGGGTTGCGCCAGTTGTGGTGGGAGGCCGCGAGGCAACAGGAGGTGACGGCTAGATGGCGGGCAGCGAAGGAGACGGTGTGGTTGGGCACCTCTGTGCCTAGACGACGACAGGGATGATGACAGTGGTAGTGGAGGAGGATGTGGCCGTGCAGTAGGTGGAGGTGAAGGATCTAGAACTCCCGTCCGGATCCTAAGTGGTGGCAAGGTGGTCGGCGTCGGGGCGACACAATGACCGACGACGGTGTGTGGGCAGGGAGTGGCACGGTGGCCACCCAAACCTGATGTCCCCGAAGAGGTGGCTCATGGAAATGATAGGCGACAACGATTGTTGGTGGGATGGGGAGTGGCTGCAACGCCGTTCAGGTGTGGCGGCGAAGGTGGCAGTCCTCCCCCAAAACCCCCATTTCATTCTCCTCTCATGCTGACGGTTGTGTTGACGATGGGATGATGGCAACGGTGGCTGTGCTGTGGTTTGTGCAGAAGGAGGGAGAGGCCATGGTTCACCGGATGGCGGAAGCTCTCCTCCTCCGTAGCAATGAGCTACGACGTAGGCGATGGTAGGAGATGGCAATGCTGGTGCAGAGTGGTGTTGTGCAGGACTTCGACTTCTTCCTCGAGAACGGGCCTCCTGTATGGTGTCCACTGGCGATGGGCGCTTGTGCGGTAGCCATGCGTTGAAGGGATTTTGGATGGTGGTGGCTGTTGGGAGTGATGGAGATGTGGCATGGGAGGGCCAAAGGTTCCTAGGGAGAAAGCCCAAGCTGTTTAGGGCTGGCAGTGGCAGCACTTTCTGGCGCCGCAACCTTCTTGGAGACGTTGGCGTGGTGTCTTCTTCCTTCCCATGGAATTATTCATGTGAAATTTGTCCTACTTCTGGGACATGCGATGGCGACACCCTTGGCATCGTAACCTCATTGGAGGTGTCATTTGAAGTTCCTTTCCCACTAATCTCTAATCTAGACGATTTGTCCTCCTATGATGGCGCTTCTGGGATGGCCATGTTGGCGGGTCTGCACGGAGGAGAGTGGATGCATCCTTCTCTCTCGCCCAGGGGCGGATTCACCATCGGGGCTTGTTGGGGCGCAAGCCCCAGCTCCAGCTTCCAGTCCCAAGTGCTCTCCCAATAAACTCAAAGCTAGTAGAAATCACTGGGACAGTCAAAGTATACATATTGGGGCCTGCAGCGACTAGAAAGAAGAAAACTCGCCTGTAGCTGTGTGGTGTGATTAGTGCTCCATCTGTCATCCAGTGTTTATTAATTGCTAAATGCTATATCAAGCCCAATTCAATTACCAAACCAATGAGGACAAGAAAAGGCAGATATTACCATCTACCAAGCGCTCTTGGTTTGCATCTGTTCAGGGCACATTGGAGGGTCTAATTCAACTAGAAATACATGTTTTCCAAAATTAATGAAACATGGATTTTTAAGTTCATAGTTTTCACAAAATATGATTTCCAATACCGAGTTATATTTTTAGCCCTATGCATTAGCACCATCTCTAGTTCAATCCTAGATTCGCCCCTGCTCTCGCCCTCTCCCTCTCCTACCAAAAAGCGTGGATGGATTTGAGTGTGGTGGAGTCATAAACGTGCGGCATGGTGTGTTATTTTTTTTTTCCTGATTATAGCCTTTCAGGGCTATAGTCTTGAATTTTTTTTATGCTATATCAATATGAGGCATTGCACTATCTTACCTGGTTCATTGGTTAAAAGAATAGATTTTTTTTAAATTTTATGGCAATATTTGAGAATAAAAACAAATAAATTACTACCTCTATTTTTTAAGTATGACGTTTGTTGACTTGTTTTTATCAATATTTGACCATTTGTTTTAACTAAAAAATTTATGTGAATATAAAAATATTTAAATCATTCTTAAAGAATATTTGGTAATAAATCAAGTCACAATAAAATAAATAATTAACGGTGTCATATATTAAAAATTGAGGTAGTAATTGTTAAAAAGTTTTGTTTTTCAAAATGCATGTAAGTAGTTTATACCTACAAACCTTTCCAGAAACTTACTATTTAAAAGTTTAAAAAAACATTCCCGCAATAATTTATCTGTAAGAGGGAAAAGCTTGCCAGAAATCTAAAAATCACTCAAAACACAATGAACGAGTTCTAGGCTGTACTCAGCATGGAGAGTTGAAAACTAATCCCACACACGCACAATGAGTTACTCGTTAGCACATAATTAATTATTAAATATTAGTTAATAAAATTTAAAAATTGATTAATATGATTTTTTTAAGACAACTTTCGTATAATCTTTTAAACTGTTTAGGCCCCTTCGATTCAAAGAAAATTCATAGAAATTTTATAATCTATTGGAAAATTTTCTTTGTGTCTATCTCTCTTATCTGGTTTCTGCATTTTCTATGGTCCAATCAAACGGTCATTCATGTGTTTTGCAATCCTCTCTTTTACACTTGTATTTTTATCAGAATCTTGTGTTTTTTCTATTCCTCCGTTTTTTCAATCATGCGATTCAAAGAGGCCCTTGGAGGATTTTATCCCTATAGGAATTTTTCCTATATAGTCATTTGAATCAAAGGAATAAATTATATGAAATCCTATGAAATTTAAATGGAATACCTAATACCATGTAAATTTTAGAGGAAATCTAACATGAGGTAGAACCTCTTGGAAACATTCCTATGAGTCTTTATCTCTCATCTAATTCCTATGTTTTTTCTGCGGTCCAATCAAGAGTCATTCATGTGTTTTTTCTGTGTTTTGCAATCATATGTTTTACACTTACTCCCTCCGTCCCAAAATATATCAACTTTTAGCTATCAGGATTTGTCCCAAAATATAACTTCTTACCCAACATTCTCTTCCCAACCAATCACAACCCTCCACCATTCACTTTTCCCATCTACCCCACTACTCATCCAATCATAACCCTCCACCATTTACTTCTATCTATTTTCTTAATAACCGTGTTCAACTCTAAAACTTCTTATATTCTCGGACGGATGGAGTACATTCATATCAAAATCCTGTATTTTTTTCTATTCCTATATTTTCTCAATCACGTGATTCAAATGTCACTTAATTGTTTAGGAAGCCTAACACGGAAAACGTATAAAGTTGAAGTTCAACAGGAGAAGTGCCGAACACACTAGGACACTAGGTGACACGTAGATAATCCATATAATCCCATGTGCACCGTCCACCCCGATCCACTTGGCCATCCGTGGATGCCACGTGTCCCGCTGGCGCATGCGACGACACGCCACGTACACTAGCAATTTAGCAACTGGAATACCGTATACGAATCGAAATATAATACTTACATGTACGCCGTTGGCCGTACGTATCGACCATACGAAACCTCCGGACACTTCCTGTAAATCGAAAAATACAATATGTCGTCGCAACAAGCTAATTTGGCTTCTTGCCTGCACGTACTCTCTGCTTAATTAAGCATCTTCCACTTCTTAGGAGTGTATAACTTTCAGCAATGTTTGTTGTTCAAAATATATTACTCCCTCCATTTCAAAATATAAGTATTTTTAAACTTCAACACACTCTTCAAGATGCTATTTAACCAACCATATCTATAAAAATAAAATGTTTCAAATAAAAAGAGTTGTATATTATGATATTTTGTTTAAAGATTTATAGCATCAATTTTACATGATTGATTTTTTTCTACTAATAGTCAAAGTTAAAAATGTCAAGTAAAAATGTTTATATTTTGGGACAGCGGGAGTACAAGCGCGAGATGGCCAACAGTACAACTAGTTTGGCTTTGGCTTAAAATTTAAATTTTAAAACTTAATTTCAGAGCTGATTTAAGATTTAGTTTCTTCATTGTAGTTTTTTTTATGATGTTTACCTTTAAATTAAACTACTAACAATAAATATATAAAGTTCCGTGGATCAATTATTTTTTGAGTAAATTGGATCCACGATGCATCAACTTGATAGATGAATGAGATCTATAGTAAAAACTTGAGATACGAATGCAATCTATAAGAACTTAATAAGTGAGTGCTCAGGTTTGCATGATGGATACGATTTTGGTAAATAATTTAAAGTGATGCAATAATTTGGAGCATTTTTTTTCTAAGTATATACTTGCATAAGCATACTTGGACTTCATAATTCCCGCAAATTAAGATTCAATCAAATTTTGCAATGTAGAAACTTTTGTATTTTGGTTGAGATTTAAGAAGGTGAAGGAAAAATATCTAAACATGTGGTGCAAATTAGATAAGCAGAGTAATTCTTATAGATTACATCCAATGTTGTAAGGTAATATCGACACCATGTCAAGTTGTTGTACTTAAAAATCTAATTCTAAGTTATTATATTAGAACATACTCAACTATCAAGTTGTTATATGGAATTACTCCTATTTTTTATTTGTTGCTTTATTCATTTTTCAGACACATAGGTACTCTTCCATTTCAAAATATACCTTTCATTTTAAAATATAGGGCACAACTGTTTTTTATATATTTCATAATACAATACGCGCATACATACATGCAATTAATTAGAACCTTTCCCTCCCCTAATTTTTTTAATCATTCATCCATAAGATCTCTAATCCCATTAAACCGTCAGTCCTTAGGCATTGTAGGCATTGTTTGATTCTGCTTAGGATTATTATAATCTGGATTATTATGAGCAAGCTGAATAAACAAATAGCTTATTATGATAGACTATTAATAATCTATAAGCCAGATTACTATAATCTGGTAATTCACTCTAAAGGTGCTTTTTAGATTGTTAGGTGGCTAATAGGTAACAAACAGTTAATAATTTAGAGAAACAAACAGCTAACAGTTTATTCTATATCAGCAGCTTACAGTAATCTAGCTCAATAATCTGGATTATAATAATCTTAAACTTAAACAAACAGAGCCATAGTATATTCATGATCTTGTAAATTCGACATCTAAATCTATGATCTTTTTTAAGTAAATTATTGCATGTGATCTATGATTTTGTTTAAGTAAATCATTGCATGTGTAGAGCCCGTCTTATCAGGTTGACCTTTAAATGTGGCTGTCCAAATTCAATATCCATGATTCATAGTTACATGAACTATATATAGCCACCCAATTGTAATATATTACATACAAGTTGCAACATAATTACACCATAATTACACTATAGATACATTTAAAAGTTTTTCACCTAAAATACTTGCAACGTTTTTCAGATAGTCCCC
Source organism: Oryza meridionalis (assembly GCA_000338895.3). NCBI lineage: Eukaryota > Viridiplantae > Streptophyta > Magnoliopsida > Poales > Poaceae > Oryza > Oryza meridionalis. The sequence goes on along the minus strand of CM002528.2, from coordinate 4,243,419 downwards.
TTTTCTTATTTGTTCATAATAGATGACAAAAATCTGACTAACTGATTTTTGAAAAAACAAAATCGTGTTAGTTGTGCTTCTTGTGCAACGTATGTTCAGTCGAATGATGTATAAAAAGGAGTCGAGTTTGTACTTAAATCCAACAGAAAAACACTAATTCGAGAAAATGAAACCAAATTCGGCTTTATGCGCAGATGTTCCATCAGCACGTGTATATGATGGGTTATTATATATTCATATAATCTTTTCTCTTGAGAGGGATACATTCGTATACTCAATATATATATATATATATATATCTCGATTGTCGGTCGCTGTGTCGTCGATGTTGCCTTTTCCCGTACACGTGCTGTTGATAACTAAATTAGCTACGGTTTCAGGTACACTTTTAACATTTATATTAATTAATTTGCCATTTAGAAATGCAATAAGTTTCATACATATATTTGAGTCATTCATTTGGACCCAGAAAATAAAACAAGATCAGAAAAATTCTACACCGTATTCTGAAATAAAACGATAAGTTCATACTACTCCCTCCGTTCCAAAATAAGTTCATTTTTCATATATTCCATACATATCAATACAAAATAAAAAAAATAGAATATTTCTACTTTATTAAATCCCAATGTAGATATTCCCCCATTTTATCTATTTTTAATGTACTTATTCTCTAATTATTCTCTACTTTCCGAATAATTACTCAAAAATAAACTTATTTTGAAACAAACAGAAGGCACCAAAAATCAACTTATTATTCGACGGAGGGAGTATCACACAGATGCTATCCGGCATACTATCCATCTACTAACAGATATATATTTCCGATATGCATATTATCCGGACTGTCTGGAACCACATCTCCTATTTGACAAAATTTGAATGAATTTGAATAAATTTTGATCACATTAACAATTTTTTTAAGAAAAATCACAATAGAAAGCTAGAGATATAAATAAATCTTATTCTAAGCGATCAGAGTTATCTCACTTTCCTCAGCAGCATATGCTTTTGCATCACCTTGTTAGCACATAAATTTCGAGGGAAAGCATGCAGGAACAATGTATTTAATTTGTATTTGGATCCGGCCCTAAAGTTAAGTTGGTCTGCCGGCCACTTCAACCTGTTGAATGTTGATCGAAGGCAAGGCGACATATGTAAAACAAAAGGTGAGAAAAGTAAAAAAAAGAAGAAATAAATAATAGGAGTGATAATAATAATTTACTTGTTGAGTTGGATAACACCCACTGGTGGAGAAATGATCTTTACTAGGTCGATCCAAAACCACAATAGTTTCGGTTCCAAAAAAACCGGGACTCAAAATAATCTTTAGTCCCGGTTGAAAACCCTACTGCCATTTTATGATTTTTAGTTTCGGTTGGGGTTACCAACCGGGACCGGTTCATTCCCTGTCAGATGTATGTTAGGAAGCCGAGGAGTGACACTAACCGGGACTAAAGATCACCACTTTAGTCCCGGTTGGTAATAGATCTAGATGATTTTTAGTCCCGTTTGGTAAATTGAACGCGTAGTATATAATCCCTATCCCTTATCCTCTCCTCCACAATCGCAACTCACAGATCGAATCTCTCCCCCTTCTTCTCCTCCACTCCTACATATCAGATCTACCCTCTCTTCCTCATCCCCTCTCCTCCACCTCCTCCCCTTCCTTCTCTCCTTCCCCTCCCCTTCCCATCCGTCGGGCCGGCGGCGGCGGGGCCATACCCAGCGGCGGGCAGCGGCGCCGCGCGCGGCGACGGGCGGTGGGGCCGCGGCGGGCGGTGGGCGGCAGGGCCGCGCCCCGCGGCCGGCAGCGGCCGTGGCGAGCAGCGACAGCGGCTTTGTTTGTTTTTTTATATATAATTTGTGATTCACAGAGATGTATAAATTGTGATTTATTGTATGGATCTGTGATGTATTTAATTTGTGTGTAATTTTTTTAGATCTGTGATGTATTTGATTTGTGTGTATTTTTTTTAGGATTTGTAATGTATTTGATTTGTGTGTATAAATAACTTTAAGATTTGTGATGTGGATTTGGTGATGTGAATTTGGAATGTTACTTTGATTTAGGAATTTGGGGATTTGCATGCCACTTGATTCGGGAGAAAATAAAAAGGAAAAAAAAGAAAGGGGGCCATCTGGTACTGCCGCTATTCCTCTTTACTCCCGGTTAGTAACAGCAACTGGGACTAAAAATCCCTCTCTTTAGTCCCGGTTGGTATTACCATCTTTAGTCCCGGTTATTTCAATCGGTCCATCTTTAGTGCCAGATTGTTACTCCCGGTTGAAAAACCGGGACTAAAGGGATTACCAACCGGGAGTAAAAATGGGTTCTCCACCGGTAACCTCGATGGTTGCATGCGCCTTGAACAGCAAACGGGTATGCAATATCAGAATGCTGAAAAAAAATGAATATTCTAAAATCAGTAGTTATGTTGTTAGAGAAATCACAAGAGATAAATACTACTGAAGTTGAAATCTGGAAACAAATTATAAAGCTATTGTACATTCTCTAAAATTTGTCTATTTTTGTTGTCTTCCGAATTCTTCTAAAGAAAATGACACATCTATGTTGCAATATCAATATCGTCGACATGGCCTTCGATTTTTCAATTACTCTAGGGTTTCCAAGAGTATGTGGGCCGTGATGTGTACTTTATGGCTACAACCTCAAACATTGAATTGTGTTAACCAATATACGTATAGTTATGTTTATTCGAAAAACCAATTGATATACACATACTGATGACGATGTTATCGTTCATCTGCGTTATATGATCAATAGGAGTACCTTTGTTGGACCTATCTGAACATATAGTTTAGCCACTCTGTTACAATTAATTAGGTCATGCCTCGTATTACATGAGTCATGCATGATATATTTATTTAGTGATGCGCCGATCTGCACACTACGATCTGAACATATATAAAACTAGAGAGATAAAAAAGAAAAGTTGTTGCACTTTTGTTCTTTTATATTATCCTGCATTTCACGAAACTACTACAAAAGTATCGTATTATTTTTATATATATAATTATAATTTTATTTCTTACGTTAAACATGTGTATCGATAACACGTGTTACGGAGAGTTGCCGTTTTCTTGAAAGAAATTAGTATTGCGTATTATCGGGGCGGAGCTACATGAGGAATCGAGGAGGCACCCACACCCAATTAATTTTGAAACAACCCCCAACCCTAATTCTAAACTCGGGTAACCGTATTATTAGTATAAACTTGATATAAAGCATAGTAAAACAAATAAGTGGTAGCCTCCTACATTTCGTTTTATTTCCACCCATGTCTATTATTGTAATTTCCATAATAAAAGCTATAGGTACACAAGTGGGGAAGCCTGCTACGGTTTCGGCCTATGGGCCTTCAGCGAGCTCTGCTGCGATAGGCCCACTTCAGCCCATGTAGAGTCAGACAAATGGGCTGGATATGGACATGGACATGGTTAGCCTGCTATCTGGGCTGGGTTAGTTTGGAAGTTTCTTATTGAGCTCTGAAAAAAAAAATTATCACTGAGAACACACTTCTTGATGTTACAACATTGTTGATGCCATCTTAACTCGACAGATAAACCAGAGGCCACAAACACACAGGAAATGGATCAAATGAACCTGTCATGCACTTGCAAAGTTGCACACAGATTACAGAGTCGTAGTTGTTTCACCACCTGGGAATTATGACTGCCCATTTGCGTTTCAACCACTTCATAAACTCAGCAGAAATCAGTTCTTGAACATGTTTTCTGCATATGATATCCTGAAGCAAAACTGGGGAAAGAGGCAGGTTTTATCAGGCCAAGCTGACAGCACAGATTTGGGGCAAAAATCCTGAAGAAACTACACGAGTTTCACCCGATTCCAGCATGATTTAATTCCAAATCAAGCCCGAAAGATGCCTCCAGTCAAAAAAGTTGCAAAATTGCGCTCTGAAGAGTGTAAGGACACACTATTCAGTCATCCTCTTCCTCTGTCAATACCTTCTTGCATGCCTCGTAGCACATAAACGAAATCCCGGCGGCCGGCACCAACTTCATGCAACTTGGCCCCAGACCCCTGTAAAGCCCTCCAACCCCTTCATCCTCCAGAATGCTCAGGAGAGCATGAAGCATGTTCTTGTAGACCTTCCTGCCACCGACGGCGCCGACTTGCATGTGCTTGCGTGCAACCTCGAGGGGGAAAGTGGCTGTGCTTGAGATAGCTCCTGCGGCTGACCCAATGAGCAGGGTAGGAACGTTGCCAATTTCATTCGTCTTGAACATCTTCTTGTAGGCCTTCTTAAGGGTGTCGTAAGCAAAGTAGTTGGTCGCGGCATATGGCACGACTCCAATTAAACTTGGCGTTAAACCTCGGTACAGCTCAGTGGGGCCTTCTTCACGGACAATTTTGACAAGAGCGTGGAGAAAGTTATCATATACACCTCTCTGCACATTTTAAGCACAACCATCATATGACATTCGTGTATTGCGTCTCAGGAAGTTAAAAGGCTCTAGTTTCGGGGAGGCATACAGAGGGATGGAACTAACCTGTATGGTTAATCGTGTCTTAATTAATTCCAGAGGGTAAGTACAGAGGGTTGAACTGACACCAGCAAATGCCCCAGCCACTAGTGAAGGAGGGAGTGGGACCTTCTTTCGTTCCCCAGATTTGGGGGTCAAGAACTTGTTAGCTGTATCAAAAGCGAAGAGCTGGAGAAAAAGAAGGGACGGCCAAATATTAATATATGTATGTGCACAAATAATTGTACAACAAGCTATTTATTATGTTTCAACATGCATCCATCATTTATATCGTAGTTGTCCGATGATATACACAACCATGCGCATCCAACATGTGTGAACTAAGCAACAAACAGAACATAAAAATTAAACACCCAACTGTGTTCTGTTCAACCCTCTAACTGTGAATGCAGAAAAGGTTTCTTGATAAAAGAAATGAAAATTTGAAGAAAGCCAACAATAATGCAAGGACCTGCCTGATGTTTTCATACTTCAAATAAGCATGAGAATTAGCCTTTTTATAGCCCTTATTACATTTTTAATTACGATAAAAAATCAATATAAGAACTTTCTGACTGTAGCTTCCTTGAAACATACAAACCTTTTCTTACATGAATCATGCAACAAGTTGCCTGAGGTTTGGAGCAGCTCACTCAAACATAAAGATATAGGAATTATTTGGCTGCAGATCAAAACCTTGGTTTAATCAGGCCAATACCTCTGGGAATGGAAATCTCAAAAAAAAAAGGATATAATTAGTTTTGTCTTGTATGTGCCTTCGGTTCGCGCTCAGCTGTTGTCTAATCTTGTGTAAATTATCAGGTATGGTTCACTGGAGAGAAAGCAAATACCAAGTTTCCATTATGTTAAAATCTCTCTTCAGACCAGCTTGAGCAGGGAAATGTTATGGCAACAGACAAGAGCAATTCTTACGTACCGGTGGACTAAACTGCAAACTGCTCCTTGTTTCTGGGTATATAATCATCACTATTTTTTCCCATTAATATCATCCCTAAGGTAAAGATAGCACAACGCTGATGAAATGATGTGTTATAACAGAAATTACATCGATGCTTACAGCCTTACACTAGCTCCGAAGTTGCATACTAGCGCAAGGCTGGCACACTGACCTATATAACTTAACTCTATGGTATCCAATACCAAAATGGCACAATCTCAACAAATTTAAGCTATGCCAAAACAGCTATTCAGCTTTTCTTGGGTGACAGGGGTTAATCTTAAAATATAAAATACATACCTAGATTTATTTGAACCACATACCTAACAATTTGCATAATGTACTGTTTACAGGATCAATTAAGCACACGAAAAGTGGAAAGAAACAAACATTTGTTTGCAGCAAACATTAATGCTTACTATTTTGTAAGAATAAGGGTTACATATTTTGCAAAACAAAAATCCATTAACAGGATTTCCCCCACTGTATGTAAATCACAAACAAAGCACAGTACAGTATCAATATACATTACACATAAACACTGTATAAAAGTATGACTCCACCATGATCAGTAAATCAGTCGGTTACCTCAATTGCTTTGCTCGGGGCGACTCGAATGACATTAACGAAGTTACCACGGAACAACCCGGTCCACCCTTCATGCTTCATGATAGACTGGAACACCTCCGCGGTCGAATTGCCATTACTCCCCACCATCAAATGCGTCCTGATCGTCTCCAATGGCGCGACGGCCGTCCTGGACACCGCACCGGCGATCCCCCCGCTGATCAACCTCTTCAGGTGGGGATTGCCCACCTTGATCTTGAGCTTGAATGCTTTATTCTTCTTCTTGTTCTTATTCCCCTCCTCCATTAGCTCCACCTCCACACTTTGACCGGGCAGAGCATGGTGCTCGATCTCCGGCGAGACATACTTGGCATACGGGTCTCCCGGAGCGTCCGGCGGCGACGGTGAGCTCGAGGAGGTCGCCGGGAAGCCGACGCCGACGCTGGCGAAGAGGCCGGAGGCAGGGTGGAACGACTGGTGGAGAGTCCACGCCAGGTTGAATCCGCCATCGGTGTCACCACCTGAGGGCGCCGCCGCCGCCGGCGGCGGCAGCGCGAGGAAGCAGCCGCCCCAATCCGCCGCCGCGCATTGCAACCGCGCGCCGCCACCGCCGCCGCAACTCCTCTTGCTCATCGGCTCACCTCGGTTTCGATCCCCCCACACAACTCCAGCAATCGCAAGGCCGGACAAAGAATCATTAATTGGCCCCCAAAGAAAAAGAAAAAAGCAAGCTCGTCGCCGTCACCGTGGCGTGGAAAAGACGCAGAAATGGAGGGGAAGAATCTTGGGAGCCAAAAAAGGGCGCGATTTTCCAGGAATTGGCAGAAAAAGAACCAACCTGAAAGAAACAAATAAGAGGGGGAAATAAAAAGGAAAGAAAATAGACGAAAGATGAGAGACCTTTTTCCACGGCGTGTGATCTGGAATACGGTGTCGCAGGCAGCAGCAGCAGCAGCAGGTGGAATTGAGGTAGTGAGATGAGAGAATGGGAGTGAGCGATTTCTACCTGCCCGGCACTAGCAGCAAAGCAATCCCTTTGACCTCGCCGCCGGTCACCGCCCTACCAACCCCCGCGCTTCTTGGACGCCGGCGGCGGCGGGGAGAGGAAAGGAGAGAGGAGGTGGGAGGTGAAAAGAGGTCACTGCAGTGCGAGGTTTTTCGATGTGCGCCATTAAGAAAGATGGTGGGGTGGCTGCCTCGTTATCGAACTTTGTCGCGCCTTCCGCACCATTCCGTCCGTTTTGGTCTAACGGTGGGTAACGGCGCAGCCAAAATGACTTTGATGCCCCTTAGGCTTGAGAGGCTCAAATGAACAAGTTTGTTTTCTTTTGTGCCATTGAGCCGCCGCCGCCGTTCCACACTGCGCACCATCCGACCGCCACGCCATGTCGCGCCTGCCCGGGAACTCCGCGCCATGCCACGCCATGCCATTCCGCGCCTGCCCACGACGCTCTGGAACACGCACCGGAGCGACGCCGCCACGACATCATCTTCCTCCCCGTCGATCTGGACCACGCCAAGTCGAGCCGCCGCGCCACCATCGTCGTCTCATCACCACGACCAAAACCCCTCAAGAACCCCCAAGATTGATGCACCATGGACGGAGAACGGCATCATCTTCTCCAACTCCGGTCGTCGGCGTGGTCGCGGGACACCGTGTTCGCCGGCTCGCCGTGGGCCACAGGCGGCGTCTCCTCCCTCGCCGACACTTTGGTGAGCTATGGGGACGCGGCCGCCGCCGTCGACGACGACGAGGTCGCGTTCCTCGGCAAGACCACCGCGTCGTCTCCCAGTACGGCGAGGCTGCACGAGCAGCTGCTGCTGGAGGCCGAGCTGCTGCGCCACAGCGACAGCCTCGTCTCGGCTTCGCCACGATGGATGACGGCACCACGATGCTCGGCACGTTGGAGTTGTGCGCCATGCCGCTCACCGACGGCGCCCCCCGGTCATCTGCAGTAGCAGCTCCAACGATAGCAGCGCCACTAAATACGACACCGCCGGTTGCCATCGCAGAAGAACCAGAGGAAGAAGACGACGACGACGAAAGAAGCCAAGCGGCCGCGGACTTGCAGCCATGGCCCGGTGCAGCAACGGCCTCCTCAACGCCGGCGTGCTGGATCTCGCCGTGGTGGTGCTCGGCCGCGGGATCTGGCTCAGCAACCGCGCCGCCACCACCGGGGCGGTTCATGGAGCGCCGCGTCATCGTGCTGGGCGTGCTCCTCCTCGCGCAGTAGAAGCACATGCCGCCGGCGTCCTACGCCACGGTGGGAGGTGTCCTGTCCATGGTCGCTGGCCGCCACGCACCGCGCCGCCGAGCGCCGCCTCGGCTGGCCATCGGCGCCGCCTGGCCGCCTTGCAGCTGCGCCGCCTCGGCTGGCCGCCGGCCCTAGCCGCCTTGCCGCCGCGCTGTTTGGCCTCTCTTTGTGGCTAGCAGAGACTGAAAGGGCAATAGCGACATTTTTTCTGCCCGGGCCCACATGTCAGAGCTGCCAAACGGTTAAACCCACACAGAATAGCGACGAAATGATGTGGAAGGCGCGATAAAGTTCGACGATGATATAGAAGGAGGTTCGAACTCTTTTTAGTGGCACGGACACAGCCACCATCTTTTTTAATGACAGGAAAGACCTCCTGCAGTGCAGCCGACCAGGAAAGTGCTTGCGGCTTTGCATCCAAAGTCTCACAAGACTAGGGTCAAGAAAATTAAGATTTTCGTGGCACGTTTTTTAAACTGCTAAACGGTGTGTTTCGTGTAAAAACTTTCTATATAAAAGTTACTCTAAAATATCATATTAATCTATTTTTCAAGTTTATAATAATTAAAACTTAATCAATATATATTAATATCACATCGTTTTGCGTAAAAACTTAATCTCCATCTTTATCTTCATCTTCAGGAGAAAAGAACACCAGGTGAAAACTGTAATTTTCCTAAAGTTACCGATATCATTTCTGTATAATTAATACAATATTATTATTATTATTATTATTATTATTATTATTATTATTATTATTATTATTATAGACTGTTTTTAAAAGTTGATATTTTTTATTTCTGTCAGCGTTGTATTAAAGTTAAACTTATAAATATAAAAATTGTCTGATCACTTTCGAAAATATAGTAGAAAATTGATACCATTTCTGACCATTTTCAACCGCTTTGTCAAGGCCAAGGGGAAGTGCGAAGAACTGGTTTGTGACTTCTTTGGACTTCAGTTCTAAGTTCTAACCAAAAGAAATAAAAGAGAATAATGAAAAATACTCGCTCTATCCTAAAATAAACCAAGAGAATGACTGGTTGGATCTTAGAGTTTTGATTCTGCTAGTAGTACAGCGGAACCAGAGTTCCTGGATTTCGCGTAAATTCTGTATGATTTTCGTGAAAATTAGCTAATTACTTTAGAAAAATCACAAGCATGAAAAGATTATAAGATTACAACCTAGAGGATCGTAACCAGGAAAAAGAAAAAATATACCACCACCCACACACCGACATCGCCAACACATAAGCCCAGGAGAAGGCTAACACCGGACCGGCCGCCGCTAAGTGTGACCGACCGCCACTAGACCAACAAAGGTACACATACGAGATCGCCCCCTAGGGAATGCCAAAACGACGTCTTCAAGAAGAGAAGCGACGGAAAAACCGCCGCCGCCGTCCGTCGGGACTCAAATGAGCCAAGACTAGGCTTTGGCCCGGCAATCACCCTTGAGGGGTGAGACAGCACAACAACGCCTACAGGAGGAGGAATAACCATCGTTGTCGGTCTGGCCAAGGACAGGCTGGGTTTTCACCCGCCGCTCACCACCTGCGAATCCATGGCTGACACACCGAAGCTCCACCACCATACAAGCTTTGCCGACCCGTGGGACCCCTGCATCGGCGTCCCCCGCCGGCCAGCCTTCGTGCGCCGAAGACTGTGCCACACCCACCGGCAGTTCCTCCTCACACCTAGGTCGCCTCCTCCACCGCCGGCCACGCCTCTCTGCGCCAACCCGGCCTCCTCCACCGGACGCGCCTCTCTCGCCAATCCGGCCTCCCTCCATCGGTCGCGCCTCCCGCGCCATGCCGGTCTCCGACCCCTCCACCAAACGATGTCGCGCCGGCCAGATGCAGTCATCTCCCACGCCCTCGGCTAGCCGTCCGAGGCCACCATGCCTCTGGTGACCGCAGACTCGGTCACCACCACCGCAGCCGCTGCTGCCGAACACTCAGCCACCTCGCGGTCGCCATCCTCGCCTCGCAGGTGATTCCTTCCCCGCCACCGACGTCGCCTCCGCCTCCACAAACACGGCCGCCATCGCCGCTGCCAACGACGCCAGCCACAGCCTCCGCAAACAGCCGCTGCGACGTCGCCCTCCACCAGCATGCAGCTAGCCACCGCCCGATGCCATGTGCGCCGCTGCCGTCATCGCCAGCCGACACCGCAGCCGCCAATTGTCGTGACCGCCGTCGTCGTTGCCAACTGCCGTCATCGTCGCCAACTGTTGTCGTCGTCGCCAACTGCCGCCACCGTATTAGTGACCATGCATTGAAACACTACTAGTAGTAAATGTCATGCAATAAAATGAGGTAAATCATCGTTACTACAATAGCACGGATACCATAGCGTGTGACCTTAACCGTTGGATCTCGATCGAACGGCTGCCGGACGGGGTATCTTAAATCAGGGTTCACAATTCCGACGAAAACCGGTCGAATTCCGTGAAATTTTGACGTTTCGACGTGGCTCGGAATTAAGTTTCGGTTGGAATTTCGAATATTAAACAGTAGAATTAGTTGAAATTCAGTCGAAATTTATCGAAAACAGATTAAAATTTATCGAAAACCGTGTTACTGATGGAGCTTGAAATTGGGACCACCTATACATTTGTCGACAAATTTTCTCCTAAAAATTTGACAGATGTAATTATAGTATAATCGTAGTGTAATTACACTAACTTATATATAATTACACTGTAACTTGCATGTAACTACCGTGTAACTTGTATATAAGTTTCACGTAATTTTGAATCGTTAAATCTATTACAAGATTTGTTTTGGTGAGGAAGAAAAAAAATCACAGCACATATATATGTGTAAGGATTTGTTCCCACAACCTCCATTTTACCGAAATAACATATTACAGAGAGATTTTTAAAAGTTAGATATAAGTTACACTATAGTTACAGTGTAATTACACTATGATTGTACTGTAATTACATCTGTCAAATTTTTTGGAGAAAATTTGTTGATAAATATATGGCAAAATCGTTTGAAATTTAGTGGTAAACCGGTAATATAAACCCTGCCTTAAATACACGGTACTATTCATCCTCTGCGCTAGAATCTCCAATGCAGAGGATCCAAATCCTGGTTTGCACACGTGGCGTTCTACTACTTCTAGTAGGGAGTTGGTGTGCACCTGTGCGCCAGTCTAGTGACGTTGATTAGCTACCAAAGGTTTTGGTTCTTTGTCTTCGTCTCTATGTGGATTTTATAAGCGAACACCAATCACATTTTCTTCGGTGCACCACGCATGTTTTCTGTGATCTTCATTCGTGCATGAGTTGGAAAGCAATGGTTCAAACCAAACCGCACGGCACACAAGTATATTTATGTTGCAAACATGATATGAATTTATTTTGTGGTCATGTGTAGCTTCCTCATCTTTAAATGTGTTCACGGATTCTCTCACTATTTTACAGTATACTAATGTGATATATATATTATTTCGGGAGTACCCATTTTGCAATATTTGTTAATAAATGCTTTGAAAGATGTAGAGGGGTCATGTGCTGATATTAATGCATGATTTTTTTAAAGAGTAAATTTCACAATAACTTAATTTAAGAGCTTATTTTACAAAACTACAGATTTAGTGTCTCTGTTTATCACAAAACTACAGGTATTTTGTACAATCTATTATAAAAACTACATATTTAAGAACTTGTTTCACAAAACTACAGATTTAGTGTATTCGTTTATCACATAATGACATATTTAGTGTCTTCATTATCACAAAATTACAAGTTTAGCATTGTTAAAACCTATAGTTTTGTAATAATTGAGACATTAAATTTGTAATTTTAATATGCTCATTAAATATTTTGAAAGATGTTGTGCTTTATTTATCTATCTAGTTCCTCTCTCTAGCACAAGCAAATTCCTTTAAAATTTCTGTTTGTATAAAAGGAACCATCAAAGGAACCAAATTCAGGATTCCTGTGTTTTAAAATCCTATTATTCTTATGCTTTTCATATTCCTATTTTTCTATAATCCTGTGTCACAAAGTGGATCTTAGATTAGACTTCATATTAAAATTATCCAAAATCCCTATGGGCTCCTTTGGATTGGAGGAATTTCAAAGGAAACTTGGAGGATTTCAATCCTTAGAAAAATTTGGATGGTTTTGGGATAGCCATTTCAATCGAAAGTATGTGACATGACATCTTATTCATATATTTTTGCTATTTCTGCGTTTTGATAATCCTGCATCCGGAGGAGCCCTATAATTTGAGAAAATCCTAAGAAATTCATAATGATTTTGGGATAGCCGTTTCTTTGTTGTAAAGAATCATATATTAATATTTTCATAGGAATCTAATCCTTTATTTAAAATCCTTTTGATAGGAGCACTAAAAATTGTAGTGTGATTCTCAAATCCTACAGGAATCCACAATACAAGAAAAGATAATAGGAGCTCTTTGATAGTACGATGGAAAAAAAAGCAAAAGAGGGTTTACATTCCTCTATAAATTTTCTATGAAATGTGAAGCATAAAAATACAATCCTATGAAAAGCTTTCTTCCTTTTCCTATAGGAAAAAAATCCATAGAATTTAAATCCTATGAAAACCCTTTGCCAAAAAAGACCTAAATGTTCTCACCGTTGAGTTAACTATTTTTGAGAGAGCGTATACAATGAAACGGAGGGAGCAGCAATATTCTGAAATGCAGTATTTTCTCTTTCGACCACCTTTTCCTGAAATGCAATATTCTGAATTCGACAAGTTAAAGTTTATCATTTGAACACAAAAGAACAGAGACAATTAAATGTGTCATCCGAAAGCTCTTATTTCTGATTTTCTCACAGACACGATCGAGGCTGTTTATTCTTTACTGATGGATGGATGCATCCGAATTCCGAAATTGCCAATTCCGTAGTAGCACATTGCATAGCAGCTAAGCTAGCCTAGAGGTGAAGCGGAGGTGTTCGTCCGGCGCGCCGCCATGGCCGGGGACGCCTTGGGGCAGCGGTTGTGGCCGTACCAGACGCCGTCGGGCAGCGGCGAGCCGAAGTAGAAGGTGGACGGCTTCTCCCCGGCGGCGGCGCCCGGCTCGAACACCTGCACCCACTCCGGCGCCCACCCGTCGCGGCCGGCGCGGCGGAGGTAGAGGTAGCAGACGCCGTACCCGCACTGCCCGCCGACGCGGAACGCGTCGACGGCGCACCGCTCGAGCGCCCCCGACGCCCCCGCCCCGCCCGCCGGCAGCCGCGCGCCGTACGCCTCGTTCCGGTACGCGTCCCCGAACGCGACGCTGACGGCGTCCGACGTCCGCGCCGGCGACGCGCAGCTCGTCTTCACCCGCACCGTGTACGTGCACTCCCGCCTCGCCGCCGCCGCGTCCTCCTGCAACGAACACGCACGCACGCGTCAGACGACCAGAGAGAGAGAGAGAGAGAGGGAGCAAGAAGGCAAGAACGGACCGTGGCGGCGTGGCATGGGTGGAGAAGGAGGACGACGGCGGCGAGGAGAAGAAGAAGGGGAAGGCGGCGCGCGGCGGAGGAAGGCGCCATGGACACCATTGTTCACGCTGTCGACTCCGTGAGGCGAATCGGGAGGTGATGGGCATGGGCACGGTGAGGATATATTCGGCGACAGGACAAAGAGGAGGAGGACGACGACGTGCAGAGCAGCAGGTGCGGGGGGCCCCCGGCGATCTGCGGCGTGGCAGACTGTGGTTGGGGGCGTCGCGGTCGTCCGTTTCGATGCGCGCGCCGCGGTGGCAGCAGCGCGGCGAGTTTGCGTGTCGCGTTGCTACTAGCGGGCGTGGGCAGGTTAAGGGGGAAAAAAGGAGAAAAGAACTGAGAAAAAAGGGGGCATTCCGAGAATTGAACTCGGGACCTCTCGCACCCTAAGCGAGAATCATACCACTAGACCAAATGCCCGTTGCTGCTACTAATTTCTTACAGAAATACTTATTTGGCTGGTCTTTTACACGGTAGTAGCACATAATAAACGAGATTATTAAAAGTTTGTCTCGGGTTTTATTTTTATAAAAAAAAGAACTTTCAAATGTGGGTAATCCTATGTATCTATAAAATCATGCTGTTAATACTATTTCTCTAATCTCATTAAGACATATCACCTTAATTTTTTTTAGCCGTTAGATGATTGATCTATGGTTCGAATTATTTTTCTCCTTTTCTTCTCTTATGAATTCATATTACTTTGGATGATTAATCTATATTATCTTCTTTCTTTTCCTTCTACCACATCACATTAGTTTTACATTAATTTAACGGTCAATCTATATATGATTTAAATTGTTATAAACCATTCTATTTTTTTAAAAAAATGATCAAATATGAAAATTATATAAAATATATAAAATTATTTCATCTAACTATCCAACGTGTTATTTCTACTATTATCGTACGAAACTCCCGTAGCAACGTGCAGGGTTCATCTAGTTACACTGCAAACTTAGGCTGTTTTAGATCCAGCGGTGAAAATTTTTGGTATGTCACATCGGATATACGGACTCACATTTGAAGTGTTAAATATAGACTAATAACAAAATAAATTACAGATTCCGCCTGTAAACTGCGAGACGAATTTATTAAGCCTAATTAATCCATCATTAACAAATATTTACTGTAGCACCACATTGTCAGATCGTGAAGCAATTAGGCTTAAAAGATTCGCCTCGCAAATTAGTCGCAATTTGTGCAATTAATTATTTTTTAGTCTATATTTAATACTCCATGTATGTATCCAACATTCGATGTGACAGGGTGAAAAATTTTGACAAGGGATCTAAACATGCCCTTATTGTCTACATCGTAATTTTGATTTCTGTACCATTAGAACACATCGATATTTGTGCAGAAAAGGAAAAAATCACGTGTTGCAAGTTTGTTTTTAGAACTACAAGGTACAACGCATACACTCACAACGCACGTACACTCACCCTATCCTTATGAGTATCTTCGAAGATTGGGCCGATAATCCTGGATATTGACAAAGCCGTTAAATCTTGGAAAATTCACTCCCATGGGAACATGCACACTCACCCTACCCCAAATCCTGGATATTGACAAAGCCATTAAATCCTGAAAAATTCGCTCCCATAGAGACACGCACACTCACCCTACCCCATCCTGGAAAATTCGCTCCCATAAGAACACGCACACTCATCCTACCCCTATGAGTATCTTTGAAGACTGGGCTGATAAAGTCACCACAGGCCAGGGTTCACGGTTCCGTGAAATTTTGACGTTTCGACATGGCTCAGAATTAAGTTTTAGTTGGAATTTCGAAGGTTATATTCCGTACATATTGTTTGCTATGATATTGTTTTGCGAATTTGCTGATATTATTTGCTTGTCTGGGCATTGCTGCGGGAAGAGAGAAATGAAAAACTCTTCCGTTTTTGATCTTTTGATACAGTGCAGAAGGTGTGCTATGGTTGAAAAAAATTACTGTACACTCAAAAATCATGTAAGAGAGTAGAGGAATTGTTGGAGTGTTTTATTTAACTAAAATATCTCCAAATCAGTTTTAAGGATGAAATAGGAGGACCATCGGTGACGCTCAGCGAGACAAACTCCAGGGCTTGATGTGCCATGTCAGCACGTTGGCGCGGCGCAACCGGGGACAAAAAAAAAAAAAAAAATGCAGCGATGGATGGATGGTGGATGCCCGGCTGCTCCGCTCCCCTGTTGCCTCCGCCGTCCGCTGCAACACTAGACTTCCTATTTTCGGATGATCGGATCACCTTCCCTAGAAATTCCTAAATTAATTCACCGTCCTTTCCTTCCATCCATCCGTTACTACGCCGCCTCATCTTCCTCCTTATCTCCTCTTCTCTCCCTGTTCCTTCTCCTTCTGTTCGATCAATCGGTGCGTTCGCCATTGCAGATAATTAATCATCTTTATTTTTTCTTATCTGACGGATATATATATATATATATATATATATATAGATTCTAGCCATGAACTTGTCTATGATCGAGCATGAGATTTTGCATCATGGTAAACACAATTTCCCTTTTTGTATGTGTGCAGGGGTGATCATCGATCGTGTTGAGGGATAGATAGTTTAATTTAACAATGGCGAAGATCCTGCTCCATGGGACGATGCACGTCACCATCTTCGAGGCGGAATCGCTCTCCAACCCTAGCAGGCCAAGCTCCCAAGCGCCCCAGTTCCTCCGCAAGGTCCTTTGCTTGTTCTTCATCCTAAATAATGGACTCACTTAGATCTCTCATGCAGTATATGTTAATTGCCATCTTGATTAGATGATGCCACGTAAATTGCTAGAAACATGGGTATTTCTAGCTTTCCTTTCATAAAAAATGACTACTCTATGTTAGAAGAAAAGCCTCATTCATTAGAAATGAAACTTCAGGTATTAATGATACAATATATATATATCTACATCTAACTATTGTATGAGTGGGTTATTAGATTGGTTATAGATGATATTTCAGTTTTTGAAGCTAGTAGTTGGCTATATTATTAAACTTGCTCAAAGCAAATGAAGCAGCATTTGCATTTTGCAATTTCGATTTGTGACGAGGGTTCAATCTTTCGTTTTCGGTATTTGTATCGGAGGGTACTGATATACCGAAATTTCAACAAAAATTGGTTAAATTTGAACAAAAATATTGTTAAATTCACCAAAAAAAGGAAAAACTTTGAAAATTTCGATCGAAATAATATCATATCAGAGGATCTGATAGAATCATATAACCGAAATTTCGAACCCGGTCTGTGATGCAGCTGGTGGAGGGGATCGAGGACACGGTGGGCGTGGGCAAGGGGACGAGCAAGGTGTACGCCACCATCGGCCTCGACAAGGCCCGCGTCGGCCGCACCCGCACGCTCGCCGACGACACCGCCGCGCCGCGCTGGTACGAGTCCTTCCACGTCTACTGCGCCCACCTCGCCACCCACGTCGCCTTCACCCTCAAGGCCAAGAACCCCATCGGCGCCTCCCTCCTCGGCGTCGGCTACCTCCCCGTCAGGGACGTCCTCGCCGGCGACGAGGTCGAGCGCTGGCTCCCGCTCTGCGACGACACCGACGCACGCAGCCCCATCGGCGACGGCGACGGCAAGGTCCACGTCAAGCTCCAGTACTTCGACATCTCCAAGGATCGGAGCTGGGGCCGCGGCGTCCGCAGCGGCAAGTACCCCGGCGTGCCCTACACCTTCTTCTCGCAGCGGCAAGGGTGCAAGGTGACGCTGTACCAGGACGCCCATGTCCCCGACGGATTCATCCCCCGGATCCCGCTCGACGGCGGCCGGAGCTACGAGCCGCACCGGTGTTGGGAGGACATCTTCGACGCCATCAATGGCGCGAGGCATTTTATCTATGTCACTGGTTGGTCGGTGTACACGGAGATCGCGCTGATCAGGGACGCCGACCGGCCGAAGCCCGGCGGCGGCGTGACGCTCGGCGAGCTGCTGAAGAAGAAGGCCGGCGAGGGCGTGCGGGTGCTGATGCTGGTGTGGGACGACCGGACGTCGGTGGGGATGCTCAAGAAGGACGGGCTCATGGCGACGCACGACGAGGAGACGATGAACTACTTCCAGGGCACGGAGGTGAACTGCGTGCTGTGCCCGCGCAACCCGGACGACTCCGGCAGCATCGTGCAGGACCTGCAGATCTCCACCATGTTCACGCACCACCAGAAGATCGTCGTCGTCGACCACGACATGCCGTCGTCGCGCCACGGCGGCGGCAATGGCGGCGGGCGGCGCAGGGTGGTGAGCTTCGTCGGCGGGCTGGACCTCTGCGACGGGAGGTACGACACGCCGTTCCACTCGCTGTTCCGGACGCTGGGGACGGCGCACCACGACGACTTCCACCAGCCAAACTTCGCGACGGCAACGGTGGCGAAGGGCGGGCCGCGCGAGCCGTGGCACGACATCCACTGCCGCCTCGAGGGCCCCGTGGCGTGGGACGTGCTCTACAACTTCGAGCAGCGGTGGCGCAAGCAGGGCGGCAAGGACCTCCTCGTCCAGCTCCGGGACCTCGCCGAGACGGTCATCCCGCCGTCGCCGGCGATGTTCCCGGAGGACACCGAGTCGTGGAACGTGCAGCTGTTCCGCTCCATCGACGGCGGCGCCGCGTTCGGCTTCCCGGACACCCCCGAGGACGCCGCCCGCGCCGGCCTCGTCAGCGGCAAGGACCAGATCATCGACCGGAGCATCCAGGATGCCTACATCGCCGCCATTAGGAGGGCACGGAGCTTCATTTACATCGAGAACCAGTACTTCCTCGGGAGCTCCTACTGCTGGAAGCCCAACGACGGCGTCAAGCCGGAAGATGTCGGCGCGCTCCACCTCATCCCCAAGGAGCTCTCCATGAAGGTGGTGAGCAAGATCGAGGCCGGCGAGCGCTTCACTGTCTACGTCATCGTGCCGATGTGGCCGGAGGGCATCCCGGAGAGCGGCTCCGTCCAGGCCATCCTCGACTGGCAGCGCCGCACCATGGAGATGATGTACACCGACATCGCCCACGCCATCCAGGCCAAGGGCATCGACGCCGACCCCAAGGACTACCTCACCTTCTTCTGCCTCGGCAACCGCGAGGCCAAGTCCGCCGGCGAGTACGAGCCGCCGGAGCAGGCCGAGCCCGACACCGGCTACTTCCACGCGCAGCAGAACCGCCGCTTCATGATCTACGTCCACACCAAGATGATGATCGGTTCGTATATATCTTCTGATTGATCTTACCACGATTTTAAACACATTTCTTGATCGATTTGGTTGCGTGTTCATCAGTCGATGACGAGTACATCATCGTCGGGTCGGCGAACATCAACCAGAGGTCAATGGACGGCGCGAGGGACTCGGAGATCGCCATGGGAGCGTACCAGCCGCACCACCTGGCGGCGGCGGGGCGGCCGGCGAGGGGGCAGGTGCACGGGTTCAGGATGGCGCTGTGGTACGAGCACCTCGGCAGCGTCGACGACGCGTTCCAGCGGCCAGAGAGCCTCGACTGCGTGCGCAAGGTGAACGCCATGGCGGACAGGTGCTGGGACCTCTACGCCGGCGACGGGCCGGAGCGCGACCTCCCCGGGCACCTGCTCACCTACCCCGTCGGCGTCTCCGGCGACGGCTCCATCACGCAGCTCCCCGGCGTGGAGTTCTTCCCGGACACCCAGGCGCGGATCCTTGGCGCCAAATCCGACTACCTCCCGCCAATTTTGACCACTTAAAGAAGAGCTAAATTAACCTCTCTGTTGCGCTTCATCGTCCATGAGAAGAGATTTGTTTTGTTTTTTTTTTTTACTTTTGAATAAGAACATCACACTAGTTTATGGCTTCTGTATTCATTTTGGACAATAAGAACTGCATTAATGCAGTGAAACATGATGATGAATTGCTATTTGTTATGGCAGATTTGTTAGTTCCACATTATGGATTTGAACTTTTTGATTTTTTTGCATTTCTGCTATATACCCCTCCGTCCTAAAATATATGACGCCGTTGATTTTTTTGCATAACATTTGATAATTCCTCTTATTCCAAAATTTAGTAGTAACATGTAAAAGTATAAGTTAAGATTATAGTTTTTTTTTGTGATAAAACAAGTCACAACAAAATAAATAAAATTTATATTTTTTTTAATAAGACGAACGATCAGACATCACGTAAAAAGTCAACGGCGTTGCATATTTTTGAGACTGTATTGTTGTCTGTCATATCATCAATAGACGGCAAAAATTCAATCCAGGAACAGTTTCTACACCAGATAGTAATAGTAGCACCCTTGAAATTGTGACTTTATTCACTATGACAATAAACATTTTATTTGGTTTCAAAAAAGAAAAGAAAATAAAATAAACATCTAGTGGTGCTAGGTTGAATAGTTGGATAGACCAATCATTGAAGCGCCATCCTTCTCTCAACAAGAAGAAGTGGGACAAGGACCTCAGCTTCTTTGCTTCATGTTCTCTTTTCAACATTTTCCTTTCAACTTTGATCTTTTTTATGGTGAATGTATTCCCAACTTCTCATCCACAAAGGAGTCATCTTCTGTTGACTGGCTAGTATGGCTGTCAATTACCAGCTAGAGTATCAATCCAGTCTGGTTCACCCATTACCAAGGAAAAAAAAACAGAGAGAGAAGGTTCTACAGTTTCATGGTCTACAAAAAAGAACAGGCGGAAGATAGAAGCTTCTAAACTTTTTTTTTGTGTGATGCAAACTGTAGTCTGATCTGGTGAGCATTCAGACAAATTTCAAAAGGAATGAATAAAAATCCCTATTCACATTTTAAGTGAACCAGTAAAAAAGGAGGCAATATTCTTGGACAGGAATTTCAAAAGTATGTGCCAAAATTCATTTCTCTTGAGAAATCTTCTGACAATGTTATTTTGTTATTTTGGTGCTGGTCCATCACTACCTTCCTGAGAAAAATCTTATACACAAGCTTCTAAGACCCAGACAAGCTGGCAAAAGACAAATTGGAGAGAAGCCAAGTGATTGCTTGGCGGCCCATTTCACCTCAAGAAGAGATAAGCCTGAATCTTCTAGTTAAATTGCAGCTGTGTGTGTTGACTCATGCAGTCTTAGCCTTTGGTTTAGCTTTTTTGAACCTAGAGTACAGGAAAACTCCAGCTAGAGCAACACCAGTTCCTGAATGCAGGAAAAAGAACAAAATTCAGTACGGGTAAATTGAAAAGTGAGCTGTTAGGATCAGTTGAATTTGGTTGTGAGGTTACCAAGGGCATTAATAGGTGAAATCGGAGTTCTGAAGAAGAGAACGGATGAGACGATGACCACAACTCGTTTGACACAGTTGGCAACAGAATGGGTCACAGGTGATACTCTAGCCAATAAACTATATGAAACCTGCCTCAGAAACAAAAATTATTTTGGTTAAGGTAATTAAACAAAATCCAAAAGAGATTGACCATGGTAATTAAAAAAACTTGCAGATACACCCATGTATTACTAGCCACCACTAGAAAATTTGGATCCATGCAGACAAACCATAAAAATTACTACAAAATTCTAAGAACCGTTGGACAACCATAAAAATTATTTTTATACTGGAAATCAGCCCACCTGTTGGTAAAAATGAAAACAAGTGCCAGCAAGAGCAGCTTTCACACATAGTTCCTGTAGATTAACTCCCTACATGTCCAAAAAGCCAGTGTTTGAATAAAACATTGGTTTGCAAAGATAATACAGAACAGCCCAAACACTCACGTTGCTCTGCAGGTACGAAGGGGAAAACTTGATGCCTTCCACAGAGAGCATCAGTGGGGCAGATAATAAAAATGACATAACAGTCATTATCGAGAAGAGGTTTATATCATCCAATGTTTCCTGCGATATGAACAAATTGCATAAAGGTATACAGTGCTTCACAGTATTTACCATGCTGTAAATGTTTGAATATACATTTTGCACTGAAAAATATTCTTGTAGGAGGAACTACACAACTTCATGGGTTGGGAAAATCACCTCTTTATCAGCCAGAAGCTTCTTGCTGAAAACATTTCGCGATTGATTGGTAAGATTGGAAGCCATGGCACTCCAAAATCCTATCCTGTTTTATCAAAAGTTTTACATGATACTACATTACAACGAAATGCATTGTATTTCTTAAACAAATACAAAGACAGGAGTCACAGCATCGAGGACTCCTCAGTTCTTAGGCATTGGAATTAAAGATTGTAGATACCACTGACCAGTTGAAAGAAACTTCAGTCATCGATGCTAGCACGACGCCACCAACAATTGGCACGAGGGAACCTAAGACCAAGAAAGAAGGTGTCTGCCGAAACACACGATTTGTTTCAAAGCATAAACCGGTCAATCTCTTTGGTTATATGTCTCCTCTTTTTAAGACAAAATACAAAAATCATGAACAAAGCATGTACCTCCCCAAGGAACAACACGGAGAGAAGGACAGAGAAGAAGGGCTCCATGGCCTTGATGGTGTGCGTGAAGGAAACAGCGACCTTGCCCAAGCTCATGTTGGTGAACACATTGCCCATCGTGTGCACCAATGCCAATGGCAGGATCTTTGCATACTGCACTAACAACAATTTTTTTTACCACAATTCATCACATTTCTACAGTTGTATTGTACTATTCCAATATACAAACTTTTACCTCAATACATGGCATTTCTAATAATTGCAGTATTCCAGTATTTTTCACAAGAACAGTGGATTACCTGTCCAAGGGAGAGCCTTGGCTTGGGGTGAAGATTAAGCAGCCACATGAGGGTGATGAAGAATGATCCGGACGCGAATTGGAAGGTGGTGATGGTGTACGGGAAGGGCACCGATTTCAGAACCTGCAAGCCATGGATCCCAACATGATCCGCCATGAACAAATTAGGGACGAAAAAGAACATGTCGAGAAGGAGAAGGAAATTGACGAATTGGGGGAAAAAGTATGTGCAGACCAGCTTGTTGAAGATGTTGAAGTAGATGTTGAGGAGGTACCAGACGAGGATCATGGCGCCGAGCTGCACCGTCCGCGAAATGCCGCCGGCGACGGCGCCGCCGTCCGCCTTCCCGCCGCCTTCCGCCGGTGGCGAGGCCGCCGCGGCCGTCGCCGCCGCCGCCTTCCTCGCCGCGGCGCCGCTGTTCCACAGAAGTGGGGGCGCGAGCAGCATGCGCCCCCCGCGAATGCCGAGCGGCAGCACCGGCGCGCCCGCGCCGGCGACCGGGCATCGATTGAGAGACGACGTAGTCGTCGTCGTCGGAGAAGAAGAACACGAGGCGACATGCCGCCGCCGCCGCGGGGAGGCCGGCCAGGCTCTAGAGGTCGCCGCCGCCACGGCCTGCATCTCGCCTCGCCACGCCGCGTTCCACAACCACGCGTCCACGGTTTCTTGGTCACAACAATGGCGTCACCTCAAATCAAATCAAATCAAATCAATCGATCGAACGGCGCCCTGGACTCGCGGAACGCGCGCGCGGACACGGACGCGAGAGCGCGGTGGAGGAGACGCCATCTGCTACTTATGGAGGAGGTGTGGCTGCGGCTGCGGCGCGAGTGGGCGGCGAGGCGAGGGGCGGGAGTGAGAGGCCACTGGAAGCCGCGGGTGGAGAGAGAGAGAGAGGGCGACGGCGACCAGGCCGTCTCGCTCTCCGCCTCTCCGGCTCCGCGCGCGGGGAGCCTCTGAGACTCAGAGAGAGAAAGAGGAAAAAAACACTTCTTTTTTTTTTTGAGACTCAGAGAGAGGGGAAAAAAACTTCTTTTTTTTCTTCTGAGACTGGGAGAGAGAGGAAAAAAAACTTGTTTTATGAGGGAAAAAAGACTTTTTTTACAGTGTTTTTCTTTCAATTCTTTTTCGTGGTGGGCACTGGCAGAGTGGCAGGGAGTGGGCCCGGCGGCTCTGGCGTTGCGGGCCCCACATACGGAATGCGACCTGGGATTTATGTATGGAGTTGTACACTTGTACCGGATCTCTGCTGGAGTACTCTATTAGGCCATTCTCAACCCAACACTAGACATAGTTTTCATAAATTCTACATCATCAAGAAACTAGTACTAGACATTACTCTCTCAATGCAAACACCACTATGTCACATGATATCTTCCATGTTGGTTAGAAATCATGTCCCATGTAAGACATGGTTTCCTTCTCTTTCCTCATTTATTCACTTGCCACATCATTTTTTATTCTAGTTGGCAGCTTATTTAATGATATGGACAGGGAATGGCCTTAAGAAAAAAAAGAAAATACAAATATTGAGGAGGAATCCGGATAAGTGCTCATCCAAATTCATTATCAAAAATTAGTTTCTCTAAAAAAGATTGCGTGTTTTGGCATTGCATTAAAAGAATTCTAAAATTCTGAGTTGTACACTTTAGAAGAGTTAAAGCGGCCTATTCAAATTCCGAAATTCATCGAAGGTTTTAACTCAGACTAAACAAATTAAGGTAGGAGTAAATCATTTTTGGTTGGCATTGAAAAAATGGATGGGGCCATGGAGGGGTTAAGCTTTCAAAACCTCATCTTGAACCTTTTCAAGCAAGACAAAAGAGTTGTCTGGTTTGAAAAAAATAAAATCATATATGATGAAACGTTTTATTTTTAGTAAATTTATTTTAGGCTACTTATTCTTATAGAATATTTTTATTTTAGACTAGTTAATTTTTAATTTCGTAAAAAGTTCAATTTCAATCATAATGTTCACCCCGTCCTGCTCTTCTATGGTTCTTCTTAGTGCTCACTTTCTTTCTTCATGGAGGAAAAGACGCCATCAGATGAGTAAGCATTAATGTTCTCACTCCTCATCTGTAGGGACGGGGCAAAGCTCAAGTTAGAACTTAAAAGGTGTCAACAGCTTTTAGATCAACAAATAAATAAGATAAGAACGGTCCAACATAAAACATATGTACAATTATCTAGTTCAAAATCTAGAGATCGAATATTCTTGATCTAATATACAATATTAGCAACAATAAATAGCCCAATATGTAATATACCTTTCTTTTTAACTAAGTGTGTGGTTTTAAGAAGTGATGATGGATAAACTCATTACTTAAACCAAACCTTAAACCCACTGTGACAAGTATTCACTTGATTATCTAAATCATGAGCCAACCAAAACTTAGTGGCATTCTAGTTCATGGCAATGGTGAGAACTGAGAAGAGAACCTTCTCTATGATCCAGACCTTCACTTTGGTTATTTGGTAGTAGTGTGTCATCTAGCCTACAAGAGAATATTTAACTAGTATAATATATTTTCTTGTTACAAATGTTCTTATTTACTATGTAATTGTTAGTTATGAGTTGTAAAAAATAAGGCTGTTCGGTAGTGATTGCTGGCTGCGACGGCTCCAAGCTGCTGCCGCTGGCAGCCATTTTCAATGGCCACAGCCGCAGTCACTGCGACAGCCAGCAGAAGTGAACAACCTCAGTATGTGTAGTTGTGACCTTGATGAGTCCAATCTATTGGACAATTTTATTATCTTCTTTTTATCATGGACATTCACAAAAAATGTGTTACGCTTTAGGGCAAATGTACTTCCTATATTTTACTAGTATAATCATATATATTTTAAACTTAAATTAGTTTGACTGCGTGCAGGGTAACTAGACCGTTAACCTTGCCTCCTCACATGGAATCACAAAGTAAAATATTGGCGCAACATTAATTAAGTATTAGTAAAAAACTTGAAAAATATATTAATATAATATTTAAGAAACTTTCCTATATATATATTTTTTAAAACACACATCGTTTAGCAGTTAAAAAACGTGAACGCCAAAAACGAGGGATGTTAGTTGAGAAAGGAGTGGGAAGCGCACGCTTTTTAAACTATTAAACGGTGCGTTTTTTTTAAAAAAAAGTTTCTATACGAAAGTTGCTTAAAAAACCATATTGATATAGCTAATACTTAATTAATCATGCGCTAACGGACTTTTCGTTTTTCGTACGGAGGAGATGGGTTCCCAACCCCAACTTACTAACACACCCTAAATCTAGCCCCAGGACAACCACAATGTGCTAAAAAGGTAACCTTAAAGAATAAATATATTCTTTAGACATACTTTATACATTGTACAAGTTAGCAATAGGAAAAAATTTCTTATGATACACCTCAAGCTTACAACTAGCCATAGTGAATAAACAAGTATTTTTTTCTCCTATACATCCTCTCTCTCCCTACTATCTCAAAGAAGTTGACAGCCATCTTAATTTTTTATTTTGTAGTGAGACCCATGTTAAAAACCATATACATTATACATCATACTGTAAGAAAGGCTAAGTATTTATGGTGCTTAATATGTGCATGTGCTCATACATTGGCCTTGCCACGAAGAGAAGCTAACACTAACAGCATACAAAACATTTCCTATTGTTTTTCTCCGTCGATCGCAATCGCGGAGTCGTGGCTGGCCCGGTGCCCACACCCAAAATCCGGGATCTTTTTCGTGCGATTCCAACATGTCGCGCGTTCTTATCTGATCCAATAATGACGCGCCAATCTCTAATCCGCACCAATTAAGCCCAAACATTTCTTTTCTTTTTTTTACCCTACTCTCCCTCTCGTTTCTTGGCGGCGATGGAGATGGAGAGAGCCACAGAAATGGGGGCCAAGAGCGGCGCCCATTTTTAGGCAGCCACGCCACGGCGAGGGAAGAGGAGGGAGAGGAGCCAATCTTGGCCAAGCCACCCTCTCCAAGAATCGGCGCCGATCTCTCTGCGTGAGGCGCTCAATTCGATTTGTTGGGAGTCGATTCGATTCGGATTTCTTGGGTGAGGGAGGGAGAGGATGCAGTGGGCGGCGCTGAGCTCGCCGCCGGCGCCGGCGGCGCCGGCGACGGTGTGGATGGGGAGGAGGGCAAGAACCGCGAGGTTGCCGTCGCCGGGGCCGCGCCGGGTGGTGCTGGCGGCCGCGGCGTCGTCGTCGCCGTCGCCGGATGCGAACTCGAACTCGCCGGGGAGTGGTGGCGGCGGCGGCGGCGGCGAGGAGGTGGAGGAGGAGAGGGAGGACGCGGCGCGGATGGAGAAGGCGGCGGCCTTCCTGATGCGGAGCCAGAAGTACGCCATGCTCAAGCAGCAGCTCGCCGTGGCCGCCCAGTTCGAGGTAGGAGACGAGCCGAGCCCCCCATTTGCATTCTCTCAAGAAGAGCAAGCTTGCAATCGATCCATCCGAATTGAGGTTTACTGCGAATTGGGATAATTTGGTTGCAGGATTACAAGGAGGCGGCGAGGCTGAGGGATTCGCTCAAGTCATTCGAGGAGGAGGAGCCAGTTCTTCGTCTCCGCCGATCGCTCAAGAAGGCAGTTGAGGAGGAGAGGTTCGAGGTATTTGGATGGTGCACTCATCCATAGCAATTGTTTCCTTACCAAATTTGCTTATTTCAGTTGATACATTTCCATACATACAAGAATCCTGTGAATTGTAGTATAGAAAAGAATCTGGTGAACTGTGATATCCCCATAGGCATTAGCAAAGTTGGATTGTGAGACTGTCCCAATCCATCTTGCTAACATTGTTTGTGGATTGACGATTAATCCAAAGATGTGCAGCCTCAGTTAGTTGCTGCAATATCTCTGCCGAAAATGCCAAAAACAGGTTATAGTGATGCCTGATGTGTCCCTTTGTCGATCGCACATGCAACAATTTTGTTGTATGCTTGATTCTTTTCTCTCCGTGCTGTATATTGTATGATAACATCGAAAAATGAGAGGAAACATCAAGTGTCAAGAGATCATCTCAATACGCATGTTTCACTTACTTCCTTCACTGTTGACTTTTCTACTTGTAATAGTTGGAGTTGTGTTTTCATGACCAGAACTTTGAATTCATCATTATATAGTGCTGAATTTGGGCTCCTTACGCTAATCATATGCCAATAGTGATTTGTGTAGATATTTTCATACCCCCTGGTTGTCAGTCTAGAAGGCATGCTTTCTTCATCTTTTATTCACCATGTTTATGATTTTTCTCTGTTTTCATGCTTTCCAGGATGCTGCTAAGTACAGAGATGAACTGAAGATTTTGGCTCCACACGCCCTCCTAAAATGTTCTAGTGACGCTACTACCCTGGTATCTTACAATCCAATGATTTAGTGATGTTATACTACAACTCTGGCATGTTTCTTTCACTCCATAAAAGTATCATAATGGTTTGGCCATTTGAAAACTTGAGGCTATGAAACATTATCATTGTCTATGGCAGTATCTTAGTGTTTAAAACCCCCAGCTGATCACGCAATTTTACCAGGGAACTTGGGTCTCAAGTAGTGACCTAAAAAAAATAGCTAAGGCAGGATATGGAAAATAAGAGATTAATACGTGAAGGTCATCAAGAATCTATTTGAGTTGGTTATAACTGTGTGCGTTGGCCCTTGGGCACCACTTCATTTCTTTCATATGTTCAGGCGTCCCATTCTTTTTTTCCACGAAAATCTCATGCACTACAGATGAACCACCTCCGTTAGTTTCGTCACCTGTTCTGTAATAATTCTTTAGTTAATGTAGATCAAGTATTTTCTCAGATTCTTCATTGAGCTTAACTAGATTTCCTGATATTTTTTAATGTTGAATTTAGGGGATTAGAGTTCAAGTCAGGAGTGTTTATATTGAAAGCCGGAGCCAGCCTTTGAAGGGCCAGTTCTTCTTTGCCTACAGAATCAGAATCACAAATAATTCTCAGCGCCCTGTTCAGCTTCTCAGAAGACATTGGATTGTCACTGATGCAAATGGAAGGACGGAGAACATTTGGCAAGTCTCTATTGTACTCTCACCTTACCAAAAGAACCGTATGTTAATGCTAATAAAGACTTGCTCCATTGCCATGCCAGGGGTGTAGGTGTTGTGGGAGAGCAACCTGTCATATTTCCAAGGACTGGTTTTGAGTACTCATCTGCATGCCCATTAAACACACCAAATGGGAGAATGGTAACATCACATGATTTCTTTTTCTTTGAAAATCTTCCACAACCTATGTTGTCACATTTGTAAATAGGTTATTGTAAAGAGTAATTTTTAGATTCTAGCTGTGCAAGAGATTCTTATGGTTCTAATATCTCTTGATTGCATATAGCTGGCATCAATTTATGCCCAATAATGAACATGGTATCTAGATCAATTGTTTTGATTGAAGCTGAAAGAAGAAATAGTAATGTTCAATTAAGAAAGACTAGTTATATCCTGCAATTTATTTATTGTTTAGGTTGTTTGTGTGTTGCATGTCTGCAAAGCAAACTTACCTGAATTCTCTTTTGGATTTAGGAAGGTGATTTTGAGATGAAGCACATCGACAAAGCTGGGTCGTCGACATTCAATGTCGCAATTGCACCATTCTCTCTGTCAATCCTTGGAGATGACAACGATGACGTTCTCCTCTAAATGTGATTGGGTATCAGAATGAGTTTGAATAAGATGATGTCGCCAGCAAGGAATTTGCATAATACACGAACACGAGTAGTGCTGTTAGTGATGTGGCTAGAGTTCTCTACTGGAAACTCCTGCGAATGCAAATTTTTGTTAAGCTAGCTGTGAATTGGGAAGGTACCAAAGTTCAAGATCAGAGTATCAGACATACATAACATGGTTTGGTGAAATATTAGAGTTAATTTAGACACAAAAAAAAAACTACACTATTGTAAATTGAGGTATATGAGGGACTCGTGTGTCATCTAACTTTTGAATGTACAGCATAGAACTATATAGAGCTTGTTGAGAGTATAAGCTGCATGGAACTCTTGTATTATCTCCAAAAGATGATTTTGTAATGTTATAGTTTCATAAATATATTGCACTAGGATTTACTGGTCAAAGCAGTAGCTTGGCTCTGGCTTTTTTGTCTTCATAAATTCAACCAGGCTGGCCTTAAATTTGTCTCAACATAGCATGATTATGCTCAGGGCCAGATATGAACAAAGTTCAGAGCAACTGATCAGTTTTTTTTTTTGTTAGCCATTGCCTATTGCAAAATGACGAAATTTGTCAAAGTTCTCAAACGGGTCAATTCAAATAGTTTTAAATAGTGCTTTTTATATCTGTTTATTATGGAATTTCAAGTTGATGTGTTTAGCCTTCTATGGTTACCAACTGAACCATTTAAAACCATCATTAAACCGTTTGCACGCATGTTTATACGCAAACTTTCTTTTTGCATGTGGTATTGCTTTTCCCAAAAAAAGTGCACCCTTTTTTCCCCTTCAATAATTGGTGGATTCATTCAATTGACCCACAGTTGACACTAAGGTATCATCTTTGCATAAAACACGAGAAAACAAATAATCCATACCTAGAAAGTGTCTTACTTGTATTATTAACATCCATCCAATACCATAGCTTGCGACAATTTATAACATCAAAACTATGATGTCTTGAGAAAATTTTACCAAAATAATACTATAACCTTTTTTTAGAAATAACAAAACTATAACCTTGACGATTTGGTATAGAGAAAAGATATAAGGTTCCTTACAACATGTACAACAACAACAAACACGTATCTTAACTATGCAATGCAATACAATTGTTTTGCTAACATGAATGATAGAAAAAGTGAGAAAAATGAGTGAAAGCATCCTCTAACGACGGAGCGTGTTACTAATATATGGGGTCCACTTCTATGGGCCCACATGTCCCTCTGACGAGCGTTAGAGGAGCCTCATCGCTGAGCTGTCTCTTCACTAAGAGACAATTGAGTAAAAGATAGAGAGATATGGTATTAAATAACCTACTCACTCTATTATTTTTATCATTTTGTAAATAGCAAATTTTTAAAATTCTCTTGATGATAGTATAGACAACTTAAGTGAATACACTGGACTCAATTGGTGTTGCATGAGTGAAAAATTCTAATACATTTTTTTTACTGTTTAGGCCTACATGTATATGTGTTTTTCTGATCTTCCATGTTTCACAAAGACCACATTTTTGTGGTTGTGTGCTAAGGAGATATCTCAAACCGGTTTTGTTCAAGAAAGGAATTTACGATCTTCAGGAGACATTAAATTTTACGTTAGAAAATATATAAGGTTCATTACAACATGTACAACAACAACAAAAACATTTCTTAGCTATATAATGCAGTTGTTTTGCTAACATGGATGATAAAAGAAGTGAGAAAAATGAGAGAAATCAACTTCTCTAACAACGGAGAAGTGTTACTGATTATGTGGGGCCTACTTTCTATGGGCCCACATGTCCCTCTAACATGCGTTAGAGGAGCCTCATCGCTGAGCTGTCTCTTCACTAAGAGACAATTGAGTAAAATATAGAGAGATATAGTATTAAATAACCTACTCACTCTATTATTTGTATCATTTTGCATATATAAAATTTTTAAAAGTCTGTTGATGATAGTAACAACTTAAGTGAATACACCAGACTCAATTGGTGTTGTATGAGTGGAAAGTTCCAATACATTTTTTTTACTGTTTAGGCCTACATGTATATTTGGTTTTATGATCTTCCATGTTTCATGAAGGTCACATTTTTGTGGTTGTATGCTAAGGAGATATCTCAAATTGGTTTTGTTCGAGAAAGGAATTTAGGATCTTGAGGAGACACTAACTTTACATTAGAAAAGATATAAGATTCCTTACAACATGTACAACAACAACAACAAAGACGTTTCTTAGCTATACAATGCAGTTGTTTTGCTAACATGAATGATAGAAAAAGTGAAGAAAATGAGCGAAAACAACTCGTCTAAAAACGGAGAAGTGTTACTGATTATATGAAGCCTACTTTCTATGGGCCCACATGTCCCTCTAACGTGCGTAAGAGGAGCCTCATCCCTGAGCTGTCTCTTCACTAAGAGACAATTGAGTAAAAGATAGAGAGATGGTATTAAATAACCTACTCACTCTATTATTTGTATCATTTTGTATATAGCAAAATTTTAAAAGTCTCTTGATGAAATATTTTAAGTGAATACATTGGACTTAATTGGTGTTGCATGAGTGAAAAATTCCAAACAATTTTTTTTTACTATTTAGGCCTACATGTATATATGGTTTTTTGATTTTCCATGTTTCACAAAGACCACATTTTTGTGGTTGTATGCTAAAGAGATATCTCGAACCAGTTTTGTTCAAGAAAAAAAAATTACGATCTTGAGAAGACATTTTTAAATTTTACATTAGAAAATGCAGCACATCCTGATATCTCTTCGTGACTGTAAATCTGTCGGTAAAGTAACATCTGTACAGTTGCATCAAAACCAGATTGTTGCAACATCTGAATGTTTTGACATACCTTTCCCCAAAAAGTTTCAGTTCAGTTCACCCCACATTTTCATGGTTCATCACAACAGTTACAATTTCCCTTTAACAAAAGACAAGCAAACACACACATCATCATCAATCACCAGCTTAAGCTTATAACTGATGCAGTGAGTTAATCACAAGATTACACCAACAACAAAAAAAATCACAATCTGCCAGATTTGCTTCTCTTCATTTTTACTGAAGCTCCAAAAGTCAGAAGAGAGAAGCCAAGGCTGCGCCTACGTCACGCATGCACGCATCGCCCCCGGGCCATGGCGTCATCGCAGCAGCCACATGCTATGGCGCCGCTCACGCGAGCCCCGCGCGCGCGCGGCGCGCCACCGGTAACCGACGTCGCTGGGGGGCGGCGCGCCATGGCGCGCCCGGGCGCGCGCGCGCGGCGCTAGCGGACAAGGCGACCGGCGCGGCCAGAGCGGGGGAGCGCGCCAAGTGGCCAGCTAGCTAAGCGCGCGATGGCGTCAACCGCGTCTCTCTCTCTCTCTCTCTCTCGCCATCGTCACTGCGGCTGCTGCTGCTCTCGCTTCCGTTTCATGTCGCGTCCAGTAGCGGGCGCCGCGCGCGGGGCCTTGGAAGTGTTCGATCGCGAGCGTCTCGTCTCCTCTGTCTCCTCCCCTTCGCACGAGCGGTTCGCTTTGGGCTATAGCGCGCTCTCGGCGTGGACGCGACGACACCGAGTCACCGACGAACGAGCGCGCGCGACGCCGCCGACGACGTCGACGCCATGGACGACCGGAGAGCTGCTGCTTCCTTGCTCGCCGTGCTGGTTCTGAGCCTCGTGGTGTCCGCCTCCTCCTCCGCCGCCGGCGTGGCGCCCGCGGTGCCGCCGGATGCTCTTTCTTCCCCAGCCGCCGCCGCCGGCGAAGGTGCATGCTGAACACGAAAAAAAAAGAAAAGAAAATAAAAAATTCTTTGATCGCAAGCCGTGTCTTCTCATCTTTGTTTGATCTCTGATTGGTTTCTTAGCTCATACCATTCTTTCTCGCTTGAATCATGTTGGTAAAAGTTCTTCCAAATATACCAATCTTTTCTTCATATATATATATTGCGAATTTTCAACTGAAGATTTTCAGTTCTTGCTGCACTCACTCACCCGGTTTTTCTTGCTGCATTCGCGTGCGTCTTGCAGCGGAGGCGTTGCTGGCCGTCAAGGCGGCGCTGCATGACACGGCCAACGTCCTCGCCGACTGGAACGCCGGCTCCGGCGGCGGCCCGTGCAACTGGAGCATGGTGACCTGCTCCAAGACCGGCCATGTGTCCGTGCTGTATGTGCTGGCTAGCTAGCTGTCCATTTTCTTCTGTGCTTGTGCTTGCCGCCGCCGGCCATGGCGGGGTTCGCCGGAGCTCGGACTGATGATGGATCGATCTCTCACCGTTTTTTGTTCGGTTTTGCAGCGATCTGGCTCACCGGAATCTGTCCGGCACGCTGTCGCCGGCGATCGGGAAGCTCAGGCGGCTGCGACTCCTGTACGGATTGGTTCTCTCTAACTGTACTCGATCGGTGTCCGTTCCGTTTGTGTCCTAGAAATTTCAACGGAATTTTGGGAAATTTAATTTTGTTCTGATTCATCTGGAATTCCAGTTCTTCCCAACCGAAAGTTTACAGAATTTTGGATCTACAGTGGATCCATTCAAGAAGTGGCTCCCACCAGAAATATAAAATTTGTTTTGAATTAAGTGAGAGTTTCTTCAAATTCAGCAAAAATATGTACATGTTTCATTTTCTTTTTCTGAAAAATTCGTTAGATCTTCTAAAGTTTTGGAATCCTCCAGCCGCCCCCCCCCACAACTATTTCCTCGATTACGTAAAATGGTGCGACTCATTAGCGTATGATTAATTAAGTGTTAGCTATTTTTTAAAAAATAGATTAATATGATTTTTAAAACAATTTTTCTTTTTTTTTTTTTTTTTTTGCAAAACACTAAGTTTGGGAAGCATGCGTGTGGAAAACGGGAGAGAGGAGTTGGAAACATTAGGAAACGAACTCATCCTAAATTGAATTTCTAGCTTATTGAATCAATTAATAGGCACTTATTTAGTCTAAGTAATACTATGATTTTTTTATTGAACAAGTAAGTGATTTTGAAATTTAGAGGAGCCAATAGTGAAATAGGGAGGATTTGTTGATATGTGGTGTAATATTATAGATTGTGTGGCCCAAATGTTACTGGTAGGGATGGTGTGCGAATGGACACCATCACTACTAATATTTAGTATAAATTATCTATGCTATTGTTTCACCCCTGTTTGGAACAAGAGAATTTTGGACAAAATGTGAAACATCAATTCTCACTGAGCATGAGTCTCTTTTCGAATCCGACATTCTAAGACAAGGCTTTTTTCACTGTTATAGACAGATAATCTCAGGAAATGAGGAATTTGGTTTGAATTTTGTGCAGGTTTTTGCAACACAATGCAATTTCTGGCCCTATTCCTGACACCATAGGCAGGCTGAAGGTGCTACAAACGCTGGACCTGGCATATAATCACTTCACAGGCACTATTCCAAGCATACTGGGTCATTCCAAGGGCATCTTCCTCCTGTAAGATTAGCATTTATGATTAGACAATTTTTATAGTGGTGTCTACTGGTAGTAGAATCAATCTAGACATTCCATGTTGTTTTCATCTGATGGACTATATCTGTTTCTACTATCACCTGATCTACTGGTTATAGAATTAAGCTAGAATAATTGTTTCTACCGGTAGTAGAATATATAAATCAACGGCTCGGATTGCTTGTACTAGAGATAATACTGGTAGTAGACTACTATTGGTATAGAATACGGTAAAAGTACTCTTATGATTATTGATTTGAAGGCATTGCTATTTTGTTGCGTAATGGCTCTGATTGTTTGTACTAGTGATAATGCCGGTGGTAATATGTAGCATACTAAGAATGCCTCAAAATACTCTTATGTTTTTTGATTTGAAGGCATTGTTATTTTGTTGTTGCATAACAGATATGAACATGAATTGGACCACCTGATTTTTTTTTTCTGCTTGCCTCATTCCTCCAGGAGATTGAGCCACAACAATTTATCTGGATCTATACCTGATTCACTAGCCACTGCTCCCAGCATTGTCCTCCTGTATAATTCTCCTTGCCAACTTCTATTTATTGCTTGATTGTTCTTGTAAACCTTTTTGTTGTGATATTGAGCTTGAGCTGAACTATTTCAGGGATCTATCCTTTAACAACCTGAGTGGTCCTGCACCGGTTTTTAGCGCGAAGAGTGTATTGTAAGTGATTTAAAATGAGTTTTTCTTCCTTGGTATAACTAAACAGTGCAACCTGTCTCAACATTATCTCTCAGGGGTTACCACTAATTTGCCTTCTCTTTTGTCTGTTTCTCTCACTTGTCATACTTGATAAGCCTTCGTGGAAATCCTTTGATACAAAACTTCAGTTGTGAAGGAACCTGTACTTCTGTGATAGAAGAGACGATTGCTGTCCCTTCTGCAGCAGAAGAACCAGTTGCTGTCAGCATAGAAGAACCAATCAGTAAGACAAATTGTTCACCACCCAAATTCTGGGACATTTAACTGCATATGAACCATTATTTAAACAAATTTGTGTGAAGCAAGCAAGTTTGGGCATTCATGCTCTCCTGCATGTTCTAATTAGAGTCATTTTCTCTTCCCAGTTCACAGGAAAGGCTTGGCAGGAACTGCTCGGCGTGTTTCATTCTACATAGCAGCTGTTCTTCTAATAGTTTTCTTGATTGCTGGATTTGTCGCGTCTATTTCGCAGTGGCGTAGGCGACACCAGATCTTTGCTGATTTCGATGGTAATGACATCTCAAGTAGTACTGCATATATGTGCAAGATTTGTTATGATATCTACCTGCAAGGGGGCAGTATAGGTCATAATATCAATATGTTACCTTTGGAGTCACCCTGATTTTTTTTTCTTTTGGGAGCGCTTGACATTTTTGTCACTTATATACAACATAATAATGTTTTATGTTTTATTGTTGTTGGTGGAGGGTTTGCACTGTGATATTATAGGAAAGTTTGCATTAAGTCCAATAAAGTGGAGAGTTCTCTTGAGGTTCTACATGTTAGCTAATTTTGTTACAGGTTTAGCGCATTAACTTTTGTACAAAAAGCAATTTTGCGAGGGTCTGAAACATTTGTATCAAGATGCTCAGGCCACATATTTCCGTACCAAAGTGAGTAGGAGCACATAATAACATGTTCCTATGAACGCGATACTAAGTTAGAAGGAAAACAATAATGATTTATGATTGGAACTCTGATCGCATACATAAAACACCAAGTAGCTAGAATGAAAAACCTTCTCACAACCAGCCTTCATGAGATCACAACAAGCACTAGGCTCGCCTACAATGCTGCCTTAGCATCTTCTTCTTTTTTGCCAATGCATCAACAGTTACATGCCAATGTATCCAATTTTCTTTAAACACTAAAAAAAAATCATGGAGTTGGACAATACCATTATACGTGCTATTGACATATGGATCCAGTGCCATGTGTCATTCTCGCACACAATGGTATTTTGCAATTCACATATTTTTATGATGGTCCATGATGATATCTTTCATTATTTCATTCTCTTATTATATAATTATAACATTTTATTTACCAAACTTTACTTGGGGTAGAATTAAGGAAAATAGAGTACATGTCTTTGAAATGACGGTACGGCATTGTCGTGGTTAACGGTTATTCATGATTCAATCGGGCTAAAGAGATCAAGCCACGAACATTGTCATGGATTGACATGCATGGCAGAGGTAGGCTTACTTAGAGTTGTATGCCAATGCTTCCTACACTATTATAAAGATAGACTGACCGAAATAGAGTTGTATATTCTTTTGTGTCATAGTACAGGTTCTAGGGTGTTTTGGTTAGTGGTTACCCAACTTTGGATCCTTAGGGTAAGTAGCATGGGGTGCAGTAACATGTGACGTCGGTGCTTGTGACAAGTGGGGATGTTGACTGTGCTTGAGTTCACCAATGATGGTTCGAAGTGTTGAGTTATTATTAAGTGCCGTGGAGCGTGTGATGAGTTATTATTAAGTGCCGTAGAGCGTGTGATATGAAAGATGGTGATGGTTGAGGTCATGTTCATCTGAAGTGGCAAAAGGGGAATGGCAAAACAATACGTAAGGGTATAGAGCATGAGAGTTGTATGTGCGAACCAAGACTTAGGCTGTCTGGACTACAATGCAAGTTGGACCCATGATCAACTAGGATAACACTAGCTTGGCCCATGGCTGGTTCAGCCCTTATGATAGAGCAGATGGCATCTCACAACAAAGTCTTGATTTGCCAACGAGCACCCCCCCCCTTCTCGACCTCGCGTTTCTAGCTAACAAAACCCATGGATGCACCTTTCGCCTGTGCGAGGAGACAGCGCACCATATGCTCATGGGCCATGGGCTGGTTCAATATAGGTATTATATATGATACTAGTTTGTGGGCCATAGGTGGTAGGTCAGAGCAATAAGTATCAAATCCTAGCGCCGCCATATATAGTCGAGACCGAGCAGGGGAGATTGGAGGTGCTTGTGGTGGCTCGGTGCGGCGGAGCCAAGGAGTGGTCGGCGGCACGTGGCACAGCCGCATAAGGTGTTCACCGTTGAGCGCCCAGTGGTGCATGCTAGGGCACGTGGCACAACCACACGGGGTGTTTGCCGTTAAGCATCACTGTGGCAATGTTGTGTCAGCCATCATGCCTTTTTTCAGTTTATCCTCCGCCACTGCCCTAGGATGGGTGGCCTGGGCACGGGGAGCTAATTATGGTGTTGAAGATGAGATAGGTAGGTGGGGGGAATTGACAGGTGGTGCCAATTGTGTCCGAAGAGAGGCATGAGTGGGATATGGGTGGCCATGGCATTTTTTTTTATGTGCTGAAAAGTATAGGTGAGGGAGAGATCCAGAGCTTGTTAATCTTGATCTGCAGTAGGACATTTAGATATTAGACTTTCTAGAAAAATATATTATAATCTTTCTGCACCTTTTTTTAAAGATATTCTATCATGTGCACTGACTCGAAAAGTTTGATATTCATATTTTTGTGTGGATCTCTTTCCCTTTGACCATTGATTAGCTTTGCTACCATTTGGTACATGGTTAACTACTGGATATAACATATGAGAACCAATTCAATGCTGATAAGAAAATCCTAATAGTGCAGAGGGGTCTAACTGCATTAACATTTCACATAACTAATCATATTTTTGTGTTGATGCTAGTCATGCCCATGCATGGTTGCCTTTCATATATGCTTATGTTTAGTTTTCCCATTTTTGTCTTTTTAGATTAAAAAAATCAACAATTTCTAAGTATGATACAACATTTGGGCTCTAGCCAAATACCGTGTTTTCCTCAGTTTAGGCATTTTAACTGTTTCTTCAATTAGCATGACTATAGAGTTATGCTAATTTTACTGTGCAGTACTCTGATTCCTGAATGTGATCATATTTATCCAGGACCAGAAATATACCTAGGCCATCTGAAGCAGTTCATGATCAAGGAGATCAAAGAAGCTACCAATAACTTCGACCGAAGAAACATTTTGGGGCAGGGAGGATTTGGAATAGTATACAAGGGTCGCTTGCGCGATGGCACAATTGTTGCTGTTAAAAGGATGAAAGATTGTTTTTCTGTTTGTGGGGATGATCAGTTCCACACAGAAGTTGAAGTAATAAGCTTGATTGTTCATCGCAATCTCCTTCGTCTTACTGGGTTCTGTATTACAGACACTGAAAGGCTCCTTGTATACCCTTTCATGCCAAATGGAACTGTTTCTTCTAAATTACAAGGTTAGTCCCATGCTTCAGTATATTCTTTTGTCATTTATGCATGATGTACACTGACACACATGGGGCATGTCAAAGTCCTATTTTCCTCAAAGTCCTATATTTTCTAATGGATGTAAAGTATAGATGTTAATTATACAAGGCAGTAATATATTTCTCAAAAATATGTACTACATGTGAGTTTTTTCATTAAAAAACTATAGTGCACTTTCTGAATATATCAAAGTTAAAGTTGGTGTGTACTTGAGATTTGCCTTGATTTGTCAAAATGAAAAGAAAATATTGATAGCCTACCAATCAAAGATGGAACACTATAATAACATAATATACCTTAGCTAACCATATGTAAGGTGATTATACATGTTGTCCTTGCCTTATTTGCAAATGTTTATGTAAGGTGGTCTATATTTTACCGTCACATTTGTTTTCTTGGTCTATGCATATTATACTGTTAATGGTACAAGTGCTAAAAACTATGTGCATCTTGTGTACTGTCATTATTGTCTCCCTCCAAAGGATGTATAACAAAAGGTATCTATTAGTTGATACATTATGTTTCTAAACAATCAGATGTTTTTTTTAAGTGTCCTTGAGATTTACCCTTTCTCTGACAGACTGGCATTCATGTTTATTTTCAGTATTTTTAGACCGAATATAAATACATTGACCCGGCATTTGGGAGAAAGCCAAAAGATATATAGTACATAGTTCTTTATTTTCAGTTGTTCTGTTCTTTCTTTAGATTACAGTCATTATGTTTGTTTTTGTTTGTTCTTATAGATTTCATTACATATATTTGTGTTAGTATGAAACTGAGTCAATAGGACATTGACTGGTGAAAAGAATTATATGAAAATGATGTATAAGTTCTTCATTCATTGCCACACACAAACAATGTTTTCTGAACTAAGTATTTTCATTTTCTATGAGCAAATTGAACCAACTGTTTTTCCTCACTTTGTCAGAATATGTGGGTGGTAAACCTACTCTAGACTGGACAAGGAGAAGGAAGATAGCGCTAGGCGCGGCACGCGGGTTGGTCTATTTGCATGAACAATGTGATCCGAAAATTATCCACCGCGACATAAAGGCCTCCAATGTTCTCCTTGATGAGTATTTTGAAGCAGTTGTGGCAGATTTTGGACTTGTAAAACTTTTGGATCATGGTGAGTCTCATGCTGTCACAGCAGTGAGGGGGACAATGGGACGCATTCCTCCAGAGTATTTGATGACTGGCCAAACATCAGAGAAGACCGATGTTTACGGCTTCGGATTCTTATTGATCGAGTTAATCACCGGTCGGAAAACGATGGAGCTTCATGAGGATGAGTATCAGGAGGGAGGAATTCTTGATTGGGTAAATTACTAGCTACTCCCTGTTTTTTTTTCCTCTACAAGTTCAGCTTATTCTGTTCCATATTTTAAAAGTGTGATGTTTTTCATTTAGTTCATTTCCACAAATGCCATGGCTTTAGGTCCTAATATTGTACATACTTGGTTGTGTTCATGCCAATATAATATAATCCAATGATACAAAATAGTATATCAGCAAACTGAAATATGACAAAAAAAACACATTTATGAAAATATTGTCTTGGATGAGAGAAAAATTATCCATGGAGAAAAAAAATTGAAGATTAACATTTGTTCCAGTGTGGAACTTTCAACTTTGGCCAAATATGAAAATAAGTAACTCCACTGTACAAGATCTTATTTATGCACATGCACTTCAACAATTCTCATAAACAATGTTTCTTAGTTTATTTCAATTGCCATGAACTGCTATTAATCACACACAATCGTGCATACCTATTGCAGGCAAAGGAGCTTCTTGAAGGAAATAAGCTAAGCTCATTTGTGGACAGTAGACTGAGAGACAACTATGTCATTTCTGAGTTGGAGGAAATGGTTAAGATAGCTTTGCTCTGCACAATGTACAACCCAGACCAACGCCCAAGTATGGCTGAGATTGCTAGAATGCTGCAAGGGAGTGATGGTTCAGTTGTGGAGAAATGGGAGACTCTGAAAGATGCCGAGAGATCGAAACCGAGCACGCCGGAGTTCATGCTGTCATCCCCTGTAAATTTTGCTCCAGATGAGTGCAATTCAATTCAGTTGGAAGCTGTTGAGCTCTCAGGGCCAAGATGATGAAATGGCCTGTTTGTTATGCTCACATACAATAATTTTCAGAACTCCAAAATAGGGAGATGAGGATGAACTGAGGAAGAAACGGATGTTTCAGACATTAACTCAGCTTTTTTAACTAGAGTATTATTTTAGTTATATTAGTTGATGACAAAATAAGTTACTCTTTGTGTGCCCTACCCAAATCTCTGGGTGACTCTGATGATTAAAAATAAGGAGGATACATTGCTACAATCTGGGTTGTACTTTGCATCTGTGACTTTTTCTATCCCCTCCTTTTTTATCTTTTGGTAAGATATAGCCTGTTGTGTCAGAAAGTTTTTCTTTTCTCCCGAGTTTTTGGTAGATATGTTTGGTCTGTTTCTGTCAGAAGTCAAATCTGGCTTGGTAAGTTTAATGTGTAGGTTAGTTTGGAGTAAGTAACATGTTTGGTTCTTGAAGTTTTGTCAAGTTCATAAAATGTATACAAGAAAGATGCTAACACAATAGCATGCTACAAAAATATACTGAAAAGATTAAACCTTAACTTTTTTACTGCTAAACTAGCTCATCTGTAATCAGAGGACCTAGAGTCTTAGATGAATCTTTTGCTAGAGACAATAACCAACAATTAAACATCATGACAAGAACCCAACGCGTGAATCTCCATGCACAGAGCCACAAACTTGTTAAGACTTCAGACTCTTAACTTTGTCTCTGCCTACTATCCTGCAAGAACACAATCCTGAATTCCTGATGCATCACAAGCAGCAGACCCATGAACCATGTTCCCCTCCTTACCACCGAAGGCAAGCTACAGCCCTACACACACAATGTCTGAACATGATGCATCAGAAAAATTCAGAGCTAGCAACGGGACAAGGAGGATGCATTTCGGCTAGCTAAGCTCAAAAACCAAAATGCGATGCATGTGTTCAAGCTGCAGGCTTGCAGTGCACACAGTGATGGTGCTGTACATGCAGACTTTGTAATAACCGGAATTTCTGCGATTTTAATGGCCATCCGTAGCTAGCCTCCGATTTCCAGTTCTGGGACAGCAAGCAAGCAGCCAAGCATATGCATGCAGCCATGAGTCAGCTCCATGGCACTGCAGCTGACCAGTGAGACTGAAGCTGCAAATGCATATGAGAAAAGTTTGGCAGATG
The DNA here is from genome assembly GCA_000338895.3 of Oryza meridionalis. Lineage (NCBI taxonomy): Eukaryota > Viridiplantae > Streptophyta > Magnoliopsida > Poales > Poaceae > Oryza > Oryza meridionalis. The sequence continues at coordinate 4,201,340 of CM002528.2, read as the reverse complement.
CTGCTGCTGATGGATGGAACACTTCATGGTTGCATTGCAGCTAGCTAGCTGCTGCTGTTGCAAAATGTGAACTATCTAGGGAGAGCTCTGGATTTGGCCGGCACACACTCTCATGCAGCAATGCATTGGTCACTTGCTAAGTTTTTTACTCCTCAGTACAATGTAGTTCTCACTTTGTGCAGAGATTATGTAGATCCTCGCATCAGTTTCGCTGTTCATATGCACTGTTGTAGCTCAAGGGGCTCTCTTCTAAGCACACTTTGCTGCTTTGGCCCTTAGATCCCACCCCAAAATTTTACACCATGTCACATCGAATGTTTAAACACCTGTATAAAGTATTAAATATAAGCTAAAAAATAACTAATTGCACAGATTACGACTAATTTGCGAGACAAATCTTTTAAGCCTAATTGCTCTATGATTTGACAATGTGGTACAACAGTAAACATTTGCTAATGATGGATTAATTAGGCTTAATAAATTCGTCTTGCGGTTTACTGATGGATTATGTAATTAGTTTTTTTATTAGTGTCCGAACATCCCATGTGACACCCTATATAATATCCGATGTGACACGTCAAAACTTTACACCCCTTGATCTAAACACCCCCTTTCTTAAGGTTTCAACCAAAGGAGATGATTATAATAATCTACTACTATAAGACAAGTCGACGCACGACCGGTCTTCTTAATCAGACACTTCTGGTATCGTGATGAAGTTGTCGTGATGGAGCTGTGGGTGCATGATATCCTATCCGTCAAAGTTGAAATAACGAGACTCTTAAATGAGTGTGTGTTGTTAGAGTGTGCTGAATATGTGTACAAAGTCGATTATAGTGTAAAACTTGAAGTTATAATAGGTATTAGGATAGCAATAGAGTCACACTCTACCCTAGGCTCTCTCTTGAATAGGGAGGTACATCAGTTGTAACCGCATGGTGACTTAGCATAGGTGAGAGGGAATTAATGGCTAACACCGGCCAAGGATCAGGGAAAAGCCCACATAATTAATGTCCCAGGGATGAATGTTTCGGCTGAACCTCATTAATAAATATGGCACCTCCATATCATCATCAGTTTGGATCTTCTATGGTGTTCTTCCACGTTCGACACACCAGTTGTCACCACACGGCGACTTAGCGTCATAGGTTCTCTCTTAAATAAAGGGATATACCGGTTGAAACCGCATAGTGACTTAGCGTAAGTAAGAGGGAACGGCTAAGGACAACATCCGCTAGAGGATCATTGTAACTCTGATACGCTATAATTATGTTGGATCGGAGAGAAGCATAAGCAATTAGTGCTCCGGGGATATAGGTTTCAGTTAAACCTTGTTAACAAATATTGTTACTCGATGTCGTCATCAGTTTGGATCTTCTATGGTGTACTTCCACGTTCGGTTTCCGATGCACTCCCTCCATCCATAAAAGTTAGACATATTTCACATTTGAGTTTTTCCAAATAAATTGTTTCTTTTTTAGTCTTTATGCATTTAAGACTTAAAAGAAAAGATAAATTAAATGTTTGATTAGAATCCAAGGAGTCATCTAAATACTCATTGGTTGCATGCTTGCATTCACTTATTGATTTTGTAATATCCAAGATGATTTAATTTCTTCTTTATTTTGGTGACAAAAGTAATATATATAATTTTGGTGGATGGAGGGAGTATATATATGGGCCAGGTTAAATATATGTGTGTGCATAATGACATTTTGAATTCTTGATGATTCAGAGATGCCCCAAGCGTGTAAGCATGGTATTTGTCCTTTGAGTGTAAAAGGCAATCTGCGGTGTACTGTTGGAGCTAATGATCTTGAGAGTTTGTGGGTCGGGACAGTTTAGGCCCCTATTCCCAGTGTCCTTTGATCTTTTTTTTCTTGATTAAGTGGCGCGTCTATTTTAACTTGTCAACGTGGGTTGTAATGTATTATTGGTTTTTTATTTACTAAAATGACACGCAGCTCTCTGCTTGTTCAAGAAAAAAAAAAGAAGAGAATCCTTGATACATACCTAAGCTTTCTTGACATACAGCGAGCCGGAGCATATATCCGTTGGATCACTTTGCCGCGAACATCCGTTGGATAGAGGGGTAGTTGGCATTATCGACTCAGGCTGTGTTTAGTTCTTTGGCCAAATATTTTTAAGTATATGGACATATATTTGAATTGTTAAATGTAGTCTAACAACAAAACAAATTACAAATTCCGCCTATAAACTGCGAGATGAATTTATTAAGCCTAATTAGTCTGTTATTAGCATATGTTTACTGTAGCATCACATTGTCAAATCATGACGTAATTAGGCTCAAAATATTCGTCTCACAATTTACATGCAAATTGTGTAATTGGTTTTTTTCGTCCATATTTAATGCTCCAAACACGGTCTCAGACTGTGTTTAGTTCACACCAAAATTGAAAGTTTGGTTAAAATTGGAATGATGTAATAGAAAAATTAGAAGTTTATGTGTGTATAAAAGTTTTGATGTGATGGAAAAGTTGGAAGTTTGAAGAAAAACTTTGGAACTAAACACGGCGTGACTCAGGCTGTGTTTAGATCCAAAGTTTGGATCCAAACTTCAGTCCTTTTCCATCACATCAACCTGTCATACACATATAACTTTTCAGTCACATCATCTTCAATTTCAACCAAAATCCAGACTTTGCGCTTCAGTCAATTGGTTCCGGTAAAAATTTGAAGGAAGGGACGGATCGACCATTCATGAGTCATCACACGTCCAATCGATCAGAGCTGTTGCACCGGCATTACATGCATCATTCATTCAGGAATGAGGAGGCCTTTTTGTCAGCAGCAACTAGCTATCTAGCTGCCCTCTTTGTTCGTTTGGCCCAATCACACAACAAAACGGCTTAACTCTCACAGCCATAGTCTCTCTCCCTCTCTCTCCCCTATCTGAGGGCTAAAGATTTCATGTTTAGTTTCCACATAAAAACTTTTTAACATATTACATCGAATATTTAAACATATGTATGAAGTATTAAATATAAAAAAAAACTAATTACACAGATTGCGTGTGAATTGCGAGATAATCTTTTAAACCTAATTGCTCCATGATTTGGCTACAGTAAATATTTGCTAATGACGGATTAATTAGACTTAATAAATTCGTCTCGCAGTTTACAGGCATAATTTGTAATTTGTTTTGTTATTAGTCTACGTTTAATACTTCAAAGGTGTATCCGTATATTCGATGTGACACGCCAAAACTTTTCACCTCTGATCTAAACACAGCCTAAGTAGTTGGTGAGTAGTGGGTGAGAATCTAGAGATAGAAACTGATTTGCTCAGCTTTTGGTTACTACTAGTTTAAAGTGATATTATGATAGTTTGTACTGATAGTATTCAATTGTGTAAGTATGCTATCAGTCGAACTGATTTTAACCGTTAATTTTATACATTCTACTATCAATAGTTCAGATGATAGTATAAATAAATAATTGAAAAAAAAAAGATGAACCGACTAAATTGATTTCTACTACCAGTAAAGATCTTTGTAAAATATCTTAGTAATGGTCTCGAAATTTGGACGTAAACATGATCTATTTAGGTAGTTGGAGATCTTACGAGTATTACGAGTAGTTAAAGCTGTCAGAAACTCCCGAAACAGGAGGCCCTCCCTCCGTCCCAGAAAAAGGCAAACCCTGGGTTTTCGTGCCAACGTTTAACTGTCCGTCTTATATGAAATTTTTTTATAATTAGTATTTTCATTGTTCTTATATGATAAAACATGATTAATACTTTATGCGTGACTTATTTTTTTATTTTTTTTCATAATTTGTTTAAATAAGACGGACGGTCAAACGTTGGACACAGAAATTAGGGTTTGTCTTTTTTTGGGACGGAGGGAGTATCCATCATCATTGCCGAGTATTTCATGGCCACAACGACGAAGTAGCTAGCACATAATTTGCTATAGCTCCATTTCTATATCTTCTCGAGATTGTACGTACGTGTGTGTGTGTGAGAGAGGCTAATTAAGTAGGAGAGAGTGCCATGAACTGCATCAAGATTGCCATGGTGGTGACACTGATCATCGTCCCTCTCGCGCTGAGGGGAGCCTCGCTTCTCGGCAATGTCGTCGCCGCCGCCGTCGTCCCGTCGTCGTCGCCGGAGCAGCAGCAGCAGCAGCAGCAGCAGCGGCCGCGGCCGCCTCCCGGTTCCAAGAACGGCGCCTCGCCGTCGTCGTCGGCTCATGGGCAGCACTGGAAGGATCAGAGCCGCCACGCCGCCTTCACCCGACGGCGGTTCGGCACCGGCGGCGGCGACGGCGGCGGTGGCGACGATGGCTTCTTCAGCGACGACAAGAGGTTCTCGCCGACTGGATCAAATCCGCTGCACAACTTGTGAGCGTCGATCATCAGATGAACAGCAACGTACGCCTAATTTGATTACTTAATTTCTCTCCCATTTAATTTGCTGTACATATATTTGTGTTTTAGTTAGCAATAATCATGAGCTGAGCTTAATTATATGATTATTCCGTGTACATAATAAGGTTGGTGATCGAAATTGCTAGTTGTACTTTCTCTTCCTGAACTTGAAAGAAGGCTAAATTTTGATCTGGCTGCTTATTTGTTTGTTTGTTTGTCTTCTTTTTATGTTCAGGAGCAGTTTGTGGTTGTTGGGTTATGTATTACTCGGTTCCGATGCTACTTAATTAGGGAATCTTTACTGCTTCCAGTAATAATTTTTGGTTACAAATCTATTTTTTTTAGATAATGGATTAAAATCTAGAGTCTACATCCTGAATGGATGTCCACTGGCAAAGTTACAGCTCCAAACTAGAAGATGCTTCTGAGTTTCAACTAATTCTCTGAATCCAAATCCAAAATAAGCTGGTGCTTTTGAAACCATTACGATGCCAAAACTAATTCTTAATTTATGGTTATTAAATTGGTTCGTAATGTTTTGGAAAAAATTAGAGATAATCCAAGAAATGCCATTGACAAGCGTCCAACTCCCAGAAATGCCATCGACAAGTGTGAGTTCCAAGAAATACCATCGTACAAACGATTTTGTCCCAAAAATGCCATCGCCGTTAGGGTTCCGTTCAATTTGCGCCGTTAAATACATTGTTCATCCTATAGAATTTAACGGCGCGGAATGGACGGAACCCTAACGGCGATGGCATTTTTAGGACAAAGTCGTTTGTACGATGGCATTTCTTGGAACTCACACTTATCGATGATATTTCTATGATTTGGACGCTTGTCAATGGCATTTCTTGGATTATTTCAAAAGAATTATTCCCTTCAGATTAATAATACTCATCATTTTGGATAAGAATGATGCCAACTTTAAAATCTTTTGACTATGAATAATTTGTAAAAAAAATTATCGTACAAATATGAGAAGCATATGTATATATAGATGGTGGCATGCATGTCGGTCCAAAATGGTGGTATGGTATTTTCTAAATTCCTTGATACTTGTGTGCCTTAATTTGACAATCGCTTAAACCAGTATTTTCAGTTTCTCATGCAAATAGTACAGAATTATATATGTTCTAATTAGGCTTACAATGGAGAAGGACGAAAATTTTATAAACATTAAATGAGTATCACTGGGAATTTTTATTAGAAGAAAGAAAAAAATTACAACAGAGATACACAGCTCCTTGAATGAATTTTCCAGAACTCCACATATTACACTAATTTTAAAAATTCACCCATCAAGGAATTATATCAAACTTGAGAAATTCACCAACTTTTTGGGCCTGATTTACATGTACTGACTTTATATCCAGGAGGTGACGACAAGGAACAGCAAGTGAACAAAACAGTTCTATATACTGGAATCCAAAGTACACGTACAAGGCCCCATTTAATTGGCTGAATGCATATCCAGGTGACAAAATGCAAATGACAGCCAGAAAAGGCTGGTCTGCATACTCTGCAGGTAAGCAGTAGAAAAGATTGGCCTCCAAAGCTCCATCAAAATGCAGCCATGGATGGAATTTCTGGTCAAAAGAACAGAGAGGAAGCATGCAACAATCTGATGGGTATAGCATGCAATGCAAACTCATGTACTTCTGCTGAAAATGCTGCTCTGCCTATGCCATGTGAAAATGTATGGATCTCTGTCAGGTACTGCTTTTAAGTTTTGAGCAGTCACGTTATACTGACACGCAGATGGTAGTAGAGCAAAAGACAAAGTTCTTGGTGTTTTTTTCTAAACTAGGAAGAAAGCCCGCGTAGATACGCAGACATCTTATTTATTGTTTTATGAAAATGTTGATTAAAAAGTCACATCTCACTATTTGTACACTCTAAAATAAACCTTAGACATTAATATATTTAAATGATAAGGATGTCTTCTAAATTAAAGAAAATCAATTTGTTCTAGTTACATATAAACTTCCCTATTGTCACTACAATTTATTATCACTGTTTAAGTACATATTAATAGATGAAACTTCATATGTACTAATAAAATAAGATTAATATATCATTAATACACTAAGGGACTGTTCAAAATATATCCAAAATAAACCAAACCAAAATTTGTCAAGTGGCAATATTATTAAAATTTTGGCAGGATTTTTTATGTATTTATCAAAGTTTAGCAACAAACTAAATATAGGTATTTTTTTGGCGACTTTGCTAAAAAAAGGTATGGTTGAAAATGACATCAATCTGAACTGCCCCTAAAATATCTACTACACCTAAAGGTTATCGTATCACTTATTTCCAAATTCATATAAAAAGATTTAAAAATATCTCTTGTACCAATTAATAGGATAACATCTTAAAGTTAAACATAAATGCCCCTGTAACGTTGTGAAGCTGATCTTAGTCGGGAAGACTTTTTTCTCTGTGACTTGAAACATGGGTCCTGCATCGATGTAGTCGTGCCCTTGCATACCAGTCTGGAGCATAATTTAATGTCTGATTCACTGTCACACCCTCATGGAGTATTGCATCACTAAGTAGTAAGTTCCACACTATTGGCAACGACGGTGGCCTCCAATGGGATTGTCTCAACTCAGCTATGTATACCCCTGCTATATGACAGCATAACAAACTCTGTTGCTCATGCTTGATGCTTTTCAATGAAGGACAAAAACAAAGATAAGATGGAGTTGATCAAAATAGTATTTTTCTAAAAAAAAGAATTTTTATGATATAGATAGAATACTCTCTTTTGAAAATGAGCGATGTTAATCATTTAGTAGAATAAAAAAATTATAGCTAAAGAGACATACCACCAGGATAATCTCCAGAGCACTATATTATTATCTATCTTTTCAACAAATATCTATAGTGTAGCACTTGGTTTATTTTCAACACCTATTTTTGATAATCATATGAGACACTTTTAAGGATGTACTGTATTTATTATTCAAACATATGTATAATAAGTTAATAACTAATTCGTGAGAGTATACTTAAATCACGTCAGCGGCGTGTATGATATACATGTATCAATTATACCTAATATGTTGAAATTCCTCAATTATAAGAAAATATATGATGAGTAATTTACTGCACATATTACTTGATTGTTTATTTATTGTCAAATTATTTGGCCAGGGAAATAAAATATACATATATAACCATAAATCTCATCATGATGGACTAAAGGGCTGTGTTATAGCAAGATCATTGTCTGAAATATTTTTATAATATTTTTCACACCTATGTACCATATATATTACTCACTTCTCAAATACCAATCACGTAGTTTTGAAAAATTCAAAAACACTTTGAGATTGAACCAATTAAAACTAAATCATATCTACTTGAAAAAAAATACAACTAAATTTTGTTATTTTTTATTTGTTTTACAAATGCAAATTTAGATTAGCATCTTATATTTTTCAAGTGATATTTGACACCCTAAAATATGATGCGAAATTATTTAAAAAAGTTATCATAACATTAGTTACTATTTGTCGACTCTCTGTGATGTATTTAGTAGGACCATAATATAACTTTTATAATACATCAATAGTTGATTTAGATAAATGAATACAACGGGATCACAAATTAGATATATAATGTTAAAATTATTTTAAAATGCGACGTTTAAAGACCATTAATTTGACATTTTATATTGATCTAGTTTATCTACTCATATTTGTATATTTGTTATGGCAGAAAATTATATTTTAGAGACCGTTGATTTTTTTTCCGAGGGTACTATATATAGATTTTTCTTAATGTTTTTATAATACATATGTTTTATTTTCTTTTGGCGAACCGAACATACGTAAACTTATCTGTTTTTCCGTAGTACGTACTGTATGTACTTTTGCTTTTTTTTTCAGCCAACTGTTACATCTATATATTTCCTCTCGTGTGTGTGTATATATATATATATATACATATACATATACATACATATATACATATATACATATATATGTATATATATATAGGAGGAAGGTATATACATATATATTTAATCTAAAATAACAGTCTATTAATTAATTTTCGGAAATCAACAGCGTGTATAGATTTCCTTTTTCCATATATAGTACGTACTGTACATACTTTTGGCTATATAGGAGGAAGGAATTATATTCTAAAATAATGTGAAAATCAATAGTGTGTATATATAGATCTAATCTAATGGTCTAAAATAACGGGTCTACTAATATAAGTGAAAATCAACGGTGAGATTAGACAGTGCCACGTGGCAGCTTAGGAGCGCTTGTAGGAGTCCCACGTGGCGGCTTGAGAGCGTTTGTAGGAAGTTTAATGGACTTTTAGTATATAATAGATCTCTGATCATGTTGATATTGTTGGCTAGCTAGGGGAACTTTTTTGTGTTATATATCCTCTGAATTCTTGTGGGGAATTCAGTTATTGTGCTTGAAATTATCTTTCATTTCAAATGAGTGGGACTAGCGTAGATGTAATATGGTGTCCAATGTAATCTAAGCTCGGCGTGCTTGATTTAATTTGTAGGTAAATAATGAAGTTGACCTACATTGTTATATCAATTAAGCTCTTCTCATATAGAGGCTTCATCGGGTCTTTCAAGTTCTCTGGCATTTTTTTTAGCATATTGATTTACATGCCCCAATCAGTTCACTTTAAAAGTTGAAAATGATAAGAAAAGATGAAAGATTCACTTATATTCTACCACATACCGTTAGTAAATTTAAGAAAAAAAATCCATGATACCAACTTGATCTTATGGGCTACTGAAGCTAGATTCGATTCGAGCTCGACTTAGAGCTTGGAATGATGCTATTATTTCCCGTTACCCCTCCCCTTTTGTTAATATGATGAATATACATTACTTTACCCTTTATATTCCGCTAACTAAGTATCCTGATGAAGATAAAAATTAAGTTGACGCATATAAAATTAGAAAGCCATTAGCGTATGATTAATTAAGTTTTAATTATTTTGACTTGATGAATTGATTTATTTCATAGTTTTAACTAACTTTTATATACAAAGTTTTCGCATGAACCACTCTGTTTAGTAGTAGTTAACAGAGTTTGAAAAGTATGTTAACGGAAACTAAGAGAAAATATAGCAGATCAAGTACTACACACAATTAAGATATTGGGATCCTTAATCACATACATGGTACATGCGACTGGCCATCCCTGCAAGTAGGCATTTTAGAAAAGGTATTACTATTACTTCGGCTGTGTTTAGTTTTTGAAATTGGGGAGAAGTTTAAGGAAAGTTGGTAGTTTAAAAAAAAGTTGGGAGTTTATATGTGTAGAAAAGTTTTGGATGTGATGTGATGTGATGGAAAGTTGGAAGTTGGAGGGAATTTTGGTGTGAACTAAACAGGTGTGGACCCCCGTTTTTTATAACAGGAATCAATCGTGTAAACAGTACCATTTCCCTGGATCAAGTAGTCTAGTACACACGAATTCATAGCTGAAGTAACCAGTGCACATACACGAATGTCTAGTACGAATTATTACATCAATAGCCCGCAGGCATAGTCTTAAATCATCGGACCGGGCGGTCCGAAATACATTCCAAAAACAGAAATAGGTAAGGCAGCGAAGTTAAGGCAGCGGCACGCCATTGCCACAGGCAACGACCGTAACTAAGACCTATTGAGCGCCTTCGTCTTCATCACCCTCCTGGTAATAGGCATAGGGATCCTCCGAAGCTTCATCTCCGGCCTCTGATTAAGTTTATATTTGCAAGGGTGAGTACCAACCGTACTCAACAAGTCACCACAGCAACAATGCACATGATAAAGGGGTATTCAAGGAATGGCTATGGTTCTTTTGTATAAAGCAAGTTTTGTAATTCTTTTCACAGGCCTAAGACCTAGCATAGACTGATCAAATTTTAGTAACAGTGTTCATATTAAACAATGACGGTTCTGTCCACCATCCATTGTGATCCCAAGGATAGCTTCCCGCCATCGAGTCGTCATGGTTTTCTGAGGACGTTCACCTTCCCTCCTCTCAGAAAGTGGCTCCATCAGCATAGAAATCATCATGCACATCCCATCCCACACAAGTTAAGAATTTAGAGTCTAGCCAAGTGTAATACACATCCCGATGCTCAATAACCGCGAGCACGGCTATTCGAATAGATTGGGTTTACTCACACTGCAGTGGATGTACACTTTACCCGCACTCCGCGACTGCCCAACACATGAGACGCGTCACGGCAAAGCTTTTCGATAACCTCGCATTGGCAGTACCCACTCCATGAAATTTACATCCTCATGCACTCTAGGCGTACACGGTTTCTAGCAGTGAGAAGAGTTCTGGCGCACCCGGGAAGGAAAGACGCACACATGCATTAAGTTATCATTATGTTTAAATTCTCACATGGCAGTCCTACCAATGGCGACACCACTGTAGACACCCGCCTCACGGTTCTACCAATGGCTGCCCCACCGTAGAGCCCCTGCCTCACACATCAAGAAACCACTATGCATGGATACTGCCTCCGCTCAGCTATCTACTCCACTAGGTCTATACCCATACGAGAAGTGCGGTTGTACGGGGGTCGTTTCATGCTTAACTTCATGGCTCGGTCCTTAGTTGACCGGGGACGGCACTTGCCTTTTCCAGATACCACCCAAATCCTCCGTCCGCCCCAGTCGAAAACAGTTGTTTAGTTTTATTTCTCCTTTCACAAATCATGTCATCAATATCATGGCAATGTGGCGCTCATGTCTCCACATGCCGCATCTCAATTACCTTCCCAAAGGTAATTGCCCAAGCATAAAGCATTTTGATAAATATGAGTATGCATGATTCTAGAATAGCATTGCTAAGCAATTGTCATAGTTGACTAGGGACTCATACGTAAACATGGTTACGAGGGAATAAGGGGTAAACAATAATCAAGGCATGGCATAATCACAAGTAGGATGTTTATCATTGCATGCAATTTTATTTGTAAACAAAACAATTTCGCAATTGGGATCAACGTGTTCAAAGAGTAGTGATGACTTGCCTTGCTCAAAGTCTTGCGGGTCTTGACCTTCGCTTGGATCCGCAGCTTCCTCGGGCTCTATAGTTACGTGCGAAAATTGATTTGAATTCGGTTAGAATTCAAATAAAAATCCAAGTAAATCCAAATGAAAGTCGAACGCGAAGGTCGATTCCTTTGTATTAACTTTACTATTCGCGAACTAAGGCGAACCCATTTTCGATGTAAATTATTTGTGAGTATAATTATTTTGTTGTCTTAAGTTTTTAATTTAATATTTCCCGAGTATTATATCCATGTAATAGGTTAGCAATTTCTATCGTGAGCTAAATATCGGACAAAATCCTAGAAACTATTATACGATTTAGTTTAGCCCATGACTAAATGATTAAGTATAATAAACGTCTAAAATTCCTAGTGATTAAATCCGAACTTCTACCGTGAATCGATCACTTCTAGAGATTATCCAAAATATTCTATAATATTCAATAAGATTTCGTTTATTAGTTGTTGATTACATTTAAATTACTACCGCGAATTGATTACTTATAGTAATTACCAAGAATAATCTATAATTTATATTAAATTTTTGCAATCCTACGACGAAAAATTAATCTATAATTAAATTCTAATTTTAAATTTTCTAAACTTCCCTAATTTCCCTCTAATTATATTATTATTATTATTATTATTTATATTTATTTATTTATTATTACTATTATTATATTATATTTATTATATATATATTTTTTTTATTTATTTCCTTTTTTTCTCTTTTCTCTCTTCTTCTTTTCTCTCTTTTCTCTCTTTCCTCTCTTTTTCTTTTTCTCTTTTTTTCTCTCTTTTCTCTCTTTTTTTTTCTCTTTTTCTCTCTCTTTCTTTCTTTTTCTCTCTCTCGGCCGACCTCTCTTTTCCTCTCCCTCTCTCTCGGCCGGCTCTCTCTCTCTCACCCGAGCGGCGACGGTGGTGAACGCGAGGGGGAAGGAGGGCGGCTCACCGGCGATGGCAGCGGCGACGACGGCGGCGGCGACGGCGGCGACGGCGACGGCGGCGACGTCGGCGTAAGGCGCGGCGTGGCGCGGCGGCTTCGTGGCGGCGGCGCGGCGGCTCTATGCGACGACGCGGCAGCGTGGAGGCGGCGGCGCGGCGGCGTGGAGTTGAGGAGAGGAGGTGAGGATGTGGGGGAAAAGAATGGAGAGAGGTGGAGGGGATTTATAGGGGAGGGAGGGGAGAGATAATGGGGAAGAGGGGAGAGGGGCGGCGGCCTCATGGCATCGGCGGGGTGGCGCGGCGCGGGGCTCGACGCGGCGATGTGACGACGATGCGGCGCGGCAGGGTGCGGGGCACGAGGAGCGGCAGCGGCGCGGCAGCAGCGGCGGCACGGGGCTCGGGGGCGCGGCGCGGCAGGTGATGCCACGCGCGATGGCGATGGCGCGGCAGCGGCGACGCGACGGCCGAACGGCGACGGCGCGCGGCGCGGTAGCAGCGGCGGCGATGCGACGCGCGCGGCGACGGGACGGCAGCAGCGGCGATGGGACGGCGCGCGGCGCGGGGCGCGAGGCGGTGATGGGACGGCGACGCGACGGCGACGGCGATGGCGCGGGACGCGAGGCGCGAGGGCGACGGCCGAGCAGCGACGGGACGGTGGCGCGGCGGCGAGCGGCGCGGCGGGAGAGGGGACGGCGCGCGGCGCGGCGCGGGGTAGGGTTAGGGCTAGGGGAACCACGTCGAACACCTCGCGGGCAATGAACAGTGCCGATTTCCAATTTTTCCCATTTAATTTTTATTTTATTTTTTTATTTTTTTATTTTTATTTTTTTATTATATTTTTTTATATAAATTTGATTCTATAATTCCTAATATTTGCATATATGAATTTCACCCAATAATTGTGTTATCCCAACTAATGAATCCATCTTAAATTAATATTGCTCACATTTTTGAATTTAAATCTTTAATTAGTGTTAATTCTATTCCATCGTATTTAAATTTAATTGATACGAATATGTTAGCGATAATATGGATGCAAATTGATCGATATTGTTCTTTATTCGAAATCTTCAAACTCCGAAAACGAAATTCAATGGAACGGCGAATAAAATCGGCATGATGCAACTTATTTTAAAAAGTTTTTGAAAATCCATATTTCTAGAGTCTTGATTTTGTCGGTCGAATTTTCAGGGTGTTAGAACAGGACCTTCACCTGAGAATTGAGACGGATAGATCGATCGATACGATCCTGAAACCCTAGCGAATATGATTGTCGTCGAAATTAGGTGGTGAATCCACTCGACGCGTTCACTGAAAACTACTCCCTCTCTCTCATAATATAAGGGATTTTAAGTTTTTGCTTGCACTCTTTGACCACTCGTCTTATTAAAAAAATTAGAATTATTATTTATTTTTTTTACTTACTTTATTATCTAAAGTACTTTAAACACAACTTTTCGTCTTTTATATTTACACAAATTTTTTAAATAAAACGAGTGGTCAAACAGTATAAACAACAACTCAAAATCCCTTATCTTATATTATGGTCTTATATTATGGGACGGAGGGAGTAACTACCTTCTGCCGGGGCCGGTAATAAAAGAACTCATCATTGGAAAGCGACGACAGCAACACTAGGTCGATCGCTAGCTACCTACGAGCTGCTGCCGCGACCGGTGACGAAGACGACGACGTACGTACGTACTCCGGTCGTACGGTTGAGCACATTTGCGATTTGTAATGAATGATGAATCAATCAACCAGCAAAGCCAGAGTACTGATAAATTTTATGAGTAGTAGTACATGTAGCATGTTCGCAGTGAGATTTGCCAACTAGTGTCCCCAGTGATCTCTCTTAGTGGTCAACATGTATTGATAACTGATAAGTAAATTAAAGAATTTTTTTCATTTTTAAATTTTTTTCTTTTAATATTTACAGAAATAATCCATCGGCTCAAAAAATTACAAAAATATACCCTGCCGCCCTCCAGTAGGGCGGCAAGCTGACGTGGCAAACAGGGGAGGGACGGGCGGTGACGGCAGACGGGGGAAGGAGGGTTTTTTTTTTTTGCACGAAAACCCTTGTCGCCCTCTGTTAGGGCGGCAAGGGGCCCCCATGCAAAAAAGCCAGCCCGGGCCTGGTACTTTTTTGCTGGTACTTTTTGCATCTGGGTCCCTTGGGCGGCAAGGGGCCCAGATGCAAAAAGTACGAGCCAAATGCTCTTTAGGGCTGCGAAAATTGCATTTAGCCCCTTGCCGCCCTCACAGACGGCGGCAAGGGGTTAAATGCAATTTTCGCAGACGGCGGCAGACGGCGCCGTTGAGCCGCCGTCTGCCACGTCAGCTTGCCGCCCTCCACTAGAACGGCAGGGTCTATTTTTGTAATTTTTTGCGCCGATAGATTATTTCTGTAAATATTAAAAGAAAAAAATTTAAAAATAAAAAAAATTCGTAAATTAAATGCAACGCAGAAAAACAGTTCAGCACGCCTATAGTTGGCCATAAGGCCCCCTTGCCCAAGGCACGGGATTTCGACCCGGCCCAGGCACGGCATGGCCCGATCGCGGTGGGCCGGCCTGGCACAGCATGAACTTCGGAGAGGTGAAATAGACTTATTTCAACCATATATAAGACAGCGCACAAAGAATTGGGAGGACAAATAGACGTATTATATGGCACAGCTCAAAGAGTAGGGATGTAAAATAGACTTATTTTAACTATATATATGTCACAACCCAAAGAGGAAGGAGGGGAAATAGACTTATTTCAAAGAAAGCACGATGAGCTGCCCGTGCCTTCGGGCTAGCCAAGCACGGCCTGACCCTTATTGGGCTGTGCCTGGGCCACAGGTGGAGCACGTGGGCCGGCACGGCACGGCCCAGCGTGTAGGTGTTAATGACCAAATTTGGTAAGACATGAACTAGGTTCGGCATTAGAATCAAAGTGGATTCGGCAAAGAGTTAGATTCGAAGAACAGAGTATGCATCGGCTGCGAAGGCATCGGCTGAGATGGTTCAGACAGAGGACAGCCGATACAGCCGATTCTGCTGAAGACGGTTGTAAAACTGCTTCTAGAATCGATCAACGTGCTACACAAGGATTGCCATGACGGAGATAAGCTCTCAGATAGACAATTGTATCTATTAGTTAGGATATGTTATGTAATTTCCTTAGAGATATGTTTGGGCAAATGTCTGCCTTAAAGACTTGTGTGTATCTTAGAGTTTGTTAGAGATAAGAGTCGTGTCCGGCAAGGACATATCATGTATCTCGGGTATAAATATAACCCGAGCCCATGTAATTTATAACAACAGTTAATAACACTTTTGGCGCATCGCCACCCTTTTTACTTTCGTTCTATTTCGACGAGTTCTTACTTTTGGGTTGAGCTGCATCGGTTTCAATCTTCGGCTAGAGGTAAACTTGTCATGGCGGCTTGTGTTCTTGGGATTAGTGCTTCCATCTTTATGACACTCTAATCTTATATATGTAATTCATCGAGTTATCATATGCACTTCATAATCTTTATTAGTTACGCTATATAACTTGCAATCGGCTAGTTTTTACTGTTAGAAAGTAGTCGATAGAGTTAGATCTCGCTATTGATCTAGATTATGTTGTGTATCCACCATCTCTTAGAGGTTTTCATTATCTGGTTTAGATCTTACAGTTATCTTTACGCTTAATGCTGTATCGGTTGAGTTCGATCTATTAAGTTCTATCTATAATTGTGATATCTAGCATGTTTCATGATCAATAAAAGAGATAGTATTGGAGTTTCAGCCGATCTTACCTGATTTAGCTACTTTATATCTCGTATGCTTGATTTATATGCTAGATCTGCTCTTTATATTAAGATCTTATTACATTAAGGTATATTAGGCTTCTTGTTTAATATATTTTACCTGTTTTAATATCTTCACATAGAGTGGTATCGGAGTATTAGCCGATACATGCTAGATCTATCTGATCGGCTATGCTATAAACGTTCATATAATCATGATCTTAATGTATTTTTGGACTTAAGTGATTTATATTGTCTCGACGTGTTGGTCGATCTATCCCAATCACTTAATTTAAATATACATCGAGAGAAAGATTATATATCGTTAATATCTACAGCCGATCGAGTAGATTTAGTTTTATATTACTTTACTCCTCGTTGCCGATCTAATGTCAATAACATCGGCTTGATGATTGACGATATGTCATCGGCTCTTAGCCGATCGGCTATCGTTTATGGATTTAACATCGGTTTTCTTGTATTTTATTCTTGTTGATTGCAAGATCAAATCAATTGGCACGCTCACGAGCCTAAAAGTAAGATTTTGGACCTGCGTAGGAGTTAAGAAGATCTTCCAGGCCAATGTATGTTTTTCGCATCAACAGTAGGTCGGGCCGTGCTGGCCCGACAAATCTTGGCCCGGGCACGATCAAGCCTGGGTCGTGCCAGGCGGCCCATATGGCCAACTATAAACACGCCTCATCCGTGTCGTCTCAACAGTGACCCGAACGGACTCCCTCTTTCCCCTCTCCCCTCACCGCCGTTGAAGAAGCCTGCTGGTAAGCTGGCGGACTGCAAGAACAGTTTCGGTGGGGCTCTTTTCTCCTTGAGGCGCTATATATGTCAATAGAGGCAACTAGGGAGACGATGGTTCTGCTTCGGATCCACCCCTTCCATTCTAACATGTTGTGGCTAGCAGTTAGTGGGAGGAGGGACAATAGAGCGCAGCGGGGTAGAGAGTGTGGTAGCAACGACGAGGACTATCGGATCCAGGTCTAGTGTGTCATGTGGTTGCAGCCGTGGACGCGACAAGTAACTATCGCGGGGGATTGCGAAGCGGCCAGTGGCAACAGGGAGTGATGCTAACCAACGAAGATGGTCGGCACACCGTCCTAAGGCAACGATAATGTGGCGACCTGCGTAGATGGATCTGGCAACGACGGTCATGGTGGTGGAGGTAGTGGTCAACCGTGGCAACGACGGATCTGGCGTCGCTAGGAGCAAATCTACCGTACCGTGGGCGACATCTACGTTGGAAGCACATGGTGGCGGCAAAGGAGATGGCTCGAGCTTGTGCTGGGGCGGCTCGGTGGTGGCCAGAGGCACGGCATGCCAGCAGCAGAGATGATCGTGAGTAGTCATGCTGACACCTTTTGCATAAGGGCGTGCCGACAGCGGTAGGCATGCAACTGTGACGTGAGGCTGTGGGTGGCCATGAGGGGGCCAACTGGTGGTGGTGATGGCCGCGTGGTCTAGCAATGGTTAGTTAGAGGTGGTTGAGGAATGAGGATGGTGGGGTTGTGGCAAGAAGGGGAAGGTAGGTTCCACACGAAAGTCTAGACTGACGGCAAGCCTGGGCAGGCAACAGTGTAGAGATCGGGCGCCATGCCCACCCCTCCCCCTTGGGAGCATTGTCGAGGCATCTTCCACCTCCCTGATGGAACTTTCCAGGTGAAAACCATGTCCATTAATAGGCGACAACATCACGACTTTTTTTAGGACGTCATCTCTTGAAAGTCATGTGGCTACCTATGTTGCCTTGTGACAATTTAGACTGCGATGACGCTTGGGATGTTATTATGGCGGTGCCTGGTGGGTCTATACAAGGCACGAGTGGATCTTTCTTCTCTGTTGTCCTCTCCCTCTACAACCCTTCACTGTGGTGTTATCCGGGCGTGCATTGTGATCAGTTATTTGGAAGTGTTGGCGAGTAGGTGGTGTCTTCGTGGCTCCATTGTAAACCTGGCGGCAACATCCAGTCACACATAGCCGTATCCGACATGGTGTTAAGTTTCTTCCTCAGCGGGGTGTGTGCACAAGTGTTGTTGGCACGTAGTGTGTTGTTTTTTCCTCTTTTTTTTTGATTGTACTACCTTCGTTTCATATTATAAGACTTTCTAGCATTGCTCACATTCATATATATGCTAATGAATCTAGACATATATATGTGCCTAGATTCATTAATATCTATATGAATATGGGCAATGCTAAAAAGTCTTATAACCTTAAATGGAGGTAGTAGTATTTTAGGTTGTAGTTTTTTTTTCAAATGTATATTAATAGTAATGATGTGTCACCTAGTGTTATTCGTCAAAGAAAATACAGTGACGTTACCATGTGACATGTATTTAATAACATTCGTGTACTCTTTAAATAAGATAAATGATTCGTTTGTGCAAATTTTAAATATGTCAGACTAAATTATATCCACTTCTTCATAAGTTGTGATATTGTTGGTGCATTTTTACGTGAATGACGAGTGTTGAAGGTCGCACACTGGGATGTTCCCTCGTGCACTTTTAAAATTAAATTTAATGTAAATGGTTGTGATTTTTTAAAAATAAAATGAGTATATTGATATTCATCACTCTACCAAAAATTAAGTTTAAACTTATTTGAGAAGGGAAAAAGATAGTGAATAGCACTCGCTTGTTTATACGTTGTATTTTTGTATTTCTTGATATGTGAGTTAAGTTTATATTTAAGATTTTATAGGGGGATATGTATTTGCTATATGAATGTCGTTGAATTCTTTTCAGAAATTTTTGTAGCTATTTGAATATTTAAATAGTTTTTAACCCGAATTGAAAGAGTTTCCCGCTTACAGGGTGTTAATAAGTTGGTTGCTGATGGCAAATTACGTACACACTCCGTAGAAGGAAAAGAAAAAGAAAATCTAATCCTTAACTTATGTACTCCGTATCAAATACATGTCTAAATTAATAATTAGTATTGAGTGTGTTTTTTTACGGATGGAGATATAATCCATGAACCATCTCCGGCCATTACTTTTAATCTCGCCATCCTGAAGACGATCGATGGAGAGATAGAGCGTATATGGCTGTGTTTACATACAAACTTTGTATCCAAACTTCCAACTTTTTCTATCACATCAACCTGTCATACACACAACTTTTCAGTCACATCGTATCAATTTTAACCTAAATTTTTAACGAACTAAACCCAGCCTATATACAGGAGTACTGCACATCGCAGCATCTGCATGTCAGCATGAGTACTGGCTGATGTGATGACCTGGCATTCTGGCGGCGGCAGCATCTGGTCGGGGACGGATTTCAGGTGGACGAGGCGGCAGCAGCATGCACCGGCCACGATCGATGGCAACCAAGACTTGCATCGCAGCTGCTGGCATGGCCCTCCCTGCCATTTGGATTTTGGAGATGAATTCTGATATGGATTGATGGACCTGCGTGTAAATGTAGGATTACGCATTATATGGTTGTAAGAAAGGTACTCCCATGAAATAAATGGACTCATCTTCTCGTTTATATTTATGCTTGGGTTTTTTTATCGTAGTTTATTTTTCAGAAGCATTTGCTTTTAGATTATTAAGAACACATATATAAAAGTTTTATTCACAAATTATTTTTTATTTGTAAATATGCTGCTTAGCTTATGCTTATAATCAGTGAACCGATGGGACTGAAAATATTAATAAAAAAAGTAAATCATGCATGACACTACTGTGGAAATGTCTATACCAAACGTACGGGACATCTCTAACAGGTCAACATGTGATCCATTTAAGACAACCTCATCTACAAGGAATTGAGAACTAGTTCCTCTAAGATATGGTTATAAAGATGACATGTCACATATATGAAGACTGTAATTAACGAATAACGATTCATATAACCACCACCCATCATACCTGGATCCCGATCTTGTCTCACGGACTATCCCGTAGTGGTTCTGTGACCGTCAACCTTATATCTATGACATGTGATATAGTATAAAGCTTTATAGATGAGTGCTCTCATCTATAACGGTTTACAAATACGATCTCAACATAGATAAGCTTTCATCTCTGACGGATCTATTTTTTTAGAATCATCACGAATGACATGTGTGATATTCCTCAATCGCTCACTCTCTTGACATCTCTATCTCTCTCGCTCTCTCTAGCTCACCCTCATGGCCCCCACGAAGAGGAAGAAGGTCATTGTTTCATCTCCCCACAAAGGAGAAAGAAAAGGCAGTGCAAGCCCGACCATCTAATGGTGAGAATGGTGAAAAGACAGTAGCAATGACGGTCATAGAGGATAAATCTGGTCGCCTCGATCTTGGGAGCAATGGATAAGGTGATTCCTCTTTGGGCTCCATCTAATGCCTCCCCTTGCTCTCCGAATTAGCATCCCCGCCATCTCCTCCTCTCCTCTAGCACCACAGCTTGGCCTGCGCCCCCTGCCCCCCATTAGATCCGATCTCCACACATCCCTAGAGTCAGGCTAGCGAGGGTGAACTAGAAAATCTCCAAGACTAGGACTGAACTTGCTTATATACATTGTATCTCAAAATTTTCACAAATTTTTAATAGTATCTAATGTGAATTAAGAAGACAAACCTAGTTCTCAAGCCCTAGATGTACTATGTATGTCTCCGCCCCTTGGATCGAAGTATCATGCATATACTTGAAAAGGTTGATATTGTGAGTTTTATCCGTTGGATTTGTATTTAGAAGTGTTAATTAACAAATAAATCAATTATCAAAGTTTGATATTTTATATTTTAAACTGGAAAAAAATACTTCTCTTACACTAAGGCTTATGAGTTAATTTGTACCTCTCATTGCCTCATCATAATTGGTCTCTAACTAATTCAATGTTTAGTGAATAATATTTGTAATAAGTGTCTCTAGCTTGTTTTATTGCAAAGAGCGAGTGTTATTTCCATTATGTAAAAAAAAAGAGTTAGGCCCTGTTTCTTTCAGCTTGGGATTATTATAATCCAGATTATTGGGAGTAAGCTGAAAAAAACAGACAACTTGTTGAAGTAGCTTATTATAATCTAGAGCTCAGCTTATTATAATCCGATAAGCTCATTTAGGTGAGCTTTTTTCAGATTATTGGGTGAAAAATTACCCACCATGCCACCTCACTCCTCTAGACTTGCAAACCCAATAATCTAAGCTCTAATAATCTAGGAAAGAAACAACTAACCGCTTATTCTACTATAGATTATAACAATCTAGTTTATAGTAATCTGACTTAATAATTTAGATTATAATAATCCTAAGCCGGAAAAAACAGGGCCTTGATTTGTGCATATGTTGGAAGATTTGTTTACTGGGCCGACCCTAAGGCGAACACGTTGGGCTGCTAAAGTTAGACCCAAAATACCAATGGGCCATTATCATGGATCGTCATGGAACAGAGCAAACCAAACCACCAGACAAAACCAAGCTGTTCTTCCCGGCTAATTTTGCTTCGCTGATCAACAACACATGACAAGAACAAAGGCAAGGTAAAGAAACAACAATTAACAGGAAGAAGATGAGCTTGAGGCGATCCATGGTGGGGCGCCGTCGTCGGCGTCGTCGTGTTCAGCACTTGCTCGCCGGGTTCACCGCGCCGCCGGCGCCGGCGGCCGCCTCCGCCGGCTTCCCGTGCAGCACGCTGGTCGTCTCCGACGACGCCGAGCTGTACTTCTCTTCGGCGGCGGACGACGCCACTGACACCGACCCGACCTTCCAGTACTTGCCGTCGCCGGCGCACCACTTGCCGTGCGCCGCCGCTGCCGCCGCCACCGAGGACGCAGTCTCCTCGCCGTCGGAGCTCGACACAGAGGCGACGGCCCTCCAGTTGCTCCACATCCTGAGCATTATGTACAGCAGCGCGACGCACACCGTGGCCGACACGACGGCGATGGCCGCCACGATGGCCGACACCTCCGCCCCCGGCAGCCGCCGCGGCGCCCCGCACGACGGCAGCGGCGCGCCGCAGAGCTCGCCGTTGCCGGCGAAGGACGCGGCCGGGAACGCGGAGAGCGCGCCCGGGATGCCGCCGGAGAGGAGGTTGTCGGACAGGTTGAGGAAGTGGAGGCTCGTGAGCTGCAGCAGCGAGGGAGGTATCCGGCCATGGAGCTGGTTGGAGGAGAGGTTGAGCCTCTCCAGCTTGACGAGGTCTCCGAGCGACGCCGGGATCTCGCCGGAGAGCTTGTTCCGGCTCAGGTCCAGTATCACCTGCAGCTCCGGCAGCTGCCCGAGCTCCGCCGGGATCGGCCCCTCCAGCGAGTTCTCTGACAGCCGCAGCTCGTACAGCTTGTTGCATCGCCGGAGCTCCGGCGGAATGACGCCGGTGAAGATGTTCTTCTGCAGGTTCAGAACGTTGAGTGATGTCAGCTTCCCGATCTCCGGCGGGATGCTCCCGGAGAGACGGTTGCAGCTCAGGGACAGCTTGAGCAGGCCGGAGCAGCCGCCGAGCTCCACCGGAATGCCGCCGGTGAGCGCGTTCGACGAGAGGTCAAGCTCGCCGAGCGACCGGAGGCCTCCGAGCCATGGAGGTACGGCGCCGGTGAGGCTGTTCCCGTCGAGGTTCAGATGGGTGAGCCGCGAGCAGTTGGAGAGCTCCGGCGGGATGTCGCCGGAGAAGTTGTTGTTCGAGAGGTCAAGTATCTTGAGCTCGGTCAGGTCACCCAGCTCGGCCGGGATCGCGCCGGCGAGGTGGTTGCCGGCGAGCTGGAGCCGGACCATGCCCTTGGACCGCGCGACCGCCGCCGGGATGACGCCGGAGAAGCTGTTGTTGGTGAGAGCCAGCACGGTGAGGGAGGTCGAGCCGAGGAGCGGCACGACGGCGCCGGTGAACCGGTTGTGGGAGAAGTTGATCACCGTCAGGTTCTTGAGCTCGAACATCGACTCCGGCAAGGCGCCCTCCAGCGAGTTGTTGTACAGGGTGACGACGCTGAGCTCGGCGAGGCGGCCGAGCGACTCCGGCAGCTCGCCGGAGAGCCGGTTGTCCGCCAGCGCCAGCGCCTGCAGCCTCCTGCATTCGCCGAGGCTCGCCGGAATCGGGCCGGAAAGATCATTCTGCCGGAGCTGGAGCACGGCGAGGTTCTTGAGGTTGCCGATGCTCGCCGGGATCGGGCCATGGAAGTGGTTGCCGAAGAAGTCGACCTCCTCCAAGCTCGAGCAGTTGGTGATCTCATCCGGGATGGCTCCGGTCATCTCGTTCTCGTAGAGGAACAGCAGCTTCAGCCTCTGCAGCCGGCCGATCTCCGGCGGGATGCCGCCAGTGAGGCCATTGTGGTACAGAGACAGCACCTCCAGGTTACTCAAGTTCCCAATCTGCGGCGGCAGGACGCCGGCGAAGCTGTTGTTGTGCAGCGCAAGGTTGACGAGGCCCGGCAGCCGGTCGATCGCCGGCGGTATCTCGCCGGTGAGGCTGTTGTTCGACACGTCGATGGACTTCAGCGAGGTGCAGCTCAGCAGGGCATCAATGCTGCCTCCGAGGTCGTTGCCGGCGAGGAACAGGTTCTCCAAGCTCGAGTTGCCATTGCCGTTGCCATCGCCATTGCAGAGGCCTTCAGGGATGGTTCCCTCCAGGAGATTTTCAGACAGCACGAGGTACTTCAGATTCTTCAGCTGTGATGCAGAGATGGCACTGATCTCTCCGGACAGATTGTTCTTGGACAAGTCCACAACCTGAAGCTGGCTCAGCCGGTTCAGTTCATCCGGGATGCCGCCGGTGAGGCGGTTGCCGAGTAAATTCAGGTATGTCAAGCCGGAGAGGTTACCGATCTCCGGCGGAATCACGCCGGAGAACTGGTTGTTTGCAAGGTTTAGAGACTGGAGAGAGTTCAGGCCGCCAATGGAGGAAGGTATGACGCCATCCAGCTTGTTGTCAGCCACCGAGAGGACACGAAGGTTTGCGCAGCCGGCGAGCTGCTCCGGGAGGCCGCCGGTGAGGGTGTTGTTGTCCAGGGCCAGCTGCTGAAGCTGCTTCAGGTTGCCAATCTGGTGGGGGATGGCGCCGATCAGCTGGCAGTAGGCCATGCCGATCGTCTCCAGCTCCGAGCAGTCGCCGAGCTCCGGCGGTATCTCGCCGCGCAGCGGGTTGTTGCCGATCCTGAGTACCTTCAGGTTCTTGAGGCCGCCGAGCTCCGGTGGGATGGTGCCGGTGAGGAGGTTGGAGTGAAGCAGCAGCGTCTTCAGGCTCTGCATCGTCCCGAGCTCCGGCGGGATTGCGCCGGTGAGGGAATTTGACGACAGATCAATGGACTCGACGGATACAAGGCCCGCTATCGCCGGCGATATCGTGCCGGACAGGCCGTACCCCGACAGGTTGAGGCCGGTGACTATGCCCTCCCCTGTCAGGCACGTCACGCCGTGCCATGAGCACACGTCGGCCTCCGGCGACCAGCCGGAGAGGACGCCATTAGGGTCAGTGAAACCTGACTTCACTTGCAGGAGAGTGGCAGATGTTGTGTCTACTGTGGCTGCTTCACATGATGGTGCAAGCAGGATGCCACAGAACAGAGGTAGAAGAAGAGCAAGAACAATGGAGGAGCTGATCAGCTTGGCAGCCATTGCTAAGACCAATGATACCATCAACTGAGAAACTGAAGTGGTGTTCTCTGATGCATATGAATTGAACTTACAGGATGCTGGAACTCTGGAGATGACAAGGTGAGTATGAAACTATGAACTCCATGGCTGAGGTTTGGAGGCTCATCATGTGCACAAAGTAGGAGCCTAAGCTGCAAAAAGCAGAAACAAAGTTGTCAAACACTACCTGCTCTATGCATATCACTCAGGGTAATGTGATGGATTCTTGGTACTGAAAATGCAACACAAAGCCAAAGGAGAAGGTATAGCACTGTACACTATCTCTTGCAGACATGGGGTTTACAATAATCAGCCTAGACTTGTATAAATGCAGGACTAAGTATGAGGTATTTTAAAGGCTAATCTTGTTGCTTTGACTTGTTAGCTCAGCTTCTTCTGCATGGCAACAGGTGACAAGGATGAAAAGGGCACCGGGAATCAGTAAGATACACTGCCACTTTACAGAGTGTACGTGCGTAAACAGTTCAACCACTCCCCATGATTTGGTGGCATGAGGACAATAGCATGACGCTTCCATCCTTATTCCTTGGCTTAATAGTTTTCTAACTCAGTTTTAGTGACAGAAAACTAATAAGATTCGTGCTTACCCTGTTCATCGATTCCGAAGTCAATATTTTTGCTGATTCTGCAAACGAGTGCACGGCATGAGATTTTTCTCCTTGTCAGCCTAATTTGGCACCGATCCACCATGGGAGGTACTGGCAGTGGCAGACAGTCTCACTACAAGAAAATTCAGAAATTTGAATGTGCAATCAACCAAGAGAGCATACAGTAATACGATTATGATCACATAACAGAAGGTAAATTCGCATATAGATATATGATATTTGTATCTGAATAGACTACATTAACAGAACTACAGAAAAGGACTAACTAATCACCAAGCCAGCGAGACACACATAGTGGCATTGTTTTCAATTATCAGGTAGAGGGAAAGTGACTTTTGCAGGGGAGTGACAATGACAGGAACAGAATTGCATCAATAAACCACACGAAACAAAGGCGAAGGGGGCGGAGAAAAAAAAAAAGAACAGAACTCACAGTAACTACCACGATAGTTGCATATCCAGGCCCCCATCACAGGCAGAACTGCAGCAGCAGCATGCATGGGACGCACCAGCTCGCACTTTTCTTTGTTTCCTTCAGTTGAACTGCACATAGCAGAGATTCCCACGTTTAGGAAACATCCAACCAGATAGAGACATCAATATGGCTATCCGGTTATCTACTATTGCCTACTGGCTTCTAAATCCTCATGATGCACAACGACACACTACTTTCTGGTTCAGATTTTCAGAGTTGAGACCACATTGTGGTACCCAGAATTTGTAACTAAAGAACTCCTTTTCCAACTAGATTATCTACTCATTTAGCTGTAAAACCACACTAGTTAGCAACGCATGATTGAAATTTGAGTAAATATTAGTCGAAAGGCCAGCAGGTGATTGGTTGTGACTCAAAGCCTACACAACTACCCGTCGTTTCGGTAACATGAGGACAGTGATGTGCTGTTGGTGCAATGGTTGCATCATTGGTCTACGATTGACTTTCTTTGACATTCAAACAATTTTAGTACTGGGTCCTGATTGATCTGGGTTTGACTTAAGCCTGCCTAATACTGTGCTACTTGCTTGTACGCTTCTAACCTGCCTAACCACAGGATTTGAGATACGGATGGGACATGAGTCAAAGGACAAATGTGGGTGTAGAATAAAGCGCCCCTTTCTTTCTTGCTCATCTTAAATGAACTGGTTAATTTATTTAGCATTAGAAAGTGTATCACTTCAATATAAGATGTTGAAAAACGAGATGGTATATTTAAGCGAAAGTCACGGACGCCAGGACAAACATTCTTGGACAAAGGACGTGTCCATCATGCTAATCAACTGTACATCACTGGCTACTTCGACATGCATGGACCTTACCCTCGTAAACTCAGCTAAAGAAATATTAATATGACTACATTAACTAGAGTCTGGACATGCGTAGCATTAGTTAGTATATTTGGATCATGAGAAAGAAAAGGTTAGTGTTCATGATCTTTATCAAGATGTAAACTGATGTTCCTTTGTTCCTTTTTACTTAATTGTTTTGGATATTGATACGTTCTCCAATACACATACTCCGTATTTGATTATTACCTTTTTTCTTATATGTTCATACTTCATAATAACTATTAAAAACATAATGGTGTGTATTTTTCATATTGGAACTACATGTCATTTTCATCTGACAAATCCAAAAACTATTTGCATACATTTGCATCTAAACTATTTAAGGGTTGAGTATACGCATTTTAAACTGGCACCTATTAAGAACAGGAGCATAACCGATTTTAATTAATAGAAACAAGGCAGGGAGTTTGGAGACTTAAGAGACTATCTTTTTAATTAAAAAAAAGCAATCTAAAAGGCACGATAAAATAAGACACTTAAAATTATGAAATCCCCAGAAACACGACATTCCTCTGAATCTTGCTCTAATTTCTCCAATTATTCGACTTTCAGTCATTAAATTAAACTTCGCCGGGGTTCTTCCAGACAGCTAGCTAGGCCCCAGCATAACCATTTTGTCTTCCCTTTATTTATTCATAACTTTGTTTTCAATATGGAATGATTAATAATTTGAGTAAAGATCGGCTAACCTCTGCAATGGTGAGCAGGGATGCAGTAGGGTAGTTTGCACGACAAATCCGTGGACGCTAAACTTAACCATGTGCATAGGATATAGCGGGAAAGTAAATTCATCCCTTGAGGGGATATCCCCTCGTTTCGTGCATGTCACCTAAATAGTCATAAAAAAAATTATGAAAAAAAATTGGTAATATAGATTAATATAAAATATATCACTCCACAAACATGCAGGTTTAAATTCAACTTCTATAAGTTGTAACAAAAATAACAAATATACTTGCAAATGCGCGATAACTATTTTCACTTTAATTTGTTATTTTTGTTGCAACTTATAGAAGTTAAATTTGGTCTTGCATGTTTATGGAGCGATACATTTCGTATTAATCTATGTTCTTAACTTTTTTTAAATTTTTTGATAACTATTTAGATGACATGTAAATAATGAGGGGATGTCCCCTCGAGGGATGAAAATCCATATCGGGATATAGCTCATCAGTCTCACTTTTTCCCATGCAACCAATCAGATGCGTGTGGACAACCTTTCCTGTAAAAAGTCCATCTCCTTTCAGGAATCTGCCGGTAAAGCTCTGCTTCCCGGGATGTCGATGATTAACCAATTGACTTGAGAACATTCATAGCAGAAGATGAGGCAGGCTCCTGCATGACGATCAATCGCTTGCAATGCAATGCATGGAGAGTTGACAGTGTGCAGCGCAGGAAGGGAAAAAAGAAAAGCTGAAGCATTTACCAACCTGCGGGGCGTGTCTGCTCCTAGAACGGCTCAATCAGCGGCATGTAAGGAGACAATCTTGTTCGGCAGAGCTGCGTAGGCTTCTGACATTTCGTCGAAAACCATGTTGAGTTTCACACAGAGGCAGCGCCCCTCCATCAGCCCGGTTTCATTGTGAATTCCGCAGCCCTCATCATGGTTGCGTGGCCAAATGTCATCTGAACATGCACCAATCTTCATCTCACTCACTCACTCACTGCCTAGCAAGCAGTGTGGAATAGCAGCAGATCAGTTGCCTAATCTGTGGAACACTGGAACTCGCTGTGAACCCATGGCCAAAAGTGAGCTTGAGGTTGAGCTTGGGGTCAATGGATTGGCGAGTTGTCAAGTGACAGACTTATTCCGGTTGCACTTAAATTGGTGAATTGGTGCTTGGTCTCTGCAGTGAGCACTCAGCTGCCAAAAAAAAAAACTCCGACGTGCATCCCCGACCTTGAGCTGAAGGATCCCGTCGACGGACAACGGCACAGACTGACAGACGCCACGCTCGAGCAGCGCGACCACCCCCACGGAAGGAGAAGGGAAGTGCTTTCGCAGTGCTCGAAGCCTCCGCCACACACGCCAGCGCCACCAAGTTCTGGACGCTAGTTGGATGGGCGCGCGCCCGCTTCGCTTCGGCGCCATAAGGTCGAACACCTGGCGGGCGTCAGGGGCAGGAGGCTTCGGGGAGTCCACCAGTGGTGGAAGAAGAAGAGCCCCCTCTCCTCAGACAACACCGGCTCAAAACAAGCGGAACCCGTCGCGAGACGACCTCCGTGCTGCCACCGCCGGACGCCGAGCTGAAGCCGGGAACCATCTGCCGTCGCCGCCGCCGCGGCGCCGCGTCGAGCAGAATAACGGGGAGGAGACGACGCCGCGGTTACAGGCTTGCAGTGTTGGGCCGGGCCGAGACATGGTGTACCTGGTCATTAGATTACGGAATAAGTTCATATGTGGTCCCTAACCTGTCAACTAATCCGATTTTCATCCTTTAACCAAAAAATTCAGGTACAACGAGTCTCTCAACTGTCAAAACAAGTACAAAATAAGTTCTAAGACGGTTTGGACGGCGGTTTAAGCTGACGTGGCGCCTACGTCACTAATTTGACTCGGACTTCATCTGACGTGGCACTTACGTGACAATTTGATTTGAAAACTTAAAAAAAAATGTGTCCCTACATGTCACTTACACTAAAAAAATTAATTAAAAATGGTGTGGCCCACATCGGCCCCACATATCACTCACATCCCTCCTATTCTTCCTCATCTCTCCGCATCTCCCCTCTCTTCTTCTCTCTCCCTGTCCACGATTCGTAGACTACCCAGATCCATCGTCGCCATCACCGCCGGCGTTGAACCTAGATGTGTCTCCGTTGCTCGGCCTACCGCGGGGTCAGGAAGGTAGGCCGAGGAACGGAGACACCTCTAGGTTCAACGCCGACGGGTCTGGGTAGTCCACGAATCCTCGACGTGAAGAGAGAAGAAGAGAGGGAAGATGCCGAGAGATGAGGAAGAAGAGGAGGGGTGAGAATGACATATGAGGCCCACGTGGGCCTCACCATTTTAATTAATCTTTTTGGTGTAGCTGACTTGTGGGGGCCATAGTTTTTATTGTTTTTCAAATCAAATTGCCACGTAGGCGCCACGTCAGCTTAAACTGCCGTCCAAATCGTTTTGAGACTTATTTTATACCGGTTTTGGCAGTTAAGGGATCTGTTTGTATCTGTTTTTTTATTGAAGGATGAAAATCGGATTCGTTGACAAGTTAAGGGACCTCAGATGAACTTGTTCCTTAGATTACTTTGATTCGGCCCAGCCAGACGCACTCACAAGTCGAAGCTCATCTGACTGGGCTGTATAACACGTAGGTCAGAATTCAGCCCGTCATATGTAGGGTTGATCTGGGGATTATCATACTCACTCATGCATACGCTTTCATTTTGCTATACATTTGTCGATAAAATTTTCTTCTAAAAATTTGATAGATGTAATTATATTATAATCATAGTATAATTACAGTCATGTAATTACACTATAACTTACATGTAACTACAATGTAACTCACATGTAACTTTCATATAATTTTGAACCATTAGATTTGTTTTAAGATTTGTGTAAGTGAAGAAGGAAAAAAAATTATTGTGCGCATATATGTGAGAGGATTCGTTCCCGTGACCTCCGTTTCACCGAAATAGTATGTTATGGAGAAATTTTTGAAAGTTATATATAAGTTACATGTAAGTTACAATGTAATTACATTATGATTGTACTATAATTACATCTATTAAATTTTTAGGAGAAAATTTGTTGATAAATGTATATGTATATGCTTTTACGAATCACTTATTACTAACTTAAAAAATAATTTATAGTAAATTTTTTATATATGTGTCCATTTATTATTAACTTAAAAAATAGCTTATAGTAAAATTTTTATATACGCCATGTTAGTGATTATAAAGCAAATTATATAAAATAAACTATGATGAAAAAACATAAAATTAACTATAAAATTAAGTTTTAAAATTTAAATTTAGTTTACAAACGCAAATATAAACGAAATGATGGAACGGGTTGTCCTTGTTCGGATGAGCCTGAATCCATCTCAAAGACACAAAAGTCTATATACTTTCGTAGGAAATAGTAATAGAAGTATTTTTCGCTTTCTTAGGATACAGAAAGCTGAAAGCAATCTTCTAGCTTCTACACCGATTATAAGCACGCACATCGTTTAATTATGGATATCATAATTTAAACCGAATGATAGATTCAGCTGCACCATCACACACACTAGAAATTTTTGTTCAACGACTGATCGATCCAATACTTTCCCACGTGACTATCCATCCGTTTCAAAATATAATAATTTAGAGCAGGAATAGATATTTTCTAGTGCTACAATATTTATAACACTACATATTCTTATAATTTGGGACGAAGATAGTACAACATTTTACTTTACAAAATTATTACAAAAGTACAGTTTCAGGCATTTTTTTTTGTTTTTTGCGATGATTTTTTTTTACTATGCACAAGCAGAGACAGTCCCAGTCACACAGCAAGCGACTTTACAGCTGACCGAGACATATATACGTGGGGAATCGCAGCTGATGAGTCATCAGTAGTAGCTCGCCGCCGTTGCGACGGGCTGCGGTGGCTGCGGCGGCGGCGGCGGAGGCGGCAGGTTCTCCCTGACGACGGTGACGGGGCAGGTGGCGTGGTTGGCGACGTACGTGCTCACGCTCCCCATCAGAACCCTACATATATATCAAGCAACAAATTAATTAACCAAACAAATTAAACAAATTCCTCGCCATGTAACTCAGCTTACCGATCGGCTACGTACTAGTACTTTATTAGTAGTACTTTCTCCATTTCTAAATATTTAACATTGTTAATATTTTAGCACATGTTTAACCGTTCGTCTTATTAAAAACTTTTGTAAAATATGTGAAATTATATGTATACATATAAGTATATTTAATAATTAATCAAATGATAGAAAAATAATTAATAATTACTTAAATTTTTTAAATAAAACGGTCAAACATATTTAAAAAAATTTAACGGTGTCAAATATTTAGAAACGGAAGAAGCAGATACTATCACGAGATGATTGATACTCATGATAGATATATGTCCCATTCTTTCCTAATTAAGTTTCCGCTAACACACCTTTTAACTTGCTAAATACTCTAGTTGAAAACTTTTTATATAAAAAAGTTGATTTAAAATATTAGATGAATTTATTTTTAAAATGTATAGTAATTAAAACTCAATTAATTATACGCTAATATATTTTTATTTTTATGTCCTAATTTTATCTTCTCTTTAATAGAAACAAACACCACCATACAGAAAGAGAGATGCATGGATGTGCTTGCCTCTTGACGGCGCCGAGGCCTCTGTTCCCGACGACGAGCCAGTGCAACGGAATCCCCTGCGCCGCCTCCGTCAGCTTCTTCGCCGGCTCGCCCCAGTACACCTTCGCCACCACCTCCACCTGCATCCATCCATTCATTTCTCCAGTGAATCAGTGATCATCGATCGATCACCACACAAGGATTAACAGACGATCGAACAGTAAACAATTCAGTATATATATACCCCTTTCTGGTTGGCGGCGCTGGTGAGGATGCCGATCGTCTCCGCGTCCGGCGCGACGCCGTAGATCCTGCTCACCCGCGGGTCGGCCAGCTCCACCAGCGGGATCATCGCTGCAGGCCGGCCGGTGAGAAAATCGCCATTAGCACGCGCGAAGAAAGAAATTAAATACTCTCTCCCTCCCTTTTGTATTACAAGTCATTTTATTTTATTGTTAATTAGTTATTAGATTTAACTAAGTTTATAAAAATAATTTGTTATATCTATAGCACCAAATTAGTTTCATTAAATATGTTTTAATGATATGTTTGTTTCGTATGAAAATATTATTATTACATTTTTCTATAAAATTAATTAAATCTTAAAATCAAAATAGCTATGAAAAAATTATAATTATTTATAATACTCCCCCCGTCTCAAAATAAGTACAGTTTTGCACTGTTTATATCCATCATTTGACCATTCATCTTATTTAAGAATTTTTTAGATTATTATTTTTATTACTATTAGGTGATAAAACATGAATAGTAATTTATGTGTGATTATTTTTTTAAAAAAAAATTATAAATTTTTTAAATAAAACGTACAGTTAAACGTCGGATACAGGTACCACGGCTGCATTTATTTTGGGACGGGGGTAATATAAGCTGGATAGAGGTAGTAGTAAGCTAAGCTTGTGCTGAATAGTTTGCTTACGTGAGCCTTGCTGCTCCCAGAGGTGCACGACGCCCTGCTCGTACTGGAACGAGGGCTTGACGTGGACAAGCACCAACCGGTCGCCGGGGCGTGCCAGGCTCGCCGCCGCCCACCGCAGCGCCGCCTTGCTGCACGCCGAGAAGTCCATCGCCACCCCGATGTTCCTCCCGCCGCCGCCCACGCTCACCGCCGCCATCCTCTCCCTCGCCACTCCTCTTCTCGATCGATCTCTCATACAAATCATAATTTAATTAACCTCAGGTTGTTAGCTAGCTAGCCTGCACGTGTTGCAGCTCGATCGGCCAGCCATGAAGATATATATATATAGAGAGAGAGAGAGATAGAGAGAGAGAGAGAGAGAGAGAGAGAGAGAGAGATTCTTGAGCTAGATTATTCGCACAGCCTCTACTAGCTTAGCTAGCTTAGCTTTGATTCCAATTTTCCAAGATTCCATGCATGCACTCACCTTTAATTTACGGCTTTACCGGATTCCCTCCCGGCGCCGGCGCTTCTAGTTCCGCGGCGACGCGGCGGCGAACCGGCGGCGCGCTCACTTCGATCGCCAAGTCACCAGATTAAAGCGGAATTGAGCGAAAGATCGAGACGGGTGTAAAGGATAAGCGAAGAGGTCAACTAATTAATCGGCAATCGAGATCAAACAGCTGAAAATTAGCTTTTTGCGGCGTCGGCGACGACGTGGAGAAGAAGGGACATGAGGTGGCCGAAGGAACCGGATTCGATCTTTTCATGGAGATGAGAATGCAAATATGCAATTGGATGATGTAATGGCTGAGCTTTCTGAGAAAATCTGGATTAGATTAATTGTTGAGATGATGTGTAGGAGATGAGTACGTGATACGTACATGATCCACTATGTAGGGGTGAGATGAGATTCGAATTGAATTCGATCGACACAATCCGCTGGAGAAGAAGATTAACTAGCTAGGGCCTAGGAGCAATACCACCGGCGGCTCGCCGCAAAGCAAAAAACCAGCGTGCTTGAGTGAGTTTTGTGGGTGATCATCTGTGGTGTGAGCACGGTTTATACAAGTGCAATTCGTCAACGAAAACCGCTCCGTAGTGGTTTTTTTTTTTGACAAAAAACAGTATAGTTTGAACAAAATTTACCAAATTTTGAATTTCTTTTTTGAACTTGGCCAATTTATCGATAGTTTCTAAACCCGAGCAGTTATGGTCGTATTTGTAAACCTAGGTGTGTATAATTAAGTGTGATGTGCGCGCGTCTAAAAGATTGTTTTAAAAAAACAGAATATTGTGGGCTCAATTATCAATATTACCATCCCGGCATTTTCACACGGAATAAGTTCACCGGAGGTCCCTCAACTTAACAGCGAGATTTTTTGAGGTCCCTTATTAACCATAAAACCAGAAATTTCTATTTACCCCTAAACTCACATAAACCGTATACTCAAGGTCCTATGGCAGTATATATTGGTGGTTTTGCTGACGTGATATCCTAGTCAACAAAAAGATTTTTATAAAAGTACGTGGGGGCCACATGTCAGCTGCACATTTTTTTTCTTCTCCTTCTCTCCTCTTTTCTCTCTTCTCTCTTCTCTTCTTAGAGGGCAGAGCAGCGGATTGAGGAATGGCGGCCGGAGTGCAGCATCGCCTCGAGCGTCGTGACAGGAGGAGGGAAAGGGGAGGCGGCCAGCGGGAGATGGGGGAGGGGAGAGGCGCAACGACGAGGACGGTGCGGCAACGGGGGGTGGGGGGCGCAGCGCAGCGATGAAGGATAGGGCGTGGGCGGGGCAGACTTCTTCACCACCTCTATGGTGGATGCGGGGGGATCACCAACCAGGTACGCGGCCGTGAGGGGCGGGCTCCCCCGCCACCACGAGGCAGCCGACGAGGTGGTCCGACACTGCTAGCTCGGAGGGGAACGGCTTGGCTCAGCTAGGGCACGCGATGGCGGCTTCCTCCCCCACCCCCACGGCGGCCGTGAGAAGGTCAGTGCCTCGGTGGGCGCTGGCGCGGCGGGAGGTGGTGGAGATGAGCGGGAGTAGAGGGCGAAGCCGGAGTAGGGCGGCTGCCCACACCCACCAGTCGTCGCGCACCCGGTGATGCGGCGCGTACGGAGCGACCCCTCGCCGCGTGCCCCGTCCCCCATTGCCTCGCCGTCCCCGTCGCCGCCCCCCCCAGTCCCTCGTCCTCGTCGTCGCGCCTCTCCCCTCCCCCATCTCCTGCCGATCGCCTTCCCTTTCCCTCCTCCTATCGCGGCGCTCATGGCGACGCCGCACTCCGGCCGCCATTCCTCCATCTGCAGCTCTGCCCACCACCGGCCTCCCTCACTTAAGAAGGATAAGAAAAAAAATGTGCAGTTGACATGTGGGCCCCATGT
Organism: Oryza meridionalis; assembly: GCA_000338895.3. Taxonomy (NCBI): domain Eukaryota; kingdom Viridiplantae; phylum Streptophyta; class Magnoliopsida; order Poales; family Poaceae; genus Oryza; species Oryza meridionalis. Next base: position 4,166,022 of record CM002528.2, on the reverse strand, counting down.
ACTTTTTAATTTTTTTTTTGCTAACTAGGATGCCACGTCAGTAAAACCACTCATATATATTGCCATAGGACATTGAGTGCACAGTTTGTGTGAGTTTAAAGGTACATAGAAATTTTTGGTTTCGTTGTTAAGGGACCTCAAACAATTATCACTGTTAAGTTGAGGGACGTTCGGTGAACTTATGCCTTTTCACGTTAATGGACCGGGTTTCGTGGGCTTTCAAATCGAGGCCTAGACGTGAAGAGAGTGTGGGCCTAATTGAGTAAATATCGTATTGGGCCAGTGGGAGAAATGGGCCGGTCAAGTTAGGTCAATTGGAGACGGGCGCTTTGGGAGTCGGGACACGTGTGTGCTAGAATAGTCGGTGCAAATCATGGAAACTTCACGTGCCACTGTCAGCTCACAACGTGGTCACCCTCCCCGCGGCCTCTTGCTCCCTGCTCATCTTGGATCTTTGATTTTAACCTTGGTTTATCGAATGGTTTGTTAATCACTTTTGCTAAATCGTGTGGTATTATTTTAAATCATCGTACTAATCTATTTTTCAAATTTTTTAAGTTGATATTTAGGGCATATTTGATTGGTAACTAAGGGTCTCTTTGGCACAACTCCAACTTCAGCTCCGCCTCTCTTGGAGCTGGAGCTCAACCAAACAGTTTCAGCTCCACCTAAAATGAGAACGGAGCTGGGTGAAGCTCTGTCACGAAATGAACTAGAGAGGTGGAGCTTGGTTTAAGCAACTTCACAACTCCACTCCAGACCCAACTCCTGAAGCAAAATTTAGGAGTTGAAACTCTACCAAACAGACCCTAAATTTATCACATAAAATCTTAGGTAAGCCATAATTTTAGGAAGTGTTTGTTTTTTTTTCTGTCACAACTCGATCCATATATTATAATATTATAAAGTGGACTATATTTTTATCTAACTTTATACAAGTTTAGTTTGTTATTTTGTTTAACGTAAAAGTATAGTAAGAGTAAGATTGAATATGTGTTAAATTAATTACGCGGTAAAGAGTCGGTTCTGTTTTCCCTGTCCCTGCTTTGAAGCTCCTCGCCGAAGTGGCCAACCTTCTCGCACGGTACACCGTACACATCTGCACCGTCCATCTTCCGATCCGACGGCCCGGACACCACCTGACCTCCCCTCGACCCCGAGCCGTTGCCGCGCGGCGGATGCGGCGGCTGCGTCGCCCTCCCGTGCCGGTAGCTGGCGCGTCCACACTCCCCCCTCACTTCAACAACTTAACTTTCACTTCACTTGCCTTGCCTCTGCCGCGCTTGCTCGGCACGGCAACCCACGCAAAATCGGAGATTCGATTCACGAGATCACGAGTCCACCCCACCCTCCTCCTCTCGCTGGATTCGATGGGTGCTCGTTGAGAGAGATCCGAATCCCCCACGGTGGTCGCCGGAGATGAAGCCGCCGCCGCCGCGGAGGTGGGTGTACGGGCGGGGCGGCGGGAAGGGGAAGCCGGCGGGGCTGCTGCTGCTGGGGGTGTTCCTCTGCTTGTCGGTGGTGGTGCTGCTGCTGCTGCATGGCTCGTCCCCGTCGCTGGAGGGCGAGGGGAGGAAGCCTGAGGCGGTGGAGTCGGCGGGAGGAGGGGAGGAGGAGGCGGTGGCGGTGGCGCGGGCGGAGGTGGAGGAGGCGCCGCTGCCGCCGGGGAACGCGCGGCTCGCCTTCCTCTTCATCGCCCGCAACCGCCTCCCGCTCGACCTCGTCTGGGACGCCTTCTTCCGCGTGAGCACGCGCCCCGCCCGGATCTCCCCCTTCCTCTCGCTCTTGCTCGGATGGCTCCCAATTTCAGCGAATGCTGGTTTAATTTGAATCCTGATTGCATTGCGTTTTTTGGGGGTGAGTAGGGTGACAAGGAAGGGAGATTCTCCATCTTCGTGCACTCGCGGCCGGGGTTCGTGCTCACCCGCGCCACCACCCGATCCGGCTTCTTCTACAATCGGCAGGTCAACAACAGCGTCCAGGTTCGCGACCTCGTCCCCACTTCCGTTGGCAATGTGATGTGATCCGTCGGTAGCAGCATCCGTTGCAGTCCACACTGGGTTCCTGATGAGTTGGGCATGTGTGATTTGTTCTTCAGGTGGATTGGGGGGAGGCGAGCATGATCGAGGCTGAGCGTGTTCTACTCGCCCACGCGCTCAAGGACCCCTTAAACGAGCGCTTCGTGTTCGTCTCCGACAGGTATGGATTATGGAATTATGATGTGTGCTAGTGTGTATGCTTGGATAAAGTATTACTGACTTTAGATACTAAGTTGATTGGCACAAAATTTTGGCAATGCCCAAAAAATTTAGTCATGTGTTTTGTTTATAGCCAAAAATTAAGCACTACTAAATTATTTGTCTTGGTTGAATAGCAAATGCAAGTTTAATAGAAGCAAATGAATGCCTAGCCAGTTTTTGCCAGAAAATTTGGCAATGGCCAGTTCTTGCCATTGCCAAAAAAATTGGTAAGGCTATGAACCAAAACAAGCCCTAACTGCAATCTGTGTTGGCTTAATCTCTTGTTCAGCACAATGTGTTGTTTCTAGGTTCTGATCATAATGAATTAAGGGAATGTTCCTGAACATAATGATATGTCCTTACATTTTTATAAATGTGGACTGTTATCTAGTAAAGATTGTTTGTTTTTTTTAATCATCGTTTGGCTAACTAATATTTTTTTTTCCAATATGCAATGCTCAGATGATAAGTAGTTTCTGTCCGCGATTTTAAGCTCATGCTAAAAATGTGGTGCAATAGCAGTCCTCAATCTTAAATACCATGGAAATGAATCTTGTGTTATACTGTTAGTCTGTTTCTATTAAGTTTAACGGGACTCCACATGAAGCTGTACTGAATTTACCAGATGCCTTGGTGCAATTTTAGGTATCGTTTACACGGTTGTTTTTCTGACAGCTCCAAATTTGAACTTAGTACTACACATCTTTTTCTATAATCTTACAAAGCTCGTTGTTGCACCATTTTGGATCTTAATTGGATTCATGCTTACTAGGATCTTCTCTCTCTGCCAGCTGTGTGCCATTGTACAACTTCAACTACACTTACGATTACATAATGTCTTCGTCAACCAGTTTTGTTGACAGGTATAGGCATCACAATTTCGTGTTGTGTTTCCTGATGATGGTTAAGACTTAAGAATGAATTCTGAGTTCATGACAAGTATCAGCTAGTAACTATGAATGTTCAAGAAAAGAAAGAAAAAAAATCATGTTAGCCTTTCTCATTTTCCATTATCTAAGTATTTCCATGTACCTTGAGCTTCAAAATGGTTCCTGTAGCAAACTGGAGATTTGCAGCTTAAAGCACCTTTCATTTAGCTTGTATAATATCCTGGGTATTAACAGCATCCAATTGCATATGCTGGGGACAGTTTTGCTGATACAAAAGCGGGTCGGTATAATCCCAGAATGGACCCAATTATCCCAGTGGAAAATTGGAGAAAAGGCTCGCAGGTACCTTTCTGTTTCTATTGATGAAAGATAGGAGAATTTTGCTTGAACTGTGTAACAGTTAGTTTTGATACCTTATCACCATTCATTTGTGCCATACAGTGGGCTGTGTTAACAAGAAAACATGCTGAAGTTGTGGTTGAAGATGAAGAGGTTTTGCCAGAATTCCAGAAGCATTGCAGGGTATGTGACTCAATATTTATGCACTCTATGCAGATAAGTTTCAGTATTGTATAACATAGTTTACTCATGATCATTACTGACCAGTGAACTTTTTCACCTTGTACCTTTCATCAAATTAAAATCAGGATAACAGAAGTTGAAAATTTGAATATTATCAATATTTTACTTTTTTATGACAGTTTTTTGCATTCGCAAGTGAATGTGCTCTCAAGATAATCAACATAGGACACAAAGAAACTTGTAGATTTATGTAAACTGCCACGTATGGTACTGACATTCTGACAATGTTTACGACAATGCATGATATCAGTGATTTTTTTATTTTATTTTTTAAACCTTTTTAATTTTTAATTTTAAAAATAAATCATTCGGAAACTTATTTCCAAGATCTGAACCTTTTGGCCGCAGTTGGCTGGCAAAACAACATTGCCACACCGGTCTGGCTGGCATGGCAGCGTTGTCTTGCCACACCACCGTGGCTGGCAGGACAAAACTGTCACGCCCGTTGCGGGTGACGTGTCAGTGTTGTTTTGTCACACCAGGTAGGCTAGCTTGGCTAAAAGGTTCAGATTTTGGAAATATTGTAAAATTGTCATGCCCATTGCGGTGACGTGTCAGTGTTGTTTTGTCACGCCAGGTGGGCTAGCTTGGCCAAAAGGTTCAGATTTTAAAATTAAAAAAGGTTTAAAAAATAAAATAGTTCGATACTAGTGCCTTTGCCAAATGAATAGAAGATCCACCGGATTTTTCTATATCATCAACCCAAGTTACTTAACTCATATCTCTTTCCTAACAATTAGCTTAGAGTTGTCTATTCTTGTTCCTATTAAATGTACCTTTTATTTATTGCAGAGAAGGCCCTTACCAGAGTTCTGGCGGGACTGGGATCGTCCTATTGTAAGTGAAAGTCTCCAATAAAATACTGAACTGTCACTTAGCTTGTTGAACTTGCTTTTATGTGTTTATTTTTGAACTGCAGCTGGCACATTGAGTATAATAATCACAACTCTTGTGCTATTTCTTGTACTCCATAAAAAGCTTAATTAACAGAATTATTATCTATGGCTTCAAAATTTACCACTGAACTCTATATCTCTATCTAATTGCTCTAGTGTTCCAGAACAAAGTTCTGTGAGACTAAATGCTGCTCATTTTATCCAGCCTGCGGAGGCATGGAAGGCACATAACTGCATACCAGATGAGCACTATGTTCAAACATTGCTTGCAGTAAGTCAACAATCATTTACTGTATCCCTTGCAGCTGTTCCTCCTCACAAAGACATCTGACCGTTCAATTATTTTTATCGAATGCAGCAACATGGTCTTGAAGAAGAGCTTACACGGAGGTCAGTTACACACAGTGCGTGGGATCTATCATCTTCTAAAGATCGTGAAAGGCGTGGATGGCATCCTGTAACATACAAAATCTCAGATGCTACTCCTGCACTTGTAAAATCCATAAAGGTATATGTTTCCTTGCAATGGCACATTTTTTTGTTACCTGAAAGTGATTATATAGTATGTACATTTAAAAAGGAAATTAAGAGAGGTTTTACTTTTTTTCTTTTATTTGAAAATTCTGTCATTATTAAAATATTTAAGTACAAAGCAACAACCAAGGTGAATGTTGGAACCTCTGTTGGGTAATGGCAGACGCTATCAATTCATCTGTTTCAAAGCTTTAACAAATGTCAGTTTGGAAATGTGTTGCGTCTGATAAAGAATGTCAGCTTTTGTTTGTCATGTATACAGTTCTGCCAAAACAAGCTGCCCGTACGAAATGCACATGACATTTTCTAACTATTCGCTGAGTACCTATTTGTTGAATTTTTAGGATATTGATAATATATATTATGAGACTGAAAATAGAAAGGAGTGGTGTACAAGTAATGGAAAACCAGCACCTTGCTTCCTTTTTGCAAGGAAGTTTACACGAGCAGCTGGTCTGAAGCTTCTTGATTTAGTAAGTTCAGGACCTTTAGCTTTTCATTTCATATCGTGATGCAAACACAGGCATTCCTAAACCTAATGTATTGTCTAACGAAATCACATTGTGATTTGCTTATGGTTTTTGCTCTCTCCAAATTTCCCTTTTGCAGTCTTTGATAGCAGCAATTGGCGCATCTACCATGTAAAGTTTCTCCGTCAAAAGCAGAATACTGCCAGCTTGCACATACGTAAAGGAAAGTGGTGGAGGGGACAGAAGATAACAGCGAATTTTTTTGGGCATCTTCATTACAATTTGTTGCACTCTGAAAAGGGAAATAGGTGTTCTAAAGCAATAAAGTTTGTTTCTTTTAGCACCTAGGTTAGTACATATGTTAACCCACTACTTAGCATTGTAACTGTAACTGTAAGCAACCACCTGCAGTTGGATTGGCAAGAATCACCTCAGTTCTTTTCACGGCAAATTCCTTTTTCAAATTTATAGAGAATTGGCATGTCTTATACTTGCATGCATACTGTAGTCATTCCATCGAAGGCAATGCGTGATCTGGTTACCCAAACATTAATCAAGCATGTTGAACTCAGGAACTGCATATTTCACATGGATTTATACTCTCATAGCAGATCTGCCGATCAACATGCATGTTTGGCATTCTGTTCCATCAGAAACATGGGACCTAGTGCCGTGGCAATGGTTATCCCCTACCTTTGGAACTTTGGACTTTTGATGGCCTCAATTTAAAACTGTGCTGGCTGGAGATGCAGCGATGGTGTAGCCAATTCAATGATTCTCATCATTGTTGTTCCTCCAATTGATGTGTTACTTCTGGTACTCACAAGCTCTGGGGCAATTGTGACTGTACTGGTATAGACTTAAAACAGTATTCAGATACTGTACTCTCTACTGCATACTGGCAGTATCAATGTGGGGCCATCCATGCAGTGCAACGTCATCAGGAGGGTTGCTGACATGGCACCTGAGGTGGTCTCATCTGCACACAAACACTGGTATGAACTCTAGATTCAACTCTAGATTCATCAGACTACTAGCTTTGGATCCAAAGAGTATCAAATCCTTCCATGTCCAGTCACGTTTGTCCGTGCACTTCTGCACGCATCAGTTCCATCTGCTTGGTGTTTTGCTTCTCATTTCTGATTCCCCAAGTCCCACATTACATCATGAAGCTTTTTTTTTTCAGCTCTCCTTTTTCTGCATGGATCTAGTTCAATGTGTAGTATTTATGTTATAATGTTGTGGTGCCAAATAACAAGAAAAGGAGGAGAAAAAGGTAGAATGCGAGCATATGCATGTTAGTTGCTTGAGGGTAAGCCTGGTGTCCCTTTCAGGCATTGCATTGTCACTGTCAATGTGCTGCATTGTCCATGCTGTCTGCAAGTGCAGTTCTACTGGAAAGATGTAGGAGTACTCCCATTGTGTTCATAGGATTTTTGGAGGAATACAGTGCATAGTAATTCTTTTTTTTTCTGTCATTCGGATCATGGAAACTGGTTATAGGAAATCCAAAGAAAAGTTTCTTTGACGCTGATTTTACAGTAAAGTATAGGAAAAATCCTTCCACCTCAAGCCCTTTCTTTGCTTCCTGCGTGCAAATCCTAGGCAATTGACTTCCTATGATCCGAATGCTCAACTTTTGTATTCCTTTATTTTCATTTCATTCCTCTATTTTACGCTTTGATTCTTTTTCTCTTCCTATACTTTTCCTATCCTATATTTTCTTTTCCTATCCTATAATCCGAATGAGCCCTTGGCGTTAAAGGAGGAAAGGGTTTAACATTTGAGAGTAACAAAGGATGGTGTGAGTGTGGTTTCATGGTTTGTGGCTGCCCATGTTCTTTTGTTCTGAACTTTGGAAGCAGGTTTTAGAATTAGTCTGATGATGAGATTTTAACCAGCACTTATAGCAGTGCCTCTTTTTTCTGGGGATGGCACAAAAAGGGGAGTAGAGCCTCTTTTTTTTCTTCGTCTTTTTACTGGTAGTATTTTTCTGACAGAAGTGAAATAACCTGGAGTTTCTGCCCCAGTTTTTTACAGCAAGAATACAGGCATCAACTCAAGTTTTATTGTCTCCAAGTCTCCAACATCTGTGCTAGGTAAGTGACAGCGAAGTTTATGCAGTACCTTGACACCTGAGAAGTTGATAGCACCATTGGTTTTACCTGGACTTTTGTTCATTACAGTTAATTAAAAAAAACCATTGGGTTTTGCAAGTTTACATGGACAGGATAACGCAAAAACCGGAAAAGGAATAAACCTTGAATCAACTGAAATACATCTAAGATGGAACTGAACTTCAGTTTCATTAGTACATGAATTAGTTTGCATATTTGACCTTCTGTTGATGACAAAATCGAACACACCGCCTGGGAGATCTGCTTAGCTCCAGTGCAGGTCCAAAGATTGGTGAGATGTGGGCGTGCCAGTCAGTTTGACCCTGCAACTGACAAGATATGTAAACAGTAGATCAAACAGCCGATCGGCTAACAAGCCGATGTCGATACCAGCCGATAGCGATAGGGTTTAAGCAATCGGCTATATGTCCAATGTGGATAATGATATAAAGGCAATCGGCTGTTGATGATGTAATAAAATAACAATATAATCGAGTAGAAAACAATCGGCTAGAAACAAGATATAATAAGCACTGATCCGAAGGTTAAAGCATACATTGGCTGGAGGTCCAATGTCATGAAATCCACAAGATTAGATTAAATAGTAAAATCTTTGTTGCGATCGGCTAAATCCAATATGTATACAATCCTTATAAGCCGATGCAACGTCCAGATAACTCATCGGCTGAAACCCCGATGAAACCCTTATTGACAGTCAAGAAGCAGGCTAGAGATTATGGTTCTAAGCATGACTTAGTAGATCAAACTTAACTGATGCAGCACTAAGTATGAAAAAAAACATAATATCTAGACAATCAAGCCGTTGACTGAGTTTTCAGAGTGGTAGATGCCTAAGCTAATCTAATCTAGCAACACGATTTAGCCGATACCGGCAGAAACCCTAAAACGAGAACCAGCCAATAGAACTAAATTGATATGCTAAGACTAGATTAACAGAGACATATGATAAATAGGTAGGCAAATATATTATTCAAACCAGAGAAATCCAAGAGATCGAATGTACTGATGCAACCTTGAACGACGCCGACGTAAACGATACAATTGCCTGGGCCGGTGGAACGTAGGACTTACCCCTTCGTCGGAGATCGAAAGCCGATGCTGCCCCGCGTCAGACGCCAAGTTCCGCCAGATGATAAGTAAAAACCTCGGTAAAGAGGGTGGCGATGCGCCGAGAGTAGTTGTATTGATCGATAGATTGATAGATTACATAGACCCCGGTGTACATATTTATACCCATTGGTTGATATAAGTCCTTGTCGGATAAGAAATAAACTATCCTAAAGATAAAGCCCTTATCGGACGCTAAACACACTTTCCTAAAGATAAAAAGAAACTAACAAATACTGCCTAAATAGATAAACTGTCATGCCGCATCCTCCTTGAACTCGGACTCTTCTAGATAAGCTTCTTTTAGTTGATCCGACTCCATCAAGAACACAGTTGTTGGCGATTTGATGACTCCCATCGGCTGATTCCATAACTCTGAAGCCGATACTGACTCTAAGCCGATGATGACTTTGGGCTTACCAAATTTCGTCGTTAACACCTTCCAATAGCACCTTCATTGCACCAGATACCAGAGTGATCCCGTAGTTTGCAGAATTCCCCACTTTTGCATACACAGATCTGCACCGACATAACACCAGAGACCCAGAGTGACAGCCTGACACTCATGGACTTAGGAGACTAAACCCAACCAACTAAGCTAGTGTTCCATTTTTTATTAAGAGCAAGAAGAATATTAAGTTAAGGGCAAAATTTGCTACGAGACATTCAAAAAATGCGTAATTAGATAGGAGATATTGCAAGAACGCGTATTTGCTATAGGACACCGCAAAAAACTGGTAATTAACTGCTTGACACCCGTGAGATTATTTTATTATATCCGGAGGAATTAGAGAGAGAAACACCTGTGTAAGTACGATTCTACCGTTCGAACACCTGTGTAAGTACGATTTTTTTTCTTTTTTTCTTTCTCTATCGTTCTCTACCGCTTCCTTTGCTCTTGCCTTCTCCTGGCAACGACGACAGCTTCGGCTGGATGTGGCGGCGGCCAAGCGGCACTGGGAAGCAACGACGGTGGTGCTGGCAGGGCGCTTGTCATTCACCCCCATACCCGAAATCCCTATCCAGCAGCGGCACGCGTAGTAGCTTGTCAGCGGCCGGCGGCGCTTCATCTCTAGAAAACGATGACGGCAAAATCTCCCCGAAGGGCTGGCATGCATGCATGTCTACAACGTTAGATAGGTCCCTAGGAAGCTACTCATGCGAGAAATTGAACCTTCGCTCATCGGAGGCAACGGAATCTGAGATGGAGACGGTGGTCGGAGCTGGGGAAGACAATATCCGTTCACCCTGCTCGAGGCTCGGTTCTTGGGGATTCTTGGGGGCTTTTGATGAGGATGCCAAGGGGAATATGCTGGCGCGACAACTTGGCTTGTTTTGGTCCACGGTGGCCGGCGCAACGACAGAGAAGCGGCGGTGGCACTCGGTGCTCGCTCCGGAGTCGGCGATGACACGGTAGCGTTCCCGTCGCTGCAATGGATGAAATAGTGTGGCGTCAAAAAGGAATATTCTCAGCATGGTGAGGGGAATATAGAACGGGAAAGAGTTGGCGATAGCGATGGCTTGTCGGCAATGGCGGCCTTCGTGTTCCTCACGGCTGGCGACGAATTTGAGATGGGAGAGAGCAACAGGGGCTCCTCTCCTCGGTTTGGTCGGTGTTGGAGTGGAGAGTGAGGGCGGGCGATGCGTCCGGATGGAGATAAGAATGGGATCAGCGACACCACCGCATTCCACCCTTCATCAGCTCCGGTGATCGCCGCTCCGCCGCCCCCATCTGGAAAAGAGAGAGAGGAGCTTACATGTGGGACCCACGTTGGATTCATTTGAGCTAAGGGCAAACTTGTCTTTAATGATTGTTTCTCTCTTCTATTCCTCCAAAAATAATAAAATAAACCCACGGGTGTCTAGCAGCTAATTACCAGTTTTTTGCGGTGCCCTATAGCAAATATGCGTTCTCGCGATGTCTCCCAGCTAATTATACGTTTTTTGGATGTCCTGTAGCAAATTTTGCCTAAGTTAAGCTAGTACTTCTACTAGTTTTCAAATGTATATGCTGCTAGGGACAAGGTACAGCATGCCATGAAGTTAACACCAGACAGCCGTTTTAGCCATGAAAAGAAGTTAAGAAGCATACAACCATTTTCAAGACATAAAAAAAAATGGAGGGATGAAATGGTCCGATGGATATAAGTATGCATAGCGAACATCACTGCATTCTAAATCCATTCTTTTGATCTTGTACAGAATCTTGTTGGTAGAAATAGAATGGAGTACTGCTACTAATCTTGCACCCCCCACATTGGCATCAACAATTGGTATCAACTGAAATACATCTAAGATGGAACTGAACTTCAGTTTCATTAGTACAAGAATTGGTGTGCATATTTGACCTTCCAATTGCACCTTCACTGCACCAGAGACCAGAGTGATCCCATAGTTTGCAGAATTTCCCCACTTTTGCATACAATTTACACAGCTCTGCACCGACATAACACCAGAGACCCAGAGTGGCAGCCTGACACTCATGGACTTAGGAGACTAAACCCAGGCAACTAAGCTAGTGTTCCATTTTTTATTAAGAACAAGAAGAACATTAAGCTAAGCTAGTACTTCTAGTTTTCAAATGTATATAGTCCACCTATAAACTGCTAGGGACAGGGTATAACATGCCATGAAGTTAACACCAGACAGCCGTTTTAGCAATGAAAAGAAGCATCGAGCCATTTTCCAGAGATAAAAAATGGAGGGATGAAATGGATGTGTTATGCATAGCAAACATCACTGCATTCTAAATCCATTCTTTTGATCTTGTACAGAATCTTGTTGGTAGAAATAGAATGGAGTACTGCTACTAAACTTGCATCCCCCACATTGGCATCAACAATTGCTCCCACTGATAAGTGAGATAGTATCATAGTATTTCCTCCACACCAGTCTGTCCAAAAGGCAGCACAGCACTGCATCTGCATCTGCAGTTTCTGTATGCCTGCATGCATTGCCTCTAGCCATGGGCCATGGGCCTCTCCCTCCACTAAGAGCAGGTACAATAGCCGACTATAAGTCGGCTGCAAACATATTTTAAGAAGATAAATGAGAAGAGAGAAGGGTAGTGGGCTACATATTTGTAGCCAGCTGTAACACGGACTCCAAGACACAGTGTGTGTATGACAGGTGGGACCAGATATTAATAGTGTAGTATGTAACTATTGTATGAATGAGCTATTAGATTGGCTATAGATGAATTAGAGCTAGTAATTGGCTATACTATTGAACTTGCTCTAATAGTGTGTGTCAGAGTGTGTGTGTAGGCAGGTTAGCAGGTAGGTGTAGGAGAGCAGCCAAAAGAGCAAGATGAACTGTAGCAAAATGAGCAATAGCAAGATCAAGTGGTGCATCAGACTGATGATTATAGAGTGCAGGAATGGTCCTACCTCAGTTACCCGTCTTTTCCTTTGAAGTTGAACCATGGTCAATTTCATGGATGATGAAAATGCGTGTTGTTAGTAGTAGCAACAGTAGTAGTACTCAGCTATGATCAAGGTTACTAATGATTGCTGTTGTTACAACAGTGTTGTAGATACTACTCCTAATTAGGAGTACTAGAGGGTTTTTCATTGAGTCAACTAGCAACAGAGATTTTGTGAAATTTCTTTTTCCTGGTTGGCAGGTTCTTAGCTAATGAAAGTCTTACTTCTGATGAAGAGAAGGTAGTAAAAGGGAGAAATCATATAAGGCATATATGGCCAGCATGTCCAGATTGGATTCTATTTGTGCCTATTGTTCTGGTGTGATAGTACCGGTCAATTTTTCCAACTAACCTTCTTTTCTGGCGGAAGATAAATGATTCAACATTCTTTTCGATTGTAGGTGTTAAAATATGCTCGATCTTCAGGGACTTTTTTTACCCACTTGGAATGGCGGTTACTGCATAGGCTTCATGTTTAATGTGTTTCTTACCTAGTGCATCATGCTTCATATGTTTCTACGCAGTGCATGTTTTGCTTATTTCATACCATAAGGATTCTTGTCTCTTATTGAGCTTTGCTTATTTCATCTCATAGAGGTTTTTGTCCCTTGTTGAGGCTTTCTTTAACAACAATTATGCCTATGTGCATCCTAGATATAGAGGCCTAGGATGTAATCATCTTCCTTATCTAAAAAGTTGTTAAACTAAGCAGTCAAGCCTGTTGGAATACAAGAATTCCACCACATGCTCTGTAGATGAACCCATTTTATTTAATATACTGTAATTTTCCAACGAGGTAAGTTTTGCCAATGGCCTTTTTTTAAGAGAAATTTTACGATTCTTAAGAATTACCAATAAGCAGAGCTTGCTCCTGTTATATCAATTTCAGTTTTTTCTTAGGACAGAAGTAACATTGTACTATTCTGACTAACTAATTTTCCATGCATTGTCACAGTAAAAGGAAAAAGGCATACTACATTAATATCAGAATCTCATGACAATCCACTGACGTTATAAATTGTTGCAGGGAATGATCATATGCATCCATATGATCCACAAAGCATAGCTGAACAGTTATCACATTTACTCCTACTCCAATAATCAGAAGGGGCAAAACCTACCATCCTCATCATGAACTACAGCTTTATTACATAGTAACCGTAAAATTCAGATCAATTACACATTTGTACCATCATGTATAGCTGCCATGCCGTACCACTTACCTGAAGTCAGTAAAAGATTTCAGTAACTTAGTAAAAAAAAAGGAGCCACTGTTCACTGTTGGCTAGCAAAGCAACAAACATGGCCACAGATGAATGCAGCTGCACTCATCAGTGACCAGTGACCTCACTACTAGTCACATACACCAACCCCCACCATGACTGACTCTAAACTTTCACAAGGAAAAAGCAATGAGCATCATGAAGACTGAAGAACCCAGCAAACCTGGAAATGCAACTGTTGCATATCAATCATCAAGAATCTCTTCAGAGAGAGGAGATGATACTTCATAGTTCAAAGACTACTCCTTCAAGATAACTGAAGCTTTTTATCCCGCTCAGTCAATTTCATCAAGATGATACAATTTGCCTTTAGTACACTTCGGACCTTTATATAACTAGGATGAACGCATGGAGCAAATTATACTGAACATTTGAAGCTTCAAGTGCTGAACATTTGCTCCAAAAATGAGGAATGCCTTGCACCTTGGCCACATGGAGAGCACACTTGGAAAGCTTCACTTTAGCATCTTACGCTGGAGGCTGGACAGCATCCACCAACATCTCTCTCTCTCTCTCTCTAGAAAGTTACTGGGTGACACCACACAGAACCCCACTGAGAGAGGCCTCCAATGGTCACCAATGGATTCTGGAGAGAGAGGAGAGAGAGGGGACATGAAAAGCATATGGCTAGTAAAATGATGGAAGCATGGAGATGTGGGGTGCTCATTTTGAGACAATTATGCTGGTCCTTGAAACCTAAAAGCTGTGCTGGTTGGTGAAGATCACTGCAATTTGCAGCCATTTCCCATTGCTAATTGCTACCACTCCAACACCACTACAACTTTGCATTGCTAAGTTGTTACCTCTACTCCTAGTTTATTTTTAGCCTCATTTTCACCTCATACATGGTAGTACTATATCTTTCTACTATGTGGTAACAATATCCATGTATTTATAGGGAGGAGAAGAAGACAAGAGCACCAATGTGTGGCAGATACAGACAGTTTTCAGGAGAGAGCACAAGAAGAGGCAGCAGCAGAAGTTGCAGCAGCTAGCTTGTCATTGATCGGAAATCGGATCCCACTACAAAATTCAGGCGGCTCCAAAAACGCAGATCGACGAGCTCCACTCTGATGGCTTCTTGCTGCTTCATCATCTCTTACAAGAGACCTCGCCCAATCATTGCCATCTTTGTCCCCTTCCTCCTCCTCCTCTTCTTCGCCGTCGTCGTCGTCGCCTCGTCGTCCAGCAATGGCACGGCGGCGGTGCTCCACTCCGGCGAGGAGCTGCTCCGGTTTGAGAGAGTCAGGGCACAGCTCGCCAGGGTCAGGAGAGCTTCCGTCAAGTCGATCCAGGCATGAACACACGATTGATTGCAGTTCTTGATTCAGATGGTTGATGTTGTTGCTGTTCTTGGAGTTCTTGGCTGATCGGCATTTTGCGATGATTGTGCAGAGTCCCGACGGCGACGTGATCGACTGCGTGCCGTCTCACCTGCAGCCGGCGTTCGAGCACCCGAGGCTGAGAGGCCAAAAGCCAGAGGTGAGCAGCGGCGGCGGCGGCCATGGCTGCCGCTGCAGAAGCAGTGGAGCAGTGACCTGACCTGACCATTGTGTGCATCGCTGTACCCAACGTACGGTGGCGCGTGTGCTGTCGCATCGAGCTGATCAATGATTGATTGGTGTACGGCTCTGCGCACTGCAGGAGGCGCCCTCGGCGAGGCCGACGGAGACGACGAGGAGGAGGAGGAGGAGGAGGAGGAGTCACGTCCACGGTGGCGGCGGCGGCGAGCACCGGGAGGACGACGACGACGAGCACGGGTTGCAGCAGGCGTGGTGGGCCGCCGGCGGGGCGTGCCCGGAGGGGACGATACCGGTGAGGCGGACGACGGAGGCCGACCTGCTGCGGGCCAGCTCCGCCGCCGCCGGCGGCCGGTTCGGGATGAAGCCTCGCGGCGTCGGCGTCGTCGGCGGCGCGGCGCGGCGCGACTCCACCAGCAGCGGCCACGAGGTGAGTGCCACGTCACCTCACCTCAGCTTCCGCTGCCGACGGATTCAGACAAGCCGTACTGCCGTGCTGGAGTGCACCGGCGCGGCAGGTGGACACGTCAGCGTGCCACGTGGGCCCCACCACAGCTGACAAGCTCTGTGCATGCTCAAAAGTTTATCTATCTTTTTCAACAACCAGGGTTAAATTTTTCTTCAGTGAATCATTTGAAAAGAATGGTTTGTGAAACAAATGAGTTTCTTTTTTTAATATCAAAGGAAAATTAAAATGATTTAAAATCTTGAAATTTGATGGTGGAGTACTTTTTTGAAACTTTTTTTAATTCGGATAATAAATTAATTTCTTTCTTTATCTATCAAAGGTCATGTCAAATGCTATTATCTCCGGTAATAAATATTTAACGTTTGAGATAAGATTCGGTTAATCTTTAACATCAATTTTGTATTAGAATATTTTTTTTAGAAAATGATAAATTTATGATAGTATGATACTCCCTCCGTTTTTTAATAGATGAAGCCGTTGACTTTTTCTCACATGTTTGACCATTCGTCTTATTCAAAAAATTTACATAATTATAATTTATTTTGTTATGAGTTGTTTTATCACTCATAGTACTTTAAGTGTGATTTATATCTTATACATTTGCATAAAATTTTTTAAATAAGACGAATAGTCAAACATGTGAGAAAAAGTCAACGGCGTCATCTATTAAAACACGGAGGTAGTATTACTTTTTAAGAAAAACATATGCATGCAATTTTTAGATTTTTTAAGACTTAGGATTTAATAAATTATCGATAGTATAACTATAAATTTTAAAAGTTTGATTGAATCTTATCTTAAGCGTCATACTAAACTTTGAGAAACTTCAAATAAAATAGACAAATTTGATTTTCTTTTTCTCACATTGTTTTATTATTACGTCCTTTCCGAGATAAATTTTTTATTTTTTGTTTCATTCCAAAACTCTAAATCATATAGGAAGGAAAACTCCAAATAAATAATATTCAGTAAGAAGTCTAAATAAGTACTTTTGTCACTAAGAAAAATGTTACTAAGTACAACTTTACTGATTTGAGCTAAAATAACCCCCAGACTTGTAGATGGTAGGGATGCAAAGTTTGTTGACTCGTGTGTACTAAATAAATTTATTTTTATATATTAATTTAGACATAATCTATATCAAGATTAATGTACAAAACAAAAGTGAACTTGATTTGAGATGGACGGAGTACTTACTGGTTATTACTGTCATTGTTTGTATGTTGTCTTCTCAGCCAGTTAAAATTTGAATTATAATACTTAATTTTAAAGTTAATCTTGAGGTTTTTCCTTCATAGTTTATTTATCAACATTAGCTTTTAAATTGCTAAGAATACAAATATAATTGTTTTTACCTGTATTTTTTCCTCATGTGTGTAATAACCAATACGGTTTTGTTTGCCAGATAAACTGGCGTGTGTCGGTCAGGGTTAATTTACACGCACACACGCCTTATGGTCTCATTGTTTCGCTTATTCGTGGAATAAGCCAATAGGTATATTTGCAAACGAAAAATAATTTGCATATAAAACTTTTATATAAATGTTAGTGATCTAAAGGTAAATGCTAAAAAATAAATTTCGATGATAAAACCCTAAAATCAGCTCCAAATTTAAAGTTGAAAATTCAAAATTTGGCTGATAAGCATAGGGATAAGCGAAAAGATGAGGGCTTTAATTTGGTTGCGTTGATACTGACATTGGTGAGCAAAACAAATTTATGCATATGCAGCACGCGGTAGGGTACATGAGCGGGGGGCAATTCTACGGGGCGAAGGCGAGCCTGAACGTGTGGCCGGCGAAGGTGGCGTCGCCGGCGGAGTTCAGCCTCTCCCAGATCTGGCTCATCTCCGGCTCCTTCGGCAATGACCTCAACACCATCGAGGCCGGATGGCAGGTACTACATTTTCTTTTCTTTCTCTCCTCCTTTTCTGAAACTTGTTCAGTCCATCAGGCCTAGCTAGCTAGTAGCCAGTTTCAGAGATTACATTTTACTCTCATCTCTGCATACTGATCATTCGGATTTTTTCGGTTTTATCAACGGATTCCGCGAAATCTGATGATACCGCTCGTGAGCGGATTTTTGATCCGGTATCGGGATCGTGAACCCTGAAACCAACACAACATTTTCTTACACTTATTCAGGCGTAGCCAATTCCAGAGCTTTTGCCATTGCGCTCAACTCTGGATTAACTCTGAATACTGATCATATCTCCCTGTATGTTTCTGATGAATTTTCAGGTGAGCCCTCAGCTGTACGGTGACAACAACCCGAGGTTCTTCACGTATTGGACAGTAAGTTCTTTGCTAGTAATCTCTGTACCCTAGTGTTCAGGATTAATTACAACAGAGATAGATCAGTGAGTTCAAAAATCAAGTTACTGAAGCTAAATATACTGTACTCCAATGTGTGCGATGCTGCAGAATGATGCGTACCAGGAGACGGGTTGCTACAACCTGCACTGCTCAGGGTTCGTCCAGACCAACAGCCGGATCGCCATGGGCGCCGCCATCTCCCCCATCTCCTCCTTCGCCGGCCGCCAGTTCGACATCACCCTCCTCATTTGGAAGGTATGTTCTGCACACTTCTTTTTGCGAATTTCGAATGAAATTTGACGAATTTCAAACAAAGTTTGAAAGCCAAGATTTGAATATAAACTCTCCTGGTGGTTTGCGATCTTGAACGAAATTCGAAGATATTGACTAGAAACTGAGATGGTAAACATACTACTCTGTTCTAAAGTTAGACAAACTCTAGCTAAAAATCTGAACACATGCGTGTGGTTCGTAGTTAGAATTGAAATTTTTTTTTGGACGGAGGGGGTATATAGGTATAGAAGTTACTTCTCTCAAATAGGCTCAATAGGCCAAAAGTGATGGGCTTATATTCCATGAAGTCTTTTCCTTTCTAAAAAGCAAAATTTTCATAGGTGGAGGTCTCAAACTACATATAAGTTAAACTTTTTTTTTGAAAATTTTCTATCCTACTTAGTACTACAAATGTCATGGTATTTATAGGAATTTAGTTTAATTTTTATTTTATATTCAAATTTAAATATTCCTGAAACCATTCTATTCCCATCTTGAGCTGTCTCGAAACACCAAACTTTGTGGAATTCACTCGATCGATTTTTATTGGGAATGTGAACATAGCTTTGTCAGCACATACTCTAACAACATCATCTTTTCGCTTATACTTATATTTATCAGCTAAAATTTGAATTTTCAACCTTAAATTTAGAGTTAATTTCGGGGTTTATTCATCGTAGTTTATTTTTCACCATTTGCTTGTAGGTCGTTAAAAACACGTATATAAAATTTTTATTCATAAATTATTTTCATTTGTAAATATGCCGGTTTGTTTGTGCTTAATTCTCTCGCAATCTGAACATATTTGAACAGCTAAACTCTAAGATGATGTTTGAAACTATACGAAACGCGCCGTTTAGTAGTTTAAAACCAAGATAGAGTCTGAATAAGTGCACGAATCTCAACGCAGGACCCGAAGCAGGGTCACTGGTGGCTGCAGCTGGGGTCGGGGGCGCTGGTGGGCTACTGGCCGTCGTTCCTCTTCAGCCACCTCGGCGCCCGCGCCGACATGGCGCAGTTCGGCGGCGAGGTGGTGAACACGCGGCCGTCGGGGTCGCACACGCCGACGCAGATGGGCAGCGGCCGCTTCCCCGGCGAGGGCTACGGCCGCGCCGCCTACTTCCGCAACGTCCAGGTCGTCGACTGGGACAACAACCTCATCCCCGCCGCCGCCCTCCGCCTCCTCGCCGACCACCCGGCCTGCTACGACATCGCCGGCGGCCAGGGCGCCGCCTGGGGCAGGTACTTCTACTACGGCGGCCCTGGCCGGAACGCCCGCTGCCCATGAGATCGATGAGATGATGATGATGCTTAGCTAATTCAAGGAAAATATACGATAGAGTAAATCTTCTCTTTGTTTTTTTGCTTTTTCTTTCCCTCTCAATCTTCTTCAGGTTCTTGTGTGACTGAGCATATGTTCATCGGGTTTTAGCTTAGTTTGATTATTTATGTATATTTTTGCATTCAAAATTACAGTCTTACATCTTCTCTTTGTTGCATGTGTAATGCATTCGTCTTGAGATTGCATGGATTAATCGGAGAGAGGAATTGCAAATTTTGGGATATGGTGATGTGGGCTGAAATCTTTATATACGATTTCAGGGGTGGAAATGAGGCGTGTGATTGGGCCACGTGGCTCACTGATTATTTAGGGTTAGTTCATCTGAAAATCAGCCACGTCTCCCTGTGCAATCTCAGATAGTCAGATCAGTAACTTCTCAAGCTGGCCTGTCTTCTCCTACCTGATTGGTCCACATGGACTTAGAAAATGTTGACACGTGGAACAAAGACAAGATGCAGCCTGCAGCTAGCCTGCTAGCTACGCTCTGCTTTCATGGTTACAATCCTCTAGATACTTCCAAGCTCGTAGAAGTATAGTCAATAAATTAAATTAAGAACACCTAGATCCTTTGGATGATCTCAAAAATATTAACCCTAGAATAAACATTACACAGCGAAAAATGATACAGCACAAAATTTAGGAAAAACTAGGAGAAATACCATAAATTGGAAAATGAATAATGACATGTTATAGTGAAAAAATAGTTGTCAAAAGAAATAATAAGGCCAAGACTTTCTTTTGAGAAAAATCAACAACTCAAGTCTAGAGCCTAGATGCTTTTAAGCTAAGGGTACAAGCGGCTACCCACAAAAACCCACTTATAGGCTAAACTAACCTGCGAGCTCGCTTATTTTAACCTATAAATGGGTTCACGGGTGACCCGCTTGCACCCCAATTTTGAGCGGGTCTTTGAAACTGGAGCTCAAAAAATAAATAGAGAAAACAATGGAAAATTAAAATGTAAAAAAAAACAGATCTCTAAAATTGAAGCTCCAAAAAAAAAGATAACACAACTGAAAATCAAAATATGTAAAAAAAAGGGAGCTAAAAAATAGAGAAACAAACCAAAATCCAAAATGTAAAATTTAACAGCGGAGCCTCCTTTACTGTGTTCCTTAAAAAAATCACAATGTAAAAGAAAAAGAAAGCACCCATGGATATCAGTTGCACTGTATAGCTCTGACGATTTCAGATGCTAGATGTGGTCGATTGACTATGATAATAATTGAAAATCCAACAGCTCGCAAACAAAATTTTCCAATTTATGAAAGCTACACGTAATTTCTTACTGAACATGCATTTTTAAATAACAAGTAGGTAACATAATAAGGCATATATTACTATTGTATTTCCACTCTCAACCTTTGATAATTAAATTAATTATGTAAAGACTTGCAAAATTATTCTGATCATGTCACAGGCTATAAATTTTGAAGCACGCCAACTGGCGTGCTGATGATTTTTCTAGTTTGATTTTGATTTTAGAGAGGTGAATGGGCCTTGGGAAGTTGGGATGTGCACACTCTAGCCCAAGCCCAAATTTGAAACGATATGAAGCCCACAATGTCTTCTTTCCTGAGATGAGGCCCATTGGCCTTTTTAGCCTTTGCACAAAACAAACTTGTTCTTTTTTTTTTTCTTCAGGGACACGCAACACAAACCAAACTTGTTGCCCTGAAAAAGAAGAAGAAAAATAACTTGGTCAAATTTAGAAATGCTAGGGAGCTAGTTTGTGACCAAATGCATAGTGGTGTGCTTTGTGTGTGTATCTACTCTACTAACTCTCTTATCTTAATTCTGATGATAGTGCCCCTTTTCTAGGAGACTTTTATGCCAACATTTTTCAAGGATGTGTGAATGTATGGTTTTGAGTGTGTCAAGTGGAGTATTGCGTCCAAAAATTGATAACGATAATGCTCATACAGAAAAAAAAAGGGAAAGAAACACTAGGCAAACATGATCCATGCATGACCAGGGTTTAATGTTTCGGTTTGCTGATTTCTATCGGGGTGGCCGAAATTCTGAAATTTCGATCCGAAAATTTATGATTTTTTGAATAAAATTTGACCAAATTTGAACAAAAAAAATTTCGATCGTATCGGGGGGGTGGGGGGGGGGAGGTGTTCCGATAGAACCAAAATTTCGATCCGAAATTTTGAACTCTATGCCTGACAGCTGGAGCAATTTTAGCATTGTCGCCAGCAGTTTCTAACAGGCCCCCCTTTTAGAATTTTTTTTGTATATAATATCACTGAAGTTTGGGACATGCAAGTCCTAAGTGAATGCAATGGCATATTGGCATTGGAAAATATGACTATTGTTGATGAGTTGGCTGTCATCGTCCTTATTAAATGATTTAATCATTGGTGGCACGCTTCCATTAATTCTGATTAATGACCCATGTTGCTCTACAAAGGGCCCTAAACACTATTAGCTGGTTCAAAAATGTAGACCCCATGTACAGACTAATCCACATCTAAAAGAGCATCTTGCTAGCTTACATATGTAGTTGATAGCACAAATCAAGATTGGACCACTCAAGAAAGAAACAAAAGAAATGGGACAATATGAACAACAAGAGGAACATGTGCTCCCTTTGACAAACATCTTCACCCGTAATATGGCTAGAAATTATTACTTTAGTAGGATAATTTACACTAATAATGCATTGGGCGCATTATGCCCCAATTTATGGTACAAAAGATTATTGACCATCATATCTCCTATGATCACTAAATAATAAAACCCTAAGCACAAAGATACCATATTCCCAATCTGTACCCACAAGGGTGCACCTAGCAAAACGACACACCCCTACAGTCTATGGCAAGCTGGGCCCACCAGTAAACAGTGAACCATCCTTTTCTTACAGGTCCCCGTGAGTACCTACACCCATGGTTGCATGGTCAACATCAACAATCATCACCCTCACATCACACTGCTAGTGGGCCCCCTTCAGTTTGAACTATCTATATTACTGTATCACTCACTCCTGATCGTTGAGCAGGCCCAAGGAACCGGAATTAGCACGGGCTTGGAGTTGGGCTTGGGCCTGGGCCGGTCTAGCAAGGGCCATGAGCTTGGTTGGTGAGATGGGCTGCCTCGGGTCAGCCCGCTTCCTTGTCTCTGCATCAGTACCAACTCCATTGCCGGTTTTTCTTGCCTCGACACCATCATCGTGTTGGATGCCACGTAGCAACGCCGCCACATCCTTCATGGTCGGTCGATCCTCGGGTCGTGGGCTTGCGCATAGCAATGCAATGCCGAGAGCTTGTAGCATCTCTTGGACCTGGGTATCAGGCCGGCCCTGCAACCTCACGTCGATGATCTCCGCCGGGTCTCGCTTCCGGCAGAGATGGTCGCGCACCCATTGAACCACGCTTTGTCCCTCCCCGAATGCGGGGTCCAGTGGGCGACGCCCAGTGATCATCTCGAGTAGCACCACACCGAAGCTGTACACGTCACTCTTGGTCGTGATCTTGGTCATGCATCCATATTCTGCGTTGATCAAGATCAAATATCAGCCATTGATTAATCTTGTGCTTTTCTTTTTAAAACAAATTCAATTTAACTGCTGAATTTTTGTTTGAACTGGTGAATGTGTGTGAGTGTGAGAAAAGGCTCTTACCGGGAGCGATGTAGCCGTAGGATCCGGCGAACGGCGGAGGCGATGAGCTGGCGCCGTCGTCGGCGACACGGGCGAGGCCGAAGTCGGCGAGGCACGCCTCGTAGCGGTCGCCGAGGAGGATGTTGTCGGCCTTGACGTCGCGGTGGATGATCCCTGGAACGCAGTCATGGTGGAGGTAGGTGAGGCCCTCGGCCACGCCGACGGCGATGGCGAGGCGAACCTCCCACTCCACCACGGCGGCGGTGGTGGTGGCGCCGCTGCCCGTCGCGCCACCGTGGAGCAGGCCGCCGAGGGTGCCGTTCGGGAGGTAGTCGTAGAAGAGGAGGCGCGTGCGGCGGTTCGCTGCCCAGCCCAGCAGCCGGACGATGTTGCGGTGGCGGACGCGCGGGAGCACGCTGACCTCGCCGGCGAACGCCTCGATGGACGCCTCGTCGCACGACCGGAACTTCTTGACGGCGATGGTGACGCCCGACGACGGCATGCTCGCGCGGTACACCTCGCCGGACCACCCGTGGCCGATCACGTTCGCTGGCGTGAGGCTGCGGGCCACGTCGGACACGCCGATCTCCAGCTTCTGGTACAGCGTCACGTCCCACGGCGGCGACATCTCGCCGTCCTTGTCCTCGCCGCCGCGCGCGCCGCCGCGGCGGTGCCAACCGTAGAGGACGAGCGCCGCGGCCGCGAGGAGGACGACGAGGGCCGAGAGCAGCACCGCCATGGCGACGCGGGCGGCGCGGCGCGCCTCCACCTCGCGCTCGCTGGCGTCGCCGGAGCACCGCGAGAGGCACAGAGCCGGGTTGCCCTCGACGTCGCTCGTCGGCAGCCTCGCGAAGAACGCCGTCTCCGGCAGCCGGCCGGTGAAGCCGTTGAACGAGACGTTGAGCGCCACGAGGTTCTGGAGCGCGGACAGCGGCTGGAGGTCGCCGGAGAGCTGGTTGCGCGACACGTCGAGCACCCCGAGCCTCACGAGCCCGGCGAACTCCGACGGAATCGCGCCGGAGAAGCCGTTGCAGCTGAGGTTAAGCGCGATCTCCAGCCCCGGAATCTTGCCGATGGTCCCCGGCACATGGCCGGAGAGCGAGTTGCCGCCGACGTCGAGGAGCTGGAGGCGCGTGCACGAGCCAATCTCCCGCGGCATCGGCCCGGACAGCCGGTTGCCGCCGAGAACCAGCTTAGTCAGAGACATCAGCATGCCAATCTCCGGCGGGATTCCGCCGGTGATGACGTTGTCGGAGAGGTCGAGGTACTGGAGCGAGAGCCAGTCCTGGAACAGCCTCGGCGGCAGCTCGCCGGAGATGGCGTTGTCGTGGAGGTCGACGAACGTGAGGTTCCGGCACCCCGCCATCTCCGGCGGGAGCGCGCCGGCGAGCCGGTTTGACGCGAGGTCAAGGAAGCTGAGGTTCCCGAGCATGCCGATCTCCGGCGGTATCGCGCCGGCGATGTGGTTGCCGCTCGCCCGGAACCTGACGAGCGCCGCGCAGCTGCCGATCTCCGGCGGGAGCTCGCCGGAGAGGTTGTTGTTGATGAGCAGCAGCTTGGACAGCCGCGGCAGCCGGAAGAGGGAGCGCGGGATCGCCCCGGTGAGCGCGTTGCTGGAGAGGTCGAGCGCCTCGAGGCTCCCGCACCGGCCGAGCTCCGGTGGGATGCTGCCGGTAAGCTGGTTGGCCCAGAGGTAGAGCATGCGCAGCGCCGGGAGGCGGCCGAGCTCCGCCGGGATGCCGCCGGTGAGCTGGTTGTTGTCGAGCTCGAGGTCGGTGAGGTTGCTGCACCGGGCGAGCTCCGGCGGTACGGCGCCGGAGAGCTTGTTGACGCTGAGCTGGAGCTCCTGCAGCGATGAGAGGTTGCCGAGCGACGGCGGGATGTGGCCGGTGAGCCCGTTGAGCGACAGGTCGACGACGGCGAGCGCGGCGCACGAGCCGAGCTCCGGCGGGATGACGCCGACCAGCTGGTTCTGCCATAGCAGCAGGTTCTTGAGCTTCCCGAGGCCGCCGAGCTGCGCCGGGATGGAGCCGGAGAGCGCGTTCTCGTAGAGGTAGATGTTCTCGAGGCACCCGCACCGGCCGAGCTCCGGCGGGATCGGGCCGGAGAGGAGCGCCGTGTAGATGGCCAGCGTGGTGAGGTTCTTGAGCCGGCCGAGGCTCGCCGGGAGCGGGCCGGTGATGCTAGTCTCGGCGAGGCCGATCATGGTGAGGCGAGAGCAATCGCCGATCTCCGCCGGGAGCGCGCCTTGGAGGTTCTTGTTGCCGCCGCCGCGGAGCACCTCGAGGCTGGACATCTTGCCGATGGTCGCCGGGATCTTGCCGGCGAGCTGGTTGTCGTAGACGATGAGCTCCCGGAGCGAGGTGAGGTTGCCGATGGTGTCAGGGATGGCGCCCTCGAGGCGGTTGGAGTTGAGGTAGAGGGTCTCCAGCTTGCTCCCCGGCCGGCAGAGCGCCGCCGGTATCGTCCCCGTGAGGGCATTGTTGCTGAGGTCGAGGTGCGCCAGCGCTGGCAGCTCGCCGAGCTCCGGCGGGATCGGGCCCGTCAGGTTCGCGCCGGTGAGCACCAGCCGTGTCAGCGTGCGCCCCACGGCGGCGGCGAGGTTGCCCGGCACGCCGCCGAACAGGTCGACGAACTCCAGGCTCAGCTCCGTCACGCCGCCGTCGGCATTGCACGACACGCCGGTCCACCGGCACGGCGACGCGTCCCCGGCCTTCCAGTCCGCCAGCGCGCCGCCGCCGCCGCCGCGGCGCAGCGTCGCCTTCCACGCGAGCAGCGCCGCGCCCTGCTCGTCCACGGCAAGCACGCAGCTCACGCGCAGCACCACGACCACACACGCCATGACCATCGCCGCCGCCGCCGCCGGCGACGTCGACGCCATTGGCGCCGCCCTCCATCTGCTTCTGCTACTCATCACGCATATACACTAGTAACCACACTCTTTGTACCTCTACTGGTATGCAAGTATATCCAAGAACACACACTACTATGCAAAGTGTAGTAGCTAATCCTATAGGGATTCTAGTGTACTTGTGTTAATTGCTCCCAAATCTTGGTCTTGCTTATGTCGCAAGACTAGTACTAAGTACTACTAACCTCTAACTAATCAATGAAGTCCTAATAAAGTTTTAGTATTAAGGAGAGAGAAAGAGAAGAGAGACCATCTCAAATGGTACAGTTTTTATATGCTTGTAGGGAAGAAGTGAGATCAAGAAACAAGGCTGTGTTTAGTTCAGCGCAAAGTTTGGATTTTAGTTGAAATTAGAGATGATGTGACTGAAAAATTGTGTGTGTATGACAGGTTGATGTGATGGAAAAGGACTGAAGTTTGGATCCAAACTTTAGATCTAAACACAGCCAAGAATGAGGTGTCTAAATAGGTAGGAGAGGTTGAAGAGTTTTTGAGTCTGATGAGATCATGAAGGCGAATGAAGCTATGGAGACTTGTCCCTGTCCCTGCAGAATCTCTGGATCCAAGGCCACAGAGCACAGTACTAACACTGCACTCTGTCCCTTCTATGACTTGTTTAGTAGCAATCTCCTATGGCCTCTAGTGCAATGCACATAATCACCATGGTTAATGCTGCTGTTAGGATTGGTGATTGGGTGTTTAAATTTTTGACAGCCATCACCAACGACTAATTGCTTTGCAATGCAGTGCAATGCCCCAATTGGAGCTTAAAGAGGGGAGAAAGAGAGAGAGAGGATGAAGAATTTTTTTAACTGAAGCAACAGCTTTGCTGGCTTGAGAGTAAAAGATGGTGCCCCCAGAGACATGGCAATGGCATCAGGTTAAGCAACTTCATGGAAAGGCTGTGTGTGTCAAGGGGGATATGATTAAATAAGATGCAGTTAGAGCAACAGCTTTAATAGCCTGTGGGTAAGGACTTGGCTGTAGATTTTCACATCTCAGGGTGGTAATTGAACTTACTAGTATGAATTAAGAACATCAAGGGTTGACAACTTGGAAATGGGAATTACTAAATTCTTACTTGAGAAAAATGGGTCATCGGTACTTCAGAAATGCAGAAAAAAACTCTGAATATTCATATATATGAGCCATATAAATTCAGCAAAGTCTCAAGTCAGTAACTCAAAAACATAGATGTTAGAAAGAATAGAGTGATGTTGATTGGAATATAAGACAACAATTAACTGACCTTTTTGCCTTGTTTGATTACATACTAACAGTCATTTCTTAATGTGATCGCGTAAGTAGACAGTAAAGCCCTGCACTGTAATTATGATCATTGCAGGGTGAGAATTGAACTAATTGAGCTGGTAAGAATCTCCAGAGTTGAAAGTTGAAAAATAAGAATAAAATGGGACATCACAGCTGGGCACTTAGTGGTAACACATGACACACAGAGAGAAGAACACAGTTCATTCCATGCAGTAACAATTATATAAACCGCATGGCAGAGGCTGTTTCTTGTCAGGTTAAACAGAAAGGATTGGATCTTAAAAACCCCAGCAGAGGCTGTCACATGCCCCTGGTTAGATCTAATCTCACCTTTCCACTGTCAAGTTCATAGTTAATTACTACTGCCTCTTGTACTTTGTGTTAATGGTGAGGAAGCCGCCATCTAGCTAGCAGCTGGATTATACTAGTAAAAGTGCAGGAAATTTTGCAGGCACGCAGATCTAGATCTACCTTCTTCTCCAAATTCCCATCGGTAAATGGGCAGTTCGGATTAACCAATGCTGAACTACTAATCCCGTAGAAGATAATGGAAACTTGCAGAGTATTTACATTGGGGTTAGAACTTCCATTTGCAGTGTTGGTCGTTTTACCCGAAAAGATAGGGTACATGCTTCTGCCTTTGCAGTAAAAATAATATGTTTATGATGTGTATTTAACTAGCATGTAGAAGTAGAATGCTTACATGAGTGAACATTCTAGCATGTTCAAATACAGTGATTGACAAGTGTAAATGAACAAAATGAGGAGTAAGGTCTAATGATAATTTGGTTACCAGTTATTACCATCAGTAAAAATTCACAAGATGATTCTTGTTCATTGCCTACAGTTCTCATGAATCATCCTGAGATCAGTGTTCATTAACTTGTAACAATTCATCAGAAGGGAAGCTGCATAACTGCAGAAGCTAACCAAGTTATACATGAATGGAAGGGAATGGAGGGAGAGAAAGTCATACTTGCTTAATTACTGATAAAACAGTAAGTAAACAAAAACCAAAGAGTACAATCATTTGTAGGGTGCACAGTTTTCAAGGTTTTCACCACATCATCACCTAGATCTACCAACCTAAACATGTTTACCCAATTCATTTATTGTGTCCTTAGCATATGGCACTGTCAGTCTTGTTGACAAATTCCTGATCAGTTCATCTATTCTCGTGATGCTTGTGCATGCAATTCATGGCAGTATTTTAACCAGCGTTTAGTTGAAAGGCATCTCAAAAAGCCAGCAGTACATATCATTTTTTTTGACACTAGCAGTATATATCTTTGATTTCACTAAGCAAAAGTGATTAACCTGTCACGTGAGGCAGTGGACTCTTGAGATACTTGCCGCGTGACTGTATCAAACCATCAATAATATTCCAATTCGCCTGTAGCTCCTCCTAGACATGGTGTGCTATTGCTACTCATGTGGCTCATCTTTTGTTAGTGTGGTGCAATTACATGTAAATAATTCAAACTGAAATGAAAGGGAAGTTTTAAGAACAAAAGCAAAGATCACACTTATAACAGAAAGGGGGGAAAGAAAAGGAAGAAAGGCAATCAAAATCAGAAATATTTTAAAACTAAATTGCAACTTGCTAGTAACAATAATAGGCACAAAGATTGCATTGTTTAAAAGAACTGAAATGGTGTTAGTGAGGGGAATTGAGGAGGGAATCTAGGCATGAGGTGTGGGGAGGTGGTAGGGCACATGCAGGAGTAAAAGACATGAAGAATACAATAACACAGGGCCTGCCTAGGATAGGCAT
The DNA here is from genome assembly GCA_000338895.3 of Oryza meridionalis. Taxonomy (NCBI): domain Eukaryota; kingdom Viridiplantae; phylum Streptophyta; class Magnoliopsida; order Poales; family Poaceae; genus Oryza; species Oryza meridionalis. The sequence continues at coordinate 4,136,975 of CM002528.2, read as the reverse complement.
CATGTGAGAAGGAGATGGTGGAACAAGTATACATAGATGACAGATATCATGGGGGGAGGTGGCCATCTGTTTAACTCCAGTGCTCCAGGAAACTAAGGGCATGAATCATGATAGACAAGTTTTTTTTTTTTGGATGAAAAATGATTTTTCTTTTTGTTGAAAATGCAGGAGGACCACGCTTCATTTCATTAAGAAGAAGAAAAAAACACACTTACACAGGAGAGACCAATTTGATGAAAAATGATAAGGAAGCTATTAGCAATAAACAAGTGGAATTAGTGCCTTAAGTGGTGCTTCGTACTCTCGTGATGAGCAATGCACAAAAAAGAACAGCCATGGAGGTACAGGGTGGGGCGGCTAACAATATGCAATTTCTTGTCTTTACAAAAAAGAAATGTGTTTTTTTGTCGCTTGGTGAGGCAAAGACTTAAGCAGACAAACAGACTCACCTAGTCCATTGTACAACTCCACATTCCAAAGAGGATATGAAGATAAGAACAGAGAAAACACAATTGGTTGCTATGTGTGATTGTGTGATGATCTGGATTTTTCATAGAAGTGTTGAAAGTGCAGTTTTGCTACATAGGTTAATTTTCACTTCATCTCCAAATGGTTACCTGATGAAATATTTCCCAACACAAATGCATCTGCCACTGGAAGCTAAAATCGTAAACCTCTCCCAAGAATATGGTTTCCTACTGAAATCATGAATGACTCAATGAACGAAACAGTTTACCTGCCAACAGAGAATAAGGATTAGTATTAGTTTAAACATATACTCCCTCCATTCTCTTTTCTTTATTTTATAAATTTTCTAAGTCCTGTCATGTTTGAGGATAATGCCATTACCAGTTAAATCGAAGTTGCAGAAATGAAAGAACCTTCAGGTATGAAGCAGAGATTTTTCTTTTGGATATCTCATTAACAAATGCGTGATACAAATTTTGTTTATGTGTACCAAAATTTCGCATAAATACACAGCATGTGCTTCATCAAGACTATTACATATGAAACTTGGTCAACACTAACATCATGAGGTAGGTATTTTTTAAATCACAGTTTCATGTATTAGCATCACAGTGTTTCCATCAACAAGTTGGCAAATAAGGAGCTTTACTACTTTTGCAGTTATCAATTACTCCAATAAAACTTTCAATTAGTAACATGGTGAATCAATCAATACAAAGCTCTCAGGGGGTGGACTTGTAGACCACACAAAAATCAATCAGTTCTTTAGTGCATACTGTGAAATGATTAGATTCAAATATAGAACTGGTAGGGGGTCAATTAACACACCCAAACTATAATCTTTAGCTATTATTTAATTGACAAAGATAATATAGTTCTTTAGAGAACCATCTTGGGGGCAGTGCCCGGGTTTTGAGGGTAGTGGAATTAAGTCCTTTGATCTCTTTCGGCTCTAAGCAGCAATTAAACCAAAAGTACTCATATAAGCACACCATAGCTGTTACCATCTACCTCTACTTTCTGACCTCATCACCTTTTATCATGTGCACCTAATTATACAGTATATTCGTTTCTTGTTCATCATCAGCTTAAACCTTCTCCTGAAATTTTAAAATTATTAATGGTTCCCAAGAAAGATTAGCTTTGCTTTTCACTGCACTCCTGTTCCATTGTAAAGAGGTTACTTGTGGAATTTGCTAACTACATATGAAGTTAAATGTTCCTGAATGATCATATGAATTTATATCGAAACTCTGTGGTGACAAAAGTCTTTTGCACTCAACCAGTGTCAAATAAAACGCATCACACTTTTCTTTGATATACTATTTTCATTAAATCCTAAGTTTGTACTTACTACATTCATTTCCAATATCACCTTATGTTACTTTCAGGAGTGAGGTTCCATGGTCAAATCAAATGACATCAAGACAGAGAACAATGAAGCAAAAATCCAAGGTGTAATGCTTCCAAAACAGATGCTATAGCATCTTTGCATTGAAATTACAAATTGAAAGGGAATGCAACTACAGTAAAATTGACCTAAGAACTCATGATCAAGAACCAATAGGTAGGAGAGAATCCACGTGCATTACAGGAACACATAAATACAAATAAGTGGATTCCCATTTTTTCATCGCTTGAATTGGATAGATGAATCACCCAGGACAACTAATCAAATACCGCACCAGCTAATCCAAAATAGAAAATTGAAATAGTTCAGTTTACAGGAAGCATTACAATCACCAAATGTGACTTCTTATTATTATACAAATTGTAAAACTGTGTGGGAAGGATTGCATCATCTCATAGTGATCCCTTCCTCAATTTAAGGGAACTGCTACATTGCATTAATTGTATAGCAACGAAAAAGAAGCAAAAAAGGCTCAAAAGCTCAAGGGCACTTACATTTGGACGGTGTCAAAAGACAGAGAACTATGGCAGTAAGCTATGATCCAAAAATACAGACAAAAATGAAGTCAAGTTAGCTTTTTGCAAGTCCAAGGAAAAACTGTGTAGTATGTCATGGCACAAAAAGACATACCAAAATGATGTCACCATTTTGTTTCTCTAAACACTAATTCATAAGGAAGTTGTTTTCTGTAGCTCAATGTATGGACCTTTTTACACGGATAGTTCACCAACTTTATGCCATGAACCTTAGCCAAGATTATTTGAACAAAAGTAGACTCTGGTGAGAATACAGTATACCACAGTCCATGAACCTTAGCCAAGATTATTTGAACAAAAGTAGAGTCTGGTGAGAATACAGTATACCACAGTCCACATATAAAATTAGTTTTGGTAAAAACTATTGTTCTCTTCAGCACGGCCACTAATTGCACAGCAGTTGCAGAGCAACAAGGACCAGAAACTTTCACATCGATCTTCCATCAGTTTGTTTCACAGGCATAACTCTTCAGCACTTATATTATGTGATGTCACCATCATTCTCATATTTATAGGGAAAACGTTCAGCAAAGGTAAATTTCCAAATACTTAAGTGCTAAGACAAAAGAATGGTCTCACTGCAAAAAGAAGAAAAGACAAAAGCATGGTTTCAAACGGTACATTCTAATTTATTTCCGGAAGGAGGCCCCGAATGTTAAAACCCAAAAATTGTACATTTGGCACTAAATGGTGAGCCCATTAACAACTGAACAAGGGCCACTTTCATCTTCTCACATGGGCAAACAGCACATTGACTGAAAGTGATAGCACGGAGTAGAACTATAATTGAGGAACTTACTGATACAGAAGGAAATGAGGCAAACTTCATAACAATTTGTAGAAACAAAAACTTCTTGAAAAAAATGAAGGAATCTTCATGATTCTCAAATAGATATACTGCGCTTACCATTTTCCCTATCAAATTAAATACTTTTACATTATTACAATAAACACTTCAACTAAGAATAACCAAAATCTTCTTCATTAGAAAAAGGAGAACATCACCACACGTACCATTTCATAACAAAATACCACTTACAACAATAGAAGAAGATTTCAGAATGGTATAACAAATAACATGTTATGGCCATATAAATTTTGTTTCTGTTTTATATAGAAATAGTTGTGCCAAAATCAAACCGCCTAGAAAACTTCTTTACTTAGGTTTAAGCACATAGCTGAATAGTTTTGTTTTTAATGTCCGAATCATAAACATTTTGGGGTTTCAAAAAAAAAAGATTCATAAACATTTCATGAAGATTTCCTTTTTTCCTGAACACATTTTTCTCCAACATGGTTTTCAATCAAATTGGATTCATCACGAAATTTCCTCATCCTTCATGCTGCACTCTTGAAAAATGCACAGCAAGTAGCAGTTTCAAAAATAGCATCAGCGTGATACAATATCCAGAAGAAACACAAAGGCCATCACAGGGAATAAGAAAGCGAGTGCATTGCATATGCTTCCTGCTTTATCCATATAATAGGAACTCCTTTTTTCAGCAGCCTATTAGACAATGTTTTTGCCTATCATACGGATACAAAACAAAAGATATGAAATAAAGTTGAATGGAACAGGATGTGCAGAGGATACAAAACAAAAGATATGAAACAAAGTTGAATAAACAGGATGTGCAGCAAAGTGGAGATGCACAACAAGTGTATCAGACAGAAAATGCAGATGCACAAGTGTATCAGACAGAAAATACAGATGCATACATGCTAACCAAAACCAAATTGAGAACTAAGATGAACATTTTTGGCTAATGCTGTATTTTGCCAATTACAGTAGAAGTTCATATCCCCTGAGACCATTCAGGCAAGACGACACATTACCTCTTGCAGGAACAGTGTTCATGATGAAAAATTGAAAACCACTAGTTAATTAGACTAAGCTACTACCTGTGATCTGTGTAATGGAACAGCAAGCAAGCAAGCACCTCCAGTTCATCAGAACTCCAATTCCCAGGCAGCTCTCTCTCTCTCTCTCTCTCTCTCTCTCTCTCTATATATATATATATATATATATATATATATATATCTCACTATATCAGAATCTGGTGAAGCCTCTGAATCATGCTGCAATTGCACAGTCAAAAAGATCATACAAGCTATGATGATCGACGAATTGACTGAAAGAATGATGGTACCTTAATCTTAAAGCACACTCCAAATGACACACAACTAATGAACAAAACCAGCGTGAAAAAAAAAATCAGAAACCCCTTCTCGTTTTCTCTGCATAACCAGTAGCGGGAGGACGAGATCCCGCGCTCGCGCTCGCGCGATGAACCATTCCCCTTTCGCTAACTCATGCAGTGCTACGACTACGAGTGATTTCCCCCACCCGCGACGCGCAAAGCGGAGTGATGGTCGGAGTCGGAGAAGGAGAGCACGAAGAGAGGGAGGAGCGCGTAGGGATCCGAACCTCGCGGCGACGACGACGGAGCTGGCGATCGGCGGCGCTCCCGCCGGCGTCGAACCGGCGGCGGCCCCGCGCCACCCACCCTACCCGCAACCGCCGCCGCGCCTCCCTGCTGGGCCGGATCGGGCCGATTTTATGTTGGTCCACTCATAATGGGCCGAAACAGGTGGGACCCACTCATAAATGGGCCGAATCTTCGCCGGCCCAACGAACTCCCAAGAGGAGGACTAGTCGTGTACTCCAAGTCGCAAGTCTTCTGATCGTCTCCTCCCGTGAAGAAAAAATTAAATTAAATTAAACATATTTTATTTATTTTATTTCATTTTAATATTTTAATTTGAAGCCCAACTTTAATTTCCTTCCTAACCAAGCACTTCATCCACCTTGCCCCCCTCCGCAAGCCGCAGCAGCAGCAACTCCGGCGAAATCCCCGGCCGCCGCCGCCGCCGCCCGCCGCCGCGATGAACGCGTCGCAGTTCATGGACAAGCAGATCCTCGGCCTCGCGGCCTCGGGCGCGGGTGCCGCCGCGTCGTCGTCCCCTCCCGCGGCGGGAGGAGGTGGGGGCGGCGGGCTGTTCGATCTGATGAGCCCCGACCCGCAGGAGGACGGCGGCGGCCACGCGCGCCGCGGGCAGCAGCAACACGGCGGCGCCGACGAGGTGGTGCCCAGCTACGACTTCCAGCCCATCCGCGCCGCTCCCGCCGCCGCGGCGCCGGCCTCCGCGGCGAGCCCTTGGGGGTCGCTTGACTCCAAGGCCGCGTCCTCCAACCTCAAGGTATCACCTCCGATAGATCTGCTCGCCTCGCCTCACCTCTCCTGCTTCACACGCAAATTTTCCTAACATTCGTTAGCTTGTGTGCTTTTCTTAGCCATAGGAATGTCCAGTTCTAGGTGATTGGTAGTACTTTGGGATTCTGCGCTGTAGTGAAGTCGAATTGATTGTGTGAAGTTGTGATTGCTCGTTTGCTATTACATGATTCAGATATAGAAAGGAAAGTGACATTTTAGTATTCGATGTTGGTGAAGATTGATGCCTTATCTGCTCATAAAGGGGAGACCACAGTGCTAGTTAGGATACTACTAGTTAGCTTGATTTCTACATTTAGCAGTTCAATGCTATTTCTGTGGAAATAACCCTGAGCCCCTGACTGTAATCACCACTGTATTACGATACTGAGCAGTTCAATCAGTTTGTTTTCCTAAAACCATTTTAGGATATTTTCAGATGCTACTCTTTGTTATGGGTAAATCATGCTCTTATCCCAAGAGGCAAAGACCCGAATATGTCAAGTGTTCACTTTGCTAGGCTTATACCCTTGTCAGGGAACGATATGGATATTTGCCAGCATTGTTGTATACTACCTCCGTCCCAAAATATAGCAACTTTTGGCTATGAATCTGGACACACTGTGTCCAGATTCATAGCCAAAAGTTGCTATATTTTGGGACGGAGGTAGTAGTTGGCAATTTTGTGATTCTAGTACTTTATCAATGACCCTGATTTGTTTTGATTCCTTTATTTAGTTGGTTCTGATTGTTCAAGTCTTTAAGGTCTAGGTTAGATAGTTTGGCACTTTGCCCAAATAATAAAAAAGAACTATCGTGAAAAATATGTAGGTTATATGTGATATTTTTTATTTGGCAATTTTATGAATTTCTGATTTAGGTAATATAGCAATGCAATTTGTTGACAACTGATCAATCGTTAACATGGGCATTACCTAATTTTTTGATTATTTGATTCATGGTCATTTATCAATTCATACAAGTGATCTGCCTCTCTTTCCTTGTGATATATTGCTTAATATGTTTATCCTCTCTCATTGTGCAAAGAGTGCTGGCATGTTGGAGTCTCATGTGCTCAAGAAGGTCAGTCACGAAGAAGAAAGGGGCAACTTCAGTGCAGTCTCCATAGTAGATATTGATCGCACAATGAAGAAATATGCTGATAACCTGCTACATGCACTGGAAAGTGTAAGCTCAAGGCTATCACAGCTAGAGGGCAGAACACACCATCTTGAGAACTCTGTTGGTGAGTTGAAGCTAACAATTGGTAACTACAATGGCAGCACTGATGGAAAACTGAGACAATTTGAGAACACACTGCGTGAGGTAAGCTTCCTCTCTTTTACAGTTAGACAATATGCTGTAATATCTGAATTGGTAACCAATTTATGGATTTGATTATCAAGAGGTAAAGTAATTTAGTTTTCTATTGAGTACTACCTCTGTTTCAGATTATAAGACTTTCTAGCATTGCCCACATTCATATAGATATTAATAAATCTAGGCACATATATATGTCTAGATTCATTAACATCTATATGAATGTGGGCAATGCTAGAAAGTCTTATAATATGAAACGGAGGAAGTAACAGTAGTCTTTTCTTTACCTTCCCATGTGAAATGCTGCTATTTTTATTCTTGTCCTTTTGACAGAAAAAACCTGAAGCCAGTATTCTAAGTTTTTGTCTTCTTTTTTGTGTATTTATATGAATAGTAAAATGTACAGCTTCTACTTTACCCTGTCTTGGCTTATTTGATTGTTAATGGTCCATAGCTTCACATGCCCTAGCTGGGTTGCGACATTGGTTATAGTTACTATTTGCGATTTAACGGACAATAACATGAGCAGGGAGCTAATATGTACCTTAACTGAGTTTATTCTTTAACTATAAGTATATGCAGTTTGCCTAGTGTTGTAGTCTTGTCTTGAACATTACTGAAAACTGCTTATTTGGTTCTCATTTGTATTAATTTCTTTTGTACCACTGTGAGGGCATCCTGTATCTTACTATGGCATGTGCTGCATGTAGGTTCAAGCTGGTGTGCAGATTTTGCGTGACAAGCAAGAAATTGTTGAGACACAGGTCCAACTTTCAAAGCTCCAATTGTCAAAAGCAGAGGATGCTCAATCAGAAAAGGCTGGTGTTGGTCAGGCAGATTCAAGGCAGCAGCCAACTCTACCCCAACCTCAGCATCAAGCCCCTCCGCCTTCCCATCCACCGGCATTGCCTGCCCTTCCTGCTCCAAATGCACCACCTCCACCTGCACACCAAAGCCAACCTCCATCACAATTCCCAGGCCATTTACCACATTCCCAGGTGCAATCAGTCCCACCTGCTCCACCGACTCCATTAGCACCAACCATACCACAGGAGTCCTACTATCCCCCATCAGCAGTACAGCCAACTGACACCACACACCAGCAGTATCAAGCTCCACCCGCCCCACAGTCGCAGGCACCTCCAGCACCACCACAGCATTATCAAACGCCACCTCAGTATGCTCAGTATTCTCAGCCTCCTCCTGCAAGTGCTAACCCCTCAACTGCAGTCCCACCGTCAGTGCATCAGCAGTCTGAAGAAGTAGCAGCACCGTACGGCCCTCCTTCTCAGAGCTATCCCCCAAATGTGCGCCCGCCATCTCCTTATGTGCCACCACCTAGCGGGCCTGCACCTCCTTTCTATGGTCCAAACCCTGGCATGTATGAGCCTCCAGCAGTCCGGCCAAACTCCGGGCCACCTCCATCCTACAATACTGGATACAAACCACAGGGTGGAGGCGGTTTCCCTGAGCCATATGGTTACAGTGGATCTCCATCTCACCGTGGCAATGCTGGAATGAAGTCGCCCTCGCCGTTTCATCCAACTGGCTCTGCGGGAAGCGGCAACTACAGCAGGCTCCCTACAGCTCAAATGCTGCCCCAAGCCGCGCCAGCGAGCTCCACCCCAAGTGCCTCCTCGGGCAACAACAGGGTGCCGATTGACGATGTGGTGGACAAGGTTGCGACGATGGGGTTCTCGAGGGAGCAGGTGAGAGCGGCCGTTCGCCAGCTGACCGAGAGCGGTCAGAACGTCGACCTGAACATGGTGCTTGATAAGGTGATGAACGGCGCCGACGCCCAGCCCCAGAGAGTCTGGCACGGGCGTTAAGCTCAGCTTCTATCCAGGGCCATGAAGGGCTCTCCCATCAACCTGTGCATATCACTGAACATCCAATCCACGGAGTCATTTTGTGCATTCGCGTGAACGTCAGATTCGGAATTCATATTGTCGATTTGGTGAGGAACAGACCAGGTCCGCTCGATTTGCTGTTGGTGATCTCACAGCAAGTGTTCTTTATCTCTTTGATTCGCCTGGTATTGGTTGGTAGTTGGTACTAGCAGTAGTACTAAAACTTGGTACCTGATATCCAAAAATGAGTTCTTCTAGAGATGGTGTTATGGTTGTTATCCACTGATGATATGTTAATCATTCACGGGCTGCGCTGTTCTGTTTAACTAGTTACGCTGCTAAGCTGCCTTCCAGTTTCCAGAAACACATTCTGCCAGACTGATGATTGGTTAACTGACGTTGTGTTGTGCTAGCGTACGTTGTGATGAGTCGCTGGGAGAGCTGTTTGTTGTCTGCCCAAGACGAACAGCTTGGGACGAAATACACTGAAACAGAAGGGAAATTTCGAAAATCGAAATCGTCTCGAAACTTTGGAACGACGTTTCGAAAACACAACAGAAACTTAAGAAAATTTTGCTGGCATGCAGCATGCTTGATGCGGGTGCATCTGATCTCCATCCAAGCTGTCTTTCCTGGCCGGACCGATCTCTCACCGAAATATTTCGGATATTTCGGAAACCCTGTCGAAATTATATCGAGACAATCGAAATTTCGGAAATATAGTGCCCAGGGTTTCCCACCGAAATCTCGGATATTTCGGAAACCCTCTAATCGAAATTTCGGAAATTTAGCGCCTAGCGTTTCCCACCGAAAATTTCGGAAACCCTCTCGGAATTATACAACCGAAATTTCGGAAATTTAGTGCGTTGATTGATCCCTCACTTTGCCGCCGCAACCACGCCATCTATATCTATAAGCAGCCTGACCGCCGACGGCGGTGGGCGGCGGCGACGGCGTCATCGGCGTCACCAAGCACAAGCGCTCCAACGCCGGCGCCGGACCGAGCGACGAGGATCCATGGCGCCGCCGCCAGCGAGGAGGAGGGATATACGTTCGTGAATCTTGACGAAGCGCTTGGAGAAAGATCCACACTCGCCCATTGCTTGACGCCCAGCCTATTCCCAACGAAAGGCTGGAATTAATCTCGAATGCGACGCTTGGAGATCTTTGGATAGAGTAAACCATGGACTTGGATATGCGTTCTTCGACTTCGTCGACCAGCACCGCACCAAGGGGAGGGAGGTCACCGATCGACGACGAGGGGGTTAGCGGCTCGATCGCCGCCGGCGACGAAGAAGACGACGGCGAAGAGGAAAGGAGTAAGTAACTGACGTCAAGCGCGTGTATAGATGAATGAAGACAAAAGTTATACGCGTATCATTCAAACAAATCCACGAGAGAAATCGAGTAGTATGTGTGGCTTGGGTGTTAATTTTGGGAAATTTCGAACCGGATTTATATTCAAGCAAATTCTATATAATCAAACATGAAATTTAGTACAGTTCTCGATTCAGGCAAAGCAATTTTTACTTGCTTTTGATCTAGTACTACACCACTCTGCAATACGTACATATCATGCATGCACGGAGATTTTATTTAAATTTCTGAGCCCACCGAAATTTCGGGAATTTCAAGATCCTCTCGGAAATTTCGGGAATATCGCAATCCTAGCGAAAGAAATATCTGACAGAAATCGAAATTTCGGAAATTCCGCTCCGAAGAACTAGCATGCGCCGCTGCGTGCGTGATTCTGCCGCCGGCCGCCGCAGACGGAACTCCTCGACCCTGTTCTCTCGTGTTTCCACCGGCGGGCCGGCCGCCGGCGGCGGCGGCGGCGGCGAGCATCGAGCTGGGTCGCCGAAACAGCCCGATGTACGACGAACTTGATCCACGAGCACTAACAGAATCTCACCGTCACTATAATAGGGGTGTGTTCTTTCTCTAGTTTTCTCAACTTCTACTCTCTCGTTTTTCGCATGCAAGCTTTCTAAAATGTGTTTGTTCAAAAAACATTTTAATATGAAGTTATTTCTAGCACAATGACTTGTCTCAAAATAAAGTTATTTCTTCACCTACCCTCTCATCTTAACCAATCATAACCATTCTCACCTACTTTCTCTTCTCCATCAATCATAACCCTTATTCAATTATCTATACCTACTTTCTTAATATTGGTGCATATCTAAAAAAATGCTTATATTATGGGACGGAGGAAGTATTTGGGTGTAGCTCAATTCTAATATTTTTTTTGAGAAAATTGTAATCCTTAATTTGTATAGGCAAATTAGCTCAAAGGATACTCTCACTAATTACTATGAAAAAATTAACTACAAGCTCGTTGCAAGCCCAAGGCGCGAACACAGGGCGGGCATAGCTTTCTTATCCACCTCTCTCTATCCTTCTATTAAATTAAGTTTAGAATTTATAAGTGTGTGATTCGTATGTATCCAAACTTATATGAATGTTAGTAAATTTTGATAATGAATGGAGATATCAAAACGTCTTAGAACGGGAGAATAATAATTATTTATAAAATATCTATTATTATCGATACCTTATATGCATGTTCAAAAAAAAATGCTAAGGATAAGATTTTATTTAACTTTTAAAACTCTAACAAATAATGACTTCTCAAATACTTAGTTTTCAAAATATAAAAAAAAGGCATGTTCGTGGAATAATCTTGAAAAGTACGATAATAATAGCGTAACTTTGGAATGTTTCATAAATTTCTATATTCTAACATAAAAATCGATGGTCAAATTAAAGTTTTAAAATTTCGGCCAACCTTATCCTAAAGGTTATTTACAAGAGCGAATATACAGTGTAAGCGCTAGTATTAGGCGACATCGACCACTTTCTATAAAATTTTTGGTTAAATTAACTACTTATCAATATATTATAGCATTATGGTTTAAATATAATTAGTATACTATGACACTAATAGACACGTTATGACATCAAGAATTAATTTTTTTTTCCGCCACTGTATATTTATGAAAAAAAAAAGAGTACTAGTTTCCTTTCCTGGTTTTTCCAAAGAGCGGTCAGGCGCATAAAAGGAAGCTCTCGTTTTCTCAAGAGTAGGAAAAAAGAAAGGAGGATTTTGAAACTTTATGGACACAATGGGATTATCTATATATATATATATATATATATATATATATATATATATATATGGAAATGAACATGCATGAGATAATCCAAGCTCTTTGCGGTTGCAGATGTGGATGATGAGCCTGAGTGTTGACACAACTAATGGCACTGTCAGCGATTATTCCACAGCTAAAATCTCTTTAAGACAGTTCAAAATATGATCAACTGAATACATTCAAAGTAATCCTATAAATTCTTTCACGACGGACAGCCATATTGCCCAACCAGCTACTCTCCCAAACAAGCTCCTAGACGAACTAGATGCAATTAAAATACAAAAACAAATTAAGTAGCAGATTACCATGCAGCGTCGCGTTTTCATTCACCTAATTATAATTAATCGCAAGCCAGAAAATCACAACACATATATACTTAATTATGATCCATATTGATATCCAACCAGCCACAAACTCGCAAATTAAAGTCTCACAACACAACATCGAAATTTAAGAGTCGATCCAAAATTATATAGAGTTTTGGACTAATATTAACCAAAGCACATTACCATGCACCCCAGATCGATATCTAGCTAGAACCGAACTTGATGAAGCAACCAAAGACGACGATAACTAATTAAGCTTGATCTTAATCCTCGCAAACTGACCGTCTCTCATCGTCGACATCGATCAAGATTCAAGATCAAGCCCTAGCTGGGGCGAGCTCGCTCGATCGATCGATCGATCAGTTCATGGCGGCGAGGCGGTCGACGAAGATGGCGAACGCCTCGTCGGTGTCGAGCATGCTGATCCTGACCACCCTCCCGTCGGCGCCGAACTTGCCGCCGCCGCGGCTGATGATCTTGCGCTCGCGCAGGTACCCCTCCAGGTCGTCCACCCCTTCCTTCCCGCAGCGCAGCCACGCGAACGCTGCACCCAAATCGATCAAATCACATCATCAATGGCGATCGAACACAAACATATCAGCAATGGCGATGATGCGATCGAGCTTCGTGTGTGTGTCCGTACGGGGGTAGGCGGAGACGGTCTCGTTGGCGAAGGTGCAGTGGCCGGGGAGCTCGTCGGGGAGGGTGAAGATGCCGGAGGCGGCGACGGCGGCACGGAGCTTGGCCCAGCGCGACACCATCTTGCGGCGGGCGAAGTGGAACAGGCGGCTGCTCGAGTCGTCGTCGTCATCGCCGGCGACGGCGGCGGCGGGCGCGCGGTCGTAGCCGTCGGTGATGGCCTTGAGGATCTTGGCGGCGCGGAGCTGCGAGTCCTTGGAGACGCCGATGGTGTTGAGCTCGATGAACTTGCTCATCTTCTGCGCCACCGCCCTGTCCTTCACCAGCGCCCACCTGTGCCAAAAAAACCAATCACATTGAGCCAAAATTTGCTCGAATTTCAAATGGTTTGGTACGAAATTTGTGTGTACCCACCCGAGGCGGGTGCCGGCGTGGCCGGTGCACTTGGAGACGGTGAAGAGCATGATGTCATGGGCGGCGGCGCTGGTGATGGGGGTGTACTGCGGCCAGTAGTAGGCGAGGTCGTGGACGGCGACGCCGTCGCCGGACTTGAGCACGGCCTCGCGGATGCCGCCGTCCGGGTTGCTCGGCGAGCAGACGAGCTCGACGTAGGTGTCGCCGTCGAACATCTTGGCGTCGCCGGCCCACCTGTACAGCCCCGACTTGAGGAAATCCGTCACCGCCGGGTACGACTGCGCCCCGCCATGCACGCCGCATCCACACAACACAAACGATTGTGTCAAACAAAAATAAGATTAAATCGTGTCAAGATCAATCAAAAAAGGGTAATTTTACCATTCTATCATATCGAGTTGATAATATTAGTCTATCTTGTTGATGTATTTTTTTAAAAAAAAATCGCAAACACTTAGGGTGTGTTTAGTTAACGCAAAAATTGGAAGTTTGATTGAAATTGTAACGATGTGACGGAAAAATTGAAAGTTTATGTGTGTAGTAAAGTTTTGATGTGATGGAAAAGTTGGAAGTTTGAAGAAAAAGTTGGAAACTAAACCAGGCCTTAGATGATATGCGAACTATGAGAGAATGTCACCTCGAGAGTTTAGAATAGTTTCCCTATCAAGATCAATCAGAAAAGAGTAATTTTACTATATTTGAGAACATATTTGGAGGTATCACACTTACTAGCATAAAACTTACATTTGTACTCATCAATTTTTAATGTGAAATTTAGTTATCTCAAGACTTTCTCGAGGAAGAAATTTTACCATTACTGAGAAAATACCTCGTAGTACCTAAGTTTTACACTAGAAATAAGAATTTTGGTACCAAGTTTATAATAAAAAACGTGGCACCTCCATGTACTTTCTTAAAGATATTAAATAAAACTACCATTCTCAAGGACACTAAAATATCTAATGAGAAAACAAAAAACTACCTTTTTCAAGGATGAAGATACCACTAGAAAACGGAGATGGATTCTAATAGCTCGAGTGGATGTCCACCCATTTATTGCATGTCAATTAGATGGTTACGAAAATTTTTTTAAAAAAATAACAAGATAGATCAATATGTAACATATCACTGTACAAACATGCAAGTTCAAATTCAACTTTTAGAAGTTGTAACAAAAATAACAAATTTAATTGTAAATATACATATAGTAATTTAAGTTTTGTTTGTTATTTTTGTTATAACTTGTAGAAGTTGAATTTTAACTTGCATGTTTGTGGATTGATATATTACATATTGATCTATCTTGTTTATATTTTTTCAATTTTTTTCATAACCATTTAGATGAAATGCAATAAATGGGTGGACGTCCACTCGAGCTGTTAAAACAGTTTCCCCTAGAAAACATGGCATCTCTTTCAAGAATGATAAAACTATATTTTTCAAGAACTGTAAAATTTCTCATCTGGAAAAGGAAAAAAAATGATTGGAAGTGATGAAATTGGATGGATAAATTACGGAGTAGTATGGTGCGGGGGAGACGACGCTCATGGGGGCGGAGGGGCCCGGCGGCGAGAGGGCGTAGAGCGCGGCCTGGAAGAGCTGGGTGGATCCGGTGCCGACGAGCACGTGGTAGCCGTCGGCGACGGCGTTTCCGACGAGGCGGTGGAGGCGGCGCACCTCCCGCTCGAACCCGGGCTCCAGGAACCAGCACAGGCTGCCCACGTCGGAGAAGTAGCTCATCGTCTGCCACCCCGGGATCACGATCGTCGCCCTCTCCCCGGCGCCGCCGCGCCAGAACGCCTCGTACATCGTCGGGTCGCCGCTGCGCCAGCCATCACCAAAGAGATCAAGATCGAAACAAAACTCACCTCGCCGCGACGCGACGCGACGCGACACGACGCGTGTACAGTGCCATGCATGGACGAACAGGTGGTCGAGATCGATCGATCCATCGATCCACCGGCGGCGGCGGCGGCGGCGGCGGATCAGGCGAGAACACTTACTGGTCGAGGTTGATGATTGAGTCCTTGGTCACCGGCGGCTTCCCGGAGGACGGCGCGACCTCCGCCTCCGCCTTCCTCGCCGCGGCGGCGGCGGCATCGCCGCCGAAGTATCTCCGGCGGAGGTAGAACGCGAGCGCGGCGAGGTTGAACGCCACGGAGGCGACCACCCCGAGCCTCCCAGCCTGCGCCGCCATCCCGCCGCCGCCATCCTTGCCGCCGCCGCCGCCGCCCATCGCCGCCATGACTAACTCACACTCACTCTCTCCTCTCCTCTCTATTTATAGATGGGGAAGTGGTAGGAGACTGGAGCTGAGATAGGGGTTCCCTATTTATATCTAAATCGCGTACACGTTTCTTCCTATTTTTAGCAAGCACGGCGTCGCCGGCGCCTACAAGGCTAGCGACGGCGGTGGCGGCGGCCGGAGGAGATCTCCGGCGAGGGATCACGTGGGGGAGCGAGCGGTTTCGATCGAGATCACGAGGAGCATGGAGAGTTTGTTCGATTTGTTTGGTTGCTCGATCGATCGATCGCCCGGATTAAGGAAAGAAAAGGAGGAAATCAACAAACTCCATCGATCGTTAAACCTCGGTGATTAAGGTTAATGACAGTGGCATCATGCAATAATGACATGTGTACTTGATTTATTTGGAAATTTTAAAATTGGAAATTAGAGTTGGTGTAAAAATTATATATAGAAACTGGTTTTATTTGGAAAATTGGAATGCAGCTGGTGAGGCACAGTCATGCAGCCGGGGTTAATTAATTGGATCTTGTTGAGTGCTAACCTGTGTTAGAGGCGATGACTGCATGCATGCTTTTGTTTGGAACTTTTCTTTGTTTAGATTAGCATATGACTCAGATCTATTCGCGTGGATAAGTACAATTGCCATATTTTAACTTAGGCCCTTATTATATATATATATATATATATATATATATATATATTGGAAGAAGAAATTAAAATAGCTGCATATGCAAGAACAATATACAGGGAAACGAACTAATTTGATCTCCCTAAAAGATTATGCATATTATTGCTGTAGAAACATTAGTTATTTTTTTCTTGATGAAATATATATATCGAATCTTAGACGTCGATTGATCATATCAACAACTTACATTTGCTTGGGTCATTAGTTTTTTTTTCACGAGGAGCAGAGGTAGAGTTGCATAATATGTTGAAAAGAAACACGTGAGTATATCTATAAACGGTTTATAGTTAAATAGACATAGTGAAAACCGACAAACGGATGTCGCCTCGTGCATTTTCCATAATTGGAAAGAATGATATGTTTTGGTTGGGTACGCGTTTAACGTTTTGTATATTGGAAAGTAACATATATTATAAGATGGTGTGTGTTTGATATCCTTAATCTATACTAAAATAGATCGACAACCCCCATCGAAAGCGACAAAAAAACCGTTCCACAATATCAAATACAACAAAAGCGCGGGAAAGAATAGAAATAGTGTGCTTACTCTTACATCTTGTAATTATAAGACCTCTACATGTATGGTCTCATCCCTATGCAAATAACCTTGGGTGGTTTTTCCATCGGTTCAGTGATGCTAGCAACCATCTATGAAATATTTTTATTTTAACAATGCATTTAGCAATATATATATGAATTGAAATATAGTCTGGCACCCAATTATCTACTAAGATATATGGGATAATGGTTTTGTTTGTTCAAGGAATAAATATCCAATATGGAGTGATAAAGCAGGTAAAGACATTGCACATTTGCGTGACATAATTTATATAAGCTTCCAAACAAAACAAAGTGTAATCATCTTTCAGTATAACACCACTATATAAATGTACACGTGTTATACAAAACATCAAATGTATCCAAGAAGGGTCTGAAACGAAACGATATAAAGTACTATCGCGGGATAAGTCCATTTGACAATTCTAAACTCTTCAATTTATCTAAAACTCACCCCTATAAACATCGAAAACACATATTTGACAACACCCCCGCCCCCTTGTCCAAACAAAAAATGGTTGGTTAAATATTGCTAAGTGCTAACCTGTTAGGTGGAAATGACTACATGTTTTTTTATAACTTTTCCTAATAAGCTATTCGTTAGATTAATTAATTAGTATGGATTGGTTAGACTCGATATATTTGGATGGATAACTACACTTGCTTCTTTTAACTTAGCCTCATTGAAAGAAGAAAATAGCTGCATGAGCAATACGTAGGAAAACTATTCTGATCTCTCGAGCACTAGAAATATATTGTTGTTAAGAAACATGAGTTATTTTTTTCTTAATGAAACATCTAGAATCTTAGACGTCTATTGATCAGATTAAATAACATAAATTGGATTGGGTCATTAGTTGTTTTTATTTTTTACAAGGAAGAGCAGGGTTAGAGTTGTAAAATATATTTAAAGAAATGAGCATGTGCATATATCTATGAGTGGGTCATATAGTTAAAGCATATATGGTTTGGCGGTTCATATAGTTAAAGCAGGTATAGCGCAAATCGACAAATGGCGGGTGCCATTCATGCACTTTCCATAATTGGAAAGAATGATGTCCTTAATTGGGGAGTTGCATGTTCGTTGCATTATGCGTTTTTAACGTTTTGTATATTAGAAAGTTACCTAAATTATGAGATTGTGTGCATTTGATATCATTAAATTATGCTAGAGTCACTTGACAACCCGTCGAAAGTGACAAATAAAACCGTTCCATAATTTCAAATAGAACAAGATCGTAGGAAAAGAAAAAAAGAAGAGTATGCTTACTCTTGCATCTTATAATTATAAGATCTCTGTATATATGGTTTCATCCCTATGCAAATACCCCTTGAGCACTTTTACCATCGGTTTTCAGTGATGCTAGCAACCACCTATGAAATAATTTTCTTTTTAAAATGCAAGTAGCAACATATGAACAGAAATAGTCTGGCACCCGATTATCCACCAAGATGGGATATTTATGGTTTAATTTGTTTGTTCAACGAAAAATAAATCGTAAATTGCACATTGCGTGGCACAATTTACATAAGTTGCCAAACAAAACAAGTGTAAGCATCTTTGAGCATAACACCACTACCTAAATGTACACGTGTCATACAAAATATCAATCTGTACAGCAGAAGAGTGTGAAATGATAAAGTAAGTTTGTCACACCCACAACTGTACATATCACACTTTCCCTGATCCTCGGCCTTTCTTTTCCATCAAATCTAGCTAGCTAATTCTAAGCTTATAATGATCAAAACATGGTGTTCGTGGGGAAGCACTGATCTTATGCACATATGTGTCTTCCATGTAATCGAAAAGATCATGGTGTTTGCGCTTTTAAAAAATAAAATGAAAACGGCTTTTTGGTTCCAGAGTTTTAGATGTTGTGTGTGCGTATACATCTTCTATGTATCAAAAAGATTATTATGTTTGTGCTTTTAAAAAAATTCAAATGAAAAAGGTTCTTTTGGTTCCGGATTTTCAGTCCAAAGTTCATGAACATTACATGTTGAATGAAGTATTTAATTTATAGAAAAAGATCTCAATACACCAAAACTTAAAGTTGGTCCCGTCTGTCGATGCTTATTAACTATGCATACAAGTCAAAAAAAAAATTATAAGTTTCACAAAAACAAACTACTTTTTATTTGGACAGTTTTAAAGCCAAAAGCCATATATGAGAGCAGCTTTTTTCGCTGGCGTTATCATGCGTAAAGATTGCTTATGCTTGCAGTTTTGTACTTTTGCATAACTCAAAAATCAAAGGCATATGCTTGGCGAGGTTGCTTCTCGCGTTTCAAATTTCTTAATTTTTGGCAGATAGCAGCTGGCCAGATTTTTGTGTTGGTAATCCAAAATGATGTAATAAATAACTAATAAAACAAGATGAAGGCAGGGAGAAATCCCTCCACTACGAATTTAAAGTTACAACTAGGTCACATCCGGTGGGAAATGACTCATTCCTAAGAAATTTATACATTTCAGTTAAGCTTACTGATGTAGAAAGCCAAAAAAAAAAAAAGACTAACCCCTAATATGTGCAAAAATTACGCCTAATTCGGAATGAAATAGCCTATGCTGATTAACCTTGCTAGTGAGAAATGTTACTAGAGAGAACAGTACGCATTGAACTTAGTCAGGCCATCTAGGTATAAACTGAGATAATGGTATGATCGCCATGAAGCTCAGGTGTTTGGAGTTCTTCACAAAGATTTGCTGGCCTTCAGAAACAGGTGATATTCCTTGAGCATCATCTCCCCGCCATTTACAGGGTCAAAACTGTATCTGTAGAAACTGAATGTGCCAAAAATATGTTGTTGCAATTAGTCGAGAATAGTTCTCAGAAGACAAACCCATGACAATGCAATATTTAGAAAATAATTAATACATCATCAAAATCTAAATAGGGTTTATGCTAGCATTGCACGGACTACTTCAGTCCAACCTACTTAACTGATGCTATGGCATTTTAAACAATAACCCCAATAAAATATGAATCCACAACATAAACAAGCAACACCAAAAGAAGTAAATATAGGAAGGCAGAAGTTACAGATCCAGATTGACTTGAACGAGCATGATTGCTCAATATAAAAAAACAAAGTAAGAGACAGGGAATTGCTTGCATTGCATTTTTTTTGTTATTTTAATTTGACTAGCAAATTGCCAAAGAAAAGTTATGGTGTGCACAATCATCCTTTGAAGAATCTGCAAACTGGATCTTTTCAATCCCTTTTAGCAATATGAATTAATTCCCAACATGCTTATCAGATTTTACCAAAGAATATTGACATTATTTTGCTTAGACATACGTTTTTTGGGGGACGTTTGAATTTAGTAAGCATGTGAGTTTCACCGACAAGAAGGCCCCACATGTCACTGATAGAGGTGGTGGCCATCACTACTACTACCTTTTAAAGTAGTATAGATAGTCTTTGAGATTTGACTTTTATCATTATATTTTTAACTTTACATCACTTGAATTTATATAGGTTGCAATATGACATAAGTAATTCTTCATGACAAAATCTAGCTTTGATAAAAGTTATTCCTAGTTTTTACATATCTAGCTTTGGCAGTTTTAAATATTTTGATGTTTAAAAATTAAATATTTTTAAAACTTGGAATGTTAGAACAAAAGTAAAACACCATGTTCGTAAACTAAACAAAATGTCTAAATAGCCATTTTTTAATTATCCTCTGTTGTCTTTTGTAAAGAAAGAGTACCTGCCATCAAGACCAATCATCATTACAGTGTCTTGATCTCCAAATGCCATAATATACCGCGTGATTTCTGGTAAACGGAACTGAGCAAAAGACCATTCTGAACTGAAGTATTTCGGCAGAATCCCTGTAAATTTTCAATGTATATAAGGAATTTGAACAGAAAATACAGATGGAAGAGCAAAAAATATGTATTCTCAACCCCCATGCAAAAGATAAAATTGAGTTTCTTTTCTCTATCGGCTCGACTTTAAACTCTCAAAGCCCACATGCCAATATAGTTAACAAAGAAATAGTTTTGTTCTTTGTGTAGTGTATATGAAATTTAATATTACATCCCCTAAAGTATGGCTGGAAAACTGTAGCAAATTATGGCTAGCAACCAAACACCCCCTAAAGTAAACAAATGAAATGCGATCGTAATTCGTAAAGTTGTCGCAGACATATTAATGGTATCATGGTATTAGCACACAAGAAGGGGACTGTACTGCATTACCAATTAGAATCACAGTACCGAGCATAAAAGAACGTATCAACTTTGTTTGAGCCATAAAATCCTAAATACATACATGTCCCAGAAATGAGACAATACAAGTTTTCTATGTAAAATGCTTTTGCAAGGAAATTTCACCAAAAAAAAAAGTGAAAGCAGCATTTGAATAACTGACAATACTGTTTTTAAAATTGATTGAAATATTACAAAGAGATAACTTACTATCCCATAAGATTCAAACCTTAATCAACTTACCTTTCATGAAAGACAGGGATGAGCTCGTATTGGATCCAGTCTTTGTTTGTGTAACTGGAACAGTAGAACCATAGTTGCAATTGTCATTCACCTGTGCACCTGCAGTTGCAGATTCCCCTTTTTTTGCATCCTCCTCTGCATCTTTCACCCTCAGACTGAAGACATGCACCGTTCCTTTGTCACTGGAGACTGCTAGCCACTGCACATTTGGTGACAGTGCAATGCTATATATCTCAGCTCTGTCAAGTCCTCTCCGCACCTAAATAGCAAGACAAGTACATTACTGGTTACTGCTGAACATTTGTAAATTACATAGACAATAGCAAGGAAACATTTTATGAGATCCAGAGATACAACAATGATATAACAAAAGAAACAAAAGATTATTTTGCAGAGCAAACAAAAAAAAACAGCCTCACCTCCTGCACGCAGGTGCCGTCCCTAGTGTTGAATATCCTGATCAAAGTACCCCTGACACTGGCAGTAGCCAAGAGTGTTCCATCCAAGGCCATTGTCATGCACGAAAGGGGCGAGTCATGAGCAGCAATGAACCTGGTCTCCTTCAACCCGAAATGCTCAATGAGAACCTGCCCCTTGGACGTCCCAGGGCAGGCGAAAACGGAGGCGTTTGCGTGATGAGACAGGCAGCACAGCCCATTCGGGTTCGACACCGTCCTAGCCTGGTAGAACAGCCTCAGGTCCTTGAACCTGTAAACATTGATGGTCTTCTCAAGAACAACCACAAAGTAGTCCTTGGACAGCCTGACGGCTCGGATCTCGCTTGTGAAGTTGTACTTGTGGATGCGGCGTTCATTGTAATCGTCCCAGAGCTGGAGCATGGTGGGTGGGAACTCGGTGTTGGACTCTGCACCTGCCAATCCGAATATGCTGGTGCGGAACAGCATCTCGGCGATTCCAATCCCTCCATTGGGGCCAAACATCCTCCTCATGGTCTCGTGGAAGGGCTTGCAACTGAAGACCCTGAAGCCATTGGTGGTTGCTGCAATGAAGCAGCTGTTGTCCTGGTTCCAAGAAACCGACAGCAACTCCACCCCATCGTCATCACTGCCAGATGCTTCTTCAACATGGCCCATAGGTGAAAAAGACTGAAGACAATGGCACACAAGTGAGGTTAATCACCAAGATTCAGGCAGCAGAAATTGCCCCCTTCTTTTTTCAAAATTCAGAGTGAACCAATCGCTCCTAGAACAGTAGAGTAGAACGGCTTGTTCAGAGCACAAGAACTGGGCACTGTCGAACAATTATGCTCCTCAAGAACCTGAATCATGTACATACAGAAAACATCATCAAGATGATAGAAAGCTAAGGAAAACGAGCACTAAATCAAGCAGAGATGGCCCTGAAATCTAAGATTTGATCTCTGTAATAAATAACATCAGTTGCCTCTCCAATACTCCATAGTCAATCCATACACACTAACAAGAGATTAGAACCAATGGCCTCGCCGCAAGAGCGCAAAAAGCAGGGAAAACCAGCCGCCGGCCGATCAACACCCCGCAAAAGAATCAGCCAACCGCCAAACCCAGAGGTTAACACGACGGGAATCAAACCTAACCACCTACCTACCTACCTACCTACCTAGCTCTTTCCCGGTGCCGTGGGATCGGGAATGCGGGGGCGGCGCGGTCGCCGGCGGAGTTCCGGGGAGCTCGAGCTATCGGCGGAGGAAGCGAGCGGGAGTTTGGGCGGGCACGCTCGCGGCCATGGAGCGCTAGATGACGAGCGATGCCGTTCCGCTTCGGTGTTCAAGTCGGGGTTGTTGTTCGGGGGTGATTTCGTGTTCGGGTTGTGGGAGTTGTGATGTGATCCGGGTTGAAATCGGTTCGGATTTCGCGAAATTCAAATTTTCTTTTTATGAGATCGAAAACACGAACCGCTCGATCTTTCGATAAGTTTGACAACAATAGACTGAATTTTGATTTTTTTTTTTGACAAATTTATGCAAATTTTATCGATTTTTATTGGGGTTCAGATTTCGCGAAATTCAGATTGTTTTTATGATATTGAAAACACAAACCACTCAATTTTTTGATAAGTTTAACAAGATTAAAATGAATTTTAATTTTTTGACAAATTTATGCAGATTTCATCGATTTTTATCAGGGTTCGGATTTCACGAAATTCAGTTTTTTATGAGATTGAAAACATGAACCACTCGATTTTTCGATGAAGTTCAACAAGATTAAACTGGATTTTAAAATTTTTAACAAATTTATGCCGATTTCATTGAATTTTATCGGTTAATCAATGGATTTCATGATTTTCGTGAGTGAATTTTGATCTACTATCTGGATTATAAACCTTGGTCGTGACCGTAGTTTTTTTTTTTATTTTTTTTTTTTTTGCGTGATCTGTTTGAAACCAAGTGTGTTTTCCGTAGTTCCGTACCACTTGTTAGCAGAAACAAACAATTTGTAGATAAACCTTTTATATACATATTCTTAATAATTCAAAACTAAATGCTGTAAAAATTCACAAAATCAGATTTAAAATTTAAATCTTGGTTTATACGCGTAAGGATAGGCGAAACGATAGCACACAAACAATTCGGCAGGTTAATTACAGGAGTACACGGCTTCGCAATAAGTAAAGAGGATGAAAAACGGGAAGATGAACATTGCTGATCAGATATACACGATGCATCCGATATTTAAGAGTATGTATGTATAGATGAATAAGCAGCAACGGATTAGCGACACGAAAGTCATCTGATAGATATTTCAGATAAAGATGCTGTTCAACACAACATAGCTTCAGACATCTGATATATATTTCAGATAAAGATGTTGTTCAACACAAGATAACTTCAGACAAGGCGATATAGCACCAGACACTTGGTGCTTCAGGGTTCAACAAAGTGATATGATAACAAAAAGGTCCGAGATTTCGTTTCACACAGATAATAAGGATAGATATATCTAAGCGGCTGAGAGGAAGGCCCTCCCGGGGGCACGAGCAGAGAGGCGACCATGGCAACCAAGTAGCTGCACCATAGAGAGTATTGACAAAGATTAGATTATCCGCAACGATGCATACGAGAACAATTACAATAGCAATTGACAGGTCATAAAACAAAGCAAAAAAGGATTTTTAACAAAATAAGTTACTCATCCTGATAGGACCCAAGATAAGCATTAGTTTAGAAACAGCGTGTTTACCTTAGCATTGACACCATCAGGCATGATTCTACCCTCGCTCTTGAGCCTGACGTATTCATCGCGGCTGAACTTGGTGAAACCCCTGAACAAGAAAGT
The DNA here is from genome assembly GCA_000338895.3 of Oryza meridionalis. Lineage (NCBI taxonomy): Eukaryota > Viridiplantae > Streptophyta > Magnoliopsida > Poales > Poaceae > Oryza > Oryza meridionalis. The sequence continues at coordinate 4,112,415 of CM002528.2, read as the reverse complement.
GCAAGTTAGGAACGGAACGAGCTTATGGTACTCAGAGCACATCAGAAATTTGGATGTACTCGTATGCATCACCCTGTTTGATACTTACCACTTTCTACTCTCAATGATCTTTTGGCGACCAGGGAACTTGAACTTGGCACGACGGAGGGCTTCGCTGGCATGGACAGCATTGTTGGGCTTGCACCGCACAGAAAGGAGGACCTGGCCAATATCCACCCTAGCGCAGGTTCCCTGTGGCTTCCCAAAAGCACCCCTCATTCCAGTCTGGAGCCTATCTGCCCCGGCACACGAAAGCATCTTGTTGATACGGAGCACATGGAACGGGTGAACCCGAACCCTGAGGTGGAAGGCATCCTTTCCTGCAGACTTGGTCATGTACTTGTTGCACGCGATACGCGCAGCCTCAAGAGCCTCACTGGTGACATTCTCCTTCTCCCAAGAGACGAGATGCACACAGTGGGAGAACTCATCCACACCCTTCTTCTTCATCCCGACATCGTAGATCCTGATCTTGGGGTCAGGTACACCACGGCAGTACCTTGACTTGGGGTACGGCTTGTTCTTGATCTGGCGATAGCACCTCGCAGGTCCTAACCAAGGCAAGCCACAAAGTCAAGTTACTTACTTAGAAACACCCTAAAGCACCTACAGCCCCATCACTGTTAATCTAAATATTATTCATAATTGATCGATGAACAAGCAAATAGTGAATATAGAAATGGTCATGAAAGAAACTAAATCCATTACATTAATCTAAATAATCATAATTGATCGATGAACAAGAAAATAGTGGATATAGAAATGGCCATGAAGTAACTAAATCCATTACAGGGATTCATTACAGGGATTCGCTTCCAACAACAAAACCACCACAAACAAGCCATTTCTAGCTAGGAAAAATTTATCTACATCTGCTAGCTACATCAGAATAGTTCATTTAGATTCACAGAGAACCACTAATCATATAATACTACCATTATCTGTGAAAATCAAAGATCGGTATAGTTCCCCCCAACAATATTCACATCCTATTAAGATCCAACATGACTCCTCAAGGTTGAGTAAGCAAACTAAGGAGATATGCAACGGAACAACTACAAAATCTACACCTAAATTCATAAAAGCAAAACACAGATCAACACCGGGAACAGCATCAATCCAGCAGCGCCCAGCTACTAAGGATCTAAACCAAACGCCCAAAACGAGCCTGAAATCAGGGAGCAGCGGCGACCGATCCAGCGCGCGCAACCATAGAACAAACATCAAGACAACGAGCGGTAGGGATGGAAATGGTGAGACTTACTCCTCCCCATGGCGGCGGCGTGCGGCGGACGGCGGCGGGGAAGAGGCAGGGAGCGGCGGCGGAGTGCGGCTAGGGTTCGGAGGAGCGCGGCGCGGAGGCTTATATAGAGGGGAGGGGGGCTGTGGGGTTTGCGTCACGCGTGACCGATGATGGATGGTGGTGATTGCGTGTTGGGCTTGAGGAGCCCATGGAAGCCCATTCCGATTGGGCCACCTCTTCCTCTCATTATTTTTTTCTTTTCGTTTTTCAAGGGAGTGGATATTGCTTGTCCGAGTCCACTCGGCTGTGTTCTCATGTTTCCAACTCATTTCTGTCTTTTCGTGCCTACATTTCGGTGTGTTTTAAAATATTTTATAGAAAAATTACTTTAAATATCTATAAAATCATTTTTTAGAGTTTTTTATATAATATTTAATTAATTATACGCTGATTCATCCTATCATTTTGAATATCAGGGTATGGTTCCCAACCCATACCTTCTAATACATCCAAGTCATCAGTTGATAGTAATATGTTAATTTTTTTAAAAAAAATATATGGTTTATTCAAGCTTTATTTACTTATTAATGTGCATCATATACCTTCTGATATATTTCTGTTTAGAACATATATACTTAATTCAAGGTTTCGATCATCGAAGTGTTTTAGTTGTCTTTTAAGTCAAAGCTCTCTAAGTTCTGATGAAAAATAAACTAACACATACAACATCAAATTAGTTTCTCTTGTTGTTAGTGTATTTATTTGGTATAGTAGGTGTTAATTTATTTTTATGAAGTTAGTTAAAGTTAGAGAGTTGTATGCGAGTGGGCACCTGTCAGTGGCACATGAAGTCAGAGGAGCTCCTTCTAGTAGCTAGGCCCTGTTTAGTTTCCACACAGAAATTTTACACCCTGTCACATCGAGGTTTGAACACCTACACGAACTATTAAATATGGGCTAAAAAACTAATTGCATAGATTGTGACTAATTTACGAGACGAATCTTTTAAGCTTAATTGCTCCATGATTTGATAATGTGGTGCTAGAGTAAACATTTGCTAATTATGGATTAATTAGGCTTAATAAATTTGTCTCGATGTTTGCCGATGGATTCTGTAATTAGTATTTTATTAGTGCCCGAACACCCCCATACGACATCCTATATAATACCCGATATGACATCCTAAAAATTTACACTTCTGTATATAAACATGGCCTTAGACCGAAGGATGTATTGGATTACGTTACTCAAAATCTCAGACGAATCCAGAACAAGTTTGAAAAAAAAAAGAGAGTAATGTTAACGAACAAAATTAAGTGCAGCATAGCTTTGGTTTGTACACTTATTTCGTAGCCAAAAATGTTGATATCTTGATGGGAATAGAAGGTTCTGGACATGACTCTGGCTCGGGCGTCCGATAGGAGGAGGTTAAAATCGGGTGCTGACGTCAGCGCTCGATTTACGATAAAACTACTTTAAACTGATTTTTCTCTTAAATTACTTATCCAAATCATGATCCGATTGCACCATTAAATTTGTTGCAATTAAATCTTCAAAACAAGACTACACATAGATATATTCCGACTGAAAAAATTTAGCTTATTATTGAATTATTTTTAAATGTTGCATGATGTTCCAACAGGTATATCGGAATTGTTTCACTAAGTAGATTGAAAATGTTTCACTCGTTTAAATCGGGTATTGTTTCACCTTATATTAAACACAATGTTTCAGCAAATAGAGAAAGAATGTTTCAGTTCACTGCAACATTAGATCTGTACATAGTGAAACATTGTGAGTACACTAGGTGAAACATTTTTGGTGGAAAAAAAAATAAAACGAATTCGCTTAATTGAGGGTTTCCAAAATATATGGGTGATTTTGTTGCAATGGAATATTTCAGTTCACTGCAACATTAGATCTATACATAGTGAAACATTGTGAGTGCACTAGATAAAACATTTTTTGTGGAACAAAAAATAAACCAAATTCCATTAATAGAGGGTTTCCAAAATATGTGGGTGATTTATTGCAATGGAGTATATGGTGGAGATACATGGTGAGGCTGCGCGTCAGGGAGGGGAGCACCCGATTCGACTCGCCCACGTCGGTCGCCTGGCGTTGAGCATTTTCAGACTCAAAGGGGGTACGCCTAGTGGGCGCACCCGCCCCTCCCCTATATCGTCGCTCCCTCCTCTCCCCCCCTTCCTCCTTCCCTTTTTCTCTTCCTACTATATCATAAATATTTAAATTTAAATTTAGAATTGAAACGGTTATGTAAATTTTTGACTTATAAACTTTGGGTCTATAAACTAATATTTGAATTCAAATTCAAATTTGAATCGGATATGTAAACTTTTGACTTATAAACTTTGGGTCTATAAACTTTAGGTGTATAAACTTTAGATGTATAGAAATACTATAAAAAATATTTGAATTCAAATTTAAATTTGAATTGGATATATAAACTTTTGATTTATAAACTTTGGATCTATAAACTTTAGGTGTATAAACTTTAGGTGTATAAATTTACTAAAATAGAAAAGTAATGCGGTGCCAAAAAAGGAAACGTGGAGGGAGGGAGGGGGGAGGGGTGGTGATCGCTACCCGATCGCGGTAGTGATCGATCGCGCATTAGAGTTTCCGACTAAAGGCGTATAAAAGAATAATTTTTACGCAAGAAAACTGTTACAGGTATAATCAACGGTGTATAGTCATCACTCATCAGGTATTTTGGTCTGACTGTGTTGGACTGGGTGTGTGCGTCACTGCACTCGTGGATTGGTGGCCAATCTCGCGATACTTGGCGTAGAGGCGCGCGCACGCCACAAATTCCGGTGTGCACTGTGCACACGCGCCAAAAAAGAAAGAAAAAGAAAAGAAGAAAAGAAACAATTTCTGGAGGCGGAGGAGCTGGTCGTCCAACCCTTGCGGGGTCGGGTCGAGTCACACGCGGCCGCGGCTGCGTCTCCGCGTCGCCGTCGTCGTCGTCGTCGTCTCCAGAAACGCACGAGCCGAGCGGAGAATTCCACGAACCGTCTCCTCCTCCTCATCCTCTTCCTCTCCATCTTCTCCACTGCCCCCCGCACAAATCAACTCTACTTTCCAAACGCGGCGGCGGCGGCGGCGGATCAAACCCTCATTTGGTGGTGTTCTTTTTTTTTTTTTGCTGCGTTTAATCAAAGCCTCTCTCTCTTCGACCGCGCGGAGATCCGGGGTTCGATTGTTCGTCTCCTCCTCCCCCTCTCGTGCGGGCGTCGGAATCGATCCACGCCCCGCCCGCTCGCTCGCTCGCTCGCTCTGTGAGCCCAAGGTAGATTCCTCCTGATCCGTGGCCTTCTTCTGCTTCGGCTGTCGATTCGGCGTGCTTTCTTGGTTTGCGACGTTCATGGGAGGGGGTGTTCTACTGTTCTTGGGGGTTTGGGGAATGGGGAGATATGGTTCTTCATTTGTACCTTCCATTCCATTGGGTTCCCTGGCGTTGGGATTTCGATCCTTGAATGGTGGTAGTTAGGAGAAGTAGTACTGTCATTATGCTTTGTCTCAGCGGATTATCGGTGATAGTTTGTGGAACAAGAATTATTAGCAGAGATAATAGAGTAGTTTTGGGCATTCCTCGTGCTCTTAAGAGAGACAGAATTCGTTAACTGTTTTCTGGGTGAATTATCAGTAGGCAAGATTGCCTTCCCAGTCTTTATTCTGATAGGGATCATCCTATGCTAGAATGTCTGCGAGTTTGTTCACTTGAATATATGATCTCTTGTCCTATGCATTTGGTGCACATTATCGCTTATGATCTATTGTTATGCCTTACTCAGACTTTAACCATGCCTTCCTAGGTTTTAGTTTTCTTGCAGTGCCTTCGTAGTTTTAGTTGCTCTTTTTCTGATAGACCATGACATGCTTTTATCATTGTTTAGAGGACATTTTGCTCAGTGCTGTGCTAGCTTTGTTGCCTCAAGTTCACAATGGGAGGTTGTGTGGGCAAGGTGAGTCTTCTATCATAATTGATATTCAGCGGTTCATCATGGCTGTTAAATTTACCACATATATTGATTTGCGATGTTTCTTTTGTTTCTTTTCATTTGTTCAGGGACAACGACATATTGAGGAAGACAAGCTTGATTTCAAAGGTGGAAATGTTCATGTCATAACAAGCAAAGAGGACTGGGATAGGAAGATTGAAGAAGCAAACAAGGATGGGAAAATTGTAAGCAAGCTAGCAATTTGCTCAATGGATTACAAATATATCTTTTGGTTCTTATGTTGTGCACTGGTTGGTGATCTATCAGTTTGCTTCACACTATACAACTTTATGAAGTTGATATCTATGCACTACTTATCACATGGTCCTTTCTCCTCTTTTTTTTTTAAAAAAAAGAAGTATAATTATCTAATGAGATTGAGAACAGACTGAAATCTGGATGAGAGTGAAAAAAAAATCAGATATTCCAGTTATTAAGTCAGAAATGATCCATGAAAACTGCATTCAGATATTCTAGCTATTGCCCTGTGCAAAAAGTTGCCATTTCTTAGCATTCCCTGTTTTATATAGCTTTCTGCCTTTAGTCAATGTAAGATCCTTGTGTGGAGTAAATCATTTCTAGTTGTGCTGAGTGCTGACGTGTAGAACTGTTTTTTCCATTGTTCTAGTTTGTTTGTAGAAGATTCAAACCTCATTTAGGACTGTTTTATGTTGGTTTTGTTTCTCATCCAAAACAAGTTAAACAACATTATGCTGTACTCCCAGTTGTTCTGAATAGCACTTGCATGCTCATCCACTTGGTATTTCCTTTTTTTTTTCAGCAGGATTTGTTTTGCTTATTTGTAGGATGCCTGTTTGTTTTTTGGCAATACAGACACAGCATTTACGACTCATCTGCTTTAGATGAACATTTTGTTGTTGGCTGAAATCTCGTAACAAGATAAAGTTATGAAAATTCTTGATGTAAACTAGTACCTTTGGCATACTCACTGTTTTGTTTTGTAGGTTGTGGCAAATTTCAGTGCTTCCTGGTGTGGACCATGTCGTGTCATTGCACCTATTTATGCTGAGATGTCAAAGACTTATCCTCAACTCATGTTCTTGACAATAGATGTTGATGACCTAATGGTAATTCTAACAGTTTGTTTGGTCAAATCTGCTACTGAAAAATTATAAGTTTCGGTTTTTTATGAACCAAGAAACCCCTTATGTATGTGATGGCGGTCATTTTATCAATAGTATCATTTACCTGTATAACTGATTGTGCATCCTCACTAAATGCCATCGATTAAGGTTTATAATCAAGAATAGATTGTGTACTGAGCTCCAGATGTGTTGAACTATTTGTTGAGGGATATCATACCCAAAGCATGACCTATCATCCTACTTATGGAGTAATTGCTGTCGACATACCATGAAAACTCTTGAAAAAAATAAGTTTGTTTGATGTCTCTGTATTTTTTTTGGTAAAGCTCCTTATATATTGGAAATTATCATATAAAGGCTAAACACATGTTGCGCCTGCACTGTTAGCATTATAGTATTATAAAGAGCTTCTCAACACTTCTAAAATTAAGTAAACGGATGTAGCTTCTCACTTAGCATTTCTGTAAGTTAGTGTGCATGTTGTAATATTCTTCCGATTTAACAACTCTCTTGTATTCTCTGTAGGATTTTAGCTCATCATGGGATATCCGCGCAACGCCGACCTTCTTCTTCATAAAAAACGAGAAGCAGGTCGACAAGCTTGTGGGCGCCAACAAACCTGAGCTCGAAAAGAAGGTTCAGGCACTTGCTGATGGCAGCTGAACCTTATTATAGCGCAACGGGTAGAACTGAAACGAACTTGGCATTTCTGTCCAGTCAATTTTGTGTCCGTGTGTTCCCTTGCAGTTTCTAGTGTATAGTTTTGGTGTCTCTGTTCAAACCATGTTTCTTTTTCTTTCTGAATTTTGCCCATGTGTCTGGCCTCACACATATGCATTCTGTGAACTATATAGTAAGAAGTTGTAATGTGTTCAGAGCTGTAACATAGAGTAATATACTAGAGTAGTTTTAAAGGACAGTGATATGGTTGTATTTTGAGCTATGAATTTGTGCCAATAAATGAGTGAGTTTCGTTCAGTGACTTTTGAATGATTCCTTCTACTAGAACCGAACTACAGTATTTCTCGTAAAATTCCCATAAAATCCAGATTTTTCCCGACTAACGGACCTCAACGTTCAGACTTTAGAGCTACAGAATTTGACAGAAAATCTTTCTGATTTTCAAACGTGGAACTCAAGGTTTTAATTTCCGAAATTTGATATATATGCTATCTTAAAAAAACCGTATAACAACATACACCTGGGAACAAAAATTGAAGTTTTAAATTGGAAAGCATTTGGGAACCCAAAAAGAAAAAAAAATGAAGTTTCAAATTTAAAACCAGATGCCTCTAGTTGTGTGCTACTACTTGGATGGCATTATCCAATTGGAGACTTCGAAAAATGAGGGATCCAATGACCGGCTGCCGGCCTCCGCCGCAACGCACGGCCGTTTCGCCCCCCACTCCCCAGGAAACACGCCGCACGCGCCACGGCCATTCGGGCCCCACCACCAGCTTTGCGCTAAACCCTGTGCTTAAATCAATTAATTAAGCCTTAATCACCCAGCGTTAGTCCCACCTGGCACTCACAGCGCGCGTTAAACGGGCGTGTCCAGCTCAGCACCAGCCGTTCCAAAATGTTTCGAAATCCCAAGCCGCGAGAGAATTGTCGTCTCGAATCCCAACCACGACTAGAGGGGGGCATTTCTGTAAATAAAAAAAATCAATTAACGACACGAGTAGTGATACTTCATCCACCCCATTTTAAATAAAGTTATTTCTGTATTTAACATTTATCGTTCGTTTTATTTAAATTTTTTATAATTAGTATTTTATTATTATTAAATAATAATATATGAATAATATTTTATATATGACTTATATTTTAAAAATTTTAGATAAAATAAATGGTTAAATATTAAACATAAAATCTTCTAACTGTATTTAAAATTAGAGGGAGGTAGTAGAAGAAACCGACGCTTTGATGGGTTTTGGGCTTTTGTGCTGCTCCTTTTTCGTAACTGGCTCTCTCCTCCTCTGCTCCACTGCTGCTCCGCCTCTGCTCGTGTGAGCCCCCAGCCTCCATTCCTGCCTGCCTGCCTCCTGCTGCTCCTCCCCGGATCGAAATCGATCTCTCCTCTTCCTCCTCCTCCTCCTCTTCTCCATCTCTCCAGATTCCACAAGCCACGCGGGATATGCTGCTCTGATTGATCTCTCTCCACGTCGGGGTAATGATCTCTCTCTCTTCTTCTTTTTCTTTTTCTTTCTTTCTCCGTGTGTGTGTGATCTCCGGTTTGGTTCTTGGTGCCTGCTGCTATAGTTTACTAGTCTGCTACTACTGCTTACCTTTGTTTGTTGGGGGAGCGGGGATGATGGGTTGTGTCTTGTGTGTTACCGTACCTGATCTGCGGGTTTCTCGTCTCGTTTCGCCAAGATTTTTTTTTTCTCGTCCCCGCTAGTTCGTGCTTCTTGCATGTTGGGTGTTCGATCTATGGTTCGCGAGGAGAATGAGTGGCGGTTTGTGCTTGTGTTGCAGTGACTGTTTCTTTCTTTTTTTTTAAAAAAAGAAAACTATATTCTTTAGGGAGACCTGCGATTGGGGGTCGTACAGAGATTGATGCTATGTTGTGCGTATAAATCCAGTAAAAAGTTACTAGTTGACTCTTTTCAACCATTTTTCTGTATAATTTATATGATTTGAATGGAATCGATTCATTCATCTGTTGTTCTTATTACGCATGTCACCTAGTAATGAATGTGATCTCAGTTTCTTGAATTCAATGTTTATTTTTGCGGCTTGTTTAGAGCAGATAGATTTATTTGTTCTTGGATTAAAAAAAGGAAAAGAAAAGAGCAAGCAATTCAGTATTCGTATCACGTATATGGGTTTATATGTATGTTGACACTTGGGAATCTCTAAACCTGAAGTGCAAATGTGCAATATATGTTTGATCAAGATATTCTCTTCCGCCGTAGACCATTTAATCAATTGTTGTCTCAATAAAGTTGGCAGATCATAGGGTGGTGACACTTTTCATCACTCGTCACCTCGTGATGCGTCTATCTAGGTGTAAGCACTGATCAATGCATGTGTTGTGGATCCCCGGCCTTCAATAATATCGAACTGGCCGGTCCTGTTTATCACTTCTTTGGTGGATAGACATCGACAAGAACATTTTTTTGGTTGCAAGCTTGTGACATCTTGCTTGAAGCACAGAGTTTTGATCGATGTGGGGCAGAATTTGTGTTGCCCATTCTTCTTGTCCGGAGGGAGTTATCCTGTTGCCTGACCTACCTATCAGCAACACGCCTGTAGTTGCTGTGTCTTTTGCAGTTGGACGTGTGATAGATAACCAAGTGCCAGCCAATTTTATTGTGCAAATAAGTTTTTGACGATTTTGTAGTTGCAAGATTTGACCAACTTTGACTCCTCCAGTTTTTGGAGTATGCAAATACAAACCTTATATTTTCTTATCTATATTGACTTGAGAAGACTGGGTTATAGAAACACATGATTTGTTTGTTACGGATGCTGTGTTATTTTTACACTCCTTATGTAAAATGTATTTATTTTCAGAAAATAGTTGTACAGTACTGGCAATTTACTTTACTATAAATCTATTATTGATCAGTTTGAAAGACGTTTCTTATATATTATTCGATTTCTAATATAGTGAAATTCTCGAAGTAGTATGTTCTTTCTATTTCTAAAAGAAGAAACTTCACTGTCGTTCACTAGTACATGTTATTATGGGCTTTCCGACAGTGACACTGATAAGATCATGGATGATATGATACTTTTGCCTCCTCCGTAGCTGTCAATGGTCTGGTCCCTGCGTTTCTGCATCTAATTGTCTAATTTTGCATATTGGACATCTTCATTAGTAGGATATATATTGGCCTTCTTTGATAGGATTTAGCATTCTATTATACAAAGTGTGCAAGACCTACTCTTCTGTTGTCTAGACCATTGGATAATTTTATTTTCCCCTTTGTACATGCAAGTCGCTTTATGGGAGCTGAATATCAGAACATTGTTTTATTAGCAGTTTACATTTCTGGCTTTCAAGATCATTTAGTATTGACTATTGCCCTTTTTGTACTCCCTCCATTTTTTAATATATGATGCTGTTGATTTTTTTTTAAGATACGTTTGTCCATTCGTCTTATTCAAAAAAATTATTTAATTATCATTTATTTTAATGTGACTTGATTTATCATCAAATGTTCTAAGTATGACTTAAATATTTTTATATTTGCACAAAAAATTTGAATAAGACAAACGGTCAAAAAAGTTAACGGCGTCATATTTTAAAAAAGGATGTAGTACTCGGTTACATTTTCCATGAATGTTGAAATGAATCAATGATTAATTTGAAATTTTGGGTCACTGACGTCTGCTTTAAGTTTGTACTTCCTCCGTTTCACAATGTAAGTCATTCTAGCATTTCCCACATTCATATTGATGTTAATGAATCTAGATAGATATATATGTCTAGATTCATTAACATCAATATGAATGTGGAAAATGTTAGAATGACTTACATTATGAAACGGAGGGAGCAGATAATGTTCCTGCTGTTTCTATCTTATTCTCAAGTATATTACTAGTGTATGTGCATTTTTCTCATTTTCTCACTTGTTCTTGGAAGTTGTCAGGTCTTCACCCTTGAGGGAATTTTCATTATCTTATTATAAAATGGAGAAAATGCAAAAGATGCAATCAAGGAAATCCAGCTCATGGTGGTGGGATAGCCATATTAGTCCAAAAAGTTCTAAGTGGCTCTCCGATAACTTAGAAGGTAAGGAATGAGACCATAATCTTTTTCTTGTCTTACATGCTGGAACAAGAACATACTTAGTTTGCTAGCCATGAGATTTGTAAGATCTTGGCCATGATGGTTTCAATATTAGTCTCCAATTTAACTAGGATGCTAGTTATTTATTTCCTGAACATAATTATTCTTTTAAATGAACAGTGATGGAGACACAGATAAAAGAAACGCTGGAGCTTATTGAGGAAGGAGAATCCTCTGCAGAAAAGGCTGGGGTTCTTATTACTCACGTACAGAACTTTCAGCAGATGTATCGTGTTCTTGCCGAGCGATATGGCAATGTGACTGGAGAATTGCGCAAAAATATCCCATCATCTCTGCAATCATCTGTCTCCTTTGGCATCTCAGAATCAGATTCTGAGGCACAGTCTCCTTCATCACCAGAGCGTGACTTGCAAGAGAAGATGTCACAAAAGCAAAAACCGCGATCAGATTGCTTTGATGTTTCTATTGGCTCTGGTATGAGTTCTGATGTATCCAAGAAGGGGAGTGATGGGTCTTCATCATCTTCAGAATCTGATTTAGAGCTTGATGAGGCTAAAGAAGAAAATGGCAATAGCATTTTTTATGCCCTAAGTCAAAAAATTATTGAGCTTGAGGATGAGCTTCATGAAGTAAGGGGGAAACTTGATGCTTCCGAGGAAAAGAACATGCGTTGCCATTGTAATTTTGGTGGTAACTCAGAACTGTCTGAACATGAGGAAAAGCAACAGGTTTCAGATGTGGAAACCAGTAGCCTTCAGAAGGATCTTGATGAAGTCAAAAGTGAAAAGGAAGCATTGGAAGCTGTTGTATTGGTGAACAATGATGAAATTGATAGGCTGAAGGAATCAATGATGTCGGCAGCCAAGCAGTTTGAAGTTGAACTTGCACATCGTGATACTGAAATTGATAAGTGCAAGAAGGAGCTTGAGGTACTTTCGGAGAAGTATCTACATGATATATCTGCTCTTGAGGCTGAAATTGGAAAGCTCCAGGGAGTCATCAAGAACTTTGAAGATGACTTTGCAAAAATATCACAGGAGAAATTGCTGCTTGAGTCTCGGGTTGAAGAGCTTGAGCAGTCAGTCAACAGCTCAAATTATTCGGTTTCTGAGATGGTTAACCTGCAAGAACTAATGAAGGATACACAAGCAGAATTAGAAAAGGTTTCACAGGAGAAAGAAGTGCTCAGAGAACGTGTTCTTGAATTTGAGCAACTTTTTAGGGACTTTGAGAATTCAGGCATGGAGGTTGCAAAGCTACCAGAAACCATCAAGAACCTGGGAGACCAGATAGAGGGAACACTACAGGAGAAATCAGTACTCCAGGACAGGATTAAGGAGCTGGAGCAGGTTGTCCATGATTCATTGCAGAACCATTCACTGGAGAAGTCTTCTCTGAGTGCTGAGCTATCAAAATTATCTGAAGCCAATGCTTCTCTTGAAGCCAAGTTGGCATCCGTGGATGCAGAGCTCAAACAAGTTTACGACGAAAAGGCTAATGAATCCCTCAACAGCGAGAAGGAAATCTCCAGGCTGAATCAAGAAGTGGCCAATGTAAAAACCGATCTGGAATTGCTGTTATCCGAGAAATCCCTGGTGGACAACAAAGTAACCACTCTACTAACTGACATCACAACTCGGGATGAAAAGATGAAGCAGATGGATGATCAACTCAATCAGCTTCAGCTTGAGCATTCCAAGCTAATGGCACAGGCCGATCTCGCCCGCAAGTCCCTGCCAGAACTGCATGCTCGGGTATGCGAGCTCGAGAAAGAGGTAGAGATGCAGAAGCTTGTGATCTCTGAGAGCGCCGAGGGGAAGCGCGAGGCGATCAGGCAGCTGTGCTTCTCACTCGAGCACTACCGCAGCGGGTACCAGGAGCTGCGGCAGCTGCTGCACGACCAGAAGAGACCACTGGTGATGGCAACATGAACCAAAGCTAGTGATCCTGATGCCATCCTTCTCGGATGCTTTGTGGATGTTTCTGTCAATGGCAGTGCATTGCTTTCTTGTGTCTCTCTCTCTCTCTCTTCTACCAGTAGCTTGCTGCTGCTCTATAACTTGTGCACTGTTGCTTCTCCAGCTACTAAGAATTCTGTGTTGTGTCTTGCAATGAGATGGGATAATCAATATCGTTTCTTGTGTACTCTTATAACTGTCGTCAGGTAATGGGCATAGTGATGTCTATCAATCTATCCTTGATCTTTGAAAGATGATATGCATATCAGCTGTCAACTTTGTCAGATGTGTGGATTATCCTTGTGCTTTCCAATCCAATCAATGATGAGTTTGACAAGGGAGCAGGCACTTTGTTCTCTGATTTGATTCTTTTAACCTGTAATTTGATTCTCGTACGTTGTTCTTTTGGGAATGTTTCTCTTGTATTGTTGAGCAAAATCAACTGAAAAAGTAGGACGTGTGCCCAATCGACAATTATGTCATCATGGGTTTTTTGGGATGCGCTGTCTGTTTCTTACTTTCTTTCACTGCCCTCAATTTTAACCTCACACACTATACTGTTGTTTCAGAAGATAATAGTAGCATCTAATCCGATGCGAGGTTAAAGACAATGGGATTTCTCAATTTGCATAATCAGTAAGACAATGACAAAAATGAGATTTTCTAACTTGCATAATCGTTTAGGTCAATACCCTTTCCCTTTTTTTTTTCGAAATACAGAAGTCATGTCATGTGGGAGGGCTGCAGTATCGCCGACCTCGTCGTAGGAACACAAGGCCAGACTCGACAGCGATCGTGGAGTAGGTTGTCTTGTTATCATCTTAGAGATAAGCCAGGTATAGTTAAATTAGAATTTTAATAAATCAGGATTGAGTTAGATCGAGTTTGTAAGGGAATAGGAATTGAGTTGTTCAGAGAGTCGCGACAATATAAGAAGTTGTAATCGTACTGTCAAAGGCAACTGGAATGAAGAATTAGGCCCCATTTAAAACAAAGGAAAAACATATAAATTTCAAAGGATTTACACCCTATGGGAAATAATCCTATGAGTTCCTTTGAAACAAAGGATTGATTCCTACTAATTTTTTAAAAATTCCTATGAAATGGACTATTGTATAGAAGTTTTGGAGGAAAATTAGCATGAGATCTTACCTCATGTTTTCTTCTTCCCGTGTCTTGCATTCCTACGTAACTATCAAACGGTAGCTTTGAAACTTTCCTGTGTTTTCAAATCCCGTAGGAATCCATTGAACATGACATTATATTCCTACGTTTTTCCAATTCCCGTGTTTTGATAATCTTGCGTTTCAAAGGGCCCTTAAATCAATCTCTGATTCTCCCTATATCTATCCTCCCTCAACTCCCTGAACCCATCAACCATGCGGGCCCTTTTCTCTATTTTGCACAATTCTTTCTTGAGAAAACCTTGTAGTGTCGTGCAGGAAGGTCGTCCGTATTGATTTGCTTGGCGTTGGTGTTGTTGGCCTTTGCGGGGATGTGATGCTGCAAAGTCAAAGGCTGAGGCCCATCGTTGTGGAGTCGGGGTTGCTGTGTCATTATGGCAGGTACAACAATGATAACACATGTTTATGGTGAAGTCAGAGCTCCTGTGTTGCTATTGTTTTTTGTCGGGATGACCGAAGGAGGTCATCCAATATAATTAAGATGGAGGAAAAAAGCTTTACAAGAAAGTTTTTCATCGACAGCGAGCTGTCGAGGAAGGATGTGCACCAAAGCACGCGCACCGACACCACACGCCAACCACATAAACACAAGCTACAGAGAGGAGAGTCGAACGCCAAACTGGCCACCGCTATGCTAGACCGGTCGCCGCTGGGTATACAACAACACCACAGAAAGGATGACATGCATTCACTGTGAAGTCGAAGATGTTATGTCACTAATGCACAAGCCCGACAAACGATGACATGTGTTTGGGTCCCATTGATGGCCTGATGTTAGTGGCCTGGTGTTGGGTTGTAGTTGTGCGTGCTATGGCTTTGTCTAGCTAGCAGTGGTGGTGTTTGTTGTCTAGGGTTTTTACTCTCACTTATTGAAATATAATTGACAGCTCTTCCCCCGGTTTCATTTAGAAAAAAAGGATAGCAAAAGGTTATCAGTTTGATCACTGCAAAGTGCTAATTAATCCAATTGTTGTAGGCAATAATCTCAGCAGCAGCCAAACTTTGGATAACAAAATGGCATGGTCACAACTCAAAACATTTGGATTACAGAAAACATTGATGCTATTCTATAAACTAACATCATTCTCAGAACATAAACTAACCAATACAATTAAATAAATTTGATTTTAAGATTTTAAATATTCTCCAACTTGTAATAGTAGTACACAATACACAACATATAAATTTGATTTTGAGATTTTTTAAATAATCAATAGGGACAAATAATCAGAAGGATGGCATCGGACCTTTTCACTAACAATCTCCACCCTTGAAATAACTTCTAGTTTAAGAGAATTCTTTCACTCTAATAACTCATATTTGCTCTCAACTATGTGCCCAGGGGCGTAGTCAGAATTTTCTCAAGCCTAAGGCTTAACTAGTGTAATTTACATAATTTTGCCTTTATCTTACACATTTTGGGGTTTTGAAATGTAATTTATAATGGATATCTGGCTTAGGAGTAGGGTTGCAGCCCTACTTGCCGTACTCCTATTTCCACCACTGGCGGTGCATAACTCAACCTTGTAGTAAGAAAACATCTTTTTCTTTTTTTTTGCCATCAAGGGATGCATTTAAATTTAGAATTATAATTTTATAACTTTCATTATAACTTTCATACTTTTGAAATATGCATGCTACTACTATTAATCTATTTGAAGTCATACAGAGCTCAGAGCCATTGTTATTGGTGAACTCGTGCCACCTCAGAACATGATCTCCACACCAAAAGTTGTGGCGTTGAGATGTTATAGCTCATCGCAATTTGGGTTGGCACTAAGGTGACAATTCATTCTGCAATAAGTTTTTCAAAACAGTCTAATTGTCAAATTTTCAGCCGTTTGTTCCCAGCCCTTAATTCTAATCTTGCGCAAACTAGATTGTTTTAGAAGATAATAGTTGCATCCAATCCAATGTGAGGTTGACCATGCAATTTTCAACCTGTATAATCAGTATTTCAGTAAGACCATGACAACAGTGCGATTTTCTAACTTAGTTACTTACTCCCTCCATTTCAGGTTATAAGACGTTTTGACTTTGGTAAAAGTTAAACTGTTTTAAGTTTGATTAAGTTTATAAAAAAAGTAGTAATATTTTCAACCCAAGATAAATTTATTATGAAAATATATTGAATTATTGATTTGATGACACTAATTTAGTATTATAAATATTACTATATTTGTCTATAAACTTAGTCAAACTTGAAACAGTTTGACTTTGGCCAATGTCAAAACGTCTTATAATTTGAAACGGAGGAGTAAATAGTCGTTTACGATAATAAATGACCATCAATGATGTTTAGGACTGTATTTTATCATACTTTTAAAAGTTTGACCATAAATGATTTCTTAGTTTAGAAAAAAATGATATAAGTAGATTTCCTTGAAAAATATTGTCATAATATCACTAATTTAGTATATTTTAAAGTCATTCTGATATTAAATTAATGGCCAAACTAAAGTTCCAAGAGTTTCTCCAAATCTTTTTATTTGACTAGAGGAAGTCCTATGTACACCCTACATGAAGCAAGAAGGTTGATATCGTGCAGGTAGAGAACTTTTGAATATATGCCTTGACTTGCTTTCCACCCTGGAAAAATGGTCGCTTTTTTCATACTCGATCTGTGCCATCTATCAAACTTACTGTTGTTGGCAAGTACTTGAGATCTGCCCATGTGTCACATGAAACTTGCTTGCGTGCTAGAATTAAAATCAGATTCAGCAAATGCATGACTATGTTATTATTTAGGAAGAGCATAATTAGGTGCCTGTGTCCTCATATATTAATAATAAATTACACAAAACCGTGCGTACAGTGATTCAAGTTGTACAAAATCATAGGAGTTTTGTCATGTAGCATATAGCCCTGGTTACTATGATGCTTTCACTAAACCACACAATTGACCAATTTAACGAAAATCCGACTTGTGCGGTCTACACAAGTTCTCTCATCCACTGTACTTATGTCAACATTTAAGAGTTTTATGTCACATGTTCAGATTTAAATAGAATTTGTTAATATTGTCGTTTTGTGAAATACTAATACCATAATACTTGGGGTTATATGCAAATATCAAATTCCCTATAGTTTTATGTGAGTTGGATCATAATACTGGAGATTTATGCAATTTACTCATATATTAATTGATTAAAGTATAAGAGAAACTTCCACAGCTGCATTCGATGGATGAAATTCTAGGTTAGTTTTAGGGGCACACAAAATGAAACAGGCATCAATGTATAATTAATCAAGTACAAGCAATTATTACAAACTTTAAAAAAAGATTTATTTAATTTTTAAGGAAATTCTATTTTTTTTTTGCAAAAATGCATAGTTTGTAGTTTGACAATTGTTCTAACGGAAAACGAAGACGAGGAAGTTGTAATTTGGAGGTAGAGGATAGAACGAAGCCTAAGAGCAAGTTTAATAGTACCGCCATCAACTGACAATAAAAATGTACATGTCATCCGGAGATAGAAAATAAAGATGATACGTACAATAGCAGGCTGCTAATCTACCTACACACTTCTCTAGGTAGTTAACTTTTTCTATTTTTTAATCTAACTTGCTACTCTCTATCCTATCCCGTGTGTTCTGCTAATGGGGCCATAGCTATGTTATTGGAGAAAAACAACCACAATATTGATTTTGCATCGGTTCCTGTAATATGCATAGTTTCTTGTGCTGTAGCTCGGCGCTTGCAGAAGCGCCCGTTGCCCTCTCCCTCTAGCTTTCTCTCTCCTCCACGAATGAATTTGGATGATGTGGCACTCTTATTGCCTGCTAAGTGTGTCTTATTAAACTTGCTCTAAGTAGTTGTAATTCTGTCCGCTGCCAACTTAATTATACGATGACACAAAAGAAGAAACTAACAGTTGACATCTGTTGACCATTGCCAGTATGATTGGGCTAGTTAGTAAGACACTACTGCCTCAATACCTTATGCACAACCATTGTTTGACCAAGAACAAAAGAATCGGCATATCATTTTGGACCTAAGCTGAAGTATTACATTATTTCCGCTATTATGGATTAATCATATTCATGAAATCTAATATAGAGGTCTGGTTTTTACCAATCCATTATCTAAAAAACATTCATGAAATCTAACAAAATATGTTTCGTAACACGTTAAGACCACTTGTTATTTTCACCAACGAATGAAAAATTGCAATTTGAACTCAATTATTGAACAGATCCAAATATATAGTCCCAAAAACTGAAGCTTTTGGTATGAAAAAACAATCAGAAAAGGTAACTAGCATCAACGAGTTATTGCTTGCAGCACATGGAAGGTGTCCTTTTTCCTAGCTGGACAGGGTATCGATGCAAAATTGCTCACATGTCAAAGGGCCAAAAAGCTAGGGCTTATGAGAAGACAACCATTCACACTATACCAAACCCCAACTCTTTTCCTCTTGATAGGCCAAACCACTTTTCTTGCATAATAAAAAGGATCACCAAACAGCACATTTAGCAAAGCAAAGGAATAGAATTAGCAAAATAATTGATCCTTTGCATCTATAAAGCTTTGCCATCACATTGTGGTTACAATGCTAATAATGATGGTTGTACTTTGATTAACTCCCCAAGTATAAAAATGAACTGCAGTTACCTCACCAAAACATTGTTTATGAGGCACATGATCTGCTCTGGTACTATCACCAAACAAGCCTAAAACAAAGAGTACCATTGGATCTATGACCAGAACCCCATAACTTCACTAGAGAAACCTCTCATTTGATAAGACGGTAATTACGAAAAACTACACTACCCTACCATCCGATGATATAGATTATGCCGATCTAACGGTCAGAAGTGTTCTTCATGTATGGATAGCCATGTCTTTTTTTTTAATCTAGCTTTAAATGTTCTAAAATTTAGGCAGGGTCAACTGATCCACATGGTCTTTTGATTTCTTCTAGTTGGCTGTTCCCCTGTCTTCCTCCCATGGAAATGACCCCAAGAAGAAAAAACTAAAATGAAGTGAACTAACCAATGGGGGCTACCTACCAACCTATTTGTTGTCTTGTGCTCCTCTATAATTAGACCCAGCTTTCAAGCAAACTACCCGGGTCAAAGTCCCATAATAGTCCAGAGTTGCATCAGATGATCATAGTTTGGGGTTAAGCACAATTCTAAACAATATTTGCTTGTTCATCCCAAAGAAAAGAGAATTCACAATTGATTTGGCCAGTGTTTATGATAGTACACTGGTTTTGAATTGGACTATTTTATTTACAGGGAATACTAACACCCTGATCTGAGTTCCTGCTTGTTCTGGTGGAGATTGGGACACTGCATTTTTCTTTTCAAGGAAGAGGCTGCACAAACTGACATAAGGGAATCCAAGCTGGTTTATAAACTGACACTATACATTTCTTTGCATGTGTTCATAGCCCACTAAGGCTCTATTTTTAATTTAGGCCAAGACAATGACCTCACATAATTTTAAGGATCCTAAAACATGAATAGAATATGGTTTAGTATTGATAATAGGACCATCCCATCGTTGGCATGTTTATAAAACTGTTGCTGCCTTTGATTTAACCTTTTACAACATTTTATTTTTCCCCAAGAATTTTATAATATTATATTGATATATAGTAATAAAATTATTATACTATAAAATGATTTTTAGTGACAGATCTAGCAACATTTAATGTCAACGCTAAAGCCAATAAAAAGTTAGGAAAATTTGCTATAGGACACTTAAAAAACGTGTAATTAACTGGGAGACACCGCAAAAACGAGACACGGCTGATGGACACTACAAAAATTGTGTAATTGGCTATAGGACATCGAAGACAATATTTTATAATATCTGGGTCAAAAGAGGTGAGAAATTTTTCGAAATGGCAAGATATCCCCTGGATCCATCTTCCTCCACCTGAAATCACACAAAAAAAAAATAGCAGGGAGCAGCCGCCGGTGAGGTTGTCTACGGCAAGGAAGCGGGTAGCGGCGACCACGCGCCAGGAGCGGCCGACGGCGCGGAGGCGGACGCGGTCGGGGAGGGAACGCGAGGCTGGCGGCGTGGAGCGTGAGCAGGAGGCGGCTGCGCGTGAGGCCGGCGACAGCGGCGGCGGCGGTGCGGAGCATGAGCAAGAGGTGGCCGCGCGCGAGGAGGCTGTTGAATGCTGGCCGGTATGAGGCTTGCTGCGGCCGCCAGTCGCTGGTGCCGATGGCGACCCCGGCCTTGTTGTAGAAGAGCTTGTGCACGGTGGCCATGTCCATCTCGGTGACCACGCCCTTCTTCGCCGCCGGCTTCTTCACGACGCTTTGCTGCTTCTGCACAGCAGCAGTTATTGTCTCAGTTTGGATGATGGCGGCCACGGCGATGTGGTGGTCTCACAAGAAGCCTTGCTGTCGCCGCGTGACCGGCCGCCGGCGCCGACGAGGTCGCGCAGGCGCCAGCGCCTCGCGCGCGGCCGTCTCCTGCTCGCGCTCCATGCCGCCGGCCTCGCATGCGGCCGACCTCCTTCCCTCCCAGGCTGCGTCCGCCTCCGCGCCGTCGGACGCTCCTGGCACGCGAGCGCTGCCGCCAACTACCTTGCCGTCGACAACCACGCGCGGCGGTTGCTCCCAGCTAAAATTTTTTTTTGTGATTTCAGGTGGAGGAAGATGGAGCCAGGGGCAATCTCGCCATTTCAAAAAATTTCCCACCTTTTTTGACCTGGAAATTATAAAATATTGTCTCCGGTGTCCTATAGCCAATTACATAATTTTTGTAGTGTCCATCAGCCGTGTCTCTTTTTGCGGTGTCTCCTAGCTAATTACATATTTTTTAAGTGTCTTGTAGCAAATTTTGCCAAAAAGTTATTAGTAGAATGAATTCAAATACTATCAATGAAAAAAATGTTAAAAGAAGCCATGCATCTATGTGGTTGTTTTCTCAATAAGGGTACGAAATAAGTCCAGAATGATTTTATTATAGCAAATAGACAAGACATATTTCTAGTCAAAGTGAAGTGCAAGTAACACATAACCATAAACGACAAAAATGACACAAACTTTATTAATCATGATAAAACCGATAAACGAGTGAAACAGAAAACTGTTCAAGATATATTTTCGTCTCAACGGTTAACTTTGACCCTCCTGTTACATATTAAAGGCAAACACAACACGGAAACAAATCATCACCCTATAAAAAAAGTCTCCAAAATCATATAAAATTATATTTTGATATAGTAATAAAACTATTATACTAATTTATTGACAGATCTATCAACAATAAATATCAACGCCAAAACCATAAATTCAAATAATTCAATTAAAAATTGTCAGAAGAAGTAACGCCTAGCTCAACCAAATATATCTCATCACAAATTTACCAATAAGAGTATGGAATAAATCTAATATAAATATATAATAATTTAATGTAGCTATACGTTCAAATCGATAAGGTGCATTATGTCGCTAGAAGCTAAAAAGAAGTCAAAGTACCATATTGTTGTTGTGAGCAGCACATACTTTATTAATTATAATAAAACAGACAAATGAGTGGAACAGAAAGCCATCGAGATATATATTACCGTTTCAACATTTAACTCTACCCTTCTGCTATATATTAAAGGACAAACACGCAACATGAAAACAATAAAATGTTTTCAATTGGATGAATTCAAATACTATAAATAAAAAATTGTTAAAAGAAGCACGCCTAACTCAAATCCACGGATCTACATCATGGTTTTATCAACGAGAGTATGAAACAAGTCATAATTAAATGTACTACATCATGGTTTTATCAACAAGAGTATGAAACAAGTCATAATTAAATGTAGCAAATCGACAAGATGTATTTTTGGTCAAAGTAAAGTCTAAGTTACAAATCACCATAAATGGCATGCCCTTTATTAATTAATCATGATAAAACATCAAATAAGTGAAAAAAAAACCGTTCAAGAAATATATTCGTCCCGACTGATTAACTTTGAATCTCCTGCCACATATTAAAGGAAAACACCACAGTAAAAAACAAACCATCACCCCAAACATTAAAGAAAAACTTCCAAAGTTTTGGAGAGAAAAGTCTCAAAAGGAGGGGACTATTTTTGGTGAGAAGAAGAAATAAGGTTGAGCAGGTCCACCAGCCCAACCTTTCAAATGAACCTCACAAAACCATAAGAAAATGGCAGACATTTACTCTCAGAGTCGATAGCTCCCACATATGAAAGCCCTTCTATCTCTCGCACCCTTCTTTGTTAGAAGAAGCTAGCCTCAAGTTATGTCGCTAGAAGCTAAAAAAAAAATCAAAGTAACACATCATTATAAGTAGCACGTACTTTATTAATTACGACAAAACCGACAAACGAGTATACATAAAGCCGTCGATATATACATTACCGTTTCAGTGGTTAACTTTGACCCTTCTGTTACATATTAAAGAAGAAACATCGCTACATGAAAATAAACCATCATCCGAACATAAAAAAAAATACCCTCCAAAAATTTATCTTAGAGAGAAAATACACAATGGGAGGAAAAATTTTTAATGAGAAGAAGAAAAGAAGCTCGTCAAATCACAAGAAAATAGCATGAACCTCATGCCTTGTTTAGTTTGCGAAAGAAATATTTTGGGTGTTACATCGGACGTTTGACCAGATGCTGGAAGGGGTTTTCGGACACGAATGAAAATTCTAATTTCATAACTCGCACCGTGAGACAAATTTTTTAAGCCTAATTCATTAGCACATGTTGGTTACTGTAGCACTTATAACTAATCATGGACTAAATAGGCTCAAAAGGTTCGTCTCGCGATTTCTATGCAAACTGTGCAATTAGTTTTTTATTTTATCTATATTTAATGTTTTATGCATGTTTCCAAACGTTTTTGGAAAAAAAAATTTTGGAAAAAACAAGGCCTCACAAAACCATAAGAAAATAGCATGCATTTACTCTCAAAGAGTCATCAATAGCTCCCAAATCTGAAAGCCTCTCTCTTATCTTTCTTTCTTTCATTTCCAATCCTCATCACCGACGACGCGAGAAGAGAGACGACCTTCCCCCATATAAAAACTCCACCTTTGTCTCCTCCCTCCCCCCTTCCCTCCCATCCCCGATTCGCCACCGCGAATCCCACCACCCCCGCAGATCTCCGCCTCGGCGCCATTGCCCACCCTCCACGCCCCCGCCAGATTCGCCCAGATCCACAGCCGGGTAAGGCCTCGCTCGATTTCTTGGGTTTCTTGGATTTCTCCGATGATCGAAATGGGATCTCTTTCCGCGTGCAGGTGCATCCGGCGGCGTGGCTGGGGCGCCCTCGATCGGGAAGCTTTGATCTTCGTACCCTTTTTGCGGTGGGCGGTGGGCGGGCGGCGGCGGAGGAGGAGATGGGTGTCGGCGGGGAGAAGTTCCAGCTGGGGACGGTGGGGGCGCTGAGCCTCTCCGTGGTGTCATCCGTCTCCATTGTCATCTGCAACAAGGCGCTCATGAGCTCCCTCGGCTTCAACTTTGGTGGGTGTTGGGAGATCTGGGCTCTTTTTCCTTTGCTTCCCCTAAGCTTCTTGATTGGTCGCTTGTGATTCGCGTAGATCTGTGATGCTCTGCGAATTTCGTAGGGGTTGTTTTCAGCGAGGATTGCTTATTGATTTATGTGCTTAGATCAATTGTTAGATTTTTTTTTGTAGTGTTTGATTTTTGTGAATTTGGCCGTGGTATTTAATTTAGAGATGGGGAGAGCATCATTGTAGAGATAGTGGTAGGATAAAATGTTTCTCGAACTCATGCAGTTCTGGTGAAGCTTTTGAACAAAAAAAATTTGCTAAGAGGAGTAGTGAATATGAAACTTTGATGGTTTTGATGGTGTGGATTAGATTCACTTGTTTATACTAGTGCAGTGAACAAGCTTTAGTAGCACATCTACCAGGTTGCTTGACGCAGGGGAGTAATATCCTTGTTTGATCTGGTGCTGCAATTTGAATTATGAACTCATGCACTGTACGTGGAACTTATTGTCAAGCTTGACTTGTGCCTTTTTTGTGCGGAACATAGGTTGACTTGTGTTGATTGTAGCCTCCTTTTTCACCTACCATTTTCTGTGACTTCTTTTCTCAAATGCATTGCAATGTATTAGTGTTTGTAGAATTTACATGAATATAAGTGACACTAACTGTTTTTCCATACATGGAATTGTATTTTGCAGCCACTACCTTGACGAGTTGGCATCTTCTTGTCACATTTTGCTCCCTCCATGTAGCATTATGGATGAAGTTCTTCGAGCACAAGCCTTTCGACTCGAGAACTGTCATGGGATTTGGAGTGCTCAATGGCATCTCCATTGGCCTCCTCAACTTGAGTCTTGGTTTTAATTCTGTTGGATTTTACCAGGTACAAGGTTTGCGATCTTCTTTACGTTGATTCTTGTACCAGCCAGAATTTCCTAGTTAATTCACTGCAGTCCTGTGCTTATTGGGTGTCTGGTACAGTAGTAAACTAGTAGTGATACTTATTTTTGACCCTTGGTACAATGATAGCTATAGGTACAGGTAAAGTAAATATCTTCTTGTTGATGTGTTGCAGTTTGTACAATAAACTTATTACAGAAGGCTTTTATTACAGCACAACATTTTATTGCAAGCATTTATTGCAATTGATGTGCCCTTTCTTCCACACTAATCAATCCACCTAACTTATGCCGAAATGTCCTTTATGTCTAGATGACAAAGCTGGCTATCATCCCATGCACTGTTATTTTGGAGACTCTTTTCTTCAGGAAGAAGTTCAGGTTTGTGTTTTATACCTTTGTGCGCCCGTGTGATGATGTCTTGAGCTAACCCTTGTCTGAATTGACACTGTAGCCGGAGTATCCAACTGTCCCTTTCAGTGCTCCTCTTTGGTGTCGGCGTTGCAACAGTGACTGATCTGCAACTCAATGCTGTGGGATCCGTATTGTCCTTGCTGGCAATTATTACAACCTGCATCGCGCAAATTGTATCCTTCAACTTCAGCCCTTATTTTCCTCTTCCCAAAAAATGAAATTTTATGCATAATCACCCTGTAGTGAGAAAGTAGAATTTTCATACACGGTCAGGCTTTTATTATCATCTTTGGTCAGTCACACTTGATTCTGGTTTGAGTATTCAAGTTGGCAATACATCTTGTTTACATTTGCAATGTTAGATAACTCGATATTTGCCAACAGTATCTCTTGCGATGTCGCTCCCCTTCTAAATAAACAGAAGCTACTAGTGTAACTATTTTTTTGTTTTCCTTTTGATCACTATTATGGATCACAATTTTGTAGTACTCTATTTTGTTGTTGGTTTCTGTCATCCTTAACCAGCTATTAGATGACAAACACTATCCAGAAGAAGTTCAAGGTTTCTTCAACCCAATTATTATACCAATCTTGCCCCTATCAATCACTGACCCTCTTCCTTATTGGTCCATTCCTTGATGGATTTTTGACTAACCAAAATGTATTTGCATTCGACTACACATCCCAAGTTGTGGTAAGCAGTGAAACAACTTTCGAAGACTTACTTTGACCTTGTTTTATCTGATTCTGATTTTGCCCTTGTTTCTTATGCAGTTTTTCATTGTATTATCGTGCTTGATATCTGTCTCAGTGAACTTCAGCACTTTCCTTGTGATCGGAAAGACTTCTCCTGTCACTTACCAAGTCCTGGGCCATCTTAAAACATGCCTAGTACTGACCTTTGGTTATGTTTTGCTTCATGACCCATTTAGCTGGAGAAACATACTCGGCATCCTAATTGCAGTAGTTGGAATGGTCTTATACTCATACTTCTGCACATTGGAGGGCCAGCAAAAAAACGCCGAAGTCTCCCCACAACAGGTAGCTTCCAGTCTGAATTTTATTGCTTGCAAATGGTTCACCATTAGTTCTGGAATCGTTTCAATTGTTCCCACATATCTTATCAGCTCTTCAAAACGCCATATATTACAGGCGAAAGAAGGCGATTCGGCTCCTTTGATCTCAGACTCTCTGAGCAAAGTTGAGAACGGAGGTGGAGTGGTTGATGATGAGCCTCTCAAGGTACCGATGTGGAGCTCAAAGTACTCGAGGGCGTGAAAATACCTTCCTTTTAGATGGCGGCATTATACAGGATTCAATTTGGTAGGCGGATAGTAGGGTTGGAAGCCAACCCAGATTGTAATGAACATTCCAGTTACATTTTTGGGTTTATTTAACATTACTATCTAGTATCTACTAGCAGTAAAAGGGTTCTTGGGAGGATTTTACCTTCAAGATAGCAGATCTGCCTTGAAACTTAGACAACAGATATTGTATGATTGTATCTGGATATGCTCCACATCTTTCTCACTGTAACTTCCTATGGGAACATAGATCCACAGATAGACTTCATTCTTTTGTACCAAAGATCCAGAGAACTAGAGATCTGCAAGGTTCAAGTTTGTGACTGTAAGTTTATGTTTACTTTGGACCCAGTGATGGAGCTTTTGTATATTTAGGACCAAGTGCAAACAGGGGTTCTTTTCCAACAAGTTTTCAATGCAATAACATGGAACAATTGTTCTCTTCAATCATGAAATTTCCCATGTTCAAAACAATATTTTTGGCTGAGTGAATCGAATGCCGCATGAACCGATTATCCTTTATGTCTCGCGGGTTTTCATGACTGGTGTACAGACGATGGCTCAACATTTTATATCTATCAGAGGATGTAACCATCAGAGTAAAATGAAGTCCTAAAATAAGTTTATCTTATATTTATACACGAATCTGGATAGAGATAAGCATGTACAAATGTTCATGGTGTTTAACACCATTACTATTTAACTATTTAAAATCATGTCACTGTTGTTTCATAGTTATATGCCACTTCTTGACCCTTCTGTACACTTAATAGATTTTTTGGACCAAATTGCCCATCTTCTTATTCACCCCATCTCCCTTGTTCATCTTTTCACCGAAGATGTTCATCCCCACCGTCGTTGTCGAGGACGACGATGGCTGTACCCAACGCCTGTGCTGCGCGAACATCCCTAGCGACGAGCCCGAGCCGGCGTGGCTAGGGCGCTAGACCTCGACGAGACGGCTCCAGTTCTAATTCAATATACCCTTCGTCCCATAATATGAGGCATGGTCAAATTTAGTATAATCTTCAAAACTAATATTTGGCTTATAATTTCTCATATACTATAAAATTTATTGTAACAATTATAACCATTTTAAAGTAAATTTAAATGTCAATTCAATTATATTAATTTTAGCAAATAAAATTTAACTTATATTATAATAATTGTTGGTTAAATGTTTTTAAAGTTAAATTTTAGAATGTGTGCGTGCCTTATATTATAATATAAGAGAGAGAGGAATACACTTCTGCTCACTTTAGCTTGCAGTTCGGACAGACGCATATATAAACTTTTGGGACTACATTTTCTTTTTAATGAGGCAGCTGCGCGCTTACCAGATCTATCAAAATAGTGGAAAGAGCGGCGAGAGTAAGCAGAGAGAAGAAAAAGAAAAAAAAACTATCGAGAGATGTAACCACCGTAAAAGTAGAGAAAGAACGAGAGCAAGTTGATTGTGTTTATGCACTGATGATGGATTTCTCTGGACAGATCAAGATGGCCCAAACAAAATGAGAGGCTTTATTGGATGAATAAGTTCACTTTGACTCCCTTAACTAGTGGTCGAATCTTATTCATATCCCTGAACCACAATACCGGATATCTTGACTCCTAAACTATTAAAATCGGTGCAACTTGACTTCCTCGACTGTTTTAGAGGACAGTTTCGTTGACACAGCGGTGTTGATTTAGTCTTCGCTTCACGTGACGTTGACGTGGTATTAGAATTAAAAAAACTAGGCGAAACCCCGCGCATTACTGCGGGAATTTAGTATGATAAAAAAATAACGTGTAATATAGTTAGATAACATCAGATTAAGTAAATTAATTTGGTTTATGATCATTTAAACTTAAATTGTAGAATGGTGATTCAAACGTGGAAAGTAAGGTGGTATGACCTTATGGAAGAAGAAAAGTAGTGAGATAGCTTGGACCGTAGATTGACATCTAAAGGCTAAAAACAATTGATGTGATACGACTTAATTAGAGGAAAAAAGGAGAAAGATAATTTAGACCATAGATTAATCATTTAATCACTAACTAAGTGAGGATGAACTATATAAGTATATAGGATATCATAAAACATAATAAAGATATACATTGAAACATTATGTGAATTATGTTGGATGATAATTTTTAACATGTTTGTATTTGAAAAGCTCTTAAATTATAAAAACTATAAAGATATAGCATATTTGCATGATGTTTAAATGTGATGATTGTTAGTGGATGATGATGTGGCATCTTTACATGTTAAGTTTAAAGAGTTAGTGGGGGATAACTTTATAGTAAGATAGGATATGTGTGGGACTCATTTGTCATTCACACAAAAATATTATAGGGCCCACGTATCATTCTCTCTCCTTCCCTTCTTCCTCCTCCCTCTCTCCTCCTCCTCTCTCTTTCTCTCCCCCTTTCTCTTCACCTTAGCCTGTACGTGGGGAATGGGGGCCGGATCGGTGGCGGCGAGCGGCGACCCACGCACGCCGAGGTCGAATCTTGCCAGTGCGTGCGTATGGTATCCCATTTAAATAGGATGATACCTCTCATCCGAACAGACCTACCAGGTATCAGGCGATATCTCTAAGGTATCGTCCTGTTCGAACGGGATACCATCATGTAACATTTCCCTATTTCATATGTATATAGAAAAAAAAGGAGACACATTCATCTAAAGAAATCCAATTCAAAAGGCCTTCTCATTATTTCAGGCCCAACGACCCAATAGCCTTAAAAAAAGGCCCAAAATCAAATTTACCTTAACTTCTCTCCTCCCCATTCCCAATTCCGTCTCCTCTCGACAGGAGGACGCGCCACCGCCGCCGCCGAATCGATTAGTTCTAGCAGTTAGTAGTTTAGTACTCCCTCCGTTTCACAATATAAGTTATTTTAGCATTTTCTACATTTATATTGATGTTAATGAAACGGAGGAAGTACTTCCATCTAGACATATATAATACGAATATATATAATACGAATGTGGAAAATACTAAAATGACTTACATTGTGAAACGGAGGAAGTACTTCCATATGTAGGCACATTCAATTTGTGTCATTCTAATCGTTGCTGTAAGCCTGCAAACCATTATTAATTGCAAGTGTTTCTGCTTACTTGCGAAAATGACAGGTTGCAACGCTCTGCCTGTCTGCCTGCATCTTGCTAGGTGAACGTGTCCTTTCAAATGCTATATCGTTGGGTAGCTTGAACAATACTTCACACACAATTCAGTGTCCATATGTATTGTTGATGGATCTATTCTCCGGTGAAATGCATTGTTAGGCAACTTGAGCATTTTCGTCATTAGGAACTTCTGACCACTCCTCTTATTATGGCAGTTGGAACTTCAGTTCAGATGGTGCTTTATTCAGTACTCAGTTGTCTTCCTGAGTTAATGACATAACAAAATCCCTGAATTTTTATTCCACCTTTCTTTTCTTTTTTTTCTGGAAGCAAGTCTCATTCTTTGCTGTTGTGGTTTTCTGCATTATTCTGTCCCCTTTGGTGTTGGCCTGTTTTTGTCAGTCACAACAGTCATGACATACAAAATGCACCAGCAAAAGGGTGATGTCGATATGGGTGGCTTTAAGTAGTTTAGCGTTTACCTCCCCATCCACTGATCCACATTGTTTTCTACTGTTCTACAGCTCTACTTTACCTACTCAGGCTTTTTTTTAAAGGGAGGATATAAGCTTTGGCCTGGTTTAGTTCCCAACTTTTTCTTTAGACTTCCAACTTTTCCATCACATCGAAACTTTCCTACACACAAACTTCCAACTTTTCCGTCACATCGTTTTAATTTCAATCAAACTTCTAATTTTTAATTTTAGCGTCAACTAAACACACCCTTTGTCTCGTATGTACAAAGGAGTCCTTAGGTAATAAGTTTCTCCCATAATTCCAAACTCCTAGTCTAAATATATACTCCTACTTTCACCCATGCTCTCGCTTCCTCCTTGATCTTACCTAGGATTGATGCCACCGTTAATTGCTGCTTTGTAACAGAAAATTCTTACATTACGTCTGTACCATACTTCCCAAGATACCAGAATCACTAGAGTTCTGGGTGGTTGGTGAGTGTTATTGAGGAGCACAAGATTCCACCAGTGTTCGACAAACTTGTTCTTCTGTGCAGCTTCAGGATACTTAGACCGTGTTTAGTTCAAAAAATTTTCTTCAAACTTCCAACTTTTCCATCACATCAAAAATTTCCTACACACATAAACTTTCAACTTTTCCGTCACATCGTTCCAATTTCAACCAAACTTCCAATTTTGACGTGAACTAAACACACCCTTACAGAGATGGAACTGTACACTGCTTGTTCCTTTGAGTGGTCTATCATCTATTGAAGGCTTGAAGCAGTATTCTTGTATGGCAAACTAGCATGTGCTTTGTTTCTTGCTCCAGATGCAACACCATTTTACCCCCCTTTTTTTTTCTGTGAGAATTGCGATCTGGGCTACTTCAAAACTGAAAGGTACTAGTATGCACATCACATGCAGGTAGTGTTTTCCTGAAGAAACGTGTCCCTTTCCGTGCTGATGCAACGCAAACCCTTTTCTTCCATCAGAATTCTTCTTTTTTATTTTTTGCCTTCTCGGTGTTGGGCTGTTCGTCCGTTCATGTCGCGGATTCTCCCACCCCACCGACCCTCTTCTCCACCAAACACGATTGCTTGCAGTTTGCAAATCTAACGTGCGGGCGGCAGGTCGATCGATGCAAAGCGGCAGCCGCAAACCGGTGAGACCTAGGAGAGGACGGGGTCCATTTCGCTTGTACAAATGTTTACCAACTAAAAATAAAAAAGAATTTATGAATAGAACTTTTATATACACATTATTTTCGTGACAACGTCAACCTAGGTGTGGCGACGGCGCGGCGGCTGAGCGGAAGTGCGGCAGCGCGAGGGTCCGAGCAGCAGCGTGGCGGCTGCGTGACAGCGGCCGCGGTGGTGGCCGGCCAAGGGCGGTGGAGCAGCCTCCCCGATGGAGACGCGGCCGACTGCTCGGCGGCAGGGCGCTGCGACGGTGACGCTGACTCACCGGTGGCAGAGGCTGTCGCAGTAGCGTCGTTGCAGGCGCGGAGCTCGTCGTGGCGGTGGCGGCTGTGATTGCGGTGGGAGGGGGCACGGTGGTGACGACCGTGGCTGAGGTGGGAGGAGGCATGACGACCTCGGACGGCTAGCCGAGGGCGTGGCAGACGGCTGCATCTGGCCGCGCGGCAGCGTTTGGAGGAGGGGTCAGAGACCGGCTTGGCGCAGAGAGGCGCAGCCGATGGCAGCGGAGGCCGGCTCGGCGCGAGAGGCCTAGGCGGCAGA
This sequence comes from Oryza meridionalis, assembly GCA_000338895.3. Taxonomy (NCBI): domain Eukaryota; kingdom Viridiplantae; phylum Streptophyta; class Magnoliopsida; order Poales; family Poaceae; genus Oryza; species Oryza meridionalis. The sequence continues at coordinate 4,080,711 of CM002528.2, read as the reverse complement.
GATGGAGACCGGCTTGGCACGAGAGGCGTGGCCGATGGAGGGAGGCCGGATTGGCGCGAGAGGCGCGTCCGATGGAGAAGGCCGGCTTGGCGCGAGAGGCGCGGCCGGCGGTGGAGGAGGCGACCTCGGTGCGAGGAGGAGCTGTCGGCGGATGTGGTGCGGTCTTCGGCGCACGAAGGCTGACCGCGCGGGGGAGGGGGAGGGGGGCACTGTTGCAGTGGTCCCACATGTCAGCAGAGGTTGAGTGGTGGTGGAGCATCGGTGCATCAACCGTGGATTCGCGGGTGGTGAGTAGCGGGTGAAAACCCAGCCCGGCCTTGGCCGGACCGATAACGATGGTTAATTATCCCTCCTGAGGCCGTTGTCGTGCTGTCTCAGCCCTCAAGGGTGGTTGCCAGGCGAAAGCCCTATCTTAGCTCCTTTGAGCCCCGACGGACGGCGGTGACGGTTTTTCCGTCGCTTCTCTTCTTGAAGACGTCATTTTTAGTATCCTCTAGCCAAAGCCTCTCGACTTTGGGCGATCTCGTTTGTGCTCCTTTGTTAGTCTAGTGGCAGTCAATCACGCTTAGCAGCGGCCGGTCCGGTGTTAGCCTTCTCCCGGAGTTGTGTATTGGCACTGTCAGTGTGGGGGTGGTGGTATATTTTTTTTTCCTTTTCTTAGTTACGACCCTCCAGGGTTGTAATCTTATAATTTTTTTTCTTGCTCTATCAATAGAATCTCACACCGTCTCGTGTGGGTCGTTAAAAAAATATTTATGATTCAAAATTAAATGTTGTAAAATAGACTTCAATAAAATCTCACAAAGTTAACTGTATAAATTTAAAAGTTTGGCTTATAAAAGCATAAAATAAATGATAGGACTGGACGAGTGATAGCGAAGCTTGGGAGTGGGCTAAGTAAGGCTGTGTTCATTGGTTGTGGTCTTGGGGATGAAACTAATCCCTCCGACACATAAAACGAAGCGATTTATTAGCGCATAATTAATTAAGTATTAGTTTAATTTATTTTAAAAAATAGATTAATATGATTTTTTTAAAAGTAACTTCCGATTTGGAAAACGTACGATTTCCGGAGGATATGAGTTGGGGAATAACACAACCCCGATCGCTCGTTGGCATCACGGCGGCAGGTTGGAGATCGCCGTTGTGTAGCTGGACCACGGAGGAGATGCCAGATGCGTTTCTTGAACTCCATGATTGATCATTGAACCCCACGACCCCCCCTGGGCCCACATGTCATCTGCCCACTGGCACCATGGCCCCACATACCATTTGTCCATTGTTGCCATTTTGTCATGGTCACCTGTCTCCTCTCTCTCCCCCTCTCTCTCCGAGTCCGTGCAGCAGTAATGGCATGGCAGATCTGGGCCGTTGATCGAGATGTCAACAGCCCTGCGGTGGGGCCGGCATGAGACAAAAACAATTCAACCGACGGTGTGGACTGTGGATCCGAGGGGAGAAGAAGAAGAAAAATAATGGGAATCAGGCGAAGCAGCCTGCTTGTACCTGTAGTGTACTGTTCGTCCGGTAGTGGGGGGGTGGCCCACATGTCATTGGCACTGGTTAGGCTCCCTACCAACCTACCGAACCCACCACACCAGGTCAAACAATGACCAAAATATTAGTAGTACTACACGTGTAGAAGCAGGACGAAATGGGCCAATAGGAGAGCCGGATCTCCGAACGTGGACCAGCGCCAAAATACCACCCCCACACCACACGCGAACCGACGATATGCAACATGACCTAACCCCCTAAGTACTGTTTAGTACTCACTCCGTCCCGAAATACTATTTGGCTTGGATGTATCCTATTACTACAAATCTAGACATGCCAGATTCATAGTACTAGGATCGTCACATCTAACCAAAACTTGCTATATTTTAAGACGGAGGAAGTAAATCACCACTGGAACAGTAGATTTCTCATTGAAAACAAGCACCGACTACAAACGGGAAAATCTAGTTTTTTCCTTTTAAGTCACCCCTGGAAAATTTTTGATAAGTTTGCTACCATCGAATTTCATGTAATCTCTAACTCCTACTGTTTGAATATATTTTTTAATTAATAACAGCTAAATCGAGGGTTGACAAAACGTTGGAATTTCGTGAAAATCGACCGGTTTTCATAAAACCACTGTGGCACGGTTTATGAAAACCGATCTGTATTAGCCTGTTTTTTACCATGTTAATTGAAAGTCATCGGTTTTTATCGATTTTCTGTTGGATTTCGGTGAACCGGTGAGAAGCGATTTTTACTTTGAAATCGAAAGTTAGATCCTGTTTGAATCTCAAGATTGATTTAGACATAATTACCACATCAAATGTTTTTTCAGATATACTTCCTCCGTCCCATAAAAAACCAATTAGTACTAGATATGACACATCCTAATACTACGAATCTAGATATGTGTATGTGTCACATTCGGTTTGAGATTCGTTTTTTATGGAACAGAGGGAGTATACCATGATAAAACAGTTTTTTTTTTGAGCTGTGAGGGGGCGGCCATGTCGGGGTGCATCAGCAGACGGCTGGCGGTGACACGAGCAATTTAACCGTTGCTTTGCCGATTAGTTGTTGTATAGTAGCTCTATTGCTGAATTTTTTTTCAACTAATTGCCTTGAAAGGCACTTCATTTTTTTTCCTACGTCTCTTTTTTCTGTCTGACCGTGTATACGCACTAAATTTAACTATTTTTTTTATAATACAGTAAAATAGTAAACGCTCACAACACACGCGCACTCATCCATATAAATGCACACACCCTATATCTTTGAGCATCTTTTGAAGATTGAGTCGGCATATCTTGAGATTAATGAAGTCACCACATATACATCGTCTATCACTGAAAGAGTAACTAGACACAAATATAAATACCCTTATTATTTCAGATGGATTGATTTCACCACGAGAACCTAACGAGTTAAGTTACATCCACTTCGGTTTCTACTGATATTAAGTATGGATCCATCCTATATTTTTGTTGTGAATTCGCTATTGGTCTTGGCATAACGTGGACCTTAACCTAAATTACTTTAATTTAATTATTATAATCGTGCCAAGGGTGGAACGAAAAAAAAAAAAACTGAAAATCTCAGCGTTCATCGAGGATCTTATATTTATCCCCGTCTCCGCGCTCGTCTCGGCTCCTTCTTTGCCCACTTCCTGCCGCCGATTTTGCATCTCGCGAGCAGAGCAGAGCAGGGCGCGCGCGCGGCTGCTTCCGCCACATCCTGGTAAGGATCCAGATCCTCTTTTCTCATCCACTTTTATCTCCAATTTGTTTGCGTTAACCCTTAGCTTCTCCTTCTAGATCTGGAAGCAGCTTTTTTCTTTAACCTTGATGATACAAGTAGTAGCAGTTTGTTTTTTTTTTCCACAAAAATATGTTGGATCCGCCCCTTGTTACGCGTTTCAGTTCGGTTTGTGATACGAGGATTCGATTTTATTTTATTTTTATGTATATGTATAAGATGAGATTAAGAGAGTAAATGGTTTGAGGTTTCAAGAACCAGATTGATTGATTTGAGTGTTGTTGGATTGATCGTCGCAGGGGGTGGAATGCTTGCCAAGATGCAGTCGCGCAGATGGATCTTGGCTTACCTTCTCGTCGTTCTCGTGAGCCTGCACGGTGGTGCCAATGGCTTCTACCTCCCGGGCACATTCATGCACACCTACACCCCTAACGAGGTGATCTCAGCCAAGGTCAACTCGCTCACCTCCATTGAGACCGAGTTGCCCTTCAGCTACTACAGCTTGCCCTACTGCAAGCCCCCGGAAGGCGTCAAGAAGAGCGCCGAGAACCTCGGCGAGATCCTCATGGGTGATCAGATAGACAATTCGCCATACCGGTTCCGAGTCAACGTGAACGAGTCCGTGTACCTATGCACCACGGACCCGCTCACCAAGGAGCAGGCCGAGCTGTTGAAGAAGCGGGCGCGAGATCTGTACCAGGTCAACATGGTCCTCGACAATCTGCCGGTCATGCGATTCACCGAGCAGAATGGGGTGACTATCCAGTGGACCGGATTCCCGGTCGGGTACAACCCGATGGGGAGTAACGAGGATTACATCATTAACCATCTCAGGTTCAAGGTCTTGGTCCATCAGTACCAGGCGCAGGGTGATGTTGTGATCACCAGTGAGGATGGCGTTGCCATGGTGGAGTCAGATCGCAAGAGCGGATTCCAGATTGTTGGCTTCGAGGTTGTGCCTTGCAGTGTGAGGCGTGATCCTGAGGCGATGTCCAAGCTGAAGATGTATGACAAGGTTGATTCTGTCAAGTGCCCATTGGAGCTTGAGAAATCTCAGGCTATCCGTGAGAACGAGAGGATTACATTCACCTATGACGTTGAGTATGTAAAGAGCAACATTAAGTGGCCATCAAGGTGGGATGCATACTTGAAAATGGATGGTGCCAAGGTTCACTGGTTCTCGATCATGAACTCAATGATGGTTGTCTTCTTCTTGGCTGGTATCGTGTTTGTCATATTCTTGAGGACTGTCCGTAGGGATCTGACACGGTATGAGGAGATGGACAAGGAGGCTCAAGCTCAGATGAATGAGGAGCTCTCAGGATGGAAACTTGTGGTTGGTGATGTCTTCAGAGAGCCTTGCTGCTCAAAGCTGCTATGTGTTATGGTCGCTGATGGTATCCAGATCACTGGTATGGCAGTGGTTACAATTGTCTTTGCTGCTCTGGGTTTCCTCTCACCTGCTTCAAGGGGAATGCTCTTGACCGGAATGATCATCCTGTACCTCTTCCTTGGAATTATCGCTGGATATGTCGGTGTCCGTGTTTGGAGGACAATCAAAGGAACCTCAGAAGGGTGGAAATCTGTTGCTTGGCTGACCTCCTGCTTCTTCCCTGGCATTGTTTTCGTTATCCTGACTGTGCTGAACTCCATCCTGTGGGGCAAGAAGAGCACTGGAGCTTTACCTATCTCACTGTTTTTCACGCTCCTGGCCCTGTGGTTCTGCATCTCAGTTCCACTCACACTTATTGGAGGTTTGCTTGGTACACGTGCTGCAAGCATAGAGTACCCTGTCCGTACCAACCAAATTCCACGAGAGATCCCTGAGCGCAAGTTCCCGTCATGGCTGCTTGTTTTGGGTGCTGGAACATTGCCCTTTGGCACCCTCTTCATTGAGCTTTTCTTCATCCTGTCTAGCATTTGGTTGGGGAGGTTCTACTACGTCTTTGGCTTCCTATTCATTGTCCTTTTCCTGCTGGTCATAGTCTGTGGTGAGGTTTCTTTAGTCCTAACCTACATGCATCTTTGTGTGGAGGACTGGAAGTGGTGGTGGAAAGCCTTCTTTGCTTCTGGTTCTGTCGCCTTCTACGTCTTTCTATACTCTATCAACTACCTCGTGTTCGACCTTAGGAGCCTAAGTGGACCGGTCTCAGCAACGCTCTACCTTGGCTATTCCCTGATCATGGCCCTTGCCATCATGCTGTCTACTGGTGCTATTGGCTTCTTGCTGTCCTTCTACTTCGTCCATTACCTCTTCTCATCTGTTAAGATTGACTAGAGGCACCCACACTCTTGCTGCAATAGGATCACCTGAGCATGGTGATAGTTATCCCTTAGAAACATATCACACAATAATATTGAATTGAAAAGAAAAATGTAAACATGGCAACGCCCATGGCTTTTGGCCCTGATTAATTCTATCATTTAGCATAGCACAGTTTCTTTAAGTTCATGCTTATATTTTGTAGGCGTGTCTGCAATGTTTCAGCTATGTTTTTTGACTTTGTAATACTATTATGTTTTGTTTTCTCTGGGCATTTGTGAGCAGCCTTTGTTGGAACACTTTGACAGATATTCAATATTAAAGAGCTATTCGATTACAGTCCTTATGTTTCTTCCCCTGATATCATACTGTTGAATGCTAGGTGACTGCTACTTGTTATGCTGCTTCCGCTTGCTCTGAAACTTGTAACGAGATAATGGTGTTGAGCAATTTTCTTGATAAACATGCATGTGTCTACATGAGTTTTAAAGTTGTTGTCAACCTTTGCCGCTGTGAATACTCGTTTTCTGAATTCTGAAGGTTGTAATCAGGTCACATTTTTTCAATTAGTTGCCACATGTTCTAACGTACTCTGTGACATGGACACATGGTTCACTGTTTCTGGTAAGCTGTAACAGTTGAACAGCATACACGGCTTCAAACCCCTCCAAGCCATGATTCCTTGAAGAATTTATGCAGCGATCAGATATGGCTGCATCCTGTATTCCTGTATTCTGTTCCCTGTTCATGGTCTGCTTACAGTATTCTAATGTTTTCTTTCCATTTGGTGGATAATGTACTTGCATTCTTTCTTTGGTGTTGCATTCTTTTGTGAGAAATATGTACATCTACACCTTGTTATGTTTGCATTATTTTTCCTGGTGCTACATTTGCATTCTCTGTTGTCCGGTATTGGATCAAATAGAGTAAAACATCAAACTGCTACATCTGACCTTAACGCACGGCTCTCCTAATTTACATATATTCACAGTTATATTTGTTGTAGAAGTTTAATTTGAATTTACATGTTTATATAGTGATATATCTCATTAATTTATCTTGTTAATTCTTTTTATGACTAGACATGAAAAGAGAGGGATGTAAACACTTTTCCCTTTCTATCATTCCTTGCCTTTCTTGGCAAACGTCTAACTACGGCTTTATTAGTTGTAATGCAGTCGTAAGATGCAGAAAAGATGTTAATTAATTAACAAGGTTGGTTAGAGTTGAAAAGATGTTAATTAATTAACAAGGTTGGTTAGAGTTTATTTTGTCTAGGTAGTTGGCACTGGATGGTGATGTTGTCTTTGTCCTTTAGTAATCGCAGTTATCAGAAGGTAGATCACTGTTCAGTTAATACAGTCGTAACCAATGATACTAGAGTGTGCCAATACTTAGTACAAAGATACTAGAATCCTTTTCTCATGGATCTAGCATGTGCCCATAATTTCTTGTTTGCTTGGGCAATGTTGCATTTGTAGTTTCTGTTTTTTTTAATAAGATCAGGACACAGACAACTAAATTATTAATTAAATTGTGGACCATTTTATTCAGTCTAATTATCCATGGTTCATACTGTGCATGTCAAACTATCAGGATGACCAAACTTGATTAACTTGACATAGTGATTCTTACAAGCAGAAAGCAATACGCCATAGCAGTTTAATACATACTTCCTCCATCCTAGAAAAACCCAGAAGTTGTTGGTTTTTTCTAGGACGAAGATTTCTACAAGGAGCATAAAAACACACAAAAAAAATGCACCAGACAAAATCATCACGCAATGCATCAACTGAAGTGAGTTAGTGACAGTCGGACAATAGTTTGCTAAAAGTACCATTCTGCCAAGGGAAAACCTAATGTCCATTTCTCTTTCCTCTTTTCATGTCATAATAATAGCTAAATCGTTTGCAATGTATGTATTTATACAAGAGAATGCACTGGCTTGTTTGAAGTTGAAAGCTCGCCCATGAAATTTGACTGCCAATTCATTGGGTATCTACTAACAGTTTTCTGATCAATGGACAGACTAGTGGATAATTTTCCAACTCCTTGTAGAAAGATCACTCAACCTTTGCAAACCCTCCTTCCGGTAGACTACTGTCATTGACTGCTTCTCGCACAAATCTACAAAGCAAAATGGTAGTGTCAAATAACACGGTTCAGTTCCAATTGAGTTAATCCATCCAACGCCACTATTGTATTCTTTAATGTTGCGACCAAAATGGGAGAGAGCAGTACATCTCAAGGTAACTAAGCTAGCATGATTATGATCAATACAGCTTTAAAAGATGATTTAGAAATTGGGTCAGTGTTCAACCTACAAAACCGAAAGCATGCAGGATGCAAAAGATTAATGAATTCTCATTATTTTTGTTCTACGTAGCCGTGAATAGTTCAGTCTCAGCCTATATACAGAAAACTAACTGAAAGGTGAAGAACAAACCTTGTTAACTTTTCCTGAGATGATTGCAGGACGTAGATTGCAAGGATGAAGGATAGAACAAGCCCTGCATATATAAAAATAAGCTATTTTAGGACACAAATGTGAAAGCCATTAGAACTAGAAAACTATCACACTTTGCTATATCAGCATAGATGGCATCAGAACATAAATGTTCCGTTCATGATATAAGGGAAATCCCAAGAGTAGTATAGCATGGCAAACAAATGCTATTTGAGTTAAAACGAACTCACCAGATCCAAACAACACATAGAAACCTCCAGGAACATCTATCTCCGATTGCTCCTCCCTGAATGAAAGTATCATTTCAAGTCCTTGAATCAATTTCACCCTAGTTTGTTATGGTAAAGATCTCTTTGAAAGGTCATAATATTTTAAGTTACAAAGTAAGTTTTTACCATGTATATCTAACCAGAACATATTTTGGCCAATTCTGTTGATCCCAGAAATTCTTCCTTATGTCAGGATGATGTTCAACATCTGGATAACAAAATGAGCATTGGCTAGCAATTAGGGAAATCGAGAAACAAAACAACAAAATCAGCCTGTGAATATAAATATTTTACTAGGTGAAAGAGAAACCACTCTAAAAATGATAGCTATCCTTGAAAAAGTCTAGTCTATTGGAAATTTGCAACATAAGTTATGTGCCCTTATACAGGGCCCGAATATTGTTGCGGTACTGGTAGAGAGAGAGAGAGAGAGAGAGAGAGAGAGAGAGAGAAGTCAGGAGCATTTGCTGAGCACTCCCAAAAGGGCTGCTCAATTAACACACCATCAGTTCACTATCAAAAGGTAAACAAAGTTGACTACTTGACTACACTAAGATAAATCTTTAAAGATTCCCCTAAACTCAAAAAGAAGAAGTAGCATGAGCATGATGCTGACAATGAGTTATATAAATGAACTACGTTCAGGAAGACAGACATGCAAAAGAACATAACATATTAATGAAGTGCTGCTACACATGAAATGTTTTGTTACAGAGTATTTGGCAAACATATATGTACATGATACTGCTTGCATGAAAAATAATAACAATACTAAATATGATAGAATTATATATGTTTAGACATATGCAAAAAGATATATCACGAGGACAGGTGATAACAATACATACAAATGTGAGGCATGTCCACTACTTTAGCCGTGACACCAAGTAAATCATTTCCAGAGTATTTCTGCGTAATCAAAGGTAGATCATATTAAGCATAGAGACAAGTCTTGCTAGAAAGGTATAGAAACTATTAAGCAAGGACTCACCAAATGGAAATCAATCATTGGAACTTCAGAGCTTTTGCGATTTATGACATAAAGCCAAGGAAGGTGGAACTTTTCGTGACCAATTTGAAATGTTCTACAGTGTCAGAATCAGGTAAAATTGTAAAACACATCTCCAGAAACACACTCATATACAGGTTGTAAATCTCATATGTTCATAACATTTCCAACCTTACTACCATTTACTCTTTTAGTTCTCTACAACAGTCAATTGAACTAAAAGTCAGTTCGTCTTAACCTTACAATGAGTATTATAACCTAGCACAAACTATGCAGAACACCATACCTTCTGAATTCTCTCTCTCAAAAATGAAAAATAACAAGAAAAAGTTTTAACAATGTATGATTTCAGTCACAAGATTCTGGTGTCACAAAATCATCACCGATTATGATGATAACCTTCAAAGTCATGCCCTACAGCTTACTGGACTCACTGTTCTACTCAAACATTGTAGAACAGAAGTATAAATTTATCATCTAAAACATGAAGAACAGCAGAACATCCTACTCACATCTTGTAAGGATCTGCACCGGTGAACCCAGTCGGCTTGGGGATCGGCATCATAACCTGCACAAGAGAGACCAACCCACATCACCAAAACCACTCCCCCACACACATGAAACGAATCATAGATCTCGACCCTCTCTTTTCAAGAACACACCCCCCTCTCTCACCTCATGGTTGACCGCGAAGGACGGGCAGTGGCGTCCCACCACGTCGAACCACACCGACCTCGACTGCAAACAAACAAAAACAAAAAACCCACCTCGCAGATCAGATCGCGCCAAAGAACAACGCAAATCAGCCTCAGAATCCGAAGGCTTTGCTCACTCACGCCGTGGTACTGGCCGGAGCGGAGCATGGGGACGATGTCGCCGGGGCGGTAGGCGGACGCGAGGGGGATGAGGAGGGCCGAGGAGTAGAGGAGGAGGAGGAGGAGGCGGTGGTGGTGGGCCGCGGCGGGGCTCCGGCGGGCGGCCATGGCGGCGAGGTGGTCGCCGGAGTTGGGGGTGGAGGGTGAGATTCGGGGGTTCGTTTTGGAGAGTCAGATTTGGCGATGCTTATTGGACTTTTGGCTTCACTAATCTTGGCCCATTATTCAGCCCAGTAATGATGCATTTATTAGGGATTTTGGCCCAATTGATTACTGGACCTATAAACATATGGAAATTCGGTTCTGTTTGTATTTATATTTTTTCTTGTTGAGGTAGGAAATGAACCTACGAAATTTGTACGACATAGGCAGCAGGAAGTTACACATTTTGATGTTTAACTTTTATATCATTTAGCATAGTTTTTCTTTTACCTCTATATGTATATTTCTGAAAAAAAAATAGCTATATGTATCACATTTTTTTTTACCTACATCACGCTTTCATAACATTTGAAATTCATTATATATATATATATATATATATATATATTTTTATTTTCAAATAACAGAATAGAAAATGCTGAGCGTAGATTAGCTGGTTAGGTTTTTTACGATGAAACCTTTAAATCCTAAACTTAATACAAATGCTCGTATTTACAGCTAATTGTTCTATCAGTGGTATATGATGTACTCGTCGACAAATCACATGTGATGACTTAGTCAACCTTAAAATATGTTGCCCTAATCCTCATAAGTGCTTATAAGGGTACTGCACATATTTATAGAAATGAGTATGTGCACATGTATATAAAAGGTTCTGGGTTGTTGGAAATTGCTTTTCATTATTTGGTACTCCGTCTGTTTCAGGTTATAAGATTTTCTAGCATTGCCTACATTCATATAGATATTAATGTATCTAGACACACATATGTCTAGATTAACACACACACACACACACACACATATATATATATATATATATATATATATATATTATGTACATATAATGTACATAATAATGTACATATAATGAATTTCATATAATGTACATAATAATATACATTACGAGTACATCATATAACTATATTATGTACATATAATGTACACACACAAACATGTGCGCGCGCGCGCGTGCGCTTAATGCTAGAAAGTCTTATAATACGAAACGGAGAAAGTAGTACAAACGATTAATTAAAGTAGCTATAGTTTATATAGGGCGCTAATAGAAAACCGTGCAATACAACTTCATAAACCACCTGATGTTAGTACACATGTTTGGCCTCCTAAGTCGTCCTATCATAGGTAAATATGTTATATATTTGGAACGGCTACCACAGGTAGTAGAGTTTAAAAGATTCTTTGACGTTTGAGTGGTTTTAGACTTTCAGCGGAAGATGCTGAACTATGTTCCTTTTACTTCATAGAATATTCTGTATTTGACTGCATAGAGATTGTGGATGCGGTTGAAAGTGTGGTGGTGCTAAAGATAGATGAGGGCATATTTGATGCTGACATCCCCTACTTCCATAATTCACTGGTGGATACTATGGCATAAGAATTAGACCTATCATAGTCATGTTTTTCATTTAGTTTATGAGAAGATGAGGTTATCGAATTTAGAAAATAAACTAAAAATCGGAAGTTAGGAAAACAAACTTTTCTATATTCTCAAACTGCTTTTCAGAATCTTTAACTCTTCCAATCAGGCTTTTAAGCTTAGTTCGCAAACTCATTTATTTTATTTAACTCTCTCGTTAGCTGAGAGTAAACTGCTAAACTATTTATTTTTTACAAAAGTTATTTTAAAATCATTTTTTCTGATTTATAATGATCAATACCTGATTAATGACATGTCGTTAATGACTGCAAGTAGAAAGCTACCGCCAAAATCACGATCGAACTAAGCATAAGCCTTAGTAGTTATTAGTACTCCCTCCATCTCAAAATAAATACAATTTTACACTGTTCATCTCTAATGTTTGATCATTCGTTTTATTTGGAAATTTTTTATGATTAGTATTTATATTATTATTAGATGATAAAACATGAATAGTACTTTATGTATGACTACTTTTTTAAAAAAAATTCAAATAAGACGGATGGTCAAACGTTGGACACGGTTACCCACGACTGCACTTGTTTTGGAAGGGAGGTGCTACACCGCAGGTACTTAATATGTCATTTGTTTCGAATGGTTTTCTAGATATATACTCATGAAAAAGTCCTTTTATATCTACTTTAACCCTTACGAACGGCAAGCTTTTTGACAATCGAGAGAACATCTCAATTTTTTTTAAAAAAGGTAAAATGAACTGTTTATCCAAACATTAATTTTGTTTATAGCTGATACACAACTCTTCTCTCCCACAAAAAGTGGAAAAAAAATTCACAACTCTTCATCCTAGAATAGATTAGGCTATTGCATGGACAAACCATTATCCAAAGAAAAAAAAACTACCGAAAAAGTATAGAAAATCCACTTCTTAAGCTTTTTACTAGTGGCTAGTATGATTTTACAAAGGCTGATGTAAAAAGAAAAAGTTAAAAAATTAACGTAATTTCAGGTCTTATTTGTGGTGCAACAACCATTCAACCAACACAGCTAGCAACAAGAGTAGAAACAAAAATTCCCCTCCTATTTTCTACCAATCCCCAGCCATAAAAATTAAAACGAGAAAAAAAGAAATAATCCCCACAAATAATAAATGGATAAATAAAATCGAAATAGAAAAAGAAAAGAAAAATCCAAAAATAAAACCCCCTCCACTCCCATCCCGTTTCTTCCTCTTTCCCCTTCTCATGGAGTCGTGTAGCTTCCGCACCGCCGCCTCGCCATCGCCATTCCCCTCGCTTCCCTCCTCCTCCCGACAAGCGCCACTATGCTCCAGCCTCCGATTCCCCGTAAGAAGTTCCCTCCTTTTACGGCGGGTTTATGGAAACTTTTGGGGTTTTTTTTTCTGATGTTTTTGTGATTTTCTCTTTGGTTGTTGCAGAGACCAAGAAACGGGAGGATGGTGGGGGTGCGGAGGAGGGCGTCCGGATTCGAGGCCTTCCCTCCCCTACCTGGTAAGGTGTTCGTCGAGGAGGTGAGCTTTTCTTGGTTTTTGTTTGATTCATGGGTGTAAAGATAAGAGTTTTCTTGGTTAATTTCTTGTTTGGTTTCAAGAACTCTGGCTTGCCCTAGGTGCAAATGTGGTATTAACTTCGATTGGGGTTGGATTTTCTTTGTGCGACCTCCGGATTAGGCAGGGATTCAGCTTGCTCTGATGCTTCTTTAGAATACAAACTGCGCATCTTTGGGAGAAATTAGTGCCATTTATATGGTTCATGGGTTAATTTCCATCTTTTCTTATCTTGGTTGTACTAATAGGGTAGAAAGTTAGCTCATGCTTCTTCCATTTCGGAGCATTGGCGAGTTTCCTCTAAAACAGAGCAAGTGACTAAGTGAGTTTCATTTGAGTTTGATGGTTCCCTTTGGTGAATTATCCCCAGTATTGCTGTTCTTGTAGTTGGTGGGTTCGATGAAGTAGTACTCTTAGCTAAGGAGTAGATTTTTAGTTCTGTTGCTTGGAATCTTGGTAGTCAGTTAATTACCATATTCATATACTTGGATCACTTATGACTAACATTTCTCAACGTTCCCAAGCTATGGTTTATATTGTTCCATTACATGATACACTCTTCGAGGATAAGAGCTGTTTACCTTTCATTTTTGTAGGCCAGGACTAATTAGATGTGCATTTGTTTTTTAGGCAATTGGAGCTGAATATGGGGAAGGTTTTGAGACATTTAGGATGGATGGACCACTCAAGGTCGATGTGGTGAGTATACGTCATTTAACTTACATCGCAATTTTTTCTATCTAGCATCCTGTATTACTTCCTTAAGTTACATTTTGTATAAGTTTCCTTTCATTGTTTCAGGATTATCTGAACGAAAAATTGCAAGAATGCTTCCTTCAAAGGATAAGACATGCTATGAAGCCAGATGAAGCATGTGGGCTTATTTTCTCATGGGACAACGTAATTGTGAGTTTTTCTTTTTTGTTCTTGTGCTAGTTTGTAATAGTGCAATGTCTACTAGCCTACTAGTGATATTTATTTCTTCTAAGTGGCACATTAGGCCTTCTCATCTGCAGTTACTCGTTGTGATGATCATTCAAACAAACTCTACCTTATGTGTTAATAATTTAAAATTTGTTTCTGTTTCAACTTCATTACAGGATGCTTTTTTTTTTTGGTTTGAACTACACTGGTTGATTGGTAGAGAAGAACAAGAGTCAGCTTCCTTAAGTCCATTCTTCTCAGTAGTTTATAGAGCTGTTACAATGGGGAAACACTTTTAATCACCTAGGTGGACATCCACCCATTTGTTGCATGTCAACTAAATGGGTATGAAAAAAAATCAAAAAAATTTGACAAGATATATTCATATGTAATATATCACCCCACAAACATGCAAGTTCAAATTCGACTTCTACAAGTTGTAATAAAAATAACAAATCAAACTCTGATTAGTATACGTATATTCACAGTTAAATTTGTTATTTTTGTTTCAACTTATAAAAGTTGAATTTTAAGTTGCATGTTTGTGTAGTGATATATTTTATATCAATCTATCTTGTAAATTTTTTTGAAATTTTTTCATGATCATTTAGTTGACATGCACTAAATGAGTGGACGTCCACTCAAGTGATTAGAATCCACCTCCGTTACAATGCCCATTGTTGCATCTATAATTGACTCAGATTTGTCATCCTCTTCTGTTCTCTTAGGCTGATACAGACTCACTAAAGTTGGATGCCTGGAGACAGCTTGCTTTGGAAGAAGGTATACCTTTAAAATAAAAATACAGTGTAAAGTTTTATGAAACATACTATTCCTATAATGTTATTGTATGGGTCCTTTTCTTTTTTCCGACAATGCAAACTGTAGAAATCATTTTCTTACTCGTTTAAGTTCATATTTTGTCTTCACATTCAGATTCTCAGTGGTATATTGTCTGCAAGGTCTGAGGAGCACATACATTAACTTACTATAAATATAAGATTCTTATTGTGCAACCTTTTATGACTTCTCATTCAATTTTGACTGAATAAAATCGGTCTAAACTACTTATTTGTCATTGAGGTTTGTGTTTACCTCACTGCCAGGGATGCTACCTTGATATTGCTAATAAATTTATTTCATGCAGGGAAGGATATCCCAAATGCTGGTCATCTCCAAAAGAGTATTCTTCATGGTGCTGCTGACCATGTGCTTAGAAAGGTATGAGTTTTCTTTATACATACAGAAGGTCTATGTTTTAGAGTTGATACCATGCTTGCATCATCAATTAGCTTTGGTACTTTTTAGTAACACTAATTTGCCACTGAAAGTTTTTTTGCTGCAAACAAAATAATAATAATAAAAGCATACTCTTTGTTGGGCACATTCTTTCTATTGTGCATATGGCTTTCCTTTTGCTATTTGCACCCAGTGGCAACTCTACTTGTCCTTATTCAGGTTTTATATTGGGCAAAAGATGAAAGTCAAATGGAAAGACTGAAGGCACGGCTTATAGAGTTATACTACGAAAATCTCTTCAAAGTAATTATTTCTACGCTTCTTTTGGGATAAAAGATGGCTTAAATTATACATAATTGTTTCTGATTAAGTGTGTTCATTTCATTCAGCTTGATACACCAGTAAATGGATTGCGGGAATGGTTGGATGCTGTCCAGACAGCAGGCATCCCTTGTGCTGTCGCATCGTCCCTGGATAGGAGATGCATGATTGAAGCTTTGGATCGAATGGAACTAAGCAAATATTTCAAGGTTCTTTTTTTATATCATCCTAATTCCCAACTTTTACCAAAACATTATTTTCTGAAATACATTCTTCGAATACGATGTATATCAGAAGTTAATTTTATTCATTCCTCCTTTATATTGCAGGCAATTGTGACTGACGAGGATGATATGGAGTCAATAGCACATAGGTTCCTCTCAGCTGCTATGAAGGCATGTTTCTGCTCCACTTCAAAATATTTAGCTGTTTTCAAGATATATCGCTCACATGTTTGTCAAATCTGTTGTTTCTCACCAGTTGGATCGGAAGCCCGCAAAGTGTGTAGTGTTTGAGGATGACCCGAGAGGCGTAACCGCTGCTCACAACTGTACCATGATGGCAGTTGCACTCATTGGTGCTCATCCTGCGTATGTAGTTCTCTCTTTTTTTTTTTCTTTTTTTGGAATAATATTCTTTGAAATTAGAGCACAGTTTTTTCCGTTGCTTTCAGATCTTTCTGTTGAACTACATAGCAAATCTTGGCTACTTACCTGTGGAATATACATTTTGTATGACATGTAGGTATGAGCTGGTACAGGCGGATCTCACCATCGCAAAATACAGCGAGCTCTCGGTGATCAATCTCAGAAGGTTGTTTGCTCATAAGGGGTTAAGTTTCATGGACTTGCAGAAGCAGATCATCGAGAGGTCACCTCCAAAGAGGAAGCTGACAGTAGACACCATCTTCTAATGAATTCTTTACCTCCCAATACTGAAAAAGAGAAAAGAAAAAAGCACCATCCTCCCTACTGTGCTGTGTATATAGCATTCCATGTTGGTTAGATTACATAGAAAGCTGATGTTAGATGATCTGTTGTTGCATACCTCCATTCTGGATAACTAGTTGTAAACTGATGTTTACCCATTTTATTCATGATAAATACCAGTCTACCAAACAAAGGCCCCGTTTGAATATCATGAAAATGGTGGATTAGATTTTGGATTAAAGTGGCACGTTTTTCAAACTGCTAAACGGTGTGTTTCGTGTGAAAACTTTTTATATGAAAGTTCTAAAATATCAGATTAATCCATTTTCAAGTTTGTAATAATTAAACTCAATTAATCACACGTTATAACCATATCGTTTTGCGTGAAACACTTAATCTTCATCTTCAGATACAGACATATTGAATCCAAGTACTGCAAATGAAATGCCGTCGAGGGCTTAAAACATTTTCCCCCAAATACAAAGCACACCATACAAAGCCACAAAAACATGCTAAGGTCCAAATGCCTGCAATATAACTATAGAATATAGATAGATCAAAAGGAAGGAGATTCAGTTTCAAATTTGATACGAACCCCTTATTATTTGCAAGCAGGAAATTAAGATCTAAGCAATTACAATTTGTTCTATTGCTTCAGTTGAATAAGATGGAATACATTTGTTCTATTGCTTTTAGATTTTCTTTTTGTTGAACTGTACCACTAATCTTTGCTTCTTACTACCATTTTGCACTTGCTGAAGCAAATATTCCAGAGGTCGCCTCCTAGCAGGCTAGGAGGAAGCCTTTTTGCAACCAAGGACAACTTCAGACTTCTGTGCTAACTATTACCTAACATAAACATAGCCATGTAACTGTAGGTATTAGGATTTCATGATGTACTGTGTCAGCTGATAGTAGACAAGACAACCAGCCCCATTATTTTGCTTATACTAATCCATATGGCTTATTAGCAATAAAAAATAATTTGTGAGTATACATGTCCTTAACGATTCAAAAACAAATATTGTAAAATAAACTACAATAAAAAAATCAACTTCTTTTGACTTACAAGCATAACATAAGCGAAATGATGCGGCTGGACATCTTCTAGTGAATTCTTACCCCATTGCCGCCTTAAAAAAACGAAGAATTCCTATGAGCTTAGGCGGTATATATTCATTTATGGATATAGAGACCGGATTTCTATCCAATATAAAAAAAACACAATTCCATGTCGTTTAGATAACATATTAACATAGCTTGACTTGCTGATGCTAGATGATCTGTTGCGTAGCTCCATTCTGGATGCAGCAGTTGTAATTGTATGGATGGTTTACAGGGAAAGATCAACTGCTAGAACCATGCTGCTGCTGCTGTTGACCTGTTGTTGTAAGCTGACATTAGCAGATGATCCATTTATTCATGATAAATACCAGTCTTCCAAACACAGACATGGACATGCTTCACAAATATATGTATTCTTAAGTGTTCGCAGCTGGTATGGCAGACGTACGTAGTATCATGCTAATGCTAGCAGACAGAAAGCAGACAGAAAGAGACTGAAAGGCAGCACGGCAGTTGAGCAGAGTTATATTCCTGTTGACAGTAACAGTTAATTTTGGGATAGTTTGGATGAAAAGGGATTAAGCAAACACTTGGGTCTTGGGCAAAGAAAACAAGGAAAACTCCTGTTTATTTTTTTCTTTCTTTTCAGCCACAGTATCCGTTCTCTAGCTCCGAGCCCCCTGTTTCTCCGACACCAGTTTTCTTTGCCCAAGTATTTTCTCAGACACCTGAATGTTTTTGCTCTCTCCCACCTCACCAAATGTTCTCTAATTTATCCTAAATATTTAGCTGTCAGTAGTTTGGTTCTGCGTTTGAATCTTATCAAGATTCAGATTAAATACAGATACGTAAAAAAAAAAAATCTCTTAGCGTAGGATTAATTGAGTTTTAATTATTAAAAACTTGAAAAATAGATATATTTGATATTTTAAAACTACTTCATATAGAAATTTTTTTTACACAAAACGTATCGTTTAATAGTTTGAAAAATGTGCTAATCGAAACCGAGGGTAAAATCTTCATCTTGTAATGTCATACCGGGTCGATGGCGACTGCTGCTTCAAGAAGAGCATCAAAGCGAAAAATAATTCATTTTGCGAAGAACAATCAGTAGTTGATAGCTGAGTTAGTAATAGTATTAGGCAGCTTCTCTTTTCAACTCTAGTGAGACTATGACATGAAAAATTAGAATTGCAGAGCAGGTGAAGTCGTGAAGATGCAGCAGAGTACATAACACAATGGCGTTAATCATGTTAGGATTCCACATTCAGAGAGTGAGCTAGAGCACACCATTTATTTTTGCGCAGCGATCATCGATGGATAGACGGCGGATTCGGCGAGATGTGGAGATCGAATCTGTCGCCGACGACTCTGCCAATTCTGTCCAGGTTAATCTCTCTCTTCTTAGATGAAAATTGCATGCGATTTACTGTTGATGATGAGTATGTTTAATGGTGATTAGTTCATTGATTAATAAGCTTATTATCAATTGCATGGTGACATGGTGTAGAACATCAGGCTGGTGTTTGACATCAACGACAGGACGATTCAGGTCCCTCTCAATGGCCACACCGTCGCGCAGAACATCGGCCGTCAGGCTGCCGCCGCCGTCGCCGGTGATTCGTCAGCCGGCGGTGTCAGTGAGAAAGCAGGCGGCGGCGGCGAGGAGTGGCTGCAAGAACAGGACGGCTTGTTGTGCATGCGCGGGTGGCTGATGGCGGTGGCCACGCTGTTCGCCGCCATGGCGTTCCAGGCGGCGCTGCAGCCGCCGGGGTGGATGCCGAGGCCGCGCGACTGGTTCGCGGCGCTGCTCGCCGCCGACCCGGCGGCGGCCGCCGTCACGAGGGACCAGGCCGGGAAGGCGATGCTGTACCTGATCGTCAACACCTGCACCTTCGCCACGTCGCTCGCCGTGCTCTTGATGCTGCTCGCCGTGGGCGGCGGCGGCGGCGGCTGCGCGTCGAGGAGGGTCACCGCGAGGCTGATCGCCAACATGATGACGGCCGTCGCGCTGTTCGCCGCGGCGACGTTCGCGCTCTGCGCCGCCGACGACTACCGGCTCATGGCGTTCGTCGGCACCGTCGTCGCCGTGTACGCCGCCGTCACGGTCGTCTTCGTCAGGTGCAACCTTGCTCTGCCGTTCCGGAGAGGCGGCGGCGGCCATGGTTGTTGTAGCTGGGTGCTAAGATTGTAATAAGACCAGATAATACTGGGCCGGCCATGCGTTTGATCCAGCCATATACACGCCGGCGCAACGCACAATAACGAGTTTTGTACCACATGGAAAATTTACAGCGGTGGAGAGCCGCATAAAAGAGGACGCGGTCGTGTTGCTCCCGCCGAGCTTGGTTGTGAGAGCTTGTCACCCCAGCTGTGGGGGGGCGGGAGTTGGCAGATTTGGCCGATGTTGGGAGGATCGAGAGCAAACGATTAATCACAGAACTCATATCATAGTATAGGTTCTTTAATTCTTTTTTAAAATGAAAAAAAATGAAAATAGGAATGATTATGAAATAGAAAATTCATAATTTTTTTTAGAATTGTTGTGAATCCATTCCAATCGAATATTGAGTAATCAAATCCTTCAATTCATAGTTTTCGAAATCTTTTTAAAAGCGGATTAATCGGACGAGGATAAAGAGAGAGTCCCATTCTACATGTCAATACTGACAACAATGAAATTTCTAGTAAAAGGAAAATCCGTCGACTTTCTAAGTCGTGAGGGTTCAAGTCCCTCTATCCCCAAACCCTCTTTTATTCCCCCCTGGTCTCGTTGGGTTGTTGAGGCACAAATGCTAATTCTATTTGTCCGACTTCGGACTAGGGGGAGGACTATAGGTGTCATCAAACCCCAGGCCCAATTTGCGGCTGGTTGAGAGCCCTGGTTGTGTTTAACGTCGGTGGCCTCTTGGTTGCTTTAACGAGAGAAGCCCCACGGTCGTATCCTGTCCAACTTTCTCCTTTTTTTGCTATTTTTTTTTTACTTTTCCCTTCAACTAGCAAGTGTATCCTGTCCAACTCTCCTCTTTTCTTTTTATGATGCTATTTTTCTTTTACTTTTCCCTTCAACTAGCAAGTGGGGTGAAGATGACAATTAGAATTGCAGAGCAGGTGAGGTGAAGATGCATGAGCAGAGTACAAAACAATGGCGTTAATTATGTTAGGATTCCACATTCAGAGAGTGAGCTCGAGCACATCATTGATTTTTGTGCACAGATCGATGGATCGATTGATTCTGTCGCCGACGACTCTGCCAATTCTGTCCAGGCTAATCAACTCAGCTCAAGTGCTTGCAATTTACTGTTGATGAGCATGTTCAATGGCGATTAATTAGTTCATCAGGCTGGTGATCGACATCGGCGAGACAGGACGATCCAGGTCCCTCTCAATGGCCACACCGTCGTTCAGAACATCGGCCGTCAGGCTGCCGCTGCCGTCGCCGGCGGTGTCAGTGAGAAAGCCGGTAGTGCTCGGTGGTAGCGGCAACAGCGGGGCGGCTTCGGCTTGTTGTGCATACGCGGATGGCTGGATGGTGGTGGCCACGCTGTTCGCCGCCATGGCGCTCGAGGCGGCGCCGTGTACGCCGCCGTCACCGTTGTGTTCGTCAGGTGCAATCCTGCTCTGCCGTTTCCGGGAGGCGACGCCGGCCATGGTTGTAGCTGGGTTTCAAGATTGCAAACGCGTCTATGCAAAATTGGGTCATTGGCTTTGTATCCAAACCACACAAGGACACATTGATTCTGCAAAATCACGATGAGACGAAACATAATAAGACCGGATATGATAATTTACTGGGACTGCGGGCCGGCCTGTGTTTAATTCAGCCACAGCCCGTATTATTACACGCGTAATGCATAAGAACAATGTTTTGTACCATATGGAAAATTTACATCGGTTTAGGCCAGTATAAAAGAGGACGCGATCGAGATGCTCCTGCCGAGCTCGGTGGTGCAAGCTTGTAATCCCAGCTGCGGGGGGCGGGAGTTGGCAGAGTTTAGCCGTTGTTGGGGGATCGAGGTATATATGAGATATTTCTGTTCATCCAAGCGCCTTAGGTTGCAACTAGTTTGTGAGTACCCTTGCGTTGTGTTCGGGCCAACTCCTTTTTTCGTTTTAAATTTATGGTACATTCTTATTTCCGCGCCCTTTCTACTGACGGGATTATCCACGGATTTGATCCGAGGATCGACCTAATACTAGTGCATGAAGCGACAACTCGTGTCTCACTTTCTACTCACGAGAGATGCCATGGCTCTATCCTGTCCAACTCCTTTTTTCGTTTTAAATTTATGGTACATTCTTATTTTCGCGCCCTTTCCACTTACGGGATTATCCACGGATTTGATCCGAGGATCGACCTAATACTAGTGCATGAAGCGACAACTCGAGAGAAGCCACGGCTCTATCCTGTCCAACTCCTTTTTTCGTTTTAAATTTATGGTACATTTTTATTTTCGCGCCCTTTCCACTGACGGGATTATCCACGGATTTGATCCGAGGATCAACCTAATACTAGTGCATGAAGCGACAACTCATGAAGTTTGTTAAGTTGTAACCGACTTCATACAAAATTTTCAACACAAACTTGAATTTGTTCCATAAACGAACCACCATGTACCTAGATTTGAGCAGCTAGCAAGCCTGAAAATATATTTTCATAAGAGTACATTCTGTTATGGTGAAGCAAAAATGTTTTAGGAGGCGCATTCGCAAGTATTTGGTTGTGGTATGGGTAATTATCTGTTTTCATATACTTGGGAATTCTATGCTTCATAGAAAGCTTTCCAATAAAGATTGGAAAGAAGTAGAGGAGAGGTTAAAAAAAAACTACGTTGTTGGAAGAGCAATTTATTATCTGCAGGTAGTAGGCCAGCTTTTATTAATTCAGTGATGAGGAGCTTACTAATATTTATGTTGACCTTTTTATGATCCTTGGGGAATTTAGAAAAAAACACTTGATTATAATATATGAAGATTTTTTTTGTCAAATGTGGATAGGGTATTCTAAAATTGGATGTGCAAACTAGATGTTTGCTCAGCAAATAGTTATTCAAACCCCCTCTTTCTATAAAACTAATGCCTACTAAACATCTAAAGCTCAACATGCAAGTATAGTATTTATTAGCACTCCTAAAACCTACATATAAGCATGCCACATCAACCCATTAAACACACAAAACTCAACATGCAATCATATAGTAATTATATCTATAATTTATTTCATTCTAAAACTAAACATACGCATGCTAATTCATCATTCTTAAATCATTTTCATAATATTTCAATCCAAATCATTTTGTCATTTCTCCAATATCTAACATATCTCCCGCAGCAAAGCGCAGGGCATCATCTAGTCAATAAATGATGAAGGGGTATGGCAAAATATCCTTAGAAACAAAATTGATGAAACAAAACTATTTCTTTGGTTGAAAAGAAATCAAGCTATTCTCACTTAGGTCAAACATGAGATCATCTTTAGGTTCTTTTCTGTTAAAAAATGGAACTCAAAATCGTTTAAGGGAGATGTGTGTCTTGGACGGAAAAAACCTTAAAGAGCAGTATCCAATGCTATAGGAAAAAGTTTGAATTACCTCTATGAACTGTTGGGTGAGTACGAATTACTCTCCTAAACCACAAAAACATACATTCTTCACCCTCAATTTTTCATACCGAACGAATTATCCCCTTGACTCGCTCTGAAGCGGTTTTGATCCTGCGTGGCGCACACGTGTCAGTCCTGTCAACATAAAAAAAAATTAAAAAAGCAACATGACCCACATGTCAGTTATGCTTCTTCCTCTCTTGGTCTCCTCTTCGCTGACTCATCTTGGTCGCCGTCGATCTCTGCCCGCCGCTAGCCACCTCACGGGCCCTAGCCCCAAAACCAAGCCCTTGCCGCTTGTCGTTTTCGTCACCGCCGCCGAGACCTACCACACCCGAGGCTAGAGCTTGTTGGGAGGTGGCCATGGCGGTGGGAGAGCCGGTGCTCGCTGACAGACTTGAGAGCAGAGAGGGCTTGGAGAGAGGTGGAGGTGGCCAATGGGTGCGCCGAGGTTGTCACAGTAGCAAAGGGAACCACCTAGCGGTGGCCACCCGCGGAGGCTGCCGAGGAGGCCCACACCAGGTGACAATGGGGAAGAGGTACGGGGCCTCGGCGCGAAGATGGAGGGCAGCTAGAGGCGACGCGACAAGGAGTCATCCTCACCCCATGAAGGGAGAGCAAATCCGACGTGCCGGTGAGCTGCTCGTCGATCTTTGCCGCTTTGTGCTACGAAAGGAGCGTCACATCCCCCACGACCGACGCCAAGACAGTCAGCGATGCCATGGCCCACCACTGAGGGTAGGAGGAGGATGCTGCCTGTGCCGTGGCGACGAGAGCGTGGTGGGATTGGGATGGCGGGAGGCAGCTGTGGGCATTTATTATGAGCACAGAACAATATGGAAGCAGATACCGTTGTAGCCTTCACGCAAGGGTATTTCAGGGTACCGTATCCACTAGGAACATGTGTGTACTAGTCTTCGAGTTATATTATCCAAGGACACAAGATATATGGTAGGTGAGGATAGAGAGGATTCCTATGGTTACTTATCTTAATTCAATTTAGGGTGAATAGCCAGTTTAGTCCTTCAACTTTTGCTCAGAGGTCGAATTAGTCCTTGATGTTTTATATTGTCCAAACAAATCCCTAAATATTATCATACGGCTTAATATGGTCCTTAGACCTACTTAAAGTACCATGTGGACATGCCACATCATTCATGCATGTAAACTTAACATTTAAATGTCCATTTTAACCTTACATTTTTTATAAAAAAACAAAGGGAAAAACAAGAAGAAGCAATCATAAAACAAAGGTAAATGCCAAAAAAAAGTACCAATGCTACATCTTTTTGCCAATGGCCAAAACCTTTTTTTTTTGTTTTTTTCTCAATAGTTTTTTTTATTTCCTATGAAAACGTAAGGGTAGAATGGATATTTAAATATTGAATTTGCATGCATAGATGATGTGGCATGTAACATGGCATTTTAGAGGGTCCAAGGACTATATTAAATCACACAATGGACTTTAGGGACTTGTTTGGACAATACAAAATGTCAAGGACTAGATTGATCCTTAAGCGAAAGTTCAAGGATCATGTTGGTTATTCACCCTTCAATCCTATATACTTATACATTTGATCCCCACTAACTAGAATTTCCTACCCTCTTAGTGATCCACGTCACCTGTTTTAATGGCAGCCATCGGATAGCAGATCACTGGCTCCTCAAGGCACCTCTTAGTTTTCCTATCTCATCGCATGCGTGTGATGAATTAATCAAAGAAGCCCACTAATGTTGAAACATTGGATGTCCCGTTAATGCTGAATCATTATGGAACCTAAGCTTTTGTGACAACACGCTGCATGCACATCGAGAGCCTTTCATCTTCCACATGCATGCATGCACTAAATTTTCTACCGTAACTGAAAAAGTAAGATGGACAGTCATTCTTCAATTTCCATGTCTTTATATTCATCTTCTAAGATGGGCATCACAGATTCATGGGTCGGATCAATATGCATGATCGGCAAACGGATTGTAGCAGTTCCCGTCGTTTTCTGAAGGAATGGAAATGGCCATCATGCGATTCATGACCAAAGTTTGCTCCATGCAGTTTCTCCATTTGGTCACTGCCACCTGAATCCAACCGTAAGTTCATGTTACCACTTTCGTCATCCCCTCATTGCCCATGATCATGCTTTAGCCATGTCAGCATACTAACATGCATTTGTTGTGTTTACTTTTTTTCCCGCATACCTACTGTTATTTTGTACCGTTTAAGTAGAAGGGGATGCAGTTCAGTTATTTCTCAGCATAATATTGATGCAATGTGTTTATTAATATTATTACAATCTTGCAGGCTACACACACTATTGTACGATTGCATTTGTTTGTTATATAGCAGTTTAAAGGAACATGCTTACATATCAACTACTCCCTCCGTACTCGTAAAGAAAGTCGTTTAGGACAGCGACAAGGTCTCCAAAATACAACTTTGACTATCTGTTTCTATAAAAATATTTATTGAAAAGTGATATATGTATACTTTTATGAAAGTATTTTTCAAGACAAATCTATTCATATAATTCTTACATTTTTAAACTCAACAACTTGAGAGTTATTTATGATTCATATTCCCAAGGTTTGTCTTAAACATTGTTCTAAATGACTTCCTTTACGAGTACGGAGGAAGTAGTTGCTATCAAGCATTTAGCCTACATTTATTTTTGAGATTTTTCGTATTTTATATCTTCGCTTGAACTTTTCTTCTTTTTTCATGTGATTATTCATTCCAATTTTATAGATCCAATTGCTCTTAAATTTTCGCAGCAACGCGCGGAGTATCGTTTAGTTTAAGATAAAACTCTGTCAATTGCTTCGGGCACCAGCTTACCCCCAGTCTGCCAAAGAGATTCTGGCCTTTATAATATATTAGAATATGGTGGATTACAAAGGTCATAAAGGGTAATCACCACTTGCCGCTTACCTTTACAACTCATGGAGCACCCTTAAAAAAGGTAATCTTAGATATCATGTTTATGCTATTAATTACAGCCCTACAGGGAGAGAAACCGCTTACAACAGGTCAACCTTTAGCTGAACAGAGCAGGGCAGTTGCAGCAGAGTTATGTGTTCACAACACAATCCTTATTAGTCTTCTTGTTGCCAGTAAGGGTTTAGTTAATCTAGGGACGGATTGATGGAAGGTGATTAGGATAATTAAGTTCCTAACCAACCTAGAAATTCGTAATCAAACACTTAAGGCTAAGGGAATCAGAGGAAGCTGTATTGATCATAGTGATCTCTATCTCTGCCCTGTGCTCAACGCCTCAACCCCAAACAGAAGTGGTGCTAATTAATTTTCAGCTACCTAAATATTCTGACCCAGCGGCGGATCGAGGCAGCTCCCGGGTCTCTTGTTAATTTTACACCTCGCTAAACCTCACTAAATCATTTCTAGAGAGTCTCGTCTTAATTAGTATTTTGCTGCTAGCAGTTTGGTGGCTGGGTATTGGTCAGCTACTCAGCTTCTCTAGTCTTGCCAATTCAAGCGAAACTGTGACATGAACAACTTAGAATTGTAGAGCAGGTGAAGATGCATGAGCAGAGTACATAACAATGGCGTCGTATACAAAACCGTAATCAATCACCCAAGGATTGTACATCTCGTCGATCTATGCAGACAACTACTCCTGCCAATTCTGTCCAGGTCGGGTAATCTCTCTCTCTTATTCTTAGCTGCAAAATGCATGGAATTTACTGTTGATGAGTATATTTAACGGTGAGTAGCTCATTCCCTAATTAAGCTAATTATGTTTATTTATCAATCTGGACACGTAGAGTAGAACATCCGGCTTGTGATTGACATCGGTGAGACGTACATGACCGTCGTTCAGAACAACGGCCGCCGGGCTGCCGCAGCCGCCGCCGCCGCAGTCACGGTCGCCGGCCGCAAGGACACGTCAGCCAGCCGGCGGTGTCAGTGAGAAAGCCGGTGAAGATGGTGGCGGCGGCGGCGGCGAGCAGTTGCTGCAACAACGACAGGACGTACGGCTTGTTGTGTGCATGCGCGGCTGGCTGATAGCGGTGTGGCCATGCTGTTCGCCGCCATGGCGTTCGAGGCAGCGCTGCGGGCCGGGCCTGCCTTTAAGCCATATCGGAGACGCAATTCGTACAGACAGAAACGAAATTTTTGTACCATACGGAAAATTTACAGCGGTTTAAACCCATATAAAAGAGGAGACGAACGAGTTGCTCCCGCCGAGCTTGGTGGCACGAGCTTGTCACCCCAGCCATGGGGGGCAGGAGTTGGCAGTGTTTGGCCGTTGTTGGGGGATCGACGGTATAGGAGATATTCTATCCCCCGGGTTTCGTGCACGGATGCTATCATGATGTTACATCCGGTCTCAATTGAGTTGCCACTGGTTGAGGTCCCTAAGCCCTACTGCCTATGCTGCCAACTCCTTTTTTTTTAAAGCACAAATGCTTATTAATTGTTTTTTTAAGCACAAATGCCATTTTGACAAGGGCTACTGCCTATGCTGCCAACTCCTCTTTTTTTTAAGCACAAATGCTTATTAACTTTTTTTTAAGCACAAATGCCATTTTAACTGCCTTCGTGCCACTAGACTATGACGTCTAGGTGACTTCCTGCTCACGAGAGAAGCCCTATGCTGCCAACTCTTTTTTTTAAGCACAAATGCTTATTAACTGTTTTTTTAAGCACAAATGCCATTTTACCTTCTTATTAACTGTTTTATATTGTAATTCGTTTGATTTTTTTTTCTAATCCAAATTTATTATGTTTGACCAAATTTATAGAAAAACATGTTTGTTAACTGTTTGGAGGCTTGGAGCCATGCTTTCGTTTCTTTACTGTAGTGCACTGAATTTGCTTTGTATAACCTGTAGCCTCGATCGAGTGCCGAAACGTTTTGTATCAATTCATCAGACAACATCAAATTGATGCATAATATATGCTTGGACTATACGAGACATTTAAGATTTCGGATTACACAATATTCCATATTTTATTTATCTATGGAATCAGATAAATAATCACATTTTTTTAACACATCCATCAGAATGCAGATTTCAGAACCCCTAACACGCCATATGTATTTCAGATAGAAAAATATATTGTACAGATTACAAAGGGATATCAATTTCCTTGCAATTTGAACAACAAAAAAAGGTGTCAAATTACAGCTTATAGCATGTGCACTACAATCCTTACATACTCTTAACGTTTTACAGAGATTAAATATTTCAGATTACAATACACCATCCTCTTTTCTTTTGATTTTTTTTAAAAGATAATAACCATCCTCTTTTGATGCATTTACAGTCCTTTGAGGTAGTACATGTACATATCCCTCTCTTGTATTTTGATCAGAAACTAGAGAACCACCATCATACAAAATTCAGTTGTAAATGAGAAGTGCAGAGGTTCTGCTTTTATCCGAAACCTGAGAATCAGGAACGAGAACTCTCTAGAGCCAAAGTTTGTGTTCTCAGGCATGCGTAGTTTAGTTCCTCCAATTGGTCATTTCCTGAAAGTAGCACAAGACTAGTGAGGTTGATGCATAGCTTTCATACTTCCTGATTTCATAACAGCTTGGGTAATGCACATGATACCAGCAAGCCCAATTGCAGATGAATCACGACTTCACGAGAAATGGGGAGGGGAACAGATCGCGCTCGCGTAGAGCCGAACGAGCCGGGAGGGTATTGAGCGGAGCCAGCCGCGGCGCACCCAGATCATGCTCGGCCGTTCGATTTGCTTTCTATCCACGCGTCCACCATCTGCACCGGGGCTGCACAGGCTTCGGTTTTTTGCCGGTCTCCTCCAAATTTTTTTCCGTTCCAGGCGGCGCTGCAGCCGCCGGGGTGGTTCAGGCCGGGCCTGCGTTTAAGCCCATATAAGACGCGCAAGGTTTACACACAGGAGAAGTTTTGTACCACATAGAAAATCCACGTAGCCTTAGACCCGTATAAAAGAGGATGCGATTGAGATGCTCTCGCTGAGCTCGGTGGCGCGAGCTTGTCACCCCAGCCGTGGGGGGCGGGAGTTGGCAGTGTTTGGCCGTTGTCGGGGGGATCTAGGGTATAGGAGATATCTCTCCCCCCCCCAGGTCTCGTGCACGGATGCTAGCATCATAATCAATCGAGTTGCCACTGGTTGAGGTCCCTACGTTCTAGGCTGGACGGCCCTCGTGCCGCTGGATAATGACGTCTAGGTGACTTCCCGCTCACGAGAGAAGCCTTACTGCCCTATGCTGCCAACTCCTCTTTTTCTTTTTTAAATTGACGGTATTACTTTTTTAGTAAGGAATTTTTTTATTAACTATAGCAAAGAAAAATTTGAACATATTTATCATTTAATACACGACGTTCGATCGGCCGCAGGACTCTAACATCTAGCCGACTTCCCGCTGCTCATGAGAGAAGCTATCACCCGATATTGCCAACTCCTCTTTTGTTTTTAAAATTGATGGTATGGTCCTAATTTTTATTAAGGAATTTTTTATTAACTACAGCAAGGAAACTTTCGACCATATTTATCATTTAATAAACTACTCGGTGCCGACATTAATACGACGCAAACCAAATTAGAAAAAAATATATATAGCTAAAAACCACCAACGATCGGAAACGGTACCCCTTATACGGAAATGACACTTGGCCGACGGTAATTTCCGTGACCATTTTTACCCCCTAACTATAGCAAGGTTAAAATTTTGATCATCCCTTAAAATTTGTTAGTCTTCCCAAATTGATTATCATATAACTTATCTATTCATTTATTTCTGCATTAGTAAATGGTATCGTTGCATGCCAAAATTTTCTTTATATATGCAGGAGTAAATGTGTCGTTTCATGTCTATTCGTTTATCTGTGTAGGAGCTGCATGCTAGTGAGCCTGTATGCCAACATGCATTTTTTATTAGCTATAGCAAGGTTAAAAGTTTGATCATCCCCTAAAGTTTTTTAGTCTTACCAAATTCATTATCATCTAATTTGTATCTATTCGTTTACTTGTGCATTAGTAAATGATATCGTTGCATGTCACACTACTACAAACAAGATTTTTCCAAACGGACATTTTGATTTTTCCGTGCGGTTGTCCGGCCCGCCTGAAGCCCATTGTCTGGGAAAATCGACATTTTCACGTGCGGGCGGTCCAACTGCACGGGATAATCGATTATCCCATGTGGTTGTGTTATACCGACTGCACGGAATAAAAAAAAACCAAAAATAAAATAAAAAAACGAATTCAGTCACTCGCTGCCGCCGCTGCGCCCGGCTCGCTACCGAGTGTTGGTGGTCGTTATCGAGCAGTTTCGACCGTCAATATTACCAAAATAGAGGAGAACTAGTGATGCTTGCAATGCATATAAATGTTAGAGTAATGATATTCCACTAGTATCAGGTATACTAACCTTTTATAGAGAATGACCATAAAGTGGAGGAGAATCGATATCAAATCATACGATAAATCAATCGGACGATGTCGAGAATCAGACTTATGAATGAATGGGCCAAGAACTCAGAATTGACACGATGAATTGGGCCAAAATTCATAAGTCTACGAAGTGAAGCAATGGAGGAGGCCACCTGCCGAGTTTGGGCCAGGTTAGGCCGGCCCCTGGTTCGGCTGAACCTCCCTCTCCACCGTTGGATTTGGGGTTTGGCAAGGACGCTCCAGATCTTCTCCTGATGGCAGCTGCAGGGTACTTTAGACATTTCGCAGCGGTTACAACCGTCATACCTGCCTATAAAAGGAGTTCACTCTCTTCACTTCCACACACACCTCAAGCAAGAGCTCTCTCATTTCTCTCAAGTTTAGTTTAGTAATATCTAGCTAGTGGAATAGGAATAGAGTAGAAATCAGAAGTCCGGAAGTCTTCGGAAGAGTTCGGGTATGGCTCTAGTAGCTTTTCTCTTCTCTTTTATAAGCCTTGTACTTTTATTAAAATACTCTTCTATATACTTTTATGGTATTGAAATACTTTCCGAGTATATGAATGCCTACTTTACATTATGTTCATGTTATACTAAATATACGGCTAGCTTATTTGGGAGATGCTTTGATGTGGGTATAATGTTTGCATATGCAATTACTCTATGTCATGACGATGATATTAGAGTAGTATCTGGTAGTTTAGACATGGTGTCTAGATTACGGGATATCATTATTTAGGGTTATATGCTGCGGATGAGAGGTGGGCCGCTGATGGTGACAGCTCAGAACGGGTATTCCTCCGCGCTTGTAAATAATCCTAAGTTAATTCCCTGGGGAGGGTATTCCTCCATATTTAGCCCTGGTTGTATGGTCATGACGGGCTGTCGTAAGGAACTCGGCAGTCAGGGGTGGCTTCTCGAAGTACCAGGAGGGCATCGGATAGTGGGTATTAGCTAGTATATCGGTTAACTAGAATGTATGTATACTATGTACACTGGAAGTATATGAATATATTTTCTTTCTCTTTTCTTTCCATTTAGCTAGATAATATATTATGAGAATGAGTAGCTGATGTTTGTGTGTCACTCTACCCTTGGATTATCTTAACCCATGCTTAGAATATGATTATCACAAGTAATATATAAATTATTAGTCAAGTTCTCTCTACATGATCTTTCCACGGGATAAAATAAATACGATACCCTTGGAATACTCTCGGGTGAAATGCTACAATGGTATATCCGTGCGCTTGCGGTTAAACTCTGTAACCATAATATACCAGGATTATTTTTGCGCCATTACTGGGAATTATATTTCTAGTAATGTCATTAAGAAATACCAACACCGAGCCGCCGCCTCATCGACGTCGTCATCTGGGTCGCTGCCGCGCCCGGTTCGCCGCCTCGTCGTCGTCGCCCGTGCGCATGCTGCTCCTGGCCGCCGCCGGGGAGGGGAGCGATCCGTGGCGGGGGAGGGCGGCCGGCCACCGGATCCAGGCGGGGACGGCCGCGGGCCCGTCATCGCCCGCCCGCCTGCCGGATCCACCGCCCGTGCGCTCCCGTCGCCGTTGGGGAGGAGAGGGGAGGGGAGAGGAATGGGAGGAGCCCGCGCGCTCCCGTCGCCGCCGGGGAGAGGAGGGGAGGGCAGCCGTTTCCCGCGCCAGATCTGTGACGGGGGGAGGGCGGCCGGCCGCCGGATCCATGCGGGGACGGCCGACGCCTGCCGTATCCGTGCGGGGACGGCCGACGCCCGCCGTATCCGTGCGGGGACGGCCGACGCCACGTGTCGATGCAGCCAGGGCGCCCGTCGATGTCGCTGCCTCTGCCTCCCTTACCGAGGGCACCGGCGTCGCCGAGGAGGAGGGAGAGGGAGATGGGAAGATGGGGAGGAGGGAGAGGGAGAGGGAGAGGGAGGATGGATGGGGAGGTGGTGGGGAGGGTGCATTAATGGCAGCGCGCGCCCGTGACGGGAGAGGATAAGGGTGAGCGCGCGGGGTGGGCTTTTTTCGTGTGCGGGTCACTTAATAGGCTTATTTTCGCGTGCAGGCCTGTTAAGTGACCCGCACACAAAAATAGATTTTCCTGTGTGAGCAACGCCCTGATGCTCGTTTTTCATTTTTCTGTGCGGTTGCACTTATGGGCCGCCTGGAAACAAACTAGTCTGGTGTGCAGGAAAATCTTTCGTGTAGTAGTGTCATGTCTATTTGTTTATGTGTGTAGGAGTAAATGTATTGTTACATGTCTGTTCATTTATTTGTGCATGAGTAAATATATAATATTGTTGCATGCCCCACATATATGCTAGTGTAAGTTTGTCTGTCCACATGTATGCCTCACGTAACACTTTGATCGATGATGTTTAATTTCAGATGTAAGGATGTTATTTTTCTCAGTCTGTCGTAAATATAATGATTAATTTGGAATGAAGAGAATATTACTCCACTTACAGTGGAGAGGACGACTGCTTCGGAATAATCACATATATACAAATTTCCTGTTGTTTGTAAGACTGCCCATCTTGGTCAAATTCATATCCAAGGCCGAAGGCTCAATCTCCAGGCTAGTACCATCCCTGTTATGTACATCCGTTCTCAAAGGGATAAAACTTTGATAGTGGTGAGTTTTTAACACTAACACTACCTAGCTAGTATTTTCTTTATGGGTTAATTCGATACATGCCAATACAACTTCGCTTGTTTTGGAAAATGTCGCTCCAATTCGTCTAATTGGAACAATGCAATCGTAAATATCTGTTGAAATCAGAACCATGCCATGCTATATGTCTGAAATGCATATTAAATTGTTTGTTGCCTACTGTATTTTAGTATGGACCAATATACCCCTATCTCTATAACCCGGTTTTCTCCCCATCCCTGCTCGTTTGCTAGCAAGGCGTCAGCGTAAGCTAGATATCAACGTGTCGGTGATGGAGCGACCAGCTTCAGTGGCGAACTGAGCGGCAGAGGAGGCGCGATGACGCTTTCTCTCATGGCTCGATCTTCTGGTGAGTATGGGCGGATCCAGCATGGGGACGGCAGGGTCTCAAGCCCCCACTACTGCCGTGAAGACTATGAGAGACCCCACTAAGACCACACTAAATTTTTTTACCATATGTAGATAGGAGGGGGAACTGTAACACTATCTAGTTTGCTCAGACCCCACTGCTATTTCTTTCTGGATCCGCCACTGCTGGTGAGGGGATAACTCTCGCTTTGATTGACTACAACGTTTGTGACGTACGTGGCTACCAACCAGAACAAATCCAGGACGCCGTTCAATCACTACACCACAAACGATGTCATACCAACCATGACGCGCATTTGATGATCCCTGCAATGTAAACAAGTGAACACTGTAAGAACAAGATAAGATGCAATCTAAATATTGCGAATAGGTAATTAAGCACAAAGAAATAATTACGATTGAAGTGGTAGATCTAATCATCCCGGCAAATAAACACACCAACTATTAGGGGATCTGAATCTATAGTGGCCGACTAATCGAGGGAGGACTAGACAAGGTGCATGGCACTTGGCAAAATTCAATTAAACAAAACCCAATTGTTTTCGAGGGTGTACAAAGCTATTTATAGAGGAAAATAAATTTAGGGTTAAGTGCTAATTCATGGAGATGGAAGGAGACACCTCCAAAATGGGTCTAGTCTATTAAAGGCTCAAGGCCCAAGTTTGGTTTTAGCAACAGCACTGTTTTGTTTTGACAATCCCTATTGACTCGGAATGAATTTGGATATGAGACCAGATGCATTTGAAAGGTTACGAGATAGTTTTGCATCAAGTTCAAGATCACCCAAATCGAAGTTGTCATGAAGACGGTAGGTCTGTTTGAAGTCAGTGTTGTCTCCGAAGGCCGAAATGAATTCCAAAAATCGTTGGACTTGAATATATTGCAGGGCCTCCATTCATCCAATATATTCTTTGCAATGCTTTATATTTCTCATGCTTGGTTGTATGCGTATACTTGATGACTACGTTATGGCGGTTGTAGACAGAGCAGCAACGAGGGCTGTGACGGAAAGAGTAGCAGCGGCGGTCGCGTCAACTGCATTATCCAGTAGAGAAATGGGCGTCGACGACTGAACAACCATCGTTGATGGCGGCGCAAGTAGCCAAGGCGGGGACCGCGGCGGTGCGAGCAGCAGCAAGAGCGGCGGAGCGAGTAGAACCACAATTATAGGTACTTGGAGTTGCATACACTGAAAGTCTGAAATGCTCTATAATTACTTGCAGGTTGATAATAAAAACAAAAAACAACCTCAGATCTCGGAATTGCCAGGGGAGGAATACAAGTGCGCTAAGAGATTAA
Organism: Oryza meridionalis; assembly: GCA_000338895.3. Taxonomy (NCBI): domain Eukaryota; kingdom Viridiplantae; phylum Streptophyta; class Magnoliopsida; order Poales; family Poaceae; genus Oryza; species Oryza meridionalis. Next base: position 4,045,644 of record CM002528.2, on the reverse strand, counting down.
CATTGTAGTTGCAGAAATGATAGAACAAGAAGCCCTCGATAAATTAGAGCAACTGGTGGGAGCCTAGCTGGAAGCCCCTATAGATCAGAAAAATCTAGTGCAACATCAAGATGAGGATGGCGGGTGAATATACTACTGTTAGCGGCGGTGTTTGGCAATTTTCGTTACTAAAGACCGGGTCAAAGGAAGATTTTGCACCGTGATTTTAGAAGATTTAGTTGGTAAAATTATCAAGTTTTGGTAAGCTTTGGAGTTAAAGAGTCTTGTAATCTCTATAACATATATACTTTTTACGCCATAAAATATAGTAATATGATGTATCATATCTAACCAAAATACCTTATATTTGGACCGAGGAAGTAGCAAGTGGGTGAAGAAAAAAGCTCTGAGCTCATTACTTAGATCGGCTTGTACTGAACTCGGCTCGGATCGACTCAAATTCACAATCATGATTAAAGAGCTGAGTTGAGTTGTGGGTTTAGCTCGTGAGCTGATCTAGCTCCTCTGGAATCATCATTTCAAAATACAAGCAATTCTATGTACGAATCAAGATAATTCCCTATCGAGAAACGTAGTGAGAAAGACTTATATTTTGAAATGCAGGGAACGCAGGGAGTATAGACGTTGGACGATCACTGTATCATATATATACTCGACGTTTTTGGCCTGCTGCTTATTATTTTAGTTACATGCAAAGTATTCATATATTTAACGAGTTATTTATTGGTTAGGATCTATTGTTATCTTAATATAGGATAAATTGGTATATTTAAAATTATAAAGGCGACTTAAATACAGTAGAGCTTGTTAACGAGCTGAAGTGAGCTACACTTTTAGATCATTTTTTTTTTGAAACAACCCGCATAAGACAGTGTGGCATTTCTATTGATAGAGTAGAAAAAATACAGCCACACCACATGTCTACGTCTGAGCCTACTGTTAGAACAAAACAAGCACACAACACCTTGGAGGAATGGATCTTCTAAACGACGCCTTCAAGGAGGGAACGACGCCAAGCGCGCCGCCGTTGCCCGTCCTGGATCCTCAAGACATGGTTTTTACCTAAAGAACACATTGGGAGAGGGGAGGAAACACAACAACGCCCCAAAGGGAAAGCGGCACCCGCAGGCATCACCGTTGCCGGCCCAGAGGCTAGTTTTCACCCGAGTTTCTACACTCCCGCACTAAAGAACATGTTAGGTTCAAGCCGCCACCGCAAAAAGACAAACGCCTGGAGGAAAAACTTCGTAGGCTTCAATGCCGAACTTCATGACGCTACCATCGTCGCCGTCTCGACTGACTACCTGTGTCAACAAGCCACCAGTCACATCGTCGTCGCGTCCATCCTCCACCCGCAGTAGCCTCACCACCACTGCGCCCATTGGCCTAGCCAACCTCAGTCACCGGCCAAGGTTGAGCCATCCGCCGACCGCACCACGCCACTAGGTAGCGCGCCTCCAGCCCTTCGCCGGTCAGGCACCAGGGGCTCCCATGCCACTGTGCCTCGCCGTCCTCCGCCGTGGCCGACCGCTTTGCCTTGTCACGCCGACCTCGGCAGCCTCGCCGCACAGGCCTCACGCATCTCGCCTCACCGCGTCGGCCGCTGCCAGCACCGACGCCTCCTCACACCACTCCAGGCGCCGTCAACGTCACCCTTATCACGCCGCCGCGCCATGGCGGCCTCCGCCGCCAAGACTGCGCCTCCTCGTGGCCGACTTGCCCGTGCTCCGGCCGGATCCAGCCAGGGGATGGCCAGATCCGGCGAAGACAATGTCGGATCCGCCGTCTCCTTGCCGGGATAGGCTACAGCTGTCACTCCCCAGCCACCGCCGTTCGCCGCCTCTCCCGCGCCTGAGAGGGGTGCTGCCACGGAGAAAACCCCTCTGCCGCCATCATAGCTCGCTCGCCGGTTTTCCGGCAGCGAGCTCCGGCGGCGGCGAGGTGGGGGATAGGGGGAGGGGAGAGAGGGAAGGCGGCGGCACTAGGGTTTTTTCCCCCAGTGTCGCCAGCGCGTGGGCGAGTTTCATGTGAGTTGTCTCGTTAGCCACCCTATCTAGCACATGTGAGCTCTCTACAGAACTAATTCCTCTTTGATTCTTTTTATAGGCCGACCAGGGCGAGCAGCAGCAACAGAGTTGTCGTCACTTCATGGTAGATAATAAAACATAGGATGGAATTCTGCTTGTCGTCTGTCACTGTGACGCGAGATGGAGATGGGAGAGCGAGCTGCGAGCGGAGCGCCGTCGGCGGTCAGGGACTCAGGGTCACGCAGACTCCACGGTCGTGCCGTCGTCGCCCGTCGTGGTGTTGCGATCAGGGAGAGAAAGCGTCAACATCCACCAGATCGAAGAGGAAACGACGCGTGCGACGCCTCGCCCTCGATGGCTCGATCTCGATGATATCGCGTCCTATGGTGTAACCATGTCATCAGGGTTCCAGTTCAATAGTTGACATAATGTACTCGTATTTACGGTGCACTGGTGGAGAAACCATCTTTGGTCGGTCGGCCGAAATCCACAATAGTCCCGGATCCATTTAAAACCGGGACTAAAGATTAGTCCCGGTTGGTGGCTACAGTGGGCATATGTGATCTTTAGTCCGGTTGGTAACAGCTTTAGTCCCGGTTGTAGAGATGTTAGACGTTGTCAGGGTCCCCGGGATCTTTAGTCCCGGTTGGTGTTACCAACCAGGACTAAAGATCCCGGCGATCTTTAGCCCTAGTTGGTAACACCAACCGGGACTAAAGATCTCCCCTCTTTATATATGCCTTCTTCCTCCTCCAGCCCGAGAGCAAGCTTCAAAATTTCTCAAAGAAAGAGGGGGAGGTCATGCCAAAATTTCTTGTGAAATTTTTTAGTGATTATATACAAATCGGAGGTGTCTAAAAGGTTAGTAACTTCATCCTCCAATGTTTTTTGTTGTTATATTACTTTTGGAGCTATGTTTCACACATTTTTTTTCTCCAAAACTTTGTTGTAAGTTGATGAGAGAGAAAATTTGTGTGGGGAAGAAGAATATATAGAATATTTATTCTCATAGTTTAAAATATGATGAACATTAATCTTAAAAAATAGAAAACAAACTAAATTAAAAATTAAGAGAAGTACAACATTAATATTAGTTTAGAACTTCAAAAATTATTAATAAGAATTGCTTGTCGAAAGAGTTTTTAATTATTTTATCATTACTGTTTGACTGTCATTATTGTACGAAAATTTATTTATGTACGATTTTTTTTTCATTTCATGTAGATGGATCGGCAATGGATGTACGCTGACCGGCAGTCCAAAGAGTTTATCGAGGGCGTGCATTATTTTTTGAGAGTGGCCGAAGCTAACAAGCGTAACGGTTTTATTTGTTATCCATGCAATAAGTGTAAGAACCAGAAGGAATATTTTGCATCCAGGACTATTCATTTCCACTTGTTTGAGTCGGGGTTCATGCCAGGCTATAATTGTTGGACATCCCACGGTGAGCAAGGGGTTGAAATGGAAGAAGGTGAAGCGGAGGACGAGAACATTTCCGATTGGGCTCAGTATGCTGGATTTGAAGGAAATCAAACGGGCGAGGTGGACAGGGATGCTGGCGATAACGACGCTGCGGATGATATTGGTCAGATGTTGCAGGATGCAAAGGAGGACTGTGAAAGTGAAAAGGGGTCCCATAAATTGGAGTGGATGTTAGAGGACCACAAAACGTCGTTGTACCCAGGTTGCGAGCAGGGGCACAAAAAGTTGGATACCACTCTGGAGTTCTTGCAATGGAAGGCAAAAAATGGTGTTAGTGACAAGGCATTTGGCGATTTATTGAAACTCGTTAAGAACATTCTTCCGGAGGGAAACAAATTGCCCGAGACAACGTACGAGGCTAAGAAGATAGTCTGCCCTCTAGGACTGGAAGTTCAGAAGATTCACACATGTCCGAATGATTATATCCTATATCGCGGTGAGGAGTACGAGAACCTAGAAGCATGCCCTGTTTGTAAAGCACTACGATACAAGATTAGACGAGATGATCCAGGTGAGATTGACAGGCAGCTAACGAAGAAGAGAATTCCTGCTAAGGTGATGTGGTATTTCCCTATAATACCATGGCTAAGGCGTTTGTTCAAGAACAAGGGGAATGCTAGAATGATGCATTGGCACGCTGAAGAACGTCAACAGGACAGGATGCTGAGACACCCCGCCGATGGTTCGCAGTGGCGAAACATCGACAGAAAATTTAAAGACTTTGAAAAGGACGCACGAAACATATGGTTTGGTTTAAGTACGGATGGCATGAATTCTTTTGGAGAGATGAGTAGCGGCCATAGCACTTGGCCCGTTACGATGTGTATCTACAACCTCCCCCCTTGGCTATGCATGAAGAGAAAGTACATAATGATGCCGATTATTATTCAAAGCCCCAAGCAACCTGGTAACGACATCGATGTGTACCTAAGACCACTGATCGAAGATCTTAAACTATTGTAGAAGAAGGAAGGTGTCCCCGTGTAGGACGAGGACAAACAGGAGGAGTTTAACGTACGAGCGCTGCTGTTCGTAACCATCAACGATTGGCCTGCACTTAGCAACCTATCCGGGCAGTCCAACAAGGGGTACAAGGCTTGCACTCACTGTATGGATGAAGCAGAAAGTACGTATCTTAAGCACTATCGGAAGGTTGTGTACATGGGTCATCGTCGATTCCTTGCAGCAAACCACCTAGTACGGAAGAAAGGCAAGCACTTTGAATATACGGCGGACCACCATACGAAGCCAAAACATCGCAGCAGTAAAACAGTGTTTGCTATGGTGAAATATCTTAAAGTAGTGTTTGGAAAGGGGCCTGGCAGCTAGCCTATAGAGAGCGAAGATGGTCACGCGGCGATGTGGAAAAAAAACTCCATATTTTGGGAGTTACCCTATTGGGAATTCTTGGACGTCCGCCACGCAATCGACGTGATGCACCTCACTAAGAACCTTTGCGTAAACCTTCTTGGCTTCCTGGGTGTATATGGAAAGTCGAAAGATACACTGGAAGCACGTAATGATCTGAAGCATATGGAACAACGCGGCAACCTTCACCCGGAACCAAAGGAGAAAGGAAGCCATTACTTGAGTCCAGCCAGCTACACTCTTAGCAAGGTAGAGAAGGACAGTATGTTTGAATGCTTGGAGAGCATCAAGGTACCGTCAGGATACTCCACGAATATAGAGCGAATAATAAGCACGAAGGAGAAGAAGTTCACAAACCTAAAGTCTCATAACTGTCACGTGTTGATGACACAGCTGCTACCCCTTGTAATAAGGGGTATCCTCCCAGACAATGTCTGGGCAACAATAACAAAGCTATGTGCTTTCATGAACACAATTTCGCAGAAGGTCATCGATCCGGATAGATTAGAAGCCCTTCAGAATGATGTGGTGCAATGTCTTGTCAGCTTTGAGTTGATATTTCCACCTTCATTTTTCAATATAATGACGCATCTGCTTTGCCACCTTGACAAAGAGATCGGTATTCTCGGCCCTGTGTAACTACACAACATGTTTCCTTTCGAGAGGTACATGGGCGTTCTGAAGAAATATGTTCGTAACCGTGCTCGTCCAGAGGCAAGCATCGCCAAGGGGTATGGAACAGAGGAGGTCATTGAATTTTGCGTAGAATTTATTGAAGACCTTCGCCCAATCGGGGTACCTGAATCACGCCATGAAGGGAGACTACGGGGAAAGGGGACTCTCGGAAGGAAAGCAATAATGATGGTAGACAACAATTTATTTCGTAAAGCCTATTTCACGGTTCTGCAACAATCTTCATTGGTGGCTCCTTACATCGAGGAGCACTTGGCTCTAGTTCGTGCCAGAAACATCGGTAAGTCCGATGCATGGATTACATGGCATTACATTGATACTTTCTCCGCGTGGCTGCGACAACATCTCATGGGTAACGAGACGATTAACCAACAGCTGGCCTTCCTGGCGAGGGGACCATCTGGCTCGATCGCAACATTCCAGGGATATGAAATCAATGGGTACACATTCTACACGAGAGCCCAAGACATGAAGAGCACGAATCAGAACAGTGCTGTTCGTATCAATGCCATGGGACACGATGGTACAACTGGCACGTATTACGGTGCCATCGAGGACATATGGGAACTTGACAATGGACCTCTCAAGGTCCCTCTGTTCCGGTGCCAATGGGTTAGGTTGACTGGTGGAGGCGTAACGATTGATGACAGTGGGATGACAACGGTTGACCTTAACAAGGTTGGATACTCGGACGAACCTTTTGTCCTTGCCAATGATGTAACGCAAGTTTTTTACGTCAAGGACATGTCTAGCAATGGAAAAAAGGGCAAAGGGCCTGACGAGCCGAAGCGCCACGTGGTTCTCCCAGGAAAAAGAAAAATCGTCGGAGTAGAGGACAAGACTGACGAGGATTACGATTAGTTTGATGGGCAACCTCCTTTCACGGTGACGATTGACCCTAGCATCCTCCTATCAAATGAAGACACCCCTTACTCACGTAGGGATCACAAGGAAGGAACAATAGTGAGGAGAAAGTACGTGCGGTCAACCGTCACCACCGATGTATTGCCGTAATTGTTGTGTACACGATGTAAACTATTTTGGATGTATTGAATATCCATACAAATCAATTGTTGTATGGCATATGTTAATTATGTATGATTATTAGAATTTTTATCAAATTGAAATCATCCATATGCTAGTTATATATGATTATTAGAATTTTTAAAAGTTTTAAATCATGCACGTGGTATTTACATATGTTAATTAGAATTTTCAACAATTTATTATCATGATATGCTAATTATATATGATTATTAGAATTTTTATTAATTTTAAATCATGCATGTGGTATTAACATATGTTAATTAGAATTTTTAAAAATTTAATATCATCCATATGCTAGTTATATATGAATATTAGAATTTTTAAAAGTTTTAAATCATGCACGTGGTATTTACATATGTTAATTAGAATTTTTAACAATTTAATATCATGCATATGCTAATTATATATGATTATTAGAATTTTTAATAATTTTAAATCATTCATGTGCTAATTATATATTATCCACTTAGTTTACTACAGACAACAATAACTTTTCGAAGGTTTTGTCATTAATTTTTCAACTTTAAATAATTGTAATGCATTATTTACTATTTTAGAAACACATATGTAATGAAATTCATAATTCAGTGCTATTATCTTTAGTCCCGGTTCTTAACCCTAATCGGGTTTAAAAAGAATTTGGAAATAGCGCGAAAAGATCTTTAGTCCCGGTTAGTGAGAACAACCGGGAGTAAAGATATCTTTACTCCCGGATGTTCTTACGAATCGGGACTAAAGATGTGAGGGTATATATATTCCCGATGCGCCCTCGTCTTCTCCACCAACACTTAGAAGATTTTTCCCCGATCGATCTCTCTCGGCTTCTCCTTCGCCGCCACTGCCTAGGGCAACCCCGCGCCGACGCCGCCGTCGTCTCTCACCGTCGCTTGGCGGTCCTCGCCGCCTCCGCCGCAGACGCCGCCGCCGCTCTCTCTTGGGTGACAGCCGCCGCTGCCTCTCTCTCTCTCGATCTCGATCTCGATCTCTCTCTCTCCATACTGCCGCCGCGAGACGCCGCCGCCGCGCCGCTCCGCTGCCGCCCCCGCCTCGAGCTCGCCACGCCGCCGGGCCGCTACACCACGCCGCCGCCATGGCATGCCGCCGCCGCGCCCCCACGCCGCCGGGCCGGCCCACGGCGCCGGACCGTGCCCCGACGTTGCCGCGAGACGCCGCCGCCGCGCCGCCACGCCGCCGCTCCGCCGACGCCACTGCCCAATGCGAACGAACGCGAACGAACGTGACCGAACGCGAACGAACGTGCACGAACGCTTAACGAACGTGAACGAACGCTTAACGAACGTGAACGAAACATTAACGAACGCGAACGAACGTGAACGAAATGTTAAGGAACGCGAACGAGCGTGAATGAAACGCTTACGAACGTGAATGCACTTGTACTAAAAGTGTGAGAACGAACGCGAGCGAAACGTGTACGAACGTGATAATTAAACGATTATTAAACTTAGCATACATATATGATTATATATATAGGTTAAAACGTGAAATACAATATATGTAACTTGGCCCGTTTAGACTAATACATTTTCCTGGTAATGTTGCAGAGAAGACGTCGTCGTCGTCCCTCAAGCCGAAGTGGTAGCTAGCCATCGAAGGAATTCGCGCAGGCAAGTGATGTAAAGAAGTGATTGTTAGAGATTTAATATAAGATTATTAGAGTTTTAATATAAGATTATTAGATTATTAGAGTTTTAATATAAGATTATTACAGTTTGAATATAAGATTGTTAGACTTAGCATATATGATTATTACAATTTTAATATAAGATTATTAGAGTTTGAATATAAGATTGTTAGACTTAGCATATATGATTATTACAATTTTAATATAAGATTATTAGAGTTTGAATATAAGATTGTTAGACTTAGCATATATGATTATTACAATTTTAATATAAGATTATTAGAGTTTGAATATAAGATTGTTAGACTTAGCATATATATATGATTATTACAATTTTAATATAAGATTAGTAGCGATTTAATATAAGATTGTTAGACTTAGCATATATATAGACCTAACAAATATTTTTTGTATGCACAGATGGCTGATTGCGATGAGGAACAGATATTGTACAATACAATCGTAGAGGGAAGCAGCCAGTACTGGAACGAAGAAGAGGGGAACGAGGATCCAAACCAGTACTTGAACGAGGAGGGGAACGTGGAGAGGGATGCGGAGAGGAACGAAGAGGGGAACGAGGAGGAGGAGGCTAGTGGAAGTCATCCCTCCGCTGGACAGAAGAGGGCATGCGGACAACGAGGTGCCGCGAAGAAGATAGAGGGTCGGCACATCATAACTGAGGTGGACGAAGACGGCCGACCTAGTGCCCCGGCAGAAGCAGCCAAGAATTTTGTACGCCACAGCGGTTGGGTTGTGAGGGACAACGTGCCTGTCAGCACGGTGTACTGGCGCAGAATAAGGGCACGCAGGGATAATGACAGCTTTATCCCGGAATCAGAGAAAGAGATGCTGTGGACCACAATGCTCGAGACGTTCACGCTACCCGCGGGTACGGAGAACATAGTGAAATAGTGGACTCTGAAGAAAATGGCAGAACAGTTCCAGAGCTTCAAGGGAGATCTCTACAAGAAATACATCCTGAAGGGACTAACACCGAACTTCGACGTATTCCCAAAGCTAAGGGATCATTGGGACGAGTTCGTTGCTTAGAAGACAGGGCAACAAGGGCAAGCGATGATGGTCAGAAACAAAGAAAATGCCGCCAAGAAGAAGTACCATCATCACTTGGGGTCAGGCGGCTATAGCGTCGCAATGCCGAAGTGGGAGGAGATGGAGGCAAGCTTAATTGAGAGGGGTATCGAACTGGCCACCGCTAAATGGCCGGATCGATCGAAGTTCTGGTACTATGCTCACGGTGGAATGCTTAACCCAGTAGATGGCTCCCTGGTGTTCAGCGATCAGATACGCGAGGCTGCCAGTCGACTAACGGACGCAGTGGAAGCCTCTACGCAGGGCACTTTCCGACCCGACAGAGAAAAGGACGAGCTGTCGCTCGCCCTGCAGACTCCCGAGCATCCAGGAAGAACACGTGGGAAGGGCGTTGTTCCTTGGAAGATTGGATTCAAGGAGGACATCCACACGTACAGGAGTCGGATGAGGAGCAAGAGAGATACCGAGGCGAAGATTGCAGATCTTGAGTACAGAGTATCGAGCTACGAGCTCAGCATGCAAGAGGAGGTGGCACGGAAGGTGGATGAACGCATGGCCGCACATCGGTGCCAGGATCCCCAGCCGTACATTCCTCCTGCAATGGTCAGCCCCTCAGGCAATCGTAGCAGCTGTGCCTCAACGGGGCAGGTAGGATCACAGAGCATGGATGTCATACAAACCCAGGATGAAACCATCTGCCCTGTTGATGAGATCACGTAGCGGACACCATGTGAGCTGCATATTCCCTTCAAGAACTTATGAATCAAGGTAGTTCTATGTTTTTTGGGTATATACATTCAGCAAGTTTCTGCTTATGTTGATTACTAATAGATAACCTCTCATCACTTGAAGGTTGCATCGGGAATGGCCATCCCAACGGACCCTTCAGGGACTTACCACTGCAGGCCGATTCCAGCAGGATACTCGAGGGTCGAAGTTGAGCTAGTGGAAGCCGCGTACGAGGACCTCGAGTTGGACTACCCTAGAGGAGACGGTGCGACGCATCTACGCGACACGAGCCACGCCATTATACTATGGCGCAAGCGCTACATCATCCTCCCTGGGCGACAAGCGGCGTCTCATGCACCATCCCCTCCGGCTCCTCCACCGTCTCCTCCTCATCAGTCTCCCGCATCGACTCCTCCTCAGGCTCCTGCACCGACTCCTCCTCAGACTCCTGCACCGACTCCTCCTCAGGATCCTGCATAGACTCCTCCTCAGGCTCCTGCACCGACTCCTCCTCAGGATCCTGCACAGATTCCTTCTCAGGCTCATGCACCGGCTCCTCCTCAGGCTCCTGCGCCGTGTCCTCCAGCACCTTCCAAGTCAAGAACTCACCAAGCACCACCGCCTGCCCACACAAGGGCAACGAAGAAGGCGAAAGTTGACGCCGCCGAGAACAAGGAGCCACCGTACGATTGCACGCAACAGGAGCTTGACGCTTACGTGGCAGCAGAAGTGAAGAGGCAATTGAAGCCTCGGAGTCTAGAAAAGAAGATTCCTATAGACCCGAGTGCCAAGAAGTTCTTCAGGAGTATGTCGGCACCAGCCAAGGAGGCCATCAAGCTAACGGACTATGAGCGAACACTTAAGAAAGCATATTATGGAAAGTACAAACAAGTCCCTCAGCTTGGAGAGCAACCAAACCAGGAGGTCGAGCCGTTGGTGATAGGGCAACAAATTGGAATAAAAGAATTCATTTCTGACACCGGGCTAACTATGGATCAGTTGCTTAAATGCGCACCAATCCCAAAGGCGGAAGTGAGACACAAGTACGAACTCGGTAAACCGCTTGTCAAGCCTGAGCAGCTGCAGTCCCTACCGACACAGATGTACAAATTCCATCAACGGTACATGGAGATGGGCACAAGCGGCAGGGAGATTATCGGAGCGAAGATCAAGAGCTCCGACTTCTTACAAGGGGAAGATGTTATCTGGATCAATTTCAAGGATATCTACGACCTATACCAGCTGGACGCCCTCGACGTATCTATTCTTGGCGCATGGATTTTGTACGTATCGTTGAGTTATATTTCTTACGTTCCTTTAATTAGTTCCTTGTATATATATGTACACCATATATATAACAATTCCTTTATATCGTTGTAGAATGGAGATTCAAAGGGCCCGACGGCGGGGGGTTTTCGATATTGGATTCATCGACCCTCGGAAAGTAAACATCAACATAATCACCGACTATCCGCAAGCCACAGAGGACAATTTCGTCCATCTCCTGAAGGAGCAGCATTACAAGACGGTCATACTATTGCCGTACAACACATCGTTAGTTTTTACTGTCTTCCGAACAAAGTTCATTCCCGTACATATATAGACCTACAGTTTTTCATATATCACTTCATACATATTGCAGATTCCACTGGGTCCTTTTACTCTTTGACTTGGAGGCCTGCAGAGTCAATGTCTATGACTCAATGAATAAAGATGAGTCTACTTTTGACCAGGTTTTTGAACTCATAGACAGGTAATGTCATAAGTTCCAATGTTATTACGAATTTTGCTATTAATTGCTACTACGAATCATAGCTTTAAACTCTATGTAGGGCTTGGTATCGGTTCCATCATTTGGTCCGCGGCAATTGGAAAGAAAAACTTAGGCGGAGGTTCAAATTTCCTGTGAGTACATGCTCTACATTTATATTGAATCTCTAATTCAAATATAAGTGTACATTAATTAAATCTCTCGCCGTTTGTCATGTATATATATGTAGTGTGCAAAGCAAGACAAGGGTACTAACTTGTGCGGCTACTACGTATGCGAGTATTGCCACTGCCTTACAACCCAAATATACACCACAAGAGAGCTCGATGTACGTATAAATAAATTCCTACTTTCATTGCGTACGTATCGATTTGTTCATTACTAATTAATTTCATACATTCATATATAGGTTATTCACATGAGGGATAACCTCACACACAAGGAATTTATCGTGGCGGTTCAAGAACAACTCATAGGATTCATCAACGAAGAACTCCTTGATCCTGAGGGTGAATTCTACTACGACGGAAATACAATTCATAAGCCGTTAGCTTCTAAGATAACGACCACTACGTCGAAGTCGTAGCTAGCTAGAACATAATGAATTGTAATTAATACATGTCTATTTTTATATATGTACACATTTACTTTAGTGTAAATATATATTTTGGTCATATATGCACATAAAATGTTAAGTGCTTTAATATATACATATATATTATGCATGTATATATATGTAATATATATATATATATATATATATTATGCACACATATATGTATTGAAACATATATAATGGCAGCAACAGGGCCATGTAAATAAAAAAAATGGCAGCTCGATCTTTAGTCCCGGTTGGACACCAACCGGGACTAAAGATGGCTCTGCCGGCCACATGGCTGAGCTATCTTTAGTCCCGGTTGGTGTTACCAACCGGGACTAAAGATCGATCTTTAGTCCCGGTTGGACAACCGGAACTAAGGGGGGTTACGAACCGGGACTAATAAGGGTTTCTCCACCAGTGGTGACTTTTCTTGTAGTGACAGGCGACGTACCCATGGTGACTTCAATTTTAAAATATGCATGATAGTCTAGTCCAAGGTGCCTAAAGAGACTGAGTGGGTGTGCACAAGGTGTTTGTTACTGCTTGGTGCTTGCGTTGCGTTTGTACAAGGCGATCAGCCACCTGCGCTTGCATGTCCTCCCGGGTTGCCTCCGCCGCTCCCTCGATCAGCGCGCGGCGAGTCGGCGGCAGAGGTGGCCGTGGCGAAATCGAACACCCGGGCTCCTGGAACGGCACGCCGGCGGCGACCGTCATCAGCCAGCCGCGCTTGCTTGCATGTCCTGCTCCTCCCGGTACTCCCTGCTCATTGAGTATCCATCGAGCAAAAAAGGTTAAGAGTGAGAGAGAGCCTGAACATGAACAGAACTCATCGATATCACCCTCTATTACGCCATGATTCTGTTGTTTCGGTTAGCTCCTCCCAGATCTTCCTGGTGAAAGATTTCCTCAGCTGACTCATGATCAGTCCAACGCTCAACTGAATGTTCAGGTTTCGCAGAAATTGGATGGAACGAGATCGATCGACGAAATCAGCAACAACACCAAAAAACGGTGATCACGAACAGCGCGTCAAACATGCAAGGTCACTGGCGGCGCGCGGCAGATAGCCAAACAGAGTCAGCAGATGTACACCGGCGTCTGTAGGATGCATACACATATATACACCGACGAAATTAAAATTTAGTACCACATTGGAAAACTAGGTTGATTGAGACCCATATAAAAGAGGGTGCGCTCGTGTTGCACCTGCCGAGCCTTGTTGCGCGGGCTTATCTCCCTAGCTTTGGGGGGCAGGAGTTTGGTAGATTCGGCTGCTAAGGGATCGAGGGTATATAGATATCTCTCCCACGAGTGCTTGCTAAATGGATCGAGGTATAGATATCTCTCCCACAAAACAGCCCTACCTGCCAACTCTTTTTTTTTCACTTTTTTTTACCCCCCATATGAAAACATGGCTCAAGACTTAATTACTTGTTAGTTTATACTTCTCTTTTTGTTATGTGACATTGTTGACTTTTTGACAAATATTTGACATTCAACTTATTTAAAATTTTTGTGCATCTATAAAATATTTAAGTCACGCTTAAAAATTATTTGATGATAAATAAAATAAAATAAATACATAATTTTTTTAATAAGATGAATGATCAAACATATCTCAAAAGGTCAATGACATCATATATTATAAAAACGGAGAGAGTATCTTCTTACTCTGTTTTAAAATATAAATATTTATATTTTTTTAGCAAATTCTTAGTTAAGGATAATATTATATTTAAGTCATCTGGTACAAATTTTAAAATATTCCTAAAATGTTTATATAATTTTTGGAACCGACGGGGTGCAGGATAACATTCAACATAAACAGATACTACCAGGAGTATTTTCCCCGAATTATTTATTTCGAAATTAATATGCTGGCGGTATGTTGTTTCCATCGTTAATTTGTTATGATGGTGTTGTCATATATGTGTCAAATTTCATCAGGCGTCGTTTCGTTTCCTCTCTTCTGCCTTGCAGCCACCCGAGCAGGCTGCCAGCATCCCATGTGGTTGTGAAGAAGGCGGCGTAGGGCTGTTAAGTGGCTGGTGCCACAGCGATGGTGCGCGTCAGATCGAACAAGGAGGAGAAGGACGGTTGAAAGAGGTTGTGCCGCTGCGTGAGGCTAGCCATGGCCGTGAAGGGCATAGCGATGGCCATGAGAGGCAAGGCTTTTTCGCGAACGCGCAAAAGAATTGCACGTCAATATATTAGATGAGCGGCAAGGCTGGCGATAGATACGGCGAGCAATGAGGACAATGTCGATCGATGCGAGGCATTCGAGGCTCAGCAAGGACTGCTCGATGGTGGCCTAAGCGAGGGTGAGTCGATGCTGGCATAAACGCGCTCCTCCGGATGTTAGCACTACTGGGAGCTCGCTACCGTCCAGGTCAATTCCAACATCGCCACGGTGGTCGATCTACGCCGTCATAGGATCAATGTCCTCAGTGATGACGAGTGTTCTTATGGCATTTCTGGCACAACAAGAATGAAAGATGTCATGCCCGTTAGTAGTGTAGGCGGCGGCCAGAATGGCTGGGTCTAGCATAATAGCCAAATTCGGCATCTCTTTGGTGGGGAAGGCAATTTTAGTGAGGAACGACATTGAAAGGATAACAAAAGGTTGATTGTCGGTGCTACCGACATCTAGCCTAAGTGCCGCTGGATCTGAGGCGTTTGTGCTAGCTAGAATCCGTTTGGGTAATGGCAAGTTGAGTCAGAGGGCTTTTCTTCTTAAATTGGATGGCGTTGGTGAGCAAATGCACTAGGGGCTGAGAGCCACTGTATTTTTGGATCCGGCCATTGGTAGGGGCAGTGTGTGGCGAAGGAGCTGATCAGAGGCATATTAAGAGCAGTGGAAATTTCAGTTGACGAGGCAGATTTACCACAAAATTCATAATTAGTAGAAACCGCATAAGTAAAGAACAAGCCCAATTTGCTGTTTGTTGGGCTCCCACTGCGGTAGAGGCCCTACATACGTCTTCTAATTTTGTGTCGAATGTGCTATAGGTAGTCCCATTCAGAATTATTTTTAAAAATAACTGCGACACTAAATTTATTGGAACTCCAATTGTTAGTCGTTTCTATCAATTAAGTTGATCGGAACTCCAATTGTTTACTTAACGTTTTCTATCAGTTTACCTGATCCCCGTCGACAAAAGATGCATCATTTGCCCACTGCTAAAAACATCCTAGTAGGGACACCTCATAAAATCGACACATATAAAGCATTTCCCATCCATCCAGAGATTATAAACTGTATAGATAAATATTTATATGTGCCTTTTTTTAAAAAAAAGGCAAAATTTGCTATAAGACATCTAAAAAACATGTAATTAGCTAGAGGACACCGTAAAAATGCGTATTTGCTGTAGGGCACCGCAAAAAACTGGTTATTAGCTGTTGGACACCCGCGACATTATTTTATTATTTTTGAAGGAATAGGACAGAGAAACAATCACTAAAGACAAGATTGCCCTTAGCTCAAATGAATCTAACTTGGACCCCACATGTAAAGCCTCTCTCTCTTTCCAGATGGGGCGGCGGAGTGGCGAATCGCCGTAGCTGACAAAGGGAGCGCGGGTGGATGAGGAGCGGCGTGGGCAAGCACGGCAGTGGGCGGCACAGGGGTAAACGCCAGTGGGGGGAGGCGTAGCGACGGCCTCGACGGTAGCCTCCCTATTCCCTTCCACCAGCAGCACGACCAGCAACAGCTTCGCCACAAGCCTCGTCTTGCCGGCTCCGGCATAGCCGCCACAACCCCGGCCACGACAATGACCGGCATCGACGTCACTGTCGCCTCCTTCTCCCTCTCCACTGTCCACTGTGCCGCCACCACCTCCCCCGCCGAGAACTTCTCCGTGCTCGTCATCCTCCGAGCCCGGCCGCCCTTGCCTGCACACTAACGCCGCCCAACTGCGCCGGCACCACCTCCCCTCCTGCTCTGCCCGTCGAGCCGTGCTGGCCCAGCCCCTGCGCACGACCGCGCAGCGCCGCCCCAGCCGAGGCACCGCACCGGCCTGCGCCTCGCTGCACCATCGCCGACGCTTTCCCTCTCCCTCTGCTCGCTTGAAGAAAGAGCAGAGAGAGAAAGAACCTATCCCGCTGACGTTCTTCCTCTTCCTCCGGCGAACCACCTCCCCTCCTGCTCTGGACGCCGTGTCCTGCCGGGCCTGGCCCTTACGCACGACCGTGGAACGCCGTCCTAGCCAAGGCGCCGCATCTCCTGCACCTCACTGCTCCATCGCCGGCGCTCTCCCTCTCCCTCCGCTCGCTTGAAGAAAAAGAAGAGAGAGAAAGAGATAAAGAATGAGAGAGAGAAAAAAAATAAGGAAGAATAAAGAAAAAAAATTCAAAGGGTAGAACCGTACTTACACATCTGTTTCTCTCTCCAATTCCGTCAGATATAATAAAATAATCTGACGGGTGTCCAGCAGTTAATTACCATTTTTAGGGTACCCTATAGCAAATACGTGTTCTTGCGGTGTCCGCTAGCTAATTACACTTTTTTGGATATCCTGTAGCAAATTTTGCCTTAAAAAATGTCAGCACATATGAGGTTGCCATCGTATTTGTGCCGGTATTTTTAAAACCCGTCACATATGTGTAGCATCAGTTCATTGGAAAAACCGACAACTAGCAGCTCACGCTTGCGCTCTCTCTCTCTCTCTGGCACGGTGACGAATGCTCTTCCTCTACCTGGTGTGTTGGACATTGGTTCGGTCTCCGGTGAGCCAGGGGCAGAGCTACAATGATTCCTATGTATTCCCAGAAATATCTAATTTTTTTTTTATCAACAAACAAGTATACTTCAATATATACACATGTACACATATTAGTTAGTCAAGTACTCTTTCTCACTTAGATGCGTATAGATGAAAGGTCTAGAAAAGTGAAAAATCTTGCTGATCTTTCCATTATGATTGTTGAAACAAAGTTGCACAATAAACATGAGATTGTTTATATAAGCTTCTCAAATTGGTTCTAGTACTTCCACTAGCAACAACTAGTGTTGAAATAATCTTTTCTTCCATGAATTATATGAAAAATAAATTAAGAAACAGGCTGGGGGATCAATACTTAGATGATTGCTTGGTCACATTTATTAAGCGTGAGATGTTTTTGAAAGTTAAGGGCTGTGATATTATAAACCGCTTTCAAGCCATGAAGTAACGCAGAATTAAAGCTACTCTTTCAAGCCATGAAAGAACCAAAATAGAAAGTTAGAGGTACCATGTAATAATTTGTAGTTTTATTTTTTCAATTATCAGTATTGATATACTGTGAACCATCGATTTTTTTAGTATGAATTTTTTTTGTTAGTTGGAAATACCCAACTTTAAAATCCTTGCTTCGCTACTGCGGTGAGCAGGCGGCGGGGCGGTGGACTTGGCCTTCGGAGAGCAGCGATGATGATGGTGGCCTCGGCCTCCGGTGGGCGGCGGCAGCTTATTGTACTTTTCTTTTTATTCGGTTTCTGGGGTGAATGCGATGTTCCTGACTTCCTGTGATGATTTTGTGATCAGGAGTTTGAGACGGAGCCGATGTTCTACACAACCAACCGTGTAATGTTTCAGAGAATCAGTTTCAATTCTGAACTGAACATTGTTCAACATATTTGATTATCAATCAAGCAGAAAAGTTAATTAGAATGGAGAACCTCAACCTCAACCTGGACAGAACCGATCCCCCATAGTAGAGTCGTCGTTGTCGATGGTCTCGATGGGATCCGCAGCTTGTTAATCCTGCTGAGCCATTCGTCCGTGCACAATTACTAGCTAGTTGATGTTCCTCTACCTAAAAAATCGAAGTTTCACTAGTCCGCTCTGAATGTTCTAGGCTGGTTCAGCTACCAGTTAAAGGATGACTGCTCTCGAGTCTTGAGTATATGCAAATTACAGGTGTAAGTTAAAATGTGAGTCTAGCTCTTTTCTTAACACATATATATGTGAGGGTACAACTAACAGAATAACAATCATATATTGTGTTGGTCGTACGTGACATTCTTTCTGTGCTCTTACTGTGAGATTGATCAGAAATCGATTTCCCTCTTGATGGGGTTGAGTTTATATGGTTGTGCACTACTGCGCACTTGTGCTCATCCATTGATTTTCTCTTCCTTGTAGCCTTCTTCCATGACGCGTTCACGAGTTTAGTTGTCTTGAACTGCATTATTCCTACCGGAGGTCGGACTTATTTAATTTCTATTGATGCTTCCCATTGTTCGTAATCCAAGAGGATTTTCAATATCTTATCTGTTAGGTGTTGGTTACTATTTTTATCAACTTCTCTCTAGTTCTTTAAGAATGCTTTAGAAGGTTTCTGCATCTTTACGTTAAGAAAAGAAACTTCAAGAATCACACGGATTAATTCGCAGGGAGGCAACAACAGCTCAATTTGATTCTGGTTTATCTGGTTTCGCAGCTGAAATTGCTTGGAACATATGGCTGGAGATCGACCAAGTCCGCGAGACAAGACCAAACGGTGATCTACATAAACCATGCAAATTAAATCACAGCGTGTGCAGTGGCGGAAACCAAAGATTTTAGTACCATATGGAAAAATTAGGTTGGTTGAGGACCACATAAAAGAGGAGGCGCTCATGTTGCTCCTGCCGAGCTCGGTGGTGCGAGCTTTGTAACCCCAGCTGCGGGGGGCGGGAGTTTGGTAGGTTTCGGCTGTTGGGAGGATCGAGGTAGCAATATCTCTCCCCACCGGGGAGCCCCTGTCCTTGGGGTGCCTTGCAATAGGCAGGCTGCAAACAACCAGCATCCAGGTTCTCCCGTCCTGCTTGCGAGGTTCGGTCAAACGGCCCCCACCTGCCCAACCCTCTTTTTTTTTTGTTATTTTCTGATAAGGCCCCACCTGCCGCGCGCTGCAACAACAGTAATGTTTGAGATAAATAATCATGCGTAATCTTCTTTACTAAACATGTTTTAAACATATATCAATATCAATCAAGCAGAAACGTTAGATTGAGAGAGAGAGAACCATAACATGAACAGAACTGATTACCGCGATATCCCCCGTCGTTGGTTTCTCCATGTCATCTACAACTTGTTTATCCTGCTGAGCCATTTGTTCGAGCGCATGCATTTGCCGGAATAGTGGTTTGGTACTGCGCCATGATTCTATTGTTTCCGCTAGCTCCCGACGATGCCAATTCTCAACTGAATGTTCGGGCTTCGCAGTGCTAAAATTACATGGAACGAGATTGATCGACGAAGTCGACAACAAGACCAAAAACGGTGATCACGAACAGCGCGTCAAACATGCAGGGTCACCGGCCGGCCGCCTGCGGCGGATGGCCAAACAGAGTCAGCATGAGCATGTGCACCGGGCACGGGCGTGTCTGCAGACTGCAGTGAATCAATTTTTCTTAGTACCACATGAGAAAACTACGTTGCTCAAGACCCATATAAAAGAGGACGCGCTCGTTCAGCCCCTGCCGAGCCTGGTTGTGCGGGCTTGTCACCTAAGCTGTGGGGGGTAGGAGTTTGGCAAAAAAGTTGCATCCTCTCCGACTTCCACACAGGAGGGAGGATTGGGTGCAGTCCAGCCCAGCCCCATAGCATAGGCCGGGGTGGCCACCGGTTCTGCCTTGCAGGTCTCAATCCAGTTGTCCGGCCGGCCCTGTGAGTTGGTGATAACATCAAGGTCTCTCCGGACATACGGGCCTGCCATACTCCTTTTATTTTTTTTGAAAAAAAATAAAATTATACACCACAGGATTTTTTACTTCGAAATATCACCATTTACAATCACATCTCGAATTTATGAGTTCTTTATCCATCGTATAAATATTACATCTATGTAAGTATAGATTTTTAAATTTTGATATAGGAGTATATAAAATTTGTGAACGGTATGGTTTTGAATCGTAGAATGGAAAAAGTGTAGGAATAAGAAAAATAAAGGATTTTAATAGGAATGCAAATGCAAAACTGAAGATTGCAAAACATAGGAAAAACACAAGGCACTAAACCAACACACACGTGTGGTTTCCACGTGCGAACTCCAAACCGCTCTAACAAATAACCATGCATATATCTGCCACCATGGGGACAGATTTACTATTTCGATATGCATAAATCGAGGGCACCAAATTAAATTTCAGGAATTTTGTAAATTTTTGAACCGAAAGAAAGAAAACTGAATGAATTAAATTTTGCTAAATTCACAAACAAATATATAAAAAAAATATCGGGTGAAATAATTTCTCAATGGTGGAGTATGATATTTTGGAAATTTTGAACCGAAATTGCGAACCGTCCATGGAACGTGCATTAATCGTCCCTACTAGAAATCCAAATTTGCCAGAGTGACACTGACATGTAATGGAGAAATTTCAGCCAGTGGGCATGTATGTAAAAAAAAAAAAAACCATGTTTTTAGAACCAAAGACTGGATGCACCATGTACAAATTGATTAATTCTGTCTGAGTCAACGGGCTAGGAGGAGGTTTCATGCATGTAAGAACACCAGCTAATCGGTGGAAGCCCTGGTGATTGACTGACTACTAGCCACGACTGGCTTGACAAAATGTAAACGCCCATTGAATAATTGCAGCTTCCCTGGAACCTGAACTAGGGTTACTTGACTTGCCCTGCCTGATCAAATTTGAGTCTAGACTACGAGCTACTGTGCCCCATGGTTTTGTACCAGTGCCTGCCTAGCTACTTGCCTACTTCAAGTTGCCAGGTTGGTTACTCATGTCCTAATCATCAACCTGAACTTGACCAGCAGCTAGCTAGCGGCAAAATCGCCATCGTCTTCGCTGTCAACACAAGTTGCATCTAAGAGCCTATGTTCTCATCAACCGGCTCTTTATATATGTTATGTTCTGCACATATGCAGACTACTCGTATCTATACTTCTTCACTTCTTCTCTACATTCACCAACACATCCTCCTCTCTTCTCTATGACTCCACTAATCAACATATCTCTCGGCCTTATTCTCGTCTTCCTACACAGCACAACTACAAGCTGTGCTGCAAATGATGTTCTCAGGGTAGCCCAAGCGCTCACCGTTGGCGACAAGCTGGTGTCAAGAAACGGCAAGTTTACGCTCGGATTCTTCCAGCCAAGCATTGTCAGTAAGTCCGGCAACATCATCTCCCCCAATTGGTATGTTGGTATATGGTTCAGTAACATCTTGGATTTTCCTACCGTATGGGTTGCTAATAGGGATAAGCCAGTCACTGAACTTCAGCTCAATCTAACACAGCTGAGGCCGAGTTTAGTTCCAAAATTTTTCTTCAAACTTTTAACTTTTCCGTCACATCGTTTCAATTTCAACCAAATTTCCAATTTTAGCGTGAACTAAACACACCTTGAAACTATCGAGAGATGGCAATCTTGTCATCTCGAACAATGCCACTGGATCCATACTCTGGTCTACTGACATTGTCAATAGGACATCATCAGCCATCACCATGAACAACACTACTAGTGCTGTCCTTTCGAATGATGGAAACCTTGTGATAGGAAGCTCATCGAATATGTTGTGGCAGAGCTTTGACAACCCATCAGATGTTTTGCTTCCTGGAGCCAAGTTTGGGTGGAATAAGCTCACTGGTTTTACTCGCCAGATCATCTCAAAGAAGAACCTGATTGATCCGGGTCTTGGCTTATACCATGTTGAGCTTGGCAGTAAAGGGGTTTCACTTAGGCGCCGTAACCCCTCTGTAGTTTATTGGTCTTGGTCATCGAAAAAATCGACAGATAAGTTTATGCTTATTTCATTACTAAAGCAACTGATAAACATAAACCCACATACTAGAGGTCGGATTGATATCAAACATGTTGATAACAATCAAGAGGAGTACTATACATACATATTGTTGGATGAATCATATTCCATATATGTCTTGTTAGACATATCTGGACAGGTGGAGATAAATATTTGGTCACAACTCACACAATCTCTGCAAAAGGTATATGCCCAGCCTGCTGATCCCTGCACCGCATTTGGTACCTGTGGGCCTTTCACAATCTGCAACGGTGTTTCACGCCCATTTTGTGACTGTATGGAAAGCTTCTCTCGGAAGTCACCTCAGGATTGGGAGCTTGATGATCGAACGGCAGGATGCATGAGAAACACTTAGTTGAATTGTGGTAACATGACAGGTTCGACGGATGTATTCCATGCCATAGCTCGTGTAACATTGCCCTACAACCCCCAAAGTGTGGACTATGCTACCACTCAGAGCAAATGTGCGGAAGCTTGTCTTAGCCACTGCTCCTGCAATGCCTATTCCTATGAGAGGAGCAGATGCTCTATTTGGCATGGAGATTTGCTTAGTGTAAATATGAATGATGGCATTGATAATAATTCTGAAGATATTCTTTACCTTCGTCTTGCTGCAAAAGATTTGCCAGGTTCAGCAAAAAACAGAACAAAACCAAATGTTGGAGTTGTTACTGCTGCAACCATTACAAGTTTTGGATTGGTAATGCTCATTCTGCTCTTACTGATTTGGAGGAACAAATTCAAGTGTTGCGCTACATCATTATATGGAGGTCAATGTAGTGGTGGTATTGTAGCCTTTAGATACAGAGAGTTATGCCATGCTACTAACAATTTCTCAAAAAAGCTAGGAGGAGGTGGCTTTGGTTCTGTTTTTAAGGGAGTGTTAAATGACTCAACTACTGTGGCAGTGAAAAAGCTTGATGGTGCCAGTCAGGGAGAGAAGCAATTTAGGGCAGAAGTGAGCTCAATCGGATTGATACAGCATATCAACCTAGTTAAACTGATTGGTTTCTGTTGCAAAGGTAATGAGAGGCTACTTGTGTATGAACACATGTTAAATGGTTCTCTTGATGTCCATCTATTTCAGAGCAGCAGTGAGACTATCTTAAATTGGACCACTAGGTATAACATTGTCCTTGGAGTTGCTAGAGGACTATCTTACTTGCATCAGAGTTGTCACAATTGCATCATACATTGTGATATTAAGCCAGAAAACATACTTCTCAATGCATCATTTGTTCCTAAAATTGCAGATTTTGGAATGGCAACATTTGTAGGAAGGGATTTTAGCCGAGTTCTAACAACTTTTAGGGGAACCATAGGATATCTGGCTCCGGAGTGGATTAGTGGCGTTGCTATTACACCAAAAGTTGATGTTTATAGCTTCGGTTTGGTATTGTTAGAAATCTTATCAGGAAGGAGGAACACAAGTAGAGTATATATTGCCAATAGTAATCATGTTTCTTATTTCCCTGTACATGCTATTACCAAGCTTCATGAGGGAGATGTGCGAAGTTTGGTTGACCCAAAGTTACATGGTGATTTTAGTCTTGAAGAGGCTGAAAGAGTTTGCAAAGTTGCATGTTGGTGCATCCAAGACAATGAGTTTGAACAACCGACAATGAATGAAGTTATTAGGGTTCTTGAAGCACTACAGGAGCTAGATGTGCCTCCGATGCCAAGACTACTTGCAGCAATAACAGAATGCTCCAATGTGTCTCAGTGTGATAGTTCTTAAGTAATTTGTAGTCAATAATAATATTTGTTTCATAAAAGGTTGATGTTTTGACCTGATTGGAAGGAATAAAGGAATGCAATCTTGCAAATGCCAAATTGTGCCACCACCCTACGTTAGGGATGAAAACGGTCGGAAATGGTCAGAAACGGTATCATTATTTTATTATTTTTTCGAAAACGAACGAAAACGGCCGGACAATTTTCATATTTATGAATTCATCTATTTAGTGTCAACCTCAATGCCACGCTGACAGAAATTTAAAAACCAAATTTTGAAAACAGTAACCACCGGTAAAATTATTATTATTATATTAGTTTTGTGGAAACAGTATCGGTACGGTCGGGAAATTTCCATACCGTTTTCACCTACGTTTTTGCCTTAGCCATCGGCCTCCCCTCCAGCCATATCCAGGAGAGTGAGGGAGGGGAGGGGACTACGGTTGCCATGTCCTCTGCTGCTGCCTCAGTCGCCACCTCCTTTGTTGCCTCAATCTCTATCCTCCACGCCTCTGGCTAGATCTAGGAGAGGGAGGGAGGGGAGGGGAGGGTCACCACCGCTGCCCTCTGCTGCTTCCTCAGTCATCGCCCTCCTCCCCTTTGGTCAGATCTGGGAGAGGGAGGGAGGGCTGCCACCGCTGCACCCTCTTCCGCTGCCGCCACCTTATGCTGCCGGAGACAGAAAGCTGAGTGAAGGAGAGGGTGAGAGTGAGGGAGAGAGCAGATAGATGGATAAGATGAGTAAGGGATGAGATGGAGAAATGAGTGGAGCCATGGAGAAGAGGGGATCCTCGGTTGTGCAATCTTTTAAGATCCCATATTTTTTTTCAAGCAGCGCTACTGCACTTCTAATAGATCCACTTGCGAAAATACAGGCCGCCTGTAAAAACTGATTTTTCAGGCGGGGCTACAGCTATGGCAGCTCTGTTATTTTTCCAATCGGTTTATAGGTGAAAATTTTCAAGACACTTTCTCTTTTAATTTTAGTTTTTTTATTTTTTTATTTCGCTTTTTAATTCTAATTTTCATGACACCTTCTCTTTTAATTTTAATTCTAATTAAGACTGAAGGCAGTTCAGTTTACAACCTCTTGAAAAAAAAAAGAAAAGTAAAATTCTCTGCTTTTTTGCACAAAAGATGGTCTAAAGTCTAAACTGCTGCCTGATTATACCTGACTAATGTTACCCATGCCATGATGCAGTTCAGCTTGATAAACCAATATAGGGATTGAGGGAACAATCATATATTTGTCAAATCTGTCTGAATTATTTTGCCAGTTCGATCTAAAGCCTTCTAATTGTGTTTTGCTTTAGGATCGATGAACCAATCAGGGACTTCATAAAACTTGTTGAAATTTAGTGCCGTAGGATTTGTTGATTCGTCCTCTACTTGTCTTTGGCAATAAAACAATTGAATTCACTATATATCTCCTCGATCGGTTGCAGAGTTCAAATTGAAGTCTCCAAAAGCGTCATTTTTCGCATCGTTTGATCCTGATTCCTGAACAAATATGTCAGCATCAGTATGAAATTTCAGACTGGTTAGTCACTGAAGACAATGCTCTGCTAGCCTCGCACTCGTAGACCATGAAATATATGCACAGAGGGATGTACAAACTCTTGTACTCGTAGACTTTTTAAGAGTGCATGCCTTACACAAACAAACCGCTCGTGTGCACAATACTACCAAATCAACGATATGCAAGAAACGAGACCATGTGCATTTGGAAAAATATCACGTGCGCAATATTACGAAATCAACGATGTGCAAGATGACTGTGCCTGCATCCGGAAAAAGATGTAGTACAAGAAATCGAAATCAAAATCCAAATCGGCCTATTCAAGGTTGATGGAGACTGGTGTATGCTAGCTTCTTGGAGCTTGACCCATGACTCTCTGTACCGCTTCTCCTTTCAAGTTCAAGTTGCCAAGTTGGTACTCTTGGATGAACTTTTTTTTTTAGAAAATGGATTAAAATCCGGCCTCTACATCCACAATGAATGTACACAGCCAACTCTTGGATGAACTTAGTTCGTGTTCTTTACTCCATCTTCCCAACTTGTACGTTCTCTTTCGTTTTCTACACGCACGCTTGCTAAACTGTGTGTTTTTTAAAATTTTTCTATATGAAAGTTGCTTTATAAAATCATATTAATTTATTTTTGAGGTTTTTAGCTAATTATTAATTAATCATGCACTAATTTGCTGTTCCAATTTGCGTGTTTGAAGGTTTACTTCCTAACCAACGAGTCGTTGCTATTGTATTCCCTGTCAATTCAAGATGCATTACATCTACTCTCTGTTTGTGTTCTGACCAACCTGCTTATTTTATATACTGCCCTGCTCTTCTCTAAACATCAGAGCAGCATACAACACATATTTTATGCTTCAATTCCATATTTCTTGGCCTCCTCTTCTCCATGACTCCCCACCAGCTTTACATAATTCTTGGCCTTCTCCTCTTCTCCCTGCACGGTGCACCGCCGTGCTCGGCCGCCGTGAATGATACTCTCGCGACAGGCGAATCGCTCACCGTCAGCGACAAGCTCGTGTCAAGAAACGGCAAATTCACGCTCGGATTCTTCCAGCCAAGCTTCGTCACTAACTCCGGCGACATCACATCTCCCAATTGGTACGTTGGCATATGGTTCAGTAACATCTCGGCAATTACTACTGTCTGGGTTGCAAATAGAGATAATCCTGTTACTGACCTCCAGCTCAACCAAACACGGCTAGAACTATCAAACGATGGCAATCTTGTCATCTCGAGCAATGCCTCCATAATTTGGTCCAGTGCTACTGTTGCCAATACGACAACAGCCACCACCATGAATAATACTAGTGTCGTTCTCGCTAACAATGGCAACCTTATGATAATAGGAAGCTCATCGACATCGAATGTGTCGTGGCAGAGCTTCGACCACCCAGCAGATGTTATGCTTCCTGGAGCCAAATTTGGCTGGAACAAGGTCACTGGTGCTACTATCAAGTATGTCTCAAAGAAGAACCTGATTGACCCTGGTCTTGGCTTGTATTATTTTCAGCTTGACAACACAGGGATTGTCCTTGCCCGTAGTAACCCTGATAAAACATATTGGTCTTGGTCATCACAACAGTCATCAAAGGCTATATCATTGCTTAATCAGATGATGAGCATAAATCCACAAACTAGAGGTCGGATTAACATGACATATGTTGATAATAATGAAGAAGAGTACTATGCATACATTTTGTCGGATGAATCATTATATGTATACGGCGTGCTAGACATCTCTGGTCAGCTTATCATAAATGTTTGGTCGCAAGACACACGGTCTTGGCAACAGGTATATACCCAACCTGTTTCCCCCTGCACAGCATATGCTACATGTGGACCTTTCACAATCTGCAATGGCCTTGCAAATCCTGTCTGTAGCTGTATGGAGAGCTTCTCTCAAAAGTCACCTCAAGATTGGGAGGTTGGCAATAGAACAGCAGGGTGCTTCAGAAACACTCCGTTGGATTGTGGTAACACAACAAGTTCAACGGACGTGTTCCAAGCCATAGCTCGCGTTCAATTGCCCTCCAACACCCCACAAAGTGTAGACAATGCCACCACTCAGAGCAAGTGTGCACAATCATGTCTTAGTTACTGCTCCTGCAATGCATATTCCTATGAAAATAACAGATGCTCTATTTGGCATGGAGATTTGCTAAGTGTAAATAGTAATGATGGCATTGATAATAGTTCTGAAGATGTTCTCTACCTTCGCCTCTCCGCTAAAGATGTGCCAAGTTCGAGAAAAAACAATAGAAAGACAATCATCGGAGTTATTGTTGCTGCATGCATTGTTTTTTTTCTGGTAATGCTCATGATGATCTTTCTGATATTGAGGAAGAAATGTTTACATGCCAGTCAATTGGGGGGTGGAATTGTGGCCTTTAGATACAGTGATTTATGTCATGGTACTAAAAATTTCTCTGAAAAGCTCGGAGGAGGTGGTTTTGGTTCTGTATTCAAGGGAGTGCTAAGTGACTCGACTATTATAGCAGTGAAAAAGCTTGACGGTGCTTGTCAGGGAGAGAAGCAATTCAGGGCTGAGGTGAGCTCAATTGGATTGATCCAACATATCAACCTTGTAAAATTGATCGGTTTCTGTTGCAAAGGTGATAAGAGGCTACTTGTGTATGAACATATGGTAAATGGTTCTCTTGATGCCCATCTATTTCAGAGCAAGGCTACTATCCTGAATTGGACCACCAGATACAACATAGCCATAGGAGTTGCTAGAGGATTGTCCTACTTGCATCAGAGCTGCAAAGAATGCATCATACATTGTGATATTAAGCCAGAAAACATACTTCTCGATGCATCATTTACTCCTAAAATTGCTGACTTTGGTATGGCGGCATTTGTAGGAAGGAATTTTAGCCGAGTTCTAACTACGTTCAGAGGAACCATAGGGTATCTTGCCCCAGAGTGGATTAGCGGAGTCGCTATTACACCAAAAGTTGATGTTTATAGTTTCGGCATGGTATTGTTAGAAATCTTATCGGGAAAAAGGAATTCACAGAAAGTATGTACTGATGACAACAGTAATCAGGTTGCTTTTTTCCCTGTGACGGCCATTAGCAAGCTTCTTGAGGGAGATGTCCGGAGTTTGGTAGACCCAGAGTTAAATGGTAACTTCAGTCTAGAAGAGGCTGAAAGACTTTGCAAAGTTGCATGTTGGTGTATCCAAGATAATGAGGTCAATCGGCCAACAATGAGTGAAGTGGTTCGGGTTCTTGAGGGACTACATAATTTTGATATGCCTCCAATGCCAAGACTACTTGCTGCTTTAGCAGTACGATCTGATGTGGATCATTGTGATAGTTCATAAATAAATGCTTCGTAGCTTTTTGATGTTCTGACGTGATGGAAGGAAAGTAATGTAAATTAACTTGATTGCTAAATTGTAGTAGAGTACCATATATAGTACATGTGGTCTCATGTTCTTTTTTTTTGTTATTCACATTTTTCAAGTTACGGAATGTAGGCATCGCTACTGGAGAAACCATCTTTGGTCGGTTGTCCAAAATTTATAGTAGTCCCGGTTAAACTAAAAACCGGGACTAAAAACCATTTTTAGTCATGGTTAAAAAGTGCACGGGGACTTCATGATCTTAACCGGGACTAAAAATCATCTTTAGTCCCGTTTTATTTGTGTCAGATGATGTTAGGGCGCCGAGGATCTTTAGACCCGGCTAGTGAAATAGATCTTTAGTCCCGGTTGATATTACCAACTGGGACTAAATATCTCCCTCCCACGTCTTAAATGGATCGAACTACCAGAGACTTGACTTCCTCATCCTTATCTCTCCACTATCTATTTTTCCTCTAACTATGCTTATCTCTTTGTGATGTAACCATCTTTGAGAATTTGTGATGTATGATCTGTGATTTAGAGATGATTTGGAGATTTCACAATTTGGGGGTGATTGATCAGTGATTTGGAGATGATTTGGGGATGATTTGGGAATGGAGTGAAATCAATCTGCCAATCGCGACCTGGTCTCTTCCATCTTTTAGTCCCGGTTGGTAATGGATCCATTTTGGACTAAAGATAGATGTTTAACCCTCGTTATTTTACCCGGGACTAAAGATAGCTATTTTTAGTTCCGGTTATATAACCGGGACTGCAGGGGTTACGAACTGGGGTTAATTAAAACCCTTTCTCCAACAGTGCATGTGGCAGCAAGCAGCAAAGATTTGGCAGGAATAGAATATATGTACAACTAGCAAGACTCTACTAATCTGCTCATGTTAGCTAACATTGCTCTCGAATTAATCCTAGCAATGGCAATGACAAGATGATCTGCATGCAGAACGTCGGCAGTGCTCAGATCACGAAACTAAAAAAATCAATTAGTTCCACATGGAAAATCTACAGTGCTTGAAAACCCCATAAAAGAGGACGTGGTTGCATCGCTACCGCTAAGTCCGGTGGCGTGGGCTCAATACACCAGCTTCAGGGGACAGGAGTTGGCAGGTTCGGGCCATCACTGGTCTTGTGTTTGGGCAGGGGCGGGGTGCGAACAAAATCCGCATCCTCTCCAATCTTTGGCTAGAGGTTAGGAGAGCCTAACCCATACAAGAGGGGGTGCGAACCAAATCGGCATCCTCTCCAATCTTTGACTAGAGGTTAGGAGAGCCCAACCCATACAAGAGGGGTTGCGTTGCCCCCAGCTCTCCAATCTTTGGCTAGAGGTTAGGAGAGCCTAACCCATACAAGAGGGGGTGCGAACCAAATCGGCATCCTCTCCAATCTTTGGCTAGAGGTTAGGAGAGCCCAACCCATACAAGAGGGGTTGCGTTGCCCCCAGCTCTCCAATCTTTGGCTAGAGGTTAGAAGAGCCCAACCCATACAAGAGGGGTTGCGTTGCCCCCAGCTCTCCACTCCAATCTTTGGCTAGAGGTTAGGAGAGCCCAACCCATACAAGAGGGGTTGCGTTGCCCCCACCTCTCCAATCTTTGGCTAGAGGTTAGGAGAGCCCAACCCATACAAGAGGGGTTGCGTTGCCCCCAGCTTTCCACTCCAATCTTTGGCTAGAGGTTAGGAGAGCCCAACCCATACAAGAGGGGTTGCGTTGCCCCCAGCTCTCCAATCTTTGGCAAGAGGTTAGGAGAGCCCAACCCATACAAGAGGGGTTGCGTTGCCCCCAGCTCTCCACTCCAATCTTTGGCTAGAGGTTAGGAGAGCCCAACCCATACAAGAGGGGGTGCGAACCAAATCGGCATCCTCTCCAATCTTTGGCTAGAGGTTAGGAGAGCCCAACCCATACAAGAGGGGTTGCGTTGCCCCAGCTCTCCAATCTTTTGGCTAGAGGATCTTTAGCTAGAGGTTAGGAGAGCCCAACCCATACAAGAGGGGTTGCGTTGCCCCCAGCTCTCCAATCTTTGGCTAGAGGTTAGGAGAGCCCAATCCAAGAGGGGTTGCGTTGCCCCCAGCTCTCCAATCTTTGGCTAGAGGTTAGGAGAGCCCAATCCAAGAGGGGTTGCGTTGCCCCCAGCTCTCCAATCTTTGGCTAGAGGTTAGGAGAGCCCAATCCAATCCATACAAGAGGGGTTGCGTTGCCCACCAGCCACAATCTTTGGCTAGAGGTTAGGAGAGCCCAATCCAATCCATACAAGAGGGGTTGCGTTGCCCACCAGCCATTCAAATTGTTAGGCATCGTGGGATAGTGAGTGGCCTGGTACCCCCATTAAGATGCACATCGAGGTCCTGGAATCTCTGCGAGATTCTAGCATGGCTTATCCTGCCAACTCCCCTTTTTTCCTCTTTGAGATTTACTATCAAATAAACTTTTTCAATGTTAATTTATCACATGTTTTGGAACGGACCAGGCCTATATAGTTAGATATTTACTAGGTGTGAAGATTTGCCATGTTCGGACTACCTGCGAGATTCTAGCATGGCCTATCTTGCCAACTCCTTTTTTTTATCTTTGAGATTTTACTATGAAATAAACATTTTCAATGTTAATTTATCATGTTTTGCAACGGACTAGGTCTATATAATTAGATATTAACTAGGTGCGAAGATTTACCATGTTTTGAAACGGGGTAGGCTTATATAATTGGGAGGATGTGAGGATTTACTATGACTTAGTAATATGTCAGTGCTTTGTAATGGGCCAAATTAATATAATTGGGAATCGATTGAGTGGGTGGATTGAGGATAAAGCACGGGGAAGAAAGTATTGGATCCTAAAGTGGTTACGTACACACGAAGAAGCGCACAATGAGAAGGTGGATGGAAGGAGAATGAATGTACTTTTAAAGTAATAGAGAAAGGCTTAGTATATAAACACTCAAGGTTGATTTACCGTGAAATGCTTAGGCTGTGTTCAGGAGGAGGGGTTAGGAGGGGTTGGAACCCCTCCTCCCCGGCACACAAAACGAAGCTCGTTTTATTGCCTGATTAATTAAGTATTAACTATTTTTTAAAAAAATGGATTAATATGATATTTTAAAACAACTTCCATATAAAAAGTTTTTGCATAAATTACACCGTTTAGCAGTTTGAAAAGCGTGCGTGTAGAAAACGAGAAAGGTGGGTTGGAAAAATGGGGGGAAGAACACAGCCTTACACCCTCTCCTTTTCATATTAAAAGTTGCTTTGACTTTTTTTATATTTAAACTTTTATAAGTTTGATGAAATTTATAAAAAATTTAGCAACATCTAAAACGCCAAATTAGTTTCGTTGAATCTAACATTTAATATTTTTTGATATTTTTTATTTGTGTTAAAAGTAGTATTTTATTTTTCTATTATATTAATTAAACTTTAAGAAGTTTGACAGGCTAAAAGAGTCAAAATAACTTATAATATGATACGGACGGAATATAAGTTTAAATAATTAGTATCCTATAAGTTTTTCTTTATAAATTTTTATTTTAAATGTCCCAGCATTATCTGAATGAAAAAGTGCGAGCATGCTTTCCTTTAGAGGATAAGTCAGTACTACAGAATTCGTTTTTTATACTGTTGGAACAGACTTTTTTAGGCAGGTGGGTGGACCGTCTGCGAGCAAACGTAAGTAAAAATCAGATTTTTCACATGTGGTCCGCCTTCCCATATGTGGAAAGAGACCCATCCACGAAAATTAATTTTTGGTAAAAATCAACTAAAAAATAAATTTTGGTAAAAAATCATAAATGACAAAATCAGAACCTCCTCAAATTCCAAATAAAATTCTACAATTCACAAAATAAATTCACATTCACAATATACACAAATTCACGCAACAATCCTCTACAACCTCCATCAAGGTCAGCCCGGCCAGTCAACCAACAAGAACACAATTGTTGAACTCAAGCTCATGAACCTGACTAGGTTTCCAGCATGTGCTACCAAGGTTTCAAATTTTGAAACCAAGTATTCTACCGCAAGGGGGGCGAAATTTCGGATTTTTTTCGTACGTTTTTTTTTGAATTTTTGAGTGATTTTGAATGGATTTGAATAAAATTTGATCAAATTCACAAAAATTTGCAAACAACCGAAAGTTTCGGGCAAGATATGAGCATTTCGGTGGGGGACGAAATTTTGGAAATTTCGAACCGAAATTTCAAACCCTGTGCGCTACTAATGACTACCTAGCAGTCACCTCTTCCTCTATTCCATTTCCAGTGCCATATCTAGCGCTACGATGGCCGCTCTGCCTATCACCGATGCGCCATGGCTTCGGCTAGTGAGGAGGAGGATGGTGCAACTATAGGGTGCGACAGCGACAGGGGAGGTGGGGCAGCTAGAGGAGCCAACGATGGTGCCCTAGCTTGGCATGATGGATCGAGACGGTGGAAAGAGGGAGGAGACACAGTGGTACGTACGAGAGAGCAAGGTGTGCAGTGACTCAGAAGAGAGAAAAATTATAGGGGAAGAAGAGAAGGCGTGCGGAGATCGAAAGAAAAAGGTGGGGAGGAGCTAAAAGTGTACATACATAAGCTTAATAGGCCCGGATATCTGGTACATTCACATAAGGGCCATCTTTTGCGATTTGTAAAAATAAAGGAAGATTTCTGTAAAAATGAATTACGTAGTAGTGAGACATATTATAAGACCATATGAAGTTCTGGGTAATTTTCTCATGGAACAAACTTATTGTGAGTTGTTCTTTATCTGATAGTTTATCATATATGGTGCAATGGCTGCCAGTAATTGTTAGTTAGCTTTGCACCCCACACTAATTTGCTACTGAACTTCTTCAGCTGCAAAACAATGAAAAAGAAAATTGAAGTACCGTCTTTGTTGCCTTGTCGGCGTTATCTTTTGCCAATGGCTTTGCTATTGCACCCAGTGGCAGTTAGAGGCAACTGCACATGTGCTTATTTAGTTTCTGCATTGGTCAAAAGAGAAAAAAAAATCAAATGGAAATACTGAAGAAGTGGCTTATGGAGTTTACTGTACCAAAAGCATCTTGAAAAAAAAGAAAGATTTTCTGCTCTTTCAAATCTTTTCCATAAAAGATGGTTTAAACTGCTACCTGATCAACTTTGACTAATTTTATCCATGCCATTAATTCAGCTTGGTACTAAACCAGTATATCTGTACATGGATTGCGATAATGGTTTAAACTGCAGCATGGCATGGTTTGTACAATATGATGATCAATATTGTAGAAACAAACACATCAGGTGACGTTAGTTGAAATGCCTAACACAGAAAAACCGCTAAAAGTTCTTTTCATGGACAACCATGCATATATATCTGCTCCAACTACTAAGCATGGGAGCCACTGCATTTTTCCCTATCAGAAATCCAAATCCAAATCTGTCGAGAAATAATGCATGGAAACACTCCGATCTCCGGTAATTCGGAGAAAGCATCAAAGATGGATCATCACACTTGCATGTGTTGACTCCGTCTGAAACTCTGAATGAATGGGCTGGTCGGTAGTTTCATGCATCTGCGAACAGCAGAAAATTGGCGGAAGACCCATGGGATTGACTGGCCATGGCTGGCTTGATCAATGAAAAAGCTTCTCATTGGAGCATGTACTAGCTACTACTAAATTTGAAAGAGACTAGCTAGCTGCTTGCCCCAATGATTTTGTACCACAGACCAGCTCAAGTTGCCAAGGTGGTACTACTGTCTGAATCATCAGTCTGAACTTGACTTGCAACTACCCTGTGTCGTTGACGTTGCCAAGGTCTTCCTTGTTAATCCAACCTGCTTCTATGCCCTTGCGTATGTTCTGAACAACCTGCTTGTTTTCTTGTATATATGCCCTGCTATTACTTCTCCGAGTAGCTGAGCAGCACACAACACATCTGTATACTTCTTCTCTACTTTCTCCGTTCCATTTACTTCGCCATGACTCCCCAGCTTTACATATTTCTAGGCCTCCTCCTCTTCTCCCTGCACGGTACTCCACCGTGCTCCGCCGCCGCCGTGAATGATACTCTCCTGGCAGGCGAATCGCTCGCCGTCAGCGACAAGCTCGTGTCAAGAAACGGCAAGTTCACGCTCGGCTTCTTCCAGCCAAGCGTTGTCAGTAAGTCCGGCAACATCACATCTCCCAATTGGTACGTTGGCATATGGTTCAGTAACATCTCGGAATTTACTACTGTCTGGGTTGCAAATAGAGATAATCCGGTCACTGACCTCCAGCTCAACCAAACACGGCTAGAACTATCAAAAGATGGCATTCTTGTCATCTCAAGCAATGCCTCCATAATTTGGTCCAGTGCTACTGTTGCCAATACGACAACAGCCACCACCATGAATACTACTACTGTCGTTCTCGCTAACAATGGCAACCTTATGATAATAGGAAGCTCATCGACATCGAATGTGTCGTGGCAGAGCTTCGAACACCCAGCAGATGTTATGCTTCCTGGAGCCAAGTTTGGCTGGAACAAGGTCACTGGTGCCACTATCAAGTATTTCTCAAAGAAGAACCTGATTGACCCGGGTCTTGGCTTGTACTATTTTCAGCTTGACAACACAGGGATTGTCCTTGCCCGTAGTAACCCTGCTAAAACGTATTGGTCTTGGTCATCACAACAGTCATCAAAGGCTATATCATTGCTTAATCAGCTGATGAGCATAAATCCACAGACTAGAGGTCGGATTAACATGACATATGTCTATAACGATGAAGAAGAGTACTATGCATACATTTTGTTAGATGATTCATTAAACGTATACGGCGTGCTAGACATCTCTGGTCAGCTTATCATAAATGTTTGGTCACAAGACACACGGTCTTGGCAACAGGTATACACCCAACCTATTTCCCCCTGCACGGCATACGCTACATGTGGACCTTTCACAATCTGCAATAGCCTTGCACATCCTGTCTGTAACTGTATGGAGAGCTTCTCTCAAACGTCACCAGAAGATTGGGAGGTTGGCAATAGAACAGCAGGGTGCTCCAGAAACACTCCGTTGGATTGCGGTAACATGACAAGTTCAACGGACGTGTTCCAAGCCATAGCTCGCGTTCTATTGCCCTCCAACACACCACAAAGAGTAGATAATGCCACCACTCAGAGCAAATGTGCACAAACATGTCTTAGTTACTGCTCCTGCAATGCATATTCCTATGAAAATAACATATGCTCTATTTGGCATGGAGATTTGCTAAGTGTAAATAGTAATGATGGCATTGATAATAGTTCTGAAGATGTTCTCTACCTTCGCCTCTCCGCTAAAGATGTGCCAAGTTCGAGAAAAAACAATAGAAAGACAATCATCGGAGTTATTGTTGCTGCATGCATTGTTTCTTTTCTGGTAATGCTCATGATGATCTTACTGATATTGAGGAAGAAATTTTTACATGCCAGTCAATTGGGGGGTGGAATTGTGGCCTTTAGATACAGTGATTTATATCATGCTACTAAAAATTTCTCTGAAAAGCTCGGAGGAGGTGGTTTTGGTTCTGTATTCAAGGGAGTGCTAAGTGACTCGACTACTATAGCAGTGAAAAAGCTTGACGGTGCTCGTCAGGGAGAGAAGCAGTTTAGGGCTGAGGTGAGCTCAATTGGATTGATCCAACATATCAACCTTGTCAAATTGATCGGTTTCTGTTGCAAAGGTGATAAGAGACTACTTGTGTATGAACATATGGTAAATGGTTCTCTTGATGTCCATCTATTTCAGAGTAAGGCTACTGTCCTGAATTGGACCACCAGGTACAACCTAGCCATAGGAGTTGCTAAAGGATTGTCCTACTTGCATCAAAGTTGCAAAGAATGCATCATACATTGTGATATTAAGCCAGAAAATATACTTCTCGATGCATCATTTACTCCTAAAATTGCCGACTTTGGGATGGCGGCATTTGTAGGAAGGAATTTTAGCCGAGTTCTAACTACGTTCAGAGGAACCGTAGGGTATCTTGCCCCAGAGTGGATTAGCGGAGTCGCTATTACACCAAAAGTTGATGTTTATAGTTTCGGCATGGTACTGTTAGAAATCTTATCGGGAAAAAGGAATTCACAGAAAGTATTTACTGATGACAACAGTAATCAGGTTGCCCTTTTCCCTGTGATGGCCATTAGCAAGCTTCTTGAGGGAGATGTCCGGAGTTTGGTAGACCCAGAGTTAAATGGTGACTTCAGTCTAGAAGAGGCTGAAAGACTTTGCAAAGTTGCATGTTGGTGTATCCAAGATAATGAGGTCGATCGGCCAACAATGAATGAAGTGGTTCGGGTTCTTAAGGGACTTCATAATCTTGATATGCCTCCGATGCCAAGACTACTTGCTGCTTTAGCAGTATGATCTGATGTGGATCATTGTGATAGTTCATAAATAAATACTTCATAGCTTTTTGAAGTTCTAACGTACGTGATGGAAGAAAGTAATGTAAACTTGATTGCTAAATTGTAGTAGAGTACCATATACAGTGCATGTGGTCTCCTGTTCTTTTTTTGCTATTCACGTTTTTCAAGTTACCGCATGTGGGCATGTGGCAGCAAAGATTTGGCAGGAATAGAATATACTAGCAAGACTCTCCTAATCTGCTCATGTTAGCTAGATTGCTCTCGAATTAATCCTAGCAATGACAAGATGATCTGCATCAGAACGTCGGCAGTGCTCACGAAACTAAAAAAAAAATCAATTAATCCCACATTGAAAATCCACTGTGTTTGAAACCTCATAAAAGAGGACGTGGTCGCATCGCTACCGCCAAGCCCGGTGGCGTGGGCTCATTACCCCAGTTTCGGGGGGCAGGAGTTGGCAGGTTCGGGCCCATCGCTGGTCTCGTGTTTGGGCAGGGGCGGGGTAAAAAAAATTAATCGCATCCTCTCCAATCTTTGGCTCGAGGTTAGGAGAGCCCGACCCCATAGAAGGGTTGTGTTTGCCCACCGGTGTTTGACCGTCCAGCTCGAGGTTAGGAGAGCCCGACCCCATAGAAGGGTTGTGTTTGCCTACCGGTGTTTGACCGTCCAGCTCGAGGTTAGGAGAGCCCGACCCCATAGAAGGGTTGTGTTTGCCTACCGGTGTTTGACCGTCCAGATGTTAGACATCATGGGGTGAGTGGCTAGAGGTTAGGAGAGCCCGACCCCATAGAAGGGTTGTGTTTGCCCACCAGTGTTTGACCGTCCAGATGTTAGGCATCATGGGGTGAGTGGCTAGCTGTTGACGTAAAACACGAGGCCTAGGAGATCCAAAACTTGTTGACGTAAAACACGAGACCTGGGAGATCTACTTAACTCCAGAGCAAGTCCAAAACTCGCTTTCGGGTATGTTAGCGTGCCAGTTGATTTAATCCTGCAATCAACAAGAAACAATGACAAAGAAACTGCGATTAATCCTATAAATGATAGCCGCTCGGCTAAATACCGATGTCATGAATGCATCGATCGGCAGTCATAAATAAGTAAGAAAGGACTAGATCTACTCGATCGGCTGTAGGTATTAATAATATATAATCCCCATGTCGATATATACTTAAATCAAGTGATTGGGATAGATCAGTCGTCATGCCGAGACAAAATAAATCACTTAGATCGAAATATATATTAACAACAGAACTATATATATTCATAGCATAGCCGATCAGATAGATCTAGTATGTATCGGCTAATTCTCCGATACTACTCTATATTAAGATACTAAAGCAAGTAAAATATACTAAACAAAAGCATAATATATTAAATGCAACAAGATTTTAATATAAAGGGCAGATTTAACATGTCAATCGAGCATATAGAATAACTATAGTTAAATCAGATAAGATCAGCTGAAACCCCGATGCTACCCTAATCGGCAACTAGAAAGCAGGCTAGAGATTGGAATTCTAAGCACAACTTAGTAGATCAAACCTAGCTGATGCAGCACTAAGTATGAAAAGAAAGACAATATCTAGACAATCAAGCTGCTGGACGTTTCATAGAGTGGTAGATATCTTATATAATCTAAGCTAACGTCGCTATTTAACCTAACCGGCTGCCTTCTACTAACAGATGTTAGCCGATTGTAAGTTAGATGACGATATTACCGCAGATTATGTAAGATATATGATAACTCGACGAATTACATAAACAAGATTAGAGTATCGTAACGATGGAAGCACTAATCCCGAGAACGCAAGCCGTCATAACAAGTTTTACCTCTTGTTGAAGATCGAAACCGATACAGCTCAACCCGAAAGTAAGAACTCGTCGAAACAAAACGAAAGTAAAAGGTGGCGATGCGCGGAGATTGTATTAAACGTCTGTTAATTCGATTACATGGGGTTCGGGTCTATTTATACCCGAGAATTACAAGATATGTCCATCTCGGACATGACTCTAATCTCTAACAAACTCTAAGATACCATAAGTCTTTACGGCAGACTTTTGCCCAAACATATCTTTAAGGAAACTACATAAAATATCCTAATTAATAGATACAATTGCCTTCTTAGGACTCAACCCGTGTGTGGCAACTCACGTGAAGCACATTAACTCAACCCGATGATATACACCGAGTTGTACTCTCGGAATCGGCTGTATCGGCTAGCCTTGTCTGACTCGAACTCTGTCGATCCTGACCGTAGCCGATTCGGATTGCAGCCGATTCTTGCTCTGTTTTCGCAACGATCTTCGTCTTCGATTCCACTTCAATCTAGTCTTTATCTCCGACACTGATATTACCAAATTTGGTCGTTAACACATGCCCCCGAGTCCGGAATATTTGGTAATGTTTCGGATTTGCCATATATCGACTCCGAGTGAATATCGCACTTGCCGCTTTCCGACTGTTACTCCAGCGCTTTAAATACTAACCGTCACCCCCGAGAAACTTCACACCGTTTCCTCCGTTTTCACCGCTGAAGCAAACCATGTTTTCTCTCTCTCCGACGATCCCCTCGGTGCACAGGCGATTTCAAGGCGATCTCCTCCCCGGCCAAATTTCCGCCCGCAGCAATGTCGACTTCCGCCAATCCATCCGCCGCGCCATCGACCGAGTATACAGAGGTAAGTACTCACCGGCTAGATCCCACTCTTCTGCAGCAGATTGGTTTTCTCTTGTCTTATCTTGTTTTCTTCTTCTCTATTCTTGTTAATATCTGTAGCATCTGTCCAATCTGGTTGCGATTCCAAGTCTGTCGCATGAGAACCACTATTTTCTTGGCCCAATCGGCAATCTTGACCCCACTGAATTCATCAACACCGAAACCAATAGGATCCCCTAACCTGAATCACTGGAAAAACACCTTCAAGTCCTGGCCATCCCTCGAGAAAACCTCTCCTGAGAAAAGCTGGGTTACATGGTACAAGCGCATATCGGCTAGCAAGCAGGTTCATTGGGACAAAATTTGAATCAGCCAGGCACTCGCCCTCACTATAGCCAAAACAGCTAAGGATGAACCCCTAATGGCTGCCGCCACCTATTTTTGGTCCAATACCATCAATGCCTTCTTGTTCAACCAAGGACGGATGACCCCAACACTGATTGACATCATTATGATCACTGGATTAGATGTAACCTCATCGGCTAACCCTATGAGCATGAACACCAAGAATCAGTTTGATTTTAAGACCAAAAGCATAGGGGGTTGGTCTGGCTACGTAGCGGCATATATGGGCAAAGGGCCTGTCACTCCCCGAGAGCATGTGGCCTTTCTGCTGATGTGGTTGGAGAAATTTCTCTTTTGTGGATCAAGTTGTGGCCCTACAACCAACTGGCAGTTCTTAGCCGAAGCCCTGGAAATAAAGAAGCAATTTCCCTTAGGTAAAATCCTCCTCGGCTATTTGTATCAAACACTGAACAACGCATCGGCCAAGATTGCTGTCGACTCAATTGTTAGTGCAGGCGGGCCATGGTGGTTGTTGCAAACTTGGCTAAACCTAGTAGTCATGAAAGCTGTCAATCGGCCATCCGTGACAAAAGCTGAATTTCCAAGATTAGAGCCGATTATAGATGATGATGGAGAAGAGCACTCCCACCGCAGATGTATGTCCTATGGAGAGTATGCATCTACACCAGCCGATTCTGGAGCAAAGTTATCGGCTGAATTGCTCAAGGACTGGTTCTGTAGCTTTTATGAAGGCTTCCAGTAAGATGCTCGGGTTTGGTTCCCATATGAAGATTCAATCAATTTGGAACTCCCAACCGACTTCAGATTTGAGGATATCAATTCCGAAAAATTTGACAAATCTAGAGAAGTCTTCTCAGCCGCTATTAGCCCATGCATCCTCCCTATCGGCATTCACCAAGGAAGAAACAAGAGGTCTCTTATGAGTTTTATCACCCGATGAGCTTAGCTAGACAACTTGGAATGGGCCAACTCCCTATCGGCTTATTTTTTGCCAATAAAATCCAATGCCGAGGAGAAATTTCATCAACTTTGATGATGGATCGGCTGCTCAACATCCCAGGACCTCCCTTGGGCAGCATTGAGAACATAGAGCTGGCAAGGTTCAGGAGCAAGAACTTCGACAGATGGTGGGGTGAATGGAAACAACATATCTTCCATCAACCAACTTCTATGTACATGACAGATCTGTTCCCCGACGTTATTCCTCAGGTAAATCTTTACTTTGTCAATCTTGCTTGAACAATTGGTAGCCGACTTGAATCTTGACTAATCTTTTCTTCTGACCTGCAGACAACAGAATCCTCTCCTCCTCACCAGAGTAACAGTGGCAGGGATATTGAATACGCTCCGCGATTAATCCCAAATGGAGGTGGACCATCCCCTCCTGTCATCGGCTATAATGCCCCCAGGATTTCAACTCTTCTTCAAGGACTCATCAGAGAACCAGCCGATGTCGGCAAAAAGAGAAAAACCAGGTCGTCGGCTGTGGACACATCAGCCCCGGCTCCCAAGAAGAAAACCAAATCAAAGAAAACCAAGCCAGCTGATGATCTTCCTGCCCTAGATCCATCTATCGAACAAGCGCTGGATGAAGAAGACATCGAAGATGATGTTGATCAAGCCGCAGCCGAAGTGAGCGATACACAAAGAACACCATCGGCTTCACCCAAGCAAACTCCTCCAACTCCTTCTTCTCCGGCTCATTTTCCAAGAGTAAGCAGCTCTCCTCAGCTCCTTTTGCAATCACTTCGCTTATAGCTGATTGCTCACTGATTTTATAGTTGCAGAAGAAGAAAATTGCCGTGAAGAAGAAATCGGCAGCACCAACTCTCAAACCGGCTCCACTAGTAAGATATTCTCAATTCTCATTAATTGATCTCAGCCGATTATGTCTAACATTTGTCTTTTTTACACCCTCCTCCTCCTCCTTCACCTCCTGTACAACTAGAATTAAGCAACCATACTCCATCAGCTGTAGACAGTCACAATGTCGAAGAGGGAGAACAACCAGCTGCTCCTGCTATTCCAGTAAGTTTTTGTTGACACAAATCTGAGAT
The DNA here is from genome assembly GCA_000338895.3 of Oryza meridionalis. Classification (NCBI taxonomy): domain Eukaryota; kingdom Viridiplantae; phylum Streptophyta; class Magnoliopsida; order Poales; family Poaceae; genus Oryza; species Oryza meridionalis. Next base: position 4,003,417 of record CM002528.2, on the reverse strand, counting down.
CGGCCAATCATGTTTTGATCTTTGACCATCCAAAATATTATCTCTTGCAGGTCTTAGCCGATCTGTTTTCCTTTGACATCAAGGATTATCTCGATGAAACAGAAGAAGACACCACTAGTAAAGCCATAGCTCCTCTGTCCGATGATGTGAAAAGAACGCTTGAAGATATCTCTTATCGGCAAGAAGCATCATTAGACAACTTGGTGACCAACTGTGGCTCGATCCGGGCAAGGTTCACAGATATCCAAGCTCTACTCCCAGATGTGCTAGCCGATGCCCTTACTCCAGCCGTCTACCTTGAGCAACACCAATTCAAGCTGGAGAAGGCCAAGCAGAGATTAGCTGATCACCGGGAACGCAAAGATATTGAAGCCACAATCTAGCACAATCGGCAGCTTGTGCACGAAGAGAAGTCCAAGCTTGATCAGCTGTCTTAGGGCCCGATCAAGTCCAATATTGATCGGCTTGAAGCTCGTAAGATTGATCTCATGGCACAACTTCAAGAATGCAACGCCGAGCTGGATATGGATCACAAGAAGTTAGCCGATCTCTCGCATGCTGTCGAAGAACAGAAGACAAGGCTGAAATCGGCTATCAAGAATGTCGCTGATATGACCAAGTCCTTGAAGGTCATCCCTGGAACCGATGCTCAAGATGCCCAAGCCATAGAGGAAGTAGAACAAATTAGGCAGAGGGCTATATCGGCTATCCAACGACATTTGTCTCAGTGACATTCTGTATAATAAACTTTAGGAAATTTTGTAATCGGCTAAGATACCCTAGTACTATTCTTAACTTGTCTTGATACTCCTTTATGCCGATTAATATAACTTCTGAACTTGCTCAAAAATTTTCCAAATTTGCAACTTGTGTATATATATATGCCCCCCTAATTTTACAATGTCCAAAGCATTGATAAAATTATAATTTGAACTAAGGGCGATATAACAATATCGGCCATTGTACATCAACTAAGGGCGATATTACAATATCGGCCATTTTACATCGGCAAACCACAACAGATTACAATATAAAAAACAACTAAGGGCGATATGACAATATCGGCCATTGTACATCGGCAAACCACAACCGATTACAATATAAAAAACAACTAAGGGCGATATGACAATATCGGCCATTGTACATCGGCAAACCACAACCGATTACAATATAAAAAACAACTAAGGGCGATATGACAATATCGGCCATTTTACATCGACAAACCACAACCGATTACAATATAAAAAACAACTAAGGGCGATATGACAATATCGGCCATCTCAAGGCGATGTAAGCACACTGGCTATCATATATCGGCAACATCAGCCGATCATGCGTTAATCCAAACACTTGGGTAATATTTCTTCAGGTACATGCCATTGAGCGCTCGTCCATAGACTTCTCCATCAAGTCCTTGCAACATGTTAGCTCTCTTAGACACAACCTTATAGATTTGGAATGGTCCTTCCCAATTCGGTGACCATTTGCCGAATTTGTTATCCTGAGTCCCAATCGGCAAAATCAACTTCCATACAAGCTCACCTTCCGAAAAAGTTTTAGGCACCACTTTCTTGTTATAGTGCCGAGCAACCCGTTCCTTATCCTTGGTAACCTTTGTAAGGGCTCACATCCGTGATTGAATCAAATCCTCCTTTTCATCGGCCATAAGGTTATAATACTCATCGGCTGTCAAATCATCTTGCAACCCCGTTCTCCCTGAGTCGATTCTAATTTCACATGGCAAAACAGCCTCATGTCCATAAACAAGCTTATAAGGAGGGACTTGGATCGATCCATGACAAGCCATCCGATAAGACCACAATGCTTCGGCTAAACGAGTATGCCATTGCCGAGGATAATCAGAAATCTTCCTCTTAATCAATTTGATCAAGCTCTTGTTAGACGCCTCGGCCTGCCCATTAGCTTGTGCATAATATGGTGAAGAATTCAAAAATTTGATACCCATGCTATCGGCAAACTGAACAAACTCATCAGACACGAAAATTGAACCTTGATCGGTTGTAATGGTTTGAGGAATACCAAATCGATAGATTATATGCTCTTGAACAAATTGTATAGCATCCCCAGAATCAACCTTCTTCAAAGGAATCGCCTCTACCCACTTGGTAAAATAATCGGTTGCCACCAATATAAACTTTTGTCCTTTACTTGATGGTGGATTAATCATGCCGATCATATCAATTCCCCAACCTCTAAATGGCCATGGTTTAATGATAGGATTCATAGCCGACGCCGGTGCTCTCTGGATCGCCCCAAATTTCTGACAATCTTGACATCCCTTCTAATATTTGAAACAATCTTCCAGCATCGTCGGCCAAAAATATCCTGCACGTCGAAGCAACCACTTCATCTTATGAGCCGATTGATGAGTACCACAAATTCCTTCATGAACCTCTCCGATTGCGACCTTAGCCTGATCGACACTTAGACATTTAAGCAACACCCCATCAATCGTCCGATAATAGAGCTCATCATCCAACAAAGTATACCTCAACGCTTTATATCTCAATTTCCGGGAAGCCGATTGAGATGGATTCTGTAAATATTGATGTACATCATATCTCCAATCATCGGCTATTACGGCAGCAACTCCAACCCTAACATCTTTGACCATCAGCTTATACCCCGATGCTCCTTGGGCTAGATCATTAGCCTCAATATTCTGTTCTCAAGACACATGCTTCAAAGTAACCAGCCGAAATTCCTTCATTAGGTCTTGGCACTTCTCATTATAAACTATTAACGTATCATTCTTGCATTCACATTCTCCTGCCAATTGACTGATTACTAGCAAAGAGTCCCCCATAATCTCGATAGCATCGGCTTCAACTTCCTTGAGTAACTGCAACCCTTTGAGAACTGTCTCATACTCAGCTTGATTATTAGTCGCATAAGGTTTAATAGTATGAGGAAACTCAAAACATGCCCCCCGAGGGGAAATTATCACTAAGCCGATACCACAACCATGAGTACATACTGATCCGTCAAAGAATAAAGTCCATGGCACAATCTCAACTGAGCCGATTGAATCATCACGATGATCAACAATGAAATCGGCTATAGCTTGTCCTTTGACCACCTTCGGTGACTCATACCGAAGATCAAACTCAGTTAAGGAAAATATCTATTTTCCAACCCTTCCTTTCAAAATTGGAGCCGATAACGTGTACTTGACAACATCGGCCTTGCATATGACAGTGCATTCAGTGGACAATAGATAATGCCTCAACCTCGTACATGAAAAATATAGGCACAAGCATAACTTTTCCACAGAAGAATAACTAGTCTCTGCATCCAAAAGCCATCGACTTAGATAAAACACGACTCTTTCCTTTCCTTCAAGCTCCTAAATCAAGACCGAGTCGATTGACTTCTCACCGGTCGACAGATATAACTGAAAAGATATCCCTTTCTACGGAGGAATCAAAACTGGAGGAGAACTCAGATATTCCTTAATATCATCCAAAGCTTTCTGTTGCTCTGCCCCCCAAGTAAATTCTTGATCGGCCTTCAATCTTAATAATGGTGTAAAAGGCTCTAACCTTCCAGACAAATTAGAAATAAACCTTCTAACAAAATTTATCTTGCCGATCATCTCTTGCAATTCTGTTTTGTTCTCCGGGGGCTGAATCTTCTTAATTGCATTAACGCTCCTTTGGGTAATCTCATGAATAAGAAATCCCAAAAACTGGCCAGCCGATACGCCGAAAGCACACTTTGTTAGGTTAATTTTCAATCCATATTTTCTGGTTCTCTCAAAAACCCTCCTCAGATCGGTTATATGATCATGTATCTCTTTAGACTTAACGACCACATCATCAATGTAGACTTCAACCAACCAGCCGATCAGATCATGATATATATAATTCATGGCTCTTTGATATGTAGCCCCAGCACTTTTCAAGCCAAAAGTCATTACAACCCATTCAAACAAACCGATTGCACCAGGACATCTAAAAGCCGTCTTATGGATATCTTCTTCAGCCATGAAGATCTGATTGTACCCGGCATTACCATCCATAAAACTTAAAATCTTGTGTCCCGAGGCAGCATCAACCAGCTGATCGGTTACTGGCAATGGGTATTCATCCTTTGGGGTAGCTTTGTTTAAATCTCTGAAATCAATGTACACCCTCACCTTGCTGTTTTTCTTAATAACAGGAACTATACTAGAAACCCACTCAGCATTCGGCAAGGACGAATAAAACCAGCATCATATAAACGTTTAATCTCAGCCTTGACAGGTTCGAGCATATCGGCTGATGAACCCTGAGTTCCACTCGACACTCAAGGCTGTTGTTGGCCCGATCTTTCGGTGAGTTGAGATAACTACGATTTGGGAGAAACGTTGACGATCCGACTACAACCGTACAAGACGTTGCGTTGCGCCTTAGCGATCGATACACCTCTCCGTGGGATGTTGATCTTGCCGATGCAAATCAACCTTATTCCTGCAAGCAAATCGAAGAAACAAGTAAGAACAAGATAAAAGCAATCTAATATTGCAAATAGGAATTTAATACAAATGATAAGTTGGGGTTCCGAAGAACAAGCAGACGGACGGTCTAGCCGACACGCGCGCTGCCAGCAAGTAGCAATGGCTAAACTTTAATCTATCAAAACCCAAGAAACCCTGAAGGGGTACCTAACTATTTATAGAGGTGGGAGGACGACCAAGAGGGTCCAAGGGTCGTGCTCCACCAGATTGGGGCGCACCCCACATGGGCCCCACTTGGGCCGGGGTCCCAGACGAAGTTACAAGCCCATAGGCCCATTACAGGTGTCGCAACACCTTGTTTCTTCAGTTGCTGCCGACTGAGATGGAATTTGGCAATGAGGCTTGATGCATTGGAAAGAGGACTCCGAGAGCTTTCCATCAAGTACTCACGGGCCGAAAACGGAGGTCGTATGGAGATTCAGCGGCCGTTTGAAATCAGCAGTGTAGTAGACGGCCGAATCGGATTCCAGCACTTGGAGGACTTGAACTTGATATCTTGTTGTTCATCCATGATGTGAGCAACGGATGTATCCGTAGTAGCCATGGTCACATCATCCTCCCCTTCTTCACAGAAAACCGTCCTCGGTTTTTCCATATGGTGCTCTTTGCGTAGTCCATCTACAACAACCTGTTTCTTCCAATTAAAACAAGGCAAACTCGAGATAATTTTGTTAGCAATAACATTTCTCTCTAGCTTGCATGTTTTATCCACATGTACAGGAGGCTCTAAATCTGAACAGATGTAAACTCTATGCACCAAATATATTCCTCTATCATTATATTCACCAAAGAGATGAAAAATAGCGTTACATGGACATGCCAAATCAGACTTAGCAAATAATTTCTCCTTCAAATTATCGAGCTCATGAAAATCAGCAAACTGAACATAGCCCAAATTATTTAAAGAAGATATCAATTCACGTTCCTCTACTCTATTAGCAATGTGAACAACATGCTTAAAATCAGCGCAGTTAGTATTAACAACAGGAATAGCATGTTCATTCACTAGTTGTGGCATGGATATAAGTAAAGCATTATCGCACAACTCTTCTTTATCACAAGGAACAGCAAGTAAATCAACTTGTGACAAAGGCAACTCAGCAATTGATTCCACTAATGGTTGCTCTACGATAGCATGAAAAGTGGACAAGTGTAGCTCACCTTGAGAATACTCACCTTCATTTCTCTCAGCACCATTTAATTTACCTTGCGAACTTTCTTCAGACATCGCAGGTGCTTCATCCTCTTTCTTCTCAAGTATACCATTCTCCTTTTCTTGGATGTGCTGATCTTCCTGCAAAACGTTAGTAACAGGGGAGACAAAAGATTGCTCCTCCAATGTTTGCACATCATCATTACATAAGTATATTGGGGATTCAGAAATAGGAGATAAATCACATTGGTCATGCATCCTCGCCTTTGATATGATCTGACTCTCAATGCTACGAGCAAGCATGAATAGGTGCCCAATATGATTATATGTCACATTATCGAGCAAAACCTGAATTTCAGAATTAAGCCCATTGAAAACTCTACGCATTGTATTTTCATTGCACTCTTTGAGACCACTGTAGATGATACAGACCTTAAATTCATGAATGTACTCCCTAACAATTCTGTCACCTTGTTTCAGATGTTCTAATTTCTCCCGAAGAGTACATTTGTAATAAGATGTCACAAAGCGTTTTCTCATCATGGTTTTCAATTCATCCCAAGTTTCAGGTTTATTACTAACATAAGTCCACCAAAATAATGCAGAAGAGGTAAACTTATTACTAGCAGCCTTAATCATTTGAGCATCAGAAAAATCATATATATCAAATTCATTGTCTACTGCTAGCTCCCAATCAATGTATGCAACAGAATCATACTTCCCATCATAGAATGGTAACTCAGATGCAACTTGTTCAAAATTATAGTCATGTACCTCATACGCATCACGTGGAGAAGTCGTCATATCTCGTCGAAGGTGTAGAAGTCGATGTTCTCGTATTCCCTTACGCAATCCTGCCATGGTTAGTAGCAAATAAGAAACACACAAAAATATGCACGCTCCTATCAACTACTAGGTAGTGGCAGCTCAAATATCACACACACTCAAGCTTTTAACCAAGCTCTTACAAGTTCTTACCAAAGCAAGCGGAATGGTGATGTACACCGACTTAACCAAACACCCCAATGGAGGTTGGATGTATCGATGCCTTGGCAAACACTTGCTGTATGGCTGCAATCAGATCTGTGGAGCTCTGGGTAGGCTTAAATATGTAGCAAAGGGAAAACAAATGCTCAAATCAGAGAATGCAAAGTTGAATAATGGTTCAAAGTCAAGTACCGTGCTGATCCTAGGCTAGAACGTACTAGAGACGCGAGCCTAGATACAAACGATACCACAAGATAGCACTAGGAACAACTCATGCACAACTCTGATATATGAAGTTCAGCTCAAACATAACAGTATTTTCTCTTTTCTTTCTTTCTTCTTTCTTCTTTTCTTTTTTTTCTTTCCTTTTCTTTTCTGTTTTTTTTGGTGCGGCTTTTGTTTTCTCTCTTTTTTTAAGCACCTTTCTGCCTTTTTTTTTCTTTTTTTTTTAATTTTTTTTACCAAAAACCGACTCAAGGACCTCAATGTAAGGTCAAAGGGACTTAAATGTAAATATGAAAATTACAGGGACTCAAATGTAAAAGTCTAAACCCAAAATTAAAATTATACAAAAATGGAATGCTGAATTTATGCCGGTTCCGTTTTTCCAAACAGATCTCGAAACCGACAATAAACAAAAATTCACCAAGGTGTTTGACACAACTCGGAACCGTGAAAGGGAGGGAGGCAGTCGGACTCGGCCAAAGGGGCGAGTGGGAGTCGGCCAGGAGATGGAGTGGATGGCAGCCGAATTTGGTGTATGGGATAAAAAGGAAACTGATTTTTAACCAATCCAATCTACTATATCTTTCCAAAACAAACTTGACTACTTCCAAAATCAGATATGGTAATTCACCTTCCTCCTCTCGTGCACGACACAGGCACGGCCAAAACAAACACACACAAGGATCGGCAAACTCTAGATGCAACTCAAGAACTCCAAAACTAACCGACAGAAACTTCTGAAAACTACAAAAATAGAACCGTGGCAGCGAGCCGATTCCGTTTTCGTAGGTCCCGACAACAACAGAGACACGGTGGCAGCGACGACTGTGGTACAAAACGTGACCAGAACTCGAAACTCTAAACGAACTAGACGCTAAGACCAGCAACACGACGAGACGATGCAACACAAAATTCAACAAAAGCAAAAACTGAAAGGAATAATGCAATGGCACAATATGGCTAGGTAAATGATACAAATTTTTTTGTATGGATATTTTCTGGTTATGGGTAGATAAAAACTCACCGAGCAACGAAAGCTCTGATACCACCTGATGAACCCTGAGTTCCACTCGACACTCAAGGCTGTTGTTGGCCCGATCTTTCGGTGAGTTGAGATAACTACGATTTAGGAGAAACGTTGATGATCCGACTACAACCGTACAAGACGTTGCGTTGCGCCTTAGCGATCGATACACCTCTCCGTGGAATGTTGATCTTGCCGATGCAAATCAACCTTATTCCTGCAAGCAAATCGAAGAAACAAGCAAGAACAAGATAAAAGCAATCTAATATTGCAAATAGGAATTTAATACAAATGATAAGTTGGGGTTCCGAAGAACAAGCAGACGGACGGTCTAGCCGACACGCGCGCTGCCAGCAAGTAGCAATGGCTAAACTTTAATCTATCAAAACCCAAGAAACCCTGAAGGGGTACCTAACTATTTATAGAGGTGGGAGGACGACCAAGAGGGTCCAAGGGTCGTGCTCCACCAGATTGGGGCGCACCCCACATGGGCCCCACTTGGGCCGGGGTCCCAGACGAAGTTACCAGCCCATAGGCCCATTACAGGTGTCGCAGCACCTTGTTTCTTCAGTTGCTGCCAACTGAGATGGAATTTGGCAATGAGGCTTGATGCATTGGAAAGAGGACTCCGAGAGCTTTCCATCAAGTACTCACGGGCCGAAAACGGAGGTCGTATGGAGATTCGGCGGCCGTTTGAAATCAGCAGTGTAGTAGGCGGCCGAATCGGATTCCAGCACTTGGAGGACATGAACTTGATATCTTGTTGTTCATACATGATGTGAGCAATGGATGTATCCGTAGTAGCCATGGTCACATCATCGGCCTTGCATCTTCTCGGCGGTTGTTGGTGTGGCCTAACCCCTGGTTTGATAGGTAGCCGATGTTCAACAATCGATCGGCTGAGTCCCAAGCGAAGCAATCTCTGAATTCTTTTAAGAGCTCTATCAACTTGATTCTAAATTCTGAAGATAAGTTCTTACTAATAAATGTCGGCCTTGGCCGATCGCCTGGACCTATATCAATTTCTTCCAAATCATCGGCTGACATAAAACCCTGTCCTCGTTTGTCATCGAGATCATCCACAGTGTCCTTGGTGTAGACGTTTGAACCCTCCATGATGCCCTCAAAATAATAGCTTGGACTCTGCATCTTCAATTGGCTGTATATCAGAATCCGACACTTTTAGAAAATCTCCATTCCAAACTTTTCCAAATAAGCAATCGAGACCATCCATCTCGCTAAATCGGCACTGGCAACATTGACTGACCTATCGGCTGGCACGATCTCAATCTTGTTGCCTTGCCATTGAATCAAGCATTGGTGCATGGTTGAAGGAATACAACAATTAGCATGAATCCAATCCCTTCCAAGCAACAAGTTGTAGGAACCTTTCCCATCGATGACAAAAAACGTCGTAGGGATAGTTTTGTTGCCGACTGTCAGCTCCACATTCAGAACCCCTTTGGTTTCCGATGGATTGCCACCAAATTCCTTGAGCACCATGTTTGTCTTGATGAGATCTTCAGTGCTTCTGCCCAGCTTCTTGAATGTAGCATAAGGCATCAAATTCACTGCAGCCCCACCATTGACCATCATCTTGGACATCGGCTTCCCGTTGACATAGCCATTTATATACAATGGCTTAAGATGCCGATTCTCTGTCCCTTCAGGCTTCTCGAAGACTGCTTGCTCCGGTGATAGGATCAACTGAGCCGATTCTTCCTCCACTTCGTCAACATCGGCTTGCTTGACTCCAAATTCAGCTGGCAACGAAAAAACCATGTTAACTGACGCTGTCACGACACTTTTTCCTTCTGCCAACCTCTTCGCTTCATCGGCTGTGGCCCCATCGGCTGTATGAGCTTGATTCTTAACGCGCCATTCCTGCCTCGGCTTTGTCTTCTTCAACCGATGATAAATTTCTTGGTCAACCTCCTGAAAGCGTTCCCTGTTCCTCAACCTTCGAACTCTTCTCTTCTGATTCTTAGTAAAAATACCAGAAGTGCACCATTGAGTCTTCCTGCCTTCATCGTCTTCTTGGTCACGATCTTGGTTTATTGGACCCAATCTCTGATGAATAGAAACTCTTGCTTGCCTTGGCCGATTGACTCTATTATAGGATCAGCTTGAACTCTCAGCAACATTACCACACTCAGGACAGTCTTCAATAGATGGCAGCCTCATACCTTCATTCCAGCAAAATCTAAAGAACTCGCAACCCCAATGAGGATCAAAACCGCCATCACCTTCCTCATAACGCCTCTCCTGTTGCTTGTCATATTTCCTCTGATACTTGTTGATCATTTTAGCCGAATTCACTTGAAAACCCCTCGCACGTCCTCCGTCGGTTGTTCGGCCAGCTGTGTGCACCATATTGACAGGAAAATGATTGCCATCAACCTTCATCGGCCTCTTAGAATCATCAAACTTGATTTTGCCTCCCTCAATGGCTACCTGAATCTGCTGCCTGAATACCTTGCAGTCATTGGTAGAATGAGACCCAGAATTATGCCACTTGCAATTCGGCTGATGGAATTGTATGACCAGCGGGAAGTTGAATCTGCTTTTCTTGGAGTAGCAAATCGAAAATCTTGTCAGCCTTGGTAATATCAAAGTCATACCTCTCATCTTTTCTAGAGTTCTTTACCTATTGGCATGGTATAATCTTTTTACTTCTCACCCATTCGGCTGCTGCTATTTCAGAGTCATCATCATCATCTGATCCATATATGTAAGGACAGACATGATTAACCCTTTTAGAATTTTTTCTAGCTTCTGCAGACCTCTGTTCATGCAATGTTACCTTTTGTATAAGATGTGACAAGCTATCAAAGTCTTCAGATGAGAACTTCTCCCTAATCGGGGTAATCATACCCTGAAAACCCAGATCGGCTAACTGGGCATCAGTCAAACTCAAGCTGTAGCACTTATGGCAAAGAAGAAAACCAAGTGTTGATGAAAAACACGAGGCCTAGGAGATCTGCTTAACTCCAGTGCAGGTCCAAAACTTGCTTTTCGATATGCTAGCGTGCTAGTTGATTTGATCCTGCAATCAACAAGAAACAAAGACAAGGAAATCGTGGTTAAATCCATAAATGATAGCCGATCGGCTAAGTGCTGATGACATATCATTTATCCCTGAGCCGATGTCATATTTGAATCGATCGGCTGTTATGAATAAATTAGAAAGAACTAAATCTACTCGATCGGCTGTAGATATTAACAACATGTATTCCTTATATCGATATATACTTAAATCAAGTAATTGGGATAGATTGGTCGCCATGCCGAGACAGTATAAATCACTTAGATTGAAATATACATTAATAATGGGAATACATATGTACATAGCATAGCCGATCAGATAGATCTAGCGTGTATCAGCTAATACTCCGAACTACTCTATGTTAAGATATTAAAACAAGCAGAATATACCAAACAAAACCTTAATATACTTAGATGCGATAAGATCTTAACATAAATGGCAGACTTAACATGTCTATAAGGCACATAAAGCAAATGAAGTTAAATCAGATAAAATCGGCTGAAACTCCGATGCTACCCTAATCGGCAACCAGAAAGCAGGCTAGAGATTGATATTCTAAACACGACTTAATAGATCAAACTCAACTGATACATCATTAAGTATGAAAAGAAGAACAATATCTAGACAATCAAGCCGCTGAAAGTTTCATAGAGTGGTAGATATCTTACATAATCTAAATCAACGTCAGAATCTAACCTAATCGGCTGCCCTTTACTAACAAATGTTAGCCGATTATAGATTAGATAGCGATATTGCCAGAGATTATGTGAGATATATGATAACTCGACGAATTACATAAACAAGATTAGAGTGTCGTAAAGATGGAAGCACTAATCCCAAGAACGCAAGCCGTCATAACAAGTTTTACCTCTTGTTGAAGATTGAAATCGATGCAGCTCAACCCGAAAGTAAGAACTCGTCAAAATAAAACTAAAGCAAAAGAGTGGCGATGCGCCAAAATTGTATTGAACGTGTGTGTTAAAAATTACATAGGGCTCGGGGTTTTATTTATACCCGAGAATTACAAGATATGTCCATATCGGACACGACTATTATCTCTAACAAACTCTAAGATACCATAAGTCTTTGCGGCAGACTTCTACCCAAACATATCTCTAAGGAAATTACATAAAATATCCAAATTAATAGATACAATTGCCTTCTCAGGACTCTATCCATACGTGGCAATCATCTTGAAGCATATCAACTTAACCCGATGATGTACACCGAGTCGTATTCTTGGAATCGGCTGTATCGGCTAGCCCTGTCTGACTCGAACTCTGCCAATCCTGACCGTAGCCGATTCGGATTGCAGCCGATTCTGCTATGTTTCCGCAACGATCTTCGTCTTCGATTCCGCTTCAATCTAGTTTTATCTCCGACACTGATATTACCAAATTTAGTCATTAACACATGCCCCCAAGTCCGAAATATTTGGTAATGTTTTGGATTTGCCATATATCGACTCTAAGTGAATATCGCACTTGCCGTTTTCCGACCGTTACTCCAGCTCTTTAAATACTAACCGTCACCCCCGAGAAACTTCACACCGTTTCCTCCGTTTTCACCGCTGAAGCAAACCACGTTTTCTCTCTCTCTCTCCGGCGATCCCCTCGGCGCACAGGCGATTTCAAGACGACCTCCTCCCCGGCCAATTTTCCGCCCGCGGCAATGTCGACTTCCGCCAATCCATCCGCCGCGCCATCGGCCGAGTATGCAGAGGTAAGTGCCCATCGGCTAGATCTCTTTCTTTCGCAGCAGATTGATTTTCTCTCGCCTCATCTTGTTTTCTTCTTCTCTATCCCTATTTGTATCTGTAGCATCTGTCCAATCTGGTTGCGATTCCAAGTCTGTCGCATGAGAACCACAACTTTCTTGGCCCAATTGGCGATCTCGAACCCACTGAATTCATCAACGCCGAAACCAATAGAATCCCCGTTAGATTGGCTAACCCTAACCTGAACCACTGGAAAAACACCTTCAAGTCTTGGCCATCCCTCGAGAAAACCTCTCCTGAGAAAAGCTAGGCTACATGGTACAAGCGCATATCGGCTAGCAAGCAGGTTCATTGGGACGAAATTGGAATCAGCCAGGCACTCGCCCTCACTATAGCCAATTCGGCTAAGGATGAACCCCTAATGGCTACCGCCACCTACTTTTGGTCCAATACCATCAATGCCTTTTTGTTCAACCAAGGGCCGATGACCCCAACACTGATTGACATGACCATGATCACTGGATTAGATGTAACCTCATCGGCTAACCCTATGAGCATGAACACCAAGAATCAATTTGATTTTAAGACCAAAAGCATAGGGGGTTGGTCTGGCTACGTAGCAGCATATATGGGCAAAGGGCTTGTCACTCCTTGAGAGCATGTAGCCTTTCTGCTGATGTGCCTGGAGAAATTTCTCTTTTGCGGATCAAGTTGTGATCCCACAACCAACTAGCAGTTCTTAGCCAAAGCCTTAGAAACAAAGAAGCAATTTCCCTTAGGCAAGATCCTCCTCGGCTACTTGTATCAAACACTGAACAACGCGTCGGCCAAGATTGCTATCGGCTCAATTGTCAGTGCAAGCGGGCCATGGTGGTTACTGCAAACTTGGCTAAATCTAGTAGTCATGAAAGCTGTCAATCGGCCATCCGTGACAGAAGCTGAATTTCCAAGATTAGAGCCGATTACAGATGATGGTGGAGAAGAGCGCACCAACCGCAGGTGTATGTCCTATGGGAAATATGCATCCACACCAGCTGATGCAGGAGCAAAGTTATCGGCTGAGCTGCTCAAGGACTGGTTCTGCAGCTTTTATGAAGGCTTCCAGAAAGATGCCCGTGTTTGGTTCTTCTATGAAGATTCATCGCTTCTGGAAAATCCATCGGACTTCAGATTTGAAGACCTTAATCATGAAAGATACCAAAAGTCCAGGGAAGTTTTCTCAACTGCAATGTCACACCCTAAAAATCTCAAAAATATAAATTATTGTGTAAATGGAATTTTAGAAATGATTTTTAAAAGCCTAGAAGAAAAGATTTAATTGTAATTAATAAATTCCAATATAAAATTGGGCCAGATAAAATTTCATTAAATACTTTGCTTAATTCTATAATTCCTAGATTTTTCTGGGATTTATTTGAGCTAAGGAGGTATTTTTAATAAATGAAAGTGCATTTCATGAATTATTTAAAATGAAAAAGGTTTTAAAAAGTCTCTTTTGGCTTTGGGCCGAAAGTCGGCCCAAAATCTCTCTCTTCCCTCTCTTCGGCCCAGTCCGGCCCAGCCCAGCCGAGCCGCCGCGCGCGCGCGTCGCTCTCTCTCTCTCCCGCTCGCTGACAGGTGGGGCCCACCTGTCAGGCCCGTCGTCAACCTCCGGCCGGTCGCGCCCGAAACCCTAGCGCCGCCGCCCTTCCAAATTTCGCCGCGCCTTTCCTTCTCCGGTGAAATTGATTGGGGGGAAAGGGTCTCCGTGATCTCCTCCGCCTTTTCCCTTTTGGAAGCATCGGCCGATTCGCTTTGGAAACGTGGGGATTCGAGCTCGATTCGGAGACGGCGAACCCTAACTTTCCATCGCCGTCGCCAGGCCGTTATGGGCTTCGCCGCCGCCTCCCGACCCCTATAAAAGGATCCCCGGTGTCTCCTCTACCCTCCGCCGCCCTCGCCTTCGCCTCTCGTCGCCCGAGTCGCCCTAGCGCCGTGCACCCGTGCGCCGCCGTCGCCGCCGCCGCTCCAGTCGTGCGCCGCCGTCGCTCCGGTCATCGCCGTCGCTCGGGGAGCTCGCCAACGTGGTCGCCGTCGCATCGCCGTCCTCGTCCGACCCTTCGCCGCCGCTGTTCTCCGCTGGAACATCGTCGTCGCCGTCGACCCGAACCTCTCCGCCGCTTCGTCCTCGTCGCCGGCGTCGTCCGTTGCTCCTCCGCCGCTAGAGTGGTCGCCGGTGAGTTCGCCGTGTCCTCCGCTATCCGTTGCCGCTTTCCGTTCTCGCCGTCGCGCCGTAGTTCGCCGGCGGGCATGCGTGCCGAGTCGCCGCCGGTGTGCCGTCGCCGCCGTCGGGGAAGGGGTGACGTCATCGCTGACGTCATTAGTGCCGTCGCCCGTGAGCCGCTGTGGACCGATGGATCTCGACCGTCCGTTCGGTCGGATTAGATCTCACCCGTCCGTTCCCGTAGACCGTTGCCGTGGACCCGATCCACCGTAGACCCCGAGCCCGCTGACGCAATAAAGTCCTTTTTTCTTTTCAAAAATAATTCATTATTGCGTCATAATTCAATTAAAATTTATATAAATGATTTAAACCGATTAAATCTTTAAAAATTCATAACTAATTCATCTTAGCTCGGATTTAGTTGGTTCAAGTCTCTAAATTTTTCTAAAATTGAGATCTACATGTTAAAAATATCCACATGTACTGTTCATGCTTGCTTATGTGCTGTTTTGGTGTTTTTGTTCTTTTCCGTTTAGAATCCGACGTTTCCGGAGAGTCTGCTTTTGCAGGAGAAGATTTAGAAGAGTTCCAAGGCCAGCAAGGCAAGTCACACAGATCCTAATCAACCCTTTGAGCATGTTGATCCCGTTTAAAGCTATTGTTTTTATTCAACTATTGCATTTATTTTCGAATGTCATTGGGTGGAAATAGCCTATTGTTTGTTATAGCCCTTTTGTTCTTGATTATCCTATTCCTTGATACCTTGGGTTATTATAACTTGACTAGTTGAGCTTTATATATTGGTTCAGCTAGATGATTAGATGTAAGTGCTTAGCCATGCTTAGAAACTTTAGCACACTAATGGGATAACTTATGATTCACTATTATTTACTGATGGCTTAATGATAGTTCACGATGGTTAATCGTGATTGGTTAATTAATTAATGTGACAACTAAAACCTGATAATGGTGGGTTGTGAGTACATGGTTTTGATGGTCGTGCTCATGACAATTAAGGACCGGTTCACGAACTTCGGTTGTGAAACATTAACCGTGCCAACCACAAGCCAGCGTGGGCAACGGCTTTATCTTTTACATAGCATAGTTCATTGCGGAGCACCAGACTAAGAAGTGGCGGAGATAAGCCCACGGGGGTCGCTGGGGAGTCCATGCCTTGTTTATAAGGGGGTGACTATGATCCGGGAATGGTGCACTGTAGTGGATTGTGTGGTGTGAGGGGTAATGTCACAGCTCCTTTCCGAGGTACCGTGGTGGTATTGAGGCACATGGTGACATGATGTGGGGCTGTGTCTTGTGGGTACAGTGGTACATCTCTGATCAGAGTAAAACTATTCGAATAGCCGTGCCCGCGGTTATGGGCGGGTCTAACAATGTCTTTCGTGATTAGTCTCACCCTTCACACTATAATGAAAGATGCTATAACTGGTTATATTTGATTAGCTCCTGGTTTGGAATGGTATATTCCTGGTTTGGAGATTAGAACTGTGCAGCCGGGGTTGGTTGTTCAGAATGGTTGGGCCCATACAACAGGGTATGTTGTATGGTGTTGGATTAATACTGTTTAATTAATACTCTACTGTTTTATTAAATTCTGAAATATTCTTTAAATGCTGTTTATGCAAAGAAGCCTATATTATGCCATCCTTGGTTATCCTGTGCACTTGCATATTTGCTGCGTGGCTTGCTGAGTATGTCATATACTCACCTTGCAATCATTCATCAGAGGAAGAGTTCTGCAGTGAAGCTAATGGTGGTGAGGATTTGGCATAGTCCTTGTCAAGCTGCCTGTGGAGTGGAGTCGTCTGCGCTATTTATTTCTTTATTTTCCGCTGCTTAGATCTTTATTGTTTGAGAGGAACTATCCACCTCTGTAATGACAATTTATTCGCTTATTAATTAGAGTAATAATTGTACTCTATTATCAATTTGTTATTGTGTGCCTCGGCTGATTCCTGGACGAGGGTTTACACACATGTAAGCGTTTGGAATTTTGGATAGAAATTCCGGGCGTGACATGCAATCAGCCCATGCATCTTACTCGTCGGCATCCACCAAGGGAGAAACATCCAAGTCTCCTTACGAATTCTACCACCCAATGAGTTCAGCTAGACAACTTGGAATGGGCCAACTCCCAATCGGCTTATTCTTTGCCGACAAGATCCAGTAAAGAGGAGAAATCTCATCAAGTCTGATGATGGATCGGCTGCTCAACATCCCAGGACCCCCCTTGGGCAGTATCGAGAACATAGAGCTGGCAAGATTCAGGAGCAAGAACTTTGACAGATGGTGGGGTGAGTGGAAACAACATATCTTCCATCAACCAGCTTCTATGTACATGACAGATCTATTCCCCGATGTTATCCCTCAGGTAATTCTTTACTCTATCAATCTTGCTTGAACAACTGGTAGCTGACTTGAACCTTGACTAATCTTTTCTTCTGACCTGCAGACAACAGAATCCTCTCCTCCTCACCAGAGTAACAGTGGCAAGGATATTGAATATGCTCCGGGATTAATCCCAAATGGAGGTGGACCATCCCTTCCTGTCATCGGCTATAATGCCCCCAGGACTTCAACTCTTCTTCAAGGGCTCATCAGAGAACCAGCCGATGCTGGCAAAAAGAGAAAAACCAGATCATCGGCTGTAGACACATCAGCTCCGGCTCCCAAGAAGAAAACCAAATTAAAGAGAACTAAGCCAGCTGATGATCTACCTGCCCTGGATCCATCTATCGAACAAGCTCTGGATGAAGAAGACATCGAAGATGATGTTGACCAAGCCACAGCCGAAGTGAGCGATACAGAAAGAACACCATCGACTTCGCCCAAGAAAACTCCTTCTGCTCCGGCTCATTTTCCAAGAGTAAGCAGCTCTCCTCAGCTCCTTTTGCAATCACTTCACCTGTAGCCGATTGCTCATTGATTTTATAATTGCAGAAGAAAATAACTGCTGTAAAGAAGAAATCGGTAGCACCAACTCTCAAACCGGCTCCACCAGTAAGATATTCTCAATTCTCTCATTAACTAATCTCGGCCGATTATGTCTAACATTTGTCTTTTTACCGCCTCCTCCTCCTCCTTCACCTCCTGTGCAGCTAGAATCAAGCAACCGTACTCCATCAGATGTAGACAGTCATAACGTCGAAGAGGAAGAACAACCAACTGCTCCTGCTATTCCAGTAAGTTTTTGCTGACACTAATTTGAGATCGGCCAATCATGTTTTGATCCTTAACCATCCATAATATTATCTCTTGCAGGTCTTAGCCGATCTGTTTTCCTTTGACATCAAGGATTATCTCGATGAAACAGAGGAAGACACCACCAATAAAGCCATAGCTCCTCTATCCGATGATGCGAAGAGAACGCTTAAGGATATCTCTCATCGGCTAGAGGCATCATTAGACAATTTAGTGACCAACTGTGGCTCGATCCGGGCAAGGTTCACAGATATCCAAGCTCTACTCCCGGATGAACTAGCCAATGCCCTTACTCCAGCCGCTTACCTCAAGCAATACCAATTCAAGATGGAGAAGGCCAGGCAGAGATTAGTCGATCGCCGGGAGCGCAAAGATATTGAAGCTACAATCCAGCACAATCGGCAGCTTGTGCACGTAGCGAAGTCCAAGCTTGACCAGCTGTCTGAGGGCCCGATCAAATCAAATATCGATCGGCTTGAAGCTCGTAAGATTCATCTCATGGCACAACTTCAAGAATGCAACGCCAAGCTGAATATGGAACACAAAAAGTTAGCCGATCTCCCACAAGCTGTAGAAGAACAGAAGGCTAGGCTGAACTCGGCTATCAAGAATGTCGCTGATATGACCAAGTCCTTGAAAGTCATCCTTGGAACCGATGCTCAAGATGCCCAAGCCATAGAAGAAGTGGAACAAATTAGGCAGAGGGCTATATCGGCTATCCAGCAATATTTGTCTCAGTGACATTCTGTATAACAGACCTTAAGAAATTTTTTCAATCGCCTAAAATACCCTAGTACTATTATTCAACTTGTCTTGATAATTCTTCGTGCCGATTAATACAACTTCAGAACTTGCTCAAAAATTTGCAATTTTCCATGTATGTGCCCCCCTAATTTTACAACGTCACAAACATTGATAAAAGTATAAAAACAACTAAGGGCGATATCACCATATCGGCCATTGTACATCGGCAAACCACAACCGATTATAATCAAAACAACTAAGGGCGATATAACCATATCGGCCACCTCAAGGCGATGAAAATTCATCGGCTATCATGTATCGGCAATATCAGCCGATCATGCATTAACCCAAACACTTGGGTAATATTTCTTCAAATATTTTCCATTTAGTGCTCTGCCATAAACTTCTCCATCGAGTCCTTGCAACATGTAAGCTCCTTTAGACACAACTTTATAAATTTGAAACGGTCCTTCCCAATTCGGCGACCACTTGCCGAATTTGCTATCCCGAGTCCCAATCGGCAAAATCAATTTCCATACAAGTTCTTCCTCCAAAAAATCTTTGAGGACTACCTTTTTATTGTAATGCCGAGCAATACGCTCCTTATCTTTGGTAACTTTTGCAAGGGCTCGCAATCGTGATTGAACCAGATCTTCCCTCTCATCGGCCATAAGGTTGAAATACTCATCGGCTATTAAATTATTCTGTAATTCCGTTCTTCTAGAACCGATTCTAACCTCCCATGGCAAAATAGCCTCATGTCCATAAACAAGCTTATAGGGAGGGACTGGAATTGATCCATGACATGCCATCCGATATGACCACAATGCATCAGCCAACCGAGTATGCCATTGCCGAGGATAATCAGAAATCTTCCGCTTAATCAATTTGATCAACCTCTTGTTAGACGCCTCGGCCTGCCCATTAGCTTGTGCATAATACGGTGAAGAATTCAACAATTTGATTCCCATGCTATCGGCAAACAGAACAAACTCATCGGACACGAAGATTGAACCTTGATCAGTTGTAATAGTTTGAGGAATACCAAATCGGTAAATTATATGCTCTTGAACAAGCTGTATTGCATCCCCAGAACCAACTTTCTTTAAAGGAATCGCTTCCACCCACTTAGTAAAATAATCGGTCGCCACCAATATAAACTTATGTCCTTTACTCGATGGTAGATTTATCATACCGATCATATCAATTCCCCAACCTCGGAATGGCCATGGCTTAATAATAGGATTCATAGCCGATGCTGGCGCTCGGTGAATTGCCCCAAACTTCTGATAATCTTGACACCCTTTGTAATATCTGTAACAATCTTCCAGCATTGTCGGCCAAAAATACCCTGCACGCCGAAGCAACCACTTCATCTTATGAGCCGATTAATGAGTGCCACAAATTCCTTTATGAACTTCGCCGATTGCAACTTTAGCCTGGTCGACACTCAAACACTTGAGCAACACCCCATCAATCATCCGATAGTAAAGCTCATCATCCAATAGAGTGTACTTCAACGCCTTATATCTCAATTTCCTAGAAGCCGATTGAGATGGATTCTGTAAATACTGGTGTACATCATACCTCCAATCATCGGCTGTAATAGCTGCAATTTCAACCTTAACATCTTTTATCATCGGCCTATACCCCGATGCCCCCTGGGCCAAATCATTAGCTTTAATGTTTTGTTCTCGAGACACATGTTACAAAGTAACCAGCCAAAATTCCTTCAACAATTCTTGGCACTTCTCATTATAAACCATTAATGTATCATTCTTGCATTCATATTCTCCTGCCAATTGATTGATTACCAGCAAAGAATCCCCCATGATTTCAATAGCTTCGGCTTCAACCTCCTTGAGTAATTGCAACCCTTTGAGCACTGCCTCATACTCAGCTTGATTATTAGTTGCATAAGGTTTAATAGTATAAGCAAACTCGAAACATGCCCCTCGAGGGGAAATTATAACCAATCCGATGCCACAACCATGAGTACACACCGACCCATCAAAGAATAAAGTCCATGGCACAATCTCGACCGAGCCGATTGAATCATCACGATGTTCCACAATAAAATCGGCTATAGCTTGTCCGTTAATTGCCTTTGGTGACTCATACCGAAGATCAAACTCAGTTAAAGGGAATATCCACTTTCCAACCCTTCCTTTCAAAATTGGAGCCGATAACATGTATTTGACAACATAGGCCTTGCAAATGACAGTACACTCGTTGGATAATAGATAATGCCTTAATCTTGTACATGAAAAATATAGGCACAAGCATAACTTCTCCACAAGTGAATATCTAGTTTCAGCATCCAAGAGCCAACGACTGAGATAGAATACAACTCGTTCCTTCCCTTCCAGCTCCTGAATCAAGACTGAGCCGATTGACTTTTCACCGGCCGATAGATATAATCTAAAAGGTATTCCTTTCTGCGGAGGAATCAAAACAGGAGGAGAGCTAAGATATTCCTTAATATTATCCAAAGCCTTTTGCCCTCTGCCCCCCAAGTAAACTGCTGATCAGCTTTTAATCTCAACAATGGTGTAAAAGACTCTAATCTTCCAGACAGATTAGAAATAAACCTCCTAACAAAATTTATCTTGCCGATCATTTCCTGTAGCTCTGTCTTGTTCTCTGGAGGCTGAATCTTCTTGATTGCATTAACACTCCTCTGAGTCACTTCAATCCCCCTTTCATGAACAAGAAATCTCAAAAACTGGCCAGCCGATACACCAAAAGCACATTTTGTCGGGTTCATCTTCAGGCCATATTTTCTGGTTCTCTCAAAAACCTTCCTCAAATCGGCTATGTGGTCCTCTATTTATTTAGACTTAACAACCACATCATCACTGTAGAATTCAACCAACCAGCCGATTAGATCATGGTAAATGTAATTCATAGCTCTTTGATATGTAGCTCCAGCACTCTTCAAGCCGAAAGTCATCACAACCCACTCAAACAAGCCGATTGCACCAGGACACCTAAAAGCTGTCTTATGGATGTCTTCTTCAGCCATAAAGATTTGATTATATCCCGCGTTTCCATCCATAAAACTCAAAATCTTATGTCCTGAAGCAGCATCGACTAGTTGATCGGCTACCAGCATTGGGTATTCATCTTTCGAGGTGGCCTTATTCAAATTTCGGAAATCAATGCATACCCTAACCTTGCCGTTTTTCTTGATAACAGGAACTATACTAGAAACCCACTCAGCATACCGGCAGGGACAAATAAAACCAGCATCATATAATCGTTTAATCTCAGCCTTGACAGGTTCAAGCATGTCGGCTTTGCATCTCCTCGGAGGTTGTTGATGCGGCCTAACCCCTGGTTTGGTAGGTAGCCGATGTTCAACAATCGATCGGCTGAGTCCAGGCATCTCATAATACTCCCAAGCGAAGCAATCTCTGAATTCTTTCAACAGCTCTATCAACTTGGTCCTAAATTCTGCAGATAAATTCTTACTAATAAATGTCGGCCTCGGTCGATCACCTGGACCAATATCAATTTCTTCCAAATCATTGGCCGACATAAATCCCTGTCCTTGTTTGTCATCGAGATCATCTACTGTGTCCTTGCTGTAGACATCTGAACCCTCCACGACGCCCTCAAAATAATAGCTTGGGTTCTCCATCTTCAATCGGCTGTATATCAGAATCGGACACTTTTAGAAAATCTCCATCCCAAACTTTGCTAGATAAACAATCAAGACCATCCATCTCCCAGAGAGCTAAATCAGCACTGGCAACATTAACTGACCTGTCGGCTGGCACAATTTCAATCTTGTCGCCTTGCCACTGAATCAAGCATTGATGCATGGTTGAAGGAATGCAACAATTAGCATGAATCCAATCCCTTCCAAGCAACAAGCTATAAGAACCCTTCCCATCAATGACAAAGAATGTTGTAGCGATGGTTTTGTTGCCGACTGTCAGCTCCACATTCAAAACTCCTTTGGTTTCTGATGGGTTGCCGCCAAAGTCTTTGAGCACCATGTTTGTCTTTATGAGATCTTCAGCGTTTCTGCCCAACTTTCTGAATGTAGCGTAAGGCATCAAGTTCACTGTGGCCCCACCATCGACCATCATCTTGGACATCGGCTTCCCATTGACATAACCGTTTATATACAATGCTTAAGATGCCGATTCTCTATCCCCTCTGGCTTCTCAAAAATTGCCTGCTCTGGTGACAAAATCAATTTAGCCGATTCTTCTTCAACTTCATCAATGTTGGCTTGCTTGATCCCAAACTCAGCAGGCAATGTGAAAACCATGTTGACCGACGCAATTACAACACTTTTTCCTTTAGCCAACCTTTTCGCCTCATCGGCTGCGGCCTCATCGGCTACAGGAACTTGATTCTTGACACGCCACTCCTGCCTCGGCTTTGTCTTCTTCAGCCGATGATTAATTTCCTGCTCGACCTCCTGAAAGCGCTCCCTGCTCCTCAACCTTTGAACCCTTCTTTTTTGATTCTTTGTAAAAATACCAAGAGGACACCATCGACTTTTCCTGTTCTCATTGTCCTCTTGGCCACGATCCTGATGCACTGGACCACGATCCTGATGCACTGGACCCAATCTTTGATGAACAGGAACTCTTGTCTGCCTTAGCCGATTGCCCCTACTATATGATCGACTCGAGCTCTCGGCCATATCACTGTACCCAGGACAGTCTTCAATAGATGGCAACCTCATACCTTCATTCCAACAGAATCTAAAGAACTCGCAACCCCAATGAGGATCAAAGCCATCGTCATCTACTTCATAATTCTTCTCCTCCTGCTTGTCATACCTCTTCTGATATTTGCTGATAATTTTAGCCGAATTTACCTGAAAACCCCTTGCACTGCCCCCATCGGCTGTTCGGCCAGCTGTATGCACCATATTAACAAGAAAAGGATTGCCATCAACCTTCATCGGCCTCTTAGAATCGTCAAACTTGATCTTGCCTCCTTCAATAGCCGCTTGGATCTGCTGCCTGAAGACCTTGCAATCATTAGTAGTATGAGACCCAGAATTATGCCACTTGCAATACCTTTTCTTGCCCAATTCTTCAGCCGATGGAATTGTATGACCGGCAAGAAGCTGAATCTGCTTCTCTCGGAGTAGCAAGTCAAAAATTTTATCAGCCTTAGTTATATCAAAGTCATACCTCTCCTCTTTTCCTGAGCTCTTTACCCATTGGCATGGTATAACCTTTTTACTCCTTACCCACTCGGCTGCAGCTATCTCAGAATCATCATCCTCATCATCCGATCCATATACATAAGGGCAAACATGATTAACCTTTCTAGAATTTTTCTTAGCCTCGGCATACCTTTGTTCATGCAAGGCTACCTTCTGTGTAAGGTGTGACAAGTTTTCAAAGTCTTCAGATGAGAACTTCTCCCTAATTGGAGCAATCATACCCTGAAAAGCCAAATCGGCTAACTGGGCATCGGTCAAACTTAAGCTGTAACACTTATTTCTCATCTCCCTGAATCTCTGAATATACTTGTGCACTGGCTCATCATGCTTTTGCTTGATTGATGTTAGATCGGACAGTTTCATCTCATGAACTCCACTGTAAAAGTAGCTGTGAAACTGTTTTTCCAAATCGGCCCAACTGTTGATTGTTCCATATGGTAGAGAAGAAAACCAAGTAAAGGCCGATCCAGACAAAGACAACCGGAATAATCTAACCCTCAAGACATCTATAGCCGATGTTTCACCGCATTGAGCTAAAAACCGGCTAACGTGCTCATAAGTTGACGTACTATCTTGCCCTGAGAACTTTGAAAAATCTGGGACTTTGAACCGATTAGGTAAAGGAACTCTCTCAAACCATTCAGGATATGGCTGTCGATATAGATTTCCAGCATCTTTCGGCTTGAGCCCAAACTGCTCCTTCATGACATCTGCAATCAAATCGGCCCATGGCCGCTGCTGAGGTGTCCCTTGAGATTGTTGTGGCATAGGCTCAAATTGATCGTATTGAGGAACAAATTGGGCTTGAGCTGATCCTGCTTACTGGTACTGAACATGATGTGATGGTGGCTGATATTGATAATTCAAATTGCCCCCCTGATAATTTTGAAGGTCTGGCTGAATATTACGCACCAAATGTTCAGGAATAACTTGAGGAACAACTGTGCAATCTGGTTGTACATGATGAACTAGGTGTTCTGGGACAACCTGATTTGCAGCATGTTGCATAGGCTGACCACCAGGTGTTGCGAACCCAGCCGATGCGTTCATTGAACCTTGCTGCTGAATCGGCTGGACAACCCGTTGAATTGGGGGTGTTTGCTGAATGGGTTGCACAACCTGCTGCCTTGGCGATGTTTGCTGGATGGGTTGCACAACCTGCTGCCTTGGCGGTGTTTGCTGAATCGGCTGCTGCTGGATTGGATCAACAGTATTTTGAAGAGGCAAAAACATAGATGCAACCTGGTCTTTTGTTAGCCGATCCACATTCTGTCCATCGTGTTGTGGTTGTTCTCTTACCAGCAATCGGCGATTGACCAATTGGCTTGGAGCAGAAGGTGGTACGGTAGGTGCGAGAACCGATGCTGGTGCCATCGGCTGAGCCGATGGTGCAATAGAAGGAATTGCTTGAACGGGTGGATGAGTATTGGTGATCAAAGGCCGATAATTTGGAAATACACCTCCTTGCAAATAAACTGGTCCCGCAGCCTGGTATTTGGCTATCGTACCATCGACCATTGACTTCATCATATTTGACAAGGTATTGACTAATACCCCAGACTGATTGATTAAAGTATTGTGCACGGCATAGTCAACCCGATCTTGGAAGTTATTGAAAAATTCTTGTGATGCATTGCCATTCTGATTAGGGCCTTCACCTTGAATTCCCTGGGCACCAACACCTTGAACTCCTTGAGCTCCCTGAGAGTTGTCACCCTGATTTCCTTGAGAATCATCCGCAGTACCTTTGTTGCTCGATTGAGCCGAGCCATCTGGGGTTTGTTTCACTCCCCCATCCTTGACTGGTTGAACAGCTGGCTGATTATCAGTGACTAAAGGCCGATAATTCGGAAAAACACCTCCTGGCAAATAAACCGGACATGTAGCCTGATATTCAGCTATCGAACCATCAACCATCGACTTCATCATGTTTGACAAGGTATTGACCAACACCCTAGACTGATTGATCAAAGCATTGTGCACGGTATAGTCAACCCGATCTTGGAAGTTGTTGAAAAACCCCTGTGCCGCATTACCATCCTGGTTAAGATTTCCACCTTGAAACCCCTGGGAATTATCACCTTGCATCCCTTGAGAACCATCACCTTGTTCTCCTTGAAAACCATCTGCAGCACCTTGGTCACCCGATTGAGCCGTGCCACCTGGAGCTTGTCTTATTTCTCCATCTTTGGAAGAACTTGTCCCAGGAATATCAGCAACTACCTTTATTTTGTACTTCTGAACTAGCGTTCCCTTGCGGGTCTCCGTGAATGAGCTCAAGAATTGATTCCTTGCTTGCTGCATCATTGCCTCAAGATCCTTTTGCTGCTCAGGTGTCAATTTATCTAGAGTGACGGGCACGATATTGTCATCACTAATTTCAGATAGACCAAGCCTCGGAAACTTTGTCTTAGCAGAACCATCTTTACCAGCCGAAGACGGCGATGCTGGCGGTTTCTCGGCCATGAGGAAAACTGCTGTTGTGATTCTGACTTCTGATCTGTCCCACCGGGCGTGCCAAAAGCGTGTTGACGTAAAACACTAGGCCTGGGAAATCTACTTAACTCTAGTGCAGGTCCAAAACTCGCCTTCGGGTATATTAGCGTGCCAGTTGATTTGATCCTGCAATCAACAAGAAACAATGACAAAGAAACCGCGATTAATCCTATAAATGATAGCCGCTCGGCTAAATGCCGATGATATATCATTTATCTTTGAGCCGATGTCATGAATGCATCGATCGGCAGTCATAAATAAGTAAGAAAGGACTAGATCTACTCGATCGGCTGTAGGTATTAATAATATATAATCCCCATGTCGATATATACTTAAATCAAGTGATTGGGATAGATCAGTCGTCATGTCGAGACAGTATAAATCACTTAGATCGAAATATATATTAACAACAGAACTATATATATTCATAGCATAGCCGATCAGATAGATCTAGTATGTATCGGCTAATACTCCGATACTACTCTATATTAAGATACTAAAGCAAGTATGTCACGACCGGAATTAACCCAACGGGCGTTCCTTACGTGCGTGCATTAATCCTTGTCCCAGGAGGCAAGGTACACCAAAAGTTGATACAATTCAGAGTTTAACAAGCGGAAGCGTAAATAGAATTATTACACGAGCAGCGAAGGCCCAACACACAAAGACAAACGAGAAACAGCGGAAGACTAGGGCGACGACCACAGGCGCTTGACGGCAGGCACGAGCTAGACACCAAAGCCTTCATCTTGCAGGAACTCCTCTTCTGGGGTTGGGAAAAAATTAAGCAAGACTGAGTACAACCACCGTACTCAACAAGACACACCCACGAATGCATAATAAATGCAAGGGAGTACAAGGGAGTTATAACATAAAGGGTTAGGGTTGCAGGAAACAGCATTTAAAGACATTTAGTTGCTCAAAGCTATTTTGTAAACACGATTCTAGAACTATACAATATTATTAATCAAGGCCGTGAACCCACATGAACCTGCCTTAACCCAAGGCCTACAATGATTCAGACCGAACTGGCAACCCGACCCTGGGTCCCAGCTCGTCCCAAGCCAACCCAGACCAACCATTCCTCATTTTAGTTGTTAAGCAGGTTTTAAGAATTTAAAACACTAACTTGGGTACATTGCTCGGCTTGCCCATAACCGAGGGCGCGGCTATTCGAATAGATTATACTCTGATCAGAGGTGTACATCTTTACCCACAAGACACGTCTTCCTCACGTGCAACCACGTGC
Source organism: Oryza meridionalis (assembly GCA_000338895.3). Taxonomy (NCBI): domain Eukaryota; kingdom Viridiplantae; phylum Streptophyta; class Magnoliopsida; order Poales; family Poaceae; genus Oryza; species Oryza meridionalis. Next base: position 3,975,638 of record CM002528.2, on the reverse strand, counting down.
CACATACCACCACGGTATACAGACGGAAGACGTGACATAGTTTCCGACCCATCCTAGCCATAGACAAGAGTACCGACCCAATCCCACCTACGGCCGGAACCCCCGGGACAGGCAGGCAGGACTGAGCCCCTAGCAGCAGAGCACCAACCCTGTGCCATGACATCTCGACTACCGGGCCGCAGCTCGTGTAGCCTTCATTTGCCCTGGAGAATGTCCATCGACCCCCGACTTCATCCATCTCCAATCCGTGTACTTTTGTTTATAACTAGACTGAGCCACAAACTAAGCCTTACCCACTAGACATGTGGAAGTACGGTAGTGCTTTGCAACAGAGGCCCGAAGACCGGTCCTTATATGGCCGAGGTGCTACTATCAAACCATGCACCCCGAGCCCAGCCTAAAACCATTTTGGGGATTTTGAATAAAGGGGGAGGTGTGATTCCAATTCCACAATCAACCAACAATTCCAAAGTGTCCAGGTGATATGAACATTCCCAAAGTCTAAAGTTGTAAAACCACCTAATGTTACCTAATTAAACAGCGAAGCATCTACCTAAAATCATACTAGTGGTACCATGAGAAGAGTGTCCACTAGTTGGGGTTTTGTTTATTCTAGGGTGAACAAGGTAATAATAACAATAACAATAAGAATAAGGTCATAACAAAGGTAAATAGGCATGGCTAAATAAAACAGTGATAACGCGGGAATTTAAATAAAGCGATAATGCAATAATTTAAATCAACATAATTTTATAAACTGGGATTCAATATGATCAAGATGATGTGTCTTGCCTTGCTCGCTTTCCCAACCGACGGCTTCAACTTCCACGAAGAGCGGATCTTCCGAAGCTGCAGCGTCTACACGACCAACGGAAAAGAAAAGGCTTAAACTCTAATAAATTCCACATAACAGCAGAAACAAAGCGCAAAAATGGGTTCTTGACTTCTTAAGGAAAAATTAGAGACTTGAACGGTCCAATTCCAAGTTCAAATGGCCAAGTTATGGCCATTTGAAGTTTATATGCTCTTTAAATGGATAATTGCGAATTTCTTCATTTAAATTTTAATTAAAAAATCGGATTTATTGCGTCAGCCGGGAGAGAGGGCGCGCGGACCGGGTCCACGGGAGTGGGGCCCACGCGGCAGCCTCTCGGTCCACGGTGGACCGGGAGCACGCGGCTGGCGGCGGCCGGCGCCGTGGGTCCCACGCGTCAGCCGCACCCGCGGGCGCGGGCGGCTGACAGCCAGGCCCCACCTGGCAGCCGCGGGGCGCGCCCGAAGGCGGCCTCGCCGGCACGGCCGACGGGAGGCGGCGCGCCCGCGCCCCGATGGTCGCCGCCGGCGACCAACGGCGCGGCGGAGCGGCGCCCGAGAGAGGGGAGGGAAGGGGGAAAGCGAACGGCGGTCCTCGGCTCACCCCGGGTCGACGGCGACGACGGGAACGGCGACCGGAGCGGAGGAAGGCGGCGGCGCGGCTCGGGTCGACGAGGACGGCGGCGCTCCGACGGTCGACGGGCGAAACGGAGGCGCGAACGAGGTCGACGAGGACGCGGCGAAGCCGATGGAGGCGATGCCGAAGCGGGAGGAGGACCGGGGCGACGGCGGCGGCGAACCGGAGCTCGGCGGCGACGGCGGAGAGAGAGGACGACGGCGCGGGCTCGAATCCGACGGGGAGAGAGAGCGGCGAGCGGCGGAAACGGAGGGGAGAGGCACGGGGATGGTTTAAATAGGGACGGGAGGGAGAGAGGGCGGCCGGAGGGGAAGGAAACGGCCGCGGAAGATCCGGCCGCCATTGATGCGCCGGCGAGGTTCGCGGGATTAAATCCGAGCGTATCCGAGGGAGAGAAAGAGGGGAAAGCGGGGGAAAAGAGGGAGGGAATCACGGGGAGTGATTTCCCCCTCTTTATTGCGCGCGGGGACGGCGGGATGCGGCGGATTCGGCGGCGGCGGCGGCGCTAGGGCACGGGCGGGCGGCGGGCGCGGCGCGAGGAAGGGGATGACGGGTGGGCCCCACCCGTCAGCGAGGGTGGCGGGCGGGCCCGCCCGTCAGCGGCGCGCGCGGGGAGGGGGCCGATTGGGCCGCGGAGGAGAGGAGAGAGAGAGGGAGGGAAGTGGGCCGAGCCGGCCCAAGAAGGGAAGGGGGGGAAAAGAAGACTTTTTAGGATTTTTCTTTTTATAAAACCTTTTTAACTTTGTTTATTTCTTTTCAATTATTATTTGCGCTCTGAAAATTCCACTAAAATTTATTTACACATTTTAGGCTTTTAGGAAATATACAAAAATCCTCCAAGCCTCATTTGACTTTTATCTTTGCACATTTTAATTGTTGGAGGCTTTCACATGAATTTTAGTTATTCTAAGCACAATTTTGAGGATGTATTTTAGAGTCGATTTGGGACGCGACAAACCTACCCCCCTTAAACGGAATCTCGACCCCGAGATTCGGAAGAACTGGCGAAGAGATCGGGATGGGCTGCCTTCAGCTCGTCTTCGCGCTCCCAGGTAGCTTCTTCTTCGGCGTGGTTGCTCCATTGGACCTTGCAAAAACGGATTACCCGGTTCCTGGTCCTGCGCTCCATGGTGTCCAGGATTTTCACTGGCCTCTCCACGTAGGTCAAGTCTTCGCGGACTTCAATTTGCTCTGAGTCAGCCTGCTCGGATGGCACTCGAAGACATTTCTTGAGTTGCGACACATGGAACACATCATGCACATTGCCCAAGGAGGCGGGCAGCTCCAGCTGGTAGGCGACTTCTCCGCGCCGAGCAATGATACGGAAAGGACCCACATACCGAGGTGCGAGCTTCCCTTTTGTCTGAAACCTGTGTACACCTCGCAATGGCGTGACCCGAAGATACACAAAGTCACCCACTGCGAATTCCAGGTCACGGCGACGGTTATCTGCATAACTTTTCTGCCGGGACTGTGCCACCTTTAGATTATCCCGAATGGTTCTGACTTTAGCTTCAGCTTCTCTCAGGATATCAGTCCCGAACACTTGGCTTTCCCCAACTTGGTCCCACAATAGCGGTGTTCGGCATTTGCGCCCATACAACGCTTCATAAGGTGTCATTTGTATACTGGCTTGATAACTGTTATTGTAGGAGAACTCGGCATAGGGGAGACTCTTATCCCAGGTCTTCCCGAAATCTAGGACACATGCGCGAAGCATATCTTCTAGGATCTGATTTAGACGCTCGGTCTGTCCATCTGTCTGCGGGTGATATGCGGTGCTGAAATTTAATCGGGTACCCAGCTCTTCTTGGAGCTTCTTCCAAAAGTGAGAGGTGAATTGGCTTCCCCTATCAGATACGATTTTCTTGGGAACACCGTGGAGACTCACGATCCTAGCGAAGTAGAGCTCGGCTAGTTTGTTCCCTCCATAGGTGGTCTTCACAGGAATGAATCGAGCTACCTTAGTTAGTCGATCCACAACTACCCATATAGAATCATATCCGCCTTGGGTTTTTGGAAGTCCGGTGATGAAATCCATCCCAATTTCATCCCATTTCCATTCTGGTACTTGGAGAGGTTGGAGAAGTCCGGCCGGTCGTTGGTGCTCTGCCTTGACACGCTGGCACACATCACAAAGAGCCACGAACTCTGCAATTTCCCGCTTCATGCTAACCCACCAGTATTTCTCCTTCAAGTCTAAGTACATCTTCGTACTGCCAGGGTGGATTGAATAAGGACTTTCGTGAGCTTCCTGAAGTATCAGCTGTTTAAGTTCTCTGTTATCTGGGACGCATACCCGATTTCCGTTCCATAGGGTTCCGTGTTCATCCTCTGTGAAACCAGCGGCTTTACCCTGTTTCATATTCTTGAGGAGTCCACGCATGCCCGGATCATCCTTCTGAGCCTCGCGGATTTGATCGAGCAAGGTGGGCTTGGCTTCCAACGTGGCCAAGAATCCGCGACTAACTATGCTTAGGTTCAGGGCTTCCATCTGTTGATTGAGTTCGGGTGGAATGCCACGGACGTTAAGAGTGTTGCAATGGCTTTTTCGACTTAGAGCGTCGGCAACCACGTTGGCCTTACCGGGATGATAGTGAATTCCCACATCATAATCCTTGATGAGTTCTAACCATCTCCTTTGCCGAAGATTCAGATCCGACTGGGTGAAGATGTATTTCAAACTCTTATGGTCGGTATATATTTCACAGCGATTCCCAATGAGATAGTGCCGCCAGATCTTTAGAGCATGAACCACCGCTGCTAACTCCAAATCATGGGTAGGATAGTTGCCTTCATGAGGCCGTAGCTGGCGTGAGGCATAGGCCACCACATGACCATCTTGCATGAGCACGCACCCCAATCCTTGGCGCGAAGCATCACAATACACCATGAAGTCCTTGCGAGTATCTGGTAAAATTAAAACTGGCGAGGAAACCAGCTTTTCTTTGAGAGTTTGGAACGCCTTCTCGCATTGCGGGCTCCACACAAACTTTTCTTCCTTCTTCAGCAACTGTGTCATGGGTCGAGCAATTTTGGAGAAGTTCTCGATGAACCTCCGATAGTATCCTGCCAAACCTAAGAAACTGCGAATTTGAGTGACTGTCTTGGGTTGCTTCCAATCAGTGACGGCTGTCACCGTGTCGGGATCCACGGCAACTCCCTTAGCAGATATCACGTGCCCTAAGAACTTGACTTCCGACAACCAGAACTCACACTTGCTAAGCTTGGCATACAATTGGTGTTCCCGCAACTTTCCCAACACCAGACGGAGATGATGCTGATGGTCTTCCTCTGATTGTGAGTATATCAGAATGTCATCAATGAACACAACCACAAACTTATCCAAGTATTCCATGAACACTTTATTCATTAAGTTCATGAAGAAGGCAGGTGCATTGGTTAAACCAAACGACATCACCGTGAATTCATACAGTCCGTATCGCGTGGTGAATGCGGTCTTAGGAATATCTTCTTCACGAATACGTAATTGGTGATATCCGGAACGAAGATCAATCTTGGAGAATACAGTGGCACCTTTAAGCTGATCGAACAGATCATCGATCCGGGGAAGAGGGTACTTGTTCTTGATGGTGACTTCATTGAGAGCTCTGTGGTCAACGCACATCCTCTTCGTCTTGTCTTTCTTCTCCACAAAAATCACAGGAGCACCCCAGGGGGAAGTACTCGGACGTATATACCCCTTTTCTTTCAACTCTTCCAACTGTTTCTTGACTTCGGCCAGTTCATTTGCTGCCATACGGTAGGGTCGCTTGTACAGAGGAGTGGTTCCTGGAGCAAGATCTATCCGGAACTCAATCTCTCGCTTGGGCGGCATACCGGGTAGTTCTTCCGGAAACACATCTCCGAACTCTCTGACGATGGGGATTTCCGACAGTCCTATCTGATGAAGTTCTGAACTTCTGACAGAGGTTGGGGGTGCAAAGAAAACAACCGGTTGTTCCGGCCCTCGGTACAGGGTGACAGTGCGCCTCGCGCAATCCATTACTCCTTGGAATTGAGCCAACCAATTCATTCCAAGGATCACATCCAAGTTCTTGGTGTCTAGCAGAATCAGATCCGAGGGGAAAGGAATTCCCTGGATTTCTATAGGAACGGCAGGGCTATAATACTTTGCTGTCATAACCCCTCCAGGGGTGGTGATGAGCAGAGGGTTCCTAAGCCTTTCTACCCCCAACTGATTTCTCCCCACGAATGGCACAGATATAAACGAGTGGGAAGCTCCCGAGTCGAACAAAATGGTAGCAGGGATGGAATGAATGACGAACGTACCAACGATGACGTCTGGAGTTGTCAGCACGTCCTCGGCCGTCACATGGTTCACACGACCTCGAATGACGTCCTTGCCACCGTTGTTGGGGCGGGGAGGCGCTTGGCCTTGCTGACGCCTTGGCTTCGGGCATTTATCCGCAAAGTGCCCGGGCTCGAAACAGTTGAAGCACAGACGCTGCGGACCTTGAGCGTCCCTGCGGCCTTGAACGGGCTGCGCAGCTGGCGTAGGAGGACGGGGCGCACGAGTCCCTTGTTGATTCTGCTGCTGCTGCGGCTGTGGGACGCGCACCACGAATTGAGGTCGAGGCGCGGAGCGAGATTGCTGCTGCTGTTGTTGCTGCTGCGAGGAGGATCCCCCTGGATAGGGATTAGTGTAGCGGACCTTTTGGTTGGCACCCTGTTGATTGCGGAAATTCGCCAAGCGGCGCTTGTGCGACTCCAGTTCCTTGTGCTTGGCTTCCAAGCGGATGCTCTTGTCCACCAGACGTTGGAAGTCCGGATAATCCCCGGAGACTAGACGCACAGATAGTTCAGGGTCCATTCCTGCCAAGAACTTCTCTTGCTTCTCCTCATCTTCCCGCACATCCTCCGGAGCGTACCGGGCCAGGTTGTTAAACTCATGCAAATACTCCATCACAGAGCGGTTGCCTTGCTTCAACTCTCGGAACTCCCTCTTCTTAAGGGCCATGACTCCGGCGGGCACATGGGTTCTCCGGAAAGCGGCGGTGAAGCGAGCCCAAGTAATCGGCTGTCCCTCTGGCTGCATAGCCTGGAAATGGTCCCACCATAGAGATGCGGGCCCCTGCAGCTGGTGGGCGGCGAAGATGACTTTCTCTTCATCACTGCACTGCACAGTGTCCAGCTTCTTCCCCACGGCATGCAACCAATCCAACGCATCCACGGGGTTATTGGAGCTAGAAAAGGTGGGTGGGCGGATGCGGAGGAACTCGGCGAGTTTAGAGTGTTGGGGAGGTGGTGGTGGAGCGTTGTGTTGTGGCGGATTTTGGAGGTGGTGGAGGAAAGCCGTCATCATGTTGGCTTGCTGGGCGAGGATTTGGGTGAGAATGGCGTTGGTATCTGGTGGTGGTGGTGGAGGAGGAGGAGGAGGTGGAGGTGGATTGCCTTGGTGGTTGTGGTTGCTGCCTTCAGGTTGGTTGCCATCACCGGTGTTAGCATTTCTCCTGGTCGTCACCATCTGAAAACCCCACACAGAACCAGCAAACAGAGAGAACTGACAATTAAAACTAACCACCCACGACTACCATAATTCTTGAATTTATTACTGCTATTAAATTGGTTCATTAAGGTTCAAGTTGCTTAAGCAAATAAAATAAAGACAGGCTCCGACACAGTTATGCCACACACCGGCATAACCATGCCCCACACGACACAAGAAGACAAACGAGGAAAAACACACGCGCAAGCCTACTAACTGCTCGTCTACCGCTGCGACGGGCCAGGACGGAAGGTGAGCAACAGCGCATCCTCCGTGCTACCAACGCCGGAGGCTTCCCCCTCCTGAGGAACCACGGGCGCGGGCTCGGCACGAGGGGTCTCGACGAAGCAAGTCCACGCCAGGGACTGACGAACAAGCTCGGGCCTGGAGGTGCTCTTGCGGGCGGTGATCTTCTGGCTGCGGCAGACGCGGCGACGCTTGGGGCGGCAGACCTCTCCCTGGGCGATCTGGAGCTGATGCAGCTGTGCCTCCACCGCGTCGAGGTCCTTCTTGAGCTGCAGGTTCTCCTGACGCAGCTCCAGGATCTTCATGTTGTTCTCGACCATCCCACGGCGCACCATATGATGGAAGTCGATACGAGCCGCGTCGTACGCCTCCACCATGCGTGCCAGGTGCACGATGGTAGCGTCATCCTCCGAGCTAGCATCTCGGAAGGTGGCGTAGTCGCGGGCTCCTCCGCGACGAGGGTGGTAGCGGTAGGGCGAGTGCTGCAACTCGTCCGGGTAGCGCTGGTGAAGGGTGCCGATGGCGAGGAGAGCGGCGTTCTGGCAAGCGGCGGGGAAGGAATCTCCGCCCGCGGTGACTGCCAGCGAAGTCCGCTCGGGAGAGCCAGAGAGGATCACTGCGGTGACCTCCCAAGCAGCGTGGGGCTCTGCGTCGTCTCCCTCCTGATCCGGAAGCGGCCTGGCCTGGTAGTCCACTCCATGTGGATACCCCAAGACCACGCACATGCCCCGCAGCTCCAAAACGAAGCCAGTCATGTCCAAACCACGACGGGTGACGCTGCCGGCCATCTACAAAAACAAAAAGAAAAGCAACATTTTAAGAATCAGATTTTGACGATAAATGAAGCAGCAGGACAGAGAGAGACTAAAGGATTTTCACAAATAAGAAGGGGTTTTTATTTTGAAAATATTGCTAAGGCTTGGGATCTACGGCTCGTCCTAGGGTCAAGGGGGCTCTGATACCAACTTGTCACGACCGGAATTAACCCAACGGGCGTTCCTTACGTGCGTGCATTAATCCTTGTCCCAGGAGGCAAGGTACACCAAAAGTTGATACAATTCAGAGTTTAACAAGCGGAAGCGTAAATAGAATTATTACACGAGCAGCGAAGGCCCAACACACAAAGACAAACGAGAAACAGCGGAAGACTAGGGCGACGACCACAGGCGCTTGACGGCAGGCACGAGCTAGACACCAAAGCCTTCATCTTCCAGGAACTCCTCTTCTGGGGTTGGGAAAAAATTAAGCAAGACTGAGTACAACCACCGTACTCAACAAGACACACCCACGAATGCATAATAAATGCAAGGGAGTACAAGGGAGTTATAACATAAAGGGTTAGGGTTGCAGGAAACAGCATTTAAAGACATTTAGTTGCTCAAAGCTATTTTGTAAACACGATTCTAGAACTATACAATATTATTAATCAAGGCCGTGAACCCACACGAACCTGCCTTAACCCAAGGCCTACGATGATTCAGACCGAACTGGCAACCCGACCCTGGGTCCCAGCTCGTCCCAAGCCAACCCAGACCAACCATTCCTCATTTTAGTTGTTAAGCAGGTTTTAAGAATTTAAAACACTAACTTGGGTACATTGCTCGGCTTGCCCATAACCGAGGGCGCGGCTATTCGAATAGATTATACTCTGATCAGAGGTGTACATCTTTACCCACAAGACACGTCTTCCTCACGTGCAACCACGTGCCACATACCACCACGGTATACAGACGGAAGACGTGACATAGTTTCCGACCCATCCTAGCCATAGACAAGAGTACCGACCCAATCCCACCTACGGCCGGAACCCCCGGGACAGGCAGGCAGGACTGAGCCCCTAGCAGCAGAGCACCAACCCTGTGCCATGACATCTCGACTACCGGGCCGCAGCTCGTGTAGCCTTCATTTGCCCTGGAGAATGTCCATCGACCCCCGACTTCATCCATCTCCAATCCGTGTACTTTTGTTTATAACTAGACTGAGCCACAAACTAAGCCTTACCCACTAGACATGTGGAAGTACGGTAGTGCTTTGCAACAGAGGCCCGAAGACCGGTCCTTATATGGCCGAGGTGCTACTATCAAACCATGCACCCCGAGCCCAGCCTAAAACCATTTTGGGGATTTTGAATAAAGGGGGAGGTGTGATTCCAATTCCACAATCAACCAACAATTCCAAAGTGTCCAGGTGATATGAACATTCCCAAAGTCTAAAGTTGTAAAACCACCTAATGTTACCTAATTAAACAGCGAAGCATCTACCTAAAATCATACTAGTGGTACCATGAGAAGAGTGTCCACTAGTTGGGGTTTTGTTTATTCTAGGGTGAACAAGGTAATAATAACAATAACAATAAGAATAAGGTCATAACAAAGGTAAATAGGCATGGCTAAATAAAACAGTGATAACGCGGGAATTTAAATAAAGCGATAATGCAATAATTTAAATCAACATAATTTTATAAACTGGGATTCAATATGATCAAGATGATGTGTCTTGCCTTGCTCGCTTTCCCAACCGACGGCTTCAACTTCCACGAAGAGCGGATCTTCCGAAGCTGCAGCGTCTACACGACCAACGGAAAAGAAAAGGCTTAAACTCTAATAAATTCCACATAACAGCAGAAACAAAGCGCAAAAATGGGTTCTTGACTTCTTAAGGAAAAATTAGAGACTTGAACGGTCCAATTCCAAGTTCAAATGGCCAAGTTATGGCCATTTGAAGTTTATATGCTCTTTAAATGGATAATTGCGAATTTCTTCATTTAAATTTTAATTAAAAAATCGGATTTATTGCGTCAGCCGGGAGAGAGGGCGCGCGGACCGGGTCCACGGGAGTGGGGCCCACGCGGCAGCCTCTCGGTCCACGGTGGACCGGGAGCACGCGGCTGGCGGCGGCCGGCGCCGTGGGTCCCACGCGTCAGCCGCACCCGCGGGCGCGGGCAGCTGACAGCCGGGCCCCACCTGGCAGCCGCGGGGCGCGCCCGAAGGCGGCCTCGCCGGCACGGCCGACGGGAGGCGGCGCGCCCGCGCCCCGATGGTCGCCGCCGGCGACCAACGGCGCGGCGGAGCGGCGCCCGAGAGAGGGGAGGGAAGGGGGAAAGCGAACGGCGGTCCTCGGCTCACCCCGGGTCGACGGCGACGACGGGAACGGCGACCGGAGCGGAGGAAGGCGGCGGCGCGGCTCGGGTCGACGAGGACGGCGGCGCTCCGACGGTCGACGGGCGAAACGGAGGCGCGGACGAGGTCGACGAGGACGCGGCGAAGCCGATGGAGGCGATGCCGAAGCGGGAGGAGGACCGGGGCGACGACGGCGGCGAACCGGAGCTCGGCGGCGACGGCGGAGAGAGAGGACGACGGCGCGGGCTCGAATCCGACGGGGAGAGAGAGCGGCGAGCGGCGGAAACGGAGGGGAGAGGCACGGGGATGGTTTAAATAGGGACGGGAGGGAGAGAGGGCGGCCGGAGGGGAAGGAAACGGCCGCGGAAGATCCGGCCGCCATTGATGCGCCGGCGAGGTTCGCGGGATTAAATCCGAGCGAATCCGAGGGAGAGAAAGAGGGGAAAGCGGGGGAAAAGAGGGAGGGAATCACGGGGAGTGATTTCCCCCTCTTTATTGCGCGCGGGGACGGCGGGATGCGGCGGATTCGGCGGCGGCGGCGGCGCTAGGGCACGGGCGGGCGGCGGGCGCGGCGCGAGGAAGGGGATGACGGGTGGGCCCCACCCGTCAGCGAGGGTGGCGGGCGGGCCCGCCCGTCAGCGGCGCGCGCGGGGAGGGGGCCGATTGGGCCGCGGAGGAGAGGAGAGAGAGAGGGAGGGAAGTGGGCCGAGCCGGCCCAAGAAGGGAAGGGGGGGAAAAGAAGACTTTTTAGGATTTTTCTTTTTATAAAACCTTTTTAACTTTGTTTATTTCTTTTCAATTATTATTTGTGCTCTGAAAATTCCACTAAAATTTATTTACACATTTTAGGCTTTTAGGAAATATACAAAAATCCTCCAAGCCTCATTTGACTTTTATCTTTGCACATTTTAATTGTTGGAGGCTTTCACATGAATTTTAGTTATTCTAAGCACAATTTTGAGGATGTATTTTAGAGTCGATTTGGGACGCGACAAAGTAGAATATACTAAACAAAAGCATAATATATTAAATGCAACAAGATCTTAATATAAAGGGCAGATTTAACATGTCAATCGAGCATATAGAATAACTATAGTTAAATCAGATAAGATCAGCTGAAACCCCGATGCTACCCTAATCGACAACCAGAAAGCAGGCTAGAGATTGGAATTCTAAGCACAACTTAGTAGATCAAACCTAGCTGATGCTAAGTATGAAAAGAAAGACAATATCTAGACAATCAAGCTGCTGGACGTTTCATAGAGTGGTAGATATCTTATATAATCTAAGCTAACGTCGCTATTTAACCTAACCGGCTGCCTTCTACTAACAGATGTTAGCCGATTGTAAGTTAGATGACGATATTACCGCAGATTATGTAAGATATATGATAACTCGACGAATTACATAAATAAGATTAGAGTATCGTAACGATGGAAGCACTAATCCCGAGAACGCAAGCCGTCATAACAAGTTTTACCTCTTGTTGAAAATCGAAATCGATACATCTCAACCCGAAAGTAAGAACTCGTCGAAACAAAACGAAAGTAAAAGGTGGCGATGCACGGAGATTGTATTGAACGTCTGTTAATTCGATTACATGGGGTTCGGGTCTATTTATACCCGAGAATTACAAGATATGTCCATCTCGGACATGACTCTTATCTCTAACAAACTCTAAGATACCATAAGTCTTTACGGCAGACTTTTGCCCAAACATATCTTTAAGGAAACTACATAAAATATCCTAATTAATAGATACAATTGCCTTCTTAGGACTCAACCCGTGTGTGGCAACTCACGTGAAGCACATTAACTCAACCCGATGATATACACCGAGTCATACTCTCGGAATCGGCTGTATCGGCTAGCCCTGTCTGACTCGAACTCTGCCGATCCTGACCGTAGCCGATTCAGATTGCAGCTGATTCTTGCTCTGTTTTCGCAACGATCTTCGTCTTCGATTCCACTTCAATCTAGTTTTTATCTCCGACACTGATATTACTAAATTTGGTCGTTAACACCAGCTGCCTCCCATTAGATGCACATCGAGGTCCTGGACTGTCTGCGAGATTCTAACATGGGCCTTGCCAACTCCCTTTTTTAAACTTATCATGTTTTGCAATGGACCATGTCTATATAATTAGATATTAACTAGGTGCGAAGATTTACCGAACGAGGTAGGCTTATATAATTAGGGATTAATTGGACGTTGATTTACCATGACAGTAATAAGTTCGTGCTTTGCAATGGGCCACGTCAATATAATTGGGATTATTATTTTTTTTGAGATTTACTATGAAATAAACCGTCAATGTTAATTTATCATGTTTTGCGACGGAGCAGACATATATAATTAGATATTAACTCGGTGTGAAGATTTACCATGTTCTGAAATAAGTTAGGCTTATATAATTAGGGATTAACTAGACATGAAGATTTACCATGACTTAGTAATATATCCGTGCTTTATAATGGGCCAAGTTAATATATAATTGCAAAAATTGATTTTTGGTAATGAAAAAATCAACTGCAAAAATAAATTTTGGTAAAAAGTCATAAATGACAAAATCAGAACCTCCTCAAACTCCAAATAAAATTCTACAATTCACAAAATCACAGAATAAATTCACATTCACAGAACAATAAATAAATTCACGCAACAATAATCCTCTACAACCTGCATCGTGGTCAGCCCAGCCAACCAACATGAACGCAAATGCCGAACTAATGAACCTGACTAGGTTTCTAGCATGCCCTACTACTGAGTACTGACTACCTAGCAGTCACCTCTTCTTCTATTCCATTTCTAGTGCAATATCTGACTTAAGAAGTGTGGAAATGTTTTTTGAGCTACTTTGATATAGCTACTGAGCTAAGGAAGAGTATGTCAATATATGATGCCTTTACCGAATTTCCTTTTCATGGATTGCCACTCATAGGTTCTCTTCCGGTTGTTTTAGTTCTCTGGTTTCATACGTGAAAAATATTATGTGATTGGCCTTATGTTCGGCTCAATTATGAATTGATTTTTGAAAGAGTGAAATACATATCCGATCCTTAAACTTGTAGGGTGGTGTCAATTAGGTCCATGAACTTAAAAATTGCACATTTAGATCCGTGACCTTGGTTTAATGTACCATCCCCAGTCCAATCGTCATTTGACCATGTTTGACCGCCAACGTGGCAATGCCACGTAGGCAACACTTTTGTACTCAGCCCCCTACACATATATCTTCGCACATAACTTGTCCTGACCAGTGCATTTCAACCCAAATCACCTAAAATATCCCTAAATCGGCTAGGGCTTCGACAATGAGGTTAGCGGAAGGAGGCCGAGAGGTAGCGGCTTTGGCGGCCTCGGCGGTGAGATTAGCAGCAGGAGGCAGCGCAATGCAGCGGGGTTAACGGTGGCACAGTGCGACTGGATTAGCAGCGAGAGGCAGCGCAATGCGGCTTGCACGCTAGGCATCCACATGGATTCTCCAAGCTCATCCTCGTCTTGAAGTCGCCGGAAGAGGATGTTATTGATCAAGTGCCCGTTGTGCAAGGATAAGGTCATTTTAGAGCGCAGAGCAATGCATGGAGAAGAATGAGAGAGACGAACAATTTGAGGATTTTTTTTTTGGGATTCTGGTGTCACTATATAGCTACAAGGAGATATATGCGACGTGTTGTGATGTGGAAGGGGCTAAGAGCAAAAGTGTTGCCTACGTGGCATTGCCACGTTGGCGGTCAAACACAGTCAAAGGATGTTCGGACCGAGGTGGTACGCTAAACCAAGTTCACGGACCTAAGCGTGCAATTTTCAAGTTTACGGACCTAAGTGACACCACCCCATAAGTTTAGGGACTGGCCATATATTTCACTCTTTATCATATATGGTGCAATGGCTGCTAGTAATTGGTAGTTATCTCACCCACTAATTTGCCACTGAACTGCTTCAGCGGCAAAACAATGAAAAAGAAAATTGAAGCATGCCATCTTTGTGGCCTTGTGGGCGCCCCTTTATCTTTAGGTTAATTGGATCCATGCCACAACAAATATGTTAAATAAAAAAAATACGATTACTATTCACGATATCCGCTTGATGCTGTTGAAATTTTGTAAAATGGTAGCATGCCATCGTCGTCCACTTTTTATGTCATCCCCGTTAGATCCACATCCTCTCCGTTTGTGGCGTGCACCTCGTCAACCTCATCAGCTTCGACTCCGGTACTGACCCCGACCGGTAGCTCTGCGTCCGCGGACTCCAACGGCGGCGCACGGCTCGGCCTCCTCCCTCGTTTGGCGTGTGAGGAGCGACGGCGACGACCACCAGCTCATTAGGTTGTGGAAGAAAAAAGCGGAGGTCGTCGACGCCGCCTACAGAGACCGCCACTGCATCGAGGCCGGGAGCACGAAGTAGAGCAGCTCGGGCAGCACCTCCTCGTCGTCGCTCATCGCCGCCACCGCGCCCCCATGCTCCACCGCTGGGGCCCCATGCTTCACCGTCGTGCCACCGCCGCCGCCAGAGGCCGTGGTTCCAATGGTGGCGGCAGTGGAAGGACTGGTGTCAGGGTCCCGGGTGGGCCACACATGGGCTGTCAGCCCATCACCAAGAAGTCCAAGCAAGCCCCAACCTGAAGCAATACATAGCAGCAACAGCTTACAGGAGAGGACATCGATCGATCAATTGGCCAAGGCAGCGAACGGCGGCGGCGGCGACCTAGAGGCGGGCTTGCCTCCTTGTCGATCTCTACCTTCCCTCTTCCCCTGCTTGTCTAGAAGTTACTAGAACCTTCTAGTCCTTGTATCCCTCCATCTTCCACCCCAAAACCTTCCACTATTGTAACAGATTCACTAGCTCCTTGTGTTGGATTTGATACTACTACTTCTGAAATTGCATTGTTGAAGTGGGTCTCACAACTGGCTCCGTGCCGTAGCCCCAGCTGATGCGGAGCGGAGAAGGGCGACGGTGCGGCAGCCTAGGGGGAGGACGACGTCGACATCAAGCTCGCCTCCTGCCGCCAGACGCCAATGTTCTGGCGGCGGCGACGCTGGTGGAGGCGGCGGCGGCGGTGGCGAAAGGATGGCCTAGCTGCGCCGCAACCCCAGCTGATGCCGGAGCGGAGAAGGACGACGGTGCAGCAGCTTGGAGGGAGGACAATGCTGAAGCCGAGCTCACCTCCCGCCGCCAAAGGCTGCGGTTCTAGCAGCGGCGGCGCTGGTGGAGGTGGCGGCGGCGGAAGGATGGCCTTGCCACGCCGCAATCCAGCTGATGTCGGAGCAGAGAAGGGCGGCGGTGCGGCGGCCTGGGGAGAGGACGATGTCGACGCCGAGTTAGCCTCCATCGTGCAGGGGCTTCGACGGCAGCGGCGTCCGCCAAGGAGGAAGCAGCCGGCTGTCGCCGGATCGGCTCTGCTCCAGCCGGTGCCTCGTCACCGTCGCCTGCTTCCTCGACACGCTCCCTCCGCCGCTATGCATCAGGAGATGAAGACGACAAGGAGATGAAGGCATCGTGACAGAAAAATGTGACGGAGACGACGGAAATCATGATTGGATGGCATGGTTTTAATTTTAGAATATTACAGTGGCATCTACCCGATTTCATGAATAGTAGTAGTATTTTTTTCAATATGACATATTTATGATGTCATGGATCCAATTAACTCTTTATCTTTTGCCAATGGCTTTGCTTTTGCACCCAGTGGCAGTTAGAGGCAACTGCACATGTGCTTATTTAGTTTCTGCATTGGTCAAAAGAGAAAAAAAAAATCAAATGGAAATTCTGAAGAAGTGGCTTATGGAGTTACTGCACCAAAAGCATCTTGAAAAAAAAATGCTATTTCAGGTCTTTTCCATAAAAGATGGTTTAAACTGCTACCTGATCAACTTTGACTAATTTTATCCATGCCATTCAGCTTGGTACTACCAGTATATTTGTACATGGATTGCGAGAATGGTCACATATCATGTCAAATAGGCCTGAAGTTTGTACAACATGATGATCAATATCGCAGAAACAAACACATCAGATGACGTTTGTTGAAATGCCTAACACAGACAAACCGCTAAAAGTTATTTTCATGGACAACCATGTATATATATATCTGCTGCCACTACTAAGCATGGAGCGATTGCATTTTTCTCCTTCAGAAATTCAAATCTGTCGAGCAATAATGCAAGGAGACACTCCAATCTCCGGTCACCAAACAAAAAACCGCGTTATTCGGAGAGAGCATCAAAGATGGATTATCACACTTGCACGTGTTGATTCCGTGTGAAACTCTGAATCAATGGGCTGATAGGCAGTTTCATGCATCTACGAACAGCAGCAAATTGGTGAAAGCCCCAGGTGATTGACTGGCCATGGCTGGCTTGACCAATGAAAAAGCTTCTCATTTGGAGCCTGTACTAGCTAAATAAATTTGAAAGAGACTAGCTAGCTGCTTGCCCCAATGGTTTTGTACCACAGCCCAGCTCAAGTTGCCAAGTTGGTACTCCTGTCTGAATCATCAGTCTGAACTTGACCTGCAACTAGCCTGTGTCGTTGGCTCGTTGCCATGGTCTTCCTTGTCAATCCAACCTGCATCTATGCCCATGCGTGTGTTCTGACCAACCTGCTTGTTTTATTGTATATATGCCCTGCTCTTCCTTCTCCGAGTAGCTGAGCAGCACACAACACATATGTATACTTCCTCTCTGCTTTCTCCATCCCATTTTCTTCGCCATGACCACCCTGCTTTACATATCATTTGGCTTTCTTCTCTTCTCCCTGCACATTACTCCGACATGCTCTGCCACCGCGAATGATACTCTCGCGGCAGGCGAAGTGCTCGCCGTTGGTGACAAGCTTGTGTCAAGAAACGGCAGATTCACGCTCGGCTTCTTCCAGCCAAGCGTCGTCGTTAAGTCCGGCAACATCACCTCTCCCAATTGGTATGTTGGAATATGGTTCAGTAACATCTCAGTTTTTACTACTGTCTGGGTTGCTAATAGAGATAGTCCAGTCACTGAACTCCAGCTCAATCAAACGCAGCTGAAACTATCAAAAGATGGCAACCTTGTCATCTCAAGCAATGCATCCATAATCTGGTCCAGTAATACTGTCAATAGGACATCAGCCACCACCATGAACAGCAATACCAGTGTCGTTCTCTCGAACGATGGAAACCTTGTGATAGGAAGCTCACCCAATGTGTTGTGGCAGAGCTTTGACTATCCTTCAGATGTTTTGCTTCCTGGAGCCAAGTTTGGCTGGAATAAGGTCACTAGATTTACTCGTCGGTTCACATCAAAGAAGAACCTGATTGATCCAGGTCTTGGCTTGTACTATGTTGAGCTTGACAACAAAGGGATTGACCTTAGCCGTAGTAACCCCCCCAATATGTATTGGTCTTGGTCATCTGAAAAGTCATCAAGTGCACTTATATCATTACTTAATCAGCTGATAAACATAAATCCACAGACTAAAGGTCGGATTAACATGACATATGTCAACAACAATGAAGAAGAGTACTATGAATACATTTTATTGGATGAATCATATTATGCATATGTCTTGCTAGACATCTCTGGGCAGATCGAGATAAATGTTTGGTCACAAGATACACAATCCTGGAAGCAGGTTTATGCCCAACCAGCTGATCCCTGCACAGCGTATGCTACTTGTGGACCTTTCACAATCTGCAATGGCATTGCACATCCATTCTGTGACTGTATGGAGAGCTTCTCTCAAAAGTCGCCTCGAGATTGGGAGCTTGATAATAGAACAGCAGGTTGCTCTAGAAACACTCCGTTAGATTGCAGTAACACGACAAGCTCCACAGACATGTTCCACACCATAGCTCGTGTTAGATTGCCCTACAACCCCCAAATTATAGACAATGCTACCACTCAGAGCAAATGTGCACAAGCTTGTCTCAGTTACTGCTCCTGCAATGCCTATTCCTACGAAAATAGTAAATGCTCTATTTGGCATGGAGATTTGCTTAGTGTAAATAGGAATGATGGCATTGATAATAGTTCTGAAGATGTTCTCTACCTTCGCCTTGCCGCCAAAGATGTGCCAAGTTTGAGAAAAAACAAAATAAAGCCAATCGTTGCAGTTGTTATTGCTGCAAGCATTGTCAGTTTGTTGGTAATGCTCATGCTGATCTTACTGGTATTAAGGAAGAAACTAAGGTTCTGTGGCGCACAATTACATGACAGTCAATGTAGTGGTGGAATTGTGGCCTTTAGATACAATGATTTATGTCATGCTACTAAAAATTTCTCAGAAAAGCTGGGAGGAGGTGGTTTTGGTTCTGTATTCAAGGGAGTGCTAAGTGACTCGACTATTATAGCAGTGAAAAAGCTTGACGGTGCTCGTCAGGGAGAGAAGCAATTCAGGGCTGAGGTGAGCTCAATTGGATTGATCCAACATATCAACCTTGTCAAATTGATTGGTTTCTGTTGCGAAGGTGATGAGAGGCTACTTGTGTATGAACACATGGTAAATGGTTCTCTTGATGCCCATCTGTTTCAGAGCAAGGCTACTGTCCTGAATTGGACCACCAGGTATAACCTAGCCATAGGAGTTGCTAGAGGATTGTCCTACTTGCATCAGAGCTGCAACGAATGCATCATACATTGTGATATTAAGCCAGAAAACATACTTCTCGATGCATCGTTTGCTCCTAAAATTGCAGACTTTGGGATGGCAGCATTTGTAGGAAGGAATTTTAGCCGAGTTTTGACTACATTCAGAGGCACAGTAGGATATCTTGCTCCAGAGTGGATTAGCGGAGTTGCTATTACACCAAAAGTTGATGTTTATAGCTTCGGTATGGTACTGTTGGAAATCTTATCAGGAAGAAGGAATTCATATAAAGTACATACTGACGACAATAGTGATCAAGTTGCCTTTTTCCCTGTGCAAGCCATTAGCAAGCTTCATGAGGGAGATGTCTGGAGTTTGGTAGACCCGCAGTTAAATGGTGACTTCAGTCTAGTAGAGGTTGAACGAGTTTGCAAAGTTGCATGTTGGTGCATCCAAGAGAATGAGATTGATCGGCCAACAATGAATGAAGTGGTCCGGGTTCTTGAGGGTTTACAGGAGCTTGATATGCCTCCGATGCCACGGCTGCTTGCAGCTTTAGCAGAATGCTCTGTTGTGGCTCACTGTGATGATGATTCATAAGTACTTCCTAGTTGATGTTAATAATATTTGTCTTAGAAAATTTTGAGTTGAGGTTCTAACATGAGTGGAAGAAAAGGAATGTAAGCTGTGTAGTGCTAAATTGTAACGCATTTTTTCAATAACCAATTGTTGTAAGCAGGCATTACAGCAAAGATTTGGCAGAAATAGAGATACATGCCCGATGCCTATGTTTTGTTGATGATCTAGTTGGCATATATTGTTAAACTCAACAAGTTAATCTATGCCACTACTTGCTGCATGCTTGCTTCAGAGATGTCAGTTCTAAAAAAAAAGAATTTACTGCATGCTTGCTTCAGAGACATATCAGTTCTAAGTTGCTTACTGCAATATGCTACCATAGGTTTCAACTGAAATATGTTCCAGTTGAATGTTTCTGTTTCCTGCAAAATCGTAGGTTTTCAACAGTATTCCATATTAGTTGCTCAATCATTTCCTTCATTCCAAACAGGTGAATAGATACATGACCCTTAGTCCAAACGGACTCAGAATATCTCAAGCATAGTTTTTTTTCCAATAAAATATTTTTTACTCACCTTTTTATATCTTTACTATTATAAAAATTGAAGATGTTTTTGCCGGTACTTTGGTACGTCATCCGTGTATGAGTCGGTTTTTAAGTTCGTTCGCTTTTGGAAATACAAATCCATATTTATTTGAGTCGGATTTTAAGTTTGTTCTGTTTTGGAAATACATAAGGAGTTGTATAAAAAATCCCTTTAAAAAAACTCACATACTAACTTGAGATGATCGGACTTCTAATTATAGCTCATGATTTTCTAAAAAAATATATATCCAAACGAATTATCACAATGAATTTCATCTTAACTAACCGTATAACAATAATAAGATTAAAATAGTCTTCACCTGTTGCAACGTACGGGCATTTTTTCTAGTAATATATAAAGCATGGCCTTGGCAACGATCTCGCTTAGCACATCATGAGCAGTGAGTGAGGATTGGCTGAGTGTGCTTTCACTGCTCGTGGTGGAGTACTCGGAATTATTCACTCTACTATTGCCTCAGGATGTGATCGGGATTAAGCTGTGTGTCGAAACCAAAGGAACTCAAGAGATTCAATCTTTTTTGCACTAATGGAGGACATGAATCCTGGGAAAATTCTCTATGGTATAGTCTATTAAAAATAGAACTTCTAATAAGAAATTCTACTGCTAAAGTCAAGCCTATTAATAGAAGCTTCATCACACTCTATATTGTGCGGGACAAGAAAGAAAGAGTCAAAGCCATGGATATCGCTGAACGACTACTAGTGATTCCTCAAGAAATCCAAAATATAGAAAACAATAAGCTTGAAGTAGAGCAAGTCCTGGGTTTCATCTGTGAGCCTTTGTTTCTGTCTATCATGGCTGCCACAAAAGTGACCATAGAAACTAAAATAGAAAAGGTAGTTACTTGCCTATCCCAACATAAATGAACAAGGTCACTTGTCTACTTTTTTCTATGTTAGTTTCTACGGTCACCATGGTGGGCAGCCATCACGATGAGCGATTGTTGTTCTTCCAGCAGCACCCTCCTCATATTTGCAAGAACGTGGATTTGGTTCTGAAGATGAACTCTATGGTTGTGTGTATGCCAACAGTATCTACTTCAAGCCTTTTGGTTTTCCATATTTGGATTTCATGGGGAATTGCAAACAGTCTTGCAGCCATATCGATGGATTTGAGCCTTTGACTCTTTCTTTTGTTATCTCATATAATATAGAGTGCGCTGAAGCTTCTATTTATAGCTCATCTATTCTTTAGCAGAAAAATATCTTATCAAAAGTCCTTTATTACAAAGAAGAATGAATCCTCTCCTCCCTCCCTGATGTTAACATGCGGCTTAATACCGATCACATCATGAGACAATAATAGAGTGAATAGTTCTGATAGTACTCCACCATGAGCAGCGAAAGCACGCTCAACCAATCCTCACTTGACACCAACCAGATCAGGGAGGGTCCTAGCTACTGGTGGGGTTAGGCATCTAGAAAGCTGGACTACATCTCATTTTAGTTTATGTTTGGATATCAATATATCATCTAGAATTTCAACAACTAATCAAAATCAGACAGAGAGAGAGAGCAAGAAACTCACATCCCAAAATTGAGCAGAGGAGGGATTCGGGGACTGAAACCGAGCACAAACTGGATTGGGGATCCAGGCAAAGAGCGAGCAGCCAAGAACTCACCATTGACGAGCACAACATACCGTTGTCGCCAATGCCGCATCGACGCCATTACCCGCGGATGTGGATGAATGGATGGAGGAAGTTGGCGGCGGCGCGTGGGGAGCCGAGGAGGCCGGTGAGGCGGCGGCGCAGGCGTAGAGGAAAGAGGCAGAGGGCGGAGGAAGCGGCGATCGAGGAGGAACTGGGTGTGGTGTTTTATCGTTCCAATTCGAAAGGACAGCTGCCAAGCACTCCCCTCTTTCCCTGGAATCTGATTCCGTGTCTCTTTCCCTGGAATCTCATTCCTATTCTTCAATCGGAAAGAGGCCGCTAGGGTGTGTTCTGTTCGGCACCCCTTTTCCTAACCATTCTTTTTCGCGCACGTTTTTTAAACTGCTAAACGGTGCGTTTTTTTAAAAAGTTTCTATATGAAAGTTGCTTAAAAAAATTAAATTAATTTATTTTTGAAAAAAAAATTATCTAATACTTAATTAATCATACGCTAATGGACCGCTCCGTTTTTATGCGCTGAGATAGGTTCCCAACTTCCTCCAGCGAACACACCCTTAGTGGTGTTATTTGTCCTTTTTATTCCTACTCACGGAGTCACGGTTTAGCATAATACTACCTCCGTCCCAAAACGTAGCAACCTAGACCGTATTTAGGAACCCCTCCTCCCGGCGCGTAAAACAAAGCTCTTATTATTGCATGATTAATTAAGTATTAACTATTTTTAAAAAAAATGGATTAATATGATTTTTTAAAGTAATTTTCATATAGAAAGGTTTTGTATAGATCGTACCGTTTAACCGTTTGAAAAGCGTGCACGCGAAAAACGAGAGAGGTGAGTTAGGAAAATGGGGGGAATAACATAGCCTTAGGAGGGAGTAGTATTACCTTCATCTGAAAATATACTGATAATTTTCAAACGGATGAAACATATACGTACTACCAATCTGGACATTAGCCTGTTTGGATTCCTATTATTAGGATATGCCTCATCCGTAGACAGTAGGCTCTTATCCAGATTCATATTATTATATTAAGATGTAATCCATCTATTCAAAACTTATTATATTTTAGAACGGGTGGAGTATTGATTAAAGATTTACAAACTAGTACCAATAGTATCCCCTACCCGAGTGATAAATTTTAGGTAGAGGAGTAATTGTTTTTAATAAAGTGAATAATAGCTTTTATCTAAGCTTTTCACTTTAAACCAGATAATTTATCTTTTAGCTCATCGTTTCGCTTATGTTATACTCCCTCCGTCCTAAAATATAAGGGATGTTGGAGAGACGTAATACATCCAGAACTACGAATCCTGGACAGACTCTCTGTACATATTCGCAGTATTAGAATGTGACGGAGGGAATACATATCAATATAGCTTATTATCAACTTAAAAAAAATTTATAGATAAAACTTTAATATACGTGTCTTTAATAATTCAAAAGCAAAAGTTGTAAAATAAACTAGATGAAAAATCATAAAATCATCTCTAAAATTAAACTTTAGAATTCAAATTTTGGTTCAAATTTTCAGTTCACCAGTAGTGGAGGAACGAAAACCCCGACTTGTTGATGCGTGCGCATCCGGTGTGGATCGATCAACGACAGCCACCCAGTCGCCGGCAGTGTCCAGAAGCAGCAGAAGATGAGCGGCCTCCAGCAAGCAGCCATGCTAAAGTGGCATGCATCCAAAAAGATCAATATTCAGTATTTCGTTTAGATAATGGAGATTTATTGATTTTAGTTAATTACATCAATGGATTAGTATCCAGTACTACTCCAGGTCGGATTAGTAACAGAACCATGATTATTGAGGGTTTTGCATGCTCTGAAAACTCTCATATATGATCAGATCAGGATGTTGCTTTGAAATAATCCTCCTATGATTCCTGGACATGATCATCAGTTACTTGGTTTAGATCTCTATCTGTTTATTTATGTATCTCTATCTGTTATTTATTTATTTATTTATTTAATAAGGAGGCGCAGAGAGCTCGCCGTCGTCCACATCAGCGGCACGCGAGGAGCCGCTGGGCATCACCAGCACGTCCTCACTGGGCATCACCAGCACGGTGGGGGTGGTTGCGGTGACGCGTCTTTTAGGTGAGAGAGATTAGTAGAGAGAGAGAGAGGGATGATAGTTGGGTTCCACAATATTTATTTTAGAGTAAATTTCACAGAACTACACGTTTTGTGGTCTAAGTTGTAGAAAACCACACACACTTTGACACTTGATATTTAAGTACATATATTTTGGTAGTGTAGTTTCACGAAACCACACTATCAATGAATGGATTCACCCGTGAGATGACGTCACTGTTTCACCTAGAACGAAGACATGGCATCATATTACCAGCCATCGCACAAAATTAATAGGATGTCACGTTCTCATCTTAGATGGAATAACTATGTCATCTCACGGGTGAATCCATTCATCGATAGTGTGGTTTCGTGAAACTACACTACCAAAATATATGTAGTTAAGTGCCAAGTATCAAAATGCGTGTGGTTTTCTGCAACTCGAATCATAAAACATGTAGTTTTGTGAAATTTGCTCTTTATTTTAATTTATTTAATGACTGGGCTGCCACATGGATGACACGTCAACGAAACCATCCTCCCAAACCACCGAGAAAGTCGTTTTAGACAATTTTATTAGTTGGGGAGTCGTCATATTAGATTTTGTGGTTAAGGGATACGAATTAGATTGAGTCTGTAAGGGACTCAAAGTGGACTTATTTCCCCTTGTGGTCCATCATTCTATTCTACCCCGTTTGCAATTGTGGGCTTAATTGAAAATGACGTCTGTTTTCGCAACTTGTATATTGTATTCCTATAAGGAATAAGTTCACCGGAGGTCCCTCAACTTAACTGTAAGAATTTTTGATGTCCCTTAACCATAAAACCAGAAATATGTACCCCTAAACTCACAAAAACCGTACACTTAAGGTCCTATGACAGTATATATAGGTGGTCACGCCAGCTTTTGTGCCGTCGATTCCTCTCTCCCCCTTTCCTCGTCGTCATCCCCAGCACACCAAGCTATGGCGGGGGTGGGCTTGCGCGCAAGCCCGGTGAGCTCGGACGGGCTCGCCGGCCGCCTCCCCCTCCCTCCCAAACTGCTCCGCCCGGCACCCGCCGCCCATGATGATAATGAGGAAGACAGTGACAAGGAGGACGCCGTCCTACTCGGCATCGTCTGCCGCATCCTGTGTGCGTTCGACAGCGCCGACCGCCTACTCTCCTGCTCTCCCGCCGCTACCGTTCGAGCTCGCCGTCATGCTAGCCGCCTCCTCTCATTTTCTCCCGCCGCCGCCGTCGCACTGACCGGCTCTCTCCCCCTCTCCCGCCACCCCTGCTCCATCGCCGGCCACCTCTCTCCCCTCTGCCGCCACGCCCACTCGAGAGAATCGGGAGAGAAGAGAAGGGAAAAAGAAAAGAAGGAGAAATATGGGGCCCACACCATTTTCTCTCACTTACATGTGCGTCCCACATATTTATTTTATTTATTTTTCTGACTAGGATGCCACATCAGCGAAACTGAGCGGCTATACTGCCTCGAGATCTTTTTTGACAGCTTTACATAGTTTAGAGGTACACATTCCTGGTTTTGTGATTAATGGACCTCAAGAAATCTTGGTGTTAAGTTGGGGACCTCCGGTGAACTTATTCCTTCCTATAATTATTTGGCCCAGTAGATTACGCAATTCATGACCAACTCGTCCAAATAGAAGTAGCTGGTTTATAATAACTAGATGGATTTTGCTGTAAAGTTTAAAAAATAGATTTAAATAGAATCACAAGAAATTCATAAGGCACAAACGAAAATAAATATTATAAAGTTAAAGAATAAATTTAAATAGAATTTCAAAGAACGTGCATTAAGCTCGGAAAACGTGCCAATTAACCAATCGTTCGTGGTCATCAACCCATCATTCCATTCATCAATCATCATCAACGAACGCACCGACATGAAAAAAAAAATTCAATACCGTTCTTCGCTTGTACAATATCAATCAAACACTTTTCAACTTTCAACAAGTTTTTAAAATATCAATACATAATCGAAGTAAAAAAAAAAAAAGAAACGTCGACAGCAGGGTTCGAACCTGCGCGGGCGAAGCCCAACAGATTTCAAGTCTGTCTCCTTAACCACTCGGACATATCGACCCTTGATGCTGTATTTTATACTGTTTAATATTATAATCAAACTAAAAATCTTCATCCACCAAACTAACAGCAGATCCACTAGTCTGTGTGTGTTAGCTGCGTGCGAAATGGACATGTGCTGCTTGCTTCTGCTTATGTATCATGTATGCATGGCTTGCTTGCCGTGGCCAAGAACTACACCACCAAAAATAACTATTATATTACTATTGGTTTTGTATTATTGGAACAAGTTCTTTTCCAGTTGCAGCGGCTGCAAAACCTGCATTACAAATATCAGCAAATCTCTTGCCCTAAACCCTTACTGCACTTTTGAAAAAGCAGAAAAGAAATTAAAAGGGAAAGAAAAACATTCAAGTTAGGGCCCATATAGTCATCCACCATTAAACTAGCAGAGGAATCTAAAGCCTAATTGTCTTAATTTCTAGTTGGGCCGTATAACACTAGCATAGGAAATGAAATAAAGTGTCCGTGCACGATATATCCTTTTATGGAAGCGATTTTCTTTTTTCCCTTTTTTTTCACTTGAAATAAAGCAAAGTAATTAAAGTTGACCTGCATGGGTCTGTGCAGATCAGGTCGAATTTTGACACCAAACTGAAGTAACAAAAGTTCAGAAATTCAGTAGAAATAATATAAAGTATGTTTCTCATCAGTCACCAGTCCAATTCAGTCCTAACAAGAAAAATGTCCTCTTTTTTTTACAGAAAGAACATAATCATCCCTATCAAAGCTACCCTGCGTTCTCAAACCATCATTCAGCGGGATGAGATATTAGCGCATTAATTAGGTATAAACTTAAAAAACAGATTTCTTTAACTTTTCTAAATAAACTTTTATATGAATATAAAATTTATTTAAAGAACACACTTTTTAACGGTTTGGGAAATGTCTTTTATGATAAAGGTGGAAGTAGAAAAATCCAAAGCATTTTCAACTCAGCCTGTATCAATCAGCGTGGTCTTTGACGGCGATCCAAGATTCAGCAACCTGAAGATTCCAAATCAATTAAGCTTCTGCTACTAGTGTCTTAAAAAAAAATCATTTTTTTGTGCAGAATAACCATTATCATTGTGTTCCTGCTGTCTAATTCAGCACTACTCCACGTCTCCTTACTTTTTTCTCCCTCCTTTCTTTGTCAACTCAACCTTTGTCGACTCATTGCTGCTTTCTCTTTTCGATCCCCTTTTAATTCCCTTTTTTTTTTGGCAAAAGTAGGATGCAAAAGCAACTATACGATGATTATACATGCAGATCTACAAACATTGACGACAAATCATAAAACGGATCACGCAATGCCACAAATATAAGAGCTTGAAGAAACGTTCACGAATGGAACTCAGGGTATAATTAACTTGCCAGACTTTGCAGCTGTATTTTGTTTCATTCCCGTGTTCGTTTTTGAGATTCTGTCAAAGTATCATCTAGCTTTAGCATTAATCAAGGAAAGGTATTAGCCACCTAAAATCGAATCCTGTAATTAAATTCAAACCTAGAGGACATAGGACAGCCACCTCTTTAATTATCTCACCTGACGACCATGGCCAATCCAACCATGGACCAATAGATGGGTATTAATGTATTATTCAGAATGGGAAAAGGAAAAAAAAGTGAAGAATGTATTATCCCGCTGGTCCTTTGAGAAACATTTATAATCAGATCCACTGTTTGGGAAATAGGACATTCAAAAGGACATGTTTGGATTACTGCAATTCTTAGTCTTGCTTTTTTTTCTTTTTTTTTTCTTTTTTTTTTTACAATGGAAAGATCTAGTCATTGCCAAAAATTTTGGTAACGTGCATGTTCGAATTGTTACCAAAATTTTTGGCATAAGTAAGTAGGTGCTAATTTTGTCCGCGATGTTAAAAAACGCCAAAATTTTGGTTGCAAACCATATAAACACCGAATTTTTTGGCAACACCAATAAGGGTGTGTTTGTAATTCTAGGTCCCAACATGCATAGTACGTATGGAAAACAGAGCGGTCCATTAGCACGTGATTAATTTAGTATTAACTATTTTTTTTCAAAATGGATTAACATAATTTTTTTAAGCAACTTTCGTACAGAAATTTTTTACGAAAAACACACCGTTTAGTAGTTTAAAAAGCGTGCACGCGGAATACGATGGAGAGGAGTTGGGAACCCAGGATTGCAAACACAACCTTAATTTGGTATGGTTGTTATAAACCTATACTTCCTCCGTTTCATATTATAAGATTTTCTAGCATTGCCCACATTCATATATATGTTAATGAATCTAGACATATATGTGTGTCTAGATTTATTAACATCTATATAAATGTGGTTAATGCTAGAAAGTCTTATAACCTGAATAGTAGATAGTTAATTACCCCTCGACCTATTCCAGTTCTACCAAATAAACTATTTTTTTCTCAAAAAGAAAGAAAAAACTAAATTTCAGTTGGTCCACACCCACAAAGGGTACCTCCTAACCCAAACCAAACCAAAACTACTTTAAATTGCTGGACCAGGGACAACTTAATTCAATTATGCCCATGCATGGGAACAGTGAATTACATGTATGCATGCATGCTACTAAATTCACTTGCAGGTAATGTGCATATGTGTGTGCCCCATTGCGTGGGACACGGATGCATGCATCCGCGTGCTTCGTGGGCAGACAGCACAGGCTACATGTAGATCATGGTACACGTCTATTTTTGCTGTCAAAATAATTATTTTTCTGGCTAGATGACCACCTGCTGTACGGTGAAGAAGTTAATTTTCTGAAACAATAAATAATAATAATAATAATAATAATAATAATAGACAAAATATTTTTTTATCAAATATTGCAGTATCACTTTGTTTGCTTATTTAAATATACGATATTCACTTATTTGAAACAAACACTAAACTATTACTTCCTCCGTTTCACAATGTAAGTCATTTTAGCATTTCCCACATTCATATTGATGTTAATGAATCTAGATAGATATTGTCGGTGATATGGGCCCGGAGGTATCATGTCTAGAGGGATGAAGCTGCCCCAGGCGCCACGTGGCCCTCCCCGAGGGGGATCGGGCTCGAGGTAGGGCAGCGGCCGCCCCCTCCTCACTTGGGGGTCGAGCCCGTCCCGACCGAGACTAGACGGAGAGGTTGCCCCTCAATGCCACGTGGCCCTCCCCCGAGGGGAGTCAGGCCCGAGGTGGGGTGGCGGCCACTCGGCCTCCGAGGCTAGACGGAGGAGGCTGCCCCTCAATGCCACGTGGCCCTCCCCCGAAGGGAGTCAGGCCCGAGGTGGGGCGGCGGCCACTCTGTCCCAGAGACTAGACGGAGGAGGCTGCCCCTCAATGCCACGTGGCCCTCCCTCAAGGGGAGTCAGGCCCGAGGTGGGGCGGCGGCCACTCCGCCCCCGAGGCTAGACGGAGGAGGCTGCCCCTCAATGCCACGTGGCCCTCTCCAGAGGGGAGTCAGGCCCAAGGTGGGGTGGCGACCACTCCGTCCCAAAGACTAGACGAAAGAGGCTGCCCCTCAATGCCACGTGGCCCTCCCCTGAGGGGAGTCAGGCCCAAGGTGGGGCGGCAGCCACTCCCTCCTGTGACTAGGGGTCGGGGCAGGCCCAAGGTGGGGCGGCAGCCACTCCCTCCTGTGACTAGGGGTCGGGCTCCCCCGACCCCCTCTGCGGGTCGCCACGTGCGGTAGGTTAGGTGGCTACCTTCGAGCGCTCACCTACCCGCATTAATGGCAACCTGAGCAGGCGCGCCGCGCTGCATTTAATGTGGCGTGCAGCGTGCCTAGATTGGCCTGTGACCGGTCGAATGACCGACGGGACCCGGGGTGTCAGGCGCACTACCGCATGGGTCAGGGGGCGTACATCCCGTCCTGTACCATCAGTCATGATGACAAGAGGTCTTAGCCTCTCATCCCGGCCAGAGTCAGTTCATCCACTCTGGTCAATTAGGGTTCTCGTTTCCCGGTACAAACAGGAGCCCATAAGTCTTCACCCATTAATAGCAGCTGACGTGGGCGCCCCCCGTGTCAGGCGACAAGATTTGACAGATCCCGTCATCAAGATGGCGTGCACTTGGCTTCCCAAGTCAAGAGACAAGACATGAATTTAATGCAAAGATTGTAATCCTTCTCCACTAAGTTATGTTTTGGGCCCATGTGGTAACCCCTTGAGGTATAAAAGGAGGTCCAGGCCTACAGGGAGGAGAGGGGAAACTCGGGATCAAACTCTGGATCCCCGAGCAAAAGCTTCTCTAACCCTAGCTTGTACATCAGAGATTCAGAGGCTTTGCAAGCACAGAAAAATCATCATACATACAGGGTAGGGTATTACGCTTCATAGCAGCCCGAACCTGTATAAATCCCTTGTGTTTCTTTTGTCTCAAAAATCTCGGATTTCACCCGCTGCCCCGGCCGAACCAAAAAAAAGGGGGCTTCACGGTTCCCTGGTGGAGGAGATCACCCTCCGACAGATATATATATATGTCTAGATTCATTAACATCAATATGAACGTGAAAAATACTAGAATGATTTAGATTGTGAAACAGAGGGAGTACATAGTACGAGGGAAAATATCAAAAAATGAGTGGTGGGGGTTGCAGTGATAGATTTGCTGTCACTATATAAAGGTTTTTTTAAAAGAGTATAGACATAGAAAAGTTAAGTTTTCTTTAAACTCGCTGAAAATTATATGATGGTCATGTAGAGCAAGCGAATAGCTAGTACGTAGATCCGTAGATCTGGGAAATGCATGACGACGATATAGTCATTTCAGAAAAAAAAAGGTGAGATATCGATATTTTCATGCAGATCAGCCATAGGCTAAGCATGCATGGGTCATGATGTACTTTTGTGTCGTAACATTGCATTATTAATTTGCATCAGTACAACAGGAAGCGAGTATAACCCGCAACAAGGTAAGGCAAATGTTTGGAGTTAGCAGCAAGCCACAGCAAGCTATAGATTATTGTCTCTTTAGCAGCTAGCCTTTTGATGCTTTGTCTTGTTGCCCTTCGTGCTTGTCTCCTCCCTCCGTCCAAAAAAAAGTCAAGACATAGTCAGAAGTTAACTTTTTTTAAGGACGGAGAAAGTAGTTGTTTGGCTAATAGATCAGGCTTCTGATCTCACATTTTTTATATATGTTTATACACATTGTACTCTTTATATAGAAACGAAGAGCATCTAAAAGAACTAACTAACAGGCTATATATATCCCTAAAAGTGGATAAACAAACAAAAACGTGCTCCATTAGACTAGTTAAGTATAGGATCAATTACCTATCCTAATCCACTAGCCAAATCTCTTCCCTAGCTAACTAGCCAAATTTGGCCATTCTCCCCCACTAACCATCTCGATCTTCCACAGGAGAGAATGAGTAGCTACTCCTTAAAATTAGGGGCTTTTAGGTGAAAATAATCATCCCCAATAGGTCTCCTAACCATCTGGATTGGAGTTCCCTATCAAATTCGGTCTCCACAAGTTTGGAAGCACGATTTCTCTCGATTCCTCGCTTGCAGTCCCTTATTCCGCACTGTGCAAAGAGAAGGAGGAATTGCGCGTCACCTGCAGGAGATCGCACAACGTTAACGCATAGGAGGGAAGGGTAGCCCACTTTTGTTTTTAGGAACTCAAATTAGGGTATCTCTTGGAGTTAAGGATATTTCCATATGATTCTAGAAAAGAAATTTAGGGGAATTGTTGGACATGCTCTAATACATGTGAATAGATTTGACTAGTTTGTTCGAGTGCATAGGAAATGTATATATAGAAATGAATCTTGCAAAGATGCTATGGCCAATTGGAGATAGAGCTAGCAAATTTTAGCTAGTATGTTGGAGATGCTCTAATACGAGCTAGCTATAGAAATATTAGAGGCCTAGTTAGAATTCTCTCTATAATTTCAGTTTTTCATGCTAATTTAAGAAGAATTGATGTTTCATCATTTTACATTTCTAAAATTTTGTGATGGCAACAAATTATGTACTACAAGAATTTAGGACTTAATAAAAGAAATAAAGGGGAAGCTGTTGTGCAATGTGACGCTAACGAGCTACTAGATATTAAGGTGTGCATCATCTGAGGGCAAGTACAACCGTGTAGACAGCTTGCTATCTTTTTACACAAATAGACAGCTTAAACAGACGGCTTATACAATAGGTTGTTGGTTTGGCTGTCTGTAGAGTGTTTAATTAATCCTTTGACACAAATCATGATGATCTAGTGTATAATTGATCTTTGTAGTCATTTTGTTGCATACATAAGACAATGCACGGTACATTTAAATATTCCGCATGACTTGTAAAATAAACATGTATATAATAATTATATATATTTATATATGAAATGATCTTAGAAATACATGATGTGATATAATAATAAAGTCACCATTTCATTGGACACATGGCTCTAACCTCCTCTTGGCCCATATCGCTGCCATATGTGCTGAACTAAATCATTCTTGAGCTGTCGATGTGTAGAGGCAGCCTGGATAGCTGAGTTTCTGTTAAGCACGTCGACAAAGCATGGATTAGGATTGTCATTTGTTTGCACTTCCGGTGGTAGGACAATGGTTGCACTTGGATTTTCATTCAAATCCAATGGGATTTTAACCAAATCCTTTTCATCTTCCACTATCATATTATGGAGGATATTGATATTATGGAGTACAATAACAGTAGGTTCAGTACTACTTCATGCTCAGACAAATATTGAAATTACTTGAAGTACACACAAATATTGAAGTTACTTGAAACCTAAATAAATATATAGTAATTGATAGGATATATAACATTGATAAGATGCAGGAAAATTGATAGAACATAGCAAAATTCAAACAAGTTAGGCTACACAGAGAAGTAAACATGAAACTCACCTCAATTATCAGTAAATAATTTCTTCTACAAAAACTTTAATGTATTTCCATGGTCAACCTTCTCTTCATCGGACATCAGACTTGTGTCAACTGCAAGAAGGCGGTTATATGTCTCATACATCCTAGCTTCAACTTCTAATTTTCTTGCCTCTCTTTGCACCTTTGCTGCCTCCATTTGCTCCTTTGCTGCAAGATGGGAAATCTTTGCTTGTTCGATCTTCTCGGATGATAGCTTCTGCTGTATTTCCAATACTTTCAGCCTATTTGCATTCTGTTCATTCTGGAGTTTACTAAATTTGTCTAGCTTCTCAAGATCAATATGGTCCACCTCCTTACTTTGGGCATATTGTAGTTTTTTAGCTCTTTTTTGCCCCATTGGTCTTGGCTGTTCATCAAGTTCATCTACATATAAAGGGCTACTATCCTCTCCTTCCTTCTCCTTGCCTAACCCCTTTGTTGCTGTTCTTTTTCTTGCTGCTTTTAGGCCATTGTTGTATGTGATCCACTTTGCTTCAGTTTTAACTGTGTTCCATACTTCCATCAACACAAAAGGGCCTAGATTGAGTTTCTCATTGTCTTTTATATAGAATACATGGGCCTTCTCAATCCACATTTGATCATTATAGCCACTTGTATAAATCATTCTAGCCTTCAACCAAGCACTATGGAAAAGGTCAGTCCACTTATTTACCTTATGAAAGCGGTCCTTAATTTGCTTGGCATTTCTTCTCCTATGACTTGGTGTAGTCTCATTGTAAGTAGCCTCAACATCAGTCCAATATTGTTCATTCTTCCTATCAGCACCAACGGTTGAGTCCGTTGATTGAGCAGCCAAGAGCTCATCTGTAAATGTTAATTAGCATATATTATCACTTGGACTGTTATGGTAAGTAAAAAAACTACAAACACAATGAATTTACAGTGAGACTCACCATCCTAACATCTTCTTCTTGAGTCCAAAATATTCTTTTCTCAGTCCTAGGTGTCTCATCACCACTGTCAACATTAACATATGTATTGTCTCTAGCTGAAATAGGAGTCGAGTAATCATCTTCTGGCTGATTTTGGTCTCCAACAAAATTAAATTGTTGAGACAAGTTAGGCTGGATCAAGTTTATGAAGCCTCCAAGAGGTGTTGCATTGTTTCCCTTGCCATATTTTACACATATGTATGAGCAATGAAAGCAACTAGGGACTAATGTTATGTGTAAAAGTAGGAACTAATGTTTGTTTCAGTGCTGCATCCTGGTTGATGTTATACAGTGGATAAAAACTAGTTACATAGCTTTATTAAACTATCAAAGAAATCTGCACCAGTGCAATCAATCTTTGCATCAACCACAATACTGAAACTTATGACAGTGTATCCCAAATCTTGTATAAGCGAGGGAAGTGCAAATAACATCTAAAATTAATTCCTAGCCATATGATTCCCATCATTGAGCTCATCACAGAAGCAAAGTTCAGAGATAGTACCATGTTGCAGGATCTGAAGATTGAGAACTCTATGGTTGACCACCAGGGCTTTGGCCGGCGCTGCCGAAGAAGCCGCCGGCGCTGCCATTGAAGAAGCAGCTGCCGTCGGTGAAGGAGCTTGGTGGTGGACTAGCCGCGCCATATCCCGAACTCTGGTGCTCTGGCACACGCGCCGCCAACCCTGAACTGCTCTGCTCCGGCACCATCGACTCCGCCTGAGCTCCTCCCTGGGCCTTCCGCATCGGCGCCGCCGCACCCTTTTGAGATTGCGATGCAGCTGGCTTGCGCATCCGAGTCGCATCCAACTTCAGCATATCTTGCGCCGCCGCCGCCTCCTTCCGTGCCTGCCGCGACATGGTGGCCAGATCGAAATAGGGTTGGATGGGGAACGCAGGGGGGGCTATTTCAACGCGCGCGAGAGAGATATTGGCGGGCGAGGAAGGCGCGAACCTATTCCGCGCGCGAGAGAGCTGATCCCGCGCAGCTGATCCCGCGCCTCCGTCGCCTCCCCGCATCGCGTCGTACAACGGGCTTCATCGCTGTCGCGTCGCCTGGGAGCACGCGCTGGCCTCGTCGACGAACGAGATGACGGATGGGCCGAAGCGAGCGCCGTGTGGGGGGGGGTTCGCAAAAAAACAGTGCATGTCGACGGGTCTCGCCGACCCGTTGTAC
Organism: Oryza meridionalis; assembly: GCA_000338895.3. NCBI lineage: Eukaryota > Viridiplantae > Streptophyta > Magnoliopsida > Poales > Poaceae > Oryza > Oryza meridionalis. Next base: position 3,940,791 of record CM002528.2, on the reverse strand, counting down.
TTGCCCTGAAAGAGGTCGTTGGCAAGCGGTGGCAACAACAATAAATATATAAATCGCCATAATTATCCTTCATTATAAAGCTATATCTATCTGAGGATCAGGTTGCTTGTGCATGGGCGCCATATATCAACACTACTAAATAATTAATATGATGTTCAAAGTCTCTCTCAATGTCGAATCCAAATAGGTACAGTTTGATTTAACAAAGTTTGGGTCAAATAATCTAAGCATGAAAAAAATAGTTTCAACTCACAATCTCGCAATATAAAACATGATATGGTCATTAAGTTTGAGGGATTGCGACGGGGGGGAGGTATTAAGGCGTACCAAAATTTTTAGCGTAAATTTTAGTACCTCCTACCAGAGATAAAAGAGATTAAATTTTACATTAAAAATATCAAAATATGGTACGGTCACTGAAACTAGATAGTCCATATATTTTATCATCAATCCATACCACCATTATATTTTTCACATCATTGCATTTCCCTTATGAACTCTTGCAATGCATAAATATATGCAATCACTTGCTTAATATTAACACGATCAATTCAACTGCTTCCAAGTAAACAATTAGCAAGCGTGATTAGTAAATTAAACGGGGCGCACAATACAACTATGTGCGACGACATTGCTGAGAATTGACAAAAGAGAAACAGGGAGACACACAATATCTCAGTCTCTCAGACACTTTTTTCTGAATTACCTCCTCTCATGCTTACAACAGCAAGCCGCAATCCATAACTGTCTCCCTCTCTCTTATTAACCTTTAATTATGCCTGCTTAAATCGCCTTGTCAGACGCTGGTTGGTCCATTGCAAAAAGTCAGCTCATCTCATGCATGCATTTCACTTTATTTTCTCTCTCTATCCCCAGAGAGAGATAGAGTAGAGAGAGAGAGATCAGCAAGAAGGAGACAGCTACCACGTCCTTCTGCTCTGCTTGTAATTGCAAATAGTGGCTAGCTGCTGATGCTGCTGCCATTGCATGTTTCAGAAAAAAAAAATTGACACATAGTAGTAGTCGTAGTTGGGACCCTTCCCGTTCTTTTCTCCAACGAAGGTTGGATGAAGATTAAGATTTTCGAGACACGTTTTTCAAACTGCTAAACGATATATTTCGGGCGAAAACTTTCAATATGAAAGTTGCTCTAAAATAGCATATCAATCTATTTTTAAGTTTGTAATAATTAAAACTCAATCAATCATATGTTAATACTACCTCGTTTTACGTAAAAAACTTAATCTCCATCTTCATCTTCATCTTCAGTAGAAAAGAATACTATATATCATCTTTTATAAAACACTATTTAGTCAATAAAAAGAAAAAAATTACCAGACAAATAGATTAACATAAGATATATCGCTGTATAATAAACATATAAGATGAAAATCGTCTTCTACGAGTTGTAAAAAAAACATGATAGTATCACTCCACAAACATGCTTTTTCAAATTTAACTTCTATAAGATGTAAGAAGTGTATAAATTAAACTAAAACAAGTATGCGCATATTTATAGCAATGCCTGTTAGTTTTATAATTATTCGTAGAAGTCGAATTTCAACTTTCATATTTGTGAAATAATATATCAAGCATAAATTTATGTTATCATTTTCTTTCAATTTACTTATAACTAATTATGTGAGACACGTAAAAAACGAGGGATCTCTCTCGAGATTAAAAAAAAGCGTAGTACGGAGTACTAGTCGCTGCCTTTGTTTCAGAAGAAAAAAAATTACAAATAGCAGATGAGATGAGAGATAAGTAGATGACACATTCACAGTTGCTATAGTTGTTGCTGCCACTGCCTAGCTAGCTTTTCCTCTCATTCTTAAGTGGCAGCTTCTTCTTCTTCACTTCCTCTCTCTACATCTACCCAAGAACACCTTCTCTCTCTCTCTAAGCTAGCCAAGAAGAGAGTGAGGCTGGTGTGTGTGTGTGTGTGAGTGTGTTGGTGGCTATGGCGAGAACGAACGGCAAGGAGGAGGTGTATGTGAAGGAGGGGAGCAAGCTCTACTCGAGGATGATGTCCAAGGAGGCGGCGGCGGCGGCGGCGCCGCTCGCCGTGCCGTCGTTCAGGGTGTACTACGGCGTCGCGTCGGCGGGATCCGTGCCGTTCCTGTGGGAGTCGCAGCCCGGCACGCCCAAGAGCTCGCCGTCCACCGCCGTGCTCCCGCCGCTCACGCCGCCGCCCTCGTACTACGCCTCCGCCGGCAAGAAAGGCGGCGGCGGCGGCGGCGCCTCGTCCGGCTCCAGGAGGCGCGGCTGGTCCGGCGGCGGCGCGCGCGGTGTCCTCGGCGCCATGTTCCGGCGGCCGTGGCGCCGGACGTCGCCGTGCTCCACCTCCTCGGCCGGCTCCTCCTCGTCGTGGTCCTACTCCTCGCCGTCGTCCGTGTCGATGTCGCCGGTGTTCACCGTGCACCAGGCGTCCCCCATGGCGGTGGCGCGCTCCCACCACATGCGCGCGTGCTCCGCCGCCGCCTACGACGACGCCGCCGCGGCGAGGTGCTTCGGCATGGAGCGCGAGTGCGAGAGGGGGCTCGTGAAGGGGTGCGGCGTCGCGGTCGCCGTCAGGAACGCGCTGTCGTCGGTCGTCGGCCACAAGTCCGGCGGCCACGGCGGCGCTCCGCCGCCGGCGGCGGCGGCGTATTAAATCCCTCCACTGCACATGCACGCTGGCCGCTAGTATGTACTGCTATCTAATTTGCATTTTTCCGGGGTGTTCTTTGCATTTTGTACGCCATAGTACAAACATGTACGTACTTACTCTACGTGATAATATGGAGGAGAAGTAATTAAGTGTAAGGTTTTAGCCGTGTACGTATTTCTCTGTAGCCGTATACGTATATTATACGGTCATGCATGCATGTCCTGAAAATATGTGTGCTTGTTCCAAAAGTTGATGGGTACATCACCATGGATATATATGGTGACGATGAGCAGAATAGATTTGATCTGAATTTTTCTCCTCCTCTTCTCAAGTTCATAGAAAATTTATGCACCAAAAATAGATATATATTTCGACTTTGAGTCGTTGGTAAGTAGTTAATTATATGTTACTAGTACAAAAGATGTATTTTTTGTGAATTTATCAGTAGTTTACTTGGAGTCTTCTGAGTGAATTTTCACAAATTTTAGTCAACTGGACATACATAGTTTTACTGGAGTACAGGACCCAATGAAGCCATTAACGAATCTTGAGAGAAAATTAAGCACAAATCTAAGGGTTGATCCCCTGTCTGAGAGGCTCGTGGTTCATACAAGTCATATCTCTGTCATAAATCTGCACTTATTTGTTATCTGCAACTTGCATGAAGAGGAGTGCAACATGGTAACATGGAGCTCTGAACTTGGATGCATATTTAAATATAAGTGGCACATAGCTAATTTAAGATTCTTCAGAGGCTCTGGTTTTGCCCTCTTGGACATTGTTTCTTGGACTTCCAGCTTGGTGATTATTAATCAGTGTGTCTTAATTTTTGTTTAGTTACTTCTTTTCTGATGGTCATGAGAAAGGGAGAGCTTGTTTACCCAGTCCAATGTTCCTGGATGATGCTACCAAGAAGAGGACAGTAGTGGTTAAGCTTTGCTGATTTCTTTTTTGCAGTTTCAAAATCTGAAAAGAGAAGACCAGACTTAATTAAAAGGTTGATTTGGACTGGAGATTTTAGCTGAAACTTCTCTTTTGTATGATTATATACCATGCATGCTTAATAGATTGCTTCATTGATAAGTGTGTACTATTCAGACAGTTATAGCTCTGAATTTGGCTTGAGTTTGCAGTCACTTTCTCATGTCACCCACTCTGGACTTCTCTAACTCCTAAAACCCTTCACCCAAAGCATTGACCTATAGTCAAATTAACAGCTTGAGCTCTTAATTGCACCATTCATGCAATTGCAATATCTGATTGAATTAGCACATATGACATATATGGGATCCAATTACAACAAGATGTTAGTACTGAATATTTAATATATCTGAAACATGAATTCACTGCTCTGTTCATCTTCTTCAGAAGAATTGAAATGCCATGTTGCCATGGATGATGCATTGCCCACTGGCCATTACATGATGCTGCAGGGTTGCTTTGCTTTGCCCCATCTGAGAGGCATAAAGTAGTTGGAGAAACAGCAGGGAAGACACTGAAGTTAATGCTCTTGAGAGGACCAGCTAGCTCATCATATGATGCAAAATCAACATGTGTGATGGACCCATGTTTCACTCCAATGTACTAGTAGTAGTAGTGATGAACTAGCTGGAAATGCTGGATGCTTTAACCAGTTGCCAAGGCAAGCATTTGCTACAAAAGACTAAAGATCAATTGCACAAGAAATGATTTAATCTGCCACCTTTGCTGAGGTTTAATGATGGACTTATATCAGTAACACATCAATTTCTGGAAACTGTTTCGAGTGGAATTTCAAGTGACAGGTGTATTTAATTTGCAGCTGAAGACCAATATCATTGTACAGTTTCATCTTTCGTGCTTACAATGCAAGATACAAAATGGATTTATTATGATAGTAAGTGTTGATTAAGAGTTTGAAAGACAGTTCACCAATGCGCTAAATAACAAGGAAAATTGTTCTTATACGCGTGTTTAGAATTATAAGCCTGAGGATTACAATCACAAGCCTAATTATTGCATAATTTGATTTTTTGAGAAAAAAATGTCCTCTTTTAGAATATGCATGAGATTTGCCCATCTTTTTTATTAAGATGTGGGGGAAGATACGTGTATTTCATATTATGCAATAATCAGGCTTATGATTCAGTGCATCCGAGGAGTTTATCATGGTGACGATCTACTACAAGTACAGAAGAAAAATGAGAACAAGACTTGTAATGTTTGTATTCATACTTCCATAGCGTTGACGCCATCATGAGTTCATAAGCCTCTGAATTTGTCAAATGAATTAGGTGCGTTGCATGTGTAATCCTCAGTATAAATTACTCTGTTTCCAAACCTAATCCATTCTGAAGAGTCATTACAGATTTATAACGAAGACATTTGTGCAGCAACTTGACAACTTTACCTTTTTTTTGCTTTTTCCTGTTTCCATCTCAAATAGCAGATGTTCCAAATATAATTGCAACCATGTTCCAAGATATTTTTTTATCATGGAATTTAATCTAGCCTCTGTCTCTCTGATGAGATCGGAGATGTATCTTAAGCTCAAGTGGAGAAAAGTGTATGATGTTGTAACAAATACACTGTCACTTTTGGTCTTTTTGTAATTTTGTAACAGAAAAGATCTAGTGATTAAGCTTAAGCGTACTAGGAAGATTGCACAAGACGACATTGGTCAGTAACTGATGTGCTTATGCTAACTAGAGCGTAATGCCAAATCAACTAAAAATTGATAGGAACCTTGTAGCTGCAAGGTTGTTAATCCATGGATCTTTTGTTGTTTTCAGGCTTTGCATGGAATGCATTTTACAAGTACGATGATGAAAGTGATCATTCAGCTGCACACTGTTCCTGTCAAAAAGATACCATTTTGTTTTCAGTTAATTGTTCTTCTTTGCAGTGCGTGTCTGCATTCTGAAACTTCATCCACATTTATGTTTACAGCCTCTGTCTGCAGTTAATGAAAATAAACACAAGTCAGATCATGTTTCTATCTGATTTGATGCCTCAAAATTGAGCAAATCGTTTCCAGATACTTGTGGTAAGATCAAGTCAAGCAAGTACTATCTGAATGATGCATTTTTAACGGTACAACATTTAATGAATGGATCAAGTAAAACTTCTGACTTCCTCATCCATGAGAAACACACACAATTGAGTCCATTCTTCTGAATGATGTGATGCCCAAGAGGGACAAGACATGGCATTGGTCCCTACTTGTGGTAAGATTAAGTCAAGCAATCCTTAATTGAAAATGATGCAATATTGGCCATATTTGTTGAATCAATAATATGCTAAGGAGAAAAAAGAGAGAATCTTCTTGTGTTTTCTTGTGAATCATCCAGTCTGCGCATCCTACTTAGTACACATGTGTTACTTTCAAAAACAAAAACAAAAAATCAGTTACAAATCAATAAATTTGCAGTTTCTAACTGGAACACAATCATCAATTCTACACTGGCCTACTGCTATGCATGGATTGGATCATTGGAAAGTGAAAACAAGGAGGAGATTGTAGTTAAACTGTAGCTATAATATCATCTCCATGATGCCTACACTTGCAACAACAAATTCCTTTTGCAAAGCAGTGACCATGCATCCTTTTTTGTGCAGGACATGAGAAGGAGGTGTGAAAATGTGACACCTGAACTGAAGTCCTGGTTCGCCTAAATTACTTCCATTATTTTGATGACAGATCATGCCAATGGACATAAAAAGAGGTAGAATCTAATTAAAAAGAAGAAGTGATTCAGAGGAGTTGAAAATAGACACCTCTTGATGCAAGTGAACATGTGGAAAAGAATGCAAGTGCCCTCTGAAAGGTGTTCTTTTTACCTAGAACATTCCATTAGCAGTTAGGTGAAACCTCATTTTGTCATTTGGACAATAAATCAAGTCATTGCACATCCCGCTCAAACACACCAACTGTGTTTCAGCTGAGGTGTACATTCAATTCTGAACTCACATCACATCTGAATTCTTTAGAGGAATGCAAGTACACCCAAAGTAACCAATGCTTCTTAATTACTTGTAAGCTCTCTGCAACACAATAAACTAGAGCACACCAATATAGTTGTACTATTAACTGCATGAGTCCCAATACATTTCAGATATAATGCAAGGTGTATATATGATGCCACTTTTAGAAGCCTCTGGACTGGAGCAACCTAACCAAGTTTCACCTAACAACAACTAGAATACACCAGCAGGGTTGCATGGATGCTTGCTGCCATTGGAAAAATCTGAAGAGATAAACAAGTACATCCTTGTCCCAAAATAACCCAAATTTTTCACGTCCAAGTAGCATAGTAGTGGTTGCAGGGATAGATAAGGAGTATTAAAGAGATAAAATGTATTATCTAGAAAATTAAAGGGATAAAATTTCTCGAATTGCAGTCCAAGAATAGGTAAGATAGTACGGATAAGTTTCTTTATTTTGAAACAAGATTTGAATTTTAGAAATTGATTTATTTTAAGATTAATGGAGTATAGGGGAGCAGGAACAAAAGAAGCATGTGAGAAGCATTGTGATTAAATTGACCAAAAAAGACCTTTGGCGAGAGAGCAAAGAAGAGAAGAGAACACTGCAATGCAAGGATGCATATGATCCTCACCAACCTTCTTGACTATATGAGCAACTTCAGGGACACATCCATGATGGCATTTTCTTGGTGTTTCTTGCTACACCACATGCTGACATCTCTGCCTCATGCTGTCCGGACCCAAAGCTGAACATTGCCCCAAAACCATGTGTCGGGTATCTGGTGTCGGTGACGACCAACTAAAATCCAAAAAAAAAAAGAATAAATACAATCTCACTTTTTTTTTCTAATTCTTGGCTTGTGGGACATCTCCGGGCACCGAAATTGCGAAAAAAATATATTGCTTTTCTTTTAAAAGAAACCTATGTAGTTTGGATTTTTTTAAAGATGATCCTACGTTGATTATATTCTGTAAAGATAAATATAGCTTTAATTGAGATCAAGACATAATTACGGCGAGATGATAGAATCATCTTGAAATCATTTTTGGCTTTGGTATAGCCCGCATCGTTTATATATGGCTTTAAGGTTCAAGGAACATCAATGCTTTCTATAAAGTTTATGCTTTGATTTAGATTATTCAGAAAATTATTGCTGCAAATTATCTAGTTGAATATAGGGGGTAAACTAAATATTTTGATAAATAAAATTTAACAAATAGCTTTTAAAAGTTGTCCAAGCAAACAATAGAAAAAAGTTTTCTTAACGAAATGTATTTTTCAAGTGCGAATCAAACAATCTGTTCCAATAATCCAGTAAATAAGCTAAAAAGAAAAGTGGTAAATCACTATCTTTCACTAAGATCTAAACAAAGCATATAGGTATGGGACGTGTGTGAAGGCCGGTCACCTAACATGTTCGTCGAGATATCACACACGAATCAGGACGCGAATTGGGTGATTAATCAGTCGTAGTTCAGTTGCAGCTAGCACGGCCAGTGGATGCAGAGAGAGACTGACAGAGTTGAGATAATACTATAGTCCATGTTCATCCAGCTGCTGAATGATTAGTTAACTGCACTGACATTTTCATTACCATGTAGTACTAGTCCTGATTGATCTGATCTACTCCTAGCTAGTTTGCAGATTCGGATCATTGGATGCCACTTGTTCTGAAGAACAATTGTACCTACTACTGATCGTGGTGGACTTGTGCCCTCTACGAGGTTGTAATTGATCGGTTGCCCCTGTGAGCTATAAAATTATTCAGTAATCACTCTCACTGCTACTGGTGTTCGATGTGTTCCTAGATTAATTGTGGCTAGCTGCTGCCATTTTGTGGGCAAGAGATTTGCAAGCTTGTAAGTAGAAGTACGTTTAAAAAAGGTCTGATCATATTAGCTCAACTAAAATCCCTATTAGGAACACGGTCGGAAATGGTAAAAAAAAAGTCTCATTCATTTCCGTAACCATTTTTTTTAAATGGAATCGAGAATAGTAGAGCCAGAAACAAAAAACGTATAAAAAATCCAAACCAAAACTATACAGATGAAAAATACCAGTATCAATCAAAAACCGGTACTTAATATAAGAAATATGGAATTGTAAACTCTCTTATTTTCACTTAACATGACATATATAACCACATAAACTCAAGTTTGCACTGTGTAAAGTACAAACTCTCCTTTAGCCATGTACTCAAATTAGGGATTTCGGTTGAGAAGTTAATGGGCCACTAAACTATGAACTAATAGAAACATATATCACAAATATGGCAAGATATATAAGGAACATTCGGAGAGCGGCAAAATTGTTTTTGTTTTCGCTTCCAAGATTTTTTTTAATCATTACCATTTTTTATTTTTTACGGTAATCATTTTATGGTTTGGTCAGTACAATATCGAAAACAAGCATTGGTCGGTTGGGAATTTCCGTAACCATTTCTCTCCTAGAGATATAGCATGAAACTTATGCACAAATTAATTGTTCATCGTAGATAAGTTAAGTATTGGCCGAACATATATAGTTATCATTTTGAGAGAAATTTAATTAGTTTGATATACTCCCTTTATCTCAATATTATATCCCATACTAGATTAATTTATTTTATAAAAAGGGAGTATATAATGATAAAATGGGTGAAAGCGTATTAAAATTTTCACTCTGTATTTTATTTATTTTTAAATATTTTCATATGCAAATATATATGCGCATTTCTGGTAAGCATACATTCCTGATAAGTATGATATACGTGGTATATTGATGTGTCTGCGTAAATGTCTTCTATTACATCGGAAAAGAAAGAATACAGAGGTAAAAATAAGATGGTCAGCGGAAAAACAAGAAAAATAAACTACACAAGAAACTCGTAAAAAATAGAGAGGTGTAAAAACATGATGGGCCACAAATAGCACTATGGACTAAGGCCCATATGTTCGCAACATGCACTCCCGTCTTTTTCCTGGGCCAATCTACACATTAGTGAAATGTCTCTTTTTTTTTTTGCCACATCGCTAAAAATACGGTACAAATGCTCATAATTACACGGCAAAAATGTATACATAGGATATATGAATATACCAGTGATAAGAAATTAAACAATGTCACGCCAGAAATCTTAAATATGGGCAACATGCAAATACCAGAATTCAAGTGCACAATATAAACCGGCCCAAAACATGTATGGAGTTGATCAAAACTCTGCACTCTCAGGCAACCGTTGGCACTTGGCAGCAAAGATCTAACAGAAATTAAAGCTAATTATGTTATATATTTTTAATTACATGAATGACATTTTCATGTTACCAATTTTCGATAACACGGAAGGAGGTCACACACGTGTGCATATGCCTAGTGTTCACTGGTGGAGAAATTACCTTTCGTCGGTCGGCCGAATTCCACGATAGTTCCGGTTGCAACAAAAACCGGGACTAAAGATCATCTTTAGTCCCGGTTAAAAAGGGTAACGGGCATATTTGATCTTTAGTCCCGATTGGTAATACCAACCGGGACTAAAGATGATTTTTAGTCCCGGTTCAAATGCTGTCAGGGCTTGTCAGGCCCCCCGGGGATGTTTAGTCCCGGTTACTAAAGATCGTATCCCGGTTGGTGTTACCAACCGGGACTAAAGATCCGGTGATCTTTAGTCCCGGTTGAGTCCCACCCCTTTATATATGTCTTCTTCCTCCTCCAGCCCGAGCAAGCTTCAAAATTTCTTCAAAAAAGAGGGGAGGTCATGCCAAAATTTATAGTGAATTTACTTTGGTGATTATATACAAATCGGAGGTGTCTAAAAAGTTAGCAACTTCATCGTCCAATGTTTTTTTTGGTCATATTACATTTGGAGCTATGTTTTGCACACTTTTTTGTCTCCAAAATTTTGTTGTAAGTTGATGAGAGAGAAAATTTGTGTGGGAAAAGAAAGAGTATATAGAAATTTTGTTTATTTGCTAAATAAGGTTTTATAAAATAGTTGAGTAGGAAAATATAGTGAAAGTTAATCTTAAATAAAAGAAAACAAACTAAATTGAAAATTAAAAGAATTTAAAACTTAAAAAATAATAAATAAGAATTATTTGGTGGAATATTTTATAATTTTTGTATGAATAATGATATGTCATTATTGTATGACTGTTGAAAGAGTTTGTGATTATTTTATCATTATTGTATGACTGTCATTATTGTACGAATGATTATCTGTGTACGATTTTTTTTTCATTTCATGTAGATGGATCGGCAATGGATGTACGCTGACCGGTGTTCCAAAGAGTTTATTGACGGCGTGCATTATTTTTTGAGAGTGGCCGAAGCTAACAAGCAGAAGGGTTTATTTATTGTCCATGCTATAAGTGTAAGAATCAGAAGGAGTATTCTGCATCCAGGACTATTCATTTCCACTTGTTTGAGTCGGGGTTCATGCCAAGCTATAATTGTTGGACATCCCACGGAGAGAAAGGGGTTGAAATGGAAGAAGATGAAGTGGAAGACGACAATATTCCAGACTTTGCTCAGTACGCTGGATTTGAAGGAAATCAAACGGGCGAGGAGGATATAGATGCTGATTATAACGATGTTGCGGATGATCTTGGTCAGATGTTGTAGGATGCCAAGGAGGACTGCGAAAGTGAAAAGGGGGCCCATAAATTGGACAAGATGTTAGAGGACCACAGAACGTCGTTGTACCCAGGTTGCGAGCAGGGGCACAAAAAGTTGGATACCATTCTGGAGTTCTTGCAATGGAAGGCAAAAAATGGTGTCAGTGACAAGGCATTTGGCGATTTATTGAAACTCGTCAAGAACATTCTTCCGGAGGGAAACAAATTGCCCGAGACAACGTACGAGGCTAAGAAGATAGTCTGCCCTCTAGGACTGGAAGTTCAGAAGATTCACGCATGTCCGAATGATTGTATCCTATATCACGGTGAGGAGTATAAGAACCTAGAAGCATGCCCTGTTTGTAAAGCACTACGATACAAGATTAGACGAGATGATCCAGGTGAGGTTGACGGGCAGCTAACGAAGAAGAAAATTCCTGCTAAGGTGATGTGGTATTTCCCTATAATACCACGGCTAAGGCGTTTGTTCAGGAACAAGGGGAATGCTAGAATGATGCATTGGCACGCTGAAGAACGTCAACAGGACGGGATGCTGAGACACCCCGCAAATGGTTCGCAGTGGCGAAACATCGACAGAAAATTTAAAGACTTTGAAAAGGACGCACGAAACATACGGTTTGGTTTAAGTACGGATGGCATGAATCCTTTTGGAGAGATGAGCAGCGGCCATAGCACTTGGCCCGTTACTATGTGTATCTACAACCTCCCCCCTTGGCTATGCATGAAGAGGAAGTACATAATGATGCCGATTATTATTCAAGGCCCCAAGCAACCTGGTAACGACATCGATGTGTTCCTAAGACCACTGGTCGAAGATCTTAAACTGTTGTGGAAGAAGGAAGGTGTCCCCGTGTGGGACGAGGACAAACAGGAGGAGTTTAACCTACGAGCGCTGCTGTTCGTAACCATCAACGATTGGCCTACACTTAGCAACCTATCCGGGCAGTCCAACAAGGGGTACAAGGCTTGCACTCACTGTATGGATGAAACAGAAAGTACGTATCTTAAGCACTGTAGGAAGGTTGTGTACATGGGTCATCGTCGATTCCTTGCAGCAAACCACCCGGTACGGAAGAAAGGCAAGCACTTTGAACATACGGCGGACCACCGTAAAAGCCTAAACATCACAGCGGGAAAACAGTGTTTGCTATGGTTAAAGATCTTAAAGTAGTGTTTGGAAAGGGGCCTGGCAGCCAGCCTATAGAGAGCGAAGATGGTCACGCGGCGATGTGGAAAAAAACCTCCATATTTTGGGAGTTACCCTATTAGGAATTCTTGGACGTCCGCCACGCAATCGACGTGATGCACCTCACTAAGAACCTTTGTGTAAACCTTCTTGGCTTCCTAGGTGTATATAGAAAGTCGAAAGATACACTGGAAGCGCATAATGATCTGAAGCATATGGAACAACGCGGCAACCTTCACCCGGAACCAAAGGAGAAAGGCAGCCATTACTTGAGTCCAGCCAGCTACACTCTTAGCAAGGCAGAGAAGGAAAGTATGTTTCAATGCTTGGAGAGCATCAAGGTACCGTTTGGATACTCCACGAATATAAAGCGAATAATAAGCACGAAGGAGAAGAAGTTCACAAACCTAAAGTCTCATGACTGTCACGTGTTGATGACACAGCTGCTACCAGTTATAATAAGGGGTATCCTCCCAGACAATATCCGGGCAACAATAACAAAGCTATATTCTTTCATGAACGCAATTTCGCAGAAGGTCATCGATCCAGATAGGTTAGAAGCCCTTCAGAATGATGTGGTGCAATGTCTTGTCAGCTTTGAGTTGATATTTCCACCTTCATTTTTCAATATAATGACGCATCTGCTTTGTCACCTAGTGAATGAGATCGGTATTCTCGGGCCTGTGTTCCTACACAACATGTTTCCTTTCGAGAGGTACATGGGCATTCTGAAGAAGTATGTTCGTAACCGTGCTCGTCCAGAGGCAAGCATCGCCAAGGGGTATGGAACAGAGGAGGTCATTGAATTCTGCGTTGAATTTATTGAAGACCTTTGCCCAATCGGGGTACCTGAATCACGCCATGAAGGGAGACTACGGGGAAAGGGGACTCTCGGAAGGAAAGCTATAATGACGGTAGACAACAATTTATTCCATAGAGTCCATTTCACGGTTTTACAACAATCTTCATTGGTGGCTCCTTACATCGAGTAGCACTTGGCTCTAGTTCGCGCCAGAAACATCGGTAAGTCCGATGCATGGATAACACGGCATCACATTGATACTTTCCCCGCATGGCTGCGACAACATCTCATGGGTAACGAGTCGATTAACCAGCAACTGGCCTTCCTGGCAAGGGGTCCATCTGGCTCGATCGCGACATTCCAGGGATATGAGATCAATGGGTACACATTCTACACAAGAGCCTAAGACATGAAGAGCACGAACCAGAACAGTGCTGTTCGTATTGATGCCATGGGACACGATGGTACAACTGGCACGTATTACGGTGCCATCGAGGAGATATGGGAACTTGACTATGGACCTCTCAAGGTCCCTCTGTTCCGGTGCCAATGGGTTAGGTTGACTGGTGGAGGCGTAACGATTGATGACAGTGGGATGACAACGGTTGACCTTAACAAGATTGGATACTCGGACGAACCTTTCGTCCTTGCCAATGATGTAACGCAAGTTTTTTACGTGAAGGACATGTCTAGCAAAGGAAAGAAGGGCAAAGGGCCTGACGAGCCGAAGCGCCACGTGGTTCTCCCAGGCAAAAGAAAAATCGTCGGAGTAGAGGACAAGACTGACGAGGATTACGATCAGTTTGATGGGCAACCCCCTTTCACGGTGACGGTTGACCCTAACATCCTCCTATCAAATGAAGACACCTCTTACTCACGTAGCGATCACAAGGAAGGAACAATAGTGAGGAGAAAGTACGTGCGGACAACCGTCACCGCCGATCTATTGCCGTAATTGTTGTAAACTATTTTGGATGTATTGAATATGCTAGTTATATATGATTAATTACAATTTTTAACAATTTAATATCATGCATATGCTAATTATATACGATTATTAGAATTTTTAAAAGTTTTAAATCATGCATGTGGGATTTACATATGTTAGTTACAATTTTTAACAATTTAATATCATGCATATGCTAATTATATACGATTATTAGCATTTTTAAAAGTTTTAAATCATGCATGTGGGATTTACATATGTTAGTTACAATTTTTAACAATTTAATATCATGCATATGCTAATTATATACGATTATTAGAATTTTTAAAAGTTTTAAATCATGCATGTGGGATTTACATATGTTAGTTACAATTTTTAACAATTTAATATCATGCATATGCTAATTATATACGATTATTAGCATTTTTAAAAGTTTTAAATCATGCATGTGGGATTTACATATGTTAGTTACAATTTTTAACAATTTACTATCATGCATATGCTAATTATATACGATTATTAGAATTTTTAAAAGTTTTAATTCATGCATGTGGGATTTACATATGTTAGTTACAATTTTTAACAATTTAATATCATGCATATGCTAATTATATATGATTATTAGAATTTTTAAAAGTTTTAAATCATGTATGTGGGATTTACATATGTTAATTAGAATTTATAATGCATTATTTACTATTTTAGAAACATATATGCAACGAAACTCAATATTCAGTGCTATTAACTTTAGTCCCGGTTCTTAACCCTAACCGGGTTTAAAAAAAATTTGGAAATAGCGGGAAAATATCTTTACTCCCGGTTGGTGAGAAGAACCGGGAGTAAAGATATCTTTACTCCCGGTTCCTAACAACAACCGGGATTAAAGATAAGTGAGAAGAACCGGGAGTAAAGATCCGGGGGTATATATATTCCCAGTGCGCCCTCATCTTCTCCACCAGCACTTAGACGTTTTTCCATTGAGATCGAGCATCGGCTTCTCCTTCGCCGCCACTGCCTAGGACAACCCCGCGCCGACGCCGCCGTCGTCTCTCACCGTCACCTGGCGGTCCTCGCCGCCTCCGCCGCAGACGCCGCCGCCGCGTCTCTTGGGTGAGAGCCCCCGCCCTCTCTCTCTCTCTCGATGTAGCTCTTTGTCTCTCTCTCTTTCGCCGACGAACGCCGACGACGCCGACGCCGACGTACGCCGCCGCCGCGGCACACCGCCGCTAGGCCCCCACGCCGCCGCCGCACCCCCACGCCGCCGCCATCGCCACGATGCCGCCGCCACCACGATGCCGCCGCCGCCACGATGCCACGATGCCGCCGCCGCCCCCATGCCGCCCCCACGCCGCCGCCGCGCCCCCACGCCGTCGCCGCCGCCACGATGCTGCCGCCGCCACGCCGCCGCCGCCCCCACGCCGCCGGGCTGGCCCACGGCGCCGGACCGCGCCCCCACCGCCGCGAGACGCCGCCGCCGCGAACTAACACTTAACGAATGCTTAACGAATGTGACCAAACGCGAACGAACGCGAACGAACGTGAACGAACGCGAACGAAACGTGAACGAACGCGAACGATTAGTAGCGAACGTGAACTGTCGGCAAAGGAAACGTGAACGAACGTGAACGCTTAACGAACGCGAACGAAATGTTAAAGAAACGCGAACGAACTGAAAGACATGTAGTATGCACGTAGCTTGCTTGTAGTAACCTGCATTGTTTTTTTTTTCAAAAAAAGAAATATGACCCCCTTGGTCTTGGAATATTGTCAATGACTAACCTATTAAACATGAAACCTGTACGTTAATACCATACCGTCTACATAAAACTGTCGGCATATGCATTGATGTACTTAAATACTCGTAGGCCATTTACGTGAATGGTCTACAGTTCACATGGAACCATCGGCAATTGATTTATTTTTTTTCTCTACACATGCCGTAGGCTATTTGGTTTCAGAGCTGACCTTGGTTACAATTGTATTAGTGACTTGTAGTCCACTAACAAAAATGGTATAGGAACCTTAACAATTAATTATTTATTTCTTCTTAATTATAAAATGTGGCTCCAATAAGCAATTAAGCATAGTATATCTCAGTCATACTAACAATCGAACATATATCTCAGTCATACTAACAATCGAACATATATCAGTCATACGAACGTGAACGAATGCGAACGAAACGTTAAAGAAACGTGAACGAACGCGAATGAAACGTGAACGAACGCGAACGAACGTGACTGAAACGTGAACGAACGTGAGTGTTAGTGAACGAACGTGAATGAAACGCGAAAGAACGTGATTGAAACGTTAACGAACGCGAATGCACTTGAACTAAAAGTGTGAGAACGAACGCGAGCGAAATGTGTACGAACATAGCATATATATATGATTATATATACTTGAAAACGTGAAATACATTATATGTTCCTTTGCATTTAGACTATTACATTTTTTTTGCATGTTGCAGAGAAGACGTCGTTGTCGTCGTCCGTCAAGCCGAAGTGGTAGCTAGCCCTCGAAGGAATTTGCGCAGGCAAGTGATGTAAAGATGTGATTGTTAGAGATATAATATAAGATTGTTAGATTTCTAATATAAGATTATTAGATTATTAGAGTTAGCATATGTGAGTGTTAGAGATTATTAGATTATTAGACTTAACATATTTGAGTGTTAGAGATTTAATATAAGATTATTAGAGGTTTAATATACGAAACTTAATTAGACTTAGCATATGTGAGTGTTAGAGATTTAATAAAAGATTATTTGAGATGTAATATTCGAAACATATTTGATTGTTAGAGATTTAATATAAGATTATTAGAGATGTAATATTCGAAACTTAATTAGACTTAGCATATATGATTATCTACCGTACAAATACACGACACTTAGACTTAGCATATTTGAGTGTTAGAGATAGTTAGAGATTTAATATAAGATTATTAGAGGTTTAATATACGAGATAGTGAGGAGATTGTTATACTTAGCATATATATATATGATTATTACAATTTTAATATGAGATTAGTAGCGATTTAATATAAGATTGTTAGACTTAGCATATATGATTATTACAATTTTAATATAAGATTGTTAGAGATTTAATATAAGATTGTTAGACTTAGCATATATATATATGATTATTACAATTTTAATATAAGATTAGTAGCGATTTAATATGAGACTATTAGAGATTTAATATAAGATTATTAGAGTTTTAATATTACGGTTAGCAAATACATCCTATAGACCTAACATATATTTTTTGTATGCACAGATGGCTGATCGCGATGAGGAACAGATACTGTATGATACAATCGCAGAGGGAAGCAGCCAGTACTGGAACGAAGAAGAGGGGAACGAGGATCCAAACCAGTACTTGAACGTGGAGGGGAACGTGGAGAGGGATGCGGAGGGGAACGAGGAGGGAAACGATGAGGAGGAGGCTAGTGGAAGTCATCCCTCCGCTAGACAGAAGAGGGCACGCGGACAACGAGGTGCCGCGAAAAAGATAGAGGGTCGGCACATCATAACTGAGGTGGACGCAGACGGCCGACCTAGTGCCCCGGCACAAGCAGCCAAGAATTTTGTACGCCACAGCGGTTGGGTTGTGAGGGATAACGTGCCTGTCAGCAAGGTGTGCTGGCGCAGAACAAGGGCACGCGGGGGTGATGACAGCTTTGTCCCGGAATCAGAGAAAGAGATGTTGTGGACCACAATGCTCGAGACGTTCACGCTCCCTGCGGGTACAGAGAACATAGTGAAACACTGGACTCTTAAGAAAATGGTAGAACAGTTCCAGACCTTCAAGGGAGATCTGTACCGGAAATACATCCTGAAGGGGCAGACACCGAACTTCGACGTATTCCCGAAGCTAAGGGATCACTGGAAGGAGTTCGTTGCTTACAAGACAGGTCAACAAGGGCAGGCGATGATGGAAAGAAACAAAGAAAATGCCGCCAAGAAGAAGTACCATCACCACTTGGGGTCAGGCGGCTATAGCGTCGCGATGCCGAAGTGGGAGGAGATGGAGGCAAGCTTGCTTGAGAGGGGTATCGAACCGGCCACCGCTAAATGGCCTGATCGATCGAAGTTCTGGTTCTATGCTCACGGTGGAACGCTCAACCCAGGTGATGGCTCCTTGGTCTTCAGCGATCAGATACGCGAGGCTGCGAATCGACTAATGGACGCAGTGAAAGCCTCTTCTCAGGGCACACTCCGACCCGACAGAGAGAAGGACGAGCTGTCACTCGCCCAACAGACTCCCGAGCATCCAGGACGAACACGAGGGAAAGGCGTGATTCCCTGGAAGATGGGATTCAAGGAGGACATCCACACGTACAGGAGTCGGATGAGGAGCAAGAGAGATACCGAGGCGAAGATTGCAGATCTCGAGTATAGGATATCGAGCTACGAGCTCAGCATGCAAGAGGAGGTGGCCCGGAAGGTGGATGAACGCATGGCAGCACATCGGTCACACGATCCCCAGCCGTACATACCTCCTCCAATAGTTAGCCCATCAGGCAATCGTAGCAGCTGCGCCTCAACGGGGCAGGTAGTATCACATAGCATGGACGCCATGCAAACCCAGGACGAAACCACCTGCCCCATTGATGAGATCACGCATCGGACACCATGTGAGCTGCATATTCCCTTCAAGAACTTATCAATCAAGGTATGCTCGATGTAATACATGATTTTTGACTCGTACGTTCTGCAAGTTGCTGCTTAGGTTGATTACTAATAGATAACATCTCATCACGTGAAGGTGGCGTCGGGAATGGCCATCCCAACGGACATTTCAGGGACTTACCACTGCAGGCCGATTCCAGCAAGATACTCGAGAGTCGAAGTTGAGCTGGTGGAAGCCGTGTACGAGGACCTCGAGTTGGACTACCCAGGAGGAGACGGCGAGACGCATCTACGAGATACAAGCCACGCCATTATACTATGGCACAAGCGGTACATCATCCTCCCTGGGCGACAAGCGGCGTCTCGTGCACCATCTCCTCCGGCTCCGCCGTCTCCTCCTGCACCATCTCCTCCAGCTCCTCCGCCACCTCCTCCTGCACCATCTCCTCCGGCTCCTCCGCCTCCTCCTGCACCATCTCCTCCGGCTCCTCCGCCACCTCCTCCTGCACCATCTCCTCCGGCTCCTCCTCCACCGTGTCCGCCTGCACCTCCCAAGACAAGGTCTCGCCAAGCTCCACCTCCTGCCAGCACAAGGGCAACGAAGAAGGCCAAAGTTGACACCACCAAAAACAAGGAGCCGCCGTACGATTGTAGTCAAGAGGAGCTTAATGCTTATGTGGCAGGAGAAGTGAAGAGGCAACTCAAGCCTCGGAGTCCTGAAAAGAAGATACCTATTGACCCGAGCGTGAAGAATTTCTTCAAGGGAATGTCCACCGCAAACAAGGAGGCCTTAAAGCTATCGGACTATGACCGAACACTTAGGAAAGCCTATTACAAGAAGTCCAAATCAGTTCCTCAGCTTGGAGAACAACCACACCAAGTGGTCAAGCCGTTGGTGACCGGCGAAGACTTTGGCATAACGGATTTCATTTCGGACACCGGTCTAACCATGGCTCAGTTGGTTGGAGGCGCACCAATCCCAAAGGCGGAAGTGGCATACAAGTTTGAACTCGGTAAACCGCTTGTCAGGCCTGAGCAGCTGCAGTCCCTACCGACACAAATGTACAAATTCCATGAACGGTACATGGAAATGAGCGCCAATGGTAGAGAGATGTTCGGAGCGAGGATCAGAAACCCCGACTTCTTGCAAGGAGAAGATGTTCTATGGATTCATTTCAAGGATGTCTTCGATCTGTACCATCGGGACGCCCTCGACGTCTCTCTTCTGAGCGCATGGATTTTGTAAGTATCTTTGAGTTCGATTTGTTTCGTTCAATAATTAGCTCCTGGCATATATGTAAGCAATAATAATTTCCTTTCATTGTTGTAGAATGGAGATTCAAAGGGCCCGACGGCGGGGGTTTACAATACTGGGTTCATCGACCCTCGGAAAATCAACACCGAAATGCTCGACATGTACGAGAAAGACACAGAGGACAATCTCGTCCATCTCCTAACGCAGCAGCATTTCAAGACGTTCATACTATTGCCGTACAACACAGAGTGAGTTTTTATTGTCGTTCGAACAAATTTCATTCCCATACATATAACATGTACATTCTGATATTTATCTCATCTCACGCATATTCCAGATTCCACTGGGACCTGTTCTTTTTTGACTTGGACGCATGCAGAGTCACTGTGTACGACTCAATGAATAAAGAGGAGAAGGTTTTTGACAAGGTCTTCCAACTGATAGACAGGTAATATAATGCCATCTATTCCAAAGTCGCGGGACTCTGTTGATATTATGTTGATCTCGGGTAATATTTAATTAATCATAGTTTGCAACTGCACATGTAGGGCTTGGGATCGGTTCCGTCAATTGGTCCGCGGGACTTGGAAAGAAAAACTTGGACGGAGGTTTCATTTTCCAGTGAGTACATGCATGATCCAAAATTATATTGAATTGAATCTCTAGTTACAGTTAATATAAAGAGTATATTAAATCTCTCATCGTTTCTCATGTAGTGTGCAAAGCAGGACAAGGGAACTAACTTATGCGGCTACTACGTATGCGAGTATGCCCACTGCCTATCAAACCAAATATACACCAAACGAGAGCTCGATGTACGTATACATAAACCGTTCAAAATTTCATTGCGTATAGATTTGTTAAGTTGTTTATTAATTTCATATATTGATATGTCATTATTTTCCGAATGATAGCGTATTCACATGAGAGAAAAACTCCCACACAAGGATTTTATCATGGCTGTTCAAGAACAACTGATGGGGTTCGTCAACGAAGAAGTCCTTAATCCCGATGGTGAATTCTACTACGACGGATCGACAATTCGTAACGTCGGTCCTTCCTCTTCTGACGTAACGCAGGCGTCGAAGTCGTAGCTATAGCTAGCGAGCAAATGAATTGTACTATACATGCATGTATATATATATATATATATATATATATATATATATATATATATATATATATATATATATATATATATATATATATATATATATATATATATATATATTTATATATGTACGTACATTTACTTTAGTGTTAATATATATTTTGGTAACATATATGTACATAAAATGTTAAGTGCTTTAAATTATAAATATGTGTGTAATATATGTATTTATACATATATACATACGCATATATATATATATATGTATTCTATATACATGCATAATATATATATTACAATGCATATATATGTATTGTAATATATATATATATATATATATATATATATATATATATATATATATATATATATATATATATATATATATATATATATATATATATATAATCAACCATGCAGCAAACAGAGCCATGCAAATAAAAAAAATGGTACATGGATCTTTAGTCCCGGTTGGTAACACCAACCGGGACTAAAGATGGATCAGCCGGCCACGTGGCTGACCGATCTTTAGTCCCGGTTCGTGTTACCAACCGGGACTAAAGATCGATCTTTAGTCCCGGTTATTTCACCGGGACTAAAGATCGCTATCTTTAGTCCCGGTTGGACAACCGGGACTAAAGGGGGGTTACGAACCGGGACTACAAACGATTTCTCCACCAGTGGTTACTCTCTCCGTCTTAAAATAAATCAATTTATCATTGTTTGAATAATAAGAGGTTGATTTTTTTTACGGTGGATAAAGGTGTTCAATATCTAGTTGTAGTTGCAATATATCCAGGTAAATCATAAATGAAATCCTGATTAGTTTCCAGATGGACCAAACATGCATGCATATGCAGACTAGCTAGGGCCAGCTAGCTTGTTTTAATTTGCTGAATATATAGTACTAATATTACCGTCAGAGAGTAATCAACTGCAGATCACGAGAACCGAGGCACGATTAGTCTCATGTTTAAGGCCAACGGGGTAGTAATTAATAATATATTAACCAGTTGATTGATTAAGAAGTGATGTAGCAGGATACGGTGATGGACAAATGTGTGGTCAAAGAACAGCGCAACGACGTTGTAGGCACGATGTGCGGGTCAAAACCAAGAATTCGCGTGCAAACGAATTCCCTTGCAAGCCACGCACTCTCTCCCTGCACACTTGCAACATCACTGTTACTATCACTCAGACACTCACTACTCCATCACTTCTACTACCTAGCTAGCTATAGTAGCTTCACTAGCTAATCCATCTATGCTCTTTCGTACTTTATTCGTCCCAAAATAAAACAACCTCGTACAGAATATGACACATTCTAATACTACAATACTAGAATGTATCACATCCCGTACGATATTGGTTTTGTTTGGGACGAAGGGAGTACATGTTGTTGTCCAGTGTAAGGGCTAGCTCCGATCCTTTGGAACCCAGGATTTTAAAAACACAGTAACATGAAGAATGCAGAAATACGGTTCCAAAACATAGGAATACTAGAATTGGTGAATTTACATGGTTCACAGGAAATAAAAACATAGGAATTCTAAGGAAAATTGTTTGTGCTAGAGAGACAAGAGGGAGAAACAAAAAGATATGTTTTGGGACTCAAGTTTATTTTCCTATGGAATAGGGACATATGAAGCTAATCCATAAGAATTTTGAGATTCAATTCCTTTGAAAATCATTCAATTACTATTTCTGAAAACTGTTGATAGCTAGCTAGGCCTCATTTTGAAAGATTCAGTTTAGTTTATGGGCATGCATTTAAGTATTTTTATAGAAGAGAAACTGATGAATTGAAATCATGTCCAGTACTCGATCTGTGATTGATCAATTTATTGTATGATTTTCATCCAGTGTGCAACAAATTGAAATCTCTAAGTTATTTGGTGAATCAATGTTGATATACATTTATTTCAAATTCTCGCCACTGAGTGCTCTATACAAAGATTAGTAGTGACATTTGGAGTATGCATGGTCGATGATCAATTGTTTGAATGAGTTGACCCCTTGATCGATTTTTTGAAAGACAATAGTGACATGCATGAAAGGAATCTCTGCAGGTGCAATTAATGACTAATGTGTTTCTTGCATGCTAGCTAGGGTGATGTTAGTAGGTCACACATACAGAGATCCACACTATTCTCCTTGTACAAAAATCAAAATATTATCAGTTGCTAGCTCTAGTCCATATTAAAATGCATGACATCATTGTTACAATATAATATTATCAGTTTTTAGGATAACTTAATTAATTGGCTACTAACTTTGATCATAATATGTAAGAAAAAACTGAAATATAGCATTTACATATCTATTACAACAACTTGTCAACGACTATAATCACCCATTGGAACATTTTAGACCATGGATGAATTGAATATCATCATGAATTGATCATATGTGCGACACATATTCAGTAATAAAATTACTTCTTTTTTGCTAGCAAGGGACATGCATGTATTTTATTTAGAAGTTAATACTACACCAATTAATTATTATTTTGAATAATTATTCATCCTAGAGATTTCCTTGGGATGTCCCATCACTTGCACATAATTTTGCCTAATTAAAACCCTTGATTTCCTTGAGATTATCTGTAAGCTGACAACCTTTCCAGTAGTGGTTTAATTATAACTGATATATATATATACAGTTATAACAGAATACTTTTTGTTGCTCACAGATACTCAGCAAATTAAATTTTGTTGCGAGGAGTCGATATAACTCTATATATATCATCTCTTGTAAACAATATGATCGTGCACCGCGCCTGCCCTAGCTTGTTAGATTTATTCTGATGGAAGACATTGGAAATGCCGGTGTCAAGTTCATACTTTAATTTAGTCCCAACGTACTAGACGAGTACATACGTTGTTATTGTTGTATTTGAAAACTCGATTATATTAATTCTTAGTTCAGGGGGACAGGATAAACTATTTTCTTCTAGATTGGATCTTAGATGTACACAGGTAAGCCATGCATTATGCCATCTACAGCTAATGCCAAGAAAAAAATATAATAAAAGGGGCCAAAAACACAAGGCACACATGTGTAGACCTAGTTAGAAAAGAGCAAGACTCAATTAAGTGATCCTCTCTGGACCAGCTTCAACCCTAGAAATGTGCCTAATGTTGGGCAGAGTATTTAGGGCCTTGTTCCTTGGAAAATCATTAACAATTTCTAGGTTAACATATAGTATATATTTATGTGTGTGTGTGTGTAACAATTATTTAATGGGCATCCCCATTTTCAACTATATATGAAATAATAATCGACAATGATCAAGCAAATAATTCTACAGATCTCTTCTCAAATCCTAATTAAAATTATATAAAGCTCATACATATGTGAGGTGCCATTAAGGAATATCAGTACCAAATTACCACAATAATTTGTATATGTATATAGCCTGTCATTTAATTTGTGCGTATACATTCATGGATGAAATGAAAGAAAGTTTAGACCATATTATATTACATTAAAATATAAAAGAATTAATACTGGTGGTGCATAAGTAGTGCATGTTCTTAACTATAGGCAATTCAAGTTTATTATCAAGAAGATAATGTAGTATGCAGCCATTTTGTCCCCCATGTGAACATTTTTATTAGGCTTTTTATTTAGACAATGGAGTGGTATATATAATTCCTGTCTGCACCGACTAGTGATAGATTTACACTATCGGAGTCGGCAAAAGAGAAGAAAGGAAAAAAAAATAAATCAAGACTTATTACACCCACTTTTGCAAATTATTGTACATGTAAATACATGACAAGCAATTGACCGGCATCAAGGTCTCATGTCATGTGATTACTGACCTCTTCCAAGACAGACAATTCTAATCTGAACGGGAACAGTAAGGATGTTAATTTACATTAATTCAGAAGATTCCATCATTCCATATGCATACTCCTACAGCTCAGCCTATGTTAATCTATTGCTAACAAGTCAACATAGCTTCAGGGCACCTAGCTTCCAAATGGTGCAAGATGAACACAAACATGTATCTCTCTCTTGCATATACAATATAATCTCTCTGCACAATTAATTATATATATCTCTTTTAATTTAAACACCTCTCTCTCTCTCTCTCTCTCTCTCTCTCTCTCTCTCTCTCTCTCTCTCTCTCTCCACAAAGAGACACAAACCTAGAAGCCACCATTTTCCAAAGCACCAGACTTCCATCTCTGTCCCCCTTTCCTTTTTCTTTCTCTCTCCAAAGTCTCCATCTTGCCTTCATGTCCACTGCAAGGTATGATGAATTCATGCTTATAGTTTTGAGCAAAACTAGCTAGTACTCAAAGGAATCACCAATTAGCTAGCTAGCCAATGATCCAATCACCTTTCCCATGATCATCAATCCATGCATCCCATAGTATACTAGAGCAGGAATTAATCAGCAAAAACCACTATCACTGGCAGCTAGCTAGCCTCATCAGTGTAATTAATCCTCTACTCATGAGCTGAAAATTAATTGTTTGTTCATGCATATGCAGTGTCAAGATCAATGTAGAGAGCCCTTAACCCTAACAAAGTGATCTCATGCTACATCTCTTTCTTATCTTGTTCGTCATCAGTGATTGGCAAGACCACCATGATCAGGTAGGGAGGAAGATAAAGAGGGAGTCGTCGGCGGCAGATGCGGCGGACGGGAGAACGACAATGATGGCGAGGAGGAGCTGCAGCATGCCGGCGGCGGCGGCTGCGGCGGGCGCCGGGCCGGGGTCGGCGGCCGCGGCGGTGAACACGATAACGCCGTGCGCGGCGTGCAAGCTGCTCCGGCGGCGGTGCGCGCAGGAGTGCCCCTTCTCGCCGTACTTCTCGCCGCTGGAGCCGCACAAGTTCGCCTCCGTGCACAAGGTCTTCGGCGCCAGCAACGTCTCCAAGATGCTCCTGGTGAGTAGTGAGTTGGTTAAGCTTGAGCATTATGCATCCATCCATGGTGACCTAGCTAGCAAAGGGGCTTATATTAATTGGTTGAACTCAACTTAATTACTAATGATAATGATAAGTGATGTTATTACTAATTTGCAGCTCATCTAGCTTAATTATGAAATGATTTGGTGCCTTCATTGATGAGATTGAATGGGTCTCGGTTGATTTCTCAGGGAATTTTATACACTGAAACAAGAATTTATACTGAGTCAGCTAAATTATTTGTTGAGGATTGCAGTTTTAATTTCAACTCTTTGAATCCAAAACCAAGAACTAGAACTTTTCACATTTTATACCTAATTTTAGGGAATGGATTCTAATCCCTCAAGGAGATGTCCCCTTTGTACATCTTTCTTTTAGATTTTATTCTGCGGGGATCTTTCTTTAGATTTAATGTAAATGGTTGTGAAAAAAAAATCTGCTTTTCTACAATGTAGAATATATTAATATGAAATATCTATCACCCCAACAAAAATCAAATTGAAACTCGATCTATACATTGAGAAATAAAAAATGATAAATTTGGGTATGTTGGATTTGTCTTTTTTTATTTCAAAAATGTGTGAGTTGAATTTATCCTTAAGATTTTATGAAGTGGTATATGTATGTTGTAAGAATATTGTATAAAAAAATTGAGACTATTTTCATAACCGTTTGGATGGTGTTTGAGGAAAAGAGGGATATTTATTGAGAGCTAGGCCTTTCCCCTAATTTTTGCTCGATTTATCTCTTTTGAGCACCATTACTAGGAAGATTATATTTCTTGGTTATATACCTTTTGCATGTTTTCAACATTGATTATATTAATGTTGAAAAGCGCATTTTTAAAAAAAAAAATTGAGTACTCCTACATCTCTTATGAAATCTATAATGTGATGGTGAAACACATTAGTTAATTAGTTGCCCCCTCCTCTTGCATGATTCAATCATCTTTAATTAGCCGCATATATTCATGCATCGATCTGATGGCTAGCCATCGTCGTCGTCGTCGTCGCCGGCGATCGTCGTCGTTGCAGGAGGTGCACGAGAGCCAGCGCGGCGACGCGGCGAACAGCCTGGTGTACGAGGCCAACCTGCGGCTGCGCGACCCGGTGTACGGCTGCATGGGCGCCATCCTCACCTTGCAGCAGCAGGTCCAGGCCCTCGAGGCCGAGCTCGCCGCCGTCCGCGCCGACATCGTCAGGCACAAGTACCGCCTCCCCTCCTCCGCCGCCGCCGCCGCCGTGCTCCCTTCCTCCCACGCCTCGCACCTCCTCGCCGCCGCCGCCGCCGCCGGCGGAGGCCGGGGACGCCACCTGCCCGTTGCTGGCACCGTGGGGGTAGTGACGACGGCGACGCTGCCGGCATCGGCGTCGTCGTCGACGACGGCGGTGTACGCCGCCGCCGCCGCGTCGAGCTCCACGGACTACAGCTCCATCACCAACGAGAATGTCCCCTATTTTAGCTGAGTTTTCTGCTAGAATTAATTGAGGTTTTTGTCTTCGGTGTATTTTTGTCTTTTGCTTTTATATATGTAGACTATGTGAAAATATCTCAGAATAAAAGGGTTCCTTTTTTTCTCTGGGAGAGTAAATATTGTATCCAGCTTTTGTGTCCCAAGTCCCTGTTTGAGTTCACCAAATTGCAACGTTTCAGAATTCAAAATTTTCAAAAAAAAAAAAGAGAAAAACCCATCTGCTAGACTAATTTCAACCAAAAGAGTTCAGATTTTGAAATTCAAGCCAACCTTTCTAATTAACAGGCAATATGAATTAAGAAATCATTGACAAGGTTGGGGAAATGGAGTGTGCACGTGCACACGATGCTCTCTACTGTACTATGAAGCGAAGTGGTGTGTTTGTTTGACTGCATTTGGATCTCTGCATGGGACTCCTCACATGCTTGTCTGTGCACCTCACTTCATAGGAGTACTCTTTAAGTATTCTCATTTGTTTAACCAAACTTTGCATCTTCCAGTAGATGCTTGTGAGAACAAAATCAACAGAAATCATGAATGGTAATAGCAGAACAATGTTACTCTATCATCATACAATGAAATGATCAATGAGATCATAATTTACATCATGAATAGGGGTAAACTATTGATTGGTTACACTGTTAAGTGAAGTGAAGTGCATCAGCTTGAAATTTACAGCTTGATTGGTTTATAATTTCTCCACGTATTTCCTTCCAATAAGATGTGCCACTTGCATTACGTGTCCTACAACCCCCACCAGATAGTTCCAAATAAAATGCACCTAGCTATTCCTATCTGAATTGTAGCTGGTTTTCTCAATATTGCAATCAAACTATATTGAGCACAAAATTGGTCATGTTTCCGAACGGTTCGGTTCAGAAACTGCAGAACTGGTTTGGCATCCAGAGTTTAGGAATTTGCAGAGAGCCTTCCAGACAGGAACCAACATTTTGACAGGAGGGTGGGATTTCTGCAAGTTAAGCTCTATTGGTGACTGAATTTTTCTTCGATCCCGTAGTAATAAATTAGAACAGATGAACTTTACCTGGAAAACTAGCCTGAGTTCCTCTTCATCACGCAGAAGCAATGCCAAGCTCCAGTAACAGGTCACCGGCGTCACACACTCATTCAGCAATGGCTTCAGAATCTTGCCAATTGGCACAAAACGACGATGAACTCTTCCACTAAGAATCAGAACTTGCAAATTTTAATTCTACAAACCAACATCTGTTACCAAAGGTTAAGTACACCATTTTCTAAGCAAAGAAAGTAATGTCTCCCAGAAACCCTCAGAGCAAATGATGAATAAGATGTGAACAAACATGGTAAATATACTTGATAACTTCATATTGATATAATGGTAATATAAATCCATTTCTCGTATGATTCTCCAAAAGATAACTGTTTAACCCGCAACATATTGTGGATGCATATATCAATCATTACTCTAATCGAGAGTAGCCACTAGCCAGTGAATCATAGAGAACAGATTGTTGTCCTATTTCTTGTCAAAATCAACCTTCATAACCTAACAACTGTTTCCTCAGGAGGGGGTTACTATACAACAACTATTCTACTTGCTAGAATTCCAGGTAAGCAGGTGGACATTGCATCCAACCAGTTTCATTCGTGTCAGTTGACACTAGAATAATTGGTGATGACTGATGAATATTGAACAGCTAAAGTGATCATTCTATTTCAGGTAGCATATGAAAAGTGAGAAATCACAGAAAACCAAGCAATAAGATTAGCCTACTAGTGTCGATCAATTATGCAAGTGTAGGTATATATGATGCAAGAGACTATATCAAGCATGATTGATAATTTCAGGTAAGGTTGTAAAGGATGTTGTTATATACCTCCAAAAATGTATTTCTAGCTGAACCCCAAAAGTTGGCATTATCACCACTGACTCTGCACATGATGAAACAGGGATACCCAATAAGAAAAACACGTTCATTTTCATCCATAAATACATAACATTCAAATATGGATGTCAGGGTGAAATCCTATTCTGGTTATCTTAAGGTTCATACGGTAGTACTATAATATGAGAAGGCCACATAAGGACATATTTGAGGAAAAATTCACCTTTCTTCACAGGTTTGTATTGCAAACATTTGGCAACAAGGATTCCAAAGGCAATACTCCACACTGAACCAGTGGATAGGCCTTCCTTCAATATTGAAGCAAGTCAATACCAACATAAACATCAGTTATGATAAGTATAAACAGAAAGGTAATGCGTTTCAGAACATTACAACTAAGATTCTAGGGTACTAAGAACCTCGTCACAAGGATGGTCAACAAAGCCACAAAAACAGTATGAGTGTGCAAATATGAATCTGTTCTGAATAAGGGAAACATGTGAAAAAAAAAAAAGGCTCTACAAAAATAGTAAACATTTTGCAGCTTAATCTACAATATGATGAACCATGGAACCTAACCATTAGATAAGGAACCGGGTAATTTTCACTAGGACACTCTTGAAATATCAGATAAAAATCTCGCTGACAAACCCTCCTACCAACATGTGGGAACTGATTTATGTGAGAAGTGTACCTTTGACAGATACAGTTGGCAGACACTTGCGAGAAGGAAAACCATGCCAATGTATGACAACAGAACCCGGAATCTGCTCCTCTTAACATAGATTTCATGGACATCAAACCCACTGTCAGAATTATGATTGTAAGTATGCATGCCAATGGAAACTTCTCCTTTCCGTTCTTGTTCCATGGTCTCACTGGATAAAACAATAGCGACTGAATTAGGCAGTTAGGCACATCTCAAAGGTAACTAAAACAGAACCAGCAATCAGCACTAAACCAGGGGAGAAATATGGATAAAAAATCAACCATACGAACAATTTTAGCATACAGATAGACATAGCAGTAGCAGATATCTGATCCATCACGAAGCATGAGAGATGAGGCAAACCTTGCTGCCTGCTGCCTGCCTGGCCTGCGGCGCCGCCAGTCGTTGCCCCCAGCGCCCGCCCTTGACGCAGCCTACGCTGAGCAGCGCCCGCACCACGACACGCGCCCAGGGACGGGCCCAGGATTTTTAACTTGTGTATTCAAAATTAGAAGAGATAAAAAAAACCAACCCAAAATCTAATAGTTGTATAATATATAATGGTATAAGTATGATTTCGTAAAGTCATATATTCATATAATTGACCATAAATTGATTTTGTCAAACATATTAGAGTACAGTACTAAACTATTAATTGACAAAACATATTAAATTTATAGAGCATAGAAAATGGCAAAACGGTTAGAAATCTTACAATTTAGAGAAGAACTTTTCGTTTCTTGATATTTTGAAAATGAGTGATGATGTTTTGCAAGAAGAAATCCCTTTCAATGAATGTACAAGACATCCCAAGGACATTCAACAAATATGCAAGTTGCCCAAAAAGCCATGCACAATCAGTATTCTCCTTAGCAACAGCTACAAAACAATATTATGGTATTATAATTTAAGTGCTAGCCAATAACCATGCTAACTCTGCTAAATATGTGCACTTATAAGTACTAATTCTGCTACAAGCCTACAAAGCTTCACAAATCCTAAATCCTAAATCAACTATGAATTAAATCCTAATTTCCTAATTCATTCCTAAATCCTAAACATAAACCATCTACGGGCAGGGCAGGGCAGGGAATGAGGGGAAGAGTTACCTTCGTCCCTCGGGCTTCGTCTGGAGCTCCGGGGGGCACCGCTGGCGCTGGCGCATGGACTGGAGGGCTAGTCGGCTGGAGGCGCCGAGACACGCTAGAGCGGGCCGCCGGCGCGGCGCGTGGAGGGGCCGAAGCAGCGAGGCGGCGCGCCGGCGTGGACGCGGCACGACCCGGCGACCGCGCGACTGGGACAGGGGACGGTGGCAGAGCGCGACGCGGCGACGGGGCGACAGGTGGCCGTGCGCGGGCGGGCGGGGCGCGGCGGCGCGTCGGTCTCCTCCCTGGTGGCCTCGGCCTGCCAGCTGGATGGGGACCGTCTTGGCACAGCCCTCGCGCCGCGCCGCGCCGGACAGGGGAAGGTCGGCCGGCGCCGGCGACGGCGACGGCGACGGCGAGCGGTGCGAGGTGCGAGGCGAGATGCCCGAGTTGGGATCTGATCTCACCTTGTGGGCTTTTCGCTCGGCTGCTTTGTGGGCCAAATTACTTTTGGGCCGAAGGTTATGGGCTTCGTTGGGCTTTTTTATTTAATACTCCACTCATGGGCTTGTATTAAGGGCCGGGCCTCCATCTTGCATCCCCACAAAAAGGTAAGATGACAAACTTATTCTTTTTTTTTCATTTTCACCCTTTTTGTTCCCGGCATGAAATGAAGGATTTTTCTTTACTCTCCGCTCCATACTAAAGACGTTTTGGGTTTATCCTAAATCATTTATTTTCCTAACTTGGATCAACTTTGAAAAAATATATGTAACAATATTTCCAACACGAAAGATATATACTATAAAAGAAATATTCAATGGTGGATTTTAAGAAAGTTAATTTAATGTTGTAGAGGTCGCCACGTTTCTATAACTTTGGTCACATTAAAGAAATTTGTCTTAGGACAAATCCAAGACATATTATACTTCCTCTGTTCCAAATTACTGAGCGCCCTCCTTTTAGGGGAAATCAAACTCGGTAATTGTTTACTAATAATCATACTAACAATATATATATGTTAAGTATCATACATGTTATATCATTAGATTTATATTTTAAAATACTTTTATGTGATGCTAATTTTATATTTGTTAGGAACATAATATGAAATAAATTAATAATTAAAGTATGTCATTCAAGACCATATAAAAAATATATAGGTCTTATAATTTGGGACGGAGGGAAAAATGTGATATGGAGGTGAAAATTACGTTTCTCCTAAAGCAAGGCAGGATCTCTTGCTGATAAATTAAGAGCAAACGTTTAGAAAATTATGAAGAGTCATATTTGGAAATGGGTGAAAACCAAGAAATTGGAGAGAGCGCCTGTCCAAAGCTTCTAGCTGATGAAGTTCACCAACAAACATAGTAATTCCTAAATGCATGGTTGTGCCTTTGTGTGAGCTTAGAGCTTTGTGTTATCTTAACCAATTATGAATGGGCAACACATGTGTGCTCTCAAAACTGAAGCACATGTGAAGTACACTTCAGAACAAAGCAACAATTTCCATATAGTTTTATTTGTCAGAAGAGAAAAAAACAGGTACTAACACAAATCACAAAAAATAACAAAACAGAGTACACCAACAACCACCCTAAACTGCAATTATGAGCCATAAATGGACAAAAACATCCTAGTCTGCAAAACACCAATGTTTTAATCCTCAATCCCTTGCAGAGTGCCAATCATTGACTAATACTAAAACCCAAATTATCATTAGCCCCCTTAGCTGTCTTTTGGAAGTAAACAAGCACAAACAAATCAAGGCAGTAATAAGATAAACAAGTTGAAATCTGTGCATGATTTGGTATGCAGCTTAATTCGTGCAGCACCATGTGTGTGTGAGCGCCCTTTTGTTTTCTTTGCTCGATGAGCAGCTTCCTGTGGGTACCTGATCCAAGAGCTCACGCAAATCTATTCCATTCAGATCAGAGTTTGCATGAGCTGTAAGCAAACAAAATATGTGTTATGTTCCATGTACTGTCTAATTGTCAGATTCAATTAGACAATTTTTCAGACCTATATGGAACTTTGCAGAACAATGATAAAATTAACATGATTATGATATTTGTACTGGAAATTTAACTGTTTCCATGCCTCTAAATTCAGAAACATGTACTTCAGAATTGGAATTAATTTACAGTCTTGCAAACTAATAGGTTCATACTTTAGCTTATTGCATGCCCTAGCATTTGTCAGTAGATCAGAGCAATTCTGAAGCTTTCATATCTTTCCGACAGATTATTGTAAGTATATTGCATCATTTCATTGCAAGGGAGACTTGTAATTTTCTACTCAAGATTCCAACTACAATAGCAATCAGAGAACCAATTAATTATTGGTGATTGGTATGAGGAGACCACTCTACTGTGACCATTGAACAACTGTGACTGTCTGTCTTTTTCTGAAGTGTTCCTGTTGGATTGACAAAATGTGTGGGTATTACTGTCTCATGGTTTTCTTTGAATAATTCCCAGAATTCATATATTGATATTGTGAAAAGAGCCATCACTTCACAATTTCAACGATGCAGAATATATCTTTTTCGCCAATCAATTGTACGTCAATATTGGGAATATTTGAGTGATATTGACACCCAAAAAAGCAAAATTCTTCAGCACAGAATAAGCAAAGAATTCCATCTAAAACAGGAAAACAAAGTGATTTCAGTAGGCACTCACTGGTTCCTAATGTAAAGTATAATATTCACAAATAGCAGATATTTCTATGCAGGGTATGCATTTGTCATCTTTAGTGCTCAAAATGTACCCTTTTTTGCATAGATAGTTTGCAGTTGCCCTCATTTTTGATTTTTTTTTAGGGCATCGATTTGATGCATTAATCTGTTAAAGCTTGCATTGAGTAGTACTAGTACAGAAGGCATTAAGGCAAAGCTTCAAGGAGGAGGGTATCAATTAGTGCAAAGTTATAATAGTTATTAAGCTATATGCCCTGGTAGCTGGCTTTACTTAAAAATGTTGCTTGCTAGGGTGTCTTTTTGTCAAGCTCCTTAGGAAATTAAAGAAAGCAACCATTATTCATTCATGGTCTAATGATGTATGTCTCCCACTATTAGTTAGCCGATGATGATGAGAAACTAAGGCATGATGGGAAACTTAATTAATACAAGTTAATTAAGACTTGATCTCCAATCTAAACATCCTAGTAGAGCTTGGTAGTATTTGAGAACAAGCTTGCTTAATTGGAGGGATTAATTGGAGTAAGTAGTAACCACTGAGATTGATGCACCTTGCAAATGGTTTGACCATTAAAGGATGATCGAGTTTAATTAAGATTATACACCAACAACTTTATATACAAGTTGGCACTATATGATTTTCTTTCTTGTGAAAATAAAATGTTATGTGCATGTCTTCATTTGTTCTCTTCTTCTTCCTCGAGCCAACCAAAGGATTTTTTTTTAAAAAAAACAAAGACTTAATTATTTCCTAAAGAAAACAGAGCAAGAACAAGAACAAACATAAGAATTCACAACCCTTCCTCTACATGTTCATCATATATATACTAGCAAGGGGAAAACATTACATGGATGTACACTTACAAAAAAAAAAAGAAAAGAAAACATGGAAATTAACCATGCACTCAAGTGAGAAGATGACACCCATGCAAAACACCATCAACCCCCTTAATTCCACAGACCAAAAGAAACAAAAAAAAGAAAAGAAAAAAAGATTAATCATTAATGCACTAGTGCTAAGCGCTCTCTCTCTCTCTCTCAAGTGTCCTCCACGATGCACTCGAGGTGTGGCCTCCACGCCGCCGTCCGGCTGCCGGCGCTCATGCGCCGCCGGTGCAACGACGACGACCTCTTCTCCGACGACGACGACACGTCCCGCACGTGACGACGGCCGCCGCCATTGCCGCCGCGATCCGACGGCGGCGCCGCCTGCTTGCTCTTGGCGTGGCGGCCGCTCGCCGCCGGTGTCGTCGTCGCCGCGGCGGCGCCGCCGCCGCTCTTCTTCTTCTTGTCCGGCACGGAGGAGGCCGGGATGAGGAAGTAGATCTCGCCGCGCTCCAGCTCGGAGTCCGGCGAGACGATGAGGATTGTCCTGCGCACGGCGACGGCGCCGCCCTGGGAGCAGCACGGCTTGCTGAGGACGTGGTTGGGGTTGGCGGCGAGGATCTCGCCGGCGGCGACCGGGCGGCCGTACTCCTCTACGCGGCCGTTGAGGTGGACGATCCTGATCAGGTCAAGGGCGCCGCAGGGGAGGACGCAAGCTAGGCAGCATCTCAAGCTGTTGCCCATTATTGTAATTAATCTTCTTAATCTCTCTATCTCTAGCTTAAGTTTGCTAATGACTTTCTCACTCTAATTAGCCTCTTAATCTCATAGTCATAGCTAGCATCGATCCCTCTCTTCTTCAGAATGTTGGGGGGTGACCAATGCTTATATAGTGGCCTAGCTGCCAAGATGGTGTCCAGAGATGCAACATGTTCAAGGGAGCCATGGGTCATGGTTAATTAATTAATTAATTAATTTTGTTTTGTCATGGTCTTTGCATTGCTTGAAGGGCAAAAGAGGCCAAGGGGAAAAATATATATGTAATGTGCATAGTTTGGTGGAGAAATATTTTAGGGATAAGGGATATCAAAAGATGGCCTCATGTGTTTGCTAGCCTTATCTTAAGTACTCATCTAAGGACAAGTGTACTACAACTACAAACCCCCATGTTCACTAGAATTTATGGAGGCAATTTTCTTTCTCTCTCTCTGTTTTTTCTTTTTTTTTACTGTCTGTCTACCCTTGCTCCAATTATTCCCACAGGCCACAGCACATTCATGGTCAAGCTGCCTATCTGTACATTGGTTGTACACAATGAATGGTACATTACATGCATGTGTAGGTAATAGACCTGTTAGTGTGTGGTTGGATGTTGAATTTCAGGTATGGATTTTTTACATAATCTATTTGTTGTATATTTATCAGAAAGGTAGTGCCTCAAATTCATAGTCATATTTTCAATTAGTCATCACTGAAGCAATCAAGAAAATATATGCAGTACTAAGAAGTAATCAAACAATTACCATGTGCTTGATACAGTTCATTTCCAATTTTTCTCATGAATATTATTTTCAAAAAGCATTGAAGCACTTACTCAAATATCGACACCTCCTTTGGATAAAAATGAAAATGCAAGGTGCCACAATCTCACAAAAACAATATAGTATATTTTAAAAAATAACAATATCGCACAACGTACACATGATCTATCTTACTATATTAATGTAAAACGAATGTATGCATAGTAATTTCTTAATAGGAACAAAGGACATGCATCTTAAAAGTTGCAAAATTTCAGGAGAAGACATAGTACAAAGTGATTTTGTTAGCTGTGGCAAAGCTACCCTAGAAAATCTACATATGGTTAACAAGAATCTACATTAAAAGTAGAGTCAGATCATGCATAGAGTACTAGCTAGCTAGTCCTCTAAAAACTTGTCTCTCCTACTTCTTTAGCATCAACGAGTAATTAAATTGCATAATAATTTAATAAAGTATAAAGTAAAAAAACAAAACATAGCTATAGGAATGGTGAGATTCTAGATTGTTTAGATTTTACATGAAAGTTATAATTAATTGTCACAATAACCATGCGGAATCAAAAACAGAGCATACCTAATACTGAATGAAAATTTCCCTTGGATTTGACCTTTCGTTTTACCAAATTCATCCCTTCCCTTAGGAATGGAAATTTTAGCTTCCTTTAATTTGTCCCAAACATGCTCGTTAAAAAAAATTACATGCCTATATATACTCCAAATTTCGTACTAAAAGATAACCTTTGATCAAACAAGTCTTTAGCTTTTCCTTAATTTGTGTGTTGACGCACTCAACAAACCACAGACCCAGCCATGCAAACATATAGTAGTAGTATGTTCTTTTATCACGCAAAAACGTTCTATGCTACTACCAGATAATCTCTCATCAATCCATCATCATTAGTTAACCCAAGTACCCACAAACACACACAAAAGAAACATCAACATTACTTCAGAATTCCCCTAAAAACATTATTTTAGAATAAGTAGAAATTTCTACTTTGATCTGTCCCAAAAGAATGTCCTTTTAGCAAATTTTAGACAAATTAGCACTCAACGCAAATGACCGTCATACCCTTATTTAATGTTGTTTCTAATGATTGAGCATTACTCCTAATCCCCTGTGCATATATATATACAGATTTAACGTGCATGCACACAAAGTTAATTAAGCCAATTATTCCACTTGATTGGCATTCTCAAGTTAATTGGTTGGGTCACACCTTACATGAAACATTTTTTTTACATATTCTGGATGGTAAAAATACATTATTTTTAAGGCGGAGGTTGTATATTATATTAGCATAGCCGATCAATGTACTTCTAGTTAACAAAAAAAGGCCTATTAACGTACTCATATTTTTTTCCCTCACGATGAAACCATTTGTATGTACTCATTTTTTTCTAAAATAAAAATAGCATTTATGTGTACATGCATGTATATTTGTTTTACCATACTATGATTAGATCAGACAAGAATAGATTAGATCTCAACGATAGCCGTAACCCTAGCCAAATTATTGGGCAACAGCAATTAAACACTATGTGCCAAACGTGCGCTGTCCTAGCTACTACACGTACCCGTGTGATTGCTGATTTTACTAATGAAATTGCTGGCCAAGTTGCTG
The DNA here is from genome assembly GCA_000338895.3 of Oryza meridionalis. Taxonomy (NCBI): domain Eukaryota; kingdom Viridiplantae; phylum Streptophyta; class Magnoliopsida; order Poales; family Poaceae; genus Oryza; species Oryza meridionalis. The sequence continues at coordinate 3,902,871 of CM002528.2, read as the reverse complement.
TAATTATATTAATTGAAATAAAACTATGCACATTTGCAAACTTTGGTCAATGCATTAGCCAGTTAGGTGCCACCGTACGTGAGATGCTCCTAGATTGCGTTAATTACACAGAAGAAACTAATCATTTTTGGGACGGATACGTACATATGTACACATGCACACGTACACCCTGCATTTATTTTGTCACTTCAAGACTGGTTTATGAGCTGTTCATTCTTGAAAAGCAAATTATTAAGCCGTCAAAATTTTCTTAATTGCCAGCTATTGATACACTTCACCTCGCTTGCATTAGTTAAGCACCTGGCTTTCATCTTAATTAGCTTGTAAAACACATTTGTCTTGCTTGATTTTATGATGATTGAACTGGAACGTTTAAAGGCTGCTTGGCGTTCCTAATTTTTCGAACAGTTTTTAAGCTTTCTCGTGTGTTTTGGTTAATTCTTCTTGATGACTGGTTTTCTGATTACAAGTTAATTAGCCTCCTTGGCGACACCAATGTTATATATGATGATAAAATTATAGGGCATAACTTCATCCATCATAGTTCATTTTTTTAATTTGTTTAATTCATGAATGGGCTTTCAACATATCTGTGAATTTTGTTGCGATGATGTTAAGAATTTGCTGGTAGTCTCTATCTATTTAAGCGTGTCTTTAACAAAGTATGTTGATGGGTTTGTGTTAGTACATTTTCCGTGTACTAGGTTTAGCATTTTACATCAAGTGAAAACGTGCCTGGTTTCACTTTGCACCAGGTTTAGCATGTACTTGTACTTTACACCAGGTTGTATTGAAATAAGTTTCACTTAACACTAGGATACATAATCAAATTTACAAAACTTTCATGGAGTTTCATAAAATCTAAAAGAAACGTTGCGAGACATTATCTAAATTCAAGAAGTTCCATAAGTTTCAGACATATTTTATAAGATTTCTCTTCAATTGTATGATTGCAATCTAGTGTAAAGTGAAACTTATTTTGATTTGATGTAAAGTAAAAGTATGAGTTAAAGCCGGTGTAAAATGAAACAAGGTACACTCTACTTGATGCTAAGTGGAATTTACTATAAATAAAACATGTTATATGTACCATACCCTTTTTTTTCAATTATTATTGATTAGTTAATTTACAGAAAGAAAAATAATACTTCATATCCTGCCCTGCTGCACTGACAGAGACACCATGACATTTCAGCACCAAATCCGGATAGGGGTGATTGGCTACATATATTCTAGTCGCAGGATCAGAAGAGATACTTTATCAGCTTTCACAGCTAAAACTGAAACTAAGATATCTTATCACTGTGTGATCACATCAAGGCAGTACTATATATTGATCGATCTGTGATTAGTTTACTGACAAATCTGCTTTAATCTGTGTATGATCTTTCTCGTGATATCGATGCACAAACTCCGAGATGAAGTGAAAGAAATAGATGATGGGCTAATCACATCGAGCATTGTGTTAATCTTGGGTGATATAGTAGCATGTGCGATTAGCTGATGACATGCTCTTGCAGTTACATGCCATTCGCAGCATAACGGCGCTCACCATGCATCTAGCAGCAGTCTTCATTGCTGTACATCATTCGAACATTTTTGTACCCCCAGTCTCCAAATATATAATTGTTATTCTTTTTCTACTTGGATTCTATATACCATCAATTCTAACTAGAAATTTTTCATTGAATTTATATGCGTGGGATATGTCACGAGTTATTTTAAGTCATTACACATAAATATAGAGAAAAATAGCAGTTAAATGTAATACCTATCATCTCTCGATATCTTCTAAAAATCAAGGAATCTGAAAACCCTATATCAATGAATTATGCATATACTCCGTCCCAGGGACGGAGGGAGTAATTTTTATATGTTATATTGACTGTGTGAAACTTATTATGGTATCTATGCTGCTAAAAAATGACTGGTTTGGAACTATATTATGGTAACATCACGAATACAATCAAACATGGATTGGTACCAGTAAAAACTAAAAGTAATTAATAGTGTGCAATACAACGTGTATTACTTTCTCTGTACTAATAAAAATTAATCTAGAGTTATATTTATATTATCTAGTATAATAAATTTTAATATGACACGTATCTAAATTTATGACGAGATTTATTGTACTGGGGTTATGTTGAATTAATGTTTAGTTGATTTTTATTGAGACGACGAGCAGGAGGTAGAGTAAACTTATGGTCGTACGGTACGGTCAAAGTGGCACGTGGGAAGCGGTGGAAGCTTCGTACCATCGAGCCCCGGTCGACGTGGACACAATGAGGCCCTCCAACGTGCATCGCTGTTGCTCGCACGTGCTCCCTCACTTTAAGATTCGCGCACACTTTCAGGCATCTCCACTAGCACGGGCAGTCCCAACCCAAGATATGGTTTCCATAAACTCCACATCATCAAGAAACTAATACTAGACGCTACTCTTCCAATGCAAACACCACTATTTCATACTTCAATTTAATGCTACTTATCTCACATGATGTCTTGGATGTTGTGTAGAAACTATGTCTCATGCAAGACATGGTTTCCTTCTCTTTCCTCATTTATTCACTTGCCACATCATTTTTTATCATATGTGACAACTTATTTAATGCTATAGACACTATACTAGTCATTGGGTTGAGAATGCTCTAATAGGACTATAGTAGCTAAAGACAGATAAAACACGAGTGCTGGTAGTTGCTAGTAGCTAGCTACTCTACCAAGGGTGTGTTTAGTTTGGTTGAAATTGGAACGATGTGATGAAAAAGTTGGAAGTTTATGTGTGCAGGAAAGTTTTGATGTGATGGAAAAGTTGGAAGTTTGAAAAAATATTTTGAAACTAAACACGGCGCAAGACACCCAAATTCCTAACTCCAATGCAAAGCTCGATCTGTGGGCTAAGCTTATAAATTGTGTTGGCTAATTACGTCTGTCAGCTTAAACGTGCTTTAATTGCTGCTTTTCATTAGATTGGAGCTGCCTAATTACCTACGAATGTAGAGCTACTAGTGATGCAAAGAGTTCCGTCCAAAAAAAAACTATCAATGCAATGATAGGTGATTCGGTCCAAATGTTCCATGCTCAAAGTGTAAAATTATGACATTAACATATGGGAAATTTTATCATCCTTACAAAAAAGAGTACCGAAAGGTACATAAATTTTGGTACTTGAGGCATTAAAATTTTAGTACATTCAGATATTTTTTTAAGTACGGTAATTTATTTTTCTTAACATACGGTTAAATTTGTGAAAGTCATAGTTTTTACAGGATTCTTTTATTTTCACAAAATTGTTGACTTTCACACAGCCTTGTGTTTGAGGCGATTCGTCCACTCACACGTGAAAATCAAACTTATTTGCAACCTAGAAAAACGTTTTGTTCAACGTAGAAAGCATCTTTTAAGCACTGGTAACAGCTAAACCAAGCTAACTAGTTTGAAGAGTACAAACTAGGGGACGCGTTATCACACATCACACTCACACTGCTATGTAAGAAAAAAAAATATGTGCGTGTGATCCCAAACACACGTCTGCTGGAAAGAGATTGGAGAGACAAAGCCTAGGAGACACAAAGTTGAAACAAATAAGTAGCGTGCAGCCCGTAATAAAGACACGTTTTGAAATAGATTGGAGACATAAAGCATCAATACGTGGATCCACCTCTCCTAAGACTGCTATACTCTTGAGGCTACCAGAGGTAGATCTACCCCCTCCCTTAAGGGTCTACCAGAGGTGGATCAAGCTTGATCACCGGTGATGGATCCACACCCTTACCTTGGCCACCAGCGATGGATCTACCGCATTAGTAACTGCTCCCGCTACTCAAAGTGTGCCATTCTCGTGGCCCCCTTCTACTACTCGAAGCGTGTGTCACTTATGGTCATGCCGTGGCTCAAAGCCCATCATTCCTATGACTGTCTTCGCCACCTCATGCATCACTGATCGAGGGGGAGGGGGAGGAGGGGAAGACTGGAGATGTCAATAAGTGTAAAACTCTTAGTTCACCTAAAAAATAGAGGGAAAGGGCGGGGCATGATTTTTTTTTCAAGTAGTGACTTGACTTCTATGTCGGTAGGCTGTTGGTGCACCGTGCATGTACTCCCTCCATCTCTGAAAACAAACCTAATATGATGTGTTATACATATACATACTAATGAAGTGTCACATTTTATAGTAGGTTTGTTTTTTTATGGGGCTAAGGGAGTACTAGAAAAGATATTTAAGATATGCAGCGATGTAGGATGCCCTATGTTTTTTTTATTGAATCATTCAATGTATTCATGTAATAAATTGGATTAAAAGAAAAGAAAACATTAAACACATTTACAACTCAAAATGCACCAGCACAGAGAGAGAGAGAGAAAGAGAGAGAGAGAGAGAGAGCACATTTACAGCTCAAAGTACAGAAGCAGAGAGAGGTTGACAAAGTCGGGCTCAAGTGCTCAACGAACAAACTCCGGGTTAACGCTGTCAAAGCCCAACTTCCAGAGTGACGCCCAGCCAAGGTGTTGCTTTCCTCAGGGTAGCATCCAAGCAGCCCCTCAGGAATAAGTTCACTTTAGGTCCCTCAATTTGTCACCGAGTTCGAAATTCGTCCCTGCAGCACAAAACCGGATACAACGCATCTCCCAACTTACAAAACCGTGCAAACGAGGTCCCTCGGTAGTATTGTGGTTCTGGCTGACGTGGCGCTCCTTTGAGTCTTCGTCAAACGTGGCATTGATGTGGTGCTTATGTGGCAATTCAATCCGAAAAAATAATAAAACTCATGGGACCCGCATGTCAGTTGCACTTAAAAAAATATATAAAAAAAGTGGGGCATGTGTGACACCACATATCATCCTCACCACTCCTACTCTTCTCTCAATCCCCTCTCTCTCTCCCTCCCCTGCAAGTGGGCGGCATGCGGAGCGGCGGGCGGCGGAGGGCACGGACCAGCGGGGTAAAGCGAGGCGGGCAGCGGGCGGAGCAGGCTGGCGGAGCGTGGCGGGTGGCCGACCTCACCCTCTTGCCTCTTTCAGCGGTCATGGCGGCGGTGGCGGGGGTGGAGGTAGGGCCGACGGGAGGAGAACAGGAAGGAAGAACGGAGCGGCGGCAATCTCGTGCACCACCTGCCGCTCCTCCACCTCTGCTTCGGGTTGTTGCCGTCGGCCACCGCCGAGGCCATCCCGTCTCCTCCTGGTGGACGCAGTGACCACCATAGATCCAGCGGTACTTTATCCCTGGGCCCACCTCGTCGTCGTCCTCTGGGCCCACGAAGGAGTTCTTCATCCCAGCAAGGGGTTGTCGCCGTTGTCGCCGCTACCCAGCGCGCATCAGACGCGGCGGCGTCCATGGACGCGGGCAGCGGGTGGGGGAAGTAGACGCTAACATCGGCAACAGGTTTTCCCTAAATCTACCTCCATCGTCCGCCATTGACGAGCTCGGGCAGCGACTCGCCGCCACATTCTCTTTTCCCTCCTTCCAGCGCGTGGGCGAGGAATTGCGGCGGGACAGGAGTCGTGGCGGCAGCCGGAGTGAGAGGAACGACGCACGATGGCGGGAGAGAGGAGCAACGGCTCGCGGGCAAGAGGAGTGGCGCGTGGCGGCGGGAAAGAGGGGCGCGCGGTGGCCGGCAGGAGGAAGGAGCGGTGTGCAGCGGCCGGCGGGTGAGAGTAGTGCCGTGTGGCGGTTGACGAGCAAGAGGAGCGGTGCGCATTGGTGGGAGAGAGTAGCGTCGTGTGGCGGTTGACGGGCAAGAGAAGCGCCGCGCGTCCAGCCTACCTGCCTCTCCCTCTGTCATCTGGTGAATAAATGTGATGGAAAAAGTGGGACCCACTAACATGTGGGTCCCACTATTTTTTTGACTGACAGGTGGGTCTCGCATATTTTGTTTAATTTTGTTGTTGTTAATTTTGATCTGTAGGATCGAATCACAAGAACTAAGCCAATCAGAGGGGGGTGAATGGTTGGTATACCCAAAAACCAAAACTTTTAGCGGAAATAAAAGTTACCCTCGAATTCGACGGAGATCGGTCTGACTAGAGTAGATTAGCCGGTCTGACCGAGTGGATGCTGCCGGTCTGACCGGTATAGGTCCACCGGTCTGACCACCGATGTTGCCTGCCGCCCCTATCGCTGCCGCCGGTCTGACAACCTAGCCACCGTCGGTCTGACCGCTGCTTCACGCCGGTCTGACCGCAGGTATCTCGCCGGTTAGACCGCCGAAACCCGGTGAAACACAAATCAAAAAACTCTCAAAGTAGATGACAACTTTATTGCTTCTCTCTGTGTTTACAAAGTGCACCAACAGCACTCCTTACAAAAATCTCGACTAAACTCGAAACCCTAAAACACAACGCTACGAAAAGCGACACAAAAGAGATACAGGGAAGCCTCACGCTCTCCCTCTATTTATACATGAGGTAGGCAGCCTAAAGCCACGAACCAAACTCATACTAAGAGTCCTAAACACCTTAGGAAACCCTCTAGTACAAGAAAGAAACTTTACATAACCAATCGTACCAAATTTGGACTCTTCCAAATTCGACTCCGCATCCCATACGCACACAATACCTCCATCGTATGCCATATGGAATCTCCATCAACCACGTGCATCAACTCTAGCCTTAGTATCCCGCATGATATCTGACCACCACGGACATCGTCTTACCACCAAGCCGACTCCCGATCCATCACCGCAAATACTCTCCCGAGGCATCGAGTCACCTACACATGAAACAAACAAAGAAACCATATTCCGAGACCAAGCTATCACCAACGTGACTCATTGTTAGCAAACAACAGTATTACATACGTATAGTATCCATCTAGAAGCCATAACCATGAAACAATCACGGATATCCAAACAAACAACCCGAAACCGAAACCGACACAGCATCGGCCGGTCAGACCGCGGGCCGGCCGGTCTGACCGCTCACATAGCTCCGGTCTGACCGGCAACCACCGCCCGGTCGGACCGGACCACATAAAATAACAGCACCTGTAAATCCAATCATCCAAAACCACTTCGACAATCATCTCCAAATATCAAAACCGATAATCACAGATGCCAATTGTTCATCACAGAATAACAATCAATACACACTCTCCCCCTTGATGAACACATTGACAAACCCATTAAAAATGTTTTGGAGTTTGGAAAATTAAAAACAAAAGTGGTAAAAAGCACACTTCGTATAAACGTACACATCGTGCTCAAAAATCCAAAAGAAAACTTCTCCCCGTTTTCAAAAGAAAGAAATTCCCAATTGAACCAAAAACATGCTCTTCTCAAAAACTCTTCTCTTCTAAAACTTATCTGTTCTCCAAAAGATCCAAAAATTTTCACATTATTTCTCCCCCTTTTGACAATGATTTCATCAAGCATAAGAATTATGTTCATTAATGTATAAGAGCTTAACATACATATAGCATATCATGTCATGTGTTGCAATAAAAAGAAGATGAATCCATCTATAATATAACAAGCATGCATTAAAGTATAACCATGAATTAAAGATTTTACAATTAAGCTTGATTCAACAATCAAAATTCATGATTTCAAACGATTTATAATGCAACATCTTAACAAGAATATAAGTTGAAGAATAAACACTAAACACTTATACCTATTGCTTTTATCACTCTTTCTCAAATAACCTTTAGCACAAAACAACAAAGAGAATTTTTGAACATTTTCTTTTCTCGAGCCTTTTTGCTCATATTTTTCTCTTTTATTCCGGGTACGTCCCTGTCATCAAGACTGTTTCCAGGGATTCGGCACCCATTATTTTGCTCACAGCGAATACGTCCTTGTCGTCAAGACTGTTTCCAAGGATTCGGTATTCATTTTTTTCATATTTTTATTCTCTTTTTCACAATGAGCAATTAAAGCTATTTGAGGAATAACAAGTCAATAAAGCATATATATAAAGCATTTATAAATCAAACCATATGCTAGCTTCAACATTGCATATTTACTTAATTCAAGTATAGAATTTAAGTGTCATGCATCATCTCCCTTAAAAGCAAAATCTAAATCTCATGAAAATATTAGAATACATACAAGCTATGCTAGAGACAAATAAACCTTCAAAGTATTACTAGCATGCACAAGAAAATACCATATGTATAAACAAAGCTCTCTTTTCTCAATTTTTTCAGTCATATTATTGCTTGATAAAATCATGAGGTACAAACTCCCCCTCAAACCATGCCAAAAGAAATTCACGAAAAAGCACTAACTCCCCCTCAAAATAACCTCCAATTCTCCCCGAACAAAAATCAAGAAGAAATCAAAGATTTTGAAAAAGACATCCAATTGCCAATGATATCACCAAAATTCTCAAGAATTGACATATATCCAATAGTATTAACCAAAACTACAACCTCAAATACTAGCATATGAAAAAGCTAATAAACAAGAGAGTAGACCAAAATTATGTCAATTCAAAAGTAAAGTGATGTTACCTCGCTATACAATCGTCATCTCAATGTTAAACGCACATGGGGAGTATGCCACCAAAATACCTACAAACGAGAAGATGTCGAGGCCTCTGTGTTGGGGTTAGAAATAAGAAATTTTGGAATCCAACACTGAGTCACACGACTAGTAGAACCAGTAGGTACATATGCACTAACAAAATCAGAACCAGACTTACCTAAAAACTTACCTTGTTGTTTCACAAAAGTCTGATTTGAATTACGCACAAAATTGCCCGGAGGCTGGTCTGACCGCCGCTGTGCCTGCGGTCTGACCGGGCCTGGTAACCGGTCTGACCGCCGGTTCAACTGCGGTCTGACCGCTGGCCGGTCTGACCGACTGGTCAGTGTCGGTCTAACCGTGGTCCTCGAATTAAAACCCGATTTTTGCCAACATCGTTTTGCAAAAGCAATTTCTCTTTCCTTTTTCTGTTTATGGGCAAGTCTAAAACAAAAACCAATCAAATGTCCATCTTTGCCAAAAAAGAACAAGTGTACTTTTCACGACAAGTTTGTGAAGTAGATGGTTTTGAAATTGATGGTTTCGCAACAACGGAAGGTTTTGCATTCACAACATTTAATTTCGAAGAAGATGCATTCAAAGAAGACATGATGCCAGCAGATTTAAACACAGTATTCTTAGGCTCAGATTCAATCAAAATTTCACCTCTCCTAGCAACACCCAAAACAGTAGGAGGATGTCTAGAATTATGAGCATAAGGATCAAAACCTAAACCACGATTGTGTGTGCTAACCTTAGATTGATCAAGAATTATGTTGAGGTTATTTTTACCACCAGAAAATCTTTGCAAAGAACTTTTCAAATAAGAAACCTCCTGAGTAAGAGTAGCACAATTTTTGCAAGCATCCAAAAGACCTTTTTGTTTTCTACAAGTTGAGCAAGAAAACACCTTATCTTGTTTAACAATTTCTTCCATGTGTTTAACACGCCCAAAAGCATCTTTCAATTTCATCTCATTCAAAACACACTTTGAACAATCTTGAGAAATCAAAACACCATTGTTTTGTTTTGCTTTATTCACACATGAAGCATTGACCAAAGAACTTGCACAAAAAGCAACTTTGTATTTTTTCAAAACGTTCTTTGTCAAAATCAACTCATCAACAACACGAGCATGTAAAGCAAATCCAATCGCAAAAGAAGATTCCAACTTTTTAGATTTTTCAATCTCAAATTCCAATTTTTTGCAATTAACAGAATTGGCATCTCGCAAAGCATTAATTTCAGAAAATAAAACTTCACAAGATTGACAATTATCATCATCAGGAATCGAAGATTTTAATCTATCAATTTCAGCATTTAGAATCTCTATAGTGTGATCCTTCTCATCAAGCACAATAGAACATGTTTGAAGTTTCTTAGCAAATTTGTAAGCAGCATATTCCAATTCATCATAACTAAGCTTTTCTTCACTATCAGATTCATCAACATCAGAATTTGCATTACGAGCAATAAAAGCTAGATCAACAACTTGCTTACCTTTGCCCTCATCTTCATCTTCAGATCCATCAAAAACTTTTATGAGTTCTTGAATTAACCACTGCATGCAATACTTCTTCTTCTCCTTCTCCTTCATGTTCTTCTTCTTGTTCACGTCATCATCTTTGACTCTACCATCATCTTCCTTCTTTCCTCTCCCAAGCTTAGGACAATGCGAGTGAAGATGATCAAGTACACCACACTCAAAACAATGATTCGGTTCTCCTCTTTTCCTGTTCCTAACATTTTTCATAACTCGAGAAAATTTGTTAGATAGCAAAACCAAGTCCTCCTCCTCGAACTGTTCGAGTTGCTCATCCGACATGGCATTAACCAAAGCAAGAACAGAAGAATTCGATGAAGAAGCACCAACATCCAAAGAAGTTGAAGACGAAATCAAAGCACTAGACTTAGAATCACCTTTACGAGAAAGAATATACATCTCATGTGTTTTCAATTTTGTGTAAAGTGAATCCAAAGTCAAAGAAGACATATCAACAGACTCCTGAATAGATGTAACTTTCATCTCCCAAATAGACATGTCAAGACCATTCAAAAAGTGACGAGAAACCTCAGATTGTGAATAATTAGCATCATAAGAAGAATCAACAGATCTAAGATCACTCAAAATTTTGTTAAACCTAGAAAGATAGTCATCTAAAGCTTCTCCAGGTTTTATTTCAAATTTAATATACTCCTTTTTAAAAAGATCACGACGAAGTTCTTTAATATTTGAAGTTCCTTGATGAATGTTTTTTCAAAGCGTTCCAAATCTCATGAGCAGTTTCAAGATGAGAAACACGATCATAATCCGAACGAGAAATCCCACTCAAAAGAATATTGCGAGCTTTGCAATTGTGTTCAAATTCAAGTTTTAAAGCATCAGTATTAATTTGATCAGGAATCACATAAGGATGAGAAACTTTTCTCCAAATATCATAATCCTCAGCCATAATGTAAGATTGCATCCTACTGCACCAATGAGAAAAATCCGTTCCATCGAAAACATGAGGCTTAGTTGAAAATCTACTAGTAGCCATGGCAAGAACTCTAGATCGGTTAAAATCCAAAGAAGAAAACAAAGCTCTGATACCACTTGTAGGATCGAATCACAAGAACTAAGCCAACCAGAGAGGGGGTGAATGGTTGGTATACCCAAAAAACAAAACTTTTAGCGAAAATAAAAGTTACCCTCGAATTCGACGGAGATCGGTCTGACCGGAGTAGATTAGCCGGTCTGACCAAGTGGATGCTGCCGGTCTGACCGCCGATGTCGCCTGCCGCCCCTGTCGCTGCCACCGGTCTGACCACCTAGCCACTGTCGGTCTGACCGCTGCTTCACGCCGGTCTGACCGCAGGTATCTCGCCGGTTAGACCGCCGAAACCCGGTGAAACACAAATCGAAAAACTCTCAAAGTAGATGACAACTTTATTGCTTCTCTCTATGTTTACAAAGTGCATCAACAGCACTCCTTACAAAAATCTCGACTAAACTCGAAACCCTAAAACACAACGCTACGAAAAGCAACACAAAAGAGATACAGGGAAGCCTCACGCTCCCCCTCTATTTATACATGAGGTAGGCAGCCTAAAGCCACGAACCAAACTCATACTAAGAGTTCTAAACACCTTAGGAAACCCTCTAGTACAAGAAAGAAACTTTACATAACCAATCGTACCAAATTTGGACTCCTTCCAAATTCGACTCCGCATCCCATACGCACACAATACCTTCATCGTATGCCATATGGAATCTCCATCAACCACGTGCATCAACTCTAGCCTTAGTATCCCGCATGATATCTGACCACCACAGACATCGTCTTACCACCAAGCCGACTCCCGGTCCATCACCGCAAATACTCTCCCGAGGCATCGAGTCACCTACACATGAAACAAACAAAGAAACCATATTCCGAGACCAAGCTATCACCAACGTGACTCATTGTTAGCAAACAACAGTATTACATACGTATAGTATCCATCTAAAAGCCATAACCATGAAACAATCACGGATATCCAAACAAACAACCCGAAACCGAAACCGACACAGTGTCGGCCGGTCAGACCGCGGGCCGGCCGGTCTAACCGCTCACATAGCTCCGGTCTGACCGGCAACCACCGCCTGGTCGGACCGGACCACATAAAATAACAGCACCTGTAAATCCAATCATCCAAAACCACTTCGACAATCATCTCCAAATATCAAAACCGATAATCACAGATGCCAATTGTTCATCACAGAATAACAATCAAAACACACGTTGATCTTACATGATCCTTTATTTTTTTTATCATACCGCCACGTAAGCGCCACGTCAATGCCACGTGGGACAAAAACCTAGTCAAATGAGCCACACCACGTAGAAGCCACGTCAGCTAAAACTGGTGTTAATACTGCTGAGGGACCTCGTTTACATGGTATCTAAGTATTCTGGACCAAGGACGAAATCAGACTCGGTGACAAATTGAGACCTGGAGTGAACTTATTCCCAGCCCCGAACACCCCTAACCTTGTTTTGTAATAAAGCCCTCCAAAGATGCTGGAGTTACAGCCCCATGCCACCGGATGCGAGGTTCATGTGTGGTTCAATTAGCGGTACGGTACTAATATTGGATTAATTGATTGCTGAGAGGGGAATTTTCTCTTACATAAAAGAGAGAGAGAGAGACTTCCTGTGCGTGCGTAATTAAACAGCAACAATGCTGCGCTGTTGGCCGTCTTCCTTGCCAAGCTTCCTGTGCGAGCGTGCAACGAACGGTTGGAGGATATAGTTAGTCTAAAAAAGACACTATAAGAAATTAATTAAGTCTAACTTGGGAGCATTTAAATGATGGGCTTGTACGCGGGGGGGGGGGGGGGGGGGGGGGGGGAGGGGATCGATCTCTCTGATTCTCTACAGCTGGGAGGAGGGGGACGGGATCGATCTCTCTGAGAGCCTGTTTGGTATAACTCCAACTCCTAAATATAACTCTAGGAGTTGAGTCTGGAGTAGAGCTGTGAAGCTGTCTAAACCCAGCTCCACAACTCTAGTACATTTTGTGAGAGAGCTCCATCCAACTCCACTCCCAGTTTTAGTGGAGCTGAAACTGTTTGGCTAAGCTCTAACTCCAGAAGGTGTGGAGCTAGAGCTGGAGCTGTGCCAAACAGACCCTGATTCTCTACAGCTAGCTAGCGCGGAGCCACAAATAGCTATTGATACTATTAAACCAAAAGCAAATGAACTCAAGGATCATCAATCGAACAAGAACAATGGCTATTTGGCTCTACGCAACCTAAATCTGAACTGTTGTTTTGTCCATGTACAGTACTAAAGTTGAGTCTATTTATTTATTTATTTTTGGTTGCATCAAACTCAGCTATCCACTAAAAACAATACGTTGCATAAACCAGCAGAAAAAAAAAAGGAAGAAAGGTTGACCAACCAGGGCGGCAAGCAAGCAGACACCACTCCGGGCCAATGCTGTCAAAGCCCAACTTTCAAAGTCAGGCTCAGCCGAGGCCGAAGGGCCATCCACAACCTAACAAAGCCCATCTATATTGATTTTTCTAATTCTACTTAGATAAAGAGATACATATAAGTATAAATACAAGGCCCCCTAAGAGAAGAGGGGAGACAATCAACATACACGGAACAATAGATCAAGACAGAAGATCAACATACAAGCCAACATACGCCAAGACAAGACGCCAGATATCGATTTCAGAGATAGGCATGGCTAGTCCCCTATGGTGCCTATGGATACCGTAAGGAGAGATATAGCGCTGTCTCTGATCTCGCCGGATACGGATTCGAGGAGGAAGGCTAACCTGTTGTCGACTACGAGTCAGACCTTCAGACCGCTATGTCGACAACAGTTAGATAGGCTACTCCAAATATTGTACTGGTGTGATCATGGTGAATAAGAGCAACGACCGGCTTCGGCCAACAGGATGTAGGGTTATTACCTGACAATTCAGGGGCCCGAACCTGTATAAAAATCCTTGCCTCTGTCTCTTTTACCTCAATCTCACATATATCCTAGTACCAACGATCCCCATACTATGCAAATACCAAAATCGCGACATTAAACGTCGACAGTGGCGCGCCAGGTAGGGGGATTTTGGTGCTTCAAGGTTTCGACGAGATGGGTTTAAAAGATGGATTCTCCGACAACATACTACTCGATAACTTCGGTTATAGAGGATCTAACTTGTCCCGAGTATGTGACCCGACAAGATCAGAACCATCGTCGTCAACAGTTTAATCTACTGAGATTATTCGAGCTTCAAGACGTCACCACCACCGCCACGGGCATGTCGGCCACCGGAATTACTGCCTGTGCTGGTTATCCCCGAGTCGCCATCTGATGTCGAAATTTCCGAGTGCGTCGAATCCGATTTCCATCATGACGGGGCCTAGCTCATCTCCGATTGACTCGGTCTTCAACGTGGTTATCCCGAGAAAAATCAGCAAGTTGCAGCCGACAAGGATGGATCTCAGACGAAGCAAGCAACTCGGATCAATCTTATGCACGGTCGAGTGATTCTCTTCACGCCATGATCGAGCAGCCACAAGGAATGCAGAGCCAACATTCAAGTATATACAGTACATGCTTGTGTCAATTTGGACACGTATAAGTGTGTATATGGATACAGTGGGCATATACAGAGCTCCGATACATGCGATGACGGTCCAAGGACTTCCCGACGTGCCACACACGTCATTCAAGGTAATTGCTAGATTGGTTTTTTAAATTAATCATTCCGGCATGTATCTACAAAAATACGCAGTATTTTATATGCAATTTATCGTACCTATTCAGATCATATGGTATTGTTAGATTTATAATTTATTATATTTATCTAGAGCACGTTTTATACAATATCTATTATGCGAGTGTTTCCGGTGTTGGGCCGACTACGGTTTAATGCTAGGGGCTCGCTCTATTTCCTTCCGTATAAATCATGCTTGTTTACGGTTTACATAATCCCTGATATTTAATCTGCTCATTATACCCTGATAATACTAGAAGATCCATGCAGTTTTTTGAGTACATACTCGATATTCTCTGCTATATGTCTTGCCTTCTAGAAAATATTTTTTAGGAACAATTGAGCACTCGAGTAGGTTGTGGTCGAGTACACCCCATTATCGAGAACAATCTCGACAAATGCAGAGTCGTCGTGCCCAACCTGCCAACGAAGACCGACGACCTATCTCATAGCACCGGCTATGGCTGGACTACTCGAGAAAAGGTTGTTAACGGATAATTCCTCGTGAACGTCGTCGGCTTGATCACCCGACATGATTGCGAACGGACATCCGGATATGCTATAAGTTGGGTATGTGAGTCATGCTGGCCACATGAGATGCACGTGTAATAAACCAACTTTAGCGCCCCTATAGGTGATTAAGAGACTTCTACTCCTGGTTCTCGAACCGGTAAACGTAGTGATCTCTCTCGCCTTACTTCTAGTGGTAGTTAAGGCTACACCTGGTTCTCGATCAGCAGTGTAGCGATTCTCCCACTACTTCCACTCTAGGTGGTCGAGTTACGACTATTACCTGGTACTCGACTAGCGGTGTAGCCATTCTCCCACTACTTCCACTCTAGGTGGTCGAGTTACGACTACTACCTGGTCCTCGACCAGCGGTGTAGCGATTCTCCCACTATCTCCACTTTAAGTGGTCGAGTTACGACTACTACCTGGTCCTCGACCAGAGGTGTAGCGATTCTCCCACTACCTCTACTCCAACAAAGTTGATATCAGGTATACAATATTGCCAAGTGTTTTACCCAGAGATCCCTTACCATGACGACACCTAGAGTTGAAACCAATCCTCATGTTCCTTTACGCCGTCCTGACAAGGCCTCCGAGGAATCTAAGGGAACTTCGACTGGGGACGCCTAGAGCCGATAAGGCCTTGTCGGATCCTGTAGAGACAAAAGACCATGTAAGATCTGGTCATGTAAGAGTTCTCGCCGTGCGTATTAACCAAGCCGTGTAATCGGAAATTGAGTTTTCCAACTTCACGACTGGGGCCTAGGGTCAGTGCTTTTTCAACCAAGGCAGGTCAAGGGTCCAAGAGCCTTATTCTCCGATAACGATTCTCCGACGACAAGGCTGGGGGCTAGGGAGAGTGTATGACTCAACAAACTGACTGATCGAAGTCGGTAAAAGAGAAGACGCTCATACACAAAACATTGGTCTGTAAATTTAATTTATTTTCAGTTTTTCATACATATTATAACATGTCACCCTTTGAGCGTTCGCTCGGGGATTATTTCTATCTAATATTCTTTTCTGAGTATTGATTTCAGGAAAATTCTATTCGACATTGCTGAAGACTCCACGTCTCTATGGTTCTACACCAAGATCGACTAAGGCGAGTACAACAAATGTTGACAAGGTTTCGTCGCAGATTCTATGCCTTCTCGATCGCTTGAGAACGGTTGGTGGATCTTGACAAGGAATACGGAATGAAAATATGGTGTACCCGCCGAGATAAAATTTCTTGACTTCAATCCAAATTCTCGATTACAGCAAGACGTGAGACTTAGTTGTATGCTATGTACTTTCTTGGTTAATGTCGGAATTGACTCAGACAAACCCTATAGGTGCCCGCACGAGGCTGATAAGGGAAGTCTAACATTATCTCTGAACTCACCGAGAACGGTCACGTGAGCTCGATAACAGTTACTCCAAGGTTTGCGGTTGAGAATATGAATTTGTTCATTTGCATTGAAGTCGGGGGCTACTGTCAGGGTTATGGATACCATATACCTAATAGTAGTTGACTAAATCTCGGCAGGACTCACCACGTACCATGTCTTATACGGAAAGAACCTTCGGATATAGGAGGCGTTTTGCATAAGGAAGGATGAATACAGTTCTACATGGACACGACAAGGACTACTCGGATTGTATCCATATTGGTTTTCCTAGTTCTACTTGGACAAGGGGACACCTATAGGTATAAATACAAGGCCCCCTAGGAGGAGAGGGGAGACAATCAACATACATGGAACAATAGATCAAGACAGAAGATTAACATACAAGCCAACATACGCCAAGACAAGACGCCAGATATCGATTTCAGAGATAGGCATTGGCTAGTCCCCTACGGTGCCTATGGATACCGTAAGGAGAGATATAGCGTTGTCTCTGATCTCGCCGGATGCGGATTCGAGAAGGAAGTGTTGACGAAAAAATCGAACACACTGGCCTAGGAGATCTGCTTAGCTCCTGTGCAGGTCCAAATCTTGATGAGATGCGGGCTTGCCAGTCAGTTTGATCCTGCGACTGACAAGATATGCAAACAGTAGATCAAACAGTCGATCGGCTGACAAGCCGATGGAGTAGTTCCAGCTGATAGCCGATAATAGCCGATGCCGATACCAGCCGATAGCGATAGGGTTTTGAGCAATCGGCTATACGTCCAATATAGATTCCGACATGATGTAAACAAAGGCAATCAGCTGGTGATGACAAACAATGTAGCAATATAATCCAGTATAAACCAATCGACAAATAATGATATGATAAATAAGCATCGATCTGAAGGTTAAAGCACACATCGGCTGGAGGTCTGATGTCATGAAATCCACAAGATTAGATTAAACAGTGAAACCTTTGTTGTCATCGGCTAAATCCAACTTATATGTATATGCAATCCTTCTGAGCCGATGCAACGTCCAGATAACTCACCGGCTGAAACCCCAATGAAACCCTTATTGGCAATCAAGAAGCAGGCTAGAGATTATGGTTCTGAGCACGACTTAGTATATCAAACTTAACTGATGCAGCACTAAGTATGAAAAGAAACATAATATCTAGACAATCAAGCCGTTGACTGAGTTTTCAGGGTGGTAGATGTCTAAGCTAATCTAATCTAGCAACGCGATTTAGCCGATACCGGTAGAAACCCTAAAACGAGAAGCAGCCGATAGAGCCAAATTGATGTGTTAAGACTAGATTAACAGAGACATATGATAAATAGGTAGACAAATATATCATCCAAACCAGAGCAATCCAAGAGGTCGAATGTACTGATGCAGCCTTGAACGATGCCGACGTAGACGATATAATTGCCTAGACCGACGGAACATTGGACTTACCCCTTAGCCGGAGATCGAACACCAATGCAGCCCCGCGTCAGGTGCCAAGTCCCGCCGGACGATAAAATATAAAGTAGAAAAGGTAAAAGGTGGCGATGCGTCGAATTGTAATGATTGTAGCAATAGATTACATAGACTCCGGGTGTACATATTTATACCCATGGGTTGATACAAGTCCTTGTCGGACAAGAAAGAAACTTTCCTAAAGATAAAAGGAAAAGATAAAGTCCTTATAGGACACTAAACACACTTTCCTAAAGATAAAAGGAAACTAACAAACTATTCCTAATTAATAGATAACTTTCCATGCCGCATTCTCTTTGAAGTCGGTCTCTTCTGGATAAGCTTCCTTTAGTAGATCAATTTCCTTAACCGAATATAG
Source organism: Oryza meridionalis (assembly GCA_000338895.3). NCBI lineage: Eukaryota > Viridiplantae > Streptophyta > Magnoliopsida > Poales > Poaceae > Oryza > Oryza meridionalis. The sequence continues at coordinate 3,884,418 of CM002528.2, read as the reverse complement.
CAAGAATCCGACAACTGACGACTTGACAACTCTCATAGGCTAATCTCAGGACTTCGAAGCCGATACTGACTCTAAGCCGATGACTACTCCGGGCTTACCAAATTTCACTGTTAACAGGAAGGCTACCCTGTTGTCGACTACGAGTCAGACCTTCAGACCGCCATGTCGACAACAGTTAGATAGGCTACCCCAAATATTGTACTGGTGTGATTATGGTGAATAAGAGCAACGACCGGCTTCGGCCAATAGGATGTATGGCTATTACCTGACAATTCATGGGCCCGAACCTATATAAAAATCCTTGCCTCTGTCTCTTTTACCTCAGTCTCGCATATATCCTAGTACCAACGATCCCCATACTATGCAAATACCAGAATCGTGACATCAAACATCGACACATTCGATGTGATGTGTGAAAATTTTTTTGTTTTGGGAACTAAGGGCCTGTTTAGTTGGTGAAATGAAAATTTTTGGGTGTCACATCGCACGTTTGACCGGATATCGGAAGAGGTTTTCGAACATGAACGAGAAAACTAATTTCATAACTCGCCTGAAAACCGTGAGACGAATCTTTTGAGCCTAATTAATCCGTCATTAGCACATGTAGGTTATTGTAGCACTTATAGCTAATCATGACCTAATCAGGCTCAAAAGATTCGTCTTACGATTTACATGCAAACTGTGCAATTAATTTTTCTTTTTATCTATATTTAATGCTTCATATATATGTCAAAGATTCGATGTGATATTTTTGGGAAAAGTTCTGGAGAAAGTTTAGGATCTAAACAAGGCCTGAACTAGTATATGCCAAGCATTTGTTGTTCGTCTCAAGCAGGTTTTCTTCAGTATCATTAATATTTCTCGTTTTCTTCTTTCAACAAAGCCTTTGGCGCCGTGTTTAGTTCCAAACTATTTCTTCAAACTTTCAACTTTTTTATTATATCGTTCCAATTTTAACTAAACTTCCAATTTTGGTTCCGCAGGAAAGTTTTGATGTGATGGAAAAGTTGGAAGTTTGAAAAAAAAGTTTGCATTTAAACATGGCACTTGTTTAGTTCCAAAATAGAGGCTGTGTTTAGTTTCTGAAATTGAGGAAAAGTTTGGAAAAAGTTGGTAGTTTGAGAAATTTATGTGTAGGAAAGTTTTGGATGTGATGTGATGGAAAGTTAGGAGTTGAGAAAAGTTTGACGTGAACTAAACAATGGCTGTGTTTAGATCCAAAATTTGGATCCAAACTTCAATCATTTTCCATCACATCAACCTATCATATACACACAACTTTTCAGTCACATCATCTCTAATTTCAACCAAAATCCAAATTTCGTGCTGAACTAAACACAGCCAATGCCAAAATATACCTCATCTCACCGAGAGAAAAGAATCTCAATGTGAAATTCATGAAAACCAACCCACACCACTCCACGGCAAAACGTACAGCCTTTTTTGCCCGATGCCAAAAAAAAAAACGCTCATTGATTCATTGGGTTCCTGTACATTTGTTACACCCCCGTCCCCGTGACTGAAAATTTTACGCTACCCCACCTGTCAGCGCCCCATCCCCCGTGAACCTCCGCCCAACACCCCCACCTGTCAGTGACCCATCTCCTCACCCACACCTATATAACCCGCTCGCACCGCACATCACGCGCCCTGCACTGCACTGCACTGCAGCCGCGGCTGCTACACGCAACCAACCCCCTCACACACACACACACACACACAGTCACCGCAACGCAAGGAGAAAAAAGCAGCGAAGCGGAGGAAGAGAGAAAGAAAGCGACGCTGCTTTTTCTTCTTTCTTCCAACCACTCCGGGATCGGGGAGCGAATCAAAATCATTCGTCGAGGCGAGTAAAAACCCCAATCTCGCTTTTACTCTCCTCCTCCTCCTCCTCTTCCTCTCTCCCCACCTCGGCGGCTGCGGCTGCGGAGGCGGAGGCGGAGGCGAAACCCTAGGAGGAGCTAGCCGCATTTGCTCCTCGGGGGGAGGTGTTCTGGCGTCTCTTCGATGTGAGTAGCCTGATCGGGATCGCCAGTTCGTTGCGGGTTTCGGTGTTGCGTGGTTGGGGTAGATGTTTACTTCGTTTGTAGCAGTTTGGTTTGCCGAGATTTTTGGGGGGATCAACGTGTTCGACGACTGTGTGTGTGTGGGTTTTGTTCGGGTTGAAGGGTTTTTGCGTTTTGGTGGGTGGGTGCGGTTAGGGTTTTAGCTGGGTGGAGGTGGGTGATCTGTGCGTTGATCGCGATGGCTGGGGCGCACTGTTTCCACACGGGGGGTTTTGTTTTGTTTCGGTTCGATCGCTTGGTTGTTTACTCCCCGTGATTGTTTATGATCTGGTTGCTTCTGATTGGCTACATGCTGGTCTCGCGTTTTATTATTTATTTATTTTTTTTTGGGGGGGGGGACTTTTGTGTTTTCCTTTAAATCGGAACAGAAGTTTCAAAATTTCGAGCTGGTTTGGCACGTTTTTTTAAAAAAAAAAAATTCGGATAGATCGTTGAGGTTATTACGCCCCGGGGTTATTTATGATTTGGTTACTGTTGATTGGCTACATGGTGGGCTCATGTTTGCCCTTTTGTTTCGAGGGGGAAATTTTGTGGTTTTCCATTTAAATCGGAATGAAAGTTTGCAAAATTTCAAGTTGTTTCGCCACGGGATTTTGTTTCGGTTCGATCATTCGGTTGTTACGACCTGTAAATTTTTCTGGATTGGTTGCTTTTGGTTGGCTACGTGGGGAGTGGGGGTGCCCTTCTTTATCTTTTTTATTTTTGCATTTAGATCGGAATTTTTTTTTTCAAAATATCGAGTTGTTTGCACGTTAGAGAGGGCATATGTTAACGATGATTGGAGCCACTGTACTTCAATTCTGTGATAGAGATATGAATTGCATATACGAATGCTTCCCCAGTGTTTCTAATTTTATACCTTTGAATCTACAGGGTGCTGGAGGAGAGAGAGGCCAACGGTCTCACAATGCAGGGGCAGCATCTAAACAGCCAGACTGTGGATCTTGCCCGCAATCTTCGGGAAAACCAGCTAGGAGGAGTGATATTTGGTTGCAAGCACAATACAATTGAGGAATGCTTCGAAAAACAGCTATTTGGTTTGTCAAATCCACCTTTCACCTCTTGTTTTGAACACATCTGTCATTTCTCACATTTGTATCATTTGGTGATTGACAGCGTCATGTTTGTTTTGTATATGCATTACTATCCTTTATCCTTTACAATCATGGTGTAATTGTGGGGTTTGTGAAGTAAAGACTAGCTAAGCATTGAAACTTTGTTTGATTTCACATCTTAATCAGTTTCTGCATCTTGCTTGTTTTACAGGTCTGCCTTCAGTCCACTATTCATATGTGAGAAATGTGAAACCTGGGCTACCTTTATTCCTCTTCAATTATAGTGACAGAAAGCTTCATGGCATTTTCGAGGCTGCAAGTCCTGGGCAGATGTGTATTGATCCATATGCGTGGAGTCATGATGGTTCTTTAAGGACTTCTTTTCCTGCACAGGTATCACAAAATTATGAATGTCTAAATAACTGGCACAGTTTATTTGATCTGTAGTTAAGTTCCAGTTCATTTCTACTAATGAAAAATGGCCATTTGTGTTTTAAGGTTCGTATCTGCACGAAGACTCGTTATCCACCATTGATGGAGAGCCAATTTAGAACAGTGCTTGGTGACAACTATTATAACCACCACCACTTCTATTTTGAGCTAGACCATGCCCAAACAAAAGCTTTGATTGCTGTGTTCAAATCACTTGCTCCTGCCAATTTCACGCAAGTTCCAGCGGTTTCGAGCAAAAGGACTATTGCACCTTTACCATCAACTAAAAGGCAGGCACCTGTTATCCCTGACCAAAAGAAAGGGTCAGCCAGTCCAAAGGACATCAATCCATTTAGTGTTCTGTCACAATCAGGTGGTGCTATTGAAGATAACTGGGCTGATTCTGATGTGGAGAATGGCAGTATTAGCAGAAGTTCAGATGAGAAGGAATCTAAGGAGCTAGTTTCTGATTGGGAGGATTTGGATGACAATGTTCTTCACGGCCAACTTGGTCTTTGTTCAAATTCAGATGAGATCAGTCAAAACTCCTCATACAACAGTGTTGCTAAGGGAGCGGAGTTCGTGGAATGCAGTCATTTGGTTGCAAATCCTGTGAATGAAGGAATCCAAAGTTCTGATGGAGACATGCTTGTGAGCTCACATGATGTGCATTCAGGTGCTGTGGGTGTTGATGGGATAGAGAGTGGGGTTCAGAATGAACCAGATGATGTCTCAATACAGCCTGAAAGACTGTCCATCCTGCAAAAACTCAAGGAGCTGTTTGTTCTACGACAACAGGCAGTGCTATCTGATCAAAATCTTGCATATTCTAATTCAGATCAATATGCACCTGAAGAAACACAGGCCAATGTGAGCCTTTCTTGTCCAGAGCAATGTGCACCTGAAGAACCACAGGCCAACGCAAGCCTTTCTTGTCCAGAGCAACATGTACTTGAAGAAACACAGGCCAATGTGAGCCTTCTTTGTCCAGAGCAATATGTACCTGAAGAACCACAGGCCAACGCAAGCCTTTCTTGTCCAGAGCAACATGTACTTGAAGAAACACAGGCTAATGTGAGCCTTCTTTGTCCAGAGCAATATGTACCTGAAGAACCACAGGCCAATGCAAGCCTTTCTTGTCCAGAGCAACATGTGCTTGAAGAAACACAGGCCAATGTGAGCCTTCCTTGTCCAGAGCAATATGCACCTGAAGAACCACAGGCCAATGCAAGCCTTTCTTGTCCAGAGCAACATGTACCTGAAGAAATACAAGCCAATGCAAGCCTTCCTTGTCCAGATCAGCATGTACCTGAAGAACCACAGGATGATGCAAGTTTTTCTTGTCCAGATCAACATGTACCTGAAGAAACACAGACCAATGCAAGCCTTCCTTGTCCAGATCAGCATGTACCTGAAGAAACACAGGATGATGCAAGCTTTTCTTGTCCAGAGCAACATGTACCTGAAGAAACACAGGCCAATGCAAGCCTTCCTTGTCCTGACCAGCATGTACCTGACAATGCAAGCCTTCCTTGTCCAGAGCAACATGTGCCTGAAGAAACGCAGATCGATGCAGGTCTTTCTTGTCCAGATCAGCATCTTCCCGAAGAAACACAGTTCAATGTCAGTCTTTCCTATCCTGATCAGCATGTATCAGAGGAAACACAGGTCACTGCAGGCATTTCTTGCCCAGATCAGCATGTTCCTGAAGAAACACAGGTCAATGCAAGCCTTCCCTCTCCAAATCAGCATGTACCAGAAGAAACAAAGGCCACCGCAGCCATTTCTTGTCCAGATCAACAGGTAACACAGGCCAATGCAAGCCTTTCTCAACACAAATTCGGTGCTAAGGTGGAAGATAATACATCTCTTGAGCAAAATCAAGGAAATGCTGAGGTATGTGTCCCATTCCTTTCTGTTCGCCTGTTCCCTAGTCTTCATTATCTGTTTACACTTGATAACCCAGTGACTCACATGATGCTTGTTGTTGTGCAGTATTCTCACATCATTTTTTTTTCACTTGTCTACAGCTGATAAAAATCGTCCTTGACTTAATCAAGAAGACTGATTCATTGGATATGAGACAGGTTTGCCATTTGTTCCTGAGCACTTGTGATGTAAAAGTTTTTGGAGGTTTATTTCATTGTTGGATAGAAACATACAAATGAGTGGTGCTGTGGGGCTTGACAGTATGTCCTCAATAGTTACAAGGAATCACAGATGTCCAATGTGGTTTCTTTTTACCAAATTTTCTAATTGTGGCTACTATTGATAGTTGTTCAAGTAGCACATAAATTTCTTTGATGTGAACATGAAGTTTTCTTTTAAGGGCCATTTAGCTTGTCTATACAATATTTTTCTTTCTCGCAGAACACAAACTGACCTGCACACCTGTAGTTGGCCATCTTACCTTTCTTGTTACTGCCAGATGCTGGATGTATTCACGATCAAAACTGTCTAGCTACCATTCTTTTATGCAAATGCTGGATACATAGGTTTTTTACTAATCATTGTTCTGTAATTTTCCAGAACAAGTCACATGAAGAAATACTTTCTCTGAAGGAAGTAGTTAAAGACTCGGGAACAAAAGTAAAGCAACTGGAATACCGTATAGACGAGTTACAATTCAAACTTGACTCTTCACTGTCTCTTGTCGGAGATGCATGTGATACTCTGGACAAGCCATCGATATTCCTGATAGGTGGTTATAATGGTGTGTCCTGGTTGTCATCTCTTGATGCCTTTTCACCTGAGAAAGATATACTAGTGCCTCTTGCACCATTGAGTTCTGCTCGTTCATATGCATCTGTTGCTACATTGGAGGGTTGCATATTCGTCTGTGGTGGTGGGGTTGGCGATTCATTTGGTAACACAGGTATATCATGGTATTTTGAATGTGCTGTCAACTTCTTTTCTATTAGCTTCAAATTGCAGTTACTTACGCATTTTCTTTGTGTAGTGGAATGCTATAATACAATGTGTAACGAGTGGATGGCGTGCCCCTGTTTGAACAATAAAAAGGGAAGTCTCGCTGCAGTAAGTCTTGATGGAAAAATATATGCTATTGGTGGAGGAGATGGAATTGTAACTTATTCAGATGTTGAGATGTTTGATCCTTTTCTTGGGAAGTGGATATGCAGCCCGTCTATGATGAACTCTGTATGTTATCAGGCTCTTTTACTTGCTTCTAACGATTGTCTTGTTTCGAGTATTTTGCAACCTGCTTCGTAGTAAAACTTATACTCTACCCTATTCAGCATCATGATTGCATTGTGATCGTCTTTATGACCTTATAACGATAAGTTAGGACATGCATTTATTTTAGAACATGCAATTTAGTTTCAGCTTAATTTTGCCTCAAAAAATAATTTAGTTTCAGCATAACAGCATAGCTTTTCAGAAAAATTATGTACAACACTGCACTGCAACCTCCATTGCAGGCTGTAACATAGTTGTTTCTACATAATGGCAGGATAGCAGGAAATGATCATTGAGTTTTTTTTCTTTTTCTTTTCTAATGTTGGTGGTTATCAAAAGACTGGTCGAGTAAGATGAATTATCTTGACACTAAAATATAATGTACATTCTGCTATTTGTTGCAGCGATTTGCTCTTGGTGCGGCAGAAATGAACAGTGTCATCTATGCTACTGGTGGATTTGATGGTTTCAGCTACTTACAGTAAGATATTTTGTCAATTTTCCTCCATGTTTTTACATGATTTAGTTTCTTAGAAGATAACAAACATGCCACATACAGATCAGCAGAAAGGTATGACCCAAGGGAGGGTTTCTGGGCCCGGCTTCCAAGTATGAATGTGAGGAGAGGATGCCACACTGTAGCTGCCCTTGGAGAAGTCCTGTGAGTCATTTCCTCGTGTACATTACATGTTATTGAACAAGGAAGAAATGATTGCTGTCTTGCTTAAATCTTGTAAAGAAACTCATGTATTGGCTCTGACTTTTCAGGTATGCCATTGGAGGGTATAATGGGGATAGAATGGTGTCTAGTGTAGAGATCTTTGACCCACGTCGCAACTCTTGGAAGGTGGGTGATCCCATGAACTTTCCAAGAGGATACGCCTCTACAGTTACCCTGGGTGACAATGTGTTTGTCATTGGCGGTCTACAGTCGAGTGAAAAGTTTATGGATTCTGTAAGTAGACCCGTACCAACCATCTTTCTCCAAACTTCACAATTCCCAGCTCTCTTTTAAGGATAGTTTCTCTGCCGTTTGTTACAGGTGGAAGTTTACAATGTGAAATGCGGCTGGTCAGTTCCTGGTTTCAGCTCGATTGGGGTGAGGTGCTTCGCGTCTGCTGCTGTCGTTTAAGCGTGTTAGAAGTATAGTGCTTGTCCCATCTCATCAGTTCTAACAATTTTGTGCCATGCAAGGAAACCCTAATCGTGTTTTCCGACATTTTGTGGGTAAAAATTGCCCTTCTGCTGTGATTCCAGTTTCGTGTACAGCGAAAGTCAGCATAGTATGGAGCTCTAGGTAGTCAGTCACTTGTCCAAAGTTTAGATCCTCCTTTATATACCTGAATATTCACCAACTGTTGAGAAACACCCTGTTTTATCAGGTACCATGTAAATCTCATGGAATGCATTCCAGCTAAAAATTCTGAACTTATTAATCCGTTGCTCGCTCATCTCCGTATTTGCATTATACTTTCGTCCGATATGCCTGGATATTATGGTCCACTGATGGTTGCCTGTGTCAAGTTTGGTTGTGAAATGCACCATCATGTTCAATTGTTCACATCACACTGTTCTGATCGCAGCTAGCCTGATATGATCACATCTGACTCATGCACGATGGATGTTTTATGTGATATATCTGCATGTTATGGTCCCCTGATGATTAGTCTGTGAAATTAAGCATCATGTTCACATCACACTATTTTGATCACAGCTAGCCTGATAGCACATCTGATTCATGCATCATACAGGGTCAAACTAGCTGCTTACATAGTTTTGATCAGAATACCAAACACCTAGATAGTTGCATTGCATGACTAATGCTGGGCTTGGGTTCTGAGATCCATGCGTCCACGCCAACAGTTGGAATACATATGGGACACAGATCCCATCTTTAGTCCTGTTTTTTTTTTTTTTTTTTTTTTTTTTTTTTTTTTTTTTGACGGAGGGAGTATGCCTTATCAATCGCTGTTAAAATTTGAATTTTGAAGTCGATCTTGAGTTTTTTTTTAATTTCAAAACTGGCATTTAAATCGGTTAGAACAAGTATACAAAAATTTTACCTACTATAATTTTTTTGTATTACTAAGCATTACGTTTATATGCATTGGTCACTATCACCTTTTGAGTGTATCCGCTCACGCAATACGGTAGGAAATGAAGGGCATGATTATAAGTTTCACTTATTTTGATACTATGATGATAAGTACTACATGTAGTACGCCGTTTAATTGGGGCCGGGGTATGCACGATCACTTAGCATTAACACTTTTTTAGATTCAAACCATCAAAATGTCTGTCCTTTTTCAAATTACTTTGCTCGGCCATAAATACTTGCCGTTGTTCACGTAACCTCGGTCAATCTTTGGAGACATTCAGATTAGACATGTAAAATTCATATTGCAGATTTATCTTCAACTGTACTTCTATGATAATAATACTAATAATCTATTCATTACAAATATATCAAAATTGAAACAAGTGTTGAAAATTCACATCTAAAAATACCATATCAACATCCAAACACAAACTATCTAGTATGCTTGTCTGAATGAAGTGCTTGATTAACATGGAAAGCCTTTACTCCATAAATCTTAACCGTACAATAAATAAACAAAACAATTCAATACTAATCAATGTGGAATTGTGGATCGCGCATTAACCCTGCAACTGCAACTCTGCAACATGAACTTCGAAAGTGTAGGGAGGCTATTTTGCCACACAGTCACACAGCACCAGTAATGAAGACCCAAAGTACACACACAACCTAACCACCCGGGGCCACGTGTCAGCGAGTGCTTGACGTGTCAGCACGTGACTCGCACAGTACTTATTTTTGCCAAAATTTGAAATTTTAACCTTAAAATTAAATCTGATTTTAGGGTTTTTTTCATCAACATTTATTTTTCAGCCTCTACTTTTAGATAGCTAAGAACACGTATATAAAAATTTTATAAATATGCCGTTGCTTATTCCGCAGATAAGCCACTTCCGCCCCCTTCGCGAAGAAACAAAAAAATATTCAGTCAAAGAAAAAAAAAATTCCACAAAACCCCATCTCCTTGGGCCCACCTCGCATTGAAGAAATTGGACAGAGGAGAGATCGTTTTAACCCCGTCCACTCGTCGACTCGCCTCTCCTCCTCGCTCGCCGTCGCCGTCGCCGTCGCCGTCGCGGGAGACTCCGGCGAGCGCGTTGACGCGGTCCGGTCGTGGCCGTGGCCATGTCTGGGACGGGGTGTTTCCCGGCGGGGGAGATGGCGGCGGTGGCGAGGGTGTGCAGGGACGGGGCGGCGGCGGCGAGGCTCAAGACGGGCTCCCTGCTCGCCATCCTCGTGGCGAGCGCCGTCGGCATCTGCCTCCCCGTGGCGCTCACGGGGGCGTTCCGCGGGAAGGCCGGGTACGCGCGCGGCCTCCTCCTCGTCAAGTGCTACGCCGCCGGGGTCATCCTCTCCACCTCGCTCGTCCACGTCCTCCCCGACGCGCACGCCGCGCTCGCCGACTGCGCCGTCGCCACGCGCCGCCCGTGGCGGGACTTCCCCTTCGCGGGCCTCTTCTCCCTCGTCGGCGCGCTCCTCGCCCTCCTCGTCGACCTCTCCGCCTCCTCCCACCTCGAAGCCCACGGCCACCACCAGCACGCGGAGGAGGGGGAGTCGCCGCCGCCGCCGCCGCCGACCCACCAACCCTACGTCCCAATCCCCACCACCAAGAAGTCCCCCGTCTTCGAGCTCTCCGGCGAGATGAGCCCCAAGAAGCGCGCGCACTCAGACGACACGGACCGGGACGACGTGGCGCTCTTCGGGGCCAAGAGCGCGGTCCGGAGCGACGAGGTCGTCGTCGCCCCCCGTGTCGGCTGCCATGGGCACGACGTGGTGGAGGTTGGGGAGGAAGGAGGGGAGGAGGAGGAGGCGAGGAGGAAGCAGAAGATGGTGTCCAAGGTGCTCGAGATTGGGATCGTGTTCCACTCGGTCATCATCGGGGTCACCATGGGGATGTCTCAGGATGTCTGCGCCATCCGGCCGCTCGTCGTCGCGCTCTCCTTCCACCAGGTGTTCGAAGGAATGGGCCTCGGCGGCTGCATTGCGCAGGTAAGCGAAATCCATGCACCTGACTGCCTTCAATTACACCGTTCATGATCGAATTCCATGGATCAATTGTTATGACCATAGTGGTTTTGGCTTGAATCATATGATCGAATTCCGTGAATCAATTGTTGTGACCGTAGTGGTTTTCGCTTGAATCATGATCGAATTCCGTGAATCGATTGCTGTTACAGGAAGGTTTTTTTGCTTGAATTGCTTCTTAGAATTAATAATTAAAGAGTGCAGCAAACTAGCTAGGACTTGTCAAAGCAGTTTTGTGGCTTTCAGTGTGCGTTTCAGTGTTTTAGTAGTATGAATCGCTCATGCCACTGTCGCCTGTCATATTGACTTGTTTAGTTTAAAATAAACATAGGTGTTATAATATGTGATTAGCTACCAATGCTTGCACATAAGCAGTACACGTGATTGTTACTGTATAATTTGTTTGTCTCAGATTAGGCCTTCTGCTGTTATTATCGTTTAAAATTCAGAGTTGAAAGGTGCTATATACCAATATCACCATGCCAGGTGCTGAATGATTGAAAATGATTTATTAACCCCCCTTTGCACCCCCTGAAGTATTTCTGTAACTTTGGAATGGTTCTTGGTGGAAACCTGCAAGGATCCCTGTTGTACACCACTAGCAACTGGAACCTAGTCACCATGGGCTGGTTTGGTTTGTGACCTAAATTGGCCTTACCAATTTTTGTAATTTTGGCAAGTTTTGGCATGGCTAATTTTGGCAAGGCAAAGTTATGTTTGGATTGAAGCCAAAATAGCCTAAGTTAACTATTGAAATGGCCTATTTTCTTAGGCATGCCAAAATTTGGCTTCAAACCAAATAGACACTAAACACTATTAAAATTGCCAAATATTGGTAAGGTCAATTTAGACCTCAAACCAAACCAGCCCCATATGACTATGGTGGTGTTTGGGAAGGTGGGACTAAATTTTAGTCCCTCTCACAAAAATTTTAGCCTCTATGGGAGAGACTAATGCTTTTGTGAGAGGGACTAAAGTTTAAAGTTTAGTCCCTCCTTCCCAAACACCACCTATAGCATCTACTTTAGCAGTGAAAGTATCCATGTCAGAATCTTTTACACATCTAAATCCATGATCTGTCCAATTTTGTTCATCCACGCCAATCCACATTTGTGTTATGCTTAGTTGCCTTTTTGCCCTCATATGAGTATGCACAAAAGGAAAATAGCACTAGGTTTTTAAAAGTTCTTTTTTGTTTAGTGGCGTCTTGTTGGAGGGCAACTCCAGAAAGCAGTCTGACATGTTAACCAAAAAAGTAAAGATAAGTGGTTAGAGGTATGCCCAAATGCAGTATCTACATATATGGGGGGACAGAGGGTGCATGAAAAATTGGAGAGTGCAATATCAAACTTTCAGTTTTTAAAAGTGACACTGACACAATTTCTATCATTTTTCAAGTTGACAGCACATAACACATCAAATAAAGCCATCACCTTAAATTTATTATACCCCTTTATTAAAGAGTCTAAACTTTATCTGTCACTAATCTTCTAAAGTAGTAATTTCTAATTTCCAGTAGCATACCTTATTACCTTACCATTCTCAAATCTCAACTAAGTTACCTGAAATATCTGGTGGTTCTTTCTACAATTTACAATTTGTAATGCACAAAAGCACCAAATAAAGATTATTTTGATCTTAATTGATGAGTTAATCAATACTTTTCTATTTATCTCAGGCTGGTTTTGGGATTGCAACGGTGGGTTACATGTGTGTAATGTTCTCGGTGACAACACCATTGGGAATACTTCTTGGAATGTCAATATTCCATATGACTGGCTATGATGATAGCAGTCCAAATGCCCTAATAATAGAAGGGCTCCTAGGCTCACTTTCTGCTGGAATCCTTGTCTACATGGCACTTGTCGATCTCATTTCCCTTGATTTCTTCCACAATAAGATGATGTCATCGTCTAATAAATTGAAAAAGGTCTCTTATGTCGCATTAGTGCTTGGATCTGCATCCATGTCTATATTAGCTCTCTGGGCATAGGTCATAGGTGCAACCAGAGTGAAATATGGTGTATTGATCCTTTGTAGGAAGAAATGGATGTTTTGGGAGTCAGTACTTCCCTCATGTAAATTAAACTTCCACATAATGGGAAACTTAAAAATTCTTGAATGCCTTTTGATACTGTGAGCCATTTTCGTCTCCTGATTACCATGGACAATCAAAACGTACAGTGATTTATCTTTCAGTTTGTGTATACTGTAATAGGTTGGACTTTTGTCTATGCTACTATCCTGTTGTCACATTTGGAATGATCACGCATGTAAAGCACCAGAAGTTTGCAAACCATGCAAAATTTAATTAAGAGCGCGTCAGCGCGTGTACTCATTTCTATATCTTAATGATTTGGGCATCTCTACTGTATTTCCTTTGAGATTTCATGTTCTTTGTTTTTACAAGTGGGTCCACTTTTTTATTGCTGGGAGTTAATTCAAAATATCTCTTGGAGATAAAAATCTATTTACACATTAAAATCAAATTAGGAATTTTAAAAACATAATTTTAGATATAGATTGTTAGGTATAGCTGTGTTTGAGATAGCTCAAGATGAAGATTAAGTGTGGTCACGTAAAACGAGAAAGTCATTTGCACACGATTACTTTAGTTTTAATTATTTTAAACTTTTAAATAATAGATTTATTTGATATTTTGAAGCTAAAATTTTTGTACGAAATACACCTATTAGTAATTTAAAAAATATAATAACAAAAAACAAGATAAACCTGTATCTTGATCAGGTCAGAAAAAGGGAACGGAAAATGAATACTGATCGCTCCCGAAAAAATGAACTGCGTATATAACACGTATAATGTTCACTTGTATGTTCGAAAAAAAAATGTCATGCATGAGTCTCCTGAAAAATTCATTTTAATTTTTATTCTGAGACACTCTATTTCACCGAAAACTTGTCCTTAAAAGTTTATTTTCATGGTTAGGTATTTCTAATTGTTTCATGTTTTGTCAATCTAAATCTTAAAAATATCAAGCGAATAATAATTATACATTTTATCTGTATAATAATAATACTACTTTTGTTTCAGGTTATAAGACGTTTTGACTTTAGTCAAAGTCAAACTACTTCAAATTTAACTAAGTTTGTAGAAAAAAATAATAACATTTTCAACTCAAGACAAATTTATTATGAAAATATATTAATACTGGTTTAGGCCTTGTTTAGTTACCTATAAACATATACTACACCATTAATATATAGTCCCACCTTTCATAAACACAACGTATTAAAGTCCGTTTTGCAGCTGGCTACAAATTTATAGCCCGCTTTCCTTATCTCTCCTCTTCTTCACATGTGCATATAGCTGACTTAATCTGCTATCATACTGCTCTAACAAATCCACCAAATCATATTCCCTCTCCAAATCAAGCACGGCCCTCGGGCAGAGCTGGGCAGGCCATGCGTAATTGCGGGAAGTCGATCGCGGTGTGCGCTATAGATCTTTCTTGATAAAAACTTAACCCCGACAAAACCGAACCGATCATCTTCAGTTTATTTTGCTCGGTTGATATTTTTTAGAACTTCCTTCTATTTACATTTTACGAAAACCGAATTCCAAGCAACCTAAAAAATTGATCTGATTAAACCGAGGAAACCGAATGGCCACCCCTAGTTAGGAGTGGGTTGATTTTTTATTGTTGAGAGTTAACTCAAGATATCTCTTGGAGATAAAAATCTATTTGCACCTTAAAATTAAATTAGGAATTTCAAAAACAGAATTTTAGAGATAGAATTTTAGGCATATGTTGGGCATAGCCGTGTCCGAGATAGCTCAAGACGAAAATTAGTACTACCACACAAAACGATAAAATCATTAGCACATGTTTACTTCAATTTTAATAATTTTAAAATATTAAAAATAAATTAATTTGATATTTTAAAGCTAAAATTTTCGTACAGAAATTTAAAAATATACTTCCCCGTCCCAAAATATAAGAATTTAGGACTGGATGAAACATTTTCTAAAACTAAAAATCTTTGTCTGTCCAAATTCGTAGTATTAGTTATAGATTATATTAAATTCGTAGTATTAGTTACAGGTTATATTTTGAGGGGTGTTTAGATCCAGGGTGTAAAGTTTTGGCACGTCACATTGGATATACGGATACACATTTGAAGTATTAAACGTAATCTAAAGGTCATATTTTAAGGGGTGTTTAGATCTAGGGGTGTAAAGTTTTGGCACGTCACATTGGATATACGGATACACATTTGAAGTATTAAACGTAGTCTAATAACAAAGCAAATTACATAATCCGTTTGTAAACTGCGAGACGAATTTACTAAATCTAATTAATCTGTCATTAGCAAATGTTTACTATAGCACCACATTATCAAATCATGGAGTAATTAAGCTTAAAAGATTCGTCTCACAAATTAGTCGCAATCTGTACAATTAGTTATTTTTTTAGCCTATATTTAACACTTCATGTAGGTGTTCAAATGTTCGATGTGACGGTGAAAAATTTTAGGGTGGAATTTTTTAAACAGGGCCTGAGATGAAGGGTCGAAAACGATCTTGATCAGAAAAAAAAGCACGGAAAATGAATACCCGTTGCTCCAAAAAAAGAAGAAGTGCGACCACAGACACGGAGCGACCGAGCGAGCGGAGCCGCGGAGGGGCTCCGGGGGAATTTAACTATTTGCCACTATTGCATTGCATTTGTCACTTATCAAAATACCTCTCTTAAATTTGTCATTTTCTTCCCTTATAAAGTGATGGCTTCTTGACTATTTGCTTACGTGGCATGCCAACGTGGCTTGCAACCCTAAAAAGGATAGTAGGACTCACAAATCAGCCACTCCCATTCACTTCATCTTCCTCCTCAAGTCCTCATTCTCCTCCAGGTAGCCGACGGGGAGGAGCCCCCTAGTCCGGCCTCAGCGAGCTCCCGCTCTCATGCATCCCTCCCGGTGCTGGCGAGCTCCCGCATGCACACCTCCTTCCGCGAGCTCCCTACCTCCCTCCAAGCCTAGCGCCGGCGAGCTCCCTCCATGCCTGGCCCCATGAGCTCCGACCGCGGTCATGCGGCGACGGATGGCCCTCTTCTCGGCGGCAGCGCGGGTGCTTGGGCCGGCGAGCTCCCGCGCGCACGCCTCCCTCCGCGAGCTCCCTACCTCTTTCCAAGCCTGGCACCGGCGAGCTCCCTCCATGCCTAGCCGGCTAGCCCCGCGAGCTCCGACTGCCGGCGTGCGACGACAGGCGGCCCTCCTCTCGGTGGCAGGCGTGTGACGACAGGCGGCCCTCCTCTCGGCGGCGGCGCGGATGCTTGGACCGGCGAGTTCCTGCGCGCATGCTTCCCTCCGCGAGCTCCCTACCTCCCTCCAAGCCTGGCGCCGGAGAGCTCCCTCCGTCTGCCACCACCCCGTGGTCCCGCCGTTGCCAAGCACCCGCGCCACCGTTAAGGAGAGGAGGACGGAGGGGTTGATCGGAGCAACGCCGGCAGCCGGCTAGGCTGGCCGGGAAAAAGGGAGAGAGGAAGGGGGAGAGTTTGTGAGAATGACAAGTGGGTCCCAAATCAATATTTGCATTGGGTTGTAAAAGTAGCAAATAGTTAAGCCATCACTTTAGAAGGGTAAATTTACAGGGCATTTGGATAAGTGGCAAATGCAATATCGGCAAATAGTTAAATTCCCCTCCGCTCCGACCTCGTTATATAGAAGTGCCCACCGGCTTTCTGCGAAATTACCCGCAAATACCACCGCCTCACCCATCGCCACCCCCGTCGTCCTCCCTGCCGACGCAGGCGGCGTCGACGGCGCACGGAGCCACGCGGAGGCGGCGCGGCGCCCCTCTCTCATCTCCTTCTCCACCCCCGCGTTGGTCCCTCCCGCCTGCTGGAGGCGATTCAGGAGGTGGTGGCGCGCGGTATTCTTCCCAAGCCCTAACAACTTCTCCCTACCTCTCCCCGTCAAATTTGCACAATTTCTGTGGATTCTTTTTGGCTCACTAGTTGCAATTAATTGTTTTAGATATGATGAAAACCTGTATTTACTCATGTGCGATTAGTGTGAAGTTTGAGTAATTCTTTTTAGGCCACATACAAAAAGAAAAAAAAAGACCAAGTGATGTATCATGCATGTGGTATCATTTTCCTTTTTCTGAATTCTGAACGATCAATAACAACGTGTTGTTGACAGTGCATTGCATGCTCTAAGATACTGAATTTTCACCAGCATTTTTTTTATGTATTTTTGTGTGCTACAGGTTGCTGAAAACCTGCCTCAACTGAGTCGATGAGCATATGTAATCAGTATTAAACAAACAAGCAATCGTTCAGATAGAATATTGTCAAATCTTGCTGATTGGGATGACCACAACACTAGGAGATTATAGAATATGATACCCATGTCTAGACAAATAAAATTGTCCAGATATCACATAACTGAACTAGGTCTTGCTAGTACTGCCCTTCACTTCATATGTATCCATGCCTTCTTATTCCATTATACTTTTTCTTTGTTGTTTGGCAGGTTTTCTATCAGTTCCACTGCTGCTCATTAAGCATTAAGCTGAATGGTTTTTAGTTCCACTGTTTACCACTAAGCTGAATGGAAAATAATCCAACATCTCCTATGTTAAGCTTTTTTTTTAAAAAAATAAATCTGTAGCTAGGTAATGTTCTTTATCCTATCATTGGGAGGAAGCATTAGCTTTTGTTGTTGTCACATGGACATCCAAAGTTCATGTAAATGATCAGTGTGTATACCAATATACCATGTTATATTAATGACTTTCGAATGTGCCGTATGCAGAATCCCAAATCCTCTCAGTTTGCCGATCACAAGGCGGAGATCGAGGCGGTTGGCAGCGGCAGCCGGCAGGTGGTGGTGGCAGCGGGGACGAGCGTCTGGAGCAGGAGGCAGCGACTCGCACGCCGCTCGGGGCATCTGGGGGGCCAGGGCAGATTCCTCACCCTCCACCACGGCAGTGGCTGGGGATGGAGTACTACTACCACTCATCGGACTCGGAGCAGGGCTTGCGGCTTGGTATCTCTGCCACCACAAGGCCCACCATGGACTCATCTGCTCTGCCACGTTCCACCGTTGCTCATGCAGCAGACCTGGCCACACAAGACAGGAAGGGGATGAGGAAGACGAAGACGAAGAAGAAGAGGAGGAGGAAGAGGAAGGAGAGTGCGCTGGCGTCCCTACCTCGTGATCAATTGGCATCAAAGACCACACCACTATCACCGTTGGCCATGGGCGAGGGCAGTACCACCGCTGCGGCTGAGAAGGATGCTGCTGACTCCTCATCTGAGTACAGCTCTCCTCTCCGTCGACCAATGGTTTATTATAACTCCGATGTGGCAGCAGTGGATCTCTACCACAGGCAGTTTTTCAAGTACCAGGAAAAAAAAGGTATAAAAGTGCTCCACTTTTCCCCATACGTTCAATTTTGCTTACTACCTAAAACAACAATTGACTATTTCTCAAAACATCTATAAGCTTGGCCTTAGAGTTACTGTCAGCCTGTGAGCTATTTTTCACTGAGTTTCATAAACAGTTATAATGCATGTAATCTTTTGATGACACAATCTTTGTCTATATATATTTAGCTCGTCTAGAACAGTTGCCCACACTCAAGCAGTCCGATTATTATCAAAATATTGCCGATTGGCATAATCTAAATCAGAAGAGAGCAGTTCTGGGTGTAGCAAAATCAGTGCTGAGCCTTTCATCGACTCATGGTATTACCTTTTTTTCTCTCCGGTATACATTCTTAGTTACTTTATCCATATGCACATATCACTAAATTTGCTAAGTTTTTATTGATATACAGATGAGAAAGAAATCAAGCGCTGCACGGGTATCATCATCGAGTGGGATGAAGTCAGTAAATCTGCCACTCTTGTCACCTCTTCACAAATCCTATGCAATGAGGAGTCACAGGATAACAGTATATACTATCCCAACACCAAGGTAAATTTGTGAACAACATTAGTTCTTGGACGTTTGCTCAGTATTCTTCTGTTGAGCTTAGGTTTTGCTTCTTAGTGTTTCCTTGATACTGTAATTTCGCCTTACTTTGTGGTGCTCTATTTTCTCTCAGCCTTGTACTTTGGTTATTGATGATACGAATAGTATACCTGTGGCGAGTAATGATTTTTGGTGAATTTTTTTATACATTTCTGTTGCATTTATTATGGTAATTGGTTGAAGTTAAGAATGCTTAGAAATTTCATAGAAAATGCAGCTTCCTAATAGATACAAACTTTACCTAAGCAGTTCAGTGAAATGAATTAGTGCCCCTCCCACATCCACATACACACAAGGTCACACATACACAACCTAATATGTAGCGATCTTTCAAATAAAAAAACTGTGAATACATAATGCTAATTTGATACCCCGTCAAGACAAACTAACAATCTACACCCACTATTTCTATGTATTAAAACATAATATACAAAGTCTTTGAATGCACGCAGCTACTACCAGCTGAATCTAGGCACACATATATGTCTAGATTCATTAACATATATATGAATGTGAGCAATGCTAGAAAGTCTTATAATATGAAACGGAGGAAGTAACTATTATAAATTTGAAAAATGGATTTATTTGCTTTTTTTAAACAACTTTTATATATAATCTTTTTTTTAAAAAACGCTTCATTTAACAGTTTGAAAAACGTGCTAACGGAAAACGAGGAAGTTGAAGTCTGAAGTTGAGAAATAGAACTAGGCCTTAGTTCTGCTATGTAGCTCCATGGCCTCACAGTTGGCTGCACTACAAATCTTTCCAATTAACCTTTCTCAGTTGTTGAGCAAATTATCACTATGGCACATTCTGACTATCTTTGAAGTTCTTTTCAGCATAACTACTGGATATTTTGCATGGCTAGCAGTATGCACAAACAGTTTGCACTCACTCTTGAACACACTAGGCCCTAAGCTTTTTTTCATGGCTAACATGGTTGCCCACGAAGGTGAACAATCTGCCTTCACATCTTGAGCACATTATGTGCTAAACATTTTTACATGGCTAACTTGGTTACCAGTGAAGATTTCCAATCCAAGTGTAGTCTTGTAGCGTACTCATTGACTGCCCAATATAGTTGTTCAGCTCATGCATTCACCAAATGTTTCACAAATATTAATCCCTGGCATCCCTGGCTAGGAATTTACTTATTTTTCACAGAAGTCTTTTGGATGTTTTTATCTATAGTTGTTGATTGCAGGATTTTATTTCTTGTTTTTTCTGTTTGTTTTCACCATTGTTCTCAAGACTTATAATTTGTTCTACTTTTTATTCTCATGTAATCATCTTTTGTGAATGTCATTTACTTCAAATCACAATATTTTCTTTTCAGATGATTGCTCACCTATTGGATGGGACTACTTCTGAGATGGAATTGCTCTACTTTAGCAAACACTATGAGATTGTCTTTTTTAAGGTCAATGGGGCATTGGATCTACAAGTCGTGTTGTTAGATACTGAGTTGGAATTTGGCAGTGAAGCTTGTGTGCTAGCCAGGGACAAAAAACTTGATTTGATCTGTAGACGAACAACAATAGTGGCAATGGACCCTTGTGAACACCAAAAGAACCATTATTTATTCATTGATGCTTCGGACTGTGAGGTGATAATATAAGCAATTATCTGATTCCTTTATTATTATTTAGATAAGATTGTTTAGTATAACTTCATTGCTAATTTTATTCAGGACTGCAATGGAGGAGCACTGACAAATTTTAATAGGAATATTGTGGGTATGGTATTATATGCTTTACCCAATGTTGCTTTTATTCCAAGCTCTCTTATTCTGAAGTGCTTCGCATTATGGAAAAAGTTCAGGTATTTTGATTCTTGACTGTTTCTAAAGTTTTTGAATTCTTATAAATGATTAGGAGTAAGTAGAGAGTAGTCTTCAAAACTTATTTGCTCAATTCTTGCATATATATTTATCTCTACAAAAAAAAAGAGACAAAGTTGCATTTAGAGCAAATCGTAGCCTAATTGTTATTTATTTATTTATTTATTTATTTATTGCTTGCTCGTGGCTGATTTATTTGATAGTGTTTTGATATGAAAATTGTAACAAATGTGAAATACTTTTATTTTTTTTATTTTCATCTATGATTCTTAATTTAACTAATTCCATTTGTTCGAATCTAATAAATTGATGATAATTTGGTGTAGGAAACTTGGTCGACCTCATTTGGGTTTGAAGCTAAGGACTGTGAATTTTCTGGATATATCACATTTAGAGAATCTGTCTCGTGTTTATGGTATTAGTTCTGGCCTGATTGTAGCAAAGGTATACCCCTTTCTCCAAGTTTTCTAATGATAAGCTCTGCAAACTGTAGGCATGTTATGCTTTTTTTTTCTATATTTAGTAAACTACATTTCTATCTTACACACACTACCTACACTTTTAATTGTTCGGATCATTTCTGATGAGCTGGACCAACCAATAGCTCTCACCAGCCCAGCCTTTTTTCATTTGACTATCAGTAGGCTTGTGACTTGTGACTTGTGAGTCCAACAAGTGGGACCAATCTTTTGAAATAATCACAATAGTCCAAGTGTAGCAATATGAAATAGATGCTTGCAAAGGTGGATTTACGATAATTTAATCAAATCTAGTGTGATTTTCTGAAGCTAACTTTTTTAGCACAGATACAGACTGTTCCTATGTTTTTAACTTGATTCTAGGTATCCAATGGTTCTCCTGCTGAGAGAAATGGAATTAGAATGGGCGATGTCATATTTCATTGTCAGCAAGAGTCCATTTCAACCACAGCTCAGGTAAAAATACGTTGTCCTTATAAATGCAAGACTTGTGGGAATTTATTTTAAGTGACTTGAGCTATTTCTTTTGAGTTTGAAGATGTTCTGCTAGATGTATGTGAGAAGCACTTTGAGAAAGGAATCAACTTGAACTCCAAAGTAGATGTTGAGGTAAGCTTTTATTGAAATTAGCACATTGCTTTGTGGTTTTTTAGTACAACTTTTTTTTTTTGGCACATATACTATCTTATAGTATAAATTTCTCATAAAAAAACTGCAGTTTTTTAGTGCATTTCACGAAATTAAAACTGACAAAAGTGATGTTCTAAAAAAATATACAACCGGGTGAGACTGGCAGGTGATTCTGCACTTTCAACTACAGAATCAGCAGAGGTTTGCATATTCGATGGATATTTTCTAATAGTTTTAGTTTTGGATGTTTTTAGATCAAAAGGGAAAAACCTGTGTTCCATTTTTTAATGGAAATGAAACAATTTTCTTCAGTTTACCATTCTTACATTCTTAGCACACTAGAAAATTGTTTAATCGCGACTGACACGAGCAGAAACTAAAATGAGAACAAGTTAGATCCTGCAACATATAGTTCTAGTACAGAATAAACGAGAGAGAAAAGGACCAAGACATCATACTTATAATCTATTACCTGCCGTGAAATCTTATCCCTATCTAAATGGTACCTTTGATCGAAGAAGTCAAGAGATAAGATTCAGGTCTCTTGCAGGTTTGGGCACTTCTTTTCATACCGTACCCCAATTGGAAAGGCGATACTTGTGATGACCTTAATGATTGCCCAAAATTGCCATGCCATGTGTCCGTTGATAGCTTCGATAGCCCATTTCGGAAACTTAATGACTGAAAAGGGATGGATGGGGATACATATCTACTTAAGTAAAAGGAGACTTTAAGAAGCAGTTTTTCTCCACGATATTTTTCAGTCTTATTCAAGAAGTTATCAGCTAGAGACATATTTAATCAAGGTTCAACTGCAATTGGTATCATATCTTTTGTTATCATATACCAGTCCCTCAGGCTCATGCAGCATTTTAATTGTTTGCTTCTTTTTCCTCTGAGAAGAGCAGCATTATGGTCTCTCACTAGGATATCTTTCTCTCTAGATCTCTATCTATCCTTTATCTTTCCGGACTCCCGAATTGAAGAAATTCCTGGGTGATTTCTTTCATTCTATATTATCATCGACAGATAAAACGTCTCTCAGATTGTCTACCCAGAACATCATATTCATTAGCCATTTTTTTTTCTGTTTAGCATCGACACTCACGTTCCAACCCTTGAGAGTTTTTTTTCGTAAAGTCTAATTTTAAACTGCAGCCTATTAGTTACTTTTGTTTCAGAATGCAGAGTATTCCAAATCTGTTTGACTAAGCCATGGGAATCTTTCTTTTCACCATTTTTGAAAATGAATTTTTCAGGCCTGATACCCTTGAGAGTTTTTTTTTCGTAAAGTCTAATTTTAAACTGCAGCCTATTAATTACTTTTGTTTCAGAATGCAGAGTATTCCAAATCTGTTTGACTAAGCCATGGGAATCTTTCTTTTCACCATTTTTGAAAATGAATTTTTCAGGCCTGATATCAATTGGTTATGTTTCAATGAAGAGCGTAAATATTGCCCCAATTGTAGGTAAAACAACCACAGTAGATAAAGGAAATTGCGTATCCTAAGAAGTAGATAAATAAATTCTATCCATAGCAGCCAAGACCAAAGTGCATTGGTTGTTTTCACTAATGTACTGTCTTGCAGCATTTTCGAATTTGAGTGGAACTATTCAAATATTAATCAATGAAACTCTTTTGGTTTCAGATAAACCCAAAAAGTCAGGATTACATTTCTGTTGACAAATATACTTTTTGACTTTACAGCTCGGTGTTTATAACTTACGCAAGAGTTCCAGGAGAACCGTCAGTTTGTCCGTAGCATTATCAGATGGCATGGCGGTCATTGACTAAGGTAACAAAATTTTGCCTTGTTGCCCCTAGATCATCTTTGGTCACAACATTTTGTTGTTTCTTACAAATTATGGGATCTACGTTTCCTAATATTTTGCAGGGTTATGGGACGAGTAGGACTGTAAATTGCTGTGTAGAAATTGTTATTCTGTAGTAGGAACAACATGTAGAAAATTTTGGAGCTTGGGCTCAAAAGCTTCTTACGATTGACGATCTGCAGGAAAAAAAAATGAAAATAGGATTTATAGCTCGTTGCATCAGCGCAAGATGCTTTTGTATAGGTAGCAGTGCAATTTGTGAGAAATCGCCTCTTACGTTGGTGCCATTAATTAGTCCAGTGAATTGCTATATACGTAGGAGTATATTATGAGTACGTTGGGTTACACTACAGTACTACTACACCCATATACGCGATCGGGTATTATCATTGTTGAGAGCATTTCTTTCTCTATTCACTTAAAAGAATGTATATTTTTGTCGCATCCACTCTGAATTTGTCTGAAATGAGGATACTATGGATTTGTAGAAATCATGCAGATGTGGATGATATGGTGCGGATGTGGATGAAGATATGGTATATCTAAAAATCCGGTGATGCGCATTATCCGATATTTCTATTGGATTATTTGGTAGGTTATTTGCCGGATAGTCCAAAATTGTCAACATATATAACAACTTTATTATATGTTGATACAACATGAGTCGGCCATCAAATGGCCTAATTCATCAATTAACCTAAACTCCTTAGACTGCGGTTCTCACTGTCTCATCTCACACTTGCATAGCTTTGCCTTTTATATTATTGACATCATGTATTTTATTTTTGTTGTTTAGCACTTCAGTATATAGTTATTTTGATTGATTGCTCATTGAGTATTGTATTGTTATATGTTATATTGCTAAGTTAATGTTGCATTGATTGCATATACACATAATGACTGATAATTTTAATCCGTTCTTAAATCGGGTCCATACCATTTTCAACATCCAAAACAATTTACTCTATATCCGCATTCGCTTAAAAAATATGGTTTAGGATATGGTATGACCACTCTCAGTTTGAACACGATCCGTTTTCATCTCTACTTCTCCTAGCCTTAGGGCCCCACCGAATAAGCATAGCATTGGGCTTAGGAGGACAAGGGCAATATTCATTGTCAGGTTGGGCCCACACCTATCCTCCCGCATAGATCCTACCTGCTTCACATAACTCCCCCTGATTCCCCGCCGTCCAATCCAATCCCAAATTCCAAAATCGGAGCCACTGCCCCACCACCACCACAAACCCAACTCGGAGCATACCACTCTTTTGTCAATGGGGATTTTAGGGTTGAAGGGCATCGGGGGCATGGGAGGAGTCTGCGGCACGGCGGTGGTGGCGGGCGAGAAGTGGACTACCAAATATACTAAGTTCTACACCGCAAGTAAAATTATTTGTATAAGAGCAATCCCAACCCAAAATTCCATACATGTCATAATATATACTCACTTCATTTCATATTGTAAGTCGTTTAACTTTTTTCTAGTCAAACTTTGTTATGTTTGACTAAGTTTATAGAAATAATTAGCAACATATCAAATTAGTTTCATTAAATCTATCATTGAATATATTTTGATAATATGTTTGTTCTGTCATGAAAATACTACTACATTTTTCTATAAACTCGGTCAAGCTTTAAAAAGTTTGATTAGGAAAAGAAATCAAACAATTTATAACATGAAACGGAAGTAGATACCATGTATAGAAGCTATATACCCAATGGATAATTCATTCAAAATAAATTCTCATCCAATCACCTCTTTTTTCTTGGTTCTTGTGTAGAACTAGTTTCTTGCATGAGAAATAATTTCTTCATCTTTTTTTTCTTTTTTTTTCTCATGAACTATTTTGTCACTTATGTGATAGTATATTTAATGCTATGAAAACTAGTTGATATGAAGGGTTGGGAGTACACTAATGATGAAGAGAGTACCCTTAGGGTGTGTTTGGTTCGTGGACTAGGTGGGATGGGTTGGTTCCATTTTTCTGTTTGGTTGGTGGGATGGGTTGGACCCAGTTTTTTGTTTGGTTGGAGGGATGAGATGGGATGGAGTGCACCCATCCCTTGTTTGGTTCAAGGGATGGAGGTGGGATGACAAGATATGATTACCTTCCACGATGAGTTGGTGAAGTTACCTCCCATCTTTCAAATACAACATATGAGATAGTAGGATTAATATTTAAATAACCTAACATATTTGTGTGTTTGTTTATACAAGTTATATTTAAAATCAATTTAATATATGAATATGAACATTTTGTAATTAATAATACAATGGATTGGACATGTTATCGTTACCTATAACCACAACAAATAATGGAATTGCATGTCATTTCACACCTAATTAGAGGCACACAAATGACAAGGCGCGATTCAAACAAAATTGAAGTCCACAAATTTTCCAATTCAAAGTCTCACATAATAGTAGATAATTGCATGAAGTCTTACACATAGCCCAAATTAACGGTGCACACACAATACAAAATGAGAGGGTACAAATAGTTCATAATAGCGAAATAACCAATCTTTCCATGAAGATGGTATCCTACATAGCACCAGGAAACTTCTCGCTGATGTACATAGCAACCCAATCAAGTTTGTTCGCAAATGGAAGACCGTTGAAAGCTCTAGCAATATGTGGATTAGAAACCAAATAGTGATAGTAAAAGAGATGTGATGTTGCTCAAAACCTGGAAGGCTATTCAAGTTGTCCCATAGATCATCAGGTAGTTCATTCCCAACTGTGCTAGACCTTATTATGGCATTTGCTAGTTTGTCACTAGCTCTGTCAAATGCACCAACCAAACCATCATCGTCATGTGCATATGTCTTTTGTCTCTTGGGCTTGCTAGCCGATGATCTCTCATCATGATCTACTATGGGGGCATCTTCATTCACTTCATTCTCTGTACCCTCGACATCTTCGGTGCCTAGAATTGAGCTTGAGTCCTTTGCAAAATTTCCTGTAGCCATGGTACTACCAAATATGGTAAGCATCTCACCATAGTTGGTAATAGGCCTCTTGAAAAACTCAGCATCGCTCTTGTTGTTATGCTGTCATGATTGTGAGATGCATTAGAAACAAGTAATTGAAGCAATTGACAATCATATTGAAGTTGGTAAGGTATATACCTGCATATAGTCATTGTAGTGCTCCTCGTCAAGGCTAATAATGAAGTTCTCTTCGTCCCAAATAGCTCCACTCACCTTCCTAAGACGACTAATCTTTTGAAACTTCTTATGCCATGTCTTCAAATGATTTCTAATCTGATCCCCGGTGAGTGTTGTCGAAAACTTTTCATTCACAACTCCACCACATGCATTGAGATGCACCTGCTTAAAACCAGCCGATGTCCTTGTGCCACTAGCCACCAGATTGGCCAAATTGGAGAGCATCAAAGATGACATGGATGATGTCCATGAGGCTACAACTCCCTTTCCGTTGTTGGTGTCCATATCCTAGCTGCCATAATAAATGAAAATGTGGATTAGCAACCATACACTAGCCGTCATTCAAAAGTAATAAATCAATACATATGTTGTCAGTCAAGAGTAATACATTCAGTAGTAAAAAAATTCAGCACAGTGGTCATTCAAGAGTAAAAAAAAATCAGCACAGTGGTCATTCAAGAGTAATACATCAATACATATGTTCGTACAATTTAAATTCATCATACAAGTAGTCCATACAAATAGTACAACTACAAATAAATTTAGTCTTGACAATACATCCACACAAAGGAATGCAAACATTTTTTTGAAATGCTAAGTAGTACAAGCACAATTTAGTTTCCATGGTGATTTTGACGATCGGCCCACATCTGATCTGCAAGTCCTTGCCTAAATTGAACCATCCCTACGTGGTCATTTGGTTGGCCAGCCGAAGAAGTATCGTTGTCTTGAATTATGGACTCATTTGGGCCCATCACAAGCTCATCAATACCATCATTTATCACCCAATTATGAATAATACAACAAGCTACAACAATGTCTACTTGAGTCTGAAAGGGGAAAAATGGTGTGGCATCATCAAGAATTTTGAACCTCCTCTTCAGTGACCCAAATGCACGTTCAACAGTGATACGAAGGGATGAGTGTCTAAGGTTGAACAACTCCTTCTCATGACCGGATTGTTTCCCCACTCATTCAGATGATACCGGGTGCTTCTAAAGGGTGGCAAAAATCCCGGTTTGGCTCCGTATCCAGCATCAACTAGGTAGAATTTTCCTATAATGTGATTGGCAACTCATCATATTTCTACATATTAACAATTGGTAACCATAAAAATGATACACTAATCTAATCTTTACCTTGGGGGACATGAAGACCATTTTCACGTTCCAAAGCATCTCTTAAAACTACAGCATCATGTGCAGCCCCCTCCCAACCAGCCAACACATATGTGAACCGAAGATCAAAATCTACTATTGCCATCACATTTTGTGTAGCATGATTCTTCCTACCACGAAAAGACGACTCCATGTTCTTTGGGACAGATGCTCTAACATGTGTGCCATCAATAGCTCCAATACAATCCTAATTAATTTCAATGATAGGTAAGACAATATTTTTTAGGATGTACAATTTAGTAGCAAATGGACAAAAGAAGCGTCGATAAGTCTCACACCTTAAAGTATGGATCCCATCTGTGGTTGCCTGCTATTTTGGGTGCGATGTCCAAAGATGGGGGCTTGATAAGATCATTTCGTAACTCTCTAACCGCATGAAGTACCAAATTAAAATATCGACTAACTGTTTCTCCTGACCTACAGAAAGTAGCACCAACTACCCTATTTCTAAGATTGTGTCCAATTGTATGTAAAAACATAGCAACTTGTTCCTCAACACACACGTTGATGGTATCTTCAAGCAAGCCACGATCTCTAAAAAGTTTACAAAATCGAAAGAAAGATGATTTTCTAAGTCTAAGCATGTTGATGCAAGTTATATCATTTCTCCAAATGAGGTCATCGAGGTGTTCACTTCTCTTTCTATCCCTCTCAACTAATGGGCCATATGTTATTCCTACTCTCCTTGGCACTTTCCTATTTCTAGACTCAATAATAAGGGCCATCATCGACAATAACATGTTTGCAGCAGCAGCAAAAATTAAAAGCCTGCTCCTTTTATCCATCTACAATACAAATGTTTGCAACGCATTTCACAATCCAGGTTTTCACTATGCAAATATATGTGAGTATGCAAACAATTCAACAAATAAATGGTTTTAACCTTGACAACATAGGAAGCGGTCCGTTGAAAAACAATCTCACTAGATCAGCCTCCTAACCTGCAAACAAACAACATAAAAAATCCCAAACAGTGAGCAAACAGGATCCCAAACAACCAATAATTGTTAATTGAAACTCTACAGCACGCCGGCGGCCACTCCCCACGCCCGGCCACTCCCTCCCACCCCCGGCCACTCCCCACGCCCGGCCACTCCCTCCCCTCCTCCCGGCGAGGCGACTTCCCCCCCTCACGGCGCGGCGACCTCCCCCCCCCCCCCCACGGCGCGGCGGCTTCTTCCCCCCACCCCCACCCTGGGCCACTTCCCTGCGGCGGCGAGCTCGGCCACCACCCGGCGCCGGCGAGCTTGTCCCCCCCACCACTGGCCACTCCCCGCGGCGGCCATGAGCTCGTTTCCCCCGGCGCGGCGACCCCAGTCCCCTCCCGACCACGGCGACCTCTTCAAACCCCGGATCCGTCCCCTCCAGCGGTGGCGGCGCCGCTCTCTTCACCCCCCCGGCCCCAGCGGCATGCCATGCACGGAAAAAAGGGGAAGGGGGCGACACTAGCCAGAGGGAGGAGAGGAAGAGGAAGGGGAAGGGGACGTCGACCTTACCTCCAGATGCCCGGCGCCGCCGCCTCTGCCGACCGTCAGCTCGAGCGCCCGCGCCGCCGCTCGCAAACGAGAGAGAAAGCGAGAGAAAGGTGCGATGCCCTCACCCCCTCTCCCTCTATGCGTGCGATGCGCCAGCGTTCGGGTTCGCCCCGTTCCACCCCGTCCCACTGATTTGGTGGAACCATCTCACCCAGCATATTGAGAGAATATTCTCTTCTGGGTTCAACCCAACCCACCTGATCCATAAACCAAACACCACCTAGGATGGGATGGTCCTATCCCATCTCATCCCATCCTTGCAACCAAACACACCCTAAAATTGTTTGTACAATGGTCAAGAGAGAACTTGTGAGTTGTAAGATAGTGATTGGTACTGATTCACTTAAAGTTATTGTTTCTGAAGTAACGTGAAGATTGATTGAGAAGAAGGTGGGCTGACAGCTGGTTTGATCTGCGGTAAAGGTAAAAAAAGAAAAAGAAGAAGAAGAAGAAAAGACTTTGGATTTTTCCTTGAATAAGGGCTCCACATTAGAACTTTATCTGGATTTGCTTATGGCTTGAAATTTCTGTGAAAAGAGCCCATTAGTTGCCATAATAAGGCAGAACCAAAGCTAAATTTAAAATTTTTGAACTTGAAAAGTTAATTAAAAATATTTTCAATATAGTTTTTTTAATAATAGCTTTTAAAGTCTATAAGAACACATATATAAAAATTTACCTATAATTTTTTTTAATAAGCCGTTTTAGCTTATTAGGAAATATAGATACCCGATGAGGACATTAGCATTTCCATCAGGATTATTTTGCGAGAGAACCAGTATCTTTCGGCGATTTTTTTCAAGAAATAATCTACCCTATATAATTTAACAAATACTTTCACTCGTCATTCTTTTATTCCTCCATAAACGGTCCAAATTGTCTCGGTGAAATCTCAACTATTGAGATCGCTCCCACCTCCCGCACGCCCCATCTCTCTCGCCCCGTCGCCCGCACGCCTCCCTCCCAGATCCGCACGCACCCAGAAATCTCGCCCGGACGTCGCACTTTACTTCCAAATCGCGAAATCCATCTCCTTCGCCTTCCTTCCTCCGCACCGTCGACCTCTGCCTGCCGCGCCACCAGATCGATGGGACGTCGCTGCGCCGACCGCTCCCTGCGCCGCCGCCGAATTGACGGGACATCACCGCTCCACCTCCACCTCCGCCGAACGCTCCCTGCGTCGCCGCTCCACCTGCGCCACGCCGGATCGACGGGTACGGGGCAAGCAGATTTTTGTTAGCATGCGGTTACTTCTAGCTATAGAGATACAGAACACGTTCGACGCATGTTCCCAAAATACGTCCTCATCCTTTTCCATTGCTTTCTGTCCATATTCTAGGAAAAATAAGGCCACTGGTGATATTTCGCTTTCCCTATGTGTTTCGTGTGGAATGAACGAGGTTATAATTCTGCGTTAAAGGATGCAGAGACAGCAACGTGTACGAGGCTGCTGGAAGCAACAGTGAAATTATTTGCTGCCAGTGCCACCACTGCAAAATTAACCAAGCCAGGGGAGGCATTCGTGCTGCTCAGGATGTGTACTAATCTGATCGATGAAATTTCTCCAATCAAACGACAAATCTGATTTTTAGGACCCACCAGATATATATGCTTTTAATTCTTCCTTTTATATACACACACACACACACACACACACACACACACACTCAGAATTGTTGTTTTCCTATGATACTGATATTTGTATTTGATAATATGCACGGTTATTACATCTGAACGGTAAAAAATTTGACATATTGCAATTTTGTGCACAATGCAGGAGGATGCGGCAATTGCATTACCAAGAAGACCTTATGCTAACAAAGCCAAAGGAAGTTGAGTTTCAGACTTCCCACAGGGTCCGTGCAGTCAGAGTGAAAAGCTATGCTGAGCTAGAGGAGGAGATGTTGGCCAACATACCGAAATTCAGAGCACAACCATTTAACAAAAAAGTGAGAATTCATTTACCTTAGTTTGATCATACTAACTGCTCAATCAGGATATGAAGACTATTAACTAAATGTTTGCTTCTGCTCTTAGATTGCCGAGGCCCCTTCATTTCCTCCTCTTCCAAGGAAAGCTCAACAGTTTCCTGAATTCAGTGTATGTATTTTTATTTTCATCATCAGAAATTTATGAGTGACATGCGACATCCTTGTTTGGCTAATTCAGTTATTCCTTTCTAATGCCTGTAGGAGTTTCATATTAAAATGATGGTGAGAGCTACGCGACATGCAGACACCTGTTCAGAAGCTTCTTCAGTGGGGACTGTCAGGGTAAGCTCATTTAATCTGGTTGTGCTTAATGTCAGGATGTCAATTCTTATTAATCTCCTAAAAAAATTAAAATTCTTCGCATTACTGGAAGTTAAATCAATCAAGCAGAGTGAGAGCAGTAAGCCACTGACGTTGGCAGAGCCAAAGCCACCCCAACGGTAGACTAGAAAAGGCTCCCAAGTTCAAGGCCAAGCCCCTTATCTTACTTGAAGCGTGTACATTTGATTCATCAATTGCATTTTGCTTCAGAACATCCAGTCTGAACATCATTTCTTGTAGATTCTTGAGATATTGACACTGGCTATTTGTAGAGAGTAGGGAAGGAAGAGTGATCACAAGCAACAGCTATTGACACTACACCACTGGCATCATTTCTTTTCACGGGGAAAATCATCAAAAGATGCCTTAGAATAGAGCAGAAACAAAATATTCCAGATATTTTATCCATCTTTTCACCTATCCTTGTCTTTGCCTTTCAGCCCTTTTTTCCTGGTACCAAAAGATCTCTGGTGCTATATTATTTTTATTTATAAAATCATTACATGCCTCATTCTAATATGAAGATCATTCACATCTTAATCAAACTGCAGGGGATATCATCAAGAATTTGTGAATGGGTTGTCTTCCTTTCTCCATTTCCCATTTATTGCACATCGCATCATCACATCTTTTTGTTGTATAAATCATGTGGTAGTTGATTTTGCTGCCTATTGTGCTGATTGATTTCTGTACAGGTTTTTGCCATTTCACCTGGTGGATAAAGACGGTGGCTATTTATCTTTGACAATAGATATCATAGACTGCAAAATTATTTCTATGGTTGGCTGAAAGGAGGACACATCACTGCAAGTATGTCCATACACTATACATTTGTATGAACTCAACACAATTTAATGTTTGCTCGTGTCACAAAAAGGAAATATTTCTCTGATTTAATTTGAGAATGCATCTTACAATTTAGCTGACTTTCGAGCTTCTTAACCTTTCATATAGGATGCTCTTGAGGAGTCCTAATATGTTTCTTGTTTTCAACTGTGTGATGAGATAGTTAATTCTTACTGAATAATCTTCTCAATGCCTATTCAGGAACTGAACTAATGACCTATTTCTTATTCTTGTTTATGTACCTTTATGCACATGTTGTTTCCTAATTCAGTTTATTATAGATCCTATTGTTTCCTGCCAAATTTATAGCAATCTAGCTCCTATGAGCTTCCATATACATGTTATTAGAATACACCCTGTAATATTTATGGTAGAATCCAACAATTACATACACAAAATATCATTTTAATCTAGCTAATTTATCTGCATGGTGCTGCTGATATTACTATCTCACTTGGATATGCCACAAATAAGTCCATTCATACTACACATGCACAGATAATATATGGCGTTTAGGCAGGAATGTATATAGATCATAGTTATGGCTATTTGAGGGATTCACTGGATTTGTGCTCAACCCTTAAGACTGTCAGTCATGTTAGGCTCAAGTGTATCTGTCGGCAATTACGAATTATAATTTCTATTTTGGGTACAAACATCTACATGTGAATTCAGGTGTATGTTTGACAGATTTTTAGTTCGTTGAATGCTTTAGTTTTTATCTCAAATTAGAGGATGTGTTTCAATATATAGGTTTTGCAGAAGTACCCAATCCCACACAGGTTCAGTAGTGACCAAGGCTGATATCAAACTTTGCGCTTTAACTTATATGTCCAAGTGGGTTCCTTTTCTGTGAGCAGATATGTCTCATTTGGAGAGAAAAAATGGCATTGTTTTTCTAGAGTTTGGGTGAAATGATGAGGTAGCAAGGTAAAACGTGCATAATTATTTATTCTTAGTAACTTCTACAATGCAATTGAGTATATGAGGTTGCTTTGATTTTAAACGAATCTTGCTAGCGTTTTTGTTAAAAAAAAAACTATCATTCATATATATTGCATAGTAAAGAGTTGTAACGAAATCATTTGTCATATTAGAAACTTTTTTAACAGAAAGGTGACATTTTGCATAAATATAAGTGTTGTGCTTAGAACAATTAATTAGTATCCTTATGCAACGATCTGCTACATTAGTATGATGTGCTCCGGAATAAACATATTGAGTAAATTACAATAATTTTAATTCAAGATATGCTCTGCACAACAAAAACTTGTTTTTTTTATCTCAGCAGATATAAGTTTGTAATAATCTATAACTGCTCTTAAAATTGGGCTGAAGTGAATTGATGCACTAATATCCTTATTATCTACCCCTACAAGCATTGCTCATTTTAAAATCCTTTTGCTTATATGTGATCCGACTTTAAAGAAATTCTTGCCATTGTTTGCCATGTTTTTATTTCTACGGTTTGCTTGTTGCATTCAGGCTACTATACTCAATTCATCTATGTTGACCAGTATATACTTTTTGACAGGTGAGCTCATTAATATTTGAGATGATGAATATCACAGAATCTGTTGTAAATACTGGTTGGAGCTAGAGATTAATCATATGAGTTGCAGCTTCTAAAGAGTCAAGATTTTTGTATTTGAATGTTTACCTAGAAGATCACAAATGTTAAGAAATGTTAAGTCATGGAAGATCACATATGTTAAGAAATGTTAAGACATGCTATTGATATGATTGTTTTAATCTTTAGTAGGCTGATCATTATATACCTTGTTATATCTGGACATATGAATTTTGTAAATTCTGCAAGCTATTTTAGTTTTGTGATGCTGATTATTGTTTGATTCTGTAGCGTTAGCACGGGCCTATTACTAGTACGATTTTAATGGAAAATCACAAAAATATAGGTCGGTTAGACGAAATCGCAAGTTTAGCACATTGTTGAACAAACGCAATTCGACAGGGTACGATTGTTCGACAGGTGATAATTTTTTTTTAAAAAAAATGAGAATAATCAATGTAACGCACTGTTCATGCGGACATATAGTTCGATATGTCCCTGCCAACCACTGCGCAATACTGTTTAGGTACTTTATTATTTTTTAGTGGACTAACTACCCTGTCGAACTACAGTGATTATTTTTTTAAAAAAAAATTTTATCACCTGTCGAACAACCGTATCCTATCAAACTGCGGTTGTTTGACAGGATACTAAACTTGCGATTTCGTTTAATCGATCTATATTTTTACGATTTTCCATTAAAATCGTATTATTTCTAAAAATAATTTAAGACTGTCTCAAATTATCAGTATCTTCCGCATGGCCTGAAAGGCTGTAATTGGTGAACTGCCGTGATCACAGATACGAGTATGTGAGGCTGCCAATCCAGGGGGAGTGAGCTATATTGGTGATCAACTGATTTGACGTTGCTGGGAGAAGAAGATAGAGTTTGGCCTGACCATTATATTCCCCAGAGCTGGAAGAAAAGGATTGCCAATTGCCTGCGTCAGATTCAGTGCCCATTTGAATCAAAGGAATTACGAAGGAATTTCATAGAATTGAAATCCTATATGAAATTTTCCTATGAAGCCCTTTAATTCAAAGGATAGAAGTTTTCCAAATCCTACAAAATTCCTATGGAATGACTTATTGCATATAGATTTTGGAGGAAACTTAGCAAAATGTCCAACCTCTTGGAAAAAATCCTTTGAGTCTATCTCTCTCATCCGATACCTGTGTTTTTCATGTGGTCCAATCAAATGATCATTCCTGTGTTTTTCCTGTATTTTGCAATCCTCTGTTTTACACTTACATTCCTATCAGAATCCTATGTTTTTCCTATTCCTCCGTTTTTTCATTCCTACGATTCAAAGGGACCCTCGGAAACCGGAACCTCCAAAGTGCTACAGCTGGGAACCTTTGTCACCGGCCGCCGGACCTCCTCTCCACCCGTCGGCCAGCCTGCGAGAGATGAGTGAGAGAGAGGAGGAAGGGAGAGAAGAAGGAAAAGAGAGATGACGTGGCATTCTGACATGTGGGGTCCATGTGGGTCCCACGCTGACTCAGCAGCTACATTAGATAAAATTGGGATCAAAACCACCGAAGAATCTATTGTGACCGGTTTTAATTAGTTAAGGGACGTCTGATATCTGGTCTTGCGGTTTAAGGACTTTTTTACGAAATTGCTAACTATCGTTTGACAGATTTACGAGCCTTCCATTATTCGTTTTTTTAGCCGTAGCCGTTAGATGGTTTTTGAGATCCGTGCTAGCATCTAGCTGCTAACTAGGTCCACGTTACTACTGTTCCCTGCTGTCTGAGCCCAAATCAGTCGTTGCTGACTCCATTTATCGATTTGAGCTGTGTTTTCGAATGCTACTTTGTTTATAATCTCACGCGTACTAATTACATCGTATGCTATGTAATTTTTAGACTTACATCATTAATATACTAAAATTATATATGTAATTTTTAGACTTACATCATAAATACATATGTAATTTTCGGACTTACATCATAAATACACTATAATTACATATGTAATTTTCGGACTTACATCGTTAATATACTAAAATTACATATGTAATTTTTATACTTACATTATAAATACACTAAAATTGCATATGTATTTTGTTTGTGTATATTAATGTCATCCATTAGATGTTGATCCAAAGGTAAGAAATCTGCATGATAGGAGGCTAAAAAATCTGTCACAATGTATAAGCAGTCCCCTTTTTTAACTCGATGACATCTTCGGTGTACTTTTTCCTCAAAACTGTTCCCTTTTGCGTGTACCACTTGTTCGGATGTAGTATATGGGCTTCAAACGAAGGCCCGGCCCACCGAAGTCAGGGGAGAGAGATATGTGCCGCGTGCATGCGCATCAATCGGCAGAGATGATGTCGGTGTGTGACTCTGATGAAAGGCTCTTGAATATATATTTTTTTCCCTGAACAAGTGACCCTCATCACAACTTTGTCTGGATTTCCTTGAAATTTATGTGAAAAGTTAGTATTTCCAGCAGGATTGTTTTGCGAGAGAACCACCAGTGTCTCAAATTCCCAACAAGGTATATGGCCTGAAACTGAAAGCCTGTAATTGATGAAGTGCAGTGATATCATCTGAGGCTGCCAATCTAAGGAAAGATACTAGCAGCCTCATCTTTTTACTTACACTTATACTTATCAGCTATAATTTGATTTTTTAATCTTAAATTTGAAATTAATTTTGAGGTTTTTCATCGTGGTTTATTTTTTAACCTTTGCTTTTAGATTGTTAAGAACACGCATATAAAAGTTTTATTTATAACTTATTTTTTTTATTTGCAAATATGTCGTTTCGCTTTTTCCTCCAATATGCCAAACGATGGGCTGTAGGTTCTTATGCATCAAGCAGTGAACCTCCGAGATGGTGTCATGCGGTAATGAGCTCTTCAAGTTTTACCTCGAGTCATCATGGTTAATCCTTGGATTGTTGGCTTTTTAGTTGAATTAGTCCGGATCGATGAGATATGGTTAATATTTGCTTGAAGCAGATGTGGTTAAATCAATCTCAAGTAACCCAGTCGCTCTAAACACAGAGGTTGAAATATGGAGCACCTGGATTTATACGCTATGTGAAAGTGGGATATAATAAAGTTTTTAATTGGAATTTGTCGAGAATTCTAAGTTTCTCTGTGCTCATTCAGGGTCGATTTGATTTGCAATGTACAAATCCTACGAAGTTTATTGTTTCCTAAAAAAAATACCAGAATTTTGTTTTCAAGTGCATAGATGTACAACTCTAGCAAGTGATCGAATGTACACTGATACTCAACACACCTAGCTCGCCGGCGACACGCCGGCGACCGGAGCCGCCGCCGGCTCATCCTCCTCCGCCGCCCCCACCGCCGCCCTGCACACCGGGCACGTCGAGCTCACGGCGAGCCACGTGTCGATGCACTCGGCGTGGAACACGTGGCGGCACGCCGGGAGCAGCCTCCCCAGCTCGCCGTCCTCCATCTCCCCGAGGCACACCGCGCACTGCACGGCGGCGGCCGCCGCCGTCGCCGGAGAAGAAGACCCCCACGTGAACACCGGCAGCGCGCCCAGCTGCTTGGCGTCCAGCCCGCCGCCGTCCTGCGCGCACGCCGCGACGCTGATCACCTCGAGCTCGTAGCCGCCGCCGCCGCCCGGGGTCACCGGGCGGCGCAGCATGTGAGGGTTGCCGGCGGCGACACCACCGGCGCCGGCGACGCGCCGCCGCAGGAGGCACCGGGCGTAGAGGTGGAGCGCGGCGACGAACGCGATGGCCGCCGAGAGCGCGGTGACCGCGGCCAGGAGGGCATTGGCGTCGTAGGCAACAGGAGAAGAAGCAGACATGACGGCTCAAGTCAAGTGCAAATGATGCAATGTGCAATGCAATGTGCAATCAATCATGCAATCATGATGGCACAATCTAGTGATCGCCAAGCCATGGATAGATGGACCATATATGCATTTGAAGGCAATAGCAATGCATTATACTAGTACAGTAGCATACAAACTTACAAAGTAGTAATTTACAAAATGGTACTAGTGTTTGTTACTTTCTCCGTTTCACAATGTAAATCATTCTAGCATTTTCCACATTCATATTAATGTCCATGAATTTAGATAGATATATATGTCTAGATTCATTGACATTAATATGAATGTGAAAAATGCTAAAATGACTTACATTGTACGGAGGGATAGATAGAAGGGGTGGAGAGACGGGGACAAATGAGCAGCAGCAGCCTTGGAGGCCGCATGGAATCAAGGAAGTTTTTGGCATACTATTCAGCATCGTGCCATGATGTGAGCAGAGTTTCTGGAGCAAGAAACTGCTTGCCTTGTGTCCTCACATGGGCACAGGAGGACAAGACAGTTCAAGGTTTGGTAGGTCAGTCTCATCAAGTCCAACTAAGCAGTGATAGATCAGCCACAACTTCTGTTACCTTTTGAGTATATATGTATATATCTTCTCTTCAAAAAAATATATGTATATATATGCACTCCTTATTAGTAGCAGTATGCCTTTTTTGTTTTTACAGTTTTTTACTACTGATTGGTTGAATGCTTCTTTTTACAGTGATTCATGGGTATAATGGGTTACAGTTTTACACCGGAGGTGCTAGTTTTTGTTTTTGCACCGTCCGGAGAAAATTGACAATGTGGTAGCTGTAGACCTGTAGTGACTCAAATCGTATATGTGTTACTGTACGACTATCTGAAAACAGCAAGACTTGCTGTCCTACTGAGCCTAGATGTATGTATATTCAGTCCATGAGCTTGTACCTCTTCTCCTCAACACCTGTGACTCCCATTTGTATCTCAATTATGGTGTGGAGAGGCATCTACATGAAAATTAAAGGGTATTAGTTTGGTCTATGTATTTCTTAGGTTTCTAGCACAATAATGAACAAGAGAAGATCATGTGTGTGACCTCAATATCTGGAACTTCCCTCAGAGGCCTGTCAGCGAAATATGCATATAGCGCCCGCAATACAGCCTACAAACAGGATAAATGGTTTACGATCAATGGCTCTGCAGAAGAAAAAATCATGAAGTTTAGAGATTTACCTGGTGGGAAATAACGACTACTGGTGCTCGCTGGCGTTCTAGCTCAATGATAACAGGTTCCAATCTGAGGATTTTACCAAATCACAAGTTAGTGAAGACTGAAGACGTACTGGTAGAATTGATTATTTCCTTTGCATTGTGCAGTCTAAAGAACTGTGAAAAGTTTTTTTCTGAATAATATTAGAAGAAATGATTAAACCTCTGAATCACATCAAGGTAAGATTCTCCACGGGGGTATCGATATCTTAATTTGTCCTTCTTGCGTGATCTGGTTGCAACAAGTATTGGAAAAGCATCATAAGTGTTTCATATGCAAGCATTCAATAAATACAAGTGGACTAGCCAGTGATAAGTGTAAGACTTACGCATTAGACTGCGACTTGTATGGTTATACCTTACTACCATCTTTTGCAACTCAAATTGTGTTTTTTTTTAATAAAAAAAACCATGATAGTTAAAAATGCAATGTAAGATACAAATTGACAATCAGCAGTCTAGCAGATGGGCACGTCATGTAAACTACTAAAGAAAGAACTCCCAAACAAATGTAAACAAAGATAACAATAGCACATACTCAAATTCCTCGGGCATAACTTTCTTTATCTCTTCATACGTCATCCCATCACACACCCCAGAGTTTATCTCATCAAGAGCACGCCATTGTATCTGCAAACAACAATTGTTAAGCAGCGCCCATATAAATAACTACCTTGCAAGAGTTATGTAAGAAATACTCCAAAACTTTCCTGATTACCTTTGGGAATCCAACTATTGGACTTGCTGTCAAAATTGTCCTCTGAAGCGTGCTGGTCCATATCTAAACATCAGAATAATTAAAAATGAGAGACTCTCACTCTATTAGCTCATCTCCTTTACAGTCTTCATCTCCAAATGCTATACTGACATAAGAAGTTGCCTCTAGAAACAATGCAATTCAATCAAGAGATTACGTACAGATGCAGTTTTCTCAGATTTGAGCCTCTTTTCTATGAAGTTGGCTAATTTCTTCGAGTAAAGCTCTCCATCTTCACTGTGCACCATTAATTATAAATTTATTAGTTCAATACATCAAATAAATGGCTCTGCATTTTCAGAGTACACTTTCCGTAAATATGAAAACTTGCTGAATATTACTCATAGCATTTTATAACTTCCATAACTCAAAATGAGATCTCAGAGTAGAAATATATAATCTGAAGGTGTGCCACATTGGAAGGTAGTAAAGGAAAAAAAAGTAAAAGCAAACCTCAGGACCGTGTCACCACCAACTCTTCCTCTGACATTGTGTAAACTCTCACCATGCCTTGTAAGCAAAATAGGTCGAGGTGTAAGATGAGAGTTCACCTGCAGTTAAATGTTGAGAAATATGTGTCACATCAATGCACTAGTAATTAAAAGCTCTTTATCATTGACCCATTATCAAAATTATAGTTTCTCATAGAACTGCATTCTGCTATTTATTTCTTGTATTTTCTGATTATTGAATTTGAAGTACATACCAAGAAAAAGACAATCCTTCCAGGGAGATAACCACTGATATTGTTGACCTGGATAAAAGGTCAGGACAAATTAATAGCTTGCCAATAATGAATAATTAATCAAAATAAAGCTAAAATGCATGACTTGTTTCAGAAGCTAAAAACATATGATAATAAAAGCCAAACAGTGTTATGTAATGAATTGATCCGAATACACTAAGAGCTATGACCCTTGGTGAAATTGTGTCCTTCAGAAGTATTTTTCAGTATTTTTAAAGGTACATGAAATAGAATTGCTACCAATACCATACATCATTGAGTGGAGGACCCAAAAATATCTCATTGGGAGTGCCCACACGTCTCAAGAATAAAAAATCAAAATCATACACACAAACAAAAAATAAGGTTTAAATTAGATCAACTCAATTTAATCTAAGCCTACAAATCACAAAAAATGTCACTTCAATCCTTGTCCCCTATTGATTCTTTTTTGCAATTAATATTTAGTCTCTCCAATGCATACATACTTGATGGTAAAATTTTTTGGGGCTGCCAGTGCCCAACTGGTACACCCTTATCCGCTCATGCATCATTCCATAGTCATGTCACATTCTCAACCTTTCTAATGTAGCCTGTTTACTGCAAAACATGGAAAGGGATAACATAATAGAATTTACCTGTAACTGGCCTCCCTGCCCTTTTACCATATCAATCATTTTAATGTAAGAACCTTCCTGCACTGGCTCATACACCTACAAAAGGAAAACCGTTTTAATCAATACTAAAGGACTCATGGAGGTCAGAATTACTTGGTATACATCGGCTCAATACAATATAACTAGACGAAACCTTTTCATAGTTTGCCAGGCGTTCCTTGAAGTCCCGCACTCCAGTTTCATAATCTGGCCTGAAAAGTTTCCACAGGATTCAGGTCACAAATTCACTTATATTGGCAAAGGGAAAATTTCGGGAGATCCTCACTGGTCAGCATAGTCAGGACTTTGCTGTATCTTCAGACGTACATTCCTTTCAATTATATTCGGATCGTTACAGATAGTTTCCAGAAATATAATCTGTAGAAGATGAAAGCAACAAAAGTTTAAAGGCACAAATAGAACATTACTTAAAATAATTGACAAACTATCAACAGTGTGACAGTATTATCGTTCACTTCCATCCACGGCACGCAGATTGGCCTGAGATAGTTAATGAAGCAAAGGTAAACGAACCATGTCTGTTGCAAAATCGGAATGGAACAAATTACCTTACAGTTCCCTTCAGCCATTTTCATTAGCATATACCTTCGTTTTCTTGTGCTGTTTGTCGCATCAAATATACCGACCTAGACACAACTGGGCCCGGTCAAAACGAACATTACATTTGAAGCAGGCTATGCAACAGAAACCAGCTTACCTGTCCTCCCCCATGCATCCAATCTATCATGTCCTCCATAGCTAAAGCAGCCACCTGGAAAAAACGTAAACGTTGAAATTTGCTAGTAAGACTAAATATATATAAATTTAATGTTAATACTCGCTTCATGACGTTTGGTTCTCATCCAATCAAATTTGGCCTCTGAAAATTTAGTACGCTATATTGATATTTATGAACTTTGTGGTATTTTCATGAGAATAGTATAGGTTTACTTCTCCTTGGGAAAAAAGATAATTCAAATGAAATGCCTTAGCATGACCTTAAGGTGGAGGAGGATCAATGGCAAAATGCGACTATATCACAGAAGGAGGCAGCGAACAGATTATACAAGACAAAACAAGATTTAAAATTATAAATATGATGTGTTCTAAATCTAAATAAAAGTTTTCACAGAAACTGTAATTGTTGTACTCCCTTTATCTTTAAATAAATGATGTTGTAGACAGTCATCAGGATTAATTTGTAGTTCAAAATTACCATGGTAGCCCTAATAGTTTATCTTATTACCATGTTATATATTATTCTCAAAATGTAGAGCAATAACAACATACATTTTTGAACTACAATATCTGGGATGAAATCGAAACTTTGAATTGAAGGAATATGATAAGAGTTGCAAAAATACTGTACAGAAAGCATGCTAACCTCATTACGTGCCTCAATCCCTTCAGGGTTATCATCACGGAAAAAATCTGCAGACTGAACCAATTAACCCAAAAAAGAACTGTTAGATTATTCTACCACCAGAAACGCGTGTAACTGCACTGAGAACTCCAAGGAAATATATACAAACTAGAAGTACCAGGAATCTGCAATAGGACTAGAAGCAGACCCGAGTATCCCATGCATAAAATAACCATTGTAAAAGAAACAAGTAAAAGATAATGAATCTGCATTATTTGACATTCTGGCCCAGTTGGCACATAAATTGTTGCTGAGCAGATTGATTGATAGCTCTACGGTGGAGCATCTACCCTATCTAGGCACAGTGCGACAGGAGTGT
Organism: Oryza meridionalis; assembly: GCA_000338895.3. NCBI lineage: Eukaryota > Viridiplantae > Streptophyta > Magnoliopsida > Poales > Poaceae > Oryza > Oryza meridionalis. The sequence continues at coordinate 3,841,208 of CM002528.2, read as the reverse complement.
TGAAATTATATTTTCCATGTGAATACTTGGCATGTGTCTCATGAATCAGAACATAAGATAATATCATTCTTAATACACAAAAATAAAATAGCGATGTAACAAATGAAATATAAAAATGGAGTAACTTCAAATAAAATTGGCTTACAAAACTTGAAATGAAAATTTCTGACACAGTAGCATTTAACAAGAAGAAATACTTCAAAGAAAATCAGTGTGTGCAAAGAGAATTGCAGCAAATTAGTTATTAGTACCTGATTTGCTCCATGCTTCAGGCGGCGGTACTGCACACCGAGTTTCAACCAAAAGAGAGTTATGTTCACTTGCCAAACAATCCAACATACGCCATTGTGGCAAAACAATTAATCAGGAAAAGAATATAATCACCTTTCCAACATTGAAATGTCTGGTTTCATGACCTAACCAACGAAGGTACCTTGTAAGCTTAGCTGCAGTAAAAGTTTTACCACGAGCTGGTAGGCCAACCTGTTTGCAAGTAGACATGTTTAGGAAGAAAATCTGCTTTTCAAAACAAGCAGTGATACAAATGAATCTTAAGATGCAATAACAAATAATTATTATACTATGATAGTTGGAGATTAGCTTTTTAGCTCCCAGATAACTCAGTGTATTTTCATTTATTTTTATTCATTCATGTGTTTAAAACCATATAGACATGATAGAAGGGTCTGCTGGTAGATAGCAACAGCCAACAAGCAAAGTTGGCTTCTCCTGATGTCTGGTGATTAAATACTGAAAGTCGTATAAGAGAGGAAATGACAGCAGTAATTTACCAAAACAATAGCTAGTTTTCGGTCCTCCTTTGACCCATGCAATCGGTCAGCTACAGCTGCAGCTGCAACAGCTCCTGCTGCTTCTGGCATGGCCTGCTAATACATCAATTAAGAAGAAAGAATCAAGTACAAACTTAATTCCAATGGAAAATTTCTTTTAACAATCAAAAATTGATGAATGGATAGATGGACCATAATATATATTATATAGATCCACACACAACATTTCATTTAAGCACTTGAACTCTCTACTCGACATTGCTAATTAAATCAGGGAGTTATTTAGGGTTTAGGATCATAGACAACTTTCTTGCTTTTTATTTTTATTATCGCAGCTCAACTGGTTAAGGACAGGAACAGTACTGACCTTTCCTGTTCCAAAATTAAGACCAGAAGCCAGGGAACATGCACTTGATGATTTTCCAAACTTAGTAGAGCCGACACCCCTGTCTACAAAAAGTCCCTTTTGTCCATCTTGCTTTTGCAATGTTGTTAAGGTGTCAACTGATTTTGACTCTACAATTCCAGAAACTTGTAACTTCTTGAAAGAATCTGATGGCAAGGCCACATTATCCTACAAAGAACCAAATTGGCACATCATGGTTATATTCAGTACTGCTTCTGTTTAACCAAAAAATTACAATTGAGTCAACCAAAATAAAGTTATCATATGAAATGGCATTCAATTAAGATAGGGGGGTCGATTTATAACCAGAAAATTAACTAAGTGACGAAACACAAATGCAAAATCAATAAAAAAATGATGGTTATTGATAGGTGACATATCACATCAAAATATGATTTAAAATAAAAACACAACACACTTCATTTTCTGGGGGGGAATACATAATAATTCATTGGTGGGACAAATATTCTAGCATACCAATTCGACCTGGTTAGTGCTTACCTTGTTACAGTTATTGTGATCTTCAAAATCTGCAGTGGCGCTACTTGGACTCTGGATGCCATCACTGAGAAGCATGTCATTTGTCCATAAAGCTCCAGTTTGAATCAATGATGCTGGGTTTGCGGCAAGGTTTGCTGCATATTCAGATGTTGCTGCAGATGGTGTTGGAATAACGTAATGCTCCAAGTCAAGCTCCAAACTTTCAGTAGATGTATCCTACAGTAAGATATGAAAAAAAAAAACCTGTTAGAAACCAGAACATTGATTAGACTAGCTATCATCATTAAAGTGCAAAATATCATGCAAGCATTGGAAGCTTTGTGGAAAAGTTGAAGAAATGGAAAGGGCATTTCGTTTTGTTTTGAAATTTTATTAAGCGTGTACAATGATAAATGTTGCACCAGATGGTTCCAGGGAAAATGAAGAAAATGGAAGAGCAAATATCCCACCAGCGAAAAAAAAAGTTTCATTGGTATATTCTGTAAGAACATATACGATGGGATCTCTTCCATCTGAATACTGAATTGTTTAAGTTTCCCCTAAACATGCCTTTTTAACAAGCATATCTCGGCTTTCAGAACAAGGCCACTTATGCCCTCGAGAGATAACTTTCAAAGGAAGCAGATGTTTTAAACAGATAATTCAGTGCTTGGCCTTTTCTGTCAATTTGTTTGGCTATAGATAAACATAGGATATCAGTAAATAAGTATTGGAGTAGAAAGGTTAAATAGTAATAGTTTGCAATCAAATTGGACCATCATATTGATATGAAAGCACAAGAAGACCAATTTCAAATGCAAATAGAAATTGAACTACTGTTATCACCTCGGTCCCATGCGCAGGTGCGACATTTATACTGACATCAGGGATTCCCCGGACTTTGGAAGGCTGAAAATTCTCCTTGAACACCCTCCAACTCGCTGCAAGATCAAGTGGGGACACAATGTCTGCCTTATTGAAAACCCTGAACTCAAGCGTCTCATGATCCCCATTCATCTTGAACCATGCAATCCTCACATCGCCCTCGAGCATGCCTCCAGTGAGATGCCGGGTCGGACCTTCCTCAATGATGCACGGGGTGTCTGCATCCTTGGGCTTGAGCAAGAATTTGAAATCGAGTGTTTCTATGGTAGATTCCACAAGTTGCAATGGTTAGGAAATAGCATGAGCATAGTAATTTGCATCAGAATTTTAAGTAAGTTAAATCTAACTGCCCCTATTGTAACTGAGTCAAGAAACTCTATGCCTAACAAACAAACTAACGAAATTTCATAATTCTACTCAGAAAAATATAAACGCAAAAATCCTACATGTTTTACTTGCTATTACAGTCAGGAAGACAGCCTGAAAGTACAGCAACCCAGCAAGGATTAGTACAGTCCTATAAATAGAGTCCATCAAACAAGCTCACAAAACCCACTTCTATACCAACAAAAAAAAGGCACAAAAAACAAAGAAAAAGAACACCAAGTAAAAACTGCCAAGAACAAAAGGACAAGACTTATTGCGTTGAAAAAAAAGATGGGACAGACTATAAATATAGTCACTAATAACCAATTGCAATCTTAACACACCCCAAATACTAATACTAATACAAAAACAGCAAGCATCATGCAAGCGGCACATCACGATGATCTCATCATATCAAACAGCACAGGTGAAGTGAAGAGACCGTACGTACCGTGGTCAGGCGGCACGACGAAGCTGAGCGCCCACATGGACGCCAGCTCCCTCTCCATCGCGAGCTGCAGGGAATTCGAAGCAAAACAGTAATAATAAGCAAGTGAGCCATTCATCATCATCATCAAGCAAATGAACGGAATGGAGGAGCATCGTGGTGGCGGCGTACGGCGCGGGCGGGGTCCCAGGATCCGATGATGGGCTCGGAGCCGTAGACGTGCGGGACGAGGTCACCGGTGATCCGCGCGTTCTCCATCTTGAGCGACACGTACAGCTGCGCCCCGCCGTGCCACGACCGGGACGCCGCGCCGCCCACCCCGCCGCCGCCGTCGCCCGCTTCCCCTCCCCCCAACCCCGCCGCCCCGCCGCCGACTCCCCCGACGCCGTCGATCCCCTTCGACCCCGACGTCCCCATTGCCTCCGCTCTCTGGAGTCGTGAGCTCTGAGCTCTGAGCTTGCTAGTGTGGTGGTGGTGGCTGGGAATTTGGAATATTTGGGGGATTGGATTGGGCGGCGGGGAATCGGGGAGAGCGATGGGAGTGGTGGTGGTGGCGCGCTTCGATCGAGGCTTCGGAGCTCGGAGGGAAGCGGGTGGGGCCCACGCGGGGGAGGGTGGATAGGCGTGGGGCCCACTGGGCAGCGACTGATCCGCTCTTCCCCGCGGGCTCGTGTGGCGGCGACGGCGGCGACGCGGCGGGCGGGGGAGCCGGGGGTGTCGTCCGGAGGGGGGAAGCGGGTGGGCCCCACCCGGGAGGATAGACGTGGGCCCCCACACGATAGGGGCGACTGTTCCCTTCCCCCCTCGGCGGCGGGGGCGACAGGTAACAGGTTGGAGAGAGTTTTCCGAGGCACGTAGAACGAGAAAAGCTTATTAATTAGTAATTATAATTTGAGAAATAAATTTATTTAAATTTTTAAATAACTTGTATATAAAAGTTTTTTAAAAAATCATTTAGGGCCTGTTTAGATCTATTTGGATTAGCAAATGGCAAATGGCAAAAGTTTTGGTGGCAAAAGTTTTGGTATTACAAAAGTATTACTGGGTGTTTAGATGCATCCTAAACTTTTGTCATTCTAGCACTAAAGTGAGAGAGAGAAAGAGAGAGGGAGTGGTACCAAAACACTTTTTGGCACAACTTGGTACTATGGACTGCAAATGCCAAATGCCAAATGCCAAATTGCCAAGTTTTGCTACTAGTGTTTAGATCTAAAATGACAAAAAGTGCTTCAAATGGAAAAATTTTTGCTATTTTGGAGGATCTAACCAGGGCCTTAACAGTATGAAAAGTGCGTTAACGAAAAAAGAAGTTGAAGTTTAGAGTTAAAAAGAAAAACTAAGCCTAATATTGCTAGTACGTCAACATTGTATTTGCGTTTAAGAAGCAGATTTAAATTTGGCAAATTTTGGTTTGAAGTAAATAGGCTTCTTTTTGGACGAGAAGGAACGTATTAGATCGTTGACACAACAAAAAAAAAGACAGAAAGAAAATAAAGGTCGCTACTCGCTGCTTGGTTTATACGCTTCATTACTTGTCGAAAATCGAGGATTTTGACACAATTTTCAATATACAAGTAGGCTAATTTGATTGTTGACTTATAATTTTAAATTTAAAACATAATTTAGTTTTAGGGTTCATTTTAAGATTTTCTCATCATAACTTTTTATCATTAAATTATTTTATTGCTTTATTCTTTTTTTCTGTAAACGATGAGAGGCGAAAAAAAAACTTGTCTAATGGAGCTAGTGGTGCCACTTGAGTCAGATGCATGTGTCAATATGTCGAATCGCAAGGGCATCTTCCGCATGGAGCAATTTGTAGCACCAGTTATCCCTTAAACCTGCAAAATATTAAAAAGGATAAAGTATATAGTTGATCCTTAAAATACATCATATTTATCTGGATATGATCGTCGATGTGATTGTTCATCGTGACTACACATTTGCATTAAGCCCTATTCCGACCCCCGCAAGAGTGGACAGAAAAAAACCAAACCGAAAAGATTGGGACCAAGCTCGAGAAATCCGATCACTAGTTTAGTCTCAGGTGTTGAAAGAACAAATGTTGTTCGGTTAATTGGTTAGCACCTTAGGTTAATCGAATAGACCCAAAAAACTGAATTTTTGCATAATAGGTCAATTGAGATCTAGTAGCGCAATTAAACCGAATTTTGATCCAATTTTAGCTTCCAACATGCTTCGATTTGTGACCCATGACAGTGAAGAGAGCCTATGATTTTTGTGTATGAATTTTTTACTTACATTTTCAGGGATCTAGCTAGCAAGGTACTTTTGAAACATCAGGGAATATTAGATAATGATAATGATGATGATGACGACGACGATAATAATAATAATAATAATAATAATAATAACAATAATAATAATAATAATAATAATAATAATAAATTTATAAGTAAGAAAATTACTGTCCTAGTACGGAAATGTAAGAATTGAAGAGAAAGAATTACACTTTACTGTTTTCATCTTTTATTATTTTTCAGTAAGATGAATGATTAAATTTTATGATTAAAGTTAATTGTGTTAAATATTTATTGATCGGAGGGAGTAATAATTTTAGGGGATAGCATCAGCCATAAGGAGAGGGGTAGAAAGACTTATTTGCCTTCTTGGGATGAACGAGATCTGTTTGGACTATAGTCACCATTGAATAGTATAGGTAGTTTAGTGATAAAAATTATCTTTTGCATAACTTATGTTTGGAACAAAATTTGAAAACTACATTTTGGAACAGAGGGGATGCACCATTTTATCTTAAAAACAATATTAAAATCATACTCCATCCATTTTATATTATAAGTCGCTTTAATTTTTTTCTAAAATATAGTAGCATTTTCAATACAAAACAGACATACGATCAAAATATATTCAAACTAGATTTAATGAAACTAATCTAATGTTTAGATGTTGCTAATTTTTCTATAAATTTGGTCAAACTTAATAAAGTTTGATTAGGAAAAATGTCAAAATGACTTATAATATGAAATGGAAGTAGTACAAATTAGATAGCCAAATAAAACTATCACACATCATCTTTAAGGCGTGGTGTTTTTTCAAGGCTAAAAAGTAGCACAGGAGTAGCGCCACTGCATAGTCCTAAACAAAAAATAAAAAGGAAGATAATACTCATCCTCTCCGATCCATCCTACTCATCCTCTCCGATCCATCTTCCTCCTTGTCTCCGACGGCTCTCCAGCGGTGAAGGAAGGGAGAGGGGTTGGACCCCTCTTCTCCGCTAGTAGGTGTGGATCAGTCAGGGTTCTCCTATTTCTTGGGCTAGTCCCAATCTTTTTCTTCATTTTCTATGAAGAGCAAGAGTTCCGCTGGCGAATGGAACTCGATGACGTCTTCTCCGACATGCGTCTCCAGTTTGGTGTTTGTGTGGATCGTTTCCGTCGTCTACAATTGAGAGGGATGCAAGTTTTCTCTTCAACTCAAATAGGTTGCATCGGCCGTGCGTTGCTTCTCCGGCTCACTTCAGCGTTGTCCTTCGTACTCATCGGCATCAAAACCGTGCGGCTGAAGACTTAATTGATGCCTTTGGTTGCCTCAACCTCCACCTCATGGAGGCCCTATTTGGGTTTGTGCATCCAAGGCTTCATCTCCTGCAGTTTACCACAATTTCTTCGAGCTCACCGTCGTCACTCTCGCAGATCCGGGCGTCATTGTTGTGGAGCTGGGTTAGTGAAGGATCTGATTGCTTTTCATATCTTTAAAAGTTATTATTTGCAAAGTTGTTGCTCAAGGTGTAATTTTCCCACCCTATAAGGGCCTCAATATAAAACTTGCTGACCTTCACGTAGTATTATCTGAGGCTATAAACCTCGGTTAGCCTTCAAAACAAACAAACAAAAAAAGGAAGCTAGTGTTTTTTCTCTAATAAATAATTCAGCTTGGAATGCACGAATTTCACATGAAACATTTCAATTCCTGTCATGAACATGATTTTTTTTTTAAGTTTCAAATTGACATGCCTATAAATAACATAGAAACTCTGACAACAGCAAAATGCACAGAACAAAACTACTGTGCCAAATCGATGAGGATTCTCTATGTTATTACTGGTGCAATACGAGGATTCTCTACCGGAAAATATGTAGTGCAAATCACACATGTATTAAAAGGCTAGAAACTATTGTTGAATCGAAAAATAGCTAGTTGTTTGAGATTGGTTCACAACCCTATCATAAAATTTTTTACTAATGAGTAAATCTACGAGTAAAATTTTTACTCATGATAACGTGCACGAATATCAGACGATCTTTTTTAATCCACTTATATTTTTCGTAATTAGACCATGTTCACCTGTCACGAACGACTACTGCACCAGCAATACGGAGGATCCATGTGCGTGTGCATAACCGCCGTCGAGTAACGCGACTCCATCATCAGCCTCTGCCTCTTGCTCCTGCCGCCGCCGTACACCGTCTCCGGCAACGCCACCTTGGCCAGCGCCTGCCTCACGGCCTCCTTCAGAGGCCTCGCCTCCGCCGCAGCATCCTCCTCCTCCTCCCTGCAGAGCACGAAGGCGTGGCGCGTCCGGCCGCCGAGGCAGCTCATGTCGGCGCTCAGCGGGCGCAGCCGGAGGCGGCGGAACGCGGCGGCGATGTCGGCGAGGAGGCCCGGCCGGTCGTCGCAGCTGACGGTGGCGCGGACGTAGGTGCGCGCGGCCGCGGTGTGCTCGCCGCCGGCGTAGCATTGGACGGTCACCTCGTTGGCCTCCGGTGGGACGGTCGCCGCCGTCGACGGCGTGGTGGCCTCGGTGGCTCTCGTCTTGAGGTGCTTCACTTGGTTCACCACGCTGGCTAGCAAGGTGGCCTTGTCCATCTGTAAACGAAATGATACAGTAAATATAGTATTAACATTTTAGTTTTTTTCTGGAAAATAAATTTAAACCAATTATATTTTTCCCATTATCTTAAGAAAAACAAATCATAGTTCTAAGAACCATGGCAAGGCATGTTGCTGATCACTCAGTTTTAATTTTGTGGCTTCAGTCTGAAATATACCAAGAAAATGTTACTGATTAAACACTCGTTTAAAACTTTTTTTTAATCAAATTTGCTTAAGTTTGATCAAATTTATAAAAAAAAATAATAGCATCTACAACACTAAATTTGTTTTATTAAAACAAATATTTTGATACTATATTTGTTTTGTGTCGAAAATATTGCTACTTTTTTCTATATAAAAGGAAGGGAATATGAACAACAGTTATAATGGTTTCAAAGACTGAATTTCTCTCTTTTGGTAGAAGTTGTTCCTTAGTTGTACAAATTGCATTAATTTGGGTTCGTTCAAAAGAATTGCATTAATTTGTTAATCCAAACTGTCCTGCACCTACAGGCTACAGCACTATAAGTCTCGAAATATTTCGTACTAACTATTTGGATGGCGCCAAAAAAAAAAAGAATAGACGTCCTCTTGAGAGCCAAATATGACTTTCTCAAGTCAATGGACTATCTACTCAGAACTCTGAAACAACAACATGATTAGGAGAGAGGTTTTCTTTTTTCAGACCTGCTTAGCATCAGGGAGTATCCTCCTCAGAGTGGCCAGGTGAGCATTGATCCTCTCCCGCCGCCGCCTCTCGGCCTCGCTGTGGATCCTCATCGCCGTCGCCTGAGCCGCCGCGCTCCTCCCCAGCGACGATGACGGCTGCGGCGGAGGCGGCGGCTCCGGCGCCAGGCCGTCCTGCCGCCGTGGCAGCACAACCGCGCCTCTGTACACTGAAGAAAGATCATCATAGCCACCATGCTGCAGATGCTGCTGCTGCTTCCCTTCTTGCCAAATCTGCTGCTGGCATGCAGCCATCTGTCCAAAATCCTCAACTATATGAATGCCGATTAACTCAATAATGCTGCAAGAAGAATCAGTGAACTGTTATTTCGACCTTCAAGAACAAGAAAATGATGAAGTAATTAGCACTGTAATTAAACATATATAGATACCTATATGATGTTCGATTATTTCTGTCGGTGCAAGAAGAGCAATGAAGAGTGAAGTGAAGTGAGGGCTGAAGAGAAGCTGATAGGAGGGGGTACTTAAACTGCTGCAAAAGGAAGAAGAACAGAAGCCTGCAGGCCCTCACCACATTAATTTGTTAATTGTAGGATAGATGGATATGCTCGTCAGACCAGGATGATCAGATCATATCTCACCTCATGATATATCTATGTATAGATGATCTATCTATATATATGTGCATGTGTTTCAATTCATTATTGGCCAACCAACCACAAACACACAATGACATGTACACCTAGGTGCATTCTTTTTCCACATTTGATCCCCACCAGGTGATGCTCCTTTGGACTATTCAGGGATAGCTCACATCATATCATATACTACTAAATTTCAATTAGTCACTACCTAGGGACTGTCATGAGTTTGGAGGAGGATTAACTACTACTTAATTAGTCTGAGATAACTGAATTTTGTAAGCTTGGCAAATGCAAGCCTGCTGTCCAACTGAGACTTCTTTCTTGGCATCATTGCCTGAAAAGCAGGGGTCTTTCTGCATCTGAATTATTTAATTAAGAACACACGCACGTACGGGTGTGACTGATGAGTAGGATTACATGGTGATTAAGGCACGCAATTAGATCAATTGGCTAGTTATACTAATCAAATCAGTGACAAACAAATGGCTAGCTTAGCTAGGTTAGGGACAGTTGAACAGTGAGATCCAAATCCAACAGTGACAGCCAGCCGCCATTTGGTTTCACACTAGGATCGCTTTGCGGCTTCACACAGGAACTCTCTTGGATGCTTCCTTCGCCACAGGTTCCAACGTGTGATTTTGCGCACGTGGTTAATTCATTAATCCTTCTGTTTTCATTCTCGGCTGGATTTTTTTAATATAATAATAATATGATGAATAGTCATTGGTAAGTAGGACCCACTTGTCGGTCCCTTTTGTTCTTGCTTTCGGTTTGCCACGTGAAAAAGCAGGGCATCGGCTTCGAGGCATTTATTTATTTCTCTTGTTTATTTTAAAAAAAAATGCTTGATACATCTTAAAGCGGATGGTTAATGTACATGGGACAAATTTTGCAATATATATAGTATAGCAAGAGGCATGTCTGAAAGTTGCATAAAGATATAGAATCGGAATTAACATGAGGAGAAATTACTCTCTCTGGTTTTAATAGATGATGTCACTGTTTTTTTTTCATGAGCACCACATACATATTCACTATTTGTCTTATTTTAAAATTTCTGGTAAATATGTAAATTTGTGTTTAAAATACCTTTAGTGATAACCTAAGTAACAACAAAACAAATATTAATTATGCAATCTTTTTAATAAGACGAATGGTTAAATGTATATCGAAATTAATGGTGTCATTTATTAAAAACCGGAGGGACTACTTCATTTGGCGAGAAGGTCAATGCAGATTTTCACCACCTAATATACACAGCTTTGGATTTACCGACATATCGTATAAAGTTTAGAGCGATGCTTTGTTTATCTCTACTGATAGTATTATATTACCAATAGAAATAATTTGAACCATTCGTTATTAAAGTTAAATCAGTAAATCAGTAATTTACTAATACAGTGATTAGGATAACTTTATCATTTATGTTTTTTTTCGGGGCTAGATAGATATGTGGTCATTCATTGCATTGGTATCGCTCCTATTCCATCGAAAAAATCAAAAAAGAAGGGAAAAATGTTTAGTAATTGATAAATGATGATTAGACCCCTTCGCAACTTTTTTTCTTTTTGCTATAATATCCCTCCATGTTTTTACTATGACTACCTAAGGTGGTAGTATAAATAGATTTAAACCCTTCAATCAAATGAAATTAACGATTAAGATTACTTTCTACTGTAGTAGAGACCCTGTAACAGGGCTTTAAAGTTAATGCTGATTCCAGTCCCTCTTTTATCGTAAAGGAGATATAACCTCAGGCAATAATCTGGACACAAAGAGGCAGTAAAGGCAAGATCAACAAGAGCAATCGAATTGTTCCTTTTGACTCAAGCACAGGAGAGGAGAGGAGAGATCGACACATGCATGTGATGGATTGGATATATATACATGTGAAATCGTGATCAACAGGGGCAGAATCATGCCTTGGACTGATATAAGGCTGTGTTTAGTTCACACCAAAATTAGAAGTTTGGTTGAAATTGAAACGATGTGACAGAAAAGTTGAAAGTTTGTATGTGCAGTAAAGTTTTGATGTAATGGAAAAGTTAGAAGTTTGAAGAATAACTTTGGAACTAAACACGGCGATAGTGACATTCTGGCCTCTCGCCATTTCCAGTTTTCCTGCATCGAAACTTGGCAGGTGAAGAATTTCACCCGCACTAACAGACACTCGTCCACAATAACAAGGAAGAACAAACAGTAATTTTTTTCTGCGACATTAGGACATGAACACTATAGTGTGTCATTAGAGAAGATGTCATATAAGATTTTCTTTTTGTGTAATATGAAAGTAGGAGAAAGAAGAAAGAAAATTATATAGTTTGTGATCTAAATGGCTTCAAGTTACTCCCTCCGTTTCACAATGTAAGTCATTCTAGCATTTTCCACATTTATATTGATGTGTCTAGATTTATTAACATCAATATGAATATGAGAAATGCTAGAATGACTTACATTGTGAAACGAATGGAGTATTAATTATACAAATTAATCAGAAAACATATCTATGTCTATATATCCTATGTAGTTGGCACCAGAAGCATGAACATGCATTGAGCTACATCATCTTAAAAAATAGTAGACTTTAGATCCCTCTCATGCTTTGATCTCAACTATGCATCCATTTGTCATATGCATTTACAACGTATAGGTGTAGTTATTGCTATAAATCTCAATGTGCATTGAACCCTAACACCTAAAATACTAATATTCATTGAATCTCTCTCATGTGTGATACATAACTACTATTGAACAAATATTATCCATTTAGATATTATGAGTACATGATTTTTTTAGATTGTTTTTTATGAGCTTTCTTTATCCATTTAGATATTATGAGTACATGATTTATAGACGAGTACATGATTTATAGATTGTGTTTTATGAGTTTTCTTTAAAGTATTTTGAAAATTTTTCGCTGCAACACGTGGGGTATCCACTAGTTTATTTGAAGAGGTGCCAATATATTTGAGTAGTACCTGTTATGTTTTTTTTTCGAAGAGGAGTACACCTACCTGTTATCGGTATGAAGTGGAAAAAATATATAACTGATCTTTAATGTCCCAGATATAGAACAATGTACTTTTACTGAACTCGCCAATCCATGCCCCCATTTGTCTTTATCGCCCTTTTTCCTCTCTGCGATCCAACATGCCTGTGGATATGAATAATCAGCTACGAAGTAACTCCTTTCCGTCTTCTACCCTATAGTTCAACAAATGGTTTTACTCATTCATCATTTATCATATCACACATCCAACGGTCCGAATTCACAGGATGAGTTACATCCAACGGCTCCACACCTCCTCTCTGATTCACCCGCACCTCCCTCTCCCCTCTGCACCCACCCCTCTGCCTCGCTCCCTCCTCAGATCGTGCATGCCCTCCTTCTCCCTCGGATAACGCGCCTCCTCTCTCGGTCGCTCCCCATCAACCGCCGCCGCATCCACGATCCACGCCTTCGCCAACGCCGCCGCATCCCCGTAAATCGCACCAATCCACACCACTCCATTTGCTATGCCAGTCGGGATCTCCACCGTCGTCACCACGCACAGCCACCTGAGCTGCCCCCTCCGAAATCGCCATACCCTGCTCGTGAGTCGCAAGGTCCGCGCCGCCAAAACTCTGTCGCGTCAACCCTCCGTCCGCCATCCCTGTTGCTGTCGGCCGCCTCCTGCTCGCCTGCATCGTACAGGTTTCTGCCTCCCGATTCCATCCCCGATCTCCCAAATCCCTAACCCTAACTCTTTGACTCCAATACCTGTTATCTGATTTTTTTTTCTTTGTTATTTGTGTGTGTGTGCAGGACAGCGGGAGAGGGTCACAATGGTAGAGAGCACCTTGCAGATTGGATGGATCGTTGGTAATGCCTCATCCAATAATTAGTACATCTTTATTCACTGCAAAATCCAAATTTAAATCCCGGTCCCTCCCCTCCCAAACGCGAATGCACCAAAATCCCCATCACTTTATAGGTTTAGAGGTTAGACTATCACGAGCAGGCATATTAACGATAGTGTACACTTTCTACGTTGGCCTTCAGCAATGCATTGAAAGCACTACTACTATATGTAAAATGAATACTTTTTAAATAATGACACCTGAACATGTAAAATGTCCTGCATTGGTAATGTGCCTAAACTGATTTTTTTTACTACTATACATTGTTATATTACACTATTGAGAACATGGTTCTATAGGTGCTAATATTGTCGGTAGAATCAGTTTCAAACGTAGGGATTTTTCTTTTTACCTTGGAGGATTTGAGAAATTCAGGCACCAATATCTTTTTCAAGCGCTTTATTCCCTTGGACTGAATTTCTTGATTAAACTTCGTGATTCTATTTAACAGGGATTCTCACACTGTCATCTCTTGATTTCCCTTTATCGTAGACGTTCTCCCAAAAAATACAATCACAAAGGTAGACATCTCATTCAATTTAGAGAAATATATTTTTGTATATGTGTTTATTTTTATTTTTTTTTAAAAAAAATCAGATTATTGCATCATCTTGTTTATACAAAATTGCAGAATCCCATTTCATAATCTATATTGTATATTCTTTTAGCTTCTAAGTTGAATGGACCTCATGCATGATTAAATTTTCAATCTATATTCTAACTAATGTTCACTGGTCAAATAAGGGAATCTATATAGTTTATGTGAACTGCCGGCGTATATACTATCTTCTTCTACCCTATAATTCACCAACTGCAATCCTACAAACCTCATTCATCAAATCCAGCGATCCAGAATCATCCAAACCAACGCCTTAGATAAGAAGCTAGAGGCAAAATATTCAGCCACCGCAGCCGATTACCGGGAAGTCCTCGCCGCCCTTTCCCCTGATCAAGTGCTCGATCTGCCTAGACACGTGCCTACGGCAAGTCTGCCTGGACTCGGTGAGCAGCTTTTTTTTCTTATATATACTTGCAGTTTAATTTTCCTCTCTCGCACTGTAGCATACATCATCAGTGAGATTATTGATATTAGATTATGTGCATGTGTGACACAAAATTTATTATATAAATGGACTTCTCATTCAATTGCTGCTTCCTGAATAATGTAAATAATCCTAATATTAAATTATCAATGGCTATTAGCCTATTATGCATTTGTGAAAAAGTTACTGAAGTAGAGATAAATAATGAATACAAATGAATATATACTTGCAGTTTAATTTTCCTCCCTCCCACTATAGCATACATCAGTGAGATAATTGAAATCAGATTATGTGCATGTGTGACACAAGAAGTTAATATATAAATGGACTTCTCATTCGATTCCCGCCTCCCGAATAATGTAAATACACACTATTTCCATGTTAACAAAATAATAAACAAATCATTAATGTTAACAAAATAATTCCATATTCTCAGATATATCCTTAATTTATTTTTCATTGGTTGGTGTAGCTTTTCAGCATATAATTTGAACAAAAAAAATCCATGGTTAAAAAAAAGAACATAAGTATCACCATTTCTTAATATATCTGTCTGTGTTTTTTTATACATTCTTATGGAATCATCTTTTTCTTATCCTCGCTATTAAACTACTTTGGTACTTGCTGTACAAAATAATTTGAGAAGCTCACCATGTGTTTATGGCTAATTGTCCGTACTAAAATGGGATTGAAATTGGATTGAACATCTTCAATTGTAATGCAATATGTGTATATGTCTAATTGTTTTAGCGATATGGAGTCTCATAAAATTTATTACTAATTCTAGACCTGACATTCTCACCTGCACTGAACTATTCAAGATACCATCATCCTACCCTTGATGGTAATTTAGAAACTTAGATCCATTCACGATTTGAAGATTGCTAACGTGATGAACAATTCCAAAATGGAGGTTGAACCTTCTGAGTTAATGGCGTCTACAATTAGATAAAACCAACAGATATATGAACTAAAATGAACTTAAAAGACTTTTATTGAGTTGAACTACACCTAAAATAATATATTTTGTGTTAGTATCTCTGGGAAGGTATCGATATGTCATTTTTCCATTATTCCACTAATATTTTGGACAAACAGCAGGCTCATACTGCATACTATTTTGCATCTTGATGCAGCAGCTAGACTCGATGTCTGTCTCTTGCAGCTAGACTTGGTCAGCCATCAAATTTGCAGGCTTATATGCATGTTTAAAAAACTGAGAATATCGGGCACATTCGCGATTCCTGATAAGAGAAGCTTAGAATATGTCTGGGGAGTGAGGATTTAAATTCTTAGTTTTTATCCCAATTGACAATACAAAGATTTGTACCCAGGATATACATCATGAATTAGCTATGTTTCCTTTGTATGGACCTATGTGTAAGAGATGATTTGAAAAATACAACATTTGTGATGTTATTTTTCAAATACAACATTTCAAGTGCTTTATTCCCTTGGACTAAATCTCCTGATTCAACTTTCTGATTCGGTTTAACAGGGATTCTCACATTGTCAGCTCTTGATCTGCCTTTATCATAGACATTATCCCACATTGTGTACTGTAAGTATACTTTGCAAACTGAAAAGTATACATGTTCTTATCCAGTTCTTTACAACCTAAGATTTTAAATTGACTTTTTTACATACCTTAATTATATGAAATATCAGGTGTGAAGCCAAAAGAGGAGCGACAACAATATGAATCTCCTGTATAGAACACAAAGTGAATCATTAGGCTGTTTTTGTCGGTGACTTTGGAATATATTAAGAACAATTATGATTAACTTAGCAGATTCTATATAACAACAGTACTACCTCCGGTTCCATAACTATTGACTTTTGAGATAAGGTTGAGTCTAAACTTGGACAACTTTGACTATCAATATTTTTAAAACTACTGGCAACAATGCCTATGCCTTGCAACGGGCAAGACAATTGCTCTTTTGTGTATTGCAGTTGGTGTACATATCGTGCTTTGTTGTTGGCATTGATAGTAAACCAATTAGATTGTTATTGTCAACTCAGGATTATTATGCTTTGTACACAAGAAGCTTCTATTGATTGATAGAGTAAATCGATAAGAATGTAATATGTTATATTGTGCTTTGCTGTTGGCATTAACAGAGTAAACCAATCATGGATATTATTTTCAACTCAGGTTTGTTTATTATTTTATCTGTTAGGAATGGATCCAAATGGTTCGTCCAATGGGTTCGCATTGCCTTCAGAGACATAGCAAATGTTTCTTCAGGTGTTGTAACACGCTAGATATTTTGTACTTTGTTGTTGAGTTCTATATACACCCATGATGTTTATGAACTCCACTATACTGTCGTGTGCCCGCAACAAATAATGGAATAATTCAATACTTTTTAACATATTTTTTAAGCGTATATTACCCTTTTATATTGTATACTGACATGACATGGTTATATATAATTAAGTCTTGTAAAGTTTTATTGTGCCCACACAATATCACTGTATTGCACTTTACATGAAATATATTTTATGTACGATATGAATTGAATTAAAGTTTAAATGCACAGATCATATAAAAATATTTTTTGCTAACATAAAATTTTAAAATTATTAAAGACAAATAGAATTGCACCGTAGCTTTTAGCACGGGTATATTACTAGTATATTATAAGTTCTTTTATATTTGTTCTCTGTCAAATTTATTTAAATTGATTAAGTTTATGAAAAAGAATGTAGCAATATTTTTAGTATAAAACAAATATGCTACGGAAATATATTTAATGGTCAATTTAACAAAACTAATTTGAGCTTATAGATGTTGTTCTATAAATTTGATTAAACTTAAAAATATTTGACTTGACTTAAAACATAGAACTGAGGGAGTAATGCATATACCTTATCTACATGGATTTGTTTCTTCCCTTTTTTGGTTCCTTCACTTCTCTGTTTCTCCATTGCATATTGGACTGGTTCATTGGACCCCTGAAAGGGCTCTAATTGGCTTGGACTGGACGTGGCCGGCTTGTTCTATTTCGACATGGACATCAATCCACCTCGATCAGACGTAATCTTTGAACTCGTAATGTTTGTTTACATTTCTGGCACCTTTCTTGGTGCTTGCATTCTTTTTTTTTTCCAATATTTTATGACTTATTACCTTTTTAGTGTATATTGACCAATGCCGCAGCACATAAATCAATATGAATGAGAGGGGTGATAATCCTACCAGTGGTAAAGATTACCGTGGGCACATTATTGGATGGACACAAGCGTGGGTTCAATTTTTTTTGCATGTGGGTACATCCGACTTGGGGCCCAAAATCCTAACTTGTAGGCTTCAGTATTCTTTTATGCTTATGGGTAACCCACGCCCGACCTGATATATGTGTTTCTAGCTGATTTTGTCTAATCCTATATACTTTAGCCAAATTAATCACATCACTCAATGAAAATAGAACTTAGCCAGCTTCGACCTCAATTCTATATCTCTCCCTTACTCATCTTCTCTCCTGTGACGAAGGTCGATCCATAGAGCAGGTAGGTGTCAGCGTAGTCTTGCTTGTGATTCTAGATTCTTGTATGTTCTTAGTGCCTATCTGAGTATATATATGAGCTAGTGGTGCCTATCTGATCGTGTCGGTTAATTATGTTGATATGTTTAATTATCTAATAATGTGAGGATATTAGTTATGTTTTAATACCCTATTGGGTACCCACCGGGTTGCCAATGCTCGTCGAGCATGGGCATGGATTGATTTCTACCCACCAAAACTATCGGGCATGCATGGGTCAGGAGAGAGATATCTGGTCTGCGGTTATATCATGCGTGTTCTTGCTCCACCCGACTCTGCTCATTGCCACCCCCTAGTTCATAGGGCAATGGCTAATGTGTTATGTGTGTATATTTGTGATCAGACAAACGCATTGCTTAGTACATATCCATGATTGAGCTACAATTGCACTTCTAGTGACATTTTAGAAACAAGCCCCCACTGCTTATTGTCCCATGAAGCAATAAGATGGGACACACGCTAAAGGGAAAAAATGATAGGCCAAAACAAGCAGCATGCGCGCGCAGAGACAGAGAAAACAAATTATTATTTTTATTTAAACCAGGGTCGCAACTCACAAGCTTATAGTCAACACGACATCTCGAGATTGGCTATGCTTTTGTCATGATTTATAATTGTTGCTTGGTTAGTTCTAAAGCCGTAGGCCTACCCTCCAAACTACTAGTTCTCATCTTCTAGTCTTATATTTTTCATGCTTACGTTTACTAAACTGCTAAAAGGATGTATTTTTTAAGAATATATAAAAAGTTGTTTTAAAAAGCCATATTAGCATATTTTTCAAGTTTTTAATACTTAATTAATCATAGGCTAATAAAATGCCTCATTTTCGGATGGGGTGAAGTTCCTAACTTCTCTTGAACAGTCTTAGTAGAGAGAATATCATGTGCCACGGAGTAGTGATATGTTACCATGCTATCAATGTCAAAAAGTGTATAAAAAAGTCACAAAAAAATCTGAAAAAAATTCTAATTAAGATGTGCAAGACCATAACATATACCATCAGTCCAAAAAAAAATCAGCTCAAAATACGATGTGCATAATTAGAATAAGAAAAACAAATTTCTTGCTCTAATAGTGTTCAAACACGTCACTTTACTATTTATCTGGGATTTTTCTTTTTCTTTCTCCTGTACACATCGTATTTTGTTGTATAATTTTTATGATTGTGCATGTCACTGCGTTGGACATCTTATAATTATTTTTTATATTTTTGTGACTTTTTAGATGTATTTTTTGGTAGGTAGTACAGTAGCATAGTAATTTTATAGCACCAGATATTTTCTCGGGCCTTATTACACCTTGCTAATGATACACTGCACATACCCTTAAGAACTACGCATTGAGCTGTACGCATGTTGTGTTTCGACCACTCCCTCCGTCCCTGTACCTGTGTGCATATTGTGTGCATTAATTATTTCAGTAATAAAAACGGATTACGTATTCAGTCCCTGTCATCAGGTATATTTTGTTAGTACTGTTTGTAAATGGACTAAGATGTGACATGTAGGTGGTTTAAAATTAAATTATATTATATTGCATTAATTAATGGATGCGCACCGTATGACTCATACACTTTAAGGGATTAAGGTGCGTTCTTTATACTCTCTTCCCAACTTTTGCTCAATCATTTTCACATGCACCCTTATTAAACTGCTAAATGTTACTTTTTCTGCCCTGAAATATATGATGTTTTGGTTGGGTTGGGACACATACATATCCAAATTTGTAGTAATATAATGTGCCCCATCAAACCAAAACTACTTATATTTTGAAACGGATGAAGTATATTTTTGTAAACAGAAATTCTACAGGAAAGTTGTTTTAAAAAATAATATTAATCTTTTTTAAAAAAATTAACTAATACTTAATTAATTATACGCTAATAAGATGTTCCGTTTTACGTGTTCAGAGGATTAGTTTCCGATACACCATACCGAACACAACCTAAGTGAACGTGATGCTGTGTAATGTGTTCGAGGTGATTTTATATTATACTGTACATGATACATAGTGGTATTCGTTTCGGCTAAGATAAATTTTAAGCATGAAAAAATACTACTGCATAATTAATTGAGTTTTAGTTATTAGGATCTTTATATGATACTTTAAAACAACTTCTCTATGTATAAAGTTTACACAAAAACACACTGAAAATGGTGCTAACAGAAACGAAGGTACAATCTATATTTTAAGGGAAAAAGAAAAGGCCACGGTGACGATTCGAAACAGCCTGGACTTGACCAAGCTCCGCCTTGGGTTCAATACTACAATACCTGCAATACTATTCGAAACATACTCCCTCCGTACTCGTAAAGAAAGTCGTTTTGGACAGTGACACGATCTTCAAAACACAACTTTGACTTCTTATTTCTATAAAAATATTTATCGAAAAGTGATATATGTATACTTTTATGAAATTATTTTTCAAGACAAATCTATTCATATAATTTTTACATTTTCAAACTCAACAACTTAAGAGTTATTCATGATTTATATTCCCAAGGTTTGACTTAAACATTATCCTAAACGACTTCCTTTACGAGTACGGAGGGAGTATGAGGTAAAATGGCTTTGACGAATTGGAGGAGGTGCGGAGTCCTTGGTATAATATTATACACGGAAAACGTACACATACACATATACATATTTCACACAATCAATCCCTCATCTTGCCATGAACTTTTGAGCATAGTTTTAACTAGCAAATCAGCAACAAAACAACAATAAACACATGCACACAGGATATAGCAATTTATATGGACAAAACCTCCTCGGTGTGAGGAGTAAAAAACCACGGGACCAACGGTCCACTACAAGCTTTCACTATAATCAACAAAGGGTAAATAGAGTCTTCTCTAGAACATCTAGAGACACATCACAACAATACCTATATCACAAGGTTACACACTTGGCATCATCAACATCAACCATAACAACTAACAAGAGGTATAACAACAACAAGTAGAGAAATAGTAGATTTTGTCCTCTTCGGTTCTCAGATGAGATCTACCAAACCATAGATGCAAATTGCACGAAACTTAGCAGAAATGATGGTCTATGAGTCCCTTCCAAGTTATCCAAAAAAAACAGCTTAATCGGACACTGTTTAACCTCTCAAACTAACATTTTACCAAATGTTGCATTACCTAAAACTACAATCACTCGAGTTGACAAATCACCACTCAAATCCGGTGCTCTATTAAACCAATCCTCACACAAACTGATCAGATTGAAGTGCTCAAAGTGAGGAACGAAATCACCTAAGTTTGGTGCCAATCCAACCACGTTTGTGCCTCTAATCGCTGACTTGATAAAGATCGAGTAAGAACCACCAAGCTGAACAAATTGTAACTCTTCTTCTCCACTCTCCCCTCCCTCTCTTGTATTTTACTGGTTTCTCCTCATCAATGGCTACTGCTCTCACTCTTCCAATGAAGACTAGGGTTTTTCTTCCCACCACAATGGATGAGACAATCCCCACCATGCATCAAGACATGAATCAATCATCAATGGCTCACATTTGTTGGACTTTTGGGTTGTAATAGGCTGAGAACAAAGGCTTCATGGGGAGGAAATTTATTCCAACAAAAGAAGCCTATAACTAGTTCTCGATGAAAACTAATTGATATGCTAGATTAGATAGCTTGCTCTCCCTTTTAAATTGGTGTGATACGTCCCAAAACTATTTATAAAAACTAAATTAAGGTTATTACCGATCTCAGGGTCTCAACCGATAAAATATCCGTGACTAATTTTTTTTATCACAATCTCATATATACTTTGATACTAATGTTCTATTATACTTATATTATCGGATATAACCCATGGACATCTCTCAATACATATTATTCACCCTATTATTTACAATATTTTTTTCCGGATATGCATGTACGGCGATTGGCGAATTGATCTCGTATGATCACGAACATATCTTTTCATCTGAGAAATGAGAACAACTATTTTTATATTATATTTTTGGATCTTCTAGTGTACATTATTTTGTTACAACCTGCGAGTACTAGCTAGCTACTCCACGCAAGAAAATAATAATAAGAATAATTATGAATAGAAACAGACCCTGACACTGCTGCATGTGTTACGTTTATAAAGCTATCCATCCAACTACCGAATAGAGATATGTACTCCTATGCATCATGTGTCTCGAAGAAAAGAAGAAGAAAAATATAGATATGCATCAAGTTGCTCACGCCAGACCAAACAGACACGTACTACATCCTGCAGCAAGCCACAGCAAGCGCTCTAGCTGTTGACTTTAGCCTCCGGCACGTATTATTACATGATTAATTAAGTATTAATAACTATTTTTTAAAAAAAATAGATTAATATGACTTTTTAAAATAATTTTTATATAGAAAGTTTTTACATAATCACACCATTTAGCAGTTTGAAAAGCGCGCGAGAAAATAAGAGAGATGGTTTGGGAAAATAGGGAAAGAACACAGCACTAGATTCCCTTCCCTTCCACTGACACGTGGGTCCCACCACTCCTGTACATACAGAGCCACCGCTGTACTCGGACGAGGTCTTCACGTAATCACGCCTTCCCGACCCTATCCGTACTGCACTTCCGGCCAACCCCACGTCGCGTAGCCTCACTGACAGGTGGGGCCCACGCCCGCAAGTGCCAGGTGGTTACCCCACCTGTCAGTGGCCGTAGAGCACAGAATCCCGATGGCCTTGGAGTCAACGGGAGACTGACAGGTGGGCCAGGGTTTTTGCTTCCCTTTCGCTTTTAAATATACGTGGTGAAGTTGGCTTGCGACATGAGAAGAGCTCAAACCCTCCAAACTTTTTTCCACTCCATATCCATCGATCGATCTCGCCATCGTCCTCGAGCTCGAGCGAGCGGGAGGCGGCGGCGGCGAGCTCGATCCGATCCTCGCCGGCGGAGATGGGGAGCTTGGCAGGTGAGTGGGTGACGTGGCGGCCGGCCGGCGCGGGGTCCCCCGGAACTTCGGGGGTGGGTGGGCTCGAGTGGATGACTCATCGCTGGATGATGGTTTTCTTGCAGGCGGCGGCGGAGGCGGCAAGGTGGGGCTGCCGGCGTTGGACGTCGCGCTCGCGTTCCCGCAGGCCACGACGGCGTCCCAGTTCCCGCCCGCCGGTGAGGCCTCCTCTCTCGCTTTCCCAGTGTTCTCGTGTTCTCGTTTTACCGTTATTGGAAATAATGAGATATTATGATTGGGTGAAACTGTCTTGGCTATCTAATTGGAGTATTTGGGAGAGGTGTGTGCACTGTGCAGTTGGCCTGATCGTTTGATTCGTAGTTATCTCCAGTCTTGGGCAGCTTAATCTGAGCTCCAAGTTGGCAGCAAGCGGTCCCTGTTCTGAACTGTTAGCCGTACGAAATCAAGATTTTGTTCTGAACTGTTAGGCGTACGAAATCAAGATTTTGTTTGGGATGGGATCGTTTTCGGAAATCTCTTCAATTTTGTATACCACGTCGCTTTACATGGTTAAGTTAGTGGGATTTGGTCGGATTTTAAATCCACGGTGAGGAAAATTGGATTTTAGTGGAGTATCCTTTTCAGCCCTGTTCATATTTTGTTTGGGGAATTGTCAGTTCTGCTCCTCAGCTATCATGGGAGCTTTACATTTAATCTTGTGAATTAACTAATAAGCTAACAACATTGTTTAAGACATGCGTTTTTAGAAATCGGATTGTTTTCTTCGTAGTTGGTTTTTAACAACTAAATTTGGTCCATACACGTTTCTTTCTTTATTTATGAGTACTTTCGATTGCAATAATAATTAGGCAGGTGGTTTGCTTGCACGGCTTGCACTGGTGTTGTACTTTTCTTACGTTGTTGTGATGTTGTCAGCAAGTAGTTGCGTTTCTTCTTTCGCAATCTTCTTCGACTTATTTAGGTTGGACAAATTAATTTCCGTGGCATTTATACTGGTCACTGATGTACAATATTCCTAATATTCGTGGATTGCTATACCTTACTCCATTTAAATTTGTTAGCCACTTTTATCTCAGGATAGAGATAAAGAGGGTAAAAGACCAAGTTGCCCATACTAGTAAATCATTGATCTGTGTGACTGTGTATAATATGCTCTTCTATGTTCCACACAGATTTAAGCAGCACTTGTGCACATGTATGCGAATTCAAACTACAGAAGTTAAAAATCCTTTACTGTGTGTGCGGCTGTGTGCCTTAGGGTGTGTTTAGTTCCACGCCAAAATTGGAAGTTTGACTAAAATTGGAAGTTTGAAGAAAAAAGTTGGAAGTTTACGTGTCTAGGAAAGTTTTGATGTGATGAAAAAGTTGGAAGTTTGAAGAAACAGTTGGGAACTAAACAAGGGCTTACAATAATCAATAAAGTGAAAATCAAAACGCACCTTACAACTTTTGTCAGGAGGGAGAAATGTACAACATATGGTTATGCAATAAACTACATATTGGTTGTAAGTTCATAAAATTGCTTTTGCAGTATCGGATTACTACCAGTTTGATGATTTGCTTACTGATGAAGAGAAGACACTTAGGAAGAAAGTCCGTGGTATTATGGAGAGAGAAATTGCACCCATTATGACAGAGGTATGTTGTTGCTATATATAGTTTTCATTTGTTAATCCCCTGCTTTTTTTGCAAAACATATATATTATGAAACATGTATTTGATATCTTCTAGGCCTAGTCCAATTTTTTTTTTGCCGTCGTTGGATGGTAAGTTGGTAACTCTCCCTTGGGTTGACTAGCTGCTGTGTTACAGTGACAGTTGCCTGCTCGATGTTAACACAGTGACAGTTGCCTGCTCGATGTGTATTATGTCATAACTATAAACCTCTATGGCCTTTTTTACATATGCAGTACTGGGAGAAAGCAGAATTTCCCTTCCATGCCATTCCCAAACTTGCAACTCTTGGCTTGGCAGGAGGGACAACAAAGGTATATAAAATACTAAATCATCTAGTACTTATGTTTTACATTTGGCTGTAAAATTTCACCAGTACGCTCGTTGTCTCATTGAAATTTGATCCTTTTCCTTGAATTTATCTTGGCGTTACAGGGATATGGTTGCCCAGGACTCTCACTTACAGCTAGTGCTATTTCTGTTGCAGAAGTTGCACGGGTGGATGCCAGCTGCTCCACATTTATTTTAGTGCATTCCTCTTTGGCAATGAGCACAATTGGTAAAGCTATAACTTATTCAGATGATTTTGTTTCAAATGTGTTATAGACTGACCAAGACAACTATTTTCTGAGCTCACTATTTTTGTCCTTTCAATTTTCTGTGCAAATAGCACTTTGTGGATCAGAGGCTCAAAAGCAGAAGTACTTACCATCATTAACGCAGTTTAGAACAGTTGGTTGCTGGGTGAGTTGCATTCTCCTATTTATGTGGTTAGCCTTTGTAGCTTTTATAGTATTCAACATGCTGTTTTATATATTGTCATCTTAAGAAGAATGGGTCTTCTTGCTGTAGGCATTGACA
Source organism: Oryza meridionalis (assembly GCA_000338895.3). Classification (NCBI taxonomy): domain Eukaryota; kingdom Viridiplantae; phylum Streptophyta; class Magnoliopsida; order Poales; family Poaceae; genus Oryza; species Oryza meridionalis. The sequence goes on along the minus strand of CM002528.2, from coordinate 3,815,690 downwards.
GAGCCAGATTATGGAAGTGATGCAAGTTCATTAAGGACTGCAGCGACCAAGGTTTGAAACATAGATATCATGAAAATTTTAACTTCTAAGTAAAGAAAAATATCTGAATGTTTCTGCACAACCTTACAATGTTGTCATGTTGGTTTTTACCTTGGTAGGTGCCTGGCGGTTGGCATTTGGATGGCCAAAAGCGTTGGATAGGCAACGGCACTTTTGCAGATGTGCTCATCATCTTAGCTAGAAATTCAGATACAAATCAACTAAATGGGTAATCATCTTCCGCTGGACTATTGTTGATACCATTTTGTCTACCACTGTACACATGTTAATTCGAACTCATTTCTATGCTCATCAATGTGACCACTCATAATTGATATGACAAACTTCCTCTAGATTTATTGTCAAGAAAGGAGCTCCTGGTTTGAAATGTACAAAAATTGAAAATAAAATTGGACTCAGAATGGTTCAGAATGCCGACATTGTTCTGAACAAAGTATTTGTCCCTGACGAAGATAGATTAACTGGAATCAATTCATTTCAAGACATAAACAAGGTAACAAAGACATCTCTTTTGATTGCGCTAATCCTGCTCTGTGTCAGTCAATTTGAATATACTGCCTTGTGCCCTAACCTGATTTTTACATTCTGAAACTACCGGATCAGGTCCTTGCTATGTCGCGCATTATGGTGGCATGGCAGCCAATTGGGATATCCATGGGGGTCTTCGACATGTGTCATCGGTGCGAATCACCTTCTTAGTTCAGTCTTTACTAGTTTCAAATTGGTACCACCTAATATGTATTGACTTGCATTATTTACCATTGGATAGGTATTTGAAAGAAAGAAAGCAATTTGGAGTTCCGTTGGCAGCTTTTCAGCTCAACCAAGAAAAGCTTGTTCGCATGCTAGGAAATATCCAAGCCATGCTTCTTGTCGGCTGGCGCCTGTGCAAGCTGTATGAATCAGGCAAAATGACACCAGGCCATGCTAGTTTAGGCAAGGTTTGTACAAAATCACAATGCACTTAGAAAAATGGCATCCACCTTATGATTGTGCACTGTTCGGTTTGATTTACTTTTCGCTTGCCTTCTTCAACATCTCACTGATAATACTTGAATCCAGGCATGGACATCCAAGAAGGCTAGGGAGGTGGTTTCTCTTGGCCGTGAGCTACTGGGTGGAAACGGAATTTTGGCTGACTTTCTGGTAGCAAAGGTAAAATGATCTAGATTTTTTTTTCTTTTTTGGTAACATAATCTCTTTGGTCTTCTCCAAATCCAAACATGATAGGTTTGATTGGAAAGATGTAATTCTTAGGATTTTTCCGACGGGCACGTCTTTACCACAGTACATTGCATACCTTTGGGTTCACGGTGCTCACTCTTGTGTAGCAAAGTAGTCAATGATAGGGGGAAGCGCTACCAACATAGTAATACAAATTCAATATCGCACTGTATTACAAGTGACACAACTGATTCTGCAAATTTGACATAGCATTACTAGGAATACAAGATATCCATATCGCTACAGAAAACATTAGCCTAAGACATCACTTTGACAAACTTATCGAGCAACTTTTAAGTTGTACACTTCTGTCGAATCTTGTTCTTTCTTAACTAGTGGGTGAACAGTGATTCATAATATACTTCTTTCCTTGTTTGCAGGCGTTCTGTGATCTGGAGCCAATCTTCTCGTACGAAGGCACCTATGACATCAACAGCCTGGTGACCGGAAGAGAGATCACCGGAATCGCCAGCTTCAAACCTGCTGCATTGACAAAATCTCGTCTTTAATTTTTTTAAATGTATATAGCTTCAATAGACAAAATAATATACGTCCACCCTGTATTTTGATGAAAGCAAATGGGCAATAAAAGGAATAGAAAAACCATATTTGTTCTTGAAAAGAAAATAAAAGCTCTGATATGCTTCATTTTGCTATTTCTTTCCGAACAGTTCTGTTCTACTCTTTCTCCTCTACTCAAAGCGAAGAAAGCTGGGCAACGTATTCAGCAGAAAACCATTTAAGGTGCTCAATCTTTCAAACTATCTTAAATAACAGACTCTTATACGGGAGTAAAACTAAGATATGTTTTATATTTTGAAATATTTGAATTCTTCATAAGCATTTGACCAGCCTGAAATATTTTAGAGCGACGTTTCAATTTTGCGGATTTGAACGTAGATTTTACTTTATTTTATTCAAAATGTAGCAAGGTATGAGTACGATGTTGAAGAATTTATTCATTTTTTTGGACTGTCTATATGGCTTTTGACTTAAACCCCCTAAAATATTACTTTGAGATTCATGCAACATAACTAAGCTCTCTTCTTTTTTTCTCTCTTTACTTTCCTCGGTCCGCATGCTGCCGCTGCTTTCGTGCGCACGCGAATGCGGGGCCTCCACCTCCTGCTCCGTCGTCACCCTATCGCGCCGCCGCCTAGCTAGAAGGGGTCAACGAGGCCGGCGAGGGGCGGTGCCGAGTCCCCCGTCCCTCCGTCGTTTCTCATCTCCGGTGGCTCGCCATAGCTATATCCGCCACCACTGGCCGCCGCCTCCTAATCAGTGTCGTTGTTTTCCTCCGTTGCCAACGCCGACCCACCGCGTCCTGCCAACACTACTGATCTGTCATCTTTGCTAGCATGCATTTGATAGAAAAATCACACGAGCTTCAGCACAATCCAGGGGTGTACAAAATGTCTGAAACATGAATAAGCTGCCTGCTGGGACGAACAGCTTCAAATTTAAACCTACAAAAGTGTCATTAAAAAAAAGTAATTTTACGATCATTGAGAAAATACCATGAGGTATCACTTTTTCTATTATAAATTTAGTACCTCTTGATATCTAAGTACTATGAGATACTAAATTTTACACTAAATTTTAGATACCTCATAGTATTTACTCAGGGACTGTAAGATTGCTCTTAAAAAAAAATGAACGCCTTGTGCTAGACATAGGCGTATAGCCATATTTTACCTTCCTTTTTTTTTAATTTACCAAACATATTGTATATTCCATGCTGCCGACCGATGTTCAAAAATTTAGTAATTTTAGTCAGAACATCTACAATGTCAGCAAAATGAGTTCTGTTACAGAGTCTTCAACACAGTACAATCCAATATACCAAGCTTGACCGCAGTAGACCAGTAGTGGCTGATCACCAAAATTGGCAGCAAAGTAGGTTTTCAAGTTGACATGAGTGCAAGGCTGCAAAAATGTCTCAAAGAAAGCACGTCAAGATGCAATGATGCAGCATGTATATTCTTCAACCATGTTAAGAGGCATATATCATGGCACCCCCCCCCCCCCCCCAACACCGAAATCGCATTCCTCATGCTTATCCTCTTCATTCACCATGCTTCGTATCTTCGTCATCCTTGTGTCTCTGCTCCTCTCCATACATTCTCCGGCATGTTCTGCTGCAACGGACACAATTTCAGCCGGTGAAGCACTCCTGAAAGATCAGAAGCTTGTCTCTCGCAATGGCAGGTTCGCGCTCGGCTTCTTCCATCCGGACACCGACAGTAAGTTCTTCCCCCGGCACGCCCTCAAGCACTGGTACCTAGGCATATGGTTCGACAAGATACCAGTGTTAACTCCAATATGGATAGCAAACAGAGAGAACCCAATTGTAGGCCATCACAAAGTGACAAAACTCACAATTGCCAATGATGGCAACCTTGTCATCTTCAACCAAGCCACCAGATCGACGGTTTGGTCGACTCATGCCAGTATCACAGCCAAGAAAACCATGGTTGTCCTCCAGGATAATGGAAACCTCATCTTAAGAGATGCATCCAACTCGTCCAACGTATTATGGCAGAGCTTTGACCACCCTACTGATGTCATGCTTATTGGTGCGAAGTTTGGCCTAGATAAGGTGACTGGTCTGAACCGTGTTATTGTTTCCAAGAAGAGTTTGGCTGATCCAGCTGCTGGCCTCTATTGCCTGGAATTAGACCCTACTGGTGCTAACCAATACGTCTTAGAGTTTTGCAACTCTTCCATAGTCTATTGGTCTACTGGGGAATGGAATGGCCAATTCTTCAACTCAATACCAGAGATGTCAGGACGAACTCTATTTGACTTCAAGTTCATCAACAACAACCAAGAGAAGTACTTTGTGTTCAACTTGTTAGAAAAAGATCTAATAACTGTTTGCTTTTTGGACATATCTGGTCAGATGAAACAGCTCCTCTGGCTTGAGAACAAGCAGGAATGGGCAACGATCTATACTCTGCCTAAAGATCTATGTGATATCTATGCTACATGTGGACCTTTCACTGTCTGCAACAGCAATGCACTCCAAGTGTGCGATTGCATTAAGGGATTCTCAGTAAGATCACCTAAGGATTGGGAGTTAGAGGATAGAGCTGGTGGATGCATAAGAAATACACCATTAGATTGCGGCACCAAGAACCAAAGCAGAACTGCTACAACTGACAAGTTTTACTCCTTGCCCGGTGTTGGATTGCCCACAGAAGCCAACATCATAGAAGCTGCTAGGACAGCTGACCAATGTGCACTAGCTTGCCAGAATAATTGTTCTTGCACTGCATATTCCTATGGTAACAGGTGCTCTGTATGGCATGATGATTTGCTTAATGTAAGACAGTATAATAAAGGTACTACTAGTGATGGAGAAATTCTCTACCTACGTATTGCCGCCAAAGACGCAAGTTGGAGCCATAATAAAAATGGAAAAGGAAAGATTATTGGTGCTGCGGTTGCTTCCAGTGTTGTTGCTTTGGGTTTGTTTTCAACTACTGTAATCTGGAGGTACAAAAGGAAGCAATTTATTGCCCCTACTAATAATGTTCAAGGGGGGAATGGAATTGTGTCTTTCAAATACAGTGTTCTGCAACATGCAACTAAAAATTTCTCTGAGAAATTAGGAGAAGGCGGCTTTGGTGCTGTATTCAAAGGGTTTCTAGGTGGCTCGACACCTATTGCAGTGAAAAAGCTTGGTGGTGACCGTCAAGGTGAGAAGTAATTCAGGGCTGAGGTGAGTTCCATTGGAATAATCCAACACATCAATTTGGTTAAGCTTATTGGATTCTGTTCTGAGAATGGTAGGAGGCTGCTTGTATATGAACACATGCCAAATTGCTCTCTTGACACGCACCTTTTTCATAACCATACTACGATCCTAAACTGGAGTACCCGTTACCAGATAGCCCTTGGAGTTGCTAGAGGGTTGGCATATCTGCATGAGAGTTGCAGGGATTGCATCATACACTGTGATATTAAGCCAGAGAACATACTTCTTGATGGATCATTTGTACCTAAAATTGCAGATTTTGGAATGGCAAAATTTGTTGGAAGAGATTTCAGTAGAGTTCTTACTACATTTAGAGGAACCATAGGGTATCTTGCACCAGAATGGATTAGTGGAGTGGCCATTACATCCAAGGTTGATGTCTATAGCTATGGAATGGTGTTGTTTGAAATAATGTCAGGTAGGAGGAACTCATGCAAACAAGACATAAGTGATGATGATCATGCTGCATATTTCCCTGTGCAAGTTGCAAATGAACTTCTCGAGGGAGATGTCAGGAGCTTGCTGGATAACAAACTGCTTGATGATGTTAACCTGGATGAGGCTGAACGAATAAGCAAGGTGGCCTGCTGGTGTGTCCAAGAAAACGAGTCTGATCGGCCAACCATGGGCGAAGTGGTTCAAATTCTTGAAGGTTTGTTAGAACTTGAAATGCCACCAATGCCAAGATTGCTTCAAGCTATCACAGCCACAGGAAGCTCATATTGAAAATTTAAATACCCTATAGAGCATTCTAGAGGCATTAGCTGGTTACTAAATGATACTCCCTCCGTTTTACAATGTAAGTCATTCTAGCATTTTCTACATTCATATTGATGTCAATGAATCTAGACATATATATCTATCTAGATTCATTGACATCAATATGAATATAGGAAATGCTAGAATGACTTACATCGTGAAACGGAGGGAGTAGGTGAGCTCCCATGGAGTTAATAGTTAACCCTATGAGAATAAAATTATGGGCCTTAATAGTACCTTGTGATATTTTACCTATGTGATGTATTGAAACTTCCTAAGCAATGAATCAAATAAACTTGTGTGTAAATTTAAGAAGCATAGAAAACTCTACAGTTAGTAACCAGAATTCTAGTATTCTACTGAAGCAAAATCAGAACCATTTCAACCCCTGTGGATTGCAAAGTGCAAATCAACTTAAACAAAGGAGGCATCAGAGCAAATCACCTATAACTGATGAGTACAGAAGAATTATATCTAGGTGCTGATTTGACAACAATCTTCAAAGACGTTCCAAATCTACATAGTTCAGGTTTCAGAAGAAAAACAACCTAGGTTTTGCATCACAGATTCACAATCCAACCAAATGCAAGGGTTTCTGCATCCTGTATTTTACCGAGCGCCCGTCGCCGCCGGTGAATCCCCACCACGAACGCCGTCCCTCTCTCCCTCCCTCATCTCCTCCCGCACGGCGGCGCCTCCCGCAGGGCGCACCGCCGGAGAAGCGTTCGCCGTCTCGCCGGCGCCGCCGCCCTCGCCGGAATCCCGGAATTGCCTACGCTTTCCCCTCGTCCGTGTGGGCTTGGGCTTTGGCCTCGATCCCCGACTCTCAAAGCAGATCGGACGGCCCACCTCGCGTCGCGTCTCATCTGGCCCGTGACGCCTGACGCGTGCCACCATGGCGGTTCCACTGGTCGACGCCGCTCTGACAGGTGGGGCCCACCACCCACAGACACGGAAAAGCGGCTGCATTTTTTCCTCCCCTCGCAAAAAGTCGCAGCGTACACGCACCCCAACTCAGCCCACGCCCACTGACCGGTGGGCCCCACGCCTCGAATTAATTCCTCTTGTTTTCTTTTTGTCTTCGAAGGAAGCAAACAGCGTCGCTCCACGAAACCATCGCTGCGGTTGCGTGCTCGCGCGAAGAAGAGGACCAAACCCTCCTCTCCTCCTCCTCCGGTGGAGAGGCGAGGCGGCGGCGGCGGCGCGAGGGGCGAAGAGGAGGAGCCGTCTACTGGATCGGCCGCCCACGAGGAGGTATTGCCCCCGTTCCCCTCCGATTCGCTCCCCCCAAATTCCCCCCGCGTAATAATCCAAGGGTTTGTGTTGATCGGGTGGGGTTTTCTCGCCGGGGAGACCATTTCCTGCGGTTGATTGTTGGTGCATGACGGGAGCGGAGCGTGATCGGGTATCGGACGTGGTCGGATTGATGGGGGGATTACTGGGATTACTCGTCGTCGGCTTATAATCGATGAGGCGGGTGTGATGTGCAGCGGCGCGATTGGTCGATTCAGGTTTCAGAGTGCTTGAGATCATGTGATTTCCGCTGCGAAGGAAGTTTTCATCTCCTGTGACTGGAATCACGCACTAATCCGTACCGAACTCTCTCTATAGGGGCGACCTGTTGGTGCCAAACAAGCCGTTCACAGCGATCCTGAACTATTGTTTGCCTAGTTGCAATTAACTGTTTATCTTTGTCAGTCTAATCTTTTGGCCATAGGTTGTTCTCGCCCCCTAATCAGTTGTTGGAACTTATCTTTGTGCCTTAGCTTCTATGGATGAGTCGTAGGTGCGATTTTTTAGTAGTAAAATTATTTGAGTTTTTGTCTTTTTCAAATCACGCATTTAATCGGAAAATGTTCCTCACCACCACTGAGTTTTTCAGTTCTATCAAGGAGTCAGCATCTTCTGGCCCAGCCTTTTTTGTGTTGCTACTCTTTAGTTCGAGAATCCCATACATACTTGAGCCACCAACTATATACCTTTGGAGATTTTTCTTATTTTCCCTCTTAGGCACAATATTGACCTAGTAAGAGTACATCATAAATTTAACTTCAAGAGCTAAGCTCTACTAATTAAAGTGGTCCTTTATTCTTCTTATTGTCCATGTAAGAATAGTTCAGTGAGAAGAGTTATTTGACCCGTGTAACTTTTAAGTCAGGAAATATTTTTGTTTGACTCCTTGTCCTGTCTATTAGCAGCCTAGCATGGCATCTTTGGTTGAACTCTTCTATAAGGGACTACACTATCTAATGTGTTATCACAGTTTCTTATGTAATAGAAATGCAATTCATGTCATTTCTTAGCATCTAAGTGATCAACGAATAGAAAAAAAATATATGACGTGTATAACTCATGCTATATCTGAACCTTCAAGTGTACCTTCTTCTCATGATGCTTCTCCCAATGGAAAGCATCCCTTTAACTCTTCCATCCATATTGGTTCTTAAATTTCCATGTCTTCCATCAGACAGAGAACATATAAGTTCTACAACCTCAGTTTATCCTTAGAAGCAGAAATGTTCAATATGTCAAAGGTACAACTCCGTGTCCTTTGCTTTGAAATTCAACATCACTTGCACAACATGTCTTCTGCATCTTCAGGTACTCCTTATTAACATTTCAAGACTATCTATATAGTATTTTATTTTATTAGAAATGCCACGAAACCACCATTTATTATGCAAATGCAGGCTATAGTGAGATTCGGCTTCCACAATAACCCACGACCTTGAAAGCTGTGATTAAGATCTATTAGAGTTGGACACAATCTTTGGAACATGATTCAGTTATGTTGTGTGTTTGACTCCACATTTGGGACACACGGGAATTAGGTTGGGTAAGCAATTGCCATTTTCTTCCAATAATCTGATGGTCAGGTAATCAGGTTAGTGAATGGTTCCAGACATATTAGTTGCATATATATAATGAGTAAATTGGAAGTTATCACATTTAATCATCTTAATCCTTTGTGTCATTCTCACCTTTACAAAAGGACATATACCTTCTCATTCTTCTCCCTTTTCTCAAACTGTTATAAACTTATAATAGTTTCCTTTGTTTTCTCTAGCTCTTATAGTTTGTTGCTGTTCCAACTCTAAAACTGAAAACTAAAACAAGGGGAATTTATATCTTTGGGAATACTACCTAGCTTTTTGTCATACAAATGTTGTGCAATACCTTTACCAGGGTATTATAACTGTTAATACTTTGAACTGAGCTACTAATGACATTGCAGGTACTAATTGATTCTTCCCTGTAATGGAGAGTTTTATTTTCCTTGATTTACCAAAATCAAGCTTACATTAAGGTGTAACAAATGGGTGTTTTGGGCTCCATAATCATTTTGTTGATGCTAAATGCTGACTACTGGTGCAGCAAATGGAAGAGTTCTTCCAGTTGATATATGCCATTTGAGGACATGTGCTTTGTCCTCAGTATAAGAACATTGGCTTAACATCATTGTTGGAGTTGCATTGCCCTTAGAGTGGGGAAAGCGACACCTCTTGCAAGATAGTAACAGCTATTATATCATAAATTACAAGTCAGGCCTTCCAATGTGGTTTTGGATGAGGCAATTGATACACTGTCATTTGATGCTGAATTTTTTGTTCGTCTGACGACTGGAAAGGGGGCACCCACGACGAGTAGCTTAGTACTTAGTGATGGTGTATGAAGAGCATTGATAGTCTCATGGCCCATTGCTAACCTGTAGAGAAGGATTTTGAGTTCCTTGGAAGTATTGACTGGAGGAGTGTGAACTACTTCACAAATAGATGGGTGTAAAATCTGGGAAAGAAAACTTAAAGAGCTAATGTTTTCTACCATATTAGTTGATCTGAAGGTGCTTTCCAAGTCAAAATCAGCTTAGCATATAGAATTGACTTGGTGATGGCGGTACCTGGACCTTTGAAGCAGCAGTTCAGAACTGATTGCACTGAGTATTTTCTCTGGAGATATCCATTTGATGGAAGTGGAAGGAAAGAGAGGCTAGTCAATAGTAGGTCAACCGATGGTGTTTGAAACAAGATGCACTTACTCATAAGCAGAATAAACAAGCACAACAATGCCATGAAGGGAACCTTAGCAATGCCGTACATCTGGCATCATTTTAAACGGGGCTTGTTCCACTGTTATACTATGACCATCCGCCTTGATGGTTTTGCCTGGCTATTCTGAAGCTATTAGCTAGCGTTACACCTTTTAAGTTTTTACACATCCAGTGTTGTTCTTTTGTTTTTCTAATACTATGTACAGATATCTCTCCCACATGTCATAGCTCATTATGACAAGGGCTTTATCCTTTTCCATGTAAATATTTGAGATTCAGTCAGATTCTTATACTTGCTACTTGCTAGAATGTGAATGATAACTGTACTGTTGGAAGAGTGTTGTCATACAAATTAGTTATAAATCTGTTTCTACTTTTGCTACTTGTATTGTCATTGTTACATAAGATTGCGATACATTTGATGTTCCTTGATGTTCTGATGTTGTCTTGTTATCAGCCATACTATAATTGGGGAAAAAAGAAATATAAGGCTATTTTAGTATCCACAAACACATTTTTCTGATTTTTGTGAAACACGGTATTCCTATGCTATTGTAACATGTATGCCAATATTATGTTGGTTTGTCCTTTGGAGAAAAGATGAATTTAGTCTTGATATGTAGCCTTTGACCTATTTTGTCTCAAATCATGCCTGAAGATGTAAATATAACCATATTAATAGGTGAATAGCGTTGAAATGTTGTATGCTTTTGAGCTTGAAGTTAAAACATATTAAAACAACCAGAATGCTTCTTAGAATCTACACATGCAGCACAACCAATGTTTTGAGCTATCACTTTTACTGAGACTGCTGCAATCTATCAACTCTGCCTTTTCTTGATTATATCTTTTCCCCCATGAAATATAACCAACATCATGTATGAAAAGGTGGGAATAAATTTTATGTGTACAACGCAAACATGGATTTGGGCACAACATATTTTTGGTACTGTTTAGACTTTAAGTTATCACGGGGAAATGTAATCGGTGTCATAGTTATCCTGCAAAGTAGTGATGAAATTTTGGTGGATTTCGAATTGTTCAACAGCTGCACCTTTATCAAAGCCATGCCTTTATGATCTGGTTCTTAAATTAAGTGTCAAACTGTTGCTTTCTGCAACAGATTGGTATGCAATTCCATTTCTGGTTTATATCTGGAACTGCTATTCTGTGGCCAAAACAGCCTTTTGTTTTGGCTTATTTTTTGTCTGAATACAATGCTCAGATTTCCTTCGAAGTGTTCCTGGATATGTATGACAGGAACTTCTTATGTGTAGAATGCTTTGTGTTAAATTAAGTAAGACACTGGACATGATGAATCATTTGGCCCATGGCATCTCAGATCTGTGTGACTCAGGTCTCAAATATAACGCTTCTAAGGTTGAAATGCTTTGTTCCTGAAGTTTATGAATTTGTGATTATGCATATATTATCTTGCCCTTCTTTTTCTAGTTTAAAACTTCATATTTACAGTCCATTTGCAGCTGCAATAGATTTGCTGGAAAACTAATAGAGCAACTTGTTTTCCCAGATTAAGCCAAGTTTGATCAGATTGTTCACGTGTTATGGCTGGACATCAGTATAATAATTCCCAGATGTCCCGGATGGATCATATGGACAGGCTAAACAATGAACCTCCACCTTTTGGTACATGGACTAAACTGAATTACTTCCTAAGTGTTCATAATCCTCTCATTATCTCAAGTATGGTAAATTTACTTCACTCGTGCCTTGTTATGCCAGGCCAAAAGTTATTTATGCATCCTAGGAGTGATCCAGCTAACGGAGCTGGATCGTCTGGCTATGTGGGTAACACAATGAGATCGAATGATCTTCCATCTTCAAGTTATGCTGGCCAAGCTTATGGTCAGCAGAATAGAGCCCCCATCCATGCTTCATATTCTGGCCATGCACCTGCTGGAAGCTCTAGTGGTAGCTATGCACCATACAATACTCAACATATGCCTGCTTCAAACTATCCACACGGATCCGAGGATAATTTCGTTCCAAGTTCCCATGTGGATGGCAGAAGGGTTGCATTGAAGAGAAGAAATCCCATCATTCATCCTACAGATGGATTCAGTGTTGGAAATTATTATGCTGGCAGTTCTTCCAATACTCAGTTCTCTCGGCCCATGCCTCCAAATCCTATTCCACCACCTGAATCCTGTGTTCGAATGCCCTCACACTTGGGTTCGAACCACTGGAATGATCACCGCTATGTTAATCATGAAGGATCTCAGAGGAATGTGAGGGGACGACATGATCATAGTTCTATCCATTTGGAACAAAGTCCAGCTGTAGCTTGCCCGTCAAGCAGCATCAATGTGCCACCATACCATCCAAATGCAAATGGTCCTTTTGGAAGTACACCAGTACAACGTGACAGAGCTCCTTTATCTGTGCATCCAAGAATTCTTCCTCCAGGTTAGTTTTGACTTCTTCTCTTCTATTTGCAGCTTCTGTTCTAATCTGATGTGTACTTTAGTCTGAACTGTAGGTACGTAATCATACCTCATATGTCAACTACTACTTTTTTTTCTTCTGTTTGTTGAGATAAACCCAACTCTTATGAATTATGACAATATCAGCATTCATGATTCATCTTGTAGACTAATGCATGATTCATCTTGTAGACTAATGCAACTACTTCCTTTCAAGCATAGCATTTTTCCCACTCAATTTTAATCTAGTCCAGTTTCGAATGAAATGTGTGCTTCCTGATAAGGTGGTATGCCCATTCTCTGAATTTGATATTATTTAAGAAGCTAAGACCTTTCTCTGTTTTTGTCTAGGGCCTGATGGTAGTAGCATAGCATTCAGAGAGAGGCCATACTATCCTGCTCCACAGAGCACCAACATAAGTGCACCTGTGCCAACGCTTCCTATTTCTTGTGACAGTGCACCATTTGCTCATGGTGGGTACGCCCCTAGATCAGCTCATCGTAACAACTTACGCACTTATCCTCCTCCAGCTTTTGCATCTTCTTCCAATCCTGGAGCAGTCTCCCATGAGCCAGCTATTCCTAGCTATCCACCTGCTGCCCCTAGCTATCCACCTGCAACCTCTGCAGCATCATCAAGTGTCCAGCCATTTCATGCTGAAGCTGCTGCACATTTGAGGCATCCAAGGCATGTATCTGTAGGGGGCAGTGGTAGTGCAAGGAGTAGAAGGATGAGGGATTCCTATCATGGTTTTCATCATTTGATGATTGAAGACAATAACTTGGGAAGATCAGCAGCTGAGGTAGATATTATTCTCTCCTCTTGATATCAGTACGATGTTAAAATTTTGAACACGCATCTAATCTATTTTCACTCTTTGTAGCGGTTTATGATGCTGGATCAGTTAGTTATCCATGAATCAAGAGAAGCATTCGATCCTCACTGGGACATGAGACTGGACATTGATGACATGAGCTATGAGGTAGAAAGAATCAATTTTCTCTTTAATACCACAGCAGCTTTAGAATGCTATTTAAACAAATGCAACTTTTTCTATACACAGGAGCTGCTGGCTTTGGAAGAACGCATAGGCCATGTGAACACTGGCCTCGCTGATGAGAAAATTTCTGGCTGTGTGATGGAGGTAGCCTGCTGCAGCAGTAGTCATTTGCAGGATGATCAGGACAATGAAAGATGTGTAATCTGCTTGGTAAGATAGTGGATGGTACCAATCTACCTACTATAATAGCGATTCCCGCAGTGCATTTGACGCAATACAAGTTACTTAATCCACAACCTCTTTTTCGCTGCAGGAGGAATACAAGCATGAGGACACCCTTGGGAGGCTGAAATGCGGCCACGGGTTTCACTGCAATTGCATCAAGAAGTGGCTGCAGGTGAAGAACACCTGCCCAGTTTGCAAAGCTGCTGCCGCAGATGAAGGCAGCTGATGAGGGGACCAATTGATCTTCCCCTCCATTTATATAATGATGCAGTTCAAGGTCAGGCCAAATTATGCCTGTCTCCATTGCTCCGCAATCTGTGGGCTCTTGTGAATAAGTTATCTCGATCGATATGGAATTATTTTGTGAGCTATTAGACTATTATAAACTCAAGCAAAACCTATGTGCAATGTAAATCTCCCAAGTTAGTTAATTTCGCTCAAAAGCATCCAATTGTTGTTCAGTGGTTAATTCTAACATGGAGATTCTTCCCGGATGGTTTTGATGTTCACGTCTGCGCAAGGGCCAATGGATATCTCATCTCATGATTGAGAGGCCCGGCCGTTAAGAGGCTGTTCTCTTGCCAGCTGCAGCTGGATGGTTCGGTGTTCACCATCGGTGAAGGTGCTTGCGATCTCGTCGAGTTGCCGTTGTTGATCTCCTGCTGATCTGTTGCATGCTACCAATTTTACCTGCTTTGTGATGGATGCACCACCCTCCTGACCCAGATAGCTAGCTGGTTGTGGCTGGTGCAATGTTGTGTCTGCTTATCATGAACCAATCCAGCTTAGGAAGCCTCAATTCCAAGCCCCCCAGAAAACCAAAAAGAAACATTTCTGGTACCGGATCTCAAGCGAGGATGACCTCCTTTGAAACATATGAATGGTAAAACATACTAGTAGGAAGAACATCATTTTTGGTACAGGGTCTCAAGGCAGGATGATCTCCTTCGAAACGTACGAGCGATAAAACAGTACGAAGAACATCAAATTTTCATGAGAATTTTCATAGGAGACAGGTTAAGACAGAATTTTCAAGAGATTGGACCTTATGTTAACTTTCTTCTATAAAATATTAGTGAAGTGAGGAAACTTCTAGAACAATTGTATGGAGTGATGAAAAAAATTATTTGGTCAGACGGTAACTATGGAGTACTCCATAATCCATATAAGATAATAACATGATAATTCTATTATGCGTTCGCCAACGAAGCCCAAAGCAGCCGCCCAAGGTAGCTAGGCGGTGGCTTTGCCCGTGTATCAAAAATCTCCATGCACGGGAGCCATTCCAAAGAAAATTTTGAAGCTCCAAGTTTTTGTTCCGAAGGATCCAATAGAAAAATTATCCGTACAAATTGAATCCTATAAAATTCCTTCACAATTCCTCCTAATTAAAACGAGGCCGAAGCGGGCTCCTGATCGAACCGCTGGAAGGCCATAAGTCCTGGCATTAATTATCACTCACCTTAGATTATTACAGCTCGGAGCTAGAAGGCCCTGCAAGTTGCAATTAATGGTGAGTATGATCTGATCTGCAGCGAAATGATCTATCGATGTCCCTAGTTAAGCAGTCGTTGTGTCCCTTGCCCACCTAAATCCACGAGTGTCAGAGCTAAGCGCGATCCCGATCCTTAAACCCCAACCCCACTCTCTTGCTGCTCCATCAAGCAACCAACCCCAATCCACACACACCATACATACTACCAGCTAATTAATTAATGACTTAATATTCCATCTCCCAGCTCATTAATCACTTCTTGATCACACCCCACCATTGATTAATCACTCCCATCTCACTCTACACACCCCTATATAATTAGCCTAATGATCTCACTTTGCAAAGCATCTCATTGCACTAAACTGCATTTGCATGCACGTGGCCAAGAAGAGTTAGCAAAAGGAGGAGGAGATGGCATCCATGGCGGCTTCGACGACGACGACCATCCTCGTGGCGGCGATGTTGGTGGTGATGGCGGTGGAGTCTCCGGTGGCGAACGGGCAGGCTGCGGCGGCGGCGCCAGCACCGGCGCCGGCGGCGCCGAAGACGATCACGGCGATCCTGACCAAGGCCGGTCAGTTCACCAAGTTCCTCCAGCTGCTGCAGTCGACGCAGGCCGGCGAGCAGATCAACAACCAGATCAAGGGGAAGGCGTCCTCCTCCGGCGGGCTCACCGTGTTCGCGCCGCCGGACAACGCGTTCACGGCGCTCCCCACCGGCACCCTCAACAAGCTCTCCGACCAGCAGAAGACGTCGCTGGTGCAGTTCCACGTCGTGTCCGCGCTGCTCCCCATGGCGCAGTTCGACACCGTCAGCAACCCGCTCCGGACGCAGGCCGGCGAGACCGCCGCCGGCAAGTACCCGCTCAACGTCACCGCCGAGGGCTCCCGGGTCAACATCTCCACCGGCGTCGTCAACGCCACCGTCGACAACACGCTCTACTCCGGCGACCGCCTCGTCGTCTACCAGGTCGACAAGGTGCTGCTGCCGTGGGCGCTCTACGGCCCGCCCGTGCCCGCGCCGGCGCCGTCGCCGGCGGACAAGGCCAAGAAGAAGGCCGGCCCCGTCGCCGTGGCGGACGCGCCGGCGGCAGACACGGCTGCCGGGACGACGACGACGACGGCGGCGACGGCGTCGGAGGCGGCGGCGCGGGGCACGGTGCGGCGGGGCTTGGTCGGCGTGGCCGTCGCCGTGGCTGTCGCGTGGTGTGGCATGTGACAATAAAGGAGAATGTTGGAGATTGCCAATTCACCATGGGATTTTATTCCTTTTTTCGTTTTATTAATTTTTCTTTTAATTTTGTGGAAAGGTGTTAAAATTGTTTTGTTGTTTTGGTTTCTCTTGTTCTTTTTTGTATGATTTGGTAGGATTTTGTTATGTTTGTGTCCTATGTTGATCTTTTAGAGTTTTTCACTGTGTGTTGTATGTCTTTTCGTGCTTGTTATATATGTAATAAGAAGTGTTTGTATATTGTGGTATCTCATTTGTCATTTGGCACCGTTCATCTTCCCATATACTCCCTCCGTTTCACATTATAACGCGTTTGATTTTTTTAGTTAAACTTTGTTAAATTTGGACAAGTTTATAGAAAAATTTAGCAACATTTAAAATATCAAATTATTTGTATTAAATATATTTTATAATATGTTTGTCTTTATTGAAAATACTAATATATTTTTCTATAAGCTTGGTTAAACTCAAAGAAGTTTGATTAGGAAAAAAGTCAAACGACTTATAATATGAAATGGAGGGAGTACGACCGCTATTTTGAAGAAAGTTACAAAACATATTGGGCACAAAAAAATTTGAATTCATATAGTTCAAATGATAGAAGTTAGGAGTTACAAGTAACTTGCTGGAAATGACAATACACACATATTCCCCATAACCAGATCAATCCTTTTATTTGACAAAAGTTGTGCATTGTTATTGAAATAGAAAATCATACGCATACAACTACATATCTGGAAAATATAATGGAAAAAAAGAAAAGCAAATGATTTCTATATGAAATTAGTGAACATTCCAAGAATTTTATTGCGCAAAATCCACCTCTATGATCTTACAATTATATTTCTTTGTATGATTCGAGGCACCTCTACTCTGCTTTCAAATGCGTACAAAGTAACAACTTAGATATGTTTGAAACAACTTTAGCTCCTAGATCCACCTTACCACGATCAAGCATATATCTAATTTATAACACAAATATGTAAAGTATCTTGATAGTTCCACAGGGCAGCACATTAATAACAAGATTTTATTTTATTTCATTTTAAACTACCTGGCATAGATATAATCAAAGCAACAGTAATCTTAGCACATCAATCCTTTCTCTTAATTTTTGCAGTTTTACAATATAAATTTGTAAGTAATTTCAAATGTGTGCTAAGAGATTCTCATGAGTCAGTTGTTAGTTGGAAAATCGATTCAATTGTTGTTTTGATTCTTGCCACTGTTTTCTTTTAGGAAATATACTTTGACTGGTCATTTAGGAGGGAGTAATTCACGACCTCTTGGATCTTACATTATTCACAAGCATTTTTCTGAAAAATCCTGAAATCACCTAAAGAGGGTGTGTTTCCTAAGTACTTCTCTCACCAGGACCTAAACGTAAGATGACACAATCTTAAATTCTTAATGCATCTTCCGCTGATCTGCCTCCCCCTTTCGGGAAAAGTGCCTGTGAAGCGGTTATAGTTTTGTCCCGAGTTAAAAGTTTTTTTAAAAAATTTGAAAAAACTTTATAGAAAAGTACTTGATATACACGCTACCAAATAAAATACACTATCAATACATGTTTCATGGTAGATTTTAGAGAAACTAATTTGATGACATATATGCTAGTGTATTTTCTATAAATTTGGTCAAAGTAAAAGATGCTCGACTTGGCACAAAACTAAAAACACCTTATAATATGGAAACATATGGAGTAGTCTTAAAAGTGTTTCTTGTATACTTCCCATGAATTTGTTTTCATCCTTTTTTTGCCATCAAAATAAGCTAGAAAAGTGTATTTCGAGGGCAAAGGAAAATGAAAAAAAATAAAAATTGAAAAAGAGATAGCCAGACCCCCATTATCTACTAGACATCCGACTAAGGGATTGTTTAAGAGGAGGGAAAATGAGACTATTAAGAAGATACTCCCTCCGTTTCATGCTATAAGGCGTTTTGACTTTGGTCAAAATTAAACTGTTTCAAGTTTGACTAAGTTTATATAATACTACCTCCGTCCCAAAATAATTGTATTTCTAGGATTCAAAATTCGTCCCAAAATAATTGTAATTCTAGAGTACTAATTGCCCCATCAATCATCTCTCATTCAAATTTCTCCTTATTTTACCCTCAACCATCTTCCCACTCTCACATAAACATCATTTAATGAGGGGCACTATAGTCTTTCTTCTCAAACCTTAATATATGCTAAACAACATATAATTACAATTATTTTGGGACGGAGGTAGTACTAAATTGGTGTCATCAAATCAATAATTGAATATATTTTCATAATAAATTTGTCTTGGGTTGAAAATGTTACTCCCTCCGTTTCATATTATAAGACTATCTAGCATTGCCCACATTCATATATATATTAATAAATCTAGACACATATGAAACGCAGAAAGCACTACTTTTTTCTATAAACTTAGTCAAACTTAAAACATTTTGACTTTGACCAAAGTCAAAACGTCTTATAATCTGAAACGGAGGGAGTACATATGACAAGGTGAGTATTTAGCACATGATTAATTGGGTATAATTATTTCAAACTGATAGATATTATTTTCTAAACAACTTTTCTATAATTGTTTTTTTTCAAAAAACTATTGTTTAATACTTTAGGAAGCTTCGCGTGGATATCAATGGACTATTCCGTCCTATCCTCTCTCGCAAAACGCAGCCCAAGAGATAAATATAGGCCCAGTAACTTGATGCACCCGGCCCGGCCCATTAAACGCCAAAGTCGGCTCCAATCCTCGCGCGTCGCCGCCATAGCCTCCTCTTCATCTTCTTCTTCTTTTTCTTTTTTTCCTTCAATTTTTTTTTTCTAATCTCGAGCCCGAACGCACCACTCCACTCGGGACTTAAACCCTAGCGGCAGCAGCGGGAGGCCGGGCCGCGCGCTTGCCTGCTTCCCCCGTCGCCGCCGACGATGTGGAGCGGCGGGCCACCGCCGCCTCCCCCTCCGCCGATGGGGGCCGCGCCGCCTCCCCCGGGCACGGGCGCTCCGCCTCCGCCGCCGCCGGCGGCGGCGGCCGCGGGCCCCCCCGGCGGCGGCAAGCCGCTGACGCCGGCGGAGCTCGAGGCGCAGCTGGTGGAGAAGGCGAGGAAGTGGCACCAGCTCAACTCGAAGCGGTACGGCGACAAGCGCAAGTTCGGCTTCGTCGAGGCGCAGAAGGAGGACATGCCCCCCGAGCACGTCCGCAAAATCATCAGGTAGTCTCCAGACCCGCGCCGCCGCCTTGGGGGCGTTCTAGGCTCACGCTGTTGGTTGTGGATATGTTTTGGTGTTGTGGTGCTCGACTCCCTGCCACTGGTGCTCGGTGGCGAACCCAGAACAAAAATTACCGGGTCCAATTCATACTAATTATCTAATTATTGACTAATATACTAATTAACATGGTATAGGAGTAGTTTAGCTAGATTTCAATAAGCTACCCAGGGTCCTGTGGCCCTGGGTACGCCACTGCTGGTGCTTTGTGCCGTAGGTAGACCTCTGTAGTTGTTTGTAGCTTTTGTCCTAGGACTTAGGGGATGTTTTTAGGATTTAGGGATGTTTTTAGGATTCAGGGATGTTTCTAAGACTTATAGGATGTTTTTAGGACTTAGGGGGTGTTTGTGGTTGTCCTCTCGACGGAGTCTATTTGTGTTGCGAGTGTATAATATGATGCGATGTTTGAAATTTATGGCTGTAACCGTGTTAAGTATTTAGGCATGGACTTAACTGCGACGTGATGGTTTACCTTAGCATCATGTGGGTTTTGCTATCAGCTTCGTATTTTCTATGGTTACGGGAGTATGAAAAAAAAAGGGTGAAAAAATAGGCCTGATCGGTGCAGCCGCTGCTAACTGGCTGCAACACGCGGCTTCTGCCAGCACTTCTGATCACACCCTAGTAAGCTGCTTTCTTATAGCATTTGAAATGGAATACTGTAAGTCAAGTTGTGATAGCTATGGGAATGCTACGGTTTGTCTGATTGCTTCAACTCAATTATGATTGTAGATATTTTGTTCTCTAGTTATGGTGATTGTTTTGATCTGCTAGTTGTTTTGGCTGTTGATTCTAGACATCTCTTTATGCTTGGGGTTGGTGCCATTTGTGTCTGGTCCTTTGTTACTAGGAATGGGGGCATGTGGATGTTTTGCTTCAGTTTGCTGTCATATATCTCATCTTCACCATCAGATACTGTCTGGGTTGTAATTCATGTGTATGTTGCAGACAATTGATGATTCTATTTCTTTCTGATCAGGGACCATGGCGACATGTCTTCAAAGAAGTACAGGCACGATAAGCGTGTATATCTTGGAGCACTCAAATTTGTGCCTCATGCTGTTTACAAGCTACTGGAAAATATGCCAATGCCCTGGGAACAGGTATTGTACTGTCACACTCTTTGATGTAAACATTGATCTAGCCATTGGTGAGATTACGTATACTGTGGCAATACACAATAGAATAACAAAACTCTTGTTTTCAGGTTCGGCATGTAAAGATTCTGTACCATATCACTGGTGCAATAACCTTTGTAAATGAGATCCCATGGGTAGTTGAGCCCATTTACCTTGCACAGGTAATAATCTAAAATGCCTTCTCTTTTTTCTTCTTAGCTCTGAGTTAAGTTGCCCTGTTCTGGGAACAATTGCTATTTTATGAATCTGTATGCTACCCTTGATATGCAGTATATAAATTAATCTGATATTTAGCTTTGTACTTCTTATTTTTATACTTACACCATCTCAAACATGTGTGTTCGACAGTGGGGCACGATGTGGATCATGATGAGGAGGGAGAAGAGAGATAGGCGACATTTCAAGAGAATGCGCTTTCCTCCATTTGATGATGAGGAACCTCCATTAGACTATGCTGATAATTTGCTGGATGTTGAACCACTGGAGGCTATACAGTTGGAATTGGATGAGGAGGAAGATTCAGCTGTGCATGAATGGTTTTATGATCATAAGCCGCTTGTGAAGACAAAGCTTATAAATGGCCCCAGCTACAGGAAGTGGCATCTATCGCTTCCCATAATGGCGACACTCTATCGTCTTGCTGGCCAACTTTTGTCAGATTTGATTGATCGAAATTATTTCTATTTGTTTGATATGGAGTCTTTCTTTACTGCCAAAGCACTCAACATGTGTATCCCAGGTAACCATATTTGCGTTCCCTTTTATAACTTATAAGCTTGTTTACTTTGATGGCTTTAATTGCTGTACCACTTTATACATGATTAGCATAGTTATAGCATTGATCTTATGGTTATATCAAAATGTATGCTGCTTGGTATTTAACTGCTGGCAAAATCTTGTGGAGAATGTTGGGAATTTAGCTCGTGCTAAGAAATGAGTTCATAACAAAAACATCTTTTTTTTTTTGTTTCATTTATGTGATTTTAGTGCATTAATTTTTGCTCAGTATTTGAAGCATGGAGATGGTAAGTTTATCTTCACAGCTGTTCATTTTTATGGGACATCTGTAACTGTAACATGGGTATTTTTAACAGTGAAGTAGTTGATGGCTTTATCTATTAGATGATGCATGTTGTATGGGTCATAGTGTGAGAAGGATTTAAGTTTTCCTGCTTATGTCTGTGAGCTTGGGGCTTTGAATATTAGCTAGCAGGTTGGGATGTAAAATTTGCCTTCTCTACTGTTCTCTTCATCCCTTCTCCTGTAAGCACAAATTTCCAATTTTTTGCAACTAGCTTTATTCAAATATGAGAATCTTGCAGTTGATTAATTTTTGCACTGGGAAACATTTTTATAACTGTTTAATGGGCATCCAAACATTGGCATGTTTATGAGATTTTTTTAGCTTTGTAGGAAGATTGTGGCATGTACGTTTTGCTGTTGTTGCATCATACGATTTTTTTCCATATTGAATGCTATGTTGCAGGAGGTCCGAAGTTTGAGCCACTGTACCGTGATATGGAGAAGGGGGATGAGGACTGGAATGAGTTTAATGACATCAACAAACTCATCATCCGCCAACCACTTAGGACTGAGTATAGAATTGCTTTTCCACACTTGTACAATAACAGGCCAAGGAAAGTGAGGCTTGGGGTATATCATACTCCAATGATAATGTATATCAAGACAGAGGATCCAGACTTGCCTGCATTTTACTATGATCCTTTGATAAATCCTATAACTTCGACAAGCAAGGTTGATCGTCGGGAGAGGAGAGCAATTGAAGAGGATGAAGATGAGGACTTCTGTCTCCCGGATGGTGTGGAGCCCCTCTTGAAAGGAACAGAACTTTACACTGATACGACAGCAGCTGGCATTTCATTACTCTTTGCTCCAAAGCCTTTTAATATGAGGTCTGGTAGAACACGTCGTGCTGAAGATATCCCTCTTGTATCTGAATGGTACAAGGAGCACTGGTGAGTGCCATTATGACATCCTTGATACTTTTTAATCATCTCTTTTTACCAATGTTCTGCCTGATGCACTTGAACTTCCAATGCTAATCACATTAATCTCTCTTTGTAGTCCACCAGCTTATCCAGTGAAGGTGCGTGTCAGCTATCAGAAGCTACTGAAGTGTTATGTGCTCAATGAGCTACATCATAGGCCTCCCAAGGCGCAGAAGAAGAAGCATCTGTTCCGTTCACTCCAAGCGACAAAGTTTTTTCAAACAACGGAGCTTGATTGGGCAGAAGCAGGTTTGCAAGTTTGCAAACAGGGTTACAATATGTTGAACTTGTTGATCCACAGAAAGAACCTTAACTACCTTCACTTAGACTACAACTTCAATTTGAAACCTGTGAAGACTCTCACAACAAAGGAAAGGAAAAAATCTCGGTTTGGAAATGCATTTCATTTATGCCGTGAGATATTACGACTTACTAAGTTAGTTGTTGATGCAAACATCCAGTTCCGCTTGGGAAATGTTGATGCTTTCCAGTTAGCAGATGGCTTGCAATACATATTCTCTCATGTTGGCCAGCTGACTGGTATGTACCGCTACAAGTATCGTCTGATGCGGCAAATCAGGATGTGCAAAGATCTGAAGCACTTGATATACTACCGGTTCAACACTGGTCCTGTAGGAAAAGGACCTGGCTGTGGATTCTGGGCTCCAATGTGGAGGGTGTGGCTGTTTTTTCTGCGGGGTATTGTACCACTGCTTGAAAGATGGTTAGGTAATTTACTGGCCAGGCAGTTTGAGGGTCGTCATTCAAAAGGAGTTGCTAAAACTGTAACCAAGCAACGTGTTGAGTCTCACTTTGATCTTGAACTTCGAGCTGCTGTTATGCATGATGTCCTTGATGCTATGCCTGAGGGTATCAAGCAAAACAAGGCACGGACTATACTGCAGCATCTTAGTGAGGCATGGCGGTGCTGGAAGGCAAATATCCCATGGAAGGTCCCGGGCCTACCGGTTCCTATTGAGAACATGATACTTCGTTATGTAAAGTCCAAGGCTGATTGGTGGACCAATGTTGCTCACTACAATCGTGAGCGTATCAGGCGTGGTGCTACGGTCGACAAGACTGTGTGCCGCAAGAATCTTGGAAGATTAACCCGTTTGTGGCTGAAGGCAGAACAGGAGAGGCAGCACAACTACCTGAAAGACGGGCCATATGTGACACCTGAAGAGGCAGTTGCTATTTACACAACAACAGTTCATTGGCTAGAATCAAGGAAGTTCTCACCTATTCCTTTTCCTCCTCTTTCTTACAAGCATGACACCAAACTTCTTATACTAGCTCTGGAAAGGCTAAAGGAGTCTTACAGCGTGGCAGTAAGGTTAAATCAACTGCAGCGGGAGGAACTTGGATTGATTGAGCAAGCATATGATAATCCTCATGAGGCACTGTCAAGGATAAAGCGGCATCTTCTTACTCAGCGTGCTTTTAAAGAAGTTGGCATTGAGTTTATGGACCTGTACAGCTACCTTATTCCGGTATATGAAATTGAGCCTCTTGAGAAAATCACCGATGCTTACCTTGACCAGTACTTGTGGTATGAGGGGGACAAGCGACACCTATTCCCGAACTGGGTCAAGCCTGCTGATTCAGAACCACCTCCTCTGCTTGTTTACAAATGGTGCCAAGGTATAAATAATCTACAGGATGTATGGGACACTAGTGACGGGCAGTGTGTTGTGATGCTGCAGACAAAATTTGAAAAGTTCTTCGAAAAAATTGATCTGACACTGTTGAACAGGCTTCTGCGGTTGGTCTTGGACCATAATATTGCTGATTATGTCACTGCAAAGAACAATGTTGTGTTATCTTACAAGGATATGAGTCATACTAATTCTTATGGTCTCATTCGGGGTCTACAATTTGCATCATTTGTTGTGCAATACTATGGGCTTGTGCTGGATCTCCTTCTGCTTGGTTTAACACGTGCAAGCGAGATCGCTGGGCCACCTACGATGCCTAACGAGTTCCTTACATATGCTGATACCAAAGTTGAGACAAGGCATCCTATTCGGCTGTATTCTCGGTATGTCGACAAGGTGCATATAATGTTCCGCTTTACTCATGAGGAAGCACGTGATTTAATTCAGCGTTATTTGACAGAGCATCCTGATCCTAATAATGAGAACATGGTCGGTTACAACAACAAGAAATGTTGGCCTAGAGATGCAAGAATGAGGCTCATGAAGCATGATGTAAATCTTGGAAGAAGTGTTTTCTGGGACATGAAGAACCGCCTCCCAAGGAGCATCACAACGTTAGAGTGGGAGAACAGCTTTGTCTCTGTTTACAGCAAGGACAACCCTAATCTGCTTTTTAGCATGTGCGGGTTTGAGGTTCGTATACTACCAAAGATACGGATGACTCAAGAAGCGTTTAGTAACACCAAAGATGGAGTCTGGAATTTGCAGAATGAACAGACAAAAGAAAGGACAGCTATTGCCTTTCTAAGAGTTGATGATGAGCATATGAAAGTGTTTGAGAACCGTGTCAGGCAAATCCTTATGTCCTCAGGGTCGACTACATTCACTAAGATTGTTAACAAGTGGAATACTGCTCTTATTGGTCTTATGACATATTTCCGGGAAGCAACTGTTCATACCCAGGAGCTCTTGGATTTACTTGTCAAATGTGAAAACAAGATCCAGACTCGCATAAAGATTGGCCTGAACTCAAAAATGCCTAGCAGGTTTCCGCCTGTTATCTTCTATACACCCAAGGAAATTGGAGGTCTGGGAATGTTATCGATGGGTCACATTCTGATACCACAGAGTGACCTCAGGTACAGCAAACAGACAGATGTTGGTGTGACACATTTTCGGAGTGGTATGAGCCATGAAGAGGACCAGCTTATCCCTAACTTATATCGCTACATTCAGCCCTGGGAGAGTGAGTTTATTGATTCACAGCGGGTTTGGGCTGAGTATGCTTTGAAGAGGCAGGAAGCACAATCACAGAACAGACGGTTAACACTTGAGGATCTTGAAGATTCATGGGATAGAGGTATTCCTCGTATCAACACTCTTTTCCAAAAAGACCGTCATACTTTGGCATATGATAAGGGATGGAGAGTGAGAACAGATTTCAAGCAGTACCAAGTGCTCAAACAAAACCCATTCTGGTGGACACATCAGAGACATGATGGAAAGCTATGGAACCTAAACAACTATAGGACTGATGTCATCCAAGCTCTTGGTGGTGTTGAGGGTATTTTGGAACACACCTTGTTTAAAGGAACATATTTCCCTACTTGGGAGGGTCTGTTTTGGGAGAAAGCGTCAGGTTTTGAGGAGTCCATGAAATACAAGAAGCTGACTAATGCACAACGTTCTGGTCTCAATCAGATACCCAACCGAAGATTTACCCTGTGGTGGTCACCAACCATCAATCGTGCAAATGTGTATGTTGGTTTCCAGGTTCAGCTAGATCTTACAGGGATTTTCATGCATGGGAAAATTCCGACCCTGAAGATTTCTCTAATCCAGATCTTCCGTGCGCATCTGTGGCAGAAGATCCATGAAAGTGTTGTTATGGATCTTTGCCAAGTTTTGGATCAAGAGCTGGATGCACTGGAGATTGAGACAGTGCAGAAAGAGACAATACATCCGAGGAAGAGCTACAAGATGAACAGCTCCTGTGCAGATATCCTCCTTTTCGCTGCACATAGGTGGCAGATGTCCAAACCAAGCTTAGTCTCTGAGTCAAAGGATGTCTTTGATCAGAAAGCTAGTAACAAGTATTGGATTGATGTGCAACTACGCTGGGGAGACTATGATTCACATGACATTGAGCGTTATACAAGGGCCAAGTTCATGGACTACACTACTGACAATATGTCTATCTATCCATCTCCCACTGGTATGCTTTCAATATCTATGAACTATTTTATCAACTATCTACTTGTCTGAATTGTTTGTAGCTAATTGTCATTTTATTCTACAGGGGTGATGATTGGAATTGATCTAGCATATAATTTGCACTCTGCTTTTGGCAATTGGTTCCCTGGGTCAAAGCCCCTCCTCCAGCAAGCAATGAACAAGATAATGAAGGTAATATAATCATGTTAATTGTAACTACTTAGTTTGCATAATGATCTGATGTCTGTATGTTCCAGTATTTCCAATTTTACTAACCTGCTGGACTGTTCCTTCTGTAACAGTCAAATCCTGCTCTGTACGTGCTGAGGGAGAGAATAAGGAAGGGTCTACAGCTGTATTCTTCGGAACCCACTGAGCCATATTTGTCTTCACAGAACTATGGAGAGATATTCAGCAATCAGATCATATGGTTTGTGGATGACACAAATGTCTATCGAGTTACCATTCACAAAACATTCGAGGGTAACTTGACCACTAAACCAATCAATGGTGCTATTTTTATTTTCAATCCAAGAACTGGTCAATTATTTCTGAAGGTATGTTCATTCTTTTTAGCTACAGTTATAGTTGTGATATTACTGTGGAGTGTTGCAACTTTGAAGGCTTAAAATGAAAATGGAATGTATGAAATCTGCAGGTCATCCACACAAGTGTATGGGCTGGACAAAAGCGTCTTGGACAACTGGCCAAGTGGAAAACAGCTGAAGAGGTTGCTGCATTAGTTCGGTCGCTTCCTGTAGAAGAGCAGCCAAAGCAAATCATTGTGACAAGGAAGGGCATGTTGGATCCTTTGGAGGTCCATCTGCTTGACTTCCCTAACATTGTTATCAAGGGCAGTGAGTTGCAGCTGCCATTCCAAGCTTGTTTGAAGATTGAGAAGTTTGGTGATCTTATTCTCAAGGCTACAGAACCCCAGATGGTTCTTTACAACATATATGATGATTGGTTGAAGAGTATCTCATCATTCACTGCTTTCTCTCGGATTGTGCTTATATTGCGTGCACTTCATGTCAATAATGAGAAGGCAAAGATGCTGCTCAAGCCTGACAAGACCATTGTTACGGAACCACATCATATTTGGCCAACCTTGACTGATGAGCAATGGCTGAAGGTTGAATGTGCACTCAGGGACCTTATTCTGTCTGATTATGCGAAGAAAAACAATGTTAATACTTCTGCACTGACGCAATCTGAAATTCGTGATATCATACTTGGTGCTGAAATAGCTCCACCATCACAGCAGAGGCAACAGATAGCTGAAATTGAGAAACAGGTAGGGCTCAGCATAATAGGAACTGTGCTCAGTTTTTGTTCATGAATAATTCACATTTACTCACTCCTGGTTTTACTTGATTTTTCAGTCTAGAGAGACGACTCAGTTGACTGCAGTTACTACAAGGACGACCAATGTGCATGGAGATGAGCTCATCATCACGACGACCAGTCCGTATGAGCAACAAGCATTTGCATCAAAGACTGATTGGCGTGTCAGGGCTATCTCTGCCACGAACTTGTATCTCCGTGTTAATCACATTTATGTTAATTCAGATGATATAAAGGTCAATACAATAGTTCCTTTTCTTTGGTAACCATTTAAGTTGCAACTAACAAGCATTGAAGGGTTGCTGACTGTATTCTTCCTGCAGGAAACTGGCTACACTTACATTATGCCGAAGAATATATTAAAGAAGTTCATATGCATAGCAGATTTAAGGACACAGATTGCAGGTTTTCTATATGGGCTGAGTCCACAGGATAACCCTCAAGTAAAAGAGATCAGATGCATAGCTATTCCTCCACAGCACGGAACTCATCAGATGGTGACACTGCCTGCAAACCTTCCTGAGCACGAGTTCCTTAATGATTTGGAGCCACTGGGCTGGATGCATACCCAACCAAATGAAGCTCCCCAGCTATCACCACAGGTTAGATTATTTATGCTTTCAGTTCCTTTTAGCTGTTGCAAAGGAACACACGTTGTCATAAGACTAGACTAATCGTTTTGTTGATTATTGCAGGATTTGACATCGCACGCCAAGATCTTGGAGAACAACAAGCAATGGGATGGTGAGAAGTGCATCATTTTGACATGCAGCTTTACCCCAGGATCTTGTTCATTGACCGCGTACAAGTTGACGCCAAGTGGTTACGAGTGGGGCCGTAGCAACAAGGACAGTGGAAGCAACCCACATGGATATCTCCCGACTCACTACGAGAAGGTCCAGATGCTTCTCAGTGACAGATTCCTAGGATTCTACATGGTATGTATTGATGATTTTCTAACGCATGCTTTTTTCAAGAGACAACCATATGGGAATTACTACCTCCGTCCTAGAATATAGTAACTTTTGGCTATATATCTGGACATACCCTTATCTGGAGCCGGAGCCAGAAGTTATAACATTTTGGGGCGGAGATAGTTCTTACTCTATGCCGAGTGTTTCACATTTCCTCTGTCTCTCCAGGTGCCGGATAACACCCCTTGGAACTTCAACTTCATGGGAGTGAAGCACGACCCTCTGATGAAGTACAACATGAAGCTTGGCACGCCCAGGGACTTCTATCACGAGGACCATCGGCCGACACATTTCCTCGAGTTCAGCAACATCGACGAGGGCGAGGTCGCGGAAGGTGATAGGGAGGACACCTTCACGTAGCCTGTCTGCTATGAACTTCACGCTGTCTTGAGTAGAGAGATCAATAACCTGTGACTTGACGCGATCTGTAGTAGCATATGATAAGTTCGTTTCGAGATATTGTATTCCCTGATGTAGTCTGCCCTTAAAAGAACTGGGTGTGATATGATATGTACTAAAATGACATCAGTTCTTGCAGCAGAGATCAAAGAGAGTAAATGTAAGCAGATAACACATCAGAAAGAACTCCGGAAATGATGTGGATCTGGGGTGGTAATGGGCTCTACATTTCTGTGGATTGGGTTTAAAATTTGGGGTACTAAACTCAAAAGTTGAGTTATACTTGGTATAGCTACACTGTAGCTCAGTGCGAGGCCCAATTGTTCTCCCTCACAATTGATCAATCTCTGCAGTACTCACAATTGATCAATCTCTGAAATATTATTTAGGAAAAAAATTGTTCTTGTCCTTTAACGTAAAACCTGATATAGGGTCTCTTCTAACTGATGTAAATTGAGTTCCTTGTGGTTTTGATCTATGTGGTATCCTAATTAGCAAAAGAGAGAGAGAGATAGAAAGTACTGGTAGCATATGGGACCTACATAGTGATAAAAGTGGTTTTGATCTACGTGATATCCTAATTAGAAAAAAAAGAAAACTATTAGTAACATATGGGACCGATATGTAAGTGATTAGCTCACCTTCTTTCTCCTTGTTCAACCTGGAGCTTCGAGTGTCACGTCGTGTCCGAGGGCCGGCGCGAGCACGTCCTTCCCTGTGGCTGACACTGAGCAGCCGACCTACTTAGGTACTACGAGCTTACTGAGGTGGGAGAACACAACGAGAAGATCCACAACTCCTTTCGCCTCTTCCTCTTCTCCGCTCCTGCCGCCTGCGACCTCGCCTATTGGGCCGAGCTCCACCTCCTTCGTCCACTGAACATCACCACCGCGGAGGTAATGAAGTGTTGTGTCGCTGCCCTGGCTTCGGCGACTGTATGTCGTCGTCGTCGTCGTTGTCGAATGCATACAGCGGTGAGGGAAGAAGTGCCCTCGACACATGAGTCCCACAAATTGTTAAACTTTTTTCTATCCAAACTACCATTGATATATGGGTCCCAATAGTATCTTTATTTTTTTTTATTTTTGTTTATAGCGCCACATAGACTACTAAGACCAAGTTAACAAGACATGTATAAGTCACATCAGCAAAAACCACTTTCAATACTGCCGAGGGACTATTTACACCAACTTTAGAAATTGGGGAACGTTTTATATCCCGTTTTGTAGTTAAGAGACACGAATGAAACTCGATCCATAGTTAAGGAACATAAAGTGAACTTTTTTCAATTATTTATGTTATTATATTAGTTATTTCGGTGGTTATTTAGTTATGGCCATTAGCACATGAAAAAAAGAGAAATCCATTAGCCATTAGCGTATGAAAAATTCAGTTTTAATTATTTCAAATTGAAAAATTAATTTATATGATATTTTAAATCAACTTATATATAGAAAGTTTTCACACGACCTTTAGTAGTTTGAGAACGTGTTAACGAAAACCAAGATAAAATATATATCTTAATAAAAAAATAGGTGGGGGCTTTACTAGGGTGTCTCCAAAAGAATGCTATGGAACATCACACCTCAATCCTTTCCTTTCATTACGTGTTCTTTTTTAATATGATGAATGTAAAGTTAAAGGCAGATTAATTTAATTTTAATTATTACAAACTTTAAAAAATATTTATCTGATGTTTTAAAGAAATTTATATATAGAAAATTTTCGTATGAATCGTGCCAGTTAGCAGTATAAAAGAACACCGCATTAAAAGGATACATTTGATAATTTAGCAACCATTAAAATGGGTTTTGATTATTTGACATCTTGACCAACTATTCACTCGTATTATCACACATATAATCCTCGTATCGTAGGTGTCGATTAAAAGTTGGGATTTTAGTCTTTGTTACAAATCAATAAATAACTAGTCATACGAGGACCTAGACGTAAAACCGCAAAATCTTAACGCATCTTCCGCTGATCTCCACGGCATCGGCCGTGTACTCCTCACTTCGCTCTCTCCTCTCCTCCGCATCGCGATCACCTCCTCCCCTCCTCGCCTCGCCTCGCCGGAGATCGCCTCACCCACGCGCCGCCTCCCTCCCATGGACGCATCCTACCGCCGCGACGGCCGCGGCGGCGGCGGGGGTTCAGCCCCGCGCTCCGTCGAGGACATCTTCAAGGACTTCCGCGCCCGCCGCACCGCCATCCTCCGCGCCCTCACCCACGGTACGCCGCCGTTGAACCCTCCCCCCCACGAAACCCTAACCCTAACCCTGACCCCCCCGCTTGTGCTTCGTCGCAGACGTCGAGGATTTCTACGCGCAGTGCGATCCAGGTGAGCTATTTCACGTCGCGATCTCTTTGTTGTGATGCTGGTGCTCGAGCGAGGTGGGGTGGGGGGATTGAAATCGGGGTGGTTTTGGTCGGGCAGAGAAGGAGAATCTGTGCCTGTACGGGTACGCGAACGAGGCGTGGCAGGTGGCGCTGCCGGCGGAGGAGGTGCCCACCGAGCTGCCGGAGCCGGCGCTCGGGATCAACTTCGCCCGCGACGGGATGAACCGCCGCGACTGGCTCGCGCTCGTCGCCGTCCACTCCGACTCGTGGCTCGTCTCCGTCGCCTTCTACTACGCCGCACGCCTCAACCGCAACGACCGGTACGCCCTCCCGATCTCGCCTCTGTTTGATTTTGGTTTTGATTTGTCCCTAATTTTGCCTTATCAGCGTAATGTTTGAGCTTGTAAATCAGGGTAAGGGTATGAGGCAACTTATTGCTTGTAGCTTAAGGAAATGATATTGTGGCCTTGGGGTTTGTTTCGATGTAATGCTTGCTTTGGTAGGTACTACTTCCAGTGTGATGATGCCAAGTACAGTACATATTAGATGCATTTAAATTTTGGTTCTTTTGGTTTTCCCTTGTATTATGGAATATTGTGGGTTGTTGTGCTGATTCTATATGAGCCAAGAGATTTAATTTGTTTCCAAATTTGTAGTTCCATCATGTTTGTCTGCTTTAATAGTGTGCTGGGTTAGTCCAAGGGTACATCTCTCTAGAAGTGAACACTGGTTTTTTTTTGTAGTTTTGAGTTGTTAAGAGAGAAAATATGACTGCATACTCATGCAAGTAACATCCCTTTGTATTCTCAGGAGGAAAATTAAATTTCCTAAGATTTTTTTTCCTTTCCTGAAAAATAGGAATGGGAAATTGTGATAAAGGTGGAATATGCAGAGTTCCATTTGTCATAGGGAAAAGAAATAGATCAAAGGACATGAGTTCCTAGTTTTGGAGCAAAAAGGTTAGCACCTCCTGACAGGAGATAGGAAAGGGGATCAATTCCGGGGAAGAATTGTTTCATTTCTTGCAGCGATCTTCTGCAGCACTGTTCTCTTTTTTCACAGGCCTATATAGATGTGCTCCTCCTCTTGATTCAATTTCAAAACCTGTTTCTGCCTCATTGGGTTATGGCTGGTCAAACTTTTGTCGGTGCCAGTCAATAAAGTATGACCTAAGAGTTCATACTATATTTATCCTTTTCATGGTTCACCGTTAAAAATTACCTACAGGCATCTTATGGCCATGCTATCTCTCTGTGTTGGTACTATTGTAATTCATCTTGTCTCAAAGAAATTCTGGAATTATTTGCAAGTACTTGCTAGCCTGCTTATTAGTTATCACCCTGCCCTTCTAACATAGCTTGGTTATGGTGCTTTGGTAAGTACCATTTGAAACACAAGTTTGAACAATATAATAGGCCTTGGGTAGCGACACTTTTGGGTAATATTTGGTTATTCTGCTGATTTGAGAAAACAATTTCCTTTTTTGGCCATAATGTCTGCTTGCATTAGAATGTGCTGGTTATATTGGCATGTTTTTGTACATACAGACTCGTTGGTAATAGCTTGATTACTAAAAGGACTATCTGATTGCCTTCTACAACATAATTGTGATGTAGAATTGCAAGCATGCCTATTATTTTGAGACCTTCAGTTTTTAACCCTTTTTTTGTGGAAGAAGGTAGTAATTTAAAGGCCATACTCATTCCCCCGTGATGAATTGTTTACTATGGCCATGTGGAGTGACAGTAATATGCTCGCAAAGTGATGTTTTTAGTGTGCTTTTGTGCACCTGTTGCCAATAAAGTATGGTGTTGTTTCTACCTTTTACTGTGGGAAGAGGGTGACTCACTGACTCAGCACTTTAAGAGAGAGATAGAGAGAAATCAGAGAAGACAGGCTCTCCAATTCACAAATAATGTGAGAGCACCTATGTAGGTAGGGAGGTTAAAAAACCTCCCCACCATCTGATGTAGACTGGATCTCCATAAAGAATGTTTATATGTGGGCTATTTGATTTTCTGCTAATTGTTGTTAATGTTTGCTTCACCAATTTTTGGTTGCATTTGTGGGATTTGGGATGTATTTGATTTGGTATGAAATTTGGCAAGATGCCTTTCTAGTGCTTGGCCAAAATATGGGTTGCCAATTTTATGACCAAATCTTATCTAGACTTTTGGTGTGTTAGCAACTTCGTGGAGCTCTAGTTTATAGGAGCTGTAGCTCATGCTGAGTTTTTGGTTCTAATGTTCTATATAGTTTCACTTTCATATTTGGGTCCTTTGTGATAGTAATGCGGTTACTACTTACTAGTGTCTTTAACTTTTGATAATTTTGGAGGTGGGAGGACTTCTAAAGTTGTTTTGATGCAACATTTCTTTATTCACATGAGCAAACAAGTTTGAGCTGCCTTTTGTCTTATGGGTGTCTATGAACAATGCATTATTGCTGCTATAGTTAAAATAAGGATTAGTATTATGCTTGACTCTGGAGCAAGTAAAATATATAATTCCATTAGCCCTACAAAATTTATTTTCCAGCATAACTTAAGCAATAGGCATTTTTATTAATTTTGGGGGAAATGGAGTAACTTTGGATCTTTGTGCTACTTGGTACTTTTGCACGTAAATACCTTGTATGAATAAACTACACTCTAAATTGTCGACATGTGAATACAGCCATTGACTGTTTTGCATGCTGAATGCTGATATCCTACTGATGAATGATGGCGATAACCAGTAAACCTATAGGGGGCAGCTGGCAAAAAATCGTTCATGTTGACAGTCCAAGGTGATCTTGTAATAGTTAATACTCCCTCCGTTTTTTAATAGATGACGCCGTTGACTTTTTCTCACATGTTTGACTATTCGTCTTATTCAAAAACTTTATGCAAATGTATAAGATATAAATCACACTTAAAGTACTATGAGTGATAAAACAACTCATAACAAAATAAATTATAATTACATAAATTTTTTGAATAAGACGAATGGTCAAACATGTGAGAAAAAGTCAACGGCGTCATCTATTAAAAAACGGAGGTAGTACTCAATTAGTTCCTGTGTATAGTTGGGACTTGTGAGCCTATATTTCTTCCTTTTGTTGGTACAGTTCAGAAGTACTGCTGTTTGCTTTATCAAACAGGGATAGTCAGATAGCTGATCTGCCTACTCATTCATGTTCTGTAAGAATTTAAGCCTTGCCTTGGTTTAAAATGGGTTTTTTTAACACTCCATGTTCCATATTTACTTTGCTTTAATTGCCGTAATCCATTGTGAGTACTTATGGATTATAAAGCGGTCTTAAAATTCACTGAATTGGTAGTTTCCTAATGATAACTAATGTTTGGCATTTCTATTTGAGTATAACATTTTTGAGTATACTCATATTCCGCATTTCTGTTTCTTGAAAATTTCACTCAATTGGTAGTTTCCTAATCTCAACAAGAGTATAACATTTGTTCTCTCATTGTCCTTGCTGTTTTCGCTCTCCAATTCAACAGGAAGCGTTTGTTTGGCATGATGAATGATTTGCCAACTGTTTACGAAGTCGTATCCGGTTCAAGACAATCTAAGGAGAGGGACAGATCCGGCATGGACAACAGCAGCAGAAATAAAATTTCATCGAAGGTAACAAGAATTTCTCCACAGTTTTTCACCATTTCCCCTCCCATCGTGAGTCCTGATGAACAAATCCCACCTCCCCAGCATACAAGTGACGTGGCGCATGTCGAAAATAATATCAAGGAGGCAGATGAAGGCTACGACGAAGACGACGGCGACCACAGTGAGACCCTATGCGGGACTTGCGGTGGGATATACAGCGCCGACGAGTTCTGGATCGGCTGCGACGTGTGCGAGAGGTGGTACCACGGCAAGTGCGTCAAGATCACTCCGGCGAAGGCGGACAGCATAAAGCAGTACAAGTGCCCGAGCTGCAGCTCCAAGAGACCTAGACAGTAGTAGCATATGCCACCCTCCTCCGGCGAGAGGAGGTGTCGCCGGCGACGCCGCCATTGACGGAGGCGTCAGGCTGTGGGTTACTGTACCTTTCGTTTTTCGACTTACATATGATGAAGATGATGCCAAATGTGAGGTAAGAAGATCACAAGACATTCATGTGAGGTGGAGATATGAGGCTATGTATGTTGCCAGAGGAATAGGGGTAACGTAATATATGTAACTTTGCGAAACAAGATGGAAGTTTATCTGACAATAATCCGAGAGGTTTGTGTTGATATGTTGTTATTAGTCAATGACTCAAAACCGCTGTAATGTGCGTCCTGTACTTGAATAACATGGGTTTATTCCCATTAGGATAAAGCCATAATTTTGTGACATTTCTTAACCTAGTTATGTGATGAGTAAAATCAAGAGAACATATAACATGTTTATTCCCATTAGGATAAAGCCATAATTTCATGACATTTCTTATAACTTAGTTATGTGATGAGTAAAATCAAGAGAACATAGCTAGCTGCAAGAATAAAATGATTTTTCATGAGTACGTACGTTCATAACCTTGTTTTAAACAAGTATAAATTTCAATTGGAACACTCGATAAACTACAAATAGTCTACTAGTACATAGTAGAACCCAGCGTCAACGAAAGCACACTGGTGAGTCGTAGAGAGACAACAGAGACAACGCAAGTGAGATCAAATAAAATCTTTCTTTGGTGTCTTCGAATACAGCAACCAAGACTAGAATATGTTAGAAGCATCATCTAGGTTACATAACAAAAACTGCAACCATGAAAGAGTTTGTATGAAAAATGGATATCGAAATGTCAATCGAACATGGGGCGATCACAGCTTGTAAACTGGTGTAATCCCGAGCAGCTCAAAGCATTGTCGCATCACGACCGCCGTCGCTTGGCAGAGCAGCAGTCGGCTTGTCTCCTCGGGCGATCCAACCACCTGATGGGTTCAACGTAAAGTGAGCCCGCAGTAAAAATCATTTCTTTTGAATGTTTGGTATAATTAATCTCTAGTTTATAAGAGAAACAAAATTCACTTGGTGAACATGTCAGAAACTTTTTTTCAAGTTCTGGAAGAAAGTAAGATTCACCAGGGGAAAATGATGTAAACAGATGGAAGTATACCTGGCAGTTGGTGTAAAATCTTGTGAACATTTCAGAAAGGTTGTACAGGTACTCGCACAAGACATTCGGAAGTAGGTTGGTGCACGCCTCTTCCACAACCTGACAGACACGGCAGACGTAAATCAGAAGAGGGGAAAAAAGCTTTAGTTGTGAATTAAGCCATATTGTTGACTAAACTATGAAATAGAATTATCGGTGTTTGTTACACCTCGTATAAATTATCTGAATGAAATGCTACAGCGCTTGACTGGTATTTTAATACTATTTCCTTGACTAATTAGTGCAACATGTTCGTACACCTAATAATGATGTAATGTATGACTTCTAGTTTTTCCATTGTTCTTGCGCTAACCACACCTAAAGTTGAATAGGAAAATCTCAGTAACATGCACCTACTTGTGGGCTAAGCACAAACAACTCCAAACAAGAGCACACAATCAACATGCTGTCTGACCACTGCGGCTGTTTGCTGTTCAAGAATAAACTGGACTACCCTTTTTAGCTCATTTTCAGTTCCTACTTCCTAGGCCTTATGAAAATATAGGACTGAAAAAAGATCTTTAAGAAAAAAGATTCAGTTAATGGTGCCAATGATACCTCTGCAAATCGGATCAGGTACAGTCCCAAGACACGCTCATCTGGATGATCAAGAGAAATGGCACCACTCTGAGAAGAAAAACAGGAAAACAGAGTCAACATGTTTAAACCCATGTCTGATAGCTGAAAGAGAACGATGAATTGATGATGGAACTCAAGTCAAAAAAATTGATGATGGAACTCTAAAATAACAACAGCAAGACTTTATAAAATCAACAGTAGAATCAGTGCATAGAAATAACACAAGTATTACCATTTTCAGCTCTTCTACATCCTTGTTGGATTTCCTGATTATAGAGCAAATGCGAGCATGAGCATACTGAAGGTAAACAGCTGTATTTCCCTGGTGACAAAAAGGAATAAGCTTGTCAATAACAAGTAATGAGAGTAAGCAAGAAGGTGAATGGGTTCACCAACTACTTACTAATATAAAGAAGAATCTGCCCAGAAACTACTCAAGAATATAATTTTTCATTTATGCAGAAGAGCGACCACTATAGACTGATTTTCAATACCCAATGCAGAACATACAGCAACAGATCCTTCCACAAATACTGGAATACATCATAAGCAAATATGTGGTGCATAAAAGTTTTAACACAAATAAAATTAATGGAGAAAAACACCCTTTCATACAAGTAAACAAATAGTGGAGTCTAGAAATACCTTATCACTCAGCATTTGCTCAAAGCTAAATGTGTAATTGGTAAGACGATTGTTCTTCAGATCTGCATACCTGTGTTTATCAGGCAGAAAAACATAAGAGTACTAATTGGATAAGCATTTAAAAAGCTTTGTTGTCATATTTCAGTTCAACATGTTTGTCTTCCTGAAAGAAGAAATCTTGGTACATACTTGACAGCGCCATATCCTACTGCTTCTGAAGTCTTTTCCAGTTCCTCCTCAGTCCAATCAACAATTTTACCTAAATAAATTCATGAGCATATTTACCTCAAAGGCAAACAAAAGAGAGAGAAACTAGAAAATAATGACCGTTTACCGTTTTCTGTTAGTCGCTGGAGAAGTTCTGATTTACTCCGAGATTTAGCCTCATCAAGTAGCTCTATCAATCGAACAACTTCAGTACTACGAGTTCGGAAACGCTTGCCATCTGATCCAAGAACAAGACCAAACCCAACATGATTTGTTTTTGGAAATTTCTTTTCTTTTGGATCTGGAAGCCAGCCAGCCATTCTGGCAGCCTGTTAACACAACAAAAGTTTTAGCAAAGGGAAATGAAATAATATATCTAATTGATTATCTGATAAGAAGAATTGCTTGCACCAAGATTACAGTCACATGTTATGAAGACAAAGGGCGCATTCTTACATTAAAGAACATGTCAAAGTGCTGCTGCTGTCCAACATCTGTTACATATATTATCCATTCTGCCTTCTCAACATTAAGACGGTACCTGCATAAAAGCACAAATAGAACGATTAAAGTTCACAAATTCTGATCCTGTGGAAATAGACTGCATCAACTACGAAAATATATTCACTTTGTTTCTGCAAATTATAGCTAATATAAGAATAATTACACTGTAGGAACACACCACAATTATCAATTAGCAACTCACCATAGAGCAGCTAAGTCTGTTGAGGCATAGTTAAAGCCACCGTCCCTTTTAACCACTATCAAAGGGATTTGATGG
The DNA here is from genome assembly GCA_000338895.3 of Oryza meridionalis. Lineage (NCBI taxonomy): Eukaryota > Viridiplantae > Streptophyta > Magnoliopsida > Poales > Poaceae > Oryza > Oryza meridionalis. Next base: position 3,776,754 of record CM002528.2, on the reverse strand, counting down.
CCTTCTATGAATATCACTTTAGCACCCTCGCTTTCTTTGATCAAGCCTTTGTTATTCAACTCTTCTAAGACTTGTGGAATAAAAGGATTATAAAAGCTCTCTCCCTGAAAAGAATAGCTTGCTTCTCAACACTACAAAATATAAATCAACAAGCTGCTTGGATGCTCAGGGAAGAAAACAACAAACATAAGCATTTCATGATACCAATAGCCAAAAGTTGGTTGAAAGCAAGTACATACAGCTACAGGTGCTATTGTCAAAATGGATTAAGATAAAATGCAGCCATACAAGCTGTAACAGATCATAAACAGACAAACTGATGTTTTTACTAATAAGAAAGAAATCCAACTAAATTAATATTAGTGCCATCGGAAACTTCAACAAATACATATCGACAAAACAGATAAGTGAAGCCCTATAAATATCTCCTGAAAATATTGACTAATGGATTCAGCTAAAAAGACAGAAGTTCAACAAATTTGCTATGTTTCTAACATCCTTGGAATATGAACGTCAATACATCTTCCAATAGGAATGACAAGCTATGGCAACAGAGAAATATCAAGTAAAAGGACCCCAATCAGCAACTGACTAATTTGTAAAATTTTGGCAGCAAAGTGTTTCCACTCTTCATATGAAGATGAGGTACACTTTATTGAGTCATGTAAAACTAGTGGTTAGTTATCAGAGAAACTTTTCAGCATGGCTCAGATGGGAACAAAAGAAAGAACAATCTATCCGAAAATATCATAAAAATTGATACAGTAAAGGTGTAAGTCTCAGATCCTATATAGAAAAGGAAAGGGATGATGGTTGCACAAATTTTCTACTAAAACAACAAACAGAAATTCCGGGTAGCAAATTCATGTTATTGATAAGCAACCTTCTAAAGATATAAGTCACGTCCAATAGAGTGTGACACTACCTTTTCTTCAAGCTTTACATTCAAGAGCTTGTAAACCATGTCAAATTCATTCCTGCTGATTTCACAAATCTTGTTCCAAGCAGCACGGTATCTCTCTTCCCCTCCCTACAGTTAATATATTTCTTAGGCATTGTATGAGGATGATAAGATGCAATTTAACATACTCATTTTCTATCTCTAATGGAATGACACGCAAAGTGTTTCCATGTTCCCCCCCAAAACATTAACATATTCCAGATCCAAGAAGGTGCACTGACCTGAAGTCTAACGACTGCTTGTTGAGCTCTGTCTTTAAATTCTGGATCACCATCAAAGCGGTTCTTGGACGCTTTATAGAAAGTCTGTAACAGATGACCAAATTGTACATGATAAAAACTAAGTGCTACTTTGCACCTTTGGCAAAGATAAATACATAACACGAACAAATTAAGTATAATTGGGACACAAGGAAGCAACATTGTCCGATGAAGACAAATACATTTGTACACAACTGAACATGCAAATGGTAGTAGCTAAATGAGATAATATGTGCATGGTTTCTGTATGATTACAGTGTAAGGAGTGTATGTTGAATGACATACATATTCAGAAATAATTTTGAGCACAGCTTTCATGGTCTCCACTATGGGAAGTAGGCAACCACCAAAATAGGAAATAAGAAGCTACAAGCAAGATTCAATGCATTGAGTTTTCAAATCAACCTCATGGCCCACACTACTTGAGCTAAAGAGATGGGGAAAAAAGGCAATGTGATGCAATGCAATTTGGTGCGCAAAATAACATCACATGATTCAGAAATTTCATCCATCAGTTAATGGCCTTTTGCACTTTCATAGGCATAGATCACTACAACCTAACAATATTGTATGCACAGGTTAAGCTTGAGAAGTTTAAGATGCCAAACAAATAATACAGACAAGCGAAGCACCGTATGAGTCCTACCATGAACAAGACAATAACTCCGCACTGTAATTTATTTTTATACAATTGATTACCCTGTACTCAAATGTCAATATTTTTATGATATAGGTTTTCACATGGATATCCCGTATCAAACTAAATACACATTTATATACTTTAGTTGAGCATGCCTTACTTGTCATCATGCATTTCTATGTTTTCATGCCAGACGGCAAGTGATATATACTACCATAGCAGTCTAGCATCAGTGCAGGAAACAGCCTTACCTGAAGGTCACCAATAGCCTGGCTACCAATTTCCTCCCAATTTGGAAATTTTTCAAATAGATATTGTATGAGCATTCCAAACTGCAGAAACAAAGATCGGCACAGTTTAGTATGCAGTACAAAACCAGTACACTGTCTCAGTTTTGAACACCTCCAAGAGAATAAGCATAATTGTAGTACCTAGTTTCTAGTAACAAGCAGAAGTAGAAGTTTCCACTAAAATAAGATATCAGGGCTCTAATACCATGCCATAAGTACTTTATAAGCATGTTCAGTTTTCACTAAAACAGAATCCATAGAAGGGAAACTCTAGATATTGACAGTATAACCTAGCCACTGCAAGGTTATAAAGTTCAGTTACGCAGCTAAAGGAAAACACAACAATAATCAGGTCAAGAAATCAAAATTGGGTTATAAAATGTAAGAAAGTTAAATTGTACCAGAGTACAGAAATAGTGCATACTTTGGCAATAAATAAAGTAAACTAAAGTGTTCTACCCTCCTACGTAAGATTTCATGGAAAATAATGTCAGCGGAACTATTCAACTAATTGCAGGCACAACAGATAGCACTAGCTAAACCTTAAGTGCATCAGGATGTAGAGAAATTGAAGGCATGAAGAACATCTAGGTACTCCCTCCAGTTCACAATGTATCTCCATGGCCATCATGCGCACGCCAACAATGCACTAACTATAAGAAAATGTTAATGCAGATGACCAACATACCCCTACCATAAAACATGCCACAATTACCCAGCCCATTTTGTTCCACGAAATTATGGCTAAATGGTAGAAAGTTATATTAACTACTGTCAACTCCACGAACATACATTGCGATGTGGAGGGAGTAAGAAGATAGAAGCAAAAGAAATGGTCCCATCAGGGAAAAAAAATTAGGGCAGACTGTGCATAATCCAAGCTCCATCAAACAAACAGGATCAGCAAACTAAAGCATCATAAACAACATTTGCAACAACGAGAAGTAGTAAAGCAGTTTGAAGTCACAACAACAAGGCCTGTTACCTGTGTGCCCCAGTCCCCAACATGATTACGGCGGAGAACTTCAACATTGGAAAATTCAAACATGCGGGCAAGGGTGTCTCCAATGATTGTTGATCTTAAATGCCCAACATGCATTTCCTTGGCAATGTTAGGGGATGAGAAATCAAGCACTGCCCTTTTAACTGGCAGGATTGGTGCCCATGTTTTGATACCATTCACAAGCATATCTTGTATTCTCTGCAATATTGTAGTTCACTGAAGCTTAGCAGGAATGGAATGAGTAATCCAGTAATGCCAGGATACTTCACAGATAAAAGACACCAGACCTTTGCAACCCAGCTGTTGGACAAGACAATATTCACAAAACCAGGTCCAGCGACAGACGTGGATTCAATAATATCAGACGGAGGCAGGTTCTTCGCAATGGCCTGGAAAAATGTAATGGTCCAGTATGTTAAGTCTAAGAGAGTTACAGCATGCATAGAAAGAGAGGGAAAAAGCAAGGAAATAGTAGTAACAGAGCCTATGGGAGAATTTTCTTTGTCCAGGAAATTTTGAGGCAAAACACCATACTTCAATGAGTGAAGATCACTCTAACCTGTCCAATTGCATTGGGGTTCTTGAAACTTGTTCCAGATCCTTTAATTCTTGACCATAATCCCATTGCATTGTTGCTGAACACGATTTACAAAGAATCACTTGATTAGCTTGTAAAAGGGACTCTAGCTAAGAGTAGTAGCAAGCAAAAATATCGTTCATGAGATGCAAACAGTGGCTAAAGCAAGAAACCAACAACATACCACTGGTAGTCACCAAACTTTGCTGTACAGACTTCAACCATAGGCTCGACTTCCACTTCAGGAACCGTAGTCCGGAGTGATGCAATAACCAACTTGGAGAGCTGTTGCTTCACACTCCCAGCTCCCTGTGCAGACAACCAACACATTTTCCAGATTTAACGGGCTCAAACGAGTAGCAAAGTGGAAAGCACAGGAAATAGTAATATCCAGAACCAGCAATTCAATACTCACCACTGCTGCAGGTTCCTGCGACTGCGTGGCGACGGAGGTGGAGGTCTCGTCCCCCATGGTGGTCGCGTAGCAGGCCCTCCTCGGCGACCTTGCGGAGGATGCTCTACAATGACCTAACTAGAGATAGTCACCACCAAAATGAGCAAAACGGTCCCAATCAAGCAACAAAAATATGGAGCTCTAAACTCAAATCGTAACTCCAGCTTAGTTCAGTTGCGAGCGAGGGGAACAAATCCACACCCTCTTCCATTACAAACTACACAAATTCGCATCAAATACCGATTTTCCTCAGCAAAAACGAATTCAAAGCCACGCCCTCGCGCAACCAAATTTGAGCATCATCCTACTAGTAAACCCACCAAAATAAGCCCAGTGGTTTAACACGCCGCTTTCCCGCGAAATCCCCTAAACATGAAGACCTAAACCCTAAACCGCACCAAAACCACCGAGAAAAATCCCCAAAATTACTGCCGCGGAATCGGATAAGGCGGCTGGAGAATGAACGGATTGGGGGGAGGGGGAGCCCTCACCGAGGCGCGCGGGGTGACGACGAGGCGGAGAGGGAAGCGCACGGGGGAAGGCGCCGCCGCCGCCGCTGCAGTTGCTGTTGCCGTTGCCGCCGCCGCCGCCGCCGCGAGAGCTCGCATCTTCTCAGCCACGCCTCGTCAGCCGGTATAAATACCTCCCCACCACCACGCGTGCAAGACGGAAGCGCGAGGGTTTCGCCTTCTCTTTTTCTTCTTCTTTTTTGGGGCCCGGATTGATATTTGGATGGGACCACCTATACATTTGTCATAAATTTTCTTCTAAAATTTAACAGATATAATTATAATATAATCATAGTATAATTACACTATAACTTATATGTAATTATACTGTAACTACAGTGTAACTTATATATAAGTTTCACGTAATTTTAAATCGTTAGATCTATTACAAAATTTGTTCTGATGAGGAAGAAAAAAAATTACATCACACACATATGTGAAAAAATTTGTTCTCACAACTTCCATTTTACCGAAATAAATGTTATGGAGAGATTTTTTAAAGTTACATATATGTTACATTATATTACATTATAGTTACAGTGTAATTACATGTAAGTTACAGTATAATTACACTATGATTGTAGTCGACATTCGTATTTGGATTGGGCCAAGGATGGCGTCGAGCTATCTCCGCCGTCGATCCCGACCGCATCGTGTGGCCATGGATCGTCCGGTTGGGTTAGGTAGGTCCATGTGGATGCATGGTTGATGGCCTCGTTCGTTCGATACAGGAAACCTCTAATCCTCTGTAATAAACACTATTCATGCATTTGGAGTAGAAAGAATCTACCCACTCTTTTCGCTCGCTTCAGCAGTGATAGTACTCCCAGTGATGATGATGATGAGCTCATTTTATTCTGGTGATCGTTTCTTTCACAACCTAAAGATTAAGGTCTTATTTAGTTGGGAAAAAATTTTAGGTTTAGTTGTCACATCAAATATAAGGACACACATTTAAAGTATTAAACGTAGTCTAATAACAAAATAAATTACAGATTCCACCAGGAAACTGCGAGATGAATTTATTAAGCCTAATTAATCTGTCATTAGTAAATATTTACTGTAGCATCATATTATCAAATCATGGCGTAATTAGGCTTAAAAGATTCGTCTCTCAATTTACATGCAAACTGTGTAATTGGGTTTTTATTTTGTCCATATTTAATACTCTATATATATATCTAAATATTTAATGTGATGGGTGAAAAGTTTTTGTTTTGTAAACTAAACAAGCCCTAACACAGAGAAGCTTGATTCTGAGCTAGACATAGCTAAGTTGAGAGCTGAATTTGACAAGGAATTTCGTCCAGCTCTAGTCGCTGCCATGCTGATGCTGCCTCACTCCGTTGATCATTACACAACAACATTCCTACACGGGCCACTTCATAACAATACTAAACTTATTCCGTTGTACCTAAGCTCTCTTGATTTTATGATTAGGATGAAGGGCTTGAATGAAGAGGATAGAAGACACCTTTTAGCTCATATCATAGAGCGTAGAGTTGCTTTGTCTTATGATTGAGTGCACACTATTGGCGGTAGTTATCGACCAATTTCAACCGTCAATATTGCTCATTTAATGAAGACTATCTATGCTTGCAATACATAATTTCCAAATGAAATATCTACTTCCACCATGTACTATGCTACTAACATATATACAAGAGAAGCACACATAAATGGAGGAGAATTGACGGAACATAAACGAACAATTAATCGGAAGCCGTTGAGAGATAGACTTATGGATGGTTGGGCGTCTAAACCCAGTAAAATAATATCAAATGGGCTCAACCATTACAACTACTGGGCTGAGGAATCAACGAGGAATACATCTGCCGAGTGGTGGGCTGATTGGGCCTAGCCAGTGTTTGGTTCGGCCGAACCAGTAGCTAGCCCAAAGACTAGCTATGCTTGTAATGCATAATTTCCAAATGAAATATCTACTTCCACTATGTACTATGCTACTAACATATATACAAGAGAAGCACACATAAATGGAGGAGAATTGACGGAACATAAACGAAAAATTAATCGGAAACCGTCGAGAGATAGACTTATGGATAGTTGGGAGTCTAAACCCAGTAAAATAATATCAAATGGGCTCAACCATTACAACTACTGGGCTGAGGAATCAACGAGGAATACATCTGTCGAGTGGTGGGCTGATTGGGCCTGGCCAGTGTTTGGTTCGGCCGAACCAGTAGCTAGCCCAATTAGCCCAATTTTTCACCAGCTGGTAGTTATCAGCATCCCAAGGCGGTTATGACCAGACCGGTTAAACTTGAAGAAACCGTCGTTGGACACATGTCACAAGGAGGTGAAGCAAGAGGGAATATACTCATTGGATACCTTGAGCATTTCTAGTCTCCAAGGCACCTCATGGTCTATAAATACCCCTCCTCTCATTCATTCCCTCACACACTCAAGGAGAAGATCAAGAGCTCTCTCTAGTTTAATAGTATTCTAGTGCTAGTGGAGTAGGAATTAGAATAGTATTCTTAGTCCTCGAGTCTTCAGGAGAATTTGGATATGGCTCTAGCAGCTTTTCTCTCTTCTTTTATAAGACTTATCGAATTAAAAGAATATTCTTATTTATACATCTTCGATATTTCATTCCATTCATATTATCTGAGTACCGACTTTATTTTATACTTGCATCAATATAGTTGTGTAGCTAGCCTACCAGAGAGGTGCAATTTGTGTGGGTTTAATGTCCGAGTATTCGGTTACTCTATATCGGGAGCTCGGATGTAGAGTAGTATTTAATAATGTAAGCGTGGTGTTTGGATTATTATATATCATTAATTGGGCATATATGTTGCGGGATAGTAGAGGTGGGCCGCTGACGGTGATAGCTCAGTACGGGTATTCCTCCACGTTAGTATATATTCCTAAGACAAATTCCTGGGGAGGGTACTCCTCCGTATTTAGCTCCGGTTGGATAGCCATGTTGTCGTAAGGAACTCGGCAACCCGGGGTGGTCTCTCAAAATACCAGTAGGGCACTGTTAGGAGGTATTGCTTGCATGACTGTATGGTAGAAGTGTAAACTAAAGATGTTTATATACCAGAAGTATAGGAATGAATTCTTTTCGTATTCTTTGTCCACTTAGCTTAGATGATATTTAGTGAGGATATCTTAGTTCTTTATTCTGTGTGTCACCTTTATCCTACCATGAATTTACTTAACCCCTATATAAACCTTGATGTATATAAGTAATATATAAACTATTAGCATAGTACTCTCTTATCATATCTTCCACTGGGATTAAATAAATACGATACCTTGGAATACTCCCGGGTGAGATGCTACAATGGTATATACGTGCGCTTGCGGATCACATATGTAACCATAAATATACCATAAATATTTCCACGTCATTACTAGGAATTATATTTCTAATGTTGTTGTTAAGAAATATCAACACACCTTTGGTAATATTAAGAAGATAGAATACTGTTTTGGTACAGAGTTGGATCTGGGGTGAGATTAGAGACTGATGCAATGTTTGAAAAATTGGAGATGGAAGGAGGGTAAGTTGAATATGAAAGTTCCAAATTAGAAATTGCCAAGCTGACAATAATGAGTTGGTTGAGGTATCAGTTGATTTGTGCTGAAATGTTTGAAGACTTTGTTTGCAGTGATAATGACTTCGCCGAAGTGCTCGTTGTTTTAGCTGGGCTGGACAAATGTGAAGAGCTGGGATACGAACATGTTGAATTGGGGAGCGACAGTCAGATAGCATGTGGCGTCCTGAGTGGTTCTGAAACTATCAATATGGATGACATGAATCGGATGGAATGCATGCTTCTTAGGTTCAAGTCAACCAAGTTTAAAAGATTGGTCTCTGTGCAAAAACCAAGGGAAATCAAAGATTGGTCTCTGTGCGAAATCTTGTTCATGGTTGATGATATTCTCAGAGAGAAAGTTCATTCAAGCTACTTTCTGCCTAATCTGCTAAAGAAGTGGTCTCCATATTTGAGAGGACAATCCATCTATAGCATCACACGTACGAAGCTCACAAGGGACATCATCCGTAAGTCTCAGAATATGTTCTATCTATTTTTCTGTATTGTTTTTGGTCTTGAATTGTTTGGAACTCTGTTTTACAGGCTACGTACATAAACCAGAGACAACTTTATTTTTTTGTATTGTTTTTGGTCTTGAATTGTTTGGAACTCTGTTTTACAGGCTACATATAAACCAGAGTTAACTTTCTATTGGAAAGTTGAAAAAGGACAAAAATTTGAGGAGTTGATGAATGTCACGCCCAGAAATTCACTAGTAATTTCCGAACTAATTTGTGCATAAAATCGTCCAGGAATCAGCCGAGGTACACAAACTGACAATTTAATATACAAATCCATCATAATAATAACGTTACACACTTACAAAAGAAAAGAAAACAGCAGCGGAATAACGGTCTAGCGTTGGCTTCAGCTCCACTCCCACAGGCAGCTCAACTAGGGTATAAGCCAAACGTCTTCTCCTTCTGGATCCTTTTTCTTTAACTGAGGTTGATTGATTATTGCAAGAATGAGCATATGACATACTCAACAAGCCACACAGCAAATATGCAAGTGCACAAGGATACCAAAGGATGGCATAATATAGGGTCATTTGCAAAAGCAGCATTTAGCAAAACATTTAAGAGAAGTAAAACAGTAGAGTAATTAATCATCAATTTTAATCAATACTGAATAGCACACCCATGCTGCTCAGGCCCAACCATTCTGAACAACCAACCCCGGCTGTACAGATCTAACTCTAAACCAGGAGCTAAGCAAATTATTACCAATTATAACATCAATAATTATTGTGAGAGGCGTGAGACTAATCACAAAAAACATTGCTCAACTCGCCCATAACCGCGGGCACGGCTATTCGAATAGTTTTACTCTGGCCAGAGGTGTACCACTGTACCCACAAGACACAGCCTCAACATCATGTCTACCATGCGTCGCGATACTGGAAAGTACCCGAATAGAGACTGTGACAATACCCTCTGCACAACACAACTCACCACAGTGTACCATTCCTGGATCATAATCACCCCCTTTAAAACAAGGCATGGACTCCCCAGCGACCCCCACGGACTTCTCGCCGCTTCACAGTCTGGCACACCATAATGAATCATGCTATACAAAAGATAAAGCCATTGCCCACGCTGGCTTGTGGTTGGCACGGTAAATGTTTCACAACAGTAGCTCGCGAACCGGTCCTTAATTGCCATGAGCACGACCTTCAAAACCATATGCTCACAACCCACCATTAATCATATTTTAATTACCAATTAATTATCATAACACGATTAACCATCGTGAGCTACCATTAAATATAACCATAAATAATAATGTAGTATATATGATTCATCCCATTAGTGAGCTAATGTTTTTAAGCATGGCTAAGCAATTATATCTAACATCTAGTTGAACCAATATATATAAAGCTCAACTAGTCAAATTATAATATCCCAAGGTATCAAGGAATAGAGTAATCAATGCAAACAGGCCATAACAAAGGAATAGATTCACACCACCCAGCGACATTCGAAAATAAATGCACAGTTGAAATAAATAGAGAATTTAAATATATGACCAACATGCTCAAAAGAGTTGTGTTTGGGATCTGTGTGACTTGCCTTGCAATAATCGGTCTTCAATTAATCTTCTTGAACACTTCCGACGCACTCACGAACCTTCGCAACGACGGAAACGACAAGCTAACACGCAAAACGAAGAAAAAGACTAATAAAAACCAAATAAACAGTACAAAAACAAGCATAAATAGTATATGCGGATATTTTTAACATGTAGATCTCAATTTTAGAAAAATTTAGCAACTTGAACCACTTGAAACGGAGCTACGGTTATTTAGCTATGATTTTCCGAAGATTTAATCTATTAGAAAAACGGGAAAAAGAAAAACGATGATGACGTCATGATGACCTCATCAATGGCCGGACCAAGATGGCGACCTCGCCGGAGATTGGATAGTCGGCTGTGACTTTGGAGGACATGTACACGTAGAGGACGACGAGATGAACCCAACGGTACTCACCCTCGAACCAAACGACGAACGACGACGGCCGGCGACGAGGTGGACGGCGGCGGCGACGGGGAGGGAGCGGCCGAGCTTGCCCACACCTCGGCGCACCTTACGGCGGTGACGGCGACCGGCGGCAACGGCGGAGGCGACGGCGCGACACGGCCGAAGTTCGGCCGGCGGCGGCGGAGAGGCTACGGGGCACAGGAGACCACGGGAGAGGGGGCAAACGAAAGAGGAGGACTAGGGGGTCCTATTTATAGCCTTGGATTGGAGAGATCGGACTCCAACCGAGAGGAATCGAAGCCGGAAAATCGAAATTCGGTTTTGAGGATAAACTCGAAAACGAGTTCGATTCCGCGTTAATTTCTTCGGGATAAAGTCCGATTTTTGGGGGAAAGGATACAGGAGGATAAGAGGAATATTTCCCCTCAACTAATTTGGAAAAAGGAGCAACGGAGAGGACGAATTTGGTGGGGAGGCGGCACTGTACACGGGCACGGCAGGGAGGAGATCGATCGGCTGGAGGTTAGGGGCGACACTGTAGCAGAGGGATGCAAAACAGACTTTCTGCCGGGCTTCATTTCCTCGGCCAGATTGAAGGAGGGTGGCAAATTAGACTTGCGCAGAGAAGAGGGGAGGCGCTGGATCGGGCTAAGGGAGAGAGAGGTGGGCCAGATTAAGCCCAAAGCTAAGGAAAGGATTTTAATTACTTTTTCAATTAAAATAATCACTTAAATGATCTTTGAATTGTTAAAAATACTTTCAATGCTCAAATAGTTTCAAGAAAAATCCTGAAAATACTTGGACACTCAAAGTACTTAACAAAATTATAATTAGACCATTTAATGATTAATTTAATATGTGGGTAATTACTGAAATGCTCTTTGTATGATTAAAAAAAATTAGGAATTGAGCTCCGAAAAATCCGAGAATATTCCAGAGAGTATAATTAACCATGGAGAATTTAATAAAAATTAAATCCATCCATGCTTTATATTTAGGAAATTTTATTTCCCACATCTAACTTCACTTGTAAATTAATGAACATTTAATATAAATTCTAATAATAATTTATTAAATAATTTATAAACCCTGAAACAAAAATCAGGATGTGACAATGAAGATGTTCATTTTTCTCAGACCGCATAATTTAGACCTGGTCATTCACCAGTTTGAGGAAAACCTTTAAGTCTCCAAAGGGATGTCGTGGATTTTTTTGAATTTGATGGTCCTACAAATACTATTTTCTAGTATAGATTGTGTAATTCTCAACAAAGGCATAAGATGAATATGATGGCCTGGACACCACCACTGTAATCCTAACAGATGAGGAGGAATAAGTGGAGGAACTAAGGCCTTTCCCACGCAAAAGTTTTACATCCGGTCACATCGAACGTTTGAACACCTGCATGAAATATTAAATATAGGCTAAAAAAATAACTAAGGTTGCGTTCGTTCATGTGAGATGGGGTGAGAAAGCACCTCGTTTTCCGCGCGCACGCTTCCCAAACTACTAAATGGTGCGTTTTTTGCAAAAATTTTCTATAGGAAAGTTGCTTTAAAAAAATCATATTAATCTATTTTTGAAATTAAAATAGTTAATACTCAATTAATCATGCGCTAATCGCTCACCTCGTTTTGCGTATCTTCCCAATCTCTTTCTCCTCAAACTCACCCTAATTGCGCAGATTGCGACTAATTTGCGAGACGAATCTTTTAAGCCTAATTGCTCCTTGATTTTACAATGTGGTGCTACAGTAAACATTTGCTAATGACAGATTAATTTGGCTTAATAAATTCGTCTCGCTATTTACTAATGGATTCTATAATTAGTTTTTTATTAGTGCCGAACACCCCATGCGACACCCTATATAATACCCGATATAACACGCCAAAACTTTACACCCCTATATCTAAACACGAGGTGCCGAGCAAGCAACTGTGCACGAATCGACTCATACTCGGAGCAAAGACGAGTGAGAAAATCATAGATGCGACGAAGATCCATGTGAGAACGCTGACGCTGACAGCACTGACATGTACGACAAATATCAGGGCCCAAAAGAATCAAGCTGGCGCCAAATAGAGAATAACTGTGTATAAAACTCATCCACGGAAGCATCCCCCTGCTATACACACTGCTCCTGACGCACCATAGCAAGATAAAGAGCATCACCGATAGGTGCATAACGATCACGCAGGTGTGTCCACATAAGATGAGCAGAAGCAAGGGTGACCACGTCGCCAGTAAGATGAACCTCCATACCAGCCACAAGAATAGCAGAAACACGAGCATCCTCATCCAATCAAGCCTTGTACATAGCATACTGACCCTGATAAGTCTCTATAGCATCATCATAAGTCTCTTGCGCCTTTGCTCTGTCCTCATCAGTAAGCTAACATAAAAGAACAGGCATAGCAGGAACCTTGGGGCAAGCCAGACAAAGTAGCTCACCAGAAAGAACATCCCAAAGATACTGACCACGCATGTGAAGGCGCATATGCTGAGCCCTGTGGTTATAGTTGACACCATAAAAAATAATAGGGCAACGAGAAACGAAAATTGTGCCCGAAGAAGAGGACAACAGGCACAATTGATGGTCGACGGCTAGAGCGCAAGAAATAAAAGCGGCAGCAGGCAAAGAAAGTTTTTTTTTCTTTTTTTTCTTTTCTTTTCTTTTCTTTTTTTTTTAACCTTGATGAGCAAGGAGAAGAGAGCCGTGGCAGTGGTGAAGATAGCACTGCAGCAACGAGGCTTCCTGTATTTTTCCTTTTTTTTTTACTTCTCCTCACCCAGATCCGATCGGATCAACCGACCAGACAGACAGGCGCACGAGAAGAGCAACCGGCGGCGCTGGGAAAGGAAGCGGCACCAGGAGCAGACGACATCGGCGCCGGCGACGGGCGGTGGACGGCGACAACACAGCACGGCACCGGCGACGGGCGGTGCTCGCGAGAGGACGGTGCCGGCGGCGGACGGCTCCCGCGAGAGGACGACGCCAGCGACGGACGATGCCGGCGACGGACGGCTCCCGCGAGTGGACGGCGCCCGCGAGAGAACGACGCCGGCGACGGGCTGCACCTGCGAGCGGTCGATGCCGATGACGAGCGGCACCCCGGGATATGCAGTGCTAGCGAGGAAGAAGCCCCGGAGACGAGCGGAGCCAACGTCGAAGAATCCGGCGACAAGTGCAAGCAGCCACACAAAGAAAAAAAAATTGGATCATAGGGAAGAAGAAGAGTCTAATCCTAGTTAGGCTCTGATATCATGTTAAGAACAGCACTTCTATTCATCTCAGGGTAAAAGGCCCAAATATATACAGATACAAGTATACACAAATATACAGAAAAACCCTTTACAAATAAATGAATATAAAACCTAAATATGCATCTAACATTTATCAACTGCACGTAAATCGAGATTAAATAAATTTACTTGTTTTCAGATAAGCAAGCAAAGGAAATAAAAGTTTCGGCCAATTTTGCACCAATAGACACAACATGTGGAAAGGAGGCCATACAAACTGCTTGTCACGGTGAAGATAGAGATCGATTGACCACATATTTAACAGAGAGTCCATGGAATCCATCTCATGTTATGGTTCACGAGAAAGTTGATTTCAAAAGGATGGATGAGGTAGAGTGTGACTACCGGGTATCCATATGATTTTCCTCTCGGCTTCTGTTTTCTTTGCTTATGTATGGTGACCTGTCTCTTTATATTCTCTCTTCCAGTTGTTGAAGCTAAGATCTGCTCGGATGGCCAAGTCCTTCCCAAATGAGATAATCTTCCCACACCCTACTCCTAAGGTGTTTTTTTCCTCTAATCATCATTTACAGAACCCAGTTGATAAATTAGTCTGATATACTAGATGAGTCCCCACATGTTGTTGTTGGATTATTTTATAACAACAATAGGAATAGAGATGAGGTGTAATATTTTATAACAACATTGATTAGCTATGAACGATTGTTGTTATCTAGGTGATGTTGCTGAAATGTTATTAACTACACCTAGTGGGTAGCAACTATATAGGTATATAGGATTAGTTATTTCTTTTTAATCCTGCAGCAATTTTGTATACCTAATTGTCTATGCTAAATCTAAATGTTTTGTTTGTCATAAGATATGCGTCAGTGAAGCTCTGTTTATTATTATGTTTTCCTTATAAATTGGAGAACTGATTGCCTTTCTTCTCTCTCAATTGTGAATAGGTTGATCCAGCCTTTGCAAGATGCTTTCTATGATATACTCCTATATCACAGATTGGTGCCGGTACTTCAGAAGGATAGTGTCCGATGCTTCCTTCATTTGTTCGTGAAATATCTTGTGGCCATGGCATGTAATTTGAGCATAACCTCTGAAACATTAACCTGCATGATCAGCCATGGTGCCCTGCGATGTGCAAAAGCTGTATTGGAGGGCAAGGCACCTGAGCTCCATTGTCGGCATCAGGGTTTCAAATTTCGAAACTAGAGTTTCTGCGGAGGTTTGGGGGGGGGGGGGGGGGGGGGGGGAGAACCGAAATTTCAGATTTTTTTTGTACGAAATTTTTACTGATTTTGAATGGATTTGAATAAATTTAACCAAATTCACAAAAATTAAAAAAAACAGAAGTTTCGGACGAGATATGAGCATTTCGGTGGAGGTTTTGGAAATTTCAAACCCTGACTCGGCATGCCAATCCCAACTGCATGAACCCGCATGGATACTTTCCACTCCATGAAGCTGCTGAACTGTTCTCTGTTGACATGATCAAATTGCTCTTCCGCCATGGTGCTTCAGCCAACGTACGCACAATTGGTGATGAGGCCATTGCAGATCTACTACCCCTCCATGTTGCAGTTGAAAATACTAGCATGCATAAGTATGCGGAGGACATCTATCTCCTATCCAGTATCAGCGGGATTATACCTACAAGCCCATTCATCTGCTATGCCTACCTGAGATGGTTTGTTTCACTCCCTCACTAAACAAGTACTACTACTTTTGCAGCATGACAAATAAAAATCATTTTACTGTGTTATATTTTTAAAATTTTCACATGTGCCGTGGCATGTTCTTATTTCAAATTTACAGACATGGAGTCGGATAATTCTATTTTGCTTGTAGATTGGTCCTAATTCAGATTTTATTTTGCTGGGAGATTTGGTCCTAATTCATACTTAAATATAGTTAGATGAAGATCTCGAAAAGCACTCAGATTTTGCTGGGAGATTGGTCCTAATTCATACTTAAATATAGTAAAAAAATAAATTTAACCATGAATATACGTTAACTAGCTGTGTTTTATTTTTTTTATTACAGATGTAAAAGTTGAATTTGAACATGTATATTCGTAGAGTGTTATATCACATGTTAATTTGAACTTCTGCATCCGGCAATCCGCCGCCTGCGCCTAACTCCTCACCTCCTCCTTCGCCTAAACCTTCCCGATCGATCAGGCAAGTGCGCTTGGCCGGTCGCGTGCATGCCCGTGGAACACGTGCGCGAAATCAAACCACCGGAGCGCCATGAACAACACGCGCGCGATCAAGCTAGCTTAGCTGCATACGCACGCGTGCTGCAAATCCAGCCTCGATTCTGCTCCCATTACATATACCAGCAGCTGCAGAGAGGGTCAGTAGTCTGCGTTCTCGTGTAGCTATAGCTCTCCAGCAGATTGATCACTGATCAGTGACGACGACGACGATGGCGGCAATGGCGGCGGCGGCGGCGGGGACGAAGAAGAAGGCGCGGAAGCCGTACACGATCACGCGGCCGCGGGAGAGGTGGTCCGCCGAGGAGCACGAACGCTTCCTTGACGCCCTGATTCTGTGAGCATCTCATCAATTGATCGAATTCAGAATCGATGCAATTCAGAATTGAGACTCATCATCTTTCGCTGGCAATGTTTTGCAGGTTCGGCCGTGACTGGAAGAGGATCGAAGGGTTCGTCGCCACCAAGACGGCCATCCAGGTAGGACATCGATCGATCAATTCCAATCCTTCCTCTCGCGTGTGTTTCTTGGCTTCAGAATCTAAGATCGAGTTCAATTCGTTTCTTGGATTTTTCACTTTTGCTTGCAAGCTCTGATCGATTTTCCATGGTTTATTATCCAGATTCGCAGCCATGCACAGAAGCACTTCTTGAAGGCCCGCAAGTTCGGCCTCGCCGGAGGCCTTCCGCCGCCGCTTCACCCTCGCCGTGCCGCGCTGCTCCGAGCCAACGCCGCGGCGGCAGCGGCGGACATGATGCCGCCGCCGTGGCTGTCATCGGCCGGCGTGCAGCAGGGCATGGCCGGCCGGCCGCCGGCGTGCTTCTCGACTGATGAAGCTTCTTTCCGGCCATTGATTCAGAGCAGTAAGTGTTCTTCGACCACACAGCTTGTTTCTTCTGAACATTTCTAGCTGCTTCTTGAGGATTAAACTGCAACTAACACTGAAACCGATCGAGCAGGTGATGACTGTTCATTCATCGAGACACCAAGCTGCAGCGGATCAGGTGAATCATGGCTCGCTGATGCTGCCTTCTTCTCGCAGGACGAAACGATTCTGCTCCCAATTTCTCCAGGTACTGGTTCTACTTCTCTTCTTGCCTTTGCCTGTTTCAAATCTGCTGCAGTAAACTCGGGCAAATTCTTCAGATCAAACATTCTGAGCTGTGTGATCGTGCATTTCTTCTTGATTTCTGACCCGCATCTTCTTGCCGTTTCTTGTTCTGCAGATGACATGGGATTCGCTCAGGTGTACAAGTTCATCGGCGACGTGTTCGGCTCCGGCGAGCGGCGGCCGGTGGAGGCTCACCTGCGGAGGCTCCAGGGAATGGACCCTGCCATCTCGGAGACGGTATGCGGCAGAGCTCACATATCTCTTCTCACGCACCCACTCATCGCCATTAAATTTTGGTTTCTTGTTCTTCAGTTCAATTTTCTTCTCTAATTGTGAATCGATGATTTTGTGCAGATCCTGCTGGTGCTTAAGAATCTTGAAGCTAATCTACCTGCTTAAGAAATTCACAAATGCTTGGCTTCTTGTCAGGAGTAGAGCGTGTGACTGAGAGCGGCATCAAGCATCAAGCAATTTTTTGGTCACTTTCTTTTTGCATTTCGCTTTTTATGGCATTTTTTATGCAATGCATTTTTTTTGAGAGATTATGCACTGCATTTGATGATCACATAAGCTGTACATATTGAGTAATTGAGTTACTTTGTTGTGTATGTAAGATTTAGACATTCGTCAGCTCCAGTGTTGAGCATGGATGTACAAGCAATTCTCCAGCTCCAGTTTTTTTTTCTATTTTTTAATTAGTTTGATTCTTGGAAAAGTTTAGTTGAAGGAAATCAAAATTCAATTCTCGGTGTAAAGATTTAACACTATTTGCTCGTTGCAATTTGCACAATCTAATCAAACAGAGCTTCTAAACAGGACTAGAGAATAGCGATTAGACACACTAATTGGACCCATATATCATGAGATTTGCTTCGGTCCAACAAAAAGTATCTCGAGGTACCGGTACCTCACGATATCAAATTGTTTTCGATCGTTGGATCTAGCTAGGCAGGATGGGCATTGTTAGATCGAACGATCGGAAACGATTTGGTACCTTGAGGTACTGGTACCTCAAGGTACTTTTTATTGGACTGTAGCAAATCTCATATATCATACATGCTACTCCTGAGTTTCCGTCGAACCAACACAACCGCTTTACAGTTACAGTTGGCTTAGCCTCTCTCGCGCTCCAGGATTTTCTTATCGTATCCGTCCATCTCTCCTGTAACAAAATCCCCATTGTCCAAATGCCGTGCCACAACGAAGCACGGCCATCATATAAATCCCTCGGTGGCGCCACAATGGCCGTCGCCAACCACTCTCCCCCTCGATGTCTACCTAGGCGCCTCCACGTCTGCCTCGTTGTCAGCTAGGGTTCTAGCCCACCTTGCCCACCGCCTGCCTCGCGGACCATGCAAGTACGTGCTTTTTTCAGAGATTTACATCATCTGCCAATATGTTTTTGTGTGGTTGTTCAATTGTTTTTCCAAATAGTTTTTTTACCGTCCAACAGATTGGGGCGGTACCAAATATGAGCCATCGATTGGATCAGATCCAATGGCTATTATTCGTCGGTACCGCAAGGTACTTGGGATAGTACCGCACCATGATAGAGAGGTGGAAAGGTAAGAAAGTCTTTTCGCATTAGCGGTTGTTTGTCAATGCAAACTAGCGACAGGAGCTGCCGTCGCCGTCGTTCTGGCCCCGTCCTGGCGTCCTCATCACCCTTCCCTCGTCTCCGCACGATGCCGAGGGCTCGCCCGATGCAGGCAGGCGGGCCGGAAGACCAGTAGCCGAAGCCATGGGGGCTGCCTCGCCATCTCCTGCCTGCATCGTGATGGGGAGGTCGCCAGATCTGAGCTGAAGCATGCCGATGACGCCCCTCCTCTCAACACCGACGGCGACCACTGGCACTACAGGAGATGAAGCAGGGAAGATGAAGCTGCCTCCCTCCCGCCTTTGTCCATTCGGGGCTTGCCACCTCTAGGAGAGGACTTCCTCCTTGCCTGCAAGCCGGAGGCTGTGGTGGGTGGCGGAGTCTCGCCGAGGCCAGTTGGACACGTTGTCCAGAGTAGCAGCACCAGATCCTCGCCTCATTGAGATCTCCTGAACTCCACCTCCTCCTCTCTCCTCCCCGGCGTCCGACACTAGTACAGCGGAGCTGCGGAGGCGGTCTCTTTGTTTGCATTGTCAGAAATATGTACCTGACTCCATGAGTGCTGATGTTGATTTTATTACTTCTTATTATTGGGCAGTGATATGGAAACAATCTTGGATGCTTCAATCAAATTCTGTTTTTATAATGGGTGGAAAATTCTGGTGTCTAGAATCAATGTGCAGAGAAGTACTGTACTCACTACTCTATTTCACTGAGAAGGTAGATAGCAAGTTACTAAATCTGATAATTAATTAAGCAGATAAACAGAACAAATTCTTTTACATGCATGACGCATCACTATTCTTTTACACTCACTATTCAATTGCAGAAAAGTGTACTACTATTCTTTTACACGCATGACACATCAAGCAATCAAACAGAACAAATTCAGCCACACTCCTCCATATATACATTCAAATATCTCAATACAAATTCCATCACCAGGGACTAGGTTCAGCCACCAGAATCTAGGTTCCAGAAATCAAACTCAGCCTCTCCCGTCAACATAGTTTAACAGTTTGATAACTCAAGCATGATAATTAAGAGCACTGTTCCAGATCCATCGTCTAGCACCAAAGCAATACTTCATATCTGTCTCACATATATTTTTGGTCCTTTATGCTCCTAAATTTGTCTCCCTGTTCATTACCAATATTACCATATAAGTTCTGTCAAACATACAGAAAATCAATACTCATGCGAAAGGGTCCACAACAACCTCCGATGCATAGCAACGAAGGCAGGATCCTGTGTCCCGATGCTATGGAGCAAGTTCACGGTTGCCAAGCCACGTAGGGGGAGGAGACTGCGGCGGCGGCGGCGGCATAGTCGGTCACATCAGGGGAGATTGCGTTGGCCGTGGGGGGAAGGACATGTTGCGGCGGCGTCGACCGCATCGCCGTTGCCGCGGAGGAAGGATGCGATAGGGCCTATGGGGAGGGCAGGCTGCGGTGGCGGGCTGGCGGCGACAAAGACAGTCGCGTGTGGAGGGCGGAATGCGGCGCCGTCGACTGATATGCCGGTGAGGATGAGGAGATGGCGTCGTCGCTCTTTACTTTCTTTCCGATCTTACCCCACTTGATTGAACGGTCAGATTTCATTTGGTACTTGGAGGTTACCTTGAGGTACCAAGTGCTGGACTGGAGCAAAACTCTTTTCCAAAAGGACTAAGATTTTCTAATGACAAGGGCCTCGCCAAGCACTGTCGGGAAGCGTCAGCGTCTCAGTGACGTGGATGACGCCATGATTTTGGACATGGCGCATGCAGAGCAGAGGCATCTTCACCTAGCATGGCCGTCCCTGGCATCTCGTTCACATCACCACCGTGGAGGTTACCCTTGTCGAGACGGCGCTGATGCACAGCAGCGCAAGGTCGTTCCGCATGGCCGCCATCGCCGCTCATGGCGATGAGAGCACGTCCAAGCGACACGAGTTCTTGGTCCTTGGCTATCTGGTGGCCCGGTCATGCCAGAGCTTCTCTGAAAAGGAACGAAGGGGAGAAGAAAGATGGCCGATATTTGTTACTTTATTTTTCTGTGCCGATTAGATTGATCAAATCACTCATCCATCCAGGCGATATACATAGTTTAATAGTAATACTCCGTCCCATAAAAAACCAATTCCTAGCTACGAACCTGAACACATGTGTGTCAGATTCATAGTTAGGATTGGACTCTTTTTTGGGATGGAGGGTAGGTCGAGCCAAGCATTCATTTAAGAGAAAATGACCATATTTTACCTCGTTAATTCCTCAAGTGGTTATGATTATTTTATTTCGTACGTGGTCCCTCTTGTTGAAATAAAAATTGAATCGTCTGCCTTTTATCATCAGCTTAAGCTTTTAGGTTAAACTGATCGGTGCATGCAACTCAATATGGTATCAGAGCTGGAGGTTTCGAGTTTGAATCCTGGCTGGCGTGCAATTAAATAAAAATTGCAGCCCCTAGATACGTAAATTGTATACTTTCACATGTGTTATCCGCTACTTCCATTTTTTTAGCACGTGCTCGACAAATGGCCTCACGAACTCATCCATACTGTATCCGGTTGCTCGACATATAGCCTCACAAATTTTGAGTGCAATTAAATAAAAATTGCAGCCCCTAGAGAAGTGAATTGTATACTTTCATATGTATTATCCGCTACTTCTTTTTTTTTAGCACGTGCTCGACAAATAGCCTCATGAACTTATCCATACTGTATCTGGCTGCTCGACAAATAGCCTCACAAACTCTGAGTGCAATTAAATAAAAATTGCAGCCCCTAGAGACGTGAATCGTATATTTTCACCTATGTTATTCGCTACTTCATGTTTTTTAGCACGTGCTTGACAAATGGCCTCACGAACTCATCCATATTGTATTCGGCTGCTCGACAAATAGCCTCACAAACTCCGAGTGCAATTAAATAAAAATTGTAGCCCCTAGAGGCGTGAATTGTATACTTTCACCTTTGTTATCCGATATTTCCATTGTTCAGCACGTGCTCAACAAACGGCCTCACGAACTCATCCATACTCTATCTGGCTGCTCGACAAATAGCCTCACAAACTTCGAGTGCAATTAAATTAAAATTGTAGGCCCTAGAGACGTGAATTGTATACTTTCACCTATGTTATCCGCTACTTCCTTTTTCTTAGCACGTGCTCGACAAAATGGCCTCACGAACTCCTACATATTGTATTCGGCTGCTCGACAGATAGCCTCACAAACTCCAAACTCGGGGGTGGCTAATTGGCGCACGTGGGCCGGCAACGTGCGGGAGCTGGCCCCCTCCCCCCACGCAATTTTTTTTCTTTTTTTTTTCATGATTTTTTTCTTTCCCTTATACGCTTTTTTCTGCTTATTTTTTAATCTTTAATCCACGTGTTTTCAAATGTTTTGCCTTAAAAGTTTTCAAATCTCGAGTTGAAAGTTTTTAAATCTAAGTTGAAAGTTTTCAAATATCGAGTTGAAAGTTTTCAAAACTTGTCTTACAAATTTAAATTTCAAGTTGAAAATTTCAAAGTTGGGTTGAAAGTTTTCAAAATTTAACTTCAAAGTTTCAATCTTAAGTCAAAAGTTTTCAAATCTAACTTAAAAATTTTCAATATGTTAGTAAAAAAAATCTTAAAAAAAGATAATCTTCTTTTAATTATATCATTATCCTTGACTAACTAGTTAGCTAGGTTAACTCACCGAAATTAGCGCTGGCGGCGCGCACGAACTCACCCATGCTGTATCCGGCCATCCGCCGCCTAACTCCTCACCTCCTCCTCCTCCCAAACCTTCCCGATCGGGCAACCACGCGTGCTCTGCCAGCTGGCCCCGCGCGTGCGTGGAACACGTGCGCGAAAACCACCCGAGCGCCATGAACAACACGTGCGCGATCAAGCTAGCTTAGGCAGCTGCATACGCACACGTGCTGCAAATCCAGTACACATATATACCAGCATCTGCAGAGAGAGGCAGTAGTAGTCTCCGTTCTTGTGTAGTATAGTCATTTTGTGTTCCGAGTAGTGAGCTAGCTAGCTCTCGAGCAGATTGATCAGTGACGACGACGACGATGGCGGCAATGGCGGCGGCGGCGGTGGGGACGAAGAAGAAGGCGCGGAAGCCGTACACGATCACGAGGCCGCGGGAGAGGTGGTCCGCCGAGGAGCACGAACGCTTCCTTGACGCCCTGATTCTGTGAGCGCCTCGTCAATTGATCGAATTCAGAATCGATGCAATTCAGAATTGAGACTCATCATCTTTCGCTGGCAATGTTTTGCAGGTTCGGCCGTGACTGGAAGAGGATCGAAGGGTTCGTCGCCACCAAGACGGCCATCCAGGTAGGCCATCGATCGATCGATTTGTCCCTCTGCAAGATCATCAATGGCGGCTTCAGAATCCAGGATCGAGTTCGTTTCTTGGAATTTTTTTTTCACTTTTGCTTGCAAGCTCTGATCGATTTGCCATGGTTTACTATCCAGATTCGCAGCCATGCCCAGAAGCATTTTCTGAAGGCCCGCAAGTTCGGCCTCGCCGGTGGGCTCCCGCCGCCGCTTCACCCTCGCCGTGCCGCGCTGCTCCGAGCCAACGCCGCGGCGGCGGACATCATGCCGCCGACGTGGCAGCCATCGGCAGGCGGCGGCTCCGTCGGTTGCTCGGCGCCGCCGTCCGGCCTGCAGCAGGGCATGTCCGGCTGGTCGCCGGCGTGCTACTCACCTGAATCAGCTTCTTTCCGGTCATTGATTCACAGCAGTGAGTGTTCTACTGTTCATCTGAACATTTCCGCCTGCTTCTTGAAGATTAAACTGCAACTAACACTGAAACTGATCGAGCAGATGACGATGACTGTTCATTCATCGGGACAGCAAACTGCATCGGATCAGGTGGCGATTCATGGATCGGTGATGATGCCTTCTTCATGCAGGATGAAACAATTCTGCTCCCAATTTCTCCAGGTACTGATTCTTCCCTTCAGATCAACTTCTTCAGATCAGCATTTTTGAGCTGTGTGATCATGCATTTCTTGATTTCTGACATCTGCATTTTGTTGTTCTGTAGATGACCTGGGATTCGCTCAGGTGTACAAGTTCGTCGGCGACATGTTCGGCTCCGGCGAGCGGCGGCCGGTGGAGGCTCACCTGCGGAGGCTGCAGGGTATGGATCCTGCCATCTCGGAGACGGTATGCAGAGCTCACACATCTCCCCCACTCATCGCCACTATATTTTGGTTTATTGCTCTTCAGTTCAATTTTCTTCTCTAATTGCGAATTGGTGATTTTGTGCAGATCTTGCTGGTGCTTAAGAATCTCGAAGCTAATCTATCTGCTTAAGAAATTCAGAAATGCTTGGCTTCTTGTCAGGAGCAGAGCGTGTGACTGAGAGCGGCATCAAGCAATTGTTTTTGGCATTTCGCTTTTTATGTTATTTTTTATGCAATGCATTTTTTTTGGAGAGATTATGCATTGCATTTGATGACCACATAAGATGTATCATATAGGGCTAGTTACTTGTGTATGTAAGATTGAGACATTCTTCAGCTCTAGTTTTGAGCATGGATTATTCAGCTCTAGTTTTTTTTTATTCACTTAGTTTGATTCTTGGAAAGTTTAGTTGAAGGAAATACCCGTTGTCTGGAGTTTTCTGGAGTTTTTTGTTTTTCTAAGCTTCAGTTTTTATTTTGCTTTTTCTCCCTCTCCCTGGCATAAGCCAGTCTGACGGATTACGTCGTGTAACTTACTTTTCTTCTAATATATTAATGTGTAATCTTTTTGCGTGTTCATGAAAAAAATTTTGAAGGAAATCCAAGTTCGATTCTCGGTGTAAAGATTCAAATAATAGAATGACTTCAGCTTAGAATTTAAACGTTTTGCACGTTGCGATTTGCACAATCTAATCGAACAGAGCGTCAAAACAGGAGTAGCATTCCTCCATTAATTTAAAGTGCAGTTATAAGTTTCCGTGTCTAATATTTGACAGTTCATCTTATTTAAATTTTTTGTGATTAGTATTTTTGTTGCTATTAGATGATAAAATATGAATAGTATTTTATGTGTTATTTTTTTAAAAAAATTATAAATTTTTTAAATAAAACGAACGGTCAAGATAAAAACCACACACCTGTATTTAAAATGGGCAGGTGTCATTCATGGGATCCACATACCACGTATCAGCCACGCTGGATGCGTTCACCAATACGAGTTAGGAATCCACTAGCTTTTTTTCCCGCACGCATGCACGCTTTTTAAATTATTAATGACGTGTTTTTTTAAAAAAATTATATAAAAGTTGTTTAAAAAATAATATTGATTTACTTTTTATAAAAAATAGCTAATCCTTAATTAATCAAACACAGCCTAAATATCCGTTTTTGGTACGGGAGGGAGCAGTTCCCATCCCATACTAACCAAACACAGCCTAAACCTGAGCTCGGGCCCCACCAACACAAACCGCTTTACAGCTGGCCTCCCCCCGCGCAGCCGCTCTCCCGGATTTCCTCATCGCATCGCATCCGTCCATCTCTCCCGCAACACGATCCTCACCGTCCAAACGCCGCAGCACACAACGCGGCCATCATATAAACCCCCGCCGCCGGCGTCGCGTCGGCCGCCGCCGCCGACCACTCTCCTCCGCGTCCGCCTCGTCGCCGGCTAGGGTTCCAAGGATTCTGGCCCGCCCCGCCCGCCGCCCGCCTCGCGGGCTGCGCAGGTACGCGCCCCGGAACCCCAAGTCGCGAGTCCCCCCCAGTTTCGGCGCGATTCCTCGCTCGTTGTTGTCCCCCGCCTCGCCGCCTCGGTCATCTCGGGCTGCGGCGCGGCGCCCGCGGGGGCGCGTGCTCTTATCGATTCTAGGGTTTTTCGCGTGGTGGTGTTGGTTTTTGTGAGGCTTGGCCTCGTGATCGCCGTGTTAGGGTTTATGCCGATTAAACTCGGTTTGATCACAAGCTGTGACTTCCCCGTTGCTTTAAGAAAAATCATGGAGTACTAGAGTAAGAGTTCGCACTAATTTATTCGTGGTCCATGATTTGGAAGGGGGGGGGGTGTTGAGAGATTTGTAAAAGTTGTCGCTTCATCGAGGGGTTTTTCGTGGACGTCTGATCTTTATTTGTTAGTCGCTTTCTGATGCTCACATCGCCATCCCGTCTTTGTCGTTCAGAATAATCTGATATGACAACACATCAATAATCCCCTTTGCTATGCAGTAGTTTTCGGCATTTTTTTTTGGGACAATTAGAAAGTCCACGTTTTAATTATTATGTTGTTGCAAAACTCAACACGATATTCTACTACAGGGATGCTAAATGATGTGCTGCAGTTCCTCATCTAGAGGGAAACAGATTATCTCTATGCAACTCCACTGTTGCCTGTATGGAGATGTCATAGAATTGTTTTGGTTGCTTACTCATTCACCAATGTGTTACTGCTATGATCATGCAACTGGCTAATTAATAAATTATGATCATGTAACTGGCTAATTAATAAAAACATGAGGGACATTAGTACGCATGTTTCTGTTATATGGTGACATGGTGTTCTTGGTGCTTTTCTTGACGCGCTTAATCTTTTCTTGCAGGGCAAAATGTCTCGGTATGTTGACCCTAATGACCGTTACGAACCACGTGGTCGTAACAGCAGGTTGTATGTGGGCCATATTTCTCTACGTACAAGGGCAGAGGATCTTGAGAACCTGTTCAGCAGATATGGGAGGTGAGCATATTTCTCTGCTCTTTCATCGATGCCCCTGAAATGGAACTGCATCCGTTACACTCGTAGAAACTAGAAACTAGATATGGTATTTCTTTGTCAAGTCTTGCTTGGTTTGTTTTCCACGAGCTTATAGAAAACTTTCCAAAGCGTCTGCTCTGTGACTTGCAGACTAATTAAATATCAGTATTCATCCTAGTCATGGGTACTTCAGGTTCACCAGCATTGATGTATATATCCTAGAGTCTATTATAATAGTGTTATTTTGCTGACAATGTTTTCTTGAGATCGGTGTTGTCCTATAGTCATGATTCACATGGTACCTACTTGAGTTTTGGTTTGTGGCTATGCTTTACTTACTTGTAAGTAGTACTCATCTGTTGTGACAGAAACACAAACTTTGTGAGACACCGTTCCTATGTAATGTGCCTTGTAGCTACATCAATGCAATCCTTGTGGAGTCTTCATCTTGCGGGAATGTTTTACTTCCTAGTGCTTGAGATGTCCAGCTGCAAGCATCTACCCCATATGTTCCCTACGAACAAGTTTTCGCAGTTTATTGTTGCAAGAATGGGATAAGTTGGTTTTTTCAACTGTTTACATAATTCTGTTAGGATTGTCCTCTTTTACTGGTGGAATTCTTTGCTATCTGAATGACTGGTTGCATTCTATCACATGTACAGAACATTTTTTTTGAGGTTTTGACTTGGGGTAATCTTGTTGAGGGAGGGTGCCCTGGGTGGACTTGGTGACGGTTGCTTCAAGTTTAAAGCACACTTTGTTAGTTTTCCTTAGAAAAAACATCAGAGTTCAGTTCTTATTTTGAATAACCGTTATACATTTAACAGAACTAACAGCCATCATAAAGTAATGCTTGACTTTAACCACAGACTAGTGAATGTTCCCATTACTTGCATCTTGATGTCATTACTATTTCTGCCAACCATTTCCAGGGTGCGATTTGTGGATCTGAAGAATGAATATGGCTTTGTTGTAAGCACAACTTTCTTCTCCGGTTTTAAGATTTACTCCTGGAATCTTTCTAGTTGACTGGGAACTTCACTAGACAATTCATATGTAAGGTTATCCCTGTTTTTCTGCTGGATGACCTGGACCCTATCGCAGGAGTTTAGTGATCCCCGGGATGCAAATGATGCGAGGCTTGATCTTGATGGCCGAAAGTATGATGGGAGTGACATCATTGTTCAGTTTGCGAGAGGGGTAAACCATTCATTTTTGCAATTGTTCTTTGCTACACGTATACCTGAACTCTGTACACTATCTTGATTTGTGTTTTGGGGCTACATCAGAACTTTCATAAAGCACTATCCAGGACAATGGTTTTACTAGTTATCGGTCACCCCATTGTTTTATTACATTGTTGTCCTGTTGCTGTTTTTCCCATTCCAAATGACATACCTTTGTTGATTTTTTAGGTCGAACGTGGTCTTGGAGGTTCTCGTGGATATAAAGCCAGACCCGCACATGGTTCTGACCACTGCTTCAACTGTGGGATGGAAGGGCACTGGCACCGTAACTGCACTGCTGGTGACTGGACAAATAGGTGCTATGGCTGTGGAGAGAGGGGTCATATATTAAGGGAATGCAAGAACAGCCGCAAGGATCTGAAGTATCTCCCTTAGTTCTCTAGTGAGCATTCTTGTTACCTTATTTTATTCTGCACATTTGATTTGAAGTTTCATCAACGCAGGCAAGAGGGAGGCTACTTAAGGTCCCGTTCACCTCGTCGCAGAAGGAGCCCAAGCTATGGCAAGAGGTAGGACCTAGGTGGCTAGGACAACCATTTCCTTAATTTGAAGTATTGAACATTATTGCCATGATGATCTTGTGGTGATATTTGTGCAAATACTCTGCTATTCATTTCTGGTGCTTGTATCAAGGATGAATATGTTATGCATATGAGGTAGGAGTGTATTTCATTTAGACATTTCCGAGTTATCTTACCTTCAACCTAGTTATCCCTGTTGCTGCTATACGATGATACCTGTAGCATGCTTAGGAATCTGTTGCGACCAATCTTAGGTACTCAGCTGATTAATAGGTGAGCTGCCTTCTCTTGGGCACTAAGCTCATAAGATACTGCTGAATGCTAATATATTTGCTGCAGTATAAAGTGCTCCATGAATTTGGCTTTTATGAACCTCTTATAACATGTGCCATGTTCTGCTTTTCCTCTATTCCTTCATTACTGGTTGTTGAGTTGATAGATTTTATCATTAACCACTATTAACTTTGTGATTTCCTTGTTAACAGTGAACCCCCTTCTCATTGGGGTAGCCATGGTGCTGATCGTGAGGAAAGGTTTTATTCAAGAAGGGATGGCCGCGGTTACAGCCGCAGCCCTCGGCGCCATGATTCGCCTTCCAATCAGAGAAACCACAGCCCTAGGCGCTATGCTTCACCCTCCAATGAGAGATATGATGGCACTAGGCGCTACGCCTCGCCTTCTTATGGGAGAGACCGCAGTCCCGGGGGCAATGCTTTGCCTGCCAATGGGAGAAGCCACAACCTCACATCAGATGGCATGAACCCTTCACCAATGGTGAGAGATGATCAGAATGGGAGCCACAGGAGAGGTGACAACGATTACCTGTCCAGTAAGAGAGATGATCAGAATGGGAGCTACAGGAGAGGTGACAGCGATTACCTGTCCAGGGAGAGGGATGATCAGAATGGGAGGAGAGGTGACAACGATTACCTGCCCAGTAAGAGAGATGATCAGAATGGGAGCTACAGGAGAGGTGACAGCGATTACCTGTCCAGGGAGAGGGATGATCAGAATGGGAGCCACAGGAGAGGTGACAGCGATTACCTGTCCCGCGACCGTTGATGACAAACAATGCCATGGCCTTGAATCTGCAACAGTCTTTTTGGTGTTGTGACTCTTGGAACAAACTCTCCTCCTGGATGGTGAATATGGTGACTATGTTTGACTGTTGAGACATGAGATTTCTTGGCTGGCTAATTTTGACCACACTCTGTAGTATGTACACTGTAGTACCTTCACCTTGCCTGCACCCCGCAAACCTTTTATGACCTGATATTGGTGTGGGATTAACGAAGATTTTATCAGTTAGTCGCTGTCAGCGAAATCTTCCTTTGTGTGCTTGTGCTAAATCTTGGTTGGCTGTAATCATTAATGACGTGTTACATCAAAATGGACAGGTTTTTCAGAATTGAGAAAGTGGCCAATTCACCAGCAGAAACTGCAGCCGTGGAATTGGGATTGAGGCCCCGTTTAGTTCCCAAAAAATTTTCCAAAAATATCACATCGAATATTTGGACACATGCATAAAACATTAAATATAGATAAATAAATAAAAACTAATTACACAGTTAGAGGAAAAATCGTGAGATGAATCTTTTAAGTCTAATTAGTTCATGATTAGCCATAAGTGCTACAGTAACCCACATATGCTAATGATAGATTAATTAGGCTCAAAATATTCGTCTCATGGTTTGTAGGCGAGTTATGAAATTAGTTTTTTCATTCATGTCTGAAAAGCCCTTCCGACATCCAGTCAAACATCCAATGTGACACAAATTTTCTTTTCGCGAACTAAACAGGCCTGAGTTCAGTTTTTCTGTGCGCTGTATTTCGTCCATCAGATGCAGCGTTAAGCAACGTTTAAAATTTTCTTTTTTCGCGAACTAAACAGGCCTGAGTTCAGTTTTTCTGTGCGCTGTATTTCGTCCATCAGATGCAGCGTTAAGCAACTAAACGTTGTGTACAATCTCTACCTACGTTTCGCATGCTTTGTGAGCCACATTTTGCCATGTAGTTTATTTACCAACGTCTGCCATATTATGTGTGCTGTTTTTTTTTCCAGAAAACATGTGAAAAGTAACAAGATAAGGTAACATAGAAAATCAGAAATCATTTTTTTTCCAACGAGAAATGTGCAGCAGATCAACAATGTTCATTCTGTAACATAATCCATTTTCAGGCTTTAAGATAAATAAGAAACATGTATGTATGTACAGTATAGGGGTAACAAAAATTCAATGCAATTGAAGGCTTGTTATATATATCTGGGCAAAATCAAACAACAGTGTAGACAATCAACTGAGCAAGAAACATCTCATACCCTAACTGAACATTTTTTTGCAGTGACTCTTAGGACAATTCCAGTCCAAATTCACCTCCCTTCTGTGTTGATCAGCTGTGAGAAGGCATTACTAGTTGACATCTGAGAGTACTCCATAGCCGTTCGGCTTTCATCTGCAGTGCTGATCTCCAGGGAGCTTATCCTCTGGGCATTTGAAGGGAGTTCAGAGATCTGATTCATGCTATCAATGTTGGACATGTCCGGGCCTGCCTCCTGCAGCTGGAGCACAAACTCCAGGTTCCACAGGACATCTCCCATCGTAGGCCGTTCGACGCCGTACTCCGCGAGGCATTTCTCGACCGTCTCCCCGTACTTCCTCAGCGATTCTGGCCTGATTGTCCCGGCGATCCTCTTGTCGACGATCTGATCAAGCTCTCCTCTCCTTTGCCACTTGATAGCCCACTCTGCAAGGTTTATCATGTCTCTTGGAAGCGTCGGGTCGATGACTGGCCTTGCACAGATCACCTCTAGCAAGACCACACCGAACGAGTACACGTCCGACTTGTCGGTCAGCTTCTGCCTCCTATAGTACTCTGGATCAAGATAGCCGAAGCTCCCTTTCACGGCGGTGCTAACATGCGTCTGATCAAATTCAGGCCCTGTCTTTGAGAGGCCAAAATCAGAGACCTTGGCCATGAGATTTTCATCGAGGAGAATGTTTGCTGA
This sequence comes from Oryza meridionalis, assembly GCA_000338895.3. Taxonomy (NCBI): domain Eukaryota; kingdom Viridiplantae; phylum Streptophyta; class Magnoliopsida; order Poales; family Poaceae; genus Oryza; species Oryza meridionalis. Next base: position 3,745,355 of record CM002528.2, on the reverse strand, counting down.
CTTGACGTCACGGTGGATGATCGATTTTGCGAAACCAGTGTGGAGGTAGTGGAGCCCTCTTGCAGCTCCAATGCAGATTTCCAGCCTTTTCTTCCAGCTGAGTGGAGGCTGGTCACTGCCATACAGGTGACCCTTCAGAGTGCCTTTCTCCATGTACTCATACACCAATATCATCTCATTGCGCTCATCGCAGTAACCAATGAGCGACACGAGATGGCGGTGTCGCAGCCCAGACAGCAGCTCGATCTCCGTCCGGAATTCCCTAATACCTTGGTGAGACTTCTGGTTGCCACGCTTCACTGCAACTTTGGTGCTATCCTGTAGAACTGCTTTGTAGACCTTTCCAAACCCTCCGACTCCAATAACCATCTGCTCATCGAAGTGGTTTGTTGCCTCTTGCAGAACAACAAAAGGAATACGGTAGCTTGTGTCGCTGTTAGTTCCAGATGTATAAGTGGTCCGGCTGGTTGTCCGGGTACCTGTACTAAGGAAGCTAAGAGCATTGAGAGAGAGTGGTGTCCAAGAACTTGAAGGCCGACTTGTTAATGGCGTCTGTGGTTTCTTCATCTTCTTCTTTCTTCTGAAAACAACACAGAGAACAACGACAATGATAACAGCACCAATGCCTCCAAGAACAGATCCCAAAATGATAGGCAATTGTTGTTTTGCTGCTGATGGCGGTTTGACAACGTAAACAGATCCAGTGCTGAAGTTCATCTTCATGATCTCCAGGCCATTCAGGATTCCATCAGGTGTCGCATTAGGCAAGCTGGAAGGACCTATGCTGACAGTGAGGTTACCAGACGGGTCACTTGATGGTAAGACAATATCCATGTAGAACGGCGCCGCCAGTATACCAAATTCTCTAGTGGAGAGATCAAGATCTTTTGCTGCTGAAAAGTTATAAACATATACATCAAAGTAGAGCTGAAATGCTGCCTTGCTCACTATGTCACAGAAATGGAACCGAATCAGGTAGCTTGAATGTTTATCAACATTGAATTGCCATGTCATGTTAGACGTGGCATTCTTCTGCACGACCAACCGCCTCGCAGTATTGTAGACACTGTCTGGTGCATCATCCTGTGTTGCTGATCCATCTTTGTAATTCAGTTTTTCTTGGTAAGTAACTGCTGGAGCGACAGTAGGATTTCTCAAGAAGCTCTGATCAGTAAGCCATGTTCGCGTCAGAGTATCATTTTCAGCTGTGACCTTCGGCCCGCCCACATTGATCCTGTGGGATGTTTGCAATGGCTGTGCTGCCAGTCCAAGATACTGCCCAACACCCAGAAGTTGCGCCGAATCAGTAATTAGATCATCAGGAACCGACACAACTTCAATGGCGTTGACGAAGGATGTACTGTTCCCTTCCGGCACAAAAGTTAGAATTAGCATGTCTCTTGTAATGTTCAGAGAATACTCCATGACCACTGAGATGGAATTGCTTGGCTGAGGGAAATTATCAATGAGAACAACATCTTCTGTTGACACCTTGAATTTTGAGCTTGCAAGATCATAGCTCTGATACAAGAAAGGGAAGAAGTAGAGCCGGACAAAATGCCGGCCACTGCTTCTCATCTTGAATGAGTAGGACGACGGTGCAGTGAATATCCTTGCGGTTTGAAACAGCTCGGCATTGTCGAAACTCGACACCAAATTCAGCGTGGCTCTAGCAGCAATGCTCTGACTCTGAGGGGTTGTCAACACAATAGACTGGGAATTGTCAGCTACAAAGACCCTCTGACCAACAGTTGCATCGATCGTGGAACCACAGTTCACAAGATAGTTGTCTGCAGGGGTGAATTTTGCATTGCAGGTACCAATAATCCAGATGATGACCCCAAGAAGAGCTAGAACTAATTTAAGCTTTCTAAAGGTACTATCCATGATGAATCCCAATGAAAAATTGGAGGCTAAAATGGTATCAAAGGGCCATGAATTGCACAGAGATACAGAGAAGCAGACAACACTAAGGGGGGAAAAAAGGAGAAGCTAGAGTAGTTGAAGAGGGTATAAGTGGATAATTTGTCTCAGAGCTGGAGCCATGCCATCCAAAGAAACTGAGCTCATTCTGGATTGCAAGGACAATCAGAAATTGGAGAGGAGAATGTCAATGAATTCTTCTCATTTTTTTGTGGGGATTTGCAGAAGGGGAGAGAAATCAAATCACAGCAAGATAGACCACAAAACCTTCCTTCTCAGGCAATAACCTTGACAAGAACTCTCACACCTTCCTTCTCAGGCAAGAACTTCACCAAGAACTCTCACAATATTCACCATGAACTCGATCTGCGCAAGAATCCCATAAGGCATGGTCAGTATCTTCCCCAGGATGCAACAATCCAAAATTGAACATAAACCCTCCAGAAACCAACCCGATTCCCCAACCAAGATGAGGACAACCAAATCATTCTAGAGAAGGGTTCTTGGTAGCAGTAAAGGAGTTACCTTCGGTGGCACCCAAGCAGTTTCAATCCTTGCCTCCCCACAAAAAAATCAGTTTTTTTTGTATCACACAAGAAACTGAAACTTTCGCACCAAAACCGCCCAAGAATTAATCAGGCCAAAGAACCCAAGACCGAAATGAATAGATTTTGCTTGCAAGCCTCTCTGAGTCTCTGCAACACGCAGCTTCTTGAAGCCAAGAACAGCCAACAGGTGGAAGAAGAAAGAAGAAACCACCAAAGGCACCGCCTTTTAAGCAAAAAGGGGTGAAGTGAACCAAGCCAGGTGGAAGCAATTAGACAGATAAGCACAAGGCAAGTGACTCTAAACTACCACTAAACCACTATACTAGTAAATTACTTAAATCCAAGATAATGACTTGCAGTTGATGCCCATGGTTAGTGAGAAAATTGGCAAGAATTGGTCAGGCAGGCAGGAATATGAATTGGTGAAATGCAATGAGGTGAGGTGAAAAGCGACCGGATTTGGACTGTTTTTCTGCTTCCGGGTGTGAATCATGAATGCAGCATCGGGTGAGGTCATTAAATTTTGAGCTGGGGCCATGGATGGATGGAGGAAAGAGATGATGATAGAAGAAGTTGGTGGGAAGATGGAGTAGAAGTATCAGAGAAAAAGAGAGGGGTGAAGTGAACAACCGTGAGCGTGTGTGCGTGTGAGCTGGGAGTGGGCCAGAAAAAACGTGAGGTGAGCACATGAGGAGGTTGCTGCTAGCTGCACGCACAAAACCAGCCAAGCTATCACCAGAGGCTGCAATACGTGTATTTCACACTTCCCTCACCCCTGTTTTTATTTTGGTACTTTACCGAATTGTTATCGTAGATTATCTGTGACCTTCCCGTCGATTTGGACTCTTAAGAAAGACCAGTCTATTATTTCTAGAGTAATTTTTATCCGTCAAGCGACGGCCCTTCTACTCGGTATCGTCGGATCACTAAGGCCGACTTTCGTCTTTGCTCGACGGGTGAGTCTTGCAGTCAAGCTCCCTTCTGCCTTTACACTCGAGAACCAATGTCCGTATCTTCAAAGTTTATTTTCTTAAAAGAATCCACTCACTGATTATACCAAGACATATATTAAGTTTATTTTTCAAAGTGTTTTTTATCCATATCATTTAAGGAAAATTGCAAAAAAAAAAACACTCTATAACTCTATAAGTCACTTAAAGTTAGACATTTCATCCCATAAGTTATTTGTTGCAAATACCCACCCACTACATAGTTTTCTTACAAAAACCACCCCACTATTTAATTTTACTGGTAAAGACCACATCGACGGCTCACACTTTAAGAAAGCATGTTGATTTGGTTAAGCATGTACTTACTGGGTGGTTTTTGCAATAAAGTTGAGTACATGGGTAGGCATTTATAACAAAATAACTTATGAGGTAAAATATCAAACTTATGAGGTAAAATATCAAACTTCAAGTGACTTACGGGGTGGTTTGTGCAATTTTCCCTGTATAAAACAAATAATCCGTGTCAGTAATCTAATGAATAATCTGTTTCAAACGTTTGATGTACGGATTTTGTTTTTTAGAAATTATTTTACTAAAATCCTTTAAAATTTCTTTGTTTTGGTGAAACTTTATGATGGTTGGGAGTTAAAATATTTGGATCTGATTCTCCTCGGTAAAAGGTTTTGGAATTCTTTAAAAAATAGGATGAAATAGAACCTCCAACCAATAAAGGTTTTCTTTCCTGAGTTGAACTAGTAATTTGAGACATTTGCTATCTCGTGTCAACATGTGATTTATTATAGATTTCAGAAAAAATATATAAATAGCGAACATAGCTATAGTTTTCAATGATCGTGGGAGAATAGAATGAATAGTTTTTGTTTTTGTTGTTTTTTCTTGGTGCAAGTCGAATTTGAGTCGCTCGGTAGTTAGGAGTTTAAGTGCTCTTTTGTGTGAGCCGTTGGTTTTGTCTCTCCGTATGTAAGGAGATGAATGTTTAGTATAAGAACTCTTATAAGTTTGGTCGGCTATTTGGATATAGAGACCGGTTTAATCCATTATAAAAAAATATACAAAACATAAAAGAAACAGCATAGATCATTCTTCATCTCAAATGGGCCACACTTTGACCAGTCATTTCCATATTACTACCTCCGTCCCATTTTAAATGCAACCATGCTTTTCCGTGTTTAACTTTGATCGTCCGTCTTATTTAAAAAATATTTTAAAAAAATTAAAATATAAGTCACGCATAAAGTACTAATCATGTTTTATCATCTTATAACAACAAAAATACTAATTATAAAAAAAATTTAAATAAGACGGATGATTAAAGGGCATGTTCATTTTGATGCCATTTTTAACCTTACCAAATTTTGGTAAAGTTATAAAAAAAAATGGCTACATTTAGTTTGCTGCCAAATTTTGATAACTATATAAGAAATCTTGCCAAAATGTTAAAATTTTGTAAGATTTTTTTTGGCATCAAAGTGAATAGGCCCAAAGTTAGATAAGGAAACTCGTGATTGCTCTTGAAATGAGACGGATGGAGTCCAAAGAACTCAGGAGGAAACAGTTCTAAGAATTGTTTATTGCATATTGCTCGTAATAGTAATAGTTGACGTTTCACTATTCATAGACCTCTTTTATCGCATTTAATGGGGATGAGAGCCGGGCACATCACAATAATCGCACTACTATCAATTTCCTTACCGACAAGCATTCATCTAACCATAAGAAAAGAAGTACACCATGATGTGATGGCTACATCCATTAATTAAAACTCATTTCTTGACTTAACTAAAAAACATTTATTCTTCCCAGCAGCCAAACTCACCATCGGGTCTTCTTTATTTGAATCACACAAGTACACACGGTGGCAAAGCGATAAAAAATATCAGGTTCTTGGCATAGTCTTGCAGTGGCGAGAGGATTAAAATTATGGGGTACCTGGACATAGACATAGCTAGAGTGCTCACACCGTCACATAAAAACAAACATATAATTAGATATAATATTTTCCAATACAATAAATCTAGACGAAAATCCTAGGTTTATTTTTTGAATGAGAGGAATAGAGTAATAAGTAATATAATGATTAATATTTGTTTACTTAAACACCGCGGGAATGGTTGAGGATTAGCGCGCCACGTCAGCAATTTTTTTCAAAAAAACCCCGTGTTTTTATTAATTACATACTAGTTCCCACCAACATCATCTGTTCAATCTCGCGGCAGGGTCGATCTAACCGTCCTCGTGTCCTATGTGGCGGCCCTTTCTCAGCCGTGGGATCGTCGAATCGGGAAAAAGCGGTGTAGATTTCGTCCACCCACACCAAACTCTAGCCCTCCCTTCCCGGCCCATCTCGCCCGCAGCCATGCCGCCGCCTCGCCCTTCTCCCTTTGCATGCGCCATCGCCACCGCATCCTCGCCCTCCTCCAGCCACCATCGCCGTGCCGCTGCCATTAACAGGGAGGTCGTGGCATCAGCCAGCGATGGCCCCACGTCCGTCGCCCGCGGCGAGATGCGCTCTCCGCTCCGGTCAGTGCGGCACCAAATCCACCTTAGGGCCATCGGCTGTCTCGCTGATGTATCCGGCTGCCCGGAGACGACGGACGTAAGCCACCGTCATAGCCCTCTTCTTCTTCTCTCCCTCTTCTCCCCACTGATGTGGGTTCTTGCTCAGGGGCCACCAGATCCGGTAGAAGGAGGTGGTAGGAGCATTGGGGGTTGCTCAGTGATTGCTAGTATGATTTAAAGCAGCTAGACGTGAATAAAGCTACGGGATGGCCGGAGAACTAGGTAGTTACATGTAGGAACACCACTAGGGCGGCAGGCCTGGTTCAAAGCTGATGAAGATGAAGGTTAAGTTAGTGGAAGGAAAAAAATATATTAACGCATGATTAATTAAGTATAAATTATTACAAACTTGAAAAATATATTTATTTAATAATTTAAAGCAACTTTTATATAGAAAATTTTTGTATGAAACATGTTATTAGTAGTTTGAAAAACATGCTAACAGAAACCTTGGGAAAATATGTATCTTAGTTAGAAAAGAACATGATCTGAACACAACCTTCCAATCGAACTCCAAAAATGTGTAGTACATATGCACATTTCACATAGCTTTGGCTCAAGCTTTTTGTCCTCTCATGACAATTTCTAACCTTTTTAATCTATCCCTTTCTGAAAAATAAAAAAAAAATAGTTTCCTCATGGAAGATACATCAGAAAACCATGGTAATATTCATGTAGCACGCGGTGCTGCGACGACCTAACAAGAAAAGAAAGATATATGAACAAGGAAAAGGAAAAGGTCTAAACTAATGATGTGCATGGCATGAAAATCCACGAGACAAAGTAAGCGAAAGGCTAAATAAACAAATGCATAAACTGAACTAGTCATGAAACTAAGCTGAACGGAGTCTTAAGTTACAAGAAACCGTAGACAAATAAAACAAAAGAAATGATATTTAGTTTGATATTAGCTTTGCCATATCAAACTAAAATAAACCAAAATAAACCAAATAAACACAAGGTGAAAGTCATAGATGAGAACGAATAAACCAAAATAAACCAAAATAAAAGTCATAGATGAGAACGAAGATGAGAAACAAGTCTTGACATCATGAAAACTACTCCACTTATACTCAAGTAGTCAAGTCCAACATAAAAATGGTACAAATATATGATACTACTCTATGTCGACCTCACACTTCAGAAAATATATAACCCGAACATATATCACGTCAAATGAAATGTCACATCAATCGCTCTATGTATAATTTTCATACTACATATAATATTTTACATGTCGTCAAATTGGTCTTGCAACGCAACATGTGTGGCGCCCGCGCATTCAACTCATAATCAGACGACTGACCATGTGTGATTATAAACACAAGGTTTCGCATGCCATATATATATAACAACAATATAATTAAAAAATGTACCATAAAAAATAAACCTAAAATAAAATATGACATATTCTATTACTATAAATCTCGATAACTCTCAATCTAGATTTTAATATATGTCACATTCTATCATATTTATTTTTTATGGGACAGAGAGAGTATGTTCAAACCATATTGAGAGTATATATATACTCCCTCCATTTCATATTGTAAGTAGTTTTGACTTTTTCTAATCAAACTTTAATAAGTTTGATCAAATTTATGAAAAAATAGCCACATCTAAAATACCAAATTAGTTTCATTAAATCTAACATTGAACATATTTTGATAATATATATTTTTTTGAAATACTAAAATGGTTTTCCTTTCTATAAACTTATTCAGTTTTAAAGAAATTTAACTATTAAAAAAGTTATTGATCATTTAATTAATACTACTATGGATTTTTCAAAAGGAATTATTTTTCTCTGAACGACTCGCACGAGGCGGTGCGAAGTTCTATTGATAGAGTAGGAAAAAACTACAATATTACAACCCTGGAGGGTCGTAACCAGGAAAAAAGAAAAAATATACCACGACCCACACACCGACAGTGCCAACACACACGACTAGGAGAAGGTTAGCACCGGACCGGCCGCCGCTAGTCCAACAAAGGAACACAGACGAGATCGGTGCCAAAACGATGTCTTCAAGAAGTGAAGCGACGGAAAACCGCTGCCGCCGTCCGTCGGGGCTAAAAGGAGTCTAAGACTGGGCTTTCTCCCGGAACCACCCTTGAGGGGTGAGACAGTACGACAACGGCCTCAGGAGGGGGAGTTAACCATCGTTGTCGGTCCGACCAAGGCCGGGCTAGGTTTTCACCCGCCACTCACCACATGCGAATCCACGGCTGACACACTGAAACTCCACCACCACTCAACCTCTACCGACATGGGGGGGCCCTGCACCGACACTCCTCGCTGACCACCCTTCGTGCGCTGAAGACCGTGTCACACCCACCGGTAGCTTCACCACGCACCGAGATCGTCTCTTCCACCGCCGGCCGCGCCTCTCGCGCTAAGCCGGCCTCCATCTCCTCCGCCCGCACCTCCATCCATTTCAAAAGGAATTATAATATGAAATGGATAGAGTGCGTGTTCTCTGATGTGAATACATGACAAATTCAGCTCTTTTCTCCCCACACACGCTTTGGAGTCTTCGGCTGTGTTTAGTTTTTTCTAAAGTTGAAAGTTTGGTTAAAATTGGTACGATGTGACTAAAAAGTTATGTGTGTATGACAGATTGATGTAATGGAAAAAGTTAAAAGTTTAGATCCAAAGTTAGATCTAGACACAGCCTTCTTTTTGAGCGGGACGTTTTTGATTTGGGGCAAAAGCGATGGGAATTGCAGTCGAGACCAGCTAGATATAGGTAAGCAGCATTCATGGCTGGACCAGATAGCGGCAGGCAGACGAAGGGCAGTTGTATCTTGTATGTAGTCCAGTACGTAACGTACTGCACGAAAACGACGCGCGGTTAGTTGGCATATTCTGCTGAGTCCCTGACGAGTGGGCCCTTCTGATGGCGACACCAATAAATGGGCCGTACATGTCAAAAGATTAAATGGGCCGTATTATGGCTATGGATATGGATATGGGCTGTAAATTTTAAGGGCATTAGCCTACCAAATAAATCGGCCGTAATTATGGTTAGGGTCATGGGCTATAAGGATGTTCATATTATAGCTAAAATAAACCATACCAAATTTTGGCAATACTAAAATTTTGATAAGATAGCAATATTACTAAAATTTGCCAAAATTTTAGCAGGATTTCTTATGTATTAACCAAATTTGGCAACAAACGAAACGTAGACATTTTTTTGACAATATTGCCAAAAAAAGGTGCCCTCAATTTTATGAGCATTAGCCTGCAGATTCAGCAATGAAAAGAGCCCAACATTGTCATGACTCATGAGATGTGCTCCCTCCCTAAAAAAAGGGAAATAAGTTCACCCGAGGTCCCTTAACTTGTCACCGAATCCGATTTTCGTCCTTCTACCAGAAAACCAGATATAATGGCCCCCTCATTTTTCAAAACCGGTGCAATATAGGTCCCATGGCAGTTTGGACAACGGTTTTAACTTACGTGGCACCTACGTGGCTAAATTGACCCGGTCTTCATCTAACGTGGAATTGATGTGGAATTGACGTGGCAATTTGATTTGGAAATTAATAAAAGAGTGACCCCACATGTCAGTTACACCAAAAGAACTAATTAAAAAATGTGGGGCCCATGTAGGCCCCGCATGTCATTCTCGCCTCTCCTCTTCTTCCTTCCCTCTCCCCCATCTCCCCTCTCCTCTCTCAGAGCCACGGGTCAAGGAGGTTCGGCAGCCAGCGGCAACACAAAGAGAAGGGGAGGGCGGCGGCGGCGGCGGCAGGATTTAAAGGAAATTTATAGGAATTTTAAAGAATTTTATTTCTATAGGAAATTTTCCCATTTGAATCAAAGGAATGAATATGTAATCATATGAAATTCTTATGGAATGCCTCTTCCCATGCAAATTTTGAAGAAAATTTATTAAGAATCCTTCGAGTCTTTATCTTTCCTCAAATTCATGTGTTTTTCTTGCGGCTCAATTAAACGGTCATTCCTATGTGTTTTCATATGTTTTTGCAATATTCTGTTTTACACTTGTATTTATGTTAGAATTGTATGTTTTTTCTATTCCTATATTTTTTTTATTCCTATGATTTAAAGGGGCCATAAGTTTTTTTAGACGGAGAAAGTAAGGACCAATCAACAGTAAATAATTCGGGAGCAGCTGCATGGAATTAAGCCATTGACCATTTTTTAGGGAAATTGTGGTATCCCTCATTTTGAATGGATGAATTTTATGAGAATTTTAAAGGGAATAAACCGTTTTGTATCAAAATCCTGGGATATTTCTACGCTTCAAAGGAACCTTGAAATTTTTAGAATTTTTTTTGGCTGGCATTATAATAGTTTGCCATACTCAGAACTTAATTTAAGCCGTAGCTAATTAAATCGAGATATTGGTAGTCATAATTAATTAGACCACGATGCCCTCTAAATATAACCCATAATTTCATTATTATTACCAAATTCATACAGTTTCTTCACCCGTCGCATGAAACATGCTTTAAAATTTATCTATAAACCTATCCAAAAAAATATTATCTAAAACCATTCAAAGCACTCATCAAAAAAAAAAATTCAAAAGTTTTTAACCATGATTAGGGTGCACTCCACCCCTTCTCCTACGCACAAGTCAACTGCTACTTCCGAATGCCCAATCCCCCCCTAATAGACTAGTACTAGTACTAGTCTACTAGACCTGAAATTACAAGCAACATGCAAATGAAAACCCCAAAAAACCATCACTAAAACCACGCGAGGGACAAGAGAAGAAAGAAGACGACGACTCCAAAATCCAAATCCACTCGTCGCCGTCGCCGTGGTCGGTGCCGCGCGGAAACCCTAGCTTCCCCCGCGTGAGGAGGAGGAGGAGGAGGAGGAGAGGGGGGGAGATGTCGTCGTGGCTGCGGAGCGCGGTGAGCCGGGCGGGGCGGAGCGGCGTGGCCCGCGCCGTCAGGGGGTACGCCGACGCCGTCGCGCACCACGCCGGCCAGGCCGTCGCCGACATCCTCCAGGACCGCACGGTGAGCCGCCCCCTACCGCCCGCCGCCGCCGGCTTCTACACCCCCCCCCTTCCCCTCTAGGGTCAATTTGGAGTCGTGATTCGTAGCAGGAGCTGCACGCCGATGTGTGATTCGCTAGTTAGGTATCGGGGAGCTTTGGGTTTTGCTCCGTCCGCGTTGCGGATTGGGGATTTGGTTGCTTCAATCTGGGTGTGGGATGTCTCTTGTTGTGTAGTAGAGCAGATGAATGTGTGGTTTCCATCATGTTTCAAGTTTCAACATGCCTGAGCTAGCGCCATTTTCTGTAGGCATATGTTTGGAAATGGGCGTGTTTTTCATTTATAGGCTTGGTTTGATCTCTTTAATTTTGGATTTTGGAGTCCTGGTGAAATTTTTATAGGGGCGCTAAGGTCCTTTTACTCCTATGAACTTGGGGGTATGTCGGTGGTGTCATATCATCTGATTGAAATTTGGTGCTAGATTTTTTTTTGAAAATATATGTTTTTTTTACCGAAATTGCAAGAATATACTGATTAGGGAAATATTTGCGCAAATATTCCGCCGTCGCTCTTTAGTTTAGTGAGACCGTGATCTCGCTTAACGGATCAGCGAAGGTGATAGCGCTATCGCTAATTGAAAAAGCGGCATTGCTAATCCATCGGTATTGCACCCCTCCGATGCGATACCACCGGCCATCTGACGCAAACACAGACCGAGGTGGTGGGCCCTGCGGCAAAGTGGTCTCGCTCTTTGAAATAGCGAGAGCGCACGCGGTAAAGCGAGACCGTTGCTGTGAGAAGCGGCGTGGCCCACAGTCGCTAACACTGCGCCAAACAGAAATCGAATATGTATTTATTGAAAATTTATATAGGAGTAGAGAGATCATTCCAGAGCGATTTTTGCAAAATTCACAGAGAATATGAATTTACAATATGTCATTTGCATACGGCCACCAAAATAGGAACCTTTGCATATTCACAGATACGATCTTGTGACAGAAACCGTGTAGCGAGTTCACCAACTACCCAGTTTCTGCCACAAGATCATGCCTAAGAATTTGCAACACCGAGGATATGAATCTGTAGTAGGTCATATTCGCAAACGGACGCTGGAACATGAACAAAATAGTGGGTGTAAGAATCTATAAAAAAATAACCTTTGCATATTCACATACTCGGTCTTGTGACAAGAACCGTGTAGCGAGTTAACAAACTACACATAGTGAGTTCACCAACTATTTAGTTCTTGCCACAAGTCGGGTCGAAGAATATGCAACACACAGTTGGATAAAGCATAAGGTTTATGAAGAACAGATGTAGTTGTGCGCTTCATCTCTACGCGTTTGGTTGATATTTATAGGGGTCAGAAGATAGAAAGGTGTGCAACGTCTTACATGTGGGTGATAATGGGTTGTACAAAGAGACATCATGATTAATTTAGGCTCTGTAGTGACTAGAAAGAGACGAGTACACTTTCGGCGCGTCTGTAGTGAATAGAAAACGACAAGTAAACCTTCAGCGCGTCGCTATCAGAGAACTATTGATTGCTTCACTAGTTCACTGTTTGCTTCACTAATGATGTGGGTACGAATGAACAAAAATGTGACTATTTTAGGCTTCACTGTTGATGACTGATGGCGACACGAGTAACATGAAGCCTAAAATAGTCACATTTTTGTTCATTCGTACCCACATCATCAGTGAAGCAAACAGTGAAGCAATCAATAGTTCTCTGATTACGACGCACCGAAAGTTTACTTGTCGTTTTCTATTCACTAGACGCGTCGAAAGTTTACTCGTCTCTTTCTAGTCACTGCAGAGCCTAAATTACACAACTACGAAAAATCATGAAAAAACATATATACTTTCTCCACATGAAATATCAACGGCTTAATCACACATGAAATATAAATGCAATTAGTGGATCGGTCTCGCGCTCGAAGAGAGCGATATCACTCTTGGTCTTGCTATTTGGAAGCGCGAGATCTTCGGTGAGCCGCGCCAGCGTCAAGCGTTGCTCTCGCGGGCCCCACAGCGCGTGGTATTGCACAATGCTCGCGGTGTCTCGCTTTTTGGCACAGCGATAGCGACTGTGGGCCACGCCGCTTCTCACAGCAACGGTCTCGTGGATACAAAGCGTGATACCGCGTGTGCTCTCGCTGCTTCAAAGAGCGAGACCGCTTTGTTGCGGGGCCCACCACCTCGGTCTGGGTTTGCGTCAGATGACCGGCGGTATCGCATCGCAGGGGTGCGAGACCGAGCCGCTCTCGTGCTTTTGGAGTGCGGCACCGATGGATTAGCGCTGCCGCTTTTTCAATTAGCGAGGCCTTCACTAATCCATTAAGCGAGATTGCAGTCTCGCTAAACTAAAGAGCGACGGTGGTATATTTGCGCAAATATTTCCCTAATCAGTATATTCTTGCAATTTCGGTAAAAGAAACATATATTTTCAAATTTTTTTCCAATCACCAGAACCAGTATTAAAAAGCTTGGTTTGGTGAAAGGGTCCAATGCTCGAGTGCTTATGAAAACATATAAAATTACTCATGCTTTGACGCATAGCCATCAGGTTGCACATTGGTTTTACTGATTTCAATCTTTATGTGCTTTCACTTTTAAGGGCTGTGCCAAGAACGGGCTCATTTTGTGGTTATGTTATTTTGAATTTTTTTTATGCCCTCCTGTTGTATGGCTGGGAATAGTTGGTGCCTGAAGGAGATTATAAATTTTGAACTTGTAGTCGGCAGTGTAGTACAGATGGACCATTGGCATGCCCTATTTCAATGTTTTTGTAACTCATGTTTTTCCGTGTGATCTGCTGGAACTCAGGACTACAAAAGTTTCAAGAAAACAGTAGCACGCTTGGAAGAGGCAGCAGTTTCATGCCGTGGAGGCGAAAGAGTTGAACTGTTAAGACGTTGGTTGGGAGCGTTACAAGACATAGAGGCTGAACTTAGCGGATCAGATTTGAAGGATCCAGAAGATCGTGATCCTTCTAGTGAAACAGATATTTCAAAAGCACCATTGGTAAGTTTGTATGTCTCATTTTCATTTCTTTTTCTTATGTAGTCGTTTTAAGATGGCATTAATTCAAAAGCCTTCTATAGTTATCTCCTTGAGATTGTTTGGTTCATGTACTGATTTTAGACTGAACTGTTGGGATCAGGCTTTGTTTTATGATGCTGACATTGAAGGAGGGCCTATGAACTTCCGTGATGTATTCCTATACAGTCAAGCACTGGAGGGGATTACACTGTCCATGGTGAGTTGGTGCAACAGTTCTTTCCTGGATATGTATTATCTATTTCAGTTGACCTTTTTTTTCCTGCAGCCAGTTTGTACTTTAGTTCTTAGAATGATATTATTTGGTCATACTTGGTTTGATGCTATGCATTGCCAATCTTTTCTATAATCAGGTTCTTGAAGCTCCTTCTGAGGAAGAAGTTTCTCTTCTTTTGGAAATTTTTGGGTGAGTCTGCTTTTAAGATCACCTGCTAATATATTTTCTTTCCAAAAAAGAGCCATGATGTTATTTGTTGTCAGCATGATAAGCATTCCTTTCCAGCATCCATAATAGCATAATACCACATATATTTTTCTCCTATTATCCTATAAACCCTCTAATATTTGTCTTGGCGAAAAAAAAAACTTAGAATTGATTCTATTTTGCCCTGTGATTTTATTAGGGACTAGAAAAAAATGCCCGTGCGTTACAACGGGTGAAGGCTATTTTAATTTTATTATTGTTATACGGTTTAGTTAAGGTGAAATTCACTGTGAGAATTTGCTTGGATATATATTTTTTCTAGAAAATCATGAGCTGCAATTAGGAGTCTGATCATCTCAAGTTACACGCTAAGTTTTTTTTAAAGAGATTTCTTATACGACTGCTCCTGTATTTCCAAAAGCAAACGAACTTAAACCCGACTCAGATACAGATTTGTATTTCCAAAAGCGAACGAACTTAAAAACCGACTCATACACGGATGACGTACCAAAGTACCAACAAAAACGTCTTCAATTTTTATAATAGTAGGGATTTGACAGATTCATAGTGATAGTTGTATCTGTTACTTTATTCAATCTAAGTTTGCTATTTGGTTCACCATTCAACTTTAACTTAGGTTTCCTATGCCATGTTGTTAGCTTTCCATTAACAATTATAAGCACTCAATTGTTATATGTAAAATACTTATTATTATTAATCTATTGCACATTTTTCTGCGCATCATCAGTATGTGTATGTACAATTTCAGCTACTTCGACTTTCTCTGTCCTCTGTTCTCTGACCAGGATCTTTTGTAATTTACAATTGGTGCCAATCTTGTTTCCTACAGGCTGTGTCTTACTGGAGGGAAAGAAGTCAACAAGAAAATCATGGACACTGTACAAGACTTGGCCAAGGCGCTTTCAAATTACAAAGATGAAGTCCTGGTATGCTTCTGGTTGTGATTAATTTACTCCATCCAAGTTCATAATTCTTGCCTAGTTATTTATTGTTTCATTGTATCCTAGAAAATTGTAGTTTAATCGGTTTTAACTAGTCAATGGAGCTTCACTTCTGACAAGAACTTTTCTTAAGGAAAAAAAAAAGCTTACTTCCTACCATTTTTTAATTTTGGAATTATTTTCTAAGATGCAGATTTCATGTATGTTTGAAGTGAAAAAGTGAATTCTGATGCACACATGTTCAACCTTTTATATCGATAGATGTGGCCAATGATGCATTGTATCTGTGTCAACAGGTGAAGCGTGAAGAGCTACTTGAATATACTCAGAGTGTCATTTCAGGGCTAAAGAGAAATGCTGACATTATGAGGTGATAATTGACCCGCTTTATGAGACTCGTATACCATTTTTGTTAAGTGTTCTTTAACCTTTTGCTCCTACAATCTGTAAATTGTTTTCAATCATGAGGGTTTTAGCTTGTGCATGTGGCTTAAAACTCTGAAAACTGTGTTCCCTTTTCCTCTCTCTTACAACTCACACCTCATGTAACAAATGAAAGCTTTTACCGAACTTTGAAAATTTAGAATATTGTGTATCAATATTAGAATTTTTTTTCCTTGCAATTCTTATGAAACCAAGGCTTCCAAATACTCTTAAAGGGGCATTTGGTGCTTGCTTCTCGCTATATTAGCTTCTTAATTTCAACTAGTTCATGATTTCAGGATAGATGCTGAAACCCTCGAGTTGTGGAAAAAGCTAGATGAGAAGGAGAAATCACGAGCCCAGATAACTGAAGATCAAGATAAATCGTCAGAGAATATTTCTGTTGAAAACATTGAGGTATTACCTAATTATATATAGTATGGATTTACTTTCTTGCTTCTTTTGTTAGAGTTTATTGAACAGTGCTCAGTAGCTAAATGTTCAAAGCAGTTCAATGATCAATGCTATCTGGCTTTGGAATTAATTTTGCATTGGTGAAATTGTTTGCTTTTTGAATGCTTACTTTCCATATGCAGATATTTCACAGAAGTCTCTAGTTCAGTTTGACTCCATAGATTTTTTGGCTGTATGATACACCCTCTATCCAAACATGTAATTGGTTTGGATGTTGTCATGGTCTCCCATATGCGTGTCCACTCATCATTTTTTTAATAGAAATATGTTGGAACATTAAACAAAATGAAATGTAGATCATGAGAAAAACATTGCTTTTATTTCAGATCAATTTATATAAACTCCATTGGTAGTGAAACTTTGAAAATGTTAGTGTGTTGACCACACATGTTTTAAAACATCACATAATTTTTTAAATGAATGCATTCCAATCTGGCAACATAGTCACCAGAAAAGTCCTAGAAATAATTCGATGTGATTATGAACATTTGTACTATTTCCTCCATTACTTTACATGTATTGTGCATCTATTTACTACTTTCAAGTGCTTGTTAATCTGTTTTGTCTGTTCTAGTATGTTGTTTTCAAGGCTCTTAAAGAAGATACTTGCATGTCTGCCAGGGTTTAAAAGAAGCACTTATTGAAGTCCGTTTGTGCTCTAGAGTGGAAGAACTTGTACTGAAGAAGAAGTCAATATCACCTGGAGACTCTCTGGAGATCCATTCTCAGAAGGCAGGCTTATATCTTACTCTTCTTTTTATAAGTTTTTGAGTTTTGAAGTTGAGATGCAATCCTTTACATTCCTTAAATTGCTCATCTGGTAGCCCATTAGAATGCAGTCTAGGTTGGCAATATGCTTTTCTTGGTTATACTGGTTCTACTTTTCAGTATCAATTCAGCAGGCTTTTAGAAAACACCAATAGAAGTTTAATTATGAGAAAGTTTGTAGTAAGTAGGACTTGTGTGGCTCAAAACGCTGTACTGCTTATCTTTTGGTAGTCAGTAGTCACCATGTAAGCACAACAGTTTTACTTCAAGTCATTATGTCAATAACTTCTCTTGTCCTGCAAGTATGTGGTGTATGGATTGTAACAATGTCACAGCATCTTGCAGATTGATAAATTAAAGATCTTGGTGGATTCCCTTGCGAATTCATCCTCCAAGGCAGAGCAGCGTATTTTGGAGAACAGGTTTTATTTCTGAAATTGTTTTTCCTGTACGAAAGATGTTATTCTATTATCCATAACTCATTTGTCAACACTCAATAGTATGTAATACAGATTTTTGCTCCAGTTCTACATGAAAAATCCTTGCTCAATGATGTGTATATCATCCTTTTTCTTTGAAGACTTAGTTTATACTTGATATCTAATTTGCTCTGAACTGCCATGTTTTTTTGCAAGCGACTCCTGGGGTATTTAAACAGTTGATTATTTGATAGTCAAAACCGGCACTTCAGAAATTATAGTTGTAGGGTTGTACTTAACTAGCAATGTATTGATTTACTGATTATTTAAGTTCTATGTTCCATTTTGTTTTCCCTGTCAGGAAGTTTTATCTTCGTGTTGCTTCCTTTTCTTTTGGCATATTAATTTTCTAGACTCATTTTCTTTGTATGTTTCAAATCGTATTACCAGCAAATATAGGTGAGATTTTAATTTGGTTTTTATACCAGGCGCCAGAAAGAAGATGCTCTGAACTTCCGTGTTAAGAAGGAGAATGAAGTGAGCGCAGTTGAGAAGGTACAACTGCTAGCCTGTTGTATATGTGGAATGCCTTGTTGAACTTATAAATTTAATTAAAAAAAATAATCAAAATGTTTGTCCCACTTGGAGCACAGGGCTCTCATAGGAATTCATGGGGGATTTCCATAGTGAAAGTGGATCTTTTGCTTTTCTGCAAAATCCCTATAGAATTCCTGCACAGCATAGAATTCATGGATGCCAAGCATGCCACATTCGCCATTTCCCTTCCGCTATTTACCTGTCAATATGTCCAATGCATGTGCCTGTCCAACTATATCTGTAGCTTCTTATCCTTGAACATGCCATACGGAGGTGATTAGTGGTTACATGGTTAACATGGGGTCCAGGAACACATTTCTACCGTACTATGTTAATATTTTGTTCACATCATTCGATGTATTACATACATATGGTACGGAATGAAAATGTTTTTAGGCTTCTACTCTGCTTATTTTGCTATTTATTTAATCCTTATCTTATCTTTTCCTTTTATATCCTGATGTAGGAGGTGCTTGATGAGATTGCTGAATTGGAGAAGCAAAGAGATGAACTTGAGGCTCAGCTGAAAAAGGTACCTTTTCCTTGATGTTAGATTCCCAGAAGCTATGTTGTGATTTATCTCCATTGTAGTTTTTAATCTTGCGTGCACCAAATTTGGATTACCTAATTCACAGAATTCAGACACATTGTGGTGTGGTAGGGAAGTTGTTTAACTAACTTACATATTCATCTTATTAATATGGTTCATTAGTAAAGCTTGAACTGTAAATGGTGCCTTGAAAAGGTTTCTCTCAATATGGAAATTGCTATACAAGACCTGGCATATCCTATTGGTGACAGAGACACAAAATCTCCTAGTATGATCAAAATGGTTCATTTGGTTTTGGACATCGATCTGATTGTTATCATCCTATTATCTGAGTGAACAGATCCAACAAAGAGAATTGAAAAAAAGAAAATAAAAATTCTCTGCAAGACAAAGGAGTCTGGGAGGGGAAGCTTTGTTAGACCATAGAGATTCTCTTAAATAGATAATAGAAATTTGAAGCTGAATTAAAATAAACCTCTGCAAGATTCTCACTGAAAGAAAGTACTATCCTATACTGTAGGAATGTTGTCAAACAGGAGGTTGAATTATTATCCACCAATAAGCATTAAACCCTCTAGTCTAGAAAAAAAGATTAACCATCTGGACACCTCATACTATGTTCTATTTGAATTTAGAATACCGTTTTCACGACAGTTGTTTGAATTATGTTCTTTTTTATAAAAAGTATTTCTCAACTGCAGGTCAATATATCACTAAATGCTGCTGCTGGACGCCTCAAGAAAACCAGGGAAGAGAGGGACCAATTTGATGAAGCAAACAATCAAATTATATTTAAATTAAAAACAAAGGTGCTTTTTCCATCATACTTCTGAAGAACTTGTTTATTCCCATATTTTGTTACTCAAAATGACTTGTTTTTCTTTCCACATCAACTTAGGAGGACGACCTCACAAAATCTATTGCGTCATGTAATGTGGAAGCCAATGTAGTCAAGACCTGGATCAATTTCCTCGAGGATACCTGGCAGCTCCAGTCAACATACAATGAACAGAAGGAAAAGAAAACATGGTATGTATGCTCGCAACTGTGGCTATACAGTCCTCTGATTGCTTATTTTATTTGTAGTTTTCCTTCCATTTGAAAGAGGCTAGAGAACTGCTACACTATCCAATCTAGTGAACTTAGGTGCTGACCTGTTTTATCCTTTTGTAATGTGTTGTGACCTTCTCAGTGATGAGTTGGAGAGATGTGTGAGTAGTTTTCTGAAGTTGACCAAACATCACCTTTCAGTCTTCAAGGCAAGTCATTCTTGTCTACCGTAGTACCACACACATCTCTATTCCATTGTGTCTCATCTGTGAATTTTGTATATACCAGGAGGTCCTAAGCCCATCAATTGAGAGTATCCGAACATATGTGGATAATTTGGTGGTCTTGAACTCAAGGTACTTCAGTTTCTTTCTCTCTTATTCAAGGTACCCATTATGTCATATTGTCTTCATACCTACGGTTTGGATTTGTCTTGTAGGGAAGAGACAAAACAAGATGAAGATGATGCCTTGAAGACAAACCCACGAATAAGCCTTGAAGAGGAATATTTGGAAACTGAAAAGAAGGTTCCTACTCTTCCACTTAACTTAAGCCTAATCTTATATTCAAGCGCAATATTTATTTTACCTGTTGATTTCCTATACATGCTTTCGTATTTGTCTTCAAATTGTACTATTGAACATACTTGCAGTGCTCTCCAAACTGATGCAGTCATTTGTCCAACAAATTATTGCATATGTTCTCTAGTTTGACAGTTGTTAAGTCTGCTTGGTTTCATATGTAATTAGCTGATGACAGTGCCAATATTTTCAGATCATAATTGCTTTAAGCATTGCCGATCACATAAAGAAGTTATTTTACTCTGAGCAAGGGGCTAATTCTAGGTACTGTGGGCTGCTCTCTCCTTGATAAATTATTTCCAAATTTACATCCACGCGATCTTGCTCCTCTGAAATCTGAACAATGAACTTCTATATATTCAGGAGAGAGGATCCAGAGGTCAAGAACCTAATTGCGGAGATTGAGAAATTGAGGGGAGAATTTGAATCTATAGAAAGGCCAATGCTAAGCATAGAAGCTAATAAATCAAAGCCACTACCTGAGAGATCTGAATTGAGCCCTTCACCTATCCCGGCACCCGCTACCCCTAAGGCGGCGCACGTCGACTCTCCAAAATCTCCCATGAAGCCCGAGCAGCATCTGAATCCTGACAATGAGCTCGCAAACCTGGGAGCAGAACTTGGATCGGAGGACAGAGATTTTTCAGGTGAGGAGATTAACGGGTGGGAGTTCGATGAGCTCGAAGAGGACCTGAAAAACTGACATAGCTGGGATCAAAGCAACAAAAATATCAAGATGTTCATGTACGCCCCCCAGTTCTGTTTGATGTACATATGACAACTTTGTTCATTTGTATTGTCGATATTTCAGGACATGCAGATTGAACTTTCTAAGTCTTTTAACCTTGGCAAGGCATTTGCTATTTGTTTGTTCTTGCCATGAGATGTTGCATCATTACATGTACACTTGAATACTGATTTTACTGAATACTGTTGTAACATTTGCAAAGACAGACAATTAATGTATTCACCGACGGTCAATCAGTTTGCAATTTTGGGTTCATTGGGTTGGACCTGACCATATAACTAGATAAGTATAGTAATCTTGAATGGGCTAAGATGCCTTATGATTTGTAGAAGTAGAATATTTCAAGATTGAGATTCTGACTACGGTGTGTAATCGATTGAAAAACTAAAAAAAATGTATGCAGGACTTCCATACACAATTAGTACCCCGGGAGCAAATGGGTGATATGAGTTTCATGCTTTATTATTGTACTGTGACCTCTATTTTCCTAAAAAGAAAAATAAACAAAGGATAAAGTGTGTGTGTCTCTCTCTCTCCCCGTCTCATTCTACCAATTTTAACAGAATATAATTCGTACAAACAAAAAAAGAAAAGATAATAGGGGCTCTATCTACGTCTCATTCTGCCAATTTAACAGACGTAATTTGTAAACAGAAAAAGAATTAAAACTAAAATGGAAAATACAGCTATAGTTCGTAATAAGAAAAAGGTATCTACGTCTCATTCTGAGTTAAATTCGTAAAAAGAAAAGGAATTAAAAATTCTGCAAGTTTAACAGCTATATTTCGCAAAAAGAAAAGGAATTAAAACTAAAATGTTTAAATCATTCGACCACAGTGGGAGTCGAACCCACGACCTTCTGATCCGAAGTCAGACGCGCTAATCCACTGCGCTATGCGGTCTTTGACGTGCTCTCCTCGTCATTATCTTATATGGCAATATACTACATGTTAAATTTAAGAGAGTAGTGCCCTTGTTAATGTCGTTAATCGGAATAAAGGAGTACTATGTACCAGCATTTCTCTTGCTGCTCATTACCATATTGATCCAAATTCGAATAGAGATCAATAATAAAGGGGAGAGAGAGAGAGAGAGAGAGAATACTCCTAGTTTGCATGGTGCCTTGTACTGAAATAAATTTGTGAACGTTGCATTACTTGTTACAATGACCTACGGAATAGGGTTGCAGAGATGAAGAGAAACATTAACAGCATCTATTTTATTCATCACTAGAAAAAAAGCCCGTACATTGCAATGGGTGAAAACTATTTTAATTTTATTATTTTTATATGGTTTAATTAAGATGAAATTTATTGTGGGAATTTACTTGAATATATATATTTTTAGAAAATCATGAGCTGTAATTAGGAGTCCGTTTGTCTAAAGTTAGCATGTCAATTTTCTTATATAACTCCTTCTGTATTTTTAAAAGCAAATGAACTTAAAAATCAATTCATACACTTACAGACAAAAATATCTTCAACTTTTATAACAGTAGAGATATGTGAAACGAAATGCTGCCTCCAGATACCTTAAGCTTGTAAATATTCACCCGGCTAACCATTTGACCCTAATTTCAAATGAAGAAAAAACATTGTTAACGTTGACGTCCTAAAAAAATGGGTGCATATGTGATAGGACAGCCAAACGGCACATCATCAACTAACTAAATTGAATCAATGTTAATTCCTAATGTTGACACTCGTATTTCCCAACAGCCAATTCATCGATCTTATCCAGTTTCATTTCCACATCACTTTATGATTAGGCTGATTAATCTTTTGCACAAATTAACAACCAGGCGATGCATGCATATGCATGTGTACGGTGCATACGGCACGCCTCACCGTAGTTATATTGACTAAATCATTGCTGAAAGGAAATTATTAGGTGTTGCGGCTGGAGTTTCAGAGCAACTTACTGCACTTATCACCATCAGCATCATGCTTAATTAGGTCACATCTGGAACTCATAACTTCGACAGAAAGCAAACCAATTATTCATGAATCTAAGATATCCCCGTATTCCAGTCATGGCCTAGTAGTCTGATTACAGTCTTAAACTAACATACTATTTGTTATTATCGGGAAAAAAATCATGGAGTCAAGAAATGAGAATATGTGGTATTCAGCTGCGTTGCATAAAGTTTTCATGTGTTCTATATCCTAAATACTATGCTCTGGCTTTGTTTCAGTCATTGCTCTGCGTTTAGTTTTCTACTCTTTCAAGTCATTTATACGAGTACATAAGTATTTTTTTTTTGTTTAAGCAGCAATCCAACAGACAGTTAATGCAACCTTGCTAACTTAGCTCAATATTTTTCTGAAGAAAAGTAGGACAGTATCATGGCCCTTGCGGGTTCTGTTTTCCTTCCTGTACTTCTATCGTTTAATATGTTCAAGTTGAAGAAGAAACCTCGGAAAAAAAATTCTACAAGACGGTGACAACTAGGAGAATGGTTGAACTTACTGAATTTTCCCATATTTAAGCTACAACCGATTCATCTACTTTTGAAATGTAACTACATAAAAGTGGACCAGCGGGGCTTCTTGTTAATTACTATTATTGAGCATCTGACTGACAGAGTATCATTTTCCATTGTTCCTGTGCATAATTTATTTTAGAAGCAAGACCAGCCTCCTAGTCTTCATATATGTTTTATATTAATTAAAGAATGGATAAAATAAAATGTGGAACATAAGTTTGTTTATGAGTTTACAGGTATCAGGCACGTTACCTGTTCTCTTTCTGAAAATGTCAGTTCATGGAAGGTACAACTTCACGCATTTCCGCTCTCCAAGCTTGAGCGATAATCTGCTCAGTTCAAGAATACATTAGATCTAAATAAATATTTTTGCTAGACTTAGTTCTTGATTAAGTTGATCTAAACTATACATAATTGCAGAGTGAGGTCTAAAGTTTGACCATTCACAAAATAATCTGCCCTCCCACAGGCAAGCTATGTCATCGGTTATTTAACATAATTTAATTTAATGTGGTGTGGATAAAACATATTTTAATCTTATAGAGCTATTGATGCTAAGAACAAATTCAGTAAATCATGGTTAAATTATACCTACCCGATTGTGCATTTGTGCCATAGAACTTCACTGAAATATAATAGTTCTACATATATTTTTAGGACACATTCGAATACATAAACCTGCTCAAAAAGAAGAAACTACTAAGTACCAGTTAATGGCTTTGTTTCAAAATCTATAGGTTCATTGAACCAAACAAACCAATATGTATAGCTTAACCAAGGTGACGGCATGGGATGACTCACTAGCTCGAAGAAGGTTATATGCTAACTACAAATGATTCATGAACCTGCATAAGTACATATCATAGTCTCTAGTTAGGCCCCGACCCTAGCAAATAATTAGATTGTACAAATATTTCGAACCATGACCATAAACTCAGGTAGGAAGTCAATTAAGCAAGCAAGAAAGAGACTTGCACAACTTGCACAGGTAATAAAACAATCCATTAGAGATGTGTACTGCATGCATAGTCAATAATCAGTAGTACATAACAACCCATGACAACACTGTTTATTTTGTCCTACCCAGAGATTAAACAAAAGTTGACGGTTTAGAGATCAAGCCGTGGTAGCAAGAACAACAAGCATATCATAGAGAACACACACTCGAAAATAATACATAGTGATGCGTGTCTTTCGTATAATCACTAAAAAAACTTGCCCATTCTTTCATTAGCAGAATATCCACTATGTTCATGTCTTATTAATTAGTGCTTGATCCAAAGAACACGCAGATCGAAGCATGGGGCATCCACGCAACTGCTGTGAATTCGGCCGGCCAATGCATACGACAAAATGGCCGCTTACTCTGACGAAATTGCCCTTCCATTTCCTGCAGATGATCGACTTGCTGCTATAAAAACCCCGAGAATGCCAAAGAAAAAAGGTGTCTACGTCGACGGCAGCTTACTTTGAGAGCCTTGGTAGGATGAGCTCCGCGGCCATGAAGCTCGCCGTGGCGGCCGCGCTCATCTCGGCCGCCGCCGTGGGCGCCTGCCTCGACGTCGGCTTCTACGACACGACGTGCCCGACGGCGGAGACGCTCATACAGCAGGTCGTCGCCGCCGCCTTCCGCAACGACTCCGGCGTCGCGCCGGCCATGATCCGCATGCACTTCCACGACTGCTTCGTCAGGGTAAGTACAAAAGCACCACTCTTAGAGAAATCATGTCTGGTCGGTTACCCAAAATTCATAATAATCTCAGCTTTTTTTTTTGGGGTACAATAATCTCAGTTTGAACAGGAACCAGTCCAGATTAAATGACCTGACAGTACTTTTTAAGACGAAAAATTATTTTTAGTTTTGGTTTAAAAGAAGACAAGCTGTGTCAGACCCCTCCACTCTTCTTCTTTTGCTTCATGGATTTATGTGCAAGTGCCAACTCATCGTCGTCGTCGTCCATGGCGCGGTGATGATGCGTGCAGGGCTGCGACGGCTCGGTGCTGATCGACACCGTGCCGGGGTCGACGACGAGGGCGGAGAAGGACGCCGCGCCTAACAACCCGAGCCTCCGGTTCTTCGACGTGATCGACCGCGCCAAGTCGGCCGTCGAGGCGGCGTGCCCGGGCGTCGTCTCCTGCGCCGACGTCGTCGCCTTCATGGCGCGGGACGGCGTCGTGCTGTCCGGCGGCCTCGGGTACCAGGTGCCCGCCGGGCGGCGCGACGGCCGGACCTCCCTCGAGGACGACGCGCTCAACTTCCTGCCGCCGCCGACGTCCACCGCCGCCGACCTCGTCGCCAACTTCACCGCCAAGAACCTCACCGCCGAGGACATGGTCGTCCTCTCCGGCGCCCACACCATCGGCGTCTCCCACTGCGACTCCTTCACCAATCGCATCTACAACTTCCCCAACACAACCGATGGAGTAAAATCTTCTTTAACCAACAACTCATCAAAGAATTGGATGTAGGGATTTTCATCCCTCAAAGTAACATCCCCTCGTTATTTGCATGTCATTTAAATAGTTATCAAAAAAATTAACAATAAAGTTAATACAAAATATATCACTCCATAAATATACAAGACCAAATTGAACTTCTATAAGTTGCAACGAAAATAAAAAAGTAAAATAAAAATAGTAATCCCACATTCACAACTATATTTGTTATTTTTGTTATATCTTGTAAAAGTTGAATTTAAACTTGCATGTTTGTGGAGTGATATGTTTCAAATTAATCTATGTTGCCAATTTTTTTTATATTTTTTTATGACTATTTAGGTGGCATGCACGAAACGACGGGATATCCTCTAGATGAATGAAATCTTCCCCCAGAGAATTGAAAAAACTGAAAAACATTAATTTGCAGCTCATCGTCAGTCGTCTGACCTGTGTGATTATCTCGTATTATACGTGACTGCAGATTGATCCGGCGTTGAGCAAGGCATACGCGTTCTTGCTGAAGGGCATCTGTCCGCCCAACAGCAACCAGACGTTCCCGACGACGACCACCTTCATGGACATCCTGACGCCGACCAAGTTCGACAACAGGTACTACGTCGGGCTGACAAACAACCTCGGCCTCTTCCAGTCGGACGCGGCGCTGCTGACCGACGCCGCGCTCAAGGCCACGGTGAACTCCTTCGCGCGCAGCGAGGCGACGTTCCGGCTCAAGTTCGCCAGGGCCATGATCAAGATGGGGCAGATCGACGTGCTGTCCGGGTCGCAGGGCGAGATCAGGCTCAACTGCAGGGTCGTCAACCCTGTCAATGTCACTGCTACTGCAGCTGATGATCACCACCTTACTTCCTCTTCCTCTTCTTCTTCAGATGAGGTGGCTGCAAGCTAATTAACTGATTACCAGTGCTTGTTAGTAGGTGTGCATGCACAGACAGTGATTGAGATGTGCGTGAAGTTTAGTGTGATGAGATGATTAGATGCTTCAATTGTTTGTTGCAGTTACAGTGATTGAGAGACATCAGATCTTGTTTACCTGATGTAGGTGTTGGTGGTTGATACTGTCACCATCTTGTGCTTGTGAGTCTGAAAAATAAAGTTGCATCCAGCATGCATTGGTGTCAGATGTTGTTCTTGGGGCCTGTCCATATTGTTAACCTTGCACATAAGATTGGCAAATAAAAATGGCTATTGATCAGCATTAAATCATAACAAAAGAGCTACAACTCGTTTTAACAAACCTTTACATGCTTGCATGCATGTACAGACAGCAGAGTGTGATGTTTAGTGTGATGAGCTGACAAGATGCCTCAATTGCTTGTTACCGTGCAATGATCGAGAGGCATCAGATCTTGTTCTCATGTTCCGTGCTACCTGATCATGTACATGGTGGTGCTTGATACTGTCACCATCTTGTGTCTGTTTAGTCTGAAAAATAAAGCTGTATGGTCCAGCATGCATTGGTGCCAAATGTTGTTGGTATTCAGGCCTGTTCATATTGTGAACACTGCATATATGATTAGCAAAGAAAAAAAAAGGTTATTGATCAGCTTTTATTCATAAAAAAAGAGCTACAAATTGTTTCTCAAAATCTTTACTACATGCCTTTGTCAGTGAAATATTAAGGGTCTTGGAAAAAGAAGGGTTCCCACGCAAAGCATATTCTTGTTATCCAAGTCTGTCCCGCAGCTTATGGCGATAAACATGGCATTAGGAACAAGTGTATGTTTATATAATCATCGTACATTAAAAGTCTCTGTTAGACTAAGGTCGCCCAATCGATGGATGAGACGAGTCTCAGTGTCTCACCAACCCTTACTTTGTTTAATCCAGTTGACTAGGGCCACTAATACTAATACTAATACTAATACTACTATAAATATAATCCTTCCTATACTCCAGTTGATTTTAATCTTTACAAGTTATTTATTTAGGTGCAATAAGGTGTCTCCTTTTGGAGGTCAACCTTTATGAAAGCTAATTGAACTACTATGTAAAATTGTAAAAATGTTTTCCACATCTTAATTCTTACATGTAAATACAGCTTAATAACAATGAATAATCGATGAATTTCGCATTGATTTCCTTTATTATGTTGTTAGTCACTGCCACGTCAGTCTTCATTTAGAAAGTCCTTATGCTTACATGTTAAGAAAATGCAATAACAGTTAAAACTGCGACAGATGGTCAAACAAGCATCTTCGACATGACTAACCTTTGTTTGCTTCTCATTAGTAATGAGTAATGATAGCATAAGTGGTTTGGTAGCCTCAGGTTAACTTTTTAAACGAGTAGTCCAATTGCAACGGAACAATCAATGAACATGGATAACAAAATTTAAGTCAACTATAGCGCAACGTAGTTTATTTTTTTGACAGCAAGCACAAAGTAGTTCTTCAGTTCCTATCAAAAAATTCTGGATCGAATAACCTTAGCTTTTTGTTAGTTATTGTCACTCTCAAAGGTCAAACAAAGTGATGTCAATGCCGACGATGCCTGCTTAAGGTTATCTTGTTTTGTTGTTCAGGAATTAAATAAACAAACATTTGATCCATGGTCTTGGAAATTTATTACTCCTCTTGTGATTGAAAGGGTCCTTTTCCTTTGATTTTCTGTTCCTTGCCCCATATCCTTACTTTCTCCACAAGCCTTACTGATGGATAAGGTTTATGTGGTTCTTTTATGCAGTACTCAACAAGAAAATTCTGCTCTACAGGTTAGTATGTTATTCGCAACTTTCTGTGCTTCTTACCCTTTTCTGCCTTACCTCTAACATTTACTGTGGTATATAAAGATTTAAAACAGTTGAAATATGAAAGAAACATCAAGTATAACTGGATGAATCTAACTAAAACACATGCAGAATCAGAAGTGAAAAATCATACCTTAAAAACAGTGGAGATGTGAATTTTTTCTATTTAGCATTGATCATCACAGCATCAGCACACTAACTGCATGATGAAGGATCGTATGACTTGAGGATTACGTGAAGTTTGTTCTTCTTTGCTGCATCTGGGCTTGGGGGGCATGACTGATAAGAACAGAATTTTGCTTGAGCTTTTCCTCTTCAGCAGTAGTACACAATAATTTTTCCTACCAATCTTGGCTTCTGCAAATTTTATAGAGATTAGAGAAACAGTAACATTTACATTCATCGGAGTAACTGAATTATGGCCGTGTGCCGAATGTCGCTTGATCCAGTGATTAGGTGCTGATTTCCAACATCATAGCACAGAGTTTTGATCAAACATGATCGTGCTGCAAGTTGCAAGACACATCCAGTAAGCTTCCTGGCTCGCAAGTAGTTCTTGCAAGTAGTTCCATTGGTATAGCCTGCCATGGCGCCACTAGCTTCCTGGCTTTAACGATGCCATCAACATGAAAAAAATTAGGTCCTCACTCATTAGGAAAGAAGTCATCTCCCTCCAAGCCATTGAAGACAGACCAAGGCCCAGATTACTGACATGCCAAAGGCCTGCAATAAGAACACTAGACTGCAGAATGCTGATGGTACCCACTCCACATCGTCTGATCGTCCATCCACTCCCATTTCCACACTGAAGTCGATCTATCATTTGCCGAATTGGTCACACCGTCCTCTGAAAACCAATAAGTGATCGCAGCTCCACAAGGCCTGAACTCTGCGACTGCACGGATCACAAGAAAAGAGCAATCATACACCGCTTGCAAACACAGTGTCACCTTGGCTAGTGACCACTTCGCCCATCAGCCAACCTTCTTCCAAGGCATGGATCATCCAACGTCCGCTTGCATTTCTCAGCGAGCCCCGGAGGTGGCATGACATCGCTGACTCACCGTGTTACCATTTCGTCGAGCACCTCGCGTGCGACGCCACGCCCGCTCCGCCGGTCTGCAGGTCGCACTCGTAGCTAGCAGGCGAGCACGCCGCGCTATCCGCGGCCTTCCTCCTCCTGCTGCACCGTCACCGAATTTTCCCACAGAAGCGCGCGCCGCGCGTGCACCCGAACCAACGCCGTGTCTCTTCGCCAGCGCCGTAGCTCCTCCTGACCGCCCCCCGCGCCGCGCCAGGCAGGAGCATCTCCCACCTCCGTGCTAGGTAGGAAGCGGAAGCGGAGGAGGAGCAGCCTGGGGAGAGGTGGAGGCAGCATTTCGTCGAAGGAGTAAGTTCATCGGAGGTCCCTAAGTTAACAGTAGATTATTTTTTTTTAGGTTCTTTGACCACAAAATTAGAAATATGTATCCGTAAATTCACATAAACCGTGCACTCAAGTTTCTATGCTAGTATATAGGGGTGGTTTTGCTGACGTGACATCCTAGTCAGCCAAAAAAATAAAAAAAAGTATGTGAGGCCCACATGTCAGCTGCACATTTTTTCTTCTCGTTCTCTTTTCTTCAGGAGGCCGGTGGCAGGCAGAGCAGCGGATGGAGGAATGGCGGCCGGAGTGCGGCGTCGCCTCGAGCGCCGCGACATGAGGAAGGAAAGGGGAGGCGGCTGACAGGAGATGGAGGAGAGGAGAGGTGCGAAGACGAGGACGACGCGGCGACGAGGGACGGGGGGCACAGCGTGGCGACGGGACAGCGAGGCGATGCGAAGAGCTCCCCAATTTTCAGTAGTTCCAGCATCTATGAAACCAAAAGCAATGGGATACATCCAATTACAACCATCTATGGATGTGGCAGATGTTAAATGTCCATTCCATCTATCACTAAGTGCAGTTGAATCTATACTCGGTATTTTCTACATCCAGTTATAAACCCAGAAATGTAAGGACTTAATGCAAAAAAAAAACGATGAAAATATACCTTGCCATCAACCTCCTTAGTGTCAATCTCAATAACACTACTAGGGAAACTTTCCATGACTGCAACCCTCCACCTATATAACAACTGAAAACTCTCTTCCCATCCGCCATGCAATTCAATCATAGCCAATTTTCTCCCCCTAGCCACAATATCATATTTATTTGTGCATTTGTGGTCCTCCTGCAACTTGATTTGCAGTTCTTTAGGCCTCATATCTGAATCCTTCCTAAAAAAATGGATAGCCTTGGAAGCAACCCAAGCACTTGTTGGTGTGGTAGTTTTCCTTCTGCCACTGGATGTACAAGTGTGCTTGTTGGTAAACACTGTTACCTGCATTTTATACACGTCTGTTAATAGCCGTGAAAATTATTAGTTTTCTACGTGATATTAGTAGACTGAAAATTATGTATTAGTAATGAAAATTATTGGTAAACTGCATGACTGAAAATTATGTTAATAGTCGTGGAAATTATTAGTTCAATAATACTACAAGATATGGATATATGTCATAAAGCATAAACAGAGTTGAATAAATATATTCAAGCAAATGCAAGGGCCTATGCGTTAAAAAACGTGGCAGTCTACCGGACTGATCTTAACCGTGTAAGCTCGATCCTGCGGTTGTCAATCACCACGTTTTTTTTTCTAGGAACACGAATTCAATTTTTTTTTAGGATTTAGTTTGCTGCGTAGCCAAACAGCTTATTAGCAACTACTCCCTCCGTAAAAAAAAACTCAATTCTAAGTATGAACCTGGACATGTGATTAAGTTTTTTTTGGCACAGATGGAGTAAAATATATTTGTGAGAAAACATTGATATCTTAAAAACCAACTCCAAAAAACTGCAATAAGAAAAGCAACTTATTAATTTTTTTGGGGAGGAGACTTCAATTAAATTTTAACTCAGCTGATAAGCTGAAATGTAAAGGATGGAGCTGAATTCATTTCCTTTTCTTACGATACATCAGCACTGATTTTCAAGACATTTGCATTTAAACTTCACGTCCAAATTGCAATCTGACCACTTACCAAAAAACAAGTACAACACACGTGGATTTGTGCGCATTTCACGGTGCAAATGTGAAAAATGACAAGACATGTTTCACTTATTCTTTTTTCTAAAAGACACGAGGACAAATTAAGATTGCTCGTCTTAATCAGACTGGATCGATCAAGCGAGGACCAACTTGTCGCTGAGGTTCTTGCGGTAGACGTGGATGAGCCCCATGTCGTCGACCTTCTGCAGCTTCTGCTTGAGGATCTCCTTGTACTCATCATCCTTGTACTCCAACTTCGTCTTCAGCTCAACCTTATCATCCATCGAAAAATAAATAAATTCAAATTCAAAATCCATTTGAATTCTACCAAAATTAAAACTTGTTTAGATTGTATGAAAGTAGCAGACAAGCCATGAGCCATTAGAGAATTTAGGAAGAGAAATGAAATGAGCAAGAATGAATTGGTAATTTGGTACCCGTTTCTGGAAGAGCGCGAACTCGTCGGAGCTGAGCGAGCCGTCGCTGTTGGCGTCGAGGAGGCGCATGAGCTCCTCGGCGTCATGGCCGCCGGCGCCGAGGTCCTCCATGATCTCGGTTAGCTCCTCCATGCTGATCCTCCCGTCGCCGTTCTTGTCGAGCAGCTGGAACGCTCGCTCGACATTGCCGGCAGCGGCGGCGGCGGCGGCGGCGGCGGCGGCGGCTGTTTGACCACCGTCGCCGGCTGGCTCGTCGCGGAGGTGCTGAGCTGCCACCTCCGCCGCCGCCAGCATGATGGCCTTGAGCCTCTTAGCCTCCTCAGGATCGGTGAGGCCGCCCTTGTAGAGCGCGTGCGACGCCTGCCCGCCGACGGCGGCCATGTCCATCTCCCTGGTGCGCACCTGGATCTCCATCAGCGGCCTCTTCTTCCCCTCCGGCGCCGGCTCGCTCATGTCGACGGCGACGTGCAAGCTCCGGTACCCGTTCCCCTTGGGACGCGTGATGTAGTCCTTGGTCCTCGCCGGCACGTCCTTCCACATCCCCTTGATCACCTCGTGCGTCCGCAGGCATGCCCTGTCGCCGCCGTCGTCGCCGCCGCCGGGGCGAGGGTCCAGGATGACGCGCATGCCGAGGATGTCGTTCACGTCCTCCGGCCGCCGGCCGTCCTTCACCAGCTTCTTCATGGTGCTGAACCGGCTCTTGTACCGGCCCATGACGTCGACGCCGGTGACGGTGCGGCGGAGCTCGTCGTCGGCGGTGAGCGCGCGGAGGAGCTCCTCCTTGGACGCGGCGATGACGCGCTTGCAGTCGTCTTCTTGGCTGCTCAGCCACTGGTCGATGTGGGCGTAGGCCTGCGGGCACAGGCGCTGGAAGGAGAGGTCCTCGAGCTCCAGCGACAGCTCGCCGGCGCCGACGGCGTGCGCCAGCGGTGCGAACACCTTGAGCACCTCAAGCGAGGTGGTCCGCTGCTGGTGCTTGGGGAGGACGTCGAGGTGCTTCATGGCGTCGAGCTTGACGGCGAGCTCCAGGATGACGGCGCGGATGTCGTAGCTGGAGAGGCACCGCTTCCGCAGCGCGCTCGCGGCCTCCTCGTCGGCGACGTCGACCTCCGACGGCGCGCGCTTCACCTTGAGGCTCTCTTCCACCAGACCGGCGGCGCTGGCACCGAGCTGCGCCTCGACGTCGGCCATGGCGAGTGCCCCGGTATCCAGAGCCCCCCTCACCATGCCAGCCGAGATGACCTCCGCGTCCATCTGGAGGTCGGCGAGGGAGGCGGCGACGACGAGCGCACGGGAAACGGACTGGCCGCCGCCGCCATCGCCGCCGCCGTCGCGGAGCGCGGGAAGCGCCAGCTTGAGCGCGCTGAAGAGAAGCCGCGACGACGACGAGGTCGCCACGTCCTCCCCCATCCGCTCCGTCAGTCCATTGAACACGCCGAGAAGCTCCGCCATCAGCCGCCCGCCGCTCCCCGCCGGAGCCAGCCGGCGCGTCGACGGACGACGAACCTCGCCGACGGCAGCATGATCCTGCCCAACTCCAGGTGCGTCAATGGCGACGGCGACGACGACCGTCTCATTGACACCGGCGTTCGCCATCTTGTTGATCACCACTCACCAGCGGCTAGCTAGCAAGCAACAACCTAACACAATGCCCTTGCTTAGTTGCTTACATGACCCAATGTTGTGAATGATTTGACATACTATAAAACAGATCATGTGATCAATGTGCAAGATTTGAAAAGAATAATGTACATGCCGTTGCACATGCACGGGGAAGAAAGAAATATTGTCACACTCAAACACTTGGTCTACTTGAACGCAAAATATCTTCTTTGGATGTACCTACGCAGATTGATGTGGTTTTTTAAAGGAATTCAGAAGAAGCATTCCGAACATTCAACACATGTGGGTATGTATAATCAGCAGTATTTGAAAATGTTAAGCTCCAGTTCCAGTTTACAAGCTGTTTGTCACCCAGCTCCTTGTAGAGTTATAGACCTATATATAAGCCACACGCTGTGAATCATCTGCAGCTTCTCATCAGTTAGATCTGATTATAGATGGCCATAGGCCCGATGGCCCAGCCCAAGGCACGGCAATTTGGCCCGGCTCGACTGGGGTCGTGCCCGTGCCGGCCCGGGCCCGACCCGATAGCTGTGTTGTGCCTGGGCTGCTCCCTCGGCATGGTCGAAGAAATAGGAAAAAGTCCACTTTGACTCCCTTAAATGTCGGCCGAATCTAATCCATGACTTTGAACGGCAAAACCGGATAGGACGACTCCCCGAACTATTAAAACCGGTGCAATTTGACTCCCTCAGCGGTTTTGGAGAGCTGTTTTGCTGACGTGGCGCATACGTGGCGGTATTGACCTGGTATTCCTTTCACGTGGCGCTGACATGGCGGTTAGGTGGCACTCGAATTTAAAAAAT
Source organism: Oryza meridionalis (assembly GCA_000338895.3). NCBI lineage: Eukaryota > Viridiplantae > Streptophyta > Magnoliopsida > Poales > Poaceae > Oryza > Oryza meridionalis. Next base: position 3,710,685 of record CM002528.2, on the reverse strand, counting down.
ATGTGTGGGACCCATTTGTCATTCGCAAAAAAAAATTGTGGGACCCACTGGCATGTGGGGCCCACGTGTCCTCCTCTCTCTCTTCCCTCCTTCCTCATCCCTCTCTCTCCCTTCTCTCTCTTTCTCTCCTCACGCCGGCGACATGGAGCCCCGACTCCCCGTCGTCGGCGCCTCCACCTTGCCACCGGAGGCGACGAAGAGGTTGAGGACGCCGATGCGGTGGCGGTGAAGACTTTGGAGCCGTAGCAATAGGTGAGCAGGAGGTGGCGGTACCCGCTCGGTGAGGGCGCCGGTGGCGAGGTGTAGCAGCGAGCGGAACGCTATGGCAGCGGCGACGACGGCTATGGCCGTGGAGGAGGAGAAGATGGCGGGAGAAGCAAAGCGAGGTGAGGAGTGGAGCAGCGGTGCGGTGGTGGCGTTGCTATTGGGAAAAAAGTCCCACCGTCGTGTCGCCTCTTCCCCCTTTGTCGTGCGCCACCTGGCCGGGCCACCCGACACTGCCTGGGCCGCCTCCAGGGCACCGCCGCGCTGGGCCAACCGCTGCCCAACCTAAGCGCCGCGCTGCGCCGTCGCCGGTGAAAGAGGCGGATGAGGGACAGAGGGCCACCCTCTCTCTCCCTTTTCTCTCTCTCTTTCTCCTCCCTTTCTCTTCTTCTGCGGGGAGGGCCGGGGGCGGGGGTGGTGGAAAGGGAGGCGGTGTCACCGCGCTCCGCCCCTCATCTGCCTCCTTCATTGGCGACGGCGCAGCACGGCGTTGAGGCTGGGCGGCGGTTGGTCCAGCGCGGCGGCGCCCTGGAGGTGGCCCGGGCAGCGTCGGGTAGCCCGGCGAGGTGGCGCACAACGGAGGGGAAGAGGCGACACGGGGAGGCGGGTCGTGCTCACACGACCGGCTCGGCCGTGCGCGGAGGCGGCACCTGCGCAGCCGACTTGGCTGTGCGTGGCGGCGGCGGGTTGGTGACGAGCTCGAGTTGGGCTCGGGTGTGGTGACGACGACGGCTTGGGCGGATGAAGACGGCGGCTTCGGCGGTGGACGACGCCGGGGAACCGACGGTGGTGAGGTGGAGGCGCCGACGACGGGGAGTCGGGGATCCATGTCGCCGGCGTGAGGAGAGAAAGTGAGAGAAGGGAGAGAGGGATGAGGAAGGAGGGAAGAGAGAGAGGAGGACACGTGGGCCCCACATGCCAGTGGGTCCCACAATTTTTTTTAATGACAAATGGGTCCTACACATATTTTTTAAATTCGAGTGCCACCTAACCACCACGTCAGCGCCACGTGGAAGGAAGATCAGGTCAATACCGCCACATATGTGCCACGTCAGCGAAACCGTTCTCCAAAACCGCCGAGGGAGTCAAATTGCACCGGTTTTAATAGTTAGGGGAGTCGTCCTATCCGGTTTTGCGGTTCAGGGTCATGAATTAGATTCGGCCGACATTTAAGGGAGTCAAAGTGGACTTTCCCCAAGAAATATAGTAGAGGGACTCAAAATAGACTTAATCAACCATATAAGGCAAGGCCCAAAGAAAAGAGGAATACAAAATAGACTTATTTCCAGTCATATAGTCATAGCCCAAAGAGTTGAGGGAGGAAAAATAGACTTATTCTATGGAGAAGCACAATGGGCCATCGTAGTCTTATTGGGCCGTGCATGCAGCCCATGGGCTCGTGTAGGTCGGGCTGTGGCGGCCCAAGTGACCTCAGCCCAGGCACGGCCGTGCCGTGCCGGGCGGCCCATTTTGCCATCTATAATTCTGATAAGATGGAACGTTTCAATGATATCAGAAGTTTGGGACACTCTAGAGCATTTCCAGAGTGATCGCTGCAAATATACTTTCATAATTTCAGCGTTAACGAAAAATAGTGCCCAACTTGATCAAACTTTTTTATTCCGATTAACATGGTAATTTTTATGTCGAGAAAGCAAACACAGTGGCTTCTTTTAGTATTCTTTTAACATACAATAGAACAAAGATATAAAATTTTGTATTTGTTTCTCTCCTTCCCTACATTTTCAGACTAATATTGGAATTTTCTGCTGTCCAAATTGCCATGATTACAGACCATATGTTATGAAGTATGAACGATTTGACATATTATAATACAGATAATGCGATCAATGTGCAAGAGTTAAGAACAGAACAATATACATGTGCCATTCATCATGCATGGGGAATAAAGAAATAGTGTCACACTCAAACACCTGGTCTATTTCAATTTAAAACATTTTCTTTGGATGTATCTACGCAGATTTGTGTTTTTAAGGAATTCAGAGGATGCATTCTGATTTCTGAACATTCAACACATGCGGGAATATTTCAGCAGTATTTGAAAACCAAAGAGGAGATCGCATATGTCATCAGTGCAGTAAGCATAGTTATAGAAAGACGGTGGTTTGGTTTAGTTGAGTAACTCACTGTTAAGTTCCAGTTTCAGCTCACAAGCAGTATGTCACCAAGCTCCTTGCATTATACCTGAATAAGACCTGCGATGTCAATCGTCTGCACTCTGCAGAGTCTCACCAATTAAATCTGATAAGATGGAACTTATTAAGGTATCATTAGTTTTGGACACCAAAGAGCATTTCCAGAGTGATTGCTGCAAATATAAATAATGTCTAATTACCTGTCTCTGGAAATGGAATGACTCGAATTCATCAGAGCTCAAGGAGCTAGCCATGGCTGTTTGCATCAAGAAGAAGCATCAGCTCCTTTGAATCTTTGCCCCAGCAACAAGATCTTCCATCATCTCAGTGAACTCCTCAATGCTGGTCCTCCCATCGCTGGTTTTATCAGGCCGCTGAAAGCACAGTTCTTGCAGTAGCTAGTAGTAGATCGCAAAGGCGCAAAGCTGCTAACTCTTCCGCGGCCTGCATGACAGTCTTGAGCCCTTGAGCCTCTCAGCCTGGACGAAATAATTGAAGGGAAATTCCTGGCTTTACCAAATCTAGCAAGTTCCCACTCCTATACATTAAGAAAGCAGCTATTTTTCCCCATGTGATCACTTCTGTGAGTCTGACAAGGGCCATGAATGAGAACAATAAGATAATACTGAATGGTGACGGGACCCATCTCTCATCCACAATCCAGTTGCACGTTGCATGCCAGGACCATATCTATCCTCTGCCAATATGGTTCGTACTCTTGCTCATGACAACCAAAAACCACATCGTGCATCGTCAGATCTCTGCTGAGCGCATGGAAAACGCCATGGTACAACGCGGTGGCATCTTGGCTCGCCAGGACCATCTGTCCATCTTGCCGTCAACCAACCTTCTCCAGGCATTGCTCACCACAAACCGGGGGGTGCCACCCCTATGTTGCCATTTCGTCGAACACCTCGCGCGCATGCGCCCGCTCGGTCAATCGGCAACAAGCAGGTCATAGGCTCATAGCAGGCAATTGCGCCTGCTCTACGCCGCCGCTGTCGTCTTTACCCAATCTCCTAGATCACCGTCAGCCACCGCCTCCCGTACCAAGAACTTCTCCCGCAGAAGCGCGTCGAACGGGCAGCCGCCCGCGGCGCGCAGCCCAAACCGAGAAAAAAGAGCTTCCAGAGAGCGCCATGTCCGCCCGCAGCGACCACCGGAGCGCCTCATCCGATCAAAATGCGGGGTGCGCGGCGGAGTAGAAGCGGAAGCGGAGGCGGAGGCGGCATCTCTTCTTCGTCGAGAAGATGGCGGGGTGGGCGACGCCGGCGCGCGGTGGGGTTTGAACTCGTCGACCGTTGCGAGACAGGGAGTTACGAGTGGAATACGAAAAAACTCAGGGGTGTATTCGTTAAAAATACATGACCGGATTCAGGACTGGTTAATCTTGACCGTGCAAGCTCGATCCAACGGTCACGAATGTTGTCCGCGATCAGTCGTGCCATCACGGGCTTGTTTGGTTTAGAGCTAATAATTGCTGACCCAAAATTAACACTATAAATTTGAACTAGTGTAGAAAAAAATTGATAGCAAAGCAAACATTTATTAGATATTGTTGAAGTTGTCAGTTTTGGTTAGGAAAAATTAGCTTCAATCCAAATAAACCCCAAAAAAAAAACAACACTTCTGACAACTACGTTTCCTCTTAAAAAAACACCTATCTGGTTTACCTTAAACACATCCAAATCTTAATCATGAAGAGGTAAAATAATTTTCAAAGATTTTTTTGTGAAAACATTAAAGACCATGGCCTGCAGTTTCACTTAGGCCATTCCCAACCCAAGAAACTAGACATAGTTTTCATAAACTCCGCATTATCAAGAAACTAGTACTAGACACTACTCTTCTAATATAAACACCACTATTCCATACTTAACTTTAATACTACTTATCTCACATGATGTCTTAGATGTAGTGTAGAAACTATGTCTCATACAAGACATGGTTTCCTTCTCTTTCCTCATTTATTCACTTGCCACATCATTTTTCATTCTAGGTGACAGCTTATTTAATGCTATGGACATCATCCTACTCATTGGGTTGGGGATGGCCTTATTAAGTAATTATTTTACTATAAAATAAAATCGGTTGTTCTGCTGTCCACATTGCCTTGCCTTGATTACACGACCTTATGTTATGAACGATCTGACGTATTATAAAACAGACCATGCGATCGGTGTGCAAAGAGGTATGAAAAAGAACGATGACATTCAACATGCATGGAGAATAAAGAAATACTGCCACACTCACACACCATCGGGTATCCTTTCAACTCAAAATACTTTTTGGATGAACCTGCGCAAAATTATGTTCTTTTCTTAAGGAATCCAGATGAATGCATTAGTCTCAACAGTAAACAAATGCCGGTATAGTCAGCAAGAATTTGATACGTTCCGTCTTATCAGATTGAAATGACGATTGATGTTGACCTCCTGTACATTAGGAAAGCAGCTAGTTTTCCCCATGTGATCAGCGCTGTGACACATATGGATGAGAACACTGAAGATAACATAACACTGACTCGATCTGAAATAGTGATGGTACCCACCTCTCATCCACCATCCAATTCCACCTGCCATGCCCATGCTCTATCATCTCAGGACCATTCTATCCTCTGCCAAAATTGATTAATTCATACTTGACAACCAAAACCGCATCCCGCATCATCGGCGCGCTCTGGCGCCTACGATACGAATACGGCAGCGTCTTGGCAGGACCACCTCACCGTCAATCAACCTTGCTCGGGCATTGCATCGCCACGATCCACGAACCGGGGTGTGTGACTGTGTCACCCCTGTGTGGCCATTTCGTCGAGCACCTCGCGTGCATGCGGCCGCCCGGTCAACCGCTCTGCAACGATCAGGTCGTAGCAGGCAAAAGAACTTCCGGACTCCGGAGAGCGGCGCCCTGACCGTACAAAGCGACCACCGGAGCGCCTCCTCCTCCGATCAAAAGGCGGCGATCAAGGCGGAGAAGGAGGAGACGGAGACGGCATTTCGTCGAGCGGGTGGGCGGCGCCGCGGTGGTGTTTGGTTTGAACTCGTCGACCGTTGCGGCGTCGCGAGGCTGCAGTACTGGTTGAATCTTGACCGTGTAAGCTCGATCCAACGGCCATGAACGTTGTGCGCGATCAGATTATCACTCGAGTCCTCGAAATTACTGTTGTTTCCCGTACTCTTCCCACAAGTACATTTCATCTTAAAAAAAATAAACCAGTTACTCCAAATCTTAATAATGAAGAGGTGAAAAAATTTCCATTGAAACATCCGTGAAAACATTAATCAAACACCAGTGCCTTTCAATTTTACTTTAAAAGCATTTTGGTACCTTATTACCGTTCAGCATCCAAGTAAATTATTACAGCCTTACAGATTCCATTAACATGAATTGATTCATACAAGACGAAAACATCAACATCAACCCAGATTGGGATTTTGCATGCAATCAATAATCTTCAAATTGACGCCGAAACCGCAACCAAATATCACCAGATCGATTTTGCAGCTCGTTTGTTCAGCCGGAGACGAGCTTGTCGCTGAGGTTCTTGCGGTAGACGTGGATGAGCCCCGTGTCGTCGACCTTCTGCAGCTTCTGCTTAAGGATCTCCCTGTACTCATCATCCTTATCCTCTAACTTCGCCTTCAGCTCAACCTTATCTCATGTAAATCGCCCAAATTTTAAAAACGGTCAAAATTTGTATGAATTCTAATACCAAATTAAATGTAGCAAATTTGGAGTTTGAGCTTGACCAGGGTTTACTATATCAGTTTAGGGCTTTTGATCGGGGGTCACCGAAATCCCGATATTAATTTCGTTCCGAAAATTTCCGAAATTTTGAACACAATTTAGTTGAATATAAACAAATATTATCCAAATTCATGAAAGAAAAATGAAAAATTGAAAAATTTCGGTCGAATTAATATCGTATCGGAGGGGAGATTTGAAAGAATTTGGTACCCGTTTCTGGAAGAGGGCGAACTCGTCGGAGCTGAGCGAGCCGTCGTTATTGTCGTCGAGGAGGCGCATGAGCTCCTCGGCGTCCTTGCCGCCGGCGCCGAGGTCCTCCATGAGCTCGGTCAGCTCCTCCATGCTGATCCTCCCGTCGCCGTTCTTGTCCAGCAGCCGGAATGCTCGCTCGATGTTGCCGGCGCTGGCGGCGGCTGCGGCGGCGGCAGGGACTCCGGTCTGGTCGCCGGTGGCTGGCTCGTCGCGGAGGTGCTGAGCTGCAACCTCCGCCGCCGCCAGCATGATATCCTTGAGCCTTTTTGCCTACAAAACATAAATTATTTGTAAATATATATTTTGATCGAGAACAAAGTTAATTATTTTTTATTCAAATTTAAACAAAAATTGTTTAATTTTAAATTTTCTTAAGGAAAATTTTGAAAATTTGCATCTATTACAGGGCCCTGATTTTTTTCCTAATATTTCATGTATAGAAACATGTACCGGTGTCTCTTAGCCGTGTGATAAAGAGAGCATTTATGGGTGTATTAATGATACATGTGTGCTTTTTCTATATGTTATTATTCATCATTTTGGTTTTGTTCTAAGTTAAATGTTTGTATCTTTACCATCCATTTATCAAAATATATAGAGACTCTCTACCTTTCAGTGTCAAAAAATATATATAATTTAATATCGTAAAATATATATTTTAGATTCAGCATGAGAAACTCTTTCATAATATATAATTCACATATTTTTGAACTACACAAATTTTTTAATAAAATAATAGTCAAAGATAAAAATGTGATAAAAATTTAGAACGACAATTAACTGTAAAGGAAAATTCACCTCTTCAGGATCCGCGAGGCAGCCCTTGTAGAGGGCGTGGCCAAAGACGGCGGCGTCGTTCATCTCCTTGGTGCGGATCTGCACCTCCATCAGCGGCCTCTTCTTCCCCTCCGGCCCCGGCTCGCTCATGTCGACGGCGATGTGCAAGCTCCGGTAGCCGTCCCCCTTGGGCCGCGCGATGTAGTCCTTGGTCCTCGCCGGCACGTCCTTCCACATCCCCTTGATCACCTCGTGCGTCCGGATGCACGCGCGGTGGCCGTCGCCGTCGCCGGCGCCGGCACCGGCGCGGTGGTCCAGGATGACGCGCATGCCGAGGATGTCGTGCACGTCCTCCGGCCGCCGCCCGTCCTTCACCAGCTTCTTCATGGCGCTGAACCGGCTCTTGTACCGGGCCTTGACGTCGAAGCCGGCGACGGCGTGGCGGAGCTCCTCGTCGGCGGCGAGCGCCTGGAGGAGGTCGTCCTTGCAGGTGGCGAGGACGCGCTTGCAGTCGTCTTCTTGGCCGCTCAGCCATTGGTCCACCTGGGCGTAGGCCTGCGGGTAGAGGCGCCAGAAGGAGAGGTCCTCGAGCTCCTTGGAGAGCGCGCCGGCGCCGACGGCGTGCGCCAGCGGCGCGAACACCTTGAGCACTTCCAGCGAGGTGGTGCGCTGCTGGTGTTTTGGGACGCCGTCGAGGTGCTTCATGGCGTCGAGCCTGATGGCGAGCTCGAGGATGACGGCGCGGACGTCGTAGCCGGAGAGGATCCGGTTGCGCACCGCGCTCGCCGCCTCCTCGTCGGCGACGTCGACCCGCGACGGCGCGTTCTTCACGTTGAGGCTCTCGCGGAGCAGCGCGGCGGCGCCCGGCCCGAGCTGCGCCTCGGCGTCGGCCATGGCCACCGCGCCGGCGTCCATCGCCTGCCTCACTATCCCCGCCGAGATGACCTCGGCGTCCATCTGGAGGTCGGCGAGGGACGCCGCGACGATGAGCGCGCGGGCGAGGGAGCGGCCGCCGGCGGCGTCGCGGAGCGCGGGTAGCGCCAGCTTGAGCGCGCGGAAGAGGAGGGTCCACGACGACGAGGTGGCGACGTCGTCCCCCATCCGCTCCGTCAGCCCGTTGAACACGCCGAGCAGCTCCGCCATCAGCCGCCCGCCGCTGCCCGCCGGAGTCAGCCGCGGCGCCGACGCGTGGTGCTCGACGTCAGGCGCCACCGCGGCCGCGGCCGGGTCGACGACGACGACGACCTCACCGCCGGCGCTCGCCATCGTCTCTCGTCTAACTCGCCGGAGGTTGCAAAGCTTCTTGAAGATAGTTCACTCCGGCCGGTGTGGCTGCATATATATTATCCTACCTAGCGTGGATATATATAGTCTTAGCTGTGACTGATCATGATTCATGACCACGTTCACGGCGTGTTGAGGTAAAGAAAAGGAAATAAAGGAAATAATGCAGCAACTCCAACAAATGATATTAAACCAAACAATTATTGTTCCACATTATCTTTTTTTAAAGGAATTTACGAATACTTTAAAAGGTGACATGTTTTTCAAGTACATTACATCTTACACGTTGTTTATATGTAATCATGGTGTGGATTCTAAACCCGATCTCCGGCGGATATCATCTTGATGTTTACATGTTATCTAAATAGTTATGAAAAAAGAAAATCAACAAGATAGATTAATATGGGATCAGCTCAGCCATCAGCCGGCCGCCGCTGCCCGCCGGAGTGAGCCGCGACGCTGACACGTGGTGCTCGATGTCAGCCGCTGCCGGTTCGACGACGAGGACGTCAACATTGCCGCCGGTGCTCGCCATATCGTCGATCTCCTCGCCGGAGGATACAAGCTCTTAGGGATTGTTCACTCCGGCCAGTGAGGCAGTGAGTGCAACAGTGAGTGCAACTTCAAGCTGGTAAGCTACCTAGAGCATCTCCAACAGCATCTCTAAATTAGACTCTCCAGATATACATTCAGCCAACTCTCCAACTAATTTGGGTAGTCAAACTAGGTGTGCACTCCAACAGTCTCTCTATTTACATCTCCAAAATCACAAAGGGACCCACATGTCATCCTCCTATCTCCATTCCCTTCTTCTTCCTCCTCTTTCTCTTTCTCTTCCCCTTTCTTTTCTCCCGCATGGCCGCATCGGCCCATCGATCCGGCGGCGGCGACGCCTCGCGCGTGCGAGGCGCGAGGCGGCGGCGGCGGCAGCTCCCGCACGGCAGCGACGATGCAAATGGCGACGGCTCCAGTGCGCGAGGCGGGCGGCGGCGGCGGCTACCCGCGCGCGTGAGGCGGCGGCGACGGTGGCTCCCTGCGCGGCAACGGCGATGCAGATGGCGACGGCTCCCCGCAGCGGCGACAGCTCATGCGTGACCGTGGCACGACGGCGATGACGATGACTGCCACGGCAGACGGTGGCCCAGACAATGACATTGGCGGGGTGCTCGTGGCCGGCGTGCCCTCGGTTCGTCGCTAGCAGAGCAAGAGGATCGATGGGGATGGGAGTGGTGGTGGGACCCACCTTTGGCCAGTGGAGGAGGCTGGCTACATTTGGCTAGCCGGAGGAGCAATTTGGTCATCCGGATGGCTGTTGGAGCTCGTTTTTTCTCTGTGTTAGCTAAATTTTAACTTGGAGAGCCAAATAGAGAGTCTATAGGAGTTGCTCTTATCCTTCTCGCATGGAGTGAACGTATAATATAGGAAAAGGTATGAATTACCCCCTCGAACTATCGCGGTCGACCGAATTACCCCCTGAACCACAAAACCAGACATTCTTCACCCCCACTATGCAAACCGGACGAATTACCCCCCTTGACCCAATCCGCGGTGGTTTTGGTTTACGTGGCGTACGCATGGCAGTTCAGTCAGCATTCTATTTATTTAAAAAATGTGGGACCTACATGTCATACTCTTCCTCTCTCTCTCTCTTCCTCTCTCTTTCTCACGGGCGGCAGGCGGGGGACACGGAGATGCGGCAGTGGCGGCGGCGGCGGAGGATGAGGGTGACATAGAGGCGGCGGCGGCAGCGCGGCCTCGCCGAAGTTGGACGTCGCTGCGGCGGAAGAGGAGAGGTCATGCAATGTGGAGGCAAGGCGGCGGAGCACGGCGTGGGCCTCGATGAGGAGCTGCTTGAGCGCCAGCAGCGCCTCTCCTCATCCCTCGCGCGACGGCCAGGGCAGCGGATGGGGACCGAGGACGGCGACAACCGGGGGCGGACCAATTGGGGGCGACGGTGCCGCGCGCGCATGGGGGGGGCACACGGTGGCGTCGACAGCGACCGATGACGCCGTGGAGGTCAGCGCAGCGGCGACGCGGGAGCAAGCATGTGTGGCCGGCGGCGGCGAGGTGACGACGGTCCTACTCCGCCCCCATGCTCCCCCATCGGCGATTGCTTTCTTCCCGCGTTCTAGGCCTAGTGGCGCCGCGCTTGCACGAGGGGGCACCGGCGGCGGCGACATCGCACGGGGGAGAAGGCTGGGCCGGCGAGCTTGTTCGCGCGGGACCGGCGGCGGACGGGGTTGGAGGCCGCGCGGATCTGGAGGACGATGCGGGACCCCTACGAGCCCCGCACGCCGCCACGGGCCACTGTCGTCCGCGGCTCGGTGCTGCCGTGCACACTTGTGCCGCCCCCAGTCGCCGCCGTCCGCCGCCCGTCCCCGCTCGCCGCCGTCCGCCGTGCGCCCCCACGCGTCGCCGTCGCCCGCGGCTCCACGCCGTCGTGCGCACTTGCGCCGCCCCTACTCGCCGCCGTCCGACGCCCGCCCCCGCACGCCGCCATCCACCCTGCGCCGGCGTCTGCCGCGCGTCCCCATGCACCGCCGTCGTCTGCGGTTCCACGCCGCCGTGCGCACTTGCGCCGGCCCCACTCGCCGCCATCCGCCGTCCGCCCCCACTCGCCGCCATCCGCCGTCCGCCCCCACCCCCACCCGCCGCTCCGCGTCGCCGTGCGCACTTGCGCCCGCGCGCATGAGTGAGAGAGAACGGAGAGAGAAATTAGGAATAGGTGAAGTAGAGGCATGACAGGTGGACCCCACCATTTTTTTAAAAAAAATACTGATTGGACTGCCACGCGTACACCATGTAGGATAAAACCGCTCTGGATTGGGTCGAGGGGGGTAATTCGTCTGGTATTGAAAGTTCAAGGTGAACAGTGTCTGGTTTTCGGGTTCAGGGGGGTAATTCGGTCGACCGCGATAGTTCGGGGGGTAATTCATACTTTTTCCTATAATATACCTCTGAGTTTGTCTAATTCAATAATTTACCATTGATGTCGTTTGTTTCTACAATATACCAACACTTAATCAATTGTTTTATAACTAGAGAAAATGTTGTGCGTTGCAACGGGTGAAGGTTATTTTAATTTTATTGTTGTTATACGGTTTAGTTAAGGTAAAATTCACTCTGAGAATTCGCTTAGATATTAAGTTTTTTTAGAAAATTATGAGCTGTAATTTGAAGTCCGATCATCTCAAGTTATCATCTAAATTTATTTAAAGAGATTTCTTATATGACTGCTCATGTATTTTCAAAAGCGAACGAACTTAAAACCCGACTCAAATACAAATTTGTATTTCCAAAAGCGAATGAACTTAAAAACTGACTCATACGCGGATGACATAGTGAAGCACCGACAAAAACATCTTCAATGTTTGTAATAGTTTCACTGTGAGAATTTCGCTTGGATGTATATTTTCCTAGAAAATCATGAGCTGCAATTAGGAGTCGATCATCTCAAGTTAGCATGAGAGATTTCTTATATGACTTATCATTTATTTCCAAAAGAGAACAAATTTAAAATCTGACTCAAATACAGATTTGTATTTCCAAAAAAAAACCGACTCATATATGAATGACGTACGGAAGTACCGGCAAAAACATTTTTAATTTTTATAATAGTAGAGATATGTCACTGGGTTGCGTTTATTTTTTTCAAAAATACATAAAATACTTTATGGACATACAAGATGAACAATTTATTTACCTAATTAGAAGTTTAAAAAATACAAAATTTTTTATTTGGCCCCATTACACATATGGAAGTTTGCCTATAAGTTTCAATTTTTTTTTGCATTTCTCCTTTTTCTTTAAATATAAATTATCTGTTGTATGTTATATAAAATACTAGTTGTGTTGTTGTTTTCACTGTAAATTATCTTTCATATGCTACCCAAGATATTTTTTTTCCTATTATCTCCGATTTACCATGCAAAAATATTTTTTTTTTCTAAAAAGTAAAGATAAAAAAAACACTTGAAACTTATATACGAACTCCTATATTGTGTAAGGAGGCCACATAAAAATTTGCATGCTTTTTTTTAACTCCTAATGAGATAAATCAATTGTTAAACATTGTACTCCCTCCATCCTATAAAAAACAACCTAGTACTTACTAGGATGACTTTTATGGGACGAAGGGGTATGCCTCAAGGGTATTTTGTTTTTTTTAAAAAAAAAACTTGATAAAGTTATCAGTATATTGTAGAAAGATATAATGTCAGTGGTAAACCGTTAAACTGTGACAAACTCATATTCTTAGTTGTGACCAGGTTTCATAGTAGCATTGCCGGAACGAAACGATATGAAGAAAAATATTCGAATGTTGCATCGAAAAATATCTCTTTCAGCACTCAATTCAGGCTGTGTTGGCTGTGTTTAGTTCAGCGCAAAGTTTGTATTTTGGTTGAAATTGAAGATAATATGACTGAAAAGTCATATATGTATGACAGGTTGATGTGATGGAAAATGACTGAAGTTTGTATCTAAATTTTGAATCTAAAGACAGCCTCAGATAGATCAGAGGAAAGATACGTGTGAGTAGCCCCACTCCCTCCCAAGCGTGCTTCCTAATTCCTAACCACCACCGTGCGCATTGGTCACTAGCCAGGTCACAAGAGAGAGAATTGAACTTGTTTTCTTCTACTTCCCCAATTTGTTTGGATTCTAAACTCGAGGGGTTTTATTTTCCTAAATTTTTTTTTCTGAAAACTATTCTAAACTCTTAAGGAGATGTCCTCTTGATGTTTGCATATCACATAAATAGTTACTAAAAAAATTAAAAAAATATATTAAAATATAATATATCGCTCTACAAACATACAATTAAAATCCAACTTCTACACATCGCAAAAAAAATAAATTTAACAGTGAATATAGGTTAACTAGCTGTGGTTTAAAATTTTCATGTATTAAAAGTGAATATATATATCTTCGATTACATGGTTGACGCACGCACTGCCCATAGCATTGCACAGGCAACACCGCACTCATACACTCAGCAATACATTTTCTAACACACTAAAATAACGGAAACCAACCCTTCATCTCACTATTTTCTTTATTGAAACAGAGAGTATGAAAACGATTTTATTTGTGGAGTTGGGTAAACGCACCGTTTGATCCACATGGGTGTACACTCCTGCTGTTGAAATTAAAGGGCGTGCCAGGAGGTTCATAAAAAAAATTCTTATCTTGCCTTCACAAACCATACACGTCGATGTCTTACCTGTCATGCCGTCGTGTGACTGGACCACAATCGAGACGTACCAGCCGAAGCCCATGAGCCGTTCGATTTACCAGCCGAAACAGATGAGCCGTTCGATTGGCTAATGGCTGTGATTGATCTCGTAGTTGAGCCAAATAAGTACATCTCAATAAATCACGTGCTCGATCACAATATATATGGTTGCGTGTGTATATGTGTATTTCTAGAATATTGTACATATTTATTTTTCGTGTGGTGTGGGATCTAGAAACTGTACTTTACACACACTCACACATCATCGCACACATATACAAGTGGTCAGGGATACTTATACACGTGCATGCATTATCTGCATATATTCCCTCTGTGGCTGTCTCACTGAATAATCTTTAATATTTAATTTCTCATATACCGTAATATTTATAGCAAATCTCATACAACCATCGATTTCATGTACAACTAATCATAAACCGTAACGTTTATTAGCAATCGAATGATAATTTTTGGGTGTGTGTGTGTATTGTGTGTGTTCTTAACATCTTAAAAGTTAACGTCGGATACACTGGAATGAATATGGAATATGAATCATGTGAACTAGCAATATACTTGGATGACGACAAATTAAGAGTTACATAGTTTTAAAATCTTCACTTCAATGCTAGGTTAGAAGATTGTGGTACTAGGGGCATTCTCATCTTTTCGAAAAATTTATCTCTAACTGGACCGAAAATATCCTCAAGCACATTATACTTTTTTTAAGGCTATCTTTACCTGTAACATGTTTTTACGATATCCACCAGCAAATTACACAATTTTTTTTGTCATGTAGCAATTTTATGGAGGTATTAGCATATAATAATTGAAGCATACTCTTCTTTTAGTGCAATCTATGTAGTATAATTCAATCATCCCAAATCGCTGACTATATTTATTCGAGAAATTTTACGGTCTTGAGAAAGTACCTCAAGATACATATGACCTAGAGGTATCGAGTTTTACAATAGAAAATATGATCCTCCTAATACTTTCTCAATTTATTCGCTACTGTCTTATTAACATGTACCATCTCCGTCCAAAAAAAAGACAAACTCTAGCAATGAATCTGGACACATGTGTGTCGAGGTTCATTGCTAGGATTGGATTCTTTTTGGGACGGAGTAGTATGTTTTTTGGAGCACCCGATTAACATAGTGATGGATGTATATGCAAGTAAATCGAATGCATGTGTCCATAATGCGTGGTCCTGAGCTGCAGAAAACCATCAAGATATCTTTCAATAATTAAATAAATTGTCATGTGCTATAATATATGGTCCTGTATATGCGCGGCGATGATGTGATATGCCAACGAAGATGGATGCTGACCTCTCGAGAAAGATCTCCCTTGAACGCTTTTATACTTCTCTAATGTAACACAAATGGAATGGTTATATGACAAGATTTTATTTCTAAATAAGCGTACAGTGACATCTTTGAATAGTTTAGTTGGATGATTTTTAGTCCTTCGATTTAAGCCTTTCTTTTGCTTTCAGCATTCCAATACAGACGTAGAGACAAGAAGGTCCCCTGAAAAGATGTACTTCAGCGAAGGCAGCACAGCAGAACACACCAGCCAGCCATCTCCATCTCCAACCCCCACAGCTAAATGTGAGGTGATACACTAGTCCAGTGGTCACTGATCAGATCCAGTTGGTAATAGTAGTACATTATAAGAAATGTGCCACACAGTTTTTGTTGCTACGTGGAAAATCCAAGCACACAAAAAATAATCAAGAAATAATACAGCTTATCCAGGCTTGCGTAGAACTCCATGAACATATATATAATCAATGATAATAAGAGCGTACCTGAATGCAGTATGCAGACAGATAGTAGCTATAGCCTATATAGCAAGATGGTGGATTAGTTTGGTCACCTGTGCTAAGCTTCAGTTTTAGCTTACAAGCAGTTTGTCGCCCAGCTGTTTGCGGTAGACCTGAATGAGACCCGCGCTGTCAATCGTCTGCAGCTTCTCCTTCAGTATCTTCCTGTAGCGATCGTCTTTGTCGTCTAAGCTTCTCATCAGTTCGATCTGATAAGACGTAATGTGTCAAGGATATGTATAAGAATTTGCGGGAACTGAAGAGCATTTCAAGAGTTATCATTGTGAATGCAAAGAACTTGTGATTACCTGTCTCTGGAATGCCTCGAATTCATCGGAGCTCAAGGAGCCATCGCTGTTTGCGTCGAGAAGATGCATGAGCTCCTTAGCATCTTTGCCCCCAGCACCAAGGTCTTCCATCACCTCTGTGAGCTCCTCAATACTGATCCTTCCATCACCGTTTTTATCTAGCTGGCAGAAAGCACGGTTCGTGCAGTTGCTGTCTCCTTGATCGCTAGCTGGGTGGTCACGAAGACGCATAGCTGCTAACTCTGCTGCAGCCAACATGATAGCCTTCAGCCTTTTAGCCTGCAGAAAATAATTTCAAGGAATGCTCATTCCAAGTCATCTAGAAATAATTTGTCTATAGCTTTAGTCTTCTAAAAGTCATAGGGCAATAGATTTTGTTTCACTGAGTTCATCCAATAATTACAATATGTCATTCACAATGAATGACATATTGTAGATATGGATGAAATCCAGTGGCGGCGTGGATTTATCCAAAAGTGATATACAACACAATTCCAGTCAAAAGGGTCGAGATCAAATAATCAATCATGTATCAACTAATAATATAAACCAAGCCATCTATGTTGTAAGTTCTGAAGTAATTAGTAATAGGCTACTGACTGTTTTTAAGTAAAAAGGCTCTGTACAGAGTACAGACTATATGTCCTGTATGTTAGTGCAAACATATTATGCACTAATTATACCGTGAAGACATTTGTTGATTTTTCAACTTATTTGAGTAAAAACACTAATCTTACTAATATAAGGGGAGCTACCTGCAGTAATTTGCTAAAGCAAAGAATATGTGCTCTGTTGTATTGCAAAAGGACAGAGTGATGACAATGAGGAAACTCACCTCTCCAGGATCTGTAAGTCCACCTTTGTAGAGAGAGTGAGATGCCTCTCCACCAACAGCAAATTTATGCATCTCCTTGGTTCGTATCTGTATCTCCATCAATGGCCTCATCTTCCCAGGTTCACTTACATCGATGGCCACATGCAAGCTCTGGTAACCATTTTCTTTTGGCCGTGTGACATAATCTTTTGTCCTTCCTGGAACTTCTTTCCACATAGCTTGAATGATTTCATGTGTCTTGTGACAAGCCCTAGGGCCCCAGTCTAACGAGCTGCCATCACACCGAGGTTCTAAGATTACCCTTAAAGCTAGTATGTCATTTACTTCTTCTGGTTTTCTGCCATCTTTTACTAGCTTTTTCATAGTACTGAAACGGCTTTTATACCGCCCTTGAATTGAGATGTCTTGCACGATCTGGCTCAACTCATCATCATCTTTCAGTGCCTGAAGCAACTGCTTCTTGTACGAATCTATTAAGAGATTGTTCTCAGTCTCTTGGCTCCTCAACCATTGATCAATATGGTCATATGAATGCGGAAACAAATAGCGAAATGAAAGATCCTCTAGCTCCAGTGATAGATTACCAGCTCCAACAGCATGGGCAAGTGGGGCATATATCTTCAGGACTTCAAGAGACTTTATCCGCTGCAGATATCTCGGGAGGCAATCAAGGTTTCTCATCATATCGAGCTTTAGAGCAAGTTCCAAGATAACTGCTCGGATGTCATAGTAAGAAAGACAAAACTTTCTCAATGCACTTGCACTTTCATCGTCAAGTACATCAAGCTTTGAAGGGGCATGCTTAAGCCGTAAACTCTCATGCAGCAAATGAGCTGTGCTGATCCCAATCTCATATTTGACATCCCTCATGCTTATTGCTCCTGCATCAAGTGCTTCCCTCAGTATTCCGGCTGAAATAACTTCGGCATCCATCTGCCACCATGTGCCAAAAAAAACTGGTTAGATCTTACAGTTTAAAGTGGATTTCTATGACACAAAGAAGTGTAAGTATCTTATGAATCACCATAACAATACAAGGAAATGAAGAGTTAGAAAATACTCATGGACAGAAGCCAAACGGCAAATAAGGGATAGCTGTTTCGTAACAAGTCCTAACCATTATTATCTTCTTTTTTTCTAAAAAAAACAAACAAACAAGTCCTGGTCATTAGGAACGTCAGTTTTTTACTCTGGTAATGGAAACTACTAACTCAGCAATGTCAGTTTAGCTATGATAATAATGTCTTATACAAGTTGTACTTGTGGTAGTGGTAGAAATAAGCATCCAAATGATGAAAACTGCGAAGCAAACAATAATAATTGGTACTAAGTACTAACATAAAACATTGAACTGACAATCGTAGCCAATGTGTGTATGACAATTACTGCCACAGCAGCAGCAAAATCTATCTTGCTTTCAGAGTTTTGATTACAATGGGAATTATGTGACGATGAATTATCCTCTACTAGAAGCAAAAAGGATTTGCACCACATGGTTTTAAATGATACCGAGGTACTACTTTATCCACAACTCATGTGGGTTTCACCCAATTCGGCAAGTCGAGCTACCCATCGTGTACAGGTCTACAGGATGTGATCATTCGATTCGAGCAAACTACCTGGAGGTCGGCGAGGGAGGCGGCGACAGCGAGCGCGCGGGCGAGAGCCCGGCCGCCGTCGCCGTCGCGGAGGGCGGGGAGGGCGAGCTTGAGCGCGCGGAAGAGGAGGCGCGACGACGACGACGTGGCCAGGCCATCCCCCATCCTCCCCGTCAGCTCGTTGAACGCGCCCACCAGCTCCGCCACCAGCCGCCCTCCCCCCTCCGCCGGAGTAGACGACGACGACGACGACGACGACGACGACGACGTGGACGGAGAAGAGGCGGCCGCCGCCGCGGCTGCTTGGGCAGGGAGGCGGAGGCGGTGGAGGTGGCGCGGGCGGAGTCCTGGGCGGCGGGGGTGGTGATGCTGCCGGCGGCCGCCGCCGCCGGCGGTGGGGATTGCGGCGGCGGAGGTCGTCGCGGCGGTCGCCATGGGGGAGGTGGTGGGGCCCACTGGGAGGGATGAATTGGAGGCGACGTGGCGGTCGTTGTGTGCTCGAAGCGGATG
The DNA here is from genome assembly GCA_000338895.3 of Oryza meridionalis. Taxonomy (NCBI): domain Eukaryota; kingdom Viridiplantae; phylum Streptophyta; class Magnoliopsida; order Poales; family Poaceae; genus Oryza; species Oryza meridionalis. The sequence goes on along the minus strand of CM002528.2, from coordinate 3,691,887 downwards.
CGTGAAGTGAAGTGGTGTAGCGTAGCGTAGCGTGGTGGCGATGATTGGCTTGCACTCTGCCACGTAGGATCCGCTCCTCCGTGGCGATTTTCATCCACGAGTTCGTCGTTTTTTTTCCATCAAATTGATACTCCCTCCGTTTTACGATGTAATACTTTCTAGCATTGTCCGTATTTCTCCGCGGTCACGCTCCACGCCGGCGGTCGTGTCCTCTGCGGGGCCGGCCCTGAGCCAGTGCGGGCAGTACAACCGCACCGGGCCTCCAAAAATAATTAGGAGCCTCCAAAATATATATACTATAGTACCGGGCATGATAGGTTACTTTGCGCATTGAGAAAAGGCTGCTGGATAAGATTGTTATGAACACTATCATCATTGATTTTACATTTAGAACTATTAGAAGAAATTGTTTTAAATTATTTGGAGATATTTTTTTTGATATTTTAAACTTATTAGCGTGAAATTCGTTAATAACAATGAGTTTTTAAATATTATCTTGTAATTTTATGGTGAATGAGGGCTTTCATTTTTGTTCCGCACCGAGCCACAAAAAGTTAGGGCCGGCCTGTCCGCCCTCACGCTGGAACTCATCACCCACGACGCTGCATATCTTCTTCGGTGATGTGCTCCCGACGGAGCAGCAAGGCGAGGCAGCGGGGGCTTCTCGAACGAGCTTCCTTCTCTTCCTTCTTCCTCCGCTGCTGTGTGCCCAATGCCAGCGCTGCTCCGCAGCTGCATGTGTGCTCTCGTGCTATGGGAAATGAGGAGAAAGACGATACCATCGCGAGTGCTGGGGAGGGATACCAGTATCTATCTTTTGCTATTCGATTTTGCTAAACGTTAGTCGCGTGATTTCTCGTCTGATATTTGATGTTTTTCTGGCCTGGATTGGTGATGGATTTAGCGCTAATCAGGCCACGTGGGGAGCCACGTGGGCTGGTCTTGTCCGAATTTTTCGTTTTGCGCGCACGTGTTTTCTCGCTCTTCTTTTTCGCGTGCTCTCTCTCGCCTTCCTTCAAGCTCTCTCTCCCGCGCTTTCTTTTCTCGTTCTCTCTCCCTTTCTTTCGATTTTCTCCGTAAAAATTGATTTCTTTAACCATTAAAAAATTAAGATAATTGAAACTAAAATATAAAATTACAATCCTATATAACTAAAATTATATTTGTAAACTTAGTTGATATGATATGACATGTAATTTCACTGTAATTTTGATAAAAATACTGTGTAACTAAATATGTATTTGTTATTTCTTTATTTTTATCTATTATAAAAATTTAAGATGTTTTTCCCCCAAAAGTTTCGTACGTCACCGTAACGAATCGGTTTGGTATTCCGCATCAGCAGCGCCTCATCGCGTACACGAGCGAGGCAGGAGCGTTGGATTTCGTGGGCCAGCTGGGCCTCCTGCATGCTGGCTGCCCCATGGCCAATGCTGTTCGTTGTCTACCACCGGTGTCGGATTAGTCTGTCGTCTCCGAATCGAGCAAGCGTGTTTGTGCCTTCACCTCTCCTGACCCATATTAGTTTTTAAGGCCTTGTTTAGTTACCTTTAAACTTCTAACTTTTTCATCACATCAAATATATAGACATATATATGAAGTATTAAATATAGAAAAAAATACCCAATTATACAGTTTGCATGTAAATTACGAGACGAATCTTTTGAGCCTAATTACACCATGATTTGATAATATGCTGCTACAGTAAATATTTGCTAATGACGGATTAATTATACTTAATAGATTCGTTTCGCAGTTTACAGACGGAATCTGTAATTTGTTTTGTTATTAGTCTAAGTTTAATACTTCAAATGTGTGTTCATATACGTCAAAAACAATTTGCCAAAACAACTAAACACGGACTAAGTTATGAGCTATGAACTGATGCACACGGAAAAATTTGGAGACATATGCACACGTCATGACCCATGTTAGTAAAAACTAATTAGCATGCACTGATGTATGAATAATTCTAATTTTTCCATTATAATTATATTAACAAAAATTTCCGTGCATTGCAACGGGAGGTAAATTTTTGGAGTTGAGAAGTAATTGTCGTCGAAAATTTGCTAATTGTTTAACTTTTTGGAGTTGAGAAGAAATCGTTGTCAATATTTTTCTCTGATTAGGAATTTGATGACATATATATATGGTGGCTTATTCAAATGAGAATTATTCTCCACTTATCTTTACTACTATAAAAATTGAAGGTGTTTTCACCGGTATTTTGGTACGTCATCCATGTTTAAACTGATTGTGCATTTGTTTTCTTGAGTCATATACGTCCGTCTCTAACTCAATTGGTTTTTGCGTTTGCCGCCGCAACCCACGAAGACGCATTATGAGCCCACCAGGAAGAGCACGTAGTCCTAGGATTAATTACAACACCGCTTATCTTTCCAATTTTGCACCAGTGATTTCTGTTCCAGAAGCTAGGAGGAGAACGTTATATGTATATTTGTGCTTGAGCAATAGGGGATCGACATAGGATTAATTGTATAATTAAAATTTTAATTCAAAAAATATTATTAATAATGATCGGAACTATATCAAATTATGAAAGATAGTTGAGGAATATCTTCTCAAAGTACTTAAAGGAAAATCTTAGCGTTCTTATTTATCATTCGATTTTTTTCATCGATCACAACATGGGATCATAAGGATTTTCTTTTTATCTTTGGATGGATTTCTGATATATAAGAACCCAAATGAATTTTGAACAAGTGAAGACTAATAAAGAAATAAGTAATTCAAAAGGAAAAAATTATATTCACTTTCAAAATTTCAAATTGAGTTTGAGGAATTTCTGAAAAAGTTCAAAGTACGGATCTATTGTTTATCAAAAATTTTAGTTTGTCCCGTTGCAATGCACGGGCATTTTTTCTAGTTCTTTAAAATATAAAGTTATAGTCTTATATAACTAAAATTACATTTGTAAATTTAGTTGATATGAGATGTAAGTGCACTCTATTTTTATAACAATATTGTGTAAATAAATATGTATTTGTTATTTTCTTTAAAATATCAAATTACAGTCCTATATAACTAAAATTACATTTGTAAATTCAGTTGATATGATATGTAAGTGCACTGTAATTTTGATAAAAATAATGTGTAAGTAAATATGTACTCCTATTTGTTATTTTCTTTTGTTGTCCATTGGATGCAAATCTAAGGGTAAAAAAAATCTGGGTGATTTTTTTTTGTTAGAAATCACCCGATAAATGGACCACCTATACATTTATCGACAAATTTTCTTCTAAAAATTTGACGGATGTAATTATAGTATAATCGAAGTGTAATTACACTGTAACTTGTATGTAATTACACTGTAACTTGCATGTAACTATAGTGTAACTTGCATGTAAGTTTCACGTAATTTTGAATCATTAGATCTATTATAAGATTTGTTCTGGCGATGGAGAAAAAAATCACAGCACACATATATGTGAAAGGATTTGATCCCACGACCTTCATTTTACCGAAATAGCATGTTATGGAGAGATTTTTGAAAGTTACATAAAAGTTATGTTATAGTTACTGTATAATTACACTACGATTGTACTATAATTACATCTGTCAATTTTTTGAAGAAAATTTCTCAACAAATATATAGCAAAATTGACCAAAATTCAGCTGAAACCTACAAATTTTTCAGTCGGATGCAAATAAATATGGATCAAAGAGGTGCATGCAACGCCTGATTAACAAGATTAAGAAAAAAGATCATGCAAAGTTGAATGCCTAGTAGGCAGTTTTGAGTAGAACCGTTTTTATAAATTTTTGGGCTATCCATATTCATTCATAAAAACAGTTAAAATTTTCAACATGTACGTTATATGTAAATCAACTTATACTCACAATTCTTTCCATATACTTGCATCATAAATTCCAAATCTCGCAATGTAAATTTTGCCTTATTTTTTTTGTTAATTGTTTTTAAGATAATGGAAGCTATTTCAGCCTTTGCTTTAATGAAGCTATAGCTAATTATTAAAAAAAAGTTGCAAATTGAACTACATTTAATTGAACTACATTTAGGGCAAGTCGAGGTGTGTGATGAATGGCATTAGGGCGACCCTCGACCATACCCATATTAAGTCCATAAATGTAACATACTTCCATTGTGACATTGTCTCGAAATATAACAATTTTGAACTATTTATCTACAAAATATTTTTTTCAGATACAGGGTCAAAAGTTACTATATTTTGAAACAGTGTTAAAAAGTATTATCTCTGTCCCATAAAAAAACAAAGCTAGTATGTGTTCTAACAAGATTCGTAGTAATAGAATATGTCTCATCCTATCCTATCCTAGCTTTGCTTTTTATGGGACGAAAGAAGTAATTTATATGTAAATATTTATATTTATATATTATTTTTGATTTAAAAATCAATACTGAAAAAAATAAACTATAATGATAAAAAAACACTAAAATCGACTCTAAAAGTTTCTACTTTATAAAGATTCCACTTCAATAAAGAAGAATGCATCAATTTATCAAGAACTAAAAAAAGAAATTGCTCGCAAAGTATAAAATCAATTATAGATATATGTTATCTTTGTTGACGTTAATATTTCACGGATTATTCATTACGATGACAAATATAGCATAGACATGTTAGCACCTAATTAGCAATATCATCATGGAGCACACTAATTTGTCTAATTAATCAAATGAGCATGTCAATAGTGATATTTAGAGTATGTCTGATATATTGTATCTCTACCATTAGTGATTAAGAAACAACGCATATATGTGGTATTCCAACATATAAACACGTGAATTAAATTCTTTAACTCAAAACTCACAGCTAGCTAGTGTAAATAAAACATATAAGTTGACACACAAATGCATACCACTGTTAAAAGAATTGGTTGATTTTTTCCAAACTCACACTATACCATTTCTTTTTAATGGTTTCATGATAGGTTTTCACTGTTTGTACACTGTTGTTTAATAGTGGCTATGCAGAATATCTATCCATTAGAAAAAAATTAATCATGTTTTCTATCAGTTTCATTGTATAGCCTTTTTCACGTTGTTTCGTTGTATAGCCTTTCACATTGAAATCCTCATGTCATATATTCTATCCATGAAGGAAACATCTCGCGGATGCTGATTCCGAGTACTGAGGTGGCAACAGTATGACATCCTCCATGGTTTGTGGGGACATAGGAGTAATAGGAATTGGTGGGTGATCGAAGATGCACTACATAGGAGCAATAGGAATTGGTAGGTGACCGAAGATGCAGTACTTAGGTTGTATTGATATCAAGAATTGGTAGGTGACCGAAGATGCAGTACTTAGGTTGTATTGATATCAAGAACAAGCAAACTCTTTATGTATCATAAGTAACAATACACTGTTGTTTGTTGCCTCAACCGCCATGGAGGAGTGTTTGACGAATTTTTCGCTCTTATGCACACATATGACAAAAAACCTAAACATCCTTAACAGTTCATTTTTGCAAAAACTTATCACCGTGAATTTAAATATAATTGTTTTTTGAAGCTAGGAGGAGACAGACAATATCAGGAGGTGAGGTCGTGGGAGAAGTTAGTTTAATGGGTAAGCTAGCTAGGTTATCACACCATATCTATATCTAGCCTAGTTTAAATCTTTTTCTTTTACCTAAGAATATTGGTTATCACTCAACTGTAAGATCGGACATATAAGAAAAATATATGTTATTATAGTTTCTTAATTTCTTATTGGTTTGTTACATATTTAGTCTGATGTTATTTCTTTAATATAGTAAGCCACTAGATAATGATCTGTTATTGATAGATGGTGAAGTTGTTGTAAAGATGATGTTTGATTTTCCAAATATGTATTGAGATGTGGATTATAATTAGGTTCATTAAAACCTTTTATATTATTATAATTTTCTTATTGACTAATCATTTTGTTCTATAAAACATATATTGAAATTGTAAATAATTTTTAGTTGTTTATTTTTGTTAGATTTGAAATAGATACGGGAGTAATGTTATCTAATACTATATAACATAGTTTTTATATACATCTAAGTGAACATTATTTTGAATTAAGCTACTTGTACTGTGTCAAAATTTGTGATGTTATAATTAGCATGATGTGCTTGAAATTGTGGACAGAGTATCGAATGTAGTATAAATGGGGCAACAATATTACTAAGCTACACACAACTATTTTGCTACCTTAGATAGTTTGATGATTCACCTATTAGAAATAATAGAAATAATAAAATCTAGTTACATTTTGAATAGATTTACTATTTGATAAATAAACCTTGTATTAAAGCTTTCTATTAGATCACAAGTAGTTTATTTCAATAACTTTATGAAGTCATATTTAATATTAATTTATATACCCTACTTTATGCAATTCCTTTTTTATAGAAAAAGAAAATATTTTTTCTATAATAAATAATTTAAACTATCATACATAACTTATATGTTGTTGAGGGAAAAAAACATGACACAAACAATATTTATATTGCATTATAACAGTTAGACTCATGACAATTGGCACTCATTAATTTATTCAATAAAATGTTAGATATTTGTAGGACTACATATTCATGAATTATATCTTTATTCAAGACAATTGGCACTCATTAGTTTGTCCAACACTCCTATCAAATTTCATAGAGGAGCCCATGGGCTGGACTTTAATGGGCCATTTATAGTTTTGTTACTTTGTTCCAATTTTTTAGTGATTTTTTCTACTAGCAACATGCATGTACATTGCAACATGAAGAAAAATATGAGAAAGGTAAGGAAATAGAGAGAACATGATTGACAATTGGGTGAGTGATAAAGCGGTGTGGAAGAAAATACTAGGTGGCTATATGACGATAAAGGGAGGTGACGCTAGGTCAAACCTTAGCCAAAGAGGACAAGGAGGAAAGAAATAGAGAGAATACGGTTGTCAAATGTGCGAGTGGCGAAGCTGTGTGGAAGAAAAGACCGGGTGATCGTTTGACAGTAGAGGGAAGCGATGGTATGTCAAACCCTACCTAAAGAGAAAAAGGAGAATTGGAGATACAATAGAAAAAGATGGACGGATCTAGGAAGGAAGGAATGAACATGTTATTGTTATATCTATATTCAAAATTAGTACACGCACCATAATTTAGGTAGGATCCAAGTAGAGATGGGGAAAGAAACTTGTAAACCGAAGACCGAACCAAGCCAAGAGCTAACCCGAACTATCATTTTATCGGTTTCCCATATTGTGCTTCGGTTTTTATTTTATTTTACTGTATTCACGATCTTATTACAGTTGGCTTATATTTATAATAACCATTCCAATTATGTTCTGGGTGATGGCTCCGACGAACTGAGTGCGTGCTGGACTTTCTCCAGTGTAATTAGCTCATGGCTGGAAGAGTTTCTGTAATAGAACAATTTTTAGACACTTTCAAATTGACTTTCGGGATTTGAATCTTGCATGGCTTCCTGATCAGAGTAGCAATCTATATTGAGCATCTCACCGTGAACCTTAGTTCCTCTCCACCACCTCCTCCTCCTCCTCCTCCTCCTCCTCCCGCCGCCGCATTCCCACCTTACGTCGTCGTCTTCATCACCGGCCGTGGAGCACCATCCGACGGCGCCACATCTCTGGCGCCCGTCACCTCCTCCATCCCCCTAGCTCGCTTGACCGGAGGCGGGCAGCTGCAGGAGCTCCTCCAGCTCCGGCCACCGGAGTGGTGCTCGTGCTCTGCTTCCGCGGCATCCTCTCGCCGGAAATCGACGTGGGGGAATCAAGGGAGACAAGCTAAGCTAGGAGACAAGACAAAGCACTGGGAGCAAAGCTCCACAAGACCACAAATCCACAACTGATATTATTATTTGTTCTTTTTTTTTTTGTCCGGACGTGCAAGTGCAAGTAGTGTTTCCTCTTCTGCGACATGCCCAAGTAGAGTTTGGGCCAAAAGTGTGTGATGGATGGAATTCGGGCGACCCTCAGTCCAGAAATGTAACATGCTTTCACCGTCTCAAAATATAATAATTTCGAACTATTTATCTCAATGTTTTTTTTAAAGATATAGGGTCAAACATTAGTACTATATTTTGAAACTGCATTGTATTCTCTCCGTCCCATAAAAAATAAAGCTAGAATATATTGTGTCAAGATTTATATATAAATATTTATAAATATATAAATATTTATATTTATATATATACTAGGAAAAAGGCCCGTGCGTTGCAACGGATGAAGTCTATTTCAACCGTTTTATTGATAATATTTTTTGTCTAAAAAGTATATGGGATTTTTATTTGATAATTGATAGTATTGATATCTAATTTGGAACTCTTATTGGGATGATGGTCATATCATGCACATTGCTTTGTTATTGCCTGACAAGAATTCTGAACCAATTATGAGTATGACTCTCGTCCCAAGTTAGCATGTGTGATTTTAGAAAGGATTTTTCTTATATGATTTTTATGTATTTTTAAAAGCAAATAAACTTAAAGACTGGCTTAAATACGGACGACCTGGTGAAAACATTTTTAATTTTTACTATAGGAAAGCTCAAAGTTGTTGGCGAGGACGCATGAGAGAGCTGCCTTCTTGAACTCTTGCAGCGGTCGCGGAGGACAAAGTTGTGCAGGCACGGGCTGCAGCACCCTGACGAATCGTCCGATCCATGCATGCGTCCTCGTGCCACGGGGTACGCTCGTAGCCATGGTCTCCGTCGCGTCTATGGCAGTGGAACGTCTTGGCCCGAACGCCGCTTTTAAACATTGGCGGCGGCGGCAGCCGGCCGGCCACAGAAAAATCAGCACACGGTGATCTACTACTCCCTCCGTCCCATAATATAAGGGATTTTCAGTTTTTGTTTATACTCTTTGATCACTCGTCTTATTCAAAAATTTTTGAAATAATTATTTATTTTTTTTTGACTTGCTTTATTACTTTAAGCATAACTTTTTATTTTTTATATTTGCACAAAATTTTTAAATAAGACGAGTGGTTAAATAGTACAAGTAAAAACTCAAAATCTCTTATATTATGGGACGGAGCGTTATTATCAACGTCGCTGCCTCTCGGATATATTATGATGATCGTATATCGTATCGAGCCTTGCGTTTTGGAATGGATCCTATTCCGTTTCTCACACAGGAACGCGATCCAATTGAAAATTGAATCGGGTGATTTTGTTCGACAGATATGAAAACGTTCCGTGCCTTTTTTAAGTAGTAGAGAAGAGAAGATGTAAATATAGGTAATGATAGAATTAGAAACCAATTTAGATACGGATGACGTACCAAAATCTCGGCAAAATCATCTTCAATTTTTATAATAGCAGAGATAGAGATATGGTTTAGTTAAGATGAAATTTACTGTGGGAGTTCGCTTGAATATATATATTTTTAGAAAATCATGAGCTGCAGTTAGTCTCAAGTTAGCATGCGAGTTTTTTTTTAAACATATTTCTTATATGATTCCTTATGTATTACCAAAAGTGATCGATCTTAGAAATTGACTCAAATACGGATATGTATTTCCAAAAACAAACGAACTTAAAAACCAACTCATACACGGATGACATACCAAAATATCGGCAAAAACATCTTCAATTTTTATAATAGTAGAGAAGAGATAGAATGAGATGAGACATTCTAAGAGTACGAATCTTGACACAACACATCCTATTTATATATTTATATATAAAGATTTGCATATAAATTACATCTTTCGTCCCTATTGTTTTATATTTATAAATCTGTAAATATTTATATTTATATATTGTTTGTGATTTAAAAATCAATATTGAAAAAAAACTATAATGATAAAAAACACTAAAATTGACTCTAAAGTTAAGTTTTTAAATTTAAAATTTTCCAGCGGCTTATATTTTAGGGCAAAGAAAGGTTCGAACAATTTAGAAATATTGATTGGATGGTTGTGAGCGAAGATTTCGAGAGTAACTTTGAATCGGAGCACATTTGGAGGAGACAGAAAAAAAAATTCAACAATCACAAGTTCAAGTTGAATTTCATACAATTGCACGATATTATTGTCAGCCTTTCATGCGCTCAACATTCGCTGCCGTGCACATGAATATTTTTTTTAGCATTTCTGTTATATGCTCATGGCGCAGGGTGTGCATGAGCTTATGCATGACAAGACCAAAAAAAAACTACTTGAGCATGAAATTTCATGCACACCCTGAACTTCAACTTAGGCTGTGTTTAGGCCGTGAGCCAAATTATTTTTTTAAGTATACAGATATACATTTGAAGTATTAAATATAGACTAATAACAAAACAAATTACAGATTCCGCATGTAAACTGCGAGACGAATTTATTAATCCTAATTAATCCGTCATTAGCAAATGTTTACTGTAGCATCACATTGTCAAATCATGGTATGATTAGGCTCAAAAGATTCGTCTTGCAATTTACAGTCGGACTGTGTAATTGGTTTTTTTTCATCCACATTTGATGCTCCATACACGTGTCCAAACATTTGATGTGACGGAAAAGTTAAGTTTGAAGAAAAAGGTTGGAATCTAAACACGGCCTTGAACTCCATTTCTGTTATAGATATGACCAAAAAAATTACCAAGCTACAAGCCTACTTGCACGATTGCAAAGGCCGAGCAAAAGGAAAGAGGGTACCTGCTGTTAGTAAGATGGAGCTCAGCATCGACAAGCACAACCCAAAATCATTACTGTTCTTACAATTCATCAAGGACTCAATGAGTTCAAATTTTAATCAGGAATCCAACTCAAGTTCATGTTGTTCATCACTTCATCATGGATAACGTTTAGATGTCAGGTCATCAGAACGTGTCACAAAGCAGGGTAGGGCAGGGTGGACAGAATTCTGTAGAGCTGTAACTCAACCACATTTCTTGTACAGTATTACTACTATGTTTCAGTATATCAGATGAAAACCTACACAATTGGGAGATTAAACCTTTGAAGGAACAAGAAAGCAGCACTTTTGTTACCTTGGTTTACAACAATTTAAGCCTAGATATTTCAAAGTAGAAAGTAAACAAGACTGAACCCCATTTCATGGCTTAAGCAAAATACATCACAAATATTCTGCTATGCTAAGTATAATTTCAATCCTTGTTATAAGAAAACCACTACCATGATGCCATCTAAATGTCAGCATCAGTTTGCTTGAGAGAAACACCAACCATGGCGTCATGCATGTTATGTCATCTCCTCGAATTAGCTTGCATGAAAATGGCCTCCACCTTAACTTGTATGTCCAAGTCATAAATATCAGGCTGATGTCCAAGGCGATAGGCAGTTCATCGAAGATTTGGAGAATGCTAGTTTGGATGGTACAGGCTACCAAATTGGCCAAATTGGTGGGCCTCATTTTGATCTCTTTAATATTAGCTTTCTAATGCAGAAAGCTCAACCTCCTTAGTGCAAGGACGGTAAGCTGCAAAGGTGCTATCGTTAGCAAAAGAACCAGGGTTGAAGCAAGTTATTCCTGTGTATTTGAAGGCCTTCTGCTCGCTCTTGTCGCCCAGTACTATCTGAAGAAGTTTTTCAGGAAGAAAATCAGCAAAGAACGTCCAAAACTTTTGTTTATAGTGATGAATTGTAATAGTTATACAAAAGAAAGTAATCACACATGCACGGTCAAGCAATTAAATGAGCACAACAGCACATTCATCGCAACAAATTTAGAGCACATTTCAAGGTCCTGAATAGGCTTATGTCCTAAATTGCATACCGTGTGAGGAGTAGGATAGAGTCGAAGGCAATGATCGTAGTTCCATATGATTGGCTGAACTGTAAGAGGCAATGGGCAAAGATGACTCTGATGGGTGATGGTTGCTACCAGCTGAAAAGAAAATGATGTGTTAATTCTTTGAACAATATATGCTTATTGAAATAACAACAAAGGAGGGGTATTTAACATACATGCTCGAAAGGGTCACTTGTTTCATCTGTTGTTGGGGGAATCAGACAAGACCGCCGCATCCTATAAAGGAGGTCTTGCCGGAAAAATACAATTTCTTGTGTATAAAACTTCACCCTGGATAATTACAGTTTTATTTACTGGAGATAGTACAGATAATAATTGAACAATCTGCAAACTTAAGTGTTTTCTTAATCATGACAACTCAAAAAGGGTTAATGGCATAGCTTAGACAAGCTCTTCTCTGCCAATCTATCACTATATGGTAGTCTCAGTGGGTAGTGAGTATATGAAGCTTTTTCCAAGATTGACTGAAATGACAGTGGAATCACTAAAGATAGAATCAGATAAGTTCAGAAAAAAATTGATAAAATGAGGAAGATAATGCCTAGTACAAAAAAGTAGAATGTGCGTATCATGCATCATGCCACCGACCAAAAATCTGTTAATACACATCAGTAGACTAGTACAGGTATGGTGATTATAGCCTCTTCAATTTAACATGAAGCTATTACTAGTGTGCATCATGATCATGATATTGTGTGGATAGCTCTCAGAACAATAATAAGGGGGTTCTGTGAGTCGTCAAAATAACTACAGGTTACCAACAGCTTAGTCTGAATCATGCAATGGACTATGGACCTGACCATAAAATGTGGACTTATGGTGAAAACAATTGGGTGTTAAATATAACGAATTTACGATGTGGTAGAAACATAAAAAGAAACAGCATCCTATTTTCAGTTCCAATAAAAAGAAACCAGCGTTTTTATCCTTCAGCCTTGAAAAAAAAAGGAAATAGCACTATCATGCATTCTTGTCCAAATGCTTATTTTTGACATTTCTAAATTTGTACATATAATAGTTTTAACCAGAAATGTTTATCCATGTATTGATGGTGCCCATAGCTTCATAAAAAACCCAGGCACAATGTAGAAATTCAGATAATGACACAATCATACAAGGCAATACTTTAATGTCGAACCTGCAAGGGTTGCTTACGAATATTGCATTTGGGATGTGCTTCTGCAGTTCCTCAGTTAGATATTTCGGAAGTGCACACCTTGGAAGGGCTTTAGAAGGGCCTGAAATATGTAATCAAGTAAGAGAAATAGCACATCACAGAAAAAGGAAGAGAAATAAACATCTCATTCCAATTATCTGGGACATAAAATGACATTATTCCATTTACAATTAACGAGTTCATTTCAAACCAACCATATCACAGCATTCATTAATTTAAATACAAAAGGAATGCCAATAATAGTAGGGCATAGAAAAAAGAATAGACCAACTCAGATTTAATACATTCTGGAGCAAACAAAATTGAGTTGGAGCAAATTCACGTGTGAATATGAACAGTTGTCAGCTAAAAGCAAATCAATGGGTTTTCGAGTACCTGCGTCGTCAGGACCAGGAATGAATAAAAAACGACTGTGTTCCTTTAACCTGGATCGAGCTGCAATCATCTCACCAAGCTTTCCGAACTGCGATCTACAATAGGTTTCTTCGATTGGAAGGTGAGAACAAAATACAAGCTTTGACTATCTTATATAACTTAAAACCCAGACCTGAGTTCTTCAAATGAATTGAATGCCAGATTGCAGGGCCGGGAGCAGAAATTGCCCATTAAAACAAAAAGGGAAGGAACTGCTTCTAGACTATCATAACCATCAAGAACAACACCTAATTTCTCCATGATCTTCTCTACGAGAAAACACATATGAACATCCTGAGAATATGGCTCAATAATAATGGTTATTTGAAATAGGGCCTAGTACAAATGAAGATACCTCATAATTGTCAAGCCAAACATCTGAAAGTATAACAAACATATCATTCATGGCCTTCTTCTCTAAGGTTGATAGCCTTACCTGTTTGATATTTCCATTGATAAAATTAATCAGTAAAGGTTATTTTGAAAAGTCAGATTACATGCGGAACAGAAATATTTGAACTTACTGTTTCTTCAGTTGGTATGACACCTCCACCAAAGAAATCTAGCCCCATAAGCATCGAAAGTGATGCTTCTCTATCCTCTAAAGGAGGAAATCCACATGTATTTACCTGCAGATGATAGGAATAAAATCAGATTGAACACAACAATACAAGAGCTGAACACATTCTTGTTGATAAGAATTACAGACCTGGAAAATGCCATTTGAAAGCAATTCCCCTTCTGCTACAATTACAGTATTTTCAACGAAGAAACCTGAAGTGATTTTGTGTTTTGTGCTAAGGAAAGCATAACACTTTTCTGAGTAAGCAAGAGATTGATATGGATCAAATTAAATTTTAGTGTCAAACATGAATCCTGAATTAATGATATGTTATCACTCAAATTTGAGCAGACCTTTTGTTGTTATATATATTTCATAGGTAGCTAAAGAAACTATTCAATTTTTAGATAAATCATACTACAATATGACAAATAATGGGCTCTCAGGATATAGCATTCGATAAGTCAATTGGCACAGCTCCAGTAAGATCCTCCAAGTAGAATTGACGTTCCTCCAACTGTGATATGACCCCCATAATCCATCTCCGACCAGTGCACCCAATTAGGGACTGAATAGAAGTTATCTACATGTAAAAAAGTGTGTAAGTAATTTCACATACAAGAACTAAGAATATTTTGTGAAAATCACATGAAACAAAAAAAAATACCTCACAATTATCATCTTCGGTCATAACAGTGTCAAAAGCTGGCTTAGAGAAGTATATATCACGAGCTAGCCTCTGAAGCAGAACCTGATACCTGTCCCTGTACAGGGCTGCTTTATCTCCAGCTTCTCCATGTATGGCTAATCTGCTGGTATGCCTATATAATAGCATATTTCAGGGCTGTTAACTCATTATAACTTATAATTCAGTCTTGGTTAGAAATAATAGGACAGTCTTTAAGCTCATTAGTCCTAGCATCAAGAGAATCTATGTGTAATCAATGATGCTCATAATTAAATACTCCCTCAGTCCCAAAATATAAGCGTTTTTAGCTATGAATCTGACAACTGTGTGTCCAAATTCATAGCCAAAAGTTGCTATATTTTGGGACGGAGGGAGTAGATGTGTGCATCCATGGTGCAGTAGGCCAGAAGTTATTTCCATGTCTAACAAGAGTTGCCACTGCAAATATTGCCGCTAAATGTCTTATTGGCATGAGGGTGGAGCAGGCGACATGTTAACCTAGCCATACATACAGTAGTCTCAACTGCATCTCATTGGAGTGGCAAATCTTTAATTGTCACATAAAATCAAGTCATTTGATTTTTTTTTCCAAAACCCAATCAATAGTTCAATACTCATGAAGAAGCTAACAATCTCATCTAGTGAAGCACAATATACTGAATCCAAACAAAAAAAAAACTATACATCTAACAAGTTTTCTCTTCACACAGAAATGAGGTTTAATTATTCTAAAAGAAAATCAGTAGCATCATTTTGGAATCTATGCCCTACACAAATTCTTTGTTGAATCATTGAAGATTTAGCCAGACTTAGAACTCAATTTCGTCAAAGTAGCAATTCTAACCACAGTTCAACACCAAAGCGGGAAAGGAAATAGAGAAATTCTCAAGAGGATGTACAAGGAAAGGAAGAAGCGGCATCTACGTACTCGTAGAAGACTTTCTTGATCGGATCGTAGTGGAACCTTGGCACGACGAACGAATCCACCACCCGCAGCGCCGAGCGCGCGCTGGTGGCCGCCGGAGACGCCGCATCCACCGCCTCGTCCGCCTCGACGAGCAGCGCCACCACGCGCCGCATCGCGTCCCGGTCAAGAATCGACGACTGCACTGCACGCACGCGCGCGCGCACCAAACGATAGCCAAATTGGAGACGAGACCACGGGGAGGGCAGAGAGAGAGAGAGAGAGAGAGAGAGAGATTGGTTACGCGGCTCCTTGTCGAGCTCGTCGAGGAGGAGGTCGAGGGCGTCGTCCTCGGCGTCGGGGAAGCGGGCGAGGAAGGCGGCGGCCTCCTCGAGGGCGTCTACCTTGAGGGTGAAGCCTCGCAGCTTGAACTTGCGCTGCAGCTTCCTGCGCGTGGCCGCCGACGGCGCCGCCATGGGAGGGAGACAGAGAGAGAGAGAGAGAGAGAGGCGGGTGGGGATTGGGGGGGAATGGAATGTGTTGTGGCGGGAAAACAGGGCTGGGGTTTTGGGGAATTGGCGGGAAATGTACCGATCGCCTGTGGTACTTGGGCCTTTAGATAATAGGTGGGCCTGTTGTGATGGAGGCCCATGCCGCTTGCACCTTTTTTTTCTTTTGAGAACTCGCTTGCACTGTTTTATACTCCAATCGGACACGCGTCAACATCCCGCGTGAGAGCACGAGCTCGTGGGTAGCGCTCCTCTGCACGGATTGGGTTTGGTGGGCCATTTACTGTTTTGTATTTTGTCCTCGTTACAGGCCATCCTAATGGGTCGGTTCATGCTGAAACCCACGACCAACCACTTAAAAGGAAAAAGTACACAAAAGGTTCCTCAACTTGTCATCAAGTTACAAAATCGTCCCACAACCGCAAAATCAGATATATGACATCTCTAACTTACAAAACCGTTCACTTTACGTCCTTCGGTAGTTTTGACCCCGGTTTTGTCCAACGTGGTGGGTGAGTAAGCATGGGACCCACGTGGACCCCACATGTCAGGACGCCACGTCATCAGGGTCTCTCTTTCCCCTCCTCTCCCTTCCTCCTCCTCCTCTCTCTCACTCATCTCCCTGGGCAGGTTGGTCGGCGGTGGAGAGGAGGTCGCCGGGACGAGGAGGTCCGACAGCCGGCCGGTGATACGGTGGCGACGACACGGGAGAAGGGGAGGGAGGCGGCGGCGGGAGCACGGAGAGATCGAAGAGGACGACCTCGAGCACGGCAGCGGGCAAAGTGGGGCAACGGCGAGGCGGAGCGGCGTTGACGGGCGGAGAAGGCTGGCGAGGCGGTGGCGTGCGAAGCCAGTGGCGCAGAGCGGAGTGGTAATGGATGACGACGACAATGGCGACAGGTTCGAGGAGAAGGAGGACGCGCGCAGCTCCTTCCTCGACGCCCGCCGGCCCAGGCGCAGCTCCTCCCCCCGCTGCCCACCGCCAGCGCACATCGGAAGGAAGAGCATGACGCGAGGAACTCACCGAGGGGCAGAACGATGACGGACGGCGAGGTCCAAACGACGACGAGGTCGGGTCAAAGGCGACGGCGGCGTTCTGGCACTTTTCGGCGGCAACAAACAAGTGGATGGTCTTCACCTTGCTCCTGCGAATCCAACGGAGGCGACGACGAATCTTGGCGTCGACGGGAATGCCAGTGAGGCTCGGTCGGATGAGGCTGGAGCAGCAGCGACGGTGAATAGGGATGGCAGTGGGTCGGGTCGGGCACGGTGTTGATGCGAAAAAACACACACTGGCCTGAGAGATCTGCTTAGCTCCAGTGCAGGTCCAAGATGTTGATGAGATGTGGGCGTGCTAGTCAGTTTGATGCTGCAACTGACAAGATATGTAAACAGCACATAAAACAGCTGATCGGCTGACAAGCCGATGGAGTAATTCCAGTCGATAGCCGATATTAGCCAATGTCGATAGGGTTTTGAGTAATCGGCTATATGTCCAATGCAAATAATGATATAAAGACAATCGGCTGATGATAATAAAATATAACATTAATATAATCCAATAGAAATCAATCGGCTAATAATAATATGATAGGATAAGTATTGATCTGATGGTTAAAGCATACATCGGCTAAAAGTCCGATGACATAAAATCCAATCGATTTAGATAAATAGGTTGCAAACGGCTAAATCCAACTTGTATGTAATGTTTGTAAGCCAATGCAACATCCAGATAACTTATCGGCTAGCACCTTGATAAAACACTAGCATGAACCTATCAGCTTAACAAGATTTATATTATCAACAATAATTTAGTAGGTCGTACCTAACAGATGTAGCACGGGATTATATAATACTCGATGAACCGATAGATCTGTCTAATGTGATGGATATAACAAATCTATCTATAACAGCATTGTGATTGTAGAGATATATCGGCTAAGACGAAAGATCATACCTAACCGAGACAGTCCTAACTAAACCGATGCGTCTCTAAACACAATGCAATTAGAATAGAATTGAGATATCAGATACGAAAATATATCAACCAAACCAAAGCGATCCAAGAGATCGAAACAATGCAGCCTTGAATAACACCAATGTAGCCGATAGATTTACCAGGGCCGACGGAACGTAGAACTTACCCCTTCGCCGGAGATCGAACTGAATCGATGCAGCCCCGCGTTGGGTGCCGAATTCCGCCGGTTGATAAGTAAAACCTCAAAAACGAGGGTGGCAATGCGCTGAGAGTAGTATTGATTGAGAGATAGATTACAATAACCCAGGGTGTACATATTTATACCCATGGGTAGATACTAGTCCTTGTTGGACAAGAAAGAAACTTTACTAAAGATAAAAGGAAAACACAAAGTTCTTATCGGACACTAAACACACTTCCCTATAATTAAAAGGAAACAAACAGACTATTCCTAATTAATAGATAAACTGCCAAGCCGCATCCTCCTTGAACTCGGTCACTTCTGGATAAACTTCCTTTAGCGACTTGATAATTCCCATCGGCCGATTCCATGACTCTGAAGCCGATACTGACTCTAGGCCGATGATGACATCTTTTTCTTGCACTTTTGCAGGGCACAGCACTAGGTACAACGTTGACTCCTTCTAGATGTTGTGTCAGTGAGGGTAAGGCTGCAATCGTCGTCAAGCTGGTTGCCAGAGAGAATAAGGCACTACTTTCTTGAGCCAAATAATGATGAAATTATTTCAGAAAATGTTAGTATTTGAAAGATCTATGCTCTAGAGTTGCCTTGTAAGGGAAGTTGAAAGATCAATTATCCTAGAATGTGCTAATAGTTTTTGTGTTACAACTGGTTGTTAGGAATAATTATTTCCATGAGTTGGTGTGATCTGGTTGAGTTCCGCAAAAAGTTAAAAGATTGCTAAATTTGTTGATGAAGAAGAGAATCAACATAATTTCATGATTGTAAAAAAGAATGTCAAAAACACGTTACATAATTTGGACACGAAAAATAAACTTCTGCAGCAGCATTCATCGACTGGTTTGGTAGATTGCAGATAAACTCATGAGAAATCTGAAGGTGGGACCAGAAACTTGATGTGGGCCATCAAATTAGCTTTTCCAACAAGTACTCACGTTCAAAACGAAGTCCGTATATGAAATCCACCACCGTTTTTCTATAGGACTATCTAGGCTATCGAAACCAAATCCAAACCTTCTTATCTTTAAAACTTTTATTTGGGAACAATTAAATCCATGTATATGAGATATTTGTCAACTTATAGAGAGTCTTGGAATAGATGGAAACCATCAAATCAGCCCGTAGAACCAACAAACTCACTAAACATAGTGTTGACGCAAAATTCGTCGCACACACGAAGGCCTTAGAGATTTGCTGAGCTCTAATGCAAGTCCTATCAAATTAGTTTCAAGACGTGCCAGTTAGTTTGATCCTACAACTAGATATGAAAAAAATAGATCGTGGGGCCAATCGGTCACAGGGCCGATAAAGTATCATGTGCCCAGCTGATGCCGATGGAAATTCGGATCAATCGGTTATAACCAATGGAATTTAGATATCAAAAGATTAAACATCGGTCGAAACTTTGATATAATATATTTGTAAATATTCTAACTTCATTACAACCAATCTTGATAGATCATACCAAACTGAGACAGTATAAGATTAAAAGTAATAAAGTAGAATCTGAACAATTATATATCTTTTGGATATAGGCTGATGTACCAAGAGTTATTTGGAACTTACCATTACTCTATATGGAGAAAATAACTAACATCGGCTAAAGCAAGTTAAAAAAAATCACTTAGCAATCTATAATTATCAACCACAATTTTCATGGATCGGACTCAACTTAGACAGTATAAGACTGAAGATAATAAGAACAACAACTAGCTGATTATGCTAAATCTTACAAATTAGCTGATATGGCAAGTTAAATTATGATAAGCAAATAGCTCATCGGCTAAAACTCCGTTGAAACAATGATTAAAACCTATTGACTTGAGTAAATCTAACTAGCAAATTATAACCTAGAAGATTGGACTTAACCAAGAAAGTTCAAGATTAATAGTAAACTTGATAGATTTAAACTAGTCGATTGGTAATATTCAGAGTGATCAATATATTGAATCTAATCAAGAGAACAACGCGATCTAAGAATGAGCGAGCTAATATATCAGATAGGCAACGCGAGTAAAAGCTTCACTAGTATATCGGACTTAACTGAGAAAGTACAAATTTTGCTGATACAAGCGGAGTTGAGAAACTTACTTTCTCGCCGGAGATCGAAACCAATGCAGCCCAAACTCGCAAACAAGAACTCGTCGAAACTAAAACTAGCGTTGGCCATGCGACGAAAGTTGTATATTGAAGTGTAGTTGGCATGGGCCTAGATTGAGATAACCGTCATTGCCAATTAAAGATAGAGCTTGATTAAGGCAATTGCATCTATTAATTAGGTTAGTTATGTCGGTTTTTGCAAGAGACCACCATTTATGGTCTTGTTTGTATTTTATCTTTAGAAAGGTTTGAGTCGTGTCCATAATGGACTAAGTTTGTACTTGGGGTATAAATACCCCTAGCATTGTAATACGTGAGACAGTTCAATACAACTTTGGCGCATCGCCACCCTTTTCGTTTTTACTTTTCGACGAGTTCGCTTTGCAAGAGGTAACATGTATCGATGGCTTGTGCTATCGGGGCTATTATGTTGCTTTAGATATTTTAGTCCTTTTATCATGGTCATCTGCTATCATATGTCTTAGCTAATCTAGTCTTAGTATCTAGATTTACCTCTATCGGTTGGTTCTCGCTTTAGGGTTCTTGCCGGTATCAGCTAAATCTTCCGACTAGATTAGATTAGTTAAGGCATCTACCATCCTGAAAAGTGATTGTTTACTTGATTGTTTAGACTCTAGGTTTCTTTATCTACTTTGTGATGCATCATCCCTAGTCTTTTATTGAACCCTAGAAACTAACCTGGAAACAATTATATAATTAAGGATAGCATCGGAGTTTCAGCCGATCTTACCTAGTATATATGCTTTTTTACTAAAGTTTTACGTATATTTGCCACTTATATATACGGATCACTTCATATAGTTATATCAAGCTAGATTGGTATCGGCTGGGCTATCTAAACTACTAACTGATGACAGTTTGATATATTGATATAGATTGATTTGTGTATACAAGTCTGTACTAGAGTATTATCTAGCACATTATCTTTCTCGCTCTAAATACTGTCACATCAGATATTTTAATAATATTTTCTTAAACTTCTTTATTAAACCTGATAGACAATATTACAGTCGATGAGGCAAATTAGGGTTTAATATTCACTCATCTACCCAATCCATAGCCGATTTGGTCTAACTACATCGGCTGAGAGCACCAATGATACGCTATCGGCCTATCGGCCGATCGGCTATCGGCTGACTAACTCTGCGTTTGTCTTTCTTGTTGATCGCAGGATCAAATCAGCCGGCACGCCCTTGATACAGTCGAGGCTAGCCTTGGACCTACACCAGAGTTAAGCAGATCTCCCAGGCCACCGTGTTTTTAAATCAACACTCGAGTGTAGGTCCTAAATTTTGATGAGATGCCGGCGTGCCAGTCAGTTTGGTCCTGCACTGACAAGATATATAAATTAATGATCAAAGAGTCGATCGGCTAACAAGCCAATGTAATGATACTAGCTGATGTCAATAGGGTTTTGAACTATCGCTTGTATGTCGGATATAGATTTTGACACTTGGATAAATGATTATATAAATACGATGGAAGAACTTGAGCAATCAATCCAATCGGCTCATGATAATATGACGAAGTAAATATCCAATGAACCAATCGGCCGATATTGAAATAGAATGTTGAATGTAGGCTCGATGATTAAAATATGCATTAGCTGAAGTCCAATGTAAAGATAATTTTATAGGCTAGCACTCCGATAAAACATTAGAATGAACCTAACCGATGCAGCACGAGATTGTAAATAATAATCTAATAATCAATGAGCCGATAAATCTCTCTAATGTGATGGATATAGCAAATCTATCTAAAGCACCATTGTGATTGTAGAGATATATCAGCTAAGTCAGAAGATCAAACCTAACCAAGACAGTCCCAACTAAACCGATGCATCTCTAAACACAATGTAATTAACGATAGAGTTGAAATATCGGATCTACAAAATATATCAATCAAACCAGAGTGATCCAAGAGGTCAAAGTGATGCAGCCTTGAACAACACCAATGTAGCCGATATAATTTCCAGGGCCGACGGAATGTAGGGCTTACCCCTTCGCCGGAGATCGAAGCCAATGCAGCCCCGCGTCAGATGCCAAGTTCCGCCGATGATAAATAAAAACATCGGAAAAGAGGGTGGCGATGCACCGAGAGTAGTTGTATTGATCTGTGGAGATAGATTACAGGGACCCCAGGTGTACATATTTATACCCATGGGTGGGTAGTAGTCCATATCGGAAACTAAACAAAACTTTCTAAAGATAAAAAAAAGGAAATATACAAGTCCTGATTGGACACTAGATAAACACTTCCTCAAGATAAAAGGAAAACTATTAAATCTTGCCTAATTAATAGATAGAATTAAACTGTCATGCCATGGTCTTCATGATTCCTTATTGAACTTGGTCTTTTCTAGATAAACTTCCATCATTGATTGACCACTTTCCTTGACCAAATTCACTAAGAATCTTACCAAATTTTGGCATTAACAGGAGCATGTCGCGACAACGGAAGGTGGAGATGGAGTCGCCCTTCTACCATTGCCTCTAAATGGCCCATTCATCGTCCTTCCGCAGGCCCATGCAACCGAGAGTAGTGATGTTGATGAGGGAGGCATGACCACAAATGAGGAGGAGATGGCACGAACTGATAGACCATGATGCTCAAGAGGTGTGGACTTGCTACCGCAGGGGAGAAGCAACAATCATCGAGGTGCGCAGATCGGCGGACTACTACAAGGAAGAGCTCGAGCTCCACGGCCATAGAGTGGCGTCGGTGTGATTGTTGTGAGAAAGATAGAAGAGAGGAGAGAGAGTGGGAGGGGAATGAAATGTGGGTCCTTTTTAGAGGAAGAAGAAAGGTTCATGTCACTTACATGTTGTCCAATTGGAGTTTTTTTTTACTTGACCGTGTTGCCACATAAGTAGTGCCATGTTGGATAAAAACCAGGTCAACGTGCCATGTACGACTGTTGGCCCACCACCATAGCCCATCTCGTGCGTGGGTGCGTGTGACAGCCCATTGCCGCTAGGCCCAACGCTTTTGCGACCCGATCCAATAACGACCAAATTGCAACATAGCCTTTCTCAAGAAGGAATTAAATTATCAGAAGTGCTAAATGACTGTTGATAGAAAATTGGAGCCAAAATCTTGCAAATCTCTAACCTTAGGATTCACTACACGATTCGTGCTCTGGCGATCTCACCTCAAGCTCCTACGACCCCTTTTCCACCAACTTCGACGACCGATGACTTGCCAATGAATTAGGGTTTAGGGTCCTAGGTTGGGTTGAGGGCGGGAGAGGGAAGGAGGGAGATTGTCGGGCTT
Source organism: Oryza meridionalis (assembly GCA_000338895.3). Taxonomy (NCBI): domain Eukaryota; kingdom Viridiplantae; phylum Streptophyta; class Magnoliopsida; order Poales; family Poaceae; genus Oryza; species Oryza meridionalis. The sequence goes on along the minus strand of CM002528.2, from coordinate 3,668,317 downwards.
GGAGGGAGGGCCGTGGGTGGTGGTGGACTTGGGCCTGGCAGCAAGGCACTAGAGGCGGTGCCGAAGCCACTGGGATGGAAGAGGGTTGTGGACTGGTGTTGGTGGCAGGGGTAGAGCAAGTGTGCGGTTAGGAGGCGGCGACCGATGGTGGTGGATCCGACAGCGTGGCGGGGGCACCTCGCCAACACCACCGTGAGGAGACAGAGAGAGGGGAAGGGGGAGTAGGGAGGGAGAGGAGGTTGGCTAGGGGGACCTTGCCAATGCCATTGGCGTATTCTGCCCCGCCGGTGAGGGCAGGGTGGTGGTGACACGATAGGGTCAAGGAGACGTCGGGAAGCAACACATTGACCACTTTGTGGAGTGGCCGGGAGGAAAAAGAAAATGGGTTAGGCTTTGTTCGGTTAATCCCTGTGAGGGAGGGATTGGAGGGGATTTATTCCACACCTATTGTGGTGTGGAATTATTCCCCCTCAATCTTCTTCAATCCTCCTCAATCCCCTCTAAATCGAACAAGGCCTTAGGGTTATGGAGACTTTGCACGAATCTACTAAGGCCTCTCCATTTATCCTCCAATTCAAAGGGGTCTAAAGTAATTCAATAGTTGAAAGTTTGCAAGATATTAGGAATTTAGGAGGGGTTTCATGATAATGAGTACACTACACAGTCCCATTACCTATATAAATTATTGGTGAGAGAGAGAGAAGAGAAAACACCCACCACCTCCCTTGTCCTCTCCTCTTCGCGCTCCGGCCTCCCCCACACAAATCATCCGTCCCGCCGGCGAGGATGCCGCCGAAACGGAGCGGTACCATGAAGGCGACGGCGGCGGGAGCCGCGGGCACATCGGGAGCCTCTCCAGTCGGCGGCGGTCCAGCGGGAGATGCAAGTGCTGCTGCGGGGAGGAGGGTTACCCGCCTTCGATCGAGGGAGCTAGGGCTGGAGGCGACGGCGGGCGCTGGGGAGGATGTCGCGTCGGATGATCCGGGGCCGGCTCGGAAGAAGGGGAAGGTCCAGCCGGCGACGAAGGGAGCCAAGGCTAAGGCCGTACGAGCGGATCCCCCTGCCCCGCCGCCGCGTCCTAGATTGCCGCCGTTCCCTAAATCCGGCGATCCCATGGATTTTCTCAAGTGGGATAAAGAGTTCAGGAGGATCTGCGCTCTTCCAGGTTAATTTATGCTTAATTAATTACTACTTTTCTCTTTAGCCGATGTCACTGGGAAGAAGGAAAACAACTGAAATTTTTTGCTCTGTTTGTTGCGCGATTTCTTCAGAACCTGCAGGTACTGTCATCCCTTGCACTGTCAGGAGGAAGCCTACGGGCCCTCGCACCGTCAGCGTCACGGACATCGCAAGCGTAGCAGACAATAGCATGATCCGGAAGGCTTCTCGTTCCGTCGTCGGCATTTCCTCCAGGATACCTGGTAAAAAGATTGCTGCTAACGATCAATTTCAATTACAATCCCCTCCAATTACCAGCTGCTTCTTTTTTTAAGACTAGGAATCGTGCACGTGCAAGGCACGTTTAAAAATTTAGGAAGTACATTTAAAATTAGAAGGTATAATAAACTGTCAGAACAGTCATAATCATATTTTCTGAACATTCTTGCTTTTCATCATCTATTGAATTGAAAAGGTTGTTAATGACAGAAATAGCCAAAAGCAAAAAAAAAAAAAATCATTTCACATAGCCTCGTCAAAAGACTAACCACAGTAAGGATTTTTTTTAAAGAAAAATAACTTTAGTTAAAGGGTTGCCATGCTTTTTCCATATATACGAATTGCTATGTATAAGAAACATGAGAGATTCCTGGCACAAGAACAGATTAGAGAAAGGCAACCGAATAAGAAAACAATTCAAGAGCTACAATGGTCTTCTATATTTAACAGGATTGCTTCAAAAATCTATTTATCACTGTAACAAATAGTGGAAGAACATTAGATTGATATCGCTGATATCTTAAAGCGAGAAGATACATAACACAACATTCTTTAAATTGAAGTAGCCACTGATACTAATTATATTTGATAAATAGTAAACATTACATAGCATAAACCAAAATCCATACTGTGATAGTGGTGCAAAATATTATTTATTCTAAAGGCGTAATGGAGCTGCAAATTATTGAGTTGTGCACATTTTTCCTATAACTATTATGCCTAATGGGTGGAGGGTATATCAATGACTCCAACTCCTGGAGGGATGGTGAATTCCTTCTTGCTTGTGCGCTTTCTTGGGCAAAGTATAGAGAGAGAGAGAGAGAGAGAGAGAGAGGGGGGGGTGGTAAGCTCCTATCTCACTGCATTACTTCTCTCACAAAAAAATGGAACCTGCTCTGAAATGGAAAATGGAAATTTCTAACTCAAGAATTTACTGGAGAACAGTCGAACCCACCAATGTGAACTTAGGTTACTATGCAGGTACAAATGCAAGGGCAAATTCAAACAATTCAGTGGACACAACAACTGTTGTTTTTTATCAGTTGCATTCGATCAGAATGATGGAGCAGCAGGATGCTCTGGGTCGTCTGGTTCAAACCTTCCATACATTGATCTCTGATTTCTGATTTGAATTTAAAATAAGTATAAATAGACAAGTGACAACCAACCCGAGAGGCCAAGACATTCCTTTCAGCACAGTCCACATGTGGATTAGAGGACCATGGGCTGAAATATCTACTGAACATACTGATGCTATTCACTTTAGTACCCTCAATAAGTTCATTTTGCCTTCAGAACACAATATGTTATTCCTGTAGCAAAACAAAAGAATCAGGATCACCAATATATAAAAATTGTTCGACCCTATGTAGTTATGCTCTGAACATAATGAACAACGATGACGGACTCTGGACGCAACATCACCCAATGAATTAGGGGAATAAACAATAGAGGGATATAAGCGATTTCAGGGTTACTTGTCCACAACAACTGATCGGGTATCAGAAAATAGGGCATATTTGTTTCAGCCGAGAGACCCCTGGGGGTCTAGTTTTAAGGCGAGTAGGCCTATTGAGATGCACATAAGTACCTTTTTTCATCTTATCACCCCGCCTAGTGACTTTGCAAGCATTGCAGGGTGTAGGTTAGCCAATTAATATCATCATTTTTTGTGAATAAATTTGTCTTTGGATCCACTCAAACCTAAATTCTAAGAGTTTGGTCCTTGGATAGGTTCATTGTGAAGGCAAGCTAGGAAAAAAAAAGATCACCATAATTCTATCAATTCACCACCAGTTGCCCGTTGGAAGCATTTTAAGTCTTGGTAATGAAAAGTCAGCCAAGCAAAAGTGGCAGTTGGCTATAAACATTCACCCAGGGAGAAGAAGGCCATATGTGGAATAACCAGGCAACACAGTTATCGGTGTAGATAGCCCAATAAGGCAGTCATAGACATTTTCCCGTTTAAATCAGCTTTTATTATTTTACCCATTCTGCACACCAACCAAGCACTACTCAAGTTTCCTTTATTAAGAGAAGTGATCTTCAGCAAAATTTCTTGTTTCAACAGCAAGTAACTACGGGTCACTCATAACCCTCTAATCCTCTATTGAAGTTTCCTTTATTAAGTTCAGAGAAAAAAAGTATATGAACTATGAGTTGTTTCGTTAAGTATGGCAAACTAAATTAGCATCCAATCAAAATGATAAAAGCATGCTATACATGACATCAAACAACAATGAGAAGTTGTACACAATAATCTCCCTCGCTCAATTTATCCACGCTATCGCTGCTACTGTACCTTTGATGAGAGAGACACTGGGAAGAGAACTCACAGGTTGAGGTTTTTGGATTTATAGCAGCTGCCGGTCTTGTACCTTTCCTGCTTCTCCGTCGCGCAGGAAAAAGGACAAAAGGCCACCGACTTCTTCTCAGATTCATTGTTCGCCTCCGCTGGGAGAAGTGGCAGCGGCAAGGGTGGATGTGTTGGCAGCAGAGAGGACCAGGATGGAAGGATCGGCGGCAGAGAGGTCCGGGACGGCGGCATCAGCAGTGGAGGGCCCAAGGGGAACACTGGGCCATCGATTACGGTGGAGACGGAGATGGAGCAGCCCCGCCAGCTGAAGGGCAGACCACCACGGCTGGGAAGGATGCGAGAAGTGTCGTCCGCGGCGGGAGGAATCGATTTCCGGCGATTCCGCGGCTGTAGAGAATGCGAGAAGTGTCGTCCGTGGGCGAGACTGCGAGAGGAATCGATTTCTGGTGATTCCGCGGCTGGAGGATGTGATTTGCGACGGGAGAATGCGATTTCCGGGGAGAGGAGGCGCGCGGCAGACTGCAGATGGGGGATGTGCGCAGTGGTTGGAGGATATGTCGTCCGGGAGGAATAGGTGGCAGCGTTATTATCGTGAGAGGACTACGTGATGCAGCGATGGGGTGGTGAGGCATCACGGCGGGGTCAGCGCGTACGCGCGTGGCTGCGGTGGGTCCCGGGCGGTAGTCCAGCGGAAGGGGGAACACGCGAGAGGAGGGATGGCAGCGAGTAGCACGGCGGCGGCGGCGGCATAGCGCGGGGAAAGGGGGGCAGAGTAATCAGGTCGGGCGCGTGGAAAGAGCGGTGGTGCGGGCGTGGATAGCGCGAGGTCGCCCAAGATGGATTCAGTGGAGGATTTCAGCGGATTAATGGATAAGATTATTTTACCTGGCGAATGGATGGATGAGATGAGTTGGGATGATTTGGCATGTAGGATTGGAGGGATGCAACTCCTCCTTTTTATATTAGTATAGATATCAACAATAATGAGATGGCCTATTTTAGTAACTCCCTGTTACACATTTGCCATGAAAATAGTGCAACGTTAGAGCAAAATTGCTTGACAAACACTTGAAAAGCTGAAAGCAAGAGATTTGTCTTTCAGTGGGATTGAAGATAACTCCACTGTCTAAAAAAAGAACTATGATATCTGTTGATAAGCAGATGAACTCCACTATCTATACAATGGTTTTCCTACAGCCACAAGGACTTCATATGTGTTCTTCTCACATTGCAATCGAAATAAAATTTATATGATTACAAGAGGAAAAATACCTGGGAATGAAACTTCAGAGAGTTCTCGTCGACGAACAAAAGACCATGCAGATCGATTACTTTACTTTAGATCTTTGAATAATCACGCACCTTTTTGCGCCACTGGACATTTTATATACATAAAAAACCTTATTTATGATAAACCAGTTCAAGTATGAACTAAATTAATTTTTCAACTTCAGTAGACAGTGAGTTACCTCAAGAACATATGCTTGTCTTGAGGGCTATTATAGCAGAATAAGTACCATAAGTATGAACTAAATTAATTTTTCAACTTTAGTAGACAATGAGTTACCTCAGAATATATGCTTGTCTTGAGGGCTATTATAGTTGAATAAGTACCATGAACTGCAAAAAATACTAAAACTTTGTTCAAAACCAACAACTGCAACCATTGCACCATGGAGCCCATTCTCCAACGAAAGGAGAGACAACAGTGAATAACTAACCTACAGTGGCCATAAAAGATCATCAAGTACAACCTTTGCCAAGATGTAGAAATGGTATACTAATTTATTTTATGGAAAAAGAAACCCAACATGTCTTCCTAGGCACTCTGACATTTTGTCTAAACTGTGCATGTTTCTCCATAGCTAGCTATGGGAGGTCCATATCTTCTCTCAGAATTCATGAAAGTGCATATCTGAAGACATTTGTTTCTTTAATGCTCAAGCACATGTATTCATAGGAACAACTCACAACAATTGAGATATCAGCTTCATTAACAAATTCTTTTGATACAACAGTTGCCCAAATTGAGACACAAAGAAGTACCTGCAATACACAACATTAGCTCAGGAGGCCCTTGTCCTGATTGGCTTCCTCTTAATTCCTGAAGCCCGTTTGTGGATGTCATGCTATATTCAAATTTCCAGCACCCATGGAACTTGCTGGATATTTCACTCAAGAATCCGCATGGCCACATCAAGCCCCAAATGCATTTTCAGATACAAAATATATGTCAGTCCATAGAGACAGAACTATAGAGGAAAAAATAATTTGTAAATTTGCAAAGTAGAACCTGATGCCATGAAGATTCCATCAACCATGCAATTAACCTACTTATAGGAAATCAACCTCCAACATGGATACAGGAACATGTATCCAGCAGTACCGTCTTTAGTCCAGAGGCATTGCGAGGGATGGTATGATGTTGGCATTGCACCCTGCTATGAGATCGCCTTCTCCTGCCTACAACCTGAGACCACTGACCAGTGGAGCAAGAGAGGATGGATCTAAAAAACTAAATATTGTTTCCATTAGCAGACTAACGAACGAAAGCTTATCTTCGGCGAAGGGGGGAACCACCTCGGCGGCGGCGGCTTGCGGCAGCGGTGGAGTGCGGCGGCGGCTGGGGATGACCTCGGCTCAGGCGGGGCAGTGGCGGCTGGTGACAACCTTGGCTCCGGCGGGGGGCAGCAGCGGCTGGTGACGGCCTCGACTCCGGCGGGGGCAGCGGTGGCGGGGACACGCGAGGAGCGAGTAGTGGACGGCGGAATCATCTCGCGGGGGCGGAGTAAACACACGGTGGAGGGAGTGCAGGCAGAAATCGCGGTGGAGGGAGTGGAATCGGTGAGCGGTAGCCGGTAGGGACGGTTGTGATGCGTGCAACGTGGATGGACAGTAGGGATTGATAGATGTGATTTGGCCTGTAGGATTGGAGGGGTACAACTCCTCCTTTTTATATTAGTATAGATAAAGGAAGCTTTTATTCAGATCAAGATAATTATATTTCTTACCAGCTACTAATTCTTCCTATGTTTTCAGATGGGAAGGAGATTATGCAATGTAGTGGTATCGTGGTCGATTGGAACAAGACCAGCAGGTTGGCAACAATCGTAACTTGCTCTGCAGCCGTGTGCTTTGATGGTGCACTAGTCCATCCCAACCCCAAGGTATGCAGAAAACAAACCTAGCTGGATTGATTAATGGTAACACTTGGACTATGAAAGTTCTCTGTAAATTCCCCTTCAAATCTTAATAATATTTGGTCAGCCTCTTCCAAGACTGAAAATTAATTAACATAGGATAGATATGTTTGCACAATAGCATTCCAGAATTAACCCTTGTTCTTTAGATAGCTATGGGTCCTACATAAACTAGTTGACACACCGCGGGTTGCGGTGGACACACTATAAAATTTTCTAAGTGCATAAAATTGATGCAAATTTTGGTCATCGAATCAGCATATGAAAAAATAGAGATTTACAGTGTTGAGATAGAAATTGTGTCTAAATGTTCGTTTTTCAATTAGGAAAGCAACCCCAATTCTCATGGTTCCTGACATTCTAGCAATACCGGGCTGGTCGATTTGCTGGATGGCTGCGAAGATATGTTAGGTGTAAAATCAGGATTAATCTCATGGCAATATGATTAATTGAAAAGTTCAAAAGTTTATAGAACATATAAAAAGTTATCTCACCTTCAGCAGTTATCCCAAACGATCCTTAATGGCTGCCTTCATCTGAATAATCTAGGCTACATGCAGGCCTTATTTATAGCAACTCCAATCTGTATTCCAAGAAATCAATATATTTTGAAACTGAATTCATACTGAAATTTGTGTTTCGAGGTCGGTAGAGATAATTGACATTTGAAGGTGAATATAAAAACTGTACAATAGGAAAGCTAAGGCCAATACTGCTTCTTTACTGAAACAAATCTACAGAAAGCAATGAAAGAGAGAGGGAGAGTGTTTAGTTTTTTTTACCACTTCATTAAGGAATGACATATACCAATTCGATGAATTGTTGCAAATCCTATTGGACGGAAACCTGCGAAAATAGGTAGAAACCAATTGATTAACTAATAGTCCTTGTCATATATCAGGATGGAAGAAAAATCTAGCAAAATCAACCACCTGATGGGAACATGTACAAAGCAAAATGAAAACGATTGGTGAGGGTTAGGAGCGTGCTTTTTTTTTCCCCACAAGGACCGCTGTGGGTATGGAGCGTGGGCGATGTGGGCTGGGCCAATGGAAAACATTGATGGGGAGCTGGCCCAAGATATCAACACCGTTGATCTGGAACCATGAAGACCAATCCAAATGTCGAGAATTAACGATGACGTGGTGCAACGTATTGCAAGCTTTATAGTATTAATTGCTATAGTGGGTACTAACTATATAGGAATAAGGGATGGCTAGCATATTATGACTCGGAATTAAGAGTATATTTGCATAGGAAGCATGAGAGGGGATAGTACATATGTTTATTCCGTGTTCTTATTATCTTTTTCTGAATTGTTTAATTTTGTCTTTTCATTCTTATTGTTTCAACTGTGCTATTCCTGTTCATAATCTTTATTGGATCACATGATTCAAAACCATGTGATCATCTCTTTTTTCAGTTGCTCGTACATTTGCCTAATAGGTCTACCGCAGAAGGACAATTGCTTTTCTTCAATGCACACTACCGTATTGCATTGTTGGAGGCCTTGGTGGACTCTCCATTGGAGCCTGCTAATTTTGGCTCTAGTCCAAAATTTGGACAAAAGGTGTTTACCTTGGCAAGGGACAAGAAGTCATCCTTCTTTGCTAGGTCTGGGACAGTCCTGTTGCAGGATCCACCATTTTTTTTGAAGTACAAATACTGGTTATCTCTCAGCTCTGCAATTGAACTGGTATAAGGATTATTGTTGTTGCAGTTTTTTATCCATTCCCACTTTCTTGCCTATTTAGTTTGTGTTATTTCTTTGATGCAGTGTGGCACTGGAGGACCTGCGATTGATGAGCGTGGCAATGTTGCAGGGATGACATTTGGTCGTTTGCCAAATCCGGATGTCCTCTCTATCTCTATCCTGCAGACATGCATTGACATGTGGAGGAGATTCAGGTTCATTAACAATCTTTTGTATTATTGTATTGTTTCTACTATTCTTTTGATGTCTATAAAATTGTGGCATGTTGGGTAGGTTAACTTCAAAATTTAGATAATATTTAGATATATGTTTATGTTGGTATTGAAAACAGATAATATTACAATCCAAACACGAGTGTTTAATCAGCGGCGAAGCCATAGCCCCCTGCCCCCCGCGTTAGCAGTGGCACATATCAATCTAAGGATTTAACGGATATTACAAGTCACGTGTAATACTATTTTACAATAAAATATCTTTCTTAAACTGAAATCTTCTTGCTGTAGCAGTGACGGCGTCATCACTGTCTCGCCAAAACTCTGACCATGTCATACGATGAATCTCTAGAAAAATCTTGGCACCCCAACCTTCAAATCGTGGCTTTACATCTGTACAGTAGCGGACCCAGGATCGAAATCCTTGGTGTGCCCACGTCGACCTCAAATGCAAAAATCAAAGTCCGGTGCTTATAAATACCATGTGATCTCAAGAGCAAAAAGTCAAAGTTTTAGTGCACATAAACTCCCTATTTTCCTTCGCATATAGTTGATTGGTTCAACTTGATCTCTCCCTACAAATAATAGAAAACACACCTTCAATTTGAACTCTCACTAATTTTAGTTTTTAATTTTTCAATCAATCTCTGTCACCTCCAGAGAGAAGAGAGAAGATATCAGTATGATAGAGAGATTGAGAGAAAAAGTAAGAATGTAAACTAGGACGGCTGGACAGGGAAGTCCTGGCCACTTCGCTGGTCGCTATGAGCCTGCGACTTCTGCCAACTTCCCATGTAGCCATGGCCCATGACGGAGGTTCTTGGGCTTTGATTTCTGCCAGCTTGTTTGAGGCAATGAAGCAACCATCCAATGTCTAGGTCCACTATGCATACTACTCGCTATTTTTTCCCCAAAAATTGTGGGTATACCGGTGTCTCCACCCCTGCCCCTGCCTGTGTACAATTTCACTGTCCTATATGCATAGAAATATCCAATGGCTGACGCTTTAAGATTAGCTACTTATGTTTATAACTTTGGTTGTTATACTTGGTATACTTTGTAAGAAATTCCACAAATTCTTGACGGACACATAGGTGTGGCATATAATATTAGCGAATTGTCTTTGTCTTTAATAGTCTGTGTAGCTCTCTTGTATATCTTGCAGTGTAGTTTTATGTGTTCTTATCAAACATTTTAATATCTTCAAAATAATTCCTTGTCAAAATTTGAAGTTAGTGAATTTGGCTTATTTCAGTCGTGTTGCTCGCCCATTTCTTGATATGGACTTGATAGCATTTGAGACGTTGGATATTTCACACCAGGAGGAGATTGAATCGGAACATGGCATTACCGATGGTTTCATCGTGGACTTGGTATAGATATATTCGTTTTACTTCAGTTCTCAGAAATATATTTTTAAATTATTTTGAACTTTTTAGGTGTGCGATGATTCCACTGCTGGGAGACTTGGAATTTCCAGGGGTGATGTCATTGTTTCATACAATGGACTTCGTGATTTCACTCTACATACGGTAGAAATTTATGATTGTTTTCTTAGTTTTGAAAGGTGCAAAACAGTATTGCTTATATGGTGAATTTTTTATAAGCAGTTCGAGGAGTACCTTCTCAATCTTGGCTGGGGTTTTCTTGAGAGTACTGATCCGAGCTGGACGATCAATTTAGAGGTATATTTCATAGTCTTCTTGGTGTTGAGAATATTGAAACTAACAACTGAAAATATAATATATATTTTTTTGCTTGTAGCTCGAGATATTTGATCCTGTTAGACGTACTATCAGAGGTGTTACCTTCCCTCTGGGATTTTCTGATATTTGCGAGGATGTATGTACCATTTTATTTTAGTGTATTGTTTTATGTGATATATTTTTTAAAAAATTAAACTGACAAACTTGTGAAATTTTTAGGTCCTTGTATTGCCATGAGACAGCTGCGGCATAAATCGTCAAAAGCAATGTGGCTAACTGTTGCTATGCCATATGCCTTTTTTTGTGTGGCAATTGTTTTGTGATGTCATATATTATCTTTTTTTCTGGTGAGATCTGTAACCAGAAGAACATATTGTGATATTGGTCCTTTTTTTGTTATGCGGTAGGGCTGTTTGTGACTTGCAAGGTTTCTGGTGGCCACGATTACAAAACTGAAAAAAGATGAAACATATCTGAAATGTTTTTTTAGGGTAAATCTTGGTAGCATTCTATTCACCTAAAGAAACGTGCTTACAATCTTCATCAAGATAAGGTAAAACAAAACCAAGAGGAACCGAAAGCCAGGTTGTGAAACAACTAGTAGAAAGACCTTCCTTCGCTAACCTATGTGCTACCACGTTTGCCGAACGTTGAACCTAAACTAATTTCACAGCTTGGAACTCACTCAAGCTGGATTTCAAATCTTGGATCAAGGTGACATGGATCGATTGGTTTATTTCTTTCTGTCGCACCATATTAACCACCTCCAAAGAATCTGTTTCAACAATACCTTTATAGCTCCCATCTCCCTTGCCAATTCAGTAGCTCTTCGGCAAGCCAGTATTTCAGCTATCGTAGCATCTCCAATATGAGAACAATGTTGTGTCGCAGCTGCCATGAACTCACCTCTATCATTTCTCATCACAGCACCAAACATCCGTTCCGTTGCCAGAAAGCCTCCATCGGCATTTACTTTCACCCAGCCGCTCGGAGGCTTTACCCATACCTGTGACGGTTAGGGCCTTATTTAGATCCTAAAAAATTTTAGCCAAAAACGTCACATCAAATGTTTGGACACATGTATAGGACATTAAATGTGGAAAAGAAATCAATTGCACAATTTGTATGTAAATTGTGAGACAAATCTTTTGAGCCTAATTACGCCATGATTTGACAATGTGATGCTATAATAAACATTTGCTAATGACGGATTAATTAGGCTTAATAAATTTGTCTCACAGTTTAGCGGCGGAATCTGTAATTTGTTTTGTTATTAGTCTACGTTTACTACTTCAAATGTGTTTCCGTATACTTAAAAACTTTACACCCAAAGAATTAAACACACCCTAACAGTATTTGTCTTCCGTTCATGTAAATTGCCCCATTCCTCCATCTGATAGGCAATTCTTTTTGCAACATTAGTTGGATTCTCTGGTGCCACTGCATGACGACTATCAATATTACGAACAGACCACAGATTATAAAGGGTAACAAATAAGCCTGCAATTATATGATTCTCCCGATAACCTATCAAGTAGCCAAAATGCCAAGAGTTTATTATGATTATTACAGTCCACCCCCGGGACTGGAAATTCAAGCAGCAACTCTTCCTCTACGTACCTTGCTCCAAACCGATTTAGAATATGGGCGCTCCCAAAATCTGTGCAAAGCATTCTCATTTCCATCACAGAATATACAACGTACTCCCTGCTTACTATTCCTTCTCTGTACTTCAGACCCGAGGGCTAGACCATTCTGTATTAGGCACCTTCATTCTGGAAGAAATTTTCTCTATTTTGAATGTCAGCATTCCACAACTTTAACCATCCCCTGTGAGATGGTTGGTTGGAGTTGGAGGTAGATGCTCCAGTCGAGCCTCTCTTTGCATATGGTAAGCTGATCTCACCGAAAAAACTCCAGACTTTGTGAAGTTCCATGCCACATAGTCTTCATCATCCCATTCAGGTACACGTATCTGCTCTACATCAGTTACATCACAATTCATTCAGTCTCTCAACATCCTAAAGTCTAGTGCCCGGTATAAGCAGATCACATATTAATTCCCAGTGGCTTACATGAACCATTTCGAGGTATCCAGTTATATCACTCTGAATATTAACTAGTCTCTCATCTACGATTCTCCAAATAATTCATTTTCTGAGCATCTCCTATGACACCCTGCTTCAAGGAAGGAGCAGTTGCTGAAATAACGAGCTTTGAGCACTCGGGAGCAAAGCGACTCCGGATTAACAAGAATCCTCCATCCCTGTCTTGCTACTGCACAGCGATGGGCCAACATGGCTCCCGGCAGCCGAGTGGGCTGATCAAGCCCATGCAAATACGGCCATCAAGAAGGATGTGACTATAGGTTTGTTTTGGTTTGGTACCAATTTAATTATTACCCTACCAAAATTTTGGTAACTTCGATAGTAGCAAGTACATATTTGATTTGCTACCAAATTTTATCCATAATAGCTCAAATTAAATGCTACCCAATTTGAATTTGATAGTATCAAAATTTACCAATATTTTGGCACTACCAAGATTTTGGTAGGGTAAAAATTAGCTCCAAACCAGCAAGCCCTATACCCGTGAGACCAAACAACCTAAAATTACCGCTACAGATTCCCGATTTTTTCATATTATTTAAAGGGATAAATCCATTTTACACCCTCGAACTCTTATGCTTATGCAAAATACACCCCGAACTACAAAACCGGGTATAATATACCCTCGAACTTTCAATACCGGACACTTAACCCCCCGGATTTGAGGGTGTATTATTCCCGATTTTGTAGTTCAGGGATGTATTTTGAAGAAGCATAAGAGTTCGAGGGTGTAAAATGGACTTATCGTTTATTTAAATTCACGAAAATTTTGTAAACTTTTAACGATGCCACGTGATCCAATCGGGTAGCCGGGAAAACTGCTGGCTTGAGATAGATGGATTTGACGTACGGCTGTAAAGAGTTGATGATGTGGTTTTAACCTGAAGGCTGGAGTAGTATCCCAAAACATAAATATTTTTAGTACAGTGTCAAGTCAAATATTTATAACTTTAACTATTAATAGCAAAAAATATAAAAAAGAGCAATCATGTAAAATTGATGTTACTAGATTTATCATTAAACAAACTATCACAATATGCAATTCATTTTTATTTAAAACATTTTACTTTTACAAGTTTCGTTGATCGAAGTATATATTATGATTACTAGAATAACATCTCGAAGACCGTGTCGAATTTTAAAAATGCTTATATTTTGGAACGGAGTAGAGTTTTTCTTTTTGAGAAAAAAAATTAGAGTTTTGATCACATGGGCTAACATAGTATATATGAATGACTAGTGAACGACTTATATATTATGATTACTCGAAAAAATATCCGTACACTGCAATGGGTAAGATGTTTTTAATCATTTCTTTGGCCCAACCCACATGTGGCCCAACCCACATGTGGAGCTGTGTGGTCTCCGTCTTCAACCTCCAGAAGATGGTGTTGTGCCCATACGATATTTGAACTGATTCTCTCCTTTGATGGCCGAATCTTTCTCGATTTCTTAAAATTGGTTTAGGGCTTTTGATCCACTCGATCTTCTCTTTTCGTTTTTTTTTTCAAAATTGGAGCAAACAAAACTCGGATAAAAACGGTCAAGGAAGCTTGCCGGCCGGCCATCATCGGCGAAGGTTAAATGGTGATTAAATCCGGCCAGGCCGAATTGAAGGAGAAAATCGTAGGAAAAATGATGAGCGATGAGTGGAGAATTGATTTTTGTAATCCATTGGAGGAGGAAACGCATGGATAGACAGATACAACGTGGCGACGGAGCTAGGGTTCGGCCTAGTGAAGGAAAAACACTGTGACAAAAGAATAACCGAAAAACCAGAAGCCTTTACCTCGTGCGAGAAAAAAAAACCGCAATGAAAAAACCGGGGAGGAAGAAAACAGCAACAAAAAACAACTGGACGGACCATTAGAAAACAGTTTGAAAAAAAACGCAAGAAGAAAACGGCGACGAAAAAAAATCCAGTAGGTATATATATATATATTAAAACCGACTCAAACACGAATGACGGACAGCGGAAACATCTTGACACATCAATACATTAAAACCGACTCAAACACGGACGACGGAACACAAAAACATCTTTAATTTTTAATTTTTATAATAGTAAATATTATTCCAATGGTGCTACTTCGTCTGAAATTTATCATATGTAATTAATTATATAGACAAAACACATCTAGTTCAAGAAAAAGTTGGACCAGGTCTGAGCTACTCTCTATGCAGTACTTTCCAAGAGTTGCTGCTGCTGACGCCATACCCTTCGGCAGGAAAAGAAAAGCAAAAGCCTAGTAGTCTACTATATATACACAAGTGTAGAGGTAGGCAGTAGGCATGCCCATGCACTCAAGTGTCTATGAACTGTTCAAACTTCATTGTAGGAGATCACATACACACAATGAAAAATACGGAGTATGCTATGCGTGGAACGTCTTGGACCGTTGTAGAATGCATTTATATTTCTTTTATGCGACACCAAACAAAAAATGAGTATAAATACAAACAATGCAACATCAAGCAAGAGTAAAAATAATTAGAGACAAAATAATGCACCGCAAAACATGAAATAATTGATATACCTCAGAAAATAATGGGACTGTCTATACATCATTTGACTAAAAGCCGCTATAAGTCTTGTAAATTTTAGACCACCCAATTATTTTAAGATTCGTGCAGGCAACCAAGCTCAAAAAACTTCCTTCTCATCCCCTTTCTCTCGACTCCCTCATGTTGCCGCCGCTTAGTAGTGCGAGAGCGCGATTCACATCACCTCCACCACCGCCCAGTCTCATCGACTGGCCAGAAGGCATCAGTGGCTCTAGTGAGACCCTCCGGCCATCCTCCTCCCCCTCCCTCTCCACTCCTTTTCATCAAGCCGGTGGCGGCAAGCTGTCCTCGCACCGTCGTCTTCCCCATCTTCGGCGGCTCCCCACCGTCGGATCCACCACCACCGGCCGCCTCCTCCAAACAGACCTTCTGCTTTGCCCCGCAGCCAACTGGTCCATCGCTTGCTTCCGACCCTACGGCTTCAGCAGCACACGCCGCCCACACGATCCGTCGCCTACCGCCTCCCACAACTATCCCTCTAAAGCCCGTGAACTCCCCCCTCTTCCTCCTCCTTCTCCCACCCTTCCGACCACCACCCCTATCCCAACCTGGGATCGTAACTCATTGGTCCTCCGCTGGAGTTTGGGTTATTGCCTGTGCCGGAGAAGAAGAGGAGGTCGGTGGAGTTGGAGAAGAAGCACCTAGAGTACGAATCGTAAAGCACATCTAGTGACCCAAAATCTGTAAAACTTGGGGATGGATTTTTTGTTGATAGATGGTTAGCAATTCCGAAAAATAATTTCCAGGTAGCCAATTCTCTGCATTGTCAATGTAAAGAATAGGGGAGAAAAAAAACCCAATCATGGTATTAATGTACTTACTCCTAACGTACAATAGCTACTACTCCATCTGTCCCAAAATATAAGCATTTTAGAACTTCGATATAGTTTTCGAAATGCTACTTTAACCAACAATATCTATGAAAATAAGGTGTTGTTGGGAGATAATTATTGCGTAGTGTGGATGTTATGTTGAGCCTTAAGCATGATGTACATATAGAGTACCCAGATAAGAAAGATTACAATATAAATAAATTATATTCTAATATCCTTATAACTACCTACACTATAACATATACCACTGAGTTTTGCTTGATGTTCTGTGTAACCATGAGTTGTCATTTTCATCCTTCGAGATTTTGCAAGGATGCCTCCTAGGGCTGGAAAACTGGCTGTAATCTACTAATTTATACTACGCTACTAGTGGATGGATTACCGTGGATGGGTACCCATTTTTTTCCTCCAATGGATGGGTTACAGTGGCACACTTCCGAAGTAACGCTTGTTAAGGACAGAAGAAATTTGTATTCTTGACGACTTACTTAAAAGTCAATTCTAGGAATTAAACTATATAATAAAAAACATTAAAAAGAACAGATCTAATGTTAAGTTTTAAAATTGAAATTTTGCTTGTGGCTAATAAGCTAAAGTGTGTGTGCACGCGCACGTGTATTTGTTTGTTAGAATTTTTTAAAATATTTTTTTAACATTGTAGCAATTAATTAATTCAGTCATTTATGCTCTTAGATTATCAAAGAATCACATAATCCATCGTCCATTCAACTATTCAAATGAAAAGAAGGCCACATTTCTTTTGGTTTCGTCGTTATTACAGCTGTGCCGGGTGGTCCTCGCGGCAGAACTTTGGGGGCAGGAGACCGTGTGTCGCATACTACTATCCATGGTATTCTTGTGTTGCATCTTTTTGCTCCTGGTTACTGGTAGAGGTGCAGTTTGCATCTCCATTTGTCATGCGCATGAGCTGGAGTAGACTGGTAGGCTGGGTAGGGTAGCTAGCTCGATCTCCTGCATTATAACGTGGTAGACGACTTCGCCAACAGCTTTTATTCATGCTCCCACACTTCCAACACCATTCTTTTTTAAGGAGGTTCTAAAGAAATAAAGAGGCTAAAAATAACTAATTGTATAGATTGCGACTAATTTGCGAGACGAATCTTTTAAGCTTAATTGCTTCATGATTTGACAATGTGGTGCTACAGTAAATATTTGGTAATAATGGACTAATTATGCTTAATAAATTCATCTCGCGGTTTACTGCTGGATTTTGTAATTAGTTTTTTTAGTGCCCGAACACCTCATGCGACACCCTATATAATACCCGATGTGACATGCCAAAATTTTACATCCTTACATCTAAACACCCCCATAGTGGAGTACTACAATGGTGTGTTCGGATGACGGTCTATTCATCCCCGCACGCAAACGAAATACGCGTACATTAGCGCATCATTAATTAATTAAGTTACTTCTATAAAATATATTATAAATTACTTTTAGGCTTGAATTTACTTTCATATGTCTAAGAAGTAATTTAGTGAAATTTAAAAGTAATTTAGATATATTATAAAAGTAATTTATATTTTTTCATCAAAATATAATTATGTGAGATCTTTTTATAAAGATTTAATTGTTACGAACACAATGGTGTAATCGGATCGTAGATCGATGAGTAGCTTAAAAGAAAATTGTATTTGAAGTATACATGAATAGTGTCTCTTATAGAATAGAGTAGTCACGTCCAGTTGATATGGTTTTACCCTACTCGCATGGGAGGGAGAAATCGCTCTTATCCGCTCCTGACCCGAGTCAAGCAGTCAACTCCCCGTCCGTATCGGCGAAAAGCATCGGAGAAATCTGCGACGGCGATGTTAATTAACGAGAGAGGAGGAGGGCACCGATCTGAATCTGATGCCCGCGACGACAACACCCTGATCCTGATATCCCAAGGCCCCTCTAATTTCTACCGGAGATGAGGATGAGGCAACGCCGCAACGGTACTAGTAATATCATCCTCCTAATTTGGGGATTTTGCTTCTTTTCTTTTTTGCAATCTATGGGCCTTTTTCTTTCTTCTTCTTCTTTAATTTGGTTTTGCAATTTGGGCATTTGAATCCCAATCCGTGCTTCCCCTCCTCCTAATTGCTACCCAAAGCCACTGATTCGACAATGTAACATCCAATGCGGCCTCACATCGATTAGTTTGGGTCACCGATCATGGCGCGTAGAGATCACATCACATATATATCACCCGGTCATCTCTAAATGGCGCTGCAGAAACAACTAGTGTGTTTGATGATCGATGGTAGTAAGTGGAATTGTGGAATTGCAGAAACAACTAGTGTGTTTGTCACGCTGTAGACTGTACACAGATTGTTTGTCATAATCATCTAGCTAGTGCTCTAGTTGATGCTCATATGAGCTACATCAATGAATGGCAGGGGCACCAAACATCCCAGCAACGTGGTACCTGTTAAAATCACGGCATTCTATCTCTCACAAATTTCCATTGTTTTGTCCACCAAATAATTATAAAACAAGAGCACTGCATAGCTAAATACTCCTAAATAGTGAACATTAATTTAAAAGTCAGAATTAATAGCAATATATAATAGGTACGGTACGATGGTTAACAAGCCATAGTAGTGCGTGCCAGGCAGTGGCAACAACTTAACTCCAGTGAACCATTACAGGTTTGTGCCCATGATGAGAGCAACTCTCTAGCAGTAGATTTAAACTAGGATAGGTAAGATCAGTGCAGTAATCGATACAGTAACTAGCTAGCAGTCAAATAACTGGCATACAAGGTAGCATGCATTTCAGTACCAAGCTTCCACATTGAACTGCAATATCTTCTAGTTCCAGGATCTTCACATTCTGATGTTGCTTGACTCCTCCTACTGCTTAGAAAAACAAATGATACATTTAATGATTTAAATACTTGGACAAATCTTTGCAAAAACTAAATGTTGAGGATGTCGTATTGAACCACAGCATACAGGTAGTGTTCTCTAATATACAAACACTACAAATTATATCTATTTGATGAAAATAAATGAAAATTCTTTCCATAATCAATCCTACCAACATATTATTTATCGGAAGTCAATATGAAAACATATCTATATTCTATTATTAACCTACAGTTCACCAACAACAGTCTTATGCTGAATAGTATACACCTACATTACTCATTCATCAAATCCAATGACTCCTATACATTTGTGTCAATCGGACGACCCCTATACATTAATTTTGTGCATTGCTAATAGATGCTGCTGAAAATACTTTTACCTTTATTTCTTAATAGAAAATTGCAACTCTGTTCGCTGGTTTTTTGATTGTTTTGCATACCACTGGAATTGGAATCTTAATGAAACAGTGTGGCAGTAGCCAATCTCATTTGATTTTACCTTGTTTTCTAAGCTTATCTCATCAAAACAAGTCTGTGGCTATGTCTTCATATGCATGGATCAAATAGAAAATGCTATCCAAAGTTGTGAGCATTGGTTTATTAACTGAAATTGACATACACACTATGCCACTCTAATCATTTGCACCACTGATTTTAATATGGGATAAACATACAAGTAATATTCTAGATTAATTACGAGAGCTACTCTTTGCAGGAATTGGTGCGTGTTAGAACATAACAGGTTCATCAATACCACTATAAATTTAATTGATTATAGATCACAATAGGTGTTTTTCCGACAATTGGTTTGCACATAACTCTGTCAAGACTCTTTGTAAGTGCTCTGTATCAATAGAAGTAGCTGGGAACTAATCAGTGATTTCTCTGCTTGGTGGTGAACTTATTATATACACATCCAATAATCATTTGAGTATCCTGCTGGACTATAAATAGCAAACATGGCGGTCTATACCAGATGCATCTGTATAGAGCACCGATGTTCTTGATTTTATTTTAGGACCTGTACTTGCCTACTCCATCCCAAAATAAGTGAACTAGAGGAGCGCATTTATTTTGGGACGGAGGGAGTACTTTTTTCTGGCTTGGAACTCAAATTATATAAGCTCAAGTTACAAAAACTTGTGATTCTTTTCCCCAATCTGTAGTTAGTGTGTATTTCTTTTCTGCTAAATTAGGGAAGATGAAAGTTACATTTCAACCTAAGAAAATAATCTGCATACAATATGACTGTTAAGCATACTTCCATATCCTAGTTATTCATGCTTTAGATAGTAGAAACAGTTATTTACTTATCTGAAAACTGCTTCTAAATTCTATTTCTTCATATTCCTCAAATATACAGACAATAGATAAACCTTCACCCATTAAGCATTCTTTTTCTATATAAATTATTCCATTGATGTTGCTGAGTGTGATCCGGCTGGTGTGCTGCAGCTCGTTTGGGAAGACTGACTAACAGACGGACATTACTGCTTCTGAAGGACCAGCGGGGCTGATGAAGATTTGCTGGATGGAACACGACAACCTGCTCAACAGCAGGCTTTCTGTGAGATCGCGCATCGGTATAATGCCTTTCTGCCGATCCATGAGCAATCCGTCGTATCTACCAATCAACCCAGGTCCGCCCTGCTACATATTTTCCTCTTTGATTTGGGTGTAAGAGATGTCCACCATTGCCCTAGGTGATCTGTCTAAGCATTCAAGGGGTGAGGGGTTTGTAGACCATACAGGTTGCCTAGCAATTAACTCAAGTTAGTGGAGTGTATTGGATTTTTCATTGTGCTATGATTTAATCTGCACTAATAGCTTCAGTTTTGCACTTCTGAACTTTTCTGGCAAATTGTTTATTTTCATGCTTTTATGTATAATTGGACTCAGATATAATTAACCAGTGAATTTGTGCCGGAACCACATGACAAATATGCCATTTCATTTGATGTATTTGTTTTACTTGTTTTCCATGGTTATGAAATTAAAAATCCTCCTTTCCCTTCGTATATGTATGTAGCTTACTGGACCATGGAATGGCTGTTGGGAATCATCTGACTCTTCAATGACATAACATTACCCCTCTGCAGGTATACAATTCAATTTTAAAACTTACACTTAATCTCTATGTATATCTTTAGTGTTAGTGGAATGATATGTTATATTTTCTGGTAGGAGAATTAACCAAATATATTCAATCTGCAATTTTATTCTTGAAATGCAAATTTGCCAAACCAGTGAATGTCAATATCGGTTTCATGTCACTTACCTGGAGGTGCATATTCAAATTGTATATTGTCAATGAGCATTTTGTTGATGATACAGCTCTAAAATGTTTTTGAAATCACTATCTCTTACAATGTTTTTGAAATTACTGCATAAACTTGGGCTTGCAAACTTTGTGGAATTAGTCTGAACTTGGTCTTCAATTGTGCGCCAACCTGTAATTAGTGTTTATGTTCTGAATCTGAACTTGGACAAGCATCTTTTGCTTGGAAATTATTGCTAGTTCAGGATACTAATGAATTGATGGAATTATATGTTTAGCAAGCTATGATCATGGTTAGTAAATGCATGTTTTTATACAGAATTTGAATTTATCAGAACAACTCTTGTGGATGCTGCAAGGTAGTCTTCCCTAATCTTATGCATCAAAATGTTTTGATCAACATCATTCCTGTCTCTAGAGGGCAACATGACACGCGATTTCTACAGTGAAACTGCAGCTGAAGTATATAAACCAAAATTTTTTATCCTTTGAAGTTATGGGAGCTCTAGGTCTGAAAACCTAGGTCCTGTAAGGAAACACCCATGAGTTATTATTATGACCTTTACCTGCAAACATACTTCATAAAAAAAAATCATATACTCTGTGTATAAATATCTTTAAGCTAATTGCCTATTTGTTATCTTTGCTCGTATGATCTACAGATGGTAATTGTTATTTTTGCCGGTATGCATTTCTTTAACCTAAATTGCTTGTTTGTCGATAATCATAATTGGCACATTAATGGCTACATATTTGCAGATCATGATGATTCTCATTTTAAATGCAATATGGTTAGTTTGGTCTGACCTAAAGTGATAGCACACTGATTGTTCATTTCCCCTATGGTTTTCTTACATTTAAAATGAAGCATCCTTGACTTTATATTTAATTTGGTTGTGCGATAATCCTGAATTTCTTTTTCTCTTTTTCTTTAGAACTATCCTGAACATTTGTCCTCAGAGTTATAGGACGTTACGTATGCAGTGTAAGTCCCCATCGTCTCTGATTGCATGTTTCATGCAGGGATTTCTATGCAAGAAATGTTCAGGTTATGGTTACTCTAGATTCTTAAACGTCAAGGATGTCACCGTCCTTTTTGAGATAGCATGGCACTGGAAAACAGCTCCACGCCATGTTGCACATGAAAATCCCATAAAAGAATATGTTGGATGTAATATTACACACCTAACTATGTAATTAACAATATATAAATTTATCTGTTCTTTTTTCAATTTCAAAACTATGTTGTTCTTTCTCTTTTAATTGTGTGATTTGAATTAACAAATATTGCCTTAGCGTTAGCACGGGCATATTACTAGTTATATATGTTTGCTTTTTCATCTGTATGATGGTATAGTGGTGGGTCTAAAATTAAGATTTTTTTTTGTTTCATTAAACTAATCTATATTAAAACACATGCATATGAATATATGATAAGAACTGACGTACCTGATTAGCTGCAGGCCATCCTCCAGTCAACTGAAACACACAGAAACACACATACAACATTATTAAGATCCCATATAATGCAATACTCATGTTGTTAGTCTAAAAACTGAAATTGACATACATATATAAATCTAAATTACCTACCACTTCAAACTGAGCCAAGAAACGGCGAATGTCTCCCAAACTCACAGAATATCCTTTCATCTCGATCGTCCCATGATAGGTCCCTACGAATTCCATTTCATTGTTCAACAGTGGACCACCCGAATACCCGTGACCACAAACCAACCCAGAGACCTCCATAAGACGCATCGTGTATCCCTTGACATTGAAATCAATATCACACACAGCATCATATGTTCTCTTCAGGTACGAAACGCATCCCTCAGTGCTTGATTCCGAGCGTTGAGGGGGCCAACCAAGCAGCATAACTTTCTCTCTTATTCTTGGAGGAGCAAGAGCAATGTTGATCGGTGCATGCTCACAAGTGCAAGTCTGTGAGTTGGATAGTAAGATGCCATCAGCATTCACCTGGAGAACAAGCAAATCTTTGCTGGTATCGATGGCGACCACCATTGCATTCGTCAGTGATCTAAGTCTCCGTGAGGTGGGCAATGGGCTGGGTGTTGCTAGTAAGCGTCGTTCTTGATGCACACATTGGACGTCAAACGTGAACGCTGCGTTGAGCTCCTGCAGGGTCACCTCATGCTTATCCTTGGTATAAACATCCTCAATAATGTGGGCGCATGTAAGAATCTTAATAATGTTTGCTCTCCTAGCAATCACAAATCCTGTTGCTTGTCTCTGTCGGGTACCTTGGGTGATGTTGATGGTAAGACCCTGTTTTGGTTCTGGCTGTGGCTTTTGCTTTGGCTCTGTCTCTGGAGCCAGCTCTGATGTGCTGCTCTCCATCTCCTTGCTTGTAGTCGTAGATGGCCCTTTCTTCTTGCCTTTACCCCTGCTTGCACTTGGACCATCAGATTGGTTCGTTTTGCTAGCCTTGCTTGGACCGCCAGTTTCATTTTCTGGAGGTGTCTTAGGTAACACTCGATTCGAGATACTAGCGTACATGTTTTTGCACATTTGTTTATATCTTGGTTGGTCGTCCGGTACATGGAAGTGTCGGATATCAACCTCTACCAGGAAGACAGAATCTACTGCTGTGGTGGCTATGTAATTCTCTGCCTCGTTGGAGAAGATGTGTGGCAAGTACCGTGGCTGAGCCATCTGAGATTAAAATGGTGTATATGAGATGGGCATATATATGGTTCGTTGACTGAACTTTTAAAAAAACAAAGTTTGTGTCTTTTAATTTGAGAAGAGAGTAAACAACGACCAAATTGGTACCAACAACAAACCACATACTCAGAACTACTCTAAAACTATTGTGCAATCCAGTGCACTAAAATTAAGCGCTACTACTCCAGTAGGTAGCAGAGCAATTGACACATCCATCATGTCATTGTATTTTAATGGTTATTATCAGTAGTAATAAAATCAGTAAAAGGAATAACGAGATGGCTCGGCTTTGTAGGAAAAAGTCCACTTTGACTCCCTTAAATGTCGGCCGAATCTAATTTGTGACCCTCAACCGCAAAACCGGGTACGATGACTCCCTGAATTGTTGAAACCAGTGCAATTTGACTCCCTGAGTGGTTTTGGAGGGCGGTTTTGCTTATGTGGCGCTGACGTGGCGATGTTGACCTAGTCTTCGTCTCACGTGGCGCTTGCGTGGCATTCGAATTAAAAAAATATGTGGGACCCATCTGTCATTCATACACAAAAATATATTGTGGGACCCACTGACACATGGGGCCCACATGTCATCCTCTCTTCTCTACCTTCTTCATCCTCCCCCTCTCTTTCTCTCCGCAAGCGTGGGACGAGGGCCAGCGGCGTGGCAATGGTGGGCGGGAGCCGCCGCCGGCGGCGGCGGGAGGGCGGGAGGGCGAGAGGGCGAGGGCCAGAACAGGGGCTAGATCGTCGGCGGCGGCGGCGGACGGGGGCCAGAGCGGCGGTGGCCGGCGCCCCTCCAACCCCATCTCACCCAGAGTTCACTCGGCGCCGGCAAGTACTCTCGACTGAGCCGCCGGGAGTCGCCCTCGCCGCCCCTCCTTCTCTCCCCCAGACGGGTCATCAACATCTTCCCCCACCCCTGCCAACGGTGCCGCCTCGTTGGTCCAAATGCCACAGCCTCCAAGGCCCCTCCCCGCGGCGTCGTTGCCGGCGCCGGCGCCGGCGGGCGGGAGGACGGTAGCGACACCATCTCGCTCTGGCCCCCGTCCGCCGCCGCCGCCAACTCGACCCCCGTCCGTCGCTGCCACCAACGCTGATCTGGCCCTGCTCCCGTGAGGACAAATGGGGGAGAAAGAGATGAGGGAGAGAGAGGGAGGGGGGAGATCTGGCCCCGCCGCCGATCACTCCCTAGACCGCTGCCACCGCCGACCACTCCCTCGACCACCGCAACCGCCGCCTAGTGTCGCTTGTTGCCGTCGCCGCTTGTCCAGCTCCCGCCCCTGCAGACCGGTGAAGGGAAGAGATAGAGAGAGAGAATGACATGTGGGCCCCACGTGTCAGTGGGTCCCACAATATATTTTTGTGTGTGAATGACAGATGGGTCCCACATATATTTTTTTTTAATTCGAATGCCACGCAAGCGCCACATGAGACGAAGACTAGATCAACATCGCCACGTCAGTGCCACATCAGCAAAACCGCCCTCCAAAACCGCTCAGCGAGTCAAATTGCACTGGTTTCAATAGTTCAGGGAGTCATCATACCTGGTTTTGCGGTTGAGGGCCACGAATTAGATTCGGCCGACATTTTAAGGGAGTCAAAGTGGACTTTTTCCGGCTTTGTAAGCTCCACTCCCATCTGTTCTGATGGTGGGCTCAATAAATGGGCTTTTTGTAGGCCGTACCAACTCTAATACGAAAATGGGCCCATCTAAACGCTTTTACTTCGAGCCCAAATCCGAAAAAGTTACGGCCCACTATATATTCTAGAAAGCCCGGTTTTTGGACCCCCACACCAGGCTTTCAAGCAGTTAGGGTTTGTATTTCTCAAAAAAAAAAAAGCAGTTAGGGTTTGTACGCCATTATTGGTTCTTTGGATTGTGTAATAAAATCCCAGCAAATCGAGCTTATGAGCTAGTACTAGCTGTTTATTTATTTTTTTAAAAAAAAAATTGCTTATGAGCTAGCTGTTTAAGAGAAATGAGGGACATGAGAGGAGAAGAGAAAGGATGAGCAGCATTTGAAGAGTAAAACGATGAACACACACAACTAGCAGAAGGAAGAAGATGAAGGGCCACCCAGCACATACACACACAAACTACTAGAAAAAAAAAGTAGCTGCCAGATCTAGCTGAGAGAAAAATGCTTGAGATTAATTTAATTCGGTAGGAAAAAAAAACGTATATGCAACATCTCATATCACACACAAACAAAGGAGGAACAGGAGCCAAATCAACAAAAATTTTTAGATAATGGATTTAAATAAAACCTGGCCTCTACATCCCACACACATGCCGAAAGATAGATATGAAGAAGCGTTGGGAGACTTACGGGTGCTTGCTCGATCTCCACGCGCGATCGATCTCGCCAGCCGGCCGTAGAGAAGAACTTGGTCCGGGTGACCTACAAAAGTTGTGTTTTTGAGATCGATCAATGGACATTTGGTGAGAGAAAGAAAGAAGGAGAGACGAAGAAGAAGCGTACCGTCGTGGAGTCAGGAGGAGATGGAGAGGAGGGCTCGCATGCTTTTCCTCCCTGCCCTTCTTTACTGGTCTGTGAACTTGGCTTGGCCTACAGTGGTATGCAGTGTGCAGTAGCAGCAGTGCCTTGGCATGTACTTACAAACAAGCAAAAGCAACCTATACATTAATTCCACGGGATACTTTTTTCTCTTCCCTCTTTTGTTCTTCTCTTCTTTAGATTCAAAAGGAACGTTAAGATCAATCAGGTACTGTAGCACAATGGATGTTATCAACATCAATAGTATGGATGTGAATAGATCGTGCATATTTCTTCTACTACCTCTGTTCCAAAATAATGCAATCTAGGATGACTTGAATCTAGACAGATTAAATATTATCCTATGTTGCAATATTTTAGGACGGAGGAAGTTTACAATTTAATTACTTTAGTACCTTCTGTACTCCCCCGTCCTATAAAAAACGAATCTAGGATCAGATGTGACACATTCTAGTACTATGAATCTGGACATACAAGTAATAGAATGTGTCACATCTGGTACTGGTTGGTTTTTTACGAGACGGGAGGAGTACTCTCTAATGCACAAGATCCCAATCAAATGATTTTTTCAAGTTAGCTATATCAATTATATTTTTTTACCTGGAAATTAATTAATTAATGTAAGAAACAATTTGACGAAAAAGAAACATTGAATTGCCTATTGCTTACTGTGTCGTTGTAACTATATGAAATGTGTTTGCATTAATGCATTATATTTTGTATTTGTACTCATATCTTTTTTGTTTTATGTTACATAAAAAATATAAATGATACTCTCCAACCTTTCAGAAAAAAAAAAGAAGAACAAGAAGATAAAAATGATTCTCCAACAGGTCAAACACCTTCCGCGCGTATTTCTAATACACTGGGTGTGATCACAGCGATTTTTGTCCGGGCAGCAAAAGGAGAGAGATGCTTTGAGAGCATGAATGAGGTGATGTCCTCAACTCACAAGTCTGCACAACCCAGCGTTGCTTTCAGCTGTTGGTGAGTACTGTAGTTACTATTACTACTGCAGTGCAGGCTGTAATAAACTCCTCGGGGGATTGGTTCCTACTGACCACATACTACACAAAAACTACTGTGCAATGCAGTGCAGCAACAGAGCAATTGGGTTGTCATGTGTCATGGTATTTTAAAGGTTATTAAATTAGAAAAATCGAGCTAGATCATTCTAAAGTAAGTGGGGATTGTCTGCAGTACTGTTGGGCCCACACGTCAATAACTACTACTGCATCAGCAGTACTACAGAGGATGTGCATCTAGTGGGTTCTTTTCTCCTCTTTCCTAACTCACTTCTCTCGTTTTCGCGCACACGCTTTTCAAACTGCTAAACGGTGTTTTTTTTTCAAAAGCTTTTCAAAATCATTTTAATCCATTTTTCAAATTTTTTAGGCTATTACTTAATTAATCTCACTATAATCATATGTTTTGTTTTTCGTGTAGGCAAACGCAGCCGAATCATGGGATACATAGAGATGATTCATCACTATTACTGCTCAATCCTAAAAATGATCAATAGTGTATCAACAAATCCCAGCGTGCTACTTGAAATTGGCAGTTACATATTCTTACTATATGCCATTCTTTAAGAGAGGTATATATAATCCCAGACCTGGTCTTATAAGATTTTTTTTCCTTCATCATCTCTGTCGAATGATGGCCAAGTCCGAGTTTCAGGATGACACGTACTGCATGCTCCCGGCCTCCCGGGGATGAAAACGATAGAAAAACAACCTTACGCATTTTTGCAACCATTTTTTTTCCTCGTAAACAGAACCGAAAATGGGCATCCACAATGTTGCATATATAATATGACCTTATGGAACACAGTAGTATATTTGCTCTACCTTTATGCATTAGGATATATAGTTGAAAGAATGAATATTGCTATATGCAACCTTAAGGTTAAGGTTAGATCATAAGAAATAAAAAAAGTATTTTATGCATTCGCAACATGCATTTTACCCTTTGTTTATTAGGTGAAATGAGTTTTTTTTCGCAGTGGGCCTCACCTTAAATCAATAAGAGAACATACACATTGTAGCATGTACTATAGACAAAAAGAACGTAACACCGTGGGACTCATATTATGGCTCAAATCACCTTAAACATCGAGGATGTTCTAGATTAAGATGGTGTCAGAAATATGGAAAAACAGAACTATGCAAATGGAAATACGTTGATATTGATGGGAAAGCAGTAATTACTGTTGGAAACAATAAAAATATAAACTACATATATTTAACTAAGTATAATTATATAATATCACCAAATAAATTTAAGTTTATTGGATCCGATAATTTTGCTGGACTTGGAAGCGCTGAAATGTAAAATAATCACATATTTAACCTAATATAACTATATAATATAACCAAATAAATTCAAGTTTATTGGATTCAATAATTTTGCTGGACTTGGAATTGAAGCGCTGAAATGTAAAATCACATATTTAACCTAATATAACTATATAATATAACCAAATAAATTCAAGTTTGCACTATATTACAAACTGTTTAGACGTGTACTCCTCTAAACTATGAGGCAAATAGAAAATGGACTACATCCATTGAGGCATTTAGAAATACGATTTTTATGTAGTTTTCCAGAAATAAGGAAAAAAGGAAATGTGTGTTATATGTTTTCATTTCCATATTTTAACCATTTTAATTTTTATTTTCGTTCATAGCGTTTTTAGATGGTTCGGTCAGTACCACATTGGAAATGTGCATAGGTAGTTCAGGAATTTCCGTGATCATTTTCACCTGCTAGTTCTCCCAATTAATATGGTGCAAATAATAGTCCCCCCTCCATGTATTAACAGACAATACCATTGACTTTTGGTATGATGTTTGATCATTCATCTTATTTAAAATATATATATATATATATATAATTTATTTATTGACTTGTTTTATTATTAAAGAAACTATGGTTGCGTTCGTCTGTAGCAGTTCCCAACTCCCACCTCTCGTTTTCAGCGCGCATGCTTTTCAAACTGTTAAATTGTGTGTTTTTTGTAAAAAGTTTCTATACGAGAGTTACTTTAAAAAATCGTATTGATCCATTTTTTTTTAAAAAAAAGCTAATACTTAATTAATCACGCGCTAATGGATCGCTCGGTTTTCCGTGCCCATGAGATTGGATCCCAACACCCACCACCAACGAACACAGCCTATAAGTATGACTTATACTTTATCATATTTATAATAAATTTTTTAAAAAAATAAATAGTCAAATGTTATTTTAAAATTTAACGGCGTTGTTAATTCGTACTCCTAGGCAAAGCATGGCCTAATTAGCGCGCAGATCAACGATCGCACGGCATCGATCTCCATTGGCCTTGTCACGCGATCCATCTCCATGCTGCGTGGAATCTTCATAATCCAGAATGATTTTCTACCAGGAGTATCTTCGAAAAAAGAAGATAATTTTTTTAACGAAAGTTGTATTGGTAGAGCACTTTTAACGAAAGTTGTATTGGTAGAGCAGAAGAAAAATTACAAGATTATAACCTGAAAGATCATAACCAGGAAAAAACAAAAAAAAGTATATCACCACCCACACACCGAAGATCAAATATTGTGAGTAGCTTGATATATGGCTTGGATTTGTGGGGCGTTAGCAAAAGACTTTGGGTTGTACATATAAATTTCAGTTTTTTAGACCTGACTATTGGGAATCTCTTAATTTAGGTTTCATTCAACATTATAATTTTTTAATTTCTACACCTTTCATTTTCTGCGCGTGCTTCTCAAGCTACTAAACATTTGGTTTTTTCCAAAATAATTCTATAGAAATGTTGTTTAAAAAAATCATATTATTTTTTTATTACTATTAATTAATTAATGATGCGCTAATGTACGCGTATTTCGTTTGCGTGCGGGGATGAATAGACCGTCATCCGAACACACCGTTGTAGTACTCCACTATGGGGGTGTTTAGATGTAAGGATGTAAAATTTTGGCATGTCACATTGGGTATTATATAGGGTGTCGCATGAGGTGTTCGGGCACTAAAAAAACTAATTACAAAATCCAGCAGTAAACCGCGAGATGAATTTATTAAGCATAATTAGTCCGTTATTACCAAATATTTACTGTAGCACCACATTGTCAAATCATGAAGCAATTAAGCTTAAAAGATTCGTCTCACAAATTAGTCGTAATCTATACAATTAGTTATTTTTAGCCTCTTTATTTCTTTAGAACCTCCTTAAAAAAGAATGGTGTTGGAAGTGTGGGAGCATGAATAAAAGCTGTTGGCGAAGTCGTCTACCACGTTATAATGCAGGAGATCGAGCTAGCTACCCTACCCAGCCTACCAGTCTACTCCAGCTCATGCGCATGACAAATGGAGATGCAAACTGCACCTCTACCAGTAACCAGGAGCAAAAAGATGCAACACAAGAATACCATGGATAGTAGTATGCGACACACGGTCTCCTGCCCCCAAAGTTCTGCCGCGAGGACCACCCGGCACAGCTGTAATAACGACGAAACCAAAAGAAATGTGGCCTTCTTTTCATTTGAATAGTTGAATGGACGATGGATTATGTGATTCTTTGATAATCTAAGAGCATAAATGACTGAATTAATTAATTGCTACAATGTTAAAAAAATATTTTAAAAAATTCTAACAAACAAATACACGTGCGCGTGCACACACACTTTAGCTTATTAGCCACAAGCAAAATTTCAATTTTAAAACTTAACATTAGATCTGTTCTTTTTAATGTTTTTTATTATATAGTTTAATTCCTAGAATTGACTTTTAAGTAAGTCGTCAAGAATACAAATTTCTTCTGTCCTTAACAAGCGTTACTTCGGAAGTGTGCCACTGTAACCCATCCATTGGAGGAAAAAAATGGGTACCCATCCACGGTAATCCATCCACTAGTAGCGTAGTATAAATTAGTAGATTACAGCCAGTTTTCCAGCCCTAGGAGGCATCCTTGCAAAATCTCGAAGGATGAAAATGACAACTCATGGTTACACAGAACATCAAGCAAAACTCAGTGGTATATGTTATAGTGTAGGTAGTTATAAGGATATTAGAATATAATTTATTTATATTGTAATCTTTCTTATCTGGGTACTCTATATGTACATCATGCTTAAGGCTCAACATAACATCCACACTACGCAATAATTATCTCCCAACAACACCTTATTTTCATAGATATTGTTGGTTAAAGTAGCATTTCGAAAACTATATCGAAGTTCTAAAATGCTTATATTTTGGGACAGATGGAGTAGTAGCTATTGTACGTTAGGAGTAAGTACATTAATACCATGATTGGGTTTTTTTTCTCCCCTATTCTTTACATTGACAATGCAGAGAATTGGCTACCTGGAAATTATTTTTCGGAATTGCTAACCATCTATCAACAAAAAATCCATCCCCAAGTTTTACAGATTTTGGGTCACTAGATGTGCTTTACGATTCGTACTCTAGGTGCTTCTTCTCCAACTCCACCGACCTCCTCTTCTTCTCCGGCACAGGCAATAACCCAAACTCCAGCGGAGGACCAATGAGTTACGATCCCAGGTTGGGATAGGGGTGGTGGTCGGAAGGGTGGGAGAAGGAGGAGGAAGAGGGGGGAGTTCACGGGCTTTAGAGGGATAGTTGTGGGAGGCGGTAGGCGACGGATCGTGTGGGCGGCGTGTGCTGCTGAAGCCGTAGGGTCGGAAGCAAGCGATGGACCAGTTGGCTGCGGGGCAAAGCAGAAGGTCTGTTTGGAGGAGGCGGCCGGTGGTGGTGGATCCGACGGTGGGGAGCCGCCGAAGATGGGGAAGACGACGGTGCGAGGACAGCTTGCCGCCACCGGCTTGATGAAAAGGAGTGGAGAGGGAGGGGGAGGAGGATGGCCGGAGGGTCTCACTAGAGCCACTGATGCCTTCTGGCCAGTCGATGAGACTGGGCGGTGGTGGAGGTGATGTGAATCGCGCTCTCGCACTACTAAGCGGCGGCAACATGAGGGAGTCGAGAGAAAGGGGATGAGAAGGAAGTTTTTTGAGCTTGGTTGCCTGCACGAATCTTAAAATAATTGGGTGGTCTAAAATTTACAAGACTTATAGCGGCTTTTAGTCAAATGATGTATAGACAGTCCCATTATTTTCTGAGGTATATCAATTATTTCATGTTTTGCGGTGCATTATTTTGTCTCTAACTATTTTTACTCTTGCTTGATGTTGCATTGTTTGTATTTATACTCATTTTTTGTTTGGTGTCGCATAAAAGAAATATAAATGCATTCTACAACGGTCCAAGACGTTCCACGCATAGCATACTCCGTATTTTTCATTGTGTGTATGTGATCTCCTACAATGAAGTTTGAACAGTTCATAGACACTTGAGTGCATGGGCATGCCTACTGCCTACCTCTACACTTGTGTATATATAGTAGACTACTAGGCTTTTGCTTTTCTTTTCCTGCCGAAGGGTATGGCGTCAGCAGCAGCAACTCTTGGAAAGTACTGCATAGAGAGTAGCTCAGACCTGGTCCAACTTTTTCTTGAACTAGATGTGTTTTGTCTATATAATTAATTACATATGATAAATTTCAGACGAAGTAGCACCATTGGAATAATATTTACTATTATAAAAATTAAAAATTAAAGATGTTTTTATGTTCCGTCGTCCGTGTTTGAGTCGGTTTTAATGTATTGATGTGTCAAGATGTTTCCGCTGTCCGTCATTCGTGTTTGAGTCGGTTTTAATATATATATATATACCTACTGGATTTTTTTTCGTCGCCGTTTTCTTCTTGCGTTTTTTTTCAAACTGTTTTCTAATGGTCCGTCCAGTTGTTTTTTGTTGCTGTTTTCTTCCTCCCCGGTTTTTTCATTGCGGTTTTTTTTTCTCGCACGAGGTAAAGGCTTCTGGTTTTTCGGTTATTCTTTTGTCACAGTGTTTTTCCTTCACTAGGCCGAACCCTAGCTCCGTCGCCACGTTGTATCTGTCTATCCATGCGTTTCCTCCTCCAATGGATTACAAAAATCAATTCTCCACTCATCGCTCATCATTTTTCCTACGATTTTCTCCTTCAATTCGGCCTGGCCGGATTTAATCACCATTTAACCTTCGCCGATGATGGCCGGCCGGCAAGCTTCCTTGACCGTTTTTATCCGAGTTTTGTTTGCTCCAATTTTGAAAAAAAAAACGAAAAGAGAAGATCGAGTGGATCAAAAGCCCTAAACCAATTTTAAGAAATCGAGAAAGATTCGGCCATCAAAGGAGAGAATCAGTTCAAATATCGTATGGGCACAACACCATCTTCTGGAGGTTGAAGACGGAGACCACACAGCTCCACATGTGGGTTGGGCCACATGTGGGTTGGGCCAAAGAAATGATTAAAAACATCTTACCCATTGCAGTGTACGGATATTTTTTCGAGTAATCATAATATATAAGTCGTTCACTAGTCATTCATATATACTATGTTAGCCCATGTGATCAAAACTCTAATTTTTTTTCTCAAAAAGAAAAACTCTACTCCGTTCCAAAATATAAGCATTTTTAAAATTCGACACGGTCTTCGAGATGTTATTCTAGTAATCATAATATATACTTCGATCAACGAAACTTGTAAAAGTAAAATGTTTTAAATAAAAATGAATTGCATATTGTGATAGTTTGTTTAATGATAAATCTAGTAACATCAATTTTACATGATTGCTCTTTTTTATATTTTTTGCTATTAATAGTTAAAGTTATAAATATTTGACTTGACACTGTACTAAAAATATTTATGTTTTGGGATACTACTCCAGCCTTCAGGTTAAAACCACATCATCAACTCTTTACAGCCGTACGTCAAATCCATCTATCTCAAGCCAGCAGTTTTCCCGGCTACCCGATTGGATCACGTGGCATCGTTAAAAGTTTACAAAATTTTCGTGAATTTAAATAAACGATAAGTCCATTTTACACCCTCGAACTCTTATGCTTCTTCAAAATACATCCCTGAACTACAAAATCGGGAATAATACACCCTCAAATCCGGGGGGTTAAGTGTCCGGTATTGAAAGTTCGAGGGTATATTATACCCGGTTTTGTAGTTCGGGGTGTATTTTGCATAAGCATAAGAGTTCGAGGGTGTAAAATGGATTTATCCCTTTAAATAATATAAAAAAATCGGGAATCTGTAGCGGTAATTTTAGGTTGTTTGGTCTCACGGGTATAGGGCTTGCTGGTTTGGAGCTAATTTTTACCCTACCAAAATCTTGGTAGTGCCAAAATATTGGTAAATTTTGATACTATCAAATTCAAATTGGGTAGCATTTAATTTGAGCTATTATGGATAAAATTTGGTAGCAAATCAAATATGTACTTGCTACTATCGAAGTTACCAAAATTTTGGTAGGGTAATAATTAAATTGGTACCAAACCAAAACAAACCTATAGTCACATCCTTCTTGATGGCCGTATTTGCATGGGCTTGATCAGCCCACTCGGCTGCCGGGAGCCATGTTGGCCCATCGCTGTGCAGTAGCAAGACAGGGATGGAGGATTCTTGTTAATCCGGAGTCGCTTTGCTCCCGAGTGCTCAAAGCTCGTTATTTCAGCAACTGCTCCTTCCTTGAAGCAGGGTGTCATAGGAGATGCTCAGAAAATGAATTATTTGGAGAATCGTAGATGAGAGACTAGTTAATATTCAGAGTGATATAACTGGATACCTCGAAATGGTTCATGTAAGCCACTGGGAATTAATATGTGATCTGCTTATACCGGGCACTAGACTTTAGGATGTTGAGAGACTGAATGAATTGTGATGTAACTGATGTAGAGCAGATACGTGTACCTGAATGGGATGATGAAGACTATGTGGCATGGAACTTCACAAAGTCTGGAGTTTTTTCGGTGAGATCAGCTTACCATATGCAAAGAGAGGCTCGACTGGAGCATCTACCTCCAACTCCAACCAACCATCTCACAGGGGATGGTTAAAGTTGTGGAATGCTGACATTCAAAATAGAGAAAATTTCTTCCAGAATGAAGGTGCCTAATACAGAATGGTCTAGCCCTCGGGTCTGAAGTACAGAGAAGGAATAGTAAGCAGGGAGTACGTTGTATATTCTGTGATGGAAATGAGAATGCTTTGCACAGATTTTGGGAGCGCCCATATTCTAAATCGGTTTGGAGCAAGGTACGTAGAGGAAGAGTTGCTGCTTGAATTTCCAGTCCCGGGGGTGGACTGTAATAATCATAATAAACTCTTGGCATTTTGGCTACTTGATAGGTTATCGGGAGAATCATATAATTGCAGGCTTATTTGTTACCCTTTATAATCTGTGGTCTGTTCGTAATATTGATAGTCGTCATGCAGTGGCACCAGAGAATCCAACTAATGTTGCAAAAAGAATTGCCTATCAGATGGAGGAATGGGGCAATTTACATGAACGGAAGACAAATACTGTTAGGGTGTGTTTAATTCTTTGGGTGTAAAGTTTTTAAGTATACGGAAACACATTTGAAGTAGTAAACGTAGACTAATAACAAAACAAATTACAGATTCCGCCGCTAAACTGTGAGACAAATTTATTAAGCCTAATTAATCCGTCATTAGCAAATGTTTATTATAGCATCACATTGTCAAATCATGGCGTAATTAGGCTCAAAAGATTTGTCTCACAATTTACATACAAATTGTGCAATTGATTTCTTTTCCACATTTAATGTCCTATACATGTGTCCAAACATTTGATGTGACGTTTTTGGCTAAAATTTTTTAGGATCTAAATAAGGCCCTAACCGTCACAGGTATGGGTAAAGCCTCCGAGCGGCTGGGTGAAAGTAAATGCCGATGGAGGCTTTCTGGCAACGGAACGGATGTTTGGTGCTGTGATGAGAAATGATAGAGGTGAGTTCATGGCAGCTGCGACACAACATTGTTCTCATATTGGAGATGCTACGATAGCTGAAATACTGGCTTGCCGAAGAGCTACTGAATTGGCAAGGGAGATGGGAGCTATAAAGGTATTGTTGAAACAGATTCTTTGGAGGTGGTTAATATGGTGCGACAGAAAGAAATAAACCAATCGATCCATGTCACCTTGATCCAAGATTTGAAATCCAGCTTGAGTGAGTTCCAAGCTGTGAAATTAGTTTAGGTTCAACGTTCGGCAAACGTGGTAGCACATAGGTTAGCGAAGGAAGGTCTTTCTACTAGTTGTTTCACAACCTGGCTTTCGGTTCCTCTTGGTTTTGTTTTACCTTATCTTGATGAAGATTGTAAGCACGTTTCTTTAGGTGAATAGAATGCTACCAAGATTTACCCTAAAAAAACATTTCAGATATGTTTCATCTTTTTTCAGTTTTGTAATCGTGGCCACCAGAAACCTTGCAAGTCACAAACAGCCCTACCGCATAACAAAAAAAGGACCAATATCACAATATGTTCTTCTGGTTACAGATCTCACCAGAAAAAAAGATAATATATGACATCACAAAACAATTGCCACACAAAAAAAAGGCATATGGCATAGCAACAGTTAGCCACATTGCTTTTGACGATTTATGCCGCAGCTGTCTCATGGCAATACAAGGACCTAAAAATTTCACAAGTTTGTCAGTTTAATTTTTTAAAAAATATATCACATAAAACAATACACTAAAATAAAATGGTACATACATCCTCGCAAATATCAGAAAATCCCAGAGGGAAGGTAACACCTCTGATAGTACGTCTAACAGGATCAAATATCTCGAGCTACAAGCAAAAAAATATATATTATATTTTCAGTTGTTAGTTTCAATATTCTCAACACCAAGAAGACTATGAAATATACCTCTAAATTGATCGTCCAGCTCGGATCAGTACTCTCAAGAAAACCCCAGCCAAGATTGAGAAGGTACTCCTCGAACTGCTTATAAAAAATTCACCATATAAGCAATACTGTTTTGCACCTTTCAAAACTAAGAAAACAATCATAAATTTCTACCGTATGTAGAGTGAAATCACGAAGTCCATTGTATGAAACAATGACATCACCCCTGGAAATACCAAGTCTCCCAGCAGTGGAATCATCGCACACCTAAAAAGTTCAAAATAATTTAAAAATATATTTCTGAGAACTGAAGTAAAACGAATATATCTATACCAAGTCCACGATGAAACCATCGGTAATGCCATGTTCCGATTCAATCTCCTCCTGGTGTGAAATATCCAACGTCTCAAATGCTATCAAGTCCATATCAAGAAATGGGCGAGCAACACGACTGAAATAAGCCAAATTCACTAACTTCAAATTTTGACAAGGAATTATTTTGAAGATATTAAAATGTTTGATAAGAACACATAAAACTACACTGCAAGATATACAAGAGAGCTACACAGACTATTAAAGACAAAGACAATTCGCTAATATTATATGCCACACCTATGTGTCCGTCAAGAATTTGTGGAATTTCTTACAAAGTATACCAAGTATAACAACCAAAGTTATAAACATAAGTAGCTAATCTTAAAGCGTCAGCCATTGGATATTTCTATGCATATAGGACAGTGAAATTGTACACAGGCAGGGGCAGGGGTGGAGACACCGGTATACCCACAATTTTTGGGGAAAAAATAGCGAGTAGTATGCATAGTGGACCTAGACATTGGATGGTTGCTTCATTGCCTCAAACAAGCTGGCAGAAATCAAAGCCCAAGAACCTCCGTCATGGGCCATGGCTACATGGGAAGTTGGCAGAAGTCGCAGGCTCATAGCGACCAGCGAAGTGGCCAGGACTTCCCTGTCCAGCCGTCCTAGTTTACATTCTTACTTTTTCTCTCAATCTCTCTATCATACTGATATCTTCTCTCTTCTCTCTGGAGGTGACAGAGATTGATTGAAAAATTAAAAACTAAAATTAGTGAGAGTTCAAATTGAAGGTGTGTTTTCTATTATTTGTAGGGAGAGATCAAGTTGAACCAATCAACTATATGCGAAGGAAAATAGGGAGTTTATGTGCACTAAAACTTTGATTTTTTGCTCTTGAGATCACATGGTATTTATAAGCACCGGACTTTGATTTTTGCATTTGAGGTCGACGTGGGCACACCAAGGATTTCGATCCTGGGTCCGCTACTGTACAGATGTAAAGCCACGATTTGAAGGTTGGGGTGCCAAGATTTCTCTAGAGATTCATCGTATGACATGGTCAGAGTTTTGGCGAGACAGTGATGACGCCGTCACTGCTACAGCAAGAAGATTTCAGTTTAAGAAAGATATTTTATTGTAAAATAGTATTACACGTGACTTGTAATATCCGTTAAATCCTTAGATTGATATGTGCCACTGCTAACGCGGGGGGCAGGGGGCTATGGCTTCGCCGCTGATTAAACACTCGTGTTTGGATTGTAATATTATCTGTTTTCAATACCAACATAAACATATATCTAAATATTATCTAAATTTTGAAGTTAACCTACCCAACATGCCACAATTTTATAGACATCAAAAGAATAGTAGAAACAATACAATAATACAAAAGATTGTTAATGAACCTGAATCTCCTCCACATGTCAATGCATGTCTGCAGGATAGAGATAGAGAGGACATCCGGATTTGGCAAACGACCAAATGTCATCCCTGCAACATTGCCACGCTCATCAATCGCAGGTCCTCCAGTGCCACACTGCATCAAAGAAATAACACAAACTAAATAGGCAAGAAAGTGGGAATGGATAAAAAACTGCAACAACAATAATCCTTATACCAGTTCAATTGCAGAGCTGAGAGATAACCAGTATTTGTACTTCAAAAAAAATGGTGGATCCTGCAACAGGACTGTCCCAGACCTAGCAAAGAAGGATGACTTCTTGTCCCTTGCCAAGGTAAACACCTTTTGTCCAAATTTTGGACTAGAGCCAAAATTAGCAGGCTCCAATGGAGAGTCCACCAAGGCCTCCAACAATGCAATACGGTAGTGTGCATTGAAGAAAAGCAATTGTCCTTCTGCGGTAGACCTATTAGGCAAATGTACGAGCAACTGAAAAAAGAGATGATCACATGGTTTTGAATCATGTGATCCAATAAAGATTATGAACATGAATAGCACAGTTGAAACAATAAGAATGAAAAGACAAAATTAAACAATTCAGAAAAAGATAATAAGAACACGGAATAAACATATGTACTATCCCCTCTCATGCTTCCTATGCAAATATACTCTTAATTCCGAGTCATAATATGCTAGCCATCCCTTATTCCTATATAGTTAGTACCCACTATAGCAATTAATACTATAAAGCTTGCAATACGTTGCACCACGTCATCGTTAATTCTCGACATTTGGATTGGTCTTCATGGTTCCAGATCAACGGTGTTGATATCTTGGGCCGGCTCCCCATCAATGTTTTCCATTGGCCCAGCCCACATCGCCCACGCTCCATACCCACAGCGGTCCTTGTGGGGAAAAAAAAAGCACGCTCCTAACCCTCACCAGTCGTTTTCATTTTGCTTTGTACATGTTCCCATCAGGTGGTTGATTTTGCTAGATTTTTCTTCCATCCTGATATATGACAAGGACTATTAGTTAATCAATTGGTTTCTACCTATTTTCGCAGGTTTCCGTCCAATAGGATTTGCAACAATTCATCGAATTGGTATATGTCATTCCTTAATGAAGTGGTAAAAAAAACTAAACACTCTCCCTCTCTCTTTCATTGCTTTCTGTAGATTTGTTTCAGTAAACAAGCAGTATTGGCCTTAGCTTTCCTATTGTACAGTTTTTATATTCACCTTCAAATGTCAATTATCTCTACCGACCTCGAAACACAAATTTCAGTATGAATTCAGTTTCAAAATATATTGATTTCTTGGAATACAGATTGGAGTTGCTATAAATAAGGCCTGCATGTAGCCTAGATTATTCAGATGAAGGCAGCCATTAAGGATCGTTTGGGATAACTGCTGAAGGTGAGATAACTTTTTATATGTTCTATAAACTTTTGAACTTTTCAATTAATCATATTGCCATGAGACTAATCCTGATTTTACACCTAACATATCTTCGCAGCCATCCAGCAAATCGACCAGCCCGGTATTGCTAGAATGTCAGGAACCATGAGAATTGGGGTTGCTTTCCTAATTGAAAAACGAACATTTAGACACAATTTCTATCTCAACACTGTAAATCTCTATTTTTTCATATGCTGATTCGATGACCAAAATTTGCATCAATTTTATGCACTTAGAAAATTTTATAGTGTGTCCACCGCAACCCGCGGTGTGTCAACTAGTTTATGTAGGACCCATAGCTATCTAAAGAACAAGGGTTAATTCTGGAATGCTATTGTGCAAACATATCTATCCTATGTTAATTAATTTTCAGTCTTGGAAGAGGCTGACCAAATATTATTAAGATTTGAAGGGGAATTTACAGAGAACTTTCATAGTCCAAGTGTTACCATTAATCAATCCAGCTAGGTTTGTTTTCTGCATACCTTGGGGTTGGGATGGACTAGTGCACCATCAAAGCACACGGCTGCAGAGCAAGTTACGATTGTTGCCAACCTGCTGGTCTTGTTCCAATCGACCACGATACCACTACATTGCATAATCTCCTTCCCATCTGAAAACATAGGAAGAATTAGTAGCTGGTAAGAAATATAATTATCTTGATCTGAATAAAAGCTTCCTTTATCTATACTAATATAAAAAGGAGGAGTTGTACCCCTCCAATCCTACAGGCCAAATCACATCTATCAATCCCTACTGTCCATCCACGTTGCACGCATCACAACCGTCCCTACCGGCTACCGCTCACCGATTCCACTCCCTCCACCGCGATTTCTGCCTGCACTCCCTCCACCGTGTGTTTACTCCGCCCCCGCGAGATGATTCCGCCGTCCACTACTCGCTCCTCGCGTGTCCCCGCCACCGCTGCCCCCGCCGGAGTCGAGGCCGTCACCAGCCGCTGCTGCCCCCCCGTCGGAGCCAAGGTTGTCACCAGCCGCCACTGCCCCGCCTGAGCCGAGGTCATCCCCAGCCGCCGCCGCACTCCACCGCTGCCGCAAGCCGCCGCCGCCGAGGTGGTTCCCCCCTTCGCCGAAGATAAGCTTTCGTTCGTTAGTCTGCTAATGGAAACAATATTTAGTTTTTTAGATCCATCCTCTCTTGCTCCACTGGTCAGTGGTCTCAGGTTGTAGGCAGGAGAAGGCGATCTCATAGCAGGGTGCAATGCCAACATCATACCATCCCTCGCAATGCCTCTGGACTAAAGACGGTACTGCTGGATACATGTTCCTGTATCCATGTTGGAGGTTGATTTCCTATAAGTAGGTTAATTGCATGGTTGATGGAATCTTCATGGCATCAGGTTCTACTTTGCAAATTTACAAATTATTTTTTCCTCTATAGTTCTGTCTCTATGGACTGACATATATTTTGTATCTGAAAATGCATTTGGGGCTTGATGTGGCCATGCGGATTCTTGAGTGAAATATCCAGCAAGTTCCATGGGTGCTGGAAATTTGAATATAGCATGACATCCACAAACGGGCTTCAGGAATTAAGAGGAAGCCAATCAGGACAAGGGCCTCCTGAGCTAATGTTGTGTATTGCAGGTACTTCTTTGTGTCTCAATTTGGGCAACTGTTGTATCAAAAGAATTTGTTAATGAAGCTGATATCTCAATTGTTGTGAGTTGTTCCTATGAATACATGTGCTTGAGCATTAAAGAAACAAATGTCTTCAGATATGCACTTTCATGAATTCTGAGAGAAGATATGGACCTCCCATAGCTAGCTATGGAGAAACATGCACAGTTTAGACAAAATGTCAGAGTGCCTAGGAAGACATGTTGGGTTTCTTTTTCCATAAAATAAATTAGTATACCATTTCTACATCTTGGCAAAGGTTGTACTTGATGATCTTTTATGGCCACTGTAGGTTAGTTATTCACTGTTGTCTCTCCTTTCGTTGGAGAATGCGCTCCATGGTGCAATGGTTGCAGTTGTTGGTTTTGAACAAAGTTTTAGTATTTTTTGCAGTTCATGGTACTTATTCAACTATAATAGCCCTCAAGACAAGCATATATTCTGAGGTAACTCATTGTCTACTAAAGTTGAAAAATTAATTTAGTTCATACTTATGGTACTTATTCTGCTATAATAGCCCTCAAGACAAGCATATGTTCTTGAGGTAACTCACTGTCTACTGAAGTTGAAAAATTAATTTAGTTCATACTTGAACTGGTTTATCATAAATAAGGTTTTTTATGTATATAAAATGTCCAGTGGCGCAAAAAGGTGCGTGATTATTCAAAGATCTAAAGTAAAGTAATCGATCTGCATGGTCTTTTGTTCGTCGACGAGAACTCTCTGAAGTTTCATTCCCAGGTATTTTTCCTCTTGTAATCATATAAATTTTATTTCGATTGCAATGTGAGAAGAACACATATGAAGTCCTTGTGGCTGTAGGAAAACCATTGTATAGATAGTGGAGTTCATCTGCTTATCAACAGATATCATAGTTCTTTTTTTAGACAGTGGAGTTATCTTCAATCCCACTGAAAGACAAATCTCTTGCTTTCAGCTTTTCAAGTGTTTGTCAAGCAATTTTGCTCTAACGTTGCACTATTTTCATGGCAAATGTGTAACAGGGAGTTACTAAAATAGGCCATCTCATTATTGTTGATATCTATACTAATATAAAAAGGAGGAGTTGCATCCCTCCAATCCTACATGCCAAATCATCCCAACTCATCTCATCCATCCATTCGCCAGGTAAAATAATCTTATCCATTAATCCGCTGAAATCCTCCACTGAATCCATCTTGGGCGACCTCGCGCTATCCACGCCCGCACCACCGCTCTTTCCACGCGCCCGACCTGATTACTCTGCCCCCCTTTCCCCGCGCTATGCCGCTGCTGCCGCCGTGCTACTCGCTGCCGTCCCTCCTCTCGCGTGTTCCCCCTTCCGCTGGACTACCGCCCGGGACCCACCGCAGCCACGCGCGTACGCGCTGACCCCGCCGTGATGCCTCACCACCCCATCGCTGCATCACGTAGTCCTCTCACGATAATAACGCTGCCACCTATTCCTCCCGGACGACATATCCTCCAACCACTGCGCACATCCCCCATCTGCAGTCTGCCGCGCGCCTCCTCTCCCCGGAAATCGCATTCTCCCGTCGCAAATCACATCCTCCAGCCGCGGAATCACCAGAAATCGATTCCTCTCGCAGTCTCGCCCACGGACGACACTTCTCGCATTCTCTACAGCCGCGGAATCGCCGGAAATCGATTCCTCCCGCCGCGGACGACACTTCTCGCATCCTTCCCAGCCGTGGTGGTCTGCCCTTCAGCTGGCGGGGCTGCTCCATCTCCGTCTCCACCGTAATCGATGGCCCAGTGTTCCCCTTGGGCCCTCCACTGCTGATGCCGCCGTCCCGGACCTCTCTGCCGCCGATCCTTCCATCCTGGTCCTCTCTGCTGCCAACACATCCACCCTTGCCGCTGCCACTTCTCCCAGCGGAGGCGAACAATGAATCTGAGAAGAAGTCGGTGGCCTTTTGTCCTTTTTCCTGCGCGACGGAGAAGCAGGAAAGGTACAAGACCGGCAGCTGCTATAAATCCAAAAACCTCAACCTGTGAGTTCTCTTCCCAGTGTCTCTCTCATCAAAGGTACAGTAGCAGCAATAGCGTGGATAAATTGAGCGAGGGAGATTATTGTGTACAACTTCTCATTGTTGTTTGATGTCATGTATAGCATGCTTCTATCATTTTGATTGGATGCTAATTTAGTTTGCCATACTTAACGAAACAACTCATAGTTCATATACTTTTTTTCTCTGAACTTAATAAAGGAAACTTGAATAGAGGATTAGAGGGTTATGAGTGACCCGTAGTTACTTGCTGTTGAAACAAGAAATTTTGCTGAAGATCACTTCTCTTAACAAGAAATTTTGAAATCCAGCTTGAGTGAGTTCCAAGCTGTGAAATTAGTTTAGGTTCAACGTTCGGCAAACGTGGTAGCACATAGGTTAGCGAAGAAAGGTCTTTCTACTAGTTGTTTCACAACCTGGCTTTCGGTTCCTCTAGGTTTTGTTTTACCTTATCTTGACGAAGATTGTAAGCACGTTTCTTTAGGTGAATAGAATGCTACCAAGATTTACCCTAAAAAAACATTTCAGATATGATCTTTTTTCAGTTTTGTAATCGTGGCCACCAGAAACCTTGCAAGTCACAAACAGCCCTACCGCATAACAAAAAAAGGACCAATATCACAATATGTTCTTCTGGTTACAGATCTCACCAGAAAAAAAGATAATATATGACATCACAAAACAATTGCCACACAAAAAAAAGGCATATGGCATAGCAACAGTTAGCCACATTGCTTTTGACGATTTATGCCGCAGCTGTCTCATGGCAATACAAGGACCT
Organism: Oryza meridionalis; assembly: GCA_000338895.3. Classification (NCBI taxonomy): domain Eukaryota; kingdom Viridiplantae; phylum Streptophyta; class Magnoliopsida; order Poales; family Poaceae; genus Oryza; species Oryza meridionalis. The sequence continues at coordinate 3,623,483 of CM002528.2, read as the reverse complement.
AAAAATTTCACAAGTTTGTCAGTTTAATTTTTTAAAAAATATATCACATAAAACAATACACTAAAATAAAATGGTACATACATCCTCGCAAATATCAGAAAATCCCAGAGGGAAGGTAACACCTCTGATAGTACGTCTAACAGGATCATATATCTCAAGCTACAAGCAAAAAAATATATTATATTTTCAGTTGTTAGTTTCAATATTCTCAACACCAAGAAGATTATGAAATATACCTCTAAATTGATCGTCCAGCTCGGATCAGTACTCTCAAGAAAACCCCAGCCAAGATTGAGAAGGTACTCCTCGAACTGCTTATAAAAATTTCACCATATAAGCAATACTGTTTTGCACCTTTCAAAACTAAGAAAACAATCATAAACTTTCTACCGTATGCAGAGTGAAGTCACGAAGTCCATTGTATGAAACAATGACATCACCCCTGGAAATACCAACTCTCCCAGCAGTGGAATCATGGCGCACCTAAAAAGTTCAAAATAATTAAAAAATATATTTCTGAGAACTGAAGTAAAACAAATATATCTATACCAAGTCCACGATGAAACCATCGGTAATGCCATGCTCCAATTCAATCTCCTCCTGGTGTGAAATATCCAACGTCTGAAAGGCTATCAAGTCCATACGAAGAAAGGGGCGAGCAATACGACTGAAATAAGCCAAATTCACTAACTTCAAATTTTGACAAGGAATTATTTTGAAGATATTAAAATATTTGATAAGCACACATAAACTACACTGCAAGATATACAAGAGAGCTACACAGACTATTAAAGACAAAGACAATTCGCTAATATTATATGCCACACCTATGTGTCCATCAAGAATTTGTGGAATTTCTTACAAAGTATACCAAGTATAACAACCAAAGTTTAAACATAAGTAGCTAATCTTAAAGCGTCAGCCATTGAATATTTCTATGCATATAGGACAGTGAAATTGTACACAGGCAGGGGTGGAGACACCGGTATACCCACAATTTTTGGGGAAAAAATAGCGGGTAGTATGCATAGTGGACCTATACAAAGGATGGTTGCTTCATTGCCTCAAACAAGCTGGCAGAAATCAAAGCCCAAGAGCCTACATGGGAAGTTGGCAGAAGTCGCAGGCTCATAGTGACCAGCGAAGTGGCCAGGACTTCCCTGTCCAGTCGTCCTAGTTTACATTCTTACTTTTTTTTCTCTCAATCTCTCTATCATACTGATATCTTCTATCTTCTCTCTGGAGGTGACAAAGATTGATTGAAAAATTAAAAACTAAAATTAGTGAGAGTTCAAATTGAAGTTGTGTTTTCTATTATTTGTAGGGAGAGATCAAGTTGAACCAATCAACTATATGCGAAGGAAAATAGGGAGTTTATGTGCACTAAAACTTTTGACTTTTTGCTCTTGAGATCACATGGTATTTATAAGCACTGGACTTTGATTTTTGCACTTGAGGTCGACGTGGGCACACCCAGGATTTCGATCCTGGGTCCGCCACTGTACACAGAGGTAAAGCCACGATTTGAAGGTTGGGGTGCCAAGATTTCTCTAGAGATTCATCGTATGACATGGTCAGAGTTTTGGCGAGAGAGTGATGACGCCGTCACTGCTACAGAAAGAAGATCTCAGTTTAAGAAAGATATTTTATCGTAAAATAATATTACATGTGGCTAGTAATATCCGTTAAATCCTTAGATTGACATGTGCCACTGCTAACGCGGGGGGCGGGGGGCTATGGCTTCGCCGCTGACTAAACACTCATGTTAGGATTGCAATATTATCTGTTTTCAATACCAACATAAACATATATCTAAATATTATCTAAATTTTGAAGTTAACCTACCCAACATGCCACAATTTTATAGACATCAAAAGAATAGTAGAAACAATACAACAATACAAGAGATTGTTAATGAACCTGAATCTCCTCCACATGTCAATGCATGTCTGCAGGATAGAGATAGAGAGGAGATCTGGATTTGGCAAACGACCGAATGTCATCCCTGCAACATCACCACGCTCATCAATCGCAGGTCCTCCAGTGCCACACTGCATCAAAGAAATAACACAAACTAAATAGGCAAGAAAGTGGGAATGGATAAAAAACTGCAACAACAACGATCCTTATACCAGTTCAATTGCAGAGCTGAGAGATAACCAGTATTTGTACTTCAAAAAAAATGGTGGATCCTGCAACAGGACTGTCCCAGACCTAGCAAAGAAGGATGACTTCCTGTCCCTTGCCAAGGCAAACACCTTTTGTCCAAATTTTGGACTAGAGCCAAAATTAGCAGGCTCCAATGGAGAGTCCACCAAGGCCTCCAGCAATGCAATACGGTAGTGTGCATTGAAGAAAAGCAATTGTCCTTCTGCGGTAGACCTATTAGGCAAATGTACGAGCAACTGCAAAAAGAGATGATCACATGGTTTTGAATCATGTGATCCAATAAAGATTATGAACAGGAATAGCACAGTTGAAACAATAAGAATGAAAAGACAAAATTAAACAATTCAGAAAAAGATAATAAAAACACGGAATAAACATATGTACTATCCCCTCTCATGCTTCCTATGCAAATATACTCTTAATTTCGAGTCATAATATGCTAGCCATCCCTTCTTCCTATATAGTTAGTACCCACCATAGCAATTAATACTATAAAGCTTGCAATACGTTGCACCACGTCATCGTTAATTCTCGACATTTGGATTGGTCTTCATGGTTCCAGATCAACGGTATTGATATCTTGGGCCAGCTTACTCACTGGGGCAGCTCCCCATCAATGTTTTCCATTGGCCCAGCCCACCTCGCCCACGCTCCATACCCACAGCGGTCCTTGTGGGGGAAAAAATGCACGCTCCTAACCCTCACCAACCGATCCTTATATTGCTACTATGTACTAGCTATTTCCACCTTATATTACTACTACCTGCCTACAATTTGCTGTGATCAAATAGATATTTTTTTCCTTACATATTTACATATGTTTGTCTCAACTTATATGTTGAACATTTTGGAAATAAGAATTGCTGGAAAGCTTGGTATGCCGTTTTACTATCTTATTACCACTACTTTGTGCTTCCGGAAAATCTCCTGCTCGACCACATTCTGTTTCCTATCCTATTTTGCACAGTTTTGGAGTTTGTCAATTAACAATCGTCATGTATGTGATTTCTGATGACCTACCACAGGACTGCAAGCAATAGTGACTTCATGGCCCTGTAACCCCAGTACCATCTTTTGTTCAACTAATAATTGCTGTGGATGAGTGTTTACATTGATTGTATGTACTGCACAAAGCTCTAAATTTACATTCCTAACTAAAAACATTTTCTAAATTATTCTTTAAGGCTCACCAACTTATCAATTGCAGGCCACGCTCAGCTGTTGTTTTTTATTCCTCCACCGTAAATAGTTTTCTTTATCTCTAACAACATCTAAGTTTTCATTTTGCTTCGTACATGTTCCCATCAGGTGGTTGATTTTGCTAGATTTTTCTTCATCCTGATATATGACAAGGACTATTAGTTAATCAATTGGTTTCTACCTATTTTCGCAGGTTTCCGTCCAATAGGATTTGCAACAATTCATCGAATTGGTATATGTCATTCCTTAATGAAGTGGTAAACAAAACTAAACACTCCCTCTCTTTCATTGCTTGCTGTAGATTTGTTTCAGTAAAGAAGCAGTATTGGCCTTAGCTTTCCTATTGTACAGTTTTTATATTCATCTTCAAATGCCAATTATCTCTACCGACCTCAAAACACAAATTTCAGTATGAATTCAGTTTCAACATATATTGATTTCTTGTAATACAGATTGGAGTTGCTATAAATAAGGCCTGCATGTAGCCTAGATTATCCAGATGAAGGCAGCCATTAAGGTTCGTTTGGGATAGCTGCTGAAGGTGAGATAACTTTTTATATGTTCTATAAACTTTTGAACTTTTCAATTAATCATATTGCCATGAGACTAATCCTGATTTTATACCTAACATATCTTCGCAGCCATCCAGCAAATCGACCAGCCTGGTATTGCTAGAATGTCAGGAACCATGAGAATTGGGGTTGCTTTCCTAATTGAAAAACGGACATTTAGGCACGAATTCTATCTCAACACTGTAAATCTCTATTTTTTTCATATGCTGATTCGATGACAAAAATTTGCATCAATTTTATGCACTTTGAAAATTTTATAGTGTGCCCACCGCAACACGCAGGGTGTCAACTAGTTTATGTAGGACCCGTAGCTATCTAAAGAACAAGGATTAATTCTGGAGTGCTATTGTGCAAACATATCTACCCTATGTTAATTAATTTTCATGGTCTTGGAAGAGGCTGACCAAATATTATTAAGATTTGAAGGGGAATTTACAGAGAACTTTCATAGTCCAAGTGTCACCATTAATCAATCCAGCTAGGTTTGTTTTCTGCATACCTTGGGGTTGGGATGGACTAGTGCACCATCAAAGCACACGGCTGCAGAGCAAGTTACGATTGTCGCCAACCTGCTGGTCTTGTTCCAATCGACCACGATACCACTGCATTGCATAATCTCCTTCCCATCTGAAAACATAGGAAGAAATAGCAACATAAGCAGAATTAGCAGCTGGTAAGAAATGTAGTTATCTTGATCTGAATAAAAGCTTCCTTTATCTTAAAAAAAAAAAGAAGCAGCTGTTAATTGGAGGGGATTGTAATTGAAATTGATCGTTAACAGCAATCTTTTTACCAGGTATCCTGGAGGAAATGCCGACGACGGAACGAGAAGCCTTCCGGATCATGCTATTGTCTGCTACGCTTGCGATGTCCGTGACGCTGACGGTGCGAGGGCCCGTAGGCTTCCTCCTGACAGTGCAAGGGATGACAGTACCTGCAGGTTCTGAAGAAATCGCGCAACAAACAGAACAAAAAATTTCAGTTGTTTTCCTTCTTCCTAGTGACATCGGCTAAAGAGAAAAGTAGTAATTAATTAAGCATAAATTAACCTGGAAGAGCGCAGATCCTCCTGAACTCTGTATCCCACTTGAGAATATCCATGGGATCGCCGGATTTGGGGTACGGCGGCAATCTAGGACGCGGCGGCGGGGTAGGGGGATCCGCTCGTGCGGCCTTACCCTTGGCTCCCTTCGTCGCCGGCTGGACCTTCCCCTTCTTCCGAGCCGGCCCCGGATCATCCGACGCGACATCCTCCCCAGCGCCCGTCGTCGCCTCCAGCCCTAGCTCCCTCGATCGAAGGCGGGTAACCCTCCTCCCCGCAGCAGCACTTGCATCTCCCGCTGGACCGCCGCCGACTGGAGAGGCTCCCGCTGTGCCCGTGGCTCCCGCCGCCGCCGCCGCCGTCGTCTTCATGGTACCGCCCCGTTTCGGCGGCATCCTCGGCGGCGGGACGGATGATTTGTGCGGGGGAGGCCGGAGCGGAGCGCGGAGACGACGAGGGAGGTCGGTGGGTGTTTTCTCTTCTCTCTCTCACCAATAATTTATATAGGTAAGGTAAGGGGACTGTGGAGTGTACTCGTTATCATGAAGGAATAAGTTCACTTGAAGTCCCTTAACTTTCGACGAATTTGATTTTCGTCCTTCAACCCAAAAACAAGATACACCAGGTACCTCAACTATTAAAACCAGTGCAAACAAGATCCCTTAGGGCATATATATTGGTTTTTATTAGCAGTCTCTCTTTATTGTAATGCAAGCATATTTGGTGATGTGGAAGAGAGAGGAAGAAAGAAAGAGAAAGATGATTGCTACACATGACAACGGTATAGAGTCGACTCTGAGCACTTATTACGAAATTTTTCGCTACATTGAGTCTAATAAAGGAAAGATGACTAGTAAGAAAGTATTTTGGTATATTAATGGTTAGAGCCGTATTGTCTTAACTATTGTAACGTGATAGTCTCTAATTAACGTAGAGACCACTTGCCCTTAGCGGTTTAGATGGTGGTTTTGGGTGACGTGGCGTATACGTGGCTGGTTTGACTTTCGAGTGCAGGAGAAAGGGATAAAGATTGTTTTGTTTTCCGCGCGCACGCTTCCCGAACTAATAAACGGTGTGTTTTTGCAAAAAATTTCTATAGGAAAATTGCTTTAAAAAAATCATATTAATCCATTTTCGAAGTTTAAAATAGTTAATACTCAATTAATCATGTGCTAATGGCTCACCTCGTTTTGCGTATCTTTCCAATCTACTCAATCTCCTTCTCAAACACACCCTTAATCATCATCCTCCGTGGTGTTGAGTGGCACTGGAAGCAAAATGTAAAAAAATTAAAACTAAAATAAAAACATGGGCCACATGTCAGTCGGACGAAAGAAAAAATAGTGGGAGTGGGCCTCACCTTCTTCTCTATCCACGGACGACGGTGCGTCGGCGGCTCGGTGCCTCCTTCTCTCTCCCGGCTATCCTTCCTTCCTCATCGAGCTCCCTCGCGGCCTCGCCGGCCGGCGAGCTGCGCGCGGAGAGGGAGTAGGGCGGCGGCTGGCGAGGGGGACAAAGACAAGCGCAAAGAGGGAAAAGGGCGGCGGTCGGCGAGGGGTGGCGCTCGCCTCCTCCCTCTCCGCGCGCGCTCGCCGGCTTCCCTCATGTCCTCCCTATCGGCTCCTCGCGCCGACTCCTCCAAGCGGCAGCCCCCAGTCCCCTCGCTGACGAGGGGGGTGGAGACAGACGACGAGAGCATGGGAGGAGGGCGGCGGTGACCGGGGTCCAAGATCTGCGGCGTCGTCGTCGTCCTCAACTCCGGATTTACGCGTCCGTCGCCGTCGTCGAGTCCCACCCACGGCGCCCCGGCCCGGTGGCCACGACTTTGAGCGACATGAGCAGGCGCAGGATCCGCCGGAGCTGCTCGAGCGCGCGGTGGTCGCTAGCTCGGCGACGTAGGCGCGGAGGTAGTCGACGGGCGCGCCGGCGCCAACCTACCTCCAGCTCCCGCAGTCGCCATCGCCGCCGTCGGGATCGGGCTAGGGTTTGGGGAGCCGCCGCATTGGCGAACAGGACCCGCCGCTCCGCCGCCGCTGCCGAAACCGCGCCACGCTTCTACGCGGAGGAAGACCGACCGCCCCCATCCCTCACTCCCGCCCCCGTAAACCCCACCGTCCCCCGCTCCCTCCTCGTCGCGCGGAGAATATGCGTTGCCGCCGCCGCCGCCATGGCCTGCAATCATCCGGTTCGACGACGATGCCACGCATGACGAGCCCCCACCGACCTAGTCGTCCCCCGCTGCCTCCCCGTCTCCATCCTTGCTGCGCGGAGAAAATGCAGCACCGCCGCCTTGCCCGGCGGTCACCCACTTCGACGACGACGCCGCGCATGAAGGGCCCTCAGCGACCCCCGCTCCCTCCCCGTCTTCATCCTCGCCACACAAGAATATGCGTTGCCGCCGCCACCTGGAGAAGATTGGAAGAGAGGGGAAGAGGGTGAGGTAGAGTTAAGTGGGACCCACTGACATGTGGGTCCCATATTTTTTTTATTTTGTTTAATTTTTCAGTTTTCAATTTTACTCCTTTTAATTTTTTGGGATCAAATTTGCCACGTAAGCGCCACGTCAATACCACGTGGGGACAAAGATCTACTCAAAGACGCCACGTAGGTGCCACATCATCTCAAACCTAGGGTCAATACTGCTGAGGGACTATGTTTGCATGGTTTTGTAAGTTGAGGGATGTTTTGTATCCAGTTTTCTGGACTGAGGACGAAAATCAGACTGGACGACAAATTGAGGGACCTAGAGTGAACTTATTCCTTATCATGAAACCCCTCCTAAATATATATTCTCTCCGTTTCATGTCATAAAATGTTTTGACTTTGGTCACAGTTAAACTGTTTCAAGTCTGACCAAATTTATAGAAAAAAGGTAATATTTACCCAAGATAAATTTATTATAAAAATATATTTAATTATTAATTTAATAAACTAATTTGGTAATATAAATATTACTATATTTGTCTATAAACTTGGTTAGACTTGAAGTAGTTTGACTTTGACCAAAGTCAAAACATCTTATAACCTGAAACGGAGGGAGTAGCAAACATTTAACCATTGAATTTCTTTATCAGTTTGTTTGGCAACTTGAGGAAAGAGGATTGGGAGTTTACATGACGGCCTGTTTGGTTGGAGGGAGTTTTTAAGAGGGATTGTGAGTTTAGAGAGATGGAGCTATTAACTGTTTTGTTTTGTTGGGAATTTCCATGGGATGGAATTGAGGAAGGAACCCCTTCATTTTCAATACCTAAGCAGGGGTGGTAATTGGGAATTTGATTTTCAATTTCAATACCTTGTTTGGTAGAGGTGGTGGAAATCGATAGAAAGTTTAGTTGAAGATTAGATTATTAATGAAAACGGATGTGATGAGCACCCTGCAGCGAGCACCCTGATTTTTCCTTCTCTTTCACGGTACCAATCAGCAACCAATAATATATATATGGCTATATATATATATTGATGTGATAAATGGAGCAACAAAATTAATCAAGACTAGTCAACCGGACAAACGACGATATTAGGGGTTGTTTGGATGGTGACGATACTTTACCATAACTTTGGTAAGCTACTTTAACCAACTTAGGGCATGTACAATGGTCTTTATTAATGTAAGTAAATTTGATGACATGGAAGAAAGAGAAAAGAGTATGGTTGTTATGCATGACAACGGCTCAGAGTCGACTCTTAGCATTTATTAGAGTAAATTTTGTTATATGGTGGTGAAAGAAAGGAAAAGAGAGTAAGAAAAAGTATTTTGATACATTAATGATTAGAGACCATATTGTTTCTATCTGTTGTAGGATGCTAGTCTCTAAATAATGTAGAGCTCATATCTGACTCTACCTTTGTACATGCTTTTAGCCTAGTGTTTGTTTGCTTGTCACATCTTTGTCATACCACACTTTTTTATTTTGTGATCCTACTTGTTATAGACATATATCTTTGCCAACATTTGCCTAATTGGTAGCCAAGAATTTCTTAGCCATCTAAATTGTGGTATGCCACACTTTAGCTGTAGAAGTATCCAAACAGCCCCTAAATTCTTCAGCTTACAGAGGTTGGAAAGACTGCAAACTGAACACCACACCTCTCTACCCGTGCACTGGCAAAGCACACGATCAGAAGAAGATGGAGACCTCCTTGGCTCCAGCACGTGCTCAGCAGGGAAAAACTGCCAATCACACACTTGTGTCACTGTCGTTGATAGCGGCAACAATCAGCAGAATATCGACGATGGGAGCGCCATCGTTCCTGGCGGCGGAGGACACGACCTCGACGACGAACCAAAACAAATTAGACCCTAACCTCCCCTGTAACCTATTGCATGGACATATATATGTGTGCACGCAAGCACCAGGAAAGGGCATGGGCTCAAAGGCCCAAAACCTAATTAAACATAGACTAATTAAGTTTAGTCCTAATTAACTTGGTAACAACACCACAAATCTCCTATGCTGCAATTAATTAAATAAACATGCTAATGGAAAATTAGCATGACAAGATCGGTACGTGTAATAAACCAACACGTATATATCCCATCAATTTCTTCTCTTCTATGCCCATCTGATCGGTAGCACTCCTTGTCGGTTTCTTCTCTTCATCTCGTTTCACACAAATTTGAAAAGAACCACTGGCAAAAGATACAGATGCTTTAGTCACATCATCCTCCCTTCCTTAAAACAAAGCCGTCCTCGGCTTACTGTTAATTTTAACCACTTCTTTCTTTTTCTTCATAGTCGGAAATACCTCCACTTTAATAATACTCTCTTGCATTGGTTTCAGCACATGATTTACTCCTTTATGCATAAGGGAATAGCAATTGGACCTACCCTCATGTGTTGCATTTAGATCAAACTGCCAAGGTCTTCCCAATAACAAGTGACAAGCATTCATCGGCACTACATCACAGTCGACTTTATCAACATAGCTTCCAATAGAAAATGCAACTCCCCCCTCCCAAAACCAAATAGGCCATATGGCTTCTTCCGAGGGAATAATTCAGGAAGGAGGTTTGTTGCCGCGGGCTTCTTCCGCGCGTCGTCGCCGCCGCTCGACGAGGAGATGAGGCAACGGCGGCGGACGAGGCTGACGTGAGCCGGTGGAGGCCAACGGCAACAGGAGCACCGCCGGCGGGTGGCAGAGGCGAGCGATGGATGCCAGCGGGAGCACTGCCGCCGCTGCTCGCCGTCGATTTGGCAAGCGACGGTGGCAGGGATATTGGCGGCAAAGGGAGAGAGAGAGCGCGCACGCAAGCGGATGCAAAGGAAAGAGAAGGGGGAATAGGTGGGACCCACAGATGGCTAGTGAGTTTGGCTGGCCAAATTAGGCTAGTGAGGGAAAGGTTTGGCCAACCAAATAGCTTGGAAAGTTGAATAGAGAGACCGTTGGAGCACATTTTTTTTTGGTAAGAATTGACAAAATTTAGCTTGGAGAGTTTTTTGGAGAGGCTATTGGAGTTACTCTAACACCGTTTTGATTTGTCTCTCCAAGCCCGAATAACAGACTGATATAGTATAAACTGCCTCCACGAAGCCAAGCAGCGACCCGGGCTGTTCCGCAGATTGTGCCCTCTGGACGCCATCATACGTGATGGCATCGATGTCCACTAAACTGGCCCTTGGCCATGGCGTCCGGTGTCTGCGTGCCGAGCTCACGATGCGGCTTTGTTCACGGAACAGTGATCACGGAAAGCAGAGCGATCCATTAGTACGTGATTAATTAAGTATTTGTTGATTTTTTTAAATGGATTAATTTGTTTTTTAAGTAACTTTCGTATAGAAACTTTTTTTAAAAAAACACACCGTTTAGCATTTTGAAAAGCATGCGCGTGGAAAACGAGAAAGAGGGATCGGGAAAAGGGGCATCTGAACACAGCCCTGGAGGTCGTCACTGGTCGCTGCTCCCCACCAAGAGCCGATGCGTGCACCTAGACTTGTCGCCTACATACGAGCAAACGCTTCACATGGACTGGGCCGAAGCTGTCCTGGTGGCCCAAGTGGTAAACCCTGGTCTAACTTATAAAGTATGGTAAAGAAATATGATGTTAAGTGAAAACAGACGTTTAACCTTGGTCCAACGTCCCAATCTGATAAATATACATGGTCCAAAGTGAAATTTACTCTAATTAGATTGATACTTTAAAATATTTTCATATGATTTTTATTTTCATAGTTGTTATAACATAATATAAATAAATTAGTAGTCAAAGTATTTCATTGAAAACCATGTAAAAAATTTATAAGTTTTAGGAGTATATGTATACAGGCATTCTTTTACGGATTTAGGTAGTATTTTGTAACTAGCTAACCATACGTTCGACAAATGACATGGATAGTCAACTCGCGCATGATATCGATGTATCATGTTTCACACCACCTATTTTCTCTTTCCTAAAATATCGTAAAATTTACTACGGATAGTAAAAAAAATTACAATTACTAGATTTTATATTTTAGGATAAAATTTAAACTTATTATATTTTAGGTCGGTGGGAATATGTTAGTGCTCCACAGAGAGAAGAGCGAGCAATGTGAAATCGACGGCCGGCGTCCGTTGCGCGCGCACGCAGCGCGTTCACACAAGATGAATGTAGAGCCACCACGTACAGTGCTTTCCTAGGCAGAAGCCCACTATCACATCTAGCTTCATGCCTGCTTTCCTTACATAAATCCAAAGTGGAGAAACCAAACCTCTAATGATTCATGCTGCCACAAATGCAAAGAAATCAAAGGAGTGCCAAGTGCCAAGTGCTCACCGTCAGTGCTCTCCCCATTCACCCCAGGACATGATTGAGGTGCGTGCTGTGCGCCACAATGGCACTAGCAGTGTTCACAAGAATTGCAGTGGAATCCTATTCGGATTTCGTGAAATTCGAACTCTCTGGATCGGGTCAACAACAAAAAACCACTTTGTTTTTCTTAAATTAAAAAATATTGAAACTAAAATTTAAATTTTTGACAAAATTTATTCAGATTTGTTTTTCTTTTTATCAACTGATTTCGTGAAATCCGATGATACTGCTCGTGAGTGGATTTTGATTCTGGGTCGGGATTGTGAGGGTTCATAATTTCAGTGGAATTTAATTTGGATTTCGCAATATCCGGACTTTCCAATCAGGTCGAAAACACAAACGACTCGGTTTTTAATTGAATTCAAGAAAACAAAATTTTAAATTCCCGACAGAAATTATTAGGACTTTATCGGTTTTTGATTTATCAACGGATTCCATGAAATTTGCGAATTTTGACCCGGTATCAGGATCGTGAACCCTGGACACTAGTATATAACAAGCACCACACCCTTGTATACGAGTAAGCACAGCAGCAAAACTAAACTGATCATACACACAAATTAAGTTGTGATCATCCGAGCAAAAGCAAAGCAAGAGAACGGTAGCTAGCTAGTTGACACAATGAGGGCGGGCAGGTTGGTGATCCTCGTGGCGGTGGTGGTGGTGGTGGTCGCCGGCGGCGGGGCGGCGGAGGGCGCCGGCGAGTGCGGGAGGGCGTCCGCCGACCGGGTGGCGCTGCGGCTGGCGCCGTGCGTGTCGGCGGCGGACGACCCGCAGTCGGCGCCGTCGAGCAGCTGCTGCTCGGCGGTGCACACCATCGGGCAGAGCCCCAGCTGCCTGTGCGCCGTGATGCTGTCCAACACGGCCAGGGTCGCCGGGATCAAGCCGGAGGTCGCCATCACCATCCCCAAGCGCTGCAACATGGCCGACCGCCCCGTCGGCTACAAGTGCGGAGGTAACTAAAAGACTATTAGCCTGATGAGCTTTTTACTCGGTGTCGGAGAATCATCCCTCACGCACGTAAAACGGAACGATATATTAGCATACGATTATTTAAGTATTGTTAACTATTTTTTACAATGTATTAATATAAACTTTTAAAGCAATTGTCGTATTGATATTTTTAAAAAACACATAGTTTGAAAAGCTTGCACGTGAAAAAACAAGTGAGTTAAATTGGGAATTCCTAGAAAAGAACTCGGCCTTAAGATATAGAAGTAGATTATTTTTTTTCTCTGTTTTCATTAGCACGCTTTCAGATTTCAAACTGTTAAATGGTATATTTTGTTTAAAATATCAAATAAATATATTTTTAAATTTAAATAATTAAAACTCAACTAATTAAAGTTTATAGCTTTTTCGTTTTATGTGCACTGATTTATCTTCTTCTAGTGGCTTTTCTGATGCAAGTTGATCCTCTTCTAGTCTTCTTAATACAAAATTAATCGATGTTTAGCCGTTTTCCAATACTTAGAGCAATTAATTAACTTATTTGATTTTTCACAGATTACACGCTGCCTTGACCCTTGAGGAATTGAGGGAGACTGTGGCACTTATCGATATCAAGACGTACGGATGCCGTGGGAGCTTAGAGTCAGAATAAGCGAGAGTCCATGTTCGGGGCTCTGCCACTTGTGTGGACTATGCACGTGGTGGTTGTGAAATATGTATCCTGTGTTTCGTCTGAGTATAATATATAAGAATATACAAAAGCTTGCTTGACAAATTAATCGGGGACGTAAATAAATTGACCATGCAATTAAGTGCGTGCGTATATACACTCCCGACTCCCACAAGGATTGTTCAAGAAAAAAATAAAGCTCCGAAAGATCGTAATTAATGATATATATATAGCTTAGGAAAAGAATGCATGACAACGCAGAATTCATAATTCGATCTCTTACCGTAAAATGTATCTGCGGCTGCCTCCGCGACAACCCCCTCTCTCATCTGTTACCGCCAAGGCTCCGTATGCAGGTGCAGATCTAGTGTAGGTGTTGGAGGACTTGAGTCCCCTGTTTCGCTGGATCATCATTGATAGAAGGAAAAAATGGAGAAAAAAAAAAGGAGATAGTCCTATCTCTAATCTTATTCTTATTCGCCTCTGTCCGTATGCAAAGGTTGCCTGGGAAGCTCCATCGGGATGCCATCACAGATTCAGTCCGGAATGCCACCAGCCAATATCTCTCACCAACTGTGCTCGTATCACCCACCAGCTGCGTTAGCATGTCCCGGATGAGAACTCATTCCCTTCGCACGTAAAACGGAACGATTCATTAGCACATAATTAATTAAATATTATCTATTTTTTTAAAAAAAATAGATTAATTTGATTTTTAGGTAACTTTCGTATAGAAACTTTTTAAGAAAACACATTATTTAGCAGATTAAAAAGTGTGCACGTGAAAAACGAAAGAGAAGAGTTGAATAAAAGGGGTGCCGAACACAGCCAGGATTGCATGGTGAGATTCTGTGGAACTTCAGCAACTGGCAGGAACATCCAGTGTTCAATGTTAGCGTTGGTGCCTTGGTGGCATTCCTACATCATTCGGGTCGCTGTTGATTTTTCGGTCTTCAAAAGATGCGACGAGTGAAGAAACATGCATGGGAACACCACTATGTGTTTGTTTCTAGAAGTTGGGACTCCTCCATGCATGAAAAACGAAACAAGGGATTAATACATGATTAATTAGTGCTAAGCTAAAAAAATAAATTAATATTATTTTTTAAGCAACTTTTCTATAGAGAATTTTTATGAAAAACATGCCGTTTATTAGTGTGTGAAACGTGTGAGTGAAAAATGAAAAAGGAGAGATTGGAAAAGTTGAGAGAAGAACACTTTCTGCAACATACTATAGCAGAGCAGCAAGAACATGGCATGATTAGAATCACCACAATTCCACTAATGCAGTTATGAGCACGGTGGAGCATATCTGCAAACAATCTTTTTGGCCTTGCTTAATCAATACTATCATCTCTGGACGTTCACATTTGTCATACAGTGTGTAAAACAAAGCCTCCAAAATTCTAGAAAAGAAAAAGAAAAACAAGCACGGAGTTCCTAAGATGAGTAAAAGGCTGAATGAATATAGAGAGAGGTTCAGAAATCACAACGCGATGTAACAATGTTAAGAAATCAATTGCTGAATTCGCACTCAGGGCTTTGAATAAATGTGGCTGCTGTTGTTGGGATCACAGCCAGCAGGATCGACGATCGCCGTGGCCGTATTCTAAGGCCATTCACAGCGCGTACCAAATTTTTGTTGGTCCTCACATGTCACATACCAAGAACTATATTAGTCACATACTCCACAATACATGTTGGTTGAAGTGGGTACCACCTATCCCTCTCTAGTCACTTTTATCTCCCTCTCTCTTCTCTCACCCTTTTCCCACCTCTCTTCGGTCTCTCCTCGTCGGGGCCGAAGACAACCAAGTCGTCGTCCGAGCCCAAGCCGTCCCGCTGACTCCTTCGCCGTGGGCCCTTTTTCCACCTCTCTTCGGTCTCTCCTCGTCGGGACCGAAGACAACGAAGTCGTCGTCCGAGCCCAAGCCGCCCCGCTGACTCCTTCGTCGTGGGCCAAAGTCGTTCCCTTCTCCCCTTCTGTAAGCGGGGAGAAGGGCAGCGGAGGCAAAGGCACCCTAATCTGCGAGTAGGGAGAACGGCGGCAGTGGAGGCGGAGGCGGGTGCGGCATGGGGAGGAGAAGGAGAAGGGGAGAGGTGGCGGTGGTGGCCATCTCCTCTCCCCATGTGCCTCTCCCTCTCTTCTCCGGCGGCCATCTCAGGCATCAGTCTCCGGCGGCCATCTCAGGCATCAGGCATTGAGTCGAGCAAAGCGTCGCGGGGGGGGGGGGGGGGGGGGGGGGGGGGGGGTGAGGGGGCACGAGAAGCTGCGGCGGCGCCGCTCCTCTCTCCACGACGACATCTCCCCTCTCCGGGGCTGCTCCACTCTCCCCCATCCTCCCCGGTGGTGGCCTGCGGAGTCGGGGGGTGGTGGTGGCGCCGGGGAAGAGCAACGGCGGTGGTGGCGACTTGCGGAGCTGGGGGTGGTGACGAGCCCCACGACGGCGCCGCTCCTCTCTCCCTACTTCCCACGTTTCCTCCCCCGATGAGCAGCGCTCGTTCTTCTCCCCACTCGATGAATTTCTAGCAAAGAACCTGTGTCTTATTTTGGCTCCCCGTTTTTCACTTGGCCATGGGAGTAAAGCTGAATGCCACATATGTGTACTGTGAATGGCTCCCCGTTTTTCACTTGGCCATGGGAGTAAAGCTGAATGCCACATATGTGTACTGTGAATGGCCGTGAATGGCCCTATTGTGCATTGGCCATAGAGAAGAAATCTTGGTAATCCATTTAAGGATCCTAACTACCTATATGTAAACGGTTTTGCTAGCTAGCCGTCGACAGTTATAAGGAAGCTTAAGATTAACCAGAATGAAAAGGCTAAGGTATATAAGCTGTTGTACGTGACTATATAAGATGTTGGAAGCTCAACGGTATACCATTTCCAGTTACAGTTACAGATAGTGCACAGGAACCCAAAAGAATCACAAACAAATGTTTTCCAGAATACAGAACGCTACGATGTACTATAAATATGTACTATAAATATGCAATAGGCAACAGATAACAACCTAATCTTACAAATGCACGATCCATTTTGCGCTCCTGCGTAACTATAAATATTTTTTAATATCCTAGTAGAACGAAAAATGGGTAAAACTTTTATATCATTTGCAGAACCCCAAAATCAACTCCAAAATAAACTGTCAAGGTTCACACGGCTGGTAAGCCAACGTAGCATACGGTAAGAGTAGATTACTTCACTGGGCTTGCAATAAAGACAAACAAATAAACCTGTTTTTCAAGTTTGTAATAGTTAACACCTAATTAATCATACGCTAATGAAATTTCTTGTTTCCGCAGCAGCAAAAAAGCAAAAACTAAACAAGCTTTCAAACTGTTCCTGAATAACTGCAAACCCCTAGAAGCTGCAAAGTAGTAGAAGCTAACCAGCAATCCACAATTTCAGATCAAGAAAGGATCACATACGCATTAGTGACATCTACAGCAATTGTATATCCAAACTACAGAAATTATCAGAAAAGCATAGGTCACATCTAGATAATTTCTGTAGTTTGGATATACAATTGAGGGTTGAATTATCAGAATGATGCATAATTCCCCCCCCCCTCACCAAAAAAAAAACATAAGATTGCACACCCAATGAAGCCAAGGGTAATTGTAAGCAAAAAAAAAAAACTCTGTAAACCCCAACCGCTTCAACTTGAGCCATACCATCCGCATTCAGTACAATTACATCGCCATACAAGAATAAAATTTTCTAAGGTAACCTTCACTATGCTTCATTGCAGAGTATACAATCAGATTAACAATTGCACATCTAACTGAACGGATCAGCAGATATGATTAAAAAAAATGGCGACTACGTCCATTGAGATTAGCAATCAGCACAAATTGCATCCCAGTCCATGCAGAAAAACCATGATCTAATTGCAATCAGTGGGATGTCAAAAAGAGCAACGAAACTGACACAAACTAATCATCAATTCAGAAAACATAAGTAGACTCGCATCGCATCATCAATTCAGTAACAGATAATAATATTCCAAGAGGCTACTACTCCAAAGTTTTCCAATTGTAAACGCAGAACAAAACGCATATAATCTGAATAACATGTAACCAGCAGCAGCTCATCTCAGCTCATGATAATAACAGATAAAAGGGAATGAAAAGCATCAGAGCAAAGCGAGCAGCAGCAAGCATCAACCTAGGCCTTCTGGTTGTAGACGTAGGTGAGGCCGCACTTGCCGCAGTAGTGGCGATCGAAGTGGTTGGCCATGAAGGTGCCCGCGCCGCAGTCGTTGTTGGGGCACTCCTTCCTGAGCCTGGTGACCTTGCCGGTGGCGTCGTCCACCTTGTAGAACTGGAGCACGGCGAGCTTCACCTTCTTGTGCTTGTGCTTGATCTTCTTGGGCTTGGTGTACGTCTTCTTCTTGCGCTTCTTGGCGCCGCCGCGGAGGCGGAGCACGAGGTGGAGGGTGGACTCCTTCTGGATGTTGTAGTCGGCGAGGGTGCGGCCATCCTCGAGCTGCTTGCCGGCGAAGATGAGGCGCTGCTGGTCCGGGGGGATCCCTTCCTTGTCCTGGATCTTGGCCTTCACGTTGTCGATGGTGTCCGAGGACTCCACCTCCAGCGTGATGGTCTTCCCCGTCAGGGTCTTCACGAAGATCTGCATCTTGGCGGCGGCGGGGGAGGGGTCGCCTCCGCGGCTGCGGCAGCGACGGCGGCGGCGGCGGCGGCGGCGGCGGCGGCGAGAGGGGTGGGGGGAAGGTGGCTAGGGTTTTGGGCGGCGCTTGTGGAGATCGACTTTATAGAGGAGGTGGAGCGGTGTGGGCTGTTCGATCTAGGGGTTTTCGGATCGGACGGCTGGGGTTCATCTGGATTTGTTGGGCTGGGCCTGGTTCGTTGCTTCTCTTCCGGCCCATTACTCAGGATAGGGCACCGGTTTACTTTTTCTTTTCCGCTTTCTTGCTTGGAAAACGTATCATTGTTTTCCGCTTTCGTGGGAGCAGAAACTGACAAGGCTTTTTGAACCATTCGTATATAAATCATCTCCCTTTCATGTAAAGCATATTCATACTGCAGCTATATGCTGATTTAATTTTAATATCAATAGTGATGGTTATAAGGTTTCCAAATCCTACTTTAATAGAGTGCAGTATTTTCGCATGAATCAATTTACTTTCGAGATAGATTTCACCAATTCATTTTGACCAAGAAAAAGGTTAAAAAGGATGGAAATGGACTGCAATGACACAAAGGGTCAAAGTGTAATCAGAAATCAGTACTGAAGTAGTTTCAATGGTTCTTGCATTTGCATCACAATTCAGACTAAACTTTAACAGAATGGAGAATGTTCTGATCAGTCTATGTACAAGCATTCAGGGTTCAGATCACCCGCGCAAATCAGTGTCTTCCCAGATGAGATCCACACGCGTTGTGTGATCATGATATGTAGGCCTTGACGAGATCGGTGTAGTTGCAGACGTCTCCTGTCCGAGGGCATGTAACCTTGCCTCCATTCTTCTTGGCCATCTCATCAAGAGCCTGAGGTAGGATAGAATGAACAGCCAGCAATGGATTATCAGTGTGGCACTACGAACGACGGTTTCAAGTATGAACTCGCAGATCGGCATAATACCATAATGACCTGGTTCAGCTCATAGTTTTTACCTTGGTGCTATAAACATAGCCATTCGGGAAAACGAGTGGTGGGTTCTCAGTGTCCATGAGCTCCTTGGTTATGTAGCAGACAAGCTTTGAATGGTGCTGCTTGGAGAATGGAAGCGGCTCTGCTAGTTTCCGGAAGCCAGGCAGGGATAAGGGGTCTTCTTTGGGGCAGTTACCATCGAAGCAGAATCTAATGATGGTCAAGGAAAAAAGAGAATGTAATTACAATGCTAGTGGTTTATATTAAATGGTAAAGGTGAAGCGAAAAATAATGATCAGGCGAAGGATACGGTGTCTTCAGAGCTGTGAGCCCTGCTTGCATATAGATGTTCAGCAACGGCTCCAATGTCATGCCATACAATTTGCAGAATTCTTGTTTAAACTGGTCCACGAGGCTGTCCCACTGATTTTGCTCAAACAGGACCTACAAGTATAAACACATGGTATGAAGACTATGATGCAGCTCCACTCCAATAGGAGTTGATATCAGAGGACTCTCCAAGAATGCACATATAGTCATATAGATAATAATATATTTGAAAATCCAATACTGAGCATGAAAATATGTGGTCAGATTCGTGATGCAGGCATGCAGTGACAAAAAAATAAACAAGAGTACACAGACAAAGCGGCTAACCTTGTAAGGAGCACAATTTGTACTGCTTCTAAAAACCAATGTTGCTGTGACGCGCTGCAATTCTTTCATGTGTGTAGCCCCCCAGGGAGAAAGGTATTTTCGAGCATATGCTATAGCGTGCATGAAGTTCTTGGCCTTGACAAGTTCCACAAACTCTTGAAGCCTCAGAAAAAACTCAAGCTTACTCTGCAGGGAAAATAACAAAAGCACTCTAATCAGGGCAAATAACAAAGGCACCCTAATCAATGTACTAGAACTAACAATTGTGTTAACATGAAGATAGTAATATATGCCAGTCAGCAACTAAAAAAAATATGGGCTTATTTTGTTTCTTTGAAAATGATATCAAGAAATGTTGTATACTAACATCATATCTGTTGATGTACTATGCACTCTAGCCTGTTTCTTTAGATTAGGATGCTTTCTAGCAGAGGACGTGTAGAACAAATCGCCTCCAAATTCCAATAAAGAAGTCATCTTACAAGACTAAGAATTTGATCCAACAAAATCAACCATGATTCATGTGCTATCAGAAGTCAGAGCTATCAATAATCAGATACCGACGCAAGCACTAGACACCAGTATTTCATCATAAGGCAAAGATTAATCATTTCATCTTGCTAATATGTTCTGATTGAAGCAAACCAATCAATGTAGTACAAAATACGAAATAGTACAGCAAAACAAACCTTTGATTTCTTTAACCGAGACCTGTTTTCTGCACACCAAGCTAAAGCAGGAGCGATTTCCTTGTTCTGAAGAGAATCAATTACTCTTTTTGCATCGAGAAAAACATCAACGTCAACAAGGTCCTGTGTAAGTTGACTAGTCAGATTATGTTCCAGTGAGTAATTATGGACTATGGGAGTTAAAGGCAGTATGTACTGATCAGTCTCAACTCCAGCATGAATTGATAGACTATTGCTCTCATTATCATTGTTGCTGAAGCCACTTATATACTAGCAGAAAGAAAATCTTAAATCTTAAGCTTCATTACAGAAAAGATTTTGTATTCATGCTATATCCAAAAAGCAGAAAGCAACATGTTTGGCTACTCACCAACAATTACATACATTGGTAAAATAAAAGAATAATGGTAACTACAAAATAAAAGGATATTAACTTATGCTACGTCATCTGCATTCACATACAGATGAGATAGGTTTAAAACAAGCATTCTCTTTTGTTTGGCAGGAGGGTAGTCAAGCATATAACATGTAAGAGACTGCAAAACTTAACCAGAGTGGAAACCAAATAATGTGGATAAACAAAATACAGGTAAAATTATGGTTAAAGGCAACATTAGGCCATAGTTCGTCAAAGGATTATACATGGAAAGGAGGTCGCTGGTAATCTGAGCATTATATTTGTATATCTTCATTGCAAGATTAGTTAACAAACTTGACGGATCATTTCAGCGGCAAACAATTGATATGGCCAAAGGGTAAAGTTGCTGATTATTGCTTGCTCTCTTGCTGCTAATGTGACTATGTGAGGTTAGTGAACAAACTATATACACAATCAATGGAAAATCTCTCCTTGGTATGTTCTTCCTGTCTACTACCATTCTTATACCTGAATGCCGGAAGTCTCCGCGAGCTTGGCGGCAGTGTCGTAGTAGGACATCCGCAGCATGTAATCAACCAGGATCCGCTTGAGCCGCAATTCCTCCCACTCAGCGTCGTCACCGGAGCTCGCTGACGCGAGACGGTTAAGCCGCGCCCGGCACCTCTGCACCTGCAGCTCCTCCGCCCGCACTCCCTCCTCCATCTGCAAAGCATCGTCATCATCATAATCATAATGAATGAATCCATCAGCAACGAAATGGGATTTCCTCAACCTAACTAGGATCCAGATAGAATAGAGAATCAATCGATCAACGAGCCAGGATCTTTTCGAGGGCAAGTGTGGATTCGGCGAGAGACTGATTGGGGGCGAAGTGAGGTGGGGAATTGGGTAAGGGAAGGGGAATACAACCTTGCGCTTGAGGCCGTGGAGGCGGGAGACGAGGGAGGTGAGGTGGTCGACGGCGGCGGCTTCACCGCTGCCTCCTCCTCCTCCTCCTCCCGGCGCGGCGGCGGCGGCGGAGGCGGAGGAGAGGACGGCGGCGATCTCCTTCTCGGCGAGGCGGTGGTTGGTGCGCACGGTGGACTTGAGGGCCTCGAGGGGGACGCGCAGCAGCTGGTGCTCCAGCCGCACCGACTCCGCCGCGCGCGTCTGCCTCCCCGCCGCCGCCGACGAGGCCGACGGCGACGGCGATGGCGTGTCGATGGCCATCTCCATCTCTTCCTCTCTCTTCTCTCTCTCTTTTCTCTCTCTTTTTTTTCCCTCTTTTCTTGGTGAGAGAATGGGGGAGGATGAGGAGTTTTGGATAGTTGGAGAAGGTTTTTGTGATGGTTACTCTACTTGTTGGCTTCTCTGGAATCTTGGATAGAGATGTGATTTTGTTTTTGGGCTTAATTTAATCCGGGCCTTAACATCAGGAGAAATAAAATGTTTCCTTGTATTCAACTCGTATAAAATTGCATCCCAAAGTTTGGTAAACTCTCTCAAGATCTATGTTTACACTTTGCGTACTCAATTTTAGAAAGCATTTGCATTTTGTTTGGTTGGGGGATTTTGAAAGAGGGAATTGGAGTTTAGGAGATTTAAGCATTTTAATCTTAGTTTGATTGGAGGAATTATGATGGATTATGATGGAAAATAATTGATCCAACTCTCGTTAATCCTACCGTACATCATGACTTACGATATAATTTCGTACCTCAAAACCCACAACAACAAACAGAGAACGTGAAACAAGCTCCTAAACAAGCTCCACGGGAATTTTTTAAAAAAAAAATAAAAAATAAAAATCGAAGAGGCCTTGCTTGATGCTGGAAGCAACAAAACATTTGGCCAACAAAAAAATCCAGTCTCCAAATATTTATTTCAATAAATCGCCCTTGACCTTGCCGGTTTCGTTGACAAGTTTGAGTAACCAGGCAGAACTGAAGACATATTGCAAGTTTACAACTGCAAGTAATTACAGTAGAATTCAATAATTTGAGCAATAATGAATCATGGAAAGATTTGTGACATGCACACAATTATACATCTTTTATGTCCCAACAAAGATACTGAAAATAGGCTATCAGAATTGGAATTAAGCAAAAAATTCCAGAGATGAAGGGCGCCATCTGATCTAGGGGAGCCAGCCTCAGTGGTATTCTTGTCTCAGGTATCAACAGAAAAAATGGTATTCTTGTCTCAGGTATCAACAGAAAACAAACACATTCAGCATGAAGTTTTTACCATATTATTAAGGAGTAGGAACAGACGCGCCAGCTAGCAAGGAAAAAGAATATAACTACAATAAGAAGTGAAGGTGCGAATTCACAGTTCCGCTGAGGAAATGGTAAACAAACTAGATGTTTTAACCACATCGTTCCATATTATTTCAAAACTTTGGGGAATATTTTTAGATGGCAATTGAAACTGTATCATGATTTAAATGTGAATCGCCTTCAGGTAGGTCTGTAGGCAAGCCTCCTTCAGGGCTTCGCTCACTGTTGGATGCGCATGGCATGTCCGTGCAATATCCTCACTAGATGCTCCATACTGAAGTGCAAGCACCGCCTCATGGATTATCTCACCTGCATTAGGGGCCATTATATGTACACCGAGGATTCTATCGGTCTCCTTCTCAGCCACCACCTTGACCAACCCTTCAGCATCATCAATTGCCTTTGCACGGCTGTTGGCCAACAGGGGGAACTTCCCAACCTGGTAGGCCACTCCTGATGCCTTGACCTGTTCTTCCGTCTTCCCAACAGAAGCCACCTCTGGGTGTGTGTACACCACTCCAGGTACAGTGTCATAATCTACGTGACCCTCTTTTCCTGCGATGAATTCAACACAGGCAACACCATCTTCTTCAGCTTTATGTGCAAGCATGGGTCCAGGGATCGCATCCCCAATCGCATAAACACCCTTAACATTTGTCATAAAGCGCTTGTCCACAACGATTCTTCCACCCTTGTCAGTCTCAACACCAAGGGCATCCAACCCAAGACCAGAGGTGTATGGTACTCTGCCAGCAGATACAAGAACAATATCACACTCAAGAACACTCTGCTCTCCACCAGCTGCAGGCTCCACAGTTAACTTGACACCACTCCCAGAAGTATCAACCCCAACCACCTTTGTCTTAAGCATGAACTTCATTTTCTGCTTCTCCAGCATACGCTGGAACTGCTTCCTAATCTCTCCATCCATTGATGGGACGATGTCAGATGCGAATTCAACGACAGTAACCTCAGACCCTAGCCTGTTCCAGACAGAACCCATCTCTAAACCAATGTATCCAGCTCCAATAACCACCAACTTCTTTGGTATTTCTGAAAGAGCAAGAGCACCAGTAGAGGACACAATCTTCTTCTCATCTATTGTAACTCCAGGGAGTGATTTCACATCTGAGCCAGTGGCAATGATTATGTTCTTCCCTTTAACAGTAGTGTTACCACCATCGAGCAAGTCAACAGATACCTCTGAAGGGGACACAAACTTTCCAAATCCTTTGACATAGTCAACCTTGTTCTTCTTGAACAGGCCTTCAATCCCTTTAGTGAGCCCAGCAACTGCCTTGTCTTTCTGTGACATCATGGCAGGCAAATCTATTTCAAGATTTGAGAATTTGATACCATGGTGTGCAAAAGAAGCCTTGGCCTCATGGTACATATGGGACGAATGCAGGAGAGCCTGAAATGATAAAAGAATACAAATAAGATGCAATGCAATAACCAGTGAAATGATGCACTTGTAATTTGCATGCTTCCAAATATGCCAGCTACAAATACATAACTGCAAAAGCTAAGTGCAAAATTGGTCCTTCAGGAGGGCATGCAGTAGCATTTAAACAAGAATCTCTTGGTATATCTATCTACTTCTGTATGGTTAACATGACCAATTTGAGAAGCATGAGTGAAGATACAACATGTATGAAATCAACAAAAATGTTAATGTTCAACTAAAGTTGCATTCCAGAAGGATAACCATAGTACAGTCCAAAGGAAGTACATAGTGTTTTATCTAGAGTTGAACCATAGAAAAGAGTAAAGAATAGAAAGTGGCAACTATAGATGAGAAAAACTGAAGCCATGAGCTGAAACTCTTAAAGAGCAAAATACCAAATCTGCCTTCTCGATATTCAATTAATATTTCTGGCCCCATATGAATAGACTAACATCGTAAAATGTGGCGTTATATTGGCTAAATAAATAGTGTATGAGCATTCCAGACCAAATTTCGAGACCAGTTATCCATCCCTAGCTTCTAGATTCATTAGAGGCACCAAAAATATTCCAATTTTTGTGTTGGATCAAGTAGGTTAAATCCCTTTGTCATGACAGACCTGGCCCCAACCATGGACCTAAGAACTAAAGCAATAAAGATCTAATAATGAAACCTCCAACTATACATACATGCTCAATGATGACTAATGAAGACAGGTGCATATTTATGCACACTAGCAGTACAAGTGTAGACCAAACAATGAGATTACCAACCTCAGATTACTCAAAGTTCTTATCTAAAAAATGGCAATGATATTCGCATCAATTTCTTTTTGGTACTTAAGCCTCATCTTATCAGAAGCACACACTAGCAGAGTAGCAAGATCATTATAAGAAATCTGGCATGAAGAGCAGGAACCATAGGCCCCCATCGTTTTCCTTATAAGAAGCCGCTGCCAAAATTTGAATATTAAGACTTAATTTTGAATTTTTTTCATCGAAGCTTATTTTTTAGCATTAGCTTTTAAATCGCTAAAAACATATCTATATAAAAGTTTTACCCACAAAATATTGTTATTTTGCTAATACGCTGTACGGTGTATTATTCACAGATGCCCAAATGGCATGCTGAGCAAGTCCCAATTCTTTGACATTCACATGGATAAATCAAAATTTTGCAAACCCCCGAAACGTATCAAACAACTACGGCCTAAACACCCGCACAACGCAAACCCTAACGCCCAAATTCGTCGTACGAATTCGCACGGATCTACGAGCTCTCCGAGAGCTAACAGCGGGGAACGCGCAGCCATCCATCCCAGATCGCGGCGCGGAGACGGGGCGGGAGGGAGGGGGCGATACCTTGGAGGGGATGCAGCCGACGTTGAGGCAGGTGCCCCCGAGCGTGCCCCTCTTCTCGATGCAGGTGGTCTTGAGCCCTAGCTGCGCCGCCTTGATGGCGGCCACGTAGCCGCCCGGCCCGCCGCCGATCACCACGACGTCGCTCTCCTCCCCCGCCGCCGCCGCCGCCGCGGCGTACCCCCTCCACGCGGACGCCCACGCCGCCGCCGGCGCCCGCCGCAGCAGCGCCGCCTCCGCCGCGCGCCTCCTCGCCAAGCTCGCCATCGCCATCTCGCGGGCTCCTCTTCGCTATGTTTTTTTTTATTTTTTCTTTTTCTTTTTTTTTTCTCCTCTGCTTGCCTCTCTGGCCTTCTGCGCAAGAAAGCTCAAAGGAGAGGAGAGAATGGCAGAATTGTAAATACGAATAGTTCGGGTACGAAGACCGAATTCACCGAAATTTTAACAAAATGGCCCTTTTAGAAAACTTATTTGAAGATTGAACCATGGCAAAAACTATTTACAGAAATAAGCCTTTCACTCAGCGCCATTCTGTTTGGCGCTGAGATTAGATTCCATCCGACGTGGCAATAATTTGCCAAATCATCTGAGCTTAGTGCCATATTACTTGGCGCTGAGGTCTTAATAGAGAAAACCTTGAATTTAAGCTTTGATGGTTTGCTTGGCTCAGTGGTGGAGATTATAGCGATGAGACAAGTGGTGCTGGGTTCGAATCCTGATTGTCCCCCTATATAGCTTCTTTTTTTTTTCGTTCTCTCTCTTTATCCTCTATTTCTTTTTCTTTTCGTTTTCTCTCCTTTTCCTCTATCTTTTTTCCGTTTTGTCTGTATCCCCTATTCTTTTCTCTGTTTTTTTCTTCTCCAACATATATAAAAAAAGAATAAAACAGAAGAATTTTTTCGTTTTCTCTCCTTATCCTCTATTTCTTTTTTTTTCGTTCTCTGTATCCTTTTTTTTCGTTTTCTCTCCTTTTCCTCTATTTTTTTTCCGTTTTGTCTGTATCCCCTATTCTTTTCTCTGTTTTTTTTCTTCTCCAACATATTAAAAAAAAGAATAAAACAGAAGAAAAGTGGATGGTAACTGGGAGTTGAACCTAGCATCTCTTGGGTCCCAAGCTGAGATCACCCACCACTGAGCCAGCATGACTCTTCGGCATGATTACATTTTTTATCCAGTGTAGACCTCAGCGCCAAGCACTATGGCGCAGAACTACGTTGATTTGGCACTTCACCGCCACCTCGGATAAAATCTCAGCGCCAATAACAGTAGCGTTGAGATGTTATAGCTCAGCGCCATCGGGGTTGGCGCTGAGCAAAAGGCTCATTTCTACAATTAGTTTTTCGTACGGTTCAATCTTCAAATAAGTATTCTAAAAGGGTCATTTTGTCAAAATTTCGGCCGAATTCAATGGGAGCGTCTACGGAATACGTATGCGCATACGAGAACAGATACGGTGCAACCGTGCATGTGTTTTCATTCACAAACTCACAATTGCGATATAGTACTCCGTACAAAGGAACCATCCCAATTCACATGCTAACTATTGATAAGAAATTTATAATGTTGTACATTATCCCCTCCGTTCAAAAAAAAGACTTTTAATAATGAATCTGAACACACATGTGTCTAGCAAAAATTTTACTGGGAATAAAATTTTAGGAGTTAAATTTTAACTCGTGATGATGTGGACGAATCTCAGCCGTTGGATTTGGTTTAGAGGGCTGACATCTACGCTACGTCACCCAATATGTATCCGTCCTGGGCAACGAGTTGCTTGCTATTTCCCGGCCGGCGTGACGTCCTGCTTGCACGTACGATCTACTGCCCAACCGGCGCGACGTCCCCTCATCTAGCATAACACCACAGCCAAGCAGCACAAGTAAATCAATCTCTTTTTTTTTTTTAACGAATCGGCGAGTCGCCAATTTCATTGAATAAAGGAGAAGTAAACTGTACAGAGGCCTAAGCCAAGAAAGAAAAAGCAAAAGCCTTTGGCCCTAGCTGACTATAGGACAAGCCAATTTCTCAGGTTTTTCGCGCCCGCCAAAGCCTAAGTTTTGGCCTCTTCTTTGATTTTGGCCAACAGGCTTATCGCCGAGAGCTCCTTTTGCTGGAAGGTTCTGCGATTTATTTCGTTCCAGATCTCCCATGCCTTTGCTCTCTAACTAGTCTATTAAGTGTTCAGTTCAGTTTATTTATTATTATCACCGCAGCAAATTTACAGTAAATCAATTCTTTATTTTAGGCATACAAAGGACAACTAATTTCCAAGGATGGAGAATCAAACATTGCATAATTTTTACCCATGAAGGAATCCAACAAATGAGAACAACATACCGGGGCACGTTTTAGATCCTAGTGAAATTGTTTATCAATGTTTATAATTGGAACTATAATGCTAAACTTTATATTTAATTTGATCTGTAGGCCACCGATGGATTTTTATGTATTTACTAGTTGGGTGTCCATGCGTTGCAACAGGCTACAAAGATTCACCGGTGGCTAGGCCACAACCAATTTTGCACTTTCAACTGGGCTAATTTATTCAGGTGCAAACTACAAAGGTTTGATGCTTTGAAAGGAACTGGTAGCACTTGCTGACCGACAACATGCATGTGTGCTATGGAAATGGATCTTCATCCCTCAAGAGGACATCCACTCGTTTATTACATGTCACCTAAATAGTCATTAAAAAATTTAATAAAACATAGATTAATATAAACACATATTACCCAGAAATATGTAAGGCCAAATTCAACTTCTACAAGTTGTAACAAATTTATTTTTGTTACAATTTATAGGAATTGAATTTGAAGTTATTACAGAATTCGAATTGACCTTATTTTGGCATGCAACTCAAACTTATTGAGACTTTTACATGGGGTTGTTTCGTCTTTATATGCTTTCCGATTAGCTTCTTCTCTTGGATTTTCATGTCAAAGTTACCAAGCAAGTTTGGGTCACTCACTTCCTTTCATTTAAAAAAAAGTTTGAACTGCTCACAATGACTTGCGTGGTAGTAGTTTTTTTTTCGATTACATAGCAGATACATGCACACACATATCACTACACATGCAACATCTGAATACGCCCCTAACACAAGCTCAAAGAAATGAAAATGAACAATACATTCCTAGTCTTACTAAAATTCTATTAAAACCATACCTTCATTTTAGTAATATTCGTGGACAATAGGATTTGAACCTTAGAGCCCACAACTCCACCACCACGTTATTAGTGCTTCCCGACTCTGCTTGGTGCCTTGTTGCTTGGAGAGGGGTGTCCATTTCAACCCAAAATTGCTATTTAGGCTGTGCTCCTAGCGTACGATTTCAAATCATAGTGATCATTGTTTTGTGTTGAAATGTTCTGTTGTTCAACATGAAAGTTTTGAGACCACAGTTAAAAGTTTTACTCCTTCAGTCTTAAAATATAGCAACTTCTTGATATATTTTAAAACTGAGGTTGTATATGATTAGGACGGAGGTAGTAAATGATTAGAGTTGAAAAGTTTTGTATGGGAGTGTTGTTAAATGTGCGCTGGTAACGCCCGTTTCAGTCCAGAGCCCAGAACTGGAAGGCATAATGCAGGCCTGGTCACCTGGACCGGCGACCCAACGTGGTTGTTGATGCCAGTCGCCTTCAGGTAAACGTTTTAAGGTTCAGTTAACACGAGGAGACATTCAGACACCAGCAGGGTTAACGTAAATTGAGCGATGAAACTCTCAAATGCAAATGCAGTCATACAGATATATACTACACTGCCCTCGGTTATTCTCTGGAAAAATATGCACATCAGTGGAGCAAGAAGGGTTGCCGATATGTACAAAAATGCAACACCTCCCGCCTTTTTATTGAAGCTCAGGTGACCCAGCGAACGAAAGACTCCTTACACCTTAACTCCGATCCTTTCTGCGACCTGCATAGCAGCAATCCAGATTTGATTTGTGAGCTTGGTTCTGAACAGGCAACCAAGTAATAGAACAGCAACTTTGATCCTAAATGTACTAAAAACAATAAGAGAGCGATGATTGGTTTGTCGCTTGCAGTGTTGGAGCATCTGAAATTTTAAGGTATATTTAGTTTGTACCTCCTTGAAAGAGTAAACATCACTGCCCCAAAGCCAGGCATCACAGCCTGCATCCCTGGCTCCCCAGAGATCATTCCTTCGGTCATCACCAATATGCACAGCTTCTTCAGGCTTCACACCTAAAAATTCGCAAGCTTTCAAGAATATTGTTGGGCTTGGCTTTTCCGCAGCAGCCTGTTGATATAGGATCCAGAGACAAGAACAGTAAGTCAAGGACCAGCCAGGGCTTGGATGTTGGGCCAAGCTAACCGGTTCTTCTGAAAATGGAAACCCACCTCAGCAGATACAGCAACTGCATCAAACCAGTGATCACAATTCAGGGCCTGTAAAAGTGGCCGAAGACGTGTGTCAAAGTTGGATACAGCAGTTGTTTTTACAGCAAATTTTCTCAACGCTTCAAAAACATATTTAGCTTCAGGGTCGCAGAGCTGCCAAGCCTAGCAAACATGAAGAACTTCAAAGGTATATATAGCATGTGAAGGCAAAAATATGAAACTAGTTTATCTCACCTTTGCAGTTGTATAGTACTGATAAAGTTCCTCAAAGTACTGTAAATCTGAGCAGGCCTCCGAGCTCGCCGCCGCCGCCTCCGGGCTCGCCGTTGCCCCTCTTCCCGCTCGCCGTCGCTCCCTCTTCCACGTCGGCCGCCAAGCTCACATCCCGCGCCTACGCCGAGCTCGCCGCCGCCGCCCTCGCATCCTGCCTCCGGGCTCGCCGTCGCCTCTCTTCCCGCTCGTCGTCGTCCCCTCTTCCGCCTCAGCCGCCGAGCTCTCCTCCCGCCGCCGCCGAGCTCACATCCCGTGTCGCTGCCGAGCTCGCCTCCCACCGCTGCCTCCGACTTCCGAGCTCACCGTCGACCCCTCTTCCTGCCGCCGTCGAGCTCACCTCCCGCCGCCATGGCTCTCGCCTCTCGCGCTGGTCGCCGCCCTCGCCGCTCGCACCAGCCGCTGCCTCTCTCGCGTCGCCGTCGTTCTCGCTCGGAGAGAGGTGACGCGACCCGCCTTTGGTCGCTCACCCGGCTCGCCCGAGCCTCGGGCGGCTGCATACGGCCAAATCGGCCGGATACCTCTATGCAGCATCTGGGGAATATTCACTTCTGGACCGCTCTATCACATTTTCGCCCAGTAACCAAACACCTTAAAAAAAAAGACCGCCATGTTCTATGCACCTAAAACCTTCCATCCAAACACATTCTTGCAAACTCACAATGCATGCATCCAAAATTCTTGCAAAGAAGGTGGTCCGACATTATGTAAACAAGCTCTTATTTTGGGTGGGTCGCTACCATCTTAGATTGTTTCCATTTGAATCCCACCTGATTTTTACATAGGCCGTGTGTTTAGTTCACACTAAAATTGAAAGTTTGGTTAAAATTGGAATGATGTGATGAAAAAATTGGAAGTTTGTGTGTGTAGAAAATTTTTCATGTGATAAAAAAGTTAGAAGTTTGAAGAAAAAAATTGCAACTAAACACAGCCATAAAACTCCAGTGGATCTCATCTTATTCCGATTTCCGAATAAATTCCGGCTCAATTTATACTCTACGAGAAGGGAAAAAAAAGAAGATCAGCCCATGATAAAAATCAAGTAATTTTAGGGCCATATCGGAATCATGCAAGGGTCGGTGGTCAGTCCACAGTTCAAAAAAAATTCATACGAGGCCAGACGGGGCAGCCAAACGCCGTGATCTGCCGCTGCCGCGCGCACAGGCAGCGCGAACGGAAAATTGAACAACGACGGCATCCATGTGATGACGCCGTGATCCCACGAACCCGGGCCCACATGCCAGTGACACAGAATGGACGGGGGACGCGTCCGCGGGCAAACCAGAGCTCACGCAACCGCGGTGTGCTTCGCTTCTCCACGCCACGCGCGCGCGCGCCTCTCGCCGCCTCCGCCGCGGCTTGCTTCCTCTCCGGCTAGGGTTTCCACGGCGATCATCACCGGCGACGAGGGCCGCGGGGGAAGCTGTCGCGACGCGTTCCGGTGAGCTCTCTCCCCTCTCCTCCCGTCCCGGTCTCCCGGAGTTGCTTGCCCGTAACGCTGCCCTGGTACTTAGCTTGTGGGGATTGGGGGGGTTTTGGGGTTTTGCTCCGCCGCGCGAGGAGAGGGCAGTTTAGCGGCGGCTAACCGCCCCGCGCCGCCGCCGCCATCGATCCTCCTCGCCGCCCTCTGTGTCCTCCTGTTACGATTCCACTTGGCTTCCATCAACCAACAACAAGCACAAGGGGAAATACTCAAATTCCAACACAAGCTATGAAGTATTTGAGATACAAATTAGATTAGGAATAGAATCATAGACAGGGGATCAGCAATCTACAATGGAAGAAGAAGCAAGAGGTTGGGAAATCAGAGAATTGGAGCTTGAGGAAGGGGAGCACTGGGGAAGAAGGATACTAGGCATTTACCTCTGTTCATTCATTCGATGATCCCCACTACTGCAGCTCTGTTTCCTTGTCCACAAGCCGATGCAAATGATCCACCTTGATCCCAGGGTACATGTGTCATGATTTTTGTACATAACAATAGGTGCACTTTCTCTTGATGAATTTGGTTTCCTCTACAAGCAGACTTAAATATCATCTTGTGAACAGCATCGATAGCTTCTAGTTGCGAGTGATACTGGGCAATTGTCACTTGTCCAAGTAGATTAACCTTATAATCTAGTTGCACCCACTTAATCAACAAATATGTGCAATTCGGATTCATTAGTGCTACTGACCTTTTCATTTTGAGAAAGGCATGTATCTGTTCACTGGTAGTGGAGTTGATCAACACATCCCCCTTATTCATTTTGTCGCTTTGCAATCGAACCAATTCAGTGGTCATCAGAAATCCAGCCCAACCAGGGAAGAGTGAAATTGCTAGCTTCCAAACTGAGATGGACTGCACCAAGTTGCAGCTGCTCCCTTTGTAACAATAGCTCATAGTTTGCCCATGTTGATAGCATCGAAGAATAAGCTCAGATGTACATAGCAATATTGCATCCCAAGAATTGGCAACTGACAGCCATAACACCTTGTTTGTATATTCTTTTCTAAGAACTTTCTCATTTTTCCATAACACCAGTTTCCCTTGAGATATACGCTTCCAGGAAAAATTCATTCCTTGTCCTTCTCTAGCCAATGAATTGAATGCCTCAATCTTGCATTGCTCAGGAGGAGGCCAAGGTCGCAACTTGACCAACTCCTTTGTTAAAGCCAATATTATCTCTAGAAATATATCCGATTCATCCATCATACTAACAAGAGAGAGAAATGATAGTTGCAGTAGTTTGGGTTCTATCAGCACTTCAAACCCATTAATGAAACGACCCCAAAAATGGGCATGCGGTGAAGATCTTGAGAGCTTTTCAATACACTTGATCACAAATCTAATGGACCGCATCAAAGCAGGAGAAAACAACAGCCATACCTTCACATCTGATGAAGCAAAAGTCCATTTGTTTAATGCTAATAGAATCAATATAGTATCATCTATCAGACCATTGATGTTGCTATGGGCATTTTGAAAATTTAAGCTGTCCAGGAGTATATGACCCCCAGGACTGATATTGCCATCAATTAACAAGTAGTCATAGAACATTAAATCTGGTGGTGGCCATGGCCTAAAAGAGATCATCCCTGCCATTGCCCAGAATATCAACCCTTTGCATTTAGTTTGGGGAGAAGATGCCCATTGTTGAATAATATTGACCACCAAACTTCCAATGCCTTGTCCTGGATCAGGCGATGGTTTCAATTCTCTACTCCTTGACAAGCCACTTCTTTTGGCATTTAGCTGTTGGTGCTCAATTAACAGACAACCAACAAGGACAGAAAGAGCTGGTGGTGGCCAGGGCTGTAAGAGCTTCACCACCATGCCTCCGCTGCCTTGATTGAACCATATATCCGGCGATGGCAAGAATCGAAAATCCAGTGAAACTGCCGGTCTCCAGGGAGGTACTACTGGTGGTCTAACTGTGAATTCTGCCCCCGAGACAAAATCATCGTAGCAGACCGTGGTAAACTCGACACAATCATCGGTGACCATACCACCGCCATCACCATTAACCTTTTCCTTTTTGCTTTTTGTCAAACCCTTGGTTGGTTTCACTTGCACCATACAAAGCTTGTTAGTGTTGATAAGTTGAGTTGAATACTTCAACATTTTTTGCAATTTTCAGGGACTGGTTCAAGGTTCTTAAGAACCACGCCATGCAGGCGGACAGAAATCCATGTTTTTTCTATGCTGTCCCTGGTTACTTCGATTATCGTGCAGAGAACAGACCCCGTCATAGAGAAAGTGTATGTACACAGCATATCTACTGATTATTGTTGGAATAATTTATTTTATCCATTGTCTGGTCAGTGATAATCATTCTCCCTTGATAGGACCAGCGTGCTGATGGTACTCCATCCACATACCAGTATGAGGATGATGTTCTATGTCCTGAAATGCCAAATCATGTAGAAGATTATGGAAGTTTTGCTGGAGCACAGAGGTATCTTGTACCATCTGCCGTAGAGAACAGGCAAACTGACTCTCTACGCATGGGCTGTTTGGCTGCTCGCGTTGCGGCTGCGCCACAGCCAACAGCAACAATGTTGTGTGGAGCAAGGCAGTGGCAAACATCAGCAGCCACAGCAACAAACCAACCACCTGAACAGTGTGGCATGACACATACTCAGTATGTCCGATCCAATGCGAGCTCACTGAAGATGTTCCAGGATGGTGCAATGCTTGTAGGGGGCCAACAAGATAGAGATTCTTTGAAGAGACAGACAGCATATCGTAGCATGAGTCTTGGTGAATCATCTAGCGCTCCACATGTACTGCCTAACTTTCTATTTCAATTTTGTGCATTGTTCATATTCCTGTTTTTACATTGTTTCTTATTTATAAATATTTGTTATTCTCAGGCAGCAAGTTCAATCCTAGGAGAGATTCCAAAATCATTGAGTTACACACATCTTGTAGGGGGGCAACAAGATAGAGATTCTTTGAAGAGACAGACAGCAGATTGTAGCATGAGTCTTGGTGAATCATCTAGTATTCCAAAGGTACTGCCTAACTTTCTATTTCAATTTTGTGCATTGTTCATATTCATGTTTTTACATTGTTTCTTATTTATAAATATTTGTTATTCTCAGATAGCAAGATCAATCCTAGGAGAGATTCCAAAACCATTGCGATACACACAAGAGTATAACCGGGCTGACTTGGCAGTACTGTATGAGGAAGCAATCTTTTTTGTGCTTTAGGCATATAATGAGGAGGTTGTCCATCTGTCAATTAGTTATGACATGTTATGGACCTGTTCTGCTGGCAATCATACTCTTGACGATGCATTTCAACTTGCCCACCAGATATGTGCCCAAAAGAACTGCAAATGCCCAGTTATACTCTTTTTGAAGGTGAGTTCTTGATCTGATTTGTTCAACCTTTTGTCTTAAAACTTAGATTATGATTCTAAAATTAGGATTTACAGGTGGGTAAGGATTCCTTTTTCCGCGGAGTTGCAGAAATGGTCAGTCCCATCTACCATCAAAAGCATTGGTTTGAGAGTTGTGAAGACCTCTCAGGAAGCTTCCACGTGAGGTGGCACATCGTAAAAGATGTGCCTACCTCCGTGTTGTTTACAAAGGATGATAAGGAGAAGTTGTTTGAGCATGTTCCTTATTCCATGCTATGGCATGTTCCTTATTCAAAGGGAACAAGCATGTTCCACACTTTCAGAGATTATCCAAACCATCGACCTCCTCATCTGAGTAGATCTGTGAAGTTGGAGGAACCAACAAAGTTAAGGATTCCTAAATACAGAAGTAAGGTTCTTCCCTTTCCATGCTTTCAATGTCAGTAGGTTCATTGACTGTTCCTAATGTGTTTGTTGAAATGCAAACTCTACCAGTGGAGAAGAAGGCTGGTTCAAGCTGCTCTCCTGCTATGAATTCAAAAGGAGAGGAAGATTCTTCAAAGTTGGAGGAACCAAAAGCATCCAGGACTCCTGAGTACAGAAGTAAGGTTCTTCCCTTTCCGTGCTTTCAATGCCAGTAGGTTCATTGATTGTTCCTAATGTGCTGGATGAAACAGAAACTCTACCAGTGGAGAAGAAGGCTGGTTCAGGCTGCTCTCATGCGCTGAACTCAAAAGGCGAGGAAGAATCCTCAGGACGTTTGGGAAAAGAGCCACAAGCATCAAGGGCTAATGATCCGGTGCTGCTATCAACACCGAAGAGTAGAAGCCAAGGTTCATTCACAGTAGGGTCATTGACGGTTCCTGTTGGGCTCAATGAAAAGAAACCTCAACCAAGGGAGAAGGCGGCCAGTTCAAGATGCTCTACTGCTTTCAACTCAAAGCGAGGGGAAGATTCGTCCGGATGCTCGTCTGTGTCCGTGCCCATTGGGGCGATGATGATAAATGTAAACCTATTAGACTAGAGGCCTGTGGCCAGCTTATCCCTATTAGGGACCCATTTAGTAGTAAAAATTGAGATGTTACTGAACCATATGCAAAGATTGAGATGGAGTAACAGCATGTTATTGAGTATGGTTGGATGGAAGCTGCTGAGTACACCACAGATATGCTGCTCTGCTGTTCGGCGAAGGAAGAGCAGCACATGTACCCTGAAAACAGGTATTCATAATCAACAATACCCCAGACCCAGAGGTCGTTTATAGAAGGTATAGAGTACCCATAAAAATCAATTGTTAGATTTATTATATTCTACTAAAGTACTAATATACTACACTAAGGCCACGTAAAAGCGCCCAAATATAAAAGGGAGACCCCCACAAAGAGAGCATGCTCCAACTCATTATTTTGGAGATGAAACAGTTCACTAGCAAATTAATGCATCACTGCACTATAGTCTATAGTATATGATAAACGAGAATGAAGGAAACAACTCACAATAACAATGTCCCATGAGAAAATTAGCCCAAAGATTCTTCTGGTTTCATCATGTCTTATCCTCTAAAGGAAGAAACAAGGAATATTTTTAAAGACAGGTATACCATATGATTTATCAGGTAATCCTGAAACATCGAAAGGATTTTTTTTTTCATTTATAGTGTTACTGAATATACTTATTGCATGGAAATGGATTTGTCATTGTCAGTAAGTCTAGAAATTTCTGAAGAAAGAATCCAGGGAACATATATCCTTATTTTTACAGGATTTTGGGAAAGGAAAAAAAAAGATTAATTTGATCCATGCCACTGTAATTTTGCCTATTTAGAAAAAAAATGCCATTATAATTCGTTTATTGGTAACCATGCCACTAGAATTTTTCAAAATTGGTGCTATGCCACTGCCGTCGTGTTTCCATCCTCCCCTGCCTTTTCCGTCTTCTTTCACTGTTGTTCACTCCGGCAAGGTTAGCGCCGGGAGCCGGACGTATGGCAGGCGGCGCTCGCGGCGGCGGCGGGGATCTACTCGGCGCCGGCGTCACCCGTCCACCCGCTCGCCGCGCGGAACAAGGTCCGCGCCGCCGCCGCGCTGGTGTAGGCATGGCGCGCCCGCCGTCGGCCTCACCATGGCCGTGCCTGCCATGGCTCCCCTCCTCGTGCCCCCGGCCATTGCCCCCATCCCCGCCCCTCCTCCGCGAGCCCCGCGCCCGCCCCGGCCACCGCCGTCGCCGTCACCTCCACCTCCGCGGTGGGAGGAGGGGGCGGCGGTGAGGCTGAGTACGAGGTCTCCGATAGGGATGAAAACGGTTGGAAATGATCGGAAACGGTATTATTATTTTATTATTTTTTCGAAAACGAACGGAAATGGTCGGAAAATTTTTATATTTATGACGGAAAATTTCTATATTTATGAATTCATTTATTTATTTAGTGTCAGCTTCAATGCCTGACAAAAATTAAAAAACATTAAATTTTGAAAAGGGTAAACATTAGTAAAAATATTATTATTATATTAGTTTTGCGGAAACAGTCAGAAATTTCGATACCATTTTCACCCTACTCTCCGATGACCACCGCGCCGCGCGGGAGCACCATGAGCGCGCGGTGCAGGAGCTGCTCCAGCGCCGCCGCGCCTTCGCCATGGCCGTGCCTACCAACGACTTCGCCGTGCAGGCGCGCCTCCGCCGCCTCGGCGAGCCCGTCACGCTCTTCGGCGAGCGCGAGATGGAGAGCCAGGACCGCCTCCGTGCCCTCATGGTCCGCCTCGAGGCCAACGGCCACCTCGACCGCCTCGTCCGCGCGCAGGAGGAGCAGGGCGGCGCGGGCGCCGAGGAGGAGGAGGAGCTGGCCACGACCGTCTGCCGCCGGCGCACGGCAAGGCTGCGCCCGGCACGGACCGAGATCTGTGCCAGGCAGCGGCGGCGAACTCCGGTCACCCCAGTCGCTCCCCGTCCACGGCCGGATCGGAGTCGAGGTCAACCAGGGGCCGCCCCCATTGCTCCTCCTCGTCCACAGCCGACATCGCTGTCGTCGGCGCGCAGAGGGGTCGAGGTCGACCGGGGCGTCGTGTAGGAGGACAGCGGCTGCCGAATCTGGGTCGAGGTCGACCGGGGCAAACGGTCGCACGGCGGGCATGAGGGCGAACTCCGGCCGCCCCCGTCGTTGCTCCCACCGTCGCCGCCGCAGCCGCCCCCGTCGCTGCTCCTCCTTCTCCGCCGGCGGTTGCCGCCCTTGCGCCGACCTCACGCCACCTCTAGCTGCGTCGGCCATGGCGCGATGGCCGCGAAGAAGATGGAGAAGGAACGAAGAAGACGGAAATGGAGAGGATGGATGGATGGAAAAGGTGACATTAGTGGCATAGTTCTAATTTTGAAAAATTGAAATGGCACGGTTACGAATAGACGAATTGTAAAATTGCAGTGGCATAGATCAAATTAACCCCCCCCCCAAAAAAAAACCTCTTTTTCTTCATGGAAAGGAATTCCTGAAAGTAAACATTAGAGCAACGGCCAGAATCAAAATGTCACGTACACTGATCGTCACCACCCTTGCAAGATCAAATACATGCGCCTTGTTACAAACATAACACCAAAAATCACAAGCCTTTTTTTAATACTAGCGCACAAGGATCACATGTAAATATGATATATAGATGGATGGATAGTAGCCAACAAACCAGTCTTACATGAAAACAAACAGATGCAAACAAAGCAAATTAAATCAGATTCCCAGTAGGAGAATTCACAGCAACCTAAATACTGAGCAGACGCTAAATGATATAGATACTTGCTTAGTCAGTCAGTCATCTTCCTCCTCCTCCACATCTGGAGTGTTAAAATAAAGATCCCAACATTTCTTGGACCATTCTTGAACATCAGCCATGTATGAGTGGTAGTCTTCATCAACCTCAATATAGCCTTTCTCTTCGTACTCATTCCTGAATTCGGCAAGTCCCTCCTGAAGGGAGGGCTCTGTCTCCTCGTACAAGGCGGCAATGTCGTCCAGGAGATCCCTGGTCTGCTTGATCCACTGCGGCGTCAGCACCGGATCGTCGTCGGAGACGACGGGTTCGACGCTTCTCAGCGTGTTATACTCCTCGAATCCGACGGGAGGCTTCCTCTGCTGCGAATAGGAGAGCACCCACTGCACAAGGCTGTCCGGCATCCGATCCATCTTCCCATTCCCCGGAGCTGAGGAGGCACGCGTCTCTTCCCGCATGGCGCCGCCGCCGCCGCCGCCCGCCGGCTTCTTGGGCTTGGGGTTGGCTGTGCGCCGGCCACTCTTCCCCTTGCCCTGCTCAGTGGCCTTCGCCGCCTTCCTCGATGTGCGCTGCTTCTGCTGCTTGGGCGGCGAAGCATCCAGGTCGTCGTCGTCCAATGTCTCCTCCTCCAGAGCCATCGCTATGTACTGCCTCATCGCCATGGAGATTCCCCTCCAATCCAAGCAAGCGGAGTTGGAAATATTTGGAACCCTAGCTCCTTTCGATTTGGGGGCGATGCGGCGGAGGAGGCGACTTGGACTTTAAAAAGGGGTAGGAGGAATCACAGTGAGCCCAAGATGGAATCGGCAAAACTGGCTTGCCCCTCTCCTTCTCCGATTCTAATTGGGCCTAAGGCGAAAAACTCCGAATTACTGTAGCTTTTTTAATGGACATTTTACACATTTGGATGAACTCTTTGAATTAGAGAAATCAGGGAGAAATTTACTCCACCGTCCGTTCTGTCATCATATTATAATTTTTTTTGATTTTTTTTTCTGAGTTGATCCTTTTTTTAGTTTTTTTTAGAGGAAAGGCCTCACAGCCCTTATCTTTTTAATTTGAAAACAAGTTTATAAATAAAATAATATAGTAATATTTTAACACAAGACAAATAAACTATCAATCTCGTGGCTGCTGCTACTAGTTTATAAATATGTTTGTCTAGCATCTGCAACTAGTGGCTGCTGCTGCTGCTGCTGAAAATCTCAATCTCGCTGGTCACTTCCGTCATAATCGCCAAGAACCATTTTGGTTTGTCCTTCTTCTCAAGCAATTAGCTGCTGCAACTCTTCCTCAGACAAACAAAAGGCACTGGCCGAGCACAACACAAGTTCAGCTAGAGTTTCATGATTCATCCAGCCTTTTTTACAACATGGCATACAGTATCTGCATGCAGTAGCATTTTCAAAGATAAATATTGCTTAGACAGTCGTGATTACTACTAATAAGCTTCCTTCAGTTCATCCACCTTCCTGATTAGTTCCAACTTTAGAAAGTAGAAACTAATGTAACTGCGCAAGATCATACAATTCATCTTCACGTACGTATAACTCATCATGCTCACTGTTAATTCAAAATCTGAAAAAAAGTTTACTTGATGGTACAGATGTGCCAGCGATTATAAAGTTAACTGCCTGCCAAACTTTTGATTATAAAGTACCCCTCCATCCAAAAAAAACAAAAAATCAAACCCTGAGCTTGATTTTTTTTAGGACAGAGTAGTACAGTACTATGCCGGAGGACCAAAACTACCAAACTTTTATGACTTGCATCGAGTGCCATAATGGCGTAGTGAATCAAAGTTGAAGTCATGTACTACAATGTTACCAATCATTTCAGTTGATTTTCACATGTCAATCAACAACATGCCAATCAGTATAAACGGCACGCCAATCACAGGCCAAGATAATGACATCTCAGTTTGCTCTTTACGTCAACTGGAAACTATGGCTGTGTTTAGATCCAAACTTTGGATCCAAAGTTTGCAAAATTCCATTGCTACTGTGTTTCAGTGCAAAAGGAAGCGCTGCGATTCCAAAAAAATAAAATAAAAATGTTACATGTATGGAGAACAGCAGGGCTACAAAAATTGTGGCAATTAGAGCAACTGTTTCGAAGCTTCCTACTATGTGAAAGCCCCCCGCAAATCTCTGATTTTAATTTTGGCGTGCCCGGCCAAAGAAGACCGACCAAATTTCCTACAGATTACAATATCGTCGACATTAAGCTGTCGACAACACGGTCCAACAGGACCGGAACTCCTCACGCAAAGAGAACAGGAAGCACTAGCTAATCATCACTGTTTTTGAACGCCCCAGACTCCTTCCAGACAGCTATCTCATCTCTGATGTCTGCAAAAAGTTGGTTTGTGATGCTTGATCTTCCCCCTTGCGTCCAGTTCCTTCCGCACCAGCCAGCAAACAAGCATGAACAGGGTGTCAAAAGACTTCCTGTAGCTGGACCCAAAATGCCTCCTGGTCGCTATTCACCACCCACCAATCTTCCAGGTTCACCTCCATGTCCCCTGGCAGCTGAAAAGCAATGCCTATCCAACCTCCGAGCAAATGCCAGACCCTGTTAGTGTAATGACAGGAAACGAAGAGATGCTTGAAGGTTTCGTTGGTTAAGCACAAGGGGCAGCTTGGCTGATGGGGCTATCCTCGTTTGCTCAAATTGTCGGCAGTGAGGCAACATTGGCGAATGGCCAACCAGATGAAGAAGTTTTACCCTTGACAGCGCTCTTGTTTGCCAAACCAACTTCCCAGCTAGACTTCTCCATTCCAGCATAGAGAACATGTTATAAGTTGAAGCAGCCGACTAGTGACCGTCTTCAGTAAACTTCCACACCACCCTGTCATTTCCTTCAAGCTGCAGCTCAAGCTCTTGTATGGCATCCACACCTCCAAGTATTCCCCAATTGCCCTGTTGGAAGGTGCCCCTTGAATGTCTCTAACCCACCTATTGTTCAACAGCCCTCGGCCACTGTCAGCCGCGGTCTGCTGACATAGCTAAGGTTGGCAATGCTTCGAACCGGCAACAGTCAGTTCCTTCGCCTTTTCCTACCTCAAACTTTGTTGACACCAGGAAGATACTGCCCAAGTCTTTTGCAGGACTGAAATTGGGTGAAGTCTCTCTGAGTTTGCTGCCTGAGCCTCAAAGCTTGCCCAAACAAATCCATGTCCTTGACGCCTAATCCACCCAACTCAGTTGGCAAGCAGACAATGTCCCATGACACACTGCACTTCCTTCCCATGTCCTTGATTGCCCACTGCGATAACTGCAGCACTAAAAGGATCGATTTCAGCAGAGTCAATCTATCACCAACGGACAGAATTTTTTGCTTTCCTCCCACCACTTTCTTTGCGAGACGGTCGAGAAGAAGCTGTAGCTCAGGTTTGGTTAACCTTATAGGGACAAAGGTAGCCCCAAATAAAGTAATTGGGAACTTCTCTGTCCTGCACCAAACATATTTCTTCAAGGCTGCAGCGGAGGTGAACTTTCAGGCCTGTAGCAGCACCAAACAAGTCGAGTACGCAGAACACTTGGATTTTGCACATTTCAAATCTCTCTTTTGTGAGCAGGAGCTGAGACAGAAGAAGCATCTGCCCTCCATCAGGTCAATACTCCCATACTGTATGTTCATTAGGCCACACTCAAAAGAGAGCAGGAGCTGAGACAGAATAAACATCAATCCTCCATCTCTCACAATCCAGTAGAGGTCAACTCCCATACTGTCTCAGGTACTCATTAGGCCACTCATCAAGGCCCTTCGCAACGACAAGGGCTTTGCAATCATTTATTGTGCTTTCAAATGTTGATGGTATCTGTGTCAGATTCTCACGACGCCAAATCTGAGGGAACGCATTACAGTAACATTGTGCTTCAAGTTACCTAGAACCATTTAACATTGTCAGAACAATGCTGCAGAAGCCCTCAGACGTTGATGGGGCAACAATGATCTCGGCGATATCCTCACAGATTTTGTACTCAATGTAAGTGTCCAGCTAACAACCAGTCTTTGCATCCTTGGGCCAGTTCATGATAATTATCATCAACAAAAATTGACATATCACGCCCCTTCTTCATACGGTTGGCAAAATCTGCAATGCTTTGGATGACAAGGTACATTTTCTGGAATTTTACTCTAAGGTCAGCAGAATATCAGAGGAATGGGGTACCAATTCTTAGGATGCCCTTGGTTTGCTGTGACAAGAATGTTAAGCGTTACAAAAAGGTAAACTCGTGTAGTTTCAGATATGATATCAAATATGATAATTTAGTTTCTAAGAAGAAAGTAATACCGACCAATGTTCTGAGAGTTCCCAGTGCCAATTGGAAGTATGCACTCCCCAGTCTGACCTTACCTTTTATGCTCACATAGTAATAAACAAGGCTTGCGAAGGCAAAGGGAGACAACAGTGAGTTACCTTGATAAACATGATCACTGAAAAATTGAGAGAACAATCCAAGTAAGTGGAAGGCAGTATTATAAAGACAAATTAAGGCTGCATTAAAATAGTTTTGTGCTAAAGTACGGGTTAAACAATACCTTAGTACAGTACAGATGAGAAGGTGGTTGTATTAAAATGCATAAGTGTGTCAAAAATCCTTAACAAAATAATGTACAAGAAAACGCTGATACATGTTATTGTGTCAAAATGAATTTGTAATAATAGTATATAGTCATACCAACACAAAGCAGTGCACCAAGTGATAAATAAACTCCAATAGTGATTTCTAACAAGGGCGCTCACTAGGAAGTCAAGGAAAAAGCATGACAAGTTCGCCAGCATATCACATAAGGAAAAACAATGCGATGGAGGGGATCGAAGAGGATTGGAAGGGATTGAGGGGGAATAATTCCACACCGCAATAGGTGTGGAATAAATCCCCTTCAATCCCTCCCTCATGGGGATTAACCAAACAAGGCCTTAAAAAAAATAAAAGTTGTCAATAACCACACAGCAGATACAGATGGAAGCTGTGAAAAAAGTGGTTGAGTGAGGCTCAGCCCCTTCAGAAACCTTGAAGTAATCAAGAACTGGAAGAATGACATCATTTGCTATTGCTTCCAGTAATCTTGGAGCCCCTGTCAAACTGTGCAGTGCTGCACCTAAAGTATACAAAATAATACCAATGTAAATCACTGCTGGAGCAGGCCATGCCACTGTAGCAGTAAGAAGCCTGCAACTATTGAGGGTATTTTATGAGTTGACCAGACAACAAAATCAGTAGCATATCTGCTCATGGTATGGGAGGGAAAAATTGGTATGTATGCTAATAAAGCCATGTTATAAAAAATGTGGATGTTTAATAACAGAATAAACAAACGAAGAATATATTCAATAGTTATCTAGGTTGTACGGTACCATTGTACAAACATGATTATTGACATTCCAGATATACCTCTATTCTGCCAAATTAGTTGGTTTCGGACGAAAAAGGAGCAGGTAAATTGCTCTCGTCAGACAATCATGCAGCATATACTCTGAAAAGGATCTCTTATGACAGTACCAAACAGTGTAGATCCACTAACAAAACAAGAAAAACTTTAGTATGTCCTTAATTCCTGCAACAGCCTGTAGCAGTGGCAGTGATAGTTGTACCCAATACATGAGGGCAAATTACTTTCCTTGTAGATATGAAATCCAGTAGGAT
Source organism: Oryza meridionalis (assembly GCA_000338895.3). Taxonomy (NCBI): domain Eukaryota; kingdom Viridiplantae; phylum Streptophyta; class Magnoliopsida; order Poales; family Poaceae; genus Oryza; species Oryza meridionalis. The sequence continues at coordinate 3,578,788 of CM002528.2, read as the reverse complement.
AAAATGAGTAATGCCTTGATGGGATAGATCAAACAAATATGAGCACAAAGTTATACCTATCAGTTGGAAGCTCTTCTCTTGTGGCGAAGGCTCCAAATAGAAAGACAGAGAACAGGTACCTAGCAGTTGTTGTAAGAGTTGCAGACAATGTTCCAATTGGTATGTAGCATTGTGTCTCCTTCAGTGAAGCGGATCTGTTCTCTGTAACACTTACAATGCGCGAGTAAACTGCACTGAAGGTCCCTAAATTTGAACCAAGGTTTATGAACTTCGTTAAAGCCGGTGCAGGTATATGAACTGCATCAAAACTTATTCTGATGGAAGAAATAAATATATTCGTGAAAAACCTCAAGCCCAAATATTTTTCAATACATGCAGAAAATCACAAGTAATGACGAGAGAAATTCGCTTTAAAATCTTTAACTAATTATTACAGTGAGTCACTTTGGACTGGTTATCCTGTTAGTTTGGAACAATAATATTTGTTTGCACATAATAACATCCTTGGCTCCTTGCAACATTATGCCTAGGTTGAATAGCGCAATGCAACAACTCACATAGAAGCATTGTTACACATATCAGTTATGGTGTGTTGGAGGAAGCAGAATGGTGCATGAGGTCATTTATGAAGTGGAAGAATAATTGCATTGGGAGTGTTAGTGAAATGTAAGGAAGACTTTGAGGAGGGCATGCCATTGCAGCCCATTAGGACCTAAAGCAGCAGTTGGCATCCCTTGAGCTTGCGGTACTGTACATGCGACTACGAATGGTACTGTTGACAGCAAATGTCTAAACTAGAGATTAGGAAGATTGATTAGTTAGCTAGGAGTATTTTCCTAATCTTAGATATGCTTCTTAAGAGTCAAGCTGTCCTATATAAGGATGGGGATGTATCTTTATTCATTAAGCAAGAAATAAACAAGAGTCTTTATCCCAACCATGCTCATTACAGGGCAACTGGGCTGGTCAAGCTGAATGGACACTAGAGTTTGTGGTGCTTCCAAACTGTAAAACGACTGGAGTATGCTTAGACTTTCCTCATAAAAGTTTCCATAAAATGACAAATTTTCATAATTTTAGAGAGTAAAAACGTACTTGAAATCCCAATATATGAAGCCATTTGGATCAGGAACTCCAGCATTGTTCGTGCATTGATATTTCTGAACCCCAGTTGTCCTTAATGTGATTATACTCAACCCAGTGATCCCCTCTAGATAGAGAAACCAACATTATAATTCATGAATAAGTACGTGTACATAATGATGATCCAATATACAAGTAAACAACAAACTTACTTGGAGAATTGTGACTTGCAGCAATGGAAACACCAAGAGAACTGTACAACAGTGAAAAGAGGACTGGAACTAACAAGACAGTTGCAACCTTGTTGACGATATTGATACCACAAAACACAATAAAGCACAGCAGTATGGTTGCAATAACACCATATACTTGAAGGACATGCAAGCTGGGTGTTGATATAGTTGCTGTGCTAGCTGTTGAGGTGCCATTTACTAACGCATTCTTGACTACTGTAACACTCTCTGCATTTAAAACAGAGCTGCAAATAAGTCCAAATAAAAATAAAAAGTGAACACTACAAGTCAAGAAAATTAACTAGTATTGCTCAGTACAGATATAATTAGCTGAGTCAAAAAAAAAACAGAGTATTGCTCATTTACTTTCTCAACTTCTCAAGAGTCAAAAATAATTAGCTGATTCTGTTTGGCATGGTGTCGTATAAATACAGAAACAAATGGATCTTTCATTGCTATTTAGGCAATTAACATGCTAGCTTGATTTTTCAAGATAAAAGGAAGAATAGAAGTAGGCGAATGACAGAATAATGATGGTCATCTACTCAAATATAACACTAAGGCTTTTTTCCCCAAACTTAGGCCCTGTTTAGATCCCGCACAAAAATTTTACACCATGTCACATCAAACGTTTGAACACCTGCATGAAGTATTAAATATAGTCTAAAAAATAACTAATTGCACAAATTGCAACTAATTTGCGGGACGAATCTTTTGAGCCTAATTGCTCCATGATTTGACAATATGGTGCTACAGTAAATATTTGCTAATGACGGATTTAGGCTTAATAAATTTCATCTCATGATTTACTGACGGATTCTGTAATTAGTTTTTTTATTAGTGCCCGAACACCCCCATGCAACACCCTATATAATATCCGATATGACACGCCAAAACTTTACACCACTGGATCTAAACACCCCCTTAGTGAATGTTTTTGCCTCTTGGTATTCCTTTCCTCCAAGAGAAATTCACTTTATTTAAACAGTGAAAGGACATTCAGTATCTAGGCCCCCAGAAATGCAAAATACAATAAATATAGACATCCTTTATGTCCTAACAGACAGCTCAAAGTACAGGGAGATGATTCTGGTTTTTCTACTTTCTACTTACTGACTAGAATCACTTGTAGGTTGTACTTACCTTGAGAAAAATCATAAGGAATTGCATCCAAGAAGGTTTCTGTAGCTCCTAGCACATACCTGAAAATGACAGAATAAGTTCGCAAAAGAGAGAAAAGGAGCCACATCCACGTAAGAATGCATGCAAAATTAATGAGTAATAAACAAAAGATGACAAATTGTATATTTGAAATTTCAATCAGAGTAAGAAACAATAGCTGCATCACCCAACCATTACTTATCCATCTCCCTCTATACATTTTCCTTAACAAAATAGTTTAATTCTTGACTTTTGGTATCCAAGGTTACCAAAGAATGGAGTACAGAATAAAACAATCTTTCACTTTCACCCCTTCATATTCAGCTAATTCTGTTCATCACATAATAGAGGGACTCCCATTATATTGCTTTGTTTCCAGCAGCAGGTTCAGAAAGAATGCATAATATTGCAGTGACATTGTCCATAAGCAAAAATGAAATAATGTTTGAAAACAAACCTTCGAGTTTTTACACACTTGATCCAGCAACTGCATTTCCAAGGAAGAAGCATAGCCAAATGTTAACTCCAACTTCAGGACCAAGAGCACGCCAAATGAGATAGTATGTCCCACCATCCTATGGATCATGAAAAATACATCAATGCATTGGTGGCAAAGTTTGTATACGTAGCAATGAACAAAATCAAGGAAAGCTCTAAAAGTATCCCCAGCATTCGATCAAAATTTAACTTATCCTTCCAGATTTTGACCATATCTGGTATCAGGTTCAACCAGTGAAATAGAAATGCAAAGATGATGGCTTAGAAGCAAAACACGGGGCATAGCAAACCTTATTCTATTAACTATTTCACATGTAGTTCTTACATTCAACATATGCTCCATTCATTGCAGTGGCACTTAGGGCCACACATGTATATAGCAAAACCAGCCCATATAGATAGAACCCACATACATGTGCTTTAACTATTGCAACCTTCACAATGTATAAAGATAGCAGGTAGTATTAGGGAGAGAGATGGAGGAGTCAAATAACATATTTTATTCTATATGGGCACCCATATGCATATGGGTGGCTCACCCTAAAGACCACCGTAGATACTACCCCCACAATGTAGCTAGCCTTAAGAGGTCATAAGGACCACTTTTCTACACATTATGGACGCCCTTAATGATATTCCAGTGATAAATATGCACGCATCACAGAATGAGACTAAAACAAGTGACTGACATACACTTGCCATACCTAAAATCCTTCAGGAAATGAAAAATATTACTCAGTTGTTGAAAAATCAAAGTGCATAAGGAGATGAAGAAAAATATAGGGATAACAATTGATGAAATACCACTTCTACCTGATACAAATATCAGGGAAGGGTACAAAAGGTATGTGTAGGTAATAAAGTGAATACATTGATAAGTTAATATGTCAAAACTAACTAACTAACTATATATATAGGGTAACTAACTAACTATATATATAAGGTATAGAATAACTATTCTACACCCCCCTCCTCCTCCCGCCGTCCCGATCCCCCCCTCTCTCTCGCTTCCCCTCCCCCTTCCACCTTCTCTGTCTCTCCTCTCTCTCTCTTCCCCTCCCCCTTCCGCCTTCTCTGTCGCCCCGATCTCTCTTTTTTTATTCCATTTTTTTCTGTTTTTTCTCCTTGAAACATTTTTCTCGGAAAATAAAAAATAAATTGTCAAATTCAAGACTTGAACCCATAACCTCATAGTTCAAAGCACATTCCTCTAACCAATTCATCTAATGATGCTATTTGTTTCAAGTATTTTGTGAGAAAGTAATATGATTATCAATTCTAATATCTTTCACTATCGAAACTCATAACATGTTATTATGCTCCAGTAGTAACATTGTTGTAAAAATACAGTAACATGTGACGTTACTGTAGAACACATAGGATGTTACTGTACTTTTGGCAGTAACGTCGTAGTAAAATTGTAGTAGACCAGGAATCGAAACAAAAATATATGGGTTAAAGCCTCACATACTAATCATATACTTGTTACTGCACAAAAGTAGAAGTGTTACTACATAATAGGTGCATGTTACCACTTCCAAGTAGCTATGTTACTGCACGATAATCGTAGTTTTACTATGTCATTTTTACGAAATGGAGATTGAATAGGTGGGCTATAGGTAAAGTCTGTAGGTGGCTTTGAGCGAGATCTGATTGATGTGGGAGTGTTTTGAACAATTTTATACATTTTGGTAAAACCATGTTACTGCATGTATATACGCATGTTAGTGCAAATTATATACTATGTTACTGCATATGGAGTGTTAAAGTTCAAAATGCCAATATTTTAAAAGCAATATCTCACAAGTTATGTATTATTTTTTAAAACCGTTTTCACAGTGATGCTATAGTGTTACTGCATGTGGAGGTTTAAACTTCAAAATGCATCTACGTACTCCCCTCCTCAAGAAACCGTTCTCCCTCCCTCTTTTCAAGAAAACCGGTCTCTTCCCTCCAATATAGTGTTGCTGCATGCATGTATATGACGTTACTGCACTTTTGACAGTAATATTATGGAGAATTGCAGTAAATCAAGAATTGAAACAAAAATATATAGGTTCAAAGTCTCAAATGCTAACTATATACTTGTTACTGTACAAAAGGAAAAGTGTTACTGCATGGAAGATACACGTTACCACCTGACAGTTATACATTACCGCATGTTTATGCAGTAACACAATCTAAGAACTGCAGTAAAACACTTTGTTACTGTAGAACAGATAGAACGTTACTGCACCTTTGGCAGTAACATCGTGGTGAAATTGTAGTAAACCAGAAATCAAAAGAAAAATATGGGTTAAAAGTCTCACATGCTAAATATATTTGTTACCGCACAAAGTAGAAGTGTTACTACATGGGAGGTGCACGTTACCACAGTTTATGCAGTAACACTATTCAAAAATTGCAGTATGGCGCATTGTTACTACAAAACTTATGGTCTTTACTGCACACTTACAATAACGTCGCGATGGGATTGTAATAACACATAACAGATAGTAGTAACGAGTAGTAATACTATAGTATTATTACTTGTGGAGAGTCAAGATCCAAAAAACCCAAGCTTTGAATAACAATATCTCTCATGTGATGTATGATTTTTTAAAACCGTTTGCACCATGATGTTAGAAAAAAGTGCTTATCAAAAGTAGATCCGTCATGACTATATTTCCACTAAATTTGAATGTTGTTACTGCACGTAAGACACAGTGTTACTGCACGATGGCTGTCGCGTTACTGCACTGTTCCGCGAGACGAGAGCTGAGAAGAGGTGGGTGGTGGGGGGAGTTGGTAGGCGGTTTGACCGGGCTTTGACCGACCGGGGGGGGGGGGTGCTTTGACCGACCTTTGACTGAGGTGGGAGGTGGGTTTTGAGCCCTTAGAAGGGAGGGGAGGTGGGTTTGGCCCCTCGGAGGGAGGGGGTATAGAATAGCTATTCTATACCCGGGTGTAGAATAGTTTCTATATATATATATATATATATATATATATATATATATAAGAACATAATCTGGGAGCATGGTCCATCATGGTGAGTCATGGAATGCTCTCATGGCTATACAAAACATATTAATACAAATGAGCATCAAATAAGGAGCTTTCACTAATGTTCCAAACAATTAAATCACAACTAAAAGACTAAATACCAGGCAAAGTACATATACTTAGAATTAAAGAATAATGTCAGCTAAGGTACATATTGGCTTCCAACATACTCCCTCCGTTTCATACTATAAGTTGTTGAGTTCTTTTCTAGTCAAACTTTTCTAAGTTTGACCAAATTTATAGACAAATTAGCAACATATACAACATCAAATTAGTTTCATTAAATGTAGCATTAAATATATTTTGATAATATGTTTGTTTTGTATTTAAATGTTGCTAAGTTTTTCTATAAACTTGGTCAAACTTAAAGAAGTTTAACTTGGAAAATAAAATCAATACGACTTATAATATGAAACAGAGGGAGTATGTATTAACTAATTATAACATAGTCTTTTAACTCGCACAAGAGTAAAAGTAACCAATATCACAACCTAGTTTAACCTATTAGATGTGAACTGTTAACAACGAAATAAGCCAAGTCAGGGTAAAGTATAAGAAATACATTTTGCAGACAAGTAAATCATGTGTACACACAAAGGAGGGAGGTGGGCTTAGTACGCTGGTTTCAGTTATTTTCTAAACGATAACTATTTCTCAACAGCAAACTAAATCGTTTTCCCTTTCTAAAGGATAACTATTTCTCAACAGCAAACTAAATCGTTTTCCCTTAGTTCAGTACCAGAAAAATGCATGTTCATTATTGGCTATTACACTCTAGTTACAGCTCGAAATATTCATATGCACAAAATTGTCCAACCAGAAAAACCATAATCAAGCACAATATAGCTAATCCGGTAAGTCTACAAGGGCACTTTCTGATATCAGAAAGAAATAGAAGTACAAAAGAAGTCCATCCATTCAAATATCCCCAAGAGAACATCAAGGTACCTGATTTACAGTTATATAAGATCTGCTTCACTCGAATGCAGACATGAGAGGAGGGTGCAAGCAAACCAGGAAACCGACTTTCTTCTTTGACTTCTAAATCTCATATGCATCAGGAAATCAAACAGTTAGCAACACAGGTTAGCATGCCACCCAACAGGGAATCAATAAAATGAACATTTCTAATCAAACCACTGTTGTTGTATGCAGGTGGCAATAGGCTACCTCAGCCCAGGTTGGCAGGAGTGATGGATGAGAGGCCTGGTGGCAGTGGCGAGATGGCACCTGGCAAGCATCTTGTTGTGCCTCGATGGCTTAGCTCCTTCTATTCTTTAAGCTTGCAGCCCCACATGAAGAATCAAACTTTTTGAAAGTTTGATTACCAAATTAAGGCTAGCTAAGTGTAGGGAACTAATAGACGAAGGAAGGGTGTTTGAGGACGACGAAGAAGAAAAGGGTGAGGACAAGGAAGAAGAAGAGGCGCGGACAAAGATAGCAATAGACGAAGAGAAGGGTATTTGAGGACAAAGAAGAAGAAAAAGATGAGGACGAGGAAGAAGGAAGAGTGTGAAGGAAAAGGAGGAAAGCAGAAGGAAAGGACAAGGAATGGAAAGGAAAGGACAAGGAGGAAGGAAAGGAGAAGGATGAGGAAGAAAAGGATAGGACGAGGAAGAAAAGGGGAGGACACTTCAGTAAGAAAACCCTGCATCCAAAAGAAAACAAATCTGTCTGTTAGCAACATCCTCATCTCATCCTCACCCCAATTCATACGAAAACCAATAACATCATACTGATATCATACCTCTAAAACTTAGAGAAGTTCAATGGGGACTCAGATTTTTGGTAGACAAATAGGTTCTTCATTATATCGATGGATAGCAGCTTGAAGGGTTCCAATGGCCATTTTGATTCCCTTCAGCTGTTTGGTGATCCTGTCGGCAACCACTAGCGTTAGCTTCTTGGCAGCAGCTTTTAGGATATATTCTCGGCGAAGATCAGCTGTTTGATTAAATTTCTTTACAATGTCCTCATTATATGTATTCACAACATGGTTATTGGTCATATTTGCACAAGTGAAACTGTAAGTATCCAACTCCTGCAAGAAAAGGAGACTAATTAAATAAACAACCTGAAAACTAACTACAGTACAGGCATGACCAACCCAATATAACTTGAACTGAAAGTTATCATAAGAACACAATATGTTAACAGTATATATAGTGGATTAAAGGTGATAACTCCCATCCTATGCATGCAAATATACTAATGTCATATATTAGTATCATAAATAAATATACTAAAGCAAATATATATTATAACAGTATCATAAATCAGATAATCTTTCATCTAGGAAACAACATGATCTGATTTTTTTCTCATAGGTCCTATTCATTCTAGAATCCAGTTAACCATATAGATATCTGCACTTAATTGTCAGATTTGTGTCTAATCGCAACACAACTAAACCAAGCAATATCTTGTAAAAACAATCCACATAGATATCTGCATTTAACTCTGTCGGATTTTGAGTCTAATCCTAAGTCCTAACACAAGGGAACCGAGCAATTTAATGTAGAATTTGAGCAACAGGGGAGACAAAACATGAAGAGAAGAGAGAAATACCCTTCCGTCCAACTTCCCGTCCAACACCCCATGGCTAATTATGGGTGATTTCAACATAGTCTATGAAGCAAGGGATAAGAGCAATCTAAATTTAAACAGGAGATTAATGGGCCGCTTCAGAGCAATAATTAATGCCTTAGAAATCAAGGATGTCCGGTTGGCAAATAGGAGATTCACATGGAGCAACGAGCAGGAGAACACCATCCTCTTCAAATTAGATAGAGTAATGTGTAATGGGGAAGGTGATGTCCTTCTCTCACAACATTCATTGTTGGCCATGTCCACATCTATGTCTGATCACTGTCCTCTACTATTAGCCCCAATGCAGGAGCCAAAAAGAAGACGGAAATTTCGTTTTGAAAACTTTTGGCTAAGGGTGGAAGGTTTCAAGGAAATTGTGCAACAAGCGTGGAATCAACCGGTCCAGGAGGAGCACCCTGTTCACAGACTAAGCAGGAAGCTAAGTAACACAGAGAAGGCATTGAGAACTTGGAGTAGAGAACATTTTGGCCAGGAATAGATGCAATTCCACATGGTACAAGAACTAATCTACAGGCTTGACTTGGCACAAGTAAAAAGGACGCTAACAACAACTGAGTATGAATTCCGGAAAGACCTCAAAGTGAGAATACTAGGACTTGCAGCAGTTACAGAAGCAAGAAAAAAACAAGCATCAAGGATTAGGTGGCTAAAACAAGGAGACGCAAACACACGTTTCTTCCACATAAAAGCAAATGCTAGGAAAAGAAAGAACTTCATACACTGCTTACAGCATAGAAATGCATATGTACACACACATGACGATAAGGCCAAGCTGCTACATGAACATTTCACCTCCATACTAGGTGAAAAGAAGCAAAGAGAGTGCACGCTTAACTGGGATGCGCTAGGAGTGCAGAGAATACAGCAAGGAACAATGGACGGCCCATTTACGGAGGAAGAAATATGGAATGCAGTGAAAGGATCGCCGACGGAAAGGGCGCCTGGACCTGACGGTTTCACCGGCGCATTCTTTAAGGGGTCCTGGAACATCATAAAGCATGACATCTCTCAGATGTTTGATAGTTTCTATAGACTGGCAGGTGGGAATTTTGGATGCATCAACAGAGCCATATTGGCATTGATACCAAAAAAAGATTTGCCACAACTGGTGCACAATTTCAGACCAATAAGCTTAATTCACTCGATGGCAAAGCTCATATCAAAGGTTCTCGCGATGAGGTTAGCAACACAGTTGGACGACCTGGTCTCAAATGCCCAAAGTGCTTTCATTAAAAGGCGATGTATACAAGAAAACTTCCTATATGTGCGCAACTTGGTCAGATCGATGCACAACAAAAGGAAACCAAGCCTCTTTTTCAAGCTGGACATTGCAAAGGCTTTTGACTCTATATCATGGGAATATTTTTTGGAAATGCTACAATGGAGAGGATTCAGTACGCGGTGGAGAGACTGGATTGCCTTGTTATTATCGACCACCACATCCAAGATAATGTTGAATGGAACAACAGGAGAGGCAATCATACATAACAGAGGATTGCAGCAAGGGGACCCCCTTTCACCCTACCTCTTCATATTAGCAATCGACCCTTTGCAAAAGATACTGAATGTGGCCACAGACCAAGGGATCTTGTCACCAATAACAAACAGGGTGGCTAAGTTCCGAACATCGCTATATGCGGATGATGCGGCGATCTTTCTTAACCCAAATCGAGCTGATGTGGACAACCTGATCACCCTACTAGAAAAGTTTGGACATGCCACAGGTCTACAGGTGAACTTAAGTAAGAGCTCGGTGGTGCCTATAAGATGTGAGAACATAGATCTTCAGGACGTGCTGAACAATTTCAATGGAAAGCGGACTAATTTCCCCATCACATATCTAGGACTACCTCTATTAACGGGGAGAATCAAGAGAGTGCATCTCCAACCAGTCATGGACAAGCTCCACTCTCATCTTGCAGGATTGAAAGGAAAGCTATTGCAATAGGCGAGAAGGAAGACCGTTGTCTCTTTGGTGCTAACCTCAATACCAACATATTTCCTCACAGCGCTGAAACCCCCCAAAAATTTCCTGCATGATATGGATAAAATTAGAAAGAGATTTCTTTGGGCTGGCGACAAAGAGATTAGTGGGGGCAAATGCAAAGTAAATTGGCCAACAGTTTGCGCACCCACCAAGCTTGGGGGACTGGGAGTCTTGGACTTAGAGAAATTTGCTCGAGCCTTGAGAGTGCGATGGCTATGGTTCTGCTGGGAGAGCCCTAATAAGTCTTGGGCAGGGACACCTCCCCCTTGTGATGAAATGGACAGAAGGTTGTTTGCTTCTGCTACAAGGGTGACGATACGTGATGGTCGAAAAGCGAGTTTCTGGGAATCAAATTGGATTGGCGAACAACCACTGAAGGAGTTAGCCCCAGCCTTATACAATCATGCCAAAAGGAAAGGTAGGACGGTCTACGAAGGATTAGCAAACGACCAATGGATACTAGACATCAGGCACAATCTCACAGTCAAGCTCGTCAAGGAATTCTTTGAGGTTTTCTACCACGTTTGGAATAGTGACATTGCACTCACAGAAGGTGTTGTGGACACCATAACTTGGCGATGGACGGCAAATGGAAAGTACAGCGCAAAGTCAGCCTACATAGCACAGTTTAATGGCAGGATAAGCTCGGCAGTTGCAAAATTGATTTGGAAGCATTGGGCACTTTCCAAATGCAAGCATTTTGCATGGCTTCTATTGCAGAATAGAATCTGGATAGCGAACAGGCTACAGATCAGACAGTGGCCAAACAACTATTTCTGCCAACTATGCTACAGGAACCTCGAAACCGCGCAACATTTATTCAAAGATTGCGTTTTTGTGCGACAGATCTGGGAAAGGGTCCTGAGTAGACTGAACTGCAGCGACATAGAACACCCACATGACGAAAATGAAGCATTGTTGGATTGGTGGATCAGAAGAACATCTCAAGGTGGGAAAAACAAGGCTAAAGCACTCAGTCAATCCACTTGTTGGTGGCATGGGAAATATGGTGTGAACGAAACATGAGGGTGTTCTAAAATCAAGAGAAGACCATACCGCAACTCCTCGCCAAAATACAAGACGAAATCAAGCTATGGAGCATATGTGGGGCAAAAAATATTGCGAGAATATCCGCTTAGATTTTCATTTCATTTAGTGTGTGTTTCTTTTCTATTTTTCTTCCCTTTTTTTCTCCTCTCTCTTTCACCTCCCTTGGTGATATTGTAAATACTTTCTATTCTCCTTAATATAACTCCAGCTTAGCCTGGCTACGGTTTCATAAAAAAAAACAACTTCCCGTCCTTCACTAGCTTAAGCAGAACGGGATCCAGATGTGTTTGGGGAGTCGCCTCCGCCGTCTTAGATCCCCAGTTAGGGTTTCCCCTCTCGCGGTCCTAGACATCCGTGTGATTTGTTACGATCTCCCTGAGGTCCACAGCCGCGCCCGCGCCCGCGATCGCAACCGCCTCCACGGCCCGCGCCTCCCTCCGAACGCGGCGTTGCGCCCGACGGCCTACCGGCACCGCCGCCGCGGCCGCCCCAGTGCCATTTCCGCCGTCCATCGCCGGGATTGGTTTGATCGGAGTTGCGTGGTGAGGTGGTGGAGGTGGAGGTGGAGGTGGAGGTGGGAGGAGGGGTTTAGGGTTCAGGGTTTGGGTGGGTGGGTGGTGGGAGGGATGAGCGAATGAGTGATCGATCTGGTCCTCGAATCCTTGCGGCAAGTTGGGCATAGGTGGCCGAATAGGTCGGCGGCCGCGGCCATGCCACCGTGTTTGGGCTGCCACCCTGTCACGCGGGCTGCCACGTCACGGCCCGTTTATGTAGCGGGCCAGCACGGTACGGCCTGGCCCACCCCGCGAGGCACGGCCCATTTCCCTTATTTCCTATAGGAATAAGTCTATTTTTTCCTCTCCCTCTTCTTGCTTTTTGTTTGAATCTCGCATCCCTCAACCACAAAACTGGATATAACACATACTAAAACTTCAAAAATCGGTGCAAATTGACTCCTTCAGTGGTTTGGTAAGCGGTTTTCTACTACACCCTCCATTCGAAAATATAAGGCACAACCACCTTCAGGGGTGGATCTACAGTCTAATGACCGTGGTCACCTGACACTGATGACATCCAGCGAATGCACGGTGATGCTCAATTTCTACTAGCTGTGACCCTGGCATCAGATGGTCAATGACCCCAGCCATCGTCTTCAGCTGGCACGTACGTGAAACTAAAGCAATTCACTTGGTGGTGTTACGATCCTAGTTGATTAATTAATGATTCTTTTATTAGCATGCACAAAGCCCGAGTCAGTTTTCTTTTGTTTCCTAAGCCACATTGTAATTAATTGTTTCGTCGTTGTGCTTTGCTTCGTCAGTTAAGCAGCTAATTTCAGATTTATACCTCTTTGTATGATGAAAGGAAACGCTCTTAGCCTATTCCAATTATCATTCATTTGTTGCTGGTGATCGATAAAAAACACAAGAACAACTTTAAAAAAGATTTTGCATTAATCGAGAGAATGAAAGAATGATCTACCCAGTCTTTTAGTTAAATCAAAATTATAGCGGTGTTCATTTAGATACAGGAATTCTGCTCTCGAATATGATAAAAGTGTAGAGTTGTTATTAGGCTGCGTTCATTCACAAGCCAAAGAGAGAAGATCACTCGTTTTTCATGCACACGCTTTTTAAACTGCTAAACGGTATATATTGTTTAAGAAATTTTTAAAAAATCATATTAATACATTTTTCAAATTTAAAATACAATTAATCTTGTGCTTAAGACAAACTCATTTTGCGTGTCTTCTTTAATCTTCTTCTTTTCCATTCTATCAAACGCTTTAAATTGATGACCTCGGTGGTCTTTAATCCTGGCTCCGCCCCTGACCACCTTTAAACAAATTTCAAAAAATAATTATTATCACCTTATAGTTTGGATTATCATAATAAATAGAATGTATGCACCCAATAAAATGAAAGATCTTCCTCACCTCTCTCTCCTCTCTTCCTCCTCTCACTTTGCATCAGCAACAAAGGTTGGGCGACAGCAACGGTAACAAGCTTTGGGACGCATGGGGGAGGAACTCGCCGCCCAGCCGCACGGGGGAGGAGTCGTCAACCAGTCGCGCACTAAGGGGAGGAGTCGTCAGCCTTAACGTGTTCACGACCTCCATCTCTGCCAGAAGCGATGGCTTGTGCGTTCGGTAGTACTCCATGTCTTCTTCCATCACCTTTCACGTCGAGGCCTCGTTGCAACCACACGTCGCCATCTCATGCAAGTCAGCTCAATGTTGATACGAAAAGCACGAAGGACTAGGAGATCTACTTAACTCCAGTGCAGCTCCTAAACTATGATGAGATGCGAGCGTGCAATCAGTTTGATCCTGCAACTTACAAGATAGATATATTGATGATCAAATAACCCATCGGCTAACAAACCGATGTAGTGGTACTTAGTCGATGTCGATAGGGTTTTGAATAATCGGCTATATGTCCAATATATATTCTGGCACTTATAAACAATGAAAGAACTTGAAAAAAAAAATCCAATCAGCCGATGATAACATAATGAAGTAATGAACTAGTCGGCTTTGCTGCAATCGACTAAAATCAACTTGTATATAGTCATTATAAGACGATGCAATATTTAGATAACTCAATCGACTGAAACCTCGATGCTACCCTTATCAGCAACCAAAGAGCAAGTTAGATAACTGGTTCTTTTTCTAGTCTAACCTGCTGACTTGTTTGCTTCAGAGCTGGCAACTCTTCTTGCTGTTACCACATTACCAGGTACTACTACCAACTCCATGTCTCCATTATATATATACAATTATATGTCATCATCATCCATCTACTTGCTAACTACTCCTTAAGTACTGGAAAGTAATACTAACTACCAAATTGGTTCTCATTTCCATCGACAAACTACATCGTTTGGTAGATCTGAAAGGAACAGCTCGTTTTAATTTGTTTGGTAAGTTAAAAGTAAGTTTATTTGGACTAAGCTGAGGCAGGGGCCTCGATCATTAGAAGAAGATATTTGCATTTTTCAGGCGCGTACCTGTCACCTTTTTCTACTGCCAAACCATATATTGCCATGATGCGGTAATATATAAAACATCATTTTTTTTTCGTGCATGTACATGATGACACATCGATCAAATGGCCTTTTGTAATCTCATGATGGTACCTCTGCTTGATTGGCTTGTCTGCTCCTCAAGCAATTGCTGCATGATTTAATTAGGTAAATAGCACTGGTAATTCCAAGGCATTTCTAGTCTTTGATTTTCTTACTTCCTCTATTCTAAAATATAAAAGCATTTTAGGATAGTGACAAATCAAACATTTTTAACCTTAACTATTAATAGCAAAGAAATAAAAAAATCAATCATGTAAAATTGATTTTACTACATTTATTATTAAATAAACTATCATAATATGCAACTATTTTTATTTAAAACATCTTACTTTTATGGATATTGTTGGTCAAAATAGTATCTTGTAGACCGTGTTAAGATCAAAAAATACTTATATTTTAATATTTTAGGACGGAGGGAGTATTCAAAAAAGAAAAAAAAATGTTTTTTTTTTGTATTTGGCAGCTGCTGCTGTGCAGCTTCGTCTGTACTGTACGGCGTCCCACTGTTACAGTCGCCGACAGCTAGGCCGTTTAACCGACACCCTAATTAACGGTGGATCCCATACGTATGAATACTTGCTTGCTTCGGTCAAAAAAAAAACGTGTTTTGGACATGGACATATGGTTTCTGTTATGAAACTATTATCTCCTGCCAGAGATAAATATAGGCTCATACTAAATATATGGAAACGTAACCTAATAGAATTTTCTATTATTGATATATATATTGAAAGAGAGGGCTTCAGAGGTTGGTTGATGTATCCGCATATGGCTAAAGCAATAAAGCTGTGATACCCCTCACTATATCCATGTTCATCTACTATATGATTGTGTGCATGAGATCGTCGTCTTCTACTACGGATCAGCGAATAGGCCACTAGTTATTCAACACGTTATCTGCACGAGATTGCTCGTACGCTAATCCGGGTAAGTGTTCTAGTAGATCAATTGATTTCGATACTAATCAGATTGATCTGTGTTATGTACTGCTCGTCGCCGGCCAACACGACCGCCCGCCCGGTTTGTCGTTCCAATCTATTTTTGTTATTAGATTGATTTCTAATTTACACATTGATGCGCTGGTATTTTATGTTTTCATGTCAGGATGATGGCGAGCCTCGTGATGCAAATCGCCGAGATGGTACGGTGCGGTTGCTCACCGTCCGTGCAAGCCACCTGGACAACTAGACGTCAGGAACGACGCGACTTGAACCATCTGCCTTGGCCGGCTGGATGGATTACAGGCGCATGGAGGCACGCGGCACGCCGGTGCGCTGTCGCCGTGCGGGTCAGTCGGCTGCGTTAGTACGGCACCGCAAGACTCAGCATGCAGGAGGCAGTAACGATGTGGTGCACTGTGCAGATTGGTTTTCGTATACCAATCTGATGCATGTAAGGAGGATTAGATTAACATGCATCTACACGCATGCATGTTGCATGCATACAAATGATATATGCATATATCCTTATAGTACTGCTACTATCCTGACACTAACCAAATTTATTTTCATGATTAATTGTCTTGCGTGTACGGCCGGAGCTGCATGCCGTGGGCTGATGAAGATTGTTTCTGGACTCTAGCCACGTGCACTGCACTGGAGCCGAGCGCCTCGGCTATGGTCCACATCGACTCCCCCGGGAGTTCCCTTGTGTAAAGCGGAGCGACAGCTGCATATCCGAACCGGCTACCTTTACATCGGATAAACGAGATAAGTATTGGTTTCATCTATTCTAATACTTTGCAGCAGCGAGAGTAATATGTTAGATCATGCCTCTAGTCGTTTTATTTTCTCGCATGAATAGATGTATTTGTCCGGCCTTTGCACCGACTCTTCTCTTGTTATATCGCCGACCACGAAGTTCGGCACCACGCGCCCGAATGCGCTTACCGTGCACACAAGAAGGTGCACATACATAATCCGTTGAATTGAACGACGGAGTGTTGTCCCGAACGACGACACCTAATAGTCGGTAACACACGACACCACCTAGAAGTTGTCGTCTTTCTGGCTAACATAGTCGTTAATCTATAAATATATTTACACACTTGTCATCGCCGATCTTATGGATCAGCGCGCTTGTGACACTGTCGGTTGTGACTTTTATGTTAATAATCCGTCATATTGCTATCTGTATGAAGTAGATGGCAACAAATCCGAGTCATCGGCACCTACATGCACCACCGCCGCCGCATGCACGTAGCGACACCCTGACGCCACCGCATGACGTCTTCCCCTTTGTCAATGGTTGCCGAATCAATCCAGAGACTTTCCCTCGTCGATCCGCCATCTGAAACGCCGACTCGACGGCCTTTTGAGGCCATCCGCAACGCAATTGACGGCCGTCGCTTGTAGCGACGCCGAGGAGCTTACGCCCGCCTCCCCTCGCCGCCGGTACGCACGGCATGCCTCCCGCGCTACCGCACGCGGCCGGGACGAGGGTCGAAGCCACCGTGAGCGCCCGCCGTCGATAGCCGTCCGCCATGCCGGCCTGTATGCCGAGTCGAGTTTCATCGACACGTAACATGGAGCTATGATTGTCGGACGCCGGTCACGGCCTGATGCCAACGAATGCCGGTGTCAGTGCTACTAGATGTTGCACCGCCGCTCCGCCTCTGACCATGGCAACTTGCCATAGTCGTCCATCTCTACCGAGGGCTCATTAGCACGTTTGCCATTGGTTCTATCCGTTGTCTCCATTAAAGAATGGCAATTGGATCATACCTCACCCACTTCTTGTGGGAGAAGGTCGTAATAGCCCATTGGGGAACATATAAGATGGGCTGGCCAGGTTTTCAAGCTAGCCAGTATAAGGAGGTGGGCCAAGTAGAAATTGGCCTATTAAAAGGAGTTGGGCACGAACCGTGAATTTGGTCCGAAAACAGCATTTTATTTCAAAAGTCCTTGGTTTCCAAGGCATTATGCGGAACTCGGAAATTATGCGGAAAAGTCCTATGGGACATTAGAAACTACGGGGAATATACATTCGCCATTTCTATTTTGAACCTTCATGAATTGGGTTTACGCCAAATAGAGAAGAATTAAGGATTTATACCTTATTCCCGTATTTCTAAGTATTTGCTTTAACTATTTAGTTAGTTTCTTGAATAACCATAATAATCCTAGAAACAATGTTTTTAGGTATATGAGCTTCCATAAATTTGTGAAACTTTAGTCTTAGTACCCCTTCTGGAAGCATCATATTTTTATGGTTTATTTCCTAGCAATTGTTTGTTTGGGGATATTGATCTTTCTGTGGGTTAGTAATTCTGGAAATTACACATAGACCTTTGAATAACAGAAAATCATGCTCATTGCTAGGAGTGTAATAAAAGGTGTGTAGGAAACCAGTCTTTTCTATTTTGTACTCGTTTTGTGAATTTTATTTACATGAAGTAAACCTGTAGAATGTTGCATGAAAGAACAGCAAGCTGGCTGCATGTAGCAGTTTTTTTTTATTGGGCAAATGAATATACATTTTCTCTTTGTCGAATAGGTGCCACATTTTTAGAAGGCACAATTATATTCTTAGCATAGAATATAATTGTATACACTCATCATGAAGAGTGAATACTGACTTAGAGATATTTTATTAGTATGCGGCTATCACAGAAGATGAGCTCCAAGTAATTTAAAGATTAATTGTGTCAAAGTAGATACAATGTCATCGAGTTTGCGAATATCTAGACGAGAAGTCTATATGCCAATATGTCCTGCACCAAAATTATCTATCAAAAGACTATGTACCTATGCAGTGTCTATAGTTAATTTGATTGATAATGTTATGTCCATATTCCACGTATAAATGACTTTATAAATGAAGTATTATTTTTATGGATGTATGTAAATTATTTTGAGTAAATTGGTCAATTGCATTTAAAGCAATTTTGGCCTAGATGCAACATGTTTAGTTGTTAGAATTGATACACAAGAAGTTGTATTACTATATGACTTATACTATTAATATGTTCAGAAGAACATGCATACTCAAAATTTGTGGAAGGAAAGGAAATTGGTGTATTTGAATTTCATGTTCAACTCAAGGGGAGACGAATAGTAATGACATCAATCTTGCATTCGTTCTTTTGAGATAGTATTTTACATACACGAGTTACATTATAGTTTAGATTAAGTTCAATATGAAGAACATGGTTAAGCTCATGTAGAGCATCTTTATCTTTTGCTTTATGCATATAAGCTTCTGCATTACCTATATTGCATTTTTTTACCTGTAATAATTCTTTAACCTTTTGTGGAATAAAATTGTGAATTTTATGTCTAACATTGAATATAAATATTTGTCTTGCCTATTATTTGAAGTATTTTTGGCGAATGTATTCTTATTATCCAGTAAGCCTCAATCAACCATGTAGGTTGATAGTTCTAAGTGCATTGACGCCATATTGGCATACATGTAAAGTTGTTTACTTATGCACATGAACAATTATAATATTTATGTTTAAGCATTGAAGCTTAAATATATCCACCTGCAACCACATTATTTCTTTTAGAAAAGTTATACCATGAAGTTACAACAAATATGTGGGTTTCACGACAACTATTTTGTAAGTTTTCTTATGATTGGCGTGAAAAGGGGGGAGGAATATGTGTATTTTGCAAATTCATTTCAGAATATTTGCAATAAAAGAGCATAAGAAATTGTGGATATGTGGCAGGCAAATTGGTGTGTTATAGGTCAAATGCTAGAATCAAAAATAGCCCAAACTATTAGCGAATCTTATTTGGGATAATTATGAATTATTGTCACACAACGAAGTGTGTTATTTATTGGCCATTGAAAATTGCATATTCATCAAGTATGAAATTGCATATAGCTATTTGAAAGCTATTGGTTTACTTGTAGTAAACAATATCCTAAATAATTAATGACCTTGATCAAATGACACCTCATTTACTTTAGCATAATGAATAAAAGTTAGACATGTCACCCAATTAATTTATTGGCATATTTAAGAAGAATAAATATTCTCGTAGAATAATGTTTGGGTGATTTGAAAAGTTCCATGATGGTTAAACTATGTTCATAGATTAATGTTTTAGTGTTATAATTATGTTCTTGAAGACATCATGAAGTTATATAATACTAACACATCCATCTTATGATCATATCTATGTTGCATAACTATAAACAAGAAGTTTATTGATCCAACTTAATTCAAGAATTGAATATAGTATGAGTAATTGGATCAAGTCTTGGGCAAATAAAAAAAAATCTAGAAAATAGAGTAATTTTATCGACTAGTGGATATTTGTTTGGGCTTCATTGTCGCAGAATAATAACCCTCTATGAATTGGGATAACCTACAGTATTAGGGATGTGCAATTTTTCATGCCATTGCATTAATTTTTATGTTAGATCACTGCATATAATATCTTTTCCCCCTTTATTTTGTATAAGTGCGTGTTCAATGAATGAACATTTCCCTTATATATCACCACCATAGCATACATATATGGGCCTCCACATGAAGTTGGGATACAAATGGACCGAATTCCATTAATCCAGTGCCTATGATAGGGGATTTTTGTGATATGCTATTAGATAAAGATCGAATATCGGCATCAGGGGGAGAAAAGCCCATGTGTTAAAGATGCCTTATATTTTCCAAAAGAAAAAGATCTTTATAAGTAAGAATAACGCACAAGCCAAACTAAACTAGAAGGTTTAGTTTATTCTGTTGTAAGCCAGAAGCAGGAGCTTGCCAGATAATTATGAATTAAAGGAGTAATCAGAAGTTATATTTACTTGTAGTAAACTTTCTGCTAACAGTGGTATACCCCGGGTTTTGAATAGTATATCCACAAATGCAGAGTGACATATTAGTCAATGTTCTAAAATCTACGGGGACGCCTGCGGATTCTAAGATCTAACGACTATTGTCAATGTACCCATTAATAACTCCTTACAACTCTTGTAGAGTAATCATCATGAAGGTGAATTGGCTCATGAAGAGGTTCATCATGAAGATGAAAACCCAGAATTAAAGTGCGCACATCTATCTAATTCTGGGATGCGGAACAACCATACATCTTATGTTTGGGAAATGACTAAGATATGGTTTATAATGAATTAACCTCACGGAATGAGTATGTGGAGAAAAGAATAGTTGTCGACAACATCACCTCTATGATTGCTAATATTTCTCTAATGAGAATCCGGATCCGGAACCAAAGTCCATGGCAGAGTTGCATAGTAGCACTCATATCGGGTCTATTGAAGAAAACAATGAGGTTGAACCATAGTCGCTAAATAAGTCTATGTGAACATGGAAGTTCAGACTTAATAGGAAATGAAGTGGTGAAAAGCGACGGTTCAATTGGTCATGGAAAAGACTGATATTCTCCTACTATGAATGTATTAAATTCCGCTATATATATCGCTGGCAAAAGGCATGAATGAATAAATGATATGCAGTTTATGGGTTATGAAAATCCATATGAAGTTTTCACTAGAAAGAAAACAATTTCGCAACATATATGTAAATCTCATACTAATTAGTGTCATGAAGCACACTATATTCTCATGAAGAGAATTGCAAGACTCGTAGAAGAGTTTATGATGACTCAAGAAGAGTTTTTCTTTTAGAAATGAGAATATTTCTCATAGCAGAGAAAATGACTTCCAGAAGAATAAGTTGATCCCTGTAAGACTACACTAATGTATGAATTACCGGTTAATCTCCATATAACACCGATAACTCGTACTCCCATGAAGTGGATAGACCCGCCATTCAAACGAATAAATTAGAAAATCACATCCACTAGCATGCAAGTGGATCGGTAGTTTTCTACATACTATAAAGGTGTAAGAATTTATATATCATGAAGATATACTTATTGATGGTATTTGGCAATCTTATTAATTCCCCTAATGCCAAAATATAGACCGGTTTATGTCACTTTAAGTGGTTTAAGCTAATTGTTGAAGATTAGTGAAACAATCAAATTGGTAATAATTGATAAATTCACTAAGAGAAAGTTGCATAATATTTAACTTCTTGTATTGAGCTAATTATTTTATACATACCGCATATGTGTATCGTTGCAACTTATTTTCCTATAGTCCTCCGTAAGGATAAAACTTTGTTTGTATTGCACATTTGAATAAGTGGTTATACATATTGCTCCTATACGTTGATTTATTTCTCATGTTTATAGTAGAACTTATGAAATAAGTAAACGAAAAATTAAACATTGTGGTAATTTTATTATCATTGTTTTACACATTAATAAAAATGTGGTTATGACATTAGAACATGGAAGTTTCAACGGATGTCTTATTGAGGGGGAGCATATATGCTAAACATTGATTATCATACTTAAGACTTGGAGGTCTTATATTTGATTTACCAATAATTAATCAAATTAATCATTGTTTTGATAATTTACCTTGAAGGTTACTACCGCTATATTGTTGTGTTAATCTAAGTTGATTAATATAATAAAGCATATAGATCATTAGCTATTTATGAATAATAGTCGATCTTAAAGATTATACGATCAAGAAGATCGTGTGTTGTACTCTTTTTTCCTTAGTGAGTTTTTACTTGAATATTTCTCACGCAAGGTTTTTAACGAGGCAACAAGTGCAATATAACTAGCATGTACGATGTACTCTTTTCTCCTATCCTTTTCTCCCACTGGGTTTTTGGATGGAGTTTTTAATGAGACATGTGTATAGCGTGGTATTCGCCCAAGGGGGAGTGTTATGAAACTATTATCTCCTGCCAGAGATAAATATGGGCTCATACCAAATATATGGAAACGTATCCTAATAGGACTTCCTATTATGGGTATATATATTGAGAGAGAGGGCTTGAGAGGTTGGTTGATGTATCCGCATATGGTTAAAACAATAAAGCTGTGATGCCCCTCACTATATCCGTGTTCATCTACTATATGATTGTGTGCATGAGATCATCGTCTTCTACTACGGATCAGCGAATAGGCCACTAGTTATTCAACAGTTTCAAGTCATACTTTAATATTTTGAGTATGGATATATTTTCAAATTTTGGACTAGATCGAGGTATAGAAAAATCATAAATGTAACTTTGGCCCCAAGTATACTTATACAAAATGTTAGTAGCAACAAAAAAAAGGTGCATTTGAAGAATTGTTTCGCCAATTACTAATTTTTATAAACTTCAAAATGTTAGGACTAATTGTATGCCCCGGATGGCCAGACGTGTATATTTCACTGTAGCGTGGCGAATTGCATGGGTGAGAAAAAAGAAGCCAAACAAAGACATCATATCGATATCTCCATTAAGGTTTTTCTTTTCTGAATATATAGTTGAATGATTTTGTAGTCCGTATTGCGGATTAATATCATGAAATATAAAATTAGATCTAAAATATTTTTTACGAAATTCATATATAATTTTTTTACAAGAATTAATCATACAAGCCCTGCACATAATAAGTGTGTCACATTACTTAATTTTTCCATTCAATATTCCTTTTGACTTTTGACATCTATATCGTATATGCAGGTTCTTTTCAGGGCAACATACTGGTCAAAAATATTAAGTTTTTAAAGTTTGCATGTTGTAATCTTGAGATAATAGTTATGTAGTTTTTTATCAATTTCGGATGAGGGTTCACAAATATGATCCAATAATTGTGTACTCTTTATCTTGTGTTGGTGTTTATTAGTTTGCGTTTGTTTTATGTTTGAGAGTGTTTTTAAAGGTTTTTTTAGGTGCACTCCCTTTGGTGTAATAATTAGTTGCAGCTTGTTGAGCAAAGGTTAGGATGGTATTCTATTCTGTTATCTTAAAAAATATAGGTACACCCACCTTGTGCCCAGAGACAGATTTTATCCGTTAATCGATTATCTTCATTAGCGTGTGTATTCCTGTTGTATTCAAAAGTAGCCCACACTTACATAAAGCCCAATAGATATGCTGGTTTTATCCTTTGGTGCCCTGGCAGGTCGGAAAAGCCTTATATATAGGCGTTGATTCTGTTATTTTCGGTGTCTATAGGCTCGTCTCCTATTTATTGTTTAGTAGTAGCAGCGTCATAGTTATAAACAAGGCTCCTCCATTGCTCGCTTCTTTCATTTTCACTACTATAAAAACGGTTTTTGCAGGCGAGCCGAAAGGCATCTTCCTATGCGGAAAGCCAGTCCGCCTCTAAAAAGATCTGCGAGAATGAAATTTCCGCGTGTGGATGGGCCAACCGCAGGAGAAGATCATTATCTCGTGCGGTCGTGTTACAGAGACCGTGCCAACTGAGGGCAGGCAAATATATATGCATCCGTTTTCTGTTGCATTACGTTACGCTGGGTCGCGGAGCCCAGCCACACACCTAATACCAACAAAAAAGATTTTTCGCGGCGACCGACCGAGAGATCTGCATGCATATGCACGCTGGAGTGTAGAGAGGCGACCGATGGACGGAATGCGTCTCGATCGATCCCGACCCGCCGGCGGATGCGGCGTCGCCGTTGCGGTTGCTCGCTCGCTCGCTGCTCGCCGGTAAGCTCAGGTCCATGCGATGTCAGCTTCCTTTCCTTGGCCAAGATAGGAAGCCAACGTTGCACCAACCACACGATCAACGAACGTTCGATCGATCAACCACGACGGCTTGCAAATGCAACAACTAAAGCAGTATCACCTTTATGTGCATTTTCCACCTGCTTTCTCACTAGTTTCTACTACTAATTAATTATTTATATCATCCCCCCTCACCGTCATTAATTATTGCGCCTCTAGAATCAGCTGATTATGTTAATATAAGTAAGCTGTATGATGATTAAAGATGCTGGCATGACAACGGAAAGTGATTGTGGTAGACTTTTACGTGTGTGTGTACATAGCTAGGTTCATGTTGTCACCACCTACCATGATTTAAGTTCTATACTATTTGTACTATGTATGTATATGCGTATGCGTATGCATTTGCATTTCAATAAGAATTTTGTGAACCCTGCAGGGGGTGCAAGTATGTGTCGTCATATAATGGTTCACCACAGATACCATGTTAGTACTAACCGATATTATTTTTTTAACTTTGATCGATTGAATTATGACGAATGAAAACTTAATGTTTGTAACGTAACAGACGTCAATATATTTTTAGTACTTATATTTTTTTTCTTTTAGAAAAATGGGTGGTGAGAGTTTAAATATGTTTAATATCCGATTATAAAAACGTAGAGACTAACAAGAACAAAAACACTGGCGTCAGGAAGGGTTTACGAAACCGTGTGATTATCGCGTGAATATCACATACAATAATCTTTTTAATTTTTAAACCACGGTATATCTCGTGGTAACCACATGGTTTCCAAGGTAACCGCCAAACCGTAGGGTGCCGGTAACTTCACCCTAAACGATTTAATAAACCTTAGCATCAGATCCTTTTTTTTGAAAAAAAAATGTATTTAATTTTTTTTATTGGTGATGCATGTTATTATCACCAGTACTAAAACAAAAGCTAAAGAATTGACAACCACCCAAGAAAAAGCAAGAGAAAACATATAATAAAATTTCAAACACACCAACTCCTCCACACACACACATTGTTTGAAACCCAAGCATAAAGTGCTAGTGACACATGTGCCTGCATCCTGTGTTTATATATATATATATATATATATATATATATATATATATAACACGGTGTCACACGCATCATCGCCATTCCATTTTTTCCGAAGGATTAATTACTTCTCGTCTCCACCGGAAAAGCTCGCCGGCGATGGCGAGCGCGATGAACGGCTGCGGCGGCGGCGGTGGTGGCGGGGTGATGAAGAGGATGGGACTTCTCCGGGTGCAGTACTACTGCGTGATGGGCGCCGTCGCCGCCGCCGTCGTGCTCGCCACGCTCCGCTACATGCCTGCGCCCGCCACCGCGCCCCCCACCGTCGCCGGCGTCGACGGCGGCGGCGCGACCGTCCGCTCCTCTACCGAAGACGCAGCCGCCGCCGCCGCGGCTGCGCCCGGCGGCGGCGGGGTGGAGCGGGGCAAGGGCAAGCGGAAGCACGTGTGGAGCGGGGAGGAGGAGGAGGAGGTGGCGGCGGAGAAGAAGGCGGCGGCCGGGGTGGTGGTGTTCAACTTCGGCGACTCCAACTCCGACACCGGCGGCGTGGCGGCGGTGATGGGGATCCACATCGCGGCGCCGGAGGGCCGCGCCTACTTCCACCACCCCACCGGCCGCCTCTCCGACGGCCGCGTCATCCTCGACTTCATCTGTGAGTTCCTCCTCCTCCTCCCAATCCTAATCTCAAATTTTAAATCTGATTCGAAGTGCAGATTAATTTGGATTTTAAATGCGTATGCGTTCTGTTTTTTATTAGTGTTCGAGCTTAGATGGCTTGGGATTTATTTAAGTTTAATTAGTCTTTTTCTACTTAGCGTGATATTGACTGGCTTGGAAGTTGGAACTCTGTTTCATTGTCATCGTTAGCTTACATGATAATATAAGCACGGTTTAATTTAAATAAACCTTATCGGTGGAGAGGTTGTGGTCGGTTGGTTTGTCGAATTTTAGGAGAGTTTAAACTTTTTTATACGGTTGTTTGGTGCATAGATCATAGCCATAAATTTTTGAAGTTGCCACACTTTCTTAGCACTCGGCTAGCTACACTCAGATAATTTATAATTTGTTCGGTTTAAAAACAGGATGTAAAATATCTGGTATTAGAAGTTTAGAACTGAAAAAAATTACGGGGTAATTCAGATATTCTAGATAAAAAAATGAACGATGGAAGTTTGAAGAAATTTATTGAGATTGAACCAATTTACGTGAAAAAACCCTATCCAAAGAAGGATATCGAATACTTGGTCGGTATAGTCTCGTTTTATTCTCAATATTTTGGGCCCAAAAATGAACGACTTGAAAGGCACAACCAACTGAATTTAGGATTGGTACTGACTCATTTTGTTAGAGTGTTGACTATGGGTCGTATTGGTACGTACAAACTTGGAAAAAATTTCTACAAATTTTGTACCAACCGCAACAACTGCAGCATCACCATCACGCAGGTCTTTGTACATCTTTGTTTGGTTCACTCGCATGGTAGGACGTCCCTATTCTTTTTTCTCCAGGTTCCAGCTTGGATGCTTGATCAGCACGTGACAACCACCCCTCAGGGAAAAAAGGGGAGTGAAAATCATTTTATTTTATTTTATTTGTTCTTTTGCAAAATGGTCCAATTTCACGGTAGGTTTGCGATATTTTAAGAGAGAGTTCTTGGAATGGATTTGGAGTTTTGTCTAAGGAAAGGAAAAGAAAAGAAAATGAAAGAAAAGGCAGGTGTGTTGATTAATTAACAGTTGGGATGGAGAGAGCAACGCTGGATCGCACGACGCGGACAGCTCGTCTGCCCGCTCCTGGCACGCGGCACGCGCGGGGTGGTGTTGCCGACACGTGGCAGCCGTCAGCATTGTGCGACCCGGTCCTTGCTATCTTTGCCTCTTTGGGAGAATGTCTCCTGTCCTAAACTCCTGTGGTTGCCTACTTGCCCCTTGGGGTTCTTACCCTGCAGTAAATAATAATAATAAACTCTGCCAAAGTGGCAAGTTGACTATTTTTTAAAAAAAATTATACAGTACAATGACACTCACCCCTACCTTTCGAAAACTGGGCCGACAAATCAAATCTTGAGATATAAACGCACGCACGCAAACCCTACCCCTATGAGCGTCTTCACAGGTGTCTCGTTGTCGACGGGTACGTTGCCTACCACTGAAAGCACAATGACATTTAATCTTAAAAAATTTGCTCTTACAGGGAGTTGAACCCATGACCTAAAATGCTACTGATGCTCTTATAACCACTAGGTTACAGGCAGACCCTTTCGCAACAAGTTGACTACTTGAATGGACAGTGCATGGCTGTCTCACAGTTGCTTAACAGCTGATTATAAACAATAATGGTTTATTAACAGATAAAAAATAATTTACAAGTAAAATTTTTATATATGTATTTTTAATTATTTTAAATTTAATGTTGAGAAAAAGTTTAAAATAGTTTAAAATCAACTTAAAAATTAAAGTTTTTTAAGTTTAGATTATTCTTTTTAGGCAACAGATGAGAAAGTAAAAAAAAGAAGTTACTGTACCCATTTTCTTTCTTTTTTATCTTCTTTTTAGTCGAATGGTCTGGTAGTATTAGCTTGGCCAATGGCGAGTACGGAGTGTACTGGTTTGGAGTAGTTTTTGTGTACTTCCAATGCAAGAACAGCAAGGCAGCAAGATCAACGAGGCAGCAAGTCGTAAAGAGCACCTTTGCACCTTCAACGAGGGTCTCTCTCTCTCACGGTCTCTCACCTACTACTCCTCTTTGTTTATCCTGCACATGGCAAATGTGCCATTCTTTCAAGTTTCAAGTCCTTGGCACCTTGAGACCAGAACCTCATACTGACATTTCCTTCGGGTACTGGGTACATATAAACATTTTCTTTTCAAAAAGCTAATGTTACACCGGGGTGTTCTTGCGTAGCTTCTTCAATCGTACGGGACAAGCGACAGTTACATAATATATACTGGTGGTACCAGCCCATTGTATCGCTTACAGCTATGCTTATCTATACGGCTTGTTAATAATTAAAAAATAATTTATATGTAAAACTTTTATATACATATTTTTAGCGATTTAAAAGTAAATGTTGTAAAATAAGCTATAATGAAAAACGACAACTCTAAA
Organism: Oryza meridionalis; assembly: GCA_000338895.3. Taxonomy (NCBI): domain Eukaryota; kingdom Viridiplantae; phylum Streptophyta; class Magnoliopsida; order Poales; family Poaceae; genus Oryza; species Oryza meridionalis. The sequence goes on along the minus strand of CM002528.2, from coordinate 3,550,358 downwards.
ATTATTTAAACTTTAAATTTTAGTTTATAAGTATAAGTATAAGCGAAACGATAGGGCTTTACCTCTGCTTGGTGAAGTGTGCTATACACCTGTGATTGTCAAAGGTTCCTCGTAGTTCAGAATTCAAGTTCTTTCACGGTAGATTGGTGATTTGTTTGGAACGCATGAATTTCGTAAAAAGGACAACTTCTTCTTTGTACTAGTACTGTACTATATTTTATATCATGATGAAATCCTCCAGCATTCTGCATTAGGAAGCTGTCACGGATCAGCAAAAGGAAACTGAAGGAGGAAGGAAAGCGTGTTACTTGAAGCTAACTTTCTCTGTCGTCTCCTATACTGACAGGTTGATGTGATGGAAAAGGACTGAAGTTTGGATCCAAACTTTGGATCTAAACACAGCCTAGTACTACTAGATGGTTCAACACTTCCAGTGTGGTCACTGATTCCACTATTCACACCATATCATCATATGATGCCTTCATTCTGTCTGATCTCTTCTGCCTAATATTCCCATAATTCCCAGAAGAAAATCTCCCTCTTCTCTCTCTCTCTCTAAATGGAGATGAATTAATTGCCTGTGTCACATGCCAAGAAGGCAAGAACGCTAGAACTACTTCTACTTGCTAGTTGCCACCAGTTTCAGGTTCTTCCATGACATTAATAACTCCCGCCATTCTCGCTCAACTACCATTCCAGTGGCGCTAGCTAGAGTTGTTCATTCACTTCATTGAAATATATATATGCTAGCTGAGCCGGGGTTTACGAAACCGGCGAAAACCGGACTTTCTGGGTCAAATTGGGAAAGGTTTCCCAAGTCAAGTTAACAAAATCAAAGTATATTTTAATTTTTTTACAAAATTTAGTTGGATTTCACCGGTAATCAAATGGTATTTGCGAAAAACCGAAAAGACTACTCTGGTCCAGTTCTGTGAAGCCTGAGTGGAGCCACGAGTTTCAAAGAGATATTGTGCTCAGCTCAACACGCTATTCTGGTATCTCTTCCGCTCCGTGGGCAATCAATTCTCTGCACGGACACATTCTTTTCTCCATGCATCCACATAGAGCTGTCAACAAGCCGAGCTCGTCGAGCTCGTCAGCCTAGGCTTGAGCTCGCGCTCGACTACCAAGCTTGATTTTTAAGTAAAAAAGTATATATTTTAAAGATAATCTTTAAAAAAATAATTAATTTCTAGCTTATCATATTAATAGAAGAGGAAAAAGGAATAAAATAAATATATTATGTCAATATAAGACATACAAATAACATATTTGATCTCCTAATTTATTAAATAATAATAAAAATGATATATTACTAGGCTAGTTAGAAACTCGAGCTCGGCTCGACAAAGCTCGCGAGCTTAGGGAGAGGCTCGGGCTCGGCTCGTCTGGAGCTCGAGCTAAGTTTGAATCGAGCCTAGGACGAGCCGAGCTCGAGCAGCTCGCGAGCCTCGAGCTTTTTTTTGACAGCCCTACATCCACATGCCCTCCTGTTTCCTCCTGTTCCATTGTGATTGAGATGCACTTTACTAGCGTAGTCGTAGGAGTGTGTTGGTTTTCCGGGCACGCTCGTATTTTCTTCTTAAAATGCTTGCCACTAAGTTACTTCTTGATTGACTAGTATTTTTTTTTCTTTGTGATTTTGTTGTCCTATAGAAAACTTATGAGCTAGTCACGCTTTAGTTTTCGTCCCCATGTTAGTACTGTACTACTAAGCATGGAGTACTAATCTTTGTGTACTCACCCACCTTTTCAATTTGGCTGTAGAATATAAATGAGAGAGAAAAAAAAAAGAAGAACTGTTGCATCACAGATTTTTTTAGCAGGGTGAAAAAAAAATCTTGTTCTTATGGTTGCTACTACCTTATAAATAGAAGTTGAATTAGTTGAGTGTAAACCGAATGCGACAGACGTACCGGTCGCCTCTCGATCACGGTGTGTTGCCTTTCAGTTTACTGCAAATAAATGACCAGGTCACCAGTGCAGGACCGGGTCATGTAGCTCTCAAGTGCATCTCACTCAACAGCTCAGCTGCATTCTTAAGCATGGAACCTTGTTTCTTCAGGACCACCTCGCTGTTTTAGCACAAGTGAGATGTAAATCACTATTAGATTTTGTTTTTTCCTTTTGTAAGGACAATTGGAATCTTGTGCATGTGCTGCCCATCTTTTTGCCAGTTCTTGTTTATCTTTCAACTGAAAAGTGCAAACAAACCATTTGCAGAATGTACCTTTGGTTGTCTGTTTTCGGTTGTACAAAAACTTTATTCCTCTTAATGCAACGATACACTATCCTTGCGTATCCATCCCCCCCCCCCTCCCCCCCCCCCCCCCAAAAAAAAAAAAAAACTCTGAACTTTCTATCTGATGATCTGTGGTGGTGTGACATGACATTGTTTTTCAGGTGAGAGCTTGAACACTCACCACCTCAGCCCGTTCATGAGGCCACTGGGAGCGGATTACAACAACGGTGTGAATTTTGCCATCGCTGGCTCGACGGCAACACCGGGAGAAACCACATTTTCGCTCGATGTGCAGCTTGATCAGTTCATATTTTTCAAGGAGAGATGCTTGGAGTCCATCGAAAGAGGTTGGTTTGATCTTAATTTGGTGACATTTTGTTCTAAGCAAAGTGTTCCCTTTTTTACGCGATTAGTTGGGTTTCCGACTTATTTGCACTTTTTGGAGTGACAAGACAAAGTTTCATAATTTTGGTGAATGTCATCCAGGTGAGGATGCCCCAATTGATAGCAAAGGGTTTGAAAATGCCCTCTATACCATGGACATAGGGCACAATGATTTAATGGGCGTTTTGCACTTGCCCTATGATGAAATTCTTCGAAAGCTTCCTCCCATAGTTGCTGAAATCAGGAAAGCCATTGAGGTACATTTGGTTCTAAGTCAATAAAACAGTAGCACATACGATAAATTATTCTCAGTAAACAGCTCAAATTTTTATCTAAACTTCTCCCTTAAACCAGTAACTTATGAAGTAAAAAAAATATCAGTTATTCAGAGAAATGATCATTGAATCCTTGCCAAAATGCAGACTTTGCATAAGAATGGGGCCAAGAAGTTTTGGATACATGGAACAGGTGCATTGGGTTGCCTGCCTCAGAAGCTTGCTACGAGGGGGGAAATTGATCGTGATCTCGACGAGCATGGCTGCATCACAAGAATCAACAATGTTGCCAAGAGGTTCAACAAATTGCTGAGCGAAACCTGCGATGATCTTCGCTTGCAATTCGCAAGCTCGACGATCGTCTTCGTGGACATGTTCGCCATCAAGTATGATCTTGTTGCCAACCACACGAAACACGGTAAGTTAACCTGTCAATTCTATGAGCCAAACATTCAGCAACTAAAATGGTACATCTGGACCTAGTGATTTCGACATCCCGAAAACTACAGGCTTTCAAAACAATGACTAGTCTATAACTAATATTATTTGTCAGTTCAAGCAAGGGGCCTCATGTTTGCCCTATGGCTTATAAGTTGCTGCCAAAATTTAAATTTAAAAATTTAGTTTTGAAGTTAATTTGATGTTTTCTCAACCTAGTTTTTTTTTCAGTATCTGCTTTTAAGTCGTTAAGGGCATTTATACAAAAGTTTTACTCATAAATCATTTTTGGATGGCTAATAAAACTTTATGGCTTATAATTAGCCGTAGGCAAACAATGGGGACCCCTTAAAAATATATCTAGATTTGTGCATCTAATATAATTCTTGTACAGGGATTGAGAAGCCATTGATGACTTGTTGTGGTCATGGAGGTCCCCCTTACAACTATGATCCGAAGAAAAGCTGCACGGCCAATGACAAGGACCTGTGTAAGCTTGGTGAGAAGTTCATCAGCTGGGATGGGGTCCACTTCACCGATGCTGCAAACGAGATCGTTGCTTCTAAAGTGATAAGTGGCGAATTCTCCATTCCTAGGATCAAGCTGACCGCCAGCGTTGTCAGGCCGAAAAAGGCTAAAAATTCGCGGTTATGAAAAATTAAGATTATTTTGGTTTCCCAAAGGAAATGGTGAAGGTGAATCACTAACAGATCTGGCCAACAGAAGGGAATTCATTTGATTTCAGGCCCTTTTCGGTCATTGAGGAAGAACAGAATCTGAAAATTTTCATTTTTTTTTTACACTTGGGGTGTGTGTATATCCTAGGGGTTGATACATGCAGGTTAATACTATGTACAATTCTTTTCCTTAATTTTGATAAATAAATATAGATGAATCTATAAATTTAAATCAGAACTCCCCTTGCTGTGATTATGGCACATTCAAAACCCAAAATGGAAAATACAAGTGAACTAGAGAGTATTGTACAATCCAAACCAATAAAAAGTAACTTGCTGTCCTCTATTGACATAAACAAAGGGAGATGCATCCAAGTTTCAGGTTTTAACCGTATACTGAATGAAGTCTGGACCAAGCTGGCCACGTTTCAGGCAAGAACTCTCTGGTACTTGATCTTGTTGGTCCTCACTTTGATAGCAAAAACGCAAAATGGATATGAAAGTGTAATAAAATTACAACTTTGCCATTGCATTGAACAAATGTTTCCTTGTACTATGCTAGTACTGTTCAAGAAAATCATTGACATGTACTTTATTGCAGATTGCAGGGCTCCTTTGATATACAGGAGTTCCACAGAATTCTCGCAGGAATCAGTTTGATCACTAAAAAAACAAAAAAGCACAATTTATCTGTTCCTAGGAGGCGTAAATTGAACAATTAGTAAATGGGATTAGGTCTTTTTTTTGCCTGATTTACTTAATTAAAACCTGCTCATCATAACAGGACATGTTCAGTCCAAAGATAGTAAACTTTTTTTCAACCTTAACAGCTGGTTTCATATACACGCATCGCTATAATGCATGTCACTGTCATATAAGATGCCATACACTTCTACAGTTATGATTGGTGTGCCACAACCTCTTTCTATACAACTGTATAATACAAGAAAGTAGAAAAACTAATATTTTTTCCTTTTGTTTGTTTCTGCGAATTTCCCTTAAATTGGCAAAAAAAATGAAAAGGACAGCTCTGAGACGTCCATTATTTAATTTTGGATTAACTGTGAATCATCATTAGTATAATCCATGTGGGTCTATAAGTTTATTCATATTTGTTAATGCAATTGTTTAGTCCACTCTTCTTCCCCTGAAGTTTGAAAATGTCCAAAATATGTCCAAATCCAAGCCATACCGCCGTCACTTCCGCTGCGTCAACACCATCTCCCTCCAATTATTGTGTCTTAACAGTAATCCTCATGATCCTAGTCCTTAACTAAAATATGTAGCAAATTACCTTAGCATGTACACACACCTCCTAGATTAAAAAACGAAAATTTCCAGTTGTAAACTTTAAAGTAATTAGGAAAAAAGATATACTCCTCATATTATAAGTTATTTTGGATTTGTCTCAAATCAAACTCAACCACGTTTGACAAGAAGTTAAAAAAAATTACCAACATTTACAACATCAAATTAGTATCATTAAATATATCATCGATCAAATTTAAAGAAATGTAATTTAATATAAACTCAAAATGACTTACAATATTTGTAATATGACACAAAGGGAGCACACACCAACAAACATGTATCTTGTACTATAAACTACGAAAAGTTCAAAAAAGTGAGGAGAGGGAGTGCATGATCTCATTCAAAACCCAACTAATCCGCTCTTAAGTCTTTTAACTACAAAAATATCCAACTAAGTAGTAAATACTACTACCTCCGTTTCGTTTTAACTTTGACCAAAGTTAAACTATTTTAAATTTGACTAAGTTTATAGATAAATATAGTAATATTTATAATACTAAATTAGTTTCACTAAATCAATAATTGAATATATTTTAATGATGAATTTATCTTGGGTTGAAAATATTACTACTTTTCTCAATAAATTTGGTTAAATTTTAAGCAGTTTAACTTTAACCAAAGTCAAAATATCTTGTAACCTGAAATGGAGGGAGTACTAAGTATCTCCATGTCCATTCGCTAATCACAAATTAGTCCTAGTAAACTACTACGAGTAATTAATTACTCCTAATTATCACCTAACCACACGAGACCCCAAATCACACACTAATCACACTATATACACGTAGTAGTATATACGCGTACACACATTTCCCACCGCTCTTTTTTTTTGAGAGAGAGGAGAAATTCAGAGAAGCGAAGCCATCGTCGTCTTCTTCCTCCGCGAAGGCGAGAGCTCGCGCGATGGCCATGGCGAGCCCCACCAACGGCGGAGGCGGCGGGAACAAGGTGATCAGCCTGCGCCTGCAGTACTACTGCGTGCTCGCGGCGGTGGTGGTGGCGGTCATGGTGCTCTCGCTTGCGTTCGTCTCGCCGTCCGCCATGGGCGCCGCCGTCAGGCAGAACCTCGGCTCCGTCGTCGCCGCCACCGCCGCCGCCGCCGAGGGAGCGGACCCCGCCGGAGCCGGAGCGGCGGCTACAACGGCCGCGGAGGGGGAGCGTGAGCAGGCGGCGGCCGGGGTGGTGCTGTTCAACTTCGGCGACTCCAACTCCGACACCGGCGGCGTGGCGGCGGCGGGGGGGATCCGGATCATGCCGCCGGAGGGCCGCACCTACTTCCACCACCCCACCGGCCGCCTCTCCGACGGCCGCGTCATCATCGACTTCATCTGTGAGTTCAATCAATCTCTCCTCCATTAATTAATCATTTCGCCGCCTGTTGGTTGCTGCCATTTAGCCGTAAACCCAGTCCTTAATCGCGTACAAAATCATTTGATTTGGAAGCTTCTTAAGCCGTATGATTAGTTGATTACTGTAGAATTTGAACTACTCCGTGTGAAATTTCCGCGAAATTCATCCCTCCAAGCGACCCATTTCTCTAGAAATTATACTGTTCCATCTGAAATTCGTTGACCATTCGAGTAACTATCTTGCTATAATCTGGGTTGGTAGAGCAAAATCTAGCAAATCAGCAAGCTGTGAGATGAGTGATTCCGAATAATTTGGTCGCCGCCGACGTGGAACTGGGGGAGGGGATTAAAAAATGGGGAGAGTTTGGTGGCCGAAGCAGTAGCAGCATGTGCCTAACAATTTCCGCATTTTTCTCCTTTGCCAATTGGGACAGAGGAAACCCCATGATCTGCATCTTTGACTTGCTCCTCTCTGTGACCGGGTTGGATGGATATGTCTGGGTTGTTGATGTGAACTGCTCGACTTAAGAAGTAGTATTAGTTCTCCCTGTCTGTCACCTGTGTCTGCAAATTGCAACCCAGGTCCTTCAGGAGACTGATTCTTGCACTTTCTTGTACTTAGATCTAACCCAAGTTAGATTACTGATCCAAATGGTCATTGGATGGAAGCTCAGATGGGCACTCCAATCACTTGATTGACTGAAATGATAGTTGGTTGTTTTTTGGATTCCTGTTTTGCTCTTACCTTGTGTGACTGTAACGTGCTAGCTGCTGGGTCAACACTAGGAAATTGTCATTAACGATGGGATCAGTGCACGACATGGGTGGTTAGAGAGTTGAACCTACCAGACACATGGTTCTATTTTTCCAATTTAAGTTCTTATAGTTGCCCGTGAATGATATCAGGATGCAGAGAGTCGTCCAATTACAAACCATTGACATTAATTACATACATCTTAGTTACTGGGTCAAAAATTTTTTCTATTTACAATGGATTTTGGATGGATAATTCCACAAGATTTTAGGCTTAGGGGAATAAATCCACAAGTTCATCCACTTTTTTCTTGTATTGCCTCTGATCTGATGTGCTGTGAACAAATCAATTTCTTATTGTTTGTGAGTACTATATGCTTAGATAATTATTCTACTCACGGAGAGTACAGAGCCCTTGATTTGTTTATCTTCAGTTCTTCATTTGAAATAAGTAATTTACATATTAGTATGGTCCAAACACATCCATGCTACCATGTGATAGTTAATGATTCTCACATAGTATCATGTATATATTATCTGTAAATCACATGGAGTAGACCCATCCATGACATGCATTTTGTTGGTGGGATAAAGAGTGTATTATCTGTGGATGCCCCTTTTCTTCTGAGAATTTGGTGGGAAATCCATTTATCATTGTTCCTGCATTAGGACAGGCAGAATCTGTACTTTCGTTATGTGGTCATGAGAGTTGCAAGCTTTAACTTCCATGGGCGACCCCAAGTACAGACATAGAAGATATCACATATATGTATATGTATGATTGAGATGTGCACATGGTAGGGACACATGAGCAATATCTTTGGATGAGGCCCATATTACTCTTAGCAGCCCTTGGTTATAAGTAACCTTTCGTTATGTTTGGGCCAAGATCTAATTACCTAGCTGTCCGAAAGCCTGACAACATAACATTAACATATTTACATAAGTTCCAAATATTACTGGTAGACCACAAATGATAAATGTAGTGACCTTGTTTAGATAAATATAGTGACTAGTAAGGTGTGGTAGCAAATGTGAAGCTTAACACAATAGGGGGATATTGAAGGTGGTAAAACAATATCATAGAAATACTGCTGCTGCTGCTGCTGCTGCTGCTGTTCACAGTAATTTAATGTCCCTTTAAATCTACTCGGTCGCTGATGATGATGTTTTCAGGTGAGAGCTTGAATACACGTGAACTGAACCCATACCTGAAGTCAATTGGTTCAGACTACAGCAATGGTGTCAACTTCGCTATGGCTGGCTCAACAGTATCACACGGCGTCTCTCCCTATTCCTTGAATGTCCAAGTCGACCAGTTTGTGTACTTCAAGCACAGATCCCTGGAGCTCTTCGAACGAGGTTTTCATTGCTGCTTGCTGCTTGAATAAGTTTGTGCTGTTACAATTGTGAGAAAAAAGAAGACAGTTTAAACCTTAAAAAAATAGAAGACAGTAGCTGAAAATTGGAAATACTGATGATAAAACATCATGCATTTGCAGGGAAGAAAGGGCCAGTGAGCAAGGAGGGCTTCGAGAATGCTCTATACATGATGGACATCGGCCACAACGATGTGGCTGGTGTGATGCACACTCCATCTGATAACTGGGACAAAAAATTCAGCAAGATTGTCAGTGAGATCAAAGACGCGATTCGGGTAAATTACACACTACAATACAGCACAAACTTCCGTTTGCAAGTGTAGTAGTAACTCTTAACCAGTTACACTGACAGAAGCTTTGGTTGTTTCCAACATCCAGATTCTGTACGACAACGGCGCGAGGAAGTTCTGGATACATGGCACCGGCGCCCTTGGCTGCCTACCTGCACTGGTGGTGCAGGAGAAGGGTGAGCACGACGCCCATGGCTGCCTGGCGAATTACAACAAGGCTGCACGGCAGTTCAACAAGAAGCTGAGCCACCTCTGCGACGAAATGCGGTTGCAGCTGAAGAACGCCACCGTCGTGTACACCGACATGTTTGCCATCAAGTACGACTTTGTCGCCAACCACACCAAATATGGTACGACTCTCCCATCTTTAAAAGATCAGAAGTTCAAAACATTTGTATAATTGTGTTTATGAATTCTGAACATTCATGAATAACTTTATGTTAGTTTCATATATTTCATCTGAATTCGCTCACATTCTTGTGTGTTTAGGGATCAAGTGGCCGTTGATGGTGTGCTGCGGCAACGGTGGGCCTCCATACAACTTCAAGCCGGGGAAATTTGGCTGCGATGATCTCTGCGAGCCAGGATCAAAGGTGCTAAGCTGGGATGGTGTGCACTTCACTGATTTTGGCAGTGGCCTCGCGGCTAAGCTTGCCATGAGTGGTGAGTACTCCAAGCCCAAAGTGAAGCTGGCAAGCTTGGTCAATGCTGGCTCCAATAAATCATCCGATTCTTGATGCCAAGAAACGAATATATATCATCTGGATGAATCATGGATCCATGGATGGATGATGATGAATCGATTCACATTATGATGGTGAGTAATGTGGATTGATGGGTATGCCCCAACAGAATTGGTTCTTACATTGATTAGCTCCTTTGTTGATAAAAAAAGGCAAAGTAACAATGGAGAGGCTCCTTCAGCTACAAAGTAGAGAAGTTCATGTTTTTTTTTTCTGAACTTTTGTGTTGAGTACAAAGATTTTGTACTGTTGATGTACGTGTATAGACAATTTTATGGAAGCTGCAAGCTTCCAGACCTCAAGAAAATTGATGTAAGATAGTTTTACTTTTATCTCTTCAGAGGAAAAAAAAAAAGGGGCAGTACAAGAACTCAATAGCTTCCAAATAATCATTCAGTTTTTATTTTCCTTTTCCTGAAGAGACGTTTATATGTTTTTTTGCACAATACTGCCGTTCTGAATTGGCCTTCTGGCCTTCTCTATATGCTCCATTAAAAGAATTAAAGGAGAGAGTAGCAACGGTGGTGAGTCTGAAAATTCTTAAAACTATGACATGTGGGACCATCATTCTCAAAACCAAATATAACGGTCGAATTTATGAACCGTTGATGATGTAACTCTTTTAAGGGAGTTATACAGTAATGAGAAGTCAATTCGAGTCCGCTTGAAATTTTTATAGCTATAAATAAAAAACATCTAATTTAATTCTGAAGTATTCAAAATAGATTTCTTTTTTCAATGTGCCGATGCGATTTTCTCAATCACGTAACCATGTACGGGCATTTTGCTAGAATGCATAAAATTGCAGAAAATACAGTCGTTAAGATACAGCACAGCAAAAGATTAATAATATATGGAATTAACAAGAAGCTGCATTGGAAGACAGGTTCCAGGATCAAAATCCCTAAAGGGTACACTCAGACTCAGACATATTCTCGGCTAGAAACTTCTTTTTTACTCCTTTGGAAGGCAGCAGTACTAACAAGGTGTTCTCTGTCTTTCCAATCAAAATCAACCTACTGGGTGTATTGGGTCAACAAAAATGTATGGAAATGGGATAATGCATGCTAATCCTTTTGACAGATTTTACATTGTTGTATTCGAAAAGGGCCTTGCTGTTTGGAGCTCGGATTTTAGATAACTCCAAATGCTGATTGCAGGGTGGATGTGATGCGGGATGTGATCGCATTTTGAGCATGACCTTCAAAGTAACCCCGGATATTCTTCTTGGCATCTGTAATACACAATTACATATGTAAATTTTCAGATTTGGCTTAAAAAAAGGCTAATCTGGAATGAAATCATAGAAAGCTTCAATATAAGGTTTCATAAGTTATGTTTGTAAAATAAGTAACACGATATAACATGATGTATCAAAGCACAGCTCTTGAATCTGAATCTTGAAAACAAAGAGAGAATGGAATTGATAGGCATAAATGAGTGTTTCAGAAGATAAAGTTTAGGACAATAATAATAGGTCATGGTGTCTGTTGATGAACATGTGCCTAACTCGAATTTGTGAAGCTATCAATCTGTGAAGCTGAACCATCAATTACAGTTTTCCAATAAACCATCATCCCAGATGTAGTGGAATTATGACAGCTTGACACACTGAGTTTTTCAACTATCATGCATACTTTTTAACAGATAGCATTGTTCATCACAATCAACAATCAGTTTATGAGAATTTGAGAGGTTATCTTCCCTGTGCTGAGAAATATTGACTAGAATCTGAAGTAGGAAATACCTTTGTTGCATCTGGTGAACCCAACAATGTTTGCAAGGCTTAGGGTCAAGCAAACTCCAACAACAAGAAGGTAGTCAGCTTCAAGTCTGATGAGTGAAAATATCCCAAGAATGATCCATGCAGCAGCCTGAAACATGAAGTGGTTGGTTTTTATGTTCTACAAGTCTACAGAAAGCTATTAAGCTCTAGCATGACTTACTAATACCTTACTCCGTAAATAGTAAAAGGTATCAAACAGATTTGAGCAAAACATTTGTAAAATACTATCACTGCAAGACTCTTGTTTCCCAGTCATCCCAATTTATTATGGACTTTCCAATTTCTCAAGAGAACATAGCATCGGCTATGTCAACTTAGTGCTTATTACAGTATAGTGGTTGTGTTGGGAAAAGCAGACAAGTAGACAGACAGCTAGGTAAACGATCTATACATGAAAAATCACTTTGATTAAGTGCGAGTAATGTGTGTGAAAAGAGATTTTTGAGTTAGTACGACAAACTAGAAACAATCAATTTTATTCATGTCCTAAGTACTGGCCCACAGCAATGAAATAGCATCCAGCACTTCAAAATACTGAAAGGAATGGAATTATATGGAAGTGCTACAGGAACACCTACCTATAATCATGATATTAAATGGTTCTTAATCCCTGTTCTAACAATGAACACATGTTTCCTTTTCCTCCTACAAGCAAAATCTATTTCTATATTTTTTATGAAAACCAACACAACAAAGACCTTCAACATCAATAACTGCAAAAGCTTAACCAAAAGTGAAACGTTAAAAAGCCGATAAGATTAACATACTAAAATATGACCCTACAGAAAAAAAAGAACACATTACTAGCCCTGGGAGTAATTCAATATGCTTGGTTCAAGCTGCTATAGATTGCAAATGGCAGCTTAGTCATTCTGAATTCTTGTTATATCTAAAATGTAAAAATGGTTCTGCTAAATCTACGAACTTGCTTTACATGTAACAGAGTCTTAAACCATAAACAACCAAGCTACGTCAAAGCAATATATCTATCCAGCTACATAATATATTACATTAAACACTCTTTAACAGATAATAGATCACTTACAGTCAAGTAAAGAGTCCACCAGAACAGCCATGAGTCCTTTTTGTTCATCCGAGCAAGAGCCTGTACAGAAATATTTCAGTCAAGTCAATGCAAAGCCACTATATATTTAGGACGGTAAACAGAAATGCCACATTTGAAACAAGCACAAACCTCCCCATCGAGGCACTCAAACTTCCACACGCTGTTGCCCTCGTCGTCGATCTCGTTCCACCACCGCATCCCGACCAATATCCTGCCACTCACATTCTTCACCACCCAGAAGTCGAGCGCCGCCAGGAACACGGTGATGACGAATATGATGACGAAGCTCTTCACGAAGAGCGAAAACAAGATGTAGAACACCAGCGCCCCAGCCTTCGCACAGACAAGATAACGAGTATCAGACGTGGACAGAACAATCAAAAATCCTACAGAGCACAAGCAGAGTTCCACGATACAACGGAATTATAAAATCACCTTGAAGAGCACATGAAAGAGGCACGTCACAGGGTTGGCATAGTTCTCGGTAACTGCCTGAAACAAACAAACAACATTTCATGGTGTCAGATTATTATCACTTCAGATTACAACCAGATCTGAAATGAAAAAGCAGAATTGGCACAAGTTGTCCTAAAAGAAAAAGAAAAATCTTGATTTCTGCCAGCTCAGATCCCGCCGCGCGTGATCAAGAATCCCCTCCCGCCACCATCAACCAAAGCAAGGGTAACCCAATCCAAAACGAGTCTCCTCCTAACTGGATCCGAGCGGAGAGAACCCCCATGATGAACCCTAATCCAAGAAACCGCTGGATCTGGGACAAGCTCCCTCCCTCCCTCCTAAGGGAGATGATCAAAATCCTAGAAAAAAAAACAACACAAGAGCTCGGATCGAGGAGAAAGGGTGAGCGCGGAATGAGGGGCATCACCTGGGGTCGATCCATCGATCCCTCGCGCGCGCGCGCGAGCTCTCTCTCGCTTTCGCTTGCGCGCTAAGGATGCAGCAACTTTTTTTGGCTTTGGGTTAGGTCGTCTCGTCGCTGGCCTCCCTCGCTCGCTTTGTCATGTGTTGTTGGGTCGTCGGTGCTCTCGCGCCCAACTCTTTCTTGAGATCCAACAAGAGGAGTTGATTATATTCACTATTTCTTTCTCTCTCTCTCTCTCTTAATTAAATTTTACTTGAGGTCACATTTTTATTACCAATTAAATTTTACTTGAGGTCACATTTTTATTACCAATGTTTTACTTTTTTTAAGTGAAAATATTGATTAAAGAGTATTCAAAACGAAACATCTAAAATGAAAGGCGACGCAAAGTAAAATTTACTCCTTTTTCACTTCATTACTTCAAAACCCTACAGCCAAAAAAAAACAATGTAATTACATAGAAGACATGTGCACACCGTACATATACATGGGCCGTATAAGATTAAAGAGATGGGGATAGTGATGAATCTTTAACCTTACTAAAATACTATTAAAAGCGTACTTTAGAAATAAAATGTTTTATTAATCAATCGATAAATCAAGTTGAGAGAAAACAGGGTGATTCCCATTTTTTATCGGGTCTCATAAAAATTAAGAATAGTTTCTTAAATATGGCATCCTGGATAGTAATAGTGTTAAACAAGTCAGAATCGGGAGGATAAATGGATAGACAATAGTTCCTTTAAGGATAGGTACCCGTCTTTGTATTCTATAGTTCGTAGGAGAAATTATTTGAATGCAAATGTTATAAATTCTGTTCCGCTCAATATTTCTTTTAGAAGAACATCAGTAGGCAAGAAATATGATAAATAGGCACAACTTATGTGCTTCAATTGTCATATTTATTTGACAGAAGAAAATGACGTTTTTCGATAGGCACAACTTGTGTGCTTCAATGGTCAATTCTTGGTTCGATTTATGCACTTAGCTTTAATCAATAATGGTTATATTGAGAGAAATGGATCATCTGGAAACTCAAGACACCTCTTAAAATTAGGATCTTTATGTGGTATCTGCTTCAAGGAGTAGTGTTAACGAAGGATAATTTGGCTAGGAGGAATTGGAATGGTAGTATAAGATTTTTTTTTATGAAAAATGAGACAATTTATCATTTATTCTTGAATTGCCATTTTTCCAGATTTCTTTAGAGAGTAGTACATATTGCTTTTGGGTTATACCATCCACATACTATATCTCATATTTTTTACGGATTGGCTTGTGGGTAGTGATAAAAAACTAACAAACTTATCCTTGTAGAAGCATATGCAATATGTTAGGCTCTATAACTTAGTAGAAATGATATAGTTTTTATAAAGCGTCTTCAAAATCTTATATGTAGGTATTTTTTAGGGCAACGTACTAGCTTCGGTGTTGGGCTCAACTACAAAGGTGTAATGAATACATCAAGCTAATAAATTATGCATGTTGTAAACTTAAGTCAACGGTCATGCAGATTTTCGCCAACTTCGGATGGAGGTTTCATGAATAGGATTCAATAATTGTCGATTTTTAATCTTGGGTTGGTCTTATTAGTTTGTGTTGCTTTATGTTAAATTGGTGTGTTTTGGTGGTCTCATTAGATTGTGAACGTTTTGAGTGATTTGGTGTAATAATTGGTTGTAACTCGTTGAGCAAAGGCCGAAAGTATATTCCATTATTAAAAAAAAAGAAATAAAATGTTCTGTGCATAAGGCTGAGTTTAGTAGAGATTTTTAGCTAAGCTTATTAGCCGCAACAAAACAAGATGGATAATTAGTGCACAATTAATTAAGTTAAATACTATAAATTTGAAAAATAGATTTGTCTGGTTTTTAAAACTTTTATTTTGAAGTTTTTCACACAACATATGTCGTTTAATAATTTAAGAAATGTGCTCACAAAAAGCTTAGGTAAATAGTTGGGTATAGATCCACTTTGTCTAAGCCATGGCTTACAAGCGTAGCCAATTTAAATTTTAGAATTTAATTTTAAATAAATTTAGACTTTATTATAGTATATTATGTTCGTTTAGTGCTCTCAGCTTTGGGACGGCCAAGAACCTATACATGAAAGTCTCGTTCCTAAATTATTTTTATTGCTTTGATATATATATGTCTCTAGTAATAATTTTATCTCATGAAGGATTGAAAGGAAAATGCCTTGAGGGGTGAATACGGATCGGATAATTTCCGATCTGACCCTCTCTGAATCCATATGAAAGTATATGGTATGAGCTTTTAGAAATCTAGCAGATATGGTGCAGATATGGTATCTTTAAAATCCGACATATGCAGATTATCCGATATTTGTGTTGGATTATCCAATAGTTTGTTTGCCGAATAATCCTAAATTATCAACACATGTAATCACTCTATATGTTGCATATAACATAAGATGGCACATCCAATAAAGTAATTCATCAATTAACCTAGATTTCTTAGTCTAATACTTTTACTGTCTCATGTCACACTTGCATAGCTATATTTTTGTATTATAGATATCATGTAGTCATGTTGTTTACCAATTAAGCATATAATTATTACGACCGGTCGTTTATTGATTTTTTTTTCTCTTGCATTACTAACTCGATGTTGTGTTGATTACATACACACGTAACATCTGACAAATTAAATCTATTTCTAAACCGATTCCGCACCATTTTCAACATCTGAAAACAATTCGTTCCACATCTGCACACTATCCGCACCACTCCAAATCCGCTTAAAAATATGATTTAGGATATGATATAATCAATATACGTCCGAATCCACTCTGTTTTCATCTCCTAGTGCTTTTTGGTCATACTCATACATTATTACTACCTTTGATTTTTAATATATGAAATTTTTGATTTTTTTAACATATGTTTGATAACTCATTTTATTCAAAATTCATGTGCAACTATTAAAATATAAGTCATGCTTAAATTATTTATTTTTCTAAATGAGATAAATAATCAAACGTGCATGGCATAAACAATTAAAAACAATCGAGAGGTGCTATATAATTGGGTTTTCTTTTCGATAATGTTGAAATTGGGTGGTTTAGAACAATAGCGATAAACACAATGTATTATTTATAGAGTGCAAAAAAAAGCGACAGGCTAACCTGCGCAGACTTGTTTATCAAAAACAAGATTTAAGGAAAGCACACGACTATAGGGAGCATATGCACTAGTTAGTGCTAACTAACGACCATCCATTATACCAAAAATAGTATAGTGTATATCCCCTCGTTACTCTTTTTACGTAGTAGCACTTTTCCACTTGCATCCTTATTATTCATTACCCATCTAAATTCAAATAAAATTTTCTCGTAAATTATTTATCTGATCTACGATCCGATTACACCATTATGTTTGTTGCAAGATCTTACATGATTATATTATATTATGATAAAAAATATTAATGTTTATAAATTACTTTTAGATTTGATTAAATTACTTCCTATACATTCATAATTCTATGAGGTGATTGCTATTATTATTGTTTTTAGTCAATTCTATAATTTGTGCTGATTAATTTAATTTCTAGATAGAGTCATATTTTTATCCCTACTAGGCTACTACGGATTACTTCTAATATCATGACAAACTTACTTTCTTTTTGTTTAAGTTACTTCTATAATATATGCAAATTACTTTTAGACTTTATTGAATTTATTTACTTTTATATGTCTAAGAAGTAATTTAGTGAAATCTAAAAGTAATTTAGATATATTATAAAATTAATTTGTAATTTTTCGGAGAAGACTACGGATCGGACGTCCGATAAAACTCAAAAGATCGGACGTCCTATCTGCTGCAATTCTGACGATTCATACAAATCATGCGTTATGAACCACCTCTTTCCTGTTGTATACATGCATACTCTTTAGCAATTTTTGAAATGATTTTTCTCCTAACCTATCTATCCGATCTATGATCTAATTATATCATTATATTCGTTGTAATTAAATCTTTATAACAAGATCTCACATGAGTATATTACGTTGAGAAAAACATATGAAACATTTTTATACTATAAATGAAACAATTGAGTTATAAGTACTGAAACATCACACCTATTTACTGAAACATCAAAAGAACACTATTGCAATATTTGCAAATAAACTAGTGAAACATTTGAAAAAACTTATTGAAACACCTAGATAATAGGATGTGCAACATTCAATAATCCGTTGCAACACAAAACTTTAAATGTGCAACAAAGTCAAATTAAAAATTGAGACATTTATTTCTCACGCGTGAAACATTCGATTTTAATGGTTGAAACATATAAAAAGATAATGTGCAACATTGTAAATGCACTAGTGAAACATCAATAAATACTTGTTGGAACATTACATTAACAATGTGTGCAACATTTAGAAAGTAAAAAAAAAATCGTCGATATATAGTCGGGTGATATCTTGTTACAAAGATTTAATTGTAACAAATCCAACAATATAATTAGTTTGAAATTCGGATAAATAGTTTAAGAGAAAAAATCATTTAAATTTTGTAACATACTCGCATGCACTCTCCCTTAGCGAGTGCACCTAACTACTGCCTTGTCATACAAGTGCGCTAATTGCTTCCTTAGATTTTTTACGTCCGATGTTTTCTTTCCGGCCAAACGGCCGATGGGAAGCATTTTCCTAATTTTTTATCAAAATATAATCACGTGGGATATTATCGTAAAGATTTAATTGTTACAAACACAATGGTATAATCGGATCATAAATCAGATGAGTAATTTAAAAGAAAAATTTATTTAAAGCATAGGTGGTAGGAATATTTTTTCAACTTATTTGATAGACTAGTACTCTTATGACTAAATCAAGATGCCTCTCAATTTAGCATTTGACTTTGGGTTGGGCCGGACTAAAAACACCTTGTACGCGCCACATCTTAACATCAGAAGGCAGCCAATGACATCAAGACCATTCCAAATTTCTCTTACGGTTCCACAAACCTCTCCCTTTTTTTTCACTGATTATGTATGATTCCCCGCCCCAGGGCACCAAGCAGCTGGTGTTAGAGTTACCTTACATGACAGCAACACCAACACCAAAGTACAGCTACAGCGACGCTGATGCCGGTTTCCAAACCCAACTAACATGTCATCCCACAACTCCACGAGGACATCAACCAACCACAACGTTGGTAAAAATACATGTACAAGTTCACGGCTGATTACAACAACAGCATCTGCTTATTTAAGGTGAATAATTTATCACCGGCCTAATCAGCAATTGAGCAGCTGGCTGTTGCCTCCCTCCTCGTGTCTTCAGTTTCGCCTACCTCCTCTTGGAATCGATCCTTCCTTTTACTTTATGGGGAGCTCAAAAGGGGGCCCAGAGGTCGGTGTTTTGGCCCTTGGGTGCCTTTAATCTGTTACCTAGAAACTATCTACACTGCACAATATTTGGTCCAAAAGCCGATTTTAACTTAGATCAAAACCAGCTTCTGCATTTATCGCGTACAACAATTTGCTTTCCAATTGCGTCTTGCTGTTCAAAAGAACAAAGGAATCTGTTAGCCCCGTTGCTGTCAATCGAAATGATCAGATAGAGATAACAACCCATAAGGATGACAGAACATGCATTACAGTAGTTACTACAATTACTTACTTTCTATAAGGAGGGAGCTTCAGGAGGTTCATGCAAGTGGCCGATGTAGGCAAGCGGTCTTCGTCCTCCTCCTCCATGCCAGGAACACCAGCCCTGCAGAGAGAGTTTGCGATACAATTAACAATTTCAATGAATGGAACTTAAAACAGATAGGTATATCAAACCTCTGAATGCAGAATTTTGGTTCGAGGTACTGAAATCCAAGGAGTGGTCCACGAGAACATCCGGTCACGAACCTGTGCATTTATGAAGTATCAACCACATGATGAGACTAGGAGAAAAGCATTGTTTCAAAATAGCCATAAATCATGTTTATGCATAAGCCATCTGTGCATCAAGGAAAGCAGGGATAGATAGAGAGACTAAACTAAAAGGGATACTAAGGCAATACACTCAGCAGACATTATTACAACTAATTTTTTTTATTTCCATGTTTGAGAGTAGAAATTATACATGCACACAGAAAAGGCAAGTAATACAAAAAGGAACAAATTAACCACTGAATCTCAAAAAGGCAAGGAACAAATTACTCAAAAAAGAACACATACTTGAGAAACTTTTTCTGATTATGCGAACTGAAGCTCTTTAGGACCTCCCAGAATATATCAATAAGCTCATGGTCCTGAAACAAAAACCACTGTCAATCCTTATCTAACCAGAAAAATACAAGAACATTCAGACCTCGCAAAAATGAGGACGGAAAAAAAAGAAAATCTATTAATATACCAACAGGTCAAAGTTCCAAAACATGACGTTGACAAAGTTTAATTCTATAATATGCCATTGGACAACCATTTTCTTCCCTATATGGCACCCTGATTCCCCGTCACTACTTTGTTATGCAATCTTCATTAGGCACCAAGAAAAGACCAGTTTGCCCTAGTGAACTCCTAGCAATAGCGCAAGCTTAATCTGCTGGTTATATATGCAAATCAACAAGATTTCTGAGGGAAGTTGACCAAAGATTCCATTCTCGAACTTAGAAAATGACTTGTTTCCTTGAAGCCGGCAGCACAACAAAAAGGAATTTGCGACATGCCGCAAGGGTCAACGCACTTCATAGAAACGGGATGGCAACCAAGTTGCCTGGGCGTGCCTCGTTCACGTGTTGAGGTCACTCGGGTTCAGTTTCGCTAGCGCAGGGTCTAAATCACCTGAAGCCAAAGCACCTTGCTGAATGGCCTCGTCACCGAGGGTCAGCGCAGCTCGAGCTGACCTGCGGATAGGTAGCACGATTTCGGCTGTCAGCTGTGCGGAAACAGTGGGCCATGGGATGTCTGCACCACCGGCTGAGTATATTGATTGTAGAGGGAATATCATCATAAGAGGATTGATATAAGAGGTCTGTGATGGTATTTTGGTCATTATGTAAAAATTGGCAGCACCTAACTGAGGCTAGCTAACTTGATAGTAACAAGAATGGTATACAACGAAGAAAACGGGTTGTCCGGTGCTGTATGGTAGAACTGAACCTCATCAATGGCATATTGTAGTTTATGTCTTCATCAATGGCATAAGTACACTAATTACCTTGGTAGTTCTCTACTGCTACATGATCCAAGTTCCCCACAAACCAGTCTATACCAACCAATTTCAATATTCAAAATTCCAAATTTTATGTCTATTGAAAATGTAAATTTGTGATATTTAAATTATGTAAATCTTGATGCATGATTGAAAGCCCGGGTATCCAGAAAGTGGCAAAAGTTGATTATTACAGAATATTCCCTTTTCCGGCAGTCTGCAAACATTGTTAAATATGCACAAAATTGCCAAATAGTTCGCAGAAGTTGTAGTTCATAATAGCATGATTAAAAGAAAAGGATAAAGTTATGTTTTAAAGAAGTTAATGGTTCACGGGGAGCACATCCTGGCCATGGCAATCAATAACAGGCCACAAACACTAAGAAAACATTAACGGTGATCCACGTAACTGAATCTATTGATTAGCTTTTGTGAAAGTAAGAAGTTCTAATGTCACAAATTTCAAGAGTGTTCTAGGCTACATTGCAAAGCAACGAAAGAATAGCCTGTCACAAACTTCAATAAGAAATTTCAGTATTCTTGAATTATGGCAGGATGGTATTTCAAGCGCATATACCGGATGATAGCCTCCAGAATAGTTAGTGTTCGAGCGCAAGTCATCGATGTCCAAGCTTTCTAGAGAGCCAGATATGAGAACCTGCAGGGGCAAAACACGGCCAGAGAGCACCACAAAAATAAGTAAGGAATAATATACTATGCTAGTGCTAAGAAGAACATTTCTAAAGAAAAACTATTTTGGCAGAGCACATAACTCCCTAAATTATTTTTCAGCTCACTTTACCCCCCATAAACTACTGAAAATTGATCACTTTACTCCCTAATGGTATTTCTCTTTTCTCATTTATCTGTTTTAAGTTGAAATTTTGTAGGATGATAAATAACATTTCACACCTTATGTCCACAGACTTATTTAGGGCGAATGTTTGAACATTGTTTGCATAAGTTGGAAGCACCTAAGACTGATTTAAACATCGAGTTTAAGAACTGTGTGCTTGTCATGAAAAAATTGAAAATGACTTGTAACATAGGTTATATCGTCACTATTGCTCTCGAAACGCAACTTGAAATGACTTGCATGAAGAGAAACAAAAAACAAAAATGTCATTAAGAAGTAAAATGAGATGAAAAATAATTTTTGGTGCAGCTAAGTTTTCCAGAGAGTTTTGAGGGAGTAAGATTGGCATTTACCTTTCTAAAACTACTACTACATGTCATGAACCAAATGGTGCAATTCTTAAACTACTACTGAACCTAGCATGTAGATGCAAACATTTTTCACTTAACCAGAAGCCCACAGCCATAGGGTGTAAACACAGAAATAGAGACATTGTGATCACTGTAGGACTATATTATTTTGCAAAAATATGGAGTAAAAACAGCATTTTTTTCTATCTGTAATCATAATGCAAGGGAAAGTACCTGGAATTCATGTTCATTGAACATGTTAATCCATTCATTCGGTATTAGTTGTTGAAAGCCTCTCAAAAAATGTGTGCTTTGGGCGCGGATCTGTGATAAAAAAAAACAATAGCAAATTATGTATCAACGTATTTCAAGAAAAGCAAATGACAATGCATTGTATTACCTGATAGTTCAACCGATGGTTGGCGACAAGATGGATATAAGTAATAACATTTTCACTAGTTACACGCATATCTCTCCCACCTGGGAGCAGTTCTTCTTCAGATTGTTCACCGTATTCGTTATTCACAATAACAAAGTATAACTCCAATTGCGAGATATCACCATCATAATGCTGAGGATGTAAAAGGAGAGAGTAAAAAATCATAAGAGTGCAAAATGAACATCTGATGAAGTAATGTAAGTGTTAAAGCTGCTAAGATACAATGCGCTTCTTTTTAAGAAATACAAGATGCACCCCACAGTTGAATCTGTACTGCAAGATTTGCAGCCACTCTTGAAGCAGAACTTATATTCTTAGCTTATATATTGACCCAACAGTTTGCGTTTATCTTAATATGTTGACAGAACGAAGAAGAAAATTTGCTCAGTATCTGTGGTTCATATTACCAGTCCAAATTGCATCAGAAGTTTGGAAAAATCTTAGCTACTAAACTTGTGAAAAGCCATTTTCTACTTCAGAAATAAATGGAAACAAGCTCGAACCTTTAAAGACAGAAGATGACGATACAATTCTGGATCCAATGAAGGCAGATCATTTAAGAAGTTGTACCTGATTAAGAGCAAAATACCAGATACAATAATCCAAAGTAAAGCATAATCAGTATAATGCAATATAGCATATGGCATAATGTTTCAATTGACCGAATTGTGAAAGGAAAAAAAAAGAACATAAACCAATCAAATATGATCCCATGGTTTGTTTAGATATTCTGTTTAGTTTAATCTCAGTGGTTGTAAATTCCAAAAGTATACATCAAGTCCCTACGCACAGTGTTATCGGTTATCATAGATGTCAATTGATATGCTTTAAAGAAAATTTAACCCAGTCATTGGTAGGGGTGGAATGGGTCTCCCATGGGTTCTTTCACAACCCTACCTAGCCCACATATATCTTTTAGGTCAAAAATGTATAGAAACTCAGCTCACCGCATTTTAGACCCAGCCTTTATTTTTTGTACTCTAAAAAATTGGGCCATTATCACCCCTAGTCATTGGCAAACATTCACAACCATCAATCGACAATCGCGATAAATAACACATAATTGAGCACACGGTGAGGGACATACTTGTGTTTTAGCTTACTCAAGAAGAATGTTGCAAATGGCAGATCAACAAGTATGCCCTCATAGATTGCCTGGAGTCATAAATTAAACAGACAAGCACACATCAGATCATTGTCCAAATATCAGGGCAACTAAAAGGAAATATGCGACAAATGTGACTGTTATTAGAGAAATTTGGAACAAAGTAAGTAATTAGATTACAGGCAGCATAACAGAATTAACTGACACTAAAATGCATTCAATTAAAGAAAAAAACTCAGAAAATGCAGTGGTATTTAAATATTCAAATGATTCGTTCTAGTTGAAAAAATCACAAAAACATAAGTCATATGAGGGCATGCCATGATTGTTACTTCCACAAACAGAAAGATGTAAAAATGACATATACAACTTGTGAAAGATCATTTGATTAAGCTCTACAAGGTTCTACTCATCAGTCAGCAGTAGACAGAAAAGAAAAAGAAAAGATAAACAACCAAAGTACCTTCCCAAGGAGACTGCCAAGAAAATGGAAGTATTGCAGATGCTGTTCATGGACCAATCCAGATCCAGGATTTGGGTAGAGAAGATGATCGGCTGTCTCCTGCAAAAAGATTAAAAACGAAACATGTGAGCCTTTGTAATTGATATGCAAATTGCTAGACATCACACTGTAAACCAGCTAGGAAAGCAGACTTGAACTTTTTAGGTATTGCGTGCCAGGCTTGGGCACAACACCATAAAATATAACTAGAGCTATTGCATTGAGTATGATAGACTGATAGTGGGTACAACTGACACTATTACATAATCAATGAAACTGACAAAAGATCATATACCTTGAATAAACCGTACTGCACATCAAAAGCGGCTCGAGTGATATTTTCCATGAAATCCTTGAAAATTCCACCTCCGTCAATCCCAGCCTCTTCAACACCATGCTCATTAACAAACACCACTCGAATCTATAAGAACGAAAAATGTTTTGTTGAAACACTTGAAAGAATGTTCCTACATGAGCTGGATCAACAAAGAATAGTGAAGAAAGAAACAATAAGCATACTGGTCCTTTAAGGTCTTCTTCAGAAAGCATGCTTAGCTGATCAAAAGCGTCTTCCAGAAGTCGATTTCTTCTTATTTTGAACCGGTGTCTTGTCAAAGCAGAATGGGATGTTGTCGATTGTCTAGAATTTGCCAATTGTGACTGCACATATAAAGGGTTACATGTAAGACATTATCCCAAAAGATGTACCAATCTTACCACTATTTGTAAACAACAAACCAGTAGCAACATACAGTGAATATTTTAACTCTGCTGGTAAAAGGTGCTAAAAAGGGAGCCAGCTTTATAATTTCAGATGCTCGAGTATTGCCAAGAAGAGCCTGCAAAACATGTAAACAGTGTTAAGAGAAAATATGCTGCTTAAAGCTATTTGAATTAATTAAACAGCATTGAAGATCACCACCTGAGAGACAAAATTTTCACTAGTTGCTTGTTGTGAATAGAAATCATTGGAAGAAGTAAATGGGAGCCTGTTATTCCAGTCTTGCAACTGCAATGGAGTATCAGGTTTAGTTAAACAATAATCTTCCTCCAAGAAATTATATATAGCACCAACTACTTCCAGAAAATAATTAACAGAGCATACACAGCAAGAATATTAATCAGACATATTGTTAACAAAAACATCTTGAAAAATTCATGATTTTGAATGAAACACTTTACGGGCTAGAAGATATGAGCTAGATTGAGTTTGGTAAAGAGAAAAAAAAGGCAAAGTTCACATGGAGAGAAGCGTCTTCAAACTCATTGGCTAGAAGCTAGCACTTTCCATTTGGTCCACTATTTTTTATGGACTCTAGAGGCTGTTGGGTAAAACTGGAGTTGTTCATGGTAGACATCGTCCAGCCCCCAGTAAGGTATTGTGCACTGGTTTGATCCAAAACAACCTGTGGAAATTGAAAAAAGAAAAACTAACACAGTAAATCAAGACAGAATATCCACCTGTGCGAGTAGTTCAGATAACCCAATCCTTGCCCCAATCTTGACATTCTCAACTGACAACTTCTTAAATCCAGAAGGGTTGGGTAGCACTTTCTTAGCAGGAGAGGCATGTGAAGGAATAACCCATAGAAGTTCCCATAAAGCCTGCATATTGAGGTGCTAACCATGTGAGGACAACGACGGAGTGGGATAGTGTATTATGATTTATGAAGAGACATCAAAGCAGCAAATGCATCATAAGCTAAGATCATGTAATTAACTGATATAAGAAAATCATACATATTGTGGATGCAACATATGAGAGTTAAAGTCTAGCATTCAAAGCATTACATGACAAAAAAATGATGGAAGCAATAACTAAAGGCCTCTGCTCTCTATATTTTTACCACATGGTACTATTGTGAAAGACTGAAAGCAGCTAACTTGTAAAATATTAAGAAAATAACCCATGAATAACAACAGAACTTCCACTGAAGTTACCAAATATGAGAGGATAACAGCAACTAATTTACAGCTTTATGTTTAAGAAATACAACAGATCAAGTCTATGCATAATAATAGCATAGTGATGGTATTGTCATATGCATACCTTCTTTAGAATTAAAACCAAGGACTTCAAATCTTTAAGTGACAAAGGTTTCTCTTGTTCATAGAATTCCCCGTTATCAATTATCTTCAGCATGTGCCTGATAAATGGTAAAGTAACAAACCATATATAAGATACAACCTGAGAGAAGAGATTCAATTTCCCACACTATAGTTGCTTGAGAGAAAAAGGCTCAAGCAATAAATCAAATAAAATAAATATATAGACATAACCAGAAAATTTGTAGTGATATGAAATAATATGCCTTACTTGTATATGGGACAGAATACAGATACAGGTAGGAGCCAACCCACGGCATCTGCAGGCGGAGAAGAGACAAACTTGGAAAATTGTGGCCAGCTTTGGTTCTCATTACATCGCTTTATGAAGTTCCATAGTGCAGGAACTATTTCAGTCCGGTAGGCCAGGCCAGTCATAATCCGCTCTGCAGGCAATGTGTTGAATGTGACATGAAGAAAAGCACATATAGATCCTACAGCTTCCACCTCAACATCTGACAGTCCAGTTGGATAAGAATAGTCTGTACTTATTGTGCCTCTGAACAGAGCATTCACCTAATGATCCAAGCAGCTGTCAGATTAGCAACAATAGTATGGAGTCCATTAAATCTTGACCAGAAAAGGGACTGCATACCAAATGTTGAAGCAACCTTGAATCAATTGCTGCAGTAATTTGTTTTTCCAAATCAGCATCAAGACCATTAATGACATCATCCATGGGTGTGTCATCGTCGTCATCTGCCCCTGCATATATTTAAAAGGATACAACTTACATTAGACTATTAGAGTACATTATCAAAAAGGTACTAAAAAGCTTATTAGGGGCAAATATTGAGCCACATAAGCATGCCTCCAACAAACTTCTGCAGGTGTATTACTTAGACTTCAGAAGACATGTTGCAAGTGTTACTCACTATCACAAGAATCTCTGATAGAAACAAATGGCAATAGAAAATGCTACTGCATGATATTAGCAAGTCATATTATCAAATAATGGGGAATATTTTTACTGGCATGATACTTACTTCCGGTAGGTGATGTAATGGTTGGCAACGCGTCCAGCAGTGATGTACAGACTGCAACGATGTCAGCCGCCTGGTTTGGAAATAAAATATATGTAAGATATTCATAATCAAAATAATTTAATGTGCATTTTAAGACTTCAAGTATCCACAAATGAACATCCAGAACGAAGTGGGAAAGGGATGGCTCTTTGCATATTCAAGAAGATTACATATGAATTTTAATCATAATATACATTATATTAAAAAAAGTTATAAAAAATAAATAGTATAAAATTATTTTGCGAGAAAAATAAAATAATATTAGTTCCATGTTCATACATGTATGGCCAATCAAAGAACTGCGTGCATCATAAATAATTTTAAGATGAAAAAAGAATTGATCGTGCATGCAGACTGTTGACATAAAGCAACAATTCCCTCTGTAGTTTTTTTTTTAACATAAACAACTGACTGTTCAAGAAGGATGATAAGCTAAGATAAGGAATGCTGTGTTCGTAGACCAATTAAGTTTGCCAACCAACTTAACCTTTTCCAACCCTGTTCAAAACCCTAATTAAATAAAATAGCAAAGCAAATGGAGCTTAGAGGGGTCTAAGTGTCTTTCCAAAATATTGTACAGGGACTACAAAATAGCTATTGGACCTAAAGCGATCCAAATGCCTTTTCTATAAACACCACACCATAACAAGATCTAAAAGTCTCTTTCCTAAAGTCAAGGTTTTTGGTGACCTCTCACTTTAATCAATATTAGTATGATCATATAATGCTGAAAGCAACAAAATGGTGCTGCAACTTGAAAGGTAGATGTAGAATGCCTACTGTTTCAGAAGCAAACTTTGGCTCGGACAAAATCCAGGTTGCAGCTTCAAGAACATTTGCAAGAACACATGCATAACCTGGATGATTAGATGATATATCATTTGGAAGAACATCAGCGCAGCTAGGCAAAAAGCAAGCTATCTGATGGATATAATATTTGCTGAGTCCATTAGCTGAGAAAACCTGAAGTAATAAGTAACGATGATCAGATACTCAAATATACCACCTATGCAATAACTGGTTAAACGTCTAATTATTTAAACAAACTCCTAAGAATCAAAACTTTTCAATTAATGGAGAAATAACACCAGTTCATTTTAAAGACTAGGTATGATAGGAAATCTCATTTTGCAATTTCTATATTTCCCAGACATGAATATCTTCAGAAAAAAAAGATAAAAAAATATGGAACAACTCACCTTCTTGAAGTGTGATAAACGATGCCAGAGGAAAGGAATCGATAGAAGCTGAGAGGAGAAACTCCATCTTGGATCCACTACTGGACAACAACACGGATCATCGCCAATATGTGAAGCAATAAGCATAAGAACTTGCTCCAGAGCAGATGTATTGTTATTATGCTCCAAATTTCTTGCAGTTTGCTGAATCATAATCACAAAAAAAGAATCATAAAGATTTACTATGTTCATCAATTCAGAGACAAGACCAATGATATATACCATCAGAGTTGAGCAAGAAGAAAGGTATATTTTCAATAGAAAGTGGACTTGTCACTTATTAATACATTTTGGTCAACAAGTAACCTAAAAGGTGTAGGCACTGATAGTAGACAAATACAAAACCGTAACACAGAAACACAACTTACCGGTATGGATATAATAATCCCCCTAAATAAGCAATAGATCTTCTTCCGCTGAAGATACCCAACTACCTTGCAGTTCCATGCAAGCTTAGGATTTATCAAGCAAGTGACAGTTTCGAGTAATGAACCACAAGGCTTTGGTGTGCTTTCTGGCGGCATCAAAAGCTGACTGCCCCAATCATGCCTATAGAAATATAATAAAGAAGTCAAACACAATGCTGTTCATTTCATCATGGATCATGGATGGTAAGAGAAAGCAAAATCAACAATTGCAACACATCTTTGATATTCTTTTTCCTTTACTGACACACAAAACAGAAGTTCACATTAAGGATAAGTGGGAATTCCCCAAGTGAGATTGCAATGCAATGTTCCACTAAAAGAAGTTCATTGAATTGAACATGTATCTCAAGACAGAAGTGTTTCATTAAGTGAAACTCATCCTGTTTACCAGGTTCTACCATAGAAACTTCATAATGCAAGCAATAGAATAACATAAGTGATCTTTATCCACCAGACAATTAAATAAAATATGCATTATGCGATTGAAAACAAGAACAGAAAACAATACATATATATACCAGTTTACTGTAATTGAACTCACCTTTTCTGATGTACAGTTTGCACACAAATCAGTGCAAGTTTTTTAACCCTGTGAATCACAAGAGGTTCCAGTGAGGAGTAATTTGTACCACCAAAGAGTCTTAGAACATCTCCTAAACGAAAATGAAAGGAAGGCAATTACACTCGGTGCATGAAAAAAAAGGAATAATGCATTGAAAGGTTCACCATAAGGACAAGAATACAAGCCATAGCAAACATCCCACAACCTAGACAAAAGCCTCATGTTTTGCAAATAAAATCAAATAATATAAAGGTTCAGAGAAATTTAATATCCTTAATCATCATTCAGATGCCACTGAAAAACATACAAACAGACAAGTAGGGTCATGGCTAAGAAAGGAAGATGATCATCAGTGCGAAAGATGATCACCAGTGCGAGGCACAAAATGAGAATTTGAGCATACAATGCTCATATGGCAATATTGTATAGGGATATAATTAGAATTAAATCTTCTCTGGTCAATATATATAGATTTAATATCCCTATAGCACTAGAAACAGCAAGACATAATATTTTGCACATAGTAGAAGAGCAATGGTAATTAGTAGTACGGTGCATTGGTACTTACCACCATGTTTGACATACTCTAACAGCAAATTGCAGACTTGACAGAGTATAGCAATATCACTGTCTTTCTTTGCATTGAAGAAGAACAGGAATTGACGAAGGAAATCAGAATTAGCACCGAAACTGCTCCTGATTTAGTAGGAAGATAGTCAATGAGCTAGCTCAAGGCATAGGTTAAAGGCTTTAAGCCATGGTAATACTTACCAATCAACCCTCTGGCAGTGCTCCCCAAAAGTAGAGCAAAAGTTCCCTCGAACTTCCGAACGTGCCAATTCCAAATCTCTCTTCCCTCTGAAGCATTTCTGCAGCTTATAATTAGTTAAATTCCATTTTGGGAAATAAAAACATGTTTGTCTTATGTTGATACATAGGAAGTACCGTTTCAGCCACTCTACACAGACCAGATTGCGCATTGCCTCGTCAGGCAAAAAAAAAAAACAGATTTCTTATACTATATTGCTTAAGCTAAACAATGAAAAAAATGAACAGATTTCTTCTACTAGAATTGCTTAAGCTAAACAATGACATATTCGCAAGTTGCACGACAACATTATCTCATCTCACTCCATTGAACTTAACCTACACAATGACACATTCGCAAGTTACATAATTATCTCATCTCACTCCACTGAACTTAACCAACACAATGACACATTCGCAAGTTCCATAACTACATTAACTTATCTCACTCCACACAACTCGTCATATAACACAAATTGGAAAAGGAAAAACAACTTGAAGCAAACTTCACCTAATGCTAAGAATTACAACATGCCAATGCTACCCACCACCACTAAAACCACACGAACCACAACACCAATAAGCAAATAATGCCCGAACGCCACCACTGCAAGAGGCCGCAACTCAACTCAAGTCCCCACGCGCTGGAGAAAACCCCGGTAAACCTAGCGACGCCGCCCCGCCTCACAACCCCCCCAAAACCACTGTTCCCTCGCGCGGGAAGCCTCGAACAGACCTGGATCTTCGTGGCCGAGCTGTTCTGCAGGCGCAGGCCCAGCCGCCGCCGCCGCTCCTCCCGCGTCTGCTCGAGCAGCACCTGCCGGTCCCGCTCCTTGCTGCTCCGCCCGCCGAGGTCCACCCGCTTCCTCGCCGTCGGGTCACCGGAGAAGAACATCCCCGACTCCCCCTTCCCCTTCGCCTGCACAATCCCCCCCCACAAAAAAAAAAACACCCACAAATCACCCAAAAAATAAAAAAAATGGCGAAAAATCGGCGGAGAAAGGGGATCGGATCCTACCGCAATGGAGCGCTCCCCCGATCGGAGGAGGGAGGGGGCGAGCTAGGGTTTGGTGGGGAGGGAGGGAGACTTGCGGAGGGGGAGAAGCGAGGGAGGAGTCGAGAGGTGGAGGGGAAAGAGTTCGTGTTCGTCGGGGAGAAGGGACGAGACTTGGGGGGGAGGGGAGGGGAGAGATGGTGGTGGCGTGAGAATTTACGGGATTGCCCTCCGCGGCGTGACGCGGCTGACGTGCTTGCCTTTCCTGTGATGCGCTGACGTGGGTGTGCGTGTGAGGAACTTTTTTTTTTTTGGGAGACAGCGTGTGAGGAACTGAGGATTAGAGCAAGGTCTATAGTGCAGCCCGCTGCAGCTCCAATTATCTTCATGTCATTTTATAGCTATTACTAAAATCAACTAGTACAATTGATAAGCTACTATATTGACTGCACGTTATCATTTAAACAATTATTTATTCATGCACATATCAAACATATAAGATTAAGAGTGAACACTATCCCTGTGACCATTTGAACAAGCCATCGCACACCAGAAAATTCGAACCGTGGGGAGTGGGGAGCGGAAGGGAAAACGCACACGGGATCAGGTAGGATTGGTGCAGGCCCACAAAAGCTATTTCCTATCGCCCGTGATGGCTGCTTGCGAGCGATATGCGCGTGAGAGACCGTGCTACCGCCGGTGACAAATTAGTCGCTCGCTTTATTCTCTCCCCTTGATTCTCTTCCTTCCACATAGGATTTTGCTTATGTGTAGTTTTGTAGAGCCTGCTGAGTCATTCTATTGTACCTGCTCTTGCAGGTCGGTTTGCGGTGACCGACCTGGATGTAGAGGCGCGGGCTGATTTGTGATCTCAGGTTGGTTAGAACAAGTATAATAGTAGGCTATAAGCCGACTAAATGCTGAGGTGGAGGAGAGAAGAGAAGAGAGAGAGGAGAAGCGGGCTGTAAACTTATAGCCGGCTTGGACACAAGAACCAAGAAACTCTGTAAGATAGACAAGTGGGTCATTTATTAATTGTAAAGAGCTAACTATTATATGGGTAGGCTGAGAGAAGGCTACAAAGAATCTTATAGTCTATAAGCCGGCTGTATTATTAGCCTTGCTCTTATAAATTGTGACAATTGCATGGGTGCCCCACTTTCGAAGCCAATTGCTGTTTGATTTTCATTGGAGTTGAAAGTGAGGGCATGGATGCAATCGTCCCTTATGAATTAGGAGTGTTTGAAACAGATGGAGATGTTATTTTAATAAGAAAAATGTCCATGCGCTACAACAGGTGAATGCTATTCTAATCTTATTATCGTTATACGATTTAGTTATTAAGGTAAATTTACTGCAGGAATATGCTTGGATATATATTCTTTTAGAAAATCAATCGTGAACCGTAATTAGGAGTCCGATCATTGCATGCGAGTTTTTTTAAAGAGATTTCTTATACGACTCTGAAAGAGCATTTATGCCCCTAGTGGGTTTTGGTTTATTGATAACAAACAATTAAGGGACTAATGCACTTATTGAGTGTATAAGCAAGTGATTAGTCTGGTGAAGAAGCTAGGAAACGGACTTATCGATGGATGAGAATTAAAGAGAAAATATTGAAGATGCGGGTATGAAGTGACTACCTATGTCAGGACGGTGAAGCGCAAGCGACGCTCAGCTGCGATGGACCATACGGTGGTGAAGGGCAAGCAAGGGGCTTGGAGCCGACGAACCGAAACCGGTGGTGAAGAGCGAGTGAAGACTGTGTCGTGATGAACCGTGCGAGGCCATTTGAAGCCATGGATTATCCACATCAATCATTTGAGAAATGGAAGATGAAATGCCAAAGATCAAGAAGATGAGATCTTCCCGATGATCGAATGACCTTGACGTTGGTAACCCTCCAAGTGAAGAAACAATATGGTGTGAAGGTACTCCTATTGGTATAACTTTGCCTTTTAAATTTAAGTTTAGGATGACGTACTATTAAGAGGGATACCACATGCATATAATTGGTTGAATACTAGTACTCAAAATGCTTCATCTTTGTGTGAGTTGAAAAACCTAAGCCAAAATTTCAATCCCGAGTTGTTTCACTTGTCACAACTCTTACATAGGGTTTGTTCGCAAGTTTTTCATATTCTCTTGAAGGTTTTGGACCATGTTTTATGTTGGGTTTGATAGCCCACGAAACTAGCTTTCCATAGAGTCCAAGATCTTCGAAATCGGAGTTCGGAGTAAAAAGTTATTGCATTTTTACTTAAGCAACATCAGACTATCCGATTTGAAATCAGACTATCCGATGTATCGGACTATCCGATTTTTCAGAGAACTTCACTCTCTGTCTTTGTTTGAAAAATCCTTTCGAGTGAGTTTTTCTAAGTGTCGGATTATCCGATGTTGGATCAGATAGTCCGATGATACAGAGACTCCGAAATTTCATATAACTTGAGTCTCTGTTTGAGGACGAAGTTTTTGCTTCTAAAATATCAGATACTCCGATTTAACATCAGATAGTTCGATGTCTCGGAAAGTCCAAAATTTCTTGGAACTTCGTTCTCTGTTTCTCGTTGCCTTGGAGGTTTAAAATATCGGACTATCCGATCTTGTATCAGACTATCCGACGTGGGCTGAAAGATTCCCCTCCAACAGTCACATTCTGGGGGATCTATATAAACCCCCCACCAACCCTTTTCTAGGGTTGCCCAAAACTGATTTCATTCCAATCTTGCTTTGGGTTGAGCTTTGTGCTAAGTGCTTTGGATCTTTGAGCTCTCTCCCTCTCTATCTCAAATCCCCCTTGTTCTTTGCGACTTGGATCTTTGTGTGTGGATTTGGAGTTTGGGAGCCTAGTGTGTGTTTCTCTAGATCTTAAGCACTAGGATTTGTCCAAGAGTTGTGTGGTGTTTATTACTCTTAGAGGTTGAGGACTCCTAGACGGCTAGGTATCGTTCTTGGACCACCGATCTACGTGTGGTTGGCCAAGAGAAGTTTGTGAAGGCCGGATCTTGCCTCCGCAAGGAAAGAGATATCCTTAGTGGAAGGAGGAGTGCATTTGTGCAACCTCACGAGGATAGGGTTGAAAAAGACCCGGCTCTTTGCGAGCCCCTCAACGGAGACTAGAATCCCCTCAAGGATTTGAACTCCGGGAAATACATCGTCGCGTAAACCTCGGTGATATCCTCTCTCTCTTTACCTTCTTGTTGCATTGCTTTGTGCCATGCTAATATTGTTGTTGGTTGAGCTCACTTCCTTGCGTGTGGATTGGATCTAGAGCTTTTAGGTTGTTTCTTGTTTGTTTTGTTGTTGTGCAGGTCAGATAGTCTGATCCCATTTCAGACAATCCGATCACATAGGACTATCCGACTTGATATCAGACAATCCGACCCTGTTTTGTTTTAGCTTCCGCATTTATTTTAAAAATCGCCTATTCACCCCCCTCTAGGCGACATCAAGGTTCTTTCAGACTCCTATATTTTCAAAAGCGAATGAAATTAACGCTTGACTCAAATACAGATATTTATTTCCAAAAAGAACAAACTTAGCAATCAACTCATACACGGATGACGTACCAAAGTATCGGCAAAAACATCTTTAATTTTTATAATAGTAGAGATTTGACGACGAAGAAGGACGAGAGTAACAGGGAACTCCATTTTAGGAACAAACGCGTCCTTGTACGATTTTAGTCATTTTACCCATCTGTTTCTAATGTTTTGGAGCATTTCGCATTATGGCCTTTTCGGTTAGGGTGTTAGGTGTTTTCGGCTAGAGAGAAGCAAGGGCATTTTAATATTTTTAAGTTAACCTGGTAGCCCATTCACGTCAGACTAACGGCAGTGGTATAAAAGGGACATAAATTTCATTTGAGTGGTATAAAAGGGACATAAATTTCATTCCAACGGCATATAAGAGAACATGTTTTCTGTGACATATAAAAAAACTAGTGAAGTTTGAGTGGCACATGAGAAATTGTAGTGACTAAGGAGATAGCAACTCAATTACACGTTGAATTGTTGCATGCGCGCAGGGAAGAACCCACAAGCAGCTGCGTGTACGGGGAGTCGCGTCTGCATGCAAACGAGAAATGGTAAACATTCAATATGTGAGACTTGTTGCATGCCTACATGCATAGAACGAAACGATGCACGTGTTTAGCCTAATTAAGAATGTGTGGTGGAAGAGAAATACGGCTATCAAAGATCTAAAAATTTTACAGTGCTAATACGTCAATCATACATGAATGGAGGGAGTATTCCTTATGTTACATGTGATGATGATGAAGGTCGTTAAATCACACACTATTGGTATGTCTAGGGTTTACGTTTAAAATTACTCAACTTGTCGATAATATGGCATACTTGATAAAGGTAGTGAGAAGATAACAGCACTGAACGAGCAAGGGAGAGAGATAGGAAGGGATATCTAGGGGGTTCTCTTTGATGTCGGTGACGCAAAAGGTAATTTTCTTTTGACACTAAGAGCAATGTTGGAACTGTTTTCCAATGAAGGAATGTTTGAATCCAAAATCCTACCAATATATTAATAGTTTTAACAGTTCTTTGATGGTGTTTTATTTGCTGATAAAGTATACCAACAACAGATATATGACTAAATCAACCCTAAGGGGACGTTCGAACCTTCATATTGGACGGTAACGAGGAGCCCGACCAAGAGCCGTCCCTGCCACCACCTCGACCAGCACTTTCCTTCAGCCCTGCCATTTTCATGCCGCATTCGTCGGAGAAATAAATCAAGAGAAGCGCTCTTGCACCTCTCTTCGCGTTGCCGCCGTCATTGGAGACGGGGCGCTTGGTCAAGAGCAGCCCATGAGCCCACCTTGGGGGCAGCCTTCAGGAGAAGGAGGAGGGCGACGAGGCCGTGTCGGAGATGGTGGCGGAGCGGCACTAAAGGCGGCGGTTGTAGATGAAGAGATAGTATAGCTCGAGCTCACGAGGTGGGGCGCCTCGGCCTCCACCTTCCCTCTCCTGAGCCCGCCTTATCAGCGGCGGCGTCGCGGGCCTGAGCTCGCTGGCCTCCCCGCCTCGTCCTCTTTGCATGCGCTCGCGGTGGAGAGAGAAGATAGAAGTTGGGAGGATGAGATGGAGGACATGTAGGTCCTACTATTTATTTTGACTGACATATGGGCTTGGCATATTTTTTTTTTAATTTTTAATTTTCAATTTTTCTCTTTTTATTATTTTGAATCAAACTACCACGTAAGCATCACGTCAGTGCCATATAGGGCGAAGTACTAGTCAAATGATCCACGCATATGCCACGTCAGCCAAAACCAGGATCAAATACTGTCGAGGACCTCGTTTGCACTGGTTTTGTAAGTTGGAGAATGCGTTGTATCCTGGTTTTCCGGACTGAGGATGGAAATCAGACCGGGCAACAAATGGAGGGATGTAAAGTGAACTTAATCCTAATCTCGATGTCGTGGTCCAATTCGAGATGAAACCATTCGGCCCAAAGCATAGTCCGTCCTTCCTTTCTCTCTTTCTCTTCCGTTTGCCTTTCAGGCATTTCGCCGAACACTCTTGGAGCAAGCGAACGGCGGAAGGACGGCGGCGAGTCACCGGCTCGCCGCCGAGGGCGACGGCGTGGGGGGACAGTGAGGGAGTCTTATATCAACTCGGAAAGCACGTGGAAGCCTGCGCAAATGGGGATCGGCGGCGGCGGCGGGGATGGAGCTGCTCCAAGTCGGAGGCGCTGAACCGCGACCACCAGGTTTTGGCTCGTCAGGGTCTCCGTGCCGCCGCTGCCACCGGCGGCGCTGGTGTTCTTGGCCCGCGCGTAGGAGGGGCGGAGGCCGGCGGCCTCAGGAATCTCCTGCTGCTCCAGGCGCTGTAGCTGCAGGTAAAGGTACGGGCATATCTTGTAGCCACGCGGGTGTTGTCAAGTAGTGGATGGCTGCACAGGTTTTCGTTGCAGTTCCGATTGATTGCTCGTGCGTAGCTCTGGGCTCCGAGAAGATGCAGTTTTCGCAGAAAATGTTCTTCTGTCTGAGAATCGTTCGCTGCCACAGCCCAACTTAGTAGAGTACCAAATCTAGTGTCAGGTTTTTGAATGTCTAAGCATTGTAGGTACATGATTACATTGTCGATCTCCCTGATGCTGGAGGCACAGTTGGAACCTGGTCCGATTTTGTGCACTCTAGCATGATTTGTGTGGATATGGTGGATGAAGTAATCGACATATTCGGGCATTTCTTGTCCTGGATGTTGGCTAAATGTTTGGCACCGCAAGCGAGCTATCATCATCGGTATCTGACCATCTGATGCGTGAAGGCACATGAAATTGATGACAGCCTGTGACATTTCGAGTTGCTATTTGCGAGCCAACCATTTGTTTCAGGGATGTAGTAATCATGCCATTCCCTTTAGAATTTAGTGTGCCCCTTTCTGGACATGTTTATGTTTCAGTACTAATCAGGTGCATCTCTGCAATATTTGAGAAACAAGTAAGCCTGGTGCGCGTGTGTTCCCCTTTTGTTTCAAAAAGATTGTTTTTGGATGATGACAAGCTGACGATTTCTTTGTTGGCAAGTTCAGGTAGCATAGGCATAGCTCAACCTGATTCTGAACGATTTAAAGATATCAAATTAAGAAACCTGAGTACAGTCCTACCGTTCCCTTCTGAACAGAATATTTATGACTTGATATACATGTGGTTGGAATGCTCATATTTATATTGCTTTATGATTCTTGAAGTTGAGGACATTCATTAAAGGATGCTTTTTGAACACTGTTTTTAAACAACACCCAGTTTCTGCTTTAGCTATTAGTGCTGAACAGACATTTCTGCAATGTCCCACTTAAATTGATACTTACGGAACAAAATTCACTTTATATAGTAAACTTAGAGCAATCATTGCTAAAGCATTATTTTGCAGGTTCTAGATTATTTTTGAGATTGGTTGTAATTTGATCAGTTCCCTTTTTGTTATAAACAGCAAGCTCAATGAATAGTTCCATTAGATTGGAGCTACTTTGTCCTTTAGTTGGTTGCATAACCAATGTCTTATCTCTGTTTTTATCTTCCAAGAATTACCGTTGACTTCATGAAAGAAAATGTTCTGTTGACATACTGTTATTTTTGCGTATTGCAGGCTCACAGCCCTTGGATAAGGTGATGTAATGGTGGATTTTGATCTACTCTGTTGTGTATAGACTATAGTACATGCTGGTAAGTGATATAATGAAAATGCTTTGAGGGTTCTTTTTATTTTTTGAACAGTGCTGTGAGGTTTCATGATTATTCTTATCTCCATGAATTACTTGATCACTCTTTTTTTTTTATTTTACAGATTATATTAGCCTGCATGAATTTGGGTAGTTAGAGTGGCCCTGAGGAATCATTGATGCAGTCATCATCTGCCGTTGTGAGTTGTGACTACACACCATGCAGGGAAGATTAATGGGAAGGATTGTGATTATACAAGAGTAAAACTATTGTTGGTTTTCTTGCCTGCAGCTGACCTTGACTCTGGTTGCAAGCAAGGGCTTGAACTTCATAATTAAAGACTGTGTTAACCGCCTATTAAAGAAGAATGGGGGTGGCTGAACTAGGTACACACCATGCAACCAACATCCTTCGGTAAGATCATCAAATATAATCTTTTCCTGCTTCAGTATGTATTGATTTTTGATAGAGTCACACTACTATATAAAGAAGTGAAAAGTTTCGAAGTGAATATCTTTGTATAGTTGTATAATTGAAAATAGAAAACTGCATGTATAATTGACCGCCACCAGACCACTTCACGGATTTGCTGTGATTTATATCACAATAATTGCTTATCACTGACTCATTCTTTATTAATAATATATGCATACGGTTCTTTAATGATATGTATCTTTTGGTTCCTTTCTGTTTCTGCCATTGAAAAAGAATTTAGGAGGTGCATTGAAATATAAATTGGGAGGTAGAGGTGCATCCGTTAGGTAGTATCTTTTTTTTACTACCCTCTTATTTGCAACTGACTTATAATATCATGTTCTTTCCGACAGTGCATGAACA
The DNA here is from genome assembly GCA_000338895.3 of Oryza meridionalis. Taxonomy (NCBI): domain Eukaryota; kingdom Viridiplantae; phylum Streptophyta; class Magnoliopsida; order Poales; family Poaceae; genus Oryza; species Oryza meridionalis. The sequence goes on along the minus strand of CM002528.2, from coordinate 3,511,169 downwards.
TATATATCATAAAACTCTCCATTTTGTTTGATGTGATGTTGGCTCTACAATTATCTCCCATTCACAGGAAAAACCATATGTAAGTTGAGTTGACACTTGGTGACTGTCCTGAAGTATGAAATTTAATCTAGTGTAATAATGGTGTGGTTTGCAGAATTACTTGCAACTAGCTTATGCCAACCATGTGTCAAAAGTATTCTGATTTCTCTTAAGATTTTTTAATAGATCATAGTTCTCAAAAACTATCTATTGTGCTCTGTAGTTAGGTCTTACTTTTGTGCTTTAGAGGGACAAAGGGAACACGAATAGTTAGCTGAAAAGGCTATATTACATTACTTCCATACAACCATAGCTTATATACAATGCTAGCAATATTACACATCCGTCAACTAACTCATTACATATAAGAGAGAACATGGATAGTTAGCTGAAAAGGCGACAGTACATTACTTCCGTACAACCATAGCTTCTGTAGACTGCTAACGATATTACACACTCGTCAACTTAGGCACTACGCCATCATAATAGTGAGATATCTGACAATAGTAGCCAGACTGCCAGAGAGCCAAAATTTTGGGGACAGTTTCAGCTTCCTAATCCCCACTGGTCCATAGGCATCGTCTGCAATTTAACCAGCAATTCCTATGCTTTTCCCTCACTGGCATTGTCGCTGTCATCATCGTCAATTTTGAAGAGTTCTAGGCGGCTGTGGCTCAGGCGGAGTGAGTACATTGTCGTCTTGTACTCAGCCCAGGTGAATGATCGGTATCGGCGTGGGCTGCTGGCTGTGATTGTCTCTGGGAGTGCCGAGATTCGTGCATGCAGGGGTGGTGATGCGAAGTATATTGTGGACAGCCTTGGCCTGCAGGCGGTTGCAATTACCCTGTGCCGGATACTTATCAGCCTCCCATTTGTCAGAGCCTGAAGAAATAAAGGCCAAAGAAAGGATAAGCCGAACAATGTCAGGAATGCAAAACTATGTCCAGGCTTACAGCATCATGTTTTAGTGATTTTTTTTTAAGTTGAGTAAAGCAGCGGTAGTTGCAGGATAGAAAGAGATTTTTTTGCCAGCTGGTAAGAGTTGCAGCAGTACAATGAATTTGAGTCTGAAAATAACAAACATATCAGTGTTGCATTTTTTTTGACAAAAGAAACATTGTTCAGCAGTGCTGCAGCCTTATGAATCAAATGATTAAATATATATTACTTTCCTTTGTGTTTTGCAGTGAGCAAAGAAACATTTTTTATGAATAACTGGAAAGAAAACCACATAATTTGTAAATCATATGATAGTCAATGCAACCCTTTTATAATCTATGAAATAATTTCTTTTGATAATAGTAAACCTTATTCTGATATATGTAATGCTGTTTTTTTTTGCTCTAGTTATTTACTGTGACTACCTGGAGGACATCACCAACATTGACGAAAATGGCCGATGGGTCCGATGGCACCTGAACCCACATCTCCTTGCCCTCGTGGTCCGGCACAAACACCTGTAGCCCTTCGACATCGTTTGCTCGGAGCAAGCTAAGGATCTGTGGGTCAGAGTGCTCGCCGAACCCAATGCGCCCACCTGCCATCAGATTCCCACCATTGCTAGCCTTGGTGCTAACAAGGCTCTTGATATTGCATTGGTCATCATGGTCAAGCTTGTGAATGTTGCATGATGGAGGGTAGTGGTTGATCCTCAGGAGGCAGTCACTGTCAGCGTTTGTGGTAAGCTTGCTGAAGTATCTGGGGTCCTTGAGACCTAGCCCCTCTCCTAACAGGTCCAGGATCTCACATGCGAGCTTCTTCATGGCTTCAATGTACTCATTCACGATAGCACTGCAACAGAGAGGGGGGATATCAGCAAGTGAGCACAATCAACTTGAAATTGATTTTATCAAAAGAATGCTGTTATCACAGAATCAGGTTGGATGTGCCATGACAAGTAAAAAGAAGTTGGAGAAAGAGGAGCAAGGCCTTTGACTGATTGATGGCTGCAGCAAATCAAAAGCTGCACCCACCCTACCCTCGGCAAGCCTGCCTGATGAGTTAGAAAAGATGATACACTGATGGGTATATGTGTATGCCTCTGTGCTTGTGCACCACCATCTACAAGACGTGATATATTCGTTTCTTGTGAATCTTGTGATGCATGGATAGGCCACAGAATCAGCAGTACATCATGCAGCCGAGGGGTGACAAATTTTCCAATGGGCAAAAATGTGTTGTTGACAGGATTGGCCATGCTTTTTTCCACTGCTCCATGGAAAGACCCATCAGTGCGTGGATCACAAGTATCACTGCCCCTGCCACTACACAACCTCTGGGACATTTCATTTTATCTTACCATAAAGAGGACTCCTTGCATGTGTGCCTCCTTTCTTTTGTTTGGCTTTATATGGATAGCATAGATATGCTCTTTAGGGGCCTGGATCATTTTATTCTCATCAGACATGTGTGTACTTCCATGTGGGCCCCTGTCTGTTGCATTTGACAAAAAGAGGTTGTTCTTCCTTCTTGTCTTGCACTTTTCATATAGCAAAATGGTTACTGTGAAGATTTCCTAGCCATTCTGTTCTTAACCTGATGCATTCTTGATCATTATTATCTCATTCTTTGTGTTCACTACTTCACTGGCATGTTGCTATCAATATGTTTCCAAAATGATGTGCTTGTGATAATTAAGCTTAGGCTTTTGAGTTGATTAAGGCATTAAGATTAATATTCTTGTACTAGTATGGATATTATATATTAATGGCTGATGTATGTATGGTGATAGAGAACTAAGAGGAGTTTCAAAAAGTATATATCATGTATATCCCAACTAAACACATCATTTTCTACATGAAAACCTGCTGTACTTTGCTAATTAAGCTTGCAGAGCTTTCTGGTAGATAAGGATGCTTCAAGTACTCACTCTGTTGCTGCATCAGTTGGTGGTTGGATATTGCCATTAATTGGAAACCACTGCATATATGTCAGATTGGTTGATACACAAATATATACAGTTTGTTGGAGAGGGACCCTGAGAGGAGTCTTCTAACTACCTAAGTGAGGGTTTTCTTGTCCATTTCATCATATTTTCTCTCAGCAAACTCTGATTAGGCCACTACCTGGTTCTGAGTACAGTCAGTGAGTGGTGAGTAATCTCTCCTAGTATGTGAGCTCTCATTCAGCATACACAAAGATAGTTAAGGAAAATCTGATATATTATTGTCTGTTAGTTGGTAGACATTTTCTCCAATATGGGCAATATTCGCTTTTGCTTTCAAAACCACTTATGTAGTCATTTTTTAGAGCAAAAATGAAAATATCAATTGGTATGCTTGATCCTTTTCCAATGTCTATTTGGTTAGACAATGATACCTAACTTTCATCAGAAAATTTCTTATGCCCATTTTGTGGAGCTATCAAGTTTGTTATGTCCCATCAGTTGCATGCTTTTCTTTTGCTTTAGAAACTAGCTATGTATGATCTTAAATTGTTGGAACTAACTTATCATTGGCCTGTCCATCATAGCATCAATTATGCCATTATTGTGATAATTATTGTTTTGAAAACTATGTACTCATGCATTTCCGTGATTTAATTGATGGGACCTGTGTCTGAAAATGACAATATACATATGGATATGTACTGAAGTAGTACTATGAAGAATTAAAAATGAAAACCCCATATGCTAACATAATAAGTTAAAATTATAACATAAACTGCAGCTTTCTTGAGTCAACTTTTCCTTAATAAAATTAATGTAAATTGATCTTAATTTACCTTAAGTTATAGTATATGATGACATGAGTGTAACATTTCCACCCTTTTCCTTATTGTGTAAACTAACATTTAGTCCATCCTTGATATATAGTCAAAAGGTTCCTTAAACTACATGCACTACTATCATCAGAAGATCATAACATGGCAAATATGCAAGCCAAACCAGCTGAAAAGGAAAGAAGCAAGCCCAGTTGCAATTGCAAGCTTGCAACTGGCATGAGTGCAGTGCAGGTATGCATGATTCCAACTTGGCCTTCTTTTGACTTCTGAACACAATATATTATGCATATCTATAAATTAATTGCCCTGTAGCTGATGAAAAACCCATAGCTAGCTAGATATCTCTCAAGCCAAGCCTATCCTACGTATGCATCCCATGCATGCATGTAGATAGACATCATGCAAGTCTATACCTTATACTATATAGATAAAACTTTTATACACATGTTCTTAGTAAATACTGGAAAAATAAATTACAATAAAAAAACTCAAAAATTAACTATAAAATTTATTTTTTCTTATGCCTATAAACTGAAGGCTAAACGATGGAGCCCTCTAATTAAATATATAGATATGTACCTGATGCTTCGTTGCATCACCCCTGAGCAGTACTCAGATGCAGAAATATGTAAGCATATCTCACTGTATTTTGACAACAGATGAAAAAGATAGATAGATATATTGTAGATAGGAAAACCTAATCAAGCTGACAAAACCCTTTTACTGCTACCAACGCACACTACTACTGCTTGGACGGCATCACATCAGCAGTGAGACATGCAGGATTATGACAGGAATATGTAGATGGCCGGTTAGTTAAGGAGCACAGCATGATATATATTTAATTTTTTTTTGCATGTTCATCTCACACTGCAGGGACACCGGACACCCATGCACCGTCTTAATTAACATATTATTGGATCATATATAGTCGTCTTTCATTAACAGTTTAATTAAGTAATCAACAAGCTTTAAACCCCTGTAGAGGTCAGCTAGTTCAATAAAAATACTTTAGTGATGCACAGGGACGAGGGGTCTAGCAAAAATAAATAAAAATGACAATTTTTAATTATATGTGTATGTGTGTATACGGGTAATACTTAATTAATAATATATATTATTCACGTTGCCTCATATATAGTTTAAGACCATATATGCAGTGCCATGCATGTGATTGATATGCCTTTCAGTACATAACACATAGAAGAAATTAATTATATTGTAACTATTGCAATATTTGCAATATTAATTTATTGTTGTAACAACACTGTAAAACTTAGTGAATATAGTTGTACCACAATGTATGCTTAAATTTGGGAAATGGTAGGGTTATCAAAGATTTGTGACAAAATTTATTACGAGCAACCAAAGCTCACCCACAAAAGGATCGAGAGAAGTAATTAAGCTCGTGTATGCCCAGCTACATGAGATTTTATTGTCAATAGAGCTTTTAAAAGGCACAGAGTTAACTGTATAATATATCTTATATAGGATACTCCTTTCCCGTTGAAAAAAGAGCCTTGAACTTTTCAAAATGAACTTGATATAACTTTGTCTACTTAATTATATATTCTTTATCAACAATATATCCAAATGTAAGACATCTTTTGAAGTAAAACCATAGGGAAAGGATCCCTACAATCCAAAAATAAGTTATACAAGTATATAATCTCTTAAATTATCTTTTGATAGAACAATGCTAAACTATTAAATATGCCGAAAATTTGTACTTCGAACAATAATAATTATCGTGGAAGTTAAACTGATACATTAAAACAGAAATATTCTTCTGTGACCGGAGTCCGGCACACTGCATTTATTATAGAATATATGCATGGGTAGTATTAAGAAAAATTAAACCATAGAGAACATTAGTTATGTAGATGCAGATAATTAACAATGTTTTATAAATATAAATACGTGTGCCACGTAAGCATGCATACTTTGACACGTAGGCGCAACACAATACGCCACTCCATCCGTTCCATGTTACATGTTACAAGATGTTTTGGACTCTTCAAAAGTTCATCGATAGATCATGCATGAATTTATTCAAAACCCCAGAACATTTTATAGCGTGAAACATGAATTTATTCAAAACCTAGAACATCTTATAACATGAAATGGGGAAACGGAGAAATGGAGGGAGTAAAAAATAACTAATCGATTAAGCTATAGGCTAAGAGTGAGTGGTGGTATTGTACGTACCTGAAGCGAGAGGGGTCCATGGCGTCGATGGTCCTGGCCCGGTGAGCGACGGCGGCGGGGTTGGCGTGGAGGAGCAGGTACTCCAGCTCGCCGACGTCGCCGTTGAACCCGATGCTCCGGCAGCCGTACCCGAGCGGGCTCGCCGGCCCGGCGCGCTGCTTCTCCGCCGGCGCCATCGCGAAGAACGCCGCCGTCGCGGCGTCCAGCCTCGCCGCGGCGGGCGCCGCCGCCGGCACGCCGTGCCCGACGCACCGGAAGAACCCGTGCGCCGCGCACGCCGCCGCCACCCGCCTCGCCACCGCGCCGCGCTCCGTCGCCAGCGATGACATGTCCACCGTCGCTATCGTCACGCCGCCGCCGACGACGACACCGGACGCCGCCGCCCCCGCCGCCGCCGCGGCCGCAGCTGGCGGCGCCGCCACCACCGTCTCCTGCCTCGCCGGCGTCGTCGCTGAAGGCACCACCATGATCGATCGATCGATCGAGGGAGAATGCGCGGCCGGAATGGAGTATTAGATTGGAGCTCAGGATGTTGCGATGACGGAGGAGAGGAGGGTGGCGCTGGTATTTATGGACGCCGGAGAAGAGAGAGAAGAAGAACAAGGAGAAGCTGGTGATGGTGGTGGTGTCATCTTGAGGAGTAGTACACAGCTTAGCTGGGAGAGTATAGTATACATGTGTCAAGCAAGCCACAAATCTCAATTAACTTCTGATTAATTAATTTAATTAATGAATGATACCTGCATCATCTTGCTAGTGTTCTTCTAGCTAGTTTCTCATGCATACTTCTCCCTTAGTACCTCCCTCCATTCTAAAATATAAATAAAGCTTTAAAGTGTATAAATTTATTATATACATAGTCTCCAACGTAAAACTTTAATTTATTCCGTTTAAGTTCACTGGAGACAAAATGGATTTATAAGATATTTTAAAACAACTTTATATAAAAAGTTTTGGCATGAGGTAAAATATGTACATTAATAAGAAAAAAACGATGTCTTTGACTATTATTTCTTTTCATAGCGTATTATCAACGACTCTAAAATTAATATCATGTAAAAATACTTTCAAATATGAATATAATGCTGCCACATGTACGATCTAAACATATATTATTAATTTAATTATTAGTCAAAATATATAAATATTGATTTTTCTAAAACTGTGGGCGTCTTATATATATGTTGTAGGATGGAGGGAGTACCTCTAATTTGCAGGCTCTTAAATTCCTTTCTCATCTGGACATTGAAATGGCTAGCTAGCTAGCCGTAGGCTGGAGAAGAGGAGGAATTAAGGTCATTTCTATAAATTATATGACTAATAATGTTTTTCTAGATAATGAATGACTAATAATGTTTTTCTAGATAATGAATGACTAATAATGCTAGATTAGTACAGTTAATCGCTACACGATGTAGTTGTATTTTAAAAAATAAATGTCACTATATATAGTGCTTTGAATCAAATAAATCACTATATAGGTCAATATCCAGCATAAACTGGCGCGCACATCACGCAATTGCACGGGTAAGGCCAATATAGTTTTCTTATCTTGTGATCATACTTTGACAAACATACCATAATACAATTGATAATTTATCAATTAAATATCGTGCACATCATTATTTGTTCTTTTGTAATTGTATAGATCGTCGACTTTTTGCGGTCTTCGGCCCTCGATCGATCAACCATGTTATTTTGACTATTGCTTTTTAAAAATGGATACTAGTCATTCCATTTAGATATGGTTTCGAGCATGTCCTAAAATTGATTGTCCACACAACAATAATAACAACTATATATAAGGCCTTAATTAGGACATCTAAGAAGAGAGACTTGATCATATATCTATATAATTCTATAAAGACTCCAATGGTGGTGAGTCTAGTGACATTGAATCTACCACCATCACGTACTCACTGTCATGTGAGCCCTTGTTGTCAGTGTAACAATTCTACATTCAAAATTCAAGCAACATCAGAGTTGGTCAGTGCCAATATATGTACTTCTTCATGACTTCCTAACGGTACAAGGTTCTCTAGTATAGCAAGTGATCATCCCCTCTGTCGACGTTTGATGTCACGACTATGGTATTTAGACAGTATAGGGATCGTTGGTGCTAGGATATACGCGAGACTGAAGTAAAAGAGACGAAGACGGGGATTTTTATACAGGTTCGGGCCCCTCAGAAGATAATAACCCTACATCCTGTTGGCCGAAGCCGGTCGTTGATCTTATTCACCATAATCACACCAGTACAATATTTGGGGTAGCCTATCTAACTGTTGTCGGCATGGCGGTCTGAAGATCTGACTCGTAGCCGACAACAGGGTAGCCTTCCTCCTCGAGCTCTTGCCCGGCGAGATCAGAGACAGCGCTAGATCCCTACGGCCGGCCTCTGAAGGTACCGGATAGGGTCGATCCAGGCGTATCTCTGATGTCGATATCCGGCGTCTTGTCTTGGCGTATGTTGGCTTGTATGTTGTGGCTTCTGGTGGGTGTGTCGATTGTCTTGGTTCTGTTCCTTCTCCTCCTAGGAGGCTTTGTATTTATACCCATAGGTGTCCTCTTGTCCAAGTAGAACTAGGGAAACCAATATGGATACAATCCGAGTAGTTCTTGTTGTTTCCATGTAGAACTCTGGTTGTCTTTTCTTATCCGGAACTCCTCATATATCCGCAGGTTGTTTCCGTATAGGACATGGTATGTGGTGGGTCCCGCCGAGATTTAGTCAACTACTATTAGGTATGTGGTATCCATAACCTTGACACCCTCTATAATGAATGATGTCTCTAAAAAAATGAATGTGTTTTCCTTTCTTAGATAAAATGAAGTTTTCCCGTTATGACGTTTATACTGACTATATACAGAGTCGAATTAAAACAATTCGGTATACGTATCAACTATCAACTCTAATATGTCCTAGTTGGAACTCCTATATTTTTTTTAATAATTTCATAAAAAAAATCATTACAACGCATAGGCACCCTGCCCTGCTAGTATAGCTAGCATACATCCAACCAGACCATATATACAACACCATTTCTTTCAATAACATATGGCATGGTATATTTGGCATTGTCTTTTCATTGCTTCCAATAGCTCTCCCCTCCCAATCGAAATGTAGAATTGTTTTTTTGACAATTGTCTTAGGGGAGTAGTCAATATGGCTTACCACAGTGATATAGTTTTTATTTATAAAAAAATAATTCAATGCATATCATCTTTATATCTTCCAGGTGGCTCACTCTTGCATTGGTTTATAATGCTATTACAAGGGACCAGGATACTATGTACTTTCAAAATCAATAGCTAGGAATCCTTTATCCTACTTTAGGTGACGTAGTTTCTTTATAATTTTGTTATAGAGTTCTGTGTGATTTATTTATTTTCATTAGCTCAGGAGTTATCATGCAATTGGAACGGGATGCCAGCTTGTTGTATAACCTCGTATCTTTTATTTTAGAGTCAAAACTTATTAGTTGTGTGTACCGATGTGGAAAATGTAAACAATTTACATTATATAAAAGAAGTACATGCCGACCAAATATTTTTTTAACATAACAATGTGCCTTGTATATGGTACAAATATGATGTCCAAGAAAAGAGAAATGAGGAAGAAAAATTAGACCTTAGCTAGCATGCACTCAAATATATGTGCAAAATGAACCACAAATTTTTGATAATTTGACCCTTTGCAAAAACTAATTTTACAAATGAACCGTGGCCAAAACTTATTTCAAAAATGACCATTTTGTTCAGCACTAAATCGTATGGCGCTGAACTTAGACACTTCAGCGTCAAATAGCACGGCGCTGAATGCACGTTGGCACGCCGACTCAGCCTCCCATCCACAGTAGCATGGCATTCAGCGCCAGTTGACGTGGCGCTGAGGTGTCTAAGTTCAGCGCCATACGATTTGGCGCTGAACAAATGGATCATATAAGTTTTAGCCGCGGTTTATTAGTAAAATTAGTTTTTGCAAAAGGTCAAATTGTCAAAATTTGAGCAAAATGAACAACCATTCATGCATGCCTAGCTAGGGGAAGCTAAGATTAAAGAACTTCAGGGTTCAATCACTAGTATGGATGCAGGGGAACCAGATTTTATCAACACATTAATAAAGTTTGACTCCACACCAATTCGATGTCATATTCAACTAATCTATTGAGGCACTAAGATGGCAATTAAATATCATCCGACACCGATCGAATGGTCCCTATCAACCAGTACACTGCTGGCCTCTTGACTGATGGATGGAAAAAAACAAAAATATGGTATATGACAGTGTGTATATATATATAAATATATATATGTGGACTGAGGAGGAAATAAAACTGTTACTCAGCATCCTATATACAACAAAAATAAAATAAAATCAATTAGTAAAATATAGAGACTATAGCTGACATAAAAATAACAATAACAATATGTTATCCACATGTAGAGATGACAAAAACAATAAATTGCAACATATATAATTAATTCTTGAGACAACTACTATTTGGTCAGGTCATACTGGAGCATATATAGTGTACAGTACTGACCAATTGTGTGCCGACTTGATTAAAAATTAGCATATATAATTAATTGATGCCGTCCATTGAGAAATTGGAGATAAGCACGTGAACATGTTGTTTCAAACCAACAGAGTTAATTACATCCTCAATATCCTATTATTTCTATTTCACCGAACGAATATATATATTTCCACATATATAGTTGGAGTGAGTCAAGCACCAATAATGCATACACATTTTAATTTTCCCAATTTTAAGCAAACAAATTATTTTTAAGCGATTTTACTTTCAAATACACCATGAATGGTTTAACTTGCAGCGGTCGGCTTACAATTGGTCTCATATAAATTGTTAAATTTGTTTTGCCGTCCCCATTATTTTGGAACTGCATTTACCGTTCTTTAAATGGACGTCAATTCGTTGTGTTTAATCAGTCGAATTAAGAATCTTGTTTGTAAATTCTTCAATTAAGCAAATTCTGATAAGCCACACCAACCAGTAAATACCTTGTAGCTCTCCGTAAAAGAAAAACAGAGAAGTACATGGGAATTGGGAAGTGCCATATTGTAGACCAGAATGGTCTTGATGAAGGCTTGAAACATTTCACAGACCTGATTACCTGATGTTCAGTTATCACAGTTAATTTCTTGCAGTCTTGACCAAAATCCCATTTAATTGTTTCTACTGTGATGCCACCTTTTCTTTTCAAAAAAAAAAAGCTGGGTTTCATATTTTCTTTTTCTGTTTTAATTTGGGTGGAGTATGAGCTGAGCCAGATGCAAGCAAAATAAATAGAGCAACTATAATTTTTTTAGTACACTATGGTGCAGGAAAAAAAAACATATACTGTATATATCATTTCCGCATTACATAACTAATAATTAACCCAATTAAGGAAGACATTAGTACAACATAGAGAAAAGGTATGGCCTAAAATTCTGAAAATATTTAGGAACAAAAAGGCAAAACCAGACACCCAAGTATGAATGTGGGGCTACTCCTGGTGAGTCCTGATATGGCCTTGTGCCATGCATCCTCCTTTGATTAGTAAGTCTAGCTGAAAATCTCTGAGACAGAAACATGCTGCATTGTCATGATAAAGAAACAATGGACAGATCACACGCACGGGTGCATCAACTAACCAAACTTACTCAACACGCATGCCATTTCTAATAATTCTGTTCAACCAAATGGCATGCTTTGTGTGTGTGTTCTATGTGTCTTCTTCAAGTAGATTACGTTTATACACAACTGATTTTGTTGAATTATACATAAATAATAACCAGTTGACTAAAATCCATAGATGGAAAGGATATCACTTCATTTATATATACTTCTCAGACAGTTGGAAATATTTTTTCCCATTATCTTTAAAAAATAATACTTCTCCCCTTTAATTATATGGAGTACTATTACTGAGTTTATCATTACCGAAAACTAAAAAAAAGTTCCATCCTTCTAAGTCCTAATCAAATTATTGAATTAATCATGTTTCTATTATTTTGTTTGAGATTTCCTTTTTAATATAATAAAATAATAATATCCCGCTACACTTGGAGTTGCACATATTAATCTCACTTGTTAAGTTCGATCTCAGCTACTCAAAGGAAAACAAAAGAACATCACAAAAGAGAAAAAAGGGACAAAATTTTCTCATACTTCTGCCATACAATCTTCTATTATCTAGTTGTGTAGACATGCACACAGAGCCATGGCAGACACAGGGGGATCTTGAGTTTATTGGATATCAGGTGAATACCCAGATATTTGGTTTGTCTATGATCTATAGTGCGCAAAGTGCTATGTTTGCTTTCTTGGTTAGTTCATGAATGTTTCATTCAATTGGTTGTGGGTTCAATTTCTCAGTCCCCTTTGCCGTATTCTCTATAGTTTCATCTTTAGTTATTGTCTATCTTTTCTTATTTAGGTATATATAAGTGTTAAAAGCATGTTTGACAAAGCTTCTGAAATGGAGCAGCTCGAATCCCACTCTACTATCTAGTTTATTTTTTTAAGATCACTTTAGTCTACTTCACCTTTTTTAATGTAGCTAAAACTGTTCAGGTGGACTTCGGTTTTACAAGGGATGGACCAAGGGCGGAGCTACATAAAAGGGTTGGGGGGAGGCGGAAGGGCTCAAGAACCCGGTTATTTTTTTTTCTATAGTTCATTTATTTTCACCATATATATAACCCTTTCATTCCAAACTCAGGTACTCGTATAATCTTAACTATACGTCTAAATTAATATATAGTAAAGCAAGTAAGTGGCACCTCTGTATTTCATTCTAGCTCCGCAAACTGGAGCCCTACCAAATAAATCCAGATATACATACCCATAAAAAAAAAGAAATCCTATGTTCGCCGCGCTGCGTAGGGAGTGGCCAGCTAGCTAGAAGTCTTGATCTAATCCTCTACTTGAGAAGTTCAGTTGTTTCTTCTCTAAAGTATCCCCCAACATACTCCCCTTTTTAGCTTAGCCAAGAAAAGGCACAACAAATTGTTGTCTCTTCACGTGGATGACTCAACGGCACGGCCGTTTGCCGCCCGTGTGCATGCATGCATGCATGCAAAGCACACGTGGATGACTCAAAGTCACATACTACATGTACATGTTAATTAAATTAATTTAACCCACAAATAATTGGTTGGAAATTTGCAAAAAGTTATCTCTTGGTCGGCATTAAACCGAGCATCAAACTAATAAACAAGGATAAAATCAGTTAAGTAATTAAGCAGACAAAAAGTTGCCCCCTAATTAAGCATCTTTTTAGTTATAGGAGAGATGACCTATAAGATAGAATGGCATATATTCTATACGTGTTAGCTAGCTAAGCAATGCACATAGTATAGTGATGATTAGTTTTTGCCTTAATTAGTCCCAATATATACATATATAAATTCCATAACAGTAACATGATGAGTAATTAATTAATCTAGCTAACATCTTCTTTTTATAAAGTTAATATCCACTAAACACCTATAACTCAACATGCAAGCCTAATATTTATTAGCACTCTTAAACCTATATGCAAACATACCGCATCAACCTATTAAACACACAAAACTCAACATGCAAACATATAGTAATTATATCTATAATTTATTTCATTGTAAAACTAAATATACGCATACTAAATCATCATTCTTAAATCATTTTTATAATATTTCAATCCAAATCATTTCATCATTTCTTCATTATCTAACATATATCCCGCATTAAAACGCGGAGCATCATCTAGTACACATTATATCATTAGGCCCATGATACTAGCTAGCTTGGTCTTATTAATTGGTGCTTATCGAGAACTCTTTGTTGTTCATGAAAGTGTGCTCCATTCAAAGATGATCATCAATAATATGCATGCTTAGTGTGTGGTGCATGTAGTGTGTCATGATTGTACATGAATCTAACTACTTCGACAAGTTCGAGGGCAGCTAGATTACATAATAAATCTTGTATAGCATATTAGAAATGTAGAATTTAATTTGTGGAATCTACTTGTAATTAATATAATAACTTATTGTGTAACTATAACTACTAGGAGCGTGAAATTATATCAACCTGGAAGACGTCTTTACCAATGCAATTAGAAACTCTGTTTCTGTGTAATTTTCCGCTTCTTTTTTCTGTAAGAACTTTGAATGTCTCACCTTCTCCTTCGTGAAAAGTTATATTAATATAAGGTAATTCAGGTGGGGGCACCTCTAGCTCCCCCCTCCCCTGTTGATCCTTAAAAAGAAAACAAAACTACTCCCTCCATTCCAAAATGTTTGACGCCATTGACTTTTTAAAAATGTTTGACCGTTCGTCTTATTCAAAAAATTTAAGTAATTATTAATTCTTTTCCTATCATTTGATTTATTGTTAAATATACTTTTATATATACATATAGTTTTACACATTTCACAAAAGTTTTTGAATAAGACGAACGGTCAAACATATTTAAAAAAGTCAACGGCGTCAAACATTTAGGAAACGAGGGAGTATAACATTCGTAAGTTTGTTGTATGAGAAAGTATTTTACGTAGAAAATCTAATATATATTAAAAATATTTATGGTATTTTTCTAAGACGGTGAACATAAACATTTAATCTTGTATAGCATTCTTAGATAATATACACAAGAAATGTCAAATATGTTGTATGTGCATAAAAAACATGCTACATATGATATTTTAGTAATAAGAAAATAAACATGATACCTTTTCATCATTATCTAAAATAAAATTCATCTTTAATAATACCTCAGACAAGAAACTCGTGAATACATTAATAGACTTATACAATAAATTTCTATACTCAAGCAATACACTCCACAAATTTAATTATATGGTTATTCCATATATACCTAGGGACAAAAAAGATCTTTTAATAGGTATTAAACTGTCAAATGACAAAAGATATTGAATGGATCAAAACCAAAATTAGAGGTATACGAGAGAATGAGTAAAAATTAAAGAACATATAAAGAATTAGCTGAAACTTCAAGGACATATATGGAATCTTCTCTAAAAAAATATGTAGCTCAAACTTTCAGATATCATAAATTAGTTACTAGTCTTATCGTCAAACTCAACTGGATTGACCGATTGGTGATAGATGCAATGTCTTGAAGTACATCATCATCAACTCGTCATCTGGTCTCTATAAACAATATTTAACATGTCAAATATTAAAAATGAACTGATTACCTCTTTTCTTTATCAATAGGTATGATTGATTATTACTTAAATGGCAGACAAGACGCAGTTTTGTTCGGCGCCGTTGCATGATTAATTTAGGTGCATTCTGACTGGTACCAAACATAGATATACATTACAAAGTTTGTTGAAAGATACATATATGCAAATGCAAGTATAGAACAATGACAATTTAATTATCTTTGATTCCTGGAACAAATTAGTGTCAAAGTGCATGCATGTAATTAAAATTTTTATTCTGATGCCTTTTTCTTTCTGCACGAATGCATAGAGTACATTTAGAGTTGGATAATTTAGATGAGAAGGCACCAACTTTTGTAGACAAGAGAGATTTGTGAAATGCTACCTTAGCCTCTCTTTCTTTCTCTCTTTTTGTCTCTTGTCTCCATAAAAGTAGTGCCTACAGCTAGCTGCTCTGCCATGTGGCCTCTCGGTTTTCGTTGCAACTTTTGGGCAGGCAGGTACATGAATCCTTATTAGTTATAGCTTTCATGTGCAAAATTTAAATAAATGTAGGCCTTTCGCTAAAACCGTGGGCAATCAAGCTATTTTAATATTGCTGGGAGACATCGTCAATGAAAGTATCAAGTATATATCCTGAGAAATATATGTTGATATGTATTTATCATATATGTTTGTCGAACAGCTCTCGGTTTTTTAGGCAGGAAATTTTACATGATTTTCACCGGAATCAATTAGTCTTCGAAAATTCCTATTTGATTTGAAAGGAGGCTAATAATATATTATAGTTGACACCATAATATAACATAATATAGTATAGAAAGATTAAAAAAAACCCTCTCACCAGGATGGCAGGGATGTAATTTCCCTCAATTCCTCGAGGGTTAGCAACTAAACACATTGGGTTTAACAAATACTTTCACTTTACATTGGGATGAAAAAAAAATTCTTTGCACTTGGCATTAAGGCCATTTTAGATTGCTAGCAAAAAGTGCTTACCAATTCATCGCCAACTTCAAGAGAGAGAGTTTGGATTGAACCAATTTGCGTTGTGGCCAAATCAACGTGACACCCTACCAAACCGCGGGTAGTTTCAAAACTTATTCAAACTTTGGCATTACCAACAAGTTAATTAATAGGGTAAACAACCACAATAGCCGTAAACTTAGTTTTTTTATGCTGACAAGCATGACCCCAACCGCAGGAGGGCACATCGTCTACACTCCACACATAAAGCATGCCAACACTCAACACTAGTGAGAGCCTTGCTTGTTAAGGCCATTCACAGTGCAACCACCGATGGAAGGGTTTTAGTCCAAAAAATTGACCCAAAGACACCGTTCCCCACAGTGCAAGGATCCTATTTTGCGTGACCTAGTTGGATTTGGGCACTGTACAAGGAAACGGCGCCCACAGCGCTCGTGACTTGGTTGGGGACCTAAGGAAATTAATTCCCTCACCTACCCTCAGCGACCCGTCTCTTCTCCCCTCTTTCTCCTCCTCCATTGTCTTCTCCGCTGCTTCCTCCCACTCCGCCTTCTCCTCTCCCACGCCGCCGTGCCTCCTCGCCCCCCACGCCGCCTCGAACGCTCTAGCTCCTAGCGAACTCCGCCGCTACTTCTCTCCCCGCTCTCTCATCCATCCGGCGGAGCTCGCAGCGCGCGCACAACCATGCCTCCTCGCCTCCCGCGCCGCCGCGCCTCCTTCTCCTCTCCTCCCAAGCAGTAGTCGCTGGCACCCCCTCTCCCTGGATCTTGGCGGTGGCTCGCCGGTGCGCGGGCGGCCGACGTTTCTTGGCGGCGCGCGGACACCGGTGCGCGGGAGGATGAAGGCGGCGAGGAGGTGGTGGGTGCCGTCGTCCCTCGCGCTCGCGGCGGGCGAGGTGGATGTGGTGGCCGCGGCGGCGGCGAGGAGGAAGGTGGCGGAGCTCAGCGACGACCCGGCCAAGGCGGCGGATCTGGCAGACGCGGCGGTCGTCGGCGCGAGGCCCTGGAGCGGCGAGGAGGAGGAGGTAGTGGGGGCGTAGATCCGGCGGGCGGCAGCAGGTTCTTGGCGGCGGGTTCTTTGCGGCGGCGGTGGCCGGTTCTTGGCGGCGGAGGCGTCCCCGGCTGCCGCGGCGGTGTCGGCCACCACCACCGGCGTCAGCTTCTTTTTGCGAATTTTTTCTTCTTCCGTTGATTTTGATTTCTTCAATTTTTTGTTGTTTAAACTACAAATGATTCTCCTATTCCAATCCCCAAGATTTTCTTGTCTTTTCTTTGACTTGGTGGCAGGAGAAAGAATCGGTGGCGGGAGGAAGAATGGCTGTGGCGGGAGGGGAATTTTCGTGGGCACAATGGGGATTTCGCGATGGGATTCGGTGCGAGGGACGCGAGGGCGAGGCTACGCCGCCCACAGCGCGCGCGACCCGCCTTTTCTCCTCGCTGCGCGCCCTTGTTTTGGCGAGGCTTTGCGTCGCTCAGGTAGGGGACGACAAACCTAGCTAAGGCGCGGGCGCCTGCTCCACGTCGGTGAAAATCTGAGTTGGCGCAACTAGGTAACGCGCCAGCTCAGTGCACTGTGACAGGCCTAATAATGTGATATGGCCGGGATATCCAAAGTGAAATTTATTTTTTCTCAATCGACACGATGTCATAGTGGTATAGGTTCAAAGTGAAACTTATTTTTGCTCTAAGTGATGTGGAAGTATATATTCAATAATCACTAAGTGTAACTTTTCTAAAATTAATTAATTATATTCTTTGTTTCATATTACAAGGTGTTTTGATTTTTTATAAATAAAAAATTTAAAAGTTTGATGAAGTTTTTAGAAAAACGTACCAATCCTTTTTTAACACAACTAGTAATATGCACGTACGTACTTTGCAACAGACCATTAGAGGTGGAAACGAACCGAGCCGAGCCTGGCTCGGCTTGGCTTGCAGTGGCTCGCAATAAACTAGGCTTGGCTTGGCTCGGCTTGGTTAGGGAAACAAGCTAAAACTTGAGCTCGGCTCGGCTCGTTTCCTGGCTCGAGCCAGCTTGAGCTAGCTTGTAAGCCTTCCTATTAAAACACCTCGTCATATATATTTTTTAATTATTAAAAAAGCAATAACAAATCATCAACATATAAAATTTAAATAAGTTTATATATTTAATACTTCAAAATCTTAATGATAAATTTCAAGTTGACAAATAATAATGCCATATAAAGTAAAATAATCGATATAAACACACGATAGCCTAGGCTCGCGAGCCAAAACAAGCGGCTTGCGAGCAAGCTCGGCTCGGCTCATTTCAGCAACGAGCTAAAAAGAAGGCTTGGGCTTGGCTCGTTTGGCTTACGAGCCGAGCCAAGCCAACCAAGCTCAAGCCAAGCCCAAGCTGAGCTCACGAGCCCGAGCTTTTTTTCCACCGCTACAGACCATGCCCATATAAGTGGATAGGTAGATTGAGGATAAAGCACTGGAAGCATGGGCCATGCCCATATAATCGGATGCGTGGACTGAGGATAAAGAACTGGAAATGCGGCCATGCATGCATAATTGGGGATTGAATTAAAGATAAATAGTGGATCCTGCGAGGTTATCACACGAGAAGGAGCGAACAACATCCACACGGTGGGTACGGGCGGAAGGAGGGTAACTCCACTTTTAAAGCAGTAGAGAAATAAATATACTATCAAAATATAATTAATGTTGGATTTAGTAAAACTAATTTGGTATTGTAAGTGTTGTTACATTTTCTCTATATATTTAATCAAACTTCATTTTATAATATAAAATGGAGGCATATCAATTAACATGGACTTAGTGATCATAACTAGGGAAGGGGCAAAGCTGCTTGAACATGCATTGTGTCGATAATTGGGTTGCAACCTAGGAATATATAGCCAACGGACATCCATAGCCAACTAGGTTATTGACCTTAAGTAGAGAAGATCGAGAGCAACTTTCAGTCAAATCAAGTCATGCGCGGCACGATTAACAATTATATGTGCATGCACGTGACTTAGACCACATCTTTTCATTGATTCAATAATACAATTAACAGTGGACACTTTTTAGATTAATCTCTATCTAGCTAATCTCTACCCCTCTCTCTCAATAAAAACTTGACAACTTGCATCAACAATTGAATCGTTTCAATATCTCAACAAAATAGTATGCATATATTAACAGTGGCCTTAAACCAAGAGTCAATCAACAATAATAGTCCCTCGAGTCAAATTTATTTGAAGTTCTCTATACGTCAAATTTTTTTCTTTACTAGAGGGATTAACTATTGGAGACTGTTTTGAGGTTCGTTTTGAATTTCCATGTAAAGAATGTTTTAAAGTGAGAAAGATAAATAAGCTGCTTAATATTTTTACTTCTTAATTAACATGAAGATATATGGTTATGTGGAGATGCCCAAAGCTACATGCTACATGCATGCATGGCGGCTAACTACTTTTGCTTAATCTCATTTCCTTCTTAATTTATGCATCCTTAATTATTTCTGCCAAAGTGTGAACAAAGACCAAAGTTCAAACTTCAAAGGCTACATGAGTCATGCACAATTTTATATTAAGATTCCAACTTTTTTTTTAATTAGGTCAAGAAGAAGAAACTTGGAGATTAATTGGTAGACGTAGGATGCATACGTGGTCGTCGCCTTTTAGACTGGAACATGGATACCAGAAAGAAAATACTCTAATTAAACTATCATCTTCTTAATTACATATATAGGCAGCATCTGTATTTTTATATTTTTCATAAAGCGGGACGACAATATGCTGATGATCAGAGAACGTGAGCAGCGTCATCGCACTACAGATTAATTATGCCAATTAATAAGAAATAAAGTAAATCAGTTAGAGGGAAGGAAATGTTCTTAATCTTATCTATTCGTTGCCGGCACACATAGTTTCAACGCATCACTTTTTTTACATGACCTCATTAATTTCTACCTTTGTTTATTTATGCTAAGTCCAGTGACGAAGTTAGGACTTTTTTTTTTTCTCAACAGGGTTCAAGTCTTACATACAGTCTTGCCACCTACTCCCATTATTTTGTTCGAGAATAAGTTCATTTTTTTTTCCTCCCGTTTATCTCATATAAGTTCATTTTGAGTAACGATTGTATTGAAGTTTGTGAAAATATGAGATAAATATATTGGGAATAGTTAAAGAGAGAAATAATTGTATTAGTATTTGATAAAGTGAGGATATTATAGTCTTTTTGATTTTGTATTGGTATGCATAGGATAGATAAAAATGAACTTATTTTAGAAAGGAGGGACTAATATTTGTGGCAAGATTCTCATCTCACTTTCGATGAGGGCCAATCGCAAATATTTCACAAACATAGACATTCTTAAAGCAAACATGTGGCATTGTTTGGTTGTGACAAATCAGTATATCACAATATTGAATGTGTTGAAACTTGAAAGCACGCAAATATTGTGCTAAGAGTGTTTGTTGATGTTGATTCTGCAATTTCTACACCTAAAGCTTGATACTCGATATGGGCCTTTCATGAGGGCAAGATTCCCTATTAATTACTTGGGCCAAACAGCAAAGCCCACTCGAGTCACTTTTCTATTCGGCCTACTTGGGCCGATTAATATGATTGATGGGTCAATTACTAGTTTACTACCCATCCCTCATCATTTTGGACATTCATGGGGTTGATACTTGATGGAATAAGTTCATCTGAGGTCCCTTAACTTGTCAACGAATCCGATTTTCGTCCCTCAATCGAAAAAACAGATACAACGAGTCCCTCAACTATCAAAACCAGTGCAGATTAGGTCCTCGGCGGTTTTGGCTGACGTGGTGCCTACGTGGCTAATTTGACTCGGACTTCATCTGACGTGGCGCCTACGTGGCAGTTCGATCCGAAAAAATAA
Organism: Oryza meridionalis; assembly: GCA_000338895.3. Lineage (NCBI taxonomy): Eukaryota > Viridiplantae > Streptophyta > Magnoliopsida > Poales > Poaceae > Oryza > Oryza meridionalis. Next base: position 3,490,144 of record CM002528.2, on the reverse strand, counting down.
TAAAACATATGGGATCCACATGTCAGTTTCACACACATATTAATAAAAAAATGATGGGGCCCCACATGTCATCCTCACCCCTCTTCTTCCTCGTCTCTCCCATCTCCCCTCTCTTCATCTCTCTCTCCTCTCCTTTCTCTCCAGGCGACGGAGGGAGGCCGACGAGCAGGACAGCACTTCGGCGGCGAGGCGTGGACGAGCGGGCGAAGCGGGCTGGGGGAGCAGAGGAGGAGCGGCGGCGGGCGAGCTCCTCGCCCTCGCAGGGCTTCATCGTCGAGGAGAGGTCGCAATCTATCGTCTTCGCAGGGCGTCGCGCGGCGTGGCGACCGGTCGCAGCAGTGCCGAGGAGCGGCAGCACGGGAAGGGGTCGTGGCGTGGAGTAGCCAGAAGGAGGCGAACGGATGGTCGGCGACGAAGTCCACCAACTTCGGCGGCGGTGAGTAGTAATCGTCGGACTCCTGCCCACGGCGCGGAGCTAGAGCCTAGAGGTCGTTGTGGGTGTCGCCGCTCGTCGTCGCCTTCTACAGCAGGTGGAGCACCTTGAAGCCGTCGTGGCAGGCGACGTGGTGGTAGCTGTTGGAATATATGTAAACTTGTGTTTTCTCCTGAGTTTGTTATTTTCAGTCTTAGATACTGTAGCGCGTCAGTCGTCAGTTTGTTGTTCAGTTTCAGAGTCTGTTAGTTTGTTGAGTTTTTTCAGCACCGGTTGGAATCAGTAGCTCCCCGCCAGCCGCTGCATGAAGGAGACCACCACGGAGTTCTCGTCGAGGCGGCGGAACTCGCGCTCAAGCGCGATTTGGGGTGAGGATGACATGTGGGGCCAACGTGGACCCCACCATTTTTTAATTAATTTGCGTGTGAAACTGATATGTGGGTCCCATTGGGTTTATTATTTTTTCGGATCGAATTGACACGTAGATGCCACGTCAGATGAAGACCAAGTCAAATTAGCCATGTAGACGCCACGTCAGCTAAAACCACCCTCAAAACCGCCGAGGGACCTAATCTGCACCGGTTTTGATAGTTGAGGGACCTGTTGTATCTGGTTTTTCGGTTGAGTGACGAAAATCGGATTCGTTGACAAGTTAAGAGACCTAAGATGAACTTATTCCATACTTGATAGGATGGAATCACTAATGAGATAGTGTTTATTTTTTATTCCTCCCATTTGTAAAAATAAGTTTATTTTTGAGGAACATTGTATTAGAGTTTGCAAAAATAGAGAATAACTACATTAGGAATTGATAAAGAAAGAGATAATTGCATTGGAATTTGAGAATATAAGGGTATCTGGTCTTTTTTTATTTTGTATTGATGCGTATGGGATACATAAAAATAAACTTATTTTGAAACCGAGGGGGTATATTCAGATACATCAGGATTCAGGAAATAGACAGCAGAAACAAGTGTGTGACCGCTGCTGTGCACTACTACTCTCTGATTGCTGCTTCTCCATGCAACAGAAGAACTGAAGAACAATCTATGCAATGCAATCCCAAGCTAGCTGCTTCATGAACGTAGTCACATGTGGATATACTACTAGGATGGTAATGTATTCTGGCGTTGCTTCCATATATATACCGTATGTCTCCCATTACTAGTAGAAGGCGTTTTTTTTTTTTTTTTGAAGACTAGTAGAAAGCTGATACTTGCTACTGTGGGTACAGCATGTTCTCCTACAGACTACAGTATATAATGTTTTATCCCCGGTGTTTATGCACATATGACGTCTGACGCTTGCCTGAAATCTGCAATGCAGTCTTACGTTCCTGCTACTATCAGTATGTTCGCATCTATGATGATTTGTCACTTCATTTCAGGATATCAGTGTTGCTAATCAGGGTCTGATTTTCTAAACCGGTGCAAAATCGTATCACTCGTCGAATCGCGTCCCTCAACCATAAATCTAGATGTATTGTATCCCCTAACTCCAAAAACCAATACAAATCGACTCTTTCGATGGTTTCGAAAGACAAAACAAGTTGACCGTGGTCAGATTCACTGATCAGCCTAGGCTACCGTAGAACTCACATGTCAACACCCACTCTTCTTCTACCCTCTCTTTCGTCTCTTTTATTCCCGACCAAGCCGACCAGTACGGGAGTGGCCGGCGAGCCCCTCCGAGCACGTTTGCCTATCCACCATCATTCCTGTAGCTTGGAGAGGCCTCTCCGTCTCAACACCGTCATCCTTTGATCCGGTTTTTATAGTTGAGCGAGTCTCTGTATCTGATTTTGTAATTGAGGGATATGATTTGACCGAGGACAATAGGAGAGGGAGATAAAAGTAGACTCATTCTCAATTAATATAGCTCAGTGATGTCAAAATATGCAAAAGTCCAACCATCGAGTCACTCCTCTGTTGGCCCGTCTTCCATTTTTTATTTTAGCACAACAAATTTGATCTTCTTTTCTTTTATGCATTTATATAATTGGAAATTTGGAATTACATTTTTATTTTTTTTTGTTCCTGTTAATTCACCATCACCAGTTTAAAACTTAATATCCATATTCCGTAAATTTTTACAATTAAATGTAATATCAACACGGTGCAATACAATAACTTTTAAACATGAGTTTATTTCTCCACTAGGAACATACTTAAAGAAATTTGAGTATATTTTTTTATAACCATTGTATAATAATATCTTTAACTTTGTGTTCATTCATCAAAATATGGTTTTATATTAAGACTATGCTGTTCACTAGAAAAAATTGAGTGTACATCCTATAAGTATGATAACAAGAGATTTTCTATCAGTTTGTTTACGTTTGGGCCAATTATTTCCCTCGTACATATTATAAGAGATTCTAGTGCGATTTTTGCCGAAGACCCTAGAAAAAAAATGGCATTTACTAAAATTTATATAAAATAAAATGCTTTACCTATAAAAAGTTTTAGTGTAGAGAGAGAGAGAGAGTAACTGAGTCATCTATAAATAACTCGTAAGGGAATTACCTAGCTATGCACAATTTTGTCCAATGTCAAAAACAACTCCTATGGAATTACCTACGCACATTGTTGTCTAATGTCAAAATAACTCCTACGCTATCGGTTTCGTTTTCCATCGTTGTCACGCTGTCAATTTTGCAGGCCTGCAAAAACTACTTGAGTACAAAAGTTAAACTATTTTTTCACCATGGATGGATGGATAGATTTAATTATGCAAGTCCTCCAAGATGTATACCAGTCCAAACCAAAAACTCCAACTCGCAATATTAATTCACACTGAAAAATTTGGGGAAGATTCAATATATAATTTCACATCTTTTAATTTAATTTCCTCTCTAATCTTGACTGATTCCCGTTTCAACTGGAGAGGAGATCGGAGTAGATGCACGGTGCCACAATCGCGAAACGTGAAGAATGAAACGAGCATAGAAAGGAAAGGTACATATATATGGGGAGTTAGCCAGACTGAAGGTCATATGAGTATATGGCATACACACGTCGGGTACGATATACAAAGTAAAATTTGACTAGAGGCAAGGACCCCACTTGCCATACACTAAATCCACCCTGTTATACATGACACTGAAAGTATATATGATAGCAATAGATTTTCTATCCTTTTCTTTACAATGTCATGGAGGTTGAACTTTCAACTAAAGTGATATTACCTCCGTCTTAAAATATTACAACCTAGGATCTGAACAGATATTCAGATTTACTATTCTAGAATAGATCAAATTCCATCTTAGATTACAATATTTTGGAACGAAGGAAGTAATAAGAGGAATACGGAAAACGTGCTTACGGGAAAGGAAACTTTTGCTCTTTTTGTGTGGAACAGGCTAAGTATAGACACTACAGGAATATTGGCATGCATGTTCAAAAAATAATAAATATGGTACCTGTGAAAAACAGACTTTTAGTAATAGACAATGAGAGAGATAGGTAACTGAGTCATCTCTAATTTCTAACTCCCATGGAATTACTAGAGAAGCCAAACAAACTGCCTCCAATGTCAATCAGTTTCGCTTTCCATCCTTCTCATGCTGTCAATTTATCAGTCAATCACACTACAAAATTAACATAATCTTTTCTTTTTTCACCATGGACGATGGATATAGATACTAGATAGTAGATATATTTATCCGAGTCCTCCAAGCCAAACGAGAAGCTCCAAGCTCGGAATAATTCACCAAGAATCGCACCACTTTTCACCTTTCTTCTCCTCCTCCTCCATTTCCATCCATGGCGACGCAACAGTGAGCTAGCTATAGCTATTAGCTAGAGCTCGGCACCACGGTTAGCAATGGCGGCGGCGGCGGCGAGGCGGCGAGATGTCTCTTGTCTTCTCCTCCTCCTGTGCTTCAGCTCGTCAATGGCGGCGGGCGGCGGCGGCGGCGAGCAGGAGGCTGACAGGGTGGCGCGGCTCCCGGGGCAGCCGGCGAGCCCCGCCGTGTCGCAGTTCGCCGGCTACGTCGGCGTCGACGAGCGGCACGGCAGGGAGCTGTTCTACTGGTTCTTCGAGGCACAGGCGTCGCCGGCGCCGGAGAAGAAGCCGCTGCTCCTCTGGCTCAATGGAGGTCTCGATCGCTTCTGCTGTTTTTTTTTCTTTAAAAAAAATTGCTGCAGTAAAAGCTCTATTAAATGTTAATCGGTTAAAAACTCTGTTAGTTAATTAAGTAATTACTCCTATTAAAAACTACAGTTTCTGTTTGTTCTTTTGTGTGTGCGATATGAAAAATTCAGATATTTTCTCTTGGGTATTTGTTCTGTGGAGTACTTGTCGTTTATGTTTGTTTAGTTTTGAGATGAGGTTTCATGTTAAATTTGTGATCATTGGATGATCTGAACTTCTGAAGAGCTGCTTATTGATTTTTTTCTTTCAACTGACCATATTGCAAAAATAAATAAATAAATAAATAAATGATTGTTCCATGCAACATTTATGTTCTTTCTTATGGTTAATTAGGAATATATTTTTTTCCTAAATGTTTTTTTTATTTTGTTCTTGTTTTGTTAGGACCTGGTTGCTCTTCCATTGGCTATGGTGCTGCATCAGAGCTAGGGCCTCTCAGAGTTGCGAGACAAGGAGCAGCGCTAGAGTTCAATCAGTATGGTTGGAACAAAGGTGCAGAGTTTGTATTTTTTTCCTTTAATTAATTAAATATTTTTCATGCTTAACATCATTGACATTTATATTTAGTATAATTTTGAAAACAATTTTTGTGCTATAAAATTGGTCTTTGCCAGAGGCTAACCTCCTGTTCTTGGAGTCTCCTGTTGGGGTCGGCTTCTCCTACACCAACACATCCTCTGACCTCTCCAATCTTAATGATGATTTTGTAGGTAATTAAGCTGATTGTAAAATGATACTCTAGTTCGCTTGGCCATCTACAGGTGATCTGAATTTCGATTGCTTTGTAATAATGATTAGAAGTGTAATTTTGTGGCATCCTTTTTTTTTTTTTTGCAGCTGAGGATGCTTATAGTTTCCTGGTGAACTGGTTCAAGAGATTTCCTCAGTACAAGGACAATGAGTTCTACATCTCAGGGGAGAGCTATGCAGGTAAACTCATTTCAGAAATGAAACCGGTAAATTTTCTAAACAGTTTTTGATGGTCTAACATTCAGAATTCTACATTTTCATCAAGAAATTAAAAGATTTCCTAACCGCAACATATTACAAAATCTGGTGTGAGAAATTTTTCTCTTTTGTTCTCATGTGGATGTACACATGTCCAAGATGCCTTCCTTTCAAGATTTCAGTTTAGTCAAAATGGAAGGCAGCATCCCAATCTTTCACCACAATTTTCTTATCGTTTGCTTTCACAATATCTCAAGGATTGCATGCATCGAATTATGTAGTGTCACCATCTTATCTGAAACCAGAACTTCCACTGAAGAAAAAATCATCACTGACTTTCTAGAACTAGCTGACACCTATCATGAGTTCATGACAGCTCTTAGTTCAGCAATCATCCCCTTAGCAAGCAAACAAAAGATCATACTTTTAATGGTGAAAGTGTCAGATCAGGAACCAAGTCTCTAAAATAATACAAGGTTTAGTTTCAGCCTTCTCAAATATTCCTGAAGTACAATATGCTTAGAGTCATCTGATTGTTCAGAGTTCAGAAGAAATTTATGTAGAATTCAGTAAAAGATGACCTGCTTAAACAAAAGGTAGAATGATTTCAGTTGTTACTTGCATTTATGTATTGAGGACAGAAATTATACCGATGCCATCCGAACTGATAGATTTTCTCTGCTTGAAACCAAGTTTGAGTTTTTGGATTTGTAATATTGGTCCATAGATCTCTGAACATATGTCCCTGAAAGAATGACCAAAGCATCAGTGGTAGGTTCACGGGCTACATTGGGCTTCTTTCACAATCCACATGCTGTGGACCAGAAGATGCTCTGCAAAAAAAGCTTTTGTTCTGCACATCATGCAAGATGAATCTCAATCTGAACTTTTCCTGTGCAATGTCCCTGTTATACAGGTCACTATGTGCCCCAACTTGCTGACCTTGTCTATGAGAGGAACAAAGACAAAAGGGCCAGCACATATATCAACCTCAAGGGGTTCATTGTGAGAATTTCTTGAATCGCTTTCAGTAATTATTGTTTTGGTTTTGCCAAAAAGTTCTTTTATGTGAAATGTGCTCGTGTATAAGAAACCATATACAAACTTAGAAAGTAGAAAGAACTGTTTACTCTCACTGTTTCATATTGCTTGTCATTTTAGCTTTGTCTTAAGTCAAACATTCCTTACAACTTACGCCATAAACTTTTAGAAATTTATATAGTTCAACATCATAATATTTATGTTTTTAGATTGAACAAAAGAAATACTTTCATACTATATAATTCACATGTCCTTAAACTATATGAATTTACAGAAATTGATGGTCAAAGTTTGGAATATTCGACTTAGGACAAAACTAAAACGACAAGTAATTTGAAACGGAGGGAGTATTTTGAACAATAGTTTCTCAATTGTAATGCTCACAGGAACACCCAACTGGAACACGATTAACTTCCATTTAAACCATCCTAAACTCATAAAATTGGTTCCTGCATGAACATAACAGTCAGAATAATCTGCTTGCAGGTAGGCAACCCTCTCACCGATGATTACTATGATTCAAAAGGTTTGGCTGAGTATGCCTGGAGCCACGCAGTTGTGTCAGATCAAGTTTACGAGCGCATCAAGAAAACTTGCAACTTCAAGAACTCCAACTGGACTGACGATTGCAATGCTGCAATGAACATAATCTTCAGTCAGTACAATCAGATAGATATATACAACATTTATGCCCCAAAGTGCCTTCTAAACAGTACTTCAGCATCTTCACCTGATCGTGCATTCTTCGCAAATAACCAGGTAAAAGTGATCCATATGCAAAAAAAAAGGATAAAGTTTCATTCTGGACCCTCTTCTGAAATTCATGCATTTTTGTGTTTTGACAGGAACAATTCAGGTGGAGAATCAAGATGTTTTCAGGCTATGATCCATGCTACTCATCCTATGCTGAGGACTACTTCAATAAGCATGATGTGCAAGAAGCATTCCATGCAAATGCCAGTGGACTGCTTCCAGGGAAGTGGCAAGTTTGCAGGTGAATTAGCCGAAAGATTTTTCAGTTTTATATTTCAATGTATTAGCCATTAATTCTTTTAGCTTGACAGGAAGCTGAGCTCATCCATTTCTTTTTGCAGTGACCAAATCCTCAACTCTTACAATTTCTCAGTACTTTCCATCCTACCTATATACTCCAAGCTCATCAAAGCAGGGCTGAGAGTTTGGCTCTACAGGTTTGCCTCATCTTAATCTTAGATCTGTTCAATTAAATCCATTTTTCAGTTTTTTCTATCATTCACCTCAGATCTTCCCCATTATCCTCCATACTACAGTTCTTGTACAGTTTCTCTGAAACCTTGAAATTACTGTTCAAATATATTGGTAGTAATATGCATCTACATCAAAAATATGCAACAATACTCTACAATTTACCTGAATCAGTCTCTGTTCATCAAAGCAGCGGTGATGCTGATGGCAGGGTCCCGGTTATCAGTTCTCGGTACTGTGTGGAAGCACTCGGCCTACCGATCAAGACCGATTGGCAATCTTGGTACCTTGACAAGCAGGTCTGCAAACCAGAAGCTGAACTGAACATCAATACATCATGTGATTTGACTTGTATTCATGCTGAAACATGGATCAAAACATTGCAATTGCAGGTTGCTGGGAGGTTTGTGGAGTACCATGGAATGACAATGGTGACAGTCAGAGGGGCAGGTCACCTGGTTCCCCTCAACAAACCTGCTGAAGGGCTTATTCTGATAAATGCATTCCTTCATGGTGAGAAGCTTCCGACAAGCAGATGATATGCGCTGCTGAGGAAGCTTTGGAGGTACAAGATGGCATGAGATACAGGCATGGATATCAATTTTCATTGAAAGGCGCCAATCGGATAGATTTGATACGGTAGTATCCAAATCAATTTCAAGTGCGCCGAAAATTCAGTACTCTGTTGAACATTCTTTTAAATCTGTTGTTGACTATGACTTTCTTCTTTTGAGTTTTTTTTACTCACTGTTTCCATATTATAAGTCGTTTTGGGTTTGTCCTATAATCAAACTTTTTAAGTCTGACAGTTTATAGAAAAATAAAGTAACATTTTGAACGTAATACAAATACACTATAAAAATATATTCAATGGTGGATTTAATGAAACTAATTTGGACTTGCAGATTTTATTTCTTTCTATTCTATAAACTTGGTCAAACTTAAATAAGTTTGACATATATCAAAGTATCAAACCGAAAATGTCTTGTAGTATAAAACAGAGGGAGTGACACTTAGTGAATTATACCGATGTGTATTGGCAGAATTCAGCAAAGTTTAGGTGACACCAGGGAAGAATGCCCCAACAAAAGATCCAAAAGACAACAGTAAGTCGAGCAAGCAGGAGATCACCCGTTTCTTCTGCCTTGACCAAATTCTCAACTCTTAAAATTTCTCACTACTTTAAATCCTACCTACATATTCCAAGCTCATCAAAGCAGGGCTGAGGGTTTGGCTCTACAGGTTTACCTCATCTTAATCTTAGATCAGTCAATTGAAGTCATTTTTCAGTTTTTTTTTAATCATGCACCTCAAATCTTCCCCATTATCCTGCACAGTACAGTTCTGTACAGCTTCTCTGAAATCTTACAGTTAACTGTTCAAATATATTGGCAATATGCATATATAATCCAAAATATCTAACAATAACGTACAATTTACTTGAATCAGTCTCTGTTCATCAAAGCAGCTGAAATGAACATCAATGAATTGACTATTAGTATTCATGCTGAAACACGCAGCAAAACAGAGCAAGTAATTACGCATTTGTTTTAAACAGCTTTCCTACAGTTTTTTTTTTTTCAAAAAACACAACGTTTAGTGGTTTGAAAAGCATGCACGTGGAAAAGAATGGAGTAGATGGCATGAGATATACTACTAGCCAACATTGTATAGGTGGCAAGAGATACAGGCAAGAACGTGGGGACATGAACACCAAACTTCGTTCAAAAAGGACCAATCGGGCTGAATATATATGACAGTCATTCATATGAATATTAGCAATAGTTCAGCCAAAATTAGGTAACACCCTAGGTTAAACGCCCCGACAGAAGTCATCAAGTCAAAGAACACTCAAATTACATAACATTCACTAAATTATCCTCTCCAGGTAACTTCAGTCTTGCTGTACATCTTCAAGCCATCCTCCGTCAGGCAACCTAAAATTCAACACATTTATCGCTGCTTTAAGGGGTAAAATCTAGGTATTAAAACAAGCAAAGTAGAACAATTGTACAATAGTTTAGAGAAGTTTACCTTTCCTGAGCTGACTTTAAATTCTAAGGGTAAGATAATTGTCTCCTTGCATGGACCTTCAATGTCATGTACTTCCAACTACACAAGAAAAGTAATTTTGCTAATTATTTTTCCCCAATTTGTAAAATAAATAAGTAATATTTTTGTTACTATATAATATCAGACCTTGAGAACCATCGACCTCTTCTCACCCAGGTATCTCCAACCAAGATGAAGGAGATAATCTTCTATCTGTTCACGAATTTTAGAAATAGAAATCACAACACATTTGTATTATTCTTGCATAATATTGATTACTTGAGACAACAGTTCATTTCACCTCAGGCAAAGTAGTCCCGCACTTATCCTCAAAAAAGATCACGTCGCCCCGTCTAACACCGAGATTCTCAAGAGCAGAATCATTGGCTATGTGTTCAACAATAAAGCCACCTTCGATGTTATGTTTCAGAGAGAGCTCCTCCCGGAGTGAGAAACTAGCTAGTTCCACACTTTTTAAATCCATGTCAAACACAGGGCGGGCAACACAGCTACAAATAAGATGGATTTAGTCTATTAGAAGAAAATGAGCGCTAGTGATAAGATGGATTTACTCTATTAGTAGAAAATGAGTGCGCATGTTGGTGCGCCGACCACTTTATAGCCCTTGTATATTATTTAGCAAATTGAATTTTAAGACTTAATTTTAATTGATTTTAGGTATTTTTTAATCGTGGATTACTTTCCAGCATTTGCTTTCGAACAGCTAATAACATAAATATAAAAGATTTATCCATAAAACTAGTAAGAATATATCGTGATTAGTGGGTTTACGTGCTAGATAAACTTTTTAACTTTGAGAAATTGCTCAAGACGATATTATGGGAAAATGACATCTAAAAAGTTAGTGCCATTTCCATAATATAGATAGTTTCACATGTGCATAACATAATCTGTATTAGGAGGAAATACATATCCTAAAACAAATGTCTTATATTGCCAATTTCTATCCATCATTTTGTAGTGAAATTACATGCTACTACTTACACTGCTCACTAGTTCCCTGTTTATTGTTTTCTTCATACAGGCGACTACTATACCTGTATGTAGTTGTAGTGTAGTGGTTTTATCCAAATATTTTTCAATGGTTGCAACATAATCCTTGCTTCCATTTTTCTTTTGGCATTTAAACATATGATATTATCGTAATGAAGTTAGTTTCTTCGATTTTGATTCAAACGGCGGTACATTTTAGTACTGATGGAATGAAGAAATTAAATACTGATAGAGAAAGAGTATATACCTAAATTGCTCCCACATCTCATATAAGGCATGAATAATTGAGATTGAAATGACTGCTGCACAAGGGCCGTCTCTGTATACCACAGCAATGGTACTACCACAGCTGTCAACCACAGGCCCTCCTTCACCACCCTGCATTAATTAAAAAATAAATAAATACCACTAAGTAGAAGGTAAAATAAATAGCAAGAGTGAAGAAAAGGTATTTACCTCAGGAACATCACAATCCAGAAACATGTAATGGTTTCTCCACATCAAAGAACCATCCGACCAGGTGATTGTTCCACGCCTCGCCACCAGGGACATATTTTCATCCCGAGACAAGGCAAGAATTTCTTGGCCATACTTTGCTGCTGACCCAAAAGTGGGGACCTGCAATGGTAGGTCAGACGTGATCTCCAAGATGGCAAGACCGTAGTGGCGATTCACGAATATCAACCGTCCCTGCACGATAGACTTACCTGGGAGATGAACCCATAGCTGAAAGATACAGAGAGCAGGCAATGCGAGGAAAAAAAAAGGTTAATGCCATATTGTTACTCATTTTAAGCACAAGAAACAGAATTAATACTAAGGATATACAAGAAAAGGCCTGACAATGAAAATGTTTGAGAATTGAAATCAGAGGGCTGAGTAAAGTTCGCACAAAGCAAATGCACGGCAGCCCAGCTACCGTTAGCAATTACTTGACCATACTTAACAAAAATGGCAATGGGACTCGGATGATAGAAACATGGGGATTAGCTAATGGAAATCGGTGTTCTACACTTGCACCAAGAAATTAAAGAAACTGGCAGGCATGAAGAGTCATTTTTAGCAATTGGATTTGCCCCTACTTAACAAGAACAATAATGGAACTCGGATGATAGAAACATGGGGATTAGCTAATGGAAATCGGTGTCCTGCGCTTGCCCAAAGGAATTTAAAGAAATAGACAGGCATTGTAAGAGTCATTTATAGAAACTGAATTGAACATGATGGTTAATAATAACAGATTACACACATATAGAAGCCACAGTATATATATACAGAAGCTACAGGAAAAGAAGCCTGCACCTCGGGTTGGGGCTCATGCGGCTTACTCTTGAAGTCAGTGGAGTAGATCGTGAGGATCATAGCACGCTTGGTGGCTCCATCCCAACTGATGACGATGCCGGTGAGTGGGGAGATAGATTTTCCCTCTGAAAAACATCCAGTTGATTAGCAGGTAGCTACATAGCTAGGAGTTGATATAAATTCATATTTTGTATCGGGCTACTACTAAATACATATTTTCCCTTTCGTTGCAATTCGGAGTAGACATTGTCTATCTCGCCTGAGCTGAGTTTGATCGATTGACTAGATTAGCACTAAATCCAAGGTTACCATGTGGAGAGCAGCAATAATTTTCTCAATAATTTTCTGATTTTGACTGCATAAGTAGATAGATAGATCTATCAGACAGTAAAATGGGTTGACTCAGTTGAATTAGAAGTAGATGTTAATTACCAGTCGGTGGAGATGAAACACGGACGATTGAGCGAGACATGCCCAACACCATCTTCTTGTCAGAGGGGGTGGGCATGGCGGCCGCGGTGGAGGGCTCGTCTTCCGCATCCCGGAGAGTTGCCTTCCGAAGTCGATCAACTGAAGAAGATGATGAAGAGAAAAAAAAATTAACATGGTTAATTTCGATTAATAATAGGTACTAAAAAAGATTGGAGAAGAAACAGTGGTGGGGATGGATGGATCGAAAGCTGAAGAAAACCTTTGCGCTGGGCGATCCAGGAGCTTTCTCTGCCGATGCGCGGTGCGGTGGAGTGCGGCTGCGGCGGGTGGATCGGCCGGCGTGCCAAGGTACCAGGCTCGCTACGTATCAGGCCCCCCGTCGTCGTCGTCGTCGGAACCACTGTCGCCGGCGACTCCCTCGCCGTCTCCTCCTCGATCCTTCTCTTCTTCTTGTTGGAAGAGATTCCCGCCGATTCCACCGCCTGAATCGGAAGAACCAGTCCAATCTGCTTTGCTCTGGAGCGAGTCAACCTCCCCGACCACGATCCGGGATTGGGAATGCCGTCGTGCGAGCGGAGATCGGAATCCGGCGTTGATTTCGACCGTGCCGACATCGCCGGCGACGATTTGGGGGGCATGTCCGCCTCCCGCCGCACCAATCGCCGCCGGCGCCGCCGCGCGTTTTTTTCTTTTCACTTTTAGCTACTAGAAAAATGCGAAGTATATTTTAATATTATTATTTTGTATAGTTTAGTTAAAGATGAAATTCGAACTACTTTATGAGTTCGCTTGGATATATATATTTTTAGAAAATCATGATCTGCAGTTAGGAGTCCGATCGTCTTAAGTTAGTATACGAGTTTTTTTAAACAGATTTCTTATGTGAGTATGATTCCTTATGTATTACCAAAAGCAAACGAACTTAAAAATCGACTCAAATATGAATACGTATTTCCAAAAGCAAACGAACTTAAAAACCGACCCAGACATAGATGCCGTAGACATATAGATTAAAACCAAAACATAAAATTAAAACCGACTCAAACACGGATAACGAACCACGGAAATATCTTCGATTTTTATAAGCGACTCAAACACGGATGACGGACCGCGGAAACATATTTAATTTTTATAATAGATAATAGATTTTCAACCATACCAAAATTTAACAATTTTACAATATATTTATCGACAAATTTTCTTTTAAAAATTTGACAGATGTAATTACAGTATAATCATAGTGTACTACAATGTAACATGTATATAACTTTCATCCGTTAGATTTTGTTTCAAGATCTGTGCAAGTGGGGAAGGAAAAAAAGTCACAGCACGTATTTGTGAGAGGATTCGTTCTCACGACATTCTATTTCACCGAAATAACATGTTACGGAGAGATTTTTTTTAAATTACATAAAAGTTAAGTGTAATTATTTCACAACTGTATTATAATTACATCTGTCAAATGTATACTCCTCCGTTCCAAAAAAGACCAATCCTACCTACGAATTTGGAGACATAGGTATCCAGGTTCGTAACTAGAATTTATTTTTTCTAGGACGGAGTAGTAGGTGATACCAAATTTAATGATAGTAAATTTTAGCAGAATCAAATTTTGATAGCATTATTTATTGTGTTTAGTTTGAAACTGGTCAAAATTTGATAGAGTTTTTAAGATTAGAAACTTCTAGATTATTAATTTAATTTAGTAAGGTGGTATTGGTAAGAGTATGTTTGATTTGTAATTAAGAAAAACTGGTAAGGATAAAAATATCAACAAAGTTAACAAGCTCGTATATCTTCGTCCCACTCATATCGGATTCCTTTTATTTTTTTAACAAATTTTATAAAATCACACCTATTATTATCTAAGTTGTATAAAATTACTATTATTATATAAGTTGTATAAAATTATAGGGATTTTAGTACGTGACATGTAGCTATATAGGTATTGTGGTTCTAAAGTTCATAAAATCACACTGTTAACCAGTTTAACATATTATTATATCAAAATTTTAAAATACTACTTCTTCCGTTCAAAAAATAAATCCAAAACTAGATGTGACATATTCTACTATATAATAAATCTGGATATCCAGATTCGTAGAACTGGATGTGTACTAGGTTGATTGTTTTATGGACGGATGGAGTATATAACAATTATACGATGGATAAAAAAATTTAAAATTTTAGATGTGATCTTAGAACTCACGGTACTACTGTGTGTTTGGCAAACTGAAAATTAATAAATGTCTACTAGCTCCAGGTGATATACATGGCCGTATTACTGATGCTAGACCAACGATTCATGTACCAACATCTTGATTCCAATTGTTTATTTATTTCGTTTCTTATATATACAAGCAGCCGTTCGAATTTCAATCACGACGTTTGATCGTTCGTTCACTACTACATAAATAATTTTTTTAGAGGGCCTCTATACATTGCAGGCAGACCGTAATTAATTGCATATGGCTTCTTAAGGGACCCATGCAATATTTTCGTAAGCGGACCTCTTAAGAAGCCATATGCAAAAATAAGTCTATTTTTCTATGTGGATCTCTTAAGTCTCTTAAACCGCCTAGAAGTCTGACTTAATTCCTTTTCTCTCGGCACTTCAAATTTTTTTAAGTCATTATCCTCATCTCTCTCCTCATATTATTGCAAACTCCTCTCTCTCCCATCTCATTGAAAGGCGCCAATCGGATAGATTTGTACGGTAGTATCCAAATCAATTTGAAGTGCGCCGTAAATTCAATACTCTGGTGAATATTATTTTAAATCTGTCGTTGACTACGCCTTTATTCTTTTGTTATTTTACTCCCCATTTTCATATTGTAAGTCATTTTGGGTTTGTCTTATAGTCATTTTTTTTAAGTTTGACAAAGTTCATAGAAAATATAGCAACATTTTCAAGATAACACAAATATACTATAAAAACATATTCAATGATGGATTTACTGGAACTAATTTGGTCTTGTAGATGTTATTTCTTTCTTTAAACTTAAACTTTAATAAGTTTGACGTAGATCAAACCCAAAATGTCTTTACTAAAACGGAGGGAGTGACACTAAGTAAATTATACTGATATATCAACGATATATTGGCAAAATTCAGCAAAGTTGAGGTGGCACCAGGGAAAAATGCCCCAACAAAAGATCCAAAAGACAACTGTAATTCGAGCAAACACCTATTGAGATCACCCGTTTTTTCTGCAGTGACCATACATCAACTCTTATAATTTCTCAGTACTTAATTCCATCCTACCTACATATTCCAAGCTCAACAGAGCAGGGCTAAGATTATCATGCACCTCAGATTATCCCCATTATCCTCCACGGTACAGTCCTGTGCAGCTTCTCTGAAATCTTACAAATAACTGTACAAATATATTGGTAATATGCATATATAATCCAAAATATCCAACAATGACCTACAGTTTACCCGAATCAGTCTGTTCATCAAAGCAGCCGAACTGAACATCAATACACATCATGTGAATGTCATTACTAGTATTCATGCTTAAACATCAGCAAAACATTGCAATGCAGGTTTGTGGAACAATCAGAGGGGCAAGTTACCAAGTTGCCGCGTTCGTTTGGAACAGTTGGGATCTCTCACACGCGCACGCAGAATAAAGCAAGTCATTAACATATGATTAATTAAATATTAGCTTAAAAATGAATCAATATGATTTGTTTGAAACACTTTCCTGTAAGATGTTTTTGCAAAAAATGCAACATTTAACAGTTTGAAAAACGTGTGAAAAACAATGGAGTAGATGGCATGAGATATGCTACTAGGCTGCTAGGCAACATCGTATAGATGGCATGAGATACAGGCAACAATGTGGGGACATGAATATCAAATTTCGTTCAAAAGGGACCAATCGGGTCGAATCTGACAGTCGTTTAAATTAATATTAGCAGAGCTCAGCCAGCCAAAATTAGGTAAGTCCTAGGTTAAACGCCTGACAGAAGATCATGTCAAAGAACATTCAAGTTACTAACATTCACAAAATTATCATCTCTAGGTAACTTCAGTCTTGCTGTACATCTTCAAGCCATCCTCCATCGGGCTATCTAAAATTCAACACATTTGTCAATGCTTGAGGGTTAAAATATCTAGGGATTAAAACAAGCAAACATGGGCAATTGTACAATAGATTAGAGAAGTTTACCTTTCCTGAATCGACAGAAAACTCTAAGGGCAAGGTAATTGTCTCCTTACATGGACCTTCAATGTCATGTACTAGCAACTACACAAGAAAGGCAGTTCTGTTAATTAATTTTTAACCCTTTTTTTTAAAAAATAGTGGTATTTTTTGTTATTGTGTAATATCAGACCTTGAGAACCATCGACTTCATCCCCTGCAGGTATCTCCAACCAAGAGAAAGGAGATAATCTTCGATCTGTTCCAGAATTTTAAAAATAGAAATCACAACACATTTTTTTTTGACAAATATCGATTTATATTAAACTATTACTTGAGACAAGAATTCATTTCACCTCAGGCAAACTAGTCCCGCACTCGTCCTCAAAAAAGATCACATCACCCCGTCTAACACCGAGATGCTCAAGAGCAGAATCATCAGCTATGCGTTTAACCATAAAGCCACCATTGATGTTATGTTTAACAGAGAGCTCCTCCCGGAGTGACACACCAGCTAGCTCCACACTTCTTAAATCCACATCAAATACAGGGCGGGCAACACAGCTGTAGATAAGATGGATTCAGTCAATCAGTAGACAATGAGCGTACAGATATGATGGATTTAGTCTATAGTAGAAAATGAGCGCTACAGATAAGATGGACTTAGTCTATTAGGAGAAAATGAGCGCGCATGTTGGCGCACCAACCACTTTGTAGGCTATGTTTATTATTTAGCAAATTGAATTTTAAAACTTAATTTTAAGCTGATTTTAGGTGTTTTTTCGTAGTTTTTTCAGCATTGGCTTTTAAAATCGCTAATAACATAGATATAGAAGATTTATCCATAAACATTCAATTAATAAGAATATATCGTGATTCAGTGGGTTTACGTGCCACATAGTAATTGCTCGATTTTGATTCAATCTGTAGTATATTTTAATACTGATGGAAAAAGAGTATATACCTGAATTGCTTCCACATCTCAAAGAAGGTGCAAATAATTGAGATTGAAATGATAACTGCACCAGGGCCGGCTCTGTATACCATAGCAATGGAACTACCCACAGCTGTCAACCACAGGCCCTCCTACACCACCCTGCATTAATTAAAAAATAAATAAATACCACTAAGTAGAAGGTAAAACAAATAGCAAGTGTGAAGAAAAGGTAAATGCATCAGTACCTCAGGAACATCACAATCCACAAACATGTAATGGTTTCTCCACATGAAAGAACCATCCGACCACGTGATTGCTCCACGCCTCGCCACCAGGGATATATTTTCATCCCGAGACAACGCAAGAATTTTCTGGCCATACTTTGGGGCGGACCCAAAAGCAGGGACCTGCAATGGTAGGTCAGACGTGATCTCCAAGATGGAGAGATTGTACTGGCGATTCATGAATATCAACCGTCCCTGCACAATAGACTTATCTGAAAGATGAACCTGCAGCTGAAAGATAGAGAGAGAAGACAATGCGAGAAAAAGAAAGGTTAATGGAAGATAGAGAGAGAAGGCAATGCGAGAAAAAGAAAGGTTAATGGTTACTCATCTTAAGCACAAGAGACGGAACTCATGCTAAGGATATACAAGAAAAGGCCATCAATTTGACAATGATAATGTTTGAGAATTGAAATCAGAGGGCACAGTATAATTCACACAAAGCAAATGCACGGCAGCCCAGCTACGGTTAGCAATCACTTGACCATACTATACTTAACAAAAATGGTAATGGAACTCGGATGATAGAAACATGGGGATTGCCTAATGGAAATCGGTGTTCTACACTTGCACCAAGAAATTAAAGAAATTGGCAAGCATGAAAAGTCATTTTTAGCAATTGGGTTAGCCCCTACTTAATAAGAACAGTTATGGAACTCGGATGATGGTAACATGGGGATTAGCTAAGACATGCACCTCGGGTTGGGGCTCATGCGGCTTCTTCTTGAAGTAAGTGGAGAGCGTGACGATCATAGCACGCTTGGTGGCTCCATCCCAACTGATGATGAATCCGGTGCGCGGAGAGATCAATTTTCCCTCTGAAAAACATTCAGTTGATTAACAGGTAGCTACATAGCTAGGAGCCGATAAATACATATTTTGTATCGGGCTACTAAATACACTAAACAACACATATTTCCATTTGTTGTTGGACTACACATGTCTATCTCGGTAGCTTTCTTTTATATCACCGGCTTTTAATTTCCCTAAACATCTGCAGCTAGTTTAGCACAAAATCCACGGTAATTCCCATGTGGAGATGCAGCATGATTTTCTGATGTAATGCTAGATAGGGAATGCGTAAAACAATGCAATTAACCACACGTGACATGCTAGCAGCCTAGCACATGGCTCACTTAGTAGCTAAGTTAGCAGTAAATATAGTAGATTCAGGCCGTAAAATCTGAACATGCCTCCAAACTTGTACTAAGATGTGTCCATACTAGGTTAAGTTGCCATATTTTTGGGACGGATGGAGTAATTACCAGAAGAAGGTGGGGATGAAACACGGACAATTGAGTGAGACATGCCCAACACCATGTTCTTGTCGGAGGGGGTAGGCAAGGCGGCTGCGGTGGAGGGATCATCTTTCTTATCGCGCCGGAGAGTTAGCTTCTGAAGTCGATCAACTGAAGAAGAAGCAGAAATGGGGAGAAATTAACATGGTTAATAATAGGTATACAAAAAATCGAAACAAGAAGAAGAAATTAACAGTGGTGGGGAGGGGATCGATGACGACGGATCGAGAGCTAAAACCTTCGAGCCGGACGATGCGGGAGCCTTTTCTGACGCGGGGTGTCGTCGGCGGGTGGATCGGCGGGAGTGGCCGGGACGCCAAGGTGCCGTGCCCCTCCCTGTGCATCACACCCGTCGTCGCCGTCGTCGTCGTCGTCGTCGCCGCCGGCGACTCCTCCTCGATCCTTCTCTTCTTCTTGCTCGAAGACACTCCCGCCGACTCCTTCAACACCTTCGCTCTGGAGCGAGTCAGCCCGGACGACGATCTGGGACTGTCGTCGTGCTCGGCGAGATCGGAATCCGGCTTCGATTTGGACCGAGTCGACCTCGCCGCCGGCGACGATTTGGGACCATCGCTCAAGGCCGCCACCGATTTCCTCCGTTTGGGGGACATGGCCGCCTTCCCGCCGCACCGATCGCCGCCGCTAGGGTTTTTTTTAGATCCTCATCCCGCTCGAGTCGGATTCCTTTTCTTTTCTTTTGCCTGTTACTGTAGGAGTATTTATTAGTGGAATAAGTTCACTTTAGGTCCCTCAGTTTGTCACCGAGTTCGAAATTCATCCCTACACCGCAAAACCAGATACAACACACCCCTCAACTTACAAAACCAATGCAAAGGAGGTCCCTCGTCAGGATTGTCTCCCGGTTTTGGTTCTTTGTCTTACGTGATATTGATGTGGCGCTTACTTGCCAATTGGATCGAAAAAATAATAAAACTAGTGCGGGCCACAAATCGTTGTCAACCACTGTCGCACCCACCATAGCTACCACGCTCGCCGGCGACCGCTCGATCTCCTCTTTCGGCCACCTCCGCCGTTGCTGCCACCTCCTCTTCCCGCCGCCGCTTCGCCCACAGTCCGCCGGCATGCTCCGGCCGCTGCGCGCTCCGCTCTGCCGGCCTGCTCTCTCTGCCCCCGCCTCCATGCCCAGCTCTACCCACTTTGAGGGATATAATGGGTTGGAATGATCCTATACATTGTTTGGATGGAGGGATGAAGGTGGGATGCCTGGATCAATGTATTTGCATATGCGCATGGTAAGTTGATCAATATATTCTTCCACAATATAGTAGCTCTCTTTCTATCATTTTTTGTTGCCTGAATCCTAAAATAATATATGCTTAATCACTAAAGCATATATTGTTATTTTTATTGTTTTATTTTCATTATCAGATATCGCCGTAGCGTTAGCACGGGCGTATTACTAGTTGCTACAGTATTAGTTGGGGAGGTTACACCCTAGTATACACATTGCAAAATAATACTCCCTCCATTCCATAATATAAGGCACAACCATCTTTTTTAGATGTTCCATAATATAAAGCATGCATGCATGCATGCCATTAACTATGACATATTCTCCATTAAATTACTACTTTTTTAAATCCTTCACTCTCACATTCTCTAACTCTATTGGATGCATATATTATATTTATTAGGATGATCCAAACTACAAGATAATAATTATTATTTCTTGGTTTTTGGATTAAGGGTGGTTGTGCCTTATATTTTGGAATGGAGGGAGTACTTAGTCATGAACACCACACTATTTGCAAATATAAAGTGAATTGCGTCTGGTAACAAACAATCAAGCTCCATAAGTTATATAGAAAATAGTTTGAGATATGCCATCGGTATCTCAATGACATGTGGGTCAGGATGGCATATCTCAAACTTTGCAAAATTATAATGGCATGGTTCCAATTTTCCCTAGAAAATATGAGTAAATTGTACCCACGGTATAACAACTTGGTAGATGGGTGAAATATAATGCAAAAACTTGAGAATTAAACGTCTGAGTGCAACAACTTGACAAGTGTATGCGTTCTACTACGAGAACTTGACAATTTAATATTTTGGTGCATCAACTTGGCTAAGCATATGCTAGGTGAGTTTTTTCATGGTGTCAAAATGCCATTGCATAAGAATCCTATGGATATTACCTTAAATATTGAATTTATTCTTTAAGAATTATGTTGCATATACATTCTTTTTTCATGGGCTTCTTCATCGGACTAATCACTTTCTTATACACTCAATAAGCGCATTAGTCCCTTAATCGTTTGTCATCAATTAACCAAAACCCCACTAGGGGCATAGATGATCTTTCACAAACCACACATAATAATAGCAAAGATGTATTAAGTCTTTTTTCCTATTACTAAGCTTAGCATGTATTAGGTCTTTGATTCATGTACCAACGTCTTGATTCCAATTATTTATTTATTCCGTTCGAATTTCAATCACGATGTTTGATCCTTCGTTCACTACCACATAAACGATTTTTTTGAGGCCCATATACATTGCAGGCTGACCGTAACTGGTGGCGCCTGCAAAAATGGATCTCTATTTTCGCATATGGCTTCTTAAGAGTCCCGCATGCAACTCTATTTCACAAGTGGACCTCTTAAAGAGCCATATGCAAAAATAAGCCTATTTTTCCAAGCGGGTCTCTTAAACAGCCACATGAGAAAATGTATTTTCGGAAGCCCGGCCTCTTAAAGGTCCGCCTAGAAGTCGGACTTACCTCCTCCTTTTCCTTTTGACACTTCAATTTTTTTAAGTCATCATCCTTATCTCCTCTCCTCATATTATTGCAAACTCCTCTCTCTCTCTCTCTTCTCATTGAAAGGCGCCAATCGGATAGATTTGATATGATAGTATCTAAATCAATTTCAAGTGCGTTGTAAATTCAGTACCCTGGTGAACATTCTTTTAAATCTGTTGCTGACTACGCCTTTCTTCTTTTATATTATTTTTACTCCCCATTTTCATATTATAAGTCGTTTTGGGTTGGTCCTATAGTCAATTTTTTTAAGTTCGACAAAATTTATAGAAAAGATATCAACATTTTCAACATAATACAAATACACTATAAAAACATATTCAATGATGAATTTAATGAAACTAATTTGGTGTTGTAGATGTTATTTCTTTCTATAAACTAGATCAAACTTTAATAAGTTTGACATAGATCAGACCCAAAATGTCTTTTAGTATAAGACGGAGGGATGACACGAAGTAAATTATACTGATAAATCATCGAGCAAACACCTATTGAGATCACCCGTTTCTTCTGCAGTGACCAAACCTCAACTCTTATAATTTCTACAAAAGTCCCTATCTAGCATAAAAAAAAATTGCTCTTCCCTCTATAGCACCTAAACTTCAAAAGATCCCTATCTATGCACCATCAAAATTTATGTTCCCTATCTAGCACTTCCGTTAGTTTTGATGGTGACGGTGTTAACTAGCATGAGAAAAGACGGTTTTGCCCTTCTATATTTTATACCTTTTCCCATTCTCTGTTCACAGTTTTTTTTTCTTCTTTGTTTTTTCATATAGTGTCCAGCCGTGTTCAAAGTCTGTGCATACTTCTTTTTTGGCCAATATAATATGAGAACATTAGATCAACAACGTACTTCTTTTTTAGAGAAATTTGACAGTATGTTTGCAACAACAGCATGTACGCAACACAATAATGAACCAAATTTTATTTTAGAGAGCTTCCATAACCATCCACAGCACAGATAACCATAACCATCCAGATCATCCAAGTTCACATCCATAGATAACCATAACCATCCAGATCACATTACAGTTTTCTAAACCAAATTTGCATATGTAGTCCTAGATAGAGAATTTTCTCTACTTAATTCCATCCTACCTACATATTCCAAGCTCATCAAACCAGGGCTGAGATTATCATGCACCTCAGATTATCCCCATTATCCTCCACAGCACAGTCCTGTACAGCTTCTCTGAAATCTTACAAATAACTGTAGAAATATATTGGTAATATGCATATATAATCCAAAATATCCAACAATGACCTACAATTTACCTGAATCGGTCACTGTTCATCAAAGCAGCCGAACTGAACATCAATACACATAATGTGAATGTCATTACTAGTATTCATGCTGAAACATCAGCAAAACATTGCAATGCAGGTTTGTGGAACAATCAGAGGGACAAGTTACCAAGTTACAGGCTGCGTTCCAAATCTCTCACGCGCTCGCAGAACAAAGCAAGTCATTAACATATGATTAATTAAGTATTAGCTTAAAAATGAATTAATATGATTTGTTTGAAACACTTTCCTGTAAGATGTTTTTTGCAAAAAATGCAACATTTAACAGTTTGAAAAACGTGTGAAAAACAATGGAGTAGATGGCATGAGATATGCTACTAGGCTGCTAGGCAACATCATATAGATGGCATGAGATACAGGCAACAATGTGGGGACATGAATATCAAACTTCGTTCAAAAGGGACCAATCAGGCTGAATATGACAGTCGTTTAAATTAATATTAGCATAGTTCAGCCAGCCAAAATTAGGGTTAAACACCCCGACAGAAGATCGTGTCAAAGAACATTCAAGTTACTAACATTCACAAAATTATCATCTCTAGGTAACTTCAGTCTTGCTGTACATCTTCAAGCCATCCTCCATCGGGCTACCTAAAATTCAACACATTTGTCAATGCTTAAGGGGTAAAATATCTAGGGATTAAAACAAGCAAACATGGACAATTGTACAATAGTTTAGAGAAGTTTATCTTTTCTGAATCGACAGAAAACTCTAAGGGCAAGGTAATTGTCTCCTTACATGGACCTTCAATGTCATGTACTAGCAACTACACAAGAAAGGCAGTTCTGTTAAAAATTTTTTCCTATTTTTTCAAAAAGAAAAAAAAACAAGTGCCATTTTTGTTATTGTGTAATATCAGACCTTGAGAACCATCGACTTCATCCCCTGCAGGTATCTCCAACCAAGAGAAAGGAGATAATCTTCAATCTGTTCCAGAATTTGTATTATTCTTGACAAATGTTGATTTATATTAAACTATTACTTGAGACCAGAATTCATTTCACCTCAGGCAAAGTAGTCCCACACTCGTCGTCAAAAAAGATCACGCCACCCCGTCTAACACCAAGATGCTCAAGAGCAGAATCATCAGCAATGCGTTCAACAATGAAGCCGCCATTGATGTTATGTTTCAGAGAGAGCTCCTCCCGGAATGACACACCAGCTAGTTCCACACTTTTTAAATCCACCTCAAACACAGGGCGGGCAACACAACTACAGATAAGATGGATTTAGTCTATTAGTAGACAATGAGCACTACAGATAAGATGGATTTAGTCTATTAGTAGAAAATGAGCACGCATGTTGGCGCGCCAACCAGTTTATAGCCTGTGCTTATTATTTAGCAAATTGAATTTTAAAACTTAATTTTAAGTTGATTTTAGTTTTTTTTTCATAGATTTTTTTCAACATTGGATTTTAAACCGCTAATACCATAGATATAAAAGGTTTATCCACAAACATTCAATTAATAAGAATATATCGTGATTAGTGGGTTTACGTGCTAGTTTGCTAGATAGACCATTTAACTTCAAGAAATTGCGGAAGACAATATTACGGGAAAATGGCATCCAAAAAGTTAGTGCTGTTTCCATAATATAGATAGTTTCAGATGTGCAGAATAGAATCTGTGTAATCAGGTGGAAATACATATCCTAAAACAAATATGTCTTCGATTGCCAATTTCTATCTATCATTTTCCAGTGAAATTACAAGCTACTACTTACTTCTGCTCATCTAGTTCCCTGTTTTTTGTTTTATTCATAGATAAATTTAGATGCTTTCTCAATTTTCTATTTGACTTGTACGTAGTATAGTGTTTTAATCCAAAGATTTTTCAATGGTAGCAATTTAATCCTTCATACCATCTTTTTGGATCTTAGACATATGATGTTATCACAAAGAAGTTACTTTCTACGATTTTGATTCAACCTGTAGTATATTTTAATACTGACAGAATAAAGAAATTCAAAACTGATGGAAAAAGAGTATATACCTGAATTGCTTCCACATCTCAAAGAAGGTGCAAATAATTGAGATTGAAATGATAACTGCACCAGGGCCGTCTATGTATACCATGCCAATGGTACTACCGCCAGTGTCAACCACAGGCCCTCCTTCACCACCCTGCATTAATTAAATAAATAAATAAATACCACTATGTAGATGGTAAAATAAATAGCAAGTGTGAAGAAAAGGTAAATGTATCGGTACCTCAGGAACATCACAATCCACAAACATGTAATGGTTTCTCCACATCAAAGAACCATCCGACCACGTGATTGCTCCACGCCTCGCCACCAGGGACATATTTTCGTCCCGAGACAAGGCAAGAATTTCCTGGCCATACTTTGGGGCGGACCCAAAAGCGGGGACCTGCAATGGTAGTTCAGACGTGATCTCCAAGATGGAGAGATTGTAGTGGCGATTCATGAATCTCAACCGTCCCTGCACAATAGACTTATCTGGGAGATGAACCTGTAGCTGAAAGATAGAGAGAGAAGGCAATGCGAGAAAAGGAAAGGTTAATGGTGTATTGTTACTCATCTTAAGCACAAAGAGATGGAACTAATACTAAGGATATACAAGAAAAGGACATCAATTTGACAATGATAATGTTTGAGAATTGAAATCAGAGGGCAGAGTAAAGTTCACACAAAGCAAATGCGCCAGCTACAGTTAGCAATCATTTGACCATACTATACTTAATAAAAATGGCAATGGAACTCGGATGATAGAAACATGGGGATTATCTAATGGAAATCGGTCATGCACCTCGGGTTGGGGCTCATGCGGCTTCTTCTTGAAGTAAGTGAAGAGTGTGAGGATCATAGAATACTTGGTGGCTCCATCCCAACTGATGACGATTCCGGTGCGCGGAGAGATCAATTTTCCCTCTAAAAAACATACAGTTGATTAGCAGGTAGCTACATTGCTAGGAGCTGATAAATACATATTTTTGTATCAGGCTACTGAATACTAAACATATTTTCTCTCTGCGACACATTTTCCCATTTGTTGCTGGACTACACATGCCTATCCTGGTAGCTTTCTTTTATATCACCGGCTTTTCCCTAAGCATCTGCAGCTAGTTAAGCTTGATCAATAACTAGTTCAGCACAAAATCCACGGTAATTCCCATGTGGAGATGCAGCATGATTTTCTCATGTAATGCTAGGTAGGGAATGCGTAAAACAACGCAATTAACGACACGTGACATGCTAGCACATGGCTCACTTAGTAGCTAAGCTGCAGCAAATATAGTAGATTCAGCCAGTAAAATCTGAACATGCCTCCAAACTCGTACTAGAACATGCCATATTTTTGGACGGATGGAGTAAATTACCAGAAGGTGGGGATGAAACGCGGACAATTGAGCGAGACATGCCCAACACCATGTTCTTGTGAGATGGGGTAGGCAAGGCGGCCGCGGTGGAGGGATCGTCTTTATCGCGCCGGAGAGTTAACTTCTGAAGTCGATCAACTGAAGAACAAGAAAGGGGGAGAAATTAACATGGTTAATAATGATAGGTATATACAAAAAGAAATTGAACAAGAAACAGCGGTGGATCAAAAGCTGAAACCACCTTCGAGCCGGGTGATCCGGGAGCTTTTTCTGACGCGGGGTGTCGTCGGCGGGTGCATCGGCGGGAGTGGCCGGGACGCCAAGGTGCCATGCCCCTCCCTGTGTATCACACCTGTCGCCGCCGCCGACATCTGCGCCTGCTCCTTCGCCGTCTCCTCCTCAATCTCTCTCCTCTTCCTCTTCTTCTTGTTTTTGGAAGAGATTCCCGGCGATTCCACCGCCTGAATCGGAAGAACCAGTCCAATCTGCTTTGCTCTGGAGCGAGTCAACCTCCCCGACCACGATCCGGGACTGGGATTGCCGTCGTGCGAGCGGAGATCGGAATCCGGCGTTGATTTGGACCGAGTCGACATCGCCGGCGACGATTTGGGAGCGTCGTGGCCGCCTACGCTCAATGCCGCCACCGATCTCCTCGGTTTGGGGGGCATGGCCGCCCCCCGCCGCCCAGATCGCCGCCGCCGATGCGGCCAACGCCGTTAGGTAATTTTAGGGTTTTTCTTTCACTTTTTAAGGTAGGATAAAAAATTGCTAGTAGTGAGTTGCAAGCGTATGAACACTATTTTAATCGTATTATTATTGTATATAAAAACTATATACGAGATTTTTATTTTGATATATAGTTTCTTATTGGGATGATGATCACAACGCAGTTTTCTTATGGTTTGCCGAGAATTATAAAGCAATTAGGAGTTATCATGCGATGTTTTAAAAGGATTTCTTATACGACTCCTTATGTATTTCTAAAAGCGAACAAATTTAAAAACAGACTAAAACACGAACGATATATCAAAGTAGCGGTGGCATCTTCAATTTTTGTAATAGTAGATATTTTCAACCTTACCAAATTTTAATAATGATAAATTTTGGCACAATCAAATTTTTTGTAGGATTGGTTATTGCATTTAGTTTGAAACCTTGTCAATTTTTTATGGAATTTTTAAGATTAGAAACTTCTTGTATTATCAATGTTTAGTAAGGTCGTATTGGTAAGAATATGTTTGATTTGTTACCTTATTAAACATTACTCTCTTCTTTCCAAATTTATCATCATATATAATATATAGCAGGGGCGGAGGTAGAGTATGGGAGGGGTGCCCAGAAACCCGGTCAAGAAAATTTTTTATTTATAGCTCATCAATTTTCATCATGTGTGCATCTCCTCAATACAAACTTAGGCACACGCGCATCAACTTAAACTTGATCTAAAGTTAAGTAAATTAAGAAAGAGGCACCCTCCTCCATTTTGTTCTAGCTCCGCCCATAGAGTAAAGTACATGACCGGTTTTTAAAGTTGGAGCGATGTGTCACTTAAGATCTATGATAAGTATAAATTACCACATGTTTGAAGAAAAATAAAAACATTGTTAGATCGTGGTGGGTATACAATTGCATTTATCACAACAATCCAGTAGAAGAAAACTGTGCAACGGTGTAATCACGTCCAAAACAATGCATTAATAGAAAATATTAAAGAAAACATATTTTTTTAAGCGTGAAGCAAATAGTCCAGATAAAAACAAGGCATATTTTATCATTGTTCTTTTGGGTAGGTTTTTTTTTAATATAATCTGTCCATTCGAATTTAAGTAACCTGGACACATGTGGATTTATGGCTGGTTATTCTTTTGTACCCATAGAGAGAGAAGAGCAAAGCTTTGAATATGCACCAATAATACTCAAGTAATTAACACCAAATTAAAGATGACATTACCATCGCATATGTACATGCATGCATACATATAAAACTAATGTATACTCATGTATATACAACCGTAGCACATATACACATATATACATACTACGTATGTACATACACACACAGACACAATCAACAAACAAATTAAATAGCCGGGCCCCGTATTTTATACGTGTCAAAAACACGAAACAAAGGAAAAAGAAAAGGAAAAAGAGAAAAAAAAACAAAAGAAAAAAGTTTTAAAATCCGTACACGTATACAGCGCAATAATACGCTTTGTATATGTATTACACCTCTGATGATTAATTAAGCCTAATCAATAATTAAATAATTAATCAAGAATGGCTAATCAATCTCTCGTCTGCTCCAGCACGTCCACCATGAGCTGCATCACCTTCACCTGCACCTGCAGCCGCGCGATGTAGTCGGCGGCGCGGAACAGGAGCTCCTCGCCGGAATCCTCGCCGGCGGCGCCGCCGCCGCCGCCGCCCGGCACGAGTCTCCTCAGCGCCTCCATCTTCCTCCTCACCTCCACACACCGCCTCATCCTCCTCCTCCTCATCTCCTTGTTGCTACCGGAGTTCTTGCAGGCCGCCGCCCTATGATTACTCCTCGCCGTCGCCGGCGGCATCACCGCCGGCCTCGACCTCGCCGCCACCGCCGCCGCTGCGTCGCAACGGCCATTGTTGATGGTGGCGTGTGCAACCATTGCTAGAGCTTATATTAGCGAAGTGATAACAATGGCGACGATGATGATGAAGATGATGACGATGAAGAAGAAGATGATGATGTGTGAATTAAGTGGCTAAGTATGTTAGAGAGAGGGGGTAGAGATGGTTATATAGAAGGGGTTAGGAGGGTACAAGGCTGGAGCTAGGTTGGAAGGTTGGGGTATATGTGGGGGAATTAGGTGGCATGAATGGAAAGTTAGAGATTAATTATTAATATGTGATCACAAGCTTAATTGCATGAAACATGGCTAGCTAGAGATGATGTGTGGATAATGCTCTTTACATGATACAAAATGTTATGTTAATTAGTGTGTGAGAGTGCATGCATGCATGGGAGAGGAAGGAGGCTAGCTTTGCTTGAGGATGAGGCCATGAGGGCATGTTCTCCTAACTCAAGGCCACATGCCACCACATGATCATATCATATATACCTTAACACAACCAACAACATAACACCTGTCTCTCTCTCATGTATCCAAGCACACCACCAAACCAACCAACCATGAATTAGCATGTAATTTAAGTGCATGCACTAGCTAGCTAAGCTAAGCTCCCTTTTGATTTGCCTCCTCATCACAACACCCTGGCTATACCCTTGCATCATCAACTCTCTAATCTCTCTCTATGCATGTGTTGTGTGTCATGTGGACTGCTGCCACCTCAGCAAAAGTTCATGCATGCATAGAGAGAAAAAGTCTCCTCTCCTCTCCTCTCCTC
Source organism: Oryza meridionalis (assembly GCA_000338895.3). Lineage (NCBI taxonomy): Eukaryota > Viridiplantae > Streptophyta > Magnoliopsida > Poales > Poaceae > Oryza > Oryza meridionalis. Next base: position 3,460,056 of record CM002528.2, on the reverse strand, counting down.
TCCTCTCCTGCATCATGTGCAACATGCATTTTTTAAAAAGATGATATACAGGTATATACTTATGTAGCTAGTGCATGGTATAAATGTACCTTATGTATGGTTAAGTGTGCTTAGAGGATGCTATTATAATATAGAATCATAGATTATACTCACATTGTGTGCCACCATGTTCCCCTATGGGGAGCTGATCATGATAGCCACCCAATGTGCCATGCAATCAGGGCAAATGGAGATATTAATTGTAATATATTTGCATTGCACATGTAGATTAATCTCCCTGATTTGGGGCTTGATTTTGCCATGTTCTCTTCTCATCAGCTCTCCCACAATGACAAATATTCTCCTCTTGGCCACCACTACAATAATATGTACATGCAATGTACCTCATGATCTGTGATCCTGCATATCTATCTGACGAGCCGACGACACGTGTCACTCGCGCCAGCCGTCGATCCGTCGATCAACAGCGCGATTTGCGGAACAAGATTAGGGTGTGTTCGCTCCTTCTGGTTCCCATCCGAAAGTAAACACGGAAAACGGAACGGTCCATTAGCGTGTGATTAATTAAGTATTTACTATTTTTTTTCAAAAATAGATTAATTTGATTTTTTAAGCAACTTTCATATAGAAATTTTTTTAAAAAAAACGCACCGTTTAGCCGTTTGAAAAACGTGCACACGAAAACGAGGGAGATGGGTTAGGAAAAAGGGTTTGCAAGGTGCTGCCCATGAGCAAGCATATGTATGAAGATATATGTGTAACTTCTAGGAAGATTCCATGGAGAAGATTATGCAATTGATATAATTAATGATGATCATCTAGTTAGTTAATTATGGTTTTTTTAGTGAAATTAGTTAATTATGTTGATGCATCCATATGTGGCGGCAGTTGAGCAACAGCCAGCAGGTTTGGCTGGTTGGTTAGTTAAGATTAATTAAGAATATGCAATTAGATTAATTGGACCGTACATGGGGATAAGTCTACCTTAGAAACAAAGGTCAATGTGATTTGAGGTATTAGTATATAGTTTTGGTGTGAAATAGTACTACTGAAATGGACGTCAATTTCCAGGTCTTAGTTTGCTTTCTCCCAATACGCGTTTTGTTAATCAATCAATTAGTTTATTAGGCCATTTTTAACCCAATGACTATTCTAGAATGGTGTCCATATCATTAAATAAGGTACCACCTAAGATGAAAAATGATGTGGCAAGTGAATAAATGAGGAAAGAGAAGAAAACCATGTCTTGCATGAGACATGGTTTCTACATAATATTCAAGACATCATGTGAGATAAGGAGCAATAAATTTAAGTATAGAATAGTAGTGTTTGCATTGAAATAGTGGTGTCTAGTACTAATTTCTTGATGATATAAAGTTTATGGAAACCATATCTAATATTTTAGGTTGGGAATGGCCTTATCCATACATTCTGCTGCAAATGAACTGCACATGCATGCTCGATTAATTTCCCCTTTTCTTCTGATACTGATACCTTAAGCTAGCAGCTGGTTCACAAAGATTGAAATGAATTGAATAAACAAATGAAAATCGTGAAAGTTCTCTGTAGAGAATTTCAAAAGATTCTGCCTCTTTCGGCAGAAATCTGTTGTAGCAAAGGAGCAAACCGAAGCAAATAATACACTTTATGGACAAACTACTAGCTGTCACAAACTTGAGCGTCAGGTAAGTTTCAGATCCTAAATTTGTGTAAAATATTGCCATTATCACCTAGTGTCAGATCAGATTATTATCTCGATGAATCAAGCGAGGTAAGAATAGTTGGAGTGTATAAAGTGAATTGCCCGTCTTTCTCTATCAGCTTAGGTTTTTAGGTGTAACTGACTGGTGCATGTAACTTAATATGGTATCAGAGCCAGAGGTCTCGAGTTCGAATCCTGGCTGGCACGCAATTAAATAAAATAATTACAGCTCACTCCAATATTTCACACTTGAGACTTAAGGGGGTCTCGCGTGAGGGGGAGTGTTGGAGTGTATAAAGTGAATTGCTCGCCTTTCTCTATCAGCTTAGGCTTTTAGGTGCAACTGGCTGGTGCATGCAACTTAAAGGTGACGCCGGCGGAGCTTGATGGTGATGGCGCTGGCGGTGGGTGGCGGTGCTCGATGGCAGCACGTCGGAGGTGGAGGTCGAAGGAGCTCAGCAACTCAATGGTGATGACGCCGCGACGACCATGGCGACGCCGGCGGAGCACGTCGGAAGTGGAGGAGCTTGATGGTGATGGCGCTGGCGGTGGGTGGCGGTGGTCGATGGCGGCACGTCGGAGGTGGAGGTCGAAGGAGCTCAGCAACTCAATGGTGATGACGCCGCGACGACCATGGCGACGCCGGCGGAGCACGTCGGAGGTGGAGGTCGAAGGAGCTCGGCAACTCAATGGTGATGCCGCACCGATGACGCCGCGACGACCATGGCGACGCCGGCGGAGCTTGATGGTGATGGCGCTGGCGGTGGGTGGCGGTGCTCGATGGCAGCACGTCGGAGGTGGAGGTCGAAGGAGCTCAGCAACTCAATGGTGATGACGCCGCGACGACCATGGCGACGCCGGCGGAGCACGTCGGAAGTGGAGGAGCTTGATGGTGATGGCGCTGGCGGTGGGTGGCGGTGGTCGATGGCGGCACGTCGGAGGTGGAGGTCGAAGGAGCTCAGCAACTCAATGGTGATGACGCCGCGACGACCATGGCGACGCCGGCGGAGCACGTCGGAGGTGGAGGTCGAAGGAGCTCGGCAACTCAATGGTGATGCCGCACCGATGACGCCGCGACGACCATGGCGACGCCGGCGGAGCTTGATGGTGATAGCGCTGGCGGTGGGTGGCGGTGGTCGATGGCGGCACGTCGGAGGTGGAGGTCGAAGGCGCCAGGGGCGAGCTCCGCACGTCGGCGGCGGCGTGTAGACGACGCGCGGCGGGGCCGGCGGAGGCGGCGTCGACGGTGGCTGGCGGCGCAGTGGAGGTCGGGGACGGCGGCATGTGGGCGACGACATGGAGACCCGGGGATGGTGCCGGCGGTGGTGGAGGACGACGAGGAACGGCGCGACCAGATCGGCGGCGAGTGCTGACTGCTGCTGCTTGCCTGCTTGACTCATGTCGATGACGACGACACGACGAAGAACGCGGCCGCCGAGGAGACCGAGATCGATCCGTCTCGGCGACAAACGATGACGCAGACGAACGACGACCAGACGCTAGGAGATTGAATCATCCACAGCAACGGTGAGACAACGAAACGAAAAACCGAAAACAGTGGCCGCCCCCAGGAGATCGATCCCCTCCCGGGGGCGACGAGCGGAAGCATGAGTGGCGGCGGCCCTAGGTCGCCCGCTCTGATAACATGTTGGATAGTATAAAGAGAGATATACTGCGTAACGTGGGACGATTGTATTGAGCCTCAGGGGGCCGGTATATATAGGAGTACATGCCTGGGAGATCGATCCCCTCCCGGGGGCGACGAGCGGAAGCATGAGCGGCGGCGGCCCTAGGTCACCTGCTCTGATACCATGTTGGATAGTATAAAGAGAGGTATACTGCGTAACGTGGGACGATTGTATTGAGCCTCAGGGGGCCGGTATATATAGGAGTACATGGGGAGGAGATAAGGAAGGATTACAGATATGGAAAGAGTCCACACAAATCAATCCTATTCTAATATGACTCTAACTACCATATACTCTAACAAGAATAATCTTCGATAAATATTTGCACTAATTAAGGCCCTGTTTGTTTCAGCTTATGATTATTATAATCTAGATTATTAAACCAGATTGCTATAAGCTGGATTATAATAAGCTGATATAAAATAAGCTGTGGGTTGTTTGTTTGTCTGGATTATTGGGTTTGAAAGGCTAAAGTCTATAATGCCCTTAGCTATCTGTTTGGTTGATGATATAGGTGGGTAATTTTTCTCAAGTATATAGGGGTAGTGGGTCTTTAGCGACTCAATAATCTGAAAAAAGCTCCTTTAGAGCAGCTTATTAGATTATAATAATCTGGCTTATAGATTATAATAATCTGCTATAATAATCTGTTTCAGCTTAATTCAAATAAGCTAGATTATAATAATCCTAAACTGAATCAAACAGGGCCTAATTTCTTCTCGTAGCTTGTTGGAAGAAAAAAAAAGACATTCTGAATTATCAGGATTCAGGAGTAGAACAACTAACGCCGGCGGCAGCGGAGAACGGTCGTCGCCATCGATTGGTCGACGCTTGAACGCCGGCGATGACCGGCGACGAGGAGGAGGCGGAGGCGTACGCCGGAGTTGGCCTGAATTTTACAAACGAGCCCCTGATATTGGCCTGAATTTTACAAATACGTCCCTGACGTAGTGATGTTTCCGCGTTTGTTTCGATCGGGAATTTCACAAACCAGCCCCTGTTTATTTCAGCGAATCCTACATTTTTTCAAATGAGCCCTTATTAAAATAGTACTATTCCATGTCAGTCCTTTCCGTATCTACTACTATTATACGCGATCAGATCTAGCCGTTGATTTCAAGATCGACGGATGGGGAAGCTTCTCCGGTCTCTCCCAAGATATCTCCGCCGCCGATGAGGCTATCGCGATTGGCTCAGTGAAGCTGCAGCCACCGGAGAAGCCATGGCGCCGCCGCCGCCGCCGCCGGCGGCGAGGCCTCTGCTCGCCTCCCACGCCGCCGTCCAATCCGCGGCGTCCCACGCGGCCTCTGCTCGCCTGGGCCGCCTCGCTGGCGACCACCACCCGCCGCAGGTCGCGGCCCTTCGGCGCGGGGACTGGGTCAAGCTCATCTGCGGCGCCAGCTTCGAGGTAGTAGCATATACTTCCGCTTCCTTCCCTGCTGGAGACTGAGTAGTGAATTATAGTGGGATTGAGCTTGAGCTGTGCTACGTATGGAGTAGATGATGAGAAATGAGAGAGAGATTTTTTTCCCCTTCTTGTCAATTGTCAATTTTGCAAAGGGAAACCCAGCTCAATTAACCTGTCAAGGAACGATTTCTGATGAAGTTGGTGCACATCCCTCGTCTCGGGGACATCGATTTTGAATTTATTGAGCAATGAAACTAGCAATGGTGATAGTGTGAATGGAAATTGTGAAATGCTTGGGATGTGATTTTCTTGTTCTTGTGTAGGATGCTGCCGATGTCAGGAATCTCTCCCTTGTGTACACGCTTGCCGGAGGTATGCTTGTTGCTCTAATTGCAAACATTTTTGTGGAGCATATATGTAGCATTTCAGAATTCAGACTGGCATCATAACATAATGGGTGGTGTTCGAAAAATATCATGTCAACTTGGTAAAATAGCTGTTTTCAAGGAGGTGGTTTTCCTAGCGACCTCCTTTCGGTTTCGACAGCTTCTTGTCGGAAATCGAAGTTTGTAAATTTGTGCATACCCTTGATCTTAATGAAATTTGGTCCGCCTCTCCTTCAGCCGACCTGGCAAAAACTTGGTAAAATAGCTGTATATTCAGTGATTCCATTGGGCTAGGTTAATCTACTCTTGAAAATCATGGAGTGATTTTGTGTATGCAGTGGATTGCATTGATTGTGCAGCAGACGCATCTGTGGTGGGTGCAGTGAATGAAGGTATTGATGTAGCAGCCTCAATTGTGCCAGCAGTTCAAAGGCCATGGGTGATGGTTAGTGTTAATGACGATTGCAGAGATCTTCATTTCCGTAAAGCTGGTAAATAATGTGCTCTTTACAAAAGTTGTACTCTATATTTTGAGTTTATTTTTGGATATTAGTTAATGCCACTTTGAAACAACAGTCTTGTTTTTTATTATCCTCATTTGAGTATGCAAAGTTAGAAATTAAAAGAAAGTTCTGCTGTACCTTGTTAAAACATGGTTTCCTGCTTTCACTAGCAATACCTGCTGCATGTTTATGGATTTCTGAATACCTTTTGTTCTTTGCTTCTAAAGGCTTCCACTTCTATTCTTTGTTCTCTAGAATTTGATCCTGAGGATTGCCCACCAGATTGCTCAAAGCCATGTGAGAAAGTCTGTCCTGCTGATGCAATATTGTTAGAGAGGGTTATGATTGAGGGAGAGCACTCTCAGTCTGATCCTTCATGTGGTAAACTTGAGGTATCAATTGGTTTGTTTACTTTATTCCGCTTTTGTTTATTCTCTTCATTTCATTTTACGACCTGACCTCTGATGCCTTGTGTAGGGTGGTGTAATTATGGAGCGGTGCTACGGCTGTGGACGATGCTTGTCAGTTTGCCCTTATGACAGAATAAGTGAGCACTGAGTGATGCATTCCTTTGTTTTTCCTTTATGGCATCATGACAACAGTTTACATGTCCTTTGTTCCCACACAGTGTTCTTTACATGTATATGTAGCATCCCTATGTTTTTAATCGTAATCTGATACTTCCATGCCTTTGTGTATCTTATAGAAGCTACAAGCCTTGCTTGAAAACATTTCAGGAGCTATGTCGTATGTTCGAGATCCTGCTATGACTGCTGAACTGTTGAAAAGGAATGATGTTGATGCAATAGAGATACATACCACTGGAAAGTACGTAAGTTTTTCTTTGATGATTTTTATACCAAGTAACATTTACCTTTTCTCCATTACTCAGACCACTTAATCTGAACTTTTTTGCTACTGTAGGGGAACTGATATGTTCAATACCCTCTGGAGCAACTTGGGTGAGTCAATCAATAATGTGAAGCTGATTGCAGTAAGTTTGCACTTTGTTTCATGATGGATATGTTTCCTGTTGCATTTAACATCATAATGAATTAAAAAAAAACTCATACCTTTCAGGTCAGCCTGCCTGATGTTGGCGATTCAACAGTTAATTTAATGAATGCAATATACACAACAATGCAGTCCCATCTTCAAGGCTATAATCTTTGGCAGGTTTGCTATGAAGAGAACAAATGTATCAACTGCAGATTCTAATTTGTCTGTACATGATCATACTGTTCATAACTATACTTTTAGCAATTTGAAATTCTATTAGGACAATTATTTTCTTGGTGTTGGCTAGTTGATTCTACATTCTGTTTTTCTGTAAATGCTTTGCTGGTCCACTTCATGTCATAATCTGATCCTTATCCATATCCATATCCATATGCTCAAAATCTGAGGTTATTCAAGTTACCTTATTTATACAAGCAGTTAGATGGCCGGCCGATGAGTGGTGACATAGGCCGAGGTGCAACGAGGGAAACAGTATCCTTTGCTGTTCATTTGTCTTCAATGTCAAATAGGCCTCCTGGTAAACAAAGTCAATCTTTAGAAAAAAAAAAACCTCGTTATGGCTTTGTTATCGTCCACATTTCTAAGTATTTTCTAATAATATGGTTTTGAAGGCTTCTATCAGTTGGCTGGTGGCACCAACTCATACACCATAGAATCCCTAAAGAAAGCTGGTCTTTTCCAATCTACAACTTTTCCTGGTATTTTGTTTACTTTTTTTTTTGAACATGCCACCGGATTTTGTTTACTTTGTTCCTTTTCTTGTTCAACTTATGAGGTCAAAGAATACTTTAGGCAAAATCACATTTTAAGCCCTTGAACTATTAAACTGTGTGCAATTAAACCTATGCCTTTTGAAACCGAGCAATCAAACTAATGTTTTATATTCTGGTAATATGTTTATTTAATCCATGAACTATCCAACTTTATTTATCTTACTGAAACTTAGGGGCAGCAGCCTCTGGAGTGACTGATTGTCAGCAAGCCTTTATTGGAGGGATAGCTTATGGCGGCTATGCTCGCAAGGTTTGCTCTTGATATTACATTTACAGTGTTTTTTATTGGAATGATACTAAAGTATTCAGCAAATACCTGCTAGAATAGAAAGGCTAAAGCATAGATACTGTCAGTGGACGCACCAACACCTAACAACTAGTTAAATGAATGTTGATCTCTATTTTTCTTATTTATGAGTTGCATTTCTCATCCGATAGGATTCTAAGTGAAATCATTGCTAGAATAGTCTTGTATGTCATATTCTTTGCTCATTTTGTTTTTTCTGCTGAGTTGCAGATTGTTGGAAGAGTTCTACGCAAAATACAAGCACAATTTGGCTATGCACGCATTGAGGACCACCCGGATTATCTCCTGGAAGCGTTACAAGAAGCCCTATCACTAGTCGGGCCTGTGAAAGGTTACCCAACCTTGCCAAGTCTCTGAAAGACTGAAACTAGTAAATGGCATCTCCCAGTCCCAGATAGTAGCATCTCAACTATTTTCATCCAGATATAGGATAACTTTGATCCAGTTGTAGTTACTGTGGAAGTTGCATTGTGAAGGTAACCCAGGTGAGAAGGTATTCTGGCCACTGATTGCCCAATAAACAGTTTGGGAGTTGGGATCAACCATTAAGTGGCAAAAATCAGTAATCCAACAGTCAGCAGATCAATCACTAACTCACTCTTAAACTTGGTAAGTAGGAGATATTCCATCTGAGATTGGATGTTACAACATGCTTTCCATAAAGTCCATGTAAAACTCCATAAGAAAGGTGTAAAAATCCATTTGTTGTTTGTATGTACACCTTGAATATTCCATATAGTTCAGTGGACAACGAAGGTTTTGACGTGGACATGTACTATAGAATGAAATAATTCAACTTTGTTGCATTTTAAATGGTCCAGAACTCCAGATTCTAGATGCCAAAATACTTCTAGAGAAGATATATTGCATTTTTTTTCTTAATATCAGGTCAATTGGATGTGGATGATCTTTGGATAAGGAATCTTATACCATGAGCGGTCGCTCGCGCAATAGGCACATGACGTTTTGGACTGATGGTGCACGCATATATTATTATGTATGGTGTTTTTACTTTCTTGTTTTGTAAATACAAATTGAACAACTTGCACACATGTTTTGCCTTTTTTTTCAAGGGACCCAATTGGTTGTCTTTTTGTTGATTGAGAAAGAGCATGTGCAAGTTGCTAAATTTTGACATTTTATCTTGGGGCAATTAAATTTGAAGTTCTAAAGGTTGGGTGCCATCTACTATATTATTGATTGACTATAAATAATTGAGAAGGTCTCTTATTATGCGTTTGGTTGAAAATATGGACCATAATTAAAACTTTGTTGCTTGTTTTATCACCATTTTTCCTCTTCAGAAAGGAAGTGCACGGTCAACTCATCATTCTGCAAAACTAGCTGCACCTTTTCTTTTTGAAAAAAAAATCTTATAGAAGAAATACAGGTTCATAACTATTTTGAAGAACAGGAACAGACAAATTAACACTTGAATACTGATTGACAACAAGCTAACAAGATAAGAGGAACCAAACAAAAAAAAATGGAGAAACACATGCACGGCTGACTGCTTGTCAACGTGGATCATCATCATACATGATGCAGGCCAGCTGTCATGCAGAAAGAGCACAACTCTAGACAATTTCTCTCCATTTTCCTCACATGAAAGTAAATGCCCTGTGGCTCAACAAATAATGTGAAGACCTTTCATTTTCCTTCTTTTTCCCCAGAGAAAGTAGTAGACTGCACCAATAAATATCTTAACAGTCACTCTCTATGTTTCATAATATTATATGTTAACTTTTTTAAGTTAAATTTCTATAAATTTAATTAAGTTTGTAGAAAATATACTGATATTTTCAATACAAAATAAATATATTATCAAAGTATATTTAATATTAAATTTAATGAAACTAATTGTTATAGATGTTGCTAATTTTTTTCCAAAGAACTTTCATAAGAATTCAATCGACTTATAATATGAAACGGAGGAAGTATTTATTAAGAAAACATAACAGCTTTGATTATAAGCCGTAACCCTTTTAGCAATTAAAAGTAATTTGTGTGTAATATATTTACATAAAATTATAAATCATAAAAGTCAAATATAAATTTAAAATTTAAACTTTGACTACAGTTGATAAGCTAAAGAGCAAACACTATAACTTTTAACACATATTTGCATCAACAAATATCCTAACAAATTCTTACTATTGAAGAAGAATAAAATATTAAAAAAAACATCCCTGGCATCAAGATGGCACGTCTAAAACTATGGATCAAACAAATATGCTATCAATTTCTTGTTTGAAAATAAAAAAAAAAGTGAAAAGAGAATAAAGGGAGAACAAGCAGACGAGTATTTCTGCCAAGCTTCCCCATCCCTTCCAGCACAGTGACCTCCACAAGCCAAGAAGCAACAAGAGCAAGCCAAGCCAAGCCAAGAAGCAGCAACAGCGAGAGCGAGGTGAGCAGCGAGCATGGCGGGCGAGGCGGCGGCGGCGGAGCGGTGGGTGGGGGCGGCGGTGGACTTCTCGGAGGGGAGCCGCGCGGCGCTGCGGTGGGCGGCGGACAACCTGCTCCGCGCCGGCGACCACCTCATCCTCCTCCACGTCCTCAAGGACCCCGACTACGAGCAGGGCGAGACCCTCCTCTGGGAGGCCACCGGCTCGCGTACGTATTCTCCTCCCCTCTACCTCTCCCATGGCGCTCGCGTAGTCGCGTTACTGTTCTTGTTGGTTGATCCATCCATCCCATCCGAATCGAAGTCGGATATGATCTGCATGACGATGGATTCCACGCATAGGGCTCTGTTCGATGGGTGAATCGAGAGGATTAATCAATAATCAGTGATGCTTTACAGCTTCTTTTGCTGTGTGATTTAGTGATTTACTCTGCTCAATCACTGTGGACTGCTTCTTGGACTTTTGCTTATTTGGCGCGTAGTAGTAGTAGATGATATTTCTTGGTTGATTACTTAAGTTTGGGTGATTTCTTGGTGAGAGGTTGGGTTAGTTTGCCCATTACCTAATGGCATCGACCGTTGATTTACCAGGCACCATTTTGTGCAACCCAGAAACGATAATTGACTAGTGGATTGCCGATAATTTGCTGCTAATTGTGTACTGCCAGCTCCTGGGATCATTCACCTTGATATCCTTTAGGCTAGCCATAGTGCATCATCTTTGTCTCATCAAACATTTTTGCAAGAACAGGATTGGCTAGTGGCAGAATCTCGGCCTAGTGTACTTACCATTAATGGGTGACTGTATCTTCGGAATCTTTTTACCCACGTCCTGCTATATCTCCAGTTTAAGATTCGGCAAACAGTTTCGGAAAAATGGTAGATAGTTCATCTTTCATATGCAGTAAGCCGGTAACGCACAATGTCCATGTTTCGTATTATAAAGACAGATGTCACAAGCTGTCCAAACTTTCGGAGTTTGCAGCTTGAGTATTTACCTACTAATAATAATGTGAATATTGAAACACTCATCAGTGAAATATTTTATCATGTACATAAATGGTAAGTATTGGCCATTTATTTGTCCTTGCGTCTCCAGCACACACTAGTTGCATGCGAGGGATTATGTTATGCTGATCTCTTATTAAGGTGTGTGTTTGCATGATGCATTTCCATTTCACACTACTTGCAAGTGAAGGATTCTGTTATGTTGATATGTTATTAAGGTTATTCTGCAATTAATTATTATTCGCTCAGTGCTGATTATTCTAGTCTGCAAATAAGGACTGCTTAACATCTTGATTTCTTTGGGGTTTTTTTTATATATATACAGCATTGATTCCCCTCTCGGATTTCTCTGAACCTACAATTGCAAAGAAATATGGAGCAAAGCCTGATGCCGAAACATTGGACATGCTTAATACTGTGGCCAGGCAGAAGGAGGTGATCACTCTCTCAATACCATATGGTCCAATTAATCGGCACTCCCTTGCAATATTTGCCCGTATAAGGTTTTTGGTTCTTTTATACAGGTTGTGGTGGTTTTCAAAGTCCTTTGGGGAGATCCCCGTGAGAAGCTATGCCAAGCCATCAACGAAATCCCCATGAGCTGCTTGGTTATTGGAAGCAGGGGTCTTGGCAAACTCAAGAGGTTGTAACCAAAGCTTTTCCCCCCATTGTTATCGATGCACATTGTTCATATCATTGCCAGTTCTAACCTTTGCATTCCTCTTCCTGGTTCCTGCAGGGTGCTGTTAGGTAGCGTCAGCGACTACGTCGTGAACAACGCCACTTGCCCAGTCACAGTTGTCAAGACAGCTGATGGTTGATCCTATCGTCGAAAACATCCATGTGTTATATAGTCTGCTTAAATATTTGTTCACCTATCTGAAACATATTGCACCACCATGCAGTGTAATTGTAATAATAAACAAAGTCAGCTGAAGACGCTCAGTTGTACTTTGTGCAGCACTCTCTCAGCCTGACTATGAAATGGATCCTGCTGTTTTTCTTAGCAATCTATGCTGAACTTGAGCATTTTTTCCCTCTGTTTTCCACACTGAATGTCTTATCAGAGCATGGTTCATGCAAGATCATTCAGCATGGATCCTGCTGTTTCTCATAGCAATCTGTGCTGCATGTCTAGCAATTCTGATATGCAATGTGACACAAGCAACTTGAGCATGTTCTTTTCTGTTTTTTTTTTCATCACACTGAATGTCTTATCAATTCTTCAGCACAAAAGGCCTCAATTTTCAGAGGCGCCTTTGCACGTACTTGAATCTTGACCTATCTTTGAGATGAAATGATAGCATGGGGCTGCAATTCGAAGGTTACCCAAATTTGCTCCAACCTGTATTCCAATCACGAACAGACATTTTTGTTTTCAATTGTTTGTGATGTAAATCATGGAATTGGCAGGACTTTTTTTCTTTCGAACCTCATGATCTTGGGAGTATTATGCTACCTGTCACAATGACCTGTTTGTGACACAGAAATAATGCAAATTCTACACTGGAAAGGCAATACCTCAGAAAGGAAGGCAGCAAATATATGCATGGTAGAACGGTGAGCAGCCATAGGAAATAGAGGTTCATCAGCCATGACAATTCTCATCATGCTGAAATGCTAAACATATGGCCTAATGCCATTTACATCAACAACCAGCATCACAGATACGATACAGGTCTGATCAGTCATCACGACATCAAACTACAGACAGTAGGTTAAGGCTAACACATTTCAAATCCATTCATCAAGGTAGCAAAATGTGCAGCAGAGCCACCATTAGAAGCAGTTCATAGTGGTCCAAGATAGTCCCCAGCCAGGGTAGCAAGGAGCTGGAACTGGCGATCGGCTTCCATCCAGCGGAACCCCATGACCTTGAAGCGCACGACGGTGTCCTTCTCCAGCTTCGAGTGTTCATTCATGAACACCGCGTTCTCCCCACCAATGTACTTGAAGTCGCTCATCGTCTTCTCCGACAGAAAGATGCTTTCTATCGGTCCAGATTTGAGGAAAATGCCATGCTTGAGGATCTTGTCCACGGAGCCAACTAAGACCTCGCCCTTCATAGGCTTCTGTGTGATGCAGGTGAACGTCACCGGGAAAAGAACGTCTCCGGTCAGCTCACGCACTTTCCCTTCTGATATCGCCTTCAGCTCACTCACAGCAATGTAGTAACCATGATCCTTGGAGGCCTTCCGGTTTGCTATGTCCTCCAGAAGGCGGACAATGACAGCCTTGCGGAGCAAGAGACCCTGGGGGCTCAGCTGGCTAGGTGAGATCAACACATTCAAAGACATCTCCACCTTAAGGAAAACCATGGTTGATTGCCTGTCAAAAAAACCCAATATTCAAGATGTCAGCCTATGCCCATGCAACAGTCTTTCAATAAAAAAATAACATCAATAAATGTTTAAGAGATTGTGGCACAGAGCTAGGAATTGCATCCCTTCTGCTAACAAGGATAAATTGCACACTTGCTATGTTGATAAAAGGTATGTTGTTAAAAGGAATATAAAATTTCAAAGATATTTTCAAGGACACGACACATCAACAGAAATTCCTCATGTCTGCATGAACAAATTCAGTATATACACAACTAGGAGCACCAGATTAAACGGCAAAAGAAAAAAATCGATAATGCCTCCGCTTGCTGGAAAAGACTGGGTATAATTGGCTTTGGCCTTGTAACGCCAATACGCCATCACGTAAAACCATGATCCAACCCTTTTAGGTGTACACACTTAAAAAATCTCAATTTAATGGTATTCTTAATTCTATGCTGCACTTTTTCAGGATTGTAACATCTATGATATGCATATCACACACAACAGGTGTAGAGAAGGAACCAGATCTACCAAAAGAGTTGTGCTATAATGTCCTCCTACATAAACGTTTCACAAATCTTGCTATAATGTCCTCCTACATAAACTTTTCACATATCTCCAAGAAAAATATAGTCAAGGGAATGAGAACCCCAAAACCTTTGCGGCTTGCACCATCAGCATACATCTATTTGTTTTAGCATCATCAGATCTGTACCAGCCCCATGGTCTGACCAGAGTTACCAGATCCAGTGCCTAAGTTGAGCCGGTCCACCGCAGAGATCCCAGTTGGCCCAGGCAGTTTTCTAGTGGCCAAGGAAACTCAGCCCACAATTAGTCCTAAATGCTAGAAATAGCCCACAGCTGGCTTTGAAACCCAGCAAGTACAAGAGTAAGAACAAACCATTTGAGCTAACAGTCGCATGTTTCCTGTTGTGAAATGAGCCTACATAAGACAGAAGCTCCCTGAATTCATACAGCATTACTACAATATAAGATAGCAGCTCCATAGTTTCGTATTGCGAATGCACCTATATAATACAAGACGTTATCATCATACAGAAGCTCCACAAATCCATACACTTGGATAATATAACAAGCATGTGATTCAACTGGTGACCTAATTAGGGTACAGCCACTGAACAACACTGGTTTGTTCCCGCTAGTGCATTTGCTACTCTCAAGTGCACACCAGGACAGGAACTATCAAGATTTCCTATAACTTAATAGGAGATAGATTTCTTCCATCATTAACATCCAATGCTACAAAAAGATTTCCTATGCTATCAAGATTTCCTATACACACAATTAGAATATGCAACCTCGGATAATGAACAAAAAGACTCCACCGATTTACGAAAGTCGCCTTCAATTTGTGCAGAGCATTTTAGGCGCAAATCAAAGCACTCCGAACTTGGGACATGTGGGGTTCAGTTGAACCCCCAAATTTTTTGGGGGAACAAACAAAAAAACTGTTACTGGTTGTATTAAGAGAGGTTTAAGGCTGTAAAATTAAAGGAGAAGAAGCTTCTTCCAGATCTATGATGGAGAGAATCTAGGGTTAACGCTAGCAAATTCCAGACATAAGTATTCCCGGTGGGGGAGAGAGATGAATCAGAGAGAGGATGTGGATGCTTACCAGGATATCCTCCCTTCCTCCTCCCCTCCCCCTGCGATCCGATGGAGATCGGCAGCCGCGCCGCGAGGAGCGGAGGAGACGAGACGGGAGATTTTCGTTTACGCAAGGGAAGGGGAAGATCGGAAGATACTCGAATACTCCACTTTTATCTTTTTTTTAAGTAAATTTCACATTGCACCAAAATTTCACAATGGACAAGGTCTATGCCAACCTTTTCACTTCACATCATATATGTTTGCACTAGTTGGCACTTTGAACTAGGGTTGAGCACATCAAAAGAAGTTGTCAGAGAAAAGATAGTTAAAATCATCGATTTTAGTGCCACAGAATTAAGATAAATATCTTTAGAAAAAAAAATAGCAAATCTGAAAACAACTTTTTTCAGCAAATCATACTAAAATAATGACGTGAACATGTTTAAAAGTGGCACAAAATGATCTATACATTAGGGTAAATGAATAAAAAAAATAGAAAATAGAACTAGTTAACTACCACACAATGAAAAGAAGAAAGAAAACATAAAATAAAATATTTTGCCTTTTATAATTATCCCTGTGTAAATCATATGAAGCTCTCTCACATATTCCCTTGTTTTGCTCACCCCTAGTTTAAACTGAAAACTTATGTAAAGATGTATGGTGTTAAGAGAAAATATTGATTTAATCCTATCCATTATGAAACCTTAGTTAAAATATGTGGCTCATTGTAAAATTTACTTTTTTTTTCTTACTTAAAAACGGCACATATTTTTTTAGACAGCTTAAAAACGGCACCTGTAAAGTTTGAGATGGACAATTTCTCTTCTCTGGTAATATTTCGAAATTTTTGCCCAAATTTTAGAATTTTTTCCCAAAGCTATTAGCTTTGTGGTCATTAGGACAAAATTATACGGCACTAACCGAATCTAACTGGACAGGGTATATTACAAAGGTTAAGTAAAATATAATGGTATATTATAGAACTTGACAAATGTAATGACACAATGGATTCTCTCTTAAAAAATAATCTAGTCAAAGTGTTTCTTTATTTTATTCAAAACAAAACATTTCTTACATAAACATGTTAGGAAAACTTCGAGGGAAGGTAAGAAAAAGAGTAGGTTGGTCACTAGCCCAAACACATAGAAACACTCATGGTTGTGTTTAAAATGGGACCGAGGGAGTCCTTGTTAGTGAACAAACCAAAGTGTGTTGAAAGCATGGCAATACAAAAGTATAACCATGACACCATCACAAGCTCACAAAGATGGAAATATTGTTCTATTTATCATTGGCATATTGATCTAGGCCCACATGTCATTCTCAACATGCAAAATATTACTTTCCGGTTCATTACAAATTAATCTTTATTTCTCCACAGTTGAATTTCAGTTCAAACATTTAAAGTGATAATTACTTGACATTTAAACCATTAAAATGTTGAAAGCGTGAAAGGTTCATTACTAAAGAAATGTCGTCTTGAGGCTATCACAACCTGGGCAAGGCTCATCCTAGCCTCGCCTAGTAAAGCTACACGTTTAGAACTGGTAAAATAATCTGACTTTTGGGGACGAGCTGGCTTTGCGGGGGAAGAAAATTCTAGCTAGCCAGTGAGAGCCGATTTGGCTCTCCTTCGACGGCAAACTCCGCTCGCGTGAAAATATTGAAACGAGGGTGATGCGGACTTCTCCGAAATTAGCGTCGTAAAATTAGCGATATTTTTCAATGACTCACCCAATGTTGTCGGCCTCTTCTTCCAGTTTTTGTTGCGAACCCTCGCTCACTCAAGTTTTGTTGAAAATTGCCCTCTCCACCAACCCATAAAATACAATGAACAATTAGTCTGGATCTAAAAAGAAAAATCGATTCATGGAAGAACTCAGCAACAAGAGGAACTCATATGTAGCAGCTAGCCATTAATCCTTGCCACAGGAAGCAAAACCATCCAAACAGAGGAGCCATGGCAAGGCTAGCAAGCTGGCAAAGAGATGGTTTAGCGCTGTTAGGCTAGCTGGGCGAGTGAACCAAACGCGTCCTAAGTTAATTTGTCCTATTATATCTAACCTTGACACTTGTACTGCACAAGACACTGGTGCGCTCCTTGAACAGCTTTTTTATGGCTTTTTCACTAGAAGCTGTAACAACTTTGGTTTCTTTTGGCCATCTTTCCTCCGGTTAGAACGGGATTGCATACATCTTAACAACAAAGAGAGATGCAAACTCTCAAAGTTTATCATCATAGGAAAACTTATGACATTTACAACTTTGAAATTGAAATATAGCAAGACAAATCAAGTAGCCTTTCCAAGTTTCTTTTGACCAAAGAAGAGAGAAGTGCCAAGGATCTACACAACCCAGAGTTGTTTTATTCAAAAACCACCGTTCGAAATGAAGGTAGCTAGATGCATGATGAGAGAAATTTTGTTGCATTGTCCGTCAGCATTTTCAGTGCGTCCAAACCTCAATGAGACGCACCGTAGATAACTCATGCTCATGCGTCAGATACACCTAATTTGAACTGACGGTAAAGGATTCCAGACGGTGCCATTTATAGCGGCTTTTTCGCTACTTTTTTTGGTGAGATAGAAGACAGTGACAAAATAAGTTGCAAAAACAACAAAAATGTTTATACACATGTACAGCATGAGCTCTACGGTGTCCCGGGAGAGCACAAGCTGTCACCAAGCCATAACAAACGGTCGAACTGATCTTGAACACTGGATCCAATGCATGGTTTGTTCAGTGCTCAAAGATAACACCAGCAAACTTTCCATTTAGACCCTCACAAGCCACAAATATGGGAGAAAAATGTCATATTCACCCTCCAAAAAGCTTATACAAGGACATGTTTGAAATTATCATAAAACACAGGTGGGTAATTGCAAATTGAGACATCTTCTCTTCTATAAAGAGCAAGCTTAGCTTGGTGATCACCACCAGTTCATCACATCTCTTCTCCATCAAGAATCAATCACTCGCTCGTCTTCTCCTCCATTGGAGCTCTCGATCGAGCTTAGCTTTGCGCGTCGTTCATCGATGGCTCTCATCGGCACGGTGGCGGCCGAGGTGCTCATCCCGCTCGCGGCGGTCATCGGCATCCTCTTCGCCGTGCTCCAGTGGTACGTGGTGTCCAGGGTGGCCGTCCCGCCGCACGACGGCGGCGGCGCCGGGAAGGGGGAGAGGGAGAGCGACGGCGTCGACGACGACGAGGAGGACGGCGTGGACTACCGCGGCGTGGAGGCGAGGTGCGCGGAGATCCAGCACGCCATCTCCGTGGGCGCGACGTCGTTCCTGATGACGGAGTACAAGTACCTGGGCGCGTTCATGGCGGCGTTCGCGGCGGTCATCTTCGTCTCGCTGGGCTCCGTGGGGCGGTTCTCCACGTCGCCGGAGCCGTGCCCGTACGACGCGGCGAGGCGGTGCCGCCCGGCGCTGGCGAACGCGGCGTTCACCGCGGCGGCGTTCCTCCTCGGCGCCACCACCTCGGTGGTCTCCGGCTACCTCGGGATGCGGGTGGCGACGTTCGCGAACGCGAGGACGGCGCTGGAGGCTCGCCGGGGGATCGGGCGGGCGTTCGCGGTGGCGTTCAGGTCAGGCGCCGCCATGGGTTTCCTGCTGGCGTCGAGCGCGCTGCTGGTGCTGTTCGCCGCCGTGAACGCGTTCGGGCTCTACTACGGCGACGACTGGGGCGGGCTGTACGAGGCGATCACCGGGTACGGGCTCGGGGGGTCGTCCATGGCGCTGTTCGGCCGCGTCGGCGGCGGGATCTACACCAAGGCCGCCGACGTCGGCGCCGACCTCGTCGGAAAAGTGGAGCGCAACATCCCCGAGGATGACCCCCGCAACCCCGCGGTAAGCCACGCCACGTCACTCTCCTCGTCACTCTGTTGGTGTTTGAAACCGATGAAAATGAAGATTAAGTTAACGCACATAAAACAGAAAAGCTATGAGCGCACATGATTGATTAAGTTTTAATTATTGCAAACTGACAAATTGATATATCTGATAGTTTAGAGTAACTTTTATATATAAAATTTTCGCACGGAACGTACCGTTTAATAGTTTAAAAAGCGCGATAATAGAAAGAGAGGTAATATCTGAATTTTAATCAGAAAAGGACATGACCGAGCCAATTCGATCTGATATTTTAAAACTCAAAGCTGCTTGCATGCGAGCTCAGTTCGATCTAAGCCACTGCACTAATCTCAGAGCAAGTCCAGTTGGCCTTTTTTGTTGCCTTCCTTAAACATTACTAGGAAGCATGAAACTCATGTGTTCAGTGTTCTCTGCTAGCTGGCACAGGCGTAACGCATGATTTTTACCGGATTTATTCATAGAAATATAGGAAAAAAGATTACTATGTCATCGTAAGAGGCCTTTGAAAATTGATTGTCTTGTTTGGGGAAAAGGAATTATTTAAAAAGTCTCGCTAGGAAATATTTAAATTGTGGACAAATTTAAACTGAATCTGATTTAGCAATTTAAGCGAATTCAATTCCAACCAACTTTCGTTTTTAAAAGATCAATTGAAACAAATCTGTTTGGCAGTTAATTTGTGCATGCATCCACTTTGGATTGTTCTTTTGACTGAATAGCTCAATACCTGAATATTTGTGATGATTATTTGAGGTTACGAACGAATGAACTAAATATTGCTTTCTTTGTTTCGTATTGTAAGATATTTTTGGTTTAATTTGAATAGATTTATGCATGAATTCAGATACGTACGATTTGTATATTTGTGCAAATTTATATAGATATTAGTGAATTAATTTAGATGATCTATAAAAAGGCCAAAACGTTTTATAACATATAACGGAGGAAACATAGAGTTGAGATCGATTTTGGTTTGAAATAGTTTTCTTAAAGGAGTATACAAGAAGATTTTATAAAATGCTTTTATAAAATTATATCGTTTAAAAAACCGTTTAAAAGTTCAGGAAGCTTACGAATTCATCCCATCGTTCCCTTCCTTCGAAGAGAAGGGAGATGGATTCAGTAGCTCGAGTGGACGTCCATCTGTTTATTATATGCCAACTAAATGATTACGAAAAAAATTAAAAAAAAATAACAAGATTGATTAATATGTAATATATCCACAAACATACAAGTTCAACTTCTATAAATTTTAACAAAAATAACAAATTTACTAGGAAATATGGATAATACATCATGTATGGTTTTTGTACGTGCGTGTGGATGATGTGCGCAGGTGATCGCCGACAATGTGGGCGACAACGTGGGCGACATCGCCGGGATGGGGTCCGACCTGTTCGGGTCGTACGCGGAGTCGTCGTGCGCGGCGCTGTTCGTGGCGTCCATCTCCTCGTTCGGCGCCGACCACGACTTCGCGGCGATGATGTACCCGCTGCTGGTGAGCGCCGCCGGCATCGTGGCCTGCGCCGCCACCACGCTCGTCGCCACCGACGCCGGCGAGCTCGGCGCCGCCGACGAGGTCGCGCCGGCGCTCAAGCGCCAGATCCTCATCTCCACCGTGCTCATGACCGCCGCCGTCGCCGCCGTCACATTCCTCTCCCTCCCCCGCTCCTTCACCCTCTTCGACTTCGGCGAACGCAAGCTCGTCAAAAACTGGTACAACAAAAATCTTACATACTAGTATATAATTTAAATTATTTTGTTTTTCTTAAATTTTACGATTATACTGCAGACACACATGTGCACACATAATACCACACTCACATCTCTGTATATGTGCATTCAATAACACATTCTTGATATTGGAGAAATCATGTTAAAAACCCAATTACAGTGCGTAATACTTATGAGCACCAAGATTTGAATCTTGTTGGGTGGAGGCAGAGCCAAGCACCTATGACTCTAGCAGTAGTACTTCCACCAAATTTGGTTAAATAATGGAATAATAGTTTTGTCTGAATTTTTGTTGAATAATTCAGGCACCTGTTCATCTGCGTCTCAGCTGGTCTGTGGGCGGGATTGGTGATAGGCTACGTCACCGAGTACTTCACGAGCAATGCTTACGGGTGAAAACGAGTTCTACCCAAATTCGCGATGCTACATTTTGTAAAATTTCAAATATTGATGAAATTTGTGTGCAAAAAACAAATGGTTTATAGGCCGGTGAAGACGGTGGCGCAGTCGTGCCGGACGGGGGCGGCGACGAACGTGATCTTCGGCCTCGCCGTGGGGTACAAGTCGGTGATCGTGCCGATCTTCGCCATCGCCGGCGCCATCTACGCGAGCTTCCGGCTCGCCGCCATGTACGGCATCGCGCTGGCGGCGCTGGGGATGCTGAGCACCATCGCCACGGGGCTCACCATCGACGCCTACGGCCCCATCAGCGACAACGCCGGCGGCATCGCGGAGATGGCCGGCATGCCGCGGCGCGTGCGCGAGCGCACGGACGCGCTCGACGCCGCCGGGAACACGACGGCGGCGATCGGGAAGGGGTTCGCGATCGGGTCGGCGGCGCTGGTGTCGCTGGCGCTGTTCGGCGCGTACGTGAGCCGCGCCGGGATCCGGACGGTGAACGTGGTGAGCCCCAGGGTGTTCGTCGGGCTCCTCGCCGGCGCCATGCTCCCCTACTGGTTCTCGGCGATGACGATGCGGAGCGTGGGGAGCGCGGCGCTGCGGATGGTGGAGGAGGTGCGGCGCCAGTTCGACGAGATCCCGGGGCTCGCCGAGGGGCTCGCCGCGCCGGACTACGCCACCTGCGTGAGGATCTCCACCGACGCGTCGCTGCGGGAGATGGTGGCGCCGGGGGCGCTGGTGATGGCGAGCCCGCTCGTCGCCGGGACGCTGTTCGGGGTGGAGGCGCTGGCGGGGCTGCTCGCCGGCGCGCTGGTGTCCGGGGTGCAGGTGGCGATCTCGGCGTCGAACAGCGGCGGCGCGTGGGACAACGCCAAGAAGTACATCGAGGCCGGGGTGACGGAGGAGGCGAGGTCGCTGGGGCCCAAGGGGTCGGAGGCGCACAAGGCGGCGGTGATCGGGGACACCATTGGCGACCCGCTCAAGGACACCTCGGGGCCATCGCTCAACATCCTCGTCAAGCTCATGGCCGTCGAGGCGCTCGTCTTCGCGCCCTTCTTCGCCGCGCATGGCGGCATCGTCTTCAACCACCTCTGATGAGAGTGAGCTCCATTGCTAATTAATTAAGCTGCATGCATGCTCTCGCCATGATCGATCAGCTGCACCTGCATGCACGCATGGATAAATAAACAAGAAGAAGACGATGAGCATTAGGGTTCCTTAACCAGTTGAAATCGATAAGAAGAATAATTGTAGCTCGGGATAATGCAGTGTCAGATGTAATCCAAAGTGTCTTGTAGCTTGGGATATGTGGTAATGCGGTTTGAGACTTTAATCCAATGCTGTTTTAGACTTAATCCCATGTGTAGTAGTGTCGTCTTAAATTACCAAATTATTACCTGTTGATGGTTAAGTTTGGGGTCGGCGTTGGTTTTTCCAACGAAAGCCTGATTTGAGAACGTGCAAATGAGCGGTAAACTGAACACCCACACAATCTTGATTTGACACGACAACGTTTTGCATGGAGACCAACAGAACAGACCAACTTTTTGCCTCAACACAATTTTGCAAACATTGGATAGGGATGGTACAATAAACCAAGTTGAAACGTGTTGAAACGTGCTTTGTAAGTTCGTTAACATAGGTAAAACCTTCCTACAAGTTTGACGACCGAGTGCAATTTGCTCTGTTTTTCCCCTAAATACGTAGACGTATCTGCTGGAAACCAATGGACAAGTGGTGCAAGCAGCAGCAGCTTCATCTTCAAGTGATCTCAAATCAGCAATGGGCAATTCACAGTGGACAGATATTTGCCATCAAAATCGTTTGAATTTCATATGTTCCAAGCTGTTTCCATCAAAATCATGTGAAATTTAGGCATTCCAAACAGCCCGACAATGGTCCACGTTAGTATATACAGGATACCAAGAATTTGTTACCGTGTAAGTGGGGGTTTTTGAGTAAGATACTTCAAGCTGTTGTAAAATGGTTCTGTTACATGAGTGACAGCTTAGTGGATCATCCCATAGGCTGATTAAAAATAAGAGATGTAAATAGTCCAATCGAAGGGCACATTCTGTGCCCGTGAGAGAGCTCACATTGATCTTTAGGCGAAAGCTAAAACAGCAAGACCCTCTCCTTTTTGTCTATAGTGCAGCACCAAATGGCATGTTGGTTCTCAGCTTGGTATTCTTCTCTTTGAGTGTCAATTTACATGTTCAGCTGAGCCGAAATCGCGGTTGAGATATACAACTTTGACCAAAACTATCTCACCTCCGACCATGCTTGCTGGCTCGAGGGTCAGAATGCTATGGATTCAACGACCTTCTTCGGAGCCAAATGTGAAGCAATTCCTTTTCGTCGCAAGGAAAAGCAATCGACTTGAAGCCAATAGAGGAAAAAAATATTTATTGTCATCTCACTGAATAAGGCTCTGAATCAGTTGCTTTTGATGTATTTACAGTCATCTCGGAAGGCGAGTTCCCTGCATCTTTGGTACAGTCATCTCCATTTTGATGAGTGGAATCCAAGCTTCCTGGGTCATGTCGTTGTAGATTCTGAGAACCTGGGCCTTCCTCCCCTACATCACCATTGCCTTCAGAACTTTTCGTGCTTGAGGCAGGTGGATGGGGACCCTGCTTATCTACCGAATTCAAGCGTCTGCCTGCCACACTAGCCGCAGCGACAATCTTTGAGCAGATAAATCTGGGTTCCATCTTTGGTTTTTTGGGAGACCTCCCATCAGCTTGTTTGTCATCCACTGGATTACGCTTTATGACTAAGGCCTCATCATCCTCATCAGCTTTAACAGCCCTTTTGGGAGGTGGGTTGTAACCCTCATCATCGTCGTCATAATCCAAAAGCCCACCAGATTTAGACCTGAAAAAAAACAAAAGATCTGCTAAACACTGGAACTGAAGTACTCCCTCCGTTTCACAATGTAAGTCATTCTAGCATTTTCCATATTCATATTGATGTTAATGAATCTAGACATGTATATCTATCTAGATTCATTAACATCAAAATGAATGTGGAAAATGCTAGAATGACTTACATTGTGAAACGGAGGAAGTATGTTTTAGAGTTCAGAAATTGCATAATGTGCACACAATGTAAAACGTAACAAGTTATTATGAATATAAAGAAGAAGAGGCCAGTAAAATAAATCTTCAAAATGAGTTGGCAGGAAGTTATTGCAAGTTATAAAAGATGAGATAATGTACCTTGCAGGGATATGATGGATGTCACTTCCCTTGGCTAACTTATCCAAAGATTCCTTCTGTGCACATGATGTCTGTTTAGCAGAATCTTCCTCGTCACTAAGGTATTAAAATATAAAATTTCATGTCAGTTAAGGACGCCATCTATGAGCTCAATTGGACTCTTTAACAGAAACAAGCAGCAAAACTGAAGTGGACAAACCTGCCCTTGTTGAAATAGTCCTCCTCTTCTTTGTCGAGACCTCTTTCTTCTGGCTTCTTTCTCATGTCAACTAGACTAATACTTTGCATTGTTTCACCACTCTCCATTAACTAGCAAGAAGACATGGAGAACATCATTTCCTAATTCAAACGAGGCAACAGTAACAACAGGATGCAAGAATACACGGAACTATAAGTTTCAACCTGTTGATACTTGAGTTTAAAGGCCTGAATGCTCCCTAGTTTTTCGAACCTCACAAGTTGGTCCCAAAAGGATTTGGTAACATGTATCACAAGTGAGTTGAGATTTTCCTGTACACAATAATGCATCAACTGACAGCACATTATGTAGCATTATAGCAATTGGCAAACAACTCCCGCTAGGTTACCTTTCGTATGTATTCCAACAGTTCAAGGACCACAGAATGTAGCATGTTGTACCTATCCCCATTTTCAACAAATACCTCGATAATTGGTTTCAATGAGTTGAACTTGATAACATGGCTAAGAAGAAGTTCATCCTGCAGAACACATACAATACTTTATCTCGAGTTCCCCAATGATGTCAATGAACCTACAAATTAGAATTCAAACTGGGAAAAAAAAGTAAATGTCATACATTTCTAGCAATAACAGTCCTCATGAATCGGACAGCTGCCACAACCAAAACCTTCTCTCTCCTATGGGTTAAAGTAAGGATTTTCTCCACGGAATTGCTTCTTAAGAAGTTGACCCTACAAGATTTAGACCTGCCTTTTAGCAAAACAGCAAGACATGAGAAGTCCAAAGGAAATTTTGAATTAAGAAAAAGGAAAGGGAAGCATTTGCATTGAGTATTACTTGATTTTGTAGGGGTGATGAACTACACAAAAGCATAAAAGCTCGCAGATGTTAGACAGTATTTCAGTCTTCACAGAACGGTTTTCAACTCTTGTACCAACACCAACTGGACTAGATGTTGATTGGGTAATGTCCATAGGGGAGGAAGCCAATGCTATTACATCAATCAACTTATCAAGATGCTTTTCATGAAAAACATCAATAACTCCTCTCTGCAACAGAAAAGAGAGAACAAAATTTCCAACTCAATATAAGTTACACGTTAACAGTCATGCTTCAATATTTTGAAGTGAGCAGAAAATCATGTTGGTTCAAGAAATATTAAAAGTTTCACAATTTAGGCTAGTTCATCTTACATAGTTTGTAGGCATATTTGTAGCAAATCCATCCATCAGAATCTTCAGAATTTCCAGAAATTGACAGTGCATTCCCTCACCAAAGTCAGTTACCATGCCTTGAACCTGAAATTTCAGTAATAGCGAGCAGTATTTGTAAATATGCTAGCTGAGGCACAAACAGAAGATTTGAAGCTTAGCAAAAATGTATTCCAACATTCCTGGACGTAACAGAGAAATGGAGGCACCTGAGAAAAATACCTCAATCACTAGTAACTTAATTGTTCAACTACAAGGACACAAATAAATGATAGGTCCTCAGATTATAAAATAACCATCGCTACCATTTGCACACAGAACTTTCCCAAGATTTCTGAGTTCATTAATCAGCTGTACATCACATTGTCAACGGTCAAGCATGCAGCTATTGGTAGTGTCGACAACAAACAGGAAAGACAAGCATTTGCATAGATTTGAAGATTAAAAAAGGAGAAGAGACAATGATTCGAACTCCAAAGGCTCCACAACAAATCCAGGAGTCGCAAAGTGCAGAGAATATAGCTAAAATAGCAGAAGGTACAAAAGTTGCAGAACATGAAGGCCATTAAGAAATGTATTTCACTGCTTGGACCATGTATAGGACAGGGGAACATAAATCCAAAACCAGGACCCAGAAAAGGGGTGCAACTTACTTACCAGAAGACCAAGAAGTGAATTTCCTTCTTGAGAATTTTCTTGACGAGCAATATATGATCTCAGTAAGTTAGGATCTTGATTAAGAAAATATACAAGGATGTCTGTCCTGCATTTGCCAAAAAAGAAACAGTGCGATTAGAAATAGTAGATGCAAGGAAAAGTCAAAAATATAATTTGCTCATTGCTCTAGATTGCATAAGTTACCCAGCTGAGACGAGCACTTTATCCTGACTCTGCAACACATCAGACATGATGTCAAATACACCTTCACTAGCAAGATCCCTGAACAGGGAAAAGAAATGATTAACCTGCTAGAATTGTCTCTCCAATTATCCAATTTACAAAACTGCACTTAAATGATGTTTATTTGAACAGTTGGTTGCATTATTAATATAGGTATATCTGCATAGCACGAAAGAAGACAGGGTAACAATCATGATACATAGTGGTGAACAATGTCCTTATAAACACAGAGAGACTACGCTTAAGCAAATTTGCATAGTAGAAGACAGAACATGATTCATAGAATCATAGTGTTGGCTTGTCATGATGTGAATGAGGGTGCACGACACACATAGGCCACAGGAGTAACATGACAAATGGAAGGGGTTTCCCCTGAAACTTATGGAAGTTTATCATATCCCATTTCCCATGTGATTTGCCAATGAAAATGAAACAAAAAAAATGAAGCTGTTTACTTTTCTCTATCTTCTGAATAAGCTAGGAACATACTTCAAACTAAAATGAGCTGGATTCACATTACTTTTTGTAGAGTATAGATATATCTAAAATAATTGTCTAATTTTATCTATCCTCCTATCTTATGAATAAATGTGTGCATTATATTTGTTGCCAGTAATTGCCTCGTATTTGAAGAAATATGTTTTCTCATCAAAATTAAATATATGGTTCCATTGTACACATAAACAAACCGACACAATAAGAAAAATAGATGAAATACTAAACCAGGTACATCATCCTATTCTAGGGCCATAACCTATCATCATCATGTTTGTTTGGGCATCACACATACAACTTCATTACTCCCCCAATCCCAAAATAAGTTAATCTAGTACATGATGTGACACATCCTAGTACTACAAATCTGGACAGGAGTGTCCAGATTAATTTATTCTGGGACGGAGGAAGTACTAAATTAATTTATTCTGTATGTACTAGATTAATTTATTCTGTACTAGAATAATTTATCATGTACTAGATTAATTTATTCTGGGACGGAGGAAGTACTAAAGAGAGAAGGTTC
The DNA here is from genome assembly GCA_000338895.3 of Oryza meridionalis. NCBI lineage: Eukaryota > Viridiplantae > Streptophyta > Magnoliopsida > Poales > Poaceae > Oryza > Oryza meridionalis. The sequence goes on along the minus strand of CM002528.2, from coordinate 3,432,353 downwards.
TCAAAACACCAACCTAGATAGACGTAATTGCTGAACAGCCTGCAAACTTTTAGTAAGAGTACAAAACTCAAGCAAAAACAGGACCTGAAAAAAACAAAATGTTGTCAATCCAAACAGCATACACAAGAATAATCTCCCCAGCTCCCACCCCCAAACACAACACACAATCAGTAACATTATATAAATGTTAAAGAACTGTGTGAAATGACATACTCCCTCCATCCCAAAACATAACAACTTTTGCATGGATGGGACATATCCCAGTACTATGAAGATTCATAGTATTAGGATATGTCATATGTCTCATCCACCCAAAAATTGTTATAGTACTAGGATGTCCCATCCACGCAAAAGTTGTTATATTTTGGGATGGGGGGAGTAGAAGGCAACAATGTGCATAATACAGAAGTACAAACTACAAAATATCAAGAAAATTGATGTCTCCAAAAACTCACAGCCCACATCATATAAGCACTCAAATGATGAAGCAAATGTTCAGCATGCATAAGATATTTTGGCTCAACTGCAAAAGAAGCATCCCAATAGTACAAGATGATCCAATAAAACTCTTGACCAGTAACTGGCTTCAGTAAAGCCAACACAGTATCTAGTTCACACAAACTCAACCTTGGTTTGTCTTGTTCCCTCCAAGCGTGCACAAAATCACAACTCACAGAACACCATGAAAACACTTTAATTCATGAACGAAACTAGCAAGCGTTGACCCTTCTTTTTCTTTTCCAGCAGCTCAGCGATTGGAAGGGGTAGTTCTGTTGAAGATTTGACAGAACATACTATAGCCTTACTAAGATTATGACTAGAAAGAAAATTCCCCAGGTTCTCATAGGGAAGGGTGTGTCTAAATATGTTAGAAAAAAGAACCAACAGTCTCACCAGTTCGCGTTTTGATTCAGCAGAAATATTCGAAGATCTCATCTTAGCAAACAGTTCTTTTACAAAAGAAGCATCGTCCTTGAGTAAACAAACAACCTACAGGAGAATCACATAATCTGAAATAGTGAAATTACAGAAGAAAGTTGATTCAAAACATGTACAAAATCTATAGTGTTGAAATACTAACAGCAGCATTGTTCGCATGAATGATTGCAGCAATGCTTGCCATGGTAGAATCATCAAGTACTCTTGGTAATATAACATCCTGTAAATACCAAGCAATCCAGACCAAAACAGTCAAGCACAAAAATGGCAACAGAATCAAAACTACTGAAAACTCCATGTAGCAAGGGGGCAGAGAACAGAGGGCACTGACCTTTATATAGCCTATTCTGTATGTTTGATGAATCTTTGAAACCACAGAAGCATTTTTAACGGGTATAGCCTATGCAAAAGAAATCTTCACATGAAAATCATTCCATCTTAACCAGGATATGATGCACAAAACTCGGTTTACCTCCTTGAAAACTACATGCTCCTTCAGGAAAGTGCGATGATTTTGCACAGTGCGAGCCTCTGGATCATCTGCTCAGATCAGATCACTGTATCCCATTAGTAACAAACAGCGTATGCAATTATACAGGTATGTTACTATGTAGAATTTCCCGTTAAAATGACAAAGCAAGACTTTATCATTACTGATGTAGACACTTATAGAGGTCAAGGGTAATTGCTTACATTCAAGTGTGCCTATTATCTCAAGAATAAAATCATCAGAGAAAATCTTGTCATATATCGCAGAACTGTTCAGCAATACTGCAGAAGGACAAACAAAATAAGCAGCAATCAAACATAACCTATGACAAAGCTTAAATTGCCATGTACTTACTGATTCCCTTTACTAATCTAAAGATCATGTGGAGTGCATCCATGTTTCCTGAACTCTCACACGTTCTAAAAAGATTCACTAGCTGGGGGAAGAAATCATGCTGCAACATATTGGGGAAAATTGAAAAGTTTAGAGCATCACAATACTCATATAAATATCCATCAATGTTCTAGATTTCAAAACTTCACAGTTCACCCTATGTAAGAATATACCAAAGTTGACAAACGGTGTGTGGTTTGTTTTATCTGCAAACGAATTTTTATAGCGCTTATCAACTGTTCAAGCAAAAACGAACCAGAACCAAGTGCGACAAACCAGTGACCTGAAGCTTATCTTGCAAAATCATCTACTGCAACCAAGCATGCTCTTGTGATTAAATTACCGACTTAGAGCACCTACAGCACCCACAGTCGAACAAGATATTACATTGGTTTAACAGCAGATCCAAATTTGTGGAGCAATGAAGTTCATAACTGAGGGCCAGTGTGTGGTTGTTATCCTATGTTGTGGAATCTAGTCAATTACTTGGATCTTCACTATTTTATTAGATAATACAATTATGGCACAATAAAATAGGATTATTTCCAACTAGAAAAATATAAGTTATACCAAAAATCCGCTGCAATGCCAAATGGAGCCTAGGCATCAATTGTGAAATGAAATAAAGAAAATGAATAGAGACGTCTTCCTATGCCTAACAGCATGGAGCTGGGGAATGGCCTATTGTCCAAAAATAAATGGGCAGCCTGCACTAGTTTAGCCTTAACGATTGTAACACTCATGTACACTTTTATGCCTGCAGGAAGAGGCAAGCTACATGATCAACATGTTGACATAGAATAGTTCATGACTTACATATTGTAATATTAACTCTGCAACAGAAACACGCATCCGCTCTGTCATGCTGCACTCCAATATAGTCTGCATATTTGGTCAACAGCATTTCAACATCAATACGTTAGTATAATTCAATAGGAAACGTGTGTATCTGCTTCCAGGCATATTGACCAAATTAACTCAGGTCTCTAATACCCTACATATAATGTTTCTAATGCGGCAACCAAAAATATGCATCAAAAATCAGATGATGAGAGCGGTATATAAGTAAATGGCACTGGAAAGAAAATAAAGGTAGCCCACCACACCTTTAAGATCGAAGAAAGACTGGACAAATCAAGAGGGGGAAGTTTCTTTAATTCTCTGCTGGTAGAACTTAAGGACTCATCTGCAGGTAAAGAAACAAGTCACTATCACATTTTTAGCAAAACCATACACAGCAGACAGCTACAAGCATAAGGCAATAAGAAATGGTACACTCAAATTATATTACATTGTATAAATATAAGAATTCAATTTTCTGAACCTTAAATACTTTTTTTAGGTATCCTTTCAAAAAAATATTTTATTTAGGTATCAGGTGGCAGGAGATTAATAAGAACCTTCAGCATTGCCTCTCAGGCATGGTACCAATTAGCAGTCGTTGCGGCCGTTATTGCGGTAGCAGCCTACTGCCACTACGGGCCCGCAATTCAAATAGCGGTGTAGGGCGTCAGGCTGCAGCATGCACCAACGTGGTCTGAAGACAGGCTACACTAGAAGAGAACAAATATGCCACTGCTAGCTTGTTGTATGTGTGAGTTTCCTCCTGTGCAATGACCAGCAGCTGGAATATACTGGTTTGTTACATGTGTAGCTATGTATATGTGCTATATTGCCTTTCAGTTCTACCTTTGGTTGATGTCCTCCATTTAGTGAACTTCCAGAACATATCATATTGTACTAAAAGTTACCATGTCTGCATGATTAGATTAACTTAAAATTGTGAGTACTTTTTAATTCCACTATAGAAATATAGCATCTGCAATCCGCTATGTCAATACCAATCTACTATTTAGTACCTAGCTCTCACGTGAGCAAATAGATAAAATCGGAACATAGCATTTCATGTCCGAACCTGACAGCGTATGTGATGAGATCAAACAAGCCCATCAAATAGTTTACTCAAGAATTAAACCGAGTTATTGGGATTTTAAAGTTGAAATGGGGAAAAAAATTAAACCCTAGCCATGCAAAAGAGAGATCATACAATCAACCTTCAAATGTTGCACAACCCTCCGTGACATAACTCTCAAGAGGGCACATCATGCATATGTACACAGTTCCATGAAGAAGGGAATGTGTAGTTACCTACCATGAAAAGGTGGATTTCTAGAGGCTTCTAAAGATTCAAATGCTGCGGGTGGAGCGGCTTCTTGAACTGTAGGATATAGAAAAAGTAAATGCTGTAAAAAACAACTCACAAGAATAACAGGCTAAAACTACACAGGTTAGAAAAAATACCATCAAGGACATTAAATTGTAAATTTCGTTGTATGGTACACACACTCTCCCTGCATAAAACCATCAGAATTTAAGCAAACATGAATAAGACACTTGAAATATGATAGTAACACAATCCATTTATAGTTGAATCACCATATGTATGAACATCCAGCAGCTTCTTGAAAACTCAATGCTAATTCTAGTGCCTTTTCAGGATCCCTCCATGAGATAATTGTTTCTACCAACAAAAATGGTAAAGATCGTACATTAAGACTTAGGAGAATGAGTATGGCCAATCTTAAAAGAAGGATATTGCACCACTTCACCTTCTTGTTTCCTGTATATATCATCAGATGTAATGTGATGAAGCAGTAGCGTGTCACTATCCTCTTCATCCACAACAGTCAGAGCAATTTCTCTTGATCCCTAAGTCAAATAAAGGTTGAAAAGGTGAACCTTAAATGGCAATGTCCGAGATTAAGACTGAAAATTTAACTGCAATCTTGGTGTCACACTCTACAAGTAGTTCAGCCATTCTAACACGCTGCTTCCTGTGTTACTTTTATCTGTGATAAGAATATTCTCTCTGTTTTTTTCTTAAATGCGAACATGAAGATCAGTGTTTCCATAAAAACAGATTATCCAATTTCATGAGAAGCATTTTGAAAAAGCACGCTCATGTGTAACAGTATAAGCTTAAATGCCAAAAATATATTGTCCCACAAATAACTGGAAACGTAATTAACTTCAACATATTAATAATGAAAACAGCACGATCGATATCCAATAAAAGCTTTATACAAATTTGTAAATATCAGTCCAATAGAGAAACTAAGATTTGAAGCTAAAAAGAGGGTATCATCAGAGAAACCATATTTAGTGAAAATCACTGCAGCATATGAAAGGATATAAGGTTTCAACTCAATATTCAGACAAAATTATACCTCAATGTAGTCGATGGTTACATGCCCTGTTCCCTGATCATCCCACTTCCCATCATCAGTCAATCGGTACACTTTGACTCGCTGGAACATTTTTCTTCAAATGTTAACAGTAGTGTTTATGCTGTATATCACAAAATAAAAATACACGCAGAAAAAGTACAATTCTTGGAATTGATTTTGTGGCATGGGCCTTTTATCATTGGCTTGTTCACAAGTATCTTTGTATGGTGTAATTGGCAACACCAAATATAAAAGTTACAAGCAAAGCATCTTTTCGGGCTATTGTCTGGAAAGATGGCATGGTGTAATAATAATATTTTAAGTCTTTTGGATCTTAACCAAGAATTACCTCCCTGTTAACCAAAATATGATAAGCTGATATCTTAATATAGACATAAGATAGCATAATAGAAAAACATTGCTTCAGCAAGTTTTTAGTTTAAAATCATACAGTAGGACAGTACACAAATAACTGAGACAGTCTTCCTGAAGTAGGATGGACCAAAAAATCCTTATTCTAAATGGCTACTGGTAAAACATAACATAATATAGCGTATAATTACAAATAAACTGGAATTCCGTGCAACATAGGCAAGTTATACATGGTATGGTCTAAACATCAATTAGCTCAAGGTATTTTGTTATAGGACAGAGTAATGAATGTACACATGGCATTTTGTTACTATCAACTATCAAGTGACCATCCAAGATCTAATAAGAGGAAACCAAATTTTTTTACTAACATTTCCTATGGGGTTTGTGTAAATCATTTGTCGGGGAATAGCAAAAATTAACTGGCGCGCAAAATGGAACTAAAGGTTTTCTGAGTGAAAACTGAAAACCCAAGTAGTCATAGGATTTGTGTAAATCCTTGTTCGCATAATAGTCAAGAAGTTCTCTGAAGTTCAAACAGGAACTAAAATGTTCTGAGTGAAACGCAATTCGAAGTTATTAACCAAAAGCTGATGATTCCTCTTGAACCCAACCAAAACGTGATACCTTGTTTCTGTTGCATTCTGTCTCGTCATGTCAGTTATGTTCTGTGATTCCGCTTTGGCAAAAAGAAAGAGCATACTCAATTTCAATAGTTTTATGTCCGCTATCCCGATCATGGTGTTTCTACCCTATGGAGAAAGTAAAGGCCAAAACAGTTCACCAAACCTGCCTTCCACCATTCTCCACGCAAGTGGAAAAGTGCATTTACATTTATGAGGTGGAGCAGGTGGAATAGCTCTACTCCCTGCAGAACTGAGTTGCTAACCGTGATCTACGAGTGATGATTAGAAAGGGATCAGGTGATCGGCACCTGAAATAGTAAGCTCCAGAGCACACAAAGAGACATTCCCCTCAACTACTCCAACAGACGCCCTGCACCACACAATTCAACCGGAAATCCCCCCAAACCCAATGAATCACACTCTTCCCCCAAATCCTGCACATGGACAAGATATCGAACCAACCACTACCAGAGCAAGCAACCTCGTCGAATTCCAGAAACTCGCAAGCCTCGAATTCCGAACCAGACGGAAGTCTCCCGCGACCAAAGCCGCTAAAACGAAAGCCTACATACCGCCCGCGAGTGGGATCTACCGGCCCGGCATCGCCCCATCATCGGCGAACCTTCTAACCGCGGGGGGGGGGGGGGGGGGGGGGGGGGGGAGAGAGATATGCGGGGAGGGGAGGGAGAAGCTCACCTGCATGCTGGTCTGCACCGCGTCGTCCTGCCCCGCCTGCTTCCTCCGGGGCCCCTGCTCCTCCTCCCCCATCGCCGCCCGCCTCGTTGGGACCCCACGCGCCTGCCTCCCGGGGGAAGGGAGGAAATCGGGGCGGACTTGGGGATCGGGGGCGGCGGCGGCGAGGGCGAGGGCGAGGTCTAGCAGCGGGAGGAGGAGGAGGAGGGCAGCGGCGAAACCCTACCCGCCATTGACGAGCACGAGCACGAGCGAGCGAGCTCTCCTCCCTTCTCTCTCTCTTCTCGCTTTCGCGGCTTTCTCCTCAGCGTCTATTTTTTTTTCTCGTTTGGCCCCCTCGAGTTTTTCTTTTTTTTGTGTGTGTGTTTTGTTCGCTTGCGGAATGGAGGGGAAAAAAAGGAATTGCGGGGGGTGGGAGAAGGAAAACGATGGACACGGCAGTTTGGACATTTACGTGGTGTGGTCTTTTTGCTACGCGTACACCATTAAATTTTTTAGGGTACCACTCAGGAGGAGTCAGGACGCACACGAACACACCACAACACACGCGTGCGCTAGTGGTGGGCAGAAAAAGACCAAACCAAAAGACCGAGACCGAATTTTGTTCGGTCAATTCGGTTAGTCTCCTCGGGTAACCGAATAGACCGAAAAGATCGAATTATCAAAAAATGTCGAAATACAACCTACAATCCACTATGTTTAATAGGACTAAACTCTAATTTTCACATCCCTACTTCTTCTAGGCATGTAACCTCATAAGAGTCTTTACTCATAAGTGCTTACGAATTTTTTTATGATTTTTGTGTTGAAAATTTCCATTATTTCTTTGCATATATGAAAATGTTGTTGAATTTCGGTCAGCACCGAGACCGAAAAGACAGAGACCGAATTTGTCGGTCCTGGCATTTTTTCGCTGAAATTCGGTCTTCACTTTTTAAAGACCGAAAGACCGAAGACCGAGACCGAAATTTTCGGTTAGACCGAATGCCCGCCCCTAGCGTGCGCATCCCTAACATATGCTAGGATTGAGATTGGAAGCACTAGACAGAACGTGCAGTCCCACTGAACACGCACGTGTGTCTGAAGATCCCTAGGAGTTGGGAAAAAACCCCTGTGAGGGCAACGCGAAAATTTGCTCCGTGGGAATCGAACTTGTGCCGGCTGGTTCGAACCAACCAATTGCGCTAGCACAACTCCTTGACTCCTCGAGCCCATTCGTTCATTGATGTTTGACATGGAGGGAGATTTTCTGTGCACGCGGAATGAGAGATATCATTAACACATGATTAATTAAATATTAAATGTTATAAAATTAATAAATTGATTCATTTGAGCTTTTAGTTTAATGCTCTTCAATCAACTTCTCAACCTACTATTCGCTTGTAACATCCCAACTAATTATCATAAGTTCAGTTGCATCCATTTGCGCTTTAGAATATGCTCTAAAGCCTTGGCATGCGATGAAGTTCACTGGCTTGATATTATAGCTAATTTATTTTTATGGGTAGTGTTATTTACGCATGATGTTTTTTATTGGACATGTCAACTTGATTTTGTTGTATCAGCATTGTTTAACCTATGATGAGAGTAATAACTTTATGTGATTAAATCATGCTGTAGCATTGAGTCTTGTCAACAATTAAAGGATAGTATATTTTTTTCTATAATGTAAACAGATTGACCGTAATGAAATATGAGCACTCAAGCACCTTTAAGGAAAAAAACAAGGAGTGTGTATGAGAAAAAAATAACATTTAGGTCGTGCTCCTCGGTGTATTATAAACCATGTATATCTATGATATTTTACCCGTATGTGGCTAGTAAAATTGTGAGACTTTCAGATTAAAAAAACAATAAAAAACACTTCTATAATAATTTAATATATAGTTGAAATATAAATACATTGGACTTGTCGAAATAAGAGATTGGGCTTCATTTAGATGAATAATTATCAGTAGAATCATTTGATGTTAGTCAATGAAAGGATATTTGGTTAGAGAGTAGACTTCGTGGGATGCAAAGCTGGTTCCCATTGCAAGATTTCATTTGTAGAATTATTTAGCTGCAGTAAACAAACTGATCTTACTTTTGTCGAAAAGGTAAAGGGAGGTGGATTTCTTTAGCCACTAGCTTGTCGTAAACAAAGCATGACCATTAGGTAGAATTCATAGTTGACTAGGCTAATCCTACTTACTAGTCAGCGATCAACCGATCTAGATTTGTATAATACTATTTTTTTCTTCCTTTTTCTTACACTAAAGATTTTTTTTGAAAGCCATTATGGCGCACTTTATTAATTTTGCGAAAAAAATACATCACCTAAGAGCAAATTAATAATAAATTTGAGAGGTTCCTCTACCCAACTGTTGATTGGGATCTCCGATTTACAAGCCAAAATGTAAAAAAAAAAATATTTGAAATCCTCCGATTAGGAACCATTTACTTTCCCTAAGACAATGGTTCCATGTTAGCAACCCACACACCCTATTTACAAAGGTAGAGACCGGTATGGTTTCTACATTAATTAGAGGCTATCATTTTTACAATAGTTAAGACAATATGGTCTCTAATCATTAATGTACCAAAATATTTTTTTACTAATCATCTTTCCTTTATTAGACTCGGTGCAACGAAAAATTTTCTAATAAATACTAAGAGTCGACTCTATGCCGTTGTCATGCGTAGCAACCATCTTTCTCTTTCCTTCTTCCTCTCTCTTCCACATTATCAAATATGCTTGCATGACAACGAAGAGAGACCGCTAATAAAGACCATTGTACATGCCCTTATATTCTTGCTAGAGAGGATCACAATTGCAATAAATGTAGATGTAATATTTAATGTTGTTTATGGTAAATTGGACAATTAGCTGCTAACAGGTTCAGTTTTGATGTTTAACAAAATTCTTGTGTGTTAGCACCACAAGTTTAATTCATTTGATGTAGAATTGCTTTAAGAGTTAACATAAGTTAGGTATTTACCATATAAAAAATAGAGAATACTACCTTCATCCCATAATATAAAAAATTTTAGAGTTGGACATAGTTATTAAGAACATATATGAAATCAAATAGGGATAAGTTGTGATTCGTAGGGAAGTGGATGTATGTGAGAAAAGTGAATAGCGAGGAATTGTGATTGGTTGGGAAGAGAATATTAGTGAAAAAGTTGTTATATCTTGGGACAACTTTTAAGTGCTATAAGTTATTATATTATCTTGGGATAAATTTTAAGTGCTATAAGTTATTATATTATGGGACGAAGAGAGTAAAGCGTAGTATACATGTTACGCCTTTTCATCCATATTAAATAAACACAGACAAAGTATCCTCCACATTCTCTTAAATTGAAGTTCAAACATACCTAAGAACTATCGCCATATGTGCTATGAAGACACATTTGTTTATTGAGTATTTGTATTAAAAAATAATGGGTATTATGTCCAAATTGCAAAAAAACCACGAGGGTTGGCTTGTTGCACCTAACCACGAGTATTATGACCTAATAGTTTCATACAATCACATCATTAACCCATTTTTCTTTCATCTACTACAAGCATAGGAGACATACATATATATGAGTTTTCCAAGGCTGTGTTATGTATAGCACCAGCTGGATTTTTCTAGCACACAAAATGAGACAAGTCATTGGGTATGACTAATCGAGTATTAATTATTAATAAATATATTTGTGTAATTTTTTAAAGAAACTTTTATACATATATATTTTTAAAAAGAGCACCTTTTAGCACTTTAAGTTGTGTGCTAACTAAAAACGAGGAATTTATAATTTAGAGTTGTAGTTTAGAACATGATGTAATTCATCGTATAAATATTGTTGCAATATAGTATAAGTTATACTACTAGTTACTCCCTCCTTTTCTAAATATTTAATACCATTGACTTTTTAGTACATGTTTGATCGTTCGTCTTTTAAAATTTTTTGTGAAATATGTAAAACTATATGTATATATATAAGTATATCAAATGATAGGAAAAGAATTAATAATTACTTAAATTTTTTATTGAATAAGACGAACGGTCAAACATATTTAAAAAAATTAACGGCCATCAAATACTTAGAAAGGGAGGGAATATTATAATTTGGACAAAATTCGTCAAAACCCACTCAAACCCATGCGCGCATCCCCACCCCCCTCACTGACAGGTGGCCCCCACCCCCACTCTCCTCCTTGGCTCCTTCCCTCCGCCTCCGCCTAGGCGCCACAGCTTCGAATTCTCCGCCCCTCTCGCTCGCATAAACCCACCACCACCCCCGCCCGCCGCCTCGCTCTCCTCCTCCCCCACCAGTCCACCACCTCGCCTCCTCCGCCGCCGCCGCCGCCTCCCATACCCCTCGCGACTCCGGCGCCGCGCGAGCGCTAGGTCTCCTTCTCCCCTCCTCTTGCGTTCGTCGTGAGGGCGATGAACTCCGCGGCGGCGGCGTGCGCCTCAGCCCCGGCGCGGGTGGTCGGCGGCGGCGGCGGCGGCGGCGGGGGAGCCAGATCCGCGCGGGGGCCCTGCGGGATCCGGGTGTGCGGGCTCGGGGGCGAGGCGGTGGCGCGACGCTCGCTGCGGATCTCGCAGGGGGCGGCGGTGAGGCGGGCGGCGGTGGCGGCGAGGGCGGCCGCGGAGAACGGCGTGGCGGGGAGCGGCGGGTTCGACTACGACCTCGTCATCATCGGCGCCGGCGTTGGTGGGCACGGCGCGGCGCTCCACGCTGTCGAGGAGGTAAGTGCGGACCCATGTTTACTGTTCGGTGTAGAGCTCTAGCCGTTTCTCGTCGGCGGCGCTGTACCCGTGATCTGTTGACATTTGAACTGATGACTGTATAAAATGATCTATGTGATTTCCGGTATTATGGAGCTGCGAACTTAAGTACTTAGCTGAATTCAAAATTTCAAATGAACCACTTCGCTAGAGCTCATGCTTTGTTGAAATTTACACTGCGAAATGGCAAACTGGAGGTTTTTGTTAGTAAGTAATTTGGTGCTAGCACAGGAAACCTATTTGAATTGAGTGTTATCTTGAGGTTTGCTTGGGGACTTCAGTGTTTAGTCCATTGCAGTGCACTGATAGCCTATTAAATTTCAGGTGAGACTATCACTATAAAACTAGAACATCTTCATTTCTAGTCGAAATATTTTTTTTTATCTTGATGGATTGGTGATCATAGAGGTATAGAATATATAATGTGCAACTCAACGCATTTGTAAACCAACTGTATCTTGAATGCGGCACCAGCAAAATAGTCACCACTCAGTTGTTCTGGTGGCTGTCTATTTACAATTTCAATGCCGGCGCACTTTGGCGCAGCCTGCCAAGTGCCAAGCAGTAGCAGTTTACTTGGATTATTGGCTTACTTGATATTTTACTTCTTTGTTGATAAACCTGACAGGTCAACATACAAAAATGCACACATTTTTTTGTTTACAATCCAAGGCTTTTCTGTAGGTTTTTATGTAGCATATAATGCAAATAAGATTGCAGAGTTATAAATGTAATACCCTGTCTTATGTTATTACTAGTCCACTACTACTGTCTCAATGTGTTAACTGGCCCAAATTTGTGTAGGGTTTGAAAACTGCAATTATTGAGGGAGATGTTGTAGGTGGGACTTGTGTGAACAGAGGTTGTGTCCCATCAAAAGCACTTCTTGCTGTCAGCGGTCGCATGAGGGAGCTTCATGATGAACATCACATGAAGTCACTGGGTCTACAGGTATTATGTTTGGATGAATTACTGCATTAGCCTCTCTGTTTGATGTGCTGGAACTTGAAAACAGTTCATATAACAATTGGCAAATGAGTGGATTTTTAAAAGATTTGTGTTCTACAGTACTTTTTGGTTGATTTTAGTTACAGCCAGTCCATTCAAGTTGGTTCACAAAAATAGGTACTTCCTCCGTCCCAGAATAAGTTAATCTAGTACTGGATGTGGCACATCCTAGTACTATGAATCCGGACAGGCTACTAACATAGGGAGCGTAAAGTGTGCGAGGTTCCTGCTTGCATGTATAACATTTACATCATGAAGTGTATTAATAACAAATATTAAAATTGCTGCCTATGTCAACTCTACTCAGCTTACCTTTTTTCTTACTCACAGTGCATCAGGGTTTGCTATATGTCTATCAGTCTATGTATCTCTGTGTTTTGTGAGATTGTCCAAAATTTAATGTCACCAGTCACTAGGCCTATTACCTGCGGCCTTTGGGTATCGGCTTTTTGGCTATTTTCTCATTCCTGTGTGTTGCATTGGTTGTCCTGCATAAATCATTAAGCCTATTCTCTGTGCAACAGGTTTCATCTCCTGGATATGACAGACAAGCTGTTGCTGATCATGCAAACAATCTCGCCTCTAAAATCCGAAGCAACTTGACTAATTCAATGAAAGCTCTGGGAGTGGATATATTGACTGGTTTTGGTGCAATTGTTGTAAGTCATCCATAAGACCATAACTTCACTGTCATGTACAATCATGTGCACATGAGTGTTACATTCTCATTTTTGGGCAAGAACAGATGTTAATATTTCTCTTGACTTATATACATGTTATATCTAAACCGCTGAGTTAAATCCTTACGTACAGCACTTTGTTGAATTGTAGATTCTTAGCTTTGGTTGCATGTCAATGTCGGCGTGTCCTACTATCAAGTCCGTTCAAATGTTATCAAGTTACATCTGGAACTGCATTTATGTGCCCCATGTTTTGTTATGGTTCAAGAATTGATATATTACTAAATTAACAGTAATTTCTTGTGCAAAGCAGCAAGTTTATTGGTTCTCTTAGTTATGAGCCATTAAAATGTATATACATGACTACTAGATGTAACAATTTGATGTGACTAATTCAGTCGCAGATGGAATAAGCTGATCTATTCTTAGAACAATCATGCCTTGTGGTAGAGAATGCATACAGGAACATCTCATCTGCGAAATATGACATAATAGAGGATTGCCCACATTAATCTATTCCTATCATGATTTGATCAGGGAAAACAAAAGGTACGGTATGGAAAAGTTGGTTTTCCAGACAAAGAAATCACTGCAAGGAATATCATCATTGCTACTGGATCAGTTCCTTTTGTTCCTAAGGGAATAGAGGTTGATGGTAAGTACTACCTTTTCTTCTCTTGATGGATCATGCATCTCATTTAGTTAGTTCCAATCCCCAGACTGAACATTGAAGCAAGTGATCAAATGCTGAAAGAAGCATAAGTACTTCTAGCTCAGTTGTAGTGACCATAGTCTTAGCTCAGTTGTGATGACTGAATTGTTTTGTATATACAAGCTTTGTGGCAGCTTATTCTGAAACAAGTTTTCCTTATTACAATTTACATACTTAATGTTTTTCCAATTTTCCATGACTGTAGGTGTTTATTTTAGTTAATAAAACCCATTTTGTTGCAACTTGCGGCATGTGCCATAACTAGCATAAAGCCACACATGTTTTATTAGTTTTAGACTTCTAGAATCACTAGTGGCAATAGATAAAACATAATTTGCTATTTGTTATGCTTGAATAACCTTAAATGTGTCTCTGTATTGGGAGATATTTTAGTTGCTTACCTTACAGATCCCGATAGTAAGCATTCGATCTTGGAAGCCACATGATCTTTGTGCCCTTCTGCTACTGCTGCCATCTTTTGATGTTATAATCTCAGCATAGAGGAGACACATCACCATTATTACATTATGTCCTACAGTTGAATGGCATGGAAGATTAGCACAATTGGGTTTGCAAACCCAAATGTGTTGCCTAACATTTCTTGTTATATACCTATTATTCTTACAGAAGCCTGCTGGGCAACTTTTGTGCAGGGAAAACTGTTTTTACCAGTGATCATGCACTAAAACTTGAGTCAGTTCCGGACTGGATAGCAATCGTTGGAAGTGGATACATTGGGCTTGAATTCAGTGATGTATATACAGCTCTTGGAAGTGAGGTACATGAAAGTTCTTGCTGTGAATAAATTCAAGGATATGGCTTAGAGAATCATACACATATAGTGAGCATGGAATCATGCAATTATTGTAGAAACATGGGTCTACAATGGGTATAACTGGAAAAATTGCATCTGTAGTTATCTGGATATGTTATCCTTTTTGCTTTGCATATAGTGACCAGTGAGGTCCACCCTGTTATTTGATTGGGATGCAAATTTGACTACACTGTTTTCAACTTACACAAATGATTCCATTACAGTAGTATTGTATCACTGCATGCTGATTTTTGTTTTCACATGCCACCTGAATTGACAGTTTGCATTCTTCAGGTTACTTTTGTTGAAGCTCTTGACCAGCTAATGCCTGGTTTTGATCCTGAAATTGCAAAATTAGCCCAGAGAGTCCTTATCAACCCTCGGAATATAGACTATCACACTGGTGTTTTTGCAAGCAAGGTTAACTAGATCTTCTACCTTAGCTTTCTTCATACCGCAGACACATTTCATCATCTCTATGTTAAAATGTTGATGATTTTTTTCTAGATTACTCCAGCAAAGGATGGAAAACCTGTGCAGATTGAGCTCATTGATGCAAAAACAAAGGAACATAAAGAAACCCTCGAGGTAAAAACTACATTTAAACAATCTTTCAGTCCTTGTACATAGGTTCTCCAATTGCAGTTTTACTAGCCAAATTTTTGTTAAGATACTTCACTCTTCATATACTCCTATATCTATATGACTTACTGCTTATCAAATGTATGGACAGTTGTCTCTTTTCTATGTAACTTATTGTTGTTTAGTCCATCTGTAGTAAGTTGATACTACAAACATAGTTTTTATTTCTCCATAATGGCTTATGTGGAAGATCTAAAATGTGTCTCTAGGTGGATGCAGCCCTTATAGCCACAGGACGGGCACCATTCACAAAAGGACTTGGCTTGGAAAATGTAAGTACCTGAAGGTTGAAACTGTTTGCTGTCAGAACATTTCCTACAGTTAAGTTTCAAGCATAGTAAAAAAAAATCGGACCCTTTTTTTTCTTCAGATCAATGTTGTTACACAGCGTGGTTTTATTCCTGTTGATGAGCGAATGAGAGTCATGGATGCAGATGGCAATGTGGTATGTTGAAACAAATGAATTACCATGCTTTGTTCAGAATAATCCTCTTCCTGGCTTGTATGGAATCTGACATGCAATGCATTTTTATTTGCAGGTTCCGAACTTGTATTGCATTGGAGATGCCAATGGTAAACTCATGCTTGCTCATGCTGCTAGTGCACAGGGAATCTCTGGTACATTGCAAATCTGTTTAGATTTCATCTTCTTCTATGGCTCCTATGTTGCTTATCGTATAGTTGCCTGATAAGTAATTCCTATGAGAATGTAGTTGTCGAACAAATCTCTGGGAGGGACCACATCCTAAATCATTTAAGCATCCCCGCTGCTTGCTTCACTCATCCAGAGATTAGTATGGTTGGGCTTACAGAGGTAAGTCAGGGGTGTAATCCCATATCGCTTTCTTTAGTCTGCCCTGTTTATGCGTTACTTCTTCATCTACTTCTGTTATATTTTCTGTCTTGATTTTTTGTCTTTTCCTTGATGTAACCAATCCGTTATCCTTTTACTGTATTTGGTATGTATCCGTTGCTTCTTGAAGGGGATCTAAACCATGCAATCTTTATGATTTCCTTGACCAAGTGTTATCAATAAATATTGCAGCCACAAGCCAGAGAAAAAGCTGATAAAGAAGGATTTGAGATAAGTGTTGTTAAGACCAGCTTTAAGGCTAATACAAAAGCGTTGGCAGAAAATGAAGGAGATGGACTTGCTAAGGTATACTTTTTAGTTTGTGCCACTTATTTCTATCAGTTTTTTTTCCTTGCAGGGTTATTTCTATCAGTCGTCTTGTCTCCAAATTGGCACCTGGGTATTGCTGTCTTGCATGGCTTCATTCAGTGACATACTTTGGCTTGACAATTGTATGTTCCTTTCTCCAGTTGATTTACCGGCCTGACACTGGAGAAATTCTTGGTGTGCACATTTTGGGTTTGCACGCTGCTGACCTCATCCACGAGGCATCAAATGCCATTGCCCTAGGAACTCGGTTGCAAGTGAGTATAATGATATTATTTTTCTTCACTTGGTTCGTCTTTGTTAGCCTTTCAGCAGTATAACTTGAATTTGACATGATCACTCCCACCACGTAGGACATCAAGTTTGCTGTTCATGCACACCCAACATTGTCCGAGGTGCTGGATGAACTCTTCAAAGCAGCCAAGGTACACTTCAGCGCTCCATTTTTCTCTCGTGTTTATAATCCTTGACCACATTTCTGAACAGCTGCAAGCTATTCTTTTTTTTTCCCTTCCCAACAGGTTAATTCGGGTGTTTCTCATTCTGTAAATGAACCAGTTGCAGCCTAGAGAAGGGCCGGAGCGCAAGCCAAAGCATCCACCACAACCACTCCTGAAGGTCCTTAGTTTTGTCACGCGCCTGCTCACTTCCCAGAAACAAAATCGGCAACCATAGTTCAGTGAGGAGCCTCTGACGAACTTGAGGCAAAAAGGTTCATAGCGCCGATCTTTCTGTAGCTTCCATCTGTGTATGAACATTTCCAGATTTCTGTAGTTTTTCGTTTTTTGGTTTAATTATACGAGGGGCTTAATTATACGAACTCGAGGCAAAAAGGTTGATTGTCATGTAATTTGTAGCCCTGGTGTAGACATGATCGAAATAATCAGTTCTGCTGCTGGTCCTGTGTATCATGAAAATAAGTGCTCAACTTAAATAGTACTCCTATGTTATATAGGACGGAATTTCAGAATTCGGAAGAAGAGTTTGTACTGTACTTAGTAGAGTAAACAGTTTTTGGTACAATTATGACCATGGAAGGTTCCTTACTTTTGCAGTAAGTTGGGAGAAACATGAAAGAGCTGTCATTAATTAATTACTAGTAGCTGTTGTTCATGTACAGTTTGGTTATTCATTGGTTGGTTCGTGTATCTGACGAACAAAAGGAGAAACATACTGACATAGACCCAATTTAAAACTCGATAATTTCATCATACAATTTTATGGTATGAAGACTGAAGTTTCCTCTGCACTGGAACCAGATAGGAGTATAGGACTCGTAATTGTCCCGCTAAAATTCACCTTACCAGGTAGTTTAGCGCAGAGACGTGGAACACATTAATTTTCGTGTTTGGATTCAAACGATATTTCATAAAATTTGCAAACAGTCACGGTTCGAGGCGGGGAAATTTTGCAAGCAGGTACCACCTTTAGCCTAAAATAAATTCATTTATCATCCATCACAGACATACCAATGTAAAATAAAAAGATTAGAATATCTATACTTTATTAAATTCTAATGTAATTACTCGTCATTTTATCAATTTCTAATACAAATATTTTCTACTGTTTTCAAAAACTCTAACGATTATTTTAAAAATAAACTTTTTTTTGACCAAAGAAGTAAGGAAGTAGGGTCCCATCGTTTGGCTTTTTTCTAATAAGTCAAAACGGCTTATTAGGGAATAAAAATGAATTTGTAGGTAAAATTTTTATATAGGTGTTTTTGTGGGCTTAAAAGCCAATGTTGGAAAAGAAATTATGTTAAAAATATCACAAAACCAATTTTAAAATTAAAATTAAGCTTAAAATTTTAATTTTTGACTTTTTCTTTGGCTGATTAGGTGAGAGCCTGGTATTTCCTCGAGCTGTACCTCAAAATTTCGAAAATTGCGCCCGTCTTCCTTCCCCTCCATCCTCTCCCCATTTTCCCCGTCGCTCACAAATCTCCGCTTCGTCCCCCACCCACCCACCACTCCACTCCCCGCAGTTGGTGGCCCGCGGCGGCGCAAGCCCTAGCGTCTACGCGAAGCAAACCCCCCCAAAACCCTAGCCCCGCCGCCGAGCTGCAACCTCCCGCCACGACGCGAAGCCGGGGGGTGGCTGCCTAACCAAACCCTAGCGCCCGCGTCCGCCGCCGCAGTCGGGGGGGAGAGAGATGCCGCGGGAGATCATCACGATACAGGTGGGGCAATGCGGGAACCAGATCGGGATGGAGTTCTGGAAGCAGCTCTGCCTCGAGCACGGCATCGGCAAGGACGGCCTCCTCGAGGACTTCGCCACCCAGGTTGTCCCCCCTCTCTCTGCTCCTCCCTCCCTCCCTCCCCCACGCCGCGGGAACATTCCGGATCGGCGCTGTGGTTGGTCTGATCCGTGTGGGCTACAAGATTTCTCCATGTTCCGCATCAGAAATGGGCGCGGTTCTCTTGTTGTTTAGGTCTCAGGGGTTTAGTGGAGTGAAGTGTGTGTGGGTTTTGGGCTTGCAGATGCTTGGAGCGCTATGTCTAGTGTGTGTGTGTTTTTTTTTACAAGTAATTTAGTAGTACACTTGAACACCGGCACATTTCAACTGGCACCAGCATTTTGTTGGCATTGGGGATTGTTCATTTCCAAGTGTGACAAAGCTTATCGTTTGCAGTTAGTTTCGGGTGTAATAACGAGGCATGATTGGGGCATGCTTGCAACATAGGAATTTCACGGGAAACAATTCATTTCCATAGGAACTAGAGGGAATTCAACCGTTCCGCGCAGGTCCTGTTGTTTAAGAGTTCAGTGTTTCAACTTTTAAATGCCTTTTGATACTGGAAGCAGGGGAGTAAATAGATCCCAGTTAACTGAATTACGACTTAAAGTGCCAAATTTTATGAATGGTTCAATCCCAATCTCAATCTGACTCCTTGTTGCTCTGAGAAGTGCAGCTGCGATCTAAATGCACAGCCTAAATACAATATCATCCAAATATTATGTTTCTTTTGGTATCATGTGGAACGGTTACAATGTCTATCATCCATTTCAGTGCATCTTTTCCTTTGTTGGTAGCTATGTTAACCAAATAGTGCTAAAGACTCAAGTTTCTCTGCAGGGAGGAGATAGGAAGGATGTTTTCTTCTACCAGGCTGATGACCAGCATTACATACCGAGGGCTCTTCTTGTGGATCTAGAGCCGAGAGTGATCAACGGAATACAGAACAGTGAGTACAAGAATCTATACAATCATGAGAATATATTTGTGGCTGAGCATGGAGGTGGTGCTGGAAACAACTGGGCTAGTGGATATCACCAGGTATACTTTGATCTATCTTTTCCATATTTCATCTGTTAGACTGGTAATGAACTCTATAGGTTTGTCACGCCAATGATATACTCCCTCCGTCCCATAAAAAACCTAGTACCGGATGCAACACATCCTAGTACTACAAATTTGGACATACATCTATTCATATTCATTGTACTAGAATGTGTCACATCTAGTCCTAGATTCGTTTTTTGTGGGATGGAGGGAGTAGATTTTATTATGTTCTGTCAGTAAGTCAACGTTCCTTTTGCATTTCTGCAACCAGAGTTTAATACATCTTTTAATTACCTTTTTTTTTCTTATTTACACACTATAGGGTGAGCAAGTTGTTGATGATATCATGGATATGATAGACAGAGAAGCAGATGGAAGTGATAGCCTTGAGGGTTTTGTGTTATGCCACTCGATCGCTGGTGGAACTGGTTCAGGTCATTTATCATAATCTTCTTTCTTGATTTCCTTGATTTGCACTTTACTACTAGTCTCAGATTTCTGTAGATCACGTCGATTGTAACATTCTAACTGGAGTGTATATTGGTGTGTTAACATGTGGTTTTAGTGTGTATATGGGATGCTGTAGTTGCAATATGGAAAAGTAGTATTTCCACACGTCAGTTTTCTTACAATAGTTATCTAATTTTGTCCACTCTGCCCTTATTTAGGTATGGGTTCTTACCTGCTGGAGACTCTGAATGACCGATACAGCAAAAAGCTTGTCCAGACATACAGTGTGTTCCCAAATCAGATGGAAACAAGTGATGTTGTTGTCCAGCCATACAACTCGCTTTTAACTCTGAAGCGGCTGACGCTGAATGCTGACTGTGTTGTTGTTCTTGACAATACGGCCCTTAATAGGATTGCTGTGGAGCGACTTCATTTAGCAAATCCTACTTTTGCACAAACAAACTCTTTGGTCTCCACAGTTATGTCTGCCAGCACAACTACTCTGAGGTATCCTGGATATATGAACAATGACTTGGTTGGCCTTCTCGCCTCTTTGATCCCTACTCCGAGGTGTCATTTTCTAATGACAGGTTACACTCCATTGACTGTTGAACGTCAGGTGATTTGATCATACTTATTACATTGGTTCATGTAACATGTTTGATTTCACATTTTGCCTATTTATTAACGCTTAAGTTTAATTTGGGATTTGGTAGACTGGTATTTCTGTGCCAAATATGAGTACATATTACTTTCCCTGCCTACTCTTGTGACAAATGTGCCAGTTCATGATATAAGGATATGCTCAATTGCAGGTTAACATGATACGCAAGACAACGGTATTAGATGTTATGAGGCGACTTCTGCAGGTACTCTTTGCTTCATTAGGATTTGGATGCTTGCAGCTCTATGATCTTTATGAAATTTGAGCTTTGGATCTTTATCTGTTGTCTTGCAGACAAAGAATATAATGGTGTCATCATATGCTCGAAATAAGGAAGCTAGCCAGGCTAAATACATCTCCATACTTAACATCATTCAGGGAGAGGTGGATCCTACACAGGTACAGTTCTGTTAAAAGAGTTTATTAGTTTAGTTTTATCTATAGCAGCTGGAATATTGGAATGATATTTGCGTAGTTATGAAGTAGAATAAAGATTTCGTTCTTTTGATCCTTTGGAATTGTTTGCTCATTATATTCTTATCTTGGAATTCTCATGCATTTAGGTCCATGAGAGCCTACAAAGGATACGCGAAAGGAAGCTTGTCAACTTCATTGAGTGGGGACCTGCAAGCATTCAGGTCATTACACAACTAGAGTAATTTTAGGTTAAACCTTTTGGACATATTGATTTATTGTTTTCAACTGCCACAGGTTGCCTTATCAAGAAAATCTCCATATGTACAAACCACGCATAGGGTATCTCTCTCTCTCTCTCTCTCTCTCTCTCTCTCTCTCTCTCTCTCTCTCACTCTTTTTTTTGTCAATTCAAGTGCAGTGTTTGAATCACTAATGTTTGTTTATAGGTTAGTGGATTGATGCTGGCGAATCATACTAGTATCCGTCACTTATTCAGCAAATGCCTGGGACAGTATGAAAAGCTAAGGAAAAAGCAAGCTTTTCTTGACAACTACAGAAAGTTCCCAATGTTTGAGGTAAGAAACTCCATTCCTTCAATTTCATCCATTTTTGTTACCTGAGTAATTTCCAAAATTGAAGTTTCTGGCTAAACTAGGTATGTTTGAAGTGCTACAATGTAAATCCCTGTTCAAAACCTGTTTGACACCAACAATTTTGAACATTCCACTAGCAATTTTCAATTAAAGTATAAAACAAATAGGAACTGTAGCACTATAAGTTTTTACTCTTGTTTTGCTTAAAGTGAAATGTTTTGAGTACTATATATGATCTTGTGAGGAAACCTGTCCATTCTTCTGTCCAAAATACTCAACGTTTTGGCCTCGATATAGGACAATGATCTCTCTGAATTCGATGAATCTCGAGAAATAATAGAGAGCTTAGTTGATGAGTACAAGGCTTGCGAATCACCAGACTACATCAAATGGGGGATGGAGGTAAGTCTTTGCTCCATTTCAGTATATTTGTTATTTACTTTATGTGAAATGCTGAGCAATCTGTTGGAAAATAGGATGCTGGAGAGGCAAACGTTGCGGCCGCACTTGATTCGAAGTTAGTGGTGTAAATATGAAGGTAACGCATTGGACTCCATTCCTGATATAGCTTGCTGTACGAGTACCTGGAACCTTTGCTGAACTTTTTGGAGAAATATTTTGTACATGACCTTGATGAGCACATTATTCTCCTAAAGAACTGTATTTATTTTATTGGCAGTCCTTGTGTTGTGGAGAGTTGGAGATATTATGGTGTTAAATTAGGTGTATCGACAGTGACACTACTAAATTCATTACTCCTTTGGTTTTTACTTTGTTAGCTACTCCCTCTGTCCCAAAATAGTTGTCTTTTCGTGTTGTTTAGCACATATTAAGTTTAAGAAGAAAAGATAGTAAGGCCCCTTATTAAATGATGTGTGGTCGTGAGTAAAATTTTGAAACCTGGAATTTTAGGATTAAGGGAATACAATATTTGTTTTTTAAACCTCTTGTCATGAGCTATGACTTGTACATGCAGGTCCTACGAGAATGCAACTCTAATTGCCTGATGGTCATCAGTTCGATGGCAGCTGCTCGACTCGTTCCCACTCTAGTGCTAGATGCGTTTCCTCAGCATTCTTCAAGTTTGCTTCTCGTGTTAGTGTTACAGCCTGTGCGCCATGAATGAATATCTTGACCCACTTCAAACTGGCCGTTGTTTGTGCTATTCCGTTTTGGGTTGCAATCGCTTCTGGTGATTCTTTTTGTGTGTGTGTGGATGCGTGTGATGTACTGATACTGATGGGTTTTTTGCCAGAATAGCATGCAGAGCTCTAATTGTTGGTGCAGACAAGTGGTTTGACAGATCTGGCTGATTACTGACATACTGTAATGTACTAGAGTGTAAAAACAGCTCGCATCTTTGGTTGCGCCTATGGTTTTGCATCCAGCCAGCCAGTTTGTTCACTTTGGTAATTCCATAACTTTCTACTCTCCAAAGTTATATTAAAATTCGGTAAGGTCTCGAAGTAAATACCATCAGTCTATACAATACCTTACCAAAATTAGGCAACGAAGTAAATAAGCTCTGAAAAGTGAGTCATGATTAATTGCATGTGATAAATTACTAGCCGGAATTCTTTCGTATTGGTCTGATCATTCATCCGATGATCACAATTTTTGGATAACATTGAGCCCCAAACGTACTTGAGTATATAGTTCGCCAGCAGAGCAACGAATGACCCTGATTTAAATTCCATTTAATTTTACTGCTGATTGTTGTACAACCAGTAAATACATTTTTGGGAAGTGTAAGCTACAATTCTAACATCAATATATTCTTCCAGCAATACAAATATTTTGGTACAGCTCATGATCATCCAACTTCCTAAATGCTACACCCGGTTGTTAATGACATGAGAAACAAAATAAGGTAAAAGAGAAATTAAACTGCTGAACTGCTAACAATTACCAACGCAAAATCACACCCACAGAAAGGCAGCTGCTGGTGCTTGTAAGCTGGGAAAATTTCCTTTTTTGAGGCAGTTTTCCTTCCCACCTCAAATGAGAACGAACTAGCTGCAGCATCAAAGCGAAAACCTGGGCCTATGTGAGAATGCCCTTCAGCTTGGTCTTCTGGTCATCGGTTAGGGTTTTCGGGAATAAAACCTCGAAAGTTACATATAGATCGCCTTTCTTGTTGCTCTGGTACAATGGCATCCCTTCCCCTTTGAACTTCCTAACCTCCTTAGGTTTGGTGATCCCCTAATATTCACAACGAAATTGAGATGATCAGTTGCAGAATTGCAGGTGATGAATGAGAATGACTACAGTGTACAAGAATTCTTGATGGTGGGGGGGGGGGGGGGGGGGGGGGGGGGGTGTGGATTTTACCTTGGTGCCAATTTCCACCATATGATTGTCCAGATGCTTAATGGTCTTCTCGAAGCCGACCAGAGCTTGGAGCTGCAGGACCAAAGGCTGGTCAGGAAATACAGGCTAAAGTGACGAACAAACTAAAAGAACAGCGACCCAAGCTCTACAGTTAGTTACAATGCAGTTCAGGGAGAAAAGAATTAATGGATTAGTAGTAAGGGATTTCATGGTTTCCACTGCTAGATTGGCACTCCAAGATTTGGGTTTTGCCAGATCTTGGATTTTATCAAGTTACTGAGGTGGCTGGACATGGAAGTCCTCCCATCCACAGTGGCCGAAAAGCCAGAAACATATTTGGATTTTTTTTTATCCATATAAGATGATAAACTTCTTTGTCATCTTGGGCCTTTGGTCCTTATAATGTGACCAAGTTTTTCAAGCAAGGTTGTCATCCGGCTAATTTTCACAGGATAACTACACCTTTAAAGAGAGTTAATTAGAACATGCATAACAGACTGGGGTGAGCAGTACCAGGGAGATTGTAACAGTTGTGTGCAGGTCATTGCCTTCTCTTCTGAATCGCTCATGTGGTGCTGTTCGGATCCTAAACTGCTCATGAAGCATTCATTTGAGGATAAATATTAGTAAAACAGATCACCCCCTCACAATAAACTTTAACCAACCAGAAAAAGGTGCTAAGCAAACCTTCAAATCTCCAGGTTCACCATCAATCTTAGGCTCTCCTTCCTCAAAAAATGAAACTTCCTGCAAATATAAAAATGGTGGGGCCAAATCAACATCCAAACTGTAAAGTAGAACTTATAGTGATGAATAAAATAAAATTTTCATGATAAACAACTATGTCTCTGATCATGTTAGTAGCCTGAGGAAATTACATGCCACCATATAAATTTAATAGTTCACATGAAAGACCGAGATCTCTTTCCTGTAATTCCAAAAGCTGCTAGCAATTTGCCAGTTACTAGGTAAAAAGAAGCACTGGTTGGTTTTAACAGAAAAAAACAAACAATACCAATTAACAAGCCACTGATTAGTGTTGTGATCCATGAATCAGCAAGTTCGACTGAAGGTTTCAGATTCTAATAGTAAACAATGAAGCGCTGATCATAAATGACAGCTTATTAGTTTAGCAGTTTAGCATCTAGAAGTAGCAATAGCATGTGGTATGCTTACAACCATAGTACATGTAATCTTATCTAATGTTGACAAAATAATGGAGGAAGGAACACACTAAATCACGGCACATCGCACAAATGTAAAGAAAGTGAACAGAACAGTTGCTCTATACCTGCCCATCTTGCATTCCCTTCTCAATATCAACAGTCAAAAAATCACCTTCTCGCACATACTTCACATTTGCACACTGGTCACAGACCTAAAAAGACAAATGCAACCTATTATTATGGAGTGACAAAACAAAAAAAAACAAAAACAAAGATATTTATGTTAAATCATGCCAAACTGTGGAATAACACAGCAAGGGGCAATCAATACCTGCTCGGTCATTTGTTGATACATTCCTGGACCAATTTGTCTATGGTAAACTTCGTTTCTGCAATTGCATCGCCTCTTTCCTGGTGCTGGCTTTATGACGTTTTTCTCCCGCCAAACCTATCATATAGACGAAAATAGCAAAGTAAATTTGGAGAGATATTTTCCATGTCACAGTGCAGCCTTCATGGACACTCAAGCATGCTACTGAATAGAGCGGCAAGGCGATTATTGTTTATGGAATTTATATAACTTATCTACACTACATCTTTCTTGTCCTCACTCCTCAGCTAGTCAAACTTGGTTACCTTTAGTGAACCGCCCATGTACAAGTCCTCCAGTGAAGCGTCCAGTTCAACAATCACATCATCACCTTTTATAATCTGCTCTTCCTCCTCTTCCATCCCACCACCACCACCACCGAAAAAGCTACAGAGTTCAGGAACAAAACAGTAAAGCGATGATTAAGAACAAAATGGCACACTAAAAGTAAATGCCAATTAGGTTAAATTGCATCTAGCTAAGATACTACTGTCTACTGAACTGCTTTAGTTTATGACAGAAGATGAGGAAAGAAACCAGCAATGGACATACATATATAATTTAACTACAAAAGGGCACCAGCAGAAATAGCATGCAGACACATTAGAACGTTAAGTATGTTAAACATGCAGAATGTTGACATCAAATTTCCAGATCTTAAAACTTTATATATTCAGTTAGTACCTGGTCAGCACATCACCAACACATTTATAATTCTGTTCCACAATGGAGGGTTTGTGTTATGTAGAACAAAGAACTAGATATTTACATGAAAAGACCTCTTAAATCATATCTATTGATAAGGAGGCACACAAGCATTTCTCTTCAGACTCAATTCGTTACTACCGCCTATAAAAGTAGCTCACATGTACAGTTATAGCTCAGAGAAGGCTAAAACAATAAGTGTTACACCCTCTGTTCCAAAATTGTATGTTGTTTTAGTTTTGTCCCAAGTCAAAGACTTTAACCAAGTATATAGAAAACTAATTAATATCTACAATACCAAATAAATACACTATTGAGACATTTCATGGTGGATTTTAATGAAATTAATTCGGTGTTGGCACATTTTTCTATAAACCTAGTAAATGTTAGGGATTTGGAACACCATACTTATGACAAAACCAAAACACCATCCATTTTGGAACGGATGGAGTAGCTAGCACATTGGCCTCACCTGCTAAAGATGTCCTGAATGTTCATCCCGCCGCCGCCACCTCTCCCACCCTGGGCCTGGAACTGCTTCAGCCCCTCATCGCCATACCGGTCATAGATCTTCCTCTTCTCCTGATCCGTCAAGATCTCATAAGCTGCAATAAGACAACACCTTTACCCATTAATTCCCCCTCATGGGCACCAATTTTTCAGTCCAACAATGGGCTCCAATTTTTCAGTCCCAACAATGGGCACCAACTTTTCAGTCTTAAAAATGAGCACCAATTTTTCAGTCCAACAACGAGCACCGATTTTTCAGTCTTAACAAAGGGGGTTGGATTCGTTACCATTGTTGATCTCGGCGAATCGCTTGTTGGCCTCCTCGTTGTTGGGATTCTTGTCGGGGTGGTACTTGAGCGCGAGCTTGCGGTACGAACGCTTGATCTGATCCTCGGACGCGCCCTTGGGCACTTGCAGCACGTCGTAGTAGCTCTTCCTGATTCACACACACACACAAAAGAAAAAAAAAATCCAGCGAAATTTCAGCTGACTCCAATCCAGTATAATCCTCGAATAGAATGCGCACAACATGATGCAGATCTCAGGTTGATTCGATTATAGAAACGTAAAAAGGAGAGGAGAAACCAGCCCCCATTGGGTTTGGGAGATAAACTGGATCAGATCATGAGGAGGGATAAAAAAGGAAAAAAAAAAGTTCACGCGAAGCGGGAGGGGGAGCTGAGCTGATCGGAAACCCTACCCCGCGACCGCCGCCACGAAGTGCAGCAGCAGAAGCAGCAGCGGCCCTATCCACCGCGGCGCCGCCATCGCCCCCCCACACCTCTCGCCGTCCCCTCCCCTCCCCGCGCCGCGCTCTCACCGAGCGGCAAGGGTCTCCCCGTGGGTGGGTCGCGGATCTAGGGGCAGGCGAGGGTGTGCCTCCTCCTCCTCCACGCGCTCGCCGGTGATGCCTCGCCTCCGCGTCGCCGCCGCCGCCGACCTCGCCGCCGTCGAGTCGGAGTCGTCTCGTCTTTTCTCTCTCTCTCTCTCTCACTCGCGGTTTAAAAGCTTCTAGAAGAAACCCGAGGGCGTTGTGGTGTGTGGGGGGAGACGTGGAAGGTGATGACGTGGACCAATCGGGAACGGGGAACGGGTGGCAGTAGCGAATGGGGTGGCGCCACGTGGGAAGTTTTTTTTGAGTCAGGCGATGCACCGGAGAATTGTACACGTCAGCAAACGGTGGGTTGACCTGTCGTGTGCGTCGTTGGTAAACCCAACTTGCCCCGCATGGCACGCTGATGAGTACAATAGTATTATTTTTTCCACAATTTTTGGGTTGTGTTCTTTTCCAAGAAATAAAATGGTTCGATTGCGTATTTGTCACTGGATTGAACTGGTATTGTGAATTTGTCATTGAAAAAACTGTATTTGCAAATTTGCCACCGAAACCAGTTTGAACCCAATATATTTGCCATTGGACTGACAGTTTAGACTAACGGTGTTAAAAGGTTTGTTTTTCTAAAAATTAGGATAAGGATGCCCGTGCCACAAAATTGCAAAATTTACATCATTTTGCTATAGACATTAGAGCATCTAAGGCAGCAATAAAATAGTCGAACTTACTGGCATCATCTTGACACGAGGGTTGTAACATACAACATACAACATACAACCTAGTTCAATCTCCTAGTTCCATAGTATTCCTTGATGTTTGTTGCTGCTGCTGCTGTTGATGTAGTGTTGCTGCTACATGCTACCGCCGCCGCATGCTACCGATGGTGCTGCTGCTGCCGCTGCCTCATGGTGGTGGTGTTGCCACTGCCTCGTGGTGGTGCTGCTGCCGCCATTGCCTGGTGCAACTGTTGCTGCCGCCGCCAACACCAACTGGTGCTGCTGTTGTCACCGCCGTCGCCTGCTTTTGCCGCCGTCGCCTGCTGCCACAGCACCTGACGACGCCGCATGCCATCGCCGATGCCCTTCTTCATGAGCTCTTCCATTGCCATCTCTTACTTTATTACAACCGATTTTCGATTGATCAGTTCTTGATTTAGAAGGGATGAGTGGATTTGGGTTCTAGGGTTCATCGAGGGAGAGGGGATCCTTTCTGGCTTCTATAGAGAGAGAGAGCAGATAGGGAATTGAATCTGGGAAGGACAAAATAGTCTTATCGTGTTGCGTTTTTTTACTTTAGTTTTATAATTTTTTCCCTCTTAATTGCACCAAACCAAACGGCAACGGCATACGCCGTGTACATGCACCGATTTCAATGGCAAATTTGCAATTGATGGTTTTATAATGGCTATTTTGAATTAGAGGGTAAAAGTAGTGGTATATTTGCAATTCTCCCAAATGAAATACTTGTGCTACTAGAGCAAGTTTAATAATAGTAAACTCTAAACCAGCTATAAACACCTATTGAGGAAAGAGAAAATAAATAATGAGAAGGGTCGGCTCTCATACAAAAGTTAATTAAGAAAGAGATCAGAGAAAAAAAATGAGCCACCGTTATACTCCTACTCCTTGTATCCCAAAATATAAGGCTCAATCACTTCTAACATAGAAACAATAAAGAATTTAATCACCTCCTCATTGATCACATTCATACATGTATGCAATGTGATTGGAGAGCTTGATGGTAGAGGATTTAAAATAAACCAAATTTAAAGGACCAAGAGGCGATAGTTATGTATACATATATGCACGTCTTGTATTATGACTTAGGAAAATTGGTTTTGCCTTATATTTTAAGATGGAGTGAGTAGGTTATACTTTTCTTATCCCAATTTAATTATCGTATTTGTAAAATGGTATCGAAATCAAGACAAGAAAGCATCATTCTTTCTGTAATTAAACCTTGTCGATTGAGGTGTTGGAATGCCTCACACAAGTGCATGCAGATCTTTTGTACACGCGGGTGATTATTATAAATCATTCAGTTATTTAGCCAGTATCATTTATCTCTATCTCTCTATACTATTATAAAAACTGAAGATGTTTTCGCTGAAATTTAGGTATGTCATCCGTGCTTGAATTGGTTTTTGAGTTGTTACGTCATCCATGTTTGAATTGGTTTTATGTCGCTCGTTTCCAATTCGATGTGAGTTTAAAATAACTATTATACACTCTCCATCTCAACCTAACCCAACCCAGCCCCCCTCACAGCCCAACCCAACCGGCCCACATCATCTCGCCATCCTCTCCCGCTCCCGCTCCCGCTCCTGCTCGTTCCTTCCCTGATCGCCGTCATTTTTCTCTCTTTTTTTCCCTCCTGATCATCTTGAATCCTCTCCCTCTCCTTCCAATCTCTTCTCTTTTTTTTCCTCTTTCTCATTTTTCATCCTCTTATTTTCTCTTATCGTAAATATCTTTCTTTTGAAATTGTCATTGTTTGAGTTGTATCTACGGTAAAAAAAAAACTTCTGATAATTGAATAGTCAAAAATTTAAACTTTGGTTAATAAGGTGTATCAAAATACACATATGTCAACTTATGGAAGAGCCACCCAATCGATTTGTGAGGTTATGAAAATATGTACACGTGGGGTTTTTCATGTGACGACGTATGAAGCAAGCGCAACTTGGCTCAATGCTATATGATTTCTAATTTTGTTGTCTTGTTTCAGTTTGTCGTTTAAATTGACAGAGTTTTTATTAATTATGAAAATTATCTTTATATGTTGCAAAATACAAGCATTTTTGCTAGTCTATAGAACAGAAAAAACTATGCATAGCTCGTTGAAAGATAGATTCTGCTATATTTGCAGGGAACTGTATCCTCTCGCCGAAGCAACGCGTGACATTCTCTTTCTCTATATGCTGATAGGTAACATTTGAAACAGATTATTCATTAATTAAATTAATTTCACAATCTATCTACTTAATTATAGAGATAATTTGAATATTTTAAAAAGTAAAGTTAACAAATAACTAAGTGGTATAAGAAACATAAGAAGCATGAGAAAGTTTTTCTTTGAAAAAGAAAATCATATTTCTTAAATCGTGGAACAAACAATCTACGACAATAATTTGATAAAAATATGTAAAAATAACATAGATTCAACCAAACACGCTACATCCTTTGCACAAGCGAACTGTTAATACAGGACTGATGCAATACCTTAGTCTTTTTTAATTTTGGAGACACACTAACCACCAGCTGGAATAGCTCAGTTGGTTAGAGCGTGTGGCTGTTAACCACAAGGTCGGAGGTTCAAGCCCTCCTTCTAGCGCTATTTTTTATTCCTATTATTTCTTTTATTTTTTTAAAAAATTGCAAACATAGCCTTACAAATCGCAATATTCACTAAATTATCACTCTTTTTTTCTTTTCAATTTTTTATAAATTCCTATTATTTCTTTTCTTTTTTAAAAAAATTGCAAACATAGCCTTACAAATCGCAATATTCACTAAATTATCACTTTTTTTCTCTTTTCAATTTTTTATAAAATTGCAAACATAGCCTTCCAAATTATTTTTTAAAAAAATTACAAACATAGCCTTCCAAAATTGCAATATTCACTAAATTCATTTTTCTAAAAATTGCAAACATGGCCTTCCAAATTGCAATATTCACTAAATTCTCACTCTTTTTTTTCTTTTCATTTTTTTTAAATTGCAAACATAGCCTTCCAAATTGCAATATTCACTAAATTCCCACTCTAATTTTTTTTTTGTTAATTTTTTTCTTTTCAATTTTTTCAATTGCAAGCATAGCCTTCCAAATTGCAATAATCACTAAATTATCACTCTATTTTTTCTTTTATTTATTTTTAAAAATTGCAAACATAGCCTTCCAAATTGCAATATTTACTAAATTCTCACTCCAATTTTTTTTCTTGACTTTTTCTTTTTAATTTTTCTAAAAATTGCAAACATACCCTTCCAAATTGCAATATCCACTAAATTCTCACTCTAATTTTTTATAATTTGCAAACATAGCCTTCCAATTCTTCCATTTTTTTTCTTTTCTTTCTCCCCACTAAATTTTCAAATTTTTTATAAACTGCAATATTCAGTAAATTCTCACTCTAGCAGACAAAATTTTTACAAAGTTACAAATATAGCCTTCCAAAAGGACCATTTCTCACTCTAGTAGATAACTTTTTACAAAATTACAATCATAGCCTTTTTTTTTCTCTCTACGTAGCGTAATTCTCACTCTAAGCTAATTTTTTTTTTAACAAAATTGCAACCATAGCCTTTCAATTTTTTTCTTTTTTTCTTAAGTCCAATTTTTTCCTTTTCTTTCTTCCCTACACAATTCTCACTCTAGTAGAGTTTTTTTACAAAATTGCAAATATAGCCTTTCAAAAGGACCAGTCTCACTATGGTAGATAATTTTTGGCAAAATTCTATGTAATTCTCACCCTAGCACTCTCCAAATGAGTAGTCTCACTCTAGTAATTAAATTTGCACAAAATTCTACGTATTTCCTACGTTATTCTTATTGTAGTAGATATTTTTTACAAAATCATGCATAGTTCTCTTCTCACTCTAGTAAATACATTTTTACCAAATTGCAAAACCTATGCTTCAAAAAGGAGCCATGGTTTTTTCTTACCAGGGAAGGAGGGGTTACCTTCGTGATGGATGGTAAGCTCAGTTTCTGTGGTAAACCATAAAAAAGCGGATACAATTTATTAAGAAAACAATCAAAATTTTATTGTAATTCCGTTGAACTTGGTGAGGTTGCCGAGCTCTTATCGTTACTGAACCCCGGTGATAAACAATAAACCTGGTTATAAGATTTTCTTAACATAATTTTTCTACTACCTCCGTTTCAGATTATAAGATTTTCTAGCATTGCCCATATTCATATAGATGTTAATAAATCTAGGCACACACATATGTCTAGATTCATTAACATATATATGAATGTGGGCAATGCTATAAAGTCTTATAATATAAAACGGAGGAAGTAGTAAATAAGCCCTCTACGAAGTGCAAAGGTAAAAAAATAATGTCATTGACAGTCTTACCAGGCACTCAGTATATGAAAATTAAACAATTAAACAACTTGATAACTGAAGACTACTATTAGACTATAGCAGTATCTATATCTATATTCCTTTAAAACACCCAACGGTGATGGTGAATGGTGAATCCACCACAAGCCATCGCGATTGCCATATGGGTCTTCAAACAGTGGGGTAGGTGGACTTTTGTCCCTTCCCCAACCTCAAACCATCAAAAAAGAGAATAATTTTATTTCTATATTTTTGAGGGCTTTAAAGTGTTCAGGTTCTCTTTTTAAATTCCCGTTGCAACGCACCGGCATTTAGGTAGAAAAAAAAATCACCAAACGTGCGGGGTCCTATTCGCAAAACGCCCCGTTCCGTTTGATTTAACGGCCGGAGATTTTTCCCACAAACTCGTTAACCTCCTCTTCTCTTCTCTCCTCTCCTCTCACGAGCTCGCAGCTCAAGCGCTAGCCATGGCGACTCCTCAGATCTCGCGCAAAGCCCTCGCCTCCCTCCTCCTCCTCCTCGTCGCCGCCGCTGCGGTCTCCACTGCCTCCGCCGACGACGTGGTCGCCCTCACCGAGTCCACCTTCGAGAAGGAGGTCGGCCAGGACCGCGCCGCCCTCGTTGAGTTCTACGCGCCCTGGTAATAAGCGATCGATGATGGCTCCGCCTCGCCGGATTTCGTCTCCTCCCGTGGTCGCCGTGTCTCGCTGGGATGTGTGTTTTGGGTCGGATCCGTGGGGTGTTCTGGGCTTGGGGGGGGGGGGGGGGGGCGGGGGCGGGGGGCGGTGCTCGGATATCTGTGGTGAGATGGGTTCGGATCGCGCTGGATCGGTGGAAATGGTGGCGGCGTAGTTCGCATTCTCGAATTCGTAGCGAATTTTTGAAATCGGGAGGTTTGGGTGGCTCGGGTGAAGTGGATCGAGTTGACATTACGCTGGAAAATTCGGATCGTTGACTGAACTATCGATCTTGGCCGGAGTGTTGCGTGGATCTTTCTTGACATCACAGATTCGTTTACTTTTCGGTCCCTTATTTTGTAGTATCGATCAGATGTGTGATATTTTGCAAGGTTTTTAGGGATTTATGTTCTGTCTTGCGGTGGTTGGTATTGGGAGGGTTTATGTATAGAGAATATTTTTTAATGTTTATGATTGATTTTGTTTTCAGGTGTGGTCACTGCAAGAAGCTTGCCCCTGAATACGAAAAACTCGGTGCAAGTTTCAAGAAAGCCAAATCAGTCCTAATTGCGAAGGTAAATCTCATTCTTTTTAGGTGTTTGAGTCAACGCCGTTTTGTGTCATATCTTCGCTGTTTGCATGCCAGTAGTTTTCTATCGTTTGCATTCCATATGGAAAGAAAATGAAAATGGGCATTCCTGTTTAGTGGATATATGTTGTTAGGATCTAATAATTTTATGTGTTTGCTGATGAATTGACCACCATTTTGTCTAATCCAGGTTGACTGTGATGAGCACAAGAGTGTGTGCAGCAAGTATGGAGTTTCTGGGTACCCCACAATCCAATGGTTCCCCAAAGGTTCCTTGGAGCCTAAGAAGTGAGAATGCATGCTTCTTTGTTGATTACTCAATCACTACATTTTCTATAGTAAGGAACAATGACCCTAATGTTAAACTTACTGTTTAGGTATGAAGGTCAACGTACCGCGGAAGCCCTTGCTGAATATGTTAACTCTGAAGCAGGTAGACGAACGCACTTTCCGAACAAGCTGTCGGTCTCCTTGTTTGGCAAATTAACTGCTTTTTTTTATTACCATGAAACATATTATGTATGGTATTTCAGTTTTCACCAGTCACAGGATTATTTCATAAGCAATAAGTACTGACATATCAATGCTACTTGACTAGTTCCTGCTATTATGGATGTGAAAAGCATACATATCACTGCTTTCTCATTATATGTTGGCATGGCATGTCTCATTTTCATTATTAGTTGAACAGTTGGCTATTGGCAAACCAACATGCTATATTAGCTTTCAAAGTCTCAACACTGTTGTAAATCTTTCTGCCTTGTGTTTCAGCCACCAATGTAAAGATAGCTGCAGTTCCTTCAAGTGTCGTGGTTCTTACCCCAGAGACCTTCGACTCTATTGTCCTTGATGAAACCAAAGATGTCCTTGTAGAGTTCTATGCCCCATGGTATGCTATTATGATCAGCATGTTGTTCATCAAACCTTTTTATCATGCTGTATCAATGAATTTAATTTTGTTGGATGCTGCTTTGTTTTGCAGGTGCGGTCACTGCAAGCATCTTGCTCCGGTTAGTAGTACTCAGTATTTTGCAAAGTTCCAAAATAAAGCATTGTCATTTTTCTATTTTGTCTAAACTCAAACTTGCACTTGTTTTAGATTTATGAAAAGCTGGCTTCTGTTTATAAGCAAGATGAGGGTGTTGTTATTGCCAATCTTGATGCTGACAAACACACTGCCTTGGCAGAGAAGTATGCTTTCTGAACCTTGATCTAATAGTTCTTGTCATCATTGATTCCCCTCGACATTTCAATGTAACTGTATAGCTTATGTTGGAAAGGTATTTGCTTTCCTGAAGAAAATTTTCTACTGTTAGGGCTTATTCGGGTTTGGAGGAAAAGTAGAGGATTTGGATTCCTATAGATTAATTCCTATGAATGTCATTCGGTTTGTATGTATGAAGTTTTGGAAAACCAAAGGAATTTTTCCTTTCCTACAAGTTGTATAGAGAACATAGGAAATTTTCCATCCACTCAAACCTCTTGGAAAAATTCCTTGGATTGGTGTGTGCATGCATTCCTATTCCTCCACTTTTCCTATTCCTATGGGGTTGTGCTCCAAACCGAATAAGCCCTAATTGTACTTCTCCTAACTGTTAGATCTAACACACATACCTGTTTTTTTAGGATGTGTGGTTGGTCATGTATGTTTTTCCTCCCCATAAGAGGATTTTTAATCATGTATGCTACTTCAGGTATGGAGTTTCTGGTTTCCCCACATTGAAATTCTTCCCAAAGGGAAACAAAGCTGGTGAAGATTATGATGGCGGTCGCGACTTGGATGACTTCGTCAAGTTTATTAATGAGAAGTGTGGAACCAGCCGTGATTCAAAGGGTCAGCTTACTTCAGAGGTAGGTCACATATAAAAGAAAATATACAGGGTACTTAAATACATAACCCAATTCCAATATAATCTATTGGTTGCTTCTGTAGGCTGGTGTTGTCGAAAGCTTGGCTCCTCTTGTGAAGGAGTTCCTTGGTGCAGCAAATGATAAACGGAAAGAAGTCCTCTCCAAAATGGAAGAGGATGTTGCGAAGCTCACTGGCCCTGCTGCCAAGTACTACATTTTCATCTCTCTGTTTTTAAATTTTGTGGCATTGTCACTGTGTGAATTTAACCATTTTGCTAAACCAGGCACGGAAAGATCTATGTGAACTCTGCAAAGAAGATCATGGAGAAGGGTTCTGAATACACTAAGAAGGAATCTGAGAGGCTTCAACGCATGTTGGAGAAGGTGAGCAACAAAAGTATCTATTCCTCAATTCACTTTGCAGATCATATTACTTAATCTAGAATCTGAATTCCATGCTTCATCATATGACAGTCGATCAGTCCTTCCAAAGCTGATGAATTCGTCATCAAGAAGAACATCCTTTCGACTTTCTCCTCTTAAAGTGTGTCCCACATACCCCGACGAGCAATTGGGGTATAGTCAGTAGCGCAATGCCCGCCTCCACGAATGGAAAACAGAAAGAAATGAAAAGAAAAGGCAATATCAGCGAGAGATGGCAATGGAAGTTCGTTAGTTGGGTTTTCTGTTGAACAAACATGTATCCCACTGCCCGGCATGATCTTTTTTTCTTTCTGCTATTTGCTTTTGTGGTTACAGGGATTGACATAGCAATCAGCTAGTTTACTCAAGAACACAAGAGGTTTTGTAACCATCCCGTGATGAGTGATGACACCGTACTACGTTTGTCAATCCAATAATTTGATAATTCAGTTTACATTGTTTCTGTTTACCCTGGTGAAAGAGAGCATATGTTGCCAATTTTGCTTTTGGGCTTGAAGAATGTGGAATTGCTCCTATTTTGATTTGTTCAGTGTATGTGTAGGGGATGGGCATCAAGCTAGTTCTGCCTTCTTTGAGCTTGGTTCGAAATTAAAATATTTTAATTTTATCAGCGTTTTATATATAGTTAGAAAGCAACTGTAGAAACCAGTTTCAGCTGAGATAGACTACAAAACGTTTATTCAAACCAATCAGAGTAAGTTTAATCTTGTAGATGCAGAAAAAACAACTGTAATTGGAACGATTTTGAACGACAGCAAAATGGTCCTTTTTTCGCACCCGATTCCGTTCGTTCAGATTATCAATTGAATATTATAAGTTGCGGAGTGTCTTTGCAGACATCCGGTAGAGCTGGAACAAATCAACAATACATATAAGATAAGAGAAAAAAAATAAAATAATGGCCCTGCCCAAAAATGATACGCACAAATCCAGAAAATTTTAGAGAAAAATAAAATAATGGCCCTGCTCAAAAATGATACGCACAAATCCAGAAAATTAAAAAGTTCTGCAGCAGTAAATACTGTCAAGTACTAATAACCTGAGAGTTAAATAAGAACGATATGCACAAATCCAGAAAATAAAGAAGTTCTGCAGCAGTAAATACTGTCAAGTACTAATAACCTGAGGTGATATGCACAAATCCAGAAAATAAAGTTCTGCGGCAGTAACTGCTAAGGTTAAATTTCATCCAGGAACATTTAGTTCCATTTGTACATGATCCCAACCGGCGAAGCTATAGCACAGAATGATGTATCAGTTCATACCATTTTGAGGTTGAGTAGACATAATCAAATGGCGCTAAAATACCACATTTCAGGGGTTAATTTTACTCAAAGGTTACAAATTCAGGATCTCGCAAAGCACGTGTTCATACTAGGGGTTACAGTGGATTGAACATCAATCAGAATTATCATAAGCATGGGCCATAATCTCCCAAAACATATTTTCCAGGAAAATGGCATATGGTGTGATCTCTCTGCTACCTATTCTTATCCATGCTGGTTAGTTTACTACAGTCCTTGTCCTCTTGCTTAAACTTGAGGTCACTCAGACAACCATGCGGGGTGCAATCCTCAATGTAATCTATATCATGCTCTGGTTGCCCATAGCTGTTTTCCGGCATCTGGTAACCGACTCCATCGCTGATTGTTTCTCTATGTGATGACGATCTTTCTGCCCCTTCCAAACCCTCTAGATGTTCATGCTGATGTTCATCCTCATGGTCGTGTGCATGTTCTTGTTCTTGTCTGCCACAGAACGACAGTTCATATGCGTGTGGTCCCTGAACCCTCATTTGCACTGACCTCAGTAGCGCTGTTTTCCTCAGGTCACCTCCGTGGCACATGTCATTTGGTGAAGATGGGAACCGGCCTTCATTTTCAGAGCCACGACGAGGATTAGAGCAGACGACCGACGAGAGTGAGCAGCTGGGCAGAGGGTACGGGTTTGCGGGTAAAAAACCAGATTGCGGTTTCTGGAATCGGTGTGGGGATGACATTGGACTAGTAGAAGGGCTAACCATTGCATCGGTTTGACTTCCATTGGGTAATTGAGTGTCGTAGCACCGGTAGTCATCTGAATCTTCAGACATTGGTGAGTATTGGGATATTATTTCATCCCTGCAAGGAGACAGATAACAAGACTCATGATGAAACACAGACCTGAAGTAGACCATGATATGTGCTGAGAAGTATAAGAACTAAATTTGATTGAACAAAACTGGCTGTCTGGCTATGCATTCTATCGAATATATTAGCTAATTAGGAAATTATATTCTGGATGATTATCTAACTGTAAAGTACTTGTGCAATCAGCATGTGTATCTAAGTGTATTCATCGGCATGTTGAAAAATGTTACTTGTGCCAGAGTTTCTGTCATCAAACAAAGTGCTCCTTCCACATGGCTTGTGCAATGGATATGTAAGTTTGTGGGCATCTTGTTTGCTTAGCATGTGCAGGAACATGCCAAAGACCTATGTTTCATGAGTTTCAAATGTCAACATGTCGGTGCAAGTGTTCAAGCAATCATTGGAGAGATCAGATCACGCTCTCCAGAACAACCGGTTTACCCAGAAAGCTTACAGACAACAGATTGCTGTCCAGATTATTCATGAGCAAACAGTGCACATGCAAAACCACTAGAAGAAACTAAAAAGGATCTAGAAATTTAATACATCCGTCATGGTATGAGAAATCAACATGAAGTTTGGAACAGTAGGAAATTGAAATATTCACCCTACAAAGTGTTATGTTGTGAGGTGCCTTAAGCTATCTGTAAATATGGCTTTCGGTTAAAGTAGAGATCTCAAGAATAACTTCTGATTTTAATTTGAAGAACCCACAGGAGGTCTGTATGTCGTTCAATTAAGAGGAAAAGGACAGCAAATCCCGATTACTTCCCATTGATTATGGGTTACAACCCCTCAATCACAAAACATGCTTACAACTTAGTAACTTACTAAACATTCCAATCCAGGAAAAAAACATAGATAGATTTCTAAATTTTGATCACACCTATCCATTTAACCATTTTTTGGGGGGCAAAAGATGGATCACGTTACAACTGAAGTCTGAAGTTGACATAGAACTTTATTTGCCTCTACAAGTTAGACTAACTATTAACTTCGGAAAGTAAATGAATAATGCACACATAATAATGAGGCCTTCACCATCATCTTCTTACCTTCAATATTGAATACTCCAATTTCTTACAACACAAAATTGAGCATGTAATACATGAACAAGCACAGACGAAGTTCATCAACTTTGTAAGAAAATGTAGATAAAATCTGAGCACACATACCTGAAATAAGAGGTATTCTCCGACCTCGCAGGGGACTCCATGATATTGTCGACCAGTGAATCTCCGACAGACAATCCATTCAAACTGGATGCCATTATCTGCAATAGCCCAATCTTACATATAAGTAAAACACTGGAATTTGGTCATCACAGTAATAATATAAATGAATTGCATTCTAGAGTGGGATATGAACAAGTACACCAAGAACTGAAGCAAGGCAGCACCATTTCACAGAGCGGGAGGAAAGAAAGAAACAGAAGAACATAGTACAATTCAGCATCCAAAACGATGAAATCGCCCAAGAATTAGAGTCAAATGAACACGGATCGACACAAACAAGAATAGGAAATTAACTAATAGAATGAATGGAACGTGAAAAGCACCAAAAAAAAATAATAGCCCCAAAACCTGAAAATGACTAGTGATAAGCAGTAATAAGTAAATTACCCGAATCCCGGAGTCCCATTTCGCTTCAGTTTCAATAATCACAGAGTAAAAAAAGGCCACACAAATCGACGGAACAACGGAGAAAATCCTCTCTCTACACCGATACCCAAATTAACCAAGAAACGAAACCGCCCCGAATCCGAGCCGCGGCAGCCGCCCCCAAGAACACCGAGCCACGAAAATTCCCCGGACGCAGAGGGCGCAGCCATGGGGAGAGGGAGAAAGAGAGAGAGACCTCGCTGAGGTAGCGCTTGTGGGAGTGGAGGTTGTCCACGTACACGTCCTCCTCCGGATCCCTCCCGCGCTTCCCGCCGCCCGAAGGCGGCGACATTGCCGCCTCCCCGCCGCCGCCGCCGCCGACCATCCGTGGCCAGGTCGGGATCGCAAGCGAGGATTGGCTCGCAACTTCTCCTTCTTGTTCGTCGTCTTCTTGGGAGAGTTTGCGAGTGGGAGGAAGAACAAGAAAAGGGAAAGCCGGAGGAGGAGGAGGAGGAGGAGGAGAAGCTTTGGTCTTTTTTTCTCTATTTTTTTTATTTTTTTTCGTTTGTTTCTTTTTTTTAATCC
The DNA here is from genome assembly GCA_000338895.3 of Oryza meridionalis. Classification (NCBI taxonomy): domain Eukaryota; kingdom Viridiplantae; phylum Streptophyta; class Magnoliopsida; order Poales; family Poaceae; genus Oryza; species Oryza meridionalis. The sequence goes on along the minus strand of CM002528.2, from coordinate 3,391,534 downwards.
AGAAAAGAAAGTATCATTTGCAATTGGGCCGGCCGATTATTAACGGCCTGGAAAGCAAAATGGGGGCCCATTCATGCATAAAACTTGCGCCCTATGATAATATTGTGTTTTGTTTTTCTTCACTCCACTTGATATTGTTGATATTGATATACGACTATTTTTCTCCTACTTTTAAGTTGTATACTCCTTCTGTTCCTTTTTTTTACTAACTAACATCAAATATTAAAGGATGGAGAGGTAGTCAATCTTTTCTGTACTACCCCAAGGTCTATAAGTTGTTGGCGGGGGCGGGGGCGGGGGGGATCTACATTTCACGTGCAAATATTTTTATTCTTGGAGAATGATTCCAATTTATGTGGCCATAGTTTGGTCGATTTAGGAAATAAGCCAAACAACATATTTATAAACAAAAAATAATCTATGAATAAATTTTTTATATACGTGTTCTTAGCTATCTTAAAGTAAAGGCTGAAAATAAACTACATTGAAAAAAAAACCTCAAAATCAACTCTAAATTTAAGGTTGAAAATTTAAATTTTAGTTTATAAGCATAAGCATAAGCATAGGCAAAAAGATGAGGTTGTTAAATTCATTTGGGTCTATTTGGTATAGCTCTGGCTTCTAAATCTTTGTTGGGTGGAGTTGGAGCCAAACCAAACTGATATGGGATTTCTGTTTGGTTGAAGTGATGGGGTGATCTTTTTTTTCGAGGAATAGAAGAAGATGATGGAATGGTCTATCACCTGTTTGGATAGAGGGATGGAAAAGGGGTACTCCCTCTGTCCCAATTTATAAGGCATATATTTTTTTATACGGTCTTCATTAAAATACTTTGACCAGTATTTTATTTCATTCTATAATCCTAACAATACGAAATTAGCATCACATTTTCATATACCTCAAAATATAAATATAGTGATATAACATGTATAACATTTAGTATAAATATAGTTAGTATGATTATTAGTTAAAAGCTATCGAATTTAATTTTTCTTAAAAATGGGGCGCCTTTGGATGGAGGGAGTAGTTGATAAAGATAACTCCTTACGTAAAGTTGTAATAGTTGATAAAGATACCTCCTTACATAAAGTTGGTGTGATTACATCTTGTATACATGGTCAAATACATGCTAAACATAGAGAAAAAGGTATACTGCATTATCTGAAAAGCCGTGCATATATGACAGTTTTTATTTTTATGAAAACTATCAACAGAAGCAAACCATGGACTAAATTTGGCATGATTAAATTCATGAACTAAATTTGGCATGATTAACTCATAAATTAATCAGGAATAAATCACAAATCTACAGGAACAAATCAAACAATCGATTTTGGTTGCGGCCGCCGGCTTGGCTTCCTTCCGCGCACGCCCGGCGGCTTTGACGAGGATGGGCAGCTGGCAAGAGGAAGGATACAAGGAGGTAGGACGGAGAAAGGAGGAGGCTATGGGCGCCGTGGCTCCTGGGCACGCCATAGCCGCTGCCGCGTTGGGCTCAGATGCAGCGAAATGAAGGGTGGTGTCACTTGTTTAATTTACTCTACTTTAAGTTTAAACTCATGCGGTGCCTAAGTTTGTATTGAGGGGTACATATATAGTGAAAATAGATGAGGTATAGCTAAAAAATTTTCTTAACCGGGTTTTTGGCACCCCGCTAGTATATACTAGCTCCGCCCCTGGTTGGGCTCCCACGCACCACGTCACCGCTCTCTCGATCGAAATTGGGGAAATTGGGGAGAGGGGAACGGTGGTAAAGGGTAGGGTTACCGCGACCCATCCCACCTAATTTCACGACCAAACATATATGAAAATGGGTTCGATGCAACCCGATCCAGAAAATCCCTCTAACCAAATACTCAGAAAATCCCTCTAACCAAATACTCTCTCCGTCCTTAAAAAAATACTCAACCTAGGAGTGGATGTGGCCCCTCCTAGTATAATGAATCTCGACTATCCTTTGTCCAGATTCGTTGTCCTAGAAGGACACGTCCCCTTCTAGGTTGAGTTTTTTTTTTTTTGGAACGGAGGGAGTACATGATTAAATCTTCAATTTTTTAATAGTGGAGCAAGTGAATATGCTTTATAAAATAAAGAGGAAGGGTGGAGCTATCTTTCCCACATACATGGAGTAACTCTTAACTCCACATCAGATCTTGATATATACCAAATACTACTCCGGTAAAAAAAATGAATTCCTAGCTATGAACTTGGACACACATGTGTCTAGGTTTGTAGGTAGGATTGGTCTTTTTTAGGGACGGAGGGGGTAGGCTTTTAACTTAAATTATGAGCGGGAATGTAATATATACTCACTCCGTTCCAAAATATAACATCTTTCGAATGGATGAGACATATTCTAATATTATGAATCTAACAAAGTTGCTATATTTTGAGATGGAGGAAGTATAATTTTCAGGATATTTGTACTCCCTCTAGTCACTCATAATTGATAGTAGATGTAACCCGCGCGTTGCAATGGGATGAGATATCTTGTTAAGAATGATCGCTAAACGTGGTACGTAGCCTAACTCTAAAAAATATTAAAGTAATATTGAAATTGAATACCAAGGAAATTGATTCCTATCAAGAGTAGAGTTGGTGTTGGTGCATTTGTAGAGCAAACAAATGTATAATATGAATTTGCTATTTTATTACACTGTATAGAAGACTACTTTTGTGCGATTGATAATCTATGAAAGAAAAAACATATAATCATGTTTGCTCGAAAATAGAAAACTGATCATTCTTGATGCCTACATACCGTTGGTGTTTTCTGATACAGTTGAACATATATAATTAACAAAAGAAGATTTGATGCTCATGAAAGATTCCACTGGTATATGCTTGCGTGACTATATAATTCTTGAGATTCAGCTGTTTGAATTCCTGATTCATGTATTTTGATCTGCTTAGACACATTGTTTTTCAGGGTTGTCAAAAGATCTCACTATTAGATCCAACGATTGAGTGAGTAAAATATTATTACCAAATTATATGCATGGATAAAAATAGGAATATATATAGAACATATATAATGTTCAGTTACCTGTCATATATTCTGACTCAGCTCGATTAATTCCAGAGGACACGCCTCCTTATTTTTATATGTGTGAGATTGTGTTCACATGCAACAATATATTCGTGGTTTGTGTTGGCAACTTTTATGACAAGTTGACAAGCACGATTGTAGCACCTAAACGTCTTGCGGTGATTCTAGAGTCGCCAACCACCTCAATCTAGCAAAAGCTAAACCAAGATGTGTTTTGATAACTAAACCGGCTAGCGGAGCCGATTCTAGATAACAACCCATCTCGTGGGCAAAACGGAAGGTTTTCAGGACAAACCTATAAAGTGGTGTCGCACTCTCGCAGCGGTGGCGGACGATTTACGGCGCAAATCGACAAAGATGGACAAACTAAGAGAAAACTAAAAGCAATAAGAAAAATGATTCGATTGATTGATTGTAGATTGGTTATTACAATGAACCGGCCTTACCCCCTTATATTGGGGTTGGTCTTGCCCTCTACAGGCCCTCCTCCATGTTCTACTCGGGATAGAATCCAAAGGAAATCCGAAACATGCCTTTCCGAGTAAGGAAACCTCAAGACCCGACGAAGTAGACCCGGACTTGGACTCTGCCGGTCAAACCGGCTACACACCGCCGGTCTGACTGGCCCTCAACCGGCGGTCTGACTGGCCCACTCAAAGGAAAACCGGCAGATCGTCCAAACTTTAGTAATTTCCCTATTTTAATTCTAGCTGTCAAATTTGGGTGTAAACAGTTTGTTTTCTAAACATAGGATTAACCTTGTGAACGACATCGGATGGATCAAAAGCTGAATAAAAAAAATGAAAGTATCTGGTACATATACCTCTGGTAGACGTGCTCATACATATATAAGTACCAATTGGCTATGCTGGGAAAAGAAACATCGCATCCGGGCAGGTGATCTCCATGTCGATGACTTCTACACACGAAAGATGTTTGAGAAAAAAAAACAGGAAAGATGATGATATCGTGGACGAAGTGGTTAGCATGAATGTGTCCACTTCTCATTCCTTTAATTACAAGTTTTAATACTTACTGGTTGGACCGAGGTAATCAAAAGTCATGCCCCACACACAGGGTACACTAGTATATCCGCCTCTAATAGCATTTCTTGAATTATCTTCTTTTTAATAGAAGTCGAATGGAAATAGTTTAGAATGAATGTATCCACCTCTCATTCCTTTAATTACCAGTTTTAACGCTTACTGGTTGGACCGAGGTAACCAAGAGTCATGCACTCATGCCCTACACGCAGGATACACCGGTATATCCAAGCCTCTAATGGAGATGATCGACTGGTCGACAATTGCTCACTCGAATTGATCTGACGGTTGATGCTAGTGGATGATGTGGCCTCACCGATTTTGAGCTTTATAGCAATTGATGATTCTTACTTCCTCCGTTTCACAATGTAAGACTTTCTAGCATTGCCCACATTCATATAGATGCTAATGAATTTAAACATTATTATATATATATAGATTCATTAGCATCTATATAAATGTGGACAATGCTAAAAAGTCTTATATTGTGAAACAGAGGAAGTACTTGATACCAACTATATGGAAAAGAAGGATTAATTAACACTACTTATATATAATACAAAATGATCTCTGTTCTCATGAGAGTAAATGTGTAAGCAAGCTAAAACCACCATGAAAATGCACTTCTTCTCAATTCATAATACAGATGCATTTAAATAGGTTTAGAAAAATAACCGTGATTAGGCACTATTTATTCTAGTAGCATGGCTCCTCAAATGGTGGCTCGGTGCGTCACGCTACTTTTCAGGCCAATGCTCTACTCCCTCTTAAAAAAAAACTCAAAAATTTGACTATGAACATGAACAAGCATTGTTTAGGTTCATAGCCAAGATTTGATTCTTTTTGGGTGGAGGGTGTATGTGCCTTCGGACTCTCACTTGAGGTGATGACTTGCTTCCAATGTAAAGACTCGATGCTATCTATCATGTCAAATCGAGCGTTTCTGCTCAGTCTGGCTTGTGGGGGTATTTTATACATTTGCTCCGCCAAGCGGGAAGCCATGTTCATGCCAAACAACTACGCACTGCATCCACGCATGTGAGTCAGGACCATGTAGAAGACTAAAAAGCTCTAAGGGCTGGTTTGGTTTGAGGCCTAAATTAGGCGTACCAATATTCGGTAATTTCAATAATGTTTAGTGTCTATTTGGTTTGAAGCCAAATTTTGCATGCCTAAGAAAATAGGTCATTTCAATAGTGAACTTAGGCTGTTTTGGCTCCAATCCAAACACAACTTTACCTTACCAAAATTAGTCATGCCAAAACTTGCCAAAATTTGGCACTGACAAAATTTGGTAAGGCCTATTTAGGCCACAAACCAAACCAACCCTAAAATAGCCTCGATGACCATAGGAGTACTTGATTCCAGTATATGTATACATGGGCAGCCTGCGTTGCTAAATTACAACTTATGTGGGCATGTTCAGCTCAAAATTGTCAAACAAAAGTTTCTAACCCACGTTTATATTTTCATAACAATAGCATATATCATTATTATTGCGTGAAAATTAATAAATTATATATGTTCCAAATTAATAAATTATACGTGGACAGATATACTCCACATAGGAGTAGTTATTGAATATATCGTACTCCCTCCATTCTAAAATATAAAAACTATATGTTTCATTCTATCTTAGTTCTGAGACAGAGGTAGTAGTATTATTTTGTCAATTGCCGGCTAGAGCTTTGCAGCTAAGGACGCTTCAGTATGTGCATCGACGCCACCGAGCTCTCTCGCCACCTCCGCCACCATCCTCTCCATCACCGGCGCCGGCAGCCGCATGTGCACCTCGATGCCCTCCTCGCTGTCCCCGTTCCTCCGGCCAGCGATGTGGAACGTCGCCGGCGTCTTCCTCGCTGGCCCGCCGTACACCGGCGTGCCCCACCCGACGTCCAGGCCGTTGAACCCGGCCCGCGTGATGTCCAACACCACGTAGGTGCGCGCCACGGCGAACCGCGGCCGCCCGCGCGCCGCCATTAGGTCGGCCACCGACTGGAGGTGGCCCTCCTCCATGGCACGCGCCTTGGCGTCCACCACCAGGAGGAGCGCGTGCGCGAACGGGCGCCGGTGGAGCTCCCCCACCGGCGACTCGGCGACGGCGAAGGCGAACGCGTTGCCGTAGTAGCCGTCGGGGAGAAGCAGCGGGGCGTTACTCCGGCCGCGGCCTCGGCCGCGGGTGTTCATGACGAACTGGACGCGCACCGCGTCGGCGGCGTCGTACTGGAGCGCGTTGGCGCAGCACCGCCACATGAAGGCCGCGATGAGGTCGAACCGTGAGCTCCGGGAGGCCAGCGACGGCGGCGCGAGCGCGTGCAGCGTGGCGATCTCGCGGCGGCCGAAGAAGGGACGGTGGACCAGCGCGTCGGAGGGGGAGAACTTGTCCCTTGTGGCGTCCGGCACCGGCTCGTACTCTGGGTGGTGGCGCGTGGCGACGTCACGCGGCGGTGGCCGGCGCGCGGAGAGGAGCTCCCTCTAAAAGGTTTTTAGGAAGCGTTATCACCTCTTGTCGAGGCCGAATATATTGATCTTAGTTGGAAATAGCCTCCATTACAATCAGGAAACAAAATCTGTTGTGATCCGGTTTTATCTCAACCAAACCAATCTCATTCATATCACATGCACCGGACTCCCTGCATATGCATGCATGCATATATTTGAACTATCGCTACTTCTAACAGCCCCCATCAATCATAACTTATCTAAGTTAAGATTGTGTCTAAAAACTCTAAGCTGTTAAGCAGTAATTGGTTTAGTAAAACCATCTGCAACTTGATCTCCTGAAGCTATAAACTTTATCTCTAGTTGCTTCCTAGCAACTCTCTCTCTTACAAAATGATAATCAACTTCTATATGTTTTGTTCTAGCATGAAACACAGGATTGACTGACAAATATGTAGCTCCCAAATTATCACACCATAACCCCTTGCCATAGGAGGAACTTGAACTCCAATTTCTTTAAGAAGAGTTTGAACCCACATTACCTCTGCTGTAGCATTTGCTACTGCTTTATACTCAGCCTCAGTACTTGACCTGGATACTGTAGCCTGTTTCCTAGCACTCCATGACACTAGATTTGATCCAAGAAATACTGCAAAACCTCCTGTAGATCTTCTGTCATCTATAGATCCTGCCCAATCTGCATCAGAAAAAGCACTAACAAGAGTAGAAGAAGATCTGTTAATCTTTAGGCCAAGATCAACAGAGGACTTAACATATCTCAGTATCCTCTTAACTGCCATCCAATGTTGTAAAGTAGGAGCATGTAAAAACTGGCAGACCTTATTTACTGCAAAAGAAATATCTGGTCTAGTCAAAGTCAAGTACTGCAAAGCCCTAATAATACTCCTATATCTAGTGGCATCATGTTCTCCTAGTTCAGTACCATTATGAGCTGACAACTTCTCTGAGGTAGACATAGGTGTGGCAACAGGTTTACATCCTGACATACCTGCCCTTTTTAACAGATCAGATGCATACTTTTCTTGGGTTAACAAAATACCATCGCTTACCTTGTTAACCTCTATACCCAGAAAATAGTGCAGATCACCTAGATCTTTAAGGGCAAAATCTTGTTTTAAATCTCTTAGCAACGCTTCAGCTGCATCTTGAGTTGAACTAGCCACAATTATGTCATCCACATATATAAGGACAAATATAGTCACACTCCCTTTACTATAGAAAAATAATGAAGTGTCAGCCTTTGATGACTTAAAACCATGATCACACAAATTTACTACTTAGTCTAGAATACCATGCCCGTGGGCCTGTTTCAGTCCATATAAAGCTTTGTCTAACTTGCAAACATAACTAGACTTACTCTTATTCTCATATCTAGGCGGTTGTCTCATGTAAACCTCTTCTTCAAGCAAACCAAGCAGAAAAGCATTCTGCACATCAAGTTGTCGAAGGCACCAACCCCTAGATACAGCAATAGACAAAATAGCTCTAATAGTAGCAGCCTTAACCACCGGACTAAAAGTATCCTCATAGTCAATACCATACCGCTGTTTAAAACCCTTTGCTACCAGCCGAGCTTTATATCTATCCAGGCTACCATCAGCTTTTCTTTTAATTTTATATACCCACTTACAATCAATAACATTCCTACCATGCTGTGGTGGAACTAAATGCCAAGTTTTATTATGAATCAAGGCTGTAAATTCAGTATCCATGGCTTGTTTCCAATTAGAATCAGCTAAAGCTTCATTTAAACTCTGTGGCTCTTCACTAGAGGAAGCAAGAAAACTGTACCTCACTGTACCATCGGTATAGAATTTCTCCTTACGTATCCCCCTCTGCAGCCTAGTGGTAGGTCTAGTTTGCTGCTGTTGTACCTGCACAGAGTCATCAACCGACTGATTAGCAGTAACACTGCTACCTGCTGCTGTACTGCTGCTATTGCGACTCGCAGACTCGCCACCACCACTGCCATTTGCAGGTTCGGCTGTGGTACTTCCAGCAGCAGTAGCACTGTTTTCATTTTCTGCGCCGTGTGTATTTGCTGCAGGTTCTGAACCACCTGCATTAGTACTATTTTCAGCTGAACCACTTGCATTAGTACTATTTTCAGCATCATAAGCAACAGAGAAATCATTGCCACCATCATCAGGATTTTCTATATCATATGCAGCATATGAATTTTGCTCTCCTTCTTCTCCCTGTTCAGATACTTGCTCATCAAAAATATTAGACTCAACAGGAGGACTATTAAACATATAACCATTTTCTTGTATACCCCTACTAGCAACTTCAGGATTCAACAGTGTTGAGGGCAAGAGTAAAATTTCAGATTTGAGCCTAGCTCCAGCATTGGAGTGGAGATTAGAGAAAGGAAAAATATTTTCATCAAAAACAACATCTCTAGAAATATAAACTCTGCCAGTTGCAACATCTAGACACTTAAATCCTTTATGAATATTTCTATAGCCAAGAAACACACATTGCTTGGAGCGAAACTGAAGTTTGCGAGTGTTGTAGGGTTTAAGATTAGGCCAACAAGCACATCCAAAAGTTCTCAAAGAGGAGTAATTTGGTTTTTGATGCAAGAGACGCTCTAAAGGCATGGAATATTGTATAACTTTGCTAGGTGTGCGATTGATGAGATATGTAGCTGCAAGAAAAGCCTCATCCCAAAATTTAAGAGGCATAGAAGCGTGAGCAAGTAAAGAAAGCCCAACTTCTACAATGTGTCTATGTTTACGTTCTGCGGAGCCATTTTGTTGGTGAGCATGGGGACATGAGACATGATGAGTAATTCCTATCTTAGTAAAAAAGGAATGAAGTTTTTCATATTCTCCCCCCCAGTCAGATTGCATAGCAATAATTTTGCGATTAAACATCCTCTCAACAAGTTGTTGGAACTCATGAAACTTATGAATAACCTCAGATTTTTTCTTAAGCAAATAGATCCAAGTAAACTTGCTGAAATCATCTATGAAACTGACATAATATTTTCTGCCACCAACAGAGTCAGGGGCAGGACCCCAAACATCAGAAAACACAAGCTCTAAAGGATTATTGGACACACTGAAAGACTTAGGATAGGGGAGTTGATGACTCTTACCCCTTTGACAAGCATCACACACACCTAATTCATTAATATCTCCTAAACATGGGAGATTATTATTGTTCACAACTTTTTGAACGATAGACAAAGATGGATGACCCAAACGACTATGCCACTTCGAAATAGTGGGTTTGATGGCTCCAAAAACTTGCTTGGACGAAGATGGCGACGACCGTGGAATGGGATAGAGACCATTGCGGCAAGGCCCTCTAAGAAGAAGATTCCTCGTGACCTGATCCTTAATGGCAAAGAAACGAGAGTGAACTTCAACAAAGGCATGATTATCAAGGGCTAAACGACGTGCAGAAAGGAGATTTTTCTTGGCCTTAGGAACATGTAAAATATTCTTAACATATAACTTGCGAGTAGGGGTATGAATAACGGAATGGCCAATATGTTTAATGTCCATACCTGCACCACTTGCCGTGTAGATTTGATCCTTCCCATTGTACTTCTCCCGGGTCGTCAATTTGTCCAACTCTCCAGTTATGTGATCCGTAGCTCCGGTGTCAACATACCAATTTGTGTCCACACCATAGGAGGCTGCAGCTGCCATCTTATTATCAGAAACAAAGTTCTCATCATACCTATACCAACAGTCGGCGACGACGTGCCCCGTTTTTCCACAGAGCTGACAAACAGGGCGCGGTTTGCCGCCACGGCCTCCATTGTTGTTGCCGCGAACACCACCACGCCCGCCATTGTTGCTATTGCCGCGCCCACCATTGTTGCCGCTGCGTCCGCCGTGGTTGAAGGGGGTGTAGCCGCCCCTTCCACCACCACGTTTGGCGCTGTTGGCGGAGGACTGATGCGCTGCTGCATGGCGAATTTTCTGCCTTGATTCGAAGCTCAGAAGTTGAGAGTAGAACTCGGAGAAGGAAACTGCATCTGGTCTCCCGACGAGGGAAGACACCACTGGTTCCCAATCATCATCAAGACCGGCAAGGATGTAGGACATCAATTCCTCATCATCCATTGGCTTGCCGGCGGACGTCATCTCGTCGGCGAGGATCTTCATTTTGTTGATGTAGTCCGAGACGCTGAGATCACCCTTCTGGGTCGTCGCTAGCGCCAGGCGCGTGTTCAGAGACCGCGCGCGCGACTGGGAGGACAGCATCTCGTTGATTGCCTTCCAAACTTGAGCCGCAGTTTCCATGTGGATGACTCGAGTCAAGATTTCCTTGGATAGGGTTGAGAGAAGAAACCCCAACACCTGCTGATCTGCCGCAATCTAGGTTTCAAATGCCGGATTGGATTTCTTGACAGTGGCTTCTCCTTCCTTGGCGTCAATAACAGCCGACGGGGCTTGTGTTGCACCTGTGAGGTAACCTTCCAAACACGCACCGCGGATCACCGGGAGGATTTGCCCTTTCCATAGAAGGAAATTCGTCCTGGTTAGCTTCTCAGGGACGGCATGGCCAGAGAAGGGATTGCTGGCGCTGATGGAGGAACTCGCCATAACAGATGCGATCTGATTCTGGCGATTTCAGGCTCTGATACCATAAAAGGTTTTTAGGAAGTGTTATCACCTCTTGTCGAGGCCGAATATATTGATCTCAGTTGGAAATAGCCTCCAACGTGGCTTACAATCAGGAAACAAAATCTGTTGTGATCCGGTTTTATCTCAACCAAACCAATCTCATTCATATCACATGCACCGGACTTCCTGCATATGCATGCATGCTTATATCTGAACTATCGCTACTTCTAACACCCTCGCCCACACCGGCTTCACCGTCGGCGCGCCGGGCAACCCGCGCGCGAACTCCCCCACCGCCGTCATGAACTGCGCGACGCCGGCGGCATCGGTGATGCAGTGGCATATAAGGATCCCCAACACGAATCCGCCGCATCGCATGCGCGTGACCTGGAAGTAGAGCAGCGGCCGCCCGACGATGCCGCCGTCGGCAGCGCACAGGAACTCCTCGTGGGCGGGCCGGTCACCTCCCCGAGCTCCTCCATCGCCACCCCGGACTCCGCCGCGACGAACACCGCGCCCTCGCCGGTGCACTCGACGAGCAGCTTCCTCCCGGGGCTCGCCTCCACGATGTGGCCGGCGAGAGGGTAGTAGCGGACGAGCGCCTCCGCGAGCGCGGCGCGGAGCACGGTGACGGGGTCGACGCCGTCCTTGGCCGCGCACCGGCGGTACAGGAAGAGGCTCGAGCGGTAGAACCGGAGGCCCTCCTGGTCGTCGATGTCCGACAGTGGCTTGAACTCGTATGGTGTCGCCCTCGCCGGCGCCACAAACTCCACCGCGCCACGGCTCACCGACGACATAGTCCTCGCCATGTTCACACTAGCTGGATAATTCTTCGTGAGCTTCAGCTGCTTGCTTGCATTGTGAGTGGCGATACAGTTATATATATATATATATATAGACACGCGCGTGCGCGCATGAATATGCCTTATAAAATAAACTAGAGAATGCCCCGCGCATTGCTGCGAGACTTGGTTAACATCAATTTGTTAGATAGAACGTACAATCTCAAGAATAAACAAAAGAAACAAATAGTTTTCTTGGAGAAATTCTTTTTAGCAGCCCTATCTAAAATTTGTAGATAATTTAGATAGCATATGTTAATTGAAGGGGCGTTCAGCCATAAAGCTCTTTTATACGGATTGATGGGCTGGATACATGTAGATGTGTGTGGAGATGGGCTAATGTGTTCATGTGGGCTACATTTGGCACTGAGGATGCGAAGAGATTCACCCGGTGACTAATGGGTTGGGCTCTATGCTGCATTCCATCCAACGTCTGAGAAGCGATCTAATGCATTCATCCAACGGTTTACAATTTGATGATAACGTGGAAGCACGAGGTTTAAGTTTTTGGTCTTAATTTTATAGAAAGAAGGGATAGGAAGGGTGGAGCTATCTTTCCCCATACATAATTCTAACTCCATATCAGATATTGATCTCTTTAACTTAAACTATGAGTGGGAATGTAATATATACTCACTTCGTCTTAAAATATAACAACTTTTGATGCTCATGATACAGTTAAATATATATAATTAACAAAAAGAAGATTTGATGCTCATGAAATATTCCACTGCTATGTGCTTGTGTAAACCATTTAATTTGTTGAAATCCAGCTGTTTGAATTTCTGATTCATGTATTTTGATCTGTTTAGACACATTGTTTTTCAGGGATATCAAAATATCCTACTATTAGATCCAACGATTGAGTGAGTAAAATATTATTACGAGATTATATGTATGTTTAAAATAGGAATATAGGACATATATTATGTTTAGTTACCTGTCATATATTCTGACTCAGCTCAATTAATTCCAGACAATCGACATGCCTCCTTATTTTTATTTGTGTGAGATTGTGTTCACATGCAACAATATATTCATGGTTTGTTTTCTAAACATGGGATTAACCTTGTAAACAGCATCGGATGGATCAAAAGCTGAATAAAAAAATGGAAGTATCTGGTACCTCTGGTAGACTTGCACTTACATATATATATATATATATATATATATATATATATATATATATATATATATATATATATATATATATATATATATATATACTCCCTCCGTTAAAAAAAAATTAAGATTGAATATAATATATTCTACTGCAATAAATCTAAATAGAGGTATGTCCAGATTTATATAGTATTAAGATGTTTTATATTACTAGTTTGATTTTTTAATGGGACAGGGGAGTAAGCACCAATTGGCTATGCTGGGAAAAAAATATCACATCTGGGCAGGTGATCTCCAGGCCGATGATGACTTCTACACAGGATAGATGATTGAGAAAATAAACAGGAAAGATGATGATATCGTGGACGACTTGGTTAGAATCAACGTATCCACTTCTTATTCCTTTAATTACCAGTTTTAATGCTTACTAGTTAGACCAAGGTAACCAAGAGTCATGCCCCACACAGGTACACCGATATATCCAATCCTCTAATGGAGATGATCGATTGGTTGATAATTTAGGGAATGATGTGGCCTCACATATTTTAAACTTTATAGCAATCATTTATTCTTGGTAGGTACCAATTATATACAAGAAAATGTTAGGGTCTTGATTGGGCCGCCAATGGGCCAGGTGACCACGTTCCAAGCTGAACCCATGCAAGCATTTATTTGTGTGTATATATTGTAGCAGCAGCAACTCTATGGGGCATCGAAAAGATCAATTTGGCGGCGATGGCGGCGGCGGCGAAGACCTGGGCGGCCGGTGGGCACCCTTGTCGATCTACTTCCTCCCTATCTTCTTTCAACCTCCGGCCTTCTACCTTAGCTTCTAGAGCTTCCTGAATTGTACTCTAGCTTCTTCTTCAATTTTACTCCCAAACCGACATATGTACGCGGGGGGGGGGGGGGGGGGGGGGGGGGGGGGGGGGGGGGGGGGGGGGGGGGGGGCAGCCATGCAAGAGGGATCAGGAATTGGTTTAGGAAAGTTTTCATCCAAGCAGCGCCCACCAATTGTTCGATAAAATGTCAAGCCCATTGGAGGTGTTGGAGGAAGACGTTCTTCTTGTCATGAGTGAGGAGAACATCACCTGGGATGAAGCACTATATATGTTACAAGAGGAACTGAGGGAAGCTCAGCGTAGAATGGATGAGAAGGTTGATCGGTTAATAGAGATGGCTGGAGTGATGGAGTGTCCCAACAGCAGCTTCACTAGTGCAACAGAGAGATCGAGCCACAACATTGGGGTGCATGCTTTGATGGCTGCCGAGAGCCTGGAAGGGCGCTCTAATCATGACATTAGAGCAGCGAGCATGATGCCCACCAGGTGTTCGATGGAATGCTCTATCATCGACATGGAACTTGACCACTCCGTGGCTGTGGTGGTTACATGCGCTACCACTGCTAGAACCTTCATGGAGCTGGAAGTTGGTAAGTGCACCATCGACATCGACGTCCCTGACCGTCCCATGGAGATGTGCACCAAGTGTTCGGTGTCAGACCTAGACGTCAACTGTGATGCCGACCGGGCTGTGATTGCACCATGACGGGTGGATCCAGAGTTGTTCCAACATCTATGGAACCAATGGGCATCTTTTCGCCAAGGGCAATGGCTGACCTCAAACAAGACACAAACATGCCTTATTTGTGAAATGTCGCAATGGTGACTAGAGGGAGCTGATGGAGTACCCCAAGAGGAATCCATGGCCAGTTCCTACTCACAACGATGCATTGGTGAATGGGCGGGTGTTGCAACTAACCTTATATGTCCTCAAATGTTTCGGGATCAGATTGCAATGGATGCCACCTTGGATGTCATTGATCGGTTTGATTCAAGAGCATATCCGTGAACAAGAACAGATCATGTGTAGGCATTGGGATCCAGGTCAAGATAAGGTTCACCGACACAAGATCTTGTTGGATGATTGGCTTCCACAACACTACTTCCATTTGATGTTTTGGGGTGATGATAATGTTACCGGGCACTTGATTGGGTTGGAATGTTTGCTTAAATCAGATTCCTTCCAGTTGGGGCATATTTGGTGGAATCCTAATTATCCTATCAGAGTTGGACAACCTGCAGTATACTTTCAGGTTCATTTGCTTGCTCTCTATTGCGCTACTGTTCACCCCAATATTATTGGTGTGGAGCAGAGCAGGGTATCAGGTGGCAAAGAAATGGACTTGTTGGCTGAATTGTACTCACATTGCTATTCGGATTTTCAGGTTGATGGGAAAGATAACTGCTACCTAAAACCAGCTAAACATCAATCAACTTGCTGTGATGTTGACGAGGATAGTCCTGGTGCACTAATTCTCTTGGTTAGTTGGCCTCAACAGTACTACTTTCATGTGAGGCAAAATTGGTGGAGCACTGCACTTGTCATTGATGTTGTGAACCCTGAAGATCTTACCTTGCAAGGCAGTTTTTCAGCAATTCTCAACAGGGAAGGCAGCATGCTTGCTAGTGCACCTGGACCATTACTCCTATGGCTTTGTTTTGCTAATTCTTGGGGACCGATTATCAACTGCTATCAAATTGAAGTGGAGAGAACAACATCACTCTCACTGTCTACTCACAGCAAGCCAAGGGGCATCACAAGTTCACAACAGAAGGGAAATCAACATTATGGCCATCTTCTGAATGCACTTTCATTGGGCAACAAGCAAGTTACAAGGGGCTAAATGATGAAGAAGATTTGCTACAGGCTGAAGAGGAAGGCTACAAAAGTGTGCAAACCTTTCAAGAAGGTGCTAATTCAGTTCAAAACAGGCTATATCTGTTTGATCTAGTTCCTGCAGAGAATACAAAATGGTTGAAGCTCTTGGTTGCCAAGCCAATTGTTACAGTACTACTATCATGTACGACTCGAGGAGGATGTAAATGGCGCAGGAAGCTAACCAGGGAGCCAATACTTGTTCTATTCCACTTCACTGTTGATTCAAATTATGGCATCAAAGAGTTCAAGCACCATGGGATCCAGGAGGATTGCTTTTATCGGGTTGAGCACAAGCCGGATTTTAAGAAGAGGGGATTGTTAGGATCTTGATTGGGCCACCAATGGGCCAGGTGACCACGTCCCAAACTGAGCCCATGCAAGCATTCATTTGTGCATATATATTGCAGCAGCAGCAACTCTAGGGGGCATCGAAGAGATCAATTTAGCGGCAACAGCGGCGGCGACCTGGGCGGCCAGTGGGCACCCTTGTCGATCTACTTCCTCCATATCTTCTTCCAACCTCCAGCCTTCTACCTTAGCTTCTAGAGCTTCCTGAATTGTATTCTAGCTTCTTCTTCAATTTCACACCCAAACAGTTGACAGATGTACTGAATATTGATGTGTTTTGAATTGGAGCAAAGGGGTTGTTAACATAAAAGAAGGATTAATTGACACTACTTATTTATAATACAAAATGACCTATGTTCTCATGAGAGAAAATGTGTATGCAAGCTAAAACAACCATGAAAACACACCTCTTCTCAATTCATAATACAGTTGCATTTAAATAGATTTAGAAAGATGACCATGATGAGGCACTATTTATTCTCATAACATGGCTCCTCGAATGGTGGCTAGGTGCGGCAGGCTACTTTTCAGGAAAATACTGTACTCTCTCCATTCGAAAAAACTCAAAATCCTGACAGTGAACCTAGTCAAGATTTGATTCCTGACGAGGGTGTATGTGTGACTCTCCTGTTGAGGTGACGACTTGGGCCCTGTTTAGATTCTAACTTTTTTCTTTAAACTTCCAATTTTTCCGTCACATCGAACTTTTCTACACACAAATTTCCAACTTTTCCGCGACATCGTTCCAATTTCTTCAAACTTCCAATTTTGACGTGGAACTAAACACAGCCTTGGTTCCAATGTAAAGACCACCTGGCTATTTGCCATGTCAAATCAAGAGTTCCTGCTCAGTCTGGCTTGTGGGGCATTTTTATACATTTGCTCGGCCAAGCTGGAAGACGTGCATGCCAAACGATGGCCCGCTGCATCCATGCGTGTGAACCAGTACCATGTAGACAAAGACTAAAAACGCTCTAAGGCCATTCACAGTGCACCTAGGTGTCATTCTCCCTCATCTAGCCAGCTCAAAGATTCCCCTCCACCTAGACATAGCTCGGAGACTCGCCAAGAAATTGGCTCCCCGTTCTTCGTCAGTTCGTAGCTTTTGGGCCCACAAGAGAAGAGGTGAAGAAAGGAGAGGGAGGGGAGAAGCGCCGATGCCGAACCCGCGCCGCCGCCGGAGGGGAGAGGCGTGGCCGCTCGTCGCCGGCGCCGCCAGATCCACCCCGCCGAGCTCTTGGGAGGCCGCGCCGGCACCAGAGCCCGGAAGGGAGAGGGGAGAGGCGGCCGCTCGCCGCCGGTGCCGCCAGATCCGCCCCACCAAGCTCCTGGGAGGCCGCGCCGGCACCGAAGGGGAGAGGGAGAGGCCCACCAGATCTGCCCCGCTGAGCTCCCGGGAGGCCGCGCTGGTATCGGAGGGGAGAGGGGAGAGGCCGCCGCTCGTCGCCGGCGTCGCTTGCAAATCTGAGCCGCCTGAAGAGGGGGAGAGAGAGAGAGAGAGAGAGAGAGAGAGAGAGAGAGAGATGGGAAGGAGCCGAGTGAGGAATAGGAAGAGAGAGAGACGGGTCTGGGAAGATGGAGAAAAGTTGTGGTAGGACCGGCCTTAAAAAAAATTACGTCTCTGGAGCCACGCCTATGCGTGCGCGTGCACTGTGGAGCAAGGAGCTTGACTACTTTTTTCGAATTTTTCTCCTACGTGGACAAACTTGCTCCTTACTTTTGTGCGACGCACTGCTATTGCCCTAAAATAGCCATGATGTCCATAGGAGTACTTGATTCCGGTATATGTATCTACATGGAGTAGCTTGTTCTTTTTTCCCCCAAAAGCTGCTAAATTACAATTTATGTGGGCGTTCAACTCAAAATTGTCAAACGAAAATTTCTAACCCACACTATTATCTTCATAATTATAGCTTATTTCATTATTATTGCATGAAAATTAGTAAATTACACATGCTCCAACTTTCTTATGAACAAATACACTCCACACGTAGAAGTAGTTATGAATATATTGTACTCTATCAATCTCAAAATATAAAAAATATAAAAACTATATGTTCCATGCGATCATAATAAGTTTTTATATTTTGATACGGAGTTACCAATATTATTTCATCCATTGTCTAGAGCCTTGCAGCTAAGCACGCTTCAGTATGTGCATCGACGCCACCGAGCTCTCTTGCCACCTCCGCCACCATCCTCTCCATCGCCGGCGCCGGCAGCCGAATAGGCACCTCGATGCCCTCCTCGCCGTCCCCGCTCCTCCTCCCGGCGACGTGGAACGTCGCCAGCGTCGCCGTCGCCGGCCCGCCGTACGCCGGCGTGCCCCACCCGACGTCCACGCCGTCGAGCCCCGACCGCGTGATGTCCGACACCACGTAGGTGCGCGCCACGGCGAACCGCGGCCGCCCGCGCGCCGCCATCAGGTCGGCCACCGACCGGAGGTGGCCCTCCTCCATGGCGCGCGCCTTGGCGTCCACCACCAGGCGGAGCGCGTGCGCGAACGGGCGCCGGCGAAGCTCCCCCGCCGGCGACTCGGCGACGGCGAAGGCGAACGCGTTGCCGTAGTAGCCGTCGGGGAGAAGCGGTGGGCCGTTGCTCCGGCCGCGGCCGCGGGCGTTCACGACGAACTGGACGCGCACCGCGTCGGCAGCGTCGTACTGGAGCGCGTTGGCGCGGCACCGCCACGTGAAGGCGGCGATGAGGTCGAACCGCGAGCTCCGGGAGGCCAGCGACGGCGGAGCGAGAGCGCGTAGCGCGGCGATCTCGCGGCGGCCGAAGAAGAAGGGACGGTGGACGAGCGCGTCGGAGGGGGAGACCTTGTCCCTGCCGGCGTCCGCCACCGGCTCGTACTCCGGGTGGCGTCGCGTGGCGACGTCACGCGGCGGCGGCCGGCGCGCGGAGAGGAGCTCCCTCGCCCACACCGGCTTCACCGTCGGCGCGCCGGGCACCCCGCGCGCGAACTCCCCCACCGCCGTCATGAACTGCGCGACGCCGGCGGCGTCGGCGAGGCAGTGGCAGATCTGGAGCCCCCACACGAACCCGCCGCACCGCATGCGCGTGACCTGGAAGTAGAGCAGCGGCCGCCCGACGACGCCGCCGTCGGCGTACGCGCCGTCGGCGGCGCACAGGAGCTCCTCGTGGCGCGGCACGGGCGGGCCGGTCACCTCCCCGAGCTCATCCATCGCCACCCCGGACTCCGCCGCGACGAACACCGCGCCCTCGCCGGTGCACTCGACGAGCAGCTTCCTCCCGGGCGTCGCCTCCACGATGCGGCCGGCGAGCGGGTAGTAGTGGACGAGCGCCTCGGCGAGCGCGGCGCGGAGCACGGCGGCGGGGTCGACGCCGTCCATGGCGGCGCGCCGCCGGTACAGGAAGAGGCCCGAGCGGTAGAACCGGAGGCCCTCCTGGTCGTCGATGTCCGACAGCGGCTTGAACTCATGCGGCGTCGCCCTCGCCGGCGCCACCAGCTCCGCCGCGCCGCGGCGCACGGACGACATCGTCCTCGCCATGTTCACACTAGCTGGATAATTTCTTCGTGAGCTTCTGCTGCTTGCTTGCATTGTGAGTGGCGATGTGAGCAATATATATACGCGTGCATGGGCGTTGTGGTGGTAGGTATAGACTAACCTATGGAATTCCTGACCGTCATCGTTTTATTTATGATTATATTATGATTTCCTTCGTCTTGTAAGAGCAAATTTAATAGTATAGCCAACTACTAGCTCCAATTCATCTATAGTTAATCTAATAATTTATTTATATAATAGTTACATGCTACTACACTATTAATACCTGGTCTCACCTGTCATACACACTGCGTCTTGGAGTCTGTACGCTACAGCTGGCTACAAATTTGTAACCCGCTGCTCTTCTCTCTCCTTATTTATCTTCTTAAAATATGTTTGCAGCTGACTTATAGCCTGCTATTGTACCTGCTCTAAGGATTTTTAGCTGCATAACTAGATGTTTCGATTTATAGTTAAAAGTTGTTATATTTTAGACCGGAGGTAGTAAGCCATAACAGCTTATAAAAAAGTATTTGCATGTAATTTTTTATATATATTTGTTTTAAGTAATTTAAAAAAATGCTGAAAAATAAACTACGATGAAAAACCTATAATTAACTACAAAATCAAGTTTTAATATTCAAATTTTAGATGCTTCTTATAATTAAGTAGAAGGGTAAATGATGGAAATAATATGCCTTGGCCACCTAGCCCCTAGGGGCATCGATGATTATCCTTCGAAATGGTCCACCAAATGTTTGCAACGAATGCATCAATATGTTTGATTATTTGATTTCATAGTAGTTTAACACTTTTAAGGAAAACTATAGATTTTTTTAAAAAAGAATACTGTAAAACTAAATATTTGAATGCCAATTTAATTAATCTCAAAACTATATACTTATAACTCTAGCAAAACAGTACTGACATGGATATCTAAACTTTAACATTCATAGTTTTGTCGTAAACTTATTATTAAAACTGTAATTTATTAAGTCTTAATAATGTATTTTTATATAAGTTTAGTACTAAAACCGTTGTTATGCGATATCTCAAAATCTCTGTACGAATTTTGCAATGGCTTGGTTAAAGTTTTTATAGTTTTGCAAAATTTACTCTTAAAGAAAAACAGCGAGTCATACACGCTAGCTTTGATCTTACTGCTCTCACCTACGAAATTCTAACACACATGCCATATACTTTGATCTTAATTAATCTTCAACGTTGTCACACACGATACATCCATCAACCGGTCAGCTAGCTGATGCATCCTGGTCAATCAATCAAACCAGGAATGTGTTGAGCAAATGATGATCAAATCATAAATTAAGTGATCCAGCCACTACTGTATAGCTAGACGACTCTTCTTCTTAATTCCATCATCTTTTGAATTTGGATGAAATACTCTTCCATCTGTTGACCACTACACCGGATTTTAGCGTAAAAAGCGATAGTGGCATAGTGCGAATTCCTCAAGATTCGACGACGTTGAGATTTCATGCGTGCGACGAGCTCTAGCCACAGCCCACGATCGACGACCCCTTCTTCGTGGACAGCGCCGGTCAGCTCGATCGATCAGCGGCGCCGCCTTGCCGGAATTTAATTATTGTGCACCGGCGCCGGAATCGTCGCCGGCGTATGGGAGACGGCGGTAGTGGAGAGGTGGCAGAGCAAGTCAGCCAGATGATCTTACCGGTCACCACTGACTTGGGGGTTGGTTGGCACTGCTAATTAATTAAGCTTTAAGTAGTAGCACAAGATTAAAGTCTTGAGAAATTAAACTTTTCACTCTAAGGTGGTGTTTGAATCTCCTGAAGATAGAGATGAAGATAAAGATTAAGTGTTTCACGCAAAACGAGGTGGTAATAATGTGTGCTTAATTAAGTTTTAATTATTACTACCTCCGTCCTAAAATAAGTGCAGCCATAAGTTTCCATGTCCAACTTTAAGTATCCGTCTTATTTGAAATTTTTTTATGATTAGTATTTTTATTGTTATTAGATTATAAAATACGAGTAGTAACTTATGTTTTTTAGATTTTTCAAAAAGAATTCAAATAAAACGAACGGTTAAAGTTGGACACAGAAACTTATGGTTGCGTTTATTTTGGGACAGAGGTAGTACAAACTTGAAAAATGGATTAATCTTATATTTTAGAGCACTTTTATATAGAAAGTTTTCGCATGAAACGTATCGTTTAGTGGTTTGAAAAGCTAGCGTGCCACGAGTATCCAAAATTTCATTTGTTGGAGAAATGAACGCAGCCTGAATAATCTTCCATGGAAAGATAAAACTACACTAAGATCGTATTTGAGAACCTTAAAATTCTGAAAATTAGTTGATTGATATGTAGGATATGTTTGGGGAGTTTAAGATTCTTATAAGCATATGGTTGGCAGCTAGCTTCAACTGAGTTTCCTAACTTTTGTCTTCTTGTTTATTTTTTGATTAAACAACTGCAGCTTCTTAAAATAATAAAAAAAAGACTGATTGAGAAAACTTTTGATTCGGGGAAAAACTACAACTATATCAGAAGCTCCTAGATAGAGCTAGCCACCTTCTCATAATCTAGGTTGGGTTTTCCAGTTTTTATATTCTATTTTATTTTTTGAATTATATATTTGTAAATTAGAATCGAATCTACATTGTGCAAAGCAGAAGCCGCAGCGAGTAAAACTCCCCAAACAAGGCCACCACAGACTTCGGTTGGTTGACTGCATTAATAACCTTTAAGTCTTGACAAATTAAACTTCACTCTGAATAGTCTTCAGTAGGAAAGAAGTTGACCCAAAGGGCTTGGATAGGCTTGGACCAACTTTTTTGTTCGTACGTTCAAAAAAAGTTGAACAATTTTCATAAAACGTGTTTTGATTTTAGTAAGTTAAGCTTCAAATATTTTTACCAACAATTTATTAAGTTAACATACGAGTATGTTTATGTATAAAAATTACACCATGAGATTCATACTTCAAGGTAGTGGGTCCAGAAAATTGGTTAGTTGTAGAACGTGCTTATCAATGTTATAGCATTGCTAATTATACGCAGATCATAGTGTTATACGATGTCATCGTCAAACATCATATTTGTAAACGAAAAATAATTTATGAATAAAACTTGTATATATGTGTTCTTAACGATCTAAAAGCAAATAATGATAAATAAACTACGAGAAAAAAATCCAAATCAACTCTAAATTTAAGGTTGAAAATTCAAGTTTTAGCTTATAAGCATAATTATAAGCGAAACGATGAGGCTGATAATAAATGAATAAGTAGTTCTACTATAAGTTTTGTCAAAAGTCGATGGTGTCACCTACCTACACTAACACAACAGAATTGCTCCTGCTTCCAAGTAATTCCACGCAATATTGATTTTTATACAAGTTAGAAATATATTATAAGAGAGAAACTAACGTCAAAATTTAGTTATAAGGACTTTCTAAAATGAAAGTACGCCTTATAAAGTGAATATAGAGAGCATAGCGAGTAGTTGGTAAGGTGGCTGCAAAGCAATTCTGATTTAATTTTACTCGTGGCTATTTGTTGGAAATGTCACTCTTTTTTATAATTGAAGTAACTATATTGGAAGTGAAACAATTTTTTAAAGGGTTAAAATAAAATTCTTCCCATCTACTCTGAATTTTTATTTTTATTTTCATATCATCTCTTATCTAAATCCTTGGACTTATTGAAGCTAGCTGGGGTGAGTCGTCGTTGATGGTGCCACCGTCATATTGGAGTTCATAGTGGTGGTAGTGGAGCTGGCTAAAAGGCTGATTTTTAAGGGGTTTGAGGATTACGATAATCTCGTTTGGTGTAATAGCTTTTTGATAGTTCGCTGTCGGGCAAATTACTTTTAATTTATGTTACAAAAGATTATATTGTTGGGCCCATTAGTAAATGTTAAAAATATGACACAATTGGAAAAGACATGACAGCCAGATAGCATATTTTACCCATCTAATATGCAAACAAGCTAAAATGATTATAAGTTTTTTTATTTTCACAATAACTTAAACAATAAGCACAAAGCAATAATGGCAAACAAAGGCAGCCTTTAGGATGTCCAATAAATGTAAGCCGGCACTGTTATGTCCTGCCTTTGCAAAATGATTTTGTTCTGCTTAATTTCAACAAAAATAGGGTCTCGAACTTTGGTTTTAAAACTAACTTTGTTCCTTGGATTTTTAGAGATAGGGGAGAGAAGGACCAATTTACAATTAAATCCACGCATCGAATTTACAAAATGTTACATCAGGGCGATCAGTTCAGTTGCAGTGTACAAATGGAGGAAGTGCATTTACAGAGAAATGTTTCAGAAGATTTACAAGGAAGGCCCTTGCTTGGGCCAAAAAAGAACATTTTCTGCAGAAAATGTGTTTTTGCAGGGAAATGAATGGCTCTACAGCTACAGTTTCAAGTATATCCCTTTCATGTGGAGGAAACAAGCAGCCAGGCACCAGAAGATGATCTCCAAGATGACGAACGCCAAGGTTCCCCAGCGTTTGGAGTGGAAGATTGTCTGAAGCAGAGATTCAGTCAAATCCACCTGAAAAAAAGAGAGAATTTTCCGCGCGATCAATCAAGTCTCCAGAGGTAGTACAGCTTTGCCAGATCATTTTCTGTTAGCTAACATGCAAGGCTATTGGTCCAGGAAAAGAGGAATTTGGTATTCTTGAGTAAACATTGCATCTATGAAAGAATCCACCCCATATATGGTAGGATGCACGGCACAGCAAGTTGCTTACCAGGTTGTTTTCAGGTGATCTCCAATAGAACCCTTGCATAAGTGTAGGGAAGATCTCACAAGCAGCAAGAACATACACTATAAGCGCGTTCATGCCCATCCACTGGAATAGGATGAATAGCTTCTTGATATTGATGACATCAACCTGCATGACAAAAAGAGGCTCTGTGAATCAGAATCCACTGATGAGGTAATATTATCGCCTTCATAACAGTTCGGTTTGGTCAAACAGAAAAGGTAGGCTTTTCACAAACTAACAGGATACATCAACAGACATTAAGATCACAGATATAGTGATATCGTACTATTTCTCAGTATGGCTTCCAGAGATGGTTTGGGCACTCAAACTAAGAGTACGAAACTTACAATGTAGTATAGCAGCAACAGCAGGAATCCGGATACGCCACCTGTTAGTAGCATGTAGCTCACCGTGTACAAAGGCTTGCTGAAAGGCATGCCTAATGACCAAAACATGCATGCATCAGATTGAGGAATGGAAGCTCTGATTAAAACAACAAATTGCTGAATGCCAGCAGTCTCATGAAACACATGATTACCTAGTAACTGAAGTAGAAATCCTGAGACTGTTAACACAGTGGAAGCTAGTAGCCATAATAGCATTCGAGGTGAATGATCCTGTGGTAGAAGCAAATCTTAGAGAAGTCTGGAAATATCATTGTGTTTTTAAATTCCATTTTGATCAAGGTTCAAGAGTTTCTAAAAGGGAGGTATGCAGTTCATGGGTACTACCTTGCAATGAACCAAAACATGTCCAAAATGCAATCCAACAAAGCAAGTCACTGCAGCCATCAATGTACTGTAAAAACCAATAAGGGAGGTTATTTTCTGGTTTGCCTACAGGAAATGGGAAGGATCAATTGATCATCTATAGGAAAAATCCAGATTTGGTAAACATTGGTTAGGTCAATTGAGGATTGAATTGGTTGTATATTTATTTTAAGAACCAATTAATAAAAATAAAAGATATAAATAACCACCTTAGCAAACCCTCGGGATCAAATGGAGCCAGGCACCAGTCTGGTGCATTTGGAGGAAGTGGTCCATAATCAGGAGAGTTAACACTGCATTCCTATGGAGCAAATAAAAGGAATTACCCTATAAGAACATGGCTATTTGATATCCAAGTGAATGGGGAAAAGATCAATATCATGTGTCTGCTTAAGGAAATAAAGACCTTAGTCCTTTTATAGACTGGGTTCTTGTACAGGTGATTTTCACCAAGTAAAACTCGATCTACAAATCCAACTGCATTGCAAGGTGGCCCAAGACTACCTCTAACTCCACATTGGATCTGAAACACCAAAAACAAAACCAGCAAAACAGGTTAGTAACTGCAATGACGTAGATATGATGGTTAGGACCACAAAAAGCTGTAAAGGAACCCACAGCCACAGGTAAAGACTCCACAACAATTAGCTTTCAAACACTGGATGAATTGACCAGTTATCTCAACCTAGGTTTCATATCCACCAGTAACTTATGGAGTTTTGGTTCCAGAAATATTTTATGAATCAGGATATACAAAATCCAATATTTTCTTAATATACAGGGGGGGGGGGGGCTCAACTACGCAGTTTCTTCAACCTCCAACCATCTAGAGACCTTTAGTTTATCATTTATAGTGAAAAAATTGAAGGGGGTGCTCCAGGGGGTATCCATAGGTCGTGTGGGTGTAGGGGGGACTCAAGTCCCCCCTGTACCCACGTTGGATCCGCCCCTGGTGATAAGGACCACAAAATGCTGTAAAGGAACCCACAGGTAAAAACTCCACGACACCTAGCTCTCAACACTGGATAAGCTGACTTATCTGATCTGAACCTAAGGTTTCATATCCACCAGTAACTTCTGGAGTTATGGTTCCAGAAGTACTGTATGAATCAGGATTTACAAAATCTGGTATTTTTTTATATACATACTAAATTCAATTCAATTTTGAATTCCTGAATCCAGGGTAACCAACTAGGAACTTTCTTCAATTTAAATTCGGTTGAAGTTGAGTTTTAGTTAGCAACCGTTCAGGAATTCTTTTCCTCAGTCTCTGCCAGGAAGCAGTACTGACCTGAGCCAGTATTTTTTATCAAGACTTGGGTTGTTCCTGGTAAATCAATTCTGGATAATCATCTGAGAACGAAACAATTGGACCAATATGATGGCTGTGAATTCATGTATCTTAAAATGTCACCAAACATATCAACTAGTTTTGAAAATATAACCGTGTAAATACGAAAAGGGTCTGTCACTCAATCAAAACATTTTTGTCAAAAGAAAAATAGTCAGCATAAATGGGGTCAAAGTATATTTAGTGAATAAAGCTCAGTTAGACATGGTTGAAATATTGGATTCCAGCAACTTGAGTAGGTTTCAATGTTTCATCCAACCAAAGATATCACCACAGCTACAGAATCATGATGTGCTTCAAGTATTGAAACAAAATTGCATGAAAAGCAAACAAATGGTACATCTAGCAATCCGATTCTTCAGCACACAGGATACCATCCAAATAGAATAAAGTGATTAGTCTAAACGGGATATTCTCTTCTTACCATTTTCATTCCAATTTCGTTGCCTGGAGTTGGAATTGTAAGGATTGAATTGCTAGTTTGAACTTTAAATTCCCAATTTGAAACATAAAGCCCGAGTAGCAAGCCAACATAAAGTGCTGAAATCATTATGGCCACAATCCTTCAAACAATAAACAAATGTCAGTAATGGTATGACCATATTAGTGTATCTTAAATGTCTTGAGTTCAGAATAATTCCCAGTTCTCCACAGAAATAATCTCTTAAGAAGCACAGCCAAACGACAAAGATTGCATTTTTCTTTTTAACTGTACAGCAAAAAAGTTATCTAACCCTCTAGCAGATGAACAGATCGAACAATTAAAATGACCAGAATTACCAATACTTCCCGAAATTTAGGACTATTAATTAACTAATGCAAACAACATTCTTTAGACGGACAACTCAACATGGTATTTAATATCTTGGAAACGTTAGTAAAGCAGATACCACTTTACATGAACATAGAATGTTATCAGAATGTATAAACAATGATTGGATTACATAATTCCAAATGCTGAACAAAAACTGAAATTTTCCATAGTAAATTGTTACACTTATTAACTAACCACTCCATGAAGTATTTCTTCACAAATGATATAGCCGAATCCACTGAAATATTGTTGACAAGCCAAATCTCCGAAATTGCCGCTAGAAAGTATCCAATAGCTATCCTCTACCAGAAGTATAACAACAAGTTCACGTTTCGAACATTCAGTAAGCCGAAAAGGAAATGTGATAAAGCTTCTCCTTTTGTTTTAAAACACTACCTGCAGGACACCTAGCCATCGAATATGATCCAAATCGATGCCATAAGTTAAACTGTGTCTTCCATGAATATACCCTCCTACAAGTAAGAAATAATTTAAAAAGGAAAAACTCCGACCAAAAGAAATGGCAAAATATGGAGCCAAATGTTGTTGGTATAGTTGGCAAGGAAACACAGGGATAAGTATAACCTTGCAAAATTACACCCAAGATGAAAAGTTTGATGGCCCTGATTGCAGCCTTCTTAGTTGCCACTGTTTTGTTTGGTGTTTTCTGTTGTGCATCATCCACAATAGTCAGATGTTATTCTATAACTAAGCAGCCAGTGGTTTAAGTCACGCAGTGAGCACCAACATCATGAGTAATCACACACATTCCAAGTGATGGAGCACAATGACATAGGCATTAAATTTTGTTATATGCTTACATCACTTGGCAGATTGGAACAGAAGTTGGAAACAAAAAAAGGTATACCAGATTTAAAGTAGAAAATGTAACCAGGATAAAAAGATTGTGGCATAAAGGTTTGCAGAATTTTTTTGGCATTGCTATCAGGTAGCCTATTATATTCTCACAAAGTTTCAGAAGATTTGCACAGCAGATATGCTCATTACCTCATTGTCTTAAAAACTGAGTATTAACAAATCCTCTGAAACTTAGTCAGCAATAGGGTATCTCAACAAATTCCCCAAACCAAAATTACCTAGGTTCAACACACACGGGCCAATGTTTACAAGTCACAGGCACATCAAAGTTCCCCACCTAGGTCCTTTGATTTGTTTGATACACCCTTTTGATTTGTTTGATACACCCTCTGTTTCAGATTATATGCCATTTTGATTTTCGTCAAAATTAAACTACTCCAATTTGACTAAGTTTGAAGACAAATCCTATCTTACTATAAAGTTATACCCCATTAACTCCTTAAGCTTAACATGCAAAGATGCCACATCATCATCCACTAACAAGATGCCACATCATCATCCACTAATTAACAAGATGCCACATCATCATCCACTAATTAACAAGATGCCACATCATCATCCACTAACAATCATCACATTTAAACATCATGCAAACATGCTATATCTTTATAGTTTTATAATTTAAGAGCTTATCAAATACAAACATGTTAAATTATCATCCAAAATAATTCACATAATGTTTCAATGTATATCTTTATTATGTTTTATGATATCCTATATACTTGTATAGTTCATCCTCACTTAGTGCTTAAATGATTAATCTATGGTCCAAATTATCTTTCTCCTTTTTTCCTCTAATTAAGTCATATCACATCAATTGTTTTTAGCCTTTAGATGATTAATCTACGGTCCAAACTATCTCCCTACTTTTCTTCTTCTATAAAGTCATACTACCTTACTTTTTACGAATCACCATTCTACATACTATTTAAATTTAAATTATCATAAACCACATTAATTTACTTAATCTGATGTTATCTAGCTATCTTACACGTTATTTTTTTATTGTTATCATACTAAATTCCCGCAGCAATGCGCGGGGTTTCACCTAGTATAGTAATATTTACAACACCAAATTAGTTTCATTAAATCAATAATTGAATATATTTTCATAATATTTATTTTTGGTTGAAAATGTTACTATTTTTTTCTACAAACTTGATCAAACCTGGAGCAAAGTCATTATAATCTGAAACGGATCAAGTACATATCAAAGTTTTTTCTTGAAGTAGCAGCATTCGGGTTTGGGCGTCAGGTAAGCAGGAAAGGGCAACTAGGGTTGGGGGTGTGTACCTTGAAGACGAGGGCGGCGGAGACGCCGATGATGAAGAGGAAGGCGGGCATGACGAAGTCGGCCACCGTCACCCCGAACCACGGCGAGTGGTTCATCCCCGGCCACGCCCCGCCGGCGTCGTCCACCAGTATCATCATCTGCGCCCCCAACCAAAAAAAAAAAAAAAAAACAACCCCCGGTCACCACGAGAATGAGAGGATCCCCGACCACGCCGTCGGGGGAGAAAACATGCCAAAGAATAAGAAGGAGGCTCACGGCGACGGTGAGGCCGCGGAACACGTCGAGCGAGGCGACCCGCCGCGGCTTCCGCTCCGCCCCCGCCGGGTGCTGCGGCGAAGGGGACGATGCGGGGTAGGGGCGGATCTCGTCGTCGTCGGAGGCGAGGAGAGGATGGCGGTGGCCGGCGTCGGCGTCCCCGTCACCGGCGATGGCGACGACGGAGGCATCCATTTTTTGGGTCGTTTGCTCGTGCCGTGTACAGAGTAGACCTGCTAGTAGTAAAGTTTATCGCCAATTTATGTTATCAAAATACGTGAAATTTGCAATCGGTTAGCTCTCGTAGCTCAGTTGGTTAGAGCACCCGTTTAGTAAGCGGGAGGTCTTGAGTTCGACTCTCAACGAGAGCAATTTTTTTTTTAAAAAAAAGTTTAGTACTAAATTTTTAAACCTGCACTCTATTTAATTTTAGGTTAACTGGATCCATGCCATTGTTAATTTGTGAGTTTTGAAATATGCCATTACTATTGGTGAAATTGGAATCATTCCATTACAATTTACATTGTATTTGAGATGTGCCACTAACAGTCACTTTGATGCATTTTCCAAAATTTTTTGACCGAATTACCCTCATCTTCTCCTTCCTCACTCTCTCCTCTCACCTCTAGCATGTTCTCATCGGCAGCAGATGGGCATGGTGAATGTGTGTGGATACAAATCCAACTGGCCATTTTAGCTCACTGCATTATTCCTCCAATCTCCTATATACTAATTTCATTATTAGCTAGTTATATGCTAGATAGCTAATTAACCAGACAATAGGGAGAGGGAAAGAAGCCGCCGTCGACTTCACCTCCTCCTGCGAGCCTGCCGCCACCTCCCGTGTCTCGCTGGTTGATGCCTCCGAGGGAGCCGCGTTCTATGCCGCTGACATCGAGGCCGGCCTAGAAACGTCCATCGGGAGGAGCATACAGATGATGCTTGCAATGGCCGCAATGGGGGCCACCACCTGGCGCCGTCCTTCCATGCCTTCTTCTCTGCAAATGAGAGCCACTAGGAGACCAAGACGGAGGCACTCACGGTGCTTTGCTCGGGTTGCCCATTGACGAGCTCCCGCGCGCATGCCAAGGTCACGCCCGCCGCCTTCACAGCTAACCAGAGTCACAAGAAGAGAGCATGCAAGAGGAGATAGATAGGGGGAAGGAAGAAGAGGGTGGAAGAAGAAGACAATGGTAATTTGGTCAGATAATTTTGAAATTTGTATCAAAGGGATATGCAATGGCACATCTCAAATACCTGTTAAGTGTAATGGTATGGTTTCAATTTTATGAATTGTAGTGATATATTTCAAAACTAGCAAATTAATAATAGCATGTATCCAATTAACCCTTAATTTTGTGAGGGCTGAAATTTTAAGTCCGGCTATTTTAATTTGTTTCAAATTTGGAGGTTGTAATACGATAACATGAACTTCGCTTGGATCATCTTACATGTATTTTGCTTTAGAATCTTTTCTTACATTTTTGTTTTTTTATTTTGGATCATTTTACATTGTTGCCATACCCAAATCTTCAAATAGCCCAAAAACATTATGGGTGGATTGGTTGTCTTAACTTGGCTTGTTATCTTGACAAAGCTTAACTAGCCCATTTAAACCAAGCCCATGATAAGGCCATGCGGTTGGTTCAGTCGATCAAGAACTAGCAGTTACATCTATCGTGTAACAAACGAAAAAGAAGCAAATCTTGCCGTTAGAAAATACTACTCTGTCCTAAAAAAAGACTAATCCTAGTAATGAACATGTATACATATGTGTCCAGGTTCGTTGCTAGGATTGGATTTTTATGGGACGAATGGGGTATGTGTTTTGGCTCTCCCTTTTCAACACGCATTTTCTTGTGTAGGTGGAAACTAGCCGCACAAGCTAAAGAGGCTATCGAACACTTCACATTGTCAAACAAGACTATGCTAACTTTTGCGGAAGATCCAAATGCGTCTATTGTCCTTGATGTGGCAAGAGGATTGCGGATAGGGAGAAGATCGTGATGACACATCAAGTCTAAGCTTGAGGAAAAGCATAAAGGATAGTTTATCATGAAGAAAAAGAAAAGGCAATCCTAACTTTTCTTGTAAAAATATGGGTCTAAAGAGTAAATTTAGAAATTTGATAAAAATGGTAAGTTTTTTTAAATGAGTTACTACCAGATCTTACCTAATAGTTATACATTAATTAATTAGAAGAATTAACATATACAAACAAAATAGAACTACATAGTTTATAACCAATCAAAAATACCAAAAATGGTCTAAAACATTTGAATTTTGAGTCACATTAATCTCAAGACAGCTAGCACACATCAACGATAAGAAACACGCATTTCCTATTTTTCTTCTTGTCCGTGTGAACTAACCTTACATATCGACACATCTCATCCACACTTAGGCACTAATATAGCAATATGAAATTAAGAGATACTACATAAAACATGCCAAAAAATAACCATCCCACCTAAAACTCAAAATCACCTACTAATCGATTTGAATCTAGAAAAAAAAGTCATAGTATTAATCTCCAAGACAGCTTAATAAAGCCTTAAACACCCTTAAACACAACGAAAAAACATCCCAAAACACCGAAGTTACCATTTCCCACCCGTTCGATACCGCGTGCAAGCCACCCCCCCTCCCCCACGCCCCAATCCTCCTATATAAACCCCCACCCCTCCTCCTCTCCCCCACCCCGCCCCGTTCCCCAATTCGTTTCGAAATCGAAATCGAATCGATTCGTCCGTGCGTGCGTGCGTGCGCGACTCGCACACCCTTCCCCCCCTCTCTCACACACTCGCCTACACCGACCTCTCTCTCACTCGCTAGGGTTTCGAGGCGGAGGCGACGACGATGTCGCTGCGGCCGAGCGAGCGGGCGGAGGTGCGGCGGAGCAGGTACAAGGTGGCGGTGGACGCGGACGAGGGGCGGCGGCGCAGGGAGGACAACATGGTGGAGATCCGCAAGAGCCGGCGCGAGGAGAGCCTCCTGAAGAAGCGCCGCGACGGCCTCCCGGCCGCCGCCGCGGCCGCCGCGGCGGCCTCCCCGCTGCTCGCCCACTCCTCCGCGCTCCAGCAGAAGGTTTGTATATATCCCCGATCTGGCCTGGTTTTTGGTTTGGGGGGGCGGGCTCTCGATCTGGCGGTTCCGGATCTGGTTTTTTGACCCCCTGTGTGGTGTGTGCAGTTGGAGGGGTTGCCGGCGATGGTGCAGGCGGTGCAGTCCGACGACAGCGCCGTGCAGCTGGAGGCCACCACGCAGTTCCGGAAGCTGCTCTCCATCGGTGAGGTTTCGATCTCCTCTCTCGGAAACGCGAGATTTGGGATGTTTGTCGTATCACTCGTTGACGTTCTATTATACGAGATTAATATTAATCCGTAGTACTATTATGGGGGGTAGCTGTGAGGACTAGGCCAGCTCTAGATTCGTTTGTGGATGACCACGACATGCTTGTATGATGGTTTACTTTGCAGATTGGGAGAGATACAAATCCATCGCGGTGTTTCGAGATTGGGAACTTTGTTAGCACTGTCTAGTACACTGTTGATTGAACAATCATGGTTCCAATGGAATACTTGTTTCGATATTTGTAAAGATGGTATTTGCTTGTTAGTTTACACATGATCTCTCTTTTTTATTTTACTTTTAATCGAACTGCTTTATTTCGTTTTAAGGTGGCTTTTGGGTAAAGTCCAGTGAAATATAACTGATTGCATGATTCTACTCCTATATGTTATAAGACTGTTAAAAGGTGACACTTTGTAATGATTTGTTTAAATGTCCGTAGAGCGGAGTCCTCCAATTGAGGAGGTGATCAACACAGGGGTGGTGCCTCGCTTTATTGCCTTCCTCCAACGTGAGGATTATCCCCAACTCCAGGTCTGTCAACAGTCACAGTGATTTAATTTACTCATAGTGTTAGCCAGGAACCATTTGCTAAAGCTAACCATCCCCCATGGGTTTTCTTGCGCAGTTTGAGGCTGCATGGGCACTCACTAACATTGCATCAGGCACATCAGATAACACCAAAGTGGTAGTTGAGTCTGGTGCTGTGCCCATCTTTGTCAAACTGCTTAGCTCCCCCAGTGAGGATGTCCGTGAGCAGGTATGTCAACAGTTAACAGAAGAATTATAATTTCCCTGAGGGACCTGTACTGCATGATGTAAAGGTTGTTACGCTTCCTTTTTTTTTTATCTTTGCAGGCTGTATGGGCTCTGGGAAATGTGGCTGGTGACTCACCAAAATGCCGTGACCTGGTGCTTGCAAGCGGTGGGTTATACCCATTGTTGCAACAGCTTAATGAGCATGCCAAGCTCTCAATGCTCAGGAATGCCACATGGACACTGTCAAACTTCTGCCGTGGGAAGCCTCAGCCTAACTTTGAGCAGGTTTAATTCTGGGCTACCTTCTAATTTGATGCACTGACCTAAGTTTTTATTATTAGGATGATTTTGTTGATTTATTTGTGTTCGAGCAGGTCAAACCAGCGCTTTCTGCGCTGCAGCGCCTCATCCATTCTCAGGACGAGGAGGTCCTGACTGATGCCTGCTGGGCTCTTTCCTATTTGTCTGATGGAACTAATGATAAGATCCAAGCTGTGATAGAATCAGGAGTGTTCCCAAGGCTTGTGGAACTTCTCATGTAAGTGCCTCATTTTCTCTTCATGTAACCCTTGCGCTATGTTGAAGTCTGAATTTCATAACAAATTGTTGAAGTCTGAACTGCTGTTGCTTAATTCAGGCATCCTTCGGCTTCAGTGCTCATTCCAGCTTTGCGCACGGTGGGTAACATCGTCACTGGGGATGACATGCAGACTCAGGTAAACATATTAATTCATTTGGTTCATTTTTATTTATACATTATTCTTTTGTGAGCAAACATGAAAGTTGTAATTCCTAGTTGCTGCAGCGATTAAAGAGCAATGTCTCCAGAAATTGATTTTTCCATCTGTTTGCTTGATGCGTGTGTTCTCCTTTATTGGGATGATTAACTCTGTAGCTAATAGCTGCAGTACTCTTCTGTAATGTCTAGTTATGGTAAAACTTCTCTGATCCTTCTAGATCCATGAGCATGCCGAATGGTGAAGGTGTTTGGATTGTATTGGGAGCATGCACTACAGATATTCTTCTGTTTTCTCCCCTCGTATTTTTATAGCTAATTGATAATTTAGTGATGAGAATATTTACAGCTCATTTATTATATTAGCTTGACCATTTCCTCTTTAATTCTTTTTATGCGTAGTGTGGCAAAATTTTCAACTAGGATGTATCCTTTTTAGCTATTCACATATATGTAATTCAGCTAGTTAGAATATTATGTAGCATGAAAAATAAAGCAAGACCACCATGTATATCAAATTGTGCATTCTTTGTTATATACCAAATTCTGAATGAGTTGGAACACAGTAAATATGATAATCTATCTAAGTTGAGAGGAGGAAATAGTTCTGTTCACCTGATAACTAACCTAACATATAGGTCATGAAGTGTTTACTGTGTTGTACTGTGCAATGTTATTGTTGAAGCAGGACATCATTTTAGAAACATTTTAAGAAATTATCTCCATCGATGAGTAATTCAAAATGACCAATACCTATGGTTTAGTGCCTCCATGGATGCTCATATTTCCCTCTTTTTGATATGCATATATTGTAAGGATGGTTTGTTAGTGCATTGTTGTACTACTGGCAGTTGCTACATTTCCGTACATTTTGCATGAGATTAATCATAGGGAGTATTTGCTAGGCCAACGATATCGTGTTGACATTATTGACTCCATTCTCAAGAGAGAACTGGCATTTCATATTTCACTTGACCTGATTTTTATGTGCTATCAGTGTTTATTGTTCATCTCTCTCAATTGCTGCATGACTCCGTTCTCAAGAAAGAATTGACATTCCATATTGCACTTAACCTTGATTTTTATATGTTATCTGGGTTCATTGTTCATCTCTCAATTGCTGCTGCAGTGTGTCATCGATCATCAAGCTCTTCCATGTCTCTTGAACCTCTTGACCAACAATCATAAGAAAAGCATCAAGAAAGAAGCATGCTGGACTATCTCAAACATCACTGCTGGCAACAGGGAACAGATTCAGGTTGGTGTGCGTTGAAGCTAGAATATCATATTGATATTGCTTACAACATTGCTAAAATACTATTGTCCGTCTACAGGCTGTGATCAATGCAAATATAATTGCTCCTCTAGTACATCTGCTGCAAACCGCTGAATTTGACATCAAGAAAGAGGCTGCGTGGGCAATCTCAAATGCCACTTCTGGTGGAACACATGATCAGATTAAGTATGCCTTTTTTTTTCTTTGCATTACTTGTGTATAATATTTATAGAATTTTTCATTGTCATTATGGTTTGCTCACAACATTTGAAATGTCGACCAGGTACCTTGTTGCCCAGGGTTGCATCAAGCCACTCTGTGATCTGCTTGTTTGCCCAGATCCCAGGATCGTGACAGTTTGCTTGGAAGGTCTTGAGAACATCTTGAAGGTTGGAGAGGCAGAAAAGAACCTTGGGGCAGGGGATGTCAATGCCTATGCTCAGATGATTGATGATGCTGAGGGACTGGAGAAGATTGAGAACCTTCAGAGCCATGACAACACTGAGATATATGAGAAGGCAGTTAAAATGCTCGAATCCTACTGGTTGGAGGAGGAAGATGATGCCATGCCCTCAGGTGACAACGCTCAAAACGGCTTCAACTTTGGAAACCAGCAGCCCAATGTTCCATCGGGTGGATTCAACTTTGGCTGAAGGTATGCTCTCTTTAGCAGTTAAACTAAGTAGGGTTGTGGTTGATCATGGGGATGGTGTTTTCTGATAGATATAAATATTGTTTATGCAGATACCTATCTGGAATGATGTACCACTGTTCCTTAGCTACTTGCTTGGGGCTAGTCAGAGTTGGGGGAGTCTTGTCGTTGGAGTCTTGGTTGGGTCCTGGCGGTCTGGTCTCAGGCAGTCGTAATGTCAGTCCCAGTCCTTGGGCTTGCATCATCGCCAGTGGTGCAGCTTGGTCAGTGGTCAGTCTTGAAGGTCATCCAGTCGGATTTACTTGGGCTCTGTCTCACCTGTGGTGGGAGCATGGGGGAGAGGGCGTCCAGAGCCGCAGGTGTTGTCGGGAGAGAGTTACCAGTTGGCTTTTGCCTCCTATATAGCATGAATGAATTATATTATCATCTGTTTTGAGGTAAAAAGAACCTTGAAAGATAGGGTTTATTCATGGTTGTGTCAGTTTTTGTCCAGTCTCTATGTGCTGTATTAACATGTCAGAAGAGTATTGGCACAACTTATAAACATCAAATAGCAACTGGGTTTTTGGTGGAGTCCCATGCTGGTCTGTCTATTCATTGGTTTGTTGTTGTAATGTTTTTAATGTCATGGTTTTGTTGCGTCAAAGTTTGTCAGTGATTGTTTGCGTACTTGCTGTTGTTGTCGTCGTCGTTGTTTCGAGATTTATGTTGTTATGTCTGTCTTCTGTCTAGAAAACGGAAAACTCAGGAGAACCGCCTAGGGAAAAAGACCGCCTATTTTGGCGATGAGTTCTGGTTGAGTTCTTGGTGTCATGTGTGGAGTGAAAAAGGGAAGATGATGGTTCCTAGTTTTACCCCCTGGAACCCGGTTTATGATTGTATGATTATTACGTTATGAACCATATGCACATGATAAAAGAAATGAAGAGAAGGGAGCTGTCCCACTTCATATTTCCCTATGGAGATGATTTGCACTGGTACCGTGAGACTTGTTCTTATGTTAGTCATGCGATTTTGATCTTTAGATTCTTACTAGGTGTGCCTGTGCTGCTTACTCATGTCTCGTGGGTTGGCCGCGGATGATTGCAGCTCAATCCCAATGCAATCATGAAAGCAGAAAGCAGGAGCAGCAAGGCAGCCACTATGTCCTAATAATTGGAAACCATGTGGGCAGGCGGCTGACGGTTTGGGCGCCGTGGAGTGGATTGGAAGCAGTTTCTTTCTGCTGATCTTGTGATGGGCGTTCCATGATGATTGATTGATGACTAGCTGTGGCTTTTCTAGTCTTTTTTCTTTTATTATCGTGTACTGGGTTGCATTGCAGATTAGCGCGGCTGGGAAGGAGATTTGGTGTGTTGGGTTAGTCATCCCCAGGTCCCTGGCTCCTGGAATCTTGTTCCTCTTGGATGTGATCTTTCAAGTGTTGCTCTTCCCTTATGCTTCCTGCACAACTTT
Organism: Oryza meridionalis; assembly: GCA_000338895.3. Taxonomy (NCBI): domain Eukaryota; kingdom Viridiplantae; phylum Streptophyta; class Magnoliopsida; order Poales; family Poaceae; genus Oryza; species Oryza meridionalis. The sequence goes on along the minus strand of CM002528.2, from coordinate 3,353,494 downwards.
CATGTTCACTCCAAATTTAACTTTGACCTGAAAAATTAAGTTGTATGCGTACAAAATACAATGTGTTAACACTAGCACGACACATCGAATGTGATTACCGATTAACCTCAGTGCAATCACTCCTATTCAGATTGGGTACAAGAGTTGATGCTCTATGTACGAGTAAGTGTTTAATTAATATTAGACACGTCATCTCTAATAGTCTACTTGTACACATATACGTTAATACCTCACAGTGTAATATTTTTCTTCACTCTCTACTCTTCTCTACCTATGTTATCTACAGCCTTATCTTTTCAGTTATACTCATACTTATCAGTTAAAATTTAAATTTTTAATCTTAAATTTAGAGTTGATTTTTGTTTTTTTATTGAAGTTTATTTTTTAGTGTTTGTTTTTAGATCACTAAGAACACGTATAAAAAAATTTTATTCACAAATTATTTTTTGTTTGTAAATATACTATTTGGGGCCGCTAATGTGTTAATTTTTGAAGCCTGCTTATGTCATTTATTGTATTCGCACTAAATGGCTGAGCTGAGATTTCAGATCACGCAGGTTAGTAGTACTTTCTTATTTAATAGTATTTATTATACTTCACATGAAGTGTCAAGAAAACGGTGGTGTGAATCGCTTCATCCCAGAGGAGAAAAGCGGACGGCGCAATGCAGCAAAACACTCCATAGTGGAGAGGGAGAGGAGATGAAGGGCAGGGAGGGACAAACCCTAGTGCTCTCCTTTCCACAGCATCAATGACACGAGTTGATGAAGTTGACTAAAGCTGTGATTAAGCCACACAGATCAGGAGAGCTCATCAGGGAATCTCATGCTGGGACAATGATAGGGAGAGAGGCCCTGCCTTCGCATTGCATTTCTGTGTTCTCTGCTTTTGTCCCCATCTTTTCATGACTGTTCCCTCTGTTCTGTTGCAACAGTGCTAATGCTTTGCTTCTTTTCTTTCTTTTCTTTTCTTTTTTCCTTTTCAATGTTGGTATTTTTTCATCTTAACTACAAAACTGAAATTGTATTATAGGCCTTACAATTGATGGGGGTTGATGATGCATATGCCTAGCTGTTCCATGGAGTGTACAATTAAATAGGGATATACAAAAGGATTAGATGGCTAGAACTTTCCATTGTTTCTAGTTGGATGTCCTTTCTTAGTTTTTTCATTGTTCTCTTGCTAGTACAGTACCTTCTTATGGTTGTACTTTGCTAGTAATTTAAAGTCAGTAAAAGTGATTGTGGACTAGGGCAAGAGGTTAGGTGCTAGTATTTTTCTTCTTTAGGGCTTGTTTAATTATAGACAATACTAAGCCACATAGTTGGACTTTTCAACAATCAGTATCACCTTTCTCTAATTTTTTTTGTACAGCATTTCTATGTATTTATTCTCTAAAGCTTGTTAGTACTTGAATCATTAAATTTCAAATAAAAATTTGGAAATCGTACTGGCTTTGCGGTTGACATGATTTTTGAACAAGCTCACTTTCTCCTCCTTTCCTGACTGTAAAGAAGCAACCCGTTTATTCAGCTGTTCCTTGTCTCCAGACTCCAAAGCAACTCATCTATATTGGCTGGACCTTTTCTTTCTTTCATTTCATTTCATTTTCCTTTTTCTTTTTGGTCTTCCTGTCCTAATTCTCTCCCTCTCTTCGGCTCCTTGTTTGACACCTTTTCCTCGTTTATTTCAATCATCTTTAGTTCATGTTGAGTTAGGTCTTCTCTTACTACTCAACTATGTGTTGTGGATACAGGTAGGTGTAGGTTGGATATGTATCCATTTACCATGTGCATATGTAATGTATACTGTTCGTTTTCTTTTTTCCATGATAAATAATGTGTTTCTACTAAATATCTAGATGGAGCATATAAATGCACTATGGCAAAAACTTGCAGAGTATTTGATTAATAGATTCAAAAAAACAAATTGCAATAAAAAAATTGGTGGTAGAATTAATCAGGTAGAATTTCCCACATTCCCAACTAGGTCTCAGTGCAAAATATCTAGTACATTAGTATCATCACTTTCTTTTCTTTCCCTTTCCAAGTGTTTCGCCTTAAACTCTTTTATCTACATGATTGGAACTAGAATAAAAACGGTCAGAAACGATAACATCTCTCTGAAAACAATATGCTCCGTTGGTCAAGAATTTATCCCACCACAAGAGATTTGGTGATTACATGACTGCAGCTCAAATGGTCACAATATATCTATAATCATCGTATCTAAATTCAAGTGCTAAGATTTACGGATCTATCCTAATTACTCTATACTCCAATACTTCATCTGTTTCATAATAAAAGACATTCTAGCATTGTCCATATTTATATAGAAGTATATATGAATACGGACAATGATAGAAAGTCTTACGATATGAAACAAAGAAAGTATTATATTAGGATCATGGATAATGGGATGACATAATGTTTAACTTACACCCTCTGCATCAGTGATCCTGGTCCCACAAGGAAGACACTGATGCCCGGTTTTAAGCAGATAAGGAAGAGGGCACTACTACGGATAGATAGGGCTACCTGCCCCCATCAGGGCCCACACGTCAGCCTCACACCCCCATATCCCCATCTCTCCCTCTCTTTTATACACCACGTTTGCTGGCTTGGCTTCCTTCCACACTCCTACTACCGCTGCTGGATAGTATACATCGTCTCTCTTTTCTTTCTTTCTTTCCTTCCTCCACAACTACTCCCTCCTCTTCTCTTCTCTTCTCTACCCTTTCGCTTCAAGAAACGCAGCCAAGCTCCGCTTCGCTTGCCTCCACGCCACCATCTGCGCGCGCCACTCCGATCGATCGATGGGTTCTTCCGATCAGAAGGTGGGTGATCGGCGCAGTGATCGTCTCTGTTCTCTGATCAGAAGAAGAAGAGGAAGAGGAAGAGAAGGTTTGATGTTTCGTTGCTGTTCTTGCAGGTGATCGGGATCGCGGCGGCGGCGGCGGAGGAAGGTGGGAGGCAGTGCTGCGTCGAATGCGGCGCCACCACCACGCCCATGTGGCGCGGCGGCCCGACCGGCCCCAGGGTGCGTTCTTGTTCTTCTTCTTCATCGATGCCTTTCTGAATTTTGATCAGTGCTGTTGTTGATCGTGATCATGATCTTGATGATCATCGGTGTCCTTCTGGATTGCATAATCTTCGGTTCAATTCTTGGACTAATGGAGTGATATGTAAAACAGTAAAGATAATAAAATTTGTTGGCGGTAGATGGGTTTTACTACATGAAAATTGTGGCTATTTAGTGTTTTTTAGATTTGAAATTCTAAGATTTTTTACTTATTCTAAGTATGAGTTTACTTGGTTTAGTGGCACAAGATAATTAAGTTGATGATTTATTTGGATTAAGCTGTGAGGGAGAAAAATATGGTGATGATTGTCCTAATCATATATTGAGTAGCTGCCCTGTGGAACATTTCAGGATCTTTAATTCAGTTTGATTCCATTTTGGTGGTTAGGTGAGCTGTTCCTTGCAACAGTACTAACCTCCAATCCAAATTCCAAAGTGTGAACTGCTTAAAAAAAGGGCAGCTTTCTTGGTTCCATCCAAGCTCCTAATCCCATTTTTAATTGCTCGGGTCAATTCTCTAATGGCATCCTTATCACCATACCTGTTTCTCTGTCCTGGTAATAGCATCAAGCCATAATATAGTTCAGAGAACTGAATAAAATAGATTGCCCCAAAATTTGATATGATATTGCTTGTGCTTATTAGCACCATAGTTTGACTTAGGCTATTATTGAGTGGAGGATTGTTGCTGCGGATTATCTACCATTAAATATTTTGATAAATAAATTTAATAAATATCTTAAAACAAGTAGTCTAAGCAATGCAGTAGAAAAAAGCTTTTTGAGAAAAAAAGTATAGAGTAAATAATCCATTTCAATAATTCGGTGAAAAATCTGAAAAGAACTAAGCCTCTGGATGAGCACTGAACTATTCTTTTTTTGGTTTGATTGCAGTCGCTTTGCAATGCGTGCGGGATCCGGTACAGGAAGAAGAGGAGGCAAGAGCTAGGCCTAGACAAGAAGCAGCAACAAGAACATCATCCTCATCAACAACAACAGCAGCAGCAGCAGCAAGAAGATCACAGTGATGCAGCAAGTTCAGTAAAAGACAGTAGCAGCTGCAGTAGCAACAAAAGCAGCAGCCTCCAAGTGGTGAAGAAAAGGAGGGTCCTGATGGGAGTGGAGGAGGCTGCAATCTTGCTCATGGCCTTGTCCTCCTCATCTTCACCCACACTACTACACGGCTAGCTAAGAACCTCACACCATTGATGCACAATTGTACATACAGTGATACAACACAAACACACAAAACACAGACCACCCAATGATTCCAAGCCAATCAGATGACCGTCTTAGATTATCATCAGGATGAGATGAGATAGGAGGGGGAGGAGGCCATTTTCAGGGTGATGTTGATGTCAAGGGGGGACTGGATTTGGTTCTTGGATCCATCCTGCCTTTTGTGCAACCTTAGATCTCTGAAATCGTCATGTCACGATCCGAATCCGATTGCGAAGGCGCGATGGAGGGAAATTGTGTGCTCTTGAAGAGGGTAAGAAGCTGGTCCCTGTCCAGTTGTCCTGTCTATTGTTGATCATGGAAGGCTCCTTGTAATTAGTTAGAGGTCATTTTACACCTCTCATATCCCCCTTTTTCTGTTCATTTCTTTTGTTTTTATGTGTTTTGAATGATGATGTTCTTTTCAACTTGAGAAGGATGGTGACCAAAAGAAGACACCACCCTTCTTGACTTCATGTGTGCAATAAGGATGAAGTGAATAAAATGATTTGTTTGTTTTTATTTCAGTTAGTGCAACAAGTAGATTTTCTACCATCATCTACTGAGATTACAGAAAGCTGCCAATGTGTTGCTTATTCTTGTGCCAATCAGAGTTCTGACAATGGAAAACAACAGCTGTGACATTTTGCATATCATCAGAATAATAGGCAGAGGCTGTGGCATTGAGTCCAAGGCCAGAATAATAGACAGCTAAAAAGTCTATCAAATTCCAACTTTATTAGCATATCATTCTTGCAGGTGCAGATGCAAAGAAAGCATCATATATGAAGTAGGAAGATATAAGCAAACCGCCACCATGAATTACACTCATTATGCTGTAGTGATCACTGATCACCTCTGCTATAGATAAGAAAGGCTCAGCATATACAAGGATTAGACAAAAGCAATGATCAACTCACTGTGTCACTTTATTTAAGCCCTAGTGCAACTGATATTTGTGTAGGCTAGTTAACGCTGCCTCTACAATCTATGAAAGTATGCTTCTTCGCTGTTTGCATACATCAGGTTCAAAATTACAGCTCTCTATTCGTGGTGAAAACTTTGAACTAGTCCTGATCTCAAAACAAAGAAAGTGACTGGTTTTTGAAGGATTGATTTTCACAAACAACGCTGCAAAGTTTCCCTCGACATGTGAAGATGTTGAGATTTGGCCGTAAAGAAAAATCATTCCAACTGGCCAGTCAATTCAGCTTCCTCGTCACCATCAAGTTCTTGCTCTACTCCTTTCACCTGCCAAAGAAGTGTGAAATATTAAAATTTTGATAGATCTATCAGCAAGGGTACAAAGGTCAAAGGATAAATTACTGCTTTAAGCAGTCTGAACAAACTAATAGGAATTGCAACTTCTTTCAACATTTTACTTATCAGATAAAACACCTTTTATAATGAACCAGAAGGAGCAGAGGTTTTGAGGAAACAGAAATAAAGCACAGAAGAGGTACCTCAGGGACATAATGCATGAGCATGTTTTCTATCCCAGACTTCAATGTGACTGACGAACTTGGACATCCACTGCAGGCACCTTGCATTTTTAGCTTAACTACCCCTGTTTCTCTGAAAAGATATCATCATAGTGAGACCATGCAATTAAAATTCTTAAAATCAGCACTGTACATGAACATGAGAGAGATAGACTAACGGATCAAATCCTCGATATTCAATGTCACCACCATCATCTTGAACAGCTGGTCGAATGCGAGTCTCCAGCAACTCTTTTATCATTGCAACTATTTCTGAATCATCCTATGGCATAGAGGAAAAATATGTGAAAATACTTAACATCTCAAGCAGACACTCTTACCAACATGACAACAGTTTTTTAAATGATAACAATATGTGATGTTACTTCTACCTTGCATAACTTCTATGTTCAAGAGGAATTCACAGCATTAACATTTTAATAATTGGTAGAAGTACATATTCATCAACTTATCAGCACTATTAAGGAGCACTTTAGAAGATCTTAGCGAATATGTATATTGTATCATCACAACACCACCACATGTAAGCAGTAACTACTAGTTCACATGTGCAATGAAAACATTCAAATTTAAACAGCTAAGCAATTTTCCCTAGCACCAAATCAAATGGTAATCAGGGCTCCATTTGAATCCTTTTTAGGCTACCTTTTATTACTGCTGAATATACCTTATCCATAGAGGCACAGATTCGCAAATAATAAAAGATAGATCTGCCTATCATAATTTTGGTACTAATCACTGACAACTAGAACTTACCTAATACCAGTATCCTAAATACAATACATGCTGCAATGAGTCTGACAGATGGCCACTTTGCGCAGTATCACTAGAAACAGCTAAAAGTTATACTACTGGAATGTAAGGATCTACACTAAAGTTGTCTGGGATACCTCATGAATTGCGGTGTCCATAGAAGCTGCAGTACTTGAGTCCAGAAAGAGTGATTGCCCAGATGAGTAGAAGTCCATTATTGCAGCAAAAATCTCAGGCTTAAGATAGTCCCAAGAAGTTTCCTCTGATTTTGTAACAGTTACAAAATCGGATCCAAAGAATACTCTGGTAACTCCTGCATGTAGTCACCAGTCAACATCATGTCAAAGTAAATAAAACAAATGAAAAATCATGACAAATTTGAAGTTGTTCCATGAAATATTTACTGTTTTTTTTTACTGGGATGAAATATTTACTATTACAAGAATATCTTTTGTTTTGCTGTTATGGCTTCAAAAAGGTACTTTAAATATTTAATGGAAAACATGGCAGGATAAAATTATGTATTATTATTATAGGCCATCATGATACCACTAATCCTTAAACACTTGTGGTGGTGTGTTATTTTGGATGATTAAACAATGAAATGTTGCACATTCATAGCAAATGTGAAACATTTTGGGAATTAACAATCAGCAGCTTCAGATATGTCATTTCATCCAGAATTAAAGATATTAGGATTACTGCTTTTGGTTTGAGTTTCTTTTGCCTTCAGACAATTCCACCAATGTCATCTTCTCACAGTATGGTTTGCCACATCTTTATCCTTTACACAGCTCCATGCTAGCATTAAACGACCAAGTTTGCTTGGCTCTGGGCTCTAAGCAACTACATTTTTAAGGAGTCTCTTAAGCAACTACGTTGCTTATTTAAGCAAGCATTTTGGTAACCCATGTCAGTGCACATTGCTTTGTAAGGCACATTTCAGTTGCATCTCACAAAAGTTATCTACAACAGCTAACTTTGTTTTAATAACAAAATATCAACAAGAACTGAAAAAGGCAAATAGAACACAAGTTAAACAGAAGGAATACCATATAGTTAAATACCAACTCACAGAATAAAGTTACTTATAGTTTGTACCAAACATGGAAGATGATATAGCTTGTTTGTATAAAGAGTGTCCTAGGAAGACTCAATACATCGAAACAGTTGGCCAGTAAGAGTGGTAACTAATCATATATATTAAGAGGACAACTGGAGGAATTTACAAGGAAACATATAATCGAGATATTCAAGGAAGCTGAGATGGTGAATTGATTAACACCAACAGGTAACTAGCGGAACAGGAAAGAAATACCGTCGATTGCAAACAGCGCCTTGGCCAAAGGAGATGTCATCGCGGTCCGCGCATTCGGGAAATCAGAGCTCCCAACCTCCATAACCGGCTTTCCAGGATAGAACATGAGCGACTGCGGGTTCGGGGTCGACTGTGTCTGGATGAACATGCCCCTCTTCTGCCCTGCCCATCACATCATTTCCAAACACAAGCACATGAGCTAAGCTAGCATTAGACAGTTTTAAAATCAAAATAGAATCTCATTTCAGCCACCAAATCCATCACATCATTTCCTGTCATCTACTGAAATCCTTCAGGACAGTAACTAGGCTAGATATAATCTCAGGTCCTAAAAACATAAATCCTAATATCCACTACAAATACGATCAAGCAAGCTACGCAAACAAATCGTTACTTAGATCAAGAAACACAAATCTTGCGCTAAACTAGTTGGGTAAAAAAGATCCGCATCTTTAATCATCCCACATCCCTAACGAAGAATTCCACGCTACGAAAAAAAAAAGGAGAGGAAGAGGTAGACCCTGACCTCCGAAGCGACCCCATGGGGAAAGAGCAGGGCTCCCGTGCCGCGCCGCCGTGCGCGCGAAAGGCGGCGACCTGAGGCGGTCGAGGGGGCCAGAAGCCGCCGCCGCCCCCGCAGCCGCCGCGGATGAAAGGAACCGCGGCGGCGCTCTCTGCGTGAGCTGGTGCCTCCTCAGGAGCTGGGACGCGAGCGCCGCAATCCTCCGCCTCGCCATGGCCACCTCCTCCTCCTCTCCTCTCGATGGCGTCACGCTCTCCTCGTCGGCGTCGGCGTCGGCGGCGGCGGCGAGACCGCGAGAGGAAGGCTGGGTCTCCAAGGCTGAGGAGGAGGTTGCAACTTGCAAGGCCGTGGTCGGCCCATGGAAGCCAGTAGTAGGTTAATTGGGCTAAATGGCCCACTATGACAGATTCCGTCTTTTCTCTCTTTCACGTAAAGCATGTTGGGAAGGGGATTAATCGCTCACACATAGAACGATTAATTAAGTATTAATATTTTTTAAAGATAGATTAATATAATTTCTAAATAACTTTTTATAGAACTTTTTTTTTAAAAGCATCGTTTAATAGTTTAAAAAACAGACATGAGACAAACGAGAAAGCAGAGGATGGGAAGAGTGAGAAATAAACACATCTTAAGACTGTCTCCAACAAGTGACCCACCCAAACCCAATATGGGTCTCCGATAGTAATATTTCAACCTCCAACAGAGTACCTATACAGAAGACCCATTTTGTGTGCTATAAGAGGCATAACCTAAATCTGAGTATCCTCTCTTCTAAAGACCTATTTGCAGTAAGGGTTCTCTTTTAGGTCTTATTGTTGGAGAAGACAAAAATAGGTATTGAACTCTTTGACTGTAGCTCTATGTAAACGTGAAATGGGTCTTATATTTTAGGTTTCATTGTTGGAGATAGCCTAAGGATGAAAACGGATAGAAAAAAAATGTATTTTTATTAGTTTTATGACAATGGTATTGGGATGGTTGGATTTTTTTTATTATTTATGAAAATTTTTATAGCAAAATATGATGCAGATAGAAATTAAAAAAAAATAAATTTTATGGTCGAAAACAATTGAAAGCTATATCAATTTTTTTATGGAAACTGTATCGGTACTATCGGAAAATATCCGTACTGTTTTCATGCTAGCTGTATTTTGGATTATAATCCGCAGCAGATTTTAATTGTAAATTTGGTCTACTAGTTTTCTCAAAGACCTATTGAAAAGACCCTGCTTAGCTGTACGTCAGAATCCGCAGCAGATTTTAAATTTTACTAGAATTTGATTTACTAATTTTTCTCAAAATACCTTTTGAAAACTACTTTGGATTATACAGATTCTGTATTTTTCTAAAAAAAAATTTCTTTGCAACTGGGACCCTGCTTAGCTGTACATCGGATTATAATCCACAGCGGATTTAGTTTTTTTTATTATTATTGTCTCGCTCTCTCTTTTCACGATTGCTAACTGGACATTTAAAATGGTAACAAAAAAATATTCTTACAGAAATCAAACTTAGAACTTAAATATCATCGTTGGATTATCATCCAGCGTGATGCCGAGTATATTTATACAACTGGATTATATCACTTATTTTTTTTCAGGATTATATCACTTATTATTTACATATGGATTTTAAACCCTACAAAATGGCACGGAAACAAAATGATAATGGAATAGTGATGAAAACAAAATATAATAAAATATTTTGTTTAAGATTTTTTTAGAAAGACGGTACAAACGCAGGTATATTAAGATTGATGGAATCACCATGTGTGTCTCGCTATCGAAAAAATAATTAGCTGTAAATACGAGGACTGTGTCTAATCTGTGACTTGCACCCGGGTGAATTGGTTAAAAAAAGAAAGTTACGCTCACTTCACTGATTAAGTATTATTTTTGTGTTATGTTGGTACTTTTGCTTGACGTTCTAGAAGTTGAACCTCTAGATCCACACTAACCACGTTAGTGGTTGGCTCACCGAGGCAAATACCATGTTTTTCACGGTATAGTGTGTACACAGAACTGCAAATGCTACGCGGTTATTTTTCACGGTGTAGTGTAGACGATTCTTAGCATCGATCATTTTTAATGCCCTTAACAATATTTAAGCACATCCGTAAAAAAAAAATATTTAAGCACACTTTGAAAACACATACACTCGCCGTTTTAGAAAAGCGTCCCAATTTTATTTCTTTTTTATGGAGGAAGTACTTCTATATGTTCATGTGAAGATATTAAAGCGGTATAGGTGTAAGTGTACTCTTCTGAAAATTATTAGCTCCTCCCACAAATTTCTTGGAGATGTGGTTAACAAGCTACTTCCTCTAGGATAATAATACTTATCGTTTTAAATAAAGGTGATGTTAAATTTTAAAATATTTGACTATGAAGAATTTATAAAATATTTGTCTTCAAAAGTATAGGTTAGTCCTAAAAGTGCTTCAATAAAATAATATATTTATTGATATTTTCATTTATATTATAATAAAAAATATATGTTAAAGTTTTTTTTTACCGCGTCCTTGTCAAAAAATGATAAATACTGTTAGCCCGGAGAGAGCACGGACAATTTTGCTGTTTAGAACTGATTTAGTTTCTTCCTCATTTCATCACCCGGTTTGGTTTACATCGCTGAGAACAAATGCTTAATGTCTTATCTAAATATCTTTTCCTTTTTTCATGTATCCTTGGCTTAAAAGTTACGCAAAAAAAAAATTGTTTGCCCTTGTTCGGTTTGAAGGATTCGTATAGAAAATCTCAATTCATCTTGGATACACACTATTCATGTATTCGGTTGATACGATTCAAATGAAAATTTTCCATTAAAATCCTATACCAATCCTCCAAAACCCTCTAAAATGTACCGATTTCATAGGAGTGAAAACATCCTCTTTATTTTGTTAAGCTCATGAAAGGAAAAATTCATGTATTCCTATCCTTTATTTTACCAGAAAATCTATCGTACGGCGTCCCGTGACTGTGCGGGCAGTCACGGGATAAATTAAACGTCTGAATAACGTTTTAGTTCTTATCCATTCCTTTTCTCTTCTCTATCCAAAGCTTTGGTCAACGCCTTCACGTTTGGGCAGGCAAACACCGCCACTCCAACCGTGCATCGCTGCAAGAGAAGCTCAAGAGAGAAGTTCCCAGCGGCGAGATGGCCGACTGCTGCGTGTTCGTCCGATGGCCGTTGACCTCGCCCTCCCTCCTTGGCTACCGCTCCCTCGACGACGGCAAGGTGGCCGGCTCATCGTCTCCAGCAGTGACGGTCGTCGTCGGGAAGGAGTGGTGGGAGTTCTCCGTCAACCAGCTCATGCTCGACACCTACCCGTTCCGGCTGCTCCTCGAGACAGCGGTGAGAAAGGAGGAGAGCAAGGCGACACTCTTCGTCGACATCACCATTTTTTTCTTATCAGTGTTATGTGCAAAGTACATCACGACTGATACCTAGGTATCAAGTTTGGTACCAAGTACTAGGGGTCTTGGGGTCTGTACGGCGTACGCCATCGCACGCCTGCACGGCATCTTGGGGTGGACGAGGCCTAGCCGCGGTGGCAAGAAGAGGTGGTTGTGCGGATGGAATGGGGAGCGCCATGCTGTGGCCAGCGCTGGTGTTCGTGTTCTCCGCCGCCATGCTGATACAGCTGATACCAGTATGGTAACAGCTGCATGGTACCTAGTACCTGTGACACCTGGTACTCATGATACCTAGTACCTGATACCTGATACATATGACATCTAGTACCCGATACCTGTGATACTTGGCACCTAGTACTTGTGATACATAGTACTCCCTCCTTCCCTAAATGTTTAACGCCGTTGACTTTTTTAAACATGTTTGACCATTCGTCTTATTCAAAAACTTTTATGAAATGTGTAAAACTGTATGTATACATAAAAGTATATTTAATAATAAATCAAATGATAGGAAAAGAATTAATAATTACTTAAATTTTTTAAATAAGATGAACGGTCAAACATTTTTAAAAAAGTTAACGGCGTCAAACATTTTGGGATGGAGGGAGTATCTGGTACCTGATGCCTGCGACACCTGGTACCCGATACCTGTGATACCTGGCACCTAGTACCTGTGATACCTAGTACCCTATGATACCTGATATCTGGTACCTGTGGTAAAGAATAGTGTACGCTAATTAATTAATCATACATTAAAATTGTTCCGTGACTTTCACTTTTTTACGGTATCCCGTGGACTAGCTGCCCTCTTATTTTACACGTGCATTTCTATGATATTCTTGTGTTTTTTCTGTCCGGTGATTTGGAAACCGGAACTGAAGAGGCCCAAAATCAGTATTCCTGGGTTCCATAGTCCATACACGATTTGAATTTTTTTTATCCAAAATCTTTCCTGTAAAATAACGTTAGCATCTCAGATTCACCACTTTCTGTGTCATGTGCCCTAAACGGCTAAACCTAAAATTTAGTACTTCTAAGTGAAATTAGTAAGAAAAATAGCTGGTTTTTAATAAATTCAAAAAATGAATTTTTTTTCACACAATCAGAGAGGTTCTGGGAGACACGTGGAAATCACAGGCAAGCAATTGATGTGAGAATGGGTCAAAAAAGCAACGACCTTTCTCTCTCTATTTAGCCTTTAGGTCGAGTAAACTCCAAACGTCTCTCTCACATGTCCATGCATTAAGCAGGTGCAATGCATCCAGTCTCCCCTCTCACCTTCATCCGAGATAGCCTAATCCTCCACTAAAAAAATGATTCTCTGACGCACCAATTAACAAATCTAATGATAATCATCCATGCATTGGTTATAGTCTAGTAATACAGTAACTATACTGGTGAGGATGATAGCAAGAAAAAAAGATTAAAAAAATGTCATCTCTGAATTCTCTGTCTTCAGTTACTCACAGCCAAACTGCATAATTTTATGCCATGTTCTTTTTCTAATTCTTACTAGTTATGATTTTTTTTCCTTTCCAAGCTTAGGCTTCTAGTAAATGATATATATTGTGTAGAAACTTTTTATATGAAGTTTTCCCAAAATATTTTTCTAAAATATTTTCTTTACTTTATATAAGCTAATTTATTCATTTATACTCTTACTTTATCTATCACAAAATCAGATTATCTAATCAATTTCGACTATTTTAGACAGGACCATAATATTCTAACTAATAAAGTAGTAGTGCGCCCATATGCACATGGTTATTCCCATATGCAACTTGAAACAAATCGAATTTCCTTTTTGAAAAATCTTACTAGTGCTGACTCGTTTGATTCTTTTTCTAAGCTGAGAGAGAAAAAGGCATTAGTTTTTCTGTTCCTGATTAGCGGCGGAGTGTGCCGTCCTCGCTTTCACATCCAATCAATACCAAGAAAAAATAAGAGCTTTTTTTTTAACGCTAATAATCCGAAGCACTCCCTGAATCCAACCCATCCGCGGCTGCTGCTGCTGCTGCTGCAGCGATGACAAATCAGATCGAGCTGGGAGCTCTGGCTGTTCGTCTCTCGGTTCAGGTCAACACCTCGGTAGCTCTTGCTTCGGTTTGAAGCGAGAAGCTCTGTTCTTTTCCCCGTTTCTTGGTACTGGTGATTCTTTGGCTTCGCCGTGCTGGAATCGGTGCAGCTTTTAGGGGGGGATTTGGGGAGGTTTTGATGCGATTGAGAGAGTAAAGCTGCATCCTTTTCTTGCATTTCGCGTGGTTCTTGGGGGTGGATTCTTTGCGTGGTTCTGTCGAGGTCTAGCTATTTCGACGCGTACTCCAGTCTGAACCTTCTCAGAGATCCAGGTTACTGTTTCTTGGTAAAGCTTTGCTTACTGTACTTCGCCTGAGGGCTAATTTAGGAGCAGTGTTGATGATTCGATGTATTTTGTTCATATGTTCATGCTTGGGCAAGCTGCAGATTCATTGTTACTGGTCTTAGTCATAGTTGTTCTGGATATCAATCTGATTTTAATCATTTCTATTTGCCATAATAGACTAATAGTTTAGCTGATGATTGTTGTATATGCATTTTGTGTCTTTCAGAGATCTTGGTAGTGTTTTACCTGGTTTAACTCAACTAGAGTTTGTCATGAAGAACTTTGCTTATGGATGCATCATGGTTTTTGCAGTTTATGTTCCTTCTAGTCTAACAAATTATTTCTACAGTTTGGGAGTTGTTCTCTTTTCATATTTTTATGGCAGTTGTTTTCATGTAGAAGTAGAGTAAAAATCTGTTAGTATGCTCTCACAGGTTAGATTGTGGTGGTTGCTTTGTTTCAAGAAGTTCAACTCCCTGACAACTCTTTCTGCTGATAAGTAGATGGATGGATCATGTGATTGCATTGAGCCACTCTGGCAGGCGGATGATCTCCTTGTAAAGTATCAGTACATATCTGACTTTTTCATTGCGCTCGCTTACTTCTCGATCCCTTTGGAGCTCATATATTTCGTTAAGAAGTCAGCATTCTTCCCTTACCGATGGGTGCTTATACAATTCGGCTCATTCATTGTTCTTTGTGGGGCAACCCACCTGATAAATTTGTGGACTTTTGCCATATATACCAAGACTATAGCTGTGGTACTGACAGTGGCGAAAGCAGCGACAGCGGTTGTTTCGTGCATCACAGCTTTGATGCTTGTGCATATAATTCCTGATTTGTTGAATGTGAAGTTGAGAGAGAGATTTCTGAAGGATAAGGCTGATGAGCTTGACAGAGAGATGGGAATTATAAGAACACAAGAGGAGACAGGAAGACATGTCCACATGCTGACCCATGAGATAAGAAGCACACTTGACAGGCACACCATTCTGCGAACTACGCTTGTCGAGCTGGGAAGGACTCTTGCTTTAGCGGAGTGTGCCCTGTGGATGCCGACACGATCTGGATCGGCCCTTCAGCTCTCTCATACGATATATAACAGCGCAGCAATTGGATCGGTTGTTCCTATCAACCTTCCCATTGTCAGTAAGGTTTTTAATAGTAACCGTGTAGTAAAAATTCCGCATACCTCCCCGTTAGCTTCGATAACGGCTGACAAAAGCAGGTATGTGCCACCAGAGGTTGTGGCTATCCGTGTTCCACTGCTGCACCTTACGAATTTCCAAATAAATGATTGGCCTGAGCTATCTGCAAAAAGCTTTGCAGTAATGGTTTTGATGCTCCCTCCAGACAGTGCAAGAGAATGGCGGCCACATGAACGGGAGCTTGTTGAAGTCGTTGCTGATCAGGTAGTTATCAGTTTCTTTTATGTGCATTCCTCTATATATGTAATCAAAATCAAAGGTGTGATTTTCTGATACCCGATATCTTGAATCTGGTGATATCAGGTTTAGTCTGATATTGTTTGGTAGAGAACTAGAGAATCAATTAAATTGAGAAATCTAACCATTTATGTTGGTGTGACCTGTGAACTAAGTTTTCTTGAAAATTGTGAAAATCCTAAACCCATGGCCTCATTTTTCTCATTCAGGTAGCGGTCGCGTTGTCTCATGCTGCCATTTTGGAAGAGTCCATGCGGGCCCGTGATCTACTAATGGAGCAAAACATTGCTCTCGATGCAGCACGTCGGGAGGCAGAAATGGCTATTTGTGCCCGTAATGATTTTCTTGCTGTAATGAACCATGAAATGCGGACTCCTATGCGAGCAATCGTTTCTTTGTCCTCTCTCCTTTTAGAAACAAATCTTAGTGCTGAACAACGCCTAATGGTTGAGACTATACTAAAGAGTAGCGATCTTCTGGCAACTCTTACGAATGATGTTTTGGACGTTTCAAAGCTTGAGAATGGGAGTCTTGTGCTGGAAATTGCGCCTTTTAATTTGCATTCCACCTTTACAGATGTGAGTCCCCCTCTCTGTGATTTAGGATTTGCTGTTATGTTGCCTGAAAAGTAAGAAATGGGGATTTTGCTATTTTTCATTAAGATTAACTCGGTAGTTCATCTTGTATTCTTGTAGGTTGTTAATTTGATTAAGCCAGTAGCGGCGTGCAAGAGGCTCTCGGTTATGGTCACTTTGGCACCAGAGTTACCTCCACATGCTATTGGTGATCAAAAGCGATTGATGCAAATAATCCTAAATGTTGCCGGGAACTCCATTAAGTTCACAAAGGAGGGTCACGTTTGGATTACAGCTTCTATGGCCAGACCAGATGCTTTGAGAGGTCCACATGAACCTGACTACCATCCAGTTGTCTCTGATGGATTCTTTTACTTGGCTGTTCAGGTTTGCTCATGAACATTTTCTATGTTCGCTACTTCGCTTATCTCCAGTCTGTTTAGATTATAGTTATACATGGTTGAACTTTATCTGTTACTTCCCCCGTTTCATATTATAAGACTTTCTAGCATTGTCCACATTAATATAGACGTTAATGAATCTAGACACATCTATATAAATGTGGGCAATGCTCAGGCCCCTTTGAATCACAGGAATGAAAAAACGGAGGAATAGGAAAAACATAGGATTCTGATAGGAATACAAGTGTAAAACAGAGGATTGCAAAACACACGAAAAACATAGGAATGACCGTTTGATTGAACCGCAGGAAAAACACAGGAATTTGAGGAGAGATAAAGACTCAAAGGATTCTTAACATGAGGTAGAAAATTTCCTTCGAAATTTGCATGGGAAGAGGCATTCCATAGGAATTTCATAGGATTCCATAAGATTCATTCATTTGATTCAAAGGGGTATATAGGAAAAATTCCTATAGGAATGAAATCCTTTAAAATTCCTATGAATTTCCTTTGAATCAAAGGGGGCCTAATAATATGAAACGGAGGGAGTACTTGTTATTATGCTTCACAAGCTCACCTGTGTGTTGTAGCGCATCTAATGTCCTACAAACCACTGATTTAGTTCTTGCAATCTGTATAAGTTGCGTTGTTTTGTGTTAGAGGGATATTAGGATAGGATACCACATACTAAACATTTTGTTGTTTTATGATCTGATCCTGTTTCTATCTATTTCTGTAGGTAAAAGACACAGGTTGTGGAATCAGCCCTCAGGATATGCCCCACACATTCAGAAAGTTTGCGCACCCTGAAAATGCAGGCAAATGGAACAGTGGCAGTGGATTGGGGCTGGCCCTTTCCAGAAGGTATCCCAAGAAAACATTTTTTTCACATATGCATCATTTTTCCCTGGAACTTTTTGCATATGCATCATTTATCCCTGTGCTAACATATGTTAACTATCTCTTGCCATATCAGATTTGTCAGTCTAATGGAAGGTAACATCTGGCTCGAGAGCGAAGGCGTCGGGAAGGGCTGTACCGCGACGTTCTTTGTGAAACTTGGCATGCCTGAGAAATCAAATGCAAACCTCCGAAGAATGGCGCCGCACCCTCTACAGCCAAACCAAGGAGCTGGAGGCCCTGATGCCCTCAGTATATCCATAATGGACAGCAACCCGAGGGTTCCTCGGGTTCGCTACCAATCAAGCGTATGAGAAGCACCGATGCCATCGCCTTGCCAAGGCCGAGCATCCGCCCCAGTTTTGCTATCACAGTTCATAGCTGATAGCCTGATACAGCTCGATTTGCAGCTCTCTTTTTGATGTATAGATGGTAGATGTTGTTCTTGTCCATCAGTGGAGGTACCTTGGGCATGCTGGTATAAGTTTCATTGGCATTCTTGAATCTTGATTGCAGTTGTGAGGGTGATTGGGTGGTCTTAACTCTTAAGTGGTGACAATTGTGAAAGCTGATGTAGAGATCTGTTGTCTGCACGAGTCTGAAGTTACTGGGAAGTGCCAATTTACTGCAAGTGACAGTGAACATGAAGGTCTATGGCCATCTTACATCTCTGATACCCTGAGCTATAGAAGAGCTCGGACGAACGTGTTTATTTTTCTTACTTTTTGTTCCCTATATTAGATTAGGGCTACAACCTGGAAGGGATTGATCTACTAGCTGATTGCAGCATCATTTGTACTTCTTTTTTTCTGAAATAAGAGTATCAGTTGTAATTAATTGTAAGTGTAACTGCAGTGCTTTATAAGCACAAGCAAATTATCATCAAATCAAATTATAGGAAAATCTAGTGATTTAAAAAGCGCTCAATAAGATGAACCTACATAAAACTACAAGCGAAGTGTTTACTGCTCAATGTTGTTTCTTCAAACTGCTGATTTAGAAAAGAGTGGTTGAGTGGCTTCAGGCATTGACTTATGCAATAACATCACAGAAACCCACATAATCAAGCACATCAGCCATGAGATGAACCATCATTTCACCATGAGTCCATGACAGCAAGCCATGAGCCCATGACTTCACTATCACCAAGAGAGCAATGGAGGCGAAAATTTTCAAGCTCTAATAGGGAGGAAACAAAAAACATTGTCTTCTTGCCCACAAACGCATGGAGGTAGGTAGGAAGGATGCTTCAAAATATCTTTCAGAAATGACACAAACAGAAGTTTTGCTAGTCTCAGTAGAGAAGTGACTACTAATTACTGTCGATTGCTCAAACAGAACAACGGTCGCACAATGCCGATCGTGACACTCGCAAACAGGAGCTGACTTAGACCTTGAATCCACGGCTGTTCCTCCTGCCACGGGCCTTCTCGAACTTCCTTCCCTTGGAGCGCACATATGGCTTCGTGTGGCTGTGCGGCACACCAGGAGCCTTACCGAAGTGCCTGACGGCCTCACGGGCATTCTTGGGACCCCTCAAGAGGACCTGCAACAAATTGGAAGAAACATTGTCAAATCAATTCATTAACTGTTCAAATGGTAATGTATGGTAAGAGCATGTTGACATCTTCAGTTATAAATCATCTGTGTACCCATATTTACGGTATGCAGTGTTAATTTACCAGTCTGCTCAGGTATAAGGGAAAGTTCATATCCCAAACAACCCACAAAGGGAAGTCTCATAATGAGCTGAGTAAAAAGGTATCATCATAGCAGAAGAAAACATAACCCAAGATGGATTTAATATACCAAGCCAACTAAAATAAATATTAATAGAATTAAATCAAAAGAAAACATTCAAAGAAATTTTCAAGTAAGCTCAGATACAAAGGAAAAGTTCATATCCATGACAACCCACAAAGGGAAGTCTCATAATGAGCTGGGTAAAAGAGTATCATCATCGCCAAAAGAAAATGTAAAAACAGTTCCACATGAACAAACAAATAAAAATAATGTTCTTGAATTTTAAAAAAGATAGAAAATGGTTCCCTCAGTAAAACACTTTTACTCGTCAATGGACATCAGTATTAGCATGGTTAATTTAAACCATCACTGGGAACCCAACAGATAGCAAAATAACAAGGGAATATGTTCGAACATATTGACAACAACTTCTCCAAAAGGAAAAAACATTTTTACATCAGATTTTTCATCAAAAACTAAGCATTGCCATGCTTAACTGCTTGATAGGAAAACAAGATAATACACATTTGATAAATTATATAAAAATCATGCCTATTCAAAGGAACCACTACCACTTCCACCCTCTTTCCAAACAGCAAAAAATAGACCCAGATAATATATGATCCACAAGGTTGTTGCATCAGTAGGCAATGTTTGTCTATCTGGAAACAACTGAAGTCTATTAACATCTACCATGTCTCTACTTGAATTGCAGTAAGGTTATAGAGCAATTGCAAACCCGATGTAATATATGGAGTTACGAACAAAGCTAGCACGTATGTAAACAAGGAATGGCATGGAGAGCATACCGTGTTCTCCCCAAGCGGAGCACGGAGAGCAAGCTGGTCAAAGGTGAGGCACTCGCCGCCAGCATTGACAATCCTTGCCCTAGCCGTCTCCGTGAACCTCAGGGCAGTAACCTTCATTTTCGGAATCTCTTGGATCCTCTTGTCGTCAGTGACCGTACCAACAATCACAGCAATGTTGTTCTCCTCCTGTTCACAAAGAAGATTACATGCTGAATATGCATAGCTCAACAAACAAAATAAAAAAAAGGGTATGCCATTTTCTTGGGAACCAATGCTTCAAGCTTGAGCACCAGGCAGGTTAGACACACACCTTGCCTTCCATGAACTTGGCGAGGCGGCGCAGGGAGAGCGGGGGGCGGTTGGTCTTGCTCATGAAGAGCCTCTTGAGGATCACGGCATTGAAGTTGCTCTTGGTCCTCCTCACCAGGAAACGGTACAACTGCACTCAAACAAATCTAGTTGACCATCCATCTTCCACTCCCACTAATCATACTTGCATAAGAATCTCACAACCAATAACAAAACCGACACCACAAAGCAACATCTAACCACAACACGAAATGTAAAAAAAAAAAAAGAGCAAGAACACACTTTGTTTCTGCTACAGTTGCTACCATCACATGGCTGTATTGCTAAACCAATAATAAGCTACTAATCCCCAATTAGATTCCTCATTAGAAAAGCTTATTACCACGAACTAGCACCAGATGGGCAAACCAGAGGGCATTTCCGCCACTACGCACGAACAGATCTACCAATCAAGCAGCATGGTGGCAGCGGCAGCGCGGGAGGTGGCGTACCTTGACGAGGAGCTTGAGGTAGACATCGTCCGACCTGGGCGCGGTGCGCTTCGTCTTCTTGTTCCTCCCGCCGGCGACGAGGTCGATACCCTGCGGAACAACATACAGGCAGCAGCGTCAGCGAGCGGGAAGACAAATCCTACGGAACGAACAGGGTCTGCGGGCGGCGGCGAGCTCACCATGGCGGCGGTGGCGGCGGCGCTAGGGCTTCTCGGCTTCTTACCTCGTGTCGGCCTCCGGCTAAGGGGAAGGAGGGTGGCGGCGCGAGGAGGGAGACCTATATAGAGGAGACGAGGCGAGGGGAGCGGCTAGGGTTTTGAGGTGGTGGGCTTCGTGGGCCGGAGGGGTGGGATTCTGCTTTTCTCTTTGTGGGCCGGTTTGGGCCTTAGCTACGTGCAGCATGGGCTGATGGGTCATTTTTTTATATAAAAAAAACAATATAGAATGAAGCATGAAGTTGGAAAAAAAGGGTTATATGTTGCCTAAGGATTCTTGTTTTGAGGATTCTAATTGCTTTTAAATTTTAAAAATGAACCGCCTCATAGCCTAATTAATTTTTTAAAATGAACCACCTTATAGAACTGATTAATTTACTAATAGATATGAGGTATTCGTCATATGCTAGTGTACCAGTTTGTGTTGCCATTTGTAGATGTTGAATTGGTACTCATTGCGGTTTGACCGGAGGGGAGTGCTATTACAGATCGGAGTATCGGAGGGTAGTAATTTCGAATACATATGTGCGAAGCAATAGAAGTAAGTTATGACTAAAATTTTTATATTAGTGCTACTAATGACTTAAAAGTTAAGGGTGAAAAATAGACTATGAGAAAATAATCTAAATCAACTAAAACTGAAGTCTAAAATTTAGATTTTGGCATGCCATAAAAATCCAAAAATACTTTTACCGCCCCGAGGGATTTTTTTTTTAAAAAAAGGGAGAAGTAGGAGGAGAGCTCGATTCCACTGAATTATAAGTACTCACTAGTTATAAAAATAATTACAAACAGTATAACCTTTTTTAAAAAAGATAATTGTTTCTACTTGGCCAGGGATTTCCTATTTACCAATCAACTAGATAATTCTAAGAAAACGCTAAAAGAGACTTGAAAGAATAACTTTTTATTATTTGAATAGAAACATATAGGAATGACAACCGTTTTCATGATGAAAAAGTGAAGGAATGAAAAACGTTAATATAGAGAACCATCTACAACGGTTCAATATTCAGCCAGTAAGCTATTTTCAATGTTCTTAATCCCCTCGTTCTTTTCTCCAACAAAAATTGGATTAAAATTAAGATTTTTGTAGCACGCTTTTCAAATTACTAAATGATGCGTTTCGTACAAAAACTTTATATAAAATATCATATTAATCTATTTCTCAAATTTAAAATAATTAAAACTCAATCAATCACACTTTAATATCACCTCATTTTATGTAAAAAACACTTAAATTTTATTTTTATGAGAAAAGATCACCACTGGTGTGTTCGTAAGTTTGGGGTTGGGAACCTATCTCCCCGCACGGAAAACGGAGCGGTCCATTAGCGTGTGATTAATTAAGTATTAGCTTTTTTTCAAAAATGGATTAATTTGATTTTTCAAGCAACTTTTGTATAGAAACTTTTTGTAAAAAAGATACACTGTTTAGCAGTTTAAAAAGTGTGCGCGTGGAAAACGAGGGAGAAGGGTTGGGAAAAAGGAGTTGCAAACACAGCCTAGCTAACCCCCTTCAATCCTAACGGTTTCTTCATCCCGCTCCCCCGGTGAGCAGAGGAAGACGTGGCGAGTGCGCACGAGTTCCTCCTGCGGGAGCAACGAGGCATGGCATCCATGGATGGATTAGGATTAATCCCCAACTCCAAACTAACCCCCACCATGTTTTCCGCCTGCTTAAGATCAATCCCCTCCAATGCAATCAGCTCCACTATTTAGCGAGAGAGAGAGGAGGAGGAGGCAGCGGCAGCTCAGCTCAGGGAGGGAGGGAGAGGATGGCGGAGAAGGGGAGGACGGAGATGGAGGTCCGGCCCGGCGGCGTCGCCCTCATCACCATCTCCAACCCTCCCGTCAATGCCCTCTCCATCCACGGTCATCTCCCTCTCTTTCCTCTTCTCCGCTGCAGTTTCTGGCTGAATGAATTTGGTCAGCGCCCGCGGCTGAGGAGGTCGGAGAGGAAGACGGCGACGCCCGCGGAGAAGTGGTTGAGGGAGCGGAGGAGGTCCCGGAGGTGCGGGAGCGCGCGGCGGATGACGGTGAGGATGCGCGTCGGCGGGGAGGTCGTCGACGGAGCGCCGGGAGCGCGGTAATGGAGATGGACGGCGCCACCAGTACGATGAGCATCGACGGGTCGGCGGGGTCACGCTCGACACAGCGTGCTGCACTTGTAGTATCCCCTGCGTTAATGAGATTAGTTATTTTTTTTGTTAATCACTGAGAGGGATTAGTGGTGATTAATCTCGTCGGAGAGGATTTCTACAGATTCACCCGGTGCTTTCTACAGATTTAGAGCCATTTGGTTGGTCAGTGAGGAGAATTTCAAGAGAATAATGGAAGGATTTGCAATGGTTTGGGTTGTATCCTTACACCTTACCGGGCGAGCCGCCGCCCACCACCATGTCCATGGGCTTCATGCCTTCATCACGATCTGGATATCCGGGAAGATGGCGTACCGCTCGGTGATGGCGAAGTCGTGCATGAACGACGGTTGCTGCACAGAGAAGATGCGCACGTCGGCGCCCTTGTTGCCGGCCGGGTTGGACCCGTTGCGGATGTAGGCGCCGCCGGCGAGGCAGCGCGGGATG
This sequence comes from Oryza meridionalis, assembly GCA_000338895.3. Lineage (NCBI taxonomy): Eukaryota > Viridiplantae > Streptophyta > Magnoliopsida > Poales > Poaceae > Oryza > Oryza meridionalis. The sequence goes on along the minus strand of CM002528.2, from coordinate 3,329,843 downwards.
GCGCCGCGCACGACAGGGCAGTGCGTCGGAGGCAGCTCAGCATGTTCCACGGAGGCGAGATGGACGGGCGCCGCCGCCGCCCTTGCCGTGCTCGACGTCGGAAACAGGGAGAAGGAAGAAGGGAGAAGGAAGAGGGAGACGGAAATGGGGACGGCGTTTGAGAGGAGATGGAAAAAAGGATGGGCGTGGTATGGTTCCAATTTCAGAAATTTTCAATGGCATAGAGCCGATATGACGAATATTAGTGGTATTTTTTTAATTTCGCAAAGTTGCAGTGGCATGGATCCAATTAACTCTAGGGACTTTGCTGCAATTATCACTTCTACTTCTATGTTTTACTGTTATAATAGGGGAAAGTAATTTCATCCCTCGAGGGGAGGGGATATCCCCTCTAGTCATAAAAAATTGAAAAAAAAATGGCAGCATAGATTGATATGAAATATATCACTCCACAAACATGCAAGTTTAAATTCAACTTCTACAAGTTGTAACAAAAATAACAAATATAGCTGCGAATGCACGATAACTATTTTCAGTTTAATTTGTTATTTTTATTACAACTTGTATAAGTTGAATTTAGTTATGCATGTTTGTGGAGTGATATATTACATATTAATCTATGTTATCAATTTTTTTTTCAATTTTTTTGATAACTATTTAGATGACATGCAAACAACGAGGGGATGTCCCCTCGAGGGATGAAAATCCACATCCCTGTTATAGCTAAAAAAAATTGTTTTCTTATCCTTTCTCGAAGAGTTGGCAGGAGCTCTGCCTTGAAATCGATAAGTTTTTTTTTTTTAAAAAAAGAACAAACTAATAGTGCTGTTATAAATTCAGCAAGAACTAGCACAACTATTAATATATGTAGAGTAAATTTCACTTTGGACCACATTTATTAGCCAAAGTTTTGTTTATCAACCTCACAGAGGCTTATCCTCTGCTGTGATTTCACTCTAAAAGAAAATATCATGAAATAACTGCTTGATGCGAATAAGAAAAGCAACATCGGCATTGTAGATTCTTATCCAAGACTTGTACCATTTGATGATGCCACGTGAATCGCTAGAAACATGTCAAGTGTATGGCTATTGGATCTTGTCAAACACCTGCTGAATGTTGTTCTACATCTGTTGAAACATCCTTCCATTCCGCTCCCTTAAATATTCCAACAAGCGTGTGTATGATGTGATACCATCAAAACTCTCTATGTGCTTTTGGGTGTCTTCTGAGGCAGTAGACTACCTGTTGTCCCATCATAGTGCACAAAGCTATGGGAATTAGTCCATTCTGCTACCTTGTTCCAAATTTAGCTAAAGATTTTCTTTGAAGAACTACAGTTTAAGTTAAATATTCAGTAAATGATCGGATGATCTGTGTCACCGTGTGTGGCGCAAGTTGCGGAAATGCCAATGGTAACCACCAGCACGCAACCACCGAGTATTTTTGCCTAATTTTTTGCACAAAACCAAGGTATCAAACACGCACAAGACCTAGGATTTTCTACAGTATGTGTATATGCAAAGTTCTTTTTTCTAAGGTTTTTCCCATGGTGCATTTTTCAGCCTTGTATAGCTTGAAGGACCACTATGAAGAAGCACTTAGGAGGAATGATGTTAAAGCTATTGTTGTCACAGGTAAAAGCCAGTTTAAGAAATGCTTACCTCTTGTTGTTAGCACATGACAGCAGTGAATACACTTTCCCAGTTTCCCCTCATCCAGATTTTTGCAGTTTGGTTTATTCACTGTGGAAATATTTTCTACAGGAAAAGGAGGAGTATTTTCCGGGGGACTAGACATTAATACATTTGGTGCTATTCAGAGAAACAAAGGCATGGTAGCCCTATTCAGTAACTTTTTTCCTATGATTATTTCACTTACAACTCTATAATAGCTAACATTGTCATGTTTTGTTTCTAATAGCGGAGCAGCTAAAGATTGATTATGTGTCCATAGATGTCATGACGAATACTCTTGAAGGTATTTGAGCAATTCACCTTCTCCTCTCAATTTTCTTGAAGAATACACAAGAGAGTTCCGTTTCACCTGATTAATAGAAATAAACAGCAGCTTCTCCATCGCATCACAAAACAAACTTTACATGAACATGCCTAAATGTACCACAACAAACAAATAACTTGAGCAACCAAGGATAGTTTAGATGCTGGCATTCTGTCCTTGATCAACCTATCAATCTTCTCTGTATGCCTTCCAGAATTATATCCATGCTTTCAGACCTGTGTTGAGTATCAATCAAGTTGGCACTGTTGAAAGCCTTTTGTGTTCTGAATCAACCAGCATGTCAAGGTGACAATTAAGTTTAGTTTAACCCTTCCCTTCTTGCTTGCCTGATCTCTGCTGAACTTGCTGTCCACCAGTCTGTCAGTCAAACAGACCCCTTGCTGCAGATTGATTTCTGATTGCCCAATGCTGAGGATGGCCCGTGAACACACCTTGAGTAGATGATCCTTCCTTCTTGAAACCATAAGGGGAATTTTGCTGGGTGTGGCAAGCCTCTTTTGTGAAGATGATTAGCACTCCAACATTGTTTCAACTTAGACAACCAAATGATGCTGACCTGCGACCTCTGTTCTAACTGAACTTGCCGTAGGTCCCATAGATCCAAGTACCCCAATAAGACATGCACATATAAATTTACACTTATCATTCTCTCTCAAATTTGGTGAGCCTACTCATCGCATAACATTCTCTTTCATGGTTGTTACTTTATCAGCTGCTGGAAAGCCATCAGTAGCTGCTATCAACGGTCCTGCTCTTGGTGGAGGGTTAGAAATTTCCATGGTATAGATAAGACCTGCTTACCTTATTTTTATCTTTAAATTTCTGAATTGAAGTATTAACTAGATTTATTCGTGTAGGTATGTCAAGCACGCATTTCGATTCCAACGGCTCAATTAGGTCTTCCAGAGCTTCAACTTGGAGTGATCCCTGCATTTGGAGGTAGTATTTTTTTTTACTTATTTTTTAAAAATGGGTCAAGTCATGTGCATTTTTATGTCCTAGTGATCCAATTATTTTCCCTGATAACATTGATGCAGTGATCAAACTCCATTTCTTATTGATGTATGAAGCTGATTGATAACAAACTTCAAACTATGATATATATCATTAACCTATATTTTAATTTATTTTCCTTGGTCCTGCATTTTAGGAACACAGCGACTTCCCCGCCTTGTTGGACTAACAAAAGCACTTGAAATGATGCTGGTAGATTTCACCCAAATCCTTTTCTTTTTGTTCTTATGGTGCCGTTGCACATTTTGTACTTATTAACAGTGAAATAAAACCCATTTCATCAGATGTCCAAGCCTATTAAAGCCGAAGAGGCCCATCAGCTGGGCCTCATCGATGCCATAGTTTCACCTAATGATTTGCTGAATACTGCCTGCCGTTGGGCCTTGGATATATCCGAATCAAGAAGGCCATGGGTCCATACCCTCAGTAGAACTGACAAGCTAGAATCTCCTGATGAGGCCAGGGAGATCCTCAAGTTTGCCAGAGCTCAGGTTCAGAAGCAGGCTGCCAATCTTCGGCACCCACTTGTCTGTATTGATGTTATCGAGGAAGGTATAGTTTCAGGACCCCAAGCTGGGCTACGGAAGGTACATGATGCTACATTTAGCTTAATGCCTGTTCTGTGGCTTGACAGAAATAATGAAAAGTTAACTGTGCAAATTTAAAATTCACTTGAGCTGTTTTTTTTTTTTGACTGATTCACTTGAGCTGTTCACGGCATAAATGCAGGAAGCCATTGCTTTCCAGGACCTGGTTTTCTCAGATACATGTAAAAGCTTGGTTCATGTCTTTTTTTCACAGCGTGCGACATCAAAGGTAATGAACAAGGAAAGATCACTATCTTTTTTCTTTAAAAAAAAGAAAAGAAGATATTTTCAGGATTACTTGAGGTAAAAAATAAATATGAGACATCTGCTTACCTTGTAGCAATCTTTTATTATAGCTGGACAAAGCCAGTCTTATAACAATTGCAACAGGTTCCTGGGATCACAGACTTAGGTTTAATGCCTAGGAAGGTATCTAAAGTTGCCATTGTTGGGGGTGGGCTTATGGGTTCTGGGATTGCAACTGCACTGATGCTTTGTAATTATCCTGTTGTACTCAAAGAAGTAAACGACAAATTCTTGGACGCAGGAATTGACATGATCAAAGGTACACCATATGCTACACTTGTTGACATCATAGCAATATTTTGTTGATACCAGACCAATCCGAAAAAGGAACAAAATATTTCACTATATTCTTTTTCTATCAGCAAATTTGCGGAGTCGTGTGAGGAAAGGGAAAATGACCAAGGAGATATACGAAAAAACGCTCTCACTTCTTACAGGTGTCGTTGATTACGAGAGATTCAAGGACGTAGATTTAGTTATTGAGGAAAGTAACACATCTAACTTCTATCTAGCTATATATTTTATAGAGCAATATTGGAATGTTTATTTCTCATCATGACAGGCAGTTGTAGAGAATGTGAAGGTGAAGCAGCAAGTGTTTGCTGACTTGGAGCGGTACTGTCCTTCCCATTGTGTACTTGCCACTAACACTTCTACGATTGATCTTGACCTGATTGGAGAGAAGACAAACTCCCAAGATCGCATTGCCGGTGCGCACTTTTTTAGGTAAGGTGGTGTTAATCAGATTCATGCATAACCCTTTTTTGTGAGCTACTTAACACAATCCAATTTCTCCACAGTCCAGCTCATGTGATGCCACTTCTGGAAATAGTCCGCTCCAAGCGTACCTCACCACAAGTAGTTGTTGATTTGCTGGATGTGGGGAAGAAGATCAAGAAGACACCAGTAGTGGTTGGGAATTGTACCGGCTTTGCGGTTAACCGGATGTTCTCTCCCTATACTAGTATAGCGCTCTTGCTTGTTGATCGTGGAATGGATGTTTACAAGATTGATCAAGTTTGTACTGAATTTGGGATGCCAATGGGTCCATTCAGGTCAGCCTATAGACAATTGAGCTCTCTCTTCTTCCTTTGACTTCATATAGCCAGGACATATCCAGTGAAAATGGCCTAAGTGTTGAAAAAAATAAACAAATGTTGCTAAAGTTGGTTGGATTTGTTGGAGACGGTTTTTAGAAATGTTGCACAGCTGAAATGCAATGGGTCAACCTTTTTGTTTCTTGTTGCGACAATTGTGGATGTGAAACATGTCCACACTGCTGGCAAAAAAATATAATTCATGTTTTCACATTGCAATGGAATGCTTAGTACTGAGAATTGCTTAAAAAAAATCATGTGAGTTATATTTGGAATTGAATCAGGCTTCATTTGCCCTTTTAATACTTTCTCCAGATTGCTAGACCTGGTTGGGTTCGGAGTTGCTCTAGCCTCTGGCATGCAGTACCTTGAAAACTCCCCTGGGAGTGTCGACAAGTCAATGCTAATTCCTCTCATGTTTGAAGACAAAAGGACAGGTAAAATAATTCAAATAGTACCTACAGTGTTTCTTTGCTTCCCTTTGGTGGACAAACATTTTCTTTGCTGATCTTTGAAGATTGCTAGTATTCCTGCAATCCCGTTTACCGTCCTCCACTTACCTTTTACACAGGCGAAGCCTCTCAAAAGGGATTTTACAAGTATGAGGGTAATCGGAAGGCCATCCCTGATCCTGATATCTTCAAGTATGTTGAGGAGTCAAGGAGTATGGCTGGAACTGTACCTGATCTTGAGGTTTGCTTTCGCCTTCCAAAGTTCCAACACCCCTTTTTTCTTTCTGTTCCTCCTTTTTATGTTCTTTTTTTCATAAATATTCTTGTTTACCCTGTTCAGAGCCTAATGGTAGTAACAAAAATATAATTGGAATATATATTTCCATACACCAAATAAGTATACTTGAGTTTGGTATTATGGGCATTGAAGGTCAAAGAATCAGCTCACCTATAGTAGTGCATTATCCTCACTGAAACAGCAACGTTGTTCATAGATACATATCAGTGTGATCAAATAAAGCAAGCCAGTTCTCAACTTAACATTCAGTGTTTGGTGAAATCCTGACAACAAATTAATCGTCCACTTTAGTGCATACATTGAAACTTGCATGTATCTTGATATAGATCATAATTAGTCAAAAGTTCTTATGTTACCATAATCCTAGATCATATCCCTGTGATCTCTATTTAGTTCTATTTGTGCAAATGATGTACCAGCTACTGAAGCTTGACGACAAGGAAATAGTGGAGATGGTGTTCTTCCCTGTTATCAACGAGGCCTGCCAGGTCCTCGGTGAGCGCATTGCCAACAAAGCCTCCGACCTCGACATCGCCTCAATCTTCGGCATGGGATTTCCACCATACAGGTGCTTCCTCTCACTCTGAAAAATGCAAATATGCTTCAATTTATCTGACAACGACTGAACTCTGAACAGCATTATGTTTCAAATTGCCTGATAACAACAGCTGAACTCTGAACAATATGTATGCTTCTGACAACAACAGCTGAACTTTGAGAATTCTGACAAACTGCTCAACTGATTGTGCAACCAGGGGTGGCATCATGTACTGGGCCGATTCCATCGGCGCAAAGCGCATTCACGCAAGGCTATCAGAGTGGGAGATGAAGCATGGCCAGTTGTTCAGGCCTTGCTCATACCTGTCAGAAAGGGCAGCAGAAGGTGTTCCTCTGGTGAGAACAGAGTGATTTCTTTGCTTATCTCATTTTCGTTCTTTAGACATCAACAAATCAATTCTGCAAAGTTTCGCACATGTTTTCCGAATGCTTTTGTTCTGAAAAAGAAATGAATTTGACTTGCAGAGCTCCACCGCGAAGAACAATTCCAAGGCCCGAATGTGAGTCTGATCTTACTGCCATCATGTGTTTTCCAGCTGAGATTGATGAAGAACAGTAATAATGCAGCCTCAGTTCAGAGTTTCAGACTTCACTGGCTGCTGTGAAGTGTGGAGCAAAGAGAGTCAGGAGATTGAATAACAGTATATAGTGTGCATTATCTAAAAAAAACAGTATATAGTGTGTATAGTGAGAAACCGTACGAAATGTGTATGAAAAGAGACCAATTTACGCTTTACGCACAGAAGTCATATGTGAATGTAAAAAATTCAGATCACTGAACGTGATAACGTACTACATGCAGCTCGGATTGGCTGCTTAAAAGGTCTCATTGATTGATGTATAGATCGAAATTTTCTACTTGTTCAAAGGTAATTGCACGAAGGTGTGCATGCCAATGGAGATATGGATTATTCCTGCCACGCTTTCAAAGATTTCTTTTAAAACAAAGAACGTTCTTCATATACTATTTGTTAGCTTACATATTTAGTTTAGAGTAAATTTCATAAAGCAACAAACTATCAAAAATTACAGATTTCAGGTGTTGTATTACAAAAATAGAATTTAGTGCCAAATTTATCACAAAACTATAAGTTTAATGCCAATTTAATTACTAAACTATACTGTTTATAGATCCAACATAACGGTAGTACTAGAGATTTAAACTTAAACTTCAAAATCTATAGTTTTATAATAACTTTAGCACTAAATATATAATTTTGTAATACTTAGTTTCAAATCTGTAGTTCCATGATATTTACTCTTTAATTTATCTCAACGAGCATTTTTTTATCAACTTGTTTGCTTGTCAGCTTATCAGTCATAACGAAAATTTAAATTTTGAAATTAGAGTTGGTTTTGAGGTTTTCTCATTGTTGTTTATTCTTTTATATTGTCTTTGAATTGCTAAGAGTATGAAGTAGGTAAAAAAAATTATCCATAAAATAGATATATAGTAAACATCAAAATTTTGGTTGTTTCTTTTATTTTCCGAGGATTATCAGGAGCAAACGATGGAAAACAAACTCTATCCATATATGATCTACCACCAATCATTCGGTTATAACGACGTTGGTATGCGGAGGTTCCATCACAGTCGTCCATCGTTCCATTTACGGCTGGTGTGTTCTCCTACAACAAAACAATTTGCTTAGTCACCATTTTTGGGGCCCATTTAAATATTTGCATTGCCACTTTTAATTCTAAGTTTAACTATTTGTCACCTGTTTATCAATGATATGTATGTTCCTACATATCTAGGGAACATATTATGTGTACATAAACCTCTCGTGTACACACCATACACACCAACTAACAAATTTCATTAAAAAATCTAGAAAAAAAATATACAAATACTTCCAATGGTATTACACTTATGTATAAATTTTTAACCTCAAAGTTTATTATATTTTATCCATAATAAAAGTGATAAAAATTCTGACAGTTTTGAGAGTATAGATATGTTAGAATTTTTATCATTTACTCTCCATATATGTAATAAATTTGAATATAAGACTTTACACATAGATGAAATATTTTGTGTATAATTTTATAATATTTTTATGATATTTTTGGGTGGTATGCACGGTGTGTGTACATAAAAGAAGATTTGTGTGCTTAAGATATGTTCCTCTATGTCTAGATGGTAAATCATTAATCGTTACTCTCTCCTTCCCAAATTAATCATCATGTAATAGAATCCAAAATTTCTTAAATTGATCATCATAATTTCATCGGAATATAATTAATACAGTATGGGAGAATGTGTGCATGCTAGGATGTAATTGGTATAGAGTTTTAATCGATGCATGTATTATGGGAGAATATATGTATGATGTCTTAGATTGATGTGATTTAAATTGTATTTAGTATTAGTGTATAAACTTATATGATGATTAATTGGGAACGAGAGAGTACTCCTATATTTAAGAGCGGCAAATAGTTTTTGAAAGAAGGGTTTCATTGCAATTTTGCGATCCCCACATCTCTCTCTCGTCTTTCGCTCTCATGGCCGAGCCGCCGTCGCAGTCGCCGGCGCAGACGCCGCTGCCGCCGCCGCAGGCGGCGCAGCAGCAGGGGCCCGGGGAGAGCGCGCGCGACGACATGATGGCCTGCGTGGCGGCGCTGGAGGCGGCGCTGCTGCCCTGCCTCCCCGCGCGCGAGCTCCAGGCCGTCGACCGCTCCCTCCAATCCTCCCACCAGAGTACGTCGGACTCACTGAGACTGACCCCGCCGCTCCCCTCTCTCCTCCCTCTGCAGCCTCCCGTCTCCCGTCGTTCTTGCGCTTCCCCCCGGCCAAGATTTTGGCGCAGCTGGTTTGGTTCGACTCGCCCACCCGCCAGGTGTTCGCTGTTTTGCCTACGAGGTGGGGATTAGGGAGCCCCTCGTGCTCTAGCAAAATGTGGCGAAGTTATTTTTTTTTTTAACCTGCGCTGTTGGTACGCGGCGTATCGCGGGTGCTCAGATGAGATTGAGAGGATGGCATTTGAGCATTTTACATCTGTGTGCTCAACTGTCGATATAAGAATTGGATTCTTTTGCTTTGTTGCTGCTTAGCAAAATAGAGATTCTAAGGTGTTGTGGTTGTTATAATGTGGAACAGTTGATGTTGAGAGGCATGCGAGGGATTTCATGGAGGCTGCGAAGAAGCTCCAGTCTTACTTCATCAGCCTTCAGCGCGAGGACCGACCGTCGACAGAAGAAATGCTTCGGAAGGTACATTTCATTGCTTTCGGAACAACTTTGCCTTTGCCCAATAGCAACTGGAGTACACGTATTCAAAATACTATGGGTTAGCGGGCAATTGTGATTCTTCTTTCTTTCTTTTTTTTTGTGGCAGGATTGGTGTTGTTGTTCTTGGGTATGGTTAGCAAATTAGAACTGTGTGATTAGCAAATTAACCTGTAGGGCCTTTGCTTGGGATAGCTTAAGATTTTGAGAAACAGCTGGTTGGTAGTTCGCTTATGAGAATATGGAGAAGCTAGGAAGCCAGAAACCTGGCTTCTAGTTTATTTTGGATTCTATAACTACATCTTCTCATAATTTGGATGAAAAACTGGACTGTTTAAAAGAGTTTTTGATTCTAGGAGAAACTGCAATTGCCATAAGCTCCCTCAAACATGCCCTAGGTTGGGTAAGCACAGAGTAACGATTTGACACCAGAGTACACAGACATGGGAGGCTGAGAGCTTGGGGATGGCGAGGGAAACGGTCTAAAAAAAAAGATGCGAGTTTCAAAGATAAGGGGTTGAGTTTGTGCTTTTTACAGTCTTGAATTGACTGGGCCAGCTCTAAATCAGTCCCGTATTGTTAGCACTAATTCTCTGAGATATCTAACTGAAGTTTTTTCTGTGTTAGTACTCGTTGCGCTCAACATTTTAGAGTGCTTGCGATCCAATGGTTTTTAAGATTTGGCACATCAATAAGTTTAAAGCTATCTAGATTGGTTGTATGAAATCCATTTGACCCTCTCTTTGAAATCAATTATATTGATCTTATGTTGTAACTGTTGAAAAAAAAAATTGGGCATTGGTTTTTCTCTATAAGCTTCATGGGAGAAGTTGAGAGAAATCCTATATGCTATGGTCCCCGAGCTGTAATAATCAAATAATAATGTGTCATCATGTTTTAACATGTTCGGTTTCGGTTTGCAGGATATTGCTATAATGGAGGAAGAGCTGAAGACCAAGTCTGAGCTCATCGACAAGCATAAGAAGCTCATCGAAGGGTGGCAGAAAGAGCTGAAGGACCAGCTGGGAAAGCATGTTACTGAACTCGAAAGAGTGTAACACCACTATCTTCTATGAAATGTCCCAGGCTCCTTCCCATGATCAACCTGAGTAACCCAGTGTTGGGCTATGCCTTGGAAAATTTGAGTACACCAGCCAGGGAAAAAAGAACACACACACCACAACAATGTTTTAGGATCTGACCAGTTTGCCGAAGACGAACAAATTGTGCTGTATTAACGTTCGTTGCTGTGTTCGGTTTATCATTATATTATTGTTCATAGTTTCTCGTGTGCTCTCCATCTCATCGTGTTCTTGTCTAACATGTTAAACTTTTAGATTTTTCGGAACATCTTTCTCCCGATTATAGTAGTGTATGATAACATGTGTCTTCAATGGAATTGTCTAATTGCCTCACTTGTCATTTTAGGTTCTTCGTTCAACATATGAATGGTAATTGAATCCCACAGTTGCTGTCAGGTGACCATGATGACATAAGTATGACTAACGAGGCTAACAACAATAACATAAATGTAAATCGTCTCAAGCTGCCATATTTTACACAAGGGAACACGAGTGACAGAACTAACTAGGAAAACTCGCGACTGCAAAGATGGTTCAAATTTCATCTCATTCCTGAAACACACAAGGGCAGCTGAGCAGTAGTACATTAACATGGTTGTCATGGTGTAGTCTACCTAACAATGAAAATCTATGGATTATGCGAAAACTTGGGACTACAACATTCATCGAGCAAGTCAATAGTACACTCTTTTACTTCTTCGCATACGAGATAAGCATCTGGTTATCTTTAGTAATTTTGAACCCCTGAAGATGGTTCATGGCAGCTGTAGCCTGCCCCTCGTCGCCGTACTCCACGAAAGCAATCCCAGGCTTTGCTTCAACCATTCTAACCTCCTTGAACCCTGGGTACTGACAGAAGAGCATCTGAAGCATCATAGGGGTCGTCTCATGTGGGAGGTTTTGGACGAAGAGGATGTTATTCGGTACAATTATCTCCGGCATCATGACCTTCTGTGCCCCAGCAAAAGGTAACTGAGAGAGCTGTACAAAACAGTGAGCCAATGAATCGAAGGAATCCAAAAGTAGTGGGGTCAAGAAAAATATATGGCAGAAATAGGGGCGTTTAAATGTACAACATGCTTACTGTACAAACAGTGGTCTTGTGATTATTGTTTGCCGTGGTCATTTGGATTAGTTTTCTTTGTTTCGCATTATATTCAATCTAGAGTTTGGATGATTATCTTCCTTTGGTTGTACAAGTTCGAGACTATTTCTTAAGGATATAAACAAATGAATCCCTACAAAAGTGACTGTTGCCTCCACTTAGCACCGTGCTACATCAAACTAGGTTCACAACATGGGTTGTGATTTCTAATTGCTGGGTGAATCTCCTTAATGTATTGGATGACTAATTACAGGGAGGACAGGACAATTGCCTATTTGGCTAATGCAGACATGCACACTCTATTCCCAAAATAGAATGATGAAACAACAGGCAGGCTATCTGTGTGGCAGAGAGAGAGGAAAATGCGTGCATCAGTGCATGTGAGCACAAGGAACTAACTGAGCCCATGCGGACATACGCAATGGAACGGTGAAAAGTGGTAGGTATGACAGCTACTTCAAAAGAGTGCTCAATGAAAGTTTACTTTGCACATATCGAAGGCAAAAAAAAAAAAAGGAAGTAGAGGCAGAAACACATTTTCTAATCAGTTTAATTATACTTACCGGAGGAGCTCCATAAACACCGGGGTAAGCATTCACACCTAAGCCAACTTGACTCACATCATGGTGCTGCTCACGCTTCTGCTTCTTTTCAGCTGCATCATTCAAGGAAAATATAATGATGCCTGCTCTCGAAACACAGCGAAAAGGAATGTGGGCAAAGTTGCTATAGCCCCATAACTGCAACCACTATAAATAATCCTCCCAGAAAGGATCAGTTATACCAACAAAAGAACAGGACTACCAGTAACAAAGCAGATAGTTGATCTCAGGTTTTGAGGCTACTGCCTTATCGGTATGAATATATATTGGAAAAGGCATAGTAAAAGCAGGACGAGCGAAAGGCACAATTAGAAACCACATCGAACATAATTTCACATTGTTTAGATAATATATGAAATTCTACAGCTAGGGGACTATGCAAATGCATCTATATTGATGTAGGTTAAAAAAATGCAACAGAGACAAGGTAAACAGTTTAAAACATGACATTGTAACTAGTTTTAAAACCATTACCATATTATACGAACTACTAACAAATTGACTATAGCTTTTGTATTGAATTACGAGGCCACAAAAGTAATTTACATCTCAGACTCTTAGTCAATTCCAGCCATTTCAAGACTTGCATGACCGTATCAATGGCAAAGAAAAATCATGCCACTGATACTAATGGTGTAAAATCTCCTCAATCCTATTTATTTATACAGCGCTAACACATGATGAACTAATTAAACCTAATATCATTAAACAGAAGTGCCTGGTGAACATGAAGATAGTTCTGAAGAACTAAGACAAAGATATAATCAGACATGCTTCCATGGACAAATGATACACAAGCAGAAGCTAATTCAAAAGTTAAACAACAAAGAGAAGGAATCTCAACTAGCATCTTACGTTTCTCATCGTTCCTCTTCCTTCTTTCTCGAGGTACGAAGGTGCCATCAGCTTTTGCTATAATATCCGATTTGGTCTTGGCATATTGGATTCTCTGGAGTGAAGCATAGAAGACTCCATGAAAAAAAAATATCGGAGATAAAATACAGTAAAAGCATATGAAACAGCAGATGATATCATATTGAGTTGAACAGCAAACTCATGTAAACTTCAATCTAGTTTAGACTTCTTACATTTTAGAGAGAAAATTGGGTTTCTATTAATCTGTAACATCACTACTGCAGTCCTTTGGGAGTTCATATCAGTTGTTCAAGTGAGCAAAGTTTGCAGCCTTAAAATAAATTTAAAAGCCTGAAATACTAGTTTGTTGGACAGGCCATAATATTAGCATATATGCTATAAAACTACAGTGAACTCACCATAGGTTTATTATGGAAGGGGAAGTCTTGCATGCTCTTCAAAGCCTCAGTTGCTGAAGCAACATCTTCAAACACAACCCAGGCTTGGCCTTTATGCTTCAAAGTCTTGAAAGCGAGAACATCAAGAATCTTCCCAAACTGGGAGAAAACGGCGCGGAGCGATTTCTTAAGTTCTGCAAGGATATCAGCGAGTTATAGCTTCACCTTCCAGATAAAATAAGAACTTGCATCATAAGAAAAGAGACATCAGCGTGAGGGATAAGAGAAGCATCATGAAACTTCCTATTCCAATTATACAAGCCAACCAGGTACAATTCACGCTGACCCATCCAGCCATGGGATGGGATGCACCAAAATCCGCTACGCCAAGGTATTCGGAAAAATGCCCAAACAAGGACTACCTAAACCTGTAGGGTTTCACTTGAGCACATGCTCTCCTAAGGAGAGCGAAGACAATGCATTCCTCTAGGCCCTTCACCGTTCATACCGTATCCATTGCCACACCCGGCGATTTACGTGTGACACAAGCGCAAGATTTACGGCCGCATCGATGAAGAACACATAGATTCCCACCGCGGCGAAACCCACATAGATTCACGGTAAGCAGCAGTACGAATTTACGGGAAGCAGCGCACGAATCCACGGTGAAGCGGCGCATGAATTTACTCCTAGTAGGGCTAGGGTTTAGCGAGGTTAATGTGGGGTAGGCAGCTGTACGTACCCTCGAGTTTGATCTTCTCGTTGAGGTTGTTGATGTAGATGGTGACGTTCGGAGGGGCGCCGTTCTCCTCCGGGGCGCCGCCGCCGACCGCCGCCGCCGCCGCCGCCACCTCGCCGCTCATCTCCTCGCGCCGCGCAGCTCGAGCTCTGGAGCTTTCTCTCTCTCTCTCTCTCTCTCTCTCTCTCTCTCTCTCTCTCTCTCTCCTCTCTCCACTTCTCCTTTTGTGTTGGGCCTGAAAAGGCCGTGTTGGGCCGGGACAACTAGATGGGTCCAATTTGGATTTTGAAATTCGCTATCACTTGTATTTGATATCGGATTTGAATTTTCTTCCCTGAAACCATCTGATCTGATACCTCCTCTGTAACAAATGAATTTCTCACGATATTTTTTTTTGAGAGAAAGGACAAATTCGTGTGAAAATCTGTGAATTTCCTGCGTTCAAAGGAGCTTTAAAATTCTAAATGAGTTTTCTATTCTTTTTGTGGAAGGAACGAACGAACTAATGCAATGTTGTTACCACTGGCATATTCTCCCTTCATTTTAAACATACAGTTTCCGCAAAAAGACACGAGTTCACATGACAAAACTAGAATTCAGTTTTAGTGCATTTTGCATTTCACATTCACATAACATTCCAAATCATACCTATCTCAAAAACTCTCAAAAAGGGAATACATGTGGTGAATATTAAATATTTTCTAGTCCTTGACATACACAAACTTTTTCTTTCTCAACGCAAATAATCAGTAAAGAATACAGCAGCAATATCTCTATGTTGATAAAAAAAAAAGAAGAGAGGATTTGTCTCCCAAACAACGGAAACCAACCCATCCATATCTGCAAATACAGTAGTTACATGTCTCATCATACAATGGAAAAACTGGCAAAAGAGGGCAAAGCCATGCATCTGCCAAAAAAACAACACAAGCCCAAGCAGCCCCACTGTGGAAGGACTATTTTAGCAAACTGCTGATCAAACCTGACAAAACGTCCCAAATGAAACCACCAACCAGGCGCCTCACTCTAAGCAACTGCGCTACATCTTCGTTTAGCTCCTTGCTTAGATCCAACGTTACAGGAGCCCAACAGGGGAAGAGCTTCGCATGAAACGGGGTCAAAGCTCCAATCGGTGCTCTGACAAGGCAAAAGGCCAAAGTCGCCGAGCGATGACCAGGGGCTCTATCTGGAAGACTTCTTACGGCTGAGGATCTCCTGCTCTTTGAGGCGATGCTGAAACCGCGCCAGGCGTGCTTGGAGGCTGACCAAGCCAGCAGCCTTGCGTGACAGAAGAAAACTCAGTTGTGTTACATAGTTATCAATAAGGCTCCCTGGCTGGTCAACTTCTGCCAAAAGGTTCATCTCCTGAAATTGAAAAGTAAAGATGCACTTGGTTCAGATGCATGATATAATCAAGGGATGCCATATTTCATAAGCCGAAACGCGTACACAACAAAGATAGAAATCGTGTGCAATGTACTTGAATCACCTACTTAGATTCAAGTTGTGCACAAGACTGAACTAGTTCTACATTCAACTTCAGATCAAACCACAGAATTCAACACTACTAGCTTCACAAGTTGTAACTTATAAGCAGGTTAATATTACATGAAATGCAATTCAGATTCGAAAGCAGTTATAGCCTGCCTACAGCGCTTAAATAAATATTTTAGGCCTAATGAATTGAGATGTAACCAACATGGCTGCTTAGATTCTTTGAGCTCGGCTTAGTAGGTTTTTACTGGCCATCACATGTTATAACAGGGGAGGGGACTTCTCAATGTCTGGAAAGATTCTAGTTAAGAACATTGGAGTTACAAGTGCAATATATATGATGATGCCGTTCACCCTGAGGAAGCACAGTACATCAATAACTTACTTCTCGTACAATCTCCATAGTGTTCTCGATTTCCTTCCTGTGTGCTGCTATGAGAGCCTCCTCTTCCTAACATATAAAAGAAAATTTGATGTATAACTCCATTCAGGATTATAACATAACAGTACTTGCAGATTATTCCTTTACCTCAAGAATAGCATCTATTTCCACATCATCACAAGAACTTTCCTTTTCAGATTGCCTTGATGAATTCTGAGAAGCTGAAGCAGATGTCGGCCGTTGTTGCTGTTGCAACTGCTTTGCCTGCTGCACCTTATACCCAGGCCTACTTGTCTCAGGTCCACTATCCTTCTTCGCATAGTTGCTCTGCCTTTCAGGTTTGTCATCCCTATTGGCCTTTCTCCGAGGAGGAGAAACTTTTGTAACCTTTTCCTCTTCTTGTAAATTTGCTGAACTCTGAACAGACTGTGGTTTACTGTTGTAGCTAATTCGACTGGAATTCAGATCAACCCGTTCTCTGTCATTCAAGCCAGATGAACCATTTTCTTCTTTTCCTCTATTAGAATAACTTGGAATCATACTAACAGGATTCCTGTCAGGTTCCATAGAAGAGTTAGAGGTGAAATTTTCAGCAGCCTTCCTAGAAGTTTCAACAGGTCTCTTCTCTTGAATCTGGTTGGCAATTTCCTCAGTTTCGATGGGCATAGGATATGAAGGGGCAGATGAAGAATCCTTGCTGGAAGGTATAGTTGGCCCAGTGGGCTGCTCTTTTCTTGTATTGCTGCCCTTTGAGAGACTTTTAACCCTGTTAGTTGGTCAGTAATTTTGTAAGTTAATGGACATTAAGTAACTGAAACCTGTACATGAATTGGAGACTGTAAAGTACGCTTTGAATTATTACCTGTCAGCATATCTCAAGGTATTTAATGTGTGTTCACATGAACCTGCATTTGGAGAAATGCAAGAGATCATCACCGTCCTAGAGTTACCAACAAATGAATCACGAAGAACTTCTGTAAGCTTGCTTCCTCTGAAAGGAATGTGTATCTGATCGTTATCAAGGGCCCGAATGCATTCCTTCAGAGCGAGCAGGCTCTTGTTTATCTCAGCTCCTTCAATTCTGAGAAAACAAAAGTTGCAGGTCAATAGTTAGAAAATACAGGCAACAAGGAAAAGTAAGATAAAAAATTATCACCTCGTCTGCCTATCATTGTCTGTTGTATCGGCTCCACGCTCGCTTCCAGCAAGATCAATAAATGAAATTTTTCCCACAGCCTTTGTGTTTTTAGATTCATTAGCATCTCGATCTCTTTGTCGCCTGGTATCAGTTACTATGATATGTTTCTTGATAGCCAGCTGCAGAATAGCATGTGACCTTGATGATTCTTCATTGGCCCCCGTTGACCCTGTACTCCGGGCTGCATTTCCTCTCTCGATATATTCCTTGACAATCTGAACATCAGAAACCTCAAATTCTTGCAGACCAACAATGCAAACTTGTTTCTTGCCATCTTCCCTCATCAGGAGCTGTCTGTAAAACAAGAGTTGACAAAATTCAGTTGAGTACATAATTTGAAAATTCCAAGTCAAAAGACACTTCAAAACAAAATGCAATTCAGAAGTACAATTCTCAAATTAAAAGGTATTATCAGTGTAATGCATCAAAGGGAACTAAAGATTAAATGGTGTTTTTGGCTAACTCTTGGCTCATAGAATCCTATGCAACATAACATCATGTAACATTTTAGCAGATCCCTACATGATGTTCAAAAAAATTATGACAAACAAAAGGGACTTGCATCCAGAAGAAAACACATATACTGTAATAAATGCAAGATGAGCACACAGACAAGTGCAAGTACGTATATGCAAGATGCATCAAGTTTAAAAATCAGAAGGAAACAGATATACCAATTGAAGGCATGGACAGAAAAGAAATGCAATGACCAACCTTCTATCAGAGAGAAGATCAAAGAGCTTCCCACCATATATCTCAAAGTAGCTAAGCCACAGCTTAAAATTTTGATTACGGTAGACAGGCTGATGCAAAAGGCGAACCATGTCTTGTGCAGCTCTCAGAGGCAAAGGTTGCATCGTATATGTCTTGCCACTACCTGCTCATGAATGAAAAAAATACAACAAAACTAGTAAAAGATCTAAAAAGGTAAACTTTGAGAAAGAATAAAAGAATTAGATTTTCTTTTCCAAATTTACCACGAAGGGAAATTAGTAGACAGTGAAAGCAGTTTCCCAGTGTTTTCTGCAGCCTAAACTTTAAGAGCTCAAACAACACTTATTTTGCGCAAAATATCAACTTCAGCACAATCATATTGAGGCATTAGGCTAATCATTTGCCAAAAATTGTCCAAAAGAACCATACTATTATCATTTATCAGGCAATACTTTACACACTAAGGAAGTGAGCCCAGATTACAAAAAAACATTATATGTTTGTGATTGAAAAACGCAACATATAAAAACCAACTTTATATCAGCATTGCAGCCTAACCTGTTTGACCATAAGCAAAACATGTTGCTTTTGTTCTTTGGAATATTATTGGTATAATGGGCTCCACAGTCTCGCGGTATACCTGTCCAGAGAGACCCAAAAGTTAAATGCTGAAATAATCAAGAATAATCCCTTCGCTGTTATAGAGAAAATCCATGATACACCAACAAGGACAACAAAATGATTTTCCTTGTGATCCAAATACTATGTAGCTCAAACTAGTGCTCCCAAATCTAGCACAAGTCCATTGCCATATCAAGGCTGGATAGATGGACAAAATGTACTGCGTGGTGTGTGGAACACCTAAAAAAACTGCCACCCACAACTGATACCCCCCCCCCAAAAAAAGAGAGAGAGAGAGAGAGAGAGAGAGAGAGAGAGAGAGAACAAAGGAGAGCAGCTGCCAAGGTGGTGATACATTATACAACAGTAGTAGAGGTGGGGAAAGTACACAAATGAAAACGATGGTAAGGATATTTGTAAGCGGGCAATTTGAGCACATGGACCTGTTAGCGGATGAAAACCGCTTGGTGACAACTGGCAACAAAGCTGTACCATTTGCCTAGACACCAAACAAATACAATGCTGAGATACAATTTGAACTACAATGCTGACACATGAAAATGATGTGTGTAGAGTTGTCTCAACAAGTTATTATAATTTCACTAGGTTACATCACAGAAGAAATGTCAATGTCCAAAACGTTGCTTGTGACGTAGTTTTGGTGTCCCATAACAATTTTTCAAAACAAATAAGTATGATTTGGTCAACATGAGAAAACAGTAATACCTCATCATTCGAAACTTGCTCATCCAGGACAGCGTCAAAACAAAATTCATGCTTTTCCACATAAGCTGTCAAGTCCACCTTTCAATGGATACAAGATGTTAACATAGTAACAGGAAGAATTGCAGGACTACTCATGAGGAAAACTTAAATTCTTGAAAATGTATGTACTAGTATTGATCCTCTAGAGGTCTAGCGGTTCTGGCAAATGTATTAAATGCTACTTTTGTCCAAAAAATAATCATGCATAGCTAATAAAATGGAAATATAGCATAACTTCAGTTAACCACAATACTTTTCTGAAGAACTTTTGTTAGAGCGGTAGGTTTAGAATGTGGTAATTTCCCTTTTCTTGAGACTGTACCAGGAATGTTATATTCCAGCTACCATAATACAAATTTACAATAGATCTTTGCACCCTAGAATGACCCAATACGTTCATTACAAAGAACAGGAAGATCCCCAGTACCACAAATGTATATCACCGGAAATCTGCACACCTATCTAGTATGCACATGGTAAGGATCTATAGAAACAGTCAGCATAAAAAATGCTAGAAGTATCCCAGACTATTAACACGAAGGCAGATACGATGGTCAGTAAAAAGTGAATACATTAGTATAGTGGCCATCAAGTAAAATTATCAGACTGAATCTATTGTTCCTCCTATATTGACCACATAATACATTGTAGGCATTTAATAGTTAAATAAAATGATTGTAATAGCTGCATAAACCAGCAAAAAGTAACTTAAAAATACTGGCCCCACAAAATCCCCTTGGGATGGACAGTTCATACCTTTAGCTTAGGTTCATAAACTGTCAAAGATGATGAATCATGCACAGTTATGATGTCTTCTTCCTTACGAGATACCTCCTTTCTGTTCAAAGGTCTCTTCCTTACCTGAAAATATGGGGTGAAAATAAGTCAAATATATTTGTCAAGCATTGTTGTGTCAAAACCGGTTATCAATGGAACACTTCAAATGGCTTAACGTACCACAACTTTAATTTTTGCTATATTATTTTCTCTGGCAGTGCTCTCTTTTTCATTGGCCACTGCATTATAGTTGTCTGATGGACCTGGCTGGCTTCCTGGAAGCATGTCGTCATCATCCTCATCCATTTCCTTTGGTATAAAGGGTGAAGGCTCAAATGGTTCTGAAGCTACATCCTGCCAAAAGGAAAACAGTTAGTTTGGAATGGACTGCACGGATGAAAATATTTCACATGAATCCATATAAACCACCATTTAAGTGAATTCATCCTATTGCTTGCAGCATACATACATACGTACAGTAACATCCCAATATTGATAGAATAATGACCGACGACTTCATGTATACATTGTCTGTTATCTCATCAATGTTAAATGGTAAGAAAATAAGAAAATCATTTTAAAAATGTAGCATTTGAGGTGTACCTCAGAAAGTAGCTCGGTGTCATCCATAGCATGAAGATCCAGCAGGCCAGCTCCAAGTTCACCTCTAAGCTCAGGTGAATAAAACCCCTCTAGGGAATTTCCACCACCGAAGCTCTGAGCCGTTGGCGTATAGGGCTCAGAAATTGATGGAGGCGCGGTCTCTCCGTTAAAATTCAAACTTCTCAACAGCATATAAAGTCTCTGCTTCTCTTCAATGGACTGCGGTCCATATCCCTAGCAAACAATAATTTTATCACTCGTTGCAAACTATGCAATCAAAAATGCTAACAGTATATGTACATGGCAACGCCTGTCACTAGGGATCGGAAGAAATCTATGGGTGAATTATCACAATATTTCCCATTATGCACATGAACCTTGAAGGACATTTGAAAGAAATGGAAATCAGCATGCCATCAGAACAGAAAGAACATAACTTGATCTCCGTTCGAACAACATGCGCAGCTTCACGGTTCAAACAAAACATATACAGAGTCGAACAAATTACAAACCCGTACAACGTTTGGAATCAAACAATCTGCCATTCATATCCAAGACAATAAAGAATGTTCCTGATACGAGTATAGGACTATGGGTACCATGATCGGTATCCGGGCAATGCAGCCAAAAGAACACAAATCATAGAACCGACGCGAAACTAAGTTAATCCAATCAATTCCAGGCAAACCTCAACCCTAACGCGAATCGCGACATCACCAGGGCACATTTCCGCGAACGATCCGCCATTCCAAGAACTAGATCAGGCATTTCTCATCAGATAAAAAAAAAAGAAGAAGAGAAACAAAACCTCACCTGCATGAGGAGGCTCGGGAGCAAGCTCCCCCCGCCAGCGCCGCCACCGAGGGCCCCGACGCCGACACCACCCCCGCCGCGCGGGTCCACCCCACCACCGGCGGTGGAGGCGGAGGAGGAGGAGGTGGAGGAGGCGGCGAGGTGCTGCAGCCCCGCGGACTGGAGCCACCGCGCCATGACGGCGTCCCCGGAGTCCCCCATCCCCGCGCCCCCGGGCGCCTGCTGCTGCGCGCCCGGCGGCTGCGCGGCGGCCCCTGCGCCGCCGCCGCCGCCGCCGGCGAGGCGCTGCGACCTGCGCTGCGGCGCCAACTTGGCGGCGGGGGGGTAGAGAGTTCAGGCCGGGATCGGATCACGCGGCGGCGGCGGCGGCGGCGTCGGATCCCAGATCTGCGGGGGAGGGGGGGGGATCGCGGAATGCGGCCGGCGCGTTTGAGGGAGAATTGGGGGAAGAGGGGGAAGGGTGGGGTGCCTGCCTCAGCTGGCTTCCCCCTTCTTCTCTTTTTTATTTCTTTCTCTCTCTCTCTTTTTTTCTCACTTTCTCTCCCTCTTCTCTCTTTTTTGAATTTTTTTTTTTTGCTAGGAGGAGCTAATGAGAGGGAGAAAATGGGGGTGGTTTTTGTCAGTTTGGAATGTGGAGTTTTTCAATTTGAATCAGAAGTAGGTATGCTCTCTCATAGAATAAACAAACGGATATGATATACTCCCTCTGTTTTATAATGTGAGGCTTTCTAGCATTATCCATATCCATATAGATGTTAGTGAATCTAAACACATACATATATTTAGATTCACTAACATCTAAATGGATGTGGGCAATGCTAGAAAATTTTACATTGTGAAACGAAGGAAGTATCTAATATTTAGACTCGTAGTACATCTTATTTTATATTAAGTTTATTTATTTTTGGTACAGAGGAAGTTGGATCCATTTGAGATCATGATCCGTGGATTATCTATTTTATTATAGGGATGAATTAAATATTTCAAGAAATAAACTTGGTGGATAGTTTAGAGCAAGTGATTTTATGTAATGTGGTAAAAGATTTTTTAAAAAAACATATTTCAAAAATGTGAAAATAGCATGTTTTAATAAAAACATGAATAATCGAAAAAGAACATGATCGCTGTAGAGTTAAGAGATGTATTAAGCCTAGTTTGAGGGCGGAAGCGAATTGGGAGAAAAGAGAAGTGTGAGGTGCCTCCCTCAGCTGGCTTCCCCTTCTCTTTTTTCACTTTCTCTCTCTTCTCTTTTTTGATTTTTCTAGGAGGAGCTAATGATAGAAGATAAGGGGGAGAAAAGGTGGTAGAAAAATGGGGTGGTTTTTAGCAGCTTGAAATGTGGAGTTTTTCGATTTGAAGCAAAATAAGTAGGCCCCAATTTGACATTGATTAGTGACCGGTTTATTACCATGGATAATCCGTTTTATTATATGATAAATTAAATAATTTGATAAATACACTCAGTATAAGTTAGAACAAAGGGTCTAACGAATTCTTTTTTAGAAAATGTAATTTTCAAAATGTGGAGCAAACAAACCATTTTAATAATACGGTGAATAACCTGAAAATAAAATAAGGCCATGGTAGATTTTACTAGGGGAAGCATTGAGGCCTGGTTTGATTGTATGAATAGATAAGATAGATTATTTAATTTTGTGATGATATTCAAGGTACAAATAAGTTTAAAAGGTTTGTTTTAGAAAATATGATTTTTTGTAAAATTATATTGTTTCTAAGCTTTGTGCACATGATATATAATCTTTCATCTATCTCTACTACGATAAAACAGAGTCGTACTTCTTCCACCGTTTCTTTGTCGTGCGCAGCGTGTCCGCTCCACTTGTGTAACCACTGGATCCAACATTCCTCATTCACCATTCTAACCCATTCCTAATATATGGGTCTGACTTGCTACAATGTATGAATTACCAGCGAGAGGAAAAAAATTGGGTCCTTGAAAAGGATGTTTAGCTGGCTAGCTGTATAGCTTGAGGAATATGATGGCTTGGCTAGGTTGTTTTGCCTTAGCGTTTGGTGTCATTAGTGGTTTGGTAATTACGATGATAACAAGTTGGGTGGTGCACGCATAATATAACAATTCAAACCCCGTGGTTTCTTTTAAAGAATTGATGACTGTTGTTTAGCGAGAGAAGAACAGTAGATCCAATATTTTTCCCATTTCAGTATAGATTATAAAATTAGCATCGTTTTATATTTTCTACTCCTTCCGTTCTCAAATAAATTAACCACTGTTTAGATTAGTTATAATGTTCAACTATATCATATATTGGTTTATTCTGGATGTAGGAAGTACGATGGTTTATAAATGATTACTATGGCTTTGCAGTTTATATAATTGTTGAGTTATCGATTAATTTAAGTGTACTTTCAAATATAACGCCACCCAAATTTCCAGTTGGTTTTACAAGATGATATATTATTTTAACGGTAATAACTTTTAAATAACTATCAAGTTAGATATGCTATTACTTATCTTTGCCAAATCAAAATGATTAATGTCATGTTGTCGTTCTTCCAAACTTGCCATAAATAAAAGAAGGCAATCATATATAAGCACCACATTGTGTGTAAATTTGGATATCAATCGTTTGGCGTATACTTTGGAAATCCATTGTCCACAACTAATATTTTCAGTGGGTAGCAAGAGAGGGTGGCACATCCAAATCTATTCGTATTGGCTCAAGGAGGTCGAATTTGATTTTCGAGTGATAACAACAAGATCACCCAGAACAATTAATTGCTCCCTCCGGAAACAAATATTTGCTATTTAGAATACGATTGGATCAAATTCCAAATCTGACCAAATGCTTAGTTTTTAAAAAAGATATAAAAATACATGTTTAGTTTTAAAAAAACAAACAAAAGGTATGCATATATTTCCCTTGATAAATATCATATACTTATTACTTTTTACAAACTTGTAAGATAAAAATTATGGTGAGGGTTATAGATTTTTGACCGAATCAATTTAAAATATGTATGGCCATATATATGGAGTGGATTTCATGGGTTTGAAGTACACATTTTTTGGCACGTGGATTTCACTTGAGCAAGTTACAAAACACAAGCGAAAATTTATCTACCGTACCTTAAGACAATAAGAAAAAAAAAACGGGTACCCATTAAAGCCTAACAACAACAACAACAATATATGACGAAATGAACAAAGTGTCGTTGACGCTACATGGATATATTAATATATGTACTTAAACATACAACCCGAATTAATGGCCCTTGTCGATAGCTAAAGTCTTTGTGGGAATAAACAGCAACCTCATAATTAATTACTGTTGACGTACTACTCCTCAGATCGATCGATCAATCGATCAGCCGTAGGTTTATCTCACACTATCACACATGATCAAATCAAACCAGATGATCTATGATGCTGGTAATAAACTATATGTCCTACGAACCGGAAAATTATACAGTGCAAACCACATATACAGTAAAAATATAAAAATTGCTATTGAATTGAAAAATGATTGTTTCAAGTTCGTTCACGTCACCACTAGTAAAAGAATTTATTCATCCACGTTATCATGAGTAAAAAAAATTATTCATCTATGTTACCATGAGTAAATTCGTGAGTAAAATTTTTGTTGTAAAGTGAATAAATTTCATACGTTTATTTTTCGATACAGCGAGTTTCCACACCATATTTTTCCCCCAAACCAGCCATGCACCAACCAACCGGTCTGGTCCGGTCGGATCCGTTCACCTGTCGTCCTCCCTGGCTGACAAGTGGGCCCCACCCACCGGGATCGGAGACGTTGAGAGGACAGCTACTCCGATCCAGCAGATGGCGTGAAGCCGTGAGCGCTTTAACTCTCGGTCGGTTCAGCCCAGGCCCAGCCGCAGAGGATGCAATGGACCGAAAACCCTTCGACGGAAAGCATCGGTCGTTGGATCCTCTGTGGCCGGAACATCCTGTGGCCTGTCCTGCGTAGGAACCGTGCATGGTGGTATAGTACACTGCTACGGCTGTTTTTCGACTGATGTACAGTATAGAAGGTTTTAACAGCTGTAGCTTTTTTCCTAGAATTTTTGTATCCTGTAAACAGTTCGGATTCTCATCTAGTTTTCTGACAATTTTTGATATAGAATTTAGAAAAATGAACTAAAAACTAATACACGCTAAAAAACACAATCTTTACATATTCTCAAAAACTGACTACGAACGTGTTACTCCCTCCGTCCCAAAAATATAACAACAACATGTAAGATTTGTCCAAAATATAATAACTTTCTATCAATATTTTTTTCCAACCAGCTGTAACCCTCCACCATTCAAGGCCTGTTTAAATCTCCTGGCAAAATTTTTCATCCTGTCACATCGAATGTTTAGACACATACATGAAGTATTAAATATAAATGAAAAAAATAATTACATAGATTGCGTGTAAATTACGAAACGAACATTTTAAGCCTAATTACTCCATGATTTGAAAATGTGGTGCTATAGTAAGTATTTGCTAATGACAAATTAATTAGGCTTAATAAATTCGTCTCGCAGTTTACAGGCAAAATATGTAATTTATTTTGCTATTAGTCTACGTTTAATACTTCAAATGTGTGTCAGTATATCCGATGTGACATGTCAAAACTTTTCACCCCTAGATGTAAACACGGCCTCAGTTTCCCCACCTACCTTCACTTCTAAACCAATCGTAACTTTACTCTGTTTAACTCTGCATACTTTCTTAATATTTGTATCTAACTCTAAAATATTTAGGTGGTGTTTGAATCTCCTGAAAATGAAGATGAAGTGTTTCACGTAAAACGAGGTGGTAATAACGTGTGATTAATTGAGTTTTAATTATTACAAAATTGAAAATGGATTAATCTGATATTTTAGAACAACTTTCATATATAAAGTTTTCACACGAAATACATCATTTAGCAGTTTGAAAACGTGTCATTTTAATCCAAAAGTTTATCCTCTAATTTTAGAGGAAACAAACATGGCCTTACAGCCTCATCTTTTCACTTATACTTATATTTATCAGCCAAAATTTAAATTTTTATCTTAATTTGGAGTCGATTTTGAGGTTTTCCCATCGAAATTTATTTTTCAGCCTTTATCTTTAGACCGATAAAAACTTAATCTTTATATATGAAAGTTGATCTAAAATATCATATTAATCTATTTTTCAAGTTTGTAATAATTAAAACTCAATCAATCATACGTTAATACTACCTCATTTTGCGTAAAAAAAACTTAATCTTTATCTTCATCTTCAGAAGAAAAGAACACTGGCCCCGTTCGAATCCTCTCTAAGGAGAGGATAAAGTTTTAGATATTCGTGGCACGCTTTTTAAACTACTAAACGGTGTGTTTCGTGCGAATCTATATGAAAGTTGTTCTAAAATATTAGATTAATCCATTTTTTAAGTTTATAATAATTAAAACTCAATTAATCATACGTTATTACCACATCGTTTTGCATGAAACACTTAATCTTCATCTTCAGTAGATTAAAACACCACCCAAGTCACTATACCTCTTTCATCAAGAAAGTAATGTTACCTTACCTTTGTTTTTTTTTCAAATCTATAGCGTCACCTTTTTTTTAATCTGGTCTCTAATTTATTTAAATCATTTAAATATGTTCTTAAAAAATGTACTCCCTCTTGAAAAAAAATATGTATTCCGTATCAGCAGACACACTCGATGCAGTTGGAAACGACAAATAATATTGACTCCAGTACTCCACGGAGTATCACTAAATATGCTTTCAGTTATTCTTTTAATCTAAATTATAAAAAAGATTGCACGGATCAAAGTCAAACATGAGAAAGCTGAAGTAAAAATGTATCAGTAAAAAGAAAAAAGAAACGTAATGAAAAGGACTCTTGCTCGAGTGCAGAGCACGTCAAACTTGTGACGCACGGCGTGGTGGTGGCCCCCAGTAAAAAACGGCTCAGCTCGGTCACCTCACACACCACCGACGCGCGGTCAAACCCGTGTGCTAGCAACCTGGTGCTACTCCTGGTGTAACAACCCTACCAATGCCACGTGGGCCCCACCCCAGCCCGACCCCACATGTCATCCACCGCGTGCACACCTCTCCCCGCCGCCGCCGCCGCTTCCTTCCCCCCGTACCACGCGCGGCCCACCACCGGCCCACCGGTTTCGCACATGGGCTTTCGTCTAGGGACACGCCCGCGTGCGCGGGCCGTCGGATGGCGATCGGACGGCTCGTGATGCTGACGCGTGTTGCTACGAAAGGCTGGAAAGGGGAGGAGGGGGGTGGTAGGCGAGCGGTAGTAGTACGGCCCTTCGCTTCTCTTTGAATGCTGTGACGTTAGCGGTGGCATTTTTTCGTATACCACCCTGGGTTTTGTTGAAATAGTGAGGGAGTCCTTACTTGGATGCTACTCTAGTAATTCCCAGGGTAACATGTGGCACCATCCAGCTAAGCTATTATTGGAAGAAGAGATACACACACGTGATTTATATTTTGGTCAAAGTTTTTTTTTTCAAGCCTGCTCCTCGACATATATGTGCAAAAAGATGGATTTTTCAAGGTGAATTCAAAACGAAATATAAGGGTTTTGGGTTCTTTCGAAGTTTGTATAATGTTTCTCTGGTCTGTATTACGATGATCTTAAATATAAAGAGTTCAACAATCTTATCAAATTAAGTTAGGTACAGTGAGCTTGACACTATGTCCGAGTTTTGCTTGCATTAATTAGCTATGCTTGATCAACTTTTAAAACTAGCTTTGGTGTATACAGTTGATGATTTACAGAGATACGAAGTATGTAGTCCTCGCTAATTTTAGCGTCCTTGCTTTGAGTTGAGGCGTGACGGGTATAAAGTTAGAGAGGCAACACATATCAAATAAAATGCACTCGTGCGCACGCACTAGGAACACGTAGATTTTTTCTGGCGGTACGTCTATAAGTGATAATTAATAAATATTATATCCTTCATGTAAATGTTGTACTCCACATATTATAACTCTTATACAATAGAGATTTTTTAAGATAATAGTAGTTTTGTCTCTCTTTGACATCTTGTTTCCCATAACCTAAAGATAATTATTAAACCATTTTTTTCTACTTATTAACTCACAAAGGAGATTTGCCTCCTATTTGGACTATCCAAATATATGGTTGCAAGCAAATGATAATTATTGCAAGTTCCTAACAAAATATTGTGTCGTATCTTATACCATATAAGCTAGCCCGACAACTTTACTATAACGCTTTTCATGTTATGACACTATATATATTTTTGCCTCTACACAATATTGCATTTAACCCGAGGAAACAAAATACCTCACTTATAGAAATACAATCGCAAGAGAATGCTCCATCCGTTTCATTATTATAAGACGCTTGACTTTTTTTTGTCAAAATCCTTTAGGTTTTATCAAATTTATAGAAAAAAATAGCAACATGTACAACCCCAAATTAATTTCACTAAATTTAACATTGAATATATTTAGATAATATGTTAGTTTTGTATTAAAATATTAGTATATTTTTTTACAAACCTAGTCAAACTTAAAAAACGTTTGATTAAGACAAAAGTCAAGTGACTTATAATAATGAAACAAAGGGAGTAATAATAATAATAAATAAAAAGGGAAATAATTGGAAACAACAAAATCCGGAAGGGCCTATTCGTGAAACAGCCATTTATTCCCCTCCTCTCTTTTTTCTCGAGCGTCTTTTTTTTTCCTCTCCTCTTCCTATTCTAATTTCTCGTGGAGGCGAGCAGATAGACCAAGAGAGAGAAAGGAAGGGGAGCGACGAGGAGGAGGAGGAGGACGCCGTGGGCGCGCGCGATCGATCCCCGAGAGCGCGGCAGATTCCGGGCGCCCGCGCGCCGTCCCCGGGGCGGCCATCTCCGGTGCCGATTTGGTGGGATCCGGCCGGAGAAGCACTGGTTGGTGAGGAGGAGGAGGGGGGATGGGTGCGAGGGAGGAGGTGAGGGAGGAGGCAGGGGAGGAGGAGGGGGAGGGGGTGGGCGGGAAGGAGGAGGAGAAGGCGGCCGCGGCCGCGGCGGTGTCGTGCTCGATCTGCCTCGACGCGGTTGTCGCCGCCGGCGGGGAGAGGTCCACGGCGAGGCTGCAGTGCGGCCACGAGTTCCACCTCGGTACGTATGTGGCTATTCGGATGATCTTAAGATGTGCTATTGGTAGGGAATTGTAAGTTAGAGCACTAGAGCTGCGATTTTTTTTGGACTCGGGCTGTCAATTTGATTTGGGTGAGGGTAGCTGTAAAATGTGATGCTTTTGTTAGGAATTGGGGCTGGACTTGGTGGGAATTAAGATAATTTTACGTCTTCTAGCTGTAATGGTGCAGAATTTTTGGGCGATGGTTCGCATAGGTAGTGAGTGCTTTTTGGGGGTAACCATCAATGTTTTCCCCAGTGGGTGGGTGGGTTGGGGGATGAAAGGAAGATTTCGTGCTAAAATTGCTGGTATATAGGGTGAAATTTAAGCTGATAGCTTTGCTTTCGGGGCAATAGTTTGGCTCACATGCATCGCAAATTTCTGGTACTGGCCTGGTCCGATGACTCGTAGAGTTTGCGGGTTGATCAGATCCTATGAAAGAACATCAGAATAGCTCGAGCGGAGTTTCTTGATGGGTTCTTAGTTTAATGGAAGTTATGAAACAAAGCATCGGACCAAACAATTATTGTAGCCAGACAAGGAAATCAAGTAAATCACATCAGTTGGAAATTGATACTGACATGGAAACCAATGGAAGCAAACAGATAGAGCAAATATTGATCTTGAGATTGCGCTTCTCTATACCATGGTAGAGGCAGGTTGGCATGTTGAGCAGATAATAAATTGGCCCCTTAATACAACGATGGACCTATGCACCCACTGGTAACCTTTAAACAGGGCTGGCTTAGTGGACCAATGGCTTGACCCACCCATTTGGACCCCTGGATGAAAGTCTGTTTGGTTCCCAGGAATTTTTGGGGGTTATTGAGCTAGCTGTTCAATTTTAGTGAATGGTTGCACTTTGAAGGCTTGTCTGGAGGATTTAAAAATGTCCCATGGCATGCTTAGACCTAAACTTATAGGAAACTAAGGACGACACAGATTTGAATAGTTCAGTTTGATGGTTTCATTGAGCGTTGAGCCATTGTGACATTGACATACTGTCGTAGATAGGGTTCCCCTCTCTCCTTTTTATGCTGTACAAGGAATTAGGTGCAATCCTGAGAATATGTAGTTAATACTACTATTAGCAGATCTGTAACTGCAATCCTTGTTTCCTACTTTCCTGGAAATTACTCTTAGGTAATATTTTTTGTTGGAAGTCAGAACCATGCTTACATTCTATATATACTTGGTTCATGTTCTTTTACTGGTATCAAGTTTTATCTGGTCTGTTGTTATTTGGTAACAAGTTATCTTGATGGGATTGAGTCTTTGTCTTATAAGCTGTCAGCCATGACGCATGAGCAAGGCAACAGAAAAATAATTTTAGTGCAGACTTCTATACTTCTACTCTTAGTGGTTAAAAGCCTAAGGCTGAAAAATAGAGAAGGATGGAAAAACATCTAAACTAATTCAAAATTAAGTTTCAAAACTCAAATTTGGCCGCAGCTTATAAGCTGCCGAGCTGCCAACAAGTTAGTATCAAATATGGACTGTCTTTTAGTTATCAAAATCCTTAGATTTTCTAAGTTAACAAGCCTCAATGATCTTGGATTCACTTATTAACCACCATTGTTTTTTGTGCATTAGCAATGATTTTATTTGCTTTTTACATTTGTTAAGCATATGATCTTCAAGTGGAAATTTTGAATTTCTAGTATTTTCATTTATTACAACATTTTGATGATTGTGGCATTGTTTCTAGATTGCATTGGATCAGCATTTAATGCCAAAGGCGTTATGCAATGCCCCAACTGCCGCAAAATTGAAAAGGGGAACTGGCTCTATGCAAATGGTTCCCGACCCACACAAGATGTTAATATGGATGAGTGGGCTCATGATGAAGATCTTTATGATGTTAGTTACTCGGAGATGGTACGCAACCATGTTATCTTTAATTTATTATTTGTTTTTGTTGTGAATTATCTTTTACCTTTCTAATCTTTAATTTATTATTTGTTTTTGTTGTGAATTGTCTTTTACCTTTCTTGTTTGCCACATGCTATCCCATCATGTTTTTACTAGTTTACCTGATCATCAATATGGTTTCTTCGACTTGTTCTTTTCTTACAAATGATTCACTTGACTAAACCTTTTCTTTTGGAGACATCTGTGTTGCTATGTGAATATGTCTTCTATGCCGATATTCCCTTCAGATCAAGATCTTTAGTTATGGGCCTCTTGACAGCGGAATTCATTTATAATCATTCTTATAGGTTGCCACTGGCAGCTTTTGTGAATTGCATTACTGTTGTTTTTCTGTTCTCCAATTTAGTCACTTGAGGCCATGTTCTCTCTGTGAAGAAAACAATATGGGAGTTTTGAACAAGTGCAGTGTGCATTCTTGCAAATGATCTAGATTCTAGTTCTTTTGTCAGTTGAAGGTTAAACTCGAGAGAAGTAATACATTAGAGGTCACAGCTGTTTTTTATGTGTACACACTATGGTGCATCAGTACTGACTCCTTATTTACTTGAAGTAAATCTGTCATTTTCCCTATTATTATGCTTAACATTATGCACAAAGTAATAATTCTGAGATGAAAGTTGTCACAGCTTATTCAATCATGCTACACATACGCACTAACTAATTGCATTTTCTAAAAGATTTATGCTACTTACATAGTTGGTTTTCATTATTATTGAATTTTCATTTTCTGTCATCATTTGAGCTTACGGAGGCAGTTACTCTAGATTCTGTTCTGAGTTCTGAACAATGTATTTGAATTGTGCAGCCCTTTCGGTTTCACTGGTGCCCATTTGGTCGTTTGGCTCAACTTCCATCCTTCTTTGAGTATGTTCTGCAGTCTTCGCTTGAAATTGTGGTTTATTGTTTTATTTCACCTTTCCAATTGTCCAGTTCTATTTCTAGCTCAGCACTATAAGATCTTTCAAGTATTCAAGTATAGTAATAATATAAAACACCATTGAATTTGCGGGTAGTGAAAATTGGTCTTATGAGGTACTATAACTAGATGTTGTGTTTATGTTGGTCCGTTAGCGATGCTATCTATACTCTATACTCCTCAAAAAGATTCCAATGGTGGTGGCATTGAATCTGCCACCCCACCCACTCCCTTTGTAGATTTTACATATTACCCCTTGAACTTTTAATGTTACATAACAACTAAATCTAGGTGAATAGCCACATATGCAATTAAATTAAGGTGGGTATTCCCTATAACAAAAAGACGGGTAACATATACATTTCATGAAAAATATGTTTTTGCTTATTTTAGGCAATACTATGAAAATATTCTTTTATCTATCCATAGCAAAGCATATGGGTATTTAGCTAGTGTTTTGAAAAATTAATAAGCAAATGAGTTAACTCTAGGACCTGTAATATCAACAATCTGTTTTAGGGATGGATGAATATAAGGTGAATGGCCTTTCAATTCTTGGTGATGAAGTGCGGAACAATATACATTTTTTCTTAGGTTTAGTCCTATCATGATGCATTTGGTTTTTGACAATCTCCGTACTAGTTCTCTTTCCATGAGACTCTAACTCTACTTTGCATGGATCTTCTGACAAGCCACTGTCTATTGCTTGTATATACCAATATGTCAGTATACCATTTGACCAAAGTGCTGATCAGACTACTGGTGACAGCATTAATGATGATACCATTAAGCCATATTGTCTTTCCGATTGCAGTCAGTGAACATATCAATTCTTTAAGTTCTATCTTTTGCTGCACCCTTCTCTTAACACCAACTATTGTCTGTGCAAAATCTATGGCAAGCTATATTAAGAGTTTCAGAGTTTCATTGTTTGAAATTGGTGCTATGTGATATTATGTTCCTCACTTAATGTTCCCCTCTTTTGCCAGGGAAGGAGAATCATCACCCCCAGTTACTTGTAAGTTCTTATTTAAATGGGATCATTTTGTAAAACAATAGCTATATTGAGTTTGAAATATGTCTTGATATTGGCCATGCAGTTCATGACTTCATGGGACAACATATGTTTACGGAGCATGTAGCTGCTGTATCTGCTGCACCTGGGGCAGCTCATCCATGCCCATATGTGGCATACTTGCATCCTCTTCCATCATTGGCGTCATCATCAAGCTCTCATGTTCCTGAGAGAACTATGGATGGTCCTGCATATCATGATCCCTGGCACCCCTTGGCTGGGCCTTCAGATGGTAGGCCCTTGCAATCAGTGCAACCTGCTGATTTTCATCATAACCATTGGGCGCATGTTCCCAATTCCTATCCTCAACCCAACAACAATAATGGGGTGGCCGAGCAGCAAGGAGTCCCTTTTGGAACAATGAGGGCTGCAAGAGTTGATGGTGATACCCAACGTCGAGGATCATCTATTTCTCCATCATACTTCAGTAATGGGTAATTACTTATTCATTTCTGCTCAATCTACTAATTTGTCCTTGTTTTTGTTGCCATGTACCTTATCAGAACACATATCAGATTAGTAAAATCATTAAACAATGGAAAATTGTGTTGGGTACCAAAAAAGACATTGTACGTATCCGTGTCCTATTTTGCTACCATTTTTACCAATACTGTTTGTCCACGTTTCCTTTGGTGGTGTAATCATGCTCTATTTTAACCTGATGCTATAACAACTTTTACAAATACAATTTTGTATTTTTGTTTATGCTATAACAAAAAAAATGGGAACCTGATGGTGAAATCAATAATAAGCAGTGGCGGACCCAGCATTAAAATGTAGCTATGGTGAAATGCTGGAATCGACGTGTCAAAAACTAAGGCTACGGTCGAGACAAGCAAAAGGGGTGAAAAAAACCCTCTTTTTTCATGTGCACGTCTCACGAACTCCTAAATGGGTGTTTTTCGCTAAAAAAATCTATATAAAAGTTATTTTAGAAAATCACATTAATACAGTTTTCAGTTTTGCGTATCTTTTCAATTATTTTCCTTTCCTCTCCTCTCAAACACTTTAGGTGTACCTGCACTACTTTTAAGTGATGGAATGAAAACTCTAATTTATTTATACACAAAACTATATTACAAATCACACTTATTTCACTTTCTTTTTTCCAATACGTTGCATCCAGCGCAGAGGGGCGATCGACAATTATACTGAAAGAAAAAAACACACTAAACTAGTGGACGTGGACTAAAATTGCATATTATATCATTCTCTTGTTGGACGCTAGATTTATATTGGAGACAAGGTAGGCAATAGTAATTAAACTTTTCCCATGCCAAACAGCCAACTAAACACATGATTCACATCTGAAATAATCAACATCCAGATGACCAAAGTCCTAAACTCCCCTACCTGCTGTCAGTATTGTTCTCATGCTGGTGACTCTTGCTGCCCGATGCTATGGTCAGTTGGTTGGTCACTCAATACGTGGCCATGGGTCCATGGGTCTCGACTCATTGATTCCCTGCCACGCGAGCTAAGGGGCCAGACCTATATCTACGACATGGGTATATAGGTGAGTCGCACCGTGGCGTAGCTATGGCCAGCGCCATGGCATGCCACAAGAGAGGGTCCGCCTCTGATAATAAGCTTGTAAGCATGAGTGTCAGGCTAAGATCTTATACAGGCAAGAATAAATTCCTAAAATTACTTCAAATTCAAAATCTTCTTTTGTAGAAGAGACTATTGCATTATTATGCAGCTTCTGATTTTCATAAAAATGCAGCTTCTGATTCTTCAATGACGAATATGTAGTTATGACTACCTTTTTTTTTTTTGCAGATCTGGTTCTAGATCTAGAGCTCCTAATGTTCCTCCTATGGTACCTCAATTCATGAGGGCGCACGGCAGCATTAGTGAACAGTACCAGCAGAGTTCATCATCCAGCTTATTTGCTGGGGCTCATAGATCAGGAGGCATGCGAACTGCACCGCCGCCCCCTCTACCAGAGAACCCGGCATTTTGCCTTTTCCCACCGGGTTCATCTGGCCATAACTCGATGGAGACTGATGATGCAGGAGGAAGCCGATTCTATGCCTGGGAACGGGATCGCTTCGCACCATACCCACTAATGCCAGTGGACTGTGAGACAAACTGGTGGAGTTCACAACAATCTCATGGTACATCAGAACCCACGCCTGCTCCAAGGAGACTATTTGGGCAATGGATTGGTGTTGGAAGATCATCTCCGGAAAATCGATCACCCGAGGGCTCATCGTATCGGCAAATGCACACCCCAAGGATGTAGACCCTCATGAAGGGAATTTAAGTTAATACTTAACATTTGAAATCTGAAGTTGCTTGTAAGAAGATGGAAAATCCATTGTATGAAATTAAGCCCGGGTCGTGCCGTAAGCCTCGAAGCAAATCTGAGAGGAAGAAACAGAAAATAACCCGGGGTGGACATTTTGATTTGGTTTATTGAGTTCCATCACGTACATATTTGAAATCAAGTTGGGATATTCGGAGTTTCACCCGTGATACAGTTTCGTATTATGCAATTTGTTTAATTCATATACTTTTGCATTTATACGTTTGCATTCATATTCGTACACACTGTTGCTAAAAATGAACTTTGATGAAAAAATTCTAAAATTTTCTCTAATTTATACTGTTATATATAAATAAGTTTTAAAATTGAAATTCTGGTTGCGAAGCTAATAAACATACAGTGAGAGTAATCCCTCTAGTAAAAAGCATGACATTTGAATTCTTTTGTCCAACTTTTAAAATTTTGCACTGTAAAAATTTCAAAATATGTAGCTCGAAGATATAAAAGTAGCATGTGTTGATTTGTTTCGGAAAGCACTTTGGTAATCTTGTAATTGTCATAGCCAAAGTTGTAAACATCTTATATTTTTTTACCGGAGGGAGTAATAACACCTGGGAATAATTATCCGTGATAAGTGAGCGCCATCAAATAGAAAAAGGAAAAAAAAGTGTCAGGAACATTAACCACGGTAGTGAAATTCTGAAATGCATAAAAAATATAGTGTATTTGCATTACAAGCATCCACTAGCTGTTAGATCAAAAGGAAATGATCATGAGCAATTTCTACGGTAAAAAGGTGTAGCAGCAGAAATCACTGTTTGTGAAAGTTACAGTACAGATAATAAATTAATGTAGACTTCTGTAGCATCAGATTCACAATCACAACACCGTTTTAAACAGTGTCTCTTTACTGTTACGGCAAAGCATTTGCATCAATCCGTAACAAAAGTCCTCCCATCCCCAACAAATACCATGGCTTGAGTGTGGTTTAAGCAGCATTAAGTTCACTTTGCATTAGCCACATATGCCACCCAATCACTCGCAAATCGGATTCAAGTGGGGAGGACAAACATGTTCTTATGATCTTATCATACTTCCGGATCCCTTTTAAAATATTGTAAGAAAATAAACCATGAAGTGCCTTTTTTCCCCTCAGCGGAATTGCTCATTTACATCCCTACACACGATATAACAAACAAATAAACTATAAAACAGAAATATTTAAAAGATATATTTAAATTTAGCCAATCTAAAGAAGCGCACACCCGATTGCTTTCAGTGATACATGATGTCCCGTCGACAATTAGATGGCTATGATGACTTTGTTGATTTCAAGATACCGGTCTAACATTTGAAGATGTTTATACGGGTATAAGACCGATGTGGATGTGTGCAAACATATTGTGAATGCGCATACACATATGAACGCTTGTATCTGTATTTGCAAAACTAAAATAAAATAAAAATAAAATAACGAATTGAACGTAGCTCAACTGGTTAGGTTTCTTGTGGTGGAACCAGCCCACCTGGGTTCATACCCCTTGACAGAGAGTCACCTTACTTATAGGAATAAAGTATGTGTTGGAGGTGCTTATAGAGGTGAATTGTGCGTGCGTGCGTTCGTAGTGCTCAACAGCAAGGCGCCCTACTCATAGGGATACAATATATGTTGGAGGTGTTTATAGAGGTAAATCGTATGCGCGCGCGTATTCATAGTGATTAGTGTGCGCGTGTTATAGACGTCTGCGTTTGTATAAAAAAAATAAAAAAATGATTGGAATGTTAGAAAATGTTCAAATCGAAAAGAAAAACCATCTAAATTCCGCCGTCCCCGCCATTTTCCCTTTTTCCTCACTCCTCATCTCTCTCCCCGTCGCTCGTCGCGATCTCGCCGAAACCCTAGCCAAAACCCCCGTGGGGGAGGGGATCGGAGAGATGCTGCACGAGCTCCTCCTCGCGCTGCTCGGCTTCACCGGCGACTTCGTCCTCGACGCCGCCTCCTCCTCCCCGGCGGCGGCCACCCGCCGCCGCCGCGCCGCGCACCCGGAGGCGGCCGCCGGCGGGGGCACCGGCGACGTGGGCCCCGCCTCCTTCCGCCTCGCCCCCGACCTCACCTTCCTGCAGCCGTCCGAGAGGTACGGGATCCCCGCGGCCTTGTGGGTGTAGCTGGGTGATTGTGAATCTGCGAGGGGAGGGGGATCTGCGCTGGAGGTTAGTTAGGTGGTCGAATTAGACATTTTGGATGCGGGTACCAACGAACAGGAGAAATTGGGGGGGAATTTCGCGTTTGGAGGTGGTTGTAGTGCTTGCCTACGCGCAAATTGCTCCCGTGCTTCAGTGATTTGTCTGATTGATAGCTGCTGCCATTGAATTTAAATGCGCTCTTCATTGCCTTCAAGTATTGTTATCGCTGTAAACCCGACTAGAGCATGCTGTTTCTTCAGACTTCATGTGATGTACAAACTAAAACGAGCAACGCAACGACAGTGCATGTAAATGTACAAACCAAGGAACAGCCTTACAAGACTGGAGAAGTTGAGCATCCTAGAAATGTAGTCTCAGACAAGAGACCAACTTACAAAGTTGGTTTGGGATGAGTTTCCTGGAAATGTACCATTGTAGACCAAGCATATATACAACTTCCTCCTTACATGTGGTGGGCTATGAGTACTTGACATTAGTTAGGAAACATCAAAGAACACACTTTAAAAGAAAGAATGTACAGATACAATTTGACTAAATTTTACATTACCTCCTTCCAACGCTTTATAGGATTCTGTGTTGTGCTATTTTCATCTGACTGACCAAATTCTAAATGGCTTGGCAAATTTGCAGGAGTGCTATTGAAAGGCTCATATCCCTGGGCTTTTACTACAGGGAACTAAATTGCTTTGCAACTGAGTC
Organism: Oryza meridionalis; assembly: GCA_000338895.3. NCBI lineage: Eukaryota > Viridiplantae > Streptophyta > Magnoliopsida > Poales > Poaceae > Oryza > Oryza meridionalis. The sequence continues at coordinate 3,290,884 of CM002528.2, read as the reverse complement.
TCGTGACCTGAGCTGGATCAATTCTCCTATAGATGTTTCACCAACTCATGGTGATAAAACTGTGAAGGCTAAAGTGAGAAAAGGGAGTGCATACAGGAGAGCGATTGCCAATGGTATTGCTGAGATTTTGTCAGTTTATAGATCAGCTGTTCTGCAGGTTGAGCAAAACCTGTTGTCAGATCCTTTGCCTATCCTGGCAACGGTAACTCATGGGCTAAATAAGGTTTGTTATTTAAGTAGTGCATTTAATGTTTCTGTATGCAAATATCATTATCTAATTCTCGTATAACCATATACTATACTTATAAATATCATTTTCTAATTCTCCTATAACCATATACTATACTTATCCATTGCAAAATTTGTCAATCACTGAGACTTGTTGAATTACATTGTAGTTTGAAGTTCTCCTGCCTCCGCTCCATGAACTTGTTATGGAAATTGAGCAGAAAGACATCAAAGGAGGACAACTTCTTAACCTTTTGCATAAACGATGCCATTGTGGTGTTCCAGAACTGCAAAGCTGTATTCAAAGGTATTAATTTGGTTAGTTTTCACCAGTAACTATTTAAGAAAGAAAATTTTTATCCCATTCTTTCATGCTTGCATGGGAACTTTTGTATTCTTATCTCCTATGCAACTAATCCTCCCAATATATCCCTTGTTTTCCTATAAAAGATGTCTCTTCATACTATATTGATGTTGTGCATTTTTTTCCTTGCGAATTCTTCGTGTACCCTGAAAGTACCTAAATGCTGTATCTTTCTTGTTTGTTTCCTTTTCATTGATCGGGAACACAGACTTCTTTGGCATGGACACCAAGTCATGTTTAACCAGCTGACATCTTGGATGGTTTACGGGATCCTTCAAGATCAATACAATGAATTTTTCATTAGAAGGTCAGCATGCCTTACATATCTTGAATTAAATTATCCTGTTCTTCACTCCTTTGTTCTATTCCTGCTTCTGATCTATTACTGTCATATATCCATTTTTCCATTATGGCCTTCTAAATTGTAATGGAATATTTCAATCAGAGATGCACAATCTGTAAGCACCTTTAAGTTTTGGTTATAACATAGGACATTTCAATCAATTTGATACAGCTTGATTCACATATGCTTACCTTCTCTATTTCTTTCCTCAGATCTGTTTCGTTTGTTCTCTTAAGTACAGACTCCTAAATATTTAGTCTAATACTGTGAAATTGAGGGATAATAACTTCTGTCTAGATGATCTCCATTCAAATCCTTAAATCCCGTATTCTATGGTGGGAATTAAATTAGTTAGTATTCAAAATAATTAGTATTAACTGCTGAGCCATAATGCCATTCTGCAATACAAACTTATCGCCTTCCTTTTCAGACAGGAAGACAGGGACGAGGAGAATGATTCATCTCAGGTGGATGTTGCTGATAAGTTTACGCAGAAATCAGCTAAAGAGACATCCCTGACTAGTTGGCACACAGGATTTCATGTATCTTTGGTATGCGATATTACAAAGTTCGTGGATATGAGGTATTTGTTGTTAGGATGGTGGTCATAATCTGATGGTTATTGTTTTTGTTTTCTTCACTCGACAGGATATGCTACCTGAGTATATCCACATGCGAGTTGCAGAATCGATCCTCTTTGCTGGCAAAGCAATAAGGGTTCTTCGAAATCCTAGTCCTGGTGCTACCTTGCAGGAATCCATGAACCAAAGTCAGAATGTGAAAGGATCTTATAGAATGCAAAGTCTCATAGGAGGTTCAGGTGCTCTAAAAGAGCTACCAAACTTCCCTAACATAAGTGCGGAAGAATTGTTGCCACAGGCTGAAGCAGATAGAATTGATGCCATGCTCAAGGAGCTAAAGGTAGCTTTCAACTGTCTGCTGGCATTATTATAAACCATATTATTTTCTTGCAAGCTCTTTTGTTTTACTCAAACATTTAGCTTTTGTTCTTGACTTTTACAAGAGCAATGCTCATATGGCCAAATGACCTTTTCTGTTTTTGTAGCATTCTTCAGAATTTCATAAAAGGCTGTTTGAGTCTGCTGTCGGCTCAATACGAACAATGGCAGCTAATCATCTCTGGCAGGTACTGGATGGCTTAAAGCATTCTGTGTTTTATCACTGTTACATAACAAAGTAGCATAACCTGTCGTTTCCTTTGGTAAAAGCTAGTGGTTGTACGTGCTGATCTTAATGGTCACTTGAAGGCATTGAAAGATTATTTTCTTTTAGCGAAAGGTGATTTTTTCCAGGTAGGCATGCACTTCCCATGAAGCATCTTTTCAATTCTCTCACAAGTTCTCCATTGTTGCATTACAATGCAAATCTTTCTTTTTAGTTGCTTTCTGAGTTCATACATTGTGACCATATTCCTGAGCAGTGTTTTCTTGAGGAAAGCCGTCAATTAATGCGCCTACCACCTCGCCAATCTACAGCTGAAGCAGATCTCATGGTCCCATTTCAATTGGTAACTAACATATTCCTTTTGTGTTCTAGCAGACTTGATGAAATTCAATCTTATGTGTTATCACTTTACTACATATGAGTTTTCACCAACTTATATATTGCAGACCTGTTTTTATTCTCTTATCTGATATAATTCCTCATGTCAGTGAATAGATCTTATTTTTGTTCTCTTATCTGCTACGGTACCTCATGCCAGTAAATAGATTTGACTTTTGCAGCCATGATGTATTTTCCTGTTATTAATTCCCTCAGGCTGCACTGAAGACTATAGGTGATGAGGACAAATATTTTGCTAGAGTCTCATTAAGGTTGACATCTCTTTCTACCTCTTAGTAATTCATTTCAGGCCTTGTCTAGTGATTGTTAATTCTGCATATTGTAAACTAGTTATGTTTTTTCATTGTAGAATGTCATCGTTTGGTATAAAAGCTAGTACCTCACAGAAAGATCTACAAAAGTCCAGTACTCCTGAGATTTCCTCGCAAGGAAAGGTTACCTCAGAATTGGCACTTGATGGGTGGGATAGTATTGCTCTGGAATATTCTGTTGATTGGCCCCTGCAGCTTTTCTTTACTCCTGATGTTGTGTCTAAGTACGTGTGGTTTCATATCTCGACTAAATAAGCTCTTGTGAATTCCCTATTCTTGCAGTGTGAATTTACTTCTGAGAGTTACAACATGACTCATGCTATTCAGATAAGGAAGTGAGGACCATATGCATTACTTTCTCTGTCTTAAATATGTAAACCTCATACAGGTATCGCAAGGTTTTTCAGTATCTCATCCGATTGAAGAGGACACAAATGGAACTTGAGAAATCCTGGGCAGCTGTAATGCATCAAGACCATGCTGATTTTTCTGATTATTGCAAGGATCGGAAAAATGGCGATGCAACACAACTGCGCCGGCAACGCTCTAAGCCATTTTGGCGGGTAAGGGAGCACATGGCTTTTCTGATCAGAAACCTACAGTTTTATATTCAGGTAATAACCGGTTAGACGTTCTCTATATCATATTTCTTTGCTAATTCCAAATGCCACTCTTATGTCTGTACATAAAGCTTTCTGACGTATGATTTTCTTGCAATCTAACCTTAGGCTTGAAGCATTGTACTTTTCATGTTATTTGGATCCTGGGCTAGGTGTTTTTTTAATTGTTCTAGAACTATTGGCCCCACTGAAATCCTTAATTCAAATCAAAAAATTGAGATTTTGGTTAGTAACCAGGTGGTAACTGTTTGCCAGACAGTTACCATCCATAAGTTTTTCATAATTAAATTTTGAATTTGATTTCATAGCCTTATGGCCGGTAAAACCTCCTAACCGGTCATAGCCCTAGACTAAACTGGCCGGTTATCACAGGTTTTTGGAACCTTGATCCTGGGAATGCACTTTCTTTTTTCTGCCCTTTTTTTTGTTACTCCAATAACATTTGGTTAGTTTGGTAATTTCATTTTTTTTTCTTTTCCATATATTGGACTTGCTTTGCAGGTTGATGTAATTGAGTCACAGTGGAATGTTTTACAAGCTCACGTGCAAGATTCACATGATTTCACAGAACTAGTGACCTTTCATCAAGAGTAAGCAAACCATTTTTCACTTTTTCCTCTATAAAATAAATTCCATCTTTTATTTGAAGGAATAATTACATTTGCTGGTAATTTGTGTCAACGAACTAAGTATGAGTCAGTTGACCCCAACTGTTTAGGAAAGCTTTGCTATCTGTTGTAGTTTTGTTAACTTGCTAGTTTCCACATAGAATTGCAGTATTCAAAGTGTTCTACAGACAAGTAAAAAAAGAAAGATCTGTACATATCTTGGCTGATTATCACATCCTGAACTGCAGGTATTTGTCAGCACTAATTTCGCAATCCTTCTTGGATATTGGATCGGTGTCTAGAATACTAGACAGCATAATGAAGCTCTGTTTGCAGTTCTGCTGGAGTATCGAACAATACGAGAACAGGAGAAACATGCTTGAGATTGATCACATAACTGAGGTATCATCCTACCTTTTTTGCCATTCCTAGACAGACAGGAGCATTTGTTTTGGTCTCATAGTTCTCTCGAAAGTCTCAATACCTATTCGCTTGGTTTTGATGATAACAGGAGTTCAACAAGAAGTCGAATTCGCTGTACACTATCTTAAGGAGCAGTCGGCTTGCAGGGAGTCAGAGAGCGCCTTTCCTGAGGCAGTTTCTGATGAGGCTAAATTACAACTCTTTCTTCGAGGTACGCCAATCACACCAATTTGCATCCTGTAAGGTATCCCCTCCGTCCCACTTACTGTGGTTAAACTAGGCAAAGTTTTCAAAACTAATCTTTGACTTTAAATTTCTCATATACTACAATGTTTGTAGAAACAAAATTATAATATTATTTTCATAAAAAATAATTTATAATAAAATTTTTATCGATCAAATATTTAAAGAGTTGAATTTTAAATAGCGTGCGCACCTAGTAAGTGGGACGGAGGGTGTTCATGCGTATTTCTGTTTTTCCTTTTAAAATCAGAACATTTCTTTTAACTTTGCTGATTTTCCTTTGAATGGTAGACCACTGCTAGGGGGGTGATGAATTCTGCAGGCGGTAGGCTACGGCCAAGCACTGCAGGTACCCAGCTGTAACCATCATCGTTCCTGAGAAGCGCCTTTTCTTTCTGGTTTGTGATTTTACACGAAGGGGGAGAATTTGTAGCTGGTGTAAATCATGATACTAGCATCTTAATGGAAGTTTGCCCTGTAAAGTGTGAGTGCTAGATTATAGTTGTTTTGTGCTGATGGTGTGTGATTGTGCTAGCTTGTCTACATTTCTCGCTCTGTCGTCTGCTAATGCCAGCTTCTTCAACCTTTGAGCGTTGGATTAAGCCGTGGACGCCATCAGATCTTGGCCTTCTGTAAATTATGGGTGTTAACCTGGGTTAACTACAATTAACCAGATGCAGATCAACTTGCCAACGAAATAGAGCACAATTAAGGCCCTTGTTCATTTCATTTGACAGTTCATAACTAATATTGATCAGGTGCTTCATTTCAACAACCTAGATGATGATGCCATGACTGATGCTAAAACATCATGCATTTGGACTTCGAGAGGGACAAAACAACGACTGAACCACATTAAGGTTGCGATCGGGAGGAGTTGGTTCCTCCCTGCACCATGCAGACGAGGTAGCACCGATGAGTAGTTTGGGAGAAAACGGAAAAGCAGAAAGCAGAAGTTTGGAGAAGGATAGTGGCGAACACAGAGCTTAAGCATCCATGCTCGCAACGAAGAAATGGCCTGCAACGGGTGTGATATGAACTTCCAGATTACAATACAATCTTCTTCAGTGACGTGTTCGTGTATATTTACATCACATCCCATTATCCATCTCGATCACAAATGCAGCATCACATCACATCCTGTTGGGCGGTCAATATAATCCATCTAGCTAGCCAGTTAGTTAAAAGTCGTCAGCGGTAGGAGTTGGAGATCATGAGCATGGCCATGGCGACGGCCTGGTCCATCCCTGGCTGCACCGTCAGTGACAACACGTCCTTCCCCAGCAGCGTCGTCTTCCTTGGCCCGCCTCTCTTCCTTCTCACCTACAAAAATTCAACATGTTTATACTGCATGCATTATACAAATCATCTTTTCATCTATTTATCATTGTTCTCGGAGCGTGGATTGTTGAACGGTCGGTGTGAGTTTGAAATTTGGTGCTGCATTGTGCTCATTGATGTTTATAGGGGTAGGATGTCTGCGTGTATATTCATAAGAATGAGTGTGTGTTTGCTTATATAAGTGTATGCATCTGTACTATGTATCAAAAAAAAGAGTACACGTCTTCTTTTTTCTTCTTGTCTTTTATTTTTTACCTCTGTAACGGTTGGGTGCATCGTTTGTGCAGAGTTGAAATAATATTTTATCTTGAGATAAATATTCCTTCGATTTAAAATAAATTGTTGAGGAACCCCCCACTCACTCTCTTACTTCCTCCACCATTTCTCAACTTCTCGACCATCATCCCTTATACCCAAGGCATCCCCACCCTCTTTCTCCCTTCCTACACCAGATCTAGAGGTTGGCGAGCTCATTGGGGTTGTCAGAATTGGTGAAGTCGGCGAGGAGAGAGGCAACGCGGCGAGCTTGATGTTATTGTAGGTGAAGAGGGAGGAAATAGAGGAGGCAAGTCCGAGCACGATGAGATCCGGGGCATAGATGAGGAGGTGGTTGGTCTCGGCGTGGAGGGTGAACTAGGAGTTGGAGAAGCTTCATGCATGCCTCGAGATTGTCGCACAGGCATCACTCGAAGTCATCGTTCTCCTCATCAGCTCATACTGCTCATCGACGATGCATGCATGCACATTGTGGCCACGCCATCCTCGGCTGATACCCACATGTAATCAGGACGGTACCATGTACTGGGGTCTGCTATGTACCTAGGGTGTATCATATTTGATACTCCCTCCATTTTTAAATATTTAACACTGTTGATTTTTTAAACACATGTTTAACCATTCGTCTTATTAAAAAACTTTTGTGAAATATGTAAAACTGTATGCATGTATACATATAAGTATATTTAACAATGAATCAAATGATGGGAAAAGAATTAATAATTACTTAATTTTTTTAATAAGACAAACGATTAAACATATTTAAAAAAATCAACGGCATCAAATATTTAGAAACGGAAGGAGTACATAGGAACCATGTATGAAGGCAAGGTGGAATGGGTGAGCACCAACACTGCCTAGTCAGCCGACGAGCCATATACTGCAGGTTTCTCTCCTCTTCCCCTTCCTCTCGTCAATGCACTCTCTCCTTCCCCAGCTATTAGGTACCATGTGCCCAATATCCTGATACCCATGTATAATCAGGCGGCGGTGAGGGGACGGGCCTCTTCCCCGTCTGGTCAGCCCAAGGAATAATAATATGGGATTGAATGAGACGCATCCTAGTCCAAAGGGCTGTTCAGATTCATTGTCCTTTAGATGTTTTCATGGGATCCCGTCCCTTATTAGTTACCCTTAAATATCATTGCAATATAAGTGAATCGCTCGTCTTTCGTCACAGGTATAAGTGAATTGCAATATAGTTGGTGCACGCATTCAACTCAATAAATAAATAAAATTTACCTCGGCGACGAGGGAGTCGATGCAGCCGCTAGAGCAGTGAACCCTGGACCACTCCTCCCGGCGCGACCAGCTCATGCGGTAGACGCCATGGCCGCACGCCGGCTCGTCGCCGTCGCCGGCGCCGGCGCCGGCGAGCATGGACACGGTGCAGCTCGGGTTGCCCAGGTCCTTGGTCGCCCTCATCACGAGATGTGGCGGCTCATCCTGGGAACACGTGGCGCCATCGTCGTCGTCGACGTCGCCCTTGTACACCTCCCATGTCTCCGGCGTCAAGCTCATCAGCAGCAGCCTGCAATGGCGGCGGCGGCGGCGGACGACGGTGAGCAGGACGCGGCCGGCGTGGTCCATGAGCGCCACGCGGCGGCGGCCGGCGTGGTCGTAGCTGTCCACGCGGAACACCATCCGCCCGTCCGCGTCGTCGAACACCGCGTACCCCTCGCCGTGGAACACCAGTGACTTGCACCACACCGTCAGTCTCGCCACCTTCTTCGCCGCCGCCGGCGACCGGCACGGCTCGTACTCCTCCTCCTCCTCCGCCGCCACCTTCGCCCTCTTGTTGGCTCTCGGCGCCGCCACCGCCACCGCCTGGTCCAGCAACGCCATGGACGGCGTACGTTGCGCGGCCGCCGCGCCGGGGACGTCGATCGGTGAGCTCGCCGGCGGCGACGTGGGCGCGCGCGCGACGGCGCAGCTGTTAATAATTGCTTAGCTTTTGCTTAGCTTTCAAGTGGTTGTCTTGTTATTTATATAGCCTTTGATTTCTTGCCTTGTGTGCCCACCCTCTAGTAAGATTTTTTTTTCTTGTCCTTTTTCTTTTTTGGCATGGACACAGTTAGATATTTTTTGTTTTGGTCAAATTACCATTTCTTTTGTGTGGATATATACAGTAAGATTTTGTGATGGTACTCTCTTTTGATTTCTAGTACTCACCACTTTAAATGTGAGTCTGAGGTTTGTGATGCTACTGTTTTTGATTTCATCGTCAGTGCTTTAAATGTTTTGAGTGTGACCGAGTTGTTTCGCAGCACCCTTCACTACTACTGAAATACTGTCCCCTCCCTTTCAAAACATTACTACCTGCTCCATCTGTTTTATATTTTAAGTTGTTTGATTTTTTAAGTAAACTTTTTCTTTAAATTTGTCCAAATTTATAAAATAAGTATTTAACACAAAACAAATATATTATCAAAATATATTCCATGTTAGATTTAATAAAACTAATTTGTTATTTTAGATGTTACTAAATTTTCCTATAAACTTGAACAAACTTAATAAAGTTTGACTAGAAAAAAATTCAAACAACTTATAATAAGAAAAGGAGTAGTTTTCAATGAGATATATATTTTCTAGTCCAATAAATTTAGAAATGAAGGCTATTTAGATTCGTTGGACTAGAAAACTTTTGAAACCGAGGAAGTAATCTATAAAGGTTACAAACAACCATCACTAACGATTTGAGGACCTGTAGTTTCTGATCGACATTTTAGCGATTATTCCTTTTGTTCTAAACAAGTTTTTTTTTTCATATATAAATTTGGACATATGCAATGTTCAGATTCATATGGAAATATGAACTTAATTATTTTAAACAGAGATAGTAATATGCAGATATGCCGATGCAGTTGACCTAGCTAAGCCAGTGCCTACAGGATTCCCTAATCCAAATATTTTTTTTATCAACTCTATTTCTTTATTCAACTACTATCATTCTACGTTGCACTCGACATTCTGTAGAGAGGGTCGTTCCCCTCTTCAAACTGTGTGGTATGCATATAAGTCAAAATTTGCTACAGAACACTCAAAGATTATGGTCTTTACTGTGAGACACCCAAAGATCGTGTATTTACTCGTGGACACCGTAAAAAAAGTGTTAATTAGCTGCTGGACACTCCTCCCATTATTTTATTATTTTAGATGAAAACGGAGAGAGAAACTTTGGTTAAAGACAAGTTTGCCCATGGGCCTACTTGTCAATCTCTCTTTCTCTATTCTTCTTCCGCCCTTTCTCTGTTCTTCTTGGACAGCAACGCGAAGGTTTTGCCGGGGGGCGCGAGGCGCTCTACCTCGCTCTACTACGGCCTCCTCGACCGCGTCCGCGAGGCACGGTGGGGGCCGTTCGACGGGGACCAGCTGCAGCTGGCGGCGTCCGTGGCGGGGAACGCCGCGGGCGACGGGACGGCTGTCCGTGCCGCGCCCGACGGCGGCTGCTGCGTCGCGCATGGCGGCGCTGTGCGCGTGTACAACTGGGTGATGGAGGAGCGGCGGCGACCTCTTCCGCGTTGCGCACGACCATGTCCGTAAACCTCCATGTCCGTTTGCTGCAGGAAAAGCAGCGGCTTCTCGCGTGGCGCTTCGATCTACCATGGAGTCACCAGGTCGTTGTTAATCACATGAGTGCAGCAAAAATACCGCCAAATGGATCATGGAAGCATGTTTACTGAGTGATTAACTTGGTGTGTTTTCCGTCAATGTTTTCAGGCATCATCAGCACGGGATATGGCAGGCGCGAATCGGCCGCGTCTCGGGCAACAAGGACCTTTACTTGGGGACATTCTCAGTGAGTGTTCTTCTTCCTCCCCAATCTCTGCAACTGCACCATGATCCACTAGTAGCTATTCTTGTCCGGATTCTTCTCTGCATGAATGGCCATATCATGCATCATGTGATCGATCAGCAATGAGCAGCAAAGTGTGTATGAGGTTGGCTTTGCAGAGGCTGTCACGGTTTAAGGATGCAGGGTGCGTCCCGTCACAATGATCATAAGACCTCAGTCAGCTATAGGCGGCATCGGCGTCTGGGACTGCACCACCGGCGAGCAGGCCGACTTCTACTACGAGCCGCGCCGGGCTGCGCGCTCGGCGACGCCGACAAGCTCCAGTGGCTCGACAGCACGAGCACGCTCATGGCAGCGACCATGTTCCCACGAACGGACACCTCCTTCATCAGCCTGCTGGACTTCCGGGACAAGAAGAACGTGGCCTGGTCGTGGTCCGACGTCGGCACGCCGGCGTCGCTGGAGGACAAGCACGTGCTGCACGCCATCGCGCCGGCCGTCTCTCTCCCCCTCTCCAGCGCGCCGCCCCTGCTCCGCCGCCGGCCGCCTCACGCGAGTCTGCCACCGCGCCTGCTCGAGAGAGGAGAGAAAGAAGAGAAAAAGAAAGGATGTGGGGCCTACACCGCCCCGCCGTGGCCGCCCCCACCGCCGCCCCACCGTGGCTGAGCCGTCCAGGCTCAGGCCAGCCGCCGTCGCACCTCTGCTCTGCTGCAAGGAAGAACAAGGGAAAAAAAAGATAAAAAGAGGAAGAACAGTGTCCAGGGGCATTTTGGGTACTTACACAACTCTTTCTCTCTCAATCTCGACCGGAAATAATAAAATAATGGGAGGAGTGTCCAGCAACTAATTACCACTTTTTTACAGTGTCCACGAGCAAATACACAATCCTCAGGTGTCTCACATCAAAGACCACAATTTTTGAGTGTCTTGTAACAAATTTTGCCTACATATAATGCTAAAGAATGTCCTGTAAGATATCACATATTCCAATGTAAAAATATACGTATTTCTAAGGATTTAGCTATCTGGAGGTATCATTTTTTTTAAAATGATATATATAAATAAAAATTTCTCTTAATAAAATACCCTTGTTGATCTTTTTTTTAAAACTCTTGATTGTTTATATATATGCTTGTTTTTCATGCTTGTGGCTTTTTTAATCATCTTTTCTCTTAGCTGAAGCTAGCTAGCAACCTTTTTTATTTGCTTCTTAATTAGTTATAAGAGTTTAAACTAGGGCCGTGATCCGTATCTCCAAATAATTTTATCATCGTCTTATCATGCATTCATGTCACATGCATGTCATTGTATGGCATTTCAATATATAGCTATTAATTCGACTGGGTCTGCACGACTTCATACAACTATTTCTAGAAAGTGAATGATGTTAGTAAAAGCAAACAATTCAACCCAGCCTGTCCCCTTTCTTTTTTTTTTCTGGGATCACAATCTAACTACTAATTAAAGCATATATTGAAATTGAAATTCCACAATTGATATATACCTTCTGCAGATCAGCAAAGATCAGATTTAATACACATTTTATCATATCAATATATTTCTAGATTGATAGGAGAGAGTATCTCAACTAAATATATTGGTGATCAATTCTAGCAAGTTGCTAGCGTGTGAATGTAATTATATATATAGCTGTCAAGCTTAGTTAATTTGTGACGATCCATGGAATTAAAATGAAGTGACAGCAACCATTGACCTGTAGCAACAAAAACTATATGTGATCTAAAGTCAGACCGATTCATCCTTGGCTATTTATATACGTATACACATATACTCCATCCGTTTCTAAATATTTGACACCGTTGACTTTTTAGCACATATTTGACCGTTCGTCTTTTTTAAAAAACTTTTGTGAAATATCTAAAACTATATGTATACATATAAGTATATTTGACAATGAATCAAATGATAGGAAAAGAATTAATAATTATTTAATTTTTTTAATAAGACGAACGGTCAAACATATTTAAAAAAGTTAACGCGTTAAACATTTAGAAATGGAGGGAGTATTTAACAAGTATATATGATCAGTTCATACAAAAACTAGCTGGCATCGCTGTTAAGGAAGAAAGAATTTGTGCGTGCAAAACGTGCGCTTTGTGTATATATTGTACCTGTCCATCGATCAACCTCCAATGATACTAGCTAGAAAAAAAAGATGATAATGAATGAATTTCATTCATGTAACTGTCCTCATCATTACTTTCACCTTTTTATATATCACGTTGGATTTTCTTTGCTTCATCCCAAAAGGTCGACATCTTGTGAGCAGGGTTTCATGTGTTGGTTTGAAAATCCACAATTTATGAAAAATTCAGGAATCTCGGTTTGCCCGTTAGGAAATTATTTCGACCATAAGTTCAATTTTTGTAATTAAGTGAATTTTGTTCAAATTCCAACCATTTCCAGTCTGAAATTTCCCTGAATTTCTGCAATTTCTAATGTTTCTAACCCCCCACCCCACCACAGCCAAGCCCAAAAATACAAACACAATTGATTTATGATATAATAAACGCCTTGTCATTTGCAAGCAAAGGTGCATATCAGTCATGGCTGAAAAAAAAACCCAGTTTTTTTTTTGCCTACAATTTGCTTTGTCTTGATAGCTTTCACGTCAAACATCAACCAAAGCAATGTACCCAAGAAAGTACATCTAGATAGGGTTAACTCGTTCGACATCCTGCTGACAACTTCAACTTACTACCGATGTTCTTGCGATGACAAGTCATTTGTGGGCTCTGCGTAGTTCATTGTCTCCCACCTTTTTAAGTGAAATACTACATAGAAAAAAAAAGACATTCTTAGATAGACAAAATATAATCCTAGGAGGGTTATGTCCCCAAGATTGCTAATTACGATGTCAGTGGTATTTTCTTGTGTCGATGCCTAGCTACCATTTCCAAATCCTCTCGGAATTTTCTAGCCTTTTTCTTTATGTAAGAAATTTCTAGCCTTCAATTCTGTTCATATAATGTGGTAGAAATTTAGAAGAAAGAACCCACATAATAGCACAAAAAGCTACTCCACATTACAAATTGACAACACCTATTCTCTTCTTATAACCCACTTGGCAGCTCTTAGATATATATAGACAGATACATATTGAGGGAAATATATGGCTCATTTTATAGCTGCTGGATGCTGCCTGACTTTAATATAGAGGGAATGCTAGGATCTCAATCCTGTAAAGAATTAATCAAAATGGCACAAAAGTAAAAAAAATAAAATTAATCAGGACATCCCTTATTTTGCCTTCTTGTGATTCATTGTTGTTGAAGCTCATTAAGCTAGGTGGCAAGGCAGCCATCTTGGTTATTAATGCAGCCAACAGCAATTCATTATTCACTTTCAACTGCAAGGACTATTTAGAAAAGAGACTTCAGCTTACGAGACTTTTGAGGGCATGTACAACGGTGTTTATTAGTGGTCTCTCTCTATTGCTATGCAAGTAAATTTGATGACATGGAAGAAAGAGAAATGAGTATGGTTGTTATGCATGACAACAGCTCAGAGTCGACTCTTACCATTTATTAAAGTAAATTTTGTTGCATGGTGGTGAAAGAAAGGAAAGAAAAGTAAGAAAAAGTAGTTTGATACATTAATGATTAGAGACCATATTGTCTCTAACTGTTGTAGTATGCTAGTCTTTAGATAACATAGAGCTCATATCACTGAGAAGTAAATGCAATGAAATCACTGCACTATTAAAACAAATCGACTGTTGATTGATTACCAATGGATCGTGGAGATATTATGGAGATTTAGGTTGCAATATAATAGAGAGGGGTTACATGGGACGGCGGGGAGTATGTTTTATGGGTATGATATCAAACACCTCCAATCTCTATTTTCTTTTATTAATGTGTTTTCCATTTTTCAGTTAACACTCTACACACAAGACATCAAAATTATGGATAACACCTAAAACATGAATGAGATGGAAAAATATGTCTATTTTTGGTTTTTTAAGTCACATCAGGAGATCAAATGGTTTAAGCTAATTAATTTGGCGGCACATTTGGGCTACTGGCCTTCATTAGTGGTTCGACAATCTTAAAGATGTAGAACACATACACACATTGTTGTTGTCCTGCACTAGTAGGTCACCCAAGCAGTATGTGTGGCTTGACAACGCGAGTATTTCCTCTTTGGCAACAGCATTATCTGCAACCATCGCTCATCGATATACTGCAGCAACATATATACTAGTCTAAAGATCAATTTCTCTCTGCTTCCCATTCCCATACCTACACTCTCTCTAGAAATGTCTGTCATCATCTCATGCAACTATATAGTATTCAGAAACTTCCTCCATGCATGTCTCTGCTTAGTTCCCTCCTAGCATTAGTTCTTGCTGTTGTTTCTCTTCTTTTCAGGGTGTTTCTCTTTCTTGTCTTGGAATTGATTCCTCTCTGCTTCCCATTCCCGTACCTACACACTCTCTAGAAAATGGCACTCATGTAACTAGACATGAAAACTCCATCCATGGTTCCACTTAATTCCATACAATCACTTGTTTTCTGTTATTTCTTTCGCACCCTCGCAGGCAAGTGCGAAAGACATATATAGACATTCTTATAAGCCATTTTACTAGAGCAATTAATGTTACTCTGCAATCTACCATTTGCACTTCACTGTAAAAATTCATTCATTGAATTTCCTCTATGTACGGATCTGCCACTGTCAAAGCCATGGTAGCTTGGGGGCATCTTAGTTAGTTTACATGGAATCATTGATTCTTTCAGCAAAATATATATATGTATGATCGGTTCAAACAAAAGCTTGGCTAGCATCGCTGTTAAGGAATAAATATGTGAATGCAAAATACACGCCTAGTATATACATGTTCGTCGATCAACCTCCAGCGATAGTAGAAATCAAAGGCGAGAGAGGATTACATGTAACTGTCCTCATCATTACTTTCACCTTTGGATAGTTGGCTGCATTTTCTTCTATTATTTCCAAATGTCACCATTTTTGAGTTGCAAGCGAAGGTACACCGGTAAATCGTTTACTTCATTGCCCTGCTAGCTAAGACTACGCTTTAGTAATGGCTGAAAACAAAGATAATAAATTTTCTCTGAATTGAACTTTTTACATCAAATATTGATGAAAGCAATGTGCCCAAGCACATTCAAGATAGGCTTAACTCACCCATCTGTTCTGCATTCAACTGACCACTCCAACTCGCTATTGATGTTCACGCCGCATGTTTATTTTTGGGCTTGTCCTTGTTCTTTGCCTCCTACTTTTGTAAGCTAAAAACTACCTTGAAAAAAGGCACTCTTACACGGGTCGACGATAATCCTTGGAGGCCAGTCTTCCTAAGATAAAAAGTTACGATGCTATCACTATTTTCTCATCTCGATGGCTACCATTCCCATAATAATCCTCTATAAAATTTCTAGCCTTTTGTTCATCTATTGATGTAGACATTTGGAAGAAAGAACTCAAGATAATCAAATAGCACACAAGCTTCTCTTCTGATAACCCACTTGGCTGCTCCTAGATACATATTGATGCATATGTATATGGCTCAATTTATAGCTGCTGGATGTTGCCCATCTTTAATATGGAGGGAATGTTAGGACCTTAACCACTATAAATAATTAATCAGGATCACAATTTTTTAAAAAAATAATCAAAGACATTGAAATAACAAATTGACATCAACATAATATGATTCAACCTCAAACCCCTTTTAAATGTAGCAGATAACATTGGAGTCCAAAAATTGATGTGTAGGTATTGCTAGTAATCAGCAATATGCTCATATTGATGATGTTATTGTCGCTGTAATGAAAGATGCAGTGCCCCAAATGCCTCTAGAAAGACCCAAAGTAATTCGAGATGTAACTATATGTACATGTAAAGAGTTCAAATGTGAAACGGTATAATAATACGCTATGACAATATACAACGGTTATCATCGATAAAATAGAAATCCAAAGGGCACTCGCGTTTTTGGCATGATTGCCGGGAATTGAGAGAATTGAATTGTACTAAAATAATTTCATTTCATAAAGCTAAGTGGCAAAGTCATCTGGTTATTAATGCAGCCAATAGCAATCTGTTTACTTTCAACTGCAAGGACAATCTAGGAAAGGGGTTTCGGCGTATGAGACTATACGAGAAGCACATGAAAGGAAATTGTTGTACTGTTAAAACGAATTGACAGTTGATTAATTATGGAGATTTGGGTTGCAACAGAGAGGATAGTTGTAACGGGAAATATGGGTATCATCCAACACCTCCAATCTCTGTTTTTCTTTCATTAGTGTGTATTACATTTTTCAATGCATACATGAATGAGATGGGGAACATAAGCCTATTTTTGTATTTAAACCACATCTGCAGATCAAAAAGTCTAAGCTAGTCTGGCAGGTTTGGGTATCAAAAAGTCTAAGCTAGTCTGGCAGGTTTGGGTGTAAATGAAGATGTATCACTACAACAAAAACCTTATGTAGAGGCTTTTTTGTAGAGACAATTTTCAAAATGCCTGTAAGTTTTGAAGCTCTATAGTCTAGAGACACTTTCAAAATTGCCTAAAATATTTTTACTCTAGAGACACTTTAGAGTCATTTTTAGCATACTTTGTTAAATTTATCTTGTAGAGACATCTTTTCGGCACTTTAAAATTTGTCTCATATGTAAAGGTATTTAAAACGATGTAAAGACATTTTTCCAAATATTAATATATGTCAAGTAACTAAATATAAGTAACACAAATCACATATTTACATGTAATTATATGAAGTTGAGATGGTTAGTGCATTGAAGATAAAAAATGGTTAACTCTAAAGGTCATGAGTTCAAGGATTGATAATGGATAATATTTTTCTTTCTTTTTCATATTGATTTGCTATAGTTGCCACAACATATTAATGTCTGCCTCTACAAAGTGCCTCTATTTGCATAGAGACAACTTATAAAATGCTGCTTAGTTCGTAGAGACAATTCACCAAATGGCACTTATGAGACAATCTTCAAAATGTCTCTATAGCACTATAAAGGCATTTTAAAAATGTCTCTATAGTGTTGACAGAAAACACGAGGCCTGGGAGATCTGCTTAACTCCAGTGCAGGTCCAAAACTCGCCTTCGGATGTATGAGCGTGCCAATTGATTTGATCCTGCAATCAACAAGAAATAAAGACAAAGAAACCGCGATTAATTCTATAAATGATAGCCGATCGGCTAGGTGCTGATGACATATCATTTATTTTAAGCCGATGTCATGTGTACATCGATCGGCAGTCATGAATAATTAAAGAAGAACTAAATCTATTCGACCGGCTGTAGGTATTAACAATATATAATCCTTATGTCGATATATACTTAAATCAAGTGATTGGGATAGATCGGTCGCCATGCCGAGACAGTATAAATCACTTAGATCAAAATATAAATTAACAATAGAACTATATACGTTCATAGCATAACCGATCAGATGGATCTAGCATATATCGGCTAATACTCCGATACTACTCTATATTAAGATATTAAAGCAAGCAAAATATATCAAACAGAAGCATAATATACTTAAATGCAACAAGATCTTAACATAAAGGGCAAATTTAACATGTCAATCAAGCATATAGGATAACTATAGTTAAATCAGGTAAGATCGGCTGAAACCCCGATGCTACACTAATCGGCAACCAGGAAGCAGGCTAAAGACTGATATTCTAAGCACGACTTAATAGATCAAACTCAACTGATGCAGCATTAAGTATGAAAAGAAGAACAATATCTAGACAATCAAGCCGCTGGATGTTTCATAGAGTGGTAGATATCTTATACAATCCAAGCTAATGTAGCTATTTAACCTGATCGGCCGCCTTCTACTAACAGATGTTAGCCGATGGTAGGTTAGATAACGATATTACTGAAGATTATACAAGATATATGATAACTTGACGAATTACATAAACAAGATTAGAGTGTCATAGAGATGGAAGCACTAATCTCGAGAACACAAGCCGCCATAACAAGTTTTACCTCTTGTTGAAGATCGAAACCGATGCAGCTCAACTCGAAAGCAAGAACTCATCGAAATAAAACTAAAGCAAAAAGGGTGGCGATGCGCCGAAATTGTATTGAACGTCTGTCTTTATTTACATAGGGCTCGGGGTCTATTTATACCCGAGAATTACAAGATATGTCCATACCGGACACGACTATTATCTCTAACAAACTCTAAGATACCATAAGTCTTTGCGGCAGACTTTTACCCAAACATATCTCTAAGGAAATTACATAAAATATCCTAATTAATAGATACAATTGCCTTCTCAGGACTCTATCCATGCGTGGCAATCATCTTGAAGCATATCAACTCAACCCGATGATGTACACCGAGTCGTATTCTTGGAATCGGCTGTATCAGCTAGCCCTGTCTGATTCGAACTCTGCCGATCTTGACCATAGCCAATTCAGATTGCAGCCGATTCTTGCTCTGATTCCGCAACGATCTTCATCTTTGATTCCGCTTCGATCTAATCTTCTTTTCTGATGCTGATATTACCAAATTTGGTCGTTAACACATGCCCCCCAAGTCCGGAATATTTGGTAATGTTTCGGATTTGCCATATATCGACTCCGAGTGAATATCGCACTTGCCATTTTCTGACCGTTACTCCAGCCCTTTAAATACTAACCGTCACCCCCGA
Organism: Oryza meridionalis; assembly: GCA_000338895.3. Classification (NCBI taxonomy): domain Eukaryota; kingdom Viridiplantae; phylum Streptophyta; class Magnoliopsida; order Poales; family Poaceae; genus Oryza; species Oryza meridionalis. Next base: position 3,272,058 of record CM002528.2, on the reverse strand, counting down.
GAAACTTCACACCGTTTCCTCCGTTTTCACTGCTGAAGCAAGCCACGTTTTCTTTCTCTCTGTAGCGATCCCCTCGGCGCACAAGCGATTTCAAGGCAATTCCGTCCCCGGTTAGATCTCCGCCCGCGGCAATGTCGACTTCCGCCGATCCATCCGCCACGCCATCAGCCGAATACGCAGAGGTAAGTACCCATCGGCTAGATCTCTTTCTTTCGGAACAGATTAATCCTTTCTTGTCTTATCTTGTTTTCTTCTTCTCTACCCTCATTTGCGTCTGTAGCATCTGTCCAATCTGGTTGCGATTCCAAGTCTGTCGCATGAGAACCACTACTTTCTTGGTCCAATCGGCAACCTTGACCCCACTGATTTTATCACTGGTGAAACCAACAGAATCCTCTTTAGATTAGCCAACCCTAATCTGAGTCACTGGAAGAATACCTTCAAATCTTGGCCATCTCTTGAGAAAACTGCCCCTGAGAAGAGTTGGATCACATGGTACAAGCGTGTATCGGCTAGTAAGGCAGTTCACTGGGATAAGATCGGGATCAGCCAAGCGCTTGCCCTTACCATAGCCAATTCCGCTAAGGACGAACCTCTGATGGCTGCCGCCACCTATTTCTGGTCCAACACCCTCAACGCCTTCCTATTCAACCAAGGGCCGATGACCCCAACTTTGATCGACATCACTATGATCACCGGATTAGATGTAACTTCATCGGCCAATCCCATGAGTTTAAACACCAAGAACCAATTTGATTTCAGGACCAAAAGCATAGGTGGTTGGTCTGGTTACGTAGCAGCATATATGGGTAAAGGGTCTGTCACTCCTAAAGAGCACGTAGCCTTTCTGCTCATGTGGCTGGAGAAATTCCTTTTCTGTGGATCAAGCTGTGGCCCTACAACCAATTGGCAATTTGTAGCCGAAGCCCTAGAATCAAAGAAACAATTTCCCTTGGGCAAAATCCTCCTCGGCTATCTATATCAAATGTTGAATAATGTATCGGCCAAGATAGCCGTCGGCTCAGTAGTTGGGGCAGGTGGACCATGGTGGTTGCTGCAAACCTGGCTAAACTTGGTAGTTATGAAAGTCGTCAATCGACCATCTGTGACAGAAGCCGAATTTCCAAGGTTGGAGCCGATTGTGGAAGACGATGGAGAAGAACGCACTCATCGTAGATGTATGTCATACGAAGAATATGCATCTACGCCAACTGATGCTGGAGCAAAGCTGTTGGTTGAGCTGCTTAAGGATTGATTCTGCAGCTTTTATGAAGGCTTTCAGAAAGATGCCCGGGTTTGGTTTCCTTATGAGGACTCAGCAGATCTTGAACTTCCATCAGACTTCAGATTTGAAAATATCAATCATGAAAAATACCAAAAATCCAGGGAAGTTCTTACAGCTACAATCAGCCCATGCATCCTTCCTGTTGGCATTCATCAGGGCAGAAACATCCAAGTCTCTTATGAATTTTACCACCCAATGAGCTCGGCTAGACAACTTGGATTGGGCCAACTCCCAATCGGCTTATTCTTTGCCGACAAGATCCAGTGCCGAGGAGAAATCTCATCAACTCTGATGATGGATCGGCTACTCAACATCCCAGGACCCCCCCTTGGGCAGTATTGAGAACATAGAGCTGGCAAGGTTCAGGAGCAAGAACTTTGACAGATGGTGGGGTAAATGGAAACAACATATCTTCCATCAACCAGCTTCTATGTACATGACAGATCTGTTTCCCGATGTTATCCCTCAGGTAAATCTTCACTTTATCAATCTTGCTTGAACAACTGCTAGCCAACTTGAACCTTGACTAATCTTTTCTTCTAACCTGCAGACAACAGAATCCTCTCCTCCTCACCAGAGCAACAGTGGCAAGGATATTGAATATGCTCCAGGTCTAATTCCCAACGGAGGTGGACCATCTCCCCCTATCATCGGCTATCATGCCCCAGGACTTCAACCCTCCTCCAAGGCCTAATCAGGGAACCGACCGATGCAGGTAAGAAAAGAAAAACCAGATCATCGGCTGTGGACACATCAGCTCCGGCTCCCCAGAAGAAAACCAAATCAAAGAAAACCAAGCCAACTGATGACCTGCCTGTCTTGGATCCATCCATCGAACAAGCTCTGGATGAAGAAGACATTGAAGATGATATTGATCAGGCTGCAGCCGAAGTGAGCGATACAGAGAGAACACCATCGGCTTCACCCAAGCAAACTCCTCCAAATCCTTCTGTTCTGGCTCATTTTTCAAGAGTAAGCAGCTTTCCTCAGCTCCTTTTGCAATCATATCTCTTATAGCCGATTGCTCACTGACTTTATAGTTGCAGAAGAAGAAAATTGCTGTGAAGAAGAAATCGGTAGCACCAACTCACAAACCGGCTCCACCAGTAAGATATTCTCAATCCTCTCACTAACTGATCTCGGCCGATTATGTCTAACATCTGTCTCTTTTACAGCCTCCTCCTCCTCCTTCACCTCCTGCGCAGCTAGAATCAGGCAACCGTACTCCATCGGCTGCAGACAGTCATAATGTCGAAGAGGAAAAACAACCAGCTGCTCCTACTATTCCAGTAAGTTTTGTTGACACAAATTTAAGATCGGCCAATAATGTTTTGATCCTTAACCATCCATAACACTATCTCTTACAGGTCTTAGCCGATCTGTTTTCTTTCAGCATCAAGGATTATCTCAATGAAACAGAGGAAGACACCACCAGTAAAGCCATAGCTCCTCTGTCTGATGATGTGAAGAAAACGCTTGAGGATATCTCTCATCGGCTAGAAGCATCACTAGACAACTTGGTAACCAATTGTGGCTCGATCCGGGCAAGGTTCACAGATATCCAAGCTCTACTCCCAGATGAATTAGCCGACGCCCTTACTCCAGCCGTCTATCTTGAGCAACACCAATTCAAGCTGGAGAAGGCCAGGCAGAGATTAGCCGATCGTCGGGAGCGCAAGGATATTGAAGCTACAATCCAGCACAATCGGCAGCTTGTGCATGTAGAGAAATGCAAGCTTGATCAGCTGTCTGAGGGCCCGATCAAGTCAAATATTGATCGGCTTGAAGCTCGTAAGATTGATCTCATGGCACAACTTCAAGAATGCAATGCCGAGCTGGATATGGAGCACAAGAAGTTAGCCGATCTCCCGCAAGCTATCGAAGAACAGAAGGCGAGGCTGAAATCGGCTATCAAGAATGTCGCTGACATGACCAAGTCCTTGAAGGTCATCTCTGGAACTGATGCTCAAGATGCCAAAGCTATTGAGGATGTAGAACAAATTAGGCAAAGGGCGATTTCGGCTATCCAGCGATACTTGTCTCAATGACTTTCTATGTAATAAACTTTAGAAACTTTTTGTAATCAGCTAAGATACTCTAGTTACTTTGCTGTCTTGATAGTCCTAATTTTTGCTCAAAAGTGTCAATTTCGAAATTTGCTAAAAAATTTCCATTATTTGTATATATATGCCCCCCTAATTTTACAATGTCAAAAGCATTGATAAAATTATAAAAACAACTAAGGGTGATATAACCATATCGGCCATTGTACATCGGCAAACCACAACCGATTATAATAAAAAACAACTAAGGGCGATATAACCATACCGGCTATCTCAAGGCGATGTAAACACATCGGCTATCATGCATCGGCAACATCAGCCGATCATGCATTAACCCAAACACTTGGGTAATATTTCTTCAAGTATTTGCCATTTAGCACTCTGCCATAAACTTCGCCATCGAGTCCTTGCAACATGTAAGCTCCCTTAGATACCACCTTATGAATTTGGAACGGTCCTTCCCAATTCGGCGACCACTTGCCGAATTTGCTATCCCGGGTCCCAATCGGCAAAATCAACTTCCACACAAGTTCACCTTCCGAAAAATCTTTGGGTACTACTTTCTTGTTATAATGCCGAGCAACTCGCTCCTTATCCTTGGTAACCTTTACTTTCTTGTTATAATGCCGAACAACTCGCTCCTTATCCTTGGTAACCTTTGCAAGGGCTCGTAACCGTGATTGAACCAGATCCTCCCTCTCATCGGCCATAAGGTTGTAATACTCATCGGCTGTTAAATCATTCTGCAATTCCGTTCTTCTAGAGCCGATTCTAACTTCCCATGGCAAAACAGCTTCATGTCCATAAACAAGTTTATAAGGAGGAACCTGTATTGATCCATGACAAGCCATCTGATAAGACCACAATGCTTCGACTAAACGAGTATGCCATTGCTGAGGATAATCAGAAATCTTCCTTTTAATCAACTTGATCAAGCTCTTGTTAGATGCCTCGGCCTGCCCATTAGCTTGTGCATAATACGGTGAAGAATTCAACAATTTGATTCCCATACTATCGGCAAATTGAACAAACTCATCTGACACAAAAATTGAACCTTGGTCAGTCGTAATAGTTTGGGGAATACCAAATCGGTAGATTATATGCTCTTGGACAAACTGTATAGCATCCCCAGAATCAACCTTCTTCAAAGGAATCGCGTCTACCCACTTGGTAAAATAATCAGTCGCCACCAATATAAACTTATGCCCTTTACTTGACGGTGGATTAATCATGCCGATCATATCAATTCCTCAACCTCTAAACGGCCATGGTTTAATAATAGGATTCATAGCCGATGCTGGCGCTCTCTGGATCGCTCCAAATTTCTGACAATCTTGACAACCCTTATAATATCTGAAACAATCCTCCAGCATTGTCGGCCAAAAATATCCAGCAAGTCGAAGCAGCCACTTCATTTTATGAGCCGATTGATGAGTGCCACATATCCCTTCATAAACTTCACCGATTGCAACTTTTGCCTAATCGGTACTCAAACATTTAAGTAACACCCCATCAATCGTCCGATAATAAAGCTCATCGTCTAACAATGTATACTTCAACGCTTTATATCTTAACTTCCGAGAAGCTCACTGAGATGGATTCCGTAAATACCGATAGACATCATATCTCCAATCATCGGCTATTATGGCAGCAACTTCAATCTGAACATCTTTGATCATCGGCTTATATCCCGATGCCCCTTGGGCTAAATTATTAGCTTCAATATTCTGCTCTCGAGACACATGCTTCAAAGTTACTAACCGAAATTTCTTCATCAGTTCTTGACACTTCTCATTATAAACTAGCAACACATCATTCTTGCAATCATATTCTCCTGCCAATTGACTGATCACCAACAAAGAATTCCCCATGATTTCAATAGTATCGGCTTCAACTTCCTGGAGTAGCTGCAACCCCTTGAGAACTGCCTCATACTCTGCTTGATTATTAGTTGCATAAGGTTTAATAGTATAGGCAAACTCAAAGCATGCCCCCCGATGGGAGATTATAACCAAGCCGATACCACAACCATGAGTACAAACTGACCCATCGAAGAATAAAGTCCATGGCACAACCTCAACCAAGCCGATAGAATTATCACGATGGTCAACAATAAAATCAGCTATAGCTTGTCCTTTGATCGCCTTCGGCGACTCATACCGAGGATCAAACTCAGTCAATGAAAATATCCACTTCCCAATCCTTCTTTTCAGAATAGGAGCCGATAACATATACTTGAGAACATCGGCTTTACATACGACAGTACATTCGTTGGACAATAGATAATGTCTTAACCTCGTACATGAAAAATACAAACACAAGCATAACTTCTCCACAGGAGAATATCTAGTCTCTGCATCCAAGAGCCGACGGCTCAAATAGAACACAACCCTCTCTTTTCCTTCGAGCTCCTGAATCAAGACCGAGCCAATTGACTTATCACCGGCCGATAAATATAACGGAAAATGTATTCCCTTCTGTGGAGGAATCAATACTGGAGGAGAACTCAAATATTCCTTAATATTATCCAACGCCTTCTGTTGTTCTGCCCCCAAGTAAACTGCTGATCGGCCTTCAATCTCAATAATGGTGTAAAAGGTTCTAACCTTCTAGATAAATTAGAAATAAACCTTCGAACAAAATTAATCTTGCCGATCATCTCCTGCAATTCTGTCTTGTCCTCCGGAGGTTTAATCTTCTTGATTGCATTGATACTTCTCTGAGTTAATTCAATCCCCCTCTCATGAACAAGAAATCCCAAGAACTGGCCAGCCGATACACCAAAAGCACACTTTGTCGGATTCATCTTCAAGCCATATTTCCTGGTCCTCTTGAAAACCTTTCTCAAATCGGCTATATGGTCCTATATTTCTTTAGACTTAACAACCACATCATCAATATAGACTTCAACCAACCAGCCGATTAGATCATGGTAAATGTAATTCATAGCTCGTTGATATGTAGCTCAAGCACTCTTTAAGCCGAAAGTCATCACAACCCATTCAAACAAGCCGATTGCACCAGGACACCTAAAAGCTGTCTTATGGACGTCTTCTTCGGCCATAAAGATTTGATTATACCCCGCGCTTCCATCCATAAAACTTAATATCTTATGTCCTGAAGCAGCATCAACCAACTGATCGGCCACTGGCATTGGATATTCGTCCTTTGGGGTAGCTTTATTCAAATCTCTAAAATCAATGCACACCCTCACCTTGCCATTCTTCTTGATAACAGGAACTATGCTAGAAACCCATTCGGCATATCGGCAAGGACGAATAAAACCAGTATCATATAAACGCTTAATCTCAGCCTTGACAGGTTTGAGCATGTCGGCTTTACATCTCCTCGGAGGTTGTTGATGTGGCCTAACCCCTGGTTTGGTAGGTAGCCGATGTTCAACAATCGATCGGCTGAGTCCAAGCATCTCATAATACTCCCAAGCGAAGCAATCCCTAAATTCTTTCAAGAGCTCTATCAGCTTGGTTCTAAACTCTGAAGATAAATTCTTACTAATAAATGTCGGCCTTGGCTGATCGCCTGGACCTATATCTATTTCTTCCAAATCATCGGCCGACATAAAACCCTGACCTTGCTTATCATCGAGATCATCTACTGTGTCCTTGGTGTAAACGTTTGAACCCTCCACGACGCCCTCAAAGTAATAGCTTGGGTTCTCCATCTTCAATTGGCTGTATGTCAGAATCGGACACTTTTAGAAAATCTCTACCCCAAACCTTGCCGGATAAACAATCAAGGCTGTCCATCTCCCAAAGAGCTAAATCGGCACTAGCAACATTGACTGACCTGTCGGCTGGCACGATTTCTACCTTGTCGCCTTGCCATTGAACCAAGCATTGATGCATGGTTGAAGGAATACAACAATTGGCATGAATCCAATCCCTTCCAAGCAACAAACTGTAAGAACCCTTCCCATCGATGACAAAAAACGTAGTAGGAATAGTCTTACTGCTAATTGTCAGCTCCACATTTAGAACACTCTTGGTTTCTGATGGATTGCCACCAAAGTCTTTGAGCACCATGTTTGTTTTGATGAGAGCTTCGGCATTTCTGCCCAACTTCCTGAACGTAGCATAAGGCATCAAATTTACTGCAGCTCCACCATCAACCATCATCTTAGACATCGGCTTCCCATTAACATAGCCATTTATATACAATGGTTTAAGATGCCGATTTTCTGTACCCTCAGGCTTTTCAAAGACTGCTTGTTCTGGCGATAGAATCAATTTAGCCAATTCTTCTTCTATCTCATCAACATCGGCTTGGTCGATCCCAAATTCGGTTGGCAAGGTAAAAACCATGTTAATCGACGCAATCACAACGCTTTTCCGTTTGGCCAATCTCTTTGCTTCATCGGCCACAGCTTCATCGGTTACAGGAGCTTGTTTCTTAACACGCCATTCCTGCTTCGGCTTTGTTTTCTTTAGCCGATGATTGATTTCCTGCTCGACTTCCTGAAAGCGTTCCCGGTTTCTCAATCTTTGAACCCTTCTCTTCCGATTCTTTGTAAATATATCAGGAGGACACCATTGAGTCTTCCTGTTTTCGTCATCCTCCGGGTCATGATCTTGATTTACCGGGCCCATTCTTTGATGAACAGGAACCCTTGCATGCTTCAGTCAATTGCCTTTAATATACGACCGGCTTGAACCCTCTGCAACGTTGGCGCATTCAGGACAGTCTTCAATAGATGGCAGCCTCATACCTTCATTCCAACAAAATCTAAAAAACTCACAACCCCAATGAGGATCGAAGCCATCATCACCTTCCTCGTAATGCCTCTCCTGTTGTTTATCATACTTCCTTTGGTACTTATTGATGATCTTAACCGAATTCACATGAAAACCCCTTGCACGGCCCCCATCGGCTGTTCGGCCAGCTGTATGCACCATATTGACAGGAAAAGGATTGCCATCAACCTTCATCGGCCTCTTGGAATCATCAAATTTGATTTTGCCTCCTTCGATAGCTGCTTGGATCTGCTGCCTAAAGACCTTGCAATCATTGGTAGTATGAGATCCAGAATTGTGCCATTTGCAATACCTATTCTTGCCTAATTCCTCAGCCGATGGAATAGTATGACCAGCAGGGAGTTGGATTTGCTTTTTTCGGAGTAACAGATCAAAAACCTTGTCAGCCTTGGTAATATCAAAATCATACCTCTCCTCTTTTCCAGAATTCTTCACCCATTGGCATGGTATAACCTTTTTGCTCCTTACCCATTCGGCCGCAGCTATTTCAGAATCGTCATCCTCATCATCCGATCCACACATATAAGAACAGACATGATTAACCTTCCTAGAATTCCTCCATTCTAGGAAGGTTAGGGTTAGCTTCAGCAAACCTCTGCTCGTGCAAAGTTACCTTTTGTGTAAGATGCGATAAGCTCTCAAAGTCCTCAGATGAGAATTTCTCCCTGATCGGAGCGACCATACCCTGCAAAGCCAAATCGGCTAACTGGGCATCAGTTAAGCTCAAACTAAAGCACTTATTCCTCATCTCTCTGAACCTCTGAATATATTCACGCACGGGCTCGTCATGTCTCTGCTTGATTGCTGTCAAATCGGACAACTTCATCTCATGCACCCCACTATAGAAATAGCTATGAAACTGCTTCTCCAGATCGGCCCAGCTGTTAATCGATCCATATGGTAAAGCAGAAAACCAAGTAAAAGCCGATTCAGCCAAAGACAACCGAAACAACCTAACCCTCAAGGCATCTATAGCTAATGCTTCACCACACTGAGCTAAAAATCGGCTAATATGCTCATAAGTTGATGTACTATCTTGCCCTGAGAACTTTGAAAAATCTGGAACTTTGAACCGATTAGGGAGAGGGACTCTCTCAAACCATTCAGGATACGGTTGTCGGTATAAATTTCCAGTATCTTTTGGTTTAAGTCCGAACTGTTCCCTCATCACGTCAGCAATCACATCGGCCTACGGTCGTTGTTGAGCTGCTCCTTACGATTGTTGCTGCATGGGCTCGAATTGGCTGTACTGAGGAGCAAATTGAGGCTGAATTAATCCCCCTTGCTGATATTGGTCTTGCGAGGAAGGGAGTTGATATTGATAATTTAAATTGCCCCCCTGATAATTTTGGTAGTTTGGCTGAATATTTCGCACCAAGTGCTCAGGGATAATCTGAGGTACCACCATGCGGTCCGGCTGCACATGATGGACCAAATGCTCTGGAACAACCTGATTCAGGGTATGTTGCCCAGCCGATGGATTCATCAAGCCTTGCTGGTGAATCGGCTGGATAGTCTGTTGCCTTGATGGCGTTTGTTGAACTGGCTGCACAACCTGTTGTTGAATTGGTTGTACAACCTGTTGGATTGGGGGTGTTTGTTGAATCGGCTGCTGCTGGACTGGATCAACAGTAGATTGAGGTGGTAGAAACATGGCAGCAACCTGATCTTGCGTTAGCCGATTCGCAACTTGCCCAACTATGCTGTGGCTGCTCTCTCATCAACAGCCGAGGATTAACCAGCTGGCCTGGTGCCGGCGTTGATGGAGCAGGTGGGGGAATCGATACCGGCGCCGTCGGCTGGGCTGATGATGCAATGGGAGGAACCGCTTGAATAGGTGGATGAATATCGGTGACCAAAGGCCGATAGTTTGGAAAGGTACCTCCTGGCAAATAAACTGGACCTGCAGCCTGATGTTCAGCTATTGAACCATCGGCTATTGACTTCATCATGTTCGACAAGTATTGACTAATACCCCAGATTGATTGATTAAAGCATTGTGCACAACATAGTCAACCCGGTCTTGAAAATTATTGAAAAGTTCCTGTGACGCACTGCCATCTTGATTAAGATTTCCTCCCTGTGGTCCATAAGTGCCATCACCTTGAACTCCATGTATTCCTTGAGAGTGGTCACCCTGATTCTCCTGAGCCGATCCATCTGCAGTGCTTTTGTCGCTTGGTTGAGCCGAGCTATCTAGGGCTTGTTTCAGTCCCCCATCCTTGGAAGAACCGGTCCCGGGGACATCAGCCACTACTCACACCTGATACTTTTGCACCACCGTCCCCTTGCGGGTCTGCATGAATGAGTTCAAGAACTGGTTCTGTGCTTGCTGCATCATTGCTTCAAACTCCTTCTTCTGATCAGGTGTTAATTTGTCCGGAGTAATGGTCATGACGTTGCCCTCATTAACTTCAGATTGGTCTAATTGCTGGATCTTCTCTTTAAGAGAACCTGGCCTAGCCGAGGACGGCGATGGTGGCGGCTTCTCGGCCATGAGGAAAACTGCTTTCTGACTTCTAATCGGTCCCAATAGGCGTGCCAAAAGCGTGTTGACAGAAAACACGAGGCCTGGGAGATCTGCTTAACTCCAATGCAGGTCCAAAACTCGCCTTCGGATGTATGAGCGTGCCAGTTGATTTGATCCTGCAATCAACAAGAAATAAAGACAAAGAAACCGCGATTAATTCTGTAAATGATAGCCGATCGGTTAGGTGCCGATGACATATCATTTATTTTAAGCCGATGTCATGTGTACATCGATCGGCAGTCATGAATAATTAAAGAAGAACTAAATCTATTCGACCGGCTGTAGATATTAACAATATATAACCCTTATGTCGATATATACTTAAATCAAGTGATTGGGATAGATCTGTCGCCATGCCGAGACAGTATAAATCACTTAGATCAAAATATAAATTAACAATAGAACTATATACGTTCATAGCATAACCGATCAGATGGATCTAGCATATATCGGCTAATACTCCGATACTACTCTATATTAAGATATTAAAGCAAGCAAAATATATCAAACAGAAGCATAATATACTTAAATGCAACAAGATCTTAACATAAAGGGCAGATTTAACATGTCAATCAAGCATATAGGATAACTATAGTTAAATCAGGTAAGATCGGCTGAAACCCCGATGCTACACTAATCGGCAACAAGGAAGCAGGCTAAAGACCGATATTCTAAGCACGACTTAATAGATCAAACTCAACTGATGCAGCATTAAGTATGAAAAGAAGAACAATATCTAGACAATCAAGCCGCTGGATGTTTCATAGAGTGGTAGATATCTTATACAATCCAAGCTAATGTAGCTATTTAACCTGATCGGCCGCCTTCTACTAACAGATGTTAGCCGATGGTAGGTTAGATAACGATATTACCGAAGATTATACAAGATATATGATAACTTGACGAATTACATAAACAAGATTAGAGTGTCATAGAGATGGAAGCACTAATCTCAAGAACACAAGCCGCCATAACAAGTTTTACCTCTTGTTGAAGATCGAAACCGATGCAGCTCAACTCGAAAGCAAGAACTCGTCGAAATAAAACTAAAGCAAAAAGGGTGGCGATGCGCCGAAATTGTATTGAATGTCTGTCTTTATTTACATAGGGCTCGGGGTCTATTTATACCCGAGAATTACAAGATATGTCCATACCGGACACGACTATTATCTCTAACAAACTCTAAGATACCATAAGTCTTTGCGGCAGACTTTTACCCAAACATATCTCTAAGGAAATTACATAAAATATCCCAATTAATAGATACAATTGCCTTCTCAGGACTCTATCCATGCGTGGCAATCATCTTGAAGCATATCAACTCAACCCGATGATATACACCGAGTCGTATTCTTGGAATCGGCTGTATCGGCTAGCCCTGTCTGATTCGAACCTTGCCGATCTTGACCATAGCCGATTCAGATTGCAGCCGATTCTGTCTCTGTTTCCGCAACGATCTTCATCTTCGATTCCGCTTCGATCTAATCTTCTTTTCCGATGCTGATATTACCAAATTTGGTCGTTAACATATAGTATTAGAAAAATGTCTCTACAAGGTATATTTGTTGTAGTGGATGCACTTGGTTCAGTAAACCATTCGACAATCTGCTTGCCAAGAGTATAAGACTAGCCTCTAATTAAGCTTGATACTGAGCTTAAATGTGCCAAACATTGCTAGTTGATACTGTTTTAGACATGTGACTCACAAACAATTCTTTCTCAGTTGTCATCTGCACTCTTGCTGTTGTGGGAAATGAAGGTGTCAACATACCACTACAACTGGATGTAGTTGAGATTCTAATGATTTGTTTGTTTATTGGACTAAGGTTGTCGATGCTAGAAGAGAAAGACTTGTTCCTTTCACATGCCATGCAGTTCTGCCAACGTTCAGCCATCCTGATGCCTAACATTTCTATCTCATTCGTCTATGTAACAAGCTGGAATTTCAGAAGAGAGAAAGGCATACAGGAAAATCCTGCATATTACTACATTTCTCCTCTTCTTTTTACTTGCATTGTTGTCTCTCATGGCCCGTAGTTCTTTTATACAACCACAGTATGCAATTATGTAGCATTCACTACAGAGATGGTAAGGATCTTAACCGTGCTCAGCAACAGCTATTGAGGCTCTGTACCAATCCATTTACTCCAACTCAATTTAAATTCTACTAATGTGGACACAGTTTTATGCATGAGAAGAATCCCCTGACTTTTCATGGTACAATGATATACGAGTAGTAGAAAATCACATGTGCATATGTAACCAAGCAATGCACTACAGTTTACCACCTCTCCAAATCAGTCACATCAGTTCTCAAATACATTTGTAGAGTATCCTATGTGTGGATCTGTCATTGACCAGGCTCAAGGTATGCTTTAGGACATCTTAGCTACATGGATGCCTAGAACTTGAGGGTTCACCAAACTTACAATCCTGATGTCTCATATGCCCAATTGCATTTTTGTTACATACTCCACACACACGCGCGCGCGAGCGGACTGGTTGTTTGGTCATGCATAAACAAGATGAATATAATACAACATATGAACGAAATTGACTAAATTTTGTGGGAGCCTAACTACGCTCTCTGAAACCGCAGAAACACAGATCCTTCTCCTTGTCCCTTTAACAGATCCCCGAAAACAACTATATATACTAGATGTTCCTCTCAATAATATTCGGTATATGCTTATTCTTCGAATAAAATGCATATGCATTCCTGAAGGCTCGAGAGCCTCTCTCTCTCTCTATATATATATATTCTGACTGGATAGTATCAATACATCTTTTCCCCATATTAAAACAAGCAATGCATTCAGCACATAGCAGTGCAGCTGGCCGCTGGGTTGAGAGCTAAGCTATTGAAACGTTGGAGTTGACATGATCTACTGCTGGCGGCCGGCCACCATCTGCATGCCAGGAGAAATTAGGTTAATTAGTCAAGTAATTAAAGAATAATTTGGATTACCTTGGAAGAAGATGCATCCCAAACCATCAAAATCCCTTGACATATCTAGGCATCAGGCTAGGATTCCTTGTAGATGTAACAGAAAAAAGAAACGGGATATCCTCTGATCTGATAGGCAAGAAAAGGCAGGGAAAATAGGATGTAGATATACATGTGCAAGCATCAATATCACCTGCGTATGTGCAAGATGCTGAAGAGACGCCTGTCCAGGCCTGGATGAATGATTTTGCACCGTTGCCTCTGATGGATCCATCACGCCATGCTGCCGCAGGAGAGCTGCATGCTGGCTGTGGGTGGACGACGAAGAGGGCGCCGTGGTGGCGGGTCGCGACATACGTTGTCGTCTCGATCACCTCGTGCGGACGGGCTTGGATCGATGCCATCAACCATCGCAACGGTCATGCCGAAGGATCGCCATCGTACGTCGTTGGCCGTCTGGAGACGATCGTCGTTGAACCCAATGGATCGCATCGTCGCCGCCGTAGACGCCAAATCAGCGTTGTTCTCTCCGAATAAACCGTAGATGGCGCTCTCCGCCAGCAATAATGACCTAGTTGGTTCATCGATATGGGTTGGCGAGAGGTATTTATATGCGAGAGCAGACCATTCCTGTTTTCCTATTACTACGCCGGAAATTTTTCTCGTCAAAAATCAAAACGGGTCCGCCTAGTAAAATCCAGTAACGAGCTTCATCGAGGCTTTCTGCGATGGACGGTAGATGGTTTTAAGAAGGAAGCAACAAAAATTTCTGCAGAGTGTGCTCGAGGAGACTCGAACCTAGTCTGATGGGGCGCATGCCAGCTGCCCCTACCACCACGCTATGAGCGTATCCATTGGCTTAGACTTTCAAGTTGTTTTTTTTGGCTGTTACGGTTTATAAATCAGTGGCTTTTAACGCCTAGTTGGGTAAAGTGCTAACTCTAATATGCATAAGCCAAAAAGCTACTCGAAACTAGATATCGACGTAATAGTGTAAGCATAGCTCATGGCTTCAAAATATCCTAAGAGAAAAGCTATCTGTTTTCTTGGGCTTTGGCTTTTTAGATTATAAGCTGTCTCATATAAGACCAAACAAAGAGGTCTGATGCTAAGTTATCCACATGTCATTTCTAAGGAGATATTTCATATAACTCTTCATGTAAAAAAAAAATCTGATGGTTAAAGCTTACTGCAATTGTAAATGCCCCTACATATGGTAGCCGGATGGAAATCCATTTAAAGGAAGCTATTTTTACAACAGTACCACTTTCCTTGATTTATTGCAGTATACACTGGCCAGAGGATCTCAACAATACCAAACAATTGGTTCCTAAAATATTTATACTCTAGAGTTAGATGATGTTTTTGTCCTGGAACAGTATGAACAAAAAAAAGATTAAAGTCAACAAATATATCAAAAATTTAAAATGGGTACTTTCAAGAACATATAGGTTGCATAGGAATGACGAATCCCATTGCTTATAACTAGCTTAGTCCAATAATCTTCGGGTTGGCCCTACCGGTCACTGAACTCTCAGGCTCATGCATGCTGTTGCCAACTTCTGAAGAACTGAAGATGTGTGATCTTTTTCTAGTTAATCATCCATAAGAGATGCGACATCCTTGTTCCTTTCACCGCAGGATATCAGTAGGCAGTGTTTTGCCATCCTGATGCCTACCATTCCTTTCTCATTCATCTAACAAGTTGGAAGGTGTGAGAAGACAGAACTTGGCTGAGATCAGCCACCAAACTTCTTCACATGATCAACATCTCTCCAATTCTTTCCATCTGTTTGCATCTCTCTTGGCTCATAGTCCTTTTATAGCTGCAGGACGCAACTAGCTAGTCTTCTCTTCACTAGAGAGAAGACTGATCAGATGTACTCTAACTCAAATTTAATTGAACAAAATTCAGAATCAAACAATAATACGCTAGCTGCATGCTACTATTACTTATACTACATATATAGTCATCTTCTTTAGATCTGCTTTTCACACGAATATACTACCAAACTTGTACTACCGTTAATTTATAAATAACAAGAAAAAAAGAGCAGCTTTACGGTGCTCCATACTACCCTATACTAGTGCATTACACTACTGATCCAACGGTTTAGATTAGCTCTATTCTACTGAAGACCACACTTAGTATAGGTAGTATACACATGTAGTATGGTGTAGTACAAGGGTATTTTGGGAAAACAAATGATGGTATTTTTGTAATGTCACATGCACATCAACATTTTGTGTAAACATTACTACTCAAAATTCATCGTATCAATTAGTTCTAAATTGATCGAACAGATCAAATAATGAAGAAAAGAATGATCGAGGCATCCAGCAGATCTCGGGGTCGCTGTTCAATATGGTGTGTAATTTTAACAATTATTGTGTCATTTACCATAATACCCATAGTAATGAAGGTTGTATTTCATCTATACTACCGCTCCTGCTAGTAGATCATATTTATACATTAATTTTCACTTGAACAATTCTTTTAGTCAGCCAAGCATATATAGCCGCTAGCTTGAGTTGAGACAGATCCTAGTAGACCGTATTTCTTTTTTCTTTTTAAATATATGCATGATGAATGTACACAATCAGAATGGAACTTTAGAGCATCCTACCCACATCATTAATCTATCATATAGATAGATCACTGGTACGACAGAATGATAGCCACTGAATCAGATATTACACCCTGATATGCAGTACACTGCAAAAAGAAGACAATACTACTACAGCAGTTATATCACCAATTCCGATTAGCACGTAATACGCAGTCAGGGCCCTCACTTTGTTCCTCGCATTCAACTAATTACTTTAATTTTCCATTAGCAACCATAGAGCTTCTGCAGCTTGATCACATGTTACATATATAGTGTTGTCGCCATGGAGAGTGGTTTCACACCCCAATACACTGTATTCCCACACTGATTGATCCTCTCTGATGACAACATTGCTTATCATCTCCATTCAGCTAATCAATTACTTCCTCCACCCCAAAATGTTAGCATTTTTGAGGTAGGCATGTGCATTAATAAAGTAGATAGAAATGATTGAAGAAAGATTGTGATAAGTGTAAAATCAAAGGTGTTTTTGATTATTATTCTGTGATGAACAATTGGCATTGGAGATTATTGGTTTTGATATTTGGAATTTATTCACGAAGTGGTTTTGGAGATGATTGGATTTACAGGTGAATCGCAGGTTCATTATTTTATGTGGACCGGTCAGACCGGGCCGGTGCGGCCGGTCAGACCGGTGGTATATGCGCGGTCAGACCGGCCAGCCCGCGGTCTGACCGGCCGACTCTGTGTCGGTTTCGGTTTCGGGTTGTTTGTTTAGATATCCGTGATTATTTCATGATTATTGCTTCTAGATGGATACTATACGTATGTAATACTGTTGTTTGCTACTAATGAGTCAAGTTGGAGATAGCTTGGTCTCGAAATATGGTTTTTTTGTTTATTTCATGTGTAGGTGACTCGATGCCTCGGGAGAGTATTTGCGGTGATGGACCAGGAGTCGGCTTGGGGATAAGACGACGTCCGTGGTGGTCAGAGATCATGCGGGATACTTAGGCTAGAGTTGATGCACGTGGTTGATGGAGATTCCATATGGCATATGATGGAGTTATTGTGTGCATATGGGATGCGGAGTCGAATTTGGAAGGAGTCCAAATTTGGTACGATTGGTTATGTAAAGTTTCTTTCTTGTACTAGAGGGTTTCCTAAGGTGTTTAGGACTCCTAGTATGAGTTTGGTTCGTGGCTTTAGGCTGCCTACCTCATGTATAAATAGAGGGGGAGCGTGAGGCTTCCCGGTATCGCTTTTGAGAGCAATTGAGTTGAGTTTTGAGTTAGGGTTTCGAGTTTAGTCGAAATTTTTGTAAGGAGTGCTGTTGGTGCACTTTGTAAACACAGAGAGAATTAATAAAGTCGTCATCCACTTTAAGAGTTCTTCGATTTGTGTTTACCGGGTTTCGGCGGTCTAACCGGCGACACACCGGCGGTCAGACCGGCGGCATAGCGGCGGTCAAACCGGCGGCGTAAGGGCGGTCAGGCCGGCGGCGGCAGCAGGCGAGGCTGGCGACTTCGGTGGTTCGACCGATCGATCTATATCGGTCAGACCAACGTTCATCAGGAGGTCAGACCGGCGCAACATCTTCGGTCAGACCGCGATCCATCGATTTCGAGGGTAACTTTTATTTCTGCTAAAAGTTTTTGGTTTTTGGGTATACCAACCATTCACCCCCCTTTGGTTGGCTTAGTTATTGCTATTCGACCTACAATAAGTTGAGAAGAGAGAGTAGGCGAGAAAATTAAATGGAGAATGATTATTATTAGTTGAGAGGATCCTCCGGAGTGGTACGTGTAAAAATAACTTTATTTTAGGACAAATCACTGTACTAGAAATAACAATATTTTATGACGGAGGTAGTAATGGTTAGGTAATTTTTTCAAGAATAGGATTCATGACCATATAGTATTTTACCAGCTAATAGATACATCAAGAATCTGATCATGACCGAGACAAGAAGTGCAAGTTTTGGTGCTGCCAATCGGTAGTGTCCTCTTATCCGTATTGAAGCTTAAATAGCAAAAACAGAAATAATATTGTGGCCTTCACACCACTACACAAAGCAAGACCGGTCCAAATTGCGGGCCATCCCTCACGTCAGGCATGCCGCGCCCAAGCACTACCAAGAGATGTGCTCCAGCATGAACTTGGGAAGATTCAAGCCACAAACATGTGCGGCCAACTGCTTTGAATTACGCTCTGACTCAACAAAAAGCAGAGCAAACTCAAAACAAAACATAACATGGCAAGGAGAAAATATAGCAAACAGAACCGAGCAGAGCGGCTAGAGTTACAGTAACAAATTCTTGATGCCTTCCATTCACTGCTTCACCACTATTGAAAATCTCCAAAGGCACAACCCATGAAAGGACTTATTGATATCCAACCAGTGCTTTATATGTGTATGTATATTTCTGTAGCAACCATGTTACTCCTTCCGTCCCATAATATAAGTGATTTTGACTTTTTACTTGTACTGTTTAACCACTCGTCTTATTAAAAAAATTGTGCAAATATAAAAAATAAAAAGTTGTGCTTAAAGTACTTTAGATATAAAGTAAGTCACAAATAAAATAAATAATAATTCTAAATTTTTTTTGAACAAGACGAATGGTCAAACAGTACAAGCAAAAAAATTAAAATCCCTTGTATTATGGGACGGAGGGAGTAGTATTTTTATTTATCAATCAGTGAAACTGCTATTAATTTTCCAATATTTCCACCTTATAGTACCCCCATGCATCTTGCTACTGAAGGATAAAAAAGTGTAGATGTTTCAATAAACTCTTTGCACTGGTTGTGTTTGGTAAGATGGATGTGCCTTCTGAGAAAGCAAATGCGAGATGTAATAATGTATCAAGAATCATGTATACGTCATTAACCTATTGAGCTGTCACAAATGATTTCAGTTGCATGAAATAGAATATCAAAACAATGTACATGGCTCAATGTTCTTATCCACAGTTGGTGTAGTGCAAACATGCATACAATTTTCACTCATTTTTTTTGATTTGTACATGAAAACAAGTAAAAGAACACTAAATTCTATAATATTTGAGCAAAAGCCTCTTCCATGATTTACATTTACTATAGCACTCCAGCTACACCAGTTGTTGCATTCGATCAAATTGTATTTTGGAAGAACGAGAACCCCCAAAATTCTTGCATTTCGTGGAGTTAACAAGTTAATATTGATAGCATCAATTACTTGACACTATGGATCAAAATCCTGATACCTACCATTCCCGCATTGACAATCTGAAAACTCTTCAGAATGTAACTTCAGTTTGGTCCTAATTATATTGCTACATGTATAGGGGAGAAAGTTGAAATTGACAAGGTCTTAACCCATATGAATACAGTAGATGCTACCGCATCCCATGCGTTTCTCATGCCAGCAGTATTGAAGGGTGCTTTTTTTTAAGCAATTTTACGGTCCTTGAGAAGGTATCGTGAGGTACCAAAAATTTAGGTAAAATTTGGTACCTCTTGGCACCTAGAAAAAGTGGTACCTCATGGTACCTCCTTAAGGACTGTAAAATTGCTCCGACAGACAAATGCATCGGTGCTCCACTTTGACAAGCTATGTAGCTGAGACCACAAAGAAAATGGGGGTATTTCTATTACTCCATCCGTTTCAAAATATAAGCATTTCTTATATAAAATATGTTTGTAATTTAGAATGGAGCTTTAAGTTAATAAGGCCTGCGCTGCGCACTTATTAGTTTTTAGCCCGTTAGCTCTTACCGTGAAGAAAACTTGCTCATTATAAAAGAAGAGAACTAGCTTGCTCATTATACATAAGATGCATGATATATAATATAGACTATCTGTAGTTTGTAGTTCAGCCACGGATCAAGTAACCATTCTGCAATTTCTGCTTGGTAAGAACCTCATAAAGACTGAACTTAGCTTAAATCTGCCAAACATTGACAGCAGATAGTGCTTTAGACTTGTAAATCCTGTAGACTGACAGTTTTCAATGACCATACATATGCGAGTTGCTGGTCCACTCAGGTTGATTTCGAAGAAGAGAGTATGTAAGTGCGGACGCGTACAACAGGGTGAAGTTTGCTACTGTGCTAACTATAGCAATCGGACAGATCTCGAGCTCGTTTCAGTTTCTACAAACCTGTTCTTTCATCGGACTAGAAGTATCTCTCAGAGAAGAGAAAGACTTCCTCCTCCCACAACTTATGATGAAGTTTCGATAGTGTTCTGCCATCCTGATGCCTACCATTTCTTCCTCATTCATCTAACAGGGGCTCGAAGTTCAGAAGAGAGAACATAGTAATCAAACTTTTGCAATGACAACATCTTTCCCTTCTATCTGCATGCATATCTCTTAGCTCATAGCTAGACGTCTTTTATAGAGACAAGCTAAGAGAGAAATGCATCTTGGGTCCTAACCATGGTCAATAAGAGTCGAGCCAGTTTTTTTGTTAATCAATTTTTCTGTACTAAAATTTTCTCTTGGCTCAGTGACAAGTTTTACAGCACCGTTGGTCTGCTCCCAAGGATAATGGTTTGGCATGCATCCTAATACCTATGATTCACATACTGATCGATAGTTTCTTAATATCACCAATTTTCTGTTGGATATAGTCACGCATTGATCGTGGAAAGGCAATAAACCTAATATATAAGTGGGGGATATCTCATCTCATAGGCTAGCTTTTGAGGTGGGAAAAAACGCTTTACGATTTTATAATTGGTATCAGAGTCTAGCTAGTTCAACATCTCTCGCTGGCCTAATGGACCGTGGGTGCCTATGGGGCTCGTATACACGAGAGAACGTCGGCGTACGATGAAAGGGTGATGAATGGCTGAGGGATACCAATGTGTAAAGGCGAAAATTGTTGAGTAGTGTCATATTGGTTGTGAAAGACTTATCACCTCGTAGGTAGCTTTTGGGGGTGAGAAAAACATCCTACATTTTCATCTTCATTGGACTAAATACAGATGGCTGTTTAGGCAAAATTTTCAAGGAGAGAATTCAAAACCTTTAGGTAGCTAATAGAAAAATTCAGGCTATTTGCACGAACATCCAATTTTCTGTAGTACTATAAGAATACAAATATTCTTTTAAGAATTTCTATATACTATATCATGTGCTAGGTGACAACCATGCTGGAAATTAGTTCCCGGATTTGTTGCAGTATTCAACGTCCAGTACAATACCTATCAATCAGTTCCTAAAATATTTGTACTCAGTTATCTTATTGATTTTAGCTCATCATATATATAACCGCACGGTAACCGCGCCTAAACTGCACGGTAATCGTTTTAAAACCGTCGTTTGAACCATATAGGAAATGTTGAATGTGGTTAGATTGTTGAATGTTCTGTAAATGTTGAATGATGTCCAAGTTATAGCGTTCTAACTTGTAGAGTACTTATATTTGCAAATATTGATGGTGGTTGACATATGAACTAGATCAAATAGATGAAATATGGTTTGGTAGTCAACTAGTGAGGTGAAAAATGGTACTCCATCCGTCCCAAAATATGACAACTTCTCCACCAATATTCTCTTTTCAACCAATCACAACCCTACACCATTCACTTTTCTTACCTACCTCCACTACTCATCCAATCAAAATCCTCCACCATTCACTTCTACCTACTTTCTTAATAACCGTGTCCAACTCTAAAACTTCTTATATTTTGGGACAGATGGAGTATTTGTTGATAGAGTTGATATGATATGATATTTGTTGGGTTAGTCGATATATTCATGAGTGTAACAGTGATTTCATTCCGAATGGTATGCAGAAAAACACGCTCGGTGACGACGTCGTGGTCGTCGTCGACGGCGGGCACGGCATCGCTGGCGAGACCCCGACGACAGCTGCGCCACGAAGTCTAGGATCTGCGCCGGCTGCAACTCCGTGTGTACCGCATCAGGTCGGGGAACGGCGCCGCCGCGGAGGACGCCTGCCGGGCCATGTTGCGGCGGACGGGGCACGACGGGGTAAATGAGGAAGCCATACATCGAGGCATCCAACTACTAGCTCCAAGAAACACATCATCGGCGTGCAAGGAATCATCCATCCAAGACCAAGTTAGGTGAAGATGAGCTTGTTGCTGAGCAAGATGTTGAGTTGTGATCCAAATTCATTTGCACTTAATAAAGGCCAGCTTCTGCCGTAGTGGAGCGGAGGCTGAAGCTGGCCCATTGGGCCGTGCACCTGGGGACGTCCAGGGGTGCGGGGGCGGAGCCCCCGTGAAATGGATCGTCATCCCTTTTAGGGTTCCACCACATATATACCTCTTGTAAGCCGCCGTGCGGCGTTGTAACCTCACCCCAGATATAGTGAAGATATTTTGCTGGCTGGCGCCCGTGGTTTTTTCTCTCCTACTTTGGGAGGGTTTTCCACGTTAAATCTCGTGTCTTCTGTGATTGATTTATTATTTCTTTATCGTTTGTTCGCTTATCGTTTCCTAACAAGTGGTATCAGAGCTTGTTCCCACATTAGGGTTTCACGATGGCGTCGATGAAGTATGATCTACCGCTGCTAGATTACAAGACGAGATTCTCGCTGTGGCAAGTCAAGATGTGGGCTGTTCTGGCGCAAACTTCGGATCTTGATGAGGCACTGGAAAGTTTCGGGAAGAAGAAATCGACTGAATGGACCGCTAAGGAGAAGCGGAAAGATCGTAAGGCTCTGTCGCTGATCCAACTTCATCTATCTAATGATATTTTGCAAGAAGTGTTGCAGGAAAAGACTGCTGCAGAACTTTGGCTCAAACTGGAATCGATCTGCATGTCTAAAGATCTAACCAGTAAGATGCATATCAAGATGAAGTTGTTCTCGCACAAGTTGCAGGAGAGTGGTTCTGTGTTGAACCACATATCGGTCTTTAAGGAGATCGTTGCCGACCTAGTGTCGATGGAGGTACAGTTTGATGATGAAGATTTAGGTCTTTTACTGTTATGCTTACTGCCTAGTTCATATGCAAATTTTCGTGACACCATACTTTTAAGCCGTGATGAACTAACCCTAGCGGAAGTTTATGAGGCGCTCCAAAACAGGGAGAAGATGAAAGGTATGGTTCAGTCTGATGTGTCATCCTCTAAGGGCGAAGCATTGCAGGTCAGAGGCAGATCTGAGCAGAGAACCTACAACGATAGCAATGATCGTGACAAGAGCCAGAGTAGAGGCCGTTCCAAGTCCAGAGGTAAAAAGTTCTGTAAGTATTGCAAAAAGAAAAATCATTTCATTGAAGAATATTGGAAGCTGCAGAATAAGGAGAAAAGGAAATCTGATGGTAAGGCCTCTGTTGTTACCAGTGCTGAAAACTCTGATTCAGGAGATTGTCTTATCGTTTTTGCTGGTTGTGTTGCTAGTCATGATGAATGGATCCTTGATACTACATGTTCGTTTCATATCTGCATTAACAGAGATTGGTTTAGTTCTTACAAGTCTGTGTAGAATGGAGATGTTGTGCGCATGGGAGATGATAACCCACGTGAGATTGTGGGCATTGGCTCCGTACAGATCAAGACACATGATGGCATGACATGCATGCTGAAAGATGTGAGACACATACCAGGGATGGCGAGAAATTTCATCTCTCTCAGCACACTTGATGCAGAAGGATACAAATACTCCGGTTCAGGTGGAGTTGTAAAGGTATCTAAATGTTCTCTCGTCTATATGATTGGTGATATGAATTCTGCAAACTTATATGTCCTTAGAGGAAGTACATTACATGGTTCTGTTACCGCTGTTGCTGTTTCTAAAGATGAACCTAGTAAGACTAACCTGTGGCATATGCGTCTTGGACATATGAGTGAACTTGGTATGGCAGAATTGATGAAGAGGAACCTGCTGGATGGCTGCACTCAGGGTAACATGAAGTTTTGTGAGCACTATGTTTTTGGTAAGCACAAGAGGGTAAAGTTCAATACCTCAGTTCATCGCACCAAAGGTATACTTGATTATGTACATGCTGATTTGTGGGGGCCTTCTCGTAAGCTCTCTCTTGGTGGTGCTCGTTATATGCTTACCATTATTGATGATTACTCTAGAAAAGTGTGGCCTTATTTCCTAAAACATAAAGATGATACATTTGCTGCTTTTAAAGAGTGGAAAGTCATGATAGAAAGGCAAACTGAAAAGGAGGTAAAAGTACTTCGCACTGACAATGGTGGTGAATTTTGTTCGGATGCTTTTGATGATTACTGCAGGAAGGAAGGCATTGTTAGGCATCACACCATCCCGTACACTCCACAGCAGAATGGTGTGGCTGAGCGCATGAACAGAACCATCATCTCCAAGGCTCGTTGTATGCTGTCCAACGCTCGCATGAACAAGCGTTTTTGGGCAGAGGCTGCTAACACCGCCTGCTACTTGATCAACAGGTCGCCTTCTATCCCACTTAATAAGAAAACTCCCATTGAGGTATGGTCTGGTATGCCTGTTGATTATTCACAGTTGAGAGTTTTTGGATGCACTGCTTATGCTCATGTTGATAATGGAAAATTAGAGCCTAGAGCTATTAAGTGTCTGTTTCTTGGTTATGGTTCAGGAGTAAAAGGTTATAAGTTATGGAATCCTGAAACTAATAAGACATTCATGAGTAGGAGTGTTGTTTTCAATGAATCTGTTATGTTTAATGACAGCTTGCCCACAGATATCATACCAGGTGGTTCTGATAAGGAGCAGCAATATGTTAGCGTGCATGTGGAGCACGTGGATGATCAGGAAACTGAAATTGTTGGTAATGATGTTAATGATACTGTTCAGCACTCACCTCCTGTTTTGCAGCCACAAGATGAACCTATTGCACATCGCAGAACAAAGAGGAGTTGTGGAGCTCCAGTCCGCCTTATTGAGGAATGTGATATGGTTTATTATGCTTTTAGTTGTGCTGAACAGGTGGAGAATACTCTTGAGCCAGTCACATACACTGAAGCTGTTGTTTCTGGAGACCGTGAGAAGTGGATCTCAGCTATGCAGGAGGAGATGCAGTCTCTTGAGAAGAATGGCACATGGGAGCTTGTGCACTTGCCAAAACAGAAGAAGCCTGTTCGTTGTAAATAGATCTTCAAGAGAAAGGAGGGTTTATCTCCTAGTGAGCCTCCGAGGTTTAAGCAAGGTTAGTAGCAAAAGGTTTCAGTCAAATTGCTGGTGTTGATTATAATGATGTGTTCTCTCCAGTTGTAAAGCATAGTTCAATTCGCACATTCTTCAGTATTGTTGCTATGCATGATTTTGAGCTTGAGCAGTTAGATGTGAAGACATCATTTTTACATGGAGAGCTTGAGGAGGAGATATACATGGACCAGCCAGAAGGGTTCATAGTACCTGGTAAGGAGGATTATGTTTGCAAGTTGAAAAG
This sequence comes from Oryza meridionalis, assembly GCA_000338895.3. Lineage (NCBI taxonomy): Eukaryota > Viridiplantae > Streptophyta > Magnoliopsida > Poales > Poaceae > Oryza > Oryza meridionalis. The sequence continues at coordinate 3,246,531 of CM002528.2, read as the reverse complement.
ATCTTTGTATGGGTTGAAACAGTCTCCTCGTCAATGGTATAAAAGGTTTGATTCATTTATGTTGTCACATGGCTTTAAGAGGTCTGAATTTGATAGCTGTGTGTATATTAAATTTGTTAATGGATCACCTATATACTTGCTGTTATATGTTGATGATATGCTGATTGCTGCCAAGAGCAAGGAACAAATCACTACATTGAAGAAACAGTTGAGTAGTGAGTTTGATATGAAGGATCTTGGTGCTGCTAAGAAAATTCTAGGTATGGAAATCACTAGAGATAGAAATGCTGGTTTGCTATTTCTTAGTCAGCAAAGCTACATTAAGAAGGTTCTTCAACGTTTTAACATGCATGATGCAAAGCCTGTTAGTACTCCTATTGCACCTCATTTTAAATTATCAGCTTTACAATGTGCTAGTACTGATGAGGATGTAGAATACATGTCTAGAGTTCCATATTCTAGTGCTGTTGGTTCTTTGATGTATGCCATGGTTTGCTCCTGTCCAGATTTATCTCATGCTATGAGTTTGGTTAGTAGATACATGGCTAATCCTGGTAAAGAACACTGGAAAGCTGTTCAGTGGATTTTTAGGTACCTCAGAGGCACAGCTGATGCTTGCTTTAAGTTTGGCAGGACTGATAAGGGGCTTGTTGGATATGTGGATTCAGATTTTGCTGCAGATTTGGATAAGAGAAGGTCACTCACAGGTTACATGTTTATTATTGGTAGTTGTGCTGTGAGTTGGAAGGCAACGTTGTAGCCTGTTGTTGCCCAGTCTACCACTGAAGCAGAATACATGGCTATTGCTGAAGCATGTAAAGAATCAGTTTGGTTGAAAGGATTGTTTGCTGAGCTTTGTGAAGTTGATTCTTGCATTAACTTGTTTTGTGACAGTCAAAGTGCTATATGTCTCACTAAAGATCAGATGTTTCATGAGAGGACAAAGCATATTGATATCAAGTACCATTATGTTCGTGATGTAGTCGTGCAAGGTAAGCTAAAGGTATGCAAGATAAGTACTCATGATAATCCTGCTGATATGATGACAAAGCCTGTTCCTGTTGCTAAATTTGAGCTTTGCTCAAGCTTAGTTGGTATAGTGGTTTAGCCCAAGAGGCTATTTGGCGCCAAAAGTGTTTTTGTCTTTGTTGTGTTCAGGGTGAAGGATTGTTTCATGCTACAAGAAGGAATTTGTCTCAAGGTGGAGTTTGTTGAGTTGTGATCCAAATTCATTTGCACTTAATAAAGGCCAGCTTCTGCCGTAGTAGAGCGGAGGCTGAAGCTGGCCCATTGGGCCGTGCACCTGGGGACGCTCGGGGGTGCAGGGGCGGAGCCCCCACGAAACGGATCGTCATCCCTTTTAGGGTTCCACCACATATATACCTCTTGTAAGCCGCCGTGCGGCGTTGTAACCTCACCCCAGATATAGTCAAGATATTTTGCTGGCTGGCGCCCGTGGTTTTTTCTCTCCTACTTTGGGAGGGTTTTCCACGTTAAATCTCGTGTCTTCTGTGATTGATCTATTGTTTCTTTATCGTTTGTTCGCTTATCATTTCCTAACACAAGAAAGCGTCGTCGTTCGTGATGACGGCGAGCATGAGCGCGGTGGAGGCGCTCAAGGACCAGGCGGGGCTGTGCCGGTGGGACTTCGCCATGCAGATCACTGGGCAAGCCGTCCCGGTGTTGCTATCGTCGCAGATCACCGGCAACGGCGTGGCGTCCTCCCGCGCCGGTGCCGCCGCCACATGCGGTAGGGCCACTAGGCCAAAGAGGTCGGAGGAGGAGAAGGTGCAGAAGGCATATCACCTCGTCTGCTGGGGACCTAATTAAATCAGTTCTTCAATTCGTGTAGTGCTTTCATTTGCAATTAGTCCACGATCTACTGATGAAGAATTGCTATGTGCAAACTAAGGAGTAAAATCAACAAGAAGACATCGGAGCGGCACTACCGTGGCGTGAGGTGGCGACCGTGAGTCCGCACGCTCGATGCGGAGCTTGGCGACGAGGCGCAGGTTGCTGTCGGCGAGCATGGCGGTGTCGGCATCGGCGGCGTCAGGGTCGGCAGCGTCATCCGGGGTGGCGGAGGAGGAGGACGGGGAGAGGAATGGGAAGACGGAAAGATTGACGGGAGGACGGAAAGAGTGACGGAGTGGCATGGTTCTAATTTTTGAAATTTACAGTGGCACCCAACAGATAACGTGAATAGTAGTGGCATATTTTTGATTTGCCACATTTGCAGTGGCATGGATCAAATTAACCCAAACATCTAGCGGTTACCGCACAAATACCGCTGTAACCGACTCAAACCGCATGGTTACTGCGTCCCATACCGCAATACCGTGGTTTTTATGAATTCAAATTTTCGAATGCGAATTGTGCTCGGTTTTTTACGGTAACCGAATTCACATTCGAGTTTTTCTTGGACGTATTTTAGTGTTTGAGATTTCTTTAAAGCTTTTAATTATTTCTATTATTCCTTTTAGAAAGTGATTTTTAATTTGGGATGAATTTATCAGGGCGTGACATCGACCAAGGGGCTGACGGCATCTGTCAGAGGCCAAGCCTACAAGAGTTGGGATTACTATTCCTACCGGCCCACAAGGAGAGTGGTTCATGTACTCACATTCACAAATGGCCTCCCACTCAGTTTGCGGGAGGTCACGTATCAACGTCGGAATGTCGGTGGCAGCAAATGGCGGATCGACCACCACCCGTCCCACGTGCCCTGTCACAACCGTGTTGGAGAGGACTGAAACAATGATGACATCACAAGATTAATAAGGAGAATAGTTCAAGGTGTTCGAGTTGTCGAAAGACTTCGAGTTATATACCTTGATGTGATACCAATGTTGCATCCTGTGCCCATGTGTACTCATATGAGGAGTGGGCACGAGCTTGGAAAGACTGGATCCAACGACGAACGAAGTCTTAACCGCATGGTTACTGCGTCCCATACCGCAATACCGTGGTTTTTATGAATTCAAATTTTCGAATGCGAATTGTGCTCGGTTTTTTACGGTAACCGAATTCACATTCGAGTTTTTCTTGGACGTATTTTAGTGTTTGAGATTTCTTTAAAGCTTTTAATTATTTCTATTATTCCTTTTAGAAAGTGATTTTTAATTTGGGATGGATTTATCAGGGCGTGACATCGACCAAGGGGCTGACGGCATCTGTCAAAGGCCAAGCCTACAAGAGTTGGGATTACTATTCCTACCGGCCCACAAGGAGAGTGGTTCATGTACTCACATTCACAAATGGCCTCCCGCTCAGTTTGCGGGAGGTCACGTATCAACGTCGGAATGTCGGTGGCAGCAAATGGCGGATCGACCACCACCCGTCCCACGTGCCCTGTCACAACCGTGTTGGAGAGGACTGAAACAATGATGACATCACAAGATTAATAAGGAGAATAGTTCAAGGTGTTCGAGTTGTCGAAAGACTTCGAGTTATATACCTTGATGTGATACCAATGTTGCATCCTGTGCCCATGTGTACTCATATGAGGAGTGGGCACGAGCTTGGAAAGACTGGATCCGACGATGAACGAAGTCTTAAACAACTTCTTATCCGGTCAGCCCGCGTTCTCGGAGGTCATGGATTTTGTCAACAAAACCCTTTTAGTGTAGGAGTCAGAGAAGGTTTGGAGGTCCATGATTGAGAATGTGTGGGTTTTTCTTCGGGGAGAGCGAAGACAAGGGGCGGTATCGTTGACATGAAGATAAAACCAATTATTCCTCCAGAACTTTCTCGAGGACGGGCAGTTGAAGGATATGGCATTGTTCCATCGACATCAGCTTGATAGCCGATCCGCTTTACATCTTGTCAGTTGCAGGATCAAACTGACTGGCATGCTCGCATCTCATCAAAATTTAGGACCTGCACTGGCGTTAAGCAAATCTCGAGGCCTTCGTGTATCACGACGAAATTTCACGTCAACAAGTGTCTATATATGAGTTATTAATTTTGGGGTGGAGTGGTTGGAGCGATGTTATACGATCATTAATAGTATTTATACGGATTGAAGCAAAGATTTAATAATCTCCTTGGTAGCCACAGTATAACGATGTTATACGATCAATAATATACATCCAAACTAGTACTTTATGTTATACATATGCAATGTCTATATATGAGTTATTAATTTTGGGGTGGGGTGGATGGAGCGATGTTATACTATCATTAATAGTATTTATATCGATTGAAGCAAAGATTTAATACTCTCCTTGCTAGCCACAGATAACGATGTTATATGATCATTAATATACATCCAAACTAGTGCACTATGTCATAAATATGCAGTGTCTATATATGTTGTCCTCCATTGGTGGTGAGCTAAATGAGCTAGCCGGTAGGCAATTAGCTAAGAAACACTACCGATATGGGTTCCATTCGGCTAGCCATAACATTTTTGTTGATGTTTCAATTATCGGCGTCCATGTTTGTTGCAACATCAACAAAGGCCAATGCTGGTGATATGGCTACAATGCGAGTGGTGGCCCAATCCTTGGGTGCTGATCGTGCTCTAGGGTGGGGCAGAGCATCGCCTGACCCTTGCGATGGTAGTTGGCTAGGTATAACTTGCGACGCTTCTGGCTACATGGTCTACATCATAGCAAACAACAGTGGCTTGACAGGGCATCTCCCACTGGAAACACACAACCTTTCGATGTTAGCTGCCATCTACCTCAATGGTAACAGTCTGTCTGGCGACGTCCCTCCACTCGGCCCTAACCTTATGGAGATATCATTGTCATACAACCGTTTCACGTCCATCTCACCGGAGTTCTTCAAAGGTATGTCCTTGGTGACTCACCTATCCATCGACAACAATCCCTTCCATCCATGGACTATCCCTGATTCATGGAGAGATGGAAATCGTGTTCAGTTTGTTGGCCGTCAATGCAAATATCATTGGCCCAATCCCTGAGTTCGTGGGTGATCACTTCAAGTATCTCGGCACACTGAAGCTACAAGGAAATATGCTATTTGGCAAAATCCCTACGTCATTCGCTTCAACTCGTATTCATTCGGTCCAACTACAGTATCAGAGAGGGCTAGATAAGCTGTCTGGCCCAATTTCTATGTTTAATGCCACCAACATTGTGTACCTAGACCTTCATGGCAATCAATTTATTGGGCCGATCCCCAACCTGGCAAGTAACATCGAGATGGAATATATTGATCTTAGCAAGAATGCCCTGACTGGGGATGTTCCACAGTCACTCATGCAGCTGCACCACCTGCGGGTGTTAAATCTATCAGATAACTCGCTATGTGGACAAATGCCAAAGTTCATAAAAAATATGACTGTAAAGATTGATGGGAACCCTAAAATTGGGCACCCTTGTTGATCTGAATTGTACTATGTATCTTCTCTCCTTGTCAGACTCGATTGTGAACTCTATTCATTCATCTACATATGGACATCATTATAATTTCAAATGTGAGATCGTTGATTGTTGTTGTTGAATTATTATGTTATAAATTGTTGAATTGATTTCAAGTCCATAATATACAAAATGTCATGCCGAATTTTTGTATTGTATACCCACAAGTTAGGTTTTCAAGTATTCTATATATTTTTGTTATTATCCCCAAATTCTACACACATTTAAGTGTTTCTCCATTTTTTTTTGCATTTTCTTCATTTTCTTCTTCTTTTGGCCAAACATCTCGCGATTACTGCAAATACCGTGGTAACCGACCCAAACCACGTGGTTACCGCGCCCCATACTGCGATACCGCGGTTTTTTTTTTTCTGAATTCAAATTTTCGAAACCGAATTTTGCGCAGTTTTTGACGGTAATCGCGGTTACCGCTTTACCGCGGGGGTGCGGTAACCCCATGAAAAACGGTAAGAGGAACCCTGCATGTAGTTCTTTACCTGGCCAAGTGGGCACTGTACGATTTCTGCTTACTAATTGATGTGAACATCGACTCCCTCTCGTGCTCCAACTTGCTGAGCTCAGGCATGCTGTCAACTTCAGAAGGACCGAGCAGATTGCGGGTTGATAAAATAGCATTGAACGGAGCATACTACATCTCAACCTCTACATATAGGCGCCAGTTTACAATTAAAACCGACACCTATGATGACGTATGGTTTTTTTATTTTTCATTAAAGTTGGATGAAGATAAACATTATATTAGATTTGTAGAGCTTGATGAGATCTCCAATTTTGTAGTTGATGACTTCTCGATTTAAAGTTCTTTGGATGTCCGAAAATGTGTTACAAGGTCTTGGATCTATTTGAATAAGTGAATATTTAAAATTTCCAAACTATATCGGATGGAGAAAAAACCTATGTAAAAGTTATAGATATAGATGAGATCTACATTTTTATAGTTAACAAACTTTTCATGAAACTTATCTATGGTGTTAAATATGAATTATAAATTCGAATGACAGTAGTCTTAAAATAATAGCATTTGTTTATAAAACAACAAGTGTTTATACATGATATGGTAAGGAGACTTTTGGTGAAGAGAGGTCTTGAGTTCATTTGCTTGACACGTGTATATGTATATAGGTTGAAAAAAAACTTGTTACTTGTGGGAAGAAGAGTGTGGTTGTATAGGTGCCTAATAAAAATACGAAATATTATTTTTTTATTTTTAGCACTAAAAAAATAGGTGCACTCCTATAGGTGCTGGTTCTAAATTATAATTAAATACCATTTTTTTATTTTTTTTAGCACTTGCAAAAACAAAAAGCCGGTTGCACCTCTATAGGTACCGATTCTAAATTAGTACCTTAGAACCGGCATCAATGACTTAAATCATTAGTGCCAAATAATTAGTGTTGGCATTGAAACCGACACCTATAAGCTAAGCTCTTTAGGCCATTCCCAACCCAAAATACTAGACATAGTTTCCATAAACTCCACATCATCAAGAAACTAGTACTAGACACCACTCTTCCAATGCAAACACCACTATTCCATACTTAAATTTAATGCTACTTATCTTACATGATGTTTTGGATTTTGTATAGAAACCATGTCTCATGCAAGACATGGTTTCATTCTCTTTCCTCATTTATTCACTTGCCACATCACTTTTCATCCTATATGGCAGCTTATTTAATGCTATGGACACCATCCTAGTTATTGGGTTGGGAATGGCCTTAGAACCGACACCTATGAGCTGCTATGTAATTTGATCGTTACTTGTAGACTTGTAGTAGAATCATCAATCTGAGCTGAGGCTGCAGCCTCCTTCCTTTCAAACGAACAGAAGAGCATGCAATGTTTAGCCATCCTGGTGCCTACCATTCCTTTTTCTCCTTCTTCTAACAAGCTAATTTAATTAGAATAGAGAACACAAGCCAGCTATCAAACTTCTGCATCTGACAACATCCCTCCGCTTCTTGTGCTCTTGGCTAATATTCCTTTTATAACCGCAGGATGCAACTAGCTAGTATTCAGTAGAGAGAAGGCTAGCTAGCTAGCTCGAGATCAAGAACCCCGCAGGATACATATACTTTCTATATTTCTTTTGAACTAAATTCCCTATTAATATGTTGATTTGCAAAGATTTTGCACGTTCACGAACAAAAAAACTTTTTTAGATAATGGTTTTTATTGAAGTCAATCAATTACATCAAAGTGATACAAATTATATTAAGAACACATTCGGCCTCTGCATAACTAAGAATAGAATATTTTATCAAGCACATTGATCATCCCTGCTAGTCACATTATTATATATATATAGAGAATACTGATCTGACAATGTGTAGTCAATGAATCACATATTGTAGGCTCTACAATAATAGAGGAGCCAACATTACAGCAGACAGCAGTCATCAGAAATTCTGATTAGCATGCATAGTACTGATGCAGAAACACCCCCGGCCCATTTTTTCCCTTGCATCAGGTTACTAAAATTTTGCTATTAGAAACTGTAAATCTTCTTCAGTTTAGCAGATTGACCACATGGTACACATTGTTGTTCCTATGGGGAGTGATTTGGCATCCCAATACCTATCATTCCTACACTGATCAAACCTCTCTTGACAGCATTACGTCATCCCCATCGAGCTAAATTACTGGCTAGGTAGATTTTTCAAGAAGAGAACTCAATAAAATGCATCTAGTAGCTAGCTAATATAAAAATCAAGCTATCGTGTATGCATGAGCACCTCTCTTCTATATTACTCTGCAAGAAATAACAGTACCTCCTTTTAAAGCATTTTCCCATATATGCTCTACTTAATGCTTTTCTACAGCACATTTCTGGGCTATCTTTTCTGCTGCTGGACGCAGCTGCAGAGGGTCAGTGAAGAGTAATCGAGTTCTTCTTATAGTTTGTATTTAATTTCTTCATGTCATGCCAATCTCTCTGCAAACGAGAACACATAAAACTTATCGTGTAGTAACACTTGCTTAATGTACCTTTAATTAGTTGATGGTAGTCATGACCATATCCGAGCTAGTGATATCCTCATCAGCTCTCCTAGGGTACCTGAAAGGAATCCGGTCGATAGAAGCTTTCTTTACAAGTTTTGCGCTCACACTCTGTTGAAAATGTATAGGTATGTAATTTATTTTATTGAGGTATTTGCAAAGAAAAGTTCCTTGACATCTCTTTTATGCCAAACGATTTAGACAATGCAAGTTCTCCAAATCAAGAGTCTTCATATGGCTTTTCCAGCTAATCTTCTTATTTCTTAAGAAAAACATGCCAAATGCCAAGAGAAGACTGCCATCCAGGAGCAGGAGGAGGCACTTTACATCTCTACTGTTATAAAAATTGAAGATGTTTTTACCGAAATTTTGGTACGTTATCCGTGTTTGAATCGGTTTTCAGTTTTAATTGAGGAATCGGTTTTAATTGAATATGTTTTTTTGCCCGTCTATTTTTCTCGCCAGTTTTTTATGTCCTATTAGGCTTCCTTTTTTTTTCATCCATCTGGTTTTTTCATCACCGTATTTTTTCACTCAGTCCGATCCGATCTCCCTTTTTTACCGCTCTTAGGGCCTGTGGCAAACCCTAGCGTCGCCGCGATTTGCCTCCCCGTACGTTTCCTCCTATTATTGATTGCAAAAATCAATCCCTACTCCTAACTCATTATTTTCTCCATGATTTTCTTTTTCAATTTGGTTTTAATTTGTTGGATTTAATCTCCATCGAAGATGGCCGACTAGTGAGCTTCGCCTTTTTATCCTGATTTTTGCGAATTCTCTCTGATCTTGGGGAAACGGAGAGAAGAGATCGAGTGGATCAAAAGCCCTCAACCAATTTTAGAAGATCAAGAAAGATTCGGTTGGATTTGATGACGAGGATCGGCTCCGGCATCATGCATGCATAGGATATCTTCTCGAGGTTGAAGATCACAGTAGGCTATGTGAGTTGGGCCTACGACTCCACTTCTGCTTATGGCTTGGGCCTGTTTGTGTGTTGGGCCAAAGAGATATAGGCCGAGCGTGGGGAGGTATTGAACTGGGTTAGGGCTAAAAACAAATGAAGGAATAACATTTCGGCCCAAAATCAAGAAATGATTTTCATTAACTTTTTTAAATTATAATGTATAGTGATCCCATTATTTACTTTTTTTAATTATAATGTATATTGATCCCAATATTTTTGTTTATTGTTCGGCTTCTAATAGTTGTTATATATAAAAAAGCGTCTTTACCCGTAGCAACGCACGGGCATTTTTTCTAGTCAAAATAAAAATACACAATACATAAAATGATTTGATCATATAAAAAAATGTAGGTCCAGACTGCAAAGGCCCCGTTGCCTGTTTTTGTGCCATCTTTGATCTTTCATATTTCTACTCTACATGATTTGCGAGCTTGGCAACTATAATCTCCATGTTTCCACAGGACAAGATTCAGGCAGTGTGGATGAAAAACCAGTGGCATGCATGTTGGTTAAACCACCCTAATGGAAACAACTTGAAGAGCCTAACTGCCACACAACTAACAAATATCATGACCAGTTGTGAAACAAATTCCCGATACCTTTCATTCACTGATTCACCACTACTGAAAATCATCGGAGAGGCTCTAGACATGCAAGTTCATGTTGATGATCTCGAACTGCTGTTATATGCATGCTTGCTTCCTATAAGCAATAGGAACATTTTATAGGTGAGTGTCGGGCCGGATGCAAATTAAGTTGTGCACCCACCATCTTTCTTTTTTATTCATGGCAAATTTGCTACAGGACACTCAAAAAAACGTGTAATTAGCCGTGGGACACCGCAAAGATGTGAATTGGCTGTAGGACATAGCAAAAGAGTGCTAATTAATTAGCAACTAGACACCGGAGGCATTATTTTATTATTTTCGGTGGAAACAGAGATAGAAACAATCGAAAAATACCTAAGTTCCCTATGTGGGCCAAGGATGCCATCCTCACCTCTATTTTCTTGTCCTCTTCCTCCCGACGAGGCACACCATGCATAGTGCGGCCCTGCCGATGCCGTCCTTCTCCACCGTGGCAGGGCATCGATGACCTGGGCGGCGAAGGCCCCGACGACGCCAACCGCGGAGACGAGCGTGCACAGCAGCAGCAGTGACACACATGCCCGCTCTATCGCGCCGCGCTCTCCGCCTGCACCTCGCCTCCGCCGCTGCGGACACCCATGCTATGGCCGCTCTACCGCATCGTGCTCTCCACCCGCACCGTCGCCGCCCTTGCCGCCATTGCCGTGGACACCCGCGCCATGCCCGCTCATCCGCACTGTGCTCTCCGCCCGCACCCTCGCCACCGCCGCCACAGACACCCGCGCCGTGCTCGCTCTGCCGCGCCGCCCTATCCGCCCTCACCCTTGCCGCCCTCGCTGCTGCCCCTGCGGACACCTGCGCCGTGCAGCAGCCCGACATCGAGGACCAGAAGGTGGAACAAGAGGAGGAGGTAGCTGTTGATGAAAAACATGAGACCTGGGAGATCTGCTTAACTCCAGTGCAGGTCCAAACTTGCCTTTGGGTGTGCTAGCGTGCCAGTTGATTTGATCCTGCAATCAACACGAAATAAAGACAAAGAAAAACCGCGGTTAAATCCATAAACGATAGCCGATCGGCTAGTTGCCGATGGCATATCATTTATCTTCGAGCCGATGTCATATTTGAATCGATTGGCGGTTGCAAATAGATGATAAAGAGCTAAATCTACTCGATCGGCTGTAGATATTAACAATATATAATCCTGGTGTCGATATATACTTAAATCAAGTGATTGGGATAGATCGGTCGCCATGCCGAGACAGTATAAATCACTTAGATCGAAATATATATTAACAGCAAGACTATATATGTTCATAGCATAGCCAATCAGATAGATCTAGCATGTATCGGCTAATACTCCGATACCACTCTATGTTAAGATATTAAAACAAGCAGAATATACCAAACAGAAGCTTAATATACTTAGATGCAATAAGATCTTGACATAAAGGGCAGATTTAACATGTCAATAAGGCACATAAAGCAAATGTGGTTAAATCAGATAAGATCGGCTGAAACCCCGATGCTACCCTAATCGGCAACTAGAAGGCAGGCTAGAGATTGATATTCTAAGCACGACTTAATAGATTAAACTCAACTGATGCAGCATTAAGTATGAAAAGAAGAACAATATCTAGACAATCAAGCCGCTGGAAGTTTCATAGAGTGGTAGATATCCTATATAATCTAAGTCAACATCGATATCTAACCTAATCGACTGCCCTCTACCGACAGATGTTAGCCGATTGTAAGTTAGATAGCGATACTGCTAGAGATTATGTAAGATATATGGTAACTCGATGAATTACATAAACAAGATTAGATTATCATAAAGATGGAAGCACTAATCCCGAGAACGCAAGCCGTCATAACAAGTTTTACCTCTTGTTGAAGATCGAAATCGATGCAGCTCAACCCGAAAGCAAGAACTCGTCGAAATAAAACAAAAGCAGAAAGGGTGGCGATGCGCCGAGATTGTATTGAATGTGTGTAATTTAATTACATGGGGTTCGGGGTCTATTTATACCCGAGAATTACAACCTATGTCCATATCGAACACGACTCTTGTTTCTAACAAACTCTAAGATACCATAAGTCTTTACGACAGACTTTTGCCCAAACGTATCTCTAAAGAAATTATGTAGAATATCCTAATTAATAGATACAATTGCCTTCTTAGGACTCAATCCGTGTGTGGCAACTCACGTGAAGCACATTAACTCAACCCGATGATGTACACCGAGTCGTATTCTTGGAATCGACTGTATCGGCTAACCCTGTCTGACTCGAACTCTGCTGATCCTGACTGTAGCCGATTCGGATTGCAGCCGATTCTCGCTCTGTTTCCGCAATGATCTTCGTCTTCGATTCCGTTTCAATCTAGTCTTTATCTCCGACACTGATATTACCAAATTTAGTCGTCAACACATGCCCCCCAAGTCCGGAATATTTGGTAATGTTTTGGATTTGCCATATATCGACTCCGAGTGAATATCGCACTTGCCATTTTCCGACCATTACTCCAGCTCTTTAAATACTAACCGTCACCCCCGAGAAACTTCACACCGTTTCCTCCGTTTTCACCGCTGAAGCAAACCACGTTTTCTCTCCCTCCGACGATCCCCTCGGCGCACAGGCGATTTCGTGTCCGGCTAGATCTCCGCCCCCGACAATGTTGACCTCCACCAATCCATCCGCCGCACCATCGGCTGAATACGTAGAGGTAAGTACCCATCAGCTAGATCTCTTTTTTTCGCAGCAGATTGATCTTCTCTTGCCTCATCTTGTTTTCTTCTTCTCTATCCTCATTTGCATCTGTAGCATCTGTCCAATCTGGTTGCGATTCCAAGCCTTTCGCACGAAAACCATTACTTTCTCGGCCCAGCTGGTAATCCCGATCCTACCGAATTCATCATCGGTGAAACAAATATGGTTCCTTTCAGATTAGCCAACCCAGGTCTAGGTCATTGGAAGAACACCTTCAAATCTTGGCCATCTCTTGAGAAAACCCCACCCGAGAAGAGCTGGATTACATGGTTCAAGCGCATGTCGGCTAGCAAGAAAGTTCACTGGAACGAAATCGGAATTGGCCAAGCACTTGATCTCACTATAGCCAACTCAGCCAAAGACGAACCCTTAATTGCAGCTGCTTCTTATTTTTGGTCCAACACTATCAACACCTTCTTGTTCAACCAAGGGCCGATGACCCCAACTCTAGTAGACATCACCATGATCACCGGTTTGGATGTTACTTCATCGGCTAATCCCATGAGTCTGAACACGAAGAATCAGTATGACTTCAGGACCAAAAGCATAGGCGGTTGGTCAGGCTATGTGGCAGCATACATGGGCAAAGGGCCTGTCACTCCTCTAGAGCATGCAGCCTTTCTTCTGATGTGGCTGGAAAAATTTCTCTTCTGTGGATCAAGTTGCGGCCCTACAACCAACTGGCAGTTTGTAGCCAAAGCCTTGGAATCAAAAAGACAATTTCCCTTAGGCAAGATCCGCCTCGGCTACTTGTATCAAACACTAAACAACGCGTCGGCCAAGATTGTTGTCGGCTCAATTGTCAGTGCAGGCGGGCCATGGTGGTTGTTGCAAACTTGGCTAAATCTAGTAGTCATGAAAGTTGTCAATCGACCATCTGTGACAGAAGCTGAATTTCCAAGATTAGAGCCGATTACAGATGATGACGGAGAAGAGCGCACCCACCGCAGATGTATGTTCTATGGAGAATATGCATCTACACCAGCCGATGCTGGAGCAAAATTATCAGCCGAACTACTCAAAGATTGGTTTTGCAGCTTCTACGAGGGCTTTCAAAAAGATGTTCGAGTTTGGTTTCCTTATGAAGATTCAGCAAATCTTGAGCTCCCATCGGATTTTAGATTTGAAGATATCAATCATGAAAGATACCAAAAGTCAAGGGAAGTATTCTTAGCTGCAATTAGCCCATGCATCCTTCCTGTCGGCATCCATCAAGGAAGAAACATCCAAGTCTCTTATGAGTTCTATCACCCAATGAGCTCGGCTAGACAATTTGGAATGGGCCAACTACCAATCGGCTTATTTTTTGCCGATAAGATCCAATTTCGAGGAGAAATTTCGTCAACCCTAATGATGGATCGACTGCTCAATCTTCAAGGGCCCGCTCTGGGTAGCATTGAGAATATAGAGCTGGCAATGTTCAGAAGCATTGAGAATTTAGACCTCGACAGATGGTGAGGTGAATGGAAACTGCATCTATTCCATCAATCGGCTTCCATGTACATGACATACCTCTTTCCAGATGTTGTTCCTCGGGTACTCCTTGATTTAACTGTCTGAATAATTGCTTAGCCGATTCATAATTTGACTAACTTTATCTTCTGTTTTGCAGACAACAGAATCTTCTCCTCCACACCAGAGCAATAGTGGCAGGGATATTGAATATGCTCCGGGATTAATTCCAAATGGAGGTGGACTATCTCTTCCTGTCATCGGCTATAATGCCCCCAAGACTTCAGCTCTTCTTCAAGGGCTCATCAGAGAACCAGCCGATGCCGGTAAGAAGAGAAAAACTAGGTCATCGGCTATAGACCCATCGGCATAAGCTCCGAAGAAGAAAACCAAGCCAAAGAAAATTAAGTCAACTGATGACCTGCCTGCCCTAGATCCATCCATTGAACAAGCTCTGGACGAAGAAGAGATCGAAGAAGACATTGATCAAGCTGCAGCCAAAATAAGCGATATAGAAAGAACACCATCGGCTTCACCCAAGCAGACTCCTCCAACTCCTTCTGCCCCCAGCTCATTTTTCAAGAGTAAGCAGCTCTCCTCAGTTCCTTTTATAATCACTCCCCTTATGGCCGATTACTCACAGGCTTTATAGTTGCAGAAGAAGAAAATTGCTGTGAAGAAGAAATTAGCGGCAACCACTCTCAAACCGACTCCACCAGTAAGATATTCTCAATTATCTCATTAATTGATGCCGATTATGCCTAACATTTGTTTCTTTTACAGCCTCCTCCTCCTCCTTCACCTCCTGTGCAACTAGAATCATGCAACCGTACTCCATCGGCCGCAGACAGTCATAATATCGAAGAGGAAGAACAACCAGCTGCTCCTGCTATTCCGGTAGGTTTTGTTGACACAAATTTGAGATCGGCCAATAATATTTTGATCCTTAACCATCCATAATATTATCTCTTGCAGGTCTTAGCCCATCTGTTTTCCTTCAACATCAAGGATTATCTCGATGAAACAGAGGAAGACACCACCAGTAAAGCCATAGCTCCTCTGTCTGATGATGTGAAGAAAA
This sequence comes from Oryza meridionalis, assembly GCA_000338895.3. NCBI lineage: Eukaryota > Viridiplantae > Streptophyta > Magnoliopsida > Poales > Poaceae > Oryza > Oryza meridionalis. The sequence goes on along the minus strand of CM002528.2, from coordinate 3,231,270 downwards.
CGCTTGAGGATATCTCTCATCGGCTAGAAGCATCACTAGACAACTTGGTAACCAATTGTGGCTCGATCCGGGCAAGGTTCACAGATATCCAAGCTCTACTCCCAGATGAATTAGCCGACGCCCTTACTCCAGCCGTCTATCTTGAGCAACACCAATTCAAGCTGGAGAAGGCCAGGCAGAGATTAGCCGATCGTCGGGAGCGCAAGGATATTGAAGCTACAATCCAGCACAATCGGCAGCTTGTGCATGTAGAGAAATCCAAGCTTGATCAGCTGTCTGAGGGCCCGATCAAGTCAAATATTGATCGGCTTGAAGCTCGTAAGATTGATCTCATGGCACAACTTCAAGAATGCAACGCCGAGCTGGATATGGAGCACAAGAAGTTAGCCGATTTCCCGCAAGCTGTCGAAGAACAGAAGGCAAGGCTGAAATCGGCTATCAAGAATGTCGCTGATATGACCAAGTCCTTGAAAGTCATCCCTGGGACCGATGCTCAAGATGCCCAAGCCATAGAAGAAGTAGAACAAATTAGACAGAGGGCTATATTGGCTATCCAGCGATATTTGTCTCAGTGATATTCTGTATAATAGACCTTAAGAAATTTTTGTAATCGGCTAAGATGCCCTAGTACTATTATTCAACTTGTCGTGATAATCCTTTGTGCCGATTAATACCAATTCAGAACTTGCTCAAAAATTTGCAATTTTCCATGTATATGCCCCCCTAATTTTACAATGTCAAAAACATTGATAAAATTATAAAAACAACTAAGGGCTATATATTTATATCGGCCATTGCATATTGGCAAACCACAATTGATTACAATATGAAACACAACTAAGGGCGATATAACCATATCGGCCATTGTACATCGGCAAACCACAACCGATTACAATAAAAAACAACTACGGGCGATATAACCATATCGGCCATTGTACATCGGCAAACCACAACCAATTACAATAAAAAACAACTAAGGGCGATATAACCATATCGACCATCTCAAGGTGATGAAAAAGCATCGGCTATCATGTATTGGCAACATCAGCCGATCATGCATTAACCCAAACACTTGGGTAATATTTCTTCAAATATTTGCCATTTAGCGCTTTGCCGTAAACTTCTCCATCAAGTCCTTGCAACATGTAAGCTCCCTTAGATACCACCTTATAAATTTGGAACGGTCCTTCCCAATTCAGCGACCACTTGCCGAATTTGCTATCCCGAGTCCCAATCGGCAAAATCAACTTCCATACAAGTTCACCTTCCGAAAAATCTTTGGGCACTACTTTCTTGTTATAATGCCGAGCAACTCGTTCTTTATCCTTGGTAACCTTTGCAAGGGCTCGTAACCGTGACTGAACCAGATCTTCCCTCTCATCGGCCATAAGGTTATAATATTCATCGGCTGTTAAAGTATTTTGCAGCTCCGTTCTTCTGGAGCCGATTCTAACTTCCCATGGCAAAACGGCCTCATGACCATAAACAAGCTTATAAGGTGGGACTTGAATCGATCCATGACAAGCCATCCGATAAGACCACAATGCTTCAGCTAACCGAGTATGCCATTGCCGAGGATAATCAGAAATCTTTCTCTTAATTAGTTTGATCAAGCTCTTGTTGGATGCCTCAGCCTGCCCATTAGCTTGTGCATAATACGGTGAAGAATTCAACAACTTGATTCCCATACTATCGGCAAACTGAACGAACTCATCGGACACGAAAATTGAACCTTGATCGGTCGTAATGGTTTGAGGGATACCAAATCGATAGATTATATGCCCTTGAACAAACTGTATAACATCCCTAGAATCAACTTTCTTCAAAGGAATCGCCTCCACCCACTTGGTGAAATAATCGGGTGCCACCAAGATAAACTTATGTCCCTTACTCGATGGTGGATTAATCAGACCGATCATATCGATTCCCCAACCTCTAAACAGCCATGGTTTAATGATAGGATTCATAGCCGACGCGGTGCTCGCTGAATTGCCCCAAATTTCTGACAATCTTGACACCCTTTGTAATACCTAAAGCAATCTTCCAGCATTGTCGGCCAAAAATACCCTGCACGCCGAAGCAACCACTTCATCTTTTGCGCCGATTGATGAGTACCACAAATCCCTTCATGAACTTCGCCGATTGCAACTTTAGCCTGATCGGCACTCAAACAGCTAAGCAAGACCCCATCAATCGTCCGATAATAGAGTTCATCATCCAACAAAGTATACTCCAACGCTTTATATCTCAATTTCCGAGAAGCCGACTGAGATGGATTCTGCAGATACTAACGCACATCATACCGCCAATCATCAGCTGTTATCGAGGCAACCTCAATCCCAACATCTTTGATCATCGGCTTATACCCCGATGCCTCTTGGGCCAAATCATTAGCTTCAGTGTTTTGTTCTCGAGATACATGCTTCAAAGTAACCAGCCGAAATTCCTTCATTAGTTCTCGGCACCTCTCATTATAAATCATTAACGTATCATTCTTGCACCCCCAGCCAATTGACTGATTACAAGCAAAGAATCCCCCATAATTTCAATAGCATCGGCTTCAACTTCCTTGAGTAACTGCAACCATTTGAGAACTGCCTCATACTCAGCTTGATTATTAGTTGCATAAGGTTTAATAGTATAAGCAAACTCAACATGCCCCCCGAGGGGAAATTATAACCAAACCGATGCCACAACCATGAGTACACACCGACCCATCGAAGAACAAAGTCCATGGTACTATCTCAACCGAGCCGATTGAATCATCACGATGTTCTACAATAAAATCGGCTACAGCCTGCCCTTTGATCGCCTTCGGTGACTCATACCGAAGATCAAACTCAGTTAAAGAAAATATCCACTTTCCAACCCTTCCTTTCAAAATTGGAGCCGATAACATGTACTTGACTACATCGGCCTTGCATATGACAGTGCACTCATTGGACAATAGATAATGCCTCAACCTTGTACATTAAAAATATAAGCACAAGCACAACTTCTCCACAGGGGAATATCTAGTCTCTGCATCCAAGAGCCGACGACTTAGATAGAATACAACTCTTTCTTTCCCCTCTATCTCCTGAATCAAGACTGAGCCGATTGACTTCTCACCGGCTGACAGATATAATCTAAAAGGTATTCCTTTCTGTGGAGGAATCAAAACTGGAGGAGAGCTAAGATACTCCTTAATACTATCCAAAGCTTTTTGCTGCTCTGCCCCCCAAGTAAACTGTTGATCGGCTTTCAATTTTAACAATGGTGTAAAAGGCTCTAACCTGCCAGACAAATTAGAAATAAACCTTCTAACAAAATTTATCTTGCCGATCATTTCTTGCAATTCTGTTTTGTTCTCCGGAGGTTGAATCTTCTTGATCGCATTAACACTCCTTTGAGTTACCTCAATCCCCCTCTCATGAACAAGAAATCCCAAAAACTGGCCAGCCGATACGCCAAAAGCACACTTTGTCGGATTCATCTTCAGGCCATATTTCCTGGTTCTCTCAAAAACCTTTCTCAAATCGGCTATGTGGCCTCCTATTTCTTTAGACTTAACAACCACATCATCAATATAGACTTCAACCAACCAGCCGATCAAATCATGATATATATAATTCATAGCTCTTTAGTACGTAGCTCCAGCACTCTTTAAGCCGAAAGTCATTACAACCCATTTAAACAAGCCGATTGCACCAGGTCACCTAAAAGCCGTCTTATGGATATCTTCTTTGGTCATAAAGATTTGATTGTATCCTGCATTACCATCCATAAACAAAAATCTTATGTCCCGAGGCAGCATCAACCAGCTGATCGGCTACTGGCATTGGATATTCGTCTTTCGGGGTAGCCTTATTCAAGTTTCGGAAATCAATGCACACCCTGACCTTACCGTTCTTTTTGATCACAGGAACTATATTAGAAACCCACTCAGCATACCAGCAAGGACGAATAAAACCAGCATCATACAATCGTCTAATCTCAGCCTTGACAGGTTCAAGCATATCGGCTTTGCATCTCCTTGGAGGCTGTTGGTGTGGCCTAACCCCCAGTTTGATAGGTAGCCGATGTTCAACAATCGATCGGTTAAGTCCTAGCATCTCGTAATACTCCCAAACGAAGCAATCTCTGAATTCTTTCAATAATTCTATCAACTTGGTTCTAAACTCTGCAGATAAATCCTTACCAATAAACGTCGGCCTTGGTCGATCACCTGGACCTATATCAATTTCTTCCAAATCATCAGCCGACATAAAACCCTGTCCTTGCTTGTCATCTAGATCATCTACTGTGTCCTTGGTGTAGACGTTTGAACCCTCCACGACGCCCTCAAAATAATAGCTTGGGTTCTCCGTCTTCAACTAGCTGTATATCAGAATCGGACACTTTTAGAAAATCTCCATCCCAAACTTTCCCGGACAAACAATCAAGACCATCCATCTCCCAAAGAGCCAAATCGGCACTGGCAACATTTACTGACCTGTCGGCTGGCACGATTTCAATATTGTCACCTTGCCATTGAATTAAGCACTGATGCATGGTTGAAGGAATACAACAATTGGCATGAATCCAATCCCTTCCAAGCAACAAGCTGTAAGAACCCTTCCCATCGATGACAAAGAACGATGTAGGGATGGTTTTGTTGCCGACTGTCAGCTCCACATTCAAAACTCCTTTAGTCTCTGATGGATTGCCACTGAAGTCCTTGAGCATCATATTCGTCTTGATGAGATCTTCAGCGTTTCTGCCCAATTTCCTAAATGTAGCATAAGGCATCAAATTCACTGCAGCCCCACCATCGACCATCATCTTGGACATTGGCTTCCCATTAATGTAACTATTTATATATAGTGGTTTAAGATGCTAATTCTCTATCCCTTCCTGTTTCTCGAAGACTGCTTGTTCTGGCGACAAAAACAACTTAGCCGATTCCTCCTCAACCTCATCGACATCGGCTTGCTTGACCCCAAACTCAGCAGGCAACGTGAAAACCATGTTAACCGACGCAGTCACAACGCTTTTCCCTTTGGCCAATCTCTTTGCTTCATCGACCGCAGTTTCATCGGCTACAAGAGCTTGTTTCTTAACGCGCCACTCCTGCTTCGACTTTGTCTTCTTTAGCCGATGATTGATTTCCTGCTCGACTTCCTGAAAGCGTTCTCGGTTTCTCAATCTTTGAACTCTTCTCTTCTGATTCTTTGTAAAGATACCAGGAGGACACCATTGAGTTTTCCTGTTTTCGTTATCCTCCTGACCGTGATCTTGATTTACTGGACCCAATCTGTGATGAACCGGAACCCTTGTCTGCCCTAGCCGATTGCCTCTATTATACGATCGGTTTGAACTCTCTGCAACATTGCCGCATCCAGGACAGTCTTCAATAGATGGCAGCCTCATACCCTCATTCCAACAAAATCTAAAGAACTCACAACCCCAATGAGGATCAAAGCCGTCATCATCTTCCTCATAATGCTTCTCCTGCTGTTTATCATACTTCCTTTGGTACTTATTGATGATCTTAGCCGAATTCACTTGAAAACCTCTTGGCCGACCTCCATCGGCTGTTCGGCCAGTTGTATGCACCATATTGACAGGAAAAGGATTGCCATCAACCTTCATCGGCCTCTTAGAATCATTAAATTTGATTTTGCCTCCTTCGATAGCCGCTTGGATCTGCTGCCTGAAGACCTTGCAATCATTGGTAGTATGAGACCCAGAATTGTGCCACTTACAATACCTTTTCTTGCCCAATTCTTCAGCCGATGGAATTGTGTGACCAGCAGGAAGCTGAATCTGCTTCTCTCGTAGTAACAAATCAAAAATCTTGTCAGCCTTGGTAATGTCAAAGTCATACCTCTCCTCTTTTCCAGAATTCTTCACCCATTGGCATGGTACAATCTTTTTGCTCCTTACCCATTCGGCTGCAGCTATCTCAGAATCATCATCCTCATCATCCGATCCACACATATAAGAACAAACATGATTAACCTTCCTAGAATTCCTTCTAGCTTCAGCAAACCTCTGCTCGTGCAAAGTTACCTTTTGTGTAAGATGCGACAAGCTTTCAAAGTCCTCAGATGAGAATTTCTCCTTGATTGGAGCAATCATACCCTGAAAAGCCAAATCGGCTAACTGAGCATCAGTCAAACTTAGGCTGTAGCACTTATTCCTCATCTCTCTGAACCTCTGAATATATTCATGCACGGGCTCGTCATGTCTTTGCTTGATTGCTGTCAAATCAGACAACTTCATCTCATGTACCCCACTATAGAAATAGCTATGAAACTGCTTCTCTAGATCGGCCCAACTGTTAATCGACCCATACGGTAAAGCAGAAAACCAAGTAAAAGCCGATCCAGACAAAGACAACCGGAACAACCTATCCCTCTAAGTATCCACAGCCGATGCCTCACCACACTGAGCTAAAAATCGGCTAATATGCTCATAATTTGATGTACTATCTTGCCCTGAGAACTTTGAAAAATCTAGAACTTTGAACCGGTTAGGGAGAGGGACTCTCTCAAACCATTCAGGATACGGTTGTCGGTATAAATTTCCAGCATCTTTCGGCCTAAGCCCGAATTGCTCTTTCATGACATCAGCAATCAAATCGGCCCATGGTCGTTGCTGAGGCGTTCCTTGAGGCTGCTGTGACACGGGCTCAAACTGGTTGTATTGAGGAACGGACTGGGGTTGAGCCGATCCTGTCTGCTGGTATTGAACTTGCGGTGATGGCGGCTGATGCTGATAATTCAAATTGCCCCCCTGATAATTTTGAAAATCTGGCTGAATATTGCGCACCAAATGCTCAGGAATAACTTGAGGAATCACTGTGCCATCTGGTTGTACGTGATGAACCAAGTGCTCCGGGACAACCTGATTCGCAGTATGTTGTACAGGCTGACTACCAGGTGTTGCAAACCCAGCCGATGCATTCACTGAGCTTTGCTGCTGAATCGGCTGCAAAACCTGCCGTCTCTGTGGCGTCTGCTGAATTGGTTGCACAACCTGTTGGACTGGGGGTGTTTGTTGAATCGGCTGTACAACCTGCTGCCTTGGCGGTGTTTGCTGAATCGGTTGCTGCTGGGTTGGATCAATGGCATGTTGAGGAGGTAAGACCATAGGTGCAACCTGGTCTTGAGTTAGCCGATTCACATTCTGTCCACTGTGCTGTGGTTGTTCTCTCACCAACAATCGGGGATTAACCAATTGGCCTGGAGACGAAGGTGGTACAGTAGGTGCAGGAGCTGGTAATGGTGCCGTCGGCTGAGCCGATGGTGCATTAATGGCCGACTGGACAACTGGTTGATTATCGGTGATTAGTGGCTGATAATTCGGGAACACCCCTCCTGGTAGGTAGACTGGTCCTGTAGCTTGATACTCGGCCATTGAACCATCAACCATTGACTTCACCATGTTTGCTAAAGTATTGGTTAATATTCCAGATTGATTGATCAGAGCATGGTGTACAGCATAGTCAACCTAATCTTGGAAGTTGTTGAACTGCAACTATGTTGCATTGCCGTCTTGATTAGGGCCTTCACCTTGAACTCCCTGGGCACCATCACCTTGAACTCCTTGGACTCCCTGAGAGTTGTCACCTTGATTTCCTTGAGAATCATCCGCAGCACCTTTGTTGCTCGGTTGTGCCGAGCCATCTGGAGCTTGTTTCACTCCCCCATCCTTGGAAGAACCGGTCCCAGGGACGTCAGCTACTACTCTCACCTGGTACTTTTGCACCACTGTCCCCTTGCGGGTCTGCATAAATGAGTTCAAGAACTGATTCCGTGCTTGCTGCATCATTGCTTCAAACTCCTTCTTCTGATCGGGTGTCAATTTGTCTGGAGTAATGGTCATGACGTTGCCCTCATTAACGTCAGATTGGTCTAACTACTAGACCTTCTCTTTAACAGAACCCGAGCTAGCCGAGGATGGTGATGTTGGCGGCTTGCCGTCCATGAGAAAACTTCTGACTTCTAACCGGTCCCACCGGGCGTGCCAAAAGCGTGTTGATGAAAAACATGAGGCCTGGGAGATCTGCTTAACTCCAGTGCAGGTCCAAACTTGCCTTTGGGTGTGCTAGCGTGCCAGTTGATTTGATCCTACAATCAACAAGAAATAAAGACAAAGAAAAACCGCGGTTAAATCCATAAACGATAGCCGATCGGCTAGTTGCCGATCGCATATCATTTATCTTCGAGCCGATGTCATATTTGAATCGATCGGCGGTTGCAAATAGATGATAAAGAGCTAAATCTACTCGATCGGCTGTAGATATTAACAATATATAATCCTGGTGTCGATATATACTTAAATCAAGTGATTGGGATAGATCGGTCGCCATGCCGAGACAGTATAAATCACTTAGATCGAAATATATATTAACAACAAGACTATATATGTTCATAGCATAGCCGATCAGATAGATCTAGCATGTATCGGCTAATACTCCGATACCACTCTATATTAAGATATTAAAACAAGCAGAATATACCAAACAGAAGCTTAATATACTTAGATGCAATAAGATCTTGACATAAAGGGCAGATTTAACATGTCAATAAGGCACATAAAGCAAATGTGGTTAAATCAGATAAGATCGGCTGAAACCCCGATGCTACCCTAATCGGCAACCAGAAGGCAGGCTAGAGATTGATATTCTAAGCACGACTTAATAGATCAAACTCAACTGATGCAGCATTAAGTATGAAAAGAAGAACAATATCTAGACAATCAAGCCGCTGGAAGTTTCATAGAGTGGTAGATATCCTATATAATCTAAGTCAACATCGATATCTAACCTAATCGGCTGCCCTTTACCGACAGATGTTAGCCGATTATAGGTTAGATAGCGATACTGCTAGAGATTATGTAAGATATATGGTATCTCGATGAATTACATAAACAAGATTAGATTATCATAAAGATGGAAGCACTAATCCCAAGAACGCAAGCCGTCATAAAAAGTTTTACCTCTTGTTGAAGATTGAAATCGATGCAGCTCAACCCGAAAGCAAGAACTCGTCGAAATAAAACAAAAGCAAAAAGGGTGGCGATGCGCCGAGATTGTATTGAACGTGTGTGTTATTTAATTACATGGGGTTCGGGGTCTATTTATACCCGAGAATTACAACCTATGTCCATATCAGACACGACTCTTGTCTCTAACAAACTCTAAGATACCATAAGTCTTTACGGCAGACTTTTGCCCAAACGTATCTCTAAAGAAATTACATAGAATATCCTAATTAATAGATACAATTGCCTTCTTAGGACTCAATCCGTGTGTGGCAACTCACGTGAAGCACATTAACTCAACCCGATGATGTACACCGAGTCGTATTCTTGGAATCGGCTGTATCGGCTAGCCCTGTCTGACTCGAACTCTGCCGATCCTGACCGTAGGCGATTCTCGCTCTGTTTCCGCAACGATCTTCGTCTTCGATTCCGCTTCAATCTAGTCTTTATCTCCGACACTGATATTACCAAATTTAGTCGTCAACAGTAGCGACATTCAACAAGGCCGTGACTAGCGGCTAGGTCGGTTCAAGAACACAGCGCAGCGACGCCGCCGCAACCGGCGAGGACGATGACACCAACGCGAGGCGGCAGCTGCTGCATCGACGTGCGGTGGTGCTACTCCATGGGCTCCTCGCTGTGGCCGTCGGAGCCGGCGCCCAAGGGAGCTGCTGCTGCTCCCGCCTCGCCTGCGCCTGGGCCGGCATATGATGCGCCTGCACCGCCACCGCCCTAGACGACGGCTTCTTGATGGCGTGCGACTCCAGCACTAGCAAAACGACGCAGGGGCATTTTGGTAGCTTTCGACGCTCTTTCTCTCTCAATTTCCACCGGAATTAATAAAATAATGCCTCCGGTGTCTAGTAGTTAATTACCACTCTTTTGCGATGTCCTATAGCCAATTCACATCTTTACGGTGTCCCATAGTTAATTACACTCTTTTTAATGTCCTGTAGCAAATTTTGCTTTTATTCATCTATCAGTGAACCTGTTAAATTAAATGTCCAAAATTTCCATCACAAAACTCCCATTAATCTTTTGAATGATATAAAGTGTATATATTGCAACAAAATCTATCAGCTAGCCCCGTAAAAATAAATTATATTGAACTAATTTGTGATCGCATCAGTTTGGTTTGAACTAATAATCTTACTAGCACAGTAACAGTGTACAATGTGTAGTTATGTACTACTATGTTTGGTCTGGTCAGCAGTAGGGCTGTCAACGAGCCGAGCTCGAGCGAGCTTATATGTGTAGGCTCGAGCTCGAAACTAACTCAAGCCGAGCTCGAGTCGAGTCTGGTTTGAACATCGAGCATATAAACGGGCTCGAGCTCGGCTCGCTCGAGCCTCGAGCTTTTTCGAGCTTACATTTTAAATACTAGTCTGTATAGATGAGAGCATGAGAATCACCACATCACTAGAATAAATGAAGATACATGCATGCTAGTAGTACTAGCAGGAGGACTAGTAATATTAAATGAAGATGCATGCATGCTACTCGTAGTATTAGCAGGAGGAATAGCAGGAGGCTAGGGCCTGCACGCCTGCACTCCATGCTCTCAGTTTTTTATTGGGAGTTGTGAGATGAGTACTAGTAATACTACTCCCTCCGTCCCAAAAAAAAAAACCAATCCTGGATTTGAATCTGGACATACACACTATGTCCAGATTCAAATCTAGGATTGGATTTTTTTAGACGGAGAGAGTACTTGAGTAGTAGTAGTCGTCGCTGCTGCATGAAAAAGTTTAAAAATGAGAGAGACAGTAACGCCAGGTCGTCAGCTGAAAAGAAACGTTGAGAATATAGGCTCGACGAACTATTCGAGCTCGGCTCGTCAAGCTCGCGAGCTTGGCGGCAGGCTTGAGCTCGGTTCGGATTATTCACGAGTCAAGTCTGTAGCGAGCCAAGCTCGAGCAGCTCACGAGCCTTGAGCTTTTTTTGACATCCCTAGTCAGGAGGCTGTAGCTTCTTCCGTTTTTGCCTATGGATGCAAATTAATCGTATGGGTACCATGTGTAAAATGCCTCGCACTTGCATCAGGTTTGTTCACAAGGTTGTTTGGTAAATTACCAAAGTGCACTTTCCTTGTTTTAAGATGTCCGTTGTTGTTACTTGCTTACTGCATCATAAGGAAATAAGTTGGATTTTGTACTCACTTCTTCACAGGCACATGGATTTCTTTGCCATTTTTCACCAATTATCTGTGAATGTTTGAGCATCCTAGGCAGCTTTTGCCTGGAAATCAGCTGATGATATGAGTCAGATGGATATAGAATTTTGGACAAAACTTTGGCAGAATTCTTTATTCACTATAGGAAATTATTTGCTTAAGTTGGACACAAGGACTTTTCGTAATTTTCCTGTTTAATTTTATTAGTTTGTATCATGTGCATGTTTCCGAAATTAAGTTGCTCTCTCATCTCAGTTTATTGGTGAGAAATATTCTACTATTGAGTATGTTCTTGCGTAACATGTGGTAGATTCTTTCATATACCAAGTTTATTGTTTCTACATATTTCCTGTCCAAATCGACAATCATATATAAGTCATCTTCCAGTTTATGACAAAGTATTATATCAATGAATAGACTAACTTTTTTTTATAATTTTCCTTTTCTAGGATATTTGTCAATTAATAGGAATCAAGTGTACATAGAACTTCGTCTCATGATTAGTAGTAACAAACACTACCTTTTTTCATCAATTTTTCCTATCTTCCACGTACGGCGATATAAATATCGACAACAACCTAATATTTTATCTACAAACTCTTATAGTCTACTAAATTTATTTTCCTCCAAACATAGATTGGCAAACAATTTCATTTGTTGTTAACAACTAATATCTTTTCACTTCTAGCTGGATTATTGATAAAAAAAAAGACATGTTATGTTGAAGATTACTTTATTATTCCCGCGGCAAAACACGTGAAAAATCACTAGTTTAACAAGAAAAACATGCTATGTGCCTGGAGAAGAGTGCCATGCTGGAGGAGCTACTTTCCAACCATTCAAGCACACCAGATTCAACTACAAGGGATGAAAGCAATCATGGCATGCGTGTTGGTTAAACCCTAATGGGGTCAGCATCAACACCCACGTAGTCGATCTCTTTATTCATCTATCAGTGTTGAGATGCTATTAAATTTCCAAAATTTCTATCATAGTATCGCCATTAATCTATTGAAAGTTACATATATAAAAAGCTGTATATATGTTGCAGTAAACTCTAGCTCGATGAATATAAACTCTATTCAGCTGTGATCGCATCAATTAATCTTTTCAAGTACAGTACAATGCACAACATGTACGGATGTACCCTTTTAGTAGGAGTAGTTTTTTCAAACTAGGACATTTCCACCTTTACTTGGTTGTTCTTGAAAGAGTTCAAGGAACTGAATTACAGAAGAGAAAAATAGCTTTGTATCTGATGATTGAACCCAATAGAAATTAATGTTCATGTTCCATAGACTTCAGAGAACCACTTACATTGGCTGCATTGATCAGTATTAGGTAATTAGTTTCGGATCAATGGTTCATTAATGGTTGATCTTATAGAACTAAGGCTTAGAATTTCTCTATACATAAAAAAGGCAAGATGATCATTTTCTTTCCTAGGGCAATGATGTAACCTGCTGCAATATTGTTCCTTCACTTTGTATTTTGGAAGGCTTTTCACGGATTTAACTAATTAATATTGACAGCATCGATTACTTACACTATGGAGCAAAATCTTGACGCCTACCATTCCCATATTGAAAGTTTGATGCTCGCCAGAAACTTCAGTTTGGATGCTAATATAATTGCTACACATATAGGGAGACAAAGTTAAAGCTGATAGGGTGGTCTTAAACGAATAAGAACACAGACAATGCTATATGTAACTATTCCAATTCCTTCTGATTAATATTATTAACAGTATGATTTTTGTCCTTTCTAGTGCAATGGAGAGAGCCAAGACGGCAACATGCCAATTTGTATGTGTTGGATCATGGATGTAGTCAAGTATACTGTTAAGTGAAGATAGAAGCAGTATATTAACTATAGGGTCAAGTATGAGTACAGTTTTTCGCCTACCATCTTCTCTTGCTTTCATCATTGGATAATTATTGTATTACAATTCTAATGAACTCCAAAGGAATAAGCAAAGTTAATAAAAACTCCAGCAGATACTTGTTGGAATGATAATATTGTGGAAAACATCACTCCTTTGTCACCGGAGTAGTTAACAACACTTCATCAACCTACCATATATATAAAAACTTTTTTTTTAACAAAGTCAATCATCTAAATGTAACAAAAGCAGTCTGAGATGACTTGTTTGGGGATGAAGATGACCAAATAGTTAATTAAGCATAACAAAAGAGAGAGAGAGAGAGAGAGAGGAATAAGTGGATCGATTATAGTTAGAAGAGAGGCTTTATTTCTTCCTTTTCTATCATGGTTCACCATTTGGCATTGCATACATGCATGTGTAGTGTGTGTGCAGTCCCTGCTGATGATGTTTTTGAAGCCAACATTGGTACCTGTTGGAGGCGTTCGTGCAGTGTTATTGGAAGTAAATGATGAGTATTGCCAACAGAAGACATTCATGGTGTCTGATCATCTGGTGGGATCAACAGAAGACATGCCCCACTGTAAACAGCAGTGAGCAGATGCTTCAAGTTTCTTGAACAGTTCATACTGCTCAAGGATCATACATACTCTTATGATATAACAAGATCAGCCGTGTTTGACAGCTGACCTGTGTTCTTTTATCTTGATACCTCCCATCCCAGCACATATACTACAAATCATGCATTTTCAGTTCTCCGCCGGTAATTAAGCTAACATGGAACAAAGAGTTCTTAACCACTGTACTAATGGCACATGCTATCTAATCTAGCACATACATGTGCTTGTTCTCTTATACATTTTCTGGTTTCTCCTTTGGCTCTCCCAGATGGAAGGAGAATGCTACTATATAGCTGCTGGTGTTGTAGATATTCCAAGTTCATAAGAAAAATATAACATCATTTTCAACACAAAACAACATATTATTAGATATATTCAATGTTACATTTAATGAAACTAATTTGGTGTTATAGATGTTGATAATTTTTCTATAAATTTAATCAAACCTAAAAAAAAAGTTTGACTAGAAAAAACCAAAACGATCGACTTATAATATGAAATTGAGGTATAGTCACTGCTGGTGCTAGCCATGAATGGTGATAACCATGGTAACCAAAGAGAGGTGTGAATCTTGATGCCACATGGATTCTAGTATGATCTGACCTTTGAATTAGGCAGTTATCATTATGAAATTAAGGTAGGTCACATGGCCATTATTTTTACAATTCCTAGTTGGAAATTTGCCCTATTAATGCAGTACTGTAATAGAAAGCAATCTCAAGGCCGTCCAACCATTCCATCCGGATTCAGTTTCAAATCCGTTCTTTCTATAAAATTAATACTAAAAGCTCAAACCTCATGCTTCCACATCATCATCAATTGTGAACCGTTAGATGAATGTATTAGATTACTTCTCAACCGTTGGATGGAACGCAGCATAGAGCCCAATCTATCAGGCACCGGGTGAGTATCTTCGTCTCCTCAGTGCCAAATGTAGCTCACATAAACATATTGGCCCATCTCCACACACATCTACATGTATCCGGCCCATCAATCCGTATAAAAGAGGTTTATGGCTGAACACCCATTCAGTTAACATTACAATTTGTTAACTTACGTCAGACCATTTTGCTTCTTTGCAGCTTATACTTTGAATGTGCTATCTAAATTATCTACAAAATTTGGATAGGGTTGCTAAAAAGAATTTCTACAAGAGAACCATTTGTTTTTTCCATTTCTTCTTAAAATTGTACCTCCTATCTAACAAATTGATGTTAACCAAGTCCCGCAGCAACGCGGGACATCCTCTGGTTAATGAAAAGGTAGATGGCAACGGCAACCTGCTAGCCACTTTCCGGCCGGATTCAGTTTCAGATTAAAATCACTGAAAACAAATATGAACGAAAAATTTCTACTCAAAACATGCCCAATTTGTAGTACACGGTTTAATGCGAAAAAACGAAACCCTTTATTGCAGGCTCCAGCGGCTCAGCTACAGGTCGCCACGGAAGATCCGGTCCCACTATAGATCCGTATGGGTCATGTACTCATGTTGGAATTAAAGGCCGTATAAGATCCCAATTTATAGGCCTTTTCTAAGTTCTAACATCACTGAGAAATGGATAGGAAAATTAATTTCAGCAGTCCATGTCATTGCCTGAATATCATTTTAATTTGATACTACTGATTTACGCATGTTCATGATTCGTTCAAAAGATGATTGCCATTTACGCATCCTTCTAAGGAGTTGAATCATAAGGATGAACATATAGATACAACGTCAAAATGTTTTTGATATGCATACATGCAATGCGATGAGCATGGGAAAATAATCTCCAACAAACAGAAGTTAGCATTTCTTGTCTCCTCTCTCCTTCGGTTGGATTCCAATCAGCAATGTACGCGAAATCGGTGTGTTCCTGACTACACAACTTTGATCTCATCATTATTACATTCATCTCTACATATATAGCTGTCTCTGGTTGGATTTTCTTTGGTTCTTCCCAAAAGATAACTATCATAATTTGAGTTTGCAAGCAAATTAAAGGTGGATATATAAGACATTTCAATCCATAGCAGAATTGTGTATTTTTATGTTAATTCTTCACTGCTACTGCTAGGAGCCTAGGATTACATCTTAGCAGCTGCTGCAAACAAAGATAGTTTTGGGACTACAATTTGCTCTGTAATGTGTTTTTCTTACTTCGAAGATAAACCAAACCGATGTCCCCGAGTTCACCCGAGATTCACAGAGCAATATTTATAGTGCAGGTGCTATTTTCTCATCTAGATGTCTACCATTCCCATATTAGTTCTCTATGAAATTAATTTCTAGCCCGACTGTTGTTCATCTAATGAGGTAGAACTGTGGAAGAGAGAACTCAACATAATCAAATAGGACACAAAAAGCTACTCCATATGAACTCAACATATTCTTATCATATCCCACTTGGAAGCTCCTATATATGTGTTAAGTGTTATGGGCATGGGCCAGGCCCATGCAACAGTTTAGACGTGATAATTTAGGAATAAGTCATATAAATATAGGAGATTGCCTAGTTAGGAAAGAGATGAGGTTTATTAGAAAGTTAGAGATAGAGATTGGATTGGTTTATATAATAGTAGAGACTAGTTCCTTATGTGTCTAGTCTGTCCTCCCTATATATAAAGGAACCCCATGTATTCTATTAGGAATCAATCAATGAATCTCTAAAGTTAGCCCTAAACCTCAGAGCCTCTTTTAGCTCAGCAGGGAGAAGCCCTGCCGCTGCTATTAGAGGGCGAGTGCCCTATCCCCCGGTCTTTGGACCCTTACCCTAGCCAATCCATAACAATATGTAGGCAGGTACATACTCATTGATGCATAAATGGTTCGTTTCATAGCAAAGGCTTTGTTCGTTTCCCACGGTTGGGAATCTAACAGGGCCGTCCCGTGAAATTAGGGGGCCCTGTGCGAAATCTAAAAGTTGTCTAGATTTGAGTGGTGAAATAAAACAATAGCAAATTATACTCCACGGCATATTTCGCAGCAACATAACATAGAACAAAAAAAATTATGTATTTTATATATCTTCGCTTGAAAAGCGTCATTCTTTTAGTGTTGATTGGAAACATTAACATCAGCTGTTCGGTTATCGGATAATCCTTTCTGAGATTGAATTGGACCTTCTATTTGTTTTTCCTTTTCCGCTGTTCACAACCGGAGTCATATTTTTAAATATGATTTGAAAGCTAATTAAAATACTACATAAACATGCACGTATTCCATAAAACATGAAAACAATAAAATTTAATTTAGTGTACATACTATAATATCTACTAGATAAACCTATACACTAAAATTGGAAAATATTTAAATAGGTCATTAATTGATTCCCTCACCAGATGAGGCGTGCAGCTGTATTGTGCAGCTTGTGCTTGCTGCAGAGATGCAGCAGGTGCAGCGCACACCGGCAGGGCCTTCCGGGCAGCCAACAGCGACGAGATGAGTCGTCGAGCGGGTAATTTTGCGCCTGGGCGAGAGCAGCGAGTGAGCAACCAGCGACGAGGCAGCCGCCGACGGCAGACGAGACGAGTAGACGGGCGATCGATATGAAAAAAGGGAAAACAAACCGTCGCGCGTGCGGCGGCGTCTCTTGTTGATTGAGCGAATGCTCCCACAGTCCCCACCAGCCACCAGGCCTTCTGCTCCTGTGCATTGGGCCAATGAGCATGAAGGCGGGCCTAGGGGGCCCCGAAAAATGGGGGCCCTGCGCGAGCAGACAGGTTGCACGCCCTCAAGGACGGGCCTGGAATCCAACCCCTACGCACGGAAAATGGAGCAGTTTATTAGTGCGTGATTAATTAAGTAATAGTTTTTTTAAAAAAAATGGATCAATATGATTTTTTAAGCAACTTTCGTATAGAAACTTTTTTAAAAAAATCACATCGTTTAGTAGTTTGAAAAAACGTGCACGCGGAAAATGAGGGAAAGAGGTTGGGAAACCTGAGAAACGAACGAAGCCTAAGTTGTCTCTGTTAATAGGATTAATTAGATCCATGCTATTGCTCGGTTTAAAAATTAACCATTACTATTTACCTAATCGTAAGCATATGCCATTACAATACATCTAAAATCAGATCCATAGATGTATGCCTCAACTATTCACCTATTTGTAAGCATAAGCAGGCACATTTTGAGTCGTTTTTTCTACGGTATTTTTGTATGGACCCAAATAACCATGCCCCCAATTCTCATGCGGGACCCACCCCCGTCAGTTCCATCTTCTTCGGTTCTGCCCATTAGCTAGCCATTATTGACAGCAAAAAGTTTAGAAACACTGTACTAATACACTTTCTGGTTTCTCCTATGGTAACATTCTAACATCATCATATGCCCATTGTTTACAGCTGGCAAATCAGTCCTATTAATGCAATATTTCAAAGAAAGCTAGGCCAATATTGACACAGTTAGAAGTTTCTCCTGTTTTTGTGGGGGACAAAAAATGATATATTTCATTAACAAATGTAAGAACGATTGCAATCGTCAAGAATTAATGCACTATTGTACAGAAAGCTATCTCCTCTCTTCCATGGAAAGTAGATCGCCATTTCCATTGCATTGCACATTTCACTTGACTAGGCAGGCCCCCATGGTTGATTCCTAACAGAAGAATTGAAGTGCACGCAGCTGTATACAGTGGCGGCCAATATGATACTGCTGATCACAAAGAACAGAAAAAAATTATCATCGGTGCTTCGCTTCACATCTACTGCCATCTCAGTATAACATCTCGTGACATTACAAGAAGAGCGATCTTGGACAGCTAATTATATATATGTTTCGTTATCTTGATACCACCTATCCCTATGTGTACACAAGTCTTCAGTCAGCATCAGGGAGCGATGTTCAATATGAAACAAAGGAATGCAGAACAACTATACGTACTGTACTGAACTACTGATGACGACTCAAGCAAGCAAAGCAATTGTTTGTTCCTACTTGTTTTCTTTCTGATTTCTCCTTTGGTTCCCAGAGGAAAGGGAAGTCCTAGTTTGTATATAGTTGCTGGTGCTGGATTGAAGCCACACAGAAGTGCAACCCAAAATCCTGATACCTTCCATTCACTACTTCACCACTGGTGAAAATGTTTATCTCTAGCCATATATGTTATAAAAAGGTCTTTTTTTTCCAACATGTGCTCTCTATTTCTAAGTTTACATTTTACAGGCGAGGGATGGAAAGTTATGCACCTATATATCATCTTCTCTGCATCATAATATTATATTCTTCTATCAGTTAATCTGCTATTGATTTTCCAGAATTTCAGTCATAAAAGAGCTGTTAAAAAGTGCATATTCTTGCAATAAACTCAATTCAGCTAACTTGTGATTGTAACAATTAATCATACATGTACAGCGCAATGAACGATCCATACTTTTCTTTACATGTTATTTATCTTTTACAAACTAGGGGACACTTCTATCTTTGGTAGGTTGCTCTCGAATTGAATGAATTTAATGAACATAAAATTAGCTTCACATTTGATGTCAGTTGATTGGTCCATATGGCGGCGCAGTAATTAGATGCCACCCGTATGACAAGTATCTTTCCGCGGCTAGGGAGGAAAACGGTCGGAAATGATCGGAAAACAGTCTCAACCATTCCGTAACTATATTTTTCTCGGAAACGAAATAAAAAACGGTAAAGTCGGAAACGAAAACGATATCGGAAAACTGGAAACGGTACAATACGGACGGAAACACGTTGGTATAGATCGGAAACCAGTAACAAATACGGATATATTAAACTATAAAAACATATATTTAACTTTACATAAGTATGTAATATGTATACATAAATTCAAGCTTATACTATATAAATTTTAAATTAACTCCATTTTAACTATGCACAAAAGTTAGAAATTTGATTGAATAGTCAATCAATCTGTAAGCTGCGGGTCAAGTATAGACATACCCTATAAATATCGACATATTTAGAATACGGTAATTACCATATTATAAGAAACGGTAATTTCCACAAGAATACGGTAAATGCGGAAACGATCGGTATAACAGCAAAACCATTTCCGTTTTCATTTCCATATATATTTTTTACCATTTCCACTTTTGTTTCGGTCGATTACCATTTCCATATGGCTCGGCCGGTAGAAAAGTCGAAAACGAACGCCGGTCGACCGGGAATTGCCGTTACCGTTTTCACCCCTATCCGCGGCACCTACTACATGTGGGGAAGATATGAAGTGCAAACCTGGAACCGAGAGTAAAAATTTTACTCGAGGTAATGTGGGTAAATCTCGAACATTCATTTGTCGATGCTAAGGTAGTTTTCAAGTTTGCTCCACATATTTTTCCATGCATTTGCATGTTGCTACATTTTTACATAAGCTCATTGGGCTTAACTGGGTCATGTTGCTCCTTCGAGCCACCTGCATGAGTGATTGGCTGCATCTACAATATCTGGTTCATGGACCGAAAACCAAACAGTTAATTGTCCACATGTTAAGAACCTCTCCAAATTACTCAATTATTCACCCGTCGCTGCCCCGTCGCTGCCTCTAATAACAACATTAGCCCACTCTACACGTTAAGCGGGCGCACGTTTCATCCTCGTTTCATGTAAAAGAGTTAATTCAAGATATCATGATTAAAGCCCAAAAGAATTATAAACATGCCACCCACCTAAATTTTTGAAGTGGTAAAATTTTTGAAGTGGTACTAAACCACCAAACAAGAGAAAAATGATATGTGCATGGAACTCACTACAATCCCTTGTTCATGGGCCAAACCAAACAGCAACCAATTAAGCACCTCTCCAAACTACTAATTAACCAGTGCACAAACCAATCAAGAGGTACAATAATTGGAGTTGTCGTGACAGATTACAAGTTTTTCAGCTACAGTAGAGGATGAAAAAAATAGTAAATTTCTACTATTATAAAAATTGAAGACGTTTTTGTTGGTACTTTGGTACGTCATCCATGTATAAGTCGGTTTTTAGTTTGTTCGCTTTTGGAAATACATATCCGTATTTCAGTCGGTTTTTAAGTTCGTTTGCTTTTGGAAATACAGAAGGAGTCGTATAAGAAAACTCGCATGCTAATTACTTTAGACGAATGAGCTCCTAACTGCAGCTCATGATTTTCAAATAATATATATATCTAAGTGAATTCCCACATTAAATTCCATCTTAACTAAACCATATAACAATAATAAGATTAAAATGGATTTCACCCGTTGCAACGCACGGGTTTTTTTCTAGTTAGTATAAAAACATGAGAGGTAGATGTAACTCGCTAATTCAGTGCATTGCAGAGAATGAACATTGACAGTCGACATTTCTTCAAGCCATCCACAGAATTTGCTACTGTCCTGGTCCACTTCATCAAGTTAAGAAACCCATGATACATGCACACGATCACCGGTAAAACAAGATCGCACTGCTAATTAACAGAATCGGAGAAGAAATCAGAACTATTCAAACAAGATGGCGCTAGGACTTATCTGACAGCAACGGCATTGAAGCTAAGGATGAAGTGTGCACACCCCACTCAACTGGACTGTTGGGTCTGAGGCCAGGTAACAAGTCTTCGGGGTCACATGGGTTGATGTGACAGAGGAGATTGTTGGGCCCGAGCCTGGTGGAGGCTAGTCGGGGTAGCTCGGCGTGAGCGGCGAAAAAGGATCAACTCAAGTTCAAGTTCGGGTGTACGGAGATTCGCGCAAGGAACGAATTCAGGTTGGCGTGGCATATTCGCCAAGGTGGAGTTTGTTAGAGTTTGTGTCGAATATGTGTACAAAGTCAGTTACAGTTTAAAACTTGGAGTTGTAACATGTGTAGGATTAGAGTAAGAGTCGGACTCTATCCTAGGATCTCTCATAAATAGAAGGGCGTGCCTGTTGTAACCGCATGGCGACTTAGCATAGCGAGAGGAAGCGCCTGCCGGCGGCAACCGGCCGTGAGTCGTTGTAACTCTGATACGCTGTATATGCTGGATCGGGGAGGAGCGCCCGTAATCAGTGCCCCAGAGATGTAGGCCTCAGCTGAACTCCGTTACCAAATATCGTGCCTTGGTGTCGTCATCGTGTTTGGATCTCCTATGGTGTTTCTTCCGTGTTTGGTTTCCGATGTGATTTCGGGACCGGTTTTATAACATGGACTAGCTTGTTTCAGTTTCTACAAATTTGTTCTTCCGTCGGGCAATAAGTGTACACTTGTCAAGTGAAAGATTTGCTCCTCTCACCTTGTATGGGGCTCACGCAGTGCTATGCAATCCTGATGCCTACCATTTCTTAATTTCCCATTCATCTAACATGATAGAATTATGCTTATGATAGAGTACAGTCATCAAACTTTAGCATCTGATGACATCTCTCGTTCTCTCCCCTTCTTTCTGCATGAATCTCTCTTAGCTCATAGATGTCCATTTTATAGAGAGAAGTTATGCTTGGGTAGTAACTAGGGTCTTAACCATATGGTCAACAAGAGTGAGGCCAATTTCGTACAAATTTGTGTTCTATATCGACGGAATTTAATTTTTATGTCAGTATATGGGCAGATTTTTTTCATAGGAAGTGGATCAAGTACAATTCAATCCCAAAAATTAGTCTATTCTTCTAAAATTGACATGTTTTACTGTGTCGCCCCATAGGAATAATTAATTATTTGCCACTGGACCCACATGTCATAGATACATGAGTGTCCACATGTTATAGACAGCGAGCAACAAATCATTAATTGGCACATCTTAAAAGTGGCAGATAATTAAATGTCTCGTTCCATAAATCCCCTGGAGAATGCTTGGATTAATCCCAATACTATGATCCCCACACTCAGTCATATCATAACCCAATATGTAGGATTAAATAGAGATATATATATATATTTTTAGTAACTGACCAAGTGACCATTGTACAATTTCTTCTTGCTAGAGTAAGATTGATTTATGTGAACATTGATGCCCTCTCCTATTCCAGCTCGTGGATGCCATCAACTTCAAAAGAACCAATCAAGTAGATTGGGTAAAATAATGTCGAAGACTCAAAGTTTACCGCTATGGAGATGAGATGCGAAATTCCCACTGCAACTGAACTTATCTTTCCTCGGCTTCAACTAATTTGGTCGTTTTCTCGACTAGAAATCTAAATAAGAGAAGAAGAACTGAAGCATGTCTTTTCCTTTCCCTTTCACATAAACTGATCAAGAGCGGGCAACGTTTTGCCATCCTGACGCCTATCAGTCCTTTATCTTTGAACTAACAATTTGGGAGATAGAATGCCAGCTACCAAACTCGATCTGCAATCTGCATATGATCATCTCTCCCCTTTTCTCTACCTGCATCTCTCTTGGTCCATTGTCCTTTTATAGCTGCAATTAATGTGCAACTAGCTAGTCTTGACTAGAGAGAAGGCTAGGATCTTTTTTTTTTTACGACTGGCAATTAATTTCCCTTCTCTCCAATATTAAAGACATGCTAGCTGCAAAAATCCTGCAGCTATAAAATATAGCAAGGGAATAGGTATTGTACGAAGGCATGGAGTAACTTGTATTTTATTTGATTGTTTGTGTTTTTCCTTCTATATTTTTACTTTGTTATATGGACAAAAGGCTGAAATAGTCGGAGAGGGTTTTATATATGGGAATGGTAGCCATCGAGATGAGAAAATATAGTTAGCATCATAACTGTCACTCTTGGTACTAATATTTTCGTAGGCACATCCTTGATAATCGTAAGAGTATCTTTTGTCTAGGTAGTTTTTTTTGCTTACTAAAGTGGGAAGCAATGAACTACATCGAACCAACAATGCTCAATACAGAGAAAATTATGTATTTATCATTAGAGTTCCACTAACTTATTGAGAATATGCATGAGACGGGTAGCGTAAGAGAATATGCATGTGCTAATTTTCTTGAGAGTACTATAGAAGACAGAGAGAGGTGTTCATCCACAAAAAGGTTTCGATTCTCCTATTAAAAAAATTATGTTGTTAAGAGAGGATCGATCAGTTCGTGAATTGTAGTGTTGGGGTGCCAAACCGATCTCCATGGGAACAATACTGTCTAAAAACATAGCATTAAGCTTTTCTGTCTAAAACAGAACATTGAGTGAGGACTAAAACCTATAAACCATGCACATGCACATTTCTAATGGGTTCAATCACTGTATACAAAGCTACTTTTACTCTTCAGTAAAAGTTCAATACAGATGTACACATGCATGGTTCATCACATTGTACTTAATTATAAGATTGATAGATTACAGGTTGGCTTAATAGAGTTCACTGCAGCATGTACAACCTTTTATCCCTTTGTAGCAAGATTGATGGGGCCAATATGATGTAAAATTTTGAAAATTAATAAGATATTCACTTGGAAATTACAGAGAAGATGATGAGTACATAACTGTCACTCACCGATAAAATGGGTACCTGCAATTACATAGCATAGGTTGGAATCAGATGTCAATAAGAACTTCATCATGTCTACAGTCTCAACTCTCAAAAGATTTTAGTAGTGATGAACCAGTGAATGGAAGGTATCATGAATTTGGGTTGCACGCGGCCATGGGGTTTTTAACGACATCAGCCTATAGATGCCTGCAATGGATTTTTTTTGCTGGTTGTTTGCTCTTACATGTTTGAGAAAACTAAACCTTTTTCTCGTAGCATTTACTTTGATGTAAAGTAGCTCCTCCTTCATAGCAATCTTCTCCAGGAATGTTTGAAGGAGTTATAGGAAAATGCTTAAGAAAAGAGGTGTTTTCGTACACCACTACACACAACAGTTTGGTTTCTCTCTATTAGCTACTAGGTGATGTTTTCTCTCTTATCATCTTGACATAGTAATTAGCTGGATTGATCACTTTGGGATGCCAACCAACTCTCCATGGGAACAACATCATGCTAAGCTGCTAAGATTGCTATAGAAAATTAAACGTTTAGCACATGGGCTCTAAAGTAACCCCGCTGGTCTAAGAATTGATTTCTCTGTGCTTCCCATTCCCATATACATGATACATATACTCTCTACAAATGTAACTCGATCATGCAGAATTAAACATGCAGAAACTTCCTCCATGGTTTGGTTCCAATCAATTTCCTACTAGCTTCAAGCACTTGTGTTTTGTATGCTCTCTCTCCCTTGCAGCCAAGGAGTGACGGACATACATAGGCCTTCTTATAAGCCATTTTACAAGAGCAATTAATGTTGATCTTAACAAGGTTCAGTGGGGAGTTACTCTGCAATGTACTATTTGCACAAGCTGTTCAAATTCATTTATTGACTTACATATATTTGGATCTACCATGTCGAAAGCAATTAATTAGTTACATGGAACCTTTGGTTCTTTTATTGACTTGAAAGAGCAAAATATGTATAGCCCATATTAGTTACATGAAGCATTTCTTTGGCATATTGGGAAGGAGAAAAGCATGGCCATGCCATTATGGCCCATATGATTCTGCAATGGCATTAATGTGTGAACCAATCATTTGAAGAGGTATAATGAAGCTAATCAAAATTTCCCAACAAAATTGGCTGTTTTGATTCTATTGCTTCACCTTTGTCTGCCTTCATCATTGCGATCTCACAATCAACATACCCAAACACAGATCAATCACTCAGAGATTTTCATCGAACACCACACGATTCAGTGGGCACTGCAAAGTACTTAGCATCTTTTCTCAGTTTCTCTCTCCTACGGTTGAACATCAATTGCAACGTTAAGTGCAATGATCCTCATCATCTCCCCCACGTTTGGTTAGTGGCGAGTGCCATACCAAACACTCGAGGCATGGGGCATGAGGAAAAAAGAGGAAACAACAGAATAAACAGCTACTCGCTCTGTTTCAGATTATAAGACGTTTTGACTTTGGTCAAAGTCAAACTGCTTTAAGTTTAACTAATTTTATAGAAAAAAAAGTAGTAGCATTTTTAACCCAAGACAAATTTATTATGAAAATATATTTAATTATTGATTTTATGAAACTAATTTAGTATTATAAGTATTACTATATTTGTCTATAAACTTAGTCAAACTTAAAATAGTTTGACTTTGACCAAAGTTAAAACGTCTTATAGCTTGATTAAATAGTCTCACATTGGTTGTGGAAGGGCAAAGGATCTAAGATATAAGTGGGGGATCCCCTCACCTTAATGGCTAGCTTTTGTGGTGAGAAAGGCTCTTTACGATCCTACAATTAGTATCGGAGCCTGGCTAGGTTAACATCTTTGGCCCGATGGACATAGCGTGTGAAGGCCTGATATGGACCGTGGGTGTCTGCGGGGCCCGTATACCTGATGGATCGTGGGCCTGTCTTGTGGGGCCCATATACGGTGAAGGGGCGGTGAAGGGCTGAGGGACACCAATGTGTGAAGGGGGAGATTGTTGAATAGTCCCACATTGGTTGTGGAAGGGTAAAGAATCTAAGATATAAGTGGGGGAGCCCCTCACCTCAATGGCTAGCTTTTGGGGTGGGAAAGGCTCTTTACGATCCTATAGTAACCTAACACCTAAGCTAAGTCCAAGCTCAGAATTATCATAGACCATCTACGGTATTGAGACTATCTTTCGCTTTGTGTAGATCAGATCCTTTAACCTTTCTTACTAAACATGTAGTCCCGATGTCTTATATGTCCAATTGCACTTTTTTTTCACATGTGCAATTGGACATATGAGACATTGGGACTACATGTGCTTGAGGAGCTAATTTTATTATAATTTGTCAAATGGCACAGTATGAACAGAAATTAGAAATTGACTTCTCACAAAGTTCTATCCCCGTTTCATGTGCAATTTTAAAGCTTTCTTCATGCCCCGTTCTCTGTTTTCTCATATGTGATGCAAGAACTGCATGAGTGGAGGGAGGAAGGATCATTATTCAAAAAATACTCAAGAGATGTAATAAGTTTTTCCTTTCCAGACCTCAGTAGTTGCTTGAGTGCTCAGATCTCTTTGTAATTCTTTCATCTAATGGAACGATACACGAACTTTTGCATGTTCCACCCAAACAATTCTTCAGGAGACCGTTCAATGAACAAAAAACTTGCTCAGTATAAGAAGATGTAGCATTGTATAGATACATATACATGTTGTAGTTCAGTAACACATGTCAAGCAACCATTTTATAATTTCTTCATGCTGAATGAAAAAATGACTCAAGAATCGTTCTGAGCTTAATCATTATGCTAAACATTGCTAGCTGATACTGATTCAGACGTGGGTTGTCTCAGACAGTCTGCTCTTTCTCAGTTTCTCGGTGATCATCTGCACTCGATTGAGTACTGCATCCGAGCGTGTGCGCGGAAGTTTGCAACAACAACAAAGTTTGCTACTGCGGGGACTAGGGAGGAGAAGTGAACATCCCAGTGCAACAGCACAGTCTTGCTCAGTTTGTACTGATTTGGTTAATCTTTTTACTATTACTATCGATGTGACAAGAGAGAGACATGTTCTTTGAACATGAGGTATACTTCTGGGAATCTTCTGTCATCCTGATGCCTACCATTCCTTTCTCATCGGAGAGATTAAAGGGGACCGCGAAATGGAGCCACCATAGCTCTCCGGGGCTTTTTTGGCTGGCGTGTTCGCTTCCGGTGATATCCACGTTGTTGGGCGCTGGAACTGGTAATTTTGCAAAAAAAAAACCCTCGATTTATTTGATAATCATTCATGGGTCCCTGGTCCTACTTCTATGTATTTTGTATTCTTACATAGAGGTCCTCTATGTACTGGTATATCATGTGTGAAAGAGAAGAAATTTCGAAAATAGGGGTGCGCTCTAAAAACAGAAAGTAAGAGAGTTTTTTTGCAAAAAAAAACATCCATATCCCCTCCCTTCTCTGAAACCCTAGCCGCCATTACCCCACCCATCTCTCGCTCGCTCTTTCGCCTGCCTTTGCGGCGCCGCCGGTGCCGCATCGTCTTCCCTCCCCCTCACCCGCTTCTCCTCGCCGCAGATGGCATCCCTCACGCTCTCCTCTGCCTTCCTCCATCTCCTGGGCTCCTAGCGCTCCCCTCACCTTTGCTCCCTTCTCTTCCTCTCTCTGTGAGGTCAAGCGGGGGATTGGATGGTGCTGCGCTAGCTCCGAGGACGCTGTGATGGAGATTGATGGCGTGGAGATCGATCTTCTGGCCCGACGCTTGATTTGGTGGGTTGACAAACTCAAGCTCACCATGATGGTCTCGATCTGGTACATTGTGCTCGAGCTCGGTCGTGATGGCTTGGCTCTAACTTACGATAGTGATGCTGACGCTCCAGCTCTACATTGGGCTGGCTCCCCTTCTGCTCAAGCTTGAAGCTTCATCGTCGTGCGGCACCACCACTGTTCAGTGATTCCAGATCTGGTGATATTAGAACCATGTGTCGTCGCCTTGCCCAGGGTCCATTTGCAGTTATCTTCCCATCGTCACATTTGGTGAGTTCAGCCAGAACCAGTTAATTCCTTTCTACACTCCCTCATGTATGGTTGCCATGTATATATCTTCTATTTCCTGCCTCCAGTTCCCTCCCTAGCTGTGCTTTTTCATATACCATTCGCCCCTTACAAATGATAACCTACCAGATTTATATAGAATGCTACAAAATTTCTGATTGTACTGCATTTCTTTTTCTTTGGTTTATTTGTATATAGTTCCAACAACCAAAGCTTAGATGTTCATTTCAACAATGGTTTTTCGCCGATGCAACAACTCTGGCACAACTGCCAAGAACATGCTGAAAGTACCAACTAATTATTTTCATGGAACCACTGTGGGTCAGGACAGGGCTTTGGATGATATCTGCTTCATTACATTTTTTAAGGAGGTAGTCAGGACAGGGTTTTGGATGATTCTGGTTCATTGTACTTTGTTAAGGTGTCCTCTAGCTGTTTGATATAATGTCAATGTGAATCAAATGCAAAATCTGAAGATTCATGACCTCTTTAGAATTCAGGTTAGTCTAATCAGGATTAAGATGCAAATCAGAACATGGAAAATCATTTTTTTTTGTGTGTGGATTATATTTAGCAACTGCAGAAATCCGAATCACAAATCAGAACAAGAACAAATCTCTGTGTTTTATTTTTTGGCTTGGGATTGTGCACCGAATACCAGATATTCAAGCAGAGATTAGTCTGAAAAACATTCTTTGTAAGCTGGTATGATTGAGGGAGATTATAACTGATAATTCAGTGGCTTAATGTAATCAAATAGGTTTAGTGGGTGTTGTACGTTGTTAATGTGTATGTGTCCTCTATGCTTCTTTCAGCTTAAACATGCATTGTATTTCTATAGCTCTTCATCGGATATAATTTATTCCCTGGAAAGGTATTGTTATGCATGCAGATAAGTGGAACCTTTTTTTAGAGAGTAATAAGTGCAATCCTATTATAAATGTCAAATCTAATGATTCCTTTTGTCTTATTCATGTAAAAAGGAGTCAAAACTATAGGGGGCATGTTTCTTTCTAATATGTGAAGTAGATTTTTGGCTATCTAGCAACCTTGTGGTTGTGCTTTCTCATCTTATACTATGCTAAGCAGTTGCATTGCAGTTTAAGATGTATCATTTCATACCCAATCTTTAGAAATTTATTAACATGATGTCAGCCTTTGCCTTTTAAATTAAGAGATAAGAGGAAGAAACCAGGACTGGCATTTTTTTTGTTTACCAATTTTTCCAGTATATGCAAGTGCAAAAGCATTTCCTGTCTTTTCAGAGTTCATGAAAGAAGGGGCTATCTATTTGGTAGCAGGATAGGTAGCAGGGATGTTCTTTACAGTTGTACCTGTTACTTTAGTAAGGAAATTTGAGGGTGCCTGTACCTCATGCGTGAACAACACTATTTTCACAAAAAAAAAGGTAAAAAGGGATTTTCCATATATACCAAACTCTGCCATTTCCACAGTGTGCTGTCTGTAATAATCTTCATTTCACAGTAGGTATGCGTGTATGCGCGCGCACACACACACACACACCCCATCAAGTGTCTACTCAGCTTCCATGATTGCTGGCAACTTAATTTTACAAGCACCGAAAGCCAGAAACCTGGTGCATACAAATTTTCAGAGTCCCCCATCTGGAATTGAAGATTATGTATTCTCTTGAGTGATTGCAAACATATGGTCCTTCACATTACAACTTGTGATTCATGCCACCATAATGAAACTGAATTAGCCTCTTTTAAAAGAGGGTGAATGATTAAACCATTTTTATACATTATTATATTCTTTTTGCTCATTTAAGTATGATAAATTGTTGTGGTTTCTGAACTTATTAGGTGATCTTTTACCTTGCAGTATTCAGGGTCTATTTCTGACCAGCACATTGGAACTCAAGTTATGTAGCAGCCTGTGCTAGAATGAAGTCCTTTCAAACATAACATTTACCAATATAAGTACATACATGTTCTGACTTATGATACTTTTTACTGATAACATGTATAATTTAAAGTGATTATAAAATCTATCGATTGACCACTATTTCTATGTTTGGATTTATCTGATTCTGAATGCTATCATGACTTGGTTTGATTTTTCTTCAGGTTTGGATAATGGCGTAGTTACATAGATATGTGACAGTGTAATTTATATTTTGCCTATTTCGCTGGTATCATTTGTTGTGCTCTGAGTTCTCTTTAATGCTCAATTATGCCGTTCCTGATTTACATTGCTCTCAGTCTCAACCAACGATATGGGTAGGGCGCAGCGAAGCGTGCCTAAAGTTCTAGTTCATCTAACAAGTTGGAAGGTTACAAGAGAGAACACACTCATCAGTCTTCTACATCTGACATCTCTCTCCTTAATTTTTGCATGCATCTTTCTTTACCTCACATATGTATGTCGTTTTATAGAGAGAAGCTAGGCTAAGGTAGTAGCTAGAGCAAAGCTAGCATTGTACAAATTTCTGTGTTCTCGGTTGGCTTTTAGTCCACATTTAGTTTTACGGACAATTGTTCCCGACCTTTCGCAGTACAATCACACACACACACATATATATATATATATAAGGGGTATTTTTGTCTTATTTACTCTCAATGCAAGCCCGGACGGCCCTGGGTCCGGGACCTCTCGCCCTCTCGGGCGCCGTTGCGTCCTACCAGAACGGCAGCGAGGAGAACGAAGACGACGCAGGGGAGGAGGACGATGACGGAGATTCCTGCCGAGTATAGCGATGGCGATGGTGGCCTCCCTCGTGCATCAATCTCCGAGGCTGGAGGAATCAGGAATTCAGGATCCTCTCCTCCTCATGGACCTCATGATCCTCATCTGCAACTCTGAATAATGGAGAGATATGCTTGCACTTTTGGCATCTCACACCTCATTTAGTCAGTTCAGATTAGCTGTGTACATATGTTTTACATGTAGAGCCCTGGTTTTAATCCATTTTCTAAAACAAAATCTGGCCGGTTCAGATAGAAGTTCAGAAATTTCAGATCAAGCATGTCACAGCTGCATGCTGCACGTGCATGAGGTAGTATGGTGATATATAGGTGGATTAGTTAGTTTAACTCATCCAGTGCTACTAATTAGTTAGTAGTTAGCTATTAAGTGCTCATTAACTACTGTTGAGATTTTGTACAAATTTCAACGGACAAGAGAACAGCTCTGAAACTGATAGTCCTCTAACTGACAGTATTTCTGTTTGAATCAATCACACTGTAGTATGACTGGATACAACATATTTTTGACAACCGGAAGTATGGAGGGACTTGCAGACGATAATCAGTGAAAATTTTATCACATCCATTTCTAGTCAAAATACATTTCCTTTTTTCAGGATTTAAAATGGTTGTCATACATTGCTGCAGAATGTTCCGGCAAACTTTCAGGTTATACTTCAACAGCGCTGGTGTTCTCTAGTGCTGGAGAGGGTTTGCTCCTCCGTGGAAGGCCACGGCGGTGAACCGGCCGGATGATAGACAGGTGAGGGGTGGGGGAGGGGCCGCCGGGGGGTTTCGCCGCGCCGTGCCGCCGCCTGCCGGGAGGAATCGCGATCAGCGGTTGTGTGTCAGGCGAGATGTGATGCCTGCGTTCGACCAAAACAGATAAATCAGCCCCTATCAAAATTACCCCTAATCTATATTACTAGATTACTAATCTACCCTTTAAAATAAAGGGTTGAGATTAATTCTACTGGTAGTATAATACTACGAGTAGAGTGCACCGGAGCGTTGACAGTCATAGGCCCGACTGGCAGTTTCTATATTTCTCCTGTGTACCACATAAGTCTAGCTGCTTGGAGTTAACTAGTGTTGCCTGGAGCAGTGTTCCTGGAGCAGGAGATTTGGATCATGTAGACCTAGACATCACAATAGTGGTGTACGATCGACTTGCAGGGTCAGATGGAAGGTCCAGCATTGTGAATACTAGTTGTCAACATGAGTTGCATGGGTTAATATTGATATTATAAATAATAAAATATGCATCATTTGGTAAATACATATATTAAAATACATTGGAGTGAAGATCTTATGATTAAACCTAGCTAGTATTTAAATACTAAATCCTATTACTTGTGGAGATGCCAAATATTGATTTTTCCGAAAATTCCATCATAGTGCCTCCATCGACTAACTTTATCTATGTTCCAACAAACTCTAGTCGACTAACTTGTGATAACATCAATCTTAAAAGCCAGTACAATGAAAGATGTGTACTTCTAAATATAGTTAGTTTTTACAAACCAGGGAACACTTCCAACTTTGCTTGGTTGTTCCGGAGTTGAATAAACATAATAAACAGAAGAGTACGTAGCTTTGCATCTGATGACTGAACCCAGTTGAAATGTGCATATTTCACAGGCTTCAGAGAACCTCTTGTGCTCGTCATCTTTGGTAAAATCAATGTTTCCTTCTCAGAAAGCAAATGAGAGATGCAATAATATGTGCTAAGAATCATTTGCACACTATTTATCTATATATCGAACTATCTCAAAGGATTTTTATTTGCATGAAACAGATCTAAAAATAATTATATGGTTCTTCTATCAACTATATATTAATTGGTCGTACAATGCCAACAGGTTAAGATCTTCTTGTCCTTTATTTGTACAGGACAAATGCAAAAGAACACAATTTCTGTAATGCTTGAGCAAAATTCTCTTCCATGATTTACATATACTACATCATCGATTAGGCCGTTCACAGTGGAATGACGTGACATACACAATTCTCTTCCATGATTACTCCACGCCCTTGTTGTTGCTCCACATTGGCTAATCTTGTTGTGGCTCAGCTACAATGGGGAGGCCATTGCCGCCGAGGTCGTCGACGCTGCTCCTAGCCGCCACAGATCCACTGAGCCCATGCTGGATCTGAATCTCTAAGACCTTCGGAAAGGAAGGGAATTCTAGTTTGTTGGAAGAAAGGCGAGAGCTTGAACTCGTCGGCAAGAACCATAATGACGTTATTGTCAACCCCCTTGCTCTTTTTCTTCCACCTCGCATTCCTCTCCACTTCCTTGTCGGCCTGTGGTAGTTAGAGAGTTTGTCGGAGAGAGAGAGAGAGAGAGAGAACTTGAATTTGCACTGGCCACTCTGCCCCCCAATCCATGCTTGTCGGAGCTTGCCAACAACGCCCCCCTGATTCGCATGCGGATGGAAGGGGATAGGCAGACAGCTGTAGAGGAAGGGATGAAACTGGCACAACATCGGGAAAATAAGAAAGGAGATGACCGTGGATGAGGAAGAAGAGTTGTGAGGTCATATTGCAGTCAATGGTAGTGGGGAAGAACGAATAAGTTGAGTAGATGGTGGGGATGAGCAAAGTAAGGATGAGAGACTGACATGTGTGGACGGATTATGGTTATTAATTGGTCTCATTTTTAGGCTGAAATTAAAAAAAAGTAGGGACTGAACTCTACAATTCGTTGTCCCTACCTAAAGCTCATATGCTATTGTAGGACTTAAGCCTCATGAGTAGCTCAAGTGGATGCGATATGTGAGGGAACTACATAAGGCGACATGTGAGGGCACTAAATAGGGTATCTTGCACAATGACTCAAAGTCCTGACTTAGCATTCCTATATCGGCAGTTTGGTATTATTCAAAAGTTGAGTGTATTATTCCTATAATATAAGGGGCAATTGCAAATTTACCACTACTTTGAATCGTTATTGCAAAATTGCCAATAGAAAATTGCAAAAATGCCACTGAAACTGTCATTCGAGTGGCATTCTTGCAATATTGAAAAAAACGGTGGTAAATTTGCAAATGCCCCATAATATAACCACTCTATATGCCTTCTCATTAGCAGTAGCACTGTTGGTGTTGATCTTTACCATTTTTTTTCTTGTACAAAGGAGAGATTGCAACATGGTATGTGTTTTACAGGTGCTGCATTGGAATGCCTGTGTTAAGTGAAGGTGGAAGCGGGATCTTAACTCAGGTTAAATAAAAGTATAATCTTTTTACCTAATATCTGCTCTTCATTGCATTAAATTATACTTGTCTTAGTGTATAATTCCATTCACTACGTTAGATCCTCACATCTCTGACGGCCCACCAGTGACAGGTCGAAGTGCTGGTCACGGATGCTGGTCACCTTTGACAGGTCCTAAAGTATGCCATCATTGGTGAGGCATCCGGCCGTGGCCCGTCATAGGAATTAGGTCACGTGTGATGGGCCGGAAATGCAACCCGACAGAGGGCCGCGGAGTTCCGACCCGTCAAAGGTATGGTCCACTCATCAAACGGGCTCTAGCCCTAACCAGTTTGAGGTGAGTTGGGCCAATATATATACCCCCAACTTCCAACTGCTTACCATCCCGACTCAGTGCATTGTTCACATTTCGGGTGGGAGGGTTGGGGGGGGGGGGCAATTTTTTTGCTGGAAATGGAGGTAAAAAAAACAGCGATAAGTATTTTTTTTCTACATGTATTATGCATTGTGTTTTACTCTCTTTATTTATTGATTGCAGATGGACCGAAGTTGGATGTACAATATTCACCGTGATTCTGAAGAGTATAGGGAAGGGGTTAGTGCATTTGTTAGTTTTGCGGATAATAATAGGAAAAATAAGATGAGCAAATATATGTTGTGTCCATGTGCAGACTGTAAGAATGAGAAGATGTTCGAGAAAAGTTCATGGGTTCATTCTCATCTAATCCGTAAAGGATTCATGGAGAAGTACAAATGTTGGAGCAAGCATGGAGAGCAAGAGTCACCGGATGTAGCAGCTGATGAAGTACCAGATGTCATGAACGACCCAGCAGTTCGAGATGGCATTTTTGTCCCTTCTCCATCAGGCGGTGATGCCATAGATGTGGACCCTCAAACTCTATCAGATATGTTGCGTGATGTTGAAGACCCAGATCATAGCGAGAGGGATTTCGAGAAGTTCAGTATGTTGGTGGTAGATTCTAAGACACTATTGTATCTTGGGTGTAAGCCGAAGCACAAGAAGTTATCCTCTATGTTAGAACTCATGAAGCTTAAGGCAAGTAGAGGATGGTAAGACAAGAGTTTTACAGAACTTCTTGGGTTCTTGAAGGATTTGTTGCCGGAGGGAAACCAGATTCCGCAGACAACATACGAAACAAAAAAAAGTCTTATGCCCATTGGGTCTGGAGGTAAAAAGAATACATGCTTGTAGAAACGACTGCAAAATATGTTCAAAGCACTGTGCAAAGTTCAAGTAAGTACACATTATGCACTTCTTGGAATTAATATATGCTGAAAAAAGAAACATAATTGTTATGTGGCAGGAGTAGCAATAACAACTTATCGATCAACTTACCTTATAAATCTCACTAAACATGCTATGTCAAATGATATGCCTGTTTGGGGATGAAGAGGATGAAATAGTTATGCATAAAAACAAAGATGATTTAGTTGATCAGATATAGATTTATAGTTAAAAGTGACACACACACAGGCGTTAGCGCGGAGAAAGATACAACACGAACAAACAAGCTACTACATAATAGTGTAATTCTTGCTTTTCTCCTGTTGATCACCATTTTCATTGCATACTTTTGGTGCGGATTGGTATATATTGTCCAAAACTTATGTGTGCACCTATATGATTGGAAGTAAAATGATGAATCTCTATGCGTACAACCATGTTGTCAGGTGGCTAGGTGAAGTTTCTCATCTCTAGAGACAACTGATGGACATGTGCTTTGGTTCTTGCGACAGGAATCTTTTCCCCAATCATGATCACGCATTGCTCGACGATCATACTCCTTCAGCAAAAAGATGTGAGCGGCACTTGATAGATAACCTGTGCTCTATCATCTCGACACCTCCTATCCCCTACATGTAGAATTCATCATTATATTTTCTTTTGTTCGATCATCCAGCTAGCAATGACGAACATGGAACAAAGAGCATTCAAAATCCCTCTTATGTACACTTTCTGATTTCTCGTTTGGCTCCCTGATGGAATTACATAAGCTTGTGCTATTTTATAGCTGCTAGTGCTGGATGTATCGTTCACCAAATGTTGAATATATAGAGAATGTTAATTAGGATCGATGTTAATAGGCATGTTAACTGAAGTGATGTGAAGTTTGATGCCGCGTACGCTTTATGAATCTTGGTATTATACTCCCTCCGTCTCACTCACTAAGAAGCGCACGTATTTTAATATTCAACTCTTTAAATATTTAATCAATAAATATTTTGTTATAAATTAAATTTTATGTGATGAAAATAATATCATTGAATTGTCATTTAAATTTACTTTTACATGATTATGACTTTGTTTCTACAAACATTATAGTATGACAAATTTAAAGTCAAAGATTAGTTTTGAATACTGTGCCAAGTTTGACCACACCTTAGTGAGTGGGACAGAGGGAGTATATGACTTGTGAATTTAAAATAAAATATTGGTTTTGAATACTGTGCCAAGGATTGATTTCTCTCTGCTTCCCATTCCCATATACATGATACATACACTCTCTAGAAATGTAATTCGATCATGCAGAACTAAACATGCAGAAACTTCCTCCATGGCTCCACTAGCTTCAAGCACTAGTTTTCTGCATGCTCTCTCTCTCTCTCTCTGTGTGTGTGTGTGTGTGTGTGTTGCAGCCAAAGAGTGACAGACATACAAAGGCCTTTTTTATAAGCCATTCTACAATAGCAACTAATGTTGACCTTAACAGGGTTAAATGGGGAGTTATTCTGCAATGTACCATGTGCACTTTGCTGTTCAAATTCAGTCATTGAATTTCATGTATGGAGATATTTGCCATGTCCAAAGTAATTAATTAGTTACATGGAACCTATGGTTCTTTTGTTGATTTTAACAAGCAAAATATGTGTACCTGTAATAATTGTTTGATTGGCATTGGGAAGAAGAAAATCATGGCCATTATAGCCCATATGATTCTGCAGTGGCTTACTTCCAGTGGCATTAATGTGTGAACCAATCATTTGCAGAGGCATTATGAAATTAATAAAAAAAATCCCTTAAAAATAAGCTTGGTAGTTGTAATAGGGAAAATACTAAAAAAACTAGCTCTTTTGATTCAATTAATTGTGTGCCACCTTAGCAATCTCAAGATCAACACACACGATCAAACTCTGGATTACACAACTCGGTCATTCAGAGACTTTCGTCGAACGCCTCATGGGCACGAAGAACACATGACTCAGTTTTTGTGATGCGAAGAACTTATCGCCTTTTCTCAGTTTTTCTCCTCTTATTGAATAGCAATTACAATGTGGTTGAGGGCCACGATCCCCATCATGTGTACCATGTCACTTGATGGTGGCGAGTTGTATCCAAAATGCCCCAGGGCAGAAGCACATCGAAGAAAGTGTAAACAAAACAACAAACAGCTAGAATGACACCTAAATTAAGCTAAGTCGAAGCATAGGATTACCATTAACAACCTTGGGTATTGAGACTATCTTTTTAGACAATCGAAGCTTTGTTGCTAAACCTGCAATCCTGATGTCTCTTATGCCCAATTGCGATTTGTTAAGTACCCCACACATGCACCCACTGTCTAACTTTCTGATCAACTAAATTTTCTGATCTTGAGAGTCAAATGATTTGCACCTTCTCTTTCATGTCCAATTTTAAACCTTCCTTCTTGCCATTTCAAAGCTGCCCTGCTCTCCATTCTCTCAAATGTGATGCAAGAACTGCATGTGTGTGGAAGGATGAATGATCGCCGTTCAAAAATTTTTGAAGAGATATAATATCTTTGCAATTACTAGCCAAGATCAAAGAGGAGGGTAGAGCATGGGTTAAAGCCGGAGCGACAAGGCTCTAGGAGTTTGGAATTTTGGGAGATACCACCTAATGATCCGTTTCTATGGGTCGGTCGTCTTTTTAGACTGACCCTGTATATACTTTTGTATAATTTTTTCACTCTCTATTAATATACGGGGCAAAGCTTTGCCCCTCCTTAAAAAAAAGTTTTTGCAATTCTTTCTTCTCATAGAACGACACTCAAAGCTTTCGCCTGTTCCACCGAACAAGTTTCTCATGTAACAAGTTTTTCAATGAACACAAACTTGCTCCTTTTATGGTAAAAAAGACATGCTCGGTGTAAATGTGAAGACGTAGGATTATATATGTAGATATACATACTGTACTTCAGTAACGCATATATATCGAATGACCATTCTACGATTTCTTCTTCCTGAGTACAAAAATGTCTCTCAGATTCGTTTTGAGCTTAAACATTCCAATCCTTGCCAGCTGAAACTGCTTTAATTAGATGTGGGACTCTCCGACAACAGACAGTTTTTTCTCAGTTTACCGATGATCATCTGCACTCTCCTAGTCCACTAGATTGATTTCAGCAACCGAGCATGTTCGTGGAAGTGTGCATGCAGCAACGAGAAAGTTTGCTACTGCAGGGAAGCAGTGAACATCTCAGTGCAACTGGACAATCACTTATAATTTGGTCATTCTTTGGAGGAGAATTTTGTTTTTGAGAAGAGATCAACTTCTTCCTTTCACAGAGCATTGACTTGAGCCAATGTTCAGTCATCCTGATGACTACCATTCCTTTCTTATTCATCTACAGGTTGGAAGTTTAGAAGAGAACACAGTCATCAAAATAATGCATCTGACATCTCAACCCTTCCTGCATATGTGCATCTCTCTTTAACTCTAGATGCTGTTATATAGAGAGAAGCTAGGTAGGCTAGGGTAGTTCTCAACAGGAGTGAGGCCATCGATCAGTGTGGGATTGGTTACAATCGTAGCATTGGAATGCTAAACCCCATGGGAAAAAAACCCTGTTAGAACATACCATTAAGTTCAGTTGTTGCTAGAACCAGCAGAAAATTTGAAGTAATTAACTAGAGGCAATGAAACAGTTGAGCTTGGCTCTGCATTTTCCATGCTTATCACAACTGGTTGCCGCTTTGACTAATTTCAAGAGCTGAATAGTCCATTAACCAAGGATTATTTTTTGAGAGAGGCAATATGTATTGTCCGTATTTACAAGGATACGATAGGAATTTGCTAAAGAAAATTGTAAAGGACATTTTAATCATTTGTCCTTAGGTTCAATCTCTATCTGCTGGCATTGTCTTCAGGTGAGGGGGCGAGAGGGAGAGATAAGCCAAGGCGTTGCTATTCGTATCGTGATGCCATCATATTTCCACTAATTTATTGAAGTAAATCACTAAAATTAAAATGAGTCAACAGAGAATACAGAAATTTCTAAAAAGATGGCATCACTCCTATTGAGAACACCGAGCTACTAATTCAAAACCTTCGAGCAGCTATAATAGGAAAATGAGAAAATATTTTGTTCTTTTCTTTTAGGGAGTGGCACCAAAATCTACACTAGAAAAGTGTGATACTTACATGTACCTCCTCAAGGATCGTAATTTTTTCTATATCCTATCGTGCGCAAGAGTAAAGAATAATTGAGTTTTTCATATACTTTGCACTTAATCTCCTTGAGTTACTTAAATAAATTAGTGGAACAAAAATAGCGAATGTACTATTGAAGAGTAAAAGAAGGTCAATGCAGTTGATCGAAGCTTTTTACAGGTCATGCTTTCTTTGCATATTTATGATCAATGCAGGCAACATCAAGTGCCTGATGACAATACAGTAAAAGAAGATGGATGAGAGCAGAACGATGGCTACCGGTTAAGCCACATCCTAATTCAAGCAACATGAAGAACCCAAAATAACTAATAGAAACCATGGTCAAGAGAGTGATCCAAATTCCCAATACCTTCCATTCACTGCTTCACCACTACTGAAAATCTTTGGAGGATCTACCCATATAAAGTCACTGAGATCTCCAACAGTGTTGTATGATTCAGTAGGCATGCATCATATATAAAACAACGATCAACCATCATAACTGATTAGGAAGTCAATATGACACAAAGATGGATACTTTCAAGAATATATAGGTTGCATAGGAAGATCAATCTCATCCTCATATAACTAGTCCAATATCCATGGTAGGGCTTCAAGTGAAGAAAAGCCAGCTTATCAATCATCATAACTGATATTGTAGGATTATATTCAGAAACAGACCAACCAATTATTATTGTACAATTTCTACTTGCTAAGACTGATTATAGTGAGTGCAGGGGGTTTCCATATTGTTACCGGTAAAGAAAAATAATTAACATTGACGCGCCATCCTGATCATGATTCTTGTCGTCAACTTTAGAAGAACATAGCATGTTGTGGGTGGGTAAGATAACATCAAATACTTGAAGTTTGCCACTGTGGGGATGAGATGTGAAAATCCCAATGCAAGTCAACTAGTCTTTGTTTAGCTCCTACTAATTTGACCGTTCTTTTTACTAGAATTGTCCATGTGAGAGGAGGCTATATATAGACTTCTTCCTTCGAAGGGAACTCGAGAATTTGACAGTGTTTTGCTATTCTGATACCTACCATTCCTTTGTCCTTCATCAAGCAAGATGTAAGAGAAAACAACGGCTATCAAACTTCTGCATTTGACAACAATCTCTCCCCTTCTTTCTACTTGGATCTCATTTGGCCCATACTAGCTATCTGTAGTTGCAATGTGCAACACTAGCTAGTCTTGACAAGACAGACAGATAGACAGAGGAAAAACTGATTTTATTGACCTGTGTGCTCATGATGTCTTAATTTATTTTTCGATGATCGGGTGTGCGTGCGTGTGAGGGGGGAGGGGGGGGGGGGGGCGGGAATGGGTAGGGGGTGATGTCCATAATAATAGGGGTTGGTTGGTCAAATTTTTTTAATAATTTCAGACTGGTTCTGTGTATGTGGACTAATCCTTTCTAGACAATTAGACAGCCTATCTGAATAGGCTTTTTTTTCGTGTGGATGTGGTGTGTACTACTCTAAGTATGGTTGTGTCTAATTTCCTTCAAACTTCTAACTTTTCTGTCACATCAAATGTTTGGACACATACATGGAGCATTAAATGTGGACGAAAAAAAACCAATTGCACAGTTTGCATGTAAATTGCGAGACAAATCTTTTGAGCCTAATTACGCCATGATTTGACAGTGTGTTGCTACCGTAAACATTTGCTAATAACGGATTAATTAGGCTTAATAGATTCATCTCACAGTTTACAGACGGAATTTGTAATTTGTTTTTGTTATTAGTCTACGTTTAATATTTTAAATGTGTGTCTGTATACGTCAAAAAAAAATTTGGATGGGGAAGTAAACACGGCCTGTATAGATACCCGCGATATTATCTGTATGATATAATTTTCATTCATCTATCAGTTAATCTGCTATTAATTTTCCAAAATTAATTTCCATCTTAATGAACTTCATGAAGAGAAAAGTAGTACTCCATCTGATGACTGAACCAAGTAGAAAGGTGCAACATCCCCAGACTTCAGAAAACCTCTTGCACTATACTACTGGACATGTATTATGAGCTCGATGTTTCTTCTGGGAAATCAAATGAGAGGTGCAATAATACGCGTTAAGGATCATCTACTCATCTCATCATGAATCTGTCGTGCTATCACAAAGGATTTCAGTTGCATGAAACAAAATCTATAAACATTGTTCATCTACCAATGGAAGGTGAAGGTCATCTGGTCATATAATAGTCTTAACAGACTTGGAATTGTTTTTGGTACATGATAAAAATAAGAACACTAACTAGATTTCTATAATCTTAAAGGAAAAATAACCTCCATCATGATTGACATTTACTTCCGATTATTACATGATGCTATCCCCCTTGTATTTTGGAAGCATGGGAACTTCCGGGATTGCTAACTCCAGCGGAATTAACAGGTTAATATTGACAGAATCTATTACTAGGCACCATGGCTCAATGTCCTAACACCTAACATTCCCATATCGACAGTTTGGCATTCTTCGAGAAATTTCAGGTTGGTACAGATTGCTAAATAGTGCAGAAAATTTGACGTTGGCAAGGTCCTAATAACCCATATGAACACAGTAGAGATTCCACTATATATAACTCCTTCCTACGCCTTCTCAATAGCAATAAGTATTTGTAGGTGCTCATTTTTTTTTTTGACTCACTGACTCTCTCCTTTGTACAAGAAGAAAGAAGTATAAAAAAAATGCTAAATTTATAGTTGTTCAATGTACATATCTAACCATTGTTAGGTGAAGACAAAAGCAGGATTAATTAATTCTAACGAGGGTCAAATAGGAATAGAGGATTAAAATTAATTTTCACCTACCGTCTTCTCTTCATTGGTTTACACAATTCACGTGATTATAATTTCAGTAAAGTGTAAATAAAAGGCATGCAAAGGATTGAAAAACTCAAGCACTCACTCTGTTTGGAATGGAAAAACATTATTCTCTTGCTTTTCTACTCCTGATCATCATTTGCATTTAAATATGCCCGGGAGACTCTCCCAGGCCAATTGCATATATCTGCATGTCGATCTGTCAACACTTTTGATGTACCTTTGTCGGAAGCTTTTAGGTAAACACACTGGTGGTGTTCACAAATCAACTTAAACTTTGTTGGAAGGGAAATGAAGAATCAAAGTGCACACGCTTGTACACTCAAGGTCGTCAAGGATCGGAAGGATGACCAGTTCTCGGCTCTGAATCTAGGGCACTCTCTGGACAAGAAACACTCAGGAGAAGAGCGTTATTTGGACAGCTCTGTATGTGTTGCGTTATATATCTCGATACCTCTTATACCAGCATATACCAAGTTGTCAGTTTTCCCTTCACCTAGCTAACAGAGAACATCGGAACATGAAACAAGGAATTCAGATTAAACTTCTGTGTATTGATGAGTACATTTGTTTCAAGCTGTATATGCAGGTCACCACCAGCGTACTCGAATATCCGTAGTAATATAATACTCCCTCCGTCCCTAAATATTTGACGCCGTTGACTTTTTTAAACACGTTTGACCGTTCGTTTTATTAAAAACTTTTGTGAAATATGTAAAACTATATGTATACATAAAAGTATATTTAACAATGAATCAAATGATAGGAAAAGAATTAGTAATTGCTTAAAAAAATTTTGAATAAGACGAACGGTCAAACATGTTTAAAAAAAGTCAACGACATCAAATATTTAGGGACGGAGGGAGTATGTAATATATACCAATTTGAAGAAGGGTATACAAGAGGTTAGCTAATAATATGTAATTAACTCATTCAAGAAGAGAAGTAATTAACCAGCGTATTATTTCTTACCTCACATTTCCCCTCTTCTCCGTAAGAAAGATCCAAGAACTAGACATCGCTAAATAGTTTTCATATTTGCCATATCATATAAACACTATATATAGAAACTATATATCCAATGGATGATGATTTCAAATTAAATTCACATCCAATCACCTCTCTTCTGATCTTCTCTCTCCTTTTATCCACATATACTCTTGTTTTCATTTTTGGTTCTTGTGTAGAGATGGTTTCTTGCATGAGAAATGGTTTTTTCATCTTTTTTCCTCTCTCCTCATTAACTCTCTTACCACATCAGATTTTTTCTTATATGACAATATATTAAATGCTATGGAAACTAGATGATATGTAGGGATGAGGATAGGATAGCCTTAGCGCATGATTAATTAAGTATTAGTTTTTTTATGAAAAATGGATCAATATGACTTTTTAAAGCAATTTTAGATAGAAATTTTTTATAAAAATACACAGTTTAGCAGTTTAAAAAATATGTGCGCGAAAATGTAGGAGA
This sequence comes from Oryza meridionalis, assembly GCA_000338895.3. Classification (NCBI taxonomy): domain Eukaryota; kingdom Viridiplantae; phylum Streptophyta; class Magnoliopsida; order Poales; family Poaceae; genus Oryza; species Oryza meridionalis. The sequence goes on along the minus strand of CM002528.2, from coordinate 3,187,556 downwards.
ATGAATTGAGAAACTAGTCCTAACTGAGCCTTAATGCAGGATCGATTGGGTAAGACTGCTCGACGAAAACTTTGATGCCGAGGGACAAAAATTCCTGATACCTTCCATTCATGCTAATTTATCACTACTGAAAATCTTTTGAGGTTCAATACTAACCATGTAAGGTCTTCGTTTTTTTCAACCTATGAATTGTATTTCTAGGTATGCAATTTATAGGCAAGTGATACAAAGCTCTGCATCGTATGATAGTTTTTTGCATCGCAATATTTTTATCTTTTTCTTTCTTGTACAAAGGAGAGAGCATCATGCGAATTTATAGGCATTGGGTGTATGTGAATGCAGCTACTGCTAGTGAAAGACACAGGCAGGATTCTAACTATGGTCAAATTAGAGTACAGTTTTTTCACATATCATCCTCCCTTCACTGTACTACCTCCGTCCAATAATAATTATATTTATAGCATTTAAATTTGTTCCAAAATAGTTATCACAATAGAGTACTAATTATCTCACTAATGACTTCTCATTCAAATTTATCCCTATTTTACCCTCAACCACTCCCCAACTCGAGTACTCTTATCTACGCACCATTTAATGCGAGACAATATAGTCTTTCTTCTTAAACATAAATATATGCTAAACAACTTAGAATTACAATTATTTTGGGACAGAGGTAGTATTAAATAATTCTTGTGCTTATAATTCTACCCAAGCACACACTATGACAACATACCTCATAGGGAACGACTGATAAGTGTCTGTTTATTTAAAATCGCCACCTATGGACTTTTTTTCACCTCCCTGCGATGAAAAAATATAGAACCGACACATTTGAACACTATAGGTGCTGGTTCTAGAGGAAAAAACGGCACTTACACTATAGGTGCCGTTTTTTAAAAGAACTGGTACCTATTATAGGTATTGGTTAATTAAAGAACCGACACCAATAATATATTATAGCTACCTTTTTTTAACAAAACTAGAACCTATACTAAACCGAGCCGAGCCGGCGAGCCAACCACGTCCTTATTGTCGACGTTTGATATCACGACTACGGTATTCGCATAGTATGGGGATCATCGGTACCAGGGTATATACGAGATTGAGGTAAAAGAGATGGAGACATGGATTTTTATACAGGTTCAGGCCCCTTATCTGACAGGTAATAGCCCTACTCCTGTTGGCCGAAGCCGGTGTTGCTCTTATTCATCATAATCACACCAGTACAATAATTAGGATAACTTATCTAATCGTCATCAACTTGGCTGCATGGATAACTAACTCGTAGTCGACGACAGGGTAGTCTTCCTCCTCGATTCAGCACTCGGCGAGATCAGAGATAGCCCTACATCCCTCTTGTTGGCCTCCGCATACATCATATTGGGTCTGTCTAAGCTTATCTCTGATATCGATATCCGACGGCTTGTCTTGGCATTTGTTGGCTTGTATCGATCTATGTATGTTGTTGTTGTTGTGGCTTGTCCCCTCTCCACCCTGGGGGGCTCGTATTTATACCCATAGGTGTCCCCTTTTCCAAGTAGAACTAGAGTGCAATATGGATACAATCCGAGTAGTTCTTGCCGTTTTCATATAGAACTCTATTTGTTCTTCCTTATCCGGAACTCCTTCTATATACGAGTTATGATCCCGTATAATACTTGGTATGTGGTGGGCCCTGCCGAGCTTAGTCAACTACTATTAGGCATGTGGTATCCATAACCCTGACACTTATCTACTCCGCCCAACGCCCACACCCATCCATCCAGCGCCCACGTCCTTATCCTCATTTCTCATGCTCTCTCTTCTCTCGTCTCTCTACCTCCCCTCTCTCGCATCTCTCTCCATCCCTTGTCTCTCGCGGCGGCTGCCTAGCGGAGGCGGCGCCGGCGCTGGCGCCAGCCGAGTCCTCCCGTCCACCAGATCCGGCGGGAGGGGAGGTGGCGGGCTCCCCACAGGCGGCGGCGGTAGGCTCCCCTCTGCCAGATCCGGCGAGAGGGGAGGCAGCGGTGGCGGCGGCGGCCTCCCCTCCGCCAGATCCGGCTAGAGGGGAGGCGGTGAGCTTCTGCAATTGGCGGCGGACTCCCCACAGGAAGCGGCGGCGGGCTCCCCACGGCGGCGGCAAATGATTTTTGTGATTGTGATTGTGTTTGAGTGACTTTTGTGATTGTGTTTGGATGATTTAGTGATGATTTTGATGGGGATGATGTTGATCTTAGTGATGATGATGATGATGGAGATTTGGCTCGATGCATCGGCTCGAATGCATCGAGTCGGCTTTTTGTTTTTTGGATTCGTCGATCGTTAAAGGTGTTGGTTTCTAAACCAACACATATTTCTCTTCACGTTAGTTCTGACCTATAGGTGCAAGTTGGGAAAACCGGCACCTATATATGGGGGTTTCCCAACCAGCACCTATAACACTTTCTGTACTAGTGACAAACGGGCATGCAAAGTTTAAAAAACTCTAGCACGTGAATATAGTGAAAAAAACATTACTCTTTCTGGATTGCACTAGCTAATAATAAGTCTTTAACCTACGATATAAATCTTTTTTGAGAAACATGCCATTTAAATATCCGAAAGCATTCCATGCATGAAGAGGATCAAATGGATGGTAAAATAAGAGGAATAAGTGATCAATTATAGGTGGGAACGAGAGCCAGTACGAGAAAACATATAACATATATAAGAAAAGAAAAAAAAAGGTACTGATGACTTTCTTCTTGTTTAATTTCTTCTGTCAAACAATATTCGAATCTTCCATGAACGATTTTGAACCCATTAATACCTTGTTTGAAGCTAGCTTTCGAGTAAACCTACAGTATAATGTCCATGATCCTAATTTCATTGAAGCAAACAAAGAATTAGCCTGTTTGTGACTTGTGACCGACATGCATATGTTCTTTACTTTGAATCTTAAATCCATGCACTCAGTCAGGAACTCAGGATCAGGCACTGCTGACTGCTCAAGGATCACACTCTCATAATATCACAAGAACAATTCTTTTTTGATAGCTAATCTGTGTGTCCCGTTACCTTGATGCCTTCTGTTCCCATGTCGGTATGTCCTATATATATTTTTTCATTCATCCAGATAGGAAATTCAAAGAGTTCATTGCTTACACGGTACTAATTAATGACACAAGCTAGCAAATACAAAATCCAGCTAGGAAATTATTGACACAAGCTAGCACGTGAGTAGTAATATGTTTGTTCTCTTATATACACCTGATTAATTGGAACAATTAATGCAACCACACAAAATCTAGATACAGAGAGATGAGACCCATTTGCATGGCCCTTTGTTGAACCACCTTAATGTAGGTAAGATCGAATTACTCAAAATGCTTAATGAAGCAGTGGAGAAAAGAGATCCAAATTCCTGATACCTTCCATTCACCGGTTCATAATTAATGAAAATGTTTTAGAGGCTCTAGCCATGTGAGGTCTTAATTACTTTTTGTTTGAAATGTGGTATATACTTCTTTGAAGTATATGCATTATATAGGTGAGGGATGCAAAGTTCTGCACCTACCGTCTTTTTTGCATCATAATATTTTTAATCCTTTATCAGTTTGTCTGCTATTTAATTTGCTTTAGTTTCCAAAATTTCTGTCAATAAAAAGAGCCCCATCATGGCTGTCAAAATTTGTGCTATTTGTTTCCACTGGACGAGTGATATAACGTGTGTGTGTGTGTATACGTGCAATATAACGTGTGACTGTAACAATCTTACAAGTACAAAGTACAGTGCAATGACCATGTGTAGTTTTTAGAAAACAGGTCAGAGACCCGGCTTTTTACTGAAAGCCAACATGACCATGTGTAGTACTCCTGAACTTTTAGTAGTTTGTACAAACTAGGGAACACCTGACCTTTGGTAGGTTTCTCTGGAGTTAATTAAATGAACTTGTTAATGAGGATAAAAGTAGCTTTGCATCTGATCTTGAATTCAGTAATATAAAGAAGTGCTTGTTCCACAGGCATCATATTAACACTTAATTTATCAGAGAAACCTCTTGCATTAGCTACATGGTTGGTAACTTAGTATCAAGTAGTTCCTTGTGCACAATTAAGTTCAAGTTTTTCAGTTCATGTGGTAGCATTTCCATGATGCCATCATATGTATCATCTAACTGGTCGCCCGGTCATCGTGTTCTTCCCTAAGAAAGAAATAAGAGGTAGCTCATTAGTCCACTAAGTTAGCTATAAAAGAATATATCTGTTGGGTAAAACTTAGCCTTAAAACAAAGTACGTGATTCGATTTTGTTCTATGGATGGTTGATGCTCTGTTAGTGCTGACAGGCTTATTATAAATGAAAGTAAGAGGGCAAACATATGCAGTATTTGCTAGCTCTAGCACGTGTCACCACTGAACTCGTCACAGACGTCTCACCTCTAACGAGTTGCAACCACCTTTGGGCTGGGCTGCCGCCCGTCAAAGGTGAGTGGAGTCATTAGTAACCACAAATTTCTGACCGGGGCCAAATTCATCAAAGATGAGGGTTTAGATCTATCATAAATGACCTGATCCAGCGTAGTGATGGTTTTGAACAAAATAAGTGTAGAGTAGCAGCACTACATGTAGGAAGAGAAAAAGGAATTACACGGACCTGTGCATCAAGATTGCTGCTCTTGATTTCTTCACGTTGTACTCTATATATATATATATATATATATATATATATATATATATATATATATATATATATATATATATATATATATATATATATATATGTACCATACTAAACTTCACGTTGTACCACCTTTTATTACCTATGTTTTTATTTTGGATCACCTTTTAACCAATGTTTTTATTTTGGACTTTTTTTTTTACCTTAGTAGCACTTTGGACCACCCTCAACTCCCAGCTACATCCAACTTATCATATACTAGAGAAATGATCTTACATATAATTGTGGGAGTTCATTGACGAATAGAGCCAACATATTTAAAATTGTTTTCATGCTTGAGAAGAGGGTCCGATGATCCAAAGTGAAACAAAGGAAAATTTATCCGGTCGAAAACAAAAGGTGGTTCAGAGGAAAACATAAGTAACGAAAGGTGGTCCAAAGTGAAATTTACTGATCAATATAAAATCAGGTAATAAAATGTGGCAAGTACTTTTGTGTGTGCATATCTTATTTTTTGTATTTTTGGATCTTTATTGCATATCATTATAGGTTTCACAAGCATTTAAATGGATATGGGAAAATTATAAAAATAAATGGCTCTATATAAAATCATGAAAAATTTCTCAAAAATACTACACAACACTCTAAGCCCACCTGGATTTTTCCAAGATTTTATCACTTCATTTGCTAGCTTAATAGAATCCCTCAAATATGCTGAAAACCTGAATATAATTCTTTTTTTAGGGTAACCTGAATATAATTCTACTAAACCATATTTAACATAATTTCAACAGTCACCAAAATTCAACTATTGCTCAAATTGGGAATCCAATTCAGCCAATGTTTTGGTGTCTCTCTGCCGGGCCGGCGTCGCCTGGAGCAAACTAGATGAGATAATAAATTAAATTGCATCTCAACTTAATTAATTACCTTCTTCAAACGAATCTCATTGCCTGGAGAGATTTGTATTTGATATCATGCATACATATTCTTTGGGGCAGTGGAATATGCATTTTTCAGGAATACTCAACGTGATGACAATGGAAAAAGTATTTCTTACCACGTCAGTCATTAGTTGGATTCCAATAGTAATTAGGCAAGAAAACCCAAAAGTTCATGGTGACAAATCTTGGGACAGATTTATGTCCGTGATCGTAGCCCTTTCCGATTGAACATGTTCGTTCTTCAGTCACTACATATCTGCAATTGGCATTACGTATAGCGCTTGTATTGTAGGTAGTGTTTTGCCATCCCAATGCCTTCCATTCCTTAATTTATCATTCATCCAACACAAAGAGCCATCAAACTCCATATGAAAGCATCTCTCCCTTTCTTTCTTTATACTTTGGTGCCTTCTTACTTCTCTGATCCTAGCTTGCAAATTTGACGCCTGTTGCCCCAATTGTTGTTTGGACACAGAAAAATTATGACAACCATTGTCTAATTAAGCTACATCAGGCGTGAATGGGACCAAATGCATGGCTATTCCTTAAACCACCCTAATGCAGACAACATCAAAAGGCTAAAAATTAACTCTCAATTAAGCGAATGAGAGCAGTGGTCGAAATTCACTTAGGACAAGACCAATGTTTGTGTTCCTATGAGCAATAAGAGTGGGGTCCACTAGAAAGAGCCACAACTATAGTCATATGTACAATGCTTATGTCTAGGTAAGAAAATAAGGTGGGGCCCGCTGGGTCCCACCAAAAGAAAGAAAATGGCAAAAGGTCCCGCATGGCAGCCAAATGACTACAAGTAAACAATTCAATGGAATGCTCTATTTTATTAGTATGAATAGCAAATCCTATATTTTATTGCCTTGTTGCCACACCTCAAGCTTAGGGTGCATTTTAGTTTGGTGATGCTTATGGTTCATCTCCACAATGGCAAAGGTGCAAAACTTAATGGCATTAAATGCTTAATGCTACCTTTTTTCCAACATTGTGGATGCCTCACCACTACTGTAAACCTTTGGAGGCTCTGGCCATGCATTATCTTGGTTTATATGCATTTTAAAGGTGGGGGATATAAAGTTCTGCACCAACCATCTTCTCCGCAATGTAATATTTTTATTCAGCTATCAGTTAATAATAATATGCTATTTATTTTCCAAAATTTCCATGATGAAGCCCCACTGATGTTTCTATACTAAAGGATAGAAAGTGTATGTGCTGCAATAAACTCGATTTCTTGAGTTGTTAACTTGTATCTTCTGATAGTAACAATCTTACAAATAGAATGCAATGAACGATGTGTACATCTACACTACTAAGTTACACTTCTATCTTTGGTACGTAGGTTGATCTTGAGTTGAATGACCTTAATGAAAATAAAAGTAGCTAACTAATTTTGCATCTGATATGTGTAAAATCAAAGTGTGTTTGATTCTTATTCTGTGATGAACAATTAGCATATGAGATTATTGGTTTTGATATTTGGAGATTATTGGTGAAGTGGCTTTGAAGACGATCAACCAGACTGGCGGATCTATATCGAATCGAGGGTAACTTTTAATTCCGCTAAAAGTTTCGGTTTTTGGGTACTGCAACCATTCAATCCTCCCCCACCCCCTCTGGTTGGCTTAGTTCTTACTATTCGGTACTACAATATGAAGGACCCAGTGGTGGCATTCCACAAGCATAGAGGACCTCTTTTATTGGCTACATGTTGGGTATCAGTTAATTAGTTTCTGGTGCACAAGTTCAAAGTTGTAGCTAGCTAGCATTGCCACGGGGCCATCATATGTAGCATGTATAGTGATCTGTCTGATAAAATCTGTTTTTCCTAAGGAAACAAATGAGAAGTAACAGCATGTATGAATTGTTAAAAGAATCATGCATCATCAATCTATTGAGCTATCCTGAAAGATTTCGATCACGTGAAACATACTACCAAAACAATGTATATGGTTTAGTTTTTTTTTCTTTCTATCAACAGTTGATTTTCCTAGCTTGTGGTTGTAAAACATATAAAACATTCTTTAGTGGTTGTGAGTTCTGCTGTTGATAGAAATTAACACTAGTTAAATGAACATAAAAAAATGAAGTAATACACATGTAGGGATAGGAGGTAGCGAGAAAATGAAACACAGAAGGACAGAACAAAATTGCACAGTAGACCGATTTCCTGTGATATCATAGATCGGAATTTGATCGTTGATTGCACAGCGTGGGATTCTCAAGATGAAAGAAGTTTCGAGAGGTAGAAGGATGTGTTAACGAAGTTTTTCCATACGCTTAATTTTAACATGTGTAGTGCGTGAATTTGTTTCAAGCCATGTAATATGTGAACTTGAATTCAAATACATAAGGTTTGATTTTAAAGAATGCAAATCCATTAAAAATGTCATCGTTGAAAAAGTAATCACACTGATATTGGAGAATAGCAATAAATGTCATCATACAATTCGTTTGCTGGTCATATTCTGGTCTTGCAGCTACATTTCTAACATGATGAACCACTACCACTACCATAAAAAATGACAGTTCACATTAACCAGGTCATCAAGAACACATATCTCAACAAAACAGTTGTGCAGAACAACTACCTTTGACATGGGCGGTATTCTGCTAGGGTATTTGTTTTTTTTTTCAATTCTTTGCATGCTCAAGGTTTGCGCGATGTATAGCTTCAGGATTCGGGAGGCACCTGAGGGTACCTCCAAACTCCAGGTTTTCGAACGGCCCTCCATGACTTCACCATCAGTATTTTCTCTCGTTCAACTAACTGAACGAGCTACACTGTCGGCTCGTGGCTAACGACGCGGAGCCAACACTACAAGGCACTTCTCTAAAACTAGCTCAAATATTTGTACTTATTTGGATTCTCGTGGTTAGCTGTGCTTATTAGTACATGCTTTCTCCGCTTCACTGTACAGAGTAATAGATTTATAATGCTTTCTTTGGATGGATTCAGTTTGCTAGTAGTTAAACATAGTAAGGTTTTGAGGTCCTTCAAGACTGAAAGTTGATGGTGTTCTGTTACTTTTGCTTAGATGTAGCTCCAAGTGTTGCATGAATTAAAAATTATATTAATTCATTTTTTTTTAAAAAAGCTAATACTCAATTGATCATGCACTAATGAGTCGCATCGTTTTGCATGTGCGAGAGATTTGCTCCCAACACCATCTAACGAACACAACCTAAGGTTGATAGCTGAGCTCCACGCTCCCCGACCATGGCTCCATATCCATGCATTTTGTTTTTTCAGGTGACACATTTTCTGTTGGAAAACATGAACACCATGTCTCAATGATTGAGGGTGAGCTGAATTTGAATTTCACCTGATGCAATGAGCTGGTGAACTTGTGTGCATTCACCAATTGTGTGGCAGATACAATGTCTGATTCTGTCACCTCCCCTTGCTTCCCATATGCGATGTTTGCGCGAATCGTGTCATTGAACAGAGCTGGTTCTTGGCTCACCGGACCCATCTGTTGCCTTAGCCACCTTAGCTGAAACTTTTGAATATCCACTCCATCTAGAAGTATATGGCCTACATTCGGATCATAGAACCTCTGAAGCAATGATATCGCTGTCGATTTCTCACTACCGCTTAACATGCCATGACCAGGTTGTTTATGGTCCAAACAAATTGGAAATGTGGACATAGAAATTGTTTCAGTACAGTGAGACAAGAGAATTACCTAGAGCATTATGACAGGACCTTGCATTGCAGTACTCTAAACCTGTTCTAACAGGGTAGCTGCAACAGGATGATCATAAATTATTGACTGAACAAAAGAACTGTAAAGGAGCATTTCATCGAGCAGGAGGGGAGCATGGGCACAAAGCAATGTACCTGACTCCTAGGAAAGGTGGTTGTCTTACAGGCAGTGGCGGAGGACGGAAAAACAGAGGTGTGGCCCATAGACAAGAGCGAGAGCAAATATAAAAAAAAAGAACAAAGGAAAAAAACAGTCTCAATTGCACGATATTATACGACACAATCACACAATGTTATCTTAACAAGTCTACATTCAGCATGGCAACAACTACTGATCAATCCATTATACATTATCCATTTGCAGACAATCTTAAATAGTAGAAGAGTAGTCAATAGTGAACCGAGTCTTCTGACCTTTTGCCTCCACTGGTTCACTATCAAAGCCACCCAAATCTCATTATATTGTCACTCAAATGCAGTACCCGCATTACACCTAATGTTAGATCATTGATGAAAATAAGGGAAATCAAGTTATGTTATTCTACTCTTAGAAGACAAACAAGGAAAATCAGGGTAGAGTATTCTTTTTTTAGATAATAGAATCTAAGAGCAGATCAGCTTACTAGGTCTATGTTTCTGACTAGAATTTGAACCAATAGAGACATAGGGAACACATGTGGCAAGCAACCGAGATGTAGGCAATACCGGCGGTGGGGGAGGTGCGAGCCCGGTAGAGGGCGGGCGCTGGCAACAGGGAAGATGCCAGCTGCAGCCTGAGATTATGATTAAGCAAGGATTTTGAATAATTCATGGTTGCTTCATAAAAGACGCGAATATTAGTGAATGACCTAATATCAAATAAATAGAAGGGGTGGGGCTTCGAATCCAGGTCGTCTAGCTCACCACCTTGTGGAGCTAGCCGGAAGACCTCTGAGCGTTTCTCTTCATGGTTGCTTCATTTCATCTAATTATCCCTATATATGAAATCACTCTATCAGATTAGCACTACACATCTTTTTTTTTTTGCTCCATGGCCAAGTAAATGGCTGGTACTCAGCCATGAGTAGCGAACGCCAGAAAGCATGCAGTGGTCGCAGTGCAGCTTCGCCTCATGCCGGCTAGTTTGCTGCTGGCGCTGCGCCTCACGCCATTGACGCAGGCACGCAGCTTCGTGCTGATGCGGCTGGAACCGCTGCCGCTGGAGGTCCTATATATGGAACTTCCTTCCGTGTTTCGCCATCCTGATGCCTACCATTCCCACTTTCTCATGCATATTTATCGATCGTCTAAACAGTTCAATGGATGCTTACAAGAAGAACGTACACAGAGCTATCAAATTTGTTCATATCTATGACAGCATCTTTCTCTCCCTCTCTCTCGATCATCCCTTTCCTTTTTATTTGCATCTCTCTTGGCTCATAGTGCTCTGTACTGTTGCAGGATGTGAAGGAGTACTAGCTCCTAAAATCGGATAGGATATTTGCTATTCATAGTACTATAAAATATCTAATCCGGTACTAAGTTCTTATATTTTGGGACGGATGGAGTAACTAGCAGCCAGTCTTGACTGAGAGAAGGCTTCTACGACAGCTAGTCATGATATGAGGCTTTTATAACAAATTTTATGTATCCCCAGACTCAATTTAATATCTAGTGTCAATAATTTTATGAGGAGATAACTAGACCTATAGTTAATAAATTGCGATCGTTATATTTTAATGGCATACTCCCTCCATTCCTAAATATAAACATTTCATAAATATATTAAAGTCGATCGTATTCAAATTTCATACCTAGGACATCTTGTATTTTTACAATTGACGGTGAAGCATCTGTGTAAGCTAAAGATAATCCTCCTAACTTGAAGAATTCATTACCCACTTAATAGTTATGAAATTACTACAAATATAGTCTTTCCATCCACTGAAATTTAACTTAAAAAAGACATTGTTGGAACATGAGGTGTTCTCTACTTTATCGAACAGATGGATAATCAAATTGCTGCTCAAGTTACCTTTCTCAACTCATCTCATTTTTTTCTTTTTTTTTAAAAAAAAAGCCAAAAGTTTTGCCTCGTATATATTGATAGTGTAGGAAAGAAAATACAAAATGTCATTTACAGAGGGCTTCACAATGCGAGGCCCAGGAACTCATCTAATTTGATATCACGAATGTATATGCTTCCAATTTGAGGAGTACAATGATATTTTGTTCAGGGATTATATATGGTCAAGTCAAACCATTATTTTCTTTTGATAAACATACATTCGGTATAATATGACAATGCGAAAAAAATATCTCCCACAAGCGAAATATAGCTTATCTCAACTATTCCTCGCAAAAAAAGAAAAAAGCTTATCTCAACTATTGGGTTTGATTCCAACAAATAGAACTTAGGACTCACAAAGATACTGCAACTGTACAAGTGAAGCCACGAACGAGAGGCTTCGTCGTCGTTGTTGCGGTGGCCACGAGGTGGTGTTGGGCCATCCTGATGCCCACCATTTCCAGATTTCTCATGCATTCGACACGTGAAATGAAAGTGTACAAGAGAGAATGTGTACAGCTATCAAACTTCATAATAATTGTATGTGACAACATTTCTCTCAATTCTTTCCTTTCTATGTGCAACTCTCTTGGCTAGCTCATACTGCTCTACAGACTACAGCTGCAGGATGTAAGGAGCAAACTAGCTGATCTTGACTAGAGAGAAGGCTAGGTAGTGAGGCTTTGTACCAATATGGCTGTACTCTCAGACTCAATTTAATTTCTGGCATCGACGGTTTTATCAGGAGATTCCTCAAATTAACGGTAACTACTGATAATTTACAGATATGAATTTGATGATATATTGTAGGTAGCAATTATTTGGATTGTAAAAGTTAAATTAATAATAGTAACAAAAAATTGATATGCTTATATAGAACCATTAGTCCAAACTGCAACCAATTTAGCACCTCTCCAAAATTGTCTCATCAGCGGTAGGTCACCACCAGTGTACTAGAATAGCAGTAATATGTGAAATATAACTCGATCAAGTAACTAATTCACGAACCGTAGTAATTAACCAGCACAACCATTTAAATTGCTGTGAGCAATCACCAAACTAGTGATCAGCCGCAATACAAGATCCAATTATATTCATGATATAAAAATTTGGGAGTTAACCAGGTGGGTACAAGTACATCTCGCCATCAACACAGAAATGAACGAGCCGCGTTAAAATAATAACTTGTATGGTGCATGCCAACCAAAGAAAATTGCCCAACCTCAGAAATTTGGAGCATATTGGTGATGACTTGGGCCTCTGCACCAGTCACTCATTAAGCAAGATCCTTTCTTCCCTCACATTTTCGTGCATACCCATAATCAAGATCCAAGGATATTGCATAGACCCCCTCAGCTCTAGCTTGTTGGCCACAGAAGATGGATCAGATGGATCAGAACCATGTATGCACACAAAATTTAGCTAGAGAGATATGATGAGACCCAAGCCATGGCACTTCATCAAACCATCTTAATTCAAGCATGATCGACCGGCTAAAAATGAAGACATCGTCAAGAGGGATCCAAATTCTTGATACCTTTCATTCCCCCTTTTCGTTACCACTGATTTTTTTTTGGAGGCTCTATCCATGTAATATCTTGTTTTTCTTCAAACTATGGTATGTATTCCTAGATACGTATTTTATAGACAAAGGATGCAAAGTTCTGCTTTTTGGATCTCAAGATGTTTTCTTTTTTCTTTTCTTGTGCAAAGGAAAGCTGTCATGGCGTCATGCCAATTTTGGATGTAGGCATCTAGTTATTGTTAGGTAAAGACAGAAGCAGGATTCTACCTAGGGTCAAACTGCACTACAATTTTTTCACCTACGATCTCTTCATTGGATTAAGTAATTATTGTGTTCCCATCGAAGTCCAAAAAGCATGCAAACTTTGAAAACTCCAGCACGCAAAAATGGTGAAAAAAAAAAAAACTCTTTCGTGGTTGGGGTACCTTATAACAACTCAATCTTTTTAAGTGAAACCTACTGTTTAAACCTCCATGAAGACGATTTAAACACAATAAAATAAGATAAATTAGCAGATTTTGACCTTTATATATATATTTTTAAAAAAATCCACATGACGTTTCAGACCAACTATTTTACCTGCATGTAATTGTTTTGTGTTGTCCAAATTGTCATATTGACTGGAGGGAGTACAACACAAGAGCAAAATAAAATAAAATAAAAAGAGCTACACAAGACTTTGTTCTATCAAGTAGTATTTCAATTTAATGTTAATGCTTTTGAATTACCTAATGGACCTTGTTTTTGAAGCCTTCGAGTAAATTTACATGACAGCTAGTGTCCATGATCCATTCATCATTAGAAGTAAACCACATACTACAAGCTCACGTTCTTCACTCTGCATCTTGAATGCACTTGGGATCAGGCACTACTCAAGGTATAAGGATCATCCTGTTGTGATATCTCAAGAACAACTCTTGTTAATCTATGTCCTGTCATCTCGATACCTCCTATCACCATGCATCCAGGTCTAGGGCGACGCAAAAAAAGGCCATTACCAATGGAGATCCAATGTACATATATGAATTGGATAATATTGTGTGTACTAAATTGATTGATTGAACAGATTGGTGGATAGCAAAATTGCAGCTCATCCCAACCTTCCACAACCAATCTCATTGCCTGTAGATTTGTATGTCTTATATACCATTCACATATGCTTTTGAGGAGTTCATAGAATATTCAGCAATTTGGTCCAGGTATAATTAGTATATATGTGATTGAGTTGAATGGTTGATTTATTTTCTACTGATATACATCGAATGCAGGGGCAGAACCAGGATTAGGGCAACTAGGGCTAGAGCTCTACTCCTTGCCCTAAATACCCATTAAAATAACACTCCGCATTTTAAAAGATTAAAAGAAAAAAGATATGCCTATAAAAATTGTATTAATTGAGCCCTAGGCTTAAAGAAATTTTTGGCTCCCACCACTGATTGAATGTATTGAAGATGGAACGATTTTGAACAAATGGAATGGATTCCATCATACAGGACGAGAATCCGACAAGCTCTTGGCGACAATGCATGCAAGGTGTCCCCTACTCATTACTTCTTCAGATCAGTCATGTTTCTTGTGCCGTTAATTGATCAGTTCATACAACCAATGAACATCCTGGAGACTGTTTTGTCAACCTGATGCCTCCATTCCTTTCTCATTCATCCAACAAGTTATAACTTTAGAAGACACAGAGCCATCAAATTTCCTTCAAATGAAATAATATATCTCCCTCTCTTTCTACTTGCATGTCTTTTGGCCTGATAATCCATTTATATAAATAGTTGCATGAGGCAAACTAGAGATATGGTGATTTTCCGTTGGCTCTAGCAAGTGGTATGGTGATGCATGACTTCACCCACTAGAATTTAAATCTTGTGCACACAAATATTATGTATTTTTGGGGGATAATCCTACTCCTAGGATGTTATGCTGATTTAATTTAATACACCCTGTACCGTACACAGTATATTATACCCTAAGTAGATGACCAAAATGCCCTCAGGTCAGGGCCATACTGGTGGAGAAACCATCTTTGATCGGTCGGCCGAAATCCACAATAGTCCCGGTTCCACTAAAAACCGGGATTAAAGATGATCTTTAGTCCCGGTTCTAAACCTGTCAGGCCCCCCGGGATCTTTACTACCGGTTGGTGTTAACGACTGGGACTAAAGATCCTAACTTTAGTCCCTAACACCAACCGGAACTAAAGATCTAGAAGATTTTTAGTCCCTAACATCAACCAGAACTAAAGATCTAGAAGATTTTTAGTCCGGGACTAAAATTCAACGCTTAATATATAATCCCTCTTCCCTATCCTCTCCTCCACAACCGCCTCGCACTTATCCTCTCCTCAGAGGCTCAGATCGATCTCCCTCTCCACCTCCCCTCCGCCTCCTCCCCTTCCTCCTCCCATCCCTGGCCCTCTCCTCCCCGTCCTCCCTTCCTATCGATCTCCCTCTCCTCCTCCCCTCCTCCCTCTCAGATCGATCTCCCTCCTCCTCCCCCTCCGCCTCCTCACCTTCCCCTCCCATCCCTAGCCCTCTCCTCCCCCTCCTCCCTCCCCACGCAGCAGGCGGCCGGCTGGGCTGCGCACGGGCCCAGTGGCGAGCGGCGGCAGGCGGCAGCCGCTGCCGGCATCTTCTTTTTTTTTTACAATTTGTGATTCACTAAGATGTATAATTTTGTGATTTGTTGCATGTATCTGAGATGTATAATCTGTGATGTATTTGGTTTGTGTGTAATTTTTTTAAGATTTGTGATGTATTTGATTTGTGTGTATAATTAACTTAAGATTTGTGATGTGAATGTTTTGGGATGTTACTTTGATTTGAGGTTTGATTTGGGGATATGTATCCCACTTGATTTGGGAGAAAATACAGGGATTAAACTCTGGCTAAAAAACAATGAAAAAAAGACCTAATGGGACTACCGCTACCCTCTCTACCCTCTCTTAGTCCTGGTTGGTTTCTGAATGACCATCATCAGGGCATCTTTAGTCCCGGATTCATAGTCCCGGTTGAAAAACCGGGACTAAAGGGGGTTACCAACCGAGAGTATAAATGGGGAGTATAAATGGTTTCTCCACCAGTGCCACTTTCACGTAAAGTGCTAGGGGCGATGATGTAACTTCCCATTACCCATGTGTAATTTAGTGCAAATCCACTAGTGATGCCATGAATTTTGTGTGTAACTTTCCATAAGATATTAGTGAGGCTTTGGATTTGCCACTTGTCTCTGTCTTTTCAAACAAGGGGCGCTCATGTGTAGTGTGTGTGCGTCTTTCATGTACTTGACAAAAAGCTTAATACTCCCTCTGGTTTTAGTATTTGACATCATTGACTTTTGGACATACATTTGACCATTCGTCTTATTAAAATGTTTGAATTATTTATCTTTCAATAAGAATTCAGGGAGTGGTATATTTAGTAGCTCTGGGATCCCAATATCTATGTTTATCGGACTGATCAATCCTCTCTTAGCAACATTACTCATCATCTCCTTCCAAATGCAATTAATGGTTAGAGAAATTTTTCAAGAAGAGAATTCAAAACAATCTAGTACTCATATATCCTGTTCGCCACTGCTAATTCACGTGCACGCATGCTCCTTCGACTCCTGCACCACTGCCGCCCCACCGTGCTACTGCCCTGGCCTTGCCAGTTGGCCAAAAGGCATCAACAGCGTCGGCGTGGCCCACCGGCTAGCCTTCTCCCCCTCCATCTCTTCTTCCCCAAGCTGCCGATGATGAGTACCCCATCCCACCGTCTTCCCATATCTGGTGGCTCCCTGCCACCGGATCCTCCACCACCGGCCAACGCCGGCCCACCGCTCTCCTTCATCCCCACAACTTCAGGGCTACCGCTAGTGCCTATCCACTGCCCATTGTTGGGCCATCGCTGGTCGCCAAAGCTAAAGGAGAAGGGGTCGCTTAGAGCTAGAGGAGAATAAGATGGGTTCACCGAAGCATGAACCGCGAAGCAAATCCTAAGGTAGGAAATTTGCTAGTCTTTTGCCCCAATTTTTTGTCTAATGCCATTTAGCAATTCCATAAATTTATTCATTGACTTCCATGTATGCGGATATGCCGCTATCCAAAGCCATGGTAGCTACAGGGACATCTTAATTAGTTACATGGTATCTCGGATTTATGATATCATTGAATTCAACAAGCAAATTATTTGTGCTGTAAATAGTATATATTACTACCTAATCCCTTATATTATGGGACGGAGGTAGTATGCATCAAGAAGACGGAGGCAAGGCCGTTATAGTCCAATACTGTTATTGACAAGGGGGTATATTATTTACATGAGCAATATTGTAACTCTGTGATGACAATTATTTTCTGATAAGAAAAGCTTTGTAATGGAATTAATATGCGAACCTATCACTTCACAGAGGTATACTGAAACTAATCACAATTTCCCTTCACAGAGGTATAGTGAAGAACTGTAGACTGACCCTTAAAATCTTGGTAGTGAACTTAAAAGTGCAAAACATTACATCCGCAGCCGATGCTGTTGTAGGCATGTGACTCTTGGAAAATCAGTTCTTCTTTCTGAATGACCATCATCAGTGCTCTGCAATCCAGTACTCAGTAATAGCAATTTCAGAAGAACCGAGCATGTCAATGGATCCTTGCAACGGAGGCAAAGTTTGCTACCGCGGAGACTGTGAAGTGTGAACATCCCGCTGCAACTGGACAATGTTGTTTCAGTTTCTGCAGATCTGTTCATCGTCAGTACTAGAATGATCCATCAGAGAAGAGAAAGACGTCTTCATTTCACTATGGATGGATTCTGCCCAGTGATCTGCCATCCTAATGCCTACCATTTCTTTCTCATCCATCTAAAACAATCTGAAAGTTCAGAAGAGAGGACTGCATTGCACAATCATCAAACTTGTGCATATATTATATGCATGACAAGTTGACAACAACTCTCGATCATCCCTTTCTTTCTACTTTCATCTTGCTAATTACGTCATAGATGTCGTTTTATAGCTGCAGGATGCAACTAAGCTAGCTAGCTAGTTTTCTGCAGAGAGAAGGCTAGGGAAGTAGATAGGTTCTTAACCATGGTTGAGAAGAGTGAGGTCAGCTTTATACCAATTTCTGTGTTCTCTGTCAACTAAATTTAGTTTGATGAGGAAGTATCCCCGGCCTTCCATAGTTCCATGATATATATACACATACAAGAGCTAGAACGTATAGCTATCAACTTTCTTGATATGAAGGCCCTGTTCTTTTCTCCAACAAAAGTTGGATAAATTTTTGAATACTCATGGCACGCTTTTCAAACTGTTAAACGGTGTGTTCCGTGCGAAAACTTTATATATGAAAGTTGTTCTAAAATATCAGATTAATTCATTTTTCAAGTTTGTAATAATTAAAACTCAATTAATCACACGTTATTACCACCTCGTTTTGCGTGAAACACTTCATCTTCAGGAGATTCAAACACCATCTTCCTCCGTTTCATAATATAAGACTTTCTAGCACTGTCCATATTCATTAACATCTCTATGAATGTGGACAGTGCTAAAAAGTCTTATATTATGAAACGAATAGAGTATATGACATCAGTTTCGATCTCTTTCTTTCTATTTGCATATCTCTTGGCTCATAGTCCTTTTATACAGCTGCCGGATGTAATATAGGAGTAACTAGAGCTAGTCTTGACTCTTGACTAGAGAAAAGGTTGGGATAGATCTTAATTAACCGTGGCCAACAACAGTTTTAGTGAGGCATCATACCAATTTCTGTACTATCTGACTCAATTAAGTTTCTAGTCTGGACGTACAGTTTGATGGGGACATTCCCGGACCATATTTCACCTATAATTACTGTTAAATGACAGTAGTTATATATGATTTCAATGATACCCAGTAGCTAGTGATTATCTGCATTATTGTGTAAATTAAATGGTAACAAAAAATTGATGTGCTTATATGTCTATATCTTAGTCCATAGAGCAATCAATTTAGCGCCTCTCCGAAATTGTTGTCACCAGTGAGAAAAACAAAGGAGATTTGGAGGGCATTTCATTGTCACCACCAGTGTATACTAGAATATCAGTAATATGTAAAATATATTAATTCGATGCAGGGTAAGCAAGAGGTTAGCCAACAATATCTAATTAACTCATTCGGGAACAGTAGTAACTAACCAGCACAACATTTTAAATTGCGGTGAGTGATCACGTACCACTAGTGATCAGCCCCAATACAGGATACATGGTTCAATTAATTATGTTCATGGTATAAAAATATGGGAGGTAATTCGGTGCAGAAATAAACGAACTAGTGAAATAACTTGTATCTGTCCACCCCGATTAATTCTTGCTGGGCAAAGGAGATGGATTCAATAGCTACAGGGAAATTTGAGACCAAAGAGGGACTCAAATTCCTGATACCTTCCATTCAAATTTATCACTACGTACAGAACATACATAGATGATCTAGCCATGTAAGGTCTTATTTTTTCAAACTTGTGGTATGTATTTCTAGGTACGCGTTTTAGTTATAGGCAAGTGATGCAAAGCACTGCATCTACGATATTTTTGCATGATAAATATTTTTTTCTACAAAGGAGAAAGCCACCATGGCATCATGCAAATTTATAGGCGTTGGGTGCAGATGCATGTAGCTACTTTTAGGTAAAGACAAATCAAATTGGAGTACAATTTTTTCACCTACCATCTTTTCTCTTCACTAAATTGAATAAGTCTTTGGTTTATTGTTCTACCGCGAAATCCAAAAGAGCATCCAATGTTAGCGTTGGAGGAATGGCTTCACCGTAATCCGTCCCTATGGATCTTCCCCTCATAAAAAAAGCTTTGTATGATCCTCCGATCTGAACTCTGCAGATGCCTACTCCGTAGGGACCCCAAGGGTGCTTTGGCTAGGCCTCCGAGGGCAGCGGGTCCAAAGCGGCCTCCCATCCAACACGGCTCCGAAGGAGACCCCCGGAGAGGGGCCACGTGTTAGGCCCGTGGAGAAGAATAGAACATTGATGGAGCATTCAATGCCCCCAACCACCGTAGACACATGCACGGCGCTAAGGCACCTCGTTATCATGCCTCGACAGAGCCATCCATCCCAGGATTCGCGGGATGGCCCTTGAGTTCCGGTTTAATGGAGATTGTCCTATCTACGGACCCCTAAGATTTTACCTTCTTGCTCCTAGGTCGGGCCCTCCTGTTAACCTCTATGTAATGTGCAGATGCCAATGGGTGCCTTGTGATTTCCCATACAGCCCATAGGGCTATATAAGTGTAACTCGCTCTCCCAAAGGGGACATACAGAATAGAGAAAACACACATCTTTTGATCCATGTTGGATTTTGTTCCTACAGTTAAAATAATTTCCAACACACGAATATTGTAAAAAACAGTACTGTTTCGTGATCGGAGTTGCTAATAATAACAAATCAACCTACAATATAAAAACTTTTTATAGCAAAACTTACGGAGCCATCGTTTCGCTTATTCGCGGAATAAGCAAAACGGCATATTTGCAAACGAAAAGTAATTTATGAATAAAACTTATATATACATGTTCTTAGCGATCTAAAATCAAAGACTGAAAAATAAACTTCGATGAAAAACCTCAAAATCAGCTCCAGATTTAAGGTTGAAAATTCAAATTTTAGCTGAAAACCATAAGCATAAGCGAAAAGATGAGGCCCTTAATGTTTAAGTTTCACCAAAGCAGCCCATGAAGACAACTCGTTCGGGATGAAGAGGATCAAATAGATAAACATAACAATATAAGATGAATTACTGGATTGATTATAGATAGGAGAGAGAACCTTTAGTAAAGCAAAAAAAAAGAGAGATTCTCCCTAGGGTCATTTAAACATGCATAACGATCCATATCATGACCGATTCCTTTTAACCTACATGTATTTGTTTTGAGTTGTTTAAAACATCACATTTCAAATGACTGGAAGGAGTATAACATGATTGAGTTGACTCATTATATTGATGTTCTTTTCGATAGATATGCATGCACTGTAATTCATGACGTTTCCAACAAACGAAGCTAGTACTATTTTTTATCTCCTCAGCTGGATTAATTCCAGCAATACACCGGACTAGAAACCGACAAGCTGCTTGAGACATTGGCAGCTTTTCGCACTTTTGGTTGCTTCTCTGGATTGAACATGTTTCTTGTGCCGTTACTTGATCACTTGATACAACCAATAAACATCGTGCAGACAGTGTTTTGTCATTCTGATGCCTTCCATTCCTTCTCATTCATCCTACAGGTTGAAACTTCAGAAGACACTCATTCATATGGCAGCATCTCTCCCTTTCTTTCTACTTGCATCTCTATTGGCCTGATGCTCCTTCAATATATATAGCCACATGTTATAAACTAGAGATAATGCTAGGGTCTTAATTAACCATAGTGACAAAACAGAGACTCTGTACTAATTTCTGTACTTTGTGATTATACAATTTGGTATGTACTGGACAGTTGGATAATGAGCGTCCCTGATCTTAATTTCACAACAGTAATCCTTGGGATATTGCATAAGTAGCAGTAACAAAAAAAATGATGTGGTATATATAAATCAAGCAATTAGTACACTGAAATCCTTGGTTCAGGGATCAAACCAAACAGCAGCCAATTAAGCCCTTCGCCTAGTATCAGTAATAGTAATATGTAGTAATATCAGCGAATCGGGTGCAACGTGTAACCAAGTGATCGGCTGTCAAGAGTTCAAGAATGTTACAAAAGCATCATGAGACATTTTTGATCTCATCAAAGGCTCATCAAAGAGCAACAATGGCAGGAATCAAGTGACTTGTAACAGCCATATTATGGTGAATTTGTGACACATAATCAGCCATATTTAGTGGCTTAAATCACTCTTAATTCCTAGGAGTATCCTAGGCTTGTGCATATGTAAATCCTTACTATAAAAGGGGACATTTTGAGATCAATAAGAGTGAGAGGATTCACTGGTTTTTCACTGTTCATCTTTATTCTCTAAAACGTTATCAGCAGCTCTACCAAGAGAGAAGAGTGAAAAGACTCACCGGCACGTGCGTGGTAAGAATGGCTCGTCCTGTTCCCCTCACTGCCGACTCCTCCCTTCCCCGCAACCTCCGTACACGCCACCTTCGTCGTCTCTTGCAACAGCTCGAGACGATCCTTCGGGCTCCCGTGCGTCGTACACGACGCGGCAGGGGCCGTCGTGCTGGCAATGCCGGCCGTGGCCCCCCGTCTCCTCCTCCTGGCTTTGCCGGACATGGAGGAAGACGCCGCGGCAACGGCGCGGCTGCCCAAAGGAACATCGGAGCCGGTAGCACCGACTCCAGTACCATCGCCACTCGCCGAGGGTCTCCGGCGACGTTGGGCATGTGCACAGCGCCAGACAGTCCTGGTGGAGGCACCACACCATTGTGCGTCCCATGGGTGGACCGCACGGGTGCGACCGCAGCTGGACATGCCGGACGTGGTGACGGCCTTCTGCCCTCATCATGGCTGGACCCATCATCTCCGCCGCGTCATCTCTCCGCCATCATCACCGGACTGCACACCGGAGACACCGGAGACACTGGTGCACACACCGACACCGGCCAACCCGCCGGAGTTCCTCCTCAGAGGAACCCTTGCTGCACGCCGCGGAGCCCCGCCGTTCTACATGGCAGCAGGGGATCCGGCGAGAGCTCCGCCCCCCGCCGGTCCCATCGTTCCCAACCCCCACCGCATCATCAAGACCGGGCATGTCCCGGCCAAGACGAGCGGCGGCGGCAAGCCTAGCCGTCCCCCACCCTCGGGTGAGGGGCAGGCCTAAGCACGAGGAATGAAGGGTCCAGGAGGAGGGGGGGAGGCGGCGCTGGCGGCGTCCACGGCGTCGGCTTCGTCCTTAGTGGCGGTGGCGGCGGCCCGACGGCGACGACGTCAGCGGCGGCGGCCTCAGCTGAGGCGGCCGGTCCTAGCCGCGCCGGCGCCCGATGAAGACGGCCTCCGCGGCGGCGACTGCGCCAAGCCATACCGGCCTCCAACGGCGGTGGCAGCGCCCCGCATCAGCGGTGGCAGAGGCGGCCTCCGCTACGGGCGGCGGCGGCTTGATGGGGAGGTAGGGTTAGGGTTTGCCTAACCGAACCCCCCTCCCCTCCCTTAAGCCGACCGGGCCAGGCCGGCCCATTGGCCACCCACTGATGGGCCGCCACCCCCCGCGCCTCACCCCTCCCCACCTCCGTGGACCGCAAGGGGTAGTGGGCCGAAAACCTTTATTTCGGCCCATTACCCAATTATCTTTATATTTTCTGCATTTAAATTATAGTAATTGACCTTTTGGTCATTTAAATTTCAGCAAATAATTAGAGTTTTACATTTGCCATCAGCACTTTGTAATTCTATGATATTGTTAATATATGGGTGTGTTTAAGCATTTCCATGTCTTTTATTATACAATTACTTTGCAAATTTATTCTCCTCGCCCTATTTTATTTTTATTTTTTCCAACTATGCCATAATCTCTCAAAATTTTGGCTATAACAATGTAGGTGAGATGGCAACCAAAGAGTTCGATATACTCGCTCTCGATGGTTCCAATTTCCCTATTTGGGCGATGGATCTCAAACTGAGTCTGTCAACCAATGGACTATACAGATGTATAGACGATACAGCAGATGGAACCGTCCCCCCCTCTAGCATGTCAAAATTCTTAGCCTTAAGAATAATAAGGAATCATATCCACCCTCATTTGAAAATGGAATACATGTTAGAGGAGGACCCACGAGTTTTATGGACATCTCTGAAAAATCGTTATGAACAGCATATGGCGATTATCCTCCCTGAGGCATCGCACGAGTGGAATCACTTGCGTCTACAGGATTTTAAAACTATAGACGAATACAACCATGTTGTTCATAAGATATGCTCTAAACTCCGGTTTTGTAAGAATGAACCTTCTGAAGCGGAGAAAATTGAGAAGACTCTGTCTACAATGCTCCCATCAGAACGGATCATCACTCAACAATACCGTGAGAAGAATTTCACAGTCTATTCTTCACTCATTCAGACATTGAAACAGGCAGAAAAGAACCATGAGCTCATTGTATGGAACTCGAACCAGCGCCCGTTGGGCACTGCACCATTGCCTGAAGTAAATGCGAATAAGAAGAAAAATGTTCCCAACGGGAATACCCAGACTGGAAGTTCATCTAGCAAGAGCAAACGCAAGAGAGCCAAAAGGCAACGTGGGAACGACAAAAAGGGGAAAGGCAATTCTAAGCCCAATAATGATAGCGGCAACAAAACCGCCTGCTACAGGTGTGGTTGCTACAATCATATTGCTAAGAAATGCAGAACCCCTAAACATCTTGTTGATCTGTACATGAAGTCTATGGGTCATACACAGACCAACCAAAAGTATGAAGCACACTTCGCATCTCAAGTGCTTGAGACTGGAGCTATAGACCCCATTCCTGACGAAGAGGGACCGAGCAAAACCAAGACTCCATCAAATGAAGAGGAAGGCTCTTTGGACATCGATGACATGCTCGTGGAATATGCTTCCAACGACATTTATGGAGACCTTAATTAGGCGCCATATAATTTCTATGTTTAATTTTGCATGAGTAACCATTGTAATAAAAGACATGATGTTGCTACCCCATTTGTACACGTAATAATCACATATATTTATGTGTGTTTTCTATATTTTGCTTTTATGAATTTAAATTTCGCATTATATAGATTATTACGGGAATCAATCCGATGGAAGAAGAGATGTGCCTAGTGGACAGTTGTACCACTAACACTATACTTAGGGAAGTCAAATTTTTCCAAACTCTCACTAAGAGGGAAGGACAAGTTTTGACCATCGCAGGACGCGATGCTATGATTGTCGGTTCCGGAAGGGCCACTATCATACTTCCAATGGGTACACAAATAAATATCGAGGAGGCATTATTGTATCCCGATTCAACACGTACCCTACTAAGTTATAGAGATATCCGGAATAATGGAATTCATGTGGAAACATATGAAGAAAACAATGAGGAGTTTCTCCTCTTGACCAAAGATACTGGATATGGCAAAAAAACAATTGAAAAGGTGCCTTCTCTCCTGTCTGGATTGTACTACACATACATCAAACCTTTACCACATGTTGCATATAAAGTGAATTTTCACAATGTGGATGCATTTAAAACTTGGCATGATCGCCTTGGCTAGCCCGGCATCGGAATGATGAGAAAAATCATGAGCAATTCACATGGACATGGTATGAGCGATAGAAAATTCCCAGAATCATCAAATTTTGTGTGCACCTCATGTGCAACTGGGAAATTAATTTTGAGACCCTCATATCTCAAAATAAAGGCTGAGCCACTAAAGTTTCTTGAACACATTCAAGGAGACATTTGTGGCCTCATTCAACCATTGTCTGGACCATTCAGGTATTTCATGGTTCTAATAGACGCATCCACGAGATGGTCCCATGTGTGTCTCTTATCGACACGGAACCATGCCTTTGCAAAATTGATTGCACAAGTCATCAGACTTAGAGCAAATCAACCTGAACACCAGATAAAATCAATCAGATTAGACAACGCTGCAGAATTTTCTTCCAAAGTTTTCAATAATTATTGTATGGCTTTAGGAATTGAAGTCCAACATTCTGTACTGTATGTTCACACTCAGAATAGTTTAGCTGAATCTCTCATCAAGAGAATAAAACTCATTGCCAGACCACTATTGCAAAATTGTAACTTACCAACCTCATGTTGGGGTCACGCAGTGTTACACGCTAGTGACTTAATACAATTGCGCCCAACTGCATACCATACAACTTCCCCGTTGCAATTGGTTCGTGGTGATTCTCCTAATATTTCCCATCTGCGGAAATTCGATTGCGCTGTATACGTACCGATCTCACCACCCAAGCGTACATCTATGGGCCCTCACAGGAAAATGGGGATCTACGTGGGGTATTTATCCCCGTCGATTATTAAATACCTGGAGCCCCTTACAGGGGATTTACTCACGGCCCGGTACGCTGATTGTATCTTCAATGAAGAACATTTTCCGGCATTAGGGGAAGAATTCAAGTATCACAATGAATGCCCGGAAATAAATTGGGATGCCTTAAACACCCTAAAGGAGGATCCTCGTACCACAGAATCTGAACTTTAGGTTAAAAGGATCATTGATTTGAGTAAAAGTGTCACAAAATCATACATTCCCACAAGGAATGTGCCGGAAAGAATAGAGGTACCAAATAAAACTATTCAACTCCCTTCCACAAAAGAGAGTGGGAGAAGTACGGCAAATCCTCGAAAGCGCACGAGGAAACAAAGGAAAGAATCCTCTGACACGGTAAATGAAACTCAACCTCAAGTTGAGAGACACCAAGTGGATTCATCAGATCCACTCCCCACATCAACAGTGCACTCAATTTCTGATGATGGGACATTGGAACGCCCCGACGTGGTCATATTGGGAAATATTGAGCTGTCAACTGGGGTGCATGAAATTTCCGTAAACTATGTTGAATCTGGCGAATCATTCAACCGTAAGACTACAATTGTCGACATATACTTTGCATCATCAGTTGCAGATACCATCCAAAATGATCCAGATCCAAAATCCATGGTAGAGTGCAAGAAGCACTCGGACTGGAACAAATGGAAGGAAGCAATTAAAGCAGAGTTAGCCTCCCTCAATAAAAGAGAGGTATTCTCACAAGTAATACCTACATCTCCAAAAAACCTTCCCCGTGGGTTTCAAATGGGTTTTCATCCGGAAACGGAATGAGAACAATGAGGTGGTGAGATATAAGGCGAGGCTTGTAGCACAAGGATTCACGCAGAGACCCGGCATTGATTTCAATGAAACATATTCTCCGGTCATGAGTGGAATTTCGTTCCGATATTTAATATCACTGGCAATTCAAAAGCGTCTATCTATGCAGTTGATGGATGTCGTGACAGCATATTTATATGGGTCACTAGATTTGGACATATATATGAAGGTCCCCGATGGGATCTCTATACCGAATGGAAGCGCAAATCGCAAGATATATTGTGTAAAGCTCAAAAGATCACTCTATGGTCTCAAACAGTCAGGCAGAATGTGGTATAACCGACTGAGTGAGTACCTTCTACAGAAAGGTTACTCCAACAATGATGATTGCCCCTGCATATTCATCAAAAGATCCTCCACAGGATTTTGCATCATATCAGTGTATGTAGATGATTTGAATATCATTGGCAACACACAAGATATTGATGAAGCCCGCCACCACCTTAAGGCGGAATTTGAGATGAAGGATTTGGGTAAAACCAGATTTTGCTTAGGTTTGCAAATCGAGCACCTTCACTCAGGCATTTTAGTGCACCAATCTGCCTATGTCCAGAAATTATTGGAGAAATTCAATATGGACAAAGCACATCCAAACAAAACCCCCATGGTTGTTCGATCACTCGATAAAGAAAAAGACATTTTCCGACCACAGGAGGAAGGAGAGGGGATATTAGGACCAGAATATCCCTATCTCAGTCTCATTGGAGCACTTATGTATCTTGCAAATAGTACTAGACCAGACATTGCGTTTGCAGTCAATCTATTAGCAAGACATAGTGCTGCTCCAACTAAGCGTCATTGGACCGGCGGAAAACAAATCCTTAGGTACCTAAATGGCACTAAGGATCTTGGCTTATTCTTTCATAAAATTGCTAATCCTAGCTTGGTTGGGTACACTGATGCTGGCTATATGTCTGATCCTCACAACGCCAGATCACAAACAGGCTTTGTATTCCTCCATGGAGGAACGGCCATATTGTGGAAGTCATCTAAACAAACATTAGTGGCTACCTCCACAAATCATTCAGAAATCATCGCACTGTTTGAAGCATCACGTGAATGCGTGTGGCTCCGCAGGATGATAAACCACATTGAGCAATCTTGTGGCATCGGTTCATCAGAATCACCTACTATTATCTATGAAGACAATGCTGCTTGTATTACACAGATGCAAACAGGCTACATCAAGAGCAATATCACCAAACATATTGCTCCTAAGTTGTTTTTATCCCCATGAGCTTTAGCAAAGTGGAGAAATAAACATCTTACAGACAAAGTCTTGCAATAATCTGGCGGATCTCTTCACTAAATCCCTACCTACTTCCTCGTTCGAGAGATGTGTTAAGGGAATTGGTATGAGACTACTCAGAGACTTGCAAGCTTCAGGGGGAGACTCTCTGAATGATGTACCTTGTTGAAACACATCACATTGTACTCTTTTTCCTTTTGTGAGTTTTTACCATCTGGTTTTTCTCATACAAAGTTTTTAATGAGACAATGTTAGATACAAGCTTATGCCTTATCTCATGTTTTCCCCACATGGGTTTTTCTAGAGATAAAACAAGGCATGGATTACTCCATAAACCTTACAGGTTTCTGATAGAGTAATCACCAATCATATTATTCCTATTTTTCCCCCACAGGGTTTTTCGAAGGAATTAAACAACAAGTTGATCTCAAGATGGACTCGATCAAAAGGGGGAGTGTTACAAAAGCATCATGAGACATTTTTGATCTCATCAAAGGCTCATCAAAGAGCAACAATGGCAGGAATCAAGTGACTTGTAACAGCCATATTATGGTGAATTTGTGACACATAATCAGCCATATTTAGTGGCTGAAATCACCCTTAATTCCTAGGAGTATCCTAGGCTTGTGCATATGTAAATCCCCACTATAAAAGGGGACATTTTGAGATCAATAAGAGTGAGAGGATTCACTGTTTTTCACTGTTCATCTTTGTTCTCTAATAAAGAATATGCAATTCTCATTCAGGAACCGTAGTAGTATTAACCTAACCAGCACATGAATTAACCAATCAAGAGGCACATCGACAAACCATGCGAATAATAATTAAAATCGCAGTGACCGGTCAGAAGTGATCAGCTATGATGCAGGGTTAAGAATTAGCAAATTGCATTCATAATATAAAAACTTGGGAGCTAAGTGCATGCAACTCGGTGCAATGGCTTCAAAATAAATGAACCAGCATCAAAACCAAAATAATGAACCGTAGAAATATATTGGGCCGCCACATCAATTTATGCATTTAGCATGATTTTTGAGTTGCAGTTGGGCACGGCCAAACATCAGTAGTAGTAGATATAACATGCTTTGCTTCCATCGCCTCTTTCCTATTTCTTCATAAGCTAGACTTTAATGCCTGCTACTTCAGTATTGTTGGATGAGGATTGGAGCCATGCAAGCACACAAAATTTGTCTACAGATTTGGATGAGGTCACATACTAGGTTATTCTTTCAACCAAAGTAATGCAGGCTGCATCAAGAGGTTAAAACTAATCAATGCAGGGATAACAAAGATGGATCCAAATTCCTGATAGCTTCCATTCACTGGTTCGCAACTACTGAATATCTGAATCCTTAGATGTTCTAGTCATGTAAGGTCTCATTTTTTGTTGAACATGTGGAATGTATTTCTAGGTATGCATTTTATAGGTGAGGGATGCAAAGTTCTGCACCTACCATCTTCTCTCTGAATTGTACTATCTTCATTCATATATCAATTAATCTGCTATTTATTTTCTAAAAATTCTATTATAGAGCCCCATCAATCTTTCTACTGAAAGGTAATAAGTGTAGATGAGAATGACAGTACATGACATCAATTTTTGTTGAAACAAGAACATGATGAGTTCATCCTCATGCGTATTCGTGATGTTCATGTAACTGTCTCCAGTCTCCACACACTAGAAGATTGGGATCACTCAAAAGCCATCCAGCCATTTTCAGAACCCAGAAGAGAGAACTTGTATCTAACATCTACCTGAACTAGTAATTTTTCATCTATCTAGTGTAATGAGAAGGGACCTTTCGGAATCAGATAAGCTCCATTAATCATATAGAAGCATAATAGATTCGAAGGATAGGGGAATAAATCTTATGTCACCACATCTTGAGTCAACGGTTATACAGCTTTTTGTCAACTTTGGATGGAGATTCACAAACATAATTCAATAATCATGTGATCTTTTCTGTTGTGTGTGCTCCTGTTTTTTTAGGTGTGTTTTTATGAATTGTTGAGATTAGTTTGTGTTTGGTTGAATTGTTATAATAACTAGAGAGAATGCCCGTACGTTGCAACGGGTATTTTAATCTTATTATGTTATACGGTTTAGTTAAGATGAAATTCACTGTGAGAATTAGCTTGGATAAATATTTTTCTAGAAAATCATGAGCTACAATTAGGAATCCACTTAACATGCGAGTTTTCTTGAAGGGATTTCTTATACGACTCCTTATGTGTTTCCAAAAGTGAACAAAATTAAAACCTAACTCAAATACGGATATGTGTTTCCAAAAGCAAACAAACTTAGAAACCGACTCATACATGGATGACGTACCAAAGTACTGACAAAAACATCTTCAATTTTTATAATAGTAGAGATTGGTTGTAGCTTTTTAGCAAAACTCGGGATTATATTCCATTATCTATAAAAATGTCACATCTAAAAGAACATATAGAAGAAAATATAGTCATTTTATCACAGCTCGTCGGATCTTTCAAGGGATCTAGATTGAAATTACTATATGTATGGTTTGTCTGAATAATAATAGTATCCCCTTAGGGCCCTGGGTAACATGTTTCTCTCAGTACTTTTAAATTTCAATATGATGATGATCATAGAAAAATCTTCAACAAACGGAAGATAGTATTTCTCATACCCCTTGGTTTGGTTGGATTCCAATAAACAGGAGTAGAGCTGTAGAGGACGAGAAACCAGAAAGCTCCTGACGACAATGCAACGTGTCCCTACTTCGGATTGGACCTGTTTCTTGCAGCGTCACTTAATCAACCAATAAACATCGTGCAGACAGTGCTTTGTCATCCCGATGCCTTTCAATCCTTTCTCATTTATCGAACAAGCTGTAACTTTATAAGATACAGAGCCATCAAACTCGTTCATATGACAGCATCGCTCTCCTTTTATAGTATATATAGCTACAGGATGTAAAAAATTATGTCATGCTAGGATCTCAATTAACCATGGTCAACAACACAGAAACTCTATTACTAATTTCTGTACTTTCAGACACAATGTGGTGCTCTATTACTAATTTCTGTACTTTCTGACACAATGTGGTCTCTACTATGGACAGTTCGATGATGAATATTTCATGAACTTTTTGGGTACAAAAGTTCACTAGATGGAAGGTAAACAGTGGCTAATATACAGATCTTCATAGCGTTTTCCCTGCCTCACTTCTAGCTGCTGGACCCACATGATTGTAGCCGTCACACCGCATATTCCTTGCAGAATTCCTCTGTTTCCTCTCCTTCTCTGGATCTTCTAGCACAACTGGATGCTCAAGATGTTCAGATGCTGACAACAGAAAATGGATTAGAGCCATGCAAGCATACAAAATAAAATCTAGAGATTTGGATGAGACAACAGGCTAGGTTATTATTTAAACCAACCTAATGGAGGCACCATCAAGATTCAAGAGGTTAAAACTACTCCATGCAGGAATGACAAAGAGGGATCCAAATTCCTGATACCTTCCATTCACTAGTAACTGGTTCACAACTACAGAGTACTGAATGTCTGAATTCTTGGATGTTCTAGTCATGTAAGGTCTTTTTTTTTTTTCTGTTGAACATGTACAATGTATGTCTAGGTGTTCTTTTTATAGGTGAGGGATGCTCACATATGCACCTACCATCTTCTCTGCATTGTAATACGTACTTTTATTTATCTATAAGTTAATCTGCTATTTATTTTCTAAAAGTAATCTCATAGATCCCCATCAATCTTTATACTAAAATGTAAAATGTGTGTGCTTCAATAAACTCTATTATGCTACTCGTGTCTTGCCATTGTAACAATCTTACAATTAAGTACAGTACAACGAATGGTGCGTACTTCTGCACTAGTTTTTACAAACTAAGGAACACATACCTTTGATCGGTTGTTCTGGAGTTGAATGAACTTGATGAAGATAAATGTAACTTTCCATGTGACCTGAACCAAGTAAAGTTGCGCACGTTCCACATGCATCGTCACTCGTCAGAACTTCTTGCATTAGCTACATGGTTGGTATCAATTAGTTTCTGATGCAAAAAATTCCAGCTGTAAATTTTTGCCATGATACAATCATATAAAGCATGTGACATGAACTGTGTTGCCTGGTCGTGTCTCATAAAATCTCTTCTTCCTCAAGAAACAAAGGACATGTAACAACATGTATTGTGGAATCACGCAACAATCACTCAACTTGAGCAACTGCAAAAGATTTATGATGCGTGAAACATAAACTCAACACTATGTACATGATTAAATTTTCTTCTATCAATGGTTGATGATCTGTTAGTGCCAACTGGTTTACAACTAAATGGAAGGAAGAGAACAAACACATAGTATTTGCTTGCTTGTGTCCTTTGTTTAGTGGTTCTGAACAGAAAATAGTAGTACTACATGTAGGGGTAGGAGGCAACCAAGAAGATGAACATCAGAGCTCTGAGAATTTCATAGTTGAGAGTAGTGTTTGAATCTGGGAAGACAGAACATTCAAAGTAGAAGCATAGCTAGAATACTTGTTGGTTTTCTGTTTAATAATATATATCTTTGCATCCACTTGAATTTAACTTGTGTACTATGTGTGGAATTTGAATGCAAATCCATCAAAAGTCATCATAGAAAAAATTCAAACAGAGGCAAACAGCAGCAAATGAGATCTTACAATTCGTTTGCCAGTCGGACTCTGATGATCTGATCTCACCACCACGTTTCTAACTTGTGCTGTACATAGAAGCGAGGAATAGAGCCATCGTTATGTGCTGATCCGCAGCTATCTCCCGTGTTGTAATCTACTCATTTCTTCATTTCAGATAGCCATGTTATGATGGCACAAGTTGAGTGTCAGTGGCAGGTGTTCAAATGAGCAAGCACCTATCAGAATCAGATAAGCTCAATTAATCATATAGAAGCATAATAAATTCGAAGGATAGAAGAATAAGTCTTATGTCAGCTTCATCTAAAAGAACATATAGAAGTATTGTCAATTTATCACAGCTCACCCGATATTTTTAAGGTATCTAGATTGAAACTACTAAATGCATGGTTCTTCTGAATAATATTAGTATCTCCTTGTGGCTCTATGTAGCATGTTTTCATTGCAACTTAGCATAGTTGAACAATTCCCTGCCAAGATGGTGTGATTTTTAAGATTAGCACGAGTGACATTTATATATGCACAGTTTCGAATACCTGCATATCCCTCTTCATGAGTGAAAAACATAAAAATCATTACTGAGAAGAAATTGATTCAATTAGCATGAAATATAGCAACAGTACAGTCAAACCTGACTTTTCTTCTGCAGGTACTATTCCAAGACATACACATTTATGGTCTGACCTTCATGAGTGAAACATGTCCCTCTTTGAGTTCAGCTCCACTAAGCAATGTCGAGTAATCTGAATAGAATACATCTAGCTGGCATCCCAATGCCTCTCCCCTGTCATGAGATGAGAAAGAAATCAAGCCAACATCTGTGCTGTCTATTTCGAATACAATGCTAGAATATTGCATAACAGAAAGTGGAAATTTATCCCACTATGCAGTCATAAGTAGTCTAGCTAAGAAATTACCCACAGTGTGGTCCTTATGGACCTCATGTAGGCATCAACCAATATATATCCTCTTTTAGTGAATCAAGAATCTGCAATACATCAACTAATTCAGGCTGAGATTGGTCAGCCATTAGAAAGACATGGACTCCATCATGCAACTCAACCCAACTACATCCAGGCTCTTTCTTCACACACTCTATGCTCATGCTCTCTCTGATCATCCAGGTCTCATGCCAATCGCTTTCCGATGCATGTACATTCGATAGAGCAACCCAGTTGCTGTGATTCTCTGGATCAAGCTGGACCAGACGGGATGCCGCAAGTTGACCAAGTTTAGCATTCCCGTGGATTCTACATGAATTGAGTAGAGCACTCCAAGCAGCAATACTGGACTCAAATGGCATATTTGTAATGAAATCAAGAGCTTCTTCTAGGTAACCGCTCCTGCATAAGAGATCTGCCATACAACCATAGTGCTCAGGCTGCATCTTAACTGAGTTCTGACCATGAAACATCAACTTGAAGTAGTTCCAGCCTTCTTTCACAAGTCCGCTATGGCTACAAGCTGATAGCACTGCAAGATATGCGACACCATCTCGTTTTATTCCCAATTGTGACATCCTATCAAACATGCAGATTGCATCATGTACACGGCCAAACTTGCCATAAGCTGAGATCATTGTGGTCCAAAGAACAGCATCCGACGACAGTGCATCCCTAAAGACAAGCTCTGCTGAATCAACACACCCACATTTTGCATACATATCCACTAAGGAATTCCTGACGACCACATCTGAATCAAATCCACCGTGAATTACCCGTGCATGTGCTTGCATCCCTTGCTTCAACAATGCTAGCTCCCCACATGCATCCACAGATATGGCAAACGAGAAGCCATCTGTGTCAACCCCAGAAGACACCATCGACGCGAATAAACCAAGAGCCTCCTCAGCCTGCCCACTCCTGAGACACCCAGCCATCATCGAGTTCCATGCAACAATGTCCCTCACCAGCATCACCCCAAACAATTTCCTCGCGAAGTCGACTTTCCCGCATCTTGTGTACATGTCAAGAACCCCATTCTCCACAACCGCATCAACCGACCCATGCAAACTCATCTTGACAACCCTGGCATGAATTTCCTTCCCAGATGCAAGAGCACCTGGGCCAACGCCGGCACAAGCGAACAATGCACCTGACAGGGAGTATCCATTGGGCACAACACCAGATATCACCATGCGGCGGAGAAGGGCGAGGGAATCCTGGTACAGGCCCTGATGCGCGTGGCCGGTGATGAGGGACGTCCAGGAGACCACATCCCGGTGGGGCATTTCGTCGAACACCCCCCGGGCGTAGCCAGGGAGCCCACACCGGAGCGCGAGGTGGGCGAGGGAGGTGGCCAGGATGGCGGAGGCCGAGAGACCGAGCTTGAGGAGCACCGCGTGGAGTGGCATGACGTGCGTCGCCGAGCGCCCGCCGGCGGCGGCCTTCAGGGCGCCGGCGAGGGAGGTGGCGTCCCACCGCTCCCCCACGGGGCTCTGCCACCGGAGACCCCGAAGTGACATGCCGGCAAGGCGGCAACGGCAGATATGTCTCAGCCTTCTACGCGGCGGCGGCGGCGGCGGCGGTCGCCGGCGACGAGTCGACGAGATAGCCGCGGCCGCGCGAGCAGCGTGACGTCAGCTGCGTGGACGGTTCGGCTTTGATGGGCTTTATTTTTAGTTTTGAGATTATGTACATGGGCCGTGCTGGGCCGAAACATAATTTATTTAAGATAGTTGGTGGGCTGAATTAGTTGTCGGATAAGAGTTGGGTTAAATTAACTCCTGGGCTGAATTCGTTGATATATGCAGGGGTGTTATGGTATGTGTTTCTAATAATATGGTGGATATTAATTCAAAAAATAATAATAATATGGTGGATAGAGATGCAGATCTAAATTTGGTTTCGAAAAACTCTAGCAGAGGTGGATTATCTGATATTTTAATCGAATTATTTGAATATTGTTTCTAATAATAATATGGTGGATAGAGATGCGGATCTGAATTTGGTTTTAAAAAACTCTAGCGGATGTGGATTATCTGATATTTGAATCGAATTATTTGAGTAGTGTTTCTCAGATAATCCGATTTTCTCCGGCCTCATAACCACGCTACATGGCCCATATGATATCAGTGGGCTCATCCACTGATCCAATTCGGCAAGTAGTCCATGCCAGGAAAGGGAGAGAGGGAGATCCCTCCAGTCGGTCGCACTATCTCTTCTTGTTCCTTCCCTTCCTCGATAAGCTCGACGGAGAAGCTAAGGCTATCAGTGATCTCTCTCGCTCCACCCCAGCCTGTATCGTGCTCCCACCCTCCATCCCTAGCCCCACCATGTACTGCTCTCAATCCATCCACTCTAGAACTACAATAAAAACTTTTGTGTGCGTGCGCGATGTGCGTGTATAGTAATTGAATGCATATATGCGCGTCTTTAGTGCAATAAACAATATAAAAAAACCTAATTAGCCCCACGGGACCACCGTATATGAATCTCGGTCCTGATCCAACGCTAAAAATTTAATTGGAATAGCCCCAGATATATGGCACTTACCATTGATTGATTATGTAAATATTGGCAGCCAATATGTCTGGGGCGATCCAAAAGTAGTGCAAGAACATAGATATCGATCAGTAATCCAGCCACAGATGTTTGGTCACCTAACACATACATCATCAGGTCGGTCTAAATTAACAGGCGTCAATATAGATGACCCTACTTAATCATATCCATGCAGCCATCTGTGACGGGCTATAGTTAATGCCCGTCACAGATAAGGGTCATCTGTGACGGGCGCTAGTTGTGGCCCAATTGAGATAGGTCATCTGTGACGGGCTATAGTTTGACTGGTCGTTTGGGACAAAGCTATCGGTGACGGGCTTTACTTAGGGCCCGATTGAGATAGAATCATCCGTGACGGCCGTTTACCCGATTGAGATAGCTCTTCACATCAGTGACTTCTAACCTGTGACGGACGCTGTGCCCGATTGAGATGGGGCTTACCACCCGATTGAGATGAGGGTATCCGTTCCAGTGGCATATCATGCAGTGCCGGGTGATAATCATTAATTAATACGGCATGTATATACATATTTATATGCATAATGCATATGCATGCGTCACATTAGATATGATCCAGCTTGGGATCGATCGATCAAGAACAGTGAGATTTTGGGATCGACATCGATCAACATCGTCATATCCTACTTGGCCTGCAGCAGCTAGATGACTGCATGCACATGGACAGATGTGACAGCAGATCGTCGGATATATATGTACTGCTTTTCTAGCTATAGTGTTGGGGGCACATGCATGCTTGCA
The DNA here is from genome assembly GCA_000338895.3 of Oryza meridionalis. Taxonomy (NCBI): domain Eukaryota; kingdom Viridiplantae; phylum Streptophyta; class Magnoliopsida; order Poales; family Poaceae; genus Oryza; species Oryza meridionalis. The sequence goes on along the minus strand of CM002528.2, from coordinate 3,150,682 downwards.
CGATCGATCGATTGGCATCGAATAGTACTGCAAAATTGATTTTTACAAGCGGTCGAAATCGATTTTGGCATACAGTTAAAATTGATTTACGCATGCGATTAGGTGGTCCTCGTGTACTCTGGTGTCTGCGAAAATTATATTTTTCCATGCGGCCAGCGCAACCGCGTGTGAAAATCCCATTATTGCATACGGTCATCTATACCGACCACACGCGAAAATAATTTTGGCGGAAAAAAATAAAATAAAAAACCACAAATCGGTTGAACCCTTGCTAGCCGCCGGCCAAAATCCTAGCACGCGCCACCACCGCTGTCATCGTTGTCGTGGTGTTCGCCGCCCGCTCCAGTGTCCCGTGCGGCCCGACCGCCACACGCTCCAGTGGCCCGGTGCCGACCGCTCCTGCCCATCGCCGCCCGCTCTAACCCAACGCCGCACGAAATAGGGAGGAGAGGATAAGAGAGTGAGAGAGAGTTGGGGGAGGAGAGGATAAGAGAGGAGTGCAAAGTGTCTGTGAGAGAGAAGGGGTGGAGTGAGAGGATTTGGTTTTTATATTTAGTTCCCTTGATTTTCATAAACAGACCTATTAAGGAGAAGCATGCAAAAATCTAATTTTCACATGCGGCCGCTTAAAAGACTCACTTGAAACAATAAGTTTATTTTTTTCACATGTGGGTCTCTTAAGAGGTATTTTCGCATGTGGCCCCTTGAACCGATTTGGGAGTAGTAGTTTTTGCATACGTTATGGTCTGTTTACAGTCTAAAGGGGTTTCGTCCAGAGAAATCAATTATGAAGAATAGTGAAATATGACATCCACAACACTACATATTGCACGTTAATTTTACCGATCGATCTTTGCATATGTTGGTGCATATATATACCGTATTTCCTCTAACTAATTTATCCCTTAAACTTCAAATTAAGGCTAGCAAATTCCTCGCACAAAAACAAAGGGTGCATAAATGTAGAGAGCATTTTCGCTACTCTTTTGTAAGGTGTAGTATTTCTAATAAATATGTATGATCGATCACATCGATTTGTGATACGTGATCTGGCGAGCTTATAGGTCTGGGACCTTCATCCAGACAGACTTGTCTAGAAACTTTGTTGTGATGTCTGAACGGTCCAGACCTATCAATTAACTAGACAGTGATCAGTACATTGTACATAGTACACGTCCGGACCGATCGTCTGCTATATGTCCAGACAGTACTAACCACCAGTTACATCTTTCCTGAGTTAAAGTAATTTAGTGCGAGATATCATATGTAATATAAATCTAGATAGACGTATGTCCATATTTATAGTATTAGATATCAAGTCTCATCTTTTTGTTTATGCTTATATTTATCAGTTAAAATTTAAATTTTCAGAGTTAATTTTAAGGTTTTCTCATCGAAGTTTAATTTTTTAGTCTTTATTTTTATAGATCGCTAAGAATACGTATATAAAAACTTTATTCATGAATTACTTTTCGTAACGATGGCTCCGGTCATATATTCGAACGTATAGTTTGGAGAGATCGGCCGGGGGATAGTTTTGCATCTTGGATGCATGCCTTATATTTGGCGGCTTCCATCGGCGACGTCCGCCGACACACTCGTCCGATTATTTTCCGAGCGCCATCATTTATGTAGCTCCACTACTAGCTAGGGTTAATTGCTCAATCGTGTGTGAACGAGAAGTGCGTGTTGATGTGCTAAGGGCTGTGTTCGGAATAACGTGTTCCCGATATGTACGGTACGCACGGAAAATATGGAGCGGTCCATTAGAGCGTAAATAATTAAGTATTAGCTATTTTTTTAAAAAAAATAGATCAATATGATTTTTTTAAACAACTTTCGTATAGAAACTTTTCGCAAAAAAGTGCATCGTTTAGCAGTTTGAAAAGCGTGCACGCGGAATACGATGGAGAGGGGTTGGGAACCCAGGGTTCCAAACACAGAGTATAGCTAGCTGAGACATTCCTCTCCTCCATTATAAATTAAACAAACCAGAAAGATACGATATATCCTACCACTATAAATCTGATAATAGGTTTGCTTATCTTAAAACAAAAGAAGTATATATCTAAAGTATTTTCTCTGTTCTTTTTATTCCCTCCGTCCCATTTTAAGTACAACTATAAGTTTCAGCGTTCAACTTTGATCGTCCGTTTTATTTGAAATTTTTTTATAATTAGTATTTTTATTGTTATGAGATGATAAAACATGAATAATACTTTACTCGTGACTTATGTTTTTAATTTTTTAAAAAAAATTTAAATAAGACGAATGTTCAAAATTAGGCGTGGAAAACCATGGCTGCACTTAAAATGGAACCGAGGGAATATTTGACACTTTTAACCACGCACTCAGAACTTTTTTTTTATATGACTAGCTATTTTGTCCGTGGGTATATATAATTTTTGTAGTGGGTGTAACATGCATGTAGATGGTTATAAAAGAACTTTTTGATTAACGTGGACGGGAATTTGATTAATTATTTATCAATGGGGTAAAATGATAAACTAATTAAGTATTGGATTTTGCGTAATGCCAATTATTTGTAAACAACTTTCTAGTCAAAACTGTTACCACTAATTGCTAAAAAGAACGGTGGGACTATAAGTACGTACTATAGGGCCTGGGTCAGAGGAAGATAACAATATGGAATAAGCATGATTAATGTACTCTGTTACACTGTCTTATTTTTGGATCCGCCCTAGCTAGCTGGAGTACGTAGCTAGTCGCTATATATGACGATGCTCTCATAATTATTTACAGGACAAATCACCAAGGTTATGAGAGCATCATTGACCATAGATTAATCGAAGTAGATCGATATGCAAGCATATATTGATATATGGTTATCATATTAATTAATTTGACCCCGTGTATCGATCATATGCAAGCATGTATGCTAGCTAGTTTCCGTCCAGATTTCAAACAATCAGATCATAACTATAGCTACAGCTCGTCTTTCTTTTTTATAGAGCCAATTAGTCCACACTAAAGAAGAAATAAATCAAATTAAATGTAATTAATGTGCCACTGTATGTACGCATGGTTAGGGCAGTCCCAACCCATAGTGTCCATAAGCAGTGTCTATAGTGCCATGTCAATAAGACATCACAATAGAAACTACACTCTACAACCCATAGTTTCTTAAAGTGGACCATTAATAAATACATCATCTCTCTTCTCTACCAATCATATTTATTCTTCATCTATTATGAAGACATTATTCTCTCCCAATCTAAAACTTGACAGTGTCTAGTGCATAGATTCTCGTGTTGAAGCTGTGTCTTGCATGAGACCCAGTTTCTTCCTCTTTTCACTCTCTCTCCTAATTAATACAGTGCCACATAAGCTTAAATTCATACATGGCAATGTAGTTAATACCATAGACACTATCCTAGGTGGAGGGTTGGGACTGCCCTTAGATTAGTACATGTACTACACACACATGGTTAGATTCTTCTTATTCAGAGGCCAGGGAGAGTTACTCGCGTGCAACACAAAATTAATTGGCATTTGTTTTGTATTAAAATTAATTAACACAGATATAAACTTCATTAATTCAGTAAATAAAAGCATCAGAAAAAAAGTAACATATTTTTTGAGTCTGTTAAATTCTGCCCCGTACGTACGTCTTTGATCAGCTCCATGCATTATATAAGCAACAAATTAACATGCATGCGTATATGTATAGTAGTCTGATAAACACATGCCAAGTGAAGCAGTTAACAAGGGAAAGACAAAGAAACAAATTCTTATTAGGTGTTATATACATATACATGCTTAATCACGTAGATATATAGATAAAATTAAATTAAATCATAATGAATATAAGGACACTCTGGATACATGTGATGCACGCCGATCTAGGACGTCGATCGATGTAAATTTCTCTAATTAACTTTGATGCTACACATTCTTTTTTCTTTGAGAGAAGAATATATATACTTTATATTTGCAGCATCAACCAATTCACCATCATGCAATATTCATGCAGGACTTCACCTCTTAAATTAATTAGGACTACTCACCAACCATGTGATTGTTTTGTTTGCAGTCATTATATGCAAATAAATGAATAATATCCCTCTCCACTCACTATTATATACATGAGATATTTCTAAATTTTATTGGGTGCTCTTAGTGACGTCGAGAACGAGAACTAATTAGGAGAATAATATAATACAAAATAGAAAGGGCATAGTTAGCATGTAATGCATGAATGCCTACATACTACAGTTGCGAGTGCCCTATAGCTTGTACCACAATCTAATATACCCCCTCTGTCAAAAAAAAAACTCAATCCTAGCTACGAACTATATACATGTCTAGATTCGTATCTAGGATTTATCTTTTTGTGGACGGAGTAGTATATCACAAGGTTACATATCTAAACCTAGAAATTGATAAGATAATTGCTAGTAGTTCATATGATAATTGCTATATATACTAGCAACTACCATATCAATCTCAAGGTCTATATGTACGTCCGTACCTATATCTCTACATGCATGTTAATTACTCCCTCGTCGATGAATTTTAAGTATATGTAAATATACAACTTGATGTCAACTACAGGTTAATTATTATAACTGGTTATTACTTGATGTCAACTACTGCTTGTTAATTATTTTCACTCATAGTCAACAAGCAAGATGGATCGATACGTAGATAACGATTAACGAGGTAGCTAGTAGTCGTTTTGGGGGCAAAAACAGTGGGTTGAAATTTTAAACTGCAACAAGAAAATTCTAATGTCAGTAATTATATAGGATCGAAGACTAAGATCTGTGACACATAAGAACAATAAAGTGAAGATAATAAAATAGCCACTGGTGGAGAAACCATCTTTGGTCGGTCGGCCGAAATCCACAATAGTCCCGGATCCATTTAAAACCGGAACTAAAGATGATTTTTAGTCCCGGTTGGTGGCTACAACGGTCATATGTGATCTTTAGTCCCAGTTGGTAACACCAACCGGGATTGTAGAGATGTCAGACGTTGTCAGGGCCCCGGAATCTTTAGTCCCGGTTGGTGTCACGGCGATCTTTAGCCCTGGTCGGTAACACCAACCGGGACTAAAGATCCCCCCCTTTATATATGCCTTCTTCCTCCTCCAGCCCGAGAACAAGCTTCAAAATTTCTCAAAGAAAGAGGGGAGGTCATGCCAAAATTTCTTGTGAAATTCTTTTAGTGATTATATACAAATCGGAGGTGTCTAAAAGGTTAGTAACTTCATCATCCAAGGTTTTTTTTGTTGTTATATTACTTTTGGAGCTATGTTTCACACATTTTTTTCTCCAAAACTTTGTTGTAAGTTGATGAGAGAGAAAATTTGTGTGGGGAAGAAGAATATATAGAAATTTTATTCTCATAGTTTAAAATATGATGAAAATTAATCTTAAAAATAGAAAACAAACTAAATTGAAAATTAAGAGAAGTACAACATTAATATTAGTTTAGAACTTCAAAAATTGTTAATAAGAATTGCTTGTCGAAAGAGTTTTTAATTATTTTATCATTACTGTTTGACTGTCATTATTGTACGAAAATTTATTTATGTACGATTTTTTTTTCATTTCATGTAGATGGATCGGCAATGGATGTACGCTGACCGGCGGTCCAAAGAGTTTATCGAGGGCGTGCATTATTTTTTGAGAGTGGCCGAAGCTAACAAGCGTAACGGTTTTATTTGTTGTCCATGCAATAAGTGTAAGAAACAGAAGGAATATTCTGCATCCAGGACTATTCATTTCCACTTGTTTGAGTCGGGGTTCATGCCAAGCTATAATTGTTGGACATCCCACGGTGAGCAAGGGGTTGAAATGGAAGAAGGTGAAGTGGAGGACGAGAACATTCCCGACTGAGCTCAGTACGCTGGATTTGAAGGAAATCAAACGTGCGAGGTGGACAGGGATGCTGGCGATAACGACGCTGTGGATGATCTTGGTCAGATGTTGCAGGACGCAAAGGAGGACTGCGAAAGTGAAAAGGGGTCCCATAAATTGGAGCGGATGTTAGAGGACCACAGAACGTCGTTGTACCCAGGTTGCGAGCAGGGGCAAAAAAAGTTGGATACCACTCTGGAGTTCTTGCAATGGAAGGCAAAAAATAGTGTTAGTGACAAGGCATTTGGCGATTTATTGAAACTCGTCAAGAACATTCTTCCGGAGGGAAACAAATTGCCCGAGACAACGTACGAGGCTAAGAAGATAGCCTGCCCTATAGGACTGGAAGTTCAGAAGATTCACGCATGTCCGAATGATTGTATCCTATATCGCGGTGAGGAGTACGAGAGCCTAGAAGCATGCCCTGTTTGTAAAGCACTACGATACAAGATTAGACGAGATGATCCAGGTGAGGTTGACGGACAGCTAACGAAGAAGAGAATTCCTGCTAAGGTGATGTGGTATTTCCCTATAATACCACGGCTAAGGCGTTTGTTCAGGAACAAGGGGAATGCTAGAATGATGCGTTGGCACGCTGAAGAACGTCAACAGGACGGGATGCTGAGACACCCCGCCGATGGTTCGCAGTGGCGAAACATCGACAGAAAATTTAAGGACTTTGGAAAGGACGTACGAAACATACGGTTTGGTTTAAGTACGGATGGCATGAATCCTTTTGGAGAGCTGAGCAGCGGCCATAGCACTTGGCCCGTTACGATGTGTATCTACAACCTCCCCCCTTGGCTATGCATGAAGAGGAAGTATATAATGATGCCGATTATTATTCAAGGCCCCAAGCAACCTGGTAACGACATCGACGTGTACCTAAGACCACTGGTCGAAGATCTTAAACTGTTACGGAAGAAGGAAGGTGTCCCCGTGTGGGACGAGGACAAACAGGAGGAGTTTAACGTACGAGCGCTGCTGTTCGTAACCATCAACGATTGGCCTACACTTAGCAACCTATTCGGGCAGTCCAACAAGGGGTACAAGGCTTGCACACACTGTATGGATGAAACAGAAAGTACGTATCTTAAGCACTGTCGGAAGGTTGTGTACATGGGTCATCATCGATTCCTTGCAGCAAACCACCCAGTACGGAAGAAAGGCAAGCACTTTGAACATATGGCGAACCACCGTACGAAGCCAAAACATCGTAGTGGTAAAACAGTGTTTGCTATGGTGAAAGATCTTAAAGTGGTGTTTGGAAAGGGGCCTGGCAGCCAGCCTATAGAGAGCGAAGATGGTCACGCGGCGATGTGGAAAAAAAACTCCATATTTTGGGTGTTACCCTATTGGGAATTCTTGGACGTCCGCCACGCAATCGACGTGATGCACCTCACTAAGAACCTTTGCGTAAACCTTCTTGGCTTCCTAGGTGTATATGGAAAGTCGAAAGATACACTGGAAGCACGTAACGATCTGAAGCATATGGAACAACGCGGTGACCTTCACCTGGAACCAAAGGAGAAATGAAGCCATTACTTGAGTCCAGCCAGCTACACTCTTAGCAAGGCAGAGAAGGACAGTATGTTTGAATGCTTGGAGAGCATCAAGGTACCGTCAGGATACTCCACGAATATAAAGCGAATAATAAGCATGAAGGAGAAGAAGTTCATAAACCTAAAGTCTCATGACTGTCACGTGTTGATGACATAGCTGCTACCAGTTGTAATAAGGGGTATCCTCCCAGACAATGTCCGGGCAACAATAACAGAGCTATGTGCTTTCTCGAACGCAATTTCGCAGAAGGTCATCGATCCGGATAGATTAGAAGCTCTTCAGAATGATGTGGTGCAATGTCTTGTCAGATTTGAGTTGATATTTCCACCTTTATTTTTCAGTATAATGACGCATCTGCTTTGTCACCTTGTCAAAGAGATCGGTATTCTCGGCCCTGTGTACCTACACAACATTTTTCCTTTCGAGAGGTACATGGGCGTTCTGAAGAAGTATGTTCGTAACGGTGCTCGTCCAGAGGCAAGCATCGCCAAGGGGTATGGAACAGAGGAGGTCATTGAATTTTGCGTAGAATTTATTGAAGACCTTCGCCCAATCGGGGTACCTGAATCACGTCATGAAGGGAGACTACGGGGAAAGGGGACTCTCGGAAGGAAAGCAATAATGACGGTAGACAACAATTTATTTCGTAAAGCCCATTTCACGGTTCTGCAACAATCTTCATTGGTAGCTCCTTACATCGAGGAGCACTTGGCTCTAGTTCGTGCCAGAAACATCGGTAAGTCCGATGCATGGATTACACGGCATCACATTGATACTTTCTCCGCGTTGCTGCGACAACATCTCATGGGTAACAAGACGATTAACCAACAACTGGCCTTCCTCGCGAGGGGACCATCTGGCTCGATCGCGACATTCCAGGGATATGAAATCAATGGGTACACATTCTACACAAGAGCCCAAGACATGAAGAGCACGAACCAAAACAGCGTTGTTCGTATCGATGCCATGGGACACGATGGAACAACTGGCACGTATTACGGTGCCATCGAGGACATATGGGAACTTGACTATGGTCCTCTCAAGGTCCCTCTGTTCCGGTGCCAATGGGTTAGGTTGACTGGTGGAGGCGTAACGATTGATGACAGTGAGATGACAACGGTTGACCTTAACAAGGTTGGATACTCGCACGAACCTTTTGTCCTTGCCAATGATGTAACGCAAGTCTTTTACGTGAAGGACATGTCTAGCAAAGGAAAGAAGGGCAGAGGGCCTGACGACCCGAAGCGTCACGTGGTTCTCCCAGGCAAAAGAAAAATCATCGGAGTTGAGGACAAGACTGACAAGGATTACGATCAGTTGGATGGGCAACCCCCTTTCACGGTGACGATTGACCCTAGCATCCTCCTATCAAATGAAGACACCCCTTACTCACGTAGCGATCACAAGGAGGGAACAATAGTGAGGAGAAAGTACGTGGGGTCAACCGTCACCGCCGATGTATTGCCGTAATTATTGTGTACACGATGTAAACTATTTTGGATGTATTGATTATCCATATAAATCAATTGTATGGCATATGTTAATTACGTACGATTATTAGAATTTTTAATAATTTTAAATCATGCATATGCTAGTTATATGCGATAATTAGAATTTTTAAAAGTTTTAAATCATGCATGTGGCATTTACATATGTTAATTAGAGTTTTTAACAATTTTAAATCATGCATATGCTAGTTATATGCGATAATTGGAATTTTTAAAAGTTTTAAATCATGCATGTGGCATTTGCATATGTTAATTAGAGTTTTTAACAATTTAATATCATGCATATGCTAATTATATATGATTATTAGAATTTTTATTAATTTTAAATCATGCATGTGGTATGTACATATGTTAATTATAGTTTTTAACAATTTAATATCATTCATATGCTAATTATATATGATTATTAGAATTTTTATTAATTTTAAATCATATATTTGCTTATTACGTTTTATCCACTTAATTTACTACAGACAACAATAATTTTTCAAAGTAATTGTCATTAATTTACTCCAAAATCAATATTCAGTGCGTTTATCAGTAGTCCCGGTTCTTAACCCTAACCGGGTTTAAAAAGAATTTGGAAATAGCGGGAAAAAATCTTTAGTCCCGGTTCATAAGAACAACCGGGACTAAAGATATCTTTACTCCCGGTTGTTGAGAACAACCGGGACTAAAGATGTTACGAAACGGGACTAAAGATCTAGGGGTATATATATTCCCGATGCGCGCTCTCGTCTTCTCCACCAACACTTAGAAGTTTTTTGCCCGATCGGCTTCTCCTTCGCCGCCACTGGGTATCCCCGCGCCGACGCCGCCACCGCCGCCGTATCTCGCCGTCGTCTCGCGGGCGTCGTCGTCGCCGCCTCCTCCGCCGCTGCATCTCTGGGGTGAGAGCCGCCGCCACCTCCCTCTCTCTCTCGACGACCTCGATCTCTCTCTCTCTCTCTCTCCCTAAACCGCCGCCGGCCGCCTCGTTGCCGACGCCGCCGCCGACGTCGACGCGGCCGAACACGACTCCGACCTCGATATGGTCGCCACCGCCAACGACGTCGCGCCGGCCGTGCCGGACGATGTCGCCGCAATGCCTCCGGACCGCGTCACGCCCGCCGCGGCACGCCACCGCCGCGCCGCGCGCCACGCCGCCGCTCCGCTGCTGCCACACCGCCGCTCCGTTGCCGCCACGTGAACGAACGATCGATCGTGAACGAACGAAACGTGACTTAGGTGAGAACTTAACGACAACGTGAACGTTAACGAACGATCATGAATGAACGTGAACGAACGAACGTACGTGAACGTGAACACGAACATGAACGAATCTGAACTTAACGTGAACGTGAACGAACGTGAATAAACGTGAACTTAACATACGTTAACGTGAACGAACGAACGTACATGAACGATATGTGAACTTAACATACGTTAACGTGAACGAAACGTAAACGAACGAACATGCGTGAACGAAACGTGAACTTAATGAGAACGCGAACATGAACTTAACGTACGTTAACGTGAACGAACGTGAATGAACGAACGTAGGTGACAAAACGAGAACGCGAACGTGAACGATCGTGAACGAAACGTGAACTTAACGACAACGCGAATATGAAATACAATATATGTTACTTTGCATTTAGCCTAATACATTTTTTTGTATGTTGCAGAAAAGACGTTGTCGTCGTCGTCCCTCAAGCCGGAGTGGTAGCTAGCCCTCGAAGGAATTCGCGCAGGCAAGTGATGTAAATATATGATTGTTAGATTTTTAATGCAATTAAGACTATTAGATTTAATATACGACATTTAGACTTAGCATATATGATTATCTAGGGTTGTAATGTATGACACTTAGACTTAGCATATATGATTATCTAGGGTCCTAATATAGAACACTTAGACTTAGCATAGTTGACTATTAGAGTTTTAATACAAGATTATTTGAGTTTTAATGTAAGATTATTAGAGTTTTAATATAAGATTATTAGAGTTTTAATACAAGATTATTAGAGTTTTAATATAAGATTATTTGATTTGTAATTAGACTTAGTATATATGATTATCTAGGGTTCTAATATACGACACTTAGGCTTAGCATAGTTGACTATTAGAGTTTTAATACAAGATTATTAGAGTTTTAATACAAGATTATTAGAGTTTTAATACAAGATTATTTGAGTTTTAATGTAAGATTATTAGATTTGTAATTAGACTTAGCATATATGATTGTTAGAGTTTTAATACAAGATTAGTACAGTTTTAATGATTATCTAGGGTTATAATATACGACACTTAGACTTAGCATATATGATTGTTAGCATATAAAATTGTTAAAGCAAATATGACCTATAGACCTAACAAATATTTTTTGTATGCACAGATGGCTGACACCGAACTTCGACGTATTCCCAAAGCTAAGGGATCATTGGGACGAGTTCGTTGCTTACAAGACAGGGCAACAAGGGCAAGCAATGATGATCAGAAACAAAGAAAATGCCGCCAAGAAGAAGTACCATCATCACTTGGGGTCAGGCGGCTATAGCGTCGCAATGCCGAAGTGGGAGGAGATGGAGGCAGGCTTGATTGAGAAGGGTATCGAACCGGCCACTGCTAAATGGCCGGATCGATCGAAGTTCTGGTACTATGCTCACGGTGGAACGCTTAACCCAGTTGATGGCTCCCTGGTGTTCAGCGATTAGATACGCGAGGCTACCAGTCAACTAACGGACGCAGTGGAAGCCTCTACGCAGGGCACGTTCCGACCCGACAGAGAGAAGGACGAGCTGTCGCTCGCCCTGCACACTCCCGAGTGTAACACCCTGAAAAATTTGACCGACAAAAATCTAAACTCTAAAAATATGAGCCTTCAAAAACTTTTTAGTAAATTGCATCATGCCGATTTTATTCACCTATTCCATTGGATTTTGATTTCGGAATTTGTTGATAGCGAATAAAGAATAATTAATTAGGAATAAAACCTAAAATTAAATGAGCAAAATAAATAACTGAAATATAATTTAAAATAAAGGTTGAGGTGAGGATAGAAATGAATAAAATATTATCGCGATCATATTCCGTATTAATTAAATTTAAATGCGATGGAATAAGAATTAACACTAATTAAAAATTCAAATAAATTATATAAATAAAATATGAGCAATATTACTCTAGGGTGAATTCATTAGTTGAGATAACACAAATATTGAGTAAAATTCATATATGCAAAAATTAGGAATTGTAGAATCAAATTTATATAAAAAAATAGACTAAAATAGGAAAAATAGGAAAAAGACACTGTTCATTGCCCGCGAGGTGCTCGACGTGGTCCCCTAGCCCTGCCGCGCCCCTGCCGCGCCACCATCGCCGCACCGACGCCGCCTGCCGCCGCGCGCCGTCGCCCCACGCCTCGAGCCGCGCCGCTGTCGCTGTCGCCACCCGCTGCCGCGCGCCGTCACCCGCGCCCTCGAGCCCCGCGCCGTCTCGAGCCCCGCGCCGCCCCGTCGCCGTCATGTCGACCGTCGCCGTCGCCGCGCGCCGAGCCCGCGCCGCGCCGAGCCGTTCCGTCGCTGCTCCTCCGTCGCCGTCACGTCGACCGTCGCTGTCGCCGCGCGCCGAGCCCCGCGCCGTCCCGAGCCGCGCGCCGTCGCGTCGCCCGTCCCGTCGCCCCGCGCGCCCACGCGCCCCGTCACCGCCTGCCGCGCCGCTCACTCGTCGCGTCGCCGCCTCGCGCCCCGCGCCGCGCCGCTCGCCCGTCGCCATCGCCGCCTGCCGCGCCGCGCGCTGCCCGTCGCGTCGCCATAGCCGCCGCCCCTCCCCCTCTCTTTTCCCCTCTCTCCCCTATAAAATCCCCTCTCCCCTCTCCATTTTCCCCCACCCCCTCTCCCTCCTTCTCCCCTCTTCCCTCTCCACCGAGCCACCGCCTTCATGCCACCGCGCCGCCGCGCCGCCGCCTTCGAAGCCGCCGCGCCGTCGCCCCGGAGCCGCCGAGCCGCCGCCTTCGGAAACGCCGCACCGTCGCCCCGGAGCCGCCGCGCCGTGCGCTGCCGTCGCCGCCGCCGCCGACGGTAAGCCACCCCCCCCCTCCTCGCGCGCTGTCGCCGCCGCTGTTACGGGTAAGGAGAGAGAGAGCCGAGAGAGAGAGAGGAAGGGAAAAGCCGGGAGAAAGAGAGGAGAAAAAAAGAGAGAAAAGAGAGAAAGAGAGGAGAGAAAAAGAGAGAAAAGAGAGAAAGAGAAGGAAAAAGAAAAGAAAAGAGAGAAAAGGGGAGAGAAAAATAAAAAAAATAATAATAATATAACAATAATAAAAAGAAATTGGAGGGAGATTAGGGAAGTCTAGAAAATTTAAAATAATTAGAATTTAATTATAGATTAATTATAGTCGTAGAATTGCAAAATTTAATTTTGGATTATTCTTGGTAATTTCTATAAGAAATCAATTCGCGGTAGTAATTTAGATGTAATCAATAACTAAACAAATAGATGAATTCTTATAGATTATTATAGATTATTTTTGGGTAATCTCTATAAGTAATTGATTCACGGTAGAAAATTCGGATTTAATTACTAGGGATTTTAGCCGTGTATTATATTTAATCATTTAGTCATAGACTAAATTAAATCGTATAATATTTCTAGGATTTCATCCGATATTTAGCTTGCGATAGAAATTTCTAACCTATTATATGGATATAATACTCGGGAATATTAAATTAAAAACTTATGACAACAAAATATTTATACCCACAAAATAGTTTAAATCGAAATTGGGTTTGCCTTAGTTCGCGAATAGTAAAGTTAATATAAAGGAATCGACTTTCGCATTCGACTTTCATTTGGATTTATTTGGACTTTTATTTGAATTCTAACCGAATTCAAATCAATTTTCGCACGTAACTATAGAACCCGAGGGAGTTGCGGATCCAAGTGAAGGCCAAGACCCGCAAGACTTTGAGCAAGGCAAGTCATCACTATTCCTTGAACATGTTGATCCCAATTGCGAAATTATTTTGTTTACAAATAAAATTGCATGCAATGATAAACATCCTACTTGTGATTATGCCATGCCTTGATTATTGTTTACCCCTTAAATCCTTGTAACCACGATTACGTATGAGTCCATAGTCAATTATGACAAATGCTTAGAAATGCTATTCTAGAATCATGCATACTCATATTTATCAAAATACTTGGGCAATTACCTTTGGGAAGGTAATTGAGATGCGGCATGTGGAGACATGAGCGCCACATTGCCATGATGTTGATGACATGATTTGCGAAAAGAGAAATAAAATTAAACAACTGTTTTCGACTGAGGCGGACGGAGGATTTGGGTGGTATCCGGAAAAGGGCTAGTACCGTCCCCGGTCAATTAAGGACCGAGCCATGAAGTTAAGCATGAAACGACCCCCGTACAACCGCATTTCTCGTATGGGTATAGACCTGGCGGAATAGATAGCTGAGCGGAGGCAGTATCCATGCATAGTGGTTTCTTGATGTGTGAGGCAGGGGCTCTACGGTGGGGCAGCCATTGGTAGGACCGCGAGGCGGGAGTCTACAGTGGTGTCGTCATCGGTAGGACTGCCATGGGAGAATTTAAATATAATTATAACTTAATGCATATGTGAGTCTTCCCTTCCCGGGTGCGCCAGAACTCCTCTCACTGCTAGAAACCGTGTACGCCAAGAGTGCATGAGGATGTAAAGTTCATGGAGCGGGTACTGCCAATGCGAGGTTATCAAAAAGCTTTGCCGTGACACGTCTCATGTGTTGGGACGAGGCTCATGTGTTGGGCAGTCGCGGAGTGCGGGTAAAGTGTACATCCACTGCAGTGTGAGTAAACCAAATCCATTCGAATAGCCGTGCTCGCGGTTATTGAGCACCGGGACGTGTATTACACTTGGCTAGACTCTAAATTCTTAACTTGTGTGGGATGGGATGTTGCATGATGATTTCTATGCTGATGGAGCCACTTCCTGAGAGGAGGGAAGGTGGACGTCCTCAGAAAATCATGACGATTCAATGGCGGGAAGCTATCCTTGGGATCACAATGGATGGTGGACAGAACTGTCATTGTTTAATATGAACACTGGTACTAAAATTTGATCAGTCTATGCTAGGTCTTAGGTTTGTGAAAAGAATTATAAAACTTGCTTTGCACAAAAGAACCATAGCCATCTTTTGAATACCTCTGTCATATGCATTGTTGCCGTGGTGGCTTGTTGAGTACGGTTGGTACTCACCCTTGCAAATATAAACTTAATCAGAGGCCGGAGATGAAGCTTCGGAGGATCCCTATGCCTATTACCAGGAGGGTGATGAAGACGATGGCGCCCAGTAGGTCTTAGTTACGGTCGTTGCCTGTGGCAATGGCGTGCCGCTGCCTTGACTCCGCTGCCTTACCTACTTCTGTTTTTGGAATGTATTCCGGACCGCTCGGTCCAATGAATTAAGACTATGCCTGCGGGCTTATGATGTAATAATTCGTACTAGACACTCGTGTATGTGCACTTGGTATTTCAGCTATGAATTCGTGTGTACCAGACTACTTGATCTAAGGAAATGGTACTGTTTACACGATTGATTCCTGTTATAAAAACGGGGGTCCACACCGAGCATCCAGGAAGAACACGTGGGAAAGGCGTTGTTCCTTGGAAGATTGGATTCAAGGAGGACATCCACACGTACAGGAGTCGGATGAGGAGCAAGAGAGATACTGAGGCGAAGATTGCAGATCTTGAGTACAGGGTATCGAGCTACAAGCTCAGCATGCAAGAGGAGGTGGCACGGAAGGTGGATGAACGCATGGCCACACATCGGTGCCAGGATCCCCAGCCGTACAATCCTCCTGCAATGGTCAGCCCCTCAGGCAATCGTAGCAGCTGCGCCTCAACGGGGCAGGTAAGATCACAGAGCATGGATGCCATGCAAACCCAGGACGAAACCACCAGCCCCGTTGAAGAGATCACGCAGCGGACACCATGTGAGCTGCATATTCCCTTCAAGAACTTATCAATCAAGGTAGTTCTATGTTTTTTGGACTTGTACATTCCGCAAGTTTCTGCTTATGTTGATTACTAATAGATAACCTCTCATCACGTGAAGGTTGCGTCGGGAATGGCCATCCCAACGGACCCTTCAGGGACTTACCTGTCACACCCTAAAAATCTTAAATATATAAATTGTTGTTTAATTGGAATTATTAGGAATGATTATAACAGCCTAGAAGAGAAGATCTAATTTTAAATAATAAATTCCAATATAAAAGTGGGCCAGATAAAATTTTATTAAATGCTTTGCTTGATTCTATAGTTCCTAGATTTTTCTGGGATTTATTTGAGCCAAGGAAGTATTTTTAATAAATGGAATTGCATTTCATGAATAATTTAAATTGAAAAAGGCTTTAAAAATTCTCTTTTGGCTTTGGGCCGAAAGTCGGCCCAAAACCCTCTCTCTCTCCTCCCCGGCCCAAGTCGGCCCAGTCGGCCCAGTCAGCCGCCGCGTGCGCGCGCCCTCAGCCGCTGACAGGTGGGGCCCGCCTGTCGGACTCATCGTCTTCGTCGCGCCGTCGCCCGGCCGAAACCCTAGCCGAGCCGCGCCGCCGCCGCCTTTCCAATTCGGCCGCGCCTTTCCTTCTCCGGTCGAATTGGTTGAGGGAAAATGATCCCCGAGATCTCCTCTACCTTTTCTCTTTTGGAATCATCGCTAATTCGCTTTGGAAATCCGTGGATTCGAGTTCGATTCGGATCGATCTCTCTCTCTCTCTCCGAACCCTATCTTTCCATCGCCGTCGCCGGTCGCCGTGGGCCTTCGCTGCCGCCCCCTAGCCCCTATAAAAGGACCCTCGGTGTCTCCGCTACCCGCCGCCACCCTCGCCTTCGTCTCTCGTCGCCGGTAGAGCCCTAGCGCCGTGCCGCTTAGCGCCGCCGTCGCCGCCGCTTGTCCAGCCGTGCGCCACCGCTGCTCCGGTCGTCGTCGTCACTCGGGAAAGCCGCCGTCGTGATTGCCAAGCCGTCGCCGATCTCGTCCGCTTCTCCGTTTCCGCCGAAGATCGCCAAAGCACCGCCGTCGTCGTCAAGCCGAAGGTCGCCGCCACTTCTTCCTCATCGCCGTCGTCGTCCGGTCACCGTCCGCCGCCGTTCGTGCCTCGGTAAGGTTCGCCTCGACGCCCGCATCGTGCTGGTGCCCTCCGTTTGCGCCGCCGTGCCGTCGTTCACCGGCGAGCATGCGCCGCCCGAGCCGTCGCCGATGATGATGTCACCACCGACGTCATCGTCGCCGTGTCTCGTGGACCGCCGTAGACCGCTTGGATCTCGGCCGTTCGTTTGGATAGGATTAGATCTCGGCCGCCTAATCCGTAGACCGTCGCCGTGCACCCGGTCCACCGTGAACCTGAGCCCGCTGACGCAATAATCTCTTTTTCCTTTTCAAAAATAATTCATTATTGCGTCATAATTCAATTAAAATCTATATAAATGGTTTAATCTGATTTAATCTTTAAAAATTCATAACTAATTCATCTTAGCTCGGATTTAGTTGGTTCAAGTCTCTAAATTTTTCTAAAATTGAGATCTACATGTTAAAAATATCCACATGTACTGTTCATGCTTGTTTATGTGCTGTTTTGGTGATTTTACTCTTTTCTGTTTAGATTCCGTCGTTTCCGGAGAGTCCGTTTTCGCAGGAGAAGAATTTGAAGAGTTCCAAGGCCAGTAAGGCAAGTCACACAGATCCCAAACAACCCTTTGAGCATGTTGATCCCGTTTAAAGCTATTGTTTCTATTCAACTATTGCATTTATTTTTGAATGTCATTGGGTGGAATTAACCTATTGTTTGTTATAGCCCTTTTGTTCTTGATTACTTTATTCCTTGATACCTTGGGTTATTGTAATTTGACTAGTTGAGCTTTATATATTGGTTCAGCTAGATATTAGATATAATTGCTTAGCCATGCTTAGAAACCTTAGCACACCATTGGGATAACTTATGAATCACTATTATTTAATGATGGCTTAATAATAGCTCACGATGGTCAATCGTGATTGGTTAATTAATTAATTTGCCAACTAAAACCTGATAATGGTGGGTTGTGAGTACATGGTTTTGATGGTCGTGCTCATGACAATTAAGGACCGGTTCACGATTTTCGGTTGTGAAACATTTACCGTGCCAACCACAAGCCAGCGTGGACAACGGCTTTACTTTCTGTATAGTATGGTTCCTAGTAGAGCACCAGACTGTGAAGTGGCGGAGATAAGCCCACGGGGGTCGCTGGGGAGTCCATGCCTTGTTTATAAGGGGGTGACTATGATCCGGGAACGGTGCACTGCTTTGAATTGTGTTATATAGAGGGTATTGTCACAATCTCTATTCGGGTACTTGTTAAGTATCACGACGCATGGTTGACATGATGTTGAGGTTGTGTCTTGTGGGTACAGTGGTACACCTCTGATCAGAGTAAAACTATTCGAATAGCCGTGCCCGCGGTAATGGGTGGGTCTAACAATGTCTTTCGTGATTAGTCTCACACTTCTCACCATAATGAAAGATGATATAACTGGTAATAATTTGATTAGCTCCTGGTTTGGAATGGTATATTCCTAGTTTGGAGATAGAACTGTGCAGCCGGGGTTGGTTGTACAGAATGGTTGGGCCTATACAACAGGGTATGTTGTATAGCGTTGGATTAATACTGTTTAATTAATACTCTATTGTTTTATTAAATTCTGAAATATTTATTAAATGCTATTAATGCAAAGGAGACTATAGTATGCCATCCTTTGTTATCCTGTGCACTTGCATATTTGCTGTGTGGCTTGCTGAGTATGTCATATAATCACCTTGCAATCATTCATCAGAGGAGTTCTACAGTGATGCTGATGGTGTTGAGGATTAGGCGTAGCCCTGATCAAGCTGCCTGTAGAGTGGAGTCGTCTGCGCTGTTTCCTTTATTTTCCGCTGCTTAGATCTTTATTGATTGAGAGGAACTATCTACCTCTATAATGACATTTTATTCGCTTATTAATTAGAGTAATAATTGTACTCTATTATCAATTTGTTATTGTGTGCCTCAGCTGATTCCTGGACGAGGGTTTACACACATGTAAGCGTTTGGAATTTTGGATAGAAATTCTGGGCATGACATTACCACTGCAGGCCGATTCTAGCAGGATACTCGAGGGTCGAAGTTGAGCTGGTGGAAGCCGCGTACGAGGACCTCGAGTTGGACTACCCTGGAGGAGACGGTGAGACGCATCTACGCGACACGAGCCACGCCATTATACTATGGCGCAAGCGCTACATCATCCTCCCTGGGCGACAAGCGGTGTCTCATGCACCATCCCCTCCGGCTCCTCCACCGTCTCCTCCTCAGGCTCCTGCACTGTCTCCTCCTCATCAGTCTCCTGCACCGACTCCTCCTCAGGCTCCTGCACAGACTCCTCCTCAGGCTCCTGCACCGACTCCTCCTCAGGTTCCTGCACAGACTCCTTCTCAGGCTCATGCACCGACTCCTCCTCAGGCTCCTGCGCCGTGTCCTCCAGCACCTTCCAAGTCAAGAACTCACCAAGCACCACCGCCTGCCGCACAAGGGCAACGAAGAAGGCGAAAGTTGACGCCGCCGAGAACAAGGAGCCACCGTACGATTGCACGCAACAGGAGCTTGACGCTTATGTGGCAGCAGAAGTGAAGAGGCAATTGAAGCCTCGGAGTCCAGAAAAGAAGATTCCTATAGACCCGAGTGCCAAGAAGTTCTTCAGGAGTATGTCGGCAGCAGCCAAGGAGGCCATCAAGCTAACGGACTATGAGCGAACACTTAAGAAAGCATATTATGGAAAGTACAAACAAGTCCCTAAACTTGGAGAGCAACCAAACCAGGAGGTCGAGCCGTTGGTGACAGGGCAACAAATTGGAATAAAAGAATTCATTTCTGACACCGGGCTAACTATGGATCAGTTGCTTAAAGGCGCACCAATCCCAAAGGCGAAAGTGAGACACAAGTACGAACTCAGTAAACCGCTTGTCAAGCCTGAGCAGCTGCAGTCCCTACCGACACAGATGTACAAATTCCATCAACGGTACATGGAGATGAGCGCAAGTGGCAGGGAGATTATCAGAGCGAGGATCAAGAGCTCCGACTTCTTACAAGGGGAAGATGTTCTCTGGATTAATTTCAAGGATATCTACGACCTATACCAGCTGGATGCCCTCGACGTATCTATTCTTAACGCATGGATTTTGTACGTATCGTTGAGTTATATTTCTTACGTTCCTTTAATTAGCTCCTTGTATATATATGTACACCGTATATATAACAATTCCTTTATATCGTTGTAGAATGGAGATTCAAAGGGCCCGACGGCGGGGGGTTTTCGATACTAGATTCATTGACCCTCGGAAAGTAAACGTCAAAATGGTCACCGACTATCCGCAAGCCACAGAGGACAATCTCGTCAATCTCCTGAAGGAGCAGCGTCACAAGACGTTCATACTATTGCCGTACAACACAACGTTAGTTTTTACTTTCTTCCGAACAAAGTTCGTTCCCGTACATATATAGATCTACAGTTTTTCATATATCACCTCACACATATTGCAGATTCCATTGGGTCCTTTTACTCTTTGAAATGGAGGCCTGTACCGTCAATGTCTATGACTCAATGAATAAAGATGAGTCTACTTTTGACCAGGTTTTTGAACTGATAGACAGGAATGTCATAAGTTCCAATGTTATTACGAATTTTGCTACTAATTGCTACTACGAATCATAGCTTTAAACTCCATGTAGGGCTTGGTATCGGTTCCGTCATTTGGTCCGCGGCAATTGGAAAGAAAAACTTAGGCGGAGGTTCAAATTTCCTGTGAGTACATGCTCTACATTTATATTGAATCTCTAATTCAAATATAAGTGTACATTAATTAAATCTCTCGCCGTTTGTCATGTATATATATGTAGTGTGCAAAGCAAGACAAGGGTACTAACTTGTGCGGCTACTACGTATGCGAGTATTGCCACTGCCTTACAACCCAAATATACACCACAAGAGAGCTCGATGTACGTATAAATAAATTCCAACTTTTATTGCGTACGTATCGATTTGTTCATTACTAATTAATTTCATACATTCATATATAGGTTATTCACATAAGGGATAACCTCACACACAAGGAATTCATCGCGGCGGTTCAAGAACAACTCATAGGATTCATCAACGAACAAGTCCTTGATCCCGAGGGTGAATTCTACTACGACGGAAATACAATCCATAAGTCGTTAGCTTCGGAAATAACGACTACTACGTCGAAGTCGTAGCTAGCTAGGATCTAATGAATTATAATTAATACATGTCTATTTTTATATATGTACACATTTACTTTAGTGTAAATATATATTTTGGTCATATATGCACATAAAATGTTAAGTGCTTTAATATATACATATATATTATGCATGTATATATATGTATTTCATATATATATTATGCATGCATGCAGCAACAGGGCCATGCAAATAAAAAAAATGGCAGCTCGATCTTGATGGCTCAGCCGGCCACGTGGCTGAGCCATCTTTAGTCCCGGTTGGTAACAGATCGATCTTTAGTCCCGGTTATTTCACCCGGGACTAAAGATAGCGATCTTTAGTCTCGGATTCGTAGTCCCGGTTGGACAACCGGGACTATAGGGGGGTTACGAACCGGGACTAATAAGGGTTTCTCCACCAGTGAGCATAGTATGTTGCAAGCGTATATATGCATTTTTTTTCTTTTATTAGATCCAATATAAGATACCTTTTTGCTATTAATTATCTGTCGATCTTATGAACCTTCGCACAACGTATATATATTAAACTTATAGAACATATATTATATTTAAACTTTGGAATGTATGTCCTTAATTAATTAATGCAATTTCTAGTTTTGTTTATTTGGTGTTTTTTACAGGCTCACCTAAGTGTTTTCTATGTTTGTTTATGCTTGAAAGTTAGCTTATTTTCGGTGATATAATTTGTCAGGGTTCACGTTTGAATGATTGTTTTAAGTAGTTCATCTAATTAAGACAAGAAAAAAAAATCAATCACCACTGATGCATGGTCCCATGCATTTTGGAGTCAGTGAACAAGAAGCTTCAAATCAGGCTAGCTGACGATTTTTTATGCTAACTAACACGTGACATATCCATGATCCATCTCCAATCAATGAAGAAAACGATTTAAGTACGTTGCTGTTGTATGCACATATACATACTCTCTAAGATCAATAAGAAGGAAGTAAAATTAATTTATTTTTTAGGAGGTAAGACCAATTGATTGTTAGTACACCAATCAAATACATTATATCTGATGCATGTGTGGCTCTATTTTAAAGAAACACAGCTGACACCCACCAGATCAAGCTAGATATATACAAGACACTTGATGCTACCAAGTTGCAAGTATATCTAGCTAGTTATAAGTAAGTTCAAATTAAATCAGCTACTTTCTCCGTTTTATATTATAAGTCATTTAACTTTTTCTTAACCAAATCTCTTAAAGTTTGACCAAGTTTGTAGTAAAATATAGTAACATTTCCAATATAAAACAAACATTATATCAAAATATATTCAATATTGAATTTAATAAAACTAATTTGGTACCGTAGATGTTGCTAATTTCTCTATAAATTTGGTTAAACCTAAGTAACTTTGACTAAGAAAAAAGTAAAACGACTTATAATATAAAACGAATGGAGTAGATATTAGGACACGCACACGCGGGTTTTTCAATTTCTTTTCTTTCCCTCTTTATACATCAAATTTAGTAGTGATATATTCCGTGGTAGTAGAGATTTGTAATATACTCTATACTATAAAAAAAATCTAATTTTCATGACCGCTTGTATTGTATTTCATATATAAAAGATATACGCGGAGACATCCCTCCATGGGTAATTGAAAAAACCCTCCTAGCTATAATAACTCCATTACATACAAGCAACACAGCACACACGTTCAAGTATGTGCATTATTTGTGTGGGAAAAGTTATTAAAAAAATATCACCATGCATATCCCTAACAATAATTGAGTATGATCTGATGGACAAAATTAATAAAAACAAAAGTAACTAACTGATATCGAGCAGGTTCCAAAACCATACTGTACTAGCAAACTTCTTACGTACGATATTTGATTAATCATGGTTTAATTTAAGAATGTATCACTTATCCATGTTTGCTCCCAGTGAGATCATCAACTACTTTTGGACAGACCCGTCAAGTCTTTGATAAAGTTGTGAATTAGGAAAAAGATGCAAATAATATATGCGGTACAAATTTGCACACGGATTGTAACCTATACACGTTAAAATAATTTATTGTCTCCGGTTCCTCAGGACTAGCTCACTCGTTAGAATAGGATCAGAGACCGATTGATAAGATAATTAATTAATGTAAAGTGTGTGTGAACGATGTACTAAACCTAAGTTTATGACTGCATCATCAGCCATTTCACACTTACTACAAAAGAGTATACTATACTCGTACCATCAAAGAATAGGCGCAGTCAAATCTTAATATCTTAAGCCATTAATATATGAAAAGTTAGAATATAATACTTAAAAAATGTAATGATAGATTTATCATGAAAATTATATATGTTTATAGTTATGTTTTAATTGATTGATAAGTACTATATAGTTAAGAAAAATAATATATAAGACATATTCATCAAAGATTGTATGTCGAATTCCAAAACGTCGAGCAAAAAAGAACCTACTCCTATGTACTAACAAGGAAATTTTGAGCGCCAACATCATACGGCCATTCAAAATTAATTACAATCATTAAGTGAGAGAGAGCTAGCTAGCTACTACTAGGAAACATCCAATCCCATCTAGATTGTTTTTTTATGGGACGATGGGAGTACTTATTATACGTGCATCAGGTCAGCCTTCTAAATATGTATACTCCGTCCATTCTAAAATATATATAAATACTTTTAAATTTTTACGAGGAGATTAAAAAGATAAGCGGATTTGAATAAGAATTGGATGTGTTTGTCTAGAGATATAGAAAGTTTGTTGAGATGATAAATCAGCTAGAGAAATTAAATAGAAAATTAGTGGTTGTGATTAGTTGAGAAAATAGAGTAGTTGTAATTTAGAACAATTTAGATGCTAGAAAATTTTATGTTTTGGGATGGATGGAGTAATATATTTTTTCTCAACTTTTACCTCCTTATTGATTGACTAGTCTCCCTTGTGATAATCATGCATGTGTGTACACTTAGTGAAAACACGTGGGAATAGATCGAGCTACACAAGTCACTGACCAACCATGCATGCATGCATCACGCTCTACCTAGCTAGCTATAGTTGCTGATTGGCAGGCAGCTTAGCTGGCTCATTGCTATCTCTTTTGTCAGCTAGTCCAAAAAACCACTACATGCAATATAATGCAACATCACCACTATACTACACACATACTCCCTCTGCATCAAAATAATTCAATCTAAATGAGATGTGGTCTATCCTATGTTCAGATTCGTTGGTTTAGGATGAATCATTCTAGATTAAATTATTTTAGGACGGAGAGACTAAATCCTAGCCAACCAACTCTCTGTCACTCTGCCATATTGCATGTTTAACTATTCAATAAATCCAAAACATGCATCATCCCAGCCCACCCGGGCTCCATCACCGACCCAGCCCAACCCGACCCGCGGCCCAACCCAGCCCGGCCTATCATTCACCGGAGCTCTATAAATACCACCATTCTCCCAAGTGTACAACACACCGTGCCTTGAGCTCTTCTCACTAGCTATAGCTAGATATCACTACTAGCTAAGCTAAGCAGCTAGCTTAGTAGTACGTGTGGTGGCCGGCGGCGATCACCGGAGATGATGATGGCCGGCGGTGGCGGTGGCGGTGCGGCGGCGAAGAAGAAGAAGATGGGGGAGGAGAAGCTGATCATAATGTCGGAGAAGGTGAGGTTCATCGACATCCTGTCGCTGCTGCTCCTCCGGCGGCCGATCACCAGCTACCACTTCGTGGACGCCGGCGACGCGACCGCCGCCGGCGAGCTGGGCAGCACGCCGGGGGAGTGGCTGGTCGCCCTCACCGAGCTCATCCAGAAGGCGCTCGCCGCCGCCTACTACCCGGCCAAGTACCTCGGCGCCGCCGTCGAGTTCTTCCTCAACTTCGTCTCCCTCAACGGCGGCGTCATCGGCATCCTCTGGAACATCGTCAGATGTACGTCCGTCGCCGTCGATCGATCTCGCCGCCGGCGATCTATCCATCGATCGGTTTTGGTTCATCAGTTCATGCATGCACGCATTATTTGCACTGCATATATATCACACATGCATGCATAAATTAACGTTCATACTATATATAATTAATTGGTCATTTTTTCATCGTGGTTACATATATATACTTCATTCCAACGTACATAAATGCATGGATATGTGCCACAATAAATTTGAGTTGATACATATATAACATGGACCGAAATGGGTAATTGAATTAACTGTAAATATACATGTAAAAATGGTTAATTTTCATAATTTGACTTACAAAAACTTAATGTTATATATACACTTATACATGTACGTAACTTAATTATACCAAAGGAGGACAACAAATTAATTAACGAGAAAGTGGACGTAATTAACTTTTGTTACACGTATGGATCGAGGAGAAAATTAACACAGCTGATTATATCTGAATGCTGCTGTGAAAGAGTTGACGTAAAATGTGGCACGTGAGGTCAGTCGATCTGCCTACAAATTAAAAAGATGAGGACCTCTCTCTCTCTCTCTCTCGTGTGTGTCAGACTGTCAGTGTGTGAGTTGTTGGTCTTTTTATGATCCACTTCAAAGGTTTGTATGGTATTTTCTATTTTGTACAAACTAATGCCATGTTAATTGACAGTATAATTTCTTACTTAACTAAAAACTATAATTATGGAAGCTGACAGAAACCATATATAATATATTTTTGTCTTATCTTCCAGTTTTGGATCACCAGGTTTATTTTCTTGTTAAGCTAACCACAACTTGAACATTGTTTTTCTTTTTCCAAAGGAGCACAACTTGAATAAGTTCAATTATATACTACTATCACCTACCAATTGCAAGAAGCTTCTAACAAAACAGTTGAATAAAATTATCAATCACAATTTGCTCATCAGTTAAATTAATATTGGAACCATGCATATACATGATTAATTAATTCAAACAAACCAATTAATTAAACGTGTGTAATTAATTAACTAATCAATCGGCAGTTAAACTGGTTATCCCACTGAACCGGGAGGCGCCAAACTTCCGGTCCATGATCGCCATGATCGACGGGAGGACGGAGCTGAAGCCGATGAAGCCGGCCACCGCCGGAGTCGAGGACGACGACGACTTGGAGAGCGGCGGGTGCGCCGCCGCCGGCGTGCCGCTCATCCGGCGGCACCTCGTCGACGGCGAGCGCCTCCTCGCCGAACAATACAGCATCTCCGAGGTCACCGTCATGGCCTCCAAGATCGCCTATGAGAACGCCGCCTACATTGAGAACGTCGTCAACAATGTCTGGAAGGTATATATCCGTGAATGTATACGCACATCTTACTTCTATACATGAGCAGCTTTAAAATACTAAGCCAATATATTTTTATAGATTGATAAAATTACCATAGGCATCTTGACACACGTTGGCTTAATTTTGTTTCTTAATTTTCTCAAAACTAACTTGTTAGCAAACAAATAAAGCCTCTTAAAATGTTCTTGAGTGGTTTGCTCGATTTAATTCGAAATGTTAACTGTGCCGGCGCCGATCCCCCAAAATATTTCAGATCTAACCAGTAATATTATTATGCATAAATAGTATTCACATAAAAATAAAAACAATAATTTAATCTTAAAAACAAGTGTGAAATATGTGTAGTACGGCTCAAGGACAAGATTTTTTTAGTTATTCCCTCCGTAGAAAAAAACCAACCTAGATAAGGATATGATATAACCTAATACAAGTGTGATTTAACGAATTTGTAGTTGATTTTTTTAGAACAGAAGGAGTAATAGGCAACGCCGGGCCTCTACATCCTAATGGATGACATGATCATGTGCCTGTACTGTGATGGAGATTGATCATGTCCATGGATGTTAGCTCATGTACATGTGCGTGCACAAGTACTAATGGTTTTTTTTTCAGACAATGAAACATATATACTCCTGCATACTACTAACTTAATTACATATTCTTTCCAAAAAAAAATAATTGTATATCTTCATCAAATGAGAGAGGGAATACATAAATGCCGAGTATATGCACAAGTAATTTAATTAATTGGTTATAGTATATATTTATGATTCAAAAGTTTATTTAGTAATCTTAATAAACAAAATAGTTCTAATATGTAAGGTGGGGACAAATCTACTTTGACCATTTAAAATAAACCTTGCCCCCACCTAATTAATTAATATGCCAGTTCATATATTTTCTTCATTTTATACTGCAAGCATGCTGGAACAATTTGGATTATGAATCTAACTGGTGTTTAATTTGGATTATGAATATTTATAATGCAGTTCAATTTCGTGGGCTTCTACAGCTGCTGGAACAGTAAGTTAATTCCTCCATGCTCAATTAATTCGATGCATTATTGTTAATTAATTTCGTCACGAAATTACTTAAAATCACATGAAAATTACTATCAAATTAAATTAAGTAGCAACTATAGCTTGCTAGTTCGACGCGTTATTAAATTTGTCACGAAATTCACTCAGATTCACTTGAAAATTACGACCGAATTAAATTAAAAATATAAATTATATAATATATATGTGTCTTAATTAATTGGATCGCCGGCGATGGCGTGCGTGGTGCAGAGTTCATTGGGTCGGAGACGACGCAGGCGTTCGTGATGACGGAGCGCGCCACGGACGCGGCGGTGATCGTGGTGGCGTTCCGCGGCACGGAGCCGTTCAACATGCAGGACTGGTCCACCGACGTCAACCTCTCCTGGCTCGGCATGGCCGCCATGGGCCACGTCCATGTCGGCTTCCTCAAGGCGCTCGGCCTCCAGGAGGTGGACGCCAAGGACGCTGCCCGCGCCTTCCCGCGCGAGCCCCCCGCCGCCGCGGCCCTCGTCGGCAGGTCCTTCGCCTACTACAAGCTCCGCGACGTGCTCCGCGACCAGCTCAGGCGCCACCCCAACGCCCGCGTCGTCGTCACGGGCCACAGCCTCGGCGGCGCGCTCGCCGCCGCGTTCCCGGCGCTCCTCGCGTTCCACGGCGAGGCCGACGTCGTGTCCCGCATCGCCGCCGTCCACACCTACGGCCAGCCCCGCGTCGGCGACGCCACGTTCGCCGGCTTCCTCGCCGCCAACGCGGCGACCCCGGTCGCGTTCCAGCGCGTGGTCTACCGGTACGACATCGTGCCGAGGGTGCCGTTCGACGTGCCACCGGTGGCGGACTTCAGGCACGGCGGGACGTGCGTGTACTACGACGGGTGGTACGCCGGGAGGACGCTCGCCGCCGGCGAGGACGCGCCGAACAAGAACTACTTCAACCCCAAGTACATCGTGTCCATGTACGGCAATGCGTGGGGTGACCTGTTCAAGGCCATGTTCTTGTGGGCGAAAGAGGGGAAGGACTACCGGGAGGGCCCCGTGTCCATCGTCTACCGCGCCGCCGGCCTCCTCTTCCCCGGCCTCGCCTCCCATAGCCCTCGTGACTATGTCAATGCCATCCGCCTCAGCCGCGTCGCGCCCAAGGAAGCTTAGTCTACTGGTAGAGAAACCATCTTTGATCGGATGCCCAAAATCCACAATAATCCTGGTTTGAATAAGAACCGGGACTAAAAATGATCTTTAGTCCCAGTTGAAAAAGCTGACGTCACTTTTTGATCTTTAGTCCCAGAGTCCCGGTTCGAAAGAAGGCAGGCTGTGTCAGACCCCTCTATGAATATCAACCGGGACTAAAGATCCAATTTTAATCCCGGTTCCTTATAACAACCGAGACAAAAGAAAAACGAAAAAAAAAATCGCACCGCGCCTCCTCGAGAGGACCAACAGCCTTATCCTCTCATCCACTCATCTCTCCTCCTCTCCCTTATCTTCTCCAATCTTCTCCTCCCTTCTCATCTTCTCATCTCCTTCTTCTCTTCTTCCCCCTTCCTCCCCTTCCCCTCTCCTCCCCCTCCCCTGCGGCCGCGGCAGATCCCTCCCCGACGCAGGCGCGGCCGCGCACGGCGAGCGGCGGATGCAGCTGCGGCGGCGCAGGCGGCGGCGGGCAGCAAAAGCGCCGCGGTGGCGGCCGGGTGGCGGCGGCGGGCGGCGAGCGGCGGATGCAGCCGCGGCGGCGCAGGCGGCGCGTGCGGCAGAAGCGGCCGCGGCGGCGGCCGTGCGGCCTGGCGGAGGGCGGCGGCCAGGGTGACAGCGGTGACGCGATGAATTTGCTTTTGAGAATTTGTGGTGTATTTGATCTATGTGATGTATTTGTGATGTTTCTTTTTTGAATTTGTGATGTATTTGTTTTGATTATCTGTGATGTATTTGGATGAGGTGGATTTGTAGATGATCGATTTGGGATTTAGAGATGATCTTTTGTTCTGTGATTTTGGGGATAATTTGGGGTTTTGGAGATGATCTTTTGTTCTCTGATTTTGGGAATGATTTGGGATATGGTGAAATCAATATTCAAAGTAAAAAACAATAAAAGAAAAAAGAAAATACTAACCGGATCTAGCTTCATTTTTAGTCCCGGTTGGTAACACCAACCAGGGTTAAAATTGGCTCCATCTTTAGTCCCGGTTGGTGTTACTAACCGGGACTAAAGATCGATTTTTAGTCCCGGGTATTTGAACCGGGACTAAAGATCGCTAGTCAAGGGGGTTGCAAACCGGGAGTAAAAAACGTTTCTCCACCAGTGGTCTATCTACTATTATAAAAGCAGAGTCGTCCTCCTTATATCCCCTCCTCTCACAAAACGAGGCAGAAAAACAAAAGTCCTAAAAATTCTCCCAACCCATTCTAAGTGGTATGGGCCTATTATAATGCATGGGCTACCAGCGAAGTGTAGCGTTGCGTTCGTGTCCAATTAAACTTAGTGGGGTGGGGTGAGAGGATGAGCCGGGGAAGAAGATGATGAATAATTAAGTTTTTATTTATATTTTATTTTTCTTTATTTTGTTTTATATTTTTGTGTTTGTATGTTATTTCTATTATGTATCTTGGAAAAAATGGAAAAATAATCTGCAAAATTAAGCAGCTTAATTATCATATGGTCGTCTGCCTCATTATGTTTGGCTGAACTAATCGAATCAAAACACACTGAATTTTCTCCTATTCTTGGAAGACTACCACATTACGTTACCGTTTCAATTTGGTCAGAGATCAACTTTCCGATCTCAAGATAGATGGACAAAGGTTAGTTGCTAAAATGAATGTGCTACAGAAACGAGGGGAGTACAGAAACCAAACCAATATGTACTGGAGTACCTATGTTTCATATTATAAGTCGTTTAATTCTTTTTTAATATTTTTTATAGAAAAAATTAGCAACATCTAAATCAACAAATTAGTTTCACTAAAGCTAAATTTTAATATTTTTTGATACTATGTTTGTTCTGTGTTGAAAATGGTTATATATTTTTATATAAGTTTGGTTAAACTTAAAAGGTTTGATTAGAAAAAAGTCGGGTGTACCTATTAGAGTATGTTCAATACGCTGATCCAGCAGGTTCCAAAATATTTTAGGTCATCCTATCCTTACATGAAGAGAAGATAAGTGAGGAGAGAGAACGAAGTGAGTGACAAATCCAGCATCGGGACAAAAGTTAGTACCCAAAGACATGTGAAAAATGAGGGGGATAAAGTAGTAGACGGAACCAATCAATCAAGGGTTACCCATCAATCAAAGAGAGCATGAAGCTATTATGGATCCATTTTTTCTGTTGCAGTACGTACTAACTTGATGCTGATTGTCTCCTGATCTTCCCAGCTGGAGGCCTGGAGTAGTACACATTTGTTTGTCTTACTCATATATGCTCTCAAGGGTGATCGACGTTTTTGGATGGGTGCTCTCTTGCTTTCTATGCATCATGATCAACATCATGTTCCTCTCTAGCGAGTCCTGATCAAATCTGTAATATTTGCATGAATTCCAGTTTGATTTCTGTAATACTTGAATACTCGATGCATTTCCCCTTTATTGCCTCATTTGTTTCCTAACAAAAAGATGGTGCATTCAGAGTTTTACGCCTACAGCTAGCACAGCGATCTTTCAGATGATTAGAAAAATATCCCCAGCTTTTATAGCACCAGCAGATGCACATAGCCAATACGTATAGCCAATACGTATGGTACATAGGTGGTGTTTGAATCTTCTGAAGATGAAGATAAAAAATAAAGATTAAGTGTTTCACGCAAAACGATGTGGTAATAACGTGTGATTAATTGAGTTTCAATTATTACAAACTTGAAAAATAAATTAATCTGATATTTTAGAGCAACTTTCATATAGAAAGTTTTCGCACGAAACGTACCGTTTAGCAGTTTGAAAAGCGTGCCATAAGTATCCAAAGTTTCATCCGCTCTTTTCAGTAAAAGCGTGCCATATACATACTCCCTCCGGTTTTTAGTTTTAGACGCACGTGTGTTTCACCATTCATCTTATTAAAAAAATCAGTAAATATGTAAAATTATAAGTCATATGTATAATAACTTCATTGATAAATCAAACCATAACAAAATAAATAATATTACATAAGTTTTTCAGATAAAATAGTCAAATGTACATCTAAAGGTTAACATCGTTGAACATTAAAAACTACATTGCATTTCCATTTCAATTTGCTCAAAATTAGAGCAAGTACTGATTCAGCAGGTTCCAAAATATTTCAGATCATGTTATTCTTACATGAAGATATTTCAGATCATCTTATTTTCACATGGAGAGAGGAGTGAGGAGAGAGAACAAAACGGACTATAGATCTAGCGTCAGGACAAAGGTTAGTAACAGAGACATGTGAGAAAAAGTAGTACAGAAAACCAATTAAGCAAAGAGGGCATGCAGCTATTATGGATCCATTCTTTTTGTTGCAGTACGTACTAACTTGATGCTGATTGTCTCCTGATCTTCCGAGCTGGAGGCCTGGAGTAGTACACATTTATGTATTTAGTACTCATAAGGATGGATGCTCTCTTGCTTTCCATGCATCATCATCAAACATCATGTTCCTCTTTAGCGAGGCCTGACCCAATCCGCTTCACGAATTTCAGTTTAATTTCTGTACTATTTGCATGCTTGAATACTCAATGCATTTCCCTTTTATTGTCTCTTTTTTTTTTCCTAACAAAAGATGGTACATTCAAAGTTTTACCTACAGCTAGCACAGTGATCTTTCAGATAGGCGAGAAAAATATCCCAGCCTTGGCACCTGGAGATGCATTTAGCCAATACGTGTGGTATATACTCCGTCCGGTTTTTAATTTTCGACACCGTTGATTTTTTTTAACATGTATTTGACCATTCGTTTTATTAAAAAAATGTGCAGATATGTAAAAACATAAGTTAGGCTTACAGTTACTTTGATGATAAATTAAATCACAATAGAATAAATAATATTAGGTGTTTTTTTTAATATGATGAATGATCAAATATATGTCTGAAAGTCGAACATTAAAAACCGGAGGGAGTACATATCAGGTGAAAATGCATCACAATTTAGGACATGTCGGTCCATCTCAGCTGTAGTAGATATTAGGTCAGCCCAGACTGGCCATAAATTAAGTTTGGCAAGCAGCATACACTGGCTATCAGTCACAAAACCAGAGTTTAATGGACATAAAAGCTCAGAGGCCCATAATACTAGCAGTCACAAGTTCAGAGGGCTGCAAAATATATCTCCAGCTAATATCCAGTAACAAACTTTTCACTATCTCAAAGCCCTAGCTCCAAAATATATGTAGTACTGCATTAGGTTCATGTGTATATATGTAGTACTGCATTAATCTAACATATATATATATATATATATATATATATATATATATATATATATATGTTAGATTAATGCAGTACTACCATATCCATTGAGGTCAAAGGTAGGTTGATGAAGAACCAAGTGGCGGCCATCAGCGCCTTTTCTTGGTCGCCTTGTTATTGCACAACTTGATAACTTGCTGAATCACCTCCCTCGTGCACGCCTTCCGCCCCTCCTCGTAGTTCCATAGCTCCAGGAATGGATCCCTGCCGCCAATGCTATGCATGTCGAGCTCGACCAGAGCATTTGTCACCGCATCATAGACTTCTTGACCGTACTCCTCTTTCAGTTGTTGGAGCTTCTCGTCATCCTCCCTGATTACTTTCTACAAATACATGTTTACCATTAGTGATTTTTAGATGATTGAAGCTTTATTGAACTCAGATTACATCAAGGGTGATACAACCATACTAAAAACACTCCCAGTCTCTGCATAGCTAAGATGCGCACAGCCAATAGGTGAAGGATATGAAACATATATAGATCCTTCGGTTATACCGGCAAAAAAGAAACATATATATCGAGAGAGCAAGAGAGTGGAGTTCTTCAAAGATTTCATTTTCTACAAATCTACACCATCGATCGATCAAGTATAGTTGCAGGGGCAACATGAAACAGAAAAGTTGGCAAAGTCACTGAGCCGCCGCATATGAGTAATGGCAAAGATTGGTAACTAAGAATAATAGGATCATCGTATATGTGGTGTAAACATTAAACTCTGAGCTCATGTATCAGGTCATCCCAATTCTCCAACTAGCAATTTTAGATTTCAAGTAAAAGGATCGTCTTGAGTAGATTGCAGAAGGTTTGAAATTCTGTACGGCACTAGATATTTCAATTATTAACTACCAGGGCTAAAATAGCAAAGAGGAATTCTCACCGATTCTTTTCCATTGACCCAAACAGACTTAAAAGGATGCCATTCCGGATCTTTGATTTCATTTTGCCACTTTGAACAAAGAACAGAACTTTCAACTTCTGCAAAATCTTCTGAAAATCTTCGCCTGCAGGCATCCGAAAATACTTCCAAGTCAAGCTCACCAATCCTCTTGATGCCTATCTGTGCTTGGCTCCTTATGTCAGTAGGCAATCTCTGTATAGACTGCAATTAAACAGAACTAAACAGAGTTACAAACATGCATTCTCATGGAAAACAAGTACACTTACTTGAACCATACAGTACTCCATAGAAAGTAACATACATCTATCACCAATTTTCGAGCTTCCTGCAGCTCATCCTTGCTCCTTTTTTCCTTCAGAATTAGAGTCTGGTTCATGTTGTCCATATAATTCATATCTTCAATCTTTTCATCCAGCTCATTTGTCAGCGCCTCTATCGCTTTCTCTAAATCTGAATCTTCAGTGCCTTGCGTGTGCTTTGTCACTTGCAATTTGCCTTTCAGATGGGCTATTTCTAATTCAAGTTTCTGCTTCCTGTCCAATTGTTCATGCAACCTCATATTACTGTTCAAAGTAGCTTCTTTCTCCCTCTGCAGTTTCCACACAATCAAAAAAAGGATCACAAAACCTGTACAGTTAAAAAACAGTGCTTAAATATATCAAAGAACAGAAACTGACATTGTGTTCTTCCACAAGCCTCAGCACATTGCCATCAGCTTTCTGCTGCTCCAATTCTGCCAGCCTAAGATGATCAGCTTTCTTTGCATTCTATAAAGCAAAAGACACAATTATATCATGTATGGTGTATGTATATTTTCATATAAAAGTGGTTTAGTGGCATTCTCCTTTTCCACTGCAACTAAGTTACCAGCCAAGGAAGGCTGCCCAAATTGCATTATGTATGTCAATCAAAACATTCAAAAAAAATTTCTACATGATATCTGAGAACAAAAGATAGAACATGGTGTCTTTGACTGAGGGAGGTTAAGAAAAAAAACATTTTGACGGAACAGTAATCAAAGTTATGAATGCTAAACAAAAGCTGTAGATAATATACATGATTCGGTAAAAAAAACACATATGAAATCAAAAAAATTGTAGTTCTGTTAGCCAAAGAAAACTATACATGCTATAACTTAAATGATGTTATACAATTCTTATTGGTTGATCAATATGATACGTAGAGAAGAAATGACTCACCTTTTGCATCAGCATCTCAAGGTTTCTTTTGTCAGAATCAGCCTGTGCAGTCAACTCTTCAAGTCTTTTGCAATTTGCATCAAGCTCATGCATCATAGATTGGAGATTCAGACGTAGCTTCTGGTTCTCATCAACTGTCCTTTGTGCTTGTTCATAAGCAAGTTGTTGCATCTTCTGGATTTCTAGTGAGTTTGAAATTTAAAAGATAACTTAGTATTCAATATAACCTAAAGAACATTGCTCAATACTAAGAGAACAGAGACCATTATATGCAAACATTTACTGCACAACATATCTTACACAAATTTGAAGGAGATAGGCACATGCACACCTGTATTGTATGTCTTGAGCATATTTTCCCTGCTCTCCATCATTTTACCAAGCGACAGATATCTCTCATCATACACACTCTGAAGTTTCTCCAAGTGTATTTCCTTCTCTTTAACTTGACAAGCTAAACTGGCCATAAGCTTGTCAGTTTTAACTGTTCCTTCATTCTCAACATCACTCACTGTTTTCAGGTCACCATTTCTTTTCAGATGCTCACCAATTGGCCCTGAGGAATTGTAATCATCAGCCCTTGCGATCCATCCAAAAGGCTCTGGCCCTCCACGCCCCGTATCCAGCCAAGCCTTTTTACCGCACCCCTTCTTCTCAAATTCACTTTCAAATTGCAATGCATTCCTAAAACTACTCCAGTCCTTCCCAAACTCAATAATAGCGTTGCCCGAAGGTCTACCTTTACTGTATACAGAATACACCTTCGATGGATGATAACACGAGAAATGCTCCTTCAGCCGGTTTGCACTTTTTCCAACATACTCAGCAGGCATATTGACTATGATACCCATCCAGGGCCAAACAAACAGATCGTTCTTGCTATGTTGAGGAGGCTGTGACAGTGGCCTAGACGATTCCACGGTATCATCTTTCAAATGCAATGCAAGGGCTCGATGGTTAGCCTTCTCTTTCGCTGGCCGATCATCCGCAGATCCTACAGCCAAGGCATGCTGCAGTAAATCATGTGCATTGTAGTCATTCTTTTCATCTGAACAAAAGGGACACTGGTACAGATTCTTATCGTTCATCACTTTTATATCTCCTGCTTCCAAAAGCGCATAAGTGTCACTGCCATAAGCTTCAAGCTCAGGATCCTCATCAGAGGTATGCTCCATCAGAGAACTGAAGGGCAAATCAACAACCCTGGGAGAAATAAACAAGTGAACATGAATTGGGTGTGCTCAACATAGTACAGAATGCTGAAGCTGCAGTACATATGTGAGCAATGGTCAATACTAGAAAAATGTCAGCGTAAAAACTACAGTTTAACTATACAAGAGTGACTAAATACATATGTTTCAGATGGTGAGCAAAAGCTCATCCTATACTCCCAACAAATCGCCTGTCCTCTTGCAGAGAACAAACAGGACATAGTGCAAACTACGAAACATGAAACAACACGACAATCTGTACTCAGTGCACAACAATGGGGTTAGCAATGTGTTTCGCAAACAGCCCATCACATCATCCCATCATTGGTTTCTATCAACAAGGTTTAACGACTGAAATTGAGCTCTATATTAACCCTCATACATGCCAGGTGTGCATGAGGATTTGGAGTATATAGTAACAGTAACAAGGTACCTAAAAAGTTACTGCATTTCAGAAACAACGCTCCAAGTCCAACACACCCAACACCGAGACTGTGCAGTTGTTCGTAATTTGCAAAGCCTCCTCTAATCCATAACTTTATCTTTCTTTAAGGCACTAATTGGCTTAATTAGCAAAATCTATTGAATTAAACTGACTAAAATTTTGCGTCATACCCAGTTAAAATTCCTCTAATCCTAAGAAGCAAGAACTAGCTGTAAAAAAAATGAAATTTATGGTCATCAACCCATGATTAATTGCGAAAGCCAGTGAATAAACCCCAAAGAAAAAAAAGACAAGAAACGATTTTTCGACGCTATCCAGACCGCACCGCACACCGCAACCACCGATCCAAAACACGGAAAAGAAGAAAGAAGCAACCATCGATCTTGTTGGGAGGAGAAAGGAAATGGAAGAAGTAAAAGTTGGGGTACTATTCGAGGGTTTTTGGTTGAGGGGAAGGAAACAAACCGAGGGCTTTTTTTTCCCACTGCATTCTCACCTGGAGCAGGAGGAGGAGGAGAGGGAGCGAGGTGGTAGTGGTTCTTGTTCTTGCGTGGGGGATTAGTCGTCGCGATGGTCTCTTCTTGGCTTAGCTAGGTAGCCCTAGAGAGGAGAAGGCAAGCAGGCACTGTGAAGAAGAGGAAGCGGAAGAGCCGAAGAGAGATGAAGGGGAAGATGTAGAAGCACCCAACTTGATAAAGCAATCAAATCGCTGCCCAGTGCCCACTACCACTAGTATTGGAACTGGAAGCGCATCATCTTTTTTTCCCAAAATATACTCCGAGCAAGAATAAGAGTAAAGTACAACTCCTATACTTAAAGTTAGAGTATGATGTCACTTAGATATATGATCTTGTAAAATTGATATTAAGGTATATGAACTTGTTTAAGTGAATCATTGCAGTCTAAAACATTTTTGACTGGGTTGACTATTATACGTAGGTGTCCAGCGTGGCCGCATATTTTCAATTAGGCCCTTTCACTTTTGCACCACCGATTTGGTCGACAGAACAGTCGGGGCGTGGCAAACATGGAGGCATCGGTGGGGACAAGGGGCATGTGAATACTATCCATCCTAGGTCGGATGCGGCGCCGATGACTGGCAGGATGGCCAAATCCAACACCGGCGCCCAAGCAGAGCTCGGCATCCATCACTCCGGCAGTGACGACTGGCGAGAAGGCCGGATCCAACGCCGGCGACTAGGCGGAGCTCGACATCCATCAATCTGGCGGCGAAGCGTCGCGGCACGGATCCGGCGACGTGGATCCAGCGCCAATGACCAGCGGGAAGGGTGACCGGTGGATCTAGCTATCGGTGAGGCACGGTTCTCCCCGGTGGTGCCCCTCTCTCCGGCGACGGTGGAGGGATGGATCCAACGAGGGCGTGGGGCCCCAAGATCCATGAGGGTCTCTCCTGTTCCCGGTGATGGTAGATTGGGTAGCAGCAAGCTTAGAGGGTTGGGCATGGGCGGTGAGTTCGCGCCGCGGATTCTACTTGCTCGTCCACCAAGTCGTCGGGCATCGTCGAGCCGAAGAGATGGGCGTGACCTCCGTACGCTCCTCTACCTCGCCTAACTCATCTGTCACCGTTGCCGCCATCTTCCAGAACGCCTTCTCCACCAGGCCGAGCCAGGCCGTGACCGCAGCTGCCTTCTCTATCGAGCTCCCGACGGCCACCTTGTCGAGCTCAAGCCCGACGGCAGCAGCAAGAGCTCGAAGGCACGCAGGCAGGGGCCACCTCGATGACAATGACCGGGGCGAGCTCGACGGCCAGCTCACCTGCAGGGGCAGTTGACAAGGGTGCATTGTGGAGAGGAGGGGTGCGGCAGCCATGGGGACCTCGTCGGTGGTCATCAGCGACAGCAAGAAGAACTGAGAAAAGAAAGAGAGAAGGAGAAGAAAAAGAAAAGGATTTGGAGGGAGAAGAGGGTGGATTGGGCTCGGAGGGGTCTAATAGCAAATATGCAGCCACGCTGGACAACCACGTAGGACGGTCAACCTGGCCAAACGTGTTTTGGACCGCGATGATTCACTTAAACAAGTTCATGGACCTTAATGTTGATTTTACGAGATCATGGACCTAATCGAAATGGATATTTCCTAGTACTAGGAGTCTAGATAACAGACTATCTGTTCAGATTCATACTACTAGGAAATATCTCATCTAATTTTTGAGACAGAGATAGTAGTTAGATTTACGGAGATACTCCCTTTGTCCCTAGAAAACGAACCTAGTATCTAATATTGATATATTTTAGTATTATAAATCTTATACAGTCAGCTAAATATGTTAGTGGCATAAAGTTAGAAAAACCTCAATGGCTAGTACCAGTTTTACTACTCCCTTCTTTCATATTATAAGTCGTTATGATTATTTTTCTACTTAAATTTGACTAAGTTTAACTAAATTTATAGAAAAATTTAATAACATATATCTAAAACACCAAATTAGATTTATGCAATCTAAGATTAAATATATTTTACTAAGATGTATGTTTTGGATTAAAAATACTACTACGTTTTTATATAAACTTTAAAAAAAAGTTTGATAAAAAAAATCGAAACGATAATATGAGACGAAAAGCTATACATATTAGGACGTCATCTCATCAGTTGCCCACAACTTATTATAAGTTGTAAAGGTCTATTAGCGTCTTAAAAAACTATTTATGGGAAGGACTTTTATATATATGTGTGTTCTTACTAACTTAAATACCAATGCAAAAAAAATAAACATTGACAATCTTAAAATCAACTTCAAAGATTAAACTTTAATTTTTAAATTTTGGGTTTTTTTTTTACCCAACCGATGGGGCTCCAGATTATCAGTACCAGCAAGCATTAAAGTATATTACAGAATCGACTAATTAGCCCATCATCAAAACATAAACATATATAATAGTACTACTACTACTAATCCCAAAAAAGCTTAATCCGAAGCATCAGCGCTAGCAGCGCTGTCATCAATGGCGGTGAGAGAGCACCGTCCGAGCTCGCCGTCGCCGAACCGCTCACACCCCTCGACGCCGATCTCCGCGAACGCCGCCGCGAGCACCGGCACGACGTTGCGGAGCGCGAGCCTGAACCCCGCCGAGCACGTCCTCTCGCCGCCGCCGTCACCGCCGTCTCCGGCGACGCGCGTTCCCCGCAGGTACGACTCGCAGGCGGCGAGCACGTGGCCGCCGCGGCGGCGGAAGTGTGCCCCGACGACGCCCTCGAAGCCCCGCGGCGGGCGGCGGAGGAGGTGGAGCGCGGTGCGGAGCGTGAGCAGGCAGGCGTTCTCGGCGTAGGAGGCGGCGTTCCGGCGGCCCCCCGGCGTGCCGGCGTAGGCGTCGTAGCCGGCCTCGTTGTAGTAGGGGTCGGCGGTGAGGACGAGGCCCTGGATGGAGACGAGCACCTGGAGCAGCGTCGACCTCGCCGGCGACCACACTTCGACGCCCTCGCCGTCGAACGTGTTGAGGAGGCTGAGGCAGACGGTGCCCGAGGGGTAGAGGTTGGGGTTCACGCGGAGGCCGAACGAGTGGTAGTACACCTCCGGCGGCGCCGCCGGGTAGGTCGCCGGGAGGTGGATGTCGAAGAGGAAGAGGCCGTCGTGGTACGGCGAGCCGGCGGCGCCCACCATTGCTGCCCGGAGCAAGTCCATCCGGTCTTCGAACGCTCGCACATATATGGTTCCTGCATAAATGTACACGAGTGCATGTTGTTAGTATTAATTACTCCCTCCGTTTTTTAATACCGTTAACTTTTAAATACATGTTTTATCATTCGTCTTATTTAAAATTTTTGTACAAATATATAAAATATAAATTATACTTATAGTACTTCGTGCTTGCATAAATGTACATGAGTGCATGTTGTTAGTACTATCTGGTGTTTTTAATAAGGTTCGTTCATACTTTTAAAATTCTTAGATTAAAACCAAATTTGTCTTAAAACTATTATCATGATATCGTAAATAGGTTATGTTTAGAATTTTTTTTGTAGTAATAAAAGGTTGATGATTAAAATTATAAATATTTGACTAAATCTTAACTTTAACATCAAAATTCAACAAAAATTTATAAAATGGTCAACTAGAAAGTGTACCTGGTAAGTTATCGTTGCCCAATATCTGCCATTCTTTTTGGACTCTCTTTACCCATTTGTTTCCATGAGCAGCGCCCTGTTTTTCATGTGCAACATCCAAATCAAACCAAATATAAATTTACACCGAAACAAAATAAAATTTAAACAAAACAGTAAAACATACTGTGTGGCTGGCACTTACAAATAGCCCAAAAAAAGAGAGATCACTTTAATAAAAATAATAATGGTAATCCAAAGAATTAGTACAAGAATTAATTACCTCTAGCTTGCAGTCCAGGTAATGGTGATCAGGCGGGCACTGCACGACGTCGAAGTGCGCGACGCCGAGCGAATCATCCTCCACCTTCTCCTTCCCTCCGCCGTCGCCGGCGGAGTCACCGCCATCGCCGTCGCCGTCGCCG
This sequence comes from Oryza meridionalis, assembly GCA_000338895.3. Taxonomy (NCBI): domain Eukaryota; kingdom Viridiplantae; phylum Streptophyta; class Magnoliopsida; order Poales; family Poaceae; genus Oryza; species Oryza meridionalis. The sequence continues at coordinate 3,109,486 of CM002528.2, read as the reverse complement.
GCGCCGGCGCTGCTGCTTGGCAGAGCAGCAGCATCCGCAGTAGGAGCAGCTGCGTCCTCGCCAGCGACGCCATTGCCAGCAACAGCAGCAGGAACAGCAGCAGGAGGAGCAGGTTCGACGTTGACATCGCCACCGGCGCTGGGTCCAGCCGGCGGCGGCGCTCCGGCGTTGCCCGTGGCCGTGGCCGCCGCCGCTGAGCTTGATGACGACGATGAGATGGTTACCAGGTAGCTCTTACCTTGGGCCAAGAGATGGAACGCCGCGTCGAACACCTTCCGGACGGCAGCGCTGACACGGACGATCAACGTCGGCGGTGGTGCAGGGGCGGCGGCGGCAGGTCCGGCAGTGTTCGCGGCGGCGGGTGGTGGTGGTGGTGGACGAGGTGGAGGTTGAGATTGTGCTGTGGCCGCGCGGTCGCGTTCCTCCGCCAACCATGGCCCGACCTCGTGCTCCAGCGCCCAGAAGCTCCGCATGTCGACGCCGCGTACCTCGCTGTGCACCGCCGTTGATGTCTCGCCGTTGCCCCACCGGACTTGGACGTGGCCGTCGCGGACGTCGACGACACGCCCGACCCATGAAAGGTCGGCGGCGGCGGCTTTGGTGCCCTGCGCCGGTGGTGCTCCCTCGCCGGCGGCGTCGGCTGGTTCCGGCTGCTCCGGCGGCGGCGGGAGCAGCCGGACGACGACGTCTCCGTAGAACACGTCGTGGCGGGAGTACTTGCGGAGATCGTACGCGCTCGCCACGGTCTCCTCGCCGCCGCCGCCATCGAGCCACGACACGCGCACCGTCTGGTCCTTGGGGTCGACGCTCCTGACGACGCCGACGCGCCTCGCCGCCGCCGCCGCCGCCATGGTGTCGACGACGACGTGCTGGCCCGGGAAGAACTCGTGGTCGTTGAGGATGTCGAACGGCACCAGCTCCAGCGACGGCACGCCGCGCCGCAGCGTGCCGTCCTGCCACAGCACGTCGGCGGTGGTGCGGGTGCCGGAGACGAGCATCACCTTGTCCACGGCGCGCGCCCTGGCGCCCCACCGCGTCGCCCTCAAGTCCCTCTTGTAGAAGAACTTCCTCAGCTGGTTCCTGTACGTGTTCTCCTTCTTCTCTGGCGGCGGCGCGGCCGCCGCGGCATCTTGGTTCGTCGTCGTCGTCGTCGTCGTCGACGACGACGACGGCGGCGACGCTTCCTGTTTGTCATCATCAGTGGGAACACGTGGCTGGCGGCGGCGGCGAGGAGGGGCGGCGATGAAGCAGCGGTCGCCGAACGCCCAGGGGCACTCGTCGTCGGAGCAGAGAGGGTGAGATCGCCGGGGTCCTGGAACGCCGGCGGCGAGGACGCGTTGATGAGGCTCTTGTTGGTGCCGAGCTGCGCCGACGCGATCCAGTAGACGAGGACGCCGGTCATGGCGACCTTGGCGACGGTGCCCTCGAGGCGGGTGAGCTTCCAGTACCCCCTCAGCCACCGCGCGTCCTTGAAGGCGATCGACGGCGACGCCAGGACGTGGTGGCCGGTGACGCGCTGGCCCGGGTAGAACGCGCCGTTCATCCCGCGGCGGCGGTACGTGTTCGTCGCCACCTCGACCTCGATGACGCGGTCCTGCGCCCGGTCACCGGTGATCCTGCACGCCGCGCCGTCGTCGAACACCACGTCGACGGCGACGCACACCTCCACGACGCGGCCGAGCCATTGATCGCCGCCGCCGGAACACACGACGTAGTCGCCGAGGCTGAACTCCGTGACGCGGCGGAGCCCCGACGGCGAGAGCCCGCGCGCCGCGGGCGCGGCCTCGGCGTCGCCGTAGTCGCCGTCGGCGCGGTGCTCGACGAGGTCGACCGCGGTGGACACCGCCGTGACGACGCCGATCTGGCCGGCGGGGTCCGACGCCGACGTGACCTCCATGCCGGGGTGCAGCGAGCTCCGGTCGACGACGACGAGGGCGGCGGCGTCCGTCTTGTCCACGACGGCGCCGTCGACGCACATCACCGTCGTCTTCGGCGCCGTGTACACCACCAGCCCATGGTCGCCGTGCCTCTTCTCGTCGCCTTCCGCCGCCTCGAACCTCACGAGGTCAAGATGGTGAAGCTGCGCCGCCGCCGCCCCGACGCCGGCCATGATCAACTAGCTAGGAGACGATCGATTTGCTATAATTTGACGATTTATAATTCGATTTGATGGCTGCTGATCGAATTGATCTTGTTGGTGTCACGAGGAAGACGCGAAGATCATCGAAATTTATTTATCTGTGGTTGGATTTGTAGTTGGTTCATGTCTCTGACACCGTACGTGTCACGTTCTTGCACGAGAGTCATTGCATATGCACGAATTGCGATCAAACTTGTACAGCAGTTCAGAATTTTGGTCGAACTAGAGTTTTATTGTGGTTTAAATTTAGTTTGGATCGGGTAAGAATTGTGTTGTTCAACGATTGTTAATGGGCCACGAAATCCGGCCCGTTATGGATTGAGGCTTACGCGCGGCTGTTTGTAATGGTCGATGATCCGGAATACGGATGGGCCACTATTGGGCCTTTGGCCTGTTTAGTTCTCACGCTTAAATTTTAAGCGTCCGTGACATCGAACATTTGAACACCTTTATAAGGTATTAAATATAGGCTAAAACATAACTAATTGCACAAATTACGACCAATTTGCGAGACAAATCTTTTAAGCCGAATTGCTTCATAATTTGACAATGCAGTACTAAGTAAACATTTACTAATGATGAATTAATTAGATTTAATAAATTTGTCTCGCTGTTTACTGACGGATTCTATAATTAGTTTTTTTATTAGTGCCCGAACACCCTATACGGCACCCTATATAATACCCGATGTGACACGCTAAACTTTACACCCCTAGATCTATCGCTACCCAAACTAGCCCGCTTTTCTAAAGAAAAAAAAATACGTAACTGCAGAAATATCGGGTTTTAGTTAATTCATATTCATATTTGGTGCTTTGTTTTCTTCATTGCAGTAGAGGAAACTTAATTTAAATTTGAAAATCTAGGGACCTTGTAAAAAGATGGCCAATGTTCTTTGAATTTCATCTGAATCTCAAATTTTTAATGGTACAGGCATATGCAGTTGCAGGTGAGCGTTAGCTGAAGCTCACCGCCGGCGAGGGGTCCCGGTGGCAACCGCCTCCGCCGACGCGTGCAGCGAGGGCGGGAACAGCCGCCGCGCCACCGTGGACGGCGTCGAGTTCCACGACGCCGGCGACGAGGCGGCGGAGGAGCGGCTTCTCGGAGACGGCGAAGGCGTCGACAGCGACGGCGACAGCGCCGCCGGTGATCTCTCCCTGAGTAGCTTCCCGGTAGAGGCCGAGGTGAACGTCCTCGCCGCCGCTCGCTGCTCTGGCGTGGTCGGCTCCGACGACGATGTCCCCGGCGACCTTCTCGGCAGCGAAGACGACGACGACGACTTGCGTAGGCTTCTATCCGGTGTCTGAAATGCATCATAAAATTCCCCAAAAATTATGATGTCTAATTGAAAGATCAGGTAAGGTTCGAGTTAATTCGAAATTTCTAGGTAGAACAATATTCTGTAAGAGAGTTGTTTTATTAACCTCCAGCTTTTGTGAAATTCCTTTCAGGATTGCCAGCTTCCTCTCAAATGAGTTGCCAAGCATCTGCATTTGCAAACAGGTTAACCTTTTCAAATTGAGTGCCAGATCCCAATCCCCAGCGGTACGACATTTTTCAACAAATTTTGATTGAATTTTATTGTTTCAGATTTGAATTCTTGAAAACCATTCGAAATTCCGTGGTTTTCGATCATTTTTCGTCGACAACGTAAACCCTGCTGGTCACTGTGTAGTTCTTGATTCTTAAAATGGAAGGAGGACATGTCTGGTTTATCGACGATGATATGATAATCATGTATGTGCACTTACTGTTTGCTTGGAATAATCCCAGTTGAAGAAGCTCGTGAAAAATCTAGGTTCATCCCCTTCTGTGACGATATACATTGTCGTCTCGATTGACCGTCGTCCGTCCTGATGAATGCCTGCCTGAAGGAACATCTGCAGGTAATGTTGATGAATGAGACTTCCTGTGGAAAATTTATTTTGATAGATGATAGATCAGAGATCACATGGAAATTGGAATAATAGAGTACTTTGCCGATATCAAGAGCTTGCTCCTTGGATAAAACACCAGATTGATGTCCAACCCAAATATGGAGTTCTTCGACGCAGTCCAGTATCAATATCTCTTCAGTTACCAGGTCATCCTGAGAGAAGCTGAATACCTCCTTTGCCTAGATAGAAACCACAACCAAAAAGTTCTCAACCTACGCAACCTTTTATGTGCAAGTTACTAGTAGCTGACTGTATCCTTGTAGAAAATTTTGTGTTCATCATGAATCATAAAGGTAGCACTAACCTTGAAGAGACCTGAAAAAAATCATATATGTTGATTAGAAAAGCCTATGTGCATGGAGGCTTTTTCAGGCACGGCAAAATAGCATTTGTATACCTTGTTCGAAATGACAAGTATACAGATGTGGATCTGCAGGCCAATCCTTGACTTGCTTTTCTTTCGAGTATTCTGATCTTCCGCCTAATGCTTCCCAGAAGCGATCTGGTTCAGAACCTTCTCTTACTAACAAGGATTGTTTCAGTGGCTGCCAAAAAGTACAAGAAACAATTCACAAGGCAATACTTCTCATTTATCAAGAAACATCGCAAAAAGAATAAGGGGTTTGCTTGCAGTGTTATTCTTACACACAACTTATCCATCATCCTGTCAAGTAGATTGTGGTCACTTGGTGAAGAAAGGCTTCCTAGCCAGGTAAAGAAAGAATCACCGGCTTGCAAAATGTAACAATGCGAAGAATTAAGTGAACTTGCAGCCTGCAATTCAGTTGAGTGATCAAAACACCAGAAAAGCTTACAACAGCAGGTAGCGAGAAAAAATAGAAATGTGATTCAAACAGAGGAGAAAATTGTGTATTTTGCATTTCTTATACAGTTTTACCAACTCACCAGATCAACCTGAATGGCTCGTATGCAATCGTGTTTCAGCCCTTGAACCCGGAATAGAGCAACCCCATTTTTCTGGTACCATCCGTTTGTATCGCTTCTCTGAGAAACTAAGTTCTTATATGCCATACTCCTGCCCCCCTGGAAATGGAAGGAGTCAACAAACTCCAGAATTTTATATCTAGAGATCCCTTTATCAGTATTATTCAGCTTCATACACTACATGTAAAAACATTCACAATGTATACCTTGAATATGATCAATGACTTGAATAATAGGAAAAACATTTCTGGTTCTCTGCCCTCGAATACTTGTGCCTGAAATTACATATTGTAGGTGAAGTGAAAGTTTATAATATCATGGAAATGAAATTTGTGAAGTTTCTGAAGTTGTAGATGGAAGGACTGGAGTAGCTTACCACGACCGCATGCCCTTTTACTGAATCAGCCATGCCTGACATTAGTGACGCTGCTGCAACTCTATCTTCCTGTAGTGAAGCACTAACTAAATTAAGAAAAATTAAATTATAACAGTAACAAACACACTATATGTTTATTTAAAGACCTTGTTTTTGACAGACTTTCCTTTCAGCAGGAAATTTGAACTGGTTCTTAGCAAAGAAGTTTTCAGTTTGGTCACCATTTAACAAACTCCTTGTGGTTTCATAGAAATAAGGCACAAATTTTGACAATTTGACCCTTTCCAAAAACTAATTTTACAAATGAACCGCGGCCAAAACTTATTTCAGAAATGACCCTTTTGTTCAGCGCCAAATCGTATGGCACTGAACTTACCTCGGCGCCAAATAGCACAGCCCTGAATGCACGTTGGCACGCCGACTCAGCCTCTCATCCGCGGTGGCATGGCATTCAGCGCCAATTGACGTGGCGCTGAGGTGTCTAAGTTCAGCGCCATATGATTTGGCGTTGAACAAAAGGGTCATTTCTGAAATAAGTTTTGACCGCGGTTCATTTGTAAAATTAGTTTTTGGAAAGGGTCAAATTGTCAAATTTTGTGGAAATAAGGCTAAAGTTCTCTAAAAGATGTGTTAGCAAGGAAGTTATCAAAGAACGCACATTTACGCTGTTCAGTCCAGACCAAGCAAAGAACAAATGATAGTCTTTTCTGTCTTCGATGTAGCTGCACCGTACGATATAGCAGTCCCCATTGTATAGTTGCTCCTGCTCCTCAGTGCAAAGCAGGGTTACAGAACCATTGTCCACCAGCCAAACCTGTAATTTTTTTTATTCAGTTTCAAGATAAACACAGCCTCACACATATCAACACAGAGGCAAAGGAGTTTTACCTTCAGACTACCATTACTACTGATGACATGACGAGGTTTATCCTCTGGGATTTCTGTGACATCATAGCCCTGATGCTTGAAAATTGCTGCACCATGGTGCTGTATTAGACAAAATTTTCTGAACTCTTAACGAAATCAATTGATACACAAAAGAACTAAGGTCCACGCACCTGCCACCTTCTCCCGCCCTGCCTCGTATAACTTTGGCACAGCATTCTTGGGCCAATGCTGAAAATGCATCTTAAATTCAACAGTTTCATGACCTTCTGTCAATATAACTGAACATGCATTCGATTGCCTTCCTTCACAACGCACATAATCCTAAAAATAGTAGAAGTTGGTGTCAAACACGCTAAAGTATATTCAAGTGTTCACACATGTTCTGGCACACTTTGTTTGTTCTGCCTGTAACTTATTTGCTGCTATTCAAATCTGTGGCCATTTTTTTCTGATCTTCTGCTGTTCTGTTACGGATATCATGAGGCAAACTAGGATGGTTGTTTATCTAGTTACTCTAGAAATACAACCATATGAACATTGTATAATATTGAAAAGAAACATAATCATATTCCATCTTACTTCTAGGGCAGTGACTGATGTCCTCCTCTCAGAAACCAGTGTTGTCATACCCATCCATAGGAATACTTCAGTGCCACAGTCCAGAATGTAATTTCTGTCCGAGTTCAGCATTTCTCTTTCTAACAGATTTGTCTCCACAGGAACAAGGTTTCTCTTGTTAATCCTACAGACATGAAAATGGCTAAGAAAAAAATTGCTATGTATTAACTCAGGGCTAATGAAGTCTGAATTAAAACTGGGGTTAGTCACCAAAATAGTTTCTTGGATGAGGTAGTCATCAGTTCTGTCATAATCGTGTCTTGTACATCACGGGGAATAGGAGCATAGCCTCCAAATAAGTTCCAGAAATCACCAGCATCAGAGTCACCAACAAGTTTCCCATCCTCTATGGTTGATGATAAGAAGTCCGAAATTTCAGTAACCTTCTAGTGATGCTTATGGAAGAAACAATTGTATATAGTACCGGTACCTATCGTCGCAATCTCACATCTGCCACAATGTCGGTTCTCTTTGAGGTGCTTAACAACATCTAAAGCCTTAGCCCTTGTTTGCATGCTAGAGTTACATCCACTGAAAAGGAAGATCTTTGATTCCGTGTCCACGACAAACACTGCCTTGTGATCTAGGGAGGACCGTGAAAACGGTACCTGAGGTAGCATTAGAATAGCATTGGTTATCTTACATCAGCAAATACCAAAGATGTGGCGGAAAAATTTGAAATAGAAATTCTTACTTCTGTTACGCGGGCTACATGCTCTCCTTCGCACCTAAACATTGTGGTATCCTTTGATTTATCTCCAGATATTCTCATGTGCGAAGACAAGCTACCTTGTATGGGGATGATGCATGGTTTGAAGTATGACAAGAACTTGTCTGATTCTTCGCCTTGTGTTTCCCTATATTGGACCGTGTTCGAGCCCAGTGCTACATCCAACTCAATAGCCTTGTCAGAGGCCATCAGACAATCTTCCTGTGTGGTCACAATGCAGGACACAGACAAAGTCATAAGCAAAATATATATCAAAGCAAAAACAAGTGTAGCTAAACAGATCAATTCTGCAGTGGCACACCTCTTTGGCTTCCTCCCCTACCCAGTAGTGCACATTGTGCTGGCGAACTCCGCTTTTAAGCTCAACAGTCTAAAACATCGTAAATCATGTGAATTCGCTGGCGCAAATCAGATAAACAAATGTGCAATGTTACACCTGAATCTGACTTTTGAGAAACTTACACTTAGTATGATGTAGGTGTTCCCAGTGTAGAACTTGCCATGCAATGATTTTTCAATTGCAATTAGATTGCTACCCATAATGCACCAAATGTCCAGTCCCCTGGAACCATAGATTGTCTTCCTTAATTGACAAACAACATAGGCTAGATTTATCCCCAACATTTACAGCACAGAGGTAAAAACAAGAATGGAATCCCTAGTTACACAGGACTTTGACCACCTTGAATCATACTAAACCCATTCCTACCAAGATTGTACTAGAGTTTTAAGTAATTGTCTTTGTATTATAAAAAAAGTTACCACACGTTCCCTTGTGATAGCAATAAAATAACTCAACAAAGTTCTCCTGTTTTTTACTCCATTCAGACAGATAAGATGCATTTGTAGATGTTCTTGAGTAGAAATTAATTACCAAGCAAGTACATTTTGATTTTGTAACCAAACACCTTAAAAGCAAAAGAGGGGTGAAAGTGCAGGCAGGGAGGGAGGGACCGAAGGAGAGAGAGGATGAGAATCTTGCGAAGGCATATTCAAACACCAATCCCCCAAGATTCCAGCTTCATCATCCAGATACAGAACAATACAACCAAACGGAATCAAACAAAAAAAAAAGAAGAAACAGCAAAGCTAAAGATCGAGAGAGAAGACGTACGGCTTGTCGCCGACGCCGAGGAATGCATCGTCGACGCCCTTCATGGCCGCCGTCACCGGCAGCAGCAGCAGAGAGGATCAATGGGAGGAGGTCACTGCAAAGCTCATCGCTGCACTTCACTCACTCACTCACTGACCAAGATGAGGATGCAGCCGAGGTGAGTTGGGAAGAAATGGAATGAGCACTGAGCAGAGGAAGCAGAGAGAGGAGAGAGGAGAAGAGAGAGAGAGAGAGGGAGAGAAAGGGAAAGGCGAGCAAGAAGCTGGTGGTGGTAGGAGTAGTAAAAGTTTGGTAGGACAGCAGCAAACCATCACTGCAACCTGCAGAGGAGGGAGCATTTTCTTCTTTGATTTCTCGCTCTCCCGCGGGCCGCGGGCTCCACCACCGCCATTACCATACCAACCAGTAGAGAGAGAAAAGACGACGCAGCGGCAGGAGAGAGAAAGAAGAAGAAGAAGAAAAAGGCCATTGCTTTGCGTGGAAGCTGCTGACGCGCATTGCTCTTTGACCAGCACTCCCTCCTTTTTATTAAATAAAAAATACTCGTGCGAGGATATTGGTCCTCGGCGCCTAGGTTTCCTAGGCGACTCGAGGTTTGGTTCCTCCTGCCCTCATCTACGATCAGGGCTACGTTTCTCCTCCAAAATCCTTGTTAGGTTCCATACGATCCGGTCAGGATTTCCCAGCCTTGATCTCTCACCGATCCGTTTTATCGTTTTCTCCTTTCTCCCACATATCCCTGCAGTTGTGCAGCCCAAAACCCTAGATCTGCTAGCCAAAAATCTTGATCATTTTCTCAGGGGGTTCCACCCGCGGAATCCTCACGTCTTCGGTTCGAGGTAACGGCGATCGCGATGGAGAAGAACAAAGGGGTTGACAATGTGGAGGAGATGTTGAGGAATATGAATCTGTCGGCGGCAGAAAAGAAGGGCGTGAAGATCAAGGTGGACGAGGAGAGAGTGAAGGGTGGATCCCTTCATCAGGCGATCGGCAAACTATTCTCAGAGAAACCTGCGCCCCCGGAGGCGCTGTCACATAAGTTGGGCAGAATTTGGTGTCCGATCAAGGGTGTCGATTGTAGGGATTGGGGTGACAACATCTTTCTATTCACATTCCATCAGGTGTCAGGGAAGAAGAAGGCATTGGAAGATGGCCCCTGGATGCTGGCGAAGGAGTTGTTGGTTGTTGCTGATTTTGATGGATCGAAGACACTGGATGAGATCGACTTCTCGATGATCCCGATCTGGGTGAGAATAACCAGACTGCCCTTGGGCATGATGAATAAGACAGCAGGTGAAACCTTAGGGGCTGAGATAGGAGAATTCATGGGGGTTGATATGGAGGACAATGACCTTACCTGTGGAAGATTCTTGAGGGTTAAGGTTCGGTTGAATATACGTAAGCCATTGATGCGGGGTATTACAGTAGTGATTGGGAAGGAGGAGGAGGAGAAGTGGTGTCCCCTGGTATACGAGTTCTTGCCTGATTTCTGCTATGTTTGTGGATTGATTGGGCATACTGAGAGGCTGTGTGAACAAAAGGTGAAGAAGGGAGACATACTTCAGTACGGGAAAGAGTTAAGGGTGATTCCTCAGAAGAAAAGATGGGAGGGGGTTGGGGCAGGGAAAAGTTTTGAAGGGAGAAGTGGTGCTGCTTGGAAGGGAAGCTCTATCAGTTGGCGTGATAGACAGGGAGTGCAGGGAAGCAAGGGGAGCACAGATAAATCTCGCAGTGATGGTCCATCTTGGCGGAAGGATGGGGGGAAGGACGTCTTGAATAAGGGGGAGGAGGCGGAGGTGCAGAGTCCCCTAAAGGAAAAATCTGATGAACAATGTGATGGAGTTCCTAAGAAGCTAGTCTTCAGTGGTGGAAGTGATGTACAGCTGCTGACTGGGAGTGAGAATTTGAACAGATCGCGGGTTGTGGGGGAAGGGGGAAAGGAGATGGTGCTGCTGGACTCTGCTGTGAACAGTACCATGCAGGACATGCACGTGGATCAGTGCAAGTTACCCGTAATGGGTGAAGATCAGGGGATAGGGAGTATTACGGGGGGAAGGAAGACTGGCCGTACTTTTAAACGAATGCCCCGCTCCGCTGATAAGCAAACGGGTGGAGCAAAGTCGACAGATGGTGCACCGAAGAAAAGGGGAGTGCGGGAGGAGGAGGTGGCAGTGCCACAAGCTGAGAAAAGGGCAAAAGGGGTGGTTGCTGAGGAGGCTCTCTCTGTTGTTTCAACAAATGATGCGGGGCTGGCGATCCAGCCCTGCGATAATCAATGAAGATCATCGCTTGGAACTACCGAGGGTTGGGAAACGGCCCGGCGGTTCGAGGGCTGTTAAGCCTTCAAAAGGAGGACCCTGATGTCTTATTTCTCTCTGAAACTAAGATGGAGAGGAAGAGGATTCAAAATTTTCGTTGGCGGTTGGGGATGCCAAATGTAGTGGTGAAAGATTGCCAGGGGAAGAGTGGTGGTTTGGCAATCTTTTGGAAAAAGGAGGTAAATTTGCAATTGCGAACAGTGTCTCGACTGTTCATTGACGTGGATGTGGTGCAAGAGGATGGGTTTCGGTGGCAGTTTACTGGGGTTTATGGTGAACCAAGGCCTGATAGGAAGGAATTAACTTGGAAGGCACTTCGAGTTCTGATCATCGCTTGGAACTACCGGGGGTTGGGAAACGGCCCGGCGGTTCGAGGGCTGTTAAGCCTTCAAAAGGAGGAGGACCCTGATGTCTTATTTCTCTCTGAAACTAAGATGGAGAGGAAGAGGATTCAAAATTTTCGTTGGCGGTTGGGGATGCCAAATGTAGTGGTGAAAGATTGCCAGGGGAAGAGTGGTGGTTTGGCAATCTTTTGGAAAAAGGAGGTAAATTTGCAATTGCGAACAGTGTCTCGACTGTTCATTGACGTGGGTGTGGTGCAAGAGGATGGGTTTCGGTGGCAGTTTACTGGGGTTTATGGTGAACCAAGGGCTGATAGGAAGGAATTAACTTGGAAGGCACTTCGAGTTCTGAATGCAACGAAGGCAGAGCCGTGGCTCTGTGCAGGTGATTTTAATGAAATACTGATGGCGGCAGAGAAAGAGGGTGGGGTGGCAAGACCACAGAGGTGCATGGATAGCTTTCGGTCTGCACTAGAGGACTGTGAGCTAGGAGATCTGGGTTTTGAAGGTGATCCTTTCACGTGGCGAAACAACTGCTGGCTGCAGTGTGGCTATATCCAGGAGAGACTGGATAGGGCGGTGGCTGATCAAGGGTGGTGAGATCGATTCCCACACTTCAGGGTCATCAATGGGGAGCCACGCCACTCTGATCACAGGCCGGTCATAATAATCACAGAGGAGGCAGGAAACCATGCTACTGCAAGAAACAGGAGAGGTTTCCGGTTTGAGGCGGGTTGGGCAAAGGAGGAGCAGTGCTCAACCACTGTGGAGAATGCGTGGAAACTGTCAACTGGCCCGTGGGGTGGAAAAGTGATGGAAGCATGTAAAGATGTGGCGTTGGACCTATTAGATTGGAGCAAAAATGTTCTAGGTGACTTGGAGAAGAGAATTAAACGAGCAAAACAGGCCTTGGAAGCATGCCGACGAGGCAAGTTGAATGATAATACACCGGCAAGGGAGGAGTTGTTAAAATTCAAACTTGATAGGCTGGAGGAACAGGAGTTGTATTGGCGGCAAAGGGCGCATCAGCACTGGTTGAAAAGTGGTGACAGGAATACCAAATATTTCCATGGCTTCGCCTCGGAAAGAAGGAAGAGAAACAAGATTAGGAAGTTAAGAAGAGATGATGGGAGTGAAGTGTCGGATGCTGTAGGACTGCGAAATCTTGTCGCCGATTTCTATAAGAATCTATTTCAATCGCCGGCGTCATCTGACTGCTCGGAGCTCCTTCGACAGGTGGTCCCAAGGGTGACCCCTGAGATGCATGTTCTGTTGAAGGAATATTCCAGGGAAGAAATCAAGGAAGCTCTTGACAGCATAGGTGATCTGAAGGCTCCGGGGGTGGATGGTATGCCAGCTTTCTTCTATAAGCATTTCTGGGAAGTGGTGGGGGATGATGTTACAAGTGAAGTTTTGGCGTTCTTGAATGGAGGAGAGATGCCGGCTGGGTGGAACGATACTGTGGTTACTTTAATCCCAAAAGTCCAGAACCCTGAATGGATGAAAGACCTGCGGCCGATCAACCTCTGCACTGTTGTCTATAAGATTGCTTCCAAGGTACTCGCTAATCGTCTGAAGAAGATTCTACCAGACATAATCTCACTAAATCAGAGCGCCTTTGTTCCACAGCGGCTGATCACAGACAATATCCTGCTAGCATATGAAATGACACACTTTATGCATGAAAGTTCAAGTGTCATTGATTTGGTTTTGATTATTAATAACAAATCCAATTATTTGAGACTAATGTTTTTATAAGCATTTCTTTGCCTAGTCTCATGTGGATATGAAAGTGGAGTGTTAGTGGACCTAAATCACAAGGATGAAATGCATGGAGATCAAAATATATGTATCACTCTTTCTCTTTATGTACATATTGATATGTTCGTATATAATATTTCCACGTGATTGGCATATGCACGAGACTAATGTTTTGTTTGAGTATTATCTCTTATTTAGTCTATTTACATTGAGAACGTGGAGATGATAAAGGTATGTTTTTATTTTAATATCTATATTTGAGAAATGCCTTCTATTCTTGTATAGGATAAGCTCTCAATGTTTAATATCTTGTTATGCATACTCTTGCTTCACACAAATATTTTGTATGCATACATTTAGCGGGAGCAAATCCTATACTTTAGTTATGCATGTAATCGATCCAAGTTATTCACCTTCATTTAATTGGGATCTTTACATTTGAACATATATTTGAGTATATGACACTTGTGGTGTTGATTAATACTCATCATTTATTCATATCATTTTATACATGCGATCGGTTGGTCAACATGTGGAGGTTGACAACCGGATCATTGGGATTAATAATTTTATTGAGTTGAATGAAAGAAATAGGTCCCAAGGATTACAAAGGTGTTGATGCTCAAGTGATATCATTACACCTAACAATACCAAGAATGACAAAGTGAAGATATTGAAGATGTATGATACGAAGTGGCTATTATGGCAAGACGGTGAAGGGCAAGCGATGCTCGGTCGCGATGGACCATGCGGCGGTGAAGGGCAAGCAAGGGGCTTGGCGCCGAAGAACCAAATCCGGTGGTGAAGGGCGAGTGACGGCTTTGTCATGATGGACCGTGCAAGACCATTTGAAGCTACAAGTAACCGCATCAATCATTTGAAGAATATATGGTGAAACGGTATCGGCATTGGCGTCCCTCAAGACAATGAAAGAAAGATGAAAAAAAGGCATTCCTAATGGTATAATTATCTTCTTATTTACATTTGAGTTTAGGAATGCCATACTATTAAGAGGGATGCAACGTCGAGGTGTTTGTGTATGTCTCGGTGCTCAAAGTGACCTATCATAGTGCTACCTTGAGAGAAACCCAAGCTTTAACCTATCCTTTAAGTGGTTTTATACCTTGTTTTTGGTTGAGTTGGGTAGTCCTCTAAGTGAGCTTTCCATAGAGACCAAGTTTATCAAAAACGGACTCCCGAGCGAAAAGTTATAGTCGTTTTACTCTGTGCTTTTTGGAAAGTCCGAAAAATTACCGGAAACTCCGAAAATTTTTCGGATAACTCCAAAAATTTTCGGACATTCCGAAAATGGCTGCGAATCTAAGATTTGCTTCTGTAAGTTTTCGGACTTGTCCGAAAATGCTTTTCGAAAACTCCAAAAATTATAGTCTTGGCCTCCAACGGCTAGTTTTTGAGGGGCTCGGGTATATAAACTCCTCCACCCCTCCTTTGAGTGGCTGCTGCTCTTGGGGAGTATTAGACACATCCAAAGCCAAATAGCCATCTCCATTTCCCTACCTTTGTGGTGCCTCTTTGTGAGGGGGATTTGAGAAGGGGAGAGAGTTGGATTGAGAGAGTGAGGAGTTGAGAGCTAGTGAGCTTCACTCCATTCTTTGTGGTGCCTCTTTGTGAGAGGGATTTGAGAAGGGGAAAGAGTTGGATTGAGTGATTGAGAAGTTGAGAGCTAGTGAGCTTCACTCCATACTTTGAGCACTCGAGTTCATAGCAAGCAAATCTTCGATTGTATTTGTTACTCTTGGGGACTAAGGTCTCCTAGACGGCTAGGCGTCGCCGGTGAGCACCCAAGGTTGTGGTGTGCCACGAAAAGTTTGTGAAGGCTTCGATTTCGCCTCTGCAAAGGAAGAAATCAAGAGTGAAACCGAGGAGTGCATTTGTGCAACCTCATGAGGAAAGGGTTGAAATAGACCCGGCCCTTGTGGCTCCTCAACGGAGACGTAGGATCCGTGGATCCGAACTTCAGGAAACAAATCACGCGTCTCCTCTCTTGGTTTGCCCATTTGTGCATTCTCTCATACTGGGCTTGAGCTTGTTTTTACCCGATCTACTTGCATGCTTAATTGATTTAATTGGTGACCTTATATCTTGTTTAGATACCTTATTTTTCACCTTTTGATTCATATACATTTTCTTTATTCGAGCTACAAGTTCATAGCTAGTGTTTTATTCCATTATCCGCCGAACTTTTCGGTTGAGACCGGAACTTCCAATCTCACATCGGAAGTTCCTATTTGAACCAAAAATTCTCATCTCTCTAATATGCTATGAAGTTGTGATAATTTTTAGGAACGCCTATTCACCCCCTCCCCCTAGGCGACATCAAGGTCCTTTCAATGCAGACGAAGCGAAGCGGACGTGATGGCTATACTGCCCTGAAACTTGATATGAGCAAGGCATACGATCGGGTGGAGTGGAATTTCTTGGAGAAATGATGACGCGACTGGGTTTTGCGGAGGTGTGGGTGAAATTGATAATGAGATGTGTATCAACAGTTACATATCGGATTAATATAAATGGTGAGTTGACTGATCACATAATACCTTCACGTGGTTTGCGGCAGGGGGATCCAATATCACCATATTTATTTTTGATATGTGCAGAGGATTTCTCATCCTTACTGAACTCAGCTGAAGAGAGGGGGGAGTTTACGGGTCTAAAAATATGTCAGCAAGCACCAAGCATAAACCATCTTTTGTTTGCAGATGATTCGTTGCTACTCTTTAAGGTTAATGAAAGGAGTGCACAGTGCCTGCAAAATATACTTAATCTGTATGAATTGTGCTCGGGGCAGACTGTAAACAAGGAGAAATCATCGATTATGTTCAGCAGAAATACAAGGCAATCTGACAAGCACATGGTGATGGGAATCTTGAATATTTCTACAGAGGCTAGAAGTGAGAAATATCTTGGTTTACCTGTGTATATGGGAAGATCTAAATCCAAGACTTTTGCTTACTTGAAAGAGAGAGTGTGGAAGAAGATCCAAGGATGGAAGGAGAAATTGCTATCGAAGGCCGGGAAGGATATCCTGATTAAGGTTGTTGCTCAGGCTATACCAACATTCGCAATGTCTTGTTTTGATCTAACAAAGACCTTGTGCGATGAGATAAGTGCTATGATTTGTCGCTACTTCTGGTCACAACAAGATGCTGAAAACAAAATGCGCTGGCTGTCTTGGGAGTTGCTGTGCCGCCGGAAGGAGAAAGGGGGTCTGGGCTACCGTGATCTTCATTTGTTCAATCTTGCAATGCTGGCTCGGCAGGGATGGTGACTGTTAGTATACCCTGAGTCACTATGTGCTCAGGTATTAAGGGCTAAATATTTTCCAGATGGGAAGTTATTGAAGGTAAAAGAAGGGACAGGGATTTCATACTCATGGAGGAGTATAGTGCGAGGTTTGAAAGCTCTTGCTGCTGGCATTATTTGGAGAGTGGGAAATGGTGAGCAAATTGATATATGGAGAGACCCTTGGATACCGGTTGGAACCACACGCAAACCGATTACTCCCCGAGGTGGCTGTATACTGAATAAGGTTGCTAATCTTATTGATCCGTCGACTGGGAGTTGAGATGAGATTTTGGTAAAGGATGTTTTCTGGGAGGCAGATGTTGTGAACATTCTATCTATCCCAATTAGAACTGAAATGGAGGACTTTGTTGCATGGCATTATGACAGCAGGGGGGTTTTTCAGTTAAGTCAGCTTATCATGTACTGGAGGAACAACGTGAAAGGCTGTCAGTTAGACAAGCAGGAGAGCAATCGTCTAGCACTGGCAGAGTGACGAAGCTTGAATGGGGCAAAGTATGGAAATTGCAGTGCAGGCCGAATGTCAACAATTCATTTGGAGATTGGCGCATAATAGCCTGCCTGTCCGTATGAATATCAAGGCGCGTGGAATTGACGTGGATACTTTGTGCCCAGTATGTAAAAGGTTTGATGAAGATGGGGGACATTGCTTTCTCAAGTGCAAACCGAGCAAAGCCTGCTGGAGATTGCTGCATTTGGAAAGTATCAGACTGGAACTGGAAAAATTGAATTTGGCGACGGAGGTGGTTCAGTACATCATGTATCGGTGAAAGAAGGAAGATGGAGGTGTTTCTGCTATTGTGGAATTGGTGGTATGCCAGAAATAAATAAATTCCGGAGAATGCAGTTTCACACCAGAAGAGGTTGTTCAAAGAGTGATAGCTATGGCTAATGAACTGAAGGAGCCCAGCTCAGACCATCGTAAGCCGGATGCTGTTCTGAATAGATGGAGGCCGCCTTCAAGGGGTCAGCTCAAGCTTAATTGTGACGGTGCCTTTCATGCGGGGAGAAAGACTGGGGGCTGGGGCTTTGTTCTGCGGGACTGTGAAGGGCATGGCTTGATTGCCGGGGCCGGGCGACAGGAATTTGTGCAGGATGCAGTGTCAACAGAGGCGAAGGCGTGTTTGGCTGCTCTGCATGCTATATCAGTGCAAGGGGTCTCCGAGGTGCATGTTGAAATGGACTCAGCGATTCTTGTTTCCGTGCTGAAGTCCTCATGTTATGATCAAGCCACTGGCGCCACAATCTTCAGTGAACTTAAGCATCTAGTTCAGACATCGTTCGCTAGAGCTGAAATCTCGTTTGTGCCACGATCTGGTAACACAGTCGCTCATGAGCTTTCTCAGTTAGGTGTAAGTTGGGACCCGGGTCGATCGTGTGTTTGGATTGACCCCCTCCCTGATTTTGTAAATGCCTTGGTGGTTCGTGATGTCACTGAACCAATTCGGTAATAAAGAGGCATGGGTCGATCGTGTGTTTGGATTGACCCCCTCCCTGATTTTGTAAATGCCTTGGTGGTTCGTGATGTCACTGAACCAATTCGGTAATAAAGAGGCATCGTTTGAGTTCAAAAAAAAATACTCGTGCGTTACAACGGATAATTTTATTATTGTTATACGGTTTAGTTAGGTTAAAATTTACTGTGAAAATTCGCTTGGATATCTTCTTTTAGAAAATCATGAGGTGCAATTAAGATTCCGTATTTTATCTCAAGTTAGCATGCGAGTTATTTTTTTTAAAGAGATTTCTTGTACGACTTCTTTTATATTTTCAAAAGCAAATGAGTTTATGTTAAATACGAATATGTATTTCCAAAAGCGAACAAACTTAAAATCCGATTCAAACACATATGACGTACCAAAATACCGACAAAAACATATTCAATTTTTATAATTGTAGAGATTATAAATCGTTTTATTTTTCTAAACATTTTATTGATCATTTTTTTTAAAAAATAGTACTAATATTTATAACATCAAATTAGTTTTATTAAATCTAACATTAAATATATTTTGATATATGTGTTTTGTATTTGAAAATGTTAGTATATTTTCCTATAAACTTAATCAAACTTTTAAAATCTTGATAAAAAGAAAGTCAGACGATAACGGAGGTAGTGACAGACAGGTACTACAGGTTTTAACGGCGCCAAGGATACTAGAGTACATGTTTTTGTTTATTTATTTATTGCATGTCATGTACTACTCTGTAATTAAGAAAAAATATTGAAAAATGAGAGTGTATAATGGTATTGTCAACAAAATGTCAATGTACCATGCTTAATTCATTTAAAACACGCTCCATCCCAAAAGATTGATTGTGGTAGTAATAAAAGATGCCATTCTTGTCATTGAAAAAAAACTTGTTTTTTTTCCTTTGTGTGTTTGAGTACTACATAAATAAGAAAAAAGATCATAGAAAAATGAGAATGTACAGTGCTGTTTGTTAACAAAATGTCAATGTAACATGCTAGACTCATTTAATCCACACATGCTAAATTCCTGTGAGAGAAAGCTGTTTTCAGTCCTTTTCAAAAAAAAATAATAAAACTTGCAAACAGAGCTTATACCGCGGCCGGCCCACTCTTTCGTCAAAAGTAATCAAACGAATCGCTATGACCCA
Source organism: Oryza meridionalis (assembly GCA_000338895.3). Classification (NCBI taxonomy): domain Eukaryota; kingdom Viridiplantae; phylum Streptophyta; class Magnoliopsida; order Poales; family Poaceae; genus Oryza; species Oryza meridionalis. Next base: position 3,090,372 of record CM002528.2, on the reverse strand, counting down.
GCCCACCCAATAATGGGCTAAAGGCCCACACGTCGTATTTCCTGACCAAACGATATGGGCCGCACGTAGGCTGCTGTTCCGTTCCGGCCCAATTTATATGCCGCAAGCAGGCCGCAGATTTATTCAGGCCCAACACAAATGGTCTGGACGTAATCCGCAACCGATTTTTTTTAATTTTTAATTTTATTTGTTAAAATATTTTAAAAATATTTTTTGGTTCCAAAGTTTTACAAATCCACACCACTAACGCCCTCAGGAAAAGCTTTTTAAAGAAACATCTTTTCAAAGGATATTTTTTATGACGTGAACGATCACATGGAGGACGGCCGGTCATTTTGCAAGTAGTTGATCTTTTTTTGGCCGGTCATTTTGCAGGCAGTTGATCTTCTTTTTTTTAAATTACACAGGACAACACACGCACACTCACCTCTATGACGTAAGCATGTAAACCCTACCTCTATAAACATATTTGAAAACTGGGCCGGCAAATCCTGAAAATTGACGAAGTTGAGGGAGAATCTCGCCGGCTGCCGCGGCCGCCGACGATACAAGCAAACCTAAGCGGGCTCGTGTTGCCCACTAGAATCTATGTGTGCTCCTCATCTGATTCTCGTCAGCTCTACAGATGGGATGATTTGATTTCTTTAATACAGAAAAAGTACTATGAAAGTTCAGGGCTCTGATTGACTTTGATTCTTTGTTTACCTGTAAAATTTGCTCATATTTGAAGGCTTCTTGTTCGGTTTACATTCTTAGGATTCAAACATGTAAGACCGTACTGGTTTACAATGTTTTTGAGAGCTTTTCCATTCTGCGTAGCTCAGGCTGTGTTTAGTTTCTGAAAATGGGGAGAAGTTTGGAGAAATTTGGTAGTTTGGTAAAAAAGTTAGGAGTTTATATGAATAGGAAAGTTTTGGATGTGATGTGATGTGATGAAAAGTTGAGAGTTTGGGAAAAATTTGGCGTGAACTAAACATGCCCTCAATCTCTCGTGCAGAGGATCTCATATGGAGTTTTCGAATTCAAGAATGAAGCAGCCCACACACACACATTTTTTTCCCAGTGACAACAATGGCATCTTTTATTACTACCACAATCAATTTTTTTTCATTTCTTTGTTGAAACCCATAAGCCATCCACCAAACACATGTTTCATGTTCTTGGTAGGTTTCAAAATCAAAACCGCAGCTTGAAACAAAATTTGGCACCGTTTCCTTTTCATCACAAAACTAACATTCAAGTATTCAACCTTGCCATCTAGCCAGCCTCTTTAAATCAGATTATCCTTTATGATTATACTGTTTTTAATATCAACCATATAAAAACTCTCACTTTAGGGATCTTGAATTTCCACGGCTTCTTAAAAGAAAATCTTGTCTGAATTTTCAAGGATCAAGAATTTGAAAGTGAAATGCCCCCTGTTTATATATGTTCACTCAGATCAATTGTCTGACATTCAGTTTTTAATTTGTTCCATAGCATCAATTTGTCTCCCGATAGGGTTCTTCTAATTTTATCTTTTAAAAAAAACAAAACTGTTTGCATTGCTTTCTGCACAGTAATACTCTTTGTAAGTGTTAAAGCATCTCCAATAGTCTCTAAATTTCACTCTCCAAATATCTATTTGGCCAACTCTCCATCTAATTTTTCAAGTCAAAATTATTGTTTGCTCCAACAATCTCTCCATTCACCCTCTCTACTCTAAGTCTATGAAAAAAAATGGTGGAGTAATTTGCATGGAACCCACTAGCAATAGGTGGAGTGAGGAAGGGCATGGGCAATGGTGGAGAGAGAGAGAAGAGAAAAAGATGATGGGGCCCACTGATGGCTAGTTCATGTGGATGGCCAATGGCTGGCCAAATTTGGCTAGCTTGAGCCCATCTTTGGTCATTGCTATTTTTTAGCTAGGGGGATAGCCATTCTGTTGGAATGCATTTTTTATCCAAAGTTACTAAAATTTGGCTTGGAGAGTGGGATGGAAAGGTTGTTGGAGATGCTTTTATATCGATAAGCTTGGGTATTGTTCATTCAAAGCCTCAAAGCCTCTCCTCTATCCAATCATCTTCCCAGAATAAGGCATTTTTCCTAGAGAGAATATATTCGATACCACTGAGTAGTTTGTTCAAGTTCAATGATTTGCCATTGACATTGTCTCTTTCTACTCCCTCCGTTTTTTAATAGATGACGCCGTTGACTTTTTCTCACATGTTTGACCATTCGTCTTATTCAAAAATTTTATGCAAATGTATAAGATATAAATCACACTTAAAGTACTATGAGTGATAAAACAACTCATAATAAAATAAATTATAATTATGTATTGCATAAGATATAAATCACACTTAAAGTACTATGAGTGATAAAACAACTCATAATAAAATAAATTATAATTATGTAAATTTTTGAATAAGACGAATGGTCAAACATGTGAGAAAAAGTCAATGGCGTCATCTATTAAAAAACGGAGGTAGTATAATATACCGATGAATTTACCAATTGTTCTTCGATACACCATTGGGCTAGCCCTTATTTTTTAAAAAAACCCCAAAATAGCCTTAGAGACATACAAGATTAACCATTGATTTATCTCATCAGAAATTTTAAAAAAATATGAAAATTTTTGTATGGCCTCCTTACACAATATAAAAGTTTGTATACATGTTTCGAATTTTTTTTTTGTATATAGAAAAACTGCTCGTGTGTTGCAACGGGTGAAGGCTATTTTAGTTTATTATTATTGTTGTTATACGGTTTAGCTACGATAAAAATCATTGTGAGAATTCGCTTAGATATTTTTTTTAGAAAATCAGGAGTCCGACTCTTATCTCAAGTTAGCATGCGAGTGTTTGTAAAATAATTTCTTATATGACTCCTTTTGTATTTCCAAAAGTGTTCCAAGTTGGCATGTGAGTTTTTTTAAAAGAGATTTCTTATAAGATGTCCTTTGTATTTTCTAAAGCAAACGAGCATAAAAACTGACTCAAACACGAATGATCTACCAAAGGACCGACAAAAACATCTTCAATTTTTATAATAGTAGAGATTTAGTTTTAGAAAAAATATTTTTAAGTGGTATATGAGAGAGAATTTACTTATACAAGAGATAATAGCACAAAAATATCTTATGTAGTGTATGAAAGATGATTTATATTGAAAACAACAATAAAAATTATTTTATATAGCATATAACAGATAAGTTATATTTTTTAAAAATAGAAATGTAAAAAAACTTGAAACTTATATACAAATTTCCATGTTGTGTAAGGAAGCCACATAAAAATTTTCATTTTTTTTTTAAAACTTCTAATGAGATAGAAATTTTTTTAAACTTCTAATGAGATAAATCAATTATTAACCTTGTATGTCCATAAGGGTATTTTGGGTATTTTTGAAAAGAAGGCCCAACACAATAGCGTATTATATAACAATTGATAAAGTCGCCGGTATATTATAGAAAGCAACAATATCGATGGAAAGTTATTGAACTCAAATAAACTCAGTGGTATAGAATAGATTATCTCTTTTTCCTATTATCAACTATCTTTTGTAAAAAAAACTTATAAAAACTAATCACTCCAGACCAGAAATGCGAATCCCCCAGTTTGTTTCTACTTTGGAGTGTTCCCCAGTTTCTTTTTTGGGTAAATTGGAACCATGCCATTATAGTTTTGCAAAGTTTGAGATATGACATTGGTATCTCAATGACATGTAGTACCCACATGAGTCAATGACATGTGGGTCATGATGGCATATCTCAAATTTTGCAAAATTATAATGGCATGGTTCCAATTTTCCCTTGTTTTTTTTACTGAGAGTGTTGTTTTTCTGTTTCATATTTTTATTTGTAAGCATTATCCAAATTCAAATTCCAAATCCACATAACCAGCATAGCTAAATTCATTCATGGACTACCAATTGAACAAAGTGATAATTCATGGACTCCTAATAAATCCTAATTAACAAAATGATAAAAAATCACAGCAACACTAACTGATGCTTGTACCTAGTTGATCTTAATACTTGATACGCACACGGATTTGGACGCCATCCTCGTTGTCTCCTCCGACGACATGTCTCGGCACGACGAACTGGAAGCGCCGCCGGCGATCCGGCACGCCGTCGGCGAGGTCGCTGTAGCCTATGTGGAACACCGACTTCTGGTAGTGGCTGATGCACAGGCCGCCGCCGGCGTCGTCGGCGGGGCGCGAGACGTGCAGCCGGAGCTCGCACTGCATCTCGGCGGCGGGCGCGGCGTGCGGGTGTATGCAGAGCACGGAGATGGCGCGGCCGAGCGGCTCACGCGTCATGTTCAGCATGATCAGGCGGTGGCCGGCGCCGGCGTGGTGTTCGACGCGGTGGAAGTTGAAGCCGTCGTGGAGGCGGTGCGTCTCGCCGGCCCTGACGTCGGTGACGCACGGCCAGGCGTGCGCGGCGGCGAAGTGGTCGAGGAGCGCGGCGGTGGAGCCGGCGAAGCCGCAGGACTCGCCGGGGCAGCGGCACGCAGCGTGCGGGCACGCGCGGCGGTGCGCGTCGAGGGCGTGGTACGCCGGCGTGGCGTCGCAGCCGTGCGCGGCGTGCGGGCACGCCACGCGGATGGCGTCCACCAGGCGCTCCAGCGCGTGGCAGCGCCGGTACTCGCCGCCGGCGACGGCGGCGCGGCAGACGTGGCACCTCCCCGCCGGCGCCAGCTTGTCGCGGCACGGCGCGCACACGACGTGGCCCACCTCGCACTGGAAGATGGGCGGCCTCAGCGGGAGGCAGCACACGCCGCACTCGAGCGCGTCGGCGTCCTCCACCGTCACGCCGGCGACGGCGACCACCGGGCGCGCCGACGACGCCTGCTCCGAGTGACCCGTCTCTACCTCTGCCTCCCCACCATGGACGCCGCCGCCGCCGCCTCCTCCTCTTTCCTCTTCTTCCTCCACACCATCGCCATCATAACTCTGGCCCTCCTCCACATCACCACCATCAGGTGATTGATCAGGTTGATCAAGTTCGTTGTCGCCGCCATTGTCACCTTCCTCGTGGCCATCGCTCTCCTCCATCGGAGCTGCACCATCATCACCATCACCATCAGCTTCGCCATGGCTTTGTTCATCTTCCTCATCCACTTCCTCGCCGCCATCGTCGTCGTCTTCCTCGTGGCCATGGCTGTCACTCTCCTCGATTGCGACATGGACGCGGCGCTTCTTCCTCGCCATGGTGTCACCTTCGTGATCCAACGCCGCCATGACTCGCCGCCTGGAGTGGGAAGAAGAGGCTATCGATCTCGCCATCCAAGTCAAGAACACACTCTTTTTTGTAAGCTCGTATATGAGAGATGTATAAATGTGCAATGTAATCAAATCAAATTGAGCATTAGGATTTAGGAGTCGAGCAGGTGTATAAATAGAGATGCATGGCTTGGATCCTAAGCAACCGCGAAGAGATAAAAGTAGGAACTAATCAAAGCATACCATAACAACCGGATCCTATCTAGTCTAATCTTAACATCCCCAACTAATCACATCCTACCAATCTTATCTAATCTAACCATATAGGACATGTACAATAGTTGTTAATAGTGGTCTCTTAGCGTTGCTAATTAGAAATATTTGTTGATATATGGACAAGAGAGAAAGAAGAGAGATAAAACAACGTTGCTATGGGTAACAACGGCTCAACAAGGACTCTTATAGCCTTTATAATATGAAAATACAGTTGAATGTATAGATGGCCATAAGGCCCGAGGCCCAACAGCCTGGCCTAAACACGACATGACATGACTGGTGTTGGGCCCGTGCCAGCCCGGCTCGACAGTTGGGCCGTGCTTGGGCCAATGCCTTAGTACGATTGGCCGGACCAGCACGGCACGGTCAGATTCAAGATAGACTCAGTTCAGCCATATAATGCACGGTCAGGGATACAAAATAGACTTATTCCATCCATATATGACAACCGAAAGATTGAGGAGGGAAAATAGACTTATTCTATGAAGAAGCACAATAAGCTGTCATGCCTTCGCTCCAGCCCGGCACGGCCCAAGTCTTATTGGGCCGTGGATATAGCCTGTGAGCAGGCACGGCCTGGCCCAGCGCGTAGGTCGGGCTATGCCGGCCCAACTAACCTCAGCCTAGGGCCGGTCGTGCCTGGGCCGTGACGGGCCGGGCTACCCATTTGGCCATCTATAATTGCATGAGGGTGAAAAAATGGAAAGAATAGTAATAAAAATAATATATCTTGAGTTAATATTTGTAGCCTTTTTGGTCTCTTGGATTGTCTAAGAGACTATACTTGTCTCTACCATTGAATATGTTGACATCACCACTAATTAAATCCTACCTTAACAATCCATCTATTTAACCATGTATTGTAACATCCAAGTAGTTAGAAAAGCGGATACTTAGACTAGAGTAGAAACCAACAAAAGTACTAAACATAATAATAACCCTTGTGGCCGATGCCAATGTAGCTTAAATGAAGGACTTGATGGAGTCATGATGGAAGTAGCCATGTATAGAATAGCTGCGGTCTATATAATCTAAGACAGGTACGAACAATGAGTGAGGTAACTAAGCCGTGAGACACGCATGGGACGCCATTGCACCATGGACAACGGTACATGAGGACACGCTAAGGATGAAGACGGTGAAGTGATTGCTATAGTCATTAGGGAAAATGACACTAGAGAGTTGAAACTATCGAACTATGAAGGACAAGATACCACACTAGGTTTTTCGAGTCCCAGAACAACTCGGTATAAACACATGTAGTAGTACTGTTGCCAATACCGCGTAAGCGATATAGGAGACCACCATTGATGGCAATGAGATGGTCGATCTTCCGCTAGGTGGATACATAAGATAGTCATGGTCATATCTAAACTAGTGATGTCCTCATCAACCATGAACCTTGCACCATAAATCGAAAGGAGTTGCGGTGTGCAAGATGACATAGAGGGAGGAAGTGTCGATGAGCATGTTGTTACACAAATAGTTAAATAAGAGACAATGGTGGTGATGAGTCATAGTGGATGAATACAAAGACAAAACAATATGACCAACAACCTACGACACTGATGTTTGTAGCCAATGCAAGGGTAGCTGGACTGCAAGCCTAAAACGACAACAGTGGTACCTTCAAGAAGACGTGGCAGCATTGCTCAAAGTAAACAGAGAATAACCCAAGTGGCTGACGAAGATAGGGATGTTGATACACGAACGACAACAAGAGCTACGACGTTATGGCATGAGGTAGCAACATAGTTGTAGCTCAAAGTCAACGCAGCAGCTGGAAGCTCCCCTAAACAGGACCTAAGAGTCTATTTGGCACAGCTTCAGCTCCACCTCTCCTAAGCTGAAACCCAGCCAAACAGTTTTAGCTCCATCTAAAATAGAAGTGGAGTTGGGTGGAGCGCTCTCACAAAATGAACTAGAGGGGTGGAGCTGGGTTTTGGCTGCTCCACAACTCCACTCTAGACCCAACTCCTGGAGCTTGAGTTGGAGCTCTACCAAACATGCTCTAATTCTCGTCAACTCTACAAATTATGAGGCTCCAGACCCAACTCCTGGAGCTTGAGTTGGAGCTCTACCAAACATGCTCTAATTCTCGTCAACTCTACAAATTATGAGGGCAGATCGAGAAGACACGTAAAATGAGGTGAGCCATTAGCGCATGATTAATTGAGTATTAACTATTTTAAATTTTAAAAATAGATTAATATGATTTTTTAAAGTAAATTTCATATAGAAATGTTTTTTTAAAAAAAATTACACCGTTTAATAGTTCAGCGAGCGTACGTGCATAAAGCGAAACAAACTTTCTTTCTTTCACCTGCTGCCGAACGCTTGTTCAGGGCTCTGAACACCTGATTCTTTGTTTACCAGTAATTCTCTTATCTTTCGATGGCTTCTTGTTCGATTTACATTTCTCAGAGAATCAAACATCAAACATGTAAAATCTCTATTGGTTGTATTGTTGATTATTGCCTTCTCCATTCCGAAAGACCTTAGATAGGCTGATTACTTATGAGGATTGTATCAAGTCAATTGACATGATTGAGGGCCATATTTTTTAATATTAAAACTTAATTTTAGAGTTAATTTTAAAGTTTTATCGTAGTCTTTTTTAGCGTTGGATTTAAGTAATTAAGAACACACATACAGAAGTTTTATCGCTAACACGCTATTAGACAAACAACGTATTATAAGTAATAACTGCAAAAAATGAAAATGTAGGACTGGATGAAACATATTCTAATCCAACAAATCTAAACAAATACCTTGTCTAGATTTATTAGATTAGGATGTGCTCTATTCAGTCTTGAATTGTTATACTTTGGGACGGATATAGAGTAGCTACTTCCTTAACAAAATTTCATCAAAATCGCAGCAACATCAAATAATACGCACACGGATTCGGATGCCACCCTCGTCGTCGTCTCCGACCACGCACCTTGGCACGACGAACTTGAAGGTCGTCTTGTGATCGGCGAGGTCGCCGCACCCTAGTGGGAACTCCGACTTCTGGTAGTGGCGGCGGCGCAGCTGGCCACCGTCGACGCCATCGTCGCCGTTGAGCGGAACGAACAGCTCGAGCTCACATTGCATCGTCTTGGCGGCGGCGTGGGGGTGTACGCAGAGCACGGAGATGGCGCGGCCGAGCGCCTCCCGCGTCATGCTCAGCATGATCAGGCGGTGATGGGAGGCGTCGCCGGGGTGGCGGAGATCAACAACAGCAGTTTCACGCTGGCTTTCTTCCTCCTCGCCGCCGCCATTGTCGTCTTCCTCCTCCGACGACATGGCTCGCCGGCTGGGGTGGGAAGAGGACGCCATCGATCTCTGTATGTTTTGCTTTTGTTATTTTCCTCTGCATTTTTTCTCTCCAAGGTTGTTGGTTGCTTCCACTGTTTTCGCTCGTTTAGTTTGGGATCGTGGCGAATTCTTAGAGAAAAGCTGCCGTTTCATGATTTTATCGCACCACCGAGTTTTACAATTTCGAAATGAGGTTTTCTGCCCAGGGTTCGAAATTCGCGAAATCACCGATTTTTTGCCGAAATTATTTTAAAATTTTAAATCAATTTTAATAAACTTTGACTAAAAAACAAAATTGGAAAAAACCAAAAAATATGGGCGAGATATGTGCTTGCTGGTTGTTTTGGGGAAGGTGCGGTTACCAAATTTTAGGAAATTTCTGAAAATTCGTTCCAAAATTGCAATCCCTGCACACCACCAAGCATGTGTTCTTGTCACTTTTGTGTGTTTGATCGAGGGTTAACTCTGTTTGGCACTACTTTATAGATGCTAGATATGCTAGATTTAAAGTTTGTAAATCAAATAATGATGGTTTGAACTTTTATATTTCATTTAAAATTGCAAGAAATGATTCGTTTACATGTTATCAACACAATCATATTTAATATTGTTTTTTCTTTTTATCCTTTTTGAAAACTTATTTCATAAATAGACATCTAGAAATAATTTCTATTCTTGTAATGAACCCTTTTCACGGAGCCGACGTCATTGGCATCGTACTACAACATAACGGCACTAATGGCATTAGTGTTGTTCCCCTAGCCAATGTCCCACATAAATCTAAACACATGGGAATTTAAAATATGTGAGTTTGGACGGCTCACAATAATTTGGATGTATCCGGAGGAAAAAAGAGAGAAGACCGGTTGCATTTGATTTCTTAAAGGAAAAATAAAATAAAATAAGGTTTGAGGTCGCGTGTTATTTTTCTAAGGAATTGAGGTATAGGAATGCAATCCAAAAGAATATGATATGATCTAATCTTTTGTTCAAAACATGTGTATAAGCGTGGCTAAGTCGTAAATCCTAGCCATTGGCTAGCCTACCCACCCGCGTTCGATCCTGAGATCTACTGGGTGTTGCACTAGGGTACTAACACCTTTTTCCTAGGATTAGCCTACACGTGTGTGCATTCAATGGGACTGTGCGTTACCCGCACATAGGAGGCTTTAGTTTCTCAAAGTCTATAGATACGTGTGTATGGGGTACTGTTGTGTCGAGTGTGAAGTGAGTTCGTGTGCATCCTTAAAAAAAATGTATATAGAAAATTTTCCAAGAATTAGAATGAGCATTTCCCTTATTGTCAGGGTAGGGTTGGTAACACCGTTTACTGAGTAAGACCAATAAAAACCGCAAAAAAATTGTTTAGACTTTTTTGAACTTGTTCGACATACCGAGCCATACCTGCCACTGCCAGTAAGCCGAGTTACTGCTGTAATCGACATTTCGTAAGGAGACCTCATTATAGAATCCTCATTATAGAATCCTCTAAAATTGATATGAACTTCTTTCAATGCAAAGGAGCTCTAAATCATTACATATTTTAATAAATTTGGATCGTCATTTATAGTTACAAAAGTAATTGCGCACAGGATTGCATGGAATTGACAAGATTAAGTTGAAGGATGTAGGGAAAAAAACTTATTTCGCAGTGACAACCGATAACAATGGTGTCTAATTATTCTTTTCGGTGAGAAAATCAGTACTGTTACTGATCTGAGTGATGCACTGATGCTGTTAATCAACGAGAGACACCAACAGAATGCTGGATGTCGATCGTTGCCGTTTTCATAACACGGATGAATACATAAACAGTAGGCCCAAAATCATCATATCACAGAACTCCTAATTAACACAAGAAACAAATTTCGAATTATACCACTAAACTATTAGGTGATTATAAATCAAACATCTTTCATCATCAACTATTAATACCCGAAAATCAGAAAACCACCCCGGATTAAATTAGAGGGTCCTTTCGTACGGTATTAATAGTTTAGAGCCAAAAGATATTTGGTTTTCGATTCTATGGGGTAATTTATACTCACCCAATAGTTAGTAAGTCTTAACAAAATTATCACAGCAACATTAACTGATGGTAGAATTGTACATAACCTAGTTGATGATGATAATACGTACATGGATTTGGATGCCACCTTCGTCGTCGTCTCCGACGACGCACCTTGGCACCATGAACTGGAAGCTCTGCTCGCGATCGGGCAATCCGTCGGCGAGGTCGCTGAAGCCTATGAGGAACTCCGACTTCTGGTAGTGGCTGCGGCAATGGCCCCCGTCGCCGTCGTAGCCGAACCGCGAGACGAGCAGGAGCTCGCATTGCATCGCCGGCGGCGGCGGCGGCGACACCTGATGCTCGGCGGCGGCGGCGGCGGCGGCGGCATGGGGTCGTATGCAGAGCACGGAGATGGCGCGGCCGTACGGCTCGCGCGTCACGTTCAGCATGACGAGGTGGTCGGAGTAGGTGGCGCTGCCGCGGCGTCGGTGGTGGTGGACGCGGAGGAAGGCGAGGCCGTCGCGAAGGTGGACGTTCACCGTCTCGCCGGCGCGGACGTTGGTGGTGCACGGCCAGCTGTGCGTGGCGGCGATGTGGTCCAGGAGCGCGGCGGTGGAGCCGACGAAGCCGCAGCGCTCGCCGGGGCAGTGGCACGGCGCGTGCGGGCAGGCGCGGCGGTGCGCGTCGAGGGCGTGGTACGCCGGCGTGGCGCCGCAGCCTTGCGCGGCGTGCGGACACGCGACGCGGATGGCGTCCACCAGGCGTTCCAGCGCGTAGCAGCGCCGGTATTCGCCGCCGGCGACGGCGGCTCGGCAGACGTGGCACCTGCCCGCCGGCGCCAGCTTGTCGCGGCACGGCGCGCACACGACGTGCCCCACCTGGCACTGGAAGATGGGAGGCCTCAGCGGGAGGAAGCACACGCCGCACTCGAGCGCGTCGGCGTCCTCCACCGTCACGCCCGCCACCGCCGCGCATGTCGACGGCGCCGCCGGCTCGGAGGCAGCCAGAGCCACCTCGCCGGCGCTTTCGTCTTCGTCCACACCATCGCCATCAGACTCCGAAGGTTCTTGATAACTCCGGCTCTCCTCCTCCTCCTCCTCCTCACCATCGCCAGCGCCATCGCCATCAGGTTCGCCTTGGCTTTCTTCCTCCTGCTCGCCGCCGTCGCCTTCGTTATGGCCATGGTCCTCGTCGGTGTCATCCTCCGAAGCTGAGTTATCCGGCGCGACACGGACGCGAGGCTTCTTCATGGCGTGGGCGGAGGTGTCACCTTGGTCCGACGCCGCCATGCCCATGGCTCGCCGCTTCGAGCTGGAAGAGGAGGCCGCCATGGGCAGAATCCTCGCGAGCCTCATCGCCTTCTGTCTGACGGTCAGACTTCCTGACCGGAATCCTCTCGGACACAAAAATATGACGTGTCATGGAATACAGGCATTCTGTCCTTTTTTTTAAGGCTTTGTGTAGATCCCACCCTAAAATTTTTTCACTCTGTCATATCAAATGTTTGAATACCTACATAAAGTATTAAATATAGACTAAAAAATAATTAATTGCACAGATTGCGACTAATTTACGAGACGAATCTTTTAAGCCTAATTACTTCATGATTTGACAATATGGTGCTATAGTAAGCATTTGCTAACGACGGATTAATTAGGCTTAATAAATTCGTCTCTTGGTTTACTCACGGATTCTGTAATTAGTTTTTTTATTAGTGTCCAGACACCCCATGCGACACCCTATATAATATCCAATGTGACACGTCAAAACTTTACACCCCAGGGCTCGGGATCTAAACACCCCCCTAAGAATCAAACTATAATAGAGGCGCTCACCATGCAGGCAAACTTATCTCTATTAACATACACATGCATAATTTATAAGCATTTTCGAAAGATTAGGTCGATATGTCTTAAGATTGGTGAAGACGTCATGGGTATATCTTGTTATTGACGGTTACATCGCATACCATCGAAAAATAATCAACAGTAAAGCCGGGCATTAGTATTAAATTTAGTAGTTGACTTCAGATGGTTTGGTTCCATCGCTATATATTCTGAACTGGAGTACTATGAAAAATATTGTGAGTATTCAAAATAAAATACATTTTGCCTCAAAATTATTATATCGTTCTATAATTTGTTTGTTACATGTAGCTACAAAATTGATGGTGAACCGAATGGTTTGTATACAAAACCTCAAAATATCTAAACTATTTTAAAATCACAGCTGTCCTCCTTCCCCTTAAAAAAAACAGGTCCCTCCCTTTTAAAATACGCTCCAATTTTTTTATTAAAGAAAAAAAAGACATCATGGAAAACCAGCCTTGAAAAAATTGGATCATATTTCTATCTCCGATTCCATTGCAAAACAAGGACAAGTAAAAGCTCTCTTACTTTAAAAGCACGGCCATCCTTATTTCCTTCCCTCATTAAATTTTATGGCCCAACAGAACAACTAATCGAGAAAAAAAAATTCGAACCACGTTCCCGAACCCAGTTCTAGGTAGAAAATATTGAACCCCATTCCCCTTATCCCATTACAACATAAGAGCAAGTTTAATAGTATAGCCCACTACTAGCTCCAATTCATCTATAGCCAATCTAATAGCCAATTTATACAATAATGCTTACTATACTATTAGTATATGGTCCCACCTGTCATACACACATTGCGTCTTGGAATCCGTACTGCAGCTGGCTTTAGATCTGTAGCCTGCTGATTTTCTCTCTTATCTTTTATCTCATTAAAATATATTTGTAGCTGGCTAATAGTATACTATTGTGCCTGCTCTAAGGGCATATGAGTAGGTATAGCAAATTTTAACCTTCATGGGTATTAGGGCAAGTTTTATAATAGAGGTGATGATCACCTCCGATTTTATCCAAATCATCCATCCATAAAATTAAAACTAACTTATATAAATGCATTGCATTTATAGTATACTAGTCCCAATACATTTGCCACCAATCAACCATTCTCATTTTCTTTTGTTCTTGAAGTTTGTGTGGAGGTTGCCCCTTACATGAGGGGTAGCTCCTCCTCTCTCTCTCTCTTCTCTCTCTCTCATCCACATCATCATTTAAGCATACATGGCACTTTGGAGTTTGTGCTTAAAACTTTGGACTATAAGCTGGCTATAAACAAATATCGAGAAGATAAAAAGAGAAGAGAGAAGAGCCGCGGACTACAGATTTATAGCTAGCTGCAGCATAGACTGCAAGACACAATGTGTGTATGACATGTGAGACTAGGTATCAATAGTGTAGTATATGTTCATGTGTGACTATTATATATATTGGCTATTAAATTGACAATAGATGATTTTGAGCTAGTAGTTGGCTATACTTTTAAACTTGCTCTTGTAGTACTTGCCCTTAAGGCCAAAATGATTTGGTTGCTTTCTTGGGAGGGGGGGGTTAGTTTAGTGAAAAAAAACACTTTTATTTTTTAAAAAATTCTAAAATACACATTTATGAGTATTAGGTTGTTGTATTTTAGATAAAATTTAAACTTTATAAATTATTATATGTTGGGACAGAGGGAGTGGCATGTTTTTATCTTCTTTCATGGTCTCTCTTTCATCAAGATGAACAATATAGTGAAGTCAAACAAGACCAGCGAGATGGGTTTATAATATAATGTGCCCAATCAATCTTTTCATAGGCATCATAAAGTTTGTAAATAGTATTAGTAAACATAGCATCAAAGACAATCAGATCAACAAGATCTCGTGTCTTATCTTTCTTTTTTCTCTTCAATGCTGCAATTCTATCAATATGTAAGAGCAGCACAATTTTTTTCAGCAGATGAGCTAAAGCACAGAACCAATTTAACTCATATAAAAATACTATACAGGTTAATTGCACTGTTTATAACTATAAGCTTCGGTTACTGCTTGCTCTCAGCTCTGCCTTCAGTGTCATTGAGGAGCCAGAAATGAACCTGCTGAAAGTGAAATTCTTGAGCCAAGATTATGATAGTGACCACAAAAATGTTCAGAAAGATTACCCCAGCACTCCAAAAGACCACAGCTATATATCTGTGCACATCTTTTCAGCTGCAATTTGTTCATTTCAGATCAATGAAAAAACACTGCTTATTCTGTAGAATGGAGACCTTCAGTTGAGAAATGGAAAAGGCTCAGAGTTCTCAACCATGGGATCATTACCTCCTGCATGATTTGCTGCCAAATTTTCCTTCTTCTAACGCCCGATTTATATATTGACGGAGCTTGATGCCTTGAGGTCCAGGCCTGACGATGTTCACATCACTCCACTGGGAACATGGGTCACTGAACCAGCTCTTCCTGCCTGAGCACCAGGCACCAGGAACAGGCCCATGACCCCAACGCCCAAGTACGTTACCGTCAATCTTATCCAGCAACGACTCGTTCTCACGAAAACGCCTTGCAAAAGGTGCCCCGCTATCCACCATCTTGTCATAATGTGTCATGTCCAGGAAAACAGGTTCTGTCTGAGGTGGATCGTCCCACACTTTGTACCTCAGGTCATTGTTCACAGTGAAATTTCGGAATTCAAGTGAGTTGCATATGACTGAGTGGAAATATCCTTCCTGAGGAAGTATAATGTTGTTGAAGTACATCAGAAGAATCCGAGGAAGATTCTCCCAACCAAGAATGCAGTACTCTATAAACTGCCGGTTCAGAATAACCCATGGAGAACCTATCAAGGAAACATAGATCAAGGGTGAGCAAACTATCCCACCAACCAAAACAAAAGCGCAGACAGCAGGAAATGCCTGTGAAGAACTTAAAAGCATCAGGCGTTGGCCGTTTCTCTGAAGCTCGGAAAAAGTTGGTCCTCCCTGCCAAGTAAATTCCCGCATCCACTATCATCGATTGAACCTTCTCTGACCTGAAGTAAAAATAAAATAAAATAAATCAAAACTAGTACTATTAGAATAAAGAATTATTTCTAATTCAGATAATCCATACTCTTTCTGTCCAATGTCACTGGTGTGATCAACGAAGTTAAACTGTCTTGAAACATTTGATAAGACATAAATCAAGTCTGCAATAGGACAAAAGGTATAAGAATGCCATGATCAGAACAAACTTGCATAAAAGTATGTCCACTTGCTTAAAAATGAGAGTAAAAGGAACACATGCTTGTAACACAACTGTGAAATGTTCTTGATAAGTCGTGAGCTGTGAAGAGTTTCACAGATCAATCTTTCTGTCTTTTGAGCAGACAAGGAAGAATTTCAAATCCTCAAATGCCAAAAGAAATGGATGGCAAATCCTGACTTGTTTCATGAATGGATGTGGTATTATTGAAGAGTACACGACTATGAATTCAGAACCCCCATATTATAAAGGTAAATGCATACATATATTAACATGATTTCCAAACCATCCTCATGGCTCTAACTACTCATACGTATTCCTGTTAGTCGCTCAGTGATACCCTATCGTTTTCTTTTTCACAAAACTAGTTCCGGCATGTGCATTATCTATTTCACTTTAGAGACAATAAAAGTTCAAAACAAACTGATGAGAGGGGCCAGAATTTACTTCTAACATGCAATTTTACTTGGAATGCATAAACATATGAAGCTCTACCTACTACCTTGGCAAGTGGCAACAAATAACCAAATGACACAAGATCTGCGTGAGTAAAAGGCACTAGGACCTAAAAGAAATATCCGCTGTTTCCTGTTTATTTAAAATTCAGTTGATGTTACATATTAAAAGAAATATGTAACTTTACTCGCGGCACAAATAAGGACAATTGGATGCTCCATTTGATTGTGGTTAATCTATTCAAATGTAGCTGGTAAAAGTAGCTTTTAATTTTTACCATACATACACAGATGAAATTAAAGTGGCCGATTCTGATCAAAATGAAACTAGGGAATGCAAATCAATTGCAACATTTGGTAAATGATACTGGACAGGAATGAGACTTGAATACATATGATTCATATAAATAGAGACGAGAAATTCTGAGAAAGAAAAAAAAACTCAAGAATTTTTGGATGGCCATACCGTCCTGGGTGACGACGGGGTAATCGGCGGCGTTGAGGGTGATGAACCAATCCCAATCGGGGTGGAGGCGGAGGAGCACGGCGGCGGCGCGGAGCGTGCCGGCGAGGCCGGAGGAGCCGACGGGCGTCCCGGCGGTAGGCGAGCCCACGACGGCGACGTTCCGGAACGCACCCACGGCGGGGGCGGCGGCGGCGACCCACGCGGCGAGGTCACGTCGCTCGGAGTCGGAGGCGTCGGCGGAGAGGTGGAGCACGTAGCGGTTGCGCGGGTGGTACACCGCGAGGAGGAGCCTGAGGAGGCGCGCGCCGTCGCCGCGGGCACCCACGAGGAGGTACGCGAGGCAAGGCGGCGCGCCGTGGCCGCAGCGCAGGTCGTCGGCGAGGGACGGGGCGGCGGTGGCGGGGCCCGGGAGGCGGAGACGCGGCGGGGAGGAGGAGAAGAGGAGGAGGAGGAGGGAGAGGAGGAAGAAGACGGACACCATCGCGAAGAACAGGGTCCACCTCCACCTCTCGCCGCCGCCGCCGCTGCCGCTGGCCCCTCCCCCACCGCCTCTCACGCCCATGCCCATCGAGGAGGAGGAGGAGACAAAGAGGGAGGCGACGGCGGCGTCAGGTTACGCATACAAATGGAGAGAGGGGAACGGCGGCGGCGGTGGGTAGGCTCGCCGGCGGTGAGGTGAGGCGGTGGCCGGAGGAGGCGGGGATCGCGTGGCGCATTTGTCTCCGCGTGCGTGTGAGTGGGAGTGGTTGTCGGGTGGTGGGCCCTCGGATGGGCTCGCTGTTTGTGGCCCATTTCTTGGCCCAACTTAATTCCGCGAGAGCCCAACTTCTCTCCATGACTGCAATGTTTGGGAGTGTTGGTAACTTCTCTCCCGCGCATGTAAAACGGGGTGCTTATTATCACATGATTAATTGAGTATCATTATAAAAAATTAAAATGTATTAATATATATATTTTTTTAAAAAAATAACTTTGTTTTAGAAAACTTAAAAATAACATATTATTGAGTAGTTCGGGAAACGTACACGTAAAAAATAAGAAAGTAGAAGTTAGGAACATATACTCTATAACTTCTTAGGTTGGGTTCTTTTGAACACTTTTCCAACTTCTCCCATATTTTTCACGCGCATATTTTTTAAAATGATAAATAGTGTGTTTTTTTAAAAAAAATATAAAGAAAACTTGCTTTAAAAAATTATATTAAAGCCCGAGGCAAAGATGGCCGCTGGCGGCGAGCGGCAGCCACGCAAAAAGGGAAGCAGGAGACGAGAAGGTGGATGATTCTCACCGTGCTCACAACCGGCGAGGGATGGCGGTGGTCCAACGATGGTTCGCGAGTGGGAAGGGACAAACGGGCTTCCCCTCGACCTTGCACGATGAACGGGATTTCGGGGTGAACAGGCGTCATGAACCTGACAGCCGAGCAACGGCATGGCACGACGAAGTTGAGGGAGACGATGGTGCAGTGAGGAGCGGATCCAAGCTCCGGCGACAAAGCATCTAAAGGCAGCAACTGATGACCGTGGCTCGTGTTACCGGTGGAGATCGTGCTCCGGCGGTGTTTTGGGGAAACGGAGCGGTGGTCGAGGGCGGGTGGCACCGCGAATCTAGCGGCGCAAATGTTACTGTGCGAAGGCGATTGGAGCGATGGCCGAAGATCAGCGACGAGCAGCGAGGGGACAGTTTTTAAGCGTTGAAAGTTTGGGAAAAGAGTGGAAAACGAGAAAGGGGAGGAATGGATCCTTTTTATGGGCTCGGGAGGCGCTACTCGAGGTCGAGAGAAGCGGATTTGGAGGGAGAGGGAGGCGGCAACGTGGGTAAAGTAGAGTCAAATCGACGTTGTTTCTTGCGAGGAAGTGGGGAGAAGGTAGAGGAGGTGGAGACGACCTGCGTCTGCGCGGTCGGAGACGAACGCATGCACTAGAAGCGTGCGGGAGAGGTAGCGACAAGCGCGGGAGTGGCAGTTGCTAGCTTGCTGCTCGGGCCGGAGGTAGGGGATGACCCTTACAGGTGGTCTGTCGGCAGCACAGGTGAAAGGAGGACGCTAAATGAACTTTGCGAGAGGGTGGAGGAGGCAAGCCGAGCTGGAGTGGGAGGAAGGAGGATTCGATTTGGCTGGGAGGAGAAAGGAGGATGGACCGCCCCGTGAGAGAGGGGAGGAGGACAACGGCCCAAGGGAAAAGGAAAGAATTTATTTTTTTAATTTAATTAATATATGAAATGATGTTTATATTATTAAAATTATTTATTCAGCTCTGAAAACTTATAGAAAATTTCAGATGTACTTTAAGGCACGAATAATATTAAAAAAATATTTCTAGCTATGATTTTCAAAGGAAATTTCATTTCCCTCATTAATTTCACTTGATAATTTGCTTCAAATTTTAATATAAATTCTAGAAATAAATTATTAAATGATTTTTTTTGCATTGCATCATCGAGACAACAGTAATCATCACCGTAGTCGCGACAACGGTCGTGATCCACGAGACCGACAAAGTCACCAGGATGAAAGATACTCCCTTTCAAATGGATACTGAAGTACTAGCTCGTTCACGTGACGGCATGGGGCGAAAAGACGATTAGGCCATTCATAGTGCGTCACTAAATTTTGACATTCTTGACATGCCACGTAGACCAAGAATGATATAAGCTGCATGCTTCACGGTGCAGTTACTTATAATGTGGGTTCCACCGGTACCAACTTTTCACTTTTCATCTCCCCACCCACTCTCTCCTCTACCACTTTCCCCATTGGCAGAGGCACGGAGCAAACGCTGCAGAGAGCAAGGCGCGCGGCAGCGCAGCCGGAGCCGCCTTTCCTCTCTCCCCGTCGGCCCCGCGCTCCCCTCCTCCTCCTCCTCGCCCCTCTCCCCTAGCGGCGACGTCGCCGGCGGCGGATCGAGGGCGGCGCGAGGCGCGAGCGTCGGGACGGCCCTAGCGGCAGCGGCGGATCGATGGCGGCGCGAGGCCCGAGCGGCAACAACGACGCCGGCCGGCCCTAGCGGCGACGGCGCTGGCGGCGGATCGAGCTCGCCAGCTCCAAATCGTTTTTTTTCTTTTTTGGTTTTGGGATTTGGGGTCTGCTACGGGCTTGGTTTTTGGATTTGTGAATTTGTGATCTTGTGCAGGTGGGAGTTTGATTTTGTAGATATGGCTTGATTTTGAGAAATTTGGGCATAGGGTTTGGAGTGCTTGGAGAGAGATGGTGGTGGCCTCGCCGGCACCCGTGGCTGCTGGAGCTCTCCTCTCCCCTCTTCCCTCTGGCGGCAGCGCAGATCGGGGAGACGAGGCCACAGCTCCCACAACGCAGCTGCACCATTCTCCCCGTGCTTTCCAAGCCGGCACGGTAAGTACGTTTAGAGTGCATACATATGGCATTCAGCCTACTCTTGACACGTGAGAGCACTGTAAATGCTCTTACCGTGCCGGCTTGGAAAGGCGCGACGTGATATGCAGATGCGGTGCTCTTCCTCCTCCAAGGACCCAAGTCCACATGCACCGTTCCACGCCACTCGAGCCATGCGCCCATGCAGCCACACACGGAGTGGTAGACTTGTAGTAGTTAAAAGCGAAATAGTGTAGTCATAGTAAAAAAGCCGGATCGGATTGACGGTTGAACCGTAAAAAAACCGGAACTAGTGATCTTGACGGCTCGGTTCAGCTCAAAGACCGTCTCTGCAGTCGGACCGGTAAAAACCGGATGAACCGGGCGGTTTTTTGATGGACCGCTGAACCGGTGCGGGAACCGGGCGGTTCTGTGTTTGGACACACATTACCCCTCCTTTTACATGCCTTGGTACTGTGAACTCAGGGGTAATATTGGAAAATGGATATGCCATCTCTGGGGTTGTTGACTTTCCTGTAGAATCTTGGACCGTCATCCAGATCCACTCAACCTTTCACATTCTCAATTTCTCTTAAGCTCAAGCTGCGACCTCCCCAGCGCTCCGTGCGTCGCGCCGCCGCCGCCAGCCAACACCACCATCATCGTCACCGCCTGCCGCCACCTCGCAATTTCTCTCTCGAGTCTCGGTGCAGTGTCCGGCGTCCTCACATCAAGATACCACAGCAGTAGCACGACAAGCCGGCAGAACGAAGTTGCCGGCGTCACGCCGGTAGCAGAGCAAGCCGGTGGCAAGGTTGAAGGGCACGGCACATCACTGCTAGCTGTTGCTTGTTCTAGCCTCAAGAAAGTATGTGTATGTGTGGTTGACTAGCTTATTGCATCAGATCTGTTGCTAGTGATGGTAGTAGTTAGCCTAGCTGCACTGCTGCAGATGCACTTCGTAAACTTTGTTAAGCTATTATTCTGTTGGCCACTATTACCATGATATGGTATTATGGATTTATTTATGTTACAACTCTATCAGTCGGTTTTGTGATGCTGTGATGTTCCTGTAATCTTAGATACATTGGTAGTATTTTTTTAACATTTATTTATATATTTTTTCATCAATTTCTAGTATTTCTGTATTAAAAATAATACAAAACAAATATAATATTAATAAATAAAAAACTAGCGGTTCGATCGGTGACCAGACGGTTCGACCAGTGAACAAGTAAACCAGCAACTCGAGTGCTTCGATTTCCGGTCCGGTTTTTTTAGTGTAGTACGTCAGTTTAATATTCTTACGTGTAGGAGTACCTTAATTTTAATTTTTTTAAAAAAAACATTAAATTTTTTAAAAAACGCTTTTCTCTCATGAGGCAGGCAGGCCTTGCAGGCGTGCGTGACGTGCCCGAGCCGTCGGTCGGTCCGGGTGCCTTGTCGTACGTGCATCTGCTCCACGCGAAGCCGCGCGATGCACGTTCTCTCGGCCCACGGCCCACGGCCCACGACCACTATGAGCCGTTGGTTTTCACTTTTCACCCCTTAATCACCCGACTCGAAACGGAAGGGGGCGAGATTACCGGGGGATTAATTTCTTACTAACTTAATCACGAGAAGCATATTCCGTTTCCCCCCGTCGAGGGTCTAACGGCGCCATGCACGGAGAGGGTCGCTTAGCCTAGCACGCCACCACACGTATCCAGACGGAAGCCGAACGGCGTTAGCTAGGTACGCGTTCCCATCAAGGCATCAACCCACCTCAGCCCTAAATCAGGTTGGAGGAGGTGGTATTTATAGTGAGTTACCCCCATACCCCTCTTCTTCCCCTCGTCGCCGCCATGGCCGCCTTCCTCGATCCAGAGCCGAGACAACCTAGCTATCTCCTCGATTCAGTCGTGCTCTTCCCACACGGTTCCATCGATTACTCGTTGTGTTCTTCTTCATATGTTTTTGTGTTCGTCCAATGAAGTTGTGTTCTTCTTCATATGTATATATGTAGCCAATCTTTTTGTGTTCGTCCAAGGATTTCCTGTGATTCCGGCCGGCGACGTCGATGGATTTTGTCCCGGTCAGCGTCGATGGGCAAGGTCGACGACGCGCCGGTGGTCAGGCGCAGTCTCCGGTGATCTGCTCTTGATTTATGCTGGCGGCGGTTTTGGCTGTCTCCCGGCCCTCCTCCGGTAGAACAACGGCCGGCAAGCCCCTCGATGAGTCGATCCCTTAGATTTTCCTCTACGGGGCTCGAATTTTCCAGAGGGGCTAGATTCCGGAGATCTTGAGTCGCTTCGCCTACTCTCATCCGTGAGGCGCCGCGAATAACATTCTCCAAGATTATCCCCAGATTGAGTTTCTTTTTTACCTTCATTTTTACTTTGAGACAGTTTCTTTGGTATGGGCTGCCCCGTGATGGCATGAATCTTTGAGACCTGAGAATTTTCTTCCTTGATGAAAATCACAAGCATGATCCCTGAGGGCCTTAGACTCTACTCTCTTCTTTTTTTTTTTCCTTTCATCTTATCTGACATTTGTTTTTTATCCTTCCATATGGGATCTTAGGCTGT
Organism: Oryza meridionalis; assembly: GCA_000338895.3. Taxonomy (NCBI): domain Eukaryota; kingdom Viridiplantae; phylum Streptophyta; class Magnoliopsida; order Poales; family Poaceae; genus Oryza; species Oryza meridionalis. Next base: position 3,067,664 of record CM002528.2, on the reverse strand, counting down.
GTTCGAATCTTTTAATCAAACATCTGTTTTGTTATGGTATTATGAATGATGAAATGCACTGGGCTCCGAGCAGTGAATTACGCTGCATTTTGATGGATATGCGTTTGCCTAGAAAGCATTGTCTGACACTTTACCACCTACACTTCAGCATCATCTCTACCTAGCATCGGCATTGTTTATAGTATGTAGTAATTTTTTTCTTAGATTGAAACTGTGAACCACAGCTCCTCAAGGCTGCATTGTACCAAGATTAGGGTTCTACCTTTGCCCTCGTCTTGATTGCCATTACAGGCTGTAGCCAAATAAACGTGGAAGTAAAACTGGTCGGGTTGCCAATTGATTCCATGGGCATTCCGCTTACCGAACTTCCCATATGTCCCTTAATAAATCACTACCATATAACGGTCATACCTTGCACAAGTGCAATTTTTTTTATCATTTCAAGGATGGGGCTTGAATTGGAACAATTTGTTCATGAGTACTTCTCTGTTGCAGCATTCAATAAGGCATATGCTGGACATGTAGTTCCAATGACAGACAAGGCCTAATGGGATAAGGTTAATATTGGAAGCCATTAACCTTAGCAGTAAATTACGCTAAGGTATTATGAATGATGAAATGCACTGGGCTCCGAGCAGTGAATTACGCTGTGTTTTGATGGATATGCGTTTGCCTAGAAAGCATTGTCTGACACTTTACCACCTATGCAATATCAGCGTCATTTCTACCTAAGATCGGCATTGTTTATAGTATGGAATTATTTTTTTCTTGGATTTCTACTCCTCAAGGCTGCATTGTACCAAGATTAGGGTTCTACCTTTGCCCTCGTCTTGATTGCCATTATAGGCTGTAGCCAAATTAACGTGGAAGTAAAACTGGTCGGGTTGCCAATTGATTCCATGGGCATTCCGCTTACCGAACTTCCCATATATCCCTTAATATATCACCACCATATGTTGTTTTAACTGATTTTGAGTGTCAATCTACTGCGAGGAGTAGTGGAGGGGAATGGTTCATGTGTCTGCCATTCTTGGTACACCCTCTCGGACAGCAATAACCTGCCGCTTTCTTCCTCCATTTAGGATATGCAATGATCTGCTTCCAACTCCGTTCCGATCGTTTTATATCCTGCGAGGAAGATCGTGGCGGGTGGTTCATCATCCGGGCAACTTGATGTTAACGTCGCAGGTTGCGTCAGTGATGTTTACATTTGTATTGCCCTAGGTGAATGTTCTTTTAGGAACTGATGTCTTTTGACTATCCGATACACTTCTAATCAAAAGAATTTAGATTTGATATGTCTTTTTTAAAACATATGGCATTTCATGCTTCACTTGTCCATATGGAATTTGATGATGTACAAACTTGATGTTTATTTTGCAGTCATACGATAGGTTTTCATGTTGATAAGATGCTGCTGATCGTGTTATCTTTGTTACGTTTCAAAGATGAATGTAAAGATCTTACCAGATTTTGATCTTACCTGGTTGATGTGGTTCCAAAGATGAATGTAAAGATCTTACCAGATTTTGATCTTACCTGGTCGATGTGATCAAAATCATCAATGAGGTATTAAGCGAATTACTTGCAGATTAAAAACTAATATTATTTCTGTTCCCACTATGTTCAGTCACCAATGGTTAAGTGAATTACTTGCAGATTAAAAACTAATATTATTTCTGTTCCCACTATGTTCAGTCACCAATGCTTAAAGACGAAACCAAAGTATAGTTACCTCTATTTCTTAATTGTGGTATTGAATTAATAAAAGTTATACCAAAGTATAGTTACAATCTGAGTGACTGGTAAACGCAATTTATCATTCATGGAGTAGCGGATTAACAGATATAAGGACCGGTCGAATAACAGAGGGTGCTGAAACAAACTGATAGAGATAAACATTAGTGTTGTAACTGCAAGAGATAAGCCAGAAACGATCAAATACACACTAACTGATTCTAGGTAATACTCCTACATAGTGATCGATCAATATAATTATCTTCCTCCCAAGGAAAGGTCAGTCAGTGTTGGGGGCCATGACATGATACCTATGTCTCGGGGTGTTTGTAAAACCAGATGAATAGTTCAGCATAATGTTGTAGCAGTTCTACTGAAGAAGATGAGGAACAATTATTATCTTCAGGCTGCTATCCAAATCACCCTGTGAACCACCACAGGTATAACTTGGCCATCTTGGATTTAAATAATCAAGCTATAAAAGAGACGAAAGATGTCAGCTATAGGTGATTAGCAATCTTGAAGACAATGCCATAGTAGAAGATAATATATTTAATACTATAACCAATCTGTGCCCCCCAACAATTAGTTAAGACAACTAGGTGATTAGCACCGTCAACACATAACTTTAACACTGATGATAAAGTTAAGTAAACAGATGTTTTGAAAATTATCACACCATATAGTTGAAGTTTGTTCAGATGCTGTAACATCCAACAAAAATGTATTTTATTCACTCATTTATTAGACTGAATAATTCCATAAAATGGGAAGGTAAAAGTGTTGTCAAGGACATAAAAACATTGTTTAGTGTCAGTGCAAGCGAAGAAAAGCAGATGGACCAGCAGTTGCTGTAAGCAAATCCAATCGAAGGACACATTGGACAATCAAGAAAAATTTACACTTCCCTACATGTCTATAATTAATACACACAAGGATCAGTCTAAGGTAGCCATTGCCATTACAATCCATCCATCTCACCTAAAAGCTCCCAAGAAACCAACAAATCAATCCATCTCACCTAACAGCGAACAATACCATCAGGCCAAACATGACAAAGCTAACCGATCTTTCAATCAATCAATCAACTGATTCAGTATAGATAGGATGGATGGTTTAAACATGTAGTCAAGATAAAAACTAATTTCTTCTTGGCTGCCCCACTTGACAATTTAAATCAAAGACGAACAACAAAAGAGAAAAAGGTAGTTAATTGGATATCTTATGGAGCTGAAAATATGCTTTTAGGTTCATACTTTACGTTGCTTGAAGCTCGACCTCCTTGGCAGCTCCAACAGTGTCATGTCTAGAGCATATGCCTCTCAATTATCAATTGGATTCAAAGAAACAACAACATTTTATTTTGTGCATGGGAATAAACTTAAAAGACCAAAATTCTTAAGATCTAGATTATTTTATCCAATTCTTTGCTCTTACACTAATCAGGGAAAACTAGACTCTCAACACTAAAACTTCACCGGCCACAAGAAAGGATGGCACATGCTGCTCAGCCCCAAGGCACTGCAACTCTGACTAGCAAACAGAAAGAAAAGAACAAGACATCCTACACAGTGGCAACATCATCAGAGAATTAGCATTCACCAGCGAGTGGTCATGAACAGAAAGCATGTGCAACCAAGAAATACAGATGGACCAGCATGCAATGCATTTTGCTGAAAACCAGAGAGGTTCTCTCCAGCATTTCAGCAACAGCTCCATAAGAAAGAGCATGACCCTCGCATCCTAAGAACAGACAGCTTGGGAAAAGACGATAAGAATTAAGTAACAATGAGAGAGTGAGTGACTGGTAAATGGAATTCATCATTCGTAACATGTAACATATACTATGTCGCATATTTAACAGATACAAACTGATTAAATAATAAACATAAGTATTGGGATAATGCTCCGCGCCGGGGGTCCGACGTCAGAAGAAAAAATCCTCGCCCGTGCCTCAGCCGCTCTTCCTTCAAATATATTTGAAACGAATTTTCTCCTAAACTAATTATCCAATTTATAATCCGATCACACCGTTATATTCGTTGCAATTAAATCTTTACAACAAGACCACACATGATTATGTTTCGACAAAATATTTTAGTTTTTTTATTGATATTTTTTGAATGTTGCATAGGATCTCTTTTGATGTTTCAACCAGTAGTTTTACGATGTTTCAGTTAGTGTACTCGTGATATTTTACTATTACGGATCAAATGTTGCAGTGGATTGACATTATAGAACGCGCCGTTGCAACAAAAACCCACATATTTTGGAAACTCTCTATTAAGGGAATTTGGTTTAATTTTTGTTCCACCAAAAATATTTCACCTAGTATACTCACAATGTTTCACTATGTATAGATCTAATGTTGCAGTGAACGAAGCATTCCAACACAACAAAAAAACCCACATATTTTGGAAACCCCCTATTAAGGGAATTTGATTTATTTTTTGTTCCACCAAAAAAATGTTTCACCTAGTGTACTCACAATGTTTCACTATGTATAGATTTAATATTGCAGTGAACTGAAATATTTTTTCGTTATTTGCTGAAACATTGTTTTTATATAAGGTAAAACAACACCCGATTTAAACGAGTGAAACATTTTCGATCTACTTACTGAAACAATTCCGATATACCCGGTGGAACATCATACAATATTTAAAAATAATTTAATAATAAGCTAATTTTTTTTCATCGGAATATATTCATGTATGGTCTTATTTTGAAGATTTAATTGCAATGAATTTAATGGTGTAATCGGATCATGATTTGGATAAGTAATTTAAGAGAAAAATCAGTTTAAAATAATTTTGCACGTAAATCGGGCACACTTCAGCGCCCAATTTTAATATGCTCCCATCGGGGAGCCACATCCTAAGTATTGTAACTGCAGGAGCTGATGTACTAGGTCGCATAACATAAACTGGAAACGAACAGCAACTGATACTAGCTGGTAGGTAGATAGATCGATCAAGCACATAGATAGATAGATAGATAGATACTCCTAATCCTCCTCAAAATGCAAGGAATGTTGGACATGAGTAAGTGGGTCAAAGACGATGGAGGGCGGCCCAGTCGATGCCGACCCATTCTTCCCTGGCCTGAGCCACGACCTTTTCCGTCTCGGTGTGGGCGGCCTCGTCGAACGTCTGCAGGTAGCCGCCGGTCTCCTGGACCTCCTCCTGGAACTCCTCCAACTCGAGCTCCAGCTTGTCGAGGTAGGCGTGCAGCTCCTCACGCTGCCTGCGGTGCTCCGGCGACAGGAACTCCGAGTCGTCCATCTCCTCCAGGTTCGGCGATGGCCCCTTCCTCCACGCCAGGATGAAACCGATAGTCGCCTGCGGCATCGGCAGCTTCACGCGACGAGGCCCGGCTACCGCCGCCGCACAGCCGGTCGTCGTGCCCACCTCGGCGGCATCACCCGTGTGCTTGAACGCGGCCGCCATCGATCCGCCGCCGCTATGTCGACGATGTGGTACGGGGTGGGTGATTGGGGATTGTGGAAGGAAGAGGATTTTAGAGCAGTCCCAATCCATAACATTAGATATGGTTTCTATAAACTTCACATTATCAAGAAACTAGTACTAGACACTACTCTTCCAATGCAAACACCACTATTTCATACTTCAATTTAATGTTAATTATCTCACATGATCTCTTGGATATTATGTAGAAACCATGTCCCATGCAAAATACGGTTTCCTTCTCTTTCCTCATTTATTTAGTTGCTACATTATTTTTTTTCCTAGATAACAACTTATTTAATGCTATGGATATTATCCTAGTCATTGGGTTGGGAACGCCGTGTAGGTTCGGACTCCCAACTCTCTCGGTCTCGGGATTAGTTTTTTTTAGTCCAAAATCGGATTCGAGTCCGGCTCGGTCTCTCCCCCCGTCCTCCAAACTTATTTGGGCCAGGCCCATCCTGCCATGCAGGGGCGGATTTAGGGGCCGGCCAGCATGGGCAGCTGCCCGGGCTCCTCGGCCTGCGTCAGTAGAGCGGTTGCGCTGTTTTGCTGGCGAAGTTGCATGAAAATCTGCACTTTATTTGGGCAGCAAGAGCAGAAGCAAGCACAGCAATTGGCCGATGATCAGCAGGAGCACTGAAGTAATAAGAGTTGTTTTTCTATTAGTCATTAGTTTATTGTGAATTGTGATCTATCTTTGATTGATTAATCAGATTTGTCCTGGATTAGGATCCTCCGTGCTTATCTATAGCTAGCTCTTGTTCAAACTTTAGAATGTCACGGTGTTTTAGTTGATACAAGGAAACATGATGATACTTTAGTGGTGAACCTTACATATGTGAAAGATGCGCATTATCATTCATTAGGCTTGTCCAGGCTCGGAAAAATTCTTGGCTCCGCCACTGCTGCCATGCATCCAAAATGAGGAGGGGTAAGTTCACTTTAGGTCCCTCAGACGGAATCTCAAATTTGTCACTGAACCGAAATATCAGGTATAGCACATCTTTCAATTCACAATACCGTGTCAACTTTGGTCCCTCAGGAGTATAGTGGCCAAGTTTGTTTTTTGAATGATGTAGTGAGTGGGACCCACGTACATTTTAGCGGCCAAATATCCTCCCTCCTCTCCCTCTCCTACACGCACCGGCCTCCGGGAATAGCATATCACCGGTGTCGTTGTCGGGACGTTGCCGGCGTAGAGGTGGAGGCGGTGAGGAAGAGGGGTGTGCTAGCAAAAAAGGGACCACGATGGGCTCTTGTGTGGCTAGCTCTGTGCGTGCGTCCCTGCCGCTATTCTCCCCGGTCGAGGAGCAGTACTGAGAACTCGGAGCCGCCATCTTCTGTGTTTCTTCGCCCGACCATGGTTCCAGAGAAGCAAAGGAGGGGGGGGGGGGGGGGGGGGTGGCGTCGCTGATGATGTGGCGGATGCGCCTCTCCATCCCCGACATCGGTTGCTGCCTCAGCAACGCCACATGTCGCGTTGACGGCACCATCAACCGCTGCTTGCTCCACTTCCTCGACCCACACATGCAGCCCTCCACCGCGCCCCGAACGGCATCATGTCGTGGGACGTTGTCGTCAACCTGCCCCTCCCGCTGCGGGCGAGCCTCTTCTACCCCTGTCCCTCCGGAGGGAAGCCAGTGACGAAGGCGGAAAGACGAAGCCGCTGGCCATTGTGGTATTCTTCCATGGCGGCGGGTTCGCTTACCTGTTCGTGGCACCCCGCGCACCGACTGGCTCTGGCGCGCGCTCCTGCTCCCGGTCGCCGACCACACCCACGAGGCTGCCCACGCCGCCTCTCTCGCCGGCACGAGGGCACCCACGAGGTTCCCTGCCGCTGCTCTCCTCGCGCACGCGGCGGGGAAAGCAGCGGCAGGGAGCGACTGGGCGTGCATGCGTAGAGCCAACCATGTGGGAGCCCCTCCTAGCCAGCAGGCCCCTCTTTCTCGTCGCCTTCGCCTCTACGTTGGCTACGTGCCGACGATGGTGTAGGTGACATGTCGTTCTCGGCGCCAAGCCCGCGTGGGAGAGGGAGAGGAGGGAGAATAGTTGGGCGCTCACATGTGGGGCCTACGTCGGTCCCACAAGCCACATCAGCCAAAACCGGGCACTATATTGCCAAGGGACCAAATTCGACCCGGTATTGTGAGTTGCGGGATGAGTTATACCTGCTATTTTGGTTCAGGGTCAAATTTCAGATTCGGTGATAAATTGAGAGACCTTAAGTGAATTTATTCTCCAAAAGGAACACCCTTTTTCTTTTCTTTTGAAAAAAATTCTATATTACCTTCTAAATGAAACCAACAAAGCAAAATTAGTTTAAAATTAGTTTAGGTTAGTACTCTGTAAGATACTAAGATATACCCAACCAAATAGTTAAGCAAAGGCTTGTAAGTATTCAGATTTAGTTTTAGATAATTCAGTATTCGTGTGAGCATATCCAGTATCATGCAATCAAACAATGCAGGTATCATCAAACAGTGCACCATTTGAGAGAGAAAAATTATGACTCATCCAACGGTGCGACATTTCTTAGAAACTAGATGAAATTAACCTCCCGTGTTACACGGAATATCTAGCTAACAGTGGTAGAACTTAGTAATCTAGCTGTGCTAAAAAAATGATGGCAAACTATCGACATTGAATATCAAAGGATTTTGATGGTCATGAATCATATAATTGATTCTTGCGTCCTCTAAAAAAAAATTTTATGGAACTTAAACGCATAAGCGGCGTTGCGTGAGCCCTGGGCCAAGTTGGATTGGGTTTGGGTTGCACTCCGTACTAGGCTAGGGTGGAAGGACATGGGCTTGGGCCGTGAGTTTAGGTTTACTGGGCTGGGCTACACATTCTATCGAACAGGTGGTGGGCGTAAACAGTGAACTTTCATATTTTTCAAGATTTTGGACAATAAATTGGATAACATGGAGGGCTTTTATGCAAACGTTCAGTCAAAGATTATCTAATACTCTAAAGCTGGCTGTTTTGCTAGCTTTTGATTGGTCCACTTGGCGCCTCTTACTTTGAAGAAAAATCATAAATTTATATTAGAGAAAAAACACTTAACAATCATATGTGAGGAAAAATCTAAAAAAAAAATCACATATGGATTCTAGAGGCTTCCAAAACTATCTTCTCTTTCCAACCACACGAACTTCTACTCCCTTGTCTTATATAAATATACCACGCCTACTCAGTACTACTCAACTCTAAAATATATAGTAAACCCAAAATTATTAAGCAAAAAAAAACAAATCTAAAACAACGAATTTACATTCATTTTCCTTCTTTAAATATCCTACGCCTATTCAATACTACTCAACTCTAGAATATATAATAACCCAAAATTATTATGCAAAAAAAAATTCAAAACAAATAAAGAAAGAAGACAACAATGTTTTCTTATATCATGAAATAGGATCATTAATACCTCCTCAACTAAAAAAAATGATTGTGTTTTTCGTTACACAGGATATGTTAAAAAAACTTAAAATATACTAAATGATTGGTGTTTAAAATATTTAAATCCACAGGCTAATATATTTGAACCAATTAATTTTGGGCCTGTGAATAAGAATTCCCTTATGTCAATTACATTATGCACATCATGGCAAGAGATGACAGTCTTAATACTAACAATAAGTACGAGAAATTAATAATTACATCTAGAGCTGTTTACTTCTTGACTTACGATAGGTGACAGGTTTACACCTTTGGGATTTTGGAATACAATTATTTCTTTCGATTTGGCATCCAAGAGTTGAGATATGATTCACTTGGACCAAATTATCCTCATCCTTCTTCCCACACCCGAAGCTCATTCTACTGATTAACTGGTTATATCTGTTTTTTTATCACATATTCTGTAAACTTTGTCCCCTTCCTCGCCATCCCTCCTAATCTCCACCACAAAATCCTACCGCGATTCTACTAATTAACTGGTTAGATATGTTTTTTACCACATATTCTGTAAACTTTCTCCCCTTCCTCGCCATCCCTCCTAATCTCCACCACAGAATCCTACCTTCCAAAAGTCATGGCTACTGCAGGAGTAAGTCTGTCTAGGACGGGAAGAACACCAACCAACAAGAAACTGCCATCGAAGGAAGATTTCAACAAGAAGATGCGCCGTGAACTTGCCGCGTGCGTAGCGACGTAATCCCTAGGTACGGAATTAGCTAAGGCCTCCATCCCCTGCTGATCTACTGTGGCGTTCTACAGAATGATCTTTTCTGTCATTTTAGTGAATTTTGTAAACGTGGGGGGAAAAATAGGGGAGTTGTGATTTGCTGAGTTATGAACTGGAGCTGGTTTTGGTTTTGTTGCTTGCTTGACTTAGTATGTGTACGGGCAGCAAACCAGATTGGTTCTTTACTGGTTTGTCGTGTTGCTTTCAAGGATTTTTTCTCAAGGAAGCTTGAAATTGATCCTGCTCTTTACTAGTTTTCCGTGTTGCTTTCAATGATTTTGTCTCAGGGAAGCTTGAAATTGATCCTGCTTTGTTGGAATTGATCCTGCCTTGTGGCCAGGTGCAGTAGGTGAGTGCTGGGTAGATGTCACACTGGAATACTTTGCAATTCTGGGATAGTTTTGATCCAAATATAGTCCGCTAGCTTCTAAAGGGAAGCATGATATGTTAGCAAGTGGTATGCATTTACAGTTGAGATTTTTGGGCTGGGAATAGGAATTTCCTTGTGTCAACCATTTCGGAGCTAGGCACGAAATCCTACAAAAGTTTCCTTTTTAAGTCTTGTAGTTCTAAACGTGCCTGGTAGGATAGGTTGAGGCGAATGAATACATAATTTTTAGTCTTGATAAGGCTGCGAATGAATCCAGAATTTCCCTGAGAGCAGTTGCTTGGTATGCATGGATCAAGGTGTCATCTACGTATTGCAACGTCGGTGCCCCTTCTGTATATAGAGGGTGTGCTAGTCTTCGCGGTGGAAAAAAAGCTTGGGCTCGTGAGCTCAGCTCGGGCTTGGCTCGAGCTCGCTTAGCTCGGCTCGACTTGAATGCCAAACGAGCCAAGCCCAAGCCTCCTTTTCAGCTCGTTTCTGAAACGAGCCAGGCCCGAGCTGGCTCGCGAGCCGCTTGATTTGGCTCGTGAGCCTAGGCCATCATATATTTATATGGATGATTTTATTTTGTAGTGGAGTTATTATTTGTCAATATGTAATTTATCGTCTAGATTTTGATGAATTGAATATATAAAGTTATTTTAATTTTACATGTTGATGATTCGTTATTACTTTTCTTAATGATTACAAACTATATAGCTTCAACGGAAGGCTCGCAAACTAGCTCGAGCTGGCTCGAGCCAGGAAACGAGCCGAGCCGAGCCAAGCCAAGCCTAGCTTGTTGCGAGCCATTGCAAGCCGAGCCGAGCCATTTCCACCCCTAGCTAGTCTCCCTGTGTTGTAAGCTTGATAGTCTCCCTGTATCTAGAGGGTGTGCTAGTCTCCTTGTGTTGTAAGCTTGCTAGCCTACCTGTGTTGTAAGCTTGTTGAATATATTTTGTAAAATATCATCAATAAGTATGAATAGATAGAGTGATAGCGGGTCGTCTTGACGAACTCACCTTTTGTATTGTATAATGATCTGGGCTTTGTCTGTGCATAGTAGAGATTGCATCCAGCCAAATCCATTTTCCAGGAAATCCTCTTGTTTCTATAACCTTGAATAAAGCATCCCAGCTAACTGTATGAAATGCTTTATAAAAATCAAGATTTAGCACTATAATTGACTTTTCCTCTTAAGAACAGATTGGTACTATCATTGGCTTTTCCTCCTGAGAGCAGATCGGACTATTATTGAGGCTAGAAGAAAATTTTTTGTGATTGTTTTGATGAAACCTGACTGTATGGGTTCAATTAGCTTGGCAATATCAAATTGTAATCTGTTAGGTAGAGTTTTGCTGATAAGCTTTGGGACACTGTTCAGCAATCAGATTGGTCTGAAATTTTTGATGTAAACGGCTGTTATGGTTTTTGGTAGCCTAGCATAATTTTAAACTTACCATATCACTGTACCCTTTTCTTGTACTTAGCCTGAACTCTATTTGTTGAAGTTGTAGTTTGTTGGTAGCCTAGCATAATCTTGAACTTACCATATCACTATACCCTTTTCTTGTACTTAGCCTGAACTCTATTTGTTGAAGTTGTAGTTTATTGATAGCCTAGCATAATCTTGAACTTACCATATCACTGTACCCTTTTCTTGTACTTAGGCTGAACTCTATTTGTTGAAGTTGTAGTTTGTTGGTAGCCTAGCATAATCTTAAACTTACTATATCAATATACCCTTTTCTTGTACTTAGGCTGAACTCTATTTGTTGAAGTTGTAGTTTGTTGGTAGCCTAGCATAATCTTGAACTTACCATACCACTGTACCATTTTCTTATACTTAGCCTGAACTTTATTTGTTGAAGTTGTAGTTTGTTGAGCTTTTAAAGCGATATGGGCTTAACTCAAGAATATGATGTTCTAACATATTTGAGGTTTTAATATGTTTTCTTGCAGGAACTGGTCGTCCATCAGATAGCACAGTATTTGCAGGAACAGGGTACTGAGATTGACCGCCAGAATAGGATTCTGCTCGAGATATACAAAATGACGTGGCCAGAATCCGTAGGATGATCTTGAACGCTCTTACCAAAATAAATCTGCAGAAGCTAAGGAGATAATCTTGAACGCTCTTACCAAAATAAATTTACAGAAGCTAAGGAGCTATACAATAGGGTAAATCGTACGGTGGAGCTATACAAGAGGGTAAATCGTACGGTGGAGACCATCCCTGATGCTTACAAAAAGGTGAAAGATGCCCGAGGCCGGCCCATCGACCACCCAAAATATTTGGTGTATCAAACCACCCAAAATATTTGGTGTTTTCGTAGAATTGGCTAGGCAGAGGCAAAAGGTGAAAGATGCCCGAGACCGGCCCATCAAACCATCCAAAATATTTGGTGTTTTCGTAGAATTGGCTAGGCAGAAAGGTAAGGAAATTCATCGTTGACTTAGGTGAGAGCAAGATATGTGGTGTAAGGAAATTCATCGTTGACTTAGGTATGAGCGATACAGTGGTACATGGATATTAATGTTAGTATGCCTGATTGCCTGCATGACCAATGTTACTCAAATCTTCTCTCTCCTTTTGATTTGGTTAGGTGAATGTTCTTTTAGGAAATGATGTCTTACTATCTTTTAAGAACAAAAGACATTCAACGGAGGTATAGTGAAATGGTAATGTGAAAATCAGTAGGCGGAAAACCATATTGTAGGCTCTGTGAAAACAAATAACATGCACCAAAATATAACTATATTCGGTGAAGAATATTCATCAACAGTCCTGATTTTCTAGGCAAAGCAGCTGGAGGACATTCTACTAACGGAGTCCATAGTATGTGGTTATCAAATCTAAATATCTATAACTATATTCGGTGGAGAATATTCATCAACAGTCCTGGTTTTCTAGGCAAAGCAACTGGAGGACATTTTACTAAAGGGGTCCATAGTATGTGGTTATCAAATTTAAATATCTACTGCTTAGTTATCAAAACAGAATACTATGAAATATGCAAATCCAAGTGCTAACCTCTATTTGGACAGGAGGGAAGCATTTTACTGATGAGTCAGATCTTTTTATGCCACTATTTGTCCATTAGTAATTAGTAATGTCATGAATATCGAATCAAAACTTATATTTCTTTAGGAGAACAATTAAACCAGTATCAATGGTACATACGTGTAATGGTTGTAAGATACTACTAAGCATCGATTTTTCATTTGGAGAATGAACCGACCAACCTGAAGTATTAGATTTCTTTTCACAATATAAACACAGATGCCTAAGAAGCAGTTGAGTAGTCACTATTTTTGTATGACAAGAGAAAATGAATACTGCACATTAATCATTAGAAACAAATACAAAATTGTAACTGTACCCTTTCATCTATCCATTTGTTTTGCACCTTGTTAAGCATCATATCAAGCACCAAGAATAATTTCTCACTTTGGATCAAACCAGCCAACACAGTGGTGCCACTTAAAACGTCTGGTAGCAGCACATGGGATCAAATGGAAGCATGTGAAAATTTTAGTCACACGAGGATAAATATTCGAATGGTTAAATGTGCTTCAAAAAATGTGCTGCAAAATGCCAAGTGACCACAAAAGGCATTGAAAATTTACGAGGCAATTCCAGAAATACCCTGTGAGCAACTGAGCATACTGCATACTGCAGTATATGCTGATCTTCCTCCATGTTTTTTTCCCTAAGCTCTTGCCGAATGGGTTGCCTGTCTTCATCACCCCATGCCCTGCTCTAGTGTAGGGTGATGAGCCAGCAGCTACTGCCAGCCACCTTCAGAGTCCAGACTGCTCAGCTGTGCAGCCGTGCGAGGGTGTGTTTACTTCACGCTAAAATTGGAACGATGTGACAGAAAAGTTGAAAGTTTGTGTGTGTAATAAAGTTTTGATGTGATAAAAAAGTTGGAAGTTTGAAGAAAAATTTTGAAACTAAACTCAGCCGCCCTTGTTTAGTTTCCAACTTTTTCTTCAAATTTCCAATTTTTCCATCATATTAAAACTTTCCTACACACAAAAACTTCTAACTTTTTTCTTCAAACTTCCAATTTTAGTCAAACTTCTAATTTTGGCGTGGAACTAAACACACCATTTACAAATTGAAATGGCAAAAGCAGAACGCAAACTGCCAACTGGGCTTGGGCCGTACCGCCTCTTAAGCTCCATCTCAAGCTCTTGGCCATTCAACCGCATGCCTTCTTATCCAGCTAGAGGTCGTCGAGCTTCACGTGTCACTGCACTGCACATTTCCCAGTTTCATTCATCATGAGGCCAATATCATATTTCAAACAGTACAAAAAAAAAACAGGCTCACAAAGAAACCGTCAATATATCCACCCTAGCCTTGGAGTCATGGCCTGCAACTTGTGCTAGCAGGTTCTGCACAGTGCCATATTTATGCATTTTCCTCACTAACGAAACAACGATTGTGCTTCTAAACATTGAAAAAGTAGGTTGCACTTCAGACTGGAATATCATCAATAGTTTCATAGCAATTTTTATGATTCTATCTGGAGGATGTAAAACTCAGTGCTTAGGGTTTGACGGTTTGTTCCACTCTGCATATCTCCTTTCTTTACATCATGTATCTGCTTCGTTCTACCTTCTTAATTGATTACTACTAACCCCGGTGTGATTAAGCTCAATACACACGTATGTACAAGTCTAAGGCTGAATTGATCGTTCTGTGGTATGAATGGAGTGTGCAGTGCTAGGGTAAACAAAGGCAGAAACCGAGACACCTGGAAAGAACAATTTGTTAAGCTATTTCTAAAATCTAGACCTCATGTTTGTTCATCTAAATGCTGTGCCTATTTACATTCTGAACTTTAAAATTATTATGGGCCTCTTTAGTTGGCGAAATGAAAATTTTTGGGTGTCACATCGGACGTTTGACCGGATGTCGGAACGGGTTTTCGGATACGAATAAAAAAACTAATTTCATAACTCGCCTGGAAACCGCGAGACGAATTTTTTGAGCCTAATTAATCCGTCATTAGCACATGTGGGTTACTGTAGCACTTATGGCTAATCATGGCCTAATTAGGCTCAAAAAATTCGTCTCGCGATTTATATGCAAACTGTGCAATTAGTTTTTCTTTTTATCTATATTTAATGCTCCATATATGTGTCCAAAGATTCGATGTGACGTTTTTGGGAAAAGTTTTTGGGAACTAAACAAGGCCTATATACATATTCTGAAATATATACTATATGCTGAATCTGAATAACACAATTTATTTTCTATAGGTATTCATAAAAAAAAATTATGCAGCAATTCTGTATAACATATCAAAATACCCAAGCAAGATGATCTTGATTATAGCTGCTAGAAATTATGAACTTGGCCAACAAGCAGAAAAACAGCAGCCGTGCAGCAGTCTTCGATCTATGCACACCAAATATCTTGTTTCACCTCAAAGGGGAATATCCATGCCAGACGAGCATATATTATGCATTTCACACTAAAAAAGATCTAAAATCCAGTGCCAATTAAGCGATGTGAACAACAAAGAAGATTGAAACAAAAGTACTTGTGATAGCACCTCGCAACATAATGATCATGCAGAATGGGTAGCAAGCACAGCAGAAGAGGACAACTGGCAGAATTATGGCAGAGTGCAGAAGAGGACAACTGGCATTACCTTAAATGCAGATGATGTTGAGCAGCAGTGACCTGGAGAAGATGCTACAAGAAAATGTAAGCTGTTAAAACAAAAATATTCAGTTAGAAACCAAACTATTTGTTTTCCAAGGCTGAGATTATAAAGTGCATGGCACTGCATTTTTACTAAAGAAAGACTGTAGTCCTTATACCCAAAATTGGAGCTGAAATAGGTTAACCACAAATAAACGCTTATCTCAGGAATTAATGTACAATCAGTATAGTGCTGGCTAGTTCTAGCTAAATAAAATAATTTAGTTATGGAATCTGTCATTTTTCACTACAGTTTCCATTGGAGGTTGTTTAACAAAGTAAAAAAAATGTGAGAGACTACATTGAAGAACCAACCACCGCAGCTGGCAGCTGTACACTGAGCCAACCAAATGAAATCAAATCAGAAGTTCAGAACCTCTGCGAGTATTCATGTTAGAATTTCAGTTAGCTTTCGAGCTCCAATAGTTTGACTACAAATAAGTGTGCAATCTCAGGAAATAACGTACAAGTATAGTGCTGGCTAGTTCTAGCTAAATAAACAATTTTAGCTATGGAATCTGTCATTTTTAACTGAAGTTTTCATTTGAGGTTGTTTAACAGAGTAAAAAATAACGGGAGTGACTACACTGAACCAACTGCCACAGACGGCAGCTGTACAACGAACCAACCAAATGAAATCAGATCAGAACCTCTGAGACTATTCATATTAGAAATCAGTTAGCCATATCTATTTACTTGAATAATAGCAACAAGAGCTAATGACATACTGTTACATGGGATCCAAACCGCTAGCCAATTAAACGTATCGTCACAAAGTATCTCTTTGTCATAGCCTAGCCATAGATGTCAGGGCATAACTGCAACTTCTCAACTTGAATGTATGCATCACAGATCCACAGATAGGAAACAAAATTAACAGAGGAAGAAAATACCTAATGAACTCTGGGCGGCGTAGAGGAGGATGTTGGAGACACGGCGGCATCAAGTCCCCACGCACCTGCACCTGTTGAAATCTGTCAGCTTAACCAAAATTCTGGTTTCGATTCAACTTGCTGGATCATCACACCTGATCATTGAGATATGACAACAAAATAAGAACTGTACAACATCCATTTTACGAGAGGACGCAACATTCGTAAAAGAACTAAAAATTTAATACGACTATCAACTTCTTGCAACATTTTGCGACACATTTCAGATGGTTACAAAATTTGAAATTATCGTAAAACTGCATCTCCATTTGATCGCCGGGCACTTGACACACAAAGAATAATTGAACAAATAGCAGATCAACAAACAATTGAGGAAGCACGTTACTGCTCGTTGACAACTGCAATAAAACTATGCATTTGATTTGAAGATCTCAGGCAATATAAGCGCTGCATCATCTTAAATTTCTCAAATCTCAAACACAATTCGGGTTTAACGACTTCTATCGAAAGTCCAATGGCCATACAGGCCACCGAATACCATAGAGTTCCACTAACATCCTTTTTAGGGGTCACCCATTACATTCTTTAGAAAGACTGATGTCACATGACGTTCCCATATCTTCAGCGCGCTTCATATTGAACAACTGCAAACACAACGCACTTGATCAAAGAATTGCACATACTATCCAAGACAAGCAATCTGTGGTGGTGACTGATGACGTTGAACTTGGTTTAGCTATAGCATTTTCAATTTGAGCATAGTCTACTTTGTTTGTCAGGCCGTATGAGAACACAAACAAGATGCCAAGCTGATAATCATTTTTCAGTTTTCAAATTGACGGCAACAATTAAATGCAGTAAGTGTGATGAGTCTTTCATTAATTATAAGCATTACTTTCTAAATGCAACAGGACAACAACCAGCTATAAAACAAAGCACAGAGCAGTGTTATAAGCACAAAACACTCTGTTTTTAGTGAGAGACATCCCAGCTTTTAAGTGCTAAGTATAATCATTTCAAAATGAAAAGGAGCACAACTGCACAGTATTCTGTAATAAATGGCTATACTTCATACATTTACAACAGATGTCAGTTGGCAATCAGTTTTTGGTAACAAAAAAAGATTTATGATGACAGCTAGCCCAGCTACTGGAATCTAATTTAGGGGGTGCAGACCGACTCATGGATACTTTTAGGCTCACTGTACTTCAACTAAACGAACTAAATTTCACTTTTCAAGTTACAAAATTGAAATTTATATAATTTAGCGGGCCAAGGAATACCCACAGGTCAACTTGCTCCCATCCCTAGAATCAATATCCAACCAGCCAACCGTTCATACCTTTTTGCTGGATCCACAGCAATGTAAGGTACAAAAGAAATTATTGCATAGATGATTATTACACGTACTTGTGTGCTTCAACTTGTTTCCTTTTACTCAGAGCTTAATAACCCATCAAACATCATTGTACAGATAATTTTAGTGTCGTCACTAGCTCAAGTCCACTGAACTGGTCCGATATGGAATACAAAATTCTTATGTACAAACAATCTTCAGAGAAAGCCGTATATCTTTCAGGAAAGAAGTGGACTACAAACTAGCCCATAGAGCTACAATTAGAAAAAAAAAGTAACGAGAATTTCCCCATTTAATGTGTTACTGAAAGAAAATAATTTGCCTTAAAAAATATGACATGCAAATTACAAGCTACATTGATAATACATCAGATAGAATATTGCACTGTACTAAAGGATAACCGCAAGAATAAAATTCAGTTCTCAAAAACAGGGTACGAGAGATACTACAACAGTTTTTAGTAAAGATAAGTTTGCATTTAATTTTGGCTCAAAGATTTTTCATTTTTTTAGTTCAAGGGTTCCTTATGATCATGCCACCTTGGGCAGATAAACACAGGCACATGGTATGTGGCCATTGAGTTGTGAATGACGACCTGATCGTTCGAACTATATACAATGTACTCTATCACTAATCCGGTCCACCATGCCCCTACTATTGTGTAAGCTAACCAATGGAAGCTCAAGAAATCAAACAAAAAAAATGACGCATTAACGAAAGACGATGACAACAACAAAAGGTAGTAGCCTTTTTTCAAGAAACTGATTATGGATTAAACATACTCTGGCGGGTGCGCTTCTTGTAGAGGATGCGATAGCCACATTCACGTCACTGGATCACATCTCCTGGCTTCAGTGTGTTCTCAGCTCCACAATCTGAAGAGAGAAAAATCGCACTTCATCATATAAAAATTTGACAACTAAAACCGAACTCAACTAGCCATAATCCAATCCAACCAATGGAGAGCGAAACCATTGTATGCTTGTCGGGCAGCTCGTGATGAAGCTGCGAAAGAAGACAACCCAAGTCTGGAGGACCGGTAGATCGACATGGTGATTCTACTACTTCTAGGTGGCGTATATTCGCCAAGGTGGAGTTTGTTAGAATAGGTGTCGAATATACTAGTCCTATTTGGTTACAGGTGGACTTAGAGTTGTAATAGGTGTTAGGGGGTGGAGTTAGAGTCGGACTCTGTAACCCGGCATCTCCTTAAATAGAGAGGGGGGCACCACAATGTAACCATGGCAACTACAATGTAGCTCTCCTTAAATAGAGAGGGGGGCACCACAATGTAACCATGGCAACTACAATGTAGCTAGACACGCAGGGAGAGGATGGCGGCGAGGCCATGGACTCGTAGCGGCTAGGAGCTATATTGGTTGGGAAGGAGTGCCCATAATCAGAGCCCCGGGGATGTAGGTTTCAGCTAAACCTCATTAACGAATATCATGTGTTCTTGTGTCGTCATCTGGCGTGTCTTGGGTGATCAATGACTGAAGCGATCGAGAAGGTTAGTCATCGTTCCGCTATATCGACTAACTTTTATAACAACCATCACCCAAAAAAAAAAAGACACATCCCATCCCATTGTGCAGCTTCGACGGCGTTTTCACTCCTAAGTCCTACCCCCCCCCCTGACCCGGTGGACGGAGGGCCTACAGCTATCTTCAATCATCAATAAATACATCACGGAATAAGAAACCCGTGTTTCTAATTCTCCAACGCAAATCGTCTCCCCGGGCTGCGGCAAATCGGCCAAACCCAAACCGGCGATGCGAGAGGTAAAGGAGAGAAGGAATGACCTCCACAGAGATAGCTGACGGGCTCAGGTTGTTGCGGATCCATCGGACGCAGCGCCGCTGGTGGAGGCAAGACGACGGCTGCAGGCGCAGGGCGGCGCGTCGACGGCTGCGGCGTGAGAGGAGGCGGCGGGTATATACCTGTTAATTGGGCTTCAACATTATGGGCCGAAACGTCTCATAAAGTCTAGAATTGGTCCTAGCTACAGTGTATGCGCCGTGTCGGCATGGACGGAACGCGCAGCGGAAGTCGTTGTCGAAGAGGACACGCGTCCGTACAGTCGGTGTCGAATTCGGACTCGGGCTCATTTCGCAGCCATGGTCTCGGTGTCGTTGTTGGATTTGCGTCCGCTATTAGTTGGACGCCTCCCCAATCACATCTTCCTTCCACAATCCTCATCACCTCGTCGACATCTTCCAAGCACATGGATGCCGATGCCAACGCCGACGAGGCGACGATCCTGAATCCGGCGGCGGCGGCAGCGGCGGAGGGCAAGGAGAAGAACAACAGAGCAACCCCGTCAGAGTGAAGCTGCCGATGCCGCAGGCGAGCATCAACTTCATAATGGCGTGGGAGAAGGGGCCATCGCCCAACTTCGGCGACATGGACGACTCGCCGGAGCATCGCAGGCAGCGCGAGGAGCTGCACGCCTACCTCGACAAGGTGGAGCTCGAGTTCGAGGCGTTCCAGGAGGAGGTCCGCCGCGAGGTCCAGGAGACCGGCGGCTACTTGCAGACGTTCGACGAGGCCGCCCACGCCGACATGGAAGAATTCATCGCTCAGGCCATGGAAGAATGGACCGGTACCAGCCTCAATCGCCATTGACCACTTGGCGTCAACCGAGTTTCAACACCGAACTGACCTTTCTATCTATTTATCGATCACTATGTAGGAGTATTACCGTCTACCGTTCACTGTGGATTCTAATCTCGCGGGTGAATGTTAACCGGTTTCTTATATGTCAGCTAAATGATTATAAAAAATTTTCAAAAAAAAATACAATATAGATTAATATGTAATATAACACTTCACAGACATGCAGGTTCAATTCGACTTTTACAAGTTGTAACAAAAATAACAAATTAAGCTCTAACTAGTATACGTATATTCATAGCCAAATTTATTATTTTTGTTACAACTTGTAAAAGTCTAATTGAACCTGCATGTCTGTGAAGTGATATATTACATATTAACCTATCATGTCATTTTTTTTGAAATTTTTTCATAACTATTTAGATGACATGTAAGAAACGATGGACGTCCACCCGAGTGTTTAAAACAGTTTCCCTTATGTTATACCTCCGCCTGTTTCAGTTCTTGCAATATATAGGTGACCAAAATTTTTCCTCCTTTCTTAAGAAAAAGTTTTTCTGAAATTTACTAGAGTTTCAGTGATAAATTTACTATAGGTTCAGAATCACTGAGACACTTTGTATGGAAACAAATGTTAAATATTTTTTGGAGCTAGCATGACGTTACAATTTCTTATAGTTTTACCCCCAGTCACATGGTTGCGAAATCATGATATCAGCCATTTCATTATTGATATTAGAAACATCCATGTGTAGTATAATTGGGTATTTAGAAAATTCCTCCGTTTTTTTTTAGCTGTAAAAATGTTTGCACATAACTACTGTTGAATTTCCGAACTTGTCGCCGATGGATAGGCTCCCCCGAGCCCATCTGTTCATCACACAAATTTCTATTCTTTGTTTCGCCACCTGTTCATCCCATGCTAGCTATAACCATCGGACCCACGCGTCAGAAGCATCATCATCCACATCTCAAATATAAAGAATATTGATTATCCAAGAACAACACGACCTTTTGTCACCGCACACATCGCTGATGCCTATGATCATGCACAGGTACGGTGATCAAAATTTAGCCACCCTATCATTACCTGGGGCATCACACAGACATTAATTAGCACACGGGCATTATATATGCTAGTAATAATTAATAAGCAGTAAACACACCATTGCATGCCTTAACTTCGTGACAATGTACATCCATATGCGGAGTATATAGCTTAACAATACTCCTATATTTGATCCTTTTTCTCTCTAATTTCTGTGTTCATGCATGCTACAGTTGAACACGTTGATGGCATAGTAATTCAGTGTGACGATTTCCTGTCGTATGTAGAACAAGTAGAGGAGAAACACAGCTAGCAAGCCATGGTCGTCGTGTTCGTCGTCGTCGTCGCCGTCTCGATATCAGAAGAGCCTCAGCTCGAGGTCGACCTCGCCGCCGGCGCCGGCGCCACCGCGTGAGGCGGCGCCGGCCGTCGTCCAGCAGATGTGGTCGGAATTCAGCGGCGGCGCGGCTGCTGCTCGGCCGTGTTCGTCGATGTAGCTGGTGGTGGTGTACAAGCTGTCCACCTGCAGCAACAACGACAGCGTCGCCGGGGCGGCGGCGGCGGCGACGCCGGCGCCGGCGCCGTAGAAGACGTAGGGATTCAGGCAGCCGGCGGCAGCGGCGCCGCGCTCCTTCCTGTGCGCGTTCTGGTGCCCGCCGAGCGCCTGCGACTTGACGAACTTCTTCTCGCAGAAGAGGCACGGGAACAGCCGCCGCCCGCCGCCGCCGCCGCTCGCCGGCGACGACATGTCCACCACCACCTTCTGCTGCTCCGCCGTTGACTCCATATGCTAGCTTGCTGCAAATAGACCAAACCCTACGTATCAAGCATACCTATATCAATTTGAATATGATTCTATATATCAATTTGATGTAAATCGTTTGAAATCAATAAAAAATAAATTTCTTGGACCGAATGCCTGAACATGCATAGAATATATATGGAAGTGAAAACATGCATGATACTTTAGTGCTCCGAATTAATATCAAATAAACATACCGAATATATTGCAAAATAGTTAATATCTGCGACCAAGAATGAAGATGAAGCTAGCTTTCCTATATCTGAAAATAAAATGGAAATGCTGGATATATATCAACTGCTTTTCTCTCTAAGGATAGTGAGCTGAGCTAATAAGCTAGCTCTGAGTGTGTCTTGAGCTAACTGAGTTGGCCAATTATATAAAGGGTTGGGAAAGGGTAGTGATCTGTGAAACATATACTACAGTGTTTGTTGAGTTGTGATCCAAATTCATTTGCATATAATAAAAGCTTGCTTCTGCCGGAGCGAAGTGGATGCCAGTAGATGCCGGATCGTTTATCCTTTAGGGTTTCACCTTCATATATACCTCTTGTAAGCCACCGTTCGCCGTTGTAACCTCACTCCGATATAGTGAAGATATTTTACTGGCTGTCGATCGTGTTTTTTCTCTCCTGCTTTGTGAGGGTTTTCCATGTTAAATCTCGTATCTTCTGTGATTGATCTATTGTTTTTTATCGTTTATTTACCTATCGTTTCCTAACATTGTTAAGAATATTCCAGGGACACTGGACTGCGTAATGCAGTTTTTTTTTCTAAAAAGCTAGCAAAAGCTAATTTTAAAGTTGATCTTTTAATTAAAATTATATTAGATATATTTTTAACATGTGAACTGGGGCAATGAAATTAAGTGATGAACAGATTAAAATTGTGTTGGATTAATCTGGGTTTGCTATTTCAGAGTGCATAAATATGCATAGACTGAGGGCCAAAATTCTGATATTTGCGAATTTTTTTATTTTATTTTTTTTGGAAATTTTGAATGAATGGTCTTGAAAATTTGAAGAACTTTTGCTAAATTAAAAAACTAAAAAAATCAGCCGGAAGAACATTCTACCGGCACACACTAGTAGTTCTCACATAATCTCAGAAATTCATATCCGAAATTGTAAATCTTGGGATATCCTAAAATCAAATTCCAAAAATTCAAAATCATTATAGTTAATTTTCAGAACAAAAACCTAACCAAGCACGGAGAAATAGCGAGAACAGACTAGCAGCACACACCGGGACTAAAATTTCAGTCGCCAATGCAGGAATGGAGGTGCAGCTTTTCTATATTGGGAAAATGGAAATGGATACCAATTATATCACCACTTTTCCTAAAGAGTATAGTGAGATGATGAGCTGAGATGAGCTTTAGCTACCGCTGAGTGTCTTGAGCTGAGAAGCCAATTATGTAAAGGGTCCGAGAAAGATTGTGATCACAGTCGCGGTTTGATAGACTCCACCAAAGCCCAAAGTTTTAGGTCTTGTTTTGCTCAGAACCGATTGGTCTTGAGTTTTTCATGACAAAAATTTCATAAATTAAGACCGAAGAAACAAGAACATACTAATTAGTATTTTTTGTTCTGACCGAATGGCCACCCCTGCTACCAGCAAGAGTCTGGATGATTTTTTTTTCGCTTCATCAAAAATATGTGTAAAAGATCAGTAGTGGCACTTAAAGGCCTGTATTAAGAATATTATTCTAGACAATCTGCACAACTATTTCTTAAAAGCTAGAAATAGTTTAAAACTATTTAAAAACTTTTGTGCTGTTTAAAATTTGAAAGCCTCATATATCCCTCATCATCTTTTAAGAAAAGAAATACATCTTTTTTTACTTCATCCAAAATATGTGTAAAAGATCAGTAGTGGCACTTAAAAGCTTGTATTAACAATATTATTCGAGACAAACTGCACAACTATTTCTTAAAAGCTAGAAGTAAAACCAATTTTGATTTTAAGAATGATTTTGGATAGTTTTCTTACTTGTGAGTTGGCCAACTAATCAAAGAGGCGCAAGGAACCCCTAACGTACAAATCAATTTCTAAAATTCAAATTCAGCTTTAGTTTTTATAAGGAAAAGTAAAACCAAACGCGGTGAAATCATGAGAACACAATGGCAGCACACATCGAATGACACTCCTGGCTTCAGCTTTCTCCCCTGTGCCCTGAACTTGTCCAGTTTTGCCCTGTATACATTGTTACCGATAATTGGCCTTCTTCCCTGCAGTGCAGCTGTTGCAGAAGAACACGCCAAGCACTAGAGAGCTAGTTGATGGCTTTATCCATTACTAATTCGCTGCATATTTTATGTGTGCTGACACAGTTAATTGGCTTAGGCCCTGGAGGCCTGGAGTCCAGTTGTTCAGGGCTTCAGGCTTGGCTGCCAGATGCATCCCCTCTGAACTTTTCTCTGATGGGGCAGGAGATGCTATTCAGCTGTTGCTAGTGCTGTGTTTTTGCCCTTTCAATGCCAAAACGGACAAGACAAAAACACAGCATCATTGGCTGGGAACTGTTCTTTTTTCTTTCTTCCCACTGATCTTCAGGCTCTTGGAATTTGAATCTCTTTTGGTGTTATTATTAGATGGAAGATATATATATCAAAGGAAAGATGGATTCTAATTGGTATGCTCAGTCAGCACCGAGATATCAGTCATGGTTATGAACACAGTTAATTTCAGAATATGCGCATAAGAACATGGACAGCAATTCTGTCCTTTCCTTTTCAGCTTGGATGGTATTCTTGGGTCTATGAACTCTGAACATTGGGTGCTCCATAAGCTGAAAACAGTACCTTTTAAATTTCCACTGATTCTCAGCTGTCCACTCTCTTTATTAATTATATATTAATTCTTAGGTGAAAAGTATTGTTGAGGACAGAAAAAATACGAAATATATCCCTCTATGTTTAGAGAGAAAATAAGTGCAGGCGTGCCAGTGTACCTAAATACACAATAAACAAAACATAGGGAACATACTCTTTATTAATCTTAAAAGATCATAAGTACAAATTCCCAATGTGATATATATGTATGCGCGCTCCATAATCTGTCGTTGGACATATCTGACTTGTGCGATGTGGTCTCCTGGTTCCTGGGGCCTCGAGAAGCTCCCAGTTAATTACCTCCGCAGGTCTAGACCTGCTAGAGAACCTCCGATTAAGCTGCTTGTGGTCGTCTCGTCGTCTTCGCTTCACGTTCTCCATACATGGTTGTGATGATGATGTAGATGTGTGTGGGGGCGTTGGCAATGATCCGTGCGCCAGTGTTGGTAACGTAGCCTAAGCGTCGGCTTCGCCCGCCCTTCGTCGTCTAGCCTCGTCGGTCTTGAACAACGTGTTGGTGTAGATTATTGGTGAAGACATGTATAGAGTTACGTGGTTCGAACGACTCGATGTCACAGCAGTTACGTCGAGATTAGATTAGAGAAGAATCAAGAACTGTTAGAGATGATCAGTGCGTGTAATAGCTGGATTTAATCACAGCTAACACCCCGTTGAGAAGGACAAGAATGAACAGGACTTGTTGCATGGCACTATAGCACTTTGATGATGTGTCGTCTTCCGATTGGTTGGCCATGTTGCCACCGTGATTAGCTTAATTAGCATGCTTGCATTTGCTAACTTGCTATCTCCCCGTCGCTGCCGCCACGCCGCCGTGCGACGTGTGCGTATGTGAGGCCGACGGTCGTCCTGTCGTCCCGTCATCCTTCGGGTGCTGCCACCACGCACCGGTCGCCGATCCAATCATGCGATGGAAGACTGCCGGCTGCCGATCGCCGATCTGATCTGTAACCGGCCAGCGATATTTGTTGACGCAGATCGATGGCCGTCGTTGTCTGCACGGAGTGCCGCCGGCCGCCGGTCGCCGATCTAATCTGCAACCGGGCGATATTTGTTGACGCAGATCGATAGCCGCTGCCGTCATCCGGCGCCATGACATCAGCGCACGCCGTCGTGGCCGCACGAGTGTACTCCTCCATGCTCTGGTTGATGCCTCTCCATGCATGCGTATGTACGTGCTGCATATGAAATAAGAAGGAAACATATCTTAATTAATTTTACCTTGGAAGACCATCGATTCCATCTTCCTCCTCGTGTTCCCCTGCCGGACGCCGGTTCGTCCGAAGCCGCTCGCCGCCGCCGGTGTGCTCCGGCCGCGCACGCGCTGTTGCTCCGATGCTGGATGATGGATGTGCTGATGACGAGGGAAGATTGTGTTGAGGATGGATGGCTGCGTCGAGGATGGATGGCTGCGTTGTGTGTCGATGGCTTGTGGGTGCTAGATGCGTTGGTCTATGAATGTGTGTATCGAGTTCCCCCCTCCCTGGCTGCCGAGGGGTCGATGCCTTATATATGCGTCTGAGGCGGTGCTCACCGCATCCGCGCGCCGTTTCCTCCGCGTCAAGTTCACTGCAGATAAGGGCTTGATCGATCAGTTTATTATATGTTCATATCCTTCTTTGATTTTATCTCTTAACTTCTCCCGGCGTCAAATATCCGAGCTCTGTTAACCTCTGGAGCATCGGGGGATGGAGGCCCAGCCGCCCGCGCGTGCGCAGCTGGGTGGCGATTCCTTCATCATTATTTCTGTAGATAAGAAACAATCAATAGAGATAAACTTGATTTGTAATTCGCTTTGTTTCTCTGTTGCTGGGCCATAGTCCAGTGATAAGCGCCTCGCTAGCTCGCGCGAAGTAACTAACTCGATCAAGTTTGTTATAGAGATAAAATCAATGGGTTTGTTGGTTATCTCTTGATTCATCTGATTTTATCTCTTCCGTATATTAACTTCTGAAATCTTGGCGAGATAGAGGTCCAGCCACCCGCACGTAGGCAACTATCATCTTGTATATTAACTTCTGAAATCTTGGCGAGATAGAGGTCCAGCCACCCGCACGTAGGCAACTATCATCTTGTATATTAACTTCTGAAATCTTGGCGAGATAGAGGTCCAGCCACCCGCACGTAGGCAACTATCATCTTGTATATTAACTTCTGAAATCTTGGCGAGATAGAGGTCCAGCCACCCGCACGTAGGCAACTATCATCTTCGGCCATGGACCGAGCCCATGATTAATCACTCGGATATGCATAGGCTGCTTGATCACCCAGGCAAGCACACACATACAACCGTCTACTGTAGTACATGCATACATGCATGTAATTGCCTCACCAGCTAATCATCACACAGCTAGTTATTGGTTAATTATACATGCCCATATACTAATCCAAGTATATATATATCCCTGGCTGCCTGTGCATGTATGTATTTGCGTTTATATACATGGCCAAGCATTGCATAGATATGATAAGCTAGCCAACTTATAATCTTGCTTGTTTGCTTTGTCCTTTGTGAGTAAGTCTTGCGTACACATATAATAGCAAAAATACCATCAAACAAATATATGTATATATATCAAATGAGATATGGATTCTAATTGGGATTCCCAATAATCAACGACATATATGTCAAGTTTGTGGGCATTTCCAGAATATGCAGTGTAAGAACATGGATATACTATTCAACTAATCTGTTTTTGCAGCAAGAATATCATTCTTGGGTCTCTTGAAAAGAAACTGAGTTCAGTTGGTTGACGGTTTCGATATACGCCCGGACCACCCATACTCAGGGTTCAAAGTTTCAATTTCGGTAGCTCTATCAGGGGGCACCCATACGGCCGAAATTTCGGTTATTTTGATCCAAAATAATTTTATTTTTTCAAAAACAAAATGGCCAGATTTGAATATTTTTGTAAAATACACAAATGTTTGAGAAAATCTAAAATTTTGGGTGAAATAATTTCGTATTGGGGGGCGCCCGGAGTGGGGGGGTCCAAAAGAACTGGAATTTTGAACCCTGCCCACACCACTACATGGACGTGATTAGACAGCTATTGGTAGCTGGTTTGTCTTATCCAGCTACCACACCATCAAATATAAATATAATAGTGTGTGTCTTTTTTTAACCTCTTTAATAACTTATATCTTTTAAATCACATATTGTTTTTAAAATCTATTTGCACCATTGTGATCCACTCAAAATATGCGACAAAAAAAGATCCATACTGAATATGTTTAAACATTTTATTAATTTAAAAGTAGTTTATTATATGTTAGGAAGTAACTTCCATGTTATCAGGAAGTAACTTTTACATTTTATACATGATTAATTCTCATTAGTTACTTCATCAATGTTATTTACAATCCATCAAAGGCTTTATCTTTTTTTTCTCATACTACATGAAAAACAAAAGTAAAAGGGAAAAAAACAATAAGTGTTCAAAACGGATTTACAGATTTATAGAAAGTTACTTCTTAACCATGCAAAAGTTACTTCGAATTAACATCGAAGTTACTTTTAAAAGTTGTTAAACTTACTTGTGCTGATCTGTGCTGATTAAATTTAATTTCTAGATAGAGTCATATTTTTATCCCTACAACAAATTTACTTCTAATGTTGTGACAAAGTTACTTTCTTTTTGTTTTAAGTTACTTTTATAATTTATCTAAATTACTTTTAGACTTTACTAAATTTACTTTTATATGTCTAAGAAGTAATTTAGTAGAATCTAAAAGTAATTTAGATATATTATAAAAGTAATTTATATTTTTTCATCAAAATATAATTGTCGACGTTTGATGTTGCGATTCCGGTATTTGCACAGTATGAGGATCGTTGGTACTAGGATATATGCGAGACTGAGGTAAAATAGACGGAGGCGAGGACTTTTATACAGGTTCGGGCCCCTGAATTGTCAGGTAATAGCCCTACATCCTGTTGGCCGAAGCCGGTCATTGCTCTTATTCATCATAATCACACCAGTACAATATTTGTGGTAGCCTATCTAACTGTTGTCGACATGACGGTCTAAAGTTCTGACTCGTAGTCGACAACAGGGTAGTCTTCCTCCTCGAATCCGTGCACGGCGAGATCAGAGACAGCACTATGTCTCTCCTGACAGTATCCGGAGACACCGTAGGGGACTAGCCATGCCTATCTCTGAAGTCGATATCCGTCGTCTTGTCTTGGCGCATGTTGGCTTGTATGTTGTGGCTTCTGTTATTCCGTGTGTGTTGATTGTGTCCCCTCTCCTCCTAGGGGGCCTTGTATTTATACCCATTGTTGTCCCTTTGTCCAAGTAGAACTAGGAAAACCAATATGGATACAATCCGAGTAGTTCTTGTCGTTTCCATGTAGAACTCTATTCATCCTTCCTTATGCGGAACTCCTCCTATATCCGGAGGTTGTATTCGTATAAGACATGGTATGTGGTGGGTCTTGCCGAGATTTAGTCAACTACTATCAGGTATGTGATATCCATAACCCTGACAATAATCATGTGAGATCTTGTTATAAAGATTTAATTATTACGAACACAACAGTGTAATTGGATCATAGATCGGATGAGTAGTTTAAGAGAAAAAATTATTTGAAGCATAGGATGCGTAGTATATATTTGAAGCATAGGGGAGAAACTTCTCTCTCTGGCGTAGCAGAGTGTGTCACGTGGCTTCCGATTCGGTCTGTTCTGGCCTTCAATGTCAGCATGTGGAATGGACGACTACACCAACGTGCATGGGATCATACGGCCCTAGATGCGTCGCGCGATAAGACCAGATCGAGAGGTCTCTCGAGATAGATTTTACGCCACTACAAAGGGGTTTAAACTGACAGCCATAATCAATTATCGCAAGTGGTTGAAGTGTCCGCTAATAACGAAAAGCCTAGGGAGAACTCCCGAGAAGGATGGAGTCCAAGAGAATCTGGTGGGTAGGGAGGGCGAGGCGATAAGGTGGGGAGAGGAGGCCAAGGGGACAAGGCAGTGCTCCCTTCATTCCATATTGATTATCATATAATTTTTTTTAAAAAAAAGAAAATCTTAACTACCATATATTTCATTTAATGTGAGTATGTAATGGAAAAGAATAAAAAACATACAGACTTTAACTCACCGTATGCACAATAAACAATTGTTTAACTACCCGTCAAATGAAAAGGCCATGGTTATATGATGATCAATTTGATTTTTTTTATTTTTAGTTATACGATGATCAAAATAGAACGGAGAGAGTATCAAGGAGTCATTCTAATCGCTTGCTTGTTCTTATGTTGGTACGTAGTTAGGACTTCTTTAAATGCAAGATTCAATAGACACATAAATAGGAAAAGCACAGAAGCATAATGTCATACTACGTTGAAACCTACAGGAATTTGATCCATGAAAATTTATAAAAAATGTCATTTGGCAGCACCAGAGGAAAACAGTATGAACTTCAAGACACAAGAAAGAGAGAACATGAGGCTATACCTTAATTTGCTAGTTTTCCCACAAAAATTCTATAAAATGAGTCATCTCATAGAAAGGATTTTGCTGAAGCCAATCTTTTATGGATAGGGATTCTTCGATGGACTACATATACGGTAGATGTCACTGACACAGACTCTAAACATGTAGATGTGAGACCCACACGTGATTTATGTCCATCTTTTGTTCCAATAGACAAAGTAGGATTATTTTTATAGGATTCCAATCCTCTGTGTTTCCTTCATATTCTCCAGCTTTGATGGGCCTGGTGGCTAGAGAATTGCAAGTGAAAGCTCCCAAGCAGGCCTAATATCTGAAGATCTACGCTTTGGGCTCCTGACAGCCTTGCTCATTGCAGCCCAGGATATTAGCTTCTTTTTTTTTTTTTGAGAACTAGATATTGGCATGTGAACAACGTACGGTATCAGACATAGCCATTCAGTCCAAGAATTTTTTCTTCTGAAATCTTCAGTCCAAGAATTTTCGCGGTGTATATATGTACTCCCTCCGTCCCATAATATAAGGGATTTTAAGTTTTTGCTTGTACTGTTTGACCACTTGTTTTATTCAAAAAATTTGTACAAATATAAAAAACGAAAAATTATGCTTAAAGTACTTTGGATAATAAAGTAAGGCAAAAAAATAATTCTAAATTTTTTTAGTAAAACGAATGGTCAAACAGTGTAAGCAAAAACTCAAAATTCCTTATATTATAGTACGGAGGGAGTATTTGTTTCTTGCTACTCCTGACACATGTTTGGAGATGGGCGATTAATTCAGCTTAATTGATGTTTGCCTGAGGATGCCCTGATGCTTCTTGCCTTCTTGCAATGCTCGAAACATGGACAGCTTGCTTTAGAGTCGTCATTAGTTTTTATCAGCTTTGGAGTCATCATTATTATTTTAGTAACTCTGTAATCCTCGAACAAGCTTTGCTTGATCCAATGGGAAGGCATCTCGACACATGTGTATCAGAGGGGAGTGTACAAGAGAGATGTATAACCTAGCTAGGGCTTGATTGGAACAAACGAATTTTAGTAGGAATTTCAAACTGGTGTATATATCTGTTTAGAAGGTATTACAAATTGATGTATAAAAAGGCTAGCTCTTTCTGGATGATCTAATTCATATATTGCTAAGAGTTAGCCCTGACTAATATTTCTGTTTTGCACGATATGAACCAAAATTTTCTATATATCTCATTGGTATAGAACTATAGATTTATGGACTCAATAAAAATTAATAACCCTATAAAGGTCCTTTCGCAACTTATTGCAATCTTATTCTCGTTATAGATTTATGGATTCAACAAATTAATATCCATGATAAGGTCCTTATTGCAACTTATTACAATCTTATATTTTTAAGATTTGATTACATACCTTCCCTTTAGATAAAAAAAATAAGGATATTTTTCCATGTGCCCATGACATGAGGGTTTGACATGTGGGGTAGGAGTGTAAATTCTTAATTTCAAGATAAACGAAGGTACAATCAAATTTTACCCAAGAAAACATAGTCAAAATTAACCTTTTCAAAATCATTGGTTTTACCCATAAAAAAACATTGGTTTTATTGATTTCAAAATTTTGTACATTTTTGACTTCAAGAGAATACTGGTCTTTGTTTTACAACTAAAATTTACTCCCTCCGTCCCATTATAAATGGAGCCATGATTTTTCGTGTCCAACCTGAACCGTCCGTTTTATTTGAAAAAAAATTAAGAACATAAGTCACGCATAAAGTACTATTCATGTTTTATCATCTTATAACAATAAAAATATTAATTATAAAAAAATTAAATAAGACAGACGACCAAATTTTGACATGAAAACTCATGATTGCACTTGAAATAGAACGGAAGGACTGTGAATCTGTGATAGCAAAAGAGAGATGAACACTACCACAAGATTAGTAAAAAGAGAAGTGCACATTTCGATCATTTATAGAAGAGATGATGTGTTTCAAACTTCCAATTATCAGTAAAAGCAAAGTCTTCTAGGCAACACCAAAACCATCAAAATCGAAAACCAGTTGGAAGTTGGAAAAGGCAAAAAAAAAAAAAAATCTAGAGAAGATACTTTTGACACTCCTCCCCTCAACTACAAGACAAACCAAACCAAAGCCCCACCCTAGCACGAAATAAAAAAAGAAAAAGAAACAAAGAACCACACAAACATACAAACACAGGTAAACGTAATAAAAACAAAAAAAATCAAAAAAAATTCACCTTATCGTCACGCTCTCCCTAATTTTTTCCCCTTTTCTTTGCTTCTTCTCTCATCTCACCACCACGCCCCCGGCGTGGCCGCCGTTCCAAAACCGCACGCCAAAACCAAAACCAAAAAACAAATCCTTTTCTTCACAACAACAACAATAAATTCTTTTTTTTTAATTTTGAGAAGTAAAGAGAAAGAAATAGAAGAGCAGACAGCTATATATATATACTGGCGAGATATCACAATTTTATCTCAGAAGAACACCCCAATTTTTTTTTATTCTTTTAGCGAAGGAAAAAAATCAAAGAGCATATACTGGTGAGATATAACTACTATATAGCTATTTTATTTCAGAAGAACACCCCCAAAAAATATTTTTATTCTTTTAGCAAAGGAGAAAAAATCGAAGAGCATATACTGGTGAGATTAGATATAACTATTTTATTTTCTTCAGAAGAAGAACATTTTCTTTTGTAGGAAAAGCAAAGGGTGAAAAGAAAAATCGAAGAGCATCCCAACCCATCCAGCTATATATAGATTGGGAATTTGGGATTTGATACAAATACTAATTTTGAGCCCAACCTAAAACCCTCACCTTATCCTCTCCTCCTCCGATTCCTCCTCCGCCTGCTTCTCTTCTTGCTTCGCCTTCGCTTTGCTTGTGGTGGCCGGAGCAAGAGCCCCGGCCATGGCCTCCACCACCGACGCCGACGCCGCTCCGGTCGCCCCCGTGCTCGAGGAGAAGCCCCCCACCCCGCCGCCTGATGGCGACGAGGTCCCTGCTGCTCCTGCGGCGGCGGCGGCCGCGGAGGAGCAACCCAAGGTAGTCGAGTCGGCGGCGGAGGAGGGAGGCGAGGAGGTGAGATTGGATGGGAAAGATGGGGGTTCGGGTGGTGAGGAGGCCAAGAACGGCGAGGTGGAGGTGACGGAGGGGGATGGGGAAGGCGGGAGGTTGGAGGAGGCCAAGGATGAGGGAGGCGGCGGGGAGTTCGCCGGGGGAGATGCGAAAGCTGCCTCCTCGTTGTCGGCGGCGGCGGAGGAGAAGGAGGAGGCGAGCAACGGCGAATTGGTCGAGGGGGATGCTTATCCGGCTTCCTCCGATGCGGCGGTAGGTGAGGAGAAGGGCGAATTGGGCGAGGAGCCGGAGGAGAAGGCTCTGGCTCCGGTTCCGGAGGCGAATGGCGCCGCCGAATCGGATGTGGGGGAGAAGCCAGAGGAGGATAACGAGGGGGAGGAGGTGGCTACTGGTGGTGGGGATGATGGTGAATTGGGAATTGAGAAAGAGGTTGATGTTTCTGCTGGTGCCGCGGAGGCGCCGCCGCCAGAGGATAAGGTAGCTCCTGAAGCTGAAGCTAATGGAGATTTGGGCGACAAGGCGGAGGAGGAAGCGAGTGCTTCGGCGGCGGTGGAGGTGGTGGAGGAGAGCAATGCTCCAGAAGAATCGTCGGAGAAGGCTGTGGCTTCGGAGGCGAATGGCGCGGCTGCCGCCGTCGAATTGGCTGTGGAGGAGAAGCTAGAGGATAACAAGGGAGAGGAGGAAGAAACAGAGGCGAAGCCTGAGCCAGTAAGCGGCGCGATTCCAGTGGTAATTGATCTTGCTCAGTGTAGTTTTTTTATTTCTAAATAGTTTTGATACATACAAGGATGTTGAATTATTCGTGTGGCCGAATCCAGGTTGTTGACGACACTAGCTCCGAGACGATTGCGCCTGTGAGTGCCGAAAGTGCAGTTGAAGAGAGTACTGAGAAGGAGCAAACTGTTGAAAGCCAGGCTGGTGAATCTGTGGAGCTTGTTGGTGTCGAGAAGCCTACTGAGGATGAGAGTAATGTTGATGGCGGTGCTAGTTCTATTGTGTCTCGAGAATTGGCTCCAGAGGAAACCAAGGAAAATAATGTTGGTCAGGAGGATGAAGGTGTTGCTGAGGTTATTGACCGTGAAGAAGATGCTGATGATGATGAAGAGATAGTTTTAGCTGCAGCTGATGATGAAGATGATGGTACTAACGAGGCTGATGACGATGAAGATGGAGTGAGCTCCGACAGGGGCCCTGCACGAGTTGCTATTATAGAGAGTTCGGAAGCTGCGAAGCAGATCATGAAGGAGCTTGGGGAAGGTTCTGCTAGTGTTAGTCCTGTATCTGGCTTGAGCAGCTCGAGAGAGTACACTAATAGCATGGATGGGCAGATTGTCCTTGATGATTCTGAGGAGGATGAGGATGATGACGATAATGAGGATGACGATGAGAAGGGGTTTGATTCTGCTGCCTTGGCTGCCCTGCTGAAAGCTGCAACTGGTGCATCTGCAGACGGGAATGTCACGGTTTCTTCCCAAGATGGCTCTAGAATCTTCTCCATGGATCGGCCAGCTGGCCTGGGCTCATCAGCCCCATCTCTCAGGCCAACAGCCCCACGCACAGTTGCACGGTCAAACCTATTCAGCCCCTCTGAGCTAGCAGTGACTGCTGAGCCTACTGAGGAGATGACGGAGGAAGAGAAGAAGCTGCATGACAAGGTTGAGTTGATCCGAGTAAAGTTTCTGCGCCTTGTCTATAGATTGGGGGCTACTCCTGAAGAAACAGTTGCAGCACAGGTGTTGTACCGTCTGAGCCTTGCTGAGGGTATTCGACACGGAAGGCAGACAAACCGAGCTTTCAGCCTTGACAATGCACGGAAGAAGGCCATGCTGCTTGAAGCGGAGGGAAAAGAGGAGTTGAACTTCTCATGCAACATACTTGTTTTGGGGAAGATAGGGGTCGGAAAAAGTGCAACTATAAATTCAATTTTTGGTGAAGAGAAGTCCAAAACTGATGCTTTCAGTTCAGCCACCAACAGTGTACGGGAGATTGTTGGTAATGTCGATGGTGTCCAGATACGGATCATTGATACTCCAGGCCTTCGACCCAATGTGATGGACCAAGGATCCAATAGAAAAATCCTCGCTTCTGTCAAGAAATATACCAAGAGATGCCCCCCAGATATTGTTCTGTATGTGGACCGCCTGGATAGTCTGAGCCGTGATCTCAATGATTTGCCTCTTCTAAAGACCATTACTTCTGTTCTGGGCTCATCTATATGGTTCAACGCCATTGTTGCTCTCACTCATGCTGCTTCCGCCCCTCCTGAAGGTCTAAATGGTGCCCCTATGACATATGAGGTGCTAATGGCTCAGAGGTCTCACATTATCCAGCAATCCATCAGGCAAGCTGCAGGAGATATGCGGTTGATGAATCCAGTAGCTCTTGTTGAGAACCATCCTTCTTGCAGGAGAAACCGCGAGGGTCAGAAAGTACTTCCAAATGGCCAGAGCTGGAGGCATCAGATGCTGCTTTTGTGCTACTCTTCAAAGATATTGTCTGAAGCAAACTCACTTCTGAAACTTCAGGATCCAAATCCTGGAAAGCTTTTTGGGTTCCGTTTCCGCTCTCCGCCTCTGCCCTTCCTGCTCTCCTCCCTGTTGCAGTCAAGAGCCCACCCAAAGCTTTCACCAGATCAGGGTGGCAATGAAGGAGATTCTGACATCGATTTGGATGATTACTCTGATATAGAGCAGGATGAAGATGAAGAGGAATATGACCAGCTTCCTCCCTTCAAGCCATTGACCAAATCTCAGCTTGCGAGGCTGACAAAGGAGCAGAAGAATGCTTATTTTGATGAGTACGACTACAGGGTCAAGCTTCTCCAGAAGAAACAGTGGAAGGATGAGATCCGCAGGTTGAAGGAGATGAAGAAAAGAGGTAAAACTGATATGGATGCTTATGGGTATGCTAACATCGCAGGAGAAAATGATCTGGATCCTCCTCCAGAGAACGTATCAGTTCCCTTACCTGATATGGTGCTGCCCCCTTCATTTGACTGTGACAATCCCACATACCGGTACCGCTTTCTGGAGCCAACTTCGACTGTTCTTGCAAGGCCTGTGTTAGATGCACACGGGTGGGATCATGACTGTGGTTATGACGGAGTAAGTGTTGAGGAGACTCTTGCTCTCCTTAACAAGTTTCCAGCTAATATGGCAGTTCAGGTCACCAAGGACAAGAAGGAATTTAGCATCCATTTGGACTCTTCCATCTCGGCAAAGCTTGGGGAGGATGCTTCATCGCTTGCTGGTTTTGATATCCAGACTGTTGGGCGGCAGCTTGCGTACATTCTCCGTGGTGAAACCAAGTTCAAGAATATCAAGAAGAACAAGACTACTGGAGGATTTTCAGTGACTTTCTTGGGCGACATTGTGGCGACTGGGCTGAAGGTTGAGGACCAGCTCTCTCTTGGGAAGAGGTTGGCACTGGTGGCGAGCACAGGTGCAATGCGAGCTCAAGGCGACACCGCTTATGGAGCTAACTTGGAGGCACGCCTGAAAGACAAAGATTATCCGATTGGCCAGTCCCTGTCAACCCTGGGTCTTTCTTTGATGAAGTGGCGCCGAGACCTTGCTCTCGGTGCGAATTTGCAGTCCCAGTTCTCAATCGGAAGGGGCTCGAAGATGGCGGTTCGTCTTGGATTGAACAACAAGCTGAGTGGCCAGATCACTGTCAGGACAAGCACCTCGGAGCAGGTCCAGATCGCGCTGTTGGGTCTTATCCCAGTTGCAGCCTCCATTTACAGGAGCTTCAGGCCCAGCGAACCCTCCTTCGCTTATTAGCTTCGCATCAAGATGAACAATTTACTCATGTCGGCTGCGCCTCCTTTCGTCTTAGCAATTTTCCTATCTTATATGAACCATAATTTTCTGTCGGTTTTGCTTTTACCAGTGTACTCCGAAGATCGTTCCTATCATAATTTTGGCTGAAGAGGGTTGTGAGATTTAATGTGGAACTTCAACTGAATAATGTTGTTAGATCTATATACCATCCGTTTATCTATTACAGTACCATTGTTGCTCTGAATTTAATGCTTTTATCCTGGTAATTATGCTTTTTGCTGGAGCCTGGAAATGATCTTTACAAGCTGCTGATAAGCATGTCTTGAGCCTCTGCTGATGATTTTTGTTGAGATGCAGGTGTTTCTGTGAAATATCTGTCACTTAAGATCTTTGAGAGATTGGAAGCATATGCATCGTTGTTGCAGTGCATTTTCTTGCAGCAGCTTGTTTTGAATTTGCACTACTTTCTGCAATGTGATGTCCTGGAAAAGAAGATAGCATGTTCTTGCTGGCATTCGGCTGATCGTGAACTTCTTTCTTAGTTCTGATAGGAATTATGCATATGAATTCATCTGAACATATGTTGAAATGAATGAGGGTACCATTCAGCTTCATTGCTTCTTGCTTTCTCAATGGTAGTAGCAGTGTAATTGCATTTGAACCCAGGTCCGTTGATGTACATTTGGTCTAAGACCAATGAGATTTTTTCATAATTCATCTTTAAATTTGAAAAATACGATTGTTCATATCTGCTAGTAGTATTTTTTTTCCTTGCTGCAATTCAGATCTTTTTCCTCTCATTATCAGAAGATATTCAAAATTCAAGTCCGTCATCTACAGGTGGTCAACGCAAAGCCCACAGCCCCCGAGTCGTCCAATTTTTTTAAAAAATAAAAATATAAAAAAAACCCACAAAAATCCGCGGATGGCGTTCACACGCGAACCCGCGTGAACCCCGAGCCGCCCGCACGTCACGTCTACCCACCGACGCGTGGGACCCACAAGCCACAGGGCCCACATGTCAGTGACACGTGAAGCGCCCCTCCTTCTAGAAGCCCCTCGTCTCTTCGACGCGAACCAAACCGCCCAAACAGAGAGACGCGTTATCGAACCCTTAACACTTAAGAAAAAAACTAAAAAAAACGGCGAGAAAAAACTTGACGCCTCAATTAAGTCTTCGCCTTCCTATAAAATCCCCGAATTCCCCACGCCCAAAAACCCAAGCAAAAGAATCCCCAAATTCCAACAAGAACACCTTCGATTCGATCCACCAATCTACACAACATCCAATATCCATGGCCGATTCAGGCAACGACGCCCCGATCAGCAACCGCCCCGTAAGAATCCGCTCCAATTTCTTCTTCTTTTTTGAGTTCTTGGATTGTGTTGGTCGCTGTGGTGGTGATTGATTGATTTGTGTGGTTTGGTTGAGCAGGAGGAGGAGGTGACGGTGGAGAAGACGCCGGAGATGGAGGCGGCGGCGGAGGAGGAGAGGCTGAGGTATCTGGAGTTCGTGCAGCAGGCGGCGGCGCAGGTGCTGGTGCTGGCGGCGGCGGCGTACGCGTACGCCAAGCAGGGCGCCGGGCCGCTCCGCCCCGGCGTCGACCACGTCGAGGGCACCGTCAAGGCCGTCGTCGGCCCCGTCTACGACCGCTTCCATGGCGTCCCCCTCGACCTCCTCAAGTTCCTCGACCGCAAGGTAGTTAAATTCCCTTTTAATTTAGGGCATCGATTCTTCAATCCGCACATCGAATTTTTTCCTAAGTAGAGAAGAGATATTGCTTATGAAACTAATTACGGCCTGTTTGTTCATCTTGTGTTGTTATTGGTTGTTATTGGTTGGGGATTAAAATCAGTTGGGGTTGAATTAGTTTTGATGGTTTTGAGATAGCACAACTTAATCATTTGAAATTAAACTACATTTTAAGATGATACAAACTTGCATATGAAATTGTTCTCAACTTGTTCAGCTTGTCAGTCGAAATTAAACTAGTATTAAGATAGTACTACAAATTTGCATATGATTAATCTCAACTTGTTCATCTTGTCTACTACTCTACTGGTTGATCATGTT
The DNA here is from genome assembly GCA_000338895.3 of Oryza meridionalis. Lineage (NCBI taxonomy): Eukaryota > Viridiplantae > Streptophyta > Magnoliopsida > Poales > Poaceae > Oryza > Oryza meridionalis. Next base: position 3,028,219 of record CM002528.2, on the reverse strand, counting down.
CCATTCATCTTGCTTACTATTAATAAAACAATCATCGTTTCGTTTCCTAGGGAAGGAAAGAATCGCTTTCGCTTTTAAGATGGGATCATGGGATTTTAAAATTTTAAAATGAGTTGGGATTAAACTAATTTTTTTGAATGAACTACATTTGGAACCATTTTTTTTTATGTTGTTGCAGGAACTGATGGTTTTTTCATGAACTGTTTCTGTTCGACAGGTTGGTGAGTCCGTCCAGGAGCTGGACCGCCGCGTGCCGCCGGTGGTGAAGGAGGCGCCGGGCCTGGCCCGCTCGGCGGCGGCGGAGGTGCGGCAGGCGGGGCTCGTCGGCACGGCGACGGGGCTGGCCAAGTCGGCGATCGCCCGCGCTGAGCCCAGGGCGAGGGACCTCTACACCCGGTACGAGCCCGTGGCGGAGCGCAAGGCGGCGGAGGCGTGGGCGGCGCTGAACCGCCTCCCGCTCGTGCCGTCGGTGACCCGCGCCGTGCTCCCCGCCGCCGCGAGCCTCTCGGCGAGGTACAACACGGCGGTGGCCGACGGCGCCAAGCGCGGCAGCGCCGTCGCCACCTACCTCCCGCTCGTCCCCACCGAGCGACTCTCCAGGGTGTTCGGCTACCCGCTCGCCGACGCCGCCGCCTCGCCGGCGCCGGAGATGCAGCCCATCCCGTCGCAGTAAACCCACGCCACACGAATTCTTCACCGTGCGGGTGGCCAAAATACTACTTAGAGCTTAGCTTTTGGATGAATTATGGAATTATTATTATCTTGTACTATTAGTAATGTGTGATCGCCTTGTTGGGTCTTGTTAATTGCTACAAATTGGTCGTGTAATCCTTGTTATGTGAACAACCATATGTGTATTTGGTACTATTCCAGTTCGACCCATAATGTATCTTAAAAAAAAAACATGTTGAAGTTTGGGAATTTTCAACATATTCAATCTGAAGATGTTTCTGATCAAGGGACTGTTTGGTTTGTGAATTGGCAATGTCAAGAGAACTAGTATCCATTTGGTTTATTGCCGAGAAAATTGGCATCACCAAATATTTGGTAGAATCCCAAATATACAACAGATAGTTTATGCCAAAATTTTCGTGCCTCTTTGGTAGCAAAGCAGAGTAGTTAACCTTGCGAAATGAACACCCTTCATCATTCATCAAGATTTTGGTAATAACAAATCTTGCAGTGCCAACATTTTAATAACGTTGCCATTGGCAAAAAATCAGATGCACCCTAAATCTTGAGATCTTTTCAAGATTCTGGTAAAATACCAAATCTCGTAATGCCAACATTTTTATGGTGTTGGCATTGGCATAGAAGCAAAGCACATCCTAAATCTTGAGGAAGTAAAATGTTGGCATTGCCATGGAAGCAAAGCACACCCTAATTCTTATGAGGAAGAAAGGGGAAAATCTTGAGAATCTTGAGGAAGGAAGGGGAAAGAAAAACCAGAAGAATCTTGAAGAAGAAAGGGGAAGGGAAAACCAGTAGCAAGTGTACATACATACAAGCAGCTGAAGTTGTATTTATATAATGTAGCAAAAACATTCAGGAAGCTGTGGCTGCCACTGCAGGCAGTGTTCCATTACATACACAGGAGAAGATCAAACATAGCAAACACTGCACACACATGTCGTCGTAAAAGACAGAAGCTTTTGATCGATCAGTTCATCATCTTGTAGTTGATGACGGCGAGGAGGACGGCCCAGGCGACGCACGGCTTCGCGAGGTCGCCGGCGACGGGGTTGACGGCGCCGAACCCGCGCGCGCACGCCGCGGCTCCGGCGGCCATCGCCGCGCAGCACGCCAGCCCGGCCGCGGGCGCCGCGAGCCCCAGCGCGAGCGGAGCCCACGCCAGCGCGGCGACCAGCTGCGCCACGAACGGCGCCAGCGTCGCGCCGGGGCGGCGGTGGAGCCCGCCCTCCGCCCACACCATCCACGCCGCCAGCGCCATCACCGCCTCCGCCGCCACCGAGCCCGCCCGCGCGACCGTCACCCTCGCCGCCGACGCCGACGCCGACGACGACCCGGAGCCGTAGAACGAGGCGGCCATCAGCGCCACCGACACGGACACGGCGGCGGCGAGCGACCGCAGCCCGCGCTTGGCGCGCCCCGCCTTCCTCGGATCCCGGCTCGCCGCCTCGCCACCACCCGCCGTGGCCGCAGCGTCGCCGCCATCCCCTCTCACGGCACGGTGAGTGATCCCTTCCTGCGCGGCGGCGGCGGCGGAGGCGGAGGCCATGTCTACTGCTGTGCTCTGATCCGATCGAACAGACAGATTTCTCGCGCGCGCGCGTGGCGATGGTTCTTGCAAATCGATGATCCGATGGGGGAATTGAACAAGAAGAAGAGGGGGTTAAAATGCGCGCGAGATGAGCTCGCGCGGGGACACGTGTGGAGACGAGGTGGCGGGAAGGGGTGGCACGTGTCGGAGCGGGTTGGGTTAATCAAGTCGTCAGCCATGGCCAGGTGAGCGGGGAGCTTCTGGAGCAGAGGTGACGAGGACACCTGCCCCCCGTGCGGCGTCGGATGGATGAAGACGAGTCAAGTTAAGAATGGTTCTCTCTGTCACTGTAATTTATGATTTAGGTGACAACTGACAACTCGTAAAATTCTGCATGAATCATAACAGATTTTTTTTTTTAAAAAAATTACACAGCACAAACACTCACAACATACCCACACTCACCCCTAAAAATACACAAACACAAACCCTACCCTAAGAGAATTTTTTTTATAATAACTTATAAAGTTTTATTTTATACGTCGTTTTTTTTTCTAAAAGGGTTTTTTACTACTTAATCCATTTCATATCATAATTTTATAAGCCGTTTTATTTTTTTTCTATGTTAAATTTTCAAAGTTTGATTAAGTGTATTGAGATAGCAACCCTTTTAATACTAAATTAGTTTTGTTAAATTTTATAATAAATATATTTTGATGGTATGTTTGTTTGGTATGAAAAATATAGTATGTTTTAAGTTAAGAGTGGTTATGCATTATTATTTTGGAATTGAGGGAGTAGCATGTTATATTTATGTGCCCCTTTTATGTATGGCAGGAGGACTGCAAGGCCGTGAAATTAGTCTTCAACAGACTATAACTACCGAACTATCGTGTGATATACCGGTTTAATCTTCTGATGTTGTTTACAGAGGTAGAGTGTTTATGTGAGCGTATACGTTTTTACTGTACTTTTAAACATAAAAAAAATGCATATTTAGTCTTCTTCAGAATGCAAAAGGCTTTTAGGACTTCTATGCGGAAATGATACGGGATGAATTTTTATGTTTGAAAAGAGCCTTCAATATTGCTTTCTATTTGGGATAAAATATGTTTGGACTAAGACTTTATTATTTTGTGATAAATTGTAACCATCCTTTTTTTCACAGCAACAATGGTCGATCATTTAGGCGAGCTGGAAGAATCCTCTAGCAATGGTGCCATTGCCGCCGCGGGGGAGGAAGCCGCCGGGGACCTGCTCGTTGCCCGAGCCGTAGAGGATGCGGAGCACCTCCGCCGGCGTGCGCGCGAACCCGAGCGAGTCGTCGCCGGCGCCGAGGATGTTGCTGATGGTGCGCCGCTCCGCGCCCTGCCTCCGGTCGAGCACCTTCACCCCTTCGTCCTTGGCGCCGCACCTCGACGCCGCGTTCCTCCACTCGGAGATCCGCCGCGTGAACTCCGCCACCGTCCTCCCCCTGTACGGCGCCACCACCTCGTCGGCGCGCTCGTACAGCATCATCCTTATCACCGCGTCCTGCCCCGCCTCCACTGCCAGCATGCTCGCCTGCAGCTGCACATCGGCAACGGATTCAGTCGTCACCGAGCTCGATCGCCGCCATGGCCGGACAAGAAGAGGAGAGGTTGGTTAATTTCTTGGTTGGCTTGCCCGCTTGGAGGAGAAGCCCATGAGGGAGGAGCTGATGCCGACGGCGGCGGAGGCGGTGATGTGGGGGAGGATGTAGGAGGCGAGGAGGAAGTTGACGCTGCTGGCGTAGGCGTCGAAGGGGGGGTCGAGGCGGGTGGCCATGGCGTCGTCCATCACCGCGGCGAACACGGCGTCGCTGAGGTCGATCGCCGGGCGGGGGAACCCGCCCATGGACTGGGTGATCGCCCTGATGTGCCCCACCTCCTGGTACCCGAGCTCGGCGGCGACCTCGGTGGCGCGGAAGTCGAGGGTGGCCTTGCGCGCGCCGGTGGGGGGCGGCCCGCCGCCGGAGAGGCCGCCGTCGATGAAGTCGATGCCCCGGCCCAGCGCGCCGTGGAGGAACCACTCCGCCTCCACGAACTTGGCGTTGAGGAGGAACTGGAGGTGCGCCATGTCGCTCGGGTACACCGCCACCGCACCGCGCCGCGGCGGGCTCGCGTGGCACCGCGGGTCGCCGCTGCCTGGCGGTGGCGCCATGGCCGACAACGCAGGAGCGGCGAGCTGGGAGGCTGTGAGAAGCAGCAGGTGGAGGACGGCGACGGCGACGGCGACGGCGCGGCGCGCGCGAGCCGCCATGGCGGCGAGGCGAGACCGCGAGAGAGGTGAGTGCGAGAGCGTTTGCGCGGGCGCGCGCGTGTATTTGTGCGGCGGTTTGGGTTCGGTTAGCGCGGTTTTAGGTTGGGGCTGGGGAGGTTGTACAAAATGCGTGCGTAGGCCGTTGGAGGCCGGTAAGGTTCTGGTCATAGGGCCAAATTCATCTTCAATTTCTTCATTCTAAGATTAAAAGGAAAAAAAATCTTCATCTGTAGTGATCAACTGATTATGTAGGGTGAAAAAATAGCTTGGGATGAAACGTTTGCAGAAATTCCCGATCGACCGACAGACGCATGCTCATTTTTTTATGTTTTACTGACCGGACCACATAAAAATGGTAATAGATAATAAATAAAAAATGACAAAAAAGAAAGGATTGTACCAACCGTTTCCTTATTTTACTACTGTATTTCTATGGGATCATTCTGCGTAATAACTGCTCCCATTTTCCAAAATATAGCAACCATGTATTGCAAGAGCTACTTTAACACCTGTGAGGCAACCCTCGAGAATCTAACGTGGCATCCAAATCTAGATGGAGGATGAGACCCATAATCCTGAGGACACATTGTACATGACCTAACCTATAGTAGCGTGGTGAGCACCAACCAATGTGAGCCTGTGACAACGAGGTATGAAAGCATCTCCTTGCTCGAACTAGTCTATGTGTGGCCATGATACTATGTCTATTGTACCTACGCAGTAGAGAAAGTGTATTCTGCATCCTGTTATTGCTTATCCTATGCACGTGTGCATTGTCAACCTTCATATAGCACATGTGTCAACGTCCATTTTCTTGTAGCAATCATTGAAAAGCTAAAAAGGCGGTACGCCTCATCGCATATTCATTATTTCTCAACAGCCATCACCACCATCCTTTCCCCGCTACTCACCGCCGTCCACCGGCTAATGGTTCTCTCCTCAAGCCGTCGACAAGGGCGACTAAAACGCAACAATATAGTCACATTTGAGGATGTAAACTAGTGGTAGGAAAGGTTGGGCGGCTGCCTGAGCTCCGTCGCTGCCATATCCATTGCCGTTAACCATCGACGAATATAAAAATTAGTCGGTCACAATGGTGCTGGCTCTGCTACTGTGTTGCACCATCTTTTCCAATATTTTTTATATGGATGATCCCTTTGAACTACGTGTTACTTGGACGGTTAATAATAGCAACAATATTGTTAATGTATGATTACTCCGTATATATATGTTCATTGTGCAGAAAAATACCAAATTAACGAGTCGTAATATCTGAATTGTATACGGATTCTGTGCTGCTCTTTTACCAGGATCCAAGTGCCAAAATAAATGCGGCCATCACTATGTCGGTGGAATAATTTTTGACTTGGGAAAAATCCAAACTGAAAGGGAATAGGAAAAAAAAAGAAAAAAAAATCGAATCCTTCCAACCCGGCCCACCCGTAAACCGACCTAGCTCACGATAGCCGACCCGGCGCACGATACGCCTATAAATAGAGCCCTACCCCCCACTTCTCCTCTATCGAACCCCGCGTTTTCCCCTCCCATCTCGCGGCGGAGGCGGCGGCGATTTTTCGCCGATTCGTCTCGATTCGATTCCGCCCCCGGCTTAACCGCCAAAAGCACACGCACTGGTGACTGGGTAGGTGGTGGTGGTGGTGGTGGTGCGCGGCGGCGGCGGCGGGGAGGGGTGTGTGTGGGGGGATTGGGAGACATGGATGTTGCGAGGTTCCCGTACTCGCCGGCCGAGGTGGCCAAGGTGGAGACGGTGCAGTTCGGCGTCCTCAGCCCCGACGAGATCGTAATGCACTGATTTGCTTACTCCTCGCTTCCTCCCCCCCTCTCCGTCTCTCTCTCTCTGTGCGCGCGCGCGCGGAGTCGGAATTCGATCGGAGTTGGGGCGGGTTCGGGTGGGTGGGTGGGTGGGTTGATGGAGATGGATGGATGAGAGTTTTGGTGCTCGCTTGCTAGCTTATGATTGCTGCTGCTGGTCGAGATTTGATACTATGAGAAGAAAAAAATAAAGCGAACGTTTATCATGAGCTCCAATTGTTTGAGTTTGGGTGGATTTGGATTGGTTTGAATTTGGGGGGAGTTTGCTCGTGCCATTGTGAGAGAGCGAATTAAACTAAAATTTGAGCACTGTAACAATGGATGTTGGAACCTGATTGAAGCAGTTAGGGTTCAACTTGCTAGCTGTTGTGTGTGTGCATTGTGCATTGTACTTGAAACAAACAAGCAGTTGACGAAACATTTACTCTCTGTCATAAGCTGTGAGGTGTTCAATTAAGTTTGTATACTTCGCAGTCTTTAATTTGTTTGCAATTGTGTGGTGTACCTGTTGAATTGGGCAGCTCGGTGTAGTCTGAAAAGTTGGATGAATTTCGCATATTTAAAGTGAATTTTAAAATAACAGTCACACTTGAGATGCAGTTAATAACATAATATTAGCATGGATTAATAATATTTCGAGTCATCCGGTTTAATAGGTTGAGTGCTTCATTAAATGCAAGAACTCCGAAGCTGCATGTGGAATGTGTAAGGAACATGATTTTTGGGATGGTATTTGATGTAATTTCTGCGTTGCTGCTTTGTAGAGACAAATGTCAGTGGTGCATATAGAGCATGCAGAGACTATGGAAAAGGGGAAGCCCAAGCCTGGTGGCTTGAGTGACCCTCGGATGGGGACAATTGACCGGAAGATCAAGTGTGAGACATGCATGGCTGGGATGGCAGAGTGCCCAGGCCACTTTGGCCACCTTGAGCTTGCTAAGCCAATGTTCCACATCGGCTTCATCAAGACTGTACTCTCCATAATGCGCTGTGTCTGCTTCAATTGCTCCAAGATCCTTGCAGATGAGGTACATGGATCGCTCTTCTGTGGTTTGGATGTTTTGCAAGATATCCAAATAATGTAGGAGGCACCATTGATTTTACGCTATACTTGCTAAACTGGAACCATAATGCTATTTATTCTGACTACTCATGTAAACACAACTATACTTGCAAACGCAAATATACATATATGTCTTTATTACCATGTTTGAAACTCTGTTCTGTTTCTCCTGTTGTCACTCAGCATGCTTAATGTTGTCGTTTGTTTTCTGTGTTACATATGCCTAAAATGTACAATGCAATCATTTTATGCCTTATTTCTTCCGTTGCTCATCCTGTTTTTGCCTGGCAAAAGCTAGAAGGTGCTTTTGGTCTAATGCTAGACATGCAAAACTGAAACCATAATAGTTTCTATTCTGGCTATTCGTGCCATGGTCAATATACTTGTATGTTTTCAATCTTTCTCACCCTAATTATTTGCATAGATGGCAAATCCCTGTGGTTGTACAAATGTACATTCTTGTAATGTTGTGTAAAACAGTCCAAACCATGAAGCCTCACTAACTGAACTAATTTTGCAGCTTTTTGGTAAATTCTGAGAAAGGTGATGCATATTAACTAATATCCATCCTAATCATATGAACCTTTTTGTTGCTCAGCTTTGGGTTTGTTTACAAATGGCCGGATGCTTTTGTTGCAGGATGATATCAAGTTCAAGCAGGCTCTTAAAATCAGGAATCCAAAAAATAAACTAAAAAGAATATATGATGCTTGCAAGAACAGAAAGATCTGTGCAGGCGGTGACGATCTTGATGTTCAGGAGCAGCAAGGTACTGATGATCCAGTGAAGAAAAGGGGTGGCTGTGGTGCTCAGCAGCCGTATATCACTGTTGACGGTATGAAGATGGTTGCAGAGTATAAAGCACCAAAGAAGAAAAACGATGACCAAGAGCAACTCCCTGAACCTGTGGACCGGAAGCAAATCCTCTCTGCTGAGAGGGTATGTACACAATCATTAATTACTCAATTCAATACATTATTTTTTAAGAATATTCATTTAACCATGTGGTTCCTGTGTTCTCAGGTCCTTAATGTTCTTAAACATATAAGTGACGAGGACTGTCTTCTATTGGGTCTGAACCCCAAATTTGCCGGTCCAGATTGGATGATTCTGCAAGTCCTTCCGATTCCTCCACCCCCTGTGAGACCATCTGTAATGATGGATACTTCTTCCAGAAGTGAGGTGAGCAGAGATACCTTTTAACCTAGGCTGTTTTTAAAAGGATGCACCTTCATTAACTCACTGCTTTTCTTTACAGGATGATTTGACTCATCAATTAGCAATGATAATTCGACACAATGAGAACTTGAGGAGGCAAGAGAGAAATGGAGCCCCAGCTCACATAATAACAGAGTTTGCTCAGTTATTGCAATTCCACATTGCAACATACTTTGACAATGAACTTCCTGGCCAGCCAAGGGTGAGCAGATTACAAAGTCATTTTGCCATTTTACTTAACAATGATAAGTTTATCCTGACTTTCTTTTGTTGGAATTTTTAGGCCACACAGCGATCTGGAAGGCCTATTAAATCAATTTGCAGCAGACTGAAAGCAAAGGAAGGTCGCATTAGAGGAAACTTGATGGGGAAGCGTGTTGATTTCTCAGCTCGTACTGTCATCACACCAGACCCGAATATTAACATTGATGAATTGGGAGTGCCATGGAGTATTGCTTTGAACCTGACATACCCAGAAACTGTTACTCCATATAACATCGAGAGGTAAAACATTTACTGTTATCGAGGCATGATCACAGTTCTTTAATGATCACTTACACCTAAATTCAATGATCTCAGGTTGAAAGAACTTGTAGAATATGGGCCCCACCCTCCCCCTGGGAAAACAGGTGCAAAATACATTATCAGGGAAGACGGTCAGAGGCTTGATCTTCGTTATGTGAAGAAAAGTAGTGATCAGCATCTGGAGCAGGGTTACAAGGTGCGTACCAACTTTGTTGTAGAATTTACTTTACTGATAGTCACATGACAGTATTGTCTTCTATATTAGTTTCCTCATTTGGCGTTTTATTTTTTCATTTCAGGTGGAAAGGCACCTCAATGATGGGGATTTTGTTCTTTTCAATCGGCAACCCAGTCTTCACAAAATGTCTATCATGGGGCATCGCATTAAAATCATGCCCTATTCAACTTTCCGATTAAACTTGTCCGTCACTTCGCCGTACAATGCAGATTTTGATGGGGATGAAATGAATATGCATGTTCCTCAGTCATTTGAGACCAGAGCTGAAGTTCTAGAGTTGATGATGGTTCCAAAATGTATTGTGTCTCCTCAATCGAACAGGCCTGTTATGGGTATTGTCCAGGACACGCTTCTTGGGTGTCGCAAAATTACTAAAAGAGATACTCTTATTGAAAAGGTTAGCAAGTCTGCACATGATATCTTAATTAGTTCTTTTCTGCGCAGTTATGCTCATCTTTCTGTTTTTTTCCAGGATGTATTTATGAATATCTTAATGTGGTGGGAAGATTTTGATGGAAAGGTCCCTGCCCCCGCCATTTTGAAACCAAGGCCTATTTGGACTGGGAAACAAGTTTTCAACTTAATTATTCCCAAGCAAATCAATTTGATTAGATTTTCTGGCTGGCATTCTGAAGCTGACACAGGATTTATTACTCCTGGTGATACTATGGTCCTGATAGAGAAGGGGGAGCTTCTATCTGGTACACTTTGCCAAAAGACACTTGGAACATCAACTGGAAGTCTTATTCATGTTATTTGGTAAGTATGCTGTAATTAACTTTTAATGTTGAAATCCACTTGCAGTTTGGAATTTTGCTTAGCAAGTTATATATTGTTCTTTGCAGGGAAGAGGTTGGTCCAGATGCTGCTCGCAAGTTCTTAGGTCATACACAGTGGCTGGTCAACTACTGGCTTCTGCAAAATGGTTTCAGTATTGGAATTGGGGATACAATTGCAGATGCAGCCACCATGGAGAATATTAATGAGACAATCTCAAAAGCTAAAAATGATGTGAAGAAACTTATTAAGCAATTTCGTGATAACCAATTGGAAGCTGAGGCAGGACGCACCACGATGGAATCATTTGAAAATAGAGTAAATGAGGTACTGCTTGACTGTTTATGCTCCGCTCTTTCAATTGAAAAAAGAATGAACCATTCATTTGATAGACTTGCAACTTGCTTACCTACCTTTTCTATGTTAGGTTCTTAACAAGGCTCGTGATGTTGCTGGAAGTAGTGCCGAGAAGAGTTTGTCTGAAAGTAACAATCTGAAGGCTATGGCCACCGCAGGCTCAAAAGGAACTTTCATCAATATTTCACAGATGACTGCTTGTGTCGGACAGCAGAATGTTGAGGGCAAGCGGATCCCATTTGGCTTCACCAATCGAACATTGCCCCACTTCACGAAAAATGACTATGGTCCTGAAAGTCGTGGGTTTGTGGAGAACTCTTACCTTCGAGGCCTGACACCACAAGAATTTTTCTTTCATGCTATGGGTGGTAGAGAAGGTCTGATTGATACTGCTGTGAAGACCTCGGAAACTGGATATATCCAGCGACGACTTGTGAAGGCTATGGAAGATATCATGGTGAAGTATGATGGTACTGTTAGAAATTCTTTGGGAGATGTCATTCAGTTCTTATATGGAGAAGATGGCATGGATGCTATTTGGATTGAGTCACAGAAGTTGGACTCCTTGAAGATGAAAAAGGCTGAGTTTGATAATGTATTTCGTTATGAACTGGATGATGAGAACTGGAAGCCAAACTACTTGTCGACTCAACATGCTGAGGATTTGAAGACCATCAGTGAGATTAGAAATGTGTTTGAGGCAGAGGTTCAGAAGCTAGAAGCTGACCGGTTCCAGCTTGGCACTGAGATTGCTACAACTGGTGATAATACATGGCCTATGCCTGTCAATCTCAAGCGGCTTATCTGGAATGCTCAGAAGACATTCAAGATTGATCTGAGAAGGCCTTCTGACATGCACCCGATGGAAATTGTGGATGCAATAGATAAGCTGCAAGAAAGACTTAAGGTTGTCCCTGGTGACGATGATATCAGTATTGAGGCTCAGAAGAATGCAACTTTGTTCTTCAATATCCTGCTTCGAAGCACATTTGCTAGCAAGAGGGTCTTGAAGGAGTACAGGCTTACAAAGGAAGCTTTTGAATGGGTTATTGGTGAGATTGAATCGAGATTCCTTCAATCTCTAGTGGCTCCAGGTGAAATGATCGGATGTGTAGCTGCACAGTCCATCGGAGAACCAGCAACTCAGATGACCCTGAATACTTTCCATTATGCTGGTGTCAGTGCCAAGAACGTTACCCTTGGTGTTCCCAGGCTGAGAGAAATCATTAATGTTGCTAAGAATATAAAAACTCCATCATTGTCAGTTCACCTAAAGCCTGAGGTGAACAAGAAGAAGGAATTGGCGAAGAATGTCCAATGTGCCTTAGAATACACTACTCTGCGGAGTGTGACGCATGCTACTGAGATATGGTATGATCCTGATCCTCTGGGAACCATTATTGAAGAAGATGTTGAATTTGTCCAGTCCTACTATGAAATGCCTGATGAGGACATTGACCCTGATAAAATTTCTCCATGGCTGCTGCGTATTGAGCTGAATCGTGAGATGATGGTTGATAAGAAATTGAGCATGGCTGATATTGCAGAGAAGATCAATCATGAATTCGATGATGACTTGTCATGTATATTTAATGATGATAATGCAGATAAACTGATCCTTCGTGTCCGGATCACAAATGATGAAGCTCAAAAGGGAGAAATACAGGATGAATATGGTGAGGATGATGTCTTCCTCAAGAAGATTGAGAGTAACATGTTGACAGAGATGGCCCTTCGTGGAATTCCAGGTATTAACAAAGTGTTTATCAAAGAGGGGAACGTCAATAAATTTGAGGACAATGATGGCTTCAAAACAGAGAAGGGGTGGATGCTTGATACAGAAGGTGTTAATCTCTTGGCTGTCATGTGCCATGAAGATGTTGATGCTACTAGGACAACAAGCAACCATTTGATTGAAGTAATTGAGGTTCTTGGAATCGAGGCTGTCCGCCGAGCTCTCTTGGATGAGCTGAGGGTTGTCATATCTTTTGATGGATCTTATGTCAACTACAGGCATCTGGCCGTTCTTTGTGATACAATGACATACAGGGGACATCTGATGGCTATTACAAGGCATGGTATCAACCGTAATGACACAGGGCCTCTTATGAGATGTTCTTTTGAAGAGACTGTGGACATCTTGCTTGATGCTGCTGTATATGCTGAATCTGACCCCCTGAGAGGTGTCACCGAGAACATTATGCTTGGCCAGCTTGCTCCTATAGGTACAGGAGGCTGTGATTTGTATCTGAACGATCAGATGCTGAAGCAGGCCATGGAGCTTCAACTCCCAAGCTATGTTGAAGGCCTGGACTTTGGCATGATGACACCAGCATGCTCGCCCATCTCTGGGACACCATATCATCAAGGGATGATGTCGCCTAGTTACCTGCTGAGTCCAGACATCAGGGCTTCCCCCACTGCAGCAGATGCTCAGTTCTCGCCGTATGTTGGAGGAATGGCTTTCTCACCCGTATCTTCACCAGGCAACTACACTCCTTCGTCAGGGGGTGGTTACAGTCCATCTCCTCCCGTATGTACTCCAGGGCCAGGAAGCTTCACCTCTTCATCACCATATAATCCTGTCTCTCCTTTTTACTTGCCTGCCTCTCCTGTTTACTCGCCTGCCAGTCCATTATCATGCCCACTTACCAGTCCGTCATATGTGCCTACCAGTCTACCATACTCACCAACATCTCCAATATACAGTGCTACATCTCCTATCTACAGCCCTTCATCTCCTATCTACAGCCCTACATCACTAAGTTACAACTCCACCGGGCCAAGTTATAGTCCCACATCACCAGTTTATAGTCCGACTTCTCCTGTATATAACCCAACTTCTTCTGCATACAGCCCCACATCACCATCTTATAGCCCCACGTCGCCATCTTACAGTTACAGCCCCACATCACCATCTTATAGCCCAACATCGCCGTCTTACAGCCCAACATCACCGTCATATAGCCCAACATCTCCGTCTTACAGTCCGACGTCGCCTGCATACAGCCCTACTTCGCCTGGCTACAGCCCATCTTCGCCAAGCTACAATCCTTCTTCGGTCAAGTACACACCTTCACATGCATACTCTCCAAGCAGCCCAAATTACTACAGGTACTGAATTGTTGTCATATGGACTAGAGAGGCTTTGGCAGACTGCTCAGTTGTTGTGTCTTCGTATATGCACCCTTGTTTATTTTGCTTATGTTTTTGTTCCTCAGCTCAACATCGCCGACATACTCACCTACCTCACCATCATACTCGCAACCAAGCCCGTCATACAGCCCAACAAGGTCAGATTTCATAATGTGTTTTGCATCCTCGGACTATCAAAAAAGGGGTCTATTTCAGTACTACTAGTAATTGTGCACATGCAATGCCCTTTTTTTGCAGCAATGATCATAAGAATCGCATAATTACTTCAAAATTTAGAAACTATACTAAAACCTATTGATACTTTACCAACATATTGTTGAAATGCAAGTACATAAATTGTGTGAAAGTTTCTGTTAAAAAAGAACATAAATTGTGTGAAAGCAGGAGACTTATTGGTCTCCTCGCAAACATCTTGCATGTCCACAGCAGTCACGGAAGGTTCTAGATGGGCGCAGTAATTTCATTTGCCAGTTTCGTATATTACCAATTTAGGCCCCCTTGGAATCAAAGGATTTATATAGGAATTTCATAGGATTTAAATTCTATAGGAAATTTTTCTATTTGCCCCTTTGATTTAAAGGATTGAAGCTTTCCAAATCCTATGAAATTCCTATGGAATAACATATTGCATGCGGATTTTGAAGGAAATTTAGCAAGAGCTCCAACCTCTTGGAAAATTTCCTATGAGTCTATCTCTCTCATTGGATTCATGTGTTTTTCCTGCGCTTCAATCATTCCTGTGTTTTACAATCCTCTGTTTTACACTTCAATTCCTGTCAGAATCTTGTGTTTTTCTATTCCTCTATTTTTTTCAACCCTACGATTCAAAGGGGCCCTTAGCATTACTCATTACTCTGACCACAATCAAACATCTATCCTCTTTTCAAGACAGCTACATGTAAAATAAAAACACAATGCCTCATATACAAAAGAACTAGGATTTTCTATAAGGCCACAAAATTAGGATTATACTTGTATATATCCACTCAACAAATATCATTTAGGTCAGTTTAGTGATAACCAAATGAAACATAATTAGAATATTAGGATTCTACCTGATCATTAAGGATGCAGGTAATTTTATCATCCTTGAAAAGGTACCAAGGTACCAAATTTTATACTAGAAAAATATGGTACCTCTACCTTCTCAAGGATGGTAAAATTACCCAAAATTTAATTTAAAATTTAGGTACCTCAAGGTACTTTCTCAAGGACTAAAATTTCTCTAAGGATGCTACTTCTGTTGTAGTGTCAGTAGGAAACTATGTTTATCTACTAGTTGTAGCTATTATAGGTGATCAGCAATTCTGTGGTGCTCACTTTATATATGATAGTTCTTTTGTAGTTTCAGTGGGAAATTCAGTTACTACGTGACATTGTGAATGTTTTCAATTCCCTATCAACATGAAATTCAGTTACATATCTGTATGTTCAATTTCTGTAATATGCATTGTTAACTTTGCCATCTAGGATTTCCTAGTTTTGTTAGCTTGTTCAACCATCTCTATGCTAGAGAGCAAACTTGAATCCCCCAACACTGTTAACATCTAAGTTAGGCATTGAAAGATGGTTGTCGTGTATGAATCAACTAAGTTTGTTCTGATGCTGTCTTTCTTTCCTTTTTAACCGAAGCCAGCAATGCTGGTGTTATAATATTAACTAGTTAGAAAGAACCTCACTGTATTACATCATGGCAATAATGCCGCTAAATCTTTGGCACCACACAAGCTCCAAGTTTTGATGCTGTCTTCCTTTCAGTTCACTCTGGTTTCTTTTTCTCAGGGAATAAGAAAAACGGCTTCCTGCATATTGTTCTCTTTTGCAGTTTCTTGAGCTATGCAGCCGTGGTTGTTTCTCTAATTTTCTTCTAGCTAGCTACCTTACTTACTCTGAACTAATAATTCTGTTTGTGTTGTATTCAGTCGAGTGGAAGAAGAAGCTCATGAGGAGGCTGAAGAGGAAGAGCCAAAAAGATGAGGCGATCTAGGCGATGGAGATTGCTTCCACTGACCTAAGTAGTTAGGAATTTTTCTCTGTTTTGCTTGCAAGCTTGTGCATGATGTATGGTCTTCGTGTAGCTGGTTCTTCAACCGTGTGCTACCATTGCTACTTTGGCAAGTTTATTTTTTACCACGTGGTTGTTGCTCGCTGCGTTGAGAGCCATCAGCTATATATGTATGTTTGTTGATCTGCCATTGTGCATTGTTGCAGTAGATCTATCATGCAACTTTCAGGTGAATAACGTGCTGTAGATGCTCAAGTACTCACACGGCAAGTCGCATGTGAGTTCGATATCTTGTGGGTTTTCTAGTACGGCTGTGCTTAGGTCACGTTAAAATTGGAAGTTTGATTTAATTGGAACGATGTGATGGAAAAGTTAGAAGTTTGTGTGTATAGGAAAGTTTCGATGTAATGGAAAAGTTGGAGGTTTAAAGAAAAACTTTGGATCTAAACACGGCCTACGAATCGTTGTACGCAAAACGGAAGAGTACAAATCATTAAAGGAGAGCTCAGCAAAAATAAAATTGAAAAAAACAAAATAATAAATAAACGATTAGGAAATCATTAGAATTGGACTCGCTATCGGTAGCCCGTTTCCGCAGTAGTCGCTGCAGCAGCCTGTTCAGCAGCAGCCAGTTTTTCTGAACAGACCCTAAGTATGTACAGGCATATTTCAAATCTTGATTATACAGAGGCCCATCACTATCCAGGCGCGCAGAATTGAACTCTTGGGAAAGAGAAGTTGGTGACGAGCCAAATAAAGGAATAAGTTTATTTTAGGTCCCACATCTGAAATTCATCCCTAAACCACAATATACATGCGCCTCAAGTGTCAAAACCATTGCAAATAATGTCCTGAGACGGTTTGGATGGTGGTTTCAACTGACATGACGGCTATGTGGTATTGACGTGACTTTTTAAGTAAATAAAAACATAGGACCCACATATCGGTCACTGTTTGGTTAAAAATTAAAAAAATACAGTGGGATCGATCCACATCACCAATCCCTCCCTATTTCCTCTCCTCTCCCTCTCTCCCCTTGCTCTCTCTCTCCCCCTTTCCTTATTCATCGGTACCCAAGGGGAGAAGAAGGCGCCATAGCCAACGGTGATGGCGCCAAGCGCCTTGTCGCCTTCCCTTCCTCTTCGCCCGCAAGAAAGGAGTAAGTGAGAGAATAGAAGAAAGATAGAGGTTGATGATGTGAGTCCAATTGTATTTTTTTTATTCACCAAACACTTACTGAAGGTCACATGGTTTTTTACTTTAAATATCACATCAGTAAAAATTGCGTTCAAATCACGAACCTTATTTGTATTATTTTAAAAGTTGAGGAACACGTCTTGCGGTTCAGGATAAACTTTAGAATCGACGACAAATTGAGGGAGTAAACTTATTCCCCAACAAATCAACAATATAAGCTTATATACCTGGGGTTTAGGAAACATTTTATCTTATTAAAACCATAAAGTTTCATGTAATACTATGTCGTTTTGACATCATGAGTTTTTTAAAATTTGCTCAGATCAATTTGTATCACACATTTCCATCGAAAGTATCCCCCCCTCAATCCCAAAAACCCATAGGCGAATCCACACCGTACATCCATCCATCTGAAGCAGACGCCTCTGCTTTCCTCCTGCTCTAGGGTTTTGCGTCTCGCGCCGGAGATCTCAACAATGGCGCCTCCCGCCGCCGCCGCCGCCGCCGCCGTGACGCTCGGCGGCAAGGGCGCCGCGCTCATCCCCGCCGCCGTCTACGCCCTCTCCCTCGGCCTCGCCGACCCCGCCATCGACCCCTCCGCGCTCCAGAGGCTCTCCACGCGCGGCCCCTCGCCGCAGGACACCCCCGCGTCGCTCCGCGACCTCGCCTTGTCGCCGCCGGAGTCCCGCGCCGCCGCGGCGGTGCTGCTCAACAAGCTGCTGCTCACCGCGGGGGACTCCTCTGCCCTCGTGACCGCCGCGACGGCCACCGCCCTCGCTGGGTCGCTCGACCTCGCCGCTGCGCTGCCCCCGGCCTCCCGCGACGAGGCCGCGGTCGCCGCCGCCTCCGCGCCCGTGGCCGTCGCGCTCGCCGCCGCGATCGACTGCTGCGCGTCCCCGCTCGTCCGCGTCGCCGACGCCGTCGCCGCGCTCTCCTGCGAGGCCGCGCGCGGGGACGTCGCGGCCTTCGATGTGCCGACCTCTGGTGATGGTCTCTCCGCCAAGGACGAGGCTGATGTCGCCGCCGATGTCAAGATGCTCCTCTTTGGGTCCAAGCTCGTCGGCGCAGCCGGTGGCGCCGATGCCGCGTCTTTCACTAAGGTGCCCACCGTGAATGGAATCTTCCGCGAGGCAGTGCGCGCGCTGCACGCGAGGGTGCGTATCGAGCTCAACGCTCCGGTGAAGTTGGGAAAGAGGGATGCTGTCCAAACCGGTGAGGGAAAGGAGGAGGCATTGGTTGCTCTGGCAACGCAACTCGCGAGGCCGGTACAGGCAATGCTCAAGCTTAGCGTTGCGCGGGCAAGGCTTTGTGTTGGGAGAATTGATGATGCTGAGCTCCGGAAGAAGCTTACTGATGGTGTTGAAATCGATGATTTGAAGGGGATGCTTGACAAGGTCACGATTGATTCGGATGCTGTATCTGTTTTGCGGGGTGTGTACAACTCCCTGCTCAAGTTCAGGGATATCCTTGCATGGGAAGCAGCTGTTGCCATGGCGGTGATCGAAATGGACAGTTCAATTGAGAAGCCGCAAGCTGGTGGGGAGAATGAGGCAGGCAGTTCAACTGAAAATCTGCAGGCTACTGGAGAGAAACCAAAAGGTGACAAGAAGAGCAAGAAGAAGAAAACTTTGGGGAAGGGTACTTCTGCTGTACTGATGTTGCTTAGGGACCATGTGACCAATGGAAAGGAGGTTATTTCGGTGAATTCTGCACTACTTGCAGAGTGGGGAACCGAACTCTCACTGTTGTTTGATCCAAAGTGTCCCAGATTGGTGTCCCTTGTGGACAAGGTGAAGGAGATTGTTGAGACCAATGAAGTGAGGAGATTGCCTAAAATTCCCAAGGTAAGAATTATGTAGTTTGCATAAGGTGTTCCATTTACATTTCTTTGTTTGGCTTAGGTGGTGTTTGGATCCAGGGACTAAACATCGGATGTTTGGACACTAATTAGAAGTATTAAACGTATACTAATGTCAAAACCCATTCCATAACCCTGAACTAATTCGCGAGATGAATCTATTGAGCCTAATTAATCCATGATTAGCCTATGTGATGCTACAGTAAACATGGGCTAATTATGGATTAATTAGGCTTAAAAAAATTTGTCTTGCGAATTAGCTCTAATTTATGCAATTAGTTTTATTATTAGTCTATGTTTAATACTTCTAATTAGTGTCAAACATCCGATGTGACAAGGACTAAAATTTAGTCCTTGGATCCAAACACCACCTTAGTCTCTATGCTCCAATTGCTTGAAATAAGATTTCAAAAGCATCTTTGTAGCCAGAGTGCCAGACTGGTATAATTTCACCCTTTTACGTTGCCTGATGCTTTTCTTTAATCCTGTTAGGGAACACGTGACTTTGGGAAAGAGCAAATGGCCATAAGGGAGCGTGCCTTCTCAATAATAACAAGTGTATTCAAGATGCACGGTGCTGTTTCACTTGATACACCTGTATTTGAGCTGAGAGAAACACTTATGGGCAAATATGGTGAAGATTCAAAGTTGATTTATGACCTTGCTGATCAGGTATTATTTTCAGTCCCACTGTACACTTTAGGTTGGTTGGTAGGTTTAATTTTGCACTGAGCCTCAATTTATGCTGGTTTGTAACTTATTTTCATAACATTCTTGACCTGGTCAGTATTTGTGGGCATGTTATATTCAACTGCTCGATTATTCATTTCTTTGCATTATTTTCCATAGCTTGTGTGCTTGCAGTCATGATTTGATCTTTACACCAAATAATCTGCAGGGTGGAGAGCTTTGCTCTTTGCGGTATGATCTGACTGTTCCATTTGCCCGATATGTTGCGATGAATAACATAAGTTCATTGAAGAGATACCAGATAGCTAAAGTATACAGGAGAGATAACCCGTCCAAGGGAAGATATCGAGAATTCTACCAATGTGACTTTGACATAGCTGGAGTATATGAAACAATGGAACCAGATTTTGAAGTTATCAAAGTTTTAACTGAGTTGTTGGATCAGTTGGATATAGGCGCGTATGAGATAAAACTAAACCACAGAAAGTTGCTTGATGGAATGTTAGAGATCTGTGGTGTGCCTCCTGAAAAGTTCAGAACGGTTTGCTCAAGCATTGACAAGCTAGACAAGCAAACATTTGAACAAGTGAAAAAGGAACTGGTAAGCATCCAAACTAACATGTTATGGTTCGTTTATTTGATGTTACTGACTTGATCATGGCCCTAACTGTTTGTCGTGTTGACTTAGGTGGACGAGAAGGGCATATCAAATGAAACTGCGGATAATATTGGTGATTTAGTGAAAACTAGGGGACCACCGCTGGAAGTTTTGCTGGAATTGAGAAAAGAAGGTAGCAAGTTTATGGGGAATGCTGGGTCTGTTACTGCACTAAATGAGCTGGAGATATTATTCAGAGCTCTAGATAAAGCAAATGCAATAGGCAAGATTGTTTTTGATTTAAGCCTTGCTAGAGGCCTTGATTACTACACCGGTGTGATATATGAAGCTGTGTTCAAGGGCACCACTCAGGTTAGATAATTTTTATTCATCTCTGCGCCTCATTTTTAAACTTGTTAGTGTTTTCAGTTAGCCTATCAATTGGTTTATTCAATTGCACACTTGATAAACTGGAAATCGTTCTATATCCCTTCTGTAATCATTCTTATAATTGGAAAGGATGTCCTCGATTACCTTATTTATTTATTTTCTAATTGCGTAGTCTTTAGTAGTTGATTACAATTTACCAGGCACTGGTTTATATCTGAAAATCTTCCACTTTATTTGTCATCTGAACTTATTTAACACCTTTCTCTGACCAAGTGAATTATAGTTGATTCCTGCTTCCTGAACTAACCCTATTTCCCAACAGGTTGGCTCCATTGCAGCTGGAGGCAGGTATGACAACCTTGTCGGTATGTTTAGTGGGAAGCAAGTCCCTGCTGTTGGCGTTAGCCTTGGAATAGAAAGAGTTTTCGCAATCATGGAGCAACAGGAGATGGAAAAGAATCAGGTACCTAATGCTCCTATCACCTTTTCATTCTTTGAATGAGTTGCAATAACATAACAAAATCGTTCCTGAATTGCAGATCCGGGCCACCGAGACGGAGGTATTGGTGTCGATTATCGGCAAGGACCTCATATTGGCCGCTGAGCTTGTTAGTGAACTGTGGAATGCTGGGATAAAGGCAGAGTTCAAACTCACTACTAGGATACAGAACCACTTGAAGTACGCGACGCAATCTGGCATTCCGTGGATGGTGCTGGTTGGTGAGTCGGAAATAAGCAGTGGAAAGGTTAAGCTGAAGAACTTGGCAGCCAGCCAGGAAGAGGAGGCTGACAGGACAGAGTTTGCTCAGGTGTTGAAACAGAAATTGAGAAACCCATAGAGAAGATTAGAAGAATATAATTTTGTAGTTCAGGTTTCAACTTGTGATACATCATACTTGCCTGTGTGAGTTCCTGGAAAATTCCATGCGGCGTTTTGATTTGTATTGGCTGTTTGAATTGGTTTACATGTTAAAGCGCTTGGTGTAATTGAATCAAATTACCAAACTCAAAACATTACCCTACTGATTGGTGACCAACACATAGTGACCATGCACATTGTTTTCGCATTTATCAGACAAACATCAGCTACTATCTACTGATTGATGACAGACAAGCTTATTCTTATTATTCTCGAAATAACCGTCGCACAACAAACATGAGAAGGAATTTGTACAAACATCAGCTACTACCTATTGATCATGACAGACAAACTTATTCTTATTATTCTCGAAATAACCGTCACACAACAAAAATGAGAAGGAATTTGTCCAGAAATCCACTCAATTACAACATCATCCTTGCAGTACCAGAAAGTTACAGCACACAAGATGGAAACTCTACTGAACTATACCACGTTTCGCTCCATCCACCGTGTTCTTCAGCAACATGGCCACCGTCATGGGGCCAACACCACCTGGGACCGGAGTCAGGTGACCGGCAACCTTGCTCACCTCTGCGAAATCCACATCGCCGACGAGTCTGTACCCCGATTTCCTGGTTGGGTCATTGATGGAGTTCGTCCCAACGTCGATGACAGCAGCGCCTGGTTTGATCCAGTCTCCTTTGATCTGACAACCAAGAAATCTGCAGTTAGAACTGGGCAAGAACTGGGCAGTGAAATTGTGATGAACCATGTCATAATTTGGCGGTAGAACAATGTACCATCATAGCCTGGCCAGCCGCTGCAATGACAATGTCTGCTTCACGGACAATGCTTTCAGGGTTTGGGGTCCGGGAGTGAACAATGGATACGGTCGCATCTGCCTTGAGAAGAAGCAGGGATACAGGTAGCCCGACAATGTTGCTGCGGCCAACCACGACCGCTCGCTTCCCTTTGACGGTAACTCCACTCCGTGATAGGAGCTCCATGCATCCCTTCAATGAAAATCAAAACATCAAAAACTGCAAACGAAAACTGAAGCAGCAGTCATAATCTAGGATTATGTTGTAGTGTTTCCATACCTTCGGTGTGCATGGTAGGAACAGTGGGTCTCTACCTTTCATTGCAAGCTTGCCAATATTCAGAGGATGGAACCCATCAACATCTTTCTCTAAGCTGATCTCGTTCAATATCTTTTCCTCATTAATATGCTTTGGCAATGGAAGCTGGACAAGTATGCCTGTTATGACAGCACAAGTTCATTGTCAAATACTTGTGATTGCATCAGAATTCAGATCCATGTAGATGTAGTCATATACCTCTAATTAATACCTCAACATTAGGCAGGGGCAAAACCTGAAGACTAACTCTAGCCTGTACATTATTAAATGGACATTAAATCTAGAGTTAATTGTGTTTACCTGACATCTGCATGGTTAGGAAAATATCAATCACACTTTTTGAAGACAAGCTAATAGATTATTATATCTAAACCACTTCTAAGCCCCAATTTTTTTACTACAACATCCATCTTGCACATGAAACAGATAAAGTCAGCCCTTAAGCATGAGCAAGAAAAATAGGAACTACTTTGTTCGAATATCATGAGGATATAATTACAAGTTTAGCAGATATAGATCAAAAGAACAAGCTCCAGTAATCAACTTCAAATGCCTGTATCCCGATATCCATTCAAGGGCAGACTTCAAAAGATCACACAAATTTTTCAGTCCAGCTGTCAAGCAACAGAGGACTGAAATTGCAGTGCGAATCACGTGATTAAGTACCAACCCCACATTGTAGAGATTAGAGATATTCTTGAATAGCCTTTTCAGTTTCAGATCCAAGTAATGAACATAAACACACAACTTAAATCCCTCAATAACCCCCAAACACATATCACCCTGACTACCGATGTTCCGATTCGAAGACAAGATCAAGTCAACTCCACTGTAGAGCTCATGCCAAGGTACCCCAAATCATTACAGCATCACCGAAGCCTAATCTAAAACCATCTCCACATCTATCCCACTAACCAGGTAGTACTAATTGCTACTACATTTACACTAGAATGAATGGGGATTATTGTTCTTGTAGTAAGAATGGATGGATTAGATATACCATGGACGGCGGGGTCGGCGTTGAGGCGGTGGACCTCGGCGACGAGCGCCGCCTCGGAGATGTCCTCGGGGAGGTCGACGTCGACGGAGCGGATGCCGACCTCGGCGCAGGCCTTGCGCTTCATCTGCACGTACGTCTGCGAGTCCTTCCTGCTCCCCACGATCACCACCGCCAACCCGGGCACCTGCCATGGACCAAAGAACACAAACACTTCAAGCTCTCATCATCCCGGCGGCGGCGGCGGCGGTGAGTGGGTGAGTGACTTACGAGGTTGTGGGCGGAGGAGAGGGCGGCGACGTCGGCGGCGACCTCGCGGCGAATGTCGGCGGCGACCGCCTTCCCGTCGATGATCTGCGCCATTGGGGGTGAGACGAGATTCTTTTTTTTTTTCTTTTCGTCGTCGCGATTCTTGGTGAGAGGTGAGTGGCGGCGACGAGGCGACGGCGACGGGCGGCGAGGTGGGTGGATTGGAGGGGAAGCGGCGGATGTGGGGTTAGGTGATGGGCTCATGGGCCCCACTTGGGTGGGGACGGGAAGCATTTTGGGCCTTGGGCCGGATGGGCCCTACTTGGGAGGGAACGGGGGAGCGTTTGGACCTTGGGCCGGATAGGCCCTACTTGGGGAATGGGGTGGGGAGCGTTTGGGACTTGGGCCGGATGGGGCCCACTTGGGTGGGGATGGGAAGGGTTTGGGCCTTGAGCTGGATGGGATTTGTAGAGGAATAGGTTCATGGGCCGGACCGCTTTTCCGATAGTTTCGGTTTACAGCCTATATAAAAGCTTACTTCTGACAATGTATTTAGGCATAACCTATGTTTAGATTCGTAGTCAACATTCTGGAATTTAGTTTGTTTTTTCATGCTTTCAAATTGGAGAATTTTTTTCAAAGACCTTAGATAAAATTTGGAGGGTTGAGTTCCATTGAATATAAGTTTGTGAGCCTTTTGTTTTCTTTTCACCAAACTTGTGAATCTTTTTTATTATACCCGGTCCTTAATAACTCGGCCAGTACTCCCTAAGTTCTATATATAAGTTATTTTGGATTTGTTCTAAATTAAAAAAATAGGTTTGATCAAGTTTGTAGAAAAACGTAGTGATATTTACAACATTAAATAAGCTTTTAAACTAGCATTGAGTATATTTTTACAGTATGTTTATTTTGTGTTGGATATATTGTACCCCTTTGGTTTAAAATATTTGACGCTGTTGACTTTTGGTCATCCATTTTTTTAAAAAAATTTGTGCAAGCAAATATATACGTCATGCTTAAAGTGTATTTATTGATAAAATAAATCAATATGTCCCAAAGTCAGTCACACCAAACATTAAAATCAGAGGGAATACTTTTTCCTACATAATTAGTCGAACTAAGATAAGTTTGACTTAGGCTGTGTTCGGTTTTAGGGGATGGGAACTAATCCCTCCTGCACGGAAAACGGAGTGATTCATTAATGCGTGATTAATTAAGTATTAGCTAATTTTTTTTCAAAAATAGATTAGTTTGATTTTTAAGCAACTTTTGTATAGAAACTTTTTGTAAAAAAACGCACCGTTTAGCAGTTTGAAAAGCGTGCGCGTGGAAAACGAGGAAGAGGGTTGGGAAAAGGGGTGCCGAACACACCCTTAGTACAAATTAAAAATAACTAGAGAGAGTATATGAAAGAATGAAAATGTGTTTTCATTCTTTTCTTGTGGAATAAGAAACCTTTGTGCCTTAATGAATTTTTCTTTAGATATTTGACCAAATAGGATCTCCTAATTCCTATAGAACCTATCACTAAAATATCCGATAAGGCTAAGCGGAACGAAAAGGATTTTCCGTGAGATGGTAGATGAAAACTAGTAGCCCCATACGAGGTTTGGGAATAAGTAATGAACAAGGAATATACATCTTTCTATTAAATAGAAAGAGGTTCTATTAAACTTATAACTCATTAGATCCTTCTTATCAATGTCAACTAGGTAGTTGCGCTGCCACAGCTACAAATTATGGACAGTGTTTAATTGGTATCAACTTTTCCAAGTTTTGGTCAGACATTTCCCTACCGAGCACTAGCATTGAGCAGTGAACAAAAGCAACTGAACACTTGGCCATTGTTGATGACCATGGATTTCTTGTCTCGAGCAACCGGCCACTGCCGGCTTAAACCGGCCTGCAGCCCACTGATCCCGGCTATATGCTTAATCTTGCACTAGCAGCTGGATTTCTTTTACATAGTTCTAGGCTTATGTACATCCTTTTGGATTTAGAGGCCAGGTTTTTAATCCATTATCTGAAAAAAAAAGGGCTTATGTTGGATGCATGTGTGATGATATAATCAATGGTGGGTCTGCAACCTGTTGAGAACCTAAATTTCCCTTCCCTTGAAACTTTTTTAAAAAAAGGATACATGAGAACACTTAACCGGTAGAATAGAAGCCCCTCTATATCAAAAGTGGATGTACACAACCAAACAAACCTAATTCCTATGTATAGTTAATCCATCTATATTTTGGTATAGTTTTTATCACTTTGTTGCAAGATGACACAAGCACAATTCAGAAAGAATTATTCGGTTCCCCTACGTCGACCAGCACTTAATAACCAATTTGATCCAACATTTCAGAGCATCATTACCACAGTTCACTATATTGCAATACGATATGTATCGATGTTGATTGATATCAAGAAGTAGAGTTATATCACAGTGTTTGGCATGAGGTACAGAAAAATACCTTCTAATTAACACTACAATATATATACCTTTATATCTTGTAGCTCCCAAGATTGTAAAAGAAGTCATGCTACTTATTGCTAGCCAATGCTTTTTTATCTTAAAAAAGGTGAGTGGAAGCTATATCCCAATTGTGTAGATCTCAAGTGCTCAACTCCTTTTCATCATGTTGTCACATCAGATGGCTAGCAATAGTGTATCTTCTTGGCATATCACAGTGGTCCATGGATGGAGCTATCCCTCTGCAATCTCCATTGCTGAAGAGGCAATGATACAATGGATATTTTGGAATGTACCAATCCAATTGATCATTCTAGAGAGAGAAATAGAGAGAGGGGGATGTGATTCTCTCTCATTCTTCTATGTGGTTGATGGGTAGAGGGAGAGAAGATGCTACAAAAATGTACCAAAATTCAGTGAGACTGCCTAGCGAGGGATCGATTTTTCGGCATCACCAGTGTTGGGGGGAATAATAGCATGGAGAATCAAGCCACCCAATATATATATCTTCACCCTATGCCTCTTAGTTTTTTTTTCACTTTCTAGATAGTGCTAGAGGGATCACATGGAGATCTAACACAAGATTTGGAGCCTGTTTGGTTGCTACCCTAAGCAAACCAGCCTGGCCTGAGCCCAAGCTTGTAATCTGCCTGAGACATGTTTGGTTGCTACCCTGAGAATTTTAGCCTGAGGAATCTTGCCTGACGAAACTTGCCTGAGTCAGGCGTAGCAAAAAGGTCGCCTGAGCAAGCCATGGCATTTCCCCAACATGCCTGAGTAGAATCACCTCTCTTCTACCACTGTAGGGTTAGGAGGAGAAAAAAATCCCCATTGATCCATCCATGGCTGCAGCAGCAGAGACCAAGGGGCTGCTCCACCTTGCAGATCCGGTGGCCGTCTGCTTCCTCCTCCACTAAAATCTGGTGCCATCAGTTGGAGCTCAGCTCTATGCGTGAGAGCTACTAGAATAAAGAGAGCACTTTTTCAGACCTGAAAGGGAATCAACTTTTCAACTCTCTCCTTCCCTGTGCATGTGAGATTGCAAGTCTCCACTAGTTTTTCCACGATCTTCTGCAGCAAGGTGAGAACACACTCTCAAGTTCTCTTCTTCTTTTTCTTTCTTCTTCTTTTTTTTGTTGCTTTTCCCTTCTATTGTTGCTTTGTTATTCCAGGATCTGTCAAGAGCATGTCTGTTAGAAGAAAAATCTATGTGAACCATTGCAATATTTGTGTTTTTCTCCACCTATTTATTATTATTTGTCATGTGATGCTCAGATGGGTTTAGATCATACTCATGAATACATTATCCAACAATGAGCTAGAACTTTGGCAATTTTAGCTGCCGTGTTGGCTATTATTCGTTGGCGACGTCGTAAGAAAAATAGATGGATTCCAAGGAAATATGGGCCTTTGGTGGATAGAGATCTGATCAAACAAACAAGACTAGATGATTTATACAATGGAACTGATATCAATTGCATCAATCAACTTCGTATGAGAAAAGAAGTTTTTTGGAAGCTTGCCTCCAATTTACGAGATCGTGGTTTACTATGTGACACAATCCATGTCTCAGTTGAAGAGCAATTAGCTATGTTCCTGCACACTGTTGGTCACAATTTGAGAAATCGTGTGATTGGATTTTTTGTCAAAAGATCAAGTGAGACAGTGAGTCGATACTTCAATGAGGTGTTAAGAGCTTTATGTTATCTTGCTAAAGATATGATACAACTTAGATCAATAGACACTCATTCAAAGAAAGTTAGTAACCCGGGCCAATTCTACCCATATTTTGAGGTATCTCGTGTCAAATTTATTGAACTTCTAATTTGTAGTTGCCTTCTTTTTTTTGTAACAACAATTTTTTTTAACATAGGATTGCATTGGAGCAATTGACGGTACATATGTCCCTGCATTTGTCCCTGTGAATATAGTTAACAGGTTTAGAGGTCGGAAGTCCTATCCAACGCAAAATGTGTTTGCTGCAGTTGACTTTGACTTGAGGTTTACATATGTGCTTGCTGGATGGGAGGGTTCAGCTCATGACTCCGTAGTTCTCAAAGCTGCCCTTAAAAGATCAAATGGAATTCAAATACCTGAAGGTGTGCACAAAGTCATAGTATTTTCAGGTGTACAATAACTTGTGGCAACACAATAAAACCATTCATCTTATGTGTTGTAGGAAAGTACTATTTAGCTGATGCAGGGTATGCGGCAAGGCCTGGTGTACTGCCACCATTTAGAGGTGTTCGATATCACTTGAACGAGTACGAAGGCGGGAAAGCACCAGAAACACCCCAAGAATTATTCAATCTTCGGCATTCCTCCCTTCGCACATCTGTTGAGCGAGCTTTTGGAACCTTAAAGAATCGTTTTAAAGTCCTTGCTAGCAAGCCATACTTTCCATACAAGGTCCAAGTGAAGATAGTCATAGCTTGTTGTGTTCTACACAACTGGATACTATGGGACATGCTTAAGAAGATTGCCCCTCAAGATCCAAATACTCCTCTATGGGACATGCTTAAGAAGATTGCCTTAGACCCTGATGACAAGTTGAGAGTAGGGCTGCACCTTTGTAAGCCAGAGCTTCAAGCTAACTGCAGTTTTCTTATTAGCATGGGTCAAGAATACCTTGAGCGTTGGATCTACAAGTTTCTATCTGGTGATGATCCAAATCTCGGCTGACTTATTGGTGCATACTATTAGTTAGCCAAAGCTTGTCATGGTCGATGAGGGTCTCTTTTTGTTGCACCCTTTTGGTTATGCAATTGCTGCACTATTTGTGTTTAAACAGTTGCTAAATAGTACTAACATAGGTGCTATGGTGGTGCATATTATGACAAGTTATTAAATATGCAGACAATGCTAATCTTTTGGATAATTCGATAACCTGGTAGCTTTGTAGTATCCTTGGTTTACTGCTATATTGTTTAAGCTGTACTATTATTGGCTGGACCTAATAGCCTTGGTTTAATGTTATGTTATTTAAGTTGTTTTATTGGTTGGACCAACCAAAGAGAATGATGCTGAGATGGAAGATCATTTCACGGTACATATTTCTGTAATGCAAATTTCCAAATCTTTATACATGTACGTTTAGCTTTTCCTTCATGTATGAACAAGTTGAGAATATGTAGAGGGTAATCTCACCACCTCTGTACGATGTGGTGAGGGTATGCTCAGGCAAAATATGAGCCAAACACTGCCTGGCACTCGAGTTCACTCAGGCATGTTCTCAGGGCTTTAATCAAACACTACCTTAAATTTAAGTCATGCCTGGTCAGGTAACTCTTGTAAGCAAGCTCAGGCTATCCTCAGGCATGAAAAATACTCAGGCATGTTGCTCAGGGTAGCAACCAAACAGGCTCTTGGACCTGTATGAAGATCAGATTAGGTACACTTCTTTTTCATTATGATAATCAACTACTTCAGGGAAAACCAGGGGAGGGTCCATCATGGTTTTCAATTTTGAAATTTGTTTATTTGCCGGGGGGGGCGAAATTTTGGATTTTTTTTGCTGAAATTATTTGAAATTTTGACTGATTTTGAATGAATTTGAATAAAATTTGACCAAATTTTCAAAAAAGGGAAAATTTCGGGTGAGATATGAGCTTGCCGGTGGGGGACGAAATTTCAGAAATTTCGAAACGAAATTTCAAACCCTAGGGTCCATCAATGATTATTACTACCTTGTTAGACGTTCCACACTCAAAATAAAGTGATGGGGGTAGTATTTCTTTAAAGTGGAGATCATGAATGGGGTTAATAATTATTTCATTTCCTTATTACCCGAATATTGAGCTAAAATTTCTGCAAAGGAATATCGCTGAGGAACTGAAGATGATCTAGCTCGCTCATGAATAAATTTGCATATTTTTTAAGAGGACAGCTGCAATACCTAATATATCACCCACACATATACTCCTTTTTTTTTCTCTCTTTTGTATTTTTGTTTAACTTGAGAATATGTCGATAATTGAACCTTGAGATGCCGCAGTTTTCAGATAAAAGAAAATAGGAGGCATGAAAAGGGTCTCTCCTATCAGAATCAGCCTATGGAGATAAGTTTGAGAGGGAAAGAAAGAAATAAAGGTTCCCTTTGCTTGTATTGACATCAAAGAGGCTGAGGTCAACTAGGCATCAAAAAAATTGGCCAGGAACAAAAACAAGGTACATCCATGCATGTATCTGGCCATGTAAAACACCCAATGCATTGCATGAAAGAATGCACGGTGAGAGCATTTGTGGCAATGTGCATGACATATGATTGAAAGCAAATTGCTAGCTGCAGGATTATTCAGATAAGTCTTTGCAATCTCAGGCTATAGCTGCTCCATTCATAACCTCACTGAAAAAAAGTTATTAGAGAAGCAAAGAGAAAAGGGAGAGCAAAAGAGGGGAGATAAGTGACATCAAATCATTCCTTGTTTTGATCAGTGAGTGATCCAAGGAGACGGCATAAGTTTGTTTCCTCATCAGATAATATTGCTCTCTGCATGGCTTTTCCTGCAGTGCATTGTTTGAGCACAGTTGTGCTTGTCATGGTGTCATGTTACATACATTGTATCAATCAGGGGATTCTCTACTTTTGCAGGGAAGCACTTCGGTGTGCGGTGCCCTGGCTACAATGCCGACATTTTATTATAAACATGCATGGTACAGACACACACATGTACATTCTATTTTTATTTTTTATGAGCATCTCCGAAAAATTGGAGCGATATATCTTGAGATTGACGAAGTCACTATGGGTGCCTCGCTGTTGACGTCTTGACGGATACGTCGCCTACTACTGAAAGAATAATTAGCCGTAAATACGAGCACCCGTGTCAAGTTTAAACTTAGAATCTGGGTGGATTGGTTACACCACAAAAACCTAACTAGTTGAGTTATGATTACTTCACACATTCTTAACGGTTTGATCGAATCTAGGTGTTTTTTTTTATCTATTTGGAATATATAAATTCTATAAAATAATTTATTTATCATGATATTTTTTAAAAAATAAGTTGCAAAGGATAGATTAACATGATCAAGCTTCTCTCTTGGTTCAAAACCCCTGCCTATGCATACCCATGGTTTATGCATTGTGTTCCCTTTTTTTAAAAAAAATAAATCCCTATGTCTTGTGGTATGTTTGTGCATGGAAGGTTTATACCTAGTGTTCATTTTTGCAGATATCAACCCCTATGTTGAGGTATGTTTCTGCAGGGAAAGGTTTATGTCTTGTGTTCCTTTTTGCGGACATAAATCCCGATGTTGATTTGTAACAGTGAGGTTTGCTCTCTCCATTTATTTTTCCAAAGAATATTAGGAAATGCAATCATATTTACATGGAATCACTGACCAACTAATCATTTTATTTCCTCCTTTTTGGGGCAATGAGCTTTGCTAATTGTTACAATAATGCCATGTCCTCTACTTGTCTTGTGTTTGGTCAAATGGCTAGTCAAGTTCAAGCATACAATATTTAGTAGGTGGTTAGAGAACAATTAAAGTTAAGAATCCTTTCAAAGGAAAGCAAAAAACAAAGGACAACGAGAGTGTACCCTCTCATGGAGAAGTGTTCCATTCTTTGGTATAAAAATTTGAGATCTCCAGTGTACCACCATGGCATTATATTGTGATCTTCCTCTGTTGTTTGTTACTGGTGTTGCTCTGGTGGAAGAACATTGGTAACTGATGTGGACAAATTTTCTCCTTGTTGCTTTCTCTTCTAAAGGAATCTTACCAACTTTCTCAACGTTGGGTTGTGCAGTTAAAGCTAGCTGGACTCAAAGTAGAGCCCGTTGAAATTTGATTTTTCTCTTGAAAAAAAGAGAGGCATTTATTATGCTGGTATGTTTGCTAAACATGAAAACTACTCCCACCGTTTCAAAATGTAGAAACTTCTAGCATTTAAATCTTGTTCCAGGATATAAGAATTTCTAGTAATATTCGTAGTATTACTTATCAAATCAATTACCTCCCGCTCAAAGTTACTCTTATTTTACCCATAATTCACTGCTGGAGAATCGCTTTTTAGTCCCGGTTGGGACAACCCTATAGTCCCGGTTTCCCAACCAGGACTAAGAAACCGGGACTAAAAATATCTATTTTTAGTCCCGGTTGAAATAACCGGGACTAAAAACCAACTAGGATTAAAGATTTAGAATCTTTACTCCCGGTTGATGGTACCAACCGTACAAAAGTTATTTTTTCTTTTTTTTCTTTTCTGGCGCCAAATATCACAGATTTGTGTTCACACATCACTCATCACATATCGTTCACACATCTCAACATCCCAAATCATCCACAACAACAACCCAATATCTCAAACATCCCAAATCATCCACAACAACAAATCACAGTCTCCCTAATCACAGATCATTCACACATCATTCTAAAATCACAGATCAAATCAACATTATTCACACAACGAGAAGGAAAAAAAAGAAAAAAATCCGGGAGCCTGCCACCGCGCGGCCTTCAGCGCCGGGCCGCCGTCGCTCCAGCACGGGCCCGGCCGCCGCCGCCCCAGCTCGGCACGGCCTGGCCGCGGCCGCCGCCACCGCCCCCGCCCAGCATGGGCCCGGCCGCCGCCGCCCCTCCCCAGCATGGCTCGGCCGTGGCCGCCGCCGCCCCTCCCCGGCACAAGCCTGGCCGCCGCCGCCCCCGCCCGGCATGGGCCCGGCCGCCGCCTCGGCTGCTTCTCCCGCAAATCTGAGGAAGAGAAGAGAGAAAAACTCGATCAGATGTGTGAAGAGGAAGTGGATAGGAAGAGATGAGAGTGAAAGAGGAAGGTGAGAAAGAGATAAGGCCTAAGGGAGAGATAAAGAGTGGAGGGGAGGAAGAGATAAGGGTGAGGACTGAGTACTTACTACTCTGCGCGCGGAGAGAACGAGGAAAGAGAGAGATACGTGGGAAACTGATTTGTAAATCTGATTTTTAGTCCCGGTTGTTTATACCAACCGGGATTAAAAATATTAAGAAACCTGCCACGTCGTGCCAATAAATAAACCGGGACAAAAGATGATCTTTAGTCCCGATTGGTAACACTAACCGGGACTAAAGATCATTGCACTTTTAAACCGGGACTAAAAATGCTTTTTAGTCCCGGTTTTTTAAGCATCCGAAACTATTGTTGTTTTTGGGCAACCGACCAAACATGGTTTCTCTACCAGTGATTATTCTCACCTTCACACATCCTTATTTATTGAGTACTAAAGTATTTTCTTTTCAACCTTAATCTATACTAAACAATTTAATCTCTACTCCCTCCGTTTCAGAAGATAAAACTTTCTAGCATTGTCCACGTTTATATAGATGTTAATGAATCTAGACTCATATGATTTATAGCATTGTCTACATTCATATATATATTAATGAACCTAGACACACATGATTTCTAGCATTGCCCACATTCATATATATATATATATATATATATATATATATATATATATATATATATATATATATATATATATATATATATATAATATATATATATATGTTAATGAATCTAGACACACATGTCTAGATTTATTAACATCTATATGAATGTGGGTAATGCTAGAAAGTTTTACATTGTAAAACGGAGGGAGTACTAAACAACCTATAAGTACTAATATTTTTGGAACGGAGTTACCCCTTTCACAGAAATTAAATAGAAAAACAACATATAATTTGCTTTAACCATATGTATACCCTAGCTATAATACGATGTATTTTTTTATAAAAGAATAGTACACAAAAAATTCTCGCATTCCAAACAGGGACTGAGGGCCGCTATCTCGAACTGTGGTATATCAATAATTCAGCTTTCTTCCCCAGCTTAGTTCCATGAAGATCTTATGGGCTTTGATTTTGATTAAACAAGTGAAGTTGGAGTTAGGTCCTACCTGTTGATTCTGCATTAGTGTTCCTCTCACATTGTTTAATTTGCATTTCCAATCAATCCATTCTTTTAAGGTTTATTTATAGTGTCCGTTCTAATCACGTAGATTGAGCCCGTACAAATGTTGTTTATTTTTCTCTTCTCAAAGTAATCCATGCATATCTTTGAAAGGTTTGTATTGGTTTCTCTGTCCAAATTAAAAATGGTGATTTTGGTTAGCTTCTCTAAGTCCATTAGTGGTTGCAAAAGTTCCTTTCCAAGCCACCACTTTTATGCTAATCTAATTAAAATCTAAGTTGATGATTTTTTTTATTGCACGGTAGACGTGCACGAACACCCCTCATTTTACTAAATTCATTTTGAGAACTTATTTATGTATGTGTAATATTCATGAGTATCTGGATTTGAAACTTGGTGAGTGGAGTCATACATCACAACACCACCACCACCTCAATAGTGCTTCACAAATTATTATGATTTATTCTTTTCATGTAACTTGCAGTTTGACTGAAATATTGAGCCCCAAAATATAGTTCAAATTGAGATCATTTGGCTAGGCTTGTGCTCGAGGTTAGCTCCAATAACCTTTTTGAGTTGCCCTCAAGTTGAGACATGGCACACAAATTTACATCAAAATTCTTGTGTCCTCTGATTGCAATGACATTCTATTTTAGAGGAATATAATGTAATATTGTTTCTTGGGGCTGCCCTCAGTAGAGCAGACGGCAGCAGTTGACATTCTTGTTGTATCTATCAAAATATATTCTAGAAAATAGAATATACCATTTTTCCCTTCAATTTAAAGCAGTTATTCTTACAAGTTGCCAATAATTGAAACAGCATAAATTGCATATCCATTCAACGGTAAAATCTCTTAGTACATTTTCCTTTGCAAATGAAGAGATTTTTTTTTCTTATTTGGAGTTTATACATTTTCCTTTGCAAAACAAGGTTTCTGAAACATTAAGCAAAGTGCTCAATTAAGCATGGTTTGTTAATTATATCAAAATTTGATGGTGCAATGAAGGTTGACACTCTTAGTTCCACTTACTATGGCCACTCAATTATTTTCAGCTACATTATCACTACAATATGTACATCAGGACATCCAAATTAATATTCTTTTTGTCCAATACAAAAAAAGGTTCCAGCTTATAAATATAAGTCCCTGGATGGATGGCTACAATGTGAGAATATTTGTAGCAAATGCTGCTTAATTAACACAATTAAGCACTCCATTAATTAACTCAGTAATTAATTAACTAATTAATCAACTAATTGATCCCCCTCTCACATGACGCGGCATGCGTTGGCGTTCTCCTCGCTGAACATGTAGTACGACGACGCCGGCGGCGCCGCCGCCGCCGCCGTCGAGTAGAGGTAGCCGCCGCCGCTGCTGCCGCCGCCGAAACCGCCGGCCATCGGGTAGTAGTAGGCGCTGCTCCGGAGCGGGTGCGCCGTGCTGTAGCTCATGACGTACGGCGGCATGTGCCCGCCGCCGCCGCCGCCGTAGTAGGACGCCGGGTAGCTCATCGGCGTCGCCGGCGGGTAGAAGACGCCGCCGTCGAAGACGGCGAGAGGACCCGCGTTGCCGGGGGACGGTTTCGTCGGCGCGTCCTGCGGGCTTGCCTCCACTATTGCACCGGCGCCGTCTCCGGTGGCATTGGCATTGGCGGCGGCGGCGGCATTGCCGTTGCCGCCACCGCCGCCACCGCCTTTCTTTCCTTTCTTCTTGCCACCGCCGCCGCCTCCTCCACCGCCATTGCCATTGCCGGGAGGTGCAACGGGCTGCTTACCATGCGGCGTCATGGCGAACGGCGCCACCGCACCGGCGCCGCCGCCGCCTTGCCCGTCTCCGGCCACCACCTTCTTCGGGGATCCACCGCCGCCCTCCTGCTTGGCCTCGTCATCGGACGCCTCATCACACGAGCCCCCATGGTCGTCATTCTCCGGAGGGACAGAGCCACCGCCGCCGCCGCCGCCGCCGCCGCCGGCCACCTCCGCCGTCGAAGCACACGGCGCCGGCTCGCCGGGCTGGCCGTTCGCAGGATTCTTGTTCTTGTTCTTATTCTTTTTCTTCTTCTTGCCACCACCGCCGCCGCCGCCGCCACCGCCGGGAGAGTTGGCCGCTGCTGCTGCCGGCGGCGGCGGAGCGGGCTCCGGCCATGGCTCGGCGTGCTTACCCGTCTTGACGAGCTTCTTGACGAGCGTGTCGACGGAGACGTTGCCGATGACCACCACCTTCTGATGCTGCACGTCTATGTCCGTCTTGTACACCCCTGAAAATGTTGATGATCAAATGCAACATTGCAACCAAATCAGTACACATTCTACTGTTTTTTCCTTCAAATTTTACTGAAGAACAGTGTGCAAACATTTCAATTTAAACAAGGTAAGCATTGTATGACCATTATGCTGTAGCTAAATTTGAGACAGAGAGCAGAGTTTTGTGGTGAGTATCAGAGTATGGTTGTAATAGGAAACAGGGGATGAACATAAAAGAATTTAATTTTCTGAAGATAAACAGTGCAGGTCTGCAGGATTGCAAATAAAATGATATCCATGATGAGATTCTTCTTCCGTACATGTATCATTAGCTTGATAGTAACCAAACTGTTTGAAATTTAATAGGGGTACTGTCCATGGGTAAAAGTAAACATGCAAAAATAATTGTAAGAACTGAAACACTTCTCTATAATAGGAACATCAGGAGCTATATATGCTTATCAAGGAGCATAAATGAAAGTTTTGAAGGTGTAATTTTCTCACTTCAGTTCTGTGATTTCCTCACTTCAAAAAAAGAGAGAGAGAGAGAGAGAGAGAGAGAGAGGAAACTTTCATGATTTTTTTTTGTTGCTACAACTCTAAAATAGAGAACATTTTTTTGATGATCAACAAAAAAAAATGCAGTTGTATTTCTCTTATGTCCTTCAAAATGTTCTGATAAGATGTGGTAATAACTAAAAGATTTCTTCAAAGTTGTGTTTTGTTTTTACTCCATCTATACCTTCTATGCTATGTAGCACCTTCTTGACCTTCTTCTTGCAGCCCTCACAGTGGATGCTAACCTTCAAAGCCAAAGTCTGGAGGAGAAAAAAAGGAGGAAAAAGAGCACAAACCAAAGACAAAAAGAACACCATCAGCATCTTCCTACAAGCAGAAGAATGGCCAGTAGCTCTGCATATATGCCAACAAGATTGCAAGAACCCTAAACTGCTTACCTGATACTTGAGTGGCTCTGGACCTTCTTCAGCAGCTGCCATGGCTGGAGACAGAGAGAGAAAGAGAAGTCTGAGAGAGATGATGACAGAAGTGAGGAGAAGAGAGAATATAATGTTGTGCTGGTGTCTAGTATTGGTGCAAGTGTTTGAGGGAGTGAAAGGGGTCACCAAGAAGAGAGAGAGAGAGAGAGAGAGGGGGGGGGGGGGGGGGCAGAACAAAGTGGCAATGTTTGGCCCTGAGGAGGGACATGACTAAATAGCATCAGAGAGCAAAAGGGAACAATTCTATTGGTTTTCTTTTGTATTCTTTTCTTTTTCTCTTTTTGTTTTTTGGGAGGAGGGAATGGTATTGATGAGGTATTTATTCTCCACATCTCCAGATGCCCAAGAAAATGCATTCACAACAATAACTAGCCTTTTATCTTCTCACTCTCCTGGTTTTGTTTGAATGTTCAAGGTACTCGCATTTTCCATTTTTGCGACCCTGTTTGGAACGCATGAATTTTCGCAGGAAACAGTTCTCAATTCATGTGTTTCAAATAGATCTGAAGGACGCATCTTACTCCAACCGGTTGTAAATATTTGATGCTTAGCAAAAGATTCAATCAAACTTTTAAAATTCTAACCATCAATAGTTTCTCAAATATTCTTAGTTTGAAAACAAAAGAAATGATTTATGTAGATTTACCTCAAAAAGTACTATTAAAATATCATAAATTTATTATAATATAAAATTAATGGTCAGAATTCTAAAACTTTAACCAAATCTTATCATAAACGTCAAATATATATGATTAGAGGGAAACTATAGGAGTACACAATTACATGCAGCGACCATTCTATCTATTGTCTAAAAATATACTCACTCCGAATTAATAATACTTGTCATTTTAAACAAGAACACGGTCTCCAAAAAATAATTTTACCAACTATTTTCTATTATAATATATATAGAAATATCATCAAATATATGATTTTATTGAAGTACTTTTTAAGACTAATCTATACGCGTGGTTTTCTTATTACTAAGATAAATATTTTAAAAATTATTCATAATCAAAGATTTTAAAGTTTGCCTTCACTCTTACCCAAAACGACTAATATTATTAGTCCGGAGGGAATAATCAAATGGAATTTCTACATGCTTTTCATTGAGAAAAGCACAGAAGATGTATATGCATGGGGGTTGCACTTGCAACCCAGCAGCATCACATGCAAAGTCCATAATTTGCCACACCTACATGAGAAAAAAGGGGATGTACTATGAACTGCTATCGCCTCGGGAATTGAGGACAATGATAAGACAGACAGCAGAGGAAGGCCCTCCCCTGTCTTCTATGCTAGTACTCCAGTATGCAAACCTGGAAGAGAATCAAATTCATCACCTTCACATCCTCCTGCTATCTATACGGATATGCAATTATGCACAAACGATGTCAGTGAATGATTCTCTCAAGATAGCTGATGCAAACAAGCGCGCAAACACACACATTTCTTTGCATTGTGAAGATTCTTTTTTCTTACCTGCTGAAGCATGGCTCGTTCCAGTGGTCTGGATGCATCCTAGAGCTCTTCAGATTGTGCCTGAATGTTGATGACAAACTGAATTTTTCTCTTTGTCAAGAAGATCATACAATGAGTTTGTGACCATAATACTCAATCTTCAGAGTGCAGCTGAGAGGTGACGAACTGTTCAAAGCTCACTTTTGCAGTTCTGAAGAATCAGAAGTTCAGAACCCAATAGTCAAGAGTGTGCCTGAATGTTCATGGCACACTGAGCTTTTCTCTCTCTTTTTTTTTTCAGGAAGATCCATACAGCCATACACATTGTGGCCATGCCACTCGATCTTCAGGTTGCAGCTGGGATCTGATGCTGCTCTGAAAATTCCAACTAGATGTGATTAACTCCTCAAAACCATCAACCTTGCAATTCTGAAGAATCAGAAAGTTCAGTGTCCCCGATGCTCAATGACACCATCATCCCCGCCGGGAATGCAGCAATGCCATGAAGCACCGGAGTTTCCTATCCAAGAACGGCGGCGTCTACCTTGTCTGCTCCTCCGGCCTCCTCTCCGGCCGGACCGGAGCCGCCGCCGCCGCCGCCGCCGGCTGCTGATCGCCACCAGCGGGAGCGGCGGCGGCTTTGCCTCTCCCTGCACCTCCGAAACGCCGGAGTTGGGATCGATACGAAGCACATAGCGGAGGCGCCGCAGAGAACGGCCGGCCACCTCGCCGCAGCTCAGCGGCGGCCACCCTTCGCCGGCGGCGGCGGCGCCGTCTACGGCGGAGACGACGTGGCACGTCGTCCACCGTCCGATCAGGCGCCTACGGCCCAGATGAATCCGCGAGCCACTGACAGCGTGGGCCCACATGTCAGCGACTGAATCGCGGGTTTCTTCCTCCTTTTCCCTCGCGCGATTCGAAACCAAAAACGAAACCCTCGCCGCCGCGGCCATCCCAATCCCCCTTCTCCCCGAGCTGCGCGCCGGCGAGCGGCGGCGGCGGAGGGCAACCGATTTTGGCCGGTCTATCCTCGTCGGCTCGCCATTCCTTCTCGCCGCGCCAGGTTCGATCTGACCAATTCCCCCAGAATCGTTCGACCTGAATCGATCGACGCCGCGTGTTTCTGCCATTTCGGCGTGCTTGATTCCTCAAATGGTTTTGGTCTAGGGATCATGCTTAGATATTGGTGGCGGTGCTCCTCTAGCGGCGGGTTCTCGACGTCAGAATAGTGCGCTGTGAGGGAGCCTCGGTTTGGTTGGTTCTGGGGATGGAGGACGGCGCCGCGGGGGGTGATGTGTCCGCCGACCGTGTCATCGCTGAGTTGCTCGACATGGGGTTCGAGTTCGACGAGATCAGCCGAGCAATCGGTGCGGTTGGCCCGCACCGCGCCGATGTGCTGGAGTTTATGCTGGGTGGTTCAGGCAATGGGAAAATGAAGAAGGCGAGTAGGGAAACACGAAGCCGTAGTTCTGTCTCATCTAATGCAGAAGCACGTCCGAGTGACGATGGGAACAAATTGGTTAATCCTAGGAAAAGATTAAAGCAATCGAGCATTACCGATCATCTTGCATCGAATACTGGCTGCGGAAGGGGATCTTGTAGTGAGAAAGCTAGCACGTCATATCCCTGTTTAGCGGCTTCCGATGATCCTAGAGCGCCAGTCAGTGCTGATGTGTGTTCTGCATTGAAGCCTGAATCTCAATTTTTACTTGCTAATTCAAGAACTGAGTCTGACCTCGGAGACAAAATTAGTGCTGTTCTGCGGAAACACTTTGGATTTTCCTGTGTGAAAGGATTCCAAAAGGAAGCTTTGGATGCTTGGTTTGCTCACAAGGATTGTCTTGTTCTAGCAGCAACAGGCTCAGGTATTCTTTAAATAAATTATTTGCTCTTTATCTTTTGAGTAATTTGGGGGCTTCCTCCATTGTTATGCAACTAGCAGTTTTGATGTGATGGTTGAGTGGCTGTGTTGCCAGGAAAATCCCTTTGTTTTCAGATCCCGGCTCTTCTGACTGCAAAGGTTGTGGTAGTGATTTCACCATTGATTAGTCTAATGCATGATCAATGTCTAAAACTTGCAAAGCATGGGATATCTGCATGCTTTCTTGGTTCAGGGCAACCTGATAGCCGTGTTGAGGGCAAAGCAATGTCTGGCATGTATAAGATTATTTATGTTTGCCCTGAGACAGTATTAAGGTAATCACTCTGCTTTTGGACTGATGATTTCCTAATTACATATTGCTGCACTTATTTTGGGAACTTATTTACATGTAGGCTTATGGAACCATTGAAGAAACTTGCAGAAAAGCCAGGGATTGCACTTTTTGCTATCGATGAGGTTCACTGTGTTTCTAAATGGGGTCATGATTTTCGACCTGACTATAGGTCTGCTCTTGTGTTCGATATCCTCTACTGAAGGTGCATGTCATTGTTTACGTTGTTTTTCTACCACAATTAGTAAATTTATATGTGCAAGCCTTCACTGAGATGTTTTTCTCTTGGTACTAAAAAACTAACATGTGTCTGCCATACTTTTTAGGAGAATGCCTTATATTTTCTTGCAGCATCTTAAATCTCTACTTTATTTTCCACATACAGGAGATTATCTGTGCTTCGAGAAAATTTCAGTGCAAGCAAATTGAAGTTCTTGGAGCATGATATTCCTTTGATGGCATTGACTGCTACTGCTACCATCCCCGTAAGAGCAGACATTATCAAGTCGTTGAAAATGTCAGAAGATACAGTGGTCGTCTTGACATCTTTTTTCCGGCCTAATCTCAGATTCAGGGTAAGTCAAACTTGAAACTTCTGAATTTGTTCTGCTGGTTTCCATTTTTATGTTCTTTCTAGAGGATGTGTAAAAGCAAGTAGAGAACATTACATTATAATATGCTACATTAAATTGTAAAAAGTTTAAATTATTTGGCCTTTCTAACAGTTTAACTACATGTAATTATGTTGAATGACCAATATTTTATTACATTTTGTAAATAGATGCTTCCTTGCAAGTAGATGGGCACCTGGGGTGTGCATTTCACTTAAAAGATGTACTACATTAAGATATGAATGGTTAGCTTTGCTAGAATTGAATCTGTATTTTGGACTAGTATATCATGTGAATTTGAAATAATCTTGTCCGGGGCTACACAAACAAGTTTCCAAACCGCTCTATTTTGTTATTGCCTGATGAAATTGCCTTACTAAAAGTTCATAGTTAGATATAATTTGAGAAGTTTTATAGAACTACCTACTGTTTATCTTATGCCACTGTATTAAACTGGGCTTCTTAGTTCTTACCCTCTCCCCTCCCCCTCCCTCATGTTTCTGGTTGCAGGTAAAGCACAGTAGGACCTCAGTCTCAGCTTACAAAAAGGACTTCAGAGAACTTGTAGTAACATATAATGATTCAAGGAATTTTAGGGGGAAGGGACAGAAAGCTCTTCGTGAGATCAACCCTGATTCTGAAAGCAGTTCATATGAGTCTCCGGATGATGCTATGTCAGATGATGAAGATGCAAATGTTGATTCCATGAGCCATGAAGATAATAGTTTTGGAAAAACTAAAGTCGGCATGCCCTTGATAAATGAAAATGCTGAAAATGAGTTGGATGTATATCCAGGAGTAGATGATTTTGATGGTAATGGACTATTTTATATGACTTTTTACTTTTGAGTGGAAATTATCTGCTTGATCCTGAAAAGAAATACTGGTTACATTATTTTCGAACATAAATGTTTCATGGTCAATGCTTATGTAAAAAATTATCATTCTTTTGGGGATTTAAGATCCTTTGATGGAAATCATATGTAAGCTTAATATGGCTATTGGAAATTTTGGAGGATACGTGGTAGCAGTGCTTTTAATATCGTCATTTTGTAATTTCATGTATGTATCTGATTGACATGCTTCTCTTGTAGTTACATGCGGAGAGTTCCTTGAGTGCTCGTGGCCTGAGAACTCTGCATCTTCTTCTCAATGCAACAAAACTGGTTCTAGTTCCTTAGAAATTGCTGATCGAGGTCCTACCATTATTTACGTACCCACCAGGAAACAAACTGTGGAGTTAGCAAACTATTTGTGCAAAACTGGTCTCAAAGCTGCAGCATATAATGCGAAGGTAAATCTTCTTTGATTGATTTGTGTGGCAAATGATACTTGATCGGTAGGGCCCATTTCCTGATATATGCTAATTCTCTAGAAGCAATCAGCTTTTTTGTAACTTACAGTACATTTGATTATATTTATTTCTTAATAGCGATTCACAGTCCTGTAACTTGTTTTGAGCTATTTGACTCTTTTTTCAGATGCCTAAATCACATTTGAGACAGGTGCATCAACAGTTTCATTGCAATGCCTTGGAGGTAATAATTACTTGTTTCACTTCCTAGCTTATATCTTGCCACTGCTAGGTGCAATTTCCATGTGCTCATATGATGGTATACAAATTTAGTTTGAGAAAACAGTATGCATGAAAAAGTGATAATGTTAGAACAAGTTACTTCTCTGTAGAGGCAGTCAGATGTACTTCCACAGTAACATATTTTTGTCTAGGAGATCTTGAAAATCTTGATGTCTGGTGTTGTACTGTTCCATGGTTACACAGGCTTAGAGGTTAACCAGTGTATTTGAGTTTTGAGACACTTCAAAGTTTTTCAACAATCCAACAAGGAAACTTTCCACATTTCTATTTGTTAATATGATACAATCTTGGATGGATGACTGCTATGGTGACTGATTTTTTAGAAGAATGTTGTAGAACAAATTCATTGTGTACCATTCAAATTCTTGGTTGTAAAAGTTCTCTATATTTTCTTCATATCTCCGTCTCTTTGTGAACCCTTCAAGCCTTTATCCCAACTCTAATGGCCTTATCCTCTTTATATAGGTTGTGGTGGCTACCATAGCATTTGGCATGGGAATTGACAAATCAAATGTCAGGAGAATTATTCACTATGGTTTCCCACAGGTTGGTTTAACCTTTAGTGCTTCATTCACGAAAATACATAGAAGCCTCTCTAATGCTGCCAAAGACTTGCTCTGGCTCTGATGATGGCAGACAGATTTCCACACTTGAACCTGTAGGATGCCAAGCTAGAATATAACAGTGATGGCAATTGAAGGAGTTACTGTGTGCAGTATGAAAATTGTAGGAGTTGATTATACATTTTCCTTCTTGTTGTTGAATGGTGGAGACAATATTCAAAAGGCTTAGTGTTGGGTTGCATTACTGATCTGCAACATGCAGAAACAATATGGCTTTTGTTCTCTAAGAATCCAGATACATCCCAAATTGGATTAATTTATGTTTATGCTTCTTTTCCGTGAGTTTTACTGGTCAGAACTT
Source organism: Oryza meridionalis (assembly GCA_000338895.3). Classification (NCBI taxonomy): domain Eukaryota; kingdom Viridiplantae; phylum Streptophyta; class Magnoliopsida; order Poales; family Poaceae; genus Oryza; species Oryza meridionalis. Next base: position 2,984,154 of record CM002528.2, on the reverse strand, counting down.
GATTGATGCAGAGTTTGGAAGCATATTATCAAGAAGCTGGCCGTGCTGGTAGAGATGGGAAGTTGGCGGATTGCAGTGAGTTGTTATACTCCATAGCTCATACTTGCTATAATTAGGAAGCTTCAATTATTTTCTTACTACATCCAAAAGTAAGCCACGTCGTTTCGTATTATAAGAAAATAACAACTTGCAGACAAGCATAATGTTACAAGTAAAAACTTCAATTATTTTCCTACTACATCCAAAAGCTTCAGTTATAAGAAAATAACAACTTACATCCAAAAGGCTTCGCATGCCTTATTTTTATTAGGAAGCTGACCGTGCTGTTAGTTTAGAGTTTTGCTGACATCTTATCACCCATCTATTCCCTTTCACGCTAAAAATCTCCTGTTGTTGTCTTCTTATTCAAAGTCATCTTACAAACCAAAGGTTGTATTAATGTTAGTATTAATGCACTACTTTTATGAATAATTATTAGGCCTTGCTTTAATTTTCCATTCAACGTGTCACTTGTTTTTATTTTGAGATTTCTATACATTTTACATGCAGCTCTATATTGTAACCTTTCGAGAGCACCGACACTCCTTCCTAATAAAAGAAGCAAGGAACAGACAAAAGTAGCATACAGAATGCTACGTGATTGCTTTCAGTATGTATCGTAACCATATATTCAAATTCTGGTAATGTCGTAATATGTATATTTGCTAAAATGTTTGGCAACTAAACTTGATTAATGTTTATTTATATTTTCTATGTTGCAGTTATGCTTTGAACACTTCAATTTGTAGAGCCAAAATATTAGTAAAGTACTTCGGGGAGGAATTTGGTCCTGATGGATGCCGCATGTACTTTTCTCTAATTTCTCCATGTCTCCTCTCCTTCAATGAAATAATACATGCTCATTCCAGTTTCATGTGATGCGAATTTCTTAATGGTATGACAGTAGTATCACAAATATTTAAAAGATGTTCTGTAATATTGACATGAGGGGCTGTGGGCTCATACGTTACTGCAAAAAATATTGGTCGTTGTGGAACTTGCATTTTTAACGGCTCTATTTCAAAATTATCTCGTCAAGCATTTTATGAGTCTAACTGACTTGTCACCTCAGGTGTGACATCTGTATTAATGGCCCTCCTCTAATGCATGATTTCAAGGAAGACGCAGTTATGTTTATGAGTGTGCTCCAAGCTCAAAACGTGAGTTTATAATTATAAATTACCCTAAATTGTGCTGAACTGTGATGGATGTGATGCCCATTACAAATTGAAGTATTTTTTTTCTTTACAACCTTAGTTATGTGACTTTGATTGGTCATTTTATTTTGTTGCATCCTCAAGCATATCTTAATAAATCCAGGGACAAGCAACGGAAGATATGGGTTGCAGCAATGTACCCCGTTATATATCTGGAAGGCAAAGGTTTGGGGAGGTTCCGAATTTCAGAGGGGTGGTCAGTTATATAAGGGAAAAGGTTTGTGTTCTCGTGTATTTCCCATCTCCTATTTATGAAATCGGGAGCAATAAGCAGGGAATTTGCCTTAAGGATGCAAAATAGATTGATAAAGGTTGCATGATATGCTGATAGCAACACAAGTAATTGAAGTATCTTTTGCTCGACCATAGCTGCTGAGTAGCAATGCTAAACCTCAAATCTGTTGTCTTGATTAAATATTGTTTATAGTTTCCTAGATTTGCCACAACTGACAAGGTATGGTGGGAAGGCCTTGCTCGCATATTAGAAGGCAGGGGATACATACAAGAAGCTGCTGAAATTGTAAGTGATTTACTTCAGTAGTTTGTTGCAGATTTATAGTTCTTTTTGTTGTGAAGCTCGTGATGTACCTCACACCTCAGTTTATATTGTTCAGATAGTTGAATGATGGGCATACTGAGATCCAAGTAGGGATAGTGAATATTTCTATGACATGAGTTGGACATATATAATGTTAAATAATTTCCTTGATTAATTAAGTGAAAATCAATTGTATCCATATACCATTAACATGTTTAAAAGATAGCCCATGAACTACATGATTTGCTTTGATAAAAGAAAATATAGCATGCATCTCTAGGGACTATTTGGAGGATTGCATCTTCCATCATTTTTCTACTTTAGTTCAGAGATTGAAATCCTAAAGGTAGCCTGTTAACTATCATGGATTATTGATAATCACCAAAACTAGCTTGTTACTGACATCAAATGGACACAAATATCAACCCCTGAACAACATTCAGTTTTCAGAAAACCAACTTGCATGTGTTTTGTTCATTTGTAATGGATAAGCCCAATCTAGATATAACGGTTGTATCACATGGTCAACAAATTCAATTCATCAGTGGATCATCTATGTGTATCACACTGGTACTGCATTATTGAGTCCTCCTTGCTTTATTAAAAGGACAGATAATCCTGAATAGAGTCAGGACAAAATGAGTTCTAAGAAAAAAAAACTGCTTATTTGTTCCCAATATTATTTCCGTTTTATCCCCTGACTGATTAATGGATCCGCTTGCAGCCTCGTGTTTTAATCCAGTATCCTGAGGTGGCAGAGGCCGGACTGAACTTTTTGAGTATGCAATCAGAAGAGGAAGGTTTATATGAATACCTTGATGCTGCTATGCTATTGGTAATGAATGACCCAAAACCTATTTCTACATCTTCCGAGTGGGGCAGGGGTTGGGCAGATCCTGCGATACGCCGCCAGCGTCTAGCAGGCAAGAAAATGGGGAGAAGAAAAGGAAAGAGGCATTCTCGGAGCCACTCTACAGGTTTCACCACTGCAAGACAGAGATTAGCTGAAATACTCTCAAAACGCAGAAGATAATACAGAAACTGTTGAGATGCTGGGATAGCGGGATGATAATTATTCATCTAAGCCTGGATGAGATGAACAGCAGAGAAGAAGCAGTATCCTGTTACTACTTGTTTGGTTTTAGCTTTGATTTACACAGCTTCTGTGGTTATTTGCTGCAATTTCCTTTGTGGTGTATGATTTTTTTTTTCTCAAGGGAACAAAATGAAGTAAAAAAATGATGGGGATTATTGTATAGCACTGTTTTGGCTACCCATCTGAACATTGACACTCCATCTGAACAAGAATTTCCTGATGTGATTTTAAGGAGGTACAGTTCCCAGATATTATTGCCCAAGGCTGATTCATCTGAACAGTGATGGCATCACATCAGTTTTCACATCAAATCCCCGTGGGGTTTTGTCAACAATGTTCACTCTCACTTGTGATCTTTTCAACCAACAGGTGGATCTGTGTGGATCCTGGAGTGCCAAACTGGAACTTGTTTTTCCCAATGGATGGTCCAGTTAACTCCAAGTGTTAGGAAGATATATCTGACAAGGTGATTGTGTTGTATACTGTTTTCATACTGTTCACTTGCCTCAGTTGCCTGAAATGAAAAATTGTTTGGCGCAGAGTTGCTAAACCCTACCTCGTGGCAGTAATGCAATTTTTTAATCCTGCCGACGAGTGACACGAGTACGATTCTGGCACTGTGGTGTTTTGTTTTTCTCTCCTTTTTTCGACATGGCAATTGGCACTGCCACGGAGTATGGTCTCACAGTGTTAACAATGTATACGGGATATAGGAGTAGAGTATTGTTCTAGAATCTAATTCTATTAAGAGTAAATTACACCCACGGTATTAGGTGGGTGCGATAAAAAACTTGAGAATGAAATGTCCAAGTGCAATAACTTGATAAGTGGGTGTGCTCTAATACAAGAATTTGAGAATGGAACGTCCAAATGCAATAACCTGGTAAGCGGATGCAGTTTATTATAAGAATTTGATAATTTAATATTCTGGTTCAATAAGTTGGCATAATTATGTACTACTTTGATTAACGAGTGCTATGTAAGCTTTTTCCCGATATCAATGTCATCACATAACCATGTTGTGGATATTATCTTTGATTTAATCTGCAAGAATTATGTTGTTCATCAATTTTAGAGTCGCTCATCCAATTTTCACCATCGGTTTTGATTTTTTTTATCTTCACCATCTCAACTTAAAAAATTTCTACACAATAAAATTTGATTGACTTCTAGTTACTAGAATGACAAAAATAAGCATGCTTATACAAATATGTATAAGTAAATTAACAAAACAAGTACTTAGAAACTGAATGCGTATAGTTATAGCCGAAAAATCTAAGTTATTGTACCAAATTGTGCGCACCTTTCAAATTGTTTTACCCATATGTTCACTTATTAAGTTCTTATACTAGGTTGCATCCGCTTACCAAGTTGTTATATATGCTCATTTATCAAGTTTTTACATTAAATTACTGCCATATGCTAAGTTGATTATCGGGAATGAAATTTATTCTGGCATGTAAAGTTGAAATATGAACTTACATGACATATGGACTTTGTTTAAAAATAGAAGTCTTTAACACTGATGGCGTGCCATAGATGTCCTGTACTAAATTCATGTGAAGAACCAAAAACGTAAAGCGTTTGCTTCCACCTTACACAATACTACCAGTTTTGATCTCGAGGTATAAAAGCTTTGACCAATACTCCTACTATTTTTCAGAGTACTCAATTGTGAATCATGAAAGTAGTACTCCTATCATTTGATTCCCAATCAAAAGCACTTCATTATATCCATTCGTTTAGCATTTTGCTTACCTTTCATGGTCGAATTTTGATCCATAGCTCTCAGTCAAATACATTTACACAACAATTACGACCAAAACTTGAATTTTAAAACTTAATGTTAAAACTGATTCTGAGATCCTTGCATTAGCTTCTGAAATGAAAATAATACATATATAAAGCTTTATTTATAAATTATTATTAAATTTAAACTTTTAGATAAAAATTTGTCCATAAAAAGTTTTACTTTGTTCATTTTTTTTACCCAACCAATCAGACACTACCACATCCCCTAGCTGCTTGGAAGCACGTTACTACACGGACGCGGAAAAAAAAAAAGGTGCATGTGCATCAGCATTATTAAATTCACTGTACCCTCTCCAAACTCCAAAGGCCATCACGATTCACGCATCACCACCGTACGTATATCGGTACCTTTTATTTTAATCGTTCCCAAAAAAAAATTAGAAATTTAGAAGAAAGAAAGTGAAAAAAAAAAGCTGGAGAAGTCGATGATGTTTTCGTGAAGGCAGGCCTGAAAAAGGAGCCGGGCCCACAGTGTCAGACCAAAGAGAGGAGAAAAATAAAAAAAAGCAAGAAACACAAGCCTGGGGCAGTGACGTCACCCAGGGGTGTTTTGGTAATTTTACCGTGCAGATGATTTGGTCAATCGGATCTGGACATCCGGGCCCACCTCCTACTCCAATCATGCACTCCTCTCCCTTTTTATTTTCCCCTCATTTTTTAAATCTTTTTTAAAATGGCTAGATTGCACTTGGGGTGTGGAGAAAAGGGGATTTAAAATGGGGAAAAAAAGTTGGAAAAGGAGGGGGTTAAAAAAAAGGGGAGAAAATGATGGGCATCATGAGATGGGATGATGCATTGCAGAGTGTACCAGGCCTGCCTCTCTGTAGCCTTTTGCCGGCCAAAAAAATGGGAAAAGTGAGGGGCTCCCATGAAAAGAGCAGATTGCAGGATGCCATCTAGGATCATCGATCTCTGCCTACAAAGGTCATCAGATTCTACTACTACTCCGTATGCTTTCATAATAGCATTTGGTTTTCTAGGGTTTGGATGAGATTCAAACTTTTGGCATCATGGTTTCTCTGGATATGATTTTTTGGTTAGCATTTGACTAATTGCTCTCTTACGTCTAGTGTAAGATATCTGAACCGAGCTATATAGTCAGGCTATCAGATGACGGATTATTGGGGACACACTTTCAAAGCTTATGATATGTTTTTTTCAAAAACTTTTACCAAACTGATTTGGGTGGAGTTACCAACACCTCATGATTTTTACCGTGAAAACCATATGGTTACCGCGAGGTATATTATGGTTTTAAAAACTAATAAGATTATCGCATATAATAACCATGCGATAACTGTATAGTTTTGTAAACCATGCCCTGCTATTAGCTCAGATGCAAATGGTAACCACACTGACTTCATGCTAGGTGCATCCCTCGATAGCGTGTGTTTGTGCTGATGGGCACATGATGTGGCATGTTTCTTTTCTTTTATAGGCTTAGCGTTATAATTTTGTATTTTTTCCCCTTTATAGAGTTAATGTGTGACATAATAAATATTTTTTAAAAAAATTGGGTGGGAATAAAATTTTAACCACGGTAATATTATCATATAAAATACAACGCGACAAATTACTGTTGGAGTGAAGTGCACGAGCGGTTCTTAAATTTGTACGTGTGTATTATCTAAGTCCCTAGACTCTTAAGATTTTTTTTAGATACCAACTTGTTATGAATATCATATAGGTCAGACATGGCATGCCATGGTGACGCATATGTGTTAGTGGGATCTACATGTCAATCACACGGAGAAAGTAAAAATTAAAAAGAGAGGAGAGAGATGAGAAAAGGTATTTTAATTTTGAAAAAATAAATTAAAAAGAGAGGAGAAAATGTGTGTTTTTTATTTTTCTATATGTGATTGACATGTTGGTTCCAGTAACACATAGATGTCACCATGACATGACGTCAAGCACACAAAGCAGGTTGTAGGTCGTATGGACCTAAATGACACTCAATGAAAGTTCAAAGATCTTAAAATACATTTTGAGAGTTCATAGGCTTAGAGCCTGTTTGGGGGCTTATGGTAGCTGTAGTTTCTCATAGAATCTCCAGCTGCCAGAAACTCACCCAAATAGTACAAATTTTCATTCAGATTCTGAAAAGTTATAGATATAGAATCTAGAAAATAAATTAGAAGTCAGAAGCTTCTCCACATTCTCACTAGCTAGCTTATTATCGGTTGTTTCTCGTAACCTGTAATAGAATCTAGAAAATAAACAAGTCAGAAGCTTCTCCACATTCTCACCGGCTGTTTCTCGTAATCTCAACCTCCTCAAAAGAAGACCTTAGATGACACAGATGAGTCTCACGTCAGAGGGACATTGTCGCTGACATGTGAGACCCACAAAGGTTGGGCCCACACGTCAGTGATCCACGTCCCTCTGACTTTACGTCAGACTAGCGCGATCCTAAATGATACACATGCACAAGTTTAAAAATTACACGTGCACTTTACTCTTACCACTGGCAAGATATAAACGGTGACACATCATCTAACGGGAGAGGTACCCGGGTGACACATCGTATCGGCGAGCAAAATTATGTCAAGCCGATAGTTTCAAACTAAATATACACTAAAGTTTTTTAGTGAAAAAAAAATGAAAGAGGTTGCACGTTGGACCGGTCTTCTGAAAACTGCAAAAAGGAGAAGTGAAAAAACGATTCAGGACCATCTCGAAATCCCGTCAGTAAAGCTAAACTCTTAACGGTGATGAGCAGTCGAGCAGATCAGGGAAAAAAAACCCTGCAAATTCTGAGCTCGCGGTAAAAAAAAATTCAACCCGGACTGACCTAGAAAATTTACAGCAGTACTCCCAGTCACTCTGGCTGCTTCTGCTGCTAATGTTTGATCCGATTTGATTTGGATCGGGTTTAATGTTAGATTACGCGGTTCGATGGCTTAATTAAGAGGTAATTAGCTTAATGCTGGGACCAGTGCGTGCTGCAGTATTTTTTCACGGCTCTCGAAGATTTTGCAAAACACCACGTACTTCGAGATCACCGTAGAAAATAAATTATGCGTAATTAGCAGGACCAGTAAATATTCTAGTTCTGCCCACTGACATGGGGCAGGATTAATTAAAAGATAAGAATGGTTATGCTTATCATCTGATGGAATACTATATTAGGGGGTTTAGGACTTAGGAGTGGTATATTTTATTTTATGCGGAGAAAAACCTTCTTAATTTACAGCAGTTTATATTTAAGATGTAAAATTCATTTTCTTAAGTAAGAGGGAAATGTAAAGTGCAAAGTAGATAAATGTGAAAAGTTTTAATGGGACTTGTTTTTAAATACTTAAAATCAGTTTCCTTAATTATAAATGAGAAATTTGCAGCTAACAAAAAGTGTTGGATCTTTTTCCAGAAGTTATATTTAAGATGTCAAATACCATTTTTAGTTTTTATTGCATTGTTCCCTTTTTGATTGCCCTTAAAACCATTGTTTTTCTTTTCATTTTAGAAAAAATATTGTTAAAAGTGTAACATAAAAATTATTATCCTAACAAGTGTGCATTGAGAAAAAATTATCACTGGGTACATTTTAAAATTGACAAGTGCGTTTGGCTCAGAGTAAATAGTCTAAAACAAAAAGGAAATCCTAAACACGATATTAACCCATATACTTATATAGGAGTAATCTCGATAATACAATCTCAATGCAAGTATCCTCTTACCATGATGAGTTAACCATGAAAACAGCTTCCACCGACATTAGTCAAAATATTTGTAGATGCTAACTAAGATATATAATTTTTTTAAAAAAATGATGTTAACCGAGATTAACATTTGCATCCCTCTCTCTTTTTACCGTGAAAAGTTGTTCGTAGCAGCGAGAGAAATTGGTTTGCAACAGTAAAAAGGCGGCGAGAATAAAAACTTCTCGAGATTGGGATTTGAGAGAGAATGAACGAGCGAGCAAGCAATCAGGTCAAAAAAGGAGAAAGTAAAATTCTTTTGGTTAATTTGTATTTTTAAATTTTATTTTTGGGGAGGAGGCAGGCCGTTCTGTGACTGGGGCAGTAAAAAGGTAGAGAGGCCCATGCGCCCATCACATGCTGCCGTGGTTCCACTGCCTGCCCCCACTCTGTGGTGGGACCACCCCCCAAAATAAACCAGGATCTTCTCTAAACAATGGGCTCCAATGGTCTCTCATGTACCATGGGCTACTAAGCATAAATATTGGAATTTATATGATATTTATATAATGTAATTGCCACTTATGATGGAAAGAGATCATGCTAGTTGTTATCTTCATGTGTGATGTGATGAGCTAGGTAAAGATCAGATAAATGGTGATGAGGATCCACCTATAATACAAAAAGGATATAGACATTTACGATAATTGTAAATTCTATCCAAAGATGGGAAAGCAGAAAAATATGAGCAAGAATATTTTAAGAAATAAAATAAGAAAAATATGCATTGTCGACAATGGATCAAAACAAATCAAGAACCAAGAGTATATCACTTAGACGAATAATCTTTCTCAAGCCCAAATTAGTTTCATCTCGAGAGGATAATATAATTCCTATACCACTAAATATAATTAATTCTAATTCTCTTTTTTCTTATGAAATCATATCACCTCAACTGCTTCGCATTTAGATCAATTTATCTATGGTGCAAATCGTCCCTCTATCTCATGAGCCATGTATATGCATATCATCTTCATTTTATCTAGCTTTTTTTTAGCACAATCACCTCAACTCATTTTTAGCATTTGGAAATGATATATTATCTTTTCTCTCTTATGAAGCTACATCATTTATATTCCAACACTTGGAGGTTTTATCTAGATGTTATTGTGTAAAGCATGTGAAGTCAAATTGTCAATGTATAAATCAATTATATTTTGCACCTAATGTTTACATATTATCATATAATTTCCCGCAGCAATGCGCAGGGTTTTATTTAGTATGTTGTATGATGTTCAAGTGAAATTGTTTGGCTTGGAACAAAGCATGACTATAAATATTTTTGGTGTCAAACAATTAGATATGTTAAAATAATGACAATAATTGACATACGGTGAAGATAAGTGTTCTTAGCGAATTAACACATATATGCACTTGAATAAAAAAAGAAACTTGCGTGACTTGGTATGAAAATATAGGTTAAGAAAAGAGGCACCGATATTGTTTATGGCCAATACACTATATCAGGATTACCTTTATTGTTTTTTGGATAAGAAGTGAAAACCAACAATCTTTTGGTAAGTCAAGATAAAGTTATCTATATTTTTAGCTATGCTACACCTCGCTATTTTTCTTTTATTATGCCCCAAAATACAATAATACATATGATAACATTAGATTGAGAAAAACAACTATGGCATAACCAATTTCTCTAAACAAGTCAGATGACATTATCACAATCCATAATCCCATGTGACACTAAGAATTAAGTAACAATGATCAAATATCAGCATAGTTGCTCATCAACACAAACCTAACCTAAACACACAGTTCACTCCACAAACAATCCCATCACAATTGGTCCAAGCTAAGAACGAAGAGGCATCCCCCTTCCTACCCCCACTCCTATCACTATTCATCCCAACATTTTCACCTCATCATGCTCACTCCCCAAAAACTTACCCACTGAAAAGCCTTTGAGCACAAGTAAATAAAAATAAAAATAAAAATAAAATAAATATTGAGGCAGGCAGAGAGTGATCACCTCCATGAGATGAGCAAGAAAAACCAAATATATAATAATAAAACAATTTTTTTTATTCACAAAACAAGTGAGAGAAAGAGAAAGAGAGAGAAGAAGAAGAAGAAGAAGAGAAGAAGTACTAGTAGTAGTATAGAGAAGTGAGAGCAAGAGAGGAGAGGAGAAGAGGAGGCTTCACCTCCCCAACCAAACCCAACCTCGAGCACAAGCGGAGCAGATGCCGCCGCCGCCGCCGCGCGCGCCGCGCCGCGCCGCCGGGTAGCTCAGCGCAAAAAAGCCACAGCCGCCCGCCCGCCCGATCCGGTAGCAGCATGGGGCGCGGCGGCTCGCGCGCGGCGTGCGCTGCCGCGGCGCCGCCGTGGCACTCGCTCCCGGACGAGGTCTGGGAGCACGCCTTCTCCTTCCTCCCCGCCGCCGCGGACAGGGGCGCCGCGGCGGGGGCGTGCAGCTCGTGGCTCCGCGCCGAGCGCCGGTCGCGCCGCCGCCTCGCCGTCGCCAACTGCTACGCCGCCGCGCCGCGGGACGCCGTCGAGCGGTTCCCGTCCGTGCGCGCCGCCGAGGTCAAGGGCAAGCCCCACTTCGCCGACTTCGGCCTCGTTCCCCCCGCCTGGGGCGCCGCCGCGGCGCCGTGGATCGCCGCCGCCGCCGACGGGTGGCCGCTGCTCGAGGAGCTCAGCTTCAAGCGCATGGTCGTCACCGACGAGTGCCTCGAGATGATCGCCGCGTCCTTCAGGAACTTCCAGGTGCTACGCCTCGTCTCCTGCGACGGCTTCAGCACCGCGGGCCTCGCCGCCATTGCCGCCGGTTGCAGGTGAGGTTGAGAGTCTTGTTTGGGTCAAATCTTTTTAGCTAAATAAACATGGGATCTTTGGGTTGTTCTTGGATTTGAGAGGAATCTTTCACGGCCCAAGCTTTGATTTGTCTTCTTTTTAGCTAAAACATGACAGATTTCTTCTTCACAGTGTTCTTTAGTGAGTTCATGGTCTAGCTGAAGTGATTTGTTCTTCCATGATTCCTATATTAACTTTGTTTTGAACTTCATTGAGTAGTATGTGGAAGTAGATGTGGCTTTCTGCTAAGATTTGATCTATGCTTGGTGTTTAATTTGCAAAGGGACAGTTTTTTTTTTCTGTTTACTTGTGTATGATCTGGATTTACTTTTGGTGTTTCCTAAGTTGAAGACCAAGAAGTCTTCTTGTGACAGTATTTTAGATGCTTATAACGTGTTAATGTCAAAGGAATGATTCCCATGAAAATTCTGCTGTGATTTGTACCTTTTATTAGGAGTTAAGTAACAGAGTGAATTGAGTGATGCTCACGTCTTCTTTAAATCTTAGCTATGATTTGTTCCTAGGAAGCTTTGACTTGTATTTGAGTGCCTGGTTTGCGAAGATGTGATTCTCTTGCACGGATCTGTGTGATTGACAGAAGAAATATTTCTACCTGTTTAAGCAATGATGGATCCATCTCTTTGTTTCTTTTGTGCTTTTTACCCAAAAGAATGGGATATTTCAAGTTTACAAACAACTGGTGATGCGCCTTTATATTTTTTTAAAAGAATGTATTCTTCCCATCATGAGTTACTAGATCTGAGTTGAACTGTTTTCCTTTATATTTTCCTGATATTTAAGTGAATTTGTTGAGTTCCTATCCTGATTTGAACTTCCAGATTCTAAAGAACCAGGTCTTTTAAGCATGTTTTTGTCATGTAGATTCCCAGTTTATCCCCTCCCCCTCGTTTTGTGCTCAAGAATCTACCTTTTATCTTGCTTTTGGTGAGGGAAAGTGATTTTTGCTCCAATATTTGTGATGTCCTCATGTAATGGACAGGTAAAACAAACAGATTTGTTCTTGCGTGTATCTTCTGGACTGCCACCAGAAAAGAATTAGGAATGTGTGGGATTTCCTATCATTGGGGAATTTGTATCCTAAACCAGATAGAAGGATCTAATAGTGGGGGTTTCAATCCTGATTCATTGATTAGTAGTAGTTTAATGTGCCAAAGCAATATCATTGGCATCATTTTGAGGAACTCGAAACAGTTGAACCATTAAGTTTAACTACTGTACACTTCAAACTTGCATATTAGAATAGGTTGTGAGATAACTAAATTTGGTTCGTGATTGTATAAGGCCATATTCTTAGATATTAGGACGAATTGAGCCTGAGCACCACATGTGTACTTGCTGATGGTTGAGAACTTAGCATAGATACTCTAGTTTTTGTGCTAGACTAGAGGGCTAGTGGTACGTTTACTTGTTTGATTAGTCCAGATGTATTTAAGTTTTGACTCAAAATATTTTGACTCTAGATTGGAGACTGTACATTTTGGAGCATTCAAAATTTACAATGGAGGCAGGATGTTAGCAAAACTATTTTCATACATTTAATCTGTTATTGAGCCAGAATCATTTTTGAGTTCTTGCTACATTTTTGTTAACACTGTTATGCATGTAAACTCAGTGCTGCATTTATTTCAATTACAAAGACCTACACTTATAGCTCTGGATGCAGATGGTATTTAACATTGATGAATCTTAGCTATATCGAAATACTATCTTCTGAGTACAAACTTTTCTTTTGTGATTCTTATCCTTGTTACTGTTGCTACTTATATCCATTGATTGAGCATGCTTTGAATTACCTTAAGAATTTCTCTCCAGTCAAATTTATTTGACGCTGAGAGAACTGTGTTTAGTTCTCCCAACGTCAAATATTTTGAATTTTGAATGGACAGAGTATGTAGTAGTGGGCAGCACATTGGTGCCCTAGTTGCAAATAAAACCTTTTTTTTTTGGTTAAAACCAATGATTATGAGGATGTTGGTCTACACTGTCCGCTCAGAAATATGACTTGATTATGGATAGGATACACCTTGTTGTTTTAGATGGTTCCTTCTTAACAAGATGCTAGATATTGATGACTTGATTCTTTGCAAGGAGTAATCTAAAATACTGGAAGTGTCAACTTAAAAAGTTCAAACTTGCCCTAGCCATACGCGATACATTAGACAACTGATGTGCTGTGTTATCTGCAACCAACAATTATTGTTGTTGCTATCTCCTTTTTTTGCTTTAGAGTAGACAGGTATTTTGTGTGAACTAAAAGTGTGTTTCACGTGTTGCCTTTCTTAATACCTTTTGAATAATAGGGTATAAGAAAATTTTCATGAATGGTTTGCTTTCCAATTGTTGATGTTGCTTTCCTTCACCTTATTTTTTAAACCACCATGACTAATCTTTTTATCTAGGTAATATTGCTCATGCTGATTCATGATATGTGGTAAAAAAAAAGGTCTTTTCAACTTTCAGAGGCTGCTGGACTCCATTTATTTTGTTGATTTTGATCCCTACACCGATTTTATCCATTGGTTTATATTCACTGCTAACATATGATACTCGCTATCGTTTACTTCACTGTTGATCATCAATGTTTTAATTTTGACCATTGTTAACTTTTATATGATTAATTTGGTATTAATGAAAGTTGTGCGGTTGTATTTATGGCATGACACACATTTCTAACATGGCATACTTTTAAGCATACATAACTTATTTTTGTAAAAAGAACGAGCGGTCAAAGGTAAAAAAGGTGAATAGTATACAGTGAGAAGTATTTGAGACCAAAGGGAGTATAATCATTATCTACTAAACAAATACAATCCCATTCATTATAAGCTGAGTTTGCGTAGTGTAATTGAAAGTGGGGAATGCTAGTATAGCTCACACATGAAATCAAGTCCCTGTGAAATGATAGTAAACCCTACATGTTCATTGATTTAGTCTATGATATGTTCCAGTTATGTTTGCCATGGTTGTTGAATGCAGTAGTCAAAGTTCGCTTCTGTTTGTTTGAGTGGATTCTCATTTACCTTGCTTTTTCCACCATATACTCATATGGGCCTTGTTTCACAAGTGATAACATTGGTTAATGGTTATAGGCCACCCTTACAGTTTCATTCTTCTTTTGAGATATGAGTCACCATGTACATTTCTTCATCTTCTGATTTTGTCTAATATTGCAGACACCTAAGAGAACTTGACCTGCAAGAGAACGAGATTGAGGATTGTTCTATTCATTGGCTTAGCCTCTTCCCGGAATCGTTCACTTCTCTAGTAACTCTAAACTTTTCATGCTTAGAGGGGGAGGTCAATATCACTGTACTAGAACGGTTAGTGACCAGATGTCGCAACCTGAAGACTCTTAAGCTCAACAATGCTATCCCCCTTGACAAGCTTGCTAGCCTCCTTCGTAAGGCTCCCCAGCTAGTTGAACTCGGAACTGGCAAATTCTCTGCTGACTACCATTCAGATCTGTTTGCAAAGCTGGAAGCGGCATTTGGAGGTTGTAAAAGCTTGAGAAGGCTTTCTGGGGCTTGGGATGCTGTTCCAGATTATCTGCCAGCATTCTATTGTGTATGTGAAGGCCTCACATCACTTAATCTGAGTTATGCTACTGTGCGAGGTCCTGAGCTCATCAAATTCATTAGCAGATGCAGAAATTTGCAACAATTATGGGTATGCAACTCTTGTCAATTCTTTTTTACTACTATGTATTCATGCCATTTGAATCTGTTAACTTTTGAAAAACTATTGCATATCTCTTTGCAATACAAACAAGTGGATTTTGATAAATTTTTCTTTTCTCCTGTGACCTCCAGTAAAAAGGTTCCTGATGTTTTCTTACTTATCATGGTTACTAGTAAAAGTCTGGTTACATGTATTCTTTTTTCACAATGTAGTTTTGTCAATTATATTGGTATAGGGCTGCAATAGCATTTTATGATGAAACTGTCTGCACTTTTCCCATAACAACAAGAATTTGTGGCTTGGAATAAACTATTTGAGTGTTAAATCATGCATATGTTTTTCATATTTGTCAGTACAGTTTGTAGGATGCATGTTACATTCAATGGCATGCTGGCCTGTTGGGTGCCTCCAATAAATAAATTGGAATTACCACTCTTTATCTTTTGGGGAAGTAGGATATTTATATGGAAAAATCATAGATGACAATATGGTTTCCTATCCTTGTTAGAATCATGGTGAAAAAAACTGCCAGATGAATCCATTTGCTCTAGGGCAGCATTCTTTGTCTTTCTTGGCAAACTGAGTTATTGTCTGAGCCCTCATAGAGTCATAGTTTCCATCCTTTAACTGTTAACTGCTAGATGAGTTGCTTGCTCTACTGCAGATATTTTAAACTGAATTATGATCTGAACCCCAATGGCTATTAACGTGGTCATGTCAGCTCTTTATGCAATCTTCTTTCTCTATATTTTACTTCTAAAAGTTAAGCTGCAATTTTTCAGGTGATGGACCTCATTGAGGATCATGGTTTAGCTGTTGTGGCATCATCTTGCAATAAACTTCAAGAGTTGCGGGTCTTCCCTTCTGACCCTTTTGGTGCAGGATTCTTGACTGAAAGAGGTCTTGTTGATGTCTCTGCAAGTTGTCCAATGTTGGAGTCAGTGCTCTACTTCTGCAGACGGATGACAAATGAGGCACTTATTACCATTGCAAAGAACCGTCCCAACTTCACTTGCTTCCGCCTATGCATCCTTGAGCCACACACTCCAGACTACATCACACGGGAGCCTCTTGATGCAGGTTTCAGCGCCATTGTGGAGTCATGCAGGGGTCTTAGGCGTCTCTCTATCTCAGGCCTTCTCACAGATCTTGTGTTTAAATCCATTGGGGCACATGCTGATCGTCTTGAGATGCTTTCAATCGCCTTCGCTGGGAACAGCGACTTGGGCCTGCATTACATTCTCTCAGGCTGCAAGAGCCTGAAGAAACTGGAGATCAGGGACTGCCCATTTGGTGATAAGCCGTTGCTGGCGAACGCAGCAAAGCTGGAGACAATGCGATCCCTTTGGATGTCGTCGTGCTTGTTGACCCTGGGCGCATGCCGACAGCTTGCACGCAAGATGCCCCGCCTTAGTGTGGAGATCATGAACGATCCTGGACGGTCATGCCCCTTGGATTCGCTTCCGGATGAAACACCCGTTGAGAAACTGTATGTCTACCGGACGATCGCAGGTCCAAGGTCCGACACACCAGCCTGCGTCCAGATTGTGTAGGGGGCAGTATGTGCGGTATGCGGGTGCTATGGAGGTATTTATTTTCAATCTCGATTAGTACCTCCTCAAACACCTTCCTCGCATAACATAGAATTGTTTCCTTCCAAGTAGAAAGGCTGATGGTTGGATAGACTTGTCATGATCTCTACTCGGCTACAAAACTGTTGCAGGTGTAGGATGAAAATTCACAGCCTTTTTCAGGTGTTAATAACTGTAGGAGACTGGATGAATTACAGAAAACTACTAGATAGCATCATGAGAAAACTTCGGTTTGTTTTCTTAGCGTGTTTAGCACTTTGTATGTATAAAAATATGGCATCCATTTGTACTGTACTAGTGGAAAATTTGTATCTGGAGCTGAGCTTTGTCACCTCTACTTTTTTGACCTAAATTAAGAATTGTTGTTGCTTCAGCATGTTGTGAATGTTTAATAATTATTGGCTTGTGCTGTTCATCATCCATTTGATATTACTTTATTTGCTGCAAACTGTTTAACATACTGGCTTGGTGATAACACTTGGAAGCTGTGCCCAACTATAGTCAGGCTCAAGTTCACAGCTTAAAGCCTTAAACCTCATCAGGACAGTATGAATTTGCTCCTTAATTACTGTACTTGTTTACTCTTTGTTTTAAAATACAGGACATGGAAATGCATGGACTCTAGATAATACTCCTGTTTTAAAATATAGCAATCTAGGACAGATTAGGGGGTCTGTTCAGATTTATATTACAGGTTGTATCTAATCTGATCTAGATTATTATATATCCTAGATTATTATATTTGGGTTGGAGGGATTATATGGTATGCATAAGCAAGCAATGGACCTGGTAAAAATATAATTGATTACCTGGCTCTACCCAACTTAAGATAAGCAGAAAGGGGAAATGATGGGGATCTTCATACAGCTGGAGCAAGTGTCATTTGACTACTTGTAAGTACATGTAAGTTCATCCACTTTGCTAGTAGAAGAAAACCTGCAATCTTCAATTATAACTGATAAACAATTTCAAAAGGGTGGTCAGTGCTGTCTAGCTTAGCTTGATACTAGGAACCTAGCGCAACATATTTTGGTCATGTTTGGGGGACACAAAGAAGCTGTAATTGTGGACACAAAGAAATTGTTAGAATCTCTCCTAAACAGGGCTTTTGCTTCTCTACTACACCCTCTGTCTCAAAATAAATTTATTTATAGATTTTTTTTCAACGTTTAACCGTTCGTATTATTTGAATTTTTTTTTAAAAGTCGCATAGTATTATATATGTTTTATCATCTAATAAAAATACTAACTATAAAGTTTTTTAAATAAGACGGACGATCAAATGTTAAAGACAAACTTATAAATGAACTTATTCTGAAATAGGGTGTAGTAAAACAATCGCAGTAATGTACTTTGTGGTAGCTGAGTAGCTGTGACTGTGAGTCCATCACGCTCAAAGACCTGAGTACAATACATGTCAAGCCACTGCGATTTTTACATTTTGGTTCTTTTTGAAAACTTATTTTATAAATAGACCCCTAAAAAAATTTAAACCGAAAATGATCCTTTTTGGGACGTCAGAGTGGTTGGTGCCATCCTCCAACATGGCGGCGCTAGCCACAATGGCGCCACGGCCGTGCCACCGTGGCACCAGGGTCTACGTGGGCTTGCTGACTCGGCAGAGCAGGACGCCAGCCACACTGGCGCCGCCCCTCATACCACGGTGCCAGCATGGCTGGCGCGCCCCTCCTCTGCGGGCCCCACCAACTTTCTCCCCACCCCCCAAATTTTCGCCAAGTCTCTTCTGCCTCCGGGCAACGGCTGGCGCCCCTCCCCCCCCCCCCCCCCCCCGACTGCGGCGCCAGGATGCCCTCCCTCACTCGAGGACCTTCTGCCTTCGGGCCGCGGCTAGCGTCGCCCTCACGGACCACGGCGCCAGGGTGGCTGGCCCCGCCCTCCTCCCCTCCTAAACCCTTCTACCTCCGGGCCTCGGCTGGCACCGCCCTCATGGACCACGGCGCCAGGGTAGCTGGCGCCGCCCTCCTCCCGCCCCGAAACCCTTCTGCCTCGCGTCACTGGCTGGCGCCGCCCTCCCCAACCGCGGCGCCAGGGTGGCTGGCGCCGCCCTCTGCCTTCCTGCAAATTGAAGATCCATATTGCACAAATGTACCAATTCACAGTTCGCAATTCAAATCACAATTCACAGTTTCATACAGTCTAAAACAAGTTCCAATTGCACAAATCACAATGTCAAAAGTCCATCACATAGTCCATCACATATTCCACGCCAAAAGTCCTTCACATATTCCACACATCAAACAATGCCAAAAGTCCATCACATATTCGACACATAGTCCATCACATTTTATATCACATAGTGCACCACATATGTCATACTACCAACAAATAGATTAACTTCATACAAATCACTTCTTCCGTTGGCGCCGAATAGCTTGCGAGCCCGGAGTGTATCTACATTTGAAAATCCAATGTTTAAAACATTTAAAAAACAAAATGAGGGAAATCAAATAACATTTGAGAATGGTAAGCTCATTTTACTTCTTTTTCGCTGCCCGAGTGGATCGCAAGTTTTATTGCGTGGGTTGCGTCCCCTGAGGCGCGTCGGGAAGCTGCGACATGTCTATCTCCTCAGCGTCTGGTGCGATGTAGTCCTCATCCTCCTCGTCGTCATCGTCATCGTCGTCGCTAGGTGGAGCCGGCGCCTTCCCCTTTCCCCTCCCTTGCGGAATGTGTGACGACGACGAGCCACCAACTTCTTCACGCTCTTCTATCCTGATGGAGTGTTGAGCGGTACTTGGACGCGCGGATTGAGGTAGTGGTGGTGGTAGTCTCCGCGGTTGGTACACGTCGTCCAATCCAACCGACCTGCAACCTAATCTTGCTGCAAGTTTCCGGCACCTTTGACGAACTTTCTGCATTTCAATTAAAAAAGAAGTTTGTTAGGCATAACTCAAGTAATGCAAAGTGCTAAATAAATTTTACCTCTAAAACATTGCGGAGTGTGTTCTCCGTATCCTCACCACCCCTCGGAGCTTGGAGGGCATGCCCCATTTCATTCACACTCCTGAGGAGCTCTCTCGACTGAAAGCGTGAGAAGATATATATTAGGGTCTAGGGTGCAAATGGAAATAACTTTGACAAATGCAAGAAAACTTACGACTCTGTCTCTAAGTGGGGCGTGCTCCATTTGATATCCAACTCTAGTCCGGACATCATAGGGATTCCGCCCCTCATCGGAGTCGCGGTCATCCTCTATGTCGGCTTCCGTCCAAGTAGGGCAGAGGAACAGTCTATATGTCCTATGCAGCCAACGAAGGTACTCTGAGAAAAGATGATTTCTCATCAAGGCACCACCGTATTTCCTAGTTAGGAAGGTTGCATCTATAGCTAGTACTGGCCTGCAATGCTTAAAAGCCACAATGGAAGGACCAAAGCACCAGAATGCACGCATAAAAATTTTCTTGGTCACTCCATCAACGTTGACAACCCTATCAGGATGAGTATCGATGTGGTAGACCATACTGGGATTTCTCTGCTTAATGGCTTGTAGCAAAGTGGGCAAACGGACGTACGCTTCACCCCATTCACCGTAAATGAGCTTCATAGCCTCCTCTCGTGCCCTCCAAGCCTTGCCATACTTAACCCTATACTGGAAAACCTCAAATATATACACAGCTAACGCAGAAGCAGAGAGTGTAAGTTGCAGTTTTATGGCATTGCATAACCTATTTGCTATGAACTTGGATGTCAGCTGCCGGTGGCTCCTTGAACCTTCGGCAGTAGCACAACTATGTGCCTTACCAACCCGTGATATCCTCCACGTGCCACTAGACCTCTTAGTTGATGGACCTTCCATTTGCACCGTGGGTTTTCACATTTAACAGTGTACCTTCTATTTGCGGCAGAATTGACAACACGGTATGGACGATGGTGCACGATGGCGTACTCCTGGAGCCATAGCTTCAATGCAACCATGGATGGGAACTCTAAACCCTTTCTGAGACCATCCATCTAGAATGGTTCTGGCAACTGATCTAGGTTGATGCCGCCATCTAGTATTGCACCATGGGCATGTGTTAGGTCCCTAAACTCAGGAATGTCCGGCTTCCTCCCAAACACCTTCTCAAACACACGACATTCCTCTAATGCTAACTTGTCATTGTTAGTTAGTGGAGGGAATGGACGGTCATCATCAGAGTCTTCAGCAAATTCAACATCATATTGCTCAACACTTGCCTCCTCGTCAACCTCCTCTCTATTGACTTCTACTGAGACAGAATCGTGACCACCACTCAATTCGACATCAAAGTAATCATCTGGATTCACATATTGGCCTGTTACTTGCGTCGGGTATTCAGGGTTGCCTCCGTACGACGACCAATGCACACTCTCTGACAAATGTTCACTTAGATCAAGCCCCTCTTGTACTAACTCCCTTTTCATCTCTCTCGCTGCATCCATATCATCACTACCGCAATGTCTCTTTGATGGTCTTGCCTCCCCTAAATCATTTCCAGACAAAGGTCTCTTCTTCTCTCCTTCCCCCTCCAAGTCTTCTCGTACCAACTCAGTCTTACTTGCATCCCCTCCACGATGAGAAGAATATGTCACAGAATTCTTCTCAACGTAATGATAAAAAGGAGATTTGTTTAGATCCAAATTTTCTACGGCACGTACCAACTTTGATGCAAACACCTCTAGAGATCTAAACTGAGACTCTTTTACCAAATCAAAGTAAACTTCCCATTCCAACTGACCTATCACATTTAATATATACTTATGCCCTTGACCAACATCGTAT
Organism: Oryza meridionalis; assembly: GCA_000338895.3. NCBI lineage: Eukaryota > Viridiplantae > Streptophyta > Magnoliopsida > Poales > Poaceae > Oryza > Oryza meridionalis. The sequence continues at coordinate 2,962,887 of CM002528.2, read as the reverse complement.
CTTCCATAAAAACGAATCTTCACATTATCCTCGGTCCATCCAAGAACTTCTTTCACTCGTGACCTTAGTTCATCTAGAGTTGGGTGGGTGGGAAACAAAATGGTCTTCAATGACATATCCTCAAACTCAACATGTGCACCAACATAAGATTCCACCACTCTACCACCGTAGTAAACACGAACAAGTCTATCCATCTACACCAAAAAATCAAATGTAACTTTGCAACAAAAATTAAATCTTCCTTCCTAAACGTAGTCCAAACCAACATTTTATAATCAATGCATAACTTAAATTGTCCCAAAGCTACTACTCCAGAAAAAATATTTAATCCATCTACAACTATCAACAAGTTTACTAGTGCATTACACATCAAAATATTACAAATACTCCGTCATACAACCCAACCAAAATTTCTATAATGCAACCAAAATTTTCTCCCCTTCATATAATTAATGGTTAAAAGTTTAACCTATAGGCTATAGCATCAAGTCCATCAAATTAAAATTACTTTCATGCCTCAACCATAATTTTTCATCCATCCATCCAACTAAACCATCTAAAAATTAACATTACCACATACATGGTTCACAAATTCGTGACACCAATGAGTACATTGCAAACATGTAGCACTACAACAAGCCAATCCCAAGAACAAATGCTAAAAGTCATAAATTTGGGCAAAAAAGGGGTTCTAGGTTACCCCCCGATCTACAAATTCAACCAATAAAAACGAAAAAAATAGGGGGGAATGGAGGAGTCTACCTTTCTCTTTGATTTCCACAAAAAATTCCCGCGAAAAACGGCTTCAAATTGAGTGGATTTGAGATGGAGAGGTGAGGGGGAGAGAGAGAGGGAGAGAACTGCTGCTGCTGCTCGGGCTGGGAGAGGGGCGAAACTGAGTGGGGGAGGAGAAAGGGAGTGGGGCCCGCGCGGCTTTATGGGCGCGGCCCACACAGGACGAGTGCGCCAGCCTGGCTGGCGCCGTGACAGAAGGGGCCGCGCCAGTATGGCTGGCACCCTCCTTTGCCACGTCACACCATCCACGTACGCCTTATTGCCACGGTGGCACGGGCGGGCGCCAGTGTTGCTGGCGCCGCCATGTTGGGAGACGGCGCCAGCCACTCTGGCGCCCCAAAAAGGACCATTTCCGGTTTAAGTTTTTCTAGGGGTCCATTTGTAAAATAAGTTTTCAAAAAGGACCAAAATGTAAAAATTTCAGCAAGCAGCTTGCTTGATCTTCCTTCATTTTGCAAATCTCGACACATGGATAATCCCAAATGTATCTACTTCATAAATTGAAAAAAAATATTATATACATAGGCAAGCAAATCTCGACACGTGAATCTCGGGAAAATGGGCCGTATGGAATAGCACAACCTAAAACAAAGGGTCAAACTTAAGTACTAGTAGCATGAGATGAACACAATCATTTTATAGTGGGCACTTTGCTTCTGACTAAAGCTTCCTTCGGCCACAATTCGTTCAAGATGCAACTTTGACCTTTAATTCCGATTGCAAATTATCTCAAAACCCCAATGAACTATAACACTGTGAAGTACTTTAGGTATAAAAGTTGGATATAGTTAAAAGTAGAGTAAAATACATGGCCGGTCCTTAAACTTGCAGCGAGGTACCACTTAGGTCTATAAACTTAGAAAATGCACGTTTAGGTCCACGATCTCGTTTTAATGTACCATCCCCGGTCCAATCCGCGCTTGACCGCATCTGACCGCCAGCGTGGCGTGCCACGCAGGCAGTACATTTGCAATCCACCCCCTCTGCAAAACGTACTAGCCACTGTAAACCTAAATCCCCAAAAATCCCCAAATCGGTTGCTCCCTCGCATTCTTCTCCCTACAGCGAGACTTCCCAAGGACAGAGGGGCGATTAGGGCGACCTCGACGTGGCGAGGCTCTGGGATCGTCAGCGCGGCGAGGCTCGGGAGAGGCGGCACGCCGTTGGGCTCCGCGAGGGGCGGCGCGTGCCGGCTACATCGTCGGCGCGACGGTGATGGACCTCAACTTCAGAGGAGATGGAGAACCAACACCTGTTTATCGTGAGTACAACCTAGCCCCTCCTTGTTTAGTATCATGGTTTTCATCTAGTTGTGTTTAGGTGGTAAAGTTTGATTTTTCATGCAATGTGTAAAGTTGTTGCTGAACTGCAGTCTTCATAGAAAATTCTAGGGTTTACTTTGGTGTTGATCGGGCTGTGTGTATTTTTGGTTCGTAGGTCCTGGTTCTAAGTATTTCTCCCTTGAGTTTCACCATGGTGGATTTTTCTGTGGTATGGGAGTGAATCGCAATTACATGGATGGCAAAGTGAACTGGTTTGACAATGTGGATTGCCGAGAGTGGGGTAGAATTCTTCGGATGGCAGATTTTGTTACCATGCTAGGATATGATTTCGGACCAAGATTGAAGGTTTATTGGTTGCTGCCTGGGAAGACCCTAGCTGATGGTTTGAGGATTGTAGACAGAGATGTTGAAATTAATGTCATGAATTCAGTGTCAAACAAGATTAAGAACTTTGTCATTTATTTAGATCACACAGATCATGTGTCAGGTAGAAATAATGAGGACATTGTATTAAGGCCAGAAGCTGAGCTCCCTGAAGTTTTTAGCCCTGTTAGAGATGCCATAGATGGACAGAATATGGCAGGTGACAGCCCTGTTAGAGATGAGCAACATGGACAGAATAGGGCAGGTGGTAGTGCTGGTGGCCAACCTGCAAAAGGCAGTATTGGTCAGGAGGATGAAACAACACATGTACTGCATGAAGAGGAAGATGAAGAAATGGATTTCTTTGAGGACAGTGATGATAGTGCAGCTGATTCAGACTTTGTTGACAGCGATTATGAGTGGGAAGATGAAGATGATGACTTGTTTGAGGATAATGTGGATGGTGAAGTAGAAGATGTTGTGCCAGAAAGTCAGAAATTCAATCACAAGAAGGCAACTGGGAGTAAGTTGAAGGGAAAGGAAGTTGCACTGGAAGAGTGTTCTAATCAAGTTTTATTAGATGATGAAGGTCTGAACTTGCTACAAAACTTTGATGATGAGGATGATATCACTTTGAGTTTTAAGTCTTTCAATCCTAAGGATATCAACAACCCAATCTTCAAGGTTGGAATGGTTTTCTCTTCTGTTGAATTGCTTAGGAAGGCAATCACTGAATATAGCTTGAAAAACAGAGTTGACATCAAGTTGCCTAGAAATGACAGGGAGAGGATTAAGGTACACTGTGCAGAAGGATGCCCCTGGAACTTGTATGCATCCATGGATAGCAGAGTAAGGGCCTTCACTGTGAAGACATATGTGCCACAACACAAATGTAATAAGGAGTGGGTTCTACAAAGGTGCACTGCTAATTGGTTAGCAGAGAAGTATATTGAGACTTTTAGGTCAAACTCAAAGATGTCACTTGGAAGTTTCTCAAGAACAGTACAAAGGGAATAGAATTTGACCCCCTCAAGAACCAAGCTTGCAAGAGCTAGGAGGCTAGCCCTGAAGGAGATACGTGGTGATGAGATTGGCCAATACAACTTGCTGTGGGATTATGGAAATGAATTAAGGAAGTCAAACCCTAGGAGCTCATTTTTCCTCACTCTAGATGACAGTAAGTTTAGCACTTTGTATTTGTCATTAGATGCTTGCAAGAGAGGCTTTCTTAGTGGCTGCAGACCTATAATTTGCTTGGATGGCTGCCATATCAAGACCAAGTTTGGGGGTCAATTGCTGACAGCTGTAGGTGTTGATCCCAATGATTGTATTTTCCCAATTGCAATGGTTGTTGTGGAGGTTGAATCTTTTAGCACATGGAGCTGGTTCCTACAAACAATGAAGGATGACCTTGGCATTGTCAACACTTATCCATGGACCATCATGACAGACAAACAAAAGGTATTATGTTCTTTATTACACTCTTGTTCATTGTTCAGTTCATATCAATTACTGACTTGTTCACTTCATATCAATTCCTGACTATTTGTACACATGGTTCTCTATAGGGTCTCATTCCAGCAGTTCAACAGGTTTTCTCAGAATCTGAGCATAGGTTCTGTGTGAGGCACTTGTACCAGAATTTTCAGATGAAGTTCAAAGGTGAGAATTTGAAAAATCAACTTTGGGCATGTGCTAGGTCTAGTTCAGTATTAGAATGGAATGCAAACATGGAAATAATGAAGGGCCTCAATGAGGATGCTTACAATTGGTTAGGGGAGATGTCACCAAATACTTGGGTTAGAGCCTTTTTTAGTTAATTTCCAAAGTGTGACATACTACTTAACAATAGTTGTGAAGTGTTCAACAAGTATATCCTGGAGGCCAGAGAGCTTCCAATTCTGTCCATGTTGGAAAAGATCAAGGGTCAGCTGATGAGCAGGTTTTACAACAAGCAGAAGGAAGCAGAGAAATGGGAAGGCCCATTCTGTCCTAAAATTAGGAAGAAGTTACTGAAGAATGCAGAGCATGCCAACATATGTTATGTACTGCCTGCTGGGAGATTCCCTGTTGTCATGCCATTGCTTGCATTAGAGAAGAGAGACAATCTGAACAAGATTTTCTGCCATTCTGCTATTCAGTTGAGGCATTCAGGAGTGTATATGCCAAAAACATCATACCATGCAGTGACAAGGCAAAGTGGGAGAAGATGAATGGGCCACAAGTTCTACCACCTGTGTATGAGAAGAAGGTAGGAAGACCAAAGAAATCTAGAAGGAAGCATCCTACAGAATTGCAAGGCAAAAATGGGCCAAAACTCACCAAGCATGGTGTAACTATGCATTGCAGTTACTGCTATGAGCCAAATCACAACAAAAAAGGATGTCCAATGAGGAAGAAAGGAATCAAGCCCAAGATGCAGATCAGGAAGAAGAAGGATGCAGCTGAAGGAAGTCAGGACCCCAATATGCCACAGGTGAACATTTTCCTTTCAACACTGTGTACACAAGTTTGCTGATTACTAACCATAATGTTTTGTAGGAAATGATGGGAACACAACCTGGAACAAGTACTGGACTGCTAAATGAGGTCCCTAACAACATGCTGACTCACATGATGGCAGAGGTGTGGTTCTTGTTTACTATGCATGCTGACTCACATGATGGCAGAGGTGTGGTTCTTGTTTACTATGCATAAAACATGCTGATACTGAAAGAGATGTGCTTATAACATTGATTTTGCACAATTGCAGTCTTCACAGCCTAGTCAAATCACTCAAGAGCATGGACCATTGCCAGATTCTTCCTTCATCCAGCAGAACCAACCAACCAGCAGGCCAGTACCTCTGACCACTGCATCCAAAGAAGGAAGAGCAAAGATGTCCAATGCGAAGAAGAAGGTCAAGAAGGCGAATCCCAGTCACAGTGAAGAAGGTGTTTCTTCCAGGAAGAAGAAGAAGACTTCAGTTGCCAAACAGTGATGCAAAGAAGGATGCACCTGCTAGCAGTTATGCACATTTTGTTCATAATAGATAGGCCACAATACCAATACTTTTGCTAAAGATTAGTGCTTCTATATAGCATTATCCCTGGTACTGTCATGTAATGAAGTTGAACAATGCAAATGTCATGCTATAAACTCTTCCCTTTTGGATAGAATAAATAGGCCAATACTTTTGCTACTCAAGTTGAACCCTATTATTGTCATGTACTGAAGTTGAACCCTGCTATTATCATGCAATGAAGTGCCACTTATATTTGAACCCTGATGAGTATTTTAAAACCTAAATTGTGTACTGATGAGTATTTCAACCCTGAATTGTGTTTGTGTCAAAATTGTGCTTGCCAGACTTGACAACTCATGTAATTGCTCAGACCATATGGTCCATTTTTTGTGCAGTTCAGAAACAACAGCACTGAAACTAGCTTAGCAACATTTATTTGACACAAATATTTCATTATTCCCACTTTTTGCACAGATAAAAAACTTTGGGATAAAACCATTTAATTCACACCAGAGTTTCATTACTCAGTAAACAAAATATTACATCATTGTTCCATTTTCAACATCACTTCATCATAAGAACAACCAAAATACACACTAAAACAACAACACCTAACCAACCTACTACTAACATGGGGAGGCCGAGCTAGAAGCCATGGGGAGCACGCCCTGCACTTGGCCGCCTCCAGCCGTCACCTTGCCGCCGCACTTGGTCGTCTCCAGCCGTCACCTCGCCGCCGCACTTGGTCGCCTCCAGCTGCGACCTCACCGCCCCGCGTTCGGCCGCCTCCAGCCACGACCTCGCCGCCCCGCGTTCGGCCACCTCCAGCCGCGACCTTGCCACCACTCTTGGCCGCCTCCAGCTGCGACCTCGCCGCCGCGTTTGGCCGCCTCCAGCCACGACCTTGCCGCCGCACTAGGCCGTCTCCCGCTGCGACCTCGCCGCCGCCTAATGATTTGGGGATTTTGGGGTACTGATATGCTACAATGCGACACAGTGGCTAGTACGTTTTGCGGAGGGGATGGATTGCAAATGTACTGCCTGCGTGGCACGCCACGCTGGCCGTCAAACGCGGTTAAGCGCGGATTGGACCGGGGATGGTACATTAAAACGAGATCGTGGACCTAAACGTGCATTTTCTAAGTTTATAGACCTAAGTGGTACCTCGCTGCAAGTTTAAGGACCGGCCATGTATTTTACTCTTAAAAGTATTTGATGTTTGAAGTTATTAAAGTTTGACATGGAATTAAAAAAGCAACTTGTTTTCGTGACAGGAGAGACATATAAAGATATTGATTAAGGCTGCATCCTAAATGGATTTTTGGTTCGGCTAACTTCTCATTTATAGTGAGACAATGCTTCCCAAAGTAATAAATTGTGTTTCTAAAAAGAACTTTTTATATAAAAGTTTATTTTAAAAATAAAATAAATTAGTTTTTAAGTTTGTAATAATTAATACTCAATCAATCATACACCAATAGTTTGTCTTGTTTCACACTTTCACGTGCTGCCGACAACCTAAGGTAAAAACTAATTTGAGTTTTAGCCTAAGGTCCGGTTTAGAAGAGTTTATAGCAGCTGCACGTTCTTTCAAAATCCCTAACTCCCCAGACAATCTAGATTCGCACACAGATTCGTAGAATATATAGTTATAGAATTTAGTAAATAAATTAGAATCCGGAAACTAAAAAAAGTCTAGTTCTTTTATAGATCTTAGAAACTAGTTATCAACCAATCATTTCTCAGAATTTTAAGCTTTCTAAACATAACCATAAACTCGACGGTTTCTTAGCTTCTCATTAATTAGATACTAACATCTGCTTATCTGAATCTCCAGCTCTAAATCATTGTTATGTTTTTATTTATTCCATTATTAGATAATATTACCTCCGTCCCAAAATAATAATTGTATTTCTGTGATTCAAACTTTGTCCCAAAATAATTATAATTCTAAAGTACTAATTGCCCCATCAATCATCTCTCATTCAAATTTCTCCCTATTATACCCTCAACCATCTTCCCACTCTCACATAAATACCATTTAATGAGGGGGCACCATAGTCTTTTTTCTCAAACCTTAATATGCTAAACAATATAGAATTGTAATTATTTTGGGACGAGGGTAGTAGTAGTAATATGATGAGAAATGAAAGCGGACAAAAAGGTTAGCACAGCTGACACCCCCCTTCCATTCCCCCACCCTGACCTCTTAATTACTCCCTCTCTCCCACACTGACACTCCCCCTACTGCTCCTGTTAGACCATTCCTAACCCAATAACTATAATGATATCTATAGTATTGAATAAGCCGCTACCTAGAATAAAAAATGATGTGGCTAGTGAATAAATGAGGAAAGAGAAGAAAATCATGTCTTGCATGAGACTTGTTTTCTACACAATATCCAAGACATCATGTGAGATAAGTACCATTAAATTTAAGTATAGAATAGTGGTGTTTGCATTGAAAGAGTAGTGTCTAGTACTAATTTCTTTGATGATGTGGAGTTTATACAAATTATATCAGTATCTTGCATTGGGAATAGCCTTACTTCCATCACTATTCACTCCTACTCCTCTAGTAGTAGTGGTTAGCACTTAGCCCTCGCCTAATGCTGCTCTCCGAGCTTAAGCTTAAGCTCAAGCTTAACCCATCCTCCCCTCCTCTCCTCTCCTCCCACTCGCTCTCTCTCCCGCAGCGTCAGCCGCTTTGCCGCCCTAGCAGCAGTAGCCACTACTATCAAGCAAGCGTAGACGACAGCAGCAGCAGCAGCCTGCGCCGCGATCCCACCCACCCGGGCGAGGAGGAGGAGGATTTTTTTCCCCCTCTCTCCCCTTCGCTTTCTTGGAGCTTGAGGGATAGGGATCGAGGAGGAAGAAGACGAATCAAGAAGGAAGCAAGCAAGGTTGGTTTTGCTAACCTCTCGCTGCGCTTGCGGTTTGTTTTCTTGATTGGCTTCTTCGATCTGGGTGATGTGGGTTTCGTCGATCTTGTTGCGGGGGTGGTGGTGGTGGTGGCGAGGGTTTCTTGGTCTCTTCTCCGGCGGCGGCGGCTGCCATGGCGATGGCTGGGCTGGCTTCGTGGAGGTCCGGCTGCTGCCTCCGCCGTCGCGGGATTTGGGTGTTACCCCAGCGCCTGAATTTGAGTAGTGTGTGGGTTTAACTTCAATTAATCATACGCGAATTTGGTTTCTGGATTTGCTCTTTCGTCCGGGCTGTGTTCTTGATTTTTTTTTTCTTCCTGCGGCGTTGCATTGATTGGGTGGAGCTGAATCAGCCGTTCTTGCTGTCCTCCGGTTGTTCCATTGACTCCGCTGCTCCGGTACCGATGAGCTAAGCTGTGAGCCACAATTGCTCTGGATAATTGCATTGATCTCGTTCCCGTACAATTGTTACCGCGAACGCGAGCATTCGGTTTATTGCGTCTCTTAAATCCGAGAATTATGTCATCATCTGCAGCATTGCGAGTACAAACAGATGACACTTTTTCCTCTTTATTTATGTAGTTATGTGTTGCAACAAGAAGATAGCAATGGCAAAAGAGAACTTAGAGAGAGAGAGAGAGAGGAGATAGTATGAGCAAAAGCAGTTCTCAACTCTGAACATTGATAGCTTCATCTTCATAGCTTGATAGAATTATATCCGAGGTATGCACCTCTTCGCGTCATCGGTATATGCTGTGTTTGTATCATTGAGGGAACAAGATATGATCATTCTCCACCTTTTCGGGTTGCAATTATCGACCTGTAATTGTGACATAGTTTCTGAGTGCATTTTTTTGCTTCTTGGTTTGCAGCTTGCAGGCATGTACAAGAACCAGCTTCAGGAGCTTGCTCAGAGGAGCTGCTTCAATCTGCCATCCTATGCGTGCATCCGCGAGGGTCCAGATCACGCGCCACGGTTTAAGGCCACGGTTAATTTCAATGGAGAAACGTTCGAAAGCCCCGCCTTCTGTTCTACTCTGCGGCTGGCAGAGCATGCGGCGGCAGAGGTTGCGCTCAATGAGCTGTCGAAGAGAGGACCGTCATCGTCACTTGCTGCAAAAGTTCTGGTAGGTTCTGCTGATCCCTCCAGAAATCGATTCTCAAGCATTATGATATGGAAATCAGTTGCATGTCTTGTGTGAAAAACTTTTGCATTTGTCATCTTGAGAAATCTCTGGTATGTTTTGACTGACATCCTGGAAGAGCGCTAACCTTAGATCTCATTGTAGTTCTATGTAGAATCAGAGATTTAGTAACTTGTCATGGATGCTTTTTTGTTGATAAACAGATAAAGTGCTTGAACCAGGGGACAGTTAAATTGTATCCTTTCAGCTTTGCCAAATAAGATTCATGTCACATGTGTACTAGCTAGCAGATCACCTCAGATTGCATCGTTGCCAATCATCTATTGAGAACCACAAAAGGATATCACTGTCACATCATCATGCTTGTTAGTACCGAAAAAATCAGATTGGCATAGGAAGTTGAAAGTAACAGTCATCATCAGTTCTTATTTAACTTGTTGTAGCTTAAGTTTGATACGGTAAGAGTGAGGAATTGTCCATAGCTCAAGTCCATAACTCACAAGTCACAGTTAGACTTTTTGCTTAACATGCTAGACTTACTGACATATTACGCATCATCTCATTGCTTTATCTGTAAAAATACTTAGTTCAGTCCTTGTGCTTTATTTGACAAGTTGTACTTGCTGATGCTATTATGGCGGCTTGTACACGCTGCTTCTACTATATTGTAGTACATATTATAGTAGTTTCTCAGTGGATGGACATTGTGAAATGTCCTGGATCACTGGATGTAATTGGTGGTAAACCAACCTTTCCTTTGGTCAAAGGACAATAAATCTCATCTACGCTGTGGATGTGTCTAAGATACTTCCAGTGGCAGGTGTATTAAAAGTTCAGTGTTCTTGACAATTCCCCCAAGCAATAAGTCAAAGGGATGTGGTATTATTTATGATGGATCGGTTGGGATGGTTTAACTCATTTATGATATCTGATGTTGACTTGCCAGTTGTCCCATCTAGTTGCATCATTCCTGATTTTGCAGTAAAAACAAATCAGTATACAACGTTGGCAGCCATGTGATTTTCTTCTTCCAGTGTGCATCTCTACAATGCTCACTGATGTCAGCATATGAAATGGATACTAAATAAATAAACATTGAGCTTACTTGTGCATTCTGTAACCTCTTGAGGAATGGTTTTTCAAGCTGAGGGCCTAAAGCTGTTTCACTCCACAGGATGAAACTGGGATCTACAAGAACTTGCTTCAAGAAACAGCTCATCGAGCAGGTTTAAAACTGCCAGTGTACACTACAATTCGATCTGGGCCAGGTCATACACCTGTGTTCACATGCACAGTGGAGTTGGCAGGGATGACCTTTACTGGCAATCCCGGCAAGACCAAGAAACAAGCACAGAAAAATGCTGCTATGGCAGCCTGGTCTGAATTGAAGCAATGTGAGTATCTTCTCACCTTCTTACCACCTTTGGTCTCTTAATGCATGGTTCATTGGATGTACAACAATGGACCGCCTATGTGCTAAGTACTTTATTGGAAAAATAAAGAGGAAAGACAATCATATATGTTAATGGATCTTCCCTTATTAACCTATGCATAATGCACGGCGGCATTTCCTAGTCATTCCATTGTATCAACTTCAGAACTTTTTCACTGACTATTTGGTTTTGTTGTGCCTAACAGTGCCCCGAGTAGGTGAGCCATCATCCTCATCTTGTCCACCAGATCATGACGATGATGATCAGGAACAGATTATAGTGGCTCGTACTCTTGCAAGCTTGAATCAGACAAATGGAGGAAAGACATCACAGCAAAAGGAAAAACAGCAAAGCAGTAACCGCCCGTCATCTCGGAGACCCTCTTATCCAAAATCAAATGCATCATTTTATGGCCGGTTGCATTTACAAAAGCATGCATACCCAAGTGTTCCACCAGAGCAAGCAATGTACCATATGTGGCATCAGGTACAAGCAACACAGCAGAAGCCGCATTTTCCAATGGTACCCACTATGGGCAGTACAGGCTTTCCACCGCCTCCAACTGTGCTCCACATGTACCCTCCACCTAGAGGGCAATTCACCATGCCATCCAGCCAAGATGGTTTAGGTCTTCTTCCATGTTATCCTGAAGCTTCCCCCGTCCTTCCACGGTACTTCTCGCCTTATCCTGCCTCCTTTGTACCAAGACGTCCATTGCCAGTTAATGTTCACAAAATTCATGAGAAAAGGTTAGTGGGTGCTGATATGGTTGAGCTTCCTGATGCTGCGGTCTTCTCCCGATACACTGCTCCAGATTTCTCTGGTACATCAGAAAATGCTGTTCAAGATAACAAGAAAGAAGAATATACCGAGAGCAGTCCTGCCTCCGAGCAAGAAAGCAAATCTCATACTGCTTCAAGCTCCACCGCACGTTCACCATCACAAAAGCTAGAATCAAATCAAGATATAGATATCATGGGTGGTTTGCGGTTGGAATCAAAGAAGCCCGCAGAACAGCCACCAGAGTCATCACCATCCAGGGTCAATCCTGTTCTTCTGTGTGAAACTGGCCAACTGCACCATTACAGTTCTGTTCGCCATGGTGATCCTGTCCACAGAAATAGTCCTCAAATAAGTGTGGCTACATCACCTAGTCCTATTCGTCGTGGTGATCCTGCCCACATAAATATTCCTCAAATAAGTGTGGCCACACCACCTGAGTGCCGGTCTCCCCGTGCACAAGCTCCACCAAGATTTGGAACAAGAATGCCGGTAAATTTGCCGAGTTCGTTATACCAGCAACGGCCTCCTTGGTTAGCTGCCTCAGTTACAATCAGAACAACTGTCCCTGTATGCTCAGCGAGGCCAAATGTGGTGAAATCTAGTGCTGGAGCAGCTCAACCTGCTGTTCAGATCCTCTCGGCCTTGCCTAGAAAAGAACCTGAAGCTTGCACAAACACCAGTGACACAAGCAATGCTGCAACGGCGAGTTCTGAGCTCAATAAGCTCCATATTTGAAAGTCACAGTTTTGGTTCATCTGAGCTTTAGTCAGGGCTGAGAACTTAAATCTCAGCTGCATCTCAGTTTTGATTGTTTCTTTTCCTTTCATTTTTTTTCCTCGGGTATTTAGCTAGATAGACATAACTATATGAAGAGTTGGAGAGTGGGCATATCTCGCGATATCTGAATCTGTTGATTTTTTTTTATGTACCACTTTCTTATCAAGAAGAGTGAATGAGAACAATATATATATACAGATGCAATTTTTGTTTGTGAGATTTCAGACCGCACTGAGCATCCATAAAATGTAGTACAGTGGAGTACATCTTCACTCCAGCTCTCTGCGTCTTTATGGAGCCTGTTGTAATGTTTGTCACATGAGAGGCTTTTATCTCTTTTGATTCTCAGTACTTGAAAGTAGTTGTTGCAGGATTGCCTGTGTGTGATATTCTCACACCGCTATTGCAAGATATAGTTTGCCTGCAGTCGACTGGGTAATTACTAATTAGGCAGCAGAAGGCATAAAATGATACATGCGATGCCATATCCCCTTTCCAGGAAAAGGAGAGTATCATTACCTGTGCAATGATGCAGACGCCTGACGAGCGGTGTTACATTGGTGTGGAGACGACATGCATACAGGTAAAAGCAACTTTGTTTTATTTGATTGATGTCTCCAAAAGAGAGATCAACTACTTGTTATGGTTATGATCACCTAAAATTGTAATGTTGACCATCCAATTTAAAACTTTAAAACACAACCACTTTAACCGGTATACAAGCTAACCATCTCGCTAGAGTTATGTCTGCTAGTTGTGATTTTTTTTGAGCTAAAGCTACTGCTAGACAATTGGGATGTATCTGGGATTTCCCCTTGGGTTTCATGTCAACCTCCAAATGAGCTCCCCAAATGCATATGGGGGGAGGAACGAGCAATAATCAGATCACCCTCGCCTTCTCCTTCCCTGTGAAAAAAACAAGTGGGTGAGGTCCTACTTTACTGTAATAACCAAAACACTGTGTGGTTCTAGTAAAGATGAACAGAATGCGATGTAAATAACACTTACCGAGCCTGCATTGGCTTCAGTGTAGGACTGGCGCCTCCTCTTGGAAGAGCTTTGTGGAGGGGTATCGAGCGACCTTGATGAAGAACGCTTTGCTGGCGACATGTTCTGCAAGTGCAAGAAAGTAAAAAACTGAAGATTAGAAAGATTGCATGTGATGACTACTAGGGCAATATGTTTGTACTTCACTATGAAGTGAACTACAAGCCAAACGGGAATTGAAAAAGGCCTACTATGACCAACCTTCTTATCTTTCCTGGCCAGTCTCTCACGCTCATCATATTCTTGGTTCTCCTTCTCCACTAGACGAATGAGGGTCTCGCACCTCCTAGCTAGCTCTTGGGTTGTTCTAGACTTCACAAACCAATCAAATCGGAACAAGGGCGACATGCGAAAGGCTGCTTTCAGTTCATCCCAGTTTCCGTATCCGAGTTTGTGCACCATGCATAACTGTAAGACACAAGTTGTTAAAATGCAAAAAAGAAAGGGGCTTAAATTGTTCAGGAACAATTGTGGTGTAGCATACCATAAAACGATCACATTCTTCGTTGTACAACTTCCCTTTATTCTGGCCATACTGAATTTTCAACTCTAACCAAGGGTTCTTATAGCGGTCTAGCTTTTTCCCGATAGCTTTCATAATCTCATCCTTCCGGTATATCCTTGCTTCTCCTTTCTCAATGTTCTTAATAACTCGGTCATAATCTGATAGGATGAGGACATCATATTTAGTCAAAACAGATTTTGTATCTGACCATTACTCAGCTCAGCATGTAAGCAATCCATTACTTGGTTACAGGTTAATAACAAAGTCAGCTACACATTAAATAGGTCATCAGTAGGGAATACAAACAGTAAGAGAAAAGGTTCCAAAATATACCATTTAATTCCTTGTATCTTTCCTGGAAAACTTTAGCGTACCGCTGCACCTCCTCTTCTGTTTTCCCCTCCATTTCAGAGGATATGTTCTTTATGTCATTACGACCGTACTTCTCACAAGCACGGATGAATGTATTGAAGTCCCTCCTTGTCCATGTCGAAAAGCCCTGGATATTATACAATGCAAAACCAAACAAACTCAGGGAAGGAACCAGATATAAAGCAGGCAGATATATTGAACGACAAAAACAGCATGTCCTTTTTTCCCCCTAAAATAAACAACAGTAACAGTAAATCCAAAAAGGATTTTCATTGTTTGTAACCACCTCTTCCAATAGCTGCTCTTTCTCTTCTTGCTCCTCCACAGTCAACGGTTCCAGTTGATCTAAATATTAAAACAGAACTTGTCGGAACAAAAAAAAATCTATTTGCTTTAGTGCCACTAGAAATGCATAGTTGGTAATACCTTCGTCATCACCCTCACCAACCGTATCCTTTTTCTGATTTGCTTGCTGGTTAAGATTTGTAAAAATAGGTAAAAATTAAGATCAAGAATCATGAAAACAATTCTCAGTCTCATTTAGTAGCATGTACACATAGACAATATGTTGGACATTGGGAAAACCAATATATCTGGAAATTCTACATGACTAGGGAATGATATATCACAAACAAAGGCAACCTAATGACCTATCATATAGTAATATAATGTCTCATGCTTCTGACATAAGTAAAAAAACTGATATCGCAAATAGTTCTATCGGAGAGATTACCACAAGGTATTTGACTTCCTTCTCATATAATTCATTGAGTCTCTGAGTGTTGAAGAACTGGAAATCATGCCTAACAAAAACAAAACCAAAATGAGTAGAGAATACCACTACAATTAAATGAAAAAAAAATATTAAAAATTTTGAAAAATGAAAAAAAAATGACTGAACAAGCTTACAAGTGTGGCATTCGAGGAATTCTCGGTTCCCTAGGTTTTGCTGGAGCACCTTGGCGAAGTGCTTGCTTGAAATAATCAGACTCAGAGTAGCTAATAGAAACATATTAACACAAAATTAGTCTAATCAGAAGGAGACTATTATTCTCATTATTAAAAATGGACATAACATAGTTATATAAAGCATACTTCCGCTTCCTTTCTCTTCTGCTGGTTGGCTCTATCCAGTTGTCAGTGACCAACTTCTTAAAATCAAGTTTGTTTTCATCCTTCAGAAAAAATAACGTGCATTCAACTATCACAAAATCGGACCAAATATGACAGCACATCTTAATATAAAAAACAATGATGATAATTAAACTGAACTTAGAGCATGCGGCAAACAACAGAACATAGCACTGTTTCATTACCTTATCATCATCAAAATCATACAGTTCAGCAGCTGCAGAAAAACATGAATGAATAAGCTTAGTAAGAATACATTCCATACGTACACTAGAGCCATGTGGTGATTTTTTTGGGAAACATTAATTTGTGCAAACATATTTAACCATAATCTTTAGTCTAGAAAACTATAGAAGTAGTTAGAATGCATTATACAATTTGACAATATTTCAAAATGAGTCCGAAGTATGCGGACAAGTACTTGAACCTCGATTTCCAGATATTTTCTTAAGAGTTTTTAAGAACCAAAAAGACCAAACTTTATGAGTTTGTACTGAATATATGCAGACATAGAGAAGGAAGTGTGTGAGAGATATTGAGAGAGAGAGAGGGCCATACTGTCATCCATTTTAAACTTAATAGCATCTTCTGTGAACTTCTTCATTTTTGCATCAAGTTGTGCTGTTGCTTCTTCTCCCTTAGCGATGATGCGGTCAATATCTTCATCTGTTATTGTGCTATCCTTGGAGCTGAATACCATTTCAGCACCAAATCTGACCATCTGCAATAGCTCATCCTTATTGACAGCTGAAACACCACGACAGAAGAACATTAATTGATGTTTAAATTTTCATTTGTCAAGCAACATTTATGAAGCAAAAGACTAACCTTTCTGCTCTGCCAATCGACCCTGTTGTATGACCAAAGCATCCAGGGCAAGCTTCTTATAAGCTCTCTCAATCACCTTTTCCTCAATTGTATACTGCATAGAATATGAAGCATATTCTGTTATATAAATAAATAGAAGGTATTGCTTCGTGCTAAACAAGTGTTTTTAAATCTTAAAATAAATTAAATAAAACCTCAGTGCAGAAACGAAAAACTTGAACTTCTTTCTTTTGACCAATTCTATGTGCACGATCTTGCGCTTGCAGATCCACTTGAGGATTCCTGTGAAACCAAATAACCATAACCTTTAACTTCACAAATTGTAGAATGAGAAAAAATTACGATTTGAAAAGGACATACCAGTCACTGTCATAAAGAATAACAACATCAGCAGTAGCAAGATTTATCCCAAGACCACCTGCCCTAGTCGAAAGCAAGAAAACAAATTTTTCACTCCCTGGCTTGTTGAAAGCTTCAATCGAAGCATCACGATCTTCACCACCAGTATTCCCATCAATTCGGCAATATTGATACCCCTTGTACATCAGATAATCTTCCAAGATGTCCAAGAGCCTAGTCATCTGCAGGATACACAGTTGTGTATACACAAATGTTATGAAAAAATAAAACATAGGCGGAAAAGCATTATCTTTAACTATTATAAAAGTTCAAGGTGTTTTTGCCAGAATTTTGGTACGTCATCCGTGTTTGAAACGGTTTTAGTTTTATGTTTCGGTTTTAATCTATATCTCTACTACAAGAAATTTCCGTCTTCTGTAAAAAAGAAAGAAAAAAAAAAGTCCGACTCAAAAAAGGTAAATAAAGAAAGAAAAGAAAGTCCAGCTTAACAAGAGATTAAAAAAAACGCAAGATAAAAATGTGGACATTTGCATCAAACCAGCTCACAAGTAGAACACACACAAATCATGAAATAAGATTGCTATCATATCCTTGATGCTGTCTGAACTCTGACACGATGCAAATTCAACTTGAGTGTAACAGAAAGAAAATAGTGACCTGTGAGAAAATAAGTACTCTGGAATCACGTTCCTTTAGCTTGGGAAGTAATTTATCTAGCAGAACCATTTTTCCTGTAAAATAAGAGTGCATGATCATATGTGCAGTATTGCAAAAATAGTACCAAATTATGACAAATACTAGAGTGGATGAATAGTACCTGCATTCTCAATTAGATGGTCTCCAGTTGTATAGGGTGGACCAGGCTCAGCACCTTGGAATAAATATGGATGGTTGCAGCACTTTCGCAATTGCATGGCTATGTTAAGAAGGCGTTTGCGTTCACCACCGGCATTGACAACTTCCAGATCTTTCTGAAGCAGAGCACGATAATATTGTTTTTGCATCTCAGACATTCCAACTTTAAGTATAGTTTCCTTTTTTGGTGGTAAACCTTTCTCAACATCAGATTTAAGCCTCCGAAGCAGAAATGGACGAAGAACCTTCAAGTGTAACATGTTACACAAATCATACAAGGAAAACCAACATGATCTATCAATTGAGAATATGGATATCAAATCTGTTACCTTATGAAGCTGCTGAACAACTTCATGTTGATCATTTTCCCCTGAGATTTGGAACCAATCATCAAAAGTCTCAGCAGAGCTAAATATTTCAGGCAACAAGAAGTTGAGAAGAGACCAAAGTTCATGAAGATTATTCTGCAGCATAATCAAGTCAGTGGTGATAAAATTGGACATAACTTGAACTTGAAGAAATGTATATTGAAGCAAATTACCATAATTATATTAGAAAGAGTACAAAATTTGCATAGGTAGCAATGTAGCATTAATGTGACAAGGTGGTGCTAACATACCTGCAGTGGAGTGCCCGTAATGAGGAGACGATAATTAGTATTGTAAATCCTCATAGTCTTAGAGAGAAGGGAATTTTCATTTTTTATCCGGTGGGCTTCATCAATAATAATATAACGCCAGCTGAAACGCTTCAATGCAGTTTTTTCTTTAATTGCCATTTCAAAACTAGTAACACAGACGTCGAACTTCCCTGGGACTAACAAATTTTCCCGGATATGGTTCTGACCAAGTATGACAAATATGTTAGCAATATACCACAAGAAGTTCACATGAATGACAGAGATAACCTGGGGATTACCCTTTCTTCGGGGTTTCCTAAGAACTTGATAGCACGCAGAACAGGACAAAACCGTTGTATTTCCTTCATCCAGTTCCCAAGAGTGGACTTTGGTGCAACAACCATGTGGGGACCGGTTATTCCTCTAAACTCATGCAAATATCCAAGCAGTGATATAGTTTGAAGGGTTTTTCCAAGACCCTGAACAAGAAGGATTTCATGCCAAATATGAGCTCATGAAGTTGAATTAAGCATAACCATATAAGAGTCAATAAGTATAATGCTAATTGATATGTTAGTGTAACAACAATGAAGAGCAATAAAGTACCATCTCGTCAGCCAATATTCCATTGATGCCATTTTCATACAAGCGTATGAGCCAATTAAGTCCAGCTAGTTGGTAATCTCTCATCTTTCCTTTTATGCCTGTCAAGTAAACCAACGAGAATATAATGATCATTTAGTAGTTAACATAAACTGATGAGATTACACGAGTCTGTGATGGACTCATTTTAATCACAAAGAAAGCTACCAGGGCATTTGTACATAAACACTACCATTCAGTTATAACAAGGATGTAAAGATTACAGCATCTGGACATAAACACTGGGGTTAAATGCTGTGAAGGATGCAGACTTATCCCCCAAAAAAAAATCAAATGAATGAACTAGGAGTCAGCAGATCAGGTTCATAGCCAGTTGCACACAGAAACAGGTAGAAACTACCGGGTACCTGTTGTATGTACTCCCTCCGTACTCGTAAAGGAAGTCGTTTTGGACAGTGACATGGTCTCCAAAACACAACTTTGACTTCTTGTTTCTATAAAAATATTTATTGAAAAGTGATATATGTATACTTTTATGAAAGTATTTTTCAAGACAAATCTATTCATATAATTTTTACATTTTCAAACTCAACAACTTGAGAGTTATTCATGATTTATATTCCCAAGGTTTGACTTAAACATTATCCTAAACGACTTCCTTTACGAGTACGGAGGGAGTATTTTTCTTCTACAATTAAGTGCAATCCATGAAAGACACAATTAATTCCTCTAATTCCTTTGCATACTAAGTTCAGTTCCCCTCTTTAATAGATAAAAAACTAACAACTTTTGTTCTACAGACTGCTTTGATGTTTTTTTCTTTAAAAAAAAGAGACTATTTTGACAAAAAGCTGATGTTGCACAGCATACGGTCGCTGACTTGGATCTTGGTTCACACAAGAACAAAAGCATGTCGACTAAACAAGCAGCATGCAAAAGAACAATTTTAGAAAGACAAAAGTCAGTTTCTTCTTCCTTTCTAAATTTACCGGTCCTTTTTGTCTGTTTTCAGTGGAGCAAATATTCGTACCGTTTACACTTAATTATATCAGGGTGCCGTGAAAAGCTCCCTAATCGGAGTCCTCATAGATATCATTTCAAGGGTTTTTTCGGGGGAATATCATCAATCGTCTGATCAATGACAAAATAAATTTGAATTGACCTAAAGATGAAACATTTTAGGAGAATTAAAACTAGAAAACTTGGACAAACAATTTTATAGCTTTGTTTGGATGGAACGGAATCCTTGCCCAACACGTGTAAGCCAATGAAAATTAGTATAATTCCCACGTGGACACGGAAACGTGTGCCACAAAATCCGACTCGAACTAGTGTGTCTGATTAGGCACAAAAGAATTTGCATGCAAAATCCTTCCTGGAATCCAACACGAGCGTCAAAACCACAAAAGAATTTGACATGCAAAATCCTTCCTGGAATCCAACACGAGCGTCAAAACCCGACTCGGACTCGGGGTGTCCGATTCAGCAAAATAAATTCAAAGCAACACCTATGTTCTAGTCAAAGTGTTCGAGGTTGCATTTCATCAAAACAATGGCTTTATTCTCGGGTGACACCGAACAAAATGTGAGTGGTGTTTATGGGAGGTTCTCTCTATTGGTATGTCTTCTCGACGGTGTGCCTTTGGCACAAAAGAATTGGGCACACAAAATACTTCTTGGAATCCAGCACGGATGTCGGAAGCCGACTTGGATTCTGGGGTCCGATGCGGCAAAAAAAAAATGGACACGGGTGTCTAGGTAATGTTGTAAATTCAAAGCAACGCCTATGTTCTAGTAGTGTTTGAGGTTGCATTTCATCGAAACAATGGCTTTATACTTGGGTGAGGCCAAACAAAATGTGTGAGTGTTGTTTATGAGAGGTTCTCTCTATCGGTACGTCTTCTTGACTTGGGTTGGTGTTGGTATTTTATCGCACCTTTCCCAGTCTTAAATTAACGGCTGAGTTCCTACATCCGTTTCAGAAAAAAAAAGAAAAGGGGGAGGAGCGCATCTATTCCTATCCGCATCCTATTCCTATCCAGTACAACAAAAACACGGAGAATACAAATCTAGTTATGGCCATCAGGCTCTACATCCTCATCACTAACACAGACAAACAACATTAACACTTTCACCCAGACCTGCTCAAATAATGGCTATAGATATTATCTCCTTTCCTGCCAGTAGGAGCAAGAGTAGTTAAGAAATCAGAACCAGGGTTTCCTTTCCATAACAGGCCATGAGATGAAGCAATATAATTTACTGCATTCCCTCACAACAGCTTTAGTTTTAAACACCATCCGAACAGAAAAAAAATTCACAAAATGTTGATTAATTCAGCACAAGCAATCGCAAATTCGCAATGAAATTGCGAACCGTTCTATACTGTTTCGCCATCAAACAAATCGAACCTTCCACGCGAAATAAACATTTTCGTTACACAAACTGCATTTAAGACTGGCTTGTAAAACAAAAGGTTTGACAGAATCATCAAGCAAATGCTCACATGATGGTTGTGAAACCAGACGGGTCCCTCCTGCACCATCAAGGGCATCTTCCTCCTCCTTGAGATACTCCTCATCTTCTTCCTCCTCTGTCATCTTTGATGCATGACGTCCCCTAAAGATCCTTACCACATTAGCTAAACAAAGAAGACCTATGAAGAACAAAGAAATATGTACCACAACAAGGAGATAGATGTCCTGGATAAATAGATCTGAATGTTGTGGTAAGTAGTACCATTCCCCAAAAATTATTGAAATATGTTTAACAAATACCACTTGATACTAGAATACTAGATAGCTAGGACACAAAAAGATGTTGAAAGCTGTATGCACTCATCAAAATTTACTGAAAATGATAAATGAGCCAAAGATGACTGGTTAGGTGCATGTTTTAACAGCTTGACCATTTTTAACTACTTTAAATCTGAATATGTAGAAGTTCCAATAGAGAAAAGCTTTTCTTAATAATCTTGACAATTTTCAGCTAAAGGAATGCACTACATGATATCTTGGAGTTCATCAAGGCTATGAAGATGGGAATGGGACGGCAAGTCATCACTACCAGGTCTCAAAGACAGAAAGTATTTCGCATATTACAGAAAAATATCGGCACTGTACTGTTGTAACAAATGACAAATGGTTGGCAGTAACTTCCCTTAATGGAAAGTACGGGGTTAGCATATTTATCCAAGGAAGAAAATACCTTCCACGTGATTTCTTCTCTGCCGATTGGTTTCCTTTCGCAAAATGAGCAAATATTTCAGTTTGCTGCAGGAGATACTTCAGACGTCCCTTCCCCTTGTTGTTCTGTCCATGAATTTAATATTCTAAGCTACCACAGAACTCAAAGCCATGAAGTGAATGCAAAAAGCACAGAAGATTTAGATCACATGTCAATAAGGTATTCCTATTTGGAGGTTTACAGCTAGGAGATATGGGAACTTATCAAACCATGTCAGCATCAATGGCCTTATTTTGGGCATCCAGTATTTCCTGGATTTTGTGCTTCTTCAGCTTTTGCATCTCCCTGAGCTTTGCTCGCTCCCGCTTCCCGATCTCTGCGTTTCCAGTAGCATCTTCCAACTGCAATTGAAGACAAGCAACTCAGTGATGTTGAGTGACACTCAGAGTAGTCACTCCCCTTTCAAAAAACTTCTGAAACTCTTTTTCAGAACTAACAATCACTCCTTTGATAACTGTAAACCATGCTGATTGGCTAATTGCGATAAAAAAACTACTTCGGTAGCACAAATATACCACGAAGCTTTAAACATTTTGCTACAGCACACTTACGCATAAAGAAAGCCCAAACGGATACAGGAATCCTCACCAGATGGACCAAACAAGAACAACTTTACTAAAATATACAACCTATATTGCATGGGAGAGGACTGCCTCTCTTTCTCAAAAAAAAAAAAAAAACAATCTACAATTTTAAATGAACACTAATATCATTCCTCAAATGTCTACCGGAGTATAGAGGCATAACAGATTACTTTACATCTAAACAGAGGGGTACAAGAAAAAATCTATATAATCAACGAAAATCTGCTGATTTCGTTTAAAAAAAGAGAAATCATAGCATAATCGCTACCACCTATCAACAGATTCAAACATAAACCACCCAACCCCTACCAGCACCTAGATCACCAAACCCCACACCCACCTCGTCGCCATCTTCGCCGCCGCCATCCTTCCCGGCGGCGATCTCGTCGTCCTCCGTGGACTGCGACTCCTCCTCCGCGCCCCCGTCATCGCCCACTTCTTCATCGTCGTCGTCCCCTCCGGCGCCGGTGGTGACCGCCTCGATCTCCTCCTCATCAACCTCCTCCTCTTCCTCTTCCCCAGCCCCCTGCTCCTCCTCCACCTCCTCCTCCTCCTCACCCTCCGCCTCTGCTTC
The DNA here is from genome assembly GCA_000338895.3 of Oryza meridionalis. Lineage (NCBI taxonomy): Eukaryota > Viridiplantae > Streptophyta > Magnoliopsida > Poales > Poaceae > Oryza > Oryza meridionalis. The sequence continues at coordinate 2,939,659 of CM002528.2, read as the reverse complement.
CTCCTCCCCGCCGCTAGACTCCTCCTCATCCTCCTCCTCCACTTGCTCCCCATCCGCCTCCCTCTCCACCTCCTGCTCCTCCTCGTCCCCGCTAAACCCCTCCTCCTCCTCCTGCTCCTCCTGCTGCTCCTCCCCCTCTTCCTCTTCTACCTCCTCCTCCTCCTCCTCCTCGCCGGCGGAAGACGAAGGGGAGAGCTGCTCCTCCTCCGAGTCGTCGTCGCCGCCGTCGCCATACTTCCCCGGCTTCCCCATCACGCCTCGCTCGAGGCCGCGGCGGCGGAGGCGGAGGTGGTGGCGGCTAGGGTTTCGGGAGATTTGCGAGAGGCGGATCAGGGGGTGGGGGAATTGAATTGGATTGGAGTTGCCGAATTGGGGAATTGGGGTGATCTTATATTGAAGCGGTTTCGCCTTGTCGCCGCTCGCGCGGGGGCGGCGTGAAATGAACTAGTGAAGAAACGGAAGAGGAAAGAAATTGGAGCGGAGTGGAGGTGGGGCTTTTTTACGATTTGGTCCCTCCAGAATTGAGTATTTCTTCCCGCCCAGCGTGTGGGGATGGGGAGGAGGGGGAGTGTTAGATGGGCCGGGCTGTGGATGTTGGGGGCCTTCTTGGGCTGGAATACAAAATGTAGTTTTAGCCCATGGGCTCAATTGATAGTGGGCCTTTTTTATGTTTTGCTTCCTTCGTCGGCTTTTGAAAGAAAATGACCTTTCGTATCTAACATTGATCGGCCGAATGTTGTGGTGAACTGACACCGGCGACTTCACTGTGCAAATTTGATATAGTTCTATCATCTACTGATACCATTCAATACTGCTTAAAAGTGATAGAGTCTGTTCTGCCACACCATCTATACCACTGATATTAGAGTTCTACAATCTATATTATTACATCACCCTTCAACGATTTCTCTCCCGTTTCATGGCTAACTCTCTCTAAATTTCGAATCACCTACTTGTTCAATAAGAAAAATAATGAAAGTATTATTTGGATTAAATATGTGCTTAATTAACTTAATAAGCTAGAAACTCAAATTGTTTTCCGTTGCAACGCACAGGCTCTTGGTTAGTATCACTAAATCTTTATGTTTACCTTGCGTATTTTTTTAGTTAGGTATAGAGCTATCCTTTTTTCCGTCGCGCAGTGGATAGCTTTTCTAGTTTGGTTAGGTCGAGACATCTCATCCTTATGCCGCACATGCAATCTCTTGCCGATTCCTCGCGTCGCCGAAGCTAGGGTTTCCCTCCTTTTTCCCTTCATCTCCACCACTGTGGAGTCCACCATAAGGCATGTCTCTACACCCCCACTGCACTTTACTGGCACTAGCCATCACACAGTTCTCGTCCACTTTTCACAACGTTGAAAATGGATTCCCGGTGCTGGGAAGACATTTTGACAACTCACGTCAGCCAATATCTCCATCGCAGCTTGACATCGACCTTCCTCCTTTCTCCAATAACTCGAGCTTCAATTTATGGCACGTTCCATTATTCCCATATTCCCTAAGTTGGCCACCATAATCGATAGATGCGCTGAGCCATAGGACGCAATCCTCCTCCGTTTTTGTCGTCGTCCCATCTTCGGATCCCCTCCATCATTGCCGCTTCCTCTGCTCGGCTAAAGCAGCCCTAGGAAAGAGGAGTGGTGCAGGTCGACACTATTCCCACGCGGCCAAGCCAAACCACTTGGTTTGAGCTCGAAGAAGTTCCTATGTAGTTGGACTTGGACCCAGCTAGCCTCTTCGATCCAAGAAAAAAATTAAGCTTGGATTGAACCGACCTATTGGCGGGTTCGGTGCATGATAACCATGATTTCACTGCTCCATCAACTTTTAGCGGGTTTTTTCAGTTTTCTCCTATATTACATAGTACACTAACCCTAGACTTCACCACAATTTTGACATTTTGATCCTTTCAGTAAACATATTCTATAACTAGACCTTGGTAACTAAACTCATAAATAGACAAAACCTCAGCGCCATGAGCCTTGGCGCTTCGGCCCACCATGTCAATGTCAAGCCCATTGGCATTGACACCGTGAAATATGGCGCTGAGATGTTGAGCCTCAACACCAAAGCCCATGGCATTGAGGTAGAAGCCTACTTTTGGTTATAGTTTTTGTCATGGTTCATTTATAGAATAAGTTTTGTGAAAGGGTTAAAATGTCAAATTTTCGTATAGAACTTTGAATTCATTAGGACCTAATTTGAAGTGCCAACAGGTTGCAAGACACCAGCAGCACACCTCTCAGTTGCATGAGATATAATAGGATGGCCCTTGGCATTTTTTTTCTTCATACCACCGAAGCAGATCCTCTTGGGAATTGCTGACCTGAACATGGTTTCAAAACTCTGCAGAACAAAAGCTAAGGAGAACCGCTGTCATCAATGAACTTTAGCGGAAGGTTTCATGTAACTTCTTGCGCACTGAGTCAATGACCATGACCACCATGAACATATGGGAGTGGGACATGTGTTCATGAACTTATTCAGCAAATATATTGAGATTGCCTTTTTCTGCACAAGGGCCTCACCACTACTGAAGATTATTTTCACATCTACATGGTCACATAAAATAGGCAGAGCGGTCAACTTAGAACAGCATTAAGCAATCAGACATAACGAAACAAGTCAGCGAACTTACCCGCCTTACTCACACCGCTTTAACATCTGAGGGAGAGAATCCATTGCTTCCTGAGCCACCCTGCTTGTTGACAAAAAAAAAAACTTAACCTTATGAGGACCTTGATTCCTCTTTGGATGCATTGATGAAAAATCAAGAAAGTTCTACGGCTCTTAGTTCACTCATTAGAATGGAAAATCAATTGAGATGAAATATAATCATACAACTCATTGAACAATATCCCTATCTCCTTTGTTGCTATGGAATTTCTCCCAGCCAACATAATGAATCATCTCTTCACCATATCCTATCACAGTGCCCAAAGCTGATGTCCAGAGTAAGCAAAGGGCTTCTGTGCCCTCAAACCCCTGTAATGTAACTGATCTTGGGATAACTTGGACTCCTAGAACGACTGAAACATAAGCAAGGACAAGTTCTGCAAATTTCTTCTACAAGGCACTGAAAGCACAAAATTTCAAATATATACTCTTTCTTTCAACAAAAAAAAGAAGACCAAGGGAAATCAAACTTCATTTGAAGACTAAAGAATTCACTTTGCTCACAGTGTTGACAAAGGATATATTGCTGGATAGCTACGCAACGATGCAATCTTGTGTCAGGAATCAGGATAGTAACACAAAATTTGAATAAAAATGCATTTATTTCTTTTCTTTAACACAGAGGATGACAATACTAGCAATATAAATTTGTTTCAGTTAATATACGACATCATCACCGGACCAATGAAACATGAGATGTTGTAGGCTCACCGCACAGTAGAGAAACTAAAAGAGAAAATAACCACATCAAAGGAAAGGGCACTCGCTTGAATTAATCCGATTTCACATTAAATTTTGTCACAAGCTTTGGTTTCTACTTACTCATGGAAATTGAAATTGGCAGGAGTAGATGCTGATGCTTCCGCATTCTCCCAAACTGGCAAACCGGCAAAGCACTCTTAACTCTTAAGCTAGCTAGGGACACACTCTCAGTCTCTCTACAACTCTACTTGGGAGCAAATTCCCATATGGAAGGGAAAAATCCCCCTTCCTTAGGGCTCCTTTGGAAGCCCGGTATCCCGGGGGATCCCGGCCTAATCCCTGGGAAGCTGGCCCGCGGGGAAAATTTCCGCGGGACAATTTTCCTGATCATTTGGAAGCCCACGGGGCGGGGATTTCCCGGCCCAACCCACGGGGAATCCTAGGGGAAAGGCCCCCGGCCTCGAAAGGTCGGGATAATTTCCTTGTTCTCTCTCTCGCGCGCGCGCGTTGCGCCGCCGCATCTCTCTCGCGCGGCCAGGAGGAAACGCCGCCGAGCCTCTTCTTGCGAGTTGCCGCCGGCCTCCTCCGGCGAGACGCCACCACTGGAACTCCTCCTCCGGCGAGATGCCGCCTTCGACCCTCCTCCTCCAATCAAGGGTAAGCCCTCTTCTCTTTCCCCTCCTCTCCTCCTCCTCTAGGGTTTTCCCTCAGATCTTGGCTCAATCCGCTCTTCTCTTCTCCCCAAATTGCTTCTCCAGACTGGCCACCGTGAATCTTGTGCCCCCTCCCCTAGGTCATCTTCGACCACTACCCCGTCAGCTGTCCCTGAGCGAGCGCCACACTCACCAGCGACTCGGTTCAAGGCTGATCTTGGCAGGTTTGTGTCCTTGATCCAAAGTCAGTACTGTGATTGTTTACGATTCGGTTTGGTTCATCTCGGAATTAGTTTTTGCATCTTGTGTGAATCTTGAATTTTCACACAAGAAACTTATGAGAGAAACCACGGTGAATCTTGTGTGAATGATCTTTGCAAACACTAGTTAAGTTGTTTATTTGTAGACATGTCCAGAGTCAGAAATTTTTTTGGCTCCACCACTTGACTTCCACTTTGATCTAATATTAACCCATGCTTTTTGATTAGTTAGCAAATAGTCCATATTTAAGCAACTGATGGTGAAATTACAATATAGCATTCAACTAATGTAGTCTGTACCTAGGTCAGCAATTGCAAATCTACACTTTAGATTTTTGTTGTGTCCTTTTTTTTGTACTTTCACGCTTGGGCATAAACGGAAGTGTTTATCAAATAATGTAGTGATGGCATGATATGCATTAGCTTTTACTATCTACTAGTGAATTACTATTTTGCACTGGTAAACTATCAGACCAATAGCTATCAGGATTTTGCCTTTTATTACTGCAGTCTGTCTGTTTGAAAGCTTCCAATTAAAGATAGCAACCTGAGAAGTATGCATGCCATATGTAACACCTCTTAAAGAATGTCTAATTGAGATTTTTGATAATTAATTTTGTTATAAGGCTTGTGAACAATCTGGTATTCTGGTGCAGTGATTGACCTGAATAAGTCTGCTAATAATAGGTTAGAGCAGTTGTCACTCTTTTCCCTCAAGTATATGATTTTATTCCTCCTAGGTTCATGTTTTGTGCTCCAGAGGATCTACTCCATTTAATTTTTTCTTCAGAGCAAATGCACAGCATGTTCAGTCATATTAGTTGTAGATGTGCTAGTGAATTTTGTCTCTTATTCTGTACTCCTCTTTTTATCGGGAAATATTTATCAATGTCACTACATTCTTTACAATTTTTTTTCGTCTTCCATTTACTTATTTTGCATTTTTCCTTTTCCTGAAGTTACCAACTATCTTTTGTTTTTTAAGGATCTATGATATCTCCTGCAGGGCTGTGTTCTGTAGCTCTCCTTGAGTTTTTATGTTGTTGTCTGAAGACTGACCAGCCACTGAAAATATATTTTTTATTCTTGCCCAAATGACAGGGTTTGATGTCCAGTGACTCATCCTCTCGTTAACTTTTCCATACTTGGCATTTTTATTTGTATATTATGTGAAACTTGCATACTCGTGGATTTACTTTGCACCTGTACAGCTGCAGCAAGAGAGCCAAGGAGAAAGCTAGGAAAAATATATACCATGAAACACATTATGATTTTAAAATAGGATCATGCCTTCATTAGTTTAACTAAGGAAGAGATTTTCAGTTTTCCTCTGCCATGCTAATTAAGATTGTTTGATGTTGCAAAACCGACGTGCTATGATTTTGTTGTGTTCAAGAATATGACTCTGCTATGGCTTCTTTCTGACATAAATGTTATAACCTAGAGCAACCATGACATCTTTTCATCTTGATGCATTTACTTTATAGTTTCTTGTGCAGCGCACTCTTCTAGATTGATTTGGACTCTAGAAATTCCTTGCAATAACAATTTTGGTTGTTTAGATGAACTCTGAAGTCTGATCTGTTATGTGCAAATTTCCTGTGGTCATTGTTGTACTCATCAAAACCTTTTTTTTCCAGAAAGAACAAAGGAATGTTCTAAAACATGTTTATTTTGATAATATAGAGTGGGCAATGTATTGATATATGTTAAAATTGTTATATTTTTGTAGCTTTCTGCACCAAAGGAAGCAGCAGTTAACTTTCATGGATGCTGCAAAAGAGTCACCGGTCACAAGGATACAATTTTATGTCAGGTTGTTTTGGGCCCAGTCTGATTGTAGTGCAGTTGTGTAAAGGAAATGAATTTTTCTCATGATGTACCACATTGTAGATTGAAGAGTTGTACTTCTAAGAATTATTGTATTTTCATAAGAAGCATTGTCATTTGAATTATCTATGTGGATTGTATTGGTGGAGATAAACTTGGTTGAATGTTGTCGATGTTTAACACAAATTTGACTTTTGCTGAATTTACTACATTCTTCAATTAAATGTACCATCATGATGCTATATTGGTTTATATTATTTTTAATGATATTTTCCATATTTTTAATGACATTTTTATATTTATTTTTTTTGCAATTTTTATGGACTTCCCGTATGCCTTTTTCAATTTATCTGTCATTTTTTTTTGTAATTTTCTCTTTTTCTGATTTTTTTTATTTTTTTATGATTTTTTACAAAATTCGATCATCCCTGGGATATTTCCTCTTCGCTTCCAAAAGGTAGCAGGGAAACTTCTTAGCTGGGAAAGGATCCCTGTGGGAAGTGGAGGGAGAGTACATGTCACCTCAAAAATCCCCCTAGGGGAAAATTTCCCATGATTTTTTTCCTCAGGCTGCCAAAGGAGCCCTTAGATTCCTAATCACCAGAATCCGTGATGAAACTATCAGATCAAATTTTACACAATAAAGTCAATGATGTCAATTATTGATGGTAAAGGTCATGTCACTTGAATTAATCCGATTTCAAATTAAACTATGACACAAGCTTTGGTTTGTACTTACAGATGAAAATTGAATTGTCAGGAGTAAGATGTTGATGCTTCCGCATTCTCCCAAACCACCAAACCGGCAAAACAAATTGTCTGTTTGGGAGAGCTTCTAACAACTGCAGCTTCTCCTAAAATCTCCAGTTGCCAGAAGCTCCCCCAAACAGTCCAGTTTTTTATCTAGATTCTGAGAATATATAGTTGTAGAATCTAAAAAATGAACTAGAAACCAGAAGCTGGGTTTTCCAAGTTCTCCAGATTCTCACCAGCTAGCTTTTTAACAGCTGATTCTCAGAATCTTAAGCTCCCTCAAACAGGCTAGGGACACATTCTTAGTCCCTCTACAACTCTACTTGGGAACAAATTCCCATAGAAGGGAAAAATCTCCATTCCATAGTTTCCTAATCACTAGAATCCTTGATGAAACTAATAGATCAAATTTATACAGTAAAGTCAATGATGTCAATTATCGATGGCGATTGGCGAAGCCATGTCACTTATGCTTGAAGAAGGGTTGTTTGAGGCAAAACCAGGAATACGGCAACAAGGAGTGATCGGCGGCGCATTTGCCATCTTCTTCGCTTGGCTCATCTTCTTGAAATTGTGGATGCGGAATCAGCTCCGAAGCATTTGCCTCTAAATCCATGGCGATAGCCCAATGCCGATGCGGGGCTTTGTCGTGCTCGACGAAGTAGACACGGTTCCTCCTGATCGCGGGGAACTCCGCGGCGGAGAGCGCGAGCGCGTCGCCGCAGCCCAGCAAGAGCGCGTGCTCGCCGAGGTCCGTCACCGGCGAGAGCTCGAGGTCCGCCGCCGCCGCCCACTCCATCCTGAACACCTTGGCGACCGTCTGTACACTCCGGCGGCGGCATTCCCAGTAGAGCACGGCGAGCAGCAGGTCGACGCCGTCGGCGGCGGCGACCACGTGCGCGGCGCGCAGGCTTCGGCCTTGCCTGGACAGCTCGCACGCGCGGTCGGCGTCGAGGTAGACGAAGGTGGAACGGACGCGCGGCGGTGGCCATGGCGCGTCGGCGTCGTGGCGGAGGTCGTACGCGTGGAGGTACCAATACCTGACGGTGAGGTAGAAGAAGCCGCCGTGGAACGCCGCGCTGTCGATCCTGTCCATCGGCGGCTCGCGCTGCGGCGTCCAGGCGGCGTCGCCGGGGCGCCAGAAGAAGAGCGTCTGCCACTTGCCCGCGACGCTGAAGGGCTGGCTGGCGATCGCCATCCACCCCGGCGAGGCCGAGGCGGCGAGGGGGTCGCCGGAGAGGAAGATCTGCGGGGCGAACCCCGCGCGGGGCAGCGGGGGCATCGCGATCTCCGCCTTGGAGACGGGCTCCCAGAGGACGAGCCGCGTCGGGGAGCGCGGCGCGTCCGCCAGGGCGAGCCACCCGCGCGGCGTGCCGCAGCAGTACGGGAGCCCCGCCGGCGGCGCGTCGCCGGAGCAGGGGATGATCCTCTGGCCGCCGCCATGGGGGAGCCAGAAGGAGTAGTCCTCGCCGATGGCGCTGGCAATGCGCGACGTCTCGTGGCCGGCCACGATCCATGGCCGGGCGGCAGCCAAGGGGGCCGTGGAGGTGCGCCAATGGGCGCAAACCTGGTGGATGTGGAGCACGTCCGCGTCGGAGCTCAGGCGGCCGGAAACCTCGCCGAGCAGATCTGCCGGCAGGGTGGACCAGCCGCCATCGCCGGCGCCGCCGTCCATCCCTTTGCCTATCGGTAAATAGGTCTCTCCAAATAATATTAACGAGAGACACCCACGTGCTAGTATTTTATTTAGGAGTTTTGGTTGTTATTAATCCATTGAGCAAGTAGGGGAAATATTTCAAATAAAATTTTCTTTTAAATTACTCATCCGATTTAGAATCCGATTACACCGTTGTGTTCGTAATAATTAAATCTTTACAACAAGATCTCACATGATTATATTTTGATGAAAAATCATAAATTACTTTTATGATATGTCTAATTATTTTTAGATTTTACTAAGTTACTTCTTAGACATATAAAAGTAAATTCAGTAAAGGCTAAAAGTAATTTACATATACTATAGAAGTAACTTATAACAAAAAGAAAAAGAAAATAATTTTAATTAATGCATTTTTTCATTGAACAAATTATCTCACACACACACACACACACACACATATATATATATATATATTAAATTTGTTTGGTGCTCCATGGTGCCTGGGCACCATGATTGAAATTGAGTATGTACCCAATTCAAATGAGTATGAAACTTTTTCAAATATTTAGGTATTAACATTAACTATTTTACTAACTAGTTCAAAACAAGTTTGAACTGAATTTGAACTTGTTTTTTTAGATTTTGATTCTAGGTATATAGCATCCAAACATATAATTTTTGTTAGAATGACTTACATTGTGAAACAGAGGGAGTAGGTATGTAATCATGGATTGTGAACTAAAGTTAAATTTGAGTTGTTTTGTTGATAGGTATAGGTATGAATCGAATTCTTATAACTAGGTATATACTCACAATTTGAAAATTTTGAAAAATTTGAGTGAATTTGTGTATTTCATACCATGGTGCCAGGGCACCATGGAGCCTATACATTCATAATGCTCTGAGGTGATTACTTTTATTATTTTTTTAGTTAATTCCATAATTTGTGCTGATCAATTTAATTTCTAGATAGAGTTATGTTTTTATCTCTACAACGGATTTATTTCAAATGACATGCTAAAGTTACATTCGTTTTGTTCTAAGTTACTTCTATAATATATATAAATTACTTTTAGGATTTACTGAATTTACTTTTATATATCTAAGAAGTAACTTAGTGAAATCTAAAAGTAAATTAGACATATCATAAAAGTAATTTGTGATTTTTCATCAAAATATAATCATGTGAGATCTTGTTGTAAAGATTTAATTGTTACGAACACAACGGTGTAATCGGATCGTATATCGGATGAGTAGTTTAAGAGAAAATTATATTTAAAGTATAGGTGGATGACGTCCAAATTACCCCCCAAGAAAAAAAAGGGTGGAATCTAACAAGCCTCCTCCCTATCAACAAGTCCGAACCAAATCAGGCCTAAATCCAACACAACCTTTTCTATATCTTTATGACCGTGTTTAGTTGTTGTGGGAAAAAATTAACGTATACGGACACACATTTAAAGTATTTTTTTATAGGGAACATATTTAAAGTATTAAATGTAGACTAATAACAAAATAAATTACAGATTCCGTCTGTAAACTGCGAGACGAATCTATTAAGCCTAATTAATCTGTCATTAGCAAATGTTTACTGTAGCACCACATTATCAAATCATGATATAATTAGGCTCAAAAGATTCGTCTCGTAATTTACATACAAACTGTGCAATTGATTTTTTTTCACATTTAATACTCCATACATGTGTCCAAATATTGAATATAACAGAAAAGTTTAAAGTTTAAAGAGAATTAAACACAGCCTATCTCTATCTCTTCTTTTCTCTTCTCTTCTATACTATCTATCTATCTATCTACTTCTACAGTTCTACTTCTATCTACTATCAACTTAAAAAATAAAAGAAGTTTCTGTTGTCTGGTGGATGTTAGAAATATTATAAAAAAATAATATGAAGGAAGATGATTGGATGTTGATTTATAGAATTCAATGAATTATAGATGATGTTGCATGCTTACAGTTTTCAGTGTAATTATTACTAGTGGATGATGAGGTGGTATGTTTGCATGTCGAGCTTTATACTAGTGGGTTATAATTTTATAGTAAGATAGGATTAACTTAATAAGCTACGAATCATTTGTTTTCCATTGCAACACACAAACTCTTGTTAGCATCACTAAATCTTTATATTTACATTGCGTATTTTTTAATTAGGTATAAATCTATCTTTTTCTCCGTCACACAGTGGATGGCTTTTCTAGTTTGGTTCTTGATCGGCATTAGCCAATCCGGAGGGTCAAGACATCTCATCCTTCTGCCGCCACATGCAATCTCTTGTCGATTCCTCGTGTCGCCGAAGCTAGGTTTTCCCTCCCTTTTCCCTTCATCTCCACCGTTGTGGAGTCCACCATAAGGCATGCCTCTACTCCCAACTGCACTTTAGCAGCACTAGCCATCACATAGTTCTCATCCACTTTCCACAACGTCGAAAATGGATTCCCCATACTGGGAACATGTTGTCACACCTCAAGTCAGCCGATATCTCCACCCGTAACTCACCATCAACCTTCCTCCTTTATCCAGTAACCTGAGCTTCAATTCATAGCACGTTCCATTATCCCTATGTTTCCTAAGTTAGCCATAATCGATGGATGCACTAAGGCATAGGACGTGTTCCTCCTCCGCTTTTGTTGTCGTCCCATCACTGGATCCCCTCCATCGTTGCCGCTTCCTTTGCTCGCCAGAGCGGCCCTAGGGAAGAGGAGTGGTGCAGGTCGACATTGTTCCCACGTGGCCAAGCCAAACTGTTTGGCTTGAGCTCGAAGAAGTTCCTATGAAGTTGGACCCAATTAGCCTCTTATACCCAAGAAAAATTTAAGATTGAGGAGGGATTTCCAATTTGATTTGTTTCGAAATGATTACCATTGCCGTGAAATTTTTTTATACTTTTTATGTTCTTACCCGTGCGTTGCAAAGGGTGAAGTCTATTTTAATCTTATTATTGTGTATGGTTTAGTTAAGATGAAATTCACAGTGGGAGTTCGCTTGGATATATATTTTTTAAGAAAATCATGATCTGCAGTTAGGAGACCGATCGTCTCAAGTTAGCATGTGAGTTTTTTTAAACATATTTATTATATGATTTCTTCTGTATTACCAAAAGTGATCGATCTTAAAAACCGACTCAAATACGGATATGTATTTCTAAAAGCAAACGAACTTAAAAACCGACTCATACACGGATAATGTAAAATACTGGCAAAAACAACTTTAATTTTTATAATAGTAGAGATAGAGATAGAGAAGAGATATAGATTAAAACCAGATAGAGATAGAGAAGAGATATAGATTAAAACCAAAGCATAAAATTAAAACCGACTCAAACACGGATGATGAACAGCGGAAACATATTCAATTTTTATAACCGACTCAAACAAGGATGACGGACGGCAGAAACATCTTCAATTTTTATAATAGTAGAGAAAGGAGCCTAAAAACAGACTCAAATACGGATATGTATTTCCAAAAGCAAACAAACTTAAAAACTGATTCATACACGGATGACGTACCAGAATACCGGCAAAAACATCTTCAATTTTTATAATAGTAGAGATTAATAGACCATTTACAAAAGTATTTTCAAATCTGAAACTTTTGGCCACGTCTATCCGTCTAGCGTGGCCAAATCACTCTATCACGCTACGTGCAGCTGGCGTGGCAGCGCCAGCCTCGCCACTCGCCTAGCATGGCCAAAAAATTTAGTTTTCGGAAATATTTTTTAAAAAGGTCTATTAATAAAATTAAAACATAAAAAGTCTAAAAATAATAATAAAAAAAACGTTGCCGTTGGGTCGGAGATGAGTTGGTTGGACTTGGAGGTGTCAGCTCAGCTTGGCGGCGAAGGTGATTTATTTTCTTTTTATATTTGTTTTTCGCATGGTGGGGGATTAATCTTATCCGTTCACTTCATATCGCACGGTTCAGAGTGTTCCCGCACCTCTGTATATTTTTCTCCCTCCACACGATTCTCTCTTGTTTTCTAAAAAAAAAGAAGAAAAGAAAAACTAGAGAAGTTCGGGAAGAAGCGGAAGGACTTTAGTTTCACTGACATGTGGGTCCATAGCAAAGAGGGCCCACATGTCAGTGACTCAAAAATCGTGTGACTTAAGGTGAAAGGATCTCTCCATCCGAAGCGGAGGCGGCGGACCATCCACCGAACACCAGCGGCGGCGGCGGCGGAGACGGCGGCCACGGCGGCGGAGGAGGGAGAGGGGTCGGGGGCGATGGCGTCGGTTGCCGCGGCGGAGGGCGCGGCGGCGGCGCTCCGGTCGGTGCTGTCCCGCGCGCAGCAGGCGGCGGCGCGGTCGGGGCGGGCGCCGGAGTCCGTGCGCGTGGTGGCGGTGAGCAAGACGAAGCCGGTGGGCGTCATCCGCGGCGTGTACGACGCCGGCCACCGCTGCTTCGGGGAGAACTACGTCCAGGAGCTCATCGACAAGGCCCCCCAGGTTCCCTCGCCCTACTTAGCTTTCCTCGCGGAGCTCTCGCCCTTTTCATCTTTTCTCGCTCGCTGTGTGATTGTGAATTTATCGATTACGATGTGTCCCTTCAAATTGAGAGAAAATTGTTTATCCAGCTCACTCCTGAGTTCTCCTGGATATACGGTAGCGAGCAATTTAGCACCGTAATTCATTTCCCTCAATAAAAATCAGCAAGTAGTTAATTTCGTAATCAATCCTTCGCAGCGCGTTAATTTTGTGTGTAAGCTCTACTGCTTTATCGATTAGAATAGAATCATCGATCATGTTAGCTTGTTAGTAAATGAACTGGCAAGCGGCTTTGTAGTAGAATCTTGATTCTCGAACATTATGGTTCCATTTGGAACACTGAGTTTCATAGGCTTTTCACAGCAATTCCGTAGCAAACAGTTCGATTCTGGGTAAAGAGCAGAGGAATCCCCGTGTTGACTGTTGTCAACTGATTGGAACCTGTAGGCGTTTTGCCGTTGCACTATGATTAGTTCCAAAGAGTTTAGCTTACAATCAGTTGTACTTTGAAGAGAGGATGTGTTGGTTTTGTGTGGTGATAATTTTGTTTGGACTGGCCTCACATCATGTGAATCATGTACATCACTAAACCTTATCTGTAGATTATTTTGAGATATTCTCATTCATGGTTTCTCTTCTCATGGTAATGTATACATAAGTATTGTCTGATTTTGAACCTGTAGTGAATCATGATTCATGAAAATAAAGATAAATGTCAAGGAATTCACTGATTATTCCTCTCACCGTGTTCTGTGTTCATATGTAACAAGCACTCCACTTAGTGAAGCATTATGCCTTTTCTTCCTCTTTTATATTCACTTGGAGTTCTTGTTGGATGTTTTTCTTGAATTAAATGACCTCAAACATATTCAAACTTTGGCAACTGAGCAAGTATTGTCTGTTTTGCAGCTTCCAGAGGATATTGAGTGGCATTTCATCGGGAACCTCCAAAGCAACAAGGCCAGAGCCCTCCTAGGTTGGTACTTGTAATTAAGACGATGTGCTTGAACTTTTTTTTCCCTCTCTTTCACTGGTTAGCCATGGCTATCTCTAAAACATGGCTTTAGTTTCTTACTGCCAATTTTGTTGGCCGTTCAATATATGCTTTCTTGTTCTTTTATTCTAGCAGCCAGAGTTATCTACTCTCAATTACTCAGTTTGTTGAATAGTTAACTGTGCAATTGACTATTATGTGGGCCTTCTGTATGTTCCTAAATGTAAAGCACTGAATTACATTCTTGTTCTGGTTTCATGGAACATTAGACTCATTCTTTATCAATGAAGCTATCAATTTTGTTTGAATATTAGGTATTTGAAGTATTTTTTCCAGGTTTAAAATTCAACTAAGTTTTATCTTCTTGTGTTTTGACCTACAGCTGGTGTACCAAATCTTGACATGGTTGAGAGTGTTGATGATCAGAAGGTACACATCAAATTAATATTTCTTCGTGTGATTACTTTTTGCTTTGAAATATTAACGCTATAAGATACACCATATTTTCTGATTAATCATCAACTCATCATACTTATTTTCTGATAATTAGGTATCACTTACAGGTTCAATGAAAGTAACATAACAAAAAAAAGTATGCCTTAATGATTGCATATCAATGTTGTAGTAGAACTTGATATTATTTCATATTTTGTATAGCATGACTTCAGTTGCATCACTCATAAGTTAGGGAAGAATAATTGGTTGTCAGATCAGTTTCGCAATCTTGCAACTGTAACAAGATAAATGCAATGTTTGCCTTTTCAGATTGCCAATCGCCTTGATCGTGTGGTAGCTGACTTGGGAAGAAAACCCCTTAAAGTCTTAGTCCAGGTCAACACCAGTGGAGAAGAATGTGGGTACTCTAATTTCCTTTACAGTACTTCTTTTTAACTTGATTTCTGGTAGCAACAGATCTACATACGTTAGGTTGGTTATAAACTTACAATAGCATTCATATGATTGTTTGCATCTCTGTTCCTTATTGTTATACTGTCCAGCATTGTTACGCATCGGATTGTCTGTAGTCATGGATAAGTACGTGGAATGATCAATCTTGCATATGGAAGCACTATATTCTTGTCCACAAGCATTGAATATTTTATCCATAGCTCTGAAATTGAATTGCCATTCTGCAGCGAAATTTGGAGTAGATCCATCAGGATGTGTAGAGCTTGCAAAGCATGTCAAATTAGGCTGCCCGAATCTCGTGTTTTCTGGTTTGATGACAATAGGGATGCTTGATTACTCCTCAACTCCAGAGAATTTCAAGGTTATTTTCTGAGACACACTTAGCTGGACTATATTTTCCATAGGGGTAAGGCCTAATATATATGCAATTTGTTGAACAAATAGGCACTGGCTAATTGCCGGAAAGAGGTGTGCAAGGAGCTTGGAATTCCAGAGGAGCAGTGCGAACTGTCTATGGGCATGTCTGCTGATTTTGAGCAAGCGGTAAGAACAGATTGCAACCATCATGTTTATAGATTTAGTAACTCAATGTCTAACATTTTCTACTGTTTCTGTGTTTGTACAGATTGAAATGGGAAGCACAAATGTTAGAGTTGGATCGACTATATTTGGTGCAAGAGAATACCCAAAGAAGAATTAGGATGGTTATGCGATCAGGTTTTGCTGCGACATTGCATGCATAGAATATGTATGATTTTGCTTTAACAGTTGGAAAGTTGATAATAAATTATCCATTGAAACTTCAGCTTTTTGCACCATTTGGAAATAATAAGGATATCAGTTTGCCTGAGTGCCTAATCTTTTATTTAAAATATTCAGACAGCATAGGATGACAGGAATTCCAATTTATTTCCTTTGGTTCTTAAGCTGTATCCTGCCTGATTCATCCTTAGTTTCACAATAATATAAGCATTAAGTGGTCAAATAATTCTAAGCACCTTGACAGGTGCAATCAACAAACACCCATTCTTTTTATGAACGAAACAAACATCTATTCTGCCTAAATGTGAATTGACTTTTTTGTGATACTGTAACTGTATCAGCTCCCAGCCTTTCATTATAACTTGAGCTTAGTGACAAAAAACCGCAGATGGCATCCATCTTTGTTTGGATCTCCTCTAATTCCAGTTGATTCTCGTCTTTTCCCTCCTCACTGTAAAGTTTCAAATATCTTCAATTGGTGTACGTGTAAAAGCTATCAACTGGAATCATCTGGAAGACTGAAGAGACATTTTGGATGCAGCACACGGCATTTGGAATATCATAGACCAGGCACCCCAAGAAGGCACTTCAGCTCATCACCTGAGCTGAAGCCCATAGTCATCCAACCTTGTTGCCTTGTAGCAGATAGATTCTGATAACTCCTAGCAGCAATCATAAAGATAAATATGGAAATGAAAAAAAAAGAACATCTTGAAAGGTTTGTAATTTTCTTGCTTGTTTTTGTTTCTGGTTTTTATACACTTCCTATATACTCCCTAAAAAAAGGAGTATAAAGTCTAATTGCCTGGCTCTGAGCCTCTGACTGGCAGTAATTTCCCTAAAGAATAGGAAGAACAATTCCATGCTCGGCATGGTTTAAAGTTGATCTATTTGACTTGTTCTTCTTTTTTTTTTTTGACAATTGTCATAAGTTTCACATCTTCTTGATGCCCTCATCTCCTCAAGCCACAGAGGGTATGTTCTTACTATAACAAATGATTTGGTCTTTTAACTTTTCATAGACAACAGAAGCTATGTTTCATTGTGTGATGTTGTATGAAATCAAATAACCTGTCTCCTACAAAAATTTAAAACAATTGATTAACTCATCATTTACCCTATGATCTCTGATTTTTTTTCCCTGAACAATACTCGTTTTGCCATCGCCATTGCTCTATAATTCGCAGGTTCGATGCTTCAATTCCAATAAACTTCTCTAAGAATTATGTTGTCCACATCAAGGTTCTTTATACCGTACTATTGTACAACACTGAATGCTTATTGTCACAGCTTGAGAGATAAAGATTATCCTCAAAGAAGAAATTCCCTAATCTGTCAAATACAATATGCATGGTTGATCTTCCACTTGCAGAATCCATTCCATTCCTTTCATTATAAATATCATTGCTGCAACTGCCCAAGGTTCCATGTTTCCCACAATCTGCCACATACAGTGTGGCATGAGATCTCCTGAGACCACACTCTACCTGGAATCCCTACCCTATATCAGACCAGATGCTCCTTATCCATATGAAATTCCATCATCCTGGTCTGTTTTGAAAGATTTACTGATGGCAAAAGCAATCTCGGATCGCGGCATCGCATGCTGTCCATATCTGGTGAGAAAACTGGTGGGGAGAAGAGAAGCCTGCTGCTTTTGGAGATTCGCTTTAAGTTATTGGATAGAGCAGCACTGATCAAGTGGTTAATGGCCATTGTTGTTCTTGAGGGATTCTGTGTGGAATCTGGCTCCCCTGATTGCTGATCTGACCCTTCGACAGGTTGATTCTGGGTTAATACGGCAGAAACTGAAATTGTCTGTAATTATCACTAGCTGTGGTTCAGACTTGAGAACATTGTTCTTCAGCTGACAATAACTCTAAGGAATGATGTGGTCTGAATGTGAAAGTAAAAGATAAGAGTAAATTCTGTGACAATTTGATAATCCAAGTACCACAGTACTGACTGAAATTACTGAATTGTCAAGTATAGCTGACATGAAGTACAAAATGTATTAGTTTCCTAGTATTTCTTTGTCCCTTTGCATCAGATGTCTGATTGGATCAGTCCCTATCCCGGATCCAGAGTTTAATAGCCTCACAAATGTCCGAGGATGCTCTTTAGCCTTTGTTGTAGCTTCAGTGATATACCTGCAGAAGTAGCTGTTGGTGTACGTAGCAAAGCAAGATTTTGTCAGTTTGGCTGCTCTGTATTGTCTCAAATGAAACAAGTTTATCAGAACATAGGATAAACTAATTTAATTGCTGATCTCCCTTGACTCCTAAGACCATCATAACTTGCAGGTTTCTTTACGTATACGCGTGTCGGCATGTGTAGACCATGGATTAAGTTAATCTGACAGCCAGTATTCACAGTGGTTATCTCTGATCGTGTGTTAATTCACTCCCAAACATCATACATAGTACCGAGTTACATTGTTACGTATCGACAGTCTAGTGGATTGCTGATCATCCTTACCGGATAAAAGAAAGAAATCATAATCGAAAAAGCAACCTTGCACAGCACGACCATCGTTCATAACAAAAATTATCAGGTGTCTCCAGGCCTTATCAAAATGCAGCCACCTTTTTGTGCAAAAAAAAACGCCGCAAATCGTTTCCGTCGCCGCCAAAATGTTCCATATTCCTTACCAACCTATCTGTCAGGTCACCTTTTTCACAACCCAGAAATGGTGCCAAGCATTATCCCAAAACCCAAAAAAAAGAGAGAGAAGAAAAAAAAAAACCCGCAGAAATGCATAAATCGATCGATCGCCTTTAATTATTCCTCTGAAGATTCTTTAACTCCATCTTCACCCAGCATTTGCACGCGCCATATACCATTTCGCCAACATGCATATGAACACTATATATAAGCATGCTTTCCCTAACCTCTCAAATGCAAGCACACCCAGCAGATCAGCATCACTGACAAGTGACACAACCTCGATCGATCGGGCGATCACCGCCGGTGACATCCAGCCAAAGATCCCGACGCATTCCGCGGCCAGGTCGTAGTCGCCGGAGACGAGGAAGAAGGCACTAGGCATACAGACATTTGCATAGAGATCGATGGACAGGGTGACAAGGCTGGCGTCGCAGAAGGCGGTGGTGGTGTTCAGCAAGAGCTCGTGCGGCATGTCCCACGCCGTGACGCGCCTGCTCCGGGAGCTCGGCGTCGACGCCCGCGTGGTGGAGCTCGACGAGGAGCCCGCCGGCGCCGACATGGAGAACGCGCTCGCCGGGATGCTGCTCGCCGGCACCGCCGCCGCCGGCGGCCGCGGCCGCGGCGTCGTGGTGCCGACGGTGTTCATCGGCGGCAGGCTCGTCGGCTCCACCGACCGGGTCATGTCGCTCCACGTCGCCGGCGGCCTCGTCCCGCTCCTCCGCGACGCCGGCGCGCTCTGGGTGTAGCCCCTGCCACACCAAGCTGCATGCCAGTGTAGTAGCGAAAGACAGCCAGCTCCAGCTGCTAGCCAGTGTACATATACGTACGTACGTACGTACTTACATCTGTGCGTAGTAGAATCGCCGTACTTATACATACCGTACGTAGCCGATCACTGCACAGGTGTACGTGCGTACATACATGCTGCCCCTTTTCTTTTGCACCATGATATATGATACAATAATATAACAAAAACAATAATATATGGAGAGCAAATTAACTACTATCCTGTCTCAAAATATAAAAACCTAATATCACATGGGAATTATTCTATTACTACTACGAATTTAGACAAAAAAACCTAGAATATATCTCATCCACTACTACTAGTTTACTATATTTTGGGACAGAGTTAGTAATAGCGTTTGAATTGAAACCAGCGAGTTTAGTTTACATTTTACAAACAATGCTACGTTGATAACCCAAGCATTAGAACAGCAAACCTACAGTGAACATTGCAACTCTACGACGAGGTTTCGTGTAAGCAAGAAAACTTACACGCGGTAAGGGAGAGGCACCCGTCGTCGTCACTCGTCTTCCAGTTGCCGTGCCTTCCCAGTTGCTAGTTGATACTCCTATATGGCAATTGAGGGGCTCTCCTGCTGTGGCAGCAGCTTCAGATTTGGTTCTCTTTCGGAGTTGACGCTTGGTAAGAGGTGGTGCCTTGGGTTGATGTGAGTTGATCATATTTTTTCTAAAGCAGTTCAGCGTCGTCTTGGTCGCCGTCGACATCGTCAGCTTCGTTCTCTTCGTCCTCTTCAGGTGCGTCCGGGTCTACTCCCTGCATATGGAAAATCGGAGTCATTTTTTTTTCTTGTTCTGGATGTTAGAGAGCTGGGTAGGCTCCATGAATAGATGGTTATATATCGAACACGAACCTTCATTTGCTTCTCTAAGCGTTCCAATCCTTTCTTTGCGGCCTCATTATGTGGGTTTATCCTGCATCACGAGTGGAATCTTTTTCAACTAGAACATGAAAAAGTTATGTAATAGGCACATGGATAAGTATTAGCCAAAGGTTCTAACGAAATGAATTCGACCAGCTGACACAGTAGTGTCTCCAAAAAATTTTGTATCATACAGATAATTCAGTTCACCCCGTCCAACCCAGTTATCGGATTCAGCACAAAACTTAACTACCTACATAGTCCAGGAACCAGCATTACAATCTTACCCACATAATTTAGTTATATCCAGTATATCAATGCATTATATATTGACTACTTATGTGTTGAGTGTCTTAAGTCTTTGGGTTTCAGGTCAATAACAAAAGGGGAAACACGCTATTGCAGTAATGATGCTATTTGACAGTTCAACTCCAAGAGAAAAGGCGCACCTTAGAGCAGATTGGTAGTGGGAAAGTGCATCAGAAAGAATATTCGTTGCTGCAAAAACTTGAGCCAACTTGATGTGTAGAGAATCATCTGCCCACTGTCTTAGATATCTTTCAAGCAGCAATACTGCATCCTTATTTCGTCCTTCAGCGACATGCAGATCAGCCAAAGCCAATGCAGCTCCCAGAAATCCAGGTTCAAGACGAATGGCGGATTCGTAGAACTTCCTAGCCTGGAAATTGTTCAATGAATTTGTCAAAGGGTGCTATCATTGAGGGGAAGTGTGCAAGCTATAATTGTGACCAAGTGACTAACTGACCATCACCAAAATATAATTGAGGTATAAATGACCAAGGAAAATAAATATTACCTTCTCTCTCCCACTGGAACTGATAGCATGCACATCACCAACTAATTTGAGAGCTTTTGCAGACTGATGCATAACCTTCATTGCTTCACGTGCAGTGAATAATGCATCTTTGCATTTAGAGAGCGCTAGATAAGCACGTACCAATCCTGATATAGTATATGTATTAGACTGATGGTATGATTTGATCTTCAAAATCAGGAGCATCATGCCAAAATACCTTGATAAGAGCGAAGATCGGCCCTTAGTTCTTGAGCTCCCCTGAAGTCTGTGACTGCCAAATCAGGTCGATTCAACAAAAGATGAAGATTTCCCTTGAAAAGCAATAAGCAAACAATAAGTCTGACGTGTGGATAAACAAAAACAAAGGTAGCAAAGCTACAAGTATACAACTTCCCAGAGTAAATACCAAGAAAAACCATCACAACATTTTGGTTTTAACTTTGATAAAATAACATTTTGGTTTTAATCCCACGCAATTCATTGCAGAGATTTCTCTATAATACTTTGCAAAGCAAGAAAATGCCACTGCATGTCTACAACAGTGCAAAATCCAGTCGTTCGGACAATATTTTGCATTATTACCTTCATAATATATCCAGTTATATGTCTATCATCAACTCGGAGACTCTGTTGAAGGAAAATAAGGAACATTAGGATCAAGATTAGCTTTCAATAAAAGATTATGTAACGATACAAACCTTTTCAGCATATGTCAAAGCTTTTCTTTCATCTTTTCTTTCCCACAATGCTGCAAGAGCAAGACATGTTTCTGGTCTTGCAGGGTCAATATGCAGCATATCATGTACCAACTTGTTAAGCTTTGTGTAGTCAGATTTTGACTTAAGGAGAATTGCATACTCATCCATATATGTCATGATGTTTGGATCAATTAACCGAGCCTGCAAGGAAGCAAATAATTTTACCACATACCTACG
Source organism: Oryza meridionalis (assembly GCA_000338895.3). NCBI lineage: Eukaryota > Viridiplantae > Streptophyta > Magnoliopsida > Poales > Poaceae > Oryza > Oryza meridionalis. The sequence goes on along the minus strand of CM002528.2, from coordinate 2,917,872 downwards.
TTTTAAGGGGTTCCAAGTCTATACTTGTTAATTTTACCTTCTCAAAGTTCATGATAGCTTCATCATTCCTACCTATGATGGCTTCAACCTTCAAATAATAAGCTCCAAATTCAGGATCAATTCATAATGGAGGGGAATTAAATCCACCAAATGAAAATTTTAAGAGGAACTCCAAAATTTCAACACATAACAAAAGGAAATTTTATAGACAGGACAGAGGAGCACAGCAGAACCAAACATGAAGTACATAAACAATAAGAAGTATGACATAGCCATGGTGCTCAATGCATCAAGAATCCACATGTTACAGAGAGCACATAAAACATATACAGAATGCTTGAAGAAAAACAAACCTTAGCAATTTCCAGCAAGATGTGCACATTGTTTGGGAATCGCTGCATTAAGTCTAGATATATGTCAAGGCCACCTAAACAAAAAAATAACATGATTATATTTTGCGACCACTATAAATGAATTTGGCATATCAGTATTACTTCTTCAAGTTTATGCTTAACAGATGAGAGGATACAAGCAAACAAATCGAAGTTAAGAAATGTTGACTATCAAGCTTTACCCAGTGGCACAAGGACCAACACCAAAGGAACAAGGGCCAACAGAAAATTAAGACATAGATGACAATACAGGGTGACATAACACATTAACACTACATATCATTTGTTTAGTAGTGGAAATCCTCTGTAATCATGCAACACGATTTTTTGACAATGACAAAAATAAAATAAGTGCATCTTACGTTTAGAACTGTCAAATGAATTTGGATTAATGCTATTTTATCACCTTTATAATCATGTGAAGCAATGCAACATTGGGCCTCAACATAGCGCTGTTAAGAAAACAATGATTTAAGTCAATAATTGTTTGAGTCAACCAATAACAAGAACAATAAGTATGATCAACTGTACGCTGCATGAGTTAAGTAGAGTTTGCAAGGAAACTCTTATACATAATTGAGCCCAAAACTAAAGCAGCACTGTAGCTGTGAGCGGAACAAAATGGGTTCTTATGATAAATCCACAACATAAAAAAAAATACAACTGCATGTGATCAGTAGGTACAATATCATGGTGCTTCCTAATGTTCTAGTATTGATCACAGTATCCCCACTACAAGAAAACAATAGAAGTGCAGGTGTGCATTTGTTGACGCAGTGGTGACAAATTATTTGTGGTCAGGGAAAAGAACTCCATGAGTTAAAAGCTGTGCATGATAGAACTGTTCCACAAGTGGGCTCAGTTCATACAATGGTAACATAGAGCTGAAAAGGAAAGGACTTCATTCCCACTCTTCCAATTTAATAAGTTTCGAAAGTAAAAGTGGTTTTGAGGTTCAATAATCAATGTAAATAAAATATACTAAGAAAATCCAGCATAGAAGTTTACTTGTATCAAACATAAGAAATGTCAAATATTTTTGGGGTTCACATGTTCTATCTACACAAGGGTGCAAGTAGTTCACTTACGTTCCACCAACGCTGTGCATCTAAAGAGTCACCTGGAGCCTTGCCTCCTCGATTTGGTGCCTACAGAGAATACCACATCTTCAATTGCATGATAAACTGATGTGCGCTCATTATTTCCTTTTTGCAGTGCTCACGGCGCCAAAGGAAATATAGAAAGGATAAAAAATTGGTGGGATGATGGTTCTGTAATAACATTGAATTGTGCGAAGGTAAATATTGTATATGAAATAAAGAGATCATCAATAAAATAAAGGGATATATTATATAGAACTATTAACAGCATGTAATTTACTTCTTTTTCTCTGTTGCAGTATGCATCTTCCATCAATAAAATATCATTGTTTATATGATGCTGAGAAATGGACCTTTGATGTAAAGCAAAACAAACAATGACCTATGTAGTTGTGTAGCAATACTGGCCAAGGCATGGCATCAATGGGATTAGACAGCCTATATACATGGCAAGCATAATAGGCAACCAGAAAAAATGGCAGGCAATCAAGCACTCAAGAGTCTTAGGATCCAGCATAACTAGTATTTATCTGACCTCACTAAAACTGCACTATATTCAGTTTGAAAATACAAGCTGCCTATGGAGCAAAACACTTACTTGTGAGAATATCAAAGAGAACTCCTTTGAAGAAAGCCCCATTTCAGCCAAAGCTGTAATAGCCTCAAAAACATAAGGGCATTGCCTGTCATAAGAGCATATAGATGTAGAAAGAAATTTGTCAAACTAAATCTTCATGAAATGGCCAAGTGAGGGGCAATATTTTTAATGGTGAAAAAAAATGTTGGTTTATGTATCAATGTTTAGGGGGAAACGTGATATGCAAAAGAAAATGGTAGTTATGTGATTGTTTGCACTGTTGCAGAATTGAGGAGCTAGGAAGCAAAATAATTTGGCATTGCATACCTCAGGCACTCTTTATAACATACAGCAGCTGCACGATTATTTCTGGATATCCGATATAGCTTCCCTAACATCAGATTCATTTTTAGAGTCCTCGCTTTAGAAGGAATCCCTTCCATCTGCAGGCAACATAGAGGCCATGTTTTGCATCATATGTCTTCCATCATACAGAAGAAGCAACCACAAGTGAGTCCAAGTCATCCTACATATATTCAGATGATCCTGCCTTTCCACTTCCCAGGATGGAGTAACATTCAGGAATATAATAGAGAACTAAACAAAGGTGAATGAAAAATGGAAACCTCTTGAAGTGCTTCACGATGCTCACGTAGAGCAGAATAGCAAAGTGCAATTTTAAATTTCACCTGCAACAGTAGAAAAAGAATGAGTTGCTTGCTAGATATGACAAATAAATAACAACGAACGGAATATCTAATGGCCTGCCGAGCTGTTTTCACCTCATTTTCATTGAGTGGTGCAAGACTTGAAGAATTTGGAGAAGGAGACCGGCCAGTGGCAGTTACTGAGCTTCTAGTATTACTTGTTGCTTGCCTAGGAATGTTTTTGCTGTATTGCATAGCTTGTTTGTAGGCACTCTACCATTGTTAAAAAGGAAATAAGAGACTAAGATTTCAGAACTGGGGTCTGAATCATGTGTTACATTTCCGAATACAATGAAATCCCAAAATGCATAATCGTTTTTCTATCAACATAGATTTATCGCTTATCGGCAATATTACCAGTGCCCTGCGAAATTCTTTCTCTCCATGCAAAGCATCACCATGCAGTACCTGCAAGACACTGACACATTAAGCTCCAAGAAGATCAATATTGAACCTTCTAGACAACAGAAATGACAATGTAAAGTTCATATAGATGCAGAAGCCTCTGTTAAGCTCCTAGCAACAAAGAAACAACATAAACAGACTGCCCATAGATGTTAAGACCAAATTAGCACCATTTCCCGAGCTACTCAATGGAGCTTACCAAGCTTTCCACCTTCATGGACATACCAGCCTCGCTGCTCGCAGGTGATGAAGACACAAGAAAGTACCCCTGCAAGTAACAAACTAGCATTATCTCCACTCGAAATCAATCTCGATACATTATGAAACAGATAACAAAGATAAAAAAAAAATATCTCGCGCCCAGCCAGCCCGATCGCACAATCACCCAACCACCCGCCCAACCTCGCGCGGCACAGGCGATGAATCAATCACACAGGTCCCAAGACGAGAGATGAGACCTAAGCGAGCCCGATACACGCGCGCGCAGGAGCAGCGACTGATTCGTGGGGGCAAAAGCGAAACCCTAGTGATTCGGAGAGGGGAACTGGGGCGGGAGGGAGGGAGGGGGAGGGGAGGGGAGGGAGGAGGGGGGTTACGGACGAGTGTCTGGGCGCAGTCGTAGAGGCCGGCGTCGACGAGCGCCGCCATTGACTCCCGCGCCGCCTCCATCTCCGGCGACGGCGACGGCGAGGCTACTCGGGGAAAAGTTTTTGAATTGGAATTTTTGGTTTCGTTTGGTTCGGAGATTTGTCCACTCCACTCCACTGGCTTCACTTGTCAGCTTTCGTTTCAAAATGAATGGGGTTTGCGCTGTTTGGCGGCACATTTTGGCCCGTTTCAACGTTGTTTTTTAAATTAAAAAGTCAAATTAAGAAAAAAATCTGAAGTCAAATTAAGAGTATTAGTGTGTACTCCTCCATTCCAAAAAACCAACTTCGTACTATGATGTGACGACGACTCTATATTATTCAGAGAGATTCCAAAAAACCAACTTCGTGCTATGATGTGAGTCTATATTTGTTGTCTAGGATGTGTCACGTATGAGATTAGTTTTTTCTTCCATACTGGGGAGAATTGTCCTAAAGGACCGAACCGACATCACCAATGTCCTTTACCAACTAGTAAATAAGGGGGATCAAAAAAATAAGCATATGTTGGTTGTGTTTAGTTCCACGTCAAAATTGGAAGTTTGAAAAAATTAGAACGTTGTGACGAAAAAGTTGGAAGCTCGTGTGTGTAGGAAAGTTCAATGTGACGGAAAAGTTGAAAGTTTGAAGAAAAAAGTTAGAATCTAAACATAGCCGTTGTTGAAAGTTTTTCAAAATAATTACTCCCACCATCTATAAATATAGGGCATTTGCATCGTCTTTTCCAAACAAGTTAAATAAGGCAGGAACCGAATTTCATCTCAACTTTAAACACTGCTAGAAAACGTAGAGGGAGCAGTCAATGAAATCTGTGCAATCTTCCCAATGAAAAGTAGAGCACGTCCAAATGAAAGCAAACTAGTGATTGGCACGGAGAAGGGCACAAATAAGTGAATAACCATTGCATCAAAGGGCACATAAATGTATTTTTGCGTATATAGACTTGCTGTTGCAAACCGAATTACATGCGTGGTGTCGCATAGACGTACAAATTCCACAGGCTGAGGCTTTCCTTTCTGCATCCAACCAAAGCCCTGCGCCCCTGCGGTAATACATCTGGTCGACACGACAAAACCATGTTCAACTCAAAATATGTCAGATTTCACTCCGGTTACACAAATGGAACACTTACAGGTTACAACAAGTCTCTCAGCGAACAGGTTGAACTTGATTCTAATACACTATGTAAGCTACAATGGCACACATACAGCGGTACAAGCAATTGCCAGTGCCTTGCGGTTGAGAGTTTACCAGGTTGGTTGCACGGCAGCTGGAGAACTCAGGCCTCTTCCACTTGCTCTTCCTCTTCCTGGAGGAGGTTCTCTCTGTTGTCGTGGGCCCAGAAGCCGCGCACATCTATGAGCATGCTGGCAATGGTACCGCCTTGCTTGCATGATAGAAGATCTGTTAGTGCGATCCTGAGAGGATCTGCCGGCTTTACCATGTCCCAGATTTCATCCCTCACGTCTTCGATGCAAAGTTCATAGTTTCCACCTTCGATCCATTTCTGGTGTACATCCCTGGAAACGATGACAAAGTTGCTTGAGTAAGATGAACAATTGAAGTAAAAATAATGATGCCTGGTGATCTAACAGGCAAACCTATTACAAGTTTAATATGAATAACTGTTCCAAAATGGTTTTTTGATGGTAAAACCACTTAGGCTTTGTTCGGTTAATCCCTCCCACAAGGGGATTGAGACGGATTTGGAGGGGATTTATTCCACACCTATTGTGGTGTACTGGTGTGGAATTAATCCCCTCCAATCCCTCCCTCTTGGGATTAACCGAACAAGGCCTTACAAAGGTCCAAAGGATATTACAAATATGTATGACATCTAGTTTGAACCATTCCTATAGTCTATTCAACACATCAAGATTTCCTAATTATTTACTTATTAGTTCTCATAAGAAACTGAGAAAACACTGAAGTATATAAAAATATGTGCACGTGCAAATGAAGATGTTGCACTTGTGACTTATGTAAGAAACAGCAACAATATGTTGTGTGTTATATAGGTTATAAGGTAGCACAACTGCACAACTAATAGGACAAATAAGTTCCAAACTAATATGAAAATATTGCTACTTGAACAATGGTGATAATGGAAATACTGTAAATTGCAACCCTGTGTTTTCTTTAAGGATATGCAAATGGGGTGTTGTGGCTGTACGTTTTTTTTCTACATAAAGTTCATCATATGACACAAGCATGGAAATCTCTTAGTGAATGGAATACTCTACAGCCATCCCAATGTTAATATTAGTATGAGACCAACTTGTTTTGAATCAATCCACCTGCCTTAACGAACATAGGTGGCCCTAGTTAGTACAAACAACTAGAGAACATCTCATGAGTAGAACAAAAACAAAGAACAAGTTGCAAGTATGAAATGCAATTGAACCAATGTCATGGTGATGTCCTGCCCACTAAAGCCAGCAAAACTGTCTAATAGTTCAGCAAGCAAACAAAATGGCAGATTAAATCTAGGAAGATTGTATCAGGCAGGAATGCTAACTCTCACATCCTCCTTTCTTTTCTTCCGAGATAAAAGTTAACTGAGGAATAGAATAACAGTAAATTATTCAGCGTGTGATTGCAGAGGCTGTTCCCAATTTTGACAAAAACAATGCTAGCTCAACTTTTAAATGCCATGGAAAAGCTATTCTAATGAGCAACAATCAACTTTCTCCTGCCTGAACCACTTTTCCGAAGCAGATGTTTCCGTCACTGCCCAAAAATATACAATACAGATTCCCCGTACATACCTAAATAATGTATGGATATCAGCAGTTGTCAGGAATCCCCTTCCATTAAGATCAAGGCATCTAAATAGGTATGTCAATCCTTCAGGAGTATCTTTGTTTTCTAGAGCCAAAACAAAGTCAAGAAAGCTTTCAAAGTCCATTTCACGACTGTTGCCACCTCCAACTTTGCTCCGGCGTACATGCTCATCAAAAACTGGAAAAAGAAAAGAAGTTATAATATTGTTTATCTATTCACGACTGAAGATTTATGAAATACACCATGATCTATGTGTACAATGCATAAAAAAACTTCACATACTGCAATTGCATGTTTCTTTTTGGTTAGGAGGTCTAGAAAAACAAACATAAAGTATCATGAGAGCAGATAATGGATTTTAACCTCTTTCAATGAAGATATCAGTCAATGTGCCATCTGCATATTCCTTGAGCTCCTGTTTGCTCAATGTTCCATTTGTATCTTTGTCAAGTGCAAGAAACATATCTGCATTGGACCATGGGCATTAGGTAGATCATCAACTATATTGCAATAGAATGGCAAAAGGTAACTTTTTGGAGAACACCGATTGATGTGTTACTGCTACCCAAAAGAAAAATCAGAAAACGAGACATGAGGGTGGCTGGCATACCACAAATGCGCTGAGCTGACGTCAGGGAAAACCAATTTTCAGCCTGCTCAGTATCAGTAACCTCATCCTCACTCTCCTGAAAATATAGTTGATAAGAATCATAACCACGAAGAAGCAGAATATAGGATACAGCAATATTATGTTGTAAGCCTATAAGGATATAAAATTAACAGAGTTTCCACCAGCAAACCGTGAATTATGTTTCTTCTATTACCTGATGTAGTTCCATAAGTTCCTGAAGACAGTTGCTCAGCAATACTTTCTTTATGCATGCTTTCCCTGAAAAAAAAATGTATTGATTACAAACAATTAGCTACCCTTACAAAGAATAAATGTATCGATTAAAGTAATTTGCATATTAATACAACTGTACTTAAAGGTTGGTTCTAAACCTCGTCTGTGTGGATCGCAGAAGAAAAAGAACTTGCGTGCAGCTATGCGGCAGTACATTTGAACAAATGCTGATGGCATATCACGCAGTTGTGCCAGATTGGGGATAAGCCCTCTTATGTATGCTTCCATTTCCTGTTAATAGAATTAAGGCATGTCAAACGTTACTAAGGTGTGCAATGGCGTTAACATGTGCTAGGATGTCCTTACATGAGGTTGAAGGAAACCATCAGAATCCTCATCAAGCTCACTCATATCAATCCTCGCTTGTGTGAGAGATACCTGAAGAAGTTAGTTAAAAGAATGTCATACAATTGTATATGCAAGGAAAAAGAAACAGTAGCATGCATGATAATGATTTGAAATAAGTTATAGCCATAAATATGGATTTAGCAAAAAAAAAATTGCTAGATGGGAGTTAGGAGTTCATGTGATGTTTCAGACTTACATGCGACCCATCCTGATGTAATAGGAGGAAACGATTTTAGCTTCCTTGGGCATTGCTACACCCATCAAGTTTATTTTGGTTAATGACATGACTCATGTTCTTGTATTGTAATAGTGATTTGGTGTTATTGCTTTGAATGGCTTTTCTAATAAAAACTACCTAACAATAATAATGGAGCAATTGATGATAACATATAACTAACCTATTTTGTCATTTAGTAAAAAGAACTAGGGAGTACATCAGATGGGAAATTGGAAGATATGCTAATGGTGTGGGCTAGAATTACCAGTTTATCAGACATGCAAATGGAGGACATCAAATTATTACACAAATCAAATTTGTTAATCCTAACAATATTTGTTTGAAAATTACTTACTGTCCGCATAACATAAAGATAAAACGGTAGGATTGCAATTCTCCCAGAATCATCCTTCTCAAACTTCATAAAGTTTGACGGGCTGAAGAAACGCTTGCACTTCTGGCCGATCTGCTCTGTGCATACTGTCGCAATATGGCAAAAATCTTCATAATTCATCTGCAAGACTCCAGAAGAATCAATGAGCAAGGTAATCGAACCAAAACTGCCACATGAAAAACTACACAAAACACAAATACAGATACAAGGATCATCGTTAGATTTACAGGGCAGTATGTACACCAAATTCAAGCAAGTAGCAATGAACTAAAAAATCCCCTAAAAGAGATTAAGCATATCACATCAAAACATTTTTTTTTCATTTTGGAAGAGTTTTTTGCGAATATATTGTAGTCATATGATGCCTATTGTCATTCAGGGATCTGAACTTTTTAGATTAAAAACTGGGCAGATTGCTTGTCTGAAATAAAGGTACATAAAACAACCTACCTTTTCAGCACCTGTAGCATCATCAATAACGCAATTTTCTCTGAGACAAACCCACATGGCATCAAGATCATCAGCATTAAGCAGAAGTTCAGATTGTTTCTGCCATTTGTTTAAAATAACTACTGTAAGGCCCAAACCATGAGAAGGTTAAATGGCAATGCAAGTAAGCTGCCAACCAAACACGAATATCTCAATAGCAATAAAAAGAAATCAAAGATTACCTTTAGAAACCTGTACTTTGCCAATTTCTGAACTCTATTGCTAATGGATCCATCTTCAGGTTTCTGCCCATAAAGGAGATATTAATTTCATATGTTGGCAAGAAGGAATTTGATACTTAGGAAACCAACATATCTTTTTATCATCGCTTGTCAAAGCAGCTACTGTTGTTAAGATCTTTATTTTGCTTATGCTGCGAATTTGACAATAATGTAAAAAAAATATGAAATCCTGGTATCCAAGAAATTGAACCAAGCTGTGCACCTTCTTATAAAAACTTGGAATGGCACCAGCTTCCATACTCTTCCGTTGGCGCTCCTTGAAAATCTCAAGCAGTATCCTTTTTGTTTCCAGTTCTGCAATCGACGGTTTAAAACAAATAGTTTACACAAGGCAGGCACATGAAAAATGTGTGAATATTGATCAACAAAGCAACCATGTTATCGTAGCAAATGCACTCAAAGATTGCATGCCAATGAAACATCTTATCTTATAGTCCCTAATTCCACAAATGCGATTAAAAACAGAAAAGGACAACTAAGCCTCAACTATATGCAATACATGGATCAAAGTTTTCCTGAACTAGCTGGGATTTATCCTCAAGCCACATTACCAATAGCCTCAGCTTACATATCAACAAGTAAAAATGCACATGACTAAAATCTGATGTTTGTCGTCCTACAATGCCACTACTCACTCGGCTGTGGCCAAAAAGCCTACAGTGCCTTACTACTCCTGCCACTACTCACTCATCTGTATGTACCAAAAAAAACAATCCTAAGGATGCATCCCCAGGATTGGGTTTTTTTCGGACGGAGGGAGTATGTGAAAAGGACTCCCAGAAGATTTCATCTTGCGACTTTCATCAAAGCCTCAAAGTGAAAAGCCTATGCCTCTCCACCCAAATCACCCACTGGAATCAAGCAAGAGCGAGTTCATTTCCCACATCCACTGGCTGCATTATGCAATCTCAAACCTGAGGCACATATAACTCATCCAGTAACTGTTCCCACTAGAGCAATTTCTACTCCCCAATAGCATCACCATTTCGTGGAAGAAACACGTAAACCCTAACCTTATCGCCATCTCCACGACGAAGACTCAAAATCCCAGCCCATCACCCTACATTGCCACTACTGACTGCGTCCACAGCTGGCAAGCCTTCCTCTGTGCAGACTGCAGAGGACTCCCAGAAGCCCGAACATCTTGTGGGTTGTGACCTTCGTCAAATGTCAAGAAACTATGCCGCTCCACCCAAATCACCCACTGCAAACCAAGCAAGAGCGAGCCCATTCCACGCATCCACACGCTGCCTTATGCAATCTCAATCCTGAGGAACACATCTATTAATCCTTCCCACTTGAGGGGGGTCCAAAATTTCTCCTCCCCAATCACATCATCATTTTCATGGAAGAGACGCGTAAACCCTAACCGCACCGCCATCTCCACGACGAGGAACGAAATCCCGGCCCGGCCTAACACCACAGGAAAGGAGAAGAGATGGGGCGGCGGCGAACGGCACTGACCCATCAACGCCTCGGATCCGAGGCCGGCGCCCGTGCCGACGAAGCGGCGGAGGTTGCGGACCCACGGCATGGACGAGGCGGGCGGGATCCGCCTCCCGCCGCCCCCCGCGGCCGACGAGGCGCCATCCCCGCCGCCGCCGTCCCCGCCGCCGCCGGAGGCGGTGCTCATCGCCGGCGGGCGGCGAGGTGGGCGGCGGATCGGAGCTCGGAGCGCGTGGGGTGGGGGGAGTGAGGCGTTGTGGCTGTTGTCGCCTTGTCGGCTCGATGGCTCGAACGCGATTCGATTTTTTGGTTGGTGTGTTGAAGATCGAGCCAGCAGGATGCGTGTTGTGGGGGTGAAGAAAAAAGACAAAATGAGTATGAAATCTTTTAGAATTCGAAATACTGCAGATTTCATTCGATGTTTCTTTTTTGTTTGCAAATATATGCAATTGATTTTTTCCCCTTAAAGTTAAAGTGTAGGGTGAGTGATCGTCGTGTATGCACTGTTATACTGTAACAAATGATGGTGAGCATCTTCAGCAAAGTCCCTAAACATAAAACTTAAATAACTTTGAGAGGTTGTGACTTAAAAAATAAAGTCCGACAGGGCCCCTACTTAAGGCCTCAAAGTAGGAAGGCTCTCAAATTCCCTCCCACAGCCCCTAGGCCTGGGGGCTATATCCTCGTCCCCTATCCAGTTTTCTTTGGTGTGAGGGGATGTTTCCATGACGTGTGCTCCTTCCCGCGCGATCGCTTGCACGCCGCCGGCCGTCTTGTGGGTGATTCTGCTCTAATCCGGCCATCTCCTTGCTATAGTATTGGTCACCTGCATGGATGCACGTATGCATAGATGTTTCAGCGTATCGATGAGACGTCGTTTGGTTCCTGTTAAATGTCAACAGCCATCTGCCGCTAGTGGCCAACTAAGATTTGATTTGGCTGATCTAGGAGTTACTACTACCATCTCATTGCATATATGACTGCAGTACCGTGTATGCACTGGATATTGTCTGAATCTTGTCCCGCCCATCATATATATATACAGGTATATCATTGGATATTGATCGTAGGATGGATGAACTGCTACTGCTACCAGCCACAACAGATGCACTGATCGAGCATTCTAGCGAGTCATCATGCACTCACACTAGTGTATGTATATGCACAGATCAAATATGATATCAGAAAAAAAAATTCAAAATTCAATTTGAATTTGAATTGTGTTGTTTGAAATTATTAATTTAAATATGATTAAATTCTATGCGTTGGAAATATTAATATTTACATTATTGTGATATTAAACTAAACATAAAAATGGATTATAAGATGAAATAGAGGAGAAAAAGAAATAGGGGCTAAGAATTAGAGATTGTTGCTGGAGTTAGAGCCATTTTTAGAGTCCTGAGGAAATAGGGGCAGCCCCCATTTAACCTTTAGAGACTTTAAAATAGGAGCTATTGCTGGAGATGCTCTTAAATGGTTAAGTCATATGAAGCAATGTAAAATTGATGGTGTTGTTAAGTTGATGGAGCAATGTAAAATTGGTGCGGACCTAATTTATTCAAAAAGAACCTTGCTACAACCGTGGCTCTTAGGGGTAGGAAAAAAAACCGAACCGAAAAGATTGGATCGAAATCGAGCAATTCTGTCCTAAGCAAGAAAGGCCGAATTTTTATCAATCAATTCGGCCAGTATCCTTGGTCAACCGAAAAGACCAAATTAACAAAAAAATATCTATATGCAACCTACGATCCACAGAGTTCAATAGGGTTAAATTCTAATTTTTCACATCTCTATTCCTTCTAGTCATGCAAACAAAAAGAAAAAGAAAGTCTTTACTCATATGTGCTAGCGAATTTTTTTTGTGATTTTTGTGTTGAAAATTTATATGATCGCATATATGAAACTGTTGTTGAATTTTGGTCAGGACTGAGACTGATAATGAATTTCTCGGTCCTGATATTTTTGTGTTGAAATTCGGTCTTCACTTTTTAATGACCAAATTGACTGAAAGGCCGAAGACCGAGACCGAAATTTTCAATCTGATCATTGCCCACCCCTAGTGGCTCTAGCCAAATATTTGTACATGGTAAATTGTGTATGGTGTGCTGATAATCAAGCACAATTTAATTACTCCGTATATGATATCACCGTGTATGTTTATGTGATATCTAACTATGGTAGAAAATATCATAGTGCATAATATTTATTTCACATCATAACCAGTCTTCAATCTGCTAGACATTGAAATATGTTGAAGTATGTCTCAAATTTAGAAGAGAACGGGAATTTTTTTTGTGCTAAATTATCTACAAGATGTCAAAAACAATATAATAAGGGCAATACATTGTTTAAACACATACCAAAAAATAAATAGGTTATAAATGGATCGTATAACTGTCAAATAAAATGAATTGTTCGTTTGTGTGAGAATTTAATAGTCGAAATTTGCCATTGTAAGAGCAACGTAACAAGAGAAAAGCAATGCTAGTTGGTCTTTGCTAGTTCATGTATTCACATGTAAAATAAAAAAATTCTATAAGAGGCTTATCAAATAATATATTTTTATAATATGACAACATGACGGTCGTTTTAGCGGTCAACGTCCCAACTCTCCTCTTCCCTCCCTACCCAACCACCACCGTACCCTCAACTTATCCCTTCTCTCATTCTCTTTAGCTACTACCATACCCTTTTTGCAGTAGTAACAAGGACAATGAGCCCAAAAGCCATTTGGGCAACATAAACTAAAATCCATCATCCTCCATTGTTAATTTGCCAATGCCGATGTCATTTTGATAGTGTTGACCTCTATTGGTCACCATTGACCTTGGTCTAGCTCCATTCGGTTCCCCCAAGACATGCTTTACCGCCTATACTGTCAGTCACGGGCACCCGGGGTGATGTCAACCCCGAACACCAAGGTGATTAACAAACATGAATAGGACTCTTGGGAGGCTATGGTCTTACTGATGAGTCCATCATTAGATTGTGGGGTTTGGCAGATTCACTAAATGCAACAATTGGCTTATTCTAGTGCCTATGTAATATACGAGGCGTTGTAAGATTAACAGGCATTAATACTTCTTTTTTATCACATTCATGCTTCAACTTACCATATTTTTTGAGACGTATCTTACATATTTCAACAATATAGAAATCACCACACAAACTTAGTTGCATGTTGTTTGAAATTAGATTACAATCGGCAATGTGGTTAATCAAATGAAACAATGTTTAAAACTTGTCAAGAAAAAGCATCTATCTATTTATTAGAAAGATAGATGGATCTTACATAATGTTTTATAAAAATATGTATAGATGATGTCTAGAGGTTGAGTACATGCAAAAGCCGTTGGATATTGAACCCACATGGAGATCATTTAGCCAAATTGAGGATATTTTTTAATCACATAACAAGTAGCAAAGTTGAATTTATATATGGTTTATTACCAAATTATCTATCACCAATACACATGACAAACTTATCTTCCACCACCGCACAAGAAAGTCTATTGCAAAAGGGAGTTTACATGGTGATCCACGATGAGTTGTGGGTGTGCTCACTATAAGACGGTAGTTGCTGGAGGAGTGGTTTGGTCGCTAGAGAAGGATTAGTTGTTGGCTGATAGATGATGTCTAAAGGCTAAAGACACGCAAAGATTCGTCGAATATCAAACTAGCAGTGAGATTAAATTGATTGAGATTTGGAAAATTTTAGTTGATAACAAGTAGAAAAGTTGTAATTTTATATACGATTCTATTGCTGAAGTAAAAAAAATTCTCTACTACCAAATCACGTGAGAAACTTCTCTCCCACCGCCGTATAGGAAAAGCTATCATGAAATAGAGTCAGCGTGGTGATCTAATACGATAAGTCGTGTTCGCTAAAGGAACGTCATAGTCACCCTAAAAGGGTTGTTGCCAAAGAATCGGAGGAGCATGTGGTTGCCTGGGAAGCAATTGCCGATGATAGGGAGACAATGTCTCCATTTGAAGATATAACAGAGCCGTTGGACATCAAACCAATGGTGAGATCAATTGTGAGATTCGAGATTTTTTAATTACCTAACAAGTATACTAAAGTTGTAATATATGTAATATGTTTTTAACTACCAAATCAACAAAGCACCCCTCTGTTATCGATTCATGCGAGGAATTTGTCTCCCACTACCCTTGAAAAAACTTCATTGCGAAATGCAGTTGGTACAACGCTCTAATATGGCACGGTTAAAGCGGTACACTTAGCCACTCCTCAACATTTAAGTCATTGCACTCGACTAGTCATCGGAGGAGTGGTGTGGTTGCCGAAGAAGAAGCAGTTGCTTTTAGAGACATAAGGTGTCTCAACTCTCAAGATTAAAAAAATGCGAAAGATATTGACTATCAAACCAACGAAATTATCAATTATTTGTGATTTGGGATTTATTATTTAATCGCTCAACAAATAGCAAAGTTACATTTATATATGGTTTTATTACCAAAGCACGCAAAAAAAATCTCTCATACTCCCACCAATAACATGCTGATACGTTGTAATGGGCTAGTCCCATATAATTAGAGATGTGTCAAGAAGGTGTTTAATAATAAAGCAGTGGATCCGGTTGTTTTAAGAGAGTAGAGGTAACATGTTCATATATTGTAACGGGCCGAACCCATATAATTACATATGTGCCATGAGGTTAACTTATAGAAAACATCGGATTTGGTGGAATAGAAGGATGACGACTCTGATTATAGAATGGATAGAGATAGAAAAATTCATACAAAATAATTCGGTATAAAATACTCTCACTCAAATGTGATATTTTTAATACTATAAATCTGAATAAATAAATTAAAGTTATTATATTTTGAAACAGCCAGTATATGCAGAGCATAGCCTCGACCCGGAGCACCTTGCAACTCGCAGCCCAATTTCACTTGCGGACTTGCGGATTTGTGTGACACGCTTACTACACCGATATAAAGCGGTATACTTACCCCCAACCGCGTCACCGCCTCAACTTGTCATCAGTCTCTGCCGCTCCCTCTTCCTCTCTCTCTCTCTCGCTCGCTTCCTCTCCTCATTTTTCTCGCGCGGAACCCCAACCCAACCCCACGCGGCGGCGGCGTCTCTCCCCTAGAGTTTGGTCCGCGCGGCCTCCGTTCACCGGCGGCGGCGGCGGCGGCGGCGGCGATGGCGGGGCAGGAGCGGAGGACGATCGATCTGGAGGAGGGGTGGGCGTTCATGCAGAAGGGCATCACCAAGCTGAAGAACATCCTCGAGGGCAAGCCCGAGCCGCAGTTCAGCTCCGAGGACTACATGATGCTCTACACGTACGTCCCCCGCCGCCGCCGCCTCCTCCTCCTGGGTTTCCTCCTCCTCCTCCTGCCCGCTAGGGTTTCCCCTCCGATTCGCTTCGATCTGGTGCTGATCTAGGGTTTCCCCCCACTCCGTGTCTGTTGCTGTCTGCAGGACGATATACAACATGTGCACGCAGAAGCCGCCGCACGACTACTCGCAGCAGCTGTATGACAAGTACCGGGAGTCATTCGAGGAGTACATCACCTCCATGGTGAGACGATCTTTTTTTTCTTCAGTTCTTGTAAATGTTTGATATGATTGTGCATGTCTTTCATTTCCGGTTGGATTCGATAGTAGGTGATTTGAGGGGTTGATCCAGGCGATTTTGGTTGTGGTGGCCTGGCACCGATGAGTTATCATTTCGCCTTGGTTCGGAGGAGAATGGAGTTAGTGTACTTGGGGATCTTCTTTTTGTCTGATTGGGTTACCTGATTACTGTTGTTGGAGGTGATATATTTTATTCGATTGTGTAGTAAGTCTATCTCAGTTGAATAGGTCATAATTTGTTTCCTTTTATTATAGTTAACTTAACTGAAACGATGATGGTTTTCCTTGTGAATCAAAACCCCGCAAGTAGGATATGAATCTATGACTAGCCAGTCAACAACTGATCGCTCTACCACTGTGTGGCGGGTTGTAATACTTCACCTAGTTGGCCGACCAGCCTGACTAGTCACCGTCTCGATTGGGGGTAAACAGTGGGCTAGTCAGTTCGACCGACTAGTCGGTCCTAGTCACCGTCTCTATTAGGGAGTAAACAGTGGGCTAGTAAAAAGTGCCAATATCCTTAAATGGTGGTTATTTTGGAGGCTTGGAGCCTCCGACTGGTCAGTGGGTCATCGATCAACTAACGACTGACTAGGTGAACGTTGCATTTCCACCCCCACTACTGTTTTGGCCAAGGCTGCTGTAAAAGTGCATCCTTTTAGGTCCATGCCAGTGTGCTGATTCGTTTCCATGATTTTGGTGTCAGGAGATATCTTTAAATGTCTGGCTGATACTGGTTCTTTGACGAACATCATGCTTTGCATCCTAGCATTGCTCTCCTGGTTTTGTCTAAACATGGTAGAAATCATGGACATAATTTTTTAGGATTGCGCTAAGCAAACTGACATTTTGCTTGAAACAAAAACTATTTTTCCTACTTGTGCATATTGATCTGATATTCTAACATGTAGTACATGCTCTTTTTGTATGCTATACTCCTTTGTTATATTTGTATGTACACTCCCTGAGCTTTATATCACTTAATTTTAATATATTTCAGGTCTTACCTTCATTAAGAGATAAACACGATGAGTTTATGCTGAGGGAACTAGTAAAGAGGTGGTCAAACCATAAAATCATGGTTCGGTGGCTGTCACGTTTCTTCTTTTATCTTGATCGATACTTCATCTCACGGAGGTCGCTTATACCACTTGAACAAGTTGGGCTTACTTGCTTCCGAGATTTGGTAAAATAGCTTTTACTCTTGTTCAATCTCTGTGTTGCAAACTTTCTGTGTCCTAATCTGACAAACTCATAACAGATATACCAAGAAATCAAAGGACAAGTTAAAGGTGCAGTGATAGCTCTGGTGAGTCAGCATTCCTACATTGAATTGGGAAAATGATTTTGCGCATATACTTAAATAGTTGCAATACCTTTCTTTGACAGATTGACAAAGAGCGTGAAGGCGAACAGATAGACAGGGCCCTGCTGAAGAATGTCCTGGGCATATTTGTTGAAATTGGACTAGGCAGTATGGAATGTTATGAGAATGACTTTGAAGATTTCTTGCTTAAGGATACTACAGATTACTACTCTCTCAAGGCTCAAAGCTGGATTCTCGAGGACTCTTGTCCGGATTACATGATAAAGGTACATTTGAGGAGGATCTTCTGACTGGTTCTGTCTGTATTTGTACATGACATCTCTGGTCTAATAAATGGGTGCTGTTTTTGTTAGGCTGAGGAGTGCTTGAAGAAAGAGAAGGAGCGAGTTGGTCACTACTTGCATATTAGTAGTGAACAGAAGTTATTGGAGGTTTGTTTGAGAAATCCTGTTCCAGTTTCCAATCACTTCATGTTGATGAGTGCTTTTACTTGCATTTGAGATATGTTCTTACAGATTTGTATTCGGACTGCCATATTGATGTTTCTTAAATAATGTTTGGGCACTTTCCCTGTATGGTTTGGAATATCATCTCATATTTTTATCCTTCCTGGATTGTCACAGAAAGTGCAAAATGAATTGCTTGCACAATATGCAACTCCCCTGTTGGAGAAGGAGCATTCTGGGTGTTTTGCATTGCTTCGTGATGACAAGGTTTGTTTGACAACATGATTCATTTCTTAATCGTATATCATGAAAACAAATAATATTGAATACCCATTATCTTCTCCAGGAGGAAGACCTTTCTAGGATGTACAGGCTCTTCTCCAAAATTAACCGTGGTCTAGAACCTATTGCTAACATGTTTAAAACGGTATTGCCTCATTGCCTCAAAATTGGCCTGCTTATTCCCTATAACCTTTTTGTGCATTCTGATTAATTTATTACTTCTCTGCAGCATGTTACAAATGAGGGCACAGCCTTGGTCAAGCAAGCAGAAGATTCTGCTAGTAATAAGAAGGTGTGGTATTTACTTTAGCATTTTTCTTACTTGTGTTCCATCAAAGTATGGTTATTAGGATTGCGATTTGTGCATGCCAGATTAGTGCTTTAAATTAACTCCCTTTAAACTGGTTTCAGTTGATCAAACAGAGGTCACTGACTGTCTCTTGCTGTTTAACCCTGTAAAATTGTCCTTTATTCTATAGTTTTCCTAGTGTGCACAATTCCTGACGTGGTATATGCTGTTTCTGGTTGCACTCAAATGCTTGATTCCCTTGCATTTATTTATTAGTGATTCAAATTCATGCTATTTGATTTAGTTTTTTGTGCTCTACTGTATAAAGAACCTAGTGGTGGTGCTGGTATGTGGGATGTTATGTGATTCTTTAAGATTGTTTTTGCATGTAGCTTGTAGAGTTGCAATTAGATTATTTATGGGTTTATATTGATTACAATTATATGTTTCCCTGAGAAACAAATACATCTTTAAGATTGTTTTTGCATGTAGCTTGTAGAGTTGTAGTTAGATTGTTTGTGGATTTATATTTGATTACAATTATATGTTTCCCTGAGAAATATATAAATCTTTTGGAGTTCAGAACTTTTGATTATTTCAAATTCGTTGCAACAAACTGGTATTTAGCTAATATTCTAATACCAACTATTTGTACAGCCTGAGAAAAAGGACATGGTTGGTATGCAGGAACAGGTACGCAACTTGAACTTCTTGCACTTCGTTGGTGAAATGTTTTCCACCTAACATGCGATTTTTTTTAGGTTTTTGTCTGGAAAATCATTGAGCTCCATGACAAGTATGTAGCTTATGTTACAGAATGTTTCCAGGGTCACACCCTCTTTCATAAGGTCTGCCAATCGACACATTCGTATTCCTTGTTGTTACCATTGGTTCATTAAGTCTAATGTGCTGCCTCATTCTTAAACCTCTCATTCTACAGGCCCTTAAAGAAGCATTCGAGGTCTTCTGTAACAAGGGTGTCTCTGGCAGTTCTAGTGCTGAACTGCTTGCCACCTTCTGTGACAATATTCTGAAGAAAGGTTGCAGTGAAAAGCTCAGTGATGAAGCCATTGAAGATGCTCTTGAGAAGGTGCATATTCTCCCTTCTCTTTTGCTACCATTATTAAATTTTAGTAGAAGGAAATCTAAGCTGAAAATGAAATATGATTCAGGTGGTGCGATTGCTTGCATACATCAGCGATAAAGACCTCTTTGCTGAGTTTTACAGGTAATCTTGTGTTATCTTGTTTTAAGCCTATATACCTCCTGAATTTAAGAAACATTTCTTTTTGGACTTTGTATTCATATTGCTTCATGTGTGGAGCTACTTGCAGGAAAAAACTTGCAAGGAGATTGCTTTTTGATAAGAGTGCCAATGATGAACATGAAAGAAGCATACTTACCAAACTCAAGCAACAGTGTGGTGGACAATTTACTTCAAAAATGGAGGGAATGGTTACTGATCTTACTGTTGCAAGGGACCATCAAACTAAGTTTGAAGAGTTTGTGGCTGCACATCAGGAGTTGAATCCTGGGATAGACTTGGCTGTCACTGTTTTGACAACAGGATTCTGGCCAAGTTACAAGACTTTCGATATTAACCTTCCTGCTGAGATGGTAAGTGACTTTTTCTTGCAGATCTTTAGGGTTCATCATTACATGCTTGTCAATTGTCATGGATAATGTTAAGCTGAAACATGATCCATATTTATCTTCTTTTCCATGAAACATTTATTGCCATGTGATCCTTTTTACATGAACATTTGCATTTATTATTTTTAGGTGAAATGCGTGGAGGTTTTCAAGGAGTTTTACCAAACAAGAACAAAACACAGAAAGCTTACCTGGATATATTCCTTGGGAACATGCAATATCAATGCAAAGTTTGAGGCAAAAACTATTGAGCTCATTGTCACAACATATCAGGTAAATTTAAATTATATGACTGTCAACAAATCCGTTGCACTAAAACCTTTATGATACTTTTTTGACATGCCTCTCCTTTTGCAGGCTGCATTGCTGCTGCTATTCAACGGATCTGACAGGCTTACTTATTCTGAGATTGTAACACAGCTAAACTTATCAGATGATGATGTAGTGCGTTTGCTCCATTCTCTCTCCTGTGCAAAATACAAGATTCTTAACAAGGAACCAGCTAATAGATCTATTTCACCCAACGATGTTTTTGAGTTCAATTCAAAATTCACTGACAGGATGAGAAGAATTAAGGTATTTCCTGTTTTTGTGTTTTGTGTGTTGGTGGGCCTTCTTTCTGGAGTATGAATGCTGTGATGTTAATGGTTGTGTTCTTCGTATTATATGCAGATTCCCCTGCCTCCTGTTGATGAAAAGAAAAAGGTTGTTGAAGATGTTGACAAGGACAGGCGGTATGCAATTGATGCATCGATTGTCCGCATTATGAAGAGTCGCAAAGTTATGGGCCATCAGCAGCTAGTTGCGGAATGTGTGGAGCAGCTCAGCCGCATGTTCAAGGTACCGACTACTTATTACTAATAAGAAATCCCACATATTTTAATCCTTATCACATCTTGTATAGTTGCATATGAGCACAACTCATGCGGCATATTTTTGTCTTCGATGCATCTTGAATTAGCTGATGTGCTTAGGCTGTGTTCGGGAGGTGAGGTTGGGAACTCACCTCCCGCGCACATAAAACGGAGCGACACATTTTCTTACGATTAATTAAGTTTTTTTTTGAAAAATGGATTAATATGATTTTTAAAGCAACTTTCGTATAGAAATTTTTTTGCAAAAAATGCACTGTTTAGCAAAAGCGTGCGCTCGGAAACGAGGAATGTGAGTTGGGAAAGTTTGGGAAAGAACTCAGCCTTTAATGTGTTCTGAGCTCACATGTCAATCATTTTGAATTAGCTGTTTTTCTTTCATCTCGAGAAGTTGTTCTTATCATGAGGATGCAGTTATTTCATTTAAATTAGTTATATGACTACAGTCTGCATTCCCTTACTTTGGTTTATGTGCCACTGCAGCCTGACTTCAAAGCCATCAAGAAGCGAATCGAGGACCTCATCACAAGGGATTACCTGGAACGCGAGAAGGACAACGCTAATGTGTACAGATACCTGGCTTGATTGGTGGTTGGTGCTAAGTCAAGAAACAGCTAAGCTTTGCTGACTCGCGAGCTTCGCTGCAGCGGTGTCATGATGCTTCATCAACAATTTCGTGGTCATGCGGTGTTTTTTTGGGCATTTCTATGTTACGATGTACCGCGGTCTTCCCCGGCTGCAGCACTGGCTGGTCTGGTCTCATTTTGTACATGAGTCATCGGATAGGAGAATGATGATAATCTCAAAGATAAAACAGTAGCAGGGCATATCGGCTGGATAAGTGAGGCACTTGGTCACTGTTAAGCGCAGGTGCTAGCCATGCCGTTATTATGTCAACAGTATGCTTTTATGTATGTCCTTGGCACTCCTGAGAGTTAACCTGGATGCTAAATGGGTATTTATTTGGTCTATGAAATAGTAGTATTAAGTGAATCTTACATTTATTCTCGTTTCATTTGCCCTGTGCCAGAAAAAAGAAAAATGCGGTTTTAGCTATGAATTTCCTATGCGAATGTATCAGTATGTCTTCATTTAACCGGTCGCGCCGCGTCGATGCGATATTGGGTTTGCTCTTGATCTTCATTTTAATCACCAGGATGGCTTTTGTTTTTTTTAAAATATTACCAGCACTGTTGGTTCTGGTGTATGGAATCGTTTTTTTAAAAGTACTGTTGGTTTTTTTTTTCTCCTGGTGTGTTGCTAGAGGCTGAGAAGTGCTGGACTAGTTTCGGTCAATTCGGATGAAGATGTTGGGTATGGTTTGGATTTTAAACGAAAGCGATCTTGTAATTGAAAGTTCTATCTTGTAATTGAAGCACTTTTGCTAGTTGAGAACTCAACATGTGGAGGTTCAAATGCACTATGGCCTTGCTCAAAATTTTCGAATTGTTTTGCGGTCGTCTGAAAATAAAATAAGTTTAAGGCTGAAAGCAAATCCTAAAAATCCCAAGTTGAACTGATCAAATTTTCTGCCTACGTATCCTATCGTGTCGCTCTAAAAAACAGTGTCACACATTTTATCACTCGCCGGCATCGGGTGGCATCACGCAAGGCTCCGACACGGCGGGGCTCGCCGCCGACGCCTCCAGGAACCGCCTCTGCTTCTCGCCGGCGAGGCACAGCACCGACGCCTCGCACACCTCCTGCGCCGGCGGCGCCTCCGCCGGCCGGAACCGCATGAGCCGCGCGTACTCGGTGAGCAGGTGGAGCATGTAGTCGTAGACGGCGTCCATGTCGAGCTCCTCCATCAGCCGCTGGCCGCGCCGCCCCACCGCCTCCGCCTCCGCCGGGTGCGCCTCCCCCCACTCCACGGCGTCCCTGATCGACTCGCACATGCCGCCGGCGGCGACGTCGATGTGCACCGGCCAGAAGTTCACCTCCGGTCGTAGCCCACGGCTGAAGAAGTCCTCGTACTGCGGGTCAATCACTAGCGCCATGGATCCACATGACAGTATGTACTTTAGGCTCACCGACCACGCGAACCCCTCCGCGTATATTTTATACCTGAAACAAAGCTTGATCGGTGCATAAAACTAAATCATAGGTTTTTTTTTTAACGCCACGACACCGTTACGTTACCTATGGGTGCATTGGCTGGAGAGCTTGGAGTTATGGTACCCGGACTTGACCTCCTCATCCCAATTCTGCATTCAAGCATAATGTTAGTCAGTTTTATTAACCTTTATTTCTACCTTCGTTCTAAAATACTTCATGTTCTGATTAATAGGTAAAAGTTACTATACTTTATGGCATAGGTAACACAGTGTAATACTTTCGATTCTGATTAATAGCTAAAAGTTACGATATTTTAGGTTGGAGACAGTATAATGTAATGATTGATCACGTGTTTATTTATGTGAGTGGAATATATACTTGGCGCATGATCTCGGCGTGCCACATGTTGGTGTCGTTGCAGTTAAGCAGTGCGACCCTCAATGGCGACGCCACGTCAGGGTTGCCCTTCCAGTACGCCGTTGCCACTCTGTCTTGCCATTTGATTGCCTTGGCCCCCTCCTTGATGTCCCTGAACTCCTTGCTCCACGGCTCGATGTTCGTTTCAGGCCTATATTGTGTAAAAATACATAAAACCTGAACTCACATTTGCTGAAAAACAGAGACTTTACCCAAATCGGTCATAGAATCGGAACCCGAGCGAATCACTACTAAAAACATCAATGCACAATCCTTTCTCTCTAATTTGTGATTTTCCACACCATATTTAATATTTTGTAGAACCCAACGGATAATACTACTCTCTCTGGTGGGAAATACTCGATGTTTAGTAAACCATTAAAATTTTGGCCACTAATCATAATATTAGTATAATATGTCTATAAAATGTAACAAATTTATGATATAATGGTAGTGCATTTTGAGGTCAATTTAAACATACCATATTTTCTATTTACGAACTAAGTTTTTTGGGAAATTGTAGATGTTAAAAGTTCTAAAAGTCTAACTAAATCATGTTCTAAACTCAAATATTTTAATAGTACTACTGTACTATTGGGAAGAAGACAGTCAATAAGACAAAGCAAGTACTCCCTCCGTTTCAGATTATAAGATATTTTTGACTCTGATCAAAATCAAACTGCTTCAGAATTAATCAAGTTTGTAGAAAAAAGTAACATTTTCAACCGAAGACAAATTTATTTGAAAATATATTCAATTATTGATTTGATGAAACTAATTTAGTATTATAAATGTTATTATACTTGCCTATAAACTAAGTCAAACTTGAAACAATAATGTCCTCTAATCGGAGGGAGTATTTTTTTTTTAATTCTTACCAGCCCCAGAAGGACCAATCAGGGAAAGGGATGTCGAAGTGGTTCCGGGTGGTGCAGTAGCGGAACAGCGGCGGCGGCGGCGAGCCGTGGTCGCCGTCGCCGCCGCCGCCGCCGCCGTAGTCGGTGCGGTTGATGGCCGGGCGGTCCATGCAGTCGAACATGAGCTCGACGTCGGGGACGCGGCCGGGGTAGCGCCGCATCAGCTGCAGCAGGCTCCACGCCGTGAACAGCGCCCGGCTCTGGACGCACGCGTAGTAGAGCTCCACGTGCAGCCGCCGCCCGCCGCCGGTGATGGCCACGCGCATCGACGCCCGCCGCTGCGCCGCGTCGAGCAGCGCGCGCGTCACGCCCCCTCCGCGCCGCCACGGCGCCAGGTCGCGCCGGATCGCGCCGAAGTACGCCGGGCACCGCCGCGGCGCGGCCGACGCGTTCGTCGTCCCCGGCGCCGGCTGCGCCACCGGCGACCGGCAGGTCAGGGACGGCGCGCACCGGAACGCGGCGCGCGCCGGCGGCCGCCCCTTGTCGTGCTTGAACAGGTGCCACGGCGTCGGCTCCAGGTTGTGCCCCAGCAGCGTCGTCGTCCTCGACACCGCCGCGTCGTACGCCTGCACACACACACACACGAACACACGCCATGGACGCCGCCATCCAGAGGTGATCGATCCGATCGAACACACCAAGAACCAGAGAGTGAGATCGAAGAGACGAGACCGGCGCACGCACCGAGCGGAGGATGGCGAAGACGACGACGGCGGAGAAGGCGGCGATGGTGGACACCACCAGCGACGTCAGCGGCGGATGCCGTACCGCGCGCCCACGCCCCGCGCCAGCTGCTGCGCCCGCCTCCGCCGCGTATCCCGCCATGCAATTCTTGGCTCCTCCTCCTCCTCCTCCTCCTCCTCGTCGGCGGCGTCGTCGTCGGCGTCGGCGGCGGCGAGAGTGGAAGGGAAGGCGTCACGACGACTACTAGTGTGGTGGGTGATGTGATCCAGTAATGCCATTCTTGGCTCCCCGAATTTGTGCATGCTTTGCCAGTGTTCTCTCGCTGTTAGTTATAACAGCGGTTTTTAAGTTTTTACCCGGTCTTAGCTTAGCGCATGGTAATGGTTGAGTAATTAACGTCGTCATTCTTTTTTTCTTGTTGGATCTGTCCGTCAATTGTGCCTCGAGATTCGTGCGGGCTTTTCGAAATTCGAATCCAACAATGGGTGTTTTATTTGGTGTTTGTACTCTTGCACATGTCTTGGACTGGTACGTGTACCAACGGGTACGGCATATATATGATTTTGTTTTTATCCATTTTGTTTTTTTTAACCAAGCACTTGTTTGAAAGGATTGTTTTGGTTGCAGCTTATAAACAGCAGACATGTGATGGATGCAGTGAAAATAATTAGGTTGTAAGAATCTTACGTTTTATTCTTCATGGTTTTAAAATGTACTCCCTCCGTAATCGTAAAGGAAATTGTTTAGGACAATGTTTAAGTCAAACCTTGAGAATATAAATCATGAATAACTCTCAAGCTGTTGAGTTTGAAAATGTAAAAATTATATGAATATATATGTCTTGAAAAATACTTTCATAAAAGTATACATATATCACTTTTCAATAAATATTTTTATAGAAATAAGAAGTCAAAGTTGTGTTTTGGAGACCGTGTCGCTGTTCTAAACGACTTTCTTTGCGGGTACGGAGGGAGTAACATTAAGTGATGAAAACAGTGAGTGAATACCTCTAAATTAACCCTAAATTTTAGTTCTAAAATTCAAAAATAGTTTTGTCTTACAAGTCGGTGCTTAAATATTTTTAGATGTAGTTATGAAATTTCGGTGATACCAAACCTAACCAAAAACCATCACTATTTTGGATGACTTGGTACCAATCCTTGAGGGAAATTATGCCGAGGACGATAAAATATGCTTAAAACCATATTTGTTTCAAACAATTATTTATATGCATTTCTTAGGGGATTCGTGTACCAACTCCCCCCAACAAGTAACCAAAATTCATTCAAAACGCAAAATATCTCAAAACAATTTCGTAGACAACCTTGAGTCTAGTTACATGCCCTTTTTTTATTAAGGTTCTGTTTGGTTCCCACACAAAAATTTTTCACCATGTCACATCGAATGTTTGGACACATGTATGGATTATTAAATATAGACAAAAGATCTAATTACACAAATTGCGTGTAAATTGCAAGACGAATCGTTTAAGCCTAATTGCGACATGATTTGACAATGTGATGCTACAGTAAACATTTGTTAATGACAGATTAATTAGGGTTAATAAATTCGTCTCACAGTTTACAGACGGAATCTGTAATTTGTTTTGTTATTAGACTATGTTTAATACTTCAAATGTATATCCGCATATCTGATGTGACATGCTAAAACTTTTCACCCCTCTAATTAAACATGGCCTAAATTTCTACGATCTAAGTTGGCATAACCTACGCCACAGAAGACATTTATGCTATACCACGGACATGGAAATTGGATAGCCTCCAGCTAAGGCATCTTGCTCCATTGTGGACCAATCATCCAAAAAATGCAAAAAGAAATGGGAGAGGAAAAAAAAAGACCATTCCATCATAGAGGTAGCTAGAGCCTTTGTGGCCATTTTTCTTTCAATCCATTTGTGTGCACTGTGCAATAGCATCCTGTTCCCTTCTTGTCGCCAATGGCAGAGTCGCTACCACATGGAGCACTGATTTGGACGCGCACTGATGGTGGTCCAGAAAGTTGGCATCTAGTGATCTACGGTTATACACTAAGAGCAGGTAAGTCAGCCACGAACATATTTTAAGCATATATTTCCTCCGTCCTAATATATTGCAAGCTAGAATGGGTGACCCATCATAGAACTATAAATCTGGATATAATTATGGGCTCCAAATCAACTATAGTCAATCTAATAGCTAATTCATATAATAGTTAGATCAAGTTTAATATATAGCCAATTACGGGCTCCAAATCATCTATAGCTAATCTAATAGCCTATTCATACAATAGTTAACTATAAAAATATACTACACCATTAATACCCGGTTCCACCTCTTATACAAACATAACATCTTGGAGTCTGTGTTGCAGCTGGCTACAAATCTATAACCCGCTTTCTTCTCTCTCTTCTATTTTCTTCTCGATATGTGGTTATAGCTGGCTTATAGCCTGCTATTGTACCTGCTCTTACTAACTACATAATTAATATCTGGTCCCACCTGTCATACACACATACATCTTGGAGTTCGTGCTGCAGCTGGCTACAAATCTGTAGCCCGCTGCTATTATCTCTCCTCTTTTATCTCCTTAAAATATATTTATAGCAAGCTTATAGTCTGCTATTGTACCCTGCTCTAGGGTGTGTTTGTGTTGACGAAAAAATCGAACACACCGGCCTGGGAGATCTGCTTAACTCCTGTGCAGGTCCAAAAATTAATGAGATGCGGGCGTGCCAGTCAGTTTGATCCTGCAACTGACAAGATTTACAAATAATAGATCAAACAGCCGATCGGCTGACAAGCCGATGGAGTAGTTCCAGCCGATAGTCGATAATAGCATATGCCGGTACCAGCCGATAGTGATAGGGTTTAAGCAATCGGCTATATATCCAATGTAGATGATGATATAAAGGCAATCGGGTGATGATAATATAATATAGCAATATAATCCAGTATAAACCAATCGGCTAACAATATGATAGAATAAGCACTGATCCGAAGGTTAAAGCATACATCGGCTGGAGATCCGTTGTCATAAAATCCAAACGATTAGATAAATCAATGAAACCCTTGTCGCAATCAGCTAAATCCAATACGTATGCAATCCTTGTAAGCCGATGCAACGTCCAGATAACTCATCGGCTGAAACCCTGATGAAACCCTTATTGGCAATCAAAAAGTAGGCTAGAGATTATGGTTCTAAGCACGACTTAGTAGATAAAACTTAACTGATGTAGCACTAAGTATGAAAAGAAACATAATATCTAGACAATCAAGCCGTTGATTGAGTTTTCAGGGTGGTAGTTGTCTAAGCTAATCTAATTTAGCAACACGATTTAGCCGATACCGGCAGAAACCCTAAAACGAGAAGCAGCTGATAGAGCTAAATTGATATGCTAAGACTAGATTAACAGAGACAAATGATAAATAGGTATACAAATATATCATCCAAACCAGAGCAATCCAAGAGGTCGAATGTACTGATGCAGCCTTGAACGACGCCGATGTAGATGAGACAATTGCCTAGGCCGACGGAACATTGGACTTACCCCTTAGCTGGAGATCGAACACCGATGCAGCCCCGCGTCGGGTGCCAAGTTCCGCCGGAACGTAGAAACAAAAGTAAAAGTAAAAAGGGTGGCGATGCGCCGAATTGTATTGATCGTAGCAATTGATTACAATGACCCTGGGTGTACATATTTATACCCATGGGTAGATACTAGTCCTTGTAGGACAAGAAAGAAACTTTCCTAAAGATAAAAGAAAAACATAAAGTCCTTATAGGACACTAAACACACTTTTCTAAAGATAAAAAGGAAACTAACAAACTATTCCTAATTAATAGATACAACTGCCTTCTTCGGACTCAATCCGTGCGTGGCAATCATCATAAAGCACATCAATTCAATCCGACAATGATTCCAATATCACCTTGCCGGAATCGGCTACATCGGCTTGCCTTGTCCGATTTGGTAACTGCCGATGCACACTGTAGCCGATGCGGTTCCGAAGCCGATTCATACCATGTTTCCATTATCGATTTCCTCCCAAATCCGCTTCGGCTTTAATTCCAAATCCGATGCATGATTTACCAAATTTCGTTGTTAACATCTTGCAAGAGCAAGTTCCCAACTCTCCTATCTCGTTTTCCGCGCGCACGTTTTTCAAACTGCTAAATGGTGTGTTTTTTTTGCAAAAAGTTTCTATACAAAAGTTGTTTAAAAAATCATATTGATCTATTTTTGAAAAAATAGCTAATACTTAATTAATCACGCGCTAATGGACCGCTTCGTTTTCCGTGCATGGGAGATGGGTTCCCAACACCCACCTCCGAACACACCCTAAAACCGTCCCGTGGTACTCCAGATCAAGATTTCTTATGACTGACAGCTGGGTGTTCAGCTTCAGAAATCGGTGAACCGTAGTTGTGATTATATTGATAATATTTAGATAAATTATTTTGTTTTTTATTTTAGATGAAATATGGAAATTGAAATAACTCTAATTTAGCTTTCAAACTCTAAATCCAACATGGAAATAACTCTAATTTAACTTTCAAACTCTAAATCCAACGTGGAATGTGGAGTTGTGTCATGCCATACATGACCTAACGCACTTGTGATGAGGGTACTAAATTCCTACTACTGTACTCTTTTTGAACAATAGTAAAGTGCATAGCCGGTCCTTAAAATTTTGTGTGACCTTGTCATATAGGTCCTCAAACTTTCAAAACACAGATCTAGGTCCCAAAACTTGTTAAATTGTGCTATTTCGTGTCACAAACTGCCAAGACCCCTCCAGGATCTATGTGGTGCTCATGTGGCATGCCACACGGATACTGATGTGGTATTATCACTAATCCTACACCAACTGATAAGTCGCCTCTCCCCCCTCCCACTAAGACGATCTCGTGAGCAGTCGTGACTTGTTCTTCCGGCACTGATGGTTACGGGTGGCACTCCGGGGTGCTGCTGCCCATCCTCCCGCCTTTCGCTAGCACTGGACAGCAAGAGCTTGCTCCAGAATCTGCTATAGCCAGTGCGGGTTGGACCATCGGCGTCCCACCAGCCCTCGCCCCCGTGCCACTCCCCACCGTTTTCTCTCACTTCCTAGGCAGCGACGATGATAGCCCCTTTGCAATTCGTCCATCCGTCCTCCCACCCTTCTTGCTTCGCCACCATAGTGGTGACCCCTCCACCATCCGTCCACCCTCGTCCAGTGGTGTTCCCTAGATGGCTTCCAGGACAATCTCAAGCGGACCTCGTGCAAAAGAAAAGAAAAACAAAAAAAGGAAAAGAAAGAGAGAAAAAAAAGGAGAGAAAAGAAGGAAACAAAAGAAAAAACAACAAACAAAGAAAAAGAACTTTCTTAGTGGGCCCCACTTGTCAGTCGATTTAGGATTGTTGACTATAGCACGTCAACGCCTATGTAGCAAGCTACGGATCCCTATATCTGCATTAGAGTTACCGTTGCAGTTTAACAAGTACTTAGACCTATATTTGCATTAGTTTGAAGATCTAGATGACATAGTCGTATAAATTTAAGGACTAGCTGAACTCTTGAACAATTAAGCACACATCATTCTAAAAGAAATTGCTAATTACTTCGAGAGACTCATATGGTTCTCATACGGATTTTGCCAATTTTTTTGGTAAATTTTATCGCCTGATTGATGCTTGGTCAATTTCTACTAGGGATGAAAATGAGATGGGTATTTCCCGACCCGAGGCTTGCAAGAAGAATATGAGATATAAAATGGGATATTCGATACTTTTAGAATCCGAATCCGTAAAAAAATAGGGGTTAAGATACGTGAAGACTTCTATCCGCCTTATATGAACATCTATTATAAATCCACCTACAAACATGATAACAGATTGGTTAATCACTATTTTACGAGCTCACATATAATATTATTCTTATAAGTTTTTCCTTAATATATCTCTTTTGGTACTTTAATTGTCTTCTTATATTTAAAATTTACATATTGGTTTTGTCCATTTTACGCCGTTAATTGTCTTTTGGTACTAGTACTATATGGTATGATGTCTTAAACGTCACAAATAGAAGAATCATTAAGAAAAGTCAAAATGTACCCTGCATGAAACTTAATACTGAGGAATTGGGATAACAATTT
The DNA here is from genome assembly GCA_000338895.3 of Oryza meridionalis. Classification (NCBI taxonomy): domain Eukaryota; kingdom Viridiplantae; phylum Streptophyta; class Magnoliopsida; order Poales; family Poaceae; genus Oryza; species Oryza meridionalis. Next base: position 2,886,529 of record CM002528.2, on the reverse strand, counting down.
TGTTTTGTCCAACCAGCAAGGCGTCGCATCATTAATGATACGGAAACTACATGTCGTACGAATAAATAGGACAAAACTTAATTAAAAAATCTATAGTTTATTCATGTATATATAACAACACAATCTATTACATATTATATATTCATACTGGCAAACAACGACACACTAAAATACCAAACTATATACTGTAGCATAACAATAGTTGTATTCTCATGACAATAACCACTTAACTTTTCTAAGGTCACCTATTTTTTATTTTGAATAGCAAAAGCGGTTATATATAGTTTATGCAACTAATCAATTAATTAATTCACAAATAAAAGTCTCTTTAAATTTAAGCAGATTTTGGCGCCTTGACGGCCTCGAAGCGCGGCTCCTTCGCATCGAACTTTTGCTTGGCGTACACATCCATGTACTCCCCGAACACGTACTCCGGGTACTCGCCGCCGCCCTCCACCGCCGGCGAGATGGTCGCCTCGAACGCCGGGTTGTAGAAGGACGCGACGGAGCGCCGGTTGCCGTCGCGCATGGGGAGGACGCGGTGCCACGCGCTGCGGTAGCGGCCGTTGCTGAGCACCTCCACCTGGTCGCCGGTGTTGACGACGATGGCGTCGGCAAGCGGCTGCACATCGACCCACTCGCCGCCCTTGAGCACCTGGAGGCCGCCGACGCGGTCGTCCTGGAACAGCAGGATGACGCCGCCGGCGTCGGTGTGGGCGCGGAGGCCGGTGACGAGGTCGGGGCGCGGGCACGGCGGGTAGTGGCTGACCTTGGTGCCGAAGAACGGCGCGTGGCGGCCGTCGCCGGTGAAGGCGCGCCTCATGCGCCCCCTGTCGAGGCCGAGGTTCTCGTCCATGGCCTCCATCACCCTCTCGGCGAGCCCCCGCAGCGCCGCACGGTACTCCCGCATCGTCTCCTTGAACTCCGGCGGGTTCGACGGCCACTGGTTGTCGTCGTGGAGGTAGAAGATGTCCTCCCAGTCCATGTCGTCCACCGGCGCCGCCGCCTCGCCGCGCCGCTCCGCCGCCATGAGCCCCTCCAGCGTCCTCACCGGCTCCGACTCCATGAACGCCGCCTCCCGGAGTCGGTAGCTCTCCGAGCACACCTTCTTCACCCGATCAAGAAGCTCCTTCGGGACGCCATGGTTCACCAGCTGCAATGATCCCAAGTGATTATTAACCATCTTAATCAACATGATCGATGCTGTCATGATCAGCTAATCACCAATCATCACATGATGATCTGATTATCTCCATAAAGAAAATGAATTACATCTCCAAGTAACCATTAACTTTCATTATAATATAATTTTTAGTCGTTGCAGAGCTCCAACTTCAGCTCCAGCTCTATCTCTTTTGGAGCTGGAGCTCAGCCAAATAGTTTCAGTTTCACCTAAAATGGGAGCGGAGCTGGGCAGAGCTCTCTCACAAAATAAACTGAGAGTTGGAGCTGGGTTTAGACTGCTCAACAACTTCACTCCAGACCCAACTCGTGAAGTCAAATTTAGGAGTTGGAGCTCTACTAATAATGCATGCATATCTCATTAATTAGCTACCTGGAAGAATCCCCACTCCTCGCAGCCATTGTCGATCTGCGCCATCGTCTCGGCCCTCTCCGCGGCGGTGCCGTCGAGCTTGGAGAAGTCGATCACCGGAACCACCATGGTTGAAACCTTGAAGAAGATGGTGGTTTACAAGTTACTTATGAAGAATATCAAGCTTGGTGTTTTCAGTAATTGAGCTGCTAATGCTGCTGCTTAATTAAGTTGTGATGGCTTGAGTTAAGCTGGAGATGGAGATGGAGCAATGGATGGACGCATATTTATAGGGTAGAATTGCACTGACCAAGGATGGGCATAACAATTTATTTTGCAGTAATAAACAAATAGTTTGCTTTTAAGAAATAAACAGGATAATTTGGTCAAAGCACAGGCAAATGTTGGAGCTGACCTGGCATCTGCTAGGTGATCTGGGATGAAGCTTCTGGGCAGCAGACAGCCGTTGGATGCTTCTGGCAAATTGGTATTTGCATCTCCATGCAATTATGCACCAATTGGAGCAAGCTGATGATGATCATGTCCTTGTCATACGTGACCTTTGAGCTAACCCTCATTACACTGGCATAGGATTGCCATGTTGACAGGACACAATAAGACACATCCTTGTACCATGATTTCATATTATTGTTCACATGAATGATGATTCATAATTCATGGAGTTGATTTGATCTAGTTTATCATGATGGTAGAAGTTAAGTTTATCGAAAATAATCAAAAGAACTCGACCCTTGAAACTAGTAGAATGATCTTTATTAAATTAAGAAAAAAAAACTATACAACACGACACTAATAGGATTCTCATAAACCACTCAATACCTTCTGCCGGCCCGGCGAAACTTAAACCACTGAACATAGCCTATCTTGTTTAGTAGGAGGTACGGATGTAAACTCTTAGAAATAGAGTCCGTCGTCAACTCCTATTATTTTTTACTAAAAAATATTCGCGTATGGCGGTATCTGTACCAACAAGCACTCCTCAATTCTTGGAATTCTCTCGTGGAAAATATGTGAGACTATGACAAATTTCTATCAACAAGGTAAATTTTCCTGAAAATTTGCATCTGAGATAGTCGGTGCTACTCTCTGAAGATTCACACACCAAAGAGTCCAATGATCGATGGCACAGTATTCCCTGAGGAAAAAGAGAAGAAAATGAAAAGGCTTGCTGCATCTTGCCAAAGAACAAATTGTTCTGAGAGTGTTATTGATGTTTCCTGGATTTTTTTTTTCTCTCCAAGAAAGTGTGAGGAAAATGGCTGGAATTCGTAGGGGCCAGAATTGTGTTCCTCTCTCTATCTGTGTCTGAAACTCTGTCTCTGTTTCTGCTTGTGAATTCAGAGTTGCCATCTCCTTTAATTTGGTCACTAGCTCATCCAATTGCTCAGACTTCACAGTGGACTTGTTCCTTTGTTCTTGTGTTTTTTCTGCAAGTGCAGCAAAATTCCATAAATCCCAGTCACTGCACCTATCAGCATGCAACTGGGGGACCAAATGAATTAAATTGTCCATGTGATTGTCAAGCTATCAGATGGAACCTCGGTTCCCTCTTCCATTTTGTTTCCATTGTGGATATGTAAATGCATATTTCAGTAAATGTTTGCAGCAAGAAATTTTGGGACTCCCTGTCCTCTTCTGAGGTTTCTTTCAAACAAAAAGGAAATTTTGGGAAAAAAAATTTCTTCAGGTGTAAGACGTATAAGGGCATAACAGAGCAATTCATTCTGGAACCCTACTAGTTTTGGCCTTGTTTTAGATATATTGTTGAGCGGGTTATTTTCACGAATTATCGATTTAATAATATGATAAATTATTATTTTTTTAAAAAAGTTAACAAATGACTTAAAACATGTGATTTAAGCAATACAGTAGAAAAAAGTATTTTTATGGAGAAACATGTTTTTAAGCTTAGAACAAATAATTTGTTTTAATAATCCAGTGAATAAGCTTAAAAGAACGTAGAGTTAGTGGTTGATTTAGGGCTAATTTTTCCATTGATTATGTATCTGAACCTTATTACGTATATATGGATTTATGAAATCAGTTTACAGCTATGTATGGAAGAAAGTTTAGGTCAGTTTTTTCGTTAAAGAAAATTTAGACCCAATTATATTGCATATTGTCAGTGCTATCAATTCTGTAATTAATTTCCACGTTGAAATCGGAATCTGGCCGTCGCATCACGTCAGTGTAAAAAAGATAATAGACGGCCAAATGAGACCAAGAAAAACATTTGGCAGGCAAAGGTCGCCATCACCTTTACCTGCATAGGAGGGTCATGTAGAATTAGGCATAGTTAGGTGAAGTAATTAATTATATACATAATGCCTTGTTGAGTTAATTATTCAGTTAGTTGCCATTCGTTCCAGATCAAGAATTCAAAGATTGAGGATGATAATATTTAATTTGCATGTTGCAACATGCATATGTAAGAAAAGACAAGTAGTATATATCACCATTGCATCAGGGGGTTTGCAATTTGCATCCAAGATAACAAAATATATTTTTCTTGAGGAACATTTGAATTCTTCTCCTCCATGCCACCGGTGATGTATGCATTCATGCATGTGCATTTTGAACAAGTCATTTGTGATAACTAATATACCTAATAGCCCATGAAGTAATCATGCATGAATCAATTAGTTGGAACCGTATCTATATGTCCATGAAAATAAACGCATTATATGTACGATGGACCACATGGCACGTCGACGAAGAACACATGATGAAAAAGAAAGACATACCAATTTGCCAGTCCTAGCTATGTTGCATTAGGGATGATGTGAAAGACAAAAACTTTTAATCAACACAATATTGAATTGAATTGAAATCTTTCTCGTGAACTCGAGAAATCTCCAAATTAAACATCATATATTATCAGTTCTCTCACATTGTTCTTCAGCAAAACATGCATGCATATGAAACGGTCAGCAGCCACACAATTGTCAAACATGGATGATCAACCGTGTGCATCTATATATTGGAATTTTTTAAAAGTTTTTCATAAATATGTTACTAGAACTACTATAGCGCGCGTAGCTGCAAAGTTGATTTTCTCACTGCTCGATCTTCAAATATCACTCATTTTTTTTACGGTGATCGTTGAAGGTTACTACTTACTAGTCAATGTACACGTGTTGCGTGTGTATTGTGGTCGGAGTTGTATCCTTTCATTCTCTTTAAACATTATTTTTCTTCTTATTTTTAAAGAAAAAGTAGCAACCAAGCGTTAAAAAATACGATAACAAGTAAGAGTACATAAATTTGCAAATTCCTGAAAATTCATATTTTTGGCTCTAGTAGATGGGGATAACAGTCCTAAAGGGCGTTTGCCTACATCTGGTTATTTGGTGATGAAACCAGGATTTCTTAATTTTATTTGGTGCAAGGGCTATTAGGCCAAATTTTATTTAAATTCCGATAAGTACAATAACTACTATTGAAATCTCAAACTATGGGAGATGCCTACCTACGGCCCCTACCATGCCCTATAGGTTATTTTTCATGAACATTGGGAAATTATAATATATTCTTTTTTTTAAAAAAAAAAGTGCCCCCAATTTCATTTGAGAACACAAAAAGCTGAGTGAAAATAATCAGAAAACAGTTCCAATTTTGTCCGATGCAGAACAACATATCATGAGTCGATATCCTCTCTCTGCATCAACTTGTTCGGAGATATATCAATCATCCTTTATGACTTGATTTGCTTTCTTCATGTTGCATCGACCGGTAGACTAGACTCTTTGAGTCCGTTTATCAATCTACTCTTTAGAAGAGAAGTCATACAAATGGACAACACAATGACTACGTTGTTTGGTTCATGAGAGAAAAAAAATTAAAGTCATTGATAATGACAAGTAATCAATCAAACAATGGTATATATGCCAAATCTAATTAAGCATGACACATATCCAACCAAATACTTGGCAATCTATCCAAGCATCCTGGGGTGCGCTACATCCCAGAAACTTCTAATTTTTGCCACATGCAGAAAATTATTTATTATTTACAGAAGCCAGCCAGCTGATCATTAATTGGCCTATAAAACCTTCATTCCCTAGCTCCATTTGAAGCCATCAACTGCAAGCTTACATCACACTAGCTAATTAGCTACTTACTCTTCTTCTTGCTAGCTTGCTAGTAGCTTCTGCATATAGACATTCCAAAGTAAAAAAAACTTGAGAAATTAACTAAACAAAATGGTGGTTCCGGTGATCGACTTCTCCAAGCTCGACGGCACAGCCACGGAGAGGGCTGAGACGATGGCGCAGATCGACAATGGCTGCGAGGAGTGGGGATTCTTTCAGGTAGCTACAAATAATCAGATCATATGTCCATTCTTAGTTGTTGGCTTGTTGCAGAGATCGAAACTAATATATATCGTCAATTATGTACATAAGAAGAGCTGATCAGATCATCATGTGATGATTGGTGATTAGCTGATCATGACAGCATCGATCATGTTGATTAAGATGGTTAATAATCACTTGGGATCATTGCAGCTGGTGAACCATGGCGTCCCGAAGGAGCTTCTTGATCGGGTGAAGAAGGTGTGCTCGGAGAGCTACCGACTCCGGGAGGCGGCGTTCATGGAGTCGGAGCCGGTGAGGACGCTGGAGGGGCTCATGGCGGCGGAGCGGCGCGGCGAGGCGGCGGCGCCGGTGGACGACATGGACTGGGAGGACATCTTCTACCTCCACGACGACAACCAGTGGCCGTCGAACCCGCCGGAGTTCAAGGAGACGATGCGCGAGTACCGCGCGGCGCTGCGGGGGCTCGCCGAGAGGGTGATGGAGGCCATGGACGAGAACCTCGGCCTCGACAAGGGGCGCATGAGGCGCGCCTTCACCGGCGACGGCCGCCACGCGCCGTTCTTCGGCACCAAGGTCAGCCACTACCCGCCGTGCCCGCGCCCCGACCTCGTCACCGGCCTCCGCGCCCACACCGACGCCGGCGGCGTCATCCTGCTGTTCCAGGACGACCGCGTCGGCGGCCTCCAGGTGCTCAAGGGCGGCGAGTGGGTCGACGTGCAGCCGCTCGCCGACGCCATCGTCGTCAACACCGGCGACCAGGTGGAGGTGCTCAGCAACGGCCGCTACCGCAGCGCGTGGCACCGCGTCCTCCCCATGCGCGACGGCAACCGGCGCTCCGTCGCGTCCTTCTACAACCCGGCGTTCGAGGCGACCATCTCGCCGGCGGTGGAGGGCGGCGGCGAGTACCCGGAGTACGTGTTCGGCGAGTACATGGATGTGTACGCCAAGCAGAAGTTCGATGCGAAGGAGCCACGCTTCGAGGCCGTCAAGGCGCCAAAATCTGCTTAAATTAATTATTATAATTAATTAATGGGCAATAGGGTAAAGTTTAATTAAAACTATATAATTATTTTAAGTGGAACTATGTTAATTTTAATATAACTCGAGGTTGTAAGAGTTTGTCATGTGGGATTGTTAGCCGTGTCAATATTATTGGAATGTGAATTGATCGATTTGTTAATAGTACAAATTACCTGGTTTGGTTTGTGCTTCATTTCTATGTGACAGTCGAAAGGCATGTAAATTAACTTTGTTTAGCCAAGGAACGCAGTGTTCCACCCTTCAAGTCTTCCTTCGGCATTTTTATTCTAAGTGTGCTAACTTTATCTTTATCTTCGTTAAAAAGGAACACTACCTAATTCGTGTGAACTTATACTTTGGAATGATGCAATGTTATGAGAAAACTAAATTGTGCAAACTTCTGCGTGTCAAAGGTGCCCTCCCTATGTTTACTGTTTAGATTGTTTGGGCATCGTGGAATGTAGGATTTTACATAGTTTCTTTGAAGGATATAATAGAATAGGAAAAAGTACAAATTAGCCCCCCCGAACTACCGCGGTCGTCCGAATTACCGCGGTCGTCCGAATTACCCCCTGAACTACAAAACCGGACATTCTTCACACCCAACTATGCAAACCGGACAAATTACCCCCCTCGAATCAATTTAAAGCGGTTTTGTCCAACGTGGCGCACACGTGGCAATCCAGTCAACGGTTTTTAATTAAAAAATTGTGGGACCCACATGCAATACTCTTCTCTTCTTCCTCTCTCTCTGTTCTCGCTCTCGCTTTTTCTCTCTCGCGGCTCGCGGGGACGGCGAGGACGGCGACGGCGGAGGCAGCGGCGGCGGCGAGGCGAGGCGGCGGCGGAGGCAGCGGCGGCGGCGAGGCGAGACGGCGGCGGAGGCAGCAATCGCAGGGAGGCGAGCGGCGGGGCAGGGCGGCAGAGGAGGCGAGCGGCGGCGTGAGCTCGCGCTGCTCGCGGAGGAGGCGAGGCGGCGGCGGCGGAAGAGGCGAGCAGCGGCGGGGTGCAGCGGAGGAGGCAGCGGTGGCGGCGAGGCGAGGCGGTAGAGAGGGAAGAGGCGGCCGGCGAGCCCGGTCGAGCTTCGCCCCCTCCGCGGCGGACCTACCGGCGGCGACGCCGACCGCCGCGCCTCTCCCCTCCCCCATCTTTCGACGCCGACCACCGCGCCTCTCCCCTCCCCAATCTTTCGTCGGCCACCGCCTCGCCTCGCCGCCGCCGCTCGCCTCCTCCGCCGCCCTGCCCTGTCGCTCGCCTCCCCGCGCTCGCTGCCTCCGCCGCCGTCTCGCCTCGCCGCCGCCGCTGCCTCCGCCGTCGCCATCCTCGCTGTCCCCGCGCCGTCCTCGCCGTCCCCGCGAGCCTCCGCCGCCACCTCGCCTTGCCGCCGCCGCTGCCTCCGCCGTCGCCATCCTCGCTGTCCCCGCCCCTGTCGCCGCCTCCCCTCCCGCCGAAAGGGAGGGCGCCGCCGCTCGCCACGGTCGAGTACTCCCGGGGCCCCATGGCGAGGGAGAGGAGGCCGGCTGGCCGCTGCTCCACGCTGCCGCCCGTCGCCGCTCGGGGTGGGGAGGGGGGGCGCCGCGCCGCCGTCGTCGATCGGGGTGGGGGGGCGCGGGGGGCTGGGCGCCCGTTGCCGCCCCGGGGGGGGGGGGGGGGGGGGGGGTGTTGGTGGGGTGGGGGCCGCGGGGGGCCAGGGGTGGGAATGAATGGTTTGGGTTTGGGTTTGGGTGGATTAATCTGGACCATCCATTCGATCGGACGACTCCAGCAGCTCCCACGTCGGGCCGCCGGCCTACAGGGCCACCGAATGGAGGACGTAAAATGGACTTCAATGGAGAAAGAAAACAGGCTAGACACATAGAATAGACAAAAGGGAGGGGATATAAACTTTGCTATATTCGGCCCAAACATAGAAAGGAGGATTTTGATTTTTTTTCCAATTAAATAATTGTTAAATGATGTTTGCATTATTAAAAATTAGCAATTTAAGCTCTGATAATTCCAATAAAAATCCAAATAGCGTAACTAATAGTGGAGAATTTAATAAAATTAAATTTAACCATGTCATTTTATTTTGCACACTTGCTTTACTTGTAAATTGATTTAATTATACACCTACCTACTAAAAATACCAAATATTTTAATTAATTACATAATGTAAATTTTTCTCAATTTCTTTTCGATACACTTCCCGTTGCAACGCACGGGCACCTTTGCTAGTGTGTGTGTATATATATATATACGTGTATATATATATACATATATATGTGTATATATCTACACACATACATACCTATATATAGAAAAACTATTCTACACCCGGGTATAGAATAGCTATTCTATACCCCCCTCCCTCCCAATGGTCACATCCACCTCCCCCTCCTTACCAAGGCCCAAAACCTACCTCCCACCTCGGTCAAAGGCCCCTCTGTAACGCCCCGATTTTCGTTCGGGATTAAAAATCATTTAATAATGCATTTTCTAGAAATTAAATAAAATTTAAATCAATTTAATCAAGTGAAAATATGGAGGAAATTAAAATTTCCTTTAAAAATTATTGGCCGAGAATATTTTGTAATATTCTTTGTGCCCTAATATACTCTCCGGATTTTCCCGTAAATTTTCGGAGCTCAAGAAATAACTATAATAATACAAAGTTCATTCAATCAATTTAATTAAAAAGAAAAACAAATAAAATCCCCTCCCCTCCCTTTTGGGCTTGGCCCAAGCCTTCCCCTCCTCTCCCGTGGGCCGCGCGCCTCCTCCCTCTCTCGGCCGGCCCGCGCCTTGCAAAAGTCTACTTTACGTCCCCGGTTTCCCTCCTCTCTCTCCATCCGGCCGACAGGTGGGACCGTGGGCCCCACCCGTCAGCTCCTCCTCCTACCTCTCGCCGGCCAACCCCAACCGCCATTGCCGCCCACGTCGCCGCTTTCCCCGCCCACCTCCTCCACCCTGCACCGCTCCCGCCCGACCGTGGGACCTCGCCGCCCATGGCCCCGCTCCCCTCCCCCACTCCGTCCCGCGAAAAACCGCCGCCACCACCCCACGTCGGCGCCCCACTTCCCCGCCGGTCGCTGCCCCACTCCCCCTCGAAATCCGCCGCTCCCCGGCCCTCTCCTCGCCCCCTTGAGCTATAAAATCAATCCCCGTGGCCTCCTCTTCCTTTTTCCCCGTTTTCCCGAGTTCCCCACGCCCTCTACCGAGCTCTCCACGCTGATCCCCATCGCCGCCGCTCGCCGGCGATCTCCAGCCGCGTGCCGCCGCTGCTCCCGCCGTCGCCGCGCCTCACCGCGTGTGCCATCAGCTTCGCCATCCCGCGCCGCACGCCGGCCTCCACTCGGTTTCCTTCAACCGCCATCAGAACCACCTTCCCACCGTGTAACCTCTCTCCGCCGCTTTCCGGCGAGTTCCGGCCGTCCGCCACCGCTGTTCCACCCACCGCCGCGCCAACCCGCCACCACCGTCGGCTTCGCGGTGCCGTGCCGCAGCCCGGCCTCTACTCCATTTCCCCTCTCCGCCTCCGAAACACCGCCGCCTCGCGCCGACCGCATCGCCTCCCTCCGCCGGCTGCTCTCGCCGTCGCCGTGCCCCTCGGTGAGCTCCGCCACCTCCCTCTCCCTTACCGCCTCCACACCCTCTCGCCGCTTCCCGCGCTGCGCGCCGCCGCTCCCTGCGCCGCCATTGCTCCCGCTGTCGCCGCCGGGTTGCCACCGCCGCGCTCCGCGCTCGTGCCGCTGCCGGCGGTGCCAGGCAGCCGGCTGCCGCCTCCCCTTGCCGCGCCACGCCGCTGCTCCCTCGCGTGCGCCGCCGCTCCCCGCGCCGTCGCCGGCTGCTGCCGCCGGTGGTCGCGCGCCGCCGCCGCGCCTTCGCTCGGCCGGACCTGTCTCGGCCGCGCCCGTGCCCCTGGCCACCGCTCCCCTCGGCCGCCCGATCGGCTCGGGCCGATCTGGGCTGTCCACGTGGTGGACGCGCGCCCGAGGCCACGTGTGGACTTGGTCCACCGTGCACCCTCCCCCTTGTGCCGCTGACGCGTGGGACCCGCCTGTCGGCGCCGGCTTCCCTTGCTGACGTCAGCGGCGGTCCTTTTCCTTTGTAAAAATAATTAATAATTGCGCAATAAATCATTGATAATTCTAGAAATTCATATAAATGGCTCAAAACTTCTAAAATTCATATCTAATTCATTCGAACTCCGAATTGAGCCATTCAACTTGCAAAATTCATCTAAAATTGAGCTCTACATGTTTGTTTAGTTTTTATGTACTATTTCCTTGGTTTTTATTAGAGTTTTTCCTCGTTTTGCGTGCCAGCGTGTAGAATCCGTCGTTTCGGAAGTCCGCGGTCGCGAGGAAAAGAGTCCGGAAGATTGTTTTGAAGAAGCAAGGCAAGTCACACATTCCCCTTGAGCATTTTGATCCTAATTTACAAATGTTTTATCGTTTGCAAATAAAAGTGCATGTCTTGCTAATTACATGGGATCCGGGTATTACCTATCTGTTTGCTTGTGCCATGTTTACTTGATATCTGTCCTTTGTCAACATTTGGTAATAAATCGACTAGCTCATGTTACTTATGTGACATAGCTAGAACTTAATGGTTAGCAATGCTTAATTACCACTAGCTCAGTTGATGGGATAATTACAGTATTAGACCTTTTTAGTATCAGAATGAGCTGCGTGCTCGAGACATCTGGCCATGTTTCATGGTCGTAATTATCCAACTAAAATGCGACTGATTGGTGGGCTGTGGGTGCATGGTTTTGCTAGTCGCACCCATGGCAATTAAGGACCGGTTCGCGGGAAACCCTGGAAGAATTTATCGTGCTTACCACAAGCCAGTGTGGGCAACGGCTGGGCTTGTAGTGTAGCTTTCCTCTAGCTGACGCATCCAGGCAAGGGTGGGCGTGATGGAGCGGGGCGGGCCCTGCGACGGCCTCTGTCGCTTCCGGATTCACCTAGGCACGAGAGGGGACTGCCCGTTGTCCGCTGGGGACGGGGGTGAAACCTGAGGTGTGGTGTGCTTGGCTAGAGGGGGTTATGCGAAGGGTCCTGTCACGGCCTCTTTCCGGTATGTCGTGGTGGCATGTCGGCACACGGTAATGTGTCGTGGGGCTGTGTCTTGTGGGTACAGTTGTACACCTCTGATCAGAGTAAAACTATTCGAATAGCCGTGCCCGCGGTTATGGGCGGTCGACCAGATTCACCGTGATTAGTCCCACCTTAATAAATCGACTCAATGCACTGTAGTGCAGGTGGGTTGGTTGGGCCTGTTCAACGTGGTGTAGCGTTGATCAGTGGAGATTTAATGTTACTTTAATTGCTCAACAGTTTTACTGCTTTGCTCAATAAAATGTTTTACAACCGCCTTTATGCAAATAGCCACAAACCGTCCTTGTATCCCCTTGCACGTCTGCATCATTGGTGTGGCTTGCTGAGTACGGTGGTTGTACTCAGCCTTGCTATTATTTCCCCTTTTCAGAAGTGTAGTGCTTCTGAGCTGAAGACGAAGTTAGAAGACCAAGACTCAGACCCCAGTTGAGTTTTGCCTGTGGAGTGGAGTTGAAGCCCCGCTAGGATCGTCTTTTTCCGCTGCTGCTGCTTTTGTTTCGGTGTGAGGACTAAGTGCCTCTTCTGTAAGTATTTTACGCTTTATTTACATTTGGAACTGTATATTACTTGTCGTTTTGTGTACCCTGGCTGGTCCTGGACAGGGATTTAATACACAAGATAGTCTGGAAATTTGGGCTAAATTTCTGGGCGTGACACCCTCCCACCGGTCAAACCCGCCTACTAACTCCCCCTACCACCCACCTCTTCTCAGCACTCATCCCAGGACGGTGCAGTAACACGACGACCTCTGTGCAGTAACACTGTGTCTTACGTGCAGTAACAATGTTAAAATATAGTTGAAATATAGTCATGACGGATCTACTTTTGATAAGCTCTTTTTTTCTAGCATCATGGTGCAAACGGTTTTAAAAAACCTTACATCACTTGGGAGATATTGTTCTTCAAAGCTTGACTTTTTTGCAATTTGTCTCTCCACAAGTAGTAATACTATACTATTACTTGTTACTACTTGTCTGTTGTACGTTACTACAATCGCATCACGATGTTACTACACTCCGTTTTACTGTAATTTTTGAGTAGCGTTACTGCATAAACACGTGGTAACGTATACCTTCCGTGCAGTAACACTTTTACTTTTGTGCAGTAACAAGTATATGGTTAGCATTTGAGACTTTTAACCTATATATTTTTGTTTTAATTCCTGATTTACTGTAATTCACCACAATATTACTGTCAAAAGTGCAGTAACGTCATATATATGCAGTAACACTATATTGGAGGGAGGAGACCGATTTTCTTGAGAAGAGGGAGGAAGAACGGTTTCTTGAAGAGGGGAGTATGTAGATGCATTTTGAAGTTTAACCCTCCACATGCAGTAACACTATAGCATCATAGTGGGAACGATTTTAAAAAAATAATACATATCTTTTGAGATATTGCTTTTCAAAGATTAGCATTTTGAACTTTAACCCTCCACATACAGTAACAGAATGTGTAACTTACAGTAACAAGGGCATTTACATGCCGTAACATGATTTTACTAAATGTATAAAATTGTTCAAACAACTCCTACATCAATCAGATCTCGTTCAAAGCCACCTACAGGCTTTACCTATAGTCCACCTATTCGATCTTCATCTCATAAAAATGACATAGTAAAACTATAATTATCGTGCAGTAACATATCTACTTGGAACTGGTAATATGCGCCTATTATGTAGTAACACTACTTTCGTGTAGTAACAAGTATATGGTTAGCATGTGAGGCTTTAACCCATATATTGTTGCTTTGGTTCCTCATCTACTACAATTTTACTATGACGTTACTGCCAGAAGTGCAGTAACGTCCTATGTGTTATACAGTAACGTCACATGTTACTGCACTTTTACAACAATGTTACTACTAGAGCATAGTAACATGTTATGAGTTTCGATAGTGAAAGATATTAGAATTGATAATCATATTACTTTCTCATAAAATTCTTAAAACAAATAGCATCATTAGATGAATTGGTTAGAAGAATGTGCTTTGAACTATGAGGTCATGGGTTCAAATCTTGAATTTGGCAATTTATTTTTTATTTTTCTCAGAAAAGAGGAAAAAATGTTTCAGGGAGAAAAAAAAGAAAGAAAATAAAATAAAAAAAGAGAGAGACCGGGAGAGAGAGAGGGGGCGCGAGAGAGAGAAGGGAGGGGAGCGAGAGAGGGTGGATCGGGAGGGAGGAGGGATCGGATGAGAAGGGGAGGAATAGTCTTATCCTATATATATGTGTGTGTGTGTGTGGATCGGGAGGGAGGAGGGATCGGATAAGAAGGGGAGGGGGTGTAGAATAGTCTTACCCTATATATATATATATATATATATATATATATATATATATATATATATATATATATATATATATATATATATATATATATATATATATATATATATATATATATATATATATATATATATTCTGAGAAAAAAATGTTTCAGGGAGAAAAAAAAACAGAAAGAAAATGAAATAAAAAAAGAGAGAGATCGGGAGAGAGAGAGAGAAGGGAGGGGATCGGGAGGGAGGGAGGGGGCGTGAGAGAGAGAAGGGAGGGGAGCGAGAGAGGGTGGATCGGGAGGGAGGAGGGATCGGATGAGAATGGGAGGGGGGTGTAGAATAGTCTTACCCCATATATATACATATATATATATATATATATATATATATATATATATATATATATGGGGAAAAGTATAGGCTGAAAAATAAACTTCGATGAAAAACCTCAAAGTCAATTCCAAATTTAAGTTTGAAAATTTAAATTTTGGCTGATAAGTATAAGTATAAGCGAAAAGATGACCCTAAATGTAGATAAGTCGTGCCTCGTGAAGAGCTACTTGACTGTTTGTGGATTTTGATTTTCCTATGATATCCCTGCAACATCATAGTCAGAAATAATATATTGCAAGTCTGCAACTGTTTCTTCACTCGACCATGAGTCAATCCGAGAAATAAAGGTACTAATAATAGTATAGTCGATGCACCCATACCAATCCAAACTTAATCCCAGTACCGCTACAACAAGAGTACATCACATGACAGGCACACACACCTTGTTTTTAAAATCCTTTTTCATCTTGGCAAAATTAAGTCACCAAGCTACGAGTCCAACTACTAGTACTACCAGCCCAACTACTGCCACTGACAGTGGGCCCCATCTGTCTGTGAGAGACACAGCTCTCTCTCACTCGAGCCGAGGTGAAGAGGTTATGGTAGCCCAGCTACTGCCACTGACAGTGGGGCCCATATGTCTGTGAGAGGCACTGCTCACTCTCTCTCTCAAGCTGAGGTGAAGAGGTGGTAGGGGAAGTTGCCGTTCTTGTCCGTCAATGGCTCCACCATCTTGGCGATTCCCCGCATCACCCTCATCAACTCCTCGTCGAACTCTCTCCCTCCTCTCTTCCACGCCGGCGTGACGTCACCGGCGGCGGCGGCGCTGCCGGGGAGGCCGAGCTGGGTGTCGTTGTTGGGGCGGTATGGCTGCTGCTGATGCTGTCCGGGGAAGACGACGCCGCCGGCGGCGCGAAGCTGGTACGACGGCGGCAGCGGCGGTGGTCCGGGGAGCTGGTGGTGCATGCCGTCGCTGCTGTGGGGGAGGTGGTATGGCGGCGGTGGAGGGAGCTGCTGCTGCACGGAGAATGGCGGCGGCGGCGGCAGCGTGTCGGTGTGGCGAGGTTGGTATGGCTGGTGCTGATGGAGAGGCGGCGGCGGAGGGAGTGGCTGGGTCACCGGCGGGCGAGGAGGCTGCTGCGCTGGACGCGCCGGTGGCTGCAGGTGGGGGTGCTGTGCCGGGCGCGCCGGCGGCTGGAGAGGCGGTGGCACGAAGCCGACCGACTTGGTGGCGCTCTTGGGGAGCGGCGCGGCGGCGTCTGGGCCGCCGCTGCCGCCGCTCGCCGGCGCTGCAGCTGGCGGCGGCTCGAGCTTGCTGTCCCCGGCGTCGAGCATGAATTTCACCCGCGGGGCATCGCGGAGCGCCGCCGCCGACGGCGCGCCGTCGTCGGTGACCGTCTTCTTGAGGATCGACTTGGGCTGCTGACCAACCACCGCGCGCGCCGGCACGGCCCTGGACAGCGGCAGCGGCGCGCCGTTGCCGCCGGATGTCCCGGGCCTGAACGGGACCGTCTCCATGAGGCGAAGCTCGGAGCGCTGCTGCTGCGGCGGCGGAGGTGCAGCGTCGGCGGTCAGGTCGCCGGCGCCGTCCGACTCGACGCCGCGGAGGTAGTAGTTGGGCGCGACCTGGCCGAACATGGTGGTGTTGGCGCGCGCGTACTTGAGCGCGACGTCGGCGTCGGACTTGAACCTGTAGATGACGCGGCACATGTGGGACTTCCAGTAGACGCGGATGCCGTCGACGTCGAGCGGCCCGAACCGCGCGAACCTCGCCTTGAGGGAGGCCACCGATGGCAGCGTGGTCTTCGGTGGGAACTTCATCATGAGCGCCGTCGGCGATGGCGTCTTGATCGCCGGAGCCGGAGCCGGCTCCTTATCCTTCTTCCTGGCAGCGATCGCATCATTCTTCCTCGCCGCCGCAGGCGCGGCGGCGGCGAGCTCCAGACCGGCGGCCTTCTTGTCAGTGGCGAGCGTCTTGATCTTGTTGAGCTTGGCTTTCTTCTTGCTGGCAAGCTCCTCCTGGCGATCAGACGGGGCGCGCTTGACGCCGGCGACCTTCGCGGCGGCGTCGCCGGGCCTCGCGGCCGGCTTCTTCTTCGCCGGCGGCTTCTGGCCGTCGGCGGCGGTGGCGGCATTGGGCTTAGAGGCCTTGTTGTCCTCGGGTGGATCGTTCTCATGGCTCTTCTTGAAAGACTTGGAGCGGAAGGCGAGGAGGAAGGAGCGAGCTTCGTCAGAGATGCTGCGGCGGCCGGCGACATAGGAGGCAACGAGAGGAAGGCTTTGAAGCTCGGATATTACCTGCTTCAGATCATGGTCTACCTTAGCAGGCAATAACCCCGGCTTGCCGGCGGCGGCGACCGCCACGCCGTTGAGCTCGGCGAGCTTCTTCTTTTTCTTCTTCTTAGGCTCGCCGGCACCGGCGGCGGCGGCGGCGGCGGAGCCGGCGTCAGCAGGTTCCTCGCGCTCGCGCTTGCGGGCGGCTGCCTTCTTCGGCTTGGTCGCCTTCTTCGGCGCCGCGGCGGCGGCGGCGGCGGTGGCGGCGTCCGTGGGCGCGCCGCCGTCGCCGACCTGCCCGGCGGCGGCGGGAGGAAGCGCGAGCGGGGTGGGCGGCGCGGACAGCAGCGGTGGCGTGCGCCTCTGCAGCAAGAACTCCTCGTCGGCGGCGAGGGTGCTGCTGGGGAGCGGCGGTGTCGGGGGATCGGAAGGGAATCCCGGAGGGACGTCGTCGAGAGCGGGGGCCATGGGCGCCGCCGGGAAGGCGTCCGGCATGGACGGCGGCGGCGGGGCGCGCGCGTCGTCACGGCGCTTGAGCAGGTACTGGTCCTTCTTCTTGGCCCTGGGCTTCATCGCCGCCGCGCTGGGCATGATCTTCTCCATGAGCCTCGCCGCCGTGCTGGCCGCGCTGCCCTTCCGGCGGCGGCCGCCGGGATTCTCTACCGCCTTCTTGCGGCCCTTCGCCGGACGGCCTGCAAACGCATCGTAGCCACACATCAAGACAAGTCAACGCATATATGAAATATAAAACAACAATAAACTAATTTAACTAATGATCTATACTAGGAGTAGTAAATATTGTGATTGAGGTAGTGGAAATTATATCAACATTAAAATAGTCGAGTTGCCAAATGGCTTCCTTAAAAAAATTAAAATAGTCGAGTTTTTTTTTTGATTTGAAAGAAATTGGATTTTTGGAAGGAAGAAAATGCAAAATATTACTATAAGTATAATAAAAATGAAAAGAATATATGTAATCATATATACTGTACATTACAATACCTGCAGAAGTTGTATTTGAAATATATAACAACAATAAACTAATTTAACTAATGATCTACTGTAGGAGTAGTAAATACTGTGATTGAGTTAAAATAGTCGGCCTTTTTTTGGATTTGAAGGAAATTGGATTTTTGGAAGGAAGAAAATGCAAAATACTACTATATACTAGTATAATAAAAATTAAAAGAATATATGTACTCGTATATACTGTACATTACAATACCTGCAGAAGTTGTATTTGAAATATATGAAACAACAACAAAATAATTTAACTAATTTTTTTGACTGAATAATAATAATTTAACTAATGATCTATAGGAGTAGTAAGTATTGTGATTGAGATAAAATAGACGGCTTTTTTTGGATATGTAAGAAATAGGATTTTTGGAAGGAAGAAAATGTAAAATACAAAATAAAACAAGTATAATAAAAATCAAAAGAATATGTATAGTAGTATATATACTGTACAGTACAATACCTGCAGGAGTTGTATTTGAAGACTCGCCCCGATCATCCTGCGGTTCCTCCTGTGTTTTCCGGTCCCACCAAACACGTCTCTTGCCTAGAGAAAGATTTAAAAAAAAACATCATGAGATTTTGTTCGTTTATGAAGGCTTTGACTGCCACATGTGACATGTTTCAACAAAAAGAAAAAAAAAAGGCTTTGACTGATACTGTGTAACAGAACACGTGCAAGTGCAATTGACTCTTGGGGGAAAAAAAGAAGAATGGTGAGAAAGCACGTGCTGGAGAGTAGTAAAGGGAAATGTTTACTGATTTTTTTCTTTTTTATTTATATTTATTTTGTTACTGAAAGCGTGTAATGTAACATCTTGGCAAATCAATGTGTATGACACACAAAAAAGACCTTGCAAAAAGAAAGAAAGAAAGCGTAACAATGCCAAAAATAATAATAAAAAAAAGAATCAGCGACTGGCGAGGATAGATGAGTGACTTTTCCAGCGCGCAATCCAGACCGTCGGTAGATCCATCCTAGCCGTCCATCCGTATCGGTCGATGCAAAAGGTGAGTGCTGGCGACTGCTTCTCCTGGATAGGTTAATATCCCACCAAAAAAACAGTGATTTTTTCCTATGGCGAAAATAAAAATATTATAGTAATTACTCCCTCTATCCCAAAATAATAATACAGAATGTGACATATCCTAATACTACAAATTTAAATATGTCACATATTGTACTAGGTTAATTTATTTTAAAATTTAAATAGGATAGCCACATAATATGCTAGGTTAACTTATTTTGAAACAAATTGTGTATGTAGTGGCTTCTCTTTCTCTCTTCGAGCGAACACAATGTATCAGAATTTTTTTTTTAAAAAAATGTGCCTACATACGTGCACGCACATGCAAATTGCAAGTAATGACGTACGACCACTACCAATGCTGCTACTACTACGTGACCGTCACCTATATTCTTGGTCTTGGGATTTGTTTGTGGCAGGAAGAGATTCGCCTTTGGTCTCATTTGCCATGCAAAGTGAGATCTTCTTCTTGAAGGGAAATCCCTTCATTCCCTTGCATGAATTATTATGTCTAGTTGAAAAACAGCTCCAGAGAGAGCCAATGAGCTCCTTTAACTTTCTTCTTTGTCAATTGATCATTATCTAACGCAGAAAATTGGAAAGGCTAAAGATTAGAGAGGCGAGGATTGGTTGATCCATGTTGGGGGTTTAATGCTTCAAAAGCTTTTTTATTTAAGCCAAGACAGGGTGACAGTCCGACTGACACGGCAGGACAAAATTCACCAGTGCTTTGCTCCTGGACGGCACAAATGCTGGCGTCTGTCTCGCTCATCGGCCACCAAATATCTAACGGAGCAGGAGCATATTCTGTGATGCCTCTCCAACCCCCATTGGCCCTCCACGTCTTTCCAAGCTTCCATGTGACTCGGTATCACCATCTCGCCAAAAGAGAATGATGGGAGAATTCAGGTGGAATTTGTAATTTAATGTTATTCATGTCCATTTACTGAAATAATCTGATATGGATTCGTTTCGAATTTTGGATGAATTTCAACCTAAAGGGGTGTCTATATCAGAATTCATGTAATCTTTGCTTTTTCCTAGGAAAGAGGAGAATTTGTCCGGGCAGGAAGAAGCATCGCCTAGAACAAGCAAAACCACGGGGAGCTATTTCTTGGTGGCAACCGGAGAGGTTCAGTTTTTTTGTGCACTGTGATTAGCTTTTCACAAATAAACTAAACTAAAAGGCTCTAGTGTAGTACTCCCCCGTCCCAAAATATAAGGTACTGGGATCAGATGGAGCACATCATAGCACTATAAATCTAAACATCATGTTCAAATTCATAGTAATAGAATGTCTCCCATCCAGTCCTAACATCTTATATTTTTGGAGGGAAAGAGTAATAAACTAAACTAAACTGAAGGCTCTAGTGTTTCCCTAATCATTCTGTTCTGTGCAAAAGGAACGTATGATAACGGCTACGAACTCTGAAGGCAAAGCAAAGTTGCTGAAGGCATCATTTTCAGAAAGGAACTAGCATTGATTCTAGGAATAAGTTGAGTTAACAAAAGAACGAGGAGAAGTTAATTCCAGGAATAGGACAGCAGCAGCAGCAGCAATAGCTGAAGGCATCATCTTAAGAAAGGAACTAGTCGAGTTAAGAAGAGGACGAGAAGGGAAGTAAATCACTGGAACAGGACAGCAGCAGCAGAAGGTAATATGAAGAGACAATTCCAATATGAAGGATTTGTGATCACGGGAAGAATGGAGGGGGGCTTCTAACCGAAGGAGCAACTTAAACACACTAGTGGTTGTCAAGAACATGGACAGGAGAGGGCAAAAGATTGATCCCCCTTTCAGTACCCTCACTATTTGATGGTGTTGGAACCTCCGATCCTAGTGCAAGCTAGATGCACCTTGCTTTACTCCAGGCATGATTCTCTCAGACTTACAAACTTGGAGTCTGCAAAGAGAGCTTCGTTTATATATTTTTTAGGTTGACGATACAGAATAATATGATTTCCTTTCTTGTGATTGTTATGTTATGCGCAAATCTTGAGAATTACCCTTTTTCATAAAGAACAGAAATCCTAATCATATTTACCGCTTCCGAATGATTCAGCTAGATGCATATAAAATAACAGCAAAGAAACTTATACGTAGTTAATGTTCATACATTTTATACATGTTTAATAAATATAATAACCAACAAGCACGGCTAACAAATGTTGTAGTCATACGTATCTTAACTTGGTGCCTTCCTTCACAATGTAAAGGTGAACTCAACCACCTTACCTCAGAGCCTGCTTCATCAATGAACAAGGAATAGTGCATCCAGAACAAAACATGTTATGCAGATGAGAAACCCAATCACATTCACTTCTCATAACTCTGTTTTATCAGGTACATTAACCATTATTTATAGTAGTCCTTTATGATGCATGACTTTAGTTACGCTTAACCAACAAATGTTGTGTTGTGCACTGACAAGCAGTGCACATGTCTATATGCCAAACTATAGGGATGAAAAAAAACAAACAGCAAGCATACAATCTGAAGTGCATGGGCAATGAACAGAAAAATGATGCATAAATGTTAGGAAAAGAGAGGACCTCACGATTTCCAAACATATAGTAAGTTAGGAACTGAGGCCTGGCCTATAAACTGCAGTAAGTACTAAGTAGCACGTAAATCTCTAATTGAGATATATGAATAAAAGCATGACAAAACAAAATCACAATCGAATAATAACAGGCCCTAATCTTTTTTTTAAAAAAAAAATCATACCTACAAGGTAGTGGGGAAATAAGTTCTCATTGTACCCTTTGTAATTGTTTGGAAAAATTAAGATATCAAATTGGAGGTCATGGCAATACCCATGTTTCTACAACTCAAGATTGGTTGCTGCAATGCATCTGTCAAATTTTACTTCATTTTGAATCAATTCTGTAATAATCGTGTGACAAGCTGTGATCTACACCAATGAAACATCAATCATGCAACAGGCAGATCAACAAAAATATGAAACAGAAAACTAATTGAACCAGATCTACACCTCTATTCAGAACAAAGGAATCAAACTTCAATCTATATCGCAGCAATGGTATTACGGTTAGTTTAACTAGCATGTTCGAGTACATAGCAGCAGAAACAATAGCATAGTAGCATACAGCACAACTAAAAGGATTAATAGGATTGGGCATGCGAGTGTGTATACCTTCTCGAGCTTTCTTCTCCAACGCTGTTTTCGCCGCTTGCGCCTCGTCGTAATCCATCCCGAAAGCTTGGGCGTAGGTGGGATCCTTCAGCGCGTATCTGGATAGGCGGTAGGCCTCAAGCATGGAGCTCATCTGGACCGCCGGGATGTGCCGCTTGGGCTTGCCGATCAGCTCGGCGGCGTCCAGCTGCTCCACGGCGGCGCCCTTCAGGTAGTCCAGCAGCGCCCGCGGATCGATCTTCTCCCGCTCCGCGGCAACCTGCTCGGGGTGGTACTCGGCGTCGGTGTCGAATCCAGGCACGTCGACGAGGAGGTACCTCGGGTCGAGCTCGTGGGGGCGAGCGGCGTTGGGGCGGTGGCAGGGGCAGAGGAACGCGAGGGCGGCGCGGCGGGCGACCTCGTCGGCGGCCTCGTCGATGGCGGTGGGGAAGTTGCGGCCACCCGGCTGGGCGAACTTCTCCCGGAAGTGCTCCTCGAAGGGGAGGAGCTCGTGCGGCTCGAACCAGCCGTAGCTCGAGTCGCCGAAGAAGGCGACGAGGACGAGGCCGTCGCGGTAGCCCCGGCGAACCTCCCCGTCGCTGGTGAGGGTGATGCTGTAGACGTGGCCGGGCCACCACGGGTGGGACTTGACCTTGCCCCAAACCATGTCGCCGAACCGGACGCCGCGCGGCCACGCGCCGCCGCCACCTCCGGGGTGCACGATGGCGCCGGAGCCGGACGCGGCGGCGCCGGAGCCGGCGGCGGCCGTGGCGGTGGCGGTGGCGGCGGCGGCGGCGGCGGCGGCGGCAGGGGCGGGATCGGACATCCTGCGGAGAGGAGGCGAAACCCTAGATTTGGTTGCGGGGTCTCTCGATTTGGGCCTGGGTTTGGGATTTTTGGGGATGGGGGATTTCGGGAGGTTGGGCCCCGAACGGGAGGGGATCGGGGGCATGATGGGAAATTGGGAAGAGAGGAGAAAAAAGAAATGAGAGAAATGGTTTCAATGTCGGGCAAGCCAGATGCGGGACCTATAGGGGCAGCAAAGTTTTTATAAAGTGAGACAAAGTAGCATGGCATTTGCGCGTAATTGTAATGGTGTATCGGGGTATTTTACGAAGAGACGTAGGAGCGGTTTCGTCGAAACAGTGGACGCGTAATATAGATGGTTATCCGTGTGATGTTACTGTTGGTATGATATATCCGTTTTATATACATATATGTCATTTGTTCCTTATTTATCAATTTGTCACCTATTATTTTGGTAGAAATTGATTGTTTGAGTTTATCCTAAAACTCATCAGTGTAATTCAAGTATAAAAAGAACGAAATATATATATCAATGACGTGTGTTTCTCGTTGATATGATGTCCATGATAGTATCTTTTTTTTCATGTTTACTGTGCCAAGTGTTCAATACTATTAGAGCAAGGAACTCCCCTAGCAGGAAGGCAAAGTACCCTCGTTTAATAGTTCGGTCATGGTGCAGGTTCGAGCTCGTGCTCAGGTCGTGCATGAGAACGAGGGGATATTAGAGAATGAAGACAAATGGTTTATACAGGTTTAGATCGCTCGAAATTGTAATGCCCTACTCCTACGTTCAAACACGCTGATGAAGCCTAGAGGGGGGTGAATAGGCTGTTCCTGAAAACTTAAAAACAAATCGCAGCGGTAAAATTCAAACAGACCCGGAACTTCCTGGTAAGGAACACCGGAACTTCCGGTCTACCAGACCCGGAACTTCCGGTGTTCTAGGGCAGGAACTTCCGGGTAACAGAACAGAGATGAAATTCAAATTTCGAAACAGGAGACTAAGTCAATCTTCACAAGATGATGAACAGGTATTCTAAGCAGAGGATAGATCACAGAAACATCCACAGAAACATCACAAAAAGAGACAAGAGCGATTTTTTCCCGAAGTTCGGATCTTGCGATCCTACTCTCCGTTGAGGAGCTCCAAAGAGCTAGGTCTCGATTAACCCCTTGCCTCACTTGTGCAAAAACCCCAGAGGAAATCCACAGCCTTCAACCCTAAACACTTCTAGGCAAATTTCTAGAATTGAGTGACCACCAAGATCTAACTCAACCTACTTCTAGAAATTCGCCACAAGTGTGGGTTGCTCTACTTGGAAAGCCTCTAGAATCTCAGCACAAGAACTTCATTAACTTATCTCGTTCCCTTTCGGAGGAGAGGAGATCCTTCACAAACTTACCCGGGACATCCATAATATGCAACGGATTCTCGCGGGCGACACCTAACCGTCTAGGAGATCATCTCCAAGAGTAATAAGCACCGAGATGACAGCCCACGAGATATTCCAAGTGCTCACCCAAGATCCTAGTCTTCACACATCTCCAAATCTTCCTCACTTCATCTCAATCTCTCTTTCTCACAAGAATTAGGCTCTAGATTGAGTGGAGAAGGCAAGAAACACTTGGGAGAGGCTAGCAATAGCTCTAGGTTCAAAAAGTGAAAGTGGAATGGCCAAAGAACGAGCTGGAAACGAGCTGGTTATGTATAACGGCTAGGTAACGTCATCTAGCCGTTACTCACAATTTTGAACTGGAAACTAGACAGGAAGTTCCGGACCTATAAGACAGGAACTTCCGGACTACACTTAGGAAAATCTTTTTCACAAGACCGGAACTTCCGGACCTGGAAGACAGGAAGTTCCGGACTTGCACTTTTGAACAGATGGAGTGTTTGCAAAAATGACTCCTAGGGAAACTTGACACTTGGTTCACATTAAGAGCACTTGACATATCTCAGAGTATCACCTGGAACCCCTCTTAATAGTACGATTTTTCCTAAAAACTCAATTGCGATAAATAAACTATCCTATGCACTTCCCGAGTTCCGGTCCGCTTTGATTTTCTTTTAGGGGGTCTCCAAGCATCCATCTTCCACACCTTGGACTAATACTCCTGAAAGTAACTCAATGAACTCATTAGTCCCTTAACCACATTTGTCATTAATCACCAAAACCCACTAAGGGGATTAATGCACTTTCAGCACTAAGTGATGATGATAAAGTTTATGGTAGATGATGTTGGGATGATCTAAGTGAGAGATGATGAATAATTTTTTCTTGCAGGGACATGACGAACCCTTCTTCGTTGAGTCTGAGATGTGAATCTAACTTAGCCTATTTTAGCTAGTCAAACCTCCTTCTTTGTGACATAGATCCTCATTTTATACGTTAAGAGGAGTTCACACTTTCACAGTACACATGTATGCATACGAAAGTGGGTCCCAACCCATAGGGGTTGGTATGCTTGATTTTGTCGCTGTCCCTCCAAACAAATCAACCGGATGTAACGGACTCACCTATCAGCCGACCTGTGGAGCATTACAGCTGAAATTTTCATCCCAATTGTCTACGGGCCCACCTGTCGGTCACAATTGCTGATAAAGGGGTCCCATGGGGTAAACTAGGAGCGTGCGTTAGGCTCAAAATAGAAAAAAAAATTCTAAATAATCGCAACCTCTAAGTCCATGTTCGAAACGATTTTTGAAGGACTTCTTTTTAGGTTTAAATACTTTGGAAATTTTTCCTATGAGGTTATTTGGAACAAATGAATGGGGTTGTTGGTTTCCTTTGGAAAGGTAGTAATTCCTCCATTTTCATAGGAAATAAAAAACATCTACTTTGATCTAAAGGAAAATTTCCTTTGCTTCATGCTTGCATCTGTGTTTCTCAATTTTTTCATGTGATCCAAACAGTCCAAAATTTATCTTCCTGTGTTTTGAATTCCATTGTTTTCCTATGTTCTTTTTTCCTATTTATGTGTTTTCCATTCCTTTGTTCCAAACATGACCTAAAAGGGAAATCTGAACATATATCATTGTAGTTTACGTGGTGTGCTTGAGGTGCTTTTGAGTTTTAAATAGATTAGTGACTTAGTGTTTTGAGAGGGAACCCTTTCTTTGGTTGGTGTTGTGTATCTCTTCTCTATCAAACAAAATGAGGCAAGAACTTCTGCCTATGTTTTAAAAAGATTGAACGCATATCCTCATGTAGGACTCATGTAGAATTCAAATCCTTCAAAATTTTCTAGTGTCACATTGCTACAGCAAATGGAGGTGGAACCAACAGAGAAATGACCTTTGTGCTCTCCAAATCTCTACTACTAAAAATACCCATGACACTATATGCCACCGACATGAACGGCTCGCCGCACAAAATAATTACACCTCGTAAACACAAATTAAGCCCTCAAATCTTAATTAACCTTGTTTGCAATTAACCACCCTGCGTGCATCGTCATTCCTTAATCCAAGAACGTGAACACTTGCGAGAAAACAAATCATTTGCGGCTTCATTTGATCGGTCGCCGTCAGTGACCGGCCGGCCGTTCGCCGCGGCGGCGATGGCGCGCCGGGTGCTGGAGGTGACGCTGGTCTCGGCCAAGGACCTCAAGAAGGTGACGATGTTCTCCAAGATGCGCGTGTACGCCGTGGCGTCCATCTCCGGCGGCGACCCGCGGGTGCCGACGCACCGGACGCACGCCGACCGGGAGGGCGGCCGGAGCCCCATGTGGCACGCGCCGCTCCGCTTCCCCATCCCCGACGCCGGCGCCGACATGCGCGCCATCGCGCTGCACGTGCTGCTCCGCGCCGAGCGCGTCTTCGGCGACAGCGACGTCGGGGAGGTGTTCGTGCCGGTGAAGGACCTCGTCGCCGCGGCGCCCGAGGGCGGCGAGCACAGGCACCTCAGCTACCACGTGCGCCGCCCCGTCAGCGGCCGGAAGTGCGGCGTGCTCCACATATCGTACCAGATCACCGACGAAGCCGCCGAGCCGGCATCCGCCGCCGGCGCCCGCGGCGCGTCGTCGACGCGGCATGTCAGCGGGAAGGGCCTCCAGCTCAGCGCGATCACCGCGTACCCGTCGGCCGGGCGCAACAGCGGCGGCCGCCGCGGCGCGGCGCAGTCGCCAACGCTGGCGTACCACCACGGCTCGCCCTACGGCGGCGGCGGCGGCGGCGCGCACGCGCAGCACCACCATCACCACCACCACCATTACGGGTACGGCTATGGCCCAGCGCCGTACGGCCATGGCGCGGCGGCGGCGGCGAGTCACGGTGGTGGAGGAGGGATGGGGCTCGGCATGGGGGTTGTCGGCGGCGCGGTCGCAGGGATGGTGCTCGCCGACATGCTCGCCGACGGCGAGATGGACGCGCCCTTGGACGCCGGCGTGAGCTGCTGATCCATCCGTACGTGCTGCACGAATCTTGATGTAATTAATAATAATCAGGTGTCACAATGGGCATTACACTGTTTGGCAGTGATATGAATATATCATGGAAGTTTTTATCCCTTTCTAATTTGCACATATGAATTTGGAACGAAGATCTGTGTCAAAATGACTACTATTATCAATTTGTTTGTTTTTCTTTGTTCTCAAATTTGTTTTAGTCCGATAAGAATATAAGAATTTGGAACAAAGATCTGTGTCAAAATGACTACTATCATCAATTTGTTTGTTTTTTGTTCTCAAATTTGTTTTAGTCCGATAAGAATATGAAATGCTATGATCTCGCCTTCAATTTCTCGCTGAACTTTACTCATATATTGAACTATACGGTTTGACATAAACCTGAGTAAATTTTATTCGTATTTATTATTGGTTTAATTTATCGAGGGTTGATCTGAATTCCCCTTTGTTGATTTGCCATCAGCTTGATCCTACAATTTGTTGGAACAAACGAAATCTAAGTCACGAAGAACGTGGAATCATGCTGCGTTCGTCGTTCCAAACCGTTGTTTCCATCCTATAAATATAGGGACAATCTGGTCATTTTCTCGTTAAAACTTAAAACCACTCAAAAATAGCATCGCACATTTGTCGATGTTGTCTCTCAACCCATTGATCTAGAACTTTGGTCACATTACACAAAAATATTTATATCACTCGACCAAATATAATCTAACACAATGAAAATCAACTACCTAAACCAAACACCCAATGAATTGTCTTACTTTATTGGATTTTAAACTACAGATACAAAATTTATTCACTTTGGCCCTGTTTAGTTCTAAAGTTTTTTTTCCAAACTTTCAACTTTTCATCACATCAAACCTTTTATATACACACAACTCTTCTATCACATCGTACTTCCTCCATACTCGTAAAGGAAGTCGTTTAGGACAGCGACACGGTCTCCAAAACACAACTTTGACTTATTGTTTCTACAAAAATATTTATTTAAAACACAACGTTTATGAAATATTTTTCAAGACAAATCTATACATATATTTTTTACATTTTCAAACTTAATAACTTGAGAGTTATTCATGATTTATATTTCTAAGGTTTGACTTAAACATTGTCTAAACGACTTCCTTTATTAGTATGGAGAGAGTACCAATTTCAACCAAACTTTCAAACTTCAATGTGAACTAAACACAGCAAGCAGCCAAGAACCAAGCCACACCACCAAAGGTGTTCAACGCGGCGACGTGTCACTTGAGGAGGTTAGTAATGGCGATGCCGATGATGGCCACCTGCTGGCAGTCGGCGCTGTACCTGGGCAGCGGCGACCTGGGGCCGGCCCAGGAGAGGCCACCGTCGCACCGCTACACGAGCGCCGCCACGCGCGCCAGCTCCTGCCTCGCCGCCGCGTACCGGCGTGCGCCCAGCTCGTCGGCGGCCTCCGTGAAGGCGACCCCGACGGCGTAGTCTGGTACACACGAGTTCATAGCTGAAATACTAAGTACACATACACGAGAGTCTAGTGCGAATTATTATATCATAGGCCCGCAGGCATAGTCTTAAAACATAGGACCAAACGGTCCGGAATACATTCCAAAAGCAGAAGTAGATAAGACAGCGGAGTTAAGGCAGCGGCACGCCATTGCCACAGGCAACGACCGTAACTAAGACCTACTGAGTGCCATCGTCTTCATCACCCTCTTGGTAGTAAGCATAGGGATCCTCCGAAGCTTCATCTCTGACCGATGATTAAGTTTGTATATTGCAAGGGTGAGTACCAACCGTACTCAGCAAGCCACCACAGCAACAATGCACATGATAGAGGGTATTCAAAGAATGGCTATGGTTCTTTTGCACAAAGCAAGTTTTGTAATTCTTTTCACAAGCCTAAGGCCTAGCATAGACTGATCACGTTTTAATACCAGTGTTCACATTAGACAACGACGATTCTGTCCACCATCCATTGTGATCCCAAGGATAGCTTCCCGCCATTGAGTCGTCATGGTTTTCTGAGGACGTCCACCTTCCCTCCTCTCAGGAAGTGGCTCCATCAGCATAAAACTCATCATGCAATATCCTATCCCACACAAGTTAAGAATTTAGAGTCTAGCCAAGTGTAATACACGTCCCGGTGCTCAATAACCGCGAGCATGGCTATTCGAATAGATTTGGTTTACTCACACTGCAGTGGATGTACACTTTACCCGCACTCCGCGACTGCCCAACACATGAGCCTCGTCCCAACACATGAGACGTGTCACGGCAAAACCTTTCGATAACCTCGCATTGGCAGTACCCGCTCCATGAACTTAAATCCTCATGCACTCTAGGCGTCCATGTTTCTAGCAGTGAGAGGAGTTCTGGCGCTCCCGGGAAAGAGAAGTCTCACACACATATTAAATTATGGTTCAAGTTAAGTTCTCTCTCTCACACACTCATGGCAGTCCTACCGATGGCGACACCGATGTAGGGCACGCTTCTCAGCCCTACCTCAACGGCTGTCCCACCGTAGCGCACCGGCCTCGCTCAGGGGTGAACCATCTATGCAGGGATACTGCCTCCGCTCGGCTATCTAATCCGCTAGGTCTATACCCATACGAGAAGTGCGGTTGTACGGGGGTCATTTCATGCTTAACTTCATGACTCGGTCCTTAATTGACCGGGGACGGTACTAGCCTTTTCCAGATACCACCCAAATCCTCCGTCCGCCCCAGTCGAAAACAGTTGTTT
Organism: Oryza meridionalis; assembly: GCA_000338895.3. Lineage (NCBI taxonomy): Eukaryota > Viridiplantae > Streptophyta > Magnoliopsida > Poales > Poaceae > Oryza > Oryza meridionalis. The sequence continues at coordinate 2,856,524 of CM002528.2, read as the reverse complement.
AGTTTCATTTCTCCTTTCACAAATCATGTCATCAATATCATGGCAATGTGGTGCTCATATCTCCACATGCCGTATCTCAATTACCTTCCCAAAGGTAATTGCCCAAGCATATAGCATTTGATAAATATGAGTATGCATGATTCTAGAATAGCATTTCTAAGCAGTTGTCATAATTGACTAGGGACTCATACGTAATCATGGTTACAAGGATTTTAAGGGTAAACAATAATCAAGGCATGGCATAATCACAAGTAGGATGTTCATCATTGCATGCAATTTTATTTATAAACAAAACAATTTCGCAATTGGGATCAACATGTTCAAGGAATAGTGATGACTTGCCTTGCTCGTAGTCCTGCGGGTCTTGATCCTTGCTCGGATCCGCAACTCCCTCGGGCTCTAAAATTACGTGCGAAGAAACGATTTGAATTCGGTTAGAATTCAAATAAAGATCCAAGTAAATCCAAGAAGATATCGAGCGCGGAAGTCGGTTTCTTACATTATCTATTTTTGTTCGTGAAATAGAGCTAATCCGATCTTAATTTATCCATCCTAAACTATTTCGCGGGTATAAATATTTTATTAGCACAAGTTTTTAATTTAATCAGCCCGAGTATCATATCTGAAACACCCTAAAAATTCGACCAATAAAAACAAAACTCTAAAAATACGGACCTTCGAAACTTTTTAAATTAATTGCATCATGCCGATCTTATTCGCCTATTTTATTTGGATTTGATTTCGAAGTTCATTAATCGTGAGTAAAGAATAGTTAATTAGGAATAAACTCTAAAAATAAAATGGCAAAATAAATATAATTTAAAATAAAGATTAGGTGAGGATAGAAATAAATAAAATATTATCTCGACCGTAATGGTAATAAATAAATTTAAGTGCGGTGGAGCAAGAATTAACCCTAGTTAAAAATTCAAATAAATTATATAAAAATAAAATATGGGTAATATTAATCTAGGGTGAATTTATAGTTAGAATAACACAAATATTGAGTGAACTTCATGTGTGTAAAAATTAGGATTTATAGGATAAAATTTAAATAGAAAATAGGCTCAAATAGGGATAATTAGGAGCTAGCACTGTTCATTGCACTCTAGGTGCTCGACGAGGTTTTCTAGCTCTGCCCCCTCCTCTGCCTCGCGCCTGCACCCCGCCGCGCCGCCGCCGCCGTCGCGCCGTCGCCGTCGCCGCCTCGAGCCCCGCGCCGCCGTCGCGTCGCCGCCCGTCGCGTCGCCGTCCGTCGCGTCGCCGCCCCGAGCCCCGTGCGCCGCCGTCGCCGCGCGCCGTCACGTCGCCGCCTCGAGCCCCGCGCCGCCATCGCCATCGCCGTCGCCGCGTGCCGTCGCCATCGCCGCCTGCTGCCGCGCGCCGTCGCCATTGCCGCCTGCCGCCGCGCGCTGTCGCCATCGCCGCTACCGCGCCGCGTGCTGTCCCGTCGCGCCGTCGCGTCGCCGCGCCGCGCGCCGCTCGCCCGTCCCGTCGCCGTCTCGCGCCGCGCGCTCGCCGCCTCGAGCCCCACGTGCCGCCCGTCGCGTCGCCATTAGGGCTGGCCACCCCTCCCTCGCGCCCTGCCCCCCCTCTCCTCCACCCCCACACACATCCTCTCCATCTTTCCCCCTCTCCCTCTCCCCCTTCTCCACGCGCCGCCGTTGTCGTGCCGCCGCGCCGCCGCCACGAAGCCGCCGCGCCGCGCCGCGACTTGCGCCGCTGTCGCCATCGTCGCCGCCGCCGCCGCTGTCGGTAAGCCGCCGCCCCCCCCCCCCTCGCGTCCACCGCCGTCGCCGCCCGGGTGGGCAAGGAGCCGAGAGAGAGAGGGAGAAAGGAGCCGGGAGGGAGAGAAAAGAGAAAAAGAAAGAAAAGGAAAGAAGGAAAAGGAAAAAAAAGAAAAAGAAAAAGAAAGAAAGAGGAAGAAAATAAAAGGCATTTGAGTAAAAGTTAGAAGTTTAGAAAATTTAAAATAATTAGAATTTAATCGTAGATTAGTTATAGTCGTAAAATTGCGAAATTTAATTATATTTTGGTAGCCTCTATGAGTAATCAATTTGCGGTAGGAATTTAGATTTATTTAAGAACTAAAATAAAGGTGTTGAATTCTTAGGAAAATTACTTAGGAGACACAAAATGTCTTAGGTTGAGGAATAGTTCTATTTCGCGAATAATATAGTGGATATAACAGTCGCCTCTTGTGCTCGCTTTTCGATTTGGTCTTTATTGGATTTTATTTGAATTCTAATGGAATTCAAATCAATTCTTCGCACGTACTTGTAGAGCCCGAGAGAGTTGTGGATCCGAGTGAAGGCCAAGACCCGCAAGACTTTGAGCAAGGCAAGTCATCACTACCCCTTGAACATGTTGAACCCAATTGTGAAATTGTTTTGCTTGCAAATAAAATTGCATGTAATGATGAACATCCTACTTGTGATTATGCCATGCCTTGATTATTGTTTACCCCTTATTCCTTCGTAACCATGTTTACGTATGAGTCCCTAGTCAACTATGACAATTGCTTAGAAATGCTATTCTAAAATCATGCATACTCATATTTATCAAAATACTTTATGCTTGGGAAATTACCATTGGGAAGGTAATTGAGATGCGGCATGTGGAGACATGAGCACCACATTGTCATGATATTGATGACATGATTTGTGAAAGGAGAAATAAAATAAACAACTGTTTTCGACTGGGGCGGACGGAGGATTTGGGTGGTATCCGGAAAGGGCTAGTGCCGTCCCTGGTCAGTTAAGGACCGATCCTTGAAGTTAAGCATGAAACGACCCCCGTACAACCGCACTTCTCGTATGGGTATAGACCTAGCGGAGTAGATAGCGGAGCAGAGGCAGTATCCATGCATAGTGGTTCTTGATGTGTGAGGCAGGGGCTCTACGGTGGGGCAGCCATTGGTAGGACCGCGGGGCGGGTGTCTACAGTGGTGTCGCCATTGGTAGGACTGCCATGTGAGAATCTAAACATAATTATAACTTAATGCATGTGTGAGTCTTCCCTTCCCGGGTGCGCCAGAACTCCTCTCACTGCTAGAAACTGTGTACGCCTAGAGTGCATGAGGATGTAAAGTTTATGGATCGGGTGCTGCCAATGCGAGGTTATCAAAAAGCTTTGCCGTGACGCGTCTCATGTGTTGGGACGAGGCTCATGTGTTAGGCAGTCGCTGACTGCAGGTAAAGTGTACATCCACTGCAGTGTGAGTAAATCAAATCTATTCGAATAGCCGTGCTCACGGTTATTGAGCACCGGGACGTGTATTACACTTGGCTAGACTCTAAATTCTTAACTTGTGTGGGAGGGGATATTACATGATGATTTTTATGCTGTTGGAGCCACTTCCTGAGAGGAGAGAAGGTGGACGTCCTCAGAAAACCATAGCGACACAACAGCGGGAAGCTATCCTTGGGATCACAATGGATGGTGGACAGAACCGTCGTTGTTTAATGAGAACACTGGTACTAAAATTTGATTAGTCTGTGCTAGGTCTTAGGCCTGTGAAAAGAATTATAAAACTTGCTTTGCGCAAAAGAACCATAGCCATCCTTTGAATACCCCTGTCATGTGCATTGTTACTGTGGTGGCTTGCTGAGTATGGCTGGTACTCACCCTTGCAATATACAAACTTAATCAGAGGTCGGAGATGAAGCTTCGGAGGATCCCTACGCTTACTACCAGGAGGGTGATAAAGATGATGGCGCTTAGTAGGTCTTAGTTACGGTTGTTGCCTGTGGCAATGGCGTGCCGCTGCCTTATCTACTTCTGTTTTTGGAATGTATTCCGGACTGCTCGGTCCGATGATGTAAGACTATGCCTGCGGGCTTATGATGTAATAATTAGCACTAGACTCTCGTGTATGTGCATTTGGTATGTCAGCTATGAACTCATGTGTACCAAACTAGTTGATCCAGGGAAATGGTACTGTTTACACAATTGATTCCTGTTATAAAAACGGGGGTCCACAATATCCTTGTAATAGATTAGAAATCTCTATCGCAAGCTAAATATCGGACGAGATCCTAAAATTATCTTATAATAATATACGATTTAATTTAGTCTATGACTAAACGAAATTCACGATTAAATATAATACATGGCTAAAATTCCTAGTAATTAAATCCAAATATCTACTGTGAATTGATTACTTATATGGACTACCAAAATAATCTATAATTGTATAATATTTTGTAATTTTACGACTACAAATAATCTATAACTAAATTCTAATTATTTTAAATTTTCTAAACCTCCTTAACCTCTCCCTAATCTTCTATTTATTTTATATTTTCTTTCCTTTTCTTTTCTCTCTTCTTTTCTTTTCTTTTTCTCCCTTCCGGCTTCTTCTCCCTTCTCTCTCTTGGCTCTCTGGCGACGGCGACCGAACAAGGGGAGGGGCGACGGCTTACCGACGACGGTGGCGGCGATGGCGGCGCAAGGTGGGGTGACGCACGGCACAGCGCGGCGGCACCGAGGGCGGCGGCGCGGCGGCACGAAGGGGGCGGCGCGGTGGAGAGGAAGAGGGGAGAAAAGAGGGGAAAGAGGGGGGGTGGGGTGGTGTGGGATGGAAGGGCGACCGGGAGGGTTATTGGGCGCAGGGAGGGGCGGCCGGCTTCATGGCGATGGGACGGCGCGGCGCGCGGGGGCGCGAGGCGACGGTGACGCGTGGCGACGCGACGGCACGGCGGCGCGGGGCTCGGAGCGGCGATGCGACGGGCGGGCGGCGCGGCGCGGGGCTAGGCGCGGCTCGGCTCGGGGCTCGGTGCGACGCGACAGGCGGGACGGCGAGCGGCGCGCGGCGACGGCGACGTGACAGGCGCGCGGCGGGGTAGGGGCACGGGGCGCGAGGCGGTGATGGTGAAGGGCGTGCGGTGACGGAGCGGCGACGCGGGGGCGCGCGGGGTGACGGGCGATGCGCCGGCGCGCGGCGCGCGGGGCTCGGGGCGGCGAGCGCGCGGCAAGGGCGCGGGGCGCGTGGCGGCGAGGGGACGGGCGCGCGGCGTGCGGTGACGCGACGGCGTGGCAGCGCGGCAAGCGGCGATGGGACGGTGGCGCGGGGACGCGATAGGCGAGCGGCGGGTGAGCGGCCGTGGTGACGGCGACGGCGAGCGGCACGCGGGGCGCGAGGGCGGCGCGGCAGAGGAGGGGGCAGGGCTAGGGAACCTCGTCGTATACCTACTGCGCAATGAACAGTGCTAGTTCCTATTTAACCCTAATTTAGTCTATTTTCTATTTAAATATAGCCCTATAAATTCTAATTTTTGCATAAATGAAGTTTACTCAATATTTGTGTTATTCTAACTAAAAATTCTCCCTAGATTAATATTACCCATATTTTATTTTTATATAATTTATTTAAATTTTTAATTAGGGTTAATTCTTGCTCCATCGTACTTAAATTTAATTATTACCATTATGGTCGCGATAATATTTTATTTATTTCTATCCTCACCTAATCTTTATTTTAAATTATATTTATTTGCCATTTTATTTTTAGGGTTTATTCCTAATTAACTATTCTTTACTCACGATTAATGAACTTCGAAATCAAATCCAAATAAAATAGGCGAATAAAATCGGCATGATGCAATTAATTTAAAAAGTTTTCGAAGGTCCGTATTTTTAGAGTTTTGTTTTTATTGGTCGAATTTTCAGGGTGTTACACTCCGTCGCCTCCGCTTCTCCGCCACGCTCCGCCGCCTCCGCTCCTCCGCCCCCTCCGCCGCATCTGCTCCTCCGCCGCCTCCGCCGCCTCCGCTCCGCCGACACGCTCCTCCGCCGCGCTCCTCCGCCGCCACGCTCCTCCGCTGCGCTCCTCCGCCACGCTCCTCCGCCGCCTCCGCTCGTCCGCCGCCTCCGCTCTGCCACCACGCTCCTCCGCCGCGTTCCGCCACCACACTCCACCCCCATGCTCGTCCTCGCCGCGCGCGCTGCGCGAGAGAGAAAAGGGTGAGAGAGAGAATACATAGAGAGAGAGTATTTAGTGTATGATATGTGGGTCCCACAATTTTTTTAATTAAAAAAACGCTGACTGGACTGCCACGTGTACGCCACGTAGACCAAAACCACCGTGGATTGGGTCGAGGGGGGTAATTCGTCCGGTTTGCATAGTTGGGGGTGAAGAATGTCCGGTTTTGTGGTTCGGGGGGTAATTCAGACGACCACGATAGTTCGGAGGGGTAATTCGTACTTTTTCCAAAAAAAAAAATAGCTGTGATGTACATTGACACATTGTTAATGCCATGTACGCTGTATAATGGTATCTCCTCTGTTTTATTCTTCCGTTGGTAGACACACAATGATGCATACTTCATATAGTAATTCTATATGCTAGCGAACTGACACTGACAAGTGGGTCCTCACCTAAGTTAACAATATAGTGGGGCCCAACTGTCATTGTCATTAACACCGAGAGGTGGAGCTTCTTTAGGCTGATGTCACAGGGGGAAGAGAGCGGCCACCTTCCTCACCGCCGGCCTCACGAGCAGCCGCTCCCACCACGCTTTGACGTTCGTGCACGAGCCCACCAACGTGGCGTACTCGGTGGTCATGAGGTAGTAGGTGTAGGGGAAGTGGTTCAGGTCGGCGACGCTGACGAAATCTCCGGCGAGGTACTCCGACTCCGACAGCCTCCGCTCGTACACCTCCAACACCTTCCTCAGCTTCTCGACGTTCTCGTCAACGACGGCCTGGTCACGGCCGCCGCCGCCGATCATCGGCTTGATGACGCACTCCCGGATAATGTGGGAGATGGCAGGGTCATAGTGGTGCGCCTCCACCTCCATCCACATGTCCACCATTGCTGACTCCTCAAGGTTGCCTTCTCTTAAAAGATCCGGTTTGTTGTACTTGCGAAGCACGTAGCGTTGAATTGCACGCGACTCTGATAATAATAATAATAATAATAATAATAATAATAATAATAATAATAATAATAATAATAATAATAATAATAATAATAAGAAGTGAATATTCCTTTAAAAAATAAGTGAATACTCATTATTCATTTCCAATATATAAGTAATTGAGATGGAGCATATCACAATAATTCGGGTGAGGTGTGGTGTTCCTCGTACCAAAGAGAGTGACTTCTCCGTCCTCAAACGCAGGGATCTTGCCAAAGGGCTGCGAGAAACACGTGCAAATTTGAACGAAATATAGACGGAATTTGAATTTTTTTTTTGAACGACATAGCCGAATTTGATTTGATTGATTGGTTAATTAATTCAGAGATGAAAAGGAACTGATTTACAAAATCTGAACCTTTTGATTATCTTGGTCATATCAGCGTTGTAGCATGGTTTGACTAAACGTTCAGTTGTTGAAAATAAGTTTTGAAAGTGTTTATTTGAAAACTAAAAAAATGAAAAGGTTAGAAAATAAAAAAAAAATTCAAAGGAAGGGTGGTCCTCGGCTTACGTTCCGGGCGAGGTGCGGCAGGGTACTCTGTTCGCGCGCCGCCGCCGTGCCGACGAGCTCGTACCCGCCGGCGCCGCCGGCCTCCTCCAGGCTCGCCAGCACCGCCGCCACGAGCGGCGATCCCGCCGGCCCGGCCACCTCACTCCCATCTGTCTCTTCTCTCTCGTGTGAGCTGAAAGCCTTCTTGCAGCAGCAGCGCTGCTTCCGTTTACCCTTAATTGATCGGCGAGAAGGCGGAAGCTTCAGTGAAACGGCTTGGTGTGGTGAATGGTGATGTACACTCCTGCTCACGAAAGCTAGCTTAACCATCTCTGCCGATTTCAAAGTATAAATGGTATAGTATTACCTTGTACTGATCTCTTGGATGATAAGTTAGTTATATGGATGTTTTTGTGACTTTGTCCTCGTGCAAAACATGTCTTCCGGTCCTTTTTAAACTGGCCAAATTGTATAAACCACCTCCTCAATTGTCAAATTAAATTTAAAAATATAATGTTTAATTTGGTTTTTTCTCAAAAATATTAAGGATACAATTTTTTGGCAGAATTATACCACCGGTCTCGTACAAACATTATACGAAAATAACGTGGACATGACGACACGGACGGTATCCTACGCGGTGTGGCGGGACGAAACCGCGAGACCGCGCGGTCTCCCGGGACGGTCGGTCTCGCATTACCAGTGAGCGAGGCCGTGCGGCAGGGCTGATTCAAATTTGTTTAATTAACTTGATTAGTAATTAATTAACTATTAATTAAACACTAATCAGGTAATTACTTGCTTATTATTATTAATTAATTGCTAATTAGGTGATTAGTCATTAATTAAGCGGTAGCTCACCAGAGAAGCCGTTCGCTCTCGTTCACTCCTCGTGCGAGACCGCTCGGTCTCGCTGATTGCTCGCTCGAGACCGCGTGGTCTCGCGCCCTCCCCGTGTGAGACTGCTCGTATCGTTACGTTCCACTCTCGCGCAACGGCGCAAGCGCAACGATTGTGTAAGACCGATAGTATATTTTTGCCAAACAATTTACATCCCGAATATTTTTGAGAAAAAAACAAATCAACAGTATATTTCAAATTTAATTCCTCAATTGTCACTCTCGTTTTAACATTCTATCTCATAACCCATTTTGTTGCAAAAGCTCAGGCAACCAACAATTCCAGGGCGAAATTGCTCCCTCCATACACATTATTAGTTGATTCGGCCCATTTCTTTCAATATGGATTTACTACCGATCAACGCCATCGATCGCCATTCCACCCTTCTTGCCGCTTCGAACTAGTCTAAGGGTTTATTTGAGGGAGCTTTTAGTAGCTGCAGTTTCTTCCAGAATCAAAAACTCCCCCCAAAAATTGAGATTGTCACCTAGATTTTGAGAATCTATAGTTGTAGAATCCAAAAAATAAACTAAAAGTCAGAAGTTAGGTTTAGTAGCTTCTCTATATTCTCATAAGCTGGTTATCAACTAGAAGATTATCAGAATCTTAAATTCCTCCAAACAAGACGTAAGAACAAGCTCAAGTTGAACTCAACTCATAGCCATACTAGATGAGCACATCATGGCTTATATGGTTCACTGCGAATCCATGTCAGAAAAAATGGAGCAAATCAGCTACTCACGTGTGTTGGGTGGATGGGCTTTTGCAACGGAATAGGTTATAGGGTAGAGTATCAAAACTAGAGTGACAATTAGGGTGGTTTATGCAATGAGACTCTGGTACCTCACGATACTGAATCGTTTCCGATAGTTGGATTACCTTCTAAACAAGTGCCACTGTACTGGACATGGATTGTTTGACGTTGTTGGGCTACTTACTAGCTTGGTTTTTAAAAATATAAAGTTGTTGACTTTTAAACCTCACATTTGGTCATTTGTTTTATTAAAAGAACTATGTAAATATCATTTATTTCGACATGACTTGTTTTATCATTAGGTGCTTTAAGTACGACTAGTAATTTTGCATATTTGCATCCAATTTTAGTATGCCATGTAAAAAAAAAGGAGTATGCCACTTGGTTAAAGTTCAGGATTTAACAATTCGGTGCGAGTGAAAGTTTTTAGGGTTGTAAAATAGACTTTTATTTTTCTCAAAGAAATACTCAGGAGGTGGTACTATTATCCATTTCCCTATAGAATAGCAAAAAAAATCTAGGAACATAATTTCTTCAACCATGCTCTTTTGCTTCATCTATTGACTATGTCTTACTGAAGGAATACACTTACTTTACACCAGTTCCTAATTTCTTTGGCAGTTTGGCACTGAAAAGATGCGTCAGTTACATGCATTCTGTCATTCTGATGATTCTGGTGATCTGGTTTGACACCAAGCAGCACATTATGCTCTGAAACTGTGACAGAGATAGACATTCACCTTATCCATATATATGCTCTGAAACGTGATGTTTGTATAAGTTTCTGTTAATCCTAGTGGAATTTTTTTTCCATCTTATTTGCACATGATCACCTGGTGTCATCTGCTGCTGCACTGTCATCGGCTGTCTCTTCAGAAACCATATTTTGATTCAGTACAAACCTCAGGCTGTCACCTTCTTCAAGCTCCCATTGCTTTGTGAGTTCATTGATGGCTCTTGTTGCAGCCCTGGCTACAGCATAATTGGAATCTTGAGCCAATCTCTGCAATTGAAAGAGCAAGCAAAGATTGATGAAACATCAATAGTTACCCAAGTAACTTCAAAGAAACTAGTTCATGTAGCAAGTAGTAGCAACTAGCAAGTTCGTTCAACAATAACTGATCATTATGCAGAAACAGACTGCATTGTATGGATTTTAACCTTTTTTTAGATAATTGATCACAAGGGACAAATGAGCTTCAGTTTGTACAGCTTGGAATCATGGTTACAAATGAATATGAAGATCGAATTTGAACTGTGGGGCAAGCATGATTCCTGGCTCTGAGAGGCTTAGAAATTTCTCATACAAAAAATTCTGATATGAAGGTACTCAGAAATTGTCCATAGGAGGAGCTATAGGAGAGATTTATGTTCACCTGTAATGCACCCATCCCAGCATTTCCAAGAATCCACATGGATGGAGCTGCAGCCAGTGCATTAGCTAAAGCTTTCCTACAAGGGGTATACATACATAATAATGGTCAATACGAACGTGATGTAATTCAGAAATATAACATAGAGCCTCATCGTTTGCCCTACAACGAATCAGCCACCGCCAAAATTTATTTAAGACTTAATTTTGGAGTTAATTCTACGGTATTTTCAATATAGTTCCTTTTTCAGAATTGGCTTTTAAGTCACTAAGGACATATACATAATAGTTTTATCCATAAACTATTTTTTTGTCGCTAATTAGCTATTTTGGCACAGCCATGATGTATAGAGACAGGACATATCAAATCTGCATTCTTTATATTAACATTCTCTCATTTTCTGTATATTCTCCTTGCGAATTAGCCCCTCAGGGTAACTGTACTTGAAGATGGATTTGATCTTGCTAACAACGCAGAAGCAACAGACATTGCAGGTAACTGTACTCGATAATGCTGTGATATACCTGGTATTAACATCTGGAGAGCTTGAACATTCAGCAAGTAAGGAAACACTCTTTTTCCCATCCATGGCATCCAGGTCAATGAGAGTTGCTACTAACAACTCAAGCTTCAGAAACAGAAAAGAGAAGGTTAGAAAGATGGACATAGGAAGGTTCATCTTTATAAGGTGGGTAAAAAATGTTTCACCTCCTCAGGATCTGTGTAGTCGATACCATCAGCCTCAGACAACGCAGATGCCATACTCCAGTATGCTTGCTATGAATAACAAATTTAACCAAAATTAGCCATATGATAGGAGTTTTCTGCTAAATAAGTTAATCTAGATATAACCTCTATGGCGGTAATCTGGTCCGTTGAAACTTCATGAGGAAACAGCTCGAAGGTATTTCCATTTTTCTCAAGGGTGATGAAACTTCTTGAATTAGCAGGAGAAGAGGAACCATCCTTTGCGAATCTAAAGTATATTTATTTTAGTACAAATCAGATTGTTCTAACAATGAATATGAACCAGCGAAGTAAAATCATGCCCTCCCTAATTAAACATTGATTTTCTCTAAGAAATGAGCATTTGAAATGAACTTACTGCTCTTGTAATCTGTTTGCCATCATGTCATGGATATCCCGAACAAACTGCACTAAATATTACAGAATTACATACAAGTGTAATATTTAATAATCAAGATGTTGTATGAGAAATACTGAGAATTGGGAAGGGTCAAATTGATCAAAACATCTAGTATGTGATCCATAAACTTTTCCTTTTGTGCAGCAACAAATACCAAAAAAATGTCCATATGGCAAGGTGTAGATAGAGTATGATTAAGTCTAACGCTAGTTATTCATGTCTAGATATATGATTATTTATTTTCTGCAAAGCCAATCAAACTAAACCTTAGCTATTAATGTAATGCATAACAGCAAACCGGTCATGACAGCAGGCTCATAAAACAAACAAAATTTCAATTGCAAATTTACCACTACTTTGAATCGTTATTGCAAAACAGCCATTAGAAAATTGCAAAAATACCACTAGAACTGTCATTCGAGTGGCATTCTTGCAATATTGAAAAAACCGGTGGCAAATTTGCAAATGCCCCAACAAAATTTGTTGGAAATATGATGTATGGGGCATGATGTTAAGCAAATAAATAATCAAGAATTGTTACAAGTTTGAGTTATATATCTTGCTTTCATAAATCAAAATAACTGATTATGTTTTCATCCTAAAATCTTGCATATCTTATCTTGTAAATTATAATGAAAACTAAACCAACTTGCTGCATTTAAAGACAGCAGAGATGCAAAAAAACAAGTTGGGCTACCTTTAAAGCCATGAAAGCATCTTCCATGGCACGTCGTCTAACAACCGAGTCAGCTCGTCGCAGATCTGCCTGCATTGCAAATAAATAGTGTATTATATAAGCATAATCCCATGAATTTAATAGTAACAAACACAAAGAAGGTTAACACCGGTAATAAAACAACATCGGTACTCCAGAAACATTTGGCAGCTATATATCGCTCAGTATTTTCAACTAGTTCCAGCAAAATGAAGTGAAGGACAGAGAACTAGCACAGACCTCCAAAGCACCATCGCTCCAATGCTGATCTGCTGCTTTCTTCAAGTCTGACTGAGCCTGTTCCTTTAATATCTGAATATGCATACAGAGGTAACAGGCTAAAGCACATAGAGGTAGAAAGGAACAAAAAGTAAAGCACATGGATGGTTCAATTATCTAAACATATCGAAAAATCATACTCTCGCAAAGTGGGTAAGCCGCGCTGCCCTTTCCTTCACACTGTGGTCAATTTTTTTAGTGTCCTTCCTTGCACGAGCTTTCAGGAAATAATAGCTTTAGATGGATAGTTAAATCATACCAAAGAAACTAAGAGCTTGTTAGCTAAAAGGGAAATCATGTACCATCAAGCTTGAGAAATCCTGACCCTAAAACAGCAACATCCTGGCACGCACGTTTGTTCAGCCTTGTTATGCCACTAGGATTAGAAATGAGACACATAATTTTGTTACGTACAAATATTTTGTTTTTACCAAGGAATATATTTTTTAAAGATTATTCTGAAAGGAGTACCGTGAAAGCAAGAGAATATCATTTTGAGCTCTTTCATTCACAAATTTTGCATCGTTGTAAACAAATTTGCAAGCTTCAGCCAACCCTTGACTAGATTTGACCGATTTTTTCTTTGCTGCAACTTGATTATCTGAAAATTGGGAGGCTCCTCTTGAATGTTCTTCAAAATCCCTGCAACAATAGATTTAGAAATTTAAAATGACAAACAGGCTATGTCAACCATAAAAACAAAATAAAAAATGCTGAATGGGTTATGTCCATCTTAAAAATGACTGTGTTCAGCTTTGTACATAGGACGAGTCCTTTAAAGACAGTAGAAACATAGGAATTAGGATGAAAATGAATTTGCATGTCCAGATACACGTTTCAATAAACATTGGTCATCTGGGGAAAAAGTAGGTTTATTATCCTGTAGATGTAGTACAAATATTACCTGTATGAATCAGTGACATCTTCAAGACTGCACTCTTTAGTTTCACTGCTGTTATGAGAACCATAAGAATGACACCGGAAATTCTGGCCTTGCTGGATCAAGGAACCATTTGACTGCCCGGTGGTTTGTCCATTTTTCTCATTTACACAAAACCTGAAGGCTGTCTGATATCCATTCGTGCACTTCCTTACCTTTGTTTTTTGCGGTACACAATTCAGTGCCACACAATGAATTCCTTTCAGCTTACATGACATTCTGTATTGATCATTGTAGTATACCCCGCTAGCTGCTACAGGACCAGGAATGCGAGTAGCCATATGTGCACAGTCTGTATGTTGGCTTGGGTTTGGGCGTTTGGCCACTAAAATCAATCCCAATTATGGCTTCATTAAGTAAGCTTCCTAGCCAGTTTGAAGATATATGATCTTTAGTACCTGATGTGAAATTTGGACATTAGTTGCACGCAACAGTAAGTGAATCTTGAGCAAAACTGATGCTAATACGTCGCGTCAAAAATACTGTAGAACTTCATTCCTTATCAGATCAATAATAGCTGCTTGCTGTTAACAACCATGTAGTAACAGTTTCCTTTCTAAATACCTGCTGTGCATTGTATTGTCAGAATTACAACTACTCTATGAGTGGGGTAATAGAATTCTAGGCCTTCTGTAATCTTCAGCAGTTATCTCAAATTTAACTTGACAGCATGCAGCCATGACAATTAGGAAATGAATAATTGATTTTCTAAATGGTGAAACATCAGTCGCCCCCCTTAAATCTCTAAACACACCAACATTTCTCGATCCTAGATCAGTTTGCAGTTCAGAATCACAAACAAAAACACAGTGGAGAACTGAACTTGCAGTAATCAGCTAATTCGAAACTTTTTTTTTTGGAATAATACTAATTCGAAACTCTAAAAACGAGAATTCCAAAGTAGTAAACAGGAAGACATTCCAACCGAAAGAAATGACATGTATGATCCATCCATGCGAGAATTGCCGAAAGATGCATAATACTAAAACAAGCATAAATTTCAAAGCGAGTAAACAACAGAATATTTGATCCGTCCATCCTCCACATCTAGCATGATCAAAACACCACCAATAAAACACCATCTTTTGCAACATGCAGAGGCTCTCGAGTGACAAAATACAACCAAACTCGACGAGAACCAACAACTTGGTGATTCTATTTTTCTTAAAAGAAAAGACACCAACTTTGTGGAATCTGAGGGGAAAGAACTCGAACCTTTGCTCGCCGGCCTATCCTGCCTCCGTCTCTGCACAGGCCGGGAAGAGAGAGAGAGAGAGAGAGAGGAGGGGATTGGAGGAGAGAGAGGTAGAGGTTGAGGAATCTCAAGCAAAGGAAGGAGATGAATCAATGGAGGATGGCGGATGCGGCCTTGTCCTGTCCACTTCTCTGGTCGCGCTGCCCATGCCTGTAGCGGACACGTGGCGCGCATCCGCTGGTGGCCTCGCCTCGTGGTGGGGCCTACAGGCTCATCTATAGCCAAGAATTTCATTCCACACCATTTCGCTGTCAACACAATCCTGTTGGGTGTCCCTGACATGTGGTCCCTCCACATCTCTCTATCAACTCTTATAGCCTAGCCGTATGGAGCAATGCTTGTGGAACGTAGTTTTTGGAATAAAATTTGAAAAAAATATATACTTCTTTTCATGATTTTGGATTTATATACTTATTTTGGAAAAGAAAGTTAATGCTAAAATTAAAAATAGATTACGATAGCTCAAACAAGCAAACCATTAGCTCAAAACATTATTTAAGAGTTTAGGGCCCTTTTAAAACGTGGGATTGAGAAAACACATTGATAGAAAAAACATAGCAATAAAATGTTATCCTCATTAGATTCTTATGTGATTTTGAAACACAAGAAAAATCTCCAAATAGCCGTTTGACTAGCACATACTAGTAAAAACACATAAATTTTAGACACATGAAGGAAACACATGAGGTAAGACCCCATGCTTATTTTCCTCTAAAATTACTCTAGTAAGGTTCATTTCATAGGAATTTCAAATCCAAAATAATCTTTTTGTTTCAAAAGACTATATAGGATTATTTCTCATAGGATAAAATCCTCTAAAATTTCTATATATTTTTTCTTTGTTTCAATCATACCAAGGATATGTCCGGCTCATGGAGTCGGGAACTGACCCTCCCTAACCATAAAAAACGGAGTAGCAGATTAGTACATAATTAATTACATATTAGCTAAAAAACTTTAAAAAGATTAATATAATTTTAAGTATCTTTTCTATAGTAAATTTTGCAAAAAACACATGTTTAGCCGTTTGAAAAACGTATACACTAGAAATGAGGATGGGAAATTGAACACATGAATAAACGAATCTCAGTCAAGCTCTATCCGAATTAGGGATTGAGCTAGGTTTTTATGGTACGTGAAGATAAGTCATTATCACATAATTAATTAATTATAGAAAAAAGTACGAATTACCCTCCAACTATCGCGGTTGTCCAAATTACCCCGTGAACCACAAAACCGGACATTCTTCACCCCCAACTATACAAACCGGATGAAATACCCCCTTGACCTAATCCGCGGTGGTTTTGGTCTACGTAGCGTACGCGTGACAGTCCAGTCAGCATTCTATTTATAAAAAAAGTGTGAGACCCACCTGTCATACTCATATTCCACTATTTCTCTCTCTCTCTTCTCTCTCTCACTCATCCTCTTTCTCGCGCACGGCGACAGGCGGGGGACACGGAGCGGGAGCGGCGGCGGCGGCGGCGTGGGGGGATGAGGGTGACGACGACGAGACACCGCCCATCCCCGAGCTCGGAGAGGTTGAGCCGCAGCGGAGGAGGCGCGCCAGGGGCTCGCGGCGGAGCACCCGCAGCGCGCGATGACAGTAGGAGCGGCAGCGGCAACGGGCGCTCTCTCTCTCTCTCTCTCAGCGCACGCGCTCGGTCGGCCGACTGCCGAGGAGGAGGCGCATGCGCTCGACGGCCGGCGGCACAGACGAAGCACGACCGTGCGGCCAGTGTTGGAGGTGGGCTCGCCACCATCGCCGCCTGCCATGCCACGCCGCCGCGCCATCGCCCGACGCGGATGCCGCAACTCTGCACGGCTGCGCCCGGGAGCCCAGCAGCCACGCTCCTCCTGGGTTCCGCGGCTTTGCCTATCCTCTTGTCGGCTCCGGCGAGGCGGGCCACTCCCCGCCGCGCCCCCTCCCCGCCGCTCCCACCGCCGACCGGTTCCCCCCCCCCATCCGCTACCTTGCCGCCGAGCACCCACAGCCGCCGGCGGGCTCCTCCACCGTCTCGATCTCCTCCTGCCCGGTAAGGAACAACAGGATGTCGCTGCCGTCGGTGGGCTCCGCCACCACGAGCTGCCGTTCCTCGCTGCCGTTCTCCTCCTGTGTAGCTCCATCTCGTGCGTCGTCGCCGTGGACGCGGCCACCGACACTCGTGCGTCTCGTCCGCCGTCGCCGCCCGCCCTCCTCGCCGCGTCCGCAGTCGCTGCCCACCCTCCCCGCCGCGTCTGCAGTCGTCGCCCGCCCTCCTCGCCGTGCCCACCGCGCCCCCAACGGCACACAGAGAGAGAGAGAGAGGGGTGAGGTAGGACCGTGGGCCCCACCTCCGCCTCCGCCCCCACCCACGCCCGCCCGCCGCCGGCAGCCGCCTCCGCCCCCGCCCACCGCCTGCCAGCCACCTCCACCCCGGTCCACCCTGGCCTGGCTCCTCGCCCGCCGCTCGCCAGGCGCCAGGCGCCAGCTGCCTCCTCTGTTCGGATAGAGAGAAGGAGAGAAAAAAAGAACCGCTAGCAGGTGGGTCCCATTGGGGTTTTTTTTCTGACTGTATCTTCACGTGTGTGTTACGTAGGCTGAAAACCGCTTCGAATCAAGTTAAGGGTATTTCGTCCGGTTTGCATAGTTCGGGGTGAAGAATGTTCGGTTTTATGGTTAGGGGGTATTTCGGACGACCGCGATAGTTCGGGGGTAATTCATATTTTTTCCATTAATTATTAGTATTACAGATTTAAAAAATATTTTTTCAAACAAATTTTAGTATGGAAAATATTTTTTAAAAAATACACCGTTGCGTGCTAAAAAGAAAAAAAAAGCAGTGATTAAAAACAATTATGCCTAAAACTTTACCCGTATATTCTGTTCTTGTCTTTAAATAGCAGTGGACGACGACAACACATGAAACACGATACCCTTCTCTCTTTTCATTTCATCTTGCCTCATCGACAGGGCGACAATCATGAATCATCATCCGAACGATCCAATCACCCATCCATTCGCCATCATTGCTTCCCAACACCCATTTTGGTCTCCATCCCCAGGTGGGCCCCACACACACCCGTGCCACGTCGGCCTCGTAAACCAAAACCAAATCCACATGACGGCAACCCAGCCACAGCCACTGACACACGGGGCCAGCCCGGTTCGGGGCCCCACCCGTCATCCAGATGGACCTCCTCCCTGCCTCTGCATGGTGGGGCCCGTTTGACCGTTTGACAGGTGGCTCGATTTTCGTTAATTAATTCCCCTCCGTTTCTCACGGCCTCATGGCCAGATGGACACGACCACCAGTCCACCACCACCTCCTCCTCCTCTTCTTCTCACGTCTCTCTCTCTGAATCCAGATTTTTTTTTTGTTGGTTTCATCCTCTCTCCTGCTTCAGATCAGGGTGGTTTCTTGGTTGAATCTGCAGCGGCGCTAGCCGCCAGGTGCGTGCGGAGTTTCGATTTTTATTTTTATTTTTGTGTGCACATCTTTTCTTGAGAGGAGAGGTGGCGGCATGGCGGTTTCTTTGTCGGATTTGGATTTGGAGTCGGAATCGAGGAATTTAGCTTGGATCATCTTTCATCCCTACTGGCCACTGGTTTGTTGGTTTGGGTTTGTGGAATGATTAAGCCGGGAGTGATTTGCTGTTGCTCTGCGGTTTCTCTGAATTTGTTGACGGCTACAGTGTTCACTGTTCAGGCAATCATGGAGATCGATCTGCTTGCTTGCACCGAGCAAATGATCCAATTTTTAACATTGAGAATTGTTCGTTTCCATTCTGCCAGGGTGAGCTGAGGAGGATCCACTGAGGTGGCGGCGGTCGAGATGGGGCTGGATTTGGGAGCTCTCGTTCTCAAATCCGGCGGGCTGTCGGTGTCGGACTACGACTCGATCGTCGCGATCAACATCTTCGTGGCGCTGCTGTGCAGCTGCATTGTGATCGGGCACCTGCTGGAAGGGAACCGGTGGGTCAATGAATCCATCACCGCGCTTGTCATGGTGAGATGAGAGGGCTCTCTGGCCTTGCACTCCAGGTGTTTGTGGTTTTGCCTTACAGGGGAGTGATTTTGAGTTTTGTTCTTTGGGTTGGCGCTTGCAGGGGCTGATCACTGGAGGTGTGATTCTGCTCGTCAGTGGTGGGAAGAACTCGCACATTCTTGTGTTCAGTGAGGACCTCTTCTTCATCTATTTGCTTCCACCGATCATCTTTAATGCTGGGTGAGCTTTTTGTGTACCTATAGTTCTTCTAGTTAGCTCCCAACCAAAGCGGAATTTATTTTGTTGTTCTTCTGTACAAGAAAAGAAGGTGCCTTGTCTTAGTTTAATTTGGTTTTGGCTAATTTAATCTTGAGAGCAAAATGCACCGCAATAGGACTCACTTGAGAAATTCATGTATTTCTGAAGTATGCATATGATGATATTATTATTGCCATTCTGTATAAAATATTACTTAGATTCCTCTGGATGTATCAAACCCATGTTTCTAAGACTTCCTCAAAACCCATGTGATTTGTGAATGCTAAGGTACACTTATTGAGCTGGATGTATAAAATAGTCAAGTGCCCACCCATTCCCATGAAACTATACTGAAAAATGAATTAAACTATCACGCCTGTCCCAAACAATTATTTCCCCCCTGAAATACAGACTTAAAAAGGATTGTATCACAGTAGTACATGAAGCCCTTTTACAATTAGAGGACTTAGTGATGATTGGATCCAAGTATGTCTAATCATTCTTACATTCTTACTGAACGTGAGTAAGCTTGTGAGTCATTTAGATTATTTTTCCTGACTGTGCAAGTATATATATAGTCTTTATAGAGAATCAGCATCCTTACTCTGCCCTGTTTCGAACCTAGGAAATTGCATGCATTCCTGCAGTAACTGAATTGATTAATGTGAATTTCCTGTGTATTTCTTTGGATTAGCTAATAACATTATAAGGTCCAGCATTATATTTTTGTGCAGAAATACATGTATTTTCAGTTCTCGCTAAAACATTTGACCCTAACATCAAAGTGATAGCCTGAAGTTACTTACATTTTATATAAGTGAAGCTTTTAACTGAAATGCATCTTTGTTTATAATCATCAGGTTTCAAGTAAAGAAAAAACAATTCTTCCGCAATTTTATGACAATTATTTTATTTGGTGCTGTGGGGACATTGATATCCTTTGTGATAATCTCTCTAGGTAAGTTGCTGAATTCTTTGCTCACCTTACATCATCTTACTTTGGTTCCATATTAATGATCACAAGATAACCAACTATATGAACACCTACACCAAAATACAAAATCTTGGTGTTTAACATCTGAAACCAAATATCATCATTTCAACTTTCAAGTACGTGTGACTGATTTCTTTGAGATTAAGATAAATTAAACACTGGTTAAGAGAGTAAAAGAATCAGTAATGAGCCAATCGCTTCTATATGAAGTAAAAGCCAGCTGGATATTTTTTTTCTTTACTTGTGGAGCTGGATGTAAAAGTATGTATGTTAGATGCACGGTTGTTTGCCGTATTGTATTCATTACTCAATGGTACAAACATGATTTGTTCAAAGTATCAAGCCTTGCATCCTCAAACTTTGATATGTTGCTCTGGCTGCTAAGATTTTCTTTTTTCTAATGGACATATCAGGTGCCATGACATTGTTCAAAAAACTTGATGTTGGTCCACTCCAGCTTGGGGACTATCTTGGTTAGATACTTTATTCTTGAACTTTCTACACTTCAAAATTATTGAAGCAACTGGTTGGACTTTGGTACCATTGAGATCATCATTCTGCTCGCTGTTTATCTTTTTTTTTTAATCCATATATGCAGCAATTGGGGCTATCTTCTCAGCAACAGATTCTGTTTGCACCTTACAGGTTTTCCATTTAATGACCCGTCGTTAATGTCTTGTAAAATGAAACAGCACACCATCAAATATGCAATTTTGTTACTTGCAGGTGCTTAACCAAGACGAAACACCCCTACTCTATAGTCTGGTTTTTGGTGAAGGGGTTGTCAATGATGCTACATCTGTTGTGCTCTTTAATGCAATCGAAGACATTGATATTGCTAATTTTGATAGCCTTGTTCTACTAGCGTTCATAGGAAATTTTCTCTACCTATTCTTCACCAGTACCCTTCTTGGAGTAGCTGTAAGTCTCTTTATTTTCGACAACCTCCACTGGTCGTTCTTTTTCTTTCCATTTACTTCCTTCTTTTCTGATGATTCATTTGACCATGCCTTTTTGGACTAATTACTGGTACTCACTTTGGCAGGCTGGGTTGCTTAGTGCCTATATTATTAAGAAACTATGTTTTGCCAGGTCTGCTCCTATGTGATTTAGTCATGCCACAGAGTAGTTTATTTTTTATGTAGATATGAAAATCATTGTGGCAAGCTTGTGGTGTTATGCAGACACTCAACTGACAGAGAAGTCGCTATCATGATACTCATGGCGTACCTTTCATATATGCTGTCGATGGTGAGTGCCTGTAAACTATAAGAACTTCAAAATAAGCAGCTCTCTTAAGTCAAATTGTTTTGGACATTTATCAATTATCATGTTATATCCATGTAATTCTAAGTGTAAATAATTTGTTGATGTTTTACTATTGTACTTCTTTTGGCAGTCTGCAATTTCTTTAATCTCACTTTGCACCAGCATCTTCCAAAGTACATGATATTGATATTTTTTTAATCCTTTCATATATATATATTTCAGCTGCTAGATCTGAGTGGCATTCTCACTGTATTCTTCTCTGGAATAGTAATGTCACATTACACTTGGCATAATGTGACAGAAAGCTCTAGGATTACTACCAAGTATGTACTGTCTGATAATCAGTTTTACTGGAAACCCTTGTGGTTTCTTTTAGATGAAAATATTTATTTATATGGCTTCCTGATATTCTTCATTCATTTTACAGGCACACTTTTGCTACTTTATCTTTCATTGCTGAAATTTTTCTATTTCTCTATGTTGGGATGGATGCACTGGACATTGAAAAATGGAAATTAGCTAGCAGCAGGTGTGTTTTTGTCCATGACTAATTCATAAAGTTTCTGCTGATATTTGCATTATCCGATGGTTTGGTTTGCATCCACTGGTGTAGCGTGTTATTCATTGGTGGGATCCACGGCCAGAATAAAAACAAATGATCGTGTTGTCTCATCCATTCTCTCCTGTCTGCCAAAGGACCTCACCTGCTCCTTTCATATGTTGGAAACCACGACCAAGGATCTTTGTTTTGGTTTGGTTCAAACAAAAGAACTAGGTTTGCCTTTTTGTCTGCCTCCTGGTTCAAGTCCCTGGTGGTAATGCCTTGAACAATTGCCTCTATGGTTCAATTTTTCCATCACTAGGGATGCTGTAATTTGCTTAGCTCCTGCTTAGACTGATGGTCCTGTCAGCTGACAAAAGTATTCTATGTGAGGTGACATGTTGTTGATGAGAGAAAATTGGAACCCTTCCTTTTCAGTTTGGAGAAGTCTGCAAAGAGCATCTTCAAGCTTCTATAATTCTATTAATTGTTTTTTGGCATGGTGCACACTGTTGAACACAGGCTCACACAACAGCAACTGCCTTGCATGTCTTGCCCATGTTTTTTTTCCCTGAACATAATAACTAATTTAAATTGGTTTTCCTTATGATGCAGTCCTAAAAAACCAATTGCTTTAAGTGCAACTATACTGGGCTTGGTTATGGTTGGAAGAGCTGCATTTGTGTTCCCTTTGTCTTTCTTATCCAATCTAAGTAAAAAAGAGACACGCCCAAAGATCTCCTTCAAGCAGCAAGTTAGTATTGACCTTTTTTTATTCTTATGTAGTTGTATTGACCTTTTTTTATTCTTATGTAGTTGTATCACTTTGTTTCCCTCCTGAAAACAGAGGGAGCTAAGCAGCTAACTGTGATGGCTTTATTCTCTAGGTAATCATATGGTGGGCAGGTCTCATGAGAGGAGCAGTATCAATAGCACTTGCCTATCACAAGGTGATGTTTGATGGTTACTCATGTAAACTAAAACCTGTCTCTCTGAAAATGATTTGGAACCACTACCACATTAATTTCCTAAAAACCTAGTCTGATGTGTAACGTTCTCATAAACCTTTGCAGTTCACTGCATCTGGTCATACTGAATTGCGAATTAATGCTATCATGATCACCAGCACAGTCATTGTCGTTCTGTTCAGCACAATGGTAAGGATGTAATGCTTTCTCTCCGTCATTATCTTGGATGGTTATTTTCTGCTCAGCAGGTGTATTTCTAGCAATCTGTTGATAGATTTGTGCACTTTGTTTGTGTGTGCTATATTTGGTTCAGCCAAGTCAATAGGTGACATGTGATTATATGAGTGTAAACAAATCTAATGCAGTATTTATCATTTCTTTATATGACGCTTACAGATTAAGTGAAATATCCATGAACAATGCAGCCATATGGGGATTATCAATGTATATGATCCTGTTTAATCTAGAAAAGAAGTGATGTCATACATTTCTGTTTCCATCGTGAACAAAGAAAGTAGTCAAATTATTATCACTTTGCTAATGTATACACCATCAATATTTGTTTCAGGTTTTTGGTTTTTTTACCAAGCCTCTCCTCAATCTCCTCATCCCACCAAGGCCTGACATAGCAGCTGATCTCTCAAGCCAGTCAATCATAGACCCACTTCTTGGAAGCCTGCTGGGGTCTGACTTCGATGTAGGCCAGCCCTCCCCTCAGAACAACCTTCAGCTTCTTCTCACCATTCAGACTCGCTCCGTTCATCGCGTGTGGCGCAAGTTTGATGATAGATTCATGCGCCCGATGTTCGGGGGGCGAGGCTTCGTTCCTTTCGTGCCTGGTTCGCCAGTGGAGCGGAGCACCCATGGATCTCAACTGGGCACTGTCACTGAGGCTGAACATAGCTGAGTTGAGGTTCAGAAGGTGCAAGCATTTCTGTAAATTTTCAGAGACCACTCAATTTTGTTCCAGGATATCATTTGTGTACTGTTGTCATATCTTGTGCAGATAGTTTGTGTAGAACGATGTATTTAAGCTGATATAGGTTCATATTGGAAGCCATTATTCCAAGTGTATAATTCATTTGTAAATTTACATGTTGTTCGTAGAGGATAAACACATGCGTTGTATTGGTTGTATTGGATTTGTAGAAAGTACTTCCTCTAGTAAATTTAAATGCCACAGTTTTCACAAGTAATGGTAAAGCTTATTCTTGTAGTTTCAACGGTTGATGCAATTCCATTTTATTCAAGTTTGATGTATACTCGTGCTTTTGTAATTTTGTATGGTTTGTTATTCCTGCGTTTGGAAGAAATAGCTGGACTTGGAGATGCCAAATGCCAAACACATTTGTTCTAATTTGTTGTAAATTGTTTCTGTATGATTTGATTAATAAAACCAATAATGTTATGGCATGGCCAGGCCAGTTCTCTTTATGAGAGGAAGGGAAGTTAGGTATACTAGGAGCGCTCCAGGGGGAGCTCTGGGAGGATGAGGGAATGGCTCGCGAGTCGCGACCCTCTCCTTCCCCTAGGTGGTCGGATTCGCTGGCGAGGACGGTGGCGCCCGGTGGGGTGGCGGAGAGAAGAAGGTGGTGGCGGCAACGGGGAATGGCGGACGATGGAAACCGGGGGGGGGGGGGGGGGGGTGGGCTGGCTGGGAGGGAATGGGGGTATGGGTTGGGTTAGAGTAGGACCGTTTTTAGAAAAAAACCCTATGGTTTTTGTGTTTACAGCGCTACCCCTAGAAGCAGAATTTTCTCTTCTTTCCGTTGTATTTCACTGAAAGACAAGGTGTTTTTCGGATAAGTGACAACATGGTGTCAAATTGGTTTGAGGACATATGTAATATTTCGTACAAACGCGAGGAGATTTTTGCAAAATTGTAAATCACACTTAACCTCCCCGAGGAGCCGATTTTTTTTTCAAAAAACGGAGAAAATCACAACGGGTAGGGATGTTAATAGCTAGTGATTTAAGCTAGATTTCAAGTATGTCTATAGTAGTGCCAAGTTTATCTTTGGTCCAATATAATGTATTGGTACCATAATATATATGGTTTATAGATTCTACCAAAACAATTTGCACCAAGTTTCAAGAATTGCCCTATGACATACTTTCCTCTCTAATTCTATTCAAGTGCTTTGAGACCCATGCAGCTTTACTTGGAGGATAAGAGCACATTAGCACTTATCTTTAGTACGGAACTTGACAGTCTCTTCCATTCCTGTCCTCCTCCCATAGTGGTTGATTCAATGTTGGTGCCATAATAAGCTGATTATACTTAAATTTATTGTGTTATTTTATCGTGTATGTAGTTTAGTGCTAAGTTTTGTCAAAAATATCAAGGTTGACTGACACTGACTGTAACACCATAGATCCACCCATGTCTCTTTGTACTCTCATATTACTTCTGCTACCAGTATAACAAGCAAAACATGCTTCAAGCATGTAACATGGTACATTCTGAAGAGATCTGCATAGATGCAATATGATTACATGAATATGTTATGATGTTCCAATACGGTAAATAATATATAATTGAGATTTCATTCACTACTTATTTGAATATTAACAAAACATCTAATGTCCCCTTCATTAAGTTTAATTGAATGGCTATATAATATCCTTAGGTTTTTGCGTCCACTGATGATTCTATGGTACATTTCAGTTATAATTTTTTCTCTCCAATTGACATGAGATAGCCGCACTCTTTTTTCCCTCTTTGGATGAATATGCAACACTCCTATCACGAGTGATATACCCTGGATTTTAGATATGGGTGACCTATCTTACTACCTCCATCTCAAAAAACCAGTCGCTCTGCTATTGAAGAAATGTCCCATAAAATTTGTCATTCTAGCATCTGCCCACTGAACTGAGCATCTAGTCTATTCCATCGAATCATTCTAACCCACTTGATTCTAGCTAGTAATAATTACTCTTTTCCTGTGTGCAACAGTGCCACTACTAGTACATGCATGTACCATGCGATAGATAGCAGTACTAGTAGTGATTACTTAATTGCATGTTGTATTTTTTTTCTGACAAATGCAACCACTAAATAGGGGCAATATGGTAAATTTTACTTCATGTTAATTTGTTTGACCAACCTTAAAACGACTAGCTTCCCGGGACAAAGGGAGTACATAACTTCTTTAAACGCAGATAAATATAAAAAGATAATACACAATAGACCACATAATCAAAAGTGCGTCATGATATATTAAAAAGAGTTTATATCTCTTATTTTTCTCAACATAAAAGTTTTTTCCCCTGTTAACATATATTATTCCCGTGTTAGAGTATTTTTCGGACAGAGGGAGTACATAACTTCTTTAAACACAGATAAATATAACAAGATAATACACAATAGACCATATAATCAAAAGTGTGTCATAATATATTAAAAAGAGTTTATATCTCTTATTTTTCTCACCATAAAATTTTTTTTCCCTATGTTAACATGTATTATTTCTGTGTTAAAGTATTTTTCTTTCATGGTGTATAGTACAGCAGGACCACCCTCTGATCCGCCACTGTCTACCACTATATCACTGATCCGCCACTGCCTACCCCTATATCACTATATGATTTAGAAAAAGAACACGAGTGTATACACGTCGAACAGATGTAGCCACAGGCACACCACGCCACACAAGATCCACTCCCACGCCACGCCACTCGAGATCACTCCCCCCTCGAAACTCGAGACCGTTACGTCCCCCCCGCCTCCGCCTCCGCCTTCGGACGCAAACACAAACCACCACCACCTCCCATTCCTCCGCCTCCACCTCCACCTCTCTCTCTCCCTCTCGCGACGAATCGAGGAGGGGGATCGATCGATCGATCACCCGCGACGCCGTGTTCCCATGGATCGCTTGTCGCGGCCGGCGAGCCCCGTGGGCGGGTACGCTCGGCGGGGCAGCGGCGGCGGGTACGGGCACCACCACTACGGGGGCGGTGGCGGCGGCGGATCGGCGCAGACGTCGCCGCCGGGTGGATCTCCGACGGCGTCGCCCGTGCACCGCCACGCGCGGACGGGGTCGCTCGGTGGCGCGGGGCCGGCGTCCACCATGGGGCGACGTGGCCGCGCGCATAATACCGCGGCGAGGGCCGCGGCGCAGCGGCTCGCGCGGGTCATGGCGTCCACCGACGGCACGGGGGGAGGAGGAGGAGGCGGAGGCGGCGTGGGTGGAGGTGGGGATGGAGGCAGCGGCAGCGACGACGACGAGTACGAGCTCTCGGGGCCACCTATCGAGCTCTCCTCCACCCCGCGGCGCACCGGCACCCGCTCCCCTTCCCCATCGGTATCCTCAATCCATCCCCATTTTCACTTCCATCACTCGGCAGCGGCATTCAATCGTCAATCCCGTCTTCCTAATAATCTAATACTCATTCATGATCTCCTAATTAATGGAATATGCCGGCTGATTTATGATTTTACATCACGCATTTCGCATTGTTTATGCGGTTGATGTGTTTGATGTGATTATTTGTTACTTGTGTTCACCAACCAATGCTGGATGGTGCTCGGCGTGCTAAGCGGTGGCATGTAATTCTGTGCATTTTAGATAGGTCGTTACCTTTCGGATCAGGCTCCGGTGAGCCGACCACCGTCGTTGACGAACCGATACACGGCCGGGAAGTCAGTTCCGATGATACCTTCGATCAAGCAACAGAACCGGCCAGCGACGAGCGGTCCAGGGTCAGAGTCGCCCGTAATAAATCGACGGGAGCAAAGGTATGCTCACATGTTTCAGGTCTTGCACGTGGCAGATTTCATACGGCATTGTTGAAATTGTTCCCATATACATATAGCTTCTCCTTACTCAATTCAGCATGGCTATGCATTCAAGAGGATGTTATTTATAAGTGGCGAAGCCAGGATTTGGGGTTGGGGGGTGTGGGGTGGGGATAAGACATAAGGCCGAATAACCAATATCGATAGCAAAGGAGGCCAAATAGTCACTGTCAATAACAATAAATGTGTAAAATAGTCCTTTACAAAAAAAAAACCTGAATTTTAGCTCTTTAATAATATCATTGGAAGTTTGGAACTAGTTCTTAATGCTAAATCCTTTCAATGTAAATAGGCATCTTCTATTTTACTTTGAAAAAAATGGGAAATCACTAACTAATTTTGTAGATCTTGTTTCTTGCTAATGGGCTAATGTTTTTTTAGACTTGCTAACTGCCTGGCCTTGTAAGTACAATCATACAACAACAGGGAGGAGGGGTTCAGATAGGGGTGTGTTGGCACCCTCCGGCACCCCCAACAGCTCCGCCACTGATTAATAATAATGGCATGCATGCTAATACTGGCTAGTTTAGTTTGAGGCTGTAGCTTATATACCACATATCAGTGAGATGTGTTAGTTTACTCGGCAGAGAAATTGAGCTGCAGATCAAAGCAATGGGCTTTGTGCCATCATTTTGTTGTTGGATGGAAATTTTATGAATTTGTTCTGTTGCTAATTTTCTGATGTAGGCACCATATTATCATGAGCTTCGGAATGGATAACACATCCACGAGTGTTGCTTTATATGTATTGCATTTGGGATTTACCCTAAGCGCTACCTATCATCTATGTAAATTTATGCATTTCTTCACAAATGGTGGATCCAAGTGCACCAATGTGTTGCTTTGGAGAAAATTAAACAGAACAAGTCGCGAATAGAAATAAGTCAAATAGCTAATCTAAAAACACAAAAAGCTTGTTACAAAATTCATGCATGCACTAACCTAGGTTGATGTGGCATTTGAAACAGATTATTGCCTTAGATTATCTACTTGATGATAGGGATAAGTTAAATACTTTGAGAAATAAACTTAACAGATAGCTTAGAACAAGTGGTCTAAGCAACGCGGTAGATGTTTTTTTTTTTTGAGAAACCGTATTTTTAGAGCCGTGGAGCAATAATCCATGACAGAAATCCAGCAAATAAGCCACTACTACCTCCGTCCCAAAATATAGCGACTTTTGGAGCTAGAAATGCTTATTTTTCCACATTTCCTGGGATCAACTTCAGTTGGTTCCACCTAGGTAGTAGGGTACACACACGCTTGCGCGTTCAGTGGTACTGCACGTTTCCCGTGCATTGAAGCCTTAGTACCTCAAATCTCTTTCCTAGCGTGTGTTAGGGACGCGCACGCGTGTGTTGTGGTGTGAGTGTGGTATGTGTTCGTGTGTGTCCTGAGTTGTACCCTCTCAAAAAAAATGCTTATATTTTGGGATGGTGTAACAAATAATGCCTCTGTCGTATCTCCTTCCGGAAGTCTCTTTGTGTTGTTAATTGACAGCAAACACCTAATTGAGTTTTTGTTCTCTTTTGAATATTATTTTTTATGATCACTAATAAGTAATATAGGCTAAATCATCCTTAGGAGATCAGTTGATCTTGGAAGCTCTCTAAGAGCGCGGCGCACATCTTCTTCTCTTCATGATGAGGTGATTCCTGTCATAAACAGCATTTTCTAAGAATTTTTTTTCTTCGAAAACACAGGAGGATAAGAAATATTAATGATAGGAAATGCAGAATATCCTATATACTACTTGAGTTTGTCCTAAAATATGAGTTTGCTCTCATCTATGTTTAGTCATTGATTCTTGTTCCAGCCAAATGTGGTATGACTGTTTGTATGGACTTTTGGATCCATCTGCCAAAAGTCCAAAACAGCTATCTTTCTCCACTTTAAGATTAACCTTTCTTATATGCAACACTAGTGTGATTCTTTGATGCCTCCTTTGCAGATCAACTCACTCCAAGTGGAAACCGAGGGCATGTACGAAAAGGTGAGATGAAATCACGATTTTGGATTTAATTTCTGCTTTAATTTGTTAGAAACACTCAAACATGCATCTTCCAGTTTAACCTTGCAGAAGAAAGGAGTGAGGAAGGAGATGCTAAGTCCATGCACATGGTATGTCCATACACAGATACCCCTCAGCTATGCATCTTCCATGCATTGTTTGATGTCTATTGTGTCAACATCTCTGATGTCCACATTTCAGGCTGCTGTTATTGCTGATGCTATAGAGCCAGAGGCCAATCTGATTAGCAGGTATATAATTTAACAAAACACGCATCTTCTTGTTATACATGCATTGCTTCTTATTTTAAACTATGTTCCCATCTTGACTCCCAGAAAGGATGCAGCGCTACAACAAAGAAAGGTAGGTTTCTGCACCAAAATTCATATGTTCAAATTTGATGGAACAATTTAAATTGAAAGATTTTTTTTATTAAAGCTTCATTTTTATGAATATTTCTGCACAATAATGTTGAGTTTATGTGCTTTTGGGTGAACAAATTTCTGTTTACTAACTCTTTCCGAAGATCTGTTGTGCTCTTAGGCCTCATTGAGAAGTGCTTCAAGAAGGTCTAACAGCGCTAGCTGTGATGAAATTGCAGCCCTTCGGTCAGAAGCAAAGGTAGAGCTTTCACCAAATATGGTTACTTATTGCTGAATGATTTTCCCAGAGTTGTATTTTGCAAACCTAACTTTTATTTATGCTGTCGGGTAGGTTGCCAATTCTGTATCATCTGTATCTCAGCGTCTAAAAAGTACGGGATCAATCGTGAGATCTCTTCACGGAGCAACCAATAGAATGGTCCTGTCTCAAGAAGAGATGGTGAGTATGTTTGCCTCACTATTTATACTTTGACATTTCGTAGCAAATGGATATATCATTAAATCTGTTTATGAAAATCCTTTTTAGGAGGAGGTGGTGCTAAAGAGATGTTGGCTTGCTCGCTACTGGAAACTGTGTGTTAGACTTGGTATTGAGATACTTCACACTATTAATACTTATTTACAGGGTGGTAGTATTCCTTCTGTTGTAAATTCTAACTAGGTCTGAAATGTATGTACTATGTAGAGATTCTACAAGTACGATGCAAAAGTAAAAAAAGGAAGTAAGTAAATTCGTAAAATTTTAAACAGACGTAAACTTTAAGACTGAAAGAATCAAGTTATGCATTATTGCCCTTGCCTGTTCTGTCCTTTAAATACACATGCAAAAGATTGCATAATGCTTTGCATATTTTACCTTTAAAATATTGTGATTGCTGCCTTGCTACTTCTATATGCTTTTTCAAATAACTAAATTGAGTAAGTATATTTGTGTAGCAGTGTGTTCATTACTTAGTTGGATACTATGATTTTCTATGAAGCTTCACATTTTTTTCTGTTTTATTAATTTTTTGCTACAGATTAATGTCAGGGTGTTGAGGAATTAGTGTCTTTCAGACTGTTTTCCTTTTCAGGCAGTCAATTGTTTCAAAAAGTAAATTTGTTGTTTACATTTTTTCTATGGCTAGCTAAATTGAGTTTTTTTTATCAGGTATACATTCTGATATTGCTGAAGAAAAACAAGAATACTGGTCATCATTTGCACCACTTTCACTTGAAGTTGTCCTGTCAATTGGGCAAAAAGCTAGAGATGGAGCATTGTCAGGTCAGGTTCCTTATCAAAAACTATCTTTTGTGAAGATGCTGATTCAAGTATCTCATGTTCAGTTACTCTAAAAGTGCGTTGATTATAACCATTGGCTATCTTATGGACATGGAATTGAGACCCAAATTATCACCAATCAGGATACCTCATAGCTTAGATTGAGAAAAAAAACTTATGTTTGATTTTCTCAGATAAAATGCCAAGACTTAGTGCCAAAGGCCATTATAGAATGAAGCAATTCTTTAACTTCAGTAGGTCCACCTTAATTGGTAGATGAATTCAATGATCAAGGTTTGCATGGCAGATGGGTGGGATCCGATGTTATTTGAAGCATCTATTGATACCACCTCTGTGGGAGCCAACGGTCGTGGTTGTGAGGCCTTTTCTGGTGGGATCTGAATCTCATCTCTGGTTATGGCTGGTCGGAGTTGTTTGTTTGTTTCTAGGCATTGTGTTGGTCGGTTAAAGGTCATGTTTGGCATTGTCTAGTTGTTGCTTTGCTTGTGTGAGGTGTCTTTTAGTTGTTTCTTTGGTTGTGCTTGGTTGATGTTCTGGTCATGTAAGGTCGCATGAGGCTGCAGGGGCAGATCTACTGCTTGGTGACCCCAGGCAGCTGCCCGGGCTCGTTGGTGGATAATCCACTAAAATTCCATGTAATTAAGAAAAAAATGAAATAGAATTTCTGTAGTAAATACTAGCTATAGTGAAGTTTGCATGTGCTCTAAAATTATTCTAGATACGCTATTGTGAGGCTGTTGTTTTGGTTGTGCATGGTCATGTAAGGTCGCTGCACCTGGCTATTTTAGCTTTTCTTCTCTCGTAATGAAATGACGTGCATATCTCTGCCATGTTCCAGAAAAAGAAAAACTTAAGTAGGTCAAATAGCTATAAGAGTTTAAATTAATCTACAGAATGTACTTGAGTTGTTCAAAGTTCGCTGTCCATTTTCTGATATTTAATTTGTGATTAATAGTGGATGATTGCCACTTTTAATTCTGCACCATGCAACTACTGAATGATTCCAAGGACTTTTGTCCCCTGAACATGCAAAGTAACTTGCTCCATCTTTTGCTTTAGGCACTAAAGTTCTCATCAAGAGGGTTGATCTTTTATTTATTTCCTTCATTTTTCATGATCATGTTACCAGATGAAGCATCATTCTTTTGAAGTGTACATAGCTCATATAAATTCATCATTTCAATCACTACATATCTGTGCATATCTGCTCTACAAAATTGTTTGTATATAACGCAGATCATGCTGACATGGAGACCAAAAGCAAAATGTCTGACGCAAGTCACTTGAATGATATGAGTGGAGATGGAAATATTGAGAGCATGCTTTTAGTTGAGAGAGGACTACGTGAATTATCTTCACTCAAGGTTTTTCTTGCTACTTATTATTTTGATATTCATCTAGTTTATACCTTTCTTTCAAAATCCATGTGATACCACATGACAAGTTTGGTGAGATACATGGTCCAGAAGTAAAACCGTGTACTTGAATATTTTGTTCATCTTTCATTTTCTTTCTGTTCATAAATTTGCAATGAATTTTTTCTAGAATGTGAAAGTTATCTTCTGTCAATTCTCTCATTTATTTAAAGTTAATTTTAGTGTTGATGAAGTTAGTTCAAAATATTTTGATTTGGTTTCAGTCGCATCAGGTGATACGAAGACTGCTTATTCACTATTCATGCACCACTTTTTTGTGTAATTAGTGAAATGCAAAGTGATGTATGAAACTTAAGAGTGCTACTAGACTATTACTACTATTAGATTGACTAGCTTTGTCGTTGTGTTGTATATATCAGATGCAATATGTGTTAACGAATTTTCTTTTACATATTCCCATGGAATGGTAGAGAATTATTATTTTTTATTTGGGTTTCGGTCTCAATAATTTAATATCCCCTTTGAAGGTAGAGGACGCAGTCATGCTTGCTTTATCAGAACATCGACGCGTCAGACCTCTCTCAGGTGGCTTCTCCAAAATGTACTCATTTCTTATTCTTTTCTTATAATATTTTTGTTTTATGAGATTCCCGGGTCTCTGATCTCAAAATATCTCTCTCTATCAAGATAAACTCATAAAATTATTTTTTCTTAATATTCAGTACATGGGGAATGTATGCGAGCCTCACTGTGAGGGTACCGACAATTTGATGTTTAACACATAGCATAGCTTGGGATTTTGAGAGCTGGTTATACCAATTCCCTCGTTCCTGATGAGAAGTGATACACTGACTGATTGTGATACCATGAACAAAACCGTATTTACAAGATAGCTCATTTATTCAGATGTTGCATATGAAATAACTTCACAACAAAATATTAGATAATATTTAATGTTAACCTAGATGTTTAGTTCAATGATCTGTATTCATGTGCTGAAGAATTGCAGTTTATTGTGATTAGAACTGCTTTCTAGAATAATCCCTGCACATTTCACTGAGACTTCAAAAAAATTACTATGTCGCTATGTTGACCTGATTCTATTAGATGAATACAACTTCCAGTCCGAATATTGCAACTGTATTACGCACATCAATGGCCTGCAGCAATGCGTGACATGTAGTTTTACTATGACTTAAGTTTCCAATTACTGTAGGTCCATCTTCTGAAGGCCAGAACCCTCCAGAGTCATTGGGTTAGTTCTACTTTACTAATATTCCTTTTTACATCCATAGCTCGGGAAGAACAATTTCACTTTCTAATTACATATGCTGTCATTGGTCCTAGAATTGAGCGAGGAAGAGCAAGACGACGTACGCTTCAAGCAGGTGAAAAACCACTCTGGCATTCTTTAAACCAAAATCTGTCATCCATGTGATGTTGCACAAAAATTCGTTTTCGGTCAGAACTGGTATGTGCAAGAACTTAATCAATACATATGGCAGTCATGGTTAACCTACTTCTGGAGACGAGCCAAAAGTCATGACATAGAAGAAGATATAGCTGATGAGCGGCTACAGTTTTGGATAGAACAAGGCAATCATCCAGTTTCTACGATCGATATCATAGAAGGTAATCTCCTCTCTGAACAATGATGAAACTCTTGTCTCAAAGTCTGCCATCCTTTGCACTATTCGTTCAAAGTTTGAAATCATATACTTCCTCCGTTTCATATTATAAGACCTTCTAGCATTGCCTATATTCATATATATGTTAATGAATCTAGACACAACATCTATATAAATGTGGACAATGATAGAAAGTCTTATAACCTGAAACGGAGGTAGTACTTCTCGTTTTGACTGTCTTGTACAAATTTTACCGGCTAAATTGCTTGCTTTGTCTGATGCTTTTCTTGTTTGCAAAATTATGTAAACAAGTTGAGAGAGGACTTACTGAGCTGAGGAAGCTGGGAATAGAGTCTCAGCTGTGGGAATCGACGAGGAGATCTCTCGACGATGACTTTAGCAATCACGGGAGCCCAACCGGATCAGAAATTTAGCAGAAACATAATAATGGAACGAGGCCTAGTGCCAATTTTGTTTTTGTTCACTGGTCCTAGAGTCTCACTAATCTCCCTGTTTTTGCGCACTTTGTTATATTTTCATTCATGTAAAAGTTTTGATCGGAACTAAAACTAAATTCTCTCCTGGAATCTCTCCTTTTAATTTTCTGGTATGTTAATTTATTATTCTGTTAAAGCAAAAGTGCTGGATTAATCATGGAATCATCAGTATGCTGCGTTGTCAAATTACATGGTCTGCTGCAACAAGATGTGTGCAGTGCACTGGTTGGTTCCTCTCCTTTTGCTTTTGCAATGGTGCTTCTATTCTTTCAAGGAGAAGAGGAGAGCAAAGCAAAGCAAAGCCCGCTATTCTGCATTGCTTGCTCATTAGCACATTTGCAGCTTTGCAAATTTGCAATCCACTCCCCTTGGTGTACGCCATGTCCACCGATCAGCCACCCGTGCCGGCGCCGCCGCCGGCGGCGAGCGCACGGCGACGGCAGTGCGTGGCGGCGGCCGCGGCCGCCACCGCGGCGTGCCTCGCGCCGCTGGCCGTGCTCCTGGCGGTGCTCGTCCTCGCGCCGTCGCTGCTGCCGCGGCTGCTCCTCCGGCCGCACCATGTCGTCCCCGTCGTCGCCTCCGCCGAGCTCCGGCTCCTCGCCTTCGACGCCGCGGCGCCCGCCGTGGCGTACAACCTCTCGGCGACGCTCCGGTTCGACAACCCGGGCGGGCTCTACACGTGGCGGTGCACGGCGCTCCGGGCGGCGCCGTCGTACGCCGGGCAGCGGCTCGGCGGCGCCGCGGCGCTCCCCGGGATCACGGCGCGCGGCGCCGGCGACGCCGCCCGTGCGGCGGCGTGGGCGGGGACGCAGCGCGTGCCGCCCGGCCGCCGCGCGCGCGCCGTGGCGGCGGCGCTCGCGCGGGACAGGGCGGCCGGGTGGTACGTCGTCAAGGTGGACGTCGCCACCGTGCAGAACGGTGCCGAGAGCGACTTCGCGTGCGTGCTCAGCTTCCCGGCCGCCGCGCTGGCGCGCAACGGGAGCGGCGCCGCCGTGTTCGACGGCGGCCGGTGCGTCGACGCCGTGCGCGGCGAGATTTAGCTGGAGAAGCGCCTACTTTTGTTTGAGACCTCTTCTCACTTTTTCCTTCTTTTTTTTTTCATGCTTCGTTCTGATTCTAAGCCGTTTTGCCTGAACCTAATTATAAGTCGTAACGCTTATTTGTTCTTAGTGACTATGCTACAAAGTAAGGTAAAAACATCAAAATCAACTTCTAAAATATATATTTTGATTGCGATTAAGAGTGTTTGAGAGGAAAGGATCGGAGAGGATTAAAATGATGTGTACGAGATAAATCATTAGCATACCATTAATTGAGTAATAATAATTTCATACTTAGAAAATATATTAATTTCTATACTTTTTTTTAAAAAAACACCGTTTTGCAGTTAGGTAAACGTGCTAATGAAAAATGACAGATTTTTTCTCTCGATGTGCTTCCTAACACAGCTATAGAACTAACACAGCTATATCTACTTCTACTTCTACTACTACTTAAAAAATAAAAGAAATTTCCGTCGTCCGTCCAGTGGGAAAAAAAGCGAGAAAAAAAAGAAGAGAAAAAAAACCTCAATCGGCAAAAAAAAAAAGTCCGACTCCTCCAGTGGAAAAGAAAAAAAAAGAAGAGAAAAAAACTTCTATCGCAAAATAAAAGACGTCGACTCTAAAAAAGTCCGATTCCCTGGTGGAGAAAAAAAACTTCTACCATAAAAAAAAAAGTCCGACTCCTTAAAAAAGTCTCTCTCTCGAAAAAGACTTCTCGTCCGTAATCTTCTCTTCTAATTATACTACTTTTTTTTCAAAAAAAATATAAAAATTGAAGATGTTTTTAGTACTTTGGTACGTCATTCGTATATGGGTCGGTTTTTAAATTCGTTCGTTTTTGAAATACAAATCCATATTTTAGTCGGTTTTTAAATTTGTTCGCTTTTGAAAATACAGAAGGAATCATGTAAGAAATCTCTTTAAAATACTCGCATGCTAATTTGAGACGATCGGACTCCTAATTGCTCTCATGATTTTCTAACAAAATATATATCCAAACGAATTTAACGCAGTGAATTTCATCTTAACTAAACCATATAACAATAATAAGATTAAAATAGCCTTCACCCGTTGCAACGCACGGCCATTTTTTCTAGTAAAGAGTAAAATATGAAGCAAAAACCTACGTGCCTTGTACAGGACAGCAGCGACAACTCGGACTTGCAGAAATGTCGGAGTTCGTCGCCATGGGCTCATGCACCAACTAGGCAAGTACCAAGCAGTTCATGTCAAAAAAGAAAAGAAAAACTACTACCAAGCAGTTGTAGTGCACGGTACATCGCGTCAAGAGTCGGTAGCATCGGTCGCGTCGTTCGTCCCTACGTAGCGTAGCGTTACGTAACGCGTGTCGTCCAACACAATCCGAGTCGGACTCCGATTCACCCCGCGAGAGCAAAAGCCGCCTACAAATACTCTACGAAATCCACGAGCCCCCTCGTCTCCTCCATTGATTTTCCACTGATCAGAGCTCGCGATCGCGCGATCGCGAGCTATGGTGGCGAGGAAGAAGAGCCCGCCGCCGTGGAAGACGAAGGGCGAGGCCGGATCATCGGCGGCGGGATCGCAGCAGCCGCGCGGCGGCGGAGTAGCAGAGAAGGCGAAGAAGAAGAAGAAGGAGACGCCGCTGCCGCCGCTGCTGCCGCCGGGGACGGCGGTGGAGGTGCTCCGGAACGGCGCGTGGGCGGGCGGCGGCACGGTCACCATCCGCAACGACCGCACCTACATGGTCCGCCTCGCCGGCGGCATGACCGTGCTCGCCACGCGGAGGAGGGTCAGGCCGTCGCCGCCGCCGGCGACGGCGGACGTGTCGCCTGAACCGGACAAGGTCGCCGGCGATTGAGGAGCTTTGGCGTTGCGTGTCCTGTGAATGACTATAGTGATGATAGGATCAGTTTTTAGGATGTGAATGAGTCCAAATGTAAGAAACGCAATTTATTGATCAGATGAGATCAGATCAGATTTATGATAATTTTTCCCTTTCTTTTTAGATGAATAGAGAACCAGCCATGTTCATACTTTCTTTTGTACTGCCAAAATTGAGCCTTCATTGCACTGCCAAAATTGAGCTTTGCATGCAAGAGAAGGCTTGCACATATTTGTAGCATTTCAATACCAAAATACGAATTCTGTATATGAAAAGAAAGAGAGGACAGAACTAAGGTTACCAAGTGTATACTCAAATGCAATCTTTTGAGCCAAAGCTAAATTTATGGCAGCAGAGCAATCGATAAAAGTTTGTCTTGCATTCATGCCGGCAGCACAAATACATCGGTTTTATGATGAAGGAAAGCAAATTTCATTGCCAATGGATCTTGTTTGACCTACTAGAAAGAGTACATTGCTGACAACAACGAAATATTTCAGCGCCCAAACAGGATGAACGCCAGGAACTGATGTATGCAGAATTAAGGCAACTATTTGCTTCTCTTGACCGCACGCCTTCCCTGGCCCTTCTTTGGAGGACCCTTCCCGCGACGCTTAAGCATTTCCAGCTTTGACAAACGCCTACAAAAGAGAGATGTGATGTTAATTACAAAATTCCATGCTACATGCTTACGAGTTAAAAAGCAGAAGGCATCAAGGGGGAAATGGCAATAAAATCAAATTGACAAGAATAGCAGGAACACCTTCTGTACTTTAGCCGTACATTTAAAAACAGTAAATACAATGATAATCAACTAAATGTAATCCACATACATACTGTACAGCATAACTTGAGTGGTAATGATTATATCAATCATTTCTATCAGATTATAACAACACAATATTCAAGAGAATTTGGGGTCAAAGTTGGGCAAGATAAACTCAACCTTCGGCGGTTATATCATGGATGTGGAAGTTCAATTCACTAAAATTGGTGACTAATGAATCCACTGTAAACAGAAACCAAGGCTTGAACTTGTTCCCTCAAGACTAAGAACGAAGCTACGCAGCCATCAAATTATCAAAACCAACCAATAATATTCACAGTGCGCCAAGAACAATGGTGAGTGCAGTGATAATACTACTCATTTCAAACCCAACGGATCCACAGCCTCACCTAATCATACCACCATCAGGAATTCCCTACCAAAGGACTATGCACCTAGCAAGTGGAAATCGGTAAAATGCCATGGTACTCGACACAACAGACAACCGGTAAATCTAACATGGCTGCACGGATGAGTAACACAGGACGTACCGAGCCACAAAAGCGCGTTGGTGATGCACATCGGCAAGCACCTCTCAAGCATGATCCAACAGAAGCCACCACTCTCACGCATATCAACAAACAGTTGGCGAGCACATGACACAGAAACTGCCCCTCAACAGAGCAGAAATCCTGAATACTCTCTTATAGTTCGTCACCTAGGCATATCAACAAACACGTCCTGGGGGTAACCCAGACCTCCTCCCTCCCCGTGAAGCAAATGAACGAACACATGGTGGGCACAACCAGGCAGAGTGCAAGCTAGTACAGCTCAAGTGGAGGGACAGGAAGCACTTACGCCTTCTCCTCGCGCGCCATGACGAGCGGGTCGTCGCGCTTGATGTCGTAGGGGTACCACTGCGCGAGCTGCTCGCCGACCATCTTCTTCCGCAGCAGCTTGGTGGCCGCGCGCTTCCCCGTCGGGTTCAGCGCGTTCCCGAAGATCGCCGCCCGCGCCTCCGCCACCCCCGTCGTCACCGCCGCCGCCAGCAGCTGCCGCAGCCCGCCCACCCCCGCGCTCATCGCCGCCGCCGCCGCCGCCTCTTCCCAGCTCGCGATCTGGCCGCCGCCGGGTCGTGGGTAGAAACTCGGTATCCTGAGATGGGCCCTACAAAGGAGTATTAGGGCCAAGTGAAGTGGTGATGTGGCAGGCCTGACCATCGGCGCACTTCAGGCCCATCTATCTCTTAGGCCAGATTGGGTCGCTACCAATGAATGGCTTTGGTTTCGGGCCATGTTCGGCTGGGCTGGGAATGGCCCGGGTAGCGGCCCAACAACCCGGTGTGGAAAGAATCCCGGCCTATGCGAAATTTGCGTTCGGTTAAGCCCTCTCGTGGGCGACGCGACGCTGCGGCGGCCGGCGCGGTGCCGCGCAAGTCGGAGGCCACGGCGACCAAGACGGTGGCCACCTTCTCTCCGGTGAGTTTCTCCCCTTCCCCTCTCCCCTCCTCTTCCATGTCTAGGGCTAGGGTTTCTGGCGGACGCTGTGCTGCTGCTGCGGCGGCGGTGGCGGGCAAGATTGATGAAGTAGTCTCGCCGCTGACGCCGACGCTGCTGCTCATCCTCCTCCTCCGCTGACATCACCTTTCTCCCTCCTCCTCCTTCTATAGATTTCATAGAATAGCCTCTTCGGCTCAGCCCCGTCAGGGCTTGTTCGGTTCTTGGAGGTTAAATCCCAAGGGGAAGCAAACCAGGGAGGGATTCAGTGGAAAAATAGTGTTATACTCCCTCCGTTTCACAATGTAAGTTGTTCTAGTATTTCCCACATTAAATGAATGTGAAAAATACTAGAATGACTTACATTATGAAACAACAATGTTATTTTTTAGCCTTGTCTAAAACAACAATTATTTTCAACTTGGAGGGAGTACAATCATGCTTTCAGAAAAGCACGACATATATGCCTTTCCTCTAAATTTGCAAATTCTACATATGCAGCTGCTGGAAAATTGAGCAACCCCAGAGTATGGCAGCTGTTGCTGCGGAAGAGGACGATGTGCCAAGGTTGAGGAACACTCGGTCAAGGGCAACAAGGCGGCAGCCAGGGCTGCAGGAGCTCCTGAGGACTGTGTGCGGCCGTGGTAATGAGCAAGACAGCAAGGGGCGCTCACATTGCTCCCGATCTCCACCTGCTTCACCATCATCTGAGCGAGCTCAAAGGATGAAGAGGAGGAGAAAAATGACCGAGGCCGATCATAGTTGTGAGGATGGAAAGGAAAAGGTGCCAGAGAAGATGAATGAAGGGGAGGAGGAGGAGGTATCTTCTGCACCGAGCTCTCCACTCCACATGCCCTTATTACCTTTCAAATTCACTGGGTATGACTCTGATGGTCAAGAGATCCTTGAGCCACCTGACATGGACATTGTTGATGCTTACCAGCAGAGACGTGAGGAATTCGAAGAAAAGAGAGGTAATTGTCAGTCCAGTTTTCCTTCTTTTCTGTTGGACTATACCTTTATGGTTGATTGATTATACAGATCGTGCATATCCTGTATCGACAGCTAGTGACCTTATTTAGCTCCTAGCAATCTCTATAAATTAGTTGACTGACCTGTACAATATTTATATTGTATATGCCAATCTTCCTTTCTTTCATTTTCTTCTTTATGCTGTTGACATATAATGCAGATTTGGCATAACTCATTGTTAATGATGGTGTAAGTCAAAAGTTGAGAACAGCACCACCCTCCATCTAATAGAAAAAGGAGGATTTTTTTAGTGTTACTTTCTTAGTGCGTTTTCTCTTTAATAAAAAATGTTTTGCAAGATTAAAAAAAATATTCCTCTAACTCTAAATTGACATGTACTTATGCATTGATGGTCTTGTAGCTCGTCAGCTGAGCCTGCCCACACTTAACTCAAGTAAATCTTTGTGTCTTTCGGACCCAAAGTTTTTGGACATCCATGAACCTGCAAAGAAAGCAGTCCTTGGTGCTGCAAAATTCATTTTAGGACTTTCGTCATCCATTGGTACATAGTTTTCACATCTCTTATTTGATATAATAGAAAATTTTATTTGTTTGCTGATACTATATATATATTTATGTATGTATATTTGTAGGAGGAAAACCATTAGCACGCTGCTCGGGGTTTCTGGTTGATTGGGATGAAACAAGGAAAAAGGGAATTGTAATGACAACCTCTGATATTATTTGCTCAAAGTCAAGCTTAGATTGTTGGTCTGGTGAAGATGAGTATTGTCCTAATGCTGAGGTATGTTGGTAAATATTGATGTTTTTTCATGAAGTTGGAGAAAATACAACTAAAAGGACACAACCTAATCGTACTATTCCTAAAGCAAAAGAATTGTTATTTATCGATAATTTAGAATTAACGACGTGCATGGCATGACCAGCTACATAGTGTGTTATACAATTAGTACACACTTCTTATTCACTTTATTCATCTATCACCTTTCTACACCCAGCTATAAATCCCTTCTTGCAAGCATCAAAGCATATATAAATTCTTTCAAAAACAGGTGTGTTGTACTCTGGATTCAAGCATACTGCAACAGTGCTACCGGGATTACTCCTAAGTATCTCTAGTTGGTAATAATACAACTAAAAGGACACAACCTAATCGTACTATTCCTAAAGCAAAAGAATTGTTATTTATCGATAATTTACAATTAACGACGTGCATGGCATGACCAGCTACAATAGTGTGTTATACAATTAGTACACACTTCTTATTCACTTTATTCATCTATCACCTTTCTACACCCAGCTATAAATCCCTTCTTGCAAGCATCAAAGCATATATAAATTCTTTCAAAAACAGGTGTGTTGTACTCTGGATTCAAGCATACTGCAACAGTGCTACCAGGATTACTCCTAAGTATCTCTAGTTGGTAATAAAAAAGCCTAGGATATTCTTCCTTTGCAGCTTCATACACCCTCTTCATAACTATAGATTTAGCTCTTTTAATTTTTGAATGGCTAACATCGGCAAACATATCCAAAAATACTGTTTCTTTTATGCTATCAATTTTCCACGCTGGATTGGCCTTGATCAAGTGCTCATACTTGTCAGCAATCCTTCTAGATGTCACAAGCCTATTTTTTTGATTTTGTGGACATTCATGCACATCAATGTAGGTACACACTTGAAACCAATCACACTTGGTTCTTTGAGCTCCATAAATCATCCAAGGGCAGCCATTCCAAGAACATTTAAATCTGATCCTCAAACGCTGATCCTTTGGGAAAGAAATATGCCTTCTAACAGCAAGACCATAATTAATCACTGCCTTCTTGAATTGCTCTCTTCCCCTAAATGTCATGCCAACTGCAAATACAGGGAGTAGCCTTGCCATCATATCGAGGAAATCTGCTTCTCCTCCTAACTGTGTTAACTTCACTACCCTCCACATCATCATAGGATGCTTCTTCACTAGAATCAAAATATGGGGTATCACTGCCATCGTCCAGATCATCCATTAATTGGTTCTAGCTCATCCGTGGCAATAGTAAATATATCATGATTTGGTTGCCTGTAAAGTCCTTTCTTTACCATCTTAGCATGCTTCCTAATCTTCTCGGCCTCTTCATCTTCTTCTGAGCTATCTTCATCTCCAGGTATCCAATCACTATCATTGGTTTCTTCCATATCTTTCTCATCGACAACTACCTTCTCTTTGTTTCTTAATCTATCAGGACTCATCTCCTTAGCATCTAATATTGGTTCTTTACCATTCTTTAGCATTGATGGACTAGTAAAATCATCTAATTCACCACCTCTTATCTCATCTTCGAAGTCACTATCCTTGGTACTTTCTTCATCATGAGAGATAATTTCAACATACACATCTGCGACACCTCCCTCTGCAATGCTATTTGACATCTCACAACATGCCTTGTCATCACTAAGCATTATAAGACCGTTATTAAGTTCTTGACCAGGAAACAACCAATGGAGATAAATTTGATCTTTATCTCCCACATTTGAGTGGTATTTGAGATGTCCAATTAGTTCAGGTAGTGATATCTTGTCTCTGTCGATGTACGACATTGCTTCATCTCCTCCAACATAACTGACTTGTTTGCCATGATAAATGAACTCTCCACCAAGATGAAACCTAACCATGAGTTGGTTGAAATGATCCATGAAACCTACGAACAAGGGGTAGAAATATATCAGTTTCTATCATATCAATAAGGTCAGAAGAAAATAAAACCATAATATCATTTTATTTCGGTTGTGATAGCTAATTAAACCAGTAAGGTTTGATTACCAAGAAAATTGTCAAGTAAGAAGAGAGGTTGACACAGGTATAAGTACAAACACCTGCATGTTGCATATCCATGGTGTGCAGAAAACATCTTTTCTTTGCCTCTCTGTTAGCCTATGATAGCTACGACAAAATCTGGACACACTAAAAAGCTTATTAGGATTACCAACAGGTACACTAGTATATTGCTCAATGCTATCCTGGTTCCTCTGCTTCTTGTTCATGGGAGTGTTGTATCCAAAACCAACACATAGTTCTACCATAGCAAAATCATACCAATAAGATACTATGACTAACCTCAACGTTGCCGCAAGGAGCAGCGATCAGGAGGACAAATCCAGAGCGATCATGTGAATAAGCAGGCGTTGGGGGCTGTCGCTCACTAAGAAAGGAGACAAGGAGGTCATCAGGATGAGGTCGGCTTTAGAAGGCAACTAATGATCTCTGATTATACGGTGCCGCGCGGAAATTTCTCGTGTAGTGGCTAGCGGAACATTAAGAACGAAAAACCCTTGTTGACGGCCCAACAAGAGGAACGAACGCTCCACATTGATGGCCCAGTTTCAGAGCTACGTCATCTAGCAACCATGTCGGCAACTCACGTGGCTGAATCAATCAAAACCACCTCCACGCTGGCGAAACAGTCGTGGAATACCAGGCTAGGGAGCTAAACGACCTGGTATTAATTGTTTAGGGGGTTAAGTGAGCCTAAAAATTGTTTAGGGGGTAAAGTAGACAAACGCGATAGTTTGGGGTAGTAAATTAGAC
The DNA here is from genome assembly GCA_000338895.3 of Oryza meridionalis. Lineage (NCBI taxonomy): Eukaryota > Viridiplantae > Streptophyta > Magnoliopsida > Poales > Poaceae > Oryza > Oryza meridionalis. The sequence continues at coordinate 2,812,038 of CM002528.2, read as the reverse complement.
TTTTTTTTCTTTTTTTATTAACGTCTTTAAGATCCAGCTTGGAAGTTCCATTATATTAAAAATATGAATTGCTACAATGAATACTTCAAACAGAAACATAATATTGCCTCCATAGAAGCTTAACTTCTGCCCAACCTAGAAAAGTAGTTTATCCTCCAATATGTATCTAAGGTTACTGAATCAATTTAGTTGTCCTACATTCGACTCTTCTAGAAACATATGTATCATGTATTTTTTTGTTGAAATGATTGTGGATCATCTTCTATCCTTTTGGTACTGTTCTTTTGTTGAAATGATTGTGGATCATTTTCTATCCTTTTGGTACAGTTATGTAATTTTTGGGTGTTGTTCTCTAATTTAGTGTGGTATATTATGCAATCAACGTCCAGGTCTATGTCCACTTACTAGATGACACCACAGTGGAGGCCCGCTTGATATACTCTCAAACACATTATAATCTGGCTTTATTTGAGATTGCTCTGGAGACTCCTAGCGAGTTACCTACTTTTAGTTCTAGAGTTGACCGTGCTCAACATATTTTCAAGCTTGGAAGAGATGAAAATTTGTATCTGCGTATAAGTCATGGCAGAGTGTTGTACTCTAATCCATACTTATGTGATCGTCATCACTATATGTACGTTAGCAGTGCAATCCCCGAGGTATCTCCATTTTACCCCACACCATTTCTTATTTTGAATTGTGTAGTGTATGGCATGTATGATTTGTTCTAGTTAATTTGGTAAATGTTGTAGTTTGGCTTGGGAGGATTAGTGATTGACCTTAAGGGGAAGGTGGTGGGAATGACTGGTCTTATACATGCTTTTATACCTTCATCGGTGATACTCAAGTGTTTGAAGCTATGGCATAAGTTCCGGTACGTTTTCTTTTTCAGTTCTATTTTTCTATTGTGTTGCACATCTGTTTGTTGTTGAAAGTTAAATTGTAGAGTTGATTTAATTCAGATAGATAACCTAAACTGCCTTAGATGTGCATTTTCTAATGTATATTGTAGTTAAATCATGCAATGCTAAAACTCATGTATCAAATTGTAGGATCAGCACCATGACGGGCCTTAGTTGCACAGAGTATTGGAATAGATTATATATATTTTGTTTTAACTCTATTCCGTATCAATTGATTTGATATATTCTGTCAAACTTTCAACATTTTGTACAAGTTATTTGAGTTTCAAATTATTATGTTTTAATAAATTTTTATTATCCTTTATATCCTCTGTTGAATTGAAATTAATGGCTATCTGGAGTAGGTGCATCCCTCGCCCTCAACTTGGAGTTAAGCTTTGGGCCATTAAGTTTCTAGACCTTCCCCATATCGAGATGATATTGCGCAAGACTCATATTTGTGATGGCCTAATTGTTAAAGAGATATATAGACTGTTTATCATTGCTAATTGTAGACTTCTCTGCACTTCCTGAAGATATACGCCTACTGTCAACTAAAATATAGGTATCAGAAGGGTCCATCCTTGAGAAACTGGGAGTCAGAATAGGTGACATTATTGAATATCTCAATGGAGAAAGGATTTATGATACAATTCAGGTAACATGTTCTAGACGTTGAAGTTTCTTATAAAATGAAAGCAATCACTGTGTGTATTAGTTTATTTTCTTGACTTGTGTAACTATTTTGTTGATGGTGTTAGTTGGAAGAGTTGCTCTTAGAATTGTGTGAAGGTCATTTTGATAACGGAAATGGCCTCAATTCCACACTGGAAATGGCGGTAAATGTTCTTAACTGTGAGCTGCATTGGTTGTGTAATTTGATATCCTTTTATGAACTTGCTCAATTATACCGAATTGATTTTATAGGTTATCTTATTTCACATACGCAAAGGTGCTCAAAGCATAAAAAAGTTAACAGCAAATGTCTTAGAAAATGGGGAAGTAGTTAAAAGAGGTCTGCAGATTTCTTTAATGGTGACGAGAGTAGATATGCTTTACCGGTACATTGTGCAACAATGATATAAATTGATGTTTTTCATTTCCTAGGCGTTTTCTTTGTTGCTGGCCCTACCTGTGAAGAGATTCCTAATCTGGCCCCGCTTGGGGAAGATGCACTAAGAGAAGAGGGCTGGGCAGGTAAACTGTAGCTAGCCATGGTTGCTGTCGTGTTGTGTTTACCAACGTGTGTGTTTCTTTACTATTCGAAATTACTCAGGAATGAACTTTTGTGCTAGAAAGCACAACCTGGTGTTTTCATGTGTGTTTGCGGTTTCTTTTTGTGGATTTTGAGAATTTCAGTTTACTAAAAGTATTTGTATTGTCTAGGTGATTCTCACATCCCTACTGCAGATGGAGCATCAACCTCAGTACCACTTGATCAAGTAGGTCCTGGTAAGTCATCTTTGCTGTGTTAATCTGCTGCTCTTTTGCACACTGTCATGTCTAACTATTGATAGCATGCTAAATGCCATTTTATACATTGTGATAATGTTTCTTGATTACTACGTCATGAATATTTCATAGCACAAGTACGATAATTGAAGGATTATAATTTGTGTTCATTTGCCTGAGTATATCATTTTGTTTTACCGATTAGATTCTCGGGAAGAGATTTCTACCCAGGAGCCACTAGCAACGACAGGCAAGTGATCTTTTCTATACAGGTTAACTGTGATGTAAAAATGTAATGTGGTTTTGTCTTGTAGTTTGGTAAGTGCCTCAGTACCATGTGAGGTTGATAGCCATTTCCCTGTACTTGTGCATGTCTTATGCGATTTACATGTACAAATGGTTTTGTGAATTCTAATTTGTCCTGTTGATGTCAATGTAGTGAGCTTTCATGTTTTCAATGATTAGCAATTCAATAAATTTAGCAATCCTTTTTCTCAACAAAAAAGAACATTTTTCTATCCCTGCTCCATATTCTGAGATCGATTTATTCTTCTATACAATAGATTTGGTCGCATTAAATTTTATACAGCTAAAGCAGTAGATGTATCTTGCCAAGTTTGTGATAAACTAAGCAGTTAAACCCAAAAAGTTCACAACCCTGAACACTATTCTTTGGACTGATGTATTGATTTGCATTAAACAGGTAATGTAAACGAAAAGCTCCAAAGGCACAGCAAGTGTTTTAGGAATAAATCTTTTTTTCTAGATGGGAATCGTTTTTTGCATATTGCTCCATGCAAATCTTTTGGCTCCAAAAGCACTTAAGGATAGCAAGCCATTCTACTTATACAATTCATCAATGGAATCCTTTTTTTCTTCTCGGTGTTGCTGTTCGATAAATATTTGAGAGAAACAGAAACTATTCCTGAAGTCTTACACTTTAGAGCTTTACATTTCCTTAAAAAAATGAGTTTATATGTGAACTTTGTGGTCAAAGGATACCTATTGTGTTGTACGTAGCAACCTCCAAGCAATGAGAAAATCCACACTTAGAGAATGCCACTGGATGCTCCTACAGCAGTGACAAAGAAATTTGTCCTTTTTTTGGACAATTGCTTTAAATGCTTTTAAGTCATACTCCCTTCATTTTAGATTATAAGTTGTTTTGACTTTGGTCAAAGTCAAGCTATTTCAAGTTTGACCAAGTGTATAGACAAATATAGTAATATTTATAATACCAAATTAGTTTCATTAAATCAATAAGTGTATGTATTTTCATAAAAATTTATCTTGGGTTGAAAACGTTATTATTTTTTCTACAAACTTGGTAAAATTTAAAGCAGTTTGACTTTGACAAAAGTCAAAACGACTTGTAACCTGAAACGGAGAGAGTAATAGAGCATTGTCTCTTGCCAGCAAATTGCAGTTAGTGCAGATGCGTTGGTTTATCTAACTATCTTGGTCTAACTGCCAACATCTTCATATGGCCCATCAATGCTTTTGGAACTAACCTACCAATGATATTGAGGTTTTAGAATGGGTTTTTGTATCTTAGGGAAATCCTTTGCTAACCTACCAAAAGCATGAGAAACTCCAACAAGTTTGGGAGGAACAGAGGGTAGCCATGGTCGCTGCTGTGTGGTGTTCGCCCCTGTGTCTTTGCTTTACTACTCGGAATTACTAAGTAATGATTTTTTGTGCTAGGAATACACATTGCTGGTTTATGTGTTTGTGCTTTCCATTTGTGGATATTGAGAATTTCGGTTCACTAAAATGTTTTTTTATTGTCTAGGCGATCCTCAAATCCCTACTGCCGAAGAAACATCAACCTCAAGGCCACTTGACCAAGTAGAGCCTGGTAAATGATCTTTGCTGTGTTAATCTTCTGTTCTTAATTTTGCACAAAGTGTCGAATGAATTCTTGTGAAATTGTTGATACCATACTAGACGCCCATATGCATTGTGATAACGTTTCATAATTACTGCCAACATCTTCATATGGCCCATCAATGCTTTTGGAACTAACCTACCAATGATATTGAGGTTTTAGAATGGGTTTTTGTATCTTAGGGAAATCCTTTGCTAACCTACCAAAAGCATGAGAAACTCCAACAAGTTTGGGAGGAACAGAGGGTAGCCATGGTCGCTGCTGTGTGGTGTTCGCCCCTGTGTCTTTGCTTTTCTACTCGGAATTACTAAGTAATGATTTTTTGTGCTAGGAATACACATTGCTGGTTTATGTGTTTGTGCTTTCCATTTGTGGATATTGAGAATTTCAGTTCACTAAAATGTTTTTTTATTGTCTAGGCGATCCTCAAATCCCTACTGCCGAAGAAACATCAACCTCAAGGCCACTTGACCAAGTAGAGCCTGGTAAATGATCTTTGCTGTGTTAATCTTCTGTTCTTAATTTTGCACGAAGTGTCGAATGAATTCTTGTGAAATTGTTGATACCATACTTGACGGAGCGTGGGGCTCCTCACCGGGAGACTGCGCAGGCCCCCCTTTGCCGGTTCGGCCGGGGACCCTAGGTGAGGTTCTAAGCTCCTAGTCTGTGGAAGGTGGGCGAATGGGATTAGTGGAAGCGTGGGTGCGAGAAACGAGGGAGCGAGATAGTGGGCGCGAGAAGCGAGGAGCCGGGCACAGCGTTGGCAAGGGTATAAAGACACCGAGGAAGAGATCTGCTTCCTTCCTCTCGCCATTATTCCCCTTGTCTTCGCCACTTGCGCCCTAACTCCTTGTTTCCTGTGCCCTACCCTCGCCTCACGCGCTCGCTCTCAATCATCTCTTCTTCCGGCGTCATGGCACGGGGCTCCGCTCTGCTCGATGGTAGCGTGCTGCCGCCTTCCCGCATCGTGAGCGAGAGGCAGGCCGGGCTGCCGCGCCGCTTCATGCCGGAATCTGCCACCGGCCGGGAGATAGTCACGCTGGGCGAGGGACGCCCGGCGCCATGCTACCCGGGGCGGTCCGTCTTCTTCCTCCCTTTTGCAATGGCAGGGCTGGTTCCGCCATTTTCTTCTTTCTTCATGGAAGTTCTGGAGTTTTACGATCTCCAGATGGCGCACCTCACCCCCAACGCGGTAATGACATTGGCCATCTTCGCGCACCTGTGCGAGATGTTCATCGGGGTGCGCCCATCCCTTCGGCTGTTCCGGTGGTTCTTCACCGTACAGCCGGTGTCGCCGCCGTCGGTGGTTGGTGGCTGCTACTTCCAGCCGCGGGGGCCGGTGCTGAACCGCTACATCCCCTGCATCCTCTGCAAGAAGTGGGATGACTGGAAGAGCGACTGGTTCTACACCCCCCTCGCCGACGAAGCGCGCCTCCGACTTCCGAGCCAGCCCCCGGCGCAGGCCTCCAGCTGGCGGGCGCCGGTAGATCTGGGAGATGGCTATGACGCCGTCCTCGACCGCCTGGCGGGCCTGCGATCCCAGGGGCTCACAGGGGCCATGGTGTACGGCGACTACCTTCGTCGCCGGATTGCACCGCTCCAGCGGCGCGCCCGGGGCGCCTGGGAGTACACCGGGTCCGAAGACTACATGAGGACCCACCAGGGGGTCAGATGGGACTGGGCTCCTGAGGACTTCAAGATAGTGGTCCAACGGGTGCTGAATCTCAGCTCCGTGGAGGCATCCCTCATTCCCCAAGGAGTCCTCCCCCTCTGCAGCGATCTAGACCGCGCCTCCAACCTGACCATCATGCAGGCGGTCGGGGCGTCGGAGGAGCGGGCTCCTCGAGGCCACGATGGCGCGGGCGGGAGCCGCAGGGGGGAACAATCTACCCCGGGAGGGGGTCGTGCTTCTGGGCCCCGCGACGAGGGCCCGGGGAGCAGCCGCCCTACCGACGCCCGGGGGAAGAGGAAGCAGGAAGGAACCCCTTCCCCATCTCCTCCCTGAGGGGGCGGGGCGGCGCGTGCCAGCAGCAGGCGCCCGGAGGGTGCCGTGCCGACGTCGCAGCCCGAGGGGGAGCGGAAGAAGAAACGGCTCCGCAAGATGGGGGGGGGACAGAACCATCCCGGGGAAACCTTATTTCCCCTCCAAGGTGGTCGTTTAACCGACCCCCTCGCAGGTTCGTCCTACGCCCATCGTGGCTGTATTCATTCTCTCAACACGAGTTTTCACTCACCCATTTTGTTTGTCTTCTGGTCTTTCTTCTGTTTCAGCGAGATCCCGTCGCGTCCCTCCCGCCATTCCAAGTCCGGCCAGTCTGAGGCCGAGGATCCGGCGGCCGCAGAGGCCCGGAGGCGGGAATCTGACCGGCGAGAAGCTGCGGATCGCCTACGGGAAGCCGAGGAGGCCGCCCGGGCTCGCCAGGCCGAGGAAGCCACTCGGGAGGAGGCCAGACTCCGCCAGGCCGAGGCGACGACATCCTCCGAGGCAACCCGTGAGACTGACCGGCAAGTAGCCGCGGACCGCCTTCGGGAAGCCTAGGAAGCTGCCCGGGTGGCCGTCCGAGCTCGCCAAGCTAAAGAAGCCGCTCGGGAGGAGGCCAGACTTCGCCAGGCCGAGGCGACGACGACTTCCGAGGCAGCTCGCGACGAGGCCGCGGGCGCATCGCTTGGGCCCACTCCCTCGGGCGACGCTCAGGACAAGCCGGGTCCGGGGGACGTCCCCGAGTCCGGCACGTCCATCGGCGGGCCGAGCCGCGCGGCATCCTCTCCAAGGCGGCTCTTCCCCACGCCTTCCGTTGCCCCACTGAGCGCAGAGCCCCTTCTACAGGCCTTGGCCGTCGCAAACACCACGGTGTTGGACGGGTTAAGTGCTCAGATGGAGGCCCTGCAAGCAGAGCGGGCGGAGCTCGACGCCGCATGGGCGCGTGTCGAGGAGGGGCGACGCTCGGTGGAGGCCATGGTGGAGGTGGGCCGCAAGGCACACCGCCGGCACGCCTCAGAGCTCGAAGCCCGTCGGAAGGTGCTGAGGGAGATCGCCAAGGAGGTGGAGGAGGAGCGGGGGGCTGCCCTCATCGCCACTACCGTGATGAACGAGGCGCAGGACACCCTCCGCCTTCAATACGGGAGCTGGGAGGCGGAGCTAGGGAAGAAGCTCGACGCCGCCCGGGGGGTCCTTGATGCTGCCGCTGCCCGAGAACGGCGGGCGGCGGAGACCGAAGCGGCGTCCCGGCGGCGCGAAGAGGCCCTTGAGGCTCGTGCCATGGCGCTGGAAGAGCGCGCCTGCGTTGTGGAGAGGGACCTGGCGGACCGCGAGGCCGCCGTTGCCATCCGGGAGGCAACGCTGGCGGCGCACGAGGCCGCTTGCGCCGAAGAGGAGTCCGCGCTCCGCCTCCGCGAGGACGCGCTCACCGAGCGGGAGCGAGCTCTCGAGGAGGCCGAGGCCGCGGCGCAACGGCTGGCGGACAGCCTGTCCCTCCGCGAGGCAGCGCGGGAGGAGCAGGGGCGCCGCAATCTGGAAGGTGCCCGCGCCGAGAGGGCCGCACTGAACCAGCGGGCCGCTGAACTCGAGGCGCAGGCAAGGGAACTGGACGCGAGGGCGCGCAGCGGCGGGGCGGCCGCGGGCGAAAGCGACTTAGCCGCCCGCCTTGCAGCTGCCGAACACACCATCGCCGATCTGCAGGGCGCGCTAGACTCGTCCGCCGGGGAGGTCGAGGCCCTCTGCTTGGCAGGCGAGGTAGGGCCCGGCATGCTTCGGGACGCCGTCTCCCGTCTAGACCACGCAGGCCGGCAGGCAGGCCTCTGGGGCGGGAGGACCGCAAAGTACGCCGCCAACCAGGGGGGCCTCGCCCAGCGCCTCTCGGAGATGGCCGGGACTCTCCAACGGCTCCCCGAGGAGCTCGAGAGGACGATTAAGTCATCCTCGAGGGACCTCGCCCGAGGAACGGTGGAGCTCGTACTGGCGAGTTACCTGGCCAGGGATCCCGACTTCTCCCCATGGACGGCGCTGGACGAGTTCCCTCCCGGGACCGAGGACGGTGCGCGCGCGCAGGTCCGGGACGCCGCCGACCACATCGTCCACAGCTTCGAGGGTTCGGCCCCTCGGCTCGCGTTCGCCCTCAACTCCGACGAGGAGGACGATGACGGCGGAGTGGGCGACCGTGGCGACGAGGCTGGCGACCCGGGTGCATCGGAGTGAGCCCCCAGGCCCCCGCCAATCTTTAAATAGTTTCTTCTTTCTTCTTCCGAGGCCTTCGGGCCCCCTTCTTGTATAGACTAATTTAATCTGCAATCAAATAAAGAGGAAATTTTTGTGTCAATTCTATTTGTTGTGTGTACGAGACGAGGATGGTCTGTGCCGCGGTCCTTTTGTGTCTTGGCTTGAACAAGGGCTCGTGCCCAGGTCCCAGTCCTCAAATGGCTCGGGTCGGGGCTAGTGCCTGGGGAGATCCACATGTCGAGACTGGCCAGGCCGGGAGCGTGGTGACCGAGGGTTATGGGTGACCCGATTGTGGGTTTTTGCCGATTCCCCCCCGGAGTTCACCACGCCCCGGGGCACGGCTCGGTTCTGGGCCCCTTTTGGCGATTTTAGCCGACCCGAGCCCCTGAGGGCAGGATTGAGCACGAGTGACCTATTTCAAGTCAAGATTCTTCAAAAGGAAATAATAGCACAGATACAGCCTTTAGGAAATTGAAAATGCTTTTATTGAAATACAGATATAAGAGAAATAAAAATATGCATGTGTGGTAGCCTCCGGCTAACCCTGCACGCCCGAGGGGGGTGCGGGGTTGGCCCGAGCCCGAAACCTGACACCCGATCCCCCTTAGGGGTAGAAGCGACGAAGGTGTTCGATGTTTCACGGGTTAGGCAGCTCTGTGCCGTCGCCCGCGGCCAGCCGAACGGAGCCCGGCCGGGGGACGCCGATCACTCGATACGGACCCTCCCACATTGGTGAGAGCTTGCTCAATCCAGCACGCGTTTGGACGCGGCGTAGGACGAGGTCGTCGACGCAGAGTGATCGGGCCCGAACGTGGCGCTGATGGTAGCGCCGCAGGCTCTGCTGGTAGCGCGCGGCTCGGAGGGCAGCGCGCCGCCGTCGCTCCTCCAAGTAGTCGAGGTCATCTCTGCGAAACTGATCTTGATCAGCCTCGCAGTACATGGTGGCCCGAGGGGACCTCAGGGTGAGCTCGTTTGGGAGAACCGCTTCCGCGCCGTAGACGAGGAAGAAAGACGTTTCCCCGGTTGTTCGGCTTGGTGTAGTTCGGTTTGCCCAGAGCACCGCTGGCAACTCCTCGATCCACGAATCGCCGTGCTTCTTGAGGATGTTGAAGGTCTTGGTTTTAAGGCCTCTGAGGATTTCCGCATTGGCGCGCTCCACTTGGCCATTGCTTCTGGGGTGGGCGGGGGAGGCGAAGCAGAGCTTGATGCCCATGTCTTCGCAGTAATCGCCGAAAAGTTCACTAGTGAATTGGGTGCCATTATCCGTAATAATACGGTTAGGCACCCCAAACCGGGCTGTAATGCCCTTAATGAACTTAAGTGCGGAGTGCTTATCGATCTTGACGACCGGATAAGCCTCGGGCCACTTAGTGAACTTGTCGATCGCGACATACAGATACTCAAATCCGCCCGGGGCCCGCCTAAACGGTCCCAGGATATCGAGCCCCCAGACAGCAAATGGCCATGAAAGTGGTATGATCTGCAGGGCCTGGGCCGGCTGATGGATTTGCTTGGCGTGGAATTGACACGCTCTGCATCGCCGGACCAGGTCGACCGCATCATTGAGAGCTGTCGGCCAATAGAAACCCTGGCGAAAGGCCTTGCCAACCAAGGTGCGCGAGGCGGAGTGGGCTCCGCATTCGCCTTCATGGATATCGGCGAGAAGCTCGACGCCTTGTTCCCGAGGAATGCACTTCAGGAGGACTCCATTAGCCGCGTGCCGATAGAGGGTCCCTTCCACCAGCACGTAGCGCTTGGAGATGCGCTGGACGCGTTCACTCCCTTCGCGGTCCTCGGGTAGAGTCTTATCTGTGAGGTATGCTTGGATCTCAGCGATCCAAGCAATCAATCTAAGGGAGCTGGGAGCGCTCCCCTCGGGTCCCGAGGCCTGGACTCCGACGGGCCTCGGGGGCCGGTCAGGCACGTCCGTCTCCCCTAGGGGGTCGGGTTGCGCCGACGGCTGGGCAAGCCTTTCTTCAAAGGCGCCCGGTGGGGTCTGGGTTCGCGAGGAAGCGAGCCGTGAGAGTTCGTCGGCAATCGTGCTATCCCGTCTGGGCACGTGCCGAAGCTCTATCCCGTCAAAATGGCGCTCCATACGCCGTACCTGGCGCACGTAAGCGTCCATCTGCGGGTCAGAGCACCGGTACTCCTTACAGACCTGGTTAACGACCAGCTGGGAGTCGCCTAACACCAGGAGGCGGCGGATCCCCAGTCCAGCTGCCACCCTGAGTCCCGCAAGGAGTCCCTCGTACTCTGCCATATTATTGGTCGCCCGAAAGTCAAGGCGAACCAGGTATCTGAGGACGTCTCCGCTCGGCGAGGTCAACGTGACCCCCGCACCGGCGCCCTGAAGAGACAGGGAGCCGTCGAACTACATCACCCAGTGGGCGGCGTGAGGCGATTGCGAAGGATCCGAGCTGGCCTCGGGGACTGAGACGGGCTCGGGAGCTGGGGTCCACTCTGCCACAAAATCGGCGAGGGCCTGGCTCTTGATAGCGTGGCGTGGTTCAAAGTGCAAATCAAACTCAGAAAGTTCGATTGCCCATTTCACCACCCGTCCAGTACCCTCTCGATTATGCAAGATTTGGCCGAGGGGGTAAGACGTAACCACCGTGACCCGATGCGCCTGGAAATAATGGCGTAGTATCCTCGAAGCCATCAGAATAGCGTAAAGCATCTTCTGGGCCTGAGGGTATCGGGTCTTGGCGTCCCGGAAGGCCTCACTAACAAAGTAGACGGGCCGCTGCACCTTTCGGTGGGGCCGATCCTCTTCGCTAGGGGCCGCATCCCTGGGGCGCTCTTCGTCCAAGCGGCCTCGCGGGGCGCACTCGTCTTCTGTGCCGACGACCTCGGGGTCGGAGGACGACAGGGGCGGCCTTCCCACAGTGGCCTCGGGGCCGTCCTGGGGGTCGAGGGCTCCTGGCGTCGTCGGACAAGCGGGCAAAGGGCCAACTCCGGTCGTCAGGGGCCTTAGGCCACCGTTCGGCTCGGGGGCCTCTTCTCCCTGCTCTCTCCCGGGTCGAGTCGGCACAGGGTTAGCCTCGGGGTCAGAGGGCGATAGGTGCGGCCTTCCCGCAGTGGCCCCCAGGCCATCCTGGGGGTCGGGGGCACCTGGCACCGTCTGACAAGCGGGCAGAGGGCCAGCTCCGGTCGTCGGGGGCCTTGGGCCACCGTTCGGCTCGGGGGCCTCTCCTCCCTGCTCTCTCCCGGGCCAAGCCAGCACAGGGTGGGGATGCGCGGAATGAGGATTGTCCTCATCGCGCTCCACAACCAACGCCGCACTAACCACTTGCGGGGTCGCCGCTAAGTAGAGTAGCAAGGGTTCATTTGGCTCCGGGGCGACCAGAACTGGGGGAGAGCTGAGATACGCCTTCAACTGAGTGAGGGCACGTTCAGCTTCCTCCGTCCAAGTAAACGGCCCGGAGCGTTTGAGGAGCTTAAATAAGGGTAGCGCCTTCTCTCCCAGCCTCGATATGAACCGACTTAGGGCGGCCATGCAACCGGTGACGCATTGCACATCCCTAAGTTTGCTGGGGGGGCGAATCCGCTCTATAGCTCGTATCTTCTCGGGGTTGGCCTCGATGCCTCGGGCAGAGACCAAGAACCCGAGAAGCTTGCCCGCAGGTACACCGAACACGCACTTATCGGGGTTCAGTTTTATGCGGGCGGAGCGGAGACTCTCAAAAGTTTCCGCTAGATCCGAGAGTAAGGTCTCTTGGTTGCGCGTCTTTACAACCAAGTCATCGACATAAGCCTCAACATTACGTCCTATTTGGCTACCCAAAGAAATTCGAGTAGTACGTTGAAAAGTAGGACCTGCATTCTTTAACCCGAAGGGCATTGTCGTATAACAATAGGTTCCTATGGGGGTAATGAATGCAGTTTTTTCCTCATCCTCCCTAGCCATGCGAATCTGATGGTAACCAGAGTATGCATCTAGAAAACACAAAAGGTCGCACCCCGCGGTGGAGTCGACAATCTGATCTATGCGAGGCAGGGGGTAAGGGTCCTTTGGACATGCCTTGTTAAGGTCGGTGTAGTCGATGCACATCCGAAGCTTGCCGTTCGCCTTGGGAACGACCACCGGGTTCGCCAGCCACTCCGGATGGATGACCTCGCGGATGAATCCGGCCTCCAGAAGTCGCGCCACCTCCTCGCGGATGAAGGCTTGACGTTCCGGGGCCTGCCGCCGCACTTTCTGCCGGACCGGCCTTGCGCCCGGCCGCACGGCGAGACGGTGCTCAATCACCTCCCTGGGGACCCCGGGCATATCCGCCGGTCTCCATGCGAAGACGTCAGCGTTTGCCCGCAGGAAGGAGACGAGCGCGTCTTCCTATTTGCCGTCCAGAAGACCACCGATCCGTGTGGTCTTGGACGGGCCGTCGCCCAGGGCAACCTCCTTGACCGGGACCTCGTCGCATGTAATCATCCGCTGCCTCGGGGCGGCGGGGACGGAGGTGCCAAGCCTCTCGTCGCCACCCTCGGGCTTGGACGCGGCGGCGAGGTGGTCCGCGCGCTGCTCCATACAAGCGAGTGCGACTTTGAGGTCGCCATGGACAGAGATGGGGCCACCGGGGCCCGGCATCTTCATCTGGAGGTAGGCGTAGTGGACTGCCGCCATGAACTTCACCAACGCGGGCCTCCCTAGGACCGCGTTGTAGGGCAGACTGAGGTCCGCCACATCAAAGTTCACCCGCTCCGTGCGGAAGTTGGCGGATCCACCGAAGGTGACCGGGAGGTCGATATGACCTAGTGGCCAAGTGTGACCCGGCGTCACACCGATAATCGGCTGGGACGGCCGGAGCACCATCCCCGGGGCCTTGATGGCGTCAAAGGCTGCGGGGGAAAGGATGTTGAGGGCTGCTCCCCCATCAATGAGGACACGCCCCAGCTTCACGTTGCAAACAGTGGGGGAAACCACCATTGCGATCTGTCCTCCCCGGGCAACGCACGGTGGGTGATCGGTCTGGTCGAAGGTGAGGGCAACCTCCGACCACCGCGCCCGGCGCGTCGCCTCATGAGTAGGGGCCGCGGCCAGAAGCTCTCGCTTCATGGCCTTGAGGCTCCGGCGAGAAACGTGAGCACACGCTCCCCCATCGACAGTGGCAATGGTGGCCCCAGGCTCTTGGAAACCTAGGTCATCATCGCCGTCATCGATGTCCTCGGCGGGGGCCTTCTGCTTGGCCTCACTTCGCCGATTGCCGGAAGGAACCGCCGGGGACTTGCCCTCTCGGCGCTCCTGCCTCCTCTCCTCCTCCCACTTCCTCGTCCGCTCAGCCAAACTTTTGACTGCGCGGCAGTCCGCGAGGTCGTGAAGGGAGGTATTGTGGACGATGCACCACTTGCCGGTTGGGCGCTCCCTGCCGGGAGCGCCGGCCTCCTTCTTTCTGTCGCTCGCAGGCCTCCCCTTTCGGGTGGCCCGCGAAGCGCCCTCGACGGCGAGGACATGACCCTCGTCGTCGGAATGGGCTGACCTCTTCTTCCTCCTCCTGTCACGCCGCCCTGTCTGAGCAGCGGATCCGGGGGCGGCCGAAGCTGCCACACCGGAACCGGAGGGGTTCCAGGTCCATGCCTCCTCCTTACGAGCCACTCGGTCCGCGAGCTGAAAAAGCTCCGCGGTAGTCTGGGGCTCTTTGGAGGCAATCTTTTCGAGCATGCGGTTGTGCCGCACACCCCCCCTGAACGCGTAGATCACCGCGTGTGCAGGGATGCATGGTATGGTGTTGCGGACTTGACAGAACCGCTGAATGTACGAGCGAAGTGACTCATCATCCCTTCGCTGTACTGCGTGTAAGTCCGCTTCTTCACCTGGGCGCGGATATGTGCCTTGAAAGTTCATGGTGAACTGTTGGCACAAATCCTCCCAGGAGTGGACCGACGCGGGTGGCAAGTTCATTAGCCAACCCCGCGCCTATCCCTTTAGGGCCATGGGAAAGAAATTCGCCATGACCCTGTCATCACCCCCGGCGGCCTCGATCCCGGTCGTGTAGACCTGGAGAAACTCGGCGGGGTTGACGCTGCCGTCATATTTTTCGGCGATGGTGGGCCGGAACCTTGGGGGCCAACGGACGTTCCGAAGGCTCGCCACAAAGGCTCTACAGCCGACAACACCAACCGGGGGCACGGAGGGCTGATCCCCGCGTCCGTGTTGACGTGACACTCCGGACGAGGAGGCGCCCTCCGTTGCGTGGGGAGCACGTCGACCATTATGCCGGCGCTCGATACCGATGCGGGCATCTGGCCCCCCACGCTGATCTTCCCGGGTCGGAGGCGCTGACGAGGGAGTGGCAGCCGAATGGCGAGCAACAGCCGCCGCTCGCCGCGCCCTCCGCCTTGACGACACGGAGCCGGTGGTAGCAGCGCCAGAGGTCTTGGTGGCGGAGGACCGCCCACCAGCACCTAGGCGCTGCCGTGCCGTCATGACCAAGTTGGCCACATCGTCCAGCCAACGTTGGGCTGGAGACTCCGGGTCAGGGACAACGGGCGGGTGACGTAGGAGCGCGCCCGCAGTTTGGAGCGCGCCCTGGGGCGTGCTGCCATCGCCGTAGACGAGGAGGCGACGCTCCCCATCTCGGCGCCCTTCTCCATCACCCGTGGATGTCGAAGTCGCGGATCCTTCGACCCTCTCGAGCGCCTCCTCCCGCCTGGGACTTTGGCGTGGAGGGGGCGGTGGAGTACGAGCTCGACGGCGTGGGTTCGGCTCCCCGTCGTCACCGCTAACGCTCGGAGAGAGGTTGTGCGCCTTTGCTTGTTCGGCCATTGGGCTGAACAGGAAAAGCTTGGCGCACACGAAAGAATGCGAGAGCTTAGAAAAACACACGTAGAGCCCCCTACCTGGCGCGCCAGATGACGGAGCGTGGGGCTCCTCACCGGGAGACCGCGCAGGCCCCCCTTTGCCGGTTCGGCCGGGGACCCTGGGTGAGGTTCTAAGCTCCTAGTCTGTGGAAGGTTCGCGAGAATGGAAGAAGCACAAGACACGGGCGATGTATACAGGTTCGGGCCACTGAGAAGCGTAATACCCTACTCCTGTGTTTTTGGTGGATCTATGTATGAAGAAGCTACAAAGAGCTGGAGAGCCAGAGAGCTCTTACTCTCGAAACCCTCTCCTCTGGTTCCCCATCCAGCCTCGATTGTTCTGGATCCCTCTCCTAAGTGGGCAAGGTCCTCCTTTTATATCTCAAGGGGATACCACATGCACCATCTCTACCTCTCTCTCTTTTGTGTGGGGACTTATCCTCTCTTCCCCCAAACTTGACTTGCCTTCTCTTCATAAATGGACGGAGATTTGTATGGTTGCCGTCCGAATGACCTTCTGATGGGACGGCCCATACCTACCTCCACTTCCGCCGGAAGCAGGCGCGACGTGGGAACATGGCTGTCTGCTGACGACATGACCAGTGTCAGACCGGTCACAAATCGGTCATTCTTGTCCACCACGTGTCAGTTTAGCAATCTGCATGTTCGCCCTTCTTCATACAATATCTTGCTTGTAATGGTTAGGATGAAGCCTGGCATATATCTGACCGGGTCCAACGTGCCACCTCCAGGAGCTAACACGCCGGCTCCGGCTAGGGACGAGTGCTTGGAGGCTCTCATCCTGACGGGATGGGGCGAGGCGTGCGTCAGACCGCCTGTCGCCACCTAACCCACGATCTGATCGGTCTGTGACTGGTCACAGACCGGATAAACGAGCGCGCTGCACTGCGTTACATGCGGCGTGACGCGCTCGTCCAAACCGCAATAAATGCGGTTAGGTGAGCCCCGCTGCGCTCACCTAACCCATACACGCGGCGCAAAACCCACAAGGGGTCGGGGCGCCTCAGCCCTCGGGGCCGGAACGGGAGCGGTCCGACCCCTCGGGGAGACGAAGAGGGGGGCGGCCATATCACCCTCGGGCCCGACCCCCCCCCCCCCCCCCCCCGGAGGGGGTCAGGCCTCGTGGGTGATTGCTCCTGCCCAAGCCTCTAGTCATGATACTCCCGGTCCCATGTCACCGACAATACTAGACGCCCATATGCATTGTGATAACGTTTCATAATTACTGCCAACATCTTCATATGGCCCATCAATGCTTTTGGAACTAACCTACCAATGATATTGAGGTTTTAGAATGGGTTTTTGTATCTTAGGGAAATCCTTTGCTAACCTACCAAAAGCATGAGAAACTCCAACAAGTTTGGGAGGAACAGAGGGTAGCCATGGTCGCTGCTGTGTGGTGTTCGCCCCTGTGTCTTTGCTTTACTACTCGGAATTACTAAGTAATGATTTTTTGTGCTAGGAATACACATTGCTGGTTTATGTGTTTGTGCTTTCCATTTGTGGATATTGAGAATTTCAGTTCACTAAAATGTTTTTTTATTGTCTAGGCGATCCTCAAATCCCTACTGCCGAAGAAACATCAACCTCAAGGCCACTTGACCAAGTAGAGCCTGGTAAATGATCTTTGCTGTGTTAATCTTCTGTTCTTAATTTTGCACGAAGTGTCGAATGAATTCTTGTGAAATTGTTGATACCATACTAGACGCCCATATGCATTGTGATAACGTTTCATAATTACTGCCAACATCTTCATATGGCCCATCAGTGCTTTTGGAACTAACCTACCAATGATATTGAGGTTTTAGAATGGGTTTTTGTATCTTAGGGAAATCCTTTGCTAACCTACCAAAAGCATGAGAAACTCCAACAAGTTTGGGAGGAACAGAGGGTAGCCATGGTCGCTGTTGTGTGGTGTTCGCCCCTGTGTCTTTGCTTTACTACTCGGAATTACTAAGTAATGATTTTTTGTGCTAGGAATACACATTGCTGGTTTATGTGTTTGTGCTTTCCATTTGTGGATATTGAGAATTTCAGTTCACTAAAATGTTTTTTTATTGTCTAGGCGATCCTCAAATCCCTACTGCCGAAGAAACATCAACCTCAAGGCCACTTGACCAAGTAGAGCCTGGTAAATGATCTTTGCTGTGTTAATCTTCTGTTCTTAATTTTGCACGAAGTGTCGAATGAATTCTTGTGAAATTGTTGATACCATACTAGACGCCCATATGCATTGTGATAACGTTTCATAATTACTATGTGCTCCTTATGTCCTGTAATCACATATCTTATGCTAGTCTTGCTTTTAACCTTTCATAGATTTCATAGGTTTAGTCCATGGTATCTTCTACGCACGCTGCAACGCATTATCTCTTCTTGGTTTCATTGCTATATTGCATCCATACTTATTTCCTTTTAAATTCTAGTACAACCATGTTGTGCTTAATCGAAGGAAAACTGCAATCAAGTTCATCTATTTTATTCCTCTTATATTTTGTACAGGTTTCTTGCAGGAAAGAACAGGTTGAGCGAAGGTAATACAGTCTCATTGTACAGCACTGGCCTGATGTCTCGCACTTGTTCAGTTTTGCATAGTCTCCCTTTAAACCTTATGTAATGAATATTTGATACCTGATTGTTATCGTGGGTGGCTTCCATACCATACATGTTCACGATAACCGTGTTTATATGCTATATTAAATTAGCTAGATGTTTAACACTGTCATTTACAGGTTCTCTCGTTTCGACTTTTTGTCCACGCTGACCTGATAGTCAGGTATAGTACACATATTTTCAAGATCAGATATGCACTTTTTGGGACTGTCTAGTTGTCAATTCCCTGAAAACAAAAAAAAAATGACAATTTTTGGATGGCTGAGATCGTCCCAAAATTTGTGCGCTACAGTACCACACATTCTCTCTCTACTTCTTCCATCGCTCACTCGTGTTGCCTGTAACAACTATCAACTCCCCTAGTAGCGCGGAGGCTATTTGGCACGCGTATGCCATAAACGGAAGGCGCTCCCCCACGTGGTTTTTTTTCGCTATTTTTTTGCGTTTTTTTCCCATCTTTTCGCTTTTTCCTTTTTCTTTCCTCTCCTCTCGCGCGTTTTCCTTTTTTTTAAGTTATTTTCCCAATTTTTTTAATTGTTAGTACATGTGTTTTTGAAATATTTAAGTCAAAAGTTTTTAAATCTTAACTTGAAAAATTTTCAATCTGAAAAAAGTTTTAAATCTAGAGTTTAAAGTTTTCAAATATTAACTTAAAAGTTTTCAAATTTGAGTTGAAAGTTTCTAAATCTTAGATCTTAGTTGAAAGTTTTCAAATCTTAAGTTAAAAGTTTTTAAATTTTGAATTGAAAGTTTTCAAATCTAAATTGAAAATTTTCAAACTTGAAAGTTTTTAAATATGGGTTGAAAATTTTAAATTAGAGTTGAAAGTTTTTTAAATTTAAGATGAAAAGTTGAAAGTTTTCAAAATTTGACTTCACGTATAGATTTCTTTATCAATCTATTAGTAAAAAACTTCAAGAAAAATAAAAATATTGCTAGATTACCATAATTAGCACAAATTACTGTCATTACCGCTAATTATGGGCGTTGAGGGGGCGTGGGTGTGCGCTACTTCCGTAGCCAGCGCGCGCGAAATAGGAATTTTGCGCTGCTACCTTCTCCGCCCCCTATAGCGTGTATCGCCCATGTGCCTAAAGCTGTGAATAGCACCGATTGGGTCCACCAATCTGCCTTCTTCCCCTTTAGGGTGTTTAGATGCAGGGGTGTAAAGTTTTAGCGTGTCACATCAGATATTATATAGAGTATCGCATGGGGTATTTGGGCACTAATAAAAAAAACTAATTACAGAATCCGTCAGTAAACAACTAGACAAATTTATTAAGCGTAATTAATTTGTCATTAGCAAATGTTTACTGTAGCACCACATTGTCAAATCATAGAGCAATTAGGCTTAAAAGATTTGTCTCGCAAATTAATCGCAATCTGTGCAATTAATTATTTTTTAGCCTATACTAGCACAATCCCCGTGCGTTGCACCGGGTGACAGTGGGCTGGCTGAAATTTGATCTTAATGATTTGTTAAAGCATGTAAGCATGATCATAAGAATCAGCGATGTGTACAATGATCAAAAGTCGTGTTCTTAACAATTAATCTGTTTTATATATACGGGACGTGGATGATGTTTTTGACGTGTGGGCATGATGGTTGTAGCATGAGATGAACAGATGGTGAAACTACATATAGAAATTTGTTTGACGAATGAAAATATCAATATATTTTTTAAGTAGATAAGCCTTACAGTAATGAGTGAAATATGTGAATATACTCGTGCATTCATATGTAAAGAAATGTGTGACATATTTTTTTTTATCATCAACATAAGGGGAAATTAACTCATCCCTTATATAACAAAACCAATTAACTATATACATGTGTATAATCAATGAGTAAAGAGTATAAGATTTTTGTTTAGGTTCTGATAAATAATTAATTTAGTAGATGAAGAGTACATATTTGATCACTTTTTAAAAAAATATAATAAAATGATTAAGGCTATGTTTAGATCCAGAGATAAAAATTTTTTTCGTGTCACATCGGGTATACGGACACACATTTAAAGTATTAAACGCAGTAGAATCCGCATGTAAACTGCGAGACGAATTTATTAAGCTTAATTAATCCGTTATTAACAAATGTTTACTGTAGCACCATATTGTCAAATCATGGAGAAATTAGGAATAAAAGATCATCTCGCAATTTATATGTAATCTGTGTAATTAGTTATTTTTTAACATATATTTAATACTTTATATATGTGTTAAATATTTGATGTGACAGGGTGTAACATTTTTGTGTGAGATACTTCTAGATAGAAGAAGTAATAAATAGGTAATAAAAAAATTGAAGCAAAGCAGACAAGATGGAAAGAAGGGACATAAAAATCCTAAAGCAGATCAGACGGGGGAGGGAAAAAGAAAAATAAAAACCAGAGCGGATAAACCAAAGCAAAGGCAGGGAAAAAAATCTCTCTCTCTCTCTCTCTGGATTCTTCCTCCCTCTCTCAGCCACCGGCCCCGAAAATAGTAGAGCGGACAGGGAGAGTAAAAAAAGATGTCCGTCTCTCTTCCTCCTGTCGCCAACAGCTGCTCTCCCCCATCCTCCCCACAGCCATCCTCACGCTGCCGCTCAATGCGTCCGTCTCCGGCTAGGTGGTGGATTTGGGATTTGGTTTCCAATTGTGTGCTTCTCACTCCCGTCGTTGGGTTGGTCGTTGCTGCTGCTGTTGATCCGTCCTCTTCTCCCTCGCTACTGCTGGATCGAGCTGCAGATTGGGGCGACCTCGCCCCTCCTAGCCTGGATCCAGCCACCGTCACGGCCATCTCCATCGCCGGCTCCTCTGCCGCCCTGCCGGCCCCTTGGAGCTTGAGTCCGCAGGGTCTGGTCGTCATCTTCTTGGCGGTGACGGTGGCATCATCCTCGGAATCATCGGTGGAGAGCTGGAGGGTCGCGCAGCGCATGGCAGAGGCTCGGGATCACCTAGAATGGCCGGTTCTCCTGGATCCGGTCACTTCCTTTTCTTCCTTGTCGCTGCACAGCTTCCGTGGTGTATCCGTGTGAGGGGTTAGAGGAGGAGCACACTGTCCATCTGCTCCATGTTGTTGTTGAGTAGTCCGATCGAGAGGGGTCGTTTGAAGCTTGAAATCGAGCTTTGTCTAGTTGTGGAAAGGTTGGATTGGGAGTTCTTTGGTGGTGAAGGGAAGTTGGGTGGGTTGAGCGGATTGGAGGCAGAGATGGTGGCCAGGATGGAGGGGAGATGTCACCGGAGGTTGTCTCGGAAGCTACAATCAAGGTGCTTGAACTGGTGAGTTTTTTTTTTAAGCTGATATGGGCTTTGGGTATCTTCTTTAGTTTGACGATTCGGCAATTCTAGAGTTGGGTTTCCTTTTTGTCAGAATAATTAGATCGGACCACAATTTATTTGATTTGTTGGGGCAAATTTTTATGAAAGGATACCATATACCCTGTTCAGTGTCTTCAGACCTCACTCAACCTTTGGTTTGTTAATATTTTCCCATTCATTTGCTGGAATTTTATTCATTGGATGATGAAGGCAAGAAACCTGATTTAGATAAGGTTTAGTTTGTTATGCGGTAATATGTTAATGTCAATACTCTTCCAATCAGTATAACATGGACTACTATTGAATAAAGATCAATTTCTGTTGCATTCATGTGTGATCACATAGTTTCAAAAAATATTCACTACGACAAATCAAATATGAAATTCAGATCTACAATTTTGATTAGATTCAGGACACATGCAGTATTTGACACTGTCTAATCCTGTGTGCTCCAACTGACACCAAATCTTTCCTTGTAGGTCACAGATCTAGGTTAACTAAACCCAAAGGCTTTTGCGGCACTGGGATGCCTGGTGCTATTGGTTATTTCGGCAACTCTGGGGGTGATGGTGGGTATGGCAGTACTCCACATTAGGTGAGATCTAGTAGGTGACTGTGTCCCAATAATGTCTTTTGTGCCAACAAATTGATCTTGCATTCTTACAAAAAAAAAGATTTTCATGTTTGGGTTTGCAACTCCTAGATTTTGTGGTCTGATTATGACGGAATTTGGTATGTTGTGATAATATACTCCTGACAATTATTATCAAAAGTTGTGTGCATGATTTATGTTCTGCATTCATGTGAATGTCTGAATCGAAGGACCCGTCTGGAACTTCCATGTTGCTATGTGCCACTGAACAACTGAAAAATATGCCTGTTGCTAACTTGCTATTTGTTCTGCATCGACATGAAAAAGAATTGGATACATAACAACTGCATTGCCCTTTGCCGGTAAAACGAATCTTGATAATCTTACCACTATATGTTGATTAATTAGATGGTACTGTTAGTTCATTCATAAGCTGCCTTAGAAGTCTTGTTACAATTGAAATTCTATTAGGATATTTCTATTATTAATGGAAGTGCTTATGTGACCTTGGGTAGTTTTATTCAATATTAATTTCATAAATCTAATGAAATTGAAATTGCATTCAGGGTTGAGTTCGTTGATAACCTGGAATCGACATTGATTGGAGGTGGCTTGACGTCCTAAAGGAAGAGCCTTGCGATCTATATTTTCTGTGTGCTTCTATTATTTCTATTGCCTGATTGGAGGTGGCTTGACGTCCTAGAGGAAGAGCCTTGCATCTTGTGATATATATTTTCTTGTGTGATTCTATTGTTTATATTGCCTGTGATCTTAATAGCGGTATAGAATCGGACTCGACATAGAATCGGGATATAATCTGACTCCTACGTGGGCTGGGCAACTTTTTTGTGTGTGATACTGGACTCATGCGTTTTTTTTTTATGCGATCTTTATTTTTGAGTGAACCTGGACTTCTGCGATTTTTTTGTATGCGATCTATTTCTCGGTGCGCTTTTTTTTGGATGAACCTAGGAGTTATAGATGGATCTAGAATCCTGAGTATGGGCTTGAATCCTGGAAGCAATGTGGGCTTGTGGGCTTGTGGATAAACCTAACTGGCTTTGTGGATGGATCTAACTAAATCAGATCAGAAATCGGATGCGGATGAAAAATTAGCGCGTTGGTGGAAAAAATAGCGCCATGACGGACCAAAAAACACGGACAAAAGATTGTGACGAAAGGAAAAATAGGAATCTTTTAATTATTAAGATTTAATAGATGTTTAAATGTTGGATGTGACATGGTGAAAAAAAATTTATGTGGGACCTAAACAGGGCCTTTATCTTCCTTTCTTCTCCAAGTCCAGTGGCCTAGATGCTTCACCTTCCAAACTCGTGTAACTCACCCTCTTACTATACTCATTTTCTTTACCCCCCGGGGCAATAGCAGTGCATCATGCCTCTAGCCCATCTTTCCAACTTCCACCTAAGAAATGGAGATGAAGACAAGTATAAAGCAACAGGTCATCCAGTGCAGTGTTTCTTCATATGGGCTCCACTATATTACGGAGAAGCAGCAGACGCACATGAAAGGGGAGACGTAGTTTCTTTTTTTTGGCGTGAGGGAACCGAACCCTCGCTAGGACACGATAACCTTGCAAAGACACGGGACACACCTTTTCTTCTCCACGTCAACATTGAGCCTAGCGACCAACGAGGTAACTCGCCACATTAGTGCACTGTGAGGGGCCTGAGCCACTACCACTCTCACCCCTACTCTAGACACTAACTCATTATAGTTCATGGGAGTTCATCGGAGCTGGAAACAAATGTCGTGAATGGTGGACCTGATCCAAAAGTCAAACGGTTTGTAAGATTTCACATCAAACTTTTTACTATCGAATGATATTTTGATTAAGCAACATTTATGAGACTATAGGTTATAAAACAAAATATCAGAATATTCTTTTTTTCGCAGGTAAGCTTCACCGGAGCTCGTTGGACCGGGAGACGGAGGTCGCGTCGCGGACTTAGATTAACCGGTATATATATGTACAGGACCGTAGTCCTGTTCTTTTCTCCAACAAAGTTGGATTAAGATTAAGATTTTCGTGGCACACTTTTCAAACTACTAAACGGTGTGTTTCGTGCAAAAACTTTCTATATGAAAGTTTCTCTAAAATATTATATTAATCTATTTTTCAAGTTTGTAATAATTAAAACTCAATCAACCATACGTTAATACCATCTCGTTTTGCATAAAAAACTTAATCTTCATCTTCATCTTCAGGACAAAAGAACAACACCACGTGCTCTAAATTAAAAATAGCAGCACACGCCGATTTTTTTTTTTTTTGTATTTCTTCATTCGCAAGTAAGCTGATCGGTGACGTCGTCCCGCTTCCTCCGATCCCGACATGGCGATGGCGGCGGCGACGGGCGGCGTCGATGTGCTCGGCGACGACCTCCTCCGCGAGATCCTCCTCCGCCTCCCTTCCCCCGCCGCGCTGGTGAGCGCCGCGCTCGCGGGCAGGTCCTTCCTCCGTGCGGCCCGCGACGCCGGCTTCCTCCGCCGCTTCCGCGCTCGCCACCACGCGTCGCCCCCGCGCCTCCTCGGCTTCCTCTTCGTCGTCCCGGGCACCACGCCGCCGGTCCTCCTCTCCGCCGCCTCCGCCTCCGGCCCGCACCCCGCGGGGGACTTCTCCCTCTCGTTCCTCCCCGGCGGCGGCTGGGCCTCCGCCGAGTGGGAGCTCCTGGACTGCCGCGACGGCCTCCTCCTCCTGATCCACAACCACGGCACCGACATGAAGCTCGCTGTCGCCGACCCGTCGAGACGTGCCTGCTACCCCTTCGACTTGCCCACCGCCGACATTCCCGTCTTGTACGGCCTCGCCGCCGCCAAATCGGCGTCGTTCCGGGTGGTCTGCATCGCGCGGAGCCTCGACTCCACCACGCTGCGCGCGCTGGTGCTCTCCTCCGACGAGCCCTACTACTGGGAGGAGGTCGACGCCATCCCGTGCGAGGAGGAGGCCAGCATCGTCTACGCCGCGCGGCCGATGAAGGCGAAGACGTCGCTCTACTGGAAGCTCGACGACGGGACGCGCATGGCGGCGTTCGACGCGGCGCCGGGGAAGATGAAGCTCTCGATCCTCGACCTCCCGCCATTCCCCGCGACGCTCGCCTTCGACGTCATCGACACGGAGGACGACGACGACGGGCTCCGCGTGCTCGCCATGAGCGACGACTTCTGCCTCGAGACCTGGAAGCTCTCCTCCGCCGCCACCGCCGCCGCCGTCGATGACGACGAGGAGGAGGAGACTCCATGGACGCTCGAAGACACCTCGGTGAGGTTCTACAGGGCGCTGGAAAGCATGCTCGGCGAGCGAAAGATGAGCGACCGCCACCGCCGCCGCCGCCGCGGCGGCTACGAGTTCGAGATCGTCGGAGTGGTCGACGGCTTCTTCTTCTTCCGCCAATCCGGCGTCCTGCTCTCCATTGATCTCAAGACCATGGAGCTCACAAGGCTATCGGAGCAGGATTGCTCGCCGGCGACGATCTACCCGTACACCATGGCGTGGCCGCCGCCGTTCCTGAATCCTACCGACTAGGTGCCCGATGATCAAATCGTTCCAAATGAATATTGAATCCTGATTTGTCATTTCAAACATTCGAATGAAATTTGTGGCGGTTTTTGCTTTCAACATTTGGAATTAGTTTTTCCCCATTTTGTTGTAATTCTCCTGCTATTTTCGTGACTCTCTCATTATTCTGCCATTGAAATATTGAATTCAAGCAGTAGTAAAAATGGAGAGGATCTTCGTTCGATTAATTCCATATATCTCGCGAACAAATCACACTTGCTTTGGGTAGTTCGGTCTGGAAATATGGCCGTTCGCCCATGGAATTTAGAACATGTTGCTCTCGATGTCGATCGTATCGTCTCGTAGAACATTGATGATTCAGATTCAGAATAGTGCAAAATGACAGTTCAGGTTGTTGAAGACGGAGCAAGGACAGCATGATTTTCAAGAAAAATCTTATTGTTGATGGTTTCTTGCGCAAGAAGATCATGGTGCAGGTGAGTCATTTCTTTTCCGGCTAGCACCGTCGTGATCTGCACCTCTGCTATCTCCGGTGATCGCCGCCGGCCGCCACCGCGCCGACGTCATGAACAACACTTGATCTCCTCGTCAATAATTTGCGACCAAGTTTTCAGCCTAATTCAGTATTTCGATCCATGTATAATTTGGTCCGAATTCAGTTCGCTACCAATATCGCCTGTCGTGGGCCGAATCTGGATCACCTGACTCATTTTGGGCCGATCTACGCCGTCCATCCTAGAATCAGTGGCCCAGATTCTGTTCCAATATACACTGTCTTTCATAGTACAATTTGTTTTGACTTTTTTAAGTCAAACTTTTTAAAATTCGATTATATTTATAAAAAAATATAGTAATATTTTTAACACTAAACAAAATAACTAGTATCAAAATATATTTAATGTTATAAGTGTTACTCCCTCCGTCCCAGTATATAGCAACCTACTATGGAACTGGGACGGAGGGAGTATAAGTGTTGCAATATTTTTTAAAAGAATCGATTAAACTTCGCTCCATTTTAAAAAGTTAAAACGGTTATAATATGATACGGAAGTGGAGTACTAGTAGGAGACTTGGACTTGGTCGTACTCCCCCATTCCGATCCAGGTGTGCCGTGCCCGTGCGGTGCGCGTGCCATTCTCCGGCCGCGCCACATGGCTCCGACCGCTGCCGCCGCCGCCGTCGTCGCCGCGCTGTCCGACGACCTCCTCCGGGAGGTCTTTCTCCTGCTCCCCACCGCCGCCGACCTCGTCCGCGCCTCCCTCGCCTGCAAGCCCTTCCTCCGCGCCGCCCGCAACGCCGGCTTCCTCCGCCGCTTCCGCCGCCGCCACGGCCCGCTCCTCCTCGGCTGCCTCCTCCACCACGCCGACCTGCCCGCCCCGGTGTTCGTCCCCTCCTCCCCCGCCGCCGCCGCCGCTGCTAGGGCTGATGGCGACTTCTCCCTCTCCTTCCTCCCCCACGGCGGTTGGTTGGGCGGCGGCGGCGGCGCGCCGTGGCGGTTCTTGGATTGCCGTAACGGCCGCGTCCTACTCAAGAATCGGGGAACGCAGGAGCTCGCCGTCGCCGACCCGTTGGCCTGGAGCTGCGTCTCCCTCTCGCCGCCCCCCGCCGCGCGCGCCGTCGGGTACGGCCTCGTCGCCGACGACGGCGACTCTTCGGTGTTCCGGGTGTTCTGCATTGCGCAAGACAGCGACGGCGACGGCGGCGTCTCCTCCGAGACGCGCGCCATGGTCCTCTCACCCGGCGAGCTTTCCTGGGCCGACGTCGCCGTTCACCCCCACCGCCTCAACCTCGCCACCGCCTCCCGGGCGATGCAGGCGAACGGGTCGCTGTACTGGACGCTCGAGGGCGGCGCGAGCGTGGTGGCGCTCAACACGGCGACGAACGAGTTCTCCGTCCTCGAGCTCCCGCCTCCACTGAGGCAGCTCAGCTTCGACGTCGTCGAGAAGGGGGAGGACGAGGACGGCGGTGGCGGCAGCGGGCCGCTCTACCTGCTCACCATGCGCGGCTTCTGCGTCGAGGTGTGGGCCGGCGCGGAGGACGGCGGCGCCGGCGAGCTGACGTGGGCGCGGGTGGAGAAGTCGGTGAGGTTCCACAAGGCGATGGCGATGCTGCAGCATGATTCGGTGGAGATGTACCACCATGGATTGGATGTCGTCGGCGTCGTTGCCGGCGTCCTGTTCTTGCGTCACTGGAATTGCCTGCTCTCCATTGATCTGGAAACCATGAAGCTGAGGAAGTTGTCCGATGAAGATTGCTCGTCGGCGTCGATTTACCCGTATGCGATGCCTTGGCCGCCATCGTTCTTGAATCCTGCTGAACATGGTGCTTGATGAAATGGTAACCAGCCGATTCCTATATTTCCTTTGATTGATGATGTGCTTGAAACATAATTATGTCTACCAAAGAGTTTTAGGAGAAAATGTATCATCAGTGATATACTTCAACAAATATAATTATGTCTACCATGACTTTTAGGAGAAAATGTTGTCTGTATACTATTCAAGACTGGCATTGAGATTTTCTGATTACCAAAAGGAATGTTTTAAATTGTATTGAGTTTGGTGCAGGAATGTGGGTGGTGACACTATGCTGAACCTCCAACTAATGGTGATCAATTATGTAATTATGTTGGTGCTACCAAAGGTTATGATGGAAAAGGAACAAGCTAGTAATCTGTCGACAGAGGAACAATATGTTGCTAGTTTTTTTTTTCTTTACATGTTTGAACCTCCTATGTTCTACAGTATTTGATGTCTAAGTTAGTAAAACCTTATGCAAAACTATAGGTTGGTACTGTTCAGAAGGAGATTCATACTGCTCTGATAATTATACTTGTGGCAAAATATATGGATTGTTTCATGAGGCTCTTCACTCTGGATACTTGTACATTGAAACGTTGTTGTCACACAATTACATATGGCTCCTCCTGGTCTCTGTCACTCAGTGATGTTGGTGCAGAAATGATCTTCCAGTTGGCGTACGTGTCACGCCATCCTCACCCTGCGACCTTCGCCGGCGTGAACTGGCCGCCGGGAAGCTGTTCTTGCTACCCTCCGGTTGCCGGCTCGCTGCCGTTGTCCTGTAGCCCGACGATGCTGACGACGTCCATGGTGCGACGGCGGCGCGCGACACCGGAGGAAGATGACAGTTGAGTCGTTCACATCTCAGACGGCGAATCTCTATGGCTTTGACTTTGAGGGTGCATACTTCTTTCGGTACTCTATAACACAATGAAAATGAAGCAACGTTGAATTTACTATTATAAAATATTCAGGTAGAATATGGATATGTTCTACCAGAAAGTTGAAAACTAATCCTGACAAACTTGTACTAGACTAGGCTGTGTTTAGTGTGTGTTTAGTTGGATCCAAAGTTTGGATTTTGGTTGAAATTGGAGATGATGTGATTGAAAAGTTGTGTGTGTATGACAGGTTGATGTGATGGAAAAAGACTGAAGTTTGGATCCAAATTTTGGATCTAAACACAGCCTTAGTTCAGCGCAAAGTTTGGATTTTGGTTGAAATTGGAGATGATGTGACTGAAAAGTTCTGTGTGTATGACAGGTTGATGTGATGGAAAAGAACTGAAGTTTGGATCCAAACTTTGGATCTAAACACAACCTATATTGTATGTATCAGAATCAGATGTGTATACCAAGACTTCATATTATTGTATTCCCTCCGTCCCAAAAAAAGGCAAACCCTGGGTTTGCGTGTCCAACTTTGACTGTCCGTCTTATATGAATTTTTTTTATAATTCGTATTTTTATTGTTGTTAGATGATAAAACATGATTAATATTTTGTGCGTGACTTGTCTTTTTAATTTTTTTCATAATTTTTTCAAATAAGACGGATGGTCAAACATTGGACACGGAAACCAGGGTTTGTCTTTTTTTTGGACGGAGGGAGTAGAGCTGAACGAAAGATACAGACCTGAAATCTCACAAAGCGGTGTTCTCCATCAGGTCTTGATCACTGGACAGATGATGCAGCACATCATCAACGAACAGCAGCAGCTGAATTAGGATGAGATGTTGATCTGACAACGAAAGAGTGAACCTCCTTCTCGAGTTCGATCCAGCTCTTGCCAGTGTCCTTCCTCAAGCCCATTTCGCTCATCCTCTTCATCACCTTGGCTCGATCATCCCATCTTCCCTCGGATGAGTAGATGTTTGACAGCAACACATAAGCAGCCGTACAACTAGGGTCCAGGAGGAGCAACTTCTCTGCTGCATGCTTCCCAACTTCGGAGTTGCCATGGAAGCTACAAGCTCCCATTAAAGCCTGCCAAAGAAGAGCACTGTCCGTGAAAGGTCCATCTTCTATAAACGATTTTGCGTCGTCTAACAAGCCAGCTCGCCCAAGCATGTCGACCACACATGCGTAATGCTCCATCCTTGGAAGAACTCCATACTGTGATGACATAGAATTCAAGATCTCCAGTCCCTTCTTAGCTGACCCAACATGACTACAAGCATGAAGCAGCGACAAGAATGTGACATCGGTGGGCTTGGCACCGTCAGCTTTCATGGATTCAAACAACTGATAGACCTCTGAACCATGTCCATGTCTGGCGAAGGCTGCAATGATGGAGTTCCATGAAACTGAGTTCTTACTGGGCATTTCATCAAACACCTGGACAGATTCTCTCAATTCACCGCATTTTGAATACATATTGACCAAACCATTGCAGACATAGGTATTCACTCCAAAACACCTCTTGATGACCAATGCATGGATTTGCTTCCCAAGAGCAAATGGCGCAGAAGCACCGAATGCCCCCAGAACTGCAGAAACAGTGTTTCCATCAATCTCATTTCCTGCACCCACCATCTCGGCGAACAATTCGAATGCTTTCTCTTCCAGCCCATTCTGAGCAAATCCAACCAGGATCACTGTCAGAAAAACTTCATCGGGTTCTCGACAAGAGCGAAAGACGGTCAGAGCATCCTCCATCAAACCGCATTTGGAATAGACATCCATGAGGCCGCTTTCGACATGGAGATCAGCCTCGAATCCAGCCTTCACAACAAGCCCATGAACCTGCTGACCTTCCCTTGCTGCTAAAGATCTGGCGCAAGCTAGCAGGGCGCACGAGTACGTCGCGTTGTTGGCATCCACCGTGCGGATCATCTGCCCAAAAAGACTGAAGCTCTCCTTGTACAGCTCTGCCCTGGCCATCCCAGAGATCATCGCTGTCCACGTGATGACGTTCTTCTCTGCCATTCCATGGAACACCCTCTCTGCCGAGGCTGGAGACCCGCACTCGAAGTAGGCCGTCACCAGCGCGTTCCCGACAGGCACCTCCGCCTCGAAGCCGCACGAAACCACCAGCCCGTGCACCATGGCGCACGCTGGGAGCGACGCCGCGCCCGCGCGCGCGCACTCCGACAGGACCGTCGTGAACGTGGCGCGGTCGCAGGCGCGCGCGTCCGACCGCAGCATCCGCCTGAACAGCGCGAGCGCGTCGCCGGCGCCGCGGGAGGCGGCGATGAGCGAGTTCCAGGAGACGGCGTCGCGGACGCGCATTTCGTCGAACACCCTGGCGGCGTCCTCGCGGCGGCCGCACCTGGCGTACATGGAGACGAGCGCGTTCCAGGCGACGAGGACGTGGCGGAGCCAGGGCCGGCTCGCGCAGAGGCGGAAGTGGGCGGGGTTCTTGACGACGGCGGCGTGGAGGGCGGCGCCGAGGCGGAGGTCTCCCTCGCGACCGCAGCTGGCGAGGAGGCCGCTGAAGCGGGCGTAGTTGAGGAGCCCGGAGGACGCATCTCTCATGCCCTACAGAAGAGACTCGGGCTCAGGCAAGTCGGGAGTACTGTTCCGGTGGGAGTGGAATGGAGACGACGCCGCCGGAAGGGGAAAGGCGGCGGCGGCGGCGGCGGCGATGGCCGATGATGAGTTACGGCGCGAAAGGGATGGGAAAATTGGTGCAGATTACTCATGAGGATACTTATTAAGCGTCAGATCAGAAAGCAACGGTCATGAACTCTGATGCATAAAAAATTTAATATTTGAGTATTTATACGTTCTAAAATATAATTATTTTTATATTTTATCTTTTTTTTACATGAGATCAAAGTTAACAAAGAAAATACTTTGGTACCCACGTTAAATAATGGATTGTTAGGATGAGAGAGTGATTGAAGGTAAAATGGGGGAGCGCAGCAAGTGAATTATATGATTAGTATTGTAAATCATGCTAAAAATGCTTATATTAAAAATGCATATTGTGAAACAAAGTTCGAATAGTAGATATGCTTGTATTTAGAACTAAGGGAGTACTGGGAAACTAGAAATTTTTTATGTGAATATCGAATACTAGCACTCATAAAATGTTCTCTAAAAATGATGGGAGTACAAACAAGAGGTAAAAATAAAGCAACAAAATTTCTGGACGATTTATTGCATGCCCAAAAAATTACAGGATTACACCCTGCCAAATTCTACAGCCCTCCCCCAATCTCCCACAGTCCCATAGTCCCATCCCCTAAAAAAATTGATGATGAATCAAGCATTTGTGTGGTTTTCTAAGGTACAACATAACTCTGAACTTCCTACACTAACAAACATGACTCCGGCTTCGCCTCTATGGAGTGGATTTCAACATGGTGGGGAAATGCTCTTTCCTGCCATCCAGATGCATGAAATTCACCGGCATTGTCACTGTTTGAACTGAAATTCAAATTCCATCCTTGGCTGTTCATGCCCAGAGGAGACAGTCAACTCCCATTTCATAGTTCGTGACAGGGCTGTCACCAAAATCATCGTTTGGTTTTTGGATTTCTTGCTCTGTGTCGACATATGGCTCTGATAGATCAGATGACCTTACAGAGGGAATTGCATGTTCCTTTAGGATATCTGATGATGCGGTAGTCGCTTCTTCCCGATCCAAAACAACTAGGAAGTCGTCTTCGAATTCGAACGTCAAGAACTTGTCTTTGCAGTCTGAAAACTCATACATTTAGCCATGGAAAGTTGAGCATGAATTGTAAGATATTACTACTAAAAGGTTATTCAGCATGAGGCTGTACTTACTGTCAACAAGGTGGGCAAGATGGTGAATATTCTTTACCACGGTTCCATTTAGCTTAATGACCTGATAATATTGTTGGTTAATAGAACGCATAGGATTTAATTCAAACTCGTAAAAAGTATAAGCAAAGGTGGAAGAGCTTTACTTGTTGATTGCCCATGTGTTCATAGCCAATGTTAACCTCGTGTGCCAAAACCTAGATACCATTGGTGAATTGAAGATGACTTGATAATAACAATGAAGCATGGAGGACTAGTCAATGGTACAACCATCGAATGCAGCATACCTGTGATACAATAACGATTTGCTCCCCTTCAAATGTTGATAGAGAATAGCGTGCCTTTGCCAGCAATTTCAACTGTAAATGAAGATAATATGTTAATAATGATGAGAAAATTCAGAGCTTTGGAAAGGTAACCTGCAAGCATGTTGATCTAACCCCTAGAGTTTCTTCGCACTCCTCCCTGCAAACCAACAGAAATTGACAACTATAAGCTTCCCAATACCAAGGCAGAGGGTTTAAAAGGGAAAGCCATCAGTTGCTTACTCTATAAATGGTTCTGTCAAAGGTGTGAAGACAAGGCCAGCAACTATCAGATAGGAAGGCTGCCCTCCTTCAACATGGAACGGCACCTTGTTTGAGGATGAAGATTATTGTAAATTGTGCAAATTGGTGAAATTTTAAATCACTAGGATAAAGGGTTTATAGTATCTTACTAAATGTTTTCTTGGCTGCAAAACGGTCTGTACTTTCATGGTGTTGCCTGCCCGAATGATACCTAGTTGGGCAACATCACCTGCATACCTGATTGACAAAAAAATAATAATTATTCACTATGGCCAGGAATGTAATAGCTTCTTTTGATTTCAAGTAAAGATGTCTTATGGGCGGATGACCATAACACATCTTTTAGAAATGCCACCAGGAGGATGACCAGGTGGCACAGCTTATTAGAAAGCATACAGATCAAGAGGACAAAAGAAGGATGCTTTAGATGAATCAAGTTTGTAACCGTGTCATGCATATCCAGAGAAAGCTTCACTTGTAATTAACAAAGCACTGTTGGATACATTCATATGTATATTTGTAAATTAAATTTCTAAAAAACTTAAGTTTCTGGAAATGAATTAACAAATTTGGGGAAAGACACTTGAAGGATAAAATTTCCAAGGACTTACTTTTGGCTTGTGAGGTAGCGGAAAGCAATTCGCTCTGTGGAGCGGAATGGTACAGTTCCCTCACATCCAACCGCGACGCCATCAAAACTTGTTATCACATCTCCCTGGGGAGACAATGATCAGATGAAACAAATTACAGTTTTTTAGTAACCATTAATAATTTAGAAAGATTCATTTGCAGGGAGAAAACCAACAAGCATTCAACCTATGAACTGCATCAAAGTGGTGCAATTTACCTTCCGCAAAACTTTGCTTGCAGGAGCAGTAGGCTCAACCCGGCGGACAAGAACACCCTGCAAGAAAGGAAGACAAAAATGACAAGGACAGAGGTGAGAACAATTTCAGAATATATCAAATCTCTCATGAACTTTAATATTCAAATGCTGAAATTTGTCAAGTATAGATGAGCATACCTCACTTGAAGGTACTTTTAAGCTTTCACGCAACGCAGGGTTTTCCAATTTTTGAAGGAGAACACCCAGGCAAGGAAATCCTACAGAGTGTTTGAAATACTAAGCACAATAATTTCAACAGGCAGCAGTTATGCCACTTCATAAAACCAACATAAATTTTGAAAATGCAGTTATACTAAGCAGTGTGTGCTCAATATCCATACAATTAGAAAATGCAGTTTTGAATAAAACCTTTGAACAGACAAGGAATTCAAAAGGTTTTAAGGATACGGAGTCAAAATGAAAATGTCTACCTGACACTAGAAACCGATTTCTGTACACACTGTAATAGTTAATAGGTTAATATCTACCAAAAGGTGAAGTATCTCTAAGAGACTAAAACATGGCTTTCATTTTCTTATTTCTCAAAAAGTATAAGAGACTTAATTTTAAAAAGAAAAAAAATACCTGTATATTTTCCATTCTTCTGATAGTCGTTCAAGAAATGGGATACAACTGTAGTTGGAATTACATATCCAATATTTTCAGCTTCATCTGACCTGAACACCTAAACAAAATGCATAATGAGAAAAAAAAAAAGATAGAATGACAAGATAGAAATTACTAAAATATTTATTTAGTCAGTGCCTACAGTAAAATCAATTGTTAGATGGTTATTGTATACACATACATAATTAGACTAGGTTTTTATGTTCCCATTGGTTTGGACTTTGTTATTTGGATTAGGATATCCAACTAGGAAATACAGTGGATTGATATTAATAACATCCAAATAAGCATAAACAGTATATTGGCACATTTGTATTAGAACTCGCAAATAAACCCACCCACAGCTCCTCTCTTCTTCTTCTTTTCAATATTTCTCTCCTAATATGAATAGTAAGGTCATTATGACATTGTTGTCCTCTGAAATCTAGTTAGTTCCTAGTAAGTTCATGTAAGAGCTTTAAAAGCAACTGCATTGCAAAAGGAAGCTTAAGTGCAAGAGATCTATTAGTTCACTGGAGTCACACCAAATACATCAAAAGTTAAAATTACACTTCACCGGGACTTCAAGTGCATGTTACATGTGTGTTCATCAAAAGTTTCAAAAAGGCAACCTTTTAAGTTCAGTGCAAAATGCAAGCAGTTATGGCTTTATGGATTATCCGCTTATAAAATGTGTAATGCATATGTAAAAATGATCCAAGCTCACCACAGTTTCTGAATACAGAACCTGCTTGTTTTGAAACTGGAAATTATGGAACTTATTTGATATGTTCTGGTACGTCGTACATCATTTAAATCTGCCCAGAGCTACCCAACTACTAAAAATAAGTGAGTAGAAGTACCTGAAATGCCACACCGATGCATTCCCCATGGTCGTTAAAGGCTGGTCCACCACTGTTTCCTGAAAGAGAAAAAGAACACAATATAATTCATCTTTTAGTTAAGGCCAAAGCAAAAGCAGATTATTTAACTTACACTGTTTCCTGATGATTTTTTAACAAATAAATAAATAGCAAGGAAATTCATTTTCCTAAGAGAAGGCATAAGTTCAAGGGAAACACTAACCAGGATTTATTGCTGCATCGATTTGAATGCCAAGAAGATCTGAAGTTCCATGTGCATATGGAGTGACCTGGGCTATTCCAAAGCAAAATAGTGTAAGTTTAATAATCTAATTAAATCATAACAGTTTACTAGCATATAAACATCTATAGAATCGATATGCATAAATTTCTGACTCAAAGACAATATTTCATGTACTATCATGTTTCCATTAACAAGCTCAGTGCAGGACAGGTGATTTTTTTTTCTTTCCCGAAGAACCTTCAGAAAGGCAGGGAGCTCGTGCGATTCACACTATAAAAGAATAGAGTTGATCCTATTTATAAGGAAACCGGACAGGAAAACCGGTAAAACCCCTAACACAACCATTGTAGACGAATTACACAAACCAAGAGATGCAGAACCTAAAACCCAAACCATCGTCAGATAATCTTTTATCTGACAACTGTTAACTGCTTGAATACCAAACTAAACTAGTGCTAACTATGCCTTAACATAGCAGGGGTGGTTTTCTAGCAGAAACAACACGAATCTAATATTTGTTCAGCATCTATCACAGGAAGCAACAGTTTAATTTGTTTCCACATTTTAGAAAAATGGATTCTGACAAAGGCACCATGACTAGGGATGGTATTTTTCAGGAAGAGGATAATCATTGCAAGCATGAAATACCATCGTTTTTCTCCTACTTATGGGGAACAAGCCATCTAGAAAGCATGATTTATAGAAAACTGAATAAGTGAAGAAATAGAACCTCGATGCGTGAAACAACGCCTTTTGTTACAGATATCGTGTCTCCACCAAGAGGATATCCCACAACAGTTACTGAATCCTGAGATAAACAAACAACCACATCAAATGAAAACCAAACAACAAAAAAAAATATATGCAATCAAACATCTATCAAGAATTTAAGCAAATATAGATACACAGTACAATGAATGACTGCTTTACATTTAGGCCATTGGCATGTTCCTGGTTTGCGCATGTTACTTACTCTTCAAAAAAAAAACAGGGATAAATACCTGAAGGCACGGCAAGCGACCCAGTTGAAGTGGCTCTGTTCCTCGCCAGAATTCCTCATTCTCAACAGACAGCAATGCAAGGTCACACTCAATACCCCTTGCTAGAACCTGTGAATCATTTTATCAGACAACATCCTAGTATCCAAGTAATCTAACCAATCCAAATTTTCAAAAAGTGAAATAAAATCATAATCAACTGGCAGAAAATCTTGTTTAAAAGGCTATTAACCAACAACCACCATTTCTTATCAATGGGTATGGACACTGAACAACGATGTAAAAAATCCTGTTTCAAAATATGTTCATCACTTTTTCTGTTACCACGACTACATTGTCAATAAAGCAACGACACAACAATTGCTCATCAATCTCCTCAAAGAAGTTCAAGTTCCAGATTTCGTGGACCTTGAAGAGGACATATTCCTTAATGCTGTAGTTAAGGTGTGTTTGACGAGTACGCCTACTCTCTTTAGGTGATGCTTGTTTTGGTTACTCATACTTATTTTGGCCCATCTTATCAGTTATAAATGTAGTAAATCAGTATTATTTGGGTAGCCGAATTAATATGCAATGGACTGAGTAGGTTCACTAATGGAAGGGTCTTATAGAAAAATTCCAGAGTGCAAGTTTATGTTCAGCTAATCCAGATAATTGTGGAAGAAATATAAAATGAATAGTTAGTAGTTACCCAATCTGAGTCTAGAGCGAAAGAGGGTCGTTATATTAATGCACGTAAAAGTTTCTAAAACACTTTAAAGCAGTACAGCAACAGACAAAGGCACCTTGGCAATATATTTTTTGTCATCTCCCCTTCTCTTTACTTTGACCTGTGTTGCAAAACAAACTTAGTTTGCGTCAATGGCATAAGTAAACTGTTATTGTAAATTCAGAGGTACAGAAATATTGCTAGAAATTTTGAGGTATTCCATCTGATATCGAGTAATCTAGTGAATAATGATTCAAAACTTGAACCAAATTAAATCAACAGGTGGTTCAATTAGGACTGTGCAATTTCAAAGCATAACAAGATGCAATTCCTGTATTATTTGGAACCTTGATAGTTTGTATTAAAGATTCTATTTACATCCATAGTATGTGATTATGTGAGTATTACTCCCAGCAAAGATAACCTGGTTTCCAGAGTCTGCACGATTTACAAGTTAGCACTAGTTGTATTCTGCCTAAAATTAACAATATGAAGCAAAATGTTGATTCGTATGGACGCACATACAGAATGTGGATCTGAAATACCACTGCAAAATAGGAAAATGAAATTGATAGACATAAGTAGGCACCTGGGTGTCATGCTCAACACAATGTGCATTTGTCAATAGTTTGCCATCACCAATCATAAAGGCACTGTGAAACAAATGTCAAGTAAGATAAGCTCAGGGGTTCTGATTTATAAATTGTTGATTATATTGTGTTGAAATAGACAACCCCATCTAAAATATGAGCATTTGAGCACAGAGGTCACGATGATACAGAAACATTTTAGAATAAACACAGCATTTATCTACAAGTTCATTTTTGGAGTAGCTGAGTTGTTCAATCAGTGAAAAACATAACTGCAGAAAAAAGGTCAGTAAAACTCCCCTTCAACATCACAAAACCACTAATCGAAGTATAATTAGTTCATTATCTATGCCCACTGTTTCTCACCCACTCACGGAACACAAAGGCAGACAGAAGTCACTGGCTCAGTGCTGTATGGCAAAAGTAAACAAAAGAGTCCAACAAAAAACTTATTCAGATATGCATATTAGATCAATACTTGCCTCCCTGTGCTTGCATGTTGCCTTTGCTTCTGCCAAGGAAGCCCATAATCAGGTGCAATATGAGTGCAATAGACCTAACAGTAAAGAAGGCAGTTAAGCACAAAGAAGACAATAGGACATGACTAACTTCAGAAATACAGCACAACAACAGGTAAAGGTAACTAAAGAAATATTTATAACTAATAAGATGGGCCAAAATAAGTATGAGTAACCAAAACAAGCATCACCTACAGAGAGTAGGCGTACTCGTTAAACACACCTTAACTACAGCATTAAGGAATTTGTCCTCTTCAAGGTCCTCGAAATCTGAGACCTGATACAGTAAAATAATTAGATGAAGATCATGTGACTTTTATGGCTTGATTGCAGCACTGAATCAAATTGTTCATAAATTGCAGTTGTTTCTCAGAGAAACAGAACATAAATGGCTTGGAAGATACAGGTATGTTGATTAGAGATCATAGTTGATATGTTCATGCAGTAGATAATGAGACCACACTACGGAGATGCCAATGATTTATCAAAGCCGCGAAATAATAAAATGAGAACTGAGAAATAATAATATGTACAGCAATGATTGAAGTATGAGCAAAAAATATTGCCGAGGTGGTGAATTTCCATAGCAAAACAAAACTAAATACAGCCTGCAGCAACCTGAAATGTAGAAAGTGATGATTGCAAATTTTGACACTAAACAAGCATATATGCCCCTAAAACACATTACTCGTGATGCTCATGCAGAGGAGTGGAGGACAATGTAGAGCACCAAAACGTAGAGTCATCGTCCTAAATCCTAATTCGAACTCTCGTCGTCTAAATATGCGTTACACAATTTGCAAAGCCGAGCAAACACAATTCACGAGCAGAACATCTCGGAATCCTCCTCGTACCTGCGACTCCTTGAAGTCAACGGCGAGCCCTCTGTCCTTACGCGACGACGACGACGACGCCTGCGAGCCCCCTCCGCCGCCGCCGCCAATGCCCCGCCGCCTCTTCGACACCCCCTCCACCTGAAAACCCAAACACGTCAAGCCTCCGCGCTTCCCTCGGGCCATTGCCGGCCACACGCAACAGAGAGGGATAGACACGTACCTCGTCGAAGCGCCGGGTCACGCGGCGGCCGGGAGGCTGGTGGCGCGGGGCGCGGGCGACGGCGGGGCGGAAGCGGCAGGAGCAGGAGGAGACGGAGGAGGTGGATGGGAAGGGGAAGGCCGGGGAGGCGAAGAGGGCGGCGACGCCCGCCATTGCTGCGGCTGCTGCTTCGCGGCGCGCGAGTTTGATTCGGGTTTCCCTCCCTCCCCGAGGCGGAGCTCCTTATCCTCTTTCTGATTGGGGGGAGAGAGTTGGGAGAGTGAAGACGATGAGCACGTGCCGGGCGCGTGAGATAAATATCTCAATAAGTCTATTCTTATGGAGTTATGGGTACTTACGTGTGTGTGTGTGTTTTTTTTAGAAAATGTTGGGGAAATATGGGTATGTGTGTAAAAATATTCAAGAACAAACTTGATTATATTACATTTTTTCAAAAAAAACAGTTTTGACATTAAAAAACAACAATGGGCATTGTGCTTTATGGTAACAAGTTTACTTGTACGGGCTTTGTGATGGTGGTTATGTTGAACGTAGTTGTGGTTAAATACAAATTTGACCATAGCTCAACTCCAATAAATTATTACTTGCGTGTCCTTTTTTTTGTTGTGCAAACAATATAGTGTACTCTCTTTTCTGTTTGTTAGGATGTTGTCTCAGGTTAAGGTATGTAGTGTTGATTTATCGGATTAAGGAAGAGATATTTAAGGTATGTAGTATTGTCTTAAACTATATTACTGGTAAGACTCGTGTGTTTATATTTTACATCCTTTTGGACGACTTTTCCGTGCTTGCCCAGCACCTTTTGTTCTATGGACCAGGACCAATTTCAACTCGGACTACAAAAATGCCAAGAAAAACTTACAGTAGAAGGAATGAAGAGTGTATAGCAATATTGCTAGGGTCGTCAAAAATGCCGAAAATAAGATTATAGAATGATGGGTCAATATCCTTGCAACGAAACAAACTGACCATTGGCTTGGGTAGTATAGCTCAAAGACTGAGAAACGTTCCAAGATCTTCCAGCTAGCTCCACAAGGTGGTGGGCACGACTTGGGTTTGAAGCCTCG
This sequence comes from Oryza meridionalis, assembly GCA_000338895.3. Classification (NCBI taxonomy): domain Eukaryota; kingdom Viridiplantae; phylum Streptophyta; class Magnoliopsida; order Poales; family Poaceae; genus Oryza; species Oryza meridionalis. The sequence continues at coordinate 2,771,578 of CM002528.2, read as the reverse complement.
CCCCTCCTAATTATTTGATATTAGGTCTTTCTCTAATATCTGTGTTTTTTTAGCTTACAGACTATCTAATAACATACATCAGAGTTTCAGTGTTGAGGCAAATATTGAAGTGCCAAACAAGAGACACAAAATTTGGGTTACATTTTTCCACAACCTTTTTGAACTTGTTTGTATATCAAGAGACGTAAGTGTCACTGGCTGTAATAAGTGGCAAGCTTCTTCAATGTACTACCTCCGTCTCAAAATAAGTGCAGCCGTGGATATCCGTGCCCAACGTTTGACCGTCCGTCTTATTTGAAAAATTTGTGAAAAATTTAAAAATATTTAGTTACACATAAAGTACTATTCATGTTTTATCATCTAATGGCAATAAAAATACTAATCATAAAAAAATTTAAATAAGACAAACGATCAAACGTTGAATGTGAATAGTGCAAAACTGCACTTATTTTGGGACGGAGGGAGTACATGTTTGTCTTCATCTTTCTAATTATATATTCATAAAAAACAATTAAAAAATATCCAAATGTATTTTTTATGGCAAATCTAATACTACTTCCATCTTAAAATGTACTTGTTATGGCGCATAGTTGAAAATATCAACTCTATATTTTAGAGCCAAGGCTGTATAATATTTTTATATGGCATTAAATCAAATATCATTTTTTTACCTCTTTAAGCTAACATTATATTATACATTCAACGGTTTAATTTTAATGGTTCTACTGTATTGCTGGACATCATTTATTTAAGAATTAAATGAGAAATTCCAAGGACAAACAATTTTGGGTGGTACTAAGGCTATGTTTGAAAGCTTGTTTAGCTTTTGCTTTTTCCCACATGCGAAACCAAGACACCATTAGCGTACGATTGATTATTAACTGTTACAAACTTATAAAATGGTTTTATTGACTTTTTAGATAAACTTTTATATATGTTTTTAGAAAACACACTGTTTATCAGTTTGAGAAGCGTGTTCACTATAGAAGGGACTTGCAAAAGCGAATCAAAGAAACTAAAGCACCATAAATCACAAATTTACATCCTGAAGAACTCTAAACCCAATGTAGGAGATACATAGCCTCATCGGTTGCCCATATTCTCTAATAAGCCATTTTGGCTTATAATTCATAGGAAAATTTTTTATACATTTGTTCATAACAACTGAAAAGCCAATGCTAAAAAAAATTACCTTGAAAATGTCTTGAAATCAACTTGAAAATCAAGTTAAAAATTTAAATTTTGGTTTTTTGCTTTAGCTTATTAGGCCAACCGATGGGCTCACAAACCCTACAACAGCTACTCCATTCAGCCCAGGGAAACAAAGGCCTTGTTTCGATAGGCCCAAATCCCGGCCCATCCAAACGGGGCCCCTAGGCCCATCTCCGCGCCCGTCGACACCTCTCCCGAACTTCACCAACACCACTCCTCCCCCCCTCCGAACACAAAAACCCTACCACCGCCACTTCCCCTCCCAACTCCCCTCCCCTCCCCTTCCGCCCGCATCGCCGCCGCGCCGCGCCGCGTGCGAATCTCCGGCGAGGATCGAGGGCGCCTCTGGTCCCGTCTGGTGGTCGGTCAGCCATGTCGCTCCGCGTGCTGAACCCGAACGCGGAGGTGCTCAACAAGTCGGCGGCGCTGCACATGAACATCAACGCCGCCAAGGGCCTCCAGGACGTGCTCAAGACCAACCTTGGCCCCAAGGGCACCATCAAGATGTATGGCCTTCCTTCTCTCTCTCTCTCTCTCTCTCTCTCTCTCTCTCCCATCTCGTTGGGCGCTCCTGTGCTAGCTGGTTTGATCTGATTCGATGCGGGGGAGGTGTTGCATCGGCTAGATCACACACGCGCGCGCTTGCGCGTAGCTGTAGTAGATTCGCGAGGCGTAGGCTTTCTCTGATTTTTTTTGTTGTGTGTGCTGGGCTGTGGATGCGGTTTCTGTGGTTTGCAGATGCGTTATTTCTAGATTTGCGCGGCGAGGTGCCGCACACTGTTTGATCCAGTTCGTAGGTTCGGAATGGCGGATGTTTGGAAGGGTTTGGTAATGAGGTAGCTGGCTAGCTGCTAAGATTTGCAATGGCGGTGTTCTTTTTTTTTTTTTGGAATAGCGATTTCTAGATGTCTAGGTAGAGGTACGATGTGTTGTAATGGCTGTGATCCAGCGAAATTTGCTCTACCTGAATGCGTTCGCTATTTTGCTGCACAGGCTTGTGGGTGGAGCTGGCGACATCAAGCTGACCAAGGATGGGAACACTCTCTTGAAGGAAATGGTATAGTTACGCTTGGCAATTAGTGTTTGTGGCGAGGGCATTTTAGTGTTGGAAGTGATCTGATCTTTGGTTTGTGGCTTCTTGCGTCTCGATTTACAGCAAATCCAGAACCCAACAGCTATCATGATCGCAAGGACCGCGGTTGCACAGGACGATACCAGCGGTGATGGCACAACCTCCACTGTGCTTTTTATTGGGGAGCTTATGAAGCAATCTGAGCGGTGCATTGATGAAGGTATGTTCATTTGAACCTATACCTTTTTCTATAGTTCAATATGACTGGATTTATAATATATCGATTACATCTGAAATATCACTTGCGCGTCTAGGAGAATTGTAAAAGCTTATACAAAGGAAGGTGAAGGATAGAGTAAAACTAGATTCTTTGATTATGTGTTATGCTCTCCCTTCTGTTAAACATGTGTAATGTGGAGATATTACGATGAGAAGTTGTAGCATGGCTCATTGTGTTTTCTAGTTACCTTGTCATGCATTTCTAGGCTAGTTTGGATCCTCACTGCACAAATTTAATCTTGAAAAATAAGGATATGCAGACCTTCTGTGCTAAGGTCACAGCACAAAATTGTCTTCAAGTCGTAAATTTGTGTAGGCAAAACCTTATCTTTATACAATAACTTGCTACTTACTATAAACTCAATAGTAACTGATTGTCATTCTTGTAGGCACTCATCCACGTTTTTTGGTTGATGGTTTTGATGTTGCCAAGAGAGCAACTCTTGAATTTCTCGAGAAGTTCAAGACATCAGTTGTCATGGGCGATGAACCTGACAGAGAGATCTTGAAAATGATAGCAAGAACTACTCTAAGGACAAAGGTAGGCGCAGTTTGTTTTCTTGCTTTCAAGCTTTCTTTACTTGGGCAGGTAACGTATAGACTATATAATATTTCAACATTTATAAAATCGACTATTTTGCAGCTGTACGAAGGATTGGCTGATCAGTTGACTGATATTGTTGTGAATGCGGTAATATTTTCTTTCTGATATTTGTTTTTCTTGGGAAGGTTCAAGTTTACTCATTGTATGAACATATTTGAATTTTCATTAAAATCTATGTTTTAGGTTCTATGCATCCGCAAACCTGATGAACCAATCGATCTTTTTATGGTTGAGATAATGCACATGCGCCACAAATTTGATGTTGACACACGTCTGGTATGTATTCATTTTTCTTTATTTCTCAAGATAGACTTATTCTGATCTTCATATTCCCTTTAGAAGAACAAGTTATTTTACCCAGCTAAGCTTTTGAACTGAGCAGCTTGCCTATCCATTCTTTATGCTAATACTAATCTCTGTATGATTCAGCAGACTAAAATGAATATGTTGATTTACATACTATACAGAATTCGTAATGGATACAATGTGACAATGCTTACCCCACTGCTTTGATATTGTTATTATAGGTTGAGGGTCTGGTCTTGGACCATGGTTCTCGGCACCCTGATATGAAACGCAGGGCAGAGAACTGTTATATCTTGACCTGCAATGTCTCACTGGAATATGAGAAAAGGTACACGACTTTTACAAATATGTACTTTGTTATGTTGGTTAACACATTCTTATTTGCCCTTTTGTGTTGATTTCATCTGCTCATGCCTCTAAGAAAACACGACTTTTTATAGGCTGTTAAAGTAACGTACTTAAAGCAAGCCATATTTGCTCTTCATGTATGCTACCTTGTCTGCCGTTAAGACCGGTTGCACACACTTGTACTTAGCTTAGTTCCTTTACTTGAAACTATTCCTATATTTGCCATGCATCATTGAAGGGAAACTGTTAACTGATATATACTCTTCTCAGTGAAATAAATGCAGGATTTTTCTACTCGAATGCAGAACAAAGAGAAAAGATGGTTGCTGCAGAAAGGCGCCAAGTTGATGAGCGTGTGAAGAGGATTATTGAATTGAAAAATAAGGTAGTTCACTTATTTCACCTGCAGTGCCTTTTTTCTGTACACTTCCAGAAAATCCTTCATATTGTTTCATGAATTTCAGGTTTGTGCTGGAAATGATAAAAATTTTGTGGTGATCAATCAGAAGGGTATTGACCCTCCATCCCTCGATCTCCTAGCTAGAGCAGGGGTAATGTTCTCTGATGGATCTGAACTACATACTTTCAAGCTTCAACCATTTAGATTCCTGCGTTTGTTTAGGATGTTTCTGAATGGAAGCATCATAACAGCTAATATTTGTTGTTAAATCTGTTCTTTCAATTTTTATTATTGGAGCTTATTCTTCAAGATGCTTTTTTACATGCTACAGATTATTGGTCTCCGAAGAGCAAAGAGGAGAAACATGGAGAGGCTTGTGTTAGCATGTGGGGGTGAAGCTGTTGATTCAGTTGATGATTTGACTGAAGATTGTCTTGGCTGGGCTGGGCTTGTCTATGAGCATACTCTTGGTGAAGAAAAGTACACCTTTATTGAGAATGTGAAAAATCCTCGCTCTTGCACTATACTGATTAAAGGTTGATTACTCTTGAACTATAATAATGATCTTTTTCCAATATTCTGGTTTGGTGGTGAACTTACTGTAAAGTCAATATCTCCAGGGCCTAATGATCACACCATTGCGCAAATTAAGGATGCTGTTCGCGATGGTCTAAGATCTGTTAAGAATACGGTTGAGGATGAAGCAGTTGTGCTGGTAAGCTAGAGATGGACAGAACTTCACGATCCACCTTGTGCACATTAAGTTTGGCTACATCTCTTGGTTATTTTAGATTCCATTATTTTAGTATACTTTACCAGCTTCTGATGCATAGGCCAAACAGCTATAATTACATTTTTAGCACATCTTTTGTTCATATAAGTTGCAGAGTTGCCATTAGATGCATGTGTATTCCAAAGGTTGCTTATAAAATCATTTTTATTATCTTTTATTTTTGAAATGAAACCATGTTTATTATCTTCAGACTGCTTGATTCTTACATTGTCATTTGTCAACTGTAGGGAGCAGGAGCATTTGAGGTTGCTGCGAAGAAGCATCTTATTGACAACGTGAAGAAAACTGTCAAAGGAGTAAGTGTACTGCAATGTCAATATGCTTTAACTTCAATGTAGCAAAACATTGATATTCTCTCGACTTCTGAACCTTGGCAACAGCGAGCACAACTTGGGGTGGAGGCATTTGCTGATGCTCTTCTTGTCATACCCAAAACACTAGCAGAAAATTCAGGTCTAGATACCCAAGATGTTATTGTCTCTCTCCAGGTATGAACACATTTTCAGTGCTGCACCTCATCCTTAAATTGGAGGTCAGTAATTTTAACTGTTTCTGTGCTTTCTGAAGAATGAACATGATCGTGGATTGGTGGTGGGATTGAACCATCACTCTGGCGAACCAATTGATCCCCAAATGGAGGGCATCTTCGACAATTATTCCGTGAAACGCCAGATCATCAATTCCGGGTATGTAATTAAGTTATTCTTGCCTTATTTGCCCAACAACATCCTAAATCCTAACTGGTTTTTCTTTGGTGCAGACCCATCATCGCGTCACAGTTATTGCTTGTGGATGAAGTGATCAGGGCTGGCCGCAACATGAGGAAACCAACCTAATACTTTCCCTACCTGCCGCTGAGTCCTCTGTTTTGTGGGAGATATTACGCATTTTGTTTGGTTATTTTGCCTTTCTATCTTTAGTTTGTGCGTAGTAGTGAGGTGGGTGAAATGTCCGGAGGTTCTGCTAGTTTGTTCCTCTTTGACTGTAACAGATTTCACTTGTAATCTTTGTCACACTGTCATTTATGCCGTCCTGATGATTTGGGAATCAGTATGTGCTTATGCTTTCATGTCATTTGTTCTCACGTTGAACTAAGCGGAATGCACCAAATTTTGTTTGGTGAGTTGTCGATTACCCATTTGCTTTGGCTATATATAAAAAGAGGCTAATGCGTGCTGATACATGCAGCAGAAAAGAGAGGTTCAATAGCTTCTTGATTAATGAACACAGCCGCAATCGTATCATGTCAATGTTTAATCATGAAGCAGCTTATTGTAATCAGATAGTTGCAATATTTATGCGTGTCAAATTGCGAAGAGTATATATATCCAAGCGGCAACATGAGCTAGCTGACCAGCTCCAGCTCCAGGCTGTGTGCCTTTGCATCAGATTCTACCTCACCTATTGCCTTAGCCTGACAGAGATTGCCCAAACCAGACAGATTCCTCCACTTTTTATTGCATGATTGCATCAGGAAACGTCCCATCTAGCTCTCTCGAGCTGCACAGCAATTTGCACAACAATATTGCTTACCACTTCATCTCCCAGCTGCAGGTGAAATTTATCGTAGAAATTCTGAATACTTTGTTTCATTTTGTTCATTTTTCTATGTTTACATGTCCATTTCAGTTGCCAAATTCGCTCTGATCTTGCAGAATTTCATAGCAGAGATGGGATGTGTAGAATCCAAGCTGGTTGCTACTATCAAGTACAGGAGAGTGGAGAAGGATCTTGACAAGAAGGTGGCTGAGGCGCTCAAGGAGAGGACCAAGTCGAAGAAGAAGACCTTCAGGTCAGTGAACAGCATCACCATGGGTCTCCCTCGCTTCAAGGAGGGCCTCAGGAACATCAGGGATGTCTTCGACCAATATGGTAATGTGTCGGGTCGTAACCGAACTTATGTGATAGCTCAACTGATGAGCCCGTTTGATTTAGATTATTGAGTGGATTGTTGCAACAGATCATCTTAAATTGAATATTTTGAGAAATGAACTTAACAAATAGCTTTAAAGAAGTGGTCTGATCAATACGGTAGAAGAAATATTATAAGAAACATATTTTCAAATAGTGGAGTAACTAATCCTATCTAATAATCCGAAAAGAATAGTAGGCTCTTGTTCTGTTTCGCAACTCGGCTTCTGGGTTCACCTTTGCAGTGGCTGAAACTGCAGATGAGGACTCAAATGGGACAATTGACAATGAGGAGCTGAGGAACTGCCTGAACAAGCTTCAGGTCCAGATGTCAGAGGAGGAGATCGACAATATTCATCGCTACTGCGACATCGACAACAGGAAGGGGATCCAGTTCCCGGAGTTCGTCGTCTTCCTCTGCCTCATGTACCTTCTTTTTGGTTCAGATGTCACATACCGTGTAAGTATTTTCTTGATCATTTTGCTCTTATAGGTAAATTCAACTCATAGAGTGATCATTTGTTGTGTGTTGCTGAAGCCAGATCATAGATTTTTTGTTTCTGAAATGTTTGGAGTCAGGTTTCAGAGTTTGAATCCGCCAGGCTCAACTATGTTTTCGATGAGCTCATCGACGCCTTCCTGTTCTTCGACAAGGATGGAAATGGCAAGATGAAGAGGAAAGATGTAACCCAGAGGATGAATGAGGCTACTCATCAGGAGAGGACCCCCAGCCACATAACGTCACAGCTATTCAGTAGAACTCCTGCCTCTCCTTTTCCTGTCACACCATTAATTTAATTTGGTGTCATGCCATTGTTAGTGTTCAGGTTTGAGTGAATTTTTTGTTTGTTTCTTGCAGAAGAGATGGACCTGAACAAGAATGGCCATGTGAACCTGAAGGAGTTTCTCTTATCAATTATCAGATGGGCAGGAGTTGAGACTGATGATGATGAAGCAAGAAATGAGACTTCTCCATAGTCTTCTTTTATTTTCACATTTGTCAAATGTACAGCAGAAGATCAAATTGCAAGTTCAGAGTGCACTTACTATTCAGTCACATTGCTTCTGTGGCCAAGTATTGTTGACTCAATGTTCAGATTGCATGGAACTAAATTATGTATACAAACAAGATGTAAAGGGTATTGTATAAGAAACTGTACTCTAAATTGACATGTGTGTTCATTCTCCCAGAAATTTTGATTTAACATTCAAGCCCCATCAAGGTCTCTCAGGACAAGCTTTCTAATTGCGAATGCATCAGTGTCACACATGAAGATTCTCTCAAATTCCTCATGTGGGTAACTTAGAAAAAAATCCTCTGATTTCTCAGAGCACAATAATGAACCTACAACCTAGAGCTGTGTCACATGATTGCTAGTTGTATAGGTAAACTGGAGGGACACAGAGTCAAAAATGGGTACAGGGAGGTAACACCTTGAAATGTCAGACAAATTACATCAAAACTCCAGCAGTATTATCAAGCGCTTTCTTTGCGATCTTGAATTTGCTAGCCAAGTCCTTACCGGTGTCCTTAGCAATAACATGCTGCTTGATGAATAGCACGAGGCCATCTCTCAAAATTTCAAGCTCTGGAAGTCCAGCAATGCGTGTAAAGACGTTCCACACCACCGCATCATCCTTTTGTAGTAAGGTCTCAAACAGCATTCGGAAATGAATGGTCCTTTTTGGAATCACCTCCACTGCCAGGTTTTTGACAACCTTCAGGGTTGCAAGTGAGAGTGTAAAATTTGCCAGCATCTCCGCAACTAGTTTTGCAAGATTCATGGATCGATTCAACTCCATATTATCTAACTCCTTAAAATGATCCCAGATGCAGTACTGCAACAGCGGCAGAACAAACCAGAGAAGACATAGTTAGAAGAATAATGTTAACTTCTGCCATCACCCATTAAAAGGAAGTACGCAAGTGGCCAGCATATTACAACTATCATCACTAGAGAGAATGGCATCACAAACAGAACACAATAGTAGAAAAATGCAAGTTAACAGGCCATCAGTTTATTATAATGTATACGTGTAACATGTTTCATCCTATTAAGTCAATCAAGAAAAATAAATCTACTAGCAACATCAGCAAAGCAGCAATCCACTAATTTGTTAGACAGGACAGTTGTTGAGCAGATAACAAAGATGACAAATGCAATACCTGTAAGCTGAACTTGTGATTTTTATCATGGCTGCATAGCTTCGAAGCGAGGACTGCGTAATACTTATTGAACATCTTTTCTTGCAGACAACAGTCCACAATGACCCTTATGATTTCCCGATCCTTCATGCAAATAGAGGAAATGGCATAGGTAATACTGAGAGAGACACGAGCAAAACAATGGAACTTACAGAAGATAGCACACCTGCTTCCCGGAAAGGTCCAACCTCAAGAGCTTCTCAAAAGCATCTACATAGTCCTCAGCACTCATTATAATGCAGAAGATTGCTCTTCGTATGTCAGTGTTCATCCGCTGAGCAGCTGCAAGCTGAACAAGTTTTTGTGCTTCAACAACCTCCTTGCTTATAACTGCCGCAACTTCTTCAATATTGCCTACAGTGGATGAAACATCCCCAGACAACCACCACTGCCCTTTCTTATCAGGATCCAAAAGCTTATTCCATGTTAACCCGCGCAAGAGGACATCTTCTGCTTTCAGCTGCAGGCACATATAAGAGAAACTAAATGTTAAATGAACAGCGAAGTTTCACAATTTACAATTCCAGATATTGGGAAATAAGTTCTTGTAAAAACCTTTTGAAGCCACTTTTTTATGCGAGTGTGGTGTGCAGGATCCTCTTTGGGCCTTTTTTTGTTGTTCTTAATGTCACATATTGTCTCGAGCATAAATTCCATCTGCACAGTAAGATATAACAGATACCAAACTCAAAAACTATTGGTTACATGTAATGTTCCTTAAATAGCCATAAAACAGGCAACCTACTCTTTTGCTATGCATCTCTGCTTGTCCATTATCTTGACCAGCTGGGTGCGCTTTCAGTTTCAACTGGTTTACAGAGTTCTGAATACTGAGAACAAAGTCTTTCATTGCACTGGGGTCATCTCCACGTAGCTTCATTCCACAGCCTGTACATCCAGATGAAAACATATCCCCAGCTTAACTGAAGTATAAAACATGCTGCAGTATTCCAATCAGTGGAACAGCTACAATGGTCTGGAATGTGAGTTGTGCATTATTACTATTTATTTAAAGAACTGTTAATATCATACACTGTAGGATGGTCAATACAGTCGAGACATCCAGCTCTGTCAAGCGCTTGCTCAGCACTGATAGCAGATCATATACAAGATCACTGCAATATTAGATAGGATGATTAGGATTTATCTGTTCCAAAGAAAGGAAGTGTAATGTTCCATTCAAATGCCAACCTTGAAATGACATCAAATATGCACAAATAACAGAGCAGTAAAGTAAGATTCCTCAGAGATAGACCATCTTCTTTTGAGTACTCATCCTGTCACAATGGGAAAGAAGACAACATATTAACTTATCTAAAAATAAAAATAAACTGTGATAGTCACTCAGAACATAACCCAAGTATCCAAAACAGATGAAAGAAAACAACAGTTGCAATTCATCTTTGTAATAGTAGAAATAGTCATACCTCAAACAACTTTGCAAGAGAAGCAAGGATCTTGGCACTGAAGTCAATGCCAACCAGGCTTGCCATACCTGCAACAAATGATGCAAATACAGCAGCATACCTGTACAGTTTAACAAAGCAATTTCATTAGTTTGTTATTGATAATAAACACCCACAAGGACACAGATACACCCGTGACTATTGTGAAAGATCCTTAACTGTTCATTTCCACGAGGTCCTCGTGAACAACTTGCCAAAACTTCATCGCCAATTACCTGGCAACCGGTACTTCTTGGAACTGACTGCGAACAGATAAATGGAAACAAAACCATAAAAAGTGACTTGTGATTAATCAAACGAAAAGAAAATATCTGGAGAAATTTGGTAGCATAATATTTGAAGACTGAAAAGAGAAAAAAATAGTACTGGACAATACACTAAATAGCGCAGCAATTTCCTGAGTAATGGACTCCACGTTCGATTCTGAGAGCCTGTTCAATAGCCCTGACACATAGAAAACAATAGGTCATGCATATGCAAAAAAGGGGATAAGAAGCCTGTTATGCAGAAGGAAATAAAGATGGAATTTAGTCACACCTCTCACTCTCCGGCGAATCTGAGCGATCTCTTCTGATTCTGAATTGGAAGTAGCACGCAAACTTGGAGGTACATACTTCGCCTTTGACGCCATAGGTAGTTCAACCACATTAGGCTCTTCATTCTCAGATTGCTGAACTGCTTCATCATTCTCTTCACCCACACCCCCATCATATAGTTCCTCAGTGGGATCATTCTTCACTTTCTTCTTTTTCTTTTTCCCTTTTTTCTTGTCTACTTCATTCTCAGATTGCTGAACTGCTTCATCATTCTCTTCACTCACACCCCCATCATATAGTTCCTCAGTGGCATCATTCTTCACTTTCTTCTTTTTCTTTTTCCCTTTTTTCTTGTCTACTTCAGTATCATCCACCGTATTCCAATCAAACTCTTTTGCCTCATCATCTGAACCGAAGTCGCCCTCAAATCCAAGGTCCGCGAAAAGGCTGTCCATACCATCATCTGGACCTCCCAACTTTCCTTTCTTCACCTTGAGTTTCTTCGCTAGCCTCCTCTCTGTCTCCAGATCCTCCTCTCTGCTCACAGCTCCACCCCTCTCCATCTCAAGATATTCCTGGAATTTGGACTTGGACTTGGGCTTAGCCTCAGTATCCCTCCTTCTCTTCTTCACATTGGTAGGTTCTTTCTTTGGTTTCTTTTCCTCTACTGGACTTGATTCTACAGATGGCTCTACCGGCTTCTTACTTTTGCTTTTGCCACCCTAATGCAAGAAATTTTGTACACCTAAATTAAAATCCCCAAACTAGCAAAGCATGTCAGTTTTCTTTGCATAAAGGATTTGGCATGCTAACCTGATGCTGAACCCAAGAAAGAAAGCGCAGTTTTTGCTTCTCCGATCTCGCTTCTTTCCGCTTCTCCTTGCGCGACCTCTTCTCCTCTTTCCCTGCAAACAAACACCAACAGGAAAGAACAGCATTGCAATGACATCAGAATTCACCAGAGCAGAAACAATGCTCGATGCTTCACACGGCAGAGTCATGTTAGACTGATAAGAAGCTTACCAGCCATGGCTCCTCCACTTCGATGAAATCTTTCTGTCCCGGCTCGTTATAAGTTTGAGCTGGCAAAATTAAAATAAAATCATAAGACTAATATAATCCTCTACCAAATTGACCATCTAGATACAAAGAAAGCAACACAGCGCAAGAAACGCAGAACTACAGGGAGACATCATCCACTCACACACACAGAGAGACAGAAATACAGGGAGCTGACAGGCGCTATTAACTCTCCAGATTCCTCCTCCCGGAGGCGAAGCCGCGCGAGTTTTCGGAGATTCCGCCGCGGTCGGGCTCAGGCTCCGGCGACGGCGACGGCGACGGCGGCGGCGGCGGAACTGCGAGAAAGAAAGCAAGGGTTTTTTTTCCTCCCTTTCTCTTCTCGGTTTGGGAAGGGCTACACATTTACAAAAAGGCCCCTCAAATCCCCTTCTAATTACACCCACACCCCCCAATCCGGTAACCTCGATCCGGCCGTCGATCTCCATCGGACGGTCCAGCGTGGCCGAGGCGGTTCCCTTCTCGCCGTTTCGGCGCCATCTCCGCCGCGGCTTCGCCTTTCCTTTCCCTCCCAAACGAAAACCTAAGCCCCCTTCCTATATAAAAAAAAAAGAAAAAGAAAAAAAAACCGAAGCCCCTCTCACTCTCCCACTCCCACCCGCCTCCGAATCCCCCGGGAGAGAGAGAGGCTCGCATTTTATCGCGCCGGATCAATCCCCCGCTCCCTCCTCCGCCCAATTCCAATCGCGTTTTGGTGATTTCTTTTTTTTATTTTTTTTCTGAGGTGCGGTGTTGGGGTTGAAGGTTTGAGTTGTGATGGCTGGGGATGCGGGCGATGGAGGAGGGGATGGGGAGACCCAGGCATTGGAGGGAGGGACGACGCCTCCGTTGGGTGAGTTGATGTTTTTGGTTTGTGTTGTGCTGATTGAGTTCTTGGTGGTGTAAAGGTGCTGATTTTCTTTTCTTTTTTGCTGTTGTTGGGTTGGTTGGTGGATGCTTGATGTGATGCGGTTTTTAGGGTCTCCGGTTAGTGATGATGGCGATGCGACGCCGAGCGAGGATGGCGTGCTGTACGGAGAGACGCAGGCGCTGGATGATGCGGAGACGCAGATGGTTGATGATGGATTGGGGGAAGAGGAGGATGGTGTGGCTGTTGATTGGGGAGAGACGCAGTTGGTGGAGGGTAGTGAGGAGGAGGAGGAGGAGGAGGAGTGTGGCGGTGGCATCGACGATCAGGAGGACACTCAGTTGGTTGAGGATAGTGAGGAGAATGAGGGTGATGGGGAGGATGCCGGTGGCGCCTGTGAGGGGGAGGATGCCGGTGCGGCGGCGGAATGTGACAACAATGCCGGTGATTTGGTTAGGACCCAGTTAGTTGAAGAACACAAGGAGGGAGAGGATTGCGGGAATGATGGTGCTGGTGATGGGTTGGAGACCCAATTCGTTGAGGAATGTCCGGAAGAGGAGGAGAAGGTGAATAATAGCAGTGATGATGAGGATGCTGGTGAGTGGGGGAAGACCCAGTTGGTCGAAGACTCAGATGAAGAGAGAGATGATGATGGAGACGATGAGTTGAGCGTGGACACTCAAGTTCTAAGTGACGATGAGGGCCTATCAAATGATGAGAGAGAGGTGATATTTGACATGGGGGGCAGCAATACCAGGGTAAAGGGTGCATTGGAGGATTATACCAAGAATTTGGTAGATTCAGATGCTTCAACAGATGAAGAGGGCGACACAGGTTAGTTAACAATTGCTAATATGCCTTTTTACTAGTCCCATATGACAATGAAATTCCTTTCAACTGTCAAAGTTTGCTGAAAATCATTCTAGAAAGTTATACTGTGAGACCTCACAGTCTCAGACTCAGAATATGACCAGCAGTTTATATTGGTTTTACATGAAGAGATGCACAAATTTACAACGAGTCTTGCATTTGAGTGCTTAAATGCTTTTATTGTTGCTATCTAAACTTAAGTGCTTCATATATCATAATTATTTCATTAGTTGCATAGAAAAAATGCAGCCTTTTAATGCTACCTTGGTTCAATTACATTTTTGTTTTCTCTCTTTGTTTTTTCCCGGTAAATAGTTGATTGATCTTTACTTCATCTTCATTGTGGTGGCCTCGTGTGATTATACCCATACTCTTCTTTCACTCCAAGTTAGGTAATAGGAGAAAATTCTGTCAACTTGTACAGATGTTCCAGAATTTTCACACTTCTATTGGCTTAACCTTGTACTTAGTTCTTACAGAAGGGCTTATTTGTTATTGGTTCTAGCTAATCTTGTGGCAATCAAGTATAAGCAGTTAGTGTCACCAACTCACCATTTCTAAAGCACCAAGTGGTGCTTTTTTGGTTTTAATTGAATGTGGCGCCCTCTGATATTTTTATCAGGAGATTGCTATATTCAAACTCAACAGGTGTGTGCTATTGAAATTCCAGTTTATTTTATCCTTGTGTTTCATTTGACTTGATATGTTGCCTGCTTGTGTGCTCCATTTCAATAAAGTTCTCAGTTATTGAATTTTTCAGCTAGGCACTACGGCACTATATATCTCTATGCTATATTTTGCTGTAAGCATGCTGGATCCATATTGTTCATTACATTTTGAATTTTTTGTTGATACACAATATTTCACTTATAAGGCTCATACGAGTAAGTTACTATATTTTTATCTCATGATCACTGTGCTTTAATCTCATGAAAGATTTATTTATGAACATCTATATGATTCAGTTTTCCATCTTACCATTTTCTCCATTTCTCTTGGGGTTATGCTATGTTTTTTGCACGATCCTTGGTTATCAAATATATATCCCTGAATTAGAAAATGGAGAACAATTCTTCTGCTTATTTTATATAACCTTTGTTTGTCAAGCTAAATTTGGCATGTATTGAAACTATTTGTTTTGTTTATAATGTGCACGTATGTTTTTGTGTCCCAGTATGTGAGGCATCTGAACGGAAGTGTGAAGCGTTAACTGTGAACAGTTTGCAGCAAGGAAAAGAACAGGATTCAATACATGGAGCACATCTTCTGAGGAAAGTTGTGGACAATTCTACCTCGTTTAGCACATCCTTAGGTGACCACCCAGATTGCGGGATTGATAGTGACTCCCATGGTTATGTACAGAACCATGATAAAGATGGAACTAAAAGCAGAAGCAGGTGCTCAACAGCAAAAAAGCTTTTTGCTGATACAATAGTTAAAGAGAGTGAAAACAATGGCAGATGCTTTGCTGGATTGAGCTATATTGAATCACAAGAGCCTGGTGATCTGTCTCAGGCGAATGCTTTGGAACTTGTGGACAGGTTGATATCAATCAGTGGCATGTCATCTCAAGAACCAACTCCCCAGAAATTGGATTCAGCAAAGCCACATGTGTCGAATAAGAGAGGGACTTTAATGTTGGCTGAGAAGGTTGACTGTAATAGAAGTTCTAATGGAATGGCAGAAATCTTTGCATGGGTAGATAGCCGCGAGGATGATGGCGGAGGCGAGTTTTTCAGTAAAAATAAGGACATTTTGCTGCATAAATCAGCTGATAGAGGGAAATCAAAAAGTCATTTTCCCAGAGCAAAGAAGCGCCCCACAAAAATTGAACCTGGCGAAATCGGGGACTGCAAAAAGTGTAAAAATACCAAACTATCTGGGAAGTTTGAAGCTTTACCTTTGTCAGACTTGATGCTCAGCAGCGATGTTAAGGGTAAGCGGGCTTCTGCAAATAGGACTAAGAAAAACCTTTTGAAAGACTTGGACTTAGATGATCTATCAAATGGCAAGTATTTGGAAGTACAGCAGGAAAAAGAAAGTGTAGCTTTGCATGATGTTGGTCCAGATACTCAAATTGCTCTGGAAGCTATGGAGGCTCTGGCACAATGTTCACCTGCTAAAAATTTATCAGCTAAAGATAAACCTCAGTTGAGAAATGGAAAGTCTAAAAAGGCAAAAGGTCATTCAAAGAACAGCCCTCAGAAGAGAACTGGCAGCATCCAGGAAGGCGTCACGACACGTTCGAAAAGAAGAAAACTAACTGAGCTGACCCCTGAACCTGAGAAACAAATGTACAAAGGGTCAATACTGCAAGGAAATCCAGGAGATCTTAAAGCAAAGACAAGAGATAAGGAGGCAAAGTCAGTACCAGCTAAGAGTAATGTTTTGAAGATATCTCGTGATGGAGATAAGTGTCATGGTGCACCTGTTGCTCGCCGAACAAGGCACTTTTGTAGAAACAACCCTGGCGAACATACCGAGCTATGTTCTAATAAGCACTCAAAGAGAGTCATGAATTTGAGAGGTGGCGTCTCCAAAGTTGGAAAAGTTCAAAATGATCATATTGCAAATGAACCCGGGCAGCCAATGATCAGTGAAAGAACTGCAAAATCCACTTCTATCTATGTTGAAAAAGAAAGCACGGAGCATACCTGTGCAACTGATGCTCAGAATCTGCAGCTGCGTAGGGATGCAAGCTCACAGCACGCTAGTGAGAATACTGCACAGGGTTATGAGCCATGTAGAAGCAAACCAACAATTGAAGACGCATGCAGAGAGAACTCTTCTCACTTTCCCAAACAGAGAAGAACACAAACAACAATTGTACAGCCAAAAGATCCTGCAGCTACCCAAAGTGGCACCAATCATGAAACACCTCAAGATGAGCCAAGACCATCTAAGAAAAGGCGGGTCTTCATTAGGAGTGTCTCTGACTATGTTAAGTATGCAAAGAGAGAACCTTCCAATGGAAGATCAACCTCTCTGCTGTCTACTATTATCAAAAAGTCGTCGGCTGCTTCTCACATACTTAATTCTTCTCTAAGTGCTGATAGCAAAACTTCTGGTTTTAGTAGCTCTGGAAATAAACATAAGGGATCCCATGTAGAGGATGCAAGCAAATCACCAAGAAGCAACTCTGACATTCACAGCAGTGTGCTGAAAACGCCTTCAAAATCAGCCAATGAATTGTCACCTATTTTCAGTCCTCTAAATCCATCAAAATCTTCAAGTAGAAGCTTGTCAAAACCCTCTGTTGCCAGAGAACTGCTGACGTTGGATCCTGATAGCAATCCATCAAATTGTCAGCATAAAGATTCTAGAAGAAAGAAAAAAAAAACCAATTTTAGTATTTTATTCAGCCACCATTTGCATGGAGATGTGATAAAGCGTCAAAAGAAGGTATGGTATTTCTTTACTGTTGGTACATTTAAAATATTAAAACTTTATTCATTAGTTATTTGAAATTAGGTATACTCATGGTAATTTTCTATGCTGTAGATCTTGGCGCGCTTGGGAGTGTCCGAAGCACTTTCCATTCCGGATGCAACACACTTTGTGGCAGATAGTTTTTTCCGCACAAAGAAAATGCTGGAAGCAATAGCTCTTGGCAAACTAGTAGTTACGTCGATGTGGCTTGAAAATTGTGGTCAAGCAGGCTGTTTCATTGATGAAAAGAAGTATATTCTGAGGGATGCCAAAAAGGAAAGGGAGATAGGTTTCAGCATGCCTACATCACTTGCCGCAGCTTGCAAGCATCCTCTGCTGCTGGTAAAATGAATTCTTGAATTTTGTTTTGCCTAACACCGATCCTAGACAGTTTAATTTATTTAAAGAAAAACTCATTACAGGGAAAACGAGTGTATGTAACATTGAACGTGAAGCCAAGTCGAGAGGTGGTGATTGGCTTGGTGTTAGCATCTTCTGGGCAGGTTATTGCTATGTTTAGTAACATTTTAGACATCTTCTGGTGTGCACTTCTTTTTATCTATTTTATCTTTAGACATCTTCAGTTACCTTTTTCTTTTCCATCGTTTTTGTTTTTTCCTTTGCATTTAACTGTTACAAGTATCATTCTCTATGGTACAGAACACAGTATGGGCATAGTTACCTGAATCAAGTGAACATGTTAGTACCCTTTCAAATAATTTGTGAAGAAATGTAATCATCTATAGCTTCTGAACTGGATGTGTTTTTGAGCGACTTGCATGTTTCATCCCATGAATTACTAGCCCCCAATTGCAAGTTAACAAGTTAGTTAATATTTCACACACGTTCTTCTTTTACAATATAAGCATTTGTATGAATGTTCTCTTTATTTTGTGCAGCCATTAGAAAGGATCGGAAGGTCCATAACGAAGGAAGTACCAGATGACCTACTGGTTATCTCATGTGAGGATGACTACGAAACTTGTTCTCCGCTTTTAAAGAGAGGTCAGGATGAGATATAATCTCGCATCCCAGTGTGCATATTGTTTTCACCAAAGAATTCTGGGCAGCCAGCTAATGATCATGAATCAACAGGTGCCAGTGTTTTTGAATCAGAGCTTCTACTAAACGGCATAGTTATTCAGAAGCTGGAGTATGAGAGGTTTGTATGGAAGTACATGGATATACTTGTGTTTCAAACAATTCAAACATGAGTTCTTCATATAGACCAAAGCATTTTTCTTTTGGTGTGTATGCAGGCATCGTCTTTTCTCGGATTGTGTCAAACAAACCCGCTCGACCAGGTGGTTGAAAGACACATCCCATGGCAGGTTTGTACCTGTCTCCAAGTGTACGTAGCTAAGGGTGGTGCAGCATAATACAGATACCGTAGATAGTGTTACCTGGACACGGACAAGAATTGGACACTCGAAATCCTTCTTGGAATACAACTTGGACTAAAGGTGCCCCAGTTTGGCAAAAAAAGAAAAGACACGGGTGTCAGTTCTTTCTGTCCCCAGCTTCTCCAACCCATTGTAAATTTGCAGCCACGGATGATATCTGCCTTGCGCCTATCGCTTACTGCTGACCATGTGGTCATTTTCATTTTGGTTTTGAGTCTTCTTTTTTCTTTCCTTTGGTTCAACTCAAGCGCACATGTAAATTTGGAACTTGTGTGTGTTTAATAATATGTGCTAAGTTCCCCTTGTAATCCTCTGTTTTACACCAATGATTCGCTCTGTTTTACACCAATGATTCGCCGCTTGTATCTCTGGTTGAACTGTTCTTGAAAAATAGGAGCAAGTTGTCTGTGAGCTTAATGTAGTAGTAGCAAATGTCTATGCAACTAACCTGCTTGTCGTAAGCTTAATGTTTGCTGGTAAAAGGAAAAAGAGAATTTATCGTCTTGTTTTAATCATGATGTTATCCTTGCCAGTGAGGTGTGAGAATGCTTAAGAATTCACTACAGATTATAGAATGCAATGCTATAGAAGTCTGAAGGAAACAAAAGAAATGTGAGAGATATATTTATGGCGGAATTGTTCTCCCAATAATTTGAGCCAAGATACGCCGACCAAATCACCCAAATTTCTTATATGCCACCGGAAACTTATTAAAAATCTCATTGACATGTAGGCCCACACACCCATGGCAAAAAATTTTTTGGGAAAATTGGATAAGTTTTAGGAAAAAGAAAAGAAAAGGAAAAAAAAAATGAAAACTCTGGGCGCAAGCCGCGGGGACTCCGCGGCTAGGGTTAGGGAGGAGGGGGAGGTCCTCCGCCACCCGCCGCCGCCGCCGCCGCCGGCCGCCGCTGCCGGCCGCCGCCACCGCCCCTCCGCAACTCATCGGACGGCTGAACGCTCGATCATCTCCGCCGATCTCCGCCGATCTCCGCCGCCTTCTCCCGTGCACAGAGGGTAGGGTCGGGGGGAAGAAGGGGGAGGTCCTCCGCCACCCGGTCGCCGCCGCCGCCACCGCCCTCCGCAACTCATCGGACGGGTGAACGCTCGATCATCGCCGCCGATCTCCGCCGCCTTCTCGCGTGCACAGAGGGTTCTGCGGCTAGGGTCGGGGGGAAGAAGGGGGAGGTCCTCCGCCGCCCACCTCTCCAACGCCTGAAGGGGGAGTGTGCTCCGCCACCGCAGCCCCCGGAAATCCGCAGCTCCGGCCACGCCACCGCATCGCCCCTCCGCCTCCGCCCCTAATCCCACGGCCAGCATCCTCACTGCTCGTCCTCCACCACGGCCATCGCGCGTGGCGTCTGCAGTTCGGCTGTCTTGTTTTCTCTGTCGCCGCCCCAGGCCCCCAGTTTGCTTGTTGCTGTCGAGACATCACCAGTTCGACTGTTGCTTCGCCTGAAGGCTCCATGGCTGACCATCCTCCCACAGTGTTCTTAAATGAGCTGGAGAAATGGGTGTCCGTCAAAAGTAGAGAATCAATCTTGTCTGTCAGGTTTAAACCCCATGCTGCAGAAGTCAAGCGTACTCTGGATGCCCTGGAGGTTGTACCTGCTCTGAAGAGAATTGAACGGAGCAAGGTGGTAGGGTATGCGACTTGCTTTGTCGTAGCTGAGAATGGGAATTCACTTTACCTCTTAACATGTGCGCACACGATTGATCATGTTTACACAGCAACCAAAGAGATCTCCGTTCAGGACATCAACCGCTTGTTCGATACTGAAGTGGTCTGCGATCACCAAGAAAACAACGGTTTGGGCAGAGAAAGAAAATTTACTGAAGCCATTGTCACCCGTGTGGATTGCAAGAAGGATATCTTGTTGGTTCTCGTGGACAAATCAAAACTCCTAAATCTGAAAGGGAAGCAATGCAGATTCCAACATCCTCCATTGGTTGCAAGCCAGAACTTGCCGTGCTCGCTAGAGAAAGTGGTGATGATCTCGTGGCCGCCTTGTATGAACAGGGCAACATCTGTAGGGCGCATATCACATCCTTCCAGACACTATGACGATGTCAGTAACACCAATGAGTATGGCTATAATATGAATTTAATTGAGGTGGATATGATGGTAGCAGAGGGTAGCTCAGGAGCACCGTTGCTTAATTGCAGAGCCAATTTTGTTGGTCTACTTCAAGGAGGTGGTAAGGAATGTTTTTCATGCTTTGTTTCACTTTCTGATATATGTAAGAAGCTAACTGAGTGGGGAATTTTTCCTCGAGAGAAGGTGATTCAACAAAAGAAATCACAGAAGTGACACTGATTCATCATTGAAGCACTTGGATAGTAGAGCAAACGTCCAATTGAATTTTGTTTCAGATGTTTTTACTCGTTGACACTGTAGCACAGATTCTGTTTAAAGTTTTGCATGGTTTGGTGACCCTCCACCATGTTGTGATATTGATTGTTCTGCAGTTTTGCTATTTGTCTAGCGCCTGATTTTCTCTTACTTTGATGTTGATATTTCCCGTATTTTTGCTATTTATCAAGTGTCTGATTCTCTGATTTGTCGGTCGATTTTGTAGCTGCCAGATGGCACAGGGATTTGTGTTCCTCTGTTACCAGTCTCGGTTTGTAAATGGGCAGTTTTGTACTGCTTCTTGTGTTAACCCACTAATCCACTCCCTGCAGTTCTTGAGCTCTTGCAAGCGATTTAGTGGTGATTCATTTGAGGGGGCTTCACCTCCTGGCCTCTAGTGACTGTCGTTTGGTGGGGGCGGGGGTGGGGGTGGGGTGCGTTTGGTGATTCACTCAGTGGCTGTGGCCGAATTGGAGGTGCTATTGTTGTGGTTTGAGCTCAAGATTGGGAAGGTCTTGCAGTGTTGTAGCCTGTATTTTTTGTGCAAATGTCGATGAATCACCCTCGTTTTAGTTTGTATGCAATATAGCCTTTGATTTAGCTCTCATGTTGTGCTTTTGACCTTGCTTGTGTCTCTGCATTTGCATGTTGTGATGTTGATTAAATTGCCAAGGTTTTGCTTGTTTGATGTGTGTATTGGCCTTTAGCTTTTGCATGATATTCTGGCAATCCCTTAGTATTCACTATGAATGTCAGTAAGGTGTTTAATCTGGCCTACAAATTAAACACTGGATTATCTCTTATGTTTGATCCATGAGTATGTTTGGAAACAAATGCAGTTTTTCTACAGTACTTGAGGGTGGGTGTACTGTTTTGAGCTTTTGTTCATGTGCAGTACCCTGGATTACCTACTTCGGTAGCTGCAGTTTTTGTTTTTTGTTCTTTGAATTCCTTCTGTTTTTGTCTTAATTGATTTAGGCAATGCTCCTGCCATCTTTTTTTAAAGAAAGATATATAGGGTTCTATATATTATCCCTAATTCAGAAAAAAAAACGTTCGTATTAACCATTGTTAAAAGTACCAGAAGTAATGTCCTTTTTGTTGGAATGCCTCTGTTTTGTCAGCTTACAAATTATCTGAATAAAGAAGAGAGCTCAAAATGATTTTGAGAATATATGAAGATAGGTTGATCAGTTGGTTTTATTTGTGTTACTGTGGTGTACAACT
Organism: Oryza meridionalis; assembly: GCA_000338895.3. NCBI lineage: Eukaryota > Viridiplantae > Streptophyta > Magnoliopsida > Poales > Poaceae > Oryza > Oryza meridionalis. The sequence goes on along the minus strand of CM002528.2, from coordinate 2,749,235 downwards.
AGAGTTTAGCTAATCATTTGTTTGAATCTATAGTCTGTTTTATCGAATGTAGGTTGTTCCCCGAGTGTAAGGACACTGAAGCTGATGCTGCTACGATCTAGGAGTAGGTGTTATGTTACTCCTTTTTCTTTTGCCAGTATAGCCACTGCAACTTAAGCTGTCACATAGGCACCGTTGGATTCGAAAGTAATGGCCAAGATTTTTCTAGGCACTATTTGGCAACCACTATAGCTGGATATTTCCTGTAGCGAACACTATATCATCTACTATTTTGAACCGATGTGCCACAGATTTTATCCGTTGATCGTTTCGATCCAACGGTGAAAAATATTCGGACTGCTTAAGTTGCAGTCTCTACTACACTAGTCCATGAAACTAAAACAAATTGCCTTATTCCATTTATAGCATACTCCGCCTGCGTTTTGTTGGGTTAATCTCGAGACCATGAAACTAAAACAAATTGCCTTTTTATAGCGAGAGAGCCCGAAAATCAATGCATGTGTTTGGTCATAGCAACAATGTGAATGGGACGCGTTAGAGACGCTGGGTGGCTAGTTTTCATTCCCCCATTTAGATTTTCTTTTAGGATTAAAAACAATTAAATAATGTATTTTTAGAATTTATATTTAAAGTTAAAACAAATTATCAAGTGAAATTAATGAAGGAATTAAAATTTCCTTTGAAATTCATTGCTGAAAATATTTTTTAATATTCTTCATATCCTAAAGTACTCTCACAAATTTCCCGTAAAAGAAGTAATTTTAATAATATAAAGTTCATTTCAGCAATTAATTAAATAGAAAAAAAAATCCCCTTATTTCATTTGGGCCGTTTTTATCCCAAGTATGCTTTCCCTCCCTCAAGGTCCCCACGGCCTTACATCCTTTCCCGTATCTCTTGGGCCGGCCCCTTGCCTCCCCTCCATTCCGGCCCGGTCTCTCGCAAAGTGCACTGTACATCCCCATCCGGTCTACTCTCTCCCCTCGCCAACAGGTTGGACCGGTGGCCCCACCTAATAGCTCCATCCCCTACCTCCGATGGGGTATTTCAAGTTTGAAGATAAATATAGTAATATTTAAAATACTAAATTAATTTTATCAAATAAATAGTTGAATATATTTCATAAAAAAATTTCTCGAGTTGAAAATGTTACTATTTTTTACTAACTTGGTCAAACTTAAAGCAGTTTGATTTTGACTTAACTTGAAACGGAAACGGAGGAAGTATTTACCGCTTTTAAGACGTGGCAATTAAGAATTTATCGGTTACAATCTATAACATGTAGATCTACACGTTTTGTTCTAACAGACATTTTTATGATTGAGATATCATAGTAATAGTGCAAAGTACTCCCTCTGTCCCAAAATAAGTGCAATTTTAACAGTGTTCATGCTCAACGTTTAATCGTTCGTCTTATTTAAAAACAATTATGATTAGTATTTTTATTGTTATTGGATGATAATATATTAATAGTACTTTATGTGTGACTAATATTTTTAATTTTTTCATAAAATTTTCAAATAAGACTGACAGTCAAAACGCCGGACACGAATATATATGGTTGCACTTATTTTGGGATGGAGTTAGTAAGCAGCCAGTGAAAAACTGAAGAGCACATTAGTTGTATTTCACGAAAAGAAGAGTTGACTGCAGCCGAAGTGCTCTGGCCACCATGCCTGACAACTTTACATGCCAAACAACTTCAGATTACACTCAGGCTTGTCTCAGGCTTGGCAAGTTGCTCTCAGGATAGCAATCAAACAGACTCGGAATTTAGTTCTGGTTTTTGCAGTGTGTGCGACAAAGGGAACCACAATCTCAAGCACCGTATCAAGTGGTGAAGCGCGAATGATTTAGCCTCATCGGTTGCCCAAAATAGCTTATTATGGAATAAAGATTAATTTATAAGAAAATTTTTTGTGATTTAAAAATCAATATTAAAATATATACGTTGAAAATATATTTAAATCAACTTAATTAGATTTGAAAAATTCAAATTTTGATTTTGCTTTTGGCATTAGGTCAACTGACAGCTGTATCTAGATCAAGATCATGCAGAAGCTTCTCGGAGTGCATGACTCAATGAAATTTTTTAGATAATGGTTGACTAACATAGGCTGTATTTTAGTTCGCGTGCCAATTTTTTTTATATACAGACACACATTTAAAGTATTAAACGTTAACTAATAACAAAACAAATTATATATTCCGCTTGTAAACTGTGAGACGAATCTATTAAGCCTAATTAATCCGTCATTAGCAAATGTTTACTATAGCACTACATTATCAAATCATGGCGTAATTAGGCTCAAAATATTCGTCTCGTGATTTACATGCAAACTGTGCAATTGGTTTTTTTCGTCCACATTTAATACTCCATGCATGTGTCTAAACATTTGATGTGACGAAAAAGTTGTAAGTTTGAAGAAAATATTTTGAAACTAAACACGACCTTAGCCTGAAAGCCAACAATTTTATAAGGAGTAAGTCTATTTTGCTTTCCTTATCTCTTGTTCCGGATGAATCGTCTGTCTCAACCACAAAATCAGGTATAACATATCCTCCATATTTGAAAATCGATGTAATTGACTCCTTGGTGATTTCAAAAGCGGTTTCGTCCAATGTGACGCTGATGGGACCCACATGTCAGCGGAAAAAAAAAATAAAAAATTAACAACCTCACGTATCAATCATCCTAATCTCTTTCTTTCTCTTCACCTTTATATCTCCCCTCTCTCTTTCTGGTTCTCTCTCTCCAGGTGGCAGCAACGATGGTGAAGGTGGCAGAGCGCAGGGGCAAAAATGGCACCGACGGAAGGGAGAAGAACATTGAGGAGAAGGGGAAGGAGGGGTGGGAGAGGAGTGGGAGGAAGGATTGGAACCACACGTGAAGTCGACGAGGTCCTCCCTGCGTGCGCAGCCAAGCGACTGTAAAGGTGGGTTTAACGTGGATTGCCTCTCTCGGTTCCACGGTCCGTGTTATATAGCCAGAAACAGCCCCTGGCGTGGCGTGTACATAGGAGTTTACAGATTACATCTTCACCGAGAAGAAAGGAAACAGAAAAACAAGAAACAAACTAAACTCTATCTTATCTTATCATCAGATATGTTCCAATCCGAACTATCTATCTGTTTAACACCCCCCGGCAATCCCAACACGGGAACCAGGTTGAGATTGCGCCGAAACTCATTGAGTTGACGCACTGGTAAGGCTTTGGTAAACCCATCAGCCAACTGATCATTTGTATTAATAAACCGAATATCCAGCAATTTTCGAGATACCTGTTCTCGAACAAAGTGAAAATCAATTTCAATATGTTTGGTTATGGCATGAAAAACAGGATTAGCAGACAAATACTTGGCTCCAAGATTATCACACCATAAACATGCCGCAATTGGATGCTTGACCCCCAATTCATCAAGCAATTTCTGTACCCACGTTATTTCTGCAGTAGCATTTGCAAGGGCCTTATACTCTGCCTCTGTACTGACCTAGAAACTGAAGGCTGTTTTCTAGCACTCTAAGATATCAAATTACTCCCAAGAAACACAGCAAATCCTCCTGTAGATTTTCTATCATCTAGGCATCCAGCCCAATCTGCATCAGAAAATCCACTCACAAGCATAGAGGATGCTTGATTAAATTTTAATCCAAGATTAACTGTTCCTTGAACATACCGAAGTATTCTTTTCACTGCTGCCCAATGAACTGTAGTTGGAGTATGTAAGAATTGACATACTTTATTAACAGAGAAAGAAATATCTGGTCGAGTTAAAGTAAGATACTGAAGGGCACCCACAATACTTCTATACCTTGTTGCATCTTCAGGACCCAATTTCTCTCCCTCATAAACATATATCTTTTCAGAGGATGACAGAGGTGTATTAACAGGTTTACTATTTTGCATTGCTACTCTCTTAAGCAAATCAGTAGCATACCTTTCCTGGTTTATAAGAAGACTGTCCTTGGTCCTTTTTACTTCCATGCAAAGAAGTAATGCAAGTCACCAAGATCCTTTATGTCAAAATCTGCTTCAAGACTTTTAAGTAAACCAACTGTAGCTTAGCTTCCTGAGATGAGCTAGCAACAATTATATCATCCACATATACTAGTACAAAGATAGTATATTTCCCTTTGTTTAAATAGAACAAAGAAGTTCTTGAAGCTTATGACTTAGCCTTGAGTACCATGCTCGAGGTGCCTGTTTTAAATCATAAAGAGCCTTGTCTAACTTACATATATAATGTGGATAGGCCTTATCTTCATACCCTGGTGGTTGACGCATGTAGACCTCTTCCTCCAGAACTCCATGAAGTAATGCGTTCTGTACATCCAATTGGCGAAGGCTCCAACCTTTTGAGACTACAATAGACAGAATGAGACGAATAGTGGCCGCTTTGAACACTGGACTGAATGTGTCCTCATAATCAATTCCATACCTCTGTTTAAAACCCTTTGCCACTAAGCGTGCTTTATATCTATCAATTGAGCCATCTGCCTTTTTCTTTATCTTATAGACCCACTTACAATCAATAATATTTTTGCCGCTAGTTGAGGGAACAAGATGCCAAGTTTTATTCTTCTGCAATGCATTAAACTCACTATCCATGGCTGCCTTCCAATTTGAGTTATTCATTGCATCATATAAACTAGTGGGTTCAGAAGTGGTAACAAGATTTAAATATCTTATTGTACCATCCGTGTAGCACTTTGGCTTGCGAATACCTTGCTGTAACCTGGTTACAGGACGTTGTGGTGCTGGAGCTGGTACAGGGGAAGCAGCAGAAGTAGCAGTCGACTCATGTGTTGCTGTAGATGAACCTGACAAAGTCGACGACGATGACGACGACGACGACGCAGACCCATGCGATGGCGGCGACTCCAAGACAGCATCCGCATGGCCCCCCTGGATTGGAGACGGCGCGCGCGGAGTGGTGGGTGGCGAAGCAGACGGGCCACGCGGCGTCGACGGAGTGGGAGACGAGTCTGCTATCCCTGGTGAGGCAGACAAAGCAGGTGACAGGGGTGCATCCCGAGGTGCTGATGCAGGCGAGTCGACGTCGGGAGGCGCGCCAGTTCCTGCACTCCCGCCAGCAGGAGAAGTGCGCATGAAGTAGCGCCTTGGCTGATCCTAGGAAAAATTTGCAGCGAAAAGATTTTCTGGATCTGCACAGGCATTGTTAGTGGTAGGAAAATGACACAGGGATTAATCAGCTAGCTGTTCCATAGTAGAAAGACCTGAGCTATTCTCCATGTGTTTAGGAAGAAGGGAAATTTCCGCCCGGAGGCGAGCCTCAGCATTAGGATGAAGAGACATGAAAGGAAAAACACTCTCATCAAAGATAACATCCCTGGAAATGTAAACCCGACCTGAAGCAACATCGAGACACTTGAAACCTTTGTGCATTGTGCTATAACCAAGAAACACACATTGTTTGGATCTAAACTGAAGTTTGCGAGAGTTGTAGGGTCGGAGATGGAGCCAACATGCACACCCAAAGGTGCGGAGAGAGGCGTAGTCAGGGTTTTGTTGAAACAGCTTTGTGAGAGGTGGGATTCCATCATTGACAGGAGTAGGCAGTCGATTGATGAGATAAGCGGCAGTGAGAAATGCCTCATCCCAGAATTTCAATGGCATGCCAGCATGGGCAAGGAGAGACAAGCCAACTTCAACAATGTGGCGATGTTTTCGTTCAGCGGCACCGTTTTGTTGGTGGGTGTGTGGACATGAGACGTAGTGAGATATCCCAATGCGTTGAAAAAAAAGAATTTAGGCGTTGGTACTCACCACCCCAATCTGTTTGGAGTGCAAGAATTTTTCTATCAAAACGGCGCTCAACAAGATGTTGAAAATCATGAAAACATTAAAAAACTTCGGATTTTCGCTTAAGAAGATAAATCCATGTGAATTTACTGAAATCATCCACAAAACTAACATAATAGGAATGACTGCCAACTGAAGTTGGGGCTGGACCCCATACATCTGAAAAAATGAGCTCCAAAGGAGCTTTAGACCGACTTAATGACTTAGGATAGGGAAGTTGATGACTCTTCCCTTGTTGACAAGCATCACATATGGTGTCTTTATTGGAATCACTAACAAAAGGTAAATTATTCTGACTAAGGACTTGACGCATAACAGCAGGGGAGGGATGGCCCAGTCGACTGTGCCACCGGAAAGAAGAAATCTTGTGGACACCAAAGGCATGCTTGACAACTGGATCGGTAGATGGCTTCAAAGGGTAGAGGCGCCCTTTACATCTGCCGTGATGTAGAAGCCTCCTCGTGTCCCGATCCTTTATAGAAAAATGATATGGATGAAGTTCAACAAAGGCATCATTATCAAAAGCTAAACGGGATGCAGAGACTAAATTTTTTGTGGCTTCAGGAACGTAAAGAACATTTTTAAGAACAAGATTACCACTAGAGATTGGAACAGTAGCATGACCAATATGTGAGATCTCCATACCTGTTCTGTTCGCGGCGTGGATGTCACATCCTGATTTTTGTTTCAGGATTTATAAATTATTTTATAAATTATTAATAGAATTTATACTAAATGTTCATTTAATTTACAAGTGAAGTTAAATGTGGGAAATAAAATTTTCTAAATATAAAGCATGGATGGATTTAATTTTTATTAAATTCTCCATGGTTAATTATACTCTCTGGAATTTTCTCGGATTTTTTCGGAGCTCAATTATTAATTTTAATCATACAAAGAGAAGTTCAGCAATTATTTAAATATTAAATTAATCATTAAATGGTCTAATTATAATTTTGTTGAGTACTTTGAGTGTCCAAGTATTTTCAAGATTTTTCTTGGAATTATTTGAACATAGTAAGTATTTTTAACAATTCAAAGATCATTTCAGTGATTAATTTAATTGAAAAAGTTTTAATCCTCTCCTAAGCCGTTGGGCTGATTTCAGCCCAACTCTCTCCCTCCTTGCGCGCGTGGCCAAGCGGCCCACGTCGGCCCAGTCCAAGCCGCCGGCCTCCCCTCCTCTCAGCCAGCCCAGCCGGAAAAGTCTGATTTGCCTCCCTGGCACTGTTCATCTTCTAGCTTCAGGCAGAGCCCGAGCTGCTGTCCTGCCTTGTGGCCGACGCCGCTTCCTCCGTTAAATCCGCCCCATCCGGAGCTCCGTTTGCAAAATTAGTTGAGGGGAAATATTCCTCTTATCCTCCTCTATCTTTACCCCCAAGAATCGGAGCAAACCGTTGAGTATTTTATCCGAATCGAACTCGTTTTTGAGTTTATCTCTAAAAGCGAGTTTTTGATTTCCCGGGTCGATTCCTCTCGTTTGGAGTCCGATCTCTTCAATCCAGGGCTATATATAGGACCACCTCGTCGTCCTCTTTCGTTTGCCCCCTCTCCCGTCCTCTCCCGTGCTCCATAGCGCCGCCGCCGCGTGCGCTTAGTCCGCCGTCGTCGCCGGTCGACGCCAGCCGCGCCGCCGCGCCGCTCCCGTCGTCACCGCCGCTTGCCGCTGCCGCCTTTAGGTGCGCCGTGGTGTGAGGAACCCCGGCCGTCCGTCCTTCTTCGCCGCCGGCCACCGGAGTTTCGCCGTCGTCGCCGACCGAGCCGCCGCCGTCGTCCACCTCGTCGCCGGCCATCATCGTTCGTCGTTTGGCTCGAGGGTGAGTACCGTCGGGTTCGTCTCGTCGTCCTCTACGTGTACGTGCCCTCCAAATCCGCGGCCGACCATCCAATCTCCGGCGAGCCATCCAACCCTAGCCGGCCATGGATGACGTCATGCTGACGTCATCATCTCCTCTTTTTCCTTTTCTTTTAATAGATTAAATCTTCGGAAAATCATAACTAAATAACCGTAGATCCGTTTCAGGTGGTTCAAGTTGCTAAATTTTTCTAAAATAAAGATCTACATATTAAAATTGTCCATAAATTGAATTAAATTTATTTAATTCTTTTTAAATGGGCTTTAATTAAATTTGATCTTGTAAAATTCATAATAAATTCATTTGAAGTCAGAATAAGGCCGTTCAAGTCTCACAATTCATCTAAAATTATGATCTACATGTTTGTTTACTTTTTATGTACTGTTTATTTGGTTTTTATTAGTCTTTTTCTTCGTTTTGCGTGTTAGCTTGTCGTTTCCGTCGTTGCGAAGGTTCGTGAGTGCGTCGGAAGTGATCAAGAAGATTAATTGAAGACCGATTATTGCAAGGCAAGTCACACAGATCCTAAACACAATCCTTTGAGCATGTTGATCCTATATTTAAATTCTCTATTTATTTCAACTGTGCATTTATTTTCGAATGTCACCGGGTGGTGTGAACATATTCCTTTGTTATGGCCAATTTGCATTGAATGCCCTATTCCTTGATACCTTGGGTAATAAATTGATTAGCTTGAACCTTATGTATTGGTTTGGTTCAGCTAAATGTTATATATATATAATTGCTTAGCAATGCTTAGAAACATTAGCTCACTAATGGGATGAATCGTATATACCACATTATTATTTATGGTTATATTTAATGGTAGCTCACGATGGTTAAATCGTGTTATGATAATTAATTGGTAATTAAAATATGATCAATGGTGGGTTGTGAGCACATGGTTTTGAAGGTCGTGCTCATGGCAATTAAGGACCGGTTCGCGAGCTACTGTTGTGAAACATTTATCGTGCCAACCACAAGCCAGCATGGGCAACGGCTTTATCTTTTGTATAGCATGATTCATTATAGTGCGCCAGACTGAGAAGTGGCGAGAAGTCCATGGGGGTCGCTGGGGAGTCCATGCCTTGTTTATAAGGGGGTGATTATGATCCAGGAAAGGTGCGCTGTAATGGGTTATGTTGTGCAAGGGGTATTGTCACAACTCCTTTCCGAGGTACCGTGGTGGTACTGAGGCACATGGTGACATGATGTGGGGTTGTGTCTTGTGGGTACAGTGGTACACCTCTGGCCAGAGTAAAACTATTCGAATAGCCGTGCCCGCGGTTATGGGCGGGTTGAGCAATGTTTTTCGTGATTAGTCTCACACCTCTCACAATAATTATTGATGATTATAACTGGTAATAATTTGCTTAGCTCCTGGTTTGGAGTTAGATCTGTTCAGCCGGGTATGGTTGTTCAGAATGGTTGGGCCTGTGCAGCATGGGTGTGCTGTTCGGTGTTGATTAAAATTTCTGATTAATTACTCCACTATTTTACTTCTCTTAAATGTTTTGCTAAATGCTGCTTTTGCAAATGAGCCTATATTATGCCATCCTTTGGAATCCTTGTGCACTTGCATATTTGCTGTGTGGCTTGTTGAGTATGTCATATGCTCATTCTTGCAATAATCATCAAACCTCAGTTGAAGATAAAGGATCCAGAAGGAGAAGACGTTTGGCTTATACCCCAGTTGAGCTGCCTGTGGGAGTGGAGCTGAAGCCATCGCTAGACCGTTAATTCCGCTGCTGTTTTCTTTTCTTTGTGAGTATGTAACGTTATTATTATGATGGATTTGTATATTAAATTGTCAGTTTGTGTACCTCGGCTGATTCCTGGACGAGGATTTATGCACAAATTAGTTCGGAAATTATTAGTGAATTTCCGGGCGTGACAGTGGACTTGTTCGTTGCCGGTGTATTTGTCCCGTACCGTCAGCTTGTCGAGTTCGCCAGTAACGTGGTCGATGGTGCCGGTATCGACGTACCAGTTCGTATCAATGCCATATGAAGTTGTGGCCTCGTTCACAGCTTTGTCCTCGCCAGTGAAGGAGGTGTCGAAGCGCTTGTAGCATTTGATCACCGTGTGACCAAGTTTTCCACAGAGCTGGCACTTGGGCCGCTCCTGATTGTTGGCGCCGCCGCGACCGCCTTGGGGAGCGCCGCGGCCGCTGCCGGGATTGCCGCCACCGCGACCACGTCCGCGCTGGCCACCTCCTCCGCCACGTCCACGCATGGCAGCGTTCGCCTGAGCCATGCCTTGACGAAGTTCCAGGCGCTGCTCAAAGCTGATCAACTGTGTGATCAGCTCTGAGATCGTGATCGGTTCCACGCAGGCTGCAACCGCTGAAACCACTGGATCATAATCGAAGTCTAGCCCGGCGAGGATGTAAGACACAAGGTCCTCATCATCGAGCTTTTTTCCGGCCACGGTCATCTCGTCCGCCAGGCCGCGCATCTTGTTGACGTAGTTGATCACAAAAAGGTTACCCTTCTATGTTGTGGTGAGAGCTATCCTTGTGTTGATAGCCCGAGCTCTAGACTGGGACGTGAACATCCCTTTGATGGCCGTCCAGACGCCGGCAACAGTGTTCATATGAACAACCTGAGAAAGAATTTCACGTGAGAGTGAAAGCAAAAGATAGCTTAGTACCTGCTATTCCTGAGCAACCCATTCGGTGTAGTCAGGATTGGGAACAACAATGTCCTTCTCATCCTTTTTCACGATCTTGGTTGGAGCCGACATCTCCTTGGTGCCGTCAACGAACCCAGCCATCTGGGCCCCTCGTAGAGTCGCAAGGACTGAGCTCGTCACAGGGAGAAGTTGCTGCGAGCCAGCTTCTCTGTCACCGGCTGCAAGAGCACCGGGGAAGGAGCGATAGTGGAAGAAGATTACGCCATGAGGAAAAGAGGAAGAAGGCTCTGATACCATGTAAGGGTTTAACGTGGATTGCCTCTCTCGGTTCCACAGTCCGTGTTATATAGCCAGAAACAGCCCCTAGCGTGGCGTGTACATAGGAGTTTACAGATTACATCTTCACCGAGAAGAAAGGAAACAGAAAAATAAGAAACAAACTAAACTCTATCTTATCTTATCATCAGATATGTTCCTATCCGAACTATCTATCTGTTTAACAGCGACAAGCTCCTCCTCCCCGTGCGCCGGAGCAAGCCAAGTCCTCCACGCGTGTGCAGCCACCAACAAGCTTCTCCTCCCGCGCGCTTTGGAGCCAGCCAAGTTCTCCACGAGCTCTTGCAGCCCGTGCGCCTCCTCGGAGCTGGCTGGCAAGCATCTCCCCTGTGCACCACCCATCCTTCCGCTGTCGATCTTCTAATGCCTCTCAGCGATGATGCCATGGAGACAAGCCAGCAGTAGAGAGGGACATCACGACGGTTCTGCATCGCGTCCTCCTCCACCTCTCCCTTCCACCGACGCCATTTTTGCTCCGCGCGCTGCCACTTTCACCGCTGCAGCCCCAACAATGCTAGTCGCTGCCACCGCTTGGGGACAGAGAGAGGAGAGCGGTGAGGAAAAAGAGGAGGGGAGAGAGGTGAGGAAAAAGGAAAATATATTAGGATGACTAACATGTGGGGCTGTTAATTTCTTTCCACTGACATGTGGATCTTATAAGCGCCATATAGGATGAAACCGCTTGTGAAATCATCGAGGAATTGAGGAGAGCGCTACGGCTCGGACATCCGGCATCACACCAAAAATCGGACGTCTAAACGAGCGCATGTGAGAACGAACCCTCTCCTGTAAAGTATGTGCCTAGTTGTTTCTTTTCATTCTTTCCTCTCTTTAAATAGTTTTTCTTATAAATTACTTATCCGATCTATGATCCGATCACACCGTTGTATTCGTTGCAATTAAATCTTTACAATAAAATATCACATGATTATATTATGTCAGAAGAAAAACATGTGTTTCAAACCGTTAGAATAAAATGTTTCATACGTGATAGTGATAGGTTTCAATATGTGTCATGTGTTTCACAAAATTTCTGAAATTAACTGCTACTACTCTCTCTCCACCTCATGCATACATACATGCATGTATTTTAGCAAGCTTCAAAATGATTTTTCTTTTAAATTACTTATTCAATTTATGATCCGATCACACCGTTGTATTTATTGTAATTAAATCTTGACAATAAGATATCACATGGTTATATTTTGATAAAAGAAAAATATGTGTTTCAATCCGTCAATACTTGTTGTTTCATATGTGACACCAACATGTTTCAACGTGTATCTTCACCATGTTTCATAAAAATATTTAAATTTTTCAGTTGTTGTTTTCTTTGTTTCACCATATATAAATTAATGTTTCACTTGTTGGTCAACGCTCGCCCCCGTATTGCCGCACGCCCGCGTTGCTTATGTGCCACGTTGCTTGCCTGCCCTACATGTGTTGCTTGCGCTGCTGCTTGCATACTCTCTCTCCCTCTCCCTCCTATTACACGTGCCTAATTTTTTTCCTCAAATTGTAAATATTTTTCTCCAACATTATATATCTGATCTAAATTTCAATTATACCATTAGATTTTTGCACAAATACTTAATAATGTTGAAATATTTTTAAATCAGACGCTACAAATCATACATTCAATATTTTTTCAAATATCGAATGCTGCTCCTCGTCTGTATGCAGGGACGCGTTAGAGGAGCGAGGTTGTCGCATGCATGCAGGAGTAGAGCTGGTTGCCAAGGTGGCCTGAGGCACTATTACTTTCTTCTCTCTCTCTTAATCGAACTTTAAACAAAATTTTATTCTAAAATATATACCCAATCTATAATTTATAACAAGATCTCACATGAATATAATTTGATAAAAATATATATGTGTTCTAGAAAAAAACAAACTTATGTTGAACTATTTAAAAATAATTCTTTCATCAATTGTGAAGATGTTTCAACCCACTTCACAAATTGTTCCAAAGAGGTACAACATATAAAAAGTATTGATGGCACCAATAATCATTATTACATGAAACATTAAGTCTCGACTAGTGAAACATTTTTTATATTTAGATTGAAACATCGAATTATAATTATTGTTGAAACATAAAAAATGTATTTGCTGAAACATATAAAAAACATTGCTAATGTTGTCGGTGATATGTGCCCGGGGGTATCATGTTTAGAGGGAGGAGGTTGCCCCCGATGACACGTGGCCCTCCCCGGAGGGGAGTCAGGCCCGAGGTGGGGTGGCGGCCACTCCTTCCCAAAGACTAGTCGGAGGAGGCTGCCCCCCGATGCCACGTGGCCCTCCCCCGAGGGGGGAGTCAGGCCCGAGGTGGGGTGGCGGCCACTCCTTCCTAGAGACTGGATGGAGGAGGCTGCCTCCCAATGACATGTGGCCCTCCCCCGAGGGGAGTCAGGCCCGAGGTGGGGCGGCGGCCACTCCCTGGCTGAGACTAGAGGGAGAAGGCTGCCCCAGAGGCCACATGGCCCTCCCCCAAGGGGGGATCGGGCCCGAGGTCGGGCGGCGGCCACCCCCTCCCGTGACTAGGGGTCGGGCTCCCCCGACCCCCTCTCTAGGTCACCATGTACGGTGGGTTAAGTGTCCGCCTCCAGGTGCCCACCTACCCGCATTTATAGCGGCCCGAGTAGTCGCGCCATGCCGCATTTAATGCGGTGTGCAATGCACTCAACCGGTCTGTGACCGGTCGAATGACCGATGGGACTGGGGTAGTGCGCCTGTGCGCTGCTCGTGTGTCAGGCGACGTGCAGCCTGACATGTCCCATCAAATAATGATGGTGAGAGGTTCTCATCCTCTTATCCCAGCCGGAGTCGGTCCTCCCGCTCTGGTCAAAGCAAGGCTCCCGTTTCCCGGTGTAATAGGAGCCCAAAAGTCCTCACCCATTAAATGGTGAATGACAGGAGCACCCCCCGTGTCAGGCGGCAAGATTTGACAGGCCTCGTCATCAAGATGACGTGCGCTTGCTTCCCAAGTCAAGAGACAAGACATGCATTTAATGCAAAGATTGTAATCCTTCTCCACTAAGTTATGTTTTTTGGCCCATGTGGTAACCCCTTGAGATATAAAAGGAGGTCCAGGCCTAGTAGGAGGGGGGGCTGGAGCCCCTGATGGTCAACACCTTCTACCCCCAACAAGGAGATCTTGTAATTTCTCACAAGATCAGCTAAGCACAGAAGTAGGGTATTACGCTTCTCAGCGGCCCGAACCTGTATAAACTCCTTTTGTCTCATCATCTTGGAGGGGGATAACTCCCTCAAGATGACACAGCTTCGCTCACCAAGCCCTCGAATCTCACCCGCTGCCCCCGGCCGAACTCATGAAGGGGGGCCTCACGGTTCCCCGGTGGAGGAGTTCATTCTCCGACAAATGCATTAGTGAAACATCAACAAATGCTTGTTGGAACATTTCAGTAACAATGTGTGCAACATTTAAAAAGTAAAATTAAAAGTCGTCGGAATGTAGTCATGTGATATCTTGTTATAAAGATTTAATTGTAACGAATCCAATGATATAATTAGATTGAAATTCGAACAAATAGTTTAAGAGAAAAAATCATTTAAATTTTGAAATATATTTGCATGCATGCTCCATTAGCTTATCAGTACACCTAACCAACTGTTTCACCATGCACCTACACTGTTGTTCTTTTAGATTGAGACGTCCGATTTTTTATTTCTGGCCGGATGGCCAATGGTAAGCATTTTCGAGGAATTAATGTTATATATTTGGTTGTTGAGGGACATGATTCAACTAGGACAAGAGAGAAAAGAGAGACATAAGAGACTTATTATTTCCCCTATATAGTAACAGCCCAAGAAAAATCCCAACACTAGCCCACACCGATTCTTTAGGCCTTCGGAATCCCAGAAGAAGCCCATATCAGAGTCGAAGTAGGCCTAAAGATTGTAACTCGTATTGCTAAAGGAAATATCAGCCACAAAGCCTCTGAAGTCGAGAGAAAAAAACATAAACCGTCAGATTCAAATCGTAGGGGAGAGTTAAAAGAAAAAGGAAAAAGAAACCCACACACGTAGCTTCTCGAATTCTCCGGCGACTCTCCTACCGTCTCAGACCTAGACCTCGCAGGCGGAGGCGGAGGCGGAGGCGGCGGCGGCGGCGGCGGCGGCAGAGGTATGGCACCTGTCTCTACGGGACCCAGATTTAGGCGGAGGAAGTCTAATGCACCGAGGGCAACAAGTCGAAAGCCGGACAGCGGGGTGCCTGTCGCTGCCGATGCCGATGCTGCGAAAGAGGGCGATGCGCCGGGGTCGGGGTCGACGACGAGGGTGACCCGTTCGAGGGCAGCAAGGTGCCGGCCGGGGTCGCAGGAGCCCCTTCTACCACCATCGGAGCGATCCCGATCCCGGAGGACGACGCTGGCCACTGATACGGCAGTGAGAGAGCGCAAAAGGATTCGGGCCAATCTCATTGAGGAGGAAAAACCGCTGACGAAGATGGAGGAGGTAGGGGGGGAGGAGATCTCGTCCGCACCGAGCTCTCCCCTCTGTGAGCCCTACTTGCCTAATGACCAAGAGATTGATTTCGACACCATTGATCTTTACAAGAAGAAATCAAAAGAATTCCATAAAAAAAGAGGTACTATTCAACTCCCCCTTTCCTTATACAGTACTACCATTCAAAACTAAGCGCTATGTTCATTAAATGTGCCATGACTCATCATTTAATATTTAATAATGTACTAATCTAGTCATGACTCATCTCATAATGTTAGCTATGATATTCAATGATGTAGTAAGTTACAAGGTGGGAGAGATGATCTATGCATTGATGTTGGTCTTATTTTACAGCTCATCAACTTAGCTTTCCTACACTGAATACGGATGTATCTTCTTCTTGTCTGCTTCACCCAAAGTTACTCGACATCCGTGAATCTGCAACAAAGTCGATACTTGGTGCTGCAAAATATGTTCTGGGTCTTTCATCTTGCATTGGTACACAATTTGTACATCTCTTATTTACTGCTATAGAAAATTTGCTATGTTTGATAATATTATGTATATATTCGCAGATGGAAATCCCTTAGCACGCTGCTCTGGATTTCTGATTGATTGGAATGAAACAACGAAAGTTGGTGTTGTTATTACATCTGCTGATATTATTTGCTCAGCATCATCCTTAGACCGTTGGTCTGGTGATGATGAATATTCTTATTCTGCTAAGGTATGTTGCTGAAGGTTGAGTTTATTTGTTATAAAGCTAGGGAAAATAGAACTAAGAAAACACCGCCTCATTCACTTTGGTACTAACACAAAAGAAATGCTATTTGTATGCAACATTTCATAAGTCATAATGCATGCACATAACATTGTACACAGTTCTCATTCACTTCATACATCCAATACTATATGTTGGGCACTTGGGCTACTATTTATTGTTTTTATAGAGATAGTATACTTCACGTGAACTCTCTATTTCTTACTAATGTTCTGAGACCAGTTGGGAAGGTCCATCATACTAAAAATAAGAATGTCTGCGATGACCACCTCAACCAGCATAATTTGGTTTCCAGTGGAGAGCTCAAGTTCTTTCCAACCTAGAAAATTAGTCCGTCATATTGATAAGACATTCTCATTGCATGGTTTACTTGAGTATATATGTAGTTCCACATATTTGCTTGGGAAGGAAATTGTAGAAGACAAAAAAAAAACAATGAAATATTGTAATTCGTTTGTGCTTCACATTGACATCGAAATGCTGAACACACTGAATTTTGTGCAAAGAGGATACTATTGATTGAAGCAGTCTTTCCTAGTTCTTGTTTTGTTCCTAGATCTGATTGAGTAGTGTAGAGTGCGAAACAATGCCTATAAATAGGATTTCTAGGTGGCATGTTGATCACTAGGTTTGAGGACCAGGGCATTGATTGACAACACAAAGAACAATGTCCAGCCATTGTGTAACATTTTTATCACTTCCAAATAGGGAAATACTACCTCCATTCCAAAATATAGCAGCTTTTGGCTATGCATCTGGACAATATTTTGGGATGGATGTAGTTACTTATTTCCTTCTTAGCCTTATTATATTTAACTCAATCTCAAAATCGCTTGATGCTTCAAATATTTCCCTACTATTTGCGGTGCAAAGTCTCTAGTATCAATTTAAATGCTATATATTTGAATTTGACTCTTCCAGAAAGCATACGCAACATTTAGCCTTTTGTCTAAAATGGTCATGATCATTTGTTTTCGGTCCTTTTGTCATGTGTTCCCTAGATGATTTAATAATTTTATACATTTTGCAATAAATGTTTTAGGTCTTTGTGCACCTACTGGACGACACCACGGTGGAGGGGCGCTTGATTTATGCTCAGACACACTACAATCTTGCTTTGTTCGAGATTATAGTGGAATCCCCAGTTCAGATACCTAATTTTACTTTCAACCTGAATTATGCTCAACAAATATTTGTGTTAGGAAGGGATGAGAACTTGTGTCTAAGTATAAGTCATGGCAAAGTACAATACTGCAATCCGTTTTTGTGTGGTCGGCATCACTACATGTATGTTGATACTGCCACCCCTAAGGTATCTTCGTTTTATTATAATCATTTTAATTTTGAACTATATGGTATACGATTTATATCTTTTAATATAGTTAATTTTTGCTGTAAATATTGTAGTGTGCCTTGGGAGGGCTAGTCATTGACTTTGAGGGGAGCACGGTGGGGATTGCTTGTCAGACACATGCTTTTATTCCCTCCTCGATACTTATCAAGTGCTTACATCTGTGGCGGAAGATCCAGTGTGTTTTCTTTTCATTTTTCTATAATATTGCGAAAATATTTTTGTTCTTTTTTTGTTGTTATTCAAAGTTGGATTATAGGGTTGACCTTCCTAGATTAAGATAGATGACCTAGAAGACTTTTTAATGTATGCTGTAACAGTATCATGTCATGCGAAAACATAATGTGTGATTTCACTTGTATTATTGTGAAGGTATCTCTTATTGATAATTTTATATTATTTGCTGCAAATCAATGACCATAAGATAACTTAGCAATACAGTTCTTATTAGTTTAATGCTTATTGTTTAAAGGAATCATTTCAAAATTTTACTAAAAGATCATATATAAAATTATGTAGGGATTATAGTCTTGGGCGGACATGATTTTAGAATACATCGTATAGCTCTGTTAAACTGCTTTTTTATACATATTATTTAAATTTCAGTCTAAATATTTTATTTTACATGCTTTATTCTGCTTTGTACCTCCTTTTGAATTCTAATGAACAATTATCTGGCACAGGTGTATCCCCCGCCCTCAACTTGGGGTCAAGCTTTCAGCCATTAAATTTCTGGACCTTCCTCATATAGAGATGATATTACGCAAGATCCATATTTGCGATGGGCTCATTGTCGAAGAAGTATATAGATTGTTTACTATTGTAGATTTTGATTTACTTAAGATGTATGCCCCTGTCATGTAGTAATTCTTATATCAACTGAAATTAAATATAGGTGTCATCAGGGTCTACTATTGAGAAACTGGGAGTCAGAGTCGGCGATATCATTCAGCATTTAAATGGAGAATGGGTTTCTGATACAATTCAGGTGAAAATAATTTTTTGTATGGCATTTGGATACTTTATGTTGGCTTCTGTAACCTTTTTATTGATTGTATTAGTTAGAAGAAATGTTGCTGAGACTTTCTGAGGATCATTTTGACAAAGGAAATGGTCTCAATTCCACATTGGACATTAAAGTATGTTTATTGTTTTTAACTGTGAATTGCTTTCTTTGTGTCTTTTTGTGTTTTTTTATTGAATTACTCAAATATGAGTTGATTTTGTAGGTTGGTTTGTTTCACATACGCAATGGAGCTCGAAACACCATAAATTTGACGACAGTTGTCTCAGAAAATGGAGAAGTTGTTAAGAGGGGTATAAATATACACAAATATTTTTTTTTGTATAAATATACACAAATATTTTTTTTCTATTTTAATATTGAAAAGAGGATATTTGTATTGCTAGTATATTTTATAACAATGATATACACCTAAGACTTGCATATATACTTCTTTTCTGTTTACAAAGATACAAGAACATCGGCCCAAATGTACTTGAATGCATACTTTCATCTGTTTACAGATACATAATATTTGCCTCAATAAACCACTAAAATAGTTTATTTTACTGATTAGGTTCATTCGCTGTTTCTGTCCCTACTCGGGAGGAGATTTCTGCTATGTACACACTTCAGGAAGCAACTACAGGCATGTGAACTTTTCTATATCTGTGTTAATTATGATGTAAAAATGTGCAGTGTTTTTTGTCTTGCAATTCTTTAAGTGTCTTAGTGCCATGTGAGGCTGTTAGCCATTTCCCTATACTCGATGTCTTGTGTGGCCTGTCGATGTCAATGTAGTGAGCTTTCATGTTGCCAATGATTTAAGTTGTTGTATTCAGTAATCTTAGCAAATGTTTCTCTAAAAAGGAATTTTTTTTTATATCCCTTCTCCATATCCTCTGATGGATTTTATTTTTCTATGCTTGCTTTGGTTCCAAAGATTTTATACTGCTAAAACAATAGAGATGTATCTTGCCAAGTTTGTGAAAGCCTAAGGAATAAAACCAAAAAGTTCACAATCCTAAACACTGTCACTTTAGAATTAGCCTATTAGTTTGCAGTAAACATGTAATGTGAATAAGAGTTCCAAAGGCACAACAAGTGTTTTTGGAAATTTGCTAGTACAATTTACAGGAGTGAAGAATAAATCATTTTTATTTCACAAAAAAGAATCAAAATATCGCCATTGTCTTTTTCTTTTTTCAGCAAATTGTAGTTAGTGTATAGATGCTTTTGTTTATCTTGTTATTTTGGTCTCACTGCATCATCTTCGTATGGCCCTTCAATGTTTCTGGAGCTCTAGTGTTTCGCAATGTGGGGACTCTGGCATTTTCTTTCCTTTATTTGCAAAGTCTATCCTATGATCTGACCTTTTTTACAAAAATGGAGAGAAGTTGCCTTTGATTGCCTGTAACATGTACTCCGTCGTTTTCCTTTATGACCATGTCTCTGATGTAGAACCTGACATGTGTAGATGCTTTTGTTTATCTTGTTATCTTGGTCTCACTGTCATCATCTTCGTATGGCCCTTCAATGTTTCTGGAGCTCTAGCGTTTCGCAATGTGGGGACTCTGGCATTTTCTTTCCTTTATTTACAAAGTCTATCCTATGATCTGACCTTTTTTACAAAAATGGAGAGAAGTTGCCTTTGATTGCCTGTAACATGTACTCCGTCGTTTTCCTTTATGACCATGTCTCTGATGTAGAACCTTAACATGTGTTGTAGCTATATCTGATTGAAACATCTCATTTGGCAGTCTTTTCGATCAGCAAAGTAATGCCTGATGATTGGAGCCCTTATGGTGTCTCCATTTATATCAGCAGCAAATAAGATGATTAAGCCAATTATATTATTTGTCTCTCGTGCATGTATGGATATTCAGTCATTTTTTATTTTATGGCTTTTATGTTTAATTCTTTTTTTCAGATATTGTTAGAGTTAGAGTTTGTAGTACTATTTACATTCAAGAATCTATCACTATCAATTCCAGGAAATTAAGAGGATCTGGTAGACTTCTAAGGCAAAGCATTAAAAAAATATTGACCTCTTTGTATTCTACGCCGCTACGCGAAAGCTATAGTATATTCTGAAAGAAATCAGAATAGTGCAATTTTAGAACATAAAGTAGTAGTCATTTATGTGTTTATTTTTCAACAACATTGGTATGATGACCAGGAAGGTTAGGAGGGAATCTTTGCTTGAATTGTATGAGATGCAATACGTTTTGCTGTTATTCACTTTGTTGCTATCTTGCTATCTGAACATGTGTTAATACCTTATCTTCTATGAATTGCTGATAAGTTGAGCATTTTGTTTTGCTCAAATGCTGAAACGTTGTATTCATTTTTCAGGATCTCCCATGCTCACTACTGAAGAGAGGAAACCCACCTAATCCATAACTGGACCGGGCTTCGTTTTAATCTGATTCATGCTATTATCAACTTGTACATTGATAGTCTCATCATACGCCTGTTACCTCTTCTACCTCTGCTATTAATATCAACTTTTTTAACAAAGATGGTCTAGTACACTACTGGCATTTTCTGTTCTCTCATGCAGTTTCTTGGAATGTAACGTTTCTTTTATATCCTTTTGAGATTCCTCAACCATGTAGCTATAGCTATGTGTGGACATGGAAATCATGTCCATACAACATGTTTATATGCAGAAAACTTCTAGCTTTATAGTTACTTTGCAAGTGGGAAGGTTAAAATTATGGTATATGCTAGATGATGTACTACGCTTTGCTGCGGAATATATGAATGAATGTATGTTGAATGTAGTAAAAATGATGGATGGATTTTGGTTGAAATATTATGCAATGATGTGAGGAATAATAATTTAGCATATAGCATAGTGTTATATGCTAAATTATTAACTATAATTTAAGTTAATTTTGAACACAGATGATATGGTATACTTGCATTTTAAGTTTAGGTGTATTAATTATTAACTAGAAAATAGGCGCGTCGATTAGTATGGCCTGTGGTGGTATTGTTGATCCTATTCGGGATACATAAACTGGTCATTTTTTTTATTTTTTTTTCTTGAGATATTTGAAAACTTTACTCTATGCAAACAGAAGGAAAGAGGCTCATAAAAAAAGAAAATATTGGAATGAAAACCTCCGGAACACATGACCCACTGTGTAGTTAGACATATTCTGACTTGGTGACATGAATAGATCGATGTATGTGAAATTCATATACATAAGACCTAGGGAGATTAAATGTATGGGGTTATCTACAAAGTTAGTTTTTATTTTTATTGATTAATAATTCTAAAAGATTGGAATATTTGTGATATTCCTATTTGAAAAAAACAATATGAAAATGTATAATTCTCATCAATATATGTTATAAATTGGCAACAAATTCTAAGACCTTGTTTGAATGGGAAGGACTAATTTATAGACATATTAGTTCCTCTTTTTTTTTCTCTCCGTTTCTCTAGATCTCTCCATCCCGGCATTATCCTCCTCTGTTATTTCTCCCTCCCTTCTCTTATTTTCTCTCTAGATCAATCCTCCTATGTTATCTTTTCTAGAAAAATTAAAAAAAAATTTGGTAAATTCTAGACTTGAACCTATAATCTCATAGTTCATAATAAGTTCTTCTAACCAATTCATCTCATGATGCTATTTGTTTCAAGGATTATTGCTTGTTTCTTTTTTCTCACTTTGTGACAAAGGAATATGATGACTGATTCTAATCTCTTTCACTGCCACCGTAGAACAAAATAGGTACGTTACTACGAAATTCATTGCATGTTACTATGTTCTAGTAGTAACATTATCGTAGAAATGCAGTAACACGCCACGTTACTGTAGAATATATAGGATGTTACTACACACATTTGACAGCAACATTGTGGTGAAATTGCAGCAAACCAGAAATCGAAACAAAAATATAAGGATTAAAAGTCTCACATGCTAAATATACTTGTTACCGCACAAAAGTGGAAGTGTTACTGCAATTCAGGTACACGTTACCACATGTTTATGGTAATACTATTAAAAAATGGTAGTAAGCCGCTTTGTTATTGCAAAACTTATAGCCTTTACTACACTCTTACAATAACGTCCTGATGAGATTGTAGTAACTTATAACATAAAATAGTAACATATGTAATGCTATAGTATTACTACTTGTGAAGAGTTAAATTTCAAAAGATTAATCTTTGAAGAGCAATATCTCTATACTATTTTTAAACCGTTTGCACCACGATGCTAGAAAAAAGTGCTTACCAAAAATAGGTCCATCTTGATTATATTTGAACCATATTTGATCGTTGTTACCACACATAAGACATGATATTACTACACAGTGGTCGTCGTGTGTTTGCACTCTTGCGATGCGAGAGCTAAGAAGAGGTGGGTTGTCGGGGGAGTCAGCAGGCGGGTTGTAGACTTGCTATTAAGAGGCAATAAAAGTTGTAGACTGACTAATCACCCCTCCTCTCCTGAATCGTTGCTCTCCCAATCCTTCACAAAACACTCCAAACAATCACCATTCCCTCTCGAAGGTTCCAAGTAGAAAATATGTATGTAATAGGGATTAAACAACCTCTCATGCAATGTCTTTTCCTCCTTGAAAGAACATCGATAACTTATTTATTTTTACTGTGTTCATGCAGTAAGTTTACTAAGCAATTATAGTAACACACTATATTACCGTAAAACATGTAGTCGTTATTGTACTCTTGCAGTAACACGGAAGACGCGGTAGTAATGGTAATGCTATAGTGTTAATCCATGTGGAGGATAAACATCAAAATACCAATTTTTGAAGAGCAATATCTCACAATATATGTATTGTTTTTAAAAACCATTTTCACCATAATGTTGTAAAAAAAGTCCTTGTCAAACTAGATATGTCATGACTATATTTAAATTATATTTTAACATCGTTACTGCAAATAAGACATGGTGTTACTGTACAATGACCGTCACGTTATTGCATCATTCCTACGGGACGAGAGCTGAGACTGAGAGGAGGTGGGTTGTGGGGAAAGTCCCCCAAACGAGTTGGACCGGGATTTGACCGACGTGAGGGCGCTTTGACCGACATTTGACCGAGGTGGAGGTGGGTTTTGGGCTCTTTGAAGGAGGGGAGGTGGGTTTGGCTCATGGGAGGGAGGGGGTATAGAATAGCGTATGCTTTTCATAGAAGTGAAGCATCTAGGCCCCATTGTTAATTTTGGTAATTAATGATAAGCACTAATTTTGGACTAACCGTTGTCTTTGAGATATTTATTTTGGGTTAGGATCACTTATTGTGTGCACATGGATGATCACCGAAGGATTAAATTTGACGGCGCAAAGCAAAAGGAAAAGAAGACGGTAAAACTAGTGTTTTAAGTTCAAATTGATCGAGGTGGAGGGCGATCAAATTTGCTAGTTTATTTTTAGCTTCGCCGTACTATTAAGAGGGGCAATGACCTAGCAAAGAGATGATTTAAATTGCCACATTAGGTTATTATGCATTTAGACTTGTGTTCGCATTTAGACTCCCACATTTCATTTTATGCATTCACTGTGTGGACTGACCAGGGCCGGTCAGACCGAGGCTTGTATGCCGGTCTGACCGGTGGGTTGCGGCCGGTCTAACCGCCGGCTATAGCTCGGTCTGACCGGCCCCCTAGTGGCCGGAAGGTTGCGCTTTGGGTGGCCGATACAGAGCCGCCAGAGCCGAGGTCGGTCAGACCGAGCTGGTGGCGGTCTAACCAAGCCTAGGCCGGTCTGACCGGCCACCCTATGTCGGTCTGACCGGCCAGGGCGGTAGGGCCCAATGACAGGCTTACAATGGCTAGAAAACTAGCCGTTGTAGAGTAGCACAGTCTGATCGGTTACACACATCCGGTCAGACCGGCAGTACACAAAATTGGGGGATTTCACACCCAATGGCTAGTTTTGGTGGATGTGAGTATAAATACTCCCCCACCAGCAGCAAGGGTACTCTCTCTTGGCACCCACTTCAATTGCATACACCCCTTGCACCTCTCTCACACTCACTTGAGCTTTGGGTTCATCCATACAGTGTGTTTGAGTGTTGATTTAGCCAAGAGTCAAGTGCATTGCTTTATTGTAGAGCTAGTGTGGCACTTGATCATCTCCAAACCGCGTCATTGCTTGTTACTCTTGAAGGTTGCCGCCTCTTAGATGGCTTGTGGAGTTGCCCAGTGACCTCTCTGAGAAGATTGTGGAGGAGGCTCGGCGCCGGTTGTGAGTGGTTTGGAGTTCATCACATTTGGAGTGAAAGAAGAACTACCCCTAGTGATCAAGGATTGGGTAGTCCTCTCCTTGGGCCGGCTCCTGTCTTGCCCACCCCTTGACGAAGGGGGCGTGTGGTAGCCAGCCAAATTTCTAGAATAGGGCTGCGGGCAGGAGGGCTTTGTTTGTGCAATCTTGCTCGCAACACCCTCTCCGTGGCTTCGTGGTTGAGCGGTTGAGTTGGGCTCGCCTCAACGGGGAGTAGGAAACCGGCGAGTTTCCGAACCTCGGTGAAAAATCTCTTGTCTACTTGTCTCATTTATTTGTCGCGTTTATATTTGTGTAATTTACATTCCTAGAGACATTCTTGAGATCATATCACCCTAGGATTGCTAAACTTAACTTAGGAGTGTGATTTAAACTAGAGATATACTTGAGCCATTATCACCCTAGGTTTGCAAAACATAACTTAGTTGCTTAGTTAGAATTGACACTCGCCGAGCCTAGCAACTTAGGTAAGTTTTGATTAGGTGTCATTTAGTTTTTAAATCGCCTATTCACCCCCTCTAGTCGACATCTCAATCCTACAAGAAGTGGTACCCTGCTCAGAAGTATCCACAAAGCGAACTACAACCTAAAATAGTAGTTAATTATTGCATTATATTTGTGAGAGCGTAGAAACTAAAACAAACCAGATTGAAATTATCATAATATTTAACAGAAAACAATACACTACTGCCTGTATTTTCTAGAGAAGTCTAGCATATTATATCCAATATGCGACTAGGAATCTTGAAATGAGATAGTACCTCCCAGTTCCAAGCTTTAGTGAAAATGACATTATAACTAGAAAACATATCCTATGCACAGCTTTCCGTGAACACCAACTAACAAATATCATAGAAAGTTTTAGAAAAATTAGACACATACTTCCAATAATATTGCACAGTGAAATATTATTTTCAAATTTATTATATTTTAGCCGTTAAAAAAAGACACAAAGAAGACAAAATTCTGACACCCTTAAAACTGTCAGATTTTTTTTACTTTTTTGTTACGGCTAAAATACAATGAATTTGAATATGAGACTTTGCAGATATGTGCAATACTATTGTAAGCATGCGTCTAATTTTTTCTAGAATTTTTCGTGACATTTGCTAGTTGGTGTATACGGAGTGTGCATCGAAAACTTGTGTACATAGGATATGTTCCCTTATAAGTAAGCCCATGTATTCCATTTATATTCTTTCATCCCTTCTCTATTGGCCATGTTCTTTTCTCCAATAAAAGTTGGATAAACTTTTGAATACTCGTGGCACGCTTTTCAACTGCTAAACGGTTTAGTGTTCAGTACTACTCCCTCCGTCCCATAATATAAGGGATTTTGAGTTTTTGCTTGCAACGTTTGACCACTCGTCTTATTCAAAATTTTTTGAAATTATTATTTATTTTATTTGTGACTTACTTTATTATCTACATTACTTTAACCACAACTTTTCATTTTTTATATTTGCAAAAAAAAATTGAATAAGACAAGTGGTCAAATGTTGCAAGCAAAAACTCAAAATCTCTTATTTCGTGGGATGGAGGGAGTACTTAATGTTGGGAACCATTGATCCGTAGGTGTGCAGACAGGGTCCATCTAATTTATTTGGCAAATTTTGTTACAGGACATCGTGACTTTGTGGTTTTAGCTCCAGGACACCGTTGAATATAGCGTGGAGCGTAAAATCCGCTTAGAAACCACGCAATATTCAACGAGATTTGCTCCGATTTTTAAGGAGAAAGAAAGAGAAGGATAAGGGGAAGAAATCCCCTCAGTCAATGTTTGAAACGAGCAACGGGATTGGCCGAATTTAGAGGGGGAGGCGGTGGTGTGGCGCACGGGCACGAGAGCTCGAGGTTGAAGATGTACAGTAGCACGAGGGAGGGAAATTAGACTTTAGATGTGCAGGGGTAATTTGGTCCGGTCCCATCCAAATGTGAACCTGCTCAAGCCTAGTCAGCACGAATACACTAAACAAATGGGTGCGATGTCCTCTGGCAAATAGCCATGTTTTGGGAGTGTCTTCCCCCAAAACTCATTTCGTGCGGTGTCCTGGAGCTAATTCCACGAAGTCGCAATATACTGTAGCAAAATTTGCCAATTTATTTTGTCCCCACCTACCTTGGGAGAGATACATGTTGCATCATCTTCAATAGCATGTTCCTTGTTCACTTTTAGCATTTTTCATGTCTTGCACGAGTAATGAGAGTTATTCGAACTGCTTTGAGTTAAAGACCAACTAAAATGAAATTATGTCAAAAGTACCTAAAAGATGCTCTAAATACCCCCAAAATAGTTAGCCCACGATTTAGTATTGATACAGGAGCTTGTACATGACTTTACAGCATATATCTATTACAAAGTAGAAAAAAATAAAAGAAACGCCTAAAATGATTTTCTTGGATACAAAATAGAATTCCTATGGTTGGTTGCATTAAAAGGGAGAATATTTGATGAATCTCTGGTTGCTAAATACTTCGCTACATCGGTCCTGTTTGGATCTATGGGTTATTTTTTAGCCTTCCCTTAAATAGCCCAAAATAGCTCAAAAGTTCTAAACAGGTGAGCTATTTTAGGGCTATTTAGAAATAACCCACCCAAAAAATATCCTCCTCAAGGGGTGCTAATTGAGCTATTTTGGGTGGGGCCCACTGAAAAAGTGTCTTTTATCTCCATCTCTCTCCATATGAAAGTACATTAAAGGCTAAATAGCTCTCAAAATAACCCTTGGATCCAAACAAATTAGTGCTATTTTATTAAAGGGTTGTTTTCTTATGCTAAAAAGTAACTCTCAAAATAACTCTTGGCTAGTTCTCCAAACAGAACCACCTTCCTACTATGAAACAGAGTATGTATTAGGGCCATCTTCCTACTATGAAACAGAGTATGTATTTTGAAAGGAAAAACGTAGACACCTAAAGCCTGTAAGTCATATAAAAAGAGCTTTATATTGGCTAAAGTAACACGAGCTAGACTTAACTTGAAAATATATTTTTACAAAATCATTATGGCCTCACATAAGCGAAAGTGGAAGAATCAAAAGTGCCATTTTCCTATGTAAACTCACCTCAGCATCAGAAGCATACTGGTTTGCACTTCTCCAATCATTCAAAGAAGGGGACTGTTTGCAAAAAAGAAGGGCTGATGTCAAAATGGTGCCTGTTTTGCTCTTCTCATCCCAATCGATCTTGAAACCAGAACTCCGAGTCTCTGAGATAATGACTTGCCATCTAAAAATAAATTTACAAATTATTAATCAATAGCGAGACTCGTAAATCTTAAATGCACATGAATAAAATAGGATGATGTTTAGCTATAGTAGACGAAAGACCCACAATAAACTTTGCAGCATGAAGAACGGTCTTAGTCGATGATTCACGAATGTGGAGGAGCTTCCGATCAGTAAGGCATGAGCCAGGTATGCGTGGGATTAAGTGGGCAGTTTCATTTGATGATCTAGAAAGTGATGAGCTAAAATTTTGACATGTTAGTTCTAATTCGAAATGCATGATTGCCAACTCCTTTTTTCTTTTTATTGCAAAATATAATACGGATAAATAGCCCTTCTTTTTTTTCCCAAAATCTTGCAGGTAAATTGTTTTCATTTTTTTTACCAGAATGAAATTAAAGGAGCAAACCTCTTTTTGCCTGGTACTTGGCTTCCCACGGATCAAATGCACTTAAGTCTTCACCTCCGATAGGCTTATAGATCTCTCTACCCATGGCATTGTGTCCAATTACAACTCAGGGTATCTGGATATGTATGGCTTACGGAGTGGAGAACTGCAGCAAGAAGAGGCCTCGTCCTCCGATGGAATCCCCTCCACTCCTGACGCTGAAGGCGGCGCCAGTGTGCGGATTTGCTGTTGCGCGCATACGCGCCGACGGGTCAACTCGCGCGCGTTTCGGACGTTCGCAGGCCCACTGTTAAAGCATGTGCAGGTGCCAACTCATACGATTAGTGTGTGATTAACGCCATATCTAACGTGATTAACATGAGTACGTAGCGCTATGATCTCATAATTTTTTTTATTTTTTCAGGTAATTAGCTCTATTATTAACATGAACATTTTCAAATTTAAGTTGAAAGTTTCGAATTTTAAGATGAAAGTTTTTAAATTTGAGTTGAAAATTTTAAATCTTCAGTTGAAAGTTTTCAAATCCGAGTTGAAAGTTTTTAAATCCAAGTTGAAAGTTTTCAAATTTTGATTTGAAAATTTTTTTAATCCGAGGTAAAAGTTTTCAACTGGAATTGAAAGTTTTCAAATTTAAGCTGAAAAATTTTTAAATCTGAATTGAATGTTTTCAAGCTTGACTTGAAAATTTTCAAATATAAATTTAAACTTTCAAATATGGAGTTGAAAGTTTTCGGATCAAAGTTAAAAAGATTCAAATCTGAGTTAAAAGTGTTTAAGAGAATTAAACACTCCCGTGACGATTTTTTCCGGAAAAAAAAAAGAGAAACACGAACGGGAGGCTAGCTTTTCTCCGTACGTGATGCTGAAAAGCAAGTGGGCCCATCGCTTCTCCACGCGCGCGCGACTTATGTAAACGGCGCGTACGCGCTAATTAGCCATCCGCCAGTGCGCCACCATCTCCCCCTCGCTGCTCCTTTTTTTTAATAATAGAATATAGCATCTCGGTCTTTGTTCAAGAAAACTACAGCTAATTATTACATAGTAGCACTTAAACAAGAGTGTAGTTCAACAAATCATATCCGACCTGATGGGCACGGGTGTGGGTGTGATTTTTTTACCTATGGGCACGCCCACAGACCCGAAGACGTCGTGGGTAACAGCCAGGATTAATTTTTTTACCCGTGGGTAAGCCATGCCCGACCCAATACATATGTATTAGCTAATTTCGATTCATCTCCTATTTTTTATACCTCTTTCTCTTGGTTTATTTGTGTTGTTAATTAATAATAAGTTGTTGTGCAATTCAAATTATTGTTGATAAATAATAATTTGATAAATGATTGATTTTATTTATCTTCGTTAAATTACCTATCTTTCCGAATTACTATTCATGTGAGATCCATTGGGTACTCACCGGACATGCCCACGGGCATGGGTATGGGCACAAAGTTTTGCTTGCTAACCCTAGTGAGTAGGGTTCGGGTGGGCGACGTCAGGCATCGGGGCAGGTATGGTTTTGCTCTACCCGTGCCCGACCTAGCCCATTGCCATCCCTCACTGGTTAAAAAAATCACGCTCACGCCCGTCCCAACAGGTCGGGTATCCACGGATAGCCGGACCCATGGACAAAATTGTCATCCCTAGAGCAAATGCCATTGTGGCGAGGGGATCCGACCTACCCAGCCGATGAGGTGTTGTTTGTAGGGACAAAGACGAAATCAGATAAATATATATACTCTTCCTCTCTGTTTCATATTATAACTCGTCTGGAGTTTCTTCCTAGTTAAATTTTAAAAACTTTGATCAAGTTTACATAAAAATGTAGTAACATTTTCAGCATAAAACAAACAAACCATCAAAATATATTAAATTTTAGTTCTAACAAAACTAATTTGGTGTTATAGATGTTCATAGATTTTCTATAAATTTGGTCAAACTTGAGTAAGTTTGACTAGAAAAAAGATCAAAATAATTTATAATATGAAATGGAGGGAGTATGTTACTTTTAGTGTGAAATGCACGGGTAGTATCTAAATTTATACAGTGCATTATTTGGGTTGTCAGACTTAAAATATAATTTTAGGTTTCTAAACTTGTCTTTGTGTATCATACGAGTTCAAACAAACTCCAACCCACTCTGTGCATTAACGTTAGGGAAAAGTCCATTTTACACCCTTGAATTCTTACGCATGTTTAAAATACACCCCCGAACTCCAAAATCGGATATAATATACCCCTATCTGTCAATACCGGACACTTTACCTCCTAGAGCTGTTTTTGCGGTGGTTTTTGCACACGTGGATGACACTTTGGATGCCACATCAGCGAACAGGATGTTTTGACCAACTTTTTCATGAGCTGCAGCGGCAGCGGCGCGGGGAAGGAGCATCTCCGACAAGCTGTTGCGGTCATCGGTGGAGGAGGTTTGCGCGCCAAGCCGCCAACGGAGATGGCTGAGCGGGGAAGCAGCTCCGCGCGGGGAGGAAGCCACAGCAAGCAAGTGGTATTTGCGGCTGAGTCGGCCAATGGAACAAGCTTTGGCGGCACCGAGCGCGCTCGACACCTTCACGTGGCCGTCCACTACTAGAAAGAAGGTCATTTTTGCAGGCGGCCAAACATTCCGCTTGTACCTAATCGGCTAACCGTCTGTAAAAATCCTTAATTTTTATAGACGGACCAAAGCACCGTCTAAGAAAATCATTTTCACAGGCGGAATTTCCAATCTTCCCGGACGCTACGTAGCCCCGCCTGGGAAAATAGCTCCCACGCCAAAAAACAAATTCCCGCCCGCCCACCCCCTCCCTTGGGTTTCAAATCCCAAATCACAAATTGGATTCAAATCACAAACATCCATAAATCATCCCAAGATGATTCAAATCACAAACATTCATAAATCAATACAAGAATATTGGATTCAAATCCACAGCACCAATTTACAAATTAACATCCATCAACACGTAAACTAAAAAAAAATAAAGTTGTCGTCGCCGGCAAACTCCTCCGTGCCGCCGCCGCCCCGCTCCCCCCTCCGACCGGATCTGGGAGGGAGGGAGGTCTCCGCTGCCGCCACCGCCCTCCCCTCTCCTTGTAGGGGCCGGATCTAGGAGAGGGAGGGGAGGGGAGCCGCTCGCCGACGACGGATGCGTGTCAACCCTGCCGCCGTCGCCCACACGTCCCCGCCGCTACCGTCACCCCTGTGCCTCCACCCTCCGTGCCGGTGCCACCGCCGCGCTGCCCCCTCCCTCTCTGGCCAGATCTGGGAGGGAGGGGAGACGCCGCCTCCACCCTCCGCCACGGTGCCGCCAGCTGCCTCCTCCACCCTCCGCGCCACCGCACTCCTCCGCCTGGAGTTGCCGCCGCCGTCGCTGGTAGCCGCACCGAGAGAGGAGAGGGAGAGATAAAGCGCCGGAGAGAGGAGAGGGAGGGAGATAGGAGAGGCTGGGAGTGTGGGGAGAATGGGTGAGGACTTAAAATTTTTGTAGGGTTAGCTGTCGCTTTTAATGGGTCCAATGTTTTGGCTGGCGGAGCTCTTAAGCTACCGCCTGCGAAAATTAATCGGACCACTTAAGTCCGCCTGGAAAAATTAATTTTCGCAGGCGGATGACAAAAATCCATCCGATTTATATTTTCGTAGGCGGAGATTTGGCTCCGATGGTCATACCCACCTGAAAAAATAAAAGGCCAACGTCGTTAAAAAATCGTTTTTCTAGTAGAGGTCCAGGCGCGCCGCCGCGAGAGTGGGGTGGAGGTTCACCATCGTGGGGACGAGGAAATACACGTTCCCGAGGGACCTAACCAGGACGTCGTCGTTGGTCATGATGCGCGTGATCCTAGTCGCCGGGAGGAACCACGCGACATGCTCCAGTTGCTCGTTCAGGACAGTGAGGATGACCTCCTCTCCGGGGTTCACCAGCGATCGCAGCAGCCGATGGTCCGTGCCGCTGTTGAACACGCGCACATACTTGGTCTGCTTAGACTGAACAATCTTGGTGAACACTGACGATGAGTTCTCCGGCGAAGGGATCGTGCTGGTGCCAACAAAAATCCCTGCTCATCATTGGAGTAGAAAATTCAGTGTAGGATGGGCAAACACAACAGATGATTTCTGAATTCTGAATCTCTAATTACTGACAAAGTGCAAAAAGATAAAAGTTCAGTTGGTTCTTCAGTATAATTAAGCTTGTTAATCCATGCATGTTAGTACTTTC
Organism: Oryza meridionalis; assembly: GCA_000338895.3. Classification (NCBI taxonomy): domain Eukaryota; kingdom Viridiplantae; phylum Streptophyta; class Magnoliopsida; order Poales; family Poaceae; genus Oryza; species Oryza meridionalis. Next base: position 2,716,872 of record CM002528.2, on the reverse strand, counting down.
GTCAGACACAACAGGTAGGCCTCCTTTCAGCCAGTCTCGGCCACCACCTGAGCCGGCGGTGAGAACCCCAGCCGCCACCGCCGCCGCCCCACGCCTTCTTCGTTGCTTCAAAGACACAAGACACGCCTGCTTCCTCGCTATTTCAAAGAAGAGTAAATTTCACAAAACTACATGTTTTATTGTTCAAGTTGCAGAAAACCACACACATTTTGACACTTGGCACTTAAGTACATATGCTTTGGTAGTTTGTTTTCACAAAACCACACTATCGATGAATGGATTTACCAGCCGTGAGATGACGTGGTTGTTCCATATAGGATGAGGACGTGGCATCCTATTAATTTCGTGTGATGGCTGGTAATAGGATGCCATATCCTCGCCCTAGGTGAAACAGTCACGTTATCTCGCGGGTGAATCCATTCATCGATAGCGTGGTTTTGTGAAACTACACTACCAAAATATATGTACTTAAGTGCCAAGTATCAAAGTGTGTGTGGTTTTTTTGCAACTTGAATCACAAAACGTGTAGTTTTGTGAAATTTACTCTTCAAAGAACAATGAACAGGGAGAGAGAAAGAACGGTATAAGAGAGAACAAATGCTATATTACTCTATTTCATCCGACCGGGCGAAGGACCGATGTGGCATCCGAAGTGTCATCCACATGTGCAAAAACCACTGCAAAACAACTTTGGAGGTAAAATGTCCGGTATTGACAGTTGAGGGATATATTATATCCGGTTTTAGAGTTCGAGGGTGTATATTAGACAAGCATAAAAGTTTGAGGGCGTAAAATAGACTTTTCCCTATAAAAAATAAAAACATCTTTTCTTATCTAGGTACTCCCTTCCTCCCTTCCTCCCAAAATAGACCAATCTCATATTAGAATGTGACATACTCTGATATACTATGAACACATATTATGTCGAGATTCATTATCATATATCCTAGTATGATGTTGGTTTGTTTTTTGGATGAAGGGAGTAGAAAAGAGAAGATAAAATTTTAAAATATGTTTTTTAGTTTTGTTTTTCTGACTTAGTATGTGGGTCAGATTGACACATAGGCATCTAACATGTCATGCCATGACAGTGCATAGAGCAGCTTGGAGCCCATTTGAATTTCTATGATACCCAAGCCAGATTCAGAGACCCGAAAATGTATGTTCAAAGTTTAGTGAACTAGAACAAACACATGCACAGGTTTAATTACTGTTTGTGTATCTTGCTCTTGAAATTAGATACGTGCATAGTATGTGTCAAGGTAGACAAGTATTTGTTGCTCTTTTTCTCGGCAGACTATTTGATGAAAGGAATTGCGCAGCCAGAATGAGAATGTTGACTATAAAAGGTTCCACAAGTTTTTAATTTGGTAAAATTTTCTATATAACACTTAAATTTTGTGTAATTTGTTGATAGACATTGTAAAAACATGTCATGGCTAAAATACACTCTAAAAACTGATAATTTGCTGGAGGTCACTTTCGACTTAGCTGGAGAGAGAAATTCTTCAAAAAGACAAGAATGCCTCTATGGTCAAAAGATTTCGGGTGAGACTGGAGTGAAGATGAAATACGATGTCTACCAGTGATATACTTGGGGTGATGCTAAATTTCGAGTTGCATAATTTCTAAATTTTTGAAGCATGTGATGAAATATGATGTAATATTGTGTTTGAAGAATGTGATTCCATGGGTATTCTTGTCTTTCTCAATAATTTATCTCTCCAGTTTTTTCGATGTCTATCAACAAATTATACAATTTTTGAGTGTCATGTAGCAAATTTTACGTTTTAATTTAGATGATATTAGGATAGAATCTCCGAGCGGTTTTCCCAAAAATTTAATTCCACGTGATAAACAAATGACAAATTTTGCTACATGACATTTTAACTTCGTGTTTTAGCCGTAGGACACCGTCCGAACTCACTTTTTGGAGGAAAACACTTTATAAACTTGGTAATTTACCAACGGACACCACGCCAATTTGAAAACACTTCATCTATAGCATCTGAACCTTGCCTGAATGTGTTTTTGAGCGACTTGTATGATTCATTCCATGAATTACTACCCCATCTGCAGCTTATAACAAGTTAGTTAATATTCCATACATTTTCTTCTTTTACAATATAAGCATTTGTATGAATGTTCTCTTTATTGTATGCAGCCATTAGAAAATATCGGAAGGTCCATGACGAAGGAAGTACCAGATGACCTACTGGTTATCTCATGTGAGGAGGACTATGAAACCTGTTCACCGCTTCTAAAGAGAGGTGAGAATGAGATATAATCTTCATATCTCAGTGTGCATATTGTTTTCACCAAAGAATATGGACAGCCAGTTAATGACCATGAATCAACAGGTGCCAGTGTTTTCGAATCAGAGCTTATACTGAACGGCATAGTTATTCAGAAGCTGGAGTATGAGAGGTTTGTCTGGAACTACATGGATATACCTATTTCACACAATTCACAACATGAATTCATCATATAGACCAATGCATTTCCTTTTGATGTGAATACAGGCATCACCTCTTCTTGGATCGCGTTAAACAAACCCGTTCAACGAGGTGGTTGAAAGACGCATCCCATGGCAGGTTTGTACCTGTCTCCAAGTGTACATAGCTAAGGGTGGTGCAGCGTAACTGCAAATACTGTAGGTAGTGTTACCTGGACACGGGCACACGTGTCGGAATCTGACTCGGACTAGCTGTACGAATTGGCACACAAGAATTGGACCGTTGAAATCCGACACAGGTGTCGGGATCCAACTCGGACTTGAGGTGCCCGGTTTGGCAAAATATTTTGGACACGGGTGTCCAGGTAACACTGAACTATGCCTGTTCTTTCTGTCGCCAGCTTCTCCAACCCATTGTAAATGAATTTGTAGCCACGGACAATATTTGCCTTGCGCCAGTCGCGGAGCCTGTTTTTGTTTTCATTTTCTTCTTATGGTTCATCTTTTTTTTTCTTCCTTCGATGGTCTCTGTAGCTCGATCTCACATGTAAATTTGTAATTTGTGAGAATGATATTATTTTTGTAGGTCTACTTCGGAATCTCTGTTTCTCTACATGCTTTGCAGCGTGTATCTCTTGTTGAACTGTTCTTTAGTTAGACAAATAAAGGTGTGTTTGAGAAGAAGGAGATTGAGAAGATACGCAAAACGAGGTGAGCCATTAGCTCATGATTAATTGAGTATTAATTATTTTAAATTTTAAAAAATAGTTTAATATGATTTTTTAAAACAACTTTCCTATAGAAAATTTTTACAAAAAACGCACCGTTTAATAGTTTGGAAAGCGTGCGTGCGGAAACGAGGTGCTTTCTCCCTCGATATCCTCCAAACGAACGCTGCCTAAGCTGTCCCTGAACAGCAAATGTCTATGTAACTTACCAGTAGTAGTGTAATGTAACCTGCAGAAATGTACGTCAATTCACTCTTGTACAGAAACAGTCTTGTTTCTGGTATAATACATCGGTGAGCCTGGGACGTCTTTGTGCTGAAATGTAGGTCAATTCACTCACTACAGTTTCTCTGGTCAGTCCCGATACAGTATACCGGTGAGCGTGTTCGGCTCTAGTGCCACAGTTTAACCTCAAGTACTACTTATCAGGCTATTTACAATGTAAGCTATAGGGCCCGTACCTCAGCCTCAAAACTTGATAAAAACACTCATCTCGCAGTGCAAGCACCCATAGTTAGGATACTAAGCCCACAGCCGGTGGACCCCCACGAAAAGGCATTGAGACATCGAGTACTACTCCATTGCCTCCACTTTCCCGAAAAGCCCTCGCCTCCTCTCCTCGAGTTCTACTCGCGCTGCTTCGCCTCCTCCCACTCGGCCGCACACGCCGTCGCGCCTCCTTCCCTCGCCGCCCGGCGTGGTCGCCGCCCTCAACGCTACCGCCAGCGGCAGCGACTTGAGTTGATTTGGGGTGGTTTGGAGGCGGAGGAGGAGGCGGCGGCCACGGAGGAGGCGACTCCCTGAAGCAGCCGTGGAGGTCGGCGACGAGGAGGAGGTCGTCGAGCAGCTGCTCCATCCACGGCCGGCGGCGTGGAGCGGAGGAATCGGTGGCGGGAGTTCTGTCCCCCCACCTCCTTCCCCTCCCTCTCTGTCCCTCACCTCCGGCGGCCGTGGCGGACTTGACGAGGAGGCCGTGGTCCTCTTCGCCGATGCATCCCGGGCTTGGAGGTGGCGGCCGACGGCGTGGTCCTCGTCGCCGATGCAGCCCACCCCTGTGCTCGTCGTCTCCGCGGGCGCACGAGCACGCGCGGGGCTCTAACCTGGCGGAACGAGGCGGGCGGCGGCGGACAGCAGGCTGCTGTGCGTGGGGAGTAGTGCCTCGGCGTCCTTCGCGGCGACGTTGTGGCCGAGACGGAGGTGGGGGTGGAGAAGAGCCGCGGCTGGGGGCGACGTCGACGCCGCCGGTACAGGCGACGCGGCAGGACGTGCAGGCCGCCATCGCCATGGCGGTCGAGCTGCGGGCGCTCCACGCCGCGGTGGTGGCGGCGGCGCCGGCGCCAGCCGCAGCCCGGCCTCCCGCCGGCCGCGTCCCCCGCGCTCTCCAGGACGGCAGCGGCAGCGGTGGCCACCGTTGGCGAGGACTACCCGGTGTTTACTCCGGTGATGATGCTTTTCTTGCATACAGTCACACTGTCACTGCAATCTTTGATGATGCCATGGCGATGTGCTTTCTTTGTTCATCTCTTCTCGTTTTCAAGGGTCATTCGTTGGTGATGAACTTGAGCCATTCATTACTTCTCCTTAACTTGCATGCTCTTCTTGCCGACGAGGAAGATGGCAATGACGACCACCGTCAGAGTCACCTGCGGAGGTGACGACGCGGATGACGCGACGAAGACGGCGACGTCGGCGGCGGGGTTCCTCCCGGCGAGGTCCATTGAAGAAGAAGAGAGGATCAAGAAAGGGGACGGAAGAGAGAAGGCGAAGCTATCGCTATTCCGATTTTCGAGGGCGAATCCGGGATTCCGCCTCCCGTCCGTCGCGAGGGCACGAGCGCGTCGGGGTCACGCGGTCCACAGCGCACGGGACTCTGTTTTTTGACGCCGCGCGTGGACCCGCCGAGAGAAGGAATCGCGGTGCTCTGCTTGGGGGCGAGTCGCTTTGCTAGGGCGCGATACCATCCGCCACGTCGGTGTTTTTCCTAGCTGGCCGAGTGAAGCACCGGTCCAACTCACCGCACTGTGAGAGGCCTCACTGAGCCTAGGGCAGCTAAGGTGCCTCAGTTTAACCTTGCAAACCATCTAAATTAAGTTCTAAAGTTTGTACACACGTTTGGTTTTTATCAAGCCTGTATGTAGCTCTGTTGATCAAAATATGCACTTTATAATGTTAACTTCCATCTTGATGTTATGAGAGGTCTGTTGAAGCAAATTCTGCCTTCTGCTTCTCACATTAAACTAGTATATCTTTTGGTTGGTAGTTATTCTTGAGAATTATTTATGTAGCTTGGATTACCAACCATTTGATGCCCTATGTTCATTTGATGGTAACCTCTGTTTGCTTAGGCAGCTAGTATTAATTTTCAAGCCTGAAACAACATTGCATTGTTTTTAGGCACTGCCTGCTATGTGATGCTTATGATGACACGTTAATGGATTCATTTGATCCTCTCTATTCATGCAATATATGTCCTTGTTTCGCATCCCCTGTGTATATGCCCTCGTTTGTCTGATTATACTCCCTCCATATTTTAATGTATGACGCCGTTGACTTTTTATCCAATATTTGACCATTCGTCTTATTTAAAAAAATTATGTAAATGTGATTTATTTTATTGTGACTTGATTCATCGTCAAATGTTCTTTAAGCATGACATAAATATTTTCATATTTGCACAAAAAAAATTAAATAAAACAAATGGTCAAACGTTGGTCAAAAAGTCAACAGTGTCATACATTAAAATACGGAGGAAGTAGTTGCTATTAAGTTGAAAAAGGATATCCACCATACCACCCAAAATGTACCCTCTAGCACCATGAAATACCACAGCTTGTCGCAAGACCAATTAAGAACAGGCGAGTTTTCAGGAGTACGTGTCTCTGAATATTGAAGCTAGGCAGATCGATCAACTTCTGTGCTGTCTACTACTGTGTTATCTAAAAGTTGTCGGTCTCTTAATTTTCTGTAAGGACTTGTTCACTTTGTTAAAAAAAAAAACCTTACTAAATTTTAGCATTGCCAAATTTTACCAAAACTTTATAGGTTTTCTTATATAGTTACTAAAATTTAGCAGCAAACTAAATGTAGCTACTTTTTTTAGTAACTTTTCTAAAATTTGGTAAGGTTGAAAGTAAGGTTGAAAATGGCTCTAAAGTGAACAGGCCCTAAGAATTGACAACAGACTTAAGGTCCATCCATGTAGAGGATGGGAGCAAACAACCAAGAAAACAATTTATCATATTCAGAATAGTGCCCTGAAAACGTATTCAAAATCAGCAAAAGAATTGCCATGCAATGTTGAGTTATTGCTTGTTTGCGTGTATCTGTCATGGTATCATGTTGCCATTTTTTTCTTTGGTTTGACCATAAGAAAAAAAAAATACAATTATCATTTATTTTATTACGACTTAATTTATTATTGAAGATACTTTAATTAGGTCTAACCTTTTGCATATTTATATAAAATTTTTTAATAAGACAATCGGCCAAATGTATATTAAAAGTCTATTTATTGAAAGTTATTTAAAATAATAATCTTGTTGTTTTTCCTGTATAAAAATAATAATCTTATTGCTTTAAGTAGGTGATTAATAAGAATATAATAAAAAAAAAAGAACAAGACCCCCATGATTAATATCTAATCGGTTAGTGGATTTGGATGTGTACGGATCGTTTAGATTCGACCCAAATCCGTTAGTACAGGCCCATGCGCGTAAGGCTTCTCGCGCACACCTCCGCAAAACCCGGGGAGAGAGAGTGGGTGGGTGGGGTGAGGAGAGGAGACAACGCACGCAAAACCCTCTCCCCGGCGGTCGCGGCCGTCGTCGTCGTCGTCGCGGGCGACGCGGCGCGGCGCGGCGCAGAGCAGCGCGACGCCTCCCTCCGCCGCCGCCGCCGCCGCGCAGCGCCTCCTCCCTCGCCATCGAGCCTCCCACACAACGCATACAAGCTTAGCTCCCGAGGAGGCCTCACCGACCAAGCGGCGTCAGCTCGCGCCGCGTCCGTCGCGGGTGAGTCTCGGCGTCAGCTCGCGCCGCGTCTGTCGCGGGTCCTCGGCGCCGGCCCTCGCCTCCTCTTCAGGGCGGCCGCGTTCGCCTCCCTCAGCTGCTTCTGCCTCTGCTCCGCCTCCTCTCCCGCCGTGCGGCCCCGCGCGCCGCGGTCTCCGACGCCAGCTCGCCCCCCCGTTCTCTGCTCGCCAACGGCGCGGCGGCGTCCTGATACAGACCTTGCTGGGGCCCTGGTCGTTGCTACATCGGAACCAACCTGCGGCTTGCTTTGAGCACTTCTTCGTCGATTATCACTGAGTGCTGCCCCTTATCGGAAAAGTTCATTGTTCACCATCATCTGATCATCAAGCTTCACTGGTATGCTCCTAGAACCTACATCTCAGACCCTATTAATCTATCTATGGCGCGTTCCGAAACAATGTCCTGGAAATGTATGATTATTGATTACTCTGATAGTGCAGGGTTTAAGTGGATTCACTATTATTGATTTTGCCTATGTAGGGATGCAGGATTATATAAGTGGATACACTTGAACCCTTGCACTTATACATCCCAGACCTGGCGTATTGATCTATCTATGATTCACTATTTGACTATTTGTTGGAATGCTTTTTTTAGGGAGAGAAAGGTGGGGGTGGTGAACTGGTGATGATAAAGTTGTAGAAATGTTTGTTCTAGGATTGCTTGCATTTTATCTGTAGTAAGATAGTGTATGTGGTAGGGATCACAGTGAAATCTCGATGACACACAAGGGATTGGACAAAATTGGAGGGCATGGAAGGGATTGAGTCAGTTTTGAGGTGCATACAGGGAATTTACTCCTAGTTATATGTTGTACTGTTACAGGCCTTACTGGGGCCAGCGCGGCTGCTTCCGTGCCGTGGTTGTTGCTTCATACGGACCAACCTGCAGGTGCTTTGATTTTCGCTGTGTCAATCAGAAGAAGGATCTCCACCAGATGGCTGCACCAACCATTTTCTCAAATCCGTTAGAGAAATGGATTTTCCACAAAACCAAGGAGTCAGTTTTCTTGGTGGACTTTGTGCCCAAAAAGGATGCTGATGGAAAGATAGAAGAAATTCTTAATCGATTGGAAACTGTACCGGAGGACAAGAGACAGAAACTAACTTTCGAGGATAGATGTTGCACGGGTTTTGTGGTAGATGACAAGTCTCAGGAACTTAAGATATTATGCTCTGCCCATTGCCTTGACCATCTTTTTACTTCAGAAAATCCAATATCAGCTCAAGAGATAGGTGATTTATATGACATTAATATCATCTGTGATCACTATGAATGTAGTTTCCGCAAAGACAAGACACCGGACAAGATAAGATACTACTCGAGGGCAAACATTGTTCAGATTGACTGTGACAAAGACTTAATCCTTCTAAATGTAAGCAAAAAGAATGTGCTTGCATATGGGAAGAATGGACGGGCTTGCCGGCATTCTCATCCTGCGTTGGTTCCTAGTAAGAGACATCTAGAGCCAATGGAGAAGGTTCTTATGGTTTCTTGGCCACCATTTAGGCCCAGGACAGTAGCATCGGGCAAGGTTTCTCATTGTGACCGGGAGTACGCTGACACAAGTAAAACAAACCTGGTCGGGTACACTATGACACTGGTTGAAGTGAATATACAGAGTGAACCTGGGGGCTCAGGTGCTCCTTTGCTTGATGCTGATGCAAATTTCACTGGGGTACTGCATGGAGGGGCAGATGGCTGTTCTTGGTTTATATCATTACCCGACATCTGCCAGGCTTTAACTTCTTGGGGTATCCTTACTCAGTAGGTATAACTTTAATCACCAGTACCATATTAGTTTTAACTTCATTATTCTGCAACTTACAAATATTGTTTTATGAGCAGAACAGTTATTCTTTATATATTCTACTCCAAAAACTGTGCTATTGTTAATGATATTTTTGAGATTTGAGCATAGCTTAGGTGGTGTGGTGCGAAGGTGTTCGTCCACCCCACCTGGGTTCCAATCTTGAATCTAGCGTGCTTCTCACGGGGTTTCTTGCACGCCCCCCTCTCCTCTATACAAAGAGAACCAGCTCCTTTTGGTTATTCCCTTTGTCATGATATTTTAGAGATATTGGATCTGGTAGTTTAAAGAAGCTTTTAGTATTTTAGCTGTAGGCCTATTTGTGAATTCAGGGTTTTGGGGGTACTTAGCAACATCATATGCACCATTTTTTTAGCAAGTAGTCCTACATGGACACATATTAGCCCACAAAAAATTCACACAAGCAAATATATACATTTCTTAGATGCACCTTGCAAAAAGAAAAGGTAATATATAATGTGTTGTTTGCTCACTGCTCACTCCAAAACACTTACAGTTACTTTATTATCTTTCTAGAGTGCGTGGTTGTTATTTATTAATAGGTAAACATACAGTTACTTTAGCATATCTGATCCTATAATAGCAGCAGTGATTTTAATAACCATATGGTTGTTAATAGATAAACATATAGTTTTTCCAGGTATTATTAATTAGTTGTTGAATTGCAGCATTTCCCCTTTTTGTTTTCGTTTTGTTTTATGTGTACCAATTACAAGTAGTTTTATGATGTCTTGTTTCTTAATTTTGCAGTGCTCCCTGCCATCCTTGCAAGTAGTTCCAATCAAAGAATTTCATTTGTAGCGTTGGGCCACCTGGAGTCATGGATCAGTTTTCTTGCCTAACATTCTCTTGATTTTGGGCCACTGAATGATGCAAGGAAAAAACATCAGAAATCATCTGTGGTTACAAGTACTGGGAAGAATAGCAAGAAAAAATACAGTTCATCTTGTAGGACAGACTTTTACTGCAATGAATTTATGTGGAAGAGGCATTAATTTCTGAGATCTTTTATTTTGCTGAAGATGTTTGTTTTTTCTTCAACCTGCTTTTATCTTTTAATTTTCATTGGCAGGGAGCTGAAGATCTTTTATTTTCCGGGATGGTTCCTTTCATCCTTCTTTTTTTTCTTTTTTTTCTCTTACGTTGTAGCTATTGCTTGGTGCCCTTCCATTTTCTACTCGGCTGCACAAAATGAGTAATCTACTTGCTGCTGCGGTTACGGCGCTCTTGCAATGATGCTTATTAAGCTGGTTAAAAATGGGGCACAGCTGCATGAGCGACGAAAGGGAACAATATGCGTGGAGCTTGTTTGGTTCATTATAAATGTAGTTTCAGAATTGTGTGGGCTTTTTGCTTGTGGTTGCTTGCAATTTTTTTGGCAGTGCTGATGCTTGTTGTCTTGTTATATTTGGTAATAAGTGTCCTGCATGCTTAATCAATATGAGGGAAGAATATGCTAGGATGTGAGAAAATCTTGCTGAGGACCTCCTGCTCAGTCTATTGGACAACTTGATGTGTTATAAGTTCCTTTATCAGGCCTGAAAAATCGATTCATTTAATTTGTTTGAAGCATCCCTAATCCAATGCAAAAGGGACGGACATACATAGTTATGTACTGTGTCATACAACCCATCCTAAATCATATGTGCTCGTTACAACGCACATGTATGTTAACTACTATCAGATAAACAATCAGACGTTTTTACTTAGTTCGGATAAACGATAGCCATCGGATCAATAATCAAAGGCTGTAGTCTGTCACCCAACTTAGTTCGGATAGTTTCCACTCCGGACACTTTTCTAAAACAAACAGTGTTTGTCAGATAATTTTTACATGTTTTGGGAAATAAAAACAAATTCAGATTTTCTTTTTCTGGAGATAGAAATAAATACAGTAAGGATAGTATCCAGCTCAAGCAAAAAAATTCTCGATCTCAAACTATCCAAAAAGTTTATCTACCCCACATTACCTTCAACTTTAGGCCTATATATCTCTAACCCAACTTATTTGTGAAATATATATTTCTTTTAGAAACATAGTATGTATCAATATGTTATATTTACTGGTTCCAAACCAGTATAGTACTGGGTAGTATTATTGATATTACAAATATTAAAATTTTAATGGTATATTAAATAAATTGACTATTATTTTTCAATGTAATAGCTTATTTTATAAAGAAAGAGTACATGTCAATTACATTTGTGAATTTTTTTAGAATAAATAAATAAAATTCTAAAATGAGATTTAATATGGATACAACCTCTTATTTATAATCTAAAAGATTAAATTTAAAAACTAAAGAGTCTAATTTATAGTGCCATATTATATTTAGCATGAATTTAGCATACTGTTTTAGATAAAAGAACTACAATTATATATAAGTCTTCGTTGATCTTGGAATCACAATGATGACCGTATCCATTTTTTTACGTGTATTCAATAACATTTGATTTTCGGTCTGATTTTGTTATTTCACTGGCAATTTTATCTTTCGATTTTTTGTTCATACATATTCGTGTTCATATAAATCCAACTTGCAGTTACACGCATGTGGTGACTTCGTCAATTTCTCTAGGATTTGCCGGCCCAGTCTTCGAAGATGCTCGTAGGGGTAGAGTTTGCGTGCGTGTGTTCATAGGGGTGAGTGCGCGTGCGTTGTGAGTGTATGCGTTGTACTGTGTAATTCTAAAAAAAATCATTTAAATTCAATTATATAGTACAGTTACACTAAGTTACTATGCACAAAAATTAGATTCTTACAACTACTTTTGTCTTTGAATTTACGATTTTTATGTTTATCTTTTTATTTTATAGGATATACTATCACATTTCATTCCTAGAACCGACCGATGCGGTTGGGTCGGGTCGGGTCGGGTCGGATCCCCTCGCCGCAACGGCCTTAGCTCGCCCTCTCCCCGAACCCTCGATCGAAATCCCCAACTCCAAAAATTCCTCGAGTAGAAGTGCGAGTTTCTCCGGCGATCGCAAGCAAGAAACCCTAGGCTTCCCTCCGGCATGCCATGGCGCCTGGCGCAGCGGGAGCGGAGGAGGCTTCGGGGTCCGTGAAGACCCGGTCGAGCGCAAGGCGACGCCGCAGTGTCAACCGGGACGGCGGCAGCGGGGTGGTGGCCTCGCTCGCATCCCAATCGGCGGCGCGCGCGGAGCGATCCGAGAGGCGATCAGCTAAAAGGTCAGCAACTCTGGCCGATCAGAGCAGCGAGGGTGAAAGGGCAGCGAAGAAGATGGATTTGGGGGTGCATGAGGAGGAGGAGGGGGTGAAGGTGGCGCCGCCTTCAGCGTCTGCGTCAGTAGCGGAGGAGCAACAAGGGGGAAAGGGCGGCGAAGACGATGGATTTGGGGGTTCAGCAGGAGGAGGAGAAGGTGGCGCACTGGCGCTGCCTTCAGCGTCAGGAGTGGAGGAGGGGATTCCAGTGGAGGACGAGGCCTCTTCTTGCTGCAGTTCTCCTCTCCGTAAGCCATACATACCCCGTGTTGTAATTGGACACAATGCCATGGGTAGAGAGATCTATAAGCCTATCGGAGGTGAAGACTTCAGGGCACTTGATCCGTGGGAAGCCAAATACCAGGCAAAAAGAGGTTTATACTCCTTTAATTTCATTCTCTTTAATTTCATTCTGGTAAAAATAAATGAAAACAATTTACCCGGCCAAATACCAGGCAAAAAGAGGTTTATACTCCTTTAATTTCATTCTGGTAAAAAGAAATGAAAACAAATTACCTGCAAGATTTTGGGGAAAGAAAAGAAGGGCTATTTATCCGTACTAGATTTTGCAATAAAAAGAAAAGAAAGGAAGAAAAAAGGAGTTGGCAATCATGCATTTCTTATTAGAACTAACAGGTGAAAATTCTTGCTCTTCCCTTTCTAGATTGTCAAATGAAACTGCCCACTTTACTCCCACGCGTACCTGACACATGCCTTACTGATCGGAACCTCCTCCACATTCGTGAATCATCGACTAAGACTGTTCTTCATGCTGCAAAGTTTGTTGTGGGTCTTTCGTCTACTATAGGTAAACATCATCCTATTTTATTCATGTGCATTTAAGATTTACAAGTCTCGCTATTTGATTAGTAATTTGTAAATTTATTTTTAGATGGCAAGTCATTATCTAAGAGTTCTGGTTTCATGATCGATTGGGATGAGAAGAGCAAAACAGGCACTATTTTGACATCAGCCCTTCTTATTTGCAAACAGTCCCCTTCTTTAGATGATTGGAAAAGTGCAAACCAGTATGCTTCTAATGCTAAGGTGAGTTTACATAGGAAATTGGCACATTTGATTCTTCTACTTTCACTTATATGAGGCCATAATGATTTTGTAAAAATATGTTTTCAAGTTAAATCTAGCATGTGTTACTTTTAGCCATATACAAGGCCCTATATCAGTACTAAATTGTGGGCTAACTTTTTTGCAGTATTTAGAGCATCTGTTAGGTACTTTTGACATAATTTCGTTTTAGTTAGTCTTAATTCAAAGCAGTTTGAATAACTCTCATTAGTCGTGTAAGACGTGGATATTGCCAAAAGTGAAGAAGGAACATGCTATTGAAGATGATGCAACATGTATCTCTCACAAGGGGGGTGGGGACAAAATAAACTAGATAGATCCTTGTCTGCACATCCACACGCATCAATGGTTCCCAACATTAACTAGTACTCTGTCTATGGATGACTCCTATAAGGGATGAAAGAATATAAATGGAATACATGGGCTTGGTTATAATGCCATTATTTAACTAAAGCTTGGAACTGGGAGGTACTATATCATATCAAGGTTCCTAGTTGCATATTGGATAGGATATGCCAGACTTCTCTAGAAAATACAGGCAGTAATGTAAGCTTTTCTCTTAAATATAATAACTAGCATATTTCCTGTGCCTTGCAACATGATTTTAATTAAAGAAATTTATCGTTAACATGTTATTACCATCTCTTAATTGTTGTTCATATTTGTTACTTGCATATGGACCTTTTTAGCTCCACACTGTTTTTTCCTTCCCACAAAAAAGTAGTTCGTTGGTGGAATTGTTTGGCATGTGGGCCCTCTAACCTCACATGTCATTTCTCTTTCTTAAAAAAAAGTTGGGATTTGTTAGCGGGGGTGGTGGAACCACCACCACCACTCCCTTATATAAGGAGTATAGATTTCAATCTGGTCCGTTTTAGTTTCTATGCTCTCACAAATATAATGCAATAATTAACTACTATTTCAGGTTGTAGTTCGCTTTGTGGATGGTACCACTGTGGAGGGTCATTTTCTATATTGTCAGGAGCATTACAACCTTGCTTTCTACAAGATTGTAGTGGACAGATCCATCCATTTACCCTCCTTTAATGAAGGAGTGAAATGGGCTGAAGAGGTCTTTATCCTGGGAAGAGATGAAAATTCGTATCTGAGAACAAGCTATGGTAGGGTTCAGTATTTGAATCCACATATGAATGAACGCCGTCACTATGTATACATTGATGGTTTCAGTGCACCTCCTGAGGTAAAAATAGATTATGATACTCATTTTTTCCTATTATAGTTTCATTTTTTTTGTTTGTGGTTAATAATTTAAATATTGTCAATGTAAATATTGTAGTATTACAACGGGGGACCAGTCATTGACTTAAGGGGAGATGTTGTGGGCATGTCTATCCGCAGTACAAGAGGGTCTTTTATTCCTTCTAACATCATCCTCAAGTGCTTGCAGATGTGGAGGAAGTTCCAGTATGTTTTTTTTTTATCCTCAACTGTCATGATTTTGCTAAGTTAATTTATTAATAGCTGAATGGGCGCTGCAATAGAAAAGAATTTTATTGAATGTGTTATTAAGTGTGCCAGCTTAATCGCCATACACTGGACGTTTTCAGAGATTGCTTCTTTGGTAAATTTATGCAAATGTTCATGTGTGTTTCCTGCATACCAAATGTGGCATTATATTATGGCTGAACACGATATATCATTCTAATTTAAAGAAATGCTTAGTGCTTTGGTAACTGATACATGAATGCATGATGACTAATGAGAAGTGGAAAAATGTACATAATTGATCAATGTATATATGCATGGATAACTTTGTTTTAATCTTATGAAAGTATGGGGAAAACTATCTAATTGAAAAGACATATAGACCAAGGATTTGGGTGTAACAAGCAAACTACGCATGCTGCCTCCTTTCCCTAGTCAATGTCAAGAAACCTGACATCTTCACCTAAAATCTAAAACCCGTCATATGTGCTGGAGAGCATGCTAGGGACTTTACAATGTTGGATTATCACTTATCTTTAAATGCTAGTGCTACAGGGAGTAAATATTCTTATTTTGGTAGCATTCTGAATTCTTTAACTATGGCATCATCTCCTTTTTGATTAGTTGGAGAAGATACAACCTAAAAAATACTGACGTAGCTGCAGGTAAATGTTAAGTGTGTTATGCAATCTAATCTAAAGTAGTTAAAACAGAATATTTTCATGCGCTCTCATTAGGCCACGTAATCAACTAAATAGTAACATTGGATAAAACAAAAGAACTAATACCAACCGTTGGATACATAGACATAGATAGACAGTTCTAGACTCATAGCCAATGAACCAAGTTCTATGAGAGCCTTCACAAAAGTTCCAACTGAAGCCTCGATCTCCAAACAGCTTGCTAGATCAAAATCAATGCCCCTTTTAGTAATTGGAAGTAAGAGAGTTCAGAGGGATCGGGAAGAGCAGCTAGAAGAGAGAATTATTTGTCTTGCTTGATTTTGAAATATTACATTTCATAAAGGAATAAGTTCATCTGAGGTCCCTTAACTTGTCAACGAATCTGATTTTCGTCCCTCAAACGGAAAACCTGACACAATGGGTCCCTCAACTATCAAAACCGGTGCATATGAGGTCCCTTGGCGGTTTTGAAGGCGGTTTTGGCCGAGGTGGTGCCTACATGGCTAATTTGACTCGGTCTTCATCTGACGTGGCGCTTATGTGGCAATTCGGTTAGGAAAAATAATAAAACCCATGGGACCCACATGTTAGTTCCACACACAAAATAATAAAAAAAATGTTGGGACCCACGTGGGCCCCACATGTCATCCTCGCTCCCTCTCTCTATCCTCTCTCTCCCCTCTTCTCTCTATCCCTTCTCTCTCTCTGTCCGATGGAGCAGGGCGAGCGGTAGCCGGCAGAAGCGGGCGACGGCGGGGCGGAGCGGCTGGCCGGCAGAGCTGACATCGTTTCAAACGTAGCTGAGCTGACATAGTTTTACTTGGACATGCCGCCGTTGGAGTGGTTGTCCCAGCCCCAGGCGTCAACCACCTCGCCGCCGACATCGAGGCCATCATCCGCGGGGAGATGTCCCACCTCCACGCCGACATCGAGGCCATCAAGGGCAGCATCGGGTGGGGGAGGAAGGAGGCTAGCGTGGGGGGCGGGGAGGCCGGACTCCCCCGTGACCATCGCCTCCATCTCTGGGTTTCGCCCACCGTCGCGGCCATCGCCCGGATACGCCTTCGACGGCGTCGCCGCCGCAATGAAGCAGGCCGAGCCCGTGGTCACTCACCAGGTTCGTCGCCACCTCCCTCCCTGCACCGCTCCATCTGCGCTCTATGGCCCTACGCGCCGCGGACCTGACCTAGCCCGCCGTCGGCCGCTGCCCGCCCCGCTCCGCCGGCCAGCCGCTCCGCCCCGCCCGTCGCCCGCTTCTGCCAACCGCCGCTCGCCCCGCTCCATCGGCCGGAGATATAGAGAAGAGGGGAGAGAGAGGAGGGAGGAGTGAGGAGTGAGGATGACATGTGGGGCCCATGTGGGTCTCACCATTTTTTTTTATTGTTTTGTGTGTGGAACTGACATGGGGTCCCACGGGTTTTATTATTTTCCGGATCGAATTGCCATGTAAGCGCCACGTCAGATGAAGACCGAGTCAAATTAGCCACATAGGCGCGACGTCAGCCGAAACCGCCCTCAAACCGCCGAGGGACCTCATCTGCACTAGTTTTGATATTTGAGGGACCCGTTGTGTCTGGTTTTCTGGTTGAGGGACGAAAATCGGATTCATTGACAGGTTAAGGGACCTCGGATGAACTTATTCCTTTCATAAATCTGCCTGACTTATACCTTGGACTTGGGCTCTAACAAACT
Organism: Oryza meridionalis; assembly: GCA_000338895.3. NCBI lineage: Eukaryota > Viridiplantae > Streptophyta > Magnoliopsida > Poales > Poaceae > Oryza > Oryza meridionalis. Next base: position 2,699,696 of record CM002528.2, on the reverse strand, counting down.
TAACTCCTATTCTATTCTTTTCTCCTAACCAGTGTTTTTAACAAAATTCTACAAGACCACATACAAGGAACATGTGCCCAACCTTGTACAGCTGACTATGCCATGTATGCGCTACAAGGTGGGGTGAGGGTGACAGCACGAAACCACGTAACGCTTTTTTAAAACATTGCTCCTAACTGTGAAGTGCTGCTGTATCATCCCTTCTCTGCATATTCTCTGACAGTCCCTGTGACTCTTTGAGTGCTGCTATATTTTTTTCTCGAAAACGCAGGAGAGCTGCATTTCATTTCATTAAGGGGAAGAAAAAGCAATACAAAAAACACAACACAAAGAAAAAACAAAGTAGGAGTGCCCGAGCCCTCCTACCAAGACCCACACACACTAGACAACCCGGGGAGCTTAGTTGCCTAGGTTAACCGTCCCACTAAGGAGCCTTTGAAGGCGAGAAGCTCCAGCAACACCCCAAAGATGGCCCTCATTTTCTATCACTTGCAAGACCGTCGCTACTCTAGGATTGGCGTTATTGAAAACGCAGTCGTTGCGGTGCTTCCAAATCTCCCAAGCTACTAATGTTACCAAGGAATTAATCCCTTTCCGCACCTCCTTCGGCTGGTTCTTCGTTGCTTGGCTCCACCACCTCAGAAAGCGGTCGGTAGAGGGCTGAGGCGCAGCCTCGGCTAACCCTAGTCTCAAAAAGATTGCCGTCCAAACTTGGCGGGAAAAAACACAAGAGATCAAAATGTGTTGGATGGATTCTTCACTTTGATCACAAAGGGGACAGATCACTGTGTGCTGCAGCCCACGTTTAGCTAGACGATCGGCTGTCCAACACCTATTATTGATGGCCAGCCAAATGAAGAATTTGCACTGGAGGGGAGCCCAACACTTCCAAATACGTTTCCAGGGAGCAAAACGAATCGAACCCAAGAAATAGGCTTCATTAGTTGATTTGCAAGTGTAAATGCCTTCTGCAGTAAACTTCCAAACATGTTGATCCTGGACATCTTGTAGCAGTACCACCTCTTCTACTAGTTCCCAAATGGCCAGGTACTCAGCAAGAACCTGGACCGAAAGCCCCCCTTGGATGTCAGCAACCCAACTTCTATTTGTCAAAGCTTGTGCCACAGAACGTTGCTTTCTTGCTCTTTTAGGGATTAAGGCGAAAAGATTGGGGGCTAGCTCAGCAATCGTCTTTCCTTGCAACCATCTGTCACTCCAAAACTTGGTATGTTCTCCATTTCCTAGGATAGTTTTGACAGCCACAGCTAAAAGAGAGTGGACATTTTTTGGCACATTGATGGATAAACCAGCCCAAGGCCTAGACGAGTCTGTTTTTTGCAGCCAAAGCCATCTCATGCGCAAAGCCCACCCCATCTTTTCGAGATTAAGAATACCAAGTCCCCCTAAAGACAAGGGTCGACACACTCGATCCCAAGAGACCAAGCAGTTTCCTCCATTTGCATTGTCACTCCCTTTCCATAAAAAACCACGGCGCCTCTTGTCAATGGCTTTAAGCACCCATTTAGGAAGATCCAGTGCCATCATTGCGTAAATAGGGATGGCTGAAAGAACCGCCCTAACAGCTGTGAGCCGGCCAGCTTTATTCATCAAAGATGCTTTCCAACCCGGGAGATTGTCTGCTACTTTGTCCACTAGAGGCAGCAGGTCAGCCTTGGTTGGTTTCCGAATTGTAAGAGGAAGCCCAAGATAATTGCAAGGAAAGCTGGACATTTGACAAGACAACTCATTAGAAATTAACACCAAGGGGATTAGCATGAATTGGGCAGTCAGAACATAAGTGACATCATTCCTTGAAGCAATCCCATATTGGTGTTCCTTTCTTGCGCTTTAGCTTGATGTAGCACTGGTATAGCTTGCAGTGTAGGCTATTGTCGTAGCAGTAATGTGTATTGCTGTTGCTGCTGCATGAGTCGAACCCTTCTGACAACTGTAATAAGTGTACAGAAGTACAAAATAATATCACACCATCTTGTTCTCGAATTATTCAAGCCTATTCAAACAATATGCTATGATCTAGTTTTGACAGCTTGTCAAAATCTAGGCATTTAAAATTGTCAACCTTAATCTCTCGTTTGAATTTTATGTTCTTTTTGACATCTTTAATGAGACATGATTATTTGTACAGATGCATTCCTCGACCACATCTTCAAATGAAGTTTTGGGGCATGAAATTTCTTAACCCTGCTCATCTTGAGGTGATATCTTGCAAGTGCAACATTGATGAGGGCCTTATCGTTAAAGAGGTATATATTGTTTACTACTACTTACTTTAGGACTATTGTTTACTGCCACTTTTGTTGGGGCTTTCATTTGCTTTTCTTGAAATGGCTTTTCTTATTATATTGTGAAGTAAATATGTTCAATTTATCATAGGTGTCAGAAGGTTCTATTGCTGAGAAACTTGGGGTTAGAGTTGGTGATGTCATTAAATTCTTCAACGGAAAACATATCTCTTCTACTGTTGAGGTAATATAGTAAATATTTGTAAGTCTCCTATAAGAAAAACAAAAGAAGTAATATTATGCGATATTATTTTGTTTTACATTCTTGACATTCATGTAATTTCTTATTGTTGGTTTTGTTTCAGTTGGAACTACTGTTGCTGCAAATATCAGAGGATCATTTTTACAATGGAAATGGCCTTGATTCCAAAATAGATATTGTGGTAAGTTCACTTTATGTTTCTAACACAAAAATGCTTTAGTTGTGTCATTTATGCCTTAATATGACACTGCAATTAGCAAAATATTGACTACGAGGAATATATTTTATTGAACTTTATAGATTGGAGTATTCCACACACGCAGTGGTGTTTGGAGAAGTCGGAAGTTGACAGTACATGTATCCGACAAAGGAGAAGTTGTTATAAGAGGTACATGATGTCTTTTGAGTCTGTCCTTATTTGATAACTATGCTGAGTGTTTCTAAACCTGAGGGGTACTTTTTTTCAGTGGTTTTAGATTTAATTGTAGCCCAATTCAAATTTGTAAGCTTTACATGCATACTGTGCACTGCACCAATGCATTACTTCCACGAAGGTTTCTAGAAGATTCTAAGATTTGTATGGTAGGAATCCATCAGTATGGAATTTTAGTAGATTAGGCATCATTTTAGTGAATAATCATGTGCAAAAAAAAGGGAGCTACAACTTCATGTAATATGATCGGGAAGCATATGATTCAAATATTTCTTGGATTAGATGCCCTAGAGAATTTGGGGTTGATGCCTTGTTGTGTTCTGTTTTAAAACATAAGTGAGGCCATATCTCTGAGCACGTCGCCAATGTTTTAGTTGAAATTCTAGCATGAACTTATCAAATTTTATTTGTTTGATCAGATAAATCCAATTATTGTTTGCGATATTCTTTAAATGATTTCAATTATTTGAGCAACGCCTGTGTTATTTAAACTTAATATCTACTTTCCGGAGGGAAATAGAGCAAGTGAACTGTCCTACCTTATGATTCTGAGCACTTATTTAGAAATAGTTGTACATTGGACATACATGTTGAATCTTAAGATGATATGCAATAAACAGCAAAGAGTTACATGTGCATGTTTTCTCCCTTACGTAAACACAAAAGATTTTTCTTAACAGTTTTTTATATCCTAGGTGAATTTCCTGTCACTAGAGAGACAATTTATGCAAGATGTCCACTTGACCAAGCAGATTCAGATCCAGGTAGCAAGTTTTGCTTTGTTTGTAATATTGTGATGTGAATTACATGTAGTGGCTGATGTCCTGCAATTTGCATGTGCCTTTTGTACCATCACCGGTTAGCCAATTCTTGTACTTGTGTCTTCTACAGTTTATGGTTATCAAGAAACTATGCAAATGGTTTCTTGAATAGTTGAATTGATTTAAATTGCTTTAAAGATATTGACGAAATGAGCTTTCATGCTGTCAATTTTTTTTTCAGATGTAGTTAGTTTTTGTAATACTATTTTTTTAGCTTAAAGGAAATATTGTTTCTCGACTTCAGGACTCGAATTAAGAGTACATATAGGAGAAATATAAGACAAAGCGTTATTGTAGGACTAACCTTGATGTTAGACAAAATATTTTTGTAGGACTGACCTTGATTTAGTATTCCACACAAAAGCAATAGGATATTGGGTGATATGCAAATGGTACATTCTTAGGAATATAAATTGGAGTCCAGTTGGTGTTTACTTTTCATCAGTTATATGGGTTATAAATAATTCTGATCCAAAATGATGTTTATTGTCCAGACAATTCTCAAATCTCTCTCACAGATCGAACATCGTCATCGTCATCGTCATCATCATCAGATTCAGGTAGGGTATCTTTGACTGAATTGCCTGAGAAGTGATAAGTTCTGCTGCTATTCATTGCTGTTGCTATGTGAATGTTAATACTTTATCTTCTATGGAATTGATGATAAGTTGAATATTCAGTTTGCTGAAATGCAGTATTCATTTCCCAGGTTCTCTCCATGCCCCTACTTCTACTGAAGGAAGGACACCCCCCTGATCCACCATAATCTGATCCAAGATTTTAATAACGTGTACATAGATAGTCTCATCAAACACTACTGGCCATCTCCCACTTGGTATTAATCAACGTGTACATGGATAGACTCATTGTACGCTGCTGGTCATCTTTCCATCTCCCACTTATGGTATTAGTCAACGTGTAAATGGATAGACTCATTGTACGCTGCTGGCCATCTTTGTTCTGTCTTCCATTTTCTTGGAGTGCGTCTTTTCTTTTATCCTTTTTGGGATTCCTTAACCATATAGATATAACTATCTGTGAACATGGAGATGATGTCCATGAGCATGTTCTAGCTTTTCATTATGTCCACATGGAGCTATGCAAATATTTCTCTTTTTAGAGTTGAAACCTAGAATGTTTCTTTTTTAGAAACTCTACGTTTGGCCATTAACAAGTTAATCAGTTCTATGAATTGCCATATATGAACACAAGTTCTATAAAATGCAAATGAATTTTTTTTTTGCCATTGTCACCTTTAACCTCATGCAAAATGTCCCATTTTAACTCAAGCATTCTGCAGGGCGTAGGCATTTTGAATTTGTGCATATAGCTAACGTAAGTAAAAGGTAGACTATGAGGTGATAACCATAAAACAAATAAAAATCCATGAAAACTGTACCTAAAATTAAGTATGAGATTTGTCTGATGATGTTGAACCTGTCAAAGGTCATAGGATCTGAGGATTTGTTAGTGGTTACTACGTTTACCCAAATTGTACAGCCAACATATTCTGCGGTTTATTGTCTAAAAAAATTACAAGATCCTACAGATACCCTACTTGCTACCAATCATGAAATAGGGAAAAATGGCTCAATGACATCGAAGAACGAATTTGAAAATGTACCACCAAAATATACTCTAATACCCAAAAAAGACAGACATTATACTAGTAAATGGACAGCCCTTTGTCCAGACTCGTTTTACTTTTAGGGGTGTCAAGATACATTATACTAGTATAAATGGACAGCTCTTTTGTCTAGATTCGTTTTACTATGAGGGGTGGCTTTTTTGGAACGGAGAGAGCAGGTTCTTACATTATAGGATGGCTTAGTATTTTCTCATGACTAAAAAAAATCGTCTCATCAGTTCTTCACATATTGTTGCTTTAAGCAGGTGATTTAGAACAATAATAAAAAGGTAAACCCCATGATTAATATCTAATCGGTTAGTGGATTTGGGTGTGTACGGATCGTTTAGATTTCGACCCAAATCCGTTAGTACAGGCCCATGCGCGTGAGGCTACTCGCGCTGTCGCGCTCGCGCACACCTCCGCAAAACCCGGGGAGAGAGTGGGTGGAGGAGACAACGCACGCAAAACCCAAAACCCTCTCCCCGGCGGCCGCGCGCGGCGAGGTCCCCGGCGGCCGCGGCCTGCTCCTCGCCGCCGCCACGCAGTGCCTCATCCCTCGCCCTCGAGCGACACGCATACAAGCTTAGCTCGCGCCGCGTTCGTCGACTACGCCCGCACGGCCGTCTCCTCCCTCCCGCCGTACATCCCCGCGGCGGGTCAGGTCCTCGTCGCCGCCAGCTCGCCGGTCCCCGACCAGCGCTCCCGGAGGTCCAGGGCGGCCGGGGTTCGCCTCCCTCCCGCCGTGCGGCCCCGCGGCGGTGGCCCCAGACGAGTGCTCAACCAGCGCTCTCCTCGCCACCACCTCCCCGCGCCGGGTCACCAGGGGTGCCTGCGTGCACCTCCCTGAACACTAGGTACACGTTCGCTAGAAAATGCATGATCGATTTGTTGTGCATATTTTACTTGTCTGGTTAGGGATTGGCCATTTATTTCTATTGTTAATTTTGGAAATAATAGTTCACTAATATATGCCTAAAAATATGTTGTTTGTCAATAGATGGCTGCTCCAACCTCGTTTTCAAATCCTTTAGAGAAATGGATTTACCACAAAAGCAAGGAGTCAATTTTCTTTATCAACTGCATACCCAAAATGGATCATCTTACTGAAATCAGAGGTATAGCAGAGTGCCCGTGCGTTGCACCGCGGGTAATTTAGGGAATGAAGATTAACCTCGACGATTATTCAAGAACTCGAGCACGACCGTAAACATTGACGATGTGTATAGCGATCATAATGTGTATAGTGATCATGAAGGCATGTTCATACTTGGACAATTAGTCCACTCCACATGTTGAGCGAACCCATCTTAACATAAACAGGATGCGGGCACGGGAGCGACACAATACACCTGATGTCTGAGCCTGATGAGTGTCGCATGGGAGAGAGGACAGGCAAACAACACGGTCCCTTTATTGTTGTAGGCGATGGATGAAAACTTATGTGGCGAAAGAAAAATCGATATGTTTTAAGCTTGTTAGGCTAATGAGTATAAACCGGAACAGAGCACAACTAATTGGCTGGGTATTATACGTACTCTCCCTTTTTACATAATGAGGTCATTAATCATAATTTTGCATTTCAAATCATAATTTTGCATTTCACTTTCTTTTCTGAAACTTATGTATATATATATATTTTCACATTGGTTTATTAGTTTCAACACCACGCAATACTATTAAGGACTGATGTACTTTTATCTCAACAAATTAAAAAGGGATAATTTCGTTTCTGCCCCTACCTTAAATGTCCAATACTGATTTTACCCTTACCCTTACTTTCTATAGTTTTCATTTTTACCCTCACTGTTTTTAATGAACTAATAATTTGCCCGTGCGGTAGTATTAAAAATACAAATCAATCAACCGAAACAAAAATCAAAATCAAGCATGTAATGAGATATGTTAAAACTAAAAAAAGGGAGCGTCAGATATAGTAATTATTTTTTTATAAAGTGCTACATGCATTAAATAACATCAGGGTTTATTTGTGAAAACCATAACCCTATCAGAAGATTTGTGCAGAACCTAATTTAAATAGGACATAAGTGACAATATAGCAGAGATTTTCTATTGAAGGAATTTATTAAATTCAGATTATGCATGCTGTAGAAAACATCTATTTTGAACAACATTATAACAATTCAAAGCATTGGTTCATTGAGAAATAAATTCAGATTGTGCAATCCAAAACCATCTATTTTGATGTACTCCATAGAAAAATTCAGAGAATAAAACATTACCATCAATCAGTAAATATGACTATGATCATAACCATAAACACCCCTAGACAATTTTAGTTAATCAGTATCTCAATACTATATACTCAACACAATTAACCCAATGTTCCTGAAACATCCATGCATGATACACAACAATTTTGCATATCACGCCTTCTAGCACGTCTCAATGCTTCCATTGTCCACCATGCCTCCACAATCACCTTGCGCCGTCTCCTACAGCAAGCTATCCAAATAAGAGAATGTCTGCATAAAGACTAAATAAACCTATTATGCTATCCAACCTTACAGAAGATCAAAAGTTATTGTCTTAGTTGAAACTAAAACTTAAAAAAAGCTATGAAGAGATATGACATGGGCTAATATATTCTATATGCCAAAAAAACTATGTAAGCTACATATTTTACATTTAAGTAACAACATCAGTAATCTCACAGTAGTTATCAACAGATTGAGCGTTGCATTAAGATTTACAACTGGACTATTCCTTTATTGGTCCTTTTTACCTCCCTAAACTTATCCATTTGTGGTCTATCATGCATCGTCAAACAATGTGCATCTTTAGAGACATATCAGGACTTATCCATTTGTGGTCTATCATGCATCGTCAAACAATGTGCCTATTTAGAGACATAACAGGGAGGCACCGGTGACTGGATGTTGGTGATGAGCAGATGGTCATCTTCAGGCAATAATGAAAAAAGTTCTTATGCAAAACATCAAAATTCAGATTGTATGCTATACCTATGATGCAGGAAGAGCACAGACTGTTCCTCTTTTTGCACACATAGCGAGAGTTCAAGAAGCAACAAGCATCACCCCGCCACTTCAAGCATCACAGCTCTCGACAGCGCGGGCATAGAAAATGACCCCTTTACTGAACCTCTTCGTCCTATTCCATCACACAAATAGAGAATAGGAAGAGGAGAAAAAGAAAACCTTGATGGAACTGACAGGCTTAGAGGCAGTAGGTGGTAGGGTCGATGACATCCAGTAAGACGAAGCCGACAGGATAGAGCTGGCGATCATCTGGGTCAGCTGGGAAGAGAGGACGGCTGCAAACAAATGCTAGTGATCAATGCCATGCTTTAAATTAAAAGTATAACAAAACTGAGAAGATTTTGACTATAAATTTGCCATGCTATAAAGTGATTTCGTAGCTTCTAAGTAGTGGCATCCCATCATATTCCATCACGCCTTAGTACATGTAACTCTTGAAAATTCTATTTTTAATTTTCATGTTAAGACACTCCATGTTTCATCAAAAGTTTGTATTTTATTTAAAAGTTTTTTTATGGCCAGGCATTATTTTAAATGTGTTCCATTTTTCTCCTGAAAATTGCCACGATCCAACACAATTTCCGTCATGCCTTAGGGCATGTAACTCTGGAAAATTATATTTTAATATTCATGTTAAGACACTTCATTTTTTATCAAAATTTTGTATTTATAAGTTTTTTTATGGTCAGACATTTTTTAAAATGTATTCCTTTTTTCAGTATAAATCTTATAAATTTAATGGTTGTTTACTACAGGTTGGTATATATAACATAAAATTTACAAGAGGGTAATGTCTTCAGGTGTATAATTTTTCTGGCTCGCATCAATAGCTAAAGCTAAATAGGTGAACAAACAGTATCATAATGAGGAATTTTTCATGCTCTGGCAGCTAGCTGATGTGCACAAATCAATACTTGCAAAAGATGTACTCATTTTCGGCCATGCGTTCAGGAATTTTTCATTCTGGCAGCTACAACCAAAAAAGTTGTGCAAATCGATATGTGATGCATATAACAGAACCTGCAAAATTCTTTATAGAGCATATTCTATAGTGCCCTTCAGTTCTGAAAAGTGCCCAAACTCATTAGCATCAAGCATCAAATATTCTATAGTGCCTTGCCTCTTAAAAATAATTTAAAGAACTCATTAGCAGGCAAGGTAACTGAAGAACTGAAGGACAGAAGACAACACAGTGAAGGTCATCACAATAATCTGATCCAACTTTTTTTTTTCATAAAACTGTTGCAATTCTCTTCCTTCATCAACATCCTGCAAATAATTACACATAATGTTATCCAAGAATCATACAAAACAACGTCATCCTGAATCTTTGCTTTCTCCTTGAGAAGCTGCTTACTATACTCATTCCAAATACCATATAAATGTATATTTCCTGCTTACTAAAACCATATGCATTTTTAGTACATGTATGCTTGATACAACAATTGTTGAAAACCATTCTTTCCGCAAATGGCAAACACTAAATGTATACTATCTAATGAGTTCATTCAATCAGTAGCGAATTTTTCTTTACCTTTTGTAGATGGAGATGTCCCTCGGTGGTGGCGGAGTGGAGGAGCGGCCAGGCGGTTGACGCTGATCCGGCCGCGTTCCCGGATCCCGACTCGGTGGCAGCCCGGAGGAGGTCGAGGGATTGCCGACGACCCGACGGCGGCTCGGTGGAGAGGGATCCGGTGGAGAACAGTGCTCGGCGGAGATTGGTGGTGGTGGTTGCGTGGAGGCGGTCGAGGAGAGATCGGGGGCGACGCCAATCGAGGAGGACGGGAGGGGATCGTGAGGAATGGCGGTGTGGAACCGGTCGTCGAGGCGGAGATCGTGGGCGGTGCAGACGACGCGGAAGGGGGCGAGGGGAGCGGCAGAGGATGTGAGGGGATCGGCGAGGCGGGCGTCAGTGTCCCGGAGGTGCAGTTCGGTGGGGGAGGCAGGCGTCAGTGTCCCTGGCGGTGGCGATTTGGGTTTGGTGGAGGAGTCAGTGTCGGGGCGACTGCTCGCCGCAAGATGGGGGAAGGAGGGGGCGAGCGCTGAGTCAGAAAGAGCAAGCGACACAGGGAGAAGGGGAAGGCCAAAGAACGCGGCGTGGGGAAGGAGGAGTGGGCGTGGGCCGTGGGGAGGAGATCGATCCGAGAGAGAGCGATCGCGTGATGGGAGGAGATTGATGCCATTGGATATGGCAATTGGATGGTTGAGATTACACGCGTCTATCATATGCGTCTGCTATGTTAGGAATCAAGACCACCACTACAGACTTTTTAAGTAGTAGAGATTGTTGCTAATTTGAAAACTGTACCGGAGGAGCTTATAGAGGAACGAAGTACAAAAGGTAGATGCTGTACTGGTTTTGTGGTGTCAGAGAAGCCCAAAGAACTGAAGATACTGAGTTCGGCTCACTGTCTAGACCATCTGTTCACCAAAGGAAAACCGAAATCAGCACAAGAGCTAGATAAATTGTATCAGATTGTTGTTATTTGTGATCACTGTGAGGATAGCTTTCGCCAAGATAAGGCGGTGAACAAACAGAGGCGCTATTCAGAGGCAAGAATTACTGAGATAGATTGTGGAAAAGATCTAATGCTTCTAACTGTCGTATGTGTAGCTGGGCCAAAAGGAAGGGCTTGCAAGCATTCACATCCTGCCTTGGCTCCAAGTAAGATGACTCTGCAATCAATGGAGAAGGTGTTAATGGTTTCCTGGCCCCCTTACAGACATAGGACAGTTGCTGTGGGAGAAGTTTCCAATTGTTCTCGAGAGTATGATGATATAAGTAGAACAAATCTGATTGGGTACGACATGACTCTGGCTGAAGTTAACATACATACCAAGTGATAAAAGGGGGCTCAGGTTCTCCTTTGCTTGATTCTGCAGCAGATTTTGTTGGGTTGCTCCATGGAGGGGCAGATGGATGTTCCTGGTTCATATCGTTACCTGACATTTGCAATGCTTTAACTGATTGGAGTGTTCTTGTTACTTAGCAAATATGGCTGTTAAGAGGTAAATGTACAGTTTTTTTCTGGAGTTTTTCAAATTGTTGAATTGCAACATTTCTCTTTCCGTTTTTGTTTTGTTTAAAGCTTACACATTATCAGTTGTTTTATGATGTCTTGTATTCTTTGCAGTGTTCCCTCAGCGCTTATGTTGCTCGTCGTCGTCGGAATCCCTGGATCAGTTTTCTAGCCTCACACACTTGATTTTGGGCAACTTGACCATGTAAGAAAGAGCATCAGAAAATATTTTGTGATAGCAGCTGGCCAGAAATGAAAGGAAGATACATTTTATCCTTTAGGACATATTTTTACTGTACTGAGCATTCACCTCCACATTCAGGGGGACTTTTGGAGAATTTATGTGGGAGAGGCATTCCCCTAGTTGTAAAGCATTATTGGTTCTGTTTCTGCACTTCTATCTGTTTGGTGAAGATGATCTTATTTTTGCTTCAGCCTGATTTTAGTTTTCATTGGCATGGCCTCATGGGCTTGGTTTGTTATTTACTTATGTTGAGATGGTTCCTTTCATTCCTTTGTTTGGTCTTACGCTCGGTGTCTGCTAGCTGCAATTGATGAATTCTTTCTTCCCTAGCTGCACTACAGCCTGAAGCTTGATTGGCAGATCATCTAAAATATTCATACCTGCACTGCTAAACTACAAACTGGGCTTCTCAAGGATTTCAAATATTTGTTTTCTCAGTTCTTTCGCCGTGTTTAGTTACAAATTTTTTATTTAATCTTCCAACTTTTCCATCACATCAAAGCTTTCTTACTCACACAAACTCCCAACTTTTCTGTCACATCGTTCCAATTTCAACCAAACTTCCAATTTTGATGTGAACTAAACACGCCCTTTATATTATTAGGATTGGCCTCTTTCTTCAAGACTCAACTTTCTATTAAAAATTAAAAATATCGTTAATACAAATTTCTGTTTAAAATTTCACATCTATTCAAAAATCAAATTAAAAAATAAAATGTTAGCCCAAGTCTCTGCAGGCCCATCCGGCCCAGCACGTCCCGACGACTCCACGCAGAGGAGGAGGAGGAGGAGGAGGAAGGAAACCCACGAGGGCACGAGGCCGTCGTACACCCGCCGCCGATCACGTCGACGGAGGCGGCCGGAGCCCACTCTGGCAGGCCGTGCGATCTCACATGGCGCCGGTGGAGACGCGGTCGAGGGCAGGAAGGGGGCGGCCGGCGGGGTCCCGATCATCCCCTGTGCGCCGCCGGGACGGCGGCGTGGCTGCCTCCCCTGGCTCCCAATCGGCGGCATCAACAGAGCGGAGGAAGAAGAACCGAGGTTCGAAGAGGAATTTGTCCGATGGGAGCGGTGAGGACGGGAGGCCGGGTAAGAAGATAAATCTGGAGGAGGAGGAGTTGGAGGAGGAGAGGATGCCACTGGAGGACGAGGCCTCTGCTTGCAGTTCTTGCAGTTCTCCGCTATGTGAGCCATACATACCTCGAGTGGTGATTGGATGCAATGCTAAGGGCAAGGAGATTTATAAGCCAATCGAATGTGATGAGTTGAGGGCACTTGATCTGTGGGAAGCGAAATACCAGGCAAAAAGAGGTTTGTTCTCTCTCTTTAATTTAGTCCTGCCCTGGGAATTTTGAAGAAAATTAACAAGTTGTTCTTGTGGATAAAAATGCAAAGAAGGGGAGGACTGAACATGTGTTAAGAACTTATTTCTTTAATTTAAGGGGAGGATTGAACATGTGTTAAGAACTTATTTCTTTAATTTAGTTCTGCCTGCAGTAAGTTTTTTTTGAAATAATGAGTGCTTCTCTCCTTTCATGTATACTAACTGAGTGTTCAAAATCACTATCACTGACTCAATTGCTCCCCTTCCATGTAGATCGGCAAATGAACTTGTGCACTCTAAAACCATGCATACCTCCCACATGCCTAGTCGATCCGAAGCTTCTTCACATCCGTGAATCTTCAACTGAAACTGTTCTTCGTGCTGCCAAGTTTGTCATGGGTCTTTCATCTTCTGTATGTAAACACCATCCTGTCTTATTCATGAGGATTAAGGTTTACAAATCTTATTGACTGCTAATATGTAAATGCATTTTCAGATGGTAATCCACTATCACAGTGTTCTGGTTTCATTGTCGATTGGGATGACAAGAGCAAGACGGGAATTATCATGACATCAGCACTTCTTATTTGCAAAAAGTCTTCACACACAGACGATTGGAAATATGCAAGCCAATATGCTACTGATGCTCAGGTGAGTTTGCATGGGAAATACAAATCTGTTTCCAAGTTCTAGACTATTACATTTTGCCAATACAATGCTCCATTCATATGGTTTAAGGTCTTTTTGGGGTGGAGGGAAGGGAGGGGGGGGGGGGGCGAATAAACTAGATGATCCATACCTGCGTGCCTACGTATCAATGGTTCCCAACCAATAACTACTACTCTCCTTATGTACCATTCCTACGTAACTCAACAGAAGAGAGTAACAAGTTCTCTCCCTATGGACCATTCCTACGGAACTCAACAAAAAAGGGTGAAAGTAACTAGTACTTGCCCTATGGACAATTTCTATGTAACTCAACCGAATAGTGAGAAAGAATATCAATGGAATATATGGGTTGCTTATCCTAAAAAACCGTCTTGCTTTTACTTATGAAAGATTGGCTCAATAGAGTTACAAACAATGGATGGAGTTATGCGGAAACCATTAGATTTATATTTTTTGTGCCTGCCATGGGTGGTCTTTGTTTTCCTTTCTATAGACAACCTATTTATCTTCCTTCTCGCTAGTCGCTATTGGTCCCAATCCTCAGCTCTACTATCTCATATATCTCGATGATGGTTTTCTCTACTATAATGTGATCATGTGTATCTGGTGCTGTTTAGTTTCCATGCTAACCAAATATAATGTCATTTTGTGCCTATTGTTTCAGGTTGTTGTGCACTTTGTGGATGGTACCACTGTAGAGGGTCAATTTCTCTATTGTCAGGAGCATTACAAGATTGCTTTCTATAAGATTGTGCTGGATAAACCCACTCACTTGCCCTCTTTTAATAAGGGAGTAAAATGGGCTGAAGAAGTCTTCATACTGGGAAGAGATGGAAGTTCACATCTGAGGATAAGCCATGGTAGGGTGCAGTATTTAAATGCACATGTGAATGAACGCCATCACTATATGTACATTCATGGTGTCGATGCAGCTTCTGAGGTACAAATAGATTGCATTTCCTATTTAGGTTATATCTCGTATAATTCATATTTATTCATTTTTATTCATTTTTTACATGTTACTAATTTGAACATTGTCAATTTAATTGTAGTACTACAACGGGGGGCCAGTCATTGACTTCAGAGGAGATGTTGTGGGCATGTATAACCTCAGTACAAGGGGGTCTTTTATTCCTTCTAACATCCTACTTAAGTGCTTGCAGTTGTGGAAGAAGTTTCAGTATGTCTTCTTTTCTCATTTTGTCATGATGTTGCCAAATTAATTTATTACTAATCGAGTGTGTTCTGCAATTAAAAAAAAGAAGCTTATTGATTATATTGGTTTAATCTTCATAAGTATTGTTCAATTTGGGGAATTTTTCTAGGGTTAGCCTACTCAGCTCACCCTTCCTCATCTATTCTATTAGCATAACACTTTACAGATAGGTCCTTGGTACAATACATATTTACACCAACACTCCCCCTCAAGATGGGCAAAAAATATCAATCATACCCATCTTGTTACATATTGATTGAATCTCACTAGGACCTAACCCCTTTGTTAGACAATCAGCTAGTTGTTCACATGACTTAATATACTCCAACCTAAGCACCCCGCTATCAATCTTCTCCTTAATGAAGAACCTATCAATCTCCACATGTTTAGTGCGATCATGCTGAACAGGGTTGTTTGCAATGCTGATGGCTGATTTATTGTCACAATGAAGCATCACAGTGTCACTTCTTAGCACTCGCAATTCAGTCAACAAGCTCCTCATCCACAACATCTCACTCAAGCTCAAAGCCATAGCTCTGTATTCTGCTTCTGCGGTAGACCGAGCCACCACTGCCTGCTTTTTGCTTCGCCAAGAAACAAGATTACCACCAACAAACACACAATAACCTGATGTAGATCTTCTATCATCCATACTACTCGCCCAATCAGCATCACAATATCCTTCCACATTTAGATGCCCATTCTTCCTAAACCACAATCCCTTTCCAGGAGTCCCTTTCAGATATCTGAGAATCTTATGAACAACATCCAAGTGACCAGTTCGAGGATCATGCATATACCTACTCACAACACTAACCGCATAGGAAATATCAGGTCTTGTATGGCAAAGATAGATCAAGCGTCCCACCAGTCTTTGGTATGCTTCCTTATCAACGGGATCACCTGATTGAGCACACAATTGGTGATTCCTATCAATAGGCGTAGTACTTGCACGACACCCAAGCATTCCTGTATCTGTCAACAGATCCAAAACATACTTCCTCTGAGATAGAACAATCCCCTTTGATGAACGAGCAATTTCAATTCCAAGGAAGTAGCGAAGAGGACCAAGATCCTTCACCTCAAATGCCTTTCCCAGCCTTTCCTTTAGACACCTGATTTCTTCTACATCATCACCAGTGATCACTATATCATCAACATACACAGCCAAGATGGTGATGTGTGTCCCCCTATGTTTGTAAAAGACAGTGTGATCTCCATTACACTGAGAATACCCCATATCACACACTGCATGCCTGAACCTATCAAACCATGCACGTGGAGACTGCTTCAACCCATACAAGGATTTCTTGAGTTTACATACTTTTCCAACTGTCTGGCTATTCCCAAATCCTGGAGGGATCTCCATGTAGACCTCCTCATGTAAATCACCATGGAGAAATGCATTTTTCACATCAAGCTGATGAAGGGGCCACCCAAAGTTCACCGCACAAGATACCAAAGCTCTCACTGTACCCATTTTTGCCACCGGTGCAAATGTCTCATCATAGTCAATTCCATATGTTTGACTATAGCCTTTTGCGACTAACCTTGCTTTATACCTATCCACCTTCCCTTCAGGGGTTTGCTTTACTGTAAAGACCCACTTACATCCCACTGCCCTTTTTTCTGGTGGAAGTTTTACAAGCTCCCAAGTCTTATTCTTCACAAGGGCATTCAACTCTTCTTTCATTGCATCTTTCCACTTTGGATCCTGCTTTGCACACTTCCAATCCTTTGGTATAGGCATTGTCTGTAATGATGCAATAAATGTTTTGTATGCTGGTGAAACATGAGAATATGTGATATAGTTTGCAATGTCATGCATAGAACTAAGATGCTCAAAACCAAGACGTATAGGAGGTCTACCAGCATTGGATCTAGTCTCTCTACGTTGTGCAAGAGGTAATTCTACATGTTCAAGAGTTGGAGAAGTATTACCAATTGTCTCAAGAGAAGCCAAGGAGGCTGGAGGAGAGAGACTCTGGGAGGATTCAGGGACTGGACATTTTGGGTGTGGTAACTCTTCAATTTGACTTTGCACTAACCCTTTTCTTTTCTCCCCCTGACTATCAAACCGCCTCTTTTGGTAAACCAGCACATCCTTTTGTTTCACCCTTTCGGCTCCCTCCATAGGACATGGAATTGTCCCAACAACTACTTCTCCTTCTTCTCCATCCTCTTCATGAGGGACCATTTCTCTATCCTCATCTTGTGTATCTTCAATGACTTCCACTACTTTACTCGCATCATCAATAGAGCATGGTATTGATCCAATCACTACTGCCTCTCCATTCTTGTCACCAACATTTTTTTCATGTATGTCACCCCTCTCTCTCTTCCCCTCTCGACTATCAACCTCCATGACAGTCGAGAATTCCTCAAGAAATTGATCAAGATCTCCTTTACTTTTATAATAGGGCTCAAACTCACGAAATGTCACATCCATACTCACAAACAGTCTTCTCCCAATGGGATCCCAACATTTATACCCCTTCTGACTCGAAGCATAGCCAACAAACACACACTTTACTGCATGAGGATCTAACTTGCCAACAGAAGGTCGGTGATCTCGCACAAAACAAACACAGCCAAACACCTTTGGAGGAACCTTGAACTCTCGCTTACCCAATAACAGTTCGGCAGGAGACTTCATACCAAGTATTCTGGAAGGCATGCGATTGATAAGATATGCTGCTGTCATCACAGCCTCACTCCATAGATACTTTGGTACATTCATCTGGAACATCAGAGATCTTGCCACTTCTAGCAAATGCCGATTCTTTCTCTCAGCTACACCATTTTGAGGAGGGGTGCCAGGACAAGTAGTCTGGTGAATAATCCCCTCATCTGAGACATATGACACAAATTCATTATTGATATATTCTGTTCCATTATCAGTCCGAATAATCTTAACTTTTGCATCAAATTGAGTTGTCACTAATTTATGAAAGTCTTGGAAGCAACGAAGGACCTCACTTTTGTGTTTAAGCATATAAATCCAAGTCATACGAGTGTGACAATCAATAAAGGTGACAAACCACTTGAAACCACTCACAGAAGTAACTGGGAATGGTCCCCAAACATCAGAATGTATTAATATGAAGGGCTCACAATTACGAAGACCAATTCCAACATATGTAGAGCGAGTATGTTTGCCAAGCTCACAAGCATCACACACCAATCTATGCTTATCCACTCTACTAAAGAGGTCTGGATACAACTTACTCAAAATCTCAAAAGATGGATGTCCTAACTGACAGTGAAGCAAACTGATCTCCTTCTCAACATCTCCAACCACCGCAGCTAGTCCCAGTTCCTCATGATTGATGTACCACAACCCATCACGCCTGACTCCAGTCCCAATCCTCCTCCCAGTCCCCTTCTCCTGGAACAGACAAGAATTCTCATCAAATACAACAATGCATTTGAGTTGATCAATAGCCGAGCTAACTGAGAGAAGGTTAACTGGAAAGGAAGGAACATGCAGAACAGAAGACAAGTTCATTGATGATGTGCACTCTACCGACCCTATACCATGAATAGGCTTGGATGTACCATCAGCGATTTGGATAGTTTCAGAGTGGATATAAGGGGTGTATGATGTGAAAGTATTATGCAATCCTGTGACATGCTTTGATGCTCCTGAGTCTATGATCCAATCTATAGGATGTCTATATGTAGATGCAAGTGCCTGTGCCTGAGTACCTTCACCCACTTGGGCGTAGTTGGCGAAGTTACCAAAGTGAGTGGTGGTGTTAGAGCTCTCATTGGTCTTGTTCTTCTGCCATTCCTCCCATTGTGTCACTTGTTCACCTATTAGGGTAACAGCTTTCCCATCCTCCTTAACTGCATTGGCCTGAGGAACACCTCTGCCCCTACCACGACCTCCAACACGACCTCCACGATCACCTCCTCTACCACCACGATTTCCCCCAAAAACACCACGGTCTCCTCTAAATCCACCACGAGTTCCACCATGCCCTCCTCGAATCGATCCCCTACCACCAATGTTCCGGGAAGTGGGACAATTGTAGCTCACATGACCCACTTGCCCACAATTGTAGCATTCCCTATTATCAGCTGCAATGTATGCTGATCTTATAGGATTTGTACCTCTCATCAACCTCAATCTCATCTCTTCTTGCACCATTGCTGAAATGGCCTCTTCCATAGTGGGCAATGTAGCTTGGTGGAACATAGCTGCTCTCCTATCCTCAAACTCCTTGTTCAACCCCTTCAAGAAATGAATGACTCTTCGCCTCTGCAGCCATTTATTTCCAATCACAATGTCATCCTCATGTTTCAATTGTAGGGGATCATAGTGATCAAGATCTGCCCATAACTGTTGCAGCTCGCTAGCGTACTCTTGGACTGTTCTCCCCTCTTGCTTCAAATTCTCCACTTTGTTTTGAGCCTCAACCATCATCATTACATTTCCCTCTCCTGAATACATGTTGCTCAGCGTCTTCCATACAACTGCAGCATTCTAGATAGCTTCTATCATCCTACCAATAGAAGGAGCCACCGAGGTCATCAACCAAGATACCACAGTGGAATTTGTAGTATTCCACGTCCTCCATGCTTGGCTCTCCTTATCAGAAGGTTCTTCACAACTCTCTAGTAAAAAATAATCCACCCCTTTTGCTCTCAACATCAGTTGGGCTCTCCTACACCAACTCAAATAATTTTTGCTCCCCTCCAACCTCAACTCATTTGGCATCAATTCTAGTTTCACTTCGAATCCCCCTGCTACACTCTTCGGACCTATCATGCCCATCTTCAACAAATTCTCTAGCAAATCTTTCATATCACCCTTAGTAACCACCGAGGAGGCATCTACAACCTCCTTTCCAACCCCTGAAGACATTTCCCCTCCCCCTTTCTAAGCTTCCTTAGTCCTCACCTGCTACTGCTCTCTGCTCCTGTAATTTTTCAGCACACAAGACACTACCAACAACAAGCAACAGCAACCTTCTCCTCTCTTTTCCCTTCTCTCCACAGCAGCAGTCCACCAAACAAGCAATAGCAGCAGCAAACAGCAGTCCCTTCTCTCCACAGCAGCAGCAAACAGCAAGCAGTAGCAGCCGCAAATAGCAAACAACAAGCAACAGCAGCAGCAAACAGCAGCCGGTGCCCTTCTTGTCGTCCTCCGTGCCGGCGCAGCAACCAGCCGCGGCGGGGTAGCAACAGCAAGCAACAGCGGCCAGCCGGCTCACCTGGTCGCAGCTCCGCCACCACTCCTGCGCCGTCGCCCCCACGCCACGGCCGCGCGACCGGCCGACCACCCCGGCACGCCGCTCAGCCGCTGTCGCCGTAGGTCGCGCCGCCACCTCGCGAGTCCCAGCGGTCGCCTCCACACCGTCTTCCACTTCGTCCTGCTCCGGCACGAGCGCCGCCGCCGGCTAGGGTTTTGCCGCCGCTGGTCGCCAGGAGCTCGGCTCTGATACCATATTGTTCAATTTGGGGAATTTTTCTAGGGTTAGCCTACTCAGCTCACCCCTTCCTCATCTATTCTATTAGCATAACACTTTACAGATAGGTCCTTGGTACAATACATATTTACACCAACAATAAGATAGTGGGAGCCATCCAACTAGAATATCAAGGCTGTCCAACTAGAATATTAAGGCTGGTTTGGATTGGAGACAGGAACTTCAATAATAGCATCTAGATGTTTTGTTTAATATTGTTTTTTGGCCGCACTATTAATATATGGTTCTAACTAGTAGAAGTTCTACCCTACCAAATTCGGTAGTGCCAAAACCTTCCCATAATATTTGTAATACGATTGTTTGTACAGCTACATCCCTCGACCACATCTTCAGTTGAAGCTCTGGGGCATCAAATTTCTTGAGCCTGCCCATATTGAGATAATATCTTGCAAGTGCAACATTGATGATGGTCTTATTGTTGAAGAGGTAAATATTGTTTATTGCTGCTATTTTAGGGCTCTTGTTATTGTTGCTTTGGGCTTTCATTCTCTTTTCTTGAAATGCCTACTTTTGCATATTATGGAGTAACTATGTTCAATTTTATCATAGGTGTCAATAGGTTCTTGCGCTGAGAGACTTGGGGTTAGAGTTGGTGATATTATTGAATGCTTCAATGGAAAATGTATTTCTTCTACTGTTGAGGTAATATGTTAGTATGTTTCTAAAAGGTTTGTTAAGTATCCTACAAGCAAAATAAAAGTAGCATTACATGATGTTCTAATATAATTTCTGATTGTTGGTTTTAGTTAGAAAATATGCTGCTGCAGATCTTGGAGGATCATTTTGATGAAGGAAATAGTCTTGATTCTACAATAGATATTGAGGTAAGTTCACTTTATGTTTCTAACACCAAATTGCTTTATTTGTGTTATTTGTGCCTTAACATGAGACAATAATTAGCAAATTATTGACTCTAAGGAATATATTCTATCATCTTTATAGATTGGAGTATTCCACACACGCAAAGGTGTTCGGAGCACACTGAATTTGACAACAAATGTATCTGACAAGGGAGAAGTTGTTGTAAGAGGTGTGTTTCATGCCCTTCACTTCAATTCTGGCCCTATTTTAATGATAATGCCAAGGGCTTCTAAATCTTGAGTTTGTTGCCCAACTCTAAATCTAAGTTTTACATACATACGGTGCACTATACCCAGTATGGTAGAGATCAGATGGATATTTTGGAAATATAGGTAGACTAGAGTACTAGACAAGATTTTAGTGTACTTGGGGCACTATGGCTTCATATAATATATGATCTTGAAGCATTTGAGTTAAATATTTCTTGGACTACAGCATTCGGGGTTGATGTCGTGTTGTGCTGTTCTATTTTTCATTTTTTTCAACATAAAAAAACTGTATCTCTGAGCGCACCTTTTTAGTTGAAATCATAAAGCATTCTCATTAGCAAAGATTTTTATTATTATTTTTTAGGCGATTTACCCATCACCGGAGAAAAGATTTATACAAGTTGTCCAATTGACCAAGCAGATCCAGGTCAGCTAACTTTTCTTTGTCTTTTGTAACATAATATGTTGTTGCCAATTATATTATTTATGTCTTGTGCATTTTATGGTAGGTTATTAGCCAATTCTATGATATATTTTCAGTAACTCTGGTCTAAAAGGTTAGTTTTTTTGGCCAGACGATTCTCAAATCTCTCTCACGGGTAGAACATCATCATCACCAAGATCACTTGACCATGAAGATTTAGGTAGGGAGTCTCTGCCTGAATTGCATCATTGCATGAGATGTGATACGATCTGGTGTCATTCATTGTTGTTGCTACCTGAACATCTGTTGAGATTTTATCTTCTATAAATTGCTGATAAGTTGAGAGCATTGTATTTTACTGAAATATGGTACTATTCATTTTCAGGTTCTCCCCATTCTCCCACTCGCGAAGAGAGGACACCCACCTGAGTATCCACCAGCTGGACCAAGCTTCGTTTTAAACTGATCCGTGCTTACTTTTGCTTATCAACTTGTACATAGATAGTCTCATCATACACCACTTGCTCTCTTCTACCCCTGGGCCCTGCTAATTGTAATCTCACTACACGCCACTTCTGTTCTCTTCTCCATTTTCTTGGAATTCAACGGTTCTTTTATACTCCCTGTGTTTTTTTGGGCCATGTTTTTTTCTCCAACGAAAGTTAGATAAAATTTTGGATACTCGTGGCACGCTTTTTTAAACTGCTAAACTATGTGTTTAGTGCGAAAACTTTATATATGAAAGTTGCTCTAAAATATCAAATTAATCTATTTTTTAAGTTTGTAAGAAAAAAAACTTAATTAATCATACGTTAATACCGTCTCGTTTTGCGTAAAACACTTCATATTTATCTTCATCTTCAGCAGAAAAGAACACCACCTTAATTTCAAAGTCTTAATTCCAATGTCTTCTCATACACTCCCTCCTTTTTTAATAGAGAACTAGAAAAAATGCCCGTGCATTGCAAAGAGTGAAGAAATTTTTTTTATAAAATTATAAATTGCAATTAGGAGTCCGATCGTCTCAAATTAGCGTGCGAGTTTGTTTAAAGATATTTCTTATAAAATTCTTTCTGTATTTCTAAAAGCGAACAAACTTAAAGACCGAATCAAATATGGATATGCATTTCCAAAGCGAACGAAACAGATATGGATATGTATTTCCAAAAGCAAATGGATTTAAAAACCGACTCAAACACGGATGACGAACCAAAACACTAGCAAAAACATCTTCAATTTTTATAATAATAGAGATATCGTTGACTTTTAGCATAACATAGACCATTCAGCTTATTCCAAAAAAAAATGTCACTTATTTCCTTGTGTCTTATTTTATATTAAAGAAACTATAAGTATGACTTGTATCTTAGCATGTTTATACTGATTCGCACAAAAAAACAGAGGTATTATCTTTTTTGATTCCTTAACTATGCAGCCATAGCTATATGCGTACATGGAAATCATGTCCGTGGAACAGTATGTTTATATGCGGATTTTCTAACTTTATCGTTATTTGCACACATGAACTATGCAAATAACCTTTGGTTTGCAGTATGCCACAGTTGACACCTGATCGAGTGTTTATTTTTAAAAAATTCAAAAATTTAACCAAATGAAACTACGCTAAATTATCCCGATACATGATGCTTATTATATCATGTTGAAACGGCCTAGAGTCTTCCGGCTAGCTTCACAATGTGGCGGGCTAGACGATTTGGATTCGAAGTATCGTCCTTTTTAACTATTTCATTATGCTTAATATATATCGTGTTTGCCTTGTCTTCATACCACCAATAGAAATCGTTACAAGAGGAAAGCAAAATTATTACTCGTATTTTAGAGTAAATTTGACGTTGCGAAATCGTTAAAAAGAGGGAATAATATTATTACTCGTATTGGTAAATTTCACATCTCACATTGTCCAGGTAAAAATAAATTATCCCGGAAGAAAACAGTAAAATTCACATTGAGCTGGCAACATTTGCCAGGGAAAAAAAAATAAAACAACCCTTGCACTGTTGGTCTTGGGCCGTCTCGTCGAATGTTCCGATAGAGATCGATTTATCTCGGCCCATTTTGATCGTGGCCGTCCATTCCATTCCAGTACGATCGGATGGTGCAGCGCTCGAATGGATCCACGAGTTAAAACCCTCTTCCTCTCTCTCTCTCTCTCGCTTCGTCTTCCTCCTCCACACGCAGCGGCAGCGCCACCACCACCTCCGCCGCTCTCTCCACTGCGCCGCCGGCGCCATGAGCCTCCTCAGCAACTCCCTCCTGCTCCAAGGTACACCCGCCCTCCATTTCTCCTAGATCCGAGCCCTGTGCGAGGTCCAAGATCTCCTTGACCTTTTTGGATCTGGCTGTGCAGGGCGGTTGCGCCATGCGGCGGCTTCAGCGGTGGCGGCGGCGGCGATGGGGCGGCGCGGGGTGGCGACGTCGACGGAGGAGTACAATCGCCGGAACTACGCCAACAACGTCTCCGAGTACAACACCGTCTTCGGGTCCCTCACCGCGCAGCGCAGGCACGTCTCTCGGTTCTTGCATGCCAACTGTTCGACGCAATGCCGAGCGCTGGCATGCTTGTTGAGATGGCTTAGTTGTGATTATTTTTTCCTGCTTCCTCGATGATTTAGTTTGTACAAGAGCACAACGCTCGCTAGCCTAAATGTGGCCATTCTGCAACCGGGCATGCTACCGGCCAGAATGCCAGATGAACACAATTATACATGGTGTCGATTGTAGACCATTGTACTATTTTGCACACAAGGATTTTTAGTGCTGTACAGGAAGCATTCTTGTTTCTGGTGGCTGTCTTTGTGCTGAATGTAGGTTGATTCACTCGTCTGTATTTCCTCCAGTCTGTCTCAATACAATACGCCAGTGAGCATGGGCAGCTCTAGTGCCACAGTTTGACCCTAAGTACTTATCACTGAGCCTAGGAAGCTAGAGTGCCTTAGTTTCACCTGAATTACTTGCAAACCATCTAAGTTCAGAAGTTAGTACACATGTTTGGTTTGTCAAGTTTGTAGCTTTCTTGACCAAAATATGCACATTTTATAATGTCAACTTCCATCTTGATTTTATAAGATATATCATATATGGTCAACACTTTTTTCTTATACAATACTCCCTCCTTCCCAAATTGATTATTATATAATGGAATTCAAAATTTCTCAAATTGATCATCATATAACTGCATGAACACAGATTTCATCAGAATACATTTAATGCAACATGGGAGAATGTGTGCATGCTAAGGAGTAATTGACATGGTGTTTTAATCGATGCATGCATTGTGGGAGAATGTGTGCATGATGTCTTGATTGATGTGTTTTAAATTATAAATTATCCTTGGTTTTGGTGCATAAACATATATGATGATCAATTTGGGAAGGAGGGAGTATTTATCAGTACATTTATGCAATTGGTGTATTTGGCAAACACTTTTTCACCTTATGTTTGCCACATTAAGCTATATCTTTTGGTTGATAGCCATTCTTGAGAATTTATTTATGTAGCTTGGACTACCAACCATTTGATGCCCTATGTTGATACGTCCATGTGTTTTGTTCTGCATGATTGTGCCATTGTGAGTCTTTGTTTTGTCGGTAGCAGTTCCATGGTAGTAACCTCTGTTTGCTTAGGCTCTATTCTTTATCAAGTCTGAACAGAACTTTTGCATTGTTTTTAGGCACTACCTATTGCGTGATGCTTATGATGACATGATGCTTGATGGGGTTCAGCCTGTGCGGGACACATTCCACAATCTCATAGTCGGTGCCATGAAAGGCAGCCGGCTACAGGATGCAGTCTACTTTCGTGATCAGATGAAAGAAATGGGTTTGCAGCCTGATGTTAGACCGTGTCTTCTTTGAATTAATTTCATCTCTTGTTTAGGGTTTTGTGAGATTGGTTGGGCTAAAGGCATTATATTTTGTAGGTTAACCTTTACAACTTCTTGATCTCCACTTGTGGGAAAAGCAAGAACTCAGATGCAGCGATCATGGTTAGACAATAATTGAGTTTTTGTTATTGTGGTCATGTGGTGCTGTTCTCCTATTTGGAATGTATTATCTTTGTTCCTATGCTCACTAATGCTTTCATCTTGCTACCTGTAAAAGCTTTTAGAAGAAATGAAGGCACATGGCGTTAAGTTGAAAGGTGAAACATACATTTGTCTTTTGAATGCACTTGCAGCAACAGGGCGTACAGATCAAGTGTAAGGGTTCCTCAACATTCTTTTGCTCAAACAGTAGATCACGGCAACAACTGAGGCTGAAATATAAAATCGTTTGGTCTATACACTTGTGGTTCACTATGCATAGCATGATTTCATGAAGTACTGAATACCATCTAGCAATGAATAAGCCAAGGCCTAATTGACATTAATAACTCATTACCTTTGTTATTTCTGTTCACTTCATCCGAACTGCTAATCACTCTATTGAATCTGCATGGATCTGCCTGATTGAGCATGTGAGGAAAAAATGTAGAAAGATATTACAAAATGTAAAATCATATATAACTTATGTTTTGAATTTAAGAATATTGGAATTGTTAGTACCAATGTAACCGATCTGGAGGTTGCAGTACAATTAACTTGCTGTTACTTCCATGCCAATACATCCATATTAATAGAAATGTTACTTAACGTACTGCAGTTTCTACTTTAACCATTTACCCTTTTGTGAGAAACTTCTCATAAATATTTTGTTTTGACAGGTATGCTATAGTTCGTGATATGACCGCTGCTGGGCTTGGATTAAACAAGTTTTGTTATGCTGGACTAATAACCGCATTCAAGAACAAGGCACCAACCACTGAGGAGACTATGACAAAAGTATGTTTTGCATACATGGGCAATTATTAGATGGATGTATTTAACATGTTCAAACAGTTAATTTGAACTACAATTTTTTTCTATCAGATTGTCGAGTTTGTTCAGCAGTCAAAAGGTTGGAAAAATGTTGAAAGAGTATCAAAAGATAGCTCCGAAAATATAATGATGAATGTGTCAGAGGAAGAGCTTTATAACCTGCCAACAGCTGAATATGTACATAGACGAGCATTTGTCTATAAACAGATGACAATTTATCATGTTGCTATCCATGCTTGTGCAGACCTGAAGAGCAAAGAGGTGTGCTTATTTTGCCTTTGTGTTACCTTTTTTGCATTAACTAATACTCCCTCCATCCAACAATACAAGCATTTGAATTTTGTCCTAGAATATAAGCATTCCTACACTACTTGTCACATGAATCACCTCTCAGTTCTCAATCTCTAATACAAATTTCTTCCTATATTACCCCCCCCCCCCCCCCAACTATCTCCCATCAAATGAGGGGCACTAAAATCTTTTCTCCTCAACCTTATTTGCTAAACAACCTAGAAATGCTTATATTGTTGGATGGAGTGAGTTCGTGGTTGCTGTTCAGCAGCCTCGACAGTTGACATAAATGTATGCTTTCGCATACCCTACTGTTGCCCAAAATCTTCAACATTGAGTTATATGTCCTAGTTCCATGAAGAAGTTCAATTTACTTTGCTATTCTGCAGACACTTGAAGTACTTCTTGATATGCTTACTAAAGATGGATTTACTTATGATGCCTTCATTACGATGCAAGCTATGAGGTAATCTATTCTATGGATGTTTACCATTTCCTGATATAAGTTTTAGTGCCTGAACAATATGATGTAGTGATCTAATTGCATTGTTAGTTGTTCCAGAGGTGTACAGTATAGAAGTATGTCCCACTATGCCCTCATTATTATTGTTAAAGTATGAAAGAACATTCATCTTTAAAAAATATCTGGTGTTTCTCTGCTCTCTAAATTTTCAGTCTTGAGTATTATATTTGCTGAAAACCTTCTTGAGTACACATATATTATAACTGTTCATATCAAAGGATCATTGCTTTTTTTAATGGATTCCTTTTGGGAATGGTATATTTTCTATTTTTTGGGCATGTCTGTCCTTGTTTTGCTACCCCTTCATGTGTCCTGTTTTATTGTACTATCAACTAGTTTCTGATTCTAGCTGCTATTTTGTTATTCTTTTAACTGAAAAAGGTGTTATCTTCAATGTGGAGATATTGATTCCGCCGTTAAGATTTTTGAAGAGTACACAAGCTCAAAATCCCCGCCTGCAGAGTTGTATGTGGTGAGTAAAACCCTTAGTAAGAAGGGAAACTTTTGTTGAGGAAGTGATTTTTTTTGGCAGGGAAAAAAGTTAAGTACAAAAAATATGAAACAAGTTTGAGATCATCAATCATTAACCATAAGTGCTAACTGTATTCTGAAAGTACAAAAATTATGTTTAGTACCTAATCCCTCTAAGAGTAAAAAAAAGACCGAGTCGATAAGGTAGTGTAGTTTGCACGATCCTACTATTCTTATGTCATAAAAAAAAAAAAACAAGTTTGAGATCAATCACTGTTAAGTTCACACGATTAGCTTACCTCTTGTGTTCACTACATCAGTTCCTAGTGGCTTCATGAAATTTAAAAATCAGTTTGATCATTGTCTTGTCAAAAGTGATACTGTTACTTTTTTGGTTGACAAGCAACATAGGTTTGGAACTTTGGATTCCTCTACATAATTTACAATTCTAGTGAATAACAGGTTTACTATACAGTATACACTGCTGAACCTACTCTGGTTTTGTGCCGTTTCTAAGCTTTTGAACTGAAACACAAATTAAGGCACTATACCATTTCTTACATTTTAGTTACTATATAGGATTTATACTATCTGCTTTCTTGCTTATTAGTCACAGTAGCGTTGTCTTTTACAGCACTGCTAAATAAATAAATAACTTTTACCATGGTGGAGGTCATTGAGGATCTACATGGAAATCATAAAAGAGTAGTTACTTTATATCTCCTGTTTCGAACTTTGTGCTCTCATATATATTTGTGTGTATTCTATGCATAATTGGCATGCAGACACTTGCTGAGGGAGCTATGATTGGGCATACACCAAGAGGAATGCAACTTGCTCAAGAAACCATAGTAATTTTTCCTTCTGTTTTGGTTTTCTAGTTTCTCCAACTTAGAAATTCAATTTTTTACATCTCAGAATATTTTTCAGGAGAAGATGACTTCGAGAAATTTCTTCTTAAACGCAAGGATGGGAACTGATCTTCTACTTGCAGCTTCAGGTGAAAAGGTAAGTATCACAGCTACCACCCTCCTGTACTTGCAAGTCCTACAAATGCTAATGCATCTATTTGAAGAAAACACAATTATTTTACTTATGTCATATTCTTGAAATGAATCCAAATAGCTTCCCAAATCACTTACGGTTGAAACTCTGTGGATTCTTTCAGACTGGTGGATATACAATAGCAAATTATGTCTGGGATCTCATGCAAAACCGCAGAATCACTCCATCACTTCCTGCTGTTGAAGCATACTACAAGGGTTTGAAGGTAAGCTCAGATTTTGCAATATTGTGGCTAGTATGTTTAATTCACCCTGGAATCACCCATGATATTGTTTCCTTATATTGCATTGAGTAAATTCATTAGCTGCGTACCGTCCTGATTTTTTTTTTGAAATCATTGGATATTTACATATCATAGTATGCTGACCTAAAGTCACTGTTATAAACTACTAGTATAGGGAGTTTTATTCATGTTTCTCTCTTTTTATTATAATTACATCTCATCGTCCCTTCTTTTCAAAATCAGGAACGTGAAATTCCTTCCGATGATCCACGCCTCATGAATGTTAGCCGTGTTTTGGACAATCTGAGCATCCGTTTTGGACCAAGGAGAAACAGTAACGCACAGGCATAATGTCGTCGTCACTAATCCAATGCGAGTTAGATTTTGTGTTAATAAAGCTGCTGGATACATCATCAATATGTTAGGACTTGAGAAGATCAACGAACTGAAATTAGGATAGCGCAAAGCAAAGATGAAACCATCAAACGTGATGACAAGGACAACCTGAAGGATTTTCATCCGCTATCGCCGAAAATCTGATTCTCAAGTTATTTTAACTTGGTTACTGTTGTCGGAATGTTACTTATCACACTGGTTTAGAGAGTTTATTCTACTGAGTAATTTGACATTAGATGTCCATTCCATTGCTACCTTTCAGGCTTCAGCTGCGAGTGTATCTGAATGGTCATTTCTCAGTTTGACAAATAATTGTTGTGAGCTCAACTTCAAAGAATCCGTGGAAGAATTTTATGCAAAGGAATATTATGACTCCCTGGTTCATGTCTGCTTCTTGAAAACGCTTTGCTTCGTAGAAAAAGGAGAAGTGATAATTATGAAAACAATGTTGCTTTAATATTAACTGCCAAGATACCATCGTGCTAATAACATGTAGTATAGCTTAGTCTGACACGTTGTACCAGCTTGGCAATTCTTTTGACTATAATAATTCAGAGATAATATTCAATTTTAGAATTTTCGAACAGACTAATTTTAGAGGCTTTTCTTCGTCACTTATGTTGCCAGCCCTTTTTCACTATTGCTAAGAAGAAAAGTGATATAAGGTATCTTAAATTATCCTTAAAATCTGAACTTTGAAATTCAATCATTTTGGTTTGTAATTTGCTGTACAACGCTATAAATTTATACTTCTTCCGTCCCAAAATATAAAACCCAATATTAGACATGTCCTATTAATACGACGAATCTAGACAAGTAGCGTATCTCGATTAATAATACTAAGACATGGATAGCGAACATGTCTAAGGCTGTGTTTAGTTCCCTTCAAACTTATAACTTTTCCATCACATCAAATGTTTGGACACATGCGTGGAGTATTAAATGTGGATGAAAAAAGCCAATTGCAAATGGCAAGACGAATCTTTTGAGGCTAATTACGCCATGATTTGACAATATGGTGCTACAGTAAACATTTGCTAATGACGGATTAATTAGGTTTAATAGATTCATCTCGTAGTTTACAGACGGAATTTGTAATTTGTTTGTTATTAGTCTATGTTTAAATGTGTGTTCGTATACGTCAAATTTTTTTTACCAAAACAACTAAACACAGTCTAAATTCGTAATCCTAGTATTATTTGGATAGGGAAATGTCTAGATTCATAGTAAGACAGATAAGGTTCCTTATCTTCAATTTGTAATACTAGGATATGGATAGATAGCATGTCTAAGATATGGATAGAGAACATGTCTAGATTCATGGTAATAATATTTTGTTAATTAATAGTACTAATACATGATACTAGTAGTGAACATGTCCGAATTGGTGCCATTAGGCTCGGTTCGTTTTGGGGAGATAGGGGAGATTTGAGTCTCGTTTTCCACGCGCATGCTTTTCAAACTACTAAACGGTGTGTTTTTTATAAAAAAATTCTATAGGAAAGTTACTTTAAAAAATCATATTAATCCATTTTGAAATTTAAAATAGTTAATACTCAATTAATCATGAGCTAATGACTCACCTCGTTGTGCGTATCTTCCCGATCTCTTCAATCCCTTTCTCCTCAAACACACCCTTAGTACAGTATACTATACTATTTTAGGAGGGAGGGAGTAATTCCAGGCTTCCAGCACCCGCGTGGCAAGACCATGGGCCGTCCGATGAACTGATAACGCCAATGTTCAACGGGCCGGGTCGCTCCGGCCCACCAGCCCGCTTCCCACCAACGAAACCGCGTCCAGTCTCTCCAGTGACCAGTTCACACGCGACCCGCCGCTCCCGTTCCGTTACCGTTACCGTTTCCGTTCCAACGTCGCCTCGCCCTCGCCGACTTGTTCGACTTGACTTGCCTCCTCTCTCTCTCTCTTTTGCCTTCTCAATTCCCACCGTTGTTTCGCTCCTCCCACCCGCCGCCGCCGCCGCCTCCTCCCTCCCCTTGACTCGCGACGACGACGACGACGAAGGCGGCGACGACGCGAGCTCGCCGGAGGGTCGCCGCCTCCCCTTCCCCTTCGCGGTAGCCGCGCGCGGCTTCCTCCTCCCGCGTCGCCGCCTCGCACATTGGGGATCTCCCGTTCCCCGTCCCCCCGCGCACCGCTGGAAGGCTATTTGACGCGGCCGCAAACCCTAGCTTCCGCCGCCGTGGTGAGGGGCGGTGGCGGGAAGGGGATCGAGCGGTGCGGAAGGTGGTATGCTCTCCCGCTCTGGCCCCCCCTCTCACCACATGACCCGTGGATTTCAAACCTCGCGAGTTACGGGTTCTAGCTTTAGGATGAGCGGGCGTTGGTGTTGCGTGATTCTGTGCCGCGATTCGTTTGTTTGTTTGTATGTTTGTATGCCGATGATGCGAGATTGGGCGGGAGCTCGGTTGATTCGCCGCTTGATTGTGCCAACGGCTAAAAGTTGACGATGATTCTATGCTCATTTAGATGGAAACTGGATGCCTTGAAGTTGTGCTGCTGTTCCTCATGGGGCTATCTTTCATTTTTTTGTGTAATAGCTTTGTTGGATAGGCAGAAGTAACCAAATGATTTCTGGATTAATCGACGATAGGTCAATATTAGTAACTTGTTCCATTTTTGCTTGCTGTCTCTCCGCCTGCCATTTTTACCGACAGAAAAACCCTAGCACAAAAATCCCATTTTAAAATTTGTTCATGTTGTGATTGTACTAATGATGAGATCGGAACAAACCATGCATATGTTACTTTAGTAAATAGATCTTGGTAGTTTTTGAAGTTATTACAGTTGGGTCATTAAATTACCGTTAACATGATTGAGGCGTTTCTTCATCGGTTCCGTTATACAAATCTGTTTGTTTCAGGCATGCCTTCATTAATAAGATGCTACATTAATAAATGTAAGAAAATTTACATAGCGTTTTTCATTCTAGACATTGTCTTATGATGTGGGTAGTTATACCAGACTATTATAAGGATCCTGCCATGTTGATGTTTTTTTAATTCCTTTTTATACGATTGCCTGCGGTGTGGACCCCTCTTGCATTGATTATATACCATATACTGTTTAGTTTAGAACTCGGAATAACAGTTCTTGCTTATCAAAGATATGATATTTCATTTCAGTTATTGGACATTGATTATCTTTGGTGGATGACGTCCTCGCAATAAAGTGGGTCAGTGTTTCGAAAGATTCTGCAAGATGTTCAGAGAGGGTTTAGAAATTATTACCCTAGAAGATTATTACTGATGCTAGTACGTGAACGGAAAAAGAAAAAAGGAAGGTGGCTTGCTTAACCGAAGGGAAGAAATGACCAAAGCTACTCCTGTTAAAGCAAGCAAGAACCTTCAATTGAAGAAACAATCTCCAACTAACTTAAAAGAAACAAATGGCCATGTTTGTAAGAAGGAAGTGGTGAATGGCGAGTGTCCTGTCCGTGATGTGAAATGCATTAGCACTTGGATCTGTAAGAATTTGGCCTGTAAAGCTGTTGTAACATCTGAAGATTCCTTCTGCAAGAGGTGCTCATGTTGTATTTGCCATCAGTTTGATGACAATAAGGATCCTAGTCTATGGTTGGTTTGTGCATCTGAAAATGATGACAAGAACTGCTGTGGGTCTTCTTGCCATATTGAGTGTGCGCTCCAACACAAGAGGGTTGGCTGCTTTAATCTTGGGAATATTATTCAACTTGATGGGAGTTATTCTTGCGCTTCATGTGGAAAGGTTTCCGGAATACTAGGGTAAGCACACTTTGTAGCAACTATACAAACCTTATTCTTTTTATATGTTTCTAGTCACAATTTTATTATCATCTTCATTAAAATGTCAAAATATAACATGATCTAGTCCCAATTCTCTAATGGAAAACAGTGCTGCAATTGGCATTTTGTCTATGCAATATATTTATGCGCATTAAATTAAAAGCTCGTTTATAAACTTTATGTCCTTCCTTTTTCTTTGATAGGTAACATCTCAGTGGCAATCAATAAAAGAACAACTAGACATTATTTATAGTGCATAGGCACTATTCAACTCAACTAGGAATCTAGAACATCTCATCATTTTTCCCTAGAAGCATAAGCTAGAGAATAACCCAGACCTTTTTCTTCTTTTGTAAACTAATTTAAAGCATAAGATATGACCAAGATACAGTGTGTACGATAAGCTAACTCCATTGTCTTCATTAACAATGTTAGTATTTCCGTGTTACTTTCCACACTACAATATACTAATTTTGCGTGGTACCAAATATAATACCAGATAGCCGCACTTCAAGATGTCATATACTAATTTTGCATTGTTGAAATCGTCTCATGTTGAGCATAGTTGAAATCATTGTCTGATGTTGAATTTATAGCTTCAATTCACAGGTAGTATTGCTTGTTAGATTATTTGGAAACTTTTTAACTGACATGCTTAATTCGTGTGGTTCACATGAATATTTACTTCGGCAGTTATTGGAAAAGGCAGTTGGTGATTGCCAAAGATGCACGCCGAGTAGATATGCTCTGCCACCGCATCTATTTGAGTTATCGGCTACTGGGGGGAACTAGCCTCTTTAAAGAATTGCATGGTATTATTGAAGATGCAAAAGCAAAATTGGAAAGTGAAGTTGGTCCACTGGATGGAATGTCGGCAAAGATGGCACGTGGTATTGTAAGCAGGTTGCCTGCTGGTAGTGATTTGCAGAAACTTTGCTCTCTAGCTATTGAAAGAGCTGATGAGTTGCTGAGTTCCCCAGACCTGCATCTTCGAGGTAATGGTCTTCCTTGCATGCCTTCATTGTTACATACTGGTATCTATAATATAATCGTGGTGATGGTAGTGCAAAAGAAGCTAATGGACTTCTTATCATGCAGATTCCTTACCTGCTGCCTGTAGATTCAGATTTGTAGAGATAACATCTTCTTCCGTTGTTATTATTCTAAAAGAAACTCCATTACCGTCCTCTGACACTATAAGGGGTTATAAACTATGGTACTGGAAGAGCAGAGCGGAGCCAAGCATGGAAGAGCCTGTAGTTTTGTCTAAAGATCAAAGAAAAGTACTTGTTTTTAACCTTGCCCCATGCACACAGTATTCCTTCAGAATTATATCATTCACAGATGATGGGATACTAGGCCATTCTGAATCTAAATGTTATACGGGGAGCAAGGAGTTATTGTTTAAACGTACCACACAGAATGTAGCGGGAGCAGATGCACATACACATAGAAGAGAGAAGACACAGGCTTTTAAGTCAACTGGATTTAAGATCCGAGATGTTGGGAAGATATTGCGGCAAGCTTGGACTGAGGAAGGCCGTTTTGAAGGGTTTTGTCAAGATATGCATGAAGCTTCATGTGACAGAAGTGTAACAGACGTGGAGCAAACAGAGAACAGTGAACAGGGTCAATTGTTATTTGGTGCTTGCCGCAAACTTCAGTTCAGCACATTTTCTGTTCCTGACCTAAACGTTGAGGCACCTGTCCCCATGGACATCTCCCCGGACAAGTGTTACAATTCAAAGATTGTACCAGTAAGATCCAATGATAGTGGTGGCTCAGAGACCTGCGCGGTGGGCCGGAGTGCTGAAGCCGAACCACCTGCTGTTGAATCTCGGCCAGAGGGCTGTGAACAAGATGGTGCTTCCACTATTTGCCGTGAGAAGCAGCTTGCAAGACCGAGGGAGTTGGATGAGGACTTTGAGTACTGTGTGCAGAAGATCAGGATGCTGGAATGCAAGGGACACATAAATAATGATTTCAGGATGAAGTTCTTGACCTGGTTTAGTCTAAGATCAACAGAGAATGACCGTAGAGTTGTAACTACATTCATCAAAACACTAATCAATGAGCCAAGTGGTCTGGCTGAGCAGCTTGTTGATTCCTTTGGAGAAGCCATAAACTGCAAGAGGCAACGAAATGGTTTCTGCAATGAGCTTTGGCATGATGACAAAGGACAATAATTCAAGATTTTGCTAACTCATTGATATCCTACTGTTTTTATGATCAAATGCAGTGACATCTGTTTCGGTTGACCACTACATTTAGGATTCAACAGCAAAAGAGGGAGGATATTGATGGAGGTGACAAATTTTTAGGCACCAAATAGGCTGCACCAAAAGAATTCTTTTTCCACCAAGAATTTGTGGAATTTTTTTTTCATTGGTTCAGTAGTTTCTAGTTACCTGTCGAAATCTGAAAGGTCTCGTGGTGTTGTATCTCTTGCTACCTCTGCTAGGTAAACTTACGAATAATTTTTTGGCACTAGATATTGGCTAGACAGGCTTATATTCGTGTATATGTTACTTAATTTGGTTAGTATACATCTTTCAAATGTTTACCGTTGAGCATTGCTTTGTCATTTAGTTGATAGTCGTTGAGCATTGCTTTGGCTTTCAGTTGATAGTGATCAGAGTCTGAATTATATGTTCTATCATGGTTAATTACAATGTGGCTCTAGTGCTACGCCTGAACTACTAGAAAAGTATGGCTGGGAACAGGGGGGAAAAACATTCTACCTCCTTTGTTATGAAGGAATTTGGGAGTATGAAATTTCTGCATTTCAAACAAGCCCTGAATCTAGCTAGGGCAAGACAGGCTCACTGCAGTTCGAAAGGCGCTGAAATAAATGGCAGTGCTTTCTTAAGCTTATCAAGAGCATTCAATGAATACATCATATATCTCGACATAGACGATGACATACAGGACCATCAAAGTATGCATATGTGCATGTCTCTTTGTTAAGAGCCCAAGGAATTCGCATGTCTAAAACATGCAGGCCCCTGATTTGAGGATGTGATAGCAGTGTCATTGAAGTCTAAGATCCAATGCAGGCAATTTATAGCGATGTCAGTTGGGACCAAAGCAATGTCTGCAGGCAAACTCTGAAGGTTTCAATATGAACTGTTAAAAGAACAGTTGGTCTCACCAAAGCTTGTATTGTCTTCCATCCAGTTCACCGTTAGGCGAGAATGTAACCTGTGGCAGCCATGAAATATGTTTCGAAATATTTGATTTCTTATTCTTCGTTAGTCACTGTCCCAGTTCTCATCAGTATTCTTCCTCGTATTGCCAGTCCTGGAGTCTTGTTTCCAGTTGTCATCAGTGTCCTCCTCGCTGCTGGTGCCACTGTGATAGTTAGCGAAATTCACCTTAGGGGCTCTCAAGTTTCTCTCTTCCTTCAAATCTGGTCCCCACAACTCATCATCTTCAGTATCTAACTCATCATCCTCACTTTCCCTGAACACGCTTCTACCAGAAGCAGTAGCTGAATTCCTTGGTTTCTCAATGGAACTTCTGGAACCCCTAGATGTATAATTCCAACTGCGATCAGATCTGCTCTTCTCGCTTCTCATGCTTTCAAATCGTCGAGGGTGTTCATCAGGAGCATCTACGTCATTGTCAAATCCAACTACATTATCCCTATCGTCATCAGAGTCCCATTCCTCACCTGACACATCTATCTCGCTATCATCGTCCCACCTCCTTGAATCTGCTGTCCTTCTGTTGTTATCTCTCGTGTATCTTCCCTGGTCTCTATATTCATTGTCTGGGTTGCCGTAGCTCCTATTGAAACCCCTCCTCTCACTCCCCTCTTCTCTGTCCCAGTATCGCAGTCGGGAAGATTCTTCTTTCTCTGCTGCCTCTTCTTCCTCCCATTGCTGCTCAGCTGCAGTCTCTATTTCTGCTATAAAGCGATCAAGCTCTTCCTGGTCGCTATCCTCAGATTGCTGATCATGTGGTTCCTTTATTTCAGTGGTCCCAGCAGTTGGTTGTGTATCACCATGGAAGACGTAGGGAGTACCCTGCTGCTCATCTATGGCTCGGAAGAATGTTGATGCAACTCGCTGTATGCTGGCCATGGCAACTGGGTCCTCTGGATTGATACCCTTACGACGGAGTTGTGTCTCTATCTTCTTGATGTTTAGTTTCTGTGACTCTAGAGCCTGCTCAAATCTAGCCTTGAACAAAGCCTGCATAAGGGCAATTATAGCAAGCTCTGTTATCCATTGCACAAAGCCAGTAATGCAAGGAAAGTTAATATATAAAAGTAAATAAAATTAGTCATTCACACAAAACGTTTAAAAGAACATGATTTAGTTTAGATGAATCAAACATGAAAAAAATCAGGGTAATCCATGGGAAGTGGCGAATGTCATGCACATAGCTTGCATAATCCAAAGCATAAACACACATGACTAGAAGTAACTAGACAACTCCAACTGGCAAGTGCCACAAACAGCTTAACTGCAAGAAACTGACCTTCCTTTTCGTTAGTGTGTTCAAAGGTATGAGGTTCTTTGGTTGACGATAGTTTCTTCCTCGAAACATGATAATCGTCTTGGTATTATGAATGTTGATCACTATGCCACCACTCAACCTTGTCAGCATCGCTGCCATTTCCTTGATTTTTTCCTTTGGGAAGTTGTCACAGCAAACTTGCACAGTTTCATGGAATTTCCAATGCATATGCATGTTTTGAACAACACCTCCAAAAACTCCACGAACTCCTACAGGCACGTAGTTTCTATTTCTGAATCCAATCTTCTTGTAAGCCTGTAGTTGCTCGGCTGTCAACAGCTCGGGATCATGTCGAGGAGCTGGCAAGTCTGGTAGCTCATACTTCTTGAGCTTTTGTAGAAGCAAAGCAACTTTTTTCTTGGCCTGGAAGAAAGTAACCAGGGTATAGTAAGACCATGATTTCACTATGTTCAAACTATTTTATAAATTGTAATAGGGATAAAGATAGTGGTGAAAACAAACATTTGAGTTTTTGACTGAGAGTCGACTGATAGGTTTTGAATGAGTGCTGAACCTTAATTGACAAGCATAGAAATTAGATTTGGTACTTCTAAGAATCAATTCCTTCAGTGGCAAAGTAAAACCCTAACAATCTGCATATCATGTATTTCTTTGGTGGGGTGCACAATGATCTGAAATAATTAAACAATGGGAATGTTTTTAACTTCTTTTTTTTCCTCCCTAGCATTAGAGATGACAACACATTTCTAATTTCTCTCCAGAAGTGTACCATGGAGCCAATTCAGTCACCGTTAAACTACAACTATGCGCAGAAATTATCCACTACGATTCATTCAGCACGAGGAAGCTACGATAAACATCATCAAGACAAACATCATAATCGAAATCATATTGCTACAGGATACACACAAGCACCATTTTGTAATATTTCAGCCTCTCTCTCCGGCAAGAAAAGCACACAAGGGGGATGGGTGGAAGAAAAAAAAAAATGGCGCGTTACCCTCCTGAGGCTGTAGATGAGCCTCTCGTCGTCCGTCATGAGCTTCTTCCTGAGCTTGACGGCGCGCCGCAGCTCCCGCTGCGTGCGCCCGGTCTCCCTCGCCATCCGCTTCTCCACCTTGCTCCGCATGCTCCTCCCCTTCGTCGTCGACATCATCCGCCGCCCACCTCCCGCCCCCGGCGGCGGCAGCAACGCGGACCGCGCCGACGCCGCAGCCTCGTCGCCGCATCCCGCCGCGAAGCTCCCGGGGGGGAGAGGGCACCTGGGGTGGAGCGGCGAGGAGGCCGCTCGCAGGAGGTTACGGCGGAGACTCCGCACAGCCCACATGCCCGGCCGGTCGCCGGCGAAGGTTCGGGGAGAAGCGGCGGCGGCGGCGGTGGCGGCGGAGGCGGGAGGCGGGGTGAGGAGGCGGCGCGGCGTGAGCGATAAACCCTGAAGCGGGTTGGGTTGGATTGGGTTTCGTTGAGATGGGCCGTCCGATCTTTGGATCAAACTTCCGCGGTTCACTTTTCAACCCTCGAGCAGTGCACACCTGAATCATTTTTTTTTTCTCCTACTCGCTCCATTTTACACTTTCACAAAATAATTACTCCCTCAATTCCAAGATATAAGGTAAATTATGTTTTCCATATGTTTCATAATACAATTGTGTATGCATGCGTGCACGCAATTAGTTAGCAGCACAAACAAATGATCACAATAATAATATTTAATAACCACATTTTGTGCATACATCTTATACGTAAACCTTTACTGATTAAAAGGGTAGGAGATTGAGGCCCTGTTTGGAGGAGCTTCTTCCAGCTGTAGCTTTTCCCAAAAGCTGCTTCTACTAGAAACTGTCCCAAACAGTCCACAGCTTCCGAGAATCTGTAATTACAGATTCTGAAAAATGAACTAAGAAGCTAGAAGCTGGAGAAGCTGAGTTTCAGAGCTTTTCCAGATTTTCAGAAGCTGGCTACCAAACAGCTGCTTCTAAGAATCTAAAACTCCCCCAAACAGACCCTGAGATTGGGATGGAAAGATGGGAAGCTAGAACACAATATATCTTCTACTACTAATTAAATTTGTTGGGTCTCACACCTCATTACAATTTTTTTTCTAAAATTCGAATGTTAGAAATGCAATTATTATGTGGCGTAGGTAGTATATTATAAGTCAATTTTTAAAGTTTGATTAAATTTATTAAAAAATATAGTAATACTTTAAACTAAAAATATATATTATCACAATTTATTCAATATATTTAGTGTTATATTTAATTAAATTAATTTGGTGTTATAGATGTTTTTATTTTTTTAAAACGTAGTTAAACCCTAAAGAAGTTTAATTAGAAAAACCAAGTCCCTTTCTAAGACTACGAATGCCCTTTCTAAGACTATGACCATTCATGTGACAAGGGATGACCACTCCATAGAACCGCTGAGCCGAATTATGATCCATGTGTTCTCGTTTTTCACTCTCGTAACTGATTGCGATGGCATGGTGCTGATCCGTTCAAATCACTATCCAACGAAACACCAATGAGCTTTCACTAATACTATGTTAGGTCTTGTGGATCCTATGCCCTATCTTAAAAATTAGCTTTGCCCCTGGTTATATGCAGTTAATTTTAGTATTGTACTCCCTCCGTTTTAGATTATAAGATGTTTTAACTTTGGTTAAAATAAAACTGCTTTAAGTTTAACCAAGTTTATAGAAAAAAATAATATTTTCCACACAATATAATTTTATTATATAAATATATTTCATTATTAATTTAATAAAACTAATTTGATAATATAAATATTACTATATTTATCTATAAATTTAGTTAAATTTAAAGCAGTTTAATTTTAACAAAGTCAAAATATTTTATAACCCGAAACGAAAATTAATAAAATACACGTTGGCTCTTTCAGCCGACTAGCTGATCAAGAGAGAGGACGAGAGACCGGCCGGCCGCCGCAACAAAAAGAATAGGGAAAAAGTTGTCTTCTAGAACGCCAAGTAGGTAGGCAGATAATAATGGAAAGCTTCTAGAACCCATCCGGCCCCACCGCATGCATGCGTCTCCTTCCTACTCCATCGTGCCGTGCCGCCCCTGTCTCGATCGGATCGAGCACGCCGATTCCCGAAGCTAAACCGACAAATCCGGCGGTAGCCGCCGCCGCCGCATGCACAACGTGAGTACGTGACGGTCTCGACGTGATCAAAATGAACACAGGAAAATTAACCTTTTTATTATTTCTCTTTTTAAAAAAGGAGAAGGAAACTCACCAGATTATGTGCATGCATGTGCACGTGTCACAGCATATGTACTACGGAGTACTCCCACAGGCTGCGTATACATGCATTTTTTTTTTCTGGATTGGTCGCGTATCCGTGCAGTGGGTGCACGTCGAGTCATCGACCTAGCTATGCAGGCCACGTCATCGATCTCGTCATCCATGTCATCATCATCAGTTTATTGGAAAACTTACGTGAAAAAGAGAAACGGTGGTTTTCATGCAATAGCTGGCTATACATTTACTCTAAAATATCCGTATTAAATTCATAGTAAAAAAAAGTAAGAGGAGAGAAAAATAGGCTAACCTTATAGCTAATATACACTACTAAAAAATACAAATAGATATCGTCACTATAGGTGCCGGAACATATAAAACCGACACCTATAATATATTTCCCGATTATATAGGTGCCAGTTTAAAAAAAAGATACATATTTAACAACCACATGGTTCTTTGGCTTAGAACCGACACTTATTAGGATCATATAAGTGCCGGTTTTGAGATCAAAATCGGCACCTATTTAACAACCACATGGCTCTTTGGCTTAGAAATGGCGCTTATTAGGACAGCACCTATTAGAATCATATACACCTATTACCTAAAACCGGCACCGATAATAAGTATCATCAATGTCATCTTGTCTGTGCTGGTTGGAAAAACCGGTATCTTTTACCCTCTATTAGTAGTGATATTGTACATGTTAACTTTACTGTGAATGAATAGCATTGAGCTTCATCCCTGTTCGTTTCTCACGTTTATGTGACCAGCTGTTGAGCTAGCGCTGTATATATTTTCTCAGTTTGCTTAGTACTATCTTGGCTGAGTAGAAAAGCAGAGCATCTTCATGTTCCGAGTAGCAACTGGATTCTTAGGAATATTTGTACTCGCTCCATTCTACTCCTAAAACATAAGTATTTTTAACATTAGACTACAATATTGTCAAGGTTACAGGTAAGATATACCCTCTACCCTTCGATGTACGTCACATATCGATATGGTATACCTGCGCGTATACGGACGCTTTTTGCATACGTTAAGAAAATACATCACGGAGTTCACAGATGGAAGGAGTCCTACTCGGACAGAACTGGGTCGTCAATGTATCGTGCAGGGTCCGATGTCTCCGAGTTCTACTTGGAAACCGCCTAACCTGCGATATAAAAGGGACCCCCCGAGAGGACCCAAGGCATCGAATCTCATAGCCAACACATCCACCACAGCCTACGAAGTCAGAGCCTACAGGAGCCAAGTCGCCGGGAGATCTAGTCGAACCAGTTCGATTACGATCTCACCGGTATTTTCAAGTTCCATTATTCCCTTGGTAATCTGTGATTTCCATCATATAATCCCATATCAACTGGATTAGGGCTATTACCTATTAAGGGGCCTGAACCAGTATAATCTTTGTTTTGTCTGCTTGATGTCGTATTACATAAATCCTCGTACCAGCGTACCCCAATACCATCTATATCCGGTCTACGGGTATCCCCCGTTGACAGTGGCGCGCCAGGTAGGGGGGTCTTGGTGCTCAAGGTTCTACTACTATGTCGTCAAGCTTCATCGACAACAGCGTCAGCACCAGCTTCAACCAAGGA
Organism: Oryza meridionalis; assembly: GCA_000338895.3. NCBI lineage: Eukaryota > Viridiplantae > Streptophyta > Magnoliopsida > Poales > Poaceae > Oryza > Oryza meridionalis. The sequence continues at coordinate 2,656,848 of CM002528.2, read as the reverse complement.
GTTCCTACTTCAATAATGCTGGTGTGGACTCAAGTCGGCGAAATCGTATTCCCGGTTTACACCACGATGCCGATCTCAGTTGGTCCATCGATGACCGGAAATGAGAACGCAGTGGCTACAACCCAGGACGACTCCATGTCGAAGGATCCTCCCGCTGAAGCGGAGAACGAAACGTCGACGACATCTGAACCCGAGAAGCATCCTAGTGCGGCCAAACCTTGTCTTTCCGACAAGAATCACGAGCCGACGAGGATAACTTCCGAGGTGACAAGGTCCTGGTGTCCTATCCACAAAACCAGAAAACACACCTTGCAAGCCTACTGAGTTTTTCTCAACGCACACGCTGAAATTCGTGCCTGCAAAGAGCGTGGAATTCAGCGTATTTCTCCAACTCGTGATATTTATTGTCCTATTCACAAGACAAAGAATCACGACCTCTCAAGCTGCAAGGTCTTTCTCAATGCCATGAAGACGCCGCTTCCTAAGGTCCAGCAGTCACGTATCTCTCTTAAGGATGCGGACAAGAAACAAGGAGCGACACTGATCTCGGATCGATTCGTTGGGGTAATTGACATCGATCCTCACGAGCCATTAGTTCTACACTTGCTCGAAGACTATGGCTCATCGTCAACAAGTACGCCACGCGAGGTGTTGGCTATCGACGGGACCGGCACGTCAGCTAATGCAGAAGCGGGAATTTAAGTGACTACACCGGCCCAGCACATCAGGGACGTCAACGCGTTACTAAGGGAAACCCCCTACGACCCCGTTCTGAACGACGATCTCGCATAGTGGACAGAACGGCTATGGGAATCAGTGACCAACCTCAGCAACGCGTTCGAAGAGGCCGCCGCTGCAGCGCGCCCGGAACAGCCACCAACTGGCGGTGCTAATGGCGAAAACCCTGAACAGCAGGAATCGCCTCATCGAGCCACCCCTCCACCCCGTGGCACCGGCGATCTCCGTGATCACCTGAATGGCCGCCGAGAGGCACGACGTACACGAGACAACGGGAACCGTTCCTGACATCGCGTCTCTTCACGACGTCACGATAACGGAGAACGAGGAGGCCGCTCGAGCGAAGCCCGAGACCGCGATAACCGCCACAACCGCCATGATCACGATGATCGTGAACGGCGGGTGCCGGGCGATACTAGTCGAGGACACCGCCATAATGACAACGACGATGGAGATCGGCGCCGGGACAACAACGGAGGGCGACGACAGGATTCTCGAGAACCCGGCCGACGTCCTCGTAATCGTACACCGGAACCAAGTGACCCATCGTCATCGTCATCCTCTTCCTCATCCTCATCATCAGACAGACATCCACGAAGGACGTACGATCGCCGACAACCCACCGCCCCCAGCGCTGGGTGTAGAGCTTTCAGTCGTTCGCTGCGTGATGTCCGATGGCCTGAGAGATTCCGACCAAGAGCAATAGAGAAGTACGATGGAAGTACCGACCCGGAAGAATTCCTTCAGGTGTACTCCACGGTACTCTACGCTGCCGGAGCAGACGACAACGCGTTGGCGAATTATTTGCCAACTGCATTGAAAGGCTCTGCGCGTTCATGGCTGATGCATCTCCCGCCCTACTCGATTTCTTCGTGGGCAGACCTGTGGCAGCAGTTCGTCGCCAACTTCCAAGGAACTTACAAGCGCCACATGATCGAAGACGACCTACATGCGTTGACACAGAACTCGGGTGAATCCTTGAGGGATTATGTTCGGCGCTTTAATGAGTGCAGAAATACAATCCCCGAAATCACCGACGCTTCTGTAATCCGCGCTTTCAAGTCTGGTGTCAGAGATCGCTACACTACCCAGGAGTTGGCAACGAGGCGCATCACGACTACTCGGAGATTATTCGAGATTGTTGATCGATGTGCCCATGCCGACGACGCACTGAGACGCAAGAACGACAAGCCGAAGACCGGAGGAGAGAAGAAGCCAGCCAAAGACGCACCTGAGTCAAGCAAAAAGAAAAATCGCAAGAATGGGAAAAGGAAAGCTCAAGCGGAAATTCTCGCAGCAGAATACGTGGACCCTCCCAAACGCCCAGACCCACAAGGTAGTGACGCGAAGAAGGCATGGTGCCCTATACACAAGTCGGACAGACACTCTCTGGAAGATTGCCTCATCTTCAAAAAGTCGCTCACAAAGCACATGGCATCGGAAAAAGGCAAGCGAGTACATTTGGTCGAGAAGGACGCTGAGGCGGCTACTCAGGAATCGGACTCAGCATACCCAGACTCCGATCTCCATGTCTTGCACATCTTCGGAGGTTCCACGGCATACTCCTCAAAGCAAGAATACAAGAAAGTGGAACGTGAAGTCTGTTCGACGTGGCAGGGGGCTGCACCCAAGATGAAGTGGTCTGAACAGAGGATAGAATTCTCATAAGAAGACCACCCCAAGACTGCTGTCATCCCAGGACGCTATCCGATCGTGGTCGAACCCACTATTCGGAATATCAAGGTCGCGCGAGTTCTCATCGACGGCGGCAGCTCAATCAACCTTCTCTTCGCCAGCACCTTGGACGCGATGGGGATCCCACGAAGCGAGTTGACACCCACCGATCAACCCTTCCATGGAATTACTCCTCAGTCATCGTCCAAACCATTGGGCAAAATTACGTTACCGGTGACTTTCGGCCAAGCAAATAACTTCCGAACGGAGCAAATCACCTTTGATGTCGCTGAATTCGATACAGCATACAATGCCATCATTGGGAGAATTGCACTCGCGAAGTTCATGGCTGCATCTCACTACGCGTATCAAGTGCTCAAGATGCCGGGACCGGAGGGAACAATCACTATTCATGGGAACGCCAAGCTGGCAGTGCAATGCGACAAGCGGAGCCTCGACATGGTCGAGCACATGCCCAGCCCACCCGCCACAGCTGAGCCACCCAAGAAAGTGAGCAAAACAAACAAGACGCCGAAACCAGACGGCGCAATCAAGATCGTTCCACTCTCCAGTGCCAACCCCGACAAGACCGTCAAGATCGGGGCATCACTAGGCGAGAAATAGGAACTCGCGCTTATCACCTTCCTCCGCAACAATGCTGTCGTGTTCGCTTGGTAGCCGTCCGACATGCCGGGGGTCCCCAGGGAGGTGATCAAGCACAAACTCATGGTGCGATCCGACGCCAAGCCAGTAAAGCAAAAACTGCGGAGATTTGCACCAGATCGCAAACAAGCCATACGAGAAGAGCTCGACAAGCTTCTCAAAGTTGGCTTCATCAGAGAGGTACTCCATCCAGAGTGGCTAGCCAATCCAGTCATGGTGTGGAAGGCCAACGGGAAATGGAGAATGTGTGTCGATTTCACCGACCTCAATAAGGCGTGTCCCAAGGACCACTTCCCTCTTCCTCGAATAGATCAACTGGTGGACTCAACAGCCGGTTGTGAGTTGTTGAGCTTCCTCGACGCTTACTCCGGCTACCACCAAATCAGCATGGCGAAAGAGGATGAGGAGAAGACAGCATTCATCACGCCGTTCGGGGTATTCTGCTACGTTAAGATGCCGTTCGGACTGATAACCGCAGGAAACACTTTCTAGTGCACGGTCCAGGGCGCACTTAGCGACCAACTTGGAAACAATGTCGAGGCCTACGTCGATGACATTGTTGTCAAGACTAAGACAAGTGACTCATTTGATTGACGATCTGCGGGAAATGTTCGACAACCTCCGACGATATCGCCTCATGCTCAACCCAGAGAAGTGCACGTTCGGAGTACCATCGGGCAAGCTGCTCGGTTTCCTCGTCTCTGGCAAAGGAATAGAGGCAAATCCCGAGAAGATCAAGGCAATCGATAACATGAAGTCGCCCACAAGACTCAAGGAAGTACAGAAGCTAACCGGATGCATGGCGGCACTAAGCAGGTTCTTCACTAGGATGGGAGAGCGAGGACAACCTTTCTTCGCTCTGCTGAAGAAGCAAGACAAGTTTGTATGGACACAGGAAGCCGAAGAGGCATTCATTGCACTCAAACGCTACCTATCAAATCCCCCTGTACTTGTTGCTCCCCAACCTAATGAAGAATTATTCCTCTATATTGCCGCCACGCCATATTCTGTTGGCACTGTCATTGTTGTCAAGAGAGAGAAGGTGCAACGACCAGTCTACTACGTCAGCAAAGCTCTCCACGACGCAAAGACAAGATATCCATAGATCCAAAAACTGCTCTACGCGGTAATCATGACATCAAGAAAGCTACGGCACTACTTCCAAGACCACAGGGTCACAGTTGTCTCCTCCTTCCCTCTCGGTGAAGTCGTGAGAAACAAAGACGTTGTCGGCCGCATCGCGAAATGGGTAGCCGAGCTAAGCCAATTTGATGTCCACTTTGTGCCACGAACAGCCATCAAGTCCCAGGTACTCGCCGACTTCGTAGCCGATTGGACTATGCCTGATAACAGGTCAGACAACCAAATCAACAACGAAATGTGGACAATGGCGTTCGACGGCGCACTCAACGGCCAAGGAGCAGGGGTAGGATTCGTCTTGACATCACCTACGGGAGATCAATTCAATCATGCAATTCACCTCAACTTTAGGGCGACCAATAACACAGCCGAGTACGAAGGACTACTCGCCGGGATAAGAGCTGCAGCCGCACTCGGAGTCAAGCGACTGGTCGTGAAAGGGGACTCCGAACTAGTCGCGAACCAGGTGCACAAAGACTATAAGTGCTCTAGCCCCGAGTTATCCAAGTATCTCGCAGAAGTCAGGAAGCTGGAAAAAAGGTTCGATGGGATCGAGGTCCGACACGTATACCGCAAGGACAACATCGAGCCGGATGATCTAACACGGCGGGCGTCCAGACGAGAGCCACTCAAACCCGGCACTTTTCTCGACGTCCTGACAAAGCCATCGGTGAAAGAGGCAAGCGGCGAAGATAGCCCAGTCGCCCCTGACATCAGCTCGGGGGCTACAGAGGCAGAGCGCGCCGTTGCCGATATGGAGACCACAGACGACTGGCACACCCCATTGATTAAATTTATATGCAGCGAAGAGTTACCCGAGGACGACGCAGAAGCCGAGAAAATAACCCGTAAAGCAAAAATCTACTGTATGATCGGCAACGATCTATACAAGAAAACGCCAAACGGGGTACTTCTCAAATGCGTCTCGTCCGACGACGACAGACATCTCCTCCTCGACATACATGAAGGTATCTGCGGGTCACACGCAGCCGGTCGCACATTGGTCGGAAAAGCTTTTCGACAAGGGTTTTTTTGGCCAACCGCCCTCAAAGACGCCTGCGACATGGTTCAGCAGTGTGAAGCGTGTCAATTTCACAGTAAACACACAAAGCTACCAACGTGTCACGCCCAGAAATTCCCGAATAGAATTTCAAGCAGAATGTGCATTAAAACCCCTGTCCAGGACCGGCCGGGGTACACAAACGACAAAGTTGACATACAGATCCACGTCTTACAAACATCATAGAAGTCTTACATAAATGCAGTGGAAAATTAAAAGATAACTGGAGCTAAGCCTTGACTTGGACTGCAGCGGAAACACCACTCCACAGGCATCCTCGACGGCACGGACGAAGCCTACTCCTCGGAAAAACCACCATCTGACGCATACTCAACCTCTGGGGTTTGGGGGAAAATAGAGCAAGACTGAGTACAACCACCGTACTCAGCAAGTCATACCAGAACAGGGGGGTATGATGCAGGATATAACCAAAGGATAGGTAGAGCGGTTCATTTGCATAAAGCGAGCATTTATAAACAGTAGTTGAAAGCAGTAAAAACAGTTGTAATAATTAATCAATATTAACCATCCACTGTCCAACGCTATCCCACGTTGCAACAGGCCCAACCATCCACCTGAACTAATCAATTTCATTAGACTAAGCTAGGGTGAGACTAATCACGGTGAATCTGGTTGACCGCCCATAACCGCGGGCACGGCTATTCGAATAGTCTTACTCTGATAAGAGGTGTACAACTGTACCCATAAGACACAGCCCGACACGTTACCGTGCGCCGACATGACCATGACATACCGGAAAGAGGCCGTGACAGGACCTTTCGCATAACTCCCTCTAGCTAAGCACACCACACCTCAGGTTTCACCCCCGTCCCCAGCGGGCAATGGGCAGTCCCCTCTCATGCCTAGGTGAATCCGGAAGCGACAGAGGCCGTCGCAGGGCCCGCCCCGCTCCATCATGCCCACCCTTTCCTGGATGCGTCAGCTAGAGGAAAGCTACACTACAAGCCCAGCCGTTGCCCACGCTGGCTTGTGGAAAGTACGAGGAATTCTTCCAGGGTTTCCCGCGAACCGGTCCTTAACTGCCATGGGCGCAACCATCAAAACCATGCACCCACAGCCCACCATTTAATATATATATATATATATATATATATATATATATATATATATATATATATATATATATATATATATATATATATATATATATATATATATATATATATATATATATTAACCAACACCGGAGCGGTGGCACTAACCAACATTATTATAGGAATCTGACATCTATGCATTAATGTAGTTCCCCATTGTGTGCTAGTTGAACTAAGCAAGGCTAAGCACTTCCTAATCCAACATCTAATCATGTTACAACCCCAAGCTAACAAAGGAACAAGGTACAAAAATAGCATGGCTGTAACAGTAGGTAAACATCCCATGGTAACATTATAAAACAATGCAATATTTAAGGGAAAACGAGAGAGCATTTGCAATATAGGTTCAATATGTTCAAGTGACAAGCATGACTTGCCTTGCTCTGCTGCTGGAGGAACTTCGGCGACTATCTCAAAGTACACCGGAGCGTCAGGAGAGCCGGAATCTAAGCGACAAACCAAGCAAACAATACAAACCGACTATAAGACTACTGAAACAGAGAACAAAACCATTTTTAATGGATTCTATGCATTTTTCTTGATTTACTGAGACTTGAATGGGCTTAAACGGAGCTCGGATGAATTAGATATGAATTTTAGAAGATTCACTGTGTTTTTACTATAAACAGAAAAATCCTTAATTGATTTATTGCGTAATAAATAAACCCTGGAGAGAGAGGGGCTGCGCCGACAAGCGGGCCCCACATGGCAGTGACCCGGGGGGCAGTCCGCGGTGGACCGGGTCCACGGACCGGGAAGGGGCGGCGCACCACGTGGCGCTGACGTGGCGCCGACGCGGCGGCCACGCGGCAGCCACGCGGGCGGCCCAGCGGACGGCCCCGATCTACCGCCCGGTAGATCGGACGGCGGAGGCGGCTCACGGCCGGGCGTGCACGGGCACGACTCAAGCCGGCTCGGCGGCCACGGTGCACGGCGGTGCTACCGCGGGGCGGCGGCGGCAAACGGCGGCGACCGACAGCGACTGGCCGGCGGCGGCGTCGCGGCGGCGCGGGCGGTGCTAGCGGCGGCCGAGCGGCTAGGCGGCGGTGCGGCGGCTAAGCGGCGCGGGAGGGAGAGAAGAAGGGGAGGAGGTGCCTCACCGATGACGATCGACGACGGCGAGCGACGGAAGGCGATGACGGCAGCGGGATGAGCTCCGGGATCACCTAAGGAATCAAAAGGGAGGAGTTAGAGAGTGAGAGAGAGGCCACAGATGGCTAGGGCGCCGGTCGAAGGCGCCGGCCATGGCGAAGCTCACCGGCGTGCAGTGCGAACGGGGTTCCCGCGGCGGAAAACGGCAGCGGAGGGGCGGACGGCGTGGTCCTCGGGCTCGTGAACCCGACGGCGGCGACGGCGCAGCTCGGCGCGGCAGCTAGCGGCGGCCGGAGCGGTGGCGGCGGCCGGCTGAGAGGAGGGCGACGGCGCTAGGGGCGGTGGAGGGCACGGGAGAGCTCGGCGAAATGGGGAAAAAGGGAGAGGGGAGAGCGGGCATGCTTAAGTAGGGGAGAGGGTGCTCGGACGTGGCCGGGAGTGGCCTGATTTCGCCGGCCGACGTGGGGAGGTGGAGGTGGAGAGAGAGGCGGGATTCGAAATTCGAATCCCGGCCGTCTCGAGCGCGGGCGTGGGCGGGAGAGAGAGGGAGTGGGTGCGGGGAATGCGGGGGAAGGCGGCGACGTGGGCGACATGGCCCGGGAGGCGTGGGCGCGGCGGCAGTTGTGGGGCGCGGCGGCGCCGGCTGGAGGTTGAGGGAGGACCCGACAGGTGGGCCCCACCTGTCGGCGACCCCGGGAGAGAGGAGGGGGCGCGGGCGGCCGGCTGGGCCGTGGCCTTTGGCCGGCCCAGCGGGGTGGGGAAAGGGGAAGAGAATGGGCCGGCGGCCCATTCGAAAAGGAAAAGGAGGGAAAAAGAAAGAGGAAAAGAAAGAAATGAATTTCCAGGGATCAAATAATGCTTGTGCTCATTTTTAAATGGTTAAAATTATTTCTAGAGCTCTGAAAATTCCACTAAAAATCTTGTTAGTATATTTTGACATGTAGAACTCAAGAAAAATTCCACATGCCATTTCCGATTATTATTTGCATTAATTCAATTAGGGTTTCTCTCTTGCTTTTACACCGGTAATTTCTCGAGGCCATTTATAAATTAAATTTAGGCTTGGGAGAAGAACTTCAAGGTGTGACACAGCGCAAGCGCTCCAGACTATCCCTCTTACTTGGTTGTTCTCGTGCTGGGGGCTCGACATACTCGGACCATTCCCACGAGGACAGGGTGGCTACAGGTTCCTATTCGTGGCGATCGACAAATTCACTAAGTGGATCGAAGCGACACCCACAAGGGAAATCAAGGCTGACAACGCCATCAAATTCATCAAAGGGATATTCTGCAGATATGGACTGCCGCATCGCATAATAACCGACAACGGCTCCCAGTTCATCAGCGCCGACTTCCAGGATTACTGTATCGGGCTAGGAGTCAAGATCTGCTTCGCCTCGGTTTCTCACCCTCAGAGCAACGGACAAGTCGAGAGGGCAAACGGCATAGTACTACAAGGAATCAAGACCCGCGTCTACGACAGGCTCATGTCACATGATAAGAAGTGGGTCGAAGAACTCCCATCAGCACTATGGGCCGTGCGTACCACACCGACAACGTCTAACAAGGAAACACCCTTCTTCCTCGTGTACGGCTCAGAGGCCATGCTCCCCACCGAGCTACGACATCAAAGCACACGAGTACAGAAGTATTCCGATGAGGATCAGGAGGAGCAGCGAAACGACGATGTGAATCTACTCGAGGAACATCGCGAACGAGTTGCCGTCCGAGCGGCAAGCTACCAACAGGCCCTTCGTCGTTACCACGAGAAGTGCATCCGAGCACGCACGCTTTCGATCGGCGACTACGTCCTCCGACGGGTTCAAAGCCAAGCAGGGCGAAACAAGCTCTCACCCAAATGGGAAGGACCATACACGATCACACAAGTCTTGCGGCCAGGCGCATTCAAAATTGCAGACGGCGATGGTCGCGAGTTGGCAAATTCCTGGAACATTGATCAATTACGTAAATTCTATGTATAAGTCAACAGTATCCATACTTGTATGACATCTTACAGCTTCAATAAAGCCTATTTACAGGTACAGATTACAATCAAAGTGTTCCTTCCCGATGATCCCTTACCCAGATGACACCTAGCGTTGAAACCTATCCTCATGTCCTTTTACGCCGCCTTGACAAGGCCTCCGAGGAACCTAAGGGATCTTCGGCTGGGGACGCCCAGAGCTGATAAGGCCTTGTCGGATCCTGTAGAGACGAAAGACCATGTAAGATCTGATCGTGTAAGAGTTCTCGCCATGCATATTAACCAAGCCATGTAATCGGAAATTAATTTTCCAACTTCACAGCTGGGGGCTAGGATCAGTGCTTGTTCAACCGAGGCAGGTCAAAGGTCCAAGAGCCTTATCTTCCGAGAAGGATTCTCCGACGACAAGGCTGGGGGCTAGGGAGAGTGTATGACTCAAGCGACTGATCGAAGTCGCGCAGTGAGAAGACACTCGCACACACTACGTCCAGAGTAAGAAAGCTTAGTTAGATAGATTTCTTTTCTATTTTACAAGTACTTCTTACAAGTCCATAAAAATCCAAAATATATTACACTTTTCCCTGAGATGTTTTTCATAGGATACAGAGACTACCAGGAAGGCCAACGCCAGTCCATAGACTGGAAGACTTTCTCTGCCAGCGGCGCCATCGACTTTGCCAGGTGATCTATCTCCGCCGGAGTTCTCCGAGAACAAGAAAACCCTTCGTGGAGGAACTCGAAGTGCAGTTGCAGACGATGATCTCGTATGCAAGCCAACACGTGCCCTCCGACATATCGGCTCAATCGACGGCACTCTTGCTTCAGGGCTTCATCGATACGCTTGCCGATGCCTTCGAGCTGGGTGCAGGCCCCATTCAGCCACGAGATGTATCCGGCCGCCGACTCCTCAGGATCCCCACGGGGTACTCGGAGCTCTCTACAGACTCTCGCCATAGACGTGCAACAACTCTTCAGGTACGAGTTGAACCACACCTCGCGACCTCGGAGTGTTTCCACGACTTGCTCTTTCTTCACTTCCAACATAGTCCTCTCGAGTTCCGCTACCTCAAATTTCGTCTTCCAATATTGGATGCGACGATCTCGGTCAGCAAGCGTACTCTCCAGGTCTGCTCAGCATGGAAACGACTAAGTCAAGCTGCTCTTCTCTTCCAAGAACACAGCAAATCAAGTCAATCCAGATGGAAAAGTAAAGGAGGTGAAAACAAAGGTCACCAACCTAAGGAAGTCGTCGCCATGCCCGTTTCCACGGGCAAATCTTGATCCACATCGTCCTGTGACACATGTGGTTCGAACGCAAGCGCCGGAACAATCACTGGCAACTCAGGCTGCCCGCGCTGCTGGACATCCTCGACATTGACATCTCTACAAGCGACAACAAAGTACTCGGGATCAAAATGCTAAAGAAAACTAAGTTGATCACTGCACACGCAAAGGCAGTTGAAGCCAGCAAAGTTTTACAAGGCATTACTAGTTACAGAGTACAAGGGGACTGAAATCCTACTCTTCTAAAAGTGGGAGAACAGACTCTCCCAGCTCGCCGACTTCTTCCATCACGCCCTTACACGTGTCGTTAGCCGCTCCCTGATCCAAGATCCGCTGGAGATCGAGTTCAGGGTGCGCCAGCCTCACACACGCGAGGACGTGACATGCCCTAGTGTAAATCCCGTTGGACGTCTCTTCCCCGATCCTGGCGGCATGCTTGGAGGAGATCGCCTCCATCGCCTTTGCCAGTTCCGCGAGAGAACTCGTCAGCGAGAACTCATCGGGGTTCGTCGGGATGGTGGTCGTAACACCACACTCCTCGGCGAGCTGGTGTAGGCCGGTGTAGGTGACCCGCAACGAGCCACGGATCTCCGACATGTTATTCTCGAGTTCCGACATGCGGCTCTCGAGCCCCCGCCGTTGCCGCTCGTTGCCGGCCACCAGCTCCCTCATTTTCTGGAGGTCCTCGTGGACCTCCGCCAGGTCACGCTCCAGCTTGTCGGCACGCTCGTTCGCCAATGACGCCGCCGCCGCCGCCCTCGCCTCCGCAATCTCGCGGCTTATGCCGCGAACACCAGCCTCGAGGATGCGCCCCATCTCGACTTGGAGCTCTCCCCAAGTGAAGACGTCAGCAGGCGGGCCACGAGTAGGCCCGAGATCACTGGCTGGGCCGCTGGGCGTCACCTCACGGCTCCTGGGCACGACCACGACATCGGTCGAGGCCACCCCAGGAGATGCGCTGGAATTACCTCCGGACCCGTCTTGCACCGTCTTCGCCCGCACCGACCTACAGAAGATCATCATGTCTGGCCCTCAAGACAAATTGCCAGAATTCAGCCAAGGGAAGGATTTCAATTTTCGTCCACTTACTTCTCGCCTAGTGTCACCAGCTTCTGCCGTCGTGGAGGAGGCGGAGACGCATCCAAGGCCTAAGTAAACCGAGTACGACTTGAGGGGGACATCTTCCGACTATGAAGTTAACAACTCAAGAGACTCACTGATGGGGAGGACGCTCTCCGGCGACTGCCGAGCACGGAGGTGAATTTTCTCCCCTTTCTCGGGACACGGCTGCCACTAGTCGTGGCGGCAGCAGCAACGGCCGCGTCGGATGCCTCCTAAGCGACGTCCTCCTTCAACGAGGCTGCCGCCTGGTGGTCCGCGAGCGATCCAATGACGTCGGTCAGAGGGAGAGCCTGCACCACGTGAAATCATTATGCGACCTAGGAGCAAAAATAAAGGCGTTGGCAAACACGCTCACGTTGATTGCGGCTTCACGATCAGCCTTCCCCTTCTCGCAAAGGGGGACAGGGACGTTGCTCGCTGTTGTTGGGCCGCTGATCATCAACTGGCCGACACGATGCTTCACGGTCTCGCTGTTCAAACCTGTAGACCGAGAACCAAAATTCGGTAAGTCAGGAGGAACATGCACATAAGGAAATCAAATTAAACACAAGAAAAATACCCCGAGGAGAAACCCGGGTCGCGTCCTCCGGTCCAGAGTAGTCAAAGGCTGGGTGGGCTCGAGCTTGGAGCGGCTGGATCCGCCTACCAATGAAGTCGGCAGCGACTTCATACCCCGACAAACCTCGTACTCGGAGGTCATCGATGGCATCGATGAAGGACTGAAGAGAGGAGGTCAAGGCGGGTTTGGCGGTCCAAGACGGAATCTTGTCTGGTTGTTCCTCAGGAACGACAAAGATTGGATATGAATCCTCTATCTGAAGATAGAACCACCTCGCCCGCCACTTGCTACGAGAAGAAGGGCACTGGAAGGGGATATATCGCGACTTCAGGCCATCCCGAAGTCGGAAACCCACGCATCCAGATACCCTGGTGGATTCCATCCAACGCAACTCGTAGTAGAAGCGAAAGAGGTCGAGAAACGGCTCTACCCCAATGTAGGCCTCACAAAGATGTGAAAAGATACTGAGAAAGGCGATGGAATTGGGGTTCAAATGGAGCAGAGAAAGACCGTAGAAATTCAAGACCAAGAGAAGAAATTCAGAAGGCGGAGGAAGAAAGCCACAGAGAACATAGTCCTCGATCGCAACCATACGACCCAGGACAGGTTCAGGTTCAGTACCTCCTGGTTCCCTCTCCATGGTCCCGCGGCCGGGGAGGGCGCCATCCTCCTGTAGCTTCTTCAGCGACGCGCTGGTGGAGGTAGACTTGCCGAGATCCATCGCCGCCGGAGATCGCTGGAGAAGGGATCGAGACAAACAAGCTAGGGTTTTGCGGGAGCGGGGAAGATGAGGAATGCTTGGAGGCTGGAGAGCTTTTTTCACAACAGGCGGACTTCAAAATGGTTCCCCAAAATCCTTTTAAATAGACGCATTTCCGATGGTACGAATTCCAAGGAAAGGAGAGAGAGATGGCCGCCGGAAATTTCTGGGTCCGTTACGCGCAACAGTTTTTCGGACTTCAGTTTAAATTCACTCATGACTGTTGGGCTTCACATGGTGTTGTCGATTGCGTCCTGTCTCTACGGTCCTCACACCGAGAACGACAACAGCCTTGACACCAAAAGTCGCGATCGGTTACACGAGTTCATTTAAGCAGAAGTCGGGGGCTACTGTCAGGGTTACGGGTAAGGTATACCCTCTACTCTTCGATATACGTCACATATCAATATGGTATACCTGCGCATATACGGACGCTTTTTGCATACGTTAAGGAAATACATCACGGAGTTCACTGATGGAAGGAGTCCTACTCGGACAGAACTGGGTCGTCAATGTATCGTGCAGGGTCCGATGTCTCCGAGTTCTACTTGGAAACCGCCTAACCTGCGATATAAAAGGGACCCCCCGGGAGGACCCAAGGCATCGAATCTCATAGCCAACACATCCACCACAACCTACGAAGTCGGAGCCTACAGGAGCCAAGTCGCCGGGAGATCTAGTCGAACCAGCTCGATTACGATCTCGCCGGTATTTTCGAGTTCCACTATTTCCTTTGTAATCTGTGATTTTCATCATATAATCCCATATCAACTGGATTAGGGCTATTACCTATTAAGGGGCCTGAACCAGTATAATCTTTGTTTTCTATCTGCTTGATGTCGTATTACGTAGATCCTCGTACCAGCGTACCCCAATACCATCTATATCCGGTATACGGGTATCGCCGTCGACAAATATAAACATTTTAGAAGGATACATGATTTTTCAATGCATGGAAACTCAAGCATTTTCAACCAATCATAAGCTTAAGAAGAGAATATAACCAATTTAGAATTTAATCAAGAAGGTAATTGTTGTTTCTTTCGTTAATGTCAATCTTTGGTAAACAACTAGAAATGTTTGCAAGTAAAACCTTACGTGGTTAGAAAGGATGCTATTATTTTTTTCCCAAAAATACTCCCTCCATCCCATAATATAAAGGATTTTGAGTTTTTGCTTACAACGTTTGACCACTTGTCTTATTTAAATTTTTTTGAAATTATTATTTATTTTATTTGTGACTTACTTTATGATCTACAGTACTTTAAACATAACTTTTCATTTTTTATATTTGCAAAAAAATTTGAATAAGACAAGTGGTCAACGTTGTAAGAAAAAAATTTAAAATCCCTCGTATTATGGGACGGAGGGAGTATGTTGTTTAGCAGTTTAATTAGTTACGGCAGATGGATGATAATACGTAGGATTATTTTCTCCTACCTAAAAGGAAATCATTCATGTTTAGCATTTTATCGTGTCGAGTCAGGTCGTTGACAAAGATGTCGGCTAATGAACCAGAGTCTACATCATCTCATCTCTCCACGTCACCCGACTCCGACTCCGTGGGCCATCCCCCTCTATATATTTCGCGCCAAGCCCAAGAATATTTTCAGATAATTAACACAACACAGCTCACGGTTTCGTCTCGTTTCAGAAAAAAAAAATGGATCGCCTCACGTCTCGTCCCCCCGCCATCATCTCCATGGACCACGCCGACGACGACCACCGCCGCCGCGGCCACGTTCCGCCGCCGGCGGCGGCCGCGGCGGAGGCGGAGGCGGAAGAACGCACCGGCGACTCCGAGTACGACGACGCTGCAGCCGCCGTGTCGTCGTCGTCGTCGCTCACCACCGGCGAGGGATCATCGGTGGCGGATGACGACGACGACGACGCGGAGTCCTGCAGCGGCGGCGGCGGCGAGGAGGAGGAGGGCGTGGAGAGTGCCGTGGATGAGAAGACCGATGTCATGATGACACCAGTGCCGTGGTGGTGCTGGGCGGCGGAGAAGGCGCCGATGCCGGCGGCGAAAGCGAAGGCCACCGACGGCAGCGCTCGTAGTGCGCCGCCGCCGGCGGCGGCGGTGGAGGACGCCGGAGGCCACACGGCCGAGAGCAACAGGCTCTTCTGGGAGGCTTGCATTGCCCATGGCTACTAATAGTTTTTTTTTTGCAATTGATTACGTGCGAATAATTCAGTTCGTGCCAATCAGCGGTAATCCATGTACACAGCTAGCTAGCAGCTTTGGATTTGTTTTCCAATTGTACAAGGTTGCATGAGATGAGAGTGATGCAGAACATGCATATGCTTCACTGGTCAAGATCTTCAAAAGATTCAGGACATGTAAGAGCAAATCCTTTTAATTTTGTTGCACTGAATTGTAGGGGTTAAGATACTCCCCCTGTTTTATAATTTAAGATGCTTTTAGTTTTTTAAGTCGAACTTCTGTAAATTTGGAAATATAGTAACTCTTCAACATCTAATCTCATTAAATTTAACATCGAATGTATTTTTGATATAATGTTTTATCAAAAATATTATTATGTTTTTTATAAAATAATTCACAAATACAAAGAAGTCTAACTTAGAAAAAGTTAAAACGAGTGAAACGGAGGGAGCATCATTTTCTATGCTACACTTATCTTATGCATAGCTGTTGTTTACAAAATTCTTTCCCTCTCCATCTACACTGGTACAACACCTTGCAGTTATTTTTCAATTTTTTAACCTTTATAATTGTCCTTTTCTAAAGACGAACTTTGCACAACTTATTTTCAAATCTGAACCACCATGCGTAGTTAAATCCGTAATACTAACTTTAAAATCCAGGAAGTGTTGAAATTGGTTGCTTGAATGTATCAGAGAGAGAGAGAGGGGGTTTTAGGCTCATGTTAAACTTCTAAAATTCCCATGAAATGAATCATATTCCTCGGTTGGAATTTTCTGGGTATATTCTTAAATACCAATTTCTTTGTTCCAGAATTGCACAAAGAAATAAATTAGTGTGATTTTAGTTAAAAACTTTGTTTCTCCTTAGTTGCAGAGGAACTAAAAAAGGAGGTGTCATACAATATTAATGCTACTAGAAGTTTCATATAACAAATTCACTGCACCACCGCTCTGGCATGCTCTAAATCATTCAATTCAGTATTATGCATGTTAGAACGTCAAGAAATAAATCGGCACCAAATTAAACACAGAAATACTGTGCAAATTCAACTTGAAAAGGAATTAGATGTCAAAACCTTAGTTACCTTTGAAGCAAAGCATAATGCCACTCTTCTACTTCATTATAGGATATCGAAAAGAAGATAATATAAATTAGAGTGAATTACACTTTGGACTGGTTTTTATTGCCTGGGTTTCATATTGAACTAGGTTATATCTAATGTTTTCACTTTGGTCCAGGATTTCTTACTATCTATTTTATATTAGACCACTTTTTGTTTGCCATTCCTTGATTTCATTAGCGAGCTTACCAGCAAAAGAATAAACCAGTCAATATTCCATCTAACCTTGATTTCTTTACTCCCTAATTTAGCTGCGTGACTTCTACCATTTTTCCCTTAAAAAATCATGTGAGCTTAGAACAAGTCATTCTATTGAGCTTGCAGGCGGCAGCTACAGCGCAGCCAGCGACCATGAGGCTTGATTTTGTTGGCTCCTCAAGCTCCGGAACAGGGCAGAGAGAGAAGGGATCCCAATGTTTTGCTTGATCATCCTTCATATCCATGGCGTAGGTGCTCAATAGAAAAAAAAGAGGAAAGAGAAGAGATGAAGAAGAAGGGTGGTCCAATTTGAAACTATTGTAAATTTATATAGTTCAGAGTGATAAGATAACTCCACCCCTAGGCCAAAGTGAAATTTTGGTAAAAATTCCTAACCCAAAGTGCAAATAACTCTATAAATTAATAACTATATCATACCTAAATACAACTATCCAAGCAGGTTTCTGTCATATCAAATACTTGCCAGAAGTTTGTCATCATCAAAGAAACAAAAAGGAAATTAATTTGAGAAATTTATCAATCTATTGCTTTCATTTGCTTGATTTTAGGTAGTACAATGCCGTGTTCCAACTGGTAGTAGATGCAGTAGTTCACCTTCTTCCTCTGTAGTCTGTACCCCTTCTTAGCAGCTCGGTGGCATCTCATCAGCCGTCGGATCAGAGACGAAGCGTCAGGATCGAGCCAGCGTGAAACCCCCCGCAAACCACATCCCTTCCCACTGACGACGAACTCGCCGCTGAAAAGCTTCTTCGCTCGCCGCCTCCTCCCCCTCTTTCCGGCGCGTTCGCCGCTCGCGATCCTCCCGGCTCCGCCGCCGCCGCCTCGCGGGGGGCCTACTCGCGTCGACGCCGGGAGGGGGACGCCGCAGCTCCCTCCTCCTCCCGCCGCCCCGCCCCTCCCCGCCGCCGAGTGCGACGCCGCTCTCTCTCTCTCTCCTCGCGAGAAACCCTAGCTGGAGTTGAAGTGTGGGGCTCACCGAAGTGAGTGGAGTGCGGGGGCGTGGATGCTGCCCCGCTCCTCCGGCCAGATCTAGCTAGCAGGCCATGGCGATGCGGGGGGTCGATTTCAAGTGGTACTTAAGTTTATTCTCTACTCCCCCCCTTCCCTGTTATGGCTGTAATATGCTTTGAGGAATCTATTCATCTGTTGCTTTGCTTGATTGGTTTCAGGTACGATGGATTCTTCCTCTCCATGCTCGCCACCAGCCTGTATCCTTTCATCATTTCCTCACCGTGCTTTCAGTTTTTATTAGAATTTTGCTCGCCGCGCGTTCAGTTTTTGTTGGAGTCGATTACATTTTGCACCAGCTAGATTAACCTACATTTCTCTTTGCACCGGTCTAGGTGCGCTACATCTTACCCAAATGGGTTGGGCGGGTGTTATGTGAATGCCAAGTGAAAGTTTGGACTAAACCTGGTGGAATTTTCTTTTTTCCTTTTTTGACATAAGAAGGTAGAGCCAGCTCTACCGTATTAACTTATAGCCATTTCGGACTCCATCGTTTCGCTTATTGATGGAATAAGTGAAACGGCATATTTGCAAACGGAAAATAATTTGCAAATAAAACTTTCATATGCGTCTTCTTAGCGATCTAAAAGCAAAAGTTGAAAAATAAACTACGATGAAAAAACCCTAAAATCAACTCCAAATTTAAGGTTGAAAATTTAAATTTTTGTTTATAAGCATAAGCATAAGCCAAAAGATGAGGCTCAACAAAATGGATGGTTACAAAGTTACAGGAAGAAGGTACATGAAAAAGAGGAAGGGAAAGAGAGGGAGAAAAAAAAGGGGAAGGGGGGGGGGATGTACAAAACCTGGTGGAAAAATGAAACAATTTACCAAGTTCAATGTGTATTTTACTGATACATTTTCGTCAATTGCTATTGTTCCTCCTCAACTTTGTCCAGAATCATTGTCTCCATCAACTGGAAGAGGTATCGTCTCTGCGCCCACCCGTTGCACATATGGATCGTGGTCAGTTCCTCAATCCAACATCTATCTCAAATCAAACCGCTATTCCTCTATCTCATTTTCTCGCCTTTTCCCAGGTCGACTACACCACCGTCTTCATCTTCCGCCTTCTCATGTTCGTCGATAATGGCCTTGCTGCCGGCATGGGATTGTAAGTTTGTAACTACTATCTCCATCTATTTCAACCTCACCTCTCCTGTCACAATATACCTATGGTAGACCTACAAATAGATTGTAGGGGTAAAGACAGTGGTTGTCATTTTCCTCTGCTTTGGGTGGGCTGTTCTGTTCTGCTAGACAGAACAAATCTGTACCATTTTGACCCCAAACTTACCACCGGGTTTAGTTCTTTTTAATTATGGACTAGTACGAAATTTGCATACAGGAAATTTTGATGTCACCCCAAAATCGAGAAAAGCAGCCTAGCAAAAAAGGAAGAAAAACAATTGACAATGACGTTCGTACCCTTTTGGGAGAAAAGGAAATTCCTGTAATAGGCAACCTGACCAATTTTTGTCTTGACCATCTTGATTGTAACCTCAGTCTCCGCTCTTTTTAAACGAGCAAATTATAATTAAAATACGATTATGAAGGGACATAAGGCTAAACAGCCCTCTTTGCATGGTTATTACCTGAGTAGATGAGATATAACCTTTTAACCGTCTGCTAATTGGATGAGTTCATGGCGCAAAACAATATAGTTTGTAGTTTCACATTTCAGAAGATAGAAGTCTCAATTTATTTTTATTTAGCCATTACTGTATTATTTTCTTCTGTGCAACTTACTGTCTTATTTTGAAGTTTTGCCGTAATATGCCATTGAAATATTTCATATTCAATTGTTTGTAGTATTACCATTTTAACGTGTAACTTCAAAGTTCAAACAGAATATGCTCTTAGAATATTTTCTAAGACTACCTGTATGCCCACATGCTTGATACAGATAAAAATGAATAAAATAAGTCTGTTTGGATTTTCGGAACATATAAATGTGATTGTTGCATTGAACCTGCAAAACCTTTTTTTTTTCTGTTACAAGAAGCACTTGACAATGTCTACACATGTCTATTTGTAAAATTTGGTCATCTTTGGCATTTCCATGTAAAATTGCGAATTTAGAACGCCAAATACAAAAAAAAAGGGAAAAAAAGGAAGGCCGAAGTGTCATTTCAGTAATTAAGGGAACAACTAGTAAGTAATTTAGTGGAGGTGTTGGTAGCAGATTCCCTGCCACCACACCACCTTCTTTCTAAAGGAGTACATATAACAAATTCATCATCCTGTGATAAAGAAACAGTATGCAATAGGTGTTTCTATGATAAAGCAACACTGTGCAATAGGACAGCACATAAGTATTTCTTCTTACAGTTGTAAGAGGCTTGAGTATCGTCTACAAAATAGAGTTGCTAACTTGCCAGTGTCCACCTTTGTATGTTGGTGTTTTCCTTCTAAACTTTTCCAAAGTATGACGTTTGTCTTTTTTGTGGCTGGGAATTGTAGGGATCTTGGATGGCAACAGAGATATGCTCGTTTTTGTGGGAGAATTGTTGTCTTGTCGGTTCTTGTGCTTCTTCTCTATCCCTTTCTTTGGGTTTGGACTGTGATAGGAACATTGTGGTTTAGCACTGCAAGAGGCTGTGTAAGTTTTCTTATTGTGATAGTATTATGCTCATCACCAATTATATAGAATTTCTACTTAACATACACTCACTCTATCTGTAGTTACCCGAGGAAGGACAAAAATGGGGCTTCCTTATATGGCTACTTTTCAGCTACTGTGGTCTTGCCTGTATTGCATGTGTGGCTGTTGGAAAGGTACTGCTATAAGATATATTGGTACAAACTGCAATCTTGCATTGGATCCGCATATTATCGTCCACCGGCTTTTCATCAGTCATACATACCATATCTAGATGTCATTTAGATTGAAGATGTTAAGGTTTTAGTTATTTGGCATTGATGTATTCATAATTTCATATCTTCTTTGCATCATCTAGAAATCGTATCCAACTAATTTTTCTTCTTTTAAAAGCATGAAGGGTAGTGTACATCTTACTTCGTATTGACTATTAGTGCAGAAGCCATACTGATAGCAGAACCCTAATCCTCATGGTTGTCCTGGCTTTAGATCTTTTGTTAGTCAGAATTTTGGTAGTTTTCTTGTAATTTTATTTTTGCCTTCTTATTTTAATAAAGCTTTAACTGTGGGGGCTTCCGCTACAGTGTTTTTTTGTTAAAAAAAAGTATATTTAAATTCACAGAGGACATATCGCCATGTTTTAATTTAAATTTTGTTGCAGTGGCTAAGCCGAAGGCATGCTCTCCAGCAGAGGGCACAACAGGGAATACCAGTCTCTGAATATGGGGTAAAGATTCTTTTCGTTCGTTTTAGCTGCTGATTTTGTCCAGTGAACTGTCAATGGCAGAAGTTTGAAAAATATGAAACTACAGCATTGCCCATTCTTTTTTCATGCTTGCCTGTTCAATTCAGTATGTGCAACTCTTGCATTATGGCAAATCATAATTGAAGCTTACTTGTCTCAACTACTAGCTTTATATTTAAGTAGGGAGGAGAGGATTTCATTTTTTTTAATTGTCATCATCTACAGGTTTTGGTTGACATGATCCGTGTGCCTGATTGGGCATTTGAGGCCGTTGGCTTGGAAATGAGAGGAATGGGCCAAGATACTGCATATCATCCTGGTCTTTATTTAACAGCTGCTCAAGTAAGTTGCTTTGCGCAATTTGATGAATTGCCTTTCGACATATTGCTAGTCTCTGTTTTGATTGATTCTGTTATTTGCTTATATTTAGGCATTTAGCTGCACATTCGATTCAAGGGGTTGTACTGTCTGCTAGTTGTTGGTCTAATCTAGCTAGACAAAATTTTCATGTTTTTATTTGCTAGCGGTCTCACAGATGCAAAGTAGTCTCTGAAGACTTCTGGATTTGTATTAAGGAGCAAAGGTCAGTGCAAAACAGAGAGTATCAGGAATAGAGCTCAATAGAGGCAGTAGAAAAGGACAGGAAAGAAACTAGTACTAATTAGCAACCACAATATTTTTGCCTCATCTTGCTCCTAAGCACTGGCAGATCTTTTTGTGATAATCTAACTGAGAGGGATGTTTCCTGATCAAAGGCATTTAGATTCCTTTCTTTCCAATATTGCCCAAATGCATGCATTTGGGACCATTGTTGAACACTGCAGTAATACTGGAATCCACAGTGTCATTGAGCAGATTGATTTTAAATTGGTCGTTTTTGTGCAGAGAGAGGCAGTTGAGGCACTGATTCAAGAACTCCCGAAGTTCAGACTGAAAGCTGTTCCTACAGACTGCAGTGAGTGTCCAATCTGCCTTGAAGAATTCCATGTTGGCAACGAGGTAAATTACAGACACCAAGTAGAGAACTTGATTGAACTGCAACTCTACTAGTATTTGCACATGGTGCTTCTTCATGTATTTGTATGTGGCATGAATCCATCAGGAAAAAAGTCCAGTCCATTTAACTCCCTTGAACTTATTTTGTCAGCAGTCAACTCCCTGAACTATTTTTTTTACCCATTTTATCCCAACTACATATAAAAACAGCTTATCTTGTTTCTTTGTAATGCATCTCTTTTCCGTCTTTATACAAGTCATATTTAAGCTAAAATTTGTACAACCATTGATGACAAAATAAACTACTCCCTCCGGGTTGATAATACTTGTTGTTTTGGACAAGAGTATGGTCTCCAAAAAACAACTTTGACCATTATTTTCTATTATAATATATATAAAAGTGTTAACAAATATATGATTTTATTAAAGTACTTTTTAAGACTAATCTATACATGTAGTCACCATATTTGAAAGACAAATATTTTAAAAATGATTAATAATCAAAGATTCTAAAGTTTAATCCCACCCTTGTCTAAAACGATAAGTATTATTAGCCCGGAGGGAGTACGTTACAAAATACTTCTATAATGAAATTCTGTATGCAGTCTTGAATCTCTATATTTAAATTTTTATCTTGGGTGTGTCCAACCTATGCAAATAGTGAACAAAAATTCAAAAAAAAAAGTAATAATGTGTACATGCCATAATTTCAACGAATAATACAACTTGTATAAAGAAAAAAAAAGCATGGTTAGAAGTAAAGTGGAGCATTTTTGTTAGTTCGAGGGTAAAACAAGACTAGGGATGGTTTATGAAGTTAAGTTCTCCAGCATTTTAAGGACTGACAAACTTCTTTTCCCATTCCATTATGCAGGTCCGTGGGCTCCCGTGCGCGCACAATTTCCATGTGGAGTGCATCGACCAGTGGCTCCGGCTGAATGTCAAGTGCCCCCGTTGCCGGTGCTCCGTCTTCCCCAACCTCGACCTGAGCGCGCTCAACAACCTCCGGCCATCCTCCGAGCCGGACCGGCCATCGGCCAGCGAGGTGACAGCGGCGACGATGGCGCGGTATGTGAGGTCGTCGCAGCCGGCTGGGCAGAGCTACCTGCTGCGGCTGCAGGGGCTGCTGCTGCGGCAGGTGGTGGTACGGCACGGCGTCGGTGACGACATGGCGAGCGCCGAGAACGGCGCTCTTCATGTGGCCGCCGCGGTGACTGCGCCGGCGACCACCGGCGGCGTGGAGAGCGAGCTGCCTAGCATAGTGGTTGATGGTGGGCATCAGCTGCCGGATCGCTGAAGCGCCCGGTGGACGGGCGTGATGTAGACTGATAGTTATATGTGTGGGGAAGGGGAGGATCGAAGCTATGCAGCAGCATGTTTTTTTTTTTCTTTGATCTTATCTCCTGTGTGCAGAGTGTATAAATATTATGTAAAGGAGATCATTATTGCAAGCTTTTGTTTCCCTTTTCCTTCTGTTTGTCGCTTGCTTCTTCATCTGTAAAACGGCCTGCTGTCTTTTTCCCAGGGTCCCCGGCGTCCGGCGATGCCTGCCCAAAACCGCTGCTGTCTCCTCGGCCACGAGGTACAGGAGATAGCAGGGGCGGAAGCTAGAATGAAATGAAAGAGTGTCACTCCCTTGTTTCACTCTATTTTGGGTCAAGTTTAGACTGATACGAGTGCTTGTGTTTGAACTAAGGAGTGCAAGAAATGTTGCTCGCTTGTTTACTCTACTTTGACAAATTTAGATTGATACGAGTGTTTGAGTTTGAACTAACGAGTGTAAGAAATGGCACACGAGTAAAAATATTCTTCTCTCCCGTAAAAAGGAAAAAAAAAATCAAAGTCCTTTAAAGGACCAATCGTTTCAGACCAATGTGATCGATCAGAGTTCCAGACCATTCGTTTGGATACAGGCAGTGAATCTGTTTCTACCAATGCACAGCAGAAATTGGACATGTCTCTCCAGCTTGATGGCTTGCTTGGTTTTGGAAGAAATTGCTGGTTGCACTAAAAAGTAAAAACCAATTGCAGAGGTGAGGTATTTTGCCAATTTACAACCAGGATTTCCAGGTGCATCCACAACCTGTAAAGATCCTTCTGTGAAATAGTTGTGCATCATTGCCAGAGTCACTAAAACAGAGTATTGCTGGGTGTTTTTCCATTTGCATTGAGCTTCTTGAGCTAACAAGCCTGACCTTTTCCAGCACCTGGTAATACATTATACATCAATGGCATCTCATCTTCACCTCTGAAAAGTTGTTCTCACATCTAGCTAACCACAGAAAAGAATGCCAAAAATATGAAATGACAACCTTAAAATGAGCTTTAAGAAAGTATCAAGATCCATGTACATCGAGAAAATTTCTGATACAGTGAGTTTATTTGCTTAATTTCATGAACTGTACATGAATCAGCAAGAGCATCAATCCATTTGTGAGTACCCCAGTATAACACTACGAGTATTTGGGATCAAATCCACGCAACAGTGAGTACACTTGTTATTCTATCTTGATGAAAATTTCCTCATGTTTCTGTGTAAGTTGCATGTATTTAAATGGCCTACAGGATGCATGCATGCTCATTTCCTGCAGAGTATCCTTCAAGCCAGGTCTTGTGGATGTGTGTAATCTCGAAGCCATCTTCAGTCTCAGGCTGCGAGTTAAGCAGATAACCCTATTTAAGGATACATATAGATTTTATATGAACATATATGTACACAAGAAAGTCTGTAAACATGAAGGATATAGAAATATATATTCCTTTAAAATGAGCTAGTGGTGGTGGCAGTGAATCTGCCATCCCATCTACTCCCATTGTAAAATTTGCAAATACCCCTGAAATTTCTTAATATAAGAAACAATCAAATCTAAATGGATATCCACATATAAAATCAAATTAAGGTAAATATTCTCTATAGAAAAAATGGGTAACACATTTCATGAAAATTTTATTTTAGGCAGTATTATGATGTATTTTCTTTTATCCGCAGCAAAGCATGGACATTCAGCTAGTATATGTACAAAGCTGTGAGCCTGTGAGGGTGTACCTTCATAGTCAGCAGAAGAGTTGTGAGGCAGCAATACCGAACATGGCCTGAAATTAGCAGGACCATTAACATTCGCGTGTGCAAGTCAATGAAAAGAATAAAATGGACAAGTGGACAGAGTAAACAAGAAGAAGAAAAGAATCATGGAACAATTTGGAATATGGAAAATTATGCCAAGAAACCATTTGGAATGTTGAACAAAAAAAAGAAGAAAAACTACTGGGATGGAATAACTACTGTGACTAATCTATTGTGCGAATAATCTGAGGACATACCTTCCATTTCCCACTTGTCAAACCTCACCAGCCAATTATTTGTACAGATTGATGAAGCGACAATTCTATCCACCCATACTCGGAACTTCTTGCCTTGTTTATCAGCATAACATGAACTCAGTGCATCAATGGATGCATGAAGTGAACACTCCCTTCCAGAAGGATGAATAGTTGTTCCATTAGGATGCTAACACATATAAAAGAAGAAAAAGAAGATCAGTTTAAATGTAGCTCAAGGAAACCAATATGAACCAGTAATATCCTCACCAAAAAAAAAAAAATCAGAAATATGTACATTTCGCCAGACAAGAGACAAGTGGTATCATATGGTCTGAAATTACTTTTGCAAAATTATGGATAACATGCTGACACAAATTATATAGTTACCTCTTTTCATAACCTAACTATAGCAGTCGACAAAAGGTATGATTGATTTCAAAAAGAGGGGTTTATGAACAAAGCTAGACTGAGTTATTCTAAGAATGTAGCTGAGGAATGTACTTACAGTAATCCTTTTCAAGTACTGCATAATGGATGGGGCCTTTTGAACCTCACCCCGCCGCCATTTTTCATAGAGAACATAAAACTTCACCACAACATCTGCAGGTTTGATGGCATCTAACTTCGGGTAAGGGAATTCCAGATCTCTTGGGGAAACGTTAGGTCCTAAATTGAAGTGTCCAATAGCTTGCATGATGCCAGCAGCACACCTCTCGGTTGCATGAATCATCATAGGATTGCCCCTGGCATTTTCTTCATACCACTGAAGCAGCTCCTCTTGGGCATTGCTGACCTGAACACGATTTCAAAACCCTGTAATAAGCTTACAACGAAAACCACTGCCATCAGTTTAGTGGACAGTTTCATGTGATTCCTTGTGCAGTGATTCACTGACCATGACACCATGAACAGATGGGACACTGAATAATTCTGCATCATTGCCAGAGTCACCACAAACAAGAGTACTGTTTGGTGGTTTCCCATCTGAATTGAACTTTTTCAGCAAATATAGAAGAGCCTGGCCTTTTCCTGCACCTTGCGGTAATACATCAAGGGCCTCACCACTACTGAAGATTATTTTAACATCTAGCTGATCATAGAAAAGAAGGAGCATGGTAAAATTAAAACATCATTAAGCAATGCCACTCATAATAAAGGTAAGTCACCCGCACTTGCGCAGACTTACCCCACGCCGATTTAACGTTTCAGGGAGAGAATCCATAACTTCCCGAGCACCCTCCTTGTCGACAAAAAAGCTTACCTTATGAGGACCCTGACTCCTCTCTGGCTGCATCGACACAATTTTTAGTGCACTCATTGAAATGGAAAACCTACTTAGGATTTGTAATCAAACAATTCATTTAACATGCCTGAGGCTTCAGCTTAGGGAACTTAGCTGTCTCCTCGACAACGATATCCCTATCCCATTTGTTGCTAAGGAATTCAGCCCAGCCAACATCATGAATCATCTCTTCACCATATGCTATCACAGTGCCCACAGACATGATAGTGATGTCTGGAGTGATCAAAGGCTTCTGTGTTCTCAAACCCCTGTAACTGATAGGTGATCTTCCAGTCGAGAAAACCAGTAGAGAATATTGGGAGAACTCGGCCTCCCATAGCGCCTGGAACCTAAGCAAGGACAAGTTCTTCGGATCATTGTGATCAATCTGCAAACAAATAATAAAAAAGATCAATCATTTTGTAGCTATAGAACATAACAGTATGGGTAGTTCTTGAGTCTAGATAGATAAAGGATGAGTTTAACTAGGCACCATTGTCTGGTCAAGATCGGAAACTATCATAAGACGGGCAGAGCCATCGAGCTTATCCATGTTTCTTCGCGGTGCAGCTGAAGAAGAAATCCCTGTGCAAATTGTTGAAAACTTTTAGAATCTAACCTGTACACTTCCCTGAACAAGTGAACAAACATGGAAGTGCAAAACCACATCTTGCTCCTCATCCTTAAATACTCATTTTGGTCAATCTCTGGTAAATAGTAGGGTCTTCTTTTTAAAAAAAAAAGAAAAAGGAAAAAAAAGGAAGCTACAAATAAGACAACTACCCCCAAACAATAGCCTAGTAGGGAAGCAGCCTATCAAACTATCCAACACCACTTTCCTGGTATCCACAATCCACCTACCAATGAGTCCCCACTACATTTGTCCCCTCTGGCATTATCCATATACAAGAAAGAAATCAAGAACAGAAGATAATTAAAGCAATGTAATGGAGTACGAGTGTACGGCATCGATTAGATAATTTTGTCTGCTTGGGGTAATCCAGATAAGATCGATGGCCAGAAGGAATCGGAACCAACCAGAAAATAGCAACACGATCAGCATCAACTAGCCGAGCACGGATTCGAACTCGCGCGACGAAATGCACAATGTGAATCGCCAATCGCCGGCTATTTAAGCCCAGCATCTTGTAAAATCGATTACCAAGATAGCTTATGATACGGGAGTAAGGAAGGTTCTTGCCTCACCTAGGTGGCGGGACGGCGGCCGGAGGAGGCGGAGAGGAGGCGGCGGCTGGACTGGCCGGAGAAGGAGAGGCGGGCGGCGACCGGCGAAGGCGAGGAGCCGAGGCGGCGACAAAAAGGAGAGACTTTTATTACTAGCTGGGAACATGAATCATATGCTGCCTGCGTCCAAGTAGACTGAGAGAATATATTATACTCCTAAAAAAAATTTTTTTTTGTTCCAATTAAGATATGTATCTTTGTTTTTTTAATCGTGAAAGTGGCTTCGGATGTAGAAGAATTTTTCGATGATGAGAACTTTATTAATGATAAAATTACATCTTTACCTAGAACGTAGAAAAAAAATGCTTTGAAGGCTTCCAACAAGTAAAAGTGTTATATATCCATGTAGCACTTCATCCTTGATCGTAAGGTGACATTACGTCACTGACACATATTCCATCCGTTCCAAATTTAAACTAAGAGTAAGGGATTTGACACATATTAAGATATGCCACATCCTATACAAAGTTGATTTTATTTGGTGATGGATGAAATATCTTTGTCTTGCTACGGGTCCACATGTCAGGTGGTGTATGTTTGAATATCGAGTAGCATGTCAGATATGAGCTTTTATCTTATCGTGTTTTTTCAATAAAATGTTCAAACTGGTGTAATTCTATTTATACTATCAAATATCAATGTACATAGTAGTGTCAAGCTTTCATTATTACTTAAATATCTTGGCATTTTGAATTCAACATTGACGAAATTAAAAGAGAGTAACGGAGCCCCTCATAGTCAAAATAAAGTTCTTGCAAGGTACGACCCGCAGCAGATGTGGACTGAACGAGTACAAAATCAGGACTGTTCCAAATCTCCCTGCTGACATCAACCAAAAACCATTGTGCTTGCTGCTTGCAATTGCATAGCCAGGCAAAACATAGATTTGTAACAAATTGGTAGTTCAATCAATCTTAAGTTATACACTAATATAAGAGGAGTTTAAAATTCAAAAAAAAAGTCGTTTGCCCTTTGTGTATACAATTTGATGAATTTTCTTTGATTCATGGGTACTATACTTTTGCATGGTTGTCATAGCAAACTTAATTGTCTCAATTCCAACAGAAATCCTTTATTTGTCACTACAAGATCAGAAAAGGGAAAAAAAAAGAAAACTTTGACAGCGTATTTGGCATTTTGGCATCATCTCTTCTATGCTCTAATAGCAAATGAGTCATTGCCTTTATAAAAGGAATATATTGCGGCTTAGGAACAACTATGCATACTTGCTGAATTTGTGCTTCATACTCATAATACTTATCGTTTTAAACAAGATTATTGTCAAACTTAAAAAAATTGGCTATAAATAATATCTAAAAATTGGCTATAAATAATATCTAAAACATTTGTCTTAGAAATATGGTGATCATGTGTATAGATTGGTCTTAAAACGTATTTCAATAAAATTATATATTTATTGATATGTTTATATATATTACAATAGAAAATAGTGGTCAAAAATATTTTTGAAGAACGTGTCCTTGTCCAAAACAATAAGTATTATCAGCTCGAAGGTAGTAACTAATATTTCCGTCCAAAAATATAAAGGATTTTGATGTGTGTTTATACGGGCAATATCACTTATGTTTTGGGATGATGTTTTGGGATGAAGGTAGTACCAAAAGAGTATCAGACATAGATTACGGGAAGAGCACAGTAGCCTTGTTATCTCCTGCATTTGTAACCAATTTCTCAGCAGTGATTATTGCTAGGTGGAGCATGTGGGGTTTTTTTCCCGCAATGTTTTTTTTTTACGTAAAAAATCATATCTTAGTTGTACTTTTTTTTTAACAAAAATTCTCAATCTTCCGGCTGTGGCATATATATAGCCCATGTTAATTATCAAAAAAATATGTATATAACCATGCAACTACTTCGCTCTTGAATTTCATACAAAGAGTTGTACACAAGCTGATGAATAGAATTAGCATAAAAATGGTTACCACGTATGAATCTAAAATGAATGTCACTGAAATGGCACGTGAAAAGGAAAAAAAAGGTGAACACAAATAATGTGATGCACATGCACGTGTACTGTGTAAGTATTTCAACCCATATTACAAAAGCATGTGAGAAAAAGACAAGAATAAATTCTAAACTGAAGCATCAAACTGTTGTTTATCCAAGTATGAAGTTTATCGCGACAGTGATATCACAAAAGGCAAAACCATCGCTATCAACACAATCGGCGCCTTAATAGGAAATACATATCACGAAGGAATGCATAACTGAATAATACCTATGTTTTTTAATATACGATATATTTTTTAATATCACGAAGGACGTCGTTAACTTTTTTATATATATTTGACTATTCGTCTTATTTAATATTTTTTTAAAAATAAAAATTAAGTCATACTTAAAAAACATTGACGATAAATCAACTTACTCGCATACAACTAGGGGTGAAAACGGTACAGAATCTTTCCAGATTCCGGACCTATTTTCGAAAACGGAATCTGTCGGTCAGAATTTTTTGGAAACGGAAACGAATTCGGAAATATTTTCACGAAAACGGAATCGAAAATGATAAAGGCAGTTTCCGTCGAAACTCGAATCGGTCGGAAACTTTCCGAAAATTTTCTCAGAATTTCCGGAATTTTTCTTGGAATTACCAGAAATTTTGTGACTGAAATACCCTAGATTTTTCTAAGCACTGAATAGTGAATACCATGGTGTTTGGTCGTTATTTTTTTAAAAATATTTGTTATGCAAATCTAAAATTACATAAGAATATTTTTCCCTGCATTGGGATTTATCAACAGCATTACTCTCTTTAATTTAGATAATTTATTTCATAGATTATGTTTTATGATGTATTGTTGATATTTAACAATTGGACTTATATAATTATATTTTATAATGAATTGTTAACCGTTGAGACTTCAGAATTGGATTTATCAGTTTGAGGGGTTTTTTATTTTGATGAATTTATGTTACCATATTCTCGCCGGTTCGTTTTCACTCCGTTTTCGATTTCGATAATATTCGATTCTGTTTTCGTATCTAGAGTTTCCGATTCCGAAAAAATATGAAAACGAAAACGATAAAGATGGTTTCCGTCCTTTTTCCATACCGTTTTCACCCCTGCAAACAGCCATTCCTCAAGAACCGCACAGCTCTATCTATCCAACGGACGGGCACCCTTACACATACTACATAACTTACATTTCCGTTATCCCTTCGTGTAAAATGGGTAAACCCAGAAATAATATAGTTGGAGGAATAAGCCCTTATAAATTATTTTCACCCTACTAAATTAGTAATGTGATACTAAACATGCACACATAACTCTCATGAGCCATACAGACCAACTCCTAATTGAGTCAGAATGTCACATGTTCTAGGTTGAAAATGTTGATCAAATCTATATAAAAAATACACACGCATATATAGCACAACATTAAATTAGTTTTATTGAAATCCATCATGAAATATGTGTTGATAGTGTATTTATTTGGTATCGTAGATGTGTTATTTTCTTCTATAGACTTGATCAAAGTCTTTGATTTAAGAAAAAAAAAACTGAAACACTAATTAAGGGAAAACGTATCAAGAAATGAATTAGTGGGACACAGAATCATTCCAGGGTGTTCGACACTTCAACATGGCAAACGAACCCAATTTTCCTTCAAAATGCATCTCTCTATCCTCACGAGATCTTTGGTCAATTCTTCCTGCATCACGAACCATTCTCATTGAGCGTCCAAGAGCATTGCATACACAATCAAAGAACAAACTCCACGGTGGAAACCAAATTCTCTGAACCTAATTAAGATTGCAACTTCCCCCTAGCACAAAAAACCAAGAACTCGGTAACTGAAAGTTCTAGCTAGAAACATATATATTGACCAAGGAAGAAGCAGAAAACTGCAGATTTGGCCTTTGGGAGGTTTTCCCTCCTGCATTCCATCCTACGGAACGTGCGAACGATCTTCTCCAGATTTCGCTTGTGGAAAATTTGACAAACCATATTCATATTCAACTTTTATTTCCAATAAGAATATAAAAATGTACACTTGTGTTCCCATAAAGTGATAAAAATATGACTATGCTCTCCTAGGAATTTCCAGGAGTCTGACATAAAAAAAAGGAGAGATTTAGCGGAAAATATGTCCCTCCAAATATTTTAAAAGAAAAAAAATTGTGTTGGGAATTGAACAAGTGACCATACACTATCTAGTGAATGATAGTGGATGTAGAGAGTCTATCATGAAGTCTAGCCTTAAGAAAAATATGTGAACGTTTGATTTATTCGGTCAAACTATAAAAACCACCTTTGACCATCGTTACCTTTCAGAATATTTACTAGTTTGAAAACAATAAAAATCACATGGCAGAATTTTATTTATACAAAAAAAGGTCCATTTTACTCCATAAATTATTTCGCCGGAGCACTTTACCTCAAAAACAATTTTTGGTTCATTTTACACCCGAACTACTGAAAACAATTCAAGCCACTTCCTAATGGTATCTATCTCTTGCTTTCTCTCTATATAAATCGTACTTTGCATTAAAAATCAGTGAGGTTGACATATGCCTTATAACTTACTCCCTCCGTCCCACAATATAAGCATTTTTAGAGTTGGACATGGTTATTAAGAAAATAGGTAGAATTGAATAGGGGAGGGTTGTGATTGAATGAGAAGTGAAGGTAGGTGGGAAATTTGAATGATGGAGCGTTGTGATTGGTTGAGAAGAAAATATTGGTGTATAAATTGTTATATTTTGGAACAAATTCTAGAGGCTATAAGTTATTATATTTTGAGACGGAGGGAGTACCTCTCAACATACATACATGTTTTAAATTTCAAGCAAATAGTGGTGAAAATGTTTTAAAAACTTCAACAATAGTGTCATCTATGGATCTAAAAGGTTTTAGTTTAAAATAAGACTCATATAAAGAGAAACAAAGAAGAGAAATATTATTAAGCAGTAAAGTGGACGACTTTTTAATAATTTAGTTTAGGTGGTAAAATGAGCCAATAAATACTTTACCGTGTTGTGTTCCGGTGACGTAGTTGGAGCAGTAAAATAGACTTTTGTTTCTTTTATTTGTAAGTAATTTTGCTATATTATAAGTTTGTTAATTATTATTATTATTATATTTTTATAAAAAAAATAGTGGTCAAAACTGTCCATCCCCCGAATAATTGTTATTATTATTATTATTATTATTATTATTATTATTATATATATGAATATAGGACGACTTTTCCGTACTTCCAGGTGTATGTACATCCCCTCCCTATTGGATAGTCCAATAGCAAACCCAAGAGCCGGTTTGAAAAATACAAAAATCACGTATACATGTCCAACGGATGGAGGAAAATCAGCCGGTGGAAAAATAATTGTTTTATAATAATTGATCCATGCATGTTGGTATGAAAACTTTTATAATGCTAGTTGTGCACTGATGCAGTATACTATTATTTGGGAAGTAAGTATATACTATACACTTCTCGTTAGATGAGTTTGTACTATCAGTTGTCAGTATATACTACAAATTTACGTTCATACTCTTCTTTTTTCTTGACAGTATATACTACTTTTTTTGGTTTTTTTTTACAAGGAAGCAGTATATACATTTTTTTTTATTTAGCATACAGTTAGTACTACTGGTAGTACTATATACTGCTTATTACTACATTAATTCCTCGATAAAGCAGTATATA
Organism: Oryza meridionalis; assembly: GCA_000338895.3. NCBI lineage: Eukaryota > Viridiplantae > Streptophyta > Magnoliopsida > Poales > Poaceae > Oryza > Oryza meridionalis. Next base: position 2,623,277 of record CM002528.2, on the reverse strand, counting down.
TAATTTTTTTTCGGTCAGTATGGTATACTACATTCCTACTAATCACTTAATAAAACAGTATGTACTACTTTTTCTTTCGGTCAGTATATACTGCCAAGCTAGCTAGTAGTGGTATATACTGTTTTTAGTTAGTAGTGGTATGTACTGTTTTTTAGATAGTAGTGGTATGTACTGTTTTTGTTTTGTTAGTAGTAGGTACGGGGTTGCTTACATTACGAATCACATAGCACACTACATCTCAAGAAAAATCAAAATACATTAGGATTTACGAGTAGCACCAGGAAAAGAAGTACATATCTGCAATGACAGATTCACAAACAAAATCCCTGGAAAAATACATTTGATGCTGTAGCAGCACACTGAATTCTGACTAGAGTACTAGTACATTTTTGCCCCAGATTAAAACAAGCAATGCATTCAGCGTATAGCAGTGCAGCTGGCCGCTGGGTTGAGAGCAAATTAAGCTATTGAAACGTTGGAGTCGACATGATCCGCCGGCGGCTGGCCGGCCACCATCTGCATGCCCAAAGAAATTAGGAGGTTAATTAATCAAGTAAATAAGAATAATTTGATCGAATTACCTTGGAAGAAAATGCATCCAAACTATTAGGCTCTTCTCCTTGTAGATGTAACTGAGAAAAGAAAAAGGACATCCTCGGATCTCGATCGGCAAGAAAAGTTAAGGAAAATAGGATATCGATGTACATACATGTGCAAGCATCAATCATCTGCAGTATATGCGAGGCGCAGAAGACGCCCGCCCATGCCTGGATGAATGATTTTGCACCGTTGCCGCTGATGGATCACGCCACGCCGCTGGCAATTAAAATGGGATGATGATTAAGAAATGTGATTACACATTGAATCAAGAATTAAGAACGGCAAAGAACACCTTGCATCACTACGCCATGCATGGATTTCTGCGTAGCTGGCAGAGAAACCAAATCTGAAGATGCCGTGGGAAGTGGGCATCCACGCCGGCGACGTCTCGTAGCGGCGCGTTGTGCAAAACACGGTTACTAGTCCATCACACGCCGCATCTTTTGCCGGTGATGAAGAGAAGCGAAGGGCAATGGCACCCAGAAGATAACACCCAGAACCGAGGTCGATTTGATATCGTCCCTGCCGATGGATCACCGTATACCACCAAATCGTTGATGGCTCCGGGCATACGGCCGTCGTCGACGTTGAATCACCAATGGATTATGCTACCCCATCTGAGTCAGTAGATCAATCACGCTAGATCCGAAAATTGGGTGGGGAGAGCGAGTTGTTGCCGTCGCCAGCTAGGGATCCAGGAATTTATATCGATCTGTGCGTCTGAATTTCGCCGATTAGTTCGAGCAAATCAACGACTACGGGATATCTTTTTTTTGGACAAAAATCAAAACGGGTTCCGTGGATGGATTCGATAATTGGCTCGATCGTGGCTTGCTGCCGATGGACGGTGGATGGAACCGGAGTACATACACCTGGGAGTATAAAAGCATTTTCACACACACACACACACACACACACATATATATATATATATATATATATATATATATATATATATATATATATATATATATATATATTTGTTTAGTGCTCCATGGTGCCCGGACTCTATGATTCAAATTGAGTATATACTCAATTCAAATGGGTATGAAATTTTTTAAATATTTAGGTATTAACATTAACTACTTTACTAACTAATTCAAAACAAATTAGGATGGTGGATCAGCACTAGCAACTAATATAAATAGACATGTATCAGTAAAAAAATTACTAATAGGAAGATGAGTAGGATGTGTAGATGGAGAGTTGACCGGTGAGTAAAAATTTAACTGGATGCTATGGACCTGGTGTGTGGGGGGGGGGGGGTGTGCAGGGTGGGGAGCATATATATATATATATATATATATATATATATATATATATATATATATATATATATATATATATATTAAAAAAGAGATAATATAACAAAACCATATCTGATGCCTTGAAACTATACAATACTAGCTAGGCATTGTTAACGCAAGATTTATATATTGTCACGGAAGAATAAATTTTTACTGCTAGTATTGGGCCATGAGATGGCCCATAACCCAGCCCATCTCAGACATCTGTCCGGCCTAGTTAGCCCACCATAGTCGTGTTGCTCTTGCACGGGCACGGCATTGTAACGAACACCTCACGCGCACCCTCTCCCCTCCCCACGGCGGCGGCGGCGGCGGCGCGTGCAGCCGGCGATTCCGCCTCTCCTCCAAACTCCGGCGGCCCACCGGCCCCGTCCTCGCCGCCGCGATGAAGTTCGACCTGGAGGGCCTGACGGTGCACTTCCCGTACGCGGCGATCTACCCGGAGCAGCACGCGTACATGGGAGAGCTGAAGCGCGCCCTCGACGCGCGCGGCCACGCGCTGCTCGAGATGCCGACGGGCACCGGCAAGACGGCGGCGCTCATCTCCCTCATCACCTCCTACTCCCTCGCCAGCCCGTCCCGCCCGCTCCGCCTCATCTACTGCACCCGCACCGTCCACGAGATGGAGAAGACCCTCGCCGAGCTCCGCCTCCTCTTCGCCCACCTCCCCGCCGCCGCCTCCCGCTCCCTCCTCGCCCTCGGCCTCTCATCCCGCAAGAACCTCTGCGTCCACCCCCAGGCCTCCGCCGCCGCCGCCCGCGACTCCGTCGACACCGCCTGCCGCCGCCTCACCGCGTCCTGGGTGCGCGACAAGGCCGCCTCCGACCCGGACTCCACCCCGCTCTGCGACTTCTTCGAGTCCTTCGACCGCGCCGCCGCCGCCGGTGACCTCGCCTCCTACATGCCCCCCGGCGTCTACACCCTCGCCGACCTCCGCGCCCTCGGCCGCGACCGCGGGATCTGCCCCTACTTCCTCGCGAGGCAGATGGTCAAGTACGCCAATGTCGTGGTCTACAGCTACCAGTACCTGATTGATCCGAAGGTGGCCAGCATTGTGTCCAGGGAGATGCAGAAGGAGTGCGTCGTCGTCTTCGACGAGGCGCACAACATCGATAATGTCTGCATTGAGGCTCTCAGTGTCAGCATCCGCAAGCAGACGCTCGAAGGTGCTGAGCGAAACTTGCGGCGCATCTCGCAAGAGATCGATAGGTACCTGGTGTTGAAGAAGCTTGCAGCTACTAATATGCATAAAAAAAACATGAATTCTTTGTTTCCCAGGATTGTTTTTATGATTTCCTTAAGAGCATCCAACTTTGTGATAAATAGTTGAAGCTTGCTTGCTCACTAATTGCCTTCTCTGGGAGGAAGGTTCAAGGCCACTGATGCCAATAGGCTTCGTGCTGAATACAACAGGCTGGTTGATGGATTGGCACAGAGGGGAAACCTGCCAAGTGAGTACCATTTTTTCGTCCACTAATTCTGCATCTTAGACTGTCCGTTGTGGTCTCTCTGGGTCAGTTAATAGTTTACGATAAAATATTTCTTGTGATGTAGTATCGGATGCTTGGCTCGCGAACCCAGCCTTGCCTGAGGACATTCTGAAGGAGGCTGTACCAGGAAACATCAGGAGGGCTGAGCATTTTCTTGCTGTGTTGCGGAGGCTTGTCAGGTTCCTAGATGGACGCCTGGAAACAGAGAATGTTGAGAATGAAATGCCTGTTGCCTTTGTTGCTTCAATCCATTCCCAGGCTGGAATCGACCAGAAAATGTTGAGGTTTTGTTATGATCGGCTACACTCTCTAATGCTTACCTTGGAGATAACCGATACAGATGAGTTCATGCACATCCAGACAATTTGTGACTTTGCCACATTGATTGGAACTTATACACGGGGCTTTTCTATAATAATAGAACCCTATGATGAGAGAATGCCTGATATCCGTGATCCTGTGATTCAGGTATTCGTTCTTCTCTATATGACAATAATCTTAACTGTCATCAAAAGTCGTCAAAGTGCATTATTGATGTCCTAATCAATTTCTATGTGTTGCAGCTCAGTTGCCATGATGCATCGCTCGCAATACAGCCTGTTTTTGAGCGTTTTCAAACAGTCGTCATAACTTCTGGAACTCTCAGCCCAATAGACCTCTACCCTCGCCTTTTGAACTTTAATCCTGTTATAAGCAGGAGCTTCACAATGTCTTTAACAAGGGATTGCATATGTCCCATGGTCTTGACAAGAGGAAGGTATGGACCGGGTCTTCAAAATTTCATGTGGCATATATTATTTTGAAAGCAAGCAACTAATTTATCCATTGCATGTTTGAAATACTTGCATAGCATCTAGTGAATCTTTCTTAATCCTTTAGAGCATCATGACATGGACTTAGTTTAGTTTTTGTATTAGGTTTTGGCTCTCAAAGAGTCTTACTGGTGATATTGCAAAATCTTGATGTATAACTTCAAATATTCCATCACATTTTCAGTGACCAGCTACCTGTCAGTACGAAGTTTGATATGCGTAGCGATCCTGGCGTTGTAAGGAATTATGGTCGGCTCTTGCTGGAGATGGCTTCTGCTGTGCCAGATGGCATAGTTTGTTTTTTTGTCAGTTACTCTTATATGGATGGCATTGTCAACAGCTGGAATGAGATGGGTATTTTGCAGGTTAGTTTCTTTACCAGTACATTATTCTGGTATCGAGCAGTCTATAGAATATAAATCAGTTGGAAAAACTTGTAGTACTGCTCTGGAACAGTCACTTGTAGTACAATTTATGGTGTCTAAGCCTCTAATGGCATGTTCTTATTACATGTGCAGTGTATTGTACTGCTAAAAAGTGCATTGTCTGAGCTGATTTCACATGATTAATGCTTTTACTGTTCTCATGAATACAGCATTCTTGGCAAAGCCTTGATAACACGCAATGCATTAGCACCTAATATGAAAATCTTATGACTCCAATTTGCAGGACATCATGCAGCATAAGTTGGTATTCATTGAAACACCAGATGTTGTTGAGACAACATTGGCTCTTGATAATTACAGAAAGGCGTGTGATTGTGGAAGAGGTGCTATATTCTTTTCCGTTGCCAGGTTGGTTCACTTTATATTGGTTTTGTCGGAAAGCACCCTTCAAATTTAGTGTCAGTGTTCAGCTGAGCAATTGATTGGATTGCTTGAGACTATTACAGCTATTTTAACATCGACCCAAGTAGGTGATAATTATGTCAAAGGTGATATATAATTGCTGGTTGGTCAATGGTTTCTTTATTCCTAGTATATCTGAAACAACGAAGACAGTATTAGTCAAAAATAGGTGTAATTATGTGTTAACCAAAATAAATGAATGGCCTAGTTGGTAGAGCAATGCAGTTAGTAATTTCAGAAAATGTTTCAATCAGGCATCCACCAATATTTCATTGATGTGTAAACATGAGGAACTCATACGTTGAGTTTTTAAGTTTATTTCTTGCAAAAAAAAATTATCCTGTCCCTGAATGCTCAAATAAATTGCTGCCATTAGCTCATCATCTGGCTGATCAATAGGCTACAATAAGCATAACCCAGTAGGCACCACGAGCTAATTTACCATCATTACAGTATATTGTAGATTGGCTACTTCTGTTCAAGTGTTATTATTATAAATGTTTAAGTGGTCTTGACTCATGGCTACATAATATGATGGACACATGACTCATAGCTAACTACCACTATGCTCAATCCAGGGGCAAAGTAGCCGAAGGTATTGATTTTGATCGACACTATGGCAGACTTGTGATCATGTTTGGTGTTCCTTTCCAGTACACACTCAGCAGGTGAGGACTTATTGTCTGAACTTAAGATCCATTTTTTTGTGCAACCCTTGATCTCTATACCTGAGCATTACTTCTGTGCCTATGAATGGTTCATCATATTATAAAACTTTATCTACTCAATAGCAACATCCATGGATACTTACTGGCATAATGACAGCTTCTTTCGTGTCTACACTGTTTGCAGGATATTACTTGCTAGGTTGGAGTACCTAAGAGAAACTTTTCAAATAAAGGAGGGTGACTTCCTGACCTTCGATGCTTTGGTAATAATACTACTTCTGCCAGGGGAAAGTAGGGCTGGATGATTTGTAGCTTTATTTTTCTAGGACATCCAACAAAGTTTTCTTGACATTTTGGATTCTGTAAATGCCAGAGGCAAGCTGCGCAATGTGTTGGCCGTGTGATCCGTTCTAAAGCAGATTATGGAATGATGATATTTGCTGACAAGAGGTACTTGATCACTGCCTTGACTTTTAACTCAGAAAATTAGAACCTCGCCAATCATCAAGAAAGCCTTGTTATAGTTAGCTGCCTATGGTTGACAAGAAAGCTCCAATTCTTGTGCTGCGTAGATTAGCAACCTGATTTTCGACCTGCATATGCTGAACAAATAGGCTCCCGGTTTCTTGTATTGAGCATGTGGCCGTGGATATCACATCCTACTTTATGACAAACGACAGTTACTTTGGTCCTGAGGTCTTCTATGTTTCCATTTGATTCTGTCAAAAAAAAAAAAGCAATTCTAATTTGTCACACGCATCCTGTCCATTTCCCTGCCTTACTGGTGACCAAGCTATACTCCAGGATTGTTAATATCATGGTATTTCTCACCTGCAGATACAGTCGCCATGATAAACGGTCTAAACTGCCTGGGTGGATACTGTCACACTTACATGATGCGCACCTAAATCTGAGCACTGATATGGCTTTGCATATAGCTCGTGAGGTATGTTCCATAACATTTATTTTTCTTTGACTGGTGCTATGTAGTTTGAATTGCTTCAAGTACTGTAACTTGTAATCATTTAAAGAGCAAGTTTATCTCTAACCGATAATGAAGCTATGCTTGCCCGTGTTATTATTTTCCAACACAAGCACAATTTGCATGATTAACATTCTTGTATAGCAACCTGTGCAAGAAATTGTTCAGACTTGTCGCATTCTGTGCTGAATATATTCTAACATCTGGTATTACCATCTTGTATAACAGTTCCTACGGAGGATGGCGCAGCCTTACGATAAGACGGGGAGCGGCGGCAACAAGACTCTCTTAACCGAAGAGGATTTGCAGAATATGGCGCAGGACGCCATGGAGATGTGAAACCATGAAAGAGACTGAAAGAGAGGGAGGGGGAGAGAGAGTTTTCTGCTGTACAATACATTCAAAATTGAGGTATAAGTCACTAATGTACAAAAAAATTTTGGCTACTCATGTGAACCAGCATGAATTCGAGCTGCACGGTTCATGCTAAATTGCTAACAAATTGGTCCTTCCAAGCACATGTGATATTACTCTGCATCTGATATAGGTATGTACACCTTTAAGTCCTTCCGGATACTTATATCTGAATATGATGGCGGCCTCTGAATTTCAGACGTGTCGTTACATTGCCTACAGCCAACCGTTCCGTTCTTTACAACTTTATTCAACGTATTATTACCACGGATTATTTGCTTCACGTTTTTAGACATACGATATCTCAATATTCCTTCTTCTGCTGCTTATATGATGTCTACATGTACTCTTTTGAACTCTTATGTAAGATTATATGATGTCTACATCGTGAAGTTTATTTCCGTATGAATTTTACTTTACTTTCTCTGAACGTTTTGGTTACTCGTATCCATTCAGTTTCTCTCGGTTTCTCTCCTGCTGCTGTCCCAATCAGATCCCAACACAAGCATTTGATTGAGAATCCGATTCAATTTCGATCTTGACTCGGTACGGCTCTCGTCCAATTCCCGTAGATTAGATTTTGATGAAGCTGTAATTCCTGAGTCAGGGTTTACAATTCCAAGATGTCCTACCATTCCAGGTACTGGCGGCGGTATGTTGAATTCGCGAAATCTAGTGGAAAACTGACAGATTCCGAATAAATTTTATGAACCAAAATTTGAATTCAAAATTTCTGAGCTAACCGATATGTTCACGAAAATGAATCGGCTTTGGTGAAATCCCGACATAAACCATCGAAATTTTACTCGACAACTAGAAGACAAGGTATTCTAAAAACCATTCGGTTTCTAGCGAGAACTGATCGGTTTTGTCAAGAAACCGACGAGAAAAATCAAATTTGTTTTTATCAGTAAAATATAGAAAAATGTCAGATAATTGAAAAAAAAGGGTAAAAATGTCAATTCTTATCATTTTGATAGCCTCCCATTGGCATACATATGTGATACATATTCATAAAAGTCTATAATTTAAAACACACGTGACATCACCCATCAACCATTAGCCAAAAAGAATGCCCATCACCTAAATATTAAAGTCGATTGCACACATAGTTTAGAGATCAATACATACTCCTCGCCTCCGCCGTAGCCTTCATGGCCCGCCTGAGCTCAAACTCCTTATATATGTAGATTACCTATGGTTCCGTTCGAATTAGATTAAGATAAAGATTTTTCGGCGCACGTAAAATAAAACAATCCATTAACATATATAATTAATTAAGTTTTAATTATTAAAAACTTAAAAATGAATTTAATTCATATTTTAGAACAACTCTGTATAAAATGTTTTCACACGAAACCGAGGATAATCAGAAAAGAACAGGTCCTTAGGTCAGGCCGAAACCAGGAGCATCGCCATGGCAAGCATGGACTCACGGGAGGATATGTAGGCGAGGAGGCACAAGAGCAATAATATAGAGAAGACGCTAGACGTGACGATGAAGACGCCCTCCTTGGTCCAAGCGTAAAGGTCCACGATGAGAAAACAGGAAAAAGGAGAGGAGAGGATCAGTTTGCATGTAGACAACGGCACTTACTTTGTGTTAAGTCACTTTCACTTTTTTACCACGTCAAAGTTTATTAACCAAACTTTTAGAAAAAGTTAACAACATTTAAAATATCAAATTAATTTTATTAAATCTAGCATTGATTATATTTTAATAATATATTTATTTTGTATTAAAAATACTACTATATTTTTCTATAAATTTAATAAAGCTGAAACAAATTTAGCGACTTGTAATACAGGTATACAGAGCACGGAGCAGTAAGAGCAGTTGGCATCCATCAGCGACGGAGGCAGTGAAGCAAACACGCCGACAACCGTGCAGGGCGGGCATCACCACGTGCCAAGATCCAAAATGTAGCGAGATGATCAACCGAGCCCGTGAATAAGCGAAACGTTATATTTGCAAATAAAAAGTAATTTGTAAATAAAACTTTTATATAAGTGTTTTTAGCTATTTAAAAGTAAAGGGTAAAAAATAAAGGTTGATTAAAGAACTAATAAGTATAAATATAAGCGAAAAGACGAGAACACAATGCTCTCTCTTCGGCGGGACCTCCGTCAGCACTCACTAGCAAAAGCAGGGACGCGCCGTAGCATATCCATCTGCACTTCCGCATGCAGGCTTTTTTAGGATGTATGCGTTCTTGAGCAAATGGTAAGTTGTGAATACAGAAATCGTTAAAGGAGAGACTCTAACCATTAACCAGGAAGTATAAGAGAAGGAAATCCTCTTCAATCAATGTGACGGGCTAGCGTCATCTTATTACCGTATGAATTTGGAGATCTTCAGGCTGTGTTATTCCTCTCCTTTCCCAACTCATCTTCCTCAATTTTTTCCTTTCCCGACTTATTTTTCTCGTTTTTCATGTGCATGCTTCTAAACTACTGAACGGTGTGTTTTTTTTAAAAGTTTTCTATAGAAAAATTGCTTTGAAAAATCATATTAATCCATTTTCAAGTTTTTTAATTAACAATTAATTAATTATACATAAATAAACCACCATGTTTTTGGCGGGGTTCTAAACTCCACCTCCCAAACATAGCCTTAAGCTGTGTTCCGAAAGAGGGGTTGGGAACACTCCTCTCCAGCACGCATTAGCATATAATTAATTAAAAATTAACTAAAATAAACTTAAAAGATGGATCAATATGAATTTTAACACAACTTTTCTATAGATGACACTATAGAAAATATTCCAAAATTTTTGTAGATCCATAGATGACACTATTATTCCAAAATATTTTTCATGGTTATTTGCTTGAAATTTAAAATCTCGATGTTAAATTAGTCTCATGGCTTCCAACCTACTACCTCCGTTTCATATTTACACGTCATTTTGAATTTTTTTCTTAAGTTAAACTTTTCTTTAGTTTTGATCAAATTTTAGAATAATATATATAGCAATATTTTTCAACATAAAAAACTATCAAAATATATTTAATGCTAGATTTAACCAAACTAATTTAGTGCAATAAATGTTGCTATATTTTTTTATAAACTTGGTCAAAAGTTTAACTTTGAAAAAGTCAAAGCGACTTATAATATGAAACGGCGGGAGTACATAAATAGTGATAGAACAATTTAAAAGTGTTGAGAGATAAATAATGCATCTATAAATCCTACCCAAATCCATTGCAAGATACTTCGTACACAATTCCAGTGCAAGATACTATTTATAGAGAGAAAAAGAAAAGAGAAATGCCATTAGAGAGTAAGCTTACCCTTTTTTTAATAATTCAAGGTTTAAAATGAGACAAGAAATAGTTTAAGGGTTTAAGTGCTATGCAACTTCCTTCGTTAAGTACAATTATTTTTTTAATAATTGTTTCACAAATAAATATTGAACTGGGAAATTACCAACAAAGAGCTGGAGTAGCTCAGTTGGTTAGAGCGTGTGGCTGTTAACCACAAGGTCGGAGGTTCAAACCCTCCCTCTAGCGCATTTTATTTGAAAATGAAATTTTTTTTCTTCTGCCATTTATTTGATGCGCATTTTATTTGAAAATGAAATTTTTTTTCTTCTTGAAAATATTTTATTTGAAAATGAAATTTATGAAAAAAAATTTCTTCCGCCATTTATTTGATGCGCATTTTATTTGAAAATGAAATTTTTTTTCTTCCGCCATTTATTTTATGCGCATTTTATTTGAAATTTTTTTCTTCCGCCATTTATTTGATTTTGATTTGAAATGTTTCTTCTTCCACCTTCCGCCATTTATTTGATGCGCATTTTATTTGAAATTTTTTTTCTTCCGCCATTTATTTGATTTTATTTGATTTTGATTTGAAATGTTTCTTCTTCCGCCATTTATTTGATTTTGATTTGAACTTTTTCTTTTCGCATGTGATTTGAACTTTTTCTTCCGCCATTTATTTGATAGACACTTGAGTTAAATTTATTTGATAGATTTTTTTTCTCCTGCCACTTGAGTTAAATTTGATCTTTTTTTTCTCGTGCCACTTGAGTTAAATTTGATTTTAGAGAGTTAAATTTTCCTTCATGTCATTTGATTTGAATTTTTTTTCTCCTGCCACTTGAGTTAAATTTGATTTTAGAGATTGGAGTTTTCTTCTTCCGCCATTTATTTGATTTTGATTTGAAATTTTTCTTCCGCCATTTATTTGATTTTGATTTGAACTTTTTCTTTCGCACGTGATTTGAACTTTTTCTTCCGCCATTTATTTGATAGGCACTTGAGTTAAATTTATTTGATAGAAATTTTTTTCTCCTGCCACTTGAGTTAAATTTGATGTTTTTTTCCTCGTGCCACTTGAGTTAAATTTGATTTTAGAGAGTTAAATTTTCCTTTATGTCATTTGATTTGAATTTTTTTCTCCTGCCACTCGAGTTAAAATTTATTTTAGAGATTGGAGTTTTCTTCTTCCGCCATTTATTTGATTTTGATTTGAACTTTTTCTTCCGCCATTTATTTGATTTTGATTTGAACTTTTTCTTTTCGCATGTGATTTGAACTTTTTCTTCCGCCATTTATTTGATAGACACTTGAGTTAAATTTATTTGATAGAATTTTTTTTCTCCTGCCACTTGAGTTAAATTTGATCTTTTTTTCCTCGTGCCACTTGAGTTAAATTTGATTTTAGAGAGTTAAATTTTCCTTTATGTCATTTGATTTGAATTTTTTTTCTCCTGCCACTTGAGTTAAATTTGATTTTAGAGATTGGAGTTTTTTTTCCATGCCCTTCTGCCACTTGATTTGCTGAGTTGTGATCCAAATTCATTCGCATTTAATAAAGGCCAGCTTCTACCGGAGCGAAGTTACATTAAGAAGGTACTTCAGCGTTTTAACATGCATGATGCAAAGCCAGTTAGTACTCCTATTGCACCTCATTTTAAATTATCAGTTTTACAATGTGCTAGTACTGATGAGGATGTAGAATACATGTCAAGAGTTCCATATTCTAGTGTTGTTGCTTCTTTGATGTATGCCATAGTTTGCTCCCATCTGGATTTATCTCATGCTATGAGTTTAGTTAGTAGATACATGGCTAATCTTGGTAAAGAACACTGGAAAGCTGTTCAGTGGATTTTCAGGCACCTCAGTGGCACAGCTGATGCTTGCTTGAAGTTTGGCAGGACTGATAAAGGGCTTGTTGACTATGTGGATTCAGATTTTGCTGCTGATTTGGATAAGAGAAGGACACTCACAGGTTATGTGTTTACTATTGGTAGTTGTGCTATGAGTTGGAAGGCAACATTGCAGCCTGTTGTTGCCCAGTCTACCACTGAAGCAGGATACATGGCTATTGCTGAAGCATGTAAAGAATCAGTTTGGCTGAAAGGATTGTTTGCTGAGCTTTGTGGAGATGATTCTTGCATTAACTTGTTTTGTGACAGTCAAAGTGCCATATACCTCACTGAAGATCATGAGAGGACAAAGCACATTGATATCAAATACCATTATGTTCGCGATGTAGTTGCGCAAGGTAAGCTAAAGGTATGCAAGATAAGCATTCATGATAATCCTGCTGATATAATGACAAAGCATGTTTCTGTTGCTAAGTTTGAGCTTTGCTCAAGCTTAGTTGGTATAGTAGTTTAGCCCAAGAGGCTATTTGGCGCCGAAAATGTTTTTTGTCTTTGTTATGTTCAGGGTGAAGGATTGATTCATGCTACAAGAAGAAATTTGTCTCAAGGTGGAGTTTGTTGAGTTGTGATCCAAATTCATTTGCACTTAATAAATGCCAGCTTCTGCCGGAGCAAAGTGGAGGCCCTGCCTGAGGCCCCGTGGTACGGATCGTAATACCTTTTAGGGTTTCACATCATATATATAACTCTTGTAAGCCGCCGTGTGGCGTTGTAACCTCACCCCGATATAGTGAAGATATTTTGCTGGCTGGCGCCCGTGTTTTTTTCTCTCCTGCTTTGGGAGGGTTTTCCACATTAAATCTCGTGTCTTCTGTGATTGATCTATTGTTTTTTATCGTTTGTTTGCCTATCGTTTTCTAACATGATTTGGATTTTTTTTTCATTTGATATTTTCTTCTGTCACTTGAGTTAAATTTGATTTTTTTTCATGCCCTTCTGCCACTTGATTTGGATTATTTTTTCATTTGATATTTTCCTTCTGCCACTTGAGTTAAATTTGATTTTAGAGTTTGGAGTTTTTTTTAATGCCACGTGAGTTGAATGAGTTTTTTTTCCCTCCTGCGCTTGAGTTAAATTTGAGTTCTTTTCATTTCATTTTGAGTGTTTTTTTTTTTGTCTGTTTTGAGTTCTTTTTTCATGCCACTTGAGTTATATTTGAGTTTTTTTTTCCATCCTGAGAGAGTTAGTTTCAGTTTTGAGTTTTTTTTTTCGTTTCAAAAGAAAATAAAAATCGTCCAAGAAAACATCCCTTACAATTCGAGTTGCGACAAGAAGTAAAAAATCGTCGTTAAGCCAATTCATATCCTGGCAACACTCGCACACGGTACAGCACACGTCGATCGGATCACTGTTTCTAAGAAAGAAAAGAGCGGATGTATCAATTGAAACGCCCGAGCAGTCAGGAGTAACGTGCAAAAAGGTCGTACACATCTCCACCCTTCTACCAAAAGGTCCAAAACCCCAGAACCAACCTGGTTACCCATTTGGATCCACAGTATCAATACAATCAAACACTCACTCCTTTTTTTCTCTGTTTATCAGACAAGTTTAATCGATCATCTCTTGATCTAAGCACAACATAATTTATTGTTCACACACCTATAAATTTAATTAATCACAATACGGTTCGCTTACAAACATTCATCACGCTCTACAACGAGCGACGGGATAAAGCCTCAAAGCTCTCCGTCCAATCTAACTTCGACAACCTTGTATAGCTGCGCTGTGCAAAGCAGCGTCCCACACTGGGGACATGGTGTACAGTCATTACAACCTTTTTACTCCTGAGTAAACAATGAACTAATCATGTACACTAAAGTTACAGTAACCACCCAAAGTACATACAACTCGATTATTTGCTCATCATTCCATTCCGTCCTTTAAAATTGGTGTAGATGAGAGGGACCGGGAAGCAAATAGCTTCGCTTACGATTTGAAGATCTGAACGGTTGTGCAGATTCCAACCGAGGTGCTCAAGTCATATCAACTACACTGAACAGTTGAACACTGAAGCGTCAAAATGAACTAATCACCAGATGAACATCTTCGACATACAGGGGGGCTGTGATGTGATGCTCGGCTGCAGGTTGTTTGGATGTATAATGTATGTACCTTGCGACTGGTAAAGAGATTTCCGTCAAGAAACATGGATCAAGAAGCTGGAGGTGGTTCAGCGATGTATCATATATAAGCAAGAGAATTTCTGTCACTAGCAGACTGTGGCCGTCCTCTAGTTGGTGTAGGTGGCCGTTGCATGTTAAGTTCCTGCATATGATCAGAAATTGTGCAAACAAATCATTAAATGAGCCATTCATTCAGAGCCTAATGTTGAGTTTCTTTAGATGAATGAGAGCCTAATGCTGTTGATAAAAATATGTTGCTCACAATCAAGTTGTGCCTTGCCTTATCTCACTAGAGAAATGAGAAGAAAGAAATACTCATTCTAACCTGCATCCATGTGGCGTCCATGGCACGTTCTGGGGAAGACTCGGGAGAATTAACTGGTGGAGGAAGTGGATGAATTAACTTTGGAACAATAACTAGTCCCCTGCCCACCACAAGTATGGCCCCAGCGTTGTTTGCAGTACCTGGTGCACGCATGGTCTTAGCAAAAACTTGGTTGCATAGGTAACAAAGGAAGTTAGAGGAGACATACCACAATAGTTAGTGGCTGAAAATAAAGTTATCAATTGCCCATGAGCAAAACGCTCAAACCCATCCATAACACACTCATGAGCTCTTATGATTAGTTGCAGTCTGTTTCGTTTACAGAATTCAGTCACTCGGTCAGGCTGCAAAGTAGACAGGAAAAAGTTTAACAAGCAGATTACAGTATGATTTATTTCATAAAAAAAGAAACATGCATGATAAAGAAACATGTGCAGTTTAATTTGATGTTGCTGGCACTCAAACTTTAAGGAAAACAACAAGCATAGTAGCAGAGCTCAATTATCATATCATACCCCAAATGTCACCAAGCCAGGCCCTCGTGCATTTGGTCTCAAACCCTCCACGCTATCATTTTCTGTAGGATCGGACCTGTATTTATACAAGGAAAGTACTCATGAATTGTCGTATACAGATGAATGTAGAAGACAAAACAAAATAAGAATAGGTACCATAAAAGGTCCATGAGAATAATAGATCCAACATCCATTGTGATGGGCCGTTCAAGTTTCTCGATTTGCTCGATAGTGTTTATTGACCTTCCAATGCCACCATGCATGCAAATTATTTTCTTTTCTATCATGGCAGCAAGTGGGAGATAATTAAACAGTTGATTGAATCTTGTCCAAGCCCATATGCCATCACTTTCACCCTGCATAAGAGTTAAGACAATTACCACATCAAAAAACTACTATTCTCTCCATAAAGTATTATAATATAGTTCAAATATGTATAAAGTATTATAATAACTACCATTCTCTCTATGCATTCAAGGCGGAACCCAAAAAGTGCATTGATGTCGGCAGCCTCGTGATTTCCCCTAATCAAGTGGACGTTTTCAGGGTACTCTATCTGCAGGATATGTTTTCAATGGCTCAGAAATAACTTCATGACAATAGTGTTGCGGCAATCAATGTATTTCAATTACCAGAGATAAAGACTCACTTTAAGAGCAAGAAGCAATGTTATTGTTTCCAAGCTGTGCTGACCTCGGTCAACATAGTCTCCCAAGAAGAGATAATCAATATATCTGAAAAAAAAATAGAAACAGGTATTTAGACAAAGAAAAGCACATGTGTTCAAAGTATTTGGCAGGATATAACAGAAAAAAAATGGATATATTTGGAAAAATCTAGTACACTCTAGTAGGCTTTGAAAACAAAATATGATTAAAAAGTTCAGAAGCAACTAACGTTATATCACCAGCAGTTGATGGATAACCATATTCATCAAAAAGGCGCATTAGGTCCCCAAACTGCCCATGAAGATCACCAAATACTTTAATTGGTGCTTTTAATTGTAAAACAGTTGGCTCCTGCATAAAAATCTGCTCAGCAGCATAACATAGCTCGCCAACTTCGTATGAATCAAGGAAAAAAGCCCTTTCAGCGGGAGCCCTCCAATTCCTTGGCTTAAGTAAGAACGAAATAACCTGCGACAAAAAGAAAATAAGGGAAATAGTTCTTCCAACAAACTGAGAAATTAAAGATTGGAACTTACCTTCTTATGCAAACCTTGTGGGGACCTTTGTCTGTTTAATGCTTTCTTGGCTGGATATGATTGATCATTGCTTGAGGGATGCATTCTTCTGCTTTCATTCTCAAATTGGTCCAGTGAAAGCTGTCGGACCAAACATCCCAAATCTCCTACTGCTTCTTTAGAAACTACAACCTTCAAAATGGTATTGGGAAATTCAGGATTTAGGATCAATAAACTGCAGTAGCTTGATTGAAATCAACAAAACAAGCAGAATGCATTAGGAAAGAAATCAGCCAACTTTAAATTAAGAGGCTTATACATCATAAGATTGAGAGGGAAGTACCACAAGAGGAAATTACTAGATATCTAGACCACAAGAGGGAAACGGAAGATCAATAGATTACAGGGGACATTTTACAATCATGTAGTGTTGAAATGTTGAGTAAATTGGTCTTGAGATTAAATGCTACTATGATCCAAACAATTTCTACTGAAAAAGTAACCCATCCACTCAACAGATCAACGCAAAACACTGAAAATTATGAACTACCCTAAAAAGGGCCAGGAGCTGTTGCACCAACTAAAGAAGGAGAATGGTGCACAACTAGGTCCTAGGATTTGAACCCGTGTAGCGTGGAGGTTAAACCACACCCCCAACGAAAAATACACACATCCCCTGCCAGGGCATATGTTTCCAGAATTGCCTTTTGATGCTTCAAAAATGAAAAACTAAAGAAAGCATTGTATTACACCCCAAAACTGTGTGAGGATGTTTTAATCGTTTGCAACTTTAAGAATGCAAACGGGAAGAAACATCAAAATGCATACCGCTCTTGAATGCAGCTTCACATCTGGTTCTAGGGAGCCTCCATCATCTAAATCCTCAGGCATCGGTGAAGTTTCACTGAGTGGGGACTCAGATCCTATTCCCTCTGACAGGCTATCTTCTGAAGATGCATGAGATGCTTCCTGTGCAGCACGCCATACAGCACTAACAGCTTCAGCTTCGGCAGCTGAAGCCTCTGTCAACATGTCAATGGACTTCTTGTCCGTGCTGGAAACAATGGAAAATTTATTTAGAGTTCACTAGAACGCAAGAACTCTTGTAGCATTAAACAAGATGAGTATGAAACCTGAAACCAGAAGCTATCTCGTGCCTGTTATTTGTAGTGGGAGAATCTGAATTAAAATTGTGGTTTCTATTTTGATTTTCTGCCCTTGGGACTCTGTCGTACATAGATGAAGTAAATTCTGATTGCATAGGTGCATTATCAGCAACAAGAAAATCGTCGAGGAGAATATCTGTTCGAAAAGAACATATATTAGATTTTCAACAGCATAAATTTGGCGATATATCAATCATCACATCAAAAAGTAAAACTTGGTATAATCCACAGTTGACATTGAAATATAACAATACAAAGTAACGGAAATGAAAAGCAGGCCATTTTCCCATCTACTCATCAGTTGCTTAAAAAACTTTGTGGCCTTGATATAAATAGGAAATTCTATCATTATCTAATATCTGTACCATGCTAAAACGCTGAATAGTTAAATGGAATATTTCAATTCTGTTAGAAAATTGCCAGATTACAAATTTGATTGTCTAAACATGTGTGGATTGTCTACACTAAACACATCGAGATGACAACTGCTAACCCCACTCCATTGAGAAACAAATATTAAGTATAGTAATGCCATCTAGTGACAGCAAAAGGAAAAATACAGTTCAGACAACAATGGTCACAGTATTGTTTGAAAAGGTTTCTCCGATTTTCAGATGGACAAATACAAAATGAGGCAGCCAATCACGAAAATGGCATCCAAAAGCAGTTACCTCCCCTCAGACCACCGTAAATGTATATCTGCGTTCCAACAGAAGCAGCTGCATGACGACAACGGCGAAGTAGATCCGAAGAAGCATCATGGTCATGTGAAGACTTCAATGTGCGAGAGGTCACAATGCCATTTCTATCCAACCAAACTCCAGCAGCAGTGTCCAGAACTTCAGAAAGTGGGGTACAGTTGAGTCCAAGAGAGTAGAAATAAGCATATGAAAGCTGTGGGAACAAAAGGAGGTAAACTCACCTGCTATTGCACCCTCTCCCTCAATGGCTCTCCCTCCTCTAAGGACACCACCAGTAACATGCAACCGAGCACCAACAAAGACCTAAAACATACGACCTCGGGCCATCAATAGAAGAAAAGCAGAATATTGTATGTGTTTGAGTGCAGAAATTAGATCCATAAATAAGGCAAGATTTTAAAGAAAGAAGATCATTGCTGGAACCAACCAACCAGTAGAACCCGTTAACACCATCTGAGCACCGATTCATCATCAACAAAAAAAGAAATTCAGCTATCTTGTGTATGGTTGACTTACAGCTGCATGCTGATATCTTGGAGATGGAGATACCCCTGGAGCTAGTGTCCACTCCCACTGACCACTTGTATGCATTAGTAGTCCATAAGCATCAGAAAGTGGCTGAAAATACATTGCACGTATCATAAATTAATCTCAACATAAAATTATTTAACGACACACAAACCTACTGTTCAACCAGCATCTTATAATAATAAAACTAGATAACTTGATTGACATGATAAAGCAATCCTAATTTTAGTGCGAGTCCCACTGCCTATAAAATATGCATAACAGTACAACACATTAAAAATGCTAAAACACCATGCTTAAAAACTTGCTATAATACTTGATGCGGAGCCACTCGAAGATAAGTGAGAGAGAGAGAGAATATGTTTTTTTTTCATTCTAGTGATATTTTCCATAGCAAACAGTGATTCAATTCCATTAGCTATATTTAAAGATTTCATCTCTTTAGTTATGCTCGTTTGCTATATTTAAATGCTTGCCCTCCAAAGTTCCAACTTCCAAAGATAGATAATTAGGAGGAGAGCATTGATAATTAGCATATTAAATGTGTAGGAGCTATCCTAAGAATATATTAATCCATTACTAAATAATGAATGGATGTTCTCAGCCACCAGAAATCATGCATTACATAAAGCCATCGATGATCTTCATTCACCATATATGCATATGAGGTTCTTGCACTAGCAGACCATAGTTAAACAATGACACATAATATCATATGAAAAAACATAATATGACATTATGACCTAAGGAGAATATTTTAGAGCTAACAAACAGTAACAAAAGCATAAGACTACCATCCCAGAAGCATCCCTTCCACCGCAAAGTAAAAGCATGCCATCGGTGCGTGCACTGGCAGTAGCATACCTACAGTGATTTAGAATGAAACAAAGTAAGACATTGCACGTTTATACGAACAGTGTAAATTAAATGCAATCGCTACACCTAAGAAACTTGTGAAGTTAGTTTCATTTTACATAAAAGCATGCTGTATTAAGTGCCATATGCTGTAATTTACAATGCCATTTATGTTGTGCAGCTGTAAGTTTCATCCAGATACATCATACTATTTATTTGTACACTGTCAGAACAAATACCATAGTGTTATGTGCAGAACTCAACATTGTTACTACGGTTATAAAGCAGTACTTTTATGCTCTATCTTTCTCCCTATCACTAAATTTCACAAGTAATTAAGCAGTATTATTAGTGGAATAGTGGCAGGTCAAAAATCGGACCCTTGATTAGCTTTGAAGATATTGATTTTCATTTTTTTTATAGCATAGAAGAATTACGTGAAACTGAAAAGCAAACCCAGACAAGACTGTAAAAAGACAAAATACCAGACTGTATGCATAATACAGGCTCGTCTATACAGTTTATTTTCCTTCTTTTCTTTAATGTAAGAGCGCTCGCAAATATAGCTAGAAAACAAGGCTAACAAAGATTCAACAGTTTCCAACATGGAGTAATATTGGAAGATGGGACCGTTTGCAGTTTGTCCAAAAAAAGTCAAATACAACAAATACATAGTAGGTTGCCAATCTACTAAAAAGGAGGTCAGGTTGACCACTGGCAAGGGGCTTGATAGAAGAAAATAAACAAATATGTAACAACATAAAGTGAATTGATCTGATGTATTCAGCTCTCTAAAGTACATGGACTGACTCACATTCTCGCTGAAGGTCTATCGCCATCAGGGTTAAGTTTCTGCCACCTATATGGTTTCTGTGCTGTGTCCAGAGCCCAAGCATCTGATAAGACTCGCTTTCCTGTACCAAAAGAAACATTATTTGACAAGTCCGACAAATATTAAAAGTTATCCAAAACATGCTAGCGAAATCCTTTTAGAAGGCAATAAATAAGCAACCCATGTGAAATCTTCTAATTGGTTGAGAACTTCAGGCCACTTAAAAAGTTGGCTGAACTATAAATCTATAACAACAATAGACAAGTTATCTATAGTTTTGTTACTGAATATGGATAGCCAAGGTACTGAAATGTTCATATATATTTGCAGTGAAAGGTTTTTGTACCAAAGAAATTGTTCCAGTTCCATGTTTTCTTTTTATAAATTGAACAAGTGCGAGTGAAATTCAGGCCATATTTCCTCTTGCATGTGGGTGCATGCACTTTTGTTAGAAACTGTCCTTGTTTAGGGAACAAGTTATATAGATATGTTTAATAAATATTGTGGAGAGCCCTAACTGGCAGGCAGTTATAACTTATAAGCAGGTATATTCATTAGAGTGTTACAACTTGCTAGTCAACAAAATGGACTTCCATAAATAGTAAGGAGGCGGAACGCCATAAAAATTATTATGGAAATACAATTCACTGATTCGGAGAATTTAGCATCGAAGGGCTAACCATCATTTCCAGAGACAGTCACAAGATAACGTTGGGCTACCAGATCCATACAGTGGCCATAGCGAGGACCAGGCCCAGCCCCCTGAACAACAACCCTGCATCCAATGGCAGAAATGGAGACATCACATATCCATCCAACGATAAGCCCAAAAAGGGCAAATGCATCCGCAAATGAAAAGGTTGGTGTCTTTAACATTCACCTGTGCCATTTAAACTTGTCATTTGTCAGGTCAAGAACATAGAGATCATCTGTCGAGTGCCCGGCTGGTCCAATACCACCCTATGCAAACATTGCATCACTCACAATTAATTAATTAGGAGTAAGTAGACAGGTACCAAACAAAAAATCGAAGATCCCAAGTTCCAAATACCTGGAAAACAACCATGGTTCCTACGGCAGCTGCAGCATGTGCAGCCCTCGGTGATGGAGGCTCTCCAGCCGGATGCAATCTGCGTCATTAAGAATTGAACTTAAACCCTGATTATTTGAACCCATAATCCCATTCCTTCCCTTAACGGCTAAGTTAAGCAAATTAGTTGAATGGATGGAATGCATTTCTCATCTTAAACGCATGACAGCACAAATATAAGACAATGATTTCATCACCATGCATACCATAACCCTAAAAGACTATATAACACATAATATACGAAATTGAACCTCAAATAAGCTCCAAGGGAAGAGGAGACCTGGAAATTGAGCTAAACCCTAGATTTCTGAGCGACCATATGAAACAAAATCTAAACGTGAGCAGCGCCCGTACCTCGTCCACCTGCGCGTGTCCACATCGTACGAGTGCACCGAGTTCGTCACCCCCGCGAGCCCTTCAAGCAGAGAGACCCCAAAACCCCCAAACCATTAGAGCACCACCACATCACATCACAAGGAGAGAGAGGGAGAGAGAGAGGAGAAAAGCTCAAGCAAACACGACGCGCGCGAGACTTCAAAAAAAAAAAAAGAGCACCGTACTGATGCCCGGCATGCCTGAGGATGCGCCGGCCTCGATGGCGGTGGCGCCGCCGAAGAGGATGAGCCGGGGGCCGTGCCCCTTGGTGGGCGCGACCGCCGTCAGCGAGTGGCCGCACCTGAACCCCGGCGAGTCGTCCCCCGCCCCCTCCCACCCTTCCACCTCCCTGTACGCCGGTGCCGGCACCACCCACGCCCCCTTCCCCGCCGTCCCCATCCCCTCCTCCTCCTCCCACCTCCAAAACCCTAGCTCCCCGCCGCCGCCACCGCCGCCGCAGCTTGGGATCCGAGGCGGTAGTAAACCAAAGAGAGAGAGACACACGCACGCACACAGCACACGGCACTGGAAATTCGAGCTCGCGGAGAGGGCAGTAGAGGGGGGTGGGGAATTTGGTGGGGCCCAGGTGTTAGAGGTGGATTCAATACGGTGGGGCCCAGGCGTCAGCGACGGTGGGTTAAATGGGGTGTACGCTTTGCCGGAGTCAATGGTGGCAGCTGGCAGCAACAGCTCAGAGGTGGGGGAAGGACACCACCACCACCACCATCGGAGGAGAGAGAGACGATGAGGACGAGGCGGGAGTAAATGGTAGGCGCGGCCGCCGCCGCCGGCCGGAGGGTGGTGGGGGCGCCGTCGCAGCAGCCAGCAGCGCAGATGGGCGGAGCAGACGAGTCCTGGTTGGCCGGGGGCTTTAACTGGTGTAAATTACTCCCTCCGTTTCAACTGGAGTAGTAGGACACCGTACACGGCTCAGATGAGACTAGGAGGGGTTTCTTCTCCGGGGACAGCAACAGGAGGAGGTGTGTGGGAACGCCATGGTGTTCTAGAAAAAAAAATTCTAGGATGCTTCCTCCAGCTATCTTCTTTTTCTTTTCTTTCAACCGTGACATTTGTCAACTTTTTTTTTTTGTTATAGATGACAAAATTAAGCGGGTTTTCAAAGATGACTTTGAGGTATTAGGAGAAATGTCTTTGTTTGATGGTCATCGGTTTTTACGGGTGGTTATATGATTGACAAATCAGTTCAAAAGTACGTGTATAAAAGTATGTGTATTGTCCATTAGTAGTCAACATTTAAGTTGTATAGAGAAAGTGAGTGATCCATAAAACGACTCGATGAGATATTTGAAAACACTACAGTATGCATGGGACATGCAAAACTAGGCTATTAATTGACCTAAGCGAGTGCTTTGGTACCACGACTCAAAAACATGTAAAACTATGCTATTAATTACCCTAAGCAAGTGTTGTAGCGCCACGACTCAATACACATTTTTATTGATAAACACTTGGACCACGGCATTAACTGTCGTGATTGGATTATAATTTAATTTTCTATTTTAAGCTTGGTTTCAGTGGCTTTCTCTCTCGCCTCCATTGTTTGGTTTTTTTCATGATAATCATGAAGACGATTAAATATATATTTTATAAACTTATTTTTAAAAATCAGTGAAACGAAATAAGTTCCATCTTAAAGCAGAAGATATGCCAAGTGGGCACTTAATTATTAAGAAACTAGTACTCACTCCGTCTCATAAATGTTTTAACTTTTTTCTAGTCAAACGTGTATATAATTGACCAAGTTTAAAGAAAAATTTTAGCAACACATATAACACCAAATTGATTTCAATAAATATAACATTGAATGTATTTTAATATGTATTGTTTTGTGTTATATAGAAATGTTGCTATACTTTTTAGTAAACTTGGTAAAATATAAAAAAATGACTAAAAGAAATCGAAACAATCCTTATAATATAAAAATAGAGAGTAATATCTAAGCCATGTCATAGTATGGAAGTTGGACATTTTATACATGCATATAACAAACACTAAAGCTATTAGGTTTTAGAAATAAAGTGAGTAATCATATATAATCACAAGGGCACTAGAGATAGTGATTAAAACCAACACAGAGGCACAAAAGGCATGTAGAAAGAGGGTTGTTGAGACAGGAGGTGTAAAGGATTGTGCTTTGAAGACACGACGAAAATCATCTCAGCTATTTGGATAGGGACACCAGGTAGTAGATATTGTGTCATCAGGGTGATATCGATTGGTTGTTAATTAGGTTACTATAAGAGTTTTTTTATTAGTATGACTATAAAAGAATACCCAAGATCCATCCCTTTCATTGACATCAGAAACATGATAAGCTAAGCATATAAACTAGGCTATGTTTCTAATCATTTCACACAAAAAAGAGATACCCATGTCCCTTTTGGCCTAATTTTGAGGTTAAACCATTATACAAACGTACAAACTATTTGATTTATTGTTCTCGTCTATTTATATATAAATTTACATATAAGATATCATTCTCGTTATTTATAACTTATAGATTATAGAGTTTCCATGGCACACTTTCTAAGCTAAATGGCATGATCTCCAATAACTTTTTTTCTTCAGCATATTTTGGAAAACCTTTTAACTTTGTAACGTTCAGTTCATTCGCGTTTTCCCTTGAATAATTATTATGAACTTATAATCAATCATCATTACTCGCTGGGAATGACCTATGAGCTCTTTTGAGCATTTGAGCAGGACCTAAATTATTATTATTATTTTCCTTGAACGGGAGGAAAAATGTATTGTTTATTTGCTAATAGAGATACTTCACTGAATACCTATATCTATATGGTTAGGACAAAAATACTTGCAAAATTATTACTTCTTCCATTCTAAAATAAACAAAGACTACACCTGATACATTATAGTACAATAAATCTAGATAATAATAAAAGTGATCACTTATACATTTATCAACAATTTTTTTTCAAAAATTTAACAAATATAACTATAGTACAATTGTGATGTAATTATATTATAACTTACATGTAACTACAATGTAACTTATATGTAACCTTTTAAAATCTTTACGTAACATGATATTTCGGTGAAACGGAGGTCGTGGGAATGAATCTTCTCACATGTGTGCACGCTGTGATTTTTTTCCTTCTTCACTTGCACAAATCTTGAAACAAATCTAACAATTCAAAATTATATGAAAGTTACGTACAAGTTACGATATAGGTATATTATAATTATATTGTAACTACATCCGTCAAAATTTTAGGAGAAATTATGTCGATAAATATATTGCAAAAATTGTACTAATAAAATATTGAACAGAAATACTCCCTCCATCCAACAATATAAGGCGTGCACGCATTTTAAGATTCAACCTTTAAAATATTTGACCAACATTTAATGTAATATGAAATGAATTTTATTTGATAAAAATTATATCATTAGATTGACATTTAAATTTACTTTCATATGATTATAATTTTGTTGCTACAAAACTTATAGCATATGAGAAATTATAAGTTAAAGATTAGTTTTGGAGACTGTGCAACTTTTCCCATGCCTTATATTATAGGATGGAGGGAGTACCATACTACGGGCCTGTTTGGATCCGGAGGGCTATTAAATCTTGTTATTTAGGAGTATTAAACATAGATTACTGATAAAACCCATTCCATAACCCCTAGGCTATTTTGTGAGACGAATCTAACGAGGTATATTAATCCATGATTTGCTACAGTGATGCTACAGTAATCATCCGCTAATCATGGATTAATATACCTCGTTAGATTCGTCTCGCAAAATAGCCTATGGGTTATGGAATGGGTTTTGTCAATAATATATGTTTAATACTTCTAAATAGTAAGATTCTGGAGGGATATTTAATAGCCCGAAGGATTCAAACAGGCCCTACGATAGTCTATCCAGATTTGGTTATTTTGAATTTGGTTATTTTGAAGTCCGAGGGAGTACTGTAAACAATATCGTTATGGGCTGGGCCTTGGGTTAAGACAAATCGGATCCGACAGGTCCACCGACCCGACTCACTACAAATATCCCCAACCCGAACGCCGTAAAAAAATAAAAATAAAAAAACCCTAAAAATCCCCCACCGAAAGGCCAAGCCAAGCCACACAGGCGCGGCGCCTGCCTCACCTCCCCTCGCCCCGATCGATCGATCGAAGCCGACGAAGCAGCGGGAAAACGAGTCTTCCCCCCTCAAAAGCGAGCGGAGCGAAGGAAACAATCGACCGTTTGCCGCGCCCCGATTTGAACCCTCGCCGCCTCGCCTCGCCTCGCGGCCGGAGGCGAAGCGAAACCCTAGGGAGGCGATGGCGGCCACGGTGGAGGCGGCGGCGGCGGCGGCGGCTGTGGTGGCCCCGCCCGCCTCCGTGGGCGGTGAGGAGGTCGTCGTCGGCGGCGGGGGCGGCGGGGCGTCGGAGCAGGCCAGGACGCTCATCGGCGCGCTCAACCTGCTCTCCCGCAACCTCCCGCTGCCGCCCGCCGTCCTGCACGCCGTCTCGTCCATCTACCACGGCGGCGACGCGTGGGAGGGGGAAGGGGAGGAGGGGGGTGAAGAGGAGGAGGTGGCGGCGGCGGCGGCTGCTGTCGGGGATGGATGCGGCGAGAGCGGGGAGGGGGAGGAGGACCGCGCGGATGCTTCTCCTGGTGCGGATGAGGTGCGTGCGCGCCCCTGCGCTTCATCAATTTTGCTGTGTGTTCCCTTTCGGTTGGGTGTGCTTCGAGTTGCTCGATTAGTGCTAGCTGTTGGATTAGCTAGCATATGTTCAGTAGAATTGGCGAGATGTAGTTAGGGTTTCCCGTGCTGCTGGATTCAAGAGTGGTTTACAGTTGGGGAATGTGAGCTGCACTTGTAGAACGCTCCTCCGGTGGCATTTTGTGATGAATGTCTATACCTAGTATGGTTTTGGGTTTCATCGGGTGGAGGCATTGCAAGGCATACTTACCTGATTAATCTGGAGCTAGAGCTGCTTTGTGGATCGGATGCTTGTTCCACGAACCAAAAAAAAAGAAGAGATGCTCAGTGTTTTAGGGATTTCTGATGATGTGGAAACATCATTTTTTTTATTTTTTACAAATGCATATATGTTTGTGGTGTGTAATATTTTAGATGTCATTAATCATTTGTTTTTTTACAGTTGGTATGCCACCATGTTTGTGAAGTGTGTACTAGGGTCTAGGATTATATTAGTAGAAGCCTTATTGTCTTTAAGGCCTTGTTCGGTTTGGAGGGGGTTGAAGGGGATTGGAGGGGTTCGAGGGGGAATAATTGCACACCACAATAGGTGTGGAATAAATTCCCTCCAATCCCTCCCTCTTGGGGATTTACCGAACATAGCCTAAACGGGATATAAGTTCCAGAGAACTTGGTTAATACTGGGTCTATACAAGGATTTGCCCTCAGTAGATGTATTTACTTACGTATATTACCTCATATTGTTTAGATGTATTTACTTACGTATTTTACCTCATATTGTTTTTATGTGATTGAAACCAAATTCTGGTCCAAAAGTTAGATTCATACTATTTGGGCCTTGTTGAGTTGCGTGCTGTTGATTTTGTTGTTAGGGTTGTAGTTTCAAAGCGCCATATTGTCACTGTGATGATTGGGTGAGTCATTACCTCTTGTTCTCCTTTTTGGGTTATGGCTGAGGCATAGTGCTTATTAGTAGGCTTTTGAATGGCCTTCTCATCTGCGTTTTAACTGAGAATAAATCGATTGCCTTATAGGGAGTCACCTTGATTCAAGAGCTTGAAGATGCTGTATTGAAGAATCAAGGACCGTATATGTCATACTCAGAGTTGACTGCTTTAAAAGAAGACCGCTTCAACACTTCAATTCAGCATAGGCTGACTGAACTTGAAGGTCTGCTCATACATCACATATTTTTACTTTCTGATTTATTCTAAGTTAAATTACTTTAACGGCAAGACTCCTCTTTGGTGTTTGCGATTATCCTGCTTTGATTTTCCTGTTCTTACAAAACTGGATGGGTTGGGATGTGTTTTCCCGGCCTACTACATTTTGGTCTTACGAAGTTCCCAGGCCTGGCCTTGGTGTAAACTGCAAACCTTTTGCTTTTGGGCCTGTAAGCTTGCTCTGTGAAAAAGTTTAATTATAACTGGCCTTCTGAAACGGTGCTAAAGCTGATGTTGTTGTGTTTGACTTTTTAAAGTCTATACGTGTTTTATTGTCAACAGTTTAGTTTTTTCTGAAACTATTCTTAGCATATATTCCACCAATAGGATGCTGCCTACTAATATTATCATGCATAAGATATTTTTAATATTCAGCCTCTCTAAAACCTGCTTTGTTGTTGACTACTGTATTAGTTATGTACCACCACCAAACTCATTTCTGTTTATGTGCCAGGATTACCATCTACTAGGGGTGAAGATTTGCAAATGAAGTGTTTGCTTGAATTATACGGGCTTAAGGTAAATGTGATATTAGAAGCAAATGTTACTTTGGAGGCGTTGATGTTTTCTGCTGTTATTGCTTTTCTTAGATGGTGCCTTTTGTGTACAGTGATGTCCCTAGTGGTGTGAAGTATACAAATTAACTTTGTTTGGAAAGCGACATTTGTGCAAACATGCATAATCTATTGCATTTTAGACTTCTAGTACATTTTATGGACGGGCAGATTTCAGACGTTACTACCCAATAATGTACTGCAGCAGTCTTGTCCAGGGAAAAACTGTTTGTCTTTTCTTTTGACTGTACCATAAAACTTATTGTCTTTAACTAGCAGTTTGCCTACCAAATCTTGATGCATGTGTGAAGAAAACCATAACTTGACTATCCTGGGCAGTTGTTTTAGCTCCTAGAACAGAAACCAAGGAAACTATTGATGTGGCGATGATTAGTATGTAAACGTCGGGGGCGCCTAATGGGCGAGGGAGTGTGTGGCACGCAATTTGCGCTCACGTTATCACGCGTAACATGCGTAGCATTAGGTACGAGCCATCTAGGAAGTTTTGATAACTTCCTATATGGGTTTAAATCTTTCCATTAGAAAAATCACTGTACAGATTTTTATTCTGAGAGAAAACTTCCCATAGTTATTATGGATGCAAACTTTAATATGGTAAAACTGTCAATAGAGAAAAAAAAATCCAATGATCCATTGGAAAAACTTCCTTTTCTTGAAAATTTTATCTACTCAAAGATTTCTTTTTGAACCAAAATTGATAAAACCTAAAAAGAAGAAAGCTCATGTAGCCCTCTACCTCTAAAGCCCAGCGCTCTGTCAGTGGAGTGACCACACATACGTTTGCGTAAACAGATTGTTTTGTGCGGAACAGAAAACGGATATCACTCACTGGGAGAACACTAAAATGGAAAGCGTGAGAACCAATCACACTGAACGCGCTTGCGAACCAGGAGTTCCGATATATATGTGGCCAGTTGAGGAATTCAGGGATGGAGGTGTGAAGCTACATCAACCGCAATGGTGATTTTGCAAATTATCTAATAGGCCCTCTACTCAATAGATAAATAAACCTCACTACTAAAAATGTTCGAATTGGTGATTGTGATGGTGTGTTCTAAACCACATTCCTCCTCCCCACTCCCTCAGTAGTAGTAACTAGTAAAGATGTTTGACTGCATGCTTTCTAAAATTTCATATTTGTTCCTAAATTTGGGTCTTGAATGTACATGTAAATAACTCACGCGTTACTGACTTTTTTTATTTAATATGCCTCGGTACTTCTATAAAAAAACCACAAAGGATTTCTGTAATTTCTCAACTGTACAATATTTGCATAAGTAATTAAGTACTGTGCTTTTCCACAAAAACTGCTATGCACCTAGCTAGATCCAACTCTGTTTTGCACTCATTAATCAACGCATTGAAACAATTAATCAGTTGAGTAATTGGTATGGAGGACGTCTTTAGGCAGGGAGTACTAGTACAATAGTAGTATGATGATATGATCTGTGCACTATCCTTTAGCGAGGTATTAATTCTATTTTGTTGGACAGTACGGCTATTTGAAAATTGAAAGTATCTAGTGCAAAGCTCAACAAGTGTATGAATTCCATAGGTCTATATCAAGAAGTACAATATTAGAAGTGAGTTATCCTATCAAGCTCACTGATTATTCATATACTTGTGCAGTTATTAGACTTGCAGAAGAAAGTAAGGACTGATATCAGTGCAGAATACTGGCTACACAAAAAATGTGCACACCCTGATAGGCAATTGTTTGACTGGGGGATGATGCGTATACGGTATCCTTTTACCATGTATGGAATTGGAGATAGTTTTTCAATGGATGCTGATGATATCCACCGCAAAAAGAGATTCTCAGAGGTTTTGTATCATGTATCTTTTGATTATTATATGTTTGGTTAATTTATATACACTTGAATTAATAAGGACTCCCTTTTTGGTATTTGGGAACAACAGAGGATCTCAAGACTTGAAGAGGAGGAAAAGAACCAGGCAGAGATCAGGAAGAGGAAATTTTTTTCAGAAATTCTTAATGCTGCTAGGGAGTATCAGCTACAAGTACCGGCTTCCTACAAACGAAAAAAACAGCGCAATGATGGAGTTCTGGTACGGTCAATATAACTTCCATTAGAGATTAACAGATAGCTTGAGATTGGCCTAATTGGTTCCTTCCCTATTGGAGAAATTAACTCACCATATTTTGGACCAATTATTCCTTTTCTTTTTTTTTTTGGTTACAAAGACTAGGTTGCACTGGTACGACCTTATGACAGTGTTGTTTGCCAATAGTGCCTATAGGTATAAGAGAAAAGAAACTATTTTTGTTTTACTATGCCTTGGAATAATATTTTATGCCCTATGCCCCTATCTGTAATGGTCTCGCATCTATAACTTATGATATGCCTTGGAATAATATTTTATGCTGCTAGTGATTATGGAAGATGAGAATTTTGATGGCACACACATTTTGGTGAGAAAACAAGTGAACAATACCTTATGGATGATGACTTAATTGTGTACCCTGCAAAAATAATGAATTAAAGATTGAGTTTTTGTGTGATAGTATGGATCAAGTTTCTATAAAAGATGTTTAAATTCTTGATTCTTGTTTGCTACTTCATCAATACATTATTGAGTTATCATTGTACTGCATTTCCTTTGTTAGAGCATATGTACTTGTTCCTAGATATAGTCCTTTTGTGGATTGTTCAAATGTTTGTGACCTTTTTTTTCCCTCTAAATGTAGGCATGGCATGTTCGTGCACGTCAACGTATAAATCGCATGGAAAAGAGTAGATTACAAGTTTTGAAGGCTGGTGACCAAGAAGCTTATTTGCGTATGGTTGAGGAGAGCAAGAACGAGCGCCTGAAACTGCTCCTTGGAAAAACAAATGAGCTTCTTGAAGGAATAGGGAAAGCTGTGCAGAGACAAAAAGATGCTGAGCATGTTGGTCGCCCTGATGAATCTGAACTGCCAAAAGGGTCAGAGTCTGATGATTGTTCTCAAATATCAGGTCTCAAGGTTGAATCCCCTGATGAAGAGTCCCCATCAGATGTTGATGCGGACCATCATAGTTCTGCTGATCATAGTAAATTTAATGCTGGCCATAGGCTTGATTCTACCGTCCACTCCATTGAAGAGAAGGTATATGAAGTTCATCTTTCACCATATGAATTTTATGCATGTGCTGCCTAAGAAAGTGATGGGGTCATCTGGGTTCTTAGGACAATCTTATTTGTATAAGGAAAAAAAACTAATGTGGCAGCTTGGTAGAAGAGGACCAATGTATTGATGTGAGCGTACGATAAAATTCCAGAAGTAGGCGGGACATAATTTTGACCTTTGAGTGCGTGCTTTTGATGTGCACTAAAGTTTATGCTTCCCTCGGATCCCTGGTGTTAGTAAATAAATGACGATTTGGATAAGGATTAAATTTGGGAAAACTACATATGCATTGCCGAAGTGTGGGAAACTGAGAAAATTACAAATTCAAAATTTTATTTCACAAAAGTACAGATCTTTGTACGCAATTACCAAGAAACCCCACTGTTACATTAGCTGACTAGGCATCAGTGGTAGTCTGGTAGACATGTAAAACTTACTGTGTTTGTTCATCTCTCATCTGCAATGTGACATTATGGCATTTCTTGAAAATTGCATGCCACTGGCATGTGCCTACCTTGTCAGTTCGATTGCAATATGATTCTGTAAGGTTGCTTGAAACTTTTGGGCAAATGATGTGCACTTGTGTAAAATTAACATTAGATCTGTAGTTTGGCAACATATACATAGTCTGCAAAATTAACTTTTGAACAACTGGCCATTGTCACTGTTTGCATTCTCATGTGACATGGGCAATCTGATATAAAAGACTAATCATATTTCAGTATTTTTTTTCTTTTTCTTCGTTAACTTGCTGATATAATGATAGTTGTTTCTGTTTGATTTCAATACCTGCAAATGTATGATACTTCACTGCCCATGGGTCTACAAATGGGGTACTTCCAGTGTTAACGATCGGTTATCCATCTCTTGTTGACGATTATGCTGTTCTAGTTTTTCATTATTTTATCCTTTTCCTGCATCATACAGTACAATTGTAGTGCTCTGCACTTTTGGACTCATGCAACTAAAAACAAATATTTTTCATTCCCTTTCTTTGAATTTATAGGTAACGGAACAACCATCAGCTCTTGAAGGTGGGGAGTTAAGACCATATCAATTAGAGGGCCTGCAATGGATGCTTTCTTTATTCAACAATAATTTGAATGGTATTCTGGCTGATGAAATGGGTTTGGGGAAAACAATTCAGACCATAGCTTTGATCGCCTATCTATTGGAGAAGAAGGAGGTTACAGGACCACACTTAATAATAGCCCCAAAGGCCGTGTTACCAAATTGGTCTAATGAATTCAAAACTTGGGCTCCTAGGTACTTTTCATTGGGAGGATGATCATAACATCTGTGTATATTTCCATTCTACATTGTATCAAAGTACCCAAACTGATCATACTTTTGTGTTTTGCAGCATTGGGACAATTCTGTATGATGGTCGTCCAGATGATAGGAAGGCTCTAAGGGAAAAGAATTTTGGACAACGGCAGTTTAATGTTTTGCTCACGCACTATGACTTGATACTGAAAGATCTGAAGTTCCTGAAGAAGGTTCACTGGCATTATCTGATAGTTGATGAAGGACATCGTTTGAAAAACCATGAATGTGCGCTTGCTCGCACACTAGTTTCTAGGTATAGATTTTGCTCATAATATACTCTAGTAAAACTCAGCATGTGATTGCATACCACTCACAATTTATGTCCTATGATTTTTAACCCACTGGCCCATACATTAGTTCAGTATTAGCGACCCAAAAAAATCAAGCATTATTTGTAGTACCAGGTCTTACAAACCTCCTCCCCAAAAGTGGTTTTAAAAACCTTGTGACTTCACCAGTTTGCATTCAGGAGACTAGTTATATTTGGCTGGTTATTACTTGGAACTTTTCTATTTCTCATCAAAGAATGTGACAGTGGGCCCCAAACACAACATTGAATTCATTGTAGATTGGTAAAATTCACTAAAATTATAAGAATGAAATTTGTTCTGTGAATGTAATACATTATTAGTTTGTTTTGTGAATATAATTTGATATTCTTAGCACACTTATTTTCTTTCGCACCTCAGTATTTGTTTGCTTCATGGCTACTTGCCTACTCTCATGTTCGCAATTTCTTTTACATTTATTCTTCATCCTTCTTTTTAGTGATTGGACATTATTAACATATTCCTTCAAGCTTAGTGAAATGAATAGTTTTGATTTTTTAGGATAATTTTACATTGATTTTTTTGAATTGACATTTTACACTGACTTACATTTACTATACTTCATTTGTAGATATCAAATCCGTCGCCGATTACTTTTGACTGGCACTCCAATCCAAAATAGCCTACAAGAGCTGTGGTCTTTGCTGAACTTTATTCTTCCCAATATTTTTAATTCATCACAGAATTTTGAGGAATGGTTTAATGCACCATTTGCATGTGAAGTCAGCCTTAATGATGAGGAACAGCTGCTAATTATACATCGTTTGCATCAAGTGAGTGATGGTTGCCCCCAATCCACCTTCTCATGTCATTCAGTATTTTTAAGTTTTAACTTAAAATTTGCAATAGTTAGCTTTAACTTTCTCTTGGCATATCACCTTTTCGGTCGAATTCCTGCAGCATGCAAAGTGTGTGGCTAAAACATGAGTTAGGCTAATTATTAATATATGTGAATATTTATTTAAATAATCCCGTTACTCTTTGTTCTCTGCACAGGTGCTGCGTCCATTTTTGCTGAGGAGGAAGAAAGATGAAGTGGAAAAATATCTTCCTGTGAAAACACAAGTAATACTCAAGTGTGACATGTCTGCTTGGCAAAAAGCATACTATGAACAAGTCACTAGCAATGGAAGGGTTAGTCTAGGATCTGGTATGGATACTAATCCTTTTCATATTGTTAATTGTTTGTAATGTTTGACTGGTTCGAAGAGATTGGAATAATGCACAGAATTAATGACTTGGCTCCATTGCAAATATGGATCTATTTTTTTCCCTGTTGTTGCTATATCTAATTCATAGTCTCATCCTTGCTTTTTTTCACTTTCATTCTTTTTATGACCTTTCTGTCTTGCTTAAGAAAACAACAAACTTATTGTCATGTTTGTATATGCAGGACTCAAATCAAAGGCTTTGCAAAATCTGTCGATGCAACTTAGAAAATGTTGCAATCATCCCTATCTATTCGTTGAGCATTATAACATGTATCAACGGCAGGAAATTGTTAGGTCATCAGGGAAGTTTGAATTGCTTGACCGGCTACTTCCAAAATTGCAGAGAGCTGGTCACAGGGTACTGCTTTTCTCTCAGATGACAAAACTGCTTGATATCTTAGAAGTATATTTGCAAATGTACCAGTTCAAGTACATGAGGCTTGATGGATCTACGAAGACTGAAGAGCGAGGGAGATTATTGGCAGATTTTAACAAGAAGGACTCGGAATATTTCTTGTTTCTTCTCAGCACCCGTGCTGGAGGCCTTGGGCTGAACTTGCAGACTGCAGACACTGTTATCATTTTTGACAGTGATTGGAATCCTCAAATGGATCAACAGGCTGAAGACCGTGCCCACCGTATTGGACAAAAGAATGAAGTGCGTGTATTCGTTCTTGTTAGTGTTGGCTCAATTGAAGAAGAGATCTTGGACCGTGCAAAACAGAAGATGGGTATTGATGCAAAAGTTATCCAGGCTGGGCTTTTCAACACAACCTCCACAGGTTAGATTAAATCCTTGAACAAAATTCATAGATTCTTTTATGGTGCTTGGAAAGGTACTAGAGGTACCTTTACTTAAAGAAATATTAACTGCTGAAATGAGCTCGAAAGGTACTAGAGGTACTAAAATGATCATGGTGGAAATATTTGAGGTGGAGGTACCTCTAGTAACTTGCAAGCACTGTAAAAAAAAAAGCAAATTCATAGAGCCTTCATATCACTTTCATTTTCTGTGCGTGTATTGGAACTTACCAAATTAACACTTTCAATTCCTTCTGCAGCTCAGGATAGGCGAGCATTGCTCCAGGAGATCCTGAGGAGAGGAACAAGCTCACTGGGAACTGATATCCCTAGTGAGCGTGAAATAAATCGTTTGGCTGCTCGTAATGATGAAGAATTCTGGTTGTTTGAGAAGATGGATGAAGAAAGGCGGCAAAGAGAAAACTACAAACCGAGGCTCATGGAGGGAATTGAGGTTCCAGATTGGGTGTTTGCCAATGATACCTTAACAGAGAAGATACCTGCAGATGAACCCCAGAATGTTCTGCTAACTACGAAGAGACGCAGGAAAGAGGTTGTCTACTCAGACTCTTTTGGTGATCAGTGGATGAAAGCAGAGGATGCAGTTGAAGAGACTCCAAGGATGACTCCAAGAGCAAAGCGGAGCGCTTATTCGTCTGATGTACAAGAAGTCGATTTCAGTGAGAGGAGGAAAAGGCATAAATCTCTAGTGAACATTGCAGATGATGCCAGCATTCCAATGTGGACACCAGAAAAAGTAAGGGCTGGTGTTTCTTCATATAGCAAGGATGAGAATGAAGACGATGCCGAAGATGAATCCACCACAAGTGGTTTGCAGGGAGGCAGTTTTACATGGAAGACCCTTAGAAGGAAAAGGTCAAGCCACTTCTCCAATTCCTCAGATTCAAAAGGGCGCTCGGCATTCTAATCTTGGGATTCAGGAATGTTGTTGCCCTGATGCATTTGTTTGAATCCTCTCCTTTGAGAAATGAGTGCTCCTGGATAGAAATTAACAGGGGGTATTTAGGGTACATTTAAGCTTACAAATTTTAGGATTAGTGGTATTGTATGGATTTCTTGGTATTAAATTGTGTCCATCAGAACTAAAACATCGTTTTGTATGTAGTTGGCTTTCTGGTATAAAGTAGATATACTGTTCGTCTCGCCGTGATATATCCAGTGGCCTTCTGGTGTGAAGAATTATACTGTTGGTCACGTTTTGGGAGTGGTGTTTATTGGTAATCTATCGAGCGATCGGTGTTAATCTAGCTAGGTTTCTGCAATGGATCATATCCATGGTTGTGTGCTCTGTGCGGCCGGATGATCGCATTCAATATTCATCATTTTTGCGCGAGCAATTTATGCATACGATGAAACCAGGAAAGTTAAATAAATTTGGACTATAGGGTGCTCCCTCTACATTCTGGACTGAGGATATCAAGGCAAATTTATTTGTTTATTCTATATGAATGTGACATCTTTCTGGTTTGAAAATCGTTGGCACTCTACACGTCCTAGTGCCTATGTCTAATACATGGAATTTAAAAATGTCAGAATTATTGGCATTAGTTTCTTGATGAGTATGTTCAAGAGATACACTTACAAATAAGATATAAATGGTAGTCTGTATTTATATAGTCGGGAAAAAATATTAGCATCTTCAATTGAGGTGCTAAATTTGGCTCTCTAAATCTTCGTTCCGCCATTCTCGCCAAATATTCTTTTTATTTTTGTCCACTCCAACAGACTCTTTACGTAATTAGATTTGCATGTCAACTTGCATATTAGCTGGACTTATATATGAGAGGAAGGGAAAGAGAGAGTATGGGTAGGGAAAAAATAGAATGGTCAGGGTAGCTAAATTTGGGCACTCAAAAATTTGTTGGTTGTTTTTGTCACCTTGGCTAATATTTCTTAAGATAGAGAGACGGCTTGAAGCATTTATAACATTCAAATAAGTAGGCACAAAGAGTACCTTCGATAATCGAAAATCACCGGAGATCTTAAGTAAATATAAATATGGAGTAATAATTTAGAGGGATAGACGGCGAGAGGGAGAAGAAATTAAAATTTTACTTCCCCATTTCAGATCATAGTTGTTTTGATTTTGGTCAAAATCAAATTGCTCTAAGTTTAATCACATTTGAAAATAAATTTAGTAATACTTACAACACCAAGTTAATTTCATTAAATCTATAATTGAATATATTTTTATAATGTATTTTGTCTTGTGTTAAATATATTAATATATTTTTATAAACCTGGTCAAACTTTGGAGTAGCTTAACTTTAACCAAAGTTAAAACGATGAAACATATCAATTCTTCTCTAAGCTGGCAGTTTTGCCGGTTGTTGATTAGGCCACGTGGCGGGACAACGTTTGAGAAAAATAATTGAGAATTAATGAGGGTAAAAAATTGCTAGGCTATGCAAAAGAAAATAAATAAAGAGAAGTATCTAGATATATGCATTGTGATGTGGGCTAGAAGAAAGATAAAAGCAAATTCATACTATTGAAGTGAAGGATCTAGATAGATCCTGATGTGTGTGAAGTTAAAAATCGAGATCTACGGAATTTCAACTTTTAGTATCCATAGTTTATAAAATACAGTTACTTCAAAATTAGTCTTCCCAAATCAATCATAAATCCAAACTAAGTGACGTTTGTACCCTTCCCAAATCAATCATAAATCTAATTTGCACATAAAATCAAATCTATAATTGATTATTGATTTTTCTGTAAGAATAAGTAACGTACCTGTTCAAACATGTTTTCTTAATACAATCTTCATTTGTTTGACATTGATTGAAACAAACTAAAGGATTTTTCAGAAATTGGATTAGCAAAATATCTTCGAGATTTTTTTCGAAAAGGATCTGAGCAAGGGTTATTATACTAGCAAGGCGTGCTAACAGGCGCGCCGATTTTCTAGTAAAGTATATAGCTATGGATTCCATTATATTGTTGGAATTAGGGATGTCAGTCGGGCACGACGGTCACGAGTAGTGACTACCCATACCCGTGCCCGCGAGATAATTAATGCCCGCAGGCATACCCGTTACTACATGACGGGTATGGAATACTACCCATACCCGTTGCTTGTGGGCGCCATGTGCCCACGGGCATGCCCGTTTACCCGTCACAAACTCACATTTTAACATTTCAACCACAAAATCTCCACAAGCAGAGATACATTATCACAATTTAAAGAAAGGGTACAGTTGTACCGAGTTCAACAATACAAGCATTACAAGTTCATCAATACTAGATGGTGGCATTTATACTAATTTGACTGAGGAACCACATGTCAGTTGGTTTTTAGGGTAAACGGGCGAAGCGGGCCCGTGCCTGTATGCCCGTTGGGTATAGGTTTTGATCCAATAAAAAACTCATGGGTACTAAATAGAGAACAAACCCAACTCTATCAGGGTTTTTACCCACGGGTAAATGAGTTAAATTGCCATCCTAGTTGGAATGTCCTGTACTACATACTACACGCAAATTTTGGATTAATAACTGAGATCATTTGTGTATTGCCCTTGACCTAGAAGCCACTGACAGGTAGGCCTCGTTCTTCCATGACCCCACATGTCAGCCACCTGGAATTCCTTCCCTCCCCCTGAATCAACCCGATGGCCCACTTGTCAGTGACCCTGTTCCCATCCCAAACCGCAGAAACCCTAACTCCCCCACAAAGCCTTCCTCCCCCCGCCTCCGCCTTCCCCTTCCCGCTCTCTCTCTCTCTCTCCCACGCGAGCGCGAGGCGGCGGCGGCGGCGGCGCGAGGTTAGCGGGGCGCCAGCGGCGGAGGAGGAGATGGGGAAGGCCTCGAAGGGGTCGCGGAGAGGGAAGAAGGCGTGGCGCGCCAACATCAGCACCGACGACATCGAGGACTTCTACGAGAAGCAGACGCGCGACGCGCACGCCGGGGCCGCCGCCATCCCGTCCCTGCCCTCCGACTCCCTCTTCTTCGTCGACAAGCCGGCCTCCGCCGCGTCCACCTCAACCTCCTCCGCCGCCGCCGCAGCGGCAGATGCCGCCCCAAAAGGTAAAAACCAACATGGCATGGTCCAGCGTGCGGGTGTTGCTTGGGTCATAGACTCCCCCCAAGTTTACTTCGTGGTTTGGGTTGTCGTAGTAGGTTCCAATCGAGGCTAAAGTTTGTGTTCTTGGGATGCTTACTGTGAAAAGAAAAATCGCTTGCTATAATCGCGTCAAGCTGGTTCTATTACCATTTATGTACATTGCTTTGATATTGTTAAGATTAGTTAACGTTCAGTTTGGGGCCTGAGGGTAACTTTTGGCCGCACCTTTTGATCTTAATTACAATACTAAGTTCATATCAGCAATGGATTTCAATTGATTCGAAGTAGGCGTAAAGTTTCTAAATGATTTAATGTTTACATCCCCTCAGAACCTCCGTTTTTTTCCTGCTAAATAATGTATCCCTTGGTGTGTCTGAACTTCTTTTTCCTGGCTATAGATATTCCTGTCAAAAGGAAGATTGAGAAGAAGAGAGAGAAGGTTCTATATCATGAGAGTGTGTTGAAGCGGAATCCATATGTACAACCAGTCCCATCTTCTTTAACGACAAAGAAGGATAAGAAGAAGGCAAAGAAGAAGGAATTGAAGGAGACACAGGAAGCGAAAATTGCTCCTATGGTATCAGTTGCTTCTATTTGAGACAAAATGAATTTCCTTTTGTTCTAGTCCCAGGTTGCTAAGGTGGACTCGTCTGTTTTACAGGAAGATGATTCAGGTGATAAGATCCTTGACATCTGGGGTGAAGATGTTAAAGGAGATCGCAAGGCTAAAAAGGTGTTGCTATGCTCCGCATTCTGTTAATCTGTTTTTACTGCCTCGTTTGTATTACAAAAAGTTGACTTTTAGAACTATGCAGTCATATTTTTCAAAATTTACAAATTTCTTCTGTTGCGATATGCTGAATTTGTGGGTTTTGTATATCAATTTTAATTTGTTAGTTTCTTTTTTTTTCTTTTTATCATTTTTGTTGCAGAGGTCTACTGCATCTGTGATTCCTGCTGTTGAAGTTGAGGCCCCAGGATGTTCATTTAATCCTCCATTCGAAGCACATCAGGTATGTTTTGTAATTTATGTTCCAGATTTGGCAATGTTACCCATGTGTTAGGAACTGATTATCCTTATATTAGTAGATATCTTAGCACTTCTATTTAACAAAAGAAAATCCTTTTGACATATAATTTCTGTTGGTGAGTGTAGGATTCTCTTGCTCAAGCTGTTGCTGATGAGATGCGTAAAATTTACACGAAAGAGCTAGGACCCAAACCTGTGCCACTTATTGTTCCTGGTGAAGCAATCAC
Organism: Oryza meridionalis; assembly: GCA_000338895.3. NCBI lineage: Eukaryota > Viridiplantae > Streptophyta > Magnoliopsida > Poales > Poaceae > Oryza > Oryza meridionalis. Next base: position 2,582,642 of record CM002528.2, on the reverse strand, counting down.
TGAAGAAGATGTAAGTCTTATGCATATCTTTGCGAAGAGATGGTTGAAATTTCTGCATTCTCATGTCTTGGAAATGTTACACACGCTCTCAGCTTTTTAGTTACTTTGCAATGAAAAATGCCTTTTTGTGAGCTTCGATGTGTATTATGAATTGAACCTTTTTGGAGTTAGATTCCATATACAATGACAGTATGTTCTGTGGTATATTCATTTAGAATAGCATGGCCCTTCACCTTACTAGTGGATTGTGCTTGTGATGTCTATGTAGCATTTTGCGTAAAATCTTACTTATACATTTTTTCTTCATGTTGCCTAATGCCTACAGAAATTTTTTCTTGATGCGGATGATGGAGATGAAGCTGTTGAAGAAGGTGATGAATACCAGGCTGGTGATGCTTTGGCTGCTCAGAGGTTAGATTCAACTGTTCTATTGGAAATATAGTTTTAATAGGTTATGCACTTATTCTGTACGATAGACTTATGCATGATGCTTAAATTTTCAATGCTTTTACATGTTTTTAGGGATAACATGGTCACCATGCCCTTAATATATATTTTCAAAGCTTTCATGTTTTTTGGGTAACATGGTCACTATTTGATTAATATATCTTTTTCCATTTCTATATGATAAGCTAATGGGGCGGAAGGTTATCCCTGCTTAGCTATTTTATATTCCTCAATTGCTATATGGCACTTGCTCTGTAATTATATTAGAATTCAGGTTTACTATATTTGGGAAAATAACCATGAAAATCGCAGTTTGTAACTTACGAATTCTGGAATTACCATGTGCTATTTTTGATGAGCAAAACACACCGATCTGACTCACTAATTTTTAAATTTGTCTTGCAAACACTATTAGAGTGTACTTTTGATTGTATGATTTATTATTTTTTCAGGAAAACTAAAACGAAAAGAGTTACAAGAGTAGAACTGAACAAAAGAGCTCGTCGTAAGGAGAGGTTAAGAGCAGAAGCTGAAGCAAAGAAGATGGAAAATCTTTCAAAGGAAATAGATAGGTAGTTCTTTTTATTCTTGTTCACTAATCTCCCAAGATCTGCCATTTCAGTCAAAGTTGGCTTATATTATTATATTATTCTTTTTGCAGCCTGCCTGATATAATAAATGAAATTGCTAAAGAAGATGAGGAAAAGGAGAAAAGGCACATAAGGCGAACTGTGGCTAAACAGGAAAGACTGAAGTCAGCCCCGCCTCGTCTGGGCAGACACAAGTACACCTCTAACATCACCTACTTTAAGTCGCCCATGTTTTCTGACAGCAATTCCTTTAATCTTGGATAAAATTACGATAAAATTGCTACACTGTTTTAGAGATTCTGCAAATTAACAAAATAGTTTAGTTTGCATATTTCACATGTAGTGATGCTGTAGTAGTCGTATTCTTTTTGGAAGTGAGGCAATTGAGTAGTTAGACACAAACGCTATGATCTGGGAGTAAAGTTCTCTTTTGGAGAAGTATTTTGGTGTTATGCACCCACTTAAGGTTTCTCCACATCACATGTTAAAAAACAGTTTAGCAAATAAATAATCAAATCATCACATGCGCCTACTTTTTCTTGGAACTTGTCAGCCACTAACTCTTTATCTTAATTTATATAGAAATATTCATCTGCTTATCCAATTACTTTTTCTCTTGCCTAACCTCTCACATTTTATGCTGTTTAAGTTAGCATTGACAGTGTTGCTACCTATTTCTGAGGGTATATTTTAGTATAGTAGGATTTGTTGCTACATGTGATGCTATATGCCTTGTTAGGTGATGGGTTTGGTTTTCTAATTAACAGTTACAAATTTCAAACAGATTTGAACCAGCTCCTGTTCAAGTTCTACTAACAGAAGAGATTAGTGGCTCTCTTAGAAAGCTGAAGGTAAGAGGGACTCCTTTAGTTTCCATTCTGGTCCAGAATTCAGCATGAACTAATTGCTTTTATATGATTTTGTCAGGGGTGCTGTAATCTAGCAAGGGACCGATATAAGAGCATTGAGAAACGTGGAATACTTGCACCAAGCAGAAAAATAAGGTTTGTCTTCTCATTTCATCATAAGTCAAGGATTTTTGCATAATTTTGTTCAAGTCATGGCTGAGAGCCTGAGAGCTTTGCAATCTTTTGGTTGGCACAACATTTTTTTTTGCTGACTGTTAAGTGCTCTATGGATGGTTTGGTATAATTCTTCAAGAGAATGCTTCACAGTATAACATATGTTCACATCAAATCTGTCCCCATGAGCAGGAAGCAACGCTAGAAATGCAACCTGTGCATGTTCCAGTACAAATGAGGAACATGGCGATCCCAGACGTGGAGCGTCTTGAACAACATCAAGGAACAGGCGCTGTGGAGGCATTAGAGAGCGCTCACAGCGCTATGGAAAGTCATACTGCTTCAAACAGATCTGACGAAGCCAAACTTGCTTCGGAAGTTTAGACGGATAGTTTATTCTCTTTATATTCGAGTTTTTATTTGTTACAAAGTTTTGTAGTGCCAGGGCAATGTTCAATCGTTGAATTGTCCTCTGAATTGCCTGAGGCAAAGTTTTGGAACGTCAAACTATGAATCTCTCTATTATTGTAAACTACTGTTCTACTTGTTTATGTAAGATATGGCTCAATTTTACCGTCTCTACTCTAAAATTAGCTTCCTATGTAATATGCCTCCAATACAAAACCTATTGGTTTTATTGCGGTGAACATTCCTGGGTTATTTTTGGAGGTCAAGTCTGTGTGTTAAACACTTCCTCCTAACTTTTGCTTTCTCCTTTTTCGAACTTTTAAACGTTTATCTTTTTTTTTAAAAATATAGAATTATTTTAAAATATCATATTGATCAATTTTCAAGTTTTTAAACTAATAGTAATTCGTCGTTTCATAGGTTTTCCAACCCTCAGCTTCAAACACAGCCAAGTACTTGATCAATTCAGTATTACTAGACATTCGTGAATTTTGGATGCAACAGAACCAATTTTCACTGCCATTGGGACACAAATAATTTATAATCACATTCTCAAGCTTTGTTTGAAGAAGCTTAAGGGTCACTTTGAATCGTACGATTGAAAAAAGGAGGAATATGAAAAATATAGGTTTCTGACAGGAACGTAAGTGTAAAACAAAGGATTGCAAAACATAGGAAAAACTTACAATCATAGGAAAAGGAAAAACATAGGAACGATTATTTGATTGCACTACACGAAAAGCGAATCGGATAAGAGAGAGAGAAGGTTTTTTACCAAGAAGTTGGACCTCTTGCTAAGTTTCCTTCAAAATATATATGCAATAAGCCATTCCATAGAAATTTTGTAGGATTTGAAAAACTTCAATCCTTTGAATCAAAGGGCTACATAGGAAAATTTCCTATAAGATTTCAATCCTATGAAATTCCTTTATAATTCCTTTAATTCAAAGGGGCCTAAGATTCTAAGAATTTGCTGGTTGGTAACCGGTTTCTAAGAATATGGAGAAGTTTTCCCGTTTCTGACTTAGTTTATTTTTTGGATTCTATAACTCAGATTTTTAGAATCTAGATGAAAATCTGGTCTATTTGGAGGAACCGGAAATTTTGTGAAAAACGTTTCTACAAGCTCCCTAAACATGCCTCAGTTACAAAGCTCTACAACTACAAGCCAATTTGTACTGCACCAAATGCTAATGCTGCCAACCGTACAAGTGTTACCGTTTTGGACAGTAACAGTTTTTAGCAACATATAAAATTTAGGTTTTCTATTTTTTTTCAACATCATATTGTCGCTGAATAGTTAAATTGATAAGTATGGTCAATTCCTGACTGACTGAGAATTGTTCCCAAAGAAACGCTACCGTTTTCGACTGTTTTCATCCCTATATACACTGTTGCAATCAGGATATCACAAATATAACTCTGCAGGCGACCAATGGCCTCTCTACAACAGAAAATGCCTTTTGGCAGCACCCAGTCCTATACACTGTTGCAATGAGCATTGCAATCAGGAGATTACAGATATAGCAACATCACAACTCCTTACAGGAAACCAAAATGACTTCTCTTCCCTACAGCAGAAGGTGCCGTGTGTATGACTGACGGTAAGGACTTGTCCTCTGTTCGTTTTCCGTGAGCACAGAAAGGTCGTCCTCGTCCCCTGATGCCTCCCACCTTGCCAGGTAGCCGTCCCAGGAAGAGCTGACAATTGTTGGGTTGTAAGGATGCCAGGTACAGTCCCTGATGATCGATCCGTGCCACGAAAGCTTCTCGACGATATCCCCAGTTACCTGAAAGAACATCAGGTTTAGATTTTGGAATGAGATGGATTTTATGCCCAATGATAGTTGACACACTATTGGTGTAACAACTGAACAAGCTATAGTTTACAAAATATGAAGAATAAACAAATAAATCAATAGATCATCCAGAGGAAATTGTTGAAGTCGCATACCACGTCATAGATGTAGACATACTCGTCGCTGGATCCTGTGTATATGTATCTCTGACCCGTGCTGCAATGAAGGAAATTGTTATTAATAAGACTAGTATCTGAACAAGATCCATGCTAGTTTAAATTCATTATAATAGCTGTCTTTACTGTTTTTCACTCAAATGGTCACAAGCAAATCGGCTACCTTAAACTTTTTTTTTCTTTAGCAGGGATCAACTACCTTAAACTTAGATCTACCCACTCCAGAAACCAAGACTGACATAAACCTATAAATGACTGGTCCTATTACTCTAGCCTACGCTTGTATCGCAATTAGTTAGAGTATGATGCTCTACCAAATTTGATGGACATCAAGGAGTAAAAAGCAGCAGCAACACTGATTGTTTCTTTAACAATATGTACATGATGGTGCTGAAAGAGTGAAACATAGCTTTGCTAAAATGGTTAAAAATAAACTTGAATGTGTGTGATTAAAATAATCCATCTTGGGCTCTAACCTGTACACTGGGGAGAAGTAGCAACGGATAAGTGTCCGCAGAACTGAATGACCTCTGTATGTGACCAGAGACTGATCGTTTGGATGCTTACAGTGTCGAGCTTCCGACGGGAATGACATCCATCTGTAATCCCAGTCAAAAAATCTCGGTTGACGGCTGAAAGAACAGGTGATAAAGAGTCTTAGAAATATATATAATAAATATGGGGATCAACATTGTAAATGTAATTCCTCGCAAGAAAAAGAAGTGAAAGTAATGAATGGCCGTAGAGCAAAAACTATACCCTTTAATAGAAGCGGACATTTTCCTCACATCCCAAAGTTTGATTGTTTGGTCCTTGCAGTTGGATATGAAATAACGCCCATCACCACGGCTATCAATAAATGTAATCCCATCTAAATGTCCTGTCAAAACACCTGCTGGTTTTTCTCTAGCAAGGCACCGCCTATCCCACACCTAAGGATCATAAAATATTGTCAGGACAAGCACTGAGTCACTGACTACAAGATTGGATGTTCTAACTGTCCATTTATTGGATTTACTACTGTTCCTTCACAAATGCATTCTAGCATCTAGATGCTAGGAGCTGTATTATTCCATTTCCAAACCGAAAAGCCTACCCTTCACCATCACCTATTCAACTCTTGTTATGCTCATTATACACATAGTTTGTGATAGTTCTTCTTTCCAATTGATAGAGTATGTTTTCATATTGAAGCAAGATTAAGAAGGCATTATTCCAACAAATAACAAGAACACTAACCTTACAGAGATTATCATCACTTCCAGAGTACAATAGATTACCACTTTCATCAGCGAAGGTGACTGCATTGACATCGGCCTTACAGAACCAATTGAAAGAGAATAAGATTGCAAATAAATGTGTTATACAATTGCGTAAAATAAAAACTAGAGGATTGGTATAAATGATATAGCTAGTTCAATATGAAATGGAATGAACAGGGAAAAAACCAGTCATACAACTGATTGAACTGAAAAGTATATGGCAAATCAACTAATTTATACCGCATGAGCACGGATGCGAACAGACACTTTATTTGCTCTAAGATCATAAACATTTATAGATCTATCACTATTGCCAACAACAATTTCTTGACCATCCTTTGAAAACTTCACAGAAAATATTCCAAAAGAATATTCATCATCGTCATCATTAGAAAACTCCAAACCATCATGAATTTCCTGCAGAAAACGGACAATTGAAACATGGCTGGTTACAAGAATATTACTAGCATTTTATCAATTCAACAAAGCCAGGCAGCTGACGCTTTCAAAAGCTACTAATATAGGGAAAGCTTCGGAGTATAGAACATACAGTTACATTAGCTTGTGATTCCTTTCCAGCACTCTGCACATTCACTATGTGAACAGTAGGCGACAAACTGGAATAGGCCTGTGAAAGGATCAAATAGACTTGAGGGAAAGCAAGCACACACATGATGAAGATGAAATATCCAGAGCACTAAATGATTAATGTCAGCACCCAATTCAATACAAAACAGACCGTTCACCACGGAGATAATTTTATTCATAAAACGACAACTATTGTTTGTCAATTGATATATCATTGAATTTTAAAATGGTAAACTAAATAACGAATCATAAAAAAAGTGAACTTCACCAATATCAGCATGCAAAAGAGAAAAAGTAGTTTTTCAACATGTCTTCTATTTTCTATATACCATCTACATGGAAATAGCAAGTAGTTTTTCAGATTGGATAAATGTTACCACTATGGTTATCATTCCCCGTAACAATAACAAATCAGTTCCTATATATTTTCCTTCATCCAAACAACAGCACTAAGGTTAGATCTAGTCCTGTTTATTAGATGCATCATAGACAGACTTACAAGTAATTGCTGATCAGGTGATAGAGCAATATCTGAAACCGTCCACTGCAGGCTTCGGCAGCTTATATCCTTATGAACCTTCCACCCGTTATCGGCATTGTAAATTCTGATGCGGCTTCCCTTATCATCAAAATTTTGTGGAGAGAAACATTACCAATTAGCTCTGAAACTTCTATATGCACAACTTTCACTAATAGAACCACAAGAAAAAATATCAAGGTAGATTATTCTCTGCAGCAGCAAAATCACCTACCCGAAACCCAGCAACAAGCAGTGAACCATCAGTAGAGAATTGCGACACATACGCCTCACTAGTCATGTCATCCACACACCATGGTCCTTTTGTTGGCAGGTGTTTCCGGGCAGCGTAAGCGCAATCGGCTCTAGAGAATCCACCAGCACCTGAACGGCCAGACTCCCTCCCGGACAACAGCTCGAATGTTGAGATGCCCCTCTTGCGACCGGCGTAAAAAGCACCAAGAGTCCTTTGACTTGGCTCTGATCTAATCCTGGTGAGATGGGAGACCTCATCGTCAATGGTGAATGGTTCAGGCACAGGGTCAGCTTCCCGAGCTCTCCGCCTTCTCCCTCGCATTCTTGCTGATGCTATTACTTCTACTGCTCCTTTGCAATGAATATCACTAGCTCACTACTACCTAATCATCAGTCAAAATCTCTATCAAGAACACAGGAACTTCCTTGTTTACTAGGATAACTCGTTCAGACAACAAAATATTCACGGATGACGGATCAGATCACCTTTACGAAAAGACAACATAAACCCCCATAGAATCCATTGGAAAACAACCAACTTTAGGTGCGGTTCTTGAATCACGCAGGCCTAATTTACCTTGAAAATTTTCACCAGTGTAAGCTTGCATAAATAGTAAATCGGTAAAATTACGGAGAAATTGCAACAACTGCTAGCAACGTACTCCATCAGTGGATTGCGAAATGGAAGCAGCCAAAAAAACCCACAAAAAAAATTCGCACCTTGGCTTTCCCCGGATGCCGAGAGGGTTTGGGTGCGCGCCGCTGCAACCTCTTCTTGGAAGGAAATGGAAATGGAGAAGAGGTGTTATTAGCAAATACCATTTGTTGTTGGGGTGTTTATGTAAAATTCGATTTATACCATATCTACTGATGAGCCACTGACGGGTGGGGCCAGTTGACTGACATACGGTGGTAGGAGAGGCCACGTGTGCGTCCCAGCAAATGGGGAGAAGGTGATGGACACGTGCCTGAAGCGCGAGCGAGTGATAACTTGCCACGTGGCGTGAGACCTGATCCTAAGGAAAGCCCATGGGCCTTTGTTGATGGGTCGAGCCGGGCCGCAAGAGATTGGACTAATAGTTGGGGCCCATTATCTCAGCCCACACATAAGTCGCGGAGCACCCCACTCGCGGCGGCCGCCGGCGACACGCACCACCGCCTCCGCCTCCGCGCCGCCGCCGCCGTCTCCGCCGCCTCCGGTGGATTCCTCGCCGCGGCCCCGTCACACCTCATCCTCTTCGCTTGGCCTTCTCCGCATCCGGTTATTTTAGGTCGGAGAAGGCGGCGGATCCGCCGCTCGCCGGGCGGATCACGCTCCCTCGTGTCTCAGGGGCGGAGCCGCGAGCGGTGAGCCTCCCCGCCGTTGGGAGAGACCTTCGCTTGCCAAACTAAACTCATTCTCAGCATGTCGTGGAGGCGGCTGGAGCTCGCCGCGCTCTGCGCCTACGCGCTGGGGTTCTACCTCGTCGTGATCCGGAAGTCGCTTCGCCTCTCTCATGGTATCCAATCGTCTCAGATTCCTAATTCTTCCATTACTGTTAATTTTGGAACTGCTTCGCATCACATTGTCGCTTGGTTTGTGCAGATTACTCTGGGAGGTTGTACGGCCTACGAGCAAGCTCACTCGCTGGCCATCTGAACGTGTGTTAAATTCCCCCCATTCCTTTGTCAGTGTTCTAGTTTTATCTGAAGATTGAGGAGCTACGCATCTGATTTCCTTGCATTCTGTCGTTGCAGGACTTGTCCGATGCACAATGGAGAAATTTCCGAGGGAACTTACCTGTTCTTACCATTGTGATGGGTGCATTTCTGATGTTGGCGAATATGCTTCGCTACTGGTACAGCTTGAAGGGAAGAGGGTCCTCTTTGGTGTGGCTTCTCCTGTCTTTCACCTATTTATGCTATCTACATGGTGCTTGGTAGGAAACTGACCAATGCTATTCGCTTGTTCTTCTCCAATATTTGTAAAGTTTCTGACATATCTATCTCTATGGCAGTGTTAGTTTCATTCTCCTAATAGCATTGATTAACTACTCCATAGTGAAGGTCAGTGCTAGCATCTTTGATCAAAACTACTGTTGATTTCAGTTGTCTTAGTCGTTGTTTTTCTGTTTTCCTTCTTTTTTTTTTGCATAAATATATAGATAGGCAATGCCACAAACAAAAGTACATGGAGCAAAACAGAATGCTTTTTTGTTCAGATTCTTGTTATAGGTATTAGAGGTAGCATATTTGTCAATCGAGCATATGTTTGTGGATGTGCACAATGTGTGTGCATGTTTAACGGATGCAACTTTCTCAACGTGATATAGAAAACTGAAGACTACTCCACAGGTGCATATGATATCAAGCACATAGAAGATAAGAAACATAGTACACATCAACTAAAGAAGAGACACTGTGATAACAAGCATGCCAGATCAATGGATTTTTTAAGTCATTATTCAAGGGAAAGCTAAGACTCTATGTTGGTAAAATTCATTTGGAATGAATTTTCGGTTTTTTTCTTGATTCCAAATGTTTCATTCATCAACTAGAACTGGCCAACACAACTATTACAATATTGTTGGACTGAGTGGTTAAACATTTAGTCAGGTTGGTTGAAAATGGTGCCCTCAGTTAAGGAATTCAAGTTAACATGCTGTTTATTATGTGATTATTGTCAACCTGTAAGTGGTACCTTAGTTGTAAGCAATCATTCCGACTGTAATGTTGACATCACTGTTTGGTTTTCTCTGTTCTATTTGATTCATATGAGTTTAAGTTTTTCTTTTGACCATAGTATTCTCTCTTGCAGCTATTTTCTCGATATAAATATTGTGTTGGGCTCATTTGGAGCTTCAACTTAGCTGTCCTTGTACTTAACCGAGTCTATGAAGGCTATTCATTCTCATTGTTTGGGTGAGATGTTCTGAAGCTGCTGTATCTGTATGATGCAATTCCTTTCAGTGAGGTTCCTTTTCTTTTTATTTTTTGTGACATTTGATACTCTTATCGAAATAGGCAACAGCTTGCTTTTCTAGACAATCATCGGGGTACATTTCGGTGGCACATTTGCTTCAATTTTGGTATAGTTCTCCTTTTTTTCATCTTGATTTGGTTGAAATCATGTTTATACGAATAGCTTTTGATGTTTACTATGTAGAAATCTATAAACTTTTTCTCCTTATGCCCCATTTGATTTGTCTGGCAGTTGTATTACGAATGATAAGCTTTGGATGTGATTACTGCTGGTCACTCCGGTCTTCTCAGTTTGATCATAAGGTATTATATTTCCTGATGACTTGTCTTTTTGTACCACATTATCTGTACTTCAGTATTGCAACATCAGATGCTATAAATCACAGAAACATAGTTCACGCATTACACCCCTGTTGGTCCATATGGTCTGACACTCTCAACAAATCTGATCTTGTGTTTTCTTATTCATCTTGGTACATTTTCAAAACAATATGTCTACTTGTCTTGTTTTAAATGTTATTGGATAAATTATAAAGTTATATCTGATATGTGTTGTGTACCTCATGGGAAACTGATAAGTTTATGAACAACTCTTGTAGAGATCTGTACCTGTAAATTAGTAAATTTATTTTTGACCATACCTCTGTCTTGTCAGTACTGCACTGTACTGAAATGAGTTGCTTTGGTACAGAAGCATATGCAGCGATGCCAAGTTTGTTATTCTGGCAAAACATGCTACTTTTCTTTGCAGGTACTTATATTTTCATACTTCCCTTGTCCCAATAAAAATACTGTTGTTGATAGTGCTGCTCTAATGTGGTACTGGTTCATGGTAGTGTCTTACAGCCATTGTTGGTTTTACCATTTTGGAAGCATTAAGACGGTATCTCTTGAGTTTCCAGCAAAATAAGTGTTGACACAGCACAGAATGAAACTAGTGGTTTTGTTGAAAGATGTTGATAATTACTAAGCGTAAATGATTGGTTAACATTTCTGCTGATACCAGGTTGAACTGTTCTGAGTTGTTAGTTGCAATATAAATATTTTCTTGGTTACTTGTAATGTAGGTCTTGAGTCTTGACATTAGTGTATCCTATTTACCTTTGTCTATGGTATTATCATTTGAATTTTCAGCTTTGATAGTGACTCTTGTATCCTACAAGACTTTCCTTTACAAAGCAGACTATAACTCTTATATTTGTTGATAGAATTTTGCATTGTTCTTGGCAGGAGAGAGCGCTCATTGGTGACAAATACACATTACTAACATATTTATGCTACTTGACATATGCTCCACTCTACATCGCTGGACCTGTTGTAAGCTACAATGCATTTGCAGCCCAGGTTGGTCTGTTTCTTGATAGATAATGATTCAATGCAGCTGAATCAGTTAGATGAACTTCAAGCTAAAAGCAGCAGAAATAAATATTAATTTTAAGAAAATGAAAGGCAGAAGGGGAGATAACTACCATTTAAATTAAAAGATGTCAAAATTGAACAGAAACAAATATTGCTTTCATGAATGTTTCTCTCTATTTTTCATTTACAGGTCGTGCTTTATGAAATGAAGATGATATCAAATTTGACATGATTCTTTGGCTATAGTAGAGTTAAAACAATACTTTCATAAAAGCTGAACATGCGACAATGACATCATATATTAATGCATTTTTGACCTGTGCCCCTGTCAATTTTATGTACTATTATGCATTGCCGTGACTTAGGGATTTATTTCATGCGAAGGGTTAGCGTGGGGGGACTTGATCCTGATCCACACTCTGACCTTGGCTTAGGTGTAGACTTAACTTTGAGCTGATTTCTTTCTTTCCCTTCTTATACTCATTAATTGGCAAGTGACATCCTTTATGCACTGTGAGGCTCTGTAAAAAAACCTTGACTTGAAATGAACTGGTGTATTTCCAAACAATTTTTTAACTAAGGATAGCGAGTGATTATAACAACTTGTCTCTAAGTTGATGTGGTTGAGGGACCAGCCTTTCCCTACATCAGGCACTAATCTATTTTTAACGTCTAATTAGATCAGGGCCCTTTGCCACTGCCATCTTAGTCTAATCTACAAAAGTAGACACAACATTTACATCCTTCTTTAATATATTTGGAAGTTATTAAAAGGAATTTCTGAATGGTCCTTAACAGGTTAATCTATTATCTGCCATAGTTGTTAAGAACAAATTTCGGCTCTGAAAGGTAAAAATATAAAAGAAATTAGCAATTTATGTGTAGTGAACAGCAAAAGGCCACTAGCTATTATGAATTTGCTTTCCCTGTCTATAAATGAGTTATGCCTTTGTTTCTTCCCTTTTTGTTTTGCAAAAATATCTTTGAGCTTGTTATAAACAATCTTAAATGGTACTGACCATTGGGTGACTTTAGGAACTATATAAGTAGTAAGTTTTAGTAGTTGGATATAGTGTAGAAATAGCTTGACAAATACTAACCTGTTCTTGTTGTAGCGATCTTGCAGTTAGATGCACCCCAGAAAAATTATTCAGTTGCACAAATATCTTGGTATGGGGTGAGGTGGATCCTAAGTTTCCTTCTTATGGAAGCTATGACACATTTTTTCCACTACAACGCCTTTGTAGTTAGGTACATGCTTATCTTTATATAGTATAATCAATCCATTCTTTTTTTAACTATATTCTTAAATTTGGATTAATTATTCTTTTGACAGCCGATTATGGCAGCAATTATCGCCATTTGAGATCTTCATCATTAGTTATGGGGTAAGATTATGTTATACATACTGCATTTTCTAGTATATACTCCGGTTTTTCCTTCAAAGTTGTCAGTTATGGAATTTTTCTTGCATCCTTTTCAACGATATGTAGCAGTTGATATTATCAATGTTTCTTACCTATTATGTTTTTATTCAAGATTGAATACAAGTTTTCATGATCTCCTGTATGAATACGTGTCCTGACTTGCAATACTGTATTTTTGTTTCCAAAGTTGTCTGCCTAGGTTGTTTTCTACTTTAATGCGTTAACTTGCATGCTTACCATATCCACGGTCCTGTTGCTATTCTTAACTAACATACTCTAGCTTCTTTTTCAACTTGGTATACCTTGTTGTTGGGTTTAATAATCATCAATAAGCATTGACTTCCAAAACTTTCTTATGCAGGTGCTGAACTTTATGTGGCTGAAATTCTTCCTGATTTGGCGCTACTTCAGGTTTTGGTCACTGGTAATTTTAACATTTAAAATCTATATTGATTCATCGTGCACCCTGCATGCTTTACCTTTTGATATAAGGGAACATTGGCAATAAAACAACTGTGTTCTCATATCCGCACTGTTTCATGTAATGTTCTTTGTGTTTTATGCTGAGTATTTCATTGCAGGTAGGAGGAGTCGAGACGCCTGAAAATATGCCAAGGTGTATAAATAATTGTCATGATCTGGAGAGTTTCTGGAAAAGCTGGCATGCTTCTTTTAACAGATGGTTGGTCAGGTTTGTGTTAAAGTAGCTGCTTTAAGTACTAATTTATGAACTCATCTGTGCTACCATGCATATATTTCATTTTGAAGTTTTGGGGTTAAAATGTATACTTTATTCCTGTTCATAGCCTCACTTCTTTAACATATGCTCAAGAAACGCATGCAAAAAACTGTCATATGTGCGCTTAGACAGAGTTTAGGCCTATCAACATTATTACATAGCCCCATGCTTACACAGAGTTGGTATGTGTGTATACCAATGTGCATCTGTAGTCAATCCATAAGTATTAATAGTCGATAAAATCAAGTTTAACTTTCTTTGACATATGTCTTTCTTGTTGCAGGTATCTGTACATTCCTCTTGGGGGTGCTCAAAGAAAACTACTTAGTATCTGGGTGGTATTCACGTTTGTAGCAGTCTGGCATGACCTGGAATGGTAAGTTCTGTAAAATTTATAATTGTTATTTTTGTTTGGCAACAGTTAGGTGTTATGATGACTTACGATGTCAATTTGATTAAATTCTCATAAACAGGAAACTTATTTCATGGGCATGGTTAACATGCTTATTTTTCGTCCCTGAAATATTGGTCAAGTCTCTATCCAACAAGTTCCAGGTAAAGTTCCCGGTAATGTTCCCGGTAAAGTTCCCTTATGCGATTTGATAAGACTTCATAACCTAAAGGATAAAGCAGCATTGCTTTTTCTGTTGTTGCATTCATTTGCTTAGTTGCAAGAAACAAACTTTAGTATTTTTTTATGGAAATTTGTGAGATGGTAAAGTTGTTTTACTACCATGTTAAGTTACTCCCTTTGTTTGGAAAAATAAACCAGTCTGTACAGCTTGAGTTTGGAAAGGAATACTAGATACTACTAATTTAAGGTACAAACAAGAACAACAGCATGGCAACCAGATATACTCCAAACTAATAAGTTTTTGTTTTCTCGTGCATTGATGGATTCTTCATCATGCTTGTTTGATGTCGATGGAAATTTCATATGATTAGTAGCTAATGTATTTAAAAATGTAGCCAAGAAGTGCCCTTGGGTTGTTCATTCACCGGGAGTTAAGTGCGATTGCTGGTGCTGTGACAATCAGCTGCCTTATGGTACGTCTTTTTTTTTTGGGTATTTGAATTCATATTTAAATGTATTGAACCGATTATTCTCTTACTTTGCTACTGGTTTACTGCAATTAAAGATTCCTGGCACCAAATCTTCTAGGAAAAAGTATGCATGTAACAGCATTTGTTGTCAACAAAGATTCTTTTGGAGTAATTCATATATCATTAAATCTAGGATTTTCGGTCTTACACTAGATGGGCCGCATTGATACTGATATGCTCCACTCATGCAGGTGGCAAACCTTGTCGGTTATGTTGTAGGACCCTCCGGCATTAAACTTCTCATGTCACGAATGCTTGGGAAGGATGGTGAGTTGCGAATTCACATCCATTATTTCCTAGTGAATTTCATTCAGTCATACGGCCTCTTCAGCTGACGCCTATGTCTATTTTGCAGCCCTTCCTGTCCTTGCCTTCATATTTATCTCATTCTATGTGGGAGTTAAGGTGATTCCTTTGCTAATTACTTTCTTTTTGACGCTACAAAAGAAAGGTGATTCCTTGTCTCACAGCTGGTAAACTTTTGCAGCTTATGTTTCATATACGTGACGCACATAAGAATCAAGGGTGATAACTGATAAGTCGACGGGGAAGAACTCCACTGTAAAATGTAGACAAGCAGCTGCGATGAGACGCTGTCAAGACTCAAGACAAATAGGCTTACCTCTTCTTTTATGGGATTTGTTTGACACGAACGAAAAGCTCCTCTGACCACCGAGCTTTGGCTCTTCTGTAATGTAGGGCTTATTGATTGGGGTAGTGAAGATAATAGAGCACAAATGGAAATGGTACTACGAGCTCTGTTTTTAAGAGTGGAAATGCAGGGCACACTCCATTGGATTGAAGGAATTTCAATTCTCAGACAATTTTCCTATGAGCTCTTTTGGAACAAAGCAATATCACTGGGAAAAATCCTATGGAGATTTGCTTCCTATGGCTCAATTCTATAACAGTCTAAGCATGAGCTCATACCTCACGTTATCGTTTTCCTTCGAGAAGAAGTATGCATTCTCTTCCTTTCTTTCTCTAGCATCTCTCTCCCACAAAACAATTTCTTCTAAAATTCATATGTTTTATTTTCTACAAGCCATCCACACACACACACACACTTAAACTCCTATATTTTGGAGCTTTGTAGGGATACGAAACGTATAAGATTTTATTCCTACGTTTTATTTGTTCTTGTGTTTTATAGAAATCGTACTTTCCAAAGGAGCCATAAGAGGCTCGTGTTCAAATTACTCTTTTAGGCCTTATGAAATTCCTATCATTCCCAATGGGGCATCTAGGTAAAGTAACAATAGTTCAAAACTGGTTAGGTTACTAGATGAAACATGTTCATTTTTGTTCAAGCTATATACTTAATATGGGTGTTTGTATTTATGGCTTTATTCTTTTATTGGTAGAAATAAAGTGACAGAAAAAGGAGACATCTCTTTCGCTCTCACCGTTTAGAGATCCAAACATTAATTGAAGAAAAGGGAAAAAATAAGTCCAAGTAGAAATAGGATTTAAAATACCTGAAATCCTCTCTCAAAAGATTAAAAAGAGTTTTCCAATTTCAATCTTCCACATCAATGCTTGACACCAAAAAGATTCAAGAGCGATGATTTGCTCTATGATTGATAAACCTTCATAAACGGTAGAAAAATAAAAAAAAAATCATTCTTAACGACTTGAAAGCCAATGATGAAAATTTTTCAATGATAAAAGCCTTAAAACCTAGTTTAAAATTGAGTTTTAAAATTCAAATTCCGATTTCAACTGATAAGCTAACAAGCAAAAGGTAGAGCCCAATTTAGCTATAAAACAATATCGTAAAATGGTACTCTCTCCGTTTCATAATGTAAGACTTTTTAGCGTTGCCTATATTCATATATATATATTAATAAATCTAGACATGTGGACAATACTAAAAAGTCTGACATTATAAAACGGAGGAAGTAGTACATACTAATTGGATAGTTTTCGTTGAATAGCAAACGATTTGGCAATTCTGTCTTTTTTGGCCTTTCAAAATACCTGTCTACAGAAACCAGAAACAAGAACTAGTGATCACTACCTCTAAAAATACCCAGATACTTAGCCTTTAAACCTGATGAAAAATCATGAGGCCGGTTCAGCTACTGGGCGGTTTGATTAGTACGGCAAAAGCGGCTCGGGTTGGCTATTTAATTCTTCTCGCAGATCAAGAAATTATTGGATCAGAATCCTCTACCTTTTAAGTCACGTGACTTTATCACTGACATGTGAGCCGGATAGATCTAGACCCACGTGTCAATTACGAAGGCATGGTGAGGTAGATGATCTACATCTGAAATAGTTCGCCATCTCTAACTCAGAAAACTCAAGTCATCCCCTTCGACGAGACATCACCGACGTCGTGTGAGGTTGACGTCAGCTCGCCGCGCCACGCCATGCCGTCGTTTGCGCCAACCTTGGGAGTCGAGCCGCGTGGACAGCCAAGCGCCGACGCCGCCGTCCTCAAGAAAAGCAACCTCGGCGCATCGTGGCACCGCGCCGATGTGCAAGAACGTCGGTCGCGACATCAGTACGGTCAGCTGCTGAGGGTCATAGACTCCGAGGAACGCCGACAGCAATCCACCCCATTGTGGCCTGTGGGCGCTGCACGCCGCCGACGTCTTCAAGAAACAAGAGCCGCAAACTCGGCGCGCTGTGGCACCGCACCAGTGTGCAAGTACATCGACCTCCCCCGCCGAGGCCTTCAACTCCGAGGAACGCTAAGCGCCGCCATAGCCGCTGACAGGCCGGCGTGCGCCAGCAACCACCCCGCTGAGGACGCTGAACTACCATTGAATCGAAAAAGGACGTTTGAAATTCATTCATATAACCATGAGTAGCATTTTTATTCATGGTGATGTGAATGAATCTCATACGTCCATTTTTCGATCCATCGGTAGTTTATAAGTTTTCCTACGTGGTTTGCACTATATATTTTCCCCATCTTTTCTTCTCTATCTCTATATGACCGTGCAAAAATATGTTTCTAATTTTTTTTTGCAATGTGACAGACATGTGGGTCCCACTGCAACGCATGTGCCATCATACCATGTCACATCAGCGCATGAAGGGAATTAGAGCCTATTTGAACCTATATGACACCAACGACAAGTTTGAAGAAAAAAAAATACATTTTTGGAGTTTATAGAATTACATGACACATCCACACTAGTTTTTAAATACCGTATGTATACTTTAATCTATTTTTTTCATCAGTGGTCCTGTCTTTTCTCCAACAAAATTTAGATGAAGATTAAAATTTTCATGGCACGTTTTTCAAACCGCTAAACGGTGCGTTTTGTGCGAAAACTTTCTATATGAAAGTTCCTCTAACATATCATATTAATTTATTTTTTAAGTTAATTGTATGCTAATATCATCTCATTTTATGTAAAAAAAACTTAATCTTTATCTTTAGGAGAAAAGAACACCATATATATTATTCTGTCTGGGGAAGCTATGTGAGAATTTTATAACTTCGCAAGCCACCTAATATGCACCACTCCACTAGTTTTTACAAAACCAGCTATTTTCGAGCTGCAAGAACAGCAACCACCTCCGGGTTGACCAACCCAGCCGCCCGCCAATGGCGACCGCCGCCGCCGACGAGCTCGCGCTGCGGCGGCTGGACGACGCCACCCGCGACGCCCGGAGGCTCCAGCTCGAGACCCTCCGCGCCATCCTCGCCGAGAACGCCGGCGCCGCCTACCTCCGCCGGTACATCCCCTCCGACGGCGGCCACCGCCTCCTCCGCTCCACCGACCTCGCCGCGGCGGCCGACGAATTCCGCCGCCTCGTCCCCGTCACCTCCTACGACGGCTACGCCGAGTCCATCCGCCGCGTCGCGGATGGCGACGCCGCCCCCGACGAGCTCTCGCCGCGCCCCCTCCTCTGCTTCTTCCTCAGGTGAGGTGATCCCACCTCTCCTCCTTTCCCCACTTCACTTTCATCAGAATTTCTCCACCAATCCATGGCTGATCCGATCGATGTGCAGCTCTGGGACGAGCTCGCTGCGGCCGAAGCTGATACCCTACTTGGATTCGCCGGGGGCGAGGGCCGCCACCGCCGCCGTGATGCAGGCCAACTCCGCCCTCGTCAGAAGGTGTTCGACGCCGACCTCCTCAGCCTTCACCATGTTTCACACTGATCAGGGCTCTGATCTGATCTGATTCTTTCAGGCTGTTCCCTCCACGGCCGGCGGTGAGCAAGGCGCTGTGGTTCTTGTACGCCGGCGAGGTCAGGAAGACGAAGGGCGGGCACGAGGCTATGGCGGCGACGGCGTGGGGCATCCGGGGAGCCTCGCCGGTGATGTCCGCCTGCGTCAGCCCCGCCGAGGTCATCCTCGGCGCCGACCACCAGCAGCAGATGTACTGCCACCTCCTCTGCGGCCTCCGCCGGTGGGACGCCGTCGACTGCATCCGCGCGCCGTACGCCGCCGCCCTGGCGCGCGCCCTGCTCCTCCTCCAGTCCAAGTGGCGTCAACTCTGCGACGACCTCGAGTCCGGGACAGTCTGCGCCGACGTCGTCACCGACGCGGCGATGAGAGGCGCCGTGCAGGACGGCGTGCTCGCCGGGCCATGCCCCGAGCTCGCCGGCCGCGTCCGCCGAATCTGCGAGAGGGATGACTGGCGCGGCGTGCTACGCCACCTTTGGCCGGAGGCGAGGTACATCTCCTGCGTCACGACGGGGACCATGGAGCAGTACTTCCCAGCGATCAAACACTTCGCCGGCGAGGCCTTGCCGGTGCTCGGCACGGACTACCTCGCCTCCGAGTGCGCCATCGGCATCAACCTGGAGCGCACGTCGCCGCCTGAGGAAACCACCTACGTGCTGCTCCCCACGGCGGCCTACTTCGAGTTCATCCCGTTCGACATGGACGCCGCCGGACGCCGCGCCGCAGCGGTAGAGCCGGTGGACATCACCGGCGTCGAGGCCGGCAAGACGTACGAGTTGGTGGCCACCACGTTCCGTGGGCTGTACCGGTACAAAGTCGGCGACGTCGTGAAGGTCGCCGGCTTCCACCACTCCTCCCCTCGGCTTCAGTTCGTGACCCGCGCGCCGCCGCCGCCGCAAGAACACGGCGAGGTGCTCACCGAGAGGGACGTCATGGCCGCCATGGACACCTTCCAGCTCATGCTAAAGGAGAGCGAAGACTCATCATCACCCACCGGCAGCGGCGAGGTCGTCGTCGAGTTTGCGGCGTTCATCGTTGACGGCGACGGAGGCCAGCGGCGGCGGCGTCGCGCGACGATCGCCGTCGAGGTGAGCCATGGAAGCAAGCTGCTCGACCATGAGAGGTCAGCCGCCTTCCTCAGGCGATGCATCGCGCCGCTCGAGGGCTGCCTCGGCGGAGCGTACAGGCTGAGCAGAGCCACCGGCGACGTCGCGCCGCTGGAGGTCGCCGTGGTGAGGCCCGGCACGTTCGACAGGCTCGCCGAGGCCGCGATCCGCGGCGGCGCTCCGGCGAACCAGTACAAGCCGCCCAAGATCGTCAGGCACCGGCAGCTCATCGATGTGCTGCAATCCTCCGTGGTGTGCAGCTGCAGCTCAATCACTGAACCAGCTGCTCACTAGCATCTGCCTCCTCCTCGCTGCAGAGCGGCAGTTTCTTGATCTTGAGGGGAAACACTTTTAATCACCTACTCATTTGTTGCATATAAAAATAATTTAGAAAATTTGATAAGATAGATTTATATGTAATATGTCACCTCAAATTGGACTTCTACAAGTTGTAACAAAAATAACAAATCAAACTATGATTAGTATACGTATATTTATAGTTAAATTTGTTATTTTTGTTATAATTTATAAAAGTCAAATTTTATATATTAATCTATTTTGTTATTTTTTTGAAATTTTTTTATGATCATCTAGTTGATATGCACTAAACTAATGGATATCCACTTGAATGATTAGAATCAATCTCCTGATATTGAGTCCAATTCCGGCACTGACGAGGTGTTTGTCTCCGATTCTATTCTGAATTTTCAGCACTCGGGAGGTTTCAGTCTCCGATTCGATCTACAAGAAGAATCCCTCACCCTTTATAAGGATCACCCAAGCTAGAGGGAATCGTCGGTCGGTTGCTCCAGTTTGGTCAGCGCTGATTTCAGAAATTCAGACTTGTGCAGTTCAGAAGCAGAGTTTAAATCTTGTGGCTAGAAGAGATGGAAGGTGCATCATCATCGGGAGCTCTGCCATTGCCGTTGCCATTGCTCGTCCATGATCTTGGAACCCATAGCGATGACTCGCAGACGCAATTCAGCATCTGCAACCAAGCCCTCAGCACTGCAGCCATCGAGCTACTGAGAGATTTCAGGTGCTTTGAGACTCCACAAGGCTGGGTACTCGCTCTGAATCCTGCGTCACTGCAAACCTTCCTATGGCGACCTCAGGACAGCAAGAAGATCGATCTCCCAACGGCGAAACAGAACTTACCTAGAAGCTGCAAATGCCTCCTCTCCAGCAACCCAATCTCGTCGTCGTCAGATTGTGCCGTGTTGGTACTCGATCTCGACACCCCAGCGATGCTGGTCTGCAAGATCGGAGGCAGTGAATGGGATTCTTTCAGCTACGAGCTCTCCATGGTCAGCAAGAACAACAAGACGCTGGAGGTTCACATGGCCAAGCTTCAGGGCATCGCTGCTGTTGCCGGCAAGGTGTACTACACATTCTCAGGAGACGCTCTCGGAGTAATCGAGTTCAGCCCGGAGGTGAGCCTCTCTACCATGGATGTCGACATGGTTGAATTGCCTGCCAGTACGCCGAACTTCTCGACCTACCTGATCGAGTCATGCGGCGAGCTGTTTCTTGTGGTCGTCTTCTTCCTCGGCCACAACCTCCATAGGATCGCGGAGGTGGCGGTGTACAAGATGGATTTCTCGGGGCCGGAGTGGTGCAAGGTGGACGGGATCGGTGACAGGGTGTTTCTTCTCGGTGGAGATTTCATCGGAACTTCTAATTTTGGAGCGTCTTGCTCGGCTAGTGACCATGGTTTGTCTGGGAATTGCATCTACTTTGTGAACAATATTGCCGCTGAGGACAATTTTGTTCATGTCATCGACTTCGAGAAAGGTACTGAAGAAGTGCTACGGCCTTTCAGACACAAAGGCTATCCTCTGCCGCTGCGTCCACCCTTCTGGCTATTAACCACCCATGATTGATATATTTCCCTTGTATAATTTGCACCTCACTTGTCATATTTGTTAACGTAGAGTTATAGTTAAATTTGTCATTTTTGTTACGAATTATAGAAATCGAATTTAGTCTACAGAGTTATATATTTTATATAAATATATTTTATTTTTTTAAAAAAATAATAACTATGTAGTTGGCATAAAGGAAAGAAAACAATCTCCCCTGCTAACTAAAAACAAAAATTCGTACCAGGGGTCACTAACACTGAACAACAATATAAAAATGAAATCTTATTTTAAATCATAATTACTCCCTCCATTTCATAATATCCATTTCATAATATAAGACACGACCACTTTTTTTAGATGTTCCATAATATAAGGCATACATGCATGCATGCTATTAACTATGACAATTCTCCATTAAATTACTATTTTTTTAAATCCTTCACACTCACATTCTCTAACTCTATTGAATGCATACATTATATTTATTAGTATGATCCAAACTACAAGATGATAATAACTATTTCTTGGTTTGGGTTAAAAGTGGTTGTGTCTTATATTTTAGAATGGAGGGAGTAACACGTAAGGGTCTTGTTCTCACAGATCCATCTTATATAGTTCAGCATAAAAAAAACGAGCGTTCTGGGAAATTATGCGTGGTGAAGAGGGGAAAAGCAGCTTTTAAGTTTCCTCGTAAATTTATGTTGATCAGACGAGTTCTGCAACAGGAGCCAAGGACATACTCCTCAACAATATTCAGATAAAACTAGAAGACTGACAGAAGAGAGAACGCATGCAACACCAAGTAAATCATCTGCGTCGTCACGTCACGGGTGGACGTAGATGCCGACGGCGTCGAGCAGCCACCCCGACCGCGCGAAGAACCCGACGACGCGGCCGCCGCCCTTCACCGGCACGCGGAACGCCGCGCCGGCGACCTCCTCGCCGAACGGCCCGTGCGTCTTCCCGGCGCTGGTGACGAACGCCAGCGAGACTTGACGACGCACGCGTGGTCGCCCCACGGCCCGAGCGTCCCGGAGACCTCCGTGACGCGCTCCGCCTCGCCGAGCTTCACCTGTGCTTCTTCCCGCCGGAGCCGCCCCACGGCCCGGCGGTGTGCTTCGCGCCGTCGATGGCGGCGTAGGTGAAGGACAGCGCGTCGATGGCGCCGCCGCTCCTGACCTCGATGCTCACCAGGCGGTGCGGCGGCGAGGACGATGTCCTGCGGGTCGCCGCCGTCGCCGCCCCACGGACCGATCTTGGCGAGCCCCTCCATCTCCCTCCTGCACGACGCGGACGAACACCTTGCAACACACCTATCTACTCCTATATACTCCTATCGACTCACGTACACAGCGCACGAACACCCCTTGCTATCTCCGAGGCGATTAATGGATTGAATTTTTCAGTAAATGCATTGAATTCAAACCAAATCGTACTATTGGTTATCGAGCACCAGAAGCCGGTTTGAATGAATTAGTGCGGAATTTTGAACGGCGCCTTCAGTTTCCGATGTGACTTTTGAGCTGCCATGTTACTCACTCCTTCCCAAATTAATCATCATATAATAAATTTAAAATTTCTTAAATTGATCATCATATAACCGCATGGATACAGATTTCATCATAATACAATTAATACAGTATGGGAGAATGTGTGCATGCTAAGGTATAATTGGCATGGTGTTTTAATTCATGCATGTACTATGGGAGAATGTGTGCATGGTGTCTTGGTTGATGTGATTTAAATTATTCTTTGTCTCGGTACATAAACATACTCCCTCTGTTCATAATTATAGAGAATTTTGGTCCTTAGATTTGTCTAAAATTATAGACGACTTTGCAGTACAACCGTCATTAGTAATCGTACTCCCATCCTTTCAAATATGAAAAGACACATAAAGAAAATCACATGTACTACTAATACTCCCTCTGTCTATGATTATAGAGGATTTTGGTCTTTAGATTTATCCAAAATTATAGAGGACTTTGCTTCTCCTAAGAGGATGAGTACAACAGTGTTAGTAATCCTACTCTTATCCTTTCAAATATGAAGACACATAAAAAAAATCACATGTACTACTAGTACTCCCTCCGTAGTACTAGGATACATCACATCTGGTCCTAGCTTGTTATATTCTGGGACGGAGCGAGTACTAAACTAGTAATCTCCAGTCCCACCGATGTAAAAGAAAAACAAAATATCCCAAGTCCCCACCATCTCTAATCCCCATATGTGCTTAGAGTAGGTACAATAATAGGCTATGAGTCAGCTGTAAATATATTTTAAAGAGATAAAGGAAGAGAGAGAAGAGTAGCGGGCTACAGATCTGTAGCTAGCTGTAGCACGGACTCCAAGACGTAATGTGTGTATGACAAGTGAGACCAGGTACTAATAATATAGTAAACAACTATTGTATGAATTAGCTATTACATTGGCTATAAATGATTTAGATCTAGTAATTGGCTATACTATTAAACTTGCTCTTAGATGCACTTTTTTTTCTCTTCCTTAGTTAGTGCTAAATAGGGAATAATCTCTTATAATCATGGACGGAGGGAGTATATGATGATCAATTTGGGAACCGGGGAAATTAAAATCAATTACTGCCGTCACCAAGCAGAATCAAAACTTTTACCACGGCGAACTGAAGAGCAAATCAACAGTGAACGTACCAAAATAGCAATGAATTTAATTTACCTCATCCAAATTTGCTCGATCGCTCCAATGAAATTTACACCAATATATCCAATCTAAATGTACAGACATGCATTACTCCGAAACCCAAAAAAAACACAAATTTGAACAAGAACAAGAAGAGTTCATGAATCCTTCAGCATCATCAGAACGGCAGCCGGAGCTGCCGCCAGAAATCTTGGAACGGCCGCTGCACTCCTCCTCTCCAGGTCGAACACGTGCATCGCGTTCTCCTCGACGGCGACGTGGTTCACGAAGTAGATCGTATTCCCACGCAGCCAACCCTCGACGCACGCAAAAAGATTGCGAGAGAAGTAACGGAAAATGATGAGTTAGGACCTTCTTCCTAGATGGTATGGACTATGGAGTACACCTTAGGATATACATCTTACATGTAGAAATTGACTGGGGGCCTAGGCCCCCCATCAGCTATATGTTGAATCCACTCTTGTGTAGTACAAGATTATATGCAGATTGTTTATATTGGGTTATGTCTAATCCAATACCTCTTCATTCAAAAGTCTACGGTATATTTTATTTTGAGTAAATTGCACCCACGGTGCATCAACTTGGCAAGTGGGTGTAATTTGGTGCAATAACTTGAGAAATAAGCGTTTTAGTACAATAACTTGGCATGTAGGTGCAATTTAGTATAAGGACTTTATATACGATCATATAAATACAACAACTTACAAGGTAGGTACGATTTTGATACAATAAATTAAGAAGTTATGCAACAACTTAATTATTTGGAGCATTTTTTTATATAAATTCAATTTTATGTACTTATTTTGACAATATATTAGTGTGGATTTGTATAAGCATATTTATATTTTATCCTAATAACTAATAATTGAAAGTCAATTAAATTGGATGTAGAAATTATTATATTTCGGTTGATATTTGAGAAGGTGAAGAAAAAAAATTCAAAAAGGTAATTGGATGTAAATTGTATGTGTAGTATAATTATTAAAGATTAAATTCAATATTGTAAGATAATATCCGTAGGATTACTATCTAATGGCATATTGATATCATAAAAAAAAAACTCACACAATATATGCTTAGCCAAGTTGATGCACCAAAATGCTAAATTGTTAAGTTGTTGTACTAGAATACACTTACTTATCAAGTTATTGCACCCAGACGTTCAATTCTTAAGTTATTGTACTATATCGCACCCACCTGCCAAGTTGTTGTACTGTGGGTGCAATTTACTCTTTTATTTTCTGATTTTTTCTAAATGAGATGGAAATATTTGTAGTCTGCTTATGCTAAATTAAATTATTGATTGGAATCCAATAAACCATTTTAATATTAATTGGTTGCATGTATGTATATGATTCCTTGGTTTTGTCACATTGTGGATAAGTTAATTCCTCCTCTATCTTGATGAAAAAAATGTCTTATACCTTTGAATGGAAGAGTACTATGTTTAAGCAGGTAGATTATAAAAACTAAATGCAGAAATGAATTGTTTTGTTTCAAAACTAAATGTAGAAATGAATTGTTTTGTTTCACTTGATAGAAAGTAAAACAAACAATTTTATCTCTAGGTACATAATCTTTCCGTCCCAAAATAAACTAATTTTTAGAGTTTAAATTTTATCTCTAAATAAGCTAATTTATGTATTTTTTTATATATACCTTTAGTCCACAAAATCAATAGGTTTATTCCTTCAGTATCTCTTGTTGCACCTACCTACTCCCTCCATAAAAAAAATCAAACTAGTATTAGATGGAGCCTTTTCTAATACAACTAATTTGAAGATACTCCTATCTAGATTCATTGTACTATAAAATATCTCGTCTCGTCCGATATTAGGTTAGCCATTTTGGGACAAATGGAGTACGTACTAATACTATACTTGTACTGCAGCCATTCCAAAATATAAGGCACAATTTTTTTTAGATGTTTCATAATATAAGGCATGCGTGCATGCATGCAATTAACTAGTGTTTACTATTAATTTTTAACCCATTCATTCTCAAGATCTCTAATTTTATTGGATTAGGATGATTCAAACAATAAGTCAATAATAATTATTTTTTGTCTTTAGGTAAAAATGTGATTATGCCTTATTCTTTGGAATAGAAAAGAAATTATATTTTATGCATTGGAAAGCGAGCAGTCGAGTCTTTAATGTGACAAAGCAAGTACAAATAACGAACACCGGAACACCGGAGTATGCAATAGAGGATCAGCACCTGCTTGGCTAGGTTGAATGACAGTGCGAGGCTAGCTAGGGTCAATGCCAACGCCAACGCCAACACCAATGGTTCAGGGCAGGTAATTGCACTGCAAACATAGTACTGCACTGCTCGTTTCAAAATATAATAATTTTCAACTATAAACTTAGTTAGTTGTTTGTCTAAATTCATAATTATAAATGATTATATTTTAAAATAGAGAGTACTATTTTAACCATATAATGGTTCTAGAAACATAAAACTTGTGATGTTAAACAGTATGAATTTACAGAAGAGTGAAGTATATGGGCAGTCCCTAAACTTGTGCCGGTGTGTCATTTAGGTTCCTGAGCTCCTAAAATACATTTTTAGGTCCCTTGCCATGTGTGTCATATAGGTCTAAACGGGTTCTAACCCGCTCCATGCGCTGACGTGGCAATGCCACGGTGACGTCTATGTGTCAGTGGAATCCACATTTCAAGCATATATAAAAAATAAAATTAAAAACCATATTTTCTCCTCTTAGGTAGACAGAAAAAAGATAAAAATTTTAAGGTAGAGAGGAGAAAATATGTTTTTCTAATTATATTTTATTCTATGTGACTGGCACGTGGATCCAACACGTATGCACTATCGTGGCATGCCACGTCAGCACATGGAAGGGGTTAGAGCTCGTTTGGACCTATATAACACCCAAAACAAGTTCAAGAATCCAACGATACATTTTGAGAGTTTAAAGACCTAGATGGCACACCCGCAAGTTTGAGGACCGCTCGTGCACTTCACTCTTTATAGAAATTAATTGTCAAAGATATAAATGTTTGACTTAGAACAAAGCTTGAACACCAAAGTAATTTGAAACGTAGTAGTTCAAATACTAGAGCTGAATTACAGGCTAAAGGAGGGAAAATACTTGAAATGCAATTAAGTTTTACAAGTTACAGCAATGTCAGATAGTAGTACATAGTTGCAGCTCCTAGCTCTGCAAGGAGAACAATTTTCCTGAGAATGAAATACTAAAGCAATGTCCAACATTGTGCTGTTTACATGATCCTTCTTCGGATTTACTTGGAAAATAAATTGAATAGCAGCATCAGTCAGGTCAGTAAAGAGTCCCTTGTTTTCTCAGCAAGAAGAAAATGTTACAGTCCACTTGTTGCTTCCAGTTTCCACTATACCCCCTTCGAACTGAATCATGTGATGTCCAATTCCATGAGATCTTGTTTGTGTACCAGATCATTCAGAGGTTGAACTAAGAAGAAATGCAGAAACAGGCAGCCTAATCCACTAGGGCTTGCAGTACAATTCTACTGTTTTTCTCATGGAAAAGCCCCCAAGAAACAATACAAGTCTGTACAGAATGACATGTTTTAAATGTCTAAGAATTTACTACATAGAACAATAAACCCATGCTGATGCTGTGGTAATAACTAAGGTTTTCGCTGGTGCGTTGCAGAAATTTACCAGTGGCCACTCCGACCATCGACAGTAGCAGGCAGTTTGTTCGCTACATATGGCTTCGGTGGACCAGCTTGGCTGGAATCGATCCTTTCAACATCACCTGTTTCACTCTTGCAGGTCTGGTTTCTTCTGGGGTACGAGCTCCCCAGAGGAACACTGCTGTTTGGAGCAATTGCTGGGTTCCGAACGACCCTTCGCTGCTCATATTGTTGCTCAGCAGCGGATGTTGAACAGTTACCGTAACGCAGCACCGAACCAACTGCTTTACCAGGTCTTGCAGCAGCACCTGGAAGATAGGTAACGTGCAAAATCCATCTCGAGTCACACAATGTATGAAAGATATAATGGAGGATACAAGTTTAATTGCAGGTTAAAGTCAACTGGTAAGGACAGATGCTAACCTTGAGGGATTCTGCTTGCACCGACTGAAGCAGAATCCTGTGATTTTAGATTGTTGTCTCTGATTAAACACCTGGAAAGATCCTCAGTGACACTGGCTGTGCTTTGTGGCCGGTTATCTGAATAGACAACACAAGGCCTGTTGATACAATAGTAGATAGTCAAGAATCGAGTATATATTCAACTGGAGCTACAAGTTCCATCGGCTAATCCATGTCATATAAAATAAAATAAAATAAATATCTTACCTTGGTAATGAGTTATGTTGTCTCTCAGGTGGAGCTGCTGTTGATCCCTTGGCATAATGTTCTTCAAGGTATGCAAACTGTTTTTTAAAATGGTCTACTGCACTGTAAACATAATAGAGTAATTGATCTTAGTTCTTTGAATTATCTCAAGTTTTTGTAGTGCCTAATCGATTTCGAGCAACAAATAGAGCAATTAAAATAAGTAATCACTACTTAATACGGCGCATCAACAAAACAGTCAATTCGCATAAATATTTGTTATTTAATTGTTAACCTGGACATATAGCATGTTCAACAACATACAACTGGCCTGGCAGTTCAACAATAAGATCACTAAATTGTCTCAGAAATTATAATAGGAACAACTCAGTTGAAGATTTTAAAGCAATGGAATAAAAATAAACTTGGCATGACTACACACCTTGGGTACATGAAACCAGTGGACTCAGTTCCCTCAAGGAACTCCCTCAGCATCTTTGGATGATACTCCAGAATTTCTCTATATATGAGTTCCCTTATATCTTCCTTAGTAATTCTCCGCCTCTCGAACTCAAACTCTAGCTTTGTGATAGGTTGAGCAGAAGGCTCTCTATCAACATTGGCTATGTTCTTGAAATAAGGATCAGCAAGCGCCTGAAAATGTGGCTGCTACATTAGCTGCTGACACTTGAGATAACACACCAAAAAAACAGATGCAAGGTTGATGCTAATACTGACAATACCTCCTCAGCACTTGGCCGATCTTTTGGATCAAAAGCTAACATTCTCTCTAACAACCGCATTGCAAGTGGATCTGCATTTGGGAACTTCTGTGTAAATGGTATAGGTTTTTTCCGCCTCATACTGTTCAAGTAACGTCTTGCCTTCTCATTTCTAATCTGTTGCATAAGTGAATGTAGATATAAGCATTATAGGATTTTATTGGAACTAAATAATAAGCAATTTTTTGAAGTCAATCCATACTGACCCTAGATATTGTTTCTGGAGAAGGTGTTCCTAGTAGATCTGTAATTATATCAAGTTGATGAACCACATTCTTCCCAGGGAAAAGAGGTTTTCCGGTTAAAAGCTCGGCAAATATGCAGCCAATACTCCATATATCTATTGCTGGTGTATACTGCAAAATAATGAAACACATTATGTTCATTGGTGCTTCGGATATTGGACAAACATAGAAGCCCATGCAAAAAGTAAAAGGAGAATACATGTGTACACTTCCCGGCGAAAAAAAAATTCCCCAGCGAGAATACATGTGTACACAGCATTCCTTGTATGAAAGAAGACAAGCCATAAAAACAAAAACAGTTTTATTTGCTTGGCAATGTCTAGATGTTAAATCAGTTTTTTTTTTAAAAAAAAATCATGATACGCATATGAAACCCAACCTATCATATGATCATTGTATAAAAACTAGGTGACCCAAATTGGACCATTCGTGAAGGAAAAGGTATTTTAAATGGTTATATGGTCGGGACATAAGGCAGGGAGGCTCTTTGTGTAGTTCACTAGTTCAGGTTGTAAAATATGTCAAATTATTTGCAGGCATCAATAATACTAGACACAAGTGGCATGAACTACAATTGTATATGACTTTATGTGACATTAATTAGTTGGTTCACAAAATTCAAAAATAGCATCATCAAAATGGAAGTTGCCAGGAACATAGTAGCAAAATTAGGCATGAAAAGTAACATAAAGAGGCATAAATGGCAACAAAACACTAGCTATCAAATGCATAAGAAAACATTACTAACCAATAAAAACATTCCATTCATCTGTCAATAATTCCTAAGCAAGAAGGCATGTTGTCTAACTGGTAGAAGCTGCCCTTCAGATAAAAAAAAAAAACTTTACAGTATGTTTGGATAAAAATCCTTAAGAAATGTTATCCACGTTTGCTTCGCTGCCCCAGGTTAATAAAAGGTAAAAAGAACAACAATGGATTTCTTTTTGCAGAATATCATGATCCAATATAAAATTAAAGATGTGATTACAACCTTGGAGAAAAAAGATCCACACAGCTCTGGTGCTCGGTACCACCTTGTTGCAATATAATCCTAAAAACAGAGAAATCAATTAGCTGATGATATAAATCAGTAATGAGCTGCATAGTGTGTAGTGGGCGTGAAATGACGTACCGTCCAGAAGATGGCGGTTGGAGTATCACTAAAAGCTACCCTTGCAAGGCCGAAATCACATATTTTGAGCTTACAATCAGCATTCGCCAAGATATTTTTTGGTTTGAGATCTCGATGAAATACATTTGCTGCAAAAAGCTATCAAAAGATGCATCAGTCAGGAATTAGAGTCACAAATAGGATGGACTGATAAATAGGAATCACACAAACATAGAACACTGAGTACAGAAAAAAGATTAATCTGTTAGTAGTCCTCATCTTATTATTCCTTTCCTGAATGGTGCGTTTGTATTTTTCAGCCTTTCATATAACAAAAGTACTAAATTGGTCAAACTGACATCTTAGAATAATTTAGAAAAAAAGAGGGGGTGGGGGATGATCACATGCATTATTTACAGCATCATTAGAAGCAAAGCAAGATAGATATTTCTATCATGGTATAAAATGAATAGGGAAATCCTATTCAATCACAATCAGGTAAATCAAAAAACCTAAAGAACAGAAACTAACTTGGTCACAAAAGGGTGCTTCATGTAAGGGTATGTCTATCAGGAACAACGAATGCTGGAATGTGTCAAATATATGTAAACACTTGTGCTTGCCTTTGTTCTTCTGCTTTTGAAAACAAACTAAGTTGTCTGACCAAAGTCAACAAACAACCAGGCTAAGAAGATGAAGAAACCAGAGAATATGAAATTCCTTGTTTATTACAGCCCAAACCTCGGTTTGCACCATGGCAGATGTGTATCAGATAACAAATCCAGTTCAATTGGAAGATGTTAGCTAGTTGTTCGACTTTTCACAAAGGGCAGCAAGCATAGCCTCTTCCCTAGGAAAAGTATTTGTTATATTTTATTGCCAGAAGGTAAGAACCGTGGTCAATAGCATGTACAGATAGAAGATGAGGTTGCAGTTACATGCATTATACTTTCAGGATGCCATGAATAATTT
This sequence comes from Oryza meridionalis, assembly GCA_000338895.3. NCBI lineage: Eukaryota > Viridiplantae > Streptophyta > Magnoliopsida > Poales > Poaceae > Oryza > Oryza meridionalis. The sequence goes on along the minus strand of CM002528.2, from coordinate 2,550,783 downwards.
TTTGGATGGTTAAACTCATTACCCAATGCCTCAGGCTGTACCATCCTGGCACAACAAGATTCTGTTGATGCCCGCTATGAATGCTTGCTAACACTTCAGATTTTATAAACTCTACATCAAAGGGCGCCAGGGGGCATCTAGTCATCCCACAAGAATGATCTACATTTCAGGAGAATTTTGGGGTACTGCTGGTCCATTTGTACTAAAGCAACCACAGTTCCATAAGGTTGTTTTCATTATATAGTTTGTGCAGATAAACTGTAGGTTCCCAAAAAAGCACAAATGCTGAAGGAACAATCCCAGAATAATCTGCTAGTAGAAAAATAGTTTAGTTGTTATCTGGCAACAGTTATAACATGGTGGCAATTGTCCTTAGCAAATTTATTTATTTAAATAGAACATTCTTCACAGCAGGCTACTGAAAGAAATGCAAAAGAACCATCTTTCATGTGAAAATAAATCAATTACCTGTGTGTATATATTTCAGTCCTCGGAGCAACTGATACAAGAAAAACTGATAGTGTTCAGGAGTCAAGTCATCGTTGGCCTTTATAACTTGGTGCAAATCAGACTCCATGAGTTCAAAAACAACGTAGATATCCTTGAATTCTCTCCTTGATGGAGGAAGTAGAATATGCTTAATTTCCACGATATCCGGATGTCGCAGGAGTCTAAGCAACTTGATCTCGCGAAGTATCCGTGTTGCATCGGACACATGCTCAAAGATGTCATTGATTTTCTTGATAGCAACTTTATCACCGGTGTGAGTGTCCAAAGCAGAGCAAACCACACCATAACTCCCTTTTCCTATAACCTCTTCTATCTTGTACCTGTTTCCCTCACCATACTCGGTGAAAAAATCCATCTCAGAAGGTGTCTGAATCATAAAAAGACAAAATGGATCAGAATCAGACTAGTTCTTTTAGTATGACAAAAGAAAATTTTTAGTATGAGAAAAAAAAATCCTTTGCTCAATTAGGTCAACCATCCTAAAGGCATTAGCTAAATCATACTGTATGAAAACGGTTTCATCGGAAACAACATACCATGTCAATCATGTATGATGCAAAACAGCAAGCGTTACTTTTTTTATGGGGATAAATAACATCAAGTGATATTCTTTTTTATTTCAAAAACTGCTTAAGGGTTCAGAACCACATGATTCAACGATGTGTATGGATGGGGGCCATACGTACGCATATCTCCAAGTCCAGGATAACAAGATGCAAATTTATGTACTGCATAAATCAGATAAAAATATGAGCATATAAGACAAGAACTTGAGGTCAATTAACAGTCGCCAAGGGAAGTTCACGGCACATAGCAAGGCATTAGTCAACGAACATTATCCCATTCGCAGCAAACTTCATTCCTCGAAGAGACAAGAGAACTGCCAATATACTCAAAAATACTCAATCCAATAAACTCAAAAACACTCAAAAAAAATTTGTTGGAAAAAGTACTCGCGCTCACGAATCTGTAAAACAACAATACCGATTTTTCTGACCCCCATAATTTGAAAACCCAAAAAAAAAAACAGCACATCAACTCCAAATTGAATGGATCCAACTAAAAATAAACAGCCACAGCAAGAACAAGATGGATCAGCCAAAAATAAAACACACAGCTTCAACTCACCGAGATCTCGAACCAAGAAGACGATCTCCAACCACACAGCCGCTAGCAAATCGAAGAAGAAATCAGCAGCAGCAGCACAGGTAGAAACAACTCCTAGGAGATCCCAAGAACCATCAGAGATGTGGATCTCCTCTCTCTCTCTCTCTCTCTCTCTCTCTCTCCCTCCTCCGGGGAAAGTGAGCAAGAAAGGCAGGATCTTTTAAGGCAGCAGCAGTCCAGCAAGAAGAAGAAAAGAGAACCGCACAGCTCACTTGATCCTACTACCGCAGCTCACGCGCGCAACGCACAAAGAACAGCTTAGCTAGCTGGAAGAGACCTGGAAGAAGAGGAGGGTGCGGCCAAGAAATCCAGCTGTGATCTAGGCAAAGCTCATGGAGGAGAGAGGAGAGGAGGTGGTAGCTGGGGAGTCGAGACTGGAGAGAGAGATCGTTGTGGCCTCTGCTTTTCCGATTGATTGATTTATGCTGGTAATTGCAGGTTGATTTCGCTTTCGTTTCTTGGAAATTTTTTTTTTCTCTTGGTGTTGTTTGGTCTGGAGGTGAGAGAGCTCCCACTAGAATAAGGGATTGGAGCACATGGAGCCATCTGGTTTCTGACGTTCTGTCCACATCTTGTGTTTCTTTTGATTATTTACTCTTCTTTTTTCTATTAAAAAATATAAAAAGAATTGATACTCCACTTTGTTTTTTCTAAAACAAGAAAAATGTAATATAATTATTATATAAACTATATATATATATATATATATACTGAAAACCTAAAAACAACCGTTGAATAAAAATGAATGTGAGAGTAAAATTTTTACTCTAAGATTTAACTATGAGTTTTACTACCAGAAGAAAAAGTTTTATTTTTTTGATGTGGACAAATCACATACGTTTATTTTTATATCTATCCTTATATATACGGTTTGCTTGACATATTTTTCTGGTTTCTTAAGCAAACTAATTTAAGTGTAGAACTTAAATTTAATTTTATGAAATACTAATTTGGTGTTGTTTTTCTATAAATGTTGTGACTTAGGAGCTGTTCAGATTGTAGCCAAAATAAACCTTATCATTTTTTGGCAATATTGCTAAAATTTTGGCAGGATTTCTTATGTATTGATCAAATTTGGCAACAAACTAAACGTAGACATTTTTTTTACAACTTTGCCAAAAAAAAGGGTATGGTTGAAAATGGCATTAAAGTGAACAGGCCTTTAGAAAACTTATAATTACTTATAATATGTGACAGAGGGAGCAATTTGGCTGAATATATTTTTATGCCGAGGCAAAAAATAATTTATTCATAGCAAAAAGTCCAAAACGGGATATGTCTTTATCTACTAGAGAAAATACGCGTAGGAATAATGAGAAAGGACCATGTCCAGGCTTCCTGTTTAAGGAAAAATGGAAAAGAGGAAGCAATATGAATTTCAACCTTTCCTGAAAAGATATAAATTTCTACCATTGCTGAGGTGTGACAGCGTTTGGGCAGCATATAGCTATGTAGCTATATAAAGCATCCGCTTCAATTATTTCCCGTTCCTGTGTACTGAGAATGTAGGCAACGGACCGCAAATTGAATGAACATTTTGTGTAGCCCCTATAGTTCCTGGCAAAAATTCAAGTGAATTTACTAGTATTTACATGGAGACAGCTAAGCTGGAGTGCTGGACTAGTTATGCAAGAAGTCCTTTAACGAGTATTAAGCGATGCCCTCTTTTAGTTTATGTGGTCAGGCAAGTAGTAATTCCATGCCTGATCATTGTTTTTTTTTTCTAAACATGTACTACCTCCGTCCATGTAGCATTTAATATTGTTCGTGGAAAACCTAATAACGCTACTTTCAAACACATATAAACCGTTTGTTTTGTTTTTTAACAGATGATATAAAGTTTGACTATTCGTTTTATTAAAAAATTTATATGGGTGTCATTTATTTTGCTATAACTTGTTTCATTATTACAGAATTTTAAACGTGACTTATATTTCCTATATTTACACTAAATTTTAAATAAGATAAATGATTAAACATTATAAATCAAAAGTTAACAGTACCATATATTAAAGAAAGAGAGATAGTATCTCACTTATATTGATGAGTTGAGATTTCCAGATTTGACCGTACGCGTTCTTAAACAAACATCCTTTTACGAACGGATAAGAGTATCAGACCAAATTAATGTTTGTTGGCCCATGAACAGTTGCATACTCCATTATCAACTTTAGAAACAAGACAAGGAAATATCAACCTTCCAAGTTCCAAGTAAAGAGTGTTTTGCCAGGTAAGAAACAGCAAAAGGTTGAGTAACCACCTTTTTTTCTGGTTGTTTCAGTTGATTGCTTGATTCAGTTGGATGTCCAAAAGACAAACTGTTGTGTACAATTATAAACAGGTCACCAAATTCTGTGCAAATCTGATGTCTGAGGTTAACATGACAAAACTGGTAATCAGATGCAACAATTAGCAGTGGACAGTGTCAGCCATCTCAGGTTCACAAGGCAATATTTTCCAAAGCAGTGATCCATGAAACATCATCAACTAATTTTGCCCACTTCAGCACTAAGAAACATGTGGAGCAAATAATATCACCTTTCTTTTGTGGAAATGGTACTTTGAAGATACTCTTTCATCAAAGCAAACACTCCACTTTTAAGAGACTTGGACAAAGTTGAGTGGGATTACATATGATCCTGATTGCTCACTAATTATAAAAATGGCTACAGATGCCATTGCCAGCCATGTGCTGCCAACTAAGGCAAAAGAGTCGTCCAATTTATAATGATCACCAGTGAACTAGATTTCTCTTGCCGAGGACGTTAACAATCTTGGTTCTTGAAGGACCCTGGGTTAACAAGACAACTAAAATGATGACAATCTAGAAAATTAACAATTTTAGAACATGTACCGATGGTTCATTCTCCTAACTGATTGTTGTTGACTACATATGATAGGACGCCACTTAATTTCCTCTTTCACAGGAATCAGCACATCGGGTCACCCTCACATTCATAGTTGACCCACTTAGAGATCACGACAAATCTAAAGAAGACTTGTTTCTGATACGTCTGTCACAGAGTTTGCATCTTCAGTGGTCACTTGCTAGCATTTACCTTGGGATTCGCATCAAATAAGGTCGATTTGCCCGCTCTCGACAAGGCCCTTGATGGACTTGTACCGGAGGACATACAAGTCATCAGCAACTAAGTCCACAACCTCCTCCCCTCTACATGAAATTAGAGCACCACAGTGTTAAGTAGAGCTTGAAAAGGCGCAACAGCAAAAAACAAGAGAACTTCGGCACTTACATATCATCTAGCTGGAATGCTCCTACGTCACTCTTGGTTTTGCAGAAGACAAAGGTGTCAAGCTGAGGCTCTGGAACTGAACAAGGCAAAAAAAAAAAAAATCGAATCATATAGTTTTTACGGGTCAATTACAGTACTACATCACTCAAAAACACATATGTCCCACATTGGCGTATCTTCAGAAATAGGAAGGCATTTTGAGCAATAAAAGGCATGTAAATAAACAATCTCTATATATTTCCCATATCTGCTATTAACATAGAAAAGCACCTTTTGCTGGAACTTTCTTTACTCTTTTAACTAAAAGTGCATCTCAGGTTCCTGTTCTAGTAAAAAGCACATGGAATACATTTCAGCTCCATAAGATACATACCATATATTAACCAGTTGGACCATCACACTATTTCATTAAAAAAAGTTTATGTACCGGATTGTTAGTTTCTACACACTGATTAATTCCTAACTGTATGCAACATGGCTCTTTGGTGGATTGAAGATTGCAACTACTGTACAAGGTAAAATATATCTGCATAGATCTTTGGCAGAACTGATGATCAGTATAAACTGGCGATTATGTTAGACAAGGAACATTATCGCGCTGTGTACGTTGACATTTCTCACTCAGTACTCCCTGAAACTGTGCACGGTTGACATTCCTGCATTCTGTTGTGTCATGCACTTCCCTTTTAAAGAACTACTTATAACAGCATTTTACTTTCTATTCATCTATGCATGCAGATAAATAGTACAACTCTAGGAGGAATTAACTATTTTCAGGGCAAACCAGTAAGACACACCATTTTCTTGTCAGTTAACTGTATCAAAGAATATACCACTTTGTTAGTAAAAATTAGCAGTCATTAGTACTCCCCAAAATTTAGAATAAAAGGATTGATATATGCGAAGCTGATTCAGTTCTAGAAGATATCCTGCATAGATCTTTGGCAGAACTAAAAGATGAATGAGTATACAAAAGAGGTCTTTATTGCATCCCGTGGCTAAATAATGTTATGCATGAGTATGATATGAACTCAAATTTTGGGTGCATACAGTGACCGAAACTCCAACCAAAATCTATTTGGCAGAGATGGATCAGATAGCATGAGAAATGTCATGCTCTCTGCTCTAAAATGGTGAATTTTCTACTTGTCATTTGCATTAAGCAGTTTATGCATCGATCAAAACTACAACCACCAAAATAGTATTGCATCCCAAATAAACGCACTAATTACAAGATCAAAAGGAATACCCATGTCATCCTCTGTGCTCGACAATGATTGCCTCGTGACGGAGTCATACCCGTAGGGAAGCTTCGACAGCACCGACTGCTCGAGATGCTTCTCCATCATCTCCGTACAACTTGCAACAAATCAAACCCAACAAATGATACGTCAAAACCACCTGAATCCAGTCAATCCACTAACCAGCGTAATCACAACGAGTAGACGGTCTAGTCGCCTGAAAAATACCTCTTCGCAAATCGCTGCTCCTGCTGCGACAGCCTGCTCAAGAGATCTTCAGACTTGGAGATGTGCATCATGTACTTCTCAATCTAAATCCAGCAACGCAACAGGCAATGCCACCAATGCCACCAGTTCAGACACTGATTGATCCAATTGCGGGTGGAGTTACAGAGAATGGAAAATTGAATTTAACCTTTTGTAGGCGGAGGCGGAGGTAGGAGCGGAGGAGGAAGAGCGTGCGATCGAGATCCATCTGGTAGAGCGATACCACCAGGTCGTCGACGCCGCTCTCGCCGAAGTCATCCAGCGTCTCCTCCTGACCAAAATCACATCGCATCACATCACAGGCTATAAGAATTCCGGAACGATTTGAGCTAGAACACGATGAATTGGGCACGAATCAAGAATCGAAGGGAAGGGGAGGAGAGGAAACCGACGAGGAGCTGGATCTGCTCGCGGACGCGGGAGACGAGGGGGGAGTCGAAGCGGAGGATCTCCGGGGACGCCTTCTCGTTGCGCCACGCTCGCTTGAGAAGCTCCACGTCAGTGCTCGCCGCCGCCGCCGCCGCCGCGGCCGAGTCGTCGTCTTCCCAAGAGGACATCTGCTCTCGCTAACCAGTAACTGGCACACTCCCAGATGGTGGCGTCGCCGGCCAGCAAGGGGCGGCAGGTCGACGCGGAGGTTGGGGGCGGCGGCGGCGAGGACGCCGGCGGGAGGGGAGGGAGCGGCGCGCGACGGCGTCGGTGGTTGGGTGGTGGTGGGCCGCGCCAAGGAGAAGGATGTGTTTTGGGCCTTGGTCTCTGGTCCATTTGCAGAGTACGCTTCTCAGTAGGGAAAGCGTATTCGCTTGTACTGACTTTCTCAAAGCTTGGTGCAGCTGACGACCGGCTGGCTGAGCTCAGCTCACCAGATGACCAGAGCATGAATGTCAAGACAAGAACCCTACTTTTTTTAATGAAACATATAAATTCCATTAACCAACGTACTACTCCGTCCGTCCCAAAAATAAGTCAATCTAGACTTTATTACAGCTGGCGATGTTAAACTACAAAAGGTTAAATTACTTTTAAATGATTATATTATGATGAGTGCAATTTGTATGGTTATTTTTATCATGCATCATACTCCTTTTAACTTAAAAAAAAACTAATTCTAGCCATGATAGTGTAGTATCCCGATCCTATGGTAGCATCCCGATACCATGATACTATAAATCGAAAAATGAGCATTCCTAGCATCTCAATACATATTACCTTGGATAAACCATTGTTGATGAGTGATCCTCTCTAGCGGGAGATCGTGGGATCCCCTTTCGTGAGTTCGGCCAGAGGAAAAGGCCTGCCTCTGGAAATCACGTATCCGCCCCCTAGACTACCAGCTAGTATGCACACAACAAGATTATACAGGTTCGGGCCGCCGAGGAGTGTAATACCCTACAACTGTGTATAGGATTTAGACTAAAGTTACAAAGGTCCCTAAGCCCCGGAGAGCGCTCTTACTTCCTTTCTCCTTGAGCTCAGGTTTTTTTTTAAGTCCCCCTTTCTCGGTGGGCAAGGTTCTCCTTTTATACCTCAAGGGGATACCACATGCACCGACTCTACCTACTCTTCTCTCGGGTAGGGGGGCACCCTACCTTGACCGGATCTCGACTCGTGCCTTCGCTTGGAAGCTAAGCCATGGTTAGTCCTTGAGTGGGGTCCAGCGCCGTCTCTTGCCTGACACAGGGGACACCCCTGTCAATCCCCCATTAATGGATGAAGAATTGTGGTGGCCGCCCTCTCATGGAGAGGACCTCGAACGACCCTTCCGATGGGACGGGTCATACCTACCTCCACTCCGCCGGAGACAGATGCGACATGGGGGCACAGCTGTCCGTCCAGTCAGATGTGACCGGTGACAGGCCGGTCACAGACCGGTCATTCCTGACCGTCACGCGCCAGTCGGACATGCCGCACATCTGCCCCTACCGCATTGAATGCGGCAGGGGGCAGTTGGGGCGCTGCGTTCATTAAAGGAGGTTCGGCTTGGGCCCCCTCCCCGTTTGCTCCCCCCGCTAGATGGCGGATAGGCGAGGGCCTCGGGGCAAAGCGGTGCGAGGGCCCGAGGGGCACGACGTGGCACCCCGAGGCCTCGGGGCAAAACGGTACGAGGGCCCGAGGGGCATGACGTGGCACCCCGAGGCCCCCTGGCCGCTCCTGCGATCCGCGGGGTATGGGGGTAGGGCCAGGCTGTAGGGTCATGCGTCAGGATGGGAAGGTAAATTCCCCTCATTCCACATACCCCCGGGCCCACTTCACCGACAGTAGCCCCCGGCATCGCGTCGGACGTTGGCCTCCTGAAGTTGGTCTGACGTGGCGCCTCATGACTTCCCAAGCTGGGGTTGTGGGCCCGGCGGAGAATCTAAACGGATGCTGCCGAACGGCCAGGTTGGCGTGCTGATAATAACGGCGATCTGACCGCCACTAACCGCGCTGATGATGGGGGCGCTTTAGGCACGAAAATCGGGGGGTCGGTTGGACCACACCTCGATCTCCTCATCCGCCACGCATGCGGCGGTACTGATGGCAGCTCGCCTAGTCTGCGCCCGTGAATGTCGCACACCCTACGCCGAGCGCGCCGCTGACAGGCGCACTAAACGCGGGACGCGGATTCAGTGAGCGACGTGATGAGTGGTCGCGGGAAACGATGAGGAAACTGCAGCCGCAAGAATCATGGGGGCAACCGTGAGGGCGCGAAACGAGGAGGCGGGCGCGGGCGAGGCAGGGATAAAAAGATACGGAGGCGGGGACTTCGCCTCCTTCCTTTCGCCGAATGCTCACCCGCACACTCGCTCCCTAAGCCCTTACACTCTCGCCACTCCACGCTACTCCGTACACCAAGCCCCTCGTCATTTCACCGCCGGTCATCATGGCCCAAGATGCTGGCAACGCTATGCTTCCGGCATCGCGCATCACGGCGGATAGGCACTTTAGTCTCCCCCGCAAGATCATGCCGGAGGGCGTCGCCGTGAGGGCGGGGGAGTCGCGGCCGCGACCGCGATACCCGGAGCGATCCGTGCACCTCCTGTCCTTCGCCATGGCGGGGTTGGTCCCGCCATTCTCCAGGTTCTTCCACGAGGTTTTGGATTTTTACGAGATCCATGCCTTGCATCTCGCACCCAACGCCATGATGACGCTGGCCATCTTCGCGCATCTGTGCGAGATGTTCGTCGGGGTGTGGCTGACGATGCGACTGTTCCAGTTCTTCTTCATCCCGCAGCTGCTGCAAGGTGCGGTGGTGGGGGGATGCTACTTCCGGCCCCGGCCAGGCACGAGGGGCAATACATTGAGAGTCATCTCCGCAAGAAGTGGGAGGACTGGAAGAAGGACTGGTTCTGCACTGCGCTGCCGGACCACTCGCGACTTCGACTCCCCGCCGGCCCTCCCGAACAATCCGCCGCATGGTTGGCGGTTTCGGAACTGGGCGAGGAGTACGACGCAGTGTGGGACCGCCTCAGGGGCCTGCGAAGCCAGGGCCTCACGGGGGCGATGGTCTTTGGTGATTACTTCCGCCGCCGCATCGCACCTCTCCAAGAGCGGTCCCGCAAGGCGTGGGAGTACACTGGACCCAATGATCCCATGCGCACTCATGTGGGCGAGCGCTGGGACTGGGGCGAGGAGGACGCGAAGACGGTGATTCGGCGGGTGTTGGGTCTGGACACAACCGAGCAAACACTAATTCCAGACGGGATCCTTCCCCTCTGCAGCGACTGCGACTGGGAGAGAATCCTGGCTGTGATGTCGGCCGTCGGCGCCGGCAGGGATCGGTCCCGCCGGGGCGGCACCGGTGGCGGTGCCGTTGGCGCGGGTAGCAGTAGCGCAACCGCAGGCGAGAGTCGGGCCAGCGGCCTTGACGGGGGTGGCAGCTCCAGGGCACCCGGCCCAAGCCGCGGGCCGGGGGGAGATTCGGCCAACGACCCGAGAGGGAAGCGAAAAATGACCGAATCCCGACCGCCCTCTCCCCCGCGCGGAGGGGGCGCCGAACGCACGGCGGACCGACCACCGGCAGGCCGCAAGCGCCCCATCACACCTGAAGTTGGACGGAAGAAGAAGCGGCTCCAGAAGATAGGTCAGACAGAGCCGTGCCGGGGGAGCTTTATCGAGCCCCTGAAGTGGACCTTCAACCGCCCCCCCAGGTACGACTGTCGGCATCCGCTTCGGTGCTCTTTACTCATCTCAGCCTCTTGTTGCTTCTTCTTCTTTTCCTTTGTTAACGCGATCAGGGTTCTTTTGCAGCGAGATTCCTTCCCAGGGGGTGTCGGCGTCCGACCCCTTGCAGGGGTCAAAGTCCGAGCGACCGGAGCGGCCCAGGCTCGGCCGATCCGGCGCCGCGGGGCCTTCGCGGCCTTCCGGCGGGGCCCACGGGCCGCACGCCGGGTCTGGCTCTGGGTCCACCACAGTCGGAACACGACCTGCCGCGGGCGATAGCAGTGGCGGCGTCCCCCCCGGGGGCAACTCCGAGGGCCAGACCCACGTGGAGCGCCACCCTGGAGAGGGGGCCGAGGGGGATCGTGGCCCGGGAGTCGAGGCTGGAGGCGGCCCTGAGCCTGAGGCCAAGGTCGAAACTGGGGGCGGGCCCAAGCCCGAGGCCGAGGCCGAGTCTGCCCGAGGGCCCGAAACAGGGGGCAAGAGGGACAGCCACTCCCCCTTGCATTTGGGGCACCCTCGGGGCTGGCCGCGCGGGAGGGGGGTTGAGAGCAGCTCCCAGTCTCGCGGGGGATCCAGTAGCACCCCGTCGTCCCGGGGACGGATCGCGACCTTCTCTTCTCTGACCCCGGCAAGCATGGAGCCACTCCTGCAGGTGCTCGCCGCCGCTGATTCCACTGTCTGGGAGGGGCTCAACACCTAAGTTCAAGCTCTGGCGGAAGAGCGGGCGGCCCTGGAGGCGGAGTGGGCACAGCTCGCGGCGGACCGCGCGCGGGTTGATGAGGGGCGCCGCGCCGTGGACGTCATGGTGGAGGTGGGGCGCAAGATGCGCCAAGCCCAACTGGCAGAGATCCAGGCACGCGAGGAAACGCTGGACTCTGTCATGCGGGAGACGGAGGAAGTGCGGCAGGTGGCATTGATCGCCTCAAGGGTCCTGGACGAGGCGCTGGGTGACATCCGCCTGCAGTACGAGGCCCATGCCGAGGACCTAGCGAAGAGGGTCGAAAACGCCCGCGGTGTCCTTGACGCGGCTGCCGCCCAAGAGCGGCGGGCATCGGAGGCCGACGCCTCGCTGCGGGCTCGGACGGCGGCGCTCGAGGCCGAACGCAAGGCCTTGGACGAGCATGCCCGTTCCGCGCAAGAGTTTGAGGCCACGATTCGTCGGTGAATCGAGGTCCTCGACTTGAAACAGCGCGAGCAGGACGCGCGCAGCCGGGAGCAGGTGCAGCGAGCCCGGGAGCTGGAGGGGCGGGCTCAGGCGCTGGAGGAGCGAGCGCGTCTGCTAGACCAGCGGGAGTCCACCTTGGCCACCCACGAGAGGACGGCGGCGGAGGCGGAGGCCTCCCTTCGTCTTCGCGAGGAGGTCGCAGCTGAGCGTGATCGGACCACCCTCGTTGTGAAAGCTTCGGCGGCCCATCGTGTGGAGGAGCTACGGCTCCGGGAAGAGGCGTGCCGGGAGCGGGACGCCACGCTCGTCGAACGCGAGGCCGAGGTGAACCGCCGTGAGGTGGCGGCGCGCTGGTTAGGCGAGCAACTCGCGAAACGCGAGGAGGCCGTCGCCGGGCGCGAGGCTCGGCATCTGGAGAGCGCTCGTGCCGAGCGCGTGGCGATGGCGGCAAGGGCTTCTGAGCTAGAGGCCCGGGAGAAGGACCTGGCGGTGGGCGGACAGCTCGGCGGCGCGGAGTTGGCGAGCCAGCTTACCGCGGCTCAGAGCGCTCTTGCCGACCTAGGGCGCTTGGTGCAAGATCAAGCTGGGGAGATTGCGGCCCTCTGCCTTACCAACGAGATAGGGCCCGGGCAACTCTCCGATGCTATCGACCGGCTGGAACGCGCGGGACGCCGAGTGGGCATCTCCGTACGCTGGGACAGGAAGCTCCCGCCCACTCAGCCAGCCGGCACTCGCGCTCCGGCTGGATGGGCTGGTGGCTGACCTGGAGAGGCTGGAGGAGGAGGTCGGCGAGACCGTCAAACCGTCGTCGGCTTCATTGGCGCGGGCTGCAGTGGAATTAGTCCTTGCCAGCTACCAAGCCCGCGACCCCGACTTCGCCCCATGGCGCGCACTCGAGGAATTCCCCCCGGGAACCGAGGCCGGGGCTCGGGAGCAAGTCTGGGAGACGGCCGATGCGATCGTCTCTAATTTCGAGGGGTCGGCCCCTCGGTTCACCTCCGGGCTTGCCTCGAACGAGGAGAGCGGGAGCGAAGATGAGGAGAGCAGGAGCGGAGACGGTGGTGACGACGTCGGCGGCGAGGACTGGGACGACGTGGTCAGCGGCGCCGGCCTCGGGGGCTTGGGCACTTCGTGATTATCCCCGCTTTTAATTTCCTTTTGTTATGTGCCTGCATCGAACACCTCTAATCTTTAGGCCATCGTGCCTTCTTGTCTGTAAATAAAGCTTCCTCTTCGCACTTTCTACCCTTTTGCTTTCTCCATTAAATGCCTGCGGCAAGGAAAAAAGAAAAACAAGAGCAAAAATATTCAATTAACTTCCCTATGACTGAATAGCCGTTTTTACCCCATCCCCCCCCTCGGGCTCGTCCTTGTGAAAAGGTAAATCCGCGCTCGGCCCGTGGGACCTAAATGGTAAGGGGCAAGACCACCGCCCCGAGGGAGCTGCCTGGCGGGTCTGGCCAGACCGAGGCTACGACAACCGGGGGTCGGGGACGGCCATGTGTAGGCCCTTCCGAGCCCCCGGGGTTCGCCACAGCCCAGGGCGCTGCCCGCGTTCAGGCTCCCTTTCAGCGGTTTTCAGGTCGCCCAACGCCACTTAGGGTTTGGAGTAAGCGCGAATCATCCTTTGAACCAGGACGAGCCAGAGGAAAGGGTAGAAAAAAGGTGCGTAGCGGCGTCCACCGAATTTATTGCTTGGAAAGGGAAAAAGATACAAAGTAATGCACAGTGGTAGCCCCCGGCCAAGCCCGTGCAAGCCGAAGGGTTGTGCGGGGGTTGGCCCGAGTTCTTGGAAAGCAAAAAAGAATTGCAACGCTATGGATAGAAGCGGCAGAGGGGTTCGATATTCCAAGGATTAGGCAACTCCGTGCCGTCCTCCGTGGTTAACCGAACAGAGCCTGGCCAGGGAACCCCGATCACTTTGTATGGCCCTTCCCACATTGGTGAGAGCTTGCTCAGCCCCAAGCGCGACTGCACGTGGCGTAGGATGAGGTCGCCAACTTGTAGTGATCGGGCCCGGACGTGGCGTTGATGATAGCGCCGCAGGCTTTGCTGATAACGTGTCGCCCGCAGGGCCGCGCGCTTCCTCCTCTCTTCCAAGTAGTCAAGATCGTCGCGGCGGAGGACATCCTGAGTGGCCTCATTGTACAGCGCGATACGAGGTAAACCCAAGGAAAGCTCCGATGGTAGGACCGCCTCGGCACCATACACCAGGAAAAAGGGGGTTTCTCCTGTGGCGCGACTTGGAGTGGTCCGGTTTGCCCAAAGCACGGCGGGCAACTCTTCAAGCCACGAATCCCCGTGCTTCTTCAGGACGTTGTACGTCTTAGTCTTGAGGCCCTTGAGGATTTCTGCGTTGGCTCGCTCGACTTGGCCGTTACTCTTGGGTGGGCGGGTGAGGCGAAGCATAGCTTGATACCCATGTCGTCGCAATAGTCGCCGAACAGCTCACTGGTGAACTGGGTGCCATTATCCGTAATGATACGGTTGGGCACTCCGAACCGGGACGTGATGCTCCTGATGAACTTGAGGGTGGAATGCTTGTCGATTTTGACGAGCGGGTAAGCCTCGGGCCACTTGGTGAACTTGTTGATGGCGACATACATGTGCTGATACCCGCCTCGACCGCTTTGAACGGCTCAAGGATGTCTAGCCCCCAGACTGCGAAAGGCCAAGAGAGCGGGATGACCTGTAAGGCTTGGGCCGGCTGGTGGGTTTGCTTGGCGTGGAACTGGCATGCCTTGCATCGCTGGACCCATTTCTGTGCGTCTTGCAACGCGGTCGGCCAGTAAAAACCTTGCCGGAAGGCTTTACCGACCAAGGTGCGTGAGGCCGAATGTGCCCCACACTCACCCTCATGAGCGTCAGTAATGAGCTCGACGCCCTGTTCCCGAGAGATACACTTCAAGAGCATCCCGTTGACGGCCCGTTGGTAGAGGGTCCCTTCTACGAGCACGTACCGCTTAGAGATACGCGCAAGCTTCTCAGTTTTTGCGCGATCCTTGGGAAGAGAATTATTGTCGAGGTACGCCCGGATGTCAGTCATCCAGGCGACGTGACGAGGGGGGTCGGGGTCGACCCTCTCGGGCCCCGAGGCCCGCGGGTTATCGGGGCTCGGGGCGGAGGTCGTGGCGCCGGGGTCCTTCGGGGGGCCCAATTGTGCCGACGGCTGCGCGAGCCTTTCCTCGAAGGTCCCCAGGGGGAGTGGGGCTCGCGCTGACGCGATACGCGACAACTCATTAGCGATTGCGTTGTCGCGTCGGGGCACGTGCTAGAGCTCGAGTCCATCGAAGTGGCGTTCCATACGCCGCACTTCACGTACGTATGCCTCCATTTGCGGGTCGGTGCACTGGTACTCCTTGGAGACCTGATTCACGACCAACTGGGAATCGCCTAAGACTAGGAGGCGGCGGATGCCCATTCCGGCCGCCACCCTCAACCCTACGAGGAGTCCTTCGTATTCCGCCATATTGTTCGTGGCTCGGAAATCGAGCCGAACGACGTACTTGAGGACATCCCCGGTTGGTGAAGTTAGCATGACTCCAGCCCCCGCACCATGAAGGTTGAGGGAGCCGTCGAAGTGCATAACCCAGTGCCTGATGCGAATGTCGGCGCTCGAGTCTCCACCGTCTCCGGGGTGGGAGGGGAGATCGGATGGAAGAGGGTCATCCACCGGCGTCCATTCTGCGATGAAGTCAGCCAGAACTTGGCTTTTGACCGCGTGCCGTGGTTCGAAGTGCAGGTCGAATCCAGCAAGCTCGATGGCCCACTTCACTACCCGACCGGTGCCCTCTCGGTTGTGCAATATCTGGCCAAGAGGGTAAGACGTTACAATGGAAACCCGATGCGTTTGGAAGTAATGGCGCAATTTCCTTGAGGCCATTAAGACCGCGTAAAGCATTTTCTGTGCCTGTGGGTATCAGGTTTTCACGTCTCGGAGCGCCTCACTAACCAAGTAGACGGGCCGCTGCACCTTTCGGTGGGGCCGGTCCGTGATGTCAGGGGCAACTGGCCCGGGGCACTCGAGCTCGGGGGCCCCAGGAGGATCCCGGACTATGTCGTGATTGTAGGCCTCGGGGGCACCTGCCAGAGTCTCTCCTCTTTCCACGGGGGCCTCGGGGCCCTCCGAGGGGTTGGGGGCTTCGGGCATCGGGCCTCGGGGGGACGAGGGGTCATCACCAGTTGAGGGGGCCCCTACTCTCATCGTGTTCGACTACTAGGGCGGCACTCACCGCGTGGGGGATCGCAGCCAAGTTAGGGGGATAGGGAGGAGGAGGGTCGCCGGAATCTTCGCCGGCGGTGAGGGGAGGAGGGGAAAGTGGAGAGGGAGCTCGCCGGCGGCGTCGCCCTCGCACGAATCGCGGGGAGGGAGGAGGAGAGGGATCGTGGGATCCCCCTTTCGTGAGTTCGGCCGGGGGAAAAGGCCCGCCTCTGGAAATCACGTATCCGTCCCCTAGACTACCAGCTAGTATGCACACAACAAGATTATACAGGTTCGGGCCACCGAGGAGCGTAATGTCCTACTCCTGTGTATGGGATTTAGACTAAAGTTACAAAGGTCTCTAAGCCCTGGAGAGCGCTCTTACTTCCTTTCTCCTTGAGCTCAGGTTTTTTTAGTCCCCCTTTCTCGGTGGGCAAGGTCCTCCTTTTATACCTCAAGGGGATACCACATGCACCGACTCTACCTACTCTTCTCTCGGGTAGGGGGGCACCCTACCTTGACCGGATCTCGACTCGTGCCTTCGCCTGGAAGCTAAGCCACGGTTTGTCCTTGAGTGGGGTCTAGCGCCGTCCCTTGCCTGACACAGGGGACACCCCTGTCAATCCCCCATTAATGGATGAAGAATTGTGGTGGCCGCCCTCTCATGGGGAGGAACTCGAACGACCCTTCCGATGGGATGGGTCATACCTACCTCCACTCCGCCAGAGGCAGATGCGACGTGGGGGCACAGCTGTCCGTCCAGTCAGATGTGACTGGTGACAGGCCGGTCACAGACCGGTCATTCCTGACCGTCGCGCGCCAGTCGGGCATGCCGCACGTCTACCCCTATTAACCTAGTAGTGGGCTACACTATTAAACTTGCTCTTAGTACATCGTTATTGCCACTTGTTAGCAGTTTTAATTACCATGATTAATGATACTGATTTAGATGTTAACTGTGCTCACATAAACGCTCACAGCGCACAACGTACCACTGAGGAAAGGAACATAATTTCCTGATCTGATGATTCTGAACATCAATGGATATGCATATGCTGTTTGCAGTTTGCCACTTCTGCTCTACTGATGATAATAAAAATAAAATAATTTGCAGATTGCTCTTGTCAAGTCGTCCTGCAAGTTTGCCCTCAAGAATATGAAGAAATGTTGCTGCTCCTCTGGTCCTGGGGCTACTAGGATGGGGGGGGAGGTGAGGTAAGCTTTCAGTTGATTGAGAGCTTGCTCTGCTTCCTCCGTCCATACAAACGGCCCGGGGCGCTTGAGGAGCTTGAATAGGGGCAGCGCCCTCTCTCCCAGCCTTGATATGAATCGACTTAGGGCGGCCATGCATCCAGTGACGCACTGCACATCCCTAAGTTTGCTGGGGGGGGCGCATCCTCTCTATCGCACGTATTTTCTCGGGATTAGCTTCTATGCCTCGGGAGGAGACTAGAAAACCAAGGAGTTTGCCCGCCGGCACACTGAACACACATTTGTCGGGGTTCAGTTTCATGCGTGTGGACCTAAGACTATCAAAAGTCTCGGCCAAATCATGCAACAACGTATCCTGGTGGCGTGTCTTTACCACCAGGTCATCAACATATGCCTCTATATTGCGCCCTATCTAATTACTCAAAGTAATACGAGTCATACGCTGAAAGGTAGGGCCTGCATTCTTTAAACCAAAAGGTATAGTTGTATAACAAAAGGTGCCCACAGGAGTGATGAAAGCAGTTTTTTCCTCATCTTCCCTAGCCATGCGGATCTGGTGATACCCAGAGTAGGCATCTAGAAAGCACAACAGGTCGCACCCCGCAGTGGAGTCGACTATCTGATCTATGCGTGGTAAAGGGAAAGGATCCTTAGGGCATGCCTTATTGAGGTCCGTGTAGTCGATGCACATCCGGAGTTTGCCGTTGGCCTTCGGGACAACAACCGGGTTTGCCAGCCACTTCGGATGGATCACCTCGCGGATGAAGCCAGCCTCCAGGAGCCGCGCCACCTCTTCTCGGATGAAGGCTTGCCACTCCGGGGCTTGACGCCGCACTTTCTGCCAGACGGCCCGCGCGTCCGGCCGCTCGGCAAGGCGGTGCTCGATCACCTCCCTGGGGACCCCGGGCATGTCCGATGGCTTCCATGCGAAGACATCGGAGTTTGCCCGCAGGAAGGAGACGAGCGCGCTTTCCTATGCGGCGTCCAAGGTCCCGCCAATTTTGGCGGTCTTGGACGGATCATCGCCAATGGGGATTTCCTTGACGGGCACCTCGTCAGCCGAGGTGAGGCGCTTCTTGGAGGCGTGGGACGCGGAGGCCTCCGAGGCCTGCGGCTCCGTGGCCACCGCCCGGTTGTCGGCGCGCTGCTCCGCGCAGGCGAGGGCGACCTTGACATCACCAAAGACTGTGATGGGACCACTAGGGCCCGGCATCTTCATCTGGAGGTAGGTGTAGTGGGTGGCGGCCATGAACTTGACCAACGCAGGCCTGCCCAGGACCGCGTTGTAGGGCAGATTGAGGTCCGCCACGTCGAAGTCGATCCGCTCGATGCGGAAGTTGGTAGTCGCCGAAGGTTACCGGGAGCTCAACGTGGCCGAGAGGCCACGTGTGTTCTGGGGTCACGCTGATGATCGGAAGAGACGGCTGGAGCCTCATCCCCGGGGCCTTGAGCGCGTCGAAGGTGGCCGGCGAGATGATGCTCAGGCTGGCCCCCCCGTCAACCAGGACTCGCTTCATCTTGACGTTGTGGATGGTCGGGGAGACCACAAGAGCCAACTTCCCATCCCGAGCAAGCACTGTCGGATGGTCGCTCTGATCAAAGGTGAGCTTCACCTCCGACCAACGCGCCTTCCGTGCCGCCTCGTGAGTCGGGATGGTGGCCAGAAGCTCACACCTCATGGCCTTGAATCCTCGACGGGATGTGTGAGCGCAAGCCCCCCCATCGAGAGTGGCGACAGTTCCCTGAGGTACCTGGAACTCCAGTCCCTCGCTGTCATCGCCATCGTCGGCGGGGGCCTTCTTCTTAGACTCCTCTCGCCGATCATTGGCGGGGGTCGCGGGGGCTTTGCCCTCCCGTCGACTCTGCCGCTTCTTCTCATCGGCTTTCCAAAACCGCTCGGCCAAGTTTTTGACCGAGCGGCAGTCGGCAAGACTGTGCCGATAAGTATTGTGCACCGAGCACCACTTGTCCGCCGACCGACCCTCACTGGAAGGGGCGGTAGTGCTCGGCTTGCCTTCGGTGGCCCTTTCCTTGCGCGGGGCTCGCGAGGGCCCATCAGCCGCAAGGACGTGGCCCTCATCATCAGAGCGGGCTGGCTTCCGCTTGCCCCTTCTGTCCCGCCGCTCGGAGCGGGGGGCAATCTCGGGGGTGGCCGCTATCGCCGCACCGGTGCTGGGGGAGTTCCAAGCCCACGCCTCCTCCTTCCGAGCCACCTTGTCCGCTAGCTCGAAGAGCTCGGCGGTGGTCTTAGGCTCCTTGGAGGCGATCTTCTCCAGCATGCGGTTGTGCCGCACGCCGTTCCGAAATGCATAAACGACAGCGTGGGCCGGGATGCACGGTATAGTGTTGCGGACTTGGCAGAAGCGCTGTATGTATGAGCGGAGGGACTCGTCGTCCTTCCGCTGCACAGCGTGTAGGTCTGACTCCTCCCCCGGACAGGGGTATGTACCTGGAAGTTTGTGATAAACTGCTGGCACAGGTCCTCCCAGGAGTGGATGGAGTTAGGGGGCTGGGTCATAAGTCATCCGCGCGCCTAACCCTTAAGAGCCATAGGGAAATAATTCGCCATGACCCGGTCATCCCCTCCCGCCGCCACGATGATCGTGGTATAGATCTGGAGGAACACGGAGGGATTGATGCTGCCATCATATTTCTCCGTGAGGTTGGGGCGAAACTTCGGGGGCCATCAGACGTTCTGGAGACTCGCCACGAAGGCCCTGCAACCAGTTTCCCTTGGGGTGGACATGAGGGGCGGGCCGCCGCGCGAGGAGGAACGCGGCACTCCAGACGAGGAGGCGCCTTCTCCCATGCGGGTAGCGCGGCGCTCGTCTCGTCGACGCTCAATGTTGACTCGAGCGTCCTGCTCCCCGTATAGGCCATCGTGACGCCTCCGACTTTCCAAGGCCCCTGACGACGTTGGGGCCGTAGATCGCCTTGAGGCTGTGGCTGTCCGATGGGCCCTCCTCCTTGCTGACGAGGAGAGGGCGGTGGAGGTACGTGACGTACCTGTGGCGGTGGAACGGCCACTCGCGACCAACTGCCGCTGGGTAGTGGTGACCAAGTTGGCGACGTCGTCCAACCATCGTTGGACGGGGGCCTCCGGCTCCGCGTTCACCGGAGGGTGCCGCAGGAGGGCTCCTGCCGCCTGAAGCGCGCCCTGGGGCGAGCTACCGTCGCGGTAGGTTAGGCGGCGGCGCACTCGGACATGCCGTGGCCTCCCCCCATCCAGAGGCAGGGAGAGGGCCGAGCCACCCGATCAGGCGGGATCCTCCCTCCGCGGGGGGTCGCGGAGGGGCGGAGTCCGCGAGTCGCGTCGGCGGTGACGCGGGTTGCGACTCCCGCTGGCACCCTCACTCCCGGAAGGAGTGGGGGTGTGCACCTCCACCTCTTCCTCTAAAACCTCGACCATAATCGTCGGGGCCGGAGGAAGGCTTGGGGTGGAAGGAAACGACTTCCCTTCGAAGCGCGCGAAATCCTCCTACCTAGCGCGTCAACTGTCGAGGAGTGATCCTCTCTAGCGGGAGATCCTAGGATCCCCCTTTCGTGAGTTAGGCCGAGGGAAAAGGCCCGCCTCTGGAAATCACGTATCCGCCCCCTAGACTACTAGCTCGTGTGCACACAACAAGATTATACAGGTTCGGGCCACCGAGGAGCGTAATACCCTACTCTTGTGTATGAGATTTAGACTAAAGTTACAAAGGTCCCTAAGCCCTGGAGAGCGCTCTTACTTCCTTTCTCCTTGAGCTCAGTTTTTTTAGTCCCCCTTTCTCAGTGGGCAAGGTCCTTCTTTTATACCTCAAGGGGATACCACATGCACCGACTCTACCTACTCTTCTCTTGGGTGGGGGGGGCACCCTACCTTGACCGGATCTCGACTCGTGCCTTCGCCTGGAAGCTAAGCCACGGTTTGTCCTTGAGTGGGGTCCAACGCCGTCCCTTGCCTGACACGGGGGACACCCCTGTCAATCCCTCATTAATGGATGAAGAATTATGGTGGCCGCCCTCTCATGGGGAGGACCTCGAACGACCCTTCCGATGGGACGGGTCATACCTACCTCTACTCCGCCGGAGGCAGATGCAACGTGGGGGCACAGCTGTCCGTCTAGTCAGATGTGACCGGTGACAGGCCGGTCACAGACCGGTCATTCCTGACCGTCGCGCGCCAGTCGGGCATGCCGCACGTCTGCCCCTACCGCATTGAATGCGGCAGGGGGCAGTTGGGGCGTTGCGTTCATTAAAGGAGGTTCGGCTTGGGCCCCCTCCCCGCTTGCTCCCCCCGCTAGATGGCGGATAGGCGAGGGCCTCGGGGCAAAGCGGTGCGAGGGCCCGAGGGGCACGACGTGGCACCCTGAGGCCTCGGGGCAAAACGGTACGAGGGCCCGAGGGGCATGACGTGGCACCCCGAGGCCCCCTGGCCGCTCCTGCGATCCGCGGGGTACGGGGGTAGGGCCAGGCTGTAGGGTTATGCGTCAGGAAGGTAAATTCCCCTCATTCCACATACCCCCGGGCCCACTTCACCGACAACCATGCAAGGTTGGTTTCAATGTTTCTAAAGTACACCTCTAAAGCTAATATATGTGCGGAAATATTAAAAGCTATAGGACAAGTAAACTTGAATGATCTTCAAAAAAAACTCCATCAAGTATAGATTAGGCGGTTGCTTATTATAATCCTTCTCCGATATTAGACCATCGCTCTTTAAGATGATTTTAGGGTGTGTTTGGTTGCTTGTATCATCATAGCCTAGCCCATCTCTCTCATCCAGGCTGAGTTTAGCCTGGATGAGGAGATACACATGCAATTGTTTGGTTGGTTGTATTGGTTTAGCCTAGCTAGTATAAGATTTTGTTTGGTTGCTTGCATGAGAGATACGGTTTAAAAGAGATTTTGTTTGGTTGGTTGTATGGATTTGGGGTGTAGTTACCTCTTTATTTAGGTTGTATTCTATATATGGGGTTGGGAACCCATCTCCTCGCACGGAAAACGGAGCGGCCCATTAGTGTGTGATTAATTAAGTGTTAGCTAATTTTTTTTTCAAAAATAGATCAATATGATTTTTTTAAGCAACTTTCGTATAGAAACTTTTTATAAAAAACGCACAGTTTAACAGTTTGAAAAGCGTGCGCGCGGAATACGAGGGAGAGGGGTTGGGAACCCCTCATCTGAACGCAGCCTTAGTTGGGTGAGGTTACCTCTTAAATGTTATATAAAAAATACCTCTCAAATATTATATGAAATATTTTGATTAAATTGCACTTCAGGTCAATATTAGTGTTAACTTAAACAAGTACGAGCGATGGTCTGAAATAAGAGAAAATCATCAGTTTTATCAATACCTAGTAAACTCAGATGATAAGGGAAAAGCTTCTCTTGGATAGAAGTGACGACTAACCACAACCAAATGTTTTCAATACTTATCCTCCTCCTACAAAATCAAATAGAAAAGCCAGTGAAAAAAAACATGTGACACATATTTTCATCGATGCTTCCATTGTTTACTATATTAAAATCAGCTGTGGTCAAAATTTCAATTTTAAAACTTAATTTCAAAGTTTTTCATTGAAGTTTTTTTTCTCCTAAGCATTGACATTTAAATTGCTAACCATATATATTTACACATTTATCCACAAATTATTATTGTTATTATTATTATTATTTTTTGATAGGTGTGCTCGAGGTGGCACCTTGGCACTTTGGCAGTGCCAAGCAAGCAGCCAAGTTGGCAACCGAAAATATCAAAGGCTTCCCGCGACCGCCAACCCCACCACCACACACATCCAGCCTCACAACGCCCTCCACCGCTTCGCGAATCTTCCTCCCCAACCACACGAAAAAAAAAAAAAAACTCACCTTCACCCTCGCCGTCGCGGCGCTCCCAAAAGAAATTCACCTCTTTTTTCCCCACGCTCCGGTGGCTCCACGCCGCCCCGCCCGCCGCCGCGACCACCCGTTCCATCGGTGAATCCGCGGATTTAATCTCCCAGCTCCCCGTGAGATCACAAAGACCGCGCGGACGTGGGCTGGGGCTGGGATGGTGGGCGACCTCTCCTCCCTCCTCGCCGCCGTCTCCTCCGCCTCCCCCGTCGTCCTCGCGCCATCAAAGGTGCGCCGCTTTTCTTGCTCTTTTGCTACCCGGTTGGGGTTGATTGGGTTCCTGATTGATGATTGGGGGAATTCTTGGTTTTGTAGGAGCTCCATGGCGTGCACTTGCCGATGCCGCTCCAGGGGAAGAGGCCGCTGCAGCCGCAGGACGCTGCCGTCCACATCGAGGCCGCCGCCGCCGCCGCCTTCCAGGGGCAGGTGATGGTGCCCGGCCACGCGCAGGCGCAGGCGCAGGCCGCCGCCATCCAGGCCTTCGCTGTGCCCGACATGGCCGCGCTCATCGACATCCAAGGTTCGTATTGCCTCTTGGATTCCTCTTCTTCCTTCGTTAAGTGCATGGACAAGCACAAGCACACCGGTGGCTAATTTGCTGTAGAATTTTTCTATTACAATTGAATTTGGAATTTGCCAATCGCAGCTATGGATCCGAATTGTGAGATTAGGGGCTTCAGTTAGAATTAGGGGCTGCGTATTCTCGCATGCAAAGAGGAATGCTTTTTTTTTCCTCCTAAAGTTAGAGACAGTAATTTGCTTTGCAGAAAGGAGTGGAAACAAAATTCTTTGCTTGTTTATGCGCGCGCCTTGGCTTGTGGTTTACAAATGAGACCTGAAGCCATCGCTTTACACATCGGTTGCTTTCTTCTGTGTGCTTGCACATAGTACAAGATTGTGTAGTGAGCTTTGCAATGGTCTTTTCTAGTAGGATGGTTTTTCATGGTATGTTACACATAATTCAGGTCAAGATTAAAATTTCCTACTCTCACTAAGTGGTTTGTCCTGTTCGATTCATGATTTAATCTGTCGAATTTTCAGTTTTACAAGTGTGGATTAGAATTCATTTCAGAAATTATTTTCAGTTTTGCATTTTATGCTGATTCTAACCTCGATGTATCTGTGCAGCAGACTCTCACCCTGACTCAGTTCAACTTAGCCTTGGGATTGCCGAGCAATGCTCAAGGCAGGAGAAAATCCTGAAATTTCTAAGGTCAGGGTCCGATGTGAAAGAACTTGATGTATCTTTACTGACTGAACTTATGGGGCATCAAACTCTGCCAATCAACTTGGGTACTCAACCATACATCCCTGATGATAAGTTATCAGCTCTTCCAATCAGCATGGCCAGTCAACCATATATCCCTGACGATAAGTTATCTATCTATGAGTTTGAATTGGATGAGCCCCAGCAGTATCTACCAGAAAATCAACTTGTCATCCCTGATCCTCTTGTGGAGTTTTTCCAGTCCC
The DNA here is from genome assembly GCA_000338895.3 of Oryza meridionalis. NCBI lineage: Eukaryota > Viridiplantae > Streptophyta > Magnoliopsida > Poales > Poaceae > Oryza > Oryza meridionalis. The sequence continues at coordinate 2,526,276 of CM002528.2, read as the reverse complement.
ATGGTTCTGCCCTTACCATAGATCAAAACGGGAGAATCCTCTTCAATGGAAATGGAGATGATATGAGATATTTACTTTCGATTGTCTTGGCGTTCAATATGTCTAAACGAGAAACAAGCAGTTGCAAGACAGCATATCTAGTTCCATATTTTGAAAGGTAATACTGTGAAGCATCATGCTCCTTGTAGACCTTCTCATTCATCTTATTCATTTGTTCATTGAGGTTTAATACTTGAGTGATATGCAAACTCCGTGGTAACCGTGTTCTCTTGAGCACTGTAAGGTAGACCAATGATTCTAATTTTGCCACTTAGGCTGTTTTCCATTAGATAAAAACTGTGTTAGGCACCTATGGTCATCTTTTAGCTGTATTAGCAAGATGTCGCATTAAGATCTTCCTTGGTCTTCTGGACATGTTGACATCGTTTCAACTGGCCATGAATAGTGCATAGCATATTTGTTCGCGGTTGGAATGAATAATTCCATGTCTGGATCAATACTCCCAACAGAATTCTAAAGACTGCCGCATCACTTCACGCACAAGACGCTTTCCCTGTAGAAATACAGAAGTAAAATGTTAAAATTATTTCTTAACACTATTGCCGTTCTAGACGACATGTTTCCTTGTGCTTCACAATGATCTGTTAAAAGGGGCATTGCATTGCCTCTATAATCAATGTTGAATCATATGTTTTTTTCTTGTCTTAGTGACCCTATCCTCATTATTGATGCCTCTTTTTTTTTGGCTTTTGTCTAATTGTCTTATAAATGCCTTTTTTGATAAACAGGAAAAGGCGATCCCGAGCAAGCAGCCATGCATCCAATTCAAAATTAGCAAGCACGGCAGTTGATGCTTCAAAAAGGTACATTGCAGTCACTTGTGTATTTTCTGAACACCAACCATTAGCATAACTTCTATACTGTTTTCCTGCCATAGTCATGATAAAGGTTAAATACTCAATGGATTGGGTTGAAGTAGTGCAATTCTTATTCTTCAAACTGCTAGTGTAGACTTTGTAGTTACTTCGAAAAGATACACAATCACTTGCATCATAGACTAGACACAAGTAGTGGCAGGCTTTTTTGTTTGAACAAAATAAAAGATCAGACACATAGAACAGACATGTGGGAATTACTGGACTAAACTACGATGATATTGCTCTTTTTACCTGTTTCTAAAACTGCATCCAAGGTTATTTTTACATATTAATGTGATTTTTTTTAAATACTCAGCACTGCAAATGGGAAGTCAAAATCTTCATCAAAGAAGAAGCAGAAGAGTAAAAATATTAAAGAACGTGACCTGTACCCGAAGAACTATTTCCATGCTAGTGAGGCATTTTTATCTATGCTCCTGGACAAGGACAATAGCAGCTCAACAATTCATTCACTGAAAAAAGCTGGTCCTGAGATCAGTGAACTGCTGACAAAATGCTCTATTGGCATCGCTGGAACTGGCTTGGCTGTTCTTCTCTCAGTTGTGTGCAAGATGGCTACCGGTATGAAGAGTCCTATTGCTGCTACGCGGCTGGTGAACACTGGTGTTGGACTTGGGCTCTTTTGGCTCTCCTGGGCAGTAAACGGATTGCGAGACACAATTACTAGCATGTTTAGAAGCCCAGGTGACATGAACTTGAAGGACGAAGAGGTTGCAGTCAGAATACAAAAGAGCATGAACGACATTCTCTTCAGAGCGATCACTATATTGGCAATCACTGTTTTTAAGTTTGCGTAAGTGGTTACATACTAATTTACCTTTTCCCCGACCCACCTGTAATATATAATCCACCATTTTGGTTCAGGAGTACAGCACTAGTGCTTCTGTAGGATTAAGTGCCAATTGAGCAAATGATCCCCGGTAATTTTGTAGAAAATGAGAAACCGTTGTGAACTGTACAGAATTTTGCTGGCAGCTTGGTGTATATGAAAGATAGGTTTTTTCTTATCTGTAGATGAACAATCCAATGCCCAATGATTTATCTATCCAGCAGACAGGTTCCATATTTTAGCTACTTATCCTCGTTTGTTCCTGATCTATCGATGTTTGATTGAAGTTTCAGTCCTGGTGTAATTTTAAGAGGTTCATGCGCTAAATTTTCTGATATGTTAGAAACACCCTGATTTGCAGAATGCTCGTAATTTGAAATGGTTAAAGCCTACTCTCTTAAAAAAAATAAATTTCTGGCTATGAATCTAGATAGAGGTTTTTTTTTTTTTAATTTTTGGGAAGGAGGGTGCCCATGCAACATGGTTGCTATAGTCTTTCTTCACCAATCACATGGAACTAGCAATGAGTACATTCGACGTTGATAATTGTCCTTGATACCATTTCGAATTTATGATCATAGTCAACTGATTACTTCAAAAACGAATTTATGATCAGTCAACTACTATAAAAAAAATGATCTGCTGGAGTTCCAATCAGTGTCTTAGGATAATAACGTAATTTTAAGTAGCTGTACACTTGATCTATCATATGAGAGCATATAAGGAAGAAGACTCAAAGGAGCTTCACTGTTGGTAATGTTGACAACAGACAACTTGGCATCCGCAGCTGCTTTGTCAAAACAGTTGAATGTCTCGACATTCCGAATAACTGTGGCTATGTAGGCGACAGGAACTTCTGTCGCAGCGCTACTGAATTCATTGCTGGTTTCTTCTTTGTTTGCGACACTATTAGTTCCTCGATTATTCCCCCTTCTCAATAGCATAGAAAGCACTCTAATAAGGTGCGGCACGCAGACCGGATCATATATTATATCTGCACCAAGGCTGTCAAAAGATATCAAATTAGTGTTTATCGAAATGAAAAAGAAACAGATGAAGGGACTGATGTAATCTGGATCATGGACAGCAGGGGTACGCTCAAAAGGTTTTACTCTCTATTTTCCAAGTCACAATAACTCGATAAATTGATAATTGATTCAAACAAGTGTTTCATGGCTCCCAGTCATATGTCCAGTGTCAGATGGATAATGGTCATGGAAAAACTAGTGTAAACCACTACAATAATACAAAAAATTATTGCCCAAGGAAATACTGTACTCACACTAAGTCTGGCTTGCAGTCCCATAGATCGCTTTCAGATGTTTCTTCCCATGAAAGATATTTGCATTGTACCTGCATGCCAGAATATAGTATAATCATATTTTATCCAGTAGTGCATTTGATCTAACCTCAAAAGGACAGGTATCTGATTCAAGGTGGTGTCTGGTGGTTAAAGTGCAACAAGAGTACAAGACTACAAGAGAGACTGATTAAGCTACAACGTTTACTGGAAAGCACACAACTATTTTTTCTCAAATGAAATCATACTGAAAAATATCCACAATGTATAATCTTGAAAGTATATTCTTTACATAAGAAGATAGCATACCTTATTCTTGTTCTCTTCCGGAAGTTGAGAACCTTCCTGCTCAACGCATAAGCTATTCATTTCCATGTTGCCTTTCATGTTTTCTAGTGTCGATGCATCACCATCAGTAAGAATAACCTGCATCATCGTATAAACACTGTCACCTGTCTTTCCTGTTGAACTAATCTCTAACCTTTGAAGAAGTTTATGCGCTTAGTTGGGAGTAAATATAGCTCATGGCTTAACCATCACTAGCCGCTAAAGTCAGTCAAAATTAAAGAGTTGAATATATGTCTGCATTTTCATTTCTCAGTTAAGTCGTCTTGACAAACTATACAAGGCTTACTTTTTCACAGATAATATCCATTTACTTGAATGGATAGTGGCATTATAAACTTTCATACCTTGGAGGCGTTGACATAGTTCAGACATACACCAACCAAACCAACACCAGAACCTAGCTGTTTATCATGGAAACATTAAGAGTGAGAAACCCTCACATATAACTTTTAAAAGTTCTGGTCATGAGATTTTCCGTTGATCTAACAGGCAAGGAAAAAGTATGATACTGATGAGACAGATGATCAAATACTAAATTCACAACAACAGTAACTGCATATCTATTTGCTCAAGAAAAACATCAAGGTAAAGTGACACATAGTAGAAGGGCTTTGCAGAGTAATAGCTAGCGACAGAGTTCAAGCTCAATATTACACACTGTATAATCATTAGAGAAATGTACAATGGACTTCTATATGTTTCTGTTGCAAAACGCATGCCTAAGCAATATATAAATCTCATTTAGTACTAATCACAAAATGGCTAGAAATAACCAGTATTTTCTGGGGGATGATCAGGTTGGCTCACTTTGGATCCGTCCCTGGTACAGTAATATTTTACAGCAGAAGATAGAGTAGTTGAGCTGAACATATTCCTATAAATATATACTCCGTATATGCTAGCTAAAGATAACATTTTCCATGTATCTAAACTAAAACACAAATAATAATCAGTATTTACCTCAGAGCAACATTTTCTAGAGAAAATTTTTGGGTATGAAAGAATAAACTCAGATAGGAATAAACTTGATGGCCAAAGAGAGCACCTGTAAAAGAAAAGTATGCCCTGACATGAATTAAGAATTTATGCAAGTAGCTTAATATATAGATAATAGTAATATAAAACTAGATTATATATTCAATGCCATCATACCCTGTATCACCTTCGAGCATATTGATAGAACATGATAATCGAGCAACCAAGCTTACTCGCTTATTGTCATCTACATAAAGGTGCTTGTTACAAACTATTATAATTTGGAAGAAATCAAAATTAAAAACTCACTTGTAGGAGAAATAAAAGATATCTCTTTATAGATCTTCTCAGTCCTATTTAAGGATGAATTATTCTGCACACGTTATAAAATAAGCCACTTTTAGTATAGCATTTCAACAGTTATTAACTACTAGGCTATATTACGATGTTTAAAGACGTACTGATTTTGACGACATGAACTGGCCAAATTCCTCATAAAGTCCATCAATCACAATATCTGATGATAACTCAGCTTCTGCTATAATCCTTTTAAGAATAGTTGTAACATAACTACAGTTTTGATCCCCCCCTGCCTGTAATGAATACCCAACATTTTAGATTAGGAGTTACAGGGAAAATATTGATCAACAACCAGAAAACTATAAATATGTCAAGTAAACCAAATTGTGACTCTTTTTGTATTATATGCATCTTTCTATAAGGCACACATCATGGTCGTTTTTTTTTTCTGTTGATACTTTTGCGCGAGATAACAAAAGACATTTACATTATTGCCAGTACAACTCTCCAAAATAAAATTTTGAACGTGTGGCGTGACAGAACCTCCCCCAGCTTTTCTGCAGAATCAAATACACAAAAATTTAAATAAACACCACCATAAACTTATCCAAAAAAAAAGAGAAAACAAAATAGCGCTTTGCCTTGTCAAGTTACAATCACATTCATACAACTGAGAAGAGGAAGATTATTATTATTTTTTTTAAAAAAATCTTTGTATGAAATTTCCTGACACGTTCATATAAGGTGGAAACTAACAAGTTCTCTGAACTTTCTTGGGTCTGAAGATCTCTCTGCTCATTGGAGCTCAATCACTAGCCAAATCTCATCACATAACTGACGTAAAACACAGCCTCCTCCACTACTAAACCCAAACCAAATCTCTGCATCGGCAACATTTGTCTGAACCAACCGCAGAGGCTTGTCTGAGATTGGGGACTCGATCGATCGATGCAGAGCAGCATACGAATTCGAGCGTGTGGGGGCGCGCGCGTACCTGGCGAGGGAGAGGACGCAGGCGGGGGGCTCCCGGGCGAGGAAGGCGAGCTTCAGGTGGAGGAGCAGCTCCTGCTCGGCGGCGGCGGCCATGGATTTCAGATGCCACGCGTGGAGATGACGAGATGAGAGGAAAAGATGCTGATTTGCAGTCTGGGCCTTGGCTTTATTGCAGTTTTGGGAAGGGACAGACTGAGGCCGTGTACGAGTACTTTTTGGAGGATATAAGATTGTTTTAGTATCCTAAAATTATTACTTGTCAAAATAAATCTACAGATATTTTTTTTTCGAAATAAATCTGCAGATATGGTAGTAGTTCCTTCATGACACCATCCTTGTATAAATCCTAATATAAGTGCGCACCTGTACCGGATTTGGACAGTTTTACTACTACATCTTCTGATATTAGGTGCACTTATTATTCTTGTGGTAGTAGGTGCATTTATATTGAGACGATGAGAGTAACATATATTCAAGGTAAATATATTTAAGAATGTTGTATTATGCTTAAAGATATTTGAAATTTGGCCATAAATATTTTTTTACAGCAATAAGGCACGTTCTTTTGGATAAATAAAAATGAATAAATGCACATGTTTCATGAGTTTCTAAATGGTTTATTAAAGGGATAATGATGATGGTGAGTGATGAATTAGTCACCAGTCACCACCCTAATCACCAACTACCTTTTTGAATGAAGAAATGACATGGGGTCAAAGTACTCACATGTCAATCACCACTACCATCATCTCTACTTTTGTGGAAAAGAAAATGATATTGTGAGCCTATAGAGACCATATATTAGTTATAAATATGTAGAATTTAAGAGATGATGTATACAGAAAATAATGAGAAAATAATGATAATAGCAGATTAATGATTATTTTCATCAATTAAAATCCCATTACAATGTACGGGCAATATGCTAGTATACACAAACATATAGAACAATATAATAAACGGTAGGTCCTGTTCTTTTCTAATCAAAATGTAGATTTTACCTCAGTTTCATTAACATTTTTTTTAAACTGCTACACAGTATATTTGTGCGAAATTTTTTTATATAAAAGTTGCTTTAAAATATCAAATAAATCTATTATTTAAGTTTGAAATAATTAAAACTGCTAATGGTTTTCTCGTTTTATGTACCCTACTTGATCTTCATCTTTGTCAAATTCAAACGGGCATAATTTCTGCCTCGCTAGCTGGTTAAGTAGTACCACCTCCATCCCAAAAGATAAGTTTTAAGGATAGACACGTAAGTTAAAAAAGTTGGTGAAATTAAATAGAAGAAGATTGTAATTGGTTAGAAAGAGAAGGTAGATGGGAAATTGGAATGGTAAAAGTTTATGATTACTTCGTAATTGAGAAGAGAATGTAGATGGAAAAATTTTTATATTTTAAAATAAATTTTGAAGGCTTTGTTATATCTTGGGACGAATAGAGAACTCCCTTCGTTTGACATATATTAATTCAGATATGAAAAGACGAATATTTTCTTTATTAAGACGGTCTATTTGATATTTCTCCTAAGCTTACATGCTTGTCAGACTTTTGAGATGGTCAAGTTCTAATCAACCACGTTTTATACCTGAAGATTGGAGGTGACAATGGTCTCTAACTAAGCTTGAGAAAACGAGGATATATGCTTAAAAATGAAGTCTTTTTAGAGGTAAAGGAGCTAGTTATCTCGATCGTCAACCGGCATGCCCAAGTTTCTGGGCTAAATGCCTACATCAAGGAATCGAATAACGAACATATTAAAGTAATATTGATGATTCCACAATAGCTGCCGGAATGCATTTCGTTTCCATCAATTCCGAACTATTACGTACTCCATCCGTCGTATAAAGACAGTGCATGCATTTTTCATTTTTTTAATGTAATAACTAGCAAAAGTGCCCGTGCGTTACACCGGGAAGCTTACATATCAGAAAAATATGCAATTAATTAAAATACAAATTCGCTGAAATATTTGGTATTTTTAAGTAGGTATGTGTATAATTAAATAAATTTACAAGTAAAGCAAGTGTGAGAAATAAAATGACATGGTTAAATTTAATTTTATTAAATTCTCCATGATTAGTTACGCTCTTTGGAATTTTATTGGAATTTTCTGAGCTTAATTGCTAAACAAACATCATTTAACAATTATTTAATTGGAAAAAAAAGAAAATACTTCCTTTTAGGTTTTTTTCGAAATAAAAATATTTAATATAACTATAATTGTAATGCTTCTGAAAAAATGAGCACTAAAAATGAACTTATTCTATTTTTTTCGGCCCGAGGGACCTAAAATAGACTTATTTCCGACCCTTGCCGGTCGGCCCACGGCCTTTTGCACATGCGCGGGCACACTTTTCCTCCCCGGGCCGCAAAGTGGCCTCACTCTCGATTCCTCTTGGGCCGATTTCGGCCCGGACAACATCGGCCGTCCGATCTCTAGGGTTTTGATCGGACGGCCGAGCGTCGATATCGGGGAAACAAAACCCCCTCCCTCTCAGCCGCTGAAACCCTAGCCCATTTCCCTCCCTCCATCACACTTCGCCACCCTCCCCTTCGCGCCCCCGATCGGCGGCAGCGGCACCCTCCCCCACCACCGGCGGCGGATCTAGCGGGAGGGGAGGCGCCCCGCGAGCGGCGGCGCTCTCCCCTTCACTGGATCTAGCAGGAGGTGAGCCGCCGGCGGCCAGCTGTCCCTGCGGCGGCGACGGCGACGGCGGTGGTTCGGCGACGACGGCGGCCCCCTTCGATCTAATTTTTGGTTTTTATTTGGATATATATGTGTACATGCATCATGCTTTCTTCGATTATATTTGTGTGATTGGACTCAGATTGTGATTTTTTTTTCCGGGGTTTGATTGGATTTGGATTGGGATTTTGGGGGGAGGGGGGCGACGAAGCGGGACGAAATAGATGTGACGACTGGAAAAATACGAATATTTATATTAGTTATAGATGTTTGACTATTCGTCTTATTTATTTTTTCTATTTATTTTTTCTACGATTAGTATTTTTGTTATTATTAGATGATAAAACATATTTTATGCGCGACTAATGTTTGTTAATTTTTCATAAATTTTTTAAATAAGACAGATGGTCAAATGTTAAACACGGAAACCCAAATATGTTCTTTGTGAGACAGAGAAAGTACTAGCTAGAGTAGTAGCGTCGAATTAATAATGAACTTCAATGATGGCTTCCGTGCAACTTTGATATACTATGTACTAACACCGTCACAAAATAAATTTATTTTTCATCCATCCCACACGTAGCAATACAGAAAAAAAACAAATTATACTCTTATTTTATCAAATCCTAATGCAACTATTACTTATTTTATTTACTTTTAATATAATTATCCTCTACCTACACAAACACGGATATGATGAGTACTTTAAGGATAAAATATATTTTGAGATAAATGAAATGAGTTTAAAAAGAACTTATTACGGGACAGCAGAAAGTACTACCTAGCTAGACCTTATCTCCCAAATCAGAATAACCAACAAACTAAAGCAATGAGAATAGCATGCAAGAATCATCAGGAGACTAACCATCTCCTTAAAGCTTCCTCGCAAACAAACACAAAAAGAAAAATTAGACTACTTATTATAATTTTTTGGCAGCCTCGATCGCTAGCCTAGCTATATAAGTAAGTGGCACCACGTCCCCATCTGCTAGTCAAGTCTCTCTGTCTTCTCTCGACTTGAATTTTCATCGATCGGTTTTACCGGCAAGCATGGCGTCGCGGCGGGCCGCCGGCAGCGTGGAGTACGTCGTCGCCGGCGACGGCCAAGCTGCTGCTGTCTGCGTAGACAAGGTCGCAAAGATTGGCCGGCGGCGGGAAGACGTCGATGGCGTCGGCGGCGGCGGCGACGGCGTGGCGGTGGCGGTGGACAGGGTGGAGGAGATCGGCGGCAACGGCGTGGACATCTGGGCTCAGATCTTCATCGACCAGACGAGAAGGAAGATGAATTCGCAGCTAAACAAGTAAAAAATATCACCCTCCGTTCTAAAATATATGAGATTTCGATTGAATGTAACACATTCCATAGTAATTTACATTCAACCAAAATCTTTTATATTTTAAAAGAGAGGGCGGCACATATAATTATTAAGGATAGATAAGTAATTAGCAGTGACAATTTGTGACTGTAATTTCTCTGAACACTGTGTATAACGTAAAAACTTGTGTGTTATCGATATATTTATTTATTATTACACTCAATGATCAGTTACGGTAAGTACAACTTGGGGAGCCAATCGACCGTGTTAATTTTGTTTAATTTCTCGTTTTGCCTGTACTCACAATTTTGTGAACCTCAACTGTTGGGCTTCCTAAATCTGGCCCATCTAATGCGCCCCGGCCCATGCATGTGAAGGTGCCAAGGAAAAGGTATATGGGAAAAAGTACACCCAAGTCCCTCAACTTGTCATGGAGATACAAAATCATCCCCCAATCGCAAAACCATATACCAGGCGTCCCTCAACTAGCAAAACCGTTCGCTTTAGGACCCTCAGTGGTTTTGACCCCGGTTTTATCCGATGTGGCGGCTGAGTCAGCGTATGACCTACATGGGCCCCACATGTCAGACAATCCACGTTAGCCTCCCCCTTCCTCCAGTCTTCCTCTCTTCTATACAGTCACACACCCAAGCGGTAGCGCGTCGGCGCGTCGGCAGCAGCGGCGGTAGCGCGTCCACGGCGCCGCGTACTTTTTCCTAACTACACAGAAGACCTTTCCATGCTTCAGCTAGAGCAGAGCGCGAATGCTATAGGAGGAAGTGAGGAAGTTGCAGGCGAGGCGTTCGATTGTTTGCCGCAGAGAGGAAAGGGAGAGCTCGCTGCTCGTCTCGTCTCGCTCCCCTCGCGGATCGCGGCGCAGCTGGATGAATCTGATGGCGCCGGTGTGTGCAGATCCTCGGGCTGGACATGTGCGCCGACGTCATCGTCGGCGACGAGCTGCGGCGCGGCATCTCCGGCAGCCAGAAGAAGCGCCTCACCACAGGACGTAGGCCCTCGCGCGCGCGCCGTGCCTCCTTCCCCTCGCCTCAGATTTTGATGTCGTTCGCCCCTCCGAATCTCCGATCCGTTGGTTGAAATCGGCTGTGGATGATGGCAGCGGAGATGCTGGTCGGCCCGACCAAGGTCTTGTTCATGGACGAGATATCCACCGGCTTGGACAGCTCCACCACCTTCCAGATCATCAGGTGCATCCAGCAGATCGTCCACATGGGCGAGGCCACCGTCCTGGTGTCGCTGCTGCAGCCCGCCTCGTCGCCCGCCGCCGCGTCGCCGGACGCCGGATGTCCTCTCCCGCCTCGCAGCCACCGCCGCCGCCGTCTCGTCGCCCGCCGCCGCGTCGCCGGGCGCTGGATCTCCTCTCCCGCCTCGCAGCTGCCGCCGCCTTTGCCTCCTCTCCCGCCTCACCGCTTCCACATCGTCGGCCTGCTCCGCGACTACCGGAGCGCAGGTACCCCGGGTGGCGTCGCTGGAACCCGGAACTCCTCCCCGCCGCGGATGGTGCTCGCGGAGGCGGCGCTGGCCGTGTAATGGAGCTCGACGCCTGATGTCCTCACCCGCCTGCTTTGTTCCCGCGCAGAGTGGAGCTCGATGCCGCCATCGAGGAAGGCCGGCGAGCTTCGTGGCGGGATTTTTCGTCGGGACGCCTTCTCCCGCATCGCCGCCGCTATCCTCATCCGCTCCCGCCGCTCCTTCGATGGTGCCCGCGACGACGGTGCCGGTTCCAGGAGGTTGTCGCCGACACGGTACAAAACCGTTCGATAGCGGGTTTGTTAGTTGAGAGACGCCCGATATCTGGTTTTGCGGTTGGGGGACGATTTTGTATCTCGATGACAAGTTGAGGGACATTGGGTGTACTTTTTCCAAGTATATGAGATGGATTGGAAACTTATTATAAACTTTTCTATAGAAGTTCTTAAGAAATCTTTAAAAAATCACTCAGATAGGTAATATGTAAATAAAAAATTCTATAAAATTTCATGAATAAACTCAATGTGATATAAAATTAACAAACAATATTATTTTTGTTTGTCTTTTTTTCTCCAATGTTTCTCTATTTTATATCTCACAAATAAAGTTGAGTTTATCCTCAAACTTCACAGTGTTGTCTAATATTATGTTAACTATATGTGAGATATTTTTTTCAATTTTTTTTGAAAACTTGTATATCATCTTTTCTTCACTGTTTCTCAATTTTATATCTCAAACACCGATAGATATGAAATGTTTCAAATAATTGATATAAGACAAATTCCAGTACCAAACCAAATCGCCGCCTCTGCATACATTTCCTATCTATTTTCACATGAATGATGCATGCATATTTATATATATGTGAGAATGGAACTTACCTTGTTCGTTCCTGCCTAGCGAAGCTAAGCTAATCTAGTACACGGCTAGCTAGCCCTGATGACGTATGCCAAGTGATATCAGCAACGCACACATAACACATTACATCACGCGTGTGATTTTAGGAGAAATCATGTGAATTTCTGACCTTCAGAAACGATCGTGTATGCGCATCGCATATACCATGAAGAGGACGAAATCTTCTTGAAAAAGAAACTTTTGATGAAAGCGTCATATATGCAGAGCGGTTGACGCCTTCGATTATTATTCAGTTCTTACTACTATACAGGCATATACAGCTCAGTGCACGTATATCGCTATCGATATCTTTGTGCTTGATACTCTCTTACGCGTAAAACCCTTTTTGCCATACGTATGTTTGTCCCTTGATGGGATCAGTTGGATTGTGCGCTAGCTAGCTCCCTTCATCATTTTAGTTCACTATACTTTTAGTTTTTAACATGTGTTACTGTTACTATTACTGTCACTACCACACAACACCACACCCGTGCTGCCTCGTCAGTGTTGGTTAGCCAAAAACCAACATTGATAGGGTTTCTCTCTCCGCGCACGTCCAATCTGACCAACTACTAGCACTTATGACTATTCACTAGTACCCTTATTTTTTAATTGAACCACTATAAAAAGAATGTGAGTCGACCAAAAATCAAAACGAGCCAATTTTTTAAGTTGGACTCTGAAATCTAGATTGGTCGATCCCCTTTTCCTCCTCTCTGTCCATCTCCCCCTACTCGCAGATGATAAGGTGTATTTGAATTTAGATTGAATATGTGATGTTAATTTGTATTTGTCAGTGTTGATCTATGCATATTGATTTGTGAGTGTGTCCATTGATGTGTTTGTGAGATGTTGATGTTGATTTGGATATGAGGATTTAGACATTTGGTATTGAGTTGATCTAGGCATCCATCGAGCCAGCTCTTTTTTTTTTTGCAGCTTGTCAACCTCATCAGCCAGCTCATCGGTGCCCATATATATATTATTGTGCCGGTTGGGGACCCATTTACCGGCACTGATGAGAGGGGGCTCATCAGTGCCCTATTGTTGTGCCAGTTGGGGACTCATCATAGATGAGAGTCTCCAACCGGCATTAAAGCCGTTCCCTGTCGTAATATGTAAACTAAAAACCAAAACCATAGCCTTTACAAAGTAATTATTTTAATTATACCATATAGATGTAAGAAGTAATATTCAAAACAAGTATTTCCTCCATCCAAAATATGAGCATTCCAAACGTTTAAAATTTATTTATAAATTTAGGGATTTCTAAAAACTACTTGTTACATCAATTTCTCTCTCAATCAAATTACTTTCCATCTTATATCCTTAATCATCCTCCTATCTCCAACCGTCCTTTATTTAATGAAGGACACAAAGCTCTTTTCTCCTTAGTCTTAATCTCTGCTAAACATGTATAAATGCTTATATTTATCCATGGAGGGAGTAGAAGACATGGCACATGTACATAACCAATTAGATGGAATTGGACAAGTAATATTGGAACATGAGCTACCATTAGCATAGCATTAAGCTTAAATAAGGTAGTAAAGTAGTAATTAAACCGAATGAACCCTATGCCTACTTGGAATGTCTGTTTCTGGTCCAAAACGGTGTAAAATACTGGCCTATATCATTTTTCAGTTGGACCGAAAAACACCCTTGGAGAGGTTGTATCTCGGATTATAATTCGGCATGGTATGCCCATTACCATAAAAAAAATAATCTCATAACACACAAAAGGGAAAATAAGTTGGCCGATTAAGTGCTCTCTGCCCAGCACCGACGCCACCCTCTTCTTTGCCCACGCCCCCACCACCAAGGCTCCACATCACGACCATCTTCTTCTTCTAGATGCCACCACCTCCTCTCCCAGGATCTGCTTTCTCTCATGCTCACCGGATCCGCTACCTTCTCCGCCTTGTTGCCATTGCCAGTGCTCTTGCCTTCCTCACTGCACCACCCCCATCAACAAGCTTAGTCTTTTCCTTGAGGTCGATGGCACCCTCTCCGGTGTCCTTCTGAGTTTTGAGTTGTCGGCATTGTCTTGGAGTTGCATTGTGCCTCCACAGCTCAGTGATAACTTGTGCTAGCCACTCCTCTTCCAGTTCAAATACATATTACAAAATTTTCAAGTACCATGTTGATGATTCTTGTATATCCTCTACTTAATCCAAACTTTCTTGTTCCAAATTCGATGTTCCATTTATGTTTTGATGAATAGCGATGTCTCGGACTGAATTGACCATTTGCTTATCCAGTTCTTTATGAGAGAAAACTTTCACTTTTGTTTCCTCTCCCAAATAGCTCAGCTAGGGAATTTCCTTTTCACCGGTATTTAATTTTTTTGGGAAACTGAAGTTATAAATGATTTTATTTATTTTTGGACTAGAAAAGAAAACCCGAAACATTCAAGCCTATATCTCAAAGTGAGCCACGTGCTATAAATAAAAATTTCAAGACTGAAATAAAAAAGTTTACGTTCTTTGCAGGAAACTATATTTTTAATCTTATCCCCTCGTTCTTTGCATGTCACTCAAATGGTTATGAAAAAAAAAGAAAACAAAATGAGAAGGTGTATTAATATGTGATATAACACTCCACAAATATGTAAGTTCAAATTCAACTTCTATATCTCGTAACGAAAAAAACAAATTAAACCGCAACTAGTTAACGTATATTCAGAGTCAAAATTTTTTTTTCGTTGCGAGATATAGAAGTTGAATTTTTACTTGCATGTTTGTGGAGTGATATATCACATGTTAATACATCTTCTCAATTATTTTTAATTTTTTTCATAACCATTTAAGTGACATGCAAACAACGACGGGATATCCCCTCGAGGGATCAAAATTTTCTTCCCTTATTTGCTGTTGGATATAAAAGATACAGTACGGCTGTTGCACACCATAAAAGAATTGGTAATTAACTATGGAACACTAGGCCATTATTTTATTATTTTTATGAGATTTTAGAGAGAAAAATTTGCCCCTAGGGCTAGAAGCTTGTATTGGAAACTTTGACGAAGTCGAAATGATCTTTCTTGAAAACAAAAACTTGACGACGTCGAGTGTATTGCAGACTTGCAGTGTGCCGATCATTAATATCCAATCCAAGATGCTGTCTTTTTATGAGTAGAGGAATCAAGTCAGAAACTAGGCATGTGACAACATCGTGTAGTATCTTAGGTCTTAAGGCAGTACGTACACAGGTAGCTGCTGGCTACCGCGTTATCGAATCTGTTGGTATATAGGGACAGTATACTGAGAGGCAGCTAGTGATTGACTGCTAATTATTCCTGACGAAATTACGATAGGCATACTGTTCAATTCAACAACTGCTATACATATATATGCATCAAATTTTATAAGTATATATACGTACGTGTATGTATATGAAAAGTATATGCATGAATGTATGCGGCGATCCAGTCAATAAGTCTTTGGATCCGTGTGGGCGCGGCCTGCAAATTGCAAATTCTAATTCGCCATAGAGACCGAATCTGATTCGAATTTGGAACACGCTCCTGACGCATTCGACGATTGGAGACGAAACCACCGTGCAATTTGACGTAATCAAAGCGAACTGCGAGTATTACTACTATTCAAGGAAGTTTCAGTAATATTCAGTCTACTGTAGCTTTCTGGTCCATATTTTCCTTGCTGGATCTTCAAATGGTTCATACAGCTTTTACGCTTTAATTTGACCTTCACTAGCTAATGCTATTCTGAACATCACAGATTTCTGCATTATTATCTTCTCTTGGATCAGTTAGAGTTTTCGTCAGAAAGAAAGAACAGCGCATTTTCTTCAGCTGAATAGGTCAATCAACGCTCGCTACAGTGTAATAATACAAATTAAACCTCACAAGAAGCTTCTATAAATACATGCAATGAGCGGCTTCATGAACACATCGATCAACACACACACATTGTCATCAGAGAGATCATCAGCTATAACCTCCTCTCGATCGAGAAAAAAACACATCGATCAGGAAGAACAGTATGCCGAGTGTTCAGGAGATCAGCGTCCACAGGGTGGCCAAGATCGAGCCGACGACGACGACGACGGTGGCGAACGCGGTGAAGACGCCGGCGCCGCCTGCAGGCGGCGGCATTGACGCGGCGGCGGCGGGGTACATCGCCAAGATGAAGCAGCGGTGGGCGGCGGAGTCGGCGGCGGCTGCATCGTCGTCGTCGTCGACTCGTGCTGCTGCGACAAAGCGTTAGAAAGATTAAGGAATCAAGGATTATATTGCATGCAACACATAGATCGATCTACATGGATGGATGGATGAAAGTTAGTTTTTGGTGTTAATTTTCATTGACAAGTTGTTGCCGCTGATTGTTTGTTGTTATTGATTGATTAATTAACTGGATTATTGTACGTAGCTTAATTACTTGTTACAAACAAGGACGTTGAGGTGTATATATGTTCCTTATTAATCATTGAGTCAACATGGTATCCATGTTCTTAGTTAATTAATTAGTAATCAGTGTGTTGTGATCATGCATGAGTTGTCATGGTATCCTGTTTGTTACAGCTCCAGCTCCAGCTTTAGCTCTATCTTTTTTAGAGTTAGAGTCTAGCTAAATAGTTTTAGCTCCAATATCTAAAATAGGAGTGGAGCTGGGTGGAGCTTTCTCATAAAATGAAGTAAGAGAGGTGGAATTACTCGACAACTCCACTTCAAACCCTACTCTTAGAGTTAAATTTAGAAGCTGGAGCTGTACCAAACGAGTCATACGGATCATATCTGTCACTAATTTACACACTATGCCTGACGCAATTAATTAGCCCCTTATGCACTAGGAGTAAGTAAATTAATTGTTGCACCGGACGAGCTCTTTTTATCACTAGTAGCCAGGATTACACAAGAGGCATGCGGCATAAAAGTGTACTTGACCAGCAAAAATGTAGTGTTCAAAACTAAAAAAAATCATGTGTACTTATTGGCAGATTAATTTTTGTTTTACTATGTATATATATATAGATCAAAGCGCTCTCTCCTATATTATCATTGGCAATAACATAATTTGACAAAATATTGATGATAAAAGCCTTTGGGGAAATTTGCAAGATAGATTTGCATGCATGGTATATATATATACCTGTGACAACGTCATAAAAGTATGAAATTATTCTTGCATTCTAGAAAAAACAATATGTACACATTAGGAACTTGACGGCAGTAGTTATATTATTATTGCAGTATATATGCCAATCAATGCAACATGCCATCTTTTATGACCAGAGGAACCAAGCCAGGAAATAAAAGCATACTATAGCTAGTGGATACCCGCAGCTTTGCTATGGGATTTTAGAAATCTTTCTAATCAAAACAACTAAAAACAACATTGAACTAAAGGTGATAAAATACTCAATATATGCATGTTAAGCCACAATTAATATAGAACAATTAGCGTACGTAATAAATTTGTAATAAATTTATAGTTATGCTTAAGCATAGAAATAATCTAACGACCGTGATTAAGAATGATAGTGATCCAGCGGTCATTTTTTTTTGATGACGTGACTCACCGCATGTTAAGCGTAATTGGGTCTAACTATATGGCTAAGTAGACATGGACATTTTTATGTTATCTTCCGGAGGTAGCTCTGTGACGTCATGTATTATTTTCTATTAGGTGGAGGCAAGAAAAGCGAGAAAGTTAGTGGGCAAATGTTCGCCCACTACCTATCTCGCGAATCGGTCGGAACAAGGAGGATGAAAGATGTGCCACGGAGGAGAAGGGGGAACTGGGGGAGCGATATTGTTCTTCCCTTTCCAATTCTTGGTTTTCCTTTTTTACGTTGCCCTTTATCTTTTTCCTTTTTTTCACTACCTTTTTCTTTTTCAGATTTCTTTTTTTGTTAATTCTTTTTATTGTTTCTTTAACAGAAACATTTTTATATGAATTATTTCATGAAAACTTTCTAGATATACATATAGATTTTTTTATGTATGTAAAGTTCCTATATGTAGACTATATGTATATAAACTTTTTATATATAGAATTTATGTATATAAACTTTATATAGAATTTATATCTCTATAATTAGAATTTGTATCGGTTTTAATGGAAATAAAAAAAATGCTGATCATCACCGGATATTTTCAAAAAAAAAAAGAGAGTCCAATCCAAACAAAACCTTGCAACAAGAAAACATAAAGCATGCATGCGTGTACTTGGTATTTTAACCGAAGAAACAAACTATCGGCTCGTTAATCATTACTCCGTACTAATCATGATTAAGCACGTAATTAGGCATGTAATTAGCCATGAGGAAGAAGAGATGAAACGGCAGTCGGGACATTCGTGAGATTCCTAGATCGCGAACATTCGTATACTAGACATCCCCTTCACTATTTATACAAAAATATATTGATAGTGCCGACATATATGAATTAAAACATTATCACTTTAATAATAGATCACAAAAACATTACTTGGTTGGTTGAAAACAAACAAATACAACTAGATTACGTCACATTCAATTTTATGTTTGTTTTTTGGATGGAGGAAGTGCCAAAAATTGATAGTGCCCACCACAGGACCTGTCAAACAACCACAATTCGAGGGAGATGGATTCTAATCTCTCGGGTGGACGTCCACCCGTTTCTTGCATGCCATCTAAATGATTATGAAAAAAATCCAAAAAAAATTATAAGATAGGTTAATATGTAATATATCATCTCACAAACATGCAAGTTTAAATTCGACTTTTACAAGTTGTAACAAAAATAACAAATTAAACTCTAACTAGTATACGTATATTCACAGTCAAATTTGTTATTTTTGTTACAACTTGTAGAAGTTGAATTTGAACTTGCATGTTTGTGAGATGATATATTACATATTAACCTATCATGTCAATTTTTTTTGAAAATTTTTCATAATCATTTAGATGATATGCAAGAAACGGGTGGACGTCCACCCGAGTGTTTAAAACAGTTTCCCCAATTCGAGAGGTTCAACATGGCACAAATTGTATTAATTGCGGCCGTTCGATATGAGCCTTGTAAACTTTAATTGTTCGACATGGCATTAAAATTGCGATTTCAATCATCTTACCATTATTATCGCAATTTTTATTAAAAGAGTACTATTATTTTTTTAAATAAAATCTTCACATATGGATGTATATGCGGCGAGATGGAGTCAGGTTTCTTAATTAAATTCGATGCGTGTCCACGGCCTGCAATTCAATAACAGAATCTGATTCGAATTCTGGAACTATCCTGATCGAGTCCAGCTGATGCATTCAAGCAGACGAAATCAACCAGCTGCAATTATTTGATGACGTAATTAAATCGAAATGAGATTACGTATATATACTTGTATCCAGAAATTAAAGCAGAAGAAGTTCGAGGCAGCACTTTTGTTGTGTTTGTGTGTGTGCATGATGCATATGCATGTTCAGGTCAAGTCTTGCTCTATCAGACTACTGTTTGAGAACACGCTATTAATTCCTAGCTGGTCCATACATTTTTTCGTTGCTAAAGCTTCAACTGGTTCATACAGCTTTATGTTTTAGTTGACCTGCAGATCGAGTGTTATGCACATAATTATCATGAAGTCGTTTTCGTCAGGAAAAAAACACTGCATTTTCCTAAAGATTCTGACATGATCTCGCGCCTTCCTCTGTAAATACTTGCCTTGAGTTGCTTCATGATCATTCATTCAGAGCAAGCTCAACCTAGCTGATCAACTCGACTGATCAATCAGCTATATATATATATAAGTTAATTAATTACTTGATAAGTTAGTTAGCCTTTTCTGTGTGTGTGAGCAAAGACAAATTAATTAATATGCCGGAGATCAGCGTCCACAGGGTGGATAGGATCGAGCCGGCGAAGAAGACGAAGACGCCGCCGCCGCCGACGGCGGTGAACTCGGTGCAGACGCCGAGGATGGGCGGCGGAGCACCGGCACCGGCGGCGACTAGTGCGGGCCGCAGCAGCATTGACGCGGAGGCCGAGGGGTTCATCAACAGGGTGAGGCGGCAATGGGCGGCGGAGTCGTCGTCGGCGGCGACAAGGCGTTAGATCATCAGAATGTTTTATCGTAGTTTGGTTGTTGTTGTTAATTGTTTGTCATTAACTGGATTGATACGTACTGTAGTTTACTTTTAACAAATATAGTCGAGGTTTCATTATTTAGGTAGGCTATAAAGCTATAAATATGTATACATATATATGTTCCTTAAACGTCGAGTCAATATGCATGATAATCTTACTTAATTAGTAATATATTTTTGTGATGATGAGAAATGATTAAGGAATATGTGAGTTGGCATGGGCAATACATCACTAATTTATATGACCATGACAAATAATTGGGCCTTGATTTATTCTGACTAACAGACTAAGGCTTAGTCTCTCTTTAGCACAGCTCCGTATCCGAGAATTTGTAGAGCTAGATATCCCCAGCTCCAAATTTATGGATCTAGATCTACGATTACGACATTTGAATTAATTATTTTATTCTCATTTTAGATAAAATATAAAATTTAAAAATAACTATAATTTAACATTTGAACTTCAAATCTATCATGCATCTAAGATCTTAAGATCTGAAGCTGTGTCAAATTAACCAGACCTAAGTAATTAAACTGTTGCACCAGAATGAGCTCTTTTTAATTATCCCCAGAAGGAATGATTACAAGGATCGCGGAATAAAATGTAGTTGACCTGCAAACATAGCATTTATAATAATAAAAAGAGAGTAAAATACCTTGACACATTTTACCGAGAAAAGAAATATTTGTCATTTGCAGACTAAACTTTGTTTTACCATATAGATCAAACAACTCTCTTCGGATATTGTTGACAACAACATATTTAGATTTGACCAACTTTATAAAAAAAATAACATGTAAAACACCAAATTAATTTTTTTAAATGGCATGATCTTAGGTCCTGACTCACCCTCCGTGGACGAACCTTGCAAAGGAAAATGTAACGTTAAATATAATTTATTAATATGTTTGTTGAAAATATTACTATATTTTTGTGCAAACTTGATAAAAAAACTGATTAGGAAAAATTAAAGCAGCTTATAATATAAAAGGAAGGGAGTACGTAGAAGCATAAGGCCTGGTTTAGTTCCCTAAATTTTTTTCCCTAAAACATTACATCGAATCTTTGGATACTTGCACGGAGCATTAAATATAGATTAAAAACTAGTTGCACAGTTAGGGAGGAAATCACGAGAGAATCTTTTGTGTCTAATTAGTTCATGATTAGTTATAAGTGCTACAGTAACCCAAATATGTTAATGACGGATTAATTAGACACAAAAGATTTGTCTCTGGTTTCCAGACGAGTTATGAAATTAGTTTTTTCGTTTATGTGTGAAAACCACTTCCAACATCCGGTCAAACATCCGATGTAACACTTAAAAATTTTCTTTTCGCGAACTAAATAGGCCCTAAGTAACTTGCGTGTTGCACTATCGATAGATGAGAGCAGAGAGGCAGATGTTTACTAGGTAGGGATGGGCGCATTTGAACCTTGAGTAGTTACACTCTATACGCGCCCATCCCTACCAAATCGGATTCCGATTTGGAGTTCTCCTGATCATGACGCATTCACGCTGAAGAAATTAACCAGCTGCAATCTAATGACGTAATTAAAGCGAATCGAGAGTACGAACCAAGGAAGTTCCAGGTAAGTTGTAGTTTGCAATGTTGCTTGGATATGGCCAAGTCTTGCTCCTTCAGTATTCAGCCTACTTGTTGAGAAAAACACCGTAGTCTAACACTAGCTGGTCCATGTTTTCGTTGCTAAATCTTCAACTGATTCATATTACTTTTTACGTCTTAACAATTGACCATCAGATCCTGTGCACTTGGTTGTTTTGCTAGCTTGGGCCAGGCTATTCTGAACCGACAATGGGATAGATATGCACATTATATTAATTAATTACCTCCGATACATCCTGCGGCGATTTTCGTCAGAAAGAACACTGCATTAATTTCTCCTAATTAAGCTGGAATAGGTCCAGTCAATATCAACACAAATGCATGAAGCTTCTGGTATGCCTTCTTTTCTGTTCCTTGGGTACCAAGGTACTCCACATAGTTAGCGTTACACTTCTGTCGTCCCTTCCTATAAATATACGTGTCTTAATGATCATCTATTCATTCAGAATTCAGACCAAGCAAAAACCTGAACACTGCACATAGAAAGTTAGAAACAAATATGTCGCGTGTCGAGAGGACGAAGGAGATCAAGATCAGCAGGGTGGAGAGGATCGATGATGAGCCGCCGGAGACGAAGACGAAGGTGATCATCAACGCGGCGCGGATGCCGAGGACGGCCGGTGGCGGCGGAGCACCGCCGGAGAGGGCTGCAGCTGCAGGAAGCAATATTGACAAGGCCTCCCAGGCGTACATCGACAGGTTGAAACAGCAATGGGCGGCGGAGGAGGCAGCAGATAGAAGCTAGAGATCAATGCGCAGCACTATTACTATACATATATATATATATATATGTATATATATATGTATATATATATATATATATGTATATATATATGTATATATATATATATGCGCAAATGGATATGAAATGGATGCATTATGCATATGTATATACTTATTTTTTTTGCATGTTAATTATTATTGTTGTTGTTTTGTTGTCAATTAATGTTAGTTAACTGGATTAGTATGTAGTTTTGTTATACAAATTTAGCTAGGATAAATATATGTGTGTGTTCCTTAATTAATTCGTCGAGTCAACATGATAGTCTTACTTAATTATAATCAATGTGTTGGGATTGAAATGATTAAAGAAGATGCTACTTGACATGGCAGTTTATACGCAGACAGAGAGATAGAGAGAGAGAGAGAGTATACCAGATTTTGAATTAGATAATAAAATGATTACTGGTGGTGGAGCTGTTGGTTTCATGACTCTATCGACCAGAGTTTATTATTCAGTTTTTTATCAATATTTTTGATATTCAACTGCAAGTTTTCAAGAAAAATCTAATGGATCATTTCTTTTTTAAAAAATCAATTTTCACGACATACTGCATTTTATTTTACTGTAGACCAAGTTTAACTTTTGGGCTATATATTTATATATGCATGACACACCTGGATCTTAAGGCTAATTAATTGTCTGAAACATACTAGAATAAGTATTCCAGGCGCTACATTATACTCTTCCATTTCTAAATATTTGACGTCGTTGAGTTTTTTAAATATTTTTGATCGTCGTCTTATTAAAAAAATAAGTAATTATTAATTCTTTGCCTATCATTTGATTCATTGTTAAATATACTTATATGTGTACATATAGTTTTACATATTTCACAAAAGTTTTTAATAAGACGAATGATCAAACATGTGCTAAAAAATCAACGGTCTTAAATATTTAGAAACGGAGGGGACCTCTTTATCCACGCCAAGTGGAATCAACGAAAAATAGCACAAATATAGGCTTATCCACATCAAGTGGAATCGACAAAAAAAATTACAGAACCACATATCGATGATCACAAATAATGAAACTCTCTCCTTTTTAAAATATAAGTATTTGTAGATTTTGTAGCAAAAACTAAGATAGAGGTGAAGAAAAAATGTATTTTAGTCACTTAAGCGGTCAAATTTTAAATTTTAAATTGCTTAGATTCGCTCTCTTCATAAACATCTCGTTTGACTAAAATTATAGATTTTCATGCATTAAAATAATGGGAAAAATATTATGATACAAAATTTGAATCTTAAAAAAAACTTATAATTTTGAACGGAGGAGTACTACAACGAAACTTCAGTTTGCACAACATGTATGGCTAAATGGCTCCGTAACAATTAATACTCTCTCCGAGAGGTGTGGTTTGCTTGCACTGCCTCAACGGTTTCACTGACATGTGGGTCCTCTACCCAACTGACCCATGTATTAGGCCCTGTTTAGATCCCATCCTAAAATTTTTCACCTTGTCATACCGAACGTTTGAACACCTATATAGAGTATTAAATATAGGCTAAGAAAATAACTAATTGCACAGATTGCGACTAATTTGCAAAACTAATCTTTTAATAAGCCTAATTGCTACTCTATGATTTGACAATATGATGCTACAATAAATATTTGCTAATGATGGATTAATTAGGCTTAATAAATTTGTACCGCGGTTTACTAACGGATTCTATAATTAGTTTTTTTATTAGTGCCCGAACACCCTATGTAACACCCAATATAATACCCGATGTGACACGCCAAAACTTTACACCCCTATATCTAAACACCCCCTTAGCAGTGTTTACAATTTCGGTTCGTAATTGCAGTAATTTCGGACCCCACCGGCAAATCAATTAATATACCGATCAGAATTTTCGGGTTTTCTCAAATTTTTGTGGAATTTGGTCAAAGTTAATTCAAATTTAGTCAAAATCTTTCAAAATTTCAAAAAAAAAATCGGTCTGAAAAGTATCGAAAATCACGAAATTTCGTAAATTTCGGTCCTACCGAAATCACCGATATTTTCAGCGAGAACGGAATTGTGTAAACACTGCGTTAAAGTAGAAGGAATTAAATCAGAGGATCATCTTCAAATATATCCTCGCACATTTCTTTTGGCCGAAGGTCTGAAATACGCTACTACTCCTGTATATATAACAAAAGAAGTCAACAAGAGTGAGCTAATATTCCATGTGTCACCTGTCAATCAGACAACTGATCCATCCATCGATTCGATCGGGCGCCACTCTTTCGGACTTCTGTGAATGCAGCTAGCTAGCGTAATGCACCTTCATTCACACAAACACGCACGTGACGCAATGTATATATGCAATTACGCATGTGTGGCTAGCCTTAATCAAGAACAAATAAAGGCCTGTTTAGTTGGTGAAATGGAAATTTTTGGATGTCGCATCGGACGTTTGACTAGATATCGAAAGGGGTTTTCGGATACGGAAAAAAAACTAATTTCATAACTCGCCTGCAAACCGCGAGACGAATCTTTTGAGCCTCATGTGGGTTACTGTAGCACTTATATCTAATCATGGACTAATTAGGCTCAAAAGATTCGTCTCATGATTTACATGCAAACTGTGCAATTAGTTTTCTTTTTATCTATATTTAATGTTCCATATATGTGTACAAAGATTCGATGTAATGTTTTTGGAAAAAAGTTTTTTTGAGACTAAACAGGCACTAATTATTTCACTTTGCACAAATGACGAGTATATATGTTCCATCTGACCTGACCCATACCTTACATTAACATTATGTTACAAGTTACACCACTTTAACGGTATGCAAAGCTACTACCTGTTCAGATCAAAGAGCCAGTTAATTAACTGTACAATAATTGGAGCTTGTTTGCCAGCTGAGGCAGCCTATAAATACAATGCATATCAACCAAGAGAAGTACACAATCCTCCTCATCTTGATCTAGAATTATAAATATTCTAGCTAGATCAAAGTAGTCACAAATCTCCGGCGAATATGTCACGAGGCGGTGGCGATGGTGGTGTACCAGATGGCGAAGTCCATGTCCAGAGGGTGGACAAGATCGTGGTGGTCATGAACGGGGTGGCGCCGCTGCCAACAGCGGTGGAGAAGAAGGTTGGGGGCGGCCTGATGAACGTCGACGAGATAGCTGCGGATTTCATCAGGAGGAAGAAGGAGGCATTCCAGCGAGGCAACAATAATAAGCCCGCAGGCCAAGTTGATTAACTTTTGCACATGATGCCACTGAAACCGTTGAAGTACGTACGTGTGTGCGGTTGGTGTATGGTATACGTAGGGTCTGTTTGGAGGAGTTTTAGATTCTGTGAAGCCGTACATAACATAATCCTGCGAGTATTATTTTGTGTTCTTAGAGCTGTGTACTCTTCCTCTGAGTGTGTATAAAATTGTCTTTGATTATATATATACAATTTAAAGTTAAGGTTTGCCGATATCTTTAATTTTTCTCTTGGATATATTCCATCTATGGGCTTAATTTGAAAAATGAAGGATTTTTATAGGAAATTTGAACTGAATACGTACTATTATTTAAGTTCTTGTAATTAAATTTTCCATGTTTCTAAGGAGCCCTTAATTTTAGTTTTGATGGAGACGTTGAAATATACCTGATTGGACAAAAGTCACACACGAGACACAAGCCTTTCTTAATTATAAACTGTTCATGTTATTTTGACATGTTTCAAAGAGTCGATATATATATCCCAATAAGTCAGCTCATCTTCTACTTTGGTTTTTTTATATATGTTGATAGTTTTGTTTCCTACATGGTGGTAGCACATGTTTTGTCCTACTTGCATGTTTGATTGTTAGTTTAATGAACAAAATATTAGTTCATCCAAAAAACTTAAAGCCACTCATGATATGAAACCAAACATTTTCATATATACCAACACAAGCTACAGTTATTTCTCTTGCAAAAGCAAAAGTAGAGCTTTGTCTCTGGTGTGCACTATATATGCCATTTAATTTTTCGTTGTAAATTGATGTCGAGTGGGCTTGCAGACAGTGAATATATTAAATAAATCTCTGATTACATATAGAGATTCTCTGTCATCCTTGGATTGGAATATATCTCTCATATCATCACTTGATGAGACTGCTCTTCAATAAAGGCTGCGTTACCTGTGTTCTTCCCAACACGTCTTCGTACGCACGAAAAACGGAGCGGTGCATTAGCACTTGATTAATTAAGAATTAGTTATTTTTTTTAAAAAAATGATCACTATGATTTTTTAAGCAACTTTTGTATAGAAACATTTAAAAAAAATGTACCGTTTAGCAGTATAGAAAGCGTACATATAAAAACGAGACGAAGGGAGCTAAGAACCAGCTAGAATGAACGAAGCCTAAGTGATGTATCAAAACTAATCTCACAAGTTAGGCTCTGTTCGATACATGGGGTTGGGAACCCATTTCCTCTGCACGGAAAATGGAGCAGTCCATTAGCGCGTGATTAATTAAGTATTAGCTATTTTTTTTAAAAAATGGATCAATATGATTTTTTTAAGCAACTTTCCTATAGAAACTTTTTATAAAAAAACACACCGTTTAGTAGTTTGAAAAGCATGCGTGCGGAATACGAGGGAGAGGGGTTGGGAACCTCCTCATCCAAACGCAGCCCTAGTGTAGGATTCAAATTCACATACATTATACATATATGTTTTTTGATGTGTTACTTCAATAATCTTTGGGAGATGTATAAGTATTTAGTTTTAGTTAGAGGTATATAACTCTATCCAAAACTGAGTTATATATAACTTTTATACGCTCCAGTGCTCTCTACCGTTAGGTGATATGGTAGTAGAAATAGATCTGAAACCTTTGATTAAATTAGATTAATGGTTCAGATTGATTTCAACTACAAGTAAAGAGTACCGGAGTGAGACTCTTGTTCTAATCGGTTCAATCAATTTTTTTTCTTTTGAAGTAGTATGGAGGTATATATATATTCAAGGATGGAAGAAAATCTCATATATATTTGGATAATTTTTTGCTTATATAATTTATGAAGCTTAAACCATATATTTCCATTATCTAAAAAGAATGTAAAAAATTAAAAGTGAAGGACAATAACCGGTAAATTTACATGCAATGTACTTTAACACTGATAATTTAATTATTTGTCGTACAAGGATTGCCAAACTATTGTCATAATAATTAATTGACGACAGCGTATAAAAACAAGACACAGCTTGGGCCCGGGACATATATGCTTGGAGATAAATATAGTTCAATAGTTGAGTAATAATATCTATCTCTCCGACAAAAGAGCATGCATATATACGGGCTTTTATATATTATATGAAAAAGCAGCACATCCTGAAACTTTTCTCTACTGTGCTCAGTTATTGGAGATCCTGAGCTTTTGAATTAATTATATTTAGCATGGAACGTGCAGCACGCTTGATTTCTCTTTGTTAGGTAAATAAGAATGAGATTGGTAGTGTGTCAATGAATCTTAAAAGCTTTGGATGATCATCAGCAAAAGTATGAAAATTTCTCCTTAACTAATTTATATTACCAAAAGTATACAGACACAGAATTTGCATTCAGATTCAGATATTTACATTTTAATTAAATTTGCACTCCATATGTAACACTAAGCATAAATTTTTCCCTAAAACGTACCTCAATCATAGCTATTGGTTACGATTCTATAGCACTTTTTGTTTGGACCTACTATGAGTGCTTTATAAGTCTAAAAGCCAAAGTCTAAACAAACTAGCAATATTTTTAATTGGCTTTTAAAAGTCATAATCCATAAACCATTCTTGCACAATTGAACCAAAAAGCTATATTTGAGAAACTATATTGACTTATATATGTGGATTAGAGTATAACTCTACATCTGAAATAAAATCTAAATATCCACCGGTTTATAAAACCATAACCCTATAAAAGCATCTTAAAAATCTAAGTCAATATGCTCAAGCCGAAAAAAATAGGGGCTATATATTCCATATGCTCACAAATGCCTGCAGCTAGCACGAGGCTTAATTATTGAATAATCCTGGACAGCATGAGTTTTCACTTTCGATCAAGAGCATCGATGCGAATTCGGGATCGATATATTTCCACATGGGAGCAAAAAAAAGATCAGACTGATATTAATTGATACTCCTCAAGAGATGCCCAAAACGATAAGCACTCCGCACAGCAACAACCGAACAGATAGCACAACATCATATCCAATCCAAAAAAGAGCAGCCACGTCGACCAAACAGCAGCAACCATTACATATTTCTCCATTGATTGATTGCTCTCACTGTACAATTGGCATCTCCATGGAGACACTGCAGAGTCCCACAAGAACACAATTCCTAGTTGTCTAGGAGTATAAATGGTGGCCAAGGCAAGCTCACACAAGAACATGCACCATCTTGCTAGCTAGAGCTTGAAATCCCTCCTAGCTGTGATAGATATACCTAGCTAGGTTGATCTCCATCATCTGATCAAAGAGGGGCGGTGTAGAGGGGGGGGGGGGGGGGGGGGGGAGAAGATGTTCCGCGCTGGAGCCAAGAACATGAGCAGCGATCTCCCGGTCGAAGGTGTGGTGAGGGTGAGGAAGGTGGAGAAGATCCAGGCTTACAACCTCGTCACCAAGCCATCAGCGACCACAAGCAGGATATCGCCGATGACAGGTCAGGCCGAAAGCATGGCCGTCACCGTTGTTCGGGTTGGAGCTGTGGCTGGAAAACCAGACGACATCGTCCCAGTGGCTAGAACGAACAACTAAGTTATGATCGGAGAAATAGACGGTGTACGTCATCGTCTAGTGGCTATACATAACAACTAATTAGCATACATGGTTTACTAGGGAAAATGTGAGTTTCTACCTGGGATAATCAGGGATGATGGTTATAGGCTCTGTCATATGTCATGTGTAACTGGCCAGTCATCTACCACGGTGTCGCTAGATGCCATGAACGTAATAATCCATATATGTATAAGTTTATTATATGTCAATAATTGTGTGACATGCTTGTAATGACATATATATAAGATATAAAAGTGGCTACTACCAGTCATGTAAAGGGCTAAAAGGCCCCATTTTGTGTCTTGAAACTTCATGGTAATAAATTGTTTTAGAAATTGTGCCTATTTCACCTGTGATACTTCAATTTCCACATCGCCATGTTCCAATATGCAAAAAAGCAGATTGCAAATTTACTACCCCTCCAATTATGTACAGAAAAACTAGCATCTTTCTTTCTCCCTTGAGAGTGTTTTTTATTGAACGAACTTTCTCCTTTGAGACTGAAACATTTGGAACTTAGATATGTTTGTTTCAAGTGGACTAGCAGGTATATGTTCTCTATATGTTAAGTATGTTTGGAATATATATCTCCATATCAAGTATACTAGGATTTAAGTATCAGACATCAGGCGACAGCTACGTAAGAGACGGTCAGACTTGAGCGACTACACTGGTCAGACCGGAGGCACCTGTGCGGTTAGACCGGCGCATCAACTCTAGTCAGACCAAGTTCTATCTATTCGAATGTAACTTTTAATTCTGCTAAAAGTTTTGGTTTTTGGGTATTTCAATCATTCACCCTCCCATGATTGGTTTAGTTCTTGTTGTATGATCCTATAATGCCCTCTTTGTTAAGTATGTTTTGGAATATATATCTCCATATCTAGTATACTAGGATTTTAAGTATCTCATCTGACTTATCTGTATAGGTTGCCTTACCTAGGAGATCAAGCTTCATGCCCTCCAATCTGTTACTCCATATAAACAACCCATGATGCTCAATGCAATCTAATAAAGGCTACTACCAATTCTCTCTAGTTTACACTCTAACATATCTAGAATTTGATGGTATGTTAGCTAGCAAGCTGCACTAATGCTACCAATTCTCTCTAATACTATTAGCCTGTGGAGATACTGGCCAATTTCAATTTTTGTGTTATGAACCATTTAGTTGGATTTTAAAAGTGATCCCCCAGTAACTTATTTTTAATTTAGAAATAAACCTTAGTTTTGGCCATACCATGACTTGGTGGGATGTGTGGGCAAAACTTTATTTTAAAAGATAAATTATCAGACACTTTATTGAATTATATTACAAGTTCAAAGAATGAAACAGAAGTGTACATAATGAACTCCCAATGATTGATAAAACAAGAACTTATGATTCACCCTTATTTCATGGTTAATTCCCAGTTTTTTTTTCTTTTTACCAAAGAAGGATATACCCAAAAAAGAAACATATATGCAGTTTGTACCCATTTCGTTCTGAGGTAATGATTTTTATGCCAAGATTTACCTAGCTGTTGCCAATTAATTAAGAGCAGTTAAAAGTATTTAATGATCAGTAAAAAGGATTTACTTTCAGTAACATAACTAGCCATGCATGCCTGCTGCAACTTTTATTTAATTTCAAGAGAATCTCTTCAGCAACTGTAAGGCTACATTGAACCAAACATCTAAAACGAAGTTTTATTTTTGTTTGTAGAAATACAAACACATTCAGCAGCCAGAAAGTGAAATCTAACAACGTTTGCAAGTTGAAACCATAATTTGGAAGTTAATTATTTAACCAACAACCAACTAAACCAAACATAACACAAAAACTAGCTGTATGTGCTGAACTTGATTCACTTTGTTTTTTTTTCTCTCAGACATCACAAGCTAGTCCTAAAACAGTAAATTAATAATTAATGGATACCTTTTAAAGATTGCAATCGCCAACTTGTAGATATTTCACAAGGCCATCACATCAAAAAGATCAAAGCTTCCTTCAAAAGTGACACTCAAATATCTTTGCTATGGAGTGTCCACTATCACACTGAGAAGTGCTTTCCTGAATATATTTGCAATTCTTTGCAGAGTAGTAGTAGTAGTAGACTACTGTTGTGAGTCCAATTCATTATCTGTCTTGGAGAGAACCTGATGCTCTTGCATTTGCAGCTAACAACGATCGATACCTCTGAGTTGATTGGGCTAGCTCTGTAGCAACAAAAATCAGCTGCGTGAGCAGCAACGTCACAGCAAAATTATAGCGATTGCGATCGCCATGAGCGACGATATATATTTCGGGTCATCGTTCAGAACTTATTCCTGAACTTTAACGTTGTATCAACACTAGAAATCACGTTGTATTCGGTAAGATGAATATCGTTTGCCTGCTTTTGCTTGAAATTCAGTCATATATCATATACTTCCTCCGTTCCTAAATACTTGACACCGTTAACTTTTTTAAGCATGTTTGACCGTTTACCTTACCTGTGAACCCTACATGATCAGGAATTCAGGATACATATTCCTACAAGATTTGCATTCAGTGATTCGATCGATAGCTTAACGCGGTTAACCTGAGATTGATGGACACGAAGTTCACTTACTGAAAAAGAGCAACTTTGATCAGGTTCTTCTTCAGAGAAACTTAACTTTGATCAGGTGCTTCTTCAGAGAAACTTACACGCAGTTTCTCGGTGAGATGATTACGATGTTTCTCCACTAGCAGGCAATCAGGCACCCTGTTTTCCAAAGAAAGAATCCGTCGAGCACTTTCGATTGAGCAATTTACATGGGAATCTAGGGATTTCAGCAAAAACTCTTTTGGACTTTTGAAGCAGCTAGCTAGCTTCTTCCTGCTGCCTTTGCTGATTGTTGCAGCCAACTAGCTAGCTAGCTAGTCACCCTTATCTTCACCGTGCTGATCTGGACCTTCTGAAAAATCTTCTGTTGTTATTAACTAACTTAAACTAGAAGGATTCAATAGTGGAGAAATAATTTTGCCCAGCTTGGTTCAGATTATTGACCGGATTATTGTCGTGGATTATCCGCTCGATTATAGTGATAAACTAAATATTTTTAATAAAATAAATTTAACATTATGTAGCCTAGAATTAGATGGCGAGATGACATGGTAGCTTTTGCACTCAGTTTGACGGTCTTTGCCAACGCCAATGCCCTTCCCTGTTGGTGATGTACTAACGTACTTCACTGAATTATTATCCTAGATTATTTGCTTCACGTCTATGTACACTGGAAAAATGTTTATGCGTTACAACGGGTGTACGCTATTTTAATCTTATTATTGTTAGTATATACGGTTTAGCTAGGGTAAAATTCACAGTGAGAATTCGCTTGGATTTTTTTTTTTAGAAAATCATAAGCTGCAATTAGGAGTTCGACTTTCATCTCAAGTTAGCATACAGAGTTTTTTAAAAGAGATTTCTTATACGACTCCTTTTGTATTTCCAAAAGCAAACGAGCTTAAAATCCAACTCAAATATGAATCTGTATTTCTAAAAGCGAATGAGGAAGAACCATGTCATCTGCTCTCGCTTTCCCAACGTGAAAACTCCTCCCTCACCTTCGAGGCTTCCTTTCTTCGTCAATAGAGATTTGACCGTTGGATCATGATGCCAAAACCATCCGACGATCGAGGAAGAACCATGTCATCTGCTCTCGCTTTCCCAACGTGAAAACTCCTCCCTCACCTTCGAGGCTTCCTTTCTTCGTCAATAGAGATAAGGAACCTTCTCACTTTTCGAGCATGTGGTGTACGTCGCAGACAACGATTGTTTCCGCACTAAAGTTCAAGCGATAGGAATTCATCTCTGCACGTAAAATAGAGCGACTCGTATGATTAATTAAGTATTACATTCTTTTTTATAAAAATGGGTTAATATGTCATTTTAAAACAACTTTCCTATATTTTTCTTTTTTAAAAAAAAACAATACCGTTTAACAGTTTGGAAAATATGCGTGCGAAAAACGAGGGAGTAGAGATGAGAAGATGCATCAAAGAACACTACCTAACTAGGGTCTAGCGTATATAATTGCATTTCGTAAAAAAAAAAGTTTATGCAGACCAACAAATTTAATATTTTATTGGATTCGATCTTGAGCAGTTTCTTAATGGGTTTAATGAATTTTAACTAAATTCAAATAGATCCAAAATTTTTCCAGGAACAAGAAAGTCTTGGGAATTTTGAATACCGAAATCTCACGAATTCTCCACGGAGATTCTCAACTTTTGCTTAACGCAACTTGCACAACGTTGCCGAGACTGTACAAAGGTTTACAATTTTGTCAAATGTGCAGGCAGGTGCTTAATTCCCACGGCACGTAGCGCGACAAAAGATTCTTTAGATGCAACAAAATGTGGACGTTGCTGCCTTACCTGATTTCTAGATCCACTAAAAAAGCAATCTTATCGGGTCATCCCGTCGGTTCACATATACTCACGTATTTTTTTCGTCTGAACCAAAGTGAACTGGCAGGGATGGCTATTTCTGTACTAGTGATTGGTCACTGCATTGACCAGTGACCATAGAGGGATAGGTGCAGTAGCTCACTCAATAGCATTCAGTTGCAGCTGCAGGCCTATAAATTGAGCTCACCACTCACACCTTGGAAGCAATCAAGCAGGCAAAGCTCAGATTCAGCAACAACACAATTGAATTACATTCAGAATTAGTGAGCCAAGAGAGAAAGAAATTAGAAACGCCATGGCTCGTGCCAAGAACTACTCATCTTCTGGCAATGGCGAGGTGGATGTCCAGAAGGTGGAGAAGATCGCCCCCGTCTACAACCTCGTCACCAAGCCCTCCGTCTACGGCGCCAACCGGAGGGCGACCACGGTGAAGGCGAGGCCGCCGACCACTGCCGTCGCCGCCGGCTTCGCCGGGAGCAGCAACAGTAGGCAGCCGGCGCCGGCGCCGGCGAGCTGGCCGCATGGATCAGCGGTCACCAAGGAGTTCATCAGCAAGTACATCGAGGACAAGAAGAGGCAGTTTAATCAAGGAGACGAATGAGCAGCAACTCGGATTAATTATCAGTTGATCGATCAGTCTTATGACAGTATGATCATGTAGTAATATTTTTAGTATAAATACTGCTACATATATGTAAGAACCTTGCTCTACTTAGTTATTATGTATTAATTAGAAATGCATATATATAAGTATTCCATGAGTGTTGAACTCATGAATATGTATCTCTAACTTCCAGATGGAGTTGTTCATAAAGTATATTAACGAGTTATATATATGACCTGAAATTTATGGTTTTCAGCTAGTTCATTAACCAGTACACTTGTCTTTTCTCAATGAGTTATCTGAAATTCTGATTGATGTGTATCTGAAATTGTACTTGGGATGAAAAAAAGTCCAGACAAATATTGTTGCAGAGCCTGATCTAGTTCGTCGGAGAGAAATTAATCGATCAACTAGCATCTATTTAATTCGATCATGCAATTTGGTACTATTATTCTTTTAATTTCTGGGTATGTTGGGTGCTCACCTGTTTCCCCAAAGCAGGAAGTAAAGACAGACACTCGGAAGAACAAGATTCTGTTCTTTCTGACTTTAGACTTTGAGTTGTTGAGAAAACCTATTTTCTCCTCTGTTGTCTTGTTGATTGATGATAACATGCATGTTAGCTAGTGCTAGCTAGCTAGGCTCTTTTTGTTTTTAGAAAGATAGGACTTTTTGGCTTTTTTCTATATTAATAAATCAAAAGTAGAATATATATAGGTATAGAGGCCAAATAATGTTTTCATTACCTTAAAATTAAGGAGTAAAGAAAACAAAAGAAAGGGAAGTGGTGGTAGCTAGGCTCTTACCTACAAGGTACTTGTCCAAACTTTCTAAAATCTCTCTTTATTAAGGAAATGATATGCAACGTACTCATATGCTAAAAAAAATGTAAAAATGTCTAAACAGTTAATGAACTTATATCCTACAACAAGGGCAACACCTTTTCTTTATATAACTTTACTAGATTAGAGAGTTTCTTCTCATACCTGCGTGATCAAGTCGCAACGTGGTACACATTTCCTTTTGAGAGATTAAAGATCATGAGTCAATTCAGACAACCTAACAAACTAAATAGAGGTTCTTTCTTTTTTGTTAAAGTTCAATACTAGTATTTTGTTCTCCCTCTGTTCTTTTTTATATGATGTTTTTTAACTAACCGACGTCATATATTTATGGATCAAGGTAGTATGTCAGTAAATTTCTCTTTATACAATAAACATATATTTAAGAACAGATATTATATATCCTTTTTAGCAAAAAAAAAACACATAAGAGTTGGAATTTTAAAACTCTTTTTTTTTGACGTGGTAGAACATTTGGTTATAGAGAAATAGAAGGCTTTCTAACATTGTAGCCCAAATGTAGATAGCGTTAACGCTTGTGATTAAATATATTAACAAGAGAAGCTCTTGCTTTTGGTTTCATATATAGTCTGATTAAATGTTTTGGAAGTTCTTATCTTTTAAATAGAAGTTCAAATTTCTAACAGTAAGAAAGCAATAAGAGCAATGTCTACTGGAAAATTCAAATCTTTAACTTCAAAGTTTAAATAGAAATTCAAATCTCTTTAAGCTTTTCATATTGATTGTTCTCACAGAGTTTTTTTTCGCTGTATAGATGCTCCTTTTTAGTTAAAAAAACAATATTATTTGGTAAGAAATAATATTTTTCTTTATATGTAATTTGTCTTATTTTTAGGAAATAATATGAAGCCCCATACGAGAACTGTGCCTTAGATGGTTAAGCTCCATGTGTTGGAATCTGTTTGTAGTTTTAGATTTGGCACCAGCCAGGTGTTGTGTATGGTCCGACTTGTACTCGAAAAAAATAAACCTATTACGCTATAAATGGTTAACTCACTAAAAATTGTAGCATGAGACATAACCTTTAGATAAACTCAGGGTTGGGCTGGCTCGAGGGCTTAGGTCAGTTGTGCGACCGCCTAGGGCTTAGGCTCATCTCCAACCAACCTAGCTAGCAGAGGACGTCATTGTCCATCCTTATGCCCAAATCCCACGCGGTCACACCTTACCTCATCATGACTAGGGTTTATTTTATTTTTTTCATCTATTTAGTCCGAAAATTAAGCTAAGATCTTGTTTTGCTCTTCTTGTTTAATTTACTCCATAATATTAGGTGTTTATTATGTTAGTATTATTTATTTGTGTCATTTTAGATGCTAAATGATTTATAAAGTATATATTACAAGTGAACTTATATTTGGCCTTAAGAATTTATATCACCGAGATCACCTAGGGCTCTTAAAAATATAGAGGTGGCCCTGGATAAACTAGAGATCAGACTATCATCTAACAGTGGGTACTAAGCAAATACATGATGATGTGGCTAAATGTGAAGGTTGCTTTACAGATAGTGTGTGAATATATTGCAATCTAATGGCCAATAGTGTTGATGACTTGGCGAAACGTGAAAACTGATTTATGGATAGTGGGTTGTGACTATATACAAAGAAGTGATAGGACCGCTGAGGAACCAAGTAGTTGTCCGCGGTCTCTTATTATGGGTTGCATTTTCTCCAAACTTCCGCGGGACTTCTTTCAATACCCATATGTCGATTTCGCTTTTGGAATTGATACTCGATATTTCCGTCAAGGAGAGGCTCCACTTAGATGCCCACGCATTTATTAATCGCCACCACCTTACCATCACAAACTTAATTAATTCCAATAGCTTATACCAATAATTTCATACTGCAAATAAGAATATATACAACCTCTTCCTCCTTTACATAGTTCAGAGAAATGGGAAATAGTGCCACTTGCTCTCACAGTGATGGACAGTCCATAGAATCCCATAAAAAAATGAGAAAAAAAAATAGAACATTCCAACCAGCTAGCTAGCAACAGGTGCAGGCTCCCTATAAATTGAGCCATTGGTAGATCAGCCATTGCCATCAGAGATAGCTAAGCTAAGAGCAAGCTTAGACAAGAACACATCTGTTTCGGTGTCTCCTAGCTAAGCTAGCCAATTCAATTCAACACAGAAATTCAGACGACGGCGACGACGATGTTTCGCCGCGCCGCCATGGCCGCCGCCCCACCCTCCGACAGCGAGGTGAGGGTTCAGAAGGTGGACAAGCTGGACCTCGTCTTCAACATCCTGACAAAGCCGCCGGTGTACGGCGCCGGCAAAGGTAACAACCCTCCAAAAGCCGCAGCACCAAGGCGACCGGCGGCTACCGGCGGCGACCATGGCAGCGGCGTCTCCGGCGGCAGGAAGCAGCCGGGCGTCGTGTCGATAGAGGACATCAACAAGAGGTCTGAAAACTACATCAGGGACAGGAAGAGGATGTTCTTTGGCCAAAATTAGTCCAAATTAGTTTCGAGCTCGATCATGGAAATTGAAGTGTTAAGCCCGGTCTGCATGATGTGATCTTTGCACTGTATTACGTACGTATATACGGATGTATGCATGCATAAATATGGGGAAAAATAATTAGCCCCTGGTCGATGGGCGCTTGTGTTGTAAAATATTTACCTGAAATATATGAATAGCTTGCTATATGTTGACTGTGTTTTCAAGAGATTTTTAATTTTCAGAGACTCAACTTCATAGGCTATAGTCAGTGCTTGTATAAGGATAAGGACGACTGTAAATTAAAATTTTTTTGTGAGGATTTTCTAGCTAGGTTGCCTACTGTAAGAAATTGTACACTTTTCAATACAAACATTACACATTATTAATCAATTTTTGGCACGATAGTTGGATATATTTCCTTTAGAAAATGGATTAAAAACCCAGCCTCTACATCTAAACTGGATGTACACAGCCAGACGATGGTTGGAAACATATGCATCATTAAATGTTGAGGTTCAAAATTGTTGGCATGTTATCCAATAATTTCTAGCTATTAGCAAATGTTGGGCTCTATGTCTAGCATGCATGATGAGCCTTTTTGCAGTTCTTGAGTAAATATCATGGGGTACCACCATTTTCTACGTATGGAATGTCTATATTACGTGCTATATCGGTTGAAAAAAAATGTACCTCACCAAGAAAGAGTGTAGTCAAACTATCTTAATTACTTGGCCAATGATATTGTCTAGAATTGTATTGGTAATTTTGCTATGAAAATGTTTTGACTGATATTTTTGTAATGTTTTTTTCAAGTAACATAAGACTTTGGGAGCGAATTGCTTATAATACGTAACGCTGAAAATTACAGATCACTTAAGGTCAAATTGAGAAATAACCTGCATGAGTCACTGATACGCATGCAAGCCTAGAGGCTCCTATGCTATACAGGAATTTTATCGTTCTTAACAAAATACCGGGATATACCACATTTTATATATACCTCTAAATATTTATTAGGGGCTGGTTTGGTTTGAGGTCTAAATTAGGCTTACCAATATTTGGCAATTTCAATAGTGTTTAGTGTCTATTTGGTTTGAAACCAAATTTTGGCATGCCTAAGAAAATAGGCCATTTCAATAGTGAACTTAGGCTATTTTGGCTTCAATCCAAACATAACTTTGCCTTACCAAAATTAGTCATGTCAAAACTTGTCAAAATTTGGCATTGACAAAATTTGGTAAGGCCTATTTAGATCACAAACCAAACCAAACCTAGATATCTCGAGGTATCAAAATTTTTACACTAAAATTTAGTACTTTCATATATACTTTATGAAAGACTGTAAAATTTCTCTACTTATATATCTTGGATGTTTTTGAGCATATTTCTTGAGAGAGAAAAAAAGTAATGGTAAAGGTCTTATTTTATTGAAGATAAGTAAATAGTTTTTAACACAAATAAATATATTATTTTTGAAAATAAAGTTTTGCTTTTTGTGATTGGACGATCAATCGATAGCTAGTAAGCTAGCTAGCACACGTGCTCAAATTAAGACCTGTCTCGAGACATGGAGAAGTCACGGAGAACTATGATCTACTTGGCACAAGACCTCTGGCCATCTCAGTCATGGAGAACTATGATCTACTTGTCACCTAATAAAATTCTTCTAGACAGTTTGAGACTTTCCAAAAGATGAAGATGATAAAAAATCCAGACAAGGGAAGTAGTCATTGTTCCCTGCTCCAGCAGTATTTTGCATCTATAGCTAGCTATTCATATGGACTCCATTGCATTCAAGGAGAGATCGAGAAGACTAGAGATATATGTTATCAATTAATCGAGTCTCTGCATTGAAAGTAGCCAGTAATTGATCTAGCTTGCGTTCATGCCCTATGTGTGGAAGGTACCTGATGCGTCTGCAACGTGCAAGTGTGCCAAATAATCGGCAACAGATATTGGTTAAGTCATAAAAAAATTTTGTGCAGTTGAAATGAGGTCCTAGCTTGAACAGTTGACATGAGGTGTTCTTTTCTTCTCAAGATGAAGATGAAGATGAAGTTTTTTTATACAAAATGAGGTGGTATTAACGTATGATTCATTGAGTTTTAATTATTACAAATTTAAAAAATAGGTTAATATGATATTTTAGAGCAATTTTCATATAGAAAGTTTTCGCACAAAACGTACTGTTTAGCAGTTTGAAAAACTTGCCACGAAAATCTTAATCTTCATCCAACTCTTGGAGAAAAGAACGGATCGATGCTGTAGATCTTTCCTGATCCCAAATTTGTGGTTTCAGTTTTCATTTTTTTTTTCAACGTGGTTGTCATCGTCGTCTGCGGCAGCATCAATCCCCGTACTGTGAGCTCTCCAATCTGAGATCAGCTGCACCTATTTTCTGACCCAAGATAATCAGTAATAAGCTGTAATTTCTTTTCTGTACAAAAGAATTGAACTCTCCTTCTTCTAATATATTAACATGCAATTTTTTTGTGCATTTGTAAAAGAAGTAATAAGCTGTAATGGGATGGATGTTAAATATTATACGTTCTTCCTTATATTAAGAAAAACAGACGTACTTACATATTAATAACAGGAAATCAGTGATGGTGGAACCATGGAACATACTAACTTCGTCCTAAAATAAGCTGAATTTTAGGTTTGTGTCGAACGTTCATCTTATATAAAAAATTTATAAAAGAAACTTAAAAAAATAGTCACACATAAAGTACTATTCATGTTTTATCATCTAATAACAATACAAATATTAATCATAAAAATAATTTAAATAAGACGAAGAGTCAAACGTTGTATAAAAAACTAAAAAATGAACTATTAATTTATGGGACGGAAATAGTATATAAAACCACCACATATATTCCTTTTTTTCATCATAAGATTTTTTTTCCCGGATCAGCCGAAGAATTTTTATTGTAAGATTAATCTTGTTTATTTTTTAAAAAATTTATTAAATTTACACCAATATGGGTATACATAGCCATAATCTTGTTTAATTGGAATTAGCCTACCTAACTCTTCATAATGAATTGACGAATGATGCACGATTTATAATCACACTAATTTTTACGGCCTTTACAAAAGTACTATATATATAATGACATTTCTTTGTTAAAAGTTGTGTTAAATGGTACCTTCTCGAGAGCTCTAAATTAGATATTTCAAAATCTTGCCTACTGTAGAGAGAAAGAATGAATGCTAATTTAGCTTGTGTGCCATGTGGAATACCAGGTGCGATTAGTGGTGATATATTCGTGAGATGATGATAAGCTAGCCCCTTATACTTTTTCGAGAGATTGATTAGAGTAGTCGCAGTCATGGATGCCTAATCGTGTCAATTATTATGGCTGATTAGGTCTCATTACCAAACTAATTTGGCAGGAGAGATATATTCCATCCATGTATACCGCAATATATAACAGCTTATATATCTATCGACTTGACGTTATATGATTTGCAAAGT
The DNA here is from genome assembly GCA_000338895.3 of Oryza meridionalis. Classification (NCBI taxonomy): domain Eukaryota; kingdom Viridiplantae; phylum Streptophyta; class Magnoliopsida; order Poales; family Poaceae; genus Oryza; species Oryza meridionalis. The sequence continues at coordinate 2,485,137 of CM002528.2, read as the reverse complement.
AATTAATTAGTTACATACAAACGCAGAGAACATGCGGCACTAATATAATGACGGTGATTAATTAAATTAAAGAAATGAACACTTCCATCAGAAATTCCCTGTGATTATAAAACAAAACTAAAGCAGCTTTTACAATGCAGCTGCAACGAACTGAGTATTTTCCATGCCGTAGATATATTTTGTCACACATGTTACTCGTGACCTATTATATGAACAGATCAATATATAATGATTTTAATGTATTGATAAAGTACTGATTCTCCTATCAGAATCCAGAAACTAATGGAGTTAATTAGATGGAACTATGAATTTTTATCCTACTGAAGAGTAATCTGAGGTCGATCTGATTAATATATATGTTTCATTTCTCAATACAGTCCGGCCTTTACAACTGAAAGAAATTTTACAATCATTAAAAAAATCACCACAACTTACATAAATTTTATACTAAGAATTTTGATACCTCAAGTATCTGGAGATATCAAAATTTATATATAAGAAAATATAATATCTCCAAATACTCCCTCTGTCCCAAAAAAAAAGACAAACCCTAGGTTTCCGTGTCCAACGTTTAACCGTCCGTATTTGAAAAAATTATGAAAAAAATTAAAAAGACAAGTCACGTATAAAGTATTAATCATGTTTTATCATCTAAAAATAATAAAAATACTAATTATAAAGAAATTTCATTTAAAACGGACAGTCAAACGTTGGACACGAAAACCCAGGGTTAATTTGTCTTTTTTTGAGACGAGGGAGTACTTCTTATTTATTGTGAAGTTACCTGTACATCTACTGACGATAAATTTTCTGAAATCTGAATAACATGCATGACCAGGCAGCAGGTCAAGTCATGCCAGAGTCAAGCTAGGAACATTGTTACCTGACGATTCTCTCCAGACTAATCACACAAGTGGTCATATGGTAGTATATCTGAAGAAGCAATTGCGTACGACCTTCTGTCTGCAATTCTGGCTATACAAACTGTACAAAAGTTAGCTGAAAGCTATACCTGAACCTTAATTTCATGATCCAGGTGTAGAAGGGACCTGGTGCTTCTCCTTAATTTGCGTCAGTTGACATCTTGAGACTGAGAGACTGAATATATTGATTGATGCTCTTTTTTTTTCTCGCGAACACGCAGAAGAATTGCACGTCATTTTATTAGAAGGAGAAGGAGATATATTGATGCTGTGGCATGCTGACGATCGATGATCGATATGCTGGGAACGTAACGCTATCAAACATACGCAGGCGATCGAGATAGCTATAGACGCTATAGACGTGGAGCGATGTGAGCAACACAAGCAACGGATTTTATTAACTCAAATTGATTCCATGGGAAACCTTGCGTACATCACGTTTGATTCCCGTCGTCCGATCCGGTCCACGGCGAGAGCGACGGCCATTATATAACCATGTCGAAATTCCTGCATGCATTATTGTGATTGATCCAGGGATTAATCATCTCATCATCGGGGTGAAATTTCTCTATTAATTGATCACCGCAGATTGAATATTAATACTATAAGTACTTTTGCTAAGCTAATTTGGCTGTTTGAGTGACTGCATGCATGCATGCACAGTTTGCTTGACGTGTCCAGAGCTTGTTCGGTTAATCCCATTCAAAAGGGGATTGAGGGGATTCGAAGGGGAATATATAATTTCATACTCTCTCCATATTTATAAAGAAAGTTATTTAGGATAATGTTTAAGTTAAACTTTAGAAATATAAATCATAAATAACTCTCAACAACGTTTGAAAATATAAAAATTATATGAATAGATTTGTCTTGAAAAATACTTTCATAAAAGTATATATATATCACTTTTCAATAAATATTTTTATAGAAACAAGAAGTCAAAGTTATGTTTTGGAGATCGTGTCGCTGTTTTAAACGATTTTCTTTATAAATACGGAGGGAGTATTTATGGAGGTGTGGACCTCAAATACATTCAAATATTGGGAATCACTGAACAGGACTAGACAAGGTTATCAGTGCCTATTATATTTGAGATCGTTGTCAGTGTCGATTCCATGTGTAAACAGCAATGATAATTAATGTAGCAGTGTCAGTTGTAGAACCAGAATATATTAATTGATGGTGCTTTCATGAGAGAATGAAAAATCGAGCCGATGCTTTGAGCTAGATCAAAGGCATGCTACCCTTTTCGAGGCATTTGATTTGTTGTTCCCATAACTTTAAACCATAAATCGGATAAAAATGAAATAAAATTTCAATTGCTCATCCATAAACTAACACAACACACAATCAATTCTAAACAAGTCACAAATTTCATCAAGTTGAAAAAAAAGCACAAAATGTATATCCAATAATGGCACTTTACAAGTCACGAATTTCATAAAAAAATAACACCCAAGACCAGCACAAACACATATATGCGTAGATCCTATTTAATCTACAACTCACTAGCTGAGAAGATGCATGAAGAGGCTGCTGGAGGAGGTCATTGTTTGCCGAGACCTTTTTTTTGCGGGGAAATTGTTTGCCAAGACCTTGATCAATGGTTTCTACCCTTGGGAGCAGCCAGCCCGATCTATAGCAGCCTGTGTATGTCATGGTAGAGCAGCCCTCTGCTCACCAAGGAAGGAGGTGTTTGCCCCTAAGCTCATGACCCTAGGATCTGGACATTCTTGAGCTCTAGATGGCCAGATCCATGAAGATGAGAGGGAGTCGCCATGCTAAGGGAGGGAGCCACAAGGGCCTCTGCTTGTCGGGAAGAGAAGGAGTAGGGGTGGCAATTTCCCCATTGGGGCAAGGGTGGGGGGGGGGTGTAATTTTCGCCCGCGGGTGAGCGGGGACGGGGGCGGGGATCGTCAGCAACCCGTGGGTGACCTGGCGGGGCCCTGAGGTATAAGATATATCTTAAAATGTAGCCTATTTCAACAATACAAGCCTGGTTGGCCCAATAAGTGAGTCTTATAAAATCTAAAGCCTAATTTCCCGATCGCCATCCCCTACTCCCACTCCCCTCACCCATCCTCCACAGCCATTGCCGGCTGGCCGCCGCTGTGTCGCCGATGTTTCTGCTCGTCGCCGCGCTGCCTCCACCTGCCACTTCCGGCTCCGCCTGTCGCCACACCACCTCCGCTCGTCGCCGTCTCAGCTCTGCCTCCGCCCATCGCCGCACCACCTTCGTCTGTCGTTGCTCAGCCTTAGCCTGGCTACGCCTCCTCCAACTGCTGGTGCACCGTGGCGCCTCCACATACTGCTTCTTACCATCGTTGCGTCGAGCATCCTTGCCTGTGGGTGCAATGGGCCCCCGGTCGAGTGACGGGGCCCTAGAGGGCCGGGGATGGGGCTCATTTTCGACCCGGCCATCAGTCCGGGGCCAGGGCCGAGTAGACCCGCAAAGGAGCGGATGTGGGGCCGTTCCAACCCAACCTGGCCTCGCCCTGCCCCGTTGCCATCCCTAAGAAGGACGGTGTCACTGATCGCCATGAAGAGGGGAGGGGCGCCATCACAGGAGAGAGGGAGATAGCCATCGTTAGACAAGGAAAGATGGCCGCCGCTCGCTACAGAGAAGAGGGAAAAGTAAGAGAGTGAGGAAGGAGCAGGACGAGATCGACCGAAACCACGGCCGGCTTAACTCTGTTTTTGGTGTCGGTTAATTATAAAACCAACATTGATATTAGTTCCATGCCAGTTCTTGTAAAAAATCATAGTGAATACATCAGTGTCGGTTGGTCACTTGAACCGGCATTGATACGGGGTCATCACAGTATCAGTTTTTGTCCGTCCAGTGCAAATCTTATCTTATCGTTACCGATAAGACGTCATATTTGGCAGATTCTATGGTATAGTGATAGTTAACAGTAGAGCTCAGAGCTTTGGATGGCCACACGCATGGCGATATACAGTCTCTTGCGCTATACACATGTCGCCATCATGATCCATTTGGATTCCTATAAACGTGCCTAATTAGTGATCTGTAATGGATTCCAAATGCCGAACTAATTCGGTAGTAGAACAGGTTATTAATCCATAATTAAGCTTGCTACTTTTGCTTACGGTGTGCATGCACGATGAAATAAACATTGGGCATATACAATATATAACGTAGGAAACTTTAAAGTAGGAGACTCAGAGGTGATCAATTAAGTTAAGAAAAAAACTTACTCCCTCTGATCATAAATATTTATTCCCTCCATTTTTCTTTATATGACGATTGGCGTATCCAAATTTGTATTTCCTCTGTTTCACAGTGTAAGTCATTCTAGTATTTCTACGTCGTGAAACGGAGGAAGTAAGTATGGTGGTCCAGTTTAAATAAACTTTTTAAACACCACAAATATATATAACATGCCAATATACAATATATATGTATAGAAATTGACCTAAAGAAACTTAATTAGCTGGGCCTTGGGCTTCCCTAGATCCGCCTTATATACGACTTAGAAAAGTAGTACAATTTAAAAATCTAAATATATCAAGAATTTCTCGAATGCTTAGTTTATCAAAGATCATACCACGTTGTTTTTTCTAAAAGAAAAATCTGTCTTCAACAGTGCTATCATACTATCATAATTTTTTAAGTTTATAACTAACTTCCCCACAAAATTAATCACCGCAATTAAGTTCGATTGAATTTTCTATACCAAAAGTTTGATCAAATATTTGTACCGAAAGTTTGACCATGTCTTATCCACCTAATCACCAAATATTCATAAATAATGATGATTGAAGAGAGGCACGGCCATACATAACATAGAAAACACACGTGAAAGGAATAGGCAATTAGCTAAAGTAGCAGGTGCTATAGCGAAACTGTTTGTAAAAGAAGATAAATTGGCCACTTTAAGATTACCATCTAGCCATTTGATATTCCAAAACTGCTTGTGCTCTTTTTTTTTCACGTTTCCTAGCTTTAACCCTCAACTGGAAATTGGCATTAACGGTCGAACTAAAGCTTAAGGTTAATTAGTTGCAGAATCTTAAGTACGAAACTCGCATCACGCCTGTATGAATGCATGCCCATGGAATCATCGATGAGGTGATGAGATGGCGATGGAATGCCGTGTGCTGCGACTAACGGCGCCGATGATTGTCGCAGCTAGCGCCAGCTTCCTTAGAATATGCCCATCGAAAATAATCCCTTCGTTTCATACACATTTTATTCTTTTCCAAAGTCTAACTTCTATAATTTTAACTGAGATTATAAATAAATTTAGTATTAAGATAAATTTTATGATGGATTTGACAAAACTAATTTAATATGGTAGTTGTTGTCGTGCATTTTTCATAAACTCGGTCAATGCATAAAGTTGAAAAATAGCATATATAGAACAAAACTAAAATATTTTTAGAAATTAGCTTATGAGAATGCCCATGTAAATAAAATTGGTTTTATTTAGGGCCAATGTACTACATTAGTTGATTTGATGTTGTCGAAATGATAAAGATTTTATGTTAAAAATTGGCTTATTCTACAAAAAGTTATCGTCTTTGATAATACCACGGGAGGAGCGGATGGTACGCGCAGCGGTGCTATACTTTTGGAATTGGTATTTAAGGGTTGGTTTTTCTTGCTTTGAATATAATGGTATAATACCTATGGAATTATTCGTTAGAATCTATATTATTTGTTTTTAACATCTCATTCAGACGATCATTTTTCAAGAGGAGCTGAGGACTTGTCCCATCAGTTGATACTGTTTTTTCTTTCACGAAACAAATTTGATTATATATTGGTATAGAAACCGAAGATATATATAAACCAATTTTCATAATACAAAAAAAAAATAACATAACTTGCAACATGAAAACATGAATTGGAGGGAGTAACTGACAATTAATTGACCTTGAAAAGGAGAGATTGTTAACCCTGACAACTTCAACTCCAAATCAGGAGATAGTGTTACATGTTTCTTCAAGCTCTCGGTTAAAATGACTTGCACACATCAAAAATAAGGGTGGACAAATAACTCAAAACTCGTGGCTTGAATTAGCTCGTGACAAAATGCTTAGCTCGAATTGGCATGAGCAAGCTAACCTTTTAGCTTATTAACATTAGCAAGTCGAGCCAAGCAGGCTCATTAAGATAATGAGATCAAACGAGCTGAGCTGGTTCGTTATCCACCCCTACATCAAAACCTGGAAAATAAAAGATTATATTGTTACTCATTTTTTTTTACTTCTTTTGAAAAGCCATCAGTTATTCGTATGTCTAAACAATTTTATTGAAAACATTTGTGACACAAAACTGACAACTTCAGAGCTTGATGACCGCCTTGATGCTTAATTATGATTGACAAGCACGCACCCTGACCCTGGTTAGGTTAGGCCAATATATTCGGAGGAAATTAAAAAAGCAAATAACTCAATGAGAAAGCCTGACATTTCACATATATGCAGCCTTAATGCAAAGGAACATAGAATATTACATTGGCTATAAAAGGACGCCCATTTGCTAGGTGCAAATCCAATCCAAGCAAAGCAAAGCAAGCCAAGAAAAAAACAAAGCAGCAAAAAAAATCCCAAAGCAATCTAGCTAGCTAAATAACATTAGTTTAGTGCAAGTGCAAGAACAGCTAGTAGCTTAGCTTAGAAAGCAAATTAAGATGAGCTGGTGGCAGAGCCAGAAGAGCATCCGCAAGGGAGGAGGAGGAGGAGCAGGCACGGCTGCTCCGGCCACTGCCGCCGCCGCCGGCGGCATCGGCGGCGCCGGCGAGGTGGCGGTGCAGAAGGTGTACCACAACCTGGCACCCAAGCCGACCTTCAGGAAGATCGACAGCATCAAAGAGGATATCAACAAGAAGGCTGACAGGTTCATCAAGATGACCAGGGCAAGGTTGTTCAACCAGACCAAGTCCTTCCGGCAGCCGGCCGGCTCGCCGCCGGCGACGGCGGCCGGCCGTGATGGGAAACTCTTCTGATCGATGGATCCATTCGCCGTATATGCCGCCACTGCAAATAAGGAGCTTAATTATTTAATATCTACTTAATTATGTGATATATAGCCATGTTATCATGATCCAGGTAGAACTGATGATGAACTTTATTGGCGGTGCATGTATTAATTATTTGTCCTACTTAGGACGTGATAATGATTATTTATGGACTAAATAATTTTCATTATGTTGGTTTTTTTTATTAGTCTCATATGCATGAATCATCTACCGCTTCGTAGTTAAATTACCTTTCATCATATATTCAGATGGCCATTATTTTGTTTGCAGAGTTGATTTTATATGGATTGTGGTCATCATATTGGCCAGTGGAAATATGATGAAATGAGATGCTTCTGAGTTTTTGAGTTTTGAGGGGTTTTCAAGACCTTGTTCAGATCAGGGATTGAAATTTCGGTTCGAAATTTCGCCCCCCCCCCCCCAACCGAAATACTAACATCTCGCCTGAAAATTTCGGTTTTTTGCAATTTTTTGTGAATTTGGTCAAATTTTATTCAAATAATTTCGTACGAAATTTTTCCGAAATTTCGGTTCTATCGCTTACCTGCGGCAGAAATATTGATTTCGAAATTTAAAACCCTGGTTCAGATAGAAAAAGGCCCGGGGTCTTCCCGGCTAGCAACGCAAGCTGCGAGCTAGCCAGTCCGGGTTTGAGCCTCACCCCCTCCTTAATTCAAAATCAATCTATTCCTTTCTAGATTGGTTCCATTTTTTTAAGACCTTGTTCGGATAACCGGTTCGGGTTCGAGCCTCATCCCCTCCTTAATTCAAAATCAATCTAGTCCTTTCTAGATTGGTTCTATTTTTTTAAGAACTTGTTCGGATAACCGGCTCTTCCCCAATTCAGAGCTTAAGCTAGGATAAGACAAGATGAAAGGATTAAGCTATTGAAGGTCCGTAATTCAGAGCTTAAACTAGGACTATTTTCTTGTTCCAACTTCCAACTCATAATTAACCTGAACTTTCGAAGAATCGTAAAAAGTTGTTACCTTTTGGTTTAGTTAGGTAGAAGCTCGCATGCATCTTTCATGAATAGCTTTTAATTTCCATGGGATGTTACTGTCCCCGTTTTCAGAATTCAGACGAGACTTCTTTCTTGAAACTTATCTACTTGCTGTTGGGGGCAAATTAAAGTAAACCATTTCATCCAAATTATATCGAGGTTACAATCAAGATGAGCCCTAGATAGCCTGGAACCGTGACGCGTGTCTTCAGAGATAAGAATCAAGAACAAACTGCTTTTGTTGGTTGATATGTGACACCAAGATCGAGACAGTTACATGACGCACAACCGCAAGAACGCACGGGTTAATTTTCCCCTTAATTAAATTAGCGTCATCTTCTCCATCTAATCGCTCCACAAAAATTTCCATGCATCTGTTAGCAATAGACAAACTGGTTCATTTTCTGCAAAGCTCAATAGGAAACAAAGGCTGCTGCAAAACGGTTGCACCCATGCCTGCCTGTCTTATCTGCCACTCCTCCGTCACAAAATAAATCAACCTAAAATACGATGAAACATTAGCTAATACAACGAATCATCTTATCATAGGTTGGTTTATTTTGAAATAAAATGGGTACTTTCTTCTTTTTATTATTATTATATTATTATTTTCATTTTTTGCAGGGGCTCATACACCACTGTAAACTGAAAACCGAAAGGCGCCTATGGACAAATTAATGGACTGCTGCATGGACATGGAAGGTTAGGGGAGGCTTGGCTGCATGGACTGCTGTGGCATGCATGCATGGAAGCTCTCTTGTCCTGTAATAAATGGACAGCAAGTCTCAATTTGCTTGTAGAGTACGTTGTAGTCTTGGATTTCTTGCCAAGATCGAGCGACAGATCGACAAAGAAGAAGATGGGGGATGCAGTGTCCAACGAGCAAGGTGCTATAATTCCGACGTGGAGGCCACAGCAGCAAGCTCCCCTTGAAGGGCTCGCCGACACCATCCCGAGGTTCCTGCGAGCTAGGGAGCTCGACGGCGCCGGCGCCGGCGGCGGTGGCACGGCTGGGAGGGCGAGCGGCGCCGCCGCCGCCGGCGAGAAAGCTCTAATTCATTATTTCGACCAGTTTGATCTCTTGTAGTTGGGAATCGAAGTTGATCTTAAATAGTGGGAAAAAATAAATAAACAGATGTGGCCCGTTTGTGGTTTGGCCCGGAACGGAATTGAAGCGGATGTGCGGCCCATATATTGTTGGGCTGAAACGGTGGCTTAATGTACGTGCTGCCTGTTTTGGGTGGGCCATAACAGGCTTGTGGAGTTGTGGTGGACCCACGTGCGGCCTATTAGCGGGGAGGTGGAGGTTCGTCCAAAAAAAACTTAAAAAGGGATTACCGATATTTATACCACCATATTTTTTCATGAAAAAAAAAGTTAACATGTATGTAAGTCCCTACAATATGTATTTTTTTTCATGAAAATACATGCCGATGAGATGAGGAATTTAAATTTTATTGTTTGGCTTCACGCTGCAACACACAAAGACACCAGTGCACTGGTATTTCAATGAAAATCTCAACGGAGATCGTGTGTCAACGTAATTAGGGACTATTTATACATTTGTCGACAAATTTTCTCCTAAAAATTTGACAGATATAATTATAGTACAATCGTAGTGTAATTACATTGTAACTTATATGTAATTACACTGTAACTTGCATGTAACTATAGTGTAACTTATATGTAATTTTCACATAATTTTGAATCGTTAGATCTATTATAAGATTTGTTTTGGTAAGGAAGAAAATAAATCATAGCACACATATATGTGAAAGAATTTGTTTCCACGACCTCCATTTTACCGAAATAACATGTTACGGAGAGATTTTTGAAAGTTACATACAAGTTACACTATAGTTACAGTGTAATTACATGCAAGTTACAGTGTAATTACACTACGATTATACTGTAATTACATCTGTTAAATTTTTTAGGGAAAATTTGTCGACAAATATATAGCAAAATCGACATAATTATAGCAGCACTGCTTAAAAATGATGGAGTTCCCCTCCGTATCAAGAATTAAACAAGAAATGGTTGTGATTAATTGAGATGAAAAAATGCATGAAGAAATAAAAGGAGATAGTTATGACTTATGATTGGTTAAGACAAGAGGTAATAGGTGAGAATTTGTTATACTCCATATATCACGGGAAAGCTTTGGCTACCAATATGTCTTTACAGTCTAAACTAAATTACCTTTTTCATTCATACGATCGAATTTTAATGTAGATTGTGTTTAGATTCATATAAAAAGCTGAATTATTTTAGAACAGTACAGGGTGAAGCACATGATCTATTGTAAAAACCCATGATTTTGCTAGCTAGGGCCTGCCGGCCTGTTCGTATGTGTTCCCGACATGAGGATTGCATACAATCATCGATCTGCGCTGCAAGGCATGTCGACCGGTCTTTCATTTGCACCTGTTTCTCTAATTACAGCAAATCAGAGATAGACACTTTCACTCAAGCTGCTACTCCAGATCTGCTGACAAAATCTTTGGATCCTCCGATCGATCGATGAGCACTGTATCTACAATTGTAGAGATGCAAATTAAGTTGGTTAATGACAGCAGTACAGTCTTAGGATACCAGACATGCATGATCATGTTGTACCGGCCTAGCTATATGTTGTCTCTACTTGCTTGCCTTTTTTCCTGTTTGGATACTCTTTTAAGCACCTACTCAAATGATTAGAATCCATCTCCCAACGTCTGTTGTGCATGTGCGATGTACGAGGATGATATACATATGACAGTCACGCTGCCGTATGCCACCGACACAATATTGTTGCCTGGAGATAATTTACAGCTAGCTGTACAGATTAATGGGGAATAGACCACGGATTTTATTAAGGGACTATATGTGTAAGTTTTTCAGAGTCACCTTCTCTTCTCCCTGCTCACGCATGTAGTCGATATGTTGCCGTCACCTCTAGGTGATGTTGTCTCCGTAGCCTCCTCTACCTTGGGCCCATTGCCTAAGGACATCCCTTTAAGCTCGAGGAAAACGGATCAATTCCATAAAACCTAATCTCAGATTTTTCTGCTGGAGTTTTAACGTCATTACTATTAGTGGGGAGTTCCACCTCGATCTCCTTCCTTTCCCAAATCCAATACTAGATTGATTGAAGGTGACTGAAATTATCTTAAATTTAGCCATTCCCTTTTTATACACCAGAATAGAAATGCAAATTACATAATTCACACGCTTGTAATGCACGATATTTAATTAGATGGCTATATCCGCGCGCCTTAAATTTGGGGCGGAAAAAATTCAAGTTGCCGCACGTAATTAAGCTGGATTCAAACAAATTAAAACAGAGCACGACGATTCTCTAGTCAAACATGTGAGTGTGTTTAATTATTTGCAAGTCGGCGGGTTCCATCATATCATACTTCCATGCGTTGCATGCTCTTGTTCGATCATTAGCTAGTTAGCCTGCAGGTTGGCCATGGCAATCACGAATTAATTAACCCAAAAGTGCTGTGCATAGCACTAGCACTGGTGGAGAAATCGTTTGTAGTCCCGGTTCGTAACCCTCTTTTAGTCCCGGTTGTCCAACCAGGACTACGAATCCGGGACTAAAGATAGCGATCTTTAGTCCCGGGTGAAATAACCGGGACTAAAGATCGATCTTTAGTCCCGGTTGGTAACACGAACCGGGACTAAAGATCGGTCAGCCACGTGGCCGGCTGATCCATCTTTAGTCCCGGTTGGTGTTACCAACCGGGACTAAAGATCCATGTACCATTTTTTTTATTTGTATTGCCCTGTTTGCTGTATGGTTGATTTTATATATATATATATATATATATATATATATATATATATATATATATATATATATATATATATATATATATATATATATATATATATATATATATATATATATATATATATATATAAAATACATATATATATATATATATGCGTATGTATATATGTATAAATACATATATTACACACATATTTATAATTTAAAGCACTTAACATTTTATGTACATATATGTTACCAAAATATATATTAACATTAAAGTAAATGTACGTACAAATATAAATATATATATATACATGCATGTATAGTACAATTCATTTGCTCGCTAGCTATAGCTACGACTTCGACGCCTGCGTTACGTCAGAAGAGGAAGGACCGACGTTACGAATTGTCGATCCGTCGTAGTAGAATTCACCATCGGGATTAAGGACTTCTTCGTTGATGAACCCCATCAGTTGTTCTTGAACAGCCGTGATAAAATCCTTGTGTGGGAGTTTTTCCCTCATGTGAATACGCTATCATTCGGAAAATAATGACATATCAATATATGAAATTAATAAACAACTTAACAAATCGATACGCAATGAAATTTTGAACGGTTTATGTATACGTACATCGAGCTCTCGTTCGGTGTATATTTGGTTTGATAGGCAGTGGGCATACTCGCATACGTAGTAGCCGCACAAGTTAGTTCCCTTGTCCTGCTTTGCACACTACATGAGAAACGATGAGAGATTTAATATACTCTTTATATTAACTGTAACTAGAGATTCAATTCAATATAATTTTGGATCATGCATGTACTCACTGGAAAATGAAACCTCCGTTCAAGTTTTTCTTTCCAAGTCCCGCGGAGCAATTGACGGAACCGATTCCAAGCCCTACATGTGCAGTTGCAAGCTATGATTAATTAAATATTACCCGAGATCAACATAATACCAACAGAGTCCCGCGACTTTGGAATAGATGGCATTATATTACCTGTCTATCAGTTGGAAGACCTTGTCAAAAACCTTCTCCTCTTTATTCATTGAGTCGTACACAGTGACTCTGCATGCCTCCAAGTCAAAAAAGAACAGGACCCAGTGGAATCTGGAATATGCGTGAGATGAGATAAATATCAGAATGTACATGTTATATGTATGGAAATGAAATTTGTTCGAACGACAATAAAAACTCACTCTGTGTTGTACGGCAATAGTATGAACGTCTTGAAATGCTGCTGCGTTAGGAGATGGACGAGATTGTCCCCTGTGTCTTTCTCGTACATGTCGAGCATTTCGGTGTTGATTTTCCGAGGGTCAATGAACCCAGTATTGTAAACCCCCCGCCGTCGGGCCCTTTGAATCTCCATTCTACAACAATGAAAGGAAATTATTATTGCTTACATATATGCCAGGAGCTAATTATTGAACGAAACAAATCGAACTCAAAGATACTTACAAAATCCATGCGCTCAGAAGAGAGACGTCGAGGGCGTCCCGATGGTACAGATCGAAGACATCCTTGAAATGGATCCATAGAACATCTTCTCCTTGCAAGAAGTCGGGGTTTCTGATCCTCACTCCGAACATCTCTCTACCATTGGCGCTCATTTCCATGTACCGTTCATGGAATTTGTACATTTGTGTCGGTAGGGACTGCAGCTGCTCGGGCCTGACAAGCGGTTTACCGAGTTCAAACTTGTATGCCACTTCCGCCTTCGGGATTGGTGCGCCTCCAACCAACTGAGCCATGGTTAGACCGGTGTCCGAAATGAAATCCGTTATGCCAAAGTCTTCGCCAGTCACCAACGGCTCGACCACTTGGTGTGGTTGTTCTCCAAGCTGAGGAACTGGTTTGGACTTCTTGTAATAGGCTTTCCTGAGTGTTCGGTCATAGTCCGATAGCTTTAAGGCCTCCTTGTTTGCGGTGGACATTCCTTTGAAGAAATTCTTCACGCTCGGGTCAATAGGTATCTTCTTTTCAGGACTCCGAGGCTTGAGTTGCCTCTTCACTTCTCCTGCCACATAAGCATTAAGCTCCTCTTGACTGCAATCGTACGGCGGCTCCTTGTTTTTGGTGGTGTCAACTTTGGCCTTCTTCGTTGCCCTTGTGCTGGTAGGAGGTGGAGCTTGGCGAGACCTTGTCTTGGGAGGTGCAGGCGGACACGGTGGAGGAGGAGGCGGAGGAGCCGGAGGAGATGTTGTAGGAGGAGGTGGCGGAGGAGCCGGAGGAGATGGTGCAGGAGGAGGTGGCGGAGGAGCCGGAGGAGATGGTGCAGGAGGAGACGGCGGAGCCGGAGGAGATGGTGCACGAGACGCCGCTTGTCGCTCAGGGAGGATGATGTACCGCTTGCGCCATAGTATAATGGCGTGGCTTGTGTCTCGTAGATGCGTCTCACCGTCTCCTCCTGGGTAGTCCAACTCGAGGTCCTCGTACACGGCTTCCACCAGCTCAACTTCGACCCTCGAGTATCCTGCTGGAATCGGCCTGCAGTGATAAGTCCCTGAAATGTCTGTTGGGATGGCCATTCCCGACGCCACCTTCACGTGATGAGAGGTTATCTATTAGTAATCAACCTAAGCAGCAACTTGCGGAACGTACGAGTCAAAAATCATGTATTACATCGAGCATACCTTGATTGATAAGTTCTTGAAGGGAATATGCAGCTCACATGGTGTCCGATGCGTGATCTCATCAACGGGGCAGGTGGTTTCGTCCCGGGTTTGCATGGCGTCCATGCTATGTGATACTACCTGCCCCGTTGAGGCACAGCTGCTACGATTACCTGATGGGCTGACCATTGGAGGAGGTATGTACGGCTGGGGATCGTGTGACCGATGTGCTGCCATGCGTTCATCCACCTTCCGGGCCACCTCCTCTTGCATGCTGAGCTCGTAGCTCGATATCCTGTACTCGAGATCTGCAATCTTCGCCTCGGTATCTCTCTTGCTCCTCATCCGACTCCTGTACGTGTGGATGTCCTCCTTGAATCCAATCTTCCAAGGAATCACCCCTTTCCCTCGTGTTCGTCCTGGATGCTCTGGAGTTTGCAGGGCGAGTGACAGCTCGTCCTTCTCTCTGTCGGGTCGGAACGTGCCCTGAGAAGAGGCTTCCACTGCGTCCGTTAGTCGATTCGCAGCCTCGCGTATCTGATCGCTGAAGACCAAGGAGCCATCACCTGGGTTGAGCGTTCCACTGTGAGCATACAACCAGAACTTCGATCAATCAGGCCATTTAGCGGTGGCCGGTTCGATACCCCTCTCAAGCAAGCTTGCCTCCATCTCCTCCCACTTCGGCATCGCGACGCTATAGCCGCCTGACCCCAAGTGGTGATGGTACTTCTTCTTGCCGGCATTTTCTTTGTTTCTTTCCATCATCGCCTGCCCTTGTTGACCTGTCTTGTAAGCAACGAACTCCTCCCAGTGATCCCTTAGCTTCGGGAATACGTCGAAGTTCGGTGTCTGCCCCTTCAGGATGTATTTCCGGTACAGATCTCCCTTGAAGGTCTGGAACTGTTCTGCCATTTTCTTAAGAGTCCAGTGTTTCACTATGTTCTCTGTACCCGCAGGGAGCGTGAACGTCTCGAGCATTGTGGTCCACAGCATCTCTTTCTCTGATTCCGGGACAAAGCTGTCATTATCCCCGCGTGCCCTTGTTCTGTGCCAGTACACCATGCTGACAGGCACGTTATCCCTCACAACCCAACCGCTGTGGCGTACAAAATTCTTGGCTGCTTATGCCGGGGCAGTAGGTCGGCCGTCTGCGTCCACCTCAGTTATGATGTGCCGACCCTCTATCTTCTTCGCGGCACCTCGTTGTTCGCGTGCCCTCTTCTGTCCAGCGGAGGGATGACTTCCACTAGCCTCCTCCTCATCGTTCCCCTCCTCGTTCCCCTCCGCATCCCTCTCCACGTTCCCCTCCACGTTTAAGTACTGGTTTGGATCCTCGTTCCCCTCTTCTTCGTTTCCAGTACTGGCTGCTTCCCTCTGCGATTGTATCATACAATATCTGTTCCTCATTGCGATCAGCCATCTGTACATACCAATAATATATGTTAGGTCTATAGGATGTATTTGCTAACCGTAATATTAAAACTCTAATAATCTTATATTAAATCTCTAATAATCTCATATTAAATCGCTACTAATCTTATATTAAAATTGTAATAATCATATATGCTAACTCTAACAATCTTATATTAAATCGCTACTAATCTCATATTAAAATTGTAATAATCATATATATATATGCTAAGTATAACAATCTCCTCACTATCTCGTATATTAAACCTCTAATAATCTTATATTAAATCTCTAACTATCTCTAACACTCAAATATGCTAAGTCTAATTAAGTTTCGAATATTACATCTCTAATAATCTTATATTAAATCTCTAACAATCAAATATGTTTCGAATATTACATCTCAAATAATCTTATATTAAATCTCTAACACTCAAATATGCTAAGTCTAATTAAGTTTCGTATATTAAACCTCTAATAATCTTATATTAAATCTCTAACTATCTCTAACACTCAAATATGCTAAGTCTAATAATCTAATAATCTCTAACACTCACATATGCTAACTCTAATAATCTAATAATCTTATATTAGAAATCTAACAATCTTATATTACATCTCTAACAATCACATCTTTACATCACTTGCCTACGCGAATTCCTTCGAGGGCTAGCTACCACTTCGGCTTGACGGACGACGACGACGACGTCTTCTCTGCAACATGCAAAAAAAAATGTATTAGTCTAAATGCAAAGGAACATATAATGTATTTCACGTTTTCAAGTATATATAATCATATATATATGCTAAGTTCATACACATTTTATAATTAAGAAGAAATAAATAATTAATTGTTAAGGTACCTATACCATTTTAGTTAGTGGACTACAAGTCACTAATACAGTTGTAACCAAGGTCAGCTCTGAAACCAAATAGCCTACGGCATGTGTAGAGAAAAAAAATAAATCAATTGCCGATGATTCCATGTGAACTGTAGACCATTCACGTAAATGGCCTACGAGTATTTAGTACATCAATGCATATGCCGACAGTTTTATGTAGACGATATGGTATTAACGTACAGGTTTCATGTTTAATAGGTTAGTCATTGACAATATTCCAACACCAAGGGGGTCACATTTCTTTTTTTGAAAAAAAAAACAATGTAGGTTACTACAAGCAAGCTACGTGCATACTACATGTCTTTCAGTTCGTTCGCGTTTCTTTAACGTTTCGTTCGCGTTCGTAAAGCGTTCACGTTCGTTCGCGTTCGTTCACGTTTCCTTTGCCGACAGTTCACGTTCGCTACTAATCGTTCGCGTTCGTTCACGTTTCGTTCGCGTTCGTTCACGTTCGTTCGCGTTCGTTCGCGTTTGGTCACGTTCGTTAAGCGTTCGCTAAGTGTTAGTTCGCGTTCGTTCGCGTTCGTTCGTTCGTTCGTTCGTTCGTTCGTTCGCGTTCGTTCGCGTTCGTTCATTAAGCGTAAGGGCGCGGCGGCCTAACCGTTAGTGGCGGCATCGTGGCGCCGGCGGCATCGTGGCGGCGGCGGCGGCGTGGGGGCGCGGCGGCGGCGTGGGGGCAGCGGCGTCGTGGGGGCGCGGCGGCGGCGTGGGGGCGGCGTGGGGGCGGCGGCGGCGGCATCGTGGCGGCAGCGTAGTGGGGGCGCGGCGGCGGCGTGAGGGCGGCGTGGGGGCGGCGGCGGCATCGTGGCATCGTGGGGCGGCGTCGGCGGCGGCGTCAGCGTCGTCGGCGTAAGAGAGAGAGAGAGAGGGCGTCGCGGCGGCGGCATCGTGGCGGCGGCGGCATTGTGGCATCGTGGCGGCGGCGTCGTCGGCGTTCGTCGGCGTCGTCGGCGCAAGAGAGAGAGAGAGGGTGTCGTCAGCGTCATCGGCGTCGTCGGCGTAAGAGAGAGGGCGAGAGGGCATCGTCGGCGTCGTCGGCGTTCGTCGGCGTCGTCGGCGAAAGAGAGAGAGAGACAAAGCTACATCGAGAGAGAGAGAGAGAGAGAGAGAGAGGGCGGGGGCTCTCACCCAAGAGACGCGGCGGCGGCGTCTGCGGCGGAGGCGGCGAGGACCGCCAGGCGACGGTGAGAGGCGACGACGGCGTCAGCGCGGGGTTGCCCTAGGCAGTGGAGAAGACGGTGAGAGACGACAAAGCCGATGGAAAAACGTCTAAGTGCTGGTGGAGAAGACGAGGGCGCACCGGGAATATATATACCCCCGGATCTTTACTCCCGGTTGGTGATAAGAACCGGGAGTAAACATATATTTACTCCCGGTTCGTAACAACAACCGGGATTAAAGATCTTATCTTTAATCCCGGTTGTTGTTAAGAACCGGGAGTAAAGATATCTTTACTCTCGGTTCTTCTCACCAACCGAGAGTAAAGATATTTTCCCGCTATTTCCAAATTTCTTTTTAAACCCGGTTAGGGTTAAGAACCGGGACTAAAGTTAATAGCACTGAATATTGAATTTCGTTGCATATATGTTTCTAAAATAGTAAATAATGCATTAAAAATTCTAATTAACAAATGTAAATCCCACATGCATGATTCAAAACTTTTAAAAATTCTAATAATCGTATATAATTAGCATATGCATGATATTAAATTGTTAAAAATTGTAACTAACATATGTAAATCCCACATGCATGAATTAAAGCTTTTAAAAATTCTAATAATCGTATATAATTAGCATATGCATGATATTAAATTGTTAAAAATTGTAATTAATCATATATAACTAGCATATTCAATACATCCAAAATAGTTTACAACAATTACGGCAATAGATCGGCGGTGACGGTTGTCCGCACGTACTTTCTCCTCACTGTTGTTCCTTCCTTATGATCGCTACGTGAGTAAGGGGTGTCTTTGTTTGATAGGAGGATGCTAGGGTCAACCGTCACCGTGAAAGGGGGTTGCCCATCAAACTGATCGTAATCCTCGTCAGTCTTGTCCTCTACTCCGACGATTTTTCTTTTGCCTGGGAGAACCACGTGGCGCTTCGGCTCGTCAGGCCCTTTGCCCTTCTTTCCTTTGCTAGACATGTCCTTCACGTAAAAAACTTGCGTTACATCATTCGCAAGGACGAAAGGTTCGTCCGAGTATCCAACCTTATTAAGGTCAACCGTTGTCATCCCACTGTCATCAATCGTTACGCCTCCACCAGTCAACGTAACCCATTGGCACCGGAACAGAGGGACCTTGAGAGGTCCATAGTCAAGTTCCCATATCTTCTCGATGGCACCGTAATACGTGCCAGTTGTACCATCGTGTTCCATGGCATTGATACGAACGGCATTGTTCTGGTTCGTGCTCTTCATGTCTTAGGCTCTTGTGTAGAATGTGTACCCATTGATCTCATATCCCTGGAATGTCGCGATCGAGCCAGATGGACCCCTCGCCAGGAAGGCCAGTTGCTGGTTAATCGTCTCGTTACCCATGAGATGTTGTCGCAGCCATGCGGGGAAAGTATCAATGTGATGCCGTGTAATCCATGCATCGGACTTACCGATGTTTCCGGCGCGAACTAGAGCCAAGTGCTCCTCGATGTAAGGAGCCACCAATGAAGATTGTTGTAAAACCGTGAAATGGGCTCTATGGAATAAATTGTTGTCTACCGTCATTATAGCTTTCCTTCCGAGAGTCCCCTTTCCCCGTAGTCTCCCTTCATGGCGTGATTCAGGTACCTCGATTGGGCGAAGGTCTTCAATAAATTCAACGCAGAATTCAATGACCTCCTCTGTTCCATACCCCTTGGCGATGCTTGCCTCTGGACGAGCACGGTTATGAACATACTTCTTCAGAACGCCCATGTACCTCTCGAAAGGAAACATATTGTGTAGGAACACAGGCCCGAGAATACCGATCTCTTTCACTAGGTGACAAAGCAGATGCGTCATTATATTGAAAAATGAAGGTGGAAATATCAACTCAAAACTGACAAGACATTGCACCACATCATTCTGAAGGGCTTCTAACCTATCCGGATCGATGACCTTCTGCGAAATTGCGTTCATGAAAGAACATAGCTTTGTTATTGTTGCCCGGACATTGTCTGGGAGGATATCCCTTATTATAACTGGTAGCAGCTGTGTCATCAACACGTGACAATCATGAGACTTTAGGTTTGTTAACTTCTTCTCCTTCGTGATTATTATTCGCTTTATATTCGTGGAGTATCCAGACGGTACCTTGATGCTCTCCAAGCATTGAAACATACTTTCCTTCTCTGCCTTGCTAAGAGTGTAGCTGGCTGGACTCAAGTAATGGCTGCCTTTCTCCTTTGGTTCCGGGTGAAGGTCGCCGCGTTGTTCCATATGCTTCAGATCATTACGCGCTTCCAGTGTATCTTTCGACTTTCCATATACACCTAGGAAGCCAAGAAGGTTTACGCAAAGGTTCTTAGCGAGGTGCATCACGTCGATTGCGTGGCGGACGTCCAAGAATTCCCAATAGGGTAACTCCCAAAATATGGAGTTTTTTTTCCACATCGCCGCATGACCATCTTCGCTCTCTATAGGCTGGCTGCCAGGCCCCTTTCCAAACACTACTTTAAGATCTTTAACCATAGCAAACACTGTGTTCCCGCTGCGATGTTTAGGCTTCGTACGGTGGTCCGCCGTATGTTCAAAGTGCTTGCCTTTCTTCCGTACCGGGTGGTTTGCTGCAAGGAATCGACGATGACCCATGTACACAACCTTCCTACAGTGCTTAAGATACATACTTTCTGTTTCATCCATACAGTGAGTGCAAGCCTTGTACCCCTTGTTGGACTGCCCGGATAGGTTGCTAAGTGCAGGCCAATCGTTGATGGTTACGAACAGCAGCGCTCGTAGGTTAAACTCCTCCTGTTTGTCCTCGTCCCACACGGGGACACCTTCCTTCTTCCACAACAGTTTAAGATCTTCGACCAGTGGTCTTAGGAACACATCGATGTCATTACCAGGTTGCTTGGGGCCTTAAATAATAATCGGCATCATTATGTACTTCCTCTTCATGCATAGCCAAGGGGGGAGGTTGTAGATACACATCGTAACGGGCCAAGTGCTATGGCCGCTGCTCATCTCTCCAAAAGGATTCATGACATCCGTACTTAAACCAAACCGTATGTTTCGTGCGTCCTTTCCAAAGTCTTTAAATTTTCTATCGATGTTTCGCCACTGCGAACCATCTGCGGGGTGTCTCAGCATCCCGTCCTGTTGACGTTCTTCAGCGTGCCAACGCATCATTCTAGCATTCGCCTTGTTCCTGAACAAACGCCTTAGCCGTGGTATTATAGGGAAATACCACATCACCTTAGCAGGAATTCTCTTCTTCGTTAGCTGCCCGTCAACCTCACCTGGATCATCTCGTCTAATCTTGTATCGTAGTGCTTTACAAACAGGGCATGCTTCTAGGTTCTCGTACTCCTCACCGTGATATAGGATACAATCATTCGGACATGCGTGAATCTTCTGAACTTCCAGTCCTAGAGGGCAGACTATCTTCTTAGCCTCGCACGTTGTCTCGGGCAATTTGTTTCCCTCCGGAAGAATGTTCTTGACGAGTTTCAATAAATCGCCAAATGCCTTGTCACTAACACCATTTTTTGCCTTCCATTGCAAGAACTCCAGAGTGGTATCCAACTTTTTGTGCCCCTGCTCGCAACCTGGGTACAACGACGTTCTGTGGTCCTCTAACATCTTGTCCAATTTATGGGCCCCCTTTTCACTTTCGCAGTCCTCCTTGGCATCCTGCAACATTTGACCAAGATCATCCGCAACGTCGTTATAATCATCATCTATGTCCTCCTCGCCCGTTTGATTTCCTTCAAATCCAGCGTACTGAGCAAAGTCTGGAATATTGTCGTCTTCCACTTTATCTTCTTCCATTTCAACCCCTTACTCTCCGTGGGATGTCCAACAATTATAGCTTGGCATGAACCCCGACTCAAACAAGTGGAAATGAATAGTCCTGGATGCAGAATACTCCTTCTGATTCTTACACTTATAGCATGGACAACAAATAAAACCCTTCTGCTTGTTAGCTTCGGCCACTCTCAAAAAATAATGCACGCCGTCAATAAACTCTTTGGACCGCC
Organism: Oryza meridionalis; assembly: GCA_000338895.3. Taxonomy (NCBI): domain Eukaryota; kingdom Viridiplantae; phylum Streptophyta; class Magnoliopsida; order Poales; family Poaceae; genus Oryza; species Oryza meridionalis. The sequence continues at coordinate 2,463,327 of CM002528.2, read as the reverse complement.
GGTCAGCGTACATCCATTGCCGATCCATCTACATGAAATGAAAAAAAAATCGTACACAAATAATCATTCGTACAATAATGACAGTCATACAATAATGATAAAATAATCACAGACTCTTTCAACAGTCATACAATAATGACATATCATTATTCATACAAAAATTATAAAATATTCCACCAAATAATTCTTATTTATTATTTTTTAAGTTTTAAATTCTTTTAATTTTCAATTTAGTTTGTTTTCTTTTATTTAAGATTAACTTTCACTATATTTTCCTACTCAACTATTTTATAAAACCTTATTTAGCAAATAAACAAAATTTATATATACTCTTTCTTTTCCCACACAAATTTTCTCTCTCGTCAACTTATAACAAAATTTTGGAGACAAAAAAGTGTGCAAAACATAGCTCCAAATGTAATATGACCAAAAAAAACATTAGAGGATGAAGTTGCTAACCTTTTAGGCACCTCCGATTTGTATATAATCACCAAAGTAAATTCACTATAAATTTTGGTATGACCTCCCCTCTTTTTTGAAGAAATTTTGAAGCTTGCTCGGGCTGGAGGAGGAAGAAGACATATATAAAGGGGTGGGACTTTAGTCCCGGTTGGTGATCCCGGTGATCCACCAACCGGGACTAAAGTTACGATCTTTATCCCCGGGGGGCCTGACAAGCCCTGACAGCATTTGAACCGGGACTAAAGATCAGGTTGGTGTTACCAACCAGGACTAAAGATCAAATATGCCCGTTACCATCTTTAGTCCCGGTTTTTGTTACAACCGGGACTATCGTGGAATTCGGCCGACAGACGAAAGATGGTTTCTCCACCAGTGTAGCTTAGCTAACGAGTTGATCCATTGGCAGTTGTTAAGGTCATGTTTGGTTCAGCTAGATCCACACTGATTTTGAATTTTATATGTTAAATTATAGTGTTTTAAAATTGTATATTTCGTCTGAAATAATTTATTCAGACATTATCAACTTAATCACAAATTCAAATTCACGTATTGTGTATCTCTATTTCATATTATAAATTGCTTTGACTTTTTTTAAGTTTATTTTTTTCAAGTTTGATCAAATTTATAAAAAAAGACATATTAATACTTTTGACACAAACTTACATATCAAAACGTATTCAATATTAATTTCAATAAAACTAATTTGGTGTTATAAATGTTGCTTCATTTTTCAATGAAACTTATTTAGAAAAAGTTAAACCAAATTATACTAAAAAAAACGTATTTGAGTATACTAGCCCTATTTGGATCCAAGGGTTAGAGTTAGTTTGAACTAGTTGGGGCTCAAATTGCCCTAAAGGATCCAAACATGAGGGGTTAGATTAGGGCTAGTTGCATCTAACCCACCAAAAAAACTAACCCCTCCAAGAGGTGCTTATTGGAGCTAGTTTGAGTGGGGCCCACCGTAGAAGCCACTTTTCTCTCTCTCTCTCTGCCCGCACCGGATCCCCATCTCTACCTGATCCCGCACGGGATCCTCTTGCTGGACGCCGCCGCCTCCCCGATCCACGCCGCCGCCACCACAGATCCGCGCTGCCGTCCCCGATCCGCGCCTCCGCCGCCGATCCGCGCGGCACGGCCTCCCCCACTACCCGCGCCGCACCTCCGTCCAACCGCGCCACCGTCTCCACCGTTCCGCGCCGCCGGCCAACCTCAGCGCCGCCGCCAGCCCCGAGCCGCGCCGCCTCCATCCAACCGCGCCGCCGCCTCCACTACCTGCGCCGCGCCGCCGCCGTCGTCTCCGAGCCGCGCCTCCGCCGCCGATCCGCGCGGCGCGGCCTCCCCCACTACCCGCGTCGCGCCCTCCGTCCAACCGCGCCGCTGTCTCCACCGTTCCGCGCCGCCGGCCAACCTCAGCGCCGCCGCCGTCCCCGAGCCGCGCCGCCTCCATCCATCCGCGTCACCGCCGGCCACGCATGGACGGAGAGAGCAGAATTATTGTTGCTTGTATGGCTCTTCATAATTTTATTCGAGAGAGCAGAATTGCGGATAGGGAATTTGATGCATGTGATGAGGATGAAAATTATAACCCAATGCCTAGTTCCGTTGCATCCGAATGGCCACAAGATGAACCTCTTGTTGAAGATGCCCACATGAATGCCTTCCGTGATGAATTAGCTCAAGCTTTATTTTATGGAGTGTAATTTTTTCTTGTCTAGCTTCATTTGTATGGACTAAACTACCTATCGTGTATGTTGAGTGTATCTCATTTGCATGGACAAATAAAATTTATCGTGTTTCGGATGTTTGGTTTAAAATATGATTTGTTTGTGTTATTTGTGAGAGAGAGGAGGCCACACATGAGTCTGTCACACCAAATCCGGTTAGAAAGGAGCCAAATAATTGGAAAAGTATATTTATTATCAATCTAACCCTTCCATCCAAACACCTCTAGGGCTAGAGTTAGTTCAGGGTTAGTTAAGAGCTAGAAACTAACTCTAACCTCTAACTCTAACCCTTGGATCTAAACAGAGCCACTGTCAGCTTCACAAAATCTTGGATATAAAAATAAGTCAAACAGGACCCGTAACGATCGAGGAAGATTTGTTGGTGTTGGCAGCATGCACACTAGCTACTCCAAGTGTCGGCCCACTCATTGCATGCAGGCCAAAAGGGGAACTCGCCTCACTAGCTAGGTACTGTACATTGAATTGGTATCATCATCCAATGGGGTTGCAAATTAATCTTGTTTTGTTTGCTTCGTTGTTAACTTAATTACTGTGCGCCGATTCATGATCACACGCAGAGGCAGGGGACTGCATGTCTGCATAATATGCGCAGGGTCATTTCTTAATATTATTGCGACGAGGTTTACTGTCAACTTCATTTTGTCGTCTTCGAGCATCCTACTGCCTACTAACATCGATCATCCCTGTATTAATTAAACTAATCCATTATAATTTGATCCTATATAGGAGTATAAAGCATGCTTTATCAAGGATATAGACACCGCACGGACCGGTCAACCTATGGATAATCCTTGACCGACTATATAAGTTTATCCAGTCTAACTGGAAAAGACATACTCCCACCTTTTTTAATAGATGACGTCATTAAATTTTTCTCACATGATTGACCATTCGTCTTATTCAAAAATTTTATATAAATGTATAAGATATAAATCACACTTAAAGTACTATGAGTGATAAAATAACTCGTAATAAAATAAATTATAATTACATAAATTTTTTGAATAAGACGAATGGTCAAACATGTGAGAAAAAGTCAACGGCATCATCTATTAAAAAACGGAGGTAGTATAAATTTAGTGTTTTTATTTTGTCGCTACTATATACGAGGACTATAAATTAATTAGGGCCCGCTAAATCGAAGGAATAAAAAAAATTGAAGGAACAGAAAAAAACACATGATTCTAATAGAAATGTAAGTGCAAAACATAGGATTGCAAAATATAGGAAAAACACGAAAATAGCCGTTTGATTGGACCGTAGGAAAAATGTAGGAATCAGCTAAGAGAGATAGACTCAAAGGAAAATTTCTAATAGGTTGGAGCCCTTACTAATTTTCCTCCAAAATCTCTATAAGATTGTCCATTCCATAGGAATTGCAAAAGATAACATAAGATTCAATCCTTTGTTTCAAAGGTCTTCATATGAAAAAGAATAATAAAATAGACTAATGTCTGATAACCCTTTACTTCGTCAGGGTGTCGTCGAGCCATCCCCTCTCCTTTTGTAGGGTTATGGGGTGAAAACCCTGTCTTAGTTCTCCTTGAGACCTCGACGGATGGCGGTGGTAGTGTCATTGTCGCTCATCTCCTAGGGATGTCGTCTAGGAAGACCCCTTGATAAATCTTATTCCAGACAAGTGGTGCAAGCTCACTCTAGATGTCTCATCCTCTTGTGGATAATCTTTTTTCTTATTTCCTGACTATTGTCTTCTAGAACTCTAACCTTGTAATTTTTTCGTATTCTATTCGATGAATAATCGTGTTGTATAGTACAAGACGTGAATATTAGGGAAAGACCTAATATCAAATAATTAGAAAGGGTGAGGCTTTAAACCTGGTCATCTAGCTCACCACCTTGTAGATCAGCTGGTCGGAAAACTCTTGGGCGTTTCTCGTAATTGTAATATCTAGTGCTGATCGTTAAAAACAAAAATCTCATTCGAAATCCCCACAGCCACCACTTCCACCATTAACGTTGTTCATTAATAATCACCAAGATCCTCCTCTCCCCTCCCCATAATGCTCACAATCATTACCATTGCCTCCCCTCCCCTCATCCTCATGCATGCGCGCATGCCGCCTCTCAACTCAACTCGATCGATCACCACCATCACCACTTACATTTCTTCTTCTTCTTCTTCTTCCTCGGATCGATCGATCGTCATCAACCTCCCACCACTTCTTGCCCGCTTGATTTAATTTCCATCGTCTATAAATTGAACCGCGTTGCTCCTCACGCTCTCGATCACGAAGGCGCACCATCGTTATCAATGGCTTCTTGCGGGTTTGAGGGCTTCGAGAAGCGGCTGGAGCTGGTGTTCGAGCTCCCGGCGCGCGGCGGCGGCGGCGAGGTGGCGCGGCATGGGCTCCGGCTGCTGCCGGCGGAGGCGCTGCGGGAGGTGCTCGACGCGGCGCAGTGCGCCGTCGTGTCGGCGGCGGGGAACGCGGCGGCGGACGCGTACGTGCTGTCCGAGTCGAGCATGTTCGTGTACCCGGGGCGGGTGGTGCTCAAGACGTGCGGCACCACGCCGCTGCTCCGCGCCGTGCCCGCGCTGCTGCGCGCCGCCGCCGAGCTCCGGCTCCGGCTCCGGTCGTGTAGGTACTCCCGCGGCGAGTACCTGTTCCCGGAGGCGCAGCCGTTCCCGCACGCCGACTTCGCCGACGAGGTGGCGTACCTCGACGCCGCCCTCCCCCGTGAGCTCCTCCGCTTCCGCCGCTCCGCCGTGATGCCGTCGTCGTCGTCGCCCGGCGCCTCGCACAGGTGGCACGTCTACTCGGCGTCGTCGTCGTCCGACGCGGATGGCGCGGCGCGGCTCACGGTGGAGGTGTGCATGACGGAGCTGGACCGCGGCGTGGCCGCGCGGTTCTACCAGCGCCCCGGCGACGGCCGGACCAGCCACGCCATCGGCGACGAGATGACGGCGGCGTCGGGGATCGGCGGCGTGGTGGACGAGGACGACCGGCGCTCCCTGGTGTGCGCCTACGCGTTCGCGCCGTGCGGCTACTCCATGAACGCGCTCGACGGCGCGCGCTACGCCACCGTGCACGTCACGCCGGAGGACGGCCACAGCTACGCCAGCTACGAGTGCGCCACCGACGACGCCGCCGCCGCGCTCGCCGCCATCCGCCGCGCCGTCGCCGCGTTCCGCCCGGCCACTGTCTCAGTCTCCATCTCCCACACCTCCGGCGCCGCGTCGTCGCTCTGCACGCCGGTGGCCGAAGCCCTGGAGCCGCTCGGCCTGGCGTGCCAGTGCCGCGCCGCCGAGGACTTCCCCGGCGCCGGCACCGTGACCTACCAGACGTTCACGGCGCCGGCGACCATGCATGAGCATGACAACTAGAGAGAGGGGATAAGGGGGGTTTTGTGCTATTGGAATCAAGAATGCATTAGGGTTTTCAACAACTCACCGAAAAATCGGGACACCCCAATTACCGCATCACTTTATTTCTTTGAGTGATTTTACAATCCTTAAGAACGTACTAGGAGATACTATATTTTCTAGCGTAAATTTTGATACCTTCGATTTGCACTGAAAATTTTCATACCTCTCAAGAACTGTTTTTTTTTCTTAATTGCTTTCAAGGATGGTGGCGCGCGTGATAAAATTAAGATAAAATTTGGAAATGATGCAGTGTTAAGGCGTGGTGGCAAGGGCACTATGGGTGATCGATCGAGTAGGAAGAATGCAAATGTGCAAAATGCAATGGATTGGGGGTGAATGTGGGGAGTGGTGGAGTGTGCAGTGGAGGGGTTCGCATCGTCTGCCTTTGAGGCAAACGGCAAACTTTGCCGTTGATAACATCTGAAGCGTTCATCACTTAATCAACTGTTGCATGTTTAGGCCCCACCTCATAGACTAATTAACAGCCAACTAATTAATAGAATCTGATGTGCTAATAAATCACTTTAACAACCCACTAATGGATATAATCAACTTAGTAATTTTGTCATGTATTCACGGTAAACAAAAGAGAAATTCTCATACAATTAAACATTTTTTTCTACATATCACTATGTCTATTTTTTATCCATTATTTTAGACGCGTGTATAGTCTTCAATAAACGTGTTTCACCACTAAAAAATGTCTTATTCTTATATTTTGGGACACATGTAGTATGCTTTAACATTTAGGGGTGGAGCCACCACCCAGACCATTAAATTTAAATACTTTTGAATAAACTGATAATGAAATTTCTATTCTATATCAAATGATAGTTACAGTGAAGTTTGCCAGGGCTCAAAATTTTTTCTAACTCCGCCACTGTTTATATTATAATATATAAAGTAAATATATAAGTTTATTAAATTAGTTTTTGAGACTAATTTATACATTGTGTTCTAATTTCTTCAAACCAAATGTTTCAAATATTAGGAGATCATTTTGTTGGCTTTCCTAGCTAGAGAGCAAACAACTAGTAATTCTGAATTAATTGGCTAGTATTGAAGTACAAGTACAGAATAGTCCATAAAGTGGAAGTGGAAGTGTGGGACCAAGCAATCAAGCTATTGATTAAGAGACGAATGGCCTGGATGCAACAACGGCAAATTTTGCCGTTTGCCGCAAAGGCAGGCGATGCGAACCCGCAGTGGAGGCGCGCGTGCTGTGGTAGCATCACTTGGGTGCAGTGATCATGCATAAGGATTATGCCTTTAAGGAGAGGAGATTTGGTCTCTGCTAGAATGTCGACTACAGTTTCAGATATGAAAATGTCAGGTTTCTGTCGATCGATCCATCACCTGAGTAGATTGCTAGCTTTCTGCAGGTTCGATGCATCATATGCATGATCTTTTTCTTTTTTGATACATGGAGGTGGCATGGGTAAATTTGTTATGAACAAAGCATTATATACTTTTACACTTCTCTAAATTCTATTCAATTGTATGAGAAGGGACAAAAAATATTATATACTTTATTTACCCTTGAAAGTTGAACCGATCCCTAATTGACTCATTACATGAAAAAACAAGGAATCGCGTGTATTTTACAGGGGCAAAGAAAAAATCATCCTTAAAGAAATTGCAATACTTAGACCCCATTCCATAATATAAGGCGCGTATATATTTTAAGATTTAACTTTAAAAATTTTAACTAATGATTGATATAATATAAATTGAATTTTATTTGCTGAAAATAATAACATTGAATTGCTATTTCAATATATTTTCATATGGTTATACGAGAAATTATAAGTTTAAGATTAGTTTTAAAGACCATACTGTTTCTTCATGTATAGATCGAATTTAAGTATCTTATCAATCTTATGAATTTTTATATAACTATTTAAACTACATGCATACACCTAGTTGTCATAATATTTAGGTGTAGAAAATACTTTTTCATGGAGAGAGTAGTAAATAGAATCGGAGTGAGTAGTAATCAAAATGGCACCCCGTTGACTTCGGAGAATTAGAAAAATAGGAAATAAAATACTGTAGGGAATATTAAACATCGGAGTGAATGAGTGATGAAGCATGTTCATGGCAGCTGAAAGGATCAAACATTAGCGAAATTAGATGCGCAATCTACACGTCAGGACAAGTTGTTCTTATATTCCAATGTACAACATGTAGGTCACTGCCCTGTTGAATTGCCATTATGTAACAAAATATCATCAGCAAGTTTCATGCTTATTAATGAAATCCAAGCCCTGATAGGAATTGATCCATCTTTAGAAGAAAAAAAAAAGATGGTCAAGACTACACCTCACCCAGCATTTGGGGATCTCGCCCCAATTGCTCTAAAAAATATTCAGACTGCTGATATGCTCATATGCAGTTCATGGGAACTTATACAAGGAGACGAACATCTGGAGTTCATACTGCAGCACACTTTGCAGGACATGAAGGACCCATCAGTGGGACATGAGTTGATTATAAGTCAAAATGACTTATTAGTGATTAAAAATAACTTTCTTTACGCGTAAAACTTTAAAAACTAATGATGAAAATAAAACTACATTGGAAATATCTGAAATCAACTCCAAAATTAAATTTTGATAATGGCTGATTTCATATAGGGCAAACGATGAGGTGGGAAAAATCTGTCCACAATTAAGCCTCAACAACACATACTCTGGGGTGTTTAGTTCACGCCAAAATTAGAAGTTTGATTGAAATTGGAACGATGTGACGGAAAAGTTAGAAGTTTGTGTGTGTAGGAAAGTTTTGATATGATGAAAAAGTTGGAAGTTTAAAGAAAAAGTTGGGATCTAAACCAGGCCTATGTATAGTTGTATGCTGGTTACCGAATTACCCTGCATCTGCAATCCATTGATTTTTTTCTCCCTTCTTTTAGATGTGCTAGCCATTGATTAGAATAAGAGCAGATACAATAAAGCTGAGTTAGAAGGCTATACATTGATTCATATCACCCGAATACTACGTGGAAGAGTGAGAAAAGCAGAGAGAGAAGAGGGTGGGCGCTTATTCTGTCGCCGGTGATAGCACCAGAAACGAGGTCTTCAGCCTCCTTGCAGCGGTAGTTTATATGTTTTGGTGGGCCTAGCGTTGTTTCCACGATTTGTTGTGCACACTTTTCCATCATCATTGGTGTGTTGGGCAAATAAAATCACTACAGCTTATAGTTGCATGCAACATAGATAGCTACAAGGATGAATGCTAGTTTTGATCACCACAGCTTGGATGCCCATGCATGAATTAATTGATTTTCTATTTAGTATAGCTAATGTAACAGCTAATTTATACAGATTTACTGTATAAGCTTTCTCTCTCAGTGACTATATATGATCTACCGAACTATACTATTAACCTTGCTCTAAGGATCACACGGATCCTAGTACTCAGATTGTCAGATGGGCAAGTTTGCTGGACCAGCCAGGAAGGACAGTGCTCTGTTTGTGGTTCCACAATTCTAGTACTTCTGATTTTTTTAAAAATAAAATAAAAGAGAAAATAACAAGAAAAAGGGAGAAAAAAAGTACTCCTAGGCTGTGTTTAGATCCAAAGTTTGGATCCAAACTTCAGTCCTTTTCCATCACATTAACCTGTCATACACAACTTTTCAGTCACATCATCTCCAATTTCAACCAAAATCCAAACTTTGCGCTGAACTAACACAGCCACACAGCCCTACTTGTAGTGCACTGCACGAAATTGCAACATCTAGATGTAGTGTGTAGTCAAGGATGAACATGCCAACTAGCAAGAAAGGAATCTTTGCATTTGCACCTGTTTCTGATGACATATGCATGTGAAAACTGGAGTGTGTGTCTAGCTATACATGAATAACAGATACTACCATCTTTCTCCCGTCACAAAAAGGAAGAATGCAACCACACGAAATGCTAAGGTTACCCCCTTTTTTGACAAAAATACATAACCTTGTAAAAGGAAATTGTAAACCGAAGATGTAAAATATTACCTATCTTTATTAGTTAAACAAAGCAAATTGTAATAGTAAAAGAGGCCATGGCCATATCTAGGAGTAAAATAACCGAATTGAACGAAAGCATGGAGGCGTATCTGGCCTTCCCAGATGATCTGCTCCCAACATGCTGCATTTGCCCCAAAAATTAAAGTGTTTTTCACAGAGAAATCCATAATCCCATATATCATTATCAACAAAAGCTCGAATTAATGTGACCTATCTATTATTAGTAGGGTGAAACAAAAGGGGCTGTGTTTAGTTACAGAAGAGAGGCAAAGATCCCCTTTTAATGACAGTCAAGTAATAGAAATGAGATTCAGAACAAAGCCTCGAGATTTACTCCTATGTGTTTATCAGAAGATAGGCAATGATTCCTTTTGATAGTCAAATTGTTTGCTTCATTTCCCCAGATCATATATAGTCCTCCCTCCGTTTCGAAATGTTTGACACCGTTGACTTTTTAGCACACATGTTTAATCGTTCGTTTTGTTTAAAAGCTTTTATGAAATATGTAAAATTATATGCCTACATAAAAATATATTTAACAATGAATCAAATGATAGGAAAAAAATTAATAATTACTTAAATTTTTTTAATAAGACGAACGGTCAAACATGTTTAAAAAAGTCAACGGCGTCAAACATTTTAAAACGGAGGGAGTATTTATCAATGTAGTATCTAGCAACTATGTATGAACAGGCTACAGATTAAACAGAAAAGAATCAGCAAAGGGGACTACATGCATCGCCCCACAATGGAGAAATACACTAGTAGTACCAACCGAATCAAATTCCAAAGAATTTTAAACGGAATTTCTAAAGAAAGAGCAAGTAGAGGCAAGCAGCAAGATTATTACTCGAGCAACTTGTTGGTCTTGCCATTTTCCTCCTTGCTATCACCACCGTCGTCGTCGTCGTCATTGTCGTCTTCGTTCCAGTGGTCGAAGAAGGTGGCGAGGAAGGAGGAGCACTCGTCGGCCCAGCTGCGCCGGTTGGCGGAGGCGCGCCACTGCTGGTCGGCGATCATCTCCGGGGAGAGGCCCCAGCGCTGGAGCTCCTCCTTGGTGTGGTGGATGAGGAGGCTGTACTCGCCGGCGGGGCCGAGCTGCATGACCCTGAACTCGCAGTTGTCGAAGTTGTTGAGCCGCTCGAACTGGTCCACCGTCCACTTGAACCACTTCATGAGGAAGACACGCGAGGTGAGGCCATGGGAGACGATCACCAGGTTGGTCTCGCAGCTCGCGTCCTGCTCCAGCCTCCCCATGTCTATGTCCCTCCACAGCGACTCCAAGAAACCTGAACAAGAATTGAATTGAATTGAATTTCATCAGAAATCTTTTTTGCAAGAGATGAAGAAATCGATTTGAATTGAAATGGGATGGGACATACTGGCGACGCGGTCGAAGACGTCGGCGGCGGACTCGCCCTCGGGGAAGCGGAAGAAGAAGCGGCCGAAGCGGTCGCGGGTCTCCTTGACGGCGCGCATGCGCTCCTCGACCTGGAAGTTGCCGAAGTCCTGCTCGCGGACGCGGCACTCCTCGCGGGCGCCGATGACGCGGTGGCGGGGGAAGGCGGCGCCGATCTCGCGGAGCGTGGCGCGGGTGCGCTCGTAGGGGGAGACGTAGAAGTAGACCTTCCAGTTGGCGGCGGCGGAGACGACGTCGAGGATGCCCTTCCCGGCGGCGCGGGCCTGGTCGACGCCGAGCGGGGTGAGCGGGATGCGGTAGTCGGGCGTGGTGGTGTAGGCGGACATGTCGAGGTTCCCCTGGCTCTCGCCGTGGCGCACCAGGATGATCCGCTTCGGGAGCCGCCGCGCGCATTGCGGGTGGTGCTGCCGCGTCATCTCGCAGAACACGCACTCCTTGGCGTTGGCGGCGGCGATGCCCTCGACGGCGGCGAGATCGTCGGCTGCTGCTCCGGTGGGGGTGGAGGTAGATGATGATGACATGGCTGGCGCCAGGGTGCGGTCGGGTTTATATAAACAAGGGAGCGGGGAGGTGGTTGGGTGGCAACCGGATCCTCTTCTTCTTCTGTTATTAATTAATTGATGGACACCGCGTCAGCTGGATTTGATTTGGGGGCTCTTCTGCTTCTCTCTCTCTCTCTCTCTCTGCTGTATCGGAAACAAGCGGCAGCCACCTCCACCCTGCTGGTTTCACTGCACATATACAAAGGGATTGAAGAAGATTGTCTGGATGTTCTACAGAAATGAATGAATTGATTTCTCAAAGGGAACAAATTAAAACAAAGTTATGCTTAAGGGTGTGTTTAGTTCACGTCAAAATTGGAAATTTGGTTGAAATTGAAACGATGTGACAAAAGTTAGAAATTTATGTGTGTAAAAAAGTTTCGATGTGATGGAAAAATTGGAAGTTTGAAACTAAACTCGGCCTAATTTTAATAGGAGTACAAATTTTACAAGAGATAGGAAGAAACAGTTAATACAAATTTTGGTTGAGCAGCTTGTGCTATGCTAATAAGCCGTACAAAAATAATCGAAGTAACCAACTTTTTTATATCTACATTATTAGTGGTTTAAATATCAAACCTAGAAAATAGACTATAGTGAAAAAAAACCACCATATCATAGTAAAATTTTAAACCCCCGAATTAAAGCAAACTTAGCCGCGTATTTTACAACTTCATTGTGAGTAATGTATTTGATTATTTCCGCGTTTTTTTATTACTATTATTGTTTCTAAGTTTCTTATTAAGGGCCCATCATCATCAAATTAAAGCAAACAAGGAGAGGGTGGGGGGCACATGACATGATCTCTTTTAGTGTGGGGCCTCAAAAAACGCGGTGCAAAGGTGCTGCGAACTTGCGATAGGACGCTTAGCGTATCGTACTTATACATCACCGGCACCACCCATGCTGCTTCTCCTCCTTCTCTCCGTGAAGCATTACTAGTCCACTAGTCGGCGCACGATTCCTATGCAAAATCATCACTACTATCCTTCAACCGGAATCAGCCAAGCAACTCTCCTGTTCTTCTGCAAGAGTCGGTGCATTATCTTATGATCTTATCAGGGTGCACACACGCGCACACCCTGACACGGCAATCGATCGCCAGCACATAAACACGGACAAAACGCTTCAGGGTGTGTTTAGTTCACACCAAAATTGAAAGTTTGATTAAAATTAAAACGATGTGATGGAAAAGTTGAAAATCAATGCGTATAAAAAAATTTGATGTGATGAAAAAGTTAAAAGTTTAAAAAAAAAAGTTGGGAACCAAACCAGGCCTCAACCACACGGCCTTTGCTATGTGCTGCTGCTACGGTGCAACTAGTACTACACATGTCTCGGGTTCATCCTATCATGGCATGGGTGGCGCTCGGTACTCTGATGGTGATGCATTCCGGCTTCTTCCAGGAATTTATCCATGTGGCTGATGGTAGCACACCTCCTAACACACCCTGTGGACGTAAGAACCCTACTCGTCGATGGCATACCACCTACCTATACTGATACTGACCTGAATCTGATACTCCCTCAGTCCTATAATATAAGCGATTTTAAGTTTTTACTTGCAACGTTTAACCACTCGTCTTATTCAATTTTTTTTGAAATTATTATTTATTTTATTTGTGACTTACTTTATTATCTACAGTATTTTAAACATAACTTTTCGTTTTTATATTTGCAAAAAAAATAAATAAGATGAGTGGTCAAACGTTGCAATCAAAAACTCAAAATCCTTTTATGTTATGGGACTGAGGGAGTATGTAGCATCAATGGCCAACAGTGTCCAGATATCTAGCTAAGGGGGCACAGTGACAGTCAAAAGATTATGCAAAGTAAAAGAAAAAATGTATCTGCAACTTGACAGTGTAACTTGTGTTAACAAGTAGTAACAGGCACACAAAGGAAGCTTTTCTTTTCCAGAAAGATGGTGAGTAACAACCATGAAGTAAAGCAACGTGTACACTACTAGGAGTGCATAGGATGCAAACAAAACATTGTTTAAGGGGGAGCTATGAGTGATGATGATGTCCAGCTCGATTTGCTCAAAGCTACTAGCAATAAGGAATATAGATTGCTTTAAAGCTTTGCTTCTTTTTTTCTTTGACAAAGATTTGGCATTCACACAGAAGCAACACGAAGCATGCCGGTGAAAGCATGTTTCTGGGACAGATCTCATTAAGAAATCAAATATTGTATTTGTAGGCCATGGTTAAGCTAGGGTGTTTAGAGGACATCCATCACATGCTCCCAAAAGGTTGACAAAGCTTTTCAGTCTTGAGGACACAGTCTTCTCCCCTAAGGAAGAAGAACATCTCATGTGGTGTTCCAAGCCCCCAATCCACGGTACCACTACCAGATAAGATAATGAATACAGCTCGGATTGCAGAGAAGTTTCAGCTCACTTTTTATCCCATGTTTTGGGCTACTTTACCTCCCTGAATATCTGTTTAAGTAAAGACTGGAATGTTATTGCAATTTTTAACACTTCAAAGAGCAAAGGATCCTTTTTTGTTTCTGATGAAAGCGACCGAAACCAGCATCTGATGCAGTGATGTCTACATGGATTTTGGGGCAACTAACTAGCAATCTACAAGAAAGAAGATAAGCAGTGCAGAAGGAATGACAAAATGATTTATGGGCCTCGAACAGTGCTAAAATCAATTTAATCGGACAAGGCTGGTTTTCACGTGACTCTGGTGTGAATACTGATGCGATCTAACAATGGAAGTCTGCATGTTCGATGCATCTAGGCTTCTAGGTTTGGGGCCTCATGGTACGAAATGAACAGCCCATGTCTTCTCGAGAAGTAACATCTGGAATCAAAGGCCAGCAAAGCACTGAACAGTTCAACAAAATAGTACGTTTAGTGTTTTGACACGCTAAACACACTTTAATGTTTATGAATGGCTTATGAAACTCTGGTTGCTTTATTGTACTGGATCCTACTCAGCTAGCGCTTGGTAGGGTTTAGATCAATCTTGTCTTTTGGTGTGGTTATCACTCGGACTCTTTGTTCATTTCTTGATGGACACGAAAAAAAAATCTGTGGATGGTCCATTATGATTTTATTAAGTTGTTGCATTCAACAGACCTTGAGCAAAATGAGCCATTGTGATGGGAGGCCAGAAAAAGGGTGAGAATAGCATAGAGTTCTAATTGATCAGGGAGACCAATCTTCTCGAGGCATCAAGCGTATATTTGGTTTCAAAGCTAAAATTGCGCATGAGTCCTGATCTTAGTAGTTTGGAGTCAAAACTCAAAAGTGAACTAAACAGAGTAACCAACCATTTGTACGGAACCTTCCTGATATGTGGCATCAAAACAAAGGCCAAATTTGGACGGTGATAACAAAATTTCCCTTGGCAAACTTTGGCTTTCATGGCAGCAAACAAAGAGTACATAAGCCTAAAAAGGAACATTAGCTCTGTTTTTCTCTGTTGGTAGAGAGAGATGACACACATCAAGCACTATACTATAGCCTTCAATGCACCCAATGCAATTCATCATATCATTTATAATGACTTCTAATAGACAACTGTAAGTGAATGGCCAAGTGGGAGTCCATTGGCCCCTACACATGAATATAACCAGATTTTATGGATCATGCAAGCACTTAAGTCTGACTGGTAATGCACTCAAAAAGGGCATAATGATTGGGGAAAGGATCAGGAGCATGCAATATTTGTTTCTATTGGTGCTGACCACTGAGCAATATCAAGTCAAATATATCTCAACACCATCCTCGTGCTACTGGAGAAGTATGGCATAACACAACTCAAATAGCAGATTAAAGTTTTCATAAAGATGCAAGCTGTGATATCTGCTAGAAGGTTTTTTCTCATTGCTTATTTCTACGAGTCATATGTTGAATATTTTTCTGTCACCCTCACAAGATTTTAGTGTCAGCCACTCACATTCACGCACCTTCCTACCATAAAATGCATATCCATTGCAGAATAGCATATGCCAGTATTATGTGCACCAAAGAGTGATAGTATTCGATGATGGTGCAGCCAAACTATGTCCCTATCCAAAACCCCTCATTTACGCTCATGCCATTTTCTTCCCTTCTTCCTACCACACTTAACTCCTCCTTCTCATTCCTTGAGCTCCTCTTCCCACAGTTTTTCCTATGACAACTCTCAGCCAGAAATCCCCAAAGGTAAATCTGAACAGCCTAGTAACATCAATTTATGTAGTATATGTTCAAGTAGTTTAATTTGAGGAGTTCTGTAATGTAGTTGCACTATCAAATAGCAATTGGCTCCCTGCCTTCACCACTACATATAGTTACATGGTTCTTCTCCAATAAAATAGTAGAACTGTATAAATAGATTGCATGTTAGGTATCCTCCTACATTAATTATTAATTGTAGGGCTCATAAACCACGGGCTTGTTTGGTTTGGAACCAATTTTGCCCTACCAAAATCTTGGTAGTGCCAAAACCTTGGCAAGTTTTGGCACTACCAAATTGGGTAGTATTGAATTTGAACTATTGCGGGTAAAATTTGGTAG
The DNA here is from genome assembly GCA_000338895.3 of Oryza meridionalis. Classification (NCBI taxonomy): domain Eukaryota; kingdom Viridiplantae; phylum Streptophyta; class Magnoliopsida; order Poales; family Poaceae; genus Oryza; species Oryza meridionalis. The sequence continues at coordinate 2,447,242 of CM002528.2, read as the reverse complement.
CAAACCAAACATGCACTTGCTACTATTGAAGTTATCAAAATTTTGGTAGGGCAATAAGTTGGTATCAAACCAAACAAGCCCCACAATACCAAATTGTAGATCAATAGAAAATTAGAACCAACCTAAAATCAGAACATTGTTTTTTATGGCAATTTAACTTAGTTTTTTAAAGCAGGATTATTTGGTTACAGTCTAGAACTGCACATACAAGTATTTTAGCGGCATATCATTGAAATGGTGCTCGAGAGTTATAATTCCACAATGCCAAACTATAAAACGTAAGGGACACTAGAACGCAAGCAGCACAAATATGAGGGACTATGGAAGCCACTAAAACAGTCAAATGCACAAAATAACTGGAGAAACAAATGGTAATACTTAAACAAGAAAAGTGCAAAAGCAGGACATAATGCTTACCAATAAGTCACCTGTCTTTATTTCCAAGTTAATTACACTCTTGAGATTGAGTTGAAAGCAAAAGGCCACTGCAAAATGGAATGGAGTCTTGAGTCCAGATGATGCAAATATCTACATTGAAAAAAGAAAGAAAGAAAATCATATAATATTATCAACAAATGCTAATAGCAGTGTCAATACTCAATAATCTTCTTATTTGCAGAATGCTATGTTAACACTAAGAGGTAGTGCAACACTGGCTGCATTTTGCAAATCTATTTCCATCTTTGAGACTAAAATAATTGAATGTTCTAAATTTATCCACCTAACTTCCTATGAGGTATGTATGGCCATATCAGCGGACCACTTAGAGAACAAGGAATGTTTTCCGGATATATTGCACAGCTTGTTGTAATTCCTATGAATACAGCCTGCAGGATATGTAGATTTACCATATAGGTTTTTAAATTTGATATAATGATATGAATACATCCCTGAAGAAGTATAGAAATGATGGGACCTTCCAGTTCCAATTAATGATCAGATCCTTCAGCGGTTAGTCCTAGCAACCAAGAAAAAGCCGAGCAGGATGTGATGGGAATGTTGATTGTGTTTTCTGCGCTCAACTGGATCAACAGGAGGCAACATGTCTACCAGGATATTGTTGCAGAGAGCATGGACTTCCAATGGGATTTAACAAACAAAACATTGCTTTACAGGGCAGCTATTATGCGCGTGGTTGACTTGGTGAGCGTAAGTTTCAACAGTTATCACTTACGGTGATCTAAATGGAAGGATTTCAATGTGATTTGGATGCTTGGGGCTTCAGTGCTCCATGGCGATAGATGCACAGCTGCAGAAGAAAAGGTAGAATCCTGGAAAAGCAGCATATGTGCAGGAGATGATGCTTACTGCAGGAGATATGCAAGATTGAAAAAGGAAGTGGTGAAATCAAGAGTGTTTTTCTCCATTTTTTATTTCTTAAAAACATCATCCTCCCTCCCTAGAAGTTGACAGAATTAAACACTAAAATTTCAACACTAAAAAGGGTTTAGTAAGGAACTAGCACTGACTTATTGCTCACAAATAATTCAGTGGGATTTGAAGTCAACTGTAGAGCACCAGCACTGGATTAGGAAATTGGAATTTTCGTTCCATATTGAGAAAATTCTCAACATATATGGACTGCCAATTCTGAATATTCCAAAAAAAAACTAATTTATTGTTCTACTGGATTGATAAAGTATGGATTGCTTTTAACCTCCATCATATGAACATGATCTGAAACCAACATCAAAATGCTTCCTATGGATGGTGCTTGCAGTCATTCAAAGGACCTTTTACATGACCATTGAAGCTTAAGATGAAACAGATGGTTCAATGAAGAAGGACGCTGAACATACTAGCATGTCTAAGTTTTTACGATTTTCCCAGCAATCTTTCTTTTCACATAGACTCCTCAGTTTTTAGCTCCCAAAGGGGGATTCTACAGATCTAAAGGTATCCTCCACCTATTTCCTCCAAAAACAAGGAAAAATAACCGAAACATGTCATTTTAAAATTTTGGCAATATATTGGAATAATCCCAGGTGCACTATGCCCGAAACACAACTAGTTTAACCTGACAGTTTATGATTATTGCAGTACTGCAGACATATTATTCCTAGCCCTTCAGGTTCAGGAAGAATATCGCTGTCAGATTTCTAGATAGGAAATTTTGTTGGTGATTGACTCACTTGCCAGGCGCAAACCGATAATTTGTGATTTTCAGGCGGCTACCTATGCACAAGATGGGAACAACTATCGCGGTGATGCAAAACGACAAGGAAAAACATAGGCAGCAATGTCATGGAAAATGACACCAGGGGGGATATCATACATCGTTTTGCTTCCATCGCTACTGCATTTTATAAATTCAGCAATGTGGTGTTGTATGTAAAACCTATCAATCTAATTCCGTTCTCTCCCCTAACAACATATGACACATATGGCATCTTAAGCTGTGTCTCCCCGGCTCACTCAGATCATAGATGGAGATCAAACCTACGACCCGAGGGTGTTTTTAACACACGACACCTAACATCTGAAAATGTATATCACATTATTCGATCTCAGGACACATTCGCTTGCTTCCACCGCAATCAGATGAAGTCCAACTCTGCAAATCAATCCCAATGTAAACCAGCCAGCAACGCCCACACATGGAAAATCCAATTCCAATCAACAAGCATGCATAGCGATTTTCCCACCTCCCCATCCAATTCCCCACCTCCCATCCAGTCCGCGCAAACGAATCGCCCCGCAACCCTACCCTACATCCGCCCCCTCCGACCGCGACTCACGCAACCAAAACGATCGAGCACTCAACCCCCCGAACCCCAACGAATCAATCGAGAGCAGAGAGGGACGCGAGAAAACCTGCCTGTGGAAAATTGCCGCAAAATTGACGTCGAAATCAATCGATTCGCGGATTATCTCGAGATGGGGGGGGGGGGGGGTGGGCGAGCGCGTACCTCGTGTGGCCGCGGAGGGAGGTCGCGGGTCGCTCGCGGCAAAGGGGATTCGTGAGGTCAAGAGAGAGAGAGAGAGAGAGATGGGAGGTGGTGAGGATTTGAACGCTTTTTGGTTGGGGGAAAAGTTGACCGGGTCCCTCGCCGTGCGTCCCTACCGCCGGCCGGTGCGGTGGCGGCGCCGCCGCCACGAGCTCCTCCCTCCTGCGTTACTGGAGGAGACGAATGGGCCCCTCCCACCCATTCGGGGCCTTTTTTCGTGTTAGAAAAATTAAGAAAAGGGAAATGTGGTACAACATGTTTGTGGACCGGCTGGGCTGGTCCGGGCCGGGCTGATCTTATTACTCAGATTTTATTTTGAGTAAATTTCAAAAAACTATAAATACTTTGCACGATCTAACACAAAACTACACATTTAAGAACTTATTTCATAAAACTATAGGTTCTTTATACAATATATCATAAAACTATATATATATATATATATATATATATTTAAAGAATTGTTTCACAAAACTAAATATTTAATTTCTTCATTTATCACAGAACTATAGGTTTAGTGTCGCTAAAACCGATAATGAAGACACTAAATATATAGTTTTGTGATAAATGAAGACACTAAATATGTAGTTCTGTGATAAATGGATACACTAAATCTATAGTTTTATGAAACAAGTTCTTAACTCTGCAGTTTTGTGATATATTGTACAAAGTACCTATAGTTTTGTGATAAACAGAGACAATAAATCTGTAATTTTGTGAAACAAACTCTTAAATATGTACCTTTGTGATAAATTGTGTAAAATACACGTAGTTTTGTGAAATTTACTCTTTTATTTTTGCTTGAATGATAAGTTTGGGGTCTAAATATATTTTTTTACTTGAGGCTACCTAGATATCGTTCAAAATATTTTTTTTCAATATAAAAATCACACGAATATAATTACATTTTAATTGCACTATAATTGTATCGTGCACTGTAATTACATCGGTTGTATATTAAACACGACAGGATTGATAGCTTGCTCATCTGGTTACAACCGCGTGGCATCAACCAAGAGGTCGTGGGATTGATTTCCCACCTGTAATGGCTAATAAAAAGGTCTTTTGATTGATCTCTAGCAAAATCTTTTTTAGTTTAGATGATAATCGTATTATTGTTAAAAACTTGATTTGCACTTAGTTCGGCACTACTCTTTCCTAACTTCTACTCCATAATTGATAATCGTATTATTGTTCAAAACTTGATTTGCACTTAGTTCAGCACTACTCCTTCCCAACTTCTACTCCATCGTTTTTCTATGCACACACTTTCTGAATTGCTAAATGCACTACTACAAAAATACCCATAAAACTTGATTTGCACTTAGTTCAGCACTACTCTTTCTCAACTTCTACTCCATCGTTTTTCTGTGCACACACTTTATGAATTGCTAAATGCACTACTACAAAAAATACCCATTAGTGTCAGTTCTTAAGGCCTAATAGGTGTCGGTTTCGGGCCCGACACCTTTTAGTCGGCACCAATGATCAAAGACCTATAATAGTATAGGTACCGGTTTTTTCTTAGAAAATCGGCACCTATATTATATTAAATGTGTTGGGTTTTTTTAAAAAAACTGGCACCTATATTATAGATATCAGTTTTTCTTTAGAACCGGCACCTATAATTGCTTAAAGGTATCGGTTTTATATGTTTTCAACCCGCGGAGGAGGAAAAGGTACTATAAGTGCCGGTTTTAGTTATTCCGGCACCTATAGTGCCGATCTCTATGGGCTTTTTTTAAGTAGTGATGGTGTGCGTTTTACAAAAATTTTCTATATGAAAGTTGTTTTTAAAAATTATATTAATCTATTTTCAAGTTTTTTTAGCTAGTACTTAATTAACCATGCGTTAATGAGCTATCATGCTTTCGCGTGGTGATGAGAAGTTCCCAACTCCTCCTGAACACACCCTTTTAAGTTGCAAAGTCTTTTTCTTAGGTCTCATGTTGTGTAGAGATCAAGCATGGTCTTTTCAAGGGTATGCTTTTTCTAAGGCTTGCCTCACAAGCCCAATTTTCCTCGCTCATTTCAACGTTAGGTGAATAATCCAGATGGTAGAGATTTCAAAAGAGGGAAAACGATGTTAAATTGTACTCCAAATATGTGAAAAAATGGGTTGCATTAGTTGACATATGCATCTCTCCCAAGTAAGCATGGCCTCTCATTCTACTTATCAACTATGATACTAACGTATCTTGATGACACGCTCTCTCTCGTAGCCCGATCTTCTGGTAGGGGATAACTCTCGCTTTGATCGAGTGTGACGTTTACGACGTGGCTATCAACCAGAATAAGTCGAGAACACCATGCAATCGCTACACACACAAACGATGTCGTATCAACCGTGGCACGCGGTTAAGGATCCCTGCAATGCAAACGAGAGAACACTGCAAGAATAAGATAAGATGCAATCTAAAAATTGTGAATAGGTGATTAAGCACAAAGAAATAGTTGCGATTGAAGTGGTATATCTAATCGACCAGGCAAATCAACACACCAACTATTGGGGCTCTGAATCTATAGTCGTTGACTAATCGAGCAAGAACTAGAGACGAGGTGAATGGCACTTAGCATAATTCAACTAAACAAAACCCAATTGTTCTAGACGGTGTAAATAGACATTCATAGAGGAAAATAGAGCTAAGGTTAAGTGCTAATTCGGGGAGGTGGAGGGAAACACTTCTGAGATGGGCCTAGTATATTACAAGGCCAAAGGCCCAAGTTCGGTTTTAGCAACAACACTGTCTTGTTTTGATAATTCTCGTTGACTCGAGATGAATTTGGATATGAAACTGGATGCGTTTGAAAGGTGATGAGATAAGATTGTCTTTGGAGGCCGAACTGGATTCCAAAACTCATTGGACTTGAATATCTTGTAGATCCTCCATTCATCCGATGTATTCTTTGGCAATGCTTTATATTTCTCATGCTAGTATTGCTAAGCCCGGTCAATAAGCATAAACATGGATTGATGCATTGGTTAGGCATGTCAACCAAATAAAATCCCATTAGTATTGGGGTAAATGGACCAACCTTGTTGTATTTTCTCTCCTCTATCTTTCAAAACACATACTCTCGAAAGTGTTAGACTTTGTTGTCCATTCCCTTATAAGTATCAAGATGAATGAGGCAAGCTTCGATCTTGCAATAATTGTTTTTAGCCCAAGCTCTTCTTACTTTGTGGATGCAAAAATGTGTATTACGGTATTACCTCATCATCTTCAATAAAAAATGGCTTTTATTTAGATTTCTTATTGTAACTTTGAAGTTACCTTACTCGCGGTCACTGTGTGCATAAAAGAATAGAATAATGTTCTTTTGATTAGGTATGCTAGATGTGGAAGCATACAAACAAATGAACACATTTTCTTCCCTTTGTCCTTGCTCTAATTTTGAGGTTTTGATTGTGATGATGTCAATTGATTTAAGACAAGCATAGGGGGTATTTAGATCCAGGGGTGTAAAGTTTTGGCGTGTCATATCGGGTATTATATAGGATATCGTATGTGGTGTTCGGACACTAATAAAAAAACTAATTACAGAATCCATCAGTAAACCGTGGGACGAATTTATTAAGCCTAATTAATCCGTCATTAGCACATTTTTACTGTAGCACCACATTGTCAAATCATGGAACAATTAGGCTTAAAAGATTCGTCTCGCAAATTAGTCACAATCTGTAGAATTAATTATTTTTCTAGCCTATATTTAATACTTCATGCAGGTGTTCAAACATTCGATGTGACAGGGTGTAAAATTTTGGGGTGAGATCTAAACACCCCCATAGTTGTATTTCTTATTCTATCAACTAAAACAGTATAAACTTAAAGAAACAAGATAATCCCATTGAGAGCATTTGTTTGGCAACAATTCATTACTTGCTTCATGAAAAAAAATTAATACTAAATTCCTTCTAGAATATGGATTAGTAACAGTTGTGAAGATATAAAACACTATTTTGCTATTAAGCTATTCATTACTCGCTCCATCAAGTGACATAGTAGTAGTAAATAAGGAAGATATCAAATCACTTACTCATACCACAATTGCAATAGATAGAAAGATGTAGAGCTAATGTGGCTGTTTGGCCTGATGTGGTGATACTCCTAGCTAGGGATGAAAACGGTAGAAATGGTCGGAAACGGTATCATTATCTTATTATTTTTTCGAAAACAAACAAAAACGGTCGGAAAATTTCCATATTTATGAATTCATCTATTTAGTGTCAACTTCAATGCCACGCTCATAGAAATAAAAAAAAAATTAAATTTTGAAAACGGTAACCATCGGTAAAAATGTTATTATTATATTAATTTTGCGGAAACGGTATCGGTATGGTCGGGAAATTTCCATACTATTTTCACCCCGTTCTAGAAATGAGAGTATGTGTGTTATCTATGTTGGATGATGATGTGTAAGCTCAAGTTTAGTTGTTGACTTGTTGCATGTTTCGATGGGAGCATATGACTTCACAACTTTACCAATGTAGAGTTTACCGCATGGATTAATGGGATAAAAGCAATGCTAGAGTGATGTGTAACTATTCCATAACTGAACATCACATATTACATATTAATTGTCGAATAACGATTTGTGTGGTACTTGATAAACATTCCCTTTCATTAAATTATGTGGGTAATTATTCACAGAATTTGCCGTGTGCAATTCTATTTTCCCGCTATTTCATTTAGCAATTACTCAATCGTCATCCATATCTAAACACCATATCGAAGGGCAAAATACTTTCTTTTTCAGCCAATTCACACAATAGTCATTCAATACTATTCTATCACTAGTAAAACCCATGCTAAATAAAAACAACAATCCATTCACCAAACAAAGCAAAACCACCCAACCATCTCCAAACATCTCGCATTCCATAACTGAAACAACATACATCTCCATTCCCTTGTTTATCCACCGGCCACGTCAGCCCTCACCCGAAGAACACGGTACACGTGGCACCTAACCATTGGTGGGGTCAGCACCCAGCAGAAAACGAGAGAAAAAAAATGGTAAAAAAATAAAAAAAAACAACCGTAACTGCTGTGCTGTGTGTGCTCTCTCTCTCTCTCCATCAGGCCTAGAGAAGAGGAGAGACAAGCGCCTCCTTCTCCTCATCTCCTTCCTCCTCCTCCTTCCCCCTTCTTCTTCTTCCTCCTCCTCTCCCCTCTCTCTCTAGCCATACTCTCTCTCCACTCCTCTGATCGACTCCGCTTCGATCCCCGCCGACGACCCGCCCCAACCCACCCCCGGGTACGCGCCTCGATCCGCCGCCCCTGTCTCCCGGTTTCGCACGCACCCCCGCCCACGCCCGATCGGATCAAGAACGACCCCCTCCTCCCCCCATCTGATCCTGGGACTGGGCGGTGGGGGCGCGCCGGGGAGTTTCTCTTGGTTCTTGATTCGGTGGTGCTTCCCGATTGTTACTGTATCATTTTTCCCCCCTTCTCTTTTTTTTTCAGGGTTTATTTTTTTTTCTATCTATCTCTCTTCCCTGATTCGGTGCACGCACGCGCAGGAAGGAACCAGAGGTGAGTCGCAAATTCTCCGTATCCGGGGAATTTTTTTGTTTGTTTTCTTGTGCTATATTGAGATTGCGCGGTGTGATTTCTCTGATGAATTTGTTGTTGGGTCGGGGGGATTTTTTTTTTTTTTTTTTGCAGCAGCTATCTATCGTGATGTCCACTCTCGCGGCGCATCCACCGTCGGGGTCAGCGGCGGCGGCGCAGGAGAAGGCGGCGAGCCGGAACAAGCGCAAGTACCGTGCCGAGCCGCCGTCCGCCGAGCTGGGGTCATTCGGGCTGGAGTACCCACTGACGGCCGACTGCGTGGGCTTCGAGTTCATGTCGCCGGAGAAGGCAGCCATCGCGGCGGCGGCGGCCGCTGCCGCGGTGGCCGCCGAGGGCGTCAACCTGGACCTCATCCCGGGCTCGTGCGATTGCAAGGATATTCACCCGACGGCGGAGGAGCTACTGGAGTGCCAGAGATATGTGAATTGGAATGACCCCAACGAGGCGCTGCTCGAGGAGATCCTTCTCAAGGGCCTGGACGCGACGTTCGACAATGCCGTGGGCGTGATCATCGCGATGGGTTACTCCGAGCCCACCGCGCGTGCCGCCGTCCTGCGGGCTGCCACGCAGTACAATTGGAGGGAGAGCCTTGCCGGGTTCGGCGAGGCGGCGGTGGAGGTGCTCAAGACCGAGGGGGACATGTTGAGTGAGGGTGCCTCCGAGGAAGACATGAGGAAGATTGAGCAGGCCGTGCTCGGTGGCATGATTGCGTTGGTCAATCAGGCTCAGCCATTCTACACTACAGGTGATGTGATGTTCTGCTTGCTTATGTCAGATATGAATGTGGCCAATGCCTGTGCCATGGACTACAACCCAGCTTCCCTCCCAGCAGTGGATACGCAAGTGATTGCCCAGCCAGTTGTTGGAAACTATGAACCTAATAATCCAAGTTCGGATTTATCGGTATCTATTACCAACCCACAGACTGGCGTCACTTTCCGTGGAAAACTTACCCCAGTGCCACCCAATTCTTACAATACTGCCAAGGCTGATTCATCCGCAACACCAGCAAACCTGAATGTACCGAGCAGTAAACCCTCTGTCTCAGGTAAGGTGCAGAGTGAAATCCCGAATCTTAAGCCAAAAGAAAACTCAAATCCTGTGCCTGATCATTCAGAGGAGCAACCATTCGTTGCTGCTGCGACGCAACCTGTGAAAGATGATAGGCCAATCCCTAGTAAGAGGGGGAGTTCTAAGCGGGATTCCTTGCATCGGCAGAAGTTGATGAGTTTTGATAAGAGTTCCCGAGCACTGGGTTCTAAAGGATCTCTTAGGTCAAGCAAGCATAGCTCTTCGGGTAGCGCAGTGCTGGACAGGAAGTGCAGGTCGTTTTCAGATTCTACTACTAGCAGTTTGAAGGCCTCATCCAAAGTAGGCAAAGGGTTTTCTGCAAGCATGAAGGGACCGGAAGTACCACCTGACCTTTCTTTTACTGGTTCTGCCCTTCCCTCCACTCCATCATTTGATGCCAAGCTGAGTAGTAACTCAAACCCATTACCAGCTGCTAGCACAGATCTCTCATTGTCGTTGCCATTGCCATCCTCAAATGACAGTCCTGCTCCATCTTCGAATCATGACGCCAATACAGAGGGTATGGACTCTAGCAGCAAAATCAACTTATCATATGATGAGGATCAGAAGGTTTGGATCCCACAAGATAAGAAGGATGAAATGGTCTTGATTCTTGTCCAGCGGCAGAAAGAGTTGCAAGCACATATGAGGGACTGGACAGACTGGGCTCAGCAGAAGGTGATGCAAGTCACTCGTCGACTTGCCAAGGAGAAGGAAGAGCTTCATTCACTTAGGAAAGAGAAGGAAGAAGCGGACCGTCTCCAAGAAGAGAGGCACAATCTGGAAGAGAGCACTCGGAAGAAGCTTTTAGAGATGGAATCTGCGATTTCTAGGGCGAATACCCAGCTGGAAAAGGCAGAATCTTCTGCTCGTAGACGCGAAGCCGAGAATGAACAGCTCAGGATACAGATGGAAGCTGCAAAGCGGCATGCACTAGTGTCTGCAACAAATATTTTGGAGCTTTCAAAGAAGGATGAGAACAGTCATAAAAGGTCTCAGCATTGGGAATCTGAAAGAGCCCTGTTGCAAGAGGATCTTGCTGCTCAAAGGAACAAGCTATCTCAGGTCCATCAGCAACTTCATCATGCTAAAGAGCAGAAGGATCAAATCCAGGTATTTAGTGGTTTAGCCTTTATCTTTACCTCTTCATAATCTTTTGAAGGGAAGTTTATACAATTGAATCATATTAGTTATGTATGATCAACCTTTAATTCATGTGGTTTCTGTAAAATTGAAATATCTGAACAATCTTGAGTTGTTAGAATTGCATTGCCACCTAGAATAGTTGACTTTAATTGTGTATAGATGAACAGTTGACCTAGTTCTTACTCTTTTGGGTGTAGTAGCTCTTTGAATAAATCTGATGTAAGGTGGCACTGAGAAAGTGAGAAGCTTGTAAAATATATGGATAACAGTATTTTTAACAGTGCTTAGAGCTTGTCAAAGAAGTTAATAGACGGTGATGTTTTCATTTATGCTGTATTTTCTTTAATATACGGTGATGTTTCTGGGCAATTTTAACAGATATGCACATGTCATGGTTTTATTGTTAGTTAAGCTTCAAGTGACATTTTCTTTAATTTACTTTCCTGAATCTCACTCCTAAGGGGTTGGGGATGCCCAAAAGGTAGAAATTTTGGTAGCTAAATTGGATGTCCTAATTATGACAGCTCTAGCACGCTTTGTATATCATGAATACGTTGCAATGTTTTACACACAACTTTTTAAGGAAATACTAATTGTGAACTTTACATGGTATTGCATTTTATCCTTCCAGTCAAGTACTAGTTAGTGATTTGTCTAATGTTGACAATGTTAAATAAAGATTTCATGTGATGATATATCTTTATAAATGGTATTCAATAAGTTCCAAAGCTTGAATGCACAAAAACAATGCTATTTATTCACTGGCACATCTGCGCTTTGCCAATCTTAAATTTGTCGATTATGCCATGCAATGATAACCTTCCTTATCTTCACTGTCTTTCAGACGCCAGGTACATATTTCTGCTTAAGGCGGAAATCATGAAAAATATTTTGTGAGTGAGTCGTGGCAATGATCAATGATAGAAAAGGTTGCTTTGGATAGAGTAGACTGCTTTAAACTGTCTTGAGGGCACTATCATGGTTTTTGGACAAAATCTGTCATTTGGCTATGTTGTTAGTTTCTGCTAGAGGATTTATAAAAATGGAACTTATGCGCTTGCAGTCTACATTTCATTACTTTCATGAATTCATATTGAGTTGATTGCACATACCATGGTTTTGCTGAAGTAGAAGCTCAGTGATGATTAATACTGTGAGTTAGGTAAGACTGTTCTGTAAATATTGTAATTTTGCTTTTTTAATGCGCCCCCCCCTTCTTGTGCCGCGGCTCTCTACAATATCATTCATTCATTCATTCCTTTACATTGCTGTCTTCACTAAACTTGTATATCTCTGGTCTTTCTTTGATCTTCAATACTTCCAGGCAAGGTGGAGGCAAGAAGAGGCTGGAAAGATTGAGGCAATTGCCCGTGTAAGCTTAGAGAAGAAAGAGAGGGATCAGATTGAGACATCACTGAGGTCGGAAGAGAACTTCCTGCATCTCAAAGCGGAGAATGATACACAAAGATACAAGAGCCAGATACGTGCTTTCGAGCAGCAGATTTCGCAGCTGAAGGTGTCCTTGGACTCGTTGAAGGTTGGTGCCCCTCCCAAGTGGGGAGCAGACAACAGAACCAACGCGTTGCGTCTTTCTGAAGGGAGAAAGAACGGCAGCGCTCAAATTTTGGCCAATATAGCAGCGGTACCCCAGGATTTCGATTTTGACGACATACAGCGTGACCGGGAGTGCGTCATGTGCCTGAGCGAGGAGATGTCGGTCGTCTTCCTCCCTTGCGCGCACCAGGTGGTCTGCGCGAAATGCAATGACCTCCATGACAAGCAAGGGATGAAGGAGTGCCCGTCGTGCCGGACCCCCATCCAGCGCAGGGTGTGCGCCCGCCTCGCCGGTTGCTAGACTTCTTCTTCTTCATATACACCATTTTGTTTTCTCTTTTTATTTGTTTTTTTTATTGATTTGCTGAGCTTGCCTTGGATGGATGGATGGAAGATTGGATGGAATAATGAGTGGTGGTGAGAGTGGTTAAACTTTGAGAATAATATACATGGTTGGTCGCACATCAATCAAAACCCCGCGGAGATAATGGATAATGGGATGGGTGTTGGTTATACATGATGTACAGAGCGTTGTCTTCTGAATGCTTTTCCTTTTGGTTTATCTTTTTTCCCTGAGCATTGCAGGTAATCAGTACTAGTTCTTGTCAGGTAAGAGTATCAAATGTGTTTAAAGTTTGATGTTTCTGAGTTGTTCAATTTATCCATATCCTGTTCCTGGAATCCTTACTGAACTGAGGTTTCGGTAATTCGGTTCATGGATGATGTGAATCAGTCAGGTTTTCCAAGAACTTTTCTCCCATTTTTGGTGATATATAAACAAACAGATTCCTATGAAATTTCTTATATGAAATATTGTGAATTTCCTGCGTTGCAAATGAGAATTTGCATCATAAACACAACACGGCATCAAGAGTTTCATTGTCGTCTTCACTTTTCATCAGGTAATCAGCACGGAGTCTTCCTTTACATGGATCTAGTGTACGGTGGACCAATGACTCACCCTCCAGGTGGACCCCACATGTCAGTGGAATGGCTCACGCGTAGTCCATTTTCCACCCTTCTTCTTTACATCACAGCGAGAAAAAGAGCGAATTAAAAGCAAAAAAAAAGAGGAAAATAAAGGAGAAAAGAGTGGCGGCCATGGCGGCGGCGGCGGCGGTGGAGAGCGTGGTGGTGGTGCACAACGTGGCGAAGCGGCACAACGTGGGGACGCTGGCGCGGAGCGCGACGGCGTTCGGGGTGGCGGAGGTGGTGGTCGTCGGCCGCCGCGACGTCAGCGCCTTCGGCAGCCACGGCGCCACCTCCCACCTCCGCTTCCGCCACTTCGCCTCCCTCGCCCTCGCCCGCGCCTACCTCAAGGTCCACCAACCCCGATCCCCGAGATACCAACCCCCCCCCCCTCTCTCTCTCTCTAAACCCTAAACCCTAATCCCCTCCCTTCCATTCCATTCCAATTTCCTTACGCGCGCGCGTGTGCTGCTGTGTGCAGGACGAGAGGGGGTGTGACATTTGCGGCGTGGAGATCACCCACGACGCGCTGCCGGTGACGGCCCACCCGTTCCGCCGGAGCACCGCCTTCCTCTTCGGCAATGAGGTGGGTCGGATTTTCTCATGATTCCCTCATTAATTTTGAGTACTTCTGCTTGTATTACACAAATTCAATTGACTCTGTGGAATTAGTACTAGTTTGCAGCCAGATATGTGTATCAGTTGACAATTTACTTACACGTCCAAATTCCGTTGGAATTTTGACCCTTTTTTGTGATCCCTTGGAATCCTGAGTGGATGTTAGCTCCAATTGAGTTTTATGAGTGTCGTAATGTTTACTAAAACACAATAAAAACCGCTATTGAAAATTGGAGAGAAATATATTGGTGCCGTCGCAATGACAAAATTATGGAAATACCATAACAAATGTGATTGACTACCTGATACCACAGAAAATACCGTTACTGTCACGGTTCCACCCTTTTCGGGGCATTTAGGTGAGGAAATTTCAATAATGCCAAATTGACGGTGGTGCCTTGAGCTACTCAGCTGTTGCCCAATGGATGTGGATTATTGTTCACCCCTGATGAGTAATGAATGCAGATCTAATGTCATCAGTGCCTTCCATAATTTTTAGGCTTTTCTGGCTGTATGGGGGACTGTTCCAGTGTCCCCAATGTATTTTTTCTAATTATCAGTTTGTGATAGCTATTCTAGTTTTCTCAAAAGAAAAAAAAAAGGCCAGTGCCAGTACAGGAGGGGTGAGGAAAGACTGGCATGAGTTGCTAGCACTAGCATAATAGTGAAAGTGTGAGACCTTTTAGACTTGATACACGTGTGAACTGCAGGCTTTGTTTCAACTCAAGGTGAGCATTACTTGCTAGGCAAATACTTCATTGTACTATATTTAAATATATGGTGTTATACTGTTAAATTCATTTTCTCCAGTTTGTAGATCTTATTCAATGGATGACTAGGATAAAAACTGAAGTGGGATGTAATTCCTTTGAATAAACAAGAGCAATTTGTATGCCCTTTATATTGTAATTTCCTATTTTTTATTGCATCTAGTAGGGTACAGGACTCTCGCAGAAGGAGTGCGAGATCTGCGACTTTTTTGTCTACATCCCTCAGTATGGTGTTGGAACCGCATCATTGAATGTTACAGTTGCAGCGTCGATTGTTCTTCATCACTTTGGAGGTAAGGTGACATCTTTCAATTAATGCAACACAGGTCAAGTTAGTCAAACAAAATTTAAAATAACAAATACTCACATTAAATTTCCTTTGTTGCCTTTTAACCTCACCTTTCTGTAGAATTGTAGAATATCATGTTTCCATGTTCCTCGTCTAAATAATCTATTCTCTCTCTGCCAAACATGTTTTTCTTGAAATACTTGGGATATAGTAACAGAAAGGCATGCCATATGTCTAGTTCAAAATCTTCTTTTGGGGAATTTATTTGTTGCTCAAATCAACTTTGATATTCCCCTTTTATTCTATTTCCTAATGTACTAGAACTTCTCTGGAGTTTTGAGCTATTAATCTAAAAAATCATCCGATGTGTAGTTTGGCCTTTACTATTTATTATTATGTCGGAGTTCTTGGTTTGTAAATATATCTTCCTGACCTAGAAGCAACCTCAGTGCAATGAAGCTTTGATGCTCAATATTTGGAATAGTTTTGTAATTCCAGTACTTCAATAGTTCAAATACTAGCTTCTTGTGCAATGAAGCTTTTCTGGGTTTCTCTACTATTTGGCCTATCTTTCTTGCCAGTTGGGGCCATATCCTCAAAATTTTAAGCAAGCTGAGGCTTTGCATAGTCAGAATATTTTGAGACAACAGCTGAGTGAAATACTTTTGACTTTTATTTTTAGTTGAAAAGTTTACTGCTTTGAACTTCATTACGATTTTCTAGTCCATATTTTGTGTGTGTGGAGTGATTGCACCCAGTTTTTTTGTATTTGTCAATTGCATCTCACTGTCATGGCTGATTCTTTATGACTTTCTGCAGTCTGGGCTGGCTTTCCAGAACGAGGGCGAGAAGGTAATAAATTCGTTGTAGCTGACAAACCAAAGGGCCAATCTAGGGGACTCTACTGTACAGACTCAATTGAAGAAGTGATTGAAGAACGGAAGATGCGAAGAGAAAATGCCTGTGACATATTTGAGGAAAATGGAAGTAGCGAGTATCAGGAATCAAATGTTTTAGGCACAATGCTGTCAGACTAGAGTATCCCATCTCTTCTTTGTTTACCAATCCAGTCCCTGCATTGGTTGAGGGATGAAGCTAATTTGCAATACCACATACAGCACAATATCCGGCACTGGTTTCTCTTTTCCAGGGTGGCACAAATATATGTAGAGTAAATTTCAGAGAACTCCATTTTTATGGTCAAAGTTGCAGTTTCGCGACTCTGGTAAGGAGCATAATAGCACCGCTTTCAAACCAAATTCTTGCGGCAATGATTAAGAGAATACCTTCAAACCACGGGTCCAAAGTTCTGCATTTTACTCTGAAATTTATGTGTGGCCCCCGATATATATTCAAATCAGGTTGTGTGACTATCACCTGAACTTTTTTGTTGTATTATTAGGAGTCCCTTTTTTTTCTTTTTGAAAACTTATTAGGAGTCTGACCTCTGTTAGCGTCAGGCTTCCTCACTGGATTGTACTGTAATGTTTTGTTTCTCCACCAACTCTGGATTAGTTTGTTTTCCACTACCTAACATGAAAATTATTCATAGGAATTTTGGCATGAACTTTCCACTTTCCATCTCACCCTTAAAAGGCTTGCAATAGCATCCTTCTTATGCTGCGTTCTAAATAGATTATTCTCGGATGAAAGCTGATGAATTATCTACTTAACTGTATGGAAGAAGCAAATCATCCACGGCAATAATCCAGTGGATAACCAACCAGAAAAGATCTCAAGCTTACATTGCCCCTCTGAAAGTTCACCTTGCAATGTTCAAATTTGGCCGTTTGAAGAGTAAAATAACGCTACTGCTTTTCTAACAGATCCTGCAGTTTTCTTCTGGTCCTTGTCCGTCCAGTAGAAATGTGCCGTCCCCGGCTAAACTGACATTTCAAATGCAAGACTTAATCAAAGCATCTCAATCCAACTATCCAATACAAGACCGGCATCTCAGTTTCCCCAAGATATTGGAGATAAGCATCTCTGACTCTGACTAGTAATCTATCAAGATCACAAGAATAACGAAAACATGTACTACCTCCGTCCCATAATATAAGCATTTTTAAAGGTGAACACGGTTATTAAGAAAATAGGTAGAAGTGAATGATAGAGAATTGTGATTGGTTGAGTAGTGGAGGTAGATGGAAAAAGTAAATGGTGGAGGGTTGTGATGGTTGAGAAAAGAATGTTGGTGGAGAAGTTATATTTTGGGACAAATCTTAAGAGCTAAAAGTTGTTATATTTTGGGACGGAGGGAGTACTCTTTATATCATTCTTGGGAGATTGAGGAGAAAACACCTCGTTTTCCGCGCACACGCTTCCCAAACTACTAAACGATGTATTTTTTTTAAAAAAAAAATTCTATAGGAAAGTTGCTTTAAAAAAATCATATTAATCCATTTTTAAAATTAAAATAGTTAATACTCAACTAATCATGCGCTAATGGCTCACCTCATTTTGCGTATCTTCTCAATCTCAGCCGTTACAAGCTGTTTGGGTCCCATGAGAAACAAAACCACATGGATTGCTCAAAACAAAGTGGTTGAATAAATATAGTAAATTTTTATGTATTGCTTTAGACATAGAGAAAAGATAAAACATACATAAGAACTTTCAGGGGATTTAGATCACCTATCAGAATTCTTCCAACATATAGAAAAAAAATTTCTCTACCATAAAATTTCGCCATCTTACACTCGGAAAGCCTCGCGTAGTGTTTTTTGTTTTTTGATAATGAATATGATTGTGCTACTTTTCATAGTAAACTTTCAAGAAGCCTTTTAACAAGTGTATATTTAGACAATCGATTCAATTAACTTGGGTGAACGATACCAGGGGCGGATCTAGCATCAAGCTAAAAAAAGGGTTTGTGGGGAGGAGGGGGGTGGGTGTTGGGGTCATCTTCTTTCCCCTTCATCCCCCTACTCTTCTTTCTCCCCCTCTTCTTCCACTTAGACCACCTCCCATCTCTCTTCTTCTTCCGCTCCCTCCGCACCCATGTTGGATCTACTCACGAAATATACTACTTACTAGTTATTTCAAAATGTCAAACCATACTTTGCCTTTTTTTAATGACTCTCGAATTGAGTATACCGATTGATGATCCATCTCGACACAGTTGATTCGATTTTGCTATATCTCACTCGAAAGATTTTTTCTTATCTCTCATTCGATTTTCTCACTCAAATTTACAGTGTGTTTTCTTGTAAGTTACAATGTAATTTATGAAACTTACACTGTAACTTTTGTAAGTTACAATGTAATTTTTGAATCTTCGCATGTAAGTTTTGAAATTTATATTGGATTTGGTTTTTTTCTTGAAGATATGGTAATTTAGTGTCTATTATGGTGCTTCTTAGTTGCTTTTTGCATTTTACTGTGTCTATTGGATTTTTAATCCAAAGATTAAAAATCTGTGTGATATGATCATAAAAATCTTTCGAAAGATGCATAGGTACTCCCCAGTTGATTTATTCGTTTGTTTCCTTCAATAATGACCACAAACTCATAATCATCCATAATCTAGAAAGAACATATCCGTATGCATATGTGGAAGAATATGGTGGTGAAATTACTACGCATGGCTAATAATTACGTGCATGAAGATGCGTTTTCCGTAGAAATTTTGTGTGTGTGCTGTGTGCAAGTGTGGTTTCGTAGGCGTACTATTTTACCCAATTTCAATAGTTAAACGGTGTAAAATGTTTACAGAATTAGAGTTGTTTTTTCAATATAGGCCCTATTTAGTTTCCAAAATATTTTTCAAAAAACATCACATCGAATTTTTGGATATATGCATAGAGCATTAAATATAAATAAAAATAAAAACTAATTACACAGTTATGGGAGAAATCGCGAGACGAATCTTTTGAGCCTAATTAGTCCATGATTAGCCATAAGTGCTACAGTAACCTACATGTACTAATGACGGCTTAATTAGGCTCAAAAATTCGTCTTGCGCTTTCCAGGCGAGTTATGAAATTAGGTTTTTTATTCGTGTCCAAAAACCCCTTCCGACATCCGGTCAAATGTTCGATGTGACATCTAAAAATTTTCATTTCGCGAACTAAACAGAGCCATATTGATGTGCAAAGTTGGTGTATTCTATGCTCTGACTTGTAAACCTTTTACAAGTTTGGTGAAAAGTTGATTTTTCATACTCCAATAATATAGGAGTATTTGAGAGTAGATAGTGGAAGGATCATAAAACTAACTTTCTCCTTATTCCAAAATTTCAATATATTTGAGAGCCAGAACTTTGGAGCAAGTACTATCACTACTCATTTGTAGCTAATTACCAATATTATTGCAAACTCCGGCAATGGCCACGGAGAGGCAGCAGCTTCGCTTCGCCGTGCGCCGGCGAGAGCCCGAGCTCGTCGCCCCCGCCGCGCCGACGCCTCGCGAGACCAAGCGGCTGTCCGACCTCGACGACCACGAGACGCTGCGTGTCCACGTCAAGTTCGCTTTCTTCTACCGCGCCGGCGGCGAGCACGACGCGGCGGCGGGCGTCGTCCGGCGCGCGCTCGGCGAGGCGCTGGTGCCGTACTACCCGCTCGCCGGGCGCGTCCGGGAGGTGGAGGAGCGGAAGCTGGTCGTCGACTGCACCGGCGAGGGCGTGCTGTTCGTCGAGGCCGACGCCGACGTGCGGCTGGAGGAGCTGGAGGAGGACGGTGACGGCGGCGGCGAGCTGAGGCCGCCGTTCCCGTCCATGGACCAGCTGCTGTTCGACGTCGAGGGCTCCGGCGGCGGCGTGCTCGGCTCGCCGTTGCTGCTCGTGCAGGTGACCCGGCTGCTCTGCGGCGGCTTCGTCCTCGCGGTCCGCGTCAACCACACCGTGTGCGACGCCATCGGCGTCGCGCAGTTCCTGCTCGCCGTCGGCGAGCTCGCGCGCGGGCTCCCCTCCCCGACGGTGCGGCCTGCATGGTACCGCGAGCTCCTCGACGCGCGGAGCCCACCGGCGCCGTCGTTTCCTCACCGCGAGTTCGACGTCGTGCCGCCGCCACCGCCGCCGCCGGGCGACCTCGTGACACGCACCTTCACCTTCACGGCCGCCGACATCGCCGCGATCAGGGATGGCCTCCCGCCGCGCCTCCGCAACACGGCGACGACGTTCGAGGCGCTCACGGCGTTCCTCTGGCGAGCCCACACGGCGGCGCTGGAGTTCCCGGACGGCGAGCTCGCGCGCCTGGTGGTGATCGCCAACCTCAGGGGCGTCGCCGAGCTGGACCTCCCCGGCGGCTACTACGGCAACGCGTGCGTCGCCCCGACGGTGATCACCACCGCCGAGGCGCTGCTGCGGCGCGGGTCGCTGGGCGACGCGGCGGAGATGGTGCGGGAGGCGAAGGCGGCGGTGACGGCGGAGTACGCGCGGTCCGCCGCCGACGTGCTCGTCCTGCGCGGGCGGCCGCTGCTGGCGCTGTCGAACGTGTTTGTCGTGTCGGACCACCGGCACGCCGGGTTCCACCGGCTGGACTTGGGGTGGGGCGAGCCGGCGTACGGAGGCGGCGCCGACGTGGTGTTCGGGCTGGCCTTCCTCGTCGCCGTCAAGAACGGCAGCGGGGAGAGCGCGGTGGGCGCGCTGGTGTCGCTGCCGCCGCCGGCAATGGAGCGGTTCGCGTCGGAGATGGAGAAACGGTACACGCGGCCCAACTAATCCATCCTTAAGTGGGCCTGGACCATTTAGGCCCACAAGGAATTCGGATCGCCAATTGGCCCATAATAGTTCAGACATGGGTCCACGAAGCAAGAGAGTTTTGTACACCGTAAGTACCAATGAAGCACCTAGTATGTACGAGGTTCAAATAGTTGTACACAAATTCCACAAAAATTGAGAAGCTATATAGATTGTAATGATACAAGTCAATCCACAAACAAGCAAATATAAATTCATCGACACAATGGAGAAGCTGAACACTCGGCCCAACTAGGCCCATCTGGTTCTCGAGAAGAGGGCCTGGCACAGAAAGGTTGAGATTTGGACTTTCAACTAGGAGAAAGCTGTTCAACCTGCTGTTGCTCCTTGCAATATTTGAAGGTATTGTGTCTATAAATTATCTGTACCTAACGCATCCTTGTGCTTCATTTAGTTAAATCTGGGATCTGATCACTTAATACCTAATAATTGAAGGTGATGTGGTACACCTTTTTTTTTTCTTTTGGGTATCAATGGTTCCTGCTTGTCATACCAATTCAGTCTCTTCTAGGAATAATGAGTTAACGACAATTAACAATGATTTATATCTCGTTTCCCATTATAAGCTCGGTGTGAAGCATTCTTTACTGAGTCATCCTATGGAATTCGTCCTACAAGAATCGTTTGCTATGAATTATTCTGAAATGTTGCAGCAAGATCCTGAGATAAATTTGCTAATCAAGTGGTAAAGATGATAAAACCAAATATCCGGCTATAACAAGGATGATGCCTTTGAGGTTGATTTTAATAACTACTCACTCTGTTCCTAAATATTTACGACGTTGACTTTTTTTAAACATGTTTGACCGTTCGTCTTATTCAAAAAATTTAAGTAATTATTAATTCTTTTTCTATCATTTGATTTATTGTTAAATATACTTTTATTTATACATATAGTTTTACATATTTCACAACATATTTAAAAAAGTCAACGGCTTCAAATATTTAGGGACGGAGGGAGTACATCATAGAAGCATTTGTTTTTTAAAAAATGTATAATACAGTGATGAATATTGTTTTTGGAATGAACTTAAATACTGTAACATACATCAATACATTTTTTTCAATCACATAGTTAAGTTTTTTTTGGGTATATATTCATGGTATTTCTTCTTTGACATAAGTTGCAGTTACTTCTTCCTCATCGGAGCAGCTAACACAGGCATATGCACTTGAGCGGCTGTGCCAATCAAGGAAGAAGATCGGTGTCCGCCTATGAATTTCGCATCACTATTTCACAATACCTCTGCTGGATGTCTTTGGTTCTTAAAAGAGCTCTACAGTGAGAAACGCCCAGGGGTCTTCCGCCTAGCTCCACGAGGTGGTGGGGTAGATGACATGGGTTTAAAGTCTCACCCCTTCTAATTATTTGATATTAAGTCATTCCCTAATATTTCGCGTTTTTTAGAAGAGCCCTACAATTTTGGAGATATCCGCGAGATTGACATTCACGATTTAGTTTTTTTTTTCATAACTGAGTGCACTCCTGAAATCTAGTCTCATATTAGGGACTAGAATGCATTGCGCATTATATCACCCACATAGGATTGACAGAACATGCAGGTCAGAAGATTTGGAGTTATCAGTAAGAAAAATCTGAACATGAGACTCTAGCATTATACTTCTGTATGATTACTGCTGATTCAGCCCAAAATAACCGAATTTTCTGTGCCTCCTACTTATTTGATCTTTGTATATTTTTTCTGTTACTACTATGGAAAGATTGTAATGTTGCAGGTAGACATTATCCTTTGCCATGTTGTGTATGATGCAATTGAGATAAATAGATATTCAAATTGCGTTAACAATTTTGTCTGCATAGGAATTTGCACGGTGCACGGTCCCAAAAGAACACAAAGGGTAGCATTTTTCTCAATTTCATAGAATTTTTAGGGGCAATTATTTCCTTCTCTTTAAAGCCAAAGGCGAAAATATTCCCTTCTTCCGATGGTGAAACAGGAATGCGTAATGTATTCTTTCCCTACTAATTATTACTAAAATTTTATCATTTTGTTTGAAATCTAATACTCCCTCCGTTTCAGATTATAAGACTTTCTAGCATTGCTAATATTCATATGGATGTTAAAGAATCTATGTACACATATATGTCTAGATTCATTAACATATATATGAATGTGAACAATGCTAGAAAGTCTTATAATATGAAACGGAGGAAGTATTTTTTTTTACCTCAGTGAAGAAAAGTTTTTTAATGGGCTTGTATCCTGATGATCTAATAACTGTTATTTTAGTTTTTCCGTTGTAACGCATGGGTATCCTCCTAGTAATTTCTAAAATACTTGTCTTAGAAATATGGAGACCATAATGCTCAAGCGTACTAATCATATAGTAGAAAATATTAGCAAATGCTCAAGTTATTTTTTGAAGAGTGCATCTTTATCCAAAACAATAATTGTTATCAAACTGGAGGAGTATATGCCGTTATGGACATTTTGGTTCAGTCGACCTACGTACGGTATATGACCGAAACGACCGGCCAATTTTAGGAGATAAAAAGAATCACACAAATAATATTTGACTGGAATGGTTATTGTTGTTTGGTCGGATGGGGGCCTTGGTAAATCTGTCCATAACATTTTTTAAAGTTAAAAAATATGTTGTTCGAGGCATCTGTATATAATTCACGGTGGAATAAGAAGCAAAGCATGCAAGGCTTATGGAGCCTTAAAGTTAGCAAACGCCTTTGGTTATTTCTTTTCTCGTTGAAGATTAGTTACTAATGAGGCTGGGTTGTGCTTTCTTAAAAGCAGGGCTCTAGGCCTTTTCTCTCAAAAAGGAAAAGAAAAAGATTGTCTCCTTAACGGCACCTTGCTTACTTACTGTCCAAGGTATTATTCTAAATAGCTTGCGAGGAACAAAAGATCTACTGGGCATGCAGCTTGCCGGAAAAAAAAATTAGAGATTAAAGATTTTCTCTTTGTCACTTCGATGATCAAGTTTTAAATTGTTTAGATTTCCCTCCGAAGCTTCTCATTGGCCAAAGATATATAGATTTTCGTACATTGAAATCAATGCTCCAAAAATGTTTATATCGTGGTACAAATTTTAAATAAAAAAACAAAAATACTATTATACATGTGAATGACACATGGAGCATAGCGGAGCATCAATTACTCCCTCCATCATATTTTAAATGTAATTGTGGGTTTCCGTGTCCGACGTTTAAAATAAGACGGAGGGAGTATAACACATTCTATGGTTTTTTTTTCTTCCGATGGTACGTACCAAAGAGATTGGCCCCTATATATATATAGTAGTAGATTGCTATCAGCTGACACAGTCGTGTAGTGTGTAGCCTGCTAGGGTAATTGAAAGAAAATTACACCATGGATGCTTCATCTGCTTTGGATGATGATGAGAAGAGGAGGTCCAGGAAGGAGAGCCCGCTGCCGGAAGAGAAGTTCAACATCTTCCTACTCTGCACTGCTTTCGTGTACAGGGTGATGAATGGACTCGGCACACTGGCGACTATCTGGGCGACCGTCGTTCTGCTCGGTGGATTCTCCACCCTCGTCAAGAAGCAGGATTTCTGGTACGTCACCGTCATCGCCTTCGTCCAATCCATCGGGTATGTATTCTCTCTCTCTTCCTTCCATCGCTTCTAAATTGTCTGAATTAGACAAATTTTAAAGTACTGACCCTAAAGAGTACTTCCTCCGTCCCAAAAAAACTCAACCAGATTCATACCAATTTTAGGGCCCCTTCGAATCGTAGGATTGAAAAAACGGAGGAATAGAAAAAACACAGGATTTTGGTAGGAATGCAGGTGTAAAACAGATGATTGTAAAACACAAGAAAAATATAGGAATGACCGTTTGATTAGACCGCAGGAAAAATACATAAATTAGATGAGAGAGATAGACTCAGGAAAAGTTTTTCAAGAGGTTAGAGTGGATGTTAAATTTCCTAATAGGAAAGTTTCCTACGTTTTTTCTTTTCTCATTCCTACGAATCAAAGGCATGAATAATGTAAGATTTTAATTCATTTGTTTTTCCTCCAATTCAAAGGGGGCCTTAAAGTAAGTTGAGTTTTTGGGACGGAAGGAATGCGTACTTTAAAATTGAAATAGCACATCTTTTTTTTCGAGACATGCGTCCCTCCCACTGTATTGCTTGAATCCATAATATGTGTTGTTTTGTATTTTTCATCCCATGCTCCATTTGTTTGGTTTTTGTGTTCTTTAGGCCTCTGGTGGTTGAAATCGTTCCCCCCACCCCCAATTTTCTTCAAACTGAGATAAAGAAATATTGTCTATAAACACCATCACAGTATCCAAACTTTATTCTATGCAACATTAAGATGCAGTTAAGTTCAAAAGGTCCACCCAACAAAAATACCAAGCAGTATGTTTCACATGTGAATTATAATTCATCAAAACTATCGAGTCCAACAGGAAAATATTATGCAGTACATTACCTGAATTGCATAGACCACACAGCATTAATCCAATAGAAAAAGCGGCCCAAGCCCATCATTTGACATTGCATGCGCCAAGTGGAAAAAAAAAGAAATTAGCAGGTGCGAAAAAAAAGGCACTAATCAATGAAATGTCACAAGAAAAACTACAAAGCAGTGAAAGCACAAGCCAGGCTAGCACCTGACAATAAATCTCGGCCCAGAATAGAAGCGAAATTGCGTATGTCCGTGAAGAATGTGAGCCCAGGCATATCTACAAGAACATTTTTGAAGTATTTGCGGCAGAACATTGCTCAAGATCATAACTTGAATGAATTCTAGCACCAATCAAATCATCAAATTAGCCGCAATTCAGAAACCTCTGGATGTAGTGGCAAACTGATGTGTATGTGCCGTTGCATAGAAGAGTCTGCAATATGACGTTTGTTCATTTAAGGCCTAGAACCAAAACAAGGTGACTTCATTAGGATGCTGACCACCAAAATACAAAGCATAACTAAAAAAAGGTCGTTACACAGATAATCCAAACTGAATCAGCAGCTTGTACAGTGACAATAAAAAATGTCCAAACCAAAGTACACAGCCACACTAGATTTCTGAACTAAAAAGAAACCTAGAGTTATATAAGCTCTGATGAATCTGTGCCATGCTGATTCAAGGAAATATTCAATTGTAGTAGTATGTCTGAACTTTTCTGCAAGTTCCATCAGTAAACAGGGCATACTAATGCTGTAACTAGACAAACACATAGGACTAACATTACAAAAAATGTTAGCGATTAAATTCAGAGATTGTACTAGTTCACCACTCATACACTAGAAACTAGTCTTATAAAAGTTCTAACGAGATGCACCTAATAGTACAATGGCAAGAGGTGTGTGGTTTTCAACTCTAAGGTCCCGTGTTCAATCCCCATCACACATAATTTCTTCTTAAAAAAAGTTTGGAGGGACGTCTCTCCCTCCAAATCTCCTTTTCTTTTTTTTTTTTTACCAAAGTTCTGACTAAAAATAATAAGATTTGCTCCGGTCTGTTAGTACCTCGAGATACCGGTATCTCACGATACCAAATTGTTTCCGTTCGTTATCTCAAAAATCATTTCTAGGCTTACAAGCTTCTGTATGAAATGAAATATCTAACCAAAAAGAATGGAGCTTCAATGATTATGAAAAAAAAAAATCATTGACCATGCAACACGATGCATCGCACAATCTATGATGGGCTGATTTTAAGAGTAAATTACCCTGTCGCCATCACTGATTTTAAGAGTAAATTACCCTGTCACCATTTTAAGAGTAATTTACTCTTAAAATCAGCACATCATAGGAAACAAACTCTTAAAATCATTGACCATGCAACACGATGCATCGCACAATCTATGATGGGCTGATTTTAAGAGTAAATTACCCTGTCGCCATCACTGATTTTAAGAGTAAATTACCCTGTCACCATTTTAAGAGTAATTTACTCTTAAAATCAGCACATCATAGGAAACAAACTCTTGATTGCCATAGTTTTGATAGTTACCCTGTGATGGTGATAAAATCCATGAACAAGTGATCACAATGACATGCAGTGCTTTGCTGCTCAGTTTCACAATTAGTTTGCCAAATCACTCCTGTCAAGCATTGGAATGGAAACTTAGAATTCACAACTACGCACAAGACACAGAAACATAGCATAAAAGTAAAGGGTGATGGCATCCATAAAAAAACAACCCAGGATCGATGCCTTTCTTCGATGCGAATGGCAACTGCAGGTAGTCTAAGGCTTTCCAGACTCAGCACCACATTACCAATATTATTTCCTCCACAGAACATAGACAACTAAAAAACTAAATCACCGTGTGAGAGACAACAAATAACCACAAAAAAAAAAGTACAAATGTGATCATCAACTCTAAGAAAATCAGCTAGTCATTAGTACAAACACAAATCATCATCATCATGTTCAGAGAAAATCTGAAAAGTTCTTTTGAAAAAAGAAGCTCTAGATACATAAACATGACAGCAAAAAAACAGCACATTCCAATCGACTTGTTAACTTGTAGAGGCCCCCATTCACTTGCAGGTATCGTTAGCTCAAAAGCTGAAAATATTACTCAGTAAATTCAAGTCTAGAAACAGAGAATGCCAGCTCCTTGAAACAAAATTTAGAAAATCTGAAATTTCTAAGCAAACAAATGGATATATAATGTGCCTATTCAGAGACGTGAACATCTAGGCATGGTACTGAATGCTTCGTAAAAGAGAACTTTTAAAATTTACATTGCTATTAGTAAATGGAGGTAAAATGAAACAGTGAAATTAACCTCAGAGAAGTCATCCAAACTAAGTACTATAATTGAACTTAAATAAAACACTGCAGTATTCACATATGTTACAAAAAGACCATGCTGTCAATCACACATGTATTCACAGAGAACAGAACTAGCAGAGTACACAAGTGCCAACTCTCAATTATATACCACTCACAACCTCACTGATAGCGCAACTAAACACCAGTAGACAAACATATATTGGAAAAAATGCATATCCGAGAAAAAAGTAAGCTTCATCTAAATAGGAAAATTGGATGTGTACATCCTTTTCACGGATGTTGAGGCCGGGTTTTTTAATCCATTATCTAAAAAAATATAAATAGGAACAAACTAAATACATAAATATGACATGAACAAAACCAAAAGATAACCACCTATATGCTTTATGGGTGAACTCCATTGGTCATTATGTCACATAGTAAAAACAAAATCAAAGATCAACAAACATAATGTTGATTATTTGATGAAACAATATGTCTTTTGCAGCACATTTGAATAAAAGGGCATACATGTCATAGAGTAGTACTGACTGAGTCAGATAGTTCAGTATGAAAAATGTAAATATGTACAGCCAATAACAAAGAAAGCCATGTTCACAGGACAAAGCAAATTAAGAGATGGATTTCTAGCATTCTAGATTCTTACCAAATTCTAACAAAACCTCGGGAATTGCAAGTTCAGACCTACAAACAGATAATGCCGCCTTAAAAGTTCTGCATGCAGTGAAATATCAAACATAACAATATGGTAGGTTGAAACAACTAAATTAATGGAAACTACATACAAAATGGTAGGCGAAATTAATGAAACCATGCATACAAAACTAACAAACAATACTTATATGCTAATCTATATCCTCAAACCAAGAATTAGCTAACTATGAACTAGCATATAATACTTGTATGCTAATTTATACATAGCTTAAAAAACTAGGTACTATCTGCTTTCTCTATCAAAAATCAACCCAGGGCTTTTACTTGCAGAAATTATTCTAGATGATTGAAGTTTCCTAACAAAACTACTCATGTTCCGTGTGAACAAAACAATTCTAATTTCCTAAACAAAACTGTCCATGTTCAATGTGAACAAAACATAGTATACATAGTAGCTTGTTTTGAAAAAAAATTAAGGACGAATGAAAAAGACTGTAACACCTTAAATGAGAGACATGGGGAGAGTGGAAAGGTGGTTGGGGGGGGGGGGGGGGGGGGTAATAAAGTGAGAAATTTGAATGAGAGTTGATTGGTTGGACAACAAGTACTCTAGAATCCCTTACATTGTAGGACAAAATTCAAATGGTTGGATCCCTTATATTACGGGATGGAGGCAGTAGATATCGAGAATGTATATAATATTGCTTCTCATTTAAGGAAAGGATATTGCTCAAGAAAACTGACACAGGAGATTTCTCTGAACATTCTTAACTAATAAAAGATATGTTATCTAGCAAAATTGTCAATTGATACAAAACTAGAGCAAAATATATAGTTTCCCTAGACAAAAAGGAGACCAACATGATTTTGCTAAAAGGAGATATGAGTAACTGGAGCAAAATGTCCTTGTACTATATAAAATATGAAACTAAAGTTAGACTAAACTTATCAAAATATGAAACTGAAACTTGTACTGTACAAACTAAATCATTTTTTATCAAAATTTATGTAAATTTATCCGCTATGAATGATTTGTACAATTTAAAATATTGTTCATATAAAAAATATATATAACTTTTTCCGCTGGAAATTTTATAACTTTTATATCACTATCGGTTCTTGAGAAGAACCGGTAGGGATTTCAATGGTTCTCCTTATGATTAAAACCGGTAGTGATATTATGGGTTCTTCCTATGAACTGGTAGCTTAAGAAAGGTCGGGATGACTCTTTTCCTAACAGTGATAGTGATATATGAAGCTCACAGAAGTATACATTGCAATGCATTGACAGGATTTTGGGTGGTTACGAGGATCCTGCACATCAAATTTTCTTGCACGCACCAGAAGCACTAATAAAGAACAGGGAGGCCGAAGCTTGGGAGCGACGACAGAGTTGGTGGAGGCGCAGAGGAACACAACAGCAGCAGCAACAACAGCAACCCAGAGGAAGGCCCAAAAGAAGAAAACAAGAAGAGGAGAAAGCACGGAAGTGGTGCGACGACATCTATGGGTTCCAAGCCTTCCTTGGGATTGCCATCTACGTCGCCATGTGGTTGGGCAAGGTCGCCGCTGTGGCCACCTGCATAGCTCTATCCTCGAAGCGTCTCGAAAAGCAAGACTATGTGGAATCCGGGGACGATGAGAAAGGTGACCACCAGAACATCAAGTGGTCCCTCAATATCTTCTACAGTCTGGTGCTTGCCCAGGGAATCATCTTCATCTGCATGCTACTGAACCCACTGACTGTTTATTTTGTGCTTAAGGTCCGAAGGAAGTACAAGCTATTTGAGCCCTCTGGTCTCAAGATAATCTACCGTTACAAGAAGTACAATTACCTGGGGTTCATTGCTGGCAATGTACGTGCCACCCTCAACATGCACCTGGTCACCTTTGCCAAGAATTTGGCAGTGTCCAACACGATCGATGACCAGTTAGCTGGTGTTCGGGCCATGGACCGCATCCTCATGTCAGTGGAGTTTAGAAGCCTGGCCCTTAGGAGGCTTCGAGCTTCCATGGAACCCGACGATTTGGGGAAGCTGATCGATATGCTAGGCTTTGTCAGTACCATGGAGGAGGAGCAGAATATCATCAGAGGCCATGCTGCCAGAGTAGTGCTCAAATTCAGTCCTGACCTTATGGTTCAGAGTTATCCTCAAATCCTCTATCTCATTTCTTCTTCCCTGCTCAGCACATCCAACAAGAGGGTGTGCAAGTGCAACATGGACTCTGACTTAGTCTGGTTTGGCCTACGAATCCTGGACAAGCTCACGGACAACCCAGAAAATTGTAGGAAAGCCAAAGACGATGACAGTGATCTATTATTGCCCACGATTATAGACCTAGCCAACCTTTGTGGACATGGTCATGGCAACAGCGTGAGGAGTAACACTACCATTTCTGACTCTTGGATTGAACAAGAGATTATTCCTTTGCTTCAAAAAGAAGATGATATTCCTCTTCCTTTCATCAACAAGATTGACCAAGAAATTATTGTTGGCATGACACTCAACATCTTGAGCAAGCTGGTCGCTGTGCCAGGTGAGGCTGGGGAAAAACTAAGGAAAGAAACCTCAAAAGACTTGCACTTCCTGACAAACACTGGGATGATCATGGAGCATGTCGAAGCAACAAGAGTCATATCATGCTTAGCAGTGGATAAGGAAGCACGGCAAGACATTGCCAAGTTGCCTGAGATCATCAAGAAACTTAAGGATTGTCTACTTTCCAAGACACCATATGTAAATATGACGAAAGTAGCTGCCAAGTTGTTGCTTATGGAGTACACCAGTGAGGAATTACTAAACCGTGTTCTGCTTTTCATCGAGGAAAATCGTACTGTAGAAGATCAAAGCTTTTCACTACCAATTTCAGCCTTCATAGAAGAACTTTATCTTGATCAACTTCCCCAGAGCGTGGTACAGAGACTTGATCTGGAAGATGTACTTTCCTCACCACGGGTGAATCACTCTGAGGCAGCTGCTAAAGCATTAATTCTGCTCACTACAGGATGTGAAAACAATGTTGAAGCTTTCCTAAAAGGGATCAATGAAAAGGAGTTGAACAAGATAGTGAATGCGCTCTCTTCAGAAGACAGAGACAAAGAGAAGAGAAGGGCGCTGGCACAATTTGAAGGACGACGTAATCTGGACCCAGAAACATTGCGCATAGTCAAAAAAATAATCTTGGCTGAGGGTGAAGAACAGGCAACAAGTATGCATGCAAAACTCCTGCAGAATTTGCGTGCCTACTCAGGACCAAAAGAATTTGATGAGTACATGAAATTAATAGATGCAGCACTGCCAAAGGTAATTTTGTTTTAATTCTAGCCATCACCTTTGGATGCAATCTACTCAACATATATATTTGGGGCAATTGCTTATTTGACCTTGTTTTGAACTGTAATTGCCGATTTGGCCCTACTTTTTGAACTCTGCTTATTTGACCCTCCTTTTCGAGTACAAAGCTCCGATCTGACCCTATTCCGTTTGGGTGAGGTGACGGTGTTAATTTTGGGGTAAATAGTCCATTTTGCCCTTACTTATTTGACCCTGTTATATCCCTTTTGTTTGCCTGTTTGACCATATTTTGTTATACCGTGTGTATATTCAAGAATGTTGAAATATTTGTAATATTTTTTGCTCAAGTAACAGATTTTGGCATTAATTTGATAGATTTGAATCATTTTGTGAAATTTGACAGAATTTTGTGAAAATAAATTAAATAAAATGTGCCCCAATTATGACAGATTTGGCATAAATTTGAGAAATTTGATTCATTTTGAAAGATTTGACTAAAAATTGTCAAATTTGAGGCAATTATGATATATTTTGTTAAAAAAAATTGGACAGCATCGACGCCATCGACCTCGCTCTCTCGGCAGTCGGCATGACAGCGGCGGACGGCGCGCACGGCGGTGCGGCCGACGGTGGGCGGGGGCCGTCAGCGCGGACAGGCGGGCGGTGGCGGACGAGGCGGAGAGGCGGGCGGGCGGCGACGGAGAGGCGGGCGAGGCGCGCGAGGCGAGCGGCGGCGGAGAGGCGGGCGAGGCGAGCGACGGCGGAGAGGCGGACGAGGATGCCTCTGCGTCCCGCGCGGTCACCGCCTCCGTGTCCCTCGCCGCCGCTGCTTCCTCCCAGACCTCCCCCGCACCCGCCTCCTCCGCAAGGTCCGCTCGGCGCGCTACGACGCCGGCCGCACGCGGTGGCTCGTCGACGCCATCGACCTCGCCGCCCCCACAACTCGCCGCCGCCGCCGCCCTCCCACCGTCACCGCGTGTAGCACCCGCCGCCGCTGCAGCCCCCACAGCTCGCCGCCCTCGCCCCCTCAGATCGGCGCCGCCCCGCGACCCATCAAACCGCCGCCGCCGCCGGCCTCCACCTCCACGAGCGGGCGCCGGCGTGGCTGTACATCACGCCGCCGCCGCCTCCTCAGCTCGCCGCCGCCTCCCCCCACAGATCGGCGCCGCCGCCCCCCTCAGATCGGCGCTGACCCGGACCAGACGCGCCGCCGCCGCCGCCCTCCACCACAACGAGAGGCTCCGGCGGGGCTGTGCTTGACGCCGCCGCCGCCCCCTCAGCTCGCCGCCGCCGCCGCCCCCTTAGCTAGCCGCCGCCGCACGCGTACTCGCCGCCGCCGCCGCACGCACGAGTGAGAGAGAGGTACGCACGAGTGAGAGAGAGAGAGTGTCAGAATAGGGTTTGGCTTTGGAGGGTATTTTCGCCATTAGGAACTCTGCAAACATTTTCTTTTTTTTTTAAATTGAACCCTAACGTTATGAGTCAGCGAAAGAGAGTCAAACGGAAGCTTCGTACTCGAGTTAGGAGTCAGCGAAAGAGAGTCAAACGGAAGCTTCGTACTCGAAAAGGAGGGTCAAATAAGAAAAATATGGTCAAATCGACAATTACAGTTTAAAACAGCGTCAAATAAGCAATTGCCTATATATTTTGTATGTATGCATCAGCTAAGAATAATGCTTCATCACCATTTTACTTAATCACGATAATATTCATTGACTAAGCAATATGGTGACAATGGTCAATATATCTATCTGAAAATTTAATTATATAGGTGCTCAAAGCAGTCATAGATGCAGTGGCGACTTTGGAGGATCCATCATCATCAGAAAATCTGAACCATGTAAGAAAATAGTAGCTGTTTTCCCTTACCTACTGACTACTTCATTTGCACCTAGTCTAACTTCCCAATTCACAAAAGAAACAATTTTCTTTGGATATATATGTAGGTAAAGGATGACCTGTGGATCAAACAAGGCAAAGTACTAGAGAGTTTTATAGGCCTCGCAGTGCAGATTTGTAGGTCCCCGAACGCAACAAGTGATTTCTCCACTGCACTAAAAGATGCCAATCTTACTGTGGACACATTCATCAAGAAGCTTAAGAAGATATTAGAAGTCTACAGGTCTCCAAGTACTGATTTTCCATGCATAAGGGTATCGACACTTGAGTTAATTACTTGGATGGTCGAAGAAAACAGCAGCTACAGGGAAATACTCCTAAAATGTGGAGTATATGAGGAACTGAATGAAGTGGCAAGGACTGCTAGAAAACTTGAGAGCTTCAAGCTGTTCCACTGCGGTGTTGGGATTCCTACGGATGGTCCAATTGAATGCATCTCTTCCCGCGCAACTGAATTACAAGAAAAGCTTCAGCAAAGCCCCAATTTTGAGAAAAGGTACTGATTTTTCCCTTTTAGTCAAAACGTCAGTTCAAACATAATTAGACTCCTCTTGGAGAATTCGTAAGCCCAAACTTAAATGTTTGTCTTTAATCTACCAATTTGTCGAGGGGTCTGCCATATACTCCCTTCGTCCCAAAATATAAGGTATTTTGGCCGGATGGGATATATCCTAGTACTATGAATATAGGCAGAGAGTTTGTTCCAGATTTTTAGTATTAGAATGTGTCACATTCGGTCAAAATACCTTATATTTTGGAATGGAGGGAGTAGTAAACAGTTCCCAAGTTGGCTGTGATTTCATCTAAAATGACTTCCTTTCTTGTTCTTGCAGATACATCTGCTATGGAGAACATGCAAGCAGCATATCTGTTTTAATTGCTTAAAACAGTCATTTGCTTGGCTCTTTCTGACCACCAACACCATCATCATCCTTTCGTGTTTGTGCCAACCAAATTTCGTGTTTGAGTGCTTGTGTTTTCATTTGCTTGGTTATTTCTGACCACCAACATCATCACCATCCTTTTTTTTTTGACGTAAGAAGGTAGAGCTGGCTCTACCTTATAGCCATTTCATTGATAGAAATGAGGTGGTACAAAGTTTTAGTGAAGGAAGTAAAAAAGGAAACGAAGATTAAAGAAGAAGAAACAGAGGGGACTTTACATTAGTGGTGGTATTTACAGATTTAAGGTTCTATCTGCAGTAGCTGACACCAAGACTCAATCTTGGTTTTGGCAGTTCCTTTACCTCAATGACTCCAGAGATCAAGAGAGCTCTGGATTTGCTGCGACAAGAGGTGCAGCAAGGTTTTGTTGTCTGTCAAAGACCCTGTAGTTGCGTGCTTTCCATAGGGTATAAGCACCAAAACATCATCACCATCCTTTTGTGTTTGTGACAACCAAAATTCATGTCTGAGTGCTTGTGTTTTCATTTGTAGTGTGTCGGAATGGTTGCGTTTTTAAACCCAGTGTCAGAATTTTGTGAGACTACAATAATTTCCATGGATACCGTCAAATCACCATGGCATGCTGATGCTACAAGGTTGTGCAAGCGTATAGTGCCTGTATCATGTGTTTTTTGTATGTTCGTATGAATTTTTTTTTCTGCAAAATATGCATCACAAAACACCATATCAATAACCTCATATCATAGATGAACTCACCGACATTGTAACTAGTGCGTCTACCTTGTTTCATATCGACCATGTTCAACTGCGTGTGCCCTAAAGAATGAGGCGATGGCATTCTTTTGCATAACAGGTTTCTACTTCAAGATCTGGCGTTGGAAAAATTAATCACCGAGGGTTTAAGATCCCTCAAATTCGCAGTATAATATTCAAGCATGATCCAAACAGAGCCGTAAAGCTAATCCGCACCAGATATTCCCTAAACCAGTGATTAAGCCACCTAATAAACCAAGGACACCATCCAAAAGTTGATTTACACGCATCGCATTCATAGCGCGCAGAAATCCTCAGATAGATTTCCCCCTCCTCCGCTATTTAGAATTCATACATTAGGTTACATTAACCAACTCCAACCAGGCACAAACTCTAGACAACTTTCCAATCCAGCAGCATCCTCCAATCTAGCTTGGAACCAAATCCCAAAAAAAAAAAGGGGCAAAAATGCAGCGAGGAGGAGAGGATGAGAGAGCGTACGAGCTAGTGCAGGCTCCATCCGCCCGGTCGCCACGCTCATCGGCCGTCGGCCACCCCGCATTCTCCGCCGTCGCCGTCGCCGTCGCGGCGCCTTCCCATGGCTTGGAGGAACTCGAACCTTCTCCATTTGGATTCGCCGCAATAGGGAGGGGATTTGGGAGGCCCATGGGCCGGTCTGGGTGTTAATTAGTAGCAGGTAAGGCCCACTTTGATTCAAAGGAAGGAATTAGTTCACTTTTGGTCCCTTACTTTGTCACCGAGTCCGAAAGTCGTCCCTGGACCGAACGCGTCCCCAACTTAAAAAAAACCAATGCAAACGAGCTCTCTTAGCAGTATTGTCACCAGTTTTGACCGACGTAGCTCATTTGACTAGGCCTTCATCCTACGTAGTATTGACGTGACACTTACATGTCAATTCGATCTTGAAAAATAATAAAAAATGTAGGGGCCACATGTTAGTTACACACAAAAAAAAGGGCAGGACCCATGTGTTAGATGTGCAACTATTTTTTTTTATATCCTATAATAAATACGCATTCTTGCGGTGTATATCTATCTCAAAATAAACCACTCTAGGATTAGATGGAACATTACCCAGTAAAATGAATCTGGATAAGAGCATGTCCAAATTTATTATATTAGGTAACATCCCGTCTAAATTTAGATTGATTTATTTTACAATAGAGGGGTAGATAAAAGCCCGAGTTGTGAGCCGCTGAATGGAATAGTTCCATTTCTTAGATGACACCCTAATGATGTGCTCCTAACAGCTAATTCTCGCTGTTTGGTTGGATGGGGACCGTGGTAAATCTGTCCATATTTTCTTTATTTTAAAAGAAAAGAAAAAAAAAAGGCGTGGAGGCAACTGCATATATCACGTCGGAATAAGAACTAAAGCATGCAAGGCTTATGGAAGGCTTAAAGTTACCAAACTCCTTTGGTTATTTCTTTAATTTTATCGTTGAAGATTTAATGTCTCTGTATGTGTGCTTTATTAAAAGCAGGGCTCTTCGGTCTTTTCTTAAAAGCAAAAAAAAAAAAGTCTGTCTGTGTCTCCTTGACAACACCTTGCTTTCATATTGTTTTTGGTATATTTTTTTACAATTACATGGTAGATTCACACACACGCACACCACTACACACGTAACACCATATTCATACATCCGTGAAAGGGGCTTCTAACACACGTTCAAAAAGAATAAAACCAACTATACATCCCTAACCTCACTAATTAAGTTTCTGTTGAAAACACATGTTTAAAGAGAAATACACGTCGATGATCTAATTAACGGTCCCATTGTTTCACTTATTCGTGGAATAAGCCAAACGATATATTTGTAAACGAAAAGTAATTTGTGAACAAAACTTTTACATACGTGTTTTTAGTGATCTAAAAACAAATGTTGAAAAATAAACTTCAATAAAAATACTCTAAAATCAGCTCCAAATTTAAGGTTGAAAATTTAAATTTTAGCTGATAAGCATAAGAAAAAGATGAGATCTTTCATGACCATTACGTTTATGAGCATTGGAAATATATATCAGGATTTAAATCCCGGTGGGTAAAATCATACACCCACAATCAATCTCATGACCGTATACTACTTGTGTTTTTCCTCGTTCCTAGGTACTTATTATTCTAAATAGCTTGTAAGAAACAAAAGATCGCCTGGCCAAGCTTTCATTGCCTTAAAAAGGCTAGCGACACACACACATATATAAAAACTACTGGCCATTAGTGCAACACAAACACTTTGCCTAGCTTAGGGTAATAGCCAACGTACACGATCGACGACCAATATGGATTCATCTGCTGCGGATGGCGAGACGAAGGAGGAGTCGAAAGTGAAGACGACGCTGCCGGAAGATAGTCTCAACACCGTCCTCCTCTGCACTGCTTTCTTGTACAAGGCGATGAATACCATCGGCACGCTGGCGACCATCTGGGCGACCGTCGTCCTGCTGGGTGGGTTCTCCACCCTCATCAAGAAGAAGGACTTTTGGTACGTCACCGCCATCGCCTTCGTCCAATCCATCGGGTAAGTATAATTAATTAAGTACATCCTCCTCCTCCGGAGTATTAGCTTGAAAAAACTAACTTTAATTTCGGTTTAGAATACTGGTTAAGCAGTAATTACTCCATCGTTCTTTTTTTTATTTGACACTGTTAATTAATAGTATATAACTAGTGGGATGATTTTATCTCAATTTGACAAGTGGGAACTTTTAGTTATGATGTTTTGATGAACTTATTAGAGATAGTATAATATTATATCTAAGCATGTAAAATATACTTTGATAATACATCTTTTTAAGTATATTTCTTAAAAAAGTAAGATGATCAGTCAAACTTTGTATATTATTAATACTAGCTTATAAAACTCTGTAACAAGGTAAAGGCAAATATTCCAAACATATAGTTTAAGCTCATTGATGCAAGCATATTCCAAACAGCAAATTATAGTTTAAGCTCCTTCTCGACATTGAATTCTAGCTTTAAGTTCCATCTCAACATCGAATTATCCAAACTCTGTATCTATATAAACCTGTCCTGCATTTTGATCACCGTCTCCGCTGCTATCACCGTCGATCGCTCTAATCGTTCTCACCGTTAGCTGCACAGGAGTGTGCAGTACTGACTCGTCATCTTCTGATCCTGACCATGCTGATCTCTTCTGTTCCATGGCACACTGAGGATGTCCCTAGTCCCTACTTGCATAAAGAGAAAATAGAGCAAATTTACATAAAAGTTTCTGGAAATATATTGGAGAGGCTAAACACAATGAAAGTAGAGGGCAAAAGCTAAATATAACAAGGAAATTGTACTGTTAGCTATGTTGGTAAAGAAAAAAATGTGTACAGGCTATGTAAAAATGAGCTATAAAAATGTTATAGCTAATTTTAACAGAACTCATGCATCTCATATAACGAGTTTGATCACAATTAGGCAATAATAGGCATCACATAATCTATGCTACTTAAAAAATGCTTGCGATGATTATGGATAATAATGGATAGATATATATTCTGTCAGGAGCAAGTAGATTCCCTAAATTTTTTCGCGAACGCTAGATTCCCTAAATTTAATTGATCCACCAATCTTTCTAATTCATTTTTGGGACTGGTCAAACAAAAGAAGCCACATTAGCTTCTGGATAAACGTTAAATTTGCTGACCGAAACTAATTCCAACTTCGAATAAAAAAGGATTAGAAAAATAATGGAAACTGGCAGCTGGCAAGTGTTGCAAGGATAATCCACCAATTAAATAAACTTGAAGTCAGTTCATGCCTGAACTGAGAAGCTAATTAGACCCTATTTGTTCCTGCTTCTTTGCAAATTCAGAATATACAAAGATACCTTTGATATTTTTCACCATCAATTCAACTCCTCCCAAATGCTAGTAGAGATTGACTGGCTTCAACAAGATTAGGATTCTCCCTAGCAGAATCTAGAACTCAGAGAGCGAAACATCGTAACTTAACACACATCATTTCTTAATTCTTAGTAAGCAGCCAGCCTAGTTGTGCGTTGTTCATAGAAATGGACTTCAACCCATCTTATCACAGATCATTTTTTTAGTAAGCAGAAACTTTCAAAGTTTAACACTATATTACAATATCTGAATAGACTAAGTACAATGCCTAGAGGATCAAAAGTGCAAACTTATCCAGCTGGTTGAGACTGCCTAAGTGTGTGATTAACCAGACGAATCACGAACAAGCCATCAATTAAATACCAAATAGCAAAAGGGGAACATGGATCAAAGGGGTGGAGCAAGCAGGGGATTGGGTCAGACCTGAGTCTGCGAAGGCAAATGTAGGTCTTCTGGTTCTCCTTAGAGTAGCTCCCCTCCTCTCCCTCTCCCCGTCAGGCAGCAGGTAGCCGCTCGCTCGGATAATGCCCGATCTCCATATATAGCTCTCCTCTCCCACTCCCCGTTGGGCAGCAGGGAGTTGCATGGCTGTAACATCACCTTACCTGTGTCCCTCGTGCACCATTGCCACTGCTTTCGGAGTCGGAGGCAAGGCACCCTGCAACACAACAGCAATTTAGTCTTATATATAGGTAGCTTATTGGAAACTGTGTGAGTAAAACAAACTCTCATCTATCCAGCCTAGCTGAATCCAGACAATTATTTCCGGCACATGAATTCATTGTCATGCCTTATTGTTCCTGTAATGGAATATATGGCATGAGTTTTAAAACTAATAATTTCAGTACTACTTGTAACAGAGCTAGAAAGAGCATATACAAAGCACGCAATGCATTAGATCGATCCACATGTTCATGTATTGATGCTACACAATTGCACAAACAGCTATCTAAATTTTGGTAGTCATCTTCCGAAAGAAGCAAAGAATCCTCTGAACCCCTAGATAATTAGTAATTTAAAAAGTGGAAAGCCCAAAAGGATGAAACAACATCAAGCGAACTGCAGAAGACTTCGCAGCACATGGTGGGATGGCAGTTGACTGCATGGTGATGGACTTCAATCATGAGCGTTAGCACCCCCAAAGATTCCCTCTACAATATTATAAATCTAATCTTGCAATTCTAATCAGCCGCTGAAGCAATTAGGGAAATATAACTCATGTTGTGATGCCAAAACCACTGAAACAAAATTTCAAGTGTATTACAATGCCATTGGTTGATGCTAGCACCATCAGACATCAACACACAAACTGTAAAAGATGTTGATAATTTCCATTTTCGAATAAATTGATCGTTTCCCCAAAATTTACTGCCGAGAAATGTGAATGTCCTGCATGCCTTGTGATTGCTTCTCCTGCATATATAGATGGCCAAAAGGCCTGGGGCCCGACGGCCCGGCCCACAGCACGGGTTTGGCCCAGCCCAGGCACGGCACGGCCCGACTAGTGTCGAGCCCATGCCTAGGCCTCTGCCTCGGCACGGAAGGCCGGCCCGGCATGGCACGGTCCAATGATCAGGGAGGCAAAATAGACTTATTTCAGCCATGTCAGGTACATCCCAAAGAGATGAGGGATGCAAAATAGACTTATTCCAGCCATATAAGACACGACCCAAGGAGATGAGGGAGGCAAAATAGACTTATTCCAAGGAGGAGTACGGTGGGCTTTCGTGCCTTCAAGCCGGCCCAGCACGGCCCGAGTCTTATTGGGTCGTGCCTGGGCCATTGATGCAGCCCGTGGACGGGCACAGCTCAGCCCGGCTGTAGGTCAGGTCGTGTCGGCCCGACTGATCTCGGGCCCAGGCCTGGTCGTGCCCGGGCCGAGCGGCCCATTTCACTCACTAATCGCTCTTTTCACTCACTAATCAGCAAACCTAAAAATTACATACTAGCACTAATGTACAGCATTCTCGAGACATTCAACTTGTTAAAAAAAACTTAACCAAGTCTATCACTATGTCACTGTCCCATCCATAGTCCACGTGGCCAAAACCACCGCATGTTAGCAAAACCACCTATAAAAACACACTAGGGGGTTATTTGAACATGTTTCTATATTTCAAGGGATAGAATACCCTGTTTCCTACTTTATGGGGTTAAGTAGACCAACATTAATACTTCAGGGGATAAAGTTGAACTTTTCCTAGATAGATTTATACAAATTAAAATATTGTTTATACAAAAGGTTTTTATTCACCGAAAAATTGTATCACTTTTATATCACTGTCACTAGGGTTCTTGAGAAAATAAAAGCAGTCAGTACGTATTTCAGTGGTTTTCCTATAAAACCCGGCAGATAGTGACATTGCGGGTTCTTTGTATGAATTGGTAGTTTAATTATTAAGAAGGGCTAGGATGACTCTTTTTGTAGTAGTGTTATATGAAGCTCACCGCAGTACAATTCATTGACAGGTTTTTGGGTGGTTACGAGGATCCTGCACAGCAAATTTTCTTGCGCGCACCAGAAGCACTAATGAAGTACAAAAGGACCTCAACTTTGAAGGGATTAAGTTGGTGGAGGCGCAGAGGAACACAGCAGCAGCTGCAAGAACCCACAAGAAGGACCAGAGGAGGAAGAAGGCACAAAGAGGAGAAAATACGGTATCTGTGCAGCATCTATGGGTGCCAAGCCTTGCTCGGGATGACCATCCTTGCCGCCGTGTGGTTGGCCAGGGTGGCCGCTGTGGTCACTGTCTTAGTCCTATCCTGGAAGCGTCTCAGGAAGCAAGACTACTTGAATCCCGGGGACGTCATGAACGACCAAAACCAGAACATCACGTGGTCCCTCAACATCTTCTACAGCTTGGTGCTTGCCCAGGGAATCATGTTCGTCACCATACTTCTCAACCCAATAAGCTATTATTTGCTGTTCAATGCTGGGATCAAGTACAAACTATTTGACCCCTCTGGTCTCAAGATAGTTTTGAATTACAAGAGGTGCAATTACCTGGAATTCATCGCCGGCAATGTGAAAGCAACCTTGCAAATGCACCTGATCACCTTCGCCAAGAATCTGGCGGTATCCAACATGGCAGATGACAAGTTACTCGGCATCGGTGCCATGGACCGCATCCTCAGGTCGGTCGAGTTCAGAAACCTAGCCCTTAAGAGGCTTCGAGCTTTCATGGAACCTGCCGAGCTGGGGAAGCTGGTTGACATGCTAGGTTATGACAAGAGCCACAAAAACAAGACCATGATCAGAGGCCATACCGCAAGAGTGGTGCTCAAACTTAGTCCAGATCTTCTGGTTCAGAGTTATCCTCAGATCCTCTATGTCATATCTTCTTCCCTGCTCAGCACATCCAAGTCCAACAACAAGAGGGTGTGCAAGTGCAACATGGATTCTGACTTGGTCTGGTTTGGCCTGCGTATCCTGGACAAGCTCACGGACAACCCAGAAAACTGTAGGAAAGCCACCAACGACGAGAGCGGTGGAGATCTATTGTCCACCATCATAGACCTCACCATCCCATGTTGTCATGGTCATGGTCATGGCCACAGCATGAGGAGTAACACTAGTACCATTTCTGATTCTTGGATTGAACAGGAGATTATCCCTTTGCTTCAAACAGAAAACGAGATTCCTCTTACTTTCATCGACAAGCTTGACCAAGAAATTATTGTTGGCATGGCACTCAACATCTTGAGCAAGCTGGTCGCTGCACCGGATGAGGCTGGGGAGAAACTCAGAAAAGAAACAGTAAAGCATGTGCATTTCCTGACCAACACTGGGATGATCTTGGACCATGTCCAGGCAACAAGAGTCATATCATGCTTAGCAGTGGATAAGGAAGGCCGAGAATATATCGGCAAGTTTCCTGAGATCATCAAGAAACTTAAGGATTGTCTACTTTCCAAGACACCATACGTAAATATAACTAAAGTAGCTGCCAAGCTGTTGGTTCTGGAGTGCACTGGTGATGAGCAATTGTTAAACCAAATCCAGCTTTTCATTGAGGAAAATCATACCGTGGAAGATCAAAGCTTTTCACTACCAATTTCAGCCTTCATTGAAGAACTTGATTTTGATCAAATTCGCCAGCCATGGATATGGAATTTTGTACAGAGCCTTGATGTGGAAGATGCACTTTCCGCGCCACGGGTGAATCACTCTGATACAGCTGCTAAAGCATTAATTTTGCTCACTACAGAATGTTCGAGCAGTGTTGAAGCTTTCCTACAAGGGATCAATAAAGAAGAGTTGAACAAGATAGTGAA
Organism: Oryza meridionalis; assembly: GCA_000338895.3. NCBI lineage: Eukaryota > Viridiplantae > Streptophyta > Magnoliopsida > Poales > Poaceae > Oryza > Oryza meridionalis. Next base: position 2,404,188 of record CM002528.2, on the reverse strand, counting down.
TGCACTCTCTTCTGAAGATGGAGACAAAGAGAAGAGAAGGGCGCTGACACAATTTGAAGGACGACGTAATCTGGACCCAGAAACATTGCGCAGAGTCAAAAAAATAATATTGGCTGAGGGTGAAGAACAGGCAACAAGTATGCATGCAAAACTCCTGCAGAATTTGCGTGCCTATTCAGGACCAAAAGAATTTGATGAGTACATGAAATTGATAGATGCAGCACTGCCAAAGGTAATTTCGTTTTTAGTTCTAGCCATTCTCTTTGGATGTAGTCTACTCAATATATATATTATGTATATATGCATAGGCTCAGAATTAATGCATCATCACCATTTTCCTTCACCACAACTATATTCATTGACTAAAGCAATATGGTAACAACGATCAATATATCTCTCTGAAAATTGAATTATATAGGTGCTCAAAGCAGTCGTAGATGCAGTGGCGACTTTGGAGGATCCATCATCAGCAGAAAATCTGGACCATGTAAGAAAATAGTAGTTGTTTTCCCTTACCTCCTGACTACTTCATTTGCACCTATTCTAACTTCCTTCACAAACAATTTTCTTTGGATATATATGTAGGTGAAGGATGACCTGTGGATCAAACAAGGCAAAGTACTAGAGAGCTTTATAGGCCTTGCAGTGCAGATTTGCACGTCCCCAAACACAAGAAGTGATTTCTCCACTGCACTGAAATATGGCAATCTTACTGCGGACACATTGATCAAGAAGCTTAAGAAGATATTAGAAGTGTACAGGTCTCCAAGTACTGATTTTCCATGCATAAGGGTATCCACACTTGAGTTAATTACTTGGATGGTCGAAGAAAACAACAGCTACTGGGAAATACTCCTACAATGTGGAGTATATGAGGAACTGAATGAAGTGGCAAGGACTGCTAGAAAACTTGAGAGCTTCAAGCTGTTTCACTGCGGTATCGGGATTCCTACGGAAAGTACTACTGAATGCATCTCTTCACTTGCAACTAAATTACAAGAAAAGCTTAAGAAAATCCCCAATTTCGAAAGAAGGTATTGTTTTTGCCCTTTTAGTCAAAATGTCGGTTCAAACATACTTAGACTCCTCAAGGAGAATTCGTAAATCCAAACATAAATGTTTGTCTTTAATCTGCCAATTGTCAAGGGCTCTGCCATGTAGTAAACAGTAAAAGACTTAATATGATGTCTCAAATTTCCCAAGCTGGCCACGATTTGATCTAAAAAGACTTTCTTAATTGTTCTTGCAGATACCTCTATGGAGAACATGCAAGCCGCATATCTGTTTTAATTGCTTAAAACAGTCATCTGCTTGGTTCTTTCTGACCACCAACATCATCATCATCATCATCCTTTTGTGTTTGCCCCAGCCAAAATTCGTGCCTGGGTTCTTGTGTTTTCATTTGCTTGGTTATTTCTGACCACCAACATCATCACCATCCGTTTGTGTTTGTGCCAACCAAAATTCGTGTCTGAGTGCTTGTGTTTTCATTTGGATAGTGTCAGAATGGTTGTGTTTTCAAAACCCAGTGTCAGAATTTTGTGAGACTACAATAATTTCATGGATACCATCAGATCACCATGGCATGTTACAAGGTTGTGCAAGCGCCAAGCATACATAGTGCCTATATCATGTGTTTCTTGTATGCTTGTACGTTTTTTTTTCCTGTAAAATATCCATCACATCACGCTCCTACAAAACATCATATCAATAACCTCATATCATAGACGAACTCACCGGCATCTATATAGATACCACAGACGGTTTCTCAAAGTGGCTTATGTTGGCACATAGTTCGTGACTAATGCGTCTACCTTATTTCATATCGACTATGTTCAGCACTTATATGAATTATAGGATCAGATGGATCAGATAAATTTTCAGAAACCCCAAGCTACCAGTACCATCCCAACTGCATGTGCCCTAAAGAATCAGGTGAGGGCATTCTTTTGCATAAAGGGAAAGAAGCAAAACAAAAATAGAAATGGAGAATCATGTGCGCTGCAAAGCAGAAGAATGAGAAAAAAAATGAGAAAATACTACTTACATAAAACTGAATCTCTCTCTATAAGAGCACAGGACAAGAGCCTGTCGCTGATCAAATTAGCTTAGTTGCATGAAGCTCATGACTTTTGAACATTATATATATTCTTCTCTAAGAATTCTCTAGGGCAAACCTTGGCCACTGACTCATATCGATAATATTATTGGTTAATGAAAAGAAAAGGGAACAAATCAATTGAGACACCACACATTACAAGCAAGGATGAATCTCTTTGCTACTGTTGTGATGAAGAAATTCACTTGGATAGAATTTAATTAGCAAGGAATGGCATACCTAATCAGATTGAAATCACAGTGGGACAAATCAGAACATGCATATCGTAGGCTTGCTACGATGAACAGGCTTTCCAGCTCAAGATCTGCTGGCGTTGGAAAAATTGTCACCGAGGGTTTAAGATCCCTAAAGCAAATTCGCAGTATTATATTCAAGCATGTTCTAAACAAAGCCGTAAAGCGAATTCCCTAAACCAGAGATAAATTAATCCACCTAATAAACCAACTAGACTCTCCAAAAGTTGATTTACACGCATCGCAATCATAGCAGAAATCCTTAGAATTCATACATTAGGTTAGATTAACCAACTCCAACCAGCCACAAACTCTAGACAACTTTCCAATCCAGCAGCATCCGTCAATAACCAAATCGGTAACTCGCCCCCAAAAAAAAGGGGGGCAAAAATGCAGCGAGGAGGAGAAGAGGAAGGGAGGAGCCGAGGAGGAGAGAGCGTACGAGCTCATCGGGTTGAATCGGCCGGTCGCCACGCTCATCGGCCGTCGGCCACCCCGCTTTCTCCGCCGCCGTCGCCGCTGTCTTGCGATATGACTTGGAACTCGAACTTTCTCCATCAAGGCCCAATAATGTCTCTACTGTTTCTTCCTCTTTTAACTTGGGGAATTTAAGTATTTGCCACTTATCCAAATGCCCCCGTTAGATTTCTCTTTATTTTTTTTCCTTCTAAGATGATGGCTTCTTAACTATTTACTACTTTTCCCTACATGGAATGACAGCGTGGCAAACCAGTGTAAATATCGATGTGGGACTAACTGATCAGTCTCACAAACTCTCCCCTTCCTCTCACCCTTCGCTCCGGCCATCCCCGCCGGCTGCCGACGCTGCTGCGGCCAGCCCCACTGTCCTCCCCTTCATCGATGCTCGGCGGTTGACAACAAGCCTCCTCTCGGCGGAAGCGGGTGCTTGGCGACGGTGGGACCATGAGACGGTGGCGAATAGGCTCCTCGAGATCCCCCGCTGCCAAGGAGAGGGCCGCGGGAGCTCGTGGGATGTCGGGCATGTACTCGAGTCTTTGCTGAGCTATTCGAGCTCGGCTCGTTAAAGTGCACGAGCCTTAGTTCAAGCTCGAGCTCAGTTTGTTTTAGCTAAGCCGAACTCGACACTATAAAAAAATGTTTTCTAAATGAGACCCTTATTAGGTTACAGACGAACCATAACTGACCGCGTCTACCAAAATCGACCTCCATTTTCATATACGGCTCCTTAAGAGACCCGCACGCAAAAATCAATTTTCGCAGGCTGGCCTCTTAACAGGCCCGCACGCCGCACGGGAAAATCTATTTGCGCATGCGTGCCTCTTAAGCGGCCCGCCTGCAAGTCCATTCCTCCTCCTCTTTCCCTCTCAGCCTATTCAAAAAAAATTAACTTATCTCTTCTCTCCTCTCTCTCTCCCTTATCATCTCCTCACTTTCCTCTCCCCCTTTCACTTATCCTCTCATTCTCCATTATCCTCTCTTCTCCTCAGCAGCGCGCGACGGCGGGCGGGAGCGGTGGCGGCGAGCTCGGGAGAAACATGCGATGGCGGGCGGGAGCGACGGCGGCAAGCTCAGGAGAAGCACGCGACGGTGGGCGGGAGCGGCGGCGGCGAGCTCGGGAGAAGCGATAGCAGGCAAGAGCACCCACACGTAAAAATAGTGATTTTCGCATACCCTTTGGCGCGTGCAGGTTGCCATGCCGCACACGAAAACCCTTTTTGGACCGTAAGAAAAAAATATTTTTTTATAGTGCGAGCCGAACCCATAACAAGTCGAGTTCAGTAGCTTGCGAGCCTCGAGTTCAAGCTTTTCTTGATAGCCCTAGTGACTCTGTTAATTATTCACAAATAGAGGGAGTATTATCTTATTTTTCTAATTTCTTTTTACACACCTAGTAGCTAAGTCATGTAGTAGCTTCTTTCTGTTTGGTTGGATGAGGACCTTGGTCAGTCTGTCTAGACTTTTTTTTTCAAAAAAAAAAAAAGTTCCGGTCCAAGGCGCATCTGTAATTTATATCACGATGGAATAATTAAGAAGCAAAGCATGCATTCAAAGGCTTATGAAGGCTTAAAGTTACCAAAAGCCTTGGGTTATTTCTTCAATTTTCTCGTTGAAGATTTAATGTCTCTGGGAGATGTGCTTTATTAAAAGCAGGGCACTAGGTCTTTTCTTAAAATTAAAAGAAAAAAAAAAGAAAGAGAGAGAGATTGTCCTGAAGGGAAAATCGTTCGAGTTGTTCCTGAATAGCTTCCTTCAAAAGGATTTCCGCTTCCTCGGTGAATGTCTTGCTAGAAGATATAATTTCTTGGAATTGAGGTTTAGTATCTTTTAGGTGTTTACGTAACTCATCCAGAAATTTCTTTACCTGTCCAATTTCTAAGGAATCAAGATATCCTCTTGTTCTGATATAAATAGTAGCTATCTGCTCTTCCACTGGAAGAGGATTTGCTTGGGATTGTTTAAGCAATTCTCGTAATCGTCGGCCCCTTGCCAATTGATTCTGACTTGTTTTATCGAGAGCAGAGGCGAATTGTGCAAAGGCTTGTAACTCTGTGAAACACACCTTGCTTGCTTATTGTCCGAAGTATTATTCTAAGTACTCTCTCCGTTTCACAATGTAAGTCATTCTATCATTTCCCACGGTCATATTAATATTAATGAATACTAGAATGACTTACATTGTGAAACGGAGAAAGTACCTAGTAAGGATCAAATTAAAGGTCTCCTAGGTAGGCATGTAAAAAAAGCACGCACATATATATATAAGTAGCTACTGTTGTGCATGCTATCTGATCACACTCTAGCGAGTCGATCTGGTAGATTAAAAACGCCATGGATTCATCTGCGGCTGCGGATGAAGAGAAGAAAAAGTCCAAAGAAAAGAACTCGCTGCCGGAAGACAGGCTCAACAACACCCCCTTTTCTGCGCTGCCTTAGTTTACAAGGCGATGAGTAGCCTCGGCACGCTGGCGACCATCTGGGCCACTGTCGTCCTGCTGGGTGGATTCTCCACCCTCATCAAGAAGGACTTTTGGTACGTCACCGTCATCGCCTTCGTCCAATCCATCGGGTATGTGTGTGTGTATATTGTCATATTTTTCTCTTCGTTCTAACTTCTCTGAATTGGTAAATTCCGCTTTTGTGCCATGTACTGTAGTTGAGACAAACTAAACTAAGGGAAAACCTGAACAAGATTTTATGTTAAACAACAATATCGCAGCATGCTTAACACACACATATAAACCCCTATTTATTTATTTATTTATTTAATTAGTAGAATAGAGGTATTGTCTAGTTTTCAGTCACCCGAAAATACCAGGTCACTTTTGGATGACCCTGGATCACAAATTATCTTCTTATCTCATCCCCTGTTCCTCACATGACGAGTCGCTTTACAACTGCATGAGAACCACTGCATCCTAGCCCTCACCAAACCCCTCCCCTGTACCTAGTCTAGTTGGCGCCAGAAGCGACCAATAGTGCCGCCAAACCTTGCCAGACCGGCATCCTCCTCTTGCTCCTACTACTTCATACATCCAAGTGGTGGTGAGATGCCCTCGCCCTGCCAATCTTCCCCACCCCATCTGCTGACCGCTATAGATCTAATACCTTGTTGCTAACGGCGTACATTCACTATCCTCCTCCAGCCCTATAGCTTTAGCAGCATCGTTGCCACGTCACCGTCCACCCCGTATGTACTTGAAGGCCTACAAAAATAGATGATTTTTACATGCGGACATTAGCCCCGCCTACGAAAATCATTTACACAGGCGGACCTCTACATCTTCGCAGGCGCTACGTTCATCCGCATGCAAAACCACCTCACTGAATACAAAAAAATTCCCCTGCCACCACCTCAACTCATCATCGTCCTCCCCTACCAGCCCCTCCCTCCGGTCGCTGGCTCTCCTCCCCCGCCCCCTCCCCTCCCCCTCCCCCTCCGGCTCCTCCTCCTCCGTCCGCCGCCGCCGCTGCTGGCGGCCAGCTCCCCTCGTCCAATCGAATCTGCGAGGAGGATGGGAGGGGAGTGCCGCTGCCGGCGGGCTCCCGTTCTCCAACCAGATCTGGGAGGGAGGGAGGGAGAGAGAGAGAGAGAGAGAGGGAAGGGGAGCACCGTCTCCGCCGCCGCCGGCCGGCTCCTCTCCTCCAGTCAGATCTAGGATGGAGGAAGGGAGGGGAGGGAAGCGCCGCTTATACCGCTGCCGCTGGCTCTCCTCCTCCGTCCTCCGCCGCCGCTAGTTGGTCCTCTCCTCCGGCCGAATCTAGGAGGGAGGGATGGAGGGGAGTGGTGTTGCCTTCGCCCTCCGCGTCGCCGGCTGAATCTGGGAGGGAGGGAGGGAGGTGAGAAGAGGAGAGCGCTAGCTGTGGCCGCCGCCTCCGTGCGGCCGGTTCTCCTCCTAGTCAACGCGTGCTCCATGCCGTCGGTGGCCACCGCCTTCGCCCTCTGCGTCGCAGGCCAAACTGGGAGGGGGGATCCGCGTAGCCGGCTCTCCTCCTAGTCGCCGCACCGCCAGTGGCAGCCGGAGGAGTGAGGGAGTGAAGAGGGGGGGGCAGGGGAAGGAACTAGATCTGGGAGGGAGGAGTAAGGGAGTGAAGGGGAAGGTGAGGGATAGAGATAAGGGGTGGGTGGCGGATTTTGCAGGCGGAGGACCTCTTAAGGCTACGCCTACGAAGTAGATTTATGATATTTTGAGCTATTTTTGTATAAACGGTGATTTTTATAATCCTTTGGAAAAATAAAATCGTAATGTTAGAAAAAATCGTTTTTCTAGTAGAGCCCGTTGTGATATTTTGAGCTATTTTTGTATAAACGGTGATTTCTATAGTCCTTTGGAAAAATAAAATCGTAATGTTGGAAAAAATCGTTTTCCTAGTAGAGCCCGAGTCTTGTTTCTTCCTCTCCTCAGGCTAAAGACTATAGGTTGAAAACGACTCTCTAGCCGTTGGAAATCCAATAGCCAGTCTAATGTAACGGGGTTTTGCAGCCCTGAGAAAACTGTCTGCTAATGGCGCAGATTAGGGACTTACCGAGCCGCCCACAGCCGTCATCGTAACCGTCACCATTGCAGTGGCCCTCTTGAGACACTCCTGTTTTCATTCCACTCCATCCTCCTGTTAGCTGTTGTTACCGAGGACAAGTCAGTGAGGCCAGATCTGGCTTCCCTCGAGGTTGCGGCTACCAGATCTAAAGATATGGGGAAGGACATGATCTAAAATCAAAGCAAGATGATAGTTTTTTTTTACTAAGTAATATGTCCGTCCGTGCTAAACATTACGGTGCAATAAATTGTCTTCAGAAACTTTAAATTTTCATGTTAGCAAAAGAATATATTTCTATCATCTGTGCACCATAACCTTTCTATTTTTTTCCCTCCCCATCGGCTCATCTTTAATTTTTTTTTTCTTCCTAATATTTTCCTCTCTATCTGTTTAGGCTGTGTTCTCCAAAAGAAACCCCTCTCCTCTACATGCAAAATGGAACTTAATAAAAATGAATTAATATGATTTTAAAGTAACTTTTATATAAAACAATTTTGTAAACAATGTCACGTTTAACATTTTGGGAAGCGTGGGCGTGGGAAACAAGATCGTGGAGGTTAGAAACCTCAACAAAACGAACACAACCTTATTGATGTTTTGACCTCAAATGAAATTTATAAATAAAAGACAATACAATACTACCTCAGAAAAATAAACATCAATTTTCATTATTCAGATGAGCCATCATCTCTTAAGTACAATACATAGAAAATCAAGTGTATTGCCGCGATTACATTATACAGAGTACAAGAAATATAATTTCCACATGTCGCGAATTCGGATGTTCCCTTATATGAAACCCATTCATTTATCATTGAAATTTGAGCACATAGCATGACCGTCAATATAAACCCAAACAGCGATTTGATATGAAGCAAATGTCAAATTAAGAGTTTCACCAAACATAACATAACAATTGTTGGTCATCTCGTTAATGTCTTCTTTCAAGATCTATACGACACGATTACTCAAATTTGTCGATGGCAAAAGTACATATTTAGTGGGACACACGTGTTAATATATAGTCTTGTTATCAGCTCGGTGCAAACTGGCGCATGTAGCACGAGATGATATGGAGAAGATAATCATGTGCACGTAGCACAAGATGATATGGAGAAGATAATCATGTAATATTTCACCTGAAAGGTGATTGCATACTAAATAAAATAAGAGGACGTTGGTGAGTAACATTCCGATCAACAATTTAGCATCTTCAAGAATATCCTTTCGAATTAATTTTGATCATACGAATCTACCTTTGCTCACCAGTTAAGAACGTCTTTACACACGATGTTCCTAGTGCTTTTTCTTGTGGGGTTACTTCTTTCTTTAGCTTGGCCAAAATCCTCGTTGTTTGCCTTAAAACACACCCTTGACAACGTGACATACAACTGATCATGTGAAAAAGCGAGCTTGAAATATAGATCCTAACATTTGGGGATGGTTTATCCTTGTGATTTATTAATGGTCATTGTTGTTCTAAATGATATATTGATGGACAAACACATGTAAGTGTGATATGCAATGAAACAATTAGGCAAGCTGACTGGCAGGATAGATTGAAAATATACCATAAAAGGGTTCTAGCTATATAATAATGTAACTGTACAAATTCAAGTATCATGTATGCCCATCATGTACCACCCACCACCCACCAGCATACTTAATTTGATATTAGTGTCATTTGCACAGAAGGAATGCGATGCTAGAGAAAATTGTTCCCCGATATGGTTGTACAATTGCAAATTTTCTAAATATTCAGAATTCAGATGTTTTGTTAATTTTTTCAGATTTCAGATGCTTGCATGGCTGCTCAGTCACCCCTCTCTATAAAAAAAAAACAGCATACTGATGGACATAATGATCCTTGCTAGTATGCTTAAGCTGTTCTAAACAATATGTTGCACAAGAAGTTGTTGAGGCCTCTCACCGACAACTCCAAGCAACGAACCCTTCTCGGGCAGACCATCATCGTGGCCATGTGGTTGGCCAAGGCGGCCGCTGTGGCCACCTGCATAGCCCTGTCCTGGAAGCGTCTCAAGAAGCAAGACTACGTGGATCCCATGTACCTTAGGAGCGACGAACACCGGAACATCAGGCGATCCCTCAACATCTTCTACGGCCTGGTGCTTGCCCAGGGAATCCTCATCATCTGCATGCTGCTCCCATTGTCCGATCGTCGCAGGTTCATCGCTCGAATGAAGTACAGGCTATCTATGCCCTCTGGTCGCAAGATAATCAACCTTTACGAGAGGAACAATTACCTGGAGTTCATCGCCGGGAATGTCGGTACCACCCTCGACATGGCCCTAATCACGTTTGCCAAGAACTTGGCGGTGTCCAGCACGGTGGATGGCCAGCTGCTTGGTGTCCGGGCCATGGACCGCATCCTCAGGTCAGTGGAGTTTGGAGGCCTCGCCCTCAGGAGGCTTCATGCTTCCATGGAACCCGACGACTGGTCAATATGCTAGGCCTGGCCAGGACAGTGGAGGATCAGCATATCAGAGGCCACGCTGCAAGAGTCCTCGTCAAACTCACCCCAGACATTCTGGTTCAGACTTGTCCTCAAATCCTCCCCCTCCTATCTTCTTCCCTGCTACTGCTCCCCAGCAAGGAGGACATGGATTTCGACCTCATCTGGTTTGGCCTGCGCATCCTGGACAAGCTCATGGACAACCCAGACAACTGTAGGCAAGCCGCCAACGATGACAGCGGTGGTTTCGATCTGCTGTCCACCATCATAGACCTCACCAACCTCTGTGCTCATGGTGGCCGCGCCACCACCGTTTCTGACTCTTGGATTGAACGGGAGATTATCCCTTTGCTTCAGAAAGAAGATGATATTCCTCCTCCTCTCATCAACAAGATTGACAAAGAGATCATTGCTAGCATGGCACTTAACATCTTGAGCAAGCTCGTCGCCGCACCGGGCACTGCTGGGGTGAAACTCAGGGAAGAAGCCTCCAAAAATGTAAACTTCCTGACGGGAAACTTGCTGGCCAACACTGGGATGATCTTGGAGCATGTCCAAGCATCAAGAGTCATATCATGCTTAGCTGTGGACAAGGCCTATATGAAACTAATAGATGGAGCACTGCCCACGGTAATTAATTTTGTTTTAATTAAATTTTCAACATATTCGATATGCCTCATCTCCATTTTTTCTTCACCACAACAATCTTCATTGACTAAAGCAATTTGGTTAACAGCGATCGATATATCTCTCTGAAGATTGAACTATATAGGTGTTCAAAGCAGTCGTAGATGCAGTAGCGACTTTGGAGGATCCATCATCAGCAGAAAATCTGGACCATGTAAGAAGATAGTTGCTGTTTTCCCTTACCTCCTGACTACTTCATTTGCACCTAATTTAACTTTCCAATTCACATATATGTGTAGGTAAAGGATGACCTGTGGGTTAAACAAGGCAAAGTACTAGAGAGCTTTATAGGCCTCGCAGTGCAGATTTGTAGGTCCCCGAATGCAACAAGTGATTTCTCCACTGCACTGGAAAAGGCCGATCTTAATGTGGTCACATTAGTCAACAAGCTTAAGAAGATATTAGAAATGTACAGGTCTCCAAGTACTGATTTTCCATGCATAAGGGTATCCACGCTTGAGTTAATTACTTGGATGGTCGAAGAAAACAGCAGCTACAGGGAAATAGTCCTACAATGTGGAGTATATGAGGAACTAAAGGAAGTGGCAAGGACTGCTAGAAAACTTGAGAGCTTCAAGCTGTTCCACTGCGGTGTCGGGGTTCCACCAGACGGTACTATGGAATGCATCTCTTCCCTCGCAACTAAATTACAAGAAAAGCTTCAGCAAAGCCCCAATTTCGATACAAGGTACTGTTTTTGCCCTTTTAGTCAAAACGTCAGTTCAAACATACTTAGAATCCCTTGGAGAGTTCGTAATTCCAAACTTAAATGTTTGTCTTTAACTAGCCAAATGCCCGTGCGTTGCAACCAAGGTTTTAAATCTCCCGCTATAGCTCCGCTATCTCCCGCTATAGCTGTTTGAGAAGGGTTCTAGCTATTTGCTCTCATGTACAATTTAGCTGCTATAGCTTCATTTAGCCCGCTATAGCTGTTTGGGAAGCTAACCGCTAAATGCCTTATCCCGCTATTTAAAACATTGGTTGCAACAGATTATTGAAAATAGCAAAAGTTAAGTCGTTGATGAAAAAATATACTTTTAATTGGTTGAAACAAGACCTTTGCTTAGAAAATAAAAATGTCATGCTTAGAAAATTAAAGAGCTGCAATCTACATAGTATAGACTATAGACACCCAAATTCTAATATCATAGCCCATATGTCAGTGATGATGGTGGTGGTGCCAGACTCACCACCACCATTACTATCTTTTTAATAATAGTAATATAGAAATCAGGAAACTCTTTTAATCACCTGGATAGACGTCCACCCATTTATTGCATGTCATCTATATAGTTGTGAAAAAAACTAATAAGATTGATCAATATGTAAAATATCACTCTACAAACATACAAGTTAAAATTCAACTTCTACAAGTTGTAACAAAAAAGTTATTTTTGTTACAACTTGTAGAAGTTGAATTTAAACTTACATATTTGTGGAGTGATATATTACATATTGATCTATCTTGTCAATGTTTTTGAATTTTTTCCATAACCATTTAGTTGACATGCAATAAACGGGTAGACGACTAGACGTCCACCCGGGTGATTAGAATCCATTTTCTATAGAAATCTGCTAATTGTCAAGGACTCTGTGCTGCAGTAAACAGTAAAAGACTTAATGTGATGTGTCAAACCTCCCGAGCTGGCTATGATTTCATCTAAAATGACTTTCTTACTTGTTCTTGCAGATACCGCTATGGAGAACATGCAAGCCGCATATCTGTTTTAATTGCTTAAAACAGTCATCTGCTTGGTTCTTTCTGACCACCAACATCATCATCATCCTTCTGTGTTTGTCCCAACCAAAATTCGTGTCTGAGTACTTGTGTTTTCATTTGCTTGGTGCTTTCAGACCACCAACATCATCATCATCCTTTCGTGTTTGTGCCAACCAAAATCCGTGTCTGAGTGCTTGTATTTTCATTTGGATAATGTGTCAGAATGGCTGTGTTTTTAAATCCAGTGTCATAATTTTGTGAGACTACAATAATTTCCATGGATACCATCAGATCACCATGGGATGCTACAAGGTTGTGCAAGCGTCGTGCATATATAGTGCATGTATCATGTGTTTCTTGTATACTCGTATGATTTGTCTGTTAAATATACATCACATCACACTACTACCGAATGCCATATCCATATCCATAACCTCATAACATAGACCGACTCACCGCTATCTATAAAGATACCGCAGATGGTTTCTCAAAGTGGCTTATGTTGGTACATGGTTTGTAAGTAGCTTTCAGGGATAAATTAAACACTAAAGGCAACCTGGTAAATAAGAACTGGGACAACAACCCTCACTGTGGCATCTGCTCTGCTCAGCAATAGAAACTGCAGACCATATTATTCTATGATGCAAGGCTGCTACAAGCTTATGGGAGAAATTAGGACTTCTAGACCTAGCTAATTCGTCAGAGTCGGCCTCAATTTTCTTAGAAGCAGTTATTGATAGCTATGACAACATTCAGGGTATAGAACCCATTTGGTTTGCAGCTTGTGCACACACAATTTTGAAAGGCAAGAAACATTAGGACTTTTGAAGGGCAATAAGCCAGACTTTCAAACACAACTCAACAAATCATCGACTCTATTGACCTGTGGAGTCACCGTGTCAACTTTGTAACCAAGGCGAAAATATACCTCTGGTTCGAGACAGTCAGAGGAGGTTAATTTAAAGTCTTCTAATATTTTTAAAAATTTTGAACTTCTGTACATTTTCCTCGTTACTCCTCTTTCTCATTCTCATTTTCATTCCTCCTCCCTTTTCCTTTTCCTCCCCCATATTTCCTTCCACCCCCTTCTTCATGTAACTTTGTAAACATACATTTATATCAATAAAATGGTTATGCGGTAGAGCTGGCTCTACCTTCTTATGTCAAAAAATGGTTCATAAGTAGTGCTTCTACCTTATTTCATATCGACCATATTTAGCACTTATATGAACTATAGGATTATATGGATACTATATAAGTAGTGCTTCTACCTTATTTCATATCGACCATATTTAGCACTTATATGAACTATAGGATTATATGGATACTATAATTTTCAGGAAGCCCGGACTACCATCCCAACTGCGTGTGACCTAAAGAATAAGGTGATGGCATTCTTTTGCATAAAGGGAAAGAACTAAAATAAAAATATAAATGGATAGTCAGAAGAGTGACAAAAATGAGAAACTACTACTTAAATAAAACTGAATCTTTATAAAAGCACAGAACAGGAGCCTGTGGGTAATCAAATTAGCTTAGTTGCATAAAGCTTGTAGCTTTTTGAACATTGTATGTATTCTTCTCTAAGAATCATCTAGTAGAAACCTTGGCAGCTGACTCATATCGACAATATTATTGGTTGATGAAAAAGGAACAGATCAATTGAGACACAACATGCATTACAAGCGAAGACGAAGCTTTTTGCTACTGCTGTGATAAAGATATTCACTTGAATGGAATTTAATTGGTAAGGAAGAGCATACATAATCAGATTGAAATCACAATGGGATATAGGAGAGGCTTGCTACCATGAAACAGGCTTTCTAGCTCAAGATGATCTAGATGGAAAAAATTTAGCGAGGGTTTAAAGGTACTTCAGGTCGTAATTCTGGTGTTGGTAGTCCTCCTCCCAATATAGTATTCAACTCATTCTCTAAACATATCAAATTCGCACCAGATACTCCCTAAACCAGCTAATAATCGACCTAATAAACCAACGAGACCATCCCAAAAGTTGATTTGCACGCATTCGCATTCATAGCAGAAATCCTCAGATGGATTCCCCCTCTTTCGCTATTTAGAATTCATACATTAGGTTAGATTAACTAACTCCAAGTTTCCAACTAGGTGCACACACACATACACACAAAAAAAAGGGGGCAAAAATGCAGCGAGGAGGAGAGGGATGGAGGATGAGAGAGCGTACGGAATCATCGGATTGAATCGGAGCGCCATGCGGGCTCCGGCTCGAGGCAGTGGGCCTCCAAAAATGATCCAGCTCCCTCCGCCCGCCACCCTCGTCCGCCGTCGGCCACCCCCGCTTTCTCCGCCGCCGCCGCCGCGCTGTCTTGCGACGACCCGTCCTCCTTCCCATGGCGACCTCGAGTCTTCTCCATTTGGAATTTTGGATTCGCCGCCGTGGCGCCGCAATAGGAACGGTTCTCTTACGAAATTTGGGGGTGATGGACTACAGTACTATATTTCTTTTCTTTTGATGAAGATGTGATCAGCAGAGGAAAGAAGATTGTAAAAAGTTATTTGTATTTTGTGGCTTTTCGGTTATATGCAATTTTTTAAATCTCCGTCTAAAGCTCTTAGCGGTTGTGCTCTTCAACAGCTAATAGCAGTATAGCTACAGCTAAAACATTTAACGGTTTAAAATATGAGAAAAAATTTAAAAAAGATTGACATAATTTGAGCTAAAAATTGACATATCACTCATTTCATTGCACATAGAGTTCATCACCAATTTATACTTCATACATGAAATTCATGGTTACTAACTCATACTTTTAAAGAAATCGGGAACATATTACACAATCTAAATCAGAGAATGTTTTCTTGCCTGTACTCCGGTTGTGACATGTTGCTACTCGAGATCGGGGACTCGGGGGAATAGAGGATTGGAGCAGGGGACAGGGAGGAATGGTCGCCGTTCATTATTGGGAAGCAGCAGCAGCCCCTGCCTCCGACGCCGCTGCCAGGAGCCGGGACAAGCGGGAGAAGCAGTAGCCGCCACCGAGAGAAGCAACGCTGCTGCAGCAACAAGTGTAAGCTGCGGCTTAGGGGCAGGAGCCGCCGCCGCCGCCGCCGCCACCGCCGCCGGTCGTCGCAATCGTCGTCGCCCGGTCACAATCGCCCCTGCCGCCACTCCCAGTCAAAGTTGCCACCGCTACTTTGGGGAGAAGTGGAGTGCTTGAGTGGGGATGGAGGATTTAGGGTTTAGGTATGGTCTTTGGGCCTTTTGGGCTGAACTTCACATGCCTTACATGTCAAAACTCAAAAGCTCAGTTTTAGCTTTAGTCACCACTAAGTGCAGCTCAATTCGACTATTTTAGCGGTTATCTCCGGCTAAATGCAGCTATTAGCGGCCGATAAACTGTAGCGCCAAAGTTTGTGTATCCTATTCCCCTCCCAATAGATATCTCCGCCTATAGCCGAAGATTTAAAACATTGGTTATATGAGAATATGGTTGTGCCATAGCCAACAAAAATAAGTGCTCATTCGGATAGGAGGGAAACCACATGAAAAATAGATGATTTGTGATCCTTTGGATTCAATCCCTTTACCACCATTCGGTTCATAGGAAATAGTCACAGAAATGTCTAAGAAATTTTTTTCGTACTAGAGATTTTAAGTGAGAAACACATGAAGTTTCCCATTTACTTTGAGCTCATTTTTCTCTTCATTCGCATAGGATCAAGATAAATACAGCTAATTTGAACATCCATCCCTATAGATTTTCTATGTTTTTCAATCATCTGTTATGCGTGTTAAGGATCCACGTTACGGCCCATAAAGGCCCAAATGTCTACTGTTTCTTCTTCTAGTGAGCTCCATGGATGATGGAAGCTTTTAGGCGAGGCCTACCGCTGTGGCTAAGCGGCGGCATGTGCCAGCCCAACCCCCGACGACGACGACGCGTGGCCACGGCCGCCGCGACACCCGCCGCCACATCGCCCCGCCACGCGCCGCCACCGGCGAGCTCCCCCTCCTCTTTTATAATCCCCGCCTCTTCTCCCCCGCGATGACCACCCACCTCGCCGCGCCACGTACGTACGCCGCATGCGCGCGCTCTCCCTCGCCAGAGCAAGCCCGACGCCTCTTCTTCTTCTCCTCCGACGAGCCCTCGCACCCACGTCGTCGTCTTCTCCGGCGCCGGTGCTGTTGCTGCGTCCTGCGGTTTCTTGTTCTTCTAATTTGTTTGTTAGCGACAGGGGGGCGGCTCGCCGGAGCAGCGGCAGCAGCAGGAGAAGCATGGCGTCGCAGCAGTTCCCGCCGCAGAAGCAGGAGACGCAGCCGGGGAAGGAGCACGCCATGGATCCCCGCCCCGAGGCCATCATCCAGAACTACAAGCCGGCCAACAAGCTTAAGGTCCGTTTAAATTACTACTTGCTGTTCTTCTCCGTTCATGTCGCGTTCATGTCGTCGTTCGTCGGTGCAGGACAAGGTGGCGATCGTGACCGGCGGCGACTCCGGCATCGGGAGGGCGGTGTGCCTGTGCTTCGCGCTGGAGGGCGCGACGGTGGCGTTCACGTACGTGAAGGGGCAGGAGGAGAAGGACGCGGAGGAGACGCTCCGCGCGCTGCGCGACATCAGGGCGCGCACCGGCGCCAAGGAACCCATGGCGATCCCGGCCGACCTCGGGTACGACGAGAACTGCCGCAAGGTGGTCGACGAGGTCGCCGGCGCGTACGGCGGCGCCATCGACATCCTCGTCAACAACGCCGCCGAGCAGTACGAGCGCCCCTCCATCACCGACATCACCGAGGACGACCTGGACCGCGTGTTCCGCACCAACATCTTCTCCTACTTCTTCATGTCGAAGCACGCCGTGAAGCGGATGCGCGAACGCCGCGGCGGCGCCGGCGGGTGCAGCATCATCAACACGTCGTCGATCAACGCGTACAAGGGGAACAAGACGCTGCTGGACTACACGGCGACGAAGGGCGCCATCGTGGCGTTCACGAGGGCGCTGGCGCTGCAGCTGGCGGAGGAGGGGATCCGGGTGAACGGCGTCGCGCCGGGGCCGATCTGGACGCCGCTGATCCCGGCGTCGTTCGCGGAGGAGAAGGTGAGGCAGTTCGGCTCCCAGGTGCCCATGGGCCGCGCCGGCCAGCCGTCGGAGGTGGCGCCCAGCTTCGTCTTCCTCGCCAGCGACGACACCTCCTACATGTCCGGCCAGATGCTCCACGTCAACGGCGGCGTCATCGTCAATGGCTAGTTTTTCACTTGTCCCATCTCGCCGCCGGCGGGCGAGCTCGCCGTCGCCGGCCGCCGTGTCTTAGCTTTTGCTGTGTGAGTGTGAGTCCACCACGTGTCAAGTCAGTAGTAGCTTTGTACCTAAGTGATCGTGTGATACTGTAGATGAGTAGAGTTGCCGTTGTTGTTGTCTCTGTACTAAAGCCACCTGCAAGGCTGCAACTCAATCTACAAGGAAGAAGATGAATAAAAACATCCATCTCATCACTACCTGTGATCCTGCATTTCCTTCCTAATTTACACAAACTTGATTTGTACTCTAAAAACCCTCACAAAAGAAGGGGATTAAATTCTTCCTTTTAAGAAAATTCCGCAGCAGTTTCATGGCGGTAGAGTAGATAACTAGTATCTTAGAGACAGAGACAGTATACAGTATGGTCTATAATACATGGTCTATAATCATTAATACAGGTCTATAATCATTAATGTATAATCATTAATGTATATAATAATTAATGTATTAATGTATATAAAGACATTAATCTATATAAAGGTAGAGTCAGTCAGTCAGATATGGTATATAATCATTAATGTATTAATAATCATTAATGTATTAATGTATATAAAGTCAGATATGGTCTATAATCACTAATATATTAATATAATCACTAATGTATTAATGTATATAATTATTAATGTATTAATGTATATAAAGGTAGAGTCAGTCAGAGCACTATGTTATTTAGAGACTAGCATTCGTTATTTAGATACTAGCATGTTGTAGACTAGCATTCGTTATTTAGATACTAGCATTCTACAACAGAAATAATATGGTCTCTAATCATTAATGTATCAAAATATTTTTTCTTATTCTTCTTTCCTTTCTTTCATCACCATGCAACAAAATTTGCTCTAATAAGTGCTAAGAGACGATTCTGATCCTTTATCATGTATAACAACCATGGCAATAGAGAGACCACTAATAAATACCGTTGTATATACCCTCAAAATATTTTTTCTTACTCTTCTTTCCTTTCTTTCACTACCATGCAACAAAATTTGCTCTAATAAATGCTAAGAGTCGAATCTAAACCGTTGTCATGCATAACAACCATACTCCTCTTTTTCTTCCATGTCATCAAATTTATTTGCATGGCAATAGTCCTTTATCTTCTTCCATGTCATCAAATTTACTTGCATGGCAATAGAGAGACCGTTGTACATGCCCTAAATAAATAAATAATGGTAATGCTTAGCTTGTCACTTAAATGTTCTACAAGTGATTTTCCTACAAAATTGTTATTATTACCAAAATAGTTCTCTCAATAAAAATTTGTCAAACTGTTACCAAAATACGTACTTCTCCGATATAATTCGTCCAAATTCTTGACTTGAAATATATTCATTTACTGGCCCAGCTGGCGAATTAAGGCCGTGTAATATTGGGCCGATTCAGCCTTCAATCTTGTATTTTGGGCCGGTCTTGTAGTTTCATCTGGGCCATGGAATTAATACAGAGCTAATTAATCACGCCGCTTTGTTACAAATACGGATATAAAAATGCAAATCAAACGGAAGATCAACCGCATCTCTCGGGTGTTTCAGTTTCCAAAGGAGGAGGAAACCCTAGCCGCCAGCCTTTAAATCTAAGAGCAAACCTCTCGCCGATTTGTTCTTCATTTGGCATTGTCGTCGAAGGAGTTCGTTCGAGTAGGTGAGTACCTGTGTTTTGTGTTTATTTCTTTGGTTTGTTGTTGATTAATTCACCTTGGTTTTGATTTCTTTTGGATGATGATTTCCTAGATCTATAGTTGGCTTGGATCTAATCTATCTAGTTTTGAGTGATTTTGGTTTTTACAAGATGAATATGTCAGGCCTTTGTACCAAAGACTGATTTGTTATTCGGAATCTCCGATTGTTGGGGCTGCTTTCTTATGTAGATATATTGATTTATCTTCATAGGATCATTGTTTTGTCTTTTTATGTTTTCTACGTAAAATTTTATACACTTTAGATGAGATACACCAATTTTTAAAGATCAAATCATTAATTTTATATCAAAATAAATTTGTAAAATCTAATAATATTTATGACTAAATTAATCTTATTCAGATATATTTTCTAAAGCTGATTTGTCTCGAGCCATCTTATTGGGTCACATGGCGGTGTTAAATTTTAAAATAAATCTAAGGAAATTATGCATAAGAGAAAATAACCAAAAGAAAAGAAAAGACACAAATCCAATTTCTAGAGACTTTCCAGTGAGCCACATGGCAGTGTTAAATTTTGAGATAAATCTAAGGAAATTATGCATAAGAGAAAATAACAAAAGAAAAGAAAAGACACAAATCCAATTTCTAGAGATTTCCAAGTAAGCCACATGGCAGCGTTAAATTTTGAGATAAATCTAAGAAAATTATGCATAAGAGAAAATAACCAAAAGAAAAGAAAAGACGCAAATCCAATTTCTAGAGACTTCCTAATGATCTATCCTCTTTGAGATAAATCTAGAGAATATCCATACTAAAAGAAATACCGAGATAAATCTAGAGAATATCCATACTAAAAGAAATACCGAGAAGCAAACAAAAGGCATAACATCCTCTTTGAGACGCTCTTTGAGATAAATCTAGAGAATATCCATACTAAAAGAAATACCGAGAAGCAAACAAAAGGCATAACATTCCATACTAAAAGAATATTCCATACTAAAAGAAATACATTCCATACTAAAAGAAATACCGCATAACATTCGGATTCTATCTCATGATACATTCGGATTCTATCTCATGATGGTTGGTTTCATGCTATCTCATGATACATTCAGATTCTATCTCATGATGGTTGGTTTCGTGCCAGCTGATTGGCTGCTCTCAACATCATTTAGTTGAGCGACACGTGGCGAGATACAAGCTCGAAAAGAGTGCCGGTTAAGAAACCCTCTCTATAAAACTATTTAGTTGAGTGACACGTGGCGAGATACAAGCTCGAAAAGAGCGCCGGTTAAGAAACCCTCTCTATAAAACTAGCAAGACTAGCAAGCGTGATTGAAAAACGATTGAAGAGTCACTCCATTAGGTGCCGGTTAAGAAACCCTCTCTATAAAACTAGAGAGACTAGCCAGTGTGATTGAAAAACGATTGAAGAGTCGCTTTATTAATGAAAACGGATGGTTGAGATTTCTTATATACATACATTGATTTATAATAATAGGATTATTGTTTTGTCTTTGTATGTGCTAAAAACCAACTTTCTTACAATGATTTTGTTATATCTCACTCAAAAGATTTTTTTTTCTTTTCTTACTCAAATTTAGAGTGTATTTTCTTGTAAGTTACAGCATAATTTATGAAACTTACATTGCAACTTTTGTAAGTTAACAGTGCAATTTTTGAATCTTTGCATGTAAGTTTTGAAATTTATATTGGATTTGGTCTTTTTCTTGAAGATATGGTAATTAGTGTCCATTATGGTGTTTCTTAATTGCTTTTTGCCTTTTACTGTGTCTATTAGATTTTAATTCAAAGATTAAAAATTTGTGTGATATAATCAAAAGATGCATAGATACTCTCTTCTTATAATTATAGGTTTATAATTAGAGGTTTATTCGAGGATGAAATTTTATCCCGTGCGGGGTGCGTACTATTACCACTACTACCACAATTTCTCCTTTGCTATATAAAATTCATTAACCAAATTTTAAAGATTAAATCATTAAATTTGTACCAAAATAAATTTATAAAATATAATAATACTATAATTAAATTCGTCTTATCCATATTCATAGGATATAGAGCATTTAGTACCGATGCTAAATTCTTCCTTTTGGCCTATCACTACTATTGAATTTGCGCATAAGAGCCATACACCATATATATCAATATATATCATACTATATCATATGAGAGTCAGTGTCGGTCTTAAATTTATCAGTATCGGTCTTAGATTTATTGCCTAAAAGGATTTATTGCCTAAAAGGGTGTAGAAGTATTGCCTAAAAAGGGTGATTTATTGTCTAAAGGTGTAGGAGAAAGAAGGTGTAGGAGAAAGAGAGAAGCACCTGACGCCTACAAGCCATAAGACCAAACGAGCTCATTGTCATAAGACCGAACGAGGATGGAGGCTCATTGTCATAAGACCAAACGAGGTTGTTGATTCATATGAATGTTTGATGATTTTACAACCAGCCATTATCATCATTTCATACTTGTTGATAATTGAAAGTCGGTGATTGTTCTGAATGTAATGTGCATATTTTGTGTACATGCTAATTTTCCTAAATGTTGCTGCCCGATATTATCCATGTAAAAGGTTGCCATGCATACCTTTATGTACGGCTCCAAATCTTCACAGTGGTAAAAGGTTGCCATGCATACCTTTATGTACGGCTCCAAATCTTCACAGCGAAGAACAACGTACCCAGATCTTCACAGTGAAGAACAACATACCTAGACTTTATGTACGGCTCCAACTCTTCATAGTGAAGAACAACCCAGAGAACCCATAGATCGTGAAGAACAACCTAGAGAAGAAGAAGAACCCATATAAGAGGAGGTTACCTAGTGTGAAGAACAACCCAGAGAATAGGATAGTGTGAAGAAAACAACCCAGAGAATAGGATAGTGTGAAGAACAACCCAGAGAAGAGGAGGATACCTATTGGCTCTATTGGCGTGTACATCAAATCCCTGATGCTCTATCCCTGATTCTATTGGCGTGTACATTAAATCCCTGATGCCTCAAACTGTGTACATTAAATCCCTGATGCCTCAAACTCCTAGTTTAGAGCTTCTTCCATTAAATCCCTGATGCCTATCCCTGATGCCTCAAACTCCTAGTTTAGAGCTTCTCGGGAAGAGTTAGGGAAGGAGATGAAAATCGAGAAAATAGGTTGAGAAAAATATAGAACTTCATATGGGTGATTGAAAATTTTATGAGCCATATTAAGAGTACCTTTGATCATAAATGCTACTTAAACACCGTTTCTAGTGCCTTTGACCATAAATGCTACTAGGTACTTTTTTTTAACAGTTTTTATTTGGGCTACTATCTCCTTTTTAGCGCTTTTGACTATAAATACTACTAGGTACCGTTTTTAGCGCCTTTGACCATAAAGTACCGTTTTTTGTACCGTTTTTAGCGTCTTTGACCATAAATGCTACTCGGTACCTTTTTACTAGTTTTTTTTATTTAATCCGCTATCATGTTTTCTATAGTATGGTTTCCAATCTATTAAGCGATATGTTTTGTGCGGAAACTTTCTTATATAGATTTTTTTAAAAAAAATAATCAAATAAATTCATCTTCTAAGTTAGTTAATATCTTTTCGACAAAAAACCGTTGGTTAATCACTCGCTAATAATCCGTTTCATTTTACACTCTCCTATAAGTTCTTCGCATTTTGTTTGTTCAACAAATTAGAAACTATAGGGACTTTTTCAAAACAACGTATTTATCATAGTAGCAAATATCATAATAGCAAACAAAAAAGCAAAAGGACACAAAAAATGATGGTCTTGTTATATTTTATCCTGCTCCGTATTGTTTTGTGCCGAGGTTAAGCGAGGTTAAGCGCTACATGCCAAAACCCATATTGTTTTGTGCAACTTTACAGCATAATACCTAGGGTCTATTTGTGGGAGTTTTAATATTTTGAGAAGCAGCTGGTTGGTAGCCTCCAGCTTCCGAGAATTTGGAAAAGCTAGTTTCTGGTTGGTAGCCGCCAGCTTCCGAGGATTTGAAAAAGCTAGGTTTCCAACTTATGTTTTCTAGTTCATTTTTTAGAATTTACACCTACATCTTCTCAAAACCTGGAACAAAAGCTGAACCGTTTAGGGAGCTTGGGGAGCTTCTGATTTTAGGAGAAGCTAACCTGGAACAAAAAATGAACTGATTGGGGAGCTTCTAATTTTAAGAGAAGCTAAAGTAGCTAGAAGCTATAGGTCTCTATCCTACCTTTGAAGGTGGAGGTTAGGAGCTTCACCTCCATTGTCCCCACATTTAAGGCTGTGTTCAGGAGGAGGCTTCAACGAAGCTCGTATTACTGTATGATTAATTAAATATTAGCTATTTTTTTTTCAAAAAGTGGATCAATATATTTTTTTAAGCAACTTTCGTATAGAAACTTTTTGCAAAAAACGCATCGTTTAACAGTTTGAAAAGCGTGCGCGCGGAAAACAAGGAAGGGAGGTTGGGAATATAAGACCAAAACACAGCCTTAAAGCATAGCGATCCATTGACGCATAATTAGGTTTGGATTATGAAGACCCGAACACAGCCTTAAAGTAGTGCGATCCATTGACGCATCATTAATTAAGCATTAGCTTAAAAAAACTTGAAAATGACTAATATGATATTTTAAAATACATTTTATATTTATTTTTATAAAAAACACACAGTTCAGCAGTTTGAAAAATTGGATGGTGAAAACTTCGGATTAGAAGAGCGGTTAAAATAACAAACCCTTAGTAGTATTAAAATGAAATTTACTCGAAACTAAAATTGAAAACCAGCTTTTCTCCCTCCCTCTCTCTTTTCCTTCTCTGTTTTTCTTTCTTCCGCTGCAGCTGCCGCCGGCGAGGGCGGGGGCGGGCAGCATCCTCGTGGCACAGCCGGAACCCTAGCCGCCGGCCGCCGGCCGCCGGCGCCGCCACCTCTCCGAAAACCCGTCGCCATCGATCATCCTCTTGCACAATCCAAGGTAGGAGTGGGTTCCCCCATCCCAATGCCTCTGTTTCCCCCTCTCCTTCCCCCATCCTCGTCGCCTCCGGTTCTCGCCGCCGCCCCCCTCGCCGGAGCCGCGCCCTATCTCGGTCGCCCACCTGCCCGCACGTCGCGCCACTGTTCCGCGCCGTCGCCGCCTCCGTCCGATGCTCGCCCCCCCCCCCCCCCCCCCCCCCCTCCTCGAAGCCTAGGTCGCCGCCACCGCCTCTCTCGCCGCCGGCGCAGCTGAACCCGTCATCGGTCGTCCTTGAACCGGGGGAAACCGACGACCAACCTTTTTTTCGAAAAATAAATTAGGGTGAGAGAAGGGAAAAGTGTTTATCGTGCTCGTCGATGGTGTCGTTTGGAATTAATGCCGTAGGAATATCTTGTTTGTTATGGATTTGCAACAATTTTGGGGCAATCGAGTGGAAGCCGAAAGAATCTGGTAGTTTCACCACCATGAGGTCACATGCTAACCTTTTGTTTGTGCTGACAATCGTCTAGTTTCATGCTGCTAAAATGCCTCAACTGTTGGCGGTAGCTGTGCTAACAAGTAAACCGAAAGAAGCGATGTTTTCTTTGTCCTGCTGATGATGTGCTTGTTCTTCTGTCATGTTTAATCAGCTCACGTTGTGCTAACCGCAATTCTTTGCTTGTAGATTGGTGGTTGGGCATGGATCTGATTCTTCCATTTAAAAAGGGCGATTTCGCGGAGTCAAAGTCCTTCATCGATGGTTACAAATGTGCTTGGTTTCGCTGTAAGGTGAGGCGGCTGTGAAGTTGTCTTATTATTTTTCTCAGGAGTTCATTGCACATTGTGGCATATGACACCTATATTAACATGTCATGTGAAACACCTTTGTATCGCCTGCTTGTCGCATGATACAGTGTTGGATGGCATATGCTTTATGGTTAGCATGGAACCACCTAGAATTTCAGTCCCAAACAGAACTCTGATGTAAAAATTGATGGAGTTTGTGTCTTTATCCAGTCATGTTGGCTATTCTACTAGAAAACAGAGATGACTTATAACAGCCAGGCCACTTGCCACTGGAGGAGTTGACTGAGCCCCTTGTGAGTGACTTTTAATCAAAACAAAATCGTTTTGTTTCCTTACCAGCATTGCTGACTACTGGCCAATATGATGCTTGCCTGGTGTTTGTGCGTGCACGCATTATGTCAACATGCCAGATTGATGTGATCAGTGGAGGCATGGTGCTATGAGTATATATATTGGCTACATATGGTGTTTTCTGCCTATGTAAAACTAATTGGTGCCATGTCCAATTTACTCACATTTAGTGCAGTATCTGTGGTTTGATCTTAGTAATACAGGGACCAAATTGGTTGTATGGTCGTTCACTTTGCACAAATTGGTGTACTAGATAAGTTCGATAGATGGCAGTCCATTTTCCATAATAGAGCATATTACTGAGCTAAAAACTAGTCATCTTATTTCTTTTCAGATTAACGATATGCGTGTCACAGAAACAGGGTCCTTTCAGTATTTACTGGAGTATCTTGATTACCCAGACGAAGGTAATCAAATCATCATCTGAGCTATCATTTATTTGGGAGTTGTTTTTTTTTTTTGGAAAAGTGCTTTTACACAATTGGCGATCTGTGCCTTGACTTGAAAGAATCTGTTATACAGATTGTAATTTAAGGCTATTGAACGGGAAACTTACATTTCATTATGTTTTAGTGAATAGGGAAGTTGAACAGAGCTAACATACATGTGCAAATGAAGGATATTTTGCATTTGAATTTGTCTGACACTTCTCAACATCTTCTCTATTGGGGAACACATGTTTTCTTCTGTCTACTGATAATAGTTTACAGTTTGGTTTGTATGGTCTCCACTATCTTGTAACCCTCTTTTGTTTTATGTTTGGTGGTGATTAACTGATCAATCCTCCATATTACATAAACCAGTATTATCTTGGGTTGAGGGTTAAATAAGTTGTTTATGTAAACTACCAGGAGCTATAGTGTCACATAAATCAGTATTAGCATGGTTTAATAGCTAATATACTTATGTTTTATTCTCTTCCTTGAATAGTGGTTGTATATAATAACAGTTGCAAGGGCTTGTCTGATGATGTCATGCGCGAATGCTTATCTTGAACCATAGAAGGGGCATTACCAGTAGACATTTGTAACCTTGTGAAGATATAGGCACATTCTTGAGGCCTATATATTTTTTTTATCTCACCCATTTTGTCCTTGTATGCTGACAAGGCACAGAACAGAAACTCATCATGACTAGGAAATTAGTTTTGTATACACCTCACATCATTACTCCCCATGACCTTCTTTTGCAGAGAAAACATGGACTGAAGTCTTTGAAAAGAACCCAGCGTATGGCAAAAGGAACTCAAATGTGGTTAGAGAAAGAGAATGCATGCTTCGTCCTTCCTATCCTGAGTTGTATTGGGGGGATCAAGTTCCCGAGCAATTTCCAAAGAGTAATGTGATAGTATCTGTTTGTGATACCCCGAAAGTAGGTGATCTCGTTGAGTGGTTGTCTGAAGGTTCTTACTGGACTGCGAAAGTTACTAAGTTACTTAGTGAAGATATGGTTAAGGTAAACATCTAATAATTTGCAAAACCAATAAATTTGTTGCTGCCCTTGTAAGATATGAATTCAGTTGTTGTCCGCACGTGATAAATATATTAGTGCTAATATAAATTTACCTTGTGTAATCCTACAAAATTGTGTCTATTTGTCTAATACTAGATAATGAAAGTAATAAAGTCCAAATAATTCACTGTCAATTTTAACTCTGAAGTTTGCAATCGATTGTTGATTTGCATCTTAAATGTCAAGAGAGGTTTTACAATTCCTTTTGTATACTTTTCAACTGTCCGGCCTTTTCGAAGTGGAGATCTATTAGTATTTCTTGTACTCCCCCACCAAGAATTGCAGAAACTAGGAAGATGTAACATATTTTTGTTGGAACATACCCGAAACAATATATTGATCTCTCTGCTTGGCCATCTACTTGCAGGTACAGCTGTTGAAACCTCCTATAGGTGAAGGGGGGAGTTATACTGCTTACTGCAAGGACATCAGGCCTGCTCTTGATTGGTGCCTGGAGAAAGGTTGGACTGTACCTCTTTCACAGGTATCTACCTAATGTCCTGATGGGAAGGACTCTCAATACCTTTGTTGATTTCTTCATATTTATTTTGTAGTTTAGGACCAATGTATATATAATGATCTGGAGTGATTCTTGGTCAGTTTGGGCTTTTTGATGAGTCTATATCTGAGCTGAAGCAGTTCTTATAGCTTAAAACAGTTTCAGCTAAACTTATATATATGCATCTAATGATATATTCATTTATGGCATCAGGCAAATGGACGGTGCTGGCATGCTGCTCGTCTGATTCATCATAAATCTGGTACAGCTGATCTTTTGTGGATTCAATATGGCTGTGTCAATTAATAAAAATGTGGCATTCTGAGATTTTAATATTCTTTGGTGGTTTACAATCCTCTTCCATTTCTTGTAAGACAAGAACAAAAAAGGAAGTGAAAAAAAAAACTAGTAAGTTATGCATCGCAATAAGGATTGTATCATGATTAGATTGTTTATCCTTGGAATTTGAAGGAAACATCATGACAACTTTTCAAGCAAATTACATTTCATATTCTACAAAAGGATATGTTCTTCCTATTAGACATTTGACCTTGACGTTGAAACTTTAAGTTTGAGGCAAATCTTGTATGATTCTTTTTTCCTCTTTAAGAGGTGTCCCTGGTATTTCAATTGATAAAATATAAACAATAACCATGATATTTGCCAAAGTTTTGTCAATAATGGAACTCTAGTTTTTTCTTTGTCTGAACAAAGCTGGGACATTCAATTAATTTGATTCACTTAAATATTCTTTTTCCCTCAAGCTTTGCATAGATTTCTTCATAATGTGATTCTAGAAGTTATGCTCTCTGCTATGATGTCTCAATCTTTGTTTACGCAAATTATGGATTGCAGACACAGAGATGAGTGGTTCAGATGAAGAGTCGACATCTGATGACGATGAAGAGGAAGCGCAGAAATCCTTGAAAAGAGCATCAAATTCGTCTCAAGAAGCTCCAGGCTCAAACCTGGAAATTACATCAGATACAACCTCCAGTTCTAGGCTAAACAGTCAGACAGCTACCATCGCCACAACCAAGGGGATTTTGAGATCCAGCCCGGTATCCATTTCCACTGGGCCATAGTCATGGTGCACAAGCAGCTGTGACTTGTACAGTTAACCAGGTACCCGCAGTTCCAGCAGACAATTAGGGATACAGGTGCGCCAACTCTCAAATCCACTTATAAGCTATTTAACCACTTAAATGGCCTGTAAGTGCGTTAATCTTGCTGACCCACTTGCGGTATCCTTGCAGGTGATAGACATGTCCAATAGCACTTGTTTCAGAGCTGGATAGAATCTCAAACAGTACTATAGCCGCTGAGTCTCTTCTAAAGATCTGAACTGGCCACCCCCTCAACCATTTGTGGAGAAGGATCCATCACGAGACACACCATATAAATATAAGAAATATAATGATGTTGGAGTCTTGGAGATACATGAGCATTCAGCCAGTACTTCATCCCATGAAATGGATATATGCTTTACACGATGTTTTCATGACTGAAGTGCTACATTGGCAGGCTGCAATGTTTGCAGCGTTGCCGCTAGTTTTAGGGGACAGTCCATTTGACTGATTAATGAGATTTATACAGCTCTGAAATTTCAGACACGTTGCAACACAAACTGATGACATGAACGATGATTAGAGGGAAAATTCCTACTATGCATTTTCTTAATAATTACTCCCTATGTTCCCTTTTATTTTATTAGTCGCTATGTCCCCTTTTATTTTATTAGTCGCTAGGAATCTGTGCTTGTGAGGGGGGGCACAACTCCCAAACGACAATTATAAAGGGACGGAGGGAGTAGGAAACAACTGGTTCTGTCACCAGACCATGTCTATCCAGATTTGTAGTTGAAGTTTGCATTTTTTTTTGGGGATATAGTAGTAAAACATAGCAATCGACTTGCTCTGTTTACAACAGATTATGGAGGTAATTGTTGCTTTAGATTATCTACGTGATTATTATAGGGATAAATTAAAAAATGATAAATAAACTTAACAAATGATTTAAAACTGATCGAACCAACACGAATGTTTTTAAAGATTTTTTTTTTTAAAAAAAAGTAGTGCAAATAATATGTTCCAACAATCTGATAAATAATCTGAAAAAAACACAAACCTCAAGCATTGAACAGCTTGCCAATAATTAGTCAGCGTGTTGATCCAGTAACAGTGGGAGTGAAAAGAAAAGGAAGCACAGATGCAGCTTCACAAGTTCCTACCCACATATAAGAACAATACCGCACTCTGGAGTTCATTAATTGCTCGACAGTTATGTTTCATGATGAAGGAACAAGGAACGCAAGCAAATCGGTGACACAACACGATGTAAGCACCCCAAGCAATAAGCATCTCATCACAAAGATCCAACATCAGCGGTTACAATTCACGGCAACTAGCATGCCAAACTTGAATAGTAAACACAGCTCCATCCATATACTGAAAAGAGTTACAATGCCACAGAACTATCAGTCATCGACTGAAAACAGCAGACGAGCTAATATTGATAATCAAACTACGGTAGGAGGCGAAGCAAACAACCGGAATCCTACAAGCAATTCTTGCATTCTAAAGCACCATCATCACATGGTGGGGAGCACTCAGTATCTTCTCCTCGGTGGGGATCTGGAGCGTCTTGGTGATCTGACAAGAACAAATGACCAAATAAGATTATAACTTCATACATGTGAGGATATCCAATGCTTACAACATGTTGCACTGTGAATGTATCTTGTCAGTGGTTCCGACTTCAAAAAGAAGTATTTGATAGTAGGGAAATAGAAACTGTGTAAATCTTTACATGTGTAATTAGAAAAAAATGAAACAAAAAGAAATCAATATTTAGGATTTCACATTATCACATTACCACTAGGTCAGAACAATGACCATATTGTAATGATAAAAATTACTTCGATATTCTGAAATACCAATCAGTAGCCATACTATCCATATATGATAATTGGACAGGCCAGTGAGATCAAATATAATTTTCAGAGACCGATTAAATAAAACAAGGGATGGTTATGACATGTATTACTTTTAGTTACAAAGAAAAAAGGCCAAACAACTTTCCTCCCATGCTATTTTCCACCTCAGAGAAATTTGTAGGATGATTAAATGGTGTAAAAAATAGTTTACAACAAGTGCCATACTCACTCTCAAAAAGAGATTATGTGACAAAACCTAACCCTTTGATAGTCTGATTGTTCTGTCATAACAAAATAAAAGGGGCATACAAGCTAACATAAAACATACCTCTTCCGAATATTCCTGCGCTTGACAGGGCCATTACTAAATGCCCAATCAACACTTATAATTTGTGTTAGAAGCTCAGTTCCATCCAATGCTTTTATTGCAGCCTGAGCTTCCTCGAAAGTTTCATACTCAATAAGAGCATATCCCTGAAAGGAAAAAACGTTAAAATGTTCTTAAGAGAACATGCAACATTATATTTTTCTTCTAAACTAAAGATGGTGCATAGTGAAGGTAGCAATTTGCAATATTATATAAGAAAGGGGCCTCTGAAATACTGAGCCAGTTTCTGCAGATTGTTTTATTCGTTATCATGGAACATTTTCTGGAATCTCATTTAAGAGAATTTCCTAAAAACTATGACTAAAAACAATTTTACAAGGCTGCAACAGGGCTAGACACATTGCAGTATTGAAAAAGACAAACCTTCACGAATCCAGTTCGGCGATCCAAATTCAAATGCAAGTTCTTGACCTGCCCAAAGTCCCGGAAAATATTGTGAAGATCATCTTCCTGAGCTTCTTCATGAACCCCAGTGACTAGCACAATCCACCCTTCAATGGCTGTAACAAAAGAAAAAATATGCATGGACTCAGACATTGCCACCAATTATCTTCAAACAATGGAATCTTCCATGAAGAAACAAATAGCATAAGAGATCAAAGTTTGAATGTCCACCGTTACAGTTTCATTATATGATACTTTATAGAAAATAAAGCTTTAAATATGAGCTTGCTATTTGTTTTCTTTCAGACAGAACATGACTGACATATGCCAACATGAAATAACCATGATTCAACCAGAAATTGAACCTCCACTGATGTTGAAAATAACATGGTCAAAAGTTTGCAAGATTAGGAAATTCAGGCACTGGAAACTAACTGGAGAGAGAGCAAATTGTTAGCACAACCGTGATTATTTGAAAACATTAAAACAGATAGAGACATCAACTGAAGAAAAGAAACAGAAATAACCAAAAAGAGGATCCAGATGCCAACTCTAATATCAAAGACTTCAAACAAAAACTGCAGCGAACACCCCAACTTACAGAAGTGTAAAAGTCCACATTCTTATCTCTCTTGGCTAAGCCTAGATCTTTTGAATCAGTTCCTTAACCACAAATTGCTCAGAAGAGAAACACAACAAATAAACCTCCAGTGCTCGACACACAATGCCAGAAGCTACTACATGGCGCAGGCTCAAGCTGATACATTAACAATTAAGTTGCAACTGGACAACAAATCATATAGCCTACAGCCATCTGAGATCCTAACCAATTAACCAGGACAACGCATCCAAAAGCTTTTAACTCTCAAAACCGGTCACAACTCTCACCCCTTCTACCGAGATGAAGGGCATGATAGGGATCTACTTTACTTAAATTATAACTCAAAAAGAGCCTATAACAGCGACAAAAAATCGCTCAAATAAATCACATCCAGACCCTCGTATGTCACAGAGGCAAAATCTTTCGCATCAAAGAGCTCAACCATCTCCTCTCAATAACAAGTTGCAATCAATTGGGCACTCGAATTATCAGATCGAAGATCTCATCTTTTAGCACAAGATTGACATCCAAACCAGTCCATCTGACAGCAAGAATCAACGGATCGAGACGGGAACCAAGCAGAAGCTAGGATCCCACACTAGATTACACCACCATGCCTATCGAATCTACCATCGCAAATTAGAAAAAAAAAAACAGAAATCAGAGAGACGTACATCGGACGGGGCCGGGGCCACCGTCGGAGCCGAGGGAGTCGAAGTCGGAGGCGCGTCCGGCGCCGGCTAAGCGGGAGTCGCGGGGCGCGGCGTCGTCGCGGAAGCCGCGGCCCTTGGTCTTGCGTTGCCCGTCGTCGCCGCCGCCGCCGCCGCCCGCGATGGTGGAGCGGAGGCGCGGGGCGGGCGCCGGCGTGGGGTCGGCGGCGTCCTCGTCCATGAGGTCGTCGTCATCGGGGTCGAAGTCGACCGCCTCCACATCGGCGTTGGTCACCGCCGCCATCGCCGCCGCGGATGGGGAAACTAGGGTTTGGGGGGGTTCGCGAGTTTGAGGTTCGCACGATGCAAAGGTCGGGTTTTTTTTTTCTCAAGGAACGCCCTTCACTTGTCCTTTATACTACTAAACATAAACATATCCTAATTCCAGTCTGTTTTTGCCCCCCTTTATTTCTTTTTCCTTTTTCTTTTTTGTATGATGAGGAATCTGAATTGTTTTCATCATGGATCCCATACTCCCTGTACAGATGTACTCGCTCCGGTTTTCCGTTTTATTTAAAAATTATTGCAATATCTACTCCTACTTCTATCTATCTACTTCTATCTACTACTTTACTTAAAAAAATAAAAGAAATTTCCGTCGTCCGGTTGGAAAAAAAAAAGCGAGAAAAAAAAAGAGGAAAACAACTTCAATCGGCAAAAAAAAAAAAAGTCCGACTCCTCCGTTAGAAAAAAAAAAGAGAGAAAAAACAAAAAACGAAGAGAAAAAAAAAAGACGTCCGACTCACCGGTGGAGAAAAAAAAGGCGGGAAAAAAATAGAAAAAAAACTTCTACCATGAAAAAAAAAAGTCCGACTTCTTAAGAAAAGTTACAAGTCCTTTAAAAAAAGACATTCCGTCTGTAATCTTCTCTTCTACTTATACTAATTTTTAAAAAAATCTTTACTATTATAAAAATTAAAATGTTTTTTCCGGTAATTCGGTAAGTCATCTATTTTTGAGTTGGTTTTAATCTTACTCCTCAAAATCCGTAATTTATAAAGGAATTTATCCGTAATTTATCCAGACGAAAAAATTGGTAAAAATTGCTGGGTAAAACCCAAAAAGCTGACCGTAAAAAAATAAAAAAATACCAACTGTAAAATAATAATAAAAAAGTAAAAACCGATTGGTATCTGTTCGTCTCTTCTATTTTTTTCCTTTTTTCCGCTTTTCTTTTTTTTCATCTGTTTTTTTCGTCCGCTTTTTTCCATCCGTCTTTTTTTTCATAGTTCTTTCCGGTTATTTAGTCTTCGCTTTTTTCCCTTTTATTCATCCGTCTTTTTTCGTTCCTATTTTTTGTTCGCAATTTTTTGCATGTGGAAGGATGTGTGCACATGGTGAGGATTTTCTTTTAATCTACACGGTTTTTCCCGTTATCGGGTTGAACCCTAGCTCCACCGCCACATCGATCAACCTCCTCATGCTTCCCCTCCTCCAATTGATTATAAAAATCAATTCTCCACTACTCCATCATCATTTTACACATAATTTTTCTTTTCAATTCCGCTTTAATTCACCAGATTCAATCTCTATTTAGAAATCACCATTTATATCCCACATTTTGGTGGATTCGCTCCAATTTTGATAAAAATGAAAAGAGGAGATTGAGTGAATCAATAGTCCTCAACTAATTTTGGGAGATGGAGAAAGATTCGACCAGATTTGATGGGAGGATCGGTTCTTGCATTGTACTACACGGAACTGTCTTCCGGAGGTTTAAAATGGCAGTCGACTATGTGATCTAGACCTATAGTTCTACTTGTGAGCTAGGTCAAAGAAGCATATGGTAGTACACTATGCAAGCTAGGCCTATAGTTCTACTTGTGGGGCAGAGAAGGAGGCTAAATAGAGGGAGGTAGCGGGATGGGCCGAGACTAAAAAGGGAGGAAGAAAATGAGTTTTTGACCCAAAACCAAAGAGTATAATGTATAGCAATCCAAAAATGTTTTTACCCGTTGCAACGCACGGGTATTTTTTTGTAGTTATGTTAAAAATATAAGGAGCAGAATCATAACAAAATAAATAATAATGTATTTATTTTTAATAATGGTTAAACGTTTGTCAAAACATTAACGACGTAAATCGAAATTAGTACTTATTTAGGACAAGGACGGAAACCATTATACCATATAACATGTCTAAAAGGCATTTTTGCATGTAGTTTTGAAGTTATACTTTTATTCTTAACATGGAAAATAACTACAAATTAATTTAAAAAAGTTTTAAAAGCTTGTCAAGGGCTTAAGTGGTATTGCGAGTTAAGGTATTGCGTACTCGTCTCGGGCTATTTGTGGTTATGGCGTAAACCGTAGCGACCTAAGACAATGCTATGCTAGAGAATAAAGGATAAATAGGAAATAAATTGGTATGTAGAAAATGCAAAATGGCAAAATAGCCCATCAAAACACCTATAGCCCAACAAAAGTCCAATGGTCTTTTTTTTTAAAGAATCATCCAATAGTTGGCTAAGCATTTCTACCCTAAAGGTATAGATCCAACATATGTCCATAGTTATCGTCGTAGGAGAAAACCAAGGAAGCTAAGATAGCAAAATGAAGTTTGTTGTTGGCATTGATAGGCTGATAGCGGACAATATATATATCTAGAGGTAGAGGAGGAGAGCATAAGGGAGTAGAGGAAGCCAATAAAGATGTGGGTGGTAGATGAGGAGAGCATAGGAAGGAAATTAACGGGAGGTAGAGGAGGAAAGAAATGAGAGTAGAGGAACCTAGAAAATAAGTAGGTGGTAGAGAAGGAGAGCAGAGGAAGGAAATGGGAGGTAGGTGAGGTGAGTATAGAAAGAAAGTGGGAGATCGAGCACTACCTTGCTAAGTATTGGGGTGATGCCAGTAGGGAGGCAATGGAGACATAAATTTGATGTAGTCTTAAGCGGTGATGACAGGAACCATGTGGATCGGAGACAGCCCCCCCTCCCCCCCTCTCTCTCGATGTGGTATTGTGATGCGGACATCTCCACCAATCCCTTAGTTACACAAGAGGAAGCTACACCAAGCAACGTAAACCAAGGACCGATTACACGTAGTCGTACAAAGAAGCTACAACAAGAGGTGAACTCGCTCCTAGCTAAAACATCTTTCAATATTGATGAGAATTATATAGTACCTAAATGCTCTACATTTGTATTGCTAAGGTTTACGCCCGAGGACATCATCACTACGCCAAGAAAGATGGGTTATGTTGAGGACGACAAGGATTACGTCGAGGAGGAATCGACCCATGCCCAACCAGTAGCTGTCTACGCCAACAAGAAGATGGTTTACGCTACAAAAGGCTCAACTTCCAAGGCTTGTGCGACCCAACCAATCAACTTACACTATGCTTAATATATATGGTTGGAAAGATAATCAAGTCTAGTTTCACCTCCAACAAACAGCTCGTCATTTTGACTTCCCAATAAGGAGTTATGGACAAATCATTGAGGATTGCTCAGAAGCTAAACAGACACGCGAGTCTTCTCGGGAATTCACTTATTGTGACCTTTGAGCTAGCCTATGTCCTGTAAACTCCCAAGACCTTTCATTCCCATCTAGAAGGGTTGTTCCTAGTATAAATATCCCCAATGTTTTATCATTTGGAAGCTTTTTGATAATCGAAATACAAACCCCTTTGTTTAGCTGTGTGCTAACAAACACCGAGAGACCGAGATCTCTACCCCTTTGCTCTTGTGATTTCCTCGTGTGATTACATAGGCGGCCGCTTCATCGGCACCCAATCTGTGCTCCTGCTACTTCGTGTGCAGGCTGCGTAGGTTGGTTCTTTGAGAGTGTGATTGGGCGAATCCTTGGTTCAGGTTGTTGTATAGAGACGGTGGTTGGCTCCTTGTGCGTGTCGTCAGGTTGCACTAGTTATCTGGTTGCTCACAGCTAGTTATCTTGGCTGATTTTCAGCTAGTTATCTTGTTCAAGATCCTACGTCGTGAAGATCGGGACACCATCTGTATCATATTGGGAATTGGATGTCTCCATATTTGAGCTAGCCGAGGTGGTG
Source organism: Oryza meridionalis (assembly GCA_000338895.3). NCBI lineage: Eukaryota > Viridiplantae > Streptophyta > Magnoliopsida > Poales > Poaceae > Oryza > Oryza meridionalis. The sequence continues at coordinate 2,367,861 of CM002528.2, read as the reverse complement.
GACACCTTGGAGCTAACAAAGCATCACGACGTCTTAGCGATGCCATAGCAACATCTTAAAAACCATGGTCCTACTTCCACTGAGCAATTCCATCTTTGCGCAACAACTAGTCTCTGTATCGTGTTAAAAACTCATAGCCTTTTGAATTGGAATATGTTGCTTCTTTCTGAACAATTGATACTAATTCCCTACTTAGTATCCTACACTCTCGAAGAAAAGAGACATCTATGACTTCCTATGCTAGGAAAGTCAGTGAACTCCTTGAACATACAAATACATCGCCCTCCCACGTATTTTTGTCAAACCGAAGTACATCCTAACAATAGTCAATTTAGGTTCTTATCAACAACTATAGAATACACACTATGTCACAATATATAATATATAAGATTGAAGATATGGAACAAGAATAAATCAATGGTAAGACATCCTGACATATTTGTACTGGGAGATATAAGATAGATTCCCATGTAATTATATATATAATCAAGAATTCGGAGTACACATGTGAGATTTTTATCATCCCATAACTTGAAAAGACTCCGATCCTTACATCATAAGTTCGACGAACACACACTCACATACCGTATATTTTACATTTCACGATAGAGGAAAAGTGAAAAGACTCAAAGAAGAAGTTGACAACACATGCACACACATGATGGTATACAAAAAAAACCAGAGAAGTGACACATGTGGAATATATATATAAGGTGAGAAAATTAAACCCCTCTCTTCGTATATATAGGGCTAAAAAATAGATGAAATTAACTTAGAAGAGGCAAAGGTATATATAGCCAGAGCTAGCTTTTGCATCTCAACCGTTGAATCCTATCAGGATCCGAGGTGCGTGGTTGATGCCAGCGCCACCGCCTGCGCCCACACCTTGAGCCTCGCCTTCACATCCATCGGATCATCCGCTCCTGTTAATATAATCACCACACAAACTATTAGTAATTAATCACCAGCTAATTAAACAATCAAATAACTAAATTGCAAGTGTGCTAATTAATTAATTGATCCGCTTAATAGTAATCAATTAATTTAACTTCCCAGGTTGTTTTCAGGTCGTTAACTACATATGCTCTCGTGATGATGAGCAGTGATACGGGTGGTTGGATGGCGATGGATGGATGGATGCATCGGACGGCAGGGGAGGTAACAACGTGGAGGAGGCAGATCGACTCGCCGGAGAAGAAGAGGCAGCACGGAGATTATTAGCCGGACGGCGACGGCGAGCTGTCCTTGTCTGCCACGACGGACGCATATATATATATACATACATATATATATATATATATATATATATATATATATATATATATATATATGCCTCTGGTTGGTTGGTTAATTAGTTAAGCTAATCGATCGAGCAATTAATTTGATTGTGACAGTAACCAAGAGATTACTCCTGAATTGGGATTAGTCTATGGATGAAATCGATCCATCCGGTGCCCTACTTGACCAGACGAAGACTAGCTACTGATCGAAGCTCGAGCTAGCTAGCTCGTCGTCGCCGTCGAGCTGCCATGCCATGTCCGGCAAGGCATGCATGCAGGGTGATCATCGAGATATGCATGTGTACGTAGATTTTTTTTGTTTGTTTGGAGTTGACGTCATGTATGCATGGACGTGCATGGTGGTGCAAGGAGAACAGATATATTTTCTATATCTAGATATACCATGGAATCCATTATTTCTACGTATAACTCAGATAGTTATAGACTTTTTTTTCAAAAAATATAGTAGTAACATCAATTGAAATGAGATAGTCTACGGAAAAACATGTATGATTAAATTTAATCTATATAATTAGAGAAACAAAAATAATAAAATAAGGCAGTAAATATTACCTGTACAACACATATAAAATTAGTCATTTTTCTTCTTCATGTGTGGATTTACATACTTGTATAGTGCCTTATATTATCATAATTCCATCTTATTATATTTTATATTTTTTTATAAAACTATTTAAATCAGATACATAGAGGTGTAGAAAACGTACCGGGACTGGAGAGGGAGCAGGCGGCGGAGGGGGAGGCGGCGCCGCTGCTGCAGCTGCCGGAGTTGGTGTGGGTGGGGCTGCTGGTGGCGGAGAGGCCGTAGCATTGTATCTCGACGGTGCAGTCGGAGGGGAGCTCCAGGCCGAGGTCCCTGCAGGCGCGGACCTCCTCCATGTCCATGGCGACGCCGCCGCCGCCGACGGAGCCGGCGGCGTGTGACGACGTCGGCGACGACGGGGGGCCCTTCCCGACGACCACCACCACCGGCGTGTCGGCGTCGGGCGCGCCGCCGTTCCGCTCGTGCCAGCTCCGCTTCATCTCCCACGCCCTGTCCAGCCACGCCTCCCTCGCCGCCCTCTCCCGCCGCACCACGCTGAAGCTGCTCCGCCGGTGCACCTGCCTCTGCGCCGCCGCCACCCCGCCGCCGACGCCGCCGCCGTACGCTCCCCCCTGCAGCACCCGCATCCACTGCTCCTCCGGGTCGCTCCCGTAGCTCTTCCTCGCCGCCGTCTCCTCCACCGCCAGCCACGCGTGCGGCGGCGGCAGCACCCTCCGGCCACCTCCACTACTACCCCGGCGATCCCTCACGCCGCCGCCGCCGCCGCCCTCGACGGAGAGGCGTGACACACGCTTCCTGACCTCCCTACTAAACGACGACTCTCCACCACTCTCCACGTCACTGTCATCGTCTCCGGCAAGCACCACCACCTCCTCCGCCGCCGCCTCGACGCGGCCGATCGGCAGCAGCGACTCCGTCGTCGTCGTGGCCGCCATAGCTAGCTAGCCAAGATCGATCGATGAGATAGTAGTGGAGATGGTGGGAAGCAAGAGTTGTTTGTATATATAGGGCGTGAGAAAGCGAGAAGAATGTGAGCTAAGCTTAGCTAGCTAGGGAGGCATGGCAATGGCGACAGGTGCTAGCTAAGCTGTCAAAGAGTCAAGAACGGCATGGTATGTATGGCAAGCTACTATCGACAGTAGCCGGCTCAATCTGGCACAGTTGGCATAAAACAATCTAAGCCACAAGCTATACTATACATACACTCGATGGATATATATCTACATGATGGGATTAATTAGTAGGGTGTATAATTAATATATGCTGCTCCCTCCATTTCGTATTACAAGTCGTTTTGACATTTTTTTTCCTAGTCAAACTTTTTTACGTTTGACTTAATTTATAAAAAAATATAGTAACATTTTTAACATAAAATAAATATATTATCAGAATATATTCAATGCTAAATTAAATGAAACTAATTTGATGTTTAAAATTTTGCTAATTTTTCTACAAACTCAGTCAAATCTAACAAAAATTGATCAAGAAAAAAAGTCAAGAGCGATTTATAACATGAAAAGGAGGGAGTATTTATTTTGTTATTGTATATATATAAAATTGTCAGTTCATATGTACTATACCAGACACAACACCTGTAAGCTAGTGTCTAGTTTAACACTCGCTAAAAAAAACTTTTGTCCCAAAATATATGGTGTATGGTCTGTTCTATGTATGTCAATGTTGATATATGCGAAATGTGATCTAAAATTATACAAGGTACAAATTAATGCCATGAAAGTAGCTAGGCAGAAATTCCCAAGACATATCCAATAATACTCCTGGTATGCTTACATGTGTTTATTAAGTAATGGCCATATATAACAACACAATTATTGCCTTATGTTTTTTTATCTATTATAAATTAATATTGTATTTCAGCTGTCGGCCTATATTCACCAAGAACCACCATCGATTGGACATATATACCAATATTTCCGACAAATAAAATCGGTATTTGTGACCTAACTTAGCCTGTCACCCCTCTACGGTAGCAAATCATAAAACTAATGATTATCGACCCGTGTGCATTTATAAGAAATTATGATGAATCATGAGAGGATACATCCTTACTTCATCACATATTATCATCATGCAAACCCTCCATCACCTCTAAAACTAGCAACACCGATATAACCCAAGAAAACTGTTGCACTCACGAATCGGCAGGATCACATCTGGGATTAACCCGAAAGCGATCCATGACTCATATCTGGATAAGATCGAGGGAATGAAAATTAATTTAACCACCCACATTGATTATTATCCCCTACAAAGTTATTAGCATCATCATCAAGAGTATAGGGAAAAAAAAGAGGAGATGATAGCCAAAGGGAAAGGGAAAAGGGCGAGGAGCACAGGTGCCACGACGGAGTGAGGTTGAACGGTGCGTGCGCGCGCGGGTGGTAGTAGCCGGCCCATGGGCCCACGTCGGGCCCACCTCGCGGTGCGCGCACACGCGTACAGCCCGGCCGGGAGAGGCGGGCTGGTGTGGGGCCCAATCTGGTGACGTGGCGGCGCCTGAGACGTGCCAGGTGGGGGGTGGTGGGGTCGGCGTCGACGCGGTTAAGCTATAGCTTAGCTTCCCCGACAAAAGGGGAGGATTTAATGGCTTAATTAACGTCTCCTCAGACGCTGACGTCTCCGGTGGGGTTGGGCCGGATTAAGATGAGAGCAAGTTTAATATTATAGCAAACTACCAGCTCTAATTCATCTATAGCCAATTTAATAACTCACTCATACAATAGTTATATACTACACTATTAATATCTGGTCCCATCTGTCATACACACCGCGTCTTGGAATTCATGCTACAGCTGGCTACAAATCTGTAGCCCGCTGCTTTCTCTCTTATCATTTATCCCCTTAAAAAATATTTACAGTTGGCTTATAGCCTGCTATTGTACCTGCTCTTAAGATTAGGCGGGGTGATTAAGCCTAATGACGTGGGGGGCCCACCCCACTTGCATGCACATGCGTGATTATATCAGCAGTCGTAGTGGATACATGTGCAAGTAGTACACGGCCACAACGCGAGATATATTAAGACAGTGTGCGGTGTCTTGGTAATCTCTTGGTGCGTTTCTGCTCGAGCCATGACACGTGTGCACGCGTTCAAAATTGTGAACTGTAACTACACGCCTTGTCTGTGACCCGGACGATCACAACACGCGCACATGCATAACGCATACACGGACATCTTATTGATAGGTACTCCTGTTATCTACCATTGAAAAAAAATATATTTAGCCGCAAATACGATCACGTATATCAGGTGTAGGATTTAATTAAACTTGATTAGGTTGGTTCTTAAATAGAATTTGAACCTAAATAGACTGTTTTTTTTAAAAAAAACTACCACCCCCGTTTTACAATATAAGTTATTATAGCGTTTTTCACATTCATAGACATATAGAATGATTAACATTAATATGAATATTAAAAATGCTAAAACAATTTACATCGTAAAAACGAAGGAAGTAGCGGATAGTAAGCTCAACTCGCAACTTACCGTGTATTTGGTGGTACAGAGACCACGGTGCCAGCTTTCTGTCGATCCTGTGGAGCCAGCACGAGAGATGATGCATGCGTGCATGCGTCGTGTGGCTTGTCGTGGGCACTAGCTAGCTCGATCGGACAATTGGTTTTGCATGTGACACGTTCACTGTTCACCTACGTACAGCGATAATAAGTTAGGGAGAGGGAAGGGACACGTGGCAGGTTTGGTTTTGGTTGCAAAACCGAAGTGGGGAGTGACGTCACACGTGGAATGCCTGCCACGACGGTAAAAATAGTGGACCTGGCTTAACGTTTTCCGTAATGGGCTTTATGGCCCATCTTCCGGCTCCCTTGTTCTTCCCCGCTTCGAGTTGGAGTGGGGCACGCACAACCGTCGGCGCCGGAGGAGAGGGGGTCGCGCGCGCCGCCGCCGCCGGAGGCTGGCCGGCCGGCCGCAGGGTACAGGGTTTTCTCCTTCCTCTGTATCCGCGGCGTTGATTTGAGATCGATTGCTCTCTCTCGCTCTCACGCCCTTGTTCGCGCGTGGGAATCCGGCAGCGCTACGTTTGTTTGGCTCCGCTGCCGAAGGAGATGGGTTTTTTTTCTTTCCTTATTTACTTCTGTGGTGGCCGATGGATGGATTCACTCACTAATCTCTACGTTGATTTGAGATCGATTGCTCTCTCTCGCTCTCACGCCCTTGTTCGCGCGTGGGAATCCGGCAGCGCTACGTTTGTTTGGCTCCGCTGCCGAAGGAGATGGGTTTTTTTTCTTTCCTTATTTACTTCTGTGGTGGCCGATGGATGGATTCACTCACTAATCTCTACTGCCGCTGTTGCTATGATTACCGACAAACCCTCATCATTAGTCACCAGATGTCCAGATGCTTCTGGATGTTGCTATTATTATTATTATTATTATTATTTTTCTAGAAGATACAATGCAGAATGCACACAAACACACACCATACTCACACCACGACACACGCTAGGATTAAGATTGAAGGCACCCAAGCCTCAGTGCACGTTTCCGTGCAGTACCACTAAACGCGCACGCGTGTATACCCTATTATCTAACCGGCGTGTGTACCCTATTATCTAACCGGGACCAACCGTAGTCAGTCCCGGAAAGAGGGATTAAAATCTCGGTGCGAAACCCGCGCCGAGCGGCGCTCGAACACGGGTGGTGGGCGCTCCACTGAGCGAACCCAACCACCGAGCCATCGGCTCGTTCGCTATTATTATTATTATTATTATTATTATTATTATTATTATTATTATGGCAATTGCATATGCTTCTCGAATTTGGTTACTAACCATCAATCTATCCATCCACAAGGGTGTCACTATAAACCATCATTTCGAATTCATGCTGCTGTTGCCTGAACGGAGATCAACAAATTGCGAAATGTCCCTGTTCTCGTTTCAGGAACGAACATCGTTAGCACGGCCTGTTGGTGCGATGCCGTTTTTTGATCTAATAATTCAAAGTGTTTTCTGTGTTTCAACTTTTCACGCTAGCACCACCAGTAGTTGAATGCAATTTATCCTTTATTTTTCTGGAAAATAATTGATTATCCTTAACCTCGTGTGGCCACAGTCTTCTTGATTTAATGATTTCTCATGCTTGATGTTAGCTCATCTTCACTCACTGCCTTCTCTGAAGAATTCTGGAGTAGTATGTGGCAGGCATATGTCAATCTCTGTCCATGCTGTCAGCCTTTTTGGGCTTGCCGCTAAGGTTAGCCAATTTGATCACCCTCGATCCATCCCTATTTTTTTTTTTGGCAGTTTTAACCTTTATGGAAGAAGCTCGACATTGTATTGGCTAACTTTTATGATTACCCAATTTCGTGGCAGTTTTTCCTAAATAAGTTTATTTTTTAGCAATCACTGTATTAGGATTTGATAAAATGAATGTATTTTATTCTTTTTAGTTTTGTATGGTACGTGTTGGATGCGTTAAAATAAACTTATTTTAAGAAAGAGGGAGTATACAACCCCACTAAATTAAGAAAAATGGAGAAAATAACAAAGGGCCCAGAAACTGTACTCGTGGGCCTGTGGCTAACGGTTTGGGCTCTGGTTTTCAATTTGGGCTATGATTTGGATGGGCCTCCTCGAGCCCTCGACTCCTGAACACGCCGCCGCCATCATCCCTGCCGCCGCCGGGGACTCGCCGTCGCCGCCGTCTCCTTCTCCCCTCCCCTCCTCGCGCCGCCCACCCCTTCGCCGTCCCATCGCCGGCCTCCCGCGCCCCTCCTCGCCGGCCTCGCTGCCCCCTCAACCCTCCCCTCTCTGGTCTCCCGCCGCCCACCTCATCGATTCGCCATGGCGCTGCGTGCGTGCCCTCTCTCCCCTTCTCGAGGATCATGGTAAGTGGGGGTTGCTACGATTGACGTATTTTGCTATATGTATTCATCATTAGATGCTTTGCTTTTGTTTCGGGGAGAGAGTTGCCCTGGGGTTTTGCAAAATAGGTGTGCATTGTTCTGGTAGTGTGATAAAACCTGAAATCTGGAATTAATGAACCGAACGCTCGAGTCGAGGATTCCGGCGATTCGAAACAATCCCGCCAATGACATTGAGATAGTGAAGTGTGGGATAGATATATCAAGTGGAGCTTGGTTTATGTGTACATGATACATTTTTAGGAGTGTAGCTGTGTGGGAGATGGATATCACAACGGATCGTCTTGCAAAGTAGCAATCGAGCAGTCTGTGGTCCTTTTTCTCCCATTTTCCTTTGGATTGTCTGTTGCCTTTGGTCAGTTTGCTGTAGCTAAATAGGAAAGAAGATGAAGTGAATCAAGTGATTTCTTGCATATATTCCTTTTTTACTTGAAGTTTGAATCCAATTGATTCTGAAAGATTAATGATGCTTGGTACTTCACATGCATGTAGTGGGAACTAAGGTAAACTTGTGTCTCAGTTTCACTTGAAGCTTGAATCCAACTAATTATGAAAGATTGATAATGCTTGATACTTCACATGCATGCTTCACTGGTGGCTGGTTGGGTGATGCCTGTTTAATTAAGTCTCAGTTTTGTTCTCTTAAAGAATATTTTCCCAGTTTTTCTACTCCTGAAAATGTGAAGCTTCAGATCTTTTAGTGTTGGCATTCTTCTCAAATATTGCTACGTCAACCTCATTCTGGAAACAGACATAAATGAATATCAAGATAATCAACCACTGCACTTCTCTTTTCAGAAATTACCAGTTTGTTTTTTGTAGACGTAAGTCACGTTATGAAAGTGCAGGTTTTCCATTCACTGTTGGAGATCCTCCAAATCTTCTCGAGTTGGATTACTGATTCTGTCATTAAGGAAGATGACTCCCGTGCCCTGGGCCATGATCTCACAATTCACAAAGCAGGCCCTCAAGAAAAATTCCTGAATCACTTTCCACAAAGAAGAACATGGCCTCGACATGTTGGGCTTCAGCTTCATGCTTGAATGCAGCCTTTAAATGATAAAAATCTTGAGCCACACTCCTTACATCCTGTTGTCCCAATTCAACTAGAAAGATGGGGATCAAAGGGGAAATGAAACTCAGAAAGGAGAAAAAGAACCCTGATCTGCGTAGACTGAATTGTATATTGCATACACCTAGGTCCACAAGCCACCTATATCCTCGCTTGCTTCTGAGTTCAGCTATGTTTAGTTGTCAATTTGTTCTCTCTTGGTTGATGATTCTATCCACATGCGCTTGTGGATCATCCTAACCAACTAGCTGTTTGCTTTGCTGTTTCCTCCTGTCTTACAGTCTCGGGTCATTCCTTTTGGTTTACGATTTACTTCTCTACTGTTAGTGATTGGGTGTATACTGTTGGGATTTAGTTCTGCAAATGTTATTCTTTTCCCTCTTATCTGATCTTCAATATAAGCCAAACTTATCCATTGAGGTTATGGAGTATGGGATTTGGCTAATCACACAATACAAAGACGTGCCATCTGAATACAAAGACTCGTGCAACCAAGTCTCAAGCATGTATTCCCCCCACTAAGAAAAATATAAGGCATTTTTTGAATGGTGTTATTCACAAATGTAGTGTACTTTATATTCAAGTGCAAAATTGTTCCATCTATACCCTCAACACTAGACGGGAGCTTCTTTCTTGGTTACAGTGATGCAAACTTAAAGCTGCTCCAATTTGCTTTCATATTCTTATCGTCACGCTGATGTCAAAGAGAGAAGAAAGAAACATTCAGAAACACAGTTAGCATGCAGGAATAGATTCTTGTCTTACCCTTTTGGTTCTTTCCTGGTAATGTTGTATCACTATACCCTAGTTCCTTTTAAAAAGAAACAAGTGGTGGTTAAATTGTTTGGTTTTCCCAAATTTTTTTGTTTGTACAAAAAGTAAGGATATTTCGCCGACTTGAGCTTCATGTATTTAAAGTTCAAGTTTGATCATAATGAATTTCATTTAGGGTCCTGTCAACTGGAAAAGATGAATTATTTGTTGGATAATCCTTGCTCCACTTGGACGTCCTAATAGCACAAAAGCTATTATATCTTGGGCCTAACTGTAGCTAACTTACTGTTACTCAAGTAATTTGTGATATTATTCCTCATCTGTTATCGTTAATTTTCTAATGATGGTGTTAGGTATTCAGTTATTGCAGTTTTGTTTGCAAAGTTGAAACTAAATATCAAAATATTAAACAAAATGTCTGTTTCATCTGGAAGAGTGTTAGCACTACTCCATAACAACAGTTACTATTTTCGTGTCCCGCTACCTCTACTTCCCTTTGTACTTTTTTGGCTTTCTTTCAACTGATATGTTCATTCAAAACATGCAGATACATCCAATTATACAGCTCATACGTCCAAGCAGACACAGGATATAAACAAAGGAAATTAAAGCACATATGCCACATAAGTTGACACATCAGGGTATGTAACCATGCTCTTAGCAAGTGTAATTTGTGTTTAGTTATTTACCAGAACCAAGATGTAGACAGGTAATTCACGGCTACGAAACAGAATTATTGGACCTCTCTAATTGCTTTTTAGTGCTAATGGTCCTTATCAGCATTATTGGTCTCATTTCATTTGTGAAAATGCAAGGACTGACCACCTTATGCCAGCATTTTCGTGCACATGGCCACACTCCATTAATTATGTCACATAAAAATAAAATATGTAACTTCTAAAGCTAATTTGGGGCCTAGGAACCTGATTAGACAACTTTATTTTAATTAGGACTAATGCCATGCATTGAAACAAACCAATATGATGCTGATTTAATTTTTGAGTAGTCAGAGAAAAAGGAGCCCACCTGACAGGCCAAAGAAAATAGTGGCATGGCCTTTCCTTTTCCTCGCTTGTTTATCATTTTAGGAGTTCTTAGCTTTATTGAGCACTGAGGGCTACTGAGCCTTCTATATTCAAAAACTAACTTGAGGGACTGTATGGATAGGGGCATTTTGACCCAAATCCTTATGAACTGAATTCCAATTATTCCTAGAGCAATCAATAATTCCCTTTTACAAACGCCCGAGGGATGAGGCATCCCCTCACACAGCCAGCAAGTAGCTCCTCCTTTACACATTGTTCTGTTGAGACTAGGCTCTTATGTCTATTAGCCTTCTTAACTCAAACCTAGATTTTGAAGTGCTGCAAGTCCATAATGAATCTTAACTCAAACCTAGATTAAGAAGTGCTGCAAGTCCATATTCATTATGGGATAAACCAAAGAAGCATGCGAAATCTCTTAGGTGCTGAACAATTAAACTCCTGGCCTTTGTAAGGCAGACATACATTTTCCATGGTTTATAAATAAGTAATGTACCATAGTTTTGGTACACAAACAAGTGATGTACACACATAGATAAGCATATCTTGAGTGCCCGCCACACATTGATGTTTCATATATTACCCATCCATATGGTAGGTGGATATTCATTAATAATTTCCTCCTCTTCTTTTGTCAAATGTGTTTACTTTCTCTGGAGGATGATTACCTCTTTGGACCTATCAAATCGACCAATCCTTTTCCCTGCTTGTATTCAAGTAGAAAGTGATCAAGTAGCTTTGGATTCTTCACATAAAAAGTTAAGACAGAAACTGGAAAGGGAGAGGAGGTGAAAATAACTCTTGGGTCAATGTTCCAATTTTTTTTCCTTTACAAATATACAACTGCACTTTGTCGGCAACTTCTCAAAAGAAATAAAAATACAACATGCAATAATTAATTTGCATGTACGTGCATGGTAGCAGTTGAAAAGCTTGGGACTACTTGTATGGTTTGTGAGAGCTACCGACACATGTTTTGCCCTTGCGTGTCTATATTTATTTGATAAACAGAGTGAACCAAAACTCAAGTATCCAAAAGTTGAGTTGTCGTGTACAAAAAACAGCAAATTTCAAGAGAAAAGAGGGAGACTCTAGAACGTACTTTTCTATCCCTTCTTCTGCCACTCGTAAGGCCAGAGCTGTCTTTTCCATGACACTGTAGGATCTTTAGGTGAGGAGAAAGTGTTGAAGTCGATTCTGTGTCAAAACATCAAACACTTCAGTGTTTTGCCTGCCAATCAATATGCGAGAGTTACAAGTTTCTGCTTCTTCTGATCTCTGCTCTGTTCCATGCATGGCGTAGCATTGCACCTAGATATGTTCAAAAGACAAGGGCAATCTTTGCAAGTCTTTATCATACATGTCTGATGCTGCTTGCAGCTGTTGTTGTGGTTGCTGATTCTGGAACCAAGAGGCACATATCCCTTCCATGTTGAATTGGCTCTCTGCCTTGATCACATCATCGTATAATGATTGGCTCTGGTTCTGCATGGCTGTCGTCGCCTCAGCAAAAGTTCCATGGAGCAAATCAGGCCACTTGAGTTCCTCCACTAAGTGAACTCTGGTATCTTTCTCTTGTCCGATATCTGTCCATGGGAATACACTGTTCTCCAAAATTGAGGTTGTGCTCTGTGGCTCGAATCCCATACTGTTGCTTCCGCTGCTCCCAGTACTGCCGCTGCTGCTAGGATTGGAACCATCCCAGTAGAACGGGGTGTTGCCAATGCCAGTGCCTCCGTGACGAGGATTTTCTGGGGGAAGATTCAGCCCCATTGATGTTGAGAGGGCTGATGGTGAAACTGGTGGCATCACGGTGGAAATTGTGCTGCAGTTGAAATCATTCTGGTTGAACCAGAGTGAATTCATACTCGCACCATCCCCAGTGCCACATTCATTACCGTAGCCTAATGGTTGCTGGAAAGGAAAATACAGGGTTGGACCTGATGAGCGGCAGCTTGATGGGCTCTCGTGACCGGCAGTAAGCTGGTCAAGAAACAACTCCTTTGGTGGCACCTTAGGGCGTGGCAAGCTTGCAGTTTCAGGGTGATTCTTATCATACACCGGCAGCAGAATTGATGATTGTGCTGTCTCGCTGAGGAGGTGGCTCAAGTTCCCTAGAGCACCAGCACTTGACGGGTTGACGTCGCTGGACCCTGAGGTCCTCTCGGTGCTGACTGTGGGTGCTGCTCCCCTGCGATCAGCCTCGGTGAGGGGCTTGTGGGTGTTGGGATCAATGCCTTTCTGCCGGAGCTTCTTCTTGATGCAAGAATTCCAGAGATTCTTGATCTCGTTGTCAGTCCTCCCAGGCAGCTGAGCTGCAATCTGAGACCACCTTCTCATGGAAAATAGAAGGGCTGTGTTAGTTGATGTATCAAAGTGTTGCCTTGCAGTTGCTAGTCCTGAATTTTGGTACTGCCAATTGAGATTAAAGTTTACCTGTTCCCAAGGACAGCATGGAGCTCAATGATGAGGTCTTCTTCCTCCTGAGAGAATGCACCTCTCTTGAGGTCAGGCCTCAGATAGTTTATCCACCTCAGCCTGCAGCTCTTGCCGCACCTTTGGAGCCCTGCAACAATTAACCATGAAGAAATTTAGAATTTTGGACCAATTCAGGGAGTAGAATTGTTGGAGAAGAGATAAGAGAAGAATCGGAAGCTGGTAATTGAAACAAGGAAATGCAGAAGACTTGTTTGAGCTCACCTGCAAGTTTAGGAACAGAACTCCAGCAGCCATGGCCATGCTTGGTTATGTGATTCATGAGCTTCTCATCCTCCTCAGGGGACCAGAGCCCCTTCCTCAATTTCTGCTTGTAGCAGCAAGAATGCCTCCCCATTTCAGTGCAATGCAGGACCTCGGAGCTTGAAATTCGCACGGCTGGCAGGTTTCGCTCGCACAATTCTGCGCAGCTAATCGTTCCCCGGTGGTAGCAGTAGCGCAGACGACTTCTTCAGCGATTCATGGCTTCAAGGGGTGGTGGTGGGAAATGCAAGGGAGGGTATAGTGACCTATATAACGATGAATGATTGGGGCTTCGGCTGAGACCAGAATTGAGCAACTGTATGGTTGCGGATAGGAGATTTCAGTGGAAAGCAGGGAAAGGTTAGGGGGCACTCCTCTCCTTTTCTTTGCAGGACACCCCCTTTAGCACCTTCTTTTAAAGGTGGTGGTGGTGGTGGTGGTGGTTGTGGGAAGGGAGGTTTAACCCCTTGCCTTGGTTGCTTCCTGGCTGTGCGTGTGGGGGGTCTGTCTCGTCATCTCCTAAGAATCTATGTCCGGTGCCAAAACTGGTGGGGCAGCCGTCCGTCTCCACCGATATTTTAATTGTCGCGGCCTTGTACAAAAAACTGTTCCATCTTCTTCCTTCTTCGCCTTTTTTTTTCCTTTTATCTCGTTTCCCATTTCCAGTGTACTTGTTTGATGAGAATCAGTCAGCCAGTGAAAGTAAAACCAGTCCATCAGGGTTTACATTATTAGGACAAGGACTGATGTTCTTGCTCCCATGTTGATTGACTGCGACCCAGCCAGTACACCATTTTCTACTAGAAATCAGAAATCTTCTCTCTTTTAAATCCTTTTTTCCTCTCCTTTTATTTTCTTTCCTGCAGCTACTTGTACATCACGAGTGTTTCATGCAGGGGCAAAGAAAGCAGCAGACTACTGCTGGAGTGCTGGGACTGGGAGGCCATGTCCACCTTTCTTCTGTTGCCAATTAAGTCCCAATTTTGTTAGCTGCTGTGCTGTTCTGTGTAGTGCTGTGCGTGCGTGCGTGCATGTGCACCTCATTTTCTCCCACCTGCAAGATTTTATGTGTCAGACCTAAGTATTGTCCTTTATTTCTCTTGCTTTTCAGGTAAGTCACTGGATCACTTGTCTCTGTGGAAAAGCTCCCCGTCAATCATCACAGTTGGGGTCCTGGGAAAAAGAAGTGGTGGCATCAGATGTTGGTATTCCAGGACAGAGGGCATCTTCTTCCCTTTGTTTACCATGGGCATGCAGCTAGATACCCTAGCAATTTTCATTCGGAAATCCGTATCTGCTTCTCCAATCCGAGATGAAGCACGTTAAGCGTTGTCTGTGGTGATCAGTTCTTCAGAACGGTGAGCTTCCCCATAATTGCACAGATAATTGCGCAGGTACAGGAATAATGATTTGTCTGCTGACTGTCTCTGCCGTCAATGGGAACACCGATCGGTCGATCGATTGATCATTGTGGAGAGGCCGGTTGTGTTTCTTGGAATTTAGAAGTACTGGAAAAAAAGAAAAGAAAAGAGGCAAGGGCCTAGAGGACAGAGACAAAAACATTTGGAGTTATAGTATTCATCCCAAATGAGCTAGTCAATGCAAGTATTATGGCCTGGTATCCTGATGAAAGGAAAAGGGGGAAAAGTTTAATCCATGATTCCATGATTAGGATTGTAATGGCATCCATCCCCCCTCCTGTGCCCATGTGACAGCGGATACTCATCCCCTCCATTAAACATTAAACAAGCGCGCGGCGAATCAAAAGGCATTGATTGATGATTTTATAATCTGGTTTCCAGCTGATCATCCTTGTCCTTTGATTCCCCATGCAGACGGATCCCATCCGTTCTGGAGGCTTGCATTGTCTGTTGTGGTATATATGCATTTGTACTATATGTTTTTTCTGGAGATTTTTGGAGCAATTAGCACATCGCCAGTGTCTGTATGTATGTAGTATGTATCAATTAAAATAAAAGTGATACTCACTCTTGGAATTCAGTGTCACCATCTGTTCTTTTTCTTCTCCATGCAGGACGCTCATCAGCTGCATGCAGGAGCTAGCCGGGGAAAAAGGACTTTCTGGTGACAGCCTGACCTTCTCTGCTTTGGCAATTGGCACAGGTCCGTTTCATCCATCTCATCTCTCTTCCCCTTATTCTTGGGCACAAGTCAGAATTGTACAGTTGCAGCTCACAGGACAGCAGATGAATATATATGCAGGTAATAATCCAATTTTATACTAGTATATCGCAGAATAAATACCATTGTTTTTTTCTCTCAATTATTGTGTCAAATACGACTACCTCCGTTCCGAAAAGATTATATCCAGATGCGTAGCTAGAAATGTATTTTTTTTGAGAGGGAGGTAGTAGGTTTAATTAGATTATCTAGGTAAAGATACTATTAATATTCAGTTAAAAGTGGATAAGAGAGAGAGAGATAATAGAGAGAGGAGGGTAGCTAGGGGGTGGCGGCAGCACAAGGGCAGCATGGCGATTAGCAGCAGCAAGGCTGGCATTAGAAGATCACGGGAGGAAAGGAAAGGTGAGTTTGACAAACGAAACGAGGCATCTTTTTCTCTTGGGGTCCCCATATAAAACGTAGGTCCAGTCCAGCTTCACTACACTACAACACAATATGGTGCTGCACCAATATACTACATGTACAACATGATGATACTACTACTACTACTATAGATATGATTTACCCAATGATAATATTGTTATCATTATGATTAGGATCGTATATAAGCATTATATGAGAGGGAGTGTCCTTAAATTGGTGGTGGTGGTGGGCTTGATGATGGATGAAGGGAGGGAGTGATGGGTACACCCCCGGAATTCAAGAGGGATAAAAGATGACAACAGGACGCCACCCCTACCCCCACCCCCATGGTTTTAGTTATACAGACCCTCTTTGGAAAGCTTAAGATTCCGAAAAACAATAATAGATTAGTAGCTGGTTCATGAGAATCTAGAGTAACTGAGAAACTTGGCTTTTGACTTCTGATTTATTTTCTAGGTTTTATGAGTATTAACTATAAGTTCTCAGAATTGAAATGAAAAGCTATATTGTTTAGAGAAAACTGTAGCTGTCAGAAGCTTTTAAATAGGTCCCGTACTACGTATACCACCGTCGTCATCGGCGTTGTCTCGTCGTGGACCCTCCTTGTGAAGCTAACAGTGCGTCGTACTCCCTCCGTTTCAAAATGTTTGACACCGTTGACTTTTTAGCACATGTTTGACCGTTCGTCTTATTAAAAAAATTTGTGAAATATGTAAAACTATATGTGCACATAAAAGTATATTTAACAATGAATCAAATGATATGAAAAGAATAAATAATTACTTAAATTTTTTAAATAAGATGAATGGTCAAACACATACTAAAAAGTCAACAGTGTCAAATATTTTGAAACAGATGGAGTAGTAGTTTAGTACTAGTACTTTTCTCTCTCTCTCTCTTTGCGTGTGTTTAGTGAGAGAGAGACGTGTCAAGATGAGGTGTTAGAGAGAGAGAAAAGGGAGGAGTACACTAGACAGTAGTGGTACATGGTGCGTGCACTGGTGGTGTAGGACAAGAGGGCCGGGCCGGCGTCGGTAGGGCACCCATCCGATGGATGAGATGGATGGATGGGTCCAATTTATTGAATTTAATTTAATCCCATGTAATCTTCCAATAATTTTCCAGTCCAATCCATAATCCCTTCCTAATTTCGATCGAGTGAGTGCAGCGAATTAGCATAGCCAGGACCACTATACAGCACAACCCGGCCTTAGCTTACCTCCATGTGTGCCAGCCAACTCGATGCGCACTTCTATAGCTCTTGTGCCAATTTTTTTTCCATAGATTTTAAATATATAATTCTTTCTCAATAATAATAATATATACTTTATGTTTTCTGCACTCGTTTCATGTTTATATATGCATGACTATATATCAGCCAAATGATGATTAATAGCCATTCGTGCGTGTGCATATTTATTTATTCTCTGCTGTCACTGCCAATAGTCTTTGTTTCATCACTTATAAAATATAAATTATACGTATTTTCTTATAGAAGACTACAATAGTGATCTTTGGGTGCATATATTACATAAAAAAATGGTTGATTATTTTTGCGTGGTCAGCTGATGATGAGGAAATTAATTACAAAAAAAAAGAGAGGATTTGCTGGACATGAGTATCCCTGCGAGTCGCGTTTCGTCACTGTCACAACTTTTCTTCTTCTTCTCTTTTCCCGTGTGGCTAGCTGTCACCTGTACTGGACTGAATTTAAGTGTGTGGTGTGTGCTGCACCCTGCACGTATGTCCATACATTACTACGTCGTTACGTGCGTATAACTCGTGTGTATTATACGTCGTACGCGTGTGTGTCAACGTAGAGTACTCGATCTCGATGGTAGGTCGCAGCCGGTCTCCGAGTGTTTCGTGTTAACTCCTGCGCCTCTTGACCCAACTAATCAATAATAATCCTAGCTGCTAATTCTCTCTTCCATGTGCTAGCAATAAATCTTGACGGCTTGACCTGATGACAAAAACACTCTAGTCGTTGCTTGCTACGTGTTACTTTCTCCGTTTCAGAATGTTAGTCATTCGAGCATATTGATGTTAATCAATCATTGTGAAACAGAGGGAGTAGTACGTAGCAGGTTTAGTTTGCCTGCTTCTTGAAGTATATTTCTTCTGGATTTGCTTGATGGTTACTAGCCTCTTAATTTGGTCTTATTGACACTGCTCTTCATTCAAGGTTTTTTAAAATTAGGTATTCCTAGCTTTTCAATTTTATGGATCAGCTCGGTGTATGGTGTTATTACATTAATAATATTTGGATGAACCATTTTATTCATGTTTTAGATGAATATAAAATTTTATACCATTGTAATTTAGCGTATAAAATTTAAATTCAATCTTGATATGGGATCTATAGCTGTCCTAAACATGACCTTACTTAATTAACGGGCAAACTCAACTAGCTTATTTTAATCAAGCGGAACCATATTATTTCTGCATATTGTATTTTGTGAGCAACATCTTTTTTTTTCCTCTTTACAATCTCTACATGCATATCTGCATGCAATCCTTTTTGGAAGAACGATCAAGTGGCCAAGTAGAATAACTTGTATATAATAATCACCTCATGTGTGTGCTAATCAGGATTGCATCAAGATTTTCCAACCATTTGTAGCTGTCCTTTACCAACCAAAATGTCACACGATTAAACAAGTAATCCCAGGACGATTTGCATGCAGTTGTGTCATGCTCTCGTCCTCGTCCTTTTCCTGCAAAAGAAAACCAACGGCAGGCTGCTAGCTGCTGCATGAACAACTTCCTTTCATACATCCATGTAGTATAATTTATTTTTTTTAACAAAAAACTTGCTTTCATGAGACATCACTTTCTTCAGTGTAGTATATTCGTGTAGCATGAAAGTTGCCTGCGTCCCAACTAAATTTTCTTCCTATTATTCTCTCCTCTCCTTTTCTGTTCTTTTCACTCCCAGAAGTCAGACATCCAATCGCCAGAGCTGGATTCTTTGAGATATCATTCATGCAAACACATGTTTTTTACACTAAACCAAGTTGCATTATGTATTTCAAGTCGGTGATGATATGAAATGAAATGATTAAGAAAAAGAAAAAGATAAGTGTAGTGGTCAAATATGAAAGGTGATTGATTAAGCCGTGCGTGGCATGTGTTTTTTCTTTTCATAATTAATTTGTCAAACTAACCAGAAGATCGATCGGAAAGTTTTTTTTTTGAGGCAATTATTTATATTAATCGTTAATTATGAGATATTGTAATACCTACCGACAGGCCAGCAGGCATCTCTCTTTCTCCTCGTGTATATAAAAGTACTGGTACCGTTTGTTTCATGGATGGTCCACATGTTATGCAGATTAAATTGACGTGTCAAGAACGACATGCTCTGATCTATCGTTTGCACAACAGCTCCATGTTTTGCTTGTGGAAAAGGGCCGTGCATATATATGCATGCAATTGAATTCAATCAATGGCCAATAAGTTTTGTTTTGTGTTTGAGTGTAAATTACCCTATACTTTTAGCTTGCGAAGACATGACAATATGGCCGGGGGGCTCCATTTCCACGAATGACATCACTTTCATATATCCCATGGCTGGCCCCTCTTTGTGAACAAAAACTAATTAATTAATGCAGGACCAAACAGAGCTTACACTATCACTCCTTGCTTTCGGTCCCTCCGTTCTCTTTTTACTTGTTATTTAGTGGTTGCAGTGAATTGAGTAGCACCACCCTAAAATCCTAAGTTGAAATATCCATAGAAGCAAATTTAAGATTAGGTTGTTTGAGGGGCTAAGTTCCTAATTTAAATGGATGCATACATCTGGTTGGATGTAGAGACCGGGTAAATTAGAAAAATACAGGACCTTCTTGAAAAAAACTTTACTTCTTGTTTAAGGACATCAACACAGTCTCTAATGCACATGTTTTAACGCTATATTTTCTAATTATATGTTTATTATAGAAATTACTGAACTAAACGCAAAGATTTTTTTATGTTGTAAATAAATTTATTAATTTCAACTTTATTACTTGTCAACTTTTAATATTCACTCCGTCCTTAAATATAAGGGATTTTGTTTGAATGTGACACATCCTTTTCAGATTCGTTGTACTAGGATGCGTCACATCCAACGAAAATCCCTTATATTTAGGGACGGAAAGAGTAATTATTATATACAGTGAGTTAATTAAAGATTTTGAGTTTGTCTGTACGTATTCTAAAACGGCATATCTATTTTGTGAAAAGAGGGATCGTACTGGGTTTATCTCCTACACACACATGTAGTCCACACAAAAATGGAGTGTGTATGATACGTTTCAGAGATCGATTGCGTTGCTTAATCAATCATTTAACTAATTAATCAAAGGAAAAATTAAAACCTGTGCTTCATTATGGTTGGGATTAAGGCAAAGCTCTGGTCACCCTAGTTGACAAGCCATCAATTGATTAAGGGGGTCCGATCACATTATAATAATTAATCTCCGGACCCTACGAGATGTGAAATGGCACCTTCCATATATTTAGGGTCCCCCACTGCACTGGCCTTGCATGCATGAATGCAGCCTAAAAGAAAAAGGCCTCTACTGCTGCTAAGTACCAGAGTACAAGATGCTTTTTCTTGCTATTTAAGGTTGCCGTATATATATATGCGTACGTACGTACATGTCCATATTATTGTAGTATCTAGAAAACTTTTTTGCAATTCATATTGCACCGAATCAAATTGTATCATTTGCATATTTTTTGCAGGGTAACCAATATTGACAACACATGAGAGAAATTTTGACGACGTATTGCGCAAAGCTTCGGCCTATATATAAGTCGTGGAAAAATAACCAAAGCAACTAAAAATAATCTATGAGTAAAAGTCTTATATCTGTGTCATTGGTGATTTAAAAACCAACGTTTCAAAATAGACCACGACCAAAATAACTCCCAAGTCTTTTTTGTTGTTGTGGCTAATAAAGCTAATAAACATAATTAAGGTGAGAGTTTTTTTTGGAAAAAAATCAGTCGTCCTTTTAAGCTGGCTATACGCGGAAATTAAGAGTAGTAGAGCTCACTTTTTACTATTAGCCCATCTTAAAACTAATATATATAATAGATTAGATATAAGGTTAGCTATAATTTTCTTCTCCTCTCTCTATCTCTTACTTATACATTTAATTTATTTGTCTTGCAACTTGTGTTAAGTTAGCTTTTGCATGAGAGCCAATACCCTCGATTTTTTTTTTACCTTTCTCCTCCACGTAAGCTTACGGTAAGCTTATAGCTCACTATTTATACTTGCTCTCATAGACGGCACATTGCCTGCATAGGCCTTTTGTTAGTGATGGTAAAACCGAGCTGCAAAAATGCATTTTAGCAGCTTCTGAAAACTATTACCGTAGTAGTGGTTTTCTATTATTTCTTTTGCTAATTGAATTTGTTTCTAACTTTCCAAGGAGGAAATTATAGAAAGGTAGGGACACCAAAGGGCAGCGCATTAGCACGCGTGACACTACGTCATAAGTACTCCTGGCTGCACCTTTCATGACACCCGTATATTGGCAGTACATACCTGCTGGCTGCTGTCCGTATAAATACCTTAAACTTTACGTGTATATATACCCTAGCTATATATATCATTATTATGCTTAATTTATATACTCCGTTCGTATTTTAACGTATGACGCCATTGATTTTTTGACCAACATTTGACCATTCGTCTTATTCAAAATTGTTGTGCAGATATAAAAATATTTATGTCATGTTTAAAGAAAACATTTGATGATAAATCAAATCACAATAAAATAAATGATGATTACATAAATCTTTTTAAATAAAACGAATGATCAAACGTTGGTTAAAAAGTCAACGGCGTCATGTATTAAAATACGGATGGAGTATAATATACAGCTGGTGCATGCCCTATCTACTATATATACATTCATGCATGTCACATGCATATGATACGGTCCATTCGTTTCGTTTGGCCTATCCTATCCACAGATGTACGCTAGCTAGCCTCTATATAGCTAGCTAGGCACAACTGTCCGTATTGTATGAGCGTATATATCTACGTATACATATGCATGCATACGTGCATGTACGTACACCTACACTAGCTGCTGTTCAGACGTCGTTTTTATCAATTTCTGCCCAAGTGTGTGTTTTAGCATGCATGCATATGCATATGACTACTGGATATGGATGCTTTGCAAATAAATGACGCCAGCTCTGGATATCGACCCACTATAAATTCTGCATTATTCATGCATGATTACATGTATTCTGGGAACAAGCTGTATTTATCCCTAGCAATTCAACAGTAGAAAAATGATTTTCGTTGGTTCCCGACCCCTAATTTTATAGGCGCACAAAAATAATTAAAAGCCATCAACTTTAAATTTAACATGGTATAGCACCAACACAAATTTTGACAATTTGACCCTTCGCAAAACCTATTTTTACAAATGAATCGTTGCCAAAACTTATTTTAAATCTGACCATTTTGCTCAACGCTAAATCATGTGGCGCTGAACTTAGACACCTCAGCGCCAAATGCATGGCGCTGAATGTACGTTGGCACGCTGACTTAGTCTCCCATCTGTCGTGGCACGGCATTCAGCGCCAGCTGACGTGGCATTGAGGTGTCTAAGTTCAGCGCCACATGATTTGGCGTTGAGCAAAATGGTTAGATTTGAAATAAGTTTTGGCAGCGGTTTATTTGTAAAAATAGTTTTTGCAAAAGGTCAAATTGTCAAAATTTGTGTAGCACCAAAGCCGCATATATAAATAAAATACCATGGACGGCCGCCTAAAACAGGCACCTATATATGTAAATAGAAAGACTTCACTTGTGTAAACAAAATACCACACATATATAGTTAAGGCAGTCACCCATGGTAACACAATTTTCTCACGTGGCTGCCCTAAGAGTTGGCCTACAAAAATGATTCATTTTTATACGCTCGATGCAATTAAGTTGCCCGTCTATGTTGAAGACATTATTTAAGCGGTATGTACTCTTAAATGCCTGTTTGCGTCTGTTCTTTTCGTCTCCCACACGCTACTACTACTTAAACTATATCCACTACTTCGGAAGTGAATCACCAGATGCTGGTTACATCCTGCACTACTACGCCACGCCTCCTCACCTCCCACGCTGTCTATTTTCTAATAAATAGAGAACACTGTGTTTTTTTTTCTCAACGTGCTCTCCCTCTTTGCATTCTTCTCTATCTGTAGCCATGATGGACCCGAGTACACTTCCACCACTGAGGAGGAGGAGGAGAACAACGGCGAGGGACCTCTAACGGGGACACCACCTCCTCCTCCTCGTTGTCGTTGCCACCATTGCCATGTGAAATGCTTTCCGATGATTAGGATAGCGATGACGAGTGGTGGTACAACAGGTCCCCCGTAAAGGACTCTGATGAGGATCCGCTGTTAGAGGAGGAGGAGAACGATATGATGATGATGACTGGAGCAGCGATGAGGGTGAGAGCAGAGAACGATGCAGATGTAGAGGCGGCCCCAGTGTGGAGGCCGAGGAGGAGGAAGCGGTCGCCATGAACGCCTACACAAATACCTAAATCTCTCTACAAGCTCTTTGACTAGAGGCGGATTTAAAATTGCCTATATAAATGGGTTACCGATCTTCTGGAAAAATATTTACCAGTGTCTCTTGGAAAGTAAAGAATGCTATTAAAAGGAAAAAAAATGAAATTAATAGCTGGCTAGAAAACAACTAACATTCGTTCTTTTTTCCTTCTAGAAACCAAACTACAGTACTTTCTTGCATTACACTGCTCGTTCCGGATGGGTACGTAAGTACGTCTGGCCCGGTCACGCTCCATCGATGGTAACTGTTACCTGCTCATGTTTAACTAAATCATTTAAAATATATCCGAAGGAGCTGTATATTTCAAACAATCAATATCAACTAGGTATTTACTGATTCAAAATTTAGAATTATTAGTTAGACATGAAAACAATATACAACCCTCCATATAAGGTGTTTTAATTTAATTTTGTCATAAGTTGAAGTTCTTTTAACTTTTGACTAAGTTTGTAAAAAATAATTGACAGCTACAATAATAAATAAATACACTATATATTAAGATATATTTTATGGTGGTTTTTTTAATGAGACTAATTTGATATATACTGTAGATGTTGGTATATTTTTAATGTAAACTTGGTTAAAGTTAAAGAAGTCTTGACTTATAACAAAACTAAAACATCTTATAGAGCAGCGGGAGTAATTGACAAAACAAAAACATCTGATTTTCTGAATTTTTATAGCTACATATATTCTCCAAATCTAGATGAAAATATTTTGACCGTTTAAAAGAACTAACGATTGAAGATTTTGAGAGTAGCTGTAGCTGCTAGGAGCTCCCTAATATACGATACCATTAATTCCACTGTGAAGCAAAATCGGCATGGTTCACGGCTCCATTTGCAGCTGTGGGAGATGCATGCATGAATTGAAGCTCCATTTGTAGCACACATTGCCAAAATAAAACTGTCTGGGATTGCAACAAATCAACGTGAATATCACATGTATTAACGAGGAGGTAGGGGACATACAACTGTTTGCACGCACAATCCACTTTTGCCTGCTTACGAATTTAAGGGAACGAATAACTCGATCGATCATCGATAGTATCTAAATTATTTGATGAATCCAGCAGCATACGTACGACGCTGTTAGATTATATTATACCGGCCCCAGGGACAGCATGCAGCCATATATATGTGTACGTATACATGATCAGGCTCTTTGATTGATTTGTGCTATAGTTCGTCGTTTGTCCGGCATGCTTGTTCGTATACACAAAGCACATCTTTGCATTGCATACAGTGTAGTGATGATTAATTAGCATGATTAATCAGTTATGTATGTGTTGTACGTTCTAACCACTAACTCACTGAGTATGTACGTGTGCAAGTACGCATGTACACAAACGATGATTAATTGCCAATAATATCAGTATACTCGTATTGTATTGCACACAGCAGTATAATTAGTTAATGAATTACTTGATTGAATTTTCTTTCAATTACATTAAAAAAATATGCATCGCGTCTGCACACCACGCGCACACAACTAATACGCCTCCCTTATATTAACACACGCTTAAAAAGACGCAGATCATCGATATATCCTAATTATAACCTCGTTATAGAGCCCTCACCACCACCACAATTTTGGTTATAAATTTGCCTAGTATCTTGGAAGGTTGCTAACATTACCAACAATTCATGTTCAGGTGTAAATTGAAAGCTCAACAAACTCGAACTTTGAAAAGGGGAAAATAACATGTGCACACGTGTGTGTATATATATATATATATATATATATATATATATATATATATATATATATATATATATATATATATATATATATATATATATATGTATGTATGTATGTATGTATGTATGTATGTACGTAGAAACGTAGCCACCACACTGCGTCCAAATTTTAAAAAGCGTGTGTTGCTTTCTCTCTCCATTTATACAATTAAATTGATGTTGATTTCCTTTTGCATGTGTCCTCGTATATACAAGATACATCAAACTAATATGACCAAATACATATGTATTTCTCGCCCTGGCCTGTCATATATCATACCATCCATCGATCGTCCGGC
The DNA here is from genome assembly GCA_000338895.3 of Oryza meridionalis. Classification (NCBI taxonomy): domain Eukaryota; kingdom Viridiplantae; phylum Streptophyta; class Magnoliopsida; order Poales; family Poaceae; genus Oryza; species Oryza meridionalis. The sequence continues at coordinate 2,342,289 of CM002528.2, read as the reverse complement.
AATATAATGGCATATTAATTATATATACAAGCAGTGCTCATATATAATTACTTGCTCCATTTTAAAATACTAGCATAGAGACCGTGCGATACAATAGAAGACAGATCATTGAGTTTCTAGCTTATTAAATAAACTAATAAGCACTTATTTAGTCTAAGTAATATTATGATTTTTCTTATTACACAAGTAGGTGATTTTCAAATCTGGGAGGAGCCAATATAATATAGTGAAATGACGAAGTACTTGTTGAAAGGTGGTGTATATAGCATAAATTGTGGGGCCCAGATGTTAGTGATAAGGGTGGTGTGAGAATGGACACCACCACTATTAACATTTTAAGTAGTATAGATAGCAATCTAGAATCAAATTAGATATATCGTTATATTACGAATCCAGACGACAGTTCTATACTCAGATTCGTAGTACTAGTTATATGCATGTCTAATACGATACTAGTTAGTTTAATATATATTTTGGGACGAACGGAGATAGTATATACTTAATTATCGTTTAACTAACTCAACCAATAATCGGTAGTAGTTATGTAGTAATAACGACCATTTGTCGTTAAGGGAAGGCAAACAACAACAAGAACAAGGGCCAACGTCAACCATTTGGGTGTGTGGGTCGTGCTGCCCCCCTCGTACTGTCAATACCAAAGACAACAACTTCTTGTACGTACTATATATTAGCTACCCTACTTGTACTATTCTAGTACAAATTAAAGGTGTGTACCAGCATGGAAGGGTTTGAAATTATTTTAAAATTAAACAACAATTTGGGTTTATTGATGGGTCCTAGCTAGATTCTGGTATGTGTATTCCCTCAGTTCATAAATATTAATTATTATATTTATAGGAGTTCCAGCAAACATTAATGTTTAAGGTAAAATTCTATTGCCCACTCCCAATGATACACATAATTGCAGTAAATCTTGAGAGGTGATCATTGGATTGGGAAAGTATATATTACTCTAGAAATGTTTATATTTGTGGAGAAATATCAAAGCTAGAAATGAATGCTTACATTATTTTCCTATTTACAATTAATCTTGCATTTTTAGTAATGAATATTAAACCTAAGCCTTTGCTTCAACAAAAACTACAACCACAATTCTTGATTTGAAGTTCAAGCATGAAAATATTTAATGAAAGATAAAAAGACAACATAACACCACCAACAAAAGAATAGAAGCAATTAATCTTTCTTGACAAGCATGTTTAATCTGGACCTAAATGCATCTCTATGTAAAGATATTGGCAGAAATATATACAAAATAAAGGAGGAAGATATGAATATATTGATAGAGTCAATCACCGGCGGCACCGAATTGGTTGTGTTGGTCAATATAATTGACGTTATATATATAAAAAAAATCATCTCATGCTCAATTCGATGAACACGACGGCACATATATAAAATATATACGACGAATAATGCATGATTCGATTTGGTATCGTGTCATTGGAATATATGGAACCATGCATGTATCTTCTTTGCTCATTGTTTATCAGGAAAAAAACATTTAGATTCCTTCAACGGACGACAGCGCCGACCAGAACTGCTTTTGTCGGTCCAGTGATAATTAACAGAATAATATATATTATATACTAGCACACTGCCATCTTAATCAGAAAATCAGAAAGCAATCAAAAATATGTTTCGGTTGTCACATAATTCAATTATTTATAAAGATTCTTAGCTAGTTTCTGATATACTAGTAGTGATTTCAACATTAAAAAAAATATTAGGCGTGTTATAATTAGCATCGATCTATAATTTAGTTTTTTTTTATTTGCTTATTTCTCATTCAAAGATTGACGTTCTTACTTAGCAGGCCATAAATACGATTAAGGAAAAAAAATCCAGCAAAGCCCCTACCGAAGATCCAAATATAGAAAGGCCCCGAAATTTCCTCTTAGAGAAGTATAATAGGGGCTGTAAGTCGGTTAAATGCTGAGGTGGAGGAGAGAAGAGAGGAGAGAGAGAGGAGAAGCGGGCTGTAAACTTACAGCCGGCTTAGACGCAAGAACCAAAAAAATTCTGTGAGAGAGACAAGTAGGCCTTATATTAATTGTAAATAGCTAACTATTATATATGTGGGCTAAAAAAAGGCTATAAACAATCTTATAGCTAATTAACAAGTCGGTTGTATTATTAGCCTTGCTTTTACAACCCCTAGACATGAGAGCTCTAAACCACAGCTCACATCTATACTTTTTTTGGGGGAAAGATATTTTCGTTAGTTGGCAGCGGCCTTCCATCCATCCTTAATTATATACGGGTGCAGCTAGACCGCCAGCCCTCCTCCAATCGTTTTCATGGCGGTCACCACCCTTCCAGTCCTACCCTGCACCTCCTCCAGGCCTCACGAGCTTTGTTGTCGTTGTTCCGCGATCACCGGAACCCTAACTCAGCTGCCTGTTGTCATCCGGCTTGGCTGCCCATTTGCATTTCTTGGGCAGACGAGCTAGGAACACTGTCATGCCATCTCCAATTGTCTCCTAATTAAGCTCATCACCTCCTCAGCCACCACTCTGAGCTCAGCCATCACACTGCCGTTGTCTTCAATAGCCCCCCAAGCCCTAGTGTCTGCCGCTCTCCCTGTCGTCCTCCAAATCATTCCTGAGCTCTGGCCAGGCCATGCCATGGGCCGCTAGTTCAAGGCATGCATGGTTGTTTTTGTTTCACTCAAAGATTTAAATTGTGGTGTTTGAAATTACAAATTTCAATATAGTTGAATTCCATGCATTGGAAATATTCATGTTTAATTATTGTGATGCCAAACTATACGTAAAATATAATGCATATTGAAATTGAAGAGAACAAGAAATAAAAGTTGTTGCTAGAGTTGAACGTATTTTATTGTTCTCAGCAAACGTTTGATCTTCACGGGCTTAAAATGAAGATTCTCCACCGAGAAGAAACACATGATTTATTTAGAAAATGTGTTGTCAAACTTGTATAACTTACCTTTACTTTTAAAAAGTTATAACTTAACCTCCAATATATTAAAATATATATACCGATATTTATAATATAGAATATATTTGCATCAAAATATTTTCAAAATATATTAATTGTTGAAAAATGAATTATTAATTATTGATTTTAGCGTCACTCCAAAGTCCAAAGACATTTAACCTACTAATACTTTCAGCCTCTGTATAATTAAAATGCACATAACCAACTCACACACGCATAGGCATAAAGCTTCCATTATCTTTTAAAAAAGATCCAAACACGTAGGCATACACACATGTGCACATTTCATGAAATCTCTTGACGCTGGATTACATTCTTGTCTTTTCGCTAGCCAACAAGGGGATATGAAAACTGCTAACAAATTAAAGTTAATCATGCGATTAACGAAAGGGAGAGATCGATCGATCGTTGAGGAGCCCCAGCACGTACGTACAGGGCCGGAGATGTCGATATTGTGATTTGCTGTAAAATGTAATGTACGACGTAGGTGTGCGTGCACCGACAGGAAGAACCTGCGCAAGAGCTATAAAGCAGCAACGAACTGTCACAAAAAAAGAAAAGGGAGAAAAAGGCTTCCCCATTTACAAATGCCTTCCAATCATCGCAAAAAGGCTCTCGATCGATCTAGGGCTCAACGATTCGATTCTCTTGATTCATCATCGTTTGCAATGACCAGATCGATATTTGCACGATCGATTTGATCGCCTTTCCATCGACCACTAGCAGTACTAGCTAGGCTACTAGCATAATCAGCTGCTTTTTTTCCTATTTAATCCATATATATGCCTCTAAAGCAGGCATGGTCTCTTAAGTATTATTTTATACTTTTTGCTAGAGACTAACATTTGGCATCCACGTCACAACTAAACTTAAGTATGGTAGAACAACCATTTCTTAATTTAGTGCTTACAAATAATTTAATCATGATGAACTAGGTGTAAAACCATATTAAACACAACTAGCTATGGAATTCTTTTTATTTTTTGAACTCATTTTTTAATTTTAAAAATAGACCCTTCGAAAACTACAGAATATGAACCTTTTGACCACGCTAGCCCGCTTGTTCTGGAAAAACAATACTGACACGCCACACATAGCGGACGTGACAGTTTTGTCTTGCCACACTAGCGAGGGTAACGTGAGAGTATTGTTTTGCCACGTCAGTCCTGCTGGCATGGCCAAAAAAATCAGATCTTAAAAATAAATTTTAAAATCATTTATTTTTAAAATTAAAAAATCCCTGGCTATATATGTATGCCATCCGGTCACAGAAGACCGGCTAGCATCCGTCTCTCTATTTAAATATGTATTGAATTAATTATGATAATTTTTAACGGCCATATAAAGTGTGGATAAGAATGATGTAGAATCCTATCTAGATATGTGGCCAAGCTACGTGAAATAAAATTTTATAGAGCCGCCATGTTAGAATGCAAAGTAGATAGGCATGATTAACAAAGTGCTGCTTCCAATATATAGGACGCTTCCTAGCCGGCCGGCCAGCTAACTAAAGGTGCCATTGCCCATTGGCCTCGTCAATCGTCCTATGGCATGTACAATAATATAGGGCCACGCCAACACGCTAGCTTTTAGCGTCACACATTGGATTATCTTTTCTAGGTGAATAAATATATATATAATCAGAAAAAAATTTCTTTTTCTAGTTGAAGGAGAAAGAGTATTGCAGATAATTGTTATCGATGTTTATAAGAGGAAACAACATATGAATATAAGTGTGTGGGGATACTAATTAACACTAGCTAGGGAATTTGTTTTATTATTTGAACTTTTATTAATTTAAAATTTAAAAGTAAATTCTCTATTTTTTTATTAAACAAGGTTTTTTTTTCAAGCAACCGAGATGACCTAGTAGGATAATACTGTCACGATATAAAGAATTGCATGGCAAGTACTATAGTACTTGTGCACTGTTCATAGCATGGGATCGGAATATTTAACTTGCCATGCATGCCATGAAAAAGTTCTTGTCACATCATGATCTTTTACTAGAGTGATATAAGTTGTTTCGCTAATTTGTCGTGTCATGATTTTATATTAGTAAATCTGTTGGATAAAAAACTAATCGACATCTAAAATTTATCCACGTCACTATAAGTAAACATTTTACTTATAATTAAAGTTAGAGTAAAAGTTTTACATATAATTATGTGGATAAATCTTAAACGTCCATTTTTTATTTAAACGGTAGTTTACACTATATATAGAGTTTAAACTATATACCACACCAATTAAAAAAAACGGTACTATTTTTTATTGGTATAACAACATTGAATAAAAAATAGTACCGTTTGCTTGGTCTAGTTAAATCTCGGCAATGTTGTTATACCACACCAATTAAAATGGCTTAACTAGAAATTATAAGGTTTAAATTTGGAAACAAATTTTCGAGTGTTTATTTTAAAAGTTTAAATTTAAAAAGGTAACAAATAATAAAAGTTCTCTACAACTAGGGAGACAGCCAGACAGACATTGTACGTCCGATCTACTAGGAGTCTAGATCGGCAAATCAGCAATGATGGCTGCCTTTGTTATATTCATTTCGTACTAACTTAGTCCCATTGTTGAATCAAAACTAGTGGATGTTTCCACATAATTTTGCATAGAAATATTATATTTTGTACAGATACAAATTTATTTTGTATATATAATAGAATTTAAAGTAGAATAGGATATGACATACAAACATTAGCTAATATTGTCATAGACATAATTATATTTTGTATAATCACTATCTACTAGAATATAATTCTGACAATTGCATTTACAGATGAGCTCGTTTCTAAGTACTTCTTCATGTGAATTTGAGGATAGAATGCTACTCCATCTGTCCCAAAATATAAACATTTTTAGCTATGAATCTGGACAACTGTTTGTCCAGATTCATAGCTAAAAGTTATTATATTTTGGGACGGAGGTAGTACCTAATGATTTAATTATGATTAGGAATTATGGAGAAGACCAAAGAGGAGGCTAGGAGATGGACAAGGTCATCACGGGTGTTCAAGACAAGATGGAGGCCCAACACATATCAAGTTGGAGTCTACCTCGAGCTCTAAGAGAAGTTTGTGCTAAAAAGTCGCCCAAGTCACATTCAAACTTCATTTTTTACGTTCTACTTATGTATGGAAAGGTATGGGTTTGGAGGAGCGTGGGGAAAAAAAGAGAGGAGGAGGAAAAATAACTTAGGAAACACCTAAGTCCAAGAGATTATCGAGAGATTTATGTGGAAGTTGTATATAGAATTGTTTCTATGTGTTTCTTCTTCTCCCCATAACAAGATTCTGTGGCTGTATCGCTCATTAAGATTTGTGCAATGTCCCCAACCCTACCCCATCTTCTTTTTCCTCTCGACATCTGTTGTGTTGCCATTGCATCCCTCTCCCATGTGCCACCCTTGGCCCTGACCTCACCAACAACGGTGAGATCCCCTCCCTCTCCCTCTCCTTCCCCTCTCCGCTACCCTCCAAACGGTGGCGCCGAGTGTCCCATCCACGCATTCTTCCTCATCTTCGGCAGTGAGGAGCACCATTGCCGCCCTTGTCTCCTAACCACTCTGGATTCCACACCCCAACCACTGTCCACCAACACTAGCCCACTGCCCTCCTCTTTTGTGATTGAGGCAATGCCACCGCCACCACCTCACCTGATAGCTGGCCCGCCACCACCATGGCCATCCCTATATATAAGCCAGGGAGCACCCTCCACTTCCTGCCCCCAAACTCGCCTCCTCACGGTCACCACCCCAAACCTAATTCTTATGTTCTTTGCCAGAATTCAGAGCTTGCTATAGACGAATACAAAGCACGAGCTTTCGAGCATATCAAATGGTTGGAAAATCATGTGATTTCCCTCTCAAAATGTGTCGAGTGATGTATAGAGAATTCTTAAAAAAAGAAGGAGTGTAGGTGGGTTTGGAAAGCTCACTCTAGTCATTCTCTATACATCATTCGACACTTTCTTTAAAAAAACATGGATTGTCTTTTTCTAATAACTTGTTGTCACTTTATTAGATTCAACTTTAATTGAAACAGTCACTGCTACAAAACATCAAATAGGTGCAGGCACTATAGGTGCCGAAAGTGCTAAAACCGACACCTATAGACCTTTTCCCATATCCGTGGTCCAAAAACATAAAAAACCGGCACCTTTAAGTGATTATAGGTGTTGATTCTGTAAAAAAAAATGACACATATACTATAGGTGTCGGTTTATTGAAGAACCGACACCTATAATAAATTAAAGGGGTTGTTTTTTTTTTTAAAAAAATGACACCTTTTAAAAACCGAGCCGTGAGCCGAGACGCCGAGGAGAGGAGAGTCTCTCTCTCTCTCGGTCATTCGTTCTTATCCTCAGCTCTCTCTCTCTCCACCGCACTTTCTACTCTTCTCCTCTTCTCTTCACCATCTCTTCTCTTTCTCCTCTCCCAGCTGTGGGAGGAGCGGCGGCCACTTGGAGGTGCCCTTCCTCCGCCTGATCCGGCGGGAGGAAGGGCGGCAGCGGCCTAACAACAGCCTCCCCTCCACTGTAGCGGAGTGGGGCAGCATCGGCGGCGTGCGACGGAAGGAGCAGCGGCCGGCCGGAGGCGCTCTCCCTCCACCAGATCCGGCAGGAGGAAGGGCGGCAGATGATTTGTGATTTGTTGATATTTGATTCCTGATTTGTGATTTGTTGATCCGATGAGAGTTCGATGTGTATTGTTTGATCTAGATGTGTTCATGGATTTGAGGTATTTTTGCTGTTTTTTGGCTCGTCCGTGCCTTAAAGGTGCCAATCTGTGCCGCCTTCGTGATGCCGGTTGGGAAAATCGGTACCTAAGGGGGTTCCCAACTAGCACCGAATTGGGATTCTGTGGTAGTGATTAACCTCTATACAATGCATTATTTATACCAACAAATATTTGAAATATACTTGAAATACGTTGCATCTATCTAATATACTATAGCTGGTTCAATTCAATCGATAGAGAGAATGAATATTGAAGAGGGACCCGGAAATTGCACATCAATCAAGCTAGCCTAAGCTAAGCTAATACCCTAGCCACCTAGCAATGGATGCCCTACACTGTAGCTAAGTGTGCACTGCTGTAGCTAATTAATTGCTTTATTACATGTCCATCAACCAATAATCACAGCTAGCTAGCCTTAATTAATAATGGCCAGCCGGCTGCACTATTTGATCCGATGGAACCATGCATTTTAGCCGGTTGGTTGTTGTCTGCTGTCTGTCAGTCTCTGTGTACGTGTGATTGACATTTCCACCATTAATTATCCAGTCAACACTCAACAATGCATGATCAATACCGAATTAACCCATTTAATTAAGCCGAGTGCACCTCTCACTAATTGATCTGTCATGAGTAGCTGAACCGATCAAACAGATGTCCAATCTCTCCATGCCCATGTGCACTGCCGGCATCCGGATATGTACGCCTTGTTAATCAACTATACTTAATTTATTTCTTAATCATCATATCATCTCTCTAACTTTGGATGCATCTATATATACGGCTACATATATATATATATATATATATATATATATATATATATATATATATATATATATATATATATATATATATATATATATATATATATATATATATATATATATATATATATATGTATGTATGTATGTATAGTTAATTACTAACTGTTTGTCGGCGTACGTCCACAATAGCAATGGTTTTTTTTTTTTGACCGGGACACAATAGCAATGGTTGTTAGGAAAGTACATGTTTAGCAGTACTTTGTTCTTCTATGATTCTCTTTTGTGAATTTTTTATTCACCACTAATTAACTAGAAAAAAAAATCCTAATCAAGTATACTAGACACATTGACATTATTATGTCACATATATAAACTTCCAGAGGCGAATAATTAAGGAATTATATAATTAATTAGCATGTATGGCAGCATATATACATGATGGGTCCTTTGAGATGGAATGACGGCGAACAAATCCCTTAACAACCGCGCGTGTTGGACGACGATCGATCAATCATACGCATGCATGCATTTGATGATCAGCAGGAGATATATGTATATCGTCCCCAAACAGTACATTCATTCATCATCGGCTATAGTTTGTTGCTTCTTATCCAACTCCTGTTCCACCCATATATAATACATAAATCGACCCATCCAATAATGTATTGTCTCCCTCCCACAAAGAGTTTGTTTTTGACAAATTTGTGATATATAATTAGTGTCAGGGATACCACATACCTAATAGTAGTCGACTAAATCTCAGCAGAGCCCACCACATACCATGTCTTATATGGACACTGACCTCGGATATGGATGAAGTTCCGGATAAGAAAAGACAACCAGAGTTCTGCATGGAAACGACAAGGACTACTCGGATTGTATCCATATTGGTTTCCCTAGTTCTACTTGGACAAGAGGACACCTATGGGTATAAATACAATGCTCCCTAGGAGGAGAGGGGATATAGAACAACAGAAACCACAACATACAAGCCAACATACGCCAAGACAAGACGCCGGATATCAACTTCAGAGATAGGCATGGCTAGTCCCCTATGGTGCCTATGGATACCGTCAGGAGAGATATAGCGCTGTCTCTGATTTCGCCGGATGCGGATTCGAGAAGGAAGGCTACCCTGTTGTCGACTACGAGTCAGAACTTCAGACCGTCATGTCGATAACAGTTAGATAGGGTACCCCAAATATTGTACTGGTGTGATTATGGTGAATAAGATCAATACCGGCTTCGGCCAACAGGATGTAGGGTTATTACCTGACAATTCAGGGGCCCGAACCTGTATAAAAATCCTTGTCCCCGTCTCTTTTATCTAAGTCTCGCGTATATCCTAGTACCAACGATCCCCATACGATGCAAATACCGGAATCGCGATATCAAACGTCGATAATTAGTGCTAAAGATAAATAACTTGAGTACCCTGCCCTCTTTAATACCGAAAGAAATGACTGATAAATAGTACTCTATCCGTCCCAAAATATAAGTATTTTTGGACTCTGAAACAATCTACGAGATGCTATTTTGACCAACAATATCTAGAAAAGCAAGATATTTTAAATAAAAAGAGTTACATATTATGATAGTTTGTTTAATAATAAATCTCGTAACACCTATTTTACATGATTGATCTTTTTTATTTTTTTGCTATTAATAGTTAAAGTTGAAAATGTTTGACTTGCCACTATGCTAAAAATGCTTATATTTTGGGATGGATGGAGTATTGTTTAGAGTCTGTTTGATGGGGATTCAGCTCGGGAGAGGGCTCTAAATCTAGCTATATCTCTTTTACAGCTAGAGCCCAACCACATGATTTTAACTCCACCGATAAAAAGAAATGAAGTGGACTGAAGCAGTCTTAAAAAAATAAACTAAAGGAGTGAGGCGAGATTCAGACCGCTCTAAAGTTTCACTCTAAGAGTTATAGTGAGTAGCTGGAACCATGCTAAACTGGCCTTAATTAGCTGGTGACTATAGCATTTATCTTTCTCACACTTTATATGGGCTATAACTAAAATATATACTTCCTTCACCATGAGAAAACCAATTATCCATGTTCATTCTTAAAAGTTGGTTTGATTTATTCTTTAACAGATTGAGTACTCTATAGTTAGTTCAATGAATTATTGCTCATTTCAATGCAAATTGGAAGAGAGAGTACTAATGAAAACCTGTTGAGTCAACAGTTGACCCCTACAGAGGTGTGGGCCGGGCCAGCAGGAGAGTACAAGCTCGTGACTTAGCTTGTGAGAGTTATAGTTGGCACCCAACTCGTGATATTTTCCTTCAAGTAAGTCTAGTTCTAGTTGGCGTATGTGTACTTTTGGAGCAGGTTACATGGTCATCTGCCGGCCGTGCTATGGATGCATGTCCAATTGTTCATGGAAAGACAACCAAACTTTTAACAGTCTATCATGCATATATGTACTTGCATTGCCTGATCGGTTAGGTAACCTAGCTCCATGGACAAGCTAAGTACTCCATAAATGAAAGGCCAGACTGATCTAGCTGGTAGGATTAGTAGGTTAGTACTTCCTCCGTCCTAAAATATAATAACTGCTTCTGGCATTTAAAACTTAATCCAAAATATAAAAACCTCTTTATCTATATATTTTCTATGTTCTTTTCTCAACCAATCGTATTAATATTTCACCATTTGAATTCTCTATCTATTTACTCTTCTTAACCAATTATTATTTTTTATTTAGCTCAAACTACTTTTTAATATCTATATCTAAGGTTGAAACTTCTTATATTTTAGGACGTAGCTAGTACATTACAAGCTCTAGCTAGCTACTTGAATGGATGGTCCATGCATCTTTCATGTCCAATGTCCAATGCTGTCCCCTGGCTCTCTCTTTCCTCCTTTTTCTTTCTTCAGTTATTATGACACTCATATGTTGTGTTGTTTTTTCCTTGGAAAAACACAAGACAGACAACAACCTTTCATGGCCCACTCAGTTTTACTAATAGTATGATGTATAACTAAATAGTACACTAATTGATCCACTGTTTATATAGCCTTTTTGTTTTTTTCCACCAAGCAGTTAATAGCTACTCCCTCCGTCCCTAATAAAATCAAACCCTAGAATCCCAAGAAACTATTAAGGAAAGAAACAAAAGACCAAATTACCCTTAATTAATGTAAAATTTGTATTGGTTGATGAGTAGGTGAGGGGTATTGAAGTAATAAAATTTTTTGATTTGCGGATTGGTGGTAAGTAAGAAGGTATGAATTGGTTTATTTTGGGACAAATTTTAAACCATAGGAGTTGGTTTATTTTGGGACGGAGGGAGTATGCTTGTACATATATAAGCTCTCCTAGCTTGTCAATTAATCTGATCACCCAGATTATATATGTAGACTTTCATGCTTGCTAAACATTTTCCCTGATGGTGGTGATAGTATGCTAGCTAGAGCTAGCTACAAATTGTTGGTGGTGATAGTACAATATTATGCATATAATCCAATCCACATGTGACTGCACTTAGAGAGACATGATTGTAGCTTGATCAAGCAGGTCATTTAATTAGCACACGTCTATATATAGCTAGCAACAGCTAGCTAACCAAGCTAAGTAACCAACTCGTATTAATTACTAGTAAGCAATGCAACTAACCAAATTAGTGAGGCACTTCAATAAATAGACAGTTAGTTATAGTTAAGTGCAAGGTGACTATATAAACAACTAGGTCGCTTATAGTATAATACTATGAAGTTGGTAATCTGTACATGTCATTAATTTACGTAATCCCTCTTCGTATAGAGTTAACGGTATAATAACGGTAAGTAACTGTATGCTGTTTGCATATACAAGTACTTGTATAATTGGGACATTATTAACATAATATTCAATTGATGCATATGTTTGATCATTGTTTTATGAAAAAAAACACTATTTTTTACCTACGCGATTTTATTTTTCAGGACAAATGTTGGTGTTTTAATTACTAATTAATGTATACATTAAATATTATGTATTTGAAAATAAATGGTGTAGAATACAACAAATACCTCATTTTCTTAAGGATTATGCATATACTTACATAATTTGTTTGTTCGGTGATCTACATATTTACCAACTAATATGGGCGATATTTACCGCTCGTCCCTTAAATAAACATTTGTAGGTTCCAGATTGAGGAAGAGGCCGGGGAGATCCCTTTCAGTCATCTTATTGTCAAATTTTAAATTATTTAGATTCTCCTCCTAAGTATCTTATTAGTTTGAATTATTTGCATTCTTGTGCATCTAAATCAGTGCCTCCGAAATATTTATATTATGTATAAAATTTGAGTTTTAGAAATCCTTTTATTTAAAAACGGAGAAAGTAGTACTACTTCATTTTAAAATATAGCTATTTCTGATTACTACATATATTTTGTGGCAGTATATGCATACTTGTACTGTCACATTAGTTGCAAAACTTTCGGTGTAACCTAAAGCTAGCCTGGCAGCATGCATGTGTACGGATGCCCACGCCAATGTACCTTCTCTGATCCTACCTGCTTCAACCGTGCAATTAACACTCCCACAGTTCCATTTCAAGTACAGAGTCACTGAGTTTCCATGTCCAATGTCTTATTTTTAAAAATTTATATAAAAATTTAAAAAATAAGTTACACATAGAGTATTATTCATGTTTTATCATCTAACAACAATAAAAATACTAATCATACAAAAATTTTTAAATAAAACTGATAATAATACGTTGGATAGGAAAACTCGTAACTGCATCTAAAATGGGACTGAGAGAGTAATTAATTATGCATATATATGTATAAAAAGAAGCACGTGATCGTGTATGAACAGAGAAGTACTGCAAACCTTAATAAAGTTACAGTGCAAACTAATAATTCAAGTCCTGAAGTATATTTTTTTATTGAAATATATTTCAACTTCTTTTAAAAAAACGAAATATGTGCTACGCGGATATGGTTTAAGAACTACATAATTATAGGTACCCGGTCTCCTCATAGCACTGAAGTAATATTATTTTCTTATGAAGAAATTCTTGACAAATTTATCGAAATAAATTACAGCTAAGTTTTTTTAAAAAAACTTGCAATCTTTTAGGTGCAAATTAATATGTATCGCCTTCGATCGCCTTTCAGTATATCCTGCAGCAGTATCGATCATAAGCCATGCATGTATATATTTATAGTTTTTACTTAGAATTAATATGTTATTTTCATCGTCGCCAAGGTTTAGGTTCGACCATGCTTAGATTGGTTACCGTAATATACATTCCCCGCGAGAAAAAAAAACTTTATTGAACATTCCATTAAAGTGATTACAAATTCAGAAATGTCATAGTATGGATGAATATATATTAGGCTCTTCTATTTTTCAATCGGTTGATATTTTCTAAAGTTATCGATCATTTTTTCATGACAATCCAATCTAAATTTTACTATTTAGACCAAAGCTTCTATAGTTCTATTAATTGATCACCACCATATAAAAAAAAGGTTTTGCTTATCCCTAACTCTAGCTTATATCAATCCTTGCAACTTATCTGCGGCGGTAGAGCTTGAGGCCCCATTGCCGGATCCGACTATACCTATTCTGCTCGAGGACGTCGTCACCATCTGCATCCCACTTGTTTTTTGCCATAGCTTGCACCCCCTCTCGGCCTTGTTCGCCTCCTCAAGACTACCATTTCTAAAAGAACTAGTAACGATAGCTATCCGTCACCTCTGTCAAGCAAATCCAACGATAGCTCGTGGTCCCTTGTCTTCGGCCAGTTGGATTCACCAGCAATGAGGCAGGGGCAGCCCCGACCTCACTACTAGTAGAGCGATAGCCTTTGCGAGAAAGCACAACAACAGATTGCGCGAGAGACTCTTAAAGAGTGGGTAGCATGGTGGCGGCCGCAGCCAGCTGGATAAGGATGGAGGGAAGGTGAGGGCAAAAAGGGAAGAGAGGGTAGAAAGAGAGGAGGGGAGAGCGGGAGGATTTTTTTTTTGCCCCCTCCTCATTGCTGATCAAAGATTATTATTTTTTCGAATGATACTTACTGCACTATCGGTTCAACTTTGGTTTAGAGTGGGATTGTGGGAATAAGAAGTGAACCGCAATAATGACCTTAGAGAGTGGTTGGATTTGGATATCAAGATTCAGAAAATCTCCCGTAACGGATGGATTTGAAATTTTAATCAATTAATAAATAGCAAAACTTGATGGTAGGATTGAAATAGTAGCTACAACCGAAAAACAACTTCTGAGAATAGAGATGTAGATAAGCATTTATCTAGATTAATATCCTTAAAATTGGTTATTTTTGGAATGGAAGGAGTAGGATATATATTAATTAGAGGATGGTTCATTCATTCATTGATTAATTAGTACATGATTTACGACGCACGATGCATGACACACTCATTGAGCCCGGCCAATCGAGCCAAGCCGCATTAAGCATGGAAAAATTAAGGAATCTTTAAGTCCTCTATCTCACCCCTCCCCCTCTCTTTGTCTCTCCCTCTCGCTCTCAACCTACTCAATCCTCCTTTTCCTGGCAAGCGGTGACCTCTTCTCTACGATGAGCGGTGGCTCCCTCCATTTCTCCCCGGCGTGATAGGTCCCACCACCTATCCCTAAATCTAGCCGTCTATAGAAGAGGGTCCACCAAATCTAGCTACCGTGAGCTTGAGGGCTGCTAGACCTCGATCCGACAATCTCCATCGCACCGTTATCAGCAATAGCAATAGTTGCACCAAGGAAACAATAGGGCGGAAGTACAATGTGCATGTGTGCATGCCTAGGTGGATGTAGAGGTTGGTGCACCACCACCGCGAGCAGCGGTGGCCTTGGCCTCTAGCACCTACTTCTCCTCTGGCAGCATGTTCCGGCTTTAGTTTTTGTTGGATTTCTAATTTAATGTTTATAATTTTTTGAATATGATAAATGTTTGTGACTTGTTAAAAATGATTCTATGATCCATTTTCTTGGATTTGCGATTAATTTCCTGTATTCTGCTGAAAGCATCGGCTCGTGATTCATCGAGGTGGCTTCAGTGCCTTTCTTTACTCTATGAAAACCCATCAGTACGTGCTGGTTCTCACATCTAGCACTGCTGGCCCCACTCCCCTATCAATGCTAGCTCTAAAACTAACACTGATGTTCGTCACAACTCAACACTGATGAGGTTTACTGGGGCAGCGTAAAACTGTTCAAACTTAGATTAAAATTAAGTAAAACCATGTAGAATAATAAAACTGTAATTAAAACAAACTAAAACTATATGTTGCATATAGTGTTGAAATTCTAGGCTTAGCATGCATAATTAATTGTAGGTGACAAAAAAATCAACAAATTCTCTAGAGGCTAATTAAACTCTAGTAGACCCCATCATATTATATAGTATACTCTGGATCCTGAAACATTAACAAGTACTATCTCCGTTTCATGTTATAAGACGTTTTGACTGCTTCAAGTTTGACTAAGTTTGTAGACAAATATAGTAATATTTATAATACCAAATTAGTATCGCTAAATCAATAATTAAATATATTTTTATAATAAATTTGTCTTGGGCTGAAAATATTATTATTTTTTCTACATGCTTAGTCAAAATTAAAGTAGTTTGACTTTAACCAAAGTCAAAACATCTTAATTATAACCTGAAACAGAGGTAGTAATAAATAAAAGCTAGTACAATAATTGGATTTAGAAATAACATATGGACCGATTAAAAAGATGGCGATCGATGTGGGGAGGGCCGAGGCCCAGGTACGTACGTACGTCGACGTCGCTACAGCTGCGACGACGGCGACCGGCGACGGCGATGCATGTGAGCGAGCATATGCATATGCATGCATGCACGCGGCCGGCCGCGGATCGACAGCGACGGTCGCCGGCCGGCCTCCTCCTCCGGCATCTATCCGACGTGTCATCGATCAGCCTATATGATCAGATGCCCCTAGCTAGCTAGCTAGTCATGGATGGCATCATCATCATCATCGTCATCATTTCAGATATTGTACGACGACGATCGATCGATTGCAGGTGAAGCAGCAGCAAGCTGGTATCTAGCCCTGCAAAACCGGGCGATCGTTTCATTTGACCAGCAACGATAGATGCGATACGGAGTATGATGTATATATATGTATGATGAGGTAGGTTGGTTAGTTAATTTCCAATCTTGTAATAAGGACATGTTCTTGTATGATTAAGGTACGTACTCCCTCTAGGCTGATAATATTAGTCGTTTTGAATATAGGTAAAATTAAACTTTAAAATCTTTGACTATAAATAATTTCTAAAATATTTATCTTAAAAATATGGAAACCATATTTGTAGATTATTCTTAAAAGGTACTTCAATATTATATATATTATAATAGAAAAATAGTTGTCAAAATTACTTTTTGAGACCATGTACTTGTCCGAAACGATAAGTATTATCAACCCGAAGAGAGGATATTCCTTGTGTCTGAAAATAAATTTAAATTTCACTCATCTCATATATACTAATATAACACCAAACGACTAGAATACCCCTACACAATCAAAACCCAATTATTTTTCATTTTATCTATTCCCAGTACATTTGTCTCCTACTTTCACAAACTCAGATGCAATGGTTACTTAAAAAATTAACTTATATTGGGATGAATGAGAGAAGTTAAAAATGAACTATTATTATAGGACGGAGAGAGAATAGATTTTACCTCGGTTTCTATTAATTAACACGTTTTTCAAACCGCTGAATAATGATGCATTTCGTCCAAAAATTTTCTACACAAAAAATGCCTTAAAATACCAGATATATTCATTTCTTAAGTTTCTAATAATTAATAGAACTCAATTAATCATGCGCTAAACCAAAACCACACCTACGTCTTCCTCTGATTGATCGCCATGGATAAGAAATGTGTGTCCCATGCATGTAATGATTCCATGCGCGTCGATCGTCGGCGACGATCTTGGCCGGCTGGGCGGTCTCTGTCCGTCGCCTTGGACTGTCGGCCGGCGACCACACTCGCTCATCCACACTCTATGGGTCTAGCTACCAGTACTCTAGCTAGCTAGCTAGTTGAAATGCATGAACCATGGATCGTCGTCGATAATGCATGGATGGATGGATGCATGGGTACTACCCAACAACTTATTCTCTACCACAGAAAAATGAGTACATGTACAGTTTGTGTGTTCACTATATATATGTAATGACACTTTATTACGAATTGAGATGCATAAAAGCAGTGGCGGATCTAAAACGAAATAGCAGCGGGACCTGAGCAAACTAGATAAAGTTATAGTCCCCCTTCCATCTATATATGGTAAAAAATTTTAGTGGGATCTTCGTGGGGGCTCTTACAGTCTTCACGCCAGTAGTGGGGGCTCGAGACCCCGCCGCCCCCATGCTGGATCCGCCCCTGCATGAAAGTGTTGCTAAATAATTCCAGGCTGGCCCCAGACTGTTGTTCACGAAGGTCTTGACATATATACGTGCGTCCTTCGACGTCTAGACCAACATGATCGAAAAAAATCCCACCTCATTTGGACCGCTCGAATCTGCTTTAAGATTTTTACAACCCTTAACCCTAATTCACTCCCTCGATCTTCCTCTGATTCCCTCACTTGAATTGCCGCTCTTGATCCACCTAGCTACTTCCCCACCACCACCACGTCGCCGTTCAGCCTTGCCAGTACCAAAAGGCGAAACGTGGCGCCTGCGAGGCCTGCCACTACTGTATGTACCTCCCTCCCCCTCCTCGCCACTCTTCCTTGTCAAGCTAGCGGTGGTGAGGTGTTCCCGTCCCGTCATCTTTTCTACCAGTGGAAACATCACCGCAACTCTGTCTCCTAACCACTCGCTCCACTTTGCATCTATCGTCGTTATTGGCCCACCGCCCCATTGCCAACCCCACGGATTCATTGGCGTCGCCGCCACATTGCCACCCGCTCGTTCCACCACCCACTATCGGCAAGCCACCGCCTCCCACGGCCATCTCTCTAAGGATAGTAAACGCTTCTCTTTCTCCTCCCACACGGCTCCAACCCTCGATTCCATCCCGGGACCCTAACTAATCTAGTCACTGCTATCTCATCGGAGCTAGATGAGAAGGGGTAAAAGCACGAACTGCGACGCGTATCTCCAATAATGGTGAATGATTTTGATGCGAATCCACACCAATGTTCTGTCAAAGGAAGGTTAGCAATCCCATTTTTTTAGTGGTTGAGATTAAAATCATATAAAGCGCTGTGATGGAAATAAAACTCTGCCACTGAAATTCTTTAGTGCCAAACTATATATGCTGGGAAAAGCTTTGCCCGATTATACATGTTGAATAGCACTCCTCCATTCTTTTCTGTTTTCACATTGGTTAGTAGTGTAAACTGAACAATATGTGAGAGATGGAAGAGATGTCAATGAGGACGGCTTAATTAGTAATTTTGTTTAATCAATTGTGTTCTCAACTACAACTGATCAGAGAATATTTAGTGGTCGATCTGATCTGACTTATAAGTAACAGACCTAGCTAGCTAGCTAGCTAACACACTTGGTGCCTGCATGCCTCTAGCTAGCTAATTTCGTCACTGTGTTAGCACTAATATGTAGGAGTAATCAACATGTGTTTCTAGAACATACGTGTGATGATATCATCGAGATGAAATCAAATCACATCTCTAGAGACATAGCCGGCAATGTAGTTGTGTTAGGTAGGATCGTGCTTTGCTTTGCTCAATCAGAATCGATGAAAAACTGACACGGCAGATCTCGACGACGACAATTTAATTAATTATTAGTCCAACCAAACCGCAGCTAAAACTAAACCTATTCCATTAATTTGCACAAACGACGACGTACCGTACCGAATCTTCTTCTGTAAAATATATATATAACTAACTTCAATTATTCATTAACGAGAACTTCAAATTGCTGCATAATTATCTTGATCTCTTCTCGGTCGGTTGGTACAGGTTTTGGACTCGATCGTACGGTCGTAACGTTGACCTCTGCATGCGCATGCATATATGGACCTCACCTGCACTTGCATTATGTACGTATACTAGCTGACGCTATACTAGCTGTATTGTCACTTCTTGCTGTACTTTTGCTTTGTAAACTGATGCGGGTGATTAAGTTTGCACCGATCAGAGGGTGCATATATAGTGAAAATTGATAAACTATAGCTAAAAAGTTTTCTTAACTGGGTTTCTGAGCACCCCTCTATATATAATGTATATATAGATACCAATGATTCGAATATGGATCCTCTGCAGTACTATTGTCTTTGTAATTATAATGACTGATAGGTAGACATGGATCTACATGTCAGCGGCAACTATTGCAGGTGCAGTACTGCAGAGAATTCGAATCCATGTCCATATATACCATAAGAGATGTGTATGGACCATACAAGCATGGATAGATAACTAACTAGGCAGACATGATATGCATATCAAAAGGGAGAGAAATTCATGTGTGTGTGTAAAGCATCATGTAGTAGCATCCTTTTAGTTTGATTTGTCGGCCTCCCTTACCCTACGTGCATGTGTAGGCATCCAGTACCCTGTGCTGTTCATTGCATTGCACACAAAAATTTTAAAATATATATGGCCTAGCTACATGGAAAGCTAAGCTTTTTTTTTTTTGCCTTAGTGGAGTGTGTGATATATTCTTCTGTTCCATCACTGCAAAAGTCTCCTGGTGAAGAAAGTTAACTGGAATAGCTTAGCTTAGCTATTTCTCTCTTGATATTAATTAATTAATTATTCATGCCATGCATGAATTGTCGCCTTCTAATTCCAGATCAAAATTAAAGGAAAGGTTAATTTGAGACTACAGTACATATGAACAGATTCTAGTTTTAGTAAGGTTATCTATGAAAATTTTCAGAAGTACATGTCAAACTCGAAGGAGTTTACCAGGGCGCAGTGTTATTGATACTGACAGATAAAAGTTTATCAGGCATGCATATGCATCGTCATATCGAAATCGATCACGTTTCAAGTGTGCCGTACATGTACAAAAAAGTCTTCTTGATCAATCCAAAATGCAGCGATCACTGTATTTATGGTTGATTTTGCAATGCATGTACAGTGATCTAACCGTGAGAGACAGTGACTAGCTAAGCAAGTTAATTACTACTAACTAGTAATGTGAATGCACTGGGTGCTCACACTGAAAAAAAGGAAAAAACATATGCCTGTGTCATGGCTTAATTACCACAAAAAAGTTTATGCAAATTGCAACTCGAAGCCTGAATTTTGTACTAGTTACTAACTGATTGATCTTTTAGTGTGCCAGATGTGTACTGTCACACGCATGCAGGGTGCCTAAAAACACTTTAATTAATTTCCAGTTGCTGCCGGCACAATAATCATCTCCCCATCTACACTTAGACACTTTAATTGCGTGCATTGCATTGCCTTATCTGATTGCAATCCTTACTATACATGACATGACAGACGACATTTGCAATATGGACATAAATGTGTTCATCAGATTTATTGTTCTAGGTTATGTTATATTTTATCCTAGATTTATTTATTTGGGGACGGACGAACTACATGCATGCATGGTCCTTTGCAAAATCTTATGACTAATAACAGTACTGTACTACTACTACTACTACTCAACCAAAAGAAAAGAAAAGGAAGAAGAAAAGAAAGGAAATGAAAAACCATGCATCTTTCTTTCTTTCTTTCTTCCAAGCTAGCAAGCTCATAAAGAAAAAAATAATTAATTAAAGTTAGGATGATAGATCAAAGGCATGCATGCAATATTTGCAAATGCAAATGAAATGGTCCTGATGGTGCATAGTGCCCTTGAATGGATGGAATTGATCACAAAGCATTTGCATGTAGCTAGCTAGACAAGGAAGAATTCCTCCTCCATGGTGTCCCTACTATACTCTGTACACCCCTCTTCTCTCAAACTACACATTAACAACATGCATGATGAACAGCTAGCTAAGCTTTTAGCATATGTATGTATGCCCTCAAGAGCCATCCATCCTTCAGTCCAATCCCCAATCCAATCCAATCCAATCCAAAATCACATCCATCCATGCTGATGATCAAGATTAGATGCTATAGGTTTGCCTGCCTGCCCTTAGTGTACATATTGGTCCTGCATGCTCACCACTAGTATACTACTCATCCTTGCATTATATTGAGAGACCATTGTTGTTTTTTTGCTTTCCAGCTCAGCTACTCATTTGCTTTGTTGAAAACCCCATCCCCTCATGAGAATCTTCAACAGTGGCATAACAATACTAATGGCCAATTAGTCGCCGTCATCATCAACCAAAACCATGGATTAGCATCGGACAAGAGAGGCATGGTCAGGCCACCGAATCGAATTATTGATTCGATCCCCTCCCGGCCATATCATGTAGGAGTAGCTCCATTGAACTGTATATATGAATTTCACCACAAGACAACAATAACTTAATTGTAAGAAGGGGATTATTTTAATTTACTACGAGCTGATCGAGATTCGTATGCAACGGTTGATCAGTTAACAACTAGGGATTACCCTTTCTTTCTGATTCCTATACAACACATATCCAAACAAGCCTTAATTTAGTGGGGGAACAAATATTAAATAGTGGAATGTAGCGAGTATTGTGTTGTTGTATTGCAGTGAATTTATTACCTAAGCTCTGATATCATATTGAGTTGTATAAATATATAATACACTTACTGGAAATTTTAGGTTGATGGAGAAGGACATAATATGGACAATATTTCACTTATACTGGTTATGGTTTAGGACTTGTACTGGTTATGATTTAGAAAATTAAGGTCATGATTCTTTTCCCAAAAAAATATCCAAATATTGATGAGGCCAGCTGAGAATTAATTAGGACCATATAATATATAGCATTATTGTAGCAGTGCACCGGAGACACTCAATATAATTTGAGATATTAGTGACCATATATTATTATCAATCACACATTACTGGTTAATTGCATGCCTCAATGGTCCGCCGTCCCTTCATTTCCCCTTGAGAGTTCGTTCTCACATCGATGTTGTACCTAGAGCTAGAAAGGCCCACGGCATTACTCGCATGGCGCCAAAAGCCCTGAAAGCAAATGGATTTCAGAGCTGTCCTTATACCCTACATATATATACAACTTCAAAAGCCCATGCATTCCACAAATCAAAACCTAACTGCAGATGTATGCATTGTGTCATCAAATCAACAGTGATCAGTGATTAATTTCAGAAGGAACTAATTGGACCAACTTCAGAAGAAAAAAGAAAAAAAAAAGAACTACCTACCTGCAACAAGAACACTGATAGGATGGATATGATGGAATGATGTTGAGTTCTGAAGAGAGATCAGCTTAGCTATGGTACTTGTGTATAGTAGCTAGATTATATGAGATTAATACATGTAGAGACAGGGAATGCCAGGTGTCAGCAGGGTGAGCTAGCTAGCTAATTAAGCTGGGATTAGTTAGAGTGATACAGTGTGTAGGCATGCACACACACACACACACAATGACACAAACATATATGGACCTGGGTTGGCTTGATAGCTGTCGACAAAGATAAGAGGGATATGAGATGTCGGCAAGAGAGGAAAGAGACAAGTCAAGTCATTCCAGAATGAATCAGCAATTATTAATCCCTCTAACTAATGAAACACACATAAAAAAAAAAGCTACCAGTAGCTAGCTAGAACAAGATGCACTCCATCTATCCATCTATCGATCAGCAGCTGGCCCTAAAGTGTGGCCACTTTATTATATTTGCACACCATCTCAGATCTTAGCACAGTGCTAATTAAGTTGCTGTCGTTTCCAAACTGATCATTACTCGATTGAACTGATAGTCTCTCAATTAAAAGTTCATAATTCGGGAGCTATATATTTTGATCGCTTTCAAGAAAAAGAAGAGCACCAAGTCCCAAAAAGAGAGAAATTCACTGCTATAATTTGCAGAAAAAGCTTAATGCTACAAAATTGTAATTTTTATGATGAAATTGCATCCATTAATTTTCAAATACCAGTACTTCAGCACTTCATACTGTGAGACCAATGAGGTGAATAACGATAAAGGCCCAAGTTCCAACATATATGTCCATGAAAGCCCACGAAATATAGGATCACATATGGCCGACAATTCAAGGCCCAAAATTAGCACATATATATCAGGAATAAGTTCACTTTAGTTCCATCCTTTTGACACTAAGGCTGCGTTCGAACCTGAAGGTTCCCAACTTTTCTGCCCTCGTTTTCCGCGCGCACGCTTTTCAAATTGTTAAATTGTGCGTTTTTTATAAAAAGTTTATATACGAAAGTTGCTTAAAAAAATTAAATTAATCCATTTTTGAAAAAAAATAGCTAATACTTAATTAATCACGTGCTAATGGACTACTCCGTTTTCCGTGCGGAGAGGATGGGTTCCCAACCCATCCTATCGAAAGCAGCCTAAGTTTTCCTTCAAGCATAATACTAGATATATAATGTCTGTCAACCTGCAAAACCTTCTGTACCTGAGTCCGAAGGTCTCAGGGCAGTATGGTGTCTAAGTTTTGGCTGGCTTGGCAAGTAAACCCCATATGTCAGTGGTCAACTATTATTCCTTCTCTCTCCCGCCTCTTCCCCATCTCTCGTATTCTCACCAAACATTCGAGAGGCGGCCGACGGGAGGGCGATGAGCGGCGAGGATAAGGGCCACTCATGGATGGCATCGTAGAGGGGATGGTTGGGTTAAAGATCGCAGCGGGGTAGCTTTAGGTTGATCATCGGAGACGTGTTGTGCTTGTTCCCACTGCGTTGATTGCCTCTCCCTCATAGGAGAACTCGCCGTTGTCAATTTGTGGGTCCCGCATCACCACCTTCAGTATCGGGCGGAGGAAGTAGGGCGGCACACTGTCGTCGGCATCCGACAACGACAGCGATGACCATGACCTCATCAGCGCCGCGCTCATTGCCGCAGGCCTCCTCTAGTAACCGACGTGCTCCTGCCGACTCATCCTCCTCCACATGTCACAGCATTTTTAGCTTGAGGAGCGCCACCTCCCTAGTGACCTCCATCGGCCAGGCTCCCGCGCCTGCATCCACCACCCAGCATCTCCCAGCACCCTTCTCCCCTCCACTCGAGCATGTCTCCCACCCTAAAGAGGGATGGGAAAGAGAAAGGTGAGGAAGAGAGAGAGACCTCGGATGGGACCACCTATACATTTGTCGACAAATTTTCTCCTAAAAATTTAACATATATAATTATAGTATAGCCGTAGTGTAATTACACTGTAACTTGTATGTAATTACACTGTAATTTGCATGTAACTATAGTGTAACTTGTATGTAAGTTTCACATAATTTTGAATCGTTAGATCTATTACAAGATTTTTGTTCTAGTGAGGAAGAAAAAAAATCACAGCACACATATGTGAAAGGATTTGTTCCCACGACTTCCATTTTACCGAAATAACATGTTACGGAGAAATTTTTGAAAGTTACATACAAGTTACATTATAGTTACAGTGTAATTACACTACGATTGTACTGTAATTACATCTGTCAAATTTTTAGGAGAAAATTTGTTGACAAATATATAGCAAAATTGCCTCGGATACACTGGTTTTACAAGTTGAGAAACACATTATATCTAGGGCCTGTTTGGTTGGTAACTAAATTTGCCTTACCTAACCTTAGGCAAGCCATGGTTTTAGTAGAAAGTGTTTGGTTCTTGCTACAGGTCTATTTTGCTTAACTCTTAGCCACCTGGCCCACATGTTATACACTCTATTTTCTTGCCAAACATTGCCTAAGCTTAGTTTGTCATTTTGTTTGCCACAAAAATATGGTAAGACTAAGCTTAGCTATCTTATAAAAAACGTGTGGCAATATTAGTCGCCAACCAAACAGACCCCTAGTGTTGCGGTTCAAAGACGTAATGCAAACTTGATGTCAACATGAGGAACCTAAAATGAACTTATTTCTAAATGAAGCACAATCAGAGACCCATAGATGGCCCATATTGCGATCCAGAGAAAAGGCCCAAACCGAGCTCCAGCCTCCAGGCAGAAGCCCAACCACAGCCCAAAGCTGATCTATTCCATCAAGATTGGGAATTTCCTTTCCCGACGATCCCCTCAACGACGCCGACGCCGCCGCCGCCGCCGCCGCCGCGGCCGCGGTTGCGCCCGCGCCTACTCCGGTGAGCTGCTGCGCCTGTACCACCTACTTCCTTCAACCTTCCTCCTCCCATCCACTTCTCAATCTCTCATCCTTCCTCTCCTCCGCATTTCTCCATTCTAGGTAACCAACCCGATGGCGATGGAGCTGGAGCGCGCCACCAAGAAGAGGCGCGGCGGCATCGACGACCTCCCCGACGACCTAATCGTGGAGATCCTCTCGCGTCTCCCGGCCAAGTCCGTCTGCCGCTTCAAGTGCGTCTCCTGGCGCTGGCGCCGCCTCATCTCCCACCGTGACCACCGCAAGAAGCTCCCCCACACGCTCTCCGGCTTCATCTCTCGCTACTGCGCGCCCCTCGACGACGACGAGCTCGTCTCGATCCCCCATTTCGATAGCATCGATGGAGGAGAAGAAGATGAAGAGGAGCACCGCCTTGTTCTTGACCCTTCCTTGTCCTTCTTGCTTGGATACATATCCATCTCTCCCAAGGATTGCTGCAATGGCCTTGTCCTCTGTTTGTGTTGCAAGAATTCCCCGAGAGATGAATCCGATTACGTGGTCTGCAACCCTGCCACTCAGAGATGGATCATCTTGCCCGAGATCGACGATTACGACCAGCTCGCCACCATCCGTCTGTGTTTCGATCCGGCATTGTCACCCTACTTCCATGTCTTTGCAATCCTGGAGGATGCGGATGGATGCATAACCGGCGTGGAGATTTTCTCGTCAGAGACGGGGCGGTGGAGCCACAGGGAGAATGGTTGGGTTGACCAAGATGATCATATGGTGCGTCCCGACGCCAAGTCTGTGTTTGTCGATGGCATGGTGAATTTCATCTCCTTCAGGTCCGCGATCATAGCGGTTGACACGGAGGGGAAGAAGTGGAAGACTATTCCTCTTCTAGAACAAATGACTTGTCAATGCTTCTGCAATGGGAACCTTGCTTTCATAGGCCAATCCCAAGGGCACTTGTATTACATCAATTTCAGGAATAGGGATTCCTCTATACTGTCAGTCTGGACTCTTGATGATTACTGCAGCCGCCGATGGTCCTTCAAGTACAACATTAGCACTTCCCAGCTTTTCGGATGGACGAATATGAGGCTTGAACGGGAGTACAACCTGATTGCAATTCACCCAGACTGCAATATGATTTTCTATGTTTCCTGGGACGAGGGCCAGAACACACTGCTATCATATGACATGGATCGGGGGGAAGTTAACTCGATATGCAATATAAGAGATCCCTTTTGGAATCCCTGGGATCCTTGTCTCCCGTATGTCCCCGTGTTCATGGAGTCATTGCATGATCATGCCTAGATGTGGTGGCAGCTCATAAAAGAACATTTTGGTCAGCTAAGTTTCATTGTTGGTGATCAGTGAAGAAAAGGTTGATCCACTGGTGGATTTTCTCTATTTTTCAAAGAAAAAAAGAGTTGCTTTCCAACCAGAAGGTGCCAGAGTTATTGATTACCGAATTGGTAATTTTGCTCTTCCATTTACTCTAGTTACCTGTTTACTCATAGAGCAGAGTAAAAGTGGGGTATATTAAGTTGTGACCTTGTTAAATTCATGGTTTAGCGCTAGAATAAGCTTATTTGATTTTGTACTATTTCCTTGTGCTTTTCATGCAATCCTTCTCTTAGTTTGTAACCACTAACCAATGTTACTATGTTAGTCAGTCATGTGGATCGTGTTACTTGAATTTACAGAGATTGGTTATCCTTTTAACTCTTCATGTGCCTTTCTCTCAAAAGAACCTCCATTTACTTTTGGCTATATTATTTTCTGATATTTTTTAGTATCACTAGGAGTAATGCTTATTGCTAGCTTACATAAGGCTGTTGGTAGACAAACTTGCATGTATTTTTATTGCTTGCATAAACTCTACTCCTAGAACTGATGTAGCTGAATCTGATGAATCATGATGGTTTGTGAAGAGAGAGCTTGAGATGGTACTTGGTGTACAGTAGTGAGTAGGCAGGCCAATTGTCAGCTTGGTGAGCTTATTAAGCTGATTAGGAAGTGACAGTATGTATGTAGGTACACATATGGACCTCAGGACATGTGGTTTGGTAGCTTGGAAGATGCACTCAGCTGGCTACTTCGCATAGCTGAGATCTTAGCACTGTACTACTAAGTTGGTGTTCTTTCCAAAGTCCAAACTCCTTGACCCACCTAGGCTCAAATGTGGTCCAAATTTTACTAACCTTTATATATTACGATGCACTCAAATCCCAAATTTGGGCCTGTTTGGGAATCCCCTTGGGATGAATTAGACCAAAGATTAGTTAGCAGTCGCGTCAAATTATATATCACTCTCCAAATTAGCTGATGAAGAATTGACGACTGAACAAACAGGATCAGGTCCCAGCATTGTTCAATTTTCAGAATAAGCAATTGCTTATAACCAACGAAAGGACCAGATGAAACATCCTGTCCAAAACCCTTGCAGTCTTGCAGATTCTGTACCCCAATGCTGCAACATCTAGCACAAGAATCCTTTTTTTTCTTTCCCGAATACATCTTTGTTCTGCAAGCTTTTATTCCACCCCAAAAAAGACTTCGATATCGTTTTCCCTTTGAGAAGATCTTGTAGACTATACAATCGATTTCCCCCTTTGTTCAGAGAACACAATGGTGCTGCATCTTGCTCTTGTTGCTATTGCTACCAGAATCGTTAAAAATACCTGAATTATTGGAGGAGTTGTATAAATATAATACACTTACTGGAAATTTTAGGTTGATGGAGAAGGACATAATATGGACAATACTTCACTTATACTGGTTATGATTTAGAAAATTAAGGTCATGATTCTTTTCCCAAAAAAATATACAAATGTAATATAATCTATATAGTTGATCCCCACTAAATGTAGTTATTAGTATTTTCCTCACCTGTGGTGCTTCCACATCACCTTATTTCTCTTTGACCATTTGATTGAAATTCAACATCCTAGATTACCTCAAAGCCATCTCACGATTCACCATTGGATTATCTTGGACAGCTCAGATTTACTTTGAATGTGATATGTTTTGTAGCTTGCATTTAATTATTCCTTCCATCATGCACTGCATGCATTAGACGTCACAATTTTGCTCCAACCATATAAAATTCTCTCTGTTAATCTGGCAATCAAGAGGCCACTAATGCTATGAATTCAGAACGGCTGTTACCAATTCGAGTAGCTATAGCTCATCCCCACTAACTACCATAAACACTCTAATTAAATCTGGCTATTAGATTAAGATTGGAGGTGATCTTAGATTTATCATTTCAATAGGTGAATGATTGTATAGCGTCATGCAAATCAGACCAAGATTGTGACCCACAGGCCAACCAGGCACGTTGAGGAATTGCCAGGAAACCGAGCGTTTCATCAACATGCATGTATGAAGTAGGATTGAACTTGCATGCAGGTACTCCCTCCTTCCCTAAATGTTTGACGCCGTTGACTTTTTTAAGCATGTTTGACCGTTCGTCTTATTCAAAAACTTTTGTGAAATGTGTAAAACTATATGTATACATGAAAGTATATTTAACAATAAATCAAATGATAGGAAAATGATTAATAATTACTTAAATTTTTTGAATAAGACGAATGGTCAAACATTTTTTAAAAAGTCAACGGCGTCAAATATTTTGGGATGGAGGGAGTATTTATCTATTTGATTATTGGCCTCTTCATAACTTGTATACTCCATTAAGATCTTGCATCTTCACACTTGACAGTATATTCGTAAGTACTGTTGTTGTGTTCAAATATCATATGCTAGCGTTGTATGGATTCCTTTAATTTCTTGGTGGTTTCGTCCACCAAAGATTATATATTTCTTTTGCTCATAAAAAAGGCATAATATCTGGTTGGATAATTTTCAACTGGAACCAATAAAGAGTGCAGTGTTGCAGTGTGAGGTAGATCTGACATTTCAAATTGCTCGATAGGTTTTAACTTTATTTTCTAAAGAATTAACTATATGGATATACTAGTATAGAGATGGTGGAGGAACCCCTATCCTCCCAACAGGTCCCCAAACAAAGCAGCACTAGCTGTACATATGTTTCAGTCTTTCAGTTTGATAATTTGCGGGCATTTTTTTCTCTCTTTTTTCAGGCCCTTTTGCTGCAGCTTGCGTACTGTTGCTCCGCTGATCTAAGTCACTGTATTCTGTATTCTGTAGATGGCAATGTAACTATTCCATGAAGAGCAGTACAGCAGTACGACGGGAGCTTACGAAAAGATATGGCTTGCTACTTGACCAAGAAATCTACTTATGCAGAAGTCAGTAACATATACATCTACTGAGGAACTGATAGTCTCTCAATTATAAGTTCAGAATTCGGGAGCTATATATATATATTTTAACTGATCGCTTTCAAGAAAAAGAAGAGCACCAAGTCCCCAAAAGAGAGAAAATTCACTGCTACAATTTGCAGGAAAAAACTTAATGCTACAAAGTTGTAATTTTTATGATGAAATTGCATCCAATATCAGTACTTCCGCACTTTATATTGCGAGACCAATGAGGTGATGAATAACGATAAAGGCCCAAGTTTCAACATATATGTCCATGAAAGCCCACGAACGTCTGAAATTTAGGCTCACATAGGGCCGACAATGCAAGGCCCAAAATTAGCACATATATTGACGCCGAGTTTGAATTATGTCCTTCGAGCATAGTACCAATATAACACGTCCCACAACCTGCAAAACCGTTCGTACCCTAGTCCGAAGGTCCTAGGGCAGTATGGTGTAAGTTTTAGCTGACGTGGCAAGTAGGCCCCACATGTCAATGGTCAACTTTTCTTCTCTCCTCTTCCCCATCTATCAGATTCTCACCGAGCATTCGAGAGGTGGTCAATGGGAGGGTGGCGAGCCATGGGGGCCACCGACTTGGAGATGGACGACCGACTCGGGTGGAAGGGACCGACGGGAGGGTGATGAGTGGCGAGGAGAAGGGCCACTCGTGGATGGCGTCGTAGAGGGGATGGTTGGGTTCGAGATCGCGGTGGGGTAGCTTTAGGTTGGTCACTGGCGACGTGTTTGCGCCTATTGCGCAGCCACTCGTTGATCGCCTCTGCCCCATAGGAGAGCCCGCCGCCGGCGATCTGTAGGTCCTTCATCACCTCCTTTAGTATCTGGCAGATGAACACCTGCTGCGCGTCCAAGGACAACGCGAAGGGCAACATTATCGCCTTGAACAACTGCCCTGACGCTGGTGGTGTCGATGTATGTCTCGATCACGTCGACGATGGATGGCGCCTTCGCCAACACAAGCGCTTCCTCTGCAATAGAGAAAAACGCGAGGAGAGAGAGAGGGAGATGTGGGGAAGGAGAAAAGAAATTTACATGTAGAGCCCACCGCGTATATTTAACCATATCTCACTCACATGTGGGCCCTAACTGCAGAAACCGTTTCCAAAACCACCGAGGAGCTGATTGCACCGGTTTTTAAAAAGGGTGTACCTATATCACAGTCGCCACAGACATATACTGTTCAAATAAAGCCCGTTCACACCTTAAACGGGTCCGCCTATCTCGACCCAGTAGCAACTGATATAATCTTGAGCAGGTCCGTGGGTGGAAAAATCACAAATCTCAAAGCAAACAATGGACAGTCTAAGATCTGACTGTAAAGCTAATATATTTGTGGTGCCACAAATATAGCAACGCCAAAAATATTGGGTGATGTGTTATATCCGTTTGGAAAAAGTACACCTAAGGTCCCTGAACTTGTCATCAAGTTATAAAAACGCCTTCAAACCACAAAATTAGATATCTGGCGTCCCTTAACTAATCAAAACCGGTCCTTCGGTGGTTTTGACTCTGGTTTTGTCCGACGTGGCGGCTGAGTCAGCGTGGGACCCACGTGGGCCCCCACATGTCAGGATGCCACATCATCTCTCTCTTTCCCCTCTTCTCTCCCTCTCTCTCCTCTCGATCTCTCACTTTGCATGCATCGCGACCTGTCCCGCCATTGACCGTTGCACCGATCGATCGATCAACTCCAGTGACAAGAATGGATAGTATCCCGCGGTAGAAGTCGAGCAGCTTCTCGCCTGAGAGGCTCGGCCGGAACCTCTCTCTCAGTGCCATCAAGACCAGTGAGCATGGCCCCGCTGAGCGCGTCAAGGAGGAGTGCAAGGAAGGTCATGGCGATATCAACAATGCCGGTGCCGGCGAGGGTGAGGATGCTGCCGGAGAGGAGGCGGCCCCGTCTGAGAAGGCCGCTGAGCCGGACCTAGCCATGTTGTCGGCGAAGGTGGATCCGTTCCTTGCCGGGAGGGAGGCTGACGCGCCGACGAGCTTCTTGGAGGTGACGCTTGATAAGTTCGCGTCCGCCGTCGAGTAGGAGATGGCACAGTCGGAAGGCGACGACGATAAGTGGGCGATGGGCGAGAATGGCGAGGCGGTGCCGCTCTTTGCCGCGATCAGGTGCATCTCCGCGCGGGTGGCAGCGCTCACCGCGGTCCCCGAGGGGAGCAAGTTCACCATTAGGGTGCATCGCGTCACCGGCGTGCTCCACTGCGCTCGTGTGGTGGGCGCAGCTGCCGCTGCCTCTCCCCGCGCCTTCGCCCACTCGCTCCGTTAGCTGGCCGCTCCGCCCCGCGTCATGCCCTCTCCGGTGATCTGCTTGGAGGGGAGGGGAGAGAGCCAGAGAAGGGATATAGAGAAGAGGGAAAAAATAGACTAAAGTTTTACTGATATGTGCGGCCCACGTGGGTCCCACGCTGACTCAACCGCCACGTCGGACAT
The DNA here is from genome assembly GCA_000338895.3 of Oryza meridionalis. Taxonomy (NCBI): domain Eukaryota; kingdom Viridiplantae; phylum Streptophyta; class Magnoliopsida; order Poales; family Poaceae; genus Oryza; species Oryza meridionalis. Next base: position 2,309,912 of record CM002528.2, on the reverse strand, counting down.
AACTGTAGTCAAAACTACTGAAGGACCTATAGTGTAATACCCCGTATATTAAAAGATATTTAGCTTTTTTAGTTTGGGTTGACTTGTTAAAATAAAGATGTTAACAGAAATAAATAAAAGAAAAATATCTTTAGAAGTGGGCCAACATGAGAAGGCCCATAAACCCAGCCCATTAGTTCTCCCTAAAACCAAGAGAGAGGGGAACCGACTCCCACCTCCCCTCATAGTGCCGCCAACCCTCTCCCTGGCCGGCGCCTCCTTCCTCCCCTTCTCCTATGTTCGCATCTCTCCCTCTACAACAAATTGTCCTCCCTAGATCTCCACCTTCATAGCTTGGATCAAAAAGCGAAATAGAAAAACGGAACGAGAAGGAGGAGAGGAGTAAAAGGAGGGGTTAGATCAGAGTCTCCCCTATTGTCTCCTCACAAGTTCTCTAAAGAAACTCTAGGTGAGGCTTTTCCCCTTGTCATACCAGTTGTTCTAGGGTGGTTTTAGTGGTTTAATTCGTGGATAAGGAAGGTTAGAGAAGGAGTTTTGTTTGTTGTGGTTCGAATTGGCTGTTCTGCACGTTGGCAGATTTACAGTGTTTCGGTTTTTCGAAGTTTCAGAGATCTAAATGATATTTTCTGCGAAAGTGTATAACTAGAAAGTTGTAGATAATATTTATATCTATCTTCTGACCAAAGGGCGCGATTTTATCTCAAGTGGTTTAGACGATACGAATTTTTGAGTATAACTGTTGTTTTTATGCCATAATCTGGATAGTAGTAGATTGAACTGTTTTTGGATGGGCTAAACAGTGGAATCAGCCAAGACGCCTATAGACAAAGTTGTAGAGGTTTTTCTTAGCTTTCCATATTGGTAAAGTACACGCTGATTGGGCAAGTAGAACTCCAGTTATGATTGTTTTAGTGCGGATAGTCTGAATTTCTGGACAGATTGTGAAGCCTGCTTTCGAGCGCAAATTAGACCATTTTAATGGCATAATAAAAATATGATTTCCACATAAGAGTTGGAGGCCTTGTTTTGTAGATTTCCAAAATATATTTATTTGCAGTCATAGCCTTTTCATATTTCAAGATATAAAGGTTTGAAGCAACAATATTGTTTATAGTGCAAGCGGCGTTTCTTGTTATTGCGTTTTGATGGGATGGGGCAGTAGGTTCACCTTTTTCATTGTTTTATATGCATGTTTGAATGTGTTTGCTGAGGTTTTGTTTGTGATTAGGTGGTGGTCCTTCAGATTGTGCATGATACCAACCCTTCATTGGAGGCAAGTGCATGACGAACTAACTGTGTGATTGATGGATTGTTTGCTCTATCTATTTATTTCCGATATATTTCTATGTGACATGTGACCGCTTATATTCATATTGTTGTTCGCGCCATTTAGGTTTTCATGTTTACCCTATGTTTACGATGTTATTCTTGTTTCAATATTCCGGATTCTGGTTCCGGGTAAATAATTCAAGTTCCCTGTTTGCCATGAATGTGCAATATGGTTTCAATTTGGTTCTTTGACTCCGATTTCAATTATTCAAGTACCATACATAGTCATGGGAGTGCAATTTGGTTCTTTATTCAAGTTCCTGTGGGTAAGCCCTGATCACGCTTACTCGGCTTTGCCGGCAAATGTTAGGATGTATTCACTATTGTGCGGGATGGAAACTACTATTTCAATTCATGCCTGCCCGGGATGGGAACTACTATCTTCTTTGATTTGGTGTTTGAAAATGTGTTTCCTATCAAAGAAAGAAAGCCTTCTGTTTATACTTTATTGCCAATGATGTGTATATGTGTTTTCTAGTTCCATATTGTACTTGCTGAGTATTTTTATACTCACTCTTATGTTTTTTTTAGTTTTAGGCACATATTGAGATCGACATGCATAGGCGGAAAGTAGCACCCTTATATATACATTTATTTGCACACTATCAAACTATATTGCTTAGGTCCATAATGGTATTTAAACTATATCATGGTTCGGTCTTATAATAATCTTTTAGATTTCTAATAGTTTCTTTCCCATGGATTATAAGAATGGATCGCATTGTGGGAATAATATTGTTATTAGTTTAACTTATAATTGCCTGTCGTGGATGTCCGTATTTACAGGGGAGACTCTGTCGAAATTTCTAATAATTTTGGGAAGTTAGTGGTTTGAGTGTATGTTTGGTGTGACACTCTAGGTACGTGGTTACCTGGAGTGTTACGTATAGTAAACGGTTTGTAAATTGACCGATGTCATATATCTGTTTTACGGTTGGGGGACGATTTGGTAACTCGATGACAAGCTGAGGGACCTTCGGTGTACTTTTTCCTATCCGTTTTGCAGTTGAGGTATGTGATTCAATCAGCAACAAGAGATGAGGGAGGTAAAATAGACTTATTACATTCGTGGAAATTTCCTTCCCCCACAATCCCCTCTCCGCCGCCGCCACTCCACCACCACTCCGTTGCCCCCGCCGTCGCCGTGGTTGCGCCCGCGCCTACTCCGGTGAGCTGCTGCGTCTGTACCACCTGCTTCCTTCAACCTTCCTCCTCCCATCCACTTCTCAATCTCTCATCCTTCCTCTCCACCGCATTTTGCCATTCTAGGTGATCAAACAAATGGCGATGGAGCTGGAGCGCGCCACCAAAAAGAGGTGCGGCGGCATCGACGGCGACGACGACGACGACAACCCCGCCGCCGACCTCACCGACGACCTCATCGTAGAGATCCTCTCGCGTCTCCCGGCCAAATCCGTCTGCCGCTTCAAGTGCGTCTCCTGGCGCTGGCGCCGCCTCATCTCCCACCGTGACCACCGCAAGAAGCTCCCCCACACGCTCTCCGGCTTCATCTCCCGCTACTGCGCGCCCCTCAACGACGACGAGCTCGTCTCGATCCCCCATTTCGACAGCATCGATGGCGGAGAAGAAGATGAAGAGGAGCACCGCCTTGTTCCTGACCCTTCCTTGTCCTTCTTGCCTGGATACAGGACCATCTTTCCCAAGGATTGCTGCAATGGCCTTCTCCTCTGCGTGTGTTGCAAAATTCTCCGAGAGATGAATCCCATTACGTGGTCTGCAACCCTGCCACTCAGAGATGGATCATCTTGCCCGAGATCGACCGCGCGAACCCGGTCTCCACCGTCCGTTTGGGCTTCGATCCGGCATTGTCGCCGTACTTCCATGTGTTTGCAATCCTTGAGCATGTGGATGGATGCGTCTCTGGCGTGGAGATTTTCTCGTCGGAGACGGGAGCGTGGAGCCACAGGGAGAATGGTTGGGGTGATGAGGATGACCATACGGTGCATTCCGACGCGAAGTCTGCGTTTGTCGATGGCATGGTGAATTTCATCTCCTAGAACTCGGCGATCATAGCGATGGATACGGAGGGGAAGAAGTGGAAGACTATTCCTTTTCTTGAAGAGATGACCTGTGAATGCATCTCCAATGGGAACCTTGCTTTCATAGGCCAATCCCAAGGGCACTTGTATTACATCAATTTCAGGGATAGGGATTCCTCTATACTGTCAGTCTGGACTCTTGATGATTACTGCAGCTGTGGATGGTCCTTCAAGTACAACATTAGCACTTCCCAGCTTTTCGGATGGACAAATATGAAGCTTGAGCGGGAGTATAGCCTGATTGCAATTCACCCAGAATGCAATATGATTTTCTATGTTTTCCGGGACGAGGGCCAGAATACTCTGCTATCATATGACATGGACCATGGGAAAGTTAACTCGATATGCAATATGAGAGATCCCTTTTGGAAAACCTGGGATCCATGTCTTCCGTATGTCCCCGTGTTCATGGAGTCTTTGCCTGATCATGCCTAGATGTGGTGGCATTTAGAAGCAGCTCATGAAGAACAATATTTTTTTTTTGACGGAAGAAGGTAGAGCGTGCTCCACCTTATAATCATTTCATTAATAGAAATGAGGTTTTCAAGTTACAAGTTAGAGGTTATAATTAACCTAGAACAGAAGGAAAAAAGAAGAAAAGGAAGAATAGAAGAGACAAAAATAAAGAGGAAAGAGAAGGGGTGGTGGATTTACAAAGGTATAAACAAGGGTTCTTATACTAAGAGAGCCTGGTACACCAGGATTGAATTTTCTGCCTGTTTGATTCATTGGTTCTCATGCTCCAAAGCTCAAGGGTGTCTGAGACTTGCTGCGTGATGTGCTGTAGGTTGTCAAGCTGACCTTCAAACACTCTGTTGTTGCGGGAAATCCATAGCGTGTAGGCACAAGCAGCGAACCAAATTGGTTCTATTCCTTTTGAAGACCGATTGCTGTCTATGATTGCTTGAAGGAAAGCCGAGCTTGATTCTGAGTTGTTGGCCAGCTGCAGTAGGTTTAGTTTTTCCCATAGATTATTGGCATTTTTGCATCTTAGGAGTATGTGATCAGCTGATTCTAGAGCCGGGCAAAGGGAGCAGTGGGGATCTTCATTCCATTTTTTGCTGACCATATTGGCTTTGGTGTTTAGCCTGTCTCTGAATGCTAGCCAAAGGAAAATCTTACAGTTAAGAACAATATTTTGGTCGGCTAAGTTTCGCTGTTAGTTATCAGTGAAGAAAAGGTTGGTCCGCTGGTGGATTTTCTGTAGTTTTCGAAGAAAAAAGAGTTGCTGTCTAGCCAAAAGTTGCCAGAGCTATTGATTACTGAATTGGTGTTTTTGCTATTCCATTTACTATGTTTACCTGTTTACTTATAGAGCAGAGTAAGTGGAGAATATTAAGTTGTGACCTTGTTAAATTCATGGTTTAGCACTAGGGCAAGCCTATTTGATTTTTGTACTACTTCCTTGTGCTTTTCATGCAATCCACCTCTTAGTTTGTAACCACTAACCAATATTACTATGTTAGTCAGTCATGGGGATCCTGTTACTTGAATTTACAGAGATTGGTTATCCTTTGAACTCTTCATGTGCCTTTCTCTCAAAAGAACCTCCATTTCCTTTTGGCTATATTATTTTCTGATACTTTTTAGTATCACTAGGAGTAATGCTTACTAGCTTACATAAGGCTGTTGGTAGTTAAACTTGCATATATTCTTATTGCTCACATAAATGCTATTCCTAGAACTGATGGAGCTGAATCTGATGAATCATGATGGTTTGTGAAGAGAGAGCTTGAGATGGTACTTGGTGTACAGTAGTGAGTAGGCAGGCCAATTGTCAGCATGGTGAGCTTATTAAGCTGATTAGGAAGTGACAAAGTATGTATGTAGGTACACATATGGACCTCAGGACATGAGGCTTGGTAGCTTGGAAGATGCACTCAGCTGGCCACTTTGCACAGCTGAGATCTTAGCACAATACTACTGAGTTGGTATTCTTTCCAAAATCCAAACTCATTGGCCCACCTAGGCTCAAATGTTGCCCAAATTTTACTAACCTTAATAGTCATGTTATGGTGCATGAGAAAGTCCAATTGAGGTCCCTCAACTATATGTCCAGTTTCATCCATGTCCCTCAACTACAGAACCTGATATAGAGCATCCTCCAACTAGGGTAACTTAAGTTGTGACCGTGTTAACTTCATGGTTCAACACTGGGTTAAAGTCTATCTAATTTTGAAGTTCATTTGTTGTGCTTTATATTTTTCATGCAATCCTCTTCACTTGCCAAATTTTAACTTGGAGAGTAATATAGCCACTCTCCTGTAGATGCTTTTAGTTTGTAAAGATGGACAAATTGTTACATGTTAGTCAGTCATGAGGGTCCTGTAACTTGACATTACGGATATTGGTTACGCTTTTAACTCTGCTATGTGCCTTTCTCTCAAAAGAACCCCCATTAACTTTGGACTATTATTTGTTTTGCTGATTCTTTTTTTTATCACTAAGGGTAATGCTTATTGCTACTAGATTACTAAAAGCTACTGGTAAACAATTTGCGTGTATGCTTATTGCTAGCATACATGCAACAATAACTGATGGAGTTGAACCTGATGAATGATGATGCTTTGTGAAGAGAGCTAGAGATGGTACTTGGTGTACAGTGGTGATTATTACTGATTAGGCATGCCAGTTGTCAACTTGGGTGAGCTAATTAAGCTGATTAGTTAGTGATACAGTATGTAGGACCTGGCTTGGTAGCTAGGAAGATGCACTCAGCATGCCACTTTGCACAGCTCAGATCTTAGCACAGTAATAAGTTGGTGTTCTTTCCAAAGTCCAAACTCATGGGCCCACCTGGGCCCAAATGCGGCCCAAATTCTACTAACTCAAATCCCAAATTTGGTCCTGTTTGGGAGTCCCCTTGGGATGAATTGGACCAAAAATTTGTTAGCAGTCGCGTCAAATTATGTATCACTCTCCAAATTAGCTGATGAAGAATTGACGACTGAACAAACTGGATCAGGTTGTTCAGGTTTCAGAATCAGCATTTTTTGCTTATAACCAACGAAAGGACCAGATGAAACCAATCCTGTCCAAAGCCCTTTGCAGTCTTACAGATTCTGCACCCCAATGCTGCAACATGTAGCACAAGAATCCTTTTTTTTCTTTCCCGAAAACATCTTTGTTCTGCAAGCTTTTATTCCTGCCCAAAAAAGAAAACATCTTCGAGTGCAATCGATATTTTTTTCCCTTTGAGAAGATCTTGTAGACGATACAATCGATAATACTTCCTCCATTTCATATTATAAAACTTTCTACGTGTCTAGATTCATTAACATCTATATGAATGTAGACAATGCTATAAAGTCTTATAATCTGAAACGGAGGTAGTTTTTTTTCCCCTTTGTTCGGAGAACACAATGCTGCTGCATGTTGCACTTGATGCTAGTACCAGAATTGTTAAAAATACCTGAATTATTGGAGGAGACCGGTGGCCTGCACTGCACTGCAACATAATGCTGCTCTGCTGCTGATCACTATGCAGACAGATGCAATGCATGAAGCCATCAACAGTTGAACACTACTGGCAGTGATGGTCTATCACAGAATTCAGACTGCAACAGCAATCACCAGCAGCACTCACACTCACACGAGTATACGAACCTAATAATGGATTAGATATAACCTACTCCCTCCGTCTCATAATATAAAAAATTTTAGAGTTGGACATGGACCACACGATTATTAAGAAATTAAGTAGGAGTGAATAGTGGGGGTTGTGATGGATGACTAGTGGAGGTAGGTGGAAAAAGTGAATGGTGGATGGTTGTGATTGGTTAGGAAGAGAATGGTAGTGGAGAAGTTGTCATATTTTGGGATAAATCCTGAGGGTTAAAAATTGTTATATTTTGGGACGAAGGAAGTATATTACAAATCTACTCCCTTCGTCCCGTAAAAAAACAATCTATTACTGAATGTGACATAATCTAGGACAACGAAAACATCCAGTTTTAGATTCGATTTTTTTTTGACAGAGAGAGTAGATAAATATATAGAGAGCCTGTCGAGTCCTGAATTAGATATAACCTATATTACAAATCTAGATAAATATATAGAGAGTCTGTCGAGCCAGATTCACACTAATACGTCGAGTAGATAGGCGATATCTAATCGAGCAGTACTATGTTGTTATATTTTGAGCAGTACCGTGTTGTTATATTTTGTGACTAAGAAAATAGACTTTCTGAGGAGGCAATGGTCTGAAATTGATCGTCTCCAGCAGCAGCAGCAGCAGCAGTCACTGTGCTTCGGCTTATCCTCTGACGCAGTTCACTGTGCAGAATTACTCCTTGTGTGGTGGTCTGTTTTGATCTTGATTTAGAAAAGGATGAACACTCTGCGACGAATTTGCGATGGACAGAACAAATTCCGAACAAAAAAAGAACTACTTCAGTAGCTCATCTACATAAATTTTCCTCAATTTTACAACTACAAAGCTACAGCTAGAAGAAAGTTGGAACGTTTCTGCTACAGCAAAGCTAGGTAAAAGTGAAAATTGTTCAGATCAAAGCTAGCTAAGCTAGGCGAGGCCACGGCAATGGCTGTGATGGCCGTCACGCCTGCTTCACGGCGGGGGCGTCGCCGGCGTCTGCTGCTCCCGGCGGAGACGGCGTCTGCTCGACGGCGGTGGTGACCGCGTGAGGGAACGGCGGCGGCGGCGGTGGCGCGAACATGGACATCGGCGGCGCGGCGGGGAACATCGGGCAAGGGAACTGCGCGGCGGCGGCGAGGCGCGGCATGTCGAACGCGGCGCCGGGCATGCCGAAGCCGGCGAGCCCCATGGCGGCGGCGGCGCCGAGGTGGGGGAAATGCGCCGCCGCCGCCATTGGCCCGGCCATCTGCATGTGGTGGTGCTGGATTGCCGCCGCCGCCGGCAGCATCATCGGCGGCACGAACATCCCCGTCCCCATCGACATCATCTGCACCTGCAGCTGCAGCGTCTTGAGGTACTCGATGGCTTCCTCCAGCATCGACGCCTTGTCAATCTATAAACCATTCCATTTCCATGATGACGTCACATTTCGCGTCAAGCTCATCGGAAGAATTTGGATTCATGGCGATCTTTCTTACCTTGTTGCAGTTTGGGATGAGCTCTTGCAGCGCCCGCATCTTCTCGTTGATCCGGTCTCTTCTCCTCTGCGAGCTCGAAAGCAATCCAATGGCGAGATGAGATGACGTCATGACACGACGCGGTGTTTGTGGATGGTGCATGGCGTGCTTACCCGCTCTGACAGGTTGTGGACTTCGGCGGTGCGGCTGCGCTTGGAGCTCCTCGCCGCCGACCTCCGGTGGGCGCCGGCGAGCTCGTCGTCGAGGTCCAGCTGGAGAGGGGGAGACGTGACGTAGGCGTGAGCGATCGCGAGCAGCAATGGCGGCGGCGGCGGCGGTTTGCTTACCTCGTCTTGACTGGCCGACCACTCGGCGGACTGGTTGTTGTGGCTGTCCCTCCTCTTGAGCTGGCTCCGGTCGCCGTTGCCGGAGCAGACGGAGGAGGTCGTCGCCGTCGCGGTCGCGGCCGGCGGGGGCGCGTCGGGAGCTCTTGCCTCGGACGGCGGCAACCTCTGTGCCACCGTCGCCGTCGCGGCGGCGGTGTCGAGTCGGTGCCGGGTGGTAGGGGCCAGAGGCGGCGGCGGCGGAGGAGCGGCGGCGCGCGGCGACGGCTTGGGCGGGTGCAGCCATGCCATCCTCTGGTCGGAGAAGAGCGGGGTGCTTCTCAGCCGGTTCGTCGCCGCCTGCACCACCGTCGACTCGACGGGGACGCTCGAGGTGCCAGCCGCCGACGCCGACGCCGACGCGGTCTCGCCGCCGGAGGGGCGCTGCTGCAGAGGCCTCGAGAAGAAGGTGAAGTTCATGACGCCGCCGTCGCCGGCGGCGCTCGTGCGAGCCTGCTTGGCGACGGCGGACGTGGACGGGACGACGGCGCCGTGGGAAGAGGAGCAGGGGTCGGGGTCCTCCCTGCTCGCCGCGGCGGCGGGCGGCGGGAGGTGGTCGGAGAGGCCGGAGAGCAAGGCGGCGCAGTAGTCGGGAGGCAGCGGCGCCGTGTCGGCGTCGGCGTCGTCGTCGTCGTCCACGACAGGGTGGTAATGCAACCACGGCACGTCGTCGTGGTGGTGGTGGTGGTGGTGGTGGTTGGCGGCGCCGCCGCCCCGCATGAGATTCTTGATGAAGAGGTAGTCGTGCGCCGGCGACGACGTGGCGGCGGCGCTGCAGGTGAAGGGCTGGAAGGGCGGCGGCGGACGCGGCCTGAGCGGCGCCGGGGCGCCGTTGTCCCAGAGCAGTTCGGCCAGGTCGTTGCCGGTGTCGTTCCCGCGCAGCATGCAGACGTAGGTACGGATGAGCTCGCCGGAGAGGAGACGGCGCGCGGCGGAGGCGGGAGAGAATCGGGGGGGAGTAGTTAAGGAAGAGCGACGCGGCACCTAACGAGGGTTGTCTTCTCCATGGATGGATGGATGGGCGAGAGAGAGAGAGGCGCCCCCACTGAGTAGACGAGCTAATATATAGACCACCACGACGACGACAACGAGGCAGGTTCGCGTTGGCTTCTGATTTTGTTACGTTAGGCGCTCGATAATATTTTTCAAAAAAAAAATACTAATACAGTGTAATTACATTGTATGGATACACTGTAACTATACTATAAGTTACATTTAAAAGTTATTTTATCCAAAAAACTTGCGACGATTTTTTTTAGCAATTCCGTATAACCATTCCCTCTGTTTCATTGTTGTAAGTTGTTTGACTTTTTTTTTCTAGACTAAAGTAATTTACTCCATGCATTTCAAGTTATAAGATGTTTTGGCTTTGGTCAAAATTAAGTTGCTTTGAGTTTGTAGACAAACATAAGTTTATAGACAAACATAGTAATATTAACATTACCAAATTAGTTCTATTAAATTAATAATTAAATATATTTTTATAATAAATTTATCTTAGATCGAAAATATTATTATTTTTTTATAAACTTAATTAAACTTAAAGCAGTTTGACTTTGACCAAAGTCAATACATCTTATAACCTGAAATAGAGAGAGTAGCTTTAATCAAGTTTATAAAAAAAATTAGCAACATCTACGAAATTCAACATTGAATATATTTTGATAATATGTTTGTGTTTTATTGAAAATATTACTATATTTTTCTACCAGCTTGGTTAATTTTAAAGAAGTTTAATTAAGACAATTATGGAACGACTAATAATAAGAAAAAAGGGAGTACAGCATAATTATAATGGTTTTGCTATTTTACTTGTGATATTTTTTTCCAATCTTTCGATTTTTCTTTCGTAGAATATTGCATCAAGTTTCATTTTTCTATAGACACAATTTTTAGCAATTCCGTATAACCATTCCCTCTGTTTCATTGTTGTAAGTAGTTTGACTTTTTTTCTAGACTAAAGTAATTTACTTCATCTGTTTCAGGTTATAAGATATTTTGACTTTGGTCAAAGTTAAACTGCTTTAAGTTTGTCTAAGTTTATAAACAAATATAGTAACATTTACATTACCAAATTAGTTTTATTAAATTAATAATTAAATATTATTTTTATAATAAATTTATCTTGGATCGAAAATATTACTGTTTTTTTTCTATAAATTTGGTCAAACTTAAAGCGGTTTGACTTTGACTAAAGTCAAATACATCTTATAGCCTGAAACGGAGGGAGTAGCTTTGATCATGTTTAAAAAAAATAGTAACATCTACAAAATTCAACATTGAATATATTTTGATAATATGTTTATGTTTTATTGAAAATATTACTCTACAATTTAAAGAAGTTTAATTAAGATAATTATCAAACGACTAAACAAAGGGAGTGCCGCATAATTATAATGATTTTGCTATTTTATTTTTGATAATTTTTTTCCAATCTTTCGATTTTTCTTTCGTAGAATCTTGCATCAAGTTTCATTTTTCTATAGACACAATTTACAGTTACACTCGGTTATACAACACTTGTACTCAGTTCGTACTGCACTTATACTAGTTACAATGTACACGTGTGCATGAACCAAGTTGCGGGGTTCAAGTATATAGAGCTATGTTATTATTTTTTTCCAACCTAGCTAGTATAAATCTCGACAATCATCCAACGGCAACATGAATCTTGCCGCACCTCACACGGGCAAAAAAGAACAACAAATCTAGGGAAAAAAAATCACGAGACAGATCTATAGTGCGACCGGCTTGGATGGTACTATCTCCGTCCCAAAATACTTATCGTTTTGAGTTTTTGTTTGTAACTTTTTATCATTTGTCTTATTCAAAAAAAATATAGAATTATTATTTATTTTGTTTGTGACTTGCTTTATTATCAAAAGCTAAAGTATGACTTATCATTTTTATATTTGCACCAATTTTTTAAATAAGACAAATGGTCACGACCACTATTTTGGAACGGAGGTAGTAAGAATCTCATAGAATCTTACTAATGGTTTTAAAGATATACTCAATTCGGGCTGATAATACTTGTCGTTTTAGATAAGGGTGGGGTCAAACTTTAGAATTTTTAATTGTGAATCACTTTTAAAATATTTGTCTTTCAAATATGGTGACTACATGTATAGATTAGTCTTAAAAAAATAATTTAATAAGATCACATATTTGTTTACATTTTTATACATATTATAATGTAAAACAATGGTCAAAGTTATTTTTTTGAGACCGTGCCTTGTCCGAAATGACAAGTATTATCAATCCGGAAGGAGTATATACACGGTATCCTACTCCTTTCGTTTTAAAATATAACAATTTTATTATTTAAAGATTTATTCAATAAACTCTAAAAGAATTATCGTATAATATAAGCAACTTCTTCACTCATTACTCCTTAATAAACAATCACGATCATCATATCCTATTTACTCTATTTAATTCTGTATATTATCTTAGAGGGAGTAGTTCAAGGAAAAGTCTATTCATGCATGACTAGGAAATTACTTTTAGCAAAAAATAAAAGTCAAACTAAAAATCCTCCTAAATCATTCTTCATTTAATATACGGTTTTTCAACAGTATTCTCGAGAGAGGGAGGTGTGTCGCCCATGTGCTATTCATCACGTCTGAACTGACCTCTGCAGGATAAGAATTGATCGTTGGATGGATGCAGACTTTGCAGGGCCGCCCAAAACTTGATCACATTGTCTTTGTTTCTTAGTACACGGCAATTAGGAAAAATGAAAAAAAAAGTTGTTTGGTGATTGGAGGCAGACTAATGAATGACACGAACAGACGGCGCAGCAACAACTTCTTTTTTGCAGTTATTTATTAATTCCGAGGACTTCACTTTGCAGTTTGCACTCGGCCTGCCCATCCTTCTGCATTTTCAGCCAAGAGACTCTGCTTGATCTACATCATATCATATCATGATAGCACATGTCACACCCACTCCCGGCCATCGCATATCTATAAAACACTTCTAATCCCCCGGCTCTTCTAATTCTGATTCTAATCTTATCAACATTCCTCGCATCGATCGTAGCCAACCATCATGTAGATAGATAAAATTATAAGCATTATAAAGCTATAACAATAACTTAGAAAAAGTTATCTGTGCCAAAGTTTTTATGAAAAATCGTACTCCCTCCGTATTTTGATATATAACACCGTTGACATTTTGATTAACGTTTGACCATTCGTTTTATTCAAAAATTTTGTGTAAATTTAAAAATATTTATGTCATGCTTAAAGAATATTTGATGATAAATCAAGTCACAATAAAATAAATAATAATTACGTAATTTTTTTTAATAAGACGAAGAGTCAAACGTTAGTCAAAAAAATCAACGGCGTTTTACATTAAAATATATGGAGGTAGTACCATGACATAAATAATATTGATAAAACTTAGCCACCCTTAACCCTTATGAATCCGTTGGCATCCTTCCTATCAGTTTTGCTATCACCCATGACACACGCCTGACCGGCTGACCTCTAATTGTGCACAGGCTAAATTGTTTTGCATGTGGTTGTGCTTCTAACCACCTCATGCAAGACATGGTAGTATCTTTTTTTTTTACAGAATTACTAACCATCTGTTGACAAAAAAATCTATCTCCAAATCTTACAAATTTTGGTTCACTAGATGTGCTTCGCGATTCATGCTCCAACAGCTTCTTCTCCAACTCCAGCGAACTCATCTTTTTCTCCGGCGTCAATACATATAACTCAAAGCGTCAGATAGAAGGTTCGTTTTCGAAAAACAGGGTTAAATAAGCAAACTAAAAAATAAGGTCAAATTGATAGTTAGGCTTTAAAACAGGGTCAAATAAACAATTGTCCCTTAAAAAAATAACGGAGTCAAACATTGATTGAATGAAGGAGGGAGTAGCTAGCTAGCAACACTTATACTTGTTACTACTGATGTGATTTGTGAACAAATTGTTAGTACTGATTTGCTTTGGCTGTGTCTCCAATTATTGGAACAGCCCTGTTTTGCTAATTAATTGGCGTCGTCTTTTAGTTACTGTTAGTTCTAAGACATTTTAATTTGTTGCTTCCTTGCACTGGTGAGTTGGTCATGCACATCATCACATGATCGATGAAAAATAATCTATAGGCAAACCTTTTACCTCACTCAGCGGTTCAAAACCAAGATCACCTAACAAAAACAACGGAAGAACTCCTAAATTAATCTTAAAAACTAATTTCAATTAAGTTAATTAAGCCGCATCTCCGACAAGCACAGAGCCCGATATATTGGCCAGGGGTCGTCGTCTGTCACGGTATGGTGCTTTTTTTGTCAGCTATCTTTTTGTTCGATCCCCATTTTCGACCGCATGTGCATCAGAGAGAACCTCTGAATGTCCGATGATGATACGATCCGACTACGGTTAATTGCACCCTAGTTGGCCGGTACGATTGATTCGTTAACTCTTGTAGTAGGAGTATTATATCTTGATTCCAAAGTTAAATCTTGCTGATTTTGACCAATCGATCGTGACTAGTTCGTAAAGCCTAATTAACTGGCTCCGGTTCTAGGCGCAGCTTCAAAAGTGTGAAGAGAACAAAGAGCTCATACATACTGCATGTCGAAACTTAGAAGTTACGGTCATTCAGATTTTCGCCTACTACGAATGAAGATTCACGAATAGACTATAATAATTGTTTTCTCCTCATGTGTTGGCTTTATTATTCTAGTTCTTATTGTTGCCTGACTACTGGCTCTCTTTGAGAATTTTTTGTGTAGCGACACAACTGATGGAAGATGATGCTTGCGTGTAGAGATAAGTATGTGGAGAGGCAAGCCGGCTTCTTGATCTTAGTAATGTTGAGTTTGTGGGCCGTGGTGAGATATCTTTGCCCGGTTCATCTCTAACGGGTTATCTGGGTTGAACGGTTACAGATGATGGTTGTTGATCTGTATAACGGTTTGAAAATGACCCGTTATAGAAAAAGTCATATGAAACCGTGTAAGAAAAAATACCAATTATAAATGAGAAGTTACACGTAACGATTCATGATTAAGATCTAATAAAAATGTTATACACCACATTTATTTATAATGGCTCATAATTGTGAATCATTACAGATAAGCTAATATCCTAAATGGTTGTTCCTCCAAGTCATGTCTATAACGATAGAATTAGCCACCCGTATATATAGATGAGGTGATTACAAACGGTTATACTTGACCCGTTATATATAAGTTACATATAGATCATTTGTTGTGAAGTAATGGATATATATACATCTTAAATGGTGCGAATGTAAGCATAGTTAGCGAGACGGATAGGAGAGATCGACACAGAGCCAATCGGTAACATCTGGCGGTGTGCATTAGTGCGTGTGTGTCTATATATATATATATATATCTACCGGTGGCTGGCATATATCCACAAGCAGTAGTACAGTATACAGAGCAGCGTAGCCATTGGCGATCGATCGAGATGGTTTACTGGTATCCTTCTGCGAAAGCAAGTTAATTAGCAGCAAATAGAAGCAATGGCGCCTAAGCTATCTCGGCTGCCATTGGAGCAGAGAGATAGCGATGCAGGTTGCCGCTACGTCTCCACTTTCCTCAACACAAACACCCTGTGAGGCTATCTGAATCTCAGCAGCAGCTACCTTATTACTAGCTAGCTAGCTATCGATCGATGGACTAGCAAGATTGCTACTAGTTAGCTTCAGTTCACGTGCAGCGCGTGCGACTTCACGTGCCATCCGACTAGGAGAGAGAAGATATATATGATCGCGAGAGCTGGCTAGAGGTCGGAGAAGACTGTAGCTTAGCTAGCTAGATAGCTACTACTCCTTTCATTCTAATATAAAGGTAATTACTTACAGACGATATGATATATTCTAAAACTATGAATTTGGATAATCGTTTTTTCGATTCATACTTCTAGATATGTAATACTCCCTCCTTTCCTAAATATTTGACGCCGTTAACTTTTTAAAACATGTTTGACCGTTCGTCTTATTCAAAAACTTTTATAAATATTATTTAAAAACTTGAGTAGTAGTAGTATATTTAACAATGAATCAAATGATAGGAAAAGAATTAATAATTACTTAAATTTTTTGAATAAGACAAACGGTCAAACATGTTTAAAATAGTCAATGACGTCAAATATTTAGAGACGAAGGGAGTATTTCTATTAGGTTGTATTTATATTGGAACGGAGGGAGTAGCTGGTAGGTCGCCATCGGCGAGAAGGAGCTCGATCGCAGCTAAGTACTACTCCCTCCGTTCTAAAAAAGAAGATAAATCTAGAACATACATCTGTTCGTATACTATGATATATCACATTGAGTACTAGATTAGTTTTTTATGGGACGGATGAAGTAATTGTGATTGGAGCTCGCGTACGTGCGGAAGTGGCATGTACACGTGCGTCCCTTCTTTGGTTTAGCCATGGGTGATCGATGGCGACTAACGAATAATTAATCAACCGACGATGTGGATTAGCTCAGCTGCAACAGAAGTAGAGCTCGCTCTAAGGTGTGAGACGAGGGTACGTGGCCGCCATTGCTGCGAGAGACGTAGCTTTCTCTCTCGTACGATCGATGGCGACGCTCACACACGATTAGATCTTCTTCTTATTCTTCTTGATCAGTTCCCCTGCTTGCCACGGAAACACCCTCGCACATCTTGATCTCTATCGTCCGCCATAAGATTCAGATTGCACTCTAATTAAGATCGATCGATATGTTATATATATTCCCTCTCTAGAAAACTTCCGTAAGTTTTTTTTTAAGCAAAATAGAGTATCTTTTAGATTTGTGACCATTGGATCGCCTTAAGATTTATGTATGAAGGAAAAAAAATGTTAGAAATAAATTTTCGCACAGGTTATATGTTTAAGACCCCGATGCTAATCTGGAGCTTTGTTTTTCTTTTCTGTCTTGTATAAGACTTTGTTCTGCTTGTTTGGCTTTGTTTAAAAGCCGGGTAATTGATATAATCGTCTGCCATAACAAAAAAATACTCCGGTGATAACCAATAAAACCATAGTTGATTTATGTAAGTTAAGTTGTATGTATTGTAGTTCTATTCTAAATATATATAATACAGTTATAGTGTTGTTACAATGTTGTTATATTTTAATTATATTATTATAGTTACATGTGAAAGTTTTTCACTCAAAGAAATTGCGGCAGTTTTTTAATATGCCCTTCAAATTTAGTTTCTTTAATTTCACCTTTCGCTTTCCAAAAGCTACCTTAATTCCATGGCTCCACGCGCGAGTTTAATTCTCTATATATTGATATGTTAATTAGTCATAATCGACAGACGTGGCACAGTAGTTGTTACATGCCTTAATTCTCGCTGCATATATATGTGTAGTCAAATTTCTATGTAGGTATAACAGCACTTTTCAGCATTAATCTTTTACGTCAAATTCCGAGCCTGTACCAATTGTTTTCGATCTTTAATTTCTAGCTGTTGAATTAGATATTTCTGAAGGATATTTATGACTCCGTATTCATATGCTGCATATATATTTGCAAATTAAATCAATTATCTCGCAATAACGCGTTGATTATTTGTGTTCTCTTCTTAATTTCTTCTGATAATTGCCTCAAAAATCAAGGTGGGCCAGTTTCTGTTTGTCAAGCTACATTACTAGCTAGTAAAGCATTGGCACATGCGAAAGCTACATATATGATCTTGACACTCGGCATTTAGAAATTAATTAAAGCTTTGTGTGGTGTAGTGAAATTAGGCTGAGTTGGACGATGACCATGTGACGAATCATAGTGTTGCTATAGGGGTGTCTTCTTCAATTATGATCGTCGTTTTCATTGGCTACAAGAGATAAATGGACTCATCGAATAGCTATATATAGCTGACGATGAAATATTTGTTGTTTATACACATATAGCATGGGCGAAGACATAGTTTATTCTTGTCACAAGTTAAGTTCCTAGAGCTGGTAAATTAAAGTGATTAATCACCATCGCTTTTGGAAATGTGTAAAAATCCATTTAAATATATACTACCTCTCTTCTCTCAAAAGTATAGCAGGCATTTTTGACATCAACATAGTATTCAATGTACATGTTTTCTCATTACGTTATAAACAATCTTAAAAATATAACTATATCTTTTCTTGAAAAATCTAGTAACATATTTTTCACATTTTCTCACCGCAATGTGCCCGCAAGAGAGATGGAGAGGAAGAGGAAGAATTTGACCAGTGAGGCCATGGGCATTTCTGACATTTTCTTCGTTTTTCTCCCCTATTCAATCAGAAATAAATATTTTAATGGATACGGTGTCCAACAACGAAGTGCCTTTTTTCTAAGATCGACTTTTGATAAATCCATACGAAAATCACAAAGTCACAATATTATGTAGTAAAATTTGCTTATTAAAAGATGCAACGGACACAACACTGCTCTTCAAACAGATGCGTACATCCACAGACATAATGATTCCAATAACATATGTGGCCTACCAGAAGTCCCACCAACAATAGTGTCAATCTGGCACTTTTTAGTAGTCAGTAAAGTAAGTAATTCCCATTCATATTTTTTTTCATTATGTTTTCCTCAATCCTTGTAGGATCGGAGTACCATATGTATATATACCACCTCATAGTCATACCACAGGCCTTTCACATATTTTCCGTTCATGCCTAAAACATTATATACAACAACTTACATTACATATACACATGTAAGAAATTAATCGACCGACAGCCATATGAAAAAGGCGAAGATCCTGCATTAGTGGAGGAGCAGAGAGATCGATCGATGGCCGATGATCGAGGAGGTAGATTTTTAGATTCGTCGGCGAAGAGAAGCAACAAATTAACCCAATCAGCAAGCGGCAGCTAGCTCATGATCGAAATCTGACGACACAAGCTGACATGCAATCACGAGACAGTTTCAGATACGCAGCTAGCTAGCAGCAGAGAGATCGAGCTTAGCTGGGAGAGTAGTGTACTGCATATCTGCTGCAAGAGAGAGAGAGAGAGGGAGGCGGCGTGGCGCGACGACGGCCGGTCGTTTGGCGGCGAGCCCACGTGGGTTCGCCGGACCACCACCACCACCACCGACCGGTCGTCTCGTTCCGTCGCGTCGACGAGCGCACGCAACTGCTCTCTCGCTGCTGCTCGCTATCCGCATCAGCCCCCACAACTGCTTGTCTCTGAGCAAACCAGATCGATGAGCTAGTACATTACGTGTTGCTAATAATAATCTGGATCTTGCCCATCTCTGATTGCAACCGCGACTCCGCGACATCCATCCATCTGGTCCCTACTTACCTTAACCAGTCCATCCATCCATCTGCTAGCTTGCCTTGCTTGCTGCAGCTGGTCCATCCATGCCTAGCTTGCAGTAGTGTTCATGTTTCGCGTGTACACTAATTATATACATTTATATTTTCGCGAACACGCAAAAGGATTGCATGTCAATATATTAGAATAAAAAAAAGAGTTTTAGTTACACAATGCAATCAGCCAGACCGGCTTATGCCAGGGGAAGGGAGAAAAATCAAATGAAAAAAAACTGAAGCTTAGAGAAACTACGGCGGCTAAAAATAGACTCCAGGCAGCGGGAAAGGGCCAAGCCACGCTACACTCCCAACAAATCCCCAAAAGCGGTGACGCCAGCTAAACACCACAGATGGCCCTCCGAATGGATGGACTCCAGAACCACTGAGACTGAAGACAGAGCGGAGTCAAAAACCCTAGAGTTCCATTCCTTCCACAGTTGCCAAGAGACCAGGAGCACCAAGGAGTCGAAACTGTCGCGGAGGTGCTCAGGTAAGCAGGCCATAGAGGACGGCCACCAGTCCTGGAACCAGCTGCCACGGGGGAAGGGGGGGGAAGAGAGTGGGCAGCTCAGCCAGGAGGCGACAACACTCGGAGCCAGACCTGCCGAGCGAACACGCAATCGAGAAGGATATGGTTCACCAATGCCACGCTTCTGGAGGAGATCAGCCGTCCAGCAGCGCTGCTAGAATGCAAACCAAAGGAAGAATCTGCATTTGGCAGGACCCTTTGTGTGCCAGAGAAGATCATCATAGGCAAATGAATGCTGGCCATAGAAGAATGCATGGTACGCCGAACGCGCTGAGTAGTGCTAGTCAGCCATCCAACGCCAAACGAGACGATCCTCGACACCCGGTGAGAGCTGCACGTGAAGCACCGCATCCCAAATAAGGAGAAACTAGGAGATGACCGAGACAGTGAGGGCACCACGGATATCAGAGACCTAGGAGTTGTTCGTCAGGTCAAAAGCAACTGTGCTCGAACCTCGAAAACGCTGGGGAACGGCGAAGAGAAGATCGTGATTAAAGTGGTAAGGAGTAAACCGTGATCGATTGTTATGTCATTTTTGGATTGATGCAGAAATTAATATCATGCTGGTCAGAAATTCATGCGAAAGAAAAAAAAATTAAGGGGCTGAAGAAATGTACTGGCTGGATCAATTCGAGCAAGGATAATAATAGAGCTCACTTCTTACTATTAGCTAATCTTAAAGCCTACACATATAACAAATTAGCTATAAAGTTGGCTACAATTTTCTTCTCCTCTCTTTATCTCTTACTTATACATTAATTGTATTTATCTTGGAGCTTGTGTTAAGCTAGCTCTTGCATGAGAGCCAGCACTGTTACATCTCTCCTTCACATAAGCTTATAGTAGGTTTATAGCTCATTATTATACTTGCTCTTCTTGGTTCGTTTTTTGTTTGTTGTCTAGGGTTTTCGGCCGACAAGGTCTGTACTCTGTAGTTTGGACCACCCAGCTATTCTGGCCGGGCCTTTAATTTCGAGAAGAAATCGTGGCCCAGATTGAATTCTGCCAAACCAGGCCCAATTTCATGGCCTTAAGGCCCAGAATTTGCCGTAGTAGTACTAACTAGTAGGTCTCTTTTATTCCCCTATAGCAAGTAGAGTTTAATTTCCTGAAGCAAATTAACCAAGTTTGGCCATTCAGAAGGAAATGTCAATTATGTCATTGAGTGATGACGACTATATGCAAGAAATCAAGCATGCATGCAGGTGGTCAATCCCTTTAATTGCTTTAAGTGCAGAGTAAACTTCAATTCACGGGCTGCCATGCCAAAGTTAAGTTTCACTGTGAACTTCCTGGCAAAAAACAAAAAAGAGAGGAAGGGAAAGTTTTAGTGTGTATACTTTCCCAGCTTCAGTCTCAAGTGATGCAAGGTCAAACAGATTCTCATGGCAGGATCATTTCTAACAAATTCTGATGACATATGTGCCAGACAGAATAAAACTGACAAAACTGGAACTATTGAAGAAGAGAACAACGACGATTATCATGTCAAGCAAGAATATAAGAAGTGGAATCCAGACAAGGCAAGTCTTCCAAGATGCTATATGTAGTATGTACATATGTAGGCAACTCGATCCATGGGAGCGCAACACAGACCAAAGCAATCTAGTGAAGAAAAGCCATAGAAACAGAACCTAGCAGAAAATAAGCAGCGATTCCGATGACAACTCATTTTTGCATATGCCGGCGCCTAGTGTTAGATTTGATAGATTTCTTCAGGTGGGTGGCCTTGATAGATTTCTTTTTCTTGCTTGGTGCAGGGTGAGTGATAATTGTCCATGAGTACTCTGCATTATAGCACTTGTCTTGAAACAAATATGTATCTTTCCTGCAAAATGGGGGTAAGAATATTCAAGCAGCAGTTTCCTCTTGTGCATTTCACTTACCACATTAGTTTTCCAACTAAGTAACTTACACCTGCGAGTCAAATTTACATTGCAAAATGGTCGATATCCATCATCGGAAGTAGTGATTTTGCTATTTTTAACTCTTGCAAAATACCTTTTGCAGTTCCCCTCTCCTGTAAATATACAACATACAAGTGGTAGTGAATCAGAATCATCAGAAAGGAGATCAAATAAAGATTGATTATTTACGAATGGGAGCATGATATTCCAGTTCCCACTTAACAAAACAAATTCGAGAGTATAAGATTCGAGAGTCAACCAAACAGGCACCGCTTAACAAAACAAATCGAAGTGAGGTCCTTGTAGTAAAATGCACCCTCCTCTTATTGTCCAAGCATACCATGTAACTTTTGCTGGATGTGGATTTTCATCCCTCGAGGGGGCATCCCCTCGTTGTTTGCATAATATTTAAATAGTTATCAAAAAAATTAAAAAAATTTGACATTATAGATTAATATGAAATATATCATTCGACAAACACGCAATACCAAATTCAACTTCTATAAATTGCAACAAAAATAACAAATTAAACTGAAAATAGTTATCGCACATTCACAACTATATTTGTTATTTTTGTTATAACTTGTAGAAGTTGAATTTAAACTGCATGTTTATGGAGTGATATATTTCATATTAATCTATGTTACCAATTTTTTTCATATTTTTTTATGACTATTTAGGTGACATGCACGAAAACGAAGGGATATCTCCTCGAGGGATGAATTCACTTTCCCAACTTTTGCTAGATGGTGAAGTGCTATTCCTTCAGTGTCATTATTGTTTGCAGACCTTTCATAACACTTGATGGCTTCTTCAATCATCTGAAGTTGATCACTTTCATAGCACTGAGCCATAGCATTCCAAAGCCGGGCATCATTAGGTTGTAGATATGATGACTTACAGAAGTAATGAAGTGCATAATAAAAAGGAATTCCCATAATCTCATAGATCTGACCAAGACCATACCAAGCACGGTAATCTCTGGGATTTGTATCAACAGCTCTCCTGTAGGCATCAATCGCAGCAGGTGTATATTTTTTAGCTCGACAAACTCATGTCACATAAGAGTCCAAGCTGAAAGATACTTTCGATTGAGCTTCAGTACGTGCCTTTTGAAAGTACACAACTGACTTTTCATGCTACTCCTTCAAACTGTAGTAATTTGCAATTATGCAGCATGATTCTGGGCGGTATTAAACATACCAAATGAGACTAATTTCACTTTTTTTTTACAACAATGCTGAAGTACTCCTGATGTGTTCTTCAGTAAAATCCTACTAAATCTGCAGTTACTCCGTTCACACGCGTCAAGATAACGAATCAGATGTAACACCTGCAGGTTGAAAGATATGAATCGCTCTACAGGCGAATTGCAGCCGTAAACATTTGCAGCGAGACATTTCGTCAAGCACCATTCGCTACACCAAACAAGTGAAAAAAACTGGAACACCAAAATAACAGAACAAAGAGATCAAAACTCACGATGTTAGAGGGCATAGCACCGGAGGAAGACAGCCTTGCGGGCGGCAGATCGGCGCCGGAGGTGGAAGCTCCCCGCGCCGTCGCCGGAGACGGAGACGGACGGGGAGTCGAGGCCCCCAACACCGTCGACGCGACGGCGCTGTCCAAATGGGCCGCCCGGCACGTCACGGCCCAGGCCCGTGCCGGGGTGGAGGCCCAAGAACGGCGCGGCGTCGTGCCAGCACGGCCGATTTTCTGTCGTGCCGGGCCATGGGCCGCTACAGTCCCTTCTTGACCATGCCGGCACGGTTGGGCCCGGCCCATTTGGATAGCTCTTGTAGATGTCGTGCCTAATGAGGAAATTGGAGTAACTGATGCAACAGAGGAAATTTAACTCCAGGGAGGAATGAACAGTGAATCCAAATACTGTACTAAATGTGATCATGAGTAATTTTTTGGGCACTTCTTGACTTGAAGTTGTAACCGGAAATAACTGTTGGTAGGAATGTGTGACTTGAAGCTCTAAGCACCACTACATCTGATGATCCTAACATGTTGAGCAAGAGGCTGGAAGAAAAAAAAAGGATGAGAGCCTTTTAACCCATGTATAACTCCAATGCTGTCTGCAAACCTTTCGGCTGGTTGTGAGTTGTGACTGCAGAAGATCTGAGGTAGCCACTGAGAGAGCAGTAGGTAAGGTTTCTATGTTATATCTGTAATTCTGTATTTGTTTAATGTGTTGTGCTCATTTAAAAAAAGAACTGCATAGATTCACAAACTGCCTGGAGCTTTCCTCTTCACTTTGCTAATAGTATTGACCATGTTTTGGGCTTGTGATGTGTTTGGAAGGAGTGGGTCTATAGGCCGTCAGTGTTTAGGCCTACTAATTAATCCAGTTCAGTTGGGCCTTGGCTGCTTAATTTCATGGATTAATTATGAGACTAATCGCTGATACTCGTGCATCAATGCGAGAAATTGTCAATCAATTGGATCAGTATATATCTTGCCTGTATGATTCACATCCATACGTTGCCATCGAGTTGGTTGGAAGATTTTTGCCGTCGATGATAGTGCAGAAGAGAAGCTTCCTTGCAACTAGTGTCGTGGCAGAAGCAGAGGTAGACACATGAAATCGTGTTCTAATCCGTCGCAGCTAGCATGGCAGCGACGTGTTTGACGATGACACCACCTTGCATATCCAGATGCCTCTGTTTGACCTGGATGAAACAAATATTAATGTACGTTTTTCGAGAGTAATTTTTCTAAAAACTTTTTATGTGCAATTTCTGTTTTATAATATTGTTTTAAATCTATTTTTCAACCAATCAATTCAGTCGTTTGTATCCTCAAATCATTTACCAGTTCAACATTCCATCCCATTTAGGAATTTTGGCACAGAACATTCGAATACATAGTTTGTCCATGCTTTAAACGAAAATGAGAAAAAAAGAAGAAAAAGACATATATTCCTCTTAAACAATATTCGTTTAAGATGGTGGAGGGAACAAAGGCCATTGATTGATTTGCTGCAGGGTCCCTCCCTAACAAGCTGTGATGATTCTGTATACGACGATCGAGCAATTAAGCTAGTGCTTTGAAAGAGACAGACAGACAGACAACTTTTTTCCTCCTAATATATACGATCGACGATGTTTCTGATGAAAACGGTCGAGGCCTAGTCGAGCTATGTAGCGTATAAACCTTGACTGTTGCGAGGAAAGAGAAAAAGCTGTAGGAAACAAAGAAATCGAGGAAATGAATTTGTCCTGGTTTTCGTATATATGTACATGTACTATATGCCAAAAACTCCCGTGCTTAACAGCTAAGAAATCGGCCAAAATTCAGGCAAACAGGAGACAAAGTTAGCAGGCAACGCGTCACGACCGCGTGATCATTTCGACACGGAGGCCAAATAATTTGGCCGGTGATCGAGCGCGTCTCGTGCAGGGAATGAAGTAGCCTTAGCTTGCTAGTCCCCACAAGTACGTGGCACTATGACCCATCTGCCATGTCTTCTCTTAGTATAAATATATGGAAGCCAAAGTCAGTTCATCAGTTGCAGTTCAGAGTTGCCCACTGCTACTTTACTTTGCAGCTATTTTGCTTCTTCTTCTTCTTCTTGTTGGTAATACTGCGAGAGAAATTTAGTTAGTAGAGTGTTCATCTACTATCAACTGATCGAGGAGAGATGGCGGGAACGGCGAACTGCATCGACATCCTCATCGCCATCATCCTCCCGCCCCTCGGCGTCTTCCTCAAGTTCGGATGCGGGGTAATTTTATTATCTTGCTTCCTCTCTACCTTAATTTCTTCTTCCATGACCGGCTTTCCTTTGCTTAATTGATTATTAACCTGCATAAATTAACATGTATGGACGATGGATGCAGCATGAGTTCTGGATCTGCCTGTTGCTCACCTTCCTCGGCTACATCCCCGGCATCATCTACGCCATCTATGCCATCACCAAGTGATTCATCATTAGTTACTACATCATCAACCAAATCCTCAAGGTGAAGTAGTGAAATCGAATTCCCTAACCTACCTCCTCCTAGCTAATTCATCAAAACTTCACCTTTTTTTTTTGCACATATGACAATCTAAAGGTTCCTTTGTTTTCTGGATGTATGTATGCAGGGATGGACTCCAAACCGCTTCATCTATCTTCTTGCTTGCCGTGTGCTTGTTGGAATTTGGAAATGATATATGCATCCAAAATTCAGTCTTGAGTGCTCCAATTCTTGTTCATCTAATAGTCATTTTCAATGTCCCCCCCAGTCTCCTCCTCTAATGTTTGATGATATGTAGAATCTCTTGCTGTTAATCTGTTGCTTTCGTGTGAATAAGCTCCCCTCTTATGTATCTATCTATGACTTGTTTTACTAGTAAACTTGATTATTGAGAGCTTGAGACTTGCTTCCCTGTCTGTATGTGTATCTTGTTCCAACACTGGAACTGAATCAATAATTGTGCCTGCACTGCTCAAGAGTGCTCTGAATGTAGTCATAATTGCAGATAATTACTACTATTATCTCACTCAAATCCCTTTAATAAAAGGAGCATCAACTTGGATCATAAAGTGGCACTCATCGCTACTACCTCCGTCCCGCAATAGTTATCGCTTTTGGATTTTTCCTTTCAACGTTTAACCATTTATTTTATTTAAAAAATTTGTGCAAATATAAAAAATGATAAATAATACTTAAGTAATTTTGATAATAAAACAAGTCACAAATAAAATAAATAATAATTTTAATTTTTTTTAAATAAGACGAATGATCAAAGTTTACAAATAAAAACTCAGAAACTCAAAACGATGGGACAAGGTAGTATCTCTTTTTCCCTTTATCCATTAAAAAACTTATTTTTTCTTTTTGGGATTTGGTTCGCGTCACTAAAATAGACAAATAATATCAGGTTGGTTGGAACGTGATTATCTTCAGAGTGATTTGAGGCAGAATCCAAGTGGGCCCTCTCGCTTACATGGGCTTTTATGGGCTGCCATATTTTCTCTTCCCGTGGGCCCCTTTTTTTGATGGGCCGAATTTCTCCTCACTGGATTTGAGATTGACGGCCCGGGTTAGCTTCTCTTCAGGTTTATTGGAAGGGCCGACGCTTCAGATGGAGTAGTTTCAGACTTTCAGAGCTGCACTACTGGTAGTCTGGTACAAGATGTCTCTTGTGTCTGATTTAGCTGAACTTTCTTCGATAAATTTATGTTGGGTCGGACCGGCTCTTGTACATTCTTGCTAAGTTGCGACTAATTTGAATTTTGTGTGTTTGCAAAATGTGGTTGTCCAAATCGCTCTGATATGAAGAGAGTGAAATTTTGCATCAATTGCCTTTGTCAGTAAACCACGCACTACCGCTATGGACAGAGTGAGGTGAACTACGATTTTTAAAAATTGATGGTCATATATAGATAGAGATTAATAAATGAAAATAAAGTTAGAACGATAAGTAATTTAAAACAGTGAAGGTATATACACACGCATCACATTCTTTCAAGCTAATTTGTCTATCCTATTAACCAACATTTTCATTATTGAAACTTAATTTAGAATTATTGGAAGAGACATAATATCAAGTAAACTAATAAAACATCAAGGAGTAAAAAAAGAACTTCATTGGTCTTGGGGTAAATTAAATAAGAACGGAGGGAGTATCAAATTTATAAGACAAAGGTAGAATGAAGAGTAATTTAAAACAGATGAAATATACACTACATCACATTCTTTCAAGCAAACTTGTCGATCCTATTAACCAACTTTTTCATTATTGGAACTTTTAGTTTGCATTATTGGAAGAGACATAATATCAAGTAAACTAATTAAACATCATCAAGAAGTAAAACAAAAAAAAAGTCGTAATAGTAACAATGAACTAATCGCGATTAGGAGTAGGGCAACTGGTGGGCGCAGTCGAGGTTGTCACCGACATCGACGCCGAGCACGCCGCAGTATCGCCGGAAGAATCCGATCCGGTCCTCCACCCGGGGATCGTCGCCGGTGCGGTTGTTGCACTCGAGTCCGCCATTGATGATGTTCGTCGTCAGCCCGAACCCGGCCGCCGTCCGGTTCGCCGCCGCGTCGCCCCTCGACGGCCGGTACCTCCCCGTCATCACGTCGTGGCACGAGTACGGCTTCGACGGCGGCCGCGGCGTCATCCAGAACCACAGCGCCGTCTTGAACGCCACCACGGCGTCGCCGGCGACCACCTCCGGCTCCCGGAGCCCGTCGAACCCCACCGCCTCGCCGGTCGGCCCGCAGTTGAAGTTCCACGACAGCTGGATGGGGCCGCGGCCATGGTACGACTTGCCGGGGAAGCACGGCCACCGCGCGGCGACGGCGGCGTCGCAGTAGTTGCTCGCCGGCTTGAGCTCCTCCTTGAAGCAGAGGCCCCAGGTGTAGGGCCCGTCCGGCGCGGTGGCCCAGCCGCCGGTGGTCTCGTGGGACACCTGCGCGAGGAAGGCGGCGACCTCCCGCCGGCGGGTGTCGCGGCCGCCGGCGCCGCCGAAGCTGGGGTACTGGTCGGCGGCGCGGAGGAAGGCGGCGTAGGTGTAGAAGTTCCTCGCCGGGCAGGCGGCGTCGTCCTTGTGGATGAACAGCGACTTGTTATACATCTCCTCCGTCACGATCGTCGACACATGGCTGCGGTGCCGCCCGCGGTGGTGGCCGTGGCCGGCGACGGCGACGGAGACGGCGAAGAACGACGACGCGGCGAGCCACAGCGCAAGGAGGAGATAGTTGATGACCGGTGCAGCGAATGGGCGACGTCGTCGTCCCGCCATTGTTGATGGAGCAAATGCAAGAAATGGCGATGAACAATTTTGCATTTCTAGTTATATGATCCCTTCGTAACGCAGGACTAAGATCTGTCACATTTTATACTTATTTTATGCCGTTAAAAATTTAGAAGATGGGTCACATTTCTAGTTATACAATTAAAAAATTGTGTAAATATATAAGATATAAATCATGCTTAAAGTACTTTAAATGATAAAATAACTCATAATAAAATAAATTATAATTATATAATTTTTTTAATAAGCAACGTGTAACAAAAGGTTAACAGTGTCCTCTATTTAAAAATAGATATAGTGTTATATTTGTTTATTTTGAAATAGATGGAGTATATATGGATTATGGAGTAGAGAGAACGTGACCACATGTGCATGCATGGCGGCAACTTGAGTAAGTATAGGTGAGTATCTTCAACGGTTTGACTTTGATGATGATCTATCAATACTTGTGTTATTAATTGCTAAGTTCTTTGGTTAGTACCCACTATAACGATCACAAATACAAGTTGTTGTTTTGCTTCACCGCAAAAAAAAAAAAAGGTTTGTACATATAAACATGCATGGTTAGCGCGCGCTCTATCGATTTTTCTTTTTTTAAAAAATATGTTTTGTACTATTTTGATATGATGTGTGTACGACATGTAAAATTGTATGGATTAATCTATGATGGTCTCGAAATGTATATTTTTTCCCCAAATGTTACCAACTAATCAGATTTTATCATCACAGGTCTCAAAAGTTATGTCATAATTAAATCATGTCAAAGTCTAAAACGGAGTAATTTTTCCTACAGGAAGTCAGGAACGATAATATTTCTTATTATATATATATATATATATATATATATATATATATATATATATATATATATATATATATGAGTATATCCTCGAGAATCAGGCTTGGTCAATGGCCTCATGCACGAGCCTTGGACAGAGCATCTATCTGGCTCTATCGATGTATTAATGGTGCATGCAAACTGGAGTATATTTGAAGATATTTTACCATTTTTTATTACACGGCAAACACACGCAACACCACACACGATGTGTCTCCTAACACATACTCTAAGAGAAAAAAAAAACAACGGTACATCTCTTGTCTTACTAAAGTTATATATGTTGAAAGTCCACCCACATGTGCGTAATATTTTACCAGTTTTTAATATCGAGGAGTTTGGCCTTTGCAATATTCCATGATCGACTTTTATGTACTTTTACATAGCATACAAAATTTTGAAGATTGTCAGGTAGGCTCGTATGGCAGTATTATATGGATTATTATCGATAACTTTCAGGATTTAGTTTGTTGCCAATTTCATGTGTGCAGAAACATATTGAGGGCTGCTATATAACATAATCCCGTTTTCAAACAGGATGATACCGGTTAGGTATCAGGTCTGGTATCGGGTGATACATATTAGGTATTAGGCGATTCTACCACGTTTCAGATGGTACTTGCGAGATATCAGGTAATACTTATCAGGTATCATGTGATTCTTACCACATAGAAGATGATACTTGCGAGGTATCAGGTGATACCTATCAGGTATCGTGCGATTCTTACCACACAGAAGGTGATACTTGTGAGATATCAGGTGATACTTATCAGTATCACGCGATACATACCCGACGCCGATGCCGACGACCACTACCGCCCCAGCGCCCCTCCCTCGCTAGCTCCGGCCACCGCTGCTGCTCCCTCCCCCGGCTCCGGTGACGCACCCTCCCCTGGCTCCGGCCGCCGCCACCGCTCTCTTTCCCAGATCCAGCTCCCACCACCGGCGTCCCTTCCTCCACCGAATCCGGCTACCGCCGCCGCCGCCCCTCCTCTCACAGCCACCGCCGGCTGGTGGTGGGAAAGGGCTCGAAGGGCGAGGAGAGCGTGGAGGCGAGAGAGGCGGAGAAGCCGAGGAGGAGTGGAAGGGAGAGGGTGGCGAGGAGTTGGTCGTGGAGGCCGTAGAAGTGGACCTCGTTGAGGAGGAGCCGACAA
Organism: Oryza meridionalis; assembly: GCA_000338895.3. Lineage (NCBI taxonomy): Eukaryota > Viridiplantae > Streptophyta > Magnoliopsida > Poales > Poaceae > Oryza > Oryza meridionalis. The sequence continues at coordinate 2,279,610 of CM002528.2, read as the reverse complement.
GGAAGATGGGCCCGACGGAGGGGGCATGGTCCGCGTGGATGGCGGAGAGAAGAACGGGGTCGCGCCTGCTGCCAGCTTCCATCGATGCTTCCTCTCACAGTCTCTTGCTAGTCGGTGATGATGCTAGCTGGTTATCCTGTTTGGGGGATGTATGGTATCCCGTCCCTAGCATTCCTGAACATATTTGATGTGGCAGTATATTGATTTATTCACAAAGCAGGAAACATGTATTTGGTAGTACTATCAAATTTCATTCTCTATGAATGGGGCCTTAATTGTCACAAGGTGCATATGTGACACATCCTAGCCCACTTAAGATTAGGCCCAAATGTAGCCTATGTGTTTTGTCTGCAAATGCAAATGCATGCTTGCGCAGGTTGGGCAGCATATGCTAACATATACAAGGCCAAATCACTTAAACATGCAAGGGTTAATAATCATTTTTGTATCATTTGGCTAATGGTTGATTGTGTTTCTGTGGGTTGTTGAAAAATATATATGTGTACACCTGAGTTGATTTGGACCACAATTGTGTTATAGTGCATTATCCTGATAACCGGCCACAATTAATACTAATTCATTAATTAACTGTTTAATAGTGGTCTATGGCTGTTTGAACCAAATTGTGTTCTAACCAGGCTCTAAGAGAAATCTATATCCCCAGTATTACTAATCATAATGGTCCTACAATTGATGCGTAGATGATAGTTGGATATATACTACATTGTAGTCTTGATGGAACCTAGAGTTTTTATTTTGAAGTTGTGGTTTTACCATTTTCAGTCTTATGGTCTCAATTTGTTATACACATAGAACATTATTTATTTGAAAAAAAATATATGTATAAATCAGTATTTAAAAGATTATGTATACAACATTATTACTATTATATATACATTTTTTTTAAAAAGAAGAGATTATGTATACAACATTATTAATATTTATACATTTTTTTAGAAAAGAGATTATGTATACAGAATTATCACATTATCTTGGAGACTACCATGTCATTTGGTAATGTGTGCCATCATCCCCTAGTTTGTTGCAAGTGCAAGAGAGAGACTGAGGAGCACAACCAAAATAGAGTTTTCTAATGGAGATTGAAATGAACTAACTAACCCATGGGGGCAAACCAAACCAAGTGGCAACTTAATATAATGGATGTAAAGAAAGAACTTGATAAGGTCGGAAGTTACTTTCATTATAATACTTGTATTTTTTTAAAAAAAAGAGTAAAGTCCATCACCGGTCCCTAAACTTGTACAGCTGTGTCATCCCGGTCCCTAAACTCGCAAATCGACCGTTCAGGTACTTAAACTTGTTCGACTGTGTCATCCCGGTCCCTAAACTTACAGATCACTCATTTATGTCCTCCAACTTGCTCAGTTGTGTCACCCCGGTCTCTAGACTTAGATTTGAATATTATCTGGGTCAAATAGGACGGTCTAGAGACTTTATATTTAAAAATAATTCATAACTTTTTTATGTGAACTCTAATGAAGACAAACTTTATATCAAACTTGTAGCCCTCGACGCGATCTACAACTTTGTAATTGATTTTTTTTTATTTTAAGTCATTGTTTGTCCCAAATGTAATTTTAAAATTAAAATTTCAAAATCTATAAACATGCAACAATATTTTGGGACCCTAAACAGTTTTAATTCAAAAACTTTTCAACTACAAAGTTGTAGGTCGTGTCGAGGGCTACAATTTTTATATCAAGTTTGTTTTCATTAGAGTTCACATAAAAAAGTTATGAATTATTTTTTGATATAAAGTTTTTAAACTGTCCTATTTAGGGACCGGGGTGACACAACTAAACAAGTTAGAGGATCTAAACGAGTAACTTACAAGTTTAGAGATCGGGATGAGACAGTCGAACAAGTTTGAGGAGCTGAATGGTCGATTTGCGAGTTTAGGGACCGAGATGACACAGCGGTACAAGTTTAGAGACCGGTGATAGACTTTACTCAAAAAAAAAAATGTAAAGAACAGCAGAGAAGGGCAAAGAAAGCAGAGTCGGTGCAGGCTCGCTGAGCCTGAACTCGACCGACCAACTGGATCTTAAAATAATAAGTAGTATATATAAATTTAATTCATGGATCGGATGATGGGGGAATACATTATCTCTGAAACCGAAAGAGGAGAGACGAGAAAAAGGGGAAAAAAAGGGAGCAGAGAACATGGCTGCCTCGAAAATAATAATTAACCAAGAATCTGATAGATGCTCCCTCTTCTCTTTCTCTCTAAAAAAAAAAGAAAAGAAAAAGAATCTGATAGTAGATGCTATGGTAGCACAAGTGTAGTTGGAAGTTGTGAACTGAAGCTCAAGTTAAATTAAATTAAATCTCTCCATTAATCCAGCTTAAGCACGGCACATGCATTGAGAGGTGCTTTGCCGGTAAGAATGGGGATTCAGACTCGACCATGGACCGATCGATCGATCACACAAATCAACATGGAAAATTAAAACAATGAAATGGACTAGTACTAGTAAACTACTAATGCTGCTGCTGCTGCTGCATTTCTCTGCAAATTTTCAACAATAATGCAATGGCTGTATGTACTCGATCCCATCTCGATCTCCATGCAATGGATGGATGGATCGGCCGTCAATGGCGGCCGGCCGGCGTCAGGAGGTGGCGGCGGCGGCGCAGAGCCTGGACTTGTTGTCGAGCATGGACCACATGACCTGGACGTCCTCGTAGGCGCACGCCATCACGTCGCCGTACAGCTGCGACGACCTCCTCATCACCACCTCCTCCTCCACGTCGCCGCCGGTGCGCGTCGCCGTCGTCGTCGACGACGGCGTGCCGGCGGCGGAGGAGGTGGAGGAGTGGCGGCGCGGCTTCTTGGCGCGGTGGCGATGATGATGCTCGTCGATGCTGCCGCTGGTGTTGGTCGTCTGCTGGTTGAGGATGGTGCGTGCCTTCCTGAATGGCGACGTGATGGTGCGAACCCAAGAACCCATCTCTGATTGACGATACTAATGGTTAGCTAGCTAGTAAGAGAGTGTGAAATTAACAAGCTAGTAGGTAGCAAGAGAGAGTGAGATGGATCAGAATGTGTGTTTATATATATATTTATATATATATATATGCAAAGCTTGAAGAACTGAATTAAGAAGGGGAACGAATTAACAGCCGGTTGCAGTGGGTGGTGGTGATGGGCAATATATAGAGAAGAGATAGCCATGGGCGATTCTTGGATGAAGAGAGAGAGTGTGTGTTTGTTTAGAGAGAGAAAGGAAGGTGGGAGGCAAGATCCGGAAGACAAGATTGGTGGGGATGCACGTTTGCTGATGCCGCGGATCGATCAAAAATCAATCAACCGAGGAGAGAACTGAGAAGCCATACTATATTTTTTTCTATTATAATATATACAATAAATCAATATATTTTTATTTTTATTATGGTACTTGTGTTGTCTGATGTTTTAAAACTTTTTAGAGTTATAAAAGTTTGATCTTTCCGTTGCATTAATTAAGCTAGTACTACACCATCACATTACAAATTGAGAATATAAATCTAAGAATAATACTAAGAGCAAGTTTAAGTTTAATAGTATAGTCAACTATCGGCTCCAAATCTATTATAGTCAATATAATAGCCAATTCATACAATAATTATCTATAAACGTATACTACACTATTAACACATGGGTCTACCTGCCATACACATTGTGTATTGGAGTCCGTGCTGCAGCTGGTTACAGATCTATAGCCCATTGCTCCTCTCTCTCTCTCCTATTTAATCTTCTCGACATGTGTTTATAGCTAGCTTATAGTCTATTATTATACCTGCTCTAATAATGCATAGTAGTACATACTTTTTTTTTGAGAATTACACGGTACAACGCACGCACACTCACAATGCATAGTAGTACATACTATAGGGCTTGTCTAGGGGAGTTTTTGACTGCTACAGTTTCTCCCAAAATCAAAAACTCAAAAACAGTTCAGTTTTTTTTTCCAAATTTTAAGAAAATATAGTTGTACAATTCAGAAAATAAGATAAGACTAAAAATTGAAAAGCCCATCTTTTCTATATTATCAGAAGCTAGCTATAAACTAACCGCATATCACAATTTCAAGCCTCCTTAAACAAATACTAAATTTTTCATGCGTAGATGGAGGAGTGGTAATGTGAAAGGTGGGGAGTGCACGTGCTTGGGCTCAACGTTGGGTTTTTCCTGGGGTTGGGACTAGGACAGAATCATGAGATGAGCGCGAACAAAGGGAGAGGAGAACTGGAGAAGGCCGTGTCTCACATGGGCGATCGATCCTCACGCGGGAGCTTGCTTCCGGCAGCGTCGCGTGATCCATGTGCCGTCTTCTTCTTCTTCTCTCTCTCTTCACCCAACAACTGCATGCATGTACCGTTAATTCAGAGCCTCCCTCCATTTCCTTTCAAATTTCAGACACCAGTTTGATCGATTGATCCGACGTTGACAAGCAGCAGCTACCCTCCATCTCCATGATTGATCATACAAGTGGTGGGGTCGCTCATCATCATCAATCTCTCATTCATACGCATGATACATGTACGGCGATCAGAGATTCAGAGGTTCATTAATTCCTCTATAGTCCTGACTTCATATCCGTGTTCTCAACTATTCCCTCCATTTCAGGCTACAACATATTTTTAACCTAAGACAAATTTATTATAAAAATATATTCAATTATTAATTTGATGAAACTAATTTAGCATTATAAATATTACTATATATATCTATAAACTTAGTCAAATTTGAAACAGTTTGACTTTGACCCAAGTCAAAACATTTTATAACCCGAAACAGAGGGAGTACTTATGTAGACGTACAATCAGAAATACTTGTATTTTAAAGAGTAAATTGGACTTTACACCATGTTGGTTTATAGTAGGTATTTTCAATTTACATCAAGGTATATTAAAATTATTTTTATTTCACACTAGATTGCGTCAAATCTTATAAACGAGTGAAACTTATGATTTTTGTTTGAGTAAATTTCACAAAACTACAAATAATTTGATCAAATTATCACAAAACTACAGATTTAAGAAAATGTTTCACAAAACTACATATTTAACAGTAAAGTTCTCAAAGAACTACATATTTAAGGTTGAGTATCGCAAAACTACAGATTTAATAACAAAGTTATCACAAAACTACATATATTGGAGTTTAAATCCTTAGCACTAGTGTTATATTTGAGTTATAAACGTCTAAGTTTTGTGATTGAATTGACACTAAACCTGTAGTTTTGTGATAATTTTGTTACTAAATCTATAGTTTTGCGATACCCTATCTTAAATATGTAGTTCTCAGAGAAATTTAGTGCTAAATCTGTAGTTTTGTGATACATCTTCTTAAATCTGTAGTTTTATGATAATTTGATCAAAGTATTTGTAGTTTTGTGAAATTTACTCTTTTTGTTTTGAATGTAGACCATGTTTCACAAAGTTTCATCCATATCTTATAAATTCAATGAAATTTCTAAAGGTTTGGATGATGTATCCTGGTATTAAGTGAAACTTATTTGAAGGCAATCTGGTGCAAACTGAAAGTATAAACTAAACTTGGTGTAAGTGAAACTAGATGCATTTTTCCCGGTATAAAGTGCAATATACTGTATTTTGAAATGGAAGTGGATTTCGTCAATTATATCTTAGATATATATGGTGGGTTTTAAGTCTACTTACATTATTGTACTAATCAATGTATCATATTAGATATTCTGCTTTAATTCTAATTTGTTGGGCTATCACAAACTATTACCAGTCAAGAGGTGCGAGATGACTATGGTAGAAACTACTCATAGACGGCTAAGTGAGTAATCTTCACAAAGGCAAACATCATAGACGGCTTTTCTATCACAATACCAACCAAAAGGTTTTCACCAAATCAGAATATACTACCTACGTTCTATAGTATCTCTTATATTATGGGACGTAAATATTTATAGGCCAGTTTTCGTAGCCAACATACTCAACATTTCTCATTCGGTGACCTTTTCTCATAGCAACGTCCAAGTTACTCCTAACACATTTCAATCCTTATAGCGGCGGCCGGTCCGGTGCTAGTCTTCTCCTGGTTTTATGTGTTGGCGTTGTCGGTGTATGGTGGTATACTTTTTCTCTTTTTCCTGGTTACGGCCTTACAGGGTTATAATCTTGTAATTTTTCTTCTGCTCTATCAATAGAATTTTACACTGTCTTGTCTTGTGCGGGTAGTTTAAGAAAAAACATTTCAATCCTTATGGTTATTATTGCATACCAAATAGGCCTATGTATGACTATTATTTCTCTACTATATAATACAACATCAATATACTAGCAGATACTAGATCCAGTAGCAAATTAAAACCCAAAACAAAAACAATGTCAGTTTGAAAACCGGTCTCCGCGGCGGCCGGCCACTAACGGTTTTTCAGTGTCCGGGCGGTATGGGCTGACCGTCAATAATAATGCTGCCCAATATCTTATATGAGTTATATATATCAATCTTCTGACAGAGTGCCTAATTAAGCACGCTATCAGAGGCCAATAAAACGTTTTAAATCAATCGATTGATTAGGGAAAGGAGAACTATATATATACATCACTAACATGTCGGCATGTACTTAATCATGCATTGGCTCAACCAACAATTAAGCCTTCCTCCACGTGATGGCCGGTTATTTTTATACTTTGAAGTAACATGTTATATTATTTTTTTCTAATATCCAAGGTATGTACCTGAAAGAACTCCTAATGATATACACACGCTATCAGAGGGCTTAATTACTAAAAAAATATATATTTTTTATTTCAGGGTTGGTTGATTAGGGAAGGGAAATTAAAACTATTGTATATGGTGTACGCAGATACCTACATCACCTACTGAAGGATAACATTGGAGAAAGCAAACTAAATTAATATTCTAGACAAATAGGGCAGTTAATAATAAACAGTTGTTCAACTCCCTCTCTATGTGATCACTTGATCAACCAAGTTAAAGAAGTTCATCCACGTGATTGGCCGGTTAATTATTGTCAATTTCTCAAAACTGACATCTGCTGATATCCATGTAAGGCATGTGTAGGTAATAATGCGGCTTTAATTTGGCAGTAACATGATCTATCATCTAGCTCCGGTGATCAAACATATGCATGTAGCACACATTCAGATGCACATATATTTTAACAAGATTGGAATCAGAACAGTCAAGTTAACAAACATCTCTGATATGATTAGCTATATATCCTATTGACACTAGACCCTAATTGGGCAGAGTAATTAAATAAAAGAACTTCTTGTTCGTTTTCAAGCATGGACCAATCACCATTCAAGCACAGGAAATATCTCCTACTAGTCTACTACTACTCAATTCAGTTGGCCTGAAAAACAATAGGTTTAATAGTATAATTTGCATCACATATGCCTTCACGTGAGTAGGTGACAGTAAGCTCAGAGTGTTGAAACAGTAAGACATGGAAGCAAAAGGGATTAGGCACTGTCGTCGTTACCTCCGGCCACCGTCCATGTGATGCACCGCCGGCCGGCCGGCCGATCCGTCGACGTCGAAATGACCGGCCATGAATTCCGGCCAGATTCATATACATGTGCTGCTTTTACTACTGTCGTTGTAGTCTACTTGCAGATTGATCAATGTTGTGGTCTCTGCAGGTTTGATCCATGTGACTTATCATCACCATCTGTTTGTTGCTGGTTGAATAAATTCTCAAGGCTCTAATATAGCAACGGTGCCTAACTATTTTATCCAAAATGGTCATCTCTGATATACTATACACTAATGCATATTTATTTTGTTAGTGCAAACATTTTTTTTTCATCTATGGTTTTTAGAAGGGCACATGCATAAGCACACCGGAAACAAAAATATATGCTTCGGACCACTCGGTCTGAACATGGCTTCATGCAGATTCTTCAGAGTCCAGGGGATATGATGTGCTTGCATATGAATTCTGGTGCATGTGAAATGAGAGTTATTTTTCATCATTCATTGCATTTCTTATGCATGATCTCTCGATCTGTTCTTGCCAAATAACATTGTCTCATGCTACCAGATAGATGACATGAAAAAGAAAAGGAGGCAGCTAGCTGCACAAATCTTACAGAAAACAAATTGTAGGAAGAAAAGGCCAGGATTCATAATAAAAAACATCATCTATTCATAGCCTTACCCGCTCTGTTGATGATTTTTAATGTAGTATTACCGAGATGCAGTTTGTTATATCAGCATTGTCAATTTTTTTCCCTTATGAAGCACAGAGATGCTTCATCAATTCATTCCATTTTACTACTGAAAATTAGTTCAGGATCTAAATTACAGTTTCAATTAGCAAAGTTATCACCCAATTTCGAATGAAACTCATCAGAAAATGATTCTGCCATTGTCAAAGAACTTGTCGAATTAAGTTGTCCAGCACCCTAATGCAGCAATTTAATACTCATACCGACTACTGCAAATCTATAATCATTCCCAGATTAATTAACAAATCTAGGAGAAGCGCGTGTATGTAGGCTTCTGCAATGTAGCAGTGTTGTTTCTCACATTAACATTTTTTTTATCCTATAAACATGTTTGCACAAACAAAAATTCCTAAATCAACAAACCTATGATAAAAATTTCAGGCAGGTTTCTGCAATTTGGAAGTAATATTGCTTCCTAAATCCCCGAAGGCCAAAAGGGGCAAATTACATCCAAACCAGCTCTTTACAACAGCCAATATGATGATATGATATGTGGAGGTTACGGCAACGAATCATCAGTAACCACTCGGATTTGCACAAATGAAATCCACACATGCGCGCACACACATATTCACTTTCAGAATCGATCTATTGAGGCCATAACACGAGGGGATTTGGTGCGCTGACCTCGTCGCGGCGGAGGAGGGATGTCGATCCGTCGGATCCGGCGGTGGGGGATTCTCCGGCCGCCGTGTCGCCATGCCTCCAGCGACGGTGAGGAGGCCGCCGGCGGCGGAGGGGGGCAGCGAGACTGCAAGAGACAGGGACCAAAATGAAAAATCACATAGAGGGAAACGAGGATCTAAATGTAAAATAAGGACGTAAAACAGAAATTGTGATCCGAGATAGGGATTTGTATGCAAATGTTCACACAGCCCACTAATCTACCAGGCGGTTGGGCTGTTCGATTCTAAATACAGAGGCCCACTTGTTAACTGCATATTGCGTAGTAATAAGTTTATTGTGCTTCCCTCAACTCATGCCTGGTTAAATCGCATCCCTTAACAGCAAAACCGTGCATAACCTATCCTCAAACTCCTAAACCCACTGCAAATCGACTCCTTGAGCGGTTTCGGAGGCGATTTTGTCCCACATAGTATCTTTGACCTGTTGACGCTTGTGGGACTCACATGTCAGTGATAGATAAAAAAATGGTGGGGCCACTATCAGCCACACTTCTTCTTTCCTTCCCTCACCTTTCTCTCCTCTCTTTCCCCGTCTGCTGCGACGACTCAGATGATACTTAGGTACTAATTAGTAACTAATTATGTGCTGGCTAGTTAGGCAGTCATGAGTCATGGCTAAGGGGGTGTTTGGATGGTAGTACCTGTCACGTCGGATGTTTGATACTAATTAGAAGTATTAAACATAGACTAATAACAAAATATATTTCATAACCTGGACTAATTCGCGAAATGAATCTATTGAGCCTAATTAATCCATGATTAGCGTATGTGATGCTACAGTAAACATTCTCTAATTATGGATTAATTATGCTTAAAAAATCTGTCTCGTGAATTAGCTCTCATTTATATAATTAGTTTTGTAAGTAGTTTATGTTTAATACTCTAAATTAATGTCTAAACATCCGATGTGACAGAGACTAAGGCTGTGTTCGGGCAATTTTCTCCTCTCATTTTCCGCACGCACGCTTTTCAAACTACTAAACGATGTTTCTATACGAAAGTTACTTAAAAAATCATATTGATCCATTTTTGAAAAAAAAATAGCTAATACTTAATTAATTACGCGCTAATGGACCGCTCAATTTTCCGTGCGCACTGGTCGGGTTAGGAATGCTGGCTTGTGAACATAGCCTAAAATCTAAAGTTTAGTCCCTAAATCTAAACACCACCTAAATTCTAGGACAGTATTTTGGTCCACTGATTCCTCTAGGTACTGATTAATTGGTACAATGCAAGATGCACTCAGATATGATCGACTGCACATATATGCACAACTGCAAGTATACAAAATTAATCGAAATTAACTTTTGACGACTTGCACTTAGCTGGCTGTAAATTGGATCGCGACTTGTTGCGAAATTGCCAGTTAAAAAATTATGATGCTACCTTGTGCGTAACTCACTTGTTTCAGGAACAAATTTTCATTCCATCGATCTATAGGCATGTTTGTTTGCTGGGAGTTCAACTCCTAAATTTATTTTCAAGAGTAGGATCTGGAGTGACGTTGTAACATAGACTAAACTTGATTTTAAATTTCTAGCTTATTTTGTGAGATCACTTTAACTTCAGCTAGCTCTGACTCTCATTTTAATTGAAGCTGAAACAGATTGGCTGAAACTGCAGACGAGATAAAGCTGGAGGTTGAAGCTCTGCTTATGTACAACACAGTAAGTTGTTGGTTATCTATTAATGTGTGGATGACAAAGATATGTCCTTGGTTGTAGTGATGTAATGTAGTGTGCGGTCAAAAGCAATTGAGGTTTTCTATGGACAAATTAGTAATTAATAACTTGGTCAGTACCGAAATTAGACAACATAGTATTCTAGACATACGTTAAAACCAAGAACTAATTTGAAGTGGTTTAGCTTAGTTGGTTACTACTACATCTGTTCAGAAATATACATCTAAAAACATAAATCACATACTTCTCATATCAATCAATCACAAACCACCCATTATTTAGTTTTTCTACCTACTAAGGTTGTATTCAAAAGGAGGGTTTCAGAATCCCTCCTCTTTGGTGCGTAAAATGACGTATACATTAACGCATAATTAATTAAGTATTAGCTAAAAAATATTTAAAAATACATTAATATGATTTTTTAAAGCAACCTTCATATATATTTTTTAAAAAATACACCGTTTAACAGTTTAAAAAACATGCGTGTAATAAATAAGAAATGTGAAGTTAAGAAAATAGACTTAAAGAACCCAACCTTGTTTGTCTTAAAGAATCACAACAACTCTTACCTCGACTAGGGATGGCAACGGGGCGGGGCGGGGCCGGGTTGGGCTGGAACGCCCCCGACCCTGACCCCGACCCCCCGACTTCACCCCCGCCCCTGCTCCCGACCATGGATGCGGGTTGAAAACATCACCCGCCCCCGACCCCTGCGGAGCCCCGCAACCCGACCGGGGCCCCGCATTGGGTAGCATCTCTATCCAATCAGCTCAAAAAATACAACACAATCATCATTTCAGCAAAAACAAATATTTTACATAATTAACACACCATCAAAAATAGCATGAATACTTAAATATCATCATAAAAATTCAGCCGGGGAATTAGCTGCAAGTTTACATTAGCTATTAGATGGGTTTTTTTGGGCTTTCTTTACCTATACTTTGAGGATTATATGTACCCCGGGGCCCCGCGGGTGAAATTAGTCCCCCGTCCCCTCTCCGCCCAAATGTGGAGCCCCGTACCCGACACACCCGTGGGTCAAAAATCTCCCCCACCCCCGCCCCCGTATGGGCGGTTCCCTGCAGGGACCTGGCCCAGCGGGGGAAATTGCCATCCCTAACCTCAACCTTAATCTCTTACAAAATGTCTAAATGTTCTTACATTCCTGGACACAAAATGTTTACATGTTCTTACATTCCTGGACTGAGGGAGTATAGAATAATTATTTTGTGTTGAATATCTGAATGACTGAATAGTTACATGATTGTGATAATTACTAGTACATATGATACAGATGAATAAATTAACTATCATAAAGTTAAAAGTAACTTTTAAAACTAAAAACCAAAGAAGCATGCGCATTCGTCCATCCTTTAATTAGAAAAGAACAGGCCATTAAGTGGGCTGATTAATATATATGCGATCCGGCCCAACCATATCCGGCGAGGCCTCCTCTTCTGCCCTCTCTCACCTCACCGGAGTGAACAGAGCAATGGCCGGCGCCGGCGACGACGGAAGGAGAGAGAGTAGCTGGCCATGGCCGCCGGACGGGCCGCCGGACAACGCTCTGCACTCCCTGGGAATGGAGTTCACCACCATCACCGCCGGTGAGGTCGTCGGCCGCCTCCTCGTCACTGCCACCTGCTGCCAGGTACGCACGCTCGCGATCGCCGCCGCCGGCCGGCCGGCCGTCCCGTCCTTCTTGGCTTCCAGAAAATAATGTCTCGACGTCCGTGCTTGCGTGCAGCCGTTCAAGGTGCTCGGCGGCGGCGTGTCGGCGCTGATGGCGGAGGCGGCGGCGAGCATCGGCGGCTACATCGCGTCCGGCTACCGGAGGGTCGCCGGCGTGCAGCTGTCCATCAACCACATCAGGCCGGCCCACCTCGGCGAGACCGTCCAGGCGAAGGCCAAGCCCATCCAGCTCGGCCGTACCATCCAGGTATAAAAAATATTATGACAGCTTAATTACCCAACTAAACAAAATCCTCTTACTTACTTTCTACTCCAGGAGTACTATTTTCTTCAAAGATAAAGAATTCATCACACAACAAACTTGTCATTGTAGTTGATTAAACATGCCTAGTAGGACCAGTACAGTGCTCCAGCTGATCAGAATCTGGAACACTAGATTACAATTAGATCAAACAAAGTAATTATTGGCAAGTTCCATCATTTGGGAAAGGAAGATCAAGATTCCATGTTAGTTGGGGGTTAGGAGAGTGAAAGATGAGACTCACAACAGAAAGAAGTAGGACTTTCTGCCGAGCAGTCTTCTCTGACTGAGGCACTAAGAAGAAAATTGTTCATAAAGTGCCAAACAAGGTCATCTCTTGCAGCCCATAACTCATAGTGTCAACACATCATGCTGACTATTTATATTGAAGTCATAATGCTAGTGCAAGATTAACATCAGTAAGGAAGTATGTCCAATTGTATTACCTAAAGTTCATACAAGTTACATCATTCTAGCCTTCCTCAAAGTTGCAAAAATCTTGCAAAAGGCACTTTTGATTTCCTGTTACCTGCTTCTAGTTGCCTGTAAACCTTCAGTTCTACAGACAGAACTCTCAATTAGCAAAACATATGTATGAGGCAGGTGCTTAGTGAAGCAGCTGTATACACCTAAACTTTCAGTTTGTGTAAAGTATGTTGTCTTCAGAAATCAGAATCATAAGTAGTGATACATGGTTTGTCTCTTCTTTGTTCTTCTGTTCTCATAGAGTGTCTCAATTATATTATGTACAACCTTCTGATTTCAAGACATCTCAAGCATTTCTGTTTTACTAATTCTGACAGGTTTGGGAGGTCCAGATATGGAGGATAGATCCTTCCACATCAGAGTGCAAACATCTGGTGTCAACAGCAAGGGTTACCCTATTATGCAACCTACCAACACCAGAGGATTTGAAGCACTATGAACAAGGTTTTATCAAGAAACATGCAAAGCTGTAGGGAGCACGATGTATTACAGACAGCGCAAATAAAAAAGTATAGCTTAAAACGTAATTGTACAAGAAAGCATCTCATTATCAATAATGCCAGTCTTTTATGGAAGGTCTTGGCTCAAGGCACAGTTTGGTACTTGCATCACAACATGTTTGATGTGGCTGCAAGTCGTCAAGGGCTGCTGTGACACACATGTATTGACTTGATAATGCATTTCAGCAAGAGTGATAAGCTAAGAATTACCATAAAACTTACAGGTTAAATAAGTCATATTTTTCCCCGTTTCGGTCATCCAGTCTGTGATCTTGCATCAACACTACTGTTGTTTCCAAATATATTTATCATGAGCCTTTGTCTGCATAATGTCAAAATAGAACAAAAAATAGATACTATCATTTTCCTTCAGTTACATTTTGACTGCTGTAAAATGTGCTACCTTCTCACCAAAAAAAGAAAAGAGTATTACCTCAAGTTCTTTAGCTGGCTAGTTAAATCATTGATCTCCAGGCATGATAGCTTTAGTGAAGATAGTGTTCCTGGTACCTCTTCTGCAACTACTTTCGACAATTTATGCACAGCAATTTCCAATCGCTTCAGAGCCTAATTCACACACGCATACACAAAAGGGGTGAGTTAGAGGAAGTTCTGTGGAAAAAGTAGTGTTTGTTTAGATGATTTTACTCACTCTCCATGTCAGAAATGAGAAGATGGCCAGTGACAGAAAGGAACTCATCACCTGAATTTAGGATCCATAAAGTTAAAACTCCATCCATTTATCAGGATAGTCTAACTAACTTTGACCATAAGAAACAACGAATGTAACCTCTCACAGTAGCTAAGAAGTCATAGTATATATTCATTGAAAATTTGTGGTGGCTTGAATCTGAAGGCAACCTTCTGCAGCAGCTAATATGAAAAAAAAAAAAGAAAAATGAGAGAGAAGAATTTACACATTTCTCTCTCCATTCCACTAATTCCTAAGTCAAAAGTACCATTTGCAAGTGAAGAGCACTGATGAATCTGTAGCCCAAGAATGACACGCTCTTTGGACTTGTCACCAATACCCAAATCTTGATGTATATCCCTAGAACAAGAAATCTTGATGTACACCGATGCATTCGAATGATGTAACACTTATCCGAAATGAACCTCTTCAACAACGCATTGTAAAAAGGGAAACTAAAAGCAAACAAAGAACTCGCATCGAACACCTCGCGCACTGCTCGACGAACCACTGGAAATTAACCGACAGGACGAAGTGGGGAGACCAATCCTCGGGGGGAATACCACAGCGAGAACGAAGAGGAGGAACGCGAGCCCCGTCGCGGCGTCTCCCCGTACGGAGACGCCGGCCGCGAGCGGAGGCGGCCGCGACTGCGACTGCGACTGCAACTCCGCCGCCACTAGGGAGCGCGGAGCACTGGTTCCTCCATGGGACAGGACGCTGGAGGAGGAGGCGGTGGTCGAAGCGCATGAGGTGGCACTGAGATAGAGGCGGCGGCGAGGAGGCAGCCTCGCCGTCGCCGTCGCCGGCGGGGAGACGAGCGGCGGACGAGAGCTCGCGAAGCCCATCATCGTGGAGTGGATACCTGATAGTGAGAGAGTGTTCAAGAAAGGCCGAGAAACATGGGCTGGGCCACCAGGCCCATCATCTCAAGCCCAACATGATAGAGACGAAGGAACCAGAAGTCGACAATTGTAATAAGTTCATTTTGGGTCCCTCTATTTGTCGCCCAATTCGATTTTCATCCCTTGGTCGCAAAACTAGATACAACTCACCCCTCAACTTACAAAACCTTACAGAAAAGGTCCCTCGGCAGTATTATGCCCGGTTTTGAATGACGTGGCGCCTACTTGCTCTCTTTGACTAGGTCCTCGTCCTACGTGGCATTGACGTGGCGCTTACGTGGCAGTTGGATCCTATGAATAATAAAAAACCGTGGGACCCACATGTCAGCTACACAAAAATAATAGAAAAAAGGTGGGACCTATGTGGTCCCACATGTCAGCCTCCCTCTTCTCACTATCTCTCTCTCTCATCTACACGGCGAGGAGAAGGGCGAGCGGCAGCGGGCGGAGCGCGGACCAGAGGGGCGGCGGGCGGCGTGGCGAGAGCGCTGCGAGGGAGGAGGATTCTTCTTCTTCCTCCTCTCTCCAGGCATCTCCAGCAGTCAGCGATACGGCGGCAGCGACGGCCGGCGACTCGACGGCGGCGGCGGGAGCGCTGGACAGGGGGGAGTCGGCAGGTCACGGGCGACGATGAGACAATGGGGCCGTCGCCGGCGGCGCGGCGCGCGACGATGCGCCTTCCCGGGGCGGCCGACGCGCGGCCTGGGCATGCAGCAGTGGCGCCGACGTGACCCCGGAAGAAGGGTAGCGCGGATCTGGCGGCGCTGCTGCTGCGGCTCCGAATCCGCAAGCTTCCCTTCCCTTCTCGTCGGCGGACATCCACCTCCGCTTACCGCCCAGGTCGTTCACGCTTCAATTTGCTGCCTCAACTGGATATGTTTAGCTTACATATCTGGTTCTTTCGTTATGGGCTGAAGTGATGAATTGATGGTTTTGCCCACGCTGACATGAGAATGGTCCTCTTTTGGTGCCTGACAAAATTTGATCTCTACCATTTGCAGCCCTGGAGTGGCTCACGAGCAGCCCAACCACCATGCGTTCCAACGCCAGCCATCATGCGCGGTAAGGCACGGGCGAAGGAGGACTAGGACAAGAGAGGGAGAGGCGTGTGGGAGGTAGCTCCCGGTGCCGACGGTGCAGAACCCGTTGGAGACGTCGACGAGGACGAGCCCCACCTGCCCCCGCTCGCCACCGCCGGTAGCCAGGACGAGCTCGGCGTCCGGCTGTAGGGGCACCGCCCCCGGAGCACTCCCATCTCGTCGGCGGCGCTGCTGGCGTCGGACCCCATTGCACAGAGCGCACGTGGCTGGAGCCTGGTCTTCGGGTTGACCTCGAGCTCTCGCCGCCGGTGTCTCGCTCGCTGCCCCATCCCGCCCGTCGCCCGCTTCTGCCCGCCGCTGCTCGCCCCGCTCCATCGGCCGGAGAGAGAAGGGATAGAGAGAAGAGGGGAGGAGTGAGGATGACATGTGGGGCCCACATGGGACCCACCATTTATTATTATTTTGTGTGTGAAACTAACATGTGGGTCCCACGAGTTTTATTATTTTTCCGGATCGAATTGCCACGTAAGCGCCACGTCAGTTGAAGACCGAGTCAAATTAGCAACGTAGGCACCACGTCAGCCAAAACCGCTATCAAAACCGCCGAGGAACCTCGTTTGTCTAGTTTTCGTAAGTTGGGGGACGGGTCGTATCCGGTTTGTGGTTCAGGGACGAAAATCAGACTGGGCGACAAATAGAGGGACCAAAAGTGAACTTATTCCTCGACAATTTGGTTAGGGAGTATTAAAAAAAAACTACCGCAAGTTTTTTTTGTCAAAAACCTTTTGATTTAACTATAATCTAATTAAAGTATTAGTTATATTGTAACTGCAATGTGACTACGATATAACATATAAAATTTTCATTCATCTATGATTTGGTTAGTTAGCACCAGGATCTTACGTGTGACGTGTGAAAAAAAAATTTCTAGCAATTTTTTTCCTTCATGCACAAATCTCAAGGCAATTCGATGTCACAAATTTGAAAGTTTTGGAGGCAAAAAAAAACTTGTGGAAGTTTTCTAACAAATCTGTTTGGTTAAAGCATTGTGATATAAGGGCACGTATATTGATATGTAAGTAAATTTGGTGACATAGAAAAATGAGAGGGGAGCAGAGGAGAAGACAACCCTCGTGTATACAATTCTGGAAAACATCGTTGCTATGCATGATATCGGCTCAGAATAAATTCTTAGCATTTATTAAAAGAAATTTTGTTGCATGGGAGAGAATAAAAGGAAATAAGGGTAATAAAGTTTATTTTGGTGCATTAATGGTTATAAGAGGTTTTGTTGTCTTAACTATTGTAGAAATGATGATCTCTAAGTGATATGTATTAATAATTAAGAGATTATATCGAATATTACCTTTGTACATGTCCAAACGGAGTATGTCCTCTATACACCAACTAAAGATACACATAGTTCCACTAAAACACACACAGTTATATTCGTGGAGACCATATATAACACATGGTTATTAGAGCATGCATGCGCAATAGATGACTAATACTATTTCCTATCACAAAAAATGGATGTTTTTTAAAGAAAAAGTAGCTCTAGCAGACCTCAAAGCTAGATCCCAAAACTTTGGGGACCCTAATCTTCCGCTCTCCACGAGTTGATCCTGTAGTGCTCTGGCTCCTAATCCCTCGCTCGGAGTGAAAAAAAACACGAATATTAGAAAATGACCTAATATCTAATAAATAGGAGTGAGGTTTTGAAACCAGACCGGTTAGCCTAAAAATCCCTGGGTGTTTCTCTGCTCGGAGTGAATTCTGATCCTATTTATTTGAGGTCGCATACACTTTTTATTATTGAAAGACAATTATTAGATATCTTCGAGAGAGAAATCTATTCACGCCTCAAAATTTGATTATGAATTCTAAAATAAATTTTGGGATGGAATTTTTTTTGTTTCTCTCCTTCACACAGTACTTAGTTTATTTTGTCACATCCTTTTGAAAAAGGAAAATTCTTTTAAAACATTACATTCCATCCTACGTGCCACACATTATTAATATTTAATCATGATGATCAACATTACCAGCAGCACTCGATACCTAGCTAAGAAGAAAAAAAAGATGGCTTTCATTTGACTATGGCTTTGGGAAGTTTTGTCACCGTCAGTCAAATGCCGTGATGTTTGAGCTTGCACGACTTTGGACTAGATATCAACATGCACTACGTACGATCGATCCATCCATCCATCGGTCAAATATATTTCATGCAACCATTCATCAACAAATTGACTTTGAGTGAGAGATCTACTCTAGCTAATTAAGTAGTTAGCTTCATCGTTTTTTCCATGGCTTTGCCGTCCATGCAGAATTAAGCTAAGCTAGGACCCATACACATTAGGCCAGCAGCTGCAGGTACCAGCAACTGACAATGGCAGCGCCGACCTGGAAATATCATATATGCATTAATTATGCACATCTAGTCAAAGGAACAGTACTGTGTTACGCAATTCTTTGTAGATGTTAATTACGACTTGATTTGGAGCTGTTACGTTGCTTTTTCACAAGGTCAGATACATCTTTCCATGATTCCATCGATGAAGGACTTTTGGGTACGTACGTAGCTAGCGATTTGAATTAGTGGTGACTGATCGTTGTTGTGATGAGAAATTTTAGTCACCCTCAACATGTGCAAGTGCAAAAGAGGAGGCACGAAGAGATGAGAGGAAGGGAGATGGTGAGTACTCACCAATGATAGCGATGGCGGCTAATCTCTCTCTTCCTCAGCGTTAGTGAATCAGAGTTCAGGACTTTGGGAGTAGGGGTCGGACGGGGGTTAAGGAGATTGAGGAGGAAGAGGGGAGGCAGCTTAACGAAGGCTTGCATACGGTGAGGCAACAAAGGCGGCACCAGAGCCATAGGGTTGGAGGAAGACGACATGTGAGGGCGTAATATCCTGAGTAAGTACGAGGTGAAGGCGGTGGTGGCATCTTTGGTGTAGTGAAGAAGGCAAGGCGGGGATATCTCGCTATCACGCAGAGAAGGAGCGGTTGGTGCGAGGGGAGGGGAAGGAGGAGGAGGGTGTGGGACGGAGTGTTAGAGAGATTGGCCGGGTAAGCCTTTCACTTGCAACAAAGGGAGAGGAGGGTGCGGGGAAGGTGATGAGTGGCGGTGGTGCATGCTTGTAATCTCTTCGTCTATTGTGGCCTTGTGAGGAACAGTGAGTGGGAAGGAGAAGATAAGCTAGGATAGCTGCATAAATCTTGGTACGATATGAGCCGTCCAAAAGTAATTGAAATTTATGGGTATTTTCAAGTAAGTAAAAAACATCCAAAAGTAATTGAAATTTGTGGGTATTTTCAAGTAAGTGAAAAACTAGATAATTGTATTAAATTAACAAATACATACCCATATTTTTATTTAACCCGACGTGTTGTTCACAATTCTATAAGTGATAATTAAAGAGAGGAATCAAAACTGAACTTACATGTTAGAATAGGATTGAAAATTCACAATTATGTTGCTAAACGTAAACTTGCTTCTAAACCAGTTCAACCTTCAGCTTTTAAATGGTTCAGGAGTCTAAGTTCTCAGCTCATACCCCATTTATTTTTCACGTGCACGCTTCCAAATTGCTAAACGGTATGTTTTTTTAAAAAAAATATTGAAAAGTTAGTGAAAAAATAATATTAATTAATTTTAAAGTTTTTTTAATATTTAATTAATCATACGCTATTGAGTTAGCTTGTTTTCACAAGGGAAGGTTCCCAACTCAATCGAGCGAACACATGCATGCATCCTTAAGGATGTGAGAGAACCCATCATGCGTGCATGTAGTTATTCTCTCATTGTGTGTGGGATTGGACATATACATGCGAAGTACTCATCGCCAGTTCTTTCAATTTTTCGCATGAATTATTGGTTGGTGCATGTAACTGTAAAGAGAAAGAAGAGGTTATTATTCGTTAGACTTGTAGCTAGGACTTATTATTCGTTAGACTTGTAGCTAGGTCTACGAAAGATCCTCACAAATTATGAGTTAGCTTTCTTGTGAAGACGTGTGTTGATCAAGTATAAGCGAATTGTCCGTCTTTCCTAAACTCAGCTAGCTGTGAAAAAGATCGCCGTCGTTTATTGGACTTGTAGCTAAGGAATATATATTGAAAGTGAAGGTTCGATCCATATGGGAAAAATTAAAAGAGAACATTTCCTTTTATTTTCAATTCAATTCTAAGATGAATTTTCCCGTCTCCTAGCTAGCTATCTGTTGATCATTCTAGTATCAAATTCTTCAAAGGAACTGACGGATTCAAGACATACAGGTCGATTGATAGCTAGATCAAGCAGACATGCAAGACCGCTACTATACCATCTATCCATGCGATCTCCAAACGACGCGAATTGACGAAGAATTAACCTCTCTGAACCTGACAGCTAATTCCGACGCCTTGATCACGATGTCGCCTTCTAGCTAACTGGAAATTAATTTTGGCCGCTGGTTGCAATCAATATATGCCAGAATTATTAACGGCATGAAAAGGTAAGAAAACGGTCATGGGCATCAACCTAGCAACCTTAATTACTCGAAATTAAGATATATCTATTTCTGATGAATCAATAATGTCTTTCTCTAAGCTAAATTAAATAAATTCTTAAGTTTCAAGGTATACAAATTAATGGACTACTCTGATATGCATATCAACTTTGCATCAACTAGCTAGCTAGAAGGTATAGCCTCTGATGTCTGTATCATATAAACTAGAATAATGTACACAAAGCATATTAATCTGCTTAATTTCCTCTGCAAATTGGTCCAGTTGCATGGTTAATTGGATTGTCGTTGGACTATTGGCTGGACCAATACATAGAACTAGTATTACTTTTTACTATCATCAACAACTACTGATGTAGTACTAGTAGCTTACTCTGGTCCAGAGAAGACTCCAGATCAGTGCAAGCTAATTAAGCTATTGACTCTAAGCTGGGCGCCGCTTTCTTTTACCAGCTAAAAGCTAATATCAACAAGAATTCGATGGATTGATCTGTTTATTTGTTTCTGGTCGATCTTCTCTTGCAGCTAGTAGCTCTGCCAATACAATCTCAGCTCCTTTGTCTCTGCATATACACGTCAACGTGTCGTTCTCCTGCAACCATCCATCGATCTCTCTCCTAATTTTCCTTGCCTTTTGCTTTCAACTTTACCTCACAATGCAAATTACAGATTTTACTTGTGAGTTGTGATCTTTATTATGCCTTTCTCTTTCCACGGCCGTCGGTGGTTGACCTCAACAATGTCGCATATGTCACCTTGTGAAGACTAGATTAATTAGTGATCGTTAATTATATTTATAACTAGGGCCTCTCATGATCTTGCATGTGCATGTTCACATATAAGTTAATTATATTCTTGTGGTGCCATTGATAGACACATAACCAGCCATATATTTTTGAAGGAACTGTAACTTACTTACTAAATTAAACCAAAACAATAATGAGGCCCATGCATGCACACGAGATGCATATGCAGAAATTAAGTGCATGCAGATCAAGGATCGATACAAACGCAAGCAACTTTGCGTACATTCTCCTCCTTGCAAATGGTCATACATATACACACTAGACTTGGCCATGGTCTTTGGAGACAAAGACGTGTGTAATGGTCAGTATGTAAAACAGTAACTCAGTATATTGATCTTGTTTTGTTTTCATCAGCACCTTTGCTACATACATATAGATACTAGACATCATACTATCTACTTTATCTTTATCAAGTAATGAAGTCCACACATGAATGCACCGATGCACGCTACTCCCTCCAACCTAAAAATAAGTTTAGTAGGGTGTGTTTGAGAGGAGAAAAAAAATGAAGATTGCGAATATACATAAAACGATGTGAGCCATTGACATATGATTGATTGAGTATTAATTATTCTAAACTTGAAAAATTAATTAATACTACCTCCATCCTTAAATAATTGTATTTTTACCATACAAATTTTGTCAAAAAAATGTATTTCTAATTATGTGTAGAATCCAACAAATTAATTAAATGAAGATATATTGTCTCCTAGCCTCCCATCTTTTCATCCTCATCTCCCAACCTTCCTATTAATCAAGTTTAAGTATGTAATGTGTGCATGCAGTGTGTTTATTAAATAGAGTTATTATGGTCATTTTTGTGTGTTGCTAATCTGTCTCTAATCTTCTAGGAATACAACTATTCTGGAACGGAGGTATTATATTTTTTAAAGTATAACTTTCCTATAAATAATTTTTGCAAAGAAAAATAGCGAAAAATGAGAGATTTCTTCTCTTTTTCTTATCCGAACAAACACAGCCTTATCCTACAAAAGTAAACTAATATATTTTGGGATGGAGCAAGTATACCTAGCTAACCTACGCATATTTGTCTTGTAGGAGCTTTTATTTCATTTCTTTATTTTGTTAAGATCTGCAGGTTGAACAAACACACGTTGCCTCTTATCAACTTGATATATGATTGGATGCCTGATTAAGGATGTCCATCATATATTTGTATGCCATGGTGATATATTTATGATATTTCTAACTGTACGACGTAGTAGTACACATTTGATCACATTGATTTATGCTTGTACTTTATTGGCTAGTGTTTTCCCTGTTTTCTTTCTCTAACATTAAAGCTGGACCAGATGGGTTGGTCTCTAAAATTTTCATTGGCTACTTGTAAACATATACATCAAATTATGACCTCAAATCGGACCATGTTGGCTCCAATTAATTAAATTTATTAATATATATGCACTCTCACGAGTACAGATCCTTCCATCTGTGACGGTCCATAACAAGACTGGAATTTGCGGGCCGTCACAAGGAAGTAATCTCAATCGGGCCGGAGTTTCGCCCGATTGAGATATGGTCGCACAACCATGGTATATCGGCGTAAAACTAAAGCCCGTCACGGATGACACTTATCTGTGACAGGCTATAGTTGAGGCCCAATTGAGATGAGGGTTCCATATCTCAATCGGGCCCTAAAAGAAGCCCGTCACAGATGAGGGTCATCTGTGACGGGCTCCAACTAGAGGCCCGATTGAGATAAGTTTATTGCCCGTCACAGATGACACTCTTTTTTGACGGCTTTTTATTAAGGCCCGATAGAGATTACTTGTATGCCCGTCACGGTTGATTGTTTTAGGGCCGTTACAAATATTTGTTGCACAGTATAAATACCCCCCACCACCTAGTGTAACTGTATCCCACTGTTCACTATTTTGGTGGGAGGCTGTAGGGGGCGATTTTTTGTCCTTTTTCCAAGGAAAACAGAAACTAAATTCCCAAAAGTGATCAAAATGGATCAATCAAGTGAGTAATATAAATCATTAATTGAGCAATTTCATCACGTCTTACTTTTGCAATACTGATCTTATAATATGTGCCTCTAATTTGTTTTTTTATTTTGTAGCAATTGATCGAAGTTGGATGTATGCCAAAAATTTGAAACGTCATTCTACGGAGTACCGAAAGGGCGTAATAAATTTTATGAACGCCGCGGAGGAGGATCGGATAAGAAGAAACAATGATTACATGTGTTGTCCATGTGCAGATTGCAAGAACGAGAATATGTTTGATAGCGGAGAGGACGTACACGGTCATCTGATACAACGAGGATTCGTGGAGGGCTATACATGTTGGGTGAAGCATGGAAAGCAAGAATCAGGAAGTGGAGCAGCAGCAGACAGAAGTGGTGTGCATAATTAGGAAGATGAAAATGAGCATGACATGTTTATACCTTCTCCATTGGGCGGTGAAATGGTTGATGTGGATCACGATCTGCTGCAAGACATGTTACGTGACGTTGAGGACCCAACCCAGAATGAGAGAGATGGAATGAAATTCAGCAGGTTGGTAAGTGATTCCGATACGCCTTTGTACGCTGGATGCAAAGCAAAACACACTAAGTTGTCAGTTACCTTGGACCAAATGAAGCTGAAGGCAAGTAGTGGATGGACAGACAAGAGTTTCACAGATCTTTTAGGAATTTTTGAAGGCTATGCTTCCTGTTGAGAACACATTGCCCGAGACGACATACGAAGCAAAGCAGGTTCTGTGTCCACTGGGGTTAGACGTCTGTAGAATTCATGCTTGTCCCAACGACTGCATATTGTACCACAAGCAATATGCGGACCTGGATGCTTGTCCTGTCTGCAAGGCTTCTCGATACAAGCGAAAGAAAAGTGCTGACGAAGGAAATAAGTCAAAGAGGGGTGGTCCGACAAAGGTTGTGTGGTATCTACCTATCATTGATCGTTTCAAGAGAATCTTTGCCAACCCGGACGAAGCGAAGTTAGTACGTTGGCACGCCACAGAAAGAAGGAATGATGGTATGCTTAGACACCCAGTGGATTCGATTGAATGGAGGAATATAGATCGAAAACACAAAGACTTTGCTGCCGACCCTAAAAACATGAGGATATGTCTTTGTACGGATGGCATGAATCCTTTCAGTGACATGAGTAGTACTCACAGCACTTGGCCAGTTCTTATTGCGAACTATAACCTCCCGCCATGGTTATGCTTTAAACGGAAATATATTATGTTGTGCTTGTTAATCCAAGGTCCAAGGCAACCCGGTAATGATATCGATGTATTCCTGGAGCCTGTTATCGACGATCTGAGATTCTTTGGAAAGAAGGTGTGAAAACTTGGGATGCATCTGGTCAGGAGAACTTCAAGCTAAGAGTTCTATTGTTCTGCACCATTAATGACTACCCTGCACTCGGTAATCTTTCCGGACAAACTATAAAAGGAAAGAAGGCATGCTCCGATTGCAAGGAACATACACGAAGCCGGTGGCTGAAGAAATCACGAAAGATGGTATACATGGGTCACCGGAGGTGGCTCCCGCTACGTCACGCATTTAGAAGAAAGAAGAAAATTTTTAATGGTAAGAGAGAACTTCAGCCTGCTCCCAAAGATTTGTCCGAAGATGAGGTCCACAATATGGTCAATGACATAAGGAATGAGTTTGGGAAGAAAAGAAAACGTAGCAAGACAAAGGAGAAGGGTATGTGGAAGAAAAAATCCATATTTTGGCGGCTACCTTACTGGAAAGATCTTGATGTCCGTCATTGCATTGATCTCATGCATGTAGAAAAGAATGTGTGTGAGAGTTTGGTTGGCCTGATGCTGAATATTCCCGGGAAGACAAAGGACGGGTTGAACGCGCGCCTTGATCTACAGGACATGAATATTCGCAGTGAACTCCAGCCCATACGAGATGCAGAAACAGGTAAAGTCTACCTCCCTTCAACCTGCCACATACTGTCGAAGGATGAGAAGATCGCAATGTTATCATGCTTGAAGGATATTAAAGTTCCATCGGGCTATTCAGCGAGGATAAGTAAGTATGTTAAATTGGACGATCTAAAACTTGTTGGAATGAAGTCTCACGATTGCCACATGCTAATCACACAAATCTTGTCAGTTGCTATCAGAGGCATTCTACCACCGAAAGTGCGTCACATGATCCAACGTCTGTGCGCCTTCTTCAATGCAATTGGACAAAAGGTTATAGATCCATAAGATCTAGATGGGCTGCAGACCGATATTGTGAATACCCTCTGTCACCTGGAGATGTTTTTCCCACTGTCTTTCTTTGATATAATGGTTCATCTCCCTGTTCATCTGGTGAAGCAAACAAAACTATGTGGCCCGGCTTTTCTAAGGGAAATGTGGCCGTTTGAAAGGTACATGGGAGTTCTGAAGTCATACGTTCGTAACAGAGCTAAACCCGAGGGGAGCATCATTGAAGGTTACACGACCGAGGAGGCTATTGAGTTCTGTGTCAATTACATGCCCGATGCCGATCCTATCGGAGTTCCAGCGTCTCGTCACGAGGGAAGGTTGTCAGGTGTTGGCACAATCGGAAGGAAAAGAATTAGGCCCGATCAAGCGTCGTACGCGCAGGCTCATTACGTTGTGCTCCAACATATGGCAGAAGTTGGCCCATACTTTGAGGAGCACTTAGCGAAAATCCGAGATGAGAACTTGGGGCGCTCTGATGCATGGATTAACAGAGAACATAATTCTCGGTTCAACGAATGGTTCAAGAATCGTGTGACAATGTCCACGGATGTCCCAAATGAGACAGTACAGTTGTTGGGTATGGGACCGTCTTGGACCGTAGACACATGGCAAGGATACGATATAAATGGATACACATTTTACACCGTCAAACAAGATGACAAAAGCACAGTGCAAAACAGCGGTGTCCGTATAGATGCATTCCAGGATCAAGTTGGGTCAGACACATACTACGGCCGCATTGAGGAGATCTGGGAGCTAAACTACGTCAAGTTCAAGGTTCCTTTGTTCCGCTGCCGTTGGGTGAATCTACGCACTGGTGTCAAAGCCGACAAGGAAGGTTTCACTTTAGTAGATCTATCTAAGGTGGGATACGTCGATGAACCATTTGTACTTGCGAAACAGGTCGAGCAGATATTCTACATAAAAGACCCTTCAAACAAGAAGATGCACATCGTGAGGGATGGAAAGCGCCGAATTGTAGGAGTTGACAACGTCGTCGATGAAGAAGAATACAACCATAATCTTCATGTAAGACCTCACATTGACCTTGACGATGATCCGCAAGAGCCTGTGGCATATGCTCGTTCAGATCATACGGAAGGCATAACCTTGTGACTGATGCATTTGTACTTATCTATTGTAATGAATGAAGTATTTTGTTTTATTGCAAAGACTTGATATGTGTAGTCATTAATATGGCTAATTTTGTTTTATTACAAATGACCAAAATAAATGTTGTAGATCCTGATGAGAGGATCAACTTTGTTGTTGACCATATTTCAATTTGAAATCATTTAATATTTACAAATGCTGTTAATTAGATTTGTCATATTGTCAAAATCAATTTAATTTCAAGCTGTTGGGAAAAAAATTATATAGAAAAATGACCAAAATAAAACTAGTAGATCTTGAAAGGCTTTACAACTTTGTTGTTGACCATATTTCCATTTGAAATCTTTTACTATCCGAAAATGTATTATGACTAATAAAATGAATTATTACGCAGCTGCTATATATTTTGCACTCACAACAAATGAAAGATGGAAAATGAGTCATTGGTGACGGGCCTTAGTTTACGGCCGATAGAGATTAATCTATCTCAATCGGGCTTTACCGTAGGGCCCGTCACAGATGACTCATCGGTGACGGGCTCCATACTAATGCCCGATTGAGATAACATTCAGGCCCGTCACGGATGACTCATCTGTGACGGGCCCTAAGATAATGCCCGATAGAGATAGATTAATCTCTATCGGGCTTGAACTAAGGCCCGTCACCGATGACTATTTCTCCATTTTCCCAGATAAGTCTTTATATTTCTGAGTACAAAATGTATAATAATTCATTTTATTAGTCATAATACATTTTAGGATAGTAAATGATTTCAGATGGAAATATGGTCAACAACAAAGTTGTGGAGGTTATCAAGATCTACAACTTTTATTTTGGTCATTTGTCTATATAACTTTGTTTCCAACAGCTTGAAATTGATTTTGACAATCTGACAAATCTAAACAGCATTTGTAAAGACTAAATGATTTCAAATGGAAATATGGTCAAAAACAAAGTTGATCCTCTCATCAGGATCTACAATTTTATTTTGGTGATGTGTTTATATAACTTTGTTTCCAACAGCTTGAAATTGATTTTGACAATATAACAAATCTAAACAGCATTTGTAAATACTAAATGATTTCAAATGGAAATATGGTCAAAAACAAAGTTGATCCTCTCATCAGGATCTACAACTTTTATTTTGGTCATTTGTCTATATAACTTTGTTTCCAACAGCTTGAAATTGATTTTGACAATATGACAAATCTAAAAAGCATTTGTAAATACTAAATGATTTCAAATGAAAATATGGTCAAAAACAAAGTTGAACCTCTCATCAAGATCTACAACTTTTATTTTGGTTACTTCTTCATCTGACAAAGTGATAGTTATACTATTCACAATAATCACATTTCTCTCATCTGGTTTATAAATATCAACACAGATATGTCAATTTTATAAACATTGGTACTATCACTTTGTCGGATGAAGAAGTGACCAAAATAAAAGTTGTAGATCCTGATGAGAGGTTTAACTTTGTTTTTGACCATATTTCTACTTGAAATCATTTAGTATTTACAAATGTTGTTTAGATTTGTCATATATTCAAAATCAATTTCAAGATGTTGGAAACAAAGTTATATAGACACATGACCAAAATAAAAGTTGTAGATCCTGATGAGAGGATCAACTTTGTTTTTGACCATATTTCCATTTGAAATCATTTAGTATTTACAAATGCTGTTTAGATTTGTCATATTGTCAAAATCAATTTCAAGCTGTTGGAAACAAAGTTATATAGACAAATGACCAAAATAAAAGTTGTAGATCTTGATAACCTCTACAATTTTGTTGTTGACCATATTTCTATTTGAAATCATTTACTATCTAAAAGTGTATTATGACTAATAAAATACATTATTATACAACAGCTATATATTTTGTACTCACAAATATAAAGACTTATCTGGAAAAATGGAAAAATAGTAATCGGTGACGGGCCTTAGTTCAAGCCCGATAGAGATTAATCTATCTCTATCGGGCATTATCTTTGGGCCCGTCACAGATGACTCATCCATGACGGGACTCAATGTCATCTCAATCGGGTATTAGTATGGAGCCCGTCACAGATGAGTCATCTGTGACGGGCCCTACGGCAAAGCCCGATTGAGATGACTCATCACTCTACTATATCTAGGGTTTCTCAGATCAGATCGAAAATTTTACTAAGTTCCACTACAGTTTTCCGCCTCCTTAGAACCCTAGCGCCGCCGTCGTCCTCCCTCGCCGCCACCGCCACCGAGACCGCCATCGCCGCCACCGAGCCCGCCGCCGCCGCCACCGAGCCCCACCGACCGTCCTCAGGTGAGTCCTCCATCGCGCCGCCCTATGCTAACTGTGAATGACATGTCATTGAAATGTGGATGTGGATGATATGTGATTGGACTGTGAGTGAGACATGTCGATGTTGGGATGAAATGTGGTGCATTTATGAATTTTGTGATAGATGATTGTAGTGATTGATGAAATGTGGTTCATTTAACTTTATTTATACGCAATGCGGTTCATATTGGGATGAAATGTGGTTTATTTATGTTGGGATGAAATGTGGTTTATTTATGTTGGGATGAAATGTGGTGCATTAATGAAACTATTGTGAAATGTGGTTAATTTTATTACTGTGAGATGTGCAATTTCGTTTATTTATACATGGTGCATTAATGAATTTAGTAAATAGATGAAATGTGGTTCGTTTTATTACAGTGAGACGTGCAATTTAGTTTATTTATATGCTTCATTTATTTATAAGTGACATTCAATTCATTGTAATAGATTGTAGCACTGAATTGTATATTTTCGTTATTTTGAAAAAAAGAAGACGATGTCTCAGCAAGGCGAACCAATGTCGACGACAACTAGTGGGTCCTCAAGGGCACGTACTCCTAGGACAGGGAACAAAATCCCTAAGGAACGGTTCCGCATAACAGCGGTGGACGCCGTAGGGTTGCCGACATCTCCAAGGAAAATATTGAGCCGATTTAGGTCTATCTGCGGGGTCATAGGAAGGCAGAAATTCAGTATTCTGCAAGACGACATCAAGCTCGTGCCGGCCGCAGAGAAGGACATTGCTTGGCTAACGTTCAAGGAGAGCTTTGATTATCCTGCGGAGCATGAGGACCGTCTCAGACGGGCTGCTTTCAAGGTTATGGGCATTGCTTGGAAGAACTTCAAGACTAAGCTAGTCGGCGAGTTCGTCTACAACCCGGCGAATCCAGATCCAAGAGAGAAATTTCCTTGGATCACGGAACAGGTTTGGGAGGAATTCCATGCGAAGAAGTCGACCCCCGAGTCCAGAGCTAGAAGCGAGGCATATCGCTTGCTCTAGACCAGGATCCAGCATCCGCACCGGCTTGGTACCGCCGGATATGCCGGTAAGGAAGAGAAATGGCAGCGTGAGGATGAAGAAGCGGAGGAATCATGCACACCGCTCGTGTTTGGCGATATCCCACACCCTCGAGCTAGGAACTGGGCCAGGGCTAGGTACCAGAAGAATGATGATGGCACAATCTTCATGCCAAATGCAGAAGATCAACGAGTATACGAAACTATAGTAAGTGTCTAGTCAAACTAGATGTTCGCATTGTTTCCCATTGTGCAGTTTATTTGACCCCACTAAATTGTAATGCAGAAGGAGTTGGTTGCCGAGCAACAAGCCTCGCAAGAGGCCTGCTCTCAAAGACGCGAGGACGACCTCCTCACGAAAGCGTTGGGCAACAAGGAACACCGTGGACGGACACGGGGCGTTGGGTCTTCTGTTCCCTGGAAGTATGGATTTCCAGACTACGCGTGGCAGTACAAGAAGCGGACTTCCAACAAGGCGGAGAAAGATGCACGCCTTGAAGCCAAGATCCGGGCATCGATACGAGCTGAGCTGACATCTGAATTCGACGAAAAGCTCGAGTCGATGAGGGCCAAGATTAGGCAAGAGATCCGAGAAGAGCAACAGATCCCCCAGGCCGCCGCTGCTGCTGCGCACAGAGAGTTAGGAAGTCCCACCGAAAAACGCAGCAGTTGCGCATCAACTGAGTTAGCGGAAAATCCAACATCGGTCGACAGCGCCGTCGACCACATAACGGTAACCGTGAACTTACTCAATACATGAAAGACGTAACGAATCCATATGATATATAATATTCTAAGAAAATTGATTAATCTATCGCAGGCAACGAGATGCACCCTCACAGTTAGGGTGATGCCGACCTTCACTGTTCCAGCAGCCGAGGGACTTGCGTACAAGCTGACCCCAGAGACAAGAGTGCATGGAGCGCAACTCAGGGCCGACTGTGCAGAAGTTCAAGTCGACTCGGTGAAGCCCGAATACGAGCTGTTCCCTCTGAAGTATCCACCGAACGGCGAGGTCCTCTCACTAGGAAATGCCCGTGGTACCTTCATCCAATGGCCCAAGGACCTCATTGAGATCAGGGTTACAGCGAGGCCAACCACTGCACCAGGCGGTCGTCCACCAAAGAGACCCGCCTCTGCTCCTTCAGCCCCTCCTGCTCAAGATCGTCATGCACAATCTTACGATGTGCAGTTGCAGTACGACACGGATTTTGGGGAGGACCGAACGGAGGCCGACAGCAAGGCGATTCATGAACCCCCACCGATGAAGAAGAGCAGGAAGGCACACTCTTCCCCTTAGAGAATTACTCTCGATAAACCCGAAGCAAAGGGGAGAGGAAGGGGAGGAAAGGTGCAGGCCTCACTTCTAGCTCCAAGAAAGCTAGATCTGGGCAAGGGCCAGGAAGAGACTAAGGGCAAAGAGGTCAAGAAGAAATACGTCGCTCCACAGGAGTTCCAACTAGGCATGCCATTGGTTGGAGATGATGTGCTTGCCGCAATGGGCACCGCTTGCAAGGACCTTCACTTATACTACATGGAGAAATCTAACGCCAGGAAGCCAAGTAAAGCTACCGATATCCTTGGAGAGCACGATGGAAAGCCATTCCTTGGTCCAACAAATTATATCGTGGTCAACTTCAAGGATCTTTTCGACCTCTATAGGCTCCGAGCGGTGGACACAAGCCTCCTTAAGTGCTACTCCTTGTAAGTATTGTCGCCCAACTTATTCTGGTAATAACAATCGGTTTAACTTGCTTACAAGATCGTTGATCCTATGTGTAGGTTAAGTTGGCAATGGTGTCAGAAGAATGCATCGGAAGTTGCCTTCCTTGATCCACAAGTGGTCACTGTCACAAATCTCCAGAATGACCGTCAAGGAATGGTCAACTACATCTACGACACCTTGTGGTCCCGCTGAGACAAGGAGTACATTATGTGTGCCTATAATCAATAGTAAGTGTGTTAACTAAATATACACAACAGCATGACACATTCCTTGAGTACTTAATTAACTTTTACTATATTAATGCCGCAGTGCCCATTGGATCCTTCTGGTCATAACACCTAAATGGAGTACATGTCACTACCTGAACTCCAGAATTGATAAGAACGCATATGATTGGACCCCAATTCAACTAGCGATAGATGAAGCGTGGGCCCAATACGTGCAAAGAGGAGGCCTCAGGAAGACAGGACATGACACCCTCATCCACAAAAAAGATTTCCCGGTGAAGCAACAAATAGGTGACCAGTGAGGATTCCATGTGTGCCACAACATGCGCCTTCCGTATAGAGAAAAGGTGAAGACTTTGGCTAAGTTTGAGGTCGGTGGTCTCAATTGTGATAGACTAACTACATTTTAATACTTATATATGATCGATCAACTAATCTAGAATTATGACAATGTAGGGCACAATAACTAAGTCTCTGCCTACCAGCTTTGAGGAGGTTCGCGAGGAGATAGCCAACTTCATCCTCCGCGAAATAATTAACCCCAAAGGAATGTTTAGGCTTAAACTAAAATGATGAACAATGTTGAACTTTTATGTTTAGGCAATGATGAACACTTATTATGCAACTATGATGATGTAACTGTGATGTTTATATTTATGTATATATTTCATATATTTATGTTAAGACTTGCTAAATAAATATTTGATCCAATTAACTCGGTTTTGCAGGTGAAATATGATAAATATTTGAATGGATGTGAAATATGAGATGGCTGTGAATGTGTGGTTGTGTGAAATATGTTGATGTCTGTGTATGTGAATGCATATGTATGAATGGGTGATGCAGGGGAGCTGGGGATATTGGATATCTGTGTTTGTTTCTGTCATTTTTGCAGCGGGCATGGCTAGCAAAGGCCTGAGGCTAGCCAAAAAACAAAATTTATTTTTTTTGTGGATTATAGTCATCTGTGACGGGCCATAACTAAATGCCCGATTGAGATGAGATCATCTGTGACGGGCTCTAGCTTAGGCCCGATTGACGTCACTAGTCATCTGTGACGGGCTCTAGTTTAGGCCCGATTGAGGTCTGCAGTCATCTGTGACGGGCTCTATTTTAGGCCCGATTGAGGTCATCAGTCATCTGTGACGGGCTATAGTTTAGGCCCGATAAAGGTTAGTAGTCATCTGTGACGGGCACTAGTTGTGGCCCGATAGAGATAGGTCATCTGTGACGGGCTATAGTTTGACTGGTCGTCTGGGTCAAAGCTATCGGTGACGGGCTTTACTTAGGGCCCGATTGAGATATATTCATTCGTGACGGCCGTTTGCCTGATTGAGATAACTCTTCACATCAGTGACTTCTAACCTGTGACGGACGCTGTGTCCGATTGAGATGGGGCTTACCGCCCGATTGAGATGAGGGTATCCGTTCTAGTGTCTACTTTTTATCTTTTGTTGGTTAGCAACCAATAATTGGCTTGAGAAATATATATACATATAGAAGATGATTAGAGTGTGAATATATAGAACTTGAAATAATTCGGATCACCACGCAAGTTCAGAACCACGTATATAATTCAAATAGGAAATTAACTAAATATATATGTTGTAGTTACATAATTATTCAATTTCACTGAAAATAAATTAATATTTCATGATTCTACAACAAAAGATATGTGTCTGTGATTATTGCATCAGTTCCATTAATTCCTGAGATGATGTCTCTACTAGTACTCCATCATCATGGAAGGGAACAATAATATCCTAGCACTGTTTGTCCTTAATATCGTTTGCAGTTTATATAATTTCTAGCCGTCAATGGAGACTCAAAAATTATAAACAGTGTAGTGGCGTAGATCGACAAGTACAGTCTAGTCGCCGGCAGGCTAAGATTGTCAATGCGTGTCAGTGGCGAACGTCTACAAAAACAAGTGTTTCAATGTTTCATTAGTTAATAATCTTAGTGTTCACATACAAATCATGGCAACAACTAATTAACTTGCAGAAACAACCTACCCTAGCTGGTTTTTGCACTCTGAAGTCTAAACTGAAAAGGTCTTCAGTTCTTGATATATATTGCAGATATTGTCAACTACTAGCTGATGAAGGCCTTGACTGTGTAGCTAAATACTAAGCCTCATGTGTCAATTTCTTCATGATTTCTCCACCCATATTGCGGCTGGATAATGTACACTTAGGCATCAGTCCATATGGTGTGTGAATGTGCAAGAACGGATCCAACACGCTAGATAGATAAGTTTTTTTTGGGAAAAAAAAAGATAAATGGAAGTAACTTCCAGTTCTGCATATATATATATATATATATATATATATATATATATATCCGTGAATATCAACCCTTTTTCATGAAATTTGCTGTATATATAAATATACAGGAGAATACTTAGCCTCGGTAACCCGATTCAGAGAAGAAAAATCGTGCTTCCACTGGTGGAGAAAAGCTTTGTAGTCCCGGTTGGTAACTCTTTGTAGTCCCGGTTTTCCAACCGGGACTACGAATCCGGGACTAAAGATTGTAATCTTTAGTCCCGGTTCAAATAACTGGGACTAAAGATCGATTTTTAGTCCCGGTTGGTGTTATCAACCGGGACTAAAAATATGGTCCCGGTTGTTGTTACCAACCGGGACTAAAAAGTTTTTTTTTCTTTTCCTTTCATCCGGTTGGCCTTTTTCCTTTTTTATTGTTCTTTAGCTTTCGCTCGTGGATTGAATGAATAAAATCAACAACAAAGCCTAAATCATACATCGAATGAATAAAATCAAACAACAAAACATCCATATTCTTTACACTTGTTCATATCTACAACATCTTAAGAACAATAAGCATTCATCACAGAGAACAGAGAGAGCATTCATCACAGAGAATAGAGAAAGAAAAAAGAAAGTTCACATCTACAACATCTTCAGCATTCATCAGATAGCACAGAGAAAAGAAAAAAAAGTTCTCCACCTGCTGCCGCCCTCCCGACCGGCGCCGGCCGCCGCCCTCCCGACCGGCGGCAGCCGCCCCCATCTCGCCGCCCCGCGCCCGACGCAGTCAGCCACCGCCCCTCCTGACCGGCGCCGGCCGCCGCCTCCCGCCCGACGCAGCTGGCCGCCACCGCCCCCGATGCAGTCCGCCGTCGCCTCCATCTCGTCGCCTCGTGCCGGGCCGCCGCGGAGGCCTCCATCCCGTCGCCCCGTCCGGGGCCACCGCGGCCGGCCTCCATCCCGCCGCCCCGCCGGAGGGGAAGGGAGGGGAGGAGAGGGGAGGAGGAGATGGGGTGAGAGAAGAAGGAAGAGAAGGATGGGAGGAAAGGAGGAGAGAAGAAGATAAGATGGAGAGGATGGCTGGATGGGAGAGGAGGAGATAATGATGGAATTAATAAGAGACTTGCATGCGCGCGTGGATAGATGCTTTGTTTTACCGGCTGTTTAACAACCGGGACTAAAAATCCTAACTTTAGTCCCGGTTGGTAATCACTAAAGTTAGGATTTTTAGTCCCAGTTGGTGTTACCAACCGGACTAAAGATCACGGGAGGGCCTGACAACATACGAACCGTGATTAAAAATGATCTATACCCACTGTAGCCACCAACCGGGACTAAAGATGATTTTTAGTCCCGGTTTTTAGTGGAACTGGGACTATTATGGATTTTGGTCGACCGACCAAAGATGGTTTCTCTACCAGTGTTCCTAAAACTCCACAACATGCAAGATTGTTTCAACTTGATGAAAGAAAAACATATGTTTTAATCTGTTAACGCTCGATGTTTCAACATATGTCTTCACTGTGTTTCAAAGAAAAAATAAATGTTTCAGTGACTGATTTTTTTTTCACCATATATAGCTTAATTTGTTACAAGAAAACATAATGTTTAATACCTTGAGAAACATGCTTATGGAAAAAGAGGAAGTTACAGCAGTTAGTTGTTCTTTAGAACTGGGTCTAACCGGCTAATCCTATTCCGCTATAGCACTTGTTTATCTTTTTGAATTCCACGCATATTGATTTCGATCGGCTACAAGTGCATTCTGCAAGTGGTTGACACTGGTTTATTATTTTGTTATACATAGCAAAAGGTAATGAAACTGTATTAAAAAATGTATTTTATTTGCAAGATAAATCTAATTACGATTATATTAATCATAATTAATGATATCAAGTCAAGAGAGAGAGTACTGAATAGATCAGTTAATTGTGTGTTGCAGAGCGTGGCAGTGGCATATCCTCTCACGCACCACTCATAGCGCTAATCTCGATCGATCAACTTGGTGATCGAAAGGGAGCGTAGCCTAGCTACATCACGTTGACTGCGTTGACAGGGGCCATGCAGTACACGTGGACGCGAGTGCCTCATCCACCTGTCACGCTGACGTACGCCGCCGTCTGACATGGCTGGCCCACCATCCCCATCGATTCCCCATGATCTCTTGCATAATTTGGTCCAAGTCCAAGTCTTTCCGTTTCACGTTACATATGCTAGCTTCTCGTCGTTAGCTAGCTATAGGTTAAACTACTTTACTAATTTCTCACACACTCTCTCTCTCTCTCTCTCTTGGAACTTAGCTAGCTAGCTAGGAGTAGGAGTAGGAGCAAGAGCCATATAAAGCTAGCTACGACCTAGCTACCTCCCCTACTTTAATTGATTTCTCTCCTTCTCACTCTACTGATCGATCGATCGATCGAGCTATCTTATCTATCCATGGAGATGATGGTGCAGAAGCAACGACACGAGGAGGGGGAAGAGGAGCGAGCTGGAGGCTTGTGCGCCCGCGAGATCAAGGAGCTCGACTTCTTCTCCTCCGCCGCCGGTGCCGGTGCCGGTGCCGGTGCCGGGAGGGACGACGACGACGTCCTCCGTGCGGATGGGATCAGCAGCAGCCACGCCGGATTTATGGTCAGCGTAAGTCGTCGTCGTCAAGATCTAGCTAGCTAGCTAATAGTACATGCGTGCATGCATGTGTGATGAATTATGGGATTAGGTTGCAAGATACATGTGATCTCCATCGAGATATTGGGTTGATATATTTGGATCTTGATTATTTCTGATTGATTGAATGATTTTTGTGTGTTCGATCGATCGAGCAGACTGCGCTGGACTTGCTGACATCGGTCAACGACGGCGATGAGGAGAAGAAGAAAGGGGAGTCAAATGTTCACCAAAGCAAGGTAAATATCTGACTTTACTCATCTTGATCTATATTATGGGGGATCAATTCACACATATTATATATACTTTTCAAGACCATATTTTTTGTGGGGGAGTCGGAATTAATTTTAGGAGTAATTCGTAAGGTGTGTAATATATATGCAGCAGATTGGCCGTGTATATCCTTCGTGAATATAGAGACCGGATTAATGAAAATTTATTATCTGAAAAATATGCAGCAGATGGATGCGGCGGCAACGACGGTGGAGGGGGAGCTCCGGCAAGCCGGCGAAGAGAACCGGCGGCTGCGGCGGAGGCTGGAGGAGCTCACCACCAGCTATGGCGCCCTCTACCACCAGCTCGTCCAGGCGCAGCAGCTGCACACCAAGCAGCAGCAGGTATGTAATTAATTAATACTAATTTTTGCAATTCGTGACAATATATCTCAATTAACCCGATCAAATCAAATATGTTTTCCGGCCTGCTGCTGCTAATTGATCGATCAACCAAAAAATTGATACACGTACGACTTTGATTCTCTCACACTAACTTATAGTGATCTCTAGTCAACGCTGTACTTTCATGTGCAGCAAATTATATATATGGTACTATTTGTTTTTCTTTCAATAGAAGAAACCGGTGATATGTTACGCAGCAACTAGTAATTAAATCATGTCTCACATGAAACTGCTCCTATAAATCCGCATAGCTGATTGCAACCTGGCTTCCCATTTTGTGTTTCAAATTAACGATCGACGGCTTATTCTGCTCCTGATTTCTTGTTCTATATATACATATGCACAATTAACTCATCGATGAGGATTAAGGAAAAAAAAAGATTTTTTGGACGAACAGTACACGGTCATGAACGATGCTAGACGCCACTAATTAACACAAATCGTGCAAGCACGCATTGCCGCGGTCCAAATATGTCGTTAGTTCAGATCATAATCAAACTAATCAAGTAAATTAAGTCTGTTACCAACTACTATTGAATTCAGAATGTAGATCGTGATGTCAATGATGTATATATTTTTTTCCTAAAACATTTGGATATAGACCTATATGGATGAACCTAACCAATATTGATTGACACTCTCGATTATCACAGTGACGTGCGGTTTAGTTTGTGCAAGATTTCTTGCTAAATATTCATGCTTAGCTAGTTTATCAAACCTCTGCACTAATTTGACTGTTATTTCAAAATTACATTTATACATATGTTTATTTCCTAGGTATATTCTTCTCCATCATGGAGATATGTCCATGCATTAGTAATTGTAACTAAAACACAGGATTATACACACACACACACACACACACACTCACTCCTAGATATATATATTGTCAAGAAAAACACATTAATTTGGCGCACATTTTTGCATGTATACATCGATCTCTTCTGCGCATCCATTTTCCAATTAATTAATTAAGGTGTGTGCCTCAAGCATCACCCTTTGAATTTTGTGATCGTCGAAGAGAGACCGTGCATGCATACCGTACGTGTCAGCTGCTACCAATCAGAATCAACATAAATTCAACACCATGATTTATTTAGGCCGGTGATCAAATCCATCACTCTTTTAACAAATTAAATGCAAGAAATCGACGTGTGTCGATCGAGATACAAATGCACAAGTGTGTGAAGTGTGTTTCTAGCCACAGAATCAAACAAGAGAGAATCCATGCTGCAAGCGACCAAACACAAAAGAACTTGAAACTGAAGCTAAGCTACATTTACTTAGTAGTAGTTGGCACATGCTAATCCTTGATTGATTTTTCGATCACTTTAGTCTTTATCAGTAATAGCAATTTTACGTACGTGCTACTGTTCGATCGTGCAGGCTCCGATCGCCGGCGTGCAGTTGCTGGACGACGCGCTCGCGGCGGCGTCTCCGGCGAGCCACCGGCGACGAGCGGCGGCGGCGGCGGTGG
Source organism: Oryza meridionalis (assembly GCA_000338895.3). Lineage (NCBI taxonomy): Eukaryota > Viridiplantae > Streptophyta > Magnoliopsida > Poales > Poaceae > Oryza > Oryza meridionalis. The sequence goes on along the minus strand of CM002528.2, from coordinate 2,240,362 downwards.
ACGGCGATAGAACTGACTCTGACGGTGGCGAGGGCGACGAGAACGTGTCGCCTTCTCTTGGTAGCAAGAGGCCGGCGGCGGCGACGTTAACGCGGCTGACGCCGGAGAGCGGCGGCGGGGAGAATAATGGCGGCGGCGAGCAGGCGCCGGTGGCGGAGATGGCGCCTTGCCGGAAGGCCAGGGTGTCGGTGCGAGCACGATCCGAGGCTCCAATGGTAATTAATTTTATTCAGAGTATTATATTTGTGAACTTTGATTGCAAATTAAACCGGCTATTACACAAGCACCATGCATATAGCTGATGAAAAAACTGAAAGTATATATATGCTTTATAATCAGTAATTAAATTAACTTTAAGCATATATACATGTTTAATATATGTAGATCAGTGATGGATGCCAATGGAGGAAGTACGGGCAGAAGATGGCCAAGGGTAACCCTTGCCCTAGAGCCTACTACCGATGCACAATGGCTTCGCAATGCCCCGTCAGAAAACAGGTACTTCATGTACACTAGTCTTCTATATATTTTTTAGAAGATTATTACTCCATTAATGTTACTGATTCCGCGTTTGTAGCACACGAATGCTTTATTAGTGTTCTCTGTTTCAAAAAAACAAATGTCTGTTAATTAGAGCAACTATTTAATTAACCTGAGTATGTGTCCAATCCTTTCTAAAATTTTCCGTGACATTTGCTAATTGTTGTGTACGGAATATTCACGAAAAACTTATGTGCACAGAATATGTTCCAAACATGACATGTATGCAAAAGATTATATAAGCAACAACCATCTAAGTCTAAGTCATTATTCGTAAAATTGTTTTGGGAGCTGAATAATGTCCTGATCTATTGGGTGTTGTCATAATTGTTGAGAACAGGAATAAATTGGTGATATTTTCTATATGATGGACCAGCATAAAATGTCGAGGGATCGAAACCGATTAAATTAGTGCCGGCCTCGTGCCAAAAGTACACTTTGTTCATTTCAATATGAATCGGTAGCAATATTTACATATAAATAGGACAACATATTATTCCTGGGCACACTGCAATCGATGAAGGAATATATAACAATTTGCTTATTGCACTTTTTGAATAGAAAACAATAGAACATGTACTACCAAATTAATTAATTAGTAGTACTACGTACTATACCGCTACCTCGGAATAGATAGTACCATGGAAATTTATTATTTGCTATTTGTACGTCATTTATATATGTATTGAAAGTATATGAACAACTCCAAGAAAACATACTACAAATGTGTACAATTTTTTAAAGGGCACGTAGGCACTAATGTGAACATATTTAGTATATATTAGTACAAGGTCATTGCTTGCAGGATACACCCTTTGCACACGATATAAATGAATAATAATTAATTAACAACATGGCTGCAAATCTTTTCTGTATCTTACTTGACCCTACTGGTCCATATATAAATTAACAGCATGATGGATTAGCTGCACTAATTTGTTCCAAGCACTTATCATGACGTCTCACCAAAACCCTGACACATATTGTCCAAGTTGAAATATTAGTCAATCATCGAATAAATATATCTCGATCTGCAACTTGTTTGGCTTATACGAGCATCCAAGAAAAGAAAAGAAACACTCTAGCAAATATGTTATGTTTGGAATAAGATTTTATAATTTTCTTTTTAAATCTATATTATTACTTCGGTACTTTTAAATTGTTAATCTATACTCCCTCCTGATAAAGTATAAGCATTCCTAAAACTCGAAATTTGCGCCAGAATATTGGTATGCATTTCTGATACACTGATTCTAATTACGAAAATCCATACATTTTTAACCCACTAAGAGCATTCCCAACCCAATGTATAGGATGGTGTCCATAGCATTAAATAAGTTGTCACATATGATAAAAAATAATGTGGCAAGTGAATAAATGAGGAAAGAGAAGGAAATCATGTTTTACATGAGACATGGTTTCTACACAAAATCCAAGACATCATGTGATATAACTAGCATTAAATTAAAGTATGGAATAGTGGTGTTTGTATTGAAAGAGTAGTCGTCTAGTACTAGTTTCTTGATGATGTGGAGTTTGTGGAAACTATGTCTAGTGTTATGGGTTAGGACTGCCCTAAGAGTAAGTTCTTGAGAGGCACATAAACAATTCAAAATTTTAAATTTTGTTACCGGGAGGAAATTTTTTTTCCCTCGGTATTTTGGCTATTTGCTAAATAATCTTAACATGCTTATATTTTAACAGAGAAGTACATATTAATTTTTAGAAAAGTAATTAAGAAGCTAGCTACGGATAGTCGTTGAAGTTTTAAAAATTTTGATCAAATTTTATCTTAAACGTTAATTTAGCTATGGCTAGATCGATCGAAGGAGTAACTAATACAATAAGTTGCGCGAAAAGAGATGAAAATTAAGTAATTAACGGTGACTAAAAAACTGAAATAATTTGTGTACGTGCAGGTGCAACGATGCGCGGAGGACAAGAGCATCCTCATCACCACCTACGAGGGCACCCACAGCCACCCGCTGCCGCCGGCCGCCGCCGCCATGGCCAAGACCACCTCCGCCGCCGCCGCCATGCTCCTCTCCGGCCCGGCCGTCAGCCGCGACGCGCTGTTCGCATCCCACCACCACGTCGTCGCGCCGCCGCCCTTCTTCCACCACCCCTACGCCGGGTCCACCATGGCCACGCTCTCCGCCTCCGCGCCGTTCCCGACCATCACGCTCGACCTCACCCAGCCGCCGCCGCCGACGACGACGACCACCGCCGCAGTCGCCATGCTCCAGCTCCACCGCCCGCATGCCTTCTCCTCGTTACCGTTCTCGATGTACGGCGCCGGCGGCGGGTCGCACCGGCCGCCCGTCGTCCTGCCCCCGCCGTCGTCGGTGGTGGAGACGATGACCGCCGCGATCACCAGGGACCCCAACTTCACCACGGCGGTGGCGGCCGCGCTCTCGTCGATCATAGCGGGAGGCGCCGCCCAAGCTCAAACACCTCCACGCGGCGGGAGTGACGCGGCCGGAGACACCAACGGAGGTGGCGGCGCCGACTACGCCGCTGCCGGAGCACGCGCCGCGGCGGCGGCGGCGGCGGCGACGCAGCCTTGCGGCACGTCTCCCACCTGACGCCGCCGCCGTCGATGGGATACATGCATATACGTACTTAGATGTACATTCGTATGCGTATATAAATATAAATACGCCGTAGATACGTACGTACACATATCGATTTGTATTACTGTTTTGATGTTGTACATGAATTTTCTCTTGGTATTTTCATATTTTTGGAGAGGTTATTATAGAGATGGTTTAGTCCTTTTTGAAACTTAAATTTAGCAAAATTTAATCTACGTCCATTCTCAACAGCCCATTGAACACATTGTGACATCCACTTATGAAATTTGGGCCTAAGTTGGATCACAAGACCAACATTTGGGCCAAATTTGGATATCGCTACCCAATGTAGCGATCCAATTTTGGGCCGATCAAGGCCTTCAATCTCAAACGTGCGGCCCATCAATATGTCAACGGCCCATATATACACTTGGAACGCATCATCTTTGTTGAAAAAAGAAACTCGGATATATTTCAGAATCCACAATATGATCAGAGGATTATTTCTCAGACTGCATCATTCAATTTATACACATCAGGTAGATCATACATCCATGTCTGTTCTTTTTTCTTCAGAAAGAAGCAACCAAAGAGGTTTGTCCGTGTACTAGCTACTATATATATCATAAAACCATACATGTTTGGTTTCAGCTTATGAAATATACAGGCTAATCTCCATGATCTGAAGAGTGATCTACATACACTCTTCATGCAGATTTAGCGAACCCGATCCTGTCTTTGCCGAAGTCGAAAACCGTATGATAAGCACCCATGAAGACATCTCCAAGAATCCTGTGGCAAAGTTCATGCAAAATTTCGTGAGAAGTTCATGAGTAATTTGGAGATTCAGAAGACAGAATGATAATGAGGTATTGCCATATAAGTTATGCTGCATACCAAAGAGGACCGCGTGGTGGAGGTATGTCGAACGCCATGAACCCGCTGATGCAGACGGTTTGCCCTCCCTGCTCCAGTTTCACGATGTACTGCATATTGCAAATGTTAGAAAATTTAATAATGATGTGATGACTATGGACAGCTAAGGAATTTGAGGTAAAATTTGCATCTCAATCCAGGAAGAACTTAAGAGACCGAAGGAAAAAGGCCAATCGTATTTCATGTATTAATCATCTCACTTGACTACCATGGTGAAAAAGGTTTTGATCCAAATTATTCCCTATAAATCAGCAAAGGATATTCATGATTGCTTTAGCTATGATCTTGTTGGTTTCAAATATCAACAGTTCACTATTTAACTTCATACGTTTGAAATAGTAAACAACTTCAAATGCATCAAGGATCCTACAGAAGATCTATGGTAAACAGCCAATAGCAGATGTTTGACCTTTGAGAAATCACAAGATTCAAATGGTACAATAATTTGATCATTTACCAAAAACAAATGGGTCAAAAAATTTTACCTAAAACAATACCATGCTGAAAGAAAAAGACCGACTAATATTGGCAAAATGAGCTAGGAGAGACTATCACGAACCTGCTCTGGTGTAAGAACAAATGTCTTGTTTGCAATGGTGAATGCAAGACTTGGCATCTTTGAGATTTGATGGCAGCTGACTGTTGATTCTCCATTGGGGCTTGGTAGACGCTCACATAACTGGAATGCAAGGCAAAACCTTGTCAGCAATTACATAATTTGGGAATCATAGAAAGTAGTGTGGACACGGTGATTACCTGATTAGCATAATTCAATATCAGCTCCTTCGTTTTATTTTCGCGTAGCTGGTTCTCTATCCACACAACAGCCATCTCACAAACTGAACACATAGCATCAGAACCCAAGTTTTCATTGTCGACAACAGATTCAATCCGATTGCTGCGGAAATTTTTGCCAAATAAGAATACATATCACATCTTCAAAAGAGTAGTTCCATGTATATTGGAACATCACTAGATAATGAACTAACCTTACTGAGCGTTTACCATCAAACATACACAGACCAACCTGGCTGCATACTTTCTGCGGATCTGTCTGCTCAGACACAAAACATCACCAAATTACTAGAGTTCAAGAGTAACTCTCACAATACAATCACGACACAGCATAAGCCTGTAAAATACAGCAAAGAACTTAGCAAACCTGTGCTATGAGCAAGTTGAGGATCATCTCTCCATACTCGCTAACCACTTCTTTGCATTCCGTGCTGATGATTCCTTCAGCCCCAATAGCATGGTTCACCTGAGCAACTATAGCCTGGAAATAACAGAAGGTGCAAAGATTTTAAAGGTCACATCATATTGCTAAAAATTGCAGACACACTCAATACCTAGCGGTATTCTTCATATTTGTATATGTCACTGAACGCTATCTACCTTGACCAATCAACTACTTTATCTTAGCAGGGAAACTTTGAGCTCAGTAACCATGAACAAACAAATATAAAGGCGATCTGGATCCTTAATTTGAAGATATTAATAATACATACTGTTGGACCAGCAAGCAAGGAAGTTCCGGAGTCCACAATAGCAGCACAGCCTTTTGCACAGAAGCCAGTTGAGTGGCCATCAATAAGGAGATCCCCCATGTTAAACTGCCAGTAGCCTTTGCGGGAAACAGGGACATAGGTGTGATCCCCCTTATAATGCTTCGGATCCATGCCACCAAAGACGAGCTCACCACCAGAGGATGCATCCGGGTCTCGGTTCAGCCAAAACGAGAAGACATCATCTGCAAGCAGTTCCTGCTCCTGCATGCTCTGCCTATTGTTGCACAGAAGAGAGAAGGTACATTACAGGTGACCATGAAATGCCGCTGAGGCGATGATGGTGGCTTAAAATTGCTTGAAAATGTACCAAATCGGAGGAGCTTTCCCAACAGAGATTTCAGGGTAGCCAAGACCAAGAATTCCATCAAACTTTCCGATGATAAAGGTAACACTTGTTTCGCGTGTTGCCTCGATGAACTTCTGAAATAGCCAGATGGGAGGGAAAAGAACTGCAGCATTAGGAATATGATACATGAATGCTAAAAAGAAGAACTACTACTCTATTACTCTCATTCAATTTACCTGGTTTTTCACTACAAGGTCTCCAACCAACACATTATCCTTACTGAAGAATCCAGAAATTGCCCCAGAACCGTATGTAATTTTGCAAGTTTCTCCTAAACAGTTGAGAGAAAATGGGTGGATTTTCAGTAATTCCTCTTGAATGGTGCACAAATGAGACCCATACTTAAAAGACCCTACTTTAAAATAAAAAAAAAACATACCATCTGCTTTGTAAGAGCTCGACTTTTTTGAGTTGTATCTGCTGTGGAGGTAGCATGCTATCTGCAGTGCAGTGCATTCACATCAGACATCAAAGTCCCATTATCTAGCCTAGGATAAGTGCATTCATGTGAAAAAACAACCACATGGATCAATCCGTAGCACAGGAACTCACCGAAAAATAGCATTTTGATGAAGGAACCCACAGGTTGGAGCTTCCAGTGTCAAATATCACCGTGAAGTTCTGCGGCGGCGAGCCGAGGCCAATCACCCCATAGTACTGGGTGTTGAGGTAGTCCACCAGAGGGACAGGATCACTGTCTGAACTGCCGGTCTTCAGAAGACGGTTGCCCTGCTGCGCCAACTTGGCGGCAGTGAGATCTTCCTTGTCCAATCTCTTCTTGTTGAGGTTGACTCTCAGGAACCCATCAGAGGAAGCATGAAGCAGCAAGGCACATGACAGAGCCCACAAACAAGTTGTCACCAACAAGAGATGCCTCTTGGCCATGATATCAAGAAATCAACGCACCTGAGTAAATTCATGCTACATGATCAATTGAGAAACCTAATAGACCCTTATCTTTATTATGATTAAATTGTTGAATCAATTATAGCCAGTTAACTAAACAAGAAACCGTGAACAGATTACTGGAAGTCAAACAATGGGATATTTCTCACAAGACAGAGATTAAAAGGAAAATGAACCTCGCAAAGAAAAAGAAGGAAATTAACTAGCTGAATTAGGTACTACGGATCTTTGTAAGGGGAAAACTGAATCCCATATAGGGTTACGTGTTCATCTACAGTCCAATAAACCGGGAAGGATACAGCCAACAGACTCAATACGCAGTAAGACACAAAGTTAATATTTTTTCCATCAAAAAAAGAACAAAGAAACAATCCTTAAACACCATATATCAGGACAGACCAAAAACTTAGCCAGACCACACAATATATACATGAATACATCCAAGAGGAGGTGAGAAATCTTAATAGAGCGAGCTAAACCGATGAGAAATGAGATGTAATCAACCGATTAAGACAAAACAGTTGTAGTAGTAGCTAAGAGCAGCCAGCAAAGTAATTAATCGTTCTCACCTCAGCTTCCTTGGTGTGTTGTGGTGGTAGCTCCCCAGCCTCCCAAGTCAGGGTAGAGGAAAGCAAGAAAGAAAGATGAGGACAAAGACGATAAATACAGCAACCTCTTCTCTTTCTTCTCTTGAGACTCCATCAGAGTTCAGACAGGTGAGGTGAGAGAAACCCACTGGGAAGCTCGGAGGTGGGCCCACCGACCACTCCGCAGGTGGGGCCCACATGTCAGTGGTGACGATGGCATGGGGAGCTCCGGATGGATATTCCAAAGAAAGAATTGGGGGAGTAGTAGCGTGGAAAAGATGAGATATTATTAAAAAGAAGAAAAAGATTGGCATAAATACTCCAACAGTAGAGCAAGAAACAGGTGGAGCGAAAAAAAATGGAAGACGAAAGCGACAGGTTGGTGTGCAGCTGTGGCTACTGGATATTTCTCTCGTCTTCTCGCTGGCTCAGCTCAGCTCACAGTCGCTGTTAAAAAAGCTGGAAGCTCGCAGGTAGCTTGAGTTCTAGGCTCGATTCGTGCTAGCCTCAAGCTTCAGACGAGCCGAACCCGAGCTTAAGCAAAAACTCGTGAGCTTTACCGAACCGAGCTCGAGCTTAACTGTGTACAGTTTATATTGTTTGTTAACTCATTGATTTAATAAGCTAGTAGATAAATATATATATACATATATATATTAGTATCTATTAACACAATAAATTAGCATGTGTTAGTATAATATATTTATTTTAATCATTTTTACTCTTTTATTAGTGTGATTAACTAGAAAATAATAATACTTATCAAGGGATTATCACTAAAATAGATCTTATACTACTTATGACCGAGCTCGGTAGCCGAGCTCGAGCTCGAACGAGCTCGAACCAAGTTTGCCTAAAAGCTTAAAGGTGCAATAGACTCGGCTCGAGCTTGGGCAAACGAGCTCGAGCTTGGGCAAACGAGCTCGGCTCGTTGACAGCCCTACATGGCGACTCTGGTGAGAGGATGGGCCACGTGGACCAATGGCGGAGGACTCCATGGATGGACGGTTTGAGCTTCATGGCCCATGAGATTAATTTCCTTCAGGAAGCAAGGCCCAGCCCAACTGTACAGGGCCCATTTGTGTCCAAAACTGATGATCCAGTTCTTCATGCTGCAATCATCCTCCATATCTACCTCATTTCCAGACAAGAAAATATGAAACCATCACAGGTTGCATTTCCAACATGAAACATTCATCTCTTCTGGATCAATATACATATGTTACATCGACTTAGCAGGGCCGTGACTATACTATATTATTGTTTTATTTTGTTTGTAATATTACTGCTCAGTACAAATCATCATAGGTAAGGCAAAGGTTGGACTAGTTGTTCACCATGCCCAGGTTATCATCGCCTCCAAACAAGCCCGCAGCAATGGTGCCAACATCCTCTAACCCTACTCCGATGAAGAGGGGATTCTTCTTCTGCACAGAGCCTTCAGTCCGCAGCCGCACATTCGGGCCTAGCCCGCATTTCCCCAGGCATTTGCAGCCAACAACGACGCCATCGGTGCCCACCTTCTTCTCGAATTCCTGCAGCACCGCGAGGGAGCCCGATTTCTTGCATTTGCCTCCCATGCAGACCTCAATTCTGTTCGTCATCGGCTTCTCAACTACTGCAATGGTGGCAGTGGTGGACAACATTGTATTTGCAGGTTCTGATGAGATCTGAGCATCTTGGCATGGCTCCAGTGTCACCGATTCTGGAATCTGGGGCAGTATTATAGGGAAAACGGTGCTCGAGGGTTGTGTTTGTGGTGTGGTTATCGTAGCACAGCGGCTCATTCTGACAACCTCCTCGCACTCGCTGTCGCTAGATTCTGAGGAGCATGAGGTGCTGTCTTCATCCTTGCAGAGAGTCAGTGTGGCCATCTTCTTTTCCTTCTTCTTCATCTTCATAGCCATCTTTGCGGCTTTCTTCTCTTCCTTTTCTCTCTTCTTCATGGCCTTCATCGCAGCCTTGTCATACTCCATTGCTGGTGCTGCTGCAACATCGGATACAGCAACATGGGGAACTGTCGTTGAGATCGCAATGCCTTCCCCAATTTGCGGCACGGTAACAGTGGCAACGCAGCTCATTGTCATCATCTGCTCCTCACACTCACTCTCACTTGATTCACTTGATTCAGAGGAGTCATCATCATCGCATTTCATCATCGTGGCAGCCTTCATTGCTTCCTTCTGCTGCTTCTTCAGTGCTTTCATTGCATCCTTCTCCTCCTTCATCTTCTTCTTCAGTTCGCCCTCCTCATCCCTCATTCGATTCAACTCCTCCAGTAGTAGCTCTGTGGCTTCCTGCATTAAAACATTTGCAGCAATTCAATTCTAGTCCTAAGCTCCTAGCTCACACAAATGTCACACTACAAAACGAATCATCTGTCTAATTTTTACAACCCAAGTAAAGTTCAAGCAAAATATTGCATTGTTAATCCAGCAAAATTGTTGTCTACAACTATCAATACAATCAAATCCATATCCGGGATTTACGTGTCTTTGACATAGAGGCCGGTTTATCCATCATCTAAAAAAGTAAAATCCATATCAGCCTCTCATACTTGCCCAAAAGACTGAAATATTAGACAAGAAAACGAACAATTTTTATGATTACAATTGCGAGACCAAATCAAACGTCCTACCGCCATCAATCCACCATCATCAAATTAATCCTCTAACTTTTGTGACAACTTCTAGGGCATACTCAGATTCCCTCATATTATTCCCAATCCTAAACAGAAAGGGGGAAATCCAAGAACCTAGGAGAGAGAGAGAGAGAGATCGAGGGTCTCACCGAGAGGACCTTCTCCTTGGCCGCGTCCCCGGCGGCGATCCCCATGGCGCGGAGCTTGGCCAGGTCCCTCGCCACCGCCTCCACCGCCTTCCGCGGCGGCGCCTCGTAGTACCTGAGGTGCCCCTCGTCGCCGAATCCCCCGCCTCCGCGCCCGACGCAGGAAACCCTGGCCGCGCACCTCCTCCCCCTCCCCCTCCCCCTCAGCACAACCGCGGACGCGGCCGTCGCCAGCGACCCCCGGAGGACGGCGCCGGTGAGCTCCATGGCGGCGGCTTCACCGGCGACGAGACGAGACCCCACCTGCGCACCGCACGCTACGACGCTATCTCTCCGCGCGTTTCTATTTTTATTTTTATTTTTTTCTTTTTCTTTTTCTCTTTTTTTTTCCCTCCTCAGGTTGCGTTGCAACGAGTCGACGCGTCGGCGTGTGGTTGCTCGGAATTTACGGTTTTGCCCCTTGGGTGCGTACGTGGCAGGCTGTGGTTGGCTGGACGGTGGGCTGCTGCTTACGTGGACCAATGAGGCGGTGGTCGTGGTGAGGAGAGATCCTGGCTGTTGGTTGGCGGTAGACGAGTTTGGACGGCTGAGATGCCTGCCACGTCAGCAGCACGCGCGGTTTGACTGGTCGTCGAGGTCGCTCGTTCCGTGGACCGTGTCTGCCCTGCACCTGGAGTAAGAAAATTCAGAACTTCAGATTTTCTCTTCCACAAAAAAAAAAAATTGAAGATAACTAAAGATATATATTACTGTCAAGTGTTGAACCTGTTGTTTTTTCATTTCTTTGGAAGAGTTTATCTGCAGCATTAGGATTATCTCTTCGTCCTAATGAAATTGGTACATCTTCAGTTTCTTTTTTTTTAGACTGGTTACATCTTCAGTTTCTTACAGAAGATTCATCACTGATTAATTATACAGTGACTCTCAAGTCAGTGTTGACAAAATTGTGGCTGCTTTTGCAATTGGCTTGCTCTCTTAACATTCATCTTTGCTCAGCTGATTCTGTTTCTCGATTAAATCCAATCATCAGGTTCTTTTCTTAAATGGGAGGAACTTTGGAGGCAAGAACAAGAACAAAGCATCAACAATGAATATCCATATCATCATCATCTGCTTCATATTATATGAACATTCATTCATACAACTCGTTGCATTTACATTTGCACATCTTTGTATGGTCTTCTGATCCTGCTTAATATTCTTCGGAGCTATCTTATCTATCTATGTATAAATCACATATCTGTGTTCATCAGATTCTGCTGCTGCTGCTGGATGGATAACAAGAACTGGAGCCTGGACAAACTACAGTTACACCAGTCTCTTGCTCCTCTCACAGATTCAGCAACCACAACAAAGTAAAAACCATTATCTTTTCATCCATGGCGTCTGCTAGCTCTGCTACGAAATGGCAGCAGCAGAAACATGGAGGGCGACGAGGGAGGCGTAAGCCCCATCCTTGATGCCGATCAATGCATCATGCTTCCCCTTCTCGATGATCATCCCGTTCTTCACCACCGCGATCATGTCTGCTCCCTGAATTGTGGACAGCCGGTGTGCAACGATCACCGTGGTCCTGTTCATCATCACCCGGTCCAGTGCGTCTTGGACGACGCGCTCCGATTCTGCGTCGAGCGCGCTTGTGGCTTCATCGAGAAGGAGGATCTTGGGATCCTTGACAATGGCGCGGGCGATCGCGATGCGTTGCTTCTGCCCTCCGGATAGCTGAGCTCCACGCTCCCCGACCATGGTTTCATATCCCTGCATTTTTTCAGGTAACACATTTTCTGTCAGAAAACATGAACACCATGTCTAAATGATTGAGGGTGAGCTGAATTTGAATTTCACCTGATGCAATGAGCTGATGAACTTGTGCGCATTCGCCAATTTCGCGGAGGATACGATGTCTGATTCTGTCGCATCCCCTTCCTTCCCATACGCAATGTTTGCACGAATCGTGTCATTGAACAGTGCTGGTTCTTGGCTCACTAGACCCATCTGTTGCCTTAGCCACCTTAGCTGAAACTTTTGAATGTCCACTCCATCTAGAAGTATATGGCCTGCATCCGGATCATAGAACCTCTGAAGCAATGATATCGCTGTCGATTTCCCGCTACCGCTCTCTCCAACAAGCGCAACAGTCTGCCGGATAAAATCATTAGGTTTAGTTTCAGAGACCTTTATAGTGTTTGTTAATAGGTTAATAGTCTGAAATTAGGGAGTTTGGTACCTTTCCAGATTGAATTGTTAAGCACAGGTCTTCAAAGATCTGAACATCTGGTCGTGTAGGATACCTGAAGCTCACATGCTGGAACTCGATATCACCTCTTAGAGGTTCTAAGCTCACTCCAGCATCATCACTTGGATCAATCCTAGATTTACGGTCCACGATGGCAAATATAGAAGATACAGCTGATTTTGCCTTGGAAGAATCTGATGTGAGGTTGCTAGTGTGTGACACCCCAATTGCTGCCATTGTGAGAGCAAGAAACACCTGCAATTGGATGCCCAGGATATGATATCTTTCACTCTGAAATTATATTTAACTAAGCCTAAGCATTGCATCATTTAATTATAACAAACTAGCCATCTTGAAGTTTAAATCTCAATGCCACTTTGAAAAATCTATGATTCAACTACCATATTGACATGCAAGTGCCTAACAAAAAATGAAAAGTTTGAGTTTGTAAATATCTTGTAGTGAACACTGCACATACCCTGAAGACGTTAGGAAATGTTGTTTTCTTGTCCTCGACAAGCCGAGCACCGGCATAGAAGCTGGCTGCATAGACTCCAAACAGCAGGAAGATGGAAACACCAAAACCGATACCGCTTATTATCGCCGTCCTGATTCCTGTTCTTAGTGGTCCTTCACATTTCATCTTGTATAAATCCATTACCTTTTCTTCAGCTGAAAATGAGGCTACTGTCCTTATGCTGCTTACTGCATCATTTGCCACTTGGCTTGCCTCTTCATACATCATCTACAGTAATAATTGAGAATCAATGTCAGCGTTGACAAACTATCTAATTTTGAGTATTACAAGATTTGCTAAAAGATTGACTGAAACAAAAGAATTTGGTGTTTCAACATTTTTTGTGATTACCTTTGCATCTGCACTGAATCCCTGAATAAACTTCATCTGGATCCATCCGTTGACGCCGATGAGTGGTATCAACGCCAAGATGATCAGAGATAGCTCCCAGTTTGATATAAAAGCAATCAACAAACCAGCAACTAATGTTGCTAAATTCTGCACAACAAGTTGAAGTGCATCACCCACAAGCCCCCTAATTTTTGCGGCATCGGCCGATAGCCTTGCTCCGATTGATCCACTTGAGTTTTCTGGATGATCAAACCATTCAATCTCCATATTTACAACCTTTTCAAAAGTCATCAGTCTGATCCTTCTGATCAACCTACACCCAGCCACTGAGAAAAGGTAGGAACCAATAGGAAGTGACAAGAAGTACACTGCTCCAAACACTAAGAACATCGATGACCAAAACTCAGCATCCTTCTTTAGCGCATGTGGGGGCTCATAAAATGCTTTGATCACATTGGATAAGAGTATCGCAAAGATTGGGAAGATCACTCCACTGATAGCAGAAGCAACAGAACCAAGCAGAAGCACTGGGATCTCCGGTTTGTTAAGTGCTGCTAGGCGACTGAGAGGCACTTCCTGTGGTGTTTCTTCAGCTATCTTCTTTGGTGAACCACCCTGGACATCAATTTCTAGAGGAGTAGCAGATACTGAGAATGAGTGATTGTTACTGTTGTCCCTAGATGATCTCTGAGGAGTCGACTGGTACGAAAACGATTGTTTGCCCGAGCGAATCCCAGAATCACTCTTCTTGCCTGACTTGTTCTGGTAATTTGCATCCTCAGAATCATGACTGTTTTCCTGTAAGCGTATCAATTGGCTATACGCTCCATCTGGATCGCTTATGAGCTCATGGTGCGAACCTAGTGAATGTGGAAATGTTTGAGGCAATGAGAATTTGGTGCATATAAAATATGAAATAGGATAAATGTCTACTTTCATTAGCAAATATCAATGCTTGAGAAGATACCTTTTTCAACTATTGATCCTTGATGGATGACAGCAATAGTATCAGCATTCCTGACAGTGGTCAAACGGTGAGCGACTATGACGGTGGTCCGGTTTGACATGACCCTGTCAAGAGCCTCCTGCACAATCCTTTCGGATTCGGTGTCCAAAGCGCTGGTTGCTTCATCCAGTAGTAGAATCCTTGGATCTTTCAGAATTGCTCTGGCAATGGCAATTCTTTGCTTCTGCCCACCAGATAATTGTGTTCCATGTTCACCAACCAAAGTAGCAAAACCCTGTGACATGTTGTGACCTACAGATGCTCAATATATGATACAGAATATATAGTTCAAGCTTCTTTTACTAGCTAAAATTCTTCTATATGTAGCCAATTCTAGTTTTCAACACAATTTATTGCAGTTATTGATGTACTATTTACAAGTTCAAGGGGTTAAGCAGTCCACTGACCTGGGGCATTTTATCAATGAATTTGGAGGCATTAGCAAGCTCAGCTGCAGCTCTAATTTCCTGATTTGTAGCATTATCCCTGCCATAAGCTATGTTATCTCTAATGCTAGCAGCAAACAAGACTGGCTCCTGGCTCACAAGGCCAATTTTACTTCTGATCCACCTTAGCTGCATCTCCTTGAGATTCACTCCATCAATTAGAACCTCACCGAGCTGAGGGTCGTAAAACCGCTCGATTAAGCTGATGACTGTTGATTTTCCACTCCCACTCTGTCCAACCAATGCAACAGTTGTTCCACTCTGTATGGCAAGCGAGAACCCTCTGAATATTTGCTCATCGGGCCTTGTCGCGTACGAAAAGTAAACGTTTCTGAACTCGATATCCCCCTGAATGTCATCTAGCTTCCTACCTGTGGCGCTGTACGCATCGATCTCTGGCTCCCTGTTGATTGTCTCAAACATCTTGTATGCCGCAGCCTGCCCTCCCGCGAATGCTTTCATGCTTGGTGATGCCTGACCTAGAGCTCTAGTGAATGTAATAGTAAAGTTTCAGCTTCAGGAAGTAATAAATAGTTTATGCCTGTTAGTTTAATTGAAAAAAAAAACCATATGTAATCATGGTAAAAGTTGATTGGCATAATGAGACTGTAGTAGAAAATTCAGTGACCATTGCAAACTCAAACACTAAAATTATCTGATGAGGTTCTTTCTGAAGGAAAAGGAGATGAGAAGAAGCATCTTTTTTAATAAAAGAAGACTATGAAAATACAATCGGCGTAAATCCAAAAGCATATACTCCTCTGTTTTTTAATAGATGACGCTGTTGACTTTTTCTCACATGTTTGACCATTCGTCTTATTCAAAAATTTTACGTAATTATAATTTATTTTGATATGAGTTGTTTTAGCACTCATAGTACTTTAAGTGTGATTTATATCTTATACATTTGCATAAAATTTTTGAATAAGACGAATGATCAAACATGCGAGAAAAAGTCAACGGCGTCATCTATTAAAAAACGGAGGTAGTATTACTTTGGTTGAATGAGATAATTTAACTTTTATGACAGTGAATTGGTACAATGTTGACACCAAAAAGACAAAGTGGATATTCACACTTAGCTTGCTGCTGCTACAAATGAACAGACCATACGTGCACAGTTGGTTTAGCAGGTTGCTCACGAAACACAAAGTGCTTATCACTGTCAACACAGCAGCTAACTTAGCTTCTTTGCCAACATGTCTAAATCACCACAAAATCCAAATTATCCCAATGTGTAGTAAGACCCCACTCTATCAATCACCAAATTACTAACTGAATCTTTCTCTAATGATATATTTTCTTTCAATCCTAAAAAGTTTCATACTCTTATTATCTTTCTGACAAGACTATTTGTCAATCATACTTGTTATGATATTCATTTTTTTTTCAATCCTAAAAACTTCCATACTCTTAATATCCTTGACAAGACTATTTGTCAATCATACTTCTGTCATGATATTCATTTTGTTTCAATACTAAAAACTTTCATGCTCTTAAATTTGCTACAAACTTAGTATTCTTTCTGAAGAATTGATCAAGAAGTTCGCGCGGCGACGAAACTTACAGCGAGCCGGTGAGCACGGCGAAGATGACATTCATGACCTGAGCTCCGGTGTATCCCTTCTCCAGGATGAGCTTGGCACCGTACCAAATCCCCAATGAGTAGCCGCAGAAGAGGAGCACCATGACAGTGCCCATGCCCACGCCGGCGGCGAGCCCCTCCCTGACGCCGGAGCTGTACGCTCTCTTCAGTGACCTGCTGTACTTCGCCACCGCCTGCTTCTCGCCGGTGAACGACGCAACCTGTGTTGAGCAGGGTGTTCAGGGCCATGGCGTCACGGAGAAATGGATGGTAGCTGAGGTGTTCGACGGAATGTTTTTACTGTTCTGATGGAGCCGATGGTCTGCTCGACGACGACGGCGGCGTTGGCGTAGGCGGCCTGGCCGAGCGACGCCATCCTGGCGACGACATTGGACATGACGGCGCCGGAGAGGACGAGCGGCGGGATGGTGGCGAGCATGACGAGGGTGAGGAGCCACCCCTGCGCGAACGCCACGCCGAAGCCGCCCAGGAACGTGACGAGGAGCTGGACGAACTTGCCCACCTTCTCCCCCATGGCGTCCTGGATCAGCACCGTGTCGCCGGACATCCTGCCCACCACCTCGCCGGTGTTGGTGTGCTTGTCGAAGAAGGCGACCTCCTGCCGGAGTATCGTCCTCAGGTACAGGCTCCGTATCCGCGCCGCCTGCCGCTCGCCGGTGATCATCCAGCACGCCACCTCTGATGAAGAACACGATCGATCACGGTGAGCTTGTCGCTGCGAGCGAGATTGCGAGTCAAGTGGTGGCGCGGCGCGGCGCACTTACGGATGAACGACGCGGCGGCCGAGGCGATGGCGAGGTAGATGAACTGGAGCGACACCTCGGAGACGCGCGCCACGACGTCGCCGCCGCCGCCGCCGCCCGCGGCGCCGCCGAACGCGTCGATGAGGCCGCCGAACAGCACGGTCATGAACGGCAGCGCGGCGCCGTTCGCCACCGCGCCCAGCGTCCCGAGCAGCATCAGCGCCGCGTCCGTGCCGTCCGCGAACGCGAACAGCCGGTGGAACGCCACGCTCCCGCCACCACCACCACCACCATTCTTCCCCGTCGTTCCAGCCACCGCCTCGCCGCCGCCGCTGGACGACGCCGACGACGACGATGCATTCACCCCGAACGCTCTGCTCGACTCCGACATGCTCTGCAACCCAAGATTCGCAGCACCAAACTACAATCCACCATCAATTGCAAAGAACTCAGAAAAGCACAAGCAAACCACGATTCTTGATCGATCTCCACCACCAATGCCTCTCAAAGAAGGCACCAATCAATCAAAGAACAACGAGGCGGATCAATCAAGAGATGAGCTAAAGACGAAGGGGAGATGGGGATTGCGATTTGCGAGGAGGAAGAAGAAGACGAGGGAAGCTAAAGAGAAAGGTGCAGAGTTAAAAAGCAAGCACACACTGGCACCTTTGCTCAGCTACCCGACACTGTCCGAATTTCTTGCTTGCTTATAATATCATATAATATAGTTGGAGAAATACAAAAGTTTGATATAAATAAATAGATAAATAAGGGGGGGGGGGGGGGAATTCCAGGACATTTCACATGGTTTTTCATCCTCTGCCATCACATTTCTCTGGTTGCTTGCCGTCTGCTCCTGCACTGGTTTATGAAAGCTTTTTAGTATTTTACAATTTTTGTTTTATATATGACCATTATCGGTCGACTAGATCTGGTTAATTTACAAGTACTAGAATTAATTGTATTACTGAAATATGTGAATCACATTATATGCAGAAGTATTTAGGGCATGTACAATGGTTTTTATTAGCGGTCTCTATTTATTGTCATGCAAGTATATTTGGTAACGTGGAAGAGAGATGAAGAAGGAAAGAGAAAGATGGTTGCTATGCATGACAACGGCATAGAGTCGACTCTTAGCATTTATTAGGAAATTTTTTGTTGCATTGAGTCTAAGAGCAAGTACAAAGGTAGAGACCAATGTGGTCTCTACGATAATTAGAGGTTATCATGTTACAATAGTTAAGACAATACGGTCTCTAACCATTAGTGTACCAAAATACTTTCTTACTAGTGACTCAATGCAACAAAAAATTTCCTAATAAATGCTAAGAGTCGACTTTATGCCGTTGTCATGCGTAGCAACCATCTTTCTCTTTCCTTCTTCATCTCTCTTCCACGTCACCAAATATACTTGCATGACAATAAAGAGAGACCGCTAATAAAAACCATTGTACATGCCCTAATAAAGGAAATATGACTAGTAAGAAAGTATTTTAGTACATTAATGGTTAGAGACCGTATTGTCTTAACTATTGTAACATGATAGCCTCTAATTATCGTAGAGACCACACCGGTCTTTACCTTTGTACTTGCTCTAATGGTACAGAGATGCAAAGATATACCTCTAGCATATTGTAATCACTCTCCTTACAAATGTGGTTTTTCAATAAGATCGGCATTCATTGTTTGCTTGTTAGATTAAGTCTTGTTAGATTAAGTCGGAGCCAAATTTTCTACGTTTGAAACTTAATTTTAGAGTTGATTTTAGGTTTTTTTTTATCATCGTCTATTTCTGAGACTTAAACTTTAAACCACTAATAATAAGGATAAAAAAGTTTCACCAACAAATAATTTTGTTTGCTTCTTTCATTTTTCTTTAGCTTATTACGTTGTTTTCTCTCGAGTCTAAACCTTTTGGTACCTGACTTATGCATGCAAACCAAATGAAATGAAACGACTTAAGCTGAATAAATAAATATAATATAATCCAGAAGGCACGCCAAATTTATGCAAGTATCTATTTGCCAAATTACAAATAGAAAACAGTACTTTTTTTTTCTTTCAATCGTTCATCCTTTCTTTGATCTAACAAAAATACTTTACCATTATTGACGTGTAATTCTTTTGCGCGTTCGCGAAAAAACATTTTACCATTATATGCAACTTAATATGAACGATATCAGGAAATTATCGTTAACTTTTTTTACGTGGACATCTTACGTTAATCTTCACGTGAGTGTGTTGAAATATAGATGACGACGTTTGACGGCATCGAGGGGCTCGCTTTTGCTGTGGCGTGGGTCTCTAATTTGTTCAATTTTGTTTACATTTTAGCTCTTTTAAAAAATATATTTTGCAAATAGACCCCTAACAAACTTTGCTCGTTTTAAAAATATATTTACAAATAGACCCCTAAAAAGTTTGTTGTAGATATGGACCTCTGCCTCGACGTCAAGGACGTTAGCATCGAAGTGCAATGTCTCTGTACCAAATACTCTAGCATCTAGTGTCTAGGTTCGACGCAAATTAGTTTGGTGTTGCCTCTTCTTTAGGTTTTCTCCTAATCCTATTGATTTACTATTAATTTTAGAAAATTGATAGATCAATATATTCTAATTCATTCCAACTAATTTTATTTTATTTACACAATCTTAATCTAGGATGAGGATGTAGGTTCCTCCCTCCTTTGCGTTCCCAACCCCTATTAAGAAAAAAAAACAAAAATCATGTGCCCGTGCATAAATTTACAGATAGGGAAGAGCTAGGGACTCATATCCTCCTATCAAATAAAGTTTTATAAATAAACATAAACTAGCATAAATAAATTAGGATACATTATTTTTTCAGTTATTCAAAATTTGACAGTAAATCAATAGTAGTTGGAAGAAAAAAAATGAGTTGTTCTTAGGTGGAGGTGTTCAGCGTCTATGATTGGTGCAAAGGTCTGATATCAGCGCCAACATCTCTAGCGTCGAGATTGGATGCATATTAAGAATTGCCCCCATAAGTTTTTTATGAGGCCTAGTTTGAAAATATGTTTTTCAAAAGGACCAAAACATCAAAAAAACCAACTCTTGTTTGCTTGTGGGCAGGGTCAAGAACCCGTGGACCCCTACCGACCTCTGTCTTCAGCTGTCCATCGCCACACACTAGTCAAAGCATCACTTGCAGTTGTACTAGTATTCAGCAAGCAGCCACATCAGAATTAACTCCTAATCTAATCATCCACGAGTTATATTACTGGATAGATAGATAGGAGTAGATCAGGTCATCATCCAGGTCTCCCTCCTGACTGTTGTATTAATCATTCAGTAACCACCTTGATTATGACTACTACTGGTTGCTTGTTAATAAGCCCTGGGAAAAGAATGAAGCAACCAGAAATATATTTATGTTAGCAGCAGTTTAAAAGTTAATATTGAAAAACAGATTATGATAAAAAAACCCTCTAAATTCAACTTTTAGAATTTAAATTTTGGTTGCGACCGATAAACTAACAAGTAAACGATGTGAGAGGCTACTTATTAGTCTACATCAATGTTTCATCCACACATCCATTAACAGGTTGACATTATCTATTTTCTGACAGAAACATGCTAATTAGGAAGAAGATGAGAGGAGGAAGACGACCGGCAAGGCCACCTCAGACCGTACTGTTCCAAGCATGTGAACAGTATTGGAATTGATTGGTGAACACAGGTTGGTAGTATCCCTGGCTAGTAATGTGATTGCAGTAAAGACCCTGTTGAAATGTTGGATTGTACACCAGCGATTAATTAGATATATAAATAGTTTTCTCTGGACATGGATGTTCTTCCCTGCTCAGCTTCGTTGGTGTTCATACACTTACCTCTCACCACAGTTATGGTTGGATGGATGAATGTGCTCTGTTCATCATGCCATTGCTTTCAATCATTTGTCCTTGTAGCTACTACATGCTTTCCCTCTACAATCCTCCGACCTAGCTACCACTGGTATTTTGTACTCTTTTATCCCCTAGAATATACGTTAATTGTTCTTTTAAAAACATAGTACAAACGCAGATGCTCACAATACACTAACTTATATAAATGCTCACGCAGAGTACCCCTATGAGCACTTCTGAAAGATCAATTGTGCCGGTATATTTTAAGATTGAGAAAATCACCATGAGCGGCTCACTATCAACGTGTACGTCACCTACCAATAAAAAAATAATTAGCCGTAAATACGAGAACCTGTGTCAAATTTATTTCACTACAAGAAATCTAACCAGTTGCGTTATGCTCATTTCACACAATATATGTTAATTATTGCCAATCCATATTATTGATGTTGCACAAAAAAATATTTGGCAGGTCAGCTTCATTCTGCAGTGATAATATAGTTGCTAATCCTTTCCCTTTGGATGCAAGCACTTGGATAGAACTTTGCTGTGATGAGGCCAAACAAAAAGATCTGGCCTATGGGAATGGTCCTGTTCATCTCTTT
The DNA here is from genome assembly GCA_000338895.3 of Oryza meridionalis. NCBI lineage: Eukaryota > Viridiplantae > Streptophyta > Magnoliopsida > Poales > Poaceae > Oryza > Oryza meridionalis. The sequence continues at coordinate 2,218,741 of CM002528.2, read as the reverse complement.
TTAGGGAAGAAATGTCTTGTGTCCTTTGAAGTGTGCCCTACAAAAAGATCATATACATGTTGCAGAGGACCAGCTTTCATTTTGTGTGCACCATCTCTGCCTCTTCTATTAATTCCATGGAGTACATAATCATGAGCCGTTTGGCAATGTTCAGACAAGGATAATTATTTATCCTTGATATATATGTGTAAAGTGAAAATATTTGCTAGCATATATTTGGTACCAACCGGAAAAAAAATAATCCCTTCTTTCACATAGATGCAATGATGCACTAGTCATCTCCGGGTTTTACTCGGGCAAAGGTTTCATCCTTTTTTGCTTCACTTTGATTTGATAATTACATTAGGGAAGTAGCTATAGTTTCATTATTTTCCATTTTCAATCCTCTTCTTTTGAGGGAGGAAAAGAGAGAGAGAGAGCTAGAGTGAGGTGTGTGTTAGTACTTAACCACTCTTAACTTGTAGGTTTTGCTTTCGGCTGTAGTTTAGTACTCTACTAATAATAGTGCAGTGATCTTTTCTCCTTGAAAGTTGAATCATATGTGTGTACATATATACTGGTTATTTAGCTATCTGGCCGGCAGGGTTCTGTCCTGCAATAATTCGAGCCAGCTCGATCAAGAACTGCAGGGACCATCCAAGCATTGATGCAAGCTGCCCCCAACTATTCGTTATTCATGTGGGATCAAATCTACTATAGAGATTGATTAGCTAACCTTTCATAATAATTTCCTAGATAGATTTATAGATAGTAGTTGCATGCAAGGAAAACCAACCATATGCAGTGCAGTACAAAAAAAAACAATTTTGTATGATGATGTACTACTATATTTATATGGTTTGTGTCGTGCATGCTGAATTGATGAATGAAATTAAACAAGTTTGAATTGGGTCACTCATAATTGATGACTTTTTCCCCGCAAAAAAAAAATAATTGATGACTTTTTGTTGGATATAGATTATCAGGTAGAACTCACATACAGAGAGGTACGTACGTGTTCCTTAAGTGATCTCTTAGAGTTTAGTTTGGCATGATATGCAGCATTGATGTGCACATAGAAATCAGGAAGAGATTGTCTAATTCTAAGCTGCCTGAAAATAATTTCAGTTAATCTTTTGGACGGTCAGGATCACTTCGTGATTCATATGCTGTGTAACTATAACTCTTTTCGTCTAATATATTAACGTGCAATCCTTTTGCACGTTCGTGAAAAAACTTCGTGATTCATGCATAAATATTGAACCTTATCCTCTCATCTCCTTTTCCCCTCCTCATGCACAACCATACACATGGGAGCTCGATTGAGCGTATCAAACTCATCGGCGCTAACCCTAGCCTCGTCTGCTGACCAAAAGTTATCAATGGCGCCACACGTGAGGTCTACCTGACTAACTATTTGGAGGCCACGCCATTCTCCCATGGCATGCGGGCGGATTTGCCGTCGATCACCGTGTCCTAACACCCACAGCCTCTGTCGCCCCACCCACCGCCAATCTTCATCCTCACGACTCCAACGATGCTCTTGCTGCCTCACCGCCCACCACCAGTCCGATGGCCACTCAAGACCATCCCTGCCTCTAAGCTCTTCCACCCCCAACCTCCGCCCCAAAACCTTAGTCTTTTTTGCCGAAGAAGAGGGCCTCGCCGTCGCCGCGATGCCACCGATGAGTTGCTATCACCTCTGATTATCCCCTCCTCATTTCTGCCTCACTATCTAATTCCAGTGCTAGATTGGAGATGACTGAAATTCATAAAAATTTCTGTCACAAATTAAACTACCAATTCCCATGTATAAATTCCATCCATGTATATATTTGGATGGAATTTTGGATGATCGGAGCGAGATGATCGATTTAGTATAGTGTGACAGAAAAGTATTTAGGCTGTGTCCGGCATCTAGAGTTGGGAACCCACTCCCCACATTTTTTACGCACACGTTTTTCAAACTGTTAAAGGTGTTTTTTTTAAAAAAAATTCTCTGTACAAAAGTTGATCATATTGATCCTTTTTTAAAAAAACTAATATTTAATTACTCACACGCTAATGAATCGCTCTGTTTTTCGTGTGAAAGGGATTAGTTCCCATTCCTTATGACCGAACATAGCATTAGTAGAGAGATGACCCTATAATCCTAATTCCTTTGTAGGATAGCTCAATTGCATACTTGTAACCATGCGACGAGGACTAACTGAGGCATGCAATTCCTCCTTGACTAATTAATTTACCCTTAATCTTCGTTAGAAAAAATTACCCTTAATCTTTTTACATGTTTGATCTGTTTATGTATGTGCGCGTCATGTGGTTATGTGGGGGCGTGGTACGTACGTGGTATGATTGTGCTTTTCTTGGTGACCGTGCAAAATGTGATGCATTATTGGCTGGAGCATACACTACTAGAAAACTAATTTTCGGCGTCGTAGGGGTTCGATTTTCACAGACGGACATATAATTCGGAGCCAAAACCCCACCAGCAAAAAATATACCCGGGGTGGAGGGGGCGGTCCGCCTGTGAAGATCGATCTTTGCAGGCGGGCCATATAAGCGGCGCCTGCGAAGATCGATCTTCGCAGGCGGCAGACGTCGTGCGCCTGCGAAGATCGATCTTCGCAGGCGACGCTTATATGGCCCGCCTGCAAAGATGCCCCTATATAGTCTTCTTCTTCCCCGAGCCCTATTCATTCTTCCCGAAGTTTCTCTCTCCTAAAGTGACTTAAATATAGGGGGAGGTTTTGAACTTCAAATCTTCGGGGGATTTTTCTACGGTGCTTAGATCTACTCATTTCCACATTAGGTATACAATTTTTTAAGCTTTTAGACGTCAATTTGTGATGGATTTATGCATGCAAAATTGTGAAGGAAAAGCTCCATGTTTTTTAATTTAATTTCTTTTGATATGTTGATGTTAGATGTATGCATGTGTAATACTTGATGCCTCTTGTTGTAGTGGATTAATGTGGTAACATAAATTCTCATTTTTTTTTATTTTGCTATCACATCCACCTCCTAGTTCTAGATTTAGATCTAGATCTTGTCATATATAGAGAGAGAATAAAATTTTTAATTTCTATTTATTTGGTGCAATCAAAAAATAATTATATTAGTTTGTAATATGATGATGATATGATTTTGTTAGATTTTCCTAATATACTAATTTGGCATGTCTGTGTAAAAAAAATTGAAATAAACTTTGTTTTTTTATTAATTTACAATTAACCTTTAGTTAATTAGTTTCGAATAGCGATAAGTTTTTTCAATAAACCCCACAAATTTTGTATTAATTGTGCAAATAATTTATGTTCATTTTTTAGAGATATGGAAAGTCGGGAATTGATGTATCATTGGCCGAGGTTTTTGTCTCCATATAGAAACGAAGTGTCTAAATTTATTGGTATTGCCAAGGCACACGCGGAGAAGAACAATATGAGGAAGATAATTTGTCCATGTGCTGACTGTAAGAATGAAATAGCCTGGGACTTCGACGATGCTTTTAAAGTGAAGGAGCACTTAGTAACTCGTGGATTTATGGACAAGTACGAAATATGGACACGTCATGGCGAAGAACAAGTGGACGGGTCTGAAAATGTAGTTCCGACACAAGTTGAAGACATGGTGCATGACGATGGTTCTGATGAGGACAAAATCGACCTAGAGGAAATGTTACGTCATGCAGAACCCGAGGTGCTGATGGGGTCGGCTAGAGGTTTAAATAAATTTGAAGCTTTACAGAAGGCAGCTAAGGAAGTTTTGTACGATTAGTCGAAGGGCTGTGACAGTGAGTTAACAACACTACGGTCAGTTCTTGAACTTATGAGGTTAACGGCGAGACATGGATGGTCTGATACAAGTTTCGACAGTCTGTTAGAACTTCTGCAGAAAATGCTCCTGAGGCCTAACTCACTACCATCTAGCACATATCAAGCAAAGAAACTCATATGTCCCCTTTCACTTGGTGTGGAAAAGATTCATGCGTGCGTAAATCACTGCATACTCTACAGAAAAGAGTATGCTTCTTTAGATGAATGTCCAACATGCGGTGCTAGCCAGTACAAATCGAATAGCAATACTGGCCTAGAACCGTCTAACACAACTGAGGGAAGACAGAGAAAAATCCCGCAGCTTGTGATGTGGTACCTTCCTGTCAAAGACCACATTAAACGGATATACTCTAACCCGCGAGATGCGGAACTAATGTGCTGGCATGAAGAAGGGCGCAAGAAGGATGGGATGATTCGACACCCGGCAGATGCTCGTCAGTGGATAAACTTTGATGCTCAGTATAGAGAGTTTGCTAAAGACCCACGGAACATTAGATTTGCCCTGAGTACTGATGGAGTTAATCCTTTTGGAGACATGAGCAGCTCACACAGTACTTAGCCAGTGCTTCTCACCACGTATAATCTTCCTACCTGGCTTTGTCAAAAGCGAAAATACGTACTACTCTGTGTCCTTATACAGGGACCCCGTCAGCCTGGTATTGATATTGACGTATTTCTTGAACCATTGTTGGAAGATATGGCTGATTTATGGAAAGAGAGATTGAAAGTGTGGGACGAGTACTTAAGGGAATACTTCACAGCGAAGGCCATCATCTTCGTGACCATTAACGATTATCCAGCAATGTTTTCAGTTTCAGGTCAAATTAAAGGTAAAACAGGATGTGTGATCTGCTTGAATGGAACGTACTATAGGTATCTCCTGGGTTCCAACAAGCTTGTGTACATGTGGCACCAGCGGTTCCTACGCACAAATCACAGGTACGCACAAATCACAGGTACCATCAAAGGGGACAAAGCGCAAGAAATCCGAGAAGACTACGAAACCAGAGGCTAGTAAGAAGTAAGATGATAGTTTGAAGCCAGATGATAAACTCCCTCCCCCATTCAAGAAGCATTCCATATTCTTTAAGTACCTCCTGTACTGGAAAGATCTGGAGGTTCGGCATGCCATAGACGTCATGCATCTAGAGAAGAATGTGTTTGACAACATAGTTGGAACATTGTTGGACATGCCGAAGAAGACAAAAGATGGTCTGCAATCAAGGATGGACCTAGTCGAGATGGGAATCAGGGAAGAGTTACACCCTCAAGAAGGAGAGAAGAATGGCAAAGTATATCTTCCACCAGCCTGTTTCACACTGACATCTGAGGAGAAGAAGTCATTTTGCAAGTCACTCCACGATGTCAGAGTGCCCATAGGTTTCTCATCAAACATCAGTCGACTAGTTTCCATGAAAGATTTGTCGGTATCTGGTTATAATTCACATGACTGTCATGTCTTGCTCACCGTGTTTCTTGCAATTGCAATAAGGGCCATAAAACTGGAGCATTTAAAGGTTGCTATCACAAGGTTGTGCTACTTTTTCAACGCAGTGTCACAGAAGGTCATTAGTCTCGAAGAGTTAGGAAATCTCCGTACATTCGCACATGAGACACACTGCCAACTTGAGATGTGTTTCCCTCCGTCATTTTTTGATATGATGGAGCACCTCATTGTTCACATTGTGCCGCAGATGGTTGCGCTTGGCCCATTGTACCTCCATCAAATGTGGTCATACGAGCGTTACATTGCTGTTTTGAAGGGTTACGTCCGAAATCGTGCACATCCAGAGGGATCAATGGTTGAGGGTTATAGTACTGAAGAGGTTGTTTAGTGTTGTATCGATTACCTCAAAGATGGATATGCAATTGGAATACCTGTTCGCCGACACGAGGGCAGATTAAGTGGCAGGGGAACGATAGGAAAGAAGAGATTCATCACCCATGATCATAAATCATTCCAAGAAGCTCACTTCAGCGTGCTTCATCAGTTTGCTATCGTTCAGCTTTACATCGATCAACATATCGAACTAACACGAGCTAACAATAAGGGTCGCACCACCGAGTGGATAATGAAAGAACACAAGCGTCTCTTCATAGATTGGTTGCGAGACCTAGACTTACCTGAGGGACAAACTATAGATGAAATAACTATGAAGTGGTTGGCTTGTGGTCCATCAACTACAGTAAATTCTTAGTAGGGATGTGACATTAATGGATACTCGTTTAGTACAAGAGCCCGAGATAATAAGACCTGTACGCAAAACAACGGTGTCCGTGTGGAGGCAATTGATGAATCCGGGGAAAAACAATCATACTTCGGGTTTATTGAAGAAATATAGGAAATCGACTATGGGCACACAATGCAATTCCCCATATTTAAGTGCCAGTGGGTAAAATACCCGAACGGGGTCAATGTTGATAAGTTCGGTCTTACTGTTGTTGACCTTGCGAGTGTGGGTCACAAGGATGACCCTTGGGTACTCGCCAATCGCGTGGCACAAGTGTTTTATGTTAAAGACCCTTCACGTTTGAAGAAAGATATAGTGCTACCAGGGAAACAAAAGATATTGGGAGTGGATGGGGTTGAAGATGTCGAAGATTACAACCAATACGATAGTATGCCACTTTATAATCAGTTTGTACAGAATATTAAGAATGTCGAGACATCTACTCAGAAGACCGTGAAGCCTTACATGCGCACGGACGGTGTGGGAAAAAATATTAAAGGGTAATGATTGTTGAGTGGCATGTAAGCATCTAAGAAGTTAGTAGTTATGTAATGGTGGTATGTAAGGTGATGTGTGATCATATCACAAATTGATGAACAATTGTACTCAACATTTTGCATATTAATTAGTTTGTACTAATTAATATGTGCAATTACCATTTGTAGTGTAACATTTACAGTTTTTTATATTTTAAAAGTTTTTTAAAAGAGGTTTCAAAATTTAGTAGCAAATTTTTATGTGCACTTACCATTGTTTCAAAATTTGTTAAAAAATTTAAAGTAGTATGTACATTTAAGTAAGATTTACATTTGAAAAGTATGGTTGTATGTACAATTACCATTTTTATTAAAACTATTGTAGACATTTTCAAATTACAAAAATAAATTAAAAAACATTTTGAAATAATGTATATTCACCTCTGTGACAATCTTCGCAGGCGGACGGACCGCTTGCGAAGATTGTTATGCCGAGTATGGTTTACATCTTCGCAGGCAGACCGTCTGCCTGCGAAGATAGTAAAAACGATCTTCGCAGGCGGACGGCCCGCTTGCGAAGATCATATTCGCAGGCGGACCGCCCGCCTGCGAAGATCCTTTCCCTATATAATGGCCCGCCCGCGGAGCCAAAATTTCTAAGTCCAGGCAGGAACCCAAGAAATTTTGGCGCCGTCAGGCTGCCGAATTTTTTCGCCGCCCCACGCCGCCGCCGTCCTCCACCGCCGCCCGCCTGCGACCATCGCCCTCCGACCGCCGTCCTCCGCCATTGCCGACCATCGTCCTCCGCGCGTCGCGCGCCGACCGTCGAGCTCGCGCCGGCCGCTCCACCGCGCCGGCCGTCGAGCTCCATCCGCCCACCGCCGCCGCCGGCTGCTCCACCGCCGAGCTCCGCGTGCGCCGCCGCTCTACCGCCAAGCTCCACGTGCGCCGCTGCTCCATCGCCGGCTGCTCCACCGCGGAGCTCCGCCACCAGCCGCGCGAGCTCCACCGCCACCGGCCGCTCCACCACCTCGCGTCGGCCGCTCCACCGCCGGCGGCCCGCTCCACCGCCGCCTCTCTCTCTCTCTCTCTCTCTCTCTCTCTCAGTCGCGGTATCGCGGCCGAACGGCTTCTTCGGCCGGTCGTCGTCCACGAGCGAAGTCGTCCTCGACCGAACGACGTCTTCGGCCGGTCGTCGTCCATGGTCAAACCTCGTCGTTGGCCATTCCTTCGTCATCCACTACAGAACCTCATCGTCGGCCGTTCGTCGTCCACGGACGTGTGTGCATGTGGGTGCTTGCTTTTTATATGTGTGTGCATGTGGTTGTGTGGGGGGTTTATATGTGTGTGCATGTGGGTGTGAATGGGAATGAGGGGTGGGTGATATGTGAATGTTTTGATTGTGAATGTGAATTTTGGAATGTGGGTGATATGTGAATGAAATTGGGAGGGTATGTTCAATTTTGCAGGATATTGTGAATTTGTCAAGTTTTTTTAATAACATTAAGGAGGGTATGTTCAATTTTTTTTAATAACATGTGGAGTATATGGTCGCCTTATTAATTTTTTTAGCAAATTAGTTTATACTAATTTAGCAAATTAGTTTGTACTAATTTAGCAAATTAGTACAAACTAATTTTAGTTCATACTAATTTATCAAATTTGTTTGTACTAATTTAGCAAATTAGTTTGTACTAATTTATCAAATTTGTTTGTACCAATTTTTTTTGTTATGTTAGAAGTTTGAAACGATGGCCGATAGTACTAAAGGGACTGAAGAGAAGGGTTTAAAGGGACTGAAGAGAAGGGTTTAGGGGAGGAAGAGAAGTCCCTTGCTGTTGTGGTTGCTCCGAAACCAAAGGTCCCACTGGAAGATAGTTCCGACAGCGACGTAGCTGACGAAGACGAGGAGTACTCGTCACCAAACGATCCTTGTCCAAGCCCAAGCCCGAAGAGAAGGAAAAAGGGCGACGGTGAAGATGGCAACAAGGTGTGGACCCCCGTTTTTATAACAGGGATCAATCGTGTAAACAGTACCATTTCCCTGGATCAAGTAGTCTGGTACACACGAATTCATAGCTGAAATACCAAGTGCACCTACACGAGTGTCTAGTACGAATTATTACATCATAAGCCCGTAGGCATAGTATTAAATCATCGAACCGAGCGGTCCGGATTACATCCCAAAAACATAAGTAGGTAAGGCAGCGGAGTCAAGGCAGCGGCACGCCATTGCCACAGGCAACGACCGTAACTAAGACCTATTGAGCGCCATCGTCTTCATCACCCTCCTGGTAGTAAGCGTAGGGGTCTTCCGAAGCTTCATCTCCGACTTCTGATTAAGTTTGTATATTGCAACGGTGAGTACCAACCGTACTCAGCAAGCCACCACAGCAACAATGCATATGACAGGGGTATTCAAAAGATGGCTATGGTTTTTTTGCGCAAAGCAAGTTTTATAATTCTTTTCACAAACCTAAGACCTAGTATAGACTGATCAAATTTTAGTACCAGTGTTCATATTAAACAATGACGGTTCTGTCCACCATCCATTGTGATCCCAAGGATAGCTTCCCGCCATTGAATCGTCATGGTTTTCTGAGGACGTCCACCTTCCCTCCTCTCAGGAAGTGGCTCCATCAGCATAGAAATCATCATGCAACATCCCATCCCACACAGGTTAAGAATTTAGAGTCTAGTCAAGCGTAATACACGTCCCGGTGCTCAATAACCGCGAGCACGGCTATTCGAATAGATTTGGTTTATTCACACTGCAGTGGATGTACACTTTACCCGCACTCCGCAACTGCCCAACACATGAGCCTCGTACCAACACATAAGACATGTCACGGCAAAGCTTTTCGATAACCTCGCATTGGCAGTACCCGCTCCATGAACTTTACACCCTCATGCACTCTAGGCGTACATGGTTTCTAGCGAGAGGAGTTCTGGCGCACCCGGGAAGGGAAGACTCACATATGCATTAAGTTATAATTATGTTTAAATTCACCCATGGCAGTCCTACCGATGGCGACACCACTGTAGACTCCCGCCTCGCGGTCCTACCAATGGCTGCCCCACCGTAAAGCCCCTGCCTCACACATCAAGAAACCACTATGCATGGATACTGCCTCTGCTCAGCTATCTATTCTGCCAGGTCTATACCCATACGAGAAATGCGGTTGTACGGGGGGTCGTTTCATGCTTAACTTCATGGCTCGGTCCTTAATTGACCGGGGACGGTACTTGCCCTTTTCCGGATACCACCCAAATCCTCCGTCCGCCCCAGTCGAAAACAGTTGTTTAATTTTATTTCTCTTTTCGCAAATCATGTCATCAACATCATGGCAATGTGGCGCTCATGTCTCCACATGCCGCATCTCAATTACCTTCCCAAAGGTAATTGCCCAAGCATTTTGATAAATATGAGTATGCATGATTCTAGAATAGCATTTCTAAGCATTTGTCATAATTGACTATGGACTCATACGTAAGCGTGGTTACAAGGATTTAAGGGGGTAAACAATAATCAAGGCATGGCATAATCACAAGTAGGATGTTTATCATTGCATGCAATTTTATTTGTAACCAAAACAATTTCGCAATTGGGATCAACATGTTCAAGGAATAGTGATGACTTGCCTTGCTCAAAGTCTTGTGGGTCTAGACCTTCGCTTAGATCCGCAGCTTCCTCGAGCTCTATAGTTACGTGCGAAAATTGATTTGAATTCGGTTAGAATTCAAATAAAAATCCAAGTAAATCCAAATGAAAGTCGAGTGCGAAAGTCGATTCCTTTATATTAACTTTACTATTCGCGAACTAAGGCAAACCCATTTTCGATTTAAATTATTTTGTGAGTATAATTATTTTGCTGTCATAAGTTTTTAATTTAACATTCCCGAGTATTATATCCATATAATAGGTTAGAAATTTCTATCGCGAGCTAAATATCGGACGAAATCCTAGAAATATTATACGATTTAATTTAGTCTATGACTAAATGATTTAAAAAAAATCCTTAGTAATTAAATCCGAATTTCTACCGTGAATCGATTACTTATAGAGATTACCCAAAAATAATCTATAATAATCTACAAGAATTTATCTATCTGTTTAGTTATTAATTACATCTAAATTACTACCGCGAATTGATTTCTTATAGAAATTACCAAGAATAATCCATAATTTATATTAAATTTTTGCAATCCTACGACGAAAAATTAATCTATAATTAAATTCTAATTAATTTAAATTTTCTAAACTTCCCTAATTTTCCTCTAATTCCTTTTTATTATTATATTATTATTATTTTTTCTTTTTCTCTCCCCTTTTCGCTCTTTTCTTTTCTTTTTCCCTCTCTTTCTCTCTTTTCTCTCTTTTCCTCTTTCTCTCTTTTCTCTCTTTTTCTCTCCTCTCTTCTCTCTTTCTCTCTTTCTCTCTTTTCTCTCCCCTCTTTCTCTCTCCCGGCTTTTCCCTTCCTCCCTCTCTCGGCTCTCTCTCTCGGCTTGCGCTCCCCGGCGGCAACGGCGGCGAACCGAGGGGGGGGGGGGGGCTTACCGACGGCGGCGGCGGCGACGACGACGGCGACGGCGGCACAAGCCACGGCGTGGTGCGGCGGCACCGAGGGCGGCGGCGCGGCGGCTCAAGGCGGTGGCGCAGCGGCGCAAAGGTGGCGGCGCGGGGAAGAGGGAAGAGATGGAGGGGAATGGGTGTGGGGGAGAAGAGGAGGGTGTGGGGGATTTTATAGGGCACGGGGGAGGGGAGGTGGAACGACGCGCGGCGGCAGACGGCGACGGCGACGCGGGGCGCGAGGCGGCACGATGGCGCGCGGCGGCAGCGGCGGGGTGACGACGCGACAGCGCGCGGGGCTCGAGGCGGCGATGGCGATGGCGCGCGGCGATGGGACGGGCGGCGATGCGACGGTGACGGCGACGATAGGACGGCGCGGCACGGCGCGGCGCGGGGCTCGGCTTGGCTTGGCATGGGCTCGGCATGACGGCGACGGCGACGCGACGGTGACGCGGGGCGCGAGGCGGCACGACGGCGCGCGGTGCGGCAGGGCGCGAGGCGACGGCGCGGCAGCGGTGGCTTGGCGACGCGATGGGCGGGCGGCGCGGGTGGCGCGGGGCTCGGGGCGGCCAGGCGCGCGCGGCTGAGGAGGGGCTGGGCTAGGGACCACGTCGAGCATCTCGCGGGCAATGAACAGTGCCATTTTCCTATTTTTCCTATTTAATATATTTTATTTTATTTTTTTATATAAATTTGATTCTATAATTCCTAATTTTTGCATATATGAATTTTACTCAATATTTGTGTTATCCCAACTAATGAATTCACCCTAGATTAATATTGCTCACATTTTTATTTATATAATTTATTTGAATTTTTAATTAGTGTTAATTCTTATTCCATCGCATTTAAATTTAATTGATACAAATATGTTCGCGATAATATCTTATTTACCTCTATCCACACCTATTATTTATTTTAAATTATATATATTTTACCAATTTATTTTTAGGGCTTATTCCCAATTAATTGTTCTTTATTCGCAATCTTCAAACTCCGAAATCAAAATTCAATGGAATGGGCGAATAAAATCGGCATGATGCAATTTATTTAAAAAGTTTTTGAAAATCCGTATTTTTAGAGTTTTGGTTTTGTCGGTCGAATTTTCAGGGTGTTACACAAGGACAACATTCCCTCTAAAGAAGGGGTAAGTAAACTTAATATGTAAACTGTTCACCATGATAACTACTAGCCCGAGCTAATTTGAAACTTTGATATATAACTTCTCGTAGGAAACGGCGCCACGGCGATCAAAACGGCAGCCGAAGAAAAAAGTTCCGTCGAAAGACGACGAGGTACTAGCTAACACAACCGGCTCAAAGAAAAGCGAACAGTCAACAAAGGCGAAGAAAAGGAAGGGCGAGAGAAGCGTGAATAGAAAGGATGAAGGGTTCCATGTTGTTACCTATGTTTTGCCAAAAGGAGAGCCGCTCGCCCCTAAGACGGCACGTGCGAAATTCAGTTCACAGTGTGGCATAATAGTAAGGGAAAAGATCCCCATCACGGTCAAGGACTGGGATCATGTATCGAATGGAGATAAGGAAGTCCTATGGAAAGAGTTGAAGAAAATCTTCCAGTTCCCGGATGGATCAGAGGCAGCAGTGAGGAATTGTGCACTGCAAACAATGGCCAAGTCTTGGCGTGGTTGGAAAACCACATTGAACAAGAAATTTGTGAAGACGGGACCTACACCGTTTTCGACGTATGCCAACATAACCCCGAACCAGTGGGACGACTTTCTGACGTTAAAGAACTCCCCGGAAGAAATTACAAGGAGCCAAAAGTATGCAGAGTTGGCCAAGAAAAACAAATTTCCTCATCGCTTAGGCTCTGCGGGATACGCACCAAAGGTGGAGCAGTGGACAAAAGAGGAGGAGGAAATGAGGAATAAGGGGCAACCGGTACCAATGGAGGAATGGACACAGAGATCAAGGAACTGGGTAAGAGCTAGAACTCCAAAGATCACGGATGAAGGCAAAGTATCGTTTGAAGATCCGGAGCTGCAGAGCGTTGCCGATAAAATAGAGAATTTATCCAGTTCACAGAAGAAAGAATTTTTCAAGCCTAAGAGGGAGAAAGATATGCTAAGTACGGCGCTGGGTACTCCGGAACATGGGGGTAGGGTTCAAGGTGTGTCGTCCAAGATGAGTTGGAAGGAAGGGTTCAAATATGACCCCCACAAGATGCGTGAAGCATACAAGGATAAACTTAGGGACGAATGGGCTGCGGATTTTGAAAGGCAAATGATGGAGTTCTGCGTCAAGCACATGCTTTTGCCTCGCCCAGAAACCAAAGAACCTGATCCAGATTACCCCTTCGATGACCTCAAGGAGAATACACCCTGCAGATTGCACGTTCCCATTGGACGTTCCGGGAAAACTCTTGAGGCCGCTACAGCCATTGCTATCCCTGGGAGAACATATAATGAAGAGTTCATACCTGATGCGTATGCCAAGGTGCAGCCGCAAGTGGTCCACGAGGAGTTTGAGTCCTACGACATAGACTTCCCTACTCAAGATGGTGTATCCTACTTGGGGATGCGGTCGATCTTGTAATTCTCTGGCACAAGAATGACATATCCTTTGGATTGGGCATCGACGACACGCGAAAACATGTGGTGCCAAAACCGGGGTTGGGAAAACCTCCGAGACCTCCTAAGAGGAAGGTGACTGATAAGGCGGAGGAATCCGAGATGCAAAAGGAAAATCCAGTGCCGGAGATTGCAGTGTCGGAGGCAGCCATGGAGATTCCAGTGCCGGATGTGCCCATGGAGATTATAGTAGCAGAACCAGAGGTGCAATTTGTGGCATCAGTCGGGTCAGAAATAGAAGAAGTACCAGGATTGGAATGGGACGGTACAGAGCCAGAAATATTTGAAGACCCTTCTCTTGCGAAAGACCCCGAGGTGCAAGAGACCACGGTCCCTGAGAAGGCCACTACCAATTCTGAGGTGCCTAGAGTGCTTAGGAGCCACGACTCCAAGTCCAAAGATGTGAACAAGGAGAAGTTCATGGTAACCGTCTTCAGAGGGGGTAAGGAACGTGCCAAGCTCAGAGATGATGATCACCAGAAGGCTGCTGAACTAGCCGGGCCAACATACTTCGCAACCGATGATTGCCCGGAAAAGTACGAACATGGGAAAGCACTCTTGCCGAAATGGGCACTGAACGAAGGACCATGGGAGATGAAAAGGTTACATACCTTCTACATGGAGGCCAGCAAGAAAGGCTTGGGCAATATAACAGCTCGATCACCGGCAGATTGTTTCGGCGAAGATGGTTACGTATGGCTAGATTTCTCAGATCTCCACGCCATATATCGTCGGGATAAGATGGACGTCAACTACATCGGTGTTTGGTGCATGTGAGTATGAGTTTTAATTAATTATATGAAAAATATATACAATACAAATCCATGTGATTGTTACTAACAAACTTCTTCTGTAGGATGCAATACATGGATGCTAAGAAGACAAAAGAACCTATCGGCTTCTTGGATCCAACACGGATCTGCCAAACACCGCATACCGTGAGGCTAGCACTAGGGTCAGACCAGCTGAAGGGCAAGACTCCAAAAGAGATAGCTGAATATAAGAAGGGCTTGCACAAGGAGAAATTGATTACTGTCGCACAGTACATTGGACGAGCCTTTTTGCACTTTCAAAATAAGAGAGTCGTCATGGCCGCTTATAATTTTAAGTAAGTTCGGTACATTTATCTTCTACACATATGTCTTATTTTAGCTGGTACTAACTAACTATGCTATTATTAATATGTAACGATCATTATATCTGTTTACTCATCCACCCTAAAGACGGAACCGTGGTAGTCTTGGACCCTCTCGATTACAGACACCAGTCGTACAAAGAATTTCTAACAATCTTACAGTAGTAAGTGATTATGACTCTTGCATTTTTATATGAATGTATTATAAATAAATATCCTCCTTAATGTGAAATAGTACGACATCTATACAGTGCGTACCAGTACTACAAGTTCAAGGGTGGAGAACAGACCCGAACAAGGGAGAAGCTGCTAGTACGTACCTATTGGCCGGTAATACTCCACTCACTTAATGTATTCCAATTGTTTCACTAATTGCAAAATTTAACTATTTTTTTCTATGATATGCCCTGAAGTGTCACAAGCAACCGCGCGGAATGGTCCTTTGCGGCTATTACGCGTGCGAATTCCTTAGGGTTAATGGGAGGTACAGGACTAATGCGGAGGATGTAAGTCTCTATACTATGTGCTAGACAGCTTCACATATTTATGGTTCTAATATATTGTTTATCTTCAATGTATGCAGTTGTCAAGATTAGAACATCGAACAAGCTTTGACGATACAGGCATCAAAAATGTCCAGCGTGATCTGTGCCACTTCATCCACCATCAGTGCTGTCATGTGAAAGGAGATTTCTTCGACCCAGAGGATGCCCTAGCGACAAGGGACGAATTTAAGGATCTTCGGGAGTGGAACACTGTTATGCCATAATGTATTAAGTAGATGGCGTATTTGAAGTGACAATGTAAAAAAATATTGTAATATATATATTTTGGCAACACTTTTGAGTTATGAAATATATGTACATTTATCAGTACCAAATGCTTGATAATCTTCCAATATATGTACATAATAATCTACCTGTAAGAATTTCTATTAAATAATTTAAAAGTAATTTACGGGCAAATTATTATTAAATTTCAATATTTTCTACCTATCTTCGCAGGCGGAAGTTTTTTTTTTTTGGCGGCCGATTCCTATTTTCGCATGTGGACCGGACTAGCCAACGTCCGCCTGCGAAAATTATCTTCGCAGGCGAACGGCCGCCCCGACTGCGAAGATCAGCGATCTTCACAGTCGTTGGCTTACAGGCGGACGGGCGCCTCGCCTGCGAAGAACCTTTTCGGCCGTTTGCGATAATGATTTTCCTAGTAGTGATATGATGATCACTTTCTAGGAGCTGATAGATAGATAAATAGATAGATAGATACGTGGTACATGCAAACAAGATAGAGTACTCCAGTAGATGCTACCTGCAGCCACGCCCATCTACTACTTGTACTTTGTTACTACTCCAACTCGGTCCTCTCCAACTGTTTCATCAGCTCGATCAGCTTCACGCATAATTACACCCTGCATATACTAACTAATCAAGCAAGAACGTTTGATTATATTAGCCATTACTTGCTCCACTACTAATCACTTGTCCCAAATGTGTAGTCCTACTGCATATGCCACATATCGATTCTAGCTACTACCTCCATCCTAGAAAAGACATCAATTTTACCTATCTCACCCATCGTTTTTCTCTGGACGCTGCACCGGAGACGAATTTTCACCAACGATCACCGCTTTCGTAGGGCGATTGCTTCATCTCCCAACAGCCACTTCTGCCCCCTCGTTAAAGATGTTGAGCACCTCTTCCTGCGCTGTCCCCGGGCAACCAGAGCGTGGGCATCTCAAGGCTGCTACCGTCGCTTGAGGACCTCGACTTGTCCAGCCCCCCACTCAACACACCTTCACCGACCAGAAAATTGAAAATTGATTCGTTAATGTCATAACGTGTCTATCGGTGTCATAGTATGCTAATTATGTTTATACTATAGTGTTATAATATATATATATATATATATGGATAAACAGTTTTGCTATTGGTTTCACTAAAAGTCATCGGTGTCGCCTGACACCGACACTTATACTTTAGACCCGCCCCTTTCCCCGACGGATATAGAGCACCATACTCCTCATGATAACCTGCAACATTTGGAAGTGCCGAAACAACAAAGCTTTCAATAACATGGACGAAACTGATCACCATCTCAGACAATGCTGCATTGATGATCTTCTCCTCTGGTCATATCGATGCCCCCCCCCCCCCCTTCGCCTCAAGCTACTCTTAATTAGGGCCTGTTTAGTTCGCAAAAAGAAAATTTTTAGATGTCACATCGGATGTTTGACCAGATGTCGGAAGGAGTTTTCGGACACGAATGAACAAACTAATTTCATAACTCGTCTGGAAACCGCGAGACGAATCTTTTGAGCCTAATTAATCTGTCATTAGCACATATGGGTTACTGTAGCACTTATGGCTAATTATGGACTAATTAGGCTCAAAAGATCCGTCTCGCGATTTCCTCCCTAACTTTACAATTAGTTTTTTTCCTTTATCTATATTTAATGCTTTATACATGTGTCCAAAAATTCGATGTGATGTTTTTAGAAAAAAAAATTGGGGAACTAAATGGGGCCTTAGTCTCTTGGGTTGACACTTCTTGTACAACTGTACTACCTCCGTCCCAAAATACTTGTCGCCTTATTGAAAAAATTATGAAATTATTATTATTTTGTTTGTGACTTGCATTATCATAAGTACTTTAAGTATCACTTATTATTTTTTATATTTGCACTAATTTTTCAAATAAAATGAATAGTCAAACGTTATAAGAAAAAAGTGTTTCTTGTAAATTGTTTTTATCACATTATTGATAAGGTTTAACTTTTTTCTTGTAAATTGTTTTTATCACATTATTGATAAGGTTTACTCCGAGGGTAAAAGCATGCCGTAGTTTCCCTCAAAATTAATGCAAAAGTGAAAAAGACTATATTGCTCTTTACTTTTTTTTTTACTTTTTTTCAAATTCTAATGTGCTCCCTCCGTTTCGTTTTATTTGACGCCGCAAGTCAAAAAAAAAAAGTGTCAAAATGTTTGACGCCGTAAGCCAAATCAATTGAAGCATTCCGTCTTTGCCCCTGAGCTCCGAGAACTCCACCGCGCGCGGTTCCTTCGCCCCCGCCGCCGTCCAAGCCCACGAAGTCGCCGATCACCGCGTCCAAGTCTGCCTCCGCCAAGAAGAAGATCTCCACGCCCGCGCCAGCCGCCGCCGCCGCGGGAGAGGCGGTTCCTCGTGGCGAAGAAGGGGGCGCGGCGGAGACACAAAGGCGCCAATGGAAGCGGCGGCGGCGGCGGAGGGGGCGAGTTCGACTTCGACAAGAGCAGGGAGGCCGCCCGCGAGGCCGTGGCGCTGCCGCCGCCGCGGACTGATGCCGCTGCCGCGCCAGGAGATCGAGCATGAAGCTGGGACGCGCTTCTCTACGGCTGCATCCACATCTCCCTCATGCCGTCCCCCCGGCTACTGCTCGCCAACGATGGCCGCTCGCTCGTTCCTCCGATCCCTCATCCGATCTGAAGCCCCGATCTGAAGATCCGCAACGCCAAGCTGGTGAGGAATCAACGCTACCAATCCCCCCCTCAATTTCGTTTCTTGATTTGTTTTGTTTTCCCCTTGATTTAGGCCTGATGATATTTTCCCCTAAAATCCTCCGTGTTGGTGGCGATTAGATAGATGAACTGATTCACCTATTGAATAAAACAATAACTCGTCTTTACTTATTGGCATCATGCTTATGTTGGTGGTGATTAGTCCGATGTCAATTGTGACGTGAAAAGTGCGTCAAGCAACATCCAAGTCATCCTCGGGTATCTGCCATTGCCCTGAAAGGGAGTAATATAAATGTCACTAATCAACACATCAAGCAAGTTAACCTATGAGTATTTGACTAAGAGCAAGGCTTATAAAGCGATTCATTACCTGAGAGTATGGCATCATTTACTGACTTAGCATCACACCTTAGTTGCAAAGGAAGGCGACCTTGCCTTTCAAGCACTCCTTTTTTGATGTGTGGAAGATCATAGGAGTTGTCACCGAGTACTTATATGACTTCCCTCATGCATGCGTGAAGAGACAAGAAAATCATGTTTGATAGCTTCACTGGATAATCTTCAAATGCTCGATCAATGGCGGCTACAAGTTCTTCTGTTGTTGTTGAGGCTGATTTGTACTGGATGGACTGAATGGAGTTGAAGAAACCTAGATCCAAGACATTCAAATCTGGGGAATTAGCCGGCTAGCAAACAAGTTTGATGTTAAAGCCGTCTTGCTTCGCAGCCTCACAAAACATTCTGTCGTCCGGTGCAATATGAGGCCGAGCATTATCCTGCTGGATGTATATAGGTTTGCCAGCGTCTTCACGAGGCCACTTAGCGCGAACAGCTCGCAATACCTTTTCTATCATGAAGCTTCGGATTACCTCCTTTGTGATTGACTCAATGGGCTTCATCTCGATTGTCCCTGCAGGACGGTTCACACTTGACGTCTTTGCAGCTGTGTATGTCACAAAAGGAAAACACCCAATTTTTCCATCAAAGATGCAGTTTCCAGCGACGGCTCCGGCGAGAATGAGTATGCACGTTGTAAGTTGTCACTCACCAAGCCTTTACTGGAGCTCCCGTATTTGCTTTGGATCTGCAGCAGTATCCAGAAACAGGAAATTCAGAACATATCATATCAAGCGTCCAAGTCTGTAACAATTTTCAGATTATTACCCGGAGAGAGAAGTCGGTGACATCCAGGATTAGCAACTGTGCCCTGTAATAGTGCGACAGACTTAATTTGTCGGCTCTGCACGCACATTGCAGACAGATTCAGTCAACAGCAACAACACATAACAGCAGCTAGCTACAGAGATCAATGTGATCCAGTCTGCAGTGCAGTGCAGGCAAGCAGTGAACGTCCACGAACCTGTTGGGCCAGAGAGCAGTATCGCGCGGCTCGTGACGCAGAGGTTGCAGATGTGCTTGGACAAATCCGCTTGCTTCAGGTGAACGAACGCCGCGCTGATGAGCACCTTCTTGGTCCGCTCGCTGCAAAAACGACGAATCTTGCTTGGAGTAGGAGGGCCTCGCCGGCGTCTTGGGGGTGAGCCCCGGCGGCTGGCGCGGCGGCCGGCGTTTCCGACCTGGGAGAGCTCGAGGAAGGAGGCGCCGGGGTCGAGCAGCTTCCCCCGCGCCTTGTCCCGCCTCTGCGCCTCCTTGTTCCGCCTCCGCGCCTTGTTCCGCCTCACCGCCTCCCCAGCGGCGGAGGTTGGAGAGGAGGCCACCCACCGCGGCGGCAGAGGTCGGAGAGGAGCCCGCCCACCGCGGCGGCGGAGGTCGGAGAGGAGCCCGCCCACCGCGGCGGCGTTGCGGCCGTGTGCGTCGGAGGCCCGGTGTTGCGATTGGGGATTGTTGCGTTGGCGAGGAGAAGGCACAGGGGCAAATACGTAATTTCACAGCTTCCTTAATTTTAACGAGTTTGTCGGAAACGTCAAATAAAATGAAACGGAGGGAGTATTTGTTTTTTACTTTTAATTTTTAAGCTTAATGCTTTTCTTACTTTAATGTATTTGTTGTTCACTTTCAATTTTCAAGCTATAGTACTTTAAAATAAAGTATTTGTGGGCAAATAAAGAAGACAAAAAAAATAAGATATTTTAGAGACGGAGAGACGTGTGATTTTCTGCATGTGATAAGTAATCCCTCCATAAAAAGAAAAACATTGTCCAGATTTATCATACTATTATATCTCATCAAACTAGGTTTGTGTGCCCGTAAACTCTGTCGATATCTATCTTCGTAACTCCATCTTACTACTTCCGTGTTATGGCTGACAACTAGTCTATAATCATATTAGAATTTAGAAGCTTGACAGATTAGTTGAGAGCTAAGCTTAGCCAGGCGCTTTTATCTTGCTGCGTCAGCATGCAAGCATATGTTGTACCGAATTGAGAAGTAGAAGCAGCCTGCACGTAACCATATACTTCCTTCGTCCTAAAATATAAATATATTTAAACTCTAACATAATATACAAGATACTACTTTAACTAACAATATGTTTTAAATAAGTACATATTATGATAGTTTATTTAATAATAAATCTAATAATATCAATTTTATATGATTGATTTTTTTATTTTTTTACTATTAATAATTAAAATTAAAAATATTTAATTTATTACTATACTGAAAATGTTTATATTTTAGGGTGGAGGGAGCAGGAACAGGAGTACATGACCAAGACGGTGAAAGGAGCACCCTTTGACTAATTTCTGACTTGCTTTGTCTTCGTCATCAGTCATCGGGTACATGATTGATGCATACTCCCTCCACACTTATAAAGAAAGTCGTTGAGGACAATCTTTAAGTCAAACCTTGGGAATATAAATCATGAATAACTCTAAGTTATTGAGTTTAAAAATGTAAAAACTATATGAATAGATTTATCTTAAAAAATACTTTCATAAAAGTATATATCAAGGAGTGATCCTCTCTAATAGGAGATCTGGGATCCCCTTTCGTGAGTTCGACCGGGGGAAAAGGCCCGCCTCTGAAAATCACGTATCCGCCCCCAAGGCTACCAGCTAGTGTGTACACAACAAGATTATACAGGTTCGGGCCGCTATGAAGCGTAGTACCCTACTCCTGTGTATGGGATTTAGACTGAGAGTTACAAAAGTCCCTAACCTCCGGAGAGCACTCTTGCTTCCCTTCTCATAGAGCTCAGGTTTTTTCAGAGTCGTCCCTTTTCTCGGTGAGCAAGGTCCTCCTTTTATACCTCAAGGGGATACCACATGCACCGCCTCTACCTACTCTTTTCTCGGGTGGGGGCTCACCCTACCTTGACCGGATCTCGACCCGTGCCTTCGCCTGAAAGCTAAGCCACAGTTTGTCCTTGAGTGGGGCCCAACACCGTCCCTTGCCTGACACGGGGCACAGCCCTGTCATTCCCCCATTAATGGGTGAAGACTTGTGGTGGCCGCCCTCTCGTGGGGAGAATTCCGAATGACCCCTCCGATGGGATGGGTCATACCTACCTCCACTCTGCTGGAGGCAGATGAGACGTGGGGGCACAGCCGTTCGTCCAGTCAGATGTGACCGGCGATAGGCCGGTCACAGACCGGTCATTCCTGACCGTCGCGTGCCAGTCGGGCACGCCGCACGTCTGCCCCTACTGCATTGAATGCGGCAGGGGGCAGTTTGGGCGTTGCGCGCATTAAAGGTGGTTCAGCCTGGGCTCCCTCCCCGCTTGCTCCCCCCGCCAGATGGCGGCTGGGCGAGGGCCTCGGGGCAAAGCGGTGCGAGGGCCCGAGGGGCATGACGTGGCACCCCGAGGCCCCCTGGCCGCTCCTGCGATCCGCGGGGTGCAGGGATAGGGCTAGGCTGTAGGGTCACGCGGGGCAGGATGGGAAGGTAAATTCCCCTCACTTCGCATATCCTCGGGCCCATATCTCTAATAGTATACATATATCACTTTTCAATAAATATTTTTATAGAAATAAGAAGTCAAAGTTGTGTTTTGGAGACCGTGTCGCTGTCCTAAACAACTTCCTTTATGAGTACATGAGAGTACTACTCTCTCTATCCCATAAAGAAACTCCTAGCTTCTCAATGCATGATTAAAGAAGAGAATAAAAGACTAAAATACCCCTAATTAATAGCAAATTAGTATTGGTAGATAGGTCGGTAAGGGTATTGAAAGAATAAAATTTTTCGATTTACGAACCGAGAGTGGATGAGAAGATAGAAGTTGATTTATTTTGGGACGAAGGGAATATATGTACAAGTAATGTCGTGTCAGCGACAGGTCTCTTGGATTATGCTACTGTATATAGTTCTTTTTATCTTCTGAGTTTAAGGCCTGATTAATCCCATCAGAAAATTTTATACCCTGTCACATCTTACGCTTAAACACCTGTATAAAGTATAAAGTATTAAATATAGGCTAATAAATAACTAATTATACAGATTGCGACTACTTTGCAAGACGAATCTTTTAAGCCTAATTGTTCCATGATTTGACAATGTGGTGCTACAGTAAACATGTGCTAATGACAAATTAATTAGGCTTAATAAATTCGTCTCGCGGTTTGCTGACGGATATTGTAATTAGTTTTTTTATTAGGGCCTGAACACCTCATGCGACACCTTTTATAATACCCGATATGATACGCCAAAATTTTACACCCCTGGATCTAAATACCCGCTTAGTCATCTTCATCGCCATCAGAGTCGAAGTCCAACCAATAATTAGACGCAAACATTGTTAGCTAAAATAGCTAGTACTCCTAACAATAAGTTGAACCGTGCATGCACTAATTAGGCCATGATCATCAACACTTGCCGTAGTACTAATATCAGGGTTTACGATTCCGAGATGGCCTTCCGTTTTGAGCTCTGGCGAAATAACGGTTTTCGTGAAATCCGGTGAAAAGCCGGTAGATTTTAAACAAATTTTATAAACCAAAATTTGAATACAAATTCCCTGAGTTTACCGATTACCTCGCGAAAACTGGTCGATTTTAGCGAAATTCCAAGCGAAATCATCGAAATTTCAATCGGTAACTAGAAAAAGAAATAAACTAAAATTCTTTTCCTTTTTTAATTCATTATTCTTTTCTTTCCTACTATAAATTTCAATAAATACACGAAATACATTAATTTTTTCGAAAATTATATGAATATCATACTATTTATAAGATTTTTTTCCTTTTTTATCAATTCAATGTTGAATTTGGATGAAATTCGTTGAAATCTCAGACGGCTTCTACTTCCAAGCCTCGTCGAAACCTCAAAATTTCGTGAAATTCGGTCAATTTTCGTCGGAATTGTGAACCCTGACTAATACTACTGATCATCAGCTAGCAGCAAGCAAGCTAGCCTGGCATTAAGATTTGTAGGTCATCATAAGTGAACTAATGAAATTGACGGATGGCGACTCGCGATGAATCGGCAACAATATCATTCTGGATCAAGTCGATATATCGATTCCAATTCCTTGGCCTGTAGTACATTTAGTGAAAACTGAAGAGCAAAATGCATGGTTCAAGAGCTAGCTTTTATCTTTTCTCATATGCATTCTTCAGGTCATTTTCATGCAAAGCTATATTGGTCCTGCAGGATTGATTTGTTACAGAAGCTAGATGTGATCCGAATCAAATCGATTCCAACTGTCAAAACAAAATTAAAGTTTCTTTGAAACAAAGAAGCATGTGATGAGATAATATTTCAATTCAACCAAATTTTCAGTTTTTGTTTTACCAACCGTGAGTTCCATCAGACAGTTCTGATCATCGTCAGAAGCCGGAATCTTACAATCATCAGAAAATCAGTTTTCGGATATAAACGGAAGCTAGTTTTTGAGCAGGAATGGCACCAACTTTTTGCCTGTTTAAACTTTAAATTTGTCATCTTCGTCTTCCTTTTTTTTTTTTTTTCAGTTCCAATTCCATTTTTCATTGAGAAATGAAGCCAAAACAAGATTTTGTGTAAACGGCATAGAAGCCAAGCCTTGGGGGGCTGAAATTGGGCCCAAATCAAGAAAACCAGACCTACTTTCAGCCCATTTTCGATTTTATTGGCTCAAGATCGCAAGATGGGTTAGAAGAGAAAGAAAGACGGTAAATTTCTCAGACGGCCCAAAATCTTATAACAACAGAAGAATTTGGGCTTTTCAGGTATTATTAGGTACTTTTTTGGGATTAAGAATTTAAGATAGATATTCTACTTCGGTTTCTGTTAGCACGTATTTCAAATTTCTAAACAATATGTTTCTTGTGAAAAATTTTTATGTAAAATTGCTTTAAAATATAAGAAAATATATTTTTCGAGTTTGAAATAATTATAAATCAATTAATCATGCACTAATGATTTTTAATTTTACGTGATTAAGTACCGTTTAAAAGTTTTGGAAACGTGTATATTAATCCATTCATCCATTTAGCAGGAAAGAAGGCCGGGACTTTTTTCGTTTATTTCAAATGGCAAATTGAACCATTAATTAATTTTCTGTGTACCACTGTATCCAAACACGATATATATAAAAGTTGATTATTTATAGATATTTGTATAAGAACTTTGAGAGACATTCATCCGATGATCTGAACTTCTCTTTCCCTCTGTACTCAGGTGTGGTAGCTTGGTCCCCTCCAAAAGGATAGAAAAGGTAGCGTCAGGCCGACGGCAGCCTGAAGTAAGCTTGCAACAGTCTGAAACATAAACGAAACGAGGTCTGTTTTACTGTCAAATCAATAGAGACAAAATTAAAATGGTGAGATTCAATCGTACTACAAGATGTGCTGGTTTGATCAATTCGCATCGCATATTCTCATCGATGTAGGTGTCTACGTCAGACAGCTGGGGGGATACTACTGGTCAGCTAAAGCGACAGTAAGTTCAACTCTCCTTCACCAACTTTCTGACCAACTTAAATTAACCGAACGAATTCGTATCAGGTCTCGATCAACGAATGTCCTGTACAGTACGGAGATAGATGATGAGGAATAGAATGACGACCAAAATGTCACAGGAGCAGGTGGTCGATCAGTGATCTAAAATCACACGATGTGATCCTAATTAAGGTGTACAAAGCAATCTTAATGCGAACCCCTGGATGAACAGGTGATTCGAGTCAAATTAGACAGGTCATCTGGAGCGCATCGATCAGCCATCAGGTAATTGAGCTAGCGGATCAAATGAGTAATCATAGGCTCCAAGTTAGGTGGGGATCAAGAAGTGGGTGGGGCCTTCTAAAATGCTGGTGGATAATGGAAGATGTTTGAAACCGGAGAATTTTCAGAATATGCCACCGAATACATACTGTTTTTAAGATTTACCACTCAATTCGTACTACTTTCAGAATATGCCATTGATATGTGATTTTTTTCGTTCCGCGCCACTCCCGTCCTTTTACCGTCAGTACGTGCTGGCACCAGCAATTACATTCGCGTTTTGTTCGTCCGGCGCCACCGCCGACGAGCTCCACCATCGGCGAGCCAGTCCTCCCTTCTTTCCCTCCTCTTCTCATTTTCCCCGAGTAGGTGTCGAGCCCGGACGAAGGGAAGGGAGGGCGGAGGGCGTTGAGCTCCGGCGACTGAGCTTGGTACGAGCTTGAAGCCGCTGTGGTGGAGGTTGGACCGGTGACGGCTTGGGGCGTGGTGGCGGCAGCTAGGTGCGGTGGCGGCTAAGCTCGGGGACGACATGAGCGAACTCACCAGAGGTCACCCTTGCTGGGCATTCTGCAAGACAAGAAGAGGAAGAGCTCGTGGCATGGGGAAGGAAGAGCTCGCCGTCGTGCGCAAAGAGAAGCTCGCCGGCGTGGGGGAGGAGGAGCTCGTCGGTGTGGGGGAACAGGAGCTCACTGGCAAGGGGAAGGAGCTCGACGGTGTAAGAGAACAGGAGCTCGCTAGCGTGGGGGAGGAGAAGCTCGTCGGTGTGGGGGAACAGGAGCTAGAACTCGCCGGCGTTTGGGGTTGGAGGGGAGGGCAGTTGCGCTCGGGCAAACGGCGCGAGAGTGAACTGACAACGCGCGGCTTCAAGGAGACGGAGTGACACGGAATGAAGCAATTGTCATCCTCGGTGGCATATTCTAAAAGTAGTACGAATTAAGTGGCAAATCCTGAAAATAATTCAGAATAATAGGATTTTGTAAAGAGCATGGGATCTCGTTTTAGAATGGTATGATATCATGTGGATACTAGATCTACCATCCGTTTTCAGAATGGCCCTCCATTTGATTAAAAAAAATGCAATTATAGCATTCAAAGGATAAATTGGGAGAGGAAAAATAATCTATATGCCTCCATTAAATAAGGGGATGGATGGTTGGGGGCAAGGTGGGGAAGAATTTCAATGAGGAATACTTACAATTTAAATGCTAATACAATTGTAACAATATTTATTTTAGGATAAATTTTGAATGCTATAGTTTTTTTAAAGAGTGAGTAAATTTTTGTGTAACAGAGGGAGTAGTTTAGATAGGTCAAATGAGGAGGTGCCTCTTTGGAAAAAAAAACAAAACAAAAGCTCCATCATAACCAGGGCGAAGTAAAATTACAGTTGTCATTATTACACTCAGTACTTGAGTACTAGAGTTCTAATAACAAGATCTACAAACATACTTTCGTCGTCCCATAAAAAACAACTTTCGTGAATAAATCTAGACAAATAGTCTAGATACATTTTTAGAAGTTGTTCTTTTTAGAGCGGATGGTGTACAATAGAAGCAAGCTAATTGATTAATTAAGAAACCACACTTCAATTTTTGGCAAACTAATGCAGAAGGTACCATTTTAATTAGAAACCGATTAAAGCACAACCCAAGTTGTTACTACTTGCAAATCCATTATTAACCAGCCGAATTACGTACACAAACCGATCGATCGATGAGAGTTGCATGAGACGACAATGCTTAATTAGTTGCACAGTCTCTCTTGATTAATTAATAATAAGGATTATAATTACTGTAATTAATATCATTAACTAGTGTGCGTGCATGATAGTATATGCATGTGTAGCTAGTTGCCGGCGGCGAAGGCGTTCATCTGGTCCCTGAACTCCGGCAGGTGCGCCTCCTCGACGCACATGGTCATGACGCGCGCGCCGAGCTTGGGCGCCGGCGGCGCGCCGATGACGGCGACGGCCATGAACGGGTGGTAGGAGAACGGCACGACGTGCGACGGCGTGCCCCAGCCATAGTCGGCGTCGAGGAAGCCGAGCCGCGTCCAGTCGGAGACGAAGAGGGAATCGTAGGTGAAGGTCAGCTCGTAGGGGTCCTCCTCGAACCCGCCCACCGCCCACCGCGCCACGTCGGCGGCGAGCCTCGCCTTCGCGTCCCGGACGATGCGCACCACGTCGACGATGTCGGCGCCGGCCACCTCGCCGCCGCTCGCCGCCGCCGCCACCGGGTAGAAGCAGTTGCCGTAGAACCCCGTCGCCGCCGCGCCGCCCGCGCCGTCCCCCTTGAGCATCAGGTGGCGCGTGTTGGCGAAGAAGCAGACGCGCACGGTGCGCCGCTCCTGGTCTTCGTCTCCGGCGGCGGCGGCGGCGGCGACGAGGGCGCGGGTGCGGGCCTGCCATGTCTTGGCGACGCAGACGTCGAAGGCGGAGCAGCGGTGGCCGGTGGACTCGAAGAAGGCGGACTTGACCTTGGCGATGTGGTCCGGGCTGAGGTCGACGGTGAAGTAGCGGAGGTCGAGGAGCTCCAGCCGCGGCGGCGGCGCCGGCATCCTGGGCGGGTCAGGGATGGCGTCGCGCGCCCACACCGGCGACACGCGTGGCTTGGCGAGGCCGCGCGCGTAGTCCGCGACGGCGTTAATGAACTGGCCGGCGCCGAGGCCGTCGGCGATGGTGTGCACCGAGATGAGCCCCACCACGAACCCGCCACACGTGAACTCCGTCACCTGCAAATTTAAAACACACATGCATGATCAATTTCATTGTAATTTTAAAAAAACAAGATTTGAAGGGAGAGACTACTCCCTCTAAACAATTTTAAAAAATAATTAACATGATCAATTTCATTGTAGTTAAAAAAAGAATTTGAAAAGAGAGACGTCACTCCAAACCTTTTTAAAAAGAAATTTTGAGCATGTTCAGAAATGAACACGGAACTTTAGGGTTGAAACCATATATCTCTTATCACTGCAATATCAGGGCATCTCAATTTCATTTCATTGTAATTTTGCTGAATTTTATACATATTGATTCAATTTTCAAAGGATTTGAAGAAAATTGAGTTGGTAAATAATTAAAATCAAATGTGGGTGATTGTCACTAACTAATTAGGTAGATAGTACTAGAGCTTATCACTTGTTAGTGTGAGCTAAGTGAGATTGTGAGTGTTCTAGCATCAACTAGATGCTGGTAACGACGCAGCAACCACCGTTCATTGTCACATACTGGTATGTCGCATCACGCATCGTGAACCGTTGGATCGTAGTCCGTAGATCGATCATCAACCTTACGTGCGGGTGGTAAAACCGTCCCTTTTTACCGACACAACAACTTATTACCCACTAACGAAGCCCTCCATTAATTCTTTTCCACTTGACCGTCAGGTTTTCTGAATTTTCTTTTTCCACTATTATATGAAAGATATCGAAAAAACATACAACACATACGCATATATCTATGAGTGGTTATGTTTGATGTAAGGTTAAAGAGACGAGAACAACCGACAAATCCATATATCCTCTCTAAATTCCTTACATTCAGTGTGCACGAGTACAGAGTACTCCCTCCGTTCAAAAAATAATAATTTAGAACTGGATGTGACATATTCTAGTATAATAAATCTGGACAGATGTATATCTAGATTCACTGTACTAGGATGTGTCACATCCAGTCCTAGGTTGGTTTTTTATGGGATGGAGGGAGTAACATTTACGGGCACCGAATGATTTTAACTCTGGTGGCTAGTGGGTCCTATTATGTACTTAGGAGTAAGGGCTGCCCCACCTTACCTTTGCCCCCTTGTTTCTTTTAACTCAACAAAATATCTATATAACATTTGTTGTTAAAAATGTTTTTATGATATTATATTTTTGTTCTTATATTTTACTGTAACTACAAAATGATGACCAAATTTAGTACTCCTATATTGAAGACTGTGGATGTAAAAGAACACCAAGTCAAAATTATTATTGCCCACCGTGTAGCCTACCTTTTCACCAACAAACTTTCCACATCCACTGATTAATTAGTCAAGGCAACTCTAGATTCAATAGGCGATGATCTCTGTTTCTTTTTCATGCACAACATGAAAATTATATACGATTTTAATTTGAGAACAAGCAGTGGAATTAAAATAAAAAAAAAACAGCTTAGTCAGAATATAGTATTAACTACTAGTATTCTACAGTTTCAGGTATACCAGCGGCGCCCACCTGAAAAATCCTGGACCGATCGATACCCGGTCATAATCAACTGTAGCTCGTTTTGCATTTCCACTGGCATGGATTATCCACTAGCTATATAATTTTTTTAAATCTTTAATTTAGTGCTTGCCAAGTCTCTCTCGATTGAAAATTGAAGCAAAATAATCATGGTTCATGATATAATCCAACACTAGCTAGAAAAGGCCCTTTAATTCGATCCAAGTGTGGCCGGTTCGTGTGCTAAAGTATGTTCGGCACAAATCAATCTTTTGCTACACAAGCTGGTGAAAGTAATTGATCGAAAGACTTTCAGAAGACAGTGGAGTATCTAAGACAAAATTCGTGCAAAATGCTACTAGCTAGTTTTGCATAAGATTAGTTGAAGTGTTCGGCCGACCCAGTGACGCAAATGTCTTAACTGCAAACCAGCATTGAACCTAGCTAGCTAGCTCCTTGCTTAATTCACAATTTACTCAACACGACAAAAAAAAAGAGAGAGAGAGAGAGAAATTGTTCTAAACATCATGATATGGTCTTTAAAATACCATTTTTGTACTACAATTAATATATATAAGAAATTATTTTTTCCAACACTAAATATACACATATAATTTTGATGCAACAAATAACAACACGTCACAAACTTTAGTGAAAGATATTTCATTTAATTAACGACATATTCCACAATATAAAAAGAACATTAATTACCTATTAATTGAACATGTACTGCCTATATATGTTTATAAGTCAAAATTTAAATTATTAAACTTTATTTTGAAGTTGATTTTGTGAGTTTTCATCATAGTTTATTTTGCTGTATTTACTTTTGAATCGTTAAGGGATGTATTAAAAGTTTTATACCAAACAGATGGGAGAGTGTAAGATGCATTACTAAACAGAGGTACATGTACTAATATAATGCGGTAGGTGATCCATCCTAATTTTCTAGTGTGGGTACATGTACACTTCTCGCGAAGTTGCGAAAGAGATGGATGCCTGAGCTGCATACACGCATATAAGTTGTCTGTCTGCATGCCTGACAAATGGATGTGGTGCAAACAGAGCACATTTCAACACGTAGTGCGCAGCACTACGTAATGTGTGTACCTAACTTCTTCCAGTACAGTGTTCAAGCAAGAGACATGGTGTGATTAATTATATTTTACTTATAATTAATTGACCTCTAGCTTTTCTTTTCCACCAAGCTAGAAAAGATAGTATATAGGGTCATTTTGTTAATCAACTGGAAATAAATTAATATGCGGCCTTTTGTGTGGCTCCCTTTTGTTGTTGGTTATATGTGATCGACGACCGACTTCAACACAATAATATGTGGCTGTGAGAGGCCACCAGATTTTTTTATTATTATTTACTAGAGCGTATCAACGCAATTTAGTGGAGGATTTGTCCACGATTTTATTTTATATATAGTTTACGGTAAAGTTACGTTGCTGCATTTGGGGACTTGTTGGGAGTGTAGCATGGCTCGGTCCCTTCCCGCTGCTTGCTTGGAGTTTGTGTTTTAGCCGTCGTAGTTTTCTAAGCTTCAACTTTTCATTTTGCTTTTTCTCCCTTCCCCTGACATAAGCCGGTCTGACTGATTGCGTTGTGTAACTATAATATATTGACGTGTAATTTTTTTTGCGTGTTTATGAAAACAAAATACGGGTAAAGTTACTGGTGCATGACTTTATCAACCAAAATTATCAAATCCTGATATTGATTTATGTACATATATATGGGTAAACTTTTGTGAGAATTTTGTACAGTGCGTTGATGACTTGCATATATGGTCTTCATCATTTATAAAGCTTTTGAGCATAAAATTAAAAAAAGAACACACTTTTACGAGTAGACACATAAACAGCCCATGTATGATAAATGATTATATGGTATATATGTATA
The DNA here is from genome assembly GCA_000338895.3 of Oryza meridionalis. NCBI lineage: Eukaryota > Viridiplantae > Streptophyta > Magnoliopsida > Poales > Poaceae > Oryza > Oryza meridionalis. The sequence continues at coordinate 2,187,213 of CM002528.2, read as the reverse complement.
TATATATTTCTTTATTATATATTATTAAATAAAATTAAAGGGGAATCAAAGATTGCAAGATGGAGAGAGCTCATCCGATCGATCGACTTACCTACCTTGATAGGGATCGAGTGAGTGATCATCGAGAATAGTTTAGTTGATATCGATGCATGCCACGAACTCACCTACCAATGAGGCCACGCCACATGTAGCACAGCCAAAGGAGAGAGAGATATCTCCGATAATTATTAAGAACGCATATTCATGCATGGCCATGCATCTAACGCGCCAAGGCATGCCATGTGTTTGTAAACAGTTTAAGTAGCATAGCTAAAATTTAAAGTGAAGATGACCCCACATATATCTTTCTAATATTAGATAGTAAATCTACTATAATTCTAATCTCCCGCCAAATCCTATAATGGTCCATAGATAATGATACCACTTAGTTGGTTGTCTATGTACAATAGATATATACTACCCATATCCTATAATATAAGTGATTTATTATATTAATTAGATCGACAAACTACTATATATTATATGTGACGATGTAGTATAAATAGATGTCTACCTGTTTATTGCTAGATTTTAGATTAAAGATGGTCTATATATATATACACATCTTTATAATGTTAGACACACTACATCTGCAATAGTTTTAACCTCTCGCCAAATTTTAGGATGGGCGCTGACGATGCCACCTAGTTGGCTATCTACGCACTTCCATCATATAATTGATATAAGTGTTTTTTTTACTCCATATATATTATAGGACAAAGGTAGCAATCTGATCGTCCTGATTAGTTACGTTATTATTTCTTATAAGAATACAAACTCTAGCGAAACTTTGTAGGAAATTCAAAAACTCTGAATTTGAATTTTGTGGCAAGTTAGCTAGGGAAAAAAAAGAAAGAAATAATCCATAAATATAATATATACCTGCATCATGAGAGGGATGTCGAGCGGCTGGACGTCGGGCGCCGGCTCCGGCAGAAGCTCCTCCTTGGGGATCACCATCGGGTGGTCCAGCAGCTTCACCTCCTCCAGGCTGCACGCCGCCGTCGCCTCCACGAACCACGCCCCCTCGCCGGTGCACGCCACCGCCACCTCGCCGCCGCCGTCGCCCACCTCCACGAACCTCCCGGCGAACGGGTGGTACTCCACCAGCGCCTTCCCCAGCGCCTCCCTGATCACCACCCTCGCCGGCTCGCCGCCGACGTTGCCGCGGCGGCCGGCGGCCTCGAAGACATGCAGCGACCGCACCAGGTGGCGCAGCCCCGCCACGCGGTCGATCACCGACAGCGGCAGCGTCTCCGCCGGCGTCGGCGACGACGGCGCCACCAGCGACCTGCTCGTCCTCGTCACCGTGAATCCCATGCTAATTAATTCAGCTAGCTAGCTAGCTACTGTGATAATCTCGCTTAGCTTATTAGCTTAGCTAGCTTAGTTTTTGTATGTGAATTGAATGTGTGTGTGGAGATGCAAGAGCCAGTGCCACTGCCATGTGTATATATAGGCTAGCTAGCTCGAGCTATATATGTTTAGTTAATTAATTAAGTGATATTATGGAATAGTGTATGTATATCAGTATATACTCCCTCCGTCCCTAGTTATTTGGCGCCGTTCACTTTTTTATACATGTTTGATCGTTTGTTTTATTAAAAAAAATTAAGCAATTATGAATAAGACGAATGGTCAAATATATTTAAAAAAGTCAACGACGCCAAATATTTAGAGACGGAGGGAGTATATATAATCAGCTAGATCAGTTACAATTTATTAACTTCTTCTCTCTTTTTTTTTATGAAGCATAATAACCTGTTCGTTGCTTGCGAAGTGTATACTCGAACGAACTAGTGAAAGTATCCAAAATGATGACTTGTTATCTCGTGGTAGTAGGTGAGTGACGTAGATTGGTCCGGTTTCACGCACTTTGTTTCGGAGAATATTATATGATGGAATATAGCTAGCTCCATCACTCATCTGGACCGTTCAATCCAACCATCTCTGAAAGTACATAATAATGGCAGTTAAATTAATTAAGGCAAAACAACTTAGGTTTACTCCACGTATGTATTAATATATATGTATGCCGGGTGAAAATCGGCACATATAATTTATATGTGACGGTGGTTGCTAATAAAAACCTGTATATATGTGCCGATTTTTAACTTTAATCTTCGCCATGGCTCGGATTAACTGAAAAATATCTTATATATATAGTATAGTATGTTAGTTTTAAGTGAACCGGCATAAAGTTAGCGCCACTTATATATTTGGTATTGTACAGCACTTAGTATAGATCTAAATCAAGTTAAAAGTATTGTTTAAAATCTACTAAAAAAGTATATATTGTTTAAAAGGCATAACTCCGTCCTTAGCTAGCTATTTCCATCGAATTGGAAATTGAAATCCACTACAAGTAATCATCTGCAATCGAGTTAGAGCTACCTAGCTAGTGCGTTTTCGCGCGTGTTTGGTTCGTAGCCTCTGGTTAATGTCACGTCGACAATGTATACTACAATGGAGAATTCTCGAGGGATATATATATATGTAACATACGGTTTTTTTTTCCAGCCAAGAGCATGTAATGTTCTAGTCTTCTAGAGTTATACAATTTACTGTTATAATACTTTTAATTTGTACATGTATCATATCATTTTCTTTGAATTAAGTTTAGAGATCACTACTACAAAAATGATTTTCCTGGACAAGCACCTCAACAGCATGCAGGTGGACCATAAGTATTGGCGTCTGTAAAAATCGATCCACATTTTCGCACACAGCTTGTTAAGAGGAGCGCATGCAATTTTTGCAGGCAGGCCTCTTAAGAGACCGCATGAAAACGTAAACCTATTTTCACATGCGGTTCTCTTAAGGGGCTACATGCAAAAATTTATTTTTGGTATGCAGCCCCTTAAGTGGTCCACATATAAAAATAACCCCTCTTCTTTTCTCCCCTCCTCTCTCTTTCCCACCTCACCACTTTAAATTTGTTTTCACCTTTCTCTCTCTCTCTCCCTTTATATTTTTCTCTCCTTTCTCTCCTCTCCTCCGACAAATGGGAAGTGGCCCTTACCAATGAGGAGGCGGCCCTCGAGTGCGGTGGCGGGCGGACAGCGAGGGAGGGTGGCGACGGCTAATGACGAGGGCAATGGATTCGATGGCGCTGCCCTCGGTGCAGCTACGGCCTCAGTGACGGCAGGTGGCGAGGGCGGCTGGATCTGGCGGCCGCTCCGGCCCCCACGCGCGCAGGAAAATCTGGCGCGGGAGGCGGCGGTGGATCTGGCAGCGGCGACGGCGAGCTCGGCCAGCGCCGGCAAAGGAGCGGGTGGCAGCGGGGGGCTAGGGTTTGGGTTTTTTTGGAAATGTTATTTTTTTCGTGATTTTTTATTTTTGCATACGGTCCACATAAGGACCGCATGCGAAAATCCGATTTCCGCATCCGGGTGCACTACCCGCATGGAAAAGATTATATTTTTACATATCTTTTGGTGCGGACGGCTAGTTCAACTGCATGAAAAAAATCATTTTGACCGTTTGGAAAAATCTCTTTTTTAGTAGTGGATATTACAAGATCATATCTACACCAAAGCGGCTACAACTAGCGCAGTGGTGGTGTGGCTATGCTAGGCGGCGAAGCGGCTATAGGTACAACGTCGATGACGCAACAACACCATATGACGATGTTTTTTTAGCGGCCTGAGGCGAAGAAGCTACCGCTAGGGCCAATGGCGTGGTGGCACCAGGTCCCCAGTTGTCTTACCACTGTCAATTGGTAATTACTTCTTGCGACATGTTTTCACTACTAGGCAACATGGCTTAGACATGGTCATCTTGGTTTCGATTCATTGAATCGCTGCACCAATAGCTCATCGTTTCCTTAGATGTGTCCTACGTATTTGCTTGTCTATTTGCAGTTGTCTTACCACTGTCGATTGGTAATTACTTCTTGCGACATGTTTTCACTACTAGCTAACATGGCTTGTAGACATGGTCATCTTGGTTTCGATTCATTGAATCGCTTGCACCAATAGCTCATCTTTTCCTTAGATGTGCCCTATGGATTTGCTTTCTTGCGACCTTGTCACCATAGGGTGACACATCTAAAGACAGTTACAGGTTGTGCTGTTCGTTGCCGATTGAAGTTGGGGTAAGACTGAAAGGTACATTGGAGACTTTGATTAGGTGGTGCTCATCGATTACCCATTCTTCCACTCTAGGGTTAAATTGCTAGGTCTAGTCTTAGCTAGTTGTATCTGACAATGACATTTGTCTAAAGCTCAAAAGATTTACTCCCTAAAATAAAAACCTACAAATCTGGTCTTTAATTTGCTGATTTGATCATGGCAACGGTGGGAGGTGTAAGTATCGTTTTCTTTTTGAAGGCGTTGCTTTGGAGTTGAGGGCTTTTATTGTGGTCCAAGCTAGTATTGCTACTGTGGGCTATGAGGATGAAGATCGCTTATGGTTGTAGTTTGGTGTAGCATTGGTGTCATGTTGTTCTTTTTTGTTTTTATAATAATTGTAGATTGTGTACATCCTAAATATTTAGAGGTCGGTGATGGTATTAGATAAATTGTATCATCTTAACATAGTGTCTGATATCAATAAAACTATCTTTATTATAAACATAACTTTATCTTTAAAAATATTACAAGATCAAAAGACCGATTTAATTTATGCATTATAATGTATAAATTAGCCAAATGGGACAGTGATCATGATACATGGGCAACAGGGAGCGAGACATGTATATGGCAAAAGGCGGATAACAAAAGAAATTGATACAAAGCACACAAAGGCAGCAGGGGGAAAAACACGCACTGAAGCTGGCCTGAAAAGGAACATCATATCACCCTTAACAACCCAATTAATTAATAAGTTCTTTAGACTGAGCTTGATTATTGCTCCACTGCTGAAAGAAGGCATGATTGCTGTCGATCGATCACTAATTTGTACCATTGCAAAGCGACCTAGATTTGTCAATGTTGCGCTGAAGAAAAGTGATATATATAATCAACTCACAAAAATAATTTAATTAACCATTAGTTAAAACCAAATGATTCGCTAATTAATTAACCTGCAGGCTTAATTCAGGTAGGCAAGGGGAAACATGTACTCTTGCCACGATGGATAGGATCACATCCACTTCACAAACAACCATTAATTAGGCATTGATGCAAACTAATTAATAGCCCAGAAGTTCAATTAATTTGCCAGGCATCATGCATGCATGGTCTCCTGATATATACAGAGGCGTCTGAAAGTTTTCCCTACTGCTATCTTTGTCCCAAAATATAATTTCGTTTTACAATAAATCTGAACATACTTTAACTAAAAGTCGCTAGTTAGAGTATGTTCGGATTTGTTGCTATCTTCGTCCCAAAATATAATTTCGTTAATTTTACAACAAATCCGAACATACTCTAACTAAAAGTCGTTATGTTCGGATTTGTTGTAAAACGAAATTATATTTTGGGACGAAGATAGCAGTAGGGAAAACTTTCAGATGCCTCCATATATAGTACGTTGACAGCTAGGAAGAATTCAATTTCGCTTGGCAAGACGACTGAGATGATAGGTGAGAAGATGAAAGACTGTTACAGGTGGAGTTCAGAGGAAGAAATTACAGGGATAGTGGAGTCTCTTAAAAACGGTGGGTGTGGCGTAGACTCATCGAGTGGCTTGCGGTGAAGCTGCAAAGAAGATAACCCAAGTCTAGAGGATCGGTGGATCGGCATGGTGATTCTATTACTTTTAGGTGGCGTATATTCGCCAAGGTGAAGTTTGTTAGAATAGGTGTCGAATATACTAGTCCTATTTGGTTACAGTTGGACTTGGAGTTGTAATAGGTATTAGGGGGTGGAGTTAGAGTCGGACTCTGTAACCCAGCAACTCTCTTAAATAGAGAGGGAGCACCACAATATAACCATGGTGACTACAATATAGCGTAGACACGCAGAGAGATGATGGCGGCGTGGCCATGGACTCGTAGCGGCTAGGAGCCATATTGGTTGGGGAGGAGCGCCCATAATCAGAGCCCCGGAGATGCAGGCTTCGGCTAAACCTCGTAAACAAATATCGTGTGTTCCTGTGTCGTCATCTGGCGTGTCTTGGGTGATCACTGACTGAAGCGATCGGAAAGGTTAGTCGTAGTTCCACTATATCGACTAGCTTTTATAACAATATATGTGTATGGTTGGTCCTTTCTATATTTTTATCACATTTTTCGTTTGAACTTTGATTTCTACAAACAAATTAAAGCATGTAACTACTGCTATACTATATAATATAAGCTTTATTTACCATTAGAGATCATTCTAATACCATACTTTTCAGAATGAAACTGTCAATGCTACGTACACCGTTCGACGACCTTGTCGTTTGTGTGAAAAGTCAGAGAGCAACTACACTTTAATTTATCCGATGGTCATTGTTCATGGCTGTGTAACTTTGAAGACAACTCTCAAGATGTATTGCGATCAAAACAATTTAACCATTTGATTGCTCCATTTCAAGCTACGCATGACATGCCTTTAAAGAAATTCATTGGAAAAGACGACGAATGCGCTTATCCTGAAAAGTCTTGTATGATCAATCGGCTAGAGAAGAAATAATTTTCCAAGTCTTCTGATCCACTCCCAAAGTCCCAATGGAATGTCTCTCCCTTTGTTTTATTTTCCTCGATCTAAGGATGACACAGAGAGAATTAATGATCGTCTACAATTGCTTAATTTAGTGATGGTGTAGTAGGTTGTCTCCTTCAACAATGAGTAGTGTATATATATGACCATGACTTTATCTTGTTTCCCACTTCATGTAGAATATGCAGACAAAAAAACAAGGAACAACTTGCCTTGGCTATACATAACATTGCATGTGTCATAGAATATTCTTACAAATTTTCATCATAACATACGTATAATTCCACTTGTCCCAAAATATAAAGTGCGCCGCCGGTTTCTACACTATTTCTGACGCAAAACTATGACTACTAGTTTCTTTCATCATATATTATCAACATGTACAAAATTAACATAATATGAAAATACCTTTCAATCAGAATCTAGTGATATAACTGGTGTAGCACTGAACAAAATGTTAATTTATTATTAGTCAAAGTTAGGAAGGTAGAATTTACACCTTATGTTTCGTGACGGAGGGATCATTTGAATAGTATTCAATATAATAGGTAGGCAAGGACATCTCTTTGAAGAGAATAGGGTTAATTGACTAAATTTAGCAATAATTACAAAATCGAGTAATCCTAGCCAATGTTTAAATAGATATAGCATAGTTAATTTGTAGATGAGAGAAAAATTGTAGCACACAAGATTAGAGTGAGACGCGCTAGACTAAGTTTTATCATTTAATATTTTTACATTAATTGTGAGGCCCTAGATGAAATAACTATATTTTTCAGTGATGAAAATGCTTCATCATAGATCTAAGGTTTTTGTAGTAGTTAGGTACACAAATAACATGTATGATACCAATGTAATAGGTGGATACTAGACCTGATGCATGTATGGTACTAGGCCAAATGTCAAATGTCCATTTTCTCGCCTGGGAGGGGCTGCTGAGGTGTACAAAGCTCGAACTCTGCGAGGCCATATAGTGACTAACCATCTCGCGTGCCTGACGGGTGTAATAAGGATGATTTAGCGGTTGAACTGCTTCAAGTACTGCATCGACATCTCAAAAGAGCATGTACATGTTTCAAGTTAAACTTGAAATATTGTAAATACAAATATATTTTTATTATTTGGATTGGAGCGTCGAAAATATATCTCTAAATAATTTACCACGAAAGTACTTTTCTATGTAATAATTTATTGGATTTTTCAAATCATGCAAGACATAATTTATTGGAAAAATGATATTATGCAACAACTAGCTAGCTAGTGCAATTAGGGGTTATTCAGTTTGGAGGAATTTGAACCCATAGGAATAGGAAAAGTAGAGGAATAGGAATGTTTGCACACATCAATCTATAGGAATTTTTCGAGAGGTTTGAGTTGATATGATAGAAAAATTCTACGTTTTCTCTATACAACTTGTATTAAAGGAAATTTAATTTCCTATACTTCGGTCCTACAAACTGAATAACACTCAAAGGATTAAGTTAATCCTTAGGAATCCAAATAGTTTATTTTTCCTCCAAAACGAACAAGCCCTTAATTAATCCTCTCCAGGTCCCCTCAAAAGAAAATGAGGCATATGCACGTATGACTCGATCGTTTTTAACAAGTCAAAAGGTTGTTGGAGTAAAAATGAATCTCACACTGAAAGCCCCACTAGAATTCCATTGGCTGAATGTGTCTCACCACTACCTGCACAAGCTGCACAGTGCTCACACAGCCTGTATGTACGTCAATGGAGAAAATTTTGGCACACGATTTCATCAGTCATATATATGGTTAACAATAGTTTACTTTTAATTGCTTATATACCGTTATATCCACATATTATTCCTTGGCTACTTTATATCCGATCAACATCACTCGCGACTTAGATTAATCCGAGTACTACGAATTTACCATATTTAAAGTATGATTATAATTCAATCATTACTTTCGATCGTACGTGCAAGTAAATGTTGCTTTGGGGGAGTAATTTTCACCCTAGATTTGCCCTGCCTAGTGCCTAAGATTTGATTTTTTTTCAAGCACATTTTACTTGGTTGTTGCTGGATTGATATGGACATATTGATGATGAGTTGTTTGACTAATACCAGGCCGGATTGGTAGCTTTACACTTCTTCTCACGCACTGATCATCTTTTGTACCTTGGCCGGCAGCTGACCTACTACAAATTGCGATCAGAAAACCACATGCATGGATCAGATAAGACTTTCAACCACAAGGATTATGTCGCACTATTGGTTAAAATGGTCAATCTCTGGACAGTAATGTGTGACAATTTTGTCTCACCTAATTTCTCGACAGCTGGAAAGCATATATATGTGCAGACCAGTCATAGCTCTCAGTAATAGAGGTTTTCACAATATAAATACTGACAATATATTCAAACAAATTGATAAATAAATATCTTAGGTTTTAAACTACGAACCAGTGAAGTTATTATTTCCTTAAAGAAAAAAATGAGTGCATTGATCCCTTGAACTGTTTGTCGATGCACTCATCCGATAAAGTATTTTCTAGGTTCACTTATATAGTTATATTATCATTGTGTTACTGAAAATGGCTTACTTTGCTTGCTAATAATAATTCTCTTTTTATGTAAGTATTTTGCGTTGAAATTTTGTTGCTTGATAGATAACATTACACCTTACGTCTCTCTTTTTTTTTCTATTTTTCTTTTGTAGTTTCTAGTCATTGTTTGCATAGGTGGAAGCACCTAAATATGAAGATTCAAAACTACATGTGAACTATCATGTAAAATTTTAAAAAATATCTTGTAACATATATATAGGTTATGCCATGCCAATTGATCTATGTGCCTTCAACGTTACCAGAAATTTAGTGAGATCAGACATTTGCCGATGATTTTCTGTCTTTGAGCGTGTGATAAGTAGCACATTTGTAGGTGTGTGCACGTGTGGATGCAATATAATAACTAAAAAAAATCAAAACTGGATGCTAAGTTTCGTGTAAAACTACCATAGAGCATCTCCAACGAATATCTATTATTTTATTACATGATGCCCTAGAACTAAATTTGGGGAAAGAAGGAGAAAAACTAGTTCTAGATGATCGATGCCCTATATATTAGGGACCCTTTTTCAATCCCTCTTATTCCTATTCCTATATCCTCCAGGTTTAAGGGATCCAAGTCCATCCCTATATATTATCATTTCTCATCTCTCAATAGGGAATCTGCTACAGAGTGAAGAGATATAGGGAAATATATTTTGGGGACAACTTTTTTGTATGAAGGGTGATGAGTTTTATGAAAGCTACTGGAATAAAATGTGTTTTTCTAATTAGTCTAAATATAAATGTGTCAAAAATAATTTAGAGGTGTCCATTACATTGAGAAAAAAAGAGAAATTAAAATGAAGTGTTTTTTCTTCATTAAAATTTAAAAATATATGTAACCATACAAATTAAATGTATCCGCAAAAGGTCAGCACTAAGTTCGCACCATTCTTCCGAAGCGATTCAAATCGCTCTTTTTTTTTTTGAGGAAGACGACGTCAGGAGCTCTGCTAGAATTTGATTAAGAAGAAAAACAAATTGCAAACAGATCCTTGATTACAAAATATAAAGACACAGCTTAAGGAGGCTTAAATGCCCAGCTACGCGAGTCAAAGTCATGTTTTACTAAGTGAGCCACTTCCCTTTCCGAGAGGCTTTTATGATTAAAAATCCTTCTATTTCTTTCTAACCAAATATTCCATCACGTTATGAGCAAGGCTCCTCTTGTCGTGATCTTATAAACCTTCAAAACAGCTAGATTTACCTTGGACCACCAGTTTGCAGTTCCAACTTGCGGATTGGAGGTAGAATTTGGCAAATTTTGCCAAGCATGAACTAGGTTCCACACCTGACGGACAAAGTCACATTCACTGAACAAGTGATTTGTATCTTCGAACGCGCTCGAGCAAAGGCAACAAATCCAATCACACGGTCAGTGTCTTATGAGAAGGTTTTGTGCTGTAACAGTTTTTTGGTGAAGAATTAACCACCCCAAAAATTTCATTTTTGGTTCAGCTAGCGCCTTCCAGCTTGATTCAAAATCAATTGAGGTAAATGAGCCTTCAAATTGGTACAAGTAGGCACTAAATGAGCCTTCAAATTGGTACAAGTAGGCACTCTTGCATGAGTAAACACCTGATTCAGACCAGTTCCAATTGTTGTCATCTGGATTTTGATGGAGTTGGACATTCAAATCGCTCTTTTGAAGGAGCAAAGTAATTCATCTCCGTTTCATCTTATTCCAAGTTGGCCTTATTGAGACCTGATGATAATCACACAGAAATTAAATGAATAAGTCTCGGTGAATCAAATCTCGATCAGTGCACGTGCCCCCATATACCCATATATATATAGACACACACACACAGTTGCTGCTAATTCAGTGATGGATGGTCTACTTAATTAATGGTCTCGCAGCATGACGGGAAAAATTATGATCAGGGAGAGATTATTGATGATCGAGATGTGTAGTTGGTAAGTGATATGATAGATCGATCGATGCTGGCCTCGTCATCACCTGCATTTAAGTTTTAGTTTTTGACTCCATGCTAGCTAGCCCAATTAATTGATGAACTTAACATTTGTGTTATTAGTTAGCCTGTGGCTAATTTGTCCTGATTGCTGCTTAATCTGTCTGTAAATCGATCAATTTACAAAGGAAATTAATTAAGTATATACTACGAGTGATATACTGATATGCATGTATATGTGTAGCATCAGGAGACGCACAATTTGATTGATTAATTAATTATTAGTCATCCATCAGATTAAACACCTTAGGTATATCGACAACGACGAGATGGTCATAGATCAACGTCTGAATAGCGTCTCTGATCGCGAGACAGCATGCAAATATTATATACAGGCTTTGTGTTGATTGGGCTGCTGATTGATGAAATTGGATTGGGACCAATGATCACCATCAAATTTGGGCCCAGTCCAGGTTGGATGGCAACCATTGATCATGATCCAAATTTCGGCCCAGCCAACGTTGGATCATCGCATCGCTGACATCGCTTCCGAAGTTAGCCCCAGCCCAAGATTGGATTTATTAGGCCGTGCAGGATATACTGAGCCCAGATTGGATATACTGCAAAAAATGTTTGAATTTATTCTGAGCCCAGATTGGATATACTGCGAAAAGGTTTGATAATTCTAAGCCATTTTTTTAAAAAAATAATGGATAGATTCTGTCTTTGCTTTAATATTAGCTGCAGCCACTTATCAGGAACTACCAAGGATAAAGAGACGACACATAAAAAAAATCTACCAACAAAATGAAAATATATGATTTAATTCAAAGGACTCCACCAAAAAAAATCTTCCTTCAAGGTTGGCGAAAATTTACATCTAACGTAACTTAGTATGAGCCATGCATGGCACGGCACAACTAACACAACTTGAAGATAAACACGAAACTTCGTGGTGGATCGTTACGACCCTGCGCAATTGCATAAGAACTTTTGGCACTTTTTAACATTTTACAGAAAATTAAGGGAGAAATCCGTCGATTTATTTTTACCGTTTTGGATATGCGTGGGGTTTCATGTTGGCCGTTGGATGGTGTCAAAGATTAGTTTTACACGGAGAAGAAAAAAAACGTGCTTGTGGGATGGGGAGGGGAGCAGGGTTTCCCTTACCGTTTGAGGGGGTTATCGCCCCCACCCCTCCCCCCGCGCTAAGGTCATTACCACGGTAACCGTCGAAAATCACGTGAAATTCGTCCTCAATTATTTGAATTAAAAAATCGGCGGTTTCGCGGTTTTAACGCGGCAACCGCGATATTCGCAAAACAGAAACGCTCTCAAACAAATGAAAAAAAACACTTAAATGTATGTAGAAATTAGGGATAATTACAAGAATATATATGATACTTGTAAACCTAACTTTTGAGTGTAAAATACAAAAATTCGGTATGATCTTTTCCATATTATGGACTTCGAAGCAATACAACATCTCGTAGCATAATAATTCAACAACCACACATTTGAAAGTATGTACGCGGAGAGAGAGTAACAAAGAGAGATGAGAGGATCCAGGAGATATTTTCTCCACTTATGGGCCTTAATGGGCCAGATAAAATGTGCAACCTAAGGCCCATTTTATTATTTCTTTTTTTACATTTTGTAATGTACTTTCCGTTTTGCCCTCAAATTTAAATTTATCTTACTCTTTTTCAAATACTTTATTCATCATGTGCCACTACAAATCAAGAACTACATCAATAAGTTTTCTCAATTTATTTTCAGAATTTTGAATTTAGGCAAAATTCACTAAACCCTACCACTGGTAACCCCTACCGTACCTCCACGGTAAACGCGGACCCTAGAGGGGAGTCGATCCTGTGATCTGGATTGCTTCAACCTTTTAAAATTGTGACAATCAATTTTATATTAAAATATATTTATAAATCTAATAAGTATGTACTATGATGTTGATATGTTGTGATAGTAAATTGTAGACAAATATATGTATATCTGTTTCTTCAAATCAAGCATTTGAAAAATTATTGATAGCTGAGATTTTAAAAGTTTGACTGAATCTTATCGAAAGCGTCATATGTTTTTGACCACTCACCACGCGAATATCGGGGAAGATCGGGGATGCAACTTATCCAGGACCGGACTGTGGCGGATTCACTGCTGGGGCTTATCAGTCTATAATCCCCTTCCTCTAATTAGCAACTAATGACTCTAATTAGCATTTAGCTTAAATCTAGTATTATGGCAAGGAAAGCTACCTCAAACACTCAATGCCCAAATTAAATTGCCAATGACAAATATGTTATAGGTATACCACCAATTTCTTGATAGATTTGTGTGTATAAATTAATATAGCTGCAAATTAAAATGGAGAAAGCAATGCGTTGTCTTTTCATCATATGCATTTGGGTTTCATCCGAAAATACTTAGTTGACATATCTTATTTTGTTTCAGTCACACTACCATGTATACACACGAGCACTCGCTCAATTTACATCCTATATTCGCCATTGGACCGGAATATCTTCGTCAATTTCAGCGGAATTAATTAACATCATCATCACCCTTAAAATGTTACTGTTGTTATTACTGTTCTACAAACCGGTGAAAGCAACAAGCTCCGATATATCCATCATCGATCCATGGCTTATGAATTGTGATGAATCATATCAACGCGGCACGATCGATCAGAATTCAATTCAATTCCACCGTCAGCCTCTCTCCCGTCGTCAGTCTTGTCGATGAATGGACATAAATTTATTAACTTCGGCCACAAATGCTACTCTCTCTCCCATTTTGAGCGTAGGCATAAGTTTTTTTTTTTCCAAATTTAATTATTCGTCAATTTAATTTTTTTTAAAAAAAATCAAAAACATTTTATCATCTAATGATAACAAAAATACTAATCATAAAAAAAATTAAATAAGACGGTCGATTAAAGTTGAACACGAAAACTCATGGCTACATTTAAAATGTGACGGAGGAAGTACCATCAGATGAAACGTATACCAGTGATGTGGAATTAAATTAAGAAAGAATGTCGCGATTTGTTAAGGGGTGGGCATTCGATCTAACCAAAAATTTCGGTCTCGGTCTTCGGTCTTTCGGTCTTTTCGGTCATTGAAAAGTGAAGACCGAATTTCAGCGAAAAAAATATCAGGACCGACAAATTTGGTCTCGGTCTTTTCGGTCTTAGTCTCGGTCCTGACCGAAATTCAACAACATCTTCATATATACAAAGAAATAATGGAAATTTTCAACACAAAAATCATAAAAAAAATTCGTAAACACTTATGAGTAAAGGCTCTTATTAGGTTGCATGCCTAGAAAAAGTAGGGATGTGAAAAATAGAGTTTAATCCTGGATTGTAGGTTGTATTTAGATATTTTTTTTATAATTCGGTCTTTTTGTCTATTCGATTACCCGAGGAGACTAACCGAAATGACCGAATAAAATTCGGTCTTTCACTACCTAGGACCGAATTTCTCGGTCTCGGTCTTTCGGTTTGGTCTTTCGGTTTGGCCTTTTTCTGCCCACCCCTGCCAACATCTTAATCAGAACTAAATTAGGATGGGATTGAATCGAGGGGCTAAAACCACATGATCCGATTTGTATCTACTAGGCATCTGGTCCGGCCAATTTATTTTATTGTTCTGGTCTGATTGACCCAATATTTATTAGTAGACGTTTACATGAAGAGGTAAATTGGACCGGTAGGTGTGCTTCTGATCCACGTGCAGCATGATGCATATGAAAATTAACAACTTTCCTCGGTTACATATACTTACCGTTTTGAATATAACCTTTTCTTTCAAATTCTGAATTATCATACTCCCTTTGCTACGTATTTTATTTAGGACGTTGGTTAGTTAAAAATAAACTAACCAATGTCATATAGATATGCAGTACCTTTCCATAAAAAAAGAAAATCCAATCCTAACTACCAATCTAGACATTTGCGTGTCTAGATTGTAACTAGGATTTGCTTTTTTTCTAGGACGGAGTACTAGATGTTTCAAAATAGAGTGAGTATTATTTTAGGTTGTCTAAAGCTAAAATCCTTCGAGTGTAAGCAGTACTAAATATGTAAAGTGTGACCAGCAATCGGTTTTTCTTTGCTTCCCAGTTCCTATTAATTGTCTCTTTTAAATTTTATACTAGTAAGTAAAAACTAAACAAGGTAGTTTTTATGCAGGTAGTTAAACGTGGGTTGCATGGATATAGTGTCAATCTCTTCTCAGGGTTATCGGTGTTATCTCATATTTTTTTCCTTTGAGTATGATGTACTCCTCTTCTTGCATATATTCCTCCTGCTGGCCTTTTTTTTTTCCTTAAACAAAAATGAATGCAAAAAAAATTCTTGGAAAATAGTTTTATTATGCCGTTATTCATTAGGTTTATAATCATAATATTGTGACATAAGTATATATTAGTGACCACAAATATTAACCACATATATATATTTGGCTAATGATTTCAATCAGTAGGAGCAATATTTAGTGACAAACAAAAACAGATGTGTGGATTAGTTGTGGGGCACGTATACACGGTTGCCTGGCTGTCCAACCTCACACATCGTTATTGGTGTGACATTTTACATATGTTTGTACAAGTTAATTTATACATGAGTTTGGTGATTATCACCGATGTACTATGGCCGATTGAGTTGGACTATCCACGTAACTTTCAATATACTAGCAAAATACCCATACGTTACACTGGGTGACGACAAAAATAAATAGGAATGGGTGTGTGGGAGCATAACACCACCAGGTTAATTGAGATCCTTATAGTCAAATCGAATCTTTTCGGTGCAAGTAAGACCCTAATATGACATAACTATTTGTTGCTCTAAATCCATTGACATGGATTATAAGAAAGCTATTAATACCACTTTAAAATGAAATTATGTATTAGTACATACTAAAGTTTGAAACCAAAAAGGTATTTATTTTTGTCATGTATTATTATGAGTCGGTGACTACATGTTTTTTTTTAAAAAAAAGACACGTGATTGTTTTCTATTTTCTAAAAGTAATTTATTTTTTCCGTAAATAATTCATTTTGTTGGTGGTTACATTTTTTTTAAAAAAAGAAAGACATGTGATTGTTTTTTACTTTTCCAAAATAATGAAATTGTTCCTTTTTTTATCCATTTCCTCGTAGACGTGGGTCCAAACACAAACTAAACTTTATTTAGTGTTAATAGCCTCAAGCAAGCCTCCTATTTAGGTGGTATTATTCGTGCTACAATGCTCAGTTGATACAGTATCACGCAGAACTGTGGAATTTTTTTTATTTTTAATTTTTTTTATTAAAAGTTTTACAAAAATAATTTTTCATTTTGAAAATTGACAGAAGTAGTCGCCTACCGCCCTCTGGGAGGGCGATTTTTAAAAATCGCCATCCCAGAGGGCGGCGAAAGTGACGTGGCAGACGGCCGTCGCCCCGTCAACGAAATTTGCAGGCGGCCCCCTTGCCGCCCTCCGCTAGGGCGATTTTGAACTGTGCGGGGGGCCGCCTGCAAATGGGCGGCGGGGGGCCTGGAATTTTGCAGGCGGCCCCCTTGCCGCCCTGGGGGAGGGCGATTTTTGCCTCCCCCCTATAAAGCCCAGCCCTCTCTCTGAAATTTCATTATATTCAGTAAAAATCCAAAAAAAAAGAAAGAGAGAGAGGGGAGGGCGGCAGAAGGGGAGCGGCGAAGCCCTGCTGGTTCGCTCACTTCATCACAAGTTTGCTCCCATACATCTTTTGCATTTGTACTAATATGTTATGTTTGAGTATATATGTTGCGTTTTAGTTTTAGTTCCATATATTTTAGCAGATCTGTAGCACACAGCACATATGTGTAGATCCAGAGTATAGAATATAATAGTATGAATTGAGACATAGACAGTAGTGTTAATTGTAAGATGTAGTTTAGTTTGATCTGGAGAATGTAACCTACTTTTAGAATTTTGGAGAACAATATTGTAGAGAATGTAACTTAGGGCGTAGTACAGAAATGCGAGGTTAACGTAGTTATTGTTTTCATCAGGCACAATGTCAAATAAGGTCACATTTCAGATAGTTCACGGTGAAGGAAATATTAGATTTGGTCCAGATGGTGTTGATCTGTCAGATTTTGTAATGACATCTAAGGGCATCGATAGGCCTGCGGAGAGAACATTTCAGTCAATTTATAGTTGGTTGTTGAGAGGATTTAGAATAGACCAAGAAGTCTACATAATGTCAGTATCAGTTGTAGTGAGTCGTGCAACAGAAGGTTATTTTTGGGAACTAATGCCGATGGACAGCACTGCTGCTTGGAGACGGTATGTGGAAATGGCTTTTGAACGGTCATGGCCCCTTGTTATATTTGTGTCGGTACAAGAGAAAGATATAAATGTTTCAATGCAAACCGAAGATGTAGAGGGTCCTATCAATGCAGGGGATGTTGTTGGACCATCGATGCAAAATGAGGAAAATCAACCAAGGGAGGAGCAGGCCATGGGCATGGCGGATGAGGGGGAGAGAGTCGGTATAATTGTTGATGAAATGGAGAGGGAAGATTCGGATAATGAGGAAGCGGACGACGACGCATCATCCGATGAGGAAGGTGATGTAATGGCCACTGATTGGGCAAATGAGGACTTCTCTGGACTTGTTATATCAGAGGGTGATCATGTACCCTGGGAGTATAAGGAGAACGAGGTAATTGAGGGTGCAAGGTATGCTCATAAGGATGAGATGAAGGAGGCGGTGAAGCATTGGGCAGTTTCCTTGCAGAGAGAGTTTAGGGTGGTCAAGTCAACAAATTATATATATGAAGTGAGGTGCATGAAGGAAGATTGTCCGTGGCGTGTCCATGCATATAAGGGTAAATGGAATGATTATTGGAAAGTTACCATTGTGACCGAGCACAAGTGCTACTTACAAGGGGTGGAGAAGTATCACCGAAACATCACTTCAGCTTTTGTGGCAAGTGAGATGTATAGCAGTGTTGTTGGTAACATTGGCTTTGAACCAAAATCAATTATTAGGCATCGAGAACAAATTCAAGTACACCATAAGCTATGCAAAGGCCTGGAGAGCCAAACAAAAGATTATTGAGATGAGGTATGGCACATTTGAAGCTTCTTATGATAATTTGCCTCGTTTGTTAGCCACCATTGCCCAGAGGAATAATAATACTTACTATGACCTACATACATTTACATCGGTTGATGATCGAACAAAGAGTGTGCTGCAAAGAGCCTTTTTCTCATTGGGTGCTTGCATCAATGCTTTTGTGCATTGTCGACCTGTTCTATGCATAGATGGAACTTTTATGACAGGTAAATACCGAGGTCAGATATTGACAGCAATTGGGTGTGATGGGAACAACCAGGTTCTACCTATGGCTTTTGCATTTGTAGAGAGTGAGAACACTGAAAGCTGGTACTGGTTCCTAGAGAGAGTGCACATTGCAGTGGTGCGTATGAGGCCCAACGTTTGCCTTATACATGATCGTCATGCGGGTATGTTGCGGGCTATTGACTACTTGCAGAACGGTTGGGATGAGAAGGGACTTCCAGCTAAGTGGCCTGATGTTCGGAGTCGGTGGTGCATGCGTCACATGGGTGCAAATTTCTACAAGCAATTCAAGAACAAGCATCTTATGGAGCTCTTTAAGAGGCTCTGTGCACAGAACCAAGAGAAGAAATTTAATGAGTTGTGGGACAAGTTGGATGAGTTGACAACGAAGCAAACAGATGAGCAATCTCGCAGACCACAAGTTGAAGGTGACGAGCCTCCCATACCTCTTAGTGCATTACATGATGACCCACCAACAATGAGAAGGGGGTCAGGGTCGTCCATCAGAAATTTCACTCAGTGGATTGAGAATGAGCCTAAGGAGAAGTGGTCTCTATTGTTCGACACCGATGGATCTCGGTATGGCATAATGACAACCAATTTGGCAGAGGTGTACAACTGGGTAATGCGAGGAGTTCGGGTACTTCCATTGGTTGCTATTGTTGAATTCATCCTTCACGGCACGCAAGCCTACTTTAGGGATCGATACAAGAAAATTGGTCCGTCCATGGCCGATAACAACATAGTGTTTGGCAACGTAGTGACAAAGTACATGGAAGATAAAATCAAAAAGGCACGAAGACATAGAGTTGTTGCTCAAGGCACACAAGTGCATCGGTATGAAATAATGTGTGTTGATAGGAGCAGGCGTGGTATCTATCGCAAGCAAGCCGTGCAAGAATGTGTCTTGAAGGCGGATGGTGGATGTACCTGCAGTTGTATGAAGCCGAAGCTTCATCACCTTCCTTGCTCACACGTTCTTGCCGCTGCCGGTGATTGTGGCATATCTCCCAATGTGTACGTCTCAAATTATTTCAGGAAAGAAGCAATCTTTCATACATGGAGTGAGGAGATATATGGGTTCGGGATCTCAGGATCTTACACAACGCTGAGTGCCCAAGTTTTTTATATTCCAGATCCATCTAAGTTAAGGGTGAAAAAGGGACGACGCCAAACTAGACGCATCAGAAATGATATGGATGAGTCAGAAGCAGGTGGGAGGACTTTACGCTGCAGCAAGTGTGATCTGCGCGGCCATACTTACAAGAAATGCCCGAAGAATGCAGAAGTTCCAAGCGGCGCAGATGCTAGTCCATCTGGACAGGCAAGTGATGGTAGGCGACCACCTGGTGAAGGAACAACAAGCAGGCGCGCAAGGCCAAGGCGTCGTCGCGCAGCAGGCGATTCCATGGTGTAACAATGCTATCGATTTAGGAAATAAAATGCTGTTGTGATGTGATGAGTGTTCGGACTAAATACTTCTATCGTGTAATTTCAATTGAATGTTGTTGTAATGAGTACCTCCGACTATTGTTGTACTAGTAGTATTGCGAACTATTCGGTGTTGTATCATAATGTTATCGTGATGAGTGTTCGGACTAAGTACTCATATCGTGTAACTGCAGTTATTGTTGTAATCAGAAATATTCCGTATGGTGACACTTTTGTTTGTTTGTACTCTTGTTTAATATGTGTTAGTAATTCGCTTATGAACATTTATTACTTATGTTGAACTAATTATTTATATGTTTCTGATCAATCTATTTGATGCAGGTATGGCGTACGACACACCGGCGCTGTTCAACCGTGGGATTGACAGGAACCACCGCTCGTTCCTGTCAGCAGTCGAGGGTGCACAGCTCGGCACCTTCCGTCCACGCACGTCGCGCGAGTGGTTGCGTGTCAGCCCCCGTCACGTTCCTTGGTACGCGTATGTTCACATTTCAACTCAACTTTGCTTTGTGTTGTACTTATGTTTGAAGTTTGCTCTATACAGGTTGCGTGCGGCAGGCCTTCTACCACTTTGTAGGCTTGTTGAGGCGGCGGCGGACGTCCGTGACCCAGCGAAGCGGTGGGATGCAGACCGGTCACTCCTTGCCGCTCTGGTAGACCGCTGGAGACCTGAGACGCACACGTTCCACCTTCCCTGTGGGGGGATGGCTCCGACACTGCAGGACGTGTCGTACCTGCTCGGGCTACCGCTGGCGGGAGCACCAGTTGATCCCGTGGACGGTGTTTTTGGGTGGAAGGAGGATATCACTGCGCGCTTCGAGCAGGTGATGCGCCTTCCGCACCTAGGACCGGCCAACACCCTTCCTCCGTACTCTACAGTCGGGCCTAGCAAGGCTTGGTTGCTCCAGTTCACTGTAAGTAAATAAGTTGTTATTATCATACATGCTTATTTGCAATCAACAGAGTGTTTTGTACTAACATTTCATTCTTAATTGTAGGCGGACCTTCTGCACCCTGACGCTGATGATTACTCGGTCCGACGCTCCCTTGAGGCGTACCTGTTGTGGTTGTTCGGGTGGGTGATGTTCACTAGCTCCCACGGGCACGCTGTGGACTTCCGGCTGGTCCACTACGCACGGTCCATCGCGGATGCTCAGCCACAGGACGTGCCGCAGTGGAGCTGGGGTTCTGCCGTGCTAGCAGCCACGTACCGTGCCCTCTGTGAGGCGTGCACGAAGACTGACGCGGGAGCGATCATCACTGGCTGCCCTATGTTGCTTCAGCTTTGGGCAGCCGAGAGGTTTGCCATAGGTCGACCAGTGGTGGACAGCACACCCTACGGGGTTGGTCGCAGCGCGCAGTGGCCAGAGGACGGTCCCACGATGGGGACTTGCTGGTGTCGACGTGGGGTTAGTGCAACTTCGCTGCGTTATAAGTTTATCAGTCGTCTTCTTTATTTTCTTCACATAACATGTCTAATTCCGATCATGTTTATTGCAGCGTCGTTACGCTCACGTCCAGGTGAGACGAGGTTACCCGGACTTCGTGTTCGAGTTTGACCGTCTCCAGCCGAGCGACGTCATCTGGGAGCCGTACACAGAAGAGGCCGTCGCTGCGAGAGCACCGCTAGGACTTTCGTCCTTGTGCACACGCGACCAGGCTTACTGGCTCACCATCCTGCAGATGGTGTTCGACATTTTCGTTGAGCCTCACTGCCCGCAGCGTGTGATGAGACAGTTCGGACTTAGGCAGGTGTTTCCGGGCAACGTGCAGCCGACCGTCCTCCCTGCCAACCACTCGTTAGTTCGGATTGTTCATTTCTAAATTTTTATGATAATTACTTCATCGAGCCATATAATTTACCTCTCTTCACAGGTTGACTCGACGGGGACAGCTAGCAGGCGCACTTTGGGCTCCACGTGTACAGCAGTACGTTGACGACTGGGTGTTAGCTACAGAGGAGGTGATCAACGAGCTCTTCCCACACACGGAGGAGAACTACCGTGACTACCTTCGCTGGTACCTTCCTCGCACTCGTGCGCGTGTGACCTTCACTCCAGACGCCCCAGAGCCGCACGTTGCCGCTGTCACGGACGCATATCCCACGCACCGTGACCGAGACTACTTCGTGGGGGTACGTCGAATTTGTATTAGTTCTTACAATTATTTCATTTATCTTGCATAATATAGGACACTTACTGAATTTTTTATTTCCATCTTGCATAGGCTGATGCCGCACGGGATATCAGTGCCGATATCACCGCAGTCCAAGTGAGGTTGAACAGAGGTTTGCACTTGACTGACGTTGAGCAGAGGGTGACCTTCGACCGGATGCAGGAGAAGATGCATGCGGTCATGCGCGTCTTCTCCTGTCGCAGCGCCGTGGACGTCGTACCTCCAGCTGGTCCGGTACAACCACGGCCTCGCGCGCCTACCGTCGGAGCAGGACCTCGACCTACGGCACCTGTTTCGCACGGTACTGCTCAGCCCAGAGGTTTCTTAAGTTTTGTTTCTGTTTTTGTACGAAAACATCACCCCGTCGTAACTTGATGTTCCATCCTCGCAGGACCTCGTTTGCCTTCGAGCGCCCCTAGCTTCGGAGCAGTGCGACCTACAGCACCGGTTTCGCACGGTACAGTTCAGCCCAGAGATTAGTTCATTTTTGTTTCAGCTTTTGCACGAATATGTCACCATGTTTTAACTGCACGTTTCCTCATTGCAGGACCTCGTCTGCCTTCAAGCGCGTTCGCAGGCACGACCGGCGCTTCCGCGAGCTCCGCAGGGGCGTTCGCCACCTCTTCGGGCGCGTTCGCCAGCTCTTCCTCTCACGGAGCGTCGATCCCTCGCCCACACGGTACTTTACTTTTTATTAATACTATTAAATACCTGTATGAAACTGATGGTCCTTGTCCAGCAGGATTTGCAGCCGGGATCTTCGGTACTGGGCCTCTTCGTCTCACGCCGGTAGGACTGGTCCTACTAGCCAGTTCTATGACGACGACTTGCACGGTGCACACCACCACGACGTACTAGGCTCCTCTCAGCTTGGAGGAGCTCCAGAGGCGCACACTCAGGAGCAGCCAGAGGTCACACCTGTACAGGCAGGACGGGTTGGCCATGCCGTACCCCCGGACCGACTCACGTACTCCCAGGGGCACATTAGGGCGCAGGGTAGGAGGGACAGGGGTAAGAGGCCTCGTCAGTAGTGTTCTACCTCTTCAGTCCTTATGTGACCGTTTCTTTTGGCTTACAAACTTGTAAAGCAGTACTACTTTTGCTATTACTACTGCAGTACTACTTGTGTTTGTCTCATCTACATAGTTCTTTTCATTCATATGGTGCTAGAACAACTTATGCTCACGACAACACACTTTCGGCGCTTCACGGTAGTGTCAGATCCAGTAGCGCGCACAGTCCACAACAGCACACATGAAAAGCGGCAGCTCGAGTTGTCACTATCAACTTTCGGCGCTCCCTGTTGACATAAAGTGAATCACGCCCACGCGTGATCGTCTTGTCACATCTAATGAATAATGTATCTCATTGAGTTCACATATATTGCAGTGAAAACGACGCTATATAATTGACAATCTGAAGGCAACCTCTTCATATCTTCTTTCCCACTAGCACACAACACACAAAAATGGAAGCGCCATTCCTTGAGCGTCTCAACTGGCGAAGCGATCCTTTTGCTGGTTGGTTTCCACCATGGTGTGACCGTCCTTTGTGCGATTGTGGGGATGGATGCATACTCAAGTCTTCCCTCATGATACAAACTCGGGGCAGGAGATTCTTCCAATGCGCGAACTTTGATCAGGTATGCTTCATCTATTCGAAGTTCAAATGGATAAAAAAACTAACTTCTTCGTACACAATTGTAACATCTTACGCAGACATATCGTCCAATGTGCAACTTCATCGAGTGGGTAGACATGGAGAACCCACAAAACGACGGAACACGTGCTTACCCACGTAGTGAAACAAGATCGGACTACCTAAGGCGGAAGGATGAGCATGAACGTCGAATTGCTGCTGAGGCTTTAGAATGGCACGTAAATCCCCTAGGACTCCCCACATGGCGTGAGCGTCCGGAGTGTCGTTGTGGTGACCGTTGTCAGGTCATAAGGTCCGTAAGGCACCGAACTCGAGGACAAAGGTGTTTCATGTGTCCAAACATTGTCGACGATGATTTCGTGGTAATTACAACTATTCTTTTCATCACTCCTCAGTACTATCATTAACTTAACTATCCCAAAATGGATGTACATAGGAGGATGTAAGGAAATGTCAATTCGTACAATGGATTGACACAGTCAGAGTTACTTCAAGTGGCGGGCCGATAACGCAACCTAAACCGACCATATAGTTCATTCATGCTTGGATGGAGTACGAACGTCGGGTGGAAATTGCAAGCTTAGACTGGAGGAACAATCCATTAGGGTTACCTAAATGGTCCGAGCGTCCAAAGTGTGGGTGCAGAGATCGCTGCCAGGTGGCTACATCCTTTGCTGAACAAACATTTGGAAGGAGATATTTTGTCTGCCCCAATGTAGACAACGATTTCGTTGTATGTCTAACCATTTACAAAATCCGCTATGATTTGCACAAAATTACTACCCAAACTGAATAACATTACTATTTTTATAGGGCAATCCAAGGATGTGTGGATTTACTCGATGGATCGACAATGTCACTCCATCATATCATGGCCAGAAGATAACAGAGTCAGAAACACAAGTAGAGTATCAACGATTGAAGGACCACGAGAATGCAATGCATTCTGACCGACCTAGAAGGGGCCGATAGGTTACCGCATGCTTGATTCGTCGGGATCGACAAATTTGTACCGTGTATCGATGGCACTTCTTATCTATCTTATCATTACAATGTTTAATTATGGTGCTGATTTTTTGTATGCGTAAGACTAAGGGCCTATTTGGATTGCTACCAAAAACATGCCCTACCAATATTTTGGTAATTTGAATAGTACTTGTGTTTGATTTCGATTGAAGCCTATTCATTGGTAATACGTAATCTAGATTTGAGATTATGTAGAACATTCTTCACTACAATTTTACATTTTGGCAGCAAACCAAATATGATCAAATGCAATTTTACCTTACCAAATATTTGGTAGTGCCAAAACTTGCTTATATTTTGGCACTAACAAAATATTTGTACGGTAACATTCCAAATAGGCCCTAAAAAATAATAAAATTGTATTTTACCAGTCTTGGAGATTTTAATCTTGTATAGTTTTCAATATAAAAAGATTTGATAACTATTGATATTTATAAAAAATATAAAGCACAGTATAAAATCGCCCTCCCCTAGGGCGGCAAGGGGGCCGCCTGAAAAATTCCAGGCCCCCCGCCGCCCATTTGCAGGCGGCCCCCCGCACAGTACAAAATCGCCCTAGCGGAGGGCGGCAAGGGGGCCGCCTGCAAATTTCGTTGACGGCTGTCGCCCGAGAGCGAACGGCCGTCTGCCACGTCACTTTCGCCGCCCTCTGGGATGGCGATTTTTAAAAATCGCCCTCCCAGAGGGCGGTAGGCGACCACTTCTGTCAATTTTCAAAATGAAAAATTATTTTTGTAAAACTTTTAATAAAAAAATTAAAAATAAAAAAAATTCCAGAACTGTGCTGTGCTGGGCTGCTGCTTCTCTGCTCTGTGGGCTGGCTGCTGGGCTGCGTTTGTTTTTTGTTGGGCCGGCCTGCTGCCGTCTTGGCTGGGCTGCTGGCTAGGGTTCTCTTTTTTTTCGTTTCTCTTATTTGCGGAGCGTCGGAGATCCCCGTAATGCATCCGGATTCACGGATTAGCGACGAAATAATAGCGTGGGCCCACTTTTAATGACGGACGAAAAAAATCAACCGAAAGTCTTACTTATTTTTTAATTAGGTATATAGATATATCAGATATTTGAATCAATAACTATATATTTGTCCCTAGTGTATGATCCAAAATTTTTTCATTACAGTTTCAGCGACACCTAATGTTTACTATAGTTAATTTATACATGGGTTTAGTAATTTCTCACGGACTACGGCCAATCGATTGTGTTGGATGATTCCATGTAGTTTTCACGATGATGCTCGTAGGTGTCGAGCCTGCATGGCGGCTATACTACCCGGCCCTCTTTCCTGGCTATCGAGGTGCTTGCCTCTAATGATAAAATAATTCACAAAATAAATGGTACTTATATATTTTTCAATAAAGTGAATAGTAAATCATAATGTTTAAATGTAAACAACTATGCCGTATATTAAAAATAGAGGTAATATTAAGTTTATTCTGACGTCTCTTCCCGTTCTACATATATATGCCCACATATAAACAGTCATAAATGGTACCTAATCGGCCAGACAAACTATGTGCTATATGTGACGAATGTGAAGCCAGCCGTAGACACGGATGGATGTAGACAGCCGTGAGTTGTGTGCTCGAATTGTCTTAGAGATCACTTCCTACCCAAATTAGACCTAATAGCCAAATCACACCAAGAAATAAATAACAAAATTAACGACATGAGTCTTTCGAAGTGTTTTCTAAAATATTTAAGTACTCGTCCTCTCTTTTTCCTTCGCTTGTTATATCATTCCCTTCCCTTCTCTCCTCGATATATTTTCCTCTGTTTAATTAATCTTTAATTGTTTAACAAGATTGATAGATTAATTAATCAATCTCATAGGTGCACATGGAGTATAGTCTCAACGACTCAATCATAGCATAGTCATTAGAGAAACCCATGCCACCAAAATCGATCATGAAAAGAAGATAAAAGATAAATTATAGGAAAAAAATATAAATCGATTTCAAAACCCTCAAATCTTGCCGTACTGTGTAGAAGACGGACACCATGTCACTTTTTATTGATTCTCCCTCATTTGAAAATTTGTCCGCACGTACTATGAATTTCAACTCAGTAATCTCCTTAAAATATTAAATCTATATTTGTATGGAATCAATTTGAAAAATATAAAGAACTGTACTTTTTGCATTGTGGATCAAAAGTTGTTGGGGGCGTGATCAGTCACCAAACGTCAAGATTATCAAATTTTTAATTCCTAAATTGGATGATCAAGACGAGAGCGTGCGTGTTAATTTATCGGTTTTCTATAATCAAAGATCGGGGCACATATGCGATCAAACTCGTGGTGAGTTAAGTAATCTCGTACGCGTGTACGTCGCAAGATCAATTTCGTTGGATTGTCAAATCGCAAGAAATCTCTCTTGTTTGTTTTTTTTAAAGCCATAACTATTTTTTTTGTGCTCTTGTATCCTATGTCCTGTTGATGTCCGATGATATATTTATTAAATTCAAGTGTTCATCCAAAAGAAGGAAAAGTAATGAATATTTGAATTGAGGCTGCGGTAGCGCAGATGGCATGGTGTAGTGTTGTGCTTTCTGTGACCCACGTTCGACTTTGGTGGAACACGTACACTCACCCTCTTTCTTAATGAATTCTACTTCCTCCGTTTCACAATGTAAGTCATTCTAGTATTTCTCATATTCATATTGATGTTAATGAATCTAAATAAGTCATTGTGAAACAGAGGGAGTATATTGGATCCTTCCTTAGTGTCCAGCTTTTTTAAAAAATATATATTTGAATTCAATGCATGTAGACTTATCAACACAATTTGACAACAGCATTGCTACTCTCTCCCGTCCATAAAAACATATTATATTGTTTTGGACATCAGAATTTAACATTGACTAGTAATTTTTGTTTCAAAGTATTTTGCAAAATCCCAATAAATGAAGATACCACAAAATTATTTTCCAAAACAAACAAACATACATTCTTTTTACACAATCCATATATGTTTAAAGAGACAATATGTTTAACATCATATTTGACATTTTGACCATCGATGTTAAAGATAGAATTGTTTAAACGTCAAAGATAGAAAAGATTGATTTAGGACAAAGCTAGAAGCACACAAGTAATTTAAAATGGGGGAGCACATTATAAAAAATATATATATTATTGGTTAGAGTTAGCACCTCAAATTCAAAACTAACAATTATTTTTGAATGAAGGGGATATTGTGGCACACCATAGTTGTGCCTACACCGACAAGCTAGGGATAAATACAAAACTCAACCCTCGACATATAGGGAAAGGAAAAAGGGAAATTTCCACACTAATGTTGTACCGACAAAACAGATATGCAGGCATATGAACACACGTCTGCATTCAACAGAATTATCAATCAGTCATACGCACATACATCATACGGACACTGAATTAATTGATTCGGATTATCAAGCACAAGCAGCTATTCCTAGCTAGCATACTCTCTGATCATATGCATATGCATATGTATATGGATTGTCCCCAACAACGTGATGATGCAATGCATCATGTCCTTCAATTGTCACTTTCTGGACACTTGGACCGGGTCCTACGTGGTCATCTAATGACTCACCCCCATGCATAGACTTATTGGATTAATCCGCCAAGTGGCGGGATTAAGAAATAATGGATGAAGGAATCAATGAGATCCCCATGGTTATGGGGGGTTGACATGGTGGAGCCCTGCGGGATCCCAAACCTCTCAACACAAGCAACTGGTGGCCCCCACCAAATCAGAAGACAGAAGCAACAATATTAAGTTTTTTAATTAATTTGTTGGATGCTCCCAATAATTTAATCTGTAATATAATATTATATAATGCCCTCTTGTCCAGTTGTCTGTGCTTGTGCTTGTCCAGGCACACAGTCTTATCCTCCTTGCCCACTTTAATCTCTTTGCTAGATTAGTTAATTATCCTCAGCCACATCATTTCAGGGCTCTGATCAATTTCCCAAAATTGCCCACCAAAAAGGTCTCAACTTGCTAGCTTCTGCTAATTATCAACAGCCACATATATCATTTCAGTGCTCTGATTTCCCAAATTATACCTTCCTAAAATGCCTCAACTTGTGGTTAAACAAGCATGTGATGGTGCCATTGAGGGGTAGATTAGTCATTTGAAAGAGATTTCAGCCCACAAGATTCATGCTTAGCATGGGCGTGAAAGTGATTGAGATTGACACGGTCAGAAAAGTTACCCTTTTCTCCCACGGAAAACATTGGTTTGGGGCTGTTTGGGTAAGCATGATTGGGCCACGTGGCACTTAGGGCCCAGACGCTGTCGGTGACGTCAGCATTCATGGGTTAAGTGCACCCACAATGTGTCCTACATCGAGACTTATCTCATGTGTGGTTTTTTTACTTCTGAAAAACATGCGTTTTTTTACATGTGTGACCATGCATGTGTTGTAGTGTAAAAGTATTTTAGAAGAATACGTATGTGTTAACGAATCCTATGCAAGAAATGGCGCGCTAATAATAAGCCATAGAGAATTAAACGAATGAATCAAATAAAATTTAAAATTATTAGCGATTTAAAAGCGAAGGCTGACGATAGACCATAATAAAGAAACTAAAATTTGGCTATAGTTATAAGCCAACAAGCACACAATGAGACCTGAAATTTAAGCTGCAGCACTCTACTTTATTTGTCTTAAAATAAAATTTTATATACGAATGCAGACATAGGTTATATCCAGATTTATATGCAAAATTTGATTTATTTTAGATGGAGAATAATGACTAGGCATTGGTGATTGCTCTTCAATACAGGGAGATGTCTTTAACTATTGAAATTTCCTATAAAACACACTATAAAGAGATACTCCCACTGTACTCGTAAAGAAAGTCGTTTAGAACAATGTTTAATTCAAACCTTAGGAAAATAAATCATGGATGACTCTCAAGTTGTTGAGTTTGAAAATGTAAAAAACATATGAATAGATTTGTCTTGAAAAATAATTTTATAAAAGTATACATGTATCACTTTTCAATAAATATTTTATAGAAACAAGAAGTCAAAGTTGGGTTTTGGAGACCATGTCGCTGTCCAAAACCATTTTCTTTACAAGTACAGAGAGAGTATATCTTTAACTATTGAAACTTTACAAACACATACGTTTATATACATGTGTATGCACTAACCCTTATAAACATACTTATTTTCTACAACTATGAAGATGTCTGAAAGGTTGGACCAACATATATAAAGATTTACAAAATCATTAGTGTGCCTCGAGGTACATTGCTATCAACAATCAAACCTTACCAATTAAGTCATGTGCATATCGTGATAGAATCGGATTTGGATAGATAGGTCATGCCAAAACAAATTAACCTTACCAATTAAGTTATGTGCATATCGTGATGGTACAAATAAGCAATTTTTTGCATGTTGTATTTTACTCACATATCCATAAATAAAATACAAGCATGCAAGTATTAAAAAAATACTAAAACACCGGAGAAGCATGGGTGGTATGATGGTAAAATTATAAGTGCATGACTCCACTTATCAGGATTCTATCTATGAATATTACACACACAAGCAAGATTTCAATATGATTTTAGTGAGATTATAAATATGTCGCTGGTCTCTATCTTTTCTTTTAGAAAAAAAAACATATGTTAGGAGATACATTGCCGCTGTGTGTGATGTGTGCGCCATGAAACAACGTATAGACAACAATGTAGAGACATGTTTACACCACAGGATCGATGTGAACATATAATTATCCACATCCCTTGAAGATAAGTACTATACTCCGTAAATAGCGTATGTAATTAAACACGGACACGACGGCACGAATTCTAGAAACGTCTGCTTTTACTCCTACATGGGGAGACATAGCAGATTAATGCAAGATTAGAGCAAGTTTAAAAGTATAGCTCACTGCTAGCTTCAAATCATCTATAGTCAATATAATAGTCAATTTATACAATAGTTGTTTACTATAATATTAATATCTGGTCTCACCTGTCATACACATATTATGTCTTGGAGTCCGTGCTACAGCTGGCTACAGATCTATAGCCCGCTGTATCTTTTTAAAATATATTTATAGGTAGCTTATAGTATACTATTGTACCTGCTCTTAGCAGCAAGAGCAAACCAAACCCTGTGTTTGTGGTTTGCAGTTGCAGACGCAGCATCTTTTCTCTGTGGACTTTTTTACGTGTGCTGTAAACCTTTCTGCCCACTTGTCATCTCAGACTTTGAGACACCTTCTTCTTCCCCCTTCAAATTCAATCCTAACAACCATCACCACACAACTCATCAGGGAGTAGTAGAGATCACTGTCAGAGATGCAAAAGCAATCGAGGATTAGTAGTAGAGTCTTAGAGACAAGTGGGATCACTAGTGAGTGAGTTCTTTATCAATAAATACCCTCCATTTTTTCCCCCTCCAACAAATCGTCTCAAGAAAGAGGAGGAAGAATCGATCTTTGGCGGAGTTTGCAATGGTGAAGGGAGGGAGGGAGGCGCTGCTGGGCGGGTACGAGATGGGGAGGACGCTCGGGGAGGGCAACTTCGGCAAGGTGAAGTACGCGCGCCACCTCGCCACCGGCGGCCACTTCGCCGTCAAGATCCTCGACCGCGGCCGCGTCGTCTCCCTCCGCGCCGGCGACCAGATTCGCCGCGAGATCGCCACGCTCAAGCTTCTCAGGCACCCCCACGTCGTCCGCCTCCACGAGGTCAAAATTCCATTTCATCCTTCTCTCGCTTCGCTTCCTTAATACTAAACCGCCTAATTCGTCCAAATTAGTTTTTTTAGATAATGAATTCGTCCAAATTAGTTTGAATTCGCACCGGAGATTCGATCGAAAACACGAGTTCTCTTTTTTTTATTTATTTATTAGTGATTTATTTAGCTTGCAAATTGCGTGGTTCGTCTCCGCCGCCGCGGCCGCCGGTTTCTCGCCGTCGACGGCGCCGCCGCGTGAACTGCCACGTGGAGCAGCCGATCCCGCGGCCGCACGTAGACTATAGGCTCGTGCCACGTGGCGTTGGTCCACCTGGCAGTGTGGGGCCCACGCGGCGCACCGTCGTCTGGTGGGTCCCCCAATTATTTTTGCTGGACCACGGAGACTTTGTCTGGTGAGAACCGGATGCCTCTCGCCGGAATTGTTCGCCGTCAACGTCACCGTCTTCTCCATCTCCGGCGGGTGCTCGTGATCCCAAATGTGGCCACGCATGGCCATTGCCGACTAGTGGGTAGCTCCGTCGTTGTCGCATTTATGTCACGTTTTTTTTTTCTTTCACTACGAAAACGAGAGAAAATTCTATGGTTTAGTCTCATGTAAGCAACTAACTTAAGAGAGTAATGTGACATCACGTGATCACGTCTTAATCTTGTTCTTCGACTCTTGATTCAGGTTGCTGCTAGCAAAACGAAGATTTACATGGTGCTTGAGTTTGTCAATGGAGGTGAACTGTTTGAGAGAATTGTAAGCCCTTGTTTCAGTGATCTTTTACGCTATTTCCTCGCTGCAAAAATTTTCATGCCAGCTACTGTGGTGTGTTCTAACATTTGAAGCTGTTAATTCTTTGCGATTAAAAATATAGGCAGTAAAGGGAAAACTATCAGAGAAAGAAGGAAGGAGGCTTTTTCAGCAGTTAATTGATGGTGTTAGCTATTGCCATGATAGGGGAGTCTATCACAGAGACCTCAAGGTAATGAAAGATTTGTTTTAGGGCAAACTACTAAAAATTTTATGAATTATCATCTGTGATGCACTTGGTTAGCAGCATCGGTCGGTGTGGCTTCATGATTCTGTAACATAATTCGTGTTAATTATTCCATTGGTACAGCCTGAGAACGTTCTTGTGGACCAAAAAGGCAACATCAAGATCTCTGATTTTGGTCTCAGTGCTTTACCTCAACATCTCGGGGTATGATTTGTCGACTTCAGCTATACAAAATGTTTTCCTTATTTTTTTTTCACTGAATTGTAAATTTTGGTACTTTTCAGAATGATGGGTTGCTGCATACTACCTGTGGTAGTCCCAACTATATTGCGCCTGAGGTAAGTGAAAGTCCTTTCAGCTCAACTGAATTATTCCTCTTGTAATTTGTAAAAGTTGCTCATCCTTGTGCTGAATGCTTGCAGGTTCTACAGAATAAAGGATATGATGGATCCTTGTCAGATATCTGGTCTTGCGGAGTAATCCTTTATGTAATGCTTATAGGATATCTTCCGTTCGATGACCGAAATATTGTTGTTCTGTATCAGAAGGTCAAATTTATATCAAACTGAAGAAATATTATTCTGTTCTTGTATTCTCTGATCATTTTTAGTGACTACGTTTATTCGGTTTGATTAGATTTTCAAGGGTGACACTCAGATCCCAAAGTGGCTTTCACCCAGTGCACAAAATCTTCTTCGGAGGATCCTTGAACCCAATCCGATGAAGAGGATCGACATGGCAGGGATCAAATCACACGAATGGTTTCAGAAGGACTATATTCCTGTTCTTCCGTATGACGATGACGATGAAGATGTACAGCTTGGTGCACGTCTTCCTGCCAAAGAGGTAGGGAGAGATTAGTAGACTTCATGACTCCACTGGGGATCATCTATGTCCTGACAGTAAATTTATTTTTGGTATTTGCAACTACTGACTGGTAAGTTTTGGTTTCTTTTCTTTTCTGAAGCAAATCAATGATGAGCCTGGAGATAAGAATTCTCATCAGATCAACGCTTTCCAGTTGATTGGAATGGCATCATCCCTTGATCTTTCAGGGTTTTTCGAGGATGAGGTTTGTACAGTGCCTTTTCAGAAATTTCCTTCCAGCACTTCCATCTCCTTACCAAGGCTGAAATAACCTGAAATAGAATGTTTCTATCTTCTCCAAATATCATATGCAGTTGCTGTGAAATAACTTATTTCCCAGGAAACTGATGATAAACACACTGAATGAACTTGTCTTAAGCCACTTGCGATTACATTTTCACGGGAAAATGGAATGAATAATTCATTGCCTGGCTTGTTGCAGGAAGTGTCCCAAAGGAGGATTAGATTCACATCAACGCATCCACCCAAGGATGCTTTCGACAAGATTGAAAGCTCAGCGATGGAGTTGGGATTCCAAGTTCAGAGGGGGCACAGCAAGGTCTGTACAAGCCTTTCATCGTCGTCGTCATATTACAGCCTTACAGGACGTACTAACACTACCTTAAACGTTTCAAGAAACTAAAAATGGTTTCCACGTGATTTTCCAGCTCAAAGTAATGCGAAATTGCAATGGATCAAAGAACCCCGAGTCATTTATGGTGTCCGCCGAGGTAAAACACAAATAACGAAACATTTTTAAGTTTTAACGCAAAAACACGATGCAACTGCTGGTCGGCTAACAGAAGCGGGGTGCCATTTTTTTGATGTCAGGTTTTTGAGCTTGGCCCTTCTGTAAATGTTGTAGAACTTAGGAAGTCCCATGGAGACCCTGCACTGTATAGACAGGTAACAGCAGCCAACAATTGCAGATTTGCAGTTGCCACTGACTATGACTGAAACTGGAGCAAAGATTACCAATTCTTCTTGAAATGTTTTTGCAGCTCTGTGAGAGGATCTCCAGTGACCTGGGGGCGCGCAACACGGAGCAGATCTTCGCAACGGCGTCGCTTGAGGATGATCTTCAGAACAGCAATGCAGGGACGCCGCTGTTCGCTTTGTGACGAATGCTGTGTTCTGCAAAACTGCAATGTTGTAGGATGATCTTAGGCAAGAGGATGTGTAGGAACATATTTGGTCAGGCATTTGGAGAAGAGATAAGATTTAAGAGGGTAGGATCATAGTAGTATATGATACAGTGTACAGAACCGAGTGGTTCAAAAACTAGCCACCGTTGTAAAGAGAAAGAAAGGAAAGATGAAATAAAAGAAAGAAATAAATTGCCTTGTTTCGATGATGCTAATTGCTGTTCTTTATCTTCCATTTTCACTGCTCCTATAATTCAGCAGTGCTAGTATCTTGTATGGGCAAGATATGTACTGTGAGAAGAAAATAATCCATTTGATCCAATATGTGAATGGAACTTAAATGTAAAAAAAAAAAAGTACTACAATCCAATGTTTGCATTGTTAGTCTAAAGTTAAGAGTCAAGATATCTGTTGAAAAATTGGGGATGTTCGTTTGTGCTACTTGTGGCTGCGTTGCGGCTGCAGCAACGGTACCCGCTATGGAACAATCAACGGAGCCATTGGTGCTAGATGTATAGCAAATTACGCTTTCTGTGGTGAAAGGCGCCCCATCTGACTTTCTGAGAGCTTTCAAAGAAGCTTCGCCGAAGGCGTACTATGGGAATACGTAAACTTGTTTGAGAGACGAAAAAGAGGAGCAAATCCCAGAACCAGTGAAACTCTCTGCTTCCAGCTAAAGCAGAGGAGTGTGTACCTCCAGCTCCAGCAGCAAATCAATCCCTGTTTCCAGCATTGTTTTGTTTTTGTTATCAAGTAAAGCTTCGAAAATTTTAGGTTATGAAAATTCATTGTTTTATTTTTGTTATCAAGTAAAGCTTCGAAAATTTTAGGTTATGAAAATTAACAGCCCAGGAGAAACAACTGCAGCATCACTGCTATCACATTGGATGATTGGAAGATCTGTTCTGAACTAGTTGGACGATCCAACCAACCAAGACCAGTGCCAACATCACAGACACAGGGACTGCTCAAACTTGCAAATCTACAGTGAAAATAGACGAAAACAACAAAATGGAGAGCTGCAAAAGTTTTGTTTTGGACATGAACACCACTGACAACAGATATCTGATGAAAATGGTGGAAGGCATTAGCAATGACATGGTTGCAGCATTTCTCCAGTACTGTCAACCTCGCCATCAACTTTGATTGAACTCACCACTGCCATACCATGACAGACAACAAAAATGGAAGAACATACAAACAAGCAGAAGGACTGTCTTCGATTCGCAACAGGTCCCACAACCAGCAAAGAAATTATGTATTCATGAATTCTGAATCTAGTTCATTTCATTTAAGAGAAAACCAAAACCATATGCGATTCATCCACCAGCAACACATTTTGCTGTACTACAAATAACAAACAGGGTATATAAGATGCAGGCAAAAGCTACAGTTGATGAAAGGATCATGTACCAAGTCAAGACTAGAATTTACAGCAAGAACACTCAAAAATGGGGATTCAATCACATTGCAATCCTTGTACCACTGAACTTGAGTGCCCTTCTCTTCTAGGATCGAATGCGCTACACCGATGCATAATGCCATGGAAGAAGAAGCAGGATTCGGCGCCCAAATCTCACCGTTGCAAGGTCCCGAACAGCGAGCCGCGATCATATATCAACGACCCGTCTCCTGAACCTGCAAGACTGTTACATATCAATCATTGTAAAGAACAATTAGCTCCCAATTTTGATGAAAACCAATCATTGTAAAGAACAATTAGCTCCCAAATTCGATGAAGAATTATATACCAATCATTGTACAGAACAATTAGCTCCCAATTCGATCAATGTGGTGGCTGGTTCAATGTTCTGCTCACCTTGCAACTCCTCTATCACCGGCTTCTCGTCCACCTCCATGGGTGACGGCATTGACAATGGCATCGAGCTGGCTGCGGCTGCGGCGGCCGCGGCGAACGCCAGCGCCGGCTGCTGCGCGGCGGTGAGCTTGAGCGGCTTGTTGTCCCTGTCTCTGCTCGCCTCGCTGCTCTTCGGGGGTGCCTTCTTCTTGGGCTGCGGCGGCGGCGGTGGCGGCGCGGGCGCGGGCGTAACGGGGGCCTCGGCCTTCTTCTTGGCTTCCAAGGCCTCCGCCTCCGCCGCGCGGCACGCGGCGTCGAGCAGCTCGCGCGCGTGCTTCCGCGCCACGGCCGCCTCCCGGGCGGCGCGGTCCGCCTCCTCGCGCGCGGCCGCCGCGGCGCGCGAGATGGACTCGTGTGCCAGGCGCGCCGCGACGAGGAGAACACGCGCGGCGCGCTCGTCCATCGTGCGGCGGCGGCCGGCGGCGGCGGCGGGGGTGTAGGAGTAGACCTTGCCGACGGCGGCGTCGGCGCAGGTGGGGCAGACGAAGGAGACGGGGTCCGGGACGCAGGAGTGGTGGGCGACGAAGAGGCCGCAGGAGGAGCAGGCGGAGACGGGGCCGGGCGGGGCGGCGACGGGGGCGGCGGCGGGAGGGAGGAGGAGGAGGCAGGCGGAGCAGAAGGCGGCGGGGTGGTAGAGGAGGACGCAGGAGGAGCAGAGGCGGCAGAAGACGCCCTGGTGGCGGACGTTGTGGAGGGGCCAGGCGTCGCGCCCGGAGCCGCATCGGTCGCCGCCGCAGCCGCGGTGGCCGGGGTAGCCGCCGGTGGGCATCATCGGCGGCGGTGGCGGCTTCGAGAGGGGAGAAGAGGAGAAGAATTAGGGTTTCCGAGGACGCCACCAAACGGCTCTCAATCTGATGGATTTTCATTTTTTTTCCCTATTTTCTCCTCTAAGGAAAAATGGGACAAGAAAAACTGAACAAAAAAATATATATCGAATTTATCACTTTTGTGTTTTAGAGATAACTGCTTCTAGATTAAGAGTTTATTATGATGTAAAGAATGACTGTACATTTAGGAGTAAAAAATCAACTAAAATTAAGAATGTGTGAAAATATATAGTATTGTATAGAGTATGGGCCTATGAGGACACCATCGTGGGTATAGAATATAAATTTTACGTACAATAGTAAAAGGCGCGAAATATCTCTATTGGTTTAAATTATTGCCATGACGTCATGGATGTTATGAATGGAAATAAATTCTATTTATTGAAAGTGTAATAAATCCATATAAGCCGATGGAACATGCACTCCGCGCTCTTATCTTGTAGTGAGATGGAGTAGGGTGCGATAGGTCAGCAACTAATTTGTCGTTACGCAACATTGATCTTTCGTGGAAAAGTTCTCGGCGTACCAAATATCGAAGCTTACATTCTATAAATATAATGTGAATGACAAAGCATGCTCAACCGTCATAACGGCTCTAGCGATGGTGGGATAAGAATCTTTTTATTAATACATGAGCATATATGCCAAGCCACGTGGTACGGCGAAAGTTGTTAGGTAGTGAGCTTCCAATTGAGACGTTTTTCTAGTTTTTGTCTTGACGCTCATATATTTAGCCAAGAAAGTACCTAAAATTCTAGCAAGTACTACACATTTAGTTTGTGTCTTGACTCTTGATGTATCTTGATCAAGCCTGGCATGATCAATTCGTTAGCCTATTGACTCATAGCTCCCCTTATTATCCGGAGTCAAGTTGTTGAATTTGGACGGCTAAGCTCATGATGCTCTTATCGATGCATGTGTGTTGTTCCGTTCTTTGCGAAAAGTCACATTTTGAGATTTATTATTTCTTAGAGAATTCTCAACATATATGGCCTAACATGACCACAAGATAGTCCCACTAAATGCGTTGCAACCTCTACAATGTATAACACTAAAGTTGGTGTTAAGGTAGGTCCCATGACATAATAAAATGTTTACCCTTTTCAACCTCTCCACATAGAGAGAAGCCAGAGCGTAGGAAGGTGAGCCTATCTTAAAATCTCCACAATGTATCAGGTCGACCACAAGAGACTTATAGGACCTTATGGTCACATTGTGGCTAACCTTAGGTATATAGCACCAAACTAATGCATGATACTTCAAGCTGCCTATTGAAGCAATAGTTTTTCTTATAAGCAACTTAAAAGCTAATTAAAAAAGAGAACTATGTTGAAATACTCCAAAATCAT
The DNA here is from genome assembly GCA_000338895.3 of Oryza meridionalis. Classification (NCBI taxonomy): domain Eukaryota; kingdom Viridiplantae; phylum Streptophyta; class Magnoliopsida; order Poales; family Poaceae; genus Oryza; species Oryza meridionalis. The sequence goes on along the minus strand of CM002528.2, from coordinate 2,148,701 downwards.
CTCTCACACTGTGAGATATACAAGGCGTACATATAGGTAATGTGCACATTCATGCTCATGTGACACATGTGTAATGTGCACATTCAGGCAAGTCACCTCTTCTTGGTGAGCCTCCACACAACGAGGGGAGCTATGCTGAGGTACATCTCGCCCTTTTGTATATGGGCTAAATTAGAGAAAGAAGTAATGAACAGGAAAAGTAGAAAATTTAAAGAAAAATGGAAAGCGCGTGTTAGTATCTCTAATATATCTTAACTAATGAAAGGCAAAACCTAAATTGAAACATAGATAAGACACACCATCCAATAAATATTAGCCATTGGATTCATAAAAAAAACAAAAGAAGATGAATGAATCTTGACCGTTGGATTAGATGGATGATAAAAAAATCATTCAATAGGCTTTCGGAAGCTACTAGAAGAGGAAAGAAAGGAAAAAAGAAAGAGAGCCAAGAAATAAGTAGAGGAAGATATAAGATCACATATATATTCTTACGATTTACTCGTATAGCAAATTATTTTTCAAATGAGCCCTCATCTTTTAGGTAAGATTCACTGGTAGGGATTGAACTATTAATAGCATATTCAAAATGTATACTCATATGATAAATTTTGTTTCTAGAAGTTAATTGTTAATATGTTTGAGAAAAAAATGCTACTGGGACATACATACTCCTTCCAATGAGATATCATGATCTCCCAAATATAGACTTAATGATTTTCACACTAATTTAAAATAAAACAAAAATATTCCTTAAAAACGAACAAAATATATGTAGGTAGGCTACATAAAAGGTGATCGAACACCAAAGTAAGATAAGGGGATGATAGAGGGTTCATGCAACGATGAAAACAACTATAGGATGAGATGTAAAGTTTACAATAAATAGCAAGTCATTTATTATATCAACATAATATCACTCATCCTGACCCATATTATGTTATGGCTTGCCACTCTCATGTATCACATAATAGGATTTTAAAGTCGCGCAAATGCGCGACATGATGTGCTAGTATATATGAAATGTAAAAAAAAATACTCTCTATGTCTAAAGAATCCTGACCATGCTACGATGCTACTTATATTATTTTTTTCAGACAAGATCTATGTCATTACTTAATTACCATTGCTGTTGTTCTGAAGAAATGCCTTTATTATCTGAAGAATGGGTGCAGCTGGCTCGATTCTTCAGAGAAGACGGACGTGCATTATTTTTCTGTCAGAAGAATCGAAGGTGAAATACATGATATATCTGCAAATCAAAGAAGACTTCAGCTGGCAACTGGTGTTTGTTTGTTTCTTCTTCATCATCCTCTTCAGAGAAGAGACATTGCATTCTTTTACGATTGAGTTTTCCTCTGAGGAGTAACAAGAAGAATGCCGCCATCAAATTTTCCAGATCTCTGCTCAAATTCTCTGAAGCAAAGGGAGTCGGATAACTGAACTCCGACCCCCAGTTTTCTCTGTTTGCCCCAATCACTTGCCACTATCCCGATCACTGGGTGCATAACTTGATCGAAGAAGCACACAGAACATGGGGATCAATCAATGAGTTACCAGCTTGGGAATCCACCGAGTAGCTATCTGGGTTGATCTCTGGAAGTAATTAAGCTGCTGTAAACGTCTTGTAGTTTAACTTTTCCGGACGCGATATGATGCTAATCCATTATTGAGATGGAACCAGATACTTATTTCATCAACTTCTATGGTGAAGATAAATTTCTTGAATAAAATGTTACTGAAACATCGATAAAATGGGGTCGGAAAATTAAACACCGAACCCCTATTATCTCTATTTGCTTGCTTCATTCTAGGTTTTCTTGGTACCATCACACTGTGTGAAGAGAAAATTGGAGCAAATTGAAGTTTATGTAAAGCTTCTTACTGAAACAAACACATCTGAAACATGCCATCGGGCACTCACAAGAAAGTTGTAATCCAGTTGTTCATCTTAATTAAGCTGGAGCTGATTTAGCAATCTCTGCTCAAATTCAGAGTTGATAAATAGTATAAAATTAACTGTACAAAATGCCGAGAGACAAGAAAAAGGCATATCAAGGGAGAAAGAACTAGCTACATTAATTAAACTCCGTCCCTGTTTTCTCTGTTTGCTCCATCAGTAATAATCTCACTCGGTGAATAACTCCATTAAAGAAGAGCACAAAACATGATCAATCGAGCACTTACCAGGTTGCGAATCCAATCCACCGAGGGAATAATCTCCCGTTGTCTGTAAGCTTGAGGAGAATTTAGATGGGCCGGGCTTATTCCGCTACAACGCAAAAGCGAAGCCAGGCGCTGCCGGTTAGTACCACCTCGCCAGTTTTGGAGAAGCGGGAGCTGCTTATAAGCTGGAACCTAGAGCTTCGCGGCACGACCATACTTGAACAGGATCTGCTTATAAGCACTCAAGTCTGGTCGATGCGACATGACCTCCGGGCCAGAGCGTGATAAACTGCTAGGATGCTCTCTTTTGAGCCATCCGACGGCTGTAGAGGATCGTTCCTGCCTGGGTTCACTCCGGTGCAGGGGTGGCCCAGAGGTTGTCTGACAGACAATTCTCCTTTTTTTCCCTTCATCGTTTGTAAATTTTTTTTTCAAGAATTTTGCTCAGGTGTGAGTGGTATGCAATTGTATTTACCTGTATTCATCTGCATCTATACCTTCCCTACTTAAGAAAAACGAGCAAATCAGCAAATGTTTAGGGAGTTGCTGATAATCATCGAACGAACCGAGTCTCCTAATTCTCTTTTTTAATTAACATTTCAGCTGCTATCTGTATTCACTCACTACCTCATCAATTTAATTGCAAGGGATGGCTAGCATGCCATGTAGTTTAGCTGCTATCTTATGTACATAGCTTATTATTGGAAAAACATCTGAAATATGCAGGCCACTGTACTGTAGCTGTTTTGTTTGCCACTCAAACGCACTCATTGCAGACTTGCAGTCTGAAATCCAATGAGAACTTGATGTTGTCGTCCTTGATCTGACATGATGATCTTGTTCCCTTCTAGGAATAGCTGTTATCTTTTCTTGTTAAGCTAGTTTCCTGTGTTACTGAACTAGAATCTTCTTGCACAGATCATCGTGTCTCAGCTCTTGCTCTGAAGAAAGTCTTTTCCTCTGATTGAACAACTGGTGTTTTCCTGCTGATGGGCTTAAAAGCATCTAAGGAATCCCTTGAAATTCTGGATAAACAACGAAGGCAATTTCTATGGGCAGGGAATGAGACCATCACTAGGGGGAAGTGCAAGGTAAATTGGACGCGTACCTGCCTACCTACTGCCTCAGGAGGACTTGGCATTCTGAATCTCGAGAATTTTGCAAGGGCCCTCCGTCTGAGATGGCTCTGGCACGAATGGAAGTCACTGGAAAAGGCTCTTGGGTGGGGTCAGAAATGCCTTGTGATGAAACAGATAGGTTGTTGTTTGCTGTTGCAACAACAATACAAATTGGCGACGGAGCGAAAGCGAGTTTCTGGGACTCGGCTTGGCTACAGGGGAGAAGACTAAAGGATGTCGCTCCACTAGTCTACGCAGCCTCTAGAAAGAAGAACAGGACTCTCCAACAGGCCGCTCAGATGGACCAATGGCTGCTCGACCTTGCTCTACCAACAACAGAAGGGTGGACAACGGAGCTGATCGACCAACTCATTGCCGTTTGGTGCGCCGTTCGAAGTGTGCAATTTACAGATCAAGAAGACCAGATCACTTGGAAGCTAAAAAACCACGGTGAATACATAGCCACCTCAGCTTATAAGGCACAAGGGACCCTTGGTACAACATCGTCAAATTTCGACAACCTGATTTGGAGGCCTTGGGCGCCACGCAAAAGAGTTTCCATTGCCTAAGGACGAGATGCAAAGCTTGGTCACAAGTGTAGGTCTATTAGCCTTTTCCATCCTTGTTGCAGAATTCACATGAGGGTTCTCGAACAGCGGATCAGCTAAGGCCACTCATAAGCTTCCAACTGGCCATTCGTAGAACACCCACCCCAAACTGATAAGTTTTTTTTTGTCAAAAGTAACATATGACTGCTCATGAACTAAATTCTAGCCGTTCATAGAAATGGAGTCAAACTAGTGCTTTCACAGCTACATTCTGGAGAATGACTATTTTAAAGTGAACCTATCTTTTCTGCAATATATGTTGGACCCAAGAAGTTTAGGTTAGTAGTGGAACTATTGAAATAGGCTAGATTATGAAGATGTCTATCTACTTGGTTGCAAATAAATGGCTTTGATGTGCCTAAAACCAGTTAGGGATGCACTTAAATGGCTTCTAGTGGACCCAGCAATGCTTTGATATCATAAAAAATGTGATGCACCATTGTTTGTGCTTCCCTCCCTTCTCTTGTAATCTGCCCTGAGCCCCCCACGCCCCCCCCCCCCCCCCCCCCCCCCCCCGGGACTCTTGTAAACCCTTTTTGTGAGTAATATAATTAGGTAGGTACCTTGATCCTCTCTCTAAAAAGAAAGTCTTCTTATTTTGGGAGGCTATCTTGATTTAACTCCTTCCTCACTGTTCTTCTCGTTTATCCTTTATCTGTTTAACAGTACATGAATGGGTGTTTAGAGAATGAGATAAATCTTGGAGATTCATTTGTGAGGAAAACAATATTGGATGTGATATGGATTTGTGGGAGATGATACAGTTGATGAAACAATATGGCTATCAACGTTTAGGAACCACAGACCTAGAAATCTGCAAACAAGTCCAGTTTGCATTGTCTGTATCTGAGCTAAACCTTGTAATGAGCTGTTCACTAATTTCAATAATAAACCATGAGGGATGTCTGTGTAGTGTGTATTGTTGTATTGTTACACGCAGATGAGTGAAGGCTGTCATGCTGATGTTTCAATATTTGGTCCATCTGAGTATCTTAGCTAAACCCTGTAACGAACTGTTCCTTAATTTCAATGATAAACCAAGAGGGCTTATACCGTTTGTCCAAAGGCAATCAATTTGTACTACTCCCATCAGCAATGGATGGGACAAAATGTACTGAATTCTCATGTTGTCCAGTACTCCAGTGAGCTTGCTAATTTTGCTGTTGACAATGTTTAGGCACCGCAAACCTAAGAGATCTCCAAATAAATCTGGCTTGCATTGCCTGTATAGAGTATTGTTATGTGCAGATGACCGAAGGCTTTCATGGTTATGCTTCAGTTTGGTTTGTTTCCTTTTTAATCTGCGTATCTGAGCTAAACTCCCTCCAGTCATAAATATTTGACGTTTAGGGCAAGATTTTGAAGCCTTGACCATCAATTACTTCTCAGATTCTTAGTTTGAAAACACAAAAAATGATATGCTTAAGTTTGTCTTGAAAAGTACTATCATTATATCATAAATTTTATAAACTTATTCTAACATAATATTGTGTTGGAAATATGGTCATATATCGGCATATTTTAATCCAAAATATTAAGACAATAATCATGGCATGAACAATGTGGGTAATCTAGTGACAACATGTAGCATAACCAGTAGCATGCTAAAGGTATCATAAGCATCATGCACATACCAAGGACAATTGACTTGCGACTAACACGACTAATAGCGGTATGAACGAATGAGTCAACAGCAGAAGAAGGACATACCCCGAGAATGGCCCTCCGCTATTGTGAGGCAGAATTGCCTCCGTTGGTGTTGACGTTCGCAACGGCTCCGGCTCCCAGCGTGCCATCTCCAAAGACAGCAGCAGCGGCGCCGGCGGCAGCTCCGGCTCCAGGCGCGCCATCAGTTCCAGGCGCAGACATGGTGGACGACGAGACAACAACAAACAGAGCAGTCGTGCAGGAAGCACTCCCCAAAAACCTGATCACCTGCCTACCCGGTGCAGATCTCAGGCGAAGGTGTGGTTCCGGAGGCCCTGCTCCTTCCGATCTCTCGTGCGCGCAAGCGATCAGAAGCGAAAACAGAAGCAGCACAGGCGCGCGCGGAGGAGGAAGAATACCAGGGAGAGGAAAGCAAGCGAATCGTTCTGATCGGACTAGCGGCCTCCTTGTATAGCAGGAGAGATTCTGCCAGTTGCCGCACACACACGCGTCGTGGGATCGTGCACACGCCGTTACGGAGGTAGTCGTGGGAACGTGGTTGCAAAAAGGATAGAGGCTGACGTGACGGCACGCACGCCAGCCACGCCCACGCCCACGCGCCGGGCCAATTGCCGCACACGCGTCGTGGGATCGTGGGATCGTGCCCGCGCCGTTACGGAGGCAATCGTGGGAATGTGGGATCGTGGAGGCAGTCGTGGGAACGTGGTTGCAAAAAGGATAGAGGCTGACGTGATGGCACACACGCCAGCCACGCCCACGCCCACGCCCGGCGCGCGCGCGTGTGGCTTTCCGATTCCCACCTCAACCGGTCAACAGGGAGCCTCCAATAACTCCCTATTTAAGTTGAGATACTCCTCGCTTAATTCCTGAGGTGGTATTATTATCCTTAACACTTATTATGGGCCTTTGAGATTTAATAGAATAAATCGGGCCTAGCCCAATTATTCTAACATATTGATGGTCAAAGTTCTAAAAGTTTGTCCAAATCTTGTCCTAAATGTCAAATATTTGACCGAATTTAGAAACCAAGAGGGCTTAAACTGTTTTTCTGAAGACAATCAATTTGCACTACTGCCATGAGCTTTGGATAGGACAAAATGCACTGAATTCTCATGTTCTCCAGTGAATTTACTAATCCTTGTGTGATCATCTCTTCAATCTGACTGATATTAAGTCTGCACTCTGCAATTTTAAGTTTTTAACCCACATGACACAACTAGTAACTTTTGACATGCATAGGTTTTGCCATGTCTTGGAGGCTTACAGTTAAAGTTATGATGTTACATTGTCAATGCCATCTTTTTTCTGAAGAAAATTTTGAAACGCTCTCCCACTTTGATCCATCCCCTCTAGATAAACTTACATATTTTATATTTATCAGGTGGCTCAAGCCTGTTCTTCTATCTGCAGATATGATGACACCGGATTCAATATTAACAAAGTAAAGTATGAGGGAAGCTTGTTGATAGTAGAGAACAAGATAATGATATGGGCACCCAAAACATTTGCAGATATAACAGCTGAAAGGTATTCATGTTTGAATCTCAAGTTTCTGGAAGTAGAATTTGCATTGCTTCCCATTTATCTTTTATTTGACTAACAATGCATATTTATTCAATAATGCAGTTTATCAATCTTCAAAGTAGTGCACCCTATCCCAGGTAATTCTGCTATTGGTCAACATTTTTAGGCATTTTATCTTGATTGGTCTTCAGCCATTCTTTCACCCATGTTTGAAATGTCCATATTGCTGTTTTTCTTTTAATGATCAATCGCATGGTGCAGCTTCATTAGGAAGCTAAAACAGGAATTGGCTGTTTATCAATCTACAAAGCTTAGCATTGTATTGGTGCACAAATATTGCTGCGCGCTGTAACACGATCCATGAGCTTATCGCAGACACGAAGTGCAGCTCGGCATGCTTCCAAGAGACAAAGCTACAGAATATAGATGACGGTCTCGCCCGCTTTTTAGGAGGCTACAAGCTCGACAAATTTGCCTTTAAGCCGACAAGAGGCACGAGAGGGGGGATCCTCCTCTTATGGAATAGTGCAGTCTTTGACGTCCAAGAGGTCCGAATCGGCCGCTTCTCGATTTCTGCGCAAGTGACGGTCATACTCACAGGGGCCACGTTTCTGCTCACTGGAGTTTATGGGCCCACAAGGCACCACCTCAAAAGCACCTTCCTTCGGCACATCAGAAGAATAAGGCCCGGCCCCGGCTTATCCTTGAAGATTTTAACATGATCTATCGAGCAAGGGACAAAAACAACAGCAACGTCAACCTTGCACGCATGAGATGCTTTCACTCAACAATCAATCGATGTGAACTGCATGAGATTCCCTTGCAAAATAGGAAGTTCACCTGGAGCAACGAACGACGAAGGGCTACACTTGTCAAGTTAGATCGCTACTTTTGCAACGAGACTTGGGACTTGGCCTTCCCCCACCATGTCCTTCATGCCCTACCCACAGAGCCTTCTGACCACTGCCCTCTAGTCCTCTCCGACCCCCAATGTCCACGTAGGCCGAGAGCCTTCAAGTTTGAGAACTTCTGGACAAGAATTCCAGGATTCAAAGACAAGGTCAAGGATGCCTGGTGTCAACCTTCGTCACACACAGAGCCTATGCACCGCCTAAATGAAAAGCTTCATCGCACCGCGACTTGTCTTAGAGAATGGGCAAAAGGAATTTGCACCGAGGCCAAACTGCAGTTTCACATGGCGCTCGACATCATTAAAAGACTAGATGTGGCACAAGAACATAGAGACCTCTCTGCCCAGGAAACAAGACTAAGAGCAGCCCTCAAGCGTAAGATCCTTGGCCTCGCTTCCATTGAGCGGGCAAGGAAAAAGCAGGCCTCCAGAGTAACACATATCCGTGAGGGAGATGCGAACACGAAGTTTTTTCATCTCAAAATGAATGCGCGAAGAAGAAAGAACACCATTCATCGGCTGAAAAAAGACAATGGTTGGGCTGTGACACATGAGGAGAAGGAAGCAACGAGCCATGAACATTTTGCGAGCATAATGGGGTGGCCGGCGCCAAGACCAAATGAGCTAAATTGGGATGCCCTTGACATCTCACCCATTGACCTAGCCACCCTAGGGGAGCCCTTCTCTGAACAGGAAGTACATCAAGCAATCAAGGAAATACCAAGTGACAGCTCCGGGGCCAGACGGCTTCACCAGGATTTTCTTTAAAGTCTGCTGGGAAATCATAAAGGAGGACGTCCTTCTGGTCTTCAACTCCATTTACACTCTCAGATGTGCACACCTGAATCTGATCAACTCTGCGAACATCGTCCTAATTCCAAAAAAAGAGGGGGCCGAGGGCGTTTCAGACTTCAGGCCAATTAGCCTAATCCACACTATCGCTAAGATCTTCTCCAAGATGCTTGCGTTGCGACTAAGGCCTCATATGCACAGCTTGATTTCGATCAACCAAAGTGCCTTCATAAAAGGGAGAAGCATACATGACAACTTCCTCTTCGTGAGAAACATGACTAGAAGATACCATCGATTAAGGTGGGCGATGCTGCTATTCAAGTTAGACATAACTAAGGCCTTTGATTCAGTTCGCTGGGATTACCTGCTAGCCTTGCTGCAGCGAAGGGGTTTCCCAACAAAGTGGATAGATTGGCTGGGGGCTCTGCTATCAACTTCCACCTCCCAAGTACTTCTCAACGGCTTGCCAGGGCAGCGGATCAAGCACGGAAGGGGCCTTAGGTGGGGGACCCCCTATCGCCACTCCTTTTCATACTTGCGATTGACCCCCTTCAGCGAATCCTTTTCAAGGCTACAGAGCTCGGTGCAATCTCGAAAATTCGGGGGAGAACAACTAGGCTAAGGATCTCAATGTACGCAGACGACGCCATCATCTTCATTAATCCCACCCGAGGCGATGTTACGGCTTTCACGGACATCCTGCAGCGCTTCGGTACTGCAACTGGGCTCGTCACCAATTTTCAGAAATCCCAAGTGGCGGCCATCAGATGCGGCGGCATCGAGTTGAATGAGGTTCTTGAGGGCGTCTCTGTGGTGAGGGCAAGTTTCCCCATCAAGTGCTTGGGCCTCCCCCTAGCTCTGGGAAGACTGCGGAAGGTGGACTTGCAACCTGTCTTTGACAAAATTTTCGGAAGGGTAGCAAGCTGGAGAGGAAAAAACATGGCAGCGGCTAGAAGAACTACGCTCGTCAAATCTATGCTAACGGCGCAACCAATCTACCTTCTGACCACTCTGAAAATCACAAAGGAATCCCTTGAGCAGCTAGACAAGCAGCGGCACCGCTTCCTCTGGGCAGGCACGGGTGATATTACCGGAGGGAAATGCAAGATCAATTGGACAAAGACGTGCATGCCGACCAGCCAAGGAGGATTGGGGGTCCTAAATCTGGACAAATTCACGAGGGCCTTGAGGTTGAGATGGCTGTGGCATGAATGGAAGGACAAGACCAAACCTTGGGTGGGGCTGGAGACGCCACGTGATGAAATAGATAGGAACCTCTTCGCCGCCTCAACAAACATAACAATAGGGGACGGAAACACGGTGCGATTTTGGGAGTCCGCGTGGATTGGTGGGCGAAGACCCAAAGACCTTATGCCGCTTGTCCATGCGATCTCAAAAAAGAGAGGAAAATCCCTTCGGCAAGGAAAGGAGGAGGATGCCTAGGTGCAAGATTTGAAGCTTGATTCACAATCATCTATCACAGTCGACCTCGTCGAACAGCTAGTCGCACTGTGGGAAGCGGTCCGAAATGTGCACTTAGACGTTGGAGAACTAGATCAGATTACTTGGAAGTTCACAAACAACGGGCACTACACGGCCTCCTCGGCTTACCATGCACAGTGCTGCGGGGCGCCGAGCACAAACTTCAATTCCTTGATTTGGAAAGCCTGGGCATCGGGGAAATGCAAATTTCATGCTTGGCTCATCATTCAGAACAGAGTCTGGACTTCAGACTGGCTTGTGACCAGGGGATGGCAGAACAATGGTTGTTGCCCTCTTTGCCGCCGCGAGACTGAGACGGCATTGCACCTCGTTGCCACTTGTAGATACACCAAGAGGATCTGGCACCTCGTCTCTGCATGGGTGGGCTATCAGCAGATGGACCCAACGGAATGGGAGGAAGCCTAGTCAGTCAAACAGTGGTGGGAGAACATTGCAAACACGCCTAGTGTCCCGAAAAAAGGACTTCGATCGCTCATTCTGTTAGTCATCTGGGAAATTTGGAAAGAGAGGAATCGGCGGATTTTTGATCACAAAGAGGTGGCAACGAACTTCCTACTAATGAAAATCAAAGAGGAGGCGAGCCTTTGGGCTTTAGCAGGAGCTAAGTGGTTGCGTGAGTTAATCCCGCACTCTGTATAGTGTACAGCTATAGTGGTTCTCCGTTTTCCTTTTACCCTTAGGGGTTTGTATTTTCTCCTGCTCTATTCAATGAAAAGGCACTCTAGTGTTGTTTTCCGTTCAAAAAAAATATTTTTAAGAATTTCAGGGTAGAACACAGTCAATGCAAACCTATCCTGAAATCTATTATATACTAAAAGTCCATTAAACTCCCTACAAACGCTCTTAAGCTGCCACGTGTCTCCCTCAAAACACTCTCAACTTGCCACGTGGCGTAACGAGAGGAATTCAGCACCTCGTAGGGCCCGCACATTATTTCCATAAATATATGTACGTGTACACAAGGCAAGATTTGAAATCTATCTAAAAGCAAAACATGTACTTGTCGTGAACGAACATAGATTAGTTCCATATTTGTGTGTGAGAGGCAATATTCCAAATCTCTCAAAGCAAAACATTCCAAATCTCAAAAAGCAAAATTTAGATCACTAGGAAAGATTATTAATTGCAACAAGGATTAGTTCCATATACATGAGACAATATTCGTAAGGCTTGCATGCATATATATACACCCCGCCAGCATGCGACATTAGTCGATTCCGGAAGAAGTCGATTCCGACGACGGAGCAGAAGAAGTCGATTCCGGCGGACGGAGCAGAAGAAGTCTGCGGCACCTTGCGAATCATCTTTGGCATAGGAAGGTATATCACGCACCCACAAAAGAACACAATCATGACATCATCTAATCATGATCTTGCAGCTAGGAAATAACATATGCATCTATACAGTTTTGTCATCATATTTTCAACAGAAGAAACTAACATTGCACCTACAAAAGAACACAATTACGATATCCTGTATTAGTTAGAGGTACATTATGTTGCATCTATGTATACAATTTTGTCAATTTTTTTTCCAGCACAAAAAAGTAACCTTGCACCTATCAAAGAACACAATTATGAGAGTTTGTATTAATTAGTTCTATAAAATAACATAAACATGTATACGACTCTCTGTCAAATTTGTTTAGTAACTATATGCAGTACTACTCATTTGCAGATAACATGGCACCTAGCAATTTGATTACTGCATTAACACCAAAGAACGATAGGTGGAGAATCAAAGTAAAAGTTATTAGGCTATGGGATGCGGTTAATCCTACAATGGTTGATGAGTTCTATGGTATACAGATGATTGTACTAGATGCAGAGGTATGATTGTTGTAAACATGTGATTTAATATATTGTTCTATTATGTAAATACTATTTTTTTGGTGCAGGGCAACTCAATACATGTCTCTATCTCAAAGCAATTGGCGAACCACTTCAGGCCAAAAATTAAGATTAACTCAATATATACTTTTAAAAATTTCAAAGTTATGGAACATGATAAATACCGTGTCCTAAAAAACAATCTGAAAATCCTTTTTTATCATGATACCATAGTAAAAGAGGTAAAATCAAAAAGACAATGTTTCTTGGACTATTACTTCGAGTTTACAGACAGGAAAACATTAAGGAGTAGGTTGAATAAAGATCAACAGTTATCAGGTATGTGCATAATCTTACTTCTTTTAAACATTGTTATTTGTACTAAAGACCTGTTTGTATTTAGATGTGATTGGCTTACTTAGCGGGATGAAGCCGATCGAGCAAAGAATGCTAGGAAAAAACACAAGCAGGGAGAGGGTTTGCAACATGCGTGAAATTGAACTCCTTTTATTAGAGTAAGATTGTTGTCTGCAAATTTAAACCAGCACTAATACTTTCTATGTGGTATATTTTACAAGACTTTATTGCATTTGTAGGGGAGAAAAAGTTAAAATTACTCTATGGGGAGATATTTTAGCAAATATGGTTGACGACGATTTGCTTGGGAAGCAAACTGTGTTCATCGCCACTGGACTTCTGGTTAAAGAATATGAAAGTGAGGATGTTATTTTTTTCTAATTTAACGTACTTATAGTTTTAGTAAACTAACGACATTGATCATTTAGAATTATTATCATTTGGAGTAACAAGTTCAACAGAAGTTTTTTTGGATATGGAAATTCCTGCAAGCATGGAAATATTGAGCAGGTGTGCAGTAGTAGCATTTAAATTCATATATATTTGTTGATTTGTCTAAAATTATCTGATGGATTATATTGCATTTTATTTATAGGCATAATGCTGAAAAGGTTTTGCCCACAATGATTGAAGTGGACGCAAGCACTCAAGGAACCATTGAAGAGCAAATGTTCTACAATAGAAAGACATTGAAAGAAATAACAGAATTGCGATATAGTAATATACAACAGAAGGTACATATCCATTCCTATGTTACGTTTATTTTTCATTTGTGTATTTAATGTTGGGAAAAATCTACTTGATGGCTGATGTAATGAGCATTACCTAAATTAAGTGGTACGTTTAGTCGTGAAGTCATCTTTAGTCACTCTTTCAAGCTGATTAGTTAACCAACATTAATTTGTTTTTTATTTAGGAATTTATATGCACAGTCAAAGCTAAAATTGAGGAGATTAAATCAAGAAATTGGTGGTATATGTCTTGCGATAAGTGCTTTTGTGGAACAAGAAAGGAATCAAATGTATACATTTGCAATTCATGCGGAAAGGAAGCAGTGAACCCAAAACCACGGTAAGCATGCTCTTCAAATTTTATTTGACATATTGTAGCAGGTATATTTACCATTAACGGCACATTGTACCAGGTATGTAATAAACCTTGAGATAAGTGACCACACTACTAGGACGACATGTACAATATTTAATGAGGAAGCAGAAAGAATATTTGGTCATAAGTCTGTGTCCACCATGCTGGAGGAACAGAATGGACAAATTGATATGATTCCTGATACAATACGTCAGATATGTGGAAGAATATTGATATTCAGATTGAAGTTGACTAAAAGGAATTTAGAAGAGTGTAAGGAAGACTACAAAGTGAACTACACTTTTACACCTAATGAAAAGCTTGAGATGAATTATGTAAATGACAAGGCAGAAGAGGTATGACTATTTGCATTATTCTTTTTTATACATGTTATAGATCTTATATTACAATATAAATATTAATTTGCAGTCAATGTTGAAGTACAACGATGATTATGGCTTCACTGATTTGAAAAAAATATTTTTGTAATGCATATGATATATATATAATTATTTATTGGATGTTCTGTAGTTTGGGCAGCACAATTTTCAGGTAAAAGAAGAGCCAAAAAATGAAAGTAGTGATGATTATGAAATGAACAATCATCGCAAAACAAAGAAAGAGAGATCAAACATGAGATCTACAAAAAGATCAAACAAGGTATGTATAATTGCTTTCTTACATAACAATTCGTAAAGTTGTTTATAGTAGTACACTAATAATGATGTTTTATAGGAACCATACATTACCGATTCTGATGGGAAAACAAATGAAAAGGCAATCACAATCGATGATGATTCCGAAGAATCACTTGGTGATTATTTTGATGAAGAATACAATAAAAAGGTTACCCAGGAGAGTACAAAGACAAATCCTTCTAAAAGAAGAGTTACAAGACGCTTTAAAATAGCTAACAAGGTACTTCATTTATTTACTTTCCAAATTCACTCAATTTAGTTTTCACATAAATTATTTACCATTTCAATATGGCACTATGATATAGGCTAAGAAAGATCTTATATTACAATATAAATATTAATTTGCAGTCAATGTTGAAGTGCAATGATGATTATGGCTTCACTGATTTGCAAAAATCAGAAGATGAGGTAATATATAACAAATAAAAAATATTTTTACAATATATATTATATATATAATTATTTATTGGATGTTCTGTAGTTTGGACAGCACAATTTTCAGGTAAAAGAAGAGCCAAAAAATGAAAGTAGTGATGATTATGAAATGAACAATCATCGCAAAACAAAGAAAGAGAGATCAAACATGAGATGTACAAAAAGATCAAACAAGGTATGTATAATTGCTTTCTTATATAACAATTCGTAAAGTTATTTATAGTACTACACTAATAATGATGTTTTATAGGAACCATACATTACCGATTTTGATGGGAAAACAAATGAAAAGGCAATTACAATCGACGATGATTGTGAAGAATCACTTGATGATTATTTTGATGAAGAATACAATGAAAAGGTTACACAGGAGAGTACAAAGACGAATCCTTCTAAAAGAAGAGTTACAAGACGTTTTAAAACATCTAACAAGGTACTTCATTTATTTTACTTTCCAAATTCACTCAATTTAGTTTTCACATAAATTATTTACCATTTCAATATGGCACTATGATATAGGCTAAGAAAGGAAAATGTTCTGAAATGAAAACTCAGAGAAATAAGGTACAATTCTTACTTTTCTTTCATATACAAAACGATTTGTCAAACTATTACTGACATGTTATATACAATTGATGGGTATTAATAGGAACCATATACTACTGATTGTGAGAAGATAGCAAATGACAAACCAATTTCGCTTGATGATGATTTTGATGAAGAATATAATAAAAATATGGTCATGGCGGACACCAGTACTTCTAAAAGAAAAGTCAGACACTACATAGGACAAACTAACATTGTACTTCATTGAGTTTTACTTTCTATTTAATGTTACCTTTCATGTTTGTCCATTAATGTCAATATGCTATTGTGCAGGTAAGGGGAAAAGGTTGTGGAAAGAAGAGTACAAATATGGGAACTTGCACAAAAAGTGCAATTGAAAATACAATTCAAGATGATGAAGTATTTGATATATTTGTTAAATAAATCATGTATTTTAACATAAAACTTTTTTAATTAACTAACTAAGAACACAAAATTTAGGTGCATGACGGAAAAATTGCTTCAGGAACTGCTAAAAGACCATCAAGGAAATTTATAATTTCAGATAGTGAGGTACTGCATGAGACAATTTATCAAGTTATTAATTAATATATATTTTTTTTGTAACAACTAATTTTTTTTCCATAGGATGAGCACAGCAGTAATACAAAGGTGACTGGGGACAGCACCAGCTGTAATAGTAGTAAGGAAGATATAAACAAAGGTCGATGCAATTATAATATTGAGAACATTAAAGTTCACATGAATGAGCAGTCCAGTCGATGCAGATCAACAAGGATTAGAAGACCACCCACCCGATACTCATATTAGGTACAACATATTACTTCTGGGAAAATGTTGGTTGCTTTAGATTTGGTTTGATTAGTAAATTATAATAATATGGTCTTTCGTCTGCAGGTAATTTATCGTCAAGAAGGCCCAAAAGAACCAATTAAAAGGAGGGTTCAGCCAATACTTTTTATTGAAGAATAGTATTATATATGTTCCTGTTAATTTTTATGTTCATTAGATATTGTCAGATGTAACGTACAACTTGCACTTGCCAAAGGAATCCTTGGATTACTTTGTTTATTTCTAAGATAGAGAGTTAATAACATTCAATATAAATGCATGCATGTACCTTCAGTACATGTATATGAGTCGATCCCTGCTTGCTTCCTCTACCGTTGATATCCTAAAAGCATATAAAACAAGATCAGTTGATTTAATAATTCTTAATTAATACAAATCCCCAAGCAAGAAACTTAATGATTAAAAAAACTTGATTATGTAAAATGGAAATCAATCAAGAAAGATGAGCTCTCGGGGCTACCTTCGCTCTCAGCCATGCTTGATGTTGCTGCACTTGCTATCCGCACTGCCCCAACACCTGCCATCCCCACTGCCCCATTTCCTACAAATACCACCTCCCATACCAGAGCCAACTAACCGATGGCTAACACTGCTCCTGATCTAGACATCCTGCGGTGGATCTACCAAGGCACTGACTTGGATGCCCTATGGTGGATCTAGCCAACCAGTCTTTCAGCCGTCGCTACCACAAGGCATTCCCTCTCAAATCGGCTCCGATGGATGAGTAGTGGAGGAGAAGGTAGTGATGAGTGAGCTAGATAGATTGGAGAAGAATATATGTTCAGATTCTCTGCCGCCTAGCGTTCGCCCTCATGTGGCCATTCGGGACAGGAAGACAAACGCGACCGCAGCGCAGATATGTGGCCAGGAAGGGCTTGGGAGGAGATAACGATGTGCCTGCAATTTTACACTTTGGTCCTGCAGTGGATTTTAATTTATAAATGAGCCCTCAGTCTATTATCAGTACTTCAGTAATGAAACGTGTTTAGTATTTACCAAAATATAATGAATCTCCTTAGGATGATTGTAAACCTTTGGATGTTCTAAATAAAACCGCATCAAAGGAACTTTCCAAATGTGTAATATTTAAATGGATTTCACAATAATTTAATTAACTTCTGTAAAAATCAGGCAAAAAATATCTAATTAGAAATTTGACAA
Source organism: Oryza meridionalis (assembly GCA_000338895.3). NCBI lineage: Eukaryota > Viridiplantae > Streptophyta > Magnoliopsida > Poales > Poaceae > Oryza > Oryza meridionalis. Next base: position 2,131,427 of record CM002528.2, on the reverse strand, counting down.
TATATATATGCAATCTATTTTCAAGTACAATAAAAAAAATATACCATCTATTCAGCTTATCATCCGTACCAATAATTTCAATTTTAAAACTGCCAAAAAAAGCCACATTGTTTTTTATATAACCGTACTAAAAGTATTGCAAAATAGAGTTGACCGTACACAGTATTAAGGAATTACATCTTATACATAGAATGGAAACGATACCATTAAAAAGAATGGAAGACAATTGTTCAAGTATAGTAATAATATGGATGGAGTACTAATCCACGACACATAGGTTCATGGAAACTCCACGGACTCTATATTCCTATATAAATTAATCTTACAACAATGCTGCAATAAACAATCTACTCTTCCTTTCTTCCGGAGACACCAGTCAGGTCCCTATCAGTTCTCTCCATCATCTTCCATCACAGTGCAACTTATAGATTTATATTGACAAACACTCACATATGCAGTTGATACTTTATATTTTTTGACATTTGATTCGCAGTTGATACTTGCACAACAAAAATATAGGAAAACACGATGCAGAGTGGAAATCACCCTACGGATGATGGCAGTCCAACACAGGACAGGTAAGAATCACCCTAAATACCTTAATCGTTTGTGATTGACTCCTGCAAACTGCGACAATTATGAACTGATTTTCATATCCAATTTTAACAGTTCAAACTTGACTGCTCGAGCCAATTCAAAGGAATTATCGCGGTTAGCAAGATCGAAAAGGAAAAGAAAACTAGACCTGAGAAGGAGCGTATCTCCATCGACCAAAAATTACTCCAGTGCGGATGAAACAAATGCTCTTCAAAGGTAAACACTCAAGTTATCATCACAATTACTAAAAAGGAAATGCGTCATATTTAACAAGGATATGCCAACATTTACCAGGAAAAGAAAACTTGATGAAAAAAGGACTGGGTTTCAAATGAGCAACAATGAGTCAAGCGCAGACACAGGAAATCCCCTGCAAAGGTAAAATTATAGGCGAAGAATACAATTACCTATGAAGGTCCTGTATTTAATAACAATTTATTTCAACCGCAACAATTATGAACTGATTTTCAGATCCAAGTTTAACAGTTCAAGCGTATGTATTTAATAACAATTAATTTCCGAATAGGCACAATACATCAGAATCAGTCAAAAAAAGTAGTTATCTCCCTGTTTTGACATCCAATTTTCACAGCTCAAACTTCACTGCTGAAGTAAACTCAACGGAACTCGCACGCTTATCAAGACTGAACAGGAAAAGGAAACTTGACCTTAGAAGAAGCGGATCTACATTGAACAACAGTTCGACCTGTTCAAATCCAGCAAATCACATTGAAAGGTAAACATACAGAAAATCAACAAAATTGTTAGAAAGGAAATTTTTCCTTATTTAAGAATAAACACTGACTGTGATATGAATAAAATCAGGTCTAGAAAAGAAAAATATCAGATCCCATCAACCAACATGGAAACGAATAGGTATGTTAACCACATTATAAAAATGATATCGTCATTCAGTTTATTTTTAAATCACTTTTTTCTTTTATGAAAAAAAATATTTGTCTTCCAGTCTCAAGATGAATGATCGAGTAAGTAAGGAAGGAAACATTATAAGGAATAAGGTTGCTGATACAGGAAATCCCCTGCAAAGGTAAAATTATAAGCAAAGAATACAATTACCTATGAAGGTCCTGTATTTAATAACAATTTATTTCAACCGCAACAATTATGAACTGATTTTCAGATCCAAGTTTAACAGTTCAAGCGTATGTATTTAATAACAATTAATTTCCGAATAGGTACAATACATCAGAATCAGTCAAAAAAAAGTTGTTATCTCCCTGTTTTGACATCCAATTTTCACAGCTCAAACTTCACTGCTGAAGTAAACTCAACGGAACTCGCACGCTTATCAAGACTGAACAGGAAAAGGAAACTTGACCTTAGAAGAAGCGGATCTACATTGAATAACAGTTCGACCTGTTCAAATCCAGCAAATCACATTGAAAGGTAAACATACAGAAAATCAACACCATTGTTAGAAAGGAAATTTTTCCTTATTCAACAATAAACACTGACTGTGATATGAATAAAATCAGGTCTAGAAAAGAAAAATATCAGATCCCATCAACCAACATGGAAACGAATAGGTATGTTAACCACATTATAAAAATGATATCGTCATTCAGTTTATTTTTAAATCACTTTTTTTTTATGAAAAAAATATTTGTCTTCCAGTCTCAAGATGAATGATCGAGTAAGTAAGGAAGGAAACATTACAAGGAATAAGGTTGCTGTACCACCAAGGAAGAAGAAAAAATCAAGCGTGAAAGAATGGAATTTTGGCAAGCCTACATGCACATGTCAACACTGTGGTGCACTTTTCTGGTATGAAGAAAGAACTCGTGGCAAAGGAAAAGGGCCACCTTCTTTTAGCTTATGCTGCAAACAGGGCAAGGTTGACTTACCTACACTAAAGAAACCACCTACTTACCTTTCAAATCTGATGTGCAAAGAAAAAGGAAAGAGATCGAGGAACTACATGGACAATATCAGAGTATATAACTCCATGTTTGCATTTACCTCCATGGGAGGAAAAGTTGACAGAGAGATAAACAATGGGTCTGGACCATATGTTTTCCGCATGAATGGCCAGAACTACCACCGAATAGGTACTCTACTGCCTGAAGAAGGCGATAAACCTCGCTGGGCGCAACTTTACATCTATGACACTGAGAACGAAGTCAAAAACAGAATTGACGCATCAACATCATCCCATAATAGAGAATCAATAGATTCACACATTGTCTTAGGCCTAAAGAACATGCTGGACAGAGAAAACGTACTAGCACAGACATTCAGAATGGCAAGAGATAGATTCAAAGAAGGTGACTATCATAATGTAAGCCTACGACTTATAAGGAAGCGTGGTGGAGATGGCAGGCAGCATAACATGCCATCGGCATCGGAAGTGGCAGCACTGATTGTTAATGACACGAGTGAGAACCAAAAAGGACGTGACATAATTGTTCATTATAAAGACACAGGGCCCAGAAGAATATCAGAAAACCATCCAAAATTCATGGCAATGCAGTACCCGTTGCTATTTCCCTATGGAGAAGATGGCTTCACAAACAAAATATTGTACAGAGATAACCATGGATCCAAATGCAAGAGAAAACATTTGACCATGCTGGAGTACTATGCTTATCGCATACAACAGCGCAAAAATCAATGTATGCACTTGCTAATGTGTGAAAAATTGACGTTGCAGTTCATTGTTGATGCACTAGCGTGCATAATCCAATATAGGCTGGACTGGATAAGAAAACATCAAGGGAATCTTAGAACTGAACTGTATGCTGGCTTGCAGGATGCAATTGAAAGGGGTGACACAAGAGCTGAACAGGTTGGAAAAAGGATACTACTTCCTTCATCTTTCACAGGCAGCCCAAGATACAAGGCACAAAACTACCAAGATGCTATGGCAATATGTCGTTGGGCAGGATACCCAGACCTGTTTGTCACTTTCACGTGCAACGCTGCTTGGCCAGAGATACAAAATATGCTAGATGAAATAGGAGTTCAGAAACCATCAGATAGACCTGACATTGTTGACCGAGTATTCCATATAAAATTGAGGGAATTGATGACAGACATAAAGGACAAGCAATACTTTGGAAAGACTCTTGCAAGTAAAAATCCTAAACCCGCATATTCATTAGTTCGAATTTATTTAATTTTAAAAAGGAACTAACAATTGTCCATCTTAATGCAGTTATATACACAATTGAGTTCCAAAAGAGGGGACTTCCACATGCCCATATACTAATCTTCCTTGACAAGAAAGACAAATGCCCAGACGCTTCAGAGATCGATAGAATAATAAGTGCAGAGATCCCAGACAAGGAAGAAGACCGCGAAGGATTTGAAGCTGTGGAAAATTTCATGATGCACGGTCCATGTGGAGAGGCAAAGTCAAATTCACCATGCATGATAGAGAACAAATGCATCAGAAATTTCCCCAAGAAATTCCACAGTGAAACAACCGTGGATGAGGATGGATTCCCAACATACAGAAGAAGAGACAATGGCAGGTACATAGAGAAAGGAAACGTTAAGCTAGACAACAGATATGTAGTCCCTTACAATAGAGACTTGCTGGTAAAGTACCAAGCACACATAAATGTCGAGCGGTGCAATCGATCTAAGTCAATCAAATACCTTTTCAAGTACATGCATAAAGGCGACGACCAAGCAACAGCCCTAATCGAATCTGATCATGATGAGATCAAGAAGTACCTGGAATGCACGTACATATCAGGACATGACGCATGTTGGCGAATATTCCAATTTGAGATGCACTATCGATATCCATCTGTTGAGAGGCTACCATTCCACCTGGAGAATGAACAGCAAGTTATTTTCCCAGACTCGGCAGACTTAAGGAAGATTGTAAGAAAAGAAAGAATAGGAGTCACTAAATTTACACAGTGGATGGAAACAAACAAGATCAATGATGAAGCAAGGGACTTCACTTATGCTGAATTCCCATCAAAATGGGTATGGAAGAACAAACTAAAACAGTGGAACAAGCGGAAAAAAGGAAAAATGATTGGTAGGATCTACTATGCACATCCAGCAAGCGGAGATAAATACTACCTAAGGATGCTACTGAACACAGTGAAAGGACCCAGAACATTCGAAGAAATCAGAACTGTAGATGGAGTTGTACACCCATCATTCAAATCAGCTTGCGAAGCATTAGGATTTCTTGACGATGACAGGGAGTGGGTTGAATGCATCCGAGAGGCATCCAACTACGCATCAGGGAACCAACTACGATATCTTTTCACAACAATTTTATGTCACTGTGAGGTAACTGATCCGAAGAGAATATGGGAAAGCTGTTGGGAGGATCTAGGTGAAGACATAGAATACAAACAGAGAAAAAATCTCAACTATCCTACGCTTCGCCTAACAGAGCAACAAAAAAAGGGACATGCTCTGATAGAAATAGAAAAGCTGATGAGACAAGCTGGAAAAACACTTGAGGAATACCCTGATATAGAGCTACCAAAATGTGCTGAACTACGGGAACTTGGAAACAGACTTCTGAATGAAGAAATGAGCTATGACAAAGACAAGCAGAAAGAGGAACATGATAGCATATTTGGTAAACTTAATGCAGAACAAAAGGTAGCATTTGATTCAATAATAGAGTCAACCAACAAGGGGTTGGGAAAACTAATGTTTGTCGATGGCTACGGTGGAACAGGAAAGACTTACCTGTGGAGAGCTATCACAACCAAACTACGTTCAGAAGGAAAGATAGTACTCACGGTTGCATCATGTGGTATAGCAGCCTTACTTCTTCATGGGGGGAGAACAGCTCACTCAAGATTCCACATCCCACTAATTGTTACAGAAGAGTCAACATGTGACATCAAACAAGGATCGCACCTGGCGGAACTACTTAAAAAAACATCACTCATACTGTGGGACGAGGCTCCAATGGCAAACAGAATTTGCTTCGAGGCGCTAGACAGAAGTCTAAGGGACATACTAAGGTCCAAGGGTGAAGATAACAGCACAAAGCCATTCGGCGGTATGACTGTGGTTCTAGGAGGAGACTTCCGCCAGATTCTTCCTGTTGTGCGAAAGGGAAGACGCACGCAAATAGTAAATGCATCAATAAAACGGTCCTACCTATGGCAGCACTTCCACATCTTCAAACTTACAAGGAACATGCGCCTGAGCTGCATCTCAAGAGATGAAGACGAGCAAAAAAGGACTGCAGATTTCGCACAATGGATTTTGAACATTGGTGATGGCAAAACAACATCAGCGGATGGAGAGGAATGGATAGAAATACCTGATGACCTGATACTGAAGAAAGGAGGTGATCCAAAGGAAGAAATTGTGAAGAGCATATATCCAAACTTGGTACAGAATTATAAGAAACGAGATTTCTTAGAACAGCGAGCAATTCTATGCCCAAGAAATGAGACAGCGAGGGAAATTAATGAATTTATAATGAACATGATAGAAGGAGAGGAGATAACATATCTGAGCTGCGACACTGTATGCAAAGCAACAACTAATGACAGTGAAACCGATGTCCTATATCCAACAGAATTTCTAAATAGTCTAAACTTCCCTGGAATGCCAAACCATGTGCTGAAACTGAAACTAGGCCTTCCAGTGATGCTACTGCGAAACATTAACCAAAGTTCAGGGTTATGTAATGGTACACGAATGACCATTACTCAGCTCGGGAAAAGATTCATTGAAGCACAGATCATAACAGGAACACATGTAGGAGAAAAGGTATATATCCCTAGAATAATAATGACGCCAACAGAGTCAGGATGGCCCTTCTTGCTAAAAAGAAGACAATATCCACTCAGTGTGTGCTTCGCTATGACCATCAATAAAAGCCAAGGACAGTCTCTAAACATGGTAGGACTATATCTGCCTAAGCAAGTATTCACGCATGGGCAGCTCTACGTAGCGTTCTCCAGAGTTACAAGACGAGATGGGCTACGGATAATGCTAGATGACAATGAAAGCCCAGGTGAACATATGGTCAGGAACATAGTGTACAAAGAGATTTTCTAGAAGGTATTATATCATTCTCATTCATCTATATTGATCATACAAACTATGTTGCAAACTACTCATGGGTACCTTATCATTGTAAATATTCATTGCAGCTGCTCTATTCCTGCTTCTCTCCAGTACAACATTGATTGTGCTACAACATACTCTAGCGAAAGGCTGCAATTCAAAATTACCATTTACAGTGAGTATTTTTACCAGCTGAAATAGGATGATATTTCAAACATTATATCTTCCTTTCACAAACAATATATTTCATCTTTGTACTATATTCAATAATTACTACCTCTGTTTTCAAATGAATGACGTTGATTAGTGCAATTTTGAACTAACCGGCGTCAAACAAAAAGAAATGGAGAGATATAAAGTTATAGGATAATTACATTTTCCTTCTATTATAACATTTTTTCCCCAGAAAGTAAACATCCATGAACCATTTATTTTTTTAGACAATGGATTAAACAGGCTTAAACATCCAAAATACATGTACACAGCCAATGAGCCATTTAATCACATCATAATTCCGCAATCTTTCGTATTATGCACATACCGTCTTTCCATAGAGCTGTGAACAACAACTCCATCGCTGCCAATTGTCCCCTGGCGAACACCCCAGCAGCTGATGCCAAATCCACTAATCAAGGAAAATAGAGAGGACATAACCAATACAGACGAAGGAAGATAGAGAGGTCGACACACCGCAGCCGCCAACCCACCCACTGAGCTAGGAGATAATTCAAGGAGGATGTTGAGGTGAGGACGGAACATGGGAGGTGGATATGGACATGGCGCTGCAAGCCTGCAACAGCCACTGGAGGGAGGGAGACGGGAAACTACAGGAGACCCACGCCGTCCCCGCCACTCGCTGCTCTCCGCCCGCGGACCACGCCATCCCCGCCTCCTACCATACGAAGTTTTGTGAAGGTCTGGTATGGTAATTATATATAAAATTATCAAATTGAAAGCATTTTTTACTTTGAAGTTACAAGCTTTTTTTACTACAATTAGTTAACTACGAAAGCTCAATTATACAGAGCCATACAGACACCCTTCATGATGGGCCAAAAAATCTCAAATATGCAGTACAAGAGGGATAACTTGAACGTAAAGCAGAGACAAATCGATACAGAGCAAAGACATGGGAACAGAGCAACAGGACATTAGTGCAGTACACATTGACGATGCAGGGATGCACGATGCAATACCTGAGGACAGCGCCCGTTGTACAGCCCAATCGCGAGTGAAGCGGTTGGCGATGCAGTAGCTCGGCGGCGCAACCAGCTCGGCCTCGCACTCCACAACCTTGCGGGAGCGCACGTCAGATCGAGACCTCCGTCCCCGCCACCCGCGTCGCCGTCCCCCCGTCCACAGCGCCTGCAGCTCTCCGCTACCGCTCTCTGCCCGCAACCAACGCCATCCCCGCCGCCCGCCGCCGTCCCCGCCATCTACGCCAGCAACCCACGCCATCCCCGCCGTCTGACGCCGTCCCCGCCGCCTACGCCGCCAACCCACGCCATCCCTGCCGCCTGCGCCGCCGTCCCCCCTGCCCAAAGCTCTCCGCTCGCACCTCCGGCCCGCGCCATCCGCCATCCGCCATCCGCCCTCCTCGTCCGCCCTTCCCCTCAGACCTCATCCTTTCCATTTTCCCCTCTTCTGTCACTCTCTCCTTGCTATCCATACGTATACTCGTATAGCGGAATAGAAAAGAAGAGCAAAAAAAATTAGCTTAGACAGAGTTACAGAGTATTAGTTGCCTACTACTAATTAGTATTTTAGTCAAAGCAAAGTGATGCAAAATTTGTTTGGTTAAGTGCAGTTTTTTTTTCACAAATGCATAATTATTTCATCTACATAGATTAACAAAATTTAACAATCATCTGTTTTTCCTGTACTTGCGAGACGAAACTTTTAAAACTAATTGCGCCATGATCTGACAATGCCGTGCTACAGTAAACATTTGCTAATGACCGATTATTTACGCTTAATAAATTTGTCTCACAGTTTATATGCGGATTATGTAATTTGTTTTGTTAATAATCTATGTGTTAATAATTCAGATAACCACTTTTCTCTATCCTCTATTTTACACATGCTTCTAAAAAATCCTACGCTATCACATGATTTAAAATCTTAGACCTATTATTTTGGACCATTACATTATATCTTTTCAAAATAAAAAACATATATAAAATATAAGAAAAAAAATATGACCATTGTAACTTTAATCGGTAAAACAATTATTTACATCCGATAGACCAATCCTTAAAAATACAAATCCATTCCACCTCCCTCCCGTACATAATCACTCGTCTCTCCACGATATCTGTACGTACATGAAAGATATATATCTTGCATATAACAGAATTTTAAAAAATTACCATCGAGACAATCGTCAAGCTACTAATGCAAAGGTTGTTTGATTATTATTTGTCCAGATGATAATTTGATCTAACTGGGTTAATACATTTTAAATTTTTTACACTCTATCCAAACATCCATTCTATTCCATACTATATTTTAAACATTCATTTCTATCATATTTATATACCATTTTCTTTTCTTTTCTCAAAATCATTTATATACCATTTTCTATTCTTTTCTAAAAATCCTGTGTTACAAAGGAAACCCTATATTCTTTCTAATAACAACAAAAATTATGATAGTTTAAATAATATGCCCGCGCAACTGCGCGGGCTACCTTCCTAGTTAATTGAATAGTTAAATTGTCCAAGCATCTTTCTCCTGCTGGGTCTCAAGATGTGTTCCAGGATATTGCACCCTCATGGTTGAATAGTTTTTTGTATTTCTAAATCAAAAGCGCCGTTTGTGGGTTGACATCATTTCGTTTGCCATGCTTCTCCAGAGATTCTGATTCTTGGTTGTGGTAGACACATCCAAACGATCAGTCCTGAGCTCCGCAAATTCATTCGGTCAACTGGGATGAAGCTGGAAGCAGTTGATTCGGTAAAAGACCAAATGTTCCTTATTTACAGCATCATCACTTGTGTTTGTAAGTAGGAGATATTTGTAGTTTATTCACTACCTACAATGTTTAGTCTTTGCACATGTCTAATCCGACCGTTGTATGGTAGAGGAATGCGGCTTCAACATATAACATTCTGAATGAAGAGGGGAGGCCAGTCGTGGCTGCACTTCTTCCTTGCCGAGTCACTTCTTGAAACACGAGTGTTACCTTTCTGGTGGTGAGCGTCTTCTCCTTCCAGTCGATACTCGATAGAGCTGAAATGAAGCATATTGTCGCATGGGAACACTGAAAATCACTTGTGAAATTAACAAGTGCCGTTACCCTGTCCTTTTCCTTTCCCCCACCCTTTTTTGGTACCATGCATCACACGTTCACACTTTCTCGAGAGCGAAATTCGAGTTGATATGTACATAGGGTGTGTTTAGTTCACGCCAAAATTAGAAGTTTTGGTTGAAATTGAAACGATGTGATGAAAAAATTGGAAGTTTATGTGTGTAGGAAAGTTTTTGTCAGCTTTGCCCAAGGATGCGAAGAACTCACGGAGCAGCAAACTCACACGAGCAGTGAACTCAAGCGATGACACACACGCACGAGCAACAAATTGTAGTGGACACACACAATAGATCTCTGGAGATGAACACACAGAAGTGCGCACACACACACACAAGCTTTTCTCGGCAACGAATGCCTCTGCTTTTCTTTTATATGTGACTCACACTTTACAAACTGAAGATTACACGGCTTATGTAGCCTCGCGTACATGCACAGCTAACAGCCCGGCCGGGTCGCCCGCACGACCATGAACCACTCACTCACACGATCTGCGCGTCTCACGCGCTAGAATCGCTCCTCCGAGCTGACTAAACCACGCCACAACGTGCTCCACTAGTCTTGCATGCAGCTAACTAATTTGCCACTAATCCTCTTATTCCCTAGACTTGTTCAGTTGCTAGTTGTGCTGCAACACATGCATCTTCCGATCACTAACATTGACTAACTCTACATGCAAAGCTTGGACTAACCATTGTTTACATGACACACATATGCATTTATCTAGTGGATCAACATAATTATATCACGTGCCTATCTACATGCAACTCATGCAAGACTAAAAACAACATGCAAGTCTTGATTAGTGATAACAGTTTTGATCTGATGAAAAAATTGAAAGTTTGAAGAAAAAATTTAGAACTAAACTCCGCCATAGTTTTATTATTGAGAAAACATCTGAAATATGCAGGCCACTGTACTGTTGCCGTTTTGTTTGAGAAAACATCTCAAATGCACTCATTGCAGACTTGCAATGAGTAAAATCCAATGAGAACTGATGTTGTTGTCCTTGATCTGACATGATGATCTTGTTCACTTCTAGGAGTAGTAGCTGTTATTTTTAAATATGTGATTCGAATTTTGGGCCCACAATATATTCGGATTAGTTTCCTAGTAGGAGTCTCTATTATGTGTCTTTCTATTATCCCCTATATATACTTTTGTAAGTCGTATGGAAAGGGGTGACGTTTCCATTGTGATTCCCCTACGTTTGTAATCATCTCCTCTATAGTGATCATTGCCGGTCGGCGTCCGTGGTTTTTTCCCGCAAGGGTTTTTCCACGTAAAATTTGTGTCTCCATTATGTATCTATTTTTATAATAAGTGGTATCAGAGCATTGGAGATCGATCTACTATAGTCCTGGCCACCGGCGATTTTTCCCAATAGAAAGAATCGATCTAATCGGCAGCACGAGTCGTCGTGTTCGTCGTTCCGCCGAATCAATCTGTTCTGCACCCTACCCATCGACTCCGAGTCGACACCGTCCACGCCTGCGCAGCCACGTGCCGACGAGAAGTAGCAGCAACCGGCCAGGCGCAACAGGAGAAAAGGCAGAAGGCAAATCCATGCATCTACAAGCGCACGCGTCCCGAGGAGGAAAATTAGGGCAGCAGCCTTGTCTGTTGGCCTGAAGTCCAAACTCACGTTAAATTGCTAAGCGCACCAAAGCTTGTGTACCAGGAAATCTACATACTTCGCTTTGTGCACACAGGAAGTGCACCCAGGTTTCGCGTTTTTTTTGCTAGTTTACCCTAATTTCTTACTAGCAAATTCAGGATTAATTCCCATGGCGAGTTTGAAGTATGATCTACCGCTCCTGGACTGAGACACAAGATTCTCACTTTGGCAAGTGAAGATGCGAGCCGTTCTTGCACAACAAGATCTCGATGATGCGCTTTCTGGATTTGACAAGATTGGTCCGGCGATGAGAAGAAAAGGGATCGTGAGGCTATGTCATATATTCATCTTCATCTATCTAACAATATTTTGCAGGAGGTGCTTAAGGAGGAGACAGCCGTTGGGCTGTGGTTGAAGCTGGAACAGATATGCATGACTAAGGATCTGACCAGTAAGATACACCTGAAGTAAAAGTTATTTTTGCACAAGTTATAAGATGATGAGTCCGTGATGGACCATCTCTCCACTTTCAAGGAAATTGTTGCTGACCTTGAGTCTATGGAGGTAAAGTATGATGAAGAGGATTTAGGCCTTATTTTATTGTGTTCATTGCCTAGCTCATATGCAAACTTCAGGGATGCTATACTTTATAGCCGTGATACTCTAACTTTGAAGGAAGTTTATGATGCTTTGCATGCCAAAGAAAAGATGAAGAAGATGGTACCCTCTGAAGGTTCAATTTCACAAGCAGAAGGCTTGGTTGTTCGGGGTAGGCAACAGGAGTGCAAATACTGCAAGAGAGATGGACATGATATCTCTGAGTGTTGGAAGCTATAGGACAAAGACAAGAGAACCGGAAAATATATACCAAAAGGTAAGAAAGAAGAGGAAGGTAAAGCCGCAGTTGTTATTGATGAGAAGTCTGATGCAGAATTGATTGTTGCTTATGCTGGTTGTGCACAAACTAGTGACCAGTGGATTCTTGATACTGCATGCACCTATCACATGTGCCCGAATAGGGATTGGTTTGCCACCTATGAAGCTGTTCAAGGTGGTACTGTTTTGATGGGTGATGATACACCATGCGAAGTTGCAGGTATTGGAACAGTTCAGATCAAGATGTTTGATGGCTGTATCAAAACATTGTCATATGTGCAGCATATTCTAAATTTGAAGAGAAGTCTCATCTCTTTATGTACTCTTGATCGCAAAGGGTACAAATATTCCGGTGGAGACGGAATTTTGAAGGTAACTAAAGGCTCTCTTGTTGTGATGAAAGCTGATATTAAATCTGCCAACCTGTACCATCTGCGAGGTACAACTATATTAGGTAATGTTGCTGCAGTTTCTGATTCATTATCTAATTCCGATGCTACTAATATTTGGCATATGCATCTTGGGCATATGAGTGAAATTGGTTTGGCAGAATTGAGCAAGCGAGGATTGCTAGATGGACAAAGTATCGGAAAGCTCAAATTTTGTGAGCATTGCATCTTTGGCAAACATAAGAGGGTGAAGTTCAACACATCTACACATACTACTGAAGGTATTCTTGATTATGTGCATTCTGATTTATGGGGGCCTACTCGTAAGACATCATTTGGAGGTGCTCGTTACATGATGACTATCGTTGATGATTATTCACGAAAAGTTTAGCCTTATTTCTTGAAGCACAAATATCAAGCTTTTGATGTGTTTAAAGAGTGGAAAACTATGGTTGAAAGACAAACTGAAAGGAAGGTGAAAATCCTTTGTACTGACAATGGGATGGAGTTATGTTCTAAGATATTTAAATCATATTGCAAGTCTGAAAGCATTGTGCGTCACTACACCGTTCCTCATACACCTCAACAAAACGGTGTAGCTGAGCGTATGAACAGGACAATTATATCAAAGGCCCGTTGTATGTTGTCTAATGTAGGTTTGCCTAAACAGTTTTGGGCGGAAGCCGTTTCCACTGCTTGTTATCTTATCAATCGATCACCCAGTTATGCCATTGATAAGAAGACTCCAATTGAGGTATGGTCTGGTTCCCCAGCAAATTATTCAGACTTAAGAGTATTTGGTTGTACTGCTTATGCTCATGTTGATAATGGTAAATTGGAGCCTAGAGCTATTAAGTGTATTTTTCTTGGTTATCTGTCTGGTGTGAAAGGCTATAAGTTATGGTGTCCTGAAACTAAAAAGGTTGTGATTAGTAGAAACGTTGTCTTCCATGAATCAGTTATGTTACATGACAAACCTTCTACAAATGTTCCTGTTGAGAGTCAGGAGAAAGCAAGTGTGCAGGTGGAGCACTTGATTAGTTCAGGGCATGCACCAGAAAAAGAAAATGTTGCTATTAACCAAGATGCACCTGTTATTGAAGATTCAGATTCTTCTATTGTTCAGCAGTCTCCAAAACGTTCTATTGTAAAAGATAAGCCCAAAAGAAATACTAGACCTCCTCAAAGATATATTGAAGAAGCAAACATAGTTGCTTATGCTTTGAGTGTGGCAGAAGAAATTGAAGGTAATGCAGAACCTTCTACATATTCTGAGGCTATTGTTTCTGATGATTGCAATAGATGGATAACTGTTATGCATGATGAGATGGAGTCACTTGAAAAGAATCATACTTGGGAATTGGTAAAGTTGCCAAAAGAGAAGAAACCTATCCGTTGCAAGTGGATCTTCAAAAGAAAGGAAGGTATATCTCCAAGTGATGAGGCAAGATACAAAGCAAGGTTAGTTGCTAGAGGTTATAGCCAGATTCCAGGTATTGATTTCAATGATGTCTTTTTCCCTGTTGTGAAGCATAGTTCAATTCGCACTTTACTCAGTATTGTTGCAATGCATGATTATGAACTAGAGCAAATGGATGTTAAGACTGCATTTTTACATGGGGAGTTAGAAGAGGACATTTATATGGAGCAACCTAAAGGTTTTGTTGTTCATGGAAAAGAGAACCTAGTATGTAGGTTAAAAAAATCTCTTTATGGGTTGAAGCAGTCACCTAGACAGTGGTATAAGAGATTTGACTCTTTCATACTTTCTCAGAAGTTTAGAAGATCCAATTATGATAGCTGTGTTTATCTCAAAATTGTTGATGGTTCAGCTATATATTTGCTTCTTTATGTCGATGATATGTTGATTGCTGCAAAAGACAAATCAGAGATAGCAAAGTTGAAGGCACAATTGAGTACTGAATTTGAGATGAAGGATTTGGGTGCAGCGAAGAAAATTCTCGGTATGGAAATTACTAGAGAAAGACATTCTGGCAAGTTATATCTTAGTCAAAAAGGTTATATTGAAAAAGTTCTTCGTCGTTTCAATATGCATGATGCAAAACCAGTGAGTACTCTTTTAGCTGCACATTTCAGATTATCTTTAGATTTATATCCACAGTCAGATTATGATATTGAGTACATGTCTAGAGTTCTTTATTCAAGTGCAATTGGTTCACTTATGTATGCCATGGTATGTTCTCGTCCTGACTTATCACATGCATTGAGTGTTGTCAATAGATACATGGTTAATCTTGGCAAAGAGCATTGGAAAGCTGTTCAATGGATTTTCAGATACCTACGTGGTACATCTAGTGCTTGTTTGCAGTTTGGGAAATCTAGAGATAGACTTGTTGGTTATGTGGATTCAGATTTTGCTGGAGATTTAGATAGGAGAAGATTGCTCACAGGTTATATTTTCACTATTGGAGGATGTGCTATTAGTCGGAAGGCCAGTTTGCAAGCAACTGTTGCCTTATCTACTACTGAAGCAGAGTATATGGCTATTTCTGAAGCTTGTAAAGAAGCTATTTGGCTTAGAGGTTTGTACATTGAGCTTTGTGGAGTTACATCTTGCATAAATATATTTTGTGATAGTAAAAGTGCAATATGCCTTACAAAGGATCAAATGTTCCATGAGAGAACAAAGCACATTGATGTGAGATATCACTTTATTCGAGGTGTAATTGCTGAAGGTGATGTTAAGGTATGCAAGATAAGTACTCATGATAATCCAGCTGATATGATGACAAAGCCAGTTCCTATTACTAAGTTTGAGCTTTGCTCAAGCTTGGTTGGTGTTACATTATAGTCCTAGAGACTATTTGGCGCGCGGTGATTTTACCTACATGAGGTATTTTTTGGTGTTTGATGTTTTTTATGCTACAAGAGGAAATTCGTCTCAAGGTGGAGATTGTTAAATATGTGATCCGAATTTTGGGCCCACAATATATTCAGATTAGTTTCCTAGTAGGAGTCTCTATTAGGTGTCTTGCTATTATCCCCTATATATACTCTTGTAACCCGTACGGGAAGGGGTGACGTTCCCATTGTGATTCTCCTACGTTTGTAATCATCTCCTCTATAGTGATCATTGCCGGTCGGCACCCGTGGTTTTTTCCCGTAAGGGTTTTTCCACGTAAAATTTGTGTCTCCGTTGTGCATCTATTTTCATAACAGTTATCTTTTCTTGTGAGATGAAATTCAGATAACTTGTTTAGCACGGTCACTGATAAGCTAGTTTCATGTGTTAATGAACCAGAATCTTCCTGCACAGATCATCGTGTCTCAGCTCTTGTTATGAAGAAAATCCTTTTTCTCTGACTGAACAACTGCTGTTGGCTTCTTTCTTCATCTTATTCAGAGAACAATTGATAAATCTCTCTAATAAAAATCACATGGAATGATAGAAATCCGAGGTTGAGTGCAAAGTGCAAACTGAAGAGTCCGAGGGAGGTCGGAGTTTCCCTGAATGAAGAAGTGGGATTCGGAGAATTTAAATCCGAGCCCCCAGCAGCTGATTGTGCTATCTCTCTCAGGATAAATGCTCCGAGGAATGTGAATGTGGGCCTCGGTAACTTGGTGAGAGTTTAGATGGACCGAGCCCATTACACTACAGACGGAAGGCAAAGCCAGACGCTGCTGGTTAGTACCACCTCGCCAGTTTTGAAGATGGGGGAGCTGCTTATAAGCTGGAACCTGGAGCTTTACGTCACGACCTTACTTGAACAGGATCTGTTCTATAGGCTCGTACCGTTGCATCCTTTACCAATAAGGAGGCAAGCACTCAAGTCTGGTTGATGCGACATAACCTCTGGGCCAGAGCGTGATTAACGTCTAGGATGTTCTCTAATAATTGAGCCATCCGACGGCTGTAGAGGATCGTTCCTGCCTGGGTTTACTTCCGGTGCAGGGTGGCCCAGAGAGGTTGTCTGACAGACACATATCCTCCTTTTTTCCCTTCATCGTTTGTAATTTTTTTTCCCTTCATCTGCAGCTATAGCTTTCCTATTGCTTGTAATCATTGAACGAACCGAGGCTCCTAATTTTCTTTTTTAACACTTCTGCTGCTATCTGTATTCACTCACTGCCTGATCCTTTTCTTCCCTGCTAATCTATTGTTAGCCTAAACCGGTGCAGAGCCTGGAGCTCATCAATTTAATTGCAAGGGATGGCTAGCAGAATTTTTATGTTTTTGTTCAGCTGCATGCCATGTCCATTTTATGCCCTTAGAGAAGACCATGTTTGTGGAGAGTTTCAGGATTTGTAGTTCTTGTTTTTCTTTTTCTTTCTCTTTCTTGTCTTTCTTTTTTCTTTTTCTTTTTTTTTTTTTTGCACCCAGGGCTACCCTGGTACACTCTGAACCTGATTTTATCACCGTTAAAACAAACATGGTTTGCTACTCTGCAACAATTTATTTCACCAAGGATGTGAAACGAGGTATTTTACTGTTTGAAGTTTTAGTCTGAACCAGTTTTCTGCTCTAATTAGGCTACTTCTCTTCAGACCCATGTTCATTCTGAAAAATTCTTTTGTATTCCTTATCTGAAGACACGCAACTGGTTGCTTAGCTTGGAGCCACCAACGATTCGGTTATGTTTAATTTTAGGCTCAGATTTGAATTCCAATAATATTTATAGAAGATACGCACTAGTTTTTAACTGTGCAGGTTATCTAAAAAAAAAAATCCTTGGAAATAAACTGAGCCTCTGCCGTTACAGTTGCAAGGAATAAGTCCACTTTAGGTCCCTTTATTTGTCGTCCAGTCCGATTTTCGTCCCTGAACCCCAAAACCGGGTACGACCCGTCCCTCAACTTACGAAAACGGGCACATAAGGTCCTAAGGCAATTTGGATAGCGGTTTTGGCTAACGTGGCGCCTACGTGACTGGTTTGACTAGATCTCCGTCCCATGTGACATTGACGTGGCGCTTATGTGGCAATTTGATTTGAAAAAAAAATACCCATGGGACCCACATGTCAGTTAAAAAGGTGGAAAATACCGGATAATATCTGATGGATATCCGATTCCGACGGATATCACCTATATCATATTCGCTTTCATATCCGAATCCGAAATTTTCCGGATATATCCGACCGAAACTATCCGAATTCAAAAAAAGGTCCGGTTAAACGGAAATTATCCAATTCACTTTCAACCCTAATTGATGGCGTTTGGACCGGGGGTCACTGTCACACTTTCAGTTCCTCACTACGCAAGGAAGAAGAAAGCTTGTGACTGAGAGCAAATAATAATAAAAAAACAATTCCTACTATTGGGGTGTTTTAGCGTGTCACATCAGGTATTATATAGGGTGTTATAGGGGTATTTAGGCACTAATAAAAAAACTAATTACAGAATCCGTCAGTAAACCGCGAGACGAAATTATTAAGCCTAATTAATCCGTCATTAACAAATGTTTACTGTAGCACCACATTGTTAAATCATGGAGCAATTACATCTCGCAAATTAATCGTAATATGTGTAATTAGTTATTTTTAGTCTATATTTAATACTTCATACAGATGTTCAAACGTTTGATGTGACGGGTGAAAAAATTTAAGGTGGGATCTAAACTAGGCCTATATTAGGCCTATATGGATTATAGTCCACAACTGCACATAGCGATACAGGCGGTATCCTGATTACATTTTCATCCTCGCATTATATAGTCCAACTCTACACAATACTATGAGATACCACCACACAATTTTTTTTTTCAATTATGTAAGAGATGCACTTGCCGCACGTGTCAATTAAACATAAAAAAAACTATGAATATTCCCTCTTAATGTACGCTAAGGGACGGGGACACATCCCAGTAATAAAATCCCCAACCCAATTATATTCCTACTAAGAACATCTCCATTTGTGTCACGTTATTAGCGGACATCAGCAGGATCAAAACTTGGTCAATGGAATCAGCTACTCGTCACTCCATCACTCCATTTGATAGAGTTTATATGTCAAATATATGTACGAAGTCAGTTACACTATAAGATTTAAAGTTGTATTAGGTGTAGGAATAGTGCAAGAGTCAGACTCTATCATAGAATCTCTCTTAAATAGAAAAGTGGACCTATTGTAACCGCATGGCGACTTAGCATAGCGTGAGGGAGTGGCTGTCGGCGGCGTCCGGCCGATGGTCATTGTAACTCTGATACGTTGTAATATGCTGTATCGGGGAGGAGTGCCTGCAATCAGTGCCCCGTAGATGTAGACCTCGGCTGAACTCTGTTATCAAATATTGTGCCTCGGTGTCATCTTCATGTTTAGATCTTATATGACGTTTCTTCCGCATTCAGTTTCTGATGTGATTTTGGGGTCGGTTTATCGGAGTTTACTAATGAAAAATGTAGTGGTATTATATTAAATCCTACTCCCTCCGTCCCAAAATAAGTGCAGTTTTGCACTATTCACATTCAACATTTGACCGTTCGTCTTATTTGAAATTTTTTTATGATTAGTATTTTTATTGCTATTAGATGATAAAACATAAATAGTACTTTATGTGTGACTAAATATTTTTAATTTTTTTCACAAATTTTTCAAATAAGACGGACGGTTAAATGTTGGGCACGGATATCCACGGCTGCACTTATTTTGAAACAGAGGTAGTAATATTACTAGTAATTTGGACATGAGTACAAATTTGTTACAATGATTTATCTGAAAGTTTATTACCGTGTGAAATGCAGACAATTATAACCAGCTGGCTGGTACACAAAACACAGGTGAGGCTCGTGACGATTACCTGTACCACCTTCACCTAGATATCACATGACCTCTACGGTTGACGGTACAATACAAATTAAATACACACCGCGTACGCCTAGGCAAACGCCGACGTGGCGCACACCCCGACGAAAATTTTTGGAATTTGCCGCGCGCTGGCCGCGTGGGCCCCACCTGTCAGCCCCCGGTTTTGAAATCCCACCACCCCAACCATCTCCTCCTCCTTTCCTTCCATTCTCGTCATCGTCTTCACTCCCAATCTCCTCCTCTGCCGCCGCCGCGTCAGCCGCGCCATCCGCGCCGCGCCGCCGTGGCTCCTTCCGTGCGCGCTGCCAAGTTAAGTCGCCGCCTGCTTGTGCCTGGCCTTCCCTTCCCCGCCGCGAGCGGATTCCGGCGCCGCTGCTGTCGCTTCCCGAAGAAGACGACGCGTAAGCCCTAGTTGGTGCTAGTTTGCTGCTGCTTGCGAGAAGGAGAGAGTGGAGGAGTGAGATAAATCTGAGGCGGAGGGGAAAAGAGAGGATTCTTTTTTTCTACTTTGGTGGCTCGCCTGTGATCTGCGTGCTTGTTTCTTGGAGCTGAGATGCATCGTCGGATGGAGGTAGGGGATTCTTTGGCCTCTTTCGTTCCAAATGTGCTTGCTATGATTAGATTCATGCTAATTTTTTTTGGCTAATTTATGGGAGATGATCAAGAGCTCGGAGTTTCTGGGTGGGTGATTTTGCAGTGCACTCTCTTCTGTTTCTCTGCTTTTTTTACACTCAAATCTAAGGAATCTGGAGTGTTTTTGAGTTATGCTGTTCCCCACTGTTCGAAGTATTTTAAATTTGTTCGTACTTGTACGAAATTTTCGATTTTTTTTTTTGCCTTCCAAACTATTCTTAACGAAAATTAGACTGTTCACACACTCTAATTAATTAATCCTCAAGTGAGAAAGGGTAAGAGATTTATGAGGACTTACGCTCCAGATTTCAGACTGGGGAATTCTCGACTTTTGTGCTGCATTTTTTTTCTTCTCTCGGTTTCTTCCCGAAAAATTTGAATTTGTTTGAAAATTTTCGGATGGACACTGGACAGCCTCTTTTTGTCCTCATCTCTTTGTGAGCTCAGTGAAAGATTCCTTATCATCTGGTTTTGTCTCAATCCTTCTTTTCAGTAATTTTTTAGTCGTAGCGTCCCGCAAGAGAAGTTTTTGGCATTCCAGAAAAGTTCCTTTTTATTCCAACACAAGAACACAAACAAACAAAAAAAGAAGCTATATTGTCCTACCACAACTTTTATTTTAAATTGTTGCACCATACTTAATCTATACTGTTAAACAAGTTGACTTCAAGCACCAAGAACATGCAAAATTTGCTGCCTGGTGCGTGCAGTTGACTAATTAGATGCGTGATTTGATCGGCATGAGGCAGTCACTTGTAGTGTGAATAATATTTTGTATACTTTGCTTGTTTTTTCCTCATTGCCAATACAATAATATTATGATGAGTACTGAAAGCTACACTTCTGTCACTTAGTTGCCAAATGTCTAGGCTCCACTCAATCTCGTACCCTTGATCCGAAGAAAGCGGATGCTTTCATATCAGTAATTTAAGCAGAACACGTTGCATGTAGCAAGCATCATTGCATGTTTTTATCTCCTCTCAAAATTGTTATTGTTTTTCTGCAGCGAAAGCTACCTGCTGGCCCATACTGACCTGAGATAGGAGGCTTCTTGTGAGGCAACCAGAGGTGTTTGGCTTGGTCAAAGAAGAGCTCAGCTCCCTTGTTTTTGTCTTCTTCATGAGGTGCTTGCTGTGAGCTCTGAGCCGTCCTGTTCGTTCTTGGAGAGAATATAACAGTATTCCAGAAGCAGTGTTTTTGGTGCTAATATTGGAAGAGGAACAGTATTTTGGGGCTCGGCTATGTCAGTTTCAGAGAAGGTGGTACCACCATCTTCTGTGTCTTCGTCAGATTTGGATCCGTTGTTGAAGGATCTTACAGAGAAGAAGTTAAGCTTTAGGAGAAACGTGGTGTCTTTGGCTGCTGAGCTCAAGGATGTGAGGAACAAACTTGCTTCACAGGAGCAGTTGTTTGTTCGGGAATCCCAAACCAGAAAGGTTTGTTTCTTGTTTTTGTAGTTGGTCCCTGCCGGATTGTTGTTGAATTTTGTTTTTGACAAGTGAAAACTTATCACAGTTTGCTGAGACAAAGGCGAGGAGCATGGAGGAAGAAATAAGTAAGCTGCAGAAATGCTTGAATGATAAAGATGAGCAACTGCGTTCGTCGACAGGTTGCACAGAACAGGTCTGAACTGCCTCAGTTCTCTTATTTGTCAAGTTAAAACACTTTTTATTAAACCATTTAGGAGCCATGGGGTCATGTACTGATGGTTATGAGTTTTTGGCCTTGCCTTTTATTGATTATGCATTTACAAGCTAGAAATGATTTCTTTGTGCATTAATTTGTCAAGCTATGTTCTTGATGATCATGGGCATTAATTTGTTTTCTCATCAAATTTGTTATCCTAGACTGATTATGATCTGGCCTCTTAACCTAGTAAGTTCATAATCTGTAAATGTTGTGGTCTTGTGGATTCATGGCGATGAGAGAATTTTACATCTTTCAGACTGCACTTTATATTTTCTCTGCATACCAAATTACCAATGTTGATGCTGGTTTTGACGCTCTAATGAGTCCCTTTCGCAATTCAGATGCACTTCCTCAATAACTGTTCTAACTATGTGCAGTACCTTCATGAGTTGGACGATCTTAGATCGAAACTGTCAGTCACCCAAGCTACAGCAGAAGCAAGTGCTGCATCAGCCAAATCAGCTCAGTCACAGTGCTTGTCATTGTTAAAAGAGCTGAATGAGAAGGACAGCTCGCTAAAAGAACACGAGCGTCGAGTCAACAAGCTAGGTGAGCAGCTGGATCTTCTCCAGAAAGATCTTGAAGCAAGGGAGTACTCACAGAGACAACTCAAAGATGAAGTTTTGAGGATCGAAACAGATATTATGGATGCAGTTGCCAAAGTTGGGTCTAACAAAGATAATGAGCTTCTAAAGATCTTATCTGATGTATCACCAAGGAACATCGATAATCTCAATAAACTTCTGAACGCCAAGGATGCAGAGATTGCCAGATTGAGAGATGAAATTAGGATATTATCTGCTCACTGGACGAACAAAACAAAGGAACTAGAGTCACAGGTATACGGTTCTCTTTCTTTCATCCATAGAAATGCTGAATACTATTACAAAGAAACTTGTTATTTGTGCTAAAATGTTGTATTTACTTGAAATCTCTTGTTTGTTGAACAGTTGGAGAAACAAAAGAGAACCGACCAGGAACTGAAAAAGAGAATTCTAAAGCTTGAATTCTGCCTTCAGGAATCACGGTCCCAGATAAGAAAACTTCAGAGGGTATGTTCATATTTATCCTTGTCCCTTGACACATCAAACATGATGTTCTCTTCTAGCATTGCTGTCCATGCTCATTTATGCCTATCTCAATTGGGGTTGAGGCGCTTGAGATTGAATATGACGCCTTATCCCTGAGCATCAAACAAGATCTCTGACAGTTAAAATTAACAAATCTAGACCATGTGAATGAAGCATCCCTGCTACGGCAGTTGTGCAATAATTATCTGTGGAAAATGTACAGGTCAAACTGATACTAACAGAAACACGCGTTCAGCAAAACCCCATTTTTTTAGCATCACCCATTTTCACTGCCAGCCAAAATAACCATGCCCATTTATTTTTATGAAAATAAAAACAAACTGCAATATGTCTTAGCCGTGTCTTAGCTCCAATTTTTTGTTAAACTTTTGAAAGTGGTCATTTGGTTTCTGAACTTATGTGACAACCTTCTGGAGCAGACTATGATCAATTAAGAATACTCATATACTCATACTAGACTGGACTAATTGCTCCTTGCTTCTTCAGGCTGGTGAGAAAAGAGACAAGCAACTGAAGGAGCTGAAGGATCAGGTGGGCATGAAGCAGCCCAGTGTCCCATACCGTGATGATAAGCACAACTTCTGGGAGAACCAGAGCTTCAAGTTCATCGCCTCCATGTCAATGCTGGCACTAGTGATGCTCACAAAGCGATGAAACAGCATCCTGTGTAAAGAATGCTACTTAGTAGTATATTCCAGTGTTAGGTGAGCACCTTGCTCATAGTCTATAGTTCAGGAAGCCAGAGATGCAGTCAAGTAGGGCATTGCTGCATGATCAGTCGTCAGATGATGCCCCAACTGAATTTGCCGACATCCAAGATTAGTCTGTAGTATTGTAGTACTGTAGTGCAGTTGCTGGTAGCTCATGTAAGCTCATAATTAAGCAATATTGTAGTTACAGATCTACCTTAATTTATGTCTGGCCGCCGCAACTGTTGTTGCGGTTATGTTAATGCTGATATGGTTCGCTTGTTCTAATCTTTAGCATTTCCAGCTGATTGAGCTAGACCCTGCTTCTGAACTCCGAAAATTTCAGAGGTTAAGTATGCCAGCTGATTGAACTAGTTCCTGCTTCTGAACTCCGAAAATTTCCGTATGCAAACAGGGCGCACTTGTTCTGAACAACCGTGCCAAGGCCCAAATGCAATGCTACGAGGTAATGGGAAGAATATCTGGTCAAATTTGGGGGCATTTCTTCTGCACAAAGATCAATCAAATGCAGAACAAGAGAAGGCAAGTTCAGTTCAGTTCAAGATGCAGAATTTTGTTTCCCTCTTGAGTAACTTGTTCTAGGTAGATAGATATGCATGTCACCTTCAGACAAGTTATGTCTCACCCGATGCGAAGAATCAAATATTTTCGGTTGCTAGAACCTTGGTGATTACAACATGGGACGAATAATCACAAATGTACACACTTCCAGCCAGCCACACATCCGCAAGAACAATATCGATGTCTCATACTTCTTAACTTAATATCTATCATACAAAAGGTAGACCAAAGTTTTATGACCCGGCATTTTCTCCAGGGTTAGTTGCTCGAGCATTCAGCAGGGGTTGCAGCGCCTTGACAACAATGCTCATGTTTGGTCGAAAGTCCGCTTCATACTGAACGCATAACGCCGCGACAGCTGCAAACTGTTTGAAACATACAGAAGAACAAAGGTTTAAAAACTGGGCCTTCAAGGAAACATAATCTCAAGTACAAGTGCGGTAAACAATAGATCTACGACAAATTTAATGTTGAATCCAGACATGCTTCATGAACGATGTGAATTTCAGACATATAATCCTAGGGTTAGCTGTTTAATTAATCTTTAACCATCAGCTTTCTTTTGCACATTGTCAAGATAGTTTCTGGAGACTGCTAGTTCAATAACTTGTGGTGACAAACAGAAAAGAGGTTGTCTCTGAATATCGGATACCTTTGCGACAGCTTTAGGAGGATAGTCCCCTCCAAGTCTTGAGTCAACACATTGCCTAACCTTGTCTTCACTAAGCCTTGGGGTGGCCTGCCAATGTTGAATAAACCATTAATTCAGCCCACCAAATAGAATGCAAGCCAGAATATTCCAATAACCGCAAATAGCATATGCGATTGAAACTTACCCACGTCACAAGACTCTGCTGTCCCCTTGGTAATGTATGGTCAACAGGTTTCCTTCCGGTCAATAGCTCAAGAAGAACAACTCCAAAACTGTATACATCACTCTTGGAGCTAAGCTGTCCAGTCATTGCATACCTGGACACAGAATTTAGACCAAACATTAGTTCATATAATTCTGAAGGTTTATAGAGAATTGAAGAAAACCAGAACATACTCAGGTGCATGATATCCAAAGGTTCCAAGAACCCTAGTAGAGTGAAGCCGAGCTGCCATGTCAGGAGCTTGGTTTGACAAATCAAAATCAGCTATTTTAGCAACATCATCATCGAAAAGGAGAACATTGCTGGACTTGATGTCCCTGTGTATGATATGAGGCTGTGCTTTCTCATGAAGATACTCCAGGCCTTTTGCTGCCCCAACAGCTATCTTCACACGTTGCGCCCATGATAAGACTGGACCAGGTTGAGCTCCTTTAACACCCTTCCTTCCTGTAAACAGACAATTTCCACATTTAATGGTATTCAAAGTTTAAAATAACAACATAACTCTATCAAGAGTTCAAGATATGAATAAAGGAAACAAAAGCAGAGATATGCAAGACCATACCATGAAGCATATCATGAAGAGAACCCATAGTCGCAAACTCATAAGCAAGGACACGGAGATTTCCATCAACACAATAACCAAGCAGCTCAACAACATGTTCGTGCTTAAGCCTCGACACCATAGACACCTGTGGATGCATTTTGAAATGAGTTGCAAGAAAAAGAAAAATTGTTGCAGAATTCTTAGACAGAGATAAACACAGACCTGTGCCAAAAATTCTTGGTCTGGCTGCTTACTAGAGTCTAGCTTTTTGACCGCTGCACTTCTACCATTTCTTAGAACACCAAAATACACTCTGCCAAAGGAACCTTCACCAATCAAAGCTTCATCACCAAAATTCTTAGTCACTTCCCTAATTTCATCAACAGGAATGATGGGGACTGCAATTGGTTGCACTTTCACAGGTTGAGGACCTCTTGGAGTTGGATCAGCTGTACGATATGCATCGCTCCCTGCAGACCAATGGCAGTTCATTAAAACCTGAGCGACCATCTGTAAACCACAGTATGTAATGGGACAATGCAGATGATTATAACAAAAGGCCCAGTGCCATTACTTGCTGGATGGTTCCCTGGGTATGGATTCCTGTTGTCTGGTACTCCTTGAGTATCTTCATCACCACAGCATGCAAAGCACGACATATTCTACTAGAAACAAACCCTGGAACAGAATCATGCAAATTTTTATTAGAAACCAGCAACATGCATTTAGTTTACAGAAAAGTAGCATCAGACAGACGGTCAAAGAAAGAGAAATTGAATGAGCACCAATTGAAAAACACAAGCAGAAGTGCAAACACAAATGCACCACCATAAGACATTCAAACAGACACATGATGGAACTAGTTAATACTATGTAGATGGACAAATAACCTGATGAAAGTGTGGAGATAATAGGAAAGTGAATGAAATAAATTAACTTCGAAAACTCAGGGTTCACACTTACCTTGCAGAGAGTGGAATGCATAGAACATGACATATGTGGAATAAATAAAGGAGGTGCTAAAAGATCTATCAGTAATTTCTCCACAAGCCATTTTATTCCCATCATTTCCTTATTCTTTTTCTGTAACTTTTTGTGCATTTTCTCAACCCAACCAG
The DNA here is from genome assembly GCA_000338895.3 of Oryza meridionalis. NCBI lineage: Eukaryota > Viridiplantae > Streptophyta > Magnoliopsida > Poales > Poaceae > Oryza > Oryza meridionalis. Next base: position 2,104,627 of record CM002528.2, on the reverse strand, counting down.
GACAATCAAATGAATTAGGTCCATAAATGCCCGATGAACTACTCGAAGGTACCACGTATCAATGCATGGTGCATGGTATAATGGTAGTGCTGAGCTACTAAAACCACATATGAATGAGTTCTCTCATTTGTCTCTTCTTCCCAGTATTATCGGAAACAGACAAGCGAGTTGGTTCACGTGTGTGATTTCGGAAAGAGAAACGGCATGCAAGATACTACTCAGAAGACGACAAGATTGCCGAATCCGAGTACGTTTTAGATTCGGGGGTGCTCAATTCGGCAAAAAACAATTGGCCACATTTTTTCAAGTAACATTGCTTCTTTCACCAGACAAACTTAATCACTACATTTCTTGATCAGCACGGCAAGTTCACAGGAACCAAATATACTGATATGCTGGAAACAAACTAAGCAAAGGATGCCCAGGCAGGATTGAAATCTGCCTTTAAGGCCAGAACTAATAACCACCTTTTCCTATTAGAGCTGATGAGAAGACAGCTCATTCTGCATTGACATCATTGATAATTACCAATATCCTAGAGGGTTACATACCACATTAGCCCTAGACACCAATAATACACATCAGATGGAAATTTTATTAGATTATTCATCCAGCCACCCTTCCAGTGGTTAGAACATTGCATTATTAATTGGATGCCATATTTGTAAATCAAACATGTATCCTATGAACACAAGGGCAGACTGTGAGGCAACTGATTAAATGTGACAAGTTCATAACCACTTCAAAGTCTGCACTAGACTAAACCGAATAGCATGGAAGAGCAGCATGCAAAAAATATTTGCATGGACAAACTGCTTCACTCATGCCGGTAGCTCACTCGGTCATATCCTTGCACCACTCCAATTCAGGATGCATGCCAAAGAAGCTCGACTAATCATCAATCGCATCTTAATCCCTAGCACTGTCCTAAATCCACACAACTCCTACAGCACTGAAACATCAATCTTGCCTATACCTACAAGTACTACGCCAATGATTGAACACAGTAAAACTTCAATTGCAATCATGACGCTACAAAATTGGACATTATTCCTAACAATATGCTACCGCAACCTCGAATACACGCAGTTAGCTAATCGCAACAAGCTGTTAATCAACTAACATGTTCTCCTCCAACTAACGGAAAGGGTAATACACCGTGGTCTTTGCGAAAGCTCAAGAAGCCGCAGAATTCAGCGAGACACGAACAACCGAATCAAACGAATCAGGCGCAGCAATCACAGCTAAAAACGAGAGGCGCTAGTTCTTCTTCCCCCAACCTCACAGTAAACGCTACCACAACCAAATCAAAGTTGACCAGCCAAGAAAGGGAACCCAGCTCTCTCTCCAGATTCAGAGGTGCCAACCCACCAAAAAACCAGCCACCAAACCCACCCAAATCCCCAACCCTGAAGCGCGCCACCAGCAGCAAGAGAAGAACACAAGGAAGGAAGAGATCACGAGTCCATCCATCCACCCACGAGAGATTCCGGGCACAGATCGGAGCAAAAAGCAGCGGGCTTTCGGGGAGGGAGAGCGAGAGGGCGCCGAATCCGGCGTCAAGATCGCACCTTTTCGCGTGCCCCGGCGCCGGGGAAGACGACGAAGGCGGCGGAGCAGGAAATCGCGGCGAGGGTGGGATGGAAGAGGAGGAGCAGCAGCAGCACAGCGTGTGTGAGCTGGTGTGGTGACCCGCGGTGAACTTAAATACAGCAGCTTTGCTAGTTGCTCCTGCTACAGAAGAGAGCCAGCCAAACTGGTCGTCGCAGCGGCAGCTTCCTCTCCTCTACTCTCTCTCTCTATCTCCGTGTGTTCGTCGTCAGAACGCGCGTGTTAGAAGACGAGGGGGGGAAAAGGCGTGTGCTTTTCTCTCCTGGTTTTAGCTTTTTCCTTTTTTAATTAAGTTAATTGATTGATTGACAGAGGAGCAAAAGCCATGTGCCAATGTGTGTTTGTTTGTTTATCAGGAGGATGTGTTGTTTTTATGATTTTTTTTCTTGTTTATAAAAGTATTATATTTATTTCGTTCGTATTATAACCGTATTATAAGTAGCTCGGAACTATATATAGTTTGTAAAGGCGAGAATTTACGTAGCTCGGCTGGCAGGGTGGTGCTAGGAGTAAGGGTGTGTTTTCTTTAAGAGCAGAGACAAGCTATGCATAATTAATTAGGTATTAATGATTACATGGAAGATGGACTTATTTATTTTTTTTAAAAAAAATACTTTTACCTATTTTTTTCTCGAAACGTATCATTTAGTAGTTTGAAAAAGAACTTAGCCCTAAGCCAATGGGCTGGGTTAGAACCCAGGTTGCTCACCACCTAAATTCTGGACTGAATTATGTTGCTTCTTTCTCAATACTAAGTTCTTTAGTAGGGATGGCAATTTTGCCCATGGATCCGGGTATCCGCAAGTACCCGACCCAATGGGCACAGGCGTGGGTGTGACTTTTTACCCGTGGGCATGCCCGCCCAAGACCCGTAGACATCGTGGGCAACAGCCGGGTTTCATTTTTTACCTGTGGGTAACCCATGCCCGACCCGATACATATGTATTAGCTAATTTCGACTTATCTCTTAATTCTTATACCCCTTTCTCTTGGTTCATTGTGATACTAACTAATAATAAGTTGTGATGTAATTCAAATTATTGTTGATAATTTGGTAAATTGTTGATTTTATTTCTTTTTGTTAAATTATATATCTTTCGAGTTATTATTTATTTGAGATCCATGGGTACCCGCCGGGCATACACGTGCCCGTCGGGCATGGGTACGGGCACAGAGTTTTGCCCGCTAACACTAGTAGGTAGGGTTTGGGCAGGCAACAACGGCCATGGGGTCGGGTATGGTTTTGCTCTACTCATGCCCGACCCGACCCGTTGTCATCCCTGTTCTTTAGTATCTCAATTTTTTTATAAAAGAGAAATATTTATAAATATCATTGCAGCTCGTTGCGTGAGTGTGAAAAGTTGGTTTCACTCGTGTTGCACTACTTGTGAGTGACTCTAATGTGGCTTATGTTAAGGTAAAACATGAATTTAATCTAACAATATGAAGGTTACGAAGGTTCAAAATTTATAGGTTATAAAATTAAATTATATCAGTTCTTATGGCATGATTTACACACGTGGCATGGATAGATTCAACGCATTTGATTGATTCATCCGACTTTTGACTTAGCTTCTACCAAAACAACAATATTGAATTGGTCAAATTATAGGAGATTGGGCCATCAAGGATCCACGTTGACTAACAAGGCTTAGACCGATACCTCAAGAGAACATATTGGTAATCAAAGATCATTTATGCATTTCTAGAGCCTTTCCTGTATGGATAGGTCAATGCCAAACATTTAGATGATAATGGTATTAGAGTGTCATACAGATTCAAAGTTGAAATGGACTCATGATGTCCTAAATGCTCATTTTAATTAAATTGCGGTAGCCGATATATATATATATATATATATATATATATATATATATATATATATATATATATATATATATATATATATATATATATATATATATATATAAAATATTAAATGGTCATGGGGATTACTCTTACACATTGATCATATCCACTAAATGCCATTTTAACATTTTTTTATGATATGATATTTGTTATATGCTTAGAAATTATGGAGATTTACTGTAATAGAACCTACAAAAGAGCTGAAGGTAAGACGATATGGGTAATATTTGGACGACGCTTTTTATTTTAATACCAATTTAGTATGTACATATGTAACTCTACCAAATATACTTGTAGCGTATTACAAATACTATACAACATATCGTTGTAATAATAACCTAAAATATTTATGATGTTTTGATATAATGATGCAATAAAATAGAGTGAGAGGGGACACATGGGAATTAATAGAAGAAAGAATATATTGGTCTTGATGGCTGTGTACCAAAATTCTTGTGAAATCGTAGGACAGAGAGGGAAATGTAATGGGTTGGTGTGTGAGGGTGAGGTGGCAGGCTGAGCCGTTGGTGAGGGAGGAGGTAACCACACCGGCGCTGGCACCCGGTTTTAATTTGACTGACCAAACGCGCCGTCGGGTCGGGTCGGCTTTGCATTGCATTGGTTGGTTCACATCACATGCCACTTCCCTGCTGTCCCTGCCCCTCCAATTCTTCTCCTCCTTTTTCTTTTCTTTTGTTTGGAACACAATCAAAACGAAAAGTTCCTCCAATTCTTTAATTTTAGTCCCTAGATGTGATAACACAAAAATACATTATATTCGGCCTCTTTAAGATTATGGTTTTTATGTAAGGGAAGATATTCTGCGTATATAAGTTTTGGGTGTACTTATGAATGTTATTAAAGTTCTAGAAAAAAACTATACATATACTTTCAATAGTATTATAGTCTCATCTTCAGTAGTTATGGTTAGCTTCTGAACTTTAGTTATACTTTGGCGGAGTATATGATTGTCTTTCTTTCTGCAGACTGAATTTGGTAGGTTTGACATTTTTTTAACAAACAAAAACTAGTTCTTCCACTCTTGCCAGCCTCTACATTTTCTGTAGGAGAAAAAAAGTACAGATTGTGTTAGTTTAGTTAGTTGCATGCTTGGATGGTAGAACAAACAAACACCTAATAGGATGAAACTATTCTGAAATGATCATCATAGGGATGAAAGGAATAGACAGCCATGAGTTGGAGGAGACGGCACATCCAATCCAATCATGATTTGCATGTGGGTTAGCTCTCCTGGCTCTGAATTTTTTTAATCTCATTTAATTTTCACTCTGCAAACAAGCTTGAAGAGAATGTCTTATGATCAGTTTAGATTCTTTTTAAGCTGACGGCGATTATTGTGATTGAATCTTTTGTATGCACTATTATTCAGAAAATCCAAACTCCTCTTGGTTGTCAGTCTCTTGTAGATTGTTGGAATTTTGGGTTATGTGGACGTTTCCTGGGAACAAAATCAGGTGTTTGATACTCCAAATGAATGCGACCGACAAATTAAGAATGCACTACTCCGTAGTATCTTTTTGTGTAGCTCTGAATCAATTGACATAGTGAGAATATCTTCTACACTCTTTACTGACATATTGTTGATCAGGCATGGTCAACAATATGTGAAAAGTTTCTTACTACATCAGATCATTTCTTGAGGATATATCTGATGAGAAGTAGAAAACCACTAACTGTTTCAGTTGTTCCTGCAAATCTATGAACTTGTTTTTGATAATATTCTCCTATTATGTCCTTGCACCTTTTGTGTATGCAAGCGTGCCAGTTAAGCTCTACTTAATTTTTTTCACCCAATGCTTGCTTGCACACTCATAAAGTTAATTCTTCTTTTGCCTTTTTGTGTACGTACACTAATGCTAGTAAGATCATTGCTGTCAATTTCATGGTATGCTTGTGAGACCAGTAACTTTAAATCTCTCATATCATGTCCTCACATGGGCATTTCGGAACCAGGATATCACTTGATTAATTCACACAAAAGGAGAGCCCGCTATGTCAAATAATTTGCGAATAAAACATTTATATACATGTTCTTAACTATTTAAAAGTAATGGCTTAAAAATAAACTTCTACGAAAAAACCCCCAAAATCAACTCCGAATTTAAAGTTAAAAATTCAAATTGGTTGATAAGTATAAGCGAAAAGATGAGGTTGTAATTTGTTTGAGATCCATTTTTTTTAACACTATTAAATGGCAAGTTCAGTTTATTGTGCTGGATTGCAACCTGAAATCCGACTGCATGTTCGGCCCAAAGACAGTATTGTGCTTTCTATGGCCTATGGACATGAATTAGGCTGTGCCCAACATGAGGAGCAGCAGCAGACGATTGATAAAATCTTTTGCAAATCATCATGGTTGGTAACTGTCATGAGGCCTAAGGCAGACTTAACTGTCATAGATATTCCAAGATATTTGAGCAAAGATTAGGAGCGACAAGATTAAGTGTCAGGCCAAAGCAGGCCTAAGAAGGTTCAGATAGCTCAGCATGGTTGGTAAACCAAAAGCATCTTCTTTAAACTCCATGCTAGTAGCATGACAAGTTGGATTGCCAGCGACTTGGACAACCGATTTTATGGGATGCATTCTGAGCTGTCAGTGAAATCGACAGCTTACCTTGGATGCACTCTGAGCTGCTAGTGACATCTAAACCCTCCTTATTTAGTTTGATCACCAACCACTACCAGACTTCTAACATTCAACATGTGTACAGCATCAATCAACAAGTCTCAGTTGGAATAGCAAAAACAAGTGTCCTAAAAGGTGTCATGGACCAACAAACATGTTGCATGCACAACTTCAAAAGGCACAAAGGTCACTTCCAGCTTCAGCAAACACATGAACTGAGCACTCACAGATCACCAGGGAACCATATAAGGACAGATAACCAAAACATAGGAGGTTTCATTTCTTCTTCTCAAAGTAGTGTAGCATCTTTCCTTCTTTCACCATTACATAAGCTTAAGCAATAACAGATAACAAATCCTCCTCCTCCTCCTCTAGGTAAAATATTCAAACACAATACCCTTATAAGTACTTATTATTAGGAAAGTAGCGTGCATGGGCATAAATGGCAGCGGGGGGCAGGTTAAGAATCACAATGCTGAGCAGCGAGGAAACAAAACACCATAATGGGACAGAGCAAAAGCTTCCGAAAGGGAGCTTTTAGGCAGAAGGCTTCTCCCACTTGAGGGGCTTCACCACCTCCCAGGTGAAGTCTGGGTCGTCCCTTCCGAAGTGACCGTAAGCCGCCGTCTTGAGGTAGCGTCCGTTGCCGCCTTTCTTGAGGTCAAGGTTGATGATGATCATGCCAGGCCTGAAGTCGAAGTTCTCCTTCACAATCTTGAGGATCTCCTTGTCAGGGATCCTGCCAGTGCCGTATGTGTCGACGAATACGGACAGTGGCTCAGGGACACCAATGGCGTATGATACTTGGACAATGCAGCGGCGAGCAAGGCCACTAGCAACAATGCTCTTGGCAGCTTGCCTTGCGACGTATGCTCCACTGCGGTCGACCTTGGTTGGGTCCTTGCCAGAGAAGGCACCACCACCGTGAGCTCCCCAGCCACCATAAGTGTCAATGATGATCTTCCGGCCAGTGAGACCAGCATCACCATGAGGTCCGCCAATGACGAAGCGACCAGATGGGTTAAGATGGAAGATTGTCTTCTCATCAAGGTACTGCTCGGGAATGACAGGCTTGATGACATGCTCCTTCAGGTCAGCAGCAATCTCATCGTTGGTGACTGTCTCATCATGCTGGGTAGAGATGAGGACGGTGTGGACACGGACAGGGACCATGGCACCGCTCTCATTGCGGTACTCAACAGTCACTTGGGTCTTCCCGTCAGGCCTGAGCCATGCGCAGGTCCCATTCTTGCGAACCTCCGTAAGACGAGCGCCAAGCTTGGTAGCAAGGACATGGCTGAGGGGCATCAACTCAGGGGTCTCATCAGTTGCATATCCAAACATGTGTCCCTGGTCACCAGCACCAATCTCCTCAGGGCGCTTGGTGAAGTGGCCGTGCACACCCTGTGCAATGTCAGGGGACTGCTGCTCGATGTTCACAAGCACCTTGCAGTGGTCAGCATCGAGACCGACATCAGCTGACACAAAACCGATGTTACGGCATGTCTCCCTGACAATCTTCTCATAGTCGACGTTAGCCTTGGTGGTGATCTCACCAAAGACCATGACCATGTTTGTCTTGGTGCAGGTCTCACAAGCGACCTTGCTGTCAGGGTCCTCGGCGAGGCAGGCATCAAGCACAGCATCTGAGACTTGGTCGCAGAGCTTGTCAGGGTGGCCCTCGTTCACGGACTCTGAGGTAAAGAGGAAGGTATCAAGTGCGGCCATCTTCTCCTATCTGCATAAAATGGTATTTCACATACTTTAGACAAAGAAATATCATGAATAAAATGGACATGGTGAGCCTATGAGAAAAAAAGGGGTATAAGTGATAGCTAATGTGAAGGGAAGCTGATAGCGACAATTGATTTCTGGAAATGTTTACATAACACACTGAGAGGACAATACTGATCCCTAGAACAAATGGTTTATGCAACAAAATTTGTCCTGAGTAAACAGGTTAAAAAAACAGTAGCAAGGAACAAAACATTCCTTTTAATCCTCTATATAGCTTATGTACGCCAAGATGCTGTTTTGTTGGCACCTGACAAGACACAATTTTGGGCTAAAATAGTTATCCCTACAAAGAGTTGACTGATTTTCTAAGTTCCTTGGGCAAGTGTTAGGTATTTGTAATATTCTCTACAAGCGCAACAAGCAGGCATAGAGCACAAGGAATCTACCAATTTTCTGCCGGAATCAGCATAAACACATAATCAATCGTGGTGCCACTATGTATTGTAACTATCACATAAATATGCCCCTTTTAGGGGTAAACATATCCTGGAGACCTGGAAAAAAAGAGTGAAATTGCTGGCTAGCTTTTAGGGGTTCTACTATACTCTTTACATGTAACCTTTCCACAAAGAAAAACATAATAAATCATAAAACATGCGCAGCAACTTCGTGCATAAAACAACAGCAGAAGCATATCAATTCATCTTGGCATATTTAACTTTGAAGTGGCACCAATCAATTTTTTTCCATTTTCCGTTCTTTTATAAGAATTCCAAGTCCCAAGACCAAGGGGAAGACTGCAATCTACCGCAGAACAGTCAAACGAGCTGACAGCCAAAGACATAATACTAGCACTAAAACCGCTGCTCTAGCATGTTGTTTTAGTGCTAGTATTAAACATCTCAAAGATCCTACTTCTTCTCTCTCCATCTCCATCCATAATACTCCCTCCGTTTCAAAATGTTTGACACCGTTGACTTTTTAATACGTGTTTGACCATTCGTCTTATTCAAAAAATTTAAGTAATTATTTATTCTTTTCATATCATTTGATTCATTGTTAAATATACTTTCATGTACACGTATAGTTTTACATATTTCACAAATTATTTTAATAAGACGAACGGTCGAGCATGTGCTAAAACGGAGGGAGTAATAAGTAAGCATGACAAAAATAAAACTTACCAACACAGAAATCCAACCAAAGAAACCCCATCTAAATCTACCATACCACTTGATTATCCAAAAATCACCAGCTTCACCCTCCCCCCACGAAAGCAATAAACCCTCCTCCATATATAATCCTCCCAAACCAGCACAAACAAATAAATCTCTATGAGAAGCAACCACGAGCTCAGATCCAAACCGAGCTTGATCCTACCAAGAACGCTAAAACCCTCATCCCTCTACGAGCCGCAAGAATGAGTGGGGCCGCGCCGTGCGGGAGGAGCCGGACAGCAGCAGCAGCAGCACACACGCAACAACGCTACCAGCAACGAGGAGAAGGGAGTCGGAAGGCGGCGGGCGGCTCACCTGCGGCGGTGGCGGCGGCGGAGGAGGAGGAGGAGCCGGGCCGATCCGATCGGGGGGAGGAGGAGACGAGGAGGTAAATTAATTAGATCCGACCGGGCACGGCGAGATGGGCCTTGGTCTCGCGCGGCCCATTTATAGGCCCCCCCTCAACACGGGAGGCGGGTGGGCGCGGCCGCACGATGGGATTCGGTCGGGATCGGACGGTGGGCGCCGCGCGACGTGGGGAGGGAGGAGTTGGGTGGCGGACAGCGACCCGCACCCACCAACACACACGCGCACACACTGACACTGACGAGGTGGGCCCCACCGCCGGTCCGGCCGCTCGCCCGCCACCAACCGCCGGTGGGCCCCTCCTGCACTGGCCGTGGTGCTGACTGCGGCCGCCTCGTCCACGCGTGATTCGGTCAGGGACTTTCTTTTCATTTCGCCTAATTTAATTCGATTTTTATTTTTCATTTAGACACTGTTGAAATATATTTTTTTTCACTGACTATTGAGACGGATTGTTTAATTGATTAATAAAAAAATATTTTTTAGAAAATAAACTTCAGAAATAACTTCATATAGTAGAAGAAAATATTTTAGGAAGTAAATATTTTTATAAGCGTGAAACTAATCCATGACTCAAAATTTGGAAAAAAAAGTGGGGGGGGGGGGGGGGGGCGCTGTTTTGGTTAAGCGAGAGTGCATCTCCACCGGTTCATAATAAAAAAGACAAGAAAAGAGTGCTTCTCTACCGGTTCAAAAAATAAAAAAAACATGAGAAAGTGCAGCTCTACCGGAAGGTTTGAGAGCTGGTGATAATGCAGTACGATTTGAGTCAGAGCGAGAGAGTCAACTTCTCATAAACAGGGGAGCATGACAAGGTCCAAGTTGCTCCTTCACCTTTCTTACTACTAGTGCCTCTTGACAATATTGTGAAAAGTAATGGGAATTGTACTAGCAATACTCCTTGAACTCAATATGCCCCTTATTCCTTGGCATATAAGTGTTCCCGGATGAACCAAGTCTAGAAGAAGTACACCCTATCGCGACGCTGGTATTTCTCATGGCGGGTAGTCAACCATCAATGCCGAACAAGCGACAAGGTCGAGGTTTGTCGGGTTTGCAGGAATGTGTCTTATGTGACCAACACGAGAAAACAATTGACCACATTCTAATCCGGTGTCCGAAGATGCTCCAGCTATGGTGAATGATGGTCTTGTGTGGTATTGGCCAGCCTCACGGCCTCACCGCTTTCAGGCAAACAAGCAATCCTTTCTTCTCTAATGGTGTCATAGCCGGGAAAAAAAGCGCAACGGCTAGAAGACGAGGATTGGACACTGTCGATATTCTAAAGCCTAGACAATTTGAAAGGAGCAAAATAACCGAGTGTTCAGCGGTGGTTGCAAAACCATACTGAAAGTGGCGGAGCTAGAGGGAAGCAGGAGTGCCAATCTAGGCCCACTTGGTCGCCAAATGAACTGCAAGACGTCGACCTATGTGTATATAGTTGATTTTTCTTTTTTCTCCTTTTATATGGTTGCTGCGCCCGTGTGAAACATCTAATTTCTGATTTTAATACAAAGATACGGACTTTGCGTATTAAAAAAAAGATTGGGCATGACAAGCAGCGAAAAGTTCCTATAATTCACGGCAGATGGTAATCTCGCATTTTCAGGATGAGTTGCATAAGCATTTAAAACACCTAAGATGATCATAACTTAGCTTGGGAATAAAGACAGAGGACTCTGTCCACTTGAAAATGTTGATATAGGTCTACATCTCCATTTAAACTGGAGACAGGTGTAGGCACCACTAAATATCGCATCTGTGAAGGTTGTGTCGTACGTAGTATAAATTGGTACTGAGATCTTGCACATGCATCCGATCCTACATTCCAGATGCCCCCTTAGTTGGTGACAAGCACTGCAATTGCCAGCCTACGTACCACAAATCGAATTGTCTCTCTAATCTTTTTCAAAGTTATTTTGATGACAATTCATTCATATCGTGTTACTACATGAACTAAAATTATGTGTTATCTTGACAAATTCCCAACTCTTAATTTATTTGTGTTTGCTTGATTTACTCTTATCTGTTTAGCTAATCTAGGGTCTGAGAGGAGAAGAAAATATAATCTGACTTTTCTACTCCATTCATGCATGATTTGTTAGTCATCCATTCCTGTCAACTCATTTGTCATGGATCAATCTACACCATCACGTGTTTCACGAGGCAGAATGAATTCCACTAATCCCCTTTCTGCCGATCGAGCTTGGCATGCTGCAGCTAGCTGACGAACAGCGTGAAAATTCCATTGATTGCTCCATCAGGTTACTGATTATTTTTTATATATGCTTATCTTCTGTTTTGACATTGTCTATAGTTTGGTTGCTACAATTTCTGTAATAATTGGCCTTAACTTCTGCTGAAGCAAAGACTGGGTTTACTCATTATCTAAAAAAATAAAAATAATCAGGCTATCGATCAGCGGCAAAATGCTTCTCACAATCCGTTGCTAGTTACTACTGAAATTCAGAGAAAGAACAGCAGAACAGCAGTGGCGATGCATTCAGACGTCAGCAGGAGGTCCAGAAACTGGAACTGATGATGCTGGTGAAAGATCCCGGAATCCACCTGATTATAATCTGGAGTTTTGGAATCATAATTATACAGATGACATGATGCCACGTGTGCATCCACCAGATTATGTGGAGTGAGTCATTGTGCATCTCAACTACCAACTCTCATCAATCTTGGCTGCAAATTGAACATAAACGAATGCATGATTGGAGAAGAAAAAAGGTTGCAGGCGTCAGCCCAAGATGACTGACCGGCCATATTCAGTTTCAGTTTCTCTGAACAATATTTTCTTTCCCCCTTTGTCCAATGATCCACATGTAAAATGCCTCAAAAAGAATCAGCAGAGCAGCTACTTGAACTTTTGCTGTTCTATCAGAGAAAGATAACTGCAGCTATGTATATACATATATCAGCTCCAGGTTGTGCATGTAAAAATGTCTAAAATCAACAATTGTATAGCAACATGCATGTTCAGAGTTCAGACTTGAAGCTGGCGACGCTTTTTCTGAAGTCGTCTCCAAGCTAAGGTAATCAGTCTGGTGTGGTGACTGGTGTTGCGTAGCTGAGTTAGGTAGCATGATAGAAAAGTACACTGATTAACCAACAAACAGCAAGTTCACCTACCAAACCAAACCAATTCAGATATTCAGAGAAGCTGGCAAAAATGGACCAACCTTACATGAACGTCCAGCAAGCAGGCAAAAACAATCTCACCTTTTTTTTTCTTTTTTTTTAAAAAAAAAAGAAATCAAAGGCTTTCCATGCATGGATGAATCAATTAGAAAGGTAACAAGTGATGAACACTACCAAAGAAAGCTTCAGCATACATCAGCATTCAGAAAATTCAGAGAAGGAGGGTTTTGCTAGAGTTGGAGCAGGAGCTCCAAGAGATCCTCCTCCAACCCACTCTCACCTACCGCATATTCATCACCCCTGTCTTATTCAATATCACTCAAAACTAATCAAGAAAGCTAATTAAGTATTTCTGTCTTAATCATTGAAGCTGACATTTCACTCAAAACTGAACCACTTGGTAGTTGGTACTCCCATTTGTCACTTGCATACAAGAACCCCAAACAGTGGCATTTTTCCTGGGCTGTTCTTGGTTTGAGGTCCAGTGGAAAAGGTGTCACTGGATCCATCACCCACCAGGGCCCATCTGAAAGGCCCAATCTCACATGGCCCAAGTAAGTTTCCCGTGGATCGGGCCACGATTCCAGTTAAAGTGGCCACGTAAGGCCTCAAGATGACATGGGCTTCAGATCGGCCCATCCACACTTATGGGCCGGTATCTGTTCAATATGCTAATGGGCCAGGATCTGGTCCGCACCAGAAAGAGGCCTAAAAGGCTCTAAGTATGTGGCCAGCCCATTTACGTGATTGTGTAGGCCCAACCAAGCTCTTGCTGATTTTTCCTTCTTTATTTCTTTGGTTCTCTCTCTAATCTGAAGAATGTAGACTGCATTTTGATACTTAATTATACTGCCAAACGGTATGTTTTTTAAAAAAAATCATGTAGAAAAGTATTTTAAATTATCATATTAATTTATTTTTTAGTTTAAAACAATTAATACTATATTAATCATACATAATGACTAATATCGGTTTATGTATCTTCTTAATCTTCTTTTTTCTCTTATCTGAAGAGATTATGTGTGATGTAATTTGTGTACTGTGTAACCTCTAGGCTCTGTTTAGATCTCACCCTAAAATTTTTTACGTTGTCACATCGAACGTTTGAACACATGTATGAAGTATTAAATATAATCTAAAAAAATAACTAATTGCACAAATTACGACTAATTTGCGAGACGAATCTTTCAAGCCTAATTGCTCCATGATTTGACAATTTGGTGCTATAATAAATATTTTCTAATGACGGATTAATTAGGCTTAATAAATTCGTCTCGCGATTTATTGATGAATTCTGTAATTATTTTTTTTATAGTGCTCGAACACGCCATGCGACACACTATATAATACCTGATGTGGCACGCCAAAACTTTACACCTCTGGATCTAAACACCCACTTGTTTAAATTAATTGCGTGGTATTTTGTTTCTACTGTAGTGCTTTAAACAGGGCCGGAGCTAGAACGAGATGGAGGGGGTGTCTAATTTACTCTGCTTTATATCAAATTTAAGCTAATACGGGTATCTAAATTTGTATTAAGAGGGTGCATACATGGTGAAAATAAATCAGGTATAGCTATAAAATTTTCTTGACCGGGTTCCTGGCATCCCTCTCAATACTCTAGCTCCGCTCCTGTTTATGAAAGGGACCGCTCTTTATGAGAAAGAAGAACATAGAGAGTTCACTTCAGAGACCTATAGCTGGGGTGTAGGTAAATTTGTATGCAAATCTGCAGAAGTTCATACGTACTAGAAATAAACCAAAGGAATGATAAGTTACAGAAAAAAAAACAATCTCTCTAATTTTTCAGGCCAATAATCTCTCTGTAGCTAATTTGCTTAAAAATACGACAGCGAATGCGATGCATCGAGATATCAACGGAGGAGTGTGGCTTCAGCCTTCACGGTGGTCTGAGCTTTTCAATGGCGATTTTATATATGTCGGGTTGTGCAAAATTTCAATTATTTCATCGGTGAAAGCTAGACTGAATAACAAGCTAGCTTAGCATATGGTTGGTGGCCAGGAGCTTTTCTTCACTAGTAGTACGTGCTCAAGGTTCTTCGTTGACAGGAGAAAAGATTTTTCTATATGGAGATCGACGCTGCAAGAAAAAGTGACATCCGACCTGTTATTCTTGATTAATCATCCATTAGATCGCATCGTCGATTCTTCTTTAATTAGTTTATTTGACACGTAGTGCAGTGATGATCATGATAAATTTGGCACATAATTAAGTATGTATTATGTCAAATCATAGCTGAATGTGCATGTATATTGATGGGGCAGTTCAGAAATGGTATTGCTGAAGCTACCAACTTAGTGCAATTCCAGATGGGTAACTTGTTGTCATGCACACAAAGAGTCACATCTGAATGGTTAATTATGTTTTCTATCGGTATCAAAGAGAGAGATGGTAGTTTTTGAGGTTCTCTTTTTATTTTTCTTATATATCCTTATAGATAATAACCATGGCAGACTCATGAGAGAGTACCGTTTCCTTTCAAATCTAATAACTATTTTCTAGGTAAAATCTGTTGAAGTATGTAGGTTGTTGGACCAAAATCACCTCACATCCTACCTTTTCTATAGTCATCGGTCCTACTCGAAGTCGAAGTCTGATGACCATTAGCTGGCCTCACTTATTGGTCATCGATATTTATCATATTCCACTATCGTTTTAATTACTCCATCCATTTCATAATATAAGTTGTTTTGAGTTTTTTCTAATCAAACTTATTTAGATTTGACTAAATTTATTAAAATAGTAGCAACATCTACAACACCAAATTAGTTTCATTAAATATGATATTGTATATATTTTGATGATATGTTTGTTTTGTGTTGAAAATATTGTTATATTCTTTTAAACTTGATCAAATTTTAAAAGTTTGAAAAAAATATAAACAACTTATAATATAAAATGGAGGGGGTAGCAGGAGTCATGACATCGTGTATATATAAGTAGGACGATTATGTTAGCTAGTCCTATATTACTTTTTCAGATAATAAGATTAATCCTTTAATTTATCCACAGGAAGCAATTGCACCTGAATTCAGGCTGTAATTAACAAGATCGGTCACTCATTCAGTAATGTCAGATCATGTTTAAAATGTGGAGCTGAAACAGCAAGCAACTTATAATCTGTACCATTTTCGCAACGAAAAAGAAGGAAGAACCACCATTAAATTGTTGATATATTGGGGAATTGGTGGCTAGTGCTTTGTCAACGGGTCGAATCTGATGGCCAATTAGGTGAAAGGCAGCGTGTTCGGGCTTCCACATCCAAAGGATTACAAAATTCAACCGATTTTAAATTGGGACTATCTAAAATTCTGGCGACAGATTTCCAATCAAATAATTAATGTTGTACCTAGCTAGAAATGAAAGAATCATATGGAATCTTTACCAAAAGAAAACATGAGTAGCACACATTTTACTCCTTGAATAAATTCACCCATATGGTCAGAAGCACAATTTATTTTTGCCCAATTGGCACACTCAGCATCAAAAGGTAAAAAATGAAACTGAAAATAAAAATAATCAAAAGTTGTTGTTGTAGTAGTAGTACATCGAATCATGCACAAACATATAAAGAAAAATAAATCAAATGAGCCTCATGCATGCATGGCAACAGGGCAGTAGTGTGTGTGTATATATGAGAATCACAAACTTCACGCGAATTTAATTTGAGTTAATTAGTTGATCCTGGAGCAGTTGAGCCTGATCTCCCCCTCGCCGCCGGTGAGCACGTCGAGCTTGCTGACCTTGACCAGCGCGGCGGCGAAGCGGGCGAGCCAGGCGGCGGGGTCGCCGGCGGCGTAGAGCCTGACGAGCGCCGCCGTCTCCGGCGTGTCGAGGAGGGCCGCGTCGGAGGCGAACGTGACGTTCCCGGCGAGCACGTTCCTGTAGTACTGGTTGTCCATCTTGAACGGCGTCACGTCGTCGAGCTGCACCATCGTCGTGTCCTGCTGCGCCGCCGTCTCCGGCGGGCACTTGCTCTTCATGTCCGCCGCGTACGCCGCCGGCATCGACGGGTCCGTGCCGTACGCGCCGTAGTACTTGTAAAGCCGGTCGGTGAACGACGAGCAGTGCGACGTGCCGATGGAGTGCGCCCCCGACAGCGTCACCATCTCCTCCGCCGTAAAACCTAAGTAATAGTATATCATTAATATGGTATTAGAGGACATCCCTTCATTGCTTACATGTCATCTAAATAGTTACTAAAAGTTTTTTAAAAAATTGACAAGATAATTTAATATAAAATATATCACTTTCTAAACATGAAAGGTCAAATTCGACTTCTATAAGTTACAACCAAAGAACAAATTAAACTGAAAATAATTATTGTACATTTGCAGTTATATTTGATACAACTTGTAAAAGTTAAATTTTAACTTGTATATTTATAGAGTGATATATATCATATTAATCTATCGTGTTAATTTTTTTTCATACTTTTATAACTATTTAAGTGGCAATCATAAACGTTGGGATATTCTCTCGAGGGATGAAAACACTTTCCATATATCAGAGCTAAACAACTCTCACTATTTTGCATTCATAACTTGCTCTATAATGATTTATGGGACATCGGTATGAGGGAGAGTGTTAACAAGACTTTAGATAAACTGGCTAGTGCATATGATGACTTCATGAAATTGTTACCGATGATATATGTATCTTTGTGGTACAAGTATATAATATGTACCTTTAGCGGTGAAGTTTTTAAGGAGGTCTTTGGCACCGAACTCTGGGTGAGGGACATTGGAGAGGACCTCATCCTCCTTAGAGACGAAGCCATCACGACGACCTGTGGGTATCTCGAAGTCGAGCCCACCAGCAAGGTAGGCGCTGTCACGAGCGACGAGGGAGAGGATGTCAGCGCAGGAGACGGTGTGTGGGCACTCCTTCTCGAGGAGGTCCTTGGCATCATCGACGACGTCAAACCCATCCAAGCTAGGGTTGTTCGCCTTGTTGTCCCTCTCTGCCTTGTTCCCCGGTGTCGACTCCAGCAACACCGATGCGTCACATCCCTAGAGTCATATATATATATATATATATATATATATATATATATATATATATAGCTGCCTAGTTAGAACACATTATGGCACGATATGGTGCGTCAACGTAAGCAAATAGCCGACTTGTAAGTACACGTGGCACGACATGGTGCGTCCACGTAAGCACAAAGCTGCCTAGTGAGCACACGTGGCACGGACACGATGCATCCACGTAAGCGGGGTGCTATACTTACGCGGACGAAGCAGTCGTGGAAGAAGAGGCGGATGAGGTCAGCCGGCGTGCCGGGCGCCTTCTCAAACGCCTTGGTCACCGTGTCCCGGACGATCGCCTCCGCCTTGGGGCACGACTCGGCGTAGAACCCGACGGACAACCCGCCGGCCGCCTCCACCTTCATCTCCGGCGCCGACGACATCATCATCAGCATCCCTAATAGTGCCGCAGCGGCCATCGGCACACGCAGAGACGACGGCGCCGGCGACGAGACTGCCATTGCTTATCTTATCGTCGCCGTGCAGAGATCGAGATCGACGAAGGAACTCTCTCTCAGCTACCTGCTAGCTAGCTAAGCTGTCTAGTGAAATGGCTGTGAGATGTTGGAAATTAAGGACAAGAGGTATATATATATATAGACAAATGGTTAGCTTGCATTTGATAGTTCATGGTGCCATGGCGATGGAGCATTTCGATCGAGCGCCATTGATTGGTAGAAAGGTAGCTGCCACGTGAACAATTCGTTTCCTTGTGCGAGATCGATCGCTATATCGGTTGTTGGAGAAAGGACCAATGCAAATGTGCATGGATGGCCCACACGCCGGATGGTGTGCTGGGCATATCTGCGAAACAAGCTGCCATCCAGAGCTAGCTGAACTCTCAAGCTATTAATTGATTTTAATTGTAGGTAACTTGTTCTGAATTCTGAAACTAATTTATTGTTTCAAAGGGATCTCGACAACTGTATTCTATGAATATTATTTCTCTCTCAAGAAAAACAGCTCTTGAGGAGAGGACACTCTATGGTACAATTAGCTTTCTATGTGTTCTTTTTTCCATTCTAAATAGTTGAATGAATGAATAGCTGAACGATCTATGATAAAATTTGAGAGTACAGACGAGTTAATTAAATATTATATTTTTGAAAGATGGGTTTAAAATAATTTTATAAGAAATTCATATATACAAAGTTTTTACGAAATCTGCACCATTTAGGAGTTCGGAGTGTACACCGCTGAATTAAATAGTTCCATTCCATTTTTTTCTTTCAAAAAAGAACACGCTAGCTTATCATGGTTTAGGCTCTCTTTGCCACAACTCCGGATCTAAATGCACATTCGATTTGAAGTTTGTATTTTTAAATTATAATGGTTTAAAATTTTATATTTCATTTAAGACGATAGAAGAGGAAAATCCAAATACACCTTACTTATATAAGTCAGCAGTTTTTCTACTAGTTTAGTTTCTCTTTTTAATTTCTCCTCTTCCGTTAGTTTTCATCGATTTATACCATTGGTTCAACTCCTCGACTCCTCATGCCGCGCCTAGGCTTCCAACATAGTGAGACGAGGTATCCCCATACCGTATCAACAAGGGAGAATACCTCTTATCAACTAGGGATATAACACTGAGTTGTAGATGTTCCGAATAGCCATGTTGTGTTTTCTGTCGAGGTTTGCTATCACCGTCGCTGCGCTCGTGGAAGGTTGAAGGAACCCCACCCTTATCAAGATGACATGGCCAGGGCAACTCCATTTCTCCATGTTGGATGCCCACATGGCACAAGAACATGAGCAAACAATGATAAATTGTGGAAAATTAGCAACATGCAGAACTTTGGAAGAGAAATCGAATATGCAGAGGGTCTTTTGTATCAAAGTGGGTTATAGGGGGAGTGTAAAAAAATAGTGACTTATAGGGGGTTATTTGAATTTTCTCAAAAAATAAAGAAAACAATATTCCATCCAGAACGTAATTGCATATTCATATATATCCATGGATTTTGAAGTTGTAATACACCGCTCCAAAAAAATTTAGATTTAGAGCTGTGCCAAACATAACCTTAATTTTTAAAGTTCAACTTCAAAATCTGGCAATTATTGAAAAGTAATCTTTCATCAAGACATAATTGATCAGATAATAACTAAAAGGTAGAATATTTTGAAAAAGTAGAATCTATGAACTAGCTAGCGCAGTACAGAAGAATGTCAGGGTGACAATGGATGTAGTGCAAGGTGTCACCAACTTCGATCGATAGAGCCCAACCCCTCTGCGAGAATTGCCCCGGAAATATCTTGCTTTTCCTTTTCTTTTTTTTTTCGTTTTCGTAATAACAAGCAGAGCCAGCACAGCATGCACTTGCTTTTACTTAAATCAAATTGACTCCTTGATCAATCTATATATTTTCTGGCCTGCTGGTTGGTGCTCCATGTCCGTCATATCTTGCTTTATTTTATGCTTCCTTCTAAAGTGCAGGGCCTGAATTGAAAGACATGTAGTATGCACGTAGCTTGCTTGTAGTAACCTGCATTGTTTTTTTTTTAAAAAAAAAGAAATGTGACCCCCTTGGTCTTGGAATATTGTCAATGACTAACCTATTAAACATAAACCTATACGTTAATACCATACCGTCTACATAAAACTGTCGGCATATGCATTGATGTACTAAATACTCGTAGGCCATTTACGTAAATGGTCTACAGTTCACATGGAACCATCGGCAATTGATTTATTTTTTTTCTCTACACATGCCGTAGGCTATTTGGTTTTAGAGCTGACCTTGGTTACAATTGTATTAGTAACTTGTAGTCCACTAACTAAAATGGTATAGGAACCTTAACAATTAATTATTTATTTCTTCTTAATTATAAAATGTGGCTCCAATAAGCAATTAAGCATAGTATATCTCAGTCATACTAACAATCGAACATATATCATAGACTTGGATTGTATGCAATACTCAAGGAGAACAGTAGTGTTTGTTGACGAGATAGCTATTGAACTTAATTGTAAGTACCACAAAACTTTATGAAGATCCATCCATGCACAAACATATTGTTGTGAACATCTCAAGTTGGCTTAATTTGGTTTCTAAGTCCAGAGCGTCATGGTCTTATATATATGGACCGTTTATTATACATAGACACAGGCACACAATACACATAAAAGTCGTATTTATAGTTGTGGGATACAAATCATCAGACGATTTGGTTGCATTTTATAAACTATGGTGTAAAAACATATGGTGTAAAAACATATCTCAACTGATATCAGCCTCTAATAATAATTCACTCCATTTCACAACTACACCACACTCAGATCCACATCGATCTTGTATTTGTATCCATCTACATCTCCTTTCTGGTACCGACATTGTCTCATATTTCTTGTCCATATACATGATTCGTGCCATCGAAACCGATGCCACCAAATACATCCACACCTTTGTCATCCTAGTCACAAAAGCCTCGCCCATTTCCGCTTCCCTTTTCACGCTCTGACAGCACCAACTCGACCATCCATGACTTAAAATCCGATATACTTTTGGATTCCACTCGAATTGTTCTCCAGGATTTCTGCAAATTGTAAGGCTCCTCCTGTAGCTAGCCCTGTTAAGTGTGTCACCATCATTGGCATGCTCCACAAGCGGCAAATGCGTTCATCTGGTGATGTGTTCTTTTCATATGGAAGGAAACCTTAGAACATAATAGAACCATACGAAAAGACGATAGATATCGAGCTCAAACAGAGTGACACATTGGGTGTCAACGACACTAGTAGCTAGGGTTAACTAGCAACTTGAGGAAGCTAGCTAGCTAGAAAAAAAGAGAGAGAAAAAAAATGTCTCTATCTAACCTTGTATGGCCGAGTTTAGTTCCAAAATTTTTCTTCAAACTTTCAATTTTTCCATCACATCAAAACTTTCTTACACACAGAAACTTCCAACTTTTTCGTCACATCGTTTCAATTTCAACCAAACTTTCAATTTTAGCGTGAACTAAACACACCTACTGCTGAAACAACATCTTTTTTATATTTGATATAACAATGAGTGCCCTTTTGTAAACTTGCTTGTCAGAAAGGAGAGGAGAAAATGACATCAAGTTAGATATGATGACATGGCAAGAAAACCGACGGTTCAGATCGACCCGCACCGCCATCTGACGGCCCACGATTAATTGAATCAGAGCTGATGATCACATGCACACCCAGGAGGTCAATACATTAAGCTGGTGAGTTCCTTTCCAGGAGGATGCCGTCTGACCGAATTTTTCCATGCTTAATTGATCGATGCCACAAAATCAAGATCCACCATAATTAGGGAGATAGTATAAAGCTAAAATGCACCAATCATATATCACCAAACTGCAGTTGAGTGCATGCATGATCGATCGAGCTCGTCAGTTAAACGCACAAGAAATGGGTCTCAGTTCATCATCATCTCCACAGGAGGTTCGGTCGATCAACCCCCCCCCCCCCCCACACACACACACATATATATATGCGCGCGCGCGTGTGTGAGTGATAATCGTATGTTTTTTACTTTGGTCTCCCATGATGTTAGGACATGCTTGTAGCCCAGACGAACCATGAGAGGGCTCTCGTGGGTCTCAGATGTGAAATAGAAGTGTGTTGTATTTTTTAAAAAAAATAGAAAAAATGCCCATACGTTGCAATGGGTGAAGGTTATTTTAATCTTATATTGTTATTATTATAATTCATCGTGGGAATTCGTTTGGATTTTTTTTTTACAAAATCATAAATTGCAATTAGGAGTCTGATCATCTCAATTTAGCATGCGTTAGTATTAAATTGCATGCATGCTGGGTGTAATCTAATTTTAGGGATGCAAGCGGGGCGGGCAAGCGGGTTTTTTAGCCCGCTTATCTCACTTCTAGTTTATTTTTTCTTCTAAATTTTATACCACCATGTGATAAATGAACTAGTAAGCGGATTTCTATGCGGGTAGCGGGACTACCCACTTGCATCCCTTTAATGGAATTAATAATAATATGTGCCATTGTATTTTAGGCACACAATATACATATTTGTGTTTCGAAACGCGCATTTTGCAGGCAAAGTACGGTTAGCACAATTTATTTACTTTCTATTTTACTCAAATAATGGCCATGCAAATCTTTGCTAATTAATCATGGATGAAGATTTAGAAATAGATTTTTTGACAGGAAACAGTAGTAGAGACTCCTACATTGAAAATATATTAAAAATACAAGAGGTTATTTACAAAGGGAAACAAAAAATATTTTAAAAAGATTTAGAAATAGATGTCTGCTTCCTGATTTTTATATTTTCAAGTTTTCATCGAATTTTATGGTTTGTTTTGTTCCTTCTTCTTTTCTAGTGTTATATAAGAGCAAATAGTTGTCATGCAAACTTGGTAGTACTAGTAATTACTATAACTTCTGTTGAAGTAAAGGCTGGGATTTCTTGTTATCTAAAAAAATCAACTCAAATATCCAGGATTCAAACTCCAGATATGTAAATGATATACCCTTCAGATTTACATCAGTTATGTCATTAATGTTCAAGATTATGGATGAGAGCCCAGCCAATTCACTGAACTTCCATAGCCCAGTACATAGCTAGCCCTTCCGGCCACGTTACAATTCATTTGGGCCAGATTGATTTACTCGTTGTTATATGGGCCTTATAGTCATAAGATGGGCCAGGGTATCAAAAAACCATTCTACCTTTGCAATAAAATATTTTCCTCATTTCTGATGTGAACTAAAATCTTCTTCTTCTTTTTCTTGAGATAACAGTAAACTAAAATATTTTCTCCACTCTGATTTTTGAAACAATATAAGAAAATATTCTCTTGTTTGAGTTAACAATAAAATCTTTTCTTAATCACAATTTGCCACACAAAACAACAACAACAAAAATTCCACATGATGAAATTTGGGCGTGTACTATTACTAATTCTACATGTATAAACCAGCTGCAGATGAAATTATATATACTATAATATAAGCTTAATTATTGATTGACAACTAGTAGTGGTTGTTGACCATGAAGCACTTCTCTCTGATCTCTCCCTCGTCTCCCGTGAGCACGTCGATGTTGCCCATCTTCACCATGGCGGCGGCGAACTTGACCTGGAACACCTTCTCGACGGCGGAGTGGAGCTTGACGACGCCGGCGGTCCACGGGCTGTCGAGCAGCGCCTGGTCGGAGTTGAGCACCACCCTGTGCTTGAGCACGTTCTTGTAGTACTGGTTGTCGAAGCTCGCCGGCGTCACCGGGTCGAGCGGCAGGGTGGTGGGGTCCATCTGGTCGTCGGTCGCCGGCGGGCACCGGCGCTTGAGCTCCGCCGCGTACGCCGGGTCGATGGCCGGGTCCGTCCTGCCGGCCTCGCCGCTGAAGTTGTAGAGGCGGGCGGTGAAGGAGGAGCAGTGGGAGCGGCCGATGGTGTGGGCGCCGGAGAGGGTGACCATGTCGTCGGCGGTGAGGCCCTTGCGCTCGAAGCTGGCGACGAGCTGGGTGAGGCTGAAGGTCGGGGCGGGGACGTTGTCGGCGAGCACCTCGTCGGAGACGGAGATGCGGCCGTCGCGGCGGCCGGAGGGGACCGGGTAGTCGACGGTGGCGCCGGCGAGGTGGGCGGAGTCGCGGGCGGCGAAGGCGAGGATGTCGGCGCAGGAGACGGTGCGCGGGCAGTGCGCCTCGACGACGGCCTTGGCGTCGTCCACCACCTCGAACCCTCGCATGCTAGGGTTGTTCGCCACCGAATCCTTCTCCGCCACGTGTCCCGGCGTCGAGTTTATCAGTATTGACCCGTCACACCCCTGATTCAATTAAATTAAGCACAATTAGTTATTATCCCTCTTTATAATATGAGTAATTTTTATTTTTTTGGTGTAGTCAAACTTTTTTAAATTTAATCACATTTACAGAAAAATATAATAAATTTTTCAACACGACACAATGGAATTATAAAAAATGTATTCAACGTTACATATAATGAAACTAATTTGGTGTAACATCTAGTTGTTGTATTTTTTTTATAAATAAATCAATTTTAAATTAGTTTGACTAAATTCAACGGAGAAAGTATCATCTAATCATGACTAATTAGAGGCCTTAATTAATTACACGCCATTGACAGCTTCTTCAAAAATGGCACGTGATATATGTGTGTACTTACTCTGACGAAGCAGTCGTGGAAATGCATGCGGATGAGGCCGGCGGCGAGGCCGGGGTCACGGGCGACGGCGCGGCGGACGGCGTTGCGGACGATCTCCTCCGCCTGCGGGCAACTGTGCTCGTAGAACCCCACCTTCAGCTTCGTCGGCACCGGCGACGCCGCCGCCACGGCGACCACGGCGACCATCGCCGCCGCCCATGCAAACACCAACCGCGGCGACCTCATCATGATCGATCGATCGATCCAAGCTAATTTAACTACACTTATCTCACTATCTAGCTAGCTAGCTCAACTAATTACTTCTCTCTTGAGGTTAATTAATTGAGAGATCGATGGATGGATTGAGATTGATTTGGAGATGGAAGACGATGATATGGAGTGGAGTGGTATATATAGGGAGGCTACCAAAAGATCGTAGCAGTTGGGAGTTGGCGCGTTTGCATGCGTCCTCTTCATGTTTGCAATTAACCGAGTCAACAACACGACTAAATCTTTGTAGTAGCTAATGATCTCCATTCATTAGACAAGCTAACAAACTTGATTTGTTTGTTAAGAAAGCGTGTCAGACGCGTGCATGAACCTGTTCCATGGACTTTGGGAGAAACTCCAAAGTTTCGCGAATCTCGAGGAGCAATGGACGGCTCGATCTTGATTGGTCATATATTCATAATAGTTGAATGTTCGTGCTTTGCTACAGATAAACAAAAAATTTAACATAATATTGTTTGTTGCACATCTTTTTATTTTTCTATGGGAAATATTCACCTTAATTCTATTTTATATGTGGCTATCCATTTAGATTCGTTTGTTTCTTAATATTAAAGAAGTTCAAAGTGTAATTTGTAAATGAGTAAAATACACCAGCGGTCCTTAAACTTGTCAAGAGGTTTCACTTTGGTCCACGAACTTACAAAGTCCATGCCATGTCATCGTTCATGTGGCGTGCCACGTAGGTAAGACCACGGTCAAACGCGGCTTTGGACTGGAATGATACAATAAACCAAATTTAGAGACCTCGATGAGCGCTTTGCAAGTTCGTAGACCTAAGTGAAACCTCCCGACAAGTTTAAGGACCGCCGGTGCAATTTACTCTTTGTAAATTATATTAAAATAGGTGAGGTGGTAGATTCCACTAAATATTTCCATGCAGGTCTATGGATCAAGAAAATTTCCAACTTTGGGTCGGCTGCACTGAGAAAGTGAGAAAGGGATATTGGTATGAATGCAAATTGCATCGTGTCATATATTACTATATGCTTGGAATCGAAGGAAGAACTGGTAATAGATATCTGTACATCAATTAGGCCGACAAAATAAGTACAAATAATATTGTAATTGTGTGTCACCATCCACCTAATGTTGCTCGGACTTTGTAGTAACAGATCGATCGATCTACACACAATCATTTGCGTAAGAAGGGATATTAGAAATGGACAAAGATGTGTGTAGGTTACTTGTAAAACATTCTTAACCCACTTAAAAGACAATAGCTTTTGGTTGAGAGATCAATATGATAAAATTTGACAAGGTCGATGGGGTGACCGGGACAAAGTCGTGTGAGTTTGGAGGATGACGCAAGATGTATATATACATATGTTTAGTAAGTGTACATTTCGTTTTCCTAAGTTTACCTTTTGTCCCTGAAGTTAATTACCTGGTCAAATGATATCTCATGATCATCTAGCTTTGTCTACCAAGTAGCTGCAGATATATATGTAATAAATTAGATGCATGGGGATCATGGCGTCATGCATCCATGAAAGTCTCCAAAGGCAGCTAGAAAAGTATTTTAGTAGTGTGTATGCATGCTCTCTGCAATTAATAGTTAGTTAGTTCACTAGGTGATATATACGGATTATTGTTGCACACTTTGATGAAGTTGGTGAATTAATTTGAGGCTCCCTTTTGACTATATCTTAGCACAAATATACACTCCAAAAGTCAAATTTAAACAATACGTACTACTAGTAGAAATGGTCTGCCTCTAACTCTAAGGTAAGCACAACTTGTCCTATAACCTATGTATATCTTCCTTTCAAAACATAGATATAGGCAATTTATTTTTGGGTGATTATCATGCATGAACATGTCTTGCAAAAAGTTAGCTGCGTTGCTGCAGGTATGAAAATACACTGATTTGCAAAACATTAAATTTCTTATGTAATTAAGTAGAGAAAGAAATTAAATGTAAGGCAATTAATAGTAAATGAATGCACAATTAATTTACAGGGACGCGTTTACTTTTGCAGCTGTTGCATCGATCCTTCGCATAGAACTTTTTGGTGGGGTAGTTGTAGAAGTCAAAACATGCACAATACACTTTTTTGGTGGAATACATGCTTTACATGGTGTAGAGATGAATGTTCTTGTTTGTGTTCTTTGTTTTTTTCCGTGTTGAACTTTCATCTCCATGTCTCGCATGGTCAAGTTGTCTTAATACGATTTTCAGAGGCGCAAACAACTGATTAGTTAGCGTGTTGGGCCGGAGTGGCATTTAGAAGGGGAATAGCAAAATCGTTTAGAAGTCCATTAGACCTACTGATCAGAGTTTTGTTTTGAATGGGCTACGGAATTGAACGTGCCAGCCCGTACATGTGGATGGGCCACAATTTTGGCCTATACGAAAGAGGCCCTAACGTGCTGATGTTTTTAGTCGCTCGGCCCAACTAGGCCCAATTAGGTTGGATCCGCTCATACGCCTTTGCACTCTTGGATAGGTAGCACTACCACTACTGGGCAGTTGACTATCAGAGATGGATTTATTTTCAGGGAAAAATATAATTTTTTTAATAAATACGCTCTCTTAACTACTTGTATTCCATTTATGAATGGGAAGCATATAGCAAATATTTGCTCGAGGGATTAGAATTCAATTCCATTGAGTTTATTATGCTAATTTTACATAGAAATTTTACGGTTTTCCAGAGGCACCAAAAGACAATAATTTTTTAGCTTAATATACTGAGAGACATCAAATTTTACACTAGAAAGACCTTCGAATCGCACTTTACAATTTACATAATGTTTTAAGGCAGCTCAAACAAAGGAATCCCGGGCAGTTCGATGGTTTGGCGCCAAACAGAGGCACACGAGGATTTGCCAGTCCAGTTCCTCACTGTCATTCATCATATCCCAATCTTCACAGTGACAAACTGACAATTATTAATTAGTTGGTACTACTTGTTAGCAAACATACAAGAGAAAAAAGCACACAGATGAGTTCTCTTATCAAGACAAAGAACAGCCATGAGGAAGAACACAGTCCACAGGAACGACATACACTGTGTAAAGCACCCTACATTATTCTGAAGAAAGTGAATCACTCAAGTACAGTCTAGAGAGAGATACACACATAAATACAGTTATGCAGATACACAAAAATGCATAAACTTACATACATGTTCATGAATGATTGAGCTGATGAGATGAGCGTGCTATGTCGGGCCACAAGAATCCAAAGCGTCATTACATTATTTGGCACTCAATCGCATGCGCTCCTGCAGCGATTAGTGGCTACAACAACACAAGCATCCAAAGATGGCAACACTGCTGCTCTGACGATTCAGAAAGTTAACAGGAGAAGATTCCCCAGCCACCATCGCCAGCAACTTTTGTTTTGTTATCTGATCATCTTCTTCTAGCCCATCTCGTAGTAAAGCTACTGTCAGAGAAGCTTCGCATGCTGTCCTTTCACAAGAACAATAATCTAGTCAGAGTTTCAGAAGAACAATAATATAAGTCAGAGAGTTTGTTCCAATCAGAACACATGCATCGAGCTGATCGAGCTACCAATATTTTAAAACAGCAAATGATGATCACTCTTGTGAATTTACTACCATATGATCTCATGTTCTAAGTTGATCCAGCATTGATCAAGTTGGGGAGGTGAAAAGATTCGCGTAGAAAAGGTTGGCGCCAATATACTGCAGAGTTGTGATCGGCCGGGTCGTCCTGCTTTGCTTCAGACTTCAGAGTTGAATTTTTTTCCATTGGAGGCTATATGCGGCTTAGTACACTACTAGTAGAGTAGTGGAGTAGTAGATTAGTAATCTAATTGAGCTGGTCAATTGCATCCAGTGACACTAAAATTTTGTCTCTCTTCCTTGCTGCATGCAGATCCCGATGCATATGCCATTAACTTTCAGTGCAGACTGCAGTTGCAGTTTTTGTTACTGTTCAGTCGAAGTTTCCATAGCAATTATAGTCATCCCCGTTCACAAATCTAACAATTTCTATTTTTTTATAGAAAAAATCAATACAGGAAAATTTCTTACTTATATGTACAAATATATTAACAAGGATTTCAAGGTTATTTAACCAAAATTAAAATTGGCGAGAAAAAAAAAACTCGGTGTTCTCTGTCATGCGATAGGTAGGTGGGAGTCGAAGGATGGTAGGGATAAGATATATATATAAAATAATTAGAGGTGATCAATGAGATAAGTAGTACTCTATTTTTGTTACATACTTTTAGATAAACTTTAAATGTTTAGAATGCTTATATACTTTTAGATAAATTT
The DNA here is from genome assembly GCA_000338895.3 of Oryza meridionalis. Lineage (NCBI taxonomy): Eukaryota > Viridiplantae > Streptophyta > Magnoliopsida > Poales > Poaceae > Oryza > Oryza meridionalis. The sequence continues at coordinate 2,075,331 of CM002528.2, read as the reverse complement.
TAAACGTTTAGAATGCTTATATCTGTGGGTAGGGAGGGCGAGAGTTTAAGAAAGATGGTTTTGTTCTCCATCCAACCTGTAGCCCAATGCTGTCCCTGCTTGCTCTGACTCTGAATGTATATGGACTGAACTGGAACTGCACTTGTATTTTAAGGCAGAAATGCTGAGCAGCTGTGCCCATATTATTTGCACATGCACGCATGTTAGCCTTTGGTTGATCCCATATGTGTAAAGGAGAACGAAATGTCGAAATGTAGAGAGAGAGAGAGAGAGAAGGAAACAAAACATGCAACACGTTGGTTTGTGTTACAACATGCCACATGTGCATCAAGATACCATGTGTCTCTTCCATTGGGCAGCAGCTGGAGCTGGCTAGCTAGCTGCTCCAGTTCATCTTTCTCTTCTTCTACAGCCAACATCTCAGTGATCGATCTAATTATGTATATGAGCAAGAATTTTCAGCAATACACACTGTAACAGTAACTGAAAATCAATGTACTGTCATGCAAGAAAATTCAGACCAAAAGGTCATGAATAATGACCCTGTTCTCACTTTGCTGTAGTTGAATATTTGAATTTGAAAGTGCATAATTGAAACTTCAGAATTAGAAGAAACAAAAAGACGAAAAAGAAAACTGAAAAGCTATCAAGACCTGAACTGAACAAATGCCGATGTGATAATTCTACCCTCTCTTATGTTACAACTTACAACAATGTCATCAAGTACACATGATCATTGTGGGAAGAAGCATGAAATTGAACTAGATGTCGAAGAAGGTGATGTTGAATTTTTCGATGAAATTTCGCTGATCATGTCATGTACAATAATCAATCAATCAAGCAGTATCGAAGTGCGTGCATGGCTGGATTGAATATCGATCGATTTTTTTTTATAATTAGTTCACTTTGTTGCAGTATTGCCGGATCTCGCCGGGTGGTCCGGTGAGCACGTCGAGGTTGCCCATCTTGACCATGGCGGCGGCGAACTTCTGCGACCACAGCTTCCGGCTGCCGGCGTACTGCGCCACCAGCGCCGCCGTGTCGGCGCGGTCGATCAGCGACTGGTCCGACGTGAACACCACCTCGTGCGTCAGCACGTTCTGGTAGTACTGGTTGTCCAGCTGCAGCGGCGTCTTGAAGTCGAGCTGCACGACGCGGTCGAGGCGCCCCGGCGCCGCGGCGCACTTGGCGCGCGAGCGGACGCCGAGCGTGGCGTTCATGGAGGGGTCGATCTGCGGGTAGAGGCGGGACGAGAAGGAGGAGCAGTGGGAGCGGCCGATGGAGTGGGCGCCGGAGAGGGTGATCATGTCGTCGGCGGTGAGGTTCTTGGTGGCGAAGCGGGCGACGAGCTGGGTGAGGTTGAACGACCCGGGGGGCAGGTTGGCGAGCGCCTCGGACGCGCTCGAGACGCGGCCGTCGAGGCGGCCGGCGGGCATGGCGAACTTGATCCCGCCCATGATGCGCGACGCGTCGCGCGCCGCGAACGCGACGATGTCGGCGCAGGAGACCACGCCCGGGCAGCGCCGCTCCACGACGCGCTTGGCGCGGTCGATGACGCCGAAGCCGCGCAGGCTGGGGAAATTCGGCGGCGCCATCTTCTCCACCGTGCCGTTGCTCGACGGGTCGGCGTCGAGCAGCACCGACGCGTCGCACCCCTGCACACATTGCATCAAACACCTCTCGATCATCAGCTCAACCAATTCGCAAATGAATATTCAACCAAATTCGCAATGCGCGATATCACTGACCCTGACGAAGCAGTCGTGGAAGAAGAGGCGGATGAGGCCGGGGCCATTGCCGGCGTCGTTGCGGACGGCGCCATGGACGATCGTCTGAATCAGGTCCTCAGCTCCGGGGCATGAGTTGTTGTAGTAGCCCACCTGCAGTCCCGCCGCCGTCGCCGCGTAACCAAAGAAGATCGCCGCAGCAGCGACGAGCACAGTACACGATCGGCGGCGAGCGCCGCCGTCTCTGCTACCGGCGGCCATCGAGCGCACACACACACACACACACTATCTCTTCTAGCTGATGATTCAAGTAGCTAGCACACTGAGCTAGATAGCTCAGCTAGACGAGGAGTCTAACTGATCAAGTGAAGGTGACTAGGAAGAAGAAGAGGATGGCCATCCAATTTATATGTGTCAGCTGCCATGATCGATCCAAGAGGGGATTAGTATAATCTGATAGTAATTCGTAGCTAGTGACGACCTGCACTGGGTGATTAAGCTAAGCTAAGCTAGGTAGCAGCTGCATGCAAGTGTTGATCGATGCTAACTGGGAACATGGCCAGTGTGTCATGAGGAGACAAGAACATGGGGTCACAAGTTGACCGGCCTGCCTAGCTAAGCTGATGAAGCTGATCACACTGACACTGTCTGTTCAAGTGTAGTGCATGGTTTAGGTAAGTAATTAATTAGGGACGATTAGTTTAGCAGCAGCTTGCTGCAGCGTGCATGTTAGTTATGGTAAATTGTAATCTTGTTAATTTGCAAGGCGCCACGGGTGCTGACCTGCAGCAGTGTTCGTCGTCGGCGGCGGCGATGGGATGGATGGATCTGGACTCTGAATATTTTCTCTGAACTTTCTTGCACATTTCGGACACCGGAATGCCGGATGAACATATCATATCTGAATTGCTGATGAAAGAAGATGGAGCATCTGATGAAAACGACGACGAGGACGCGGTCAGTCAATTTGGCAGGGCATGTGTATAGATGAAGAGGCATCTAGCACGCTATGCAGTATTGCAGTCACTAAAATTAATTGAAGAGTGATCTTGGATCGATTTCGTCAGTTCTTTTTCAGCATCACTGTCTTCACTATCTTGGTGACTTAATTAAGATCCAATGTCAGCTTCTGGTCCAATTTATTATTGTTTGTATATATAAAAACCATGCCATTGCATGGCTGTGGCACGATCGATCGAGATGGATCCAGTAGTTTGACAGAAAGTGAAAAATGTTTGGATTGAGTCTGATCAGATTGTGCTAGCTCTGCACTTCTGCAGTGAGCCATTGACCAATATTGCCGCAAGGCTTCAAGACGCTGTCCTGCGATTGGGCAAAATTGAAGCCTAACGGGCTCGAGACAATACTTTTTGGCCCATCACAAACTTCGTTTATTTGAGGCCTTAACACGATAAAATCCTTTGGAAAAAGTAAGGTCCCTCAACTTGTCATCGAGTTACAAAATCGTCCCCTAACCGCAAAACCGGATACAGCGCATCCTTCAACTTACAAAACCACTACAAACTAGGTCCCTCGGCGGTTTTGACCCCGGTTTTGTATGACGTGGCGACTGAGTCAGCGTGGGACCCACGTGGGCCCCACATGTCAGAATGCCACATCAGCAAGGTCTCTCTCCCCTGCCATGTCAGCAAGGTTTGTCTTCCCTCTCCCTTCCTCCTCTCTCTAATCTCCATCTCACTCTTCTCTCTGGGCAGGCCGTCCGGTGGTGGGGAGGAGGTCCGACGGCCAGCCGGCGATGCGGGAGAAGGGGCGACGCGGCGGCGGTGGGCCGAGAGCAGGCATGCGCCGCGGCGGTAGGCGCGGAGGCGGGCGCCGTGGCGGCGGTTGGCGCAGGGGCGACGGAGGATCGAGGAGGATGGTCGGAGCGAAGCTCAACGATACGAGTCCTGTGACGAGCGGCCACTTGCGATAGGGGCGATGACGCTCGGGCATTCCCGGATTGGCCCGGCGCGACTGCCGCTCTGATTGAGACCAGTGGAGGTGGTTGCGCTCCGGTGTGATTTGGTGGCGAGTAAGGACGGAGCGAGCTCTGCCTCTATGTGGCGGGGCTAGGGTCTTCTAGCGACGAGGCGGCTCAGGGTGAGCAGCCCGCGGGCGGCTGATGGGGAGAAGAGGTTGTTGCTGAGCTTGCTTGGGCGGGCGGCCGCGGGCGGCATCATGGTTGGGACTTGGGGGCGCGGCTAGGCGAGGGAGGAGGTTGTTGTCGAGCTTGTATGCTGTTAGAGAAAGAGGAGAGAAAATGAAATCGTGTAGCTCGAATTCGTATGCTGTTGTTTGATAGTATCTGCAGGTATGAGTCTCAAAGCTGATGAGCATTCGATGATTAAATTTTAGTTGCATTGCATCTTCAAACAGTCCCCTCAGTTCGTGCTTATATGATTTTTATAGAATTGATATTGTAATGTTTGAATGTATTCAGGTTCTGAAGAGTTCCTGGAGCTTATTAAGAGTGCGCTTCTGGCAGCACTAGAAGGTTACTATTTTAAACACTTGAAACTTACTGAATTATTGGTTGCTTGAACTGCGAATTGTGAGCGAGTATAATTTATGTTGCTCCTCAGTTGTCTTTTTCTCTGTGCAACAGCTCTGATTCCAGGCTCCCTGCTTAGACAGTATGATGTACAAGGTCCAATTCCAGTTGTAAAAGATGTTTTTATCCCTCCAGACACAGAATAAGATGGGCTGCCTGCTGCCCTTGAAGATGCCATGCCTCTAATTTCTTTTTTGGCCCCTCTATGTAAGAAGTGTTACAGTTTGTTTAGTCAATTTGAACATGTAATAATGACAAGATAAATTTACGAGCAGATCGACACATGCAAAGATCGAATTGCTGCTACCCTTGATACATTGCGATTTACGACATACATCTTCGTGGGAGCGAGGTGCTGCTTCTGGGCAGGAACCCGATACTGTTTTACTTGGTGGCCGAGGTTTTGGAGCAGCCATGTCTGCTCTAACTGACGCCCTCCCCTGATGTCCTGCTTCTCTCCGCCGGCGGCCTCCTGCTCTGCTCCCGCCGTCGCCTCACCCGTGTGAAGCCGCTACACGCCGCCGGCGTTGCTGCCGCTGGAGCCGGGTCCACATCCCGCCGCCGTCGAGGTCGCCCACAAGCCACATCCAGCGGAGAGGAGGCGCCCCTCCTCTGCCCTTTTGCTGCCTGACCCAGACGTGGTGGCCTCCTCCCGTCACAGCTGCCGCCGCCGCCGCCGGTTCTCCTCCTCTCCCGCCTCGTCCCGGGCGACCTCCTCCCCACCCCACCCGTCGACCGGTTTTCCCAAAGGAGAAAAGCGAGAAAGAGAGGAGAAAGGGAGAGAGAGAGAGGGGGGGGGGTTGATGACGTGGCATCCTGACATGTGGGTCCCACGCTGAGTCAGCCGCCACGCCGGATAAAACCGGGTTCAAAACCACTCAAGGACCTAAAGTGAACGGTTTTGTAAGTTGAGGGATGTAATATACCTGATTTTGTAACTCGATGACAAGTTGAGGGACCTTAGGTGTACTTTTTGCCAAATCCTTTAGCCCACACAACCTTTCTTACTATGGGCCCAAAAATTGTCTAATCTGCTCGGCCCATAATATGAACGATCGGTAGCCCATAGTAGGAAAGATTGTGGGGTAAACATCTGTGAATTTGGAGGAATACGTCTATTTTACCTCCCTCAACTCGTGCCTCTGGTTGAATCGTATCCTTCAACCGCACAACCGGGTATATAACCCATCCCCTAACTCTCAAAACCGTTGCAAATCGACTCCCTAGGCGGTTTCGTCCTATGTGACAGTTAACTTGCTGAGTCATCAAGTGGGACCCATTTGTCAGCGGCCTCCACCTCATCCCATCTTCTCCCTCATTTTTCGCCCCCTCTCTCCCTTTCATATCTTTATCAGCGTGGCGGCAATGGTGCTCAGCACACGTGGGAGGAGCTTGTCGGCCAGCTGCACGCGGGGGAGGAGCTCGCCAGCCGAATGCACACGATGAGGAGCGCAAGGAGGAGCTTGTTCGCCGGCCGTCCGCGGAGAGGAGCTCGCCGGCCCGCCGCGCGTAGGGGAGGAGCTCGCCGGTCGGGCATGCAGGGAGGGGGAGGAGCTTATCGGCCATCCGCATGCGGGGGAAGAGCTCGTCGGTCGGGCGCGCGCGGGGAAGGAGCTCGCCGGCTCGAGCGCGTAGAGGAGGTGGGAGGGCGTCGGGGAGGAGATGACTGTGGAGGACGAGGCGAAGGCCACGTGGGCAAACCCCTCCACGTCGACGGCTGGCGGGGAAGGGGGTTTGACCCCCGTGCTCCGTCCCCCCGCCACCACCTCCATCCATGCATGGCGGAACCGGGTGGCGCTATCCACCTGAGAGTGAGAGAGAGAGAGAAGCTAGATGAGAGGGAGGAGAAAGGCTAACTGATATGTGGGTTCGATATTTATTTTTATTTTTACTCACTGACGTGTGGGTCCTATTTATATTTGTTTTTATTTTAATGGCATGTAAGCACCATGTTGATGTCACATGGAATGAGGGCTAAGTCAATCTGCCACGTAAGCACCACGTAGGATGAAACTGCTTCCAAAACCGTCCAGGGAGTTGATTTACAACGGTTTTGGGAATAAGAGACGGGTTATACCCGGTTTTGCGGTTGAGGGATGCGATTCAACCGGAGGCATGACTTGAAGGAGGCATAATAGACTTGTTCCAAATTTGGAACACAAAGGCAGCCCGTCTATGTTCAAATTCAGGCCCAGATTTTGTGCTGGCACTAGAAAACCAACGTGCCTGTTGGCGCGTAGGTTAGTTAGCCCGTGCATAATATTTATAACTCACCTATAGAGAAAAAAAAGTTTTATAATTTTTACACGAGTTACCTTAATGCATGTAATATCATAGGATTTATTAGTAGATTTTAATTTTCCACTTGTTGAAAATGGAAATGAACTAAAGTAGATACGTAATTTATGATTATCAAATATTTTTCGGTTGAGACTGATGTTTAACTTTGACAAATAATTATAGATGCTATTAGGAAAAAAACAAACGATATGTTTTCTCAAAATTGTAGTGATTTCATAAAACCTAAAAACTTTGCACATGATTCCTTAAAATTTGTGGTTTTAACAAAAAAAAATGTATTATAAAACGAATGATTTTAAATGACATAAACAATCCTTTACATTATTTATGTCATTTATTTTTTTTCTATTTTTTTATTTTATAGAAATGTAGGATATTAATGTGGTCAGTGCACTGGCTCAATTTTTAGTTTAACCTATAGTGGGTGGTTTTTATGTAAATACTTTTTGCAAATTTCTTTGTAGTTTATTCTTCTTTTTTTTCTTGTTTTACTGCTTGTTTCTGTGCAAGGGGCCCTAGCGATCAGGCCCAGCTGCACCGACCAGCCCAGCTAGGTACCACCCAGCCAACCCATCGCTCGTTTTTTTTTTCTTTTCCTTCCTTTACTTCCGTTTTTCACGGCGCAACTTCTAGATTAATTGAGAGTAGGGCTAGACGAAAAGCTCGTAACTTGTTAGCTCGCTCGACTTATGACTAGTTTGGCTCGGCTCGGCTCGGCTCGTTTTGAATTGCTAATGAGCCGAGCCAAGGTTTTAGCTCGTTAGCTATAACTAGCCAGCTCGAGCTAGCTCACGAGCCAAAACATCCCAAGCAAACGTTACGATGGCCAAACCCAATAAGCATCAACATGGCCCAGCCCAACATTCACAAAACCTAAAATCCCCATCTGTTGATGCCGACCGAGACCAATCACCCCTATCTCGCATCCTCACACCCAGCGCCGCCGTCTATCGAGCCATCTCGCCTCTCTCACTCTCGCCACCAAAACCTCTGAAGGTGACGGAGAGGAACTGCTGGTGGTGCGGGCGACGACTTCTGTTGCATCAACCGTGCAGGCATGGAGCATCGAGCGTGGAGCCTGGAGCAAGAAGCTTTTTGCTCTCAACTTCTCCGTCACAGATTCAAGGAAGCTTTCTGATTTGCTTTTTTTTTTGTGAAAAAGTTCAGTAGTGTTGTGTTAACGTTCTTAATTGATGGGGGAGATTACAGGCTTCGTTTTTTTAATCTTTTGATAATTTCTTGTATAATTTTGGAGCCATTTCGTCTTGCTGTCTACAATGCTTCTATTTTATGGATGAATGGATGGACATAACACATAGATCTGAATGGATGAGTGGATATACATGCTCTGTTGCATTTTCTTGCTCTAACTCGCGAGTTAAACGAGCCAGCTCGAGCTGGCAACCGAGCCGAGCCTGCTTTTTAGTTCATTAGGCCAGATCGAGCTCGGCTCGATATCCACCCCTAATCGAGAGGAGAGGACCGAACCGATGCGCGCATCTATCTATATATCTAAAGCGGGCGGATGGCCTCGCCAGCTGATTGGTCCATTTTTACCCTTCTATTTTACTGCCACGTGTCCGTGTATCATTTGGCGAAGGGAAGGTACCTCCTCGCGTGCGTGCCCTGTTGCCGTGCGAGAACAACAGCGGATTCTGTATGTCTCTGGTACGTACGGAGTAGTACGCATAGCATGTAGTATCCCGTAATTTTGACAAATTAACCCTTATATAAAACTTATTTTCAAAATAAGCCGTGTCAAAAACTAATTTCAAAACTAGGCTATGACCTCAGCGCCAACCCCAATGGCGCTGAGATAAAACGTCCCAGCGCCACCCTAATTGGCGCTAATATCACGTCCAACGTGGCACGGATTAGCCACAAAAGAGGAGCTCAACGCTATGTGTGCTGGCGCTGATATTTACATGATTTAAAAGCGTATGTGTGCTATAAGTATCATGATGCAGAAGCTAGCTTAGTGGTCAGCCCCTTCCGCTCCAGCTCTCAGGTTCCCGGTTCGAATCGGGAATGCCCATTTTTTTTAGGTTTTTTCTTACTTATCCTCCTTGAATCATGTTCTATTAAAAACTTTTTCTAAACAATCACATATTTTGTTTTTTTAGGTTTTTTCTTACTTATCCTCCTTGAATCTTGTTCTATTAAAATTTTTTAGTAAACAATCACATATTTTGTTTGTAGATTTTTTTATGTTACTTTTTAAGGGGATTATCTATTATATTACTAAGACAGCCTTGAAAGGAGGCATCACGTTCGCTGTTGAGGCTAGAAATTCTCACGTTAATCGAAGAAAAAGAAAAAAAAAGAAAAGGAGAGTCCAAGTAGAAGTACAATTTAAAAATAGCTGAAATTCGGAATTAAAAATAAACAATATCGGAAGAAGTTTTCATATAAGAACCCAATAAGAGATTAATCAAAATTTGAAATAACATAAAATAAAATCTAAAATTAGAAAAGGAAAAGAGAAGTTTCCATATAAGAACCCAATACGAGATTAATCAAAATTCAAAATAAAAATAAAATAAAATTCAAAATTAGAAAAGAAAATGAGAGTCCAAGTAGAAATACAATTTAAAAATAGCTGAAATTCAGAATAAAAAATAAGCAATATTGAATGAAGTTTCCATATAAGAACCAAATACGAGATTAATCAAAATTCGAAATAAAACAAAATAAAATCCAAAATTAGAAAAGAAAAGGAGAGTCCAAGTAGGAATACAATTTTAAAATAGCTGAAATTTGGAAATTAAAATAAGAAATATTAAAAGAAGAGTCCATATAAGAACCCAATACGAGATTAATTAAAATTCAGAATAAAAATAAAAATAAATCCGAAATTAGCAAAAGAAAATAAAGAAGAGTCCAAGTAGGAATACAATTTAAAATTAGCTGAAATTCGGAATTAAAAATAAGCAATATTAAAAGAAGAATCCATATAAGAACCCAATACAAGATTAATTAAACTTTTAAATAAAAATATAATAATATCCAAAATTAGAAAAATTAAAAGAGAGTTCAAGTAGGAGTACAATTATGAAACAACTGAAATTGAAAATAAAAAATAAAAACATTAAAAGAACACAATACGGTATCAACTAATTTTTTTTAACAAAAGTAAATTCTGAAATTAGAAAAAAAAGATTTCAATTATGAATAAAGTTTATAAATAACTAAAATTTGTGATAAAAATAAAGACTATTGAAAGAAAAGACCATCTAAAACACATGACGAGATAAATTAAGTAACATGCTTATAAATGAGTAGAGTTGGTGGCGGTTGATATGCATATAAAAATTGTTAATAAAACACAAAATAGAATCCTAATGACGATTAAAATGAAGGACGTCAGGCAGGTCGTGAAGCAAACATGTAAGGCGGTTGCCAGGACTTCTAGAAAGTTAAAGAAAAACCACATTGATAATCATATTCGAATTCTAAAATCTCAATGACAATAAAAAAGAGAAGCAGCGGGCGGGGTGTATAAGAGTATAGTTGCAGAGCCGCCGACGGTTGACGGGACTTCTAGAAAATAAAAAATGAATTGCAACGATAGTTATGTTCGATTTTTAGAATCACAATGACAATAAAGAGTAGGTGGCGGACGGGCTGTAGAGGGGCATAGTGGCATTGTTTGATGGGACTTCTAAAAAAATATAAAAAATAAAACTACAAGTCTAACTTTTAAAGGTTTGAAACTTCTAAAAAGTAAAAAAAAACAAGGATAATCATGTTCGATTTTAAAATCACAATAACAACAAAGAAGGGAGGCGGCGGGCGAGCCGTAGAGGAGTACAATGGCAAAACCGCTGACGGTTTGGCGGGACATCTAAAAAGTAAAAATAAACCCAAACAATAATTATGTTCGATTTTTAAAATCTCAATGACAATAAAGAGAAGAGATAGTGGACGGGCCATAGAGCAGCATAATAGCAACGTTCGACTGGACATCTAGAAATTATAAAAACGAAACCCAACATGACAATAAACTCTAAAAACTATAAAATCTAATTTTTAAAGGTTCGAAGAAGAATGAATAGAAATAGGAGCAAGCAAATAAAGAAGGAGATGACATAAAGGGTAGCAACTGGTGTGACTTTTAAAAAGTATATAATTAGAAACACGAGAATGATAAGGTTTGATCTTTCAAAGTCTTACCAATGAGATAGCTATTTAATAAATTTTAAGTAAAATTAGAAACACGAGAATGATAAGGTTTGATCTTTTAAAGTCTTACCAATGAGATAGCTATTTAATAAATTTTAAGTAAATCATACTTAAAAAAATACATGATTTTTTTTTGCTAGCGTGGGTCACCCAGCTAGTTTATTTTATGTTCAATCTGGAATAAACAAATTTGAAAACATTAATTTCAATAAAATACTTACCTCAATTATTTATAATTTTGTATTTTTAATTTTATGTTGTATGATCTGGAAAGTAAGGATGGCTGAGAAACTGAGAGTCGAACCCTAGACCTCTAGCTTGCAGCCGCAGTGACCAACCGCTGAGCTAGATTCAACTTGTGCCAGTTACTGCCCACACTACTTTTAAACCAGCTAAGAGGTCAGCGCCAACTTAGCGCAATTTACGTGGCTAACATGTTACATGTCGGATATGACCTTAACGCCAACAATGCTGACCCTAGGACGTTTTAGCTCAGCGTTACTGGGTTGGCGCTAATATCACGATCTAGTTTTGAAATTAGTTTTTAACATGGCTTATTTTGAAACTAAGTTTTATAGAAGGGTTAATTTGTCAAAATTACGGTGTAGTATCCGCTCTCGATTTTCCATCACGCAGTCACGCCACCTTCTGGATTCATCACGCGCGTGCATCAGTGCATGCCGTCTCCCTAAGCCAAATCCTCCCGCAAGAGTAGCCCAACCATCTAACCAACCAGGTCCATGTACCAGCACGTATGTTGGTTGAGCTTGCCTAGAGAGAAAAAAAAAAGAAAGAAATAAAGAACTTTGATAATGTAAAATAATATGGGAAAACAAATCACCAGAAAAAAAAAGGTTAAGACCAATTAAACAATAAGGAGAAAATTAGATCAAAATAATCATATTAAAGATGAGGATTTCCTATGCGGGATGTAAAAACATCTCCAAATCTCTATATCAACCGCATTTTAAGTACACTGTAGTTTGGATTTTAGCAAATTTATTGATATACAAATCTATAAAGAAAAAAATGAAAAAAAGAAAGATCAAATTCTTGAAAAAAAACAGCAGCTCTCTGGACACCGGGTGAGCTTAGGAACTGGAGTACTAACATGTTTATTCACCTTGGGCTTTGGTCCCTCGCGCTACCCTCTAACGCCTATGCCAGAAGCAAGGTTGTCAGTATTAGAATCCTAGGTAGTATCGTTTTGCTCAAAGTAGTATCATATCGATCGGGATATTATGAGATTTTATTTTATTTATGTTTAATTAATATTTGTATTATTACATATAGTCATTCTATATAAAAAAGTGCAGTAATAATATATGTCATGCAAATAGAGACATTTATCAAGAGAAACCATATTGGTTTTGATATATTTAACTGATTTTTATATAAATTTGACCATTTTAATTATATTATTTTCAAACCATCTTATTTCAAATAATATTTTGTACAATTGTAGTGATCGTAGAATTGGGATACTACGGGTGTGTTTAGTTTCCTTCAAACTTCCAACTTTTTTGTCACATCAGGTACATGCATGGAGCATTAAATGTGGACGAAAAAAACAATTGCATAGTTTGCATGTAAATTGCGAGACGAATCTTTTGAGCCTAATTACACCATGATTTGACAATGTGGTGCTACAGTAAACATTTGCTAATAACGGATTAATTAGGCTTAATAGATTCGTCTCACAGTTTACAAGCGGAATCTGTAATTTGTTTTATTATTAGTCTATATTTAATACTTCAAATGTGTGTCCGTATACTTCAAAAAATATTTTGAAATGCAACTAAACACGGCCTACCTAAGATTTTGTAAGATCGTGTGATAATGAATAGTAGGATCGAGATACTATAAAAATTAGAATACTAGATGGGATCGATATCGTTTCGTCTTGATATGATCGTAGTATCATAAGATACTATGATACGAATCGGGATACTGATAGCCTTGGCCAGAAGGCGAAGTTGCACGTTTGAGCTGGGAAGCGGCACATGTCATCGCTAGCACTCAATGATACGAATCACATTCAAAAGCTTCACCAATCGATAAAATGATCTCATGAGTACGATACTACAGTTGTAATAAATAAACATAAACATATATGTATCAATAGTTACTGCCTGTACTTGCACTGATCAATAAGATAATAATGGGATACATCATGGATCGAGCAGTATAAAAGGGGTGAAACCATTGCGGCGACGGCCTTCTCGGCAATACCAAAGATCAATCTGTGGCATTCTTTTTCAGTTTACCACATTCCTTCTATTTTATGGTTAATAATCATCTTCATTCATTTATCAGTATTAAATAATCTACGTCAGCAATCAAATCCAATAACATATCCTTTCATAAGCCCTAAAATATAACATACCCCCTTCGTTTCACAATGTAAGTCATTCTAACATTTTCCACATTCATATTGATGTTAATGAATCTACACATATATCTTATAAAATCTTAGGTAGGCCGTGTTTAGTTGCATTTCAAAATACTTTTTTAAGTATACGGACAAACATTTGAAGTATTAAACATAGACTAATAACAAAATAAATTACAGATTCCGCTTGTAAACTGTGAGACGAATCTATTAAGCCTAATTAATCCGTCATTAGCAAATGTTTACTGTAGCACCACATTGTCAAATCATGGCGTAATTAGGCTCAAAATAACTTATATTGTGAAACGAAGGAAGTAATATAATAAACAACATACGGGCTGAAAATAGCATGCGCGCCAATAGGCGCGCCTATTTTCTAGTTTACCCAATTGCTCGCAAATTACTGCGCCACGTGGACCAATTGAACGTCGGCAAAACCACCAGCTTTAGATTACTACTAATCTGAACACAATTATCCAGATTCATAGCTAAAAATATTTATATTTTAGGATGGAAAGAGTAGGTACTGAATTACTGATCAGTGTCTAGGTCACATCAGAATTTCAATCCAACGTAAGTACGAGTAATGTTCAAAAAAAAAAAAACGTAAGTACGAGTACTAGTTAAGGGTAGATGGCTTATGAAAATCATTTCCTAAGTAGTACTCCGTACTCTGTAGTACTGTACCAATCAAAGTGTGTTATGAATGGCGGACGAAAGTCTGACGTAAGGACGAGAATCGTGACGTATTCCGTGTTCCATCCGTTTTATAAAAAAAAATACGACTAGGTTTGTTTTGTATGAGTATCATATCTAATACTAGATTTGGTGTTTTAAGATGACGGGAGTAATCCCCTCGCACATAAAACAGAGCGTATTAGCACATCATTGATTGATTTATAGCTAAAAACATGAAAAATGGATTAATATGATTTTCGAAACAACTTTTTTATAGACTTTTGTTTGAAAAAATACATTGTTTAGCAGTTCGGAAAGCATATGCGTGAAAAATTAGGGAGCGGAAGTTTGGAGAGGAGAGTGCCGTACAGAGCGTAGGCATAGAGAGAGAAGAGTACATATAGGTAGCATACCAGATAAAAGCACTACATACATATAGCTATCATATGCGATAAAAACACCGCACCTAGAAATAAGAATCAATAAGAAAAAACTTTGTTTAAAATTAGCAACCATCAAGTTTGTTTTTTGATACCCCTCTATAATCAGATCGTTAAAGTGGCTAATTTCTCTAAATAGGAGGCACCGAGAACAAAGAAATTTCTAAAACCATCGTTTTCCTATAGCATTAATATAATTTATTGGTATGAGTACTTCATTAAAAGCTCGTTTGGTATAGCTCCTACTTCAACATTTTTGTCTCGTAAAGTTGGAGCTGTACATGACACTTCCAAGATCCGTGAGAATATAGGGTAAAGTTACCACACGGCTCTTAAAAGGTTGTACCAAACTAATGCCAGTTAAAGCTATCACTGAAAAAGAATACTTAGTCGTAAATGCGAGCGCCGGTACTAAGTCTAGTACATGAATCCGGATGGATAGTGGTCTAGTACATGAACCTATATAGGTTCTACTACGTGGAATCTAACCAGTTGAGCTATACTCACTGATGCATAGTGGTTTAGTAATTTATAAGCATGTAATAATTAAACATGAAATTAATTAAGTCAGATGTGCATACTTGCATATATGCAGCAACGTAGTTGGAGAGATACAGAGGATAACTACACATGCGACGCTATGAAATAAAGGCAACTGCACATGCGACGCTAAGAAATATATAATGATGCATCCAATACATATACTTCGTACGTTCTACTCATGCCTAGCATCGTATTGCTGTCATAGGACGGGTCAGGACGACCCAATTTTTCAAATCAAATAATTTATGGGCTTAAACAACCAAAGTACTTCTGAAATAGGGCTCAATCGAAAAACAATAATGGAGTTGCATCTTCCGGCCCGGTCCTTGTATATATAGTGTATACATATATGTATATGTTACACTAGGCTAGCTATCCAACTACCAATATCACAAATTCACAAAACATTGGCATATCCTCTGAATAGTTTATCAGTGATGACCTCCAATATCACACTTGTTTTCTTGTTGATCATGATGATGTGCTTGTCAGCAGCTGCTGCAGCAGCAACCCCTGGAGTCGCCGGAGGCAATGGGCTCTTGCATACAATCCCTTCCAAAAACTCTCTGGCTCACTGCCCTTCTACCTGCGGCGACATTGGCTTCTCCTACCCATTCGGGATCGGCCATGGCTGCTTCCGTCAAGGCTTCGAGCTCATCTGCGACAACACAACTCATCCTCCCACACTGCTCCTAGCAAACACCACTACTCAGGTCATCGGCCAATCAGGCCGGACACTAGAGGTGATAGAAATCCCAGCCATTGCCTTCAACATCGCGATGAACAACAGCAGCATCATCGACTACATCCGATACTGGGTGTCTCCTGCCAATGGTTTCACCATCGTGAACGAGAGCACCTTGTTCGTTATCGGATGTGGGATCGAGGCGTGCTTGTTCGATTTTGACACGAACGAGACCATGGGTTCTTGCATCACCATGTGTTCTGACAATTTGGGGATCATGGAGATGCATGATGGGGATTGTACCGGCATCGGTTGCTGCCATATCATCGTGAGAAGGGAGCTGCGTCGGTTTTGGTTAAGGCTTGTTCATCCGGATGATGAAAGAACAATACCGCGATCGTATCGGGTGTTGTCTCGTGCTCAGGTTTTCATCCTGCCAACAATTAACAGCTATCAATTCAATACGAATGATCTTGTTTCATCCAGCTGGATGGACACGAGCTCCATTGGTGGTACTCTTCTCCGTGGTGCCATCATGGACCAGCAAACATGTCCAGGTGCATCAGCGAGCAAAGCAACCTATGCTTGCACCACTAACACCAATTGCTTCAATGCTACAAATGGAGGATATTACTGTTCCTGCCGCGATGATGTTACCGATGGCAATCCTTACGTTAACCTGGGCTGCAGTGACGACCCTGGTATGACTTATATATTCTTTTCTGTGTATGCATATTACCAGTGCGTTGCAACAGGATTCTAATTAGATAAAATTATCATTGACCCATTATCACCATATTTTTTCACAAATATTATTTCTTAATTTCTGTCCTTTGATCGCACACCATCCTTTTTTCCTTTCAAAAAGAAAAGTACAGAGTTGCTGGTGGTGGTTGACATGTGGGCCCTATGTCCTCATACTGTAATTTTCCCTTTCAAAATAAAAGTAAGTTGGTGATAGGGGTGGTGGTAGATTTACCACCACCACTACTCCATTCTAAAGGTCCATTTTGAAGGAGTATAGATGTTTCTATTTTGTATTGCCTAGTGCCATCCATGTGCATTGTAACAGGATTGGAATTATGAGGTTTAGGTTTTCCCCTGTTTTTGGTTGATTTTTCGTGTAGAAACTGGTTTTAGGTGGGTGGCTATTTTTAGTGTGTGGTTTTTTAAGTGGGGAACTACAATGGTGGAAGAGGAAGAGGACAACTCCGTTTTCAAAGTAGTAAATTTGTAAGAATCAACTAACCGAGATAACCAGCTAGATAACATATACTACATAGTAATAGAAACAGTAAGGCACACATTGGTAATCCTTCTATATACTAATTTAGAAACCCATAGAGGAGAGAGAAAAGTAAGGCCAACAACTTTATTCTAGATGGTTCAAAAAGACTAGAAGAATCTCATTGTTAATAAGAAATTCTTATAATTCTCATATTGATCAAGAAAACCTAGATACATAACACATGCAATTTGTGTTACTAATGATGAACCCATGCATCCACATGATGAGCTACTACCATTGTAGAAAACATTTTTAAGCATTACAAATAATACATATTTGTAGTCGCAAATTCAAAGTTTACAAATATTATGCTTGCAATATGTTTTTTTTTTTTTGGGGGGGGGGGGGGAAGAAATTCTGAAGGGAGAAGTCTATTTTAGAATTTTGGTTTTCCCCAAAGCCCAGTTTTTACTCTATACTAAAAAATCATTCATTTTTTTACACATATCTTTCAAAATCAGACGAGATATTAACCCAATGAGAGCTAATCTCACAATGCTCCAAACAGTGTCGTGCTTATATCCTCTTAGATCTGGCAGGAGTTCACATGCCACCTTTAAAGATAGAGTTTTCACATGCACATTTTTTAATGTTCTAGATTTTCAAATGATTAATGTCAATTTTCATCAGTAGAACTTCTAGACTCAATTTAACACTGGTGGAGAAAGGGGCTTTACTCCCAGTTCGTAACTCCCCTGTAGTCCTGGTTTTTTCACCCAGGACTAAAGATAGCGATCTTTAATCCCGGATTGGTAGTTCCGGTTGGTAAAAGATAGAGCTAGGCTAGCTAGATCCGGTTGTTCTATTATTTTTTTCTTTTCTTCATTGTGTTTTTAATATATTGTTTTCACTCCATCCCCATCCCTGCAAAATCCCAAATAAATTATCCCCAAATCCTCAAATCCCCAAATCGGCCATATCCAAATACATCACAAAATCTTAAAAAAAATTACATCACAACTTCTACAAAATTCATCACAATACATCACATATTCACATCACACACAAATCAAATACACAGATCCGAATAAAAAATTCTAAAAAAAAAAGAAAAAAAAGCCTGCCGCTGCGCCGGTCGCCCGCCGCGAGGCCACCCGGCCCGCTGCCGCGCTGCCGCGAGGCCGCCCGTGCCTCCGCCCGCCGGCTTGCCGCCGCGAGGCCTCCGGCAGCCCGGGCCTCCGCTCTGCTGCGTCGCCGCGAGGCCGCCCGGGCTTCCGCTCACTGGCCGCCCGGCTCATCCATCAGTGGGGATGATGGGGGAGGGAAAGGAGGAGAGGAGTCAAAGGAGATGATGGGGGAGGGAGAGGAGGGAGAGGAAGAGATGGGAGGAGGAAGAGATAAGGTTTGGGAGGAAGAGATAAGGCCGCCCGTCTCCTCCTCCTCGATCTCGCAGATGCCTCGTACTCTTCGCCTCTTTTGTTCCGGTTGGTGACACCAACCGGGACTAAAAATAGATCTTTAGTCCCGGTTGGTGTTACTAACCGGGACTAAAAATGAATCTTTTTTTCCGGTTGGTGTTACCAACCGAGACTAGAAATAGATCTTTAGTCCCGGTTGGTAACACCAACCGGGATTAAAGATAAAAAAGTAGCTCTAAACTTTTGAACCAGGACTAAAGATATCTTTAGTCTCGGTTTTTATTGCAACCAGAACTATTGTGGATTTTAGCCGACCAACCAAAGATGGTTTCTCTACCAGTGTAATGTGGAAATTTACTTTTCTTACCTCCTGGTATTAATATAGGAGCATGCAGGAGAATATTTTAAAGGGTGAAGATTGATTGCTTGATTCATTTCAATAACCAGCATATTGCAATATCATTAAATTTTACACATGACTGTTACTGATGTATGGATTCTCTGGCTCCAATTTATTGTTTTTTCCTTCCAAAAAAGAAGGGAGTTGGTGGTGGGGGTGGTTGACATGTGATCCTCTGGCCCTACAATTATTTTTTCCTTTTCCACAAAAATAGCGAGTTTGTGGTGGGGGTGGTGGCACAGCTACTTTATTTTAAAAGAATATAAACTATACAATTCTAATATTATAGATATGCCATACCGCGTATACTCGCACTTACTAACACTGGGGATACAACATACCTATTTTTATAGGTAAAGGTATTACTAAGTATGGATAAATATATAATTCCATCCACTTAAGAAAGGACCATGTAGTAATTCTTTATCACGATGTTTTACCTTTGGCTAAGTTTTGTCATATGTACTTGAACCCCGATATTTGTCTCTAAAATTAACAGGTTTCACTTTGGTTTTTGCTTCCCTACTATTTACAGATATTGAGTGTTTAACAAAAGGAAAATGTACGGCATCAGCTAAGAGACACAATCTTATTGTAGGTAGGTCACTTCGAACAAAATACATTCAAGTATAATTCATAAAATGCATGACGTCTTCATGAATACAAGTGTTATTGGATGAACAGGTATAACAATTGGAATTGGGTGTGGCCTTGGCTCAATCATTCTTGCACTCGGTGCAATAGTACTAATCAACAAGTGGAAGAGAGGTGTACAAAAGAGAATTAGAAGGGCACACTTCAAGAAAAACCAAGGCCTACTATTGGAAAAATTGATATTAGATGAAAAAGCACAAGATAAATCAAAGATATTCTCCTTGGAGGAACTAGAGAAGGCAACAAACTACTTTGATGCTACTCGTGTACTTGGCTATGGAGGACATGGCACAGTTTACAAAGGGATTTTGTCCAATCAATGCGTAGTAGCCATTAAAATGTCCAAAATAGTGGAGCAAACAGAGATAGATCAATTTGTCAATGAAGTTGCTATATTATCGCAAATCATTCATCGCAATGTGGTAAAGCTTTTTGGGTGTTGTCTTGAAGCAGAGGTGCCTTTATTGGTATATGAGTTCATATCCAATGGGACACTATATGATATTCTTCACAATGATGTAAGTGTTAAATGCTTGCTATCATGGGATGACCGTATTAGGATTGCAGTAGAAGCCGCAGGAGCTCTTGCTTACCTACACTCAGCTGCAGCAATTCCAATTTACCATAGAGATGTCAAATCTTCTAATATATTGTTGGACGGCAACTTTACTACAAAGGTTTCTGACTTTGGAGCTTCAAGAACCATGTCACTTGATCAAACTCATGTTATGACAAATGTACAAGGCACATTTGGTTACTTAGATCCAGAGTACTACTACACTGGTCAACTAACAGCAAAGAGTGATGTCTATAGTTTTGGGGTTATACTTGTAGAGCTTCTAGTAAGAAAGAAGTCAATTTTTACAAATGACCAAGGTACAAAACAAAGCTTGGCTCATTACTTTGTGGAAGGACATCAACAAGGAGTTGTCATGGAGATCTTGGATTCGCAAGTTATGGAAGAGGCAAACCAGGAAGAAATTGATGATATTGTCTCAATTGCAGAATCATGCTTGAAAACAAAAGGAGAAGAGAGACCTACCATGAAAGAAGTAGAAATGAGGTTGCAGTTTGTTAGAACTACAAGACAAAGAAAGTGCCAACAATTCCCAGTAACAGAAGGAGAAATTGAGCATTTCCCATTCCCAAATACTAGTAACTCTTCAGATGGCAGGTTCAGCCATTCTACTGGTTTAACTTGTGACTCTGTCTCTGGAAGTTACAGCTTGGAGCAGGAATTTTCTTCATCAATCAATTTGCCACGATAACCATTTGTGCAACAATACATTTGACTTATAGGTGCTTGTTAAGATGAATTTGAGTCAGTTACCCTATGTTCTAGTTCCATTAAATAGGAGTAACATACTTGCTCTATGTATATGTTCTTCCAACATATTTTCACGATGTGGTTTGTGTACCAATCTATAATCCCATACATATAATGCATAATTATTACTGTTTGATATGCTGGTGAAGAAAAATATTTTGCAGTGTTCTCCATACTTCATATCCAGAGGTCAGAAACTAGTCTGATTTGATCTGGCTGTGTTAGTTGTCCTTTTTTTTTAGAAGGGTACATACTCAAGACGCACACTCACACACACCACACTCACACCACAACACACGCACACACACGCGTGCGCGTCCCTAACACACGCTAGGATTGAGATTGGAGACACTAGGCCTTAGTGCACGGAAAACGTGCAGTCCCACTGAACGCGTACGCGTGTGTGTACCCTTTTACTTAACCAGGACCAATCGAAGTCAATCCCGGGGAAAGGGATAAAATCCTGGTGCGAAAGGCTTTTGCTGGATCGACAGAACAGCCCATTAAAGCCCAATAAGCTCGAGGCCAATACTTGTTTGGGCCATGACTGTAACGCCGCGATTCTCGCGTTGCGTTAAAAAGCTAATTTACGAAAAACCCTAATTGTGAAAATTTTGTTCTTTGAGTGTTGAGTCTAAGTTGTGCCAAAGATCTCAATTTAAATCCCTCCCTTGTCTCAATATCCTGTTATCAAAGATCATCTCCTCAAAATTTCCATCCCAATATAATCCTGAAGCTCGATTCCTTCTATTCGGAAATCCCTCCTGGAACCCTACCCCTAATCTTTGTCAGATGCCCGAACCCTAACTCAGTCTAATGAATCACCTCCGAGTCCTAGGCTCTCTCCTTGGTTCCTTCAAATCGATTCTCAAATTCGAATTCAACCTCTCAAGTTTTGATTCATCTATCTTTCTCTCTATATCGGTTCGTTAATCTACTCTTGTTTTCTTTCTCGAACTTCTGACCCAAGTCTGAATATGCAAATCGAGATCACTTCCACCCTTGAACTCTAAACCCCAAGGTTCAATCCCATTCGCCTTGACTTCGAAATTTGAATCCAGACTCCAACCCTAAACCTCCCAAATAAATCTCTCTGTGAAAGTCTATTTAACCTCCCCCATAGGTTAGATCCCTCCTTCCTTTTCCGCTCCACCTCTTCCTTCTCTTTCAGCCCATCTCTCTCTTAGTCTTGACCTATCTATCTGTAACCTATCCATCTGTCTATCTGTCCCTCTACCTATCAACCTATCTCTCTGTCTATCTATCTATCCTTGAACTCCTTCCCAAATATTTGTCCCAAGGTACAAGATTTCTTTGAAACCCCCTCTCAATAATCCTTGAGCCACCAAATACAAATATATCCCTAAAATATCAATTCTCGCTTTGAACTCCAACTGCCAATCGACATCGAAAATCACGCCTCATCGAAATTCTTTCCCATTTCCGAAAGTATCAAAATCACTATTTGAATCCCTTCCTTGACTCCTCCATATTTTGTTGAGTTCAAATATCCAATTTGAATTCAAATCCAACATCAAATGCTCCTCAAATTCCTTAAAGAAATCCCCCCTAAAAAGTCTATCTCACGTCCCTCTTGGTCGTTGGGCCGTTTTTCCCTTTTCCGGCCCATCTTTTCCTCTCGGGCGCACGCGCGCTGCACGCGCCGAGCGAGAGAAGCAGCGCCTCTCTCGTCTCCTTCCTCTTTCTCTCCCTCTCTATTTCTCTCTCGCTCTCTCTCTCTCTCTCGTCGAACTCCTCCTCTCCCCGGCGCCGAATTCCAGCGCCGCCGTTTGAATTCGCCCGTCGGTTTCCCGCGCGCGCGCTCGCCGCTCGGTCGCCACCGCGTCAGCCCTGACGCCGCTCGTGCCCGCGCTGCCGCCCGGCCCCGCTGCCCTGCGCGCATGTGTCCAAGGGCGAGAGCCAGCGCTCGGTCTCGCCCCCTCTTCCTCCTTCGCCTTTTTCCCGAAGCGGCATGGAGCAAGCTCCCCTTTTCTCCCTCCTTTTTCCCTTTTTCCTCTCCCGAGCCGACGCCCTGCCTCCACCGCTTGGCACCTAGCGCCATGGCAGCGAGCGCCCCTGACGCCGCGCGCCAGCTCGCCATGCCCCCACCTTGACCACGCCAAGCTGCGCTAGCCCGCGCTCGCTGTTCGATTCCCACCGCACGATCCACCGCCTTCGCCGCCCAATGCATCCACGCCGTCGCCGCTTTCGCACCGCCCACGAAACCGCCGCTGTCGCCAGCCGAGCGCCTCCTCGCCTATAAAATCCCAACCCCCACGCCCACAATCCTTTCCCCCTTCGCCCCGTGCTCCTTGGAACGGAGTACTGCCGCCTCCTCCCTCAACCTCGGTCGCCGTCGCGCGGCCAACCCCGGAGCACCGCCGCCTCCTTCGTCGCCACGGCCAAGAACGCCGCGCCGACACCAAGCCGTTCCACCCCGCGTCCCCTCCTTCCCCGGTGCGCCCGCCTCGGCGTCGCGTTCGCCGCCGTGCGCCGCCAACGCCCTCCTCCCTCAACCAGCTCGCCGTCACCCCCACCCCCGGAGTTCCTCGCGCCCCTCCTTGCTTCCCCGGCCGCGCCATCTCGGCGCCGTGCCGTCGCGCCTTCCTCGCCGCGACTCTATCCGCCCCGCCGACGCCGTTCCCGCTCGTCGGTGAGCTCCCCATCCAATTCCTCTCGCCTACACCCTCTGACGACTCCTAGATGGCTCTGAGACATGGTAGTTTGTGCGCTCGATCCCCGAGCAGCGTCCTCGCCTTTCCTCTGCTTCCGCCGCCACCGTGTGCAATCGCGAGCCGCCGCCGGTCTCCCTCTCTTCGAACCCGGTCGCCATCACCTTCCTCGAGGCCCCCTCGACCTCCCCAATCCCTTCCCCTGGCCGCCGACATCCCCTTTTGCTCCCGCGCCGTGCCACTCTCGCCGCCGCCGCCGCCGTGCGCAGTCGCGCGCCGCCGTCGACCGGTCCCACGCCGATTTCCCTCGCTGTCACCACCCAGGGTTCCTCCTCTACCTCCCTGAGCCGCTGTCTCGGCCGCCAGCCTCCCCCTCTCGCTCTCGCGCCGTGCCGCCCCATCCGCAGCCGCATAACGCCGCCGCGCGTGCGTCGCCGGTGACCATCGGGTCCCGCGTCACCGCGTGCGCGCCGCGACCCCATACCGCGTCCGCTAAGCCCGAGCGCGCGAGCCGCATCCCTTCCCATCGCGCATCCACGTCGGCATCCCGGTGAGCTTCGCCGCCGCCGCTGACCGCCGTCGCGTCTCCTCCCTCCGATCCGAGCCGTGAGATGGCTTCCCCTTGACCTCCTCTAGCCGCCGGTGTCCGCGCCTCACTCCGGTTCGCCGCCGTTCGCCGGCGCCTCTCGGTCGCCGTGAGCTGTCCGATCTGGGCGAGCTCAACCTCCCTCTCCCTGACGCTTGCGTGGCAGTCCGCGTGGACTTGACCGAGTCCAACCCTGCCCCGTCAGCGCCCAGTCAGCCACCCCTCTCTCCTCCGGCTCGTGGGCTTGGCCCATTGGCCAGCCTTCCTCCTCGGCCTAACAAAACAAAGGAAGTTCACTTTTAATCCGTTCTCCGAGTCACAGTGCCCACACACCCAAGAGCTAAAAGTCCATAATTGCTCCCTCCAGTTGCTCCTCTCTCTCTCTCACCTTCTTGTTGGCCCCACTCGTCAATGAGTCAAAGATATTCTTGAGAATATCTTTTCCAATATTCCACAAGTAATTATCTTTTCTAGAAATTCAATAAATCATTTCTTTTTCCAAAATTCCATAAATCCTTTATCCTATTTCGGGATTTCAATAATTCATTCCCTCGGTCCCACATGTCAGTGACCGTCAATAATATTCTTGAGAATATTATTTCTAAAATTCCATAAGCCATTTCTCAAATTCTAGAAAATCCGATGAATCATTTCCTTGTCCAGAAAATCCAATTAAACTTTCAAAATTCATATCTCCCGATCCATAACTCCGCTCGACCCCGTTCCACTCCCAGTAATTCCGTAAAATTGAGATATATTTAATGGCACTATTAATTAGCCTAAATAGAATCCTTTATTTGGTCTTTTGTTTAGGTTGTCGATTGTTTGCGTATAGTTGCGGTTACCGGATTTTCGTCGATCGTGGATATCTTGAAGATTCGTGAAGCTTCGTGAAGACCCTGAGCAAGGCAAGCCACCTTTGAACATCTTAAGCCTATATTTGAACTTAATTATATTGCTTGCAAAATATTATGCATTGATAGGATTGCACTTAATCTGTTTGCCCCGTCTGCGAGGCAGACCGGTGGGCCTACCTAACTTGTTGCATCTGATCCTTCCATTGTTAATTGTTATATCATGTTCCCTTGTAACCATCTAGTTGCGCCTCGATATTCGTGCACTCTGTGCGAGTATCGACGGTCGCCTTCAAACTTAAAATTTGAGTAACTTCTTGGGTAAAACTTGGTTTACAAAAGCTTTGGAAAACCCGACGCCTGGGTCGGTGCCTCGTGAAGGAAAATGAGTTTTAAAAATGAAACTCGCGACACAAGGCCATTCCTGGGTGGAATACTTGTGCGGTCGCATTTAAGGACCGATTCCTTCGGAATTACATCCGAGCATACAACAGTGCGACCACATGGGTGGAATGGGACACCCCTGGCTGAGTAATTAGCTAATCAGGGGAGCCTTGATGCCGAGAGACATGTGGATTCTCCGGGGTGGTGTCGGGCAGGACCCCTGGGCTTCCTGGCACAGTATGGTCTGGGACCTAACCTGTTGTTGGTCTGGGACCCCTCTCGTCGGCATATGGTAAACCTGTGTCGGCTTTGGAAATGCCTTGTCATGAAAGCTTGGAGGTCTCCCGACGTGGCTGATCCCCACGGGCTGGGTGATCCGGGTTAGTAATGTTGTGTGGGTAAAGTGTACCCCCCTCTGCAGAGGTTATTAAACAGTTCGAACAGCCGTGCCCACGGTCATGGGCGGATGTGAGGTGATTCCTTAGCGTAGTTTTCGTTTTACCCTGTTTTATGAAAAGGTGTTAAGGTTTGGGAAACCTGATGTTTGGGAAGCAATTAGCTATCCGGGGGACAGCGGGACAGGGAGTCCTTGGAAATAACTGGTTGTTTGGAGACAACCAAAACTCTGAAAGTTTGGAAAATTGGTTTGGTTTGGGAAACCAGCCTTGAGGCCAACTCTGGGAGTTGTGCGAATCTTGATAAATAAATTTGGTCACTTCTCACCCCCGACCGAGCTGAGGCTTGTCTCGCTCCGGTTGTGGAAAGCACACACTTAGACTGGGGCAAAGCCCGCTTTCTTCGCGGAGCGAATGAGAGAGTAAACTTGCAAATAAAACTGATTGAATAATAACAGCCTTCCCTTGAAGCTTGCATTAACCACCTAAGTTCCCATGGCTTGCTGAGTACGTAAATACTCACCCTTGCTCTATATAAATATATACAGTTCCTCCGCCTTGAAGTGAAGATGAAGTGAAGATTAGGGTTTTCGTCCTAGCTCCCAGCCGTCGCCTGTGGTGTTAGGTGTTAGTCCGTTGTTTCCGCTGCTGCTGCCGTTGTTGGTGTTGCTTCGTCCGTGTCGTCGGTTGTAATCTCGGGCTGTCCTGAGCTGCAACATAAGTTAAGGTAAATAAGTCCTTTATTTATTTTAAGGATTGCAATGATTCATTATTATCACCGTGGGTACCAGCGCTATGTCCTGGGACTGGTACGGAGATCGCGGTTTCGTAGGACGCGGTTCACGCCGTTTTTCTACGACACACTCCTGTCGGGTCCCGTTGTACCGCGGTGCTAGATTGGGGTGTGACAATGACCAACTCTGTATTTGGTTTCAGGTCCGAACGTTATAAAACCATCCAGCCCACAGTATTTCGAATTTGGCCCGCAATATGAATTCATCTTTAACTTTTGGGCCATAATCTCTTCAAATTGGCCCACAAAGGCTGCCTGTTTCGGTATAAATTCAGGCCCATCTGAACTCGCTGAATTTATGCACAAAGGAATCATCGAACAAATTAAATTTACATTTTTATTTGATACAGAAATGGTCAACATCTTCAATCTTTGTTGTTCGGAACACAGCCAAAGGAATTATAATTTATATGCACAAAATGGAGTGAAGCAAACTAGCAAAATGACTGAAACTCAGTGCCGCAGAAACCAGAAAGCAAAATGTTTGGATTGAATCTGATCACTGATAAAGCTGGTGACCAACTTGCTGCAAGGCTTCAAAGAGCTCAACACTGTTGGGCCTTTACTACAATTGGGCCTTTCCAGGATCGATAGAACGGCCCATCAAAGCCCAGCGGACTCGAGCCCAGTACCTTCCTGGCCCAGCATATTTGATTTCTATTTGATTTCAGGACCGAGTAAATATGATGAAACCATTTGGCCAGCAATCTTTCATTCTTTTAAATCTGCTCCATAATCTGAAATATTTTTGAACTTTTTCGGCACATAATCTCTCTAATTTGAAGATATTTAACTATATTTACCAGGGATTTAAATCTCCGGCTAAGCCTTTAGCTGCTAGGTTTTCAATCAGCTATAGCCGGCTATAGCTGCAGCTAAGCTATTTAGCGGTTTTTGCAAAAATTAGACATGAATTACTTGATAATCAGTGATATGGAAGAGAAAGCTATTTAGCTTGGAGAAAGCAGAGAAGAGTAGAGAGAGAGAGGGGTTGCCTGATAAATCAGTAGGATCAAATCCTCACCATTTCCTCAACCATCTTGCTAAAGTACGGAAGGAACATGCCCTCCCCCCCCCCCCCCCCCCCCCACCCACACCATGAATTCCCTGAACCTGAATCCAAGAAAAAACGAACCTCATACTCCTAACCCTGAGGCCACTGCAACCAACCAAACCAAGAAGAGACAATTCATGAGCAATCAAGCCAACAAACCATCTCTGAATCAAGAAAGAACACAAGGTTGGCTCGAGCCCGAGAAAAAGAATGCTGACGGGACAAGAGCCGCCGCCTGCAACACCAACCCCTGCCACCACCGCCCATCACAGCCGCTGCTTGGGGCCGGGATTGGTGCCTCCATTGCCTCCGGGTGCCGCCGCGGCCACCGTCACCGCTGCAGGTCACAGCCGCCGCCGCTGCAGGTCATAGCCACTGCCTTCGAGAGGGCAACCGCCGTCGCAGCTACTGCTACCTGCTTGAGCAGCCGCTGCAAGCCGCCGGCCGCCGTCATTTGTGTTTTGACAGGGAGTAAATTCTCTGTATACACCTAGAAAGTTTCGTTATCCCTTCCATGCACTTCAAAAAACGCTAATCCCTTCCATGCCCTCTTGATCTTGCGTCAGCCGTCAGGGCGCTTGGAGTGTGTTTGCTCTGACGTTGCCAGTGCGTCGAGGGGCCGTTTTCTTGCCACCACTCCACCACTAATTGTGCCAAGACAACACACGAACTCTGTCCTCGATCGAGTGCACACAACGATGGAATTGTCAGCAGCACATCGTGTGAGCTTCTACGCGTGTCCATCCTCGTCGGTCGATCACGCTGGCGTTGACGTTAACGACGCGGCCGAGCGCGTCCTCACCACGAGCAGCTTCACCGGTCACCACAATACGGACCGGAACTTCGCCAAAGTGAACGGCCCAATCTTCCTTAGCGATGAGTAGCTTGATGGTTGGTGTTGTGGACGGTGCCCCATTTGCCAAAGCCGGCGGTGACGGCACATCGGCACAACTGCAGTGTTGCCGCTTGAACCCAACCCTGTGAAAGCCCCCATGATTTACATTGAGATCCATGCATACGCCTTCGAAAAAAATTGGCAGGAGCAGGGAGTCGATCCCGGGACGTCGGGATGCCACGGCATGCACCTCACCAACTGAGTCAAGCAGGCGATGGATTTAGTGCTGTAATTATGTATCAAAAACAACTTCTCAGAATTAGGCAAGGAACCAAGGCCACTGCTGTCATTTTGGGTAAATCTAACACTTTAACTCTAACAGAAGTGACGTGGAGGGCATGTGAGGGATGAAATTTCAGATTAGAGGGCATGGAAGGGATTAGGAATTTTTCAGGGGCATGTGCAGGATCACGAAACTTTCTAGGGGCATGTAGGAAATTTACTCTTTGACAGGAGAGGACGGAGACTCAGAGGGTGAATGAGTGAAAGATGGAGACTTAGGGTTTCATTATGTGATATGGGCCGTTTGCCAATTTCAAGATTTCAGCCCACCAACGAGTTAGCTGCCGCTATTCGAGGGCCCATTTAGCGGCTATCTCCAGCTAAGGGCAGCTAATAGCACCATAGAATACGTAGCGGTAAATTAGACATATCTTAGCGGTTGCTTCTCCTAGCAGCTATCTCCGGCTATAGCGTGCCGCTATAGCTGGAGATTTAAATCCTTGATATCTACTACTTTTAGATGTGACGTTTAACAATGTACCACCCGAATCTAAATATCATAGATACACGAGGATTCGCCCTACAACTGCAACCTGCTTCAGTTTAAATTCAGGCTGTAGAATGAGAAAAGTACTAACCACTGTAACTGATCACTGAATATTCAAAGAGAGTGAATTGCAATTCAGTTTTACAACAGCAATAACTAAAGCAGGTAATTACAAATTAAGAGATCAAAATAACATGGAATATATATATATATATATATATATATATATATATATATATATATATATATATATATATATATATATATATATATATATTATGTAGTAGTAATCCAGCTAGCCGATGGAGAAAGAGAACTTGTGTAGCGTAATTAGCTCGCCGTGTTGGTGGCGAAGCAGACCTTCCTGACCTCGCCGGCGTTCCCGGTGAGCACCTCGACGCCGCCCATCTTCACCATCGCCGCCGCGAACCTCGCCATCCACGCCACCGGGTTGGCGGCGTTGTCGTCGACCATCGCCTTGGTGTCGTCGCGGCTCGTCAGCGTCTGGTCCGACGTGAACATCACCTCCCCGGCGGCCACGTTCTTGAAGTACTGGTTGCTCAGCACGTTGGGGTCGGTCACCTGGTTGTTGCTCACCGCCCTCCCGCCGCCGCCGCCGCTCGCCGGCGGCGGGCACAGCTTCTTGAGCGCGGCGGCGAACGTGGCGTTCATGGTGGGGTCGACGGTGGGGTAGAGCCTGCCGGTGACGAAGGCGCAGTGGGTGAGGCCGAAGGAGTGGGCGCCGGAGAGGATGACGAGGTCGTCGGCGGTGAGGCCCTTGGCGGCGAAGCTGTCGACGAGGTCCTGGAGGTGGAACGCCGGGGACGGGATGAACTGGGCGACGTCGGAGGCGGAGGAGGCGGTGCCGTCGCGGCGGCCGGAGGGCATGGCGAAGGCGAAGTTGCCGTTGACGACGGCGGAGTCGCGCGCGGCGAAGGCGAGGATGTCGGCGCAGGAGACCTTGCCGGGGCAGACGGCCTCGACGGCGGCCTTGATCTTGTTGACGGCGTCGTAGCCGCGCAGCGGGATCGCCGTCTTCTCCGGCTGCGTGTTGCTGCTCGTCGGGTCCAGCAGGATGGACGCGTCACAACCCTATTAATTATTAAAAATATACTTGCATTAATTAGTTTTTTTATAATTAGATTGCTAACCTTTGTCTTAAATCAGGTGGTTTTCTTGTTTCTATGATTTTATAATTCGTAGTCATTTGATTTGTAATATATATGTATTAATTGATGTAGTTTCTTTGAAGAAAAACCGTAATGAATTAGATGTAGTTTCTTTGAAATGAATTTTATTGCTAAAATATAGTTAAAGAAATAGTGTTGGATAAACATGTATGTAAATTGTTATTATTAAATGGAATTAAAACAATCCAAATATGAATTTACTACGAAACTTATATGTTCTACTCCATATAAAATCCAGAGTATAAATGATAGTGTTGTACACATACTCTGACGAAGCAGTCGTGGAAGAAGAGGCGGATGAAGGCAGCACCCATGGTTGGATCGTTGAAGATCATCGGCTCGACGACGTTCCTCACCGTCTCCTCGGCTTTCGGGCACGACGACGAGTAGAAGTCGTACTGCAGCGTCGTCGTCCCCGACGCCGGCAGCACGGTGCTCATCATCACCGCAGCTGCCGTGGCGAACGCCATGAGCATCACTGCAGGCCTTCTGCATGATGCTGTCGCCATCGCCATGTTTCAGACTAAACTCCTCAATTAATTAAGCTAATTAGTTAACCAAAGAGAGAATGTCTGATTGCGACTGTGGTGTGTGTGCATGTCTTGCTCATCTCTGCAGGTATTTATAGCATGACATCAACTGGAATGCCGTGTTAACTATGCATGGATGATGATGGTTCAATGACTAGGAGGTTAATTCATTAAGCTAGCTGCAACAAATTATTGGTATACATAGCTGAATGAGCTAATTAATTAATTAAGTTAGCTAGGTATGTAGCTGGGTTGACATTGCCACACACAAGAGGGTACTTGATAATTATCTTGTTCCTATGGGATTAGACAAGAGTTATCTGGCCGGATATATGCGATGTTGGTTAGTTAGCATTTGACTCTATGGAGGTATGAACACTAGTTACAGCTGCAACAGGAAATGATATCAAATCTAGCTAGCTTTGGACACCAATATTCTAGCTAATTAAGTTGATGACTTTGAGAACTTTAGCAGCTAACGGCAGTTAAGATTAACTTAACAGAAATACAGAATTAATGAATAGAACATACTAGTTAACCAGACTCCCAATTATCTAAAAAAACATGGTTAATTTTATTTTGTAGGCCTGGAAATGTCCCTAGCTCCTCAATTTAATTTTGGACGCATGATGATCAGTTCACGAGTTGAATTAGTAGGGAAACGAATTGAATCCTGCATTTTAAAAACACACAAAACAATTTAATTAAATTTATATGTCCCAGCAGAACATCAAATAAAGTCTTGGATGGAAATAAAAAGGATATTCTAGTCTATGCAAATGTTACTACATATATACATGCATGATTAAATGGACCTAATGCAAGTCTTTCGTTGAAGGAAACACGGCTTGTCGACATTCTCTGCACTAATTAAGGTGTCTGTTTGTCCACAAGAATGTCAACTTGATAGGTACTTAATTACTGGCAGATATACTCCATACCATTTTTTTTATGTCTTTTCGGTGTAACAGACAGTGTATCTACTATTTGCTCATACTGCACGTTGTGCATACCCAACTGAAAAATTCTCGAGTTAGCGAATATTGTGTCGACCTAACTGATGACAGACAAATTAAATTAACAAGGATGACATATATATGTCCATGCATGAATGAAAAGGTTGTTAATTATATGAACATATATGCATGCGTGATCTATATATATGAATGCTGCTAGCTGAGCTCGACGTTTATTATCCAAGCAAAAAATAATAATTTACTACACCGGCGAGCCAAAAGATGGGTGGACATCCACCCGAATAATTAGAATCCATCTCCGTTACGAGCAGGAAATAATCATGTGGATATCCACCTATTTGTTACATCTTCGTAGAGGTAAGTATATTTCGGTAGGTGGCTGCGTTAAGTCATTCATTTGTGAAAACGAAGGCATTTTTATAGGCCGAGGCCGAGCTCGCCGTCGTCCATCTAGCCAACACCGGTGGTGTCTGGTCAGGAATAGGCTGGCGCTTTCCGGTTGAACAGAGAGAAGGGAAAGCGTTTGACGCCGTCATCTCTATGCTGTGTCACGTTGATGGTGGGCGGCGATGGAGAGGATGGGGTGGCCGGTGGTAACTCGCAGGCATGAAGGTGATGATGAAGAGAAGGAGAGGTGGCCAATGATATGTGGGGCCCATATTTTTTTTATAGGATACCACGTTAGCTAAAACAAACATCCATACTGGTATGGGAACTGATTTAGACGATTTTGCCGACGAGGGGGTGAAGATTTCTGGTAATCAATTAAAGTCGACGTGAAGATGAGGGATTACAAGTGGACTTATTCCTCACCGGAGCCAGGCAAAACAGCTGGTGAATTTTTTTTATTTTTATTTTTCTTAAATATTTACAGAAATAATCTATCGTCGCAAAAATTTACAAAAATAGACACTGCCGCCCAAGTGGAGGGCAGCAAACTGACGTGGCAGACGACGGTTGACGTGGCTGACCGTGTGCGCATTTTGCGCTTTGGTCCTTGCCGCCCAAGTGAAGGGCGGCAAGGGGTGAAATGCAATTTGCCCAACTGGAAAGAAGCATTTGGCTGGTTTTTTTTTTGCATCTCAGCCCCTTGCCACCCTGGGCCTAGATGCAAAAAAACAAGTCAAATGCTTCTTTCCGGCTCTGTTGATAATGGTCCTTCCTGGGCTGGCTTTTTGCATGGAGGCCCCTTGCCGCCCTGGCAGTGGGCGGCAAGGGTGTTAATGCAAAAAATTCAACTTTTTCAATCGGCCGTCACCGCCTGTCGAGCCACCGTTTGCCACGTCAGCTTGCCGCGGTCTATTTTTGTAAATTTTACCGATGATAGATTATTTATGTAAATATTTTAAAAAAAATAAAAATGAAAAAAAATTCAACAGCTGGTGGTCGGATGTAGGCCAAAAGTTACCTGGACCTAATCGAGACCCATATACATATTCGTCTAGACCTATAAGCCCATAAGGGGAGAGGAATGAAATAGAATAAGTTCGCTTTTGGTCCTTCAATTTGTCGTCCAGTCTGATTATCGTCCCTGAACTGCAAAACCGGTTACGACCGCCCCTCAACTTACGAAAACCGGGCAAACGAGGTCGCTCGGCGGTTTTAGCTGACGTGGCGCATACGTGGCTGATTTGACTCGGCCTTCATCTGACGTGGCGCTTACGTGGCAATTTGGTCCGGAAAAATAATAAAACCAATGGGACCCACGTGTCAGTTGCATACACAAAATAATAACACACGTGGGCCCCACATATCATCCTGTTTCTCCCCTCTTATCTGTTATCTCTATCCTCTCTCAGTCTCCGGTGGGAGAGGACCATGTGAGGTCCGCCGTGCCGAGGCTCGGGAAGGCTTACAGCACGCAGGAGGCGGACCTCGCCGTCGACGCCACCGCATACTCCGTGCACTGCCACGCTTACGCCGGGGATGGTCGCCGCCGGTAGTGAGGAGCTCCTCCGCGATGAGGACGGGTTCACCACGGAGGACATCGTGGCCATGGACTCCCCCAACATCGTCACCCTCGCCGACGGCCGGCCAGGACATCGCCGCCGACCTCCTCAAGGCCATCAGAGCGAGCTAGCTGCTCTCCTCAAGGCCATCCGTGCAGCGCCGGCGTGCCTCCCGGAGATCCTCAGCGTCGAGGCGGTCGCGTCGGAGACGGCCTCCCGCTCCCGCTGCCGCCGCGGCTCCTTGTGGTGCTCGGCGGCGTACGCTTGCGGGTGAAGGTGGCAGAGCAGCATCCCGGACGTGTCCATCTCCACCCTGGCCGACAGCTGCCTCAGCCGTGACTCCACCCAGCCCTGTGAGCTTTGGCCCAGAGAAACAAGAAACACGCGCGAGGTCGCACACGCTCGAAAGAATACACAAGTGATGCAAATACTTGAGTGGACAAACACGAGCTTGCGGCGAACTAACTTGCTACACTTCCACTCTCACTTCTCAGACTCAGTGATTTGTTAGTCAAGCTGCAACACAAGCAGTTGCCGATCACTAAGACCAAGCAGTACTTAACTAATCAGCACCCACATGGCGCCGGCCTTGACGATCTCCTGGCAGACGGCGTCGCCGACGGCGAGCTACTCAGTGATGACGCGCATGCAGGGTGGCGTCTGAGGCCGAGCTCACCGTCGTCGTGCTCGATGGCACGCGGCATCACCGGGCTGGGCTACTTCCATCGCGCGAAGACGCAGAAGAAGCGCGGGAGCAGCATTAGCATGCTGGGGAGGCGTTGGGGTAGAGCTAGCACACGCGCGCCACAAGGATGGCCCAGCCGACGCCGCCGAGGAAGCCTGCGACATTGGAGTAGACGTCCCGCGCCTTAGCCAAGTGCTTCACACAACGCAGCATGGTGTGGAATGTTAGCGATGGCGAAGAACACCGATCAAACACCTAGCGCGCAAACTGTAGCCGTCCGGAACAGCAACAACACTCAACTGACGAAACTGAAGAACTGGGAAAAACAGAGGGAAAACAGAGTGACGAGTGATTTCAGAATATGGCAAGATTGAGAGCGAATCTGGGGCAATTTCTGAGGTTTTCTCATTCAACTGAATAACAACCTTACAAGCGAAAATAAAGAGTAACTACTCCAACTTATACTCAAAACAGAAAAACGAATCCGAGGCTAGATCGTGCCATCCCACAACCCGCGTTTCTCTGAATTCGCACGCGCCACGCCAGCGCCAGAAGCGGTCTCCTTCAACTGAATTTGCCGCATTATTTGCATCCATAACACATCCACTACCCGTTGTAGCTCCGGGATCATTGGATCAGGCTGGGCCACAGCTGAAATAATCAACATTCTCCCCCTTAGTTCTGCCGTGGCCCGATGAAACGAACACTAAGCAGGTGCATTGCAGTCGCCAGTTTCGCCGCCGGCAACCCTTTTGTCAGTGCATCCGCCCGTTGCTCCTCAATCCGGACGAACTCCACCGTGATTTGCCCACCATCAATACACTCTCGAATGAAGTGATAACGAGTATCAATATGCTTGCTTCTGCCGTGGAACACCGGGTTTTTCATCAACGCGATTGCAGATTTATTGTCAACATATAGCTTCACAGCCGTTTTCACCTCCACGCCCTCCACTTCACTCAACAATGCCCTTAACCAGAGCGCCTGACACGCCACCACCGTGGCTGCCATAAACTCGGCTTCACACGATGACAGCGCCACTGTCTTCTGTTTCTGTGAGCTCCATGCAACCAGACTCTGGTTGAGATAAAACGCCATTCCACCAGTGCTACGCTGATCATCCACATCACCAGCGAGATCACTATCAGAGTATCCGATGATCTCCAGTTTGCCACTCCCCGCTGCATACACGAGACCACACTCCACCGTTCCCTTCAAATACCTCAGAATTTGCTTGACTGCCTTAAAGTGCACCACAGTTGGTCGCTCCATGAATCGACTTGCCACTCCAACTACATAAGACAAGTCTGGCCTTGTGTGTAGCAAATACCGAAGGTATCCTATCATCCGGCGGTACTCCGTTGCATCAACAAGCTGTCCCTCAGCATCCTTATGTAACTGCATCCTGGGATCAATCGGGATAGAGGTTGCATTGCAATCTAACATCCCGAACTGTGACAACACTTTCTTAGCATAGGCAGTCCGCTGAAGTGTGATTCCATCTTCAGTCTGATCAACCTCAATACCCAAGTAAAAAGTAAGCAAACCGAGATAACTCATTTCGAACTCACCCATCATTTGTTCCTTGAACATCTGCAATTCACTTGGATTCTGACCGGTCACAATCAAATCATCGACATAAACGCCAACGATCACACCATTGCTCCCCCTGCCTCGGGTGTACACTGCCTGCTCCTGCGTGCAGCGCTTAAAACCGAGTTGCTTCAAACTCCTCGCGCCTTCCTCCTCGCGCCGTTTTCTTTTTCGCGAAAAACAGCAACGCCCACGCCGCCACGCTGCCAGGCTAGGGTTTTGGGGCTCCTCGCGCCAGCTCTGTCCCGAGCGCCTGTCCGTCCAGGGCACCACCACCTCGCCGTCGACCGTCCATCCAGGTCACCCCAACGACGACGTGTGCTGCTACTGCTGATTCACTTTGAGGTATTTTCAGAGACTCTTTTCTTTTCTTCTCCATGGACCCCGACGACGACGTCCAGAGGCAGTTCTACGATAGTTTACAAAATGAGATCATCGCTCGTCGCATAAACAGTTCCGGTTGATAGGTTTGTGTTTCATAACAGTTTACATTCAGTTGAGTGCCCCTGTCCATGCATATACTTGCTCATGTCTCCATCTTGTTGAAATGCTGCCTTTGCACAGCTGCACTACACCATCTAATTCTTAAATATGTTGCGTGATCCACTGATACATGGGACTGCATATATTTTTAAATATGCTGCATGATGCACTGCCAAATCTTGGTCTGAACCTTGGTCTTTGAGGCCAAAAGATTCAACATACTGCATTGCATTTTCAGCTGTATTGCCTTCGATTGAGTTGACTACTGTATTTGTTCAGATTTATTTTAGAAACGTTCAGAATGTTGTGCTAGCTAGCAATTCAGAAATGTTCAGATTAGTTCAGAAATGTGCAGAGATGTTAAGAAATATTTGTTTAGATTATTTCGAATGTTCACAATGTTGTGCTAGCTAGCAATTCAGAAATGTTCAGAAATATTTGTTTAGATTATATCAGAAATGTTCATAGATGTTCAGAATTGTTCAGATTACTAATTACAATATATTGGAAAAATTGGCAGCTGTATAATCTGTACATGTATTCTGATTCATTTTCACTCCATCTCATTGCTATCAACAGGGAAGCCACCAGATCAGAGAATGGGAGGGAAGGAGATGGCAATATTTGGTGGCAATCGTACTTGGAGTTCAGATTAGTGAAGATTCGTTAGAAATTTACCAAGGTTTACTAAGTCTGTGTAATGCAAACTATTTATATTCAGAATTGTGTCTATTTTGTGTGTCTAAATTTGGGGGGTTTACTAAGTCTGTGCAATGCAAACTATTTATATTCAGAATTACATCTATTCAGTACTTGGGTAATTCTCTCATCCTGCTATCAGTAATGCTTCTGTCTTTGTTGGCTTGTTGCTATTGACAGAGTCAGAAGCCTCATATATTTTGAAATTTATACTAATGATCGGTCATCTTGCTGACAAGCTGATGCATATCTTGCAAATTATATATAAGCTGAACTGTACCTAAGACTCCATCAATCAGTATCACTGGTTGTTATAAAATTAGTTGAGAAGGACCCACTAATAATGATGTGGCAAATTTTAAAATTTTGGAAACCAAAATTTTAGGCACCTCTTAGAGAAGGGGGTGTATTTTAGGCCAAATTCTCTTTTGGCTGTCCGCTAGGATTTTTGGGTTCTAATTTTGTACATCTGTTGGAGATGCTCTTACAAGCGAAAATAAAGAGTAACTACTCCAACTTATACTCAAAACAGAAAAACGAATCCGAGGCTAGATCGTGCCATCCCACAACCCGCGTTTCTCTGAATTCGCACGCGCCACGCCAGCGCCAGAAGCGGTCTCCTTCAACTGAATTTGCCGCATTATTTGCATCCATAACACATCCACTACCCGTTGTAGCTCCGGGATCATTGGATCAGGCTGGGCCACAGCTGAAATAATCAACATTCTCCCCCTTAGTTCTGCCGTGGCCCGATGAAACGAACACTAAGCAGGTGCATTGCAGTCGCCAGTTTCGCCGCCGGCAACCCTTTTGTCAGTGCATCCGCCCGTTGCTCCTCAATCCGGACGAACTCCACCGTGATTTGCCCACCATCAATACACTCTCGAATGAAGTGATAACGAGTATCAATATGCTTGCTTCTGCCGTGGAACACCGGGTTTTTCATCAACGCGATTGCAGATTTATTGTCAACATATAGCTTCACAGCCGTTTTCACCTCCACGCCCTCCACTTCACTCAACAATGCCCTTAACCAGAGCGCCTGACACGCCACCACCGTGGCTGCCATAAACTCGGCTTCACACGATGACAGCGCCACTGTCTTCTGTTTCTGTGAGCTCCATGCAACCAGACTCTGGTTGAGATAAAACGCCATTCCACCAGTGCTACGCTGATCATCCACATCACCAGCGAGATCACTATCAGAGTATCCGATGATCTCCAGTTTGCCACTCCCCGCTGCATACACGAGACCACACTCCACCGTTCCCTTCAAATACCTCAGAATTTGCTTGACTGCCTTAAAGTGCACCACAGTTGGTCGCTCCATGAATCGACTTGCCACTCCAACTACATAAGACAAGTCTGGCCTTGTGTGTAGCAAATACCGAAGGTATCCTATCATCCGGCGGTACTCCGTTGCATCAACAAGCTGTCCCTCAGCATCCTTATGTAACTGCATCCTGGGATCAATCGGGATAGAGGTTGCATTGCAATCTAACATCCCGAACTGTGACAACACTTTCTTAGCATAGGCAGTCCGCTGAAGTGTGATTCCATCTTCAGTCTGATCAACCTCAATACCCAAGTAAAAAGTA
Source organism: Oryza meridionalis (assembly GCA_000338895.3). Lineage (NCBI taxonomy): Eukaryota > Viridiplantae > Streptophyta > Magnoliopsida > Poales > Poaceae > Oryza > Oryza meridionalis. The sequence continues at coordinate 2,036,699 of CM002528.2, read as the reverse complement.
AGCAAACCGAGATAACTCATTTCGAACTCACCCATCATTTGTTCCTTGAACATCTGCAATTCACTTGGATTCTGACCGGTCACAATCAAATCATCGACATAAACGCCAACGATCACACCATTGCTCCCCCTGCCTCGGGTGTACACTGCCTGCTCCTGCGTGCAGCGCTTAAAACCGAGTTGCTTCAAACTCCTCGCGCCTTCCTCCTCGCGCCGTTTTCTTTTTCGCGAAAAACAGCAACGCCCACGCCGCCACGCTGCCAGGCTAGGGTTTTGGGGCTCCTCGCGCCAGCTCTGTCCCGAGCGCCTGTCCGTCCAGGGCACCACCACCTCGCCGTCGACCGTCCATCCAGGTCACCCCAACGACGACGTGTGCTGCTACTGCTGATTCACTTTGAGGTATTTTCAGAGACTCTTTTCTTTTCTTCTCCATGGACCCCGACGACGACGTCCAGAGGCAGTTCTACGATAGTTTACAAAATGAGATCATCGCTCGTCGCATAAACAGTTCCGGTTGATAGGTTTGTGTTTCATAACAGTTTACATTCAGTTGAGTGCCCCTGTCCATGCATATACTTGCTCATGTCTCCATCTTGTTGAAATGCTGCCTTTGCACAGCTGCACTACACCATCTAATTCTTAAATATGTTGCGTGATCCACTGATACATGGGACTGCATATATTTTTAAATATGCTGCATGATGCACTGCCAAATCTTGGTCTGAACCTTGGTCTTTGAGGCCAAAAGATTCAACATACTGCATTGCATTTTCAGCTGTATTGCCTTCGATTGAGTTGACTACTGTATTTGTTCAGATTTATTTTAGAAACGTTCAGAATGTTGTGCTAGCTAGCAATTCAGAAATGTTCAGATTAGTTCAGAAATGTGCAGAGATGTTAAGAAATATTTGTTTAGATTATTTCGAATGTTCACAATGTTGTGCTAGCTAGCAATTCAGAAATGTTCAGAAATATTTGTTTAGATTATATCAGAAATGTTCATAGATGTTCAGAATTGTTCAGATTACTAATTACAATATATTGGAAAAATTGGCAGCTGTATAATCTGTACATGTATTCTGATTCATTTTCACTCCATCTCATTGCTATCAACAGGGAAGCCACCAGATCAGAGAATGGGAGGGAAGGAGATGGCAATATTTGGTGGCAATCGTACTTGGAGTTCAGATTAGTGAAGATTCGTTAGAAATTTACCAAGGTTTACTAAGTCTGTGTAATGCAAACTATTTATATTCAGAATTGTGTCTATTTTGTGTGTCTAAATTTGGGGGGTTTACTAAGTCTGTGCAATGCAAACTATTTATATTCAGAATTACATCTATTCAGTACTTGGGTAATTCTCTCATCCTGCTATCAGTAATGCTTCTGTCTTTGTTGGCTTGTTGCTATTGACAGAGTCAGAAGCCTCATATATTTTGAAATTTATACTAATGATCGGTCATCTTGCTGACAAGCTGATGCATATCTTGCAAATTATATATAAGCTGAACTGTACCTAAGACTCCATCAATCAGTATCACTGGTTGTTATAAAATTAGTTGAGAAGGACCCACTAATAATGATGTGGCAAATTTTAAAATTTTGGAAACCAAAATTTTAGGCACCTCTTAGAGAAGGGGGTGTATTTTAGGCCAAATTCTCTTTTGGCTGTCCGCTAGGATTTTTGGGTTCTAATTTTGTACATCTGTTGGAGATGCTCTTACAAGCGAAAATAAAGAGTAACTACTCCAACTTATACTCAAAACAGAAAAACGAATCCGAGGCTAGATCGTGCCATCCCACAACCCGCGTTTCTCTGAATTCGCACGCGCCACGCCAGCGCCAGAAGCGGTCTCCTTCAACTGAATTTGCCGCATTATTTGCATCCATAACACATCCACTACCCGTTGTAGCTCCGGGATCATTGGATCAGGCTGGGCCACAGCTGAAATAATCAACATTCTCCCCCTTAGTTCTGCCGTGGCCCGATGAAACGAACACTAAGCAGGTGCATTGCAGTCGCCAGTTTCGCCGCCGGCAACCCTTTTGTCAGTGCATCCGCCCGTTGCTCCTCAATCCGGACGAACTCCACCGTGATTTGCCCACCATCAATACACTCTCGAATGAAGTGATAACGAGTATCAATATGCTTGCTTCTGCCGTGGAACACCGGGTTTTTCATCAACGCGATTGCAGATTTATTGTCAACATATAGCTTCACAGCCGTTTTCACCTCCACGCCCTCCACTTCACTCAACAATGCCCTTAACCAGAGCGCCTGACACGCCACCACCGTGGCTGCCATAAACTCGGCTTCACACGATGACAGCGCCACTGTCTTCTGTTTTTGTGAGCTCCATGCAACCAGACTCTGGTTGAGATAAAACGCCATTCCACCAGTGCTACGCTGATCATCCACATCACCAGCGAGATCACTATCAGAGTATCCGATGATCTCCAGTTTGCCACTCCCCGCTGCATACACGAGACCACACTCCACCGTTCCCTTCAAATACCTCAGAATTTGCTTGACTGCCTTAAAGTGCACCACAGTTGGTCGCTCCATGAATCGACTTGCCACTCCAACTACATAAGACAAGTCTGGCCTTGTGTGTAGCAAATACCGAAGGTATCCTATCATCCGGCGGTACTCCGTTGCATCAACAAGCTGTCCCTCAGCATCCTTATGTAACTGCATCCTGGGATCAATCGGGATAGAGGTTGCATTGCAATCTAACATCCCGAACTGTGACAACACTTTCTTAGCATAGGCAGTCCGCTGAAGTGTGATTCCATCTTCAGTCTGATCAACCTCAATACCCAAGTAAAAAGTAAGCAAACCGAGATAACTCATTTCGAACTCACCCATCATTTGTTCCTTGAACATCTGCAATTCACTTGGATTCTGACCGGTCACAATCAAATCATCGACATAAACGCCAACGATCACACCATTGCTCCCCCTGCCTCGGGTGTACACTGCCTGCTCCTGCGTGCAGCGCTTAAAACCGAGTTGCTTCAAACTCCTCGCGCCTTCCTCCTCGCGCCGTTTTCTTTTTCGCGAAAAACAGCAACGCCCACGCCGCCACGCTGCCAGGCTAGGGTTTTGGGGCTCCTCGCGCCAGCTCTGTCCCGAGCGCCTGTCCGTCCAGGGCACCACCACCTCGCCGTCGACCGTCCATCCAGGTCACCCCAACGACGACGTGTGCTGCTACTGCTGATTCACTTTGAGGTATTTTCAGAGACTCTTTTCTTTTCTTCTCCATGGACCCCGACGACGACGTCCAGAGGCAGTTCTACGATAGTTTACAAAATGAGATCATCGCTCGTCGCATAAACAGTTCCGGTTGATAGGTTTGTGTTTCATAACAGTTTACATTCAGTTGAGTGCCCCTGTCCATGCATATACTTGCTCATGTCTCCATCTTGTTGAAATGCTGCCTTTGCACAGCTGCACTACACCATCTAATTCTTAAATATGTTGCGTGATCCACTGATACATGGGACTGCATATATTTTTAAATATGCTGCATGATGCACTGCCAAATCTTGGTCTGAACCTTGGTCTTTGAGGCCAAAAGATTCAACATACTGCATTGCATTTTCAGCTGTATTGCCTTCGATTGAGTTGACTACTGTATTTGTTCAGATTTATTTTAGAAACGTTCAGAATGTTGTGCTAGCTAGCAATTCAGAAATGTTCAGATTAGTTCAGAAATGTGCAGAGATGTTAAGAAATATTTGTTTAGATTATTTCGAATGTTCACAATGTTGTGCTAGCTAGCAATTCAGAAATGTTCAGAAATATTTGTTTAGATTATATCAGAAATGTTCATAGATGTTCAGAATTGTTCAGATTACTAATTACAATATATTGGAAAAATTGGCAGCTGTATAATCTGTACATGTATTCTGATTCATTTTCACTCCATCTCATTGCTATCAACAGGGAAGCCACCAGATCAGAGAATGGGAGGGAAGGAGATGGCAATATTTGGTGGCAATCGTACTTGGAGTTCAGATTAGTGAAGATTCGTTAGAAATTTACCAAGGTTTACTAAGTCTGTGTAATGCAAACTATTTATATTCAGAATTGTGTCTATTTTGTGTGTCTAAATTTGGGGGGTTTACTAAGTCTGTGCAATGCAAACTATTTATATTCAGAATTACATCTATTCAGTACTTGGGTAATTCTCTCATCCTGCTATCAGTAATGCTTCTGTCTTTGTTGGCTTGTTGCTATTGACAGAGTCAGAAGCCTCATATATTTTGAAATTTATACTAATGATCGGTCATCTTGCTGACAAGCTGATGCATATCTTGCAAATTATATATAAGCTGAACTGTACCTAAGACTCCATCAATCAGTATCACTGGTTGTTATAAAATTAGTTGAGAAGGACCCACTAATAATGATGTGGCAAATTTTAAAATTTTGGAAACCAAAATTTTAGGCACCTCTTAGAGAAGGGGGTGTATTTTAGGCCAAATTCTCTTTTGGCTGTCCGCTAGGATTTTTGGGTTCTAATTTTGTACATCTGTTGGAGATGCTCTTACAAGCGAAAATAAAGAGTAACTACTCCAACTTATACTCAAAACAGAAAAACGAATCCGAGGCTAGATCGTGCCATCCCACAACCCGCGTTTCTCTGAATTCGCACGCGCCACGCCAGCGCCAGAAGCGGTCTCCTTCAACTGAATTTGCCGCATTATTTGCATCCATAACACATCCACTACCCGTTGTAGCTCCGGGATCATTGGATCAGGCTGGGCCACAGCTGAAATAATCAACATTCTCCCCCTTAGTTCTGCCGTGGCCCGATGAAACGAACACTAAGCAGGTGCATTGCAGTCGCCAGTTTCGCCGCCGGCAACCCTTTTGTCAGTGCATCCGCCCGTTGCTCCTCAATCCGGACGAACTCCACCGTGATTTGCCCACCATCAATACACTCTCGAATGAAGTGATAACGAGTATCAATATGCTTGCTTCTGCCGTGGAACACCGGGTTTTTCATCAACGCGATTGCAGATTTATTGTCAACATATAGCTTCACAGCCGTTTTCACCTCCACGCCCTCCACTTCACTCAACAATGCCCTTAACCAGAGCGCCTGACACGCCACCACCGTGGCTGCCATAAACTCGGCTTCACACGATGACAGCGCCACTGTCTTCTGTTTCTGTGAGCTCCATGCAACCAGACTCTGGTTGAGATAAAACGCCATTCCACCAGTGCTACGCTGATCATCCACATCACCAGCGAGATCACTATCAGAGTATCCGATGATCTCCAGTTTGCCACTCCCCGCTGCATACACGAGACCACACTCCACCGTTCCCTTCAAATACCTCAGAATTTGCTTGACTGCCTTAAAGTGCACCACAGTTGGTCGCTCCATGAATCGACTTGCCACTCCAACTACATAAGACAAGTCTGGCCTTGTGTGTAGCAAATACCGAAGGTATCCTATCATCCGGCGGTACTCCGTTGCATCAACAAGCTGTCCCTCAGCATCCTTATGTAACTGCATCCTGGGATCAATCGGGATAGAGGTTGCATTGCAATCTAACATCCCGAACTGTGACAACACTTTCTTAGCATAGGCAGTCCGCTGAAGTGTGATTCCATCTTCAGTCTGATCAACCTCAATACCCAAGTAAAAAGTAAGCAAACCGAGATAACTCATTTCGAACTCACCCATCATTTGTTCCTTGAACATCTGCAATTCACTTGGATTCTGACCGGTCACAATCAAATCATCGACATAAACGCCAACGATCACACCATTGCTCCCCCTGCCTCGGGTGTACACTGCCTGCTCCTACGTGCAGCGCTTAAAACCGAGTTGCTTCAAACTCCTCGCGCCTTCCTCCTCGCGCCGTTTTCTTTTTCGCGAAAAACAGCAACGCCCACGCCGCCACGCTGCCAGGCTAGGGTTTTGGGGCTCCTCGCGCCAGCTCTGTCCCGAGCGCCTGTCCGTCCAGGGCACCACCACCTCGCCGTCGACCGTCCATCCAGGTCACCCCAACGACGACGTGTGCTGCTACTGCTGATTCACTTTGAGGTATTTTCAGAGACTCTTTTCTTTTCTTCTCCATGGACCCCGACGACGACGTCCAGAGGCAGTTCTACGATAGTTTACAAAATGAGATCATCGCTCGTCGCATAAACAGTTCCGGTTGATAGGTTTGTGTTTCATAACAGTTTACATTCAGTTGAGTGCCCCTGTCCATGCATATACTTGCTCATGTCTCCATCTTGTTGAAATGCTGCCTTTGCACAGCTGCACTACACCATCTAATTCTTAAATATGTTGCGTGATCCACTGATACATGGGACTGCATATATTTTTAAATATGCTGCATGATGCACTGCCAAATCTTGGTCTGAACCTTGGTCTTTGAGGCCAAAAGATTCAACATACTGCATTGCATTTTCAGCTGTATTGCCTTCGATTGAGTTGACTACTGTATTTGTTCAGATTTATTTTAGAAACGTTCAGAATGTTGTGCTAGCTAGCAATTCAGAAATGTTCAGATTAGTTCAGAAATGTGCAGAGATGTTAAGAAATATTTGTTTAGATTATTTCGAATGTTCACAATGTTGTGCTAGCTAGCAATTCAGAAATGTTCAGAAATATTTGTTTAGATTATATCAGAAATGTTCATAGATGTTCAGAATTGTTCAGATTACTAATTACAATATATTGGAAAAATTGGCAGCTGTATAATCTGTACATGTATTCTGATTCATTTTCACTCCATCTCATTGCTATCAACAGGGAAGCCACCAGATCAGAGAATGGGAGGGAAGGAGATGGCAATATTTGGTGGCAATCGTACTTGGAGTTCAGATTAGTGAAGATTCGTTAGAAATTTACCAAGGTTTACTAAGTCTGTGTAATGCAAACTATTTATATTCAGAATTGTGTCTATTTTGTGTGTCTAAATTTGGGGGGTTTACTAAGTCTGTGCAATGCAAACTATTTATATTCAGAATTACATCTATTCAGTACTTGGGTAATTCTCTCATCCTGCTATCAGTAATGCTTCTGTCTTTGTTGGCTTGTTGCTATTGACAGAGTCAGAAGCCTCATATATTTTGAAATTTATACTAATGATCGGTCATCTTGCTGACAAGCTGATGCATATCTTGCAAATTATATATAAGCTGAACTGTACCTAAGACTCCATCAATCAGTATCACTGGTTGTTATAAAATTAGTTGAGAAGGACCCACTAATAATGATGTGGCAAATTTTAAAATTTTGGAAACCAAAATTTTAGGCACCTCTTAGAGAAGGGGGTGTATTTTAGGCCAAATTCTCTTTTGGCTGTCCGCTAGGATTTTTGGGTTCTAATTTTGTACATCTGTTGGAGATGCTCTTACAAGCGAAAATAAAGAGTAACTACTCCAACTTATACTCAAAACAGAAAAACGAATCCGAGGCTAGATCGTGCCATCCCACAACCCGCGTTTCTCTGAATTCGCACGCGCCACGCCAGCGCCAGAAGCGGTCTCCTTCAACTGAATTTGCCGCATTATTTGCATCCATAACACATCCACTACCCGTTGTAGCTCCGGGATCATTGGATCAGGCTGGGCCACAGCTGAAATAATCAACACGGAACGCGGCGGTGTCCGGGACAAGCCGCAGGATCTCGTCGGCCACGCGGACGCCGTTGAGGCTGCGCGCCGTGGCGAGGTCGTCAAGGCCGCGGAGCACCAACCGGTCGTGCTGAGGTCCAGGTCGTTGGGCACCACGGGAGGCACACGCCGGCGTACACGAGGTCCACCTGGACGCCGTGGAACCTCATCTTGATCACCGGCGAGGGATGTGGCGCAGTGGCGGTGGCGGTGGCGGGTGCGGCGACGGAGTCCGTGGTGGTGGCGCTGGAGAGAGAAGAGAGAGGAAAGGGGATAGAGATGAAGAGAAGGAGATGGGGAGAAAGGAGGAAGGATGAGTGAGGATGACAGGTAGGGCCCACGTGGGTCCCACCAATTTTTTTATTATTTTGTGTGTAAACTGACATGTGGGTCCCATGGGTTTTATTATTTTTTCGGATTGCCACGTAAGCGCCACGTCAGACGAAGACCGAGTCAAATTAGCCACGTATGCGCCACGTCAGCCAAAACCGCTATTTAAACCGCCGAGGGATCTCGTTTGCCCGGTTTTCGTAAGTTGGGGACGGGTCGTACCGGTTTTGCAGTTCAGGATCGAAAATTAGACTGGACGACAAACAGAGGGACCAAAAGTGAACTTGTTCCGAAATGTTATTGACCTATTAATCAATTTGGGCTTAAAACGTAGGTCTAAATTGGACAATTAAATTAGGCCCAACTTTAGAGCCAATTTGCATCCATTACGGATTTCAAAGGCTTTGATTTTGTGAATTTTGGCGTTTGGGCAAAATTTTCATGCATCCGATCTAAATCTTTAAAGAATTATTAATATTTTAACTTTTTTTAATGTTTGACTTGAAAGATGCATGTCTAAACTCCAAAATAATACTGACTCCGTTTCATATAACAAGACGTTTTGTTTTTTTTTCTAAGTTAAATTTTTTTTGACTTTGACCAAGTTTTAAAAAAAAGTAGCAACATTTTCAACACAAAACATATATAGTATCAAAATATATTAGATGTTATATATAGCGAAACTAATTTTGTATTGCCGATATTGCTACGTTTTTCTATAAACATAGTCAAACTTAAAAAGTTCAACTTAGAAAAAAAATAAAAGTGTCTTATAATATGAAACTGAAGTAGTATATTTCGTGACCAGTGGGTATTATAGCTTTTGGCGAGAGCGCACGCGCGTACTAGTATAAAGAGTGATAACATTATAAATTTAGAATCGAACTACTTGCATCTCAATTATTTTGAATATGTGGCAGTACAACGAATTGAATTTGAACTAGTAGCAGTGGAAAAGAAGAAAATACAGTAGAGTTATAGGGATCATATCATAGTCAAACATTGAGAGAGAGAGAGAGAGCGCGCTACTGGTGGTAGCTGTTAACGACGTTGCACTTGGTCCTGATCTCCCCCTTGCTTCCCACCGGCATCGCCACCAACTATTTGAAATTTTGAACAAATTTGAACAAATATTTCCAAATTCACAAAAAATGAAAAAAAAATTCCGGCTAAAACAATATTAGTGGTGGATGTGTGTGTGTGTGTGTGTGTGGGGGGGGGGGGGGGAGGGGGGTGTAGTAGCTTTTGGCGCGTAGAGAGAGACAGAGCGCGTGCTTGTATAAAGAGCAATATTAGAAATATTTACAATTGAACTACTTTGCATCATAATTATTTTGAAAAGTTTGCAGTACAACGAATTGAATTTGAACTAGCACTCACGCGGGTGAAAGAACAAAAATACAATAGAGTTACAGAGATCATATCATAGTCAAACATTAATTCAGAACTACTGCATCATCATCATCGTCATCGTCAATGGTGGTAGCCGTTGACGGCGCTGCACTTGCCCCTGATCTCCCCCTTGCTCCCCGCCGGCATGGGCAGCTTGCTCAGCTTCACCAGCGCGTCGCCGAAGTCCACGTTCCACAGCGTCGCGTTCTTGGCGTACTCCACGACGTGCCCGCGCGCCTCCTTCCCGGTGAGCAGCGCCCAGTCCGCGTGGAACGTCACCGCCATGGCGAGGTTGTTGTGGTAGTAGCTGTTGTCCAGGTAGTCCCTCGCCTTCCTCACCCTCGCCGCGAACCCCGGCATGGCCCCCGCCACCGCCGCCGCGTCCTCGTCGCGGACGTTGTTCACCACGACGTGGTTGTTGGTCGTCGTCGGCGACACGCCGCCGCACTTGGAGACGAGGAGGCTGCGGTAGCCCGGGTTGATCTGGGCGTCCGGGGCGGTGAGGCGGCCGGCGAAGGAGGTGCAGTGGGTGACGCCGATGGAGTGCGCGCCGGAGAGGATGACGAGCTCCTCCACGGTGAAGTTCTTGCGGCGGAAGTTGCGGACGAGGCCGGTGAGGTCCGCGGCGGAGTCCGGGAGGAACGCGTCGGCGTCGCGGCTGCGGGAGACCACGCCGTCGAGGCGACCGCCGGGGACGGGGAAGTCGACGCCGCCGCGGCTGAGGTACCTGGACGCGTCGCGCGCCGCGTACGCGATGATGTCGGCGCACGACACCGTGTTGGGGCACCGCGCCTCCAGCGCCGCCTTGATCGCGTCGATCACGTCCATCCCCCGGATCCCGATGTTCGCCTGAGATTCCTTCTCCGGATGCATGTTCATCTCGCTCTTCTCCAGCAGCACGGAGGCGTCACACCCCTGCACGACGAAGCAAATTAACAACTCCATTAATCATCAAACCCGCCATTGCTGCCTAGCGAGCTCGACGTGCATTGCATTGCATCTGCATGCACGCATGGCGTTCGATCAAATGACTAGCTCGATCGATCCTTACCCTGACGAAGCAGTCGTGGAAGAGGAGGCGGACGAGGCCGGCGCCCTTGCCGCGGTTGTCCTTGATGGAGTTGACGACGATGGAGTTCACGATCTTCTCCACGTCCTTGCACGTCTTCTCGTAGTACCCAACCTTCAGCTCGCGATCGGCTCCGGCCATCGCCGCCATGAACACCACCACAAGAAAGCACACAAGCTTCACCATCTCCGATGATGATGATGATGTGTGAGATCCGAGTGTGAGATCGATGGATGGATGGATGGATGGATGAGCTCCAACGTTGATGGGTGCATGTATATATACTGATAATTGGGAAATTTTTTAGCATGTAGTGGTTAATTATAATTTGTGAACAACTGATCATTCATGCATATACATGCAATACGGTGATCATGCAACATCTGATTAGTTGAGGAGAACATGGAGATGAGCGCAGAGATGCAGTGTTCTCAACTGGAATGTCGATGGAAAAATAACTAAACAAAATAGCAGCAGCAGGTTGACCTTACCCAGTTGGAGAGTTTCTTATGTCTGACAGCAGCAGAGAGGGAATTTAATTGCATTGTCTCTTCAGATAGCCCAAATTCATTGGCCATGACAGTGGAATTTGCTCAATTGATTGCAGATGGACCAAGAGTGTTTGTTACTTTATTAATCCAACATACAATCGATGCTACATTCTACTTTGGATATAATACTGGCTTTTGAAGTGTTTTTTAGTATACATGCATGTATCTCTGTTTTTTTTCTTGGAAAAGTCTCTTTTGTTCGATCGAACCCATAAGGGCATGTGCCTTTACTCCTCAAATGTCAAATCAAGTAGTTAAAAAAAATTCAAATATAATGTGGTAACAACCCAGTATGATAATCTCTATCACTCTGAAGTCTCAAAATTTAAAAAACTGAAGTCTCAACTGGATCTACACATTAAAGGGAAAAAGAAGACATTGATGAACAAAAGGCTTGTATATAATTATTCATGGCAGAATCTGTGTTAGCTAAGCTCATGTGTTTAAATATTAAATTATTTCCGAAGTGAGCGTAGCTCAACTGGTTTAATTTCTTGTGGTGCAACCAGGGTTTCAGTTTTAGACTTGACACGAGTATTCGCATTTACAGCTAACTATTCTTTCAGTGGAAGGCGACATACCCGTCGACAATAAAGCGCCCGTGGTGACTTCATCAATATCAAAATATGTTGGCCCTATCTTCTGGAGGTACTCACAGAGGTAGAGTTGTGCGAGTGTATTCATAGAGGTGATGAGTGTGCGTGTGTGTTTATAGAGTTAAGTGTGCGTGCATTATGAACGCCTATGTTTGTAATGTTTCTCAAATTAAAATTAAATTTGTTTGCAAACAATTGTCAGAAAATTTTACAACTAATTCTATATATAGCATTTGAGGAATTAGCACAGGTTCCTTAATCCAATCTTCAGTTTTTTTTCCTTCCCATTAACCTAAATGATAAAACAAAAAGTCATGTTTTTGACGGATGAAGATCAACTTCTGGATTTGGGAGTGTTGAATCCAACTTAATTAGGAACATAGTTAATTAAGGCATCTTATATATTGTAGTACTATCAATAATACTAATTTAGAAGAGGGACAGACGTGTGGACTGCTGGCTAGCTAGCAGTACTGTGCCTTATATTTGAAGTTTGACATGGAGTACCAAACACGATGGAAGCACATGGCAAATGGGACAATCATAGTAGCTTGTATCCATGTTTCAGCGGTTGGGTTTGCAATTATTTTGTTCCAATATTCCATGCATATCAAATTATCAATGCATGCATGCAACGACCAATTAAGGAAATGGCAGCACTTAATAATAATATTAAGGCTCAATTTATACATATTATTGATTCGTAGTGAAATTATTATCAACATGATCATAGATATAAATTCAATAATTAAACTTAACATATAGTTTTAAACAAGAAAGCTAAGCTAACAATACATTAAAAAAATTTAGAAAACATATATTTAAAAACGTGGAGCAAATAATCTGTGGTGAAGTATTACTTATTTAGATACATGAGAGGTGCGGTAGTACATTCATACCACCAAGATTCAACTCAGAGGCTTCACACAGTGAAAAGGAATTTTTCTCTACTATCTTAAAAAGTAGTGTCATTCTCCTTCCATCTCCTCTCACCACGCAGCGTAGCACGTCCGTACGTTTTGCATAAGTAACCACTGATCCAATGTTTTATTCTTAGGCACTCTTTTAGCCATCCCTAATTATACGGGTCTAAAGTAATCATCGGATCCAATATTTTATCCTCACTAACTCTCTTAGCCATCCTTAATTATATATATATGAACTTGTTGCAACATTAGGTATATTACTGGTATAAGAGAAAATGTGTAAATACACATATCATACACACACTGTGTCTTAGAGTCCGTGCTACAGCTTGGCTACAAATCTGTAGCCCGCTACGTTTCTCTCTCCTTATTATCTCCTTAAAATATGTTATAGCTTGCTATTGTAGCTGCTCTAAGTGTAGCCAGGCTACATTTGTAGGCTGGGCGTCTCAAATTATGCGAGTGTGCCGGCCCGCAAGCCATTTTTTGGCCCAACCCGTAAGCTGGCCCACAAAAATAGCATATATGACCGTTCGTGGCCCAATTAAACCACTGTTCCATCCAACCATGTTACGTTTGTTTAATTATAGAATGCTAGACTAGAAATTAATTGCATATATTATGAGCCCTTATTATACATTAGCTACAAAATTAATCAAATACTTAAGATTAACGATGCAGTAGTAATAATTTTAAACCAAAGGTGATATTACAGTAGGTACGTACAAGTAGTCGTATTAATGTACGTACACTACGCGTATACTAGTATAATACTGTCGTATTTTTTCCGTTGACTCGATCGTTGACTAGTTACTACTAGTAGTAGTAGTTCTGGTTGGTGCATCTGCAGGTCTTCCTGATCTCGAAGTGGGTGCCCTCGGCGGGGAGCTTGCTGAGCTTGGCCATGGCGGCGGCGAAGTCCACGTCCCACTTGGTGGCGTTGTCCCTGTACTCGGCGAGGTCGGCGGCGGCGTCGCCGTCGGTGCGCAGCACCCAGTCCGACTTGAACAGCACCCGGTTCTGCAGGTTGTTGTGGTAGTAGCTGTTGTCCAGCGCCCCCACCGCCGCCGTGTCCACGCCGGCGGCGTCGTACCCGGCGGCGCTCTGGAACGCCGCGCCCATGTCGCGGATGTTGTTCTTCTCCGCCGGGTTGCCCGTGTGCTGGACCCCCTTCTGCCGCTCGACGTCGGCGGCGAGCGCCGACGCGTACGTGGCGTCGATGGGCGTGGCGGTGGCGGCGGCGAGGCGGTCGTGGAAGGAGGAGAGGTGGGCGACGCCGATGGAGTGGGCGCCGGAGAGGATGACGAGCTCCCCCTGGGTGAGCCCCTTGCTGGCGAAGTTGTCCTTGAGCTGGGCGAAGTCGAAGGTGGACTCCGGGAGGACGGCGTCGGCGGCGGCGGCGGAGGAGACGACGCCGTCCTTGCGGCCCGTGCCGACGTCGTAGGTGATCCTGCCGCCGCTGAGGATGGCGGAGGCGTCGCGGCCGGCGAGCACCACGATGTCGGCGCAGGAGACGGCGGCGCCCAGCTTGGATTTGATGGCGTCGATGACGTCGAAGCCGTCGAGGCCGATGTTGTTCGCCGCCGCCTTCTCCGTGCTGCTGCTGTACGGCGTCTTGTCCAAGAGCACCGATCCATCACAACCCTGCATATTTTAAAAAATATATATTTTATTAATTACTCGCTCCATTAAAATATAAGTATTCTTAGCTATGAATTTAGATAACTATTTATCCAGATTTATAGTTATAAATTATTATATTTTGAGACCCACTATATATATAATGACCATGGATGCTAATTAGGAGTAGTAGCTAGCTAGCTATTTGTCCAAATTAACTCAGTAAGTGAATCACTTTCCAAACACACCACATCAACATCATATACCAATTTAAAAAGGTATCACAACCCTGCTTTTTTTCATTGTTATTATCCATTTATGATATAGTATTGTTCGTGCATGTGGTTATTTCTCCAAACTCATTACGAGTCACTTTTTCAAGCACCACATCAACATCATCCAACAATTTAAAAGGTATTTTAATTACCATTTTCAGGTGAAAAAAAAGGAAAAAATATTGCTACTTACTATCAACTTAGAAACCAAAAAAAAAAATGCTAATGCAGACAAGCATGACAAGTTCTCTTACACGAACCCCAATTCAAAAGAAAAACAAGCCAAAACTAAAAATGCCATAAGGCTATCTAGCTCCACCGAAATCTGCATTATATTGCAAGCTAAGCTGCATACATATGCACTGTACTTCAGGTTTACTTATGCATTTAGCATATCCAAATCGATCTTTTTGAGAGTGTATTAAAGACAACTTATTTATAGGATATGTACGTGCAAATGTAATGCGTGTAGCATATATGTGTCTCTGTATCTTTCATGTAATCGAAAAGAAAAAGAAAAGGTAAACGGTGTTTACTACTTACGTTGACCCAGCAGTCATGGAACACCAAACGGACAAGGGCGGCACCCACGCCGGGATTGTGCTTGATGGCCTTCTCCACCTCCTTCCTCACCGTCTCCTCGATGCTCTTCTTGCCGTACCAATCGCCGCCGCCGTCGGCCGCCGCCGGATGCACGGCGACCACCACGAACAGAGACAGCACGACGGCGGCGGCGGCCATCGCCGCGTTAAGCTTCATCATCGCCATCTCCGCCCCCCAAATTCCTAGCTTAGCTAGAAATATCAGATAGCTAACTAGCTTAGTAAGTGTGTGATGCTTAGCTAGCTTACTACTGCTTAAGTAGTAGGATGGATTGATGGATTAGCAGCTGTGCATCCAGGGGGTATATATACTGGTGATCACCTCTCACCTTCACCATGAGCATCAAATAATTAATCAAGTTAATTTATTAGCTACTAGCTGCTATAGTTGAACACTATGACTATGCCATTGTATGGGTTGAGTTACAGAGTTAGGCTAGCTTAGCTTGCATGCACACACCGGATAATATGCGTCATTATTTTATATGAGCGATATATATGCATGCATGCTTGCTTAATTTGCATGCTTGCAGTTGGTAGATAAACGCTGATGTCGATCATGTGTTGACCAAAAATGAAGGAAGGTCGACGAACGACAACGTGCATGCATGGCAATTATATGACGACTATGAACGATGATGCGTTTTAGCCTTGGGCGTCTATTCAAACTTTATATTATTATCTTAAAAAATCAATCTTTATATTGTCAGTTTGGCGCCGCTGTCGCCTGATAAGCCTAGTTTAATTAGTTGCGCTAGTCAAATGGAACGTTTATATATATAAATAGTACAAGTTGGGACGAAGTTCAATTCGTTGCCAACTTCCTTCTCTTCCAATCCATTTCGTTAATTCGGATGATATATACGATGATCGATTATCATCTCTCTTGCTGGTCAGCTTGACAACTGTACGCGTTTGTTTGTCACTGATTAATTAAATTTGTAGTTTTAATTTAGAGCAAAATTAAAGGACCCAACACGTTTACTTTTGTGGTTTAAAATTAAGTTACCATGCTTATTCGGAGAAAAAGAAAAATATACACACCCTTTGATTATTATGATGGATCCAAAACTCTATATGACCGTGTAAATAGACCAATTAATATCTACACTATTCTAAAAGAAGAGCAATGAATTTTTGCCAAAAAAAATGTTTATATTTTTACTAACTACTCTTCCATATGATTTTAATATTACAAAATAGAGCACATAAGTTTAAACTTATTTACATCTCTCAACTACAAATTAATTTATCCTGAAAAGACGTCTACACGTACACAGATGAATTGTACTCTATCTATAAAAAAAAAACATCACAATCGATTCTTTCCAAACATGCATAATTCATATTTATTTGTAGCAAAACATAGGTATTTTGTTTAGTAGCTATATTCAAATAAAAACACATTTATAGAAATAGGAGAAATAATTATATATTGACTCTAATTCTGCTTTCTAAATCTAGGTCCGTGGAATTGTAGAAAAATTCTATAGTTTTTTAGGCTTTCCCTTGAAATGGAGGATTTCGAAAAGGAATTTCACCGAAACTAATTAAACTAACTTATGTAAAAATCCTGTAAATTTTTCTCACATCAATCGTCCTTAAAGTGAGCTGAGCTTACAACAATAATATATGAATAACAACTTTTTCCACATTTGATAACACATACTCCCTCTGTCCCATAAAGAGACAACTCCTAGCTTCCCAATGCATGATTAAAGAAGAAGATACCTCATTAATAGCAAATTAGTACTTCGAGTATTGGTGGATAGGTAGGTAAGGGGTATTAAAGGAATATAATTTTTCGATTTGCGAACCGAAAGTGGATGAGAAAGTATAAGTTGATTTATTTTGGGATAAAGTTTAAATACTAAAAGTTGATTTATTTTGGGATGGAGGAAGTAAGAACTGACTGTCAGAATATTTTCGCTAGGTAATGGACTGATAGTGGATATCGACGCAGCACCCTATTGCTACCCGCGCTAACTAAATTATACTATTAATTATTAGTTCAGTCATTCCATCTTTCACGGAGAAAACCCTGCTCTTGATCGACAAGAAGTCATCTCAGAAGTCAGAGTTAATCTGCCAGTCTCCAACTTCTTCTGTTCATCAGGCCAACTGCAACTAATTGGGTAGGAGTAGTAGCGTATATATGTTAATTAATTTGGATAAAAAAAATTGGTTGGCAGTTCCATAGGCACTATAGCTGAATTAGCGCCTTAACTCTTCCTCATCCTGATAGTAGGAAAAAAAAATCCGAGCATATACAGATATAAATTCGAAAGTGGATTCCATGTAGATAGCATATCCAATCAAAGTGGTAGAATGATCGGCTGGAATGCTGGATGCATGTGCAAGGGTTAGTTGCAACTAGATGATGAACTAATCTGCACTAGATTAAATTCATCAACTTGTCTATTGTGTTCTTAATTATGTAACTTGGAGTTGTTTTATTAGAATCTGCATATATAGTTGTCTGATTGTCTCCAAAATGACATGCTCAATTAATTTTCTTGTACGGCCTGAGTTAGTTCATGATTTAAGTATTCCATTAGATCGAGCACATGTACAATAACCAGCTATTAACCTTCCACATCAGCTGTTGCAGTAAGCTAGAGGAGAGAGTTGAGACGCGAAAGTGCAAGATGCAGGCAAATAAATAGTTGCTAGCTCATGAATTAACTCCAACTAAGAAAGAGTGAAAATTAAGCAAAATTTTAGCATAAGCAGCTGACTGCATTATTAGGCTTGCTCAGTAATATCAGTTACCCTAATGTACATTGAACCCGGAAATTAATCGCCTAGAAAACAAGAGACCGTTAAGGGCTCCCGGAGAAGAAGAATGGTCAATTCAAATAATGCATGTGCAACAATATTCTAACCCATTAGATCGATGATTTTTGGAGAATGGTATATCCCATCCCCCCGTGTCGTCCACGCCCGGACGACCCAGGGGCGAAACCTTCGTTCCCCCCACCGCCGCCACCTCCTCTTTCTCCCGCCTCGCCGCCGCCGGAGCGCTATGCCGGAAACCGCGCGGCACATCGGCATGGCAGCGGCGGTGCCAAACCCCCCACGGCCGTGCCCCGTCTCAGCGCGAGGAGGCGGACTGGCGCGCGGGGCAGGCCGCGTGGCGGCGCAGCTTGGGGTCGCGTACCCGGCGTCACCTATGGCCGGATCCGGCCATCCGGCGGCTGGATCCGGCGTTGCCGTGGCTGGATCTGGCGGCTGGAGGAAACAACGCGGCGGAGGCGAGCAGCTCGCGACAGGGACGGGCAACAAAGCGGAGGAGGCCGGCGCGGGCGTGCAGGCGGTGGCGCTGCTGGCGCATGTGGGCGCTGGTGGAGGCCGGTGAGGCGCGTCAGGCACGTGCAGGCGGCGGCGAAGGCCGGCGAGGCGCGGCCGACGCGTGCAGGAGATGGCGGAGGCTGGCGAGGCACGGCCGGCGTGTGCAGACGGCAGCGGAGGCTGGGGAAGCGCGGCGTGTGCAGCTGGCAGCGGAGGCCGGCGATGGAGGCCGGCGTGTGTTGGCAGCAGGAGGCGGGCACAGCGGCAGCGGAGGTCGGCACGACACAAGGAGGTGCGGTCGGCGACAGCGGAAGCCAGTACGACGCAAGGAGGCGCGGCTGGTGGTGGTAGCGGCTTGTCGGCTGTCCGGTGCGGCGAGTGGGAGGCCTGCGTGGAGGCACGTGGAGACTGGCCGGCGAGGGGCGTCGGTGACAGCGGTGTCCACGCGCTGACAGTGAAGGGTCGGTGGTTGGAGCAATGGAGAACAGCTTTCGATCCGCAGGTGGACGACGGGTGAAAACCCAGTCCGGCCTTGGCCGGGCCGGCAACGGTGGCGTTCAAGTGTTACTCCCATCTTGAGGGCGTTGCCGTGCCGTCTCACCCCCTCAAGTGTGGCTGCCGGGTGAAAGCCCAGTCTCGGTTTTCTTTGAGACCTTTACGGACGACAGCGGCGGTGCTTTCGTCGTTTGTCTTTCGTCGTTTGTCTTCTTGGAGACGCCGTCTAGGCACCCCCTTATCGAAACCTCCCAAGTGATTGGTGCAATCTCGCTCTAGATTCATATCCTCTTGTGTCAGCATCGTAGTTTCCGCAAGTTGGCCACGTTGGAGGGCCTAGGGGGGAGAGCGGATCCATTCTTCTCTCTCACCCTCTCACCCTCGGTCCCAAAGATTTGGATAGAGCAGGGTCTTGTGTCGGTTGTAAGGGTCGGATTTTAGTCGATCTCGGCTGTGTTCTATTATTGGCTTAGCGGCGGTCGCTCGCGCTTAGCAGCAATCGGTCCGGTGATAGCCTTCTCCTATGTCTGTGTGTTAGCGCTGTCAGTGTATGGGTGGTGGTATACTTTTTCGTTTTCCTGGTTACGACCTCCCAGGGTTGTAATCTGGTAAATTTTTCTGCTATATCAATAGAACTTCGCACTGTCTAGTGCGAGTAGTTCAAAAATAAATTTGAGAATGGTATATTTGTAACGATAAGAGGATGTAATATTAGTATTATGCTTTTCTTGAAGTATGTATATGATGATAGTGGATGTAGGTAAACATGCACTTGGGTTGTACTAATGAAATTGACTAATTTCTCCTCTCATTTTTTATAATATTTTATAGTTAGTACCTTTCGTTCCATTTCATCCTCCCTGTAATATATTCAAGAACCGGATCTTTCGGCACGTTCTCTCAACAATATAGAAGGAATCGTTCTATTCCATCTTTGTCTTGCCTTCGTCGTTATCCCCAATATGTCCTAACCATAGTTAATACTCCTACCATTTGTTTTCAAAGTTGCTGCTAAGTGGCCTACGTGCAAATTAAAATGGACAAGACAAGTCATTTCAATTCGTTGGTACTTGAGCAATATACTATATAGTTAGAGCCCTGGAGCTGAAATGTGCTAGCTCCTTAATATCTATCTCGATCGATCGTCTGATCAGTTGTCGAACGGAAAAGGATCGATGGGCGCACCTGTAGTGTCGGCAAGGCAGATGCATTATTGGATCTTAGGGCCGTTTTAAATTGTAGCCAACATATATTTTTACCAGTATTTTGATAGTTTTGATAGTTTGAATAGTAGATAGGGTGATTTTAGTTCAAAGCCAAATAATTGGCGTTGCCGATATCCAATTTGACACTTTCTAAATTCTTATCAAAATTTTACTAGCTTCTAATTATATGTTGGCTGGCTCAGTTTTTTTCTCATAGAGATATGGTGTGCGCGTGTGTTTATAGGGGTGAGTGTACGTGTGTTATAAGCATTTACGTTTGTACCGTGTTTCTAAAAAATATATATATTAGCATCAAACCAAATACAACTTTATACTACCGTATCTACATTTCCTAAACAGTTCAATTGTTGTTGGTTGCTCGATTAAACCACAATAAAAATTGAAGTCCACGTGAGTTACTGATAGACAACGAAAAAACTCAACTAAGCAACCAATGGAAGGTTAAACTTTTATATTTGTGTTTTAACGATTTAAAAACCAATGCTTAAAAGATAAATTATAATGAGAAAAAACACAAAATCAACTCTAAAATCAAATAATAAATTTAAATTTTGGTTGTGATCGATTAGATAATAACCAGGCAATGAGAGAGAAAATATAGCCACGATGGACTTGTTTTAACAGAGAAAAAAAAGCTTGTGTACATGTGCAATATATAGTCGAAATTGTGAATAAGTTGAGAGAAAACTAATGCGAGATGGATCGTGCGTGGATGGGGAGAGCATTGCTCGATCGGTCGCGAGCCATCTAGTAGATCGGGAGGCAAGTCGCATTGCAAGTAGGCGAAGTCTGAACTCTGAATTTAACATGGAAAATTCTTCAGATTTCGCGGCAAGCAAGCAAAGCTATAGGCTATGGCGATGAGTTGGATGGTGGTCAGATCATCACCAATTCCCATCTTCTCTGAAACTGGATCTGGTCCACTTGCCGGGAAGCACGCACATACCCACGTGCTGAAACTAATCGGGATATAGTGGTGGTGTTCCTCCTCTTCCAACCCTTCTTCTACTTGTCGGCGCTCCTTGTTCTGATATACTTCCTCCGTTTCATAATATAAGTCTTTCTACCATTGCCCACATTCATATAGATATTAATGAATCTAGACATATATGTGTATCTATATTCGTTAACATCTATATGAATATAAGCAATACTAGAAAGTCTTACATTATGAAACGAAGGGAGTAGCACCACTGCAATTCTTTCCAGCGATTGGTCACTGCATCTCCGGATTTCTACTCCTAGCCGCCGGCAAGGATAACTCCAGATTTGGGAAAGAAAAAAGATTTCTACTCCTATAGTCACCAGCTGGGATACCTCCGAATATGGGAAACGAAAGGTTGCGTCGGCCTAGTAAAAAAACCGGACCGGCCCAGCGGTTGAACCGTAAAACCAGAACCATGCCTCTCACCGGTTCGGTTTAGTAGAACGACGGCTCATGCATTCGACCCGGTAAGAACCGAGTGAACCGGATGGTTTTTAATGAAAACCAGCGAACCGGGCTAATAAGAACCGGCGGTTCATTGTAAGTTGGGCTAACACTTGGGCTAGCCTTGTAAGGCCCATCATCCTACACCACGGCCCATTTATATTTTATGCAAAATATAAGAGAAAGCATGTGCGGGAAGTGATTTGAACCTGTGACTTGCGGATTGAGACGTTATCAAGTTTACCATATAGTAGCCATATACCTCCGGTTCAGCATTTAACCAGCTGAGTCGACGGTCCGATCAGTGAACAGTAAACCAACGAGATCACTGGGTCGATCACCGTGGTCTTCTTCGATTTCTCCAGCGAGTTCTGACTTCTATCCAGTGGCGGACCAGGTCCTGGGCCACTTAGGCTATGGCCTAAGACCTGGGTACAAGAGCCCACATTTTCACTGTATCACTTTCTTTTGGAATAAGTTCACTTTAGGTCTCTCTATTTATTAATCAGTCTGATTTTTGTCCCTTGACCATAAAACCGGGTACGACCCATCCCCCAACTTACAAAACCGGACAAACGAGGTCCCTCGGCAGTATGGAGGGCGGTTTTGACCGACGTGGCGTATACGTGGCGCCTACGTGACTCTTTGACTAGGTCTTCGTCCCACGTGGCAATGACGTGGCGCTTACGTGGCAATTTTATCCCCAAAAAATAATAAAAATAGTGGGACTCATATGTCAGCTACACAAAAAATAATTAAAAAAGGTGGAGCCCATGTGGTCCCACATGTCAGCCTCCCTCTTCTCTCTATCCCCCCTCTCTCTCTCCCCATCTCTCTCTCCCCCCTACACTGCCAGGAGAGAAGGGTGAGCGGCGGCGCCGAGGGGGCGATGGGCGGAGCGGCGCGGCGGCCGGCGGTGGACGGAGCGACGGTGGGCGGCTGGCGGCGAGTGGCGGGAGGAAGCGGAGCCGAGCGGTAGTGGGTGGTGGGCGGAGCGACAAGGGCGGAGAGGCTGGTGAGCCGTCGCTCCTCGTCCGCTCTCCCGTCGGCCGCCCTCTCCACCGGCGCGGCGCGCGCCACCGCTCCTCTCCCTCCTACCCGTCGACTGGTGTGCGCCGCCAACCCTCTCCCGCCGGCAGCCACGCGCCGGTCCTCGCGCGCCGCCGCTCCTCTCTCACCCTACCGCCGGCCGCCGACCCAAACGCACCGCAATTCCTCTCCCTCCCTCCCGCCAGCCGGCGCGCGCCGCCACTCCTCTCGCGTCGAAGGTGCGCGCGGCGTCCTTGGCGAGGTCGCCGCCGCTCCGCCCGCCCCTCCGCTCTGCCCGCGGCCTGCCGCTGCCGCCACGAGGACGAGGGAGAGCCGAGATGAAGTAGAGGAAGAGCCAAGAGTGGAGAGGGAGAGGGGAGGGTAGCCGGGGAGCTCAGCTTGGGGGGCGGCGTCGTCACCGTCGCTCTGCCCACCGCCCGCCTTCGCTGCGCCCTTGTCACTCCGCCCACCGCCCGCTGCCGCTCCATTTCGCCTCGCTTCCTCCCGCCGCCAGCAAGTGCAGAAGAACATACACAGGGCGATTCTGTGGTCACTAGGTTACATGAACTGAATAACCTTGATACTGAATTGTGTGATCACTAGTGTTACCTTTGATGTCTCGATGTGTCATTCCATCGGGTGCAGTGTCCCTGTTCAAGCACGCCAACTCGAGGGAATTCCAGCCGAGCCCTGGAGGGAACAAAGACAAGGGCGCCATTGCCGAGCAGCGGGTGTCGCTGCTGCGATCGTGGCTGCCGCTGCTCTGCCGCGGCAGCAACGGCACGGACGCGCCGGTGCTGAGCAGCATGGAGAGGACGTCGCTCCGTCCACTGCCTGCCGCCGCTCCGCCTGTCACCCCCTCGGCGCCACCGCTCGCCGTTCTTGTATAGGGGGAGAGAGGGGATAGAGAGAAGAGGGAGGCTGATATGTGGGACCACATGGGCCCCACCTTTTTTAATTATTTTTTTAGCTGACATATGGGTCCCACTATATTTATTTATTTATTGAGATAAAATTGCCACGTAATCGCCACGTCAATGCCACGTGAGACGAAGACCTAGTCAAAGGAGCCACGTAGACGCCACATCGGCCAAAACCGCCCTCCATACTGCCGAGGGACCTTATTTGCCTGGTTTTCGTAAGTTGGGGGACGGGTCATACCCGTTTTGCGGTCAAAGGAAATCAGACTGACCGACAAATAGAGGGATCTAAAGTGAACTTATTCCCTTTCTCTTGGACCGAATAGGTAGTGGGCTGGTCAGGGGCTGGCCCAAACCTGGGTCCGCTGGTTCGCTGGCCTCGTCGATGTGTGTTGGAGTCCAGCTTGATTAATGGGCCGGTCTAAATTTCATGAATGGAAGTCACATTTGAGCCCAAGACGTTTCTCATGGTCCAAATGGCCCTAGGCTTGCACTCTAGATGACAGCAATTTGGGCCCATCAAATCTTCCTGTGGATGGGCTCCAGGAAGTGTGTGATCAAAATAGAGTTACTGTGATAATAATTCAAGAATTAACATTTCGCCATTAAAATCACTAGTATGTTTAACATGAAGGAGTAGCATAATTTTGTGCTTCTTTTCATTTCATTTTTCATTTTTGCTAGAAGCAAATTCACATCCATTAAAAACAGAGGATCTGGACTAGCAATGACAGTAGGGCTGCTCATCACAGTTAAAACTGGAAATGGAACATAATTGAAGTGGCCAGTGCCATATATCGATCTTTCTGTAATCCCTTATTACATGAAAATGGAGAAAGTTTTGGATGGATGAATACACATCCAATCCAAACCATACAAAAAAAAAACTAATTAACTTTCTTTCTTTTTGACACCAATAGACAGAGAATGCAACAGCACAAAAGCTACTATACACCATGAATTCTCGCTGTACTGGTGTTCTCACATACACATGCGCGTAGAATTCAACACAAAATTAAACCAATTCAACACGAGATCGACGAGCACCAACAAATCAAAAAAAGAACAAGATACACAAAATTAAACGACGATGATGAACCAACCATGCGAATAATGAAACAAAGAATTATTGAAAATGAAGATGCAGATGAGAGCTCAAGATGGAAGGCTTGATGTTGGGATGATGAATCAGTAGTGGTGGGTGTTGACGCGGCGGCAATGGCGGCGGATCTCGCCCTTGGCCTTGGGCGGCAATGGCAGCTTGCTGAGCTTGACGAGCGCGTCGGAGAAATCCTCGTCCCAGAGCGTGCCATTGTCGGCGTACTCGTGGACATGGCCGCGCGCCTCCTTCTCCGTCAGCAGCTGCCAATCGGAGTTGAAGGTGACGATCCTCGCGAGGTTGTTGTGGTAGTAGCTGTTGTCCAAGAACTCGAACTTCCTCAGCTTCGGCAGGAAGGACGGGATGGCGGCGGCGACGGCGGCGGGGTCCTCGTCGCGGACGTTGTTGGGCACGATCGGGTCCTCGCCGGCAGCGCACTTGCCGGCGAGGAGGCTGCGGTATCCCGGGAGGATCTGCTCGGGTGGCGCGGTGAGGCGGGCGCGGAGGGAGGAGCAGTGGCCGACGCCGACGGCGTGGGCGCCGGAGAGGATGACGAGCTCCTCGATGGTGAAGTTCTTGCGGCGGAAGTTGCGGATGAGCTCGGAGATGGTGAAGGTGGAGTCCGGGAGGTCGCGCTGGGCGTCGGCGGCGCGGGAGACGCGGCCGTCGAGGCGGCCGGCGAGGACGTCGAAGTGGACGTGGCCGTTGCTGAGGAGGATGGAGGCGTCGCGGGCGGCGTAGATGACGATGTCGGCGCAGGAGACCACGCCCGGGCAGCGATCCTCCACCGCTGCCTTGATCTCGTCGATGAGCTCGAACGCCGCGAGGCCGATGTTGATCGGCGCCGTCTTCTCCGTGTGCGGGTTCTCCGGCGTCGGGTCCAGCAGCACCGACGCGTCGCACCCCTGCACACCACCCATTCCAATTCCAATCGATTAATTCGCGCGTTTTTTTTAAAAAAAATCAGCGACCAATTGAGAACAAGAGCTGCTATAAAACGGCATCCTGTTGCAATGAGACAGATATATTAACTATTCTACTATCACAAATATTAAGTCCTAGGTATCACAGGTACCGGGTAACAGGTATTATAGGTATCGGGTACCATGCAGCTGGTACCATAATAGGGTATTAGGTACTATCTTATATAGAAGGATATCCCGTTCCAACGAGATACCGTTGTCTAGGTTTTCTGATTAAGGAGTCAAATTTCTCGTGCATTTTTTTAGACTCTGTTTAATCAATGGCGCCAAACAATTCAAACACAACAAGTTTTCATAAACTTAGACCAAACTTTTTTAAAAAAATGTTTGACTAGTAAAAAGGTCAAATCGTTATACTAAAATTTGTAAAAAAAATTAGGCTGAAATATTTCAGAATTTCCGCAATGTACAAGTAGAACCATAGTAGGATAAGCAGGAATGATCCATGAATTTGACTGGTAACAATTAGATGTTTTGGGATTAGTGAATATCGGGGTAAGATTTAAATGTATGTTATAATTATGTTAGCAAACAGTAGTATTACTGAAGGTAATTATCACATGATTAGACAATACTATTGATAAAAAATTAAGCACGCGCAATTTAGTCAATTAATAATGCCTTAAACACTCTGCATATGTTGAAGTTCTCTATATACCCCAATTTAGTTAGTTCGTAGTAATTAACACTCTTCCATACCATATTATAATTTATAAGACGTTTTTGTCTGACCCATGTCAAACTATATCAAGTTTGACCAAGCTTGTTAAAAACTTAGCAACATATAAAACACCCAATTAGTTTTATTAAAACCATAATTAAATATATCTTTATATTATATATGTTTTGTATTAAAACGCTACTTATTCTATAGTTGTTTCATCCCTCTTTATTCTGTCAACCAATGAGCCTAACAGTACTAGGCTGAATCATACCGTCCTTTGGACCAAACATCTCCACGGAATCATTCAATTAATTCCACACATCATCGATCTCATACCTCCTATTATGTACTACTCCTTGTTCCACCGTCCAAAACACTAGTAGTTAATACTAATCACTGTTAACTACATGTGTGCATGGCAAGTCATCTTATGTGTACTTGAGCACGGTTAGGGTCTGTTTGATAGAGCTCCAACTCTTAAATTTAGTTTTAAGAGTTGGATTTGGAGCGGAGTTGTGGAGCAGTCTAAATCTAGTTCCATCTCTCTAGTTTTTTTTTGAGAACGTTTCACCCAACTCCGCTTTTATTTTAGATGGAGCCGAAACTGTTTCGCTGAGCTCCAGCTTCAAAAAGATAGAGCTGAAGCTGTGGCAAATAGACCTTTAATTATATTAGAGCCCCTTGAGAAAAATGTGTGATAGATCGATCGATCGATCGATTGATCATCGTCAGCTGAGTTGTTGGAAAACGATATGCATATATAATTGCATATGTAGTGTCGGTGAGAGGGCAAATGCATTATTGGTTCTTAATTACTTGAACAGTTCTATTGCTGCTGATGCTTAAACCACACAACGAAAAGTCCATGCATGCTGCAACTTGTATGTACATCATCTTCTTTTATTATTTTCTTAAAAAGAGGAGAACAAAAAGAAAGACTACCGATGCTACTGCTACCGACCATTTCGTCTATAATGTACTCATTCAATTCCGTAGCCACTAATGACCTATGTTGTATTCTTGCATGTCGAAATAAAATAGTTTCACTCTATATTTTTAGTCTAATAACATGAACACACACTCGCACAAACCAATCAAATATGTAATTAATCAGCACCAATGCAACTCCAAGAACTTTTAGAGCTAAGTAAGCTAGGATGCTTGCTTGGATGAGAGTGCTTAAACTCTGTCAGAACATGCCCTAATTACTTGTTAATTAAAAGGGCAAGTAAAAAAAGTTCAATTAATTACTTTTACTCTTTTTTCTATTCATGACTGAGGAGCTAGACTTAGCTAGTGGTACCAATTATTGATCATGACTCTGGAGAGATATAGGTATGCTTTCTCTTTCTCAACACAGTGTCCCCTTTTCTCTCCCATATGTGTCCTTTTCCTCTCTCTCTCTCTCTCTCCTAGACAATCAACACAAGAAAACAATTTGCTCCATTGGAAGCAAAGAAGCTCTGGCCCCAAGCACAATCCATACATAATCATATCCCACTAATTGAGCTTACCTAGAAATCGAACACCAAGAAAATCATGTTTAACTACTACTACTACTAATCTGATATACATGAGAGTCTAATTAATTATTTGTGTGTATGCAAAACGTACTGATGATGCATGAACCAATTGAATAGGTAGTTACATGTTGCTTGTCAATCAGAGCAACATCAGCAGCAGCTGCATCTGGCTGGCACCCATGCAGAGAAAAGAAAGGAGAGGGAATAAACTGATGACAAGGGCATAGTGCATTAGTGCTTCTGGGACCCTAGAGCTAAGCTAATGCAGCTTAATTATGTGTTTAGCTAAGCAGCCAGAAGGGAAAAAAAGGTGTAGCATGCATTGACAGTCCAAATGATGGACGCAAGGAAAGTATCACATTCGATTCCGGCATGCATGTTGCAGATGCTGAATTGTTGGCTACCAATCTCTCTCTCTCTCTCTCTCTATCTATCTATCTTTCTCTCTCTAATCTACCTTTAGTTTCTCTCTCTTGCCATGTTGGATTAGTAGTGAACTAGTAGTAGTCAAGTAGCTCACGGAACTAGCTTAGCTAGCTAGGTCTCCATTGAACTTTTCTTTTCTTTTGTGCATGGAAAGAAAGGAAGAGATCGAAAGAAGAAGAAACTCTCTGGATGGAGTGATGACAGTGTCAAATGCAGTGGCGCGTGGCTGCTAACTTGCTGATAACTATCTGTGTTGATCTTGACAACAACCAACCAAGTGGGTTCAGAGACTTAACTAAGAAGCTGTGTTATGTATATTAGCTTAAAATTTGATCATTTCTCATACACGCTTATGCGGCGACGACGACGTTGGTGTAAGATAAGGATGCTGATCGAGTAGTTGCTTAGTTAGTTTGTGTAAATGTTGCTGTTATTTCCATCAAGAGTAAAGTTGTTTTCCTTATTAATTAATCAACTAACCTAGCTAGAATGTGATAAGTTTTCTCGATGGATCGATCACCTGATGAGTGATTCTGAAGAATGAAACCAACTAACAACTGTAACACAACTAAACTCGGCAAAGCCAAGTTGTACTACTATGTACGCACAACTAACTAACAGTTAAGCTAGCTAGTAAACCTTAGCTAGTACTGCAAATGTAGATCGACATATATGGATGGATCTATCAATCATGAGCCGCTACTAATGATGGCCACAACAATAATTGATATGTAAGAAAGTTAATTATCTGATTAAGATAATTACCCTGACGAAGCAGTCGTGGAAGATGAGGCGGACGAGGGCGGCGCCTTCCTTGCGATTCGCCTTGAGCGCCTTGGCGACATGGTACCTCACCACGTTCTCCACTCCGGGACAGCTCTTCTTGTAGTAATCCACGCTCAGCTCCGCCTCCACCGACATCGCCGCCGCTGCCGCCACCACCATCACCACCGCCGCCGCCGCCAACCTCATCGTCATCTCCTCGATCTCCGGCAACTTAATTTCTCGCTGTCGATGGTACGTCGCCTCTTCTCGCTCTCTGGCCACGCGCCGCCTCGTGTGTAGCGGTGGTTGGTTGGCGAGGCGAGGCAGCGTGGAGGGAAGCAGAGGAGGGTGGAGAGGAGAAGAAGGGGTGGCAGGTGGTATATATATCGTTGCACGATCGATGGGAAATTGCGTTTTAACGGTCAGCTTTGCTAAGTGATGATCTAAGCGGGGTCATCATGTGTGACAGTGAAGTGCCACCGCGCAAAAACGCATGTAATTTAACTTTAATTTGCTCATCAGTTTAGTTTACAGAGTTTTCAGAGAGAAAGAGAGAGAGTGATGGGCTCTGATGCTTCAGTAAGACAGTAATCACTACAGTAATCACTACTGCTTCTTCTTCTTCTTCTTCTAGTAGGAGTATATCTTAAGAATTAAGAATTAAGAAGAAAAAGAGAGAAGTAAAAGTAACTAAAAGGGGTTCGATTTGTGCTTGTTACTATCTCGCCACCTAACTGCAGTTGGGGCCTTGACGGATCGATCCGTGCGTGCCATGGCGTGTCACTGATGATCTCTGATATATGATGAGGTAGTACGTACGTTTTGCCGCTTGGAGAAATGCGCGCAGCCCACGCCACCGCCGCCGGCCGGAACCCCTTGCCGTCGTTACGCCGGCGTACGTGTCGATCTCTATAACTCTCCCGGTTCTGAATATAAGCATTTCTGAGATTAAATTTTTTATACTACTTCCTCCGTTTAACAATATAGGTCATTCTAATATTTCCCACATTCATATTGATGCTAATGAATTTAGATAGATGTATGTGTCTAAGTTCATTAGCATCAATATGAATGTGGGAAATACTAGAATGACTTATATTGTGAAACGGAGGGAGCACAATGTAAACATTTATAGAACAAGCATTTTCAATCTATCGGATACTCCCTTTGTTTCAGGTTATATAAGACGTTTTGACTTTGGTCAAAGTCAAACTATTCTAAGTTTGACTAATTCTATAGGAAAAAAAGTAGTAATATTTATAACACCAGCATAATTTCATCAAATCTATAATGGAATAAATTTTCATAAATTATTTGTTGACTTTGACCAAAGTCAAAACGTATTATAACTTGAAACGGAGGGAGTACTCCCTTTACGAGTATGGAGGAAATACTTAGGAGAGAAATTTAATCAATTCGAAAATTTACGGCTAAGGTGACTGGATGGAAATCTTTTCCTTTTCTTTATGAAAATATTGTAAAAATATTTCTAAATGTCATATATTAAAAGGCAAAAAAAGACAAAACTGTATAATTTACAGGACCATTGTAAATATTAGGAACGGAGGGAGCATGATTTATCTATGTACAACAATAATTATTGAATTACTTGTATACATGCGTGCCGACTGGTTTAGATATAATCCTACCATCTCTGATCATAAATATTTAATGTTTATGATAATGTTTGGTGAAGCTTTTAATATTTTGATCAGTAAAAAATTTTATGTTGGAATAAGTTTGTAAAACACACATTAAGTTTATGATATATTGCTTCCTAATTAAGTCAAATATAGACATATAATTACTTTTGTATTTTTTTTATAAACTAATCAATTTGAGAAATTGTCGATGGTTTGAGTTTTAAAAATCAAATATTGTACTAAACATCAAATATTTTTATGAGTATGAAACATGTTATGTTGATACAAAAGTACAAGTGAATTTACCAATCGTCGCCACGCATGAATAGCTTGATATTTGCTCATTAGCCTCTCCTTTCTTGAACTCCGGTCGGTTGTTGGCGAGGCGTTGTCGGTGGCACAAGAAAACCGTGCACACATCACGCATGATCGATACATCTATCGACATTTCTAACTGGAGCTAGCATATGGTTAAATTTCGATTCAACCTCAATTACGAATTCAGATGGATGGATGGATGCAATCGTGTTGAGCATATTTCGAATCATATCCTGGTGGTTGCAGAGTTCCATTCCATCCCATCGTTTTTCCTTTTTGTTGACATCATTAAACAACTTTCTCGTTTCTTTGACACGCACACGCAGATCAATGCTCTATGTATATGTACGAACAGTAGTGACTCCATGATCCGTCCATGCCAACGTCCCTCCCTGCTGGCCCTTTGCCTTCTCAATTTTTAGTCGCTTTCGTGCAACCTCCTTGTACTGCCATACTACATATGCATTGTCTCTTTGTCTCGGTCGTCTCTCTGATTAACTAGACGACACCTCGCACGTTACGCGGGAAATTATATGAAACAAATATCAATTTTAACTAAATACCTATAATATGTATGATATATAAAAGTGATATTTTTTTAAGGAAGGGGTAGGTGCTCTGCCAATTTCATTATAGAAGGAGAGAAAAAGCGAAGGTTCACCGATAAATGGTGTCACATAGAAGGAACATGAGGGGGTACAAGAATTTTGAAAAAAATACAAAGCAACTTTCTATTGGTCTATTGGTTTAGCTTCTGGCTTCTCGATGTGTGGCCTCACGTACGCATAGGCTTCTTTACAAGAGTAAATGATGTTAGTGGGTTGTAACTATATAATACAGGATTTTCAAAAGTATTCCGTGTTTATGTATACTCCCTCCTTCATGTTACGAATAAGTTATGTATTTTGTAAAATGCACAATTAATGTGTCTGTAAATTCTTATCATCAATATCTTTGCAATACTTCGATTCAATTTTGAAAACGGTATGGCTAGATCTGTTTTGGGGTACATTTTAAAATATATTTTGCATTTTGTACTAGCAATTAAAAATAAACTAGTGCATAGGTGATCATTCATATCACTGTAGTACAAACTAAACGCCACTATTTATAACTGAATTTAGTAGTACCATATACACACTCTTCCAATCAATCTACTCCTACCCATCCATTTTTTCTTGTCTGTATACATATCCTGTCATGCATGGCAGATTGATTGCACAGAAAGTAAGCAACAGCAGCTGAATTAAGGCCATCCAGAATGATGAACAGTATTATACAATGTGGTAATTAGCCTTTATTTGGAGGCCAGTACACAAACACAATAATATTCAGGCTCATCAATGACCAGCAAGTGTCTGCAAATGGTTAGGCACATTACATTTGGCCGTGTCTTCTTGCTGTATGCATAAACTAGTTTAGATCTACTAATATATACTGTTCATGATGCCATGCACTTGCAGGTAGTAGCTGCAGGTGACATGTCAATCTCATACAAGTAGGAATATATAGCATCATGGAAATATTAAAAACTTAACGATTTCTCTCAAGTCAATATTATAAATATAGATGGAACTGATCTGTCATCTCTCTTCCTCCTCCATCTTTAATCAATTTCTCCCGTTTTCTTAGACCGACCTTTTGATTAATCTTTTCTTGAGTTCTGCAATGCCGATGCAGACACGCAACTTGTTTAATTCGTGCCTGAATTGAAGCCTAGTGGCTAGCAGGCAGCTGCAAGCAAGCTTCCAATTCAGCACAAGTCTTCAATTCAGAACAAGTCTTCAGAACTTAACAACCATCCTTGGCAAGCTAGCAAGCTAGTAGATGCATATAACCTTAATTGGCCATGAAAAAAGTCTAATCAAAGGTGGTCCATGAATAATAATTCCAAAGTTTATCAAGCACGCAGGCTGCTCTCCATGCTAGCTTGGATTATTCCAACTTTGCCTTGATATTGAATAGACTGTGCACTTGCTTTTGCTTTCTTTGCAATATGCCATACTGCTAGCTCCAGCTATATTTGCTCATTTTTAATTGAAGCCTTTGATACATGCTGGAGTATTAATGAATTAAACTAGCTAGCATTGGGGGGCTACAACTTAGTTAATTAGTAGTTACATGTGATCCCTACTTTATATGTAGATACTTAGATGATCAGTGTTAGATACTAATATTACTCATGCTGTGTACTTGAGTACCACTTTGTTTGATTAGTGTTGGAGTACAGACAGAATATTCATCATGGAAAGTAGGTAGGAGGAGTACATGGGAGAAAATAAATTCAAGGGTTGTCAGGCCCAACAGAGATTGCATATTTAGTAGAGGACTTAATTAGTTTTTTTTAAGTAAGAGTACTTAACTATAGATAATTTGACCATGCCAAAAAAGCTTGCACTAATAATTAATGTACTTCCCTAAAAAAGTTTGCACCAGTAATATTAGTTGTAGTATTAGTATTTGATAGAGATGCTCCAACTATGTAGCAGACCAAAATAGCAGTTTTAATTTATAGATCATGTGCATCAATTCATATAGCCATCATTCTTTATGGGTATTATACTCCAACTTGTAAGTGTGATACTTACCTTAATCTGCAGTAATGATGGTGCCGTGTGTATATACACATCTCCTCCTATATTAGTCAAAGATTTGTGTCTATGCAATGTATTTGTACATCTCTGGAATGGTTGGGGCAGGATCATCTTGACACTGATCAATGTCCCCTTGTTCGTTTGTTTATTTGGATGCAATGTTTCTTTCTTTCCAACTCTTTTGTGCGTGTTTGTACATGATTTAGCAAAAGCTGATGATGCAATATGGGCCATTCAAATCAATCAAGGAATTTGGATTATGAGAGAGATGATCATAGAAGCCGGGGTTGGTCCATTCCTAGCTTTCGCCATTTTTCCTTTTCGTAAGCTAGAACATCACTGTTAGGACCATCTTGGGTTACTATGATAATGTAAGAGCAAATAGTTAGCTACCAGACGAAGGTCCAATTTTTCAATTAATCATTAATTAATTAACCAAAATATTAATGGGGATAGACCTAGTGTAATGACAAAATTAATTGTACTGGTGAATGAGGAGATGACAAGCTATATAGGTAGATAGAGAGGTTGTTAATTGACAGTAGTAGGAAGTACTGGAAGTGGCAGCTTGTTAGAAAGAAACCGATGATTTTGTAATTAGGGCTTCGGCCGACACACGGCACTCAGGTAATTGGATGAATTAATTAGTTTTAATTCACCCATCCATCTATATAGTATAACACCCTATTCTGTTTGTACTCTGTTTCGACCCGTGTATATGTGCTGGTTTCGATTTAGGCACATTAATTAAACTCAAGTGCTCGTTTGGTGACCGTATATATGAGAAGTCTATACAGGTTTACACCAGCTTATTTCAGCCATTGCCCATTTCAGATTAACCCTTTTATACAAAACAATAAATAACTTGTAATTAAGGCCAGCGATAGCAGTTTTGGTTTGAAAGTTCCGAAATTTTGGGCCCCTGGTAAGTGATTATCTCAGGTCAAAAATTTAGTTAAATTATGTTAGAATTGTAAAAATTTTAGTCTAAAAAGTACCGAAAATATCAAAATTTTAGGAATTTCGGTAGAACCCAAATAGCCAAAATTTCGTCCGAAATCGAAATTGAAAACCTGATTAAGGTACTATGTGTAGTGAGCCCACTTCTACAGAAGAGCATAGAGCTAGGTTGTGTGGATTTGGAGGCTAATTGTCTTAGATATATAGTGTGGTAGCTTAATTAACTGGTGATGGGAAATGTATTGTCGGTCACAGTGTTGATACCTAGTTTTGGTGGTGATTAAATGATGAACATGTGTACCTGAGATGAGCTTAACTGTTTTTGGGTAAGTACAAATAGAGACAAAGTGTGCGTGAGACACGCGTGTCATATATTTGTACAATGCAATGTGGTGATGTGTTGCTGGCTGGTGTTGTAGCATCATGTGGTTGTACATGTCCATTTCTTGATTGGCCTGGCCCACCCACCATTGGCTGCTCATTGGCAAAACACTATTTTGCACTTGATTTCCTGTGATAAGAGGGGATCCATCGGTTGGTTAGATCAGCATATGCGAAATGCTCTCGACTTCCAAATATAGGGAGGGTTCAGCAAGCCGGCTGCAACGGCTGAGGCTACGACCACACACGGTGAGTGCAACACTGTTCATATCGGTTATGGTGCAATCACAAAAATAGCAGCCAAATAGACCATAATGTAATGACTTCTAAATGTATCAACATTTAACACTTTGAGCGTATAACTGTAATGACTTTTAAACATTACATTTGATCATCTGTCTTATAAAAAAACTATATAAACATATTATTTATTTTGTTATGAAATTTATTGTTAAATGAACTTTATTTTTTTTTGCATATTTTAATATTTTAAATAAGACATATTATCAAATATTATGTTGAAAAGCCAACTATTACAGATTCAAAAAGAAAATGATATATTAAAGTACAAGTGAATTATCCATCTCCATTCATTGACAGATGCAATCTGATATGATATTAACGTCGTATCAGGTTGCACGGAATATAGTCATATTTTCTTTTTGCTGAATACTGACACATCAGTGGAACCAGCCATCATAATACCATTGAACCTTCCCCGAAAAGAAAATACCATTGAACCTAATTTAACCCGATTTTATGTATCCGGTATCGCGTTTAGGGATACGATTTAAACTCGACGAAAATACAACGAATTTAAAGTGGACTTATTCCGCCCAAATTTACAAGGCCCAAGCCCAAAAGGCCCATCCAACTCACATCGGGCTACGTGGGCTGCAGGCCCACAGACAACCCAGAAACCGCCTTACTACCGACAATGTTAGCTCCCTCTCTTCCTCTTCCGTCTCGACTCTCAAGTCTCAACTAAAAACTCGAACTCCTCCCAAAATCCCTCGCCGCCGCCGCCGCCGACGACATGGGCCCCACCACGGCCACCGACGCCGGCGCGAGGATGAAGTTCACGACCGTCGCGTCGGCGGTGCACCGCGTCCAGATGGCGCTCTACGACGGCGCCGCGGCGTCGAGGGAGCCGCTGCTCCGAGCCGCGGCCTCGCTGCTCTCGGGGCCGGACTACGCCGACGTCGTCACGGAGCGCTCCATCGCCGACGCCTGCGGGTACCCGGCCTGCCCCAACCCGCTCCCCTCGGAGCCGGCGGAGGATGCCCGCGGCAAGGCGGCGCCGCGGTTCCGCATCTCGCTCCGGGAGCACCGCGTGTACGACCTCGAGGAGGCCCGCAAGTTCTGCTCCGAGCGCTGCCTCGTCGCCTCCGCCGCCTTCGGGGCCTCGCTCCCGCCCGACCGCCCCTTCGGCGTCTCGCCCGACCGGCTCGACGCCCTCGTCGCGCTATTCGAGGGCGGTGGTGGTGGTGGTGGGTTGGCGCTAGGGTTTGGGGCGAGCGGCGATGGGAAGGAGGTGGAAGAGGGGAGGAAGGTGGAGATCATGGAGAAGGAGGCGGCTGGGCCGGGGGAGGTGACGCTGCAGGAGTGGATTGGGCCGTCGGACGCCATCGAGGGCTATGTTCCTCGTCGTGATCGCGTCGTTGGAGGTGAATCGCCTTTTGCTGACCTCTTCTTCTATTTGCATTGAGCGTTGATTGGTTTTTCTGTTCAAATTACTTACTACTCGTTTGGTTTGATTGTGCTGCCGTAGGTTAGTGGTAGGATGAGTGAGGTTTATGGCGGCGGCATTCTCTGTTATCCTTTGTGCTCAAATTAGGTAGAGAAAAAACTTCGGAAGATAGATAATGGAGAAATTTGTAGTGTTTGAATTACTTTGTGTATCAACAATTGTTGTTGCTAGTAGCAATTAGGACAATTCGCTG
Source organism: Oryza meridionalis (assembly GCA_000338895.3). Classification (NCBI taxonomy): domain Eukaryota; kingdom Viridiplantae; phylum Streptophyta; class Magnoliopsida; order Poales; family Poaceae; genus Oryza; species Oryza meridionalis. The sequence continues at coordinate 2,000,002 of CM002528.2, read as the reverse complement.
TAACATGTACAACTACAACATTTTGGTGAACTAGTTATAAACTCCTTGTGTAAAATCTCCCTACCTGATTATAGCAAATTAGTAGCATTTGTGTATGACTAGAAACAATTAACCAGGTAATAGTTGAGAGCTACCAAATATGGTAAGGGACAGCTGAAGAATAGACATAACCGTGGTGCATATTTTGTGGTTGCAGTCATTCAAATTACAAGAGAACAACTAGGCAATTCACTCATTTTGTTTGGACCTACATATTGTTGTTGACTAGGTGAAACCCCGCGCATTGCTGCGGGAATTTAGTATGATAACAATAAAAAAATAACGTGTAAAATAGCTAGATAACATCAGATTAAGTAAATTAATGTGGTTTATGATAATTTAAATTTAAATAGTATGAAGAATGGTGATTCAAACATAAAAAGTAAGGTGGTATGACTTTATGGAAGAATAAAAGTAGGGAGATAGTTTGGACCGTATATTAAGTTTGGACTGTAGATTAATCATCTAAAGGCTAAAAAAGTTGATGTGATATGACTTAATTAGAGGAAAAAAGGAGAAAGATAATTTGGACCATAGATTAATCATTTAAGCACTAACTAAGTGAGGATGAACTATATAAGTATATAGGATATTATAAAACATAATAAAGATATACATTGAAACATTATGTGAATTATGTTGGATGATAATTTAACATGTTTGTATTTGAAAAGCTCTTAAATTATAAAAACTATAAAGATATAGCATGTTTGCATGATGTTTAAATGTGATGATTGTTAGTGGATGATAATGTGGTATCTTGTTAATTAGTGGATGATGATGTGGCATCTTGTTAGTGGATGATGATGTGACATCTTTGCATGTTAAGCTTAAGGAGTTAGTGGGGGATAACTTTAGAGTAAGATAGGATAAGGGACGCTAGAACAAAGATAAGAGATTGAGAGAGTAATTAATTTTTGGAAGTACGTCACAGATGTTAATGGGAGGTATTGACTTTCTGTTTTGAGAAATTAGAGGGGTGAGAGATGAGCTGCTTACTTTGTCAATGAAAAGCGCTCAGGTTTTGTTCAATATTTCCCAGAAGAAATACAAAAACCATGTCTCTGTAAGCATCATGTGTTGTTCCTCTTTTCTCACTGCTCATGGAGGTGCCTAAACCGCCTAACAAGGTGGCAAACTGGTCCCTGGTGCCTAAACACCAAGCCACCAAGGCGGTGGTGGTTAGGTGGGAGGGTGGTGGTACTTAGCTCCTACCTCCTAGGCACTGTTTGTTTTCTTATATTCAAATAATGTTCTAGAACTAGATGTGACAATGTTACAAGAGTAACAATAGTTTTACTTGCAGGCACATTTATATATATGAAAAGGATGTGCTCATTCTTGCTCTTAGTTCGACCTGCCTTAGTTTTGAACAATTGAAGAAACAATGAGCTTGTGTTCTGTATTTCAGGGCCAAAAAAAGAGGCTAAACAGAACGATGCTTGTAGTGCTGAGCAGTCCAATAATATTAATGTGGATTCTAGGAATGCTTCTTCTGGTGAATCCGGCATGGTTCTTACTGAGAATACAAAAACAAAGAAAAAGGAAGCAACCAAAACCCCATTGAAGATGTTCAAGCAGGATGAAGATAATGATATGCTGTCATCTTGCATATCGGATTCCATTGCGAAGCAGCTGGAGGATGTAGTTCTCGAAGAGAAAAAGGATAAGAAGAAAAAGAAAGCAGCTAAAGGAACATCAAGGGTAGGTAAGAGTAAGCCTGCAAAAAGACCAGTTGGGCGTGATGGACATGAAGTGGACTTTACAAGTACAATTATTATGGGGGATCATGGTTCAATGATGGATCATGGTGCTCTGGGTCAATATAATTCCTCTAGTTCTATATTAGAAAATGAGCAACCCTCATCATCTCAATATGCTGCGATAGATTCAGTGCAAGCTTACACTGAAGAACTAGATGAATTATTCAGTAATGCAGTTAACATTGCAAAAGATGAGACAAGTGATGATAGTGGTAGATGTACACTAAGATCTTCATTGAAGGCTGTTGGATCAAAGAATGCAAGGCGTTCTGTGAAATGGGCAGACGAGAATGGAAGTGTGTTAGAGACAAGCAGAGCATTTGTAAGTCACTCCAGTGATAATAAACAATCTCAAGAAAGCATGGACAGTTCAGTAAGGCGTGAATCTGCAGAAGCTTGTGCAGCAGCGCTTATTGAAGCAGCAGAAGCTATTTCATCTGGCACATCGGAAGTAGAAGATGCAGGTGAACACTTATTCCTTAACCCTGTGGTGCTTTGACATGCAGCTTTTGTTTTTGATATGTATTGACCTGTGCCTTTTGGTAACAGTTTCAAAGGCAGGAATCATCATACTGCCGGACATGGTTAACCAGCAACAGTACAATAATGATTATGACAATGATAAAGATGCAGGGGAAAATGAAATATTTGAAATTGATAGGGGTGTTGTGAAGTGGCCGAAGAAGACTGTGCTTCTAGACACAGATATGTTTGATGTCGATGATTCTTGGCATGATACACCACCAGAAGGCTTTAGTCTAACTGTAAGCATTCTTGAGAGAAAATAAAGTAGCAGTTCTTTCTCTTTTTTTTCCTTCTGGTTAAATTTGGCATGTCATGCCTTTTTTCCTTTTCAGCTGTCCTCCTTCGCAACGATGTGGGCTGCATTATTTGGATGGGTATCCCGGTCCTCGTTGGCCTATGTGTATGGGCTTGATGAAAGTTCTATGGAAGATCTGTTGATTGCAGGTGGAAGAGAATGTCCTCAGAAGAGAGTTTTAAATGATGGCCACTCATCTGAAATTAGAAGAGCTTTGGATACTTGTGTGTGTAATGCCCTGCCAGTTCTTGTATCAAACTTGAGGATGCAAATTCCAGTCTCAAAGTTGGAGATTACTCTGGTATGGATGAAGCTAGTTGAACAAACTAATTAAAAAGTTAAAACATTTTTTAAAAGAAAAGAATAAGGACTCCGCAATTGGTTAGTGACCTAGTTGAACCGGGATATGTCTTTACTGGCTAGTACATTTAGTTTTTCAGCAGCGGCTGTGAAGAGGCTTTCCGTTGCATTTTGTTGTGATATCTATACACCTTTGACTGAGATCAATCAAGCTACTAATATCTTGATCAGTTTAACAATAATTTCTTAGTCATTTGGGGTTCTCTCTCATCCATAAGTGTGGGTGATGAGCTGCGCATGTCTGGAAACAGATAAGACAAGTGGAGGCTGTACGTTACAGTTATTCTGAATTAGGGCCAGTCTCTTTTTTGTTGATTCTATTGAATACCGCTTAACTGCTAGATGTTGCCACCAAGAATTTTGTTTGTTATTTTGATTACAGTTTCAGTAATTAACATTTAGAGTTATAATTAGTGTGCATCTAATGTGTTTTTCCCCTCCCCACTAGGGATACTTGATGGACACGATGTCATTTGTTGATGCACTGCCTTCTCTGAGATCAAGGCAGTGGCAATTGATGGTTCTGGTGCTGCTTGATGCGCTCTCACTCCATCGGCTTCCTGCTCTTGCTCCAATAATGTCAGATTCGAAGCTTTTGCAGAAGGTGATGATGCCTTTCCCTGCCTTTCTGCTATGCAAGTAGACGGATGCACATATTCTTTTTAAGAAATCTGATCTTTCTTCCCTTTTGTGTGCTGCAGCTTTTGAACTCGGCTCAGGTTAGCCGAGAGGAGTATGACTCCATGATTGATCTCCTCCTCCCTTTTGGAAGATCCACGCAGAGCCAGGCATCCCTGCCAAGTTAAACCTCAAGCAACACAAGTATCTAAATACATGTTTACACAGCGGAGTAAATAGAGAGAGGTTCTACATATCAGCGTCAGCTTGGCAGTCTATTCGGATATACTATCATAATGGTGCCTCTTGCGTCTGGTTGTTTAGGTTTCGGAACACGTCTTGCAAAATATCGGTTGCTCCCAGTTGCTTCAATTATCCCCTTTGCATTGGCGTCAGACGTACAAGCGGGCACTGATTCCTGTCATTCTCGGGAATTGTTAGCTTTAGTGTGGAGAGCAAAAGATAACTGCCTCCAGAACAATTTGGTCCACTATGGACTTTTATCTCTCATTGCTAGCGCAGTTCAGAATTATAGTGCATCTTTGGGGGTTTTTTTACCTATTTTACCAGTGTGCAGTTTGTCAGGTTAGTACAGCGAATTTGACCAGCTAACAACCCACTCGTGAGTCCTAATAGGTGAGTGCTAGATATCAAGTGGTATAGTAAACCCAGTGTTAACATCTATAAAATTCTGAATTATCTGTCTGTCAATCTCGCATTCATGGTCAATTGGAGACTTGCAGTGGCTGTAACTTTCTACAAGTTGGCATATCATTGCAGAGAGAGAAGAACAAGAGCAAAAAGGTTGGCGGCTGATGGCTGAAGTGCGAATACATTGAAAACCCAGATGCTGCCTTATCGCAAGAAACTTAAAAGGGAGGAGCCCAAAAGGAGAGGTTAGATCATTATTAGCTTTGGTGTGAAGTGTGAACATAGCTGACTGAGCTTGAGGATTAGCAGCAAACTACTACCACTCGTAGCGTGTGTGCCTCTTTTTTCCATGTGAAATCGTCGCTAATTTGGATTCATGTCCTGATTGGCTCCTTGTCTCGATAGGAAATTGACAATCCTTTAGGTATTTCGTCTGACCGGTTGCCTAGATTATCCACTCTATAAATGATAGCAGTATCAGCCCCAACGCCCAACAACTATCCTAAACGTTCTAGGTTTTTGTTTGTTGTTGATTTTTTTAAACATATTTGATCGTTCGTTTTATTGAAATATGTAAAACGATCGTTCGTCTTATTTCTTATTGAAATATGTAAAACCATATGTATATATTAAAGTATATTTAACAATGAATCAAATAGTAGGAAAAGAATTAATAATTACTTAAATTTTTTTGAATAAGACGAACGGTCAAACATGTTTAAAAAAAATCAACGGCATCAAACATTTTAGGATGGAGGGAGTACTTCAGTAGCTGGAGCGGTTAAATGCTCACTCAAATAGCCTGCGTTGCTCGCCATAAACTTATCTATGTCAACGAATTGGTCTTTCAAGAATGGGACAATCAAGAATCTCACAGCAATTTGATAAAAGAACATTTGACAGAGAGAGAGAGAGAGAGTAGTGCTCGAGGGAAGCTAGTCCATCCATACATGAACTCAACAGAGATATGTACAACAGCAATGGTGTGAACAATAGCAGTAACATGTCAACAAAACGCAGAAAAATAATAATGAGGAAAAAAAATGGCCTACAAAACTGCCGGCTGCTCACCCTCCCTGCTCCATCTCAGCAGCCTCTCGACAAATCAGAAGAAAAAAAAAACAACTAATGTCAGCATATGTACACAAGTGTGAAGTGGCCACATCCAAACACCGGCGCCTCGCCCTAGCGATCAGTCTCCAGCCAGCTCCTCAGGTTGCAGAGAGCCTCCGCTGAGAGGCTTTTGCAGCTCCTCGGCCTCGCCACCCCCGCCTGCCCCCCTACCTGCTCCCGCCGTGGCGACCCGAGCTCCGAGACGAAGCAGACGACGATCACCGTCAGGTTGTCGGCGGTCTCGAGCCTCTTGGCCTCCATGACGAGCTCCCGCGCGCACCTCTCGGGGTCGTCGTGCTGCCGGAGCCCGCGTCGGACGATGCTCACCGCGTGCTGGCTGGTCATCACGTCCCATATCCCGTCGCACCCCATGATGAGGAACTCGTCGTCCTCCGTGAGCATGGTCTGTCGGAACTCTGGCTCGGCGATGAGAGGGGATATCGAGCCGTCGGGCATTTTCATGTCCCAGTCCCCTAGAGCCCGTGTCACGGATAGGACTCCGTTGAGGTAGCCGTCCTCGATGTATCCTCCGGATGCAGCAACCCGTTCACACTCCTCGGCATAGTTTGCTCTGTGATCTCGAGACATCTCCATCGCTACGCCTCTCCGGCAAAGGACCGCACGGCAATCCCCCGCATTTGCAACCAGCAATTGCCTGCAAGACAGTTCAGCAGAACCTCGTGTGAGCATCCACACTGAAGCATGAGATGTGCAACTATAGATACTGGATATGTTTTTTTTTTACCTTCCGAAGACTAATGCGGTGAGTGCTGTAGTTCCGGAAGAGCGGCTAATATCTAAATCATCAGCTAAGGCAAGATCTGCTTGCAAGAAAGCTCTGCGCACAGAGTTCTCAACTGACTGAACATATGTTTCATCTACTTGCGATGCTTGTGGGAACTCACTGTCCTCAAACAGGAACCTCATTGCATGCCTTTTCATGTAGGCTGCAGCATCCGGGCCTCCATGGCCATCGAAGACCTAAAATTGCAAAGGGAAGAAGCACGGGCAATAAGTTCAACCATTGTTGCTGAGGAAGTAGCATTCACAAATCACAAATCAGGGTAAGCATTCACATAGAAGATTACACTTACCCCATAGAAGGCACTAGGCAACGGACACACCAAGAGCGATCCAAGATGGGCAGAAAGATCATCTATCCGGATGTGCTCATCTTCCATGTACCTCCTAGGTCCAATATCAGCAAAGCTACCAGACCGGATACTAGGAACAAACTGTAGTGCTTCGACTGATATGCTCGGCGCACCAGCAGCACTCTCCAACCCCTATTAACGAACAGAAACACAATAATTCTTATTTCTCAGACACGAAACAAACATAAACAACCAATTCTTCTTTAGTCTGCTAAATTATATACCCAGCACTGCCACTGAACTACTTGCGTAGTTATGTTTCAAACATAAACCTATCCTGCCGCTCACGCAGCACTATGATTTACCCCACTACCCCACTCTACACTGAAATAAGATACTGAACAAGAGCTGAAAAGTTTCAGCTACAGCTATAGAAACAGGACAACACTTTTAGACTTAGATTAACAATCATCTGCGCAAATTCGTATGATAAGTTGAACTTACGCGAAAGCGCATAAATACATACTACAACTCAACTACCACTAGCACTATCTACACAATGGATCCAATAATATCAGCACCCACCTTCTCAACCTTCTGGCCTACAACCACCACCCTATACCGCCTAAAAAGGGACTACTTCTTTTTTTCTTACAAAGTGTGTCAGTCTTTTGCATCCACGAACAGAAAACAATCTCGTGTAATAAACAGAAAGGCAGTAAACTCCCTAATAAACCTAAAATCCAATAACAAAGATGACAGCAATAATTTACATAGATATATCTAAAATCAGAGCTGATTACAACAACTGAAAGCACCTTTTTCACATGAGTAGTATTAACAAATAATCCTAAAATTACTGAAAAACAGCTGCTAAACTGCTAGTAATCCTTGCTAGATTCCATGATATTTCCCACGAAATTTCTCGATCTCCCAACTGAAATACTACTGAAAACGTAGAACTACAGAACACAAAGTTGAGCAACTCACCATGTGAGGCACCTGGACGGCGACCTCGACCTCGACCACCGGCGGCGGCGCCACCGCCACCGCCGCCGCCGCGGCCACCTCCTCGACACCCTTGGCGACGCACCGGTGGTACGGCACCTCCAACACCGGCACGGGCTGATGCATCACCTCCGCCTCCGCCACCATCTCTCCCCTCCCGATCCAAACACCACCGCCTCTCCGGTCACCGGAGAAAAAAAAAAGAAAAAAAAATCAAGAAACCGAGCAGCGATCGATCCGCGCGAGAGGCCGCGATCCGAGGGCGATCTCGATGGTTTCTAGGACACGGTTTCTTGATCTGAGGAGGAGGAAGGAGAAGAGGAAGGGGGAAGAAATGGGGGAAGAGGAGGGGTGGTTGGTATTTATCCGGTGGCGGTGACCGGCGGCGACCGGCGACGATGCGGACGGGTGACCGGGTGGTGCCGGTGGCCTCACCGGACACGTGGCGGTCTCACGCCCGTGTGATTGCGCTGCCGACCTCCCCTCCCTCTTTCTTCTAGATTGGATGGAGGCCAAGGGAGAGTGATAAAAGATGTGTTTTTTTTTACTAATCTAGAGTGCTAATCAAATGATTTACTACTTACAGTGTTAATTACTGGATTAGTTAGAGGTTTGGGAGTGATGAAGAATGTGTCTTTTTTTTAGTGGTAATCAAATGATTTATTGAAATGTTTGTGTTAGAAGGAAGAACAAGCTAAAAAAGGATGTAATTTTTTTGCAAGAATGATTTGGATTGGAGGTGGTGAGATGCACTTTGGTTTGAAAAAGAATGTGTCTATTTGGAGTGCTAATCAAATGAAATGGTCTATGGAAATGTTTGTGACACAAGGAAGAACAAGCTAAAAATATGTAATTTTGCAAGAAGGATTTGGATTAGAGGGAGTGGTTCTTTTGCATATGGGTGATGGTGGTGGTGTTTATATTTGCACTTTTTTTGATTTGATCAGATTTGATTTTTGGGAGGTGTGGTCAATTTGAGTGTTTTTTGTGCTGGTTTACAGTTTTTGTTGCACATGCAGTTTTTGGGTGGTTAATTTGAGGTTAGGGGTGTTACAAACTTACAATACATTGATTAATTAGCTGGTGTTTTAAAGTGTTTAATTACTAACTCGTGGTAAATGCATAGCAGGTTTGCTCTTTTCCTGTTTTTAACCAGGCAGTTTTGGTTGGGAACAAAAGGCAGGTTATTCTTACTTTTTTGAATGGAATATAATGAGAATCACACATGCTAATGGTACAAAGATTACTACTTTTTTTAAGGGGAAAAAATGGCAATCACTTGCAGGAGTGAGTGACTGTTTCTTGCACGTCATCAACTGAATCTCTGTCCACGTGTTCGAACTTGCTGTTAATAACTGAACAGCAGAGCAGCTTAAGTAGCAAGAAGGAATCTTTATAACCCTTTGTCATCTTATCTCTTGGGCAAGAATAAGATGGCAAATTAGATTGTTGTCTACTGCCTGTCAGTGGAATCACAATGGAAGATATCAACATAAGTACATGATTAAGAACAATTAGAGATTTAGAGGATCTGAGAGGCATCAATCAAATCCTATTATGAAAATTTAGCCACTAGTATCTTCCTGAATATGACATGACAAAGAGGAGACGGTGGATCAAATCAAAACGGATATAAGAAAATCGAGTTTTTTAGTAGGGTATGTTTTATATGGTCTCTACATGCAACCGGATATATATAGACTTTTTAAATTAGAAACTTAGCCCCTTAAATAACACAATATAAAATTGAGTTAGAAAGTTGATGCTTTATGGGCATGATTAGTTACTAGTTTATTTTATACTACAGTTCCTGCAACAGGGTGCGATCATTTCAAAAAGAAGGTGGCCAATCCAATAAATAGATTGTACTAGAAATATTAGTGAATAAATTACATTTCAAAGTAGTTAGAGGCCTAGAGGACGATCATGTCTGCAAAATTTAAGTAAACATATTCCAACATAAATTTTGCAAGAAAAGTATTTTTCATAACACTATAATGTTATGAAACATACTTTTCAAGACAATTCTTCTCATATGGTTTTCACACGTTAAATCTGAATATTTAAACTAAATTGGCGAAGAGAAGTTGTTCTTCCTTCATACACCCAATTAAGTTATAAGATTGACTGTGATAGTGTGACATCTATCCCCATTGGTGTCTACAGTACATATAGCTTATGATTATTTTTTTAGAAAAAAAGGAGTGAAGTAAATGAAAAAATTGCTTTCCAAATAACAGACACAAACGGTGCAAGATTTATATATAATGTTGAGAAAGCAGTGGCACAACGGACAGCCTGACGTAATCGTGATCCAAATCACTGTTCTAACACAGGATGAGCTAATCCGATCCACTTCAAGTTCATAAATGACACAAGATTGCTTCATTTGGGGATAAAATAAATAATCCAAATATATAATTTATAATTATAATGCTATTGCTTGCAGTTCCCTTTCCTTTCCGTATCACTTTTCTTCCTACAAGAAGCGAACTCTTGTGGCTTCATTTGTTCCTGACGCATCTTCACTTTGTACAAGTTGACCAAAAGAAATAGACAACATAAGAAGATCTTTTACAATTGAATGGTGGATAATTTTAAGGAATTGTGAAGTAATATTTTTTTTAGTCAGAGATTGTGCTCCATTTCTTTTGACAAATTTAATTGGGAATTTGGGATTGCTCTTTATTTTTTTATCGAAAATATTACTTGTTTCTTCAGTCACAAGATAAACAAAAACTTATGACAAATGATTTGGAATAGTAAAAAAAACCCAAATATCAAACAACTTCATTAACACCACATATATAGTACTAAAAGAAAATGTTGGAATCTCACGCAGGCCTCAATTGAAACAACTTTATATTTTTTTGTCGAAACTATTACTTGTTTCTTCCAATCACAAGATAGTAAAAAAAAAACTAGTGAGAAATGATTTGGAATAGTAAAAAACCACATACACAAAGTATCAAACAATTTCATTAACAGCATTTATAGTACTGAAACAAAAATGTTGGAATCTAAAGTGAAACTCTACCAGCTCTTAGGTTTAAGTTAGTTAATTCATTTTTCTTGAAGTTTCTTGTGCTGGAGCCAATGGGAGGGCAACAGGTCATCTCCTAAGAATAGTGGTGACAAAGAAAGTTGGCCCCTTTCTTCCACTCCTGTCCTCTGGAGCTCCCTTTCTTGTCTGTAGTTGGTTGTGAAAATTGGCAAGCAAGACTGTCTTCTTGTTTTTTGGGGCCTCATCATCACCATCACTACCATTCATTTTAAGGTCACCTTTGCAAGAACTGAAAAAAAAAGGCCAGGTGGCAGTGGCACTAATCACACTCCAGCTAGTTTGTGGATTGTAAGAAAAAGAGGGAGAGAAATGCAGCATATATGTATTCTGGATTTTTTTTGGGGGGCCCTTTCTTCTTGTTGTTCAGCCACAAATTTAGGAGGCTTCTAGATGTTTGGTCTGATGGAAGACAACCAAAATGGCCTTGATGAGTTTCTGGGCAGGAAATCAAATCAATTTTGTTATTTTCCAGTGCATGCATGATTGAGTAGTTGGTTAGGGATAAGCAAAAGCTCATGAAATCCGTGCTTGTTTTATCTTGTTCAGCATTATACTACTTGTGTATATATATGTCATTAACTTATTGTCATATGCACAAGAATATGTAACAGTTAGACAGGATAAGATTTCTTCTTCCCACTGCCTTAATATTATTGTTTTTGGTTAACTAATAAAAGTTTTTTTTCCTAGTCTTCCTTTGGTTTCTTTCCAATTTTAATGTTTTATGTTGGGTGTAGGTATGCATTCCTCATTGTATCCTACAAGCCACACCTGAAAGCAATAGGTGCAAAATCTGAAAACGGTACATCATATGACAACGCAATCTAACTACCATTGTGAAAAAGATAATGCAATGCAATGGGATTAGCAATAAATGAATACGATGCAAAACACACGAGTTTGTCAACATACCAAGAATGACAAGTACCAGTCAGTAGGCCAGGCCCAGCCCAAAAATAAATTCATAACTTGCCCTAAACAAGATTTAAGTCTACCTCACATTGTGCACCACTGGACAATAGTACAATAGCATAGGCTCAGGCATAATCTGCAAATTTCTTTTATATCTTTGTCTTTTTAGAGGATAATAACATTGATCAACTTAATATCTAATGGCATAATAATATTTCATAGTATTAAACAGGAGGAAACAAAGCCCAATCTCACTTTTACATCATACTAGCTTCTTGCTAGTAGTATCTCCTTAGCAACCTAATCCATTTAATTGACTACTTTGAGAAAAACAAACAAAAAGTCTATGAGCATGTTTCCTTTTGTCAAGTTTCGTATATTTTTGATATTAAGAGTCTAACCACCAAAGTGTACTTGAATAAAAAGTCGTCCAATTAAGCTGCGATTCAACTAATCCATTCAAATTTTGGAGTTTGAATCAGACCGACTCACACTGGCCCATATATGCATACCGCATAAATTTCTCACCAATCAAATGTCAGAAATACTTCAATAGGTTTTGAAAGTTTGAAACAACAAACCGTGTACATTTCATCCCCACACACATTGATTGCACGCAGCTGACAAATTCATTGAGCATTGCACCAACGAGTTGAAAATTTCAAATCCATGGAACTGATCAGTTCGTCCGTAGTAAGTAGAGCTACTGCTAATTAATTACTACATGATGCAGACTTTATCAAATTAATATTGACTGTATGCTCACATGAACATGTGAGTACTATACATGGCCAATCATATAGAGACAACCATGGTAAAGATAGCTTTTGTATTTTTAGCCAAACCTTTAATATTTTTAGACTGCATGCATGATTTGGTCTGAAATTTGACCGATTTAAGGTGCTACACCAAATAAAAAATGACACAAATTTGGATTAGACTGAGTAATTAAATTAAGATGGTTTGGTTTGATCGGGTCGGTTGGACCTGTTGAGCCGTAGCATCCTGCCGGCCGTCCAACAGCCTGTCATGTCGGCCATTGCTTCTGATTAATTTGTGTTGGGCTACATCGTTAATTAGCAGCTTAACGCTTAGCTACTTCTCATTTTCAGTGAGCAACGTTTCTCGACGACCGCTTATACGATATGTATTTTATAAAGTAAATTGTATCAGCAATACACAAACTTGATAGGTGGGTACAATCTAGTGTATGAACTTATAAAATGCTCGTTTTGGTACATAAACTTATCTTGCGCGTGTAAACTAAGGTCAAAAGGATATTACATGACTAATTTTGTTGATTTAGGTGCTGATTAGGATACTACGTAAACATATATATATATATATATATATATATATATATATATATATATATATATATATATATATATATATATATATATATATATATATATATATATATATATATATATATATATATATATATATATATGAGAAGGTTGCTACTTAGACTTACACCTGTTTAATGAAAAGATAGAATAAGATATAATGATTGTAGAGAAAGATATAAAAAACCGAGCAATGATACAATGGTTAGAAAAATACAAAATTCAAGATAAAGTAGAGAAGAAATTTATAAATATAATATGTTTTATGCATACTCACTGTATGTATGCACGGCACATTCTAATCAACATCACTAGGTAAAATTAAACTTACCAAGCCATTTTGGACTAGTTCGTACGGATTAGATAAGTTCGTGTACCCAAACGGCCATTTTACAAGTTTATGTACTAAGTTACACCTACCTAACAAGTTTATGTATCACCAATACAATTTACTCTATTTTATACTATAAACTTTTTATACATAACTTTTAAAAATAATAAATCTACTTTCACGCATGTAATAGTTAATATTTAATTAATCATGTTTATCTCGGTTGCGCGCAATTAAAAAGTTCACACAACTTCTCATTCGAACGCAGCCTGACGCCCAGCTTCAGTTAGATCATGTCAGGTTAATTAGTATACTTTGATTAATTGATTAATTGTTGGTTGGTTAGGCTGGCATATCAGGATTCCATGGGTTTATCGAGATGATTAAAAGAGTCAATATATTTTAGTCAATTACTGACAGATCGAAGACGACGTACGGTCTACTCAAATATACAGGTGTATTATGTATGTGTGTATTGCCTTGACGTATATTATTCGTTGTACAAAAAAAACAATGTGTATATACTCCGTATTCGTCAGGAGTGACAAACAACACGGCACGCAAGGCTCTTAATTATACAAAGTTCATTAATTATGAATAGAATCCTTGCGTTCCAACTCCTTGCTATAGGTTATGATTAAGGACATGTTTATTACGGCAATTTTTTTTAAAAAAAAACATAATATGATACTACTATATGTTACATAGGAAGTTCTTGTCATAACTCAAACTTTATAGTTGTGTGCATTCTAAATGCAAAGATGGGGATGTAATCATGTCCCTTATCTAGAAAAAAAAATTTAGATGTGACAACTGACCAATTAAAACTTAAATTAGAATGTGTCTGCAACAGGGAGGTATGTCTAACTTCAAATCTTGATTATGGTTGTCATAAGTATTATGGTAGATTTGTAAATTGGATGAGAATGCAGCTGGAAACAGAATGCTATATAATTCATTGATATTTTTGCAAATTGAATTGAAATTAGGGTCAAGTTAGACAACTTTTTCTTGTAAAGATGCCATGAAAGTGTATAGTGATCTATAGTGCTACATCTTCTTCTTTCTCAGACAGTCATGATCGGCCAGCATCATCATAGGTAGGACGGCCACCTTTACAAGATAGATACATAAAATACATTTTTACAAATATAATAAAATTGCAGGAAAGGGGGAGACTCATAATGATATGGGCTAGCTCAAAAGATGTCCTTGGATTCTAGAGTAGCATGCATACCAATCACTGAACCCTCCCTTTACAGTTTTTTTTTTCAAAATGTAAATTGTGCATGCGAAATTTGATTACTGGTTCCCTCTTTACTCCTGATTTATAATCACAGCTCTTGTTGATTTATATGAGCATAAAACTCATGTTTCACAAAGATGTATACGAAGATTCTTGTCAGTTTAAAATTCGATTAAACTATTTTTTAAAACATAACAGTGTAGCACAAAAGTGCTCGGTAGATTTATAAGTAAAAATACTTTACTAATACCCTACATTTGGAGGTGCATGCTTTTGTGCTGATTAAAAGCAACAATCAAAATTAGATTAATCATAGTCAATATGCTAACTGGGGGAGTACATATCATGGTTATTTTCTTTGATCAACGAACCATCCCCTTAATTTCATAGTTTTTGTGATCCCGACCAAATTTCGACTTAAGAAATGGAGGTAGCAGCAGCAGTAGTAGATGGCCACCTAGAGCTAATTAAGCTCCAATATTGATCTAATTAGGGAGATGGTTATCATAAATTAATTAGGCAGGAGGTGTATTTGTTTTTGTTGCCTGCTGGCAGTGAGGCAGAGTGGGTTCCATGCTCCGACCATGACAGTCTGTCCCAGACCCCCAATCATTTGCTTTCATTTTGTTTTGTTTTGCTTTCTTCAAGGTCATCAATACTCTCAACAGTTTTACAGATTTTTGTATGCTCAACTTTGTGGATCATGCATACACGCAATTTTTGCTACCAAATCACCAGATATGCATGATTTGATTCTGTGATGGAGTATTTGTGTGGATTTGGCTTTTGGAGTTCCATCCAATCAAATACATGTGGTTTGGCACTAGTTCATGGATTTGGGACGTGGTTAACCTTTCATATTTTTTAATTAAGATATCTATTTGCAACTTAAATATGACAAATGATCATATTATTGCACACAATGATATAACAAACTTGGCTTTTATTGGGAAATAAAATAGCAATGAAAAAGTGCAAAGGAGAGTATTGCCAATTTTTAATATGATGGACACTATGTTACGAACAACCATACCTATTTTCACATTAGTATGATAAACATGCTGCATTATTCTGCTACGCCAACATGAAAGATCATACTTAAATAAGAGAAAAAAAAACATGGAAGATTTGTCTTGACTATATGCTTTTATATACTTAATGAAATCTCCATTATCTTGAGAACTATCTGCCAAGTTTTTTTTTTAAGGTTTAGCACCCATCAAAGGTTTCATCTTGCCGATAGCCTAGCTTAGGAACCAATTTTGGGTAAATGAACCTGCAATATTCAGGGCATATTCTATTTCATATCGGGCAAACTCTATTTCAACATCCCAACCTTAATACAAAAGATACGCAAGTCTTTTGCGTATTTGCAAAACAAAAAAACTTTACTTCAACATATAACAACTATATTCATATATCATACAGTGATACAATAATTAACTCTATTCCAACATCAAGAACTCTCAGTATGATATAATCCAAGGCATATTCATATTTCACAAATCTACTTACTGTCACCACACAAATCAGTTATACAGCCAACCACAACAAATTTATTTTACAAAGACCAAAAATTTCCCCACCACAAAATACAGTAACACACTACTACTAGTCTACTACTCCTATCAAGACTGAATTCTTGGGTTTCCGTGTCCAACGTTTGACCATCCGTCTTATATGAAATTATTTTATGATTAGTATTTTTATTATTATTAGATGATAAAACATGAATAATACTTTATGCATGACTTATCTTTTTAAATTTTTTATATTTTTTTAAATAAGACGAATGATCAAATGTTAGACACGGAAATTTAGGAATTGACTTTTTTTTTTCGGAGGGAGTATGCATGGCAGTACAAAGGTAAAAATGACCATGAAATGAAAAATAAAAAACAAAAATCAGAGGGGTGGGCCCCACACGAGATGAGATTGGCGCCACGGGACCGGAACCTTTCAACGGTCAAACAGACAAGTTAATTACTTAAAACAATTAATAATCAATCAATCAATTAATTAATTAATACTAAGAGTAAACATAAAAATTTCCTTTTTTTTAATTTTTTCTGTGTCGCAATCTCTTCTTCCTCCTGTGTGTAACTATTATAGAAGGCAGCGAAGCTCTCCTCCCTCTCTCCCTCCGAATCCTCCCCCGCATTCCGCGCCGGAGCTGAGGAGGGAGAGCGAGCCAGCGAGGGAGGTGGGGGCATCCAGCGAGCGCCAGATCGTGCCGCCAGCCCCGCTCCGTCCTCTCTCCGGCGACCCTCCGCCCCGCCTGATCCGGTGGTAAATCCCTCGCCCCTGTTTCTTGGATCCCGTGGTTCTTCTCTCTGCTTGTTCTTGCCCGATTCGTCGGTTGATGCGGCCGTGGTTGCTCTTGGATCGTGGCTGGGTGCGGTGGCTTGGTTGGATTTTTCTTTTTCAAGGGGTGGAAGGGAAAGCTGGTTCTTTTTTTTTTGTGTGTGTGTGTGTGTGTGTTCGTTTGTTCTTGTGATTTTCTTGGGATGGGGAGATGGTGGCGGTTTCCGAGGTCGGATCGGATGCTTGTTCGTCCTGCTGATTTTGCATTTTGATCGGTGATTCTGGTGGCTTTCTTCTATTTGGATGATGCGTGTGATTGGAGGGAGATGAGTTGATGTGGGGGGGGGGGGGGGGGTGATTTACTTTGGTTGATGCAAAATTTGGTGGTCTCTGGATCGGTGAAATGTTCCCTTCTCTTGGCTGTTATGGATAGCAAGCATGGGTGGATGAATTGGTTGATTCTTGAAAGCTACCGCCTCGGGATAATCTCGCAATGATCGTGGTTGAATTTGTCATGATAAATGGGGGGGGGGGGGTGATTGGTACAGATTAGCATTCTAATATCTTCAGATTCTGTGTTTCGATTGAGCTAGAAAAGTAACACTCCAGTTTTGACAAGAACTCGGCATCCATCATGGATTCCCAAAGTTCCATTTCTTCTTTTTTTTTCTTTTCCTGTACCTTCAAGCCTACCTGCCAATTGCCAAAACAAACTGTCTGTGAATGTGCTTCTGGCACCTAATCTCATCACATCTTTCTTAAGTATAAACACTGCTGTGACTTTGACTTACCATTATTATGCTGTTGTTTGCAGGTGGATCAACTACAACTCATCTTTAGGAAAGCCTCTTGAACATTAGCCTTGTGTGCCTTTCAACAGTATGGCCTCGGTAGGTGTGGTGCGTTCTTCCTTGGGGTTTCAGAATGAAACAAGTACAAGTGGCGATGCCGACCGACTTCCGAATGAGATGAGCAATATGAGTATAAGGGATGATAATAAGGTAATATGCCTAAGAGTGGTGGATCATAGTTGCCTTTTGCTGTATTGTCAGTTGCTGATTTGATTCACAAACGTCGCAGGACATTGACGACATAGTTGTCAATGGCAATGGGACAGAACCTGGTCATATTATTGTGACAAGCATTGATGGAAGAAATGGACAGGCTAAACAGGTACTGTTCACAAAACAAGCACAAGTGATGTTACGCTGATCCTTTTGTGTCCATTTAGTGTTGCCTGGAAACACAATAAGTTTTTGTTCACTGAATTATTTATCTACATTGCAGACCATTAGCTACATGGCTGAGCGTGTCGTAGGTCATGGATCCTTTGGAACTGTTTTCCAGGTTTGTCTTTAGAAAGATCGATATTATGTTGCACTTGTTCAGTGTGTTAATTTGTGTGTTCTGGTGGCGAATTATGAACCCTTCATTTCTTGAATGATCCTGTATAGGCCAAGTGCCTGGAAACCGGTGAGACTGTGGCTATAAAGAAGGTTCTTCAAGACAAGAGATATAAGAACCGTGAGCTGCAAACAATGCGAGTTCTTGACCACCCAAATGTGGTGTCACTAAAGCATTGTTTTTTCTCAAAGACTGAGAAGGAGGAGCTTTACCTCAATTTGGTGCTTGAGTATGTGCCAGAGACTGCTCACCGTGTAATTAAACATTACAACAAGATGAACCAACGCATGCCATTGATATATGCAAAACTATACATGTATCAGGTAACGTTGCACACCTAGATCTGCTAATCTATCCTAGCACAATTATGCATTGAGTATAACATGGAAAACCTATTATAATTGACAGATATGCAGAGCTTTGGCGTACATTCACAACACCATTGGAGTGTGTCACAGGGATATCAAGCCTCAAAATCTTCTGGTATGTTACATACTTTGCATTTAGTTATAATCTGTTTTTCACTTGCTGAAGCTTTGTGGAGTTAGTCAAGTACTAAGTTTTGTTTAGTCAGATGGTTGCTAAAAGATTATTACTTCCAGGTGAACCCACATACTCATCAGCTGAAATTATGTGACTTCGGCAGTGCGAAAGTCTTGGTATGATCACTCATTATCAGATACTCACACGAACATTGCCATTGTCCGCTGTACCTAATCTTCTGTGCTATTATTTATAGGTAAAAGGAGAACCAAATATTTCTTATATCTGTTCAAGGTACTACAGAGCTCCAGAGCTCATATTTGGTGCTACTGAATACACAACAGCGATTGATGTTTGGTCTGCCGGTTGTGTGCTTGCTGAACTCCTCCTGGGGCAGGTAAGAGATCACATTATTTACATGAGGCTTTTGGACCATCCAGCTCATTGCAACTGTCTGCCTAAACTTTATCCTTTTTTGTTTTAAAAGCCTCTATTCCCTGGCGACAGTGGCGTTGATCAGCTTGTTGAAATCATCAAGGTAAATTATGTCTTGCTTTCATCGAAATCACTCCCTTTTTGTTGTTTACCTCTACTTAACTGACTATTCTCTCAGGTTCTGGGTACCCCTACACGAGAGGAGATTAAGTGCATGAACCCAAATTACACCGAGTTTAAATTTCCGCAAATCAAAGCACACCCATGGCACAAGGTAGAAGAAAATAGTCTTATGTTGGACTGTTTATTTTTTATTTTAAGGTTGAAACCTAATGCAGCTTCCCTTTTTTTTACCACCAGATCTTCCATAAAAGAATGCCTGCTGAAGCAGTCGATCTTGTCTCCAGGCTTCTGCAGTATTCACCATACCTCCGGTCCACCGCTGTGAGTGTTGTCACGGCATTATTTGAGCCAACACCATTTTTTGGAGAAAGTTTTAGTTCTTGGCATCACTGTTGTGTTACATTTTTCTAATTACTGCATCACACGAACATGCACTGCCTTGCAAGTACTAGTAGTTACTGATTGTGCATTGCTTTATTTGCCATTACAGTCGGAAGCATTGATCCATCCCTTCTTCGATGAACTCCGTGATCCAAACACCCGCTTACCGAATGGCCGTTTCCTTCCTCCTCTCTTCAACTTCAAGCCCCATGGTAAGGCTGACATATGACATGCGTAGACGAAATTTTCTGAACCTCCGTTCAACTTATGAATATCTACTAATCTGGCCGATTTGAACAGAACTGAAGGGTATGCCAATGGAATTCCTGGTGAAGCTTATCCCCGAACATGCTCGAAAGCAATGCGCGTTTGTAGGATGGTGATTTCTGAGGTCAGCATGAAAACTAGTTCAGAATTTCTTCACCGTCCTCCATTAGAAAGCAGAGATGAACCCTGCCTGCAGCCATTTGGGAAAGCTGGAACTACATTTTTTTTGTCCGGGTTTCTGACGCCGCGTATTCTTTTCCCCCCTCCCACTTTGCTGCTGCCGGTGTAACCAAAAAATCATCCACGGTTCTGTAAAGTTGATGAAGAAGAGTGTAAAATCAGGTTGAAAACTGAATTCGATCGGTTTGTCAAGATTGTAGCAACATGCGAGGAAGGATGTTGCACACTTTGTATGGCAATGTTCGTTCGGTCCAAATATTTGGACATGGATCGAGAGGCTATTCATTTAATTGTACTTGCTACTACATGTTCTTACATATCAGTAATCTTCTGAGAAGCTTGTGAAAGAAAGCAAGTAGGTGATGTGTTGCTGTCTATGCACCAGTATCAGCAAAGGTATGATGAATCTTTGCTACTCTGAACAAACTTTTGTCAGGACCACACAAGTACAGCATGCAAACTGATCAATCTGTGAAATTGTGCAAGGATGGGGAAGCAATTTCAATTGTAACCGAGCATTTAGAAGCTGAAAAACGAATGTAATTTTGCTATAAGGTTACCCAGCAAACTGATCGCTTAGTCCCAATCTACTGAGCGATTACAACCAGGCAAACATAAAACAACTCTAGAAGCAGCATAGGAAGCAATTATAATCAAAGAATGGAGCATAATGCTACGAATACCAGGAACATGAAAGGGTAATTAATGCAATGTAACGAATGCTAACAGCCATCGCAATGTTTCTGCGGATCAACATAACATTTAAAGTTGTCTGAGAGCAACTGCTCCATGACACATCACCTACAGATCCACATGATGCTATGCTAATGCTACACCATCCTACAAGGCCAGACAAGTCAATTTGATGGAGAGCGATGTCGATGTCGAGCAGATTCATGCGCCCTCACCTGAAGCCGACCCATTATATGCTTAACTCTTTGAACAACACGAACATACTCAAAAAACTGGTTGGAATCCATACCCATGGTTGAGTTTACTGTTGTACCACCTTTACAGGAACTGAAGTTTCCACCAATAATTATGTCAAAACCACCAAATTCTTTCACCAGGTCCTCAAGTACATTAATCTTCAGCTTCCAAATGGTATTTATCTGCCTCAGTTGCCCCTTTTGTTCAGTATTACTCCACCACCTTCTCAAAATTTTCCTGTTCGTATCAGATTGGTCAACAGATACTACACACTGTAGTGGTATCCCTAGGCGATGGAGGGCAATTGCTGCACCTCCAATTCCACTGTAGATTGATAGCACCCTTAACCCATCTGGATACAGGTCCTTCAGGACTGACAAAAGATAGCCGAGTGTGTCAGTCTGGAAACTGTACCTCATGGCTTCTATTCTATCTTGTGGATTCAGGCCAAACAGGTTTGTGTGTTTCCGTGGGTAGCCAAGTATCCGTTCCACTTGTTGTGGATCCAAAGGACTTAACCTATCTGGGCCAACCCAGATGAGGTTAGCCAGCTTGCACTGGTGCATGATGTGCATTTTCTTTTCTTGTGAAAGATAACCTCCTGAGTCTCTTACCATCTTTCCCAGTCTCTCACACAGCTGCTCTATTCCTGCAACTTCTGTAGCAACACTGTTAAGTTGTTTTCTTGTGTCCCACGATGGCCAGCACTGCCTTGTGAATGGGAATGCTTCTTCGATAGTCATTGGTGACCTAGGAACCAGGTTACGCCTTCCCTCTGTTGGAAGGTTATGAATGTAACCCTCCTTTCGTGAGAGAGCCGAGAAAAACTGGCTATTTACAAACTCTGGCTCCACATTATATAAGAACTCTGACAGCTGACGCCATGTAGCTTTGGGAATTTCAACAACATTTCCATATAAGAAATATGGGGGATTGGCGACATCACTGCGAACATTTCTACGGATGCCTGGTGTCATTGCATCAAATTCTTCCTTGACAGACCCATCACTAGTTGTGGCACGGTGATCCTTAAGCCATGGATCTAAGTTAGGTTGATTTCCAGCACGACTACTGGAACCCGCACTGTCATCTATAAACATATGCTTAGCCCTTTTAATCCTTATGTTGTCATGGTCGTCATCATAGTACCTTAGACCAGAATTTGAGGGATGGTATGCTGAATAGCTGGTTTCTGTCTCATCTAGAAAGTCAGGCTCCACTTTCACCTGTGCACAAGAATGCAAATGCAGACAAATTAGAAATCATAACAGTTGTGACTTGTGTATAACAATATGCTGTACAGCCATAAGAGCAGCATTTAAAGAAAAACATTGGTTTGCTGAGAACGGGATAAGTGTTTGGTTAGAGGGATATTTTGTAATTCAAGCAAATTGTTTATATAAAAAGGTTCCTACTAATCTGCTGTGCGCTCTGCACAGTTGTCATGGACAATGCTACCAAGCAACAGATGACAGTAAATTCACAATACAAGCTTATAGCTGTAAGAATAAAATGTTGACGAAATTACCTCTTTCTGCTCAATGCTACTGGCAATTCTACGTGCAAAAATGGTGTCAGCCAGCTCCAAAACTGTTGCTTCTGGACCTGAAAAGGTAGGAACAAGGAAATATGGCATTAAGTTTGCTAGAGGTAGGAACTCATTAAAACAGTATATTCTAGTACATACAACATAGAAACTGGTAACTAATGAGAGAATGGAATATTGATATAGAAAATAATCAAATGTATTACAAGATTGAAATTTTTAATACCATAAATTTGGGGGCTAAAACTATAACTACAATGTGAAATATGAATTCCCTTTTACCACTTGCATGCAACGTTTTATCGGTGTACATGAGTGAGGCACCTGCGGATGCCATGTGCGTGCAATCAGATGCTCTGGATGAGACATGAGATTGAATTTACAGTCCTTTTAGCTTAAAATGGCATATATGTATCCATGGGGAGCCACCTTATGTACAAAGCAGGCATGAATCATACATAGAAAGTCTGAAAGGTTCGTCCTTGACAAAATCTATGAGCAAGGTTAGGATTCGGTAAAATAAGTAAAATTAAGTATACTGTTAACATGAATAAAAACACCCTTTGTTACAAATATTTGTCAGAACTGATCGTTTCAATTATTCATATATTTTGTTACTCATGCTTTTCCAAAGCATATTTTTCATAACTTTTTCCTTGTTAATTTCCTTTTTGCATGCTCCCCAATCATCTATTTGATGCGACAAAGATTTATCGATCTAGTCCAATTGAATAAAAACAAAAGATTGCTTGGAAAAGCTTTGCAATGGTAAAGGTTCAAGAATGACAAGTGTTTGTTGACAGGTACAGTATTATCAGAGATCAGGTGCCAATGTACTGGTGCATGCTGTGGTATTAGATTTTAAGGATTTCACTTTGTGATACTCCCTCTAGTCACATTTATTTGATGCTGGGAGTACTAATCTTATTACACCCAGCGTCAAATAAATTTGACCGGAGAGAGTACTTCACCATATGCTGTGGACTGTGGTCATGAAGCTCACAGATCTGAGTAATTTTTTAAAGCATTTTTATTTTCACTTACCAGCTTTGTCAATGACAGATGACACTTCTTCCTCCGTAAAACCCATCTGGAGTAAATGTAGTGTTTTATCCATTACTCCAAACAGTGATTCATCCTTTACCTGAAACAAATGTGATTTTAAATATACAGTTTTGTTGTTGCTCATTTGTAGCCAATTACAAATATCATTTATCAAAATTAAGTGTTAAAGAAAGAACACAAAAATATCATAAACATGATTGATAACCATGATACAGATCCCATCTATCAAAAATAGAATGTCAAAGAAAGAACACATATAACTATAAAAATGACTGAAGAAAAACATGATGCATGCTCCAGGCTAAGTATAGTTCATGTCATTGTAGTATCAAAAGGAATTAAACATGTATACTGCAGACTGTAGTAAGAAGTTTCTAGGGTACACAATAGGAGACCTAGAAAGCATGGCTGACAAGACAATGTGAGTACCAACAAGCACAAAATAATGTGATCCTGTGGTTTACATGTTGTTACATTATCGACTACCAAGTAAAAACACAGAATTAAAAGGAGAATTCTCAATTGTCGTTGATGCGAAATATAAGTAGAAAATTTGGCTGTGATTTCATCACTGGGATAGTATGAAGCAGAATGTCCAAGTGACAATCTGGTATGAGCAAGGATATTCTGTAAAGATTCTGGACGCAACACATAATAAACTAGAGAGATTTGGAGCACCAATTTTTGTGATTGGATAAGTACGGAATAGACTCTGGAACAACTTTTCCAGAGTTGGATAATGTACAATGTTCTACTAGTCTCATAGCAGTAATACCAGTTCACTGAATAATGAGTCTTTCACAAAGCTACATATTATTAAAAGTTATTAAGTGTGTTTTACATTTAATGTCAAAAAGAAAAGTGTGTTTTACATTTCATAAAGGAGTAAAGATTCTTGGAGCAGCGAGCTCAATATTTACTTCATGTACTCAGACAATGTTAGTCAGATGTAAGAAACAGAAAACAAAAGAACTGGAGAAAACCTCATTTGAAGCATCTCCATTTTCGTTTCCTCCAGAGCAACCTGACACTTGACCAGTAACAATGAAATCTACAAGCTGTTCCAATGATGCTTCCTCACCTGAAACCAAGCAGGTCTGGAAGTTTACAGTATGCTGGATATGACAAAGAATAGAATGACTATCAAACAGATCTAAAATGTGTCCTGAACACATTCTTGTTCAACAGTGTCATAAAAAGTGTGTAGTATAATTGGTTGAACTGATATCAACACCAAAAAAAAAAAAAAGGCAACAGTACAAGATCTAAACAATTAAAAAGATAAATTGCTAATTGCACAAGTCAATGCAGCATCACCTACCTAGCTGGTTGAGTGCCAAATCAACTTCTCGCTGCGAGAAGTTCATTGTACTCAGTAGATATGATCTCTTTTCTGAGGATGAATCAGCTTCAACCTGAAAATAGAAATGTTGTGCAGATTGGTCTAAGAAATTCAAAATGAATAGTACCATGATTAACATTTTGAGCCAGAACATCACCTTAATGTCTTGGATAACTTCTTTCCTAGGCGCAAAATGAGAACTATTTTCTTCATTATCAGAATCAAAGAGATCTCCCAATGAACCTGATTCAGACCCAGATTTTTGAAGAGCCTATAACATATGAAAATTGAAAAATAAATTCAAGTATTGTGAATTCCACAACTCATTATCTTCCTCTGCAAGTAACACAACACACTTATTGACTACTGTAGCAATGCCAACAAAATTAGATGGAAACTAAAATTCCTGATACCAAATTGAATATCAGTCATTTAAGTAAACATCAATCCAACTACATGAAGGTGTACTTAAGATAAAATTACACTAGCAACATTAAAGTAAATGGAGGATCATAATGGGAGCTTTAATGGTAAACTATTCGAGTCATAAAACAATAGCACGGAAAAATATAAATAGGTAACATCAAGGTTAGGAGAGGAAACCATTTCCTAAAGAAAGAAAACCAGAATATTGAGATTAACGGGACGAATGTTGACATGCAGCTGGGGAATCACTTACAGATTGTGACAAAAGAGCCTCCAGTATAGTATCTGAATCTCTGTCACCTGCATCAGAGAGATATATGTAATCAGTTCGTAAACTCTAAGGTGTATAAGATGTTTGGGTTTAACTGTGTTTTAACTGGTGCAAAAGTTTTATATCACTACATGCATTTGAAAAGGCATGTCATAGGATATTACCGTGTTTGTGAAGCACCCTGTCAACCAACATTGGTGAAAACCCCATGCCAATAAATTGTGATCTTAAATGACTGGAGGAAGAGCTTGGCTGTCCTTCCTACAAGATATGTGAAGAACATTTTGTTGGTACCACAACTTTATTAAAAGGAACCCCCGCAAAAATAAATAAATAAATAAATAAAATATTAAAAGGAACCAAAAGAAAAGTTAACATGTCAAAAGGAGTATTAACTATTTAAAGTTGTGGACCTCTGGTTGTTAGCAACATACCTATGGTTAGGTCAACACCCAGTTACTTTCAAATATTTAGCACCATCAATCAACTGCATCTTAGATGTACTACTGTCAATATAGATTACATCCAAAACAAACGTCAAATCTATTAAAATTGGTTGTATTTGTAAGTCATCCTGATTTGGTGTTTGGCAGATGTGTTCGCCTCAAATCAAAGCACAATACCAAAAAAAGAGGCTCAGTTAGAAAGTAGCTCACAGGGTAGGAGAGGGGGGGTGCAATCTGGAATTATATTGAATTTGGGTCTAATGCCCAAAGACACTGATGATTCTATTGTTGTTTCAAGAAATAACTTCTTGGTACAATGCAAACAACTCAGGTGCATATAGCGATTAGCAACTGGAAGCCTGTGCACAAAATTATAGCTTTGCTTCCACTTCAAGCACGATATAACAGACAGCACATTGCCGCCATAATAAAACCACACTCTACAAGTGGTAAATGAGAAGCACTCAACCCGCCTGGCCCTAAAATAATAACTGCCCAAATTTCCCGCGTAATTGCCATTACTCATTAATTGTATTTGACATGGAGACTTTGTTTTAACCTCGACTATAATAATATGGATCCCACACCACAGTCAACAGCATAGATACTTTTTTTCTGTGAATAACATGGTAACTTCTAGGCATGGAAAGCAAAATATGGTGACTCCTTTTCGCCCTTGTTTTAATAATGTAATATACATAATCGATTCACTCAAATAGTTTAGCATGCCATGCAAAACACTACTCCAAGCAAAGATTAATACACCAGAAGTTTTGGAAGCAAAATCACCACCTCCTCCTTAACAGTAGCACGCAGCAGGGCAGGCTGTGGATTGACAGCAGCATCCCCGAGATCACCAACAGAAGCGTTGATGCCACTGCCCTCCACATCATCTTCTAGTTTAACCTTTGTGTACCAATAAAAGCCAGCATATAGTGAGAGATGGAACAAAATCAAAAAACACAAAATAATAGAGAGAGCTAAATAATAGAGGGAGCACAGATGCCCTCCATTACCATCTCGATCAAGTATCAACTCCGCCTCCAAAATCGCATGCCCCTGCAAGAAACAAAGACGATAGCGCGATGAGTATCTTGTAGCAGCATAAACTTGGATTTCCATCCCCCGCAGGTTTGGATCAACTCAAGGGGGCGATTAAACCCATAGAAATGGAGACGAAAAAAAACACAACCCAAGAAGGGTGCCCCATATTGCGTAATGGCAAAAATCCTATCTATCTCAACATATAATGGAAGAAGATCCCAACAAAAAGTTTGGATTCCCATACCACACATAGTCTGAATCCACCACCTCTCACAGGGCGACTAAACCCATAGAAATGGAGACAACAATACAACCGGAGAGCGGCGCAAACTAAACGCCCGCAATCCTAATCATCCAAATCGATTTAGAGAGGATAAGGAGGCGTTAAACTAAACCCTAATTGGTTGTTCCTCGCATGAGCTAACCATTTCCAGCACCCAAAAAAAAAAAGCAAAAATGGCCATACCACATAGTTTGGAAGAAGATCCCAACAGAAGTTTGGATTCCCATACCACATAGTTTGAAACTTTGAATCATCTCACATGGCGACTAAACCCATAGAAATGGAGACAGCACTACAACCGGAGAGGAGCGCAAACAAAACGGCCACAATCCTAATCATCTAAATCGATTTCGAGAGGATAAGGTTTTCGTTAAACTAAACCCTAATCGGTTGTTCCTCGCATGAGCTAACCATTTCCAGCACCCAAAAAAAAAAGCAAAAATCGCCATACCACATAGTTTGGAAGAAGATCCCAACAGAAGTTTGGATTCCCATTACCACATAGTTTGAAACTTTGAATCATCTCACATGGCGACTAAACCCATAGAAATGGAGACAACACTACAACCGGAGAGGAGCGCAAACTGCCACAACCCTAATCATCCAAATCGATTTCGAGAGGATAAGGATTCGTTAAACTAAACCCTAATCGGTTGTTCCTCGCATCAGCTAACCATTTCCAGCACCCAAAATAATAATAAAAAAAAAGCAAAAATCGCGAGAAAACCCATGGGCGGTAGGGGATCGAGCAATCCGAGTAGAGAAATCACCAGCTGGACAATGAGGAGAGGGGAAGATGAACGAACCTGGAGGAGGAAGGGGAGGGGGAGCAGCAATGGATGAGGAGGAGGAAGACGCGTCTCCACGCTCGGCTCAGGTTGGCGGCGGAAGGGGGCGGCGCGGTATATACACATATATAGAGGCGAACACGGCCAGTGACAGGTGGGGGCCACCCCGCCTCGGCGTCGACGGCGGCTGGCCTGAAATGGTAACAATGGAGAAACCCCCACTCCCGCTCGCCGCTCGCCGCTCGCCGCTCGCCGCTCGCCGCTCGCGGCAGCGGCTTCCCTTCTTCCTTCCCACACTGCTGCTCTGCTGCTGCGTTGGCGCGGGGGACGGACTCGGCGGCGGCGGCGGCCGCGCGCTCCGATCCCCTCCCGCTCGACGGCGGCGGCGGGGAGGCGCGCGTCGCGCCTCGGGGTTTGGTTCGAAGTGGAGATGGGGACCGGGCGAGATTCCAAAAGGGGGAAGAGGCGCAGATTGACTGCACAGGACAAGACTGACTTATACAGATTTTATCACGGTTTCTGTTAGCGTGTTTTTTAAGCTATCACGAAGAAAAACATAAAAATTTTAGAGGATATCCATGAATGCTTTTGAATCAAATGATTGAATCATATCTAATCTTTGAAATTCCTATAAAATTAACAATCTTATAGAGACTTTGCAGGAAACTTAGCAAGAGCACAGAGCTCTTAGAAAATTTTCTTTGAGTCTATATCTCTTATCTGATTCCTGTATTTTTCATAAAGTCCAATCAAACAGGCATTCATGTGTTTTACAATCTTTTGTTTTATATTTCCATTCCTGTTAAAATCATGTGTTTTTTTCTATTCCTTCGTTTTTTTCATTCCTACGATTCAACGATATTTTTCGTGTAAAAAGTTTTTTTAAGAAATTAATTTAAAAATATAAAATACATATGTTTTTTTCTAAATTTGTACCAGTTAAAACTCAATTAATCATGCACTGATTTTTTTTATGTGCCCAACTTTAACCTTCATCCACTGTGAACTCACACGGGATGTTAGTGCACGTTTAGTTGGGTGGAAAGAGATAAATGCGAGATGGGCTCTGTTTGGTTCCGTAGGCTAATTATTGCCCCCACCTTTTAGCCCTAAATTAGCCCCAAATGATCCAAACAGGTGGGCTAATTTGGGGCTAAAATGAATTAGCCCCCGTCAAAACATTAGCCCCTCTAAAGGTGTTAATGGGGCTAATTTTCTGTGAGGACCATCAAAAAGCCGCCCTATCACCCTCTCTCTCTCTTCTCTCTCTATACTTTATCTCCACCTTTTAGCTCTGAATTAGCTCATGGATCCAAACATGTCACCCTAAACTAATGTTTAGCCTACCAATTCAAGGCTAAACATTAGCTCTCAAAATTAGCCCTGGGCTAATTTTTCAAATAGGGCCGTGGTCTTGTGGTTTTTCTTTTATGTGTTTGGATATAGAGATCACTATAGTGGTGTGGCATTTGTTTTTTTTTTACTGTAGTTTTGATAGAGAGAATTAGATTGTAACTTAGGACACTTGCAAAAGGATCAAGTTTTCTGAAAATTTTATTCCCTATACAAAATACCATCTACTTTGTAAAATGTAGACACAATAAATCTTATGAATAATTTTGCCCATTCGGTTTCTCCGTTTTCTTTCTCCCAAGCTCAACTCATCCTTGCACCAATGAGTCCACCTAATATTAGCATCATCGGATGTTAGCATTGGTGCGGCCACACTAGATAAGAAAAATGAAATCCAACACTTGTTTGATATTGTAATGATGTGACAAATTTAGCATCACCTACAATAGACATGCCCTAAGCCAACAACAAGCACAAACGGAGAAATATTTAACATCGTCCGTGACTGCCAAGCATGGGAGAGGCTATGTAGGCGATAGACGTTTCTTAGCAGGTGACGACCTTTGGTAGAATAAGAGAGATATAGCCAACGGCGCACTTAAGGGTACAAGGAATCATGTATATTAGCGAGATTAAGTGGAAAATGGGTTATGATTGGCAACGACTAGCGGCCGTCTGTTTTCTTACCGTTGTCCACTATGATAGACGTAGAGAAAAAAGAATGAAGGTAATGAGGAATAAGGGGGGGATAGAAGAAGAGGAACATATTAAATTATCCATTAAGACATATTAACTGATATTTAATCACTTAATTAATATATAACATATATTATCAAACCTAAACTATATTTTTTTAAAGATGAGGAGGAGACCTAGTTTTTCACTAGCTGGATGATTTTGTGATTACCGTTTTGAGGGTATAAACGAAATAATTAACTGTTATGAAATATAAAATGGATTTAAAGCATTTTCAAAGAAATTAGTACATAAAGAAAGCTGCGTAGAAATCGTCCAGTTCTGGAAAGTGTGTGGATTACTACTGTTAGTTTTCCAATCATATAATGGAGCGCTTTTTACAATTCAAACTCGTTAAAACTGTTTGTTAAAAATATTCTACCAACAAAATAAAATTCTACTAGTTATGAATACCAAGCATGGAAGGAATCATATCGCAGAGAACTACAGTGATCTATGCCATTAGCTATCTATAGCCGTTGGATCAAGTTTGGATACACGAGATCAAATTGCTACGGTAATTTCAATAAAATAATTAAACAGTACTCTTCACTGTTTCGCTCCTCACATTTTACTGTTTATCTCTACCATTTACCCCTAATAGCAGCAGAGGATGTGAAGCCAGCATGGAACTATGACATGTGCCGTTTTTATACAGCAATACGTAAGATGCACGGTAAGATTTGAATCGAGATTGTTTGCATTTTATTGTGACCGAAAGCAAATTCCAGGCATTTTATTCATCTAATTAATTTCTTAATTAATCACAGGTTAACATGCAACCTCGGTTAATTATCAACTTAATTAATTTGGTCGTCGCTGCAGAAGTCTTCTTCATCACTTGCAGAGCGCCTTGAGCTTGGTGCGCGGCGAGGAGAAGTCGCCGGAGAGTACCTTGCGGGCGACGATGGCGTTGGCGTCCTCCGTGTAGTGCACGCCGTCCCAGATGACGTGCCTCTCCCCCTCCGGGCACGCCGTCGCCGTCGGCTGCCCGCACGTCTTGAGGTTGGCGTAGTTGTACGGCGGCCCGCCATGGCCGCAGCACGCCATCAGCGGCCGCTCGAAGCCGTACCTGCTGTGGTTGGCGAACAGGTCGTACTTGATCGCGTACATGTCGGTGCACACCACGGTGGCGCTGTCCTTGCCGCCGCCGTACTCCGCGGCGAGGCGTCGGCACGCGGCGGCGAGCTCGGCGTTGAACGACCTCGCCGCGGCGTTGTACGCGGCGAGGCAGCCGGCGGCGTCGAGCTCGTCGCCGGGCTTCTGCCGCAGCGCCAGCGTCTGGGGGAGGCAGCCGATGGGCCCCGTGTTGTACACCCAGAACTTGCGCGCGCCGCTCGCGCGCAGCGCCCGGACGGCGTCGCCGACCCTGGCGGCGGAGGCGGCGAGCTCCCGCTCGACCTCGGGCAGCGTGAGGTTGGCGAGGAACGCGAGCGTGATGTCGTTCTGGCCGATGTCGATGGCGTAGACGGCGTCGCGGAACTCGCTCTCGGCGATCATGGAGCCGGCGCCGCGCGGCCGGAGCTCGCGGGTGCGGTTCTTGAAGTGGAGGAACTGGTTCACCTGCGTGTCGAGGCCGAGCGGGATGGCGCTCTTCTGCGTCACCGCCGCTCCGGCCACCGCGAAGTTGACGCCGGAGGTGAAGTCGGAGCCCGACGACTCCATGTACGGGCTCAGGTAGCTGATCTTGAGCTTCTCAGCTATACACGCACACATTAAGATGATCGAATGATCCGAGTTGCTCATGAATTCATGATGTTGGTAGCTTTGATCCGTGTTTTAAATAACGGGTTAAGATATTTAATTAACGATATACTCTCTCAAATAGTTAATAATAAATTAAATTGTACTATCTTTATTTATTTTTTTAATATATGACGCCGTTGATTTTTAACAAATGTTCCAATATTCGTTTTAGTCAAAATAAAATTGTGCGAGTATAAAAAAAATTAAAACATGTTTAAAGAATATTTAACGATAAATAAAATCTTAATAAAATAAATAATGATTATATAAATTTTTTGAACATATTAAATGTATTTAAAAAGACAAACAGAAAGAGCAAATGAGATAAATTAGCTAGAACTTGCTCATAGCGGCAGCTAGATATGCCGGAGATTTGAAACCTGGCTTTGATGGTTTGATTGATTTGTAGTACGTACCGATGAAGTCGATGTAGAGGCGGCCGTCGGACCAGCGGCCGGTTTGGCGGTGGAAGAAGCGGCGGCCGGCGGGAGGGCCGAGGTAGAAGCCGAAGGCGGCGGGGAGGGAGCCCGTGTCGGAGTTGGAGTCGCCGAAGTTGAAGACGACGCACCTGCCGACGGCGATCCGCGGCAAGCCGCCGCACTGCAGGAGCATCAGCAGCAGGAGAGCAATCCTACTGCCTCTCATTCTCATT
This sequence comes from Oryza meridionalis, assembly GCA_000338895.3. Lineage (NCBI taxonomy): Eukaryota > Viridiplantae > Streptophyta > Magnoliopsida > Poales > Poaceae > Oryza > Oryza meridionalis. Next base: position 1,967,430 of record CM002528.2, on the reverse strand, counting down.
GCTAATCAAATTTCGCTAATTCTCGTAGTTACAATTAGTGGTAATTTTGCTGGTACCTAGCCGGACTACTGATTTGGAGATTGGAGCATTTGGCATTTTATAACTTGAAGATCTACTAGAGTGAGGGTGAGATGAGCAAGCAATTGACTTGACTTCAGCAATTTAATTTGCTTGTAAGTCGCCTAAGTAACTAAAAGATAATTATTCCTATATACGGGGAGTTGACATTTTACTTGTCTGCAACGGAGAACATGTGCATTTAATTTGAGCGTCCATGTGATCATAGCGATGGCTTACTTACAGCAAGTCTAATAGTACAGCCCACTACTAGCTCCAATTCATCTATAGCTTATCTAATAGCCAATTCATATAATAGTTGTTTACTATAGTATTAATATATGGTCCCACCTATTATACACACAGTGTGTCTTAGAGTCCGTGCTGCAGCTGGCTATATATATGTAGCTCGCTGCTCTTCTCTCTTATCATTTATCTCATTAAAATATATTTATAGCTGACTAATAGTCTGCTATTGTTTCTGCTCTTATAAGTTACATGTTGTAGGGGAGAATTTACTATTTGCCACTCTACCAAAATATCAGTGCTCAAATGCCACTGTTGTATGGTCATTTTGTTTTAAATCCGTATATGACAATATATAGGGTATATATATTTAATTAGTTACAGTTAGATACGTACAAACTTACCTCTTTTACACGTGTTACCTCCGTTCAAACTTTTAAAATAGTATGAAAAATATTAAAGTTATTGGTATTTTTTATTAGAGGTGATACATTTATTATGACGCTTGCTGTAAATACTAAATAATACTAGGTGATTTCTCGCACTTTGCTGCGGGAGTTACTAACTAATCTTTAATATGTATTTTTAGTAAACAAAATATTAGTTACAACAACAAATAAAACTTGTTTGCTAAGCTATGGTTGGAAATAAAAAAATTAATTGACTCTGTAAGTAATTATAGATGAAATATTAGATTGTTGGTAAAGATTTGCACAGCCAGAAGCAGAAGATAGAAAAATAAAATAAAATGTCATGGTTTATTAGTACTAATCATAAAACGGACTAAATGATACCCCCACTATTTGATACGGAAATCACGCTTTTCATCCATACGACACGAACACGAATGCCTCCGCTTTCTGAGAACGTTTACGTAACTCAGCAAAATGCGCCTTCGCACTGACTTGTTCAGACCAAGTCAACTCCTAGCCGACGACGACTCACTAGTCATCACGCTCCACATCCTCCTCCATCGCCGACGGTTCAATCATGTCGTCGCCGGCGACCGCCGCCGCCGCCGCGTTCTGTGGCGTCCTCCGCCACCACCATCCTCCGGCTTCCCCGCGGCCCCCTTCCACCACCACCACCGCCCGCCTCCTCCTCGCCTCGCGCTCGCGGGGCCTCCAGCGGCCGCTCCGAGTCAACCACTCGCCCCCTCGTCGCCTCCCGCCGCGCGCCCAGAGCGCCGCCGCAGCAGGTGAGGATCCCCTCTTCCCTGTCGCCCCCGCCTCGCCATGATCCCCGAAATCGATCGAGCTCGGTTTGTTGGATTGGTTATCGCTGATTGGGTCGTCGTCGTCGTCGTCTCCCTCGGTTGTTTGTTCATTTTCCAGGGTACCAGCCGGAGTCGGAGTTCTACAAGGTGGAGGCAATCCTGAGGTGAAATTCGTTTGTGACCGATTAGTCTCGTGATCCGTGTTGATTGTGATTAGATTTTTTGGTTGCTGATGAAATGTGCCGGATTGATTCTTGCAGGCCATGGAGGGTGCCTTATGTGTCATCGGTGAGTATAGTGTGTGTTACTGCTGTAAATCGAGTTCTTCCTGCACTCGAGCTGTTAGGTTGGTCAATTGGGTTTGCAGGGTTTGCTGCAAATGGGGATCAGAGGCGTGACGGTGTCCGACGTGCGGGGTTTCGGCGCACAGGGCGGGTCAACCGAGAGGCATGAAGGTATACATGTTGACTGCCCTCATGGTTGTATTGTTGATCATTAACATTTTGTAGTGTTATTGGTGCTCTGCAGGTTCGTACTAATAGTTACTGCATCCTGTTGATTGTGACCCTAGGTTTGTAGTTAAATATGCGCTCAGTTATCTGTTTGCCAGTTTCCACCCCCCGATAAGTGATAACATGATCGCATTGCTGATGCTAATGTTACATTTTGTATATTGTAGTGTGGATTTCCACTACGTTTGGAATAAGATATTGCTATGTATGTGCAATGACAGACGGCTTCATTACACCTGACTATTCTGTCCAGAATGGGGATTGCCTCAACTCATACAATTCCTCACATGGTTTATACCACTAGGCTACATGAACTGAGAGCGCCCTGCTAGTCCCTATGATTAGTAAAGTTGTGCTCTTGTCTCAAAGCGACATTCTAGTAGTAGCATCTTATGTTGTACTCTGTTACAACACCTAGGTATTGCAGCATTTGTGAAAGGACATGTAGCCTAGTGGTTGAAGTGACTTGAGTAACACCCCAAGGTTCTGAGTTCAAATCTTTATAGGAGCGAATTTCAGATTGGGTTATTTGAAGGCTAAGTTTCCTAATTGATAGGCTAAGTTCCTAATTTAAAAAGGCTGCATATATCCGGTTGGATGTAGAGGCCGGGTAAAAAAAAAAACCTTTTCTAAAAAAAAGGTATTGCAGCATTTTTCTCATCTACTTATCAAGCTTGCCAGAAATCTTGAAGGTCGTCATGTGCAGAGTGCAGTAAAGTAGCAAACTAAAGTGCTGCTGATTTATCCAAGAAGTTGATAGCACAGGCAGACTGCACTTAAAATGATGCCTGTTCTAATTATAGTCCCGTGTTCAATCCTCAACACATGTTTGGAGGGACGTTTCTCCCTCCAAATCTCGTTTTTTATTATCTTCAATATGCTTTAAATGCTACTGGTGCAAGGAGCAACTGGCATAAATTATCTGTGCACATACTTGAATCAACTACTATTCACTATTTTATCCAAATAGTTTGCTACGGTTATATGATTGGAGAAGAAGCATGGATTTGGGAAATGTCGGGAATAAGAATATTACTGTGATAAGGGAGGGTAGTTTAAGCATTCGTATCAATAACAACATTGGCATGTTAATTATGGTTCAAAGAAGTTTTGGTCTCTGTGCAACTGAGCATGTATGCTAGTATTATTGTGTGAAGGCTAGCTTAATCTGTACTGATGGTGCTCCTTCTTCTTCTTTTTTGTTGTCATGCAGGGTCAGAATTTTCAGAAGATACATTTATTGATAAAGTTAAGATGGAAATTGTGGTGTCCAAGGATCAGGTGATTTCTTTGTAATGTTGAAATTTGAAAATATATATACCTAAATTTTCCCAGTATTCAGCTGAGATCATTGACCATAGTATGTGGGTACGATCACAAGTACCTTTCTAAATATGTTTCGGTGTCCCTCTCTGTGATAATAGTACTGCCTGTTCTGCATGTTTTTGTGACAGTTTAAAAACAACAGCTCCAACAGCCTGTTCTTCTTCCTTTGTTTTTTTTTCCTTTTTGGCATTCTCTAGGTTGAAGCTGTTGTTGACAAGATAATTGAAAAGTCCAGAACAGGAGAAATCGGTGATGGAAAAATATTTTGTAAGTGCATGGTGTTTCTGGTAACCTTTTATAGCTCTGCTGTTAGTTCAGATCATTTCCCACTGTTCACCTTTAGATCAAGGTGAGCTTTATTGCCCTGAGCAGTCATCTTGGGAGTTTTGTTGTTCTCTTAATTCATATGTTCTCTGTATTTTATCTATGACATAAAAAAAAAGACATATGACTGAAGTCTGAAGCAAAATGGCATGTAGTCTAGTGGTTGCAGTAACCTGAGTAGCACCCGAAGATCTTGAGTTCAAATCTTCATAGGAGCCAATTTCAAATTGGGTTGTTTGAGGGGTTAAGTTCCTAATTTAAAAATGCTGCATATATCTGATTGAATGTAGAGGCCGGGTAAAAAAACCCTTCTCTAAAAAAATAAAAAAACTGAAGTCTAAAAGTATTGGGTATCAATTGCACTAGAGGGTAGAGGCATCATTTTCTATTTGAGAGGGTAGAGGCATCTAATCAGGCTTTCAACATACTATCCTGAAAACATAATCTAAAATTGATTTTTCAACAGAGGCAGCTACTATAACGAATTTATCGATATGCCAACATACATGCCCTTTGCCCAATCCTAAAGGCACTAATGTTCCGTCCAACCAAACGTTGCATTCTTTTTGCATATATCATGTAATGTTTCTGTGCTATTACGCCTGACTTGTATATGGTGCTCCATTTTTCTCAGTGATACCCGTGTCGGACGTGATCAGAATACGCACCGGCGAACGAGGGGAGCGAGCGGAGAGGATGGCCGGAGGGCTGGCGGACAAGCTTTCCTCAGCAATGCCGATCTCATGAGAGAGCATGTTTCCTGTAGGTACCACTACTGCACTCCCCTGTTGATTAGTGATGATGATGATCATCCCTGTGTGAACTCCAGCAGCAATAATAAAGCTGGAACGTAATGCCCCTCAATCCAGGGCTCCAGGCATCTTACACTGAAAATGTTGTTGCCAGAAACAAACGCATGAGCTGTGCATTGTGTACTGGATTTCATAATGAACAAAGATGGGGGAAATTCTTGTGAATTCTGCCAGAATTTGATGGGTGATGTACAGAAGGGAGTCTAGATTGGGCTGGGCTTTTGGGCTTGATGTGGCCCACTTCAACAAGGCCCAAACCACGGAAATGCTAGAAGACACTAGTTACTGGAAGCATCGAGAAACATCCAACAAGGTTTGACCGTTTGACTCCTCTCAAAAAAAGAAGAAGAAATAAAAAACATGTTTGACTACATGAGCCGTACGTGACAGATACTGGTACATTGCTGCACGATGCCACTTGTGCAAGTACACGATTGACCGGCCAGAATTGATTAAGGACTCAAGGTAGGTACAGGTGCAATTTTAGCAGCTGTTATCGTATCGTATCGTACGTGTCGTCGTCACCACGTACTTGCTACAGCCTGCCACGTGTATATATACTCCCTCCCTTTTTTAAATATATTTGATACCGTCGACTATTTTAAACATGTTTGACCGTTTGTCTTATTAAAAAAATTTAAATAATTATTAATTATTTTCCTATCATTTGATTTATTTTTAAATATAATTTTATATATACATATAGTTTTATATATTTCACAAAAGTTTTTAAATAAGACGAACGATTAAATATGTGCTTAAAAAGTTAACGGTGTTAAATATTTAGATATGGAGGGAGTACATGTGTGTGATGTTTTTGCACGGTGACGTGTCAATTCCTGACGTGGCCACACGTACTACGGGTTCGAATGTTCGATACGATGCGGCTTCTCGCTAGGGCATATTGCCAACTTGCGTTGCTGTATATGCTAGTACGACTGTAGTGGATAATACACGGTTCTTAGCTTGCGTCATTTTCTTTGGGTGACTCACAGCATCACCCAGAGATCTATGCAACTTATTTTAGCAGCTAAATGAATTTGTTTAGAGTGATAACTTTAGCGGCGAAAAATCAAGTGGTCAAAAACTAAGTCCTAGCAAAAGCAAAACAATTCTGAAAACAATTCCGGTTCATTGAAAATTAAAAAAATTTAGAGCGATCATTGTATATTTTGTATATTGATCCAATGAGCGGCATTTGCATACTTTATTAGACTTATCTATAGATGATAAAAAGGGAAAGAAATAAATTATAAAATATTTTGAGATCTATATATTCACATTTAGCTTGTATTATCTTCGTTCTTTTTTATTTGACGTTTTGATATCAAGATAATTTCTAATAGGACCATGCACATACTTTATCATTACTTTTTCTAACTATATAGGAAGTATTTTCTAGGTCAACTATACTGATATAATTTTTCCTAAAAAAATATTTTTGTTTATCAAATCCTACTACTCCATCCTAAAATATCCAAATACAAATATATAAGTTGTTATATTTTGGGATGGAGGTAGTAATATTCTCTTACTCCCTCCTTCTCTAAATGTTTGACGCCGTTGACTTTTTAAAACATGTTTGACCGTTCGTCTTATTCAAAAACTTTTGTGAAATATGTAAAACTATATGTATACATAAAAGTATATTTAACAATAAATCAAATGATAGGAAAAGAATTAATAATTGCTTAAATTTTTGGAATAAGACGAACGGTCAAACATGTTTAAAAAAGTTAATGGCGTCAAACATTTAGGGATGGAGGGAGTACATACTAATGAATTTAGTTTTTTTTCCTCTGGGTACATCAATGTGAAATTAACTCGCTAACTAACCCTATCTTACTATAAAGTTATCCCCCACTAACTACTTAAGCTTAACATGCAAAGATGCCACATCATCATCCACTAATTAACAAGATGCCACATCATCATCCACTAACAATCATCACATTTAAACATCATGCAAACATGCTATATCTTTATAGTTTTTATAATTTAAGAGCTTTTCAAATACAAACATGTTAAATTATCATCCAACATAATTCATATAATGTTTCAATGTATATCTTTATTATGTTTTGTGATATCATATATACTTATATAGTTCTTCCTAACTTAGTTAGTGATTAAATGATTAATCTATGGTCTAAATTATCTTTCTCGTTTTTTTTCTCTAATTAAGTCATATCACATCAATTGTTTTTAGCCTTTAGATGATTAATCTACGGTCCAAATTATCTCCCTACTTTTTTTCTTCCATAAAGTCATACCACCTTATTTTTTACGTTTAAATCACCATTCTACATACTATTTAAATTTAAATTATCATAAACCATATTAATTTACTTAATCTGATGTTATCTAGCTATCTTACACGTTATTTTTTTATTGTTATCATAATAAATTTTCGTAGCAATGTGCAGGTTTTCACCTAGTTAAGCTCAAAATCATGGATCATGGCTAATGTAAACACAACAAGTGGCTAGCTTGCTAGCTTTGGACTAAGCTAATATAAGCTATCCATCTACCTACCTAATAAGCTAACCTAGCCAAACGAAGACTGAAGTCTAATGAGTCCTCAAGTCAAGCAAGCAAATCCAGCAAAACTCGCACATTTGCCAATTGCATCCATGCGTGCGTGCATGCCTTTAATTTCTCGAGTTGAAACAACTTTTTTTTTTTGTGCAATGAGTCAACAACAATCTGCTCGATCTGCAAATCCATCGATGATCGATCGATCACCATGCATGCATGTTCGATTCGATCGATCGTGTACACGAGTTTGATGGTGACATGTATAGGATAAGCTTGGCAGGCGAGATCTCGATCTTAATACGCGTTAATTTCTCTTAATTAATCCATAGTCAATTAACTATATAAAGCAGCTACAAGTTCACAGCTATACGACCAGTAGGCTGTGAATAATTTTTTTTAGTGTTGTAGCAAAGCATCTGCGGTAATGACAAGAACACGGTTGAGTCGATTTTGTTTGTATAATTAATCACAGTTTTTCTTCTGCCTTTTCACCTTTCTATCTGCCACTGTGCATTTGACTTTTTGACAGTTCGACATCGATCATTTGTGTGAGATATTTTTTGTCTCCTTGATCAAGTAATGGTGCTTTCTGATCTCTCGGTTGATTTTTGTAAGGATAGTTTTGAGTCAGTGCGATCTGAAAACTTTAACCGTTAAGTTGTCTTACAATGTACTGTGGGTAGCAATGTCGGAATAAATGAAAGTGAATTCGGGGAAGCACCTTTATTACGGTGACGGAACTATATATAAGGAAGTGAATGGAACTATGGACGTGACTCCAATCTACTAAGGTTCAAATCCTAATATCCACAATTGGATGCAATGTGCATAAGCCATAGGTTTCTCCAAATGTAAGTGAATTCTAGTGAGAGCCCAATGGTTCTATGTTTTTTCACAAAATTTACATACAATTCGGCTACTCCCTCTAGTTTTATAATTCTTGATGTTTTGGACAATGGCACAGTCTCTAAAACCTATCACTGACTATGATTTTCTATATTATAATATGTAAAAAAAGTATTTAATTTTATTTAAGTATTTTTTAGACCAATCTACATATCATGTTTTAGTGTCTTCAAAACAAAAATGTTAAAAGGCATTGATAGTTAAAGTTCAAATTGTGTAACATCAAACTTCTTCAAAACTTAAGAATTATAGAGCCAGAGGGACTAAATGTTTAGTAAAAATAAAGTTTAAATCTTGAAATATATGCGCATTATGAAAACCATCAGAAGGATATAGCAGTTTCTTTCATTGATATGAAGCCAAATATAATTAACTGCATTTTTCATCAAAAAGCACAATTTATCAAGTGCGTCATTCTGAAATTCTGACGAGCTCATGCGCGCGCCTTCCAGAACTCCAAACCCCTGAAATTAAGGCGGGAAATGAGACCAATGAAACATCATATAATTACCTCTTGAGTCCTCATTTCTAATCAAAACCTGCCTATTGATGGTAACACATGTGTACTACATTTTTCAAAGAGCTTTAACACATGTACTACATTTTTCAACTTTGTGATAGCTACACAAATGTACAATTTCAACCTCAGATGCACTCATGCACGCATGCACATTTCCATACATGGCCTTGCTAGTATTCACACACAACACAATCTAGCATATATAGCCGGCTTAATTAATGAAATTTGTATGATATGATTATATAGCTGTCATGCATCCCATATATTTCCCGCTGTACAATTTTAGGTATTTATGAATTTACTGTTAAAACATCAATCAAATTTTGAACAGTAGTGATCAATAGTGGCAAGAAAATAAAAAACGAAAAAAATAATTAGGGATCACACATAGCACACACCCTGTTGGTAGTGGAGCATGAGAGAGACTGATGATGTGCTATTCAGCTTCACCTTTTTGGGTCTCCTCTTCTCTACTTTCTAGCTGAAAAATTCTTCCTTTTGCAACTCATTCAGACAAAGTCGTATGCTTGTTCATCTTGCTAACTAAGCTAGAAGAATAATGATTAAAACCGGGCTTTGCAATTGCAACGGCCGGCATGCACCACTAAAGAAGCATATACAGTTTAATTAGCTCTTAGCTAGATCTTTTTTTGGGCTGGTAAAAGGTCTTTGAATTGTCGACTACTTAATCGTGGCAGCAGCTGCTTTTTGAACCGATCGATCGAATGAGCCGTGTTGATTTGATTTTGTGCAGTGACTGATGACAGCAACAACCTAAGCCTCTTAACTCATAGCACGTAATCCTAATTAGTAGGGCCTGTTTTTTTTTTCTCTCTGAATAACTGAAAGGTTGAATAATTTTGTGATAGCTATTTGAGACAAATGAATAATTAAATTAACTATCACAAAGTTGAAAAGTGAATTTAAAACAGTTTTCTTAAAAAATCACATATAAAAAAATCTTTACGAAAATCGTACCACTTATAAGTTCGAAAAATGTGCTGCTGGTTGCATCCTTTAGACAAGATGTTTTCAGCTGGTTTTCACACCCTAGCAAAGAAATCCTCCTGCTGCATGTTCAACCGTTAACCTGATAGGATATCAGTTCCAATTTGCTACTACCTCCATTTTTAACATATAGTTGTTGACTTTTCGACATGTTTGACTATTCGTATTATTCTATTTTACAAATATAAAAGATTGTTTGTCAGTTCTTTTGATGATAAATCAAATCACAGAGGTATTTGTCAGTTGTCTAGCTCGTTTCTTTTTTCCTATTTCTTGTTAATCAGTCGCTTAAAATCATCTTGGTAGTTTACGATGTTAATTAATTAGCTAATTAGCTAGAGAATCTGGTTGCACGTGTGTTGGCATGGATATATATGATGCATATGTTCACTGTTCAATTAGGAAATAGACATATTCAGTTTGGTCGCCAGCCACTTTCTAACAACTTCACTGCAGATCAGTCCTCCAATTATTCGCCACAAAATAGATTAGATGAGAATGTTAGTTACATTTTTTCTATATCACCAAACCGAATATACAGGAACATGCTAGCTAGCTTCTACACACACTTTATTGATGTGTAGCATCCCTGAATAATCCTACCCTCTAATGCTGAGGATTAGACTAGCTACTAGGGAGATATTTGTTGTGGATTAGTCTACCTAGCTATGCACCTAGCTAACATTGTAGATAGCTAGAGAGAGAACAATCCACCCATTTTATTTGGCCTAAAACATAAAGTAGAGAGAGTGATAACAATCCACTTCCCAAGCTAATACCATTTTAATTATGTTAATTAATCTGATGTCTCAACAAGCTAGCTTGGCATACAATTGCTTTGACTCATGCATGTTGCATTACCCCAGCTAGCAGCCATTTCTAGCTTTGACAACAGATATTATTGTTAACACTGCAATGTTGAAAAACCAATTAATTCTCAATATGCTTGATGTATCATCATCATTTGGCATCTTGTTTCATCTTATAATTGGTGACCCTACTTCATGTTTCCCAAGTGTATAACCAGGTCAAGTATGGCACAATCAAAACTTTGCATATAGTGTTAATGTGAGTCGCCTAACATGACAATTTTATAAGAATAGATCATGAAACCAAAGTCAGACTACACCTGTAGCTAAGCCTCTGCTAAGTCCTCACAATCCTAACACCAACATGCGTGCATGGTCAACCAATTAACATATATATTTGTGTGTATCTGTCATGCATTAGTTCTATGAAGAACAAAAAAAATATTAGATTAATTCTCAAGTCAAACAGTGAGTTGACTTAAGAACATTCGAGCAACCAATTGTTCGATGGAATAGTTGAATTTATGCTAATTGGGTCCTACCATCCGACGTTAGTAAACGAGTTAACATGGCTTAAAGTTGGTCTAAACTCTAAAGTAGCAGGGCAATGACAACATGCAGGGCATTGAATCCATTGCACTACACTGGTCAAAATATTGTAAAGAATGAGATGGAGACTAAGTGGATTATTAAACTAACAACCACGTTTGAGAATTGATCTCTCCTGGTCAAAGAGGCTCCAGCTCACGTGCCTAGTACTTACATAAGTATATTAATAGTACGGGATAGGATAATCGACGAAATATCCGGTAAAAACCATTAAATTAGTAAAAATCCATAAAAATAGATATATATAAGTTTTCTAAATTTATTTAAAAATACTAGAGATTGGTATAGGCATGAACTGCATTGGTGCAAAATCTAAGTCTAAAGTTAAACTCAACTTCATTCTGAGAGGGAAAAAACAAATTTTAGGTGAATAGATAATATTTATGGGATTTAACTTATTTAATTATTTTCAATGGATATTGCCTCATGATTATAAGCCAAGCCGCCTACATATATTATATATATATAACAGTGAAAAGTACACGCAAGTTTATTTGCCAATATTTGCTATAGTTTGTATATAGCTGCTTGCAGACACATGCACTTTTCAGTGTCATGTATATATATATATGCAAGAGTTGGCAGGTTCTGTTGCAATTAATTTTCAAAGGCTTCATCACTAGCTGACTTATTAGCATTCTATGAGCAAAAGAATAAAACAGTATAGCTCTGTAGAAAATTAACAATTGAAGGTCTCTTAATTAGTCTTGGCCTAGTCTCTGGGGATTCAATTAATCTTGGATACATTCATGCACCTTCTCCTCCTTGCGACACTAACAACAAATAGTTAGTACCTGTCTACAAGCTGAGTCCAAACCAAATGATCTCCTAAAAACAAAATAATAAGTGGCGGCAATGGAACTTCTAGCTAGATTAGTACTCTTCTTCTTTCTTGGCAGCATGTGTGCTGCATTCTTTTGTCTTTTGATGTTGAAAGATTGAATTTTTCTACTTTTATGTCTCTCCTTCTATGCTCATAATTAGTTTGTTTGGTGGTAGACTTGATGTGAGATTAGTCAAGGAAAAACTGAGCAAGTAAAAGGTGACAAATCGATTTCATTGTTCACACATGTTTCTTTCGCGCCATATATTCTTTCCACTCAGATCATAGACAATTCATAAGTTGCCAAACTAGCATAGAATTCATATATACAATTATCTTTTTTATTCCATCTAGTTCATATTACAAGACATTTTGAATTTTTCTTATTTTTTTTAAAATGACTTAGTTTATTAAAAATATAGTAATATTTTAACACAAAATAAATATATTATCAAAATATATTCAATATTAGATTTGATGAAACCATTATGGTGTTGTGGACGACTGGATGTTGCTAAATTTTTATATCAATTTGGCCAAACTTAAAGAATTTTGATTAGGAAAAAGTCAAATTATATCTCATAATATGAAATAGATGAAATAATAATTAGCTTCATTAACTAACTAGTTTAATCCTTGATGAAATGATAAGACAAATCATTTATACTTCAACACTGCACCCCCACGTGGATTATTTTTTCCTCGGTTATTATTAGAAGTGAAATAGGAGTGAGATTGAATTCTTGTTATTTAAATTATGACATGTATTATATAATCCACAATCCTAAAATTAAGTAAAATATTCAGATAAAATATCACAAAGTAATTAAGTCTTTTATGTTTCTTATTTATTTTACATAGAAATAAAATTTGGTTTCATAGCTTGTCCTCCTCTGTATCTCCTCTGTGTTTTGGATATTAATCATGCATGACATTGAAAAGTGCATGTGTCTGCAAGCAGCTATATACAAACTATAGCAAATATTGGCAAATAAACTTGTGTGTACTTTTCACTGTCATATATATAAAATATATGTAGGCGGCTTGGATTATTATCATGAGGCAATATCCATTGAAAATAATTAAATAAGTTAAATCCCATAAATATTGTATATTCACCTAAAATTTGTTTAATTTTTTCCCTCTCAGAATGAAGTCGAGTCTAATTTAGACTTAGATTTTGCACCAATGCAGTTCATGCATGTACCAATCTCTAGTATTTTTAAATAAATTTAGAAAACTTATATATATCTATTTTTTATGGATTTTCACTAATTTAATGGTTACTACCGGATATTTCGTCGATTATCATATCCCGTACTATTAATGTACTTATCTACTACTCCCTCCATCCCATAATATAATAGATTTTGATATTTTACTTGTATTGTTTGACCAATCGTCTTATTCAAATAATTTGTGCAAATATAAAAAAGGAAAAGTTGTGCTTAAAATACTTTAGATAATAAAGTAAGACAAAAAAAATAAATAATAATTATAATTATTTTTTAAAAAGACGAATGGTCAAATAGTACAAGCAAAATATCAAAAACCCTTGTATTAGGGGACGGAGGGAGTCACCATGGCAAAGCACGCCGCACACACCTCTAGCGCAGCAACCGCCAGCGGCGAAGAAGACCACTGTGATGGCATCGGACGCGACTCCAATGAACATGACAGTGGATGCGACTCCAATGAACAAGGCGACACCAACGAACACGGCAACAAGAAACAACCCTGTGGTGGCAGAGCTGGGCGACCCAGCAACGACCCTCCGGCGAGCCAGCCAGGATCGGGGAACCTGGTCGACGACCTCTTCACGGCACCGTCAAGGACGATCATCTCCACGCCGCCGGTGGCAAGAGCGATGGTCGTTCGCCGCCACGTCAAGACCCGCCAGTGGCACACCACCGGCAACAAGCGCCACAGTGCCCTCATCGCCAAGCAACCGACACTGCCGACAATGGAGCGGTGCCAACGCGTCCTCTTCAAGCGCATGGGACTGCTGCCCGACAACGACGACACCGGCCCTCTAGAGCAAGTCCTAGCTCAGTACGTGGCAATGTTCGACGGCCCACTCCCACCGCACATCATTGCAGCGCTCACGGTGGTCTTCGGCATCGACATCGACGATAGCGACGACCCTGCCGACGCCCTCATCGAAATTGTGGGGGAAGGAGTAGAAGAGGCGGCTGCTGAGGTAGAGGACCTCATCGCTGCCTGATGCTTTCCGCCGGAAAGGGGAAGCCGGAGTCTGAAAACTCCATGTATCACCTCATCTTTTGCAGCTGGGTCTTCGATAGCCTGCGTGCGACGAAGCCGGCCTACCGAGACTGCGTTCTTTTGTGTTGCATGTACTGCCGATGTCGGCGCGGGCATAAGCCTGATTTGGACTCCATTTGTCTGTCGTCTTCCTTCTTCGTTTTTGAGATGCGGAATCGTGTGCATGTCGCGGCGACGAGCAACTGCAAGCTGCGGGAGGAAGATGAAAGCAGCGGCTCGATACATTTGGAGACGGGCCGACTCATCTACGGTGTGCGCTACCTTGGCCCAAGAGGCCGACAACATGATATCCACCACCACTGCCAACACGGCCCAACAGCCCACACGAACCATTCCAGTCCCGCAGGCGCGTGCAGAGCCCACCACCACCACCACAACAATAAGTTGGCGAATTGGCCGCATGACGACGGCCCCGGCCTAGTGCGTGCAGCAAGCAGTTCAGGCCCACAAGGCATGACACCACATGGCAGCCCAAGAGGCAATAAACCGGGCTACCACAATCCCTACATCCCAGGTGGGCTACAACTTGCGAATCAAGGCCATAATAGGCTCCTTCTGCCCCAAGAGAGTGCGCCTACTACAAATGATAGAAAATCTTGATCTAGTAAGTTGGAATGTGCGTGGCCTAAACTCTGCAGCGAGGTGCAATACAGTGCACGAACTTATGTTAGAGACAAGATGCAACCTGGCGTGCTTTCAAGAAACGAAACTTCAAAACATCGATGATTTGCTCGCCCGCTTCTTAGGAGGATACAAGCTTGATGGCTTCACTTTCAAACCTGCCAGAGGGACAAAAGGGGGACTTCTTCTCCTCTAGGACAACAGAACGATCGATGTCCGTGATGTTCGAGTAGGGCGTTTCTCTATCACAGCAAACGTCACAATCGCCCAGTCGGACACTTCATTCATGCTCACAGGAGTATATGGCCCCACAAGACACCGGTTGAAAGATGTTTTCCTAAGGCACATCAGGAGACTAAAGCCGAGTCCGAGTGAAAAATGGCTGCTTCTAGGAGATTTCAACATGATCTACAGGGCTAGAGACAAGAGTAATTCAAACTTGAACTTCGCGCGTATGAGTCGCTTCCGCTCAGCGCTTGATCATTGTGAGCTAAAAAAAATCTACCTGCAAAACAGGAAATTCACCTGGAGTAATGAGAGGTGCCGACCGACCTTGGTAAAACTAGACAGATGTTTCTGCAACGAGGCATGGGACCTAGCCTTCCCGCAGCATGTCCTTCACGCCCTACCAACAGGCCCTTCAGACCACTGCCCTCTCCTCCTCGCCAATACCTTAGGTCCAAGAAAGCCACGATCGTTCAGATTTGAGAACTTTTGGACAAAGATCCCGGGTTTCAAAGACGTCGTTGCGACTGCTTGGAACACGCACACAACGCACATGGAACCCATGCATCGGCTGAACCACAAGCTACAGTTCATCGGAAAGTGCCTGAAAGAGTGGTCCAGGCGAATCTGCACAGAGGCGAAATTGCAATTTGATATGGCCCTTGATGTTATACAACGCCTAGATGTGGCTCAGGAGCAAAGAGACCTTACAACGCCAGAGCATCGCCTTAGAGCAGGTCTCAAGCGCCGCCTCCTTGGCTTAGCAACGATCGAGCGTGCACGGAAAAGGCAGGCTTCCCGAATAACAAACATAAGAGAAGGGGATGCAAACACGAAATATTTCCACCTCAAAATGAACGCGCGCAGAAGAAAGAATAGCATCCAAAGACTACGCAAGGAAGGAGGATGGGCTCTGACCCACGATGACAAAGAGGATGTAGTCTTCGACTACTTCTCTAAGATAATGAGCTGGCCGGAACCAAGGACATGTGAACTCAACTGGCAAGCACTACATATCCCAACGACAGACCTATCCCACTTGGAGGAGCCCTTCACGGAATAGGAGATCCGCCAGGCAATCAACAAAATGCCAATTGACAAGGCGCCAGGGCCAGATGGCTACACTGGAATCTTCTTCAAGGTTTGTTGGGACATCATCAAGGCAGACATAGTTGCCGTCTTCAATTCGATCAACAACCTGCGATGTGCAAACATGGGCCTTTTGAATTCTGCTAACATGGTTCTAATCCCAAAGAAGGAAGGAGTGGAGGAATTGACGGACTATAGGCCTATCAGTCTAATTCACAGTATAGCAAAGATCGTCTCCAAGCTTTTAGCGTTGCGGCTAAGACCCCTCATGTGGACTTTGGTCTCAGCCAACCAAAGTGCATTCATCAAAGGCAGAAGCATTCACGACAACTTCCTCTATGTCAGAAACTTGACAAGAAGGTTCCACAGAATGAGGCGACCCATGCTACTCTTCAAGCTCGACATAACCAAGGCGTTCGACTCAGTGCGATGGGACTATTTGCTAGCTATGTTATAGCATCATGGCTTCCCACAGAAATGGAGGGACTGGGTCTCATCTATTCTTTCAACCTCCACCTCACAAGTGCTCCTCAATGGAATCCCGGGGGGCAAAATTCAGCATGGCAGAGGTCTAAGGCAAGGCGACCCGCTATCGCCGCTCCTCTTTATCCTGGTGATTGATCCCCTACAATGGTTGCTTTCAAAAGCTACGAAGCTTAATGCCATCACAAAGCTACGGGGAAGAACAACCCGCCTAAGAATCTCCATGTACGCCAACGATGCAGTGGTCTTCATCAATCCTGTCAGGAAGGATGTCCAGACCTTCACCGATATACTCACACACTTCGAGCATGCGGCCGGGCTGGTCACAAACATGTAGAAATCTCAGGTGGCAGCAATCAGATGTCAGAACATAGACCTCGACACCATTCTTGACGGTGTACCAGCTGTGCGAGCACATTTCCCATTAAAATACCTAGGTCCGCCACTGGTCCTAGGGAGGATGAGGAAGGCGGATATTCAACCGCTTTTCGACAAAATTGCGGCGAGAGCGGCTGGATGGAGGGGGAAAAACATGGGGGCCAGCAGGACGGTCAACCTTGGTTAAATCGGTGTTGACAGCGCAACCCATCTACCTTCTCACTGCACTCAAGGTAACCAAAGAAGCTATGGGCCAACTCGATGCGAAGAGAAGAAGGTTCCTTTGGGCAGGGACGGGAGACATCACGGGGGGAAAATGCAAGATCAATTGGGAGAGGACGTGCCTCCCAACCACGCAAGGGGGGCTCGGAGTTCTAAACTTGGAAAAGTTCACAAGGGCCCTTCGTCTGAGATGGATCTGGCATGAATGGAAAGAACCCACTAAGCCATGGGTGGGCCTCGAAACTCCGTATGATGAAACTGATAAAAGGCTTTTTGCTGCGGCCACTAAAATAATGATCGGAGATGGCAACACAATTCGATTTTGGGATTCTGCCTGGTTGGAGGGACAGAGACCAAAAGACGCCATGCCACTAGCCTATGCAATATCCAAAAAAAGAGGAAAAACACTGAGGGAAGGCATTGAGAATGACTCTTGGATTGATGACCTGGACCTCAGCGGCACCACCCCTCCCTCTGTGGACCTGGTTAGCCAGCTCGTCTCCCTATGGGAAGCAACCCAGGGCATTCTTCTCAATCAAAGCGAGCCCGACCAAATCACCTGGAAGCTTTCAAACCATGGAGAATACTCTGCCTCGTCGGCATACAAAGCGCAATGCCTGGGAACCACTGCCACCAACTTCAACGCCTTAATTTGGAGAGCCTGGGCCCCACCGAAATGTAAATTCTATTGCGTGGCTCGTGATCCAAAATAGGGTATGGACTTCAGACCGGCTAGCAGCTCGAGGATGGCCAAACAACGGGACGTGCCCCCTCTGTCGCATGACAAGCGAGTCAGCAAGCCACCTTCTTGTCCATTGTAGATATACTAGAAGGATTTGGAGCCTGACTGCTACCTGGGTGACTTACCAGCAGTTGGACCCGGGCCACTGGGCTCCATGCCAGAGCGTCCAAAATTGGTGGGAAATGCTAGCCAATACAAAGGAAGTGCCCAAGAAAGGCCTTCAGACCCTAATTCTCTTAATTGTTTGGGAGATCTGGAAGGAAAGAAATCAACGGGTTTTCGAACACAAGGAGACTACGGCCCCTAGCCTTATGGCGAAAATAAAAGAGGAGGCCAGAACATGGACCATGGCGGGAGCAAAGAGACTACGGGATTTTCTTTCAAATTGTGTATAGGCCTCTCAGTTTTGTACAATTTCCCTTTTTTTCACCCCTAGGGGTTGTACTTTGTTCCTTTTATTTTCAATGAAATAGCACAATCTAGTGCTGATTCCCTTAAAAAAAAAAGGAATGCAGCACACATGCAGCCAAGAAAGAACAAGAGTACTACTCTACAAGTTCCATTGCTGCCACTTATATTTTGTTTTTACGGGATCATTTGGTTTGGACTCAGCTTGTAGACAGGTACTAACTATTTGTTGTTTGTGTCGCAAGGAGGAGAAGGTGCATGAATGTATCCAAGATAGATTGAATCCCCAGAGACTAGGCCAAGACTAATTAAGACCTTCAATTGTTAATTTTCTACAGAGCTATATTGTTTTATTCTTTTGCTCATAGAATGCTAAGAAGTCAGCTAGTGATGAAGCCTTTGAAAATTAATTAAGTGCAACAAAACCTGCCAACTCTTGCACACATATGTAGCATTTGAAAGAACTCTTACAGTGACCATGGCTAGCTATCCATTTTGGTTAATTAGTTAGAAGAAGCTTCTTCATCTCCCCCAAAAAAAAGCGTCTTTCTTGCCATGTGTATTGCATGGTCGATCTAGGTTCTTTTGTGTATAAACTCTTGTCAACTTCTCACCACAGGATTATTGTACCACGGATATTTGCAGCAAAAATAATCAGTTTCTTCGAAATCACAACTCGAGTACAAAGGTGGTGATACCATAGCGACCAAATTAAGATCGAGAACATAATTGTTAACTCTTTTTTCACCTGTATGGTTTTCTCTTAATAAATTTCCTATTACTGTTATTACTAAAAAACAGATATATCATACGATTCACAGCTTACGCTTTGGTACATACAAGTTAGGCAAGAAACTCCATCTTAATTAATTAGTTGTTACCTAGCTAGCTATGCTAATATGTCACTTCCCAGCACACTCTTCAGTGGCTAGAGAGCTGCTTAATTAGTCCCAAACTATGGAGGCATGTCATCCGTTATGTAGACAAGTTAATCAAAGTAGGAGCCTGAATATAATGAATGGCAAATTAATTGAATTATATATTGAACTACAACTTTTGACAGCTACTTGGATACATCTAGGAATACACCAAATTCGACCTTTTGAATTCATATCGCATATAGCACAAGTTCCTTGGTGTTCAAAGATGCCCGCTCCTCTTACTCTAACAATCCCGGATGAATTCGAACTTAGCTAAACAGCTATTGGTAATTGATCGATCCCTCACCCTTAAAATAAACAGCTAATGGTCTCTTTGTCACTACTACGGCTGGAAAAACAGAAAAAGTACTTCTACTTTGCGGTTCAAGAGGAATCATATGCAATAATTCTGGCCTTTGCATTATTCCCTCCATGGATTAGATTAACAAACTAATTAATGCCATTCAAGTCTTGCTGCATCTTTGAAACCATTCCACAGTATCCAGTATAATTACCAGTAGGCTTCCTCTGTCGACAAAGCAGATGTTCTGCTTACTTTTAAATTTTTAATTCTTTCCATCCGCTGATCTTTTATTCTTTAGATCGAGTTGTCATCCGGCAGTGTTATTAACGGGTTGTGTGGCAATTTCTATTATTAAAAAATATTTTCATAAAACCCCACATACTATGCTCAGGTAGTTACATAAAACACAAGAGTTAACCCAGATATACATTATAGTTAGTTTTTCTTTGATCTCCCCTACATATGAGTTATAAAGTTATGTCTGAAATTTATGAGTTCTTTAATTCATAAGAAAGTTGCAGCCATATAAGTTCATTAGTATTATTTTTTATTTGCTACAATATTAAGCAGATTGATTAATAGTGTGCTTTTATAAACATTAAAGCCATAATTCATAATCTTGATTATGTGCCACTTGTTAAAATTTTTGTGGTAGTTTTGCGCAACTTGAACCATAATACAAGGGTTCTAAAATTTACTCAAATTGTAGTGTTATTATTGTTTGATTAGAAAAGTGGGGAGTAAACGTTCAACGGTTGAGCGGTCGAAGTATCTAGACAGACACGATGTTTTCTTAAGCCGCTTGAATCGTCTACTCACGCAACAACCTCTCCGTGGAGAATGTAGCCCTCATTTCCTCCATCACTGGGGGTGCGGTGGCTACTGCCATACACTCCTAGTCGACCTCGACCAGAGTGGAGGAAGAAGGCAGATTCGGCCACTAGAGTAGAGGAAGAAAGCGGATATAAGGCTATTTGTCGAAGTTTAAGGATTTTTTATTTGAATTTATTGCTTTTCATGTTGCACTTTGTTGTCTTCTTCGAGTGTTTCACCCTGTTTGATTGAAGGTTGCACTCACACATGATCTCATCGAAGCCGTGTTGCACCCTTCACCATCTCGAAGGTTCTGGGCAACATTTGTTTTTCTTTATGGTTTTCTTTTACGGTGTATGTGCGTATTGGTTAAATAGGTTTGCAATTAGTATTTTTTGAATGTTGCATCTAATTGAAATATTTTTCATCAAGTGATGAAACATCTAAAATAATTCTTGATAAGTGATAAAGTACAATTCGATATGTTTTTCCTAGCGTCTATATCGGCCGCTAGTTGCATCGAAATTTTATGAGCGTGATCGATAAAATAATCTAATTTTTATATGATCCTATAATATTTATACGTTTGAAACAATAAACCCTAAATAGGCAAAACAAATTAAGGGTACGTACGGTGTTTAGGTTAGAGAAACGAGTAGAATAGCTAAACGGTTTTTACAGCTAATAGTGCTGGCCATGACACCATTACATGGGGAGTCAACATTCAACGGTTGACTGGTCGGAGCAGCTAGACAGACACGTTGTTTTCTTAAGCCGCTTGAATTGTTTATTCCCGCGACACCCCCCCTCCTCCACTTTAGGCTTTTAAAACTGTCTCTATACAATTAACAGCCAGCTAATTCCGGCTCTAACCACAGTCATTAGCAGCATCCATCCGCATCATCATTAGCCATCGTCGTCCTCCTCCTCCCAACCCCACATGTCCCCCTCCTATATAAACCCACCCTCCCTCTCGACATCTCCTCCATTCTCAAACACTCCACAGCTACAGCTGATCAGTAGCTAGCTGCTGAGATCGATGGATTTGGAGATGATGGGGATGGCGATGAGCCCGGCGATGTCGTCGGCGACGGCGGCGGCGAGCGAGGACGAGGGCGACCTGAGGAGGGGCCCATGGACGGTGGAGGAGGACATGCTGCTCGTCGACTACATCGCCAACCACGGCGAGGGTCGCTGGAACTCGCTTGCTCGCTGTGCAGGTAATTAATTAATACTAAGTTAATAATTGATTGATCATTCGATGATCATATATGCTCCAAATTAATCACGCCTCATCGATCGATCGATCGACCAGATTGAGATTAATTAAATAATTAACGATCTCTGTGTGCCAAATTGCCAATAATACTGTTGTGTTGCCTATTTGGCTTGCTCCACTGAGCACGCTAAGCTAGCTAGTGCACGTCTTAATCTGGAATATTCTAGAAGCTTATCTAGTTTAGCTAGTTAAGCTTCATTGTGCGAGCTCTCTCTCCATCCTCATCAGTTAATCTCTGCATGCTTAATTAATTTAATTTGCTTGTTTTCTACTGAACTGTGTGATCTCTCTCACCTGCAACATATCAAAGATATATAATTAATCTTCAGTGATTGGTCGATCGATTAATTTTGTACTAGCTGATCGACTTAGAGTGTGGACACGTGTAGGGCTGAGGCGCACCGGCAAGAGCTGCCGTCTCCGGTGGCTGAACTACCTCCGCCCCGACGTCCGCCGCGGCAACATCACCGCCGACGAGCAGCTCCTCATCCTCGACCTCCACTCTCGCTGGGGCAACCGGTAATTAATTAAATCACCTTAATTAATTACACTTCAGTCCTTTCCAGGGACCTAAATGCGAATACTTCTGTGTGCCAGGTGGTCTAAGATCGCGCAGTATTTGCCGGGGAGGACCGATAACGAAATAAAGAATTATTGGAGGACCAGAGTGCAAAAGCACGCGAAGCAGCTGAGGTGCGACGTCAACAGCAAGGAGTTCCGCGACGTCGTCCGCCACGTCTGGATGCCGCGCCTCGTCGAGCGGATCCAGGCCGACGCCGCCGCCGCCGCCGCCGGAGACGACGTGGCGGCGGCGGCGCCGGTGTCGGCGGCGGCGATGAGGTCGATGAGCTCGCCGGCTGGCGCGATGTACCTCCACCACCAGCAGATTCCGCTCGCCGCCGGCGCCGCCATGGTGGCGCCGGCGGCGAGTAGCGAAGCGTACCACCACCACGGCGGCGGCGGCGGCGACACGAGCTGCAGCGAGCCAAGCCAGGCGGCGGTGACCATGAGCCCCGACGACGCCTCCAGCACGCTCCGGTCGTCGTCGGCGGCGGCGGAGAACGACACGATCCACGGCGACGTGCTTAGCGGCAGCTGGTCGGAGCTTCTTGCCACCACCACCACCATCGCCGCCACCGGCGGCCGCGACGGCGCCGCCACCGCCGGCTTGCCGGACTTCGATGAGCTCGGAGATTTCGAGGACAACTTATGGAGCCTTGAGGACATTTGGCTGCACCAGCAGTGTTGATGCATATGCCTCATACAGAAATACAGAATCACTACAGATCAGCAAATTAATTAGTGAGAGGATTAATTAAAGATAAACCAGATGAGAGTATAAAAAAAACATGTAAATTATTCTCAGCTCGATCGAGGATGATAGAACATATATAAATGCATATACTAGTATAGAACAGAAGTTGCCAGATGAAGAAGGGAACTTTTAGTTTACTAATTAAAGTTGATATGTAGACTTAATTAGCAGGTGTTCCAAACTCCAAACATGCATGTGTACATGTCCTTCATTTTTTTTCCTCTTAATTAATTATATAAGATTTTTGAGTTCTCTGGTTTTACTTTTGCATGCCTAGCTAGAGTTGCATCACATATATTCAAGCTTGTCCGGCATCCTCAAGTGTAAAAAACCGGTGCTTGAAGCACAAAATACACATTTTCTCATTTCAGTTTCTATATTATCAGCTCTCGCTCTCCATTGTGTAAATTCCTTTTTATTTACCGCCTTCCAGTCATAAATTAAATAATGGTGTTTTGCATACCAAAGTCTTAGAAGTATAAATTTTGATCATTAATTAATTTTATATTGTAATATATTTGTGTAAAGTCTGATAAAACTGTAATATTATTATGACAATGCTTTTCAAAAATGTTGGTCGAGCCATATATATTATATTTTTTTTCATTAATGTATCAGACATAAACACTTAAATATATTGATAATTAAAATTTTGAAAGTTTGGCTGAATCCAGCATATATATGTACAAATTAATTTGTAAGTATTTTTTATTGAATATCTATATATAAATAACTTTCCCAAATGCAAACACCTGATGTATAAATACCAAGCATCCTTCTGGGACTTGCTCTCGGTCAAATTTGAAACAAACATATATAGGATAATTTTCATAACATAGTAATAGAATTGCCTATCTTTTTCACGATGAACTTAAAATACAAATAGCTACAGTATTGTTGAGGAGGATGTTAAGTAAACAATGACCGGCCACAGTTTCTGTACGTCCTGTGAAAACAACAAGAAATTAAAGTGTTTGTTCACTTTCAAGCCAAAAATAACCCTACTAAATTTTGACAACACCAAAATTTGGTAAGGTAAAAATATTTAGGTGTTGTTTGATCAGCAACCATACTAAATATTCTTGTATAGTACTGTTATATGAAGAATTTTATAAAAAATTACCAAAATTTGACTTGCTAAGTTATGGTAGAGTATTTGAGATGTGTTTAGGTTTCTACCTTGTTAGAAATTTTAGTATGGTTGAAAATGGTAGCTAGCAAATTGAACAACCCTAAAATATGCATGGTGTCACACAATAATTTGATCAAATGCTGGCATCTTCCAGAGACATCTTTTGAATGCATGACATGCATTTCGTTCCAAAGTTTTCTTGTGGTTTATTAATTATGTTGTGCGAAATGCCCACACAGCTACAGCCTGTATCTACAGACATAGCTTGGCCCAAATCTTGAGGCTATACCTCCAGTGGTTTCCATGTTGCCCACAAAAGAAAAGAAGAACAACAAAGTTCATTAATTAATCAAAGATTACCAGTCAATAGTTAATGATGATGATGATAAGAGAGGTCGGTGAATTGGAGAGATTCCACCACGCGTAATACACATACATATATTGCATATGCTTTGGACCAAGGAGACCGAATAGCTACCGGATCAAGAAGATGTGTGAGAAGCTAGCTAAGCTAAGCAAAGCTTAGTCTTCGTAATTAACAAATTTAACTCCAGCTTTTGCTTATCCACATCCTAAAGAATGGATAGTTTAACCAAAGGTTGATGCACTTGAGTATGGCACGTATATATAGCTTTGTTACAAGCTACTAGTTATTACCTGCACGCTACTTAATTGTGATCTGGTTAATACAGTACTTGGCTACATATCCCTAGCCAAGCTAATAATCGTGTTTGGCCAGCTATATATAGGTTTAATTCGTGTACCCTTCACATGCATGATTAATATGACTCGTGTACCACTCACATGCATGATTAATATGATTTGGATCGATGTCTCAGCGAGTGCGCGTGCTTAGTGGTGTGTGTGCGCTTGGATGTGTAATCGAAATTAAAAACATATACATGCATATATAGACTGAACATGCTTTTTGGTTTTCTAAAATACTTTTTTCCACCCGTCTTGGGTAGATGTGTGCCTAGCTTCTTTAATTTATCAATGAAATGGAACGATCAGTAGATGAAAAAAAACGATTTAAGGGTACAAACGAATAGATTGACTATTATAAACTTAAAAAGATTTAAAATAATATATTAGGAAATTTATGAAATGTACATATTCTTATATTTCATTTTAATTAGAGAAAAAATAACATGCCCCTGGGGTTTCCATCCTTTCTTGTAAAAAAAAATTGTAATGATTTTACCCCCAAAAAAATCATCCATAAATGTATCTTAGCCACCATTCTTGTCAAGTTATATTAATTATTACTACAAAAACAATCCAATAAGCTAGGTTTTAATGGCATTATAAACGTGGGGTCAATATATAAGCTAGCTGCCAAGCAAGCAGATGACGTGGACGCCCAGCTGGACGGTCAAAGCATCGGTCTCCGGTCGTCGGGTCAAACAGCGGTCAGCAACGGTGACGTCGGCGACCAGATAAGGCAGGCGAGCCCCACTCGTGCGGATTCCGGTATTTATGTATCCATCATCAACGGCTCAGATTGGTCGTCCTCGGCCACTAGGGGCGACATCCTGGCCGTCCAAAATGATCCACCTGTGTGGCATTGACCCGCTGACTAAGCTAAGCTAGTGCTTTGCTCTTAAACGTTGGTAAGTACAACTAATCCATGACCTCTTCTTCCACTAATAATAATCCATGACCTCTCACTGGTGGAGAAACCATCTTTTATCGGTCGGGCTATTTTCACAATAGTCTCGGTTGCAATAAAAACCAGGACTAAAAATGATCTTTAGTCCCGGTTAAAAAGGGTAACGGGCATATTTGATCGTTACCAACCGGGACTAAAGTCCCACCTCTTTATATATGTCTTCTTCCTCCTCCAGCCCGAGCAAGCTTCAAAATTTCTTCAAAAAAGAGGGAAGGTCATGCTAAAATTTATAGTGAATTTACTTTGGTGATTATATACAAATCGGAGGTGCCTAAAAGATTAGCAACTTCATCCTCCAATGTTTTTTTGTCATATTACATTTGGAGCTATGTTGTGCACACTTTTTTATCTCCAAAATTGTGTTGTAAGTTGATGAGAGAGAAAATTTGTGTGGGAAAAGAAAGAATATATAGAAATTTTGTTTATTTGCTAAAGAAGGTTTTATAAAATAGTTGAGTAGAAAAATATAGTGAAAGTTAATCTTAAATAAAAGAAAACAAACTAAATTGAAAACTAAAAGAATTTAAAACTTCAAAAATAATAAATAAGAATTATTTGGTGGAATATTTTATAATTTTTGTATGAATAATGATATATCATTATTGTATGACTGTTGAAAGAGTTTGTGATTATTTTATCATTATTGTATGACTGTCATTATTGTACGAATGATTATTTGTGTACGATTTTTTTTTATTTCATGTAGATGGATCGGCAATGGATGTATGCTGACCGGCGGTCCAAAGAGTTTATTGACGGCGTGCATTATTTTTTGAGAGTGGCCGAAGCTAACAAGCAGAAGGGTTTTATTTGTTGTCCATGCAATAAGTGTAAGAATCAGAAGGAGTATTCTGCATTCAGGACTATTCATTTCCACTTGTTTGAGTCGGGGTTCATGCCAAGCTATAATTGTTGGACATCCCACAGAGAGCAAGGGGTTGAAATGGAAGAAGATGAAGTGGAAGACGACAATATTCCAGACTTTGCTCAGTACGCTGGATTTGAAGGAAATCAAACGGGCGAGGAGGACATAGATGCTGATTATAACGACGTTGCGGATGATCTTGGTCAGATGTTGCAGGATGTCAAGGAGGACTGCGAAAGTGAAAAGGGGGCCATAAATTGGACAAGATGTTAGAGGACCACAGAACGTCGTTGTACCCAGGTTGCGAGCAGGGGCACAAAAAGTTGGATACCACTCTGGAGTTCTTGCAATGGAAGGCAAAAAATGGTGTTAGTGACAAGGCATTTGGTGATTTATTGAAACTCGTCAAGAACATTCTTCCGGAGGGAAACAAATTGCCCGAGACAACGTACGAGGCTAAGAAGATAGTCTGCCCTCTAGGACTGGAAGTTCAGAAGATTCACGCATGTCCAAATGATTGTATCATATATCGCGGTGAGAAGTACGAGAATCTAGAAGCATGCCTTGTTTGTAAAGCACTACGATACAAGATTAGACGAGATGATCCAGGTGAGGTTGACGGGCAGCTAACGAAGAAGAGAATTCCTGCTAAGGTAATGTGGTATTTCCCTATAATACCACGGCTAAGGTGTTTGTTCAGGAACAAGGGGAATGCTAGAATGATGCGTTGGCACGCTGAAGAACGTCAACAGGACGGGATGCTGAGACACTCCGCAGATGGTTCGCAGTGGCGAAACATCGACAGAAAATTTAAAGACTTTGGAAAGGACGCACGAAACATACGGTTTGGTTTAAGTACGGATGGCATGAATCCTTTTGGAGAGATGAGCAGCGACCATAGCACTTGACCCGTTACGATGTGTATCTACAATCTCCCCCCTTGGCTATGCATGAAGGGGAAGTACATAATGATGCCGATTATTATTCAAGGCCCCAAGCAACCTGGTAACGACATCGATGTGTTCCTAAGACCACTGGTCGAAGATCTTAAACTGTTGTGGAAGAAGGAAGGTGTCCCCGTGTGGGACGAAGACAAACAGGAGGAGTTTAACCTACGAGCGCTGCTGTTCGTAACCATCAACGATTGGCCTGCACTTAGCAACCTATCCGGGCAGTCCAACAAGGGGTACAAGGCTTGCACTCACTGTATGGATGAAACAGAAAGTACGTATCTTAAGCACTGTAGGAAGGTTGTGTACATGGGTCATCGTCGATTTCTTGCTGCAGACCACCTAGTACGGAAGAAAGGCAAGCACTTTGAATATAAGGCAGACCACCGTACGAAGCCTAAACATCACAGCGGGAAAATAGTGTTTGCTATGGTGAAAGATCTTAAAGTAGTATTTGGAAAGGGGCCTGGCAGCCAGCCTATAGAGAGCGAAGATGGTCACGCGGCGATGTGGAAAAAAAACTCCATATTTTGGGAGTTACCCTATTGGGAATTCTTGGACGTCCACCACGCAATCGACGTGATGCACCTCACTAAGAACCTTTGCGTAAACCTTCTTGGCTTCCTAGGTGTATATGGAAAGTCGAAAGATACACTGGAAGCACGTAATGATCTGAAGCATATGGAACAACGCGGCGACCTTCACCCGGAACCAAAGGAGAAAGGCATCCATTACTTAAGTCCAGCCAGCTACACTCTTAGCAAGGCAGAGAAGGAAAGTATGTTTCAATGCTTGGAGAGCATCAAGGTACCATCTGGATACTCCACGAATATAAAGAGAATAATAAGCGCGAAGGAGAAGAAGTTCACAAACCTAAAGTCTCATGACTGTCACGTGTTGATGACACAACTGCTACTAGTTATAATAAGGGGTATCCTCCTAGACAATGTCCGGGCAACAATAACAAAGCTATGTTCTTTCATGAACGCAATTTCGCAGAAGGTCATCGATCCGGATAGGTTAGAAGCCCTTCAGAATGATGTGGTGCAATGTCTTGTCAGTTTTGAGTTGATATTTCCACCTTCATTTTTCAATATAATGACGCATCTGCTCCTGCACTTAGTCAAAGAGATCGGTATTCTCGGGCCTGTGTTCCTACACAACATGTTTCCTTTCGAGAGGTACATGGGCGTTCTGAAGAAGTATGTTCGTAACCGTGCTCGTCCAGAGGCAAGCATTGCCAAGGGGTATGGAACAGAGGAGGTCATTGAATTCTGCGTAGAATTTATTGAAGACCTTCGCCCAATCGGGGTACCTGAATCACGCCATGAAGGGAGACTACGGGGAAAGGGGACTCTCGGAAGGAAAGCAATAATGATGGTAGACAACAATTTATTCCGTAAAGCCCATTTCACGGTTTTACAACAATCTTCATTGGTGGCTCCTTACATCGAGAAGCACTTGGCTCTAGTTCGTGCCAGAAACATCGGTAAGTCCGATGCATGGATTACACGGCATCACATTGATACTTTCCCCGCATGGCTGCGACAACATCTCATGGGTAATGAGACGATTAACCAGCAACTGGCCTTCCTGGCGAGGGGTCCATTTGGCTCGATCGCGACATTCCAGGGATATGAGATCAATGGGTACACATTCTACACAAGAGCCCAAGACATGAAGAGCACGAACCAGAACAGTGTTGTTCGTATCGATGCCATGGGACACGATGGTACAACTGGCACGTATTACGGTGCCATCGAGGAGATATGGGAACTTGATTATGGACCTCTCAAGGTCCCTCTGTTCCAGTGCTAATGGGTTAGGTTGACTGGTGGAGGCGTAACGATTGATGACAGTGGGATGACAACGGTTGACCTTAACAAGGTTGGATACTCGGACGAACCTTTTGTCCTTGCCAATGATGTAACGCAAGTTTTTTACGTGAAGGACATGTCTAGCAAAGGAAAGAAGGGCAAAGGGCCTGACGAGCCGAAGCGCCATGTGGTTCTCCCAGGCAAAAGAAAAATCGTCGGAGTAGAGGACAAGACTGACGAGGATTACGATCAGTTTGATGGGCAACCCCCTTTCACGGTGACGATTGACCCTAGCGTCCTCCTATCAAATGAAGACACCCCTTACTCACGTAGCGATCACAAGGAAGAAACAATAGTGAAGAGAAAGTACGTGCGGACAACCGTCACCGCCGATGTTGTAACACCCTGAAAATTCGACCGACAAAAATCTAAACTCTAAAAATATGGGCCTTCAAAAACTTTTTAAATAAATTGCATCATGCCGATTTTGTTCAATGATTTTATTGGATTTTGATCTCGGAGTTCATCGATTACAAATAGAGGAAAAAATTAATTAGGAATTAACCCTGAAATTAGGTTGGTTAAAGAAATAAATAAATTATAAGTTAAAATAAAGATTAGGTGTGGATTGAAATAAATAAAATATTATCACGACCATATTTGTATCAATTAAATTTAAATGCGATGGAATAAGATTAACCCTAATTAAAAATTCAATTAAACTATATAAATAAAATATGAGTAATATTAATCTAGGGTGAATTTTTAGTTAGAATAACACAAATATTGAGTGAACTCCATTTGTGTAAAAATTAGGATTTATAGGGCAAAATTTAAATAGAAAATAGGCTAAAATAGGGTTTAATTAGGGATAGCACTATTCATTGCCCGCTAGGTGCTCGAGTGCGTCCCCTAGCCCTGCTGCGCCCCTGTCGCGCCCCTGCCGCGCCACCGTCGCCGCGCCGACGCCGCCTGCCGCTGCGCGTCGTCGCCCTGCGCCTCGAGCCGCGCCGCTGTCGCTGTCGCCAACCGCTGCCGCGTCGCGCGCCGTCGCCCGCGCCCTCGAGCCCCGCGCCGTCTCGAGCCCCGCGCTGCCCCGTCGCCATCGCATTGCCCGTCGCCGTCGTGTCGCCATCGCCGCGCGCCGAGCCCGCACCGTGCCGCGCCGTCCCATCGCCGCTCCTCTGTCGCCGTCACGTCGACCGTCGCCGTCGCCGCGCGCCGAGCCCCGCGCCGCCCCGAGCCGCGCGCCGTCGCATCGCCCATCCCGTCGCCGCGCGCCTGTCTCCTCACCGCCTCGCGCCTCGCGCCGCCGCGCCGCCGTCGTTTCACCCCTCCCCCTCCTTCTCTCCCTTTTCCCCCTCTCTCCCCTATAAATCCACCACACCCCTCGTCATTTCCCCCACTCCATCTCCCTCTTTCTCCCCTCTTCCCTCTCCACCGAGCCACCGCCTTCGTGCCGCCGCGCCGCCGCCTTCGAAGCCGCCGCGCCGTCGCCCCGGAGCCGCCGCGCCGTGCGTCGCCGCCTTGCGCCGCCGTCGCCGCCGCCGCCGACGGTAAGCCACCCCCCTCCTCGCGCGCAGTCGCCGCCGCTGTTACGGGTAGAGAGAGAGAGCCGAGAGAGAGAGGAAGGGAAAAGCCGGGAGAGGAGAGAGAAGAAAAAAGAGAGAAAAAGAAAGAGAGGAGAGAAAAGAGAGAAAAAGAAAGAGAGGAGAGAAAAGAGAAAAGGAAATAGATGGAAAGAGAAAAAGGGAAATAGAATAGAGAGGTTAAGAGTTTGAAAAATTTAAAATAATTAGAATTCAATTACAGATTAATTTTTCGTCGTAGAATTGCAAAATTTAATATAAATTATGGATTATTCTTGGTAATTTCTATAAGAAATCGATTCGCGGTAGTAATTTAGATGTAATTAATAACTAAACAAATAGATGAATTCTTATAGATTATTATAGATTATTTTTGGGTAATCTCTATAAGTAATCGATTCACGGTAGAAATTCGGATTTAATTACTAAGGATTTTAGACGTGTTTTATATTTAATCATTTAGTTATAGACTAAAATTAAATCGTATAATATTTCTAGGATTTCGTCCGATATTTAGCCCGCGATAGAAATTTCTAACCTATTATATGGATATAATGCTCGGGGAGATTAAATTAAAAACTTATGACAACAAAATATTTATACCCGCAAAATAGTTTAAATCGAAATTGGGTTTGCCTTAGTTCGCGAATAGTAAAGTTAATATAAGGGAATCGACTTAGTTTAAATCGAAATTGGGTTTGCCTTAGTTCGCGAATAGTAAAGTTAATATAAGGGAATCAACTTTCGCATTCGACTTTCATTTGGATTTATTTGGATTTTTATTTGAATTCTAACCGAATTCAAATCAATTTTCGCACGTAACTATAGAGCCCGAGGGAGTTGCGGATCCAAGTGAAGGCCAAGACCCGCAAGACTTTGAGCAAGGCAAGTCATCACTATTCCTTGAACATGTTGATCCCAATTGCGAAATTATTTTGTTTACAAATAAAATTGCATGCAATGATAAACATCCTACTTGTGATTATGCCATGCCTTGATTATTGTTTACCCTTAAATCCTTGTAACCATGATTTACGTATAAGTCCCTAGTCAACTATGACAAATGCTTAGAAATGCTACTCTAGATTTATGCATACTCATAATTATCAAAAGCTATATGCATGGGCAATTACCTTTGGGAAGGTAATTGAGATGCGGCATGTGGAGACATGAGCGCCACATTGCCATGATGTTGATGACATGATTTGTGAAAGGAGAAATAAAATTAAACAACTGTTTTCGACTGGGGCGGACGGAGGATTTGGGTGGTATCCGGAAAAGGCTGATACCGTCCCCGGTCAATTAAGGACCGAGCCATGAAGTTAAGCATGAAACGACCCCTGTACAACCGCACTTCTCGTATGGGCATAGACCTAGCGGAATAGATTGCTGAGCAGAGGCAGTATTCATGCATAGTGGTTTCTTGATGTGTAGGGCAGGGGCTCTACGGTGGGGCAGCCATTGGTAGAACCGCGAGGCGGGTGTCTACACTGGTGTCGCCATCGGTAGGACTACCATGAGAGAATTTAAACATAATTATAACTTAATGCATATGTGAGTCTTCCCTTCCCGGGTGCGCCAGAACTCCTCCCACTGCTAGAAACCGTGTACGCCTAGAGTGCATGAGGATGTAAAGTTCATGGAGCGGGTACTGCCAATGCGAGGTTATCGAAAAACTTTGCCGTGACACGTCTCATGTGTTGGGACGAGGCTCATGTGTTGGGCAGTCGCGGAGTGCGGGTAAAGTATACATCCACTGCAGTGTGAGTAAACCAAATCTATTCGAATAGCCGTGCTCGCGGTTATTGAGCACCGGGACGTGTATTACACTTGGCTAGACTCCAAATTCTTAACTTGTATGGGATGGGATATTGCATGATGATTTTTATGCTGTTGGAGCCACTTCCTGAGAGGAGGGAAGGTGGACGTCCTCAGAAAACCATGACGATTCAATGGTAGGAAGCTATCCTTGGGATCACAATGGATGGTGGATAAAACCGTCATTGTTTAATATGAACACTGGTACTAAAATTTGATCAGTCTGTGCTAGGTCTTAGGTTTGTGAAAAGAATTACAAAACTTGCTTCGCGCAAAAGAACCATAGCCATCTTTTGAATACCCCTGTCATATGCATTGTTGCTGTGGTGGCTTGTTGAGTACGGTTGGTACTCACCCTTGCAAATATAAACTTAATCAGAGGCCAGAGATGAAGCTTCGGAGGATCCCTATGCCTATTACCAGGAGGGTGATGAAGACGATGGCGCTCAGTAGGTCTTAGTTACGGTCGTTGCCTGTGGCAATGGCGTGCCGCTGCCTTGACTCTGCTGCCTTACCTACTTCTGTTTTTGGAATGTATTCCGGACCGCTCGGTCCGATGATTTAAGACTATGCCTGCGGGCTTATGATGTAATAATTCGTACTAGACACTCGTGTATGTGCACTTGGTATTTCAGCTATGAATTCGTGTGTACCAGACTACTTGATCCAGGGAAATGGTACTGTTTACACGATTGATTCCTGTTATAA
Organism: Oryza meridionalis; assembly: GCA_000338895.3. Taxonomy (NCBI): domain Eukaryota; kingdom Viridiplantae; phylum Streptophyta; class Magnoliopsida; order Poales; family Poaceae; genus Oryza; species Oryza meridionalis. The sequence goes on along the minus strand of CM002528.2, from coordinate 1,934,091 downwards.
AAACGGGGGTCCACAGATGTATTGCCGTAATTGTTGTAAACTATTTTGGATGTATTGAATATGCTAGTTATATATGATTATTAACAAATTTAAATCATGCATATGCTAGGTATATATAATTATTAGAATTTTTAAAAGTTTTAAATCATGCATGTGGTGTTTACATATGTTAGTTAGAATTTTTAACAATTTAATATCATGCATATGCTAATTATATATGCTTATTAGAATTTTTAAAAGTTTTAAATCATGCATGTGGGATTTACATATGTTAATTATTTTTAACAATTTAATATCATGCATATGCTAATTATATATGATTATTAGAATTTTTATTAATTTTAAATCATGCATGTGGTATTTACATAGGTTAATTAGAATTTTTAACAATTTAATATCATGCATATGCTAATTATATATGATTATTAGAATTTTTAACAATTTTAAATCATTCACGTGCTTATTATATATTATCCACTTAATTTACTACAGACAACAATAATTTTTCGAAGGTTTTGTCATTAATTTTTCGACTTTAAATAATTTTAATGCATTATTTACTATTTTAGAAACACATATGCAACGAAATTCAATATTCAGTGCTATTATCTTTAGTCCCAGTTCTTAACCCTAACCGGGTTTAAAAAGAATTTGGAAATAGCGGGAAAATATCTTTAGTCCCGGTTATTCTTACGAACCGGGAGTAAAGTCGGGACTAAAGATCTAGGGGTATATATACTCCCAATGCGCCCTCGTCTTCTCCACCAACACTTAGAAGTTTTTCCTCCGATCGGCTTCTAGCTCCTTTGCCGCCACTGCCTAGGCATCCCCGCGCCGACGCCGCCGTCGTCTCTTGCCATTGTCTCGCGGTCCTCGCCGCCTCCGCTGCCGACGCCGCCGCCGCATCTCTCGGGTGAGAGTCGCTGCTGCCTCTCTCTCTCTCTCGATCTCTCTCTCTCTCCAAACCGCCGCCACCTAGCTCATTGCCGACGCCGCCGCCGACGTAGACACGCCGATGCCGACCCCTCCTCCGCCTCCCGCCGATGCCAACCCCGACTTCCACGCGGCCGCCACCGCCGACGCCGCCGCGTCCACGCGGCCGCCGCGGCGACGACGCCGACGCCCCCACCTCGAGCTTGCCACGCTGCCGCGCCGCCACGCCACGTCTACGCCGCCGCCGCCGCCGCCTCGAGCTCGCCACGCCACCGCGCCGCCACACCGCGCGATGCCGCTGTGACACCCCGCCGCCGCCACGCCGCCGGGCCGCGCCATGCCGCCACGACGCCCCACCGCCGCCGCGACACGCTGCCGCCACGCCGCCGCTCCACTGCCGCCACGGCCGCCCGAACGTGAACGAGGAGGGGAACGTGGAGAGGGATGCAGAGGGGAACGTGAACGAACGCGAATGAACGCAAACGAAACGCGAACGAACGCGAACGACGTGAACGAACGCGAACGAACGCGAACGAACGCGAACGAAACGCGAACGAAACGTGAACGAACGCGAACGAACGCGAACGAACGTGACTGAAACGTGAACGAACGTGAGTGTTAGTGAACGAACGCGAACGAACGTGAACGAACGTGAATGAAACGCGAACGAACGTGATTGAAACGTGAACGAACGTGAATGCACTTGAACTAAAAGTGTGAGAACGAACGCGAGCGAAACGTGTACGAACGAGATAATTAAACTATTGTTGAACTTAGCATATATATATATATGATTATATATACTTGAAAACGTGAAATACATTATATGTTCCTTTGCGTTTAGACTAATACATTTTTTTTGCATGTTGCAGAGAAGACGACGTCGTCGTCGTCGTCCCTCAAGCCGAAGTGGTAGCTAGCCCTCGAAGGAATTCGCGCAGGCAAGTGATGTAAAGATGTGATTGCTAGAGATATAATATAAGATTGTTAGATTTCTAATATAAGATTATTAGATTATTAGAGTTAGCATATGTGAGTGTTAGAGATTATTAGATTATTAGACTTAGCATATTTGAGTGTTAGAGATAGTTAGAGATTTAATATAAGATTATTAGAGGTTTAATATACGAAACTTAATTAGACTTAGCATATGTAAGTGTTAGAGATTGTTAGATATTTAATATAAGATTATTAGAGGTTTAATATACGGAACTTAATTAGACTTAGTATATTTGATTGTTAGAGATTTAATATAAGATTATTAGAGATGTAATATTCGAAACTTAATTAGACTTAGCATATATGATTATGTACCGTACAAATACACGACACTTAGACTTAGCATATATGATTATTTGAGTTTTAATACAAGATTAGTAGAGTGTTAATATTTCGCTTAGTAAATATTTCTTCTATGAACAGATGGCTGATCGCGATGAGGAACAGATACTGTACGATACAATCGCAGAGGGAAGCAGCCAGTACTGGAACGAAGAAGAGGGAACGAGGATCCAAACCAGTACTTGAACGAGGAGGGGAACGTGGAGAGGGATGCAGAGGGGAACGAGGAGGGGAACGTGGAGAGGGATGCGGAGGGGAACGAGGAGGAGGCTAGCGGAAGTCATCCCTCCGCTGGATAGAAGAGGGCACGCGGACAACGAGGTGCCGCAAAGAAGATAGAGGGTCGGCACATCATAACTGAGGTGGACGCAGACGGCCGACCTAGTGCCCCGGCAGAAGCAGCCAAGAATTTTGTACGCCACAACGGTTGGGTTGTGAGGGATAATGTGCCTGTCAGCAAGGTGTACTGGTGCAGAACAAGGGCACGCGGGGATAATGACAGCTTTGTCCCGGAATCAGAGAAAGAGATGCTGTGGACCACAATGTTCAAGACGTTCACGCTCCTTGCGGGTACGGAGAACATAGTGAAATAGTGGACTCTTAAGAAAATGGCAGAACAGTTCCAGAGCTTCAAGGGAGATCTGTACCAGAAATACATCCTGAAGGGGCAGACACCGAACTTCAACATATTCCCGAAGCTAAGGGATCACTGGGACGAGTTCGTTGCTTACAAGACAGGTCAACAAGGGCAGGCGATGATGGAAAGAAACAAAGAAAATACCGCCAAGAAGAAGTACCATCACCACTTGGGGTCAGGCGGCTATAGCGTCGCGATGCCGAAGTGGGAGGAGATGGAGGCAAGCTTGCTTGAGAGGGGTATCGAACTGGCCACCGCTAAATGGCCGGATCGATCGAAATTCTGGTATTATGCTCACGGTGGAACGCTCAACCCAGTTGATGGCTAAACAAGCGATTCATTAATATTTACATTTCTCGATGCCCATGTAGCCAATATTGTGTGGAAGAATGGAGAGTCACACATTAAATCCAAGAAAGTTATTAAGATGATAGGTTGTTGGATTAAAATATGCCTATCAAAAATAAACTTTTTAGATTTAGAAATATGACTATCAAAAGTAAATGGAGGGAGTAATTACACTTCTGCGCATACGTAAAATGCATGCTACTTTATCTCTAATGCGGTATATACTACTACTCCCTCCGTCCCAAAATATAAACATTTTTAGAATAATGAAAAGCCAAACATTTTTAACTTTAACTATTAATAGAAAAAATAAAAAAGACCAACATGTAAAATTGATGTTACTAGATTTATCGTTAAACAACTATCATAATATGTAACTCTTTTTATTTAAAATATAATACTTTTATAGGTATTATTGGTCAAAGTAGTATCTCGAAAACCGTATCAGAGTCCAAAAATACTTATATTTTAGGACGGAGGGAGTATTAATTATTATGTATGGTTGTGTGCATTCATGCACGCATGAATTTGGTCGAGGCATATCCTATATATCCTAGAGTCAATTCATTCTATAACCATCGACAAAGCGCGGGTTCTACAATATGCATTGACAAAGCTCAGTTCTACAATACACCTTCGAACAACTCATTTTCTTCCTTATATGCCATCGGTGTTAGTCAACCATTAGTCATACGTCGTTAAGGGAGAATAAACCCCTAGGATAAAATTGAGATTTTGCCGAATGCCATGTCTCATTAAATAATCTTGGATGATAAAAAAACAAGTGATTTCTATTTTTCATCAATCAGAAGAAATAGTGGATCGTGACCAATGAAATCCATGAGTATGCATGATACCCTAGGGGTAAAATGGACATTTTCTTCCTCATAACGGAATTTGAATAACCGTTGACTAGTGGCGATGGCATGTAAGAGCATCTCCAACAGCCCCCTTACTCCACTCTCCAAGCCAAATTTTAGCAATTTTAGATCAAAATCGTGCTCCAACAGACTCTCTATCTCCCTCTCCAAGCCATCCGGCTGGCCAAACAACTCCTCCCACTAGCCAACTTTGGCCAGCCAAAATTGACTTGCCAAATCGCTCGCTCCGCTCCGCCCGTGCTCCGCCACTGCCGCTCACTCGCATCCTCGCTGGTGTACTTGCTGAAGGTCGTTGGGGGCACCGTCGTCGTCGTCGAGGTCGTTGTCGGGGTCGTCGTCGTCGTCGTCGAGGTCGTCGTCGGGGTTGTCGTCGTCGTCGTCGAGGTCATCGTTGTTTGTTGTCGAGGTCGTCGGTGCGAGCCGCTGCCATCACCATCCCCACCCCGAGTTCCGCCACCGCCTCCCAGTGCCACCTCTGGCCTCCCAGCATCGTCGCCGCCTCCGACCTCCCAGCGCCGCCGCCGCCTCCCTGCGCCGCCTCAGGTCTCCCAGCGCCGCCGCCGCCGCCATCGCCATCCCCACCCCGAGCTCCGCCGCCTCCCAGCGCCGCCTCCCGCCTCCCTGCGCCGCCTCAGGTCTCCCAGCGCCGCCGCCGCCGCCATCGCCATCCCCACCCCGAGCTCCGCCGCCTCCCCGCGCTACCTCCGGTCTCCCAGCACCGCCGCCGCCGCCATCGCCATCCCCATCCCGAGCTCCGCCGCCTCCCAGCGCCGCCTCCAGCCTCCCAGCACCGCCACCGCCTCCCGCCTCCCCGCTCCGCCTCCGGCCTCCCAGCGCCGCCGCCGCCTCCCAGTGCCGCCGCCGGGGAGAGAGAGAGGAAGGGGGAAAGAAGGAAAGAGAAAGAAGGGGGAGAGAGAGAGGGGAAGGGGAGGGGAGAGAGGCTGACATGTGGGTCCGATTTTATTTTGGAGAGAATTAATAGAGAGTCTGTTGGAGCGAGTATCTAGTTTGACTAGCTAAATCGGATGGAGAGTTGGCTATATGGGTGTTTGGAGAGGTAGATTTGGAGAGGCTGTTGGAGATGCTCTAAGGAAGAAAACTGGTTGTTCAATGGTATATTATAGAACTGAGCTTTGTCAGTGGTATATTGTAGAACCCATGCTTTGTCAATGGTATAGAATGGATTATCTCTATCTATAAAGTTCATTCCTACTAAGTGTAGTTAATGCTAATTCTCTATTCTCTCGTGAAACCACATCACCTCAATTGTTTTTAGCTTTTGGATGATTCATCAAGGGTGTAAATTGCATCTTTTCGCATCACCTCAATTGTTTTTAGCTTTTGGATGATTCATAAAGGGTATAAATTACATCTCTTTCCCCCAAAAGGCATACCATACAACCAAATTATTTATAACCTATATATAATTGATAAAGGTAAAAAAAATTATAAACACATTAAAGAAATCGTATAGTAGGTAAGAAAGAAAATTTTAGAAGTTATATCTTTTATATTATCACATAACTCTTTCGCAGCAATACGCGGGGTACCCACTATTTAGTTTCTCTAACTAATACATCAATAACATTTTAAAAAAATACAACGAATCATATATACCATCAATTTGCCCCGATCCTCCTCCAAAACAAAGGCAAAATTAATTTGAAAACATGATTTTTTTTCATTTCTAATAAACACACGGCCTGTGCTAGCCATTTTGTGTGAAAAATCTATGCTCCATCAGATTGGGCCTACAGGTACGAATACACTCGATGAGTTCAGTCACCACACGCATGCGTATGTTGCATGGCCGTCCTTGTTGTCTACTCCCCGCTGTCTCATGAAAAATTAACTTGGTACTATATCTTAGTAGTATGAATATAGACATAACTCTTTTAGATATATAGTATTAGAACGTGTCAATATTAAATATTATGTTAGTTTTTTATGAGACTGAAGGAATAAACTACATTGCAGGCAGTGTTGAAACGGTGCATCATCATCATATGATGGACGGTTTTTGACCGTAGATCGACTTGATGGGTGGTGGGTGCAGGTGCATATGCGCCAGAGAGGCATGCATGCACATGCGTGCAAGAATCTATGTCTAATCCATCCATCCATCACACTCATACACATAGTTAAGCGCTATATATAGCTGATAAAAAAAGCAAATCATGTTGCTTAACTTAGCTTCTCCTCTATCTTTATGGGCTTTATTTCTCAAGGGAAAATAGCTCTACTTTTACAAATAATTTACTCTTTAAAACCATCGGTTCCCCGGCCTTAATTCCTCCCTCACACCACCATCATCGTAGTAGTTCGCCGAAAGATCTTGTGAAACACTCATGTATATCTTCATATATTGCAATGGTGTGCTCATGATTGGTTCGATGTATACTCCCTCCGTCTTATAAAAAGCAGACTTAGTATTAAATGTGACATAGGGAGTGTTTGGGAAAGAGGGAGTAAACTTTAGTCAGGGACTTATTTCTCTCAAACACCCCCATATTACAGTACAATAATTTTGGATATACTCTTGTCTAAATTCGTCGTACTAAAATATACCATCTTCAATTCTAGATTTGTTTTTTTTTACGAATGGAGTAGGTTGTTAGCTATATAGAGATTGTAGTCAGCATAGAGCATCCTATCTAGCCATGTGCTACCCTCCTACTGTAACGTCTAGATGACGGTTATTATCATCATATATAGATAAAGGTGTGCGGGTTTTATCGTACGCTTCTAGCACCCCTAGTTTCTTCATAGATATATAATAACACCTACCCTCTTCTCTCAACCAATCATAACCATTCTTTTCGCCTATTTTATTTTCTCCACCAATCACACCACTTTAATCATCTCTACTTACTTTTTTAATATTCGTGCCTATCTAAAATAATATCTGTATTTTAGGGTGCAGGAAGTAACACTTAGTTAAAAAAGAAAAGGCTCACTTGTCTTGAAAAAGGTGATGAGCTCATTGAAGTAGGAGAAAAAGGAGGTGTAAAGCATGAATCTCGACGGCAATCGCCAGGTTAATTTTTTTTGACTGAGTTTCAAACCAACAGTGTTGGGCATGTTTAGCAATTATGAAATACTTCTGCATTGAAAGTTTGAAACTGCCACAAAATACCTTAATTTGATTTCCCAAAGTGCTGGGGACGGGGGACCCATGCCCTGACGAAACCAAACATGCATGCAAAAAGATAACCTGCAGGCAGCAGCCTGCTATCTCATGCATGCATGGAGGCCCCACGAAGCCAAGGATTAATGTTTTGATTCTGATCAACCATTACAAATCACAAAAGCATTCATCCATGAGCACTACAATTATAAGTTGCAAGAAGGAAATGTCACATTAATCAAATGAGAATTACAAAATTACATCATTACAAATTTCGATCAGCACCATTTGGTGAGTGATAACTTGAATGAGAAAGACAAGCTTCCATTGCATTTATATTTTGCATATAAGAGCAAATCAATGGATGACCAGAAGTAGCATTAACTACTAGGATGAGGGAGAAACTCACAAGTGCCTAAAAACACTAGCCATTAATTGAGATTATCTCATAAAAAGGCTATGATGGTGCAGCTAGCTCAGGAGGGATAGAAGGGAGAAGGGAACATGAGGTAGGAGATGGCTGGCCAACTTGGCGATGGCAGGTTCATTCTTGAAGATATCAAGAAAGAGATGCACGAGGTACATAATGAGATGGAAAACAATGTGAAAGGGCCTTACAAGGTCAAGAAAAGGCCTTACAAGGTCAAGAATATTAATTCTAGCACAAATAAAGCACCAGAAAAGATGTATGGTGGGTGGAGAAGTTTTTAGAAGAAGAAAAGCTCAGTTAGGGTAGCACCGGTTCGCAAGCTACAAGAACATCACAATGCTTACTTGTACTTGCAATGCCATATGGAACGATTTCGTGGCTACTTTTTTAGGTAGGATATAAAACAATGCTGTTTGAGGAGGATCCTGTATTAAAATCATGATGGATGATGATGTTTCTTCCTCCCTCTTGCCACTGTGGCAACCGAAACCGCATATGCTGTTGTTGATACTGATGGGAGATATAGGGTTTTGATCATCCAGCATGTCATATTTTGACAGCTTCCAAACAAACATCTGCAGTATAAAATCATTGTTTAGTGCTTAATTTACTAAAGAAGAAGAAGAAAAAAAAGGTAGAGATCAGTGAAATATAAACAATAGAGAATTATCAATGCTCCTATATATATAGGAGATCAAGAAGACAAGAGGGTTTGGAACTTTGAGAAACAACAGATCAAATTAATTTGAAGACACACAATTAAGAGAGAAATATATGCTACATGGTAGAGAGGAAAACACAGAAGAAGAGAGCAGCATGAATATTGGAACCTGTTGGCTAGCTAAGCTAGCTTATTACATGCAGTGCACAAGAAACAGAAGAAGCTAGTTTTGAGAGGATGAAGTGAGAAGAAATATATGGAGAGGCCAACCTTCTCTTGAGTCATTACAGGAGATGATATCACTATGTACAGTACTACAGCTAGTACACTCCTCTAGGTTTCAGAAATGGATGCAGGGTAGCATGCATATATGCATGCTAAGCTTAGGTAAGCAACAGAAGAGATACTGCTAGTGGTAGAGAAGGGTAGCTAGCTAAGCTTAGCTCCAGCTCCACACTGATCTCCTTGCTGGCTGCTCCTCCCTCGTCTGGATGCAGAGTTATACTAGTCCAAAGAACAGAGAGTAGTGGCATATCTAATGGATTGACACACAGGGCCTCCTTGAATTGAAACTAGGGACAAAGTGGCTCCCAAGTCCCAACCCTTTTAGCCTGGCTTTCAGGATCAGGGGAATCTCTGTCCTTTTTATTTTTCCTCCTCCCCTCTTCTTTCTCTCTATTTTTTTTCAGAATATTTAGTATAGTAATATAGTATTAGTGCAGGGGAAATACAGTGTGTTATCTATGAATATTTAGGATTCAATGTCATATATAGCATATAGTTAATCAGCATGTTAGTCATTTCTACCTAGTTGCGTAGTGTGTAGGCTGACATGTACTATATGTTTCTACAATTAATTAATAAATTCTACTCCCTCCGGTTTTATAATTCTTAATCTTTTGGACAATGATACGGTTTTCTAAATATCTGACTATGTTTTTTATTATAATATGTATAATAAATAAATATACTTTTTCTTTTATTATAGTACTTTCTATGATAAATCTATATATGTTATTTTAGTGTTTTTAAACTAAATATTTTTAAAGTTATTTATGGTCAAAGTTATAAAAGTTTGGTTCTAACCGTATTCAAAACGTTAAGAATTTTGAAACCGAAGGAAATACGTATTACTTTGAGCTGTTGAAGTTAAGGTACACCATATAGATATTTATCTCGCCATGAGAGGGTAATCAATATATTGCTCCAAACTTGTAGTGCTCCAGAATCCGAAGCCATTTGATGGCAAGCAGGTGGATGAGCACGCAATCTTAAGTGAGTTGTAGAAGAGGGCATCACCATCATGGAATGCTAAGTTCCCAGGAGCTTGCTCTTTCTATTTCTAACATTCATCTCCCCTAGGGAATGAAAGATGCATGTGTTATTCATCAAGACAAACTTCATGGGGTCAAGAGAGGAGACAATTTGCAGGCTCAACCTTTAATTCTATATTTGTGTACATGGCTACATGCTGGTATGCTGCAGGTATTAATTGAATCAGAGCATTAGTTCATACAGTATACTAGTATAATAGTTGTACTGCCTTATAGGTAAAAATAGCATGTTGCCATCGATGTTAAATTCTATAGAGCTCTTGCATATTTTCGTTAATTTTTAACATGTTTTTTTTTATTCATGCATAAAATTCAAAACCGGACACCATTCTTTCTTGAACTTTTCATATTGTTTACTTATCATCTTTAGACCATATTCAAAGTGGTTGTGGGTGATATGCCATTTTGATTTAAGGTTGAAAAATCTTTTAAGTTTGTTTTTGAAAAACCAATGATTTTTTTTAAAAAATGGATATGAATTTGGGTAGCACAACTATTAGATCATTTGTTAACTTGGACACTGTCATAAAAGAGTGTTTTCAAAGGATGCGAGTACAACATTTTTTTATATGACAAAATAAACAAAAAAGGTTAATATTCGCAATGGATATTGTATAATCGTTAAAAGCAATACCAATATTCGTGATGGTTTTATCCATAGGATGCCTAGTTTATTCGGCAGGACTTCGCAACCGGGAAAATAATCTTCTGATATGTATAAGAAGTAAGAAAAAAAAATATTTTAAGTATTGGACAAATTAAAGCCACCTGGTGTTTTCACAAATTGCATAATTGTGTGCATCCAATACTCTCTCCAATTATTTATTGAGGAAAATGTTGTGAAACTTTATAAAACAAGGCAAATGTCCAAAGTTTATAAAGTTTGACTAGATATGCCCCAAAACAATGACTAATCCGCACCATAGGCGAGTATTCAACAACTTGAGTATCAAAGACCAAACCTTGCCTCTTATGTTCCCACTCCCTACCCCTATTCTGAGGATTGCATAGCTTGAGCTGATATCCTTATCAAAGCATTGATTCCAACCAGAGAGCACGGTGGATGCAGTTTCTGAATCATTGGTAGCCATCACCAGACCTAGAGAAGAAACTATACAGTATTCCCTGTCAAGGTGTGCAATAAGTATGCATCTGCTTCACTACTTGCATTGGATGCATGGTGGCAAATACCCAAATCAAGCAAAGGAATGAACAAGAGTAAGTGTGTCTGTGTGTGTGATGCATAGTGCAGGGCTCACTCTCTGCATCTCTTGCATTGTAAGCATGCATGCATCCTCTGCTCTTTGTTGGAGTAGTTTGCTTATTGTTTTGTTAACCTGCTGGCAATGCTGTGCTGTGCCATGTGTAATGGGGGTCTGGAATCCAAAGTCCATTGATGTGGATCATGACATTTCATTGCCACTCTGGGGCCTTACATGGGGCTGCCCGGCTAGGGCTGTCTTGACTCCTTTTCTATTGTTAGAAAGATAAAGGACAAGGATCTTAAGATCTTAATTAAAAGCAAAATGTATATACTCTATTTGTCCTTAAATATAAATATTCTAGGCATTTAAAATTTGTAACAGACTGGGGCGGATTCACAATGGGGCCGGGGGTGTCTTGAGACCCCACGACCGCCCCCGGAACAGTGGAGACCCCCCTAAGCCCGCATTAAATTTTTTTTTCATAAATCTATAAGATGTAGGGACCGGAGGTTCGGAAATTAGCTAGCAATGGATGGGGACGGCGGTGCCATTTCTTGCCGGAGATATCCAAAGAGCAGGCATGCCCATGGCCATGGTGGCACTCCTCAACGACCCGGCCGGGGAGGAAGCGGCTGTGACGGTCAGGATCCGGCCGTAGCTGGGAAGTGTGGAAGGATCAATCGACGACGTGGTCGTTGCCCTCCTCTCCGACCTCCTATATCTAGCTATCATCGCCCCTCTCCAGATGCTACACGCACTTCTTCATGGATCTGGCAAACTGATCGATCTCCTTCTCTTTGGCAATATATGGCGGCCTGGCGGAAACAGCTCGATCGATCGGCTTGCAAACATGGATGGAGGTCGAGCCGTCGAGGCTGGCAGTCTCTGCGGTGGACGGCCAGATTTGGCGCCGATGCGCTAGAGCCACTTCTGACTATTCCCTTCCAATGCTCTCCCATGCTGCTGGTCTGGCCGCGTTTCCATCGTCCTGCTTCGATCGCTGCCTCCCCTCCGAGATGAGCAGCTTGTGTGACTTTTTACTCCACTACTTGTAGTGCTAGCGCCTGCATCTTGTGTGATTTTTTACTCTGGTAGTAGGGTGTAATTGTTTTATCAGTAGTCAGTACCCGTATATATAATCTGGTGTATATTTTTTTTATATTAATCACCAGCTGTGTATTGTGTGATTAATTATGTGATTCGATGTAATTAATCATATACTACTTACTAAAAATATTTCTTACACACTTATCACAGTACGTGTACAACATTTTCTCCCATTTTGCCAGATTTGCTAGCATTATGTTTATGTCGCGGCAAGATAGGGTAAACATATTACTAATAACAGGACTACAGGAGTCCTACATGTGCTGCGACTTTTCAGCTGTGAGGTATATATTTCTTTTACTGTGGGATAATTTGCTTACTCAAATACTCCCTCTGTTTCAAAATGTTTGACACCATTGACTTTTTAAGTACATGTTTAATCATTCATCTTATTTAAAAAAATTATATAATTATTTATTCTTTTCATATCATTTGATTCATTGTTAAATATACTTTCATGTACACATATAGTTTTACATATTTCACAAATTTTTTTAAATAAGACGAATGGTCAAACATGTGCTTAAAAAGTCAACGGTGTCAAACATTTTGAAACGGAGGGAGTATTATTAGAGGTGTAATTCTTTTACTTTCAGGAAATAGGAGGGGAGGCCAGGGGAATAGTTACCAACAACTGATGGTAAATCAATTATTGAATGGATTTTGGAGAAGAATTTGAGATAATTAAATTACTAAATGGATTCTAGCGAGAATGCAAAGTAAAAGTAAATCTTTTACTTGATAGTAATATACTACTTTGCAAAGATATCATATAGTAATTCTTTTACTACGGTACGACTGTAGAGAAAACGAAAGTTAAATCTTTTACTCGGTAGTAATATACTACTTTGCAAATATATCCTATAATAATTCTTTTACTCGGTAGTAATATACTACTTTGCAAATATATCCTATAATAATTCTTTTACTCGATATGATTGTAGAAAAAAAGAAAGGGATAAACTCCGCTTGGGGGAGGAGTGGGAACTCATCGTCCGCTTCAGTGTGGTTGGGCCAGTTGAAAAAAGGGGAGGACTGGGAACCGGAGGTGGAGGCGAGGGAAACTGAAAAACGGAAAACGCGGATCGCTACGTCTGGCGCTCGAATTAACAAACAACGCGCTGCGCGTCTATTAGCGCTACCGAGAACTTTGACTACCAGTAACTTTTAAATTTATTTAGTTTAAAACTATTTAGCTTGAAGACACTATAACACGATATATAATTAGTTTTAATAATACTTTAATAGATTTAAATATTTACTTATTTTTATATATTACAATATAAAATTATAATGAAAGATATGTATCGGATACTGCATCATTGTTGTTCGAAATGTCAAAAATTAGGGAACTGGAGAGAGTATGTAAATTCAACCAACAAGTAATTAGCTTTAACGATGGGCATACAAGTTTTTCCCTTCTACCTTAATATCGAAAAACCACACAAGAATACTTATACTTATGAACAAAGGAGTATTAATCTTGATATAAGTCTATTTAAGTTATTTTTATTTGATAGGACCGATGAGTTACTATATTATGAAAATATGATCTATTCAATGCATGTTGTAGACTCAAGAGGTTTATACACATATTTATTTGTGTGTTGTATCATCTGTTTTACTATATTCGACGACTTTTGAAGTTCCCTCGCACGTTCACTTAACAAGCGAGTCGGTTTAAATGAAATTAGCAAACAAATTAGTTATTTTGTTGAATTATTTTAGGCATTATAGTTGGTGCACGGGAGTGAGCACGAAATATCAGACATGTGGTGTTACTTGCTTGGGTTTATTAGCGGATCGAGACTGTGGTATGAAAAACACGTATCGTATGTTTACATGTATCGGTAAACATTCCGAAAATGCAAAAACAAGAAAAATATAAGATTGAAGTGCCCTATAGCTCAAATCCTATGGATTATTAGAAAAATACATGAAAAATATTGGATTAGCAGTTTGGAAAAGCGCAAGAATAAGAAAGAGATAGAATGACGAAAAATGATTTTTCCAACAGGTTGAAGCTCATGTTAGAATTCCTACATTTTGAGCCAATCCAAAAGAATTTCATATGATTTTTTCGATAACTATTCATATGATCCAAATGTGGTCACATTAGGAAATTTTTTCATGTGACTGAACTTCTAAACTTTTTTAAAAATGGAATCGCTAAAAAGTTGCCCCAAGTTTTTTTTGGCAAAAAAAAACTTTCAAATGTAACTATAATAATATAGTTATAGTAGTATAACTACATTATAATCTCTTTATAAGTTAGATATAAAGTTGCATCTATTATTCTAATACTTATATACAAGCTATATTATAGATATAGTATAGTTATAGTTAAATTATATTATAGTTAGATTTAAAAGTTTTTCTCTTAAAAAAACTTATGGCAGTTTTTTTAGATAGTCCCTTTAAAAATATTACCCCTTCTATCCCATAATATAAGGCATAACCACCCTTAACCCAAAGACCAAGAAATAATTATTATCATCTTGTAGTTTGGATCATTCTAATAAATATAATACATGCATCATATAGGATTAGATAACATATGAATGGAGAATTTAAAATGGTAATAATTTAATGGAGAAGATGCCATAATAGTGGTTGCGCCTTATATTTTGGAATAGAGGGAGTAGTTTGAAAGGAGCCCTTAATATGCCGCTTCATTTCCATCCCCACTAGCTTAATGGGCCGGCCTCTTTTGTGCTGGCGGCCTTTGTTGTAACAAAGAAACAAGGATCGATCGATCGATCGATCTCCATCTCCCCCATCGAGTCCTCACTCTCTCTGCCTGCGGCTGCGCCGTCGGGTCGCGTGGCGCCGATCTTCATCACCACCTACCCCTCACCTCACCTCACCTGCGCCCTCCACTGCCCAATCCCCCGTCTCCTCGCCGATTCCCGCCGCCGAGGAGGAGGGGGAGGGAGGGAGGGAGGGGGGGCAGCAGCGGTGGGTGCCCGTCGTCCTGCTGCTCTCCGCCTCCGCTCCGGTGAGCACCCGCACCCGCACCCCTCCCTCGTTTTGTTTCTCTCCGATTTTGGCCTTGTAGATCTGGAAGCTAGGTCTGCCCCTGCGGTGGTGGGGGAGATCTCGTGGTCGCATCGTCCTGTGTTGCAGGGTGGGCTTCCCCCTCCCCCGCTCTGAATCCAGTGGCGCATTGCCTTCAATGTGTTGTGTGGATAGTTAGGCTAGACCCCCGGCCACAGTCAGTAGTGGCCATTTCTACTGCACCTTAAGGTTTAGGATGAACTCAGTCAGGGGCGGGCGCTTTTAGGGAGTTATTATTAATTAACTTAGCTTAGTGGTTACTCGCCGGCTGATAGTTTAACTAGTATTAGCTAAACTAGTCTTGGCTGTATCAAACATCATGTGCAAATCTACGCCTCACTGTCTTTTTTTTTCTTCAATTTTAAAAATGTTATGGCGTCTTGAGAGCGTGATAGGACTCAACGCAATAGATTGGATTGACAATAATGCGGAGTAGTACATATAGATCCAACCAACTTATAGAAACATAATCGGGGATATACCGGGAAGGACGGCTTGAGATAACATGCGATGCATATCCAATTAAATACGATATTCTAACATGTCTTGGCATCGCATTTAACACTGATGTATCTGCCTAAGGATTGACATTGGGTCTCTTCTCAGCAGGATCTGGAGCTGAGATTAATGAAATAAGATGCTCCTCAAGAGCAAATTCAAGTTGGCCACAGCGATTGGCATCGTGCTGTCGATGCTATCGCTGCTGGTGCACCTTTTCCTTGCGAATTATTCTGCTGGGGGAATCACAAGATATAGTCTTCATATGGATGATGTCCTTCCGTTTGGACCAGTAAGTCATAAGTTATGACTACGTTCAACTATCAATTGTTACATTCAGTATCTTCAGTGTATAAGTTTGACGGCGAATTACACTTTGAGAGACTATGAGTTTCAAGCATCAGTTGAATACAAATTGATGATATCCTTTTTTTATTGCTTCATGATTTACGCAGAGGCCTCGACCCCGGAGATTGTGGGGTTCGTTGAGTACACTTGATCATTTACACCCTTATGCGAAACCTAGAAAAATCTACCCTGGTAATTTTGCATCCATCCTTTGCTTACCATGCTTGCATATTTTTTTCATCTTATGTTTCCAAATCTATTCATTCAGTTAGTTCAATAGCTTAATTTGAGCAGCCTACCTTTATTCTGATTCTGAATGAGTGACCAAACTTTTATTTTACATTCTATTGTTTTGTTTTTGTGGCTCATTTATAATGATCGATCCTGAGTGTTCCAGTGCTGTGTGGTTGGACCTTAGACATTAATTCCATGATTTTCCTTTTCCTGCATATGGTTGTGGATAAATATTCTGACTGATTTGTTTTCAATGTCACTGCATACTTGTAAAACCTGGAACTCAAACCTTGATCAAAAAATTTTTTGACTCGCCTTGCAGCTCCGGATTATCATAATGGTTTTATCTATGCAAAGATCTATGGTGGCTTTGAGAAGATACAATCTTCAGTAAGTTTCCTTGTGTAAAGTTCACATTCATGTGTTATTTAGCCTGTAGGTCCATGACATATTTCCTTTTGTTAGATCTGTGATCTTGTCGCCGTTGCCAGGCTCTTAAATGCCACCCTAGTTATTCCTGAGATTCAAGCAACGACACGTGCAAAAGGCATCAGGTCCCTGTCTCCTTTGTTATTTGTTTTTGTGATACATTTATTTCTTTGTCCCTTTTAGGCTTGACCTCTAACTATAGTTTTTTCTCTTTTTTTTTCTCTTGTTTTGATCTTGCAGTTCAAAATTCAAGAGCTTTTCATATCTCTATGATGAAGATCACTTCATTTCCACACTTTCCAGTGATGTAGCTATTGTGCGTGGTTTGCCAAAGGATCTCAGGGAGGCTAGAAAAAAGATAAAATTTCCCACAGTATCACCTAAAAACTCGGCTACTCCAGAATATTACGTGACAGAAGTCCTGCCAAAATTTTCCAAGTCAAAAGTTATTGGTATAATCATTAATGGAGGCAAATGTCTCCAGGTATCTTCCACGCCGCAGTAACACTATTTTGTTTCTTTCTGCGGCTAATTGTAGACTTAGAACTTTTACATCTGCAGTCAATCCTTCCAGCAACCTTGGAGGAATTTCAGAGGCTTAGATGCAGGGTAGCCTTCCATGCTTTGAAGTTCCGTCCAGAAATTCGTGCTCTCGGGAACCAAATAGTTAGCAGGTGATTCGGTCATTCTTTCCCCTGAACTCAATATGCAATTTTGCTGGTGATCTTTCACTGCCTTCTTAAATCTTGAGCCAGTAGTTGGCTTTCACAAATTTCAAAGAAAAAAGATGTTCCTTAAGAATTTTGAAGCATTTCCTTGGTACTGGAAAATTTTGATTTGGGTCACCTCTGGATGCATAGTCTATTGTGAAACTATGAAAGATGGAAAATTTTGGATTTGAAACCACGGCAACTAGTGAAATTCAACAAGCTGATGTGATTTGCTGTTCATATAACACTGGTAAATTTGTACAGGTTACGTGTATCTGGGCGTCCTTATCTAGCATATCACCCAGGACTGCTAAGAGATACTCTAGCTTTTCATGGTTGTGCTGAACTGTTCCAGGTTTGTGTAATTTGGATTAAATTTCTAATGTAAAAGCAGATGGATATCCTTTTAATATCTTCCTAGCAGTTATTGTTTGACTGGCTGTTAGTTTCTTCTTCTCTAGGATATTCATACAGAACTTATTCAATATAGAAGGAATCAGATGATCAAACGAGGAACTGTAAAGGAACAATTATCAGTTGATTCAGTGTCCAGGAAGATAAATGGTTCATGTCCACTCATGCCAGAAGAGGTTAGTTTGTTTGTAATGGTGTACTCTAGTCAATTGCTCACTAAACTAGGATGTAATTCTTCATACGTACAATTTTGAGGAAAAGATTCTACTCCCTCCGTCCCAAAATATAGCAACTTTTGGGTGGATGGGACGCCTGTCCAGATTCGTAGTCCTATGATATGTCCCATCCACCCAAAAGTTGCTATATTTTGGGACGGAGGGAGTACTTCTTAGTAGAAACTAGCAGAGTTTGCGTAATTTAGCTCAATCATAGTCTAATTGAAAGTAGAATTTATATTGTTATACAACTCGCAAGTTATTTCTAAAAGTTCAACTGTATTCTTATACATTTGGCAGCAGTCTGATATATATCTGATTAATCTATACCCACAATCAACGGTGTTAGTCCTTTTCATTTTCTCTTATTAGCATGGTAATACCTAGACCTTGGGAGCAAATGTCGAGTCTCTTTCTCTTATTAATAGATATAATACATATACCACAGTGCTTCAGACCCATGTAATTCCAAAATCAGGAATTAGTTTTGTGAACATAATGTAAACAGTACAAGTACAAGAAATCCGAGCTCGGGAAAACATGAGAAGCAGAACAAAATAGTTTTACTGCCAGTTGTTGGTTTCTCCTTTCCCTTGGCAATTCTTTCCTTTATGTTTTATATACAATTGATGTTTAGCCTTGTATTACATTGTGAATATTAAAATTTGAGCTTCAGCTGTTCATTAAGAGTGCTATGCTGTTTTACTTTAGAATGCGTGCAGTTCAGATTTATCTTCGTGGAACTAGATACTATGCCTTTTCACATACATATATAGGGTATGAGAGAAAAATGGTCTCAACGATCTCTAACTGTACAAGCACACGTGTATGACAGGAAAAATGAGATAAAGCAGCTAGATAGACTTCTTTAATTTGAATTGTTTCGTTTATTCCTTCAAGATGCCTTGCATTACTATTGGATACCGGTTTTCTGTACCAAGTAGACAAATAGTTATTTCTGTGAACCTAATCTCTTCCATAGAATCAGGGTGATACAGTTTGCTAATTACTGTGTTTAACATGCCATGTGCTTATCGATTCATTTTGGTTGCCAATTTGTGCGGTGCTTCAATCTGCACTTTTGCAGGTTGGACTTCTGCTTCAGGCATTAGGTTATCCATCAACTACAATAATATACTTGGCTGGTTCTGAAACTTTTGGTGGACAGAGAATACTTATTCCACTACGAGCTATGTATGCCAACTTAGTTGATCGCACTTCTGTATGTAGTCAGAGGGAGTTATCTGATTTAGTTGGCCCAGAGGCTCCTCTTGCATCAGATATGGCACACCCTCCACCTCCCAAAAGTGAGAAAGAACTCATTGACGAATGGAAGAGAGCAGGGCCTCGCCCAAGACCACTGCCACCACCTCCTGCAAGGCCATACTATGCTCATGAAAAAGCAGGCTGGTATGGCTGGATTGGTGAAAATGACACAGAACCAGATCCTTCTCCCGTTGAATTTAGAAGGCAAGCGCATCGGTTGCTCTGGGACGCACTTGATTATTTTGTTTCGGTTGAAGCTGATGCATTCTTTCCTGGGTTTCATAATGATGGGAGTGGCTGGCCAGACTACTCAAGTTTGATCATGGGGCATCGGCTATATCAAACCCCATCTGGTATAACCTATAGGCCTGACAGGTATAACACCTTTATTATCATTATACCATCAGTATGTGTGGATACTTAATGTTACATGATTTGACATATGCCTTCCCTTTTTATGAACAGAAAGACTATTTCTGCGCTTTTCGAAAATGTTAGTGACCATCGGTATCACCCGCCACGGAATTGGACACTGGCTGCACGCCAACATCTCAATAACAGTGCAAGTGTAGAAGGCATTGTAAAATCAGCTATGCTGTCAAAACCTGTATCTTTTCTTGCCCACCCATTACCAGAGTGTTCTTGTAGAACGCCAAAGTCATCTGGTGTTCAGTCGACGAAAGATAGCCATGGTAGGCTCCTATTTGGAGGTGAAGAAGAGTGTCCTGATTGGATGGTTCGCAGCTTGGCTATGGTGTCTACCAAGAATAATGAGCCTCAAAATGAGGATTATGATGGCGACTTGCCTGAAGATGATTCTAGCCAAGACACACAGCAGGAATCTGATAGAAGTGACATGAATAAATCCTCAGAGCAGGATGAGGAGATGGATCCAGATGATTGAACACATGCGGAGCTTGGTACTATGGCGCACCTTTTATCCGCTATATCAGCTCCAGGTAACCTTGAGTGATATCAGCACACATTGCAATTTGCAGGGATCTACTGGACAAATCGGATCAGTTTGCAGCAACACATCCTGAGCTAGGAGAGCCCAAGAATGATATATGATATGTACATCTCGGATGCTTTGCTTGGACTACTATCTTGAGTTATACGACCTCGACACAGGAACTAACACTTAGGTTCTTTTTCCTCCTTTTACGCCTTCTTTTTGACCTGAAGAAATTGTTTGTGTAGAAATGTCTGTTAACAGGGAATACATTGATTTTTTGGGGTGAGTTTGATTTCTGTTACTGTGAATGTGAAGGAATCCAATGGGCTTCTGCCTTGTTGATGTGCATCTGTAAAGGACAGCATTTTTTCCCCTTTAACTGCTGCAAATGTTACATGTGCCTGTGAGTTTAGCAAGACGCTTCAGATTTTAACCCCTGGTTGACAGTCATGTTTCCATTTCATAGATGAAAGCGGTGAAATTCTTCTGAACCGTATGTGCTAAGGTGTGAATTTCATGGGGGTAAAACCGTTCAATTCTCGATCAAGTTTGCCAAAATTTGTGGGGAACACACATTTCTCTAACTGCTAATGGTGTGGTATTGTAAAAATTTTCTATAGGAAAGTTATTTTTTTTAAAAAAATCATAGTACAATTCAATTTTAAAAGTTTTTTTAACTAATATTTAATTAATCCTATATTTCTACGGTAATAAGATACATTTTTCGTGCGACGAGAATGACCCTAAATTTATCAAAATTCTCTGTTTTTCAATGTAGATGGCCTTACTGTAAGCTCGTAGGGGGGTTTCTATTTTTCTTATACGTATAACAATTATTCAGACCATTGAAGCAATCGCAACCGTCCATTCCATGTCCCCGATCGGACGGTGCTACTGTCTCTATAGGATGTCTCTGCAGTTCAGTTTACTCTCCAGTCCACTTGACCCCGTCCAGTGCCCCTCTCCACTCTCCACTCTCCCGCCGATGAGGTCGCCGCGCCTCCGCCGCAACCCGCCGCCGGCGGCGGCGGCGGCGGCTGCCTCGGATCAGTTCCGCCCCGGAGACCTGGTAGAGGTGCTCCCCGACGAGCCCCGCTACCACGGGGCCCACTTCCCGGCCTCCGTCACGGCCTCCCACGCTAACCCTCGCGGCTGCACCGTCGCCTACGACGGCTCCGGCTGCCCGCTCGGGGAGGTCGTCGCGGCGTCCCAGCTCCGCCCGCGCCCGCCCGACGCGCCGCGCGGCGGCGGCGTGCCACCGGCGGAGCACGCCGTCGTGGATGCGTTCAAGGGCGGGGCGTGGTGGGTCGGGGTCGCCCTCGGCGGGGGGCGGGCGGCGGAGGACGGGAGGGTCGCGGTGTGCTTCCCGGAGACGAGGGAGGTGGTGGAGTTCGACGCCGCCGACGTCCGCCCCCACCTCGAGTGGGTCGCAGGCGAGTGGCTCTCCCCGGAGAATATGGTACAGCCTCCAACTTCCAAACTGACAAAATGTACGCAATTTTGTGAAGAATTTGTATCAGAGAATGTATGCGATTTTGTTATCGAGATTAGAGAAGTTGGCGAGCCCTTCTTGCTACTGAAGGAGATAGATTAGAAATGCATTGCTCTTTTTTTGCCCCCCTATTTTACTATCATAAGGGACTTAATTAGTGTAGGTTAAACTGGATGTTTCGATCAAACGACTTTAATCACTTGCTTTGGTGATAAAATGATGGTTTACAGTTGATAGATCAAACAAGTTGATATGCTGAAATGCTGTTTGATTTGCATAGCTCATGCTGGAATGGTTACTCCAGTTTATGTACATTATTGAAGCAACCTTACTAACACTATCATGTTTTTGTTTTTCCCATAAGATGTTGTGATCTAACTCCTTGAGCTTGATGGTATTGCAAATGTTTCCTGTTGAGAATCTGAAGCTCTAAGGGGTTTTCTGGATTCACCTGGAGATCCAGTGTCTGGACTTGTATGTTTGAGATTCTAGCGGTGTCTTGCACGTAGCATCATTTATTAGAATGCAGGAATTTGGACTTCCTTATTTGATTTCTAAAACTAGATTTGTGTACTTCAGTTGTTTTGATTAATTGCAGTTTTAGACTTGCTCCGCTTCTTTAAGGCATTTTTGTTTGGACTAGCATGGTGTTCCCCCTCCATCTTTTATTCATTATCTGCTACCTCACTGCCTTTTGCCTGCCAGGGGATATCTAAGACAATGCCATATGCAAAAGGAACACAGGTGGAAGTTGCCAAGTTAGAAGGTAATTCTGTTGTTGCTTGGTTCTCTGCAGCTGTGGAGAAGGCTATCTGGAAGAGCAGTCTTTTAGTGGATTACAATTGTTCAAAGAATGACGGTAGTGTGTTGCCCAAGGAGATTGTTGATCTGAAGCATATCAGGCCTCGCCCGCAACATGCATCAGCTATTATTTTTTGCATCAATGATGAGGTTGAAGGCTTCCAAGGCAATGGTTGGTGGCTAGGGGTGATTACCGATGTTCATCCTGAATTTAGATATACATTTAAGGCAGCACACTCAGGGAAGGAGATTCAATTGGACCAAAAGGCACTTAGGCTTCGGTATGACTGGATCCATGATCAGTGGCAACAAGTTTCACAGGTTTGTACGCAATCTTTCTTTGGAATATTTATTAAACTTTAGTTTAAGGTACTTAATATATTAATGTAGATGATCCCTGGATTGTTTTACATGCTAATATATTTAAGGATTCTTAAATCTTCTACCGTTGTCCATATATGGATCTTAAGGAATGATTCTTAATTCCTCTCTCTTTATCACGAATTGGCCTTTTGAAAATTGCAATTTGTATTGGTACATGAGCCTTTAACTGTTGACTGCAATAAGGCCAGGTGTTGTTTGGTAATAATATATGTAGTATCAGACTATCAGTGCATCTAAGATTTGTGGTGCCTAGTGATGCTCCTTTTTGATACTTTTTTAAATGGAACCGGGTTGCACTTTCTGCTATATTTATAGTGAACTGTACAGTGTTCTTCCACCATTTCTGTTAGGAACCTAAGATATATTTCATTGAACCTTTTAAAGTTCAACTATCGTTAGCTTGGATAAGTTATAAGCTTTTATATGTTAGAACTGCAACATCTTTGTTACTGACACACTCACACTTGTACTAAACTTTATATCACTTTATTTTCTTGCTGTTAAACACATTCATAGGTAGACAAATCGTTCATCGGATTTGACTTGTGATCATGCAATTGTGGTTGTACGCCTTTTCGCTCTATAAATATAGTGCGTTGTGCAATACAGTCAATAGGAAGTTGAAGCATAGGGTTTTCTTTCTAAAGAATCTCTTTTCACTTCTTTTTTTGAGAGATATCACGATAATGGTATTTTCCAAAACCCCCTTTTTCAGAATCACATAAACCCTTTAGTTCTGAAATTCTTTCCTTCATATGATCAACTCATCGTAAGGTCTAACCCTAGATGACCTTTGCTCATATGCCAGAAATGGTATATAATTAATTGCTAAAAGTGAAATCAAAGATGTTTATGATCCTCCTCCATGGCATACTAAACAGGTAATCACTTGTGCAAATCATTCTGTATTGAGTTATGACTTTTGAAAACTGTAACTTGTGAAAGATTCAAGTGGATTCTAACTCAATGGCCTTTTCTCTACTATTTTTCATTAGCATTACTACTTTCCCATTCAGTAAACCAAGTTAATTGAAAGGCATCTCAGGAAGTTCCTATTAGGTTTGACAAAGTTACATAAAAATTCATGGTCACTATTATTTCCTGAATGTGTAAGATGGGCGACATGCTATCAGTTATCACTGATGATGATCAATTGTCGTGTAGTATTTCTTTCAATTGTTGATATAGCTAACGATCACTGCTTTCTATTTCCTTTGGCTATCTTTCAGAATGTGACAACAAAATTTGCTGAAGGCAGCAAGGTCGAAGTCACCAGTAATGATGATGGTTTTCATGGAGCTTGGTTCCAGGGGACTGCTCTAAAATATGTTAACAACAAGATTTTAGTGGAATATGACGCATTGAAGGCTGATGATGAAATCACTCCTTTGACAGAAGCCATAGAAGTGCAGCACGTCAGACCCTGTCCTCCAGATATCCCTGTAACCAGTGGATTCAATTTACTTGATGAAGTTGATGCTTGTTGGAATGATGGATGGTGGGTTGGTGTGATATCCAAGGTTAACGGTGGTGACAGGTACATGGTATACTTCAGGTCTTCTACAGAAGAGACTGAGTTCGGGCATGAACAGTTAAGGCTTCACTGCGATTGGGTGGGTGGAAGGTGGATGCGGGCTTCGCTGGTATGCTGCACTTTCCCTGAATTTTGATTACAGTTTGTAATAAAATAATCACATATAAAATTACGTATAATTGCTAATATAGCTAGATATCAACCTTGTTTTCCTCGCGTCATTGGGTCCAGTCATTTCATTCTACTGCAAATGCTCATGTGCACTGTATACCACCATTGGCAGGGATTGGAGGCATAAGGCTTAAGAGCTGCACACACAATTTTGCGCAGAAGTGTGGGTTAGTACCCAAAAGAATGTGCTTCGCTAACATCATCCTTGCTATTGAAGTTGTCTGATGGTACATAGAAAGTTGTCTGAATGACCTTTCTTTGTCTGCAACTCCATCAGCAGTTGATCTGAATGTTTGTCAATGGGAGATCCTCAGCGTCACTAGTAAGCTGTCATTTTCAGTAGATCTGAACATGTTTCTATAATAACTGACTTTGGGGGAACAGAAATTCTAATTTAGGGTGACATAACTCTTATTCCATGACTCCACGAGCATCTGCTTTCTATGTTTGAGATATGTTTTTAGTTCTGCATTCAAAAGTAGTGGGATTGAATTATGAGTAACCTGCATTGAACTTTATGCTTTGCACTAGAAATTTCGGCGCATTGCTAACTGTTGGCCCTGCCAATTTTCATGCCCTCAATTGAGCAGTACTCCTCTGTTATCCTGGACCACCTTATCTTGAGTAGGTTCTGAAGCAATAAAACAAATTTAATGGGGTCCTAGGAGAGAACATGGCCGAAACAAGTGCTACCCCATCATGTTGAGAGGAGGTAATTAGTATTAGTGTGATACTTACATGACACCAATTTATTTTTGTTTTTTCAATGTAGACATCGATTTGTTGGAAGGATCTGAAAGTGTTTGATGTTTCTCTCCTACCATAAACAATTCCTAATGTGATATATTTCACTAGTTAGGGGTTAGCACTAGTAATAAGGTGGTTTTAGGTACTACGAGACGCAGGCGAAAATGTTCATGCAGATTGCATTTTCTAGTTGAGCTGTGTCATGTGTGTATGTGCACGCAGGTGTGACTGAACTGAACAATTCATCCAAATTGCGTTGCCTGATATCCTCTTGCTTATGGGGTTTGTCCTCTCTGCGATTTAGACTCTGATGAGACTCTTAACTCTTAATATAGAGGGAGAAATTGTTTGGCTAATTCTGCAAGTGACGCTTCAAAATTACTCCAGGCTGCTTTTAACATGTCTCAAGTCAAACTTCAAATTTTTTGAACAATGATATACTTTTAAATATTTAGATTGTATATATGAGAAAAATCATATGTATAGATCTGTCTATTACGAGCATAATACTTTCAGAAGCTATGATAAACTGTCAAGATCCTTCTCCGAAACCAAAAAGAAGGGAGCCGCATGTCAACATTCCTCAGCAAAAGAGAGCTACTACTCGTACATTACATGAGTTTATGTACTTATCAACACTGGTTTCAATTAACGCAATCTTTTTCATGGGTGACTACCTGTATCAGTATGGTGGGATGGACCAAGAATTCAATTCTGTTCAATAGTCGCTGGGACGGACGACGCCACAGCCACACTTTCGTCGTCGTGCTGCAGGCTACTGTTACTGATCTCTAGCTTCAGCGCTCTCCGTCGAAAAATATAGCAATTTTTAGCAATGAAATTCGTCATAAAATAGTAATAATTTAAATTTTGTAATATAATATATCAATATCTTCTCTTAGGTATTCTTTTTAGAGTTTTAGCTCCACCTCTTTTAAAATTAGAGTACAGCCAAATGGTTTTGGCTTAAAAAAAATGGAGTGGGCTCAAGTGACAAAAAATGAAGTAGAGAGGTGGTGTAGGGTTTAGGTTGCTCTAAACTCCACTCCGCTCTACCGAACATATCCTTACCTTTTCAATTTAACCAATCACAAGTATCAATTTGGAAGGGGTTTTTTGACACGAATGAAAAAACTAAATTGCAACTGAGCGTTTTTTACTGGAGTCACGTACTAGTGTAGTGTGGTGGTTGGGCCGCCTAGCTAGCGATCGTATTTATTCAATATATTTTCGGACATGAATGAAAAAACTAAATTGCAACCGAACTTTTTTTACTGGAGTCAAGTACTACTGTAGTGTGGTAGTTGGGCCGCCTAGCTAGCGACCGTATTTATTCAATGTAGTACTTGTCTGCCGGAGTTTATCCTTGCTTTTGCAAAATATCTCATTTATTATCAAGGAGAAAAATATGGCTGCAAAGCATGCGTGCATTCATGCCCGTGTCTATTCGATTCAACACCCATGCATTCATGCACTTAGCTTGTTGAGTCACATATTTCGAGTACGGCATGTGTTTGATTCATTATCATATTTTTGACAACTAGAGGTATGTCGGTACTGCTAGTTGACAGCCAGCCACTACAGCAAAATACAATGAAGATATATGGTGGCAGCTGCAGCTGCCGTGGCTGTATAGTCGCGGTATAGTGCAGCCGAACATGTCCTAGACTTGTTGGTTACGGATTAAAGAAAAAAAATTCCAAGATTGAGCCATGTAATTAATTTTGTTCGTCTAACCTTAAACATGGGTGGTGAAAACTTATGAAAATATTATAGAAATTTAGTGCATGAACTAAAAAAGTCTGAACATTTTGGCGGTTAAGAGCTACTAATTGAGAGGGCATAAGCATGGGAACCCATAAGCCTCAATTGCATAATTTGCATGGTACAGTGGCAGCAGCAGTATAACATCATTATTGAACAGCTGCTAAGCGTGTCGCCGTCCGAGCAAAAGGGTGCTTTTACCTGCCCTAATTAAGTTGGACAGTGTGGGAAAGAGAGGAGTAAATGCAGGGATCTAATTAATCCAGCACATGGATTAGTACGGGAATCTCAGTGTGTGGCTGGGGCCAATGACCCATCACTTGAGGAGTAATGCCCTTCGTTTTCTCTGAAACCAATCTGTGGGTCCCATGTACCAAGATGATCATTAAGCTATAGCTGTTTGTGCATATGCAAAGCCACAAAGCAGGTTGATGCGTCTGTTGTCATATCTTGTACAATCTTGAATTATTGATGTTTATCAGTGTAGCTCTACAGCTTCAAGTCAAGAATCAATTCACTTATTATCGGTTTATCAATGTACTTCCTCCATTTCGGGTTGCAAGATATTTTGACTTTGGTCAAAGTCAAACTATTATAAATTTAACTAAAAAATTTAATTAAATTTATAGATAAATATATCGGTGACGCTAATACACGCGCAGCGCGTTGTTTGTTAATTCGAGCGCCTGACATAGCGATCTTCACCACGCTTTTCCTTTTTTCCGTTTTTCAGTTTTCATCGCCTCCACCTCCGGTTCCCAGTCCTTCCCTTTTTTCCGTTTTCAATTTCAACGGGCCCCACCTCTGGTTCCCACTCCTTCCTCAAGTCGTTTTTTTCTACGGTCATATCAGGAGTAAAAGAATTACTATAGGATATCTATCCTATACAAAGTAGTATATTACTATCAAGTAAAAGATTTACTTTTACTTTGCATTCTCGCTAGAATCCATTTAGTAATTTAATTATCTCGAATCCTTCTTCAAAATCCATTCAATAATTGGTTTACCATCCGTGGTTGGTAACAATTTTACTTATTTTTTTTATTGGTAGGGCACATTGTACGTTCTCTCGCCATGGGCTCCATAAAACTAATTCTTTTCACAAGTAGTAAACTTTTACAATGAAAATAAATATTATAATAATCTTTTTTTATCATGCAGATTGATACTAGAAAAATATCATATCAAATCATCCCCAATGCAATGAATCACATCACGAATATTCAAAAGGGAGTAAAAACTTCCAACTTCCTAAGGCCCTGTTTAGTTTCAAAGTTTTTTTCCAAACTTCCAACTTTCCATCACATCAAATCTTTCACACACACAACTTTTCTATCACATCGTATCAATTTCAACCAAACTTCCAAACTTCAGTGTGAAAACACAGCCTAATACCAAACACTATACGATAACAGCACAAGAAGCATTTGTGTTTTTTTGCTCAGGTCCAGTAGGTCCGAGTTGGCGATGAACGTAGGAATCTCGATCAGCAGCGAGCCCGAGGAGGCAAAGGACGTTTAGCAGGTTCAATGGATCAGGTTCCAGCCAGAAGGAATTGCAGCGGAAGGTGTCGTCATCGCTGCCGTTGCTCCTCCCACGAAACAGCAAGACGTATGTCGATGGCGATGGAAATGGAGCAGCGAGTCAGCGGAGAGGGCGTCCTCGCCGGTCTGATTGCGTAGATCTCAGCCGATCGATGTCCAGGCGACGGAGGCCTATATATGGTTGCACAGATCAGGGTCACCGGCGACGAGCTCGTGCTGTGGATCGATGGAGCCCAAGTCGCCTCCGCCACTGGCCGCTCTCCTCCCCAGCCCTAGCTCCGTCGGCAACACCGTCGGAGGAAGGCTGTGCCGGCCGAGCAAGGGAGGCGCGATGGGGGGACGCTCGCCGGCGCGGATGGTGGCGGCGGTTCGGCCCCATTTGCCTCTTGACGATGGTTTCACTAGAATCCGTAAAAGTAGGAATTTAACTCCTCAGAAAAAATATGAGGGTATATATATTAAGAGTTGAAATTGCTAGTAATTAAAACAATTACTAGGGAGGGCGTGGGAATCGGGAGGTCGGCCAGATTGAGATGAGGCGCGCGATCAGTTAATCAACGTGCTACGCTATTATTACTAGTTCTACAAATATAATAACATCTATAATTTAGAACTAAATTAGTTTCATCAAATCAATAATTAAATATATTTTCATAATAAATTTATCTATGGTTGAAAATGTTACTACTTTTCTCCACATACTTAGTCAAAGTTAAAGTGACCAAAGTCAGTAATGTTACTACTTTTCTCCACAGCTTCCAAAATTCACTTGTGCTCACATACATGTAGGCCATGGCGATCAACGATAGGTAGTCATGGTACTAAAATCATATCTTCCGGTTGAGTTTGTAGTGGAACCATGTACTATGCATTTTGTTTTCATGATGTTTGCCATGCTTTGTGAAAGAGCAAACGTTTCCTTTTAACACAAAGATGATGTGTGTTTTTTAGAGCGAAGTGAGCCTAACGTTAGGTGTGGAACCAACCCACTCGGATTAAAATTCTAGATTTGATACATGTGTTTGAATTTACGGCTAATTATTCTTTCAGTGGTAGGTGACGTATCCGTTGACAGTAAGACGTCATGGTGACTTCGTCATCACAATCAATATATGCTGGTTCAGTTTCGGAGATGCTCATAGAGATAAGATGTACGTGTGTGTTCATAGGTGGATAAGATGTGAGTGTGAGCGTCTGTGTTTGTGTTGTATCCTCTCTTACTATAAAGCTATAACTCACTAACTTCTAAAGCTTAACATGCAAAAATACCACATCATCATCCACTAACAATCGTTACATTTAAATACCATACAAATATTCTATATTATCTATAATTTTATAATTTATTAAATTTTAGAGCTTTAAAATGCAAGCATGTTAAATCATCATCTTAGATAATTCACATAATATTTCAATATATTTCTTCGTTAACATAATATTTCAATATATTTCTTTGTTATTTTTATAATATCCTATATACCTATATAGTTCATCCTCAATTAGTTAATGATATTTCTCTCTTATCTCATTAAACCATATCACATTAATTGTTTTTAGTGCTTAAATGATTAATCTATGGTCCAAATTATCTTCACATTTTCTTCTTTCATTAAGCCGTATCACCTCAATTATTTTTAGTTCTTAGATGATTAATTTACGGTTCAAGCTGTCTCCCTACTTTTCTGCTCTAATAAAACCATATCACCTTACTTTTATATTTGAATAATTATTCTATATACTATTTAATTAAATTTAAATTATCGTAAACCACATTAACATAATTTTATATTGTCTAGCTATTTTATATATTATTTTATTTATTGTTATCATACTAAACTCCCGCAGCAATGCGTGGGGTTTCACCTAATTTCTAAATAAAAGATGACGTGTGTTTTAGGGTGTTTGCCGATCCGTGTTGAACACATGCATGTCACGTAGCTTCAGTCTCAGTTTTTTTTTCAGGTCTAGTCTTCGATCCTCGGATTTTATGCCATCTACATTGTTGAGTTTCTTTTTAAGAACTTATGAGACCACATGACGAATAAATTATAGGTAGCACGAATTATCATGCTTTTTTTGGGTGCCCTTTTAGGCTTTTACTCCTGTTTCTTATACCAGGCATTTTTTTTCTTGAGCTGTATGATGTTTTCTAAAAGGTATTTTGAAGAAGTTTGAAAAGGAAAAGGTGTGTTTTATAGTTTAATAGAAATAATATTTTTTTAACGAATCGACGAGCGCCAATTCCATTGAATAGAGAAGGAGAACTTTACAAAACGAAAGTAAAAAAAGAAGCTGAGGACCTTCGGTCCGAGCTAACTAAAAGAATGCCAATTATTAAGACTTTTCGCTCCTGCTAAGACTTAAGTTTTGGCCTCTTCCTTGATCTTGGCTAACAGGAAGGTAGCTGAAAACTCCTTCTATTTGAAGATTCCGCAATTCCTTTCGTTCCATATTTCCCAGGCGACCAACATCATCAAAGTGTGGAGTATCTTCTTAGGTGACTCTTGTATTGTGGTAGCCTCCCACCAATCTAGAACCATCGAAGTTTGCCGCCATTGACTAGGATTTAGTCGCCCGCACGCCGTAGAAATAATATTTAGGAGGAGCTGATATTGATAAAAAGGGTTGAGAGACATTAATATCTTTTTACGGAGCAACAGCAACACACCTGCAAAGGATATATATTCCTGGGGTATATAGGTATGGACGGATGGCTCATAATTGAGCTTCACTAGAGCTTCTTAAACAAACTATGCTGTAATATATAGTATTAATTTTTACATAAGGGAGCTATCTATACATTCCTCAGTCAGTACAGATGACCTAACATAAACACTAAAATTGAAAGTTTGTGTGTAGGAAAGTTTTGATGTGATAGAAATGTTAGAAGTTTGAAGAAAAAGTTTGGAACTAAACTTGGCTAAACATATGAAACTTAAAAAATATAGTACTGCAATTCTACTGCCCTTTCTTTTCATGTGATATTTTTTTTATTAGAACTCCTTTCATGTGATAGACAAACATGCACGGATGAACTCGGTTAGTCAAACATTCTCCTGTCCATTTTTTAAAAGACAGAAGCATGTTTCATGATGTGTAAGCATACTAGCATGCTACTTCGGACCTGTTTAGTTGGTGAAATAAAAATTTTTGGGTGTCACATTGGATATTTAACCGGATGTTGGAAGGGGTTTTCGGACACGAATGAAAAAACTAATTTCATAACTCGCCTGGAAACCACCGAAACAAATCTTTTGAGCCTAATTAATCCGTCATTAGCACATGTGGGTTACTATATCACTTATGACTAATCATAGACTAATTAGGCTCAAAAGATTTATCTCGTGATTTACATGCAAACTGTGTAATTAGTTTTTCTTTTTATCTATATTTAATGCTTCAAACATGTATCAAAGATTCGACGTGATGTTTTTCGGAAAAGTTGTTGGGAACTAAACAGCCCCTTCAATGTGAAGTTTATTGCGTGAAGATTTGTTCCTCGTGTAGTGTAACTGTATCAGGTCAATTTCTCCAACAGTTTGGTGTGTACGGATCACCGAACATACACTAAACAAAGAACACATAAACAAAATATGCAATTCAATCGGTAGTACATTAAAATCGTTTGCATCAACAATTATCATTTAAGAGAACATGGTGATGAACTCAAATTAATGTTATTTAGAATTTTAGATTAATGGAGTTTCATAGGGCAATCAACTGCCACAAAATGGGAAGGGTTCACATAATACTATAGCTCATTTCACTTCTACCGATACTGTTACAGCCTATGTCCTTGGGGAGTTGAGTGCAGTGAGATCTTTTTTTTTTGTTTTTTACTCTACCAAAGGCCCAAAATTTGAAAGAAGAAAATGTTACCACATATATATACTACTCCCTCCGTTCCAAAATAAGTTAATGTAGTACTCCATCCGTCCTAAAATATAAGCATTTTTAACATAGGGACAAGTCAAATATTTTTAACTTTAACCATTAATAGCAAAAATAAAAATAAAAAAGATCAATCATGTAAAATTGATCTTTTTTATTATTAAACAAACAATCATAATATGCAACTCTTTTTATTTAAAACATTTTACTTTTATAGATATTGTTGGTCAAAGTGGTATCTCAGAGACCATGTCAGGGTCCAAAAATACTTATATTTTGGGATGGAGGGAGTACTAGATTTGACACATACTTGTACTATGAATTTAGACAGGAGCTTATCTAGATGTTCTTCTCCATATTTATATTACTGGGATATGTCATATTCATTAGTACTAAATTAACTTATTATGTGATAGAGATAGTATGTCTTTTATGGGTTCCAATTGTACTTGTGGACACAAATTTATATTCTGTTAGCAAATGATTGGACACACTGTCAGTACCTGTGCTCTATGTTTAAGGCCCTTTGATCTAAAGGAAAAATATAGAAATTTTGTAGGATTCTAATCCTATAGAAATTTTTTTCTATATGGCTCTTTGAAACAAAGGATTGAAAACTGTTGAATCCTATGAAATTCCTAAGGAATTCCTCAATCCATATAAGTTTTGGAGGTTTTTTAACATGAGATCCAATCTCATGGAAAGTTTCCTATGAGTCCATCTCTCTCGTTTAATTCTTATGTTTTTTCTATGGTTCGATCAAACGATCATTCCTTTATTTTTCTTATGTTTTATAATCCTCTGTTTTGTAGCAGAATTCTATGTTTTTTCTATTCCCCCGTTTTTCTTTTGATTCAAAGGGGCTCTTAATCGGGTGCATAATACTATATACTACTATGCACCAGTATATAACAATAAAAGGAAGGTTCAAAATGCAAATTTCTCTAACAACTTTACCAGGCAGGCACAAGGATATTTCTCTTCCAGATGGCAATAATCATTCCCTATTACTACCAACAAAGAAAAACTTACGTAGATCCTTCAGACTCTGGGTTCTGCGCACCATCCTGATAAATAAAATTAAAGAA
The DNA here is from genome assembly GCA_000338895.3 of Oryza meridionalis. NCBI lineage: Eukaryota > Viridiplantae > Streptophyta > Magnoliopsida > Poales > Poaceae > Oryza > Oryza meridionalis. The sequence goes on along the minus strand of CM002528.2, from coordinate 1,900,545 downwards.
AAGATTTCACTCCAATTATCCAACAATAGTAAATTATGCCATTTCTTTCTTGCTTCATGAAAGTAACATAACATCAGCACAAAGAACAAAAAGAAAAAAAAAACAAAAGAAGAGGAAATGCATCAGCATGCATTACATTTAGATTCAGGTAGGAGCAAAGGGCCAACTGCATCTTCTATTGCATGTCCTTGTTATGGATGCAACCATACAGGAATTGACTCCAACTACCCCACCTATACAAAAAATGTCCAAAGTTATTCAGTTTATGAAATTGCAAATTTTCTTTTGCTTTGCCATCCTAAAAAGGTTATTTGTTCAGTTCTTCTGTCGCTCTCCTCTGCACCAGTATTTGCCAACGGCCCTACACTCTTGAACTCTAGCCAGAGGCCGGTGGGTGAGGAGAATAAATGATCCTGTCAATTAGCGTGAAGATGAACAGTAATATCAGCAATGCTGCAGTTAATAACAACAGGTAAAAACACTGTGCATGCATTGGCTATTTTGTGATTGGTTACCTACTCGTACGTACTTTCACATCAAAATTAGAAGTTTGGTTGAAATTGGAATGATGTGATGAAAAAGTTAGAAGTTTATGTGTGTAGAAAAGTTTTGATGTGATGGAAAAATCGAAAGTTTGAAGAAAACGTTTAGAACTAAACAAGGCCTTACATAAATCTGCAGTTCCTTGCCCTGCAGGGATCCATGATGTAACTATATAAGATCTTGCTGCTTGCATTGTAGCATACTCAAGATGACTCTGCATACAGGGTGAACATGTTAGTCTTGGATTATCTGATTAAGTTACTAGCAATGACAACAAGATCTTACTGAATGTGGAAACATGCTTTTGTTCCATAATCGATTGGTTACCCTGACGGCTAGCTCAGTGCAACATACTACCAAGTATGCCCTACAAATTCCCCTGAATAAAAAAAAATTGTCATATACAGGTGAGAAACGATATGCGGCATCAATGGGAACAAATTAATTAATTACCAGAAGGAATTCATACACAGTACACAGACCATACCGTCAAATAGCATCACACCAAGCAGCCTGCAATTGGAATATTGGATAAGTTAAAGCATTTCAAATCTTTGGCCGGATGACTGCAATCAGATACATTCTCCTTTATTTCTCCTCTGTAACTCCCATCTTTTATTTCCTTTTTGTTTTATAATGTTTTTGGGCACATTTTTTCTATCTATTAATATAATACTCCTTCCATCCCAAAATGTTTGACGCCGTTGACTTTTTTAAACATGTTTGACCGTTCGTCTTATTCAAAAAATTTAAGTAATTATTAATTCTTTTCCTATCATTTGATTTATTGTTAAATATACTTTTATGTATACATATAGTTTTACACATTTCACAAAAGTTTTTGAATAAGACGAACGGTCAAACATGTTTAAAAAAGTCAACGGCGCCAAATATTTAGTGAAGGAGGGAGTAATAAGCAGAGGGATATCTTACCTTTCTCACAAAAAAGAAAGATACTTTCTTTCTCACTAGTCACTTCCAATTCAATGGATCCGTATGAACCCATCATGTTTGCCATCCTGGTATTGTGCGGTGGTGCCGTGACCTTGCGGCCGCCGTTGTAATTAATTAACTCCGTATAAATGTTCACCTATCAACATGTCCTTCTCGCTAAGTTAATGGTATTTTAATGGTATTACTTTAGAGGACTATGCAGAAATCATAGTAAGACACTGTTTAAATGGGACTAAAACTTTTAACTCCCTATCATATCGGATATTTGAACACTAATTATAAATATTAAACGTAGACTATTAATAAAACCCATCCATAATCTTAGGCTAATTCGCGAGACAAATCTTTTGAGCCCAATTAATCCATAATTAGCCTATGTGATGCTACAGTAAACATTCTCTAATTATGGATTAATTAGGCTTAAAAAATTTATCTCGCAAATTAGCTTTCATTTATATAATTAGTTTTGTAGGTAGTCTATATTTAATACTCTAAATTAGTGTCTAAATACAGAGAATAAAGTTAAATCCCTGATCCAAACACCACCTAAACCATTGCCGTCATCTATGGCATTCCAGCTGAAAACCGGCTATCAGTTTTGCTGGTATGTGATATATATACCACGCCAGTAAAATTTGCTTACAAAAGCATGGGTTTGATAAATTTCAGATAATATGCTGTTCTTAGAATGTTTCTTGTAATTTCTTCACTTTGCAGCACACATAGGACAAAATGTTACAGTTAAATGACCTAAGACTTTAGATGATCTGAAGATACTTTGATACTTAATACCAATAAATGAATCTTGCAAAAGTGTCAACCAATTGACGGAACTTCATAGGCATGCTAGACTGCTATCTTAAACACGATTTCAACTTGTAAGCCAGTTTGGCTGTTTTGTAATTAGCTAACTGTACCATCGTGGAACAGGCGAACAGCAGAACATACCTTTCCATCAATTATGCAAATACATTTCAAGTAGCTTATAGTTCAACTAGAAAGGACGATAATGCAAAGAACCGAGGATATCATTTGATTTGCGAAAGCGTAGCTAGAAAGTATATCACAAACTAATTGGTTATTTGTGTAAATTAAGTAGTTATGATATTTTTGTTTTTATTTAAGGTTATTTCTGTAAATTAAGTGGCATTTTTGTTTTTCTTTTTCAACTGTATTGAAGGTCCACACCAGACACCACCATAGGCCATAGCACACACCCACTAGTGGAATATTAACACCCTTAACAGATGGAGACCAATGACAATTCTGTTTACCTCACAAATTTATATTGAGAACACCCAACTCATACAAAATGGTGATAATCTTGCAGGAATATGCGCAACAATAATTCTACTAGTACAGATACAGCACTAGTACTAACCAGTGATACATAATTTTGCAAGAATTGATTAATGAATAGGACAGAATAATGGCTACCTGCCGCCTGCCTGGAAAAATTTATGGACCCTTGTCAGCTTCAGGACTAGCAGTCGTCCAAGATGACCTAGTCACGGTTTATCAGTTCTTCGGTTATACTCCCTTCGTCCTAAAATATGACAACTGTGTGCTTAGATTTATAGTAGTTGTTATATTTTGGGACGGAGATAGTAGATAGCTCTGTAAACACAAACTGGATTGATTCAGTGTATAATAAGTAAGATTTTATTTTCTATTGGGAACTTAGTTCAAAAGGTGGATCTAGATTAATGCAGACCATTGGCTAGTACAACTTGTGGGGTTGATAGTACTACTAACAGTGAGGGCTTGACCATGATAAAGATTCTCTAGAGAAGTGGACAAATCCTTTTCACCTAATGAATTCGTTTAGATCAACGTTTAAAGAGCCATCTCTGAGGGGTCAAAATCTATTGGTTAAGACATAGAAGGCCAACAACTATTGGTTAAATAAAAATGGGGTGCTTTGAAGTAGGCAGCAATATGACACTATCACCCAACCATTCCTTCACAAGGCATTCCCGTTAACCATTATTTTCCAAAAAAGCAAGTGAGACAAAAGTTCTATCAAATAGTAACAAAAACTTCCCTGAAATAACAGATAACAATAAACCAATTAGAAAGGAATACATTCACAAAAGGACACTTAAACTACTTCCCATCTGCGTAGCTCCATGATATGTACTGGATGTTGAAAGCATTCCAAGAATAACAAGACGAAAGAATACCTCCGGTTAAATAACTTCATGTGTGCGCGGCTGCATCCCCTTCTTCTCTCTATTACTGTAAAAGTTATCATTTGCCATTCAATACAATTAGGCTATATATTTTGTTAATTGAACAAACCAGATATTCAGTCAAAAAAAGGCTGCCGGCTTGTAACAACATGACGCGATCAAATTTATGCTACTTTTTTACAAGTTTTGGAGGCTTCTAACTTTCCGTGTGCTATAATCTCAGTGCCTTCAGTTCCTCCAGAAACCGAGGCACGTCATGCAGTTGGAGAGGATTAGGTTGTTGTTGGACAACCAGTTGGCGTGTTAAAAAAAAATCACAAAGATATGCTTTACTATGTGGAATTCATCCCTCCTAAAATATTCTTCTGACTATTTGTTTGTCTGACTAATTGCAGGCTGACCATGTGGGCCATAGCCTCCATAGACTATATTAGACTGGAGAGGAAGCTAACCATTTCAATTTATTGAAAGAAAAATTAAGGTGCTAAATGCTTTTTGCACCACACATCCAGACTTGCGATGTGTCCTCTTCTCATCTCACTGATTGGGTAGTTCACACGCTAAACACGTCGAGCTTGATTTTTTTTTTTTTGGAAGCTAATCTTCCCCCAAAGCTTCCCTCTCTAAGCATGGAGTTAAGCTGTTTCAGCGCCCAGTCTAAATAGGGGGACCCACGAGTCTACGACAATTCTTCCCTTCGCCATCTCTGCCTGTATATATAGCAACCTCTTCTTCCTCCTCCTCTTCCCATCAACAGGGTGATACTGCCAGCTTCTTCTCAACTCGACATAAGAGCTTCCTGGCTTCTCTGTAAGCTCCATGCCTTCTCTCTCTCTCTCTCTCTCTCTCTCTCTCTCTCTAAGCCCCCCTTTTCTGTAAGCTCTAGTCTCTTCTGCAAGTTCCCTTTCAAGCAAAATCTCTCTCTCTCTCTCTCTCTCTCACGGAGAGTAAGAGAGGGAGAAGAAAACTAAAGAGGAAGGTTTGGGCTTTCCTCTTCGTTAAAGAGTACTATTTTCTTGAACAGGAGAGTGTTGTTTTACTGACCGCATTCAAGAAATTCACGAAAAGCTTGGTCAGACACAAATGCTTTGAATAGTTCCTTACAATGATCCCGTTTTCTAATCACAAAATGTCAGAAATATAAGTGTGAAACAGTCTTGGGTGAGAGCTTTCATCGATGACTTTATGTCTAACTCAGTTTTCTGGTGTTACATGCTTTTTGTTTCCTCAGAAAAAAAAAACAAGTAATTATCAGTTACTTTCTTTCTTTTGAGAAGTTGCACCATTATGTTCAAACAATCTGTTTTCATCCTCTTTGTGCTTGTGTTTGGGTCTATGCATTGATCAATTCAGTAGAGCAAGGAAGTAAAAGTTCTGATAATAATATTTACCTTGATTCTGGTACAAGGTAGGGGGTCACTTTGGTCGATGGAGGGGGGGACGAAGAAAGTTTTCACAGTTCAGGTGGAGGATGGAAAGCCCAGGAAGGACGGCCGGCCGGCGGTAGGGCCAGTGTTCCGGAGTGCACTGTCAAAGGATGGATTCCCGCCACTTGAGCCTGACATGAAAACATCATGGGACGTGTTCAGGTACAGGGTTGGATCAACAACTTCACTTCTTTCTTCTTTGTGTTTCTTTCAGCTCTTTCACAACATAGATCTCACTGTGATAAGTGCCTTCTAGTTTTCTCCATGGTACACATGTGTGAAGCTGTTCTGCGAGTTGAAAGAAAAGCAAAAAAAAAAAAAAAAAATCTGAATTGAATACAGCAGTTAGTTATGTTGGCAAATTGTTTTTGTTTATTTGGTTATATTTATATATTGAGGAAAAGTTTCTGCTTTTGTGGGAATGGGCATAAGGGAAGTTTTGGAGTTTTGCAGGAGGAGGGATTATGTGTTCTTTTTTCTTTTCTTTTTTCTTTTTTTGCCAGTAACCTATAAAATTCTGCAACGGATTTTTTTTTTCTCGTGTACCTTGACAATCTTATTTGTCATTTTGTGCCCTCCTCTCTTTTCAACTAGTTCTATATAAACCCGTTTTAATCTAAAATGAAAATCAATGGGTAGATAGATCCAAGTATCAGAGAGAGACGTAGAAGTAGAGCTAGTTAAAAAACATACCGTGTCCAGTGTCAACAGGCATGTGTACGGTCAGTCCTCAAATAGCTAGTTGGCACCTTAGTACATAACCTGTACGTGTACAGAGTAACACCAAAAGATACGAGTATAATATTTTGAAATTTCAACTAGTAATTTCATGTAACATATAATCTACTCCACATGCTAAAAATATTAGTTTCATGCAACAAATGCAAGATATGAAATTTAAACAACAGATTATCACAAGATACACGGAAAAGTCAAAGTATAAAAGAATACTCCACAATTTAGAAAAATCTTAGTTTTCATCCTTTCACTTATCCTCCTGCAGGGTTGCAGCAGGCAAGTACCCAGATAATCGGATGCTCGGATGGCGTCCTGTAAAAGATGGAGTGGTATGCCAACATACAGCTGCTAAGATCATGCATTCATGCTTCCATATCTGCTCCATGTCTTATTGTCGTTTTCTAAATTCCTGATGATAAACTCCTCCATTGTTTTCTGTACCTACAGATAGGGCCATACATATGGAAATCATACAAGGAAGTGTATGAAGAAGTCCTGCAAGTTGGATCTGCTTTGCAGCAGCTGGGGGTGAAGCCAGTAAGAACAGAAACTTAAGCAAACTTCCACTCCAAATCATAGAGCTAGACTCTCTTTCATTATTGGAATCTGCATATTTTGAAGAGAGCTCGAAACATTTACATGAGTTGTGGAGACTGATGCTCCTATGCTTGATCTTATATCAGGGTTCCCGGATTGGAATATATGGATCAAACTGCCCTCAGTGGATAGTAGCGATGCAGGTAAACTTTGTGGAGTAGGGACAACCTGAAAGAAAATTTCGATTTTCAACATTATTTTATCATAATAAGCTACTATAACCCTCTCAATTGAAAAATGCAGGCTTGCAATGGTTACAGCTTAATCTGTGTCCCACTCTACGATACTTTAGGTATGAAAATTGCTTAACTGAAGGCTCTTGTTGTAAAACATTTCAGATCGACTAATGCAAATCTGATGCACAACATTTGGTCTTTTGACTAGAAGTTGTATTATCCATTATCCCTAATGAGTAATGACATTCCATGAATTACAGGTGCAGGAGCTGTTGACTTCATTATTGACCATGCTGAAATCGATGTTATCTTCGTTCAGGACAAGAAAATAAAAGAAGTATAATACATTCAAGTTAAAATTTGTTGCATCTTTTTTCTGAATATAGTTTTGACCGCGAGAACTGTCTATTTGCAGATACTGTCCGCAAATTGCAAGTCTGCTAAGAGAGTGAAAGGTAAGCAATGGTATATAAAGGGACTGATGTAACTCTATGTTATCTGAAAGAATCCCCACCAAAATATGTTTACAGGACTGGTGGCATTTACTTCGGGAACAAGCGAAGAAATCACAAGTGCTGATCAGATTGGGATGAAGTTGTACTCGTGGAAAGATTTCTTAAAAATGGTAGGTCCAGAATTGCACACATTCACCGTTTGTTAACCTAAATAAAATACCTGGTTAAATTTCTCTGGACTGCTAATTTTGTGGTAATGCTTGCGATGACTACATAAGTGTTGTCTTGATAGACCAATATTTGAGTTGTGTTTCAGGGAAAGGAAAATCCAGCCCAACCTTGTCCTCCAAAACCAAATGATACATGCACCATCATGTACACAAGTGGGACAAGTGGAGAGCCCAAAGGTGTCATGCTTAGCCATGAGAGTCATGCCATTTATGTAAAAGGGGTAGACCTCTTCATGGACCAGTTTGACGATAAGGTTGCTCTTCTCTCCTTTGCTGGATACAGCAGTCTAAATAAACTTAATGCCTGATCCAATAGATGTTTCTACTTATGCATAATTATTGTATTGACCTAAGTGCATAATATAAACAGGACAAGTGGTTTTGTGTATGCAGATGACAACAGATGATGTATTTCTTTCCTTTCTACCGCTTGCTCACATCCTTGACCGCATGATCGAGGAGTTTTTCTTTCACAAAGGAGCCTCAGTTGGCTATTATCATGGGGTGAGCATTTCGAGCACATGTTCCAGAATTTCCATTCTTGAAGTGATAATCCTTAAAATCTTAATAAAATGGTAGCATTTCGTGAGGGTCAGGATTTGAATGCCTTGAGAGATGATCTCATGGAGCTAAAGCCAACTCTACTAGTTGGGGTGCCTCGAGTGTATGAAAAAATTTATGAAGGTGGGTCAAAATAATAAAAGGTCGGTATTAATTAAGCTAATAGATTGTTAACTCATATGTCCATTTATAACTGGCTCTAGGCATCTTGAAGGCCTTGTCAGAACTCAGACCACTCAGAAGATTAATTTTCAATGCTCTGTATAACCGGTACGTTGATTAGCATCATAAATTTCTTATGACAGTAAATATATTATGTATGCTCACTGTAAGATTTGTGATCCAGCAAACTGGCAAACATGAAAGCAGGCTGCACACACAAAACTGCTTCACCTTTTGCAGATATGTTGGCTTTCCGCAAGGTTTTATCTTTTTTTCCTTAAACAATCTCTAAGATAAAATTGTTTCCAGGTCAGAAAAAGCAATAGCTGTTTTACTTACAACTTTCTTACCTGCCTCTTCGTTGTAATTTCCTTGCTTTAGGTCAAAGCAAGGCTTGGTGGTCGTCTTCGCCTATTAATCTCGGGTGGGGCTCCATTAAGTAATGAGATCGAAGAGTTCTTGAGAGTAACCAGCTGCGCATACTTTGTCCAAGGCTATGGTAATGCATATAGATATTTTCCACCAATCAAATTTCTCCTGTATATCCAAAGAAGTAATTGTTATTACAAATTATTTGATTCTGAAAAATATAAAGGTAGTTGTTACCTGCTAAGGTCTACAAGCCATAGAAAAATAACTCACACAAATTGCCTGATAGAAGAGTTCAAGTATGAATTCTAATTCTATCTGGAACATGAATCAGTTGGCCTGATATGGAAATATCCATAAGAGAAATAAATACCTATAAGGCCAGTCAGCAGGAGCATTATCCAGTTTGAATTTACTTGTGGGTCAGTCAGCCAGATTCTTTTCAAGTTTGAGTCTAGGTCTTACTTGTTCTATCTTAGTTCCACAATGTCATCTTTTTCACTACAAAGTGCAAACACTAGGTTTAAGAGGATCTTCAACCAACTCTAAATAAATCCCCAAGGAGCCAGCCAAAACACAACCCTGTGTCAAAGTGTTTTGATTTGTTGACTGTTAACAACAAGTAAAATGTTTTGATCATCTATTTTCTTCTTCACAGAGACACTTAAAAGGATCTAGGATTCATATCCTCATAATATTTTGAATATAAATTGTTGAGTTGTGAGATACCTTTTAGTCTATTAAAAGGTACAAGGTTAGACTTTGTGGCTTTTTCACAGGTTTAACTGAAACACTGGGACCTAGCACGGTCTGTTACCCTGATGACATGTCCCTGGTTGGAACTGTTGGCGTGGCTGCTACTTATACGGAATTGCGATTGGAAGAAGTGCCTGAGATGGGTTACAATCCACTTGGTACTCCTTCCCGTGGTGAAATCTGCGTCCGAGGAAACTTCTTCACCGGATACTATAAAAATCCTGAGCTCACGAATGAGGTCATGGCTGATGGATGGTTTCACACAGGTGAGAGTCATTTTTTTTTTGTCAAAAATAGAGGATTGAGATAGGTTTAACACCCTGGCACATTCTTTTTCTCAGGTGACATTGGAGAGATGAACTCAGATGGAATCCTGAAGGTTATTGACCGAAAGAAAAATATATTCAAGTTGTCACAAGGGGAGTATGTTGCAGTTGAATACCTGGAGAAAGTATATGTTTTCCCTCCAACCGTTGAAGATGTAAGCTAAAAATCTAGTGCATATAGCACAAGCTTATAGTTCGAGGACATAATGCCCTACAATTAAGTAATACTGTCATTTCTCCACTCTTTCTAGGTCTGGGTATATGGGGACAGCTTCAGATCAATGTTAGTGGCAGTAGTTAATCCACATGAAGAGAACACCATGAAGTGGGCAGAATCAAATGGCTGCAAGGCTTCTTTTGCTGAAATATGCAAGTCTGAAGGCCTTAAAGAGTATATCCTGAAAGAGCTGCAATCTGTTGCAGCAAAGAACAAGGTACATCCTTTATGCAATTCCACAGTGGAGAAAACTGAACATATCACATGTTTGATCATTCTATCCCTTCAATTATCCTAATAGGCTAATACTATGTTCAACATGGTTTTCTTTTCGTTAGAATTAGAAAAAAGGGAACTCAAAAGTTTTTTTTTAGATTCCTAATGTTTAATCATGTAAGATATAGTAACCCTCATTGCTTGTCACCATTCAGCTACGAGGATTTGAGTATGTCAAAGGTGTAATATTGGACCCTATTCCTTTTGACCTTGAAAGGGATTTGGTAACTGCAACAATGAAAAAGAAAAGAAACAACATGCTAAAATATTACAAGGTAATACTAGTTTCTCTAACAGTATCTAATTATTTGTTCAGTTCCTTACTTGCCACTGAAATTCCTTGTTGCCGATGAGTAGTTCTAATCTGTTGTTCTTATGCATAGCCTGAGATTGAGAAAGTATACCAAAAACTGGAGGAACAGAGGGTTGCCGCCAAATCAAAGTAAAGAGATATGTTCCGTTTGAACACAAAATGAAAGGCTAGAATGCCATTGTAAATTTTCAATTTTTAGATAATGGATATCATTCCGGCCTCTACATGTAAATTTTCAGTTGAACTTCGGTACTCAAGATTACATGAATGCAATAAAATGTATATCGTGTGATGCCTTGTAGCTATTACACCCTTCATCTTATCTTACATATATGGAATATGATGAGCATTACAGAAGTTTGTGCTAGACCACATACTTCGAAGATCCTGAATGAGATATCAGGTATTGAAATCAAACAGAAGTATTTTGACTAAAAGACAATTGTTTTATTGTTCCTACCATGTGTACATCCATATTAAACCAGCTGGGAGTTATAGAGTTACTATTGAATCCTTTTAGCAACTTGAGCAGGGCAGATATGCAAAAGGATAACAACAATGACTAAAAATATACATCAATATGAACTACTAGAAAATACGCAAGCGATATTTATGTTTTTTTATTCTACACGCTGACCAAACAGAAGATGTACGAATGAACTTGGATAACACCTCCAGTTGAACCCTTGAAAAACAATGTTGAAAAACATTAAAAGCAACTACAGAGAGAACTTACTTCTTGCGAGATTGACCCTTCTCTGGCAAGTTGAAGCTGTAACACCACTGAACTGTGACTTTACACTTATAAATCTTCAACAATGTACTTAAACAAGTGAATTGGTCCAATAGTGCCAATATTTGTAAAAATTGCACGAGCCAACACATTCCATGTTGCTTCATTCGGACAGATACCTTCATACAGCATCTTTAAGAGGTAAACCATGGCATTTGACAGCTTACCCTGATTGCAAAGCTCTGAGATCAGAATTGTATACGCCACTACGTTGCGTGGGCAGTTCACTGCATTCATTTGTCCCAATAGACAAGCAGCAATACTGACCTTCCCTTCCTTGCAATAAGCATGAATTATCGCATTGAAAGTGAATGCATCAGGTTGAATTCCTTGAACCATCATCCTCCCCAGAAGCAACATAGCATATTTGCTCATGCACATTTGACACAGACCATTAATCACTGTGTTGTAAGTTACTAGACTTAACTCAAACCCATTGTTAAGCATCTCAATCACCATTGCAAAAGCGTCTTTGTGATTTCCTTCTCTGAAAAGGCCATGAAGCAACTCGTTGTAAGTCCTATCATTTGGATAGCATCCATTCCTTCTCATCCCATGAAACACATTCAATGCTCTCCCAACTCTTCCACAATCACACAGTCTTCCAATCAATGTGTTGAATGTCACGGTATTAGGTGGACAATTGTCCATTAGCATCTTATCAATAAGACTCTCTGCCTGATCAAACATCATCTTCTTGCAAAGCATATCAATCATGTTTGTGTAAAGAACAACATTTGGCTTGCAACCAGAACTTTTCATCTCATTCCATATCAACATGGCGCCATCCAGATCTCCAGCTTTAGAAAAGCCATCAACAAGTATAGAATAGGTAGTCGCATTGGGAAGGAGGGCATTTCTTTTCATGCTGTTGAAAAAATATAATGCTCCTTTCAAATCACCAATGCAGCAAAGGCCACGGATGAGAACATTGTAAGAGATTGTCGATGGAGTCCATCCTTCGTCCACCATCCAATGCCACATGGAAAGCGCATCATGTACCTTTCCATCCTCAAAAAATCCTTTCACCAACGCAGTAAACGTGAGAACATTTGGAGTGCACCCCATGCTTACCATCCTAGCCAAAATGGCACAAGCCATCCTCAGCTCCCTGGCCTTGCAAAATGCGTCGACTATAGTGGTGTAAGTGATGACATTTGGTTGCAATCCCCTCTGCACCATCTCGTCGACAACCGAGAACACCTCCCGCATCCTGAACTCTCCACAAAGCGTGTGAACGACAGCGTTGTACGACGCTTGCACCGGCATCGTCTCAGCCAGGAATCCCCTGGCCTCCTCCAACCTGCCCAGCTTGCACATACCCGAAACTATTGTACCATGGCTCACCTCGTCCGGGTGGCACCCCTTCCTGGACATTTCATCGAGCATCTTGCGCGCGGCATCGACCCGGTCGTTCTGGCACAGCGCCCTGATGAGCAGGTTGTAAGTGTACACGTTGGGATCGACGCCGGCCTTCCTCATGTTGTCGTACACCGGCACGACCGCCCCGACCATGTTCTCCCTGAGCAGCGCGTCGAGCAGGTGGTTGTAGACCCGCACGCCGGGGGCGCGGCAGCCGAGGTCGCTGGCGCGGTAGAACGTCTTGAGCGCGCGGTCGGCGGAGCCCGCGCGGGCGAAGGCGCCGATGGCCGCGACGAGGGCGTCCTCGGTGCACGCCACCCGGCGCAGCCGCATCTCCTGCAGCGCGTACTGGACGCCGTCCACGTCGCCCGCCGCGGCCAGCCTCCTGACGGTTGCCTCATGCTGCCTCGCCGAGTCCCCGGAGCCCGGGTCTGGACGAGGACGCTCCGTACTGGGTGGGTCCGCTGGTATCTTATTCCGGTGGTTCGTCGCCGGTGTGGTTGAGAGGTGGCGGCGGGAGATCCGCCGGAGGGGGAGGAGGAAGCGGAGGCGGCATTTGGTCGAACACATATCGCGCAGCGCGAGAGGGGTGAGTCTAGTTCGGTGAGGTGAATAAACCATCTGGTTTGATCTCGACCTTCTATCACGGATCGGACGGTGTAGATAATCCTCACGTGGTAAGATCAGGAGCCCAATACGTCCTTAGCACAACAAAGCCCATAGATTCGGAAAATTAAGTGGGCCAATACATGCTCAGGCACGGGCAGCACGGCCCAGAGTGGAACATGAGGAGGCCGAATATTGCTGGCCATAAACGGGCTGGCCTCACTTCGGCCCATTTATCTCAGCCCTTTCTGCTATGGATTGGATTGTCAGCTGCATTGCTCACTTTTTTTCTGACAAGAACATTTTTCCCCTTTTTTTGAGTAGAGACAAGAACATTTGATAGTAGTATTAGTTGTCTATAATTTTTGATGTTTTCGATAATAAAACGATTTCCAAAACTATGATTGTATATTAAAAGTAAATACTTAATTTTATTAAAGTATTTTTAAAGACTACTACCTCCATTCCGAGATGTAGACTTTTTGAGATAGGCATAGGTAATAGAAAGTTGATGAAAGATGATTGGAGAAAGGTTATCATTGGTTAAGAACAGGAAATATGTGAGTAAATTAAATAGAGAATGATTGTGATTGGTTGAGAGGGTATGTGGAAAATAGATTTATTCTGGGATAAGCTAATGTATTAGAAATAGCTACTCCTATCTAAGCTATATATCGTAGTGTAGTTCTAATGGGCGATCGATCGCCCTACCGATCTGGTAGCGATCGGGTAGCCCCCCCCCCTCCCCCTCCTTCCCTCCACCTGGTTTTCTTTTTTGGCACCGCATTACTTTCCTATTTTAGTAAATTTATGCACCTAAAGTTTATACACCTCAATTTACACATCTAAAGTTTAGAGACCAAAAGTTTATAAGTCAAAAGTTTATATATCCGATTCAAATTTGAATTTGAATTCAAATATTTTTTTTATATATAGTATTTCTATACATCTAAAGTTTATACACCTAAAGTTTATAAGTCAAAAGTTTATATATCCGATTCAAATTTTAATTTGAATTCAAATATCCTATTCAAATTTGAATTTGAATTCAAATATTTTTCATATATAGTATTTCTATACATCTAAAGTTTATACACCTAAAGTTTATAGACCTAAAGTTTATATACCCGATTCAAATTTAAATTTGAATTATATCTGATTCAAATTTGAATTTGAATTCAAATATTTTCTATATATAGTATTTCTATACATCTAAAGTTTATACACCTAAAGTTTATAGACCCAAAGTTTATAAGTCAAAAGTTTACATACCCGATTTAAATTTGAATTTGAATTCAATTTTTTTATATTTAGTATTTCTATACATAAATTTTTCTAACTTTTGTTTTTTAAAAAAAATTTGTGTGGTGCACTGTAGTAGAAAGAGAAGAAGGGAATGAGGAAGGGGGAGAAGAGGGAGGAGTATATCTGAGTATAGGGGAGGGGCAGGGGGTGATCGCTAGGCGGATGGGGGAGCGATCACCGCCCATTAGGATTTCCGTATATCGTATTTCAGTGCTTTTAAAGTTGTTGATAATCGAAGTTGTTTTAGGGTTTTCAAACTAAATATTTAAAAAGTTATTAATAATCAAAAATTCTAATTAGCCTTATCTAAAATGTGAATAAGTGAAAGGAATATTGTATCAGCTTTTTACTGCTTTTTGAACATTAGTAGGGTAGTTGAAGATTCCGACCGAGCATTAAGTAGAAGTCATCTCTCACGGTTAGCGTTTACCATTGGTCATCACTCCAAGTCAACTCTTACTCTCAGTCATGAGCGAATCGAATCAGGTAGAGAGAAAGAGAGAGTTCTTCTCTAATCAAGCAGAGTCCAGTCCAGTCCAGCTCAACAGTGTAGCTGGACGATCAGCAAGCAATGCCATGTGGGAATTAACATCAGACCACACACGCTACAGACAAAACAAAATGGATCTGAATTACTGATTCTTGATCAGATTCTCCATACATTATTTTCAACAGGATCGAGAGTACAACCATCATACAGGTGCAAGCGCCGACACACCGTGCTGTACACTGTGCAGATCTGGAATCCATCCACAGAGAGATCCCTCCTGCAGAAGTGCAGATCAACCACACCAACCACAGACAGCAGCAACAGTTTTAGCTCAACTGGAATTAATCTGGGTTTCAGAATTTCATCTCATCTCTTCACAGTTCAGATGAATAGCCAAGAACACACACTTCTGATTTTTATTGCTACCAGATGCAGCATTACAGGGCCCAACAGTAATTAGACTAGATCATACTACTATTATTAAGAGCAACCTTTTATTATTGCAACAAGACAGCTTGCTCTTACCACCACTGGTTAGCATAGAACCCAGAGAGGGGGGCACACACCCACACTAAAAGAGTAGTTCATCATTTACAGTGAGGACGGCCTCGAGAAGCACTGAAATTCTCATAATTTACATCAACCTGACGTGATGAGGTTTCAAAATGGCCAAGTTGGGAGGCATTGCGGCGACGGCAATCATGGGTGGCGGATCATGCTCGGGGCGCAATGTTCATCTCACGATCTTTCTTGCTTTGCTATGGATCTCCAGCCTCGATGATGTCTCGGCATTCCTGCAAAGGTAGAAGAAACTAGCAACATAAGCAGAAGAATCAAATACACTGTGCAGTACAACGAAAAAACAAAGAAAGTAAACGAATAAACTTCGTTGCAAAAACAGATTGTAACAGCCAGCTCCAGATCTTGACCCGAGTAAGATATATTGTTGAGTTGGAGCACTCTTTTTTTCTTCTTGAAAAAATGCTTAGAGAGAAACACACACACAAAGTTCACATACTTGGGAGCTGCCGATATGGCCTCTCGAGATCTGCTATTAGAATTATTATTCTTGTAGAACCGAATGGAGATCAGACTGCTATGCGCTCTAACTGACGATTCAGGTGATCCATGGAAGCTCACAGCCGACCCCGTTTGTGAGAAAAAACCTGTGGCGTCAAAATAAGGAACTTTAGGGCAATTGTTTTATGAGCACCAAAAATCTGAAACCGTGTGAAGTATTTCGGTAATGGTTTGCATGATTCAACTGCATTAGTAAACATGCCTATTGATATAATTAAACTGCTGGGTGGAATTAGGTTATAGATCAGGAAATCGTATTCAAAAGATCTGAATAATTTTGCATAAATAATAACATCACATTGCAAGAAACAATGAACTAAAAAATTTGGAGTTCTTTGATAACTACCATTTCTGAGCTTTTTTCTTTGACCATACTTTAAAGATCTTAGCTTAGCAACATATCAACTAACATACTCTCTAAATAGTGGAAGAATCAAGAAAATTAACATGCAGCAAACTTAACCACACAAGTTCTAACAGCACAAGAAAAAAAATATCCATGTACATATATGAAACTAGACAGGACATTGATTGAAAAATATATACAGTTAAATTGCAGTGAGAACAAGCAATGTTTTATTCATTAGTCAATCAAAATTTCATTTTCCCATACAAATAAAGAATATATGACATATTAGTACCAGTAAAGTTGACTAATTTGGTATACCTTGCCAGAGTATGACGAGGCAGAAGATAATGGTAATGATCAGGGGAAACAAGTTGCCACTTGAAGACCCTTGTTTGGCGTTCTTCATCTTCTTCAAAGCCTTCATCCGCTCAATCCTTGCCCGTTTCAATATAGCAAGTTCACTCAGCTCATTGAGGAGCTTCTGGTCGGAAACATCCAGTGGCGTGGGTGTTGGTGGCCGTGGTGGCCGCGGTGGCTTCTTGGACCGCTTCTTCTTTGTCTTCTCGCCTCCGGAAGTATCCAGAAGGCCCAGTTTCTCCTCCCCATCAGACTTCCTGTCATCTCCATTTTTGGCAGCAGCATCTGGAGAGGACGGACAGCAACACACGTGCTGATGATTTACATCATCTTTCAGGCATCCATTGGTGAACATGGCACCATTCCACGCACCATTCGGTGCTGTTCTTTCTTGGGCAACAGCAAAATTGGCATCCGCCCCGCTGTTATGCTCGCCGACGACAATGTTATTTCCACTCTCCAGATCAATTAGAGCATCCCGGTCATTAACACCCTTAGCATCCATTGGAACTGCAAAAAACACACCTATGCTCTAAAACATGAAAAGATTGGTTCTCTCTGTGTGTGTTACTACAATGGATCAACACTAGCAATCCCTCCTCTTCCTCGGGAGACAACCGCTCAAATACTGCCTGCCTGCACAAACAAATTAGGCACCAAGTTAGGTTGGTTGGTTAGTTAAAATTCCAATTCTGATACAGCTGAGCTCAGAAGACCAAACAAGGGAAACCAAATTGAAACTTTTCACCACCTGAATTACCAAACCATCAAAGCAATCAGATTCAGGCAAAAAAAAAAAACCCGGTCTCCGTATGGAAATCAGTACGCAACGCACAAAGAGAACATGGTAAGGTGCTCAGCTAATTGAGGTCGCAAATAAAGGTGAAACTTTTCCTTGCATTCCAAGAACAGTTCGTGCAAAGGAAAACAAGGTGCTACACTAAATATACCACAGAAACAGAAAAACCAGCCTACCTAAAAAAAGGCAGAAACATGTGAGAGAAACACGCAAAGCTCTCAGAGCTTATCCTCCTTGAACGCCAAATGCAGCAGAGGCTGCCACCGCCAATCAGCCTCGGTTTCTTCCCCTTTTCACACGCGCACCATTGCCAACACACAAAGCATCGCATTGCTTACACATGGCATGTTCCAGTTATTTTTATTTTTTTTTGCCTAATTTTTTTGTGTTGCTTAATTAGGCGAAAATGGATGCAGCCAAAACAAGTAATACCGGCTTATGGTTGGAGCTTAGCATTTGGCATTTCGAAGACAAACCGTCCACACGAATTGGGGGCGGAGAGTCCGGAGTCAGCGAAAAACGAGAGACATCGCGAATTTGGCCAAAGGAAATGAGGGTAACAAACAAGAACACTTAATTTGGCATATACATAGCTCGCGCAGGGAACAAAAATTGATAAGTCTCAAATTAATTCAAAGAAGAAGAAACGAGGAGAGAACGGAATAGAACAAGCTAAAATCGAAGCAAGCACGCCGCTCTCCGGGCAAATCTCTCAAGAAATCAGAGGAAGGAAGGGACAAAAGAGCAAAGCAGGCACGCACAATGCACAAAAAAATTATTTGTCGAAGAAATTAGTTAACAAAAATTTGGAATTGAGGGAGGGCAAGTTTTTAGTGGAAAATTTTTAATGCAAAGCCCAACGCTTAATAATGTTCTGATCCGGAAAAAAGCAAAAAACCCGAATCAAAATAGCCGCTTTAATACAAAGGAAACCTTCCACCGACACAAGTAAAAAAAAATGGAAAATCAAAAAATAAAAAAAAAGAACCCCACATCTTTCCGCCCAAATCAGAACGAGAAATCCAACCTCCCCCGAGGAAGGAACCCAGGCGAGGGGAACCAAGAACGAACAACTCACCAATTCAACAATCATCCTCACAAATAAATCCAGTGCCGCTGCTCTCCCATGGCGATCGATCCCACCCCACCACCGAATCAAGAAACGCCCCCAACACCAATCACCAATCCGAAAGTGGAAGAAAGAGAGAGAGCCCAGCTCGCGAGGAAACCTTGGACCTGCGGCCTCCGAGGCGAGGGATCGAGGAGGGAGGTGGTGGGGATGGTGGGGGTTGGAAGCATCCAGATTTGCCTCGAGACTCACGCACTCCAGAATGCCATGGCATCAATCTAACCTATGGATGGTTGAGCCACTTCTTCTTCTTCTTCTTCCCCCTTCTTTTTTTTCCCCTTTTTTTGGGTTTATTATTTAGGTTGGGTGGTTGTGAGCCGTTGGATGATGGAATGGACGGCTCAGATCGTGCGATGGTGGTGGGGCCGGAGGGTAGAGCTTTGTTTGATTGGCTTCTATGGGCGTCTAAATTTAGTACACGGCCGAGGAAATGTGATTTCTGGAAAGCATTTCTATTTTACTTTCTTTACGAGGATATAAGCTAATAAATCTATTTTTCTCTCTCTCGTGTTTTTGTTAAATTTAGAAAGTGTAAAGTGTTCCGTCGAAGACAATAAGCAGTTATTCATATGAACCTTTTTTTTTTCAAATTATTCATTCGCATCTACGCTATACACTCGCGGAGCTGCGGTCAAAAATATCATAATATTACCTCCATCCCAAAATGTTTGACGCCGTTGACTTTTTAAAAAATGTTTGACCGTTCGTCTTATTCAAAAAATTTAAGTAATTGTTAATTCTTTTTCTATCATTTGATTTATTGTTAAATATACTTTTATGTATACATATAGTTTTACATATATCATAAAAATTTTTGAATAAAATGAACGGTCAAACATATTTTAAAAAGTCAACGGTGTCAAATATTTAGGGAAGGAGGGAGTATGTGCTTAAAAGAGCCAAAGATAACTAATATAAATCCATGAACTGACCATGTGTATATAAACACGGGAGAGAAGGACACATTCACAATAACACGTTTTCTAATTCAAGTATTCAACCGCTGATTTTTATGAACTACACCTCAGCCAAAAACATGTTAAGCACAAGCAAAATGGTGGATAGGACAGCTAAGCTTAAGCATTAGACCTATTCGGTTTGCTGTTCCATCAATTTTTTTTTCGAAGATATTGTTTGATGTGAAAACTTTTGCGTGAAATGATATTGTTTAGTGTGATGTCAAAATCCAAACTATCCCATTGTTATCGTACAAATATCACTCCTATAGCTACAACTTACCCCCTCCTTAAAAAAAAAAAGACAAATCGTACCTACGAACCGAATCGATGTGTGTGTCCAAATTCGTAACTAGAAATTCTTTTTTTTGACAGAGTAGTAGGGTCTCATCTTTTGGCTTATGCTTATGTTTATTAGCCAAAATTTGAATTTTCAACCTTAAATTTAGAGCTGATTTTGAGGTTTTTTTTCATCGAAGTTTACTTTTTAGCCTTTGCTTTTAGACCGCTAAAAACACATATATAAAAATTTTATTCCTAAATTACTTTTCGTTTACAAATATGACGATGGCTCGTAGCTATATATAGCATATACACAATTCCCAAACTTTGTTTGAAAATATCTTCCCATAGGGAAAAAAAAAAGGAATGGATAAGGTTGCATTGCAAGCTCCTACTACCATCATACATAGTGATCATCTACCACCATATCCATTAATCCACCAATCCATAGATAAAGCAAAGCTTGTCTCACCCTGTCATTGAAACCTGTGGGAGAGGCATGCATGACAATTGACAAAACAAGGGGAAAAAATTAAAAGGAAAAAGAAGATGTGGACATGTTCATCAGCTAATTAAGCTGCCTGCAGCCAGCTCAATGGAAAGGCACTCGGACTGCTACACCCGTCATCTCTCTACGTGACAGGCAGTAGTCAAGACAAGAATCTGAGATAACGACAGGTAATTAATTATGCTAAGCATAAACGTATATATAAGTACTACTCGTATATCTATCTAATCGTTTAATGTCTCGTTTGATCTTAAAGAAAAAGGGTTAGGTTGGTGACATAGATTGATTAATTGGAGCTTGAAAGTGAAGAGCACGACCGAATGAGAGCCTTCTCGGTCTTCTTCTGATCTTGTGTTTTTTCTCCATGGATGGATCGTGACACAGATTGTTTTTTTTTTCTCTCTCTCTTATCAGATTGGACCACATTTTGAATTTAATTTTAGAGATTTTCTTTTTATGATTGTATACTACCATTAATTTTGGGTCTGACTTTCAAACCGATAATATTATGATAAAATTCCTTGTGTACGGTTGAAAATTTAAGCAATTCTTTTTATACTCCTGACTTTGGTCATTCATTTATATACCTCTCAATTTTAATTTAGATCCCTTCTATTATTTTTCTTTTATTAGTTGATTATTAGTTGACCGTTAAATTCCTATAAAAATATCTATTTTGTATTTTGGTACGAAGAAACATATAGATATATGGAATATATTGTTGGAGTATAGAAATTTACTGTATGAGATTATTATATTTACGAGTTGCTTTGTGAGATATTATTGACGATAAAAAATATTTTTAGATTATGAGAATAAAAGTTAATATTCATTTTTTATTTATTAAAAATTATTCATGTAGCATTTCTTAATAGTAATATAATATATTCTTACATCTTATATACATATATTTATCTTATACAAATATTTTCTACTACTATAAAAAATTGCTACACATACAGTTTTAACAAGTAAAAGTAAATATTATTTTTATGTAATATCTAAAAATAAATTGTATCATAAATGATGCCTCGCATAAACAAACTCATAAATATTGTAGTAGTTTTATATAACAAATTTCTACACTTCAACAATACTATATTCTAAAGATTTATATATTTTGAAAGAGAAAAATATGACCAACTATGATTGAAGAGATCGGAGGTACATAAGAGAGAATGACATATAAGGCATTGCATAAAATTTCTAACAAAATAGATTTACAAGTTCTACTTATATACTCCCTCCGTAAATATTTGACGCCGTTAACATTTTTAAATATGTTTGACCGTTCGTCTTATTTAAAAACTTTTGCGAAATATGTAAAACTATATGTATGCATGAAGTATATTTAACAATAAATTAAATGATAGAAAAATAATTAATAATTACTTAATTTTTTTAATAGGATGAACGGTTTTAAAAAAAGCCAACGCCGTCCAACGTTTAGAGAGGGAGGGAGTATTTTTTTTATTATTTTTCTACTTAGCTCAACTCGATGAGAGCGTCGCAAGCCCGATCGATCAACAGATGAGTTTGGAGTCAAGCGGTGGGCCCGCCCACACGTGATGTTGCCTTCTAGACCCCGCCACGTACGCCTCCAGCTGCTGCTGCTGATGATGGCGAGCTGGACAGCTGCTGCTTCTTCTTCTTCCTTCAATTCGCATCAATCGAGATTCTCCTTTCGATGCGAGATCCTCTCCTACTACAGCTCCAATTAATTACTAATTACTTTAATTAATTAATCTAAGCGAATCAGTTGCGGTCCTGCAACATTTAGTACGAAATTGATGCTCTGTTATGCATCTGTGATACATGAATTTAATTGAATTTGTCAGATGTTACTGTAGTATAAAATTTGACCACTCGTATGTTTTCAAAAAGAGATATATAAATATTTAAAAAGATGTCATCTTATCAAAGTAATAATTTGCATGCTAAATATAGCTACACTACCTGCATTCATCAAAACACGGTAATTTAAAAGTTTTTTTTTCATTTACTGCTAAACAGTTTGACCTCATGTGCTTTACGTGGCAATCCTTCATAAATCATCCAACGCTAATAGTATTAAGAGGATAACGTAGCTTTAAAGAAGATAATTCAAAAGGTTGAAATAATTGAGATAGTATAGTAAAGAAAATGCTAGAAATAAATGAGATGATTCACGCCATAAATGAACAGTGTCTAAAAGCTACAAATATTAGTATGATATGACTTCATTAGATAAATTAGTACTTTTTCTGTTTCACAATGTAAGTCATTCTAGCATTTTTCTACAAGTCTAAGATTTATTAGCATCAATATAAATGTGAAAAATGCTAGAATGAATTATATTGTGAAACGAAGAAAGTATTAACTATATTTTTAGTGGGGAGCTACTCTCGCAGATATATAGGATTTGGACAGCCATCGATCTGTTGGCCTGTTGGGCTCAGGTCCAAAATCAATCTGTCAAGCACAGTTAATGGGCCCATCATCTTTATCTAGGCCCAAAAAATCTTTCATTAAATTCTACCTTGGGCCTTTATAAGCCCATCTCAGTTGGTTAGGGTAAAATCATAGAAACTCCCAAACTTGATGGGCCAAGAAAATCATTCTGTTGATCATCGAACGAGTGAATTTAACTTTTTGTGCATTAGTTTAGGAGGGAGATTAGGGGAAGGTACATGCAAAACCGCTCGGTTATCACGTGCAGTAACCTTCTTAGTTCTTAAAAACCATGGTAATCCTCGCGGTATCCGCACAGTTTTCCCAGATACCACAGTAACCATCTTGCTGTGGGGTGACGGTAATCCCACCCAAATGGTTTGATTAACCCTGGTCCTGATGATGACAGGATCAATGGATCATGATCAATTATCCCCACCTCTATGACTTTGCTACCACCTTACGTCCCTACCATCACCATGCGCTCACTGTCTCCTCTATCCTCTATCTCACTCTCCGCGTCTACGGTTGTTGGCACATCGATACCATCTTTCTACCACGTGGTTGGGGTTAGCGGATGGACGAGGCCACTGTCACTTTGCCCGTCAAGTATAAATGGCACCTAGGGTAGTAAACCTGATACCGCAGATACCATACTTGATTCTAGCATCATACTTGTAGGTGGCTGATTACCATGTGTATTAATTGTGATACCTAGGTATCAAACCAAATATCAGGTACCAACCGAGCCGCGGTCTTACTTGTTGTCGTGCTCATCATTGTCAGAAACATCCACTCCTGTATACCTCACCGTTATAGGTCCGCTATTCATTCGCCTCACCGATGCCAGATCCACCATTTGTGTGCCTCGACTCTGACGGATCGGACGATCCTATGCCTCAGCCGCTCCGCCTCATCATCGGTTGTGCTACCTCACCCAAGCACCACTTCGCTACCGTGGATCCGACGAGTCCATATATTGCAGATCAGGGACCCACTGCCATGCTTGAGCTGCCCTACTGCACTCAAGTTACACATCAACAGTTGCCACGCTGATCTTTGGCCAGATCTACAGAGAGAGCGTGGAGAAAGGGCGCGGCAATGAGAAAACAGAGATTGGGCCGGATCAACATATTTGATCTGACATAAAAAAAAGAGAGAGAGATTGGGAGGTGCAATGTGGTGCTGGTTTTGAATTATTATTTTTTGAACATACAGAGATTTTATTAAGCAAGAACAGAGTTCAGGGATAAGCCCTAATACATTGCCAAAAGAAAGTACTCCCTCCGTCCCTAAATATTTTATGCCGTTGACTTTTTTAAACATGTTTAACCGTTCGTCTTATTAAAAAAATTAAGTAATTATCAATTCTTTTCATACTATCTGATTCCTTGTTAAATATATTTTTATGTATACATATAGTTTATATATTTCACAGAAGTTTTTAATAAGACGAACGGTCAAATATATTTAAAAAAATCAACAACGTTAAATATTTAGAGATGGAGGGAGTATTTCTTACGAGGATGTGAAGTAGTATTTCTGTATGCAGAAGGAAGGTCACTCCCATTATAGCGCTACTGTAGTCTTTCTATTAGTTTAAACGACTTAATATGGTCACATATATAATTTATATATTTTCCTGATTCCTCCGTTTTATCAACAACCCAATGTCATTTAGTTATCTGCAAACAGCTAAGCTAGATGCAGACTTGCCTACATACACCTCGATCGCAAGTATAAATTAATTAATGTGCATGACCAAAATGAAGACGGTGAGCTTTTAAAAGCTGCATATCGTAAGCTTGAGACGACGGTTATGTAGCTTTTTGCCAATTATGAATGGAGATTCACAAATAGACTTTAATAATGTGTTCTCCTGATCTTGTTTTGGTTAAATTTACCTTTGTGTGGTCATTTCTTCTATCATTTCTGAACTACACTCGTTTTAGAGTGCTAGATTGTAATAATGAGATGTAGCTCTCTTTGAGCAAAGGCCGGGATGACTATTCCATTATCTATAAAATATCCTCGCGGTATTATATCTAATTAATGCAGCGAGCTAACGGTATTTAGCACGTGAATCCTGAGTTCCTGACCCATATTTACTTATATATACTCGGTATTTATTCAAGAATTTACTATAGTATTTACTATTTAGGATACCTAGGATGCATGGATGATCTAGAAGTTCACTTATTCTACTTTGGTGATCAGTCTGATCTGATTAGTTGTGTATATTCCAATTGGTGTTCCTCTTTCATTAATATGCCTCTAATAGTTTGACCTTTTTTCTTGCGGGGCTCTAATAGTTTGACCTAACAGGAAACTCCTTAAATTTAGAGTTGGGCAACGTTAAACATGTGGTCTGTTCAGTGATGAGTATCCTACCTAGCTACCACTGTATAAACACATGACAATATATACTCCATCCCTCCAAAAGAGTTAATTTATAGGATTCAAATTTATCTAAAAAAGGTTATTTTGGAGCCACCTAAAGACTTGGTCCTCAAATTAGGTAGTACTCCTATAATGAGTCTTGGAGCAAGTTTAATAATATAGCCAAATACTAACTAGCTCCACTCATACAATAGTTAGTTGAATATATACTTCATCATTAATACATAATATAACCATCTCTCTCGGATGGTTTATCGGAGTCCATGTCGCAACTGTCAATAAATCTGTAGCTCACTTTTCTTCTCTCTTCTCTCATCTCTTATCTACATAAGCTCAAATGGGATGTGGCAACTTGTACAACCCGCTTACATCATTTTATTGTACTCGCTCTTACTCATTCCATACCTGGTAGGAAATACTACTTATTTACTAATTAGAGGCAATTTAATATTTTCTCTTCCGTACTAATTTGGCTTATAATTAATATAAACCAACTCCTTTTAGGATGGAGGTAACTTATTTTCCTTATATTTTTATTAGAAGGTTAAAGCAGCCATCATATTCACTGTTAATCCAGAAAATCACATGGATATAAATTATATCAGTGTAGATTAATTTGATAAAAAAATGCAAATAGAAAAAAATATATATTGCTGAAAATATAAGTACATGTAAATAAATATGGCATAAAACATATAGATTAGCAAGAACCATCTTATACATACGAAACATGTTAAAAAACGTAACGACGGTAACTTATCCGAACTTTACACTACTTCAAGCACTAAGGAATCCAATGAGTTTCTAAACAAAACTGCGTAAGTATGAGAAGCCAATTTTATAGGACCACTCACGTGCATGTCGCATGCATCCGCCCCCTGAGCCTAGCAAGGTGAGGGAGCATGCGTGTTTCTCTAGTTTTACACCACCTATTGTTGAAGTGGTTAAAAGAACACTCACCCTTTTTAAGGTACGTAGTCTTACTCTTCTAAAACAAGCAATGTAACGCTAGAGATTATTTATGTGCATGTCTCTTACTACGTATGAAGTAGGCTTTGAGATTTACCTAGAAATTTTTCTTCAGATGGGCTAAAAGCCTAAAACCCACGTAATAATTTCAACTGACGACACATATAGAGACTATATTGAAACATAAGCAAGAGTCATATATTAATGCAATTGGCAAACATTAATCTAGCTTATTTCGTACAAAATTATGTGGGAATTAATTTGAGCAGCAGGGGAAGAATCAAATAGTGAGATGGATCAATCGTTGTATACGGCTCGTCGTCAACGCGTAACCCAGTCACAGGCGAGGCCGCGGAGGCAGATGCAGCAACACGCGGATGGGCAGCGGCGGTGGAGGCCCGGGCTGTGCCTACGTTGGTTCAGGCTCTGGTGGCTCCGCCGCGCCGTGTGGCGGCTCGCGGAGCTCTGCGTCGTGGCGCTGTCTGGCCCGCTCGTGGCCAGGGTAGCGGCGGCGCCTGACACGCCAGCGCCGTGGAGGGGCGGCGCCGTCGCCGTCGACCCCTACGCCTTCGCTGCGCTTTTCGTCCCGGCCGTGCTGCTAAAGCGCACGGGAAAAGGCTACTAATTACACAACGCCTAAGCACATACACGTGACAGTTTATTAACACAAATTATATGAAAGCTATGAACGCTATAAATTTTGTCCAACTATGTACTTCTGTGTGTATACTAGCTAGCCGATTGTTCATTCATCATTGAACCGATTTGGTGCCTGAAAGTTGTGACGTTTAATCATGTTGACCAGCGTTTATAAGCAGAACGGCGCAGGGGCATTTTGGTACTTTCACCACTCTTTCTCTCTCCATTTTGGCTGGGAATAATAAAATAATGGGAGGAGTGTCCAGCAGCTAATTACCACATTTTTACAATGTCCACGAAAAGATTCATGTTCTTCGGGTGTCTCATAGCTAATGCCACAATCTTTGAGTGTCCTATAGCAAATTTTGCCTTATCTATAACACTCTATATTCTTAAGCTCAAAAAATACAAGTATACCACATTACCATCCATTCGTAATTATTATATCATATATCTAACACAAAAATATCATATCATTTACCATTTGTTACATTCTAGAACTCTAAATGTGAGTATATATGGCAAATCATCTATCATCAAATCAACTTCGAAATCGACATCCATAGCCGAACGTAGAAAAACACCATAGAAGATCACAAATAATAACGACACCGAGGCACGATATTAATTTGTTAATGAGGTTCAGTCGATACCTATATCCCGGGGCACTGATTATGGGTAATCTTTCCCGTTCCAACATATTAGGAAAAAGTACACCGAAGGTCTCTCAACTTGTCATCGAATTAAAAAATCATCCTCCAACCGCAAAACCAGATATAGGACATCCCACAACTTACAAAACCGTTCACTTTAGATCCTTCGCTGGTTTTGAACCCGGTTTCGTCCGATGTGGCGGCTGAGTCAGCGTGGGACCTACGTGGGTCCCACATATCAGGGTGTACAGTCAGCACCTCTCCCTTCCACCTTCTCCCCCTTCCTCTTCTCTCTCTATTTCTCTCTCTCTCTTTTCCCCTCTGCAGGATGCCCAGCGGGTGGAAGCAGATCCTCTGACTTAACTACATATGTGGGTCTCACTTTGCTATGGCCCCATGTCAGTGACTCAACTCAGAGGATCCCTTTCCCCGGCGGGTGGGGAGCTCGTCAGGGCGAGGTGGGAGAGGACATCTGGCGGGCCGGCGATGCGGCGGCGGCGGCGGCGTCGTCGACGATGCAGGAGAAGGGAGAGCGTCACCGGCTCACCGCACGTGCGACCTCGGGGTCGGGCCGTCAGAGAGGCCTGGGCGGTGGCGGCGAGGACGCCAAGGCGCGGGACTCCGGGTGGCGGCGGCGGCATACAACGCGCTGCGGGCGCCGGTTTGGGACCAATTAGAGGAGCAGAGAAGATTAGGGCTAGGCCGTCATCTCCCGACGACGGCGGCGAGGCAGAGGAAGGGCGGTGCGGCGAGGAGGGCTCGACGAAGAAGATGAGGAGCGTGGTGCTGCGGGAGGCCATGGCGGGGCTCCCGGAGCACGGCGACAGCCGCGTGAGGTACGGCGACACGTGGCGGCGGGCAAGCGAGGGCGGCGAAGGCGAGCCCGCAGCGGCGGTGGCTATGGAAGCAGCGGAGACGCGGTTGAGGAGTGGACGGCGACGGGCGGGAGCAGGCCGACGGCGGCAAGGGAGTTGGGCGAGCGCGGTGGCGGAGAGGCAGCGGCAGTAGCAGGCGAGCGGGGAGCGGCGGCGCCGACGACTCCGCGCCGCTCGGCCTCATCGTCGTCGGCGGCTTCGGGTGGGGGCGCCGCGCCGCCGGCTTCTTGTCGCTCGTCCGCGGCGGGGGCGCCGCGCCGCCGGCTTCTCGTCGCTTGCCATGGCGCTGGAACGGGGGAGGACGGCCGGAGCGGCGGCTCGTTGGGGACGGCCTCGCGGAAGAGCAACGGCCGGAAGGACAACGGCGGCGGCGGCGGCGACAACGCGTCGGCCGGCCAACTCCCTCCTCGCCGCCTCCATCCCCACTTCCCTCCCGCTGTTGCCGTCTCCGTCTTCCGCTCCTCCCTCGCCCCGGATGGGAGTTTCGTCGGAGAGGCGTCCTCCTCCTCGACCTCTCCACCGCCGTTCCCCTCCAGCTCCTTCTTCGCTCTGCCCCTGTGGTCCCGCCACCGACGCCCCTCCCCGCTCGCGTGCGCCGACCTCGTCGACCGGGGTGACTTCAACGGGGCACGCCGCGACGGGACACCGTGCTCGCCGCCGCCGACCTCGTCGAGCGGGGTGACTTCGACAGGGACAAGAGAGGCCATGGCGACGCCCGACCGCGGCGTGCTCCTCTGCACCGGCGACAGCGCCCGCGCCCGCCGCACCATCCTGCCGCGCCGCCCTGGCTGCTCTTCGCCGGCCACCGCCCATGGAGAGGGAAGGAGAGAGGAAGTGAGTTGATGGGGAGGGTAAGAAGTGGTGACGTGGACAGTCTGACATGTGGGTCCCACGCGGGTTCCACGATAGCTCAGCCGCCACGTCGGACAATACCAGGTTAACTCGAGAGATGTTTTGTGGTTGGGGGATGATTTTGTAACTCGATGAAAAGTTGAGGGACCTTCGGTGCACTTTTTCCAACATATTATAGCTCATCCATATTCGTGCTGGGCTGTAAGGAGGGCCCAGCCCAATATAGAAGTATAATACTCGGCCCAAATAAATCTTCTTCCCTATCCATCCCCAACTCCCTATCCGTTCCAGCTCATCAGCTCACTCCCGCCTCCATGTCCATGTCCAAGCTCCTCTCGCCGCCTCCCACCTCACCACCAGGACCAGCCCTCTCCCGGCTCCCGTGTCGCCGTGTAGCGCCGCCTCCCGTGCTGCCCTTCCCCTTTCCTCTCCGCCGCTTGACGTCGCGCCGCGTCTTCGCCACCAGCTGCTCCTCCTCCGACTCCGAACATGCTCCTTCGGCCTCCAGCACCGCCCTTGCCGGCGCCGGAGACGACCTCTCCGCCGGTGTAACCCAAGAACGCGAAGGCGCACTGCCGTTTGTTCAGCTCTCCTCGGGTATAGTCCTCCGGACCGAGGAGCAGAGCTTGCTCGGGGACCACGCGCCGGCGCCGGCGCCGGCCTCCGCCGCTTCGTCTTTCGCGTTGCCGGATGAGCTCAACGGAGGCTGCAGAGAGGATGACCACCTGGGAGAAACTCCGGCTTACCCAGCTGCCATGAACGGTACGAATTCTGCTTCTCTGGAGCTCAATTGTTGCATCTCTCCTGAATCGTGTTCGACGCGCAGCGCTGTACGCGGCCTGCCTCGCCGGGAACGCGACGGAGCAGCTCTGGAACTTCACATGGCCGGCCGCCGTCGCCGTGCTCCACCCGGCGAGCATCCTCCCCGTCGCCGTCCTCGGCTTCTTCACCAAGGTGCAGAACGCCGACCACTGACTCTCCAACTAATATATGCGTTCGAATTAATGGCGACATTCTGACGAAATCCGATTTAATTTTGCGTGCTAGCTCGTCGTGTTCGCCGCCGGCCCGTTGGTCGGCGAGCTCATCAGCTCGCTCCCACGCATCCCCGCCTACCGATCTCTCGCCGCAATTCAGGTGACTATCCATGATCCGAAAAAGCAACGTCAGATTTCTGCTTCAAGAAGAGTGTCATCAACATCATCGTGTCGTGCCAGACCGCGGCGCATTTGGTGTCGGTGGCGACGATCACCTACGCGTTCGCCGTCCACAGAGCGGCGGCGGCATCGCTGCTCCTGCGGCCGTGGTTCGCCGTGCTGGTGGCGTCCACTGCCGTCGACAGGCTCGCCTGCGTCGCGCTCGGCATCATCGCGGAGCGGGACTTCGTCGTGCAGGTGACCGAAGCTCCCAACCACCTCCTGCCATTGATTACATATATAGCTCGTCGTTGCTTTCTTCAACCTCTCTCCGATGTTTCTCCAATCTCCATGGATCGTGTGGTTGAAGCTAGCAGGGGCAGGCAGGCCGGTGGCGCTCGCCAAGGCCAACGCGACGCTCAGCAGAGTTGATCTCCTCTGCGAGGTTTGGGATTTCAGAATTTCTGCATCTGAATCATCTTTTCTTGATTATGAAATATGTAAAATGCATGTACTATGCGTGTGTTCGTGATGAATTTCGTGTGATTTGCAGACGGTAGGAGCATCCATCTTCGCGTTGCTGCTCTCCAAGAACAACCCACTCACCTGCATCAAGCTATCCTGCGTCATCTCGCTCTGTGCCCTGCCTCTGCTGGTACACTAGCTACAAATTCATAAATTCAGAAAATTATTTTGCAGATTTAGTACATTATCATTCACCAGTTCAGGAAAAGAAAATCTATGGTTCTAATTTCGCAGATTTTCCTGTGTGGAGAGATGAACCGGCTCGCTGACGGCATCTTCGATCACTCTGAAAATACAACCTCACACGCTGAAAAAACTTCCAGTTTCAGCATACGAAAAACCGGTGATTCATTGAGCTTGCAGCCTAGTTCTACGACAGTTCATCGATCACTATCAGATATTCAAATTGGAGAATTTTTTTTTGTTTTTTTTTGCCAAAATCTGATTTTCGAATTGTTTGATCAATCCTCATCTTTGACAGTGGAAGAGGCTGTGGCTACCGTCAGGAATGGCTGGAGCGAGTACATGCGGCAGCCGGTGCTCCCGGCGAGCCTCGCCTACGTGTTCGTCTGCTTCAACGTCGCCCTCGCCCCCGGCGCGCTCATGACCACCTTCCTCATCCACCAGGGTGAGATGACACGCGCGCATGGTTACCATTGCTGACATCATCGTCATTCATCAAGCTCATCTTGTTAATGGGGTGTGTGTGTGTGGTGTGGGCAGGCGTGAGGCCGTCGGTGATCGGCGCGTTCGGCGGCTCGTCGGCGGCGGTGGGGATCCTCGCGACGTTCGCGACGGCGAGGCTCGTGAAGGAGCTCGGAATTCTCAAGGCCGGAGCGGCCGGTCTGATCGCCCAGAGCGCGCTCCTCGGCGCCGCGGTCGTCGTCTACCTCACCGGCGCCGTCTCACGGCGAGCCGGCGCGCTCTTCGCCTTCCTCGGATTGATCGTAAGAGAAGGATCGATCTCGGATTCTCCATTGCTACAAGAATTTAACCTGTCAAGAATTGATTTCCATGGCGTGCGCAGGTGGCGTCGAGGGCGGGGCACATGGCGTACAGCGCGATCGGGCTGCAGGTGGTGCAGACCGGGAACCCGGCGAGCAAGGCGAAGCTGATCGGCGCCACGGAGATCGCCGTCGCCAGCCTCGCCGAGCTCGCCATGATGGCCGTGGCGGTGGTCGCCAGCGACGCCTCGCACTTCGGCGCACTGGCCGCGCTCTCTGCCACTGCCGTCGCCGCCGCCGCCGGAATGTACTGCCGCTGGCTGGCCAATCCCTCTGACGAGCTTAGACGGATCTTCCCGTCCTGACGTGACGGCGCGGATCAAGTGCAAAATTTTGTACGAAAATTTTGTCGTGAAATAGTTTTCCGTTCTTTTTTTTTGAGTTTTTTTTTGTTCCTTTTCCGAGGCCGTTTGTTGTTCAATGGAGCCTGAAAATTATAACGAAATCGAATTGAACGGCCAGATAGTCTCGCAAACCATGCAGCCCATACGATATGGGCCTGAGAGGGATTCCGGCCCACATAAAAGCCCATTACGGCCCACACGCTGACACCCATTAGCCAGGCCAGCGAAAATCACCCTTAAAACAATAGAGGAAGTTAAATTACACCAATTTTAATAGTTAGAGAAGACGAGAAGTCAAACTATATGATATTGACGTTAAGGGATATGAATCAACTCTCTATCTAATAAGAAAACTCGCGAGAATAAAATATTTTTAGGAAAAAAAATTAGAAAAGTATTGTTCATCGATTTTTTTTTTGCACGAATATACCGGATGTAATCAGTATCGTGGTATAGCAGTGCGATACCAAGGTTTACAAAACGGTGCTGCGAAACCGCCATAGCATCCGAAATCAGATGCGTGAGGACGTGACATCAGCCCTCAGTCTCACGCCACAAAAGAGCGATGACGCGGTCTCGCAGTTAGAGCAAGTATAATAGTAGGCTATAAGCCGGATAATGATGAGGTGGAGGAGAAAAGAGAGGAGAGAGAGGAGAAGCAGGCTGTAAACTTACAGCCAGCTTAGACATAAGAACCAAGAAACTCTGTGAGAGATAAGTGAACCATGTATTAATTTTAAAGAGCTAACTATTATATAATAAGTAAACTGAGAGAAGATTATAAAGAACCTTACTTAAGACGCATCGCTGTCTCGCTGTGTGGGATCGCAAGAGCGGTGGGCTCGCGGTAGGAGAGCCGCGAGAGACCGGCCAGCGTGGGGCCACGGTATCGCGGGTTCATGGCGCGAGGCCGGCGCACGCATCTCCAGCGTGAGACGAAATCGACTTCAAAGAAAACACCAAACATCGCGGAATCGATTTCGTCGTGACGGATGAAAAATCGACTTGCAAAGAGAAGTCGAACACAAAAGTTATTTGTTGCACATGGCCGCGGAACCTTCCCTGTGGTGGGGGACAAACCAAAAACTATTGATCGATTGTTGCCAAGATACTGGTGCCTTTCCTTGTCCATCTTCTCAATTTCACAAATCCAAAAATCAAGAGATTCACAGATCACAAAAATTAGAGGACAAGCTCAAAATGCGAAGACCAGGAGAAACCTGAGATCCTCGTGCCTGCTGGGCATTGGCCTGCTATTGCCAACAAGAAGCGGACCCGCCCGACGGCCGAAGCAACGCACGAGCGTCGTATGCGCGGCCGCATTCGATCGTGTGGCGTCTCGAACCACACGAGCGCCCGCCCGCGAGGACCTGATTGTCCTCATCTGCTCTCCGTCGCGGGTCCCATCTCCCTTCCGATTCTCCCCTTCTTTTCGACGCGTACGATTAAACGTCGGTCTCGCGCTCTCACCACGCGAGACACCGCTCTCACTTTCACGTCACCGTCTGAAGAGAGTGTTACATGTGCTCGATATCGCTCTCCTAGAAAGCGAGATGAGAGCATATGCTCTCACTAATTAAAACAGCCACGATGATCTATCTGAGTAGTTCTCCTCGAAATCGGTATTTTCTTGCGAATTCGATAAAAGAATATATATATATTCAATTTTTTTCTATTTTTTTACATCCTTCGATCCACTGCCCCCCCTCCCCACGTGTTGCACGTGCACCCTAGCGGCACTGTCACATCAAATCCTCCAACTGATTGCAAAATTCCATTTTCACTCCCCTATAATTTCCACTCTCACATCACTTAACGGTCACCGATTATATATTGTTATAATTTTTTTCCTATATTGTTTAACGGTCACCGATTATAGCTGACCGGCGAGCGTCTTTGCACATAGCCATGGCGGCGCCGTCTCCTCCCTGCCTCCTCCGTGTCCTGCTCCCTGTCGCCTCCTCCTCTTCTCGGGGCCTCCGCCGCCGCCGGCGGCCTACTACCTCCTTGCTTCGCTGCTCCTCGCCGTCAGTAATGATATACGCCCTTGCGTTGATAGGCAAGATGCGAATAAACTGCTGCTGCTGCTGCTAATGTTGTTTGATTGATTTGTTTCACTTTGTGCAGGCGGATACGGCGTCGTCGTCGGGGGAGGGTGGCCGCGAGTACGAGCCCTCCTTCGCCGACGACTTCCTCCACGCCTTCTTCCGTGCCAAGATAGTGGAGGTGACAAGCTCCATCACCCCAAACTACTCTTCTTCTTCTTCTTCTTCTTCTTCTTCTTCTTCTTCTTCTTCTTCTTCTTCTTCTTCCCATTTTCAGCTTAACAATGGTTGCCCCTTCCTAGTGCTTGCTTGGTAGTAGCATGGGTGATTACTAACAGAAATATTAAGGGAGTTGCGATAGGATTATATATCCTCCCGAAAAAGAAGATGCTTACTACTACTTGCAAATAATCGAGCAATGTCATATTGATGATTGATTAATGCTGTTGATCAGTTTGTCGATAAACTAATAGCTATTCCCTAACTCCCCTATCAGCTCAAAATTTCTTATTAGTACCTATGATTTGTATAGTGTATGTCTGCAATTCTATTAGCGAACACGTGAACGTGTGCGTTTGTACGTTCTTTTTTTTCTAACGATCCACGCACATGTCAGTACGAAGATTCGTATTGATATAGCAGAAAAAATTACAAGATTATAACCGAAGAATGTCACAATCAGGAAAAAAAGAAAAAGACCACTCCACCACATGCTAGAGGCTCCAACCGCACTACCTGGAGAAGCACTAGCACCAAGTTGGCCGCCGCTGTGTGTGACCGATCGCCGCTAGCCCTAAAAGGGGATCACAGACACTCCCGCTTCAAACCAACTTCAAACTTCATTAATAAGGTCAACGACAGATTCCCGGTCACCCTCATGGAAGGTTTGAGGGTGAGGGTGAGTGAGAAGAAAGATCCGCTCATCCTCGAGCCAACCTAGAGCCGAAACCAAGAGAACGTCTAAGGCCAAACCAGGAAGAAGGCAGTGAAGGCGAGGGAACATGACCTCCTAGGCAACGCCTCCACGAAGGTTGTGACGCCAAAGACGCCACCGTCGCCTGTCCACCTTGGACTAGGTTTTCACCTGGAAAGTCATGATGGGAAGGGAGAGATGGTAGCTCAACAAAGTCCTCAGGGGAGCACAGCGCCAAGAGACATCGTCATTGTCGGCCTGAAAATCGAGCTAGGCTTTCGCCCGCCGTATTAGCTCCCACCCTACCGTTGCCATCCCAAAGCTCCGCCACCCGGACGACCTCCTCCAGCACGTGGGCTTGTCGCACCAACACCCCTCCGCCGGCCAACACCCCAGTCACAGCCCGGCTTGCGCCCGACACCGGCTCACCCTACACGCACCGCGACAGCCTCCCACCAACTGCCAGTCGCATCTTCATGCGCTGCGCCGGACTCCGCACTGCCGGCCACGCCTCCAAGCACCCCTTCGGCCTCCGCCGCCGCCGGCCATGCCACCCAGTGGCCTGCCTCCTCCTTCCTCGCCTCCATCTCCGGCCGTCGTTGTTGTCCGTGTGCCAGGCCGATTGCGCCTGCACCACCCTCTCCCGCGCGCAGGCCTCGACTACGCCGGTGTTGCTCCGGCCATCCTCCATCTTTGAAACCTCCACGCCGGATCTATGGAGGTCACCGCCGTGAGCCCTGCCGCGGCCGTCCTCGCGATCCGTCGGCTTTGCCGGCCACTCACTCAGGCGGCGGTGAGGTAGAGGGGAGAGGTGGAGAAGGATGGTGGCTGCGGCTAGGGTTTCTGCCTGAGTCGCCCGGCGCGGGGAGCGACGCAGGCAGGGGGTGTAGACAAGCGTTCCTCTAAGGCCTACTAGGACCGTGTGTACGTTGTATTCTTAGGGGTGTTTAGATCCAGGGGTATAAAGTTTTGGCGTGTCGGGTATTATATAAGGTATCGCATGGGGTGTTTGGGCACTAATAAAAAAAACTAATTAGAGTATCCGTGAGATGAATTTATTAAGCCTAGCACCACATTGTCAAATCATGGAGCAATTAGGCTTAAAAGATTCGACTCGCAAAGTAGTCGCAATCTGTGCAATTAGTTATCTTTTTAGTCTATATTTAATGTGGCAGGGTGTAAAATTTTGGGGTGGGATAAACAGGCCCTTATGGCATGTTCCCTGTGTATGGCTGACCCAATTAGAGTTTGTCACATGTACATGTGCTTATATATGTAACGTGACATGATCAGTACAGGTGTGCATTGGATCAATTCTCCTTCTGCTCTGCTTATTTGTACACTGGTAATTCTCTCATCCTCTGTAAAGCTGTAGGAGGTTGGATGGGATTCTGAAAAACCTGGCTACACTGGACTGATTGAAGTTGCCAACCGCCCCATGGTCAAGGGAAAGAGTGCGTTGGAGATCGAGCAATCAGTTGTATATAACTTTCTCATGTCCCTAATCTCTCTGCTTGCCCCCCTTATCCTTTTGAAGATAAAATCAATCTCTCTTCTCTGTAAATTTCAGGTCCGAGTACTCCGATCGCTGATTCCCCCTCTCTTGCTTGTTCTTTTCAAGGCTCTTGTAGTACCAATTGCTAATGGTCAACTAGCTTCCATGATGGTTGGTGAGTTCACTCGAGTGACATTTTTTTTGTCATTGTTCATTTGTTGGTACCTTTTGGACTTACAGTAGGAATCGGTGTAAATGTTACTACCTCCGTCTAGCTAAAGCCTAAAAGTTATTATATTCTAGGATGGAGAGAGTTTTCTTCTGACGTACTGCGATTGGCTTATTGACTCTTTTAAATACATTGGATGTGAAGCTAGAGCAACAACACTTTCAAGCCAATGGCTGGTGGGGCCATGTTCGGTGAATTGTGTGACATTATCCAATGGAGAATCATTGTCAAGCGGGGTATCAATCTCTTCTTCCGACTTTTTGTTTATCCTTCACTCACTGAGATTTTACAGTTCACGGACATTACGTGATGGAAACTGTCAGGTGTTCGTTGAGAAGTGCAAATATTTGGAAGAGAGCAAATGACTTGGTATGTGTATCAACACATGCAAACTGCCAACTCAAGTCTGTTCAAGTTTTGTATATCATGGGCATTGTAAGATCGTTTTAGAATAATTTAGATGTGTGAGATGCCTACTTTTATTTGCATTATCACTGTCGATATCACATTATTTTGGAATACAAATATTGAAAACCTTTTTCTTCTGAACTTTTCTGTCTTCTCTTTGTATGAATGCCATTTTCTGTTTTCCAGACATTCTTCAAGGATCACATTGGCGTTGATTTGTACATGGAACCAAACTTCGAAGACTATAGCTGCCAGGTAATTCATTTCATGATTTACATCTTACTACACTAAAACAAAACCCAAAAAAAAAATCTTTTCCACAGACTAGATACATGCCAAGTTTTGTTCTTTGTCAAAACCAAATATCATGATAAAGCACAATGGAGTTTTCTACCTCGGCACATGGGTAGCATTCTAGGCTATGATTAGAGGGCTCCTGAAGTTCCTTTTGTTCCTGCTATTTTGGATGATGTGTTTATCTTTTGTTTCTTTCTTGTTGGCTATGTGCACTCTTTGGGTGTAGAAGCCGGAGATGCTCTCAGAATAATTGTATTACTTGATGAAATTTACTGAGATTAATAAAGCTTTCATTATATAGAAAATACAAAAAATCACAATGGAAAACTCAAGTACATGTTGTCTTTTGTTTCAGTTCAACTTTGGGGTGCCACCTCCACCTCTTGACATATGCACGAACGCAGGACGATGGAGAGTGCTCGGAACGGGTAGTAGCACAGATAGTTTGCAATGTCCTCAAGTTTGATGAGATGTTCTTGAAAATTTGGATAGTATAACTGAAGATAGGAATGACATGTGGACCACACTTGCCAAGGGCCCACACGTCAGCGACTTCTACTGCTGCAGAGGAGTTGAGCCATTGTGCCCCTTCTTCAGTTGCTACTACTAGCTAGACATAATAACTGCTGTAGTCTGATGATCAATACTACCACTGCTGTCTCAAATGTAACACAATTAGTCAAGAAAAAGATTGAGGACCAACCAAAGAGATGGCATGACGCGCTTTTAGAGATATTGGGGGCTCATAGGATATCTAAATATGGTGCTACTAAAGTTATCCCCTTTGAGTAAGTTTATAGGCAAGAAACCGTTTTACTGGTAGAGGTAGTTCTTGGCTCTCTTATAGATACATAAAGAAAGATGATTTATCGATTGGAGAGTACAAAACATTAATAAGAGATAATCTTGATGATGTGACCGATAAACGTTAGAAAGCTTTAGGAGAGATAAAAAAGGAGAAAAAGAAGGTAGTTAAAGCCTACAATAAAAGAGTGAAAGCAAAATTGTTTCAAATAATAGACTTGTTATGGAAGACAATTTTGCCTTTGGTTTCTAAATCTAAGGACTTCGGTAAGTGGTCACCTAGTTGGAAGGGTCCTTATCGCATATGTGGAATCGTTCGAGAGAATACATATTATCTCGAGACATTGTAAGGAGAGCGATTTTAGAGAGCGATCAATGGGAAACACTTGTAGAAATACTTCCCGAGTGTTTGGCATGACGCTTAGGGAGTTATATGGCCGGCAATTAGATTATTGCCCTAAGATCACATGTTTTATGCTTTTAGGTTCACAAAGTTCACAAAAAGGCAGGAGGTATGTGTTTACACCTAAATTTAGCACTTAGGATTAAAATAGGAGAATATTGCCAAAGTTTGAAAAGAGTCGGGTTTCGTTCATAGAGCTGATCTGACCGCTGCCTGTCGGCCGATTTGACCAGCGGTATATGGTCGGTCAAACTGGCAAAGTCCGACTCCGAGCTGTTTTCGTTAGGTCTCGGACTTCCTTACTCGGGAAAGTATGTTTCGGGTTTCCATTAGTTTCTAACCCGAGTTAGACGTGGAGGAGGACCTGTAGGGGGCAAGACCAACCCCTTATATAGGGCAATACAATCTACTCTCAATACAATTTATCCAATTGAATCGATTTTTCAATATTGCATCTAATTTCCGTCTAGTTTTTTAGCCTAGTTTTGTCCATCTTTGTCAATTTGCACCGTAAATCATCCGCATTAGTTGTAAGAGTGCGAAATCTCTTCGTAGATTTGTCTCGTAAACCTTTCGTTCGCTCACGAGATGGGTAATTTATCTTTATTCCATCTAAATCGGCTCCGCTAGCCGGTTCAATCTATCAAAACCCATCTTAATCTAGTTTTTACTAATTTGAGGTGGTTGGCCACTCTATATCACTGTAATATGTTCAGGTATCCGATCGTAATTGTCTTCCTCAGGACTTCTATCGCTCTTAAAATGAATGCAACGGGCCCTCGTGCTGCTGTGCAGCCCATATACATGTTAGTCCGCAACGGGATTCAGGCTTCACGTGCTACCCATTTAGTTGGGGAAAAAGTACACCGAAGGTCCCTCAACTTGTCATCGGGATACAAAAATGTTCTTGAACCGCAAAACCAGATATGCGGAGTCCCTTAACTATACAAAACCGATCACCCGAGGTCCTTCGGTGGTTTTAAACCTGGTTTTGTTCTACGTGGCGGCTGCGTCAGCGCGGGACCCACGTGGGCCCCACATGTCAGACTGGCCACGTCATCTCTCTCTTTCCTATCTTCTCTCCCTTTCTCTTCTCCATCACTTTCTTGTCAAGGACTCTGAGCAGGCCGACGGCTGACCGACAGGTGCGGAGGAGGCCGGCAGGGCGAGGCGGGAGAGGAGGAGGTCCGGTTGCCGGTGACGGCTGGCGCTGTGGCGGCTGCTTTGGCCGAGGGTGAAAAGGAGGGAGGCAGTGCTCTTGCGAGCTCACTGGCGTGGACCCGGCGGCGGCGAGGTGAGCGAGGATACGCGGGGTGGTGGGGGCAGAGCTGTGGGTGGAGAGGTGATGGAGGCGGCGGGCGGCGGTCGACGTCGACCATCTGGAGGTGGAGGCGCCGTGCCGTTCCTGGATCTCGACCACCACGCCGAGCACCTCGTCACGGCCATCTGGATTGCGTGCTGCAGGAGTCGTGGTGTCCAGGGACGTGCGCCTCTCCGCCTTCTCCGCCGCCCGCCGCTGTTGTCGTCGGAGGCGAGAGGCTCCCCATGGTGGTCTACTTCCATGGCGGGGGGTTCGTGATCAGGTCGGCCACATCGCCTGCGTACCATCGCTGCCTCAACGACCTCGCCATCGCCTACCCCACCGTCGTTGTCTCCGTCAACTACTGCCTCGCCCCGGAGCACCCGCTCCCAGCCGCGTACGAGGACTCCGCCACGACACTCGCCTAGGTGCTCTCCACCGCCGACCCATGGCTCGCCGTGCATGGTGACCTCTGCCGCGTCTTCCTCGCGGAAGACAGCGCCGACGGCAACATCTGCCATCACCTCGCCATGCACCATGGCCTGACCAGCCAACACCTCCCGCACCGCCTAAAGGGCATCGTGCTGATCCACCCATGGTTCTGGGGCAAGGAGCCCATCGGCAGCGAGGCGGCGGCGGGGGAGCAGAAGGGGCTGTGGGAGTTCGTGTGCCCCGACGCGGCGGACGGTGCGGATGACCCCCGGATAAACCCGACCGCGGCGGGGGCGCCGAGGCTGGAGAACCTGGCGTGCGAGAAGGTGATGTGATGTGCGTGGCCGACGGGGATACTCTGCGGCTGCGCGTACGCGTAGGCGGTGACATTAGCTTCGCGCTGTTCACGGCGAGCGAGCGAGCGGCGGCCAACGGAGGCGGCAGGCGAGCGCGTAGCCACCGGCGAAGTGGAGGCATGGAGCGGCGGCGGTGGCAGGTGGGCGAGCACACGGCCGGGTGAGTAGCAAGGAACGAGAAGTAAAAAAAAAAGAAGAGAAAAAAAGAAAGGGGAAAGAGAGAGGGTGACGTGGACACCTGACATGTGGGGCTCACGTGGGTCTCACGCTGACTCAGCCGCCACGTAGACTAAAACCGGGGTCAAAACCACCGAAGGACCTCGGGTGACCGATTTTGTATAGTTAAGGGACCCCGCTTATCTGGTTTTTGTGGTTTGAGGACGTTTTTTTATCCTGGTGACAAGTTGAGGCACCTTCGGGTGTACCTTTTCCTTTGGTTGGGCCGAAAGAAGCTATTCCAGTCAACGTGAGGCCCAATATAATATGGGCCTGAACGAGATTCCGGCCTTCGCGCGGTCCATATATGTTAGATTGGTTTGTGGACATCGGTGACTACGGCCTTGGTAGCTGACATGTGGTCCCAGCCGGCTATCCACCACCGATTTGCCTCAGCCTCTGTCCGTCTCGCGCGCCGGCTGCCGCTGCACTTGCCCATGACCATGGCGCCGCCGTCTCCTCCCTGCCTCCTCCGCGCCCTCCTCCCTGTCGCCTCCTCCTCTTCTCGGGGACTCCGCCGCCGGCCTACTACCTCCTTGCTCCGCTGCTCCTCGCCGTCGGTAATGATACGCCCTTTCGTTGTTAAGCAAGATGCGAATAGCTGCTGCTGCTGCTGCTAGTGTTTCTTGATTGATTTGTTTCACTTTGTGCAGGCGGATGCGGCGTCGCCGTCGGGGGAGGGTGGCCGCGAGTACGAGCCCTCCTTCGCCGACGACTTCCTCCTCGCCTTCTTCCGTGCCAAGATGGTGGAGGTGACAAGCTCCATCACCCCAAACTCTTCTTCAGTTCTTCTTCGTCTTCCCCTTTTTGAGCTTAACAATGGTTGCCCCTTCCTAGTGCTTGCTTTTTAGTAGCATGGGTGATTACTAGCAGAAATATCAAGGGAGTTGCGATAGGATTATCCTCCCGAAAAAGAAGATGCTTACTACTACTAGCAAATAATCTGACAATGTCATATTGATGGTTGATGAATGTTCAGAGTCGAACAAAAATGATTGATAAGTGGTGTTGATCAGTTCGTGGATAAATTATCTATTCCTAACTCCCGTAATCGGCATCGCTGAATTGCTTATTACTATGATTTTGTATAGTGTTTATCTGCAACTGCAATTGTATGCCTAATTGCCTATTAGTGAACGTGTGCCATACTGCTCTGTGCGTGTGTACGTCCTATGCTTATGGCGTGTTCTGTTCCCTGTGTATAGCTGACCCAGTTAGAGTTTATCACATATATATGTGTTTACATTTGTAACGTATCATGATCGGTAGGAGTATGCATTGGATCAATTCTCCTTCTAGCTCTCTACCGTTATACAATACCGAGAATGGATCCATATTTTTCACTTTTGCTCTCCTTATTTGTACATTTGGTAATTCTCTCATTCTCTGTAAAGCTGTAGGAGGTTGGATGGGATTCTGAAAAGCCTGGCTACAATGGACTGATTGAAGTTGCCAACCGCCTCATGATCAAGGGGAAGAGTGCGTTGGAGACAAAGCAATCAGCTGTATATATAAATTTCTCATGCACAATCTCATTGCTTGGAAAAAACTGTATCCTTTAGAAGATAAAATCAAACTCTCTTCTCTGTAAATTTCAGGTCCGAGTACTCCGATCACTGTTTCCCCCTCTCTTGCTTGTTCTCTTCAAAGCTCTTTTAGCACCAATTGCTAATGGTCAATTGGCTTCCATGATGGTTGGTGAGTTCACTCAAGTGACATTTTTTGCCACCTCTGTTGGTACTTATTAGACATACAATAGGAATCGATGGTTGGTGAGTTCATTGCAGTAGTTGCTTTTGATGTAGTGTGATTGGCCTTACTGATTTTTTTTAATACATTTGAGATGTGAAGCTAGAGCAACAGCACTTTCATGCCAATGGCTGATGGGGCCATGTTCGGTAAATTCCGTAACATTATCCAATGGAAAATCATTATCAAGCGGGGTACCAATCTATTCCTACTGTTTTTTTTGTTTATCCTTCACTCAGTGAGATTTTACAGTTCACGGACATTGCGTGATGGAAACTGTCAGGTATTTGTTGAGAAGTGCAAATATTTGGAAGAGAGCAAATGCCTTGGTGTTTGTATCAACACATGCAAACTGCCAACTCAGGTTTGATTGTAAGATCGTTTAGCATAATTCAGATGTGTGGGATACCTACTTTTATGTACACTATCACTGTTGATGTCACATTAATTTGGAGTATAGATCTTGAAAACCTTTTTGTTCTGAATTTTTCTGTCATTACTTGTATGAACGCCATTTTCTGTTTTCCAGACATTCTTCAAGGATCACATGGGTGTTGATTTGTATATGGAACCAAACTTTGAAGACTATAGCTGCCAGGTAATTCATTTCATGATTAATCTTACTACGCTGAAACAAAAACTTTCCAACAAACTAGATATGTACATGCTAAGTTTTGTTCTTTGCAAAACCAAATGTCATGATGAAGCACAATGGAATACTCAGGCGCATGTTGTCTTTCATTTCAGTTCAACTTTGGGGTGTCACCTCCACCTCTTGACACCGACAAAGCCCTAAAGGAGCCCTGCTTGGACATATGCACGAACGCGAGAAGACGGAAAGAGCTCGGAACTGGTAGTAGCACAGATAGTTTGCAATGCCCCCAAGTTTGATGAGACGCTTTTGAAAGTTTGGACAGCATAACTGAAGATGGGAATGAGATCCTCTGCAGTACTGCGACTGATATGTGGGCCACACTTACCAAGAGCCCAGATGTCAGCGACTTCTACTGCAGGAGAATACTGCAGAGTCTCTGAAGATGCCTGGGCATACAGCCATTGTGCCCCTTTTTCAGTTACTGCCACTAGACTTAACTGCTATAGTCTGATATCAATACTAACACTGTTGTCTCAAACAACAACTTATATTTTTGGGATGTAACACAATTCTACCTGGAAATCAATTTGGAGAGATGCTCATGTGAATGATTTGTCTGCATTGCTAGGTTGTGTCAGTTTCTCTTTGTATGAATTTTGATTGGAAATTACTAAAGATTAGCAAGCCTGGAGACAAAAAGA
Organism: Oryza meridionalis; assembly: GCA_000338895.3. Lineage (NCBI taxonomy): Eukaryota > Viridiplantae > Streptophyta > Magnoliopsida > Poales > Poaceae > Oryza > Oryza meridionalis. The sequence continues at coordinate 1,856,467 of CM002528.2, read as the reverse complement.
ATCTCATCGTCTGCAGACACTGCAAGCAAAGAATGGAATTACCAGCCTATCAGCATTCATGACTTGGATAAATTAGCGTCATCTTTGTCCCCAATGCAAGCTACTTCCAGAATCCAGATGATAAAATATACTCAAAATCAAATTCTTGCGTGTCCATGTCACTACCCTTTTGTAACTGTAAGTCGTGTTAATTAAGCCTCCTAATCCATCACGGACACTTAGGCCCTATTTGATTCAGCTTAGGATTATTATAATCTAGATTATCATGAGTAAGCCGAAACAAACAAGTAGATTATTATGATAGATTATTATAATCTATAAGCCAGATTAGTATAATCTAATAATCTCCTCTGGAGAAGCTTTTTCTAGATTATTGAGTGGCTAAAGACCCACTACCCTTAGATGTCTCTAATAATCCAGAGAAACAAACAACTCGCAACTTATTCTTTATCAGCTTATTATAATCCAGTTTAGAGTAATCTGATTTAATAATCTGGATTATAATAATCTTAAGCTGAAACAAACAAGTCCTTAGTAACGTTCATGAACTGCAAACTGTACACTAGTGTCTACCTGGCTTGTATTTATAAGCTGATACGTAATGCTATCTGGTATTGGTGCTCACTGATCAGATATGGAGGAGTTCGACGGCGCCATAGCTCGCCGGCGAGCCATGGCGCGCCGCGGCAGCGGCGGCGGCAACGGCGACGGCGACGGCATCACGGTGCACGTGGAGCAGATGGCGCGCGGGCTGATGCAGAGGCAGGAGGCGGCGGCGTCGGACGAGCAGCACCGGATCATGGCGAGCAGCCACCGGGTGTCCCGCGTCCCGGCGCACCTCCGCGACGCCAACGCCGACGCCTACACGCCGCGGTTCGTCGCCGTCGGCCCGCTCCACCGCGGCGACGCGCGGCGGCTCGGCGCCGGCGAGCGCCTCAAGATGGCGTACCTCCACAGCCTCATCTCCCGCGGCCGCGGCCACTCCTCCTCCGACCAGGCGCGGCAGCTCGCCGTCATCGAGGAGTACATCCGCGTCGTCGCGGCGAGGGAGAGGGAGGCGCGCGCGTTCTACAGCGAGGACGTCGACATGTACGCCGAGGAGTTCATCATGATGCTGGTGCTCGACGGCTGCTTCATCATCGAGCACCTCGTCAACGTCGCCATCGGGACGGAGGAGCCGTCGCTGCACGCCACGCCGTTCGCCCCCGTGCAGCTCTCCGTCGACCTCATCCTCGCCGAGAACCAGATCCCGTTCTTCGTCCTCGTCGACCTGGTCAGGATCACCGACCTGCCGGAGTTCGCGAGCACCGGCCACCCGCCGCCGGTGCTGATCGTGAAGCTGGTGCTCTACTACCTCGCCGGCGAGAAGGGCCGCGACATGGTGGGCGACGCGCTGCCGCCCGCGGAGGGCGTGTCCCACATCCTCCACCTGCTCCACGCGATGATCGTCGCGGCGCGGACGAAGTGGGAGCCGCCGCCGCGCATCCAGGACGGCGCGGTGCTCGGGACGGCGCAGGACGGGGCGCGGCTGCTGCGGCGGCTCCCGCTGCTGCTGCTGGTGCCGCTGCTGTACCCGATCCTGCCGGAGGAGAGGAAGTGGCGGGCGAGCTACGGGCGGGAGGACGTGCCGTCGGCGAGCGACCTGAAGCGGATGTGGGTGCGGTTCAAGAAGGCGCCGCGCGGCGGCGGCGCGGCGGCGGTGGCCGGCATCGCGTCGGTGATGGGGCCGGTGCCGCTGGCGGTGAAGCTAGCCCACGAGGACAAGCTGCGGCTGCCGCAGCTGCGGGTGGAGCTCCGGACGGCGCCGCTGCTGCTGAACCTGATGGCGTTCGAGCAGTCGGCGGCGAAGGCGGAGGCGCGCGACGTTTCGGCGTACGTGTCGTTCATGGCGAAGATGGTGCAGTCGGCGGAGGACGCCGGGGCGCTGGCGGCGGCGGAGGTGGTGGCGGTGGTGCACGGGCACGGCGGCGGCGAGGGCAAGGAGGAGGTGGTGAGGCTGTTCCGGCAGGTCGGGGCGGCGAGCGGCGAGGTGGAGCTGGAGCGGAGCTACCTGGGAGGGATGGTGGTGGAGCTCCGGGAGAGGAGCCGGCACCCGCTGTTCATGATGTGGGCGGACGTGAAGCGCAACTACTTCACGGTGCCATGGGCGGTGGTCGCCGAGTTCGTCGCCTTCGTCACCTTCGTCTCCACCATTGTCCAGATGTACTCCTCCTTCAAGCAGAAAGGAGGATGATCTCGTCCAGACCGACCGCCATGGAATTAATAGATCGATACGCAGCGAGCTACTCCGATCTTTTTAGCTTATTTCTTTCTTGCCTTTTTTTTTTCCAATTTAATGACAGAATTTATTATATGTTCTTGGCTTAATAACCCCTTGGATTTAATTCATTGTTTTATGAATCTGTACATGCTGAGTTTTGCTCCATTTTATCCAAACTGGTCTCATGCAATCACAATCAAACATTGTGCACGGGGACTATTCTAATCCCTCGAGGGGATGTTCCCTCGTTTGCTTAAAAACCATCTAAACGGTTATGAAACATACAAGCACATATGATATCTTTCTGTCTCAAAATAAATGCAACCCTCAGTTCAAAGAACAGAAACAGTAATATCAATGTCGATATCGGGTAGAAGGAGATACATGCTAAACAGAGTCCAGAGAATAATCTCTGGCACATCCCAAAAGATAGGACTTACAACTAAGTAGGGATGAAAATGGGGCGGGTATTTCCCGCCTCCGGCCCGCTCGGCTTGCTCGCGCCGCCCACTGCTCGCCGAATTCACTCGCGGTTGCTGCTGCTGTGTGTGCGCGCTCGTGAGAGGGAAGAGAGGGAGAGGAGAGAGAGGGGGAAAGGGATCGAGGAGGATTAGTTCTCGCGAAGTGAGAGGAGAAAGAAGAGGAAAAGATGAGGAGAGGATGGACGAAGGAGTTAGCGAGGAGAGGATAAGTGCGAGGGATTATATATGGCGTGTCCATCTTTAGTCCCGGTTGTGGACTAAAGATAGTGGAGAGCCAGACAAACCGGGACTAAAAATGATCTAACACCAACCTAGACTAAAGATCATAAAATGTCGTTGGGATTTTGAACCTAAAGATCTTCTTTAGTCCCGGTTCCTATTCGAACCGGAACTAATGTGATTTTTGCAATCCCAACAAAGATCACTTCTCCAGTAGTGAACCAAACATGTAGGTGGCTCCATATATATATATCATTGCCGACGAGAAGAATCGCCTCGTTTCTTACCACCCTGGTGGTAGCGGCCCTCTCGGCTTAGCGGGTGAACGGCCAGGACGGTGCACGCACCATCACTGCAGGAGAGAAGCATTCATCACTTACATATGGGTCTCATATTGTTAACGACAAAATTTGGTAGGCCCCTAAGAGAATTATCACATCGCCAATAGTCGGATTCCTTCTATATTTGGTTAAGGAAATTAATCTATTAAAGGAAGCTTATCCAGAAGTGACCGAGTTCAAGGATGATGCAGCATTACAACTTGTCTATTAATTAGGAATAGTTTGTTAGTTTCCTTTTATCTTTAGGAAAGTGTGTTTAGTGTCCTATAAGGACTTTATGTTTTTCTTTTATCTTTAGGAAAGTTTCTTTTTTATCCTACAAGGACTAGTATCTCTCCATAGGTATAAATATGTATACCCAGGGTCATTGTAAAACATCTCTAGATCAATACAACTGCTCTCGGCGCATCGCCACCCTCTTTACAGAGGTTTTTACTTATCATCCGGCGGAATTCGGCACCTGACGCGGGGCTACATTGGTTCAGTTCGATCTCCGGCGAAGGGGTAAGTCCTACGTTCCACCAGCCCTGGTAAATCTATCGATTACGTTGGTGTTGTCAAGGCTGCATCGCTTCGATCTCTTGGATAACTCTGGTTTGGTTGATATATTTGCCTACCTGATATCTCAGTTCTATCTCTAATTGCATTGTGTTTAGAGACGCATCGGTTTAGTTGGGACTGTCTTGGTTAGGTCCGATCTTCTGTCTTAGCCGATATATCTTTACAACCACAATGTTGTTCTAAATAGATTTGTTATATCCATCACATTAGACAGATCTATCGGGTCATCGAGTATTAGATTATCATATACAATCTCGTGCTGTATCGGTTAGGTTCGACCTACTAGATTAATTGTTGTTGATAATATAAAGGAAAAAGTACAAATTACCCCACTTAACTATCGCGGTCGACCGAATCACCCCCCTAAACCACAAAACCGGACATTCTTCACCCCCAACTATGCAAACCGGACGAATTACACCCCTCGACCCAATCCGCGGTGGTTTTGGTCTACATGATATACGCGTGGCAGTCCAGTCAGCATTCTATTTATAAAAAAATATAGGACCCACCTATCTTCCTCTCTCTCTCTCACTCTTCTCTCTCTCACTTTCTGTCTCACTCTTCCTCTCTCTCTCTTGGATCGGCGGCGGCGGGTGACGAGGAGGCTGGCCGCCGCGGCGCGCCCGACTACCTCCCCCGCGACGACTTCGGCGAGGAGCGCGTCGACGATCTCCTTGCGGCCGTAGTAGCCGACGCGGAGGGCGAACTCCAGCGCGAGATTTAGGCCCTGTTTAGTTCACACCAAACTTCCTCCAAACTCCCAACTTTCCATCACATCACATCACATTCAAAACTTTCCTACCCACATAAACTCCCAACTTTTTTTTCCAAACTACCAACTTTCCCCAAACTTCTCTCCAATTTCATGAACTAAACACAGCCTTAACTTTTATTAAATTCTCCATGATTAATTACACTATCAAATTTTTTTCAAAATTTTCTTGTCCTCTTCCTCTCGTTGACTCTCTCTCTCTTTCTCTGCTTCTTTCCCGCACGAAGGCAGCATAGCAGGGCGAAGCGACATGTGAAATTGAATGCTGGTTGGCGCTTGCGCGGGTTCCCATGCTCGGCGTCCTCATCATAGTCGTCGCCCACGCCGCCGCCCAGTCGTCGCAAGAGACGACGTCAAGGTCATCGCTCCCAGACCGGCTCATCTTGTTCTCCACTTCCGACGCGTCCCTCACCTTCGCGCGTCCTCCTCCTGCAGAGCAACAAGTTCGATGGTGGTTGGCGAGTAGCACAACGAAGCGCGCGGCGGCAGCAGATTCAATGACGGTCGGCGAGCCCAGCAAGCGGCTTCAACGATGACAGTGGCAGCGGCGAGCCACGACGGTGACTTCGATGATGGTCGACGAGCCTGGCGGCGGCGTCTTCGATGGCGGTGGCAGCGACGGAGGCAACAGCGAGAAACAACGGTGTCTTCTACGATAGTTGATGAGCCCGACGATAGCGGCTTCGATGGCGGCGGTGGCGACGGATGTGGCGGCGGCCAGACAGCGGCGAGCAGCAGCGGCAGCGTCGACGACGGTCGACGAGCACGGTGCTGAGATGCGGGTGCCGACAGTGGGGATTAGATAGGGCTGAGGGAAATTTTGTGTTTTTGAAATTTCTCTCCCATCTTTTTATCAGAAATGATAAAATATTGTCTTGGGTGTCCTACAACAAATTAAATGAATTTTGTGGTGCCCATCAGCAACGACACGATTTTACAGTCTCACAGCCAATTGCACAATTTTTGGGTGTCCCAGGGCAAATTTTGCCTTTCCAAAAACAGATGAAATGAGTAATTGCTGAACATCCATGTAAAATCCCATCTAGTACATATTAAGTCCTTGTGTCATTTGAGTGGCCATACACTCTATTTAATGCATGTCCACTAAAAAAGTCATGAAAAATAATATTTTTGATAAAATATATCAATGTGATATATAACTTCACAGACATATGCAAGTTCAAATTTAATATACACAAGTAGAAATTAAACAAATGTGTATGAACCGATAACAACAAATATATATTACTATTAAAGGTGTGTGTACAATTCATGGTTGATATTTGTTATTTTTGTTTCTGCTTCTATAAGTCGAATTTTAACTTACACTTTTATAGAGTGACATATCACATATATAGTAATATACTCCCTCCGTTTCAAAATGTTTGACACCGTTGACTTTTTAGTACGTGTTTGACCATTCGTCTTATTCAAAAAAAATTTAAGTAATTATTTATTCTTTTCATATCATTTGATTCATTCTTAAATATACTTTCATGTACACATATAGTTTTACATATTTCATAATTTTTTTTAAATAAGACGAACGGTCAAACATGTGCTAAAATGTCAACGGTGTCAAACATTTTGAAACGGAGGGAGTATTTTATTATGTTTTAAAAAATTAATATTTTTAGACGGCATTCATGAAACGAGTGTATGTCCACGTGAGTGGGAAGAAAAACCACTTTCCATCTACAGGGCTCTTTCAATTACGTATGCACCATTTGTATACACTAATATAGGAAGAACCTGAGCTTACTTCATGGGCAGGTAGCAACATAAGGAAAAGCTTGACGATTCTAGCTAGCTATATATAGTGAAGAGGAAGAAAGGTTGAGATGCTAACTGTAGTAGTGAAGAGGAAAAAAAAGATAGAGATTAAAGGGCCGGGTTAGCTTGATACATACTGCATGCAAGCAGAGAGAACACGAAAGCTTGCACCAGCTCATCGATCGGCTGATACGTACGTACCCTTTGTTTGTATGATTCTTCCATTTGCCAACCAAAAAGAATCGAGTAGGTCAGAGAGGAGGCTTCTTCCTTTATTTTATGCCATTGTCGCACCACCATCACGCCGATCGCCGCCGGCGAACACGCCATCTCAAATTCCGGTCGACGACGTGCCTATATATACGTGTGCATACAGCTGTACATATATACACATTCATGCAAGCGTGCTAATAAGATATACTATATCATATCATGGGAGAAGAGGCGGCGCAGCAACAGTCGCCGCCGTCGGCGACGGCGGCGGCGGCGGCGGCGAGCAGCTGGCCTAAGGAGGTGAGGGTGGACGTAATCGATCACGGCGGCGGCGCCTCGTCGGCCTCCAACTCCAAGCCGTCGTCGTCGTCGTTCCGTCTCTGGCGAGTTCCCAAGCATGTGCGCGACATCAACAAGGAGGCGTACGGGCCCAAGTTCGTGTGCATCGGGCCGTACCATCGCCGCCGCCGCCGCCGCGGTGGCGGCGATCGCGACGCCGACGACGACGACGAGGAGGAGAGACGCCTCCGCGTGGAGAAGCTCAAGGAGCGCTACCTCGACAAGCTGCTCACCGACGTGGTGGGGCTTCCTCACGTCGACGATCAGGCCAAGCGAGACGAAATCCTCCTACTCTGCACATGTAGGCTCGGGGAGATGCTGGATTCTGTTCGCCGGTACGCACGTTTCCTTCTCAAAGTACTCCTTCCCTCTCTAAATATTTGACGGCTTAACTTTTTTAAATATATTTAGCCGTTCGTTTTATTCAAATAATTTAAATAATTATTAATTCTTTTTCTATCATTTGATTCATTGTTAAATATACTTTTATGTCTACATATAGTTTTACATATTTCATAAAAGTTTTTGAATAAGACGACGGTCAAACATGTTTAAAAAAATCAACGGCGTCAAATATTTAGGGACGGAGAGAGTAGGTATCTGAACTCTCAAATCAAAACAAAACTAGGTCACTCAACTTTTGTCTTGTGTGTCACATTTTTGGGTCAATGAGTTTGTGTCATATTATGTGTTATATTGGTTTAGATGGATTCTAACTAGTTTTATGCGGCGCTGATGTGGCATGTTAGGGTGGTTCTTACGTGTTAGTAGGACCCGCAAATAAATCACATATAGAATAAACAAATTAAAACATATTTTCTCCTCATTTTTAGTTTTATTTTCTCAAATTAAAAAACAGCTATAAGAAAGCTGAAAAAAATTGACAACATGGATACATTAGTCTCGTCTTCTATCGTCCTGCAAAAGAAATAAATTTCAAATTGATCCATAAAATGAGAAAATAGAAAAAAATTACACCATAAGGCCCTATCCTATTTGCAAAACTCCAAATTTCAACTTACTCGTTTTTCGTTAGCATGTTTTATAAACTGCTAAACGTTGTATTTTTTTTTAAAAAAATCTATATAGAAGTTATTTAAAAAAATCAAACAAATCTATTTTTCAAGCTTACAATAATTAATATTTAATAAATCATGTGGCTAATGAGTCTTCTTGTTTCGTGTGCACCGAAAATATTCTCCACTTACCATGAAACGAAGTAAGTCGAGTACAAGTACTATTCATAGTCAAATTTAAGGTTCAACTTGTTCAAGTCGAGTTTAAACGACTTACGTGTTGGTAGAGTGATACATCACAAAATTATCTATGTTATCACATCCTTTCAGCATCTTTTTTATAACCAAGATTACATGACATAATAAAAAAAAAAACAAGTGTACGTACGAACACGTTTCTTGATGGGCAAAAGTTATTACTTTCCCTAGCTTGTAAGTATGTAGGTTTTACGCGGAGGAGGAGTACTTGCGTGGCATGACGGATGAGGAGATGGTGAGGATGCTGCTACTCGACGGGTGCTTCATCATCAAGCACCTCTACAACTTCGTGCTGGGGTACGAGGAGGAGGAGCTGTACGCGACGCGGTGGTCGCCGGCGCAGCTGCGCATCGACCTCGGCCTGCTGGAGAACCAGATCCCCTTCTTCGTGCTGGAGGAGATCTTCTACCACCTCACGCCGCGGAAGCTCCAGCGGAAGATCACGCGCGACGTAGGCGACGACGGCATGATGACGATGAGGATGCGGCTTAGGAAGAGGCACAAACTGCTGGTCATGGCGATGTGGTACATGCTCAAGGGGTGGTTCGTCCTCCCCGAGGACGAGAGCAACGAGTTGTACAAGCTCATCGCCGACAAGGAGGTCCACCACCTGCTGCACCTGCTGCACCTCGCCCACCTCGTCAAGGTCGATGCCGCACCCAAGTCGCCGCCGTGCGAGTGGCAGCTGTGGTGGCAGTGGCCGTGCGACGCCCTGCAGTTGCTGCTCTGCATCCTCCCACTCTTTCTCGTCAGCTTGCCGCTCCACATGTGCCGGTGTTGCGGCGGCTTCGGCGGCGAGGAGCCGGACCCCAAGGCGAACATCGCGTCGGCGTCGCAGCTGCGTGGACTTGGCGTCAAGATCAGGATGGTGAAGAGGGACCGCCGCGGGATACTCGACGTGCGGCTCAGGAAGAGCCTTGGGATCGGGCTAATACCGCCGGAGCTAGAGGTGCCGGCGCTGCCCGTCGAGGAGGCCACGGCGGTGCTTCTGCAGAACCTCGTCGCCTACGAGCAGCAGATGCCGCGCACGCCGGCGCGGCAAGGAGAAGACCAGCAAACCCAACGTGATCTCAAGAGCAAGGACTACTTCACCACCTACGCCTTCCTCATGTACAACCTCGTCAGCTCCACGGAGGACATCGCCGAGCTCCAGGAGAAGGGCGTCCTCCTCAACAACTTCGGAAGCCATGAAACGGTCAGCAACACCGCATTATTATATACTCTCACTCAGTTTCTCGTGTTTTCACATTTTTACTGGTCAAACTTTGTTAAGTTTAATCAAACTAGATGGGTGGCCCGCGCAATTGCGCGGTTAGCACCCAAATAAAATCATATATTTTCTAGTATGATTTTACTTAAAATTTATTAAATAGCTATCTCATTGTCTTAAGACTTTGAAAGACCAAATCTTATCATCCCGTGTTTCTAATTATATAGTTTTTTAAAAGTCACATCAGTTGCTATCTCTTATGTCATCTCTTTTTTATTTGCTTGCTCGATCTACCACTATTTCTATTCATTCTCCTTGGAACCTTTAAAAATAGGATCTTATAGTTTTAGAGTTTATTGTAACGTTGGGTTTCGTTTTTATAATTTCTAGACGTCCCGTCAAACGTTGCTATTATACTCCTCTATGGTCTGTCCACTGTCACTTCTCTTTATTGTCCTTGAGATTTCAAAAATCGAACATAATTATCGTTTGGGTTCATTTTTTACTTTCTAGAAGTCCCGCCAAACCGTCAGCGGCTTTGCCATTGTACTTCTCTATGGCTCGCTCGCTGCCTCCCTTCTTGATTGTAATTGAGATTTTAAAATCGAATATGATTATCATTGTTTTTTTTTTACTTTTTAGAAGTTCCGAACCTTTAAAAATTGGATGTTGTAGTTTTTAGAGTTAATTATCTTGTTGAGTTTTATTTTTTATAATTTTTAGAAGTCTCGTTAAACAATGGCACTATGCTCCTTTACGGCCCGTCCGCCGCCTACTCTTTATTGTCATTGTGATTCTAAAAATCGAACATAACTATCGTTGGAATTCATTTTTTATTTTGTAGAAGTTCCGTCAACCGTCGGCGGCTATGCAACTATACTCCTATACACCCCGCCCGCTGCTTCTCCTTTTTATTGTCATTGAGATTTTAAAAATCGAATATGATTATCAATGAGGTTTATTTTTTTTTATTTTCTAAAAGTCCCGGTAACCGCCTTGCTCGTTTGCTTCACGGCCTGCTTGTCGTCCCTCCTTTTAATCATCATTAGGATTATATTTAGTGTTTTATTAACAATTTTTATATGTCGTATCAACCGTTAAAGGCCTGTTATTTAATTTATTTTGTCATATGTTTTAGATGGTATTTTCTTTCGATAGTCTTTATTTTGATCACAATTTTAGTTATTTATAATTTGTATTCTTAAGAAATCTTATTTTTCTTTTTCTAATTTCAGAATTTATTTTTTTTCAAACTTTAATTAATATCGTTTTGTGTTCTTTTAATATTTTTACTTTTTATTTTTAATTTCAGTTGTTTCAAATTTGTATTCCTACTTCAACTCTATTTTAATTTTTCTAATTTTAGATATTTTTTTTTTCTGAATTTTAATTAATCTTATATTGGGTTCTTATATGGATTCTACTTTCAATATTGCTTATTTTTAATTCCAAATTTCAGCTAATTTTAAATTCTATTCCTACTTGAACTCTTCTTTTTTTTTTTTGCTAATTTCAGATTTTATTTTTATTTTTATTCCCAATTTTAATTAATCTCGTTTTGGGTTATTATATGGACTCTTATTCCATATTTTTAATTCCGAATTTTAGCTATTTTAAAATTATATTTCTACTTGGACTATCCTTTTCTTTTCTAATTTTGGATTTTATTTTATTTTTATTCTGAATTTTGATTAATCTCGTATTGGTTTCTTATATGGAAACTTCTTTCAATATTGCTTATTTTAAATTCCGAATTTCAGCTATTTTTAAATTATATTTCTAATTGGTCTCTCTTTTTTTTCTAATTTTGGATTTTATTTTATTTTTATTTCGAATTTTGGTTAATCTCAAATTGGGTTCTTATACAGAAACTTCTTTCAATATTATTTATTTTTAATTTCGAATTTCAGCTATTTTTAGATTGTATTTCTACTTGGACTTTCCTTTTCTTTTTTTTCTCCGATTAATATGGGAATTTCTAGCCCCCACAGTGAATGTGGTGTCTCCTTTCAAAGCTGATACGTATGTCCGGTTTCTAGTGCCTGGTATGTCCGTATACGTGAAACCAAGTCTAATCTTCCAAAATTTTAATTAAATCTCAGCCATTAAAATATAGGCTATCAATGAACAAGCGGTCGATATTTTTTCTTTTTTTCCGATTAATGTGGGAATTTCTAGCCCCCACGGTGAACGTGGTGCCTTCTTTTCGAGCTGTCTTAATAATATAATAGATTTATAGAAAAATATATTAGTATTTAAAAAAACATATTATGAAAACATATTCAATGCTAGATTTAATGATAATAATTTTATATTGTAGAAGTTAAATTTTTCTATAAATTTAATCAAACCTAAAAAATCAAACGTCTTATAATATGAAACAAAAACAAAGGGAACATCTCTCTCTAAAACCATATGAACTTGCCGATCTGAGGAAAAAAATAGCACTCTACACCACATTTTGGGAGATCTCTTACAGTTATATCTACCGTTGGTTGTATATATGCAAAGATTCATGCCCACCGAGCTTCTCGATGGCGACACCCTAACTCTAGCAGAGTACTAATTAATATATTAGGGTTTGGGATGAGGAGGTTGGGGGAGGGAGGAGAGGGAAGTTTGCTGGGACGACTTAAAGGGATGTTTGTGAGTGGCGGACACGGGCGAGTGGCGTAGCACTGCAGTCAGAACCGTACGGTTGGATAAGGACGATGTATGGGGACGGTAGAGGAAGTATTCGGTTTCGAGTGTTTAGGAGGAGGGGGCATTTCTAGCTGCAAGGGAGCTGTCGAAGACAGTTAAGACGGTGGGGCGGAGCCGCGGGGAACATCGTATACCACTCAGTTCGGGGAGAAGGAGAGGTAGGGAGGGGGAGGTTGATGGCAGGGAAAGGAAATAGGTGGGTTCTCTTCGACAAAGGAAGATGCCAACACTGTGCTGAACAGGAAGGAGCGGCGTTGGAGGTGGCAAGTTTGACCTCGCATCACGTACGGGAGAAGGGGGAAGTGGGGGAAGGGAGAAGGTTAACTATTATGCTTGCACGAATCTTGGTGCGATCTAAGATGTTCAAAAATGGTTGAGATGAGGAGGGGTTTTCTTGCAAATATTGCATATGCAGGCATATTTTCAAATCATCTTAAATAAATCAAATCTTTTTTATTGTAATTACCTATATTTACACTATAATTAATTATAAGCTTTAATAATTTTGAGATTATTTCCATGATACTTATTATAATTTAAAGTAACCGATTACCTACTCAGAAGAGTAGATAAATGAGATAGAAGATAGAAAATGTAGGCAAAGGAAAGAAACTTGGTTTGCGTTTTCTTTTACGCAAATGAGGTCAATCATATCTTTTAATTATTTCAAACTAAAGAGTAAATAAGCTTTCCCTGGATATAAAACAAAATTTGAGAAAAAAATGCAAATGAGGAAATGGAAACAACTAATACTGTTAGGTTCCGGAAATCTACCTCTTGACATTTTTTTTATTTGGATGAAACATGTGAAGTGAATGGCCAATAACACCATAACAAAAGTTCCGCAAGGGGATTGAAGCAGGCTAAATTAACCAACCATGAAGCAAATTAAGATACTTTTTCTACATACAAGATTCGGTGCTGAGAAATAAGTGACCGTAATCAACTAAAAATATGGCACATGTTTTCAGCAAAACTGGTTAGAAAAAGACTAACTATATTTATGGTGCATATTTTCCAAGAAAAAGTTTAAATAAATACGTTTACACTATAATTACGTAATAAATTTCAACTTTTACACTAAATATATGTCATATAAAAGAATTTGATTATCTACTTGAAATAGGAGAGAAACTTAATTACTACATGCATATAAGAAAACAGAGAGGTATCAATTAATTACATAGAGAGAAGCAATCAAAAAATCAAAAGAAAAATATGGAATCAAATATATAGCTTTTAACAAAAGGGGGAAAAAGTTGAATTTTGGACACTTCTTTAATGACGTTACTCATTCCCTCCGTGACAAAAACATGCCGTTTTAGACAGGACATACGTACATATCTATCTGATGTCGTTGTTAATTACCGCAGATCATCAATTACTTCAAGAACCTATGCCGGTGGAATCAGCGGAGCAAGGAGGAGACACCCATCGGCAAGGTGCTCGATGAGCTCAGGGAATGTAGCCAGTACCATTTATACCGACATTGGGCGGAAGCGAAGAAGTACATGGACAGCCCTGTCAAAATCCTCGCGCTCATCGTCTCCACTCTTCTCGCCATCTCCACTGTCTTGCAGACTACCGTCGCCTTCTATCCCAAATGATACACCTCGCCCTTCATTCCATGCCCAACTTAAGGATCGTTTTTTTTTTTCTCCTAACTTTCAAATTTGGATAAAATTTATTTACTTGGAGTGCTAGTATTACCTAATTTTTGAAAGCCTCTGTGATGAGAAATAACTGATTTTTTAAGTTCACAGTGGAAAATAGACTTCATTAAAAGCTTAAGGTTCAAAAATAAACCCTACCCTATTGGAAATTAGCTAATTTCATCTTAGATATATATGCCATAAATATTTGTGCAGATTTGTGTGTGCGCGCGTGTGGAATTCATATCCTCTGTGTTTTGTAGTTGTTACCAAAATGTTGTAATAATTTAATAAATCCAATAAAGGGGACAAATATGTTTTGGGCCCTGATATATTTTAGATTATGTGTGATTCTTTAATCTGTATGGTGTGCATATGTGCCACAATTATTATACTTAGGTTAACTATGGCACCATTAAATTGTTGCGCGACGTTAATTGTGCGTTCGCCAATAAAATGTACATGTGACATTTAGGGGTGCCAAGTAAAATAAAAAAAGTGTGACAAACTTAAAATATTGTAGCAATGAAGCAAACAATATTTAACAAACTATGAAAAGACGAAAATATGACACGGCAAGGTAGCCAAATAAACCAAACATTCCCTTAGTTTTGCTTGTGGTAAGAAGCCAACAGAAATAGAACTGGAAGATTAAAAAATAATAAGTTTACGAAATTGTGAACCTGAACATATTGCGCTATGAAGCATGAAAATATAACCGTTCAAAATATCAGGACTAGTGGATTTACAACAGAGCAAAAGCATCGAACACAGTCATGAATAGTTCAACTATAGCAAACCATTTCAAAGGCCGAAATAGAAAAAAGAGATGTAGAGAAAGACATAATTTGTTCTAAGATTAATTTGGCCTCTCTAGATCTGTCGAAGTGGAGGGCGTATGCCAGCCGTCATCATCACCATCTCCTTGCCCAGGCATGATACCAGTAATCGAATCTACATATATCAGGGATTTGGTATAACACGTATCAGGCTTAGTGCCGACGGGGTATCTACATGGGAATCGGCTTAGTAACAATGGGAATCGATTGATACCGATGGAAATCCTTTGGTACCTAACATGCATTGTTGATGTTTGTATAGATCACGACTACGGCATTTACAAAGTATGGGGATCGTTGGTAGAAAACATTTTTCTAAGTAGAATTCTCCATATTTGGCGCGCCATCGCTCGACCATCTTGTTAAAGTCACCATGGCAGCAATACCCTCAAACAAAGCTGTTGTAGTCGCTAGCGTCTACCCGGATCCCGTCATCATGGTTAGAACCGCAGACTGATCCCCACACTCAACGGATCAATCCTTCTGGCTAGCACAAGATTGATCTGGACTGGGAGTTCATATTCCAGACGCCCACAAAGCCCTATTATATTTTTCCTAATTCACACTCATCTCATCTACAATATTTGCTTTGAAATACCTTGATTTGGTTGCTTCAATGGCAGCACAGTTGAGTAATTCGGCCAGTTCTCTTTTAATTTAGATCGATCCCGGACCAACATCGCCAAGAATTGGAAGCTTGGATGTGGCAGTTTAAGGCCCTGTTTAGATGGGACTAAAACTTTTAAGTCCTTATCACATCAGATGTTTGAACACTAATAATAAATATTAAACGTAGACTATTAATAAAACCCATCTATAATCTTGGACTAATTCGTGAGACGAATCCATTGAGCCTAATTAATCCATGATTAGCCTATGTGATGCTACAGTAAACATTCTCTAATTATGGATTAATTAGGCTTTAAAAATTTGTCTCACGAATTAACTTTCATTTATGTAATTAGTTTTGTAAGTAGTCTATATTTAATACTCTAAATTAGTGTCTAAATATATGGACTAAATTTAAGTCCCTGAATCTAAATACTACCTAAGTGGAGAGAGATGAGAAAGGCAAATATCAGGGAAAAGTGAACGCATCGGTGCTTGTTTGCTTCGATCCCATGGTGCAGTGCCCATAATTGCCATTGCGTAACTTTTGGATGCATTTTGTACGCAAGAATGATTGCAGCTTGGAATGCATGAATCTTTCGTTTTTAGTTTCTTTCATACTTTCAGGTGATGAACAATTTGTGTTTGTGATGCGATGCAAATGCATGCAATGGAGATCACGGTTGTTAATTAGTGGTTTTCAGTTTGTGAAAAGTTGCGGTGATTACTGTTGGTGTGGGCTCTAGACTTAACTCCCTCGAGGACAAAATTACCCTCCCTAAATGAAGTTTACACTATCAGTACCTTCTAATCTGGGCCTCTCATCTTCTAAAATTGTGCAGTTTTTTCATTGAGGAGCATATAGAAGCATTAAACTTACTCTCAGGATATACTATGTGGTTTGAGGAGCTAGATATGTCTTGTGGATGCAGGTACAAAACGAATAAAGTGGATTGCAACAGAAGTTGAAGAACTGTGCAGGAAATTTCCCGGCTTCCACTCAGCTTTTGTTGAGTTGAGACAACACAATCAAAATCGAGAGATTTTCCATTATACTCCTAAGGAGATAGGAGTATATTCATTTGTAAAGAATAAATGAGTGCCCATTCCCCCACAGAAAAAAAAAAAGTTCTAGTATTCGGCAAGAGATCGAACCCCCAACTTCCGAATGAACAGCTTACAGCAGCTCGATCCATTCGAAAGGCCGGAGACACCCTTTCCGAATGAATTAAGAACGCTGCTAATTGAATAATTGATAATACAACTGATCATAATATATGTTCATAGTATTTCGTAAAGAGAGTACATTTCTCGTAACATACATCACTCTGTAGTCTGTACCAGTAATTGGAGACGGGCATGCTTGCTTGCATAGTTGCATAAGCATTCATGCATGTCTTCCTCCGATATGATCCCTTATTCAACATCCATATGAACGAGCTAGCTAGTTAGAGTGATCATATCGATCAACACATGGTTGCTCGACATGATCAAGCTAGGTGCGAGATGAGATCGAGCTCGATCGCTAGCAAGCTATATATGGTTAGAGTAAGATCAGGTACAGTTGGAGCCTGCAGCAGGACGGCCGCCGGCGACGACGTCCTTCGCCGTCGACGACGACGACTTGGCCTTTGGCTTTGCGACGCCGCCGCCGTAGCACCACACGCAGAGGCAGCCTCTGCCGTCGTCGTTGTTGTGCTGGTCGTCGTTCTGGGGGCCGTTCTGCTTGGGCGGCGTTTGGTCGTCGTCGTCGAACAAGAAGTGAGCTCGCCGAGACTTCTCCATCACGTCCTGCATATATATACATCATAACCATTAAATTAGTTTCTCTTTAAGATGACATAATTAATCCGGCCTCTACGTCTAATAATTCAGATGTATCCGGCGGCCCCGGCCAGCAGTATCGATCATGCATATAAATGAATATATATGCACTAGCTAGCAACATCTTTTTTTTTTAGATAATGAAAATGGGTTACAGCAACATCTAATTGCCAAATAACTAATTACTTCATATATGTATACGAGATTTACTTACCATTTTGCCTTCGAGTAGTAGCTAGCGCTAGTTGCTCGCTCTCAATGACAATCGATCTGAGTTTGATGAGTTGTGATGATGGATTGATATTGCAAGACCCTCCTCTCTCTCTCTCTATATATATAGCTGCTGTTTGCTAGGTCGATGCACAAAAACGCATCTATCAAGACATACATGCCAGCCACGGCCAGCACGTCGGCCAACACACGACGTACGCGTGAAACCTTTACGGTGGAAGCTTGATCGAGTGAAGGAAGGGATCGACGAAATTAAACAAAGCAAAAAGTCCAACATGATCGGCATATGCTTTTTGATGAAATTTCTCTCCAAAAGCAGTACGTCTGGACAGAAAATTAGTTGTCGTGTGGCACAATATGCATTCAAGTAATTAAAGCGCAAGCGTGCATATATTCCTTGGCGATATTCCACGCTAGCTAACTCGATACTTTTCTCTCTTAATTTTTTGGCGATGATCAAAATTCAGCGCGTCTGATGGCGTCGGCAGAAAAAAATTCAGCCGCACGTACGATCAATTTACGGCTACCATTGTCCCACTTGCAAGTGGAGCAACGTCGTCTGAAATGAATCGACTATACAGTGAAACTTAACCATGCGATATTAAATAGTGGTGGTAAGCTTCTTTTAAAAAATAGCGGCCACAATAAAGATAGCGGGACCACGATAAGGTAACAGTGCAAAATGGTGGTCAGGCTGGAATATTGCGGGCGCGACATTGACATAGTAATAAATGAAATAGCGACATTTAGAACCGTCAAAAAAATTGCCACCGTTGAGTTCAAAAAAGGTCAAGTTCTTTGAGTGGTATTAAAGCGGCCGCTGATTTGCGCAAAAGTATAAACACTGCAAACTAAAGGAAACCTGTTTTTTTCCAAATTGAAAACCGCGCGGCGACAGTTTACACACGCTAGCTTTCATGAGATATTTTACAATTTTGCAAGTACTACTTCTTTACAACTTTTTGAAGTTAGGGTATAACAGAATTAATTATATTGTTAAATTAAGAAAACAGACACTGATTAGAGTTTCATGTATTACTAATGAATAGGGTACTAAATTTAGGCTACACACCCATATAAATATACTAGATGATGCCCCGCGCTTTGCTGCGAGATATATGTTAGATAATGGAGAAATGATAAAACAATTTGGATTGAAATATTATGAAAAGGAAAACGTACGAATTACCCCCTGAATCACAAAACCGGACATTCTTCACACCCAACTATGCAAACCGGACGAATTATCTCCCTCAACCCAATCCGCGGTGATTTTAATCTACGTGATATACGCGTGATAGTCCATTCAGCATTCTATTTATAAAAAAATATGAGACCCACATGTCATACTCTTCCTCTCTCTCACTCTCTGTCTCACTCTTCTTCTCTCACTGGTCGGCGGCGGCGGGTGACATGGAGCGGCGGCGGCCGCGGGTGACACGGAGGCGGCCTTCCTGTCCACCTGCTGCTGCACGCCGCCGCCGAGTAGTCGTCGTCACCATTGTTCACGGTCGGTGATGCGACCGTGATGCCGGCTCGGCGCCGCCGGGGCAGGGCTGTGGGAGTGGGAGCGGGCTAGCGTCCAAAGCGTCGTCGTCTCGGCGGTGGTCGGTGCCACGGCGGCGGCGTCGTCGTCGTCGTTGAAGAGGTGCCCCGTGTAAGTAAGACGCGGCAGTGCAGACGACCGAATCTCTCAGAGCAGCAGAGCAGAGCTGCACTGTGCTGCTAGCTGCTTGCGTCGAGACATAGGATCCCTTTAGGCTGTTAGCAACCCGATGCACCAAGCAAATAGCAAGCAACAGTATCTAAACCAATTTGAGGTGGAATTGAGCGAAGTAGCTGAGTATTACAAGCTTCTAGAAGGTTCTATAGAGGGAGACAAGAAGAGTGTAGTGGCTGGTAGGAAGAAGGAGAAGTAAGGGAGAGAGATCGACAAGGTTCCTGCCCAAACCTAGTCGCCGCCGCCGCCGTGGCCGAAGCCGCCGATTGCCAGTTCTGTTCTGTTCGATTCCTCTCCTGTAAACTACTGTTGCCCTTGTATTGCTTCAGCTTGGGCTTGCTTGTTCTTCTTGGCGACGGATTGCCTAGCGGCCCATGTGCAGCCGGCCCGAGACCCTGACATAGGCATTGATGATGGACGGCAGGCTGGCCCCTGCACGGCGCGACGCCGGCAGCTTTCCCGGCCACGAGTTCGTACGCCTGCCTAGCTTTGCCAGCTGCCTCGTTGGGCCGTGGCGGAGGAAGAAGACGTGCTAGCTAGCTCGCCTACACACGCCGTCGTCGTCTTCTTTCCTGGCAATGGGCAGGAGTATGCGCATTGCTGCTCGTCTGCACTGCTGCTCTGCTAGCACGTCTTCTTCCTCCGCCGCCGCCACCTCCGCCTCCGTCTTCGTGTCCCGCGCCGCCGCCTGCACCAGCCTCCATCCGTCCGCGCGCCGAGGGGCGGCTGCTTGTAGTGGCCACGGCCGCCGCCGCTCCGCCTCCCTCGCCGCCATCGACCGGCGAGAAAGAGAGAGGAAGAGTGAGAGAGGAGTATGACAGGTGGGTTCCATATTTTTTTTATAAATAAAATGTTGACTGGACCGCCACGCGTACGCCACGTAGGACAAAACCGCTCTGGATTTGGGTCGAGGGGGGTAATTTGTCCGATATTGCAAGTTCAGGGTGAACGATATCTGGTTTTCAGGTTTAGAGGGGTAATTCGGTCGACCGCGATAATTCGGGGGAGGTAATTCGTGCTTTTGAGAATGATGATTTAGCTTGTGCATGAAATAAATTGTATATATAATTACTATATACTTATATGTTAAGTTTTGTATGCTTAATGGGTTAATATGACATACTTGCATGTAGGTTTTAGAGTGCTAATAAATACTATACTTGCATGTTAAGCTTTATGTATTTAGTGGGCATTAGCTTTATAGAAAAGAAGAGATTCACACCACCTTTTATGATTACTTTTTCACTTGAAAAGTAGAAAGAATATATTGAGCGTGCAGCAATAAGATATAAAAAATTATACCTCTCCCTCAATTGGCATAAAGCTCAAAGTTTTTTTCTGGCATATATTCCTTGATGACAATATATCTCCTTTTGCATTCAATTCAGCGGCCGATGCTGCGTACGGTAAAGTACTACTCCTTCCATCCCAGTTTGATTATCATCTAGAATTTTTTATGTTTTCTCAAAAGAATCACCATATCACAAATTGTCGCTTTGTTTATTTGGACAAAGAGTAAATGTGCACCATAGAATGCCCTGTGTGCGCACAGACAACCAAGATTAATTTTTGTTGCTTCAACCAATTAAAGGGTGAATTAATTTCTGTTGAACACGAAACGACAACACCTTGAGTTGCAATATGGTTGATAACTAGAGAAGCCATGATGCTACAATTACAGGGTTTAGATCGTGTTGATCGGAAACTGAATCATGTGTATCAAGTTTCCACCGAATCGAGAGTTATTCATACCTATCGAAAGATCAGGACCTTTCCTCAATGTATATAACTCTATTAAATATTTGATATGCTACCTCTACATAGCTTAAAACTTACAAACACATGTTATCAATGTTCGTGGGGTGATATATCTCTTCAAAATAAGGGACATATCCTACACACAAGCTTTCCGTGCACACTCCGCACACACTAACTAGCAAATGTCACGAAAAATTCTAAAAGAATTGGACATTTACTCCTAATAGTATTACACATATATGCAAAGTCTCATTTTCAAATTCATTATATTTTAGCTGTAACCAAAAAGTGAAAAATCTGACAGTTTTAAGGGTAAAAATCTATCAAAATTTTGTCTTTTTTTTGTTACGGTTAAAATATAACGAATTTGGAGATAAGATTTCACACGTAGATGTAATACTATTAGAAGTATGTGTCCAATTTTTCTAGAATTTTCTGTGACATTTGTTAGTTGGTATGCACGGAGTATATGCATAGGAATGTTGTGTGCATATGATATGTTCCCTTAAATAAATCATAATTATTTGGATGGATATAAAAAGAGAGGGCATTCTTTAAGATGAAATGACTTTTCCAGAAGTAGATCAAATGAGTAATTGCTGAACATTCATGTAAAATCCCATGTACATATGGAAGTCCTTTTATCATTTGAGTGGACATAGACTATTTTATGCGCGCATGCCAACTAAAGCATGTCAACTAAAAAGGTCATAAAAAGTAATATTTTTTTTACAAAATATATCAATATGTGAGATATATCACTTCACAAACATACATGCAAGTTTAGATTTAATATACACAAGTAGAAATTACAAATGTGTGTGAACCAAAAACAACCAATATATATGACCATGAAAAAAGTGTGCGTATAATTCATGGTTGATATTTGTTATTGTCTTTGTTTCTGGTTGTATGAGTCGAATATTTACTTGCACTTTTATATAGCAAAATATCACATATTAATCTATTTTAGTATATTTTTCTAAAAAATATTTTTTTGGCGGCATTGATCATGAAACGATGTATGTCCATACGACTGAAAAAAAAACCTTTCCATCTACAGGGCTCTTTCTATTACGTACGTATGCACTATCTGTATATAGACTAATATAGGAAGAAGAACCTGAGCTTACTTCATGAGCAGGTAGCAACATAAGGAAAAGCTTGACGATTCTAGCTAGCTATATATATAGTGAAGAGGAAAAAAGGTTGAGATGCTAACTGTATTAGTGAAGAGGAAAAAAAGAAGAAGATTAAAGGGGCTAGCTTACATACAGATCAGCATGCATGCATGAGAACATCAAAGCTTGCACTGATCGCTTGATACGTCCATTTGCCAACCAAAAAGAATCGATTAGGCCAGAGAGGAGGCTTCTTCCTTTATTTTATGCCATTGTCGCATGCACCACCATCACGCCGATCGATCGCCGCCGGCGACACGCCATCTCAAATTCCGGTCGGACGATCGATCGACGACGTGCCTATATATACTTGGAATTGGATAACTAAGTGCATGCAGCATGCTGCGTACGTACAATAAGATACATATTATGGGAAACGGTGATGACACTACTACAGAAATGGTTTTTCTGGACGAGGCAGGGCAGCAGCAGCTGCCGGAGGTGAGGGTGAACATAATCCACGATGACAACGACGGCGGCGACCTCCCGCCGTCGTCGCTGTCGTTCCGGTGGAAGACGAAGAAGTACCGTCTGTGGCGAGTCCCGGAGCAGGTGCGCGCCATCAACAAGGAGGAGGCGTACGCGCCCAAGTTCGTGTCCGTCGGCCCGTACCATCGTCGTCACGCCGGCGCCGGCGATCGCAACCGCCTCCGCGGCGAGAAGCTCAAGAAGCGCTACCTCCACGAGCTCCTCAGGGACGTCGAGCCTGACGACCACAAGCATGGAGGCATCCTCCAACGCTGCGAAAGCAGCCTCCAGGAGATTGTGGACGATGTTCGTTGGTAAGTACCTACATCATCCCCCCCCCCCCCCCCCTCAAAAAAAAAAATAACTTCTAGAGATAAACCTGACAAATACTTGTCCAAATTCATTCCAAAAGTTGATTTTTTATATGACCGTGGGAGTACGTAGGTCGTAGCACGTCTCTCCACTCCTTCGAGAGTGATCTACCATACATGCTACGTACGGGTGTTAGCAGGAAGGGATTTACTTTATTTAATACTATAAAAGATACCCATACGTTGCAACGGGTGGATGCTATTTCAATCTTATTATTATTATACGGTTAGCTAAGGTGAAATTCACTGTGGGAGTCCGATTTTTATCTCAAGTTAGTATGCAAGTTTTTTTTTTACAAAATTTCTTATACGACTCTTTTCGTATTTTCAAAAACAAATGAACTTAAAATCCGACTCAAACACTGATATGTATTCCAAAAGCGAACGAACTTAAAACTTACTTAAACACGGATGACGTACCAAAATACCGGCAAAAACATCTTCAACTTTTATAACGGTAGAGATATCTAATTTAATAGTTAAAATAATGGATTTAAGTGAATATCAACGGCTGGGTACTTTTCCATTTTAAGAATTTTTGAAATTTCTCTTAATTTATAGACATGACATGTGACAGCTTAGAAGCGTTTGTACGAGTGCCACGTGGTGGTTTAGAAGCGTTTGTAAAAGGTTTAATTAGTGGGCTTTTCAGTATATAACAGAAGATTGTTGTTGGTTGCCTAAACTTTTTTTCCCTTGCTTACATAGAAATGCAATATACTCCCGGGCAAGTGTGAAATTTCAGAAAACCACACGTTTTACTATGAATGTTGCATAAAAAGCTTTATGATTAATGACATGCATAAAAAGCTTTAGTTGCCTGATGAGGATTTTAGTTTTGTAAATTTTTTTCCCATCGTCTACCATACAGCCGCAATATTTTTTTCCCATCACCAAACATTAGTTTTGAGCCACGCAATTTCATTCAGTTTTTGCTTTATTGAGTTTTAATCCACTGTCGAGTCAAGTGCTGGTTTAAGCCCTAGATTAGTCTTGGATTTAGTTTGCAAGTGTGGGTTGCATGTTGCTCTAGCGTTGTTTCAGAAAGTCGCGCAGTTCCGCCGCCATAGAGAAAGTTGCGCAGTAGATTGATTAGTAACAGATTGGTTTGAGAGCTGAGGTTTTGTTTCATTGAGATTTTTTTGGGTTGCATGTGCCAGATAATTAGGGAAAATCTGCTTCCTTTTGTTTCTTCTTTGATTTTCTCGTGCAGCCAAGTGACGCCGAAAGAAAAAAAAATAGAACAGAATCTGCTGTCCTACTTGATTGCGCATGCATGCATGCATGAGTACTTGTGTAATTTCCATCGCCTCTTCCTGATTCCATGTGCATGCAAATCTCGGCCTCCTAGTTTGTTGGGTGTACACATGCATAGAATTTCCTTGTGCAGATTAATTCCTCGGTGCACACGCATGTTATCCAATTCGATTGATAGCTGCCATTTGTGAAATAGAAAAGTAAAAAAAAAGAAAAAAAAGAAAAATAGAGAAAAGGCAGAAGGTGCAAAAAAAAAGAAAAAAAAGAAGAAGCAAAAGAGCCACACCAAAAAAAAATCAAAAAAAAAGAGAAAAAAAATCAGAAAAAAAAGAAAGGGTGGAATTTTTTTTTAAAAATTGTGGATTTCTTGGAGAGAGTTGGTTGACATAGCGAGTTGTTTGGTCCGAGTGTGATCATTTGCTTGCTTGAGCTAGGATTGAGTCTAGGCTAGGCCAGCAATTTTGACTAATACTTTGGATTATTATTCAATTTCGCATATCTGTTTGATTTTTGCTATTCCTTGTGATATAGTTAAGCCTACCAAGATCCACATACTACTAACCTTTACTGGTCCGGCTTTGCAATCGCTCCACTCATCAAGCGTGTCATTGTGCCACGAACCAGCCACGGTGATTGACCTGATTTGCATTCTTTGAGAACATTATAAGAATTTGGTATATGCTTGAGTGTTGAGTGCCTGCAAAAGCTCCACATATATATAGATTGTTAGGAACTGACACTTTCTTGTGAGTTTCTTTTGCTTGCTAACGATGTCAGGTACAAGTTCCGACGAACCAACACTGGAGAATCTAGCACATAAACTGAAGGGCATGGAAAATTGGTATGAAGAGCTGATGCGTAATAGTAAATCATACAAGGAAAGCACAGATAAACATTTAAAAACTTTAAGTGAAAGCCTGGTGAAAGTAGTGGATCAAATTGAGCAAATGAATCGATCACATAAACAATTAACTGAAAACATTCAGAATATAAATATTGGACATGAAAATATTATGCGACGCATTGGTTTACTTGAGGCTGCAGGTGAAGAAGGTGCAGGTGCCACTGCTCATCGACACCAAAGATATGATGATGAAGATAAAGAGCAATCTGTTGCTGATGATGAGGGGGAAGACGAGAGTGTTGGAAATAGAAGACGACGTCGAATTAGGGACAAAGATGATCCTTTATCTAAGGTAAAATTTACTATGCCTTCTTTTGATGGTAAGTTTGAACCTTCTGTTTATCTAGACTGGGAGCTAGCTGTTGAGCAAAAATTCTCTTGCTATGATTTTCCTGATAATAAGAAAGTTAAAGCTGCCAGTAGTGAATTTACCTCCTTTGCATCTCTATGGTGGAATGATATATGTGGTCGAGGACTTAGACCTAGAACCTGGGATGATATGAAACGTACAATGAGGTCTAGATTTGTTCCTTCTTACTATGCTCGTGACATGTTAAATAAACTGCAACTTTTAAGACAAGGTTCCAATTCTGTAGAAACATACTATCAAGAGATGATGATTGTTTTGTCACGATGTAATTTGCAAGAAACTGAAGATGCTAGAATTTCTAGGTTCTATGGAGGTCTTAATAGAGAGATTCGGGATATTCTTGAATATAAAGAATACAATACCATGAATAGATTATTCCATTTTGCTTGCAAAGCTGAAAGAGAAGTGCAGGGACGCAACAAGCATAGGAGTTCTCTTGCAGGTGCTACTTCCATACGACAGTCAACACCACGTCAATCTACTACTGCTGTTCGTCCACCTACCTCCATGCCATCCCATGCTCAAGAAACAAGCAAAAACGCTTCAGTTCAGACTCCAGCCAAGAGTGCAACTTCAGTAGATTCCACTGGACGTACACGTGATATTACATGTCATAGGTGCCATGGCATTGGACACATTGCCCGCGACTGTCCAAATCGGCGAGCTCTATTTGTGAATGCTGATGGTGAGTATACTTCTGCTAGTGATTGTGATGATGAATATGCTTTAGCTGCCACTGACCACGCAGGAGGACAAGATAATGATGACATCGAGGAAGTCCATTTGCATCCAGAGTCGCTAGATCAGTATCCTAGCCTAATTGTCAAGCTAGCACTTAGTGCTAAAGAGAAGTGTGAAGAGCATAACCAACGTCACAATTTGTTCCAAAGCAAAGTTCTTGTGAAAGGCCATACCGTCAAAATGATTATTGATAGCGGGAGTTGCAACAATTTAGCAAGTGAAGAGATGGTCAAGAAGCTTGGCTTGACTACCCATCCATATCCACATCCGTATCATATTCAGTGGTTTAATACATATGGTAAGATGAAGGTAACCCGCTTGGTTAAAATTCCTTTTTCTATAGGCTCCTACCATGATCAAATTGAATGTGATGTTGTGCATATGCAAGCTTG